>CM061239.1:54515903-59515903 GCA_030848705.1 Heracleum sosnowskyi
TATGTAGTGTGTACATGTATATGCAATGTTGTTATTATAATGTTTTAAATTTTAAATTTTTAGACTTTATTTGTAAAAGTATTAATTTAAAATGTATTATTTGTAAAATTTAAAGTAAAAATAGATTAAAATTTAAGTGTTGTTGTATATATTTTGGTTATATGTCTAATTTTCGTAATTCTAAAAATAATTTATTGTAATGCAACGGTGTACTGGTTATCATATATATTTTTAATTTTTATTTTTCTAATTTTGTCATTTTTAATTTTATAAAATTTAATTAGAAAAAATAAGAATATGATAAATATTTATATAGAACAAATGTAAAAATAATTTGGATTTTAAAATATATTATTTTAAAAAGATTTATATTTGAAGACATTGTATATATTTTGATAATATGTATATTTTTCATAATTCTAAAAATAATGTAGTATAATGCAACGTTTTTTAATGGTGTTGCACGTCATAACACTAGCATTCACTCTGCAACGGTGCATTCACATGAAATGCAATGCTTTTTGAGTAGTGTTGCAGAAGACCAAAACTAAGCATAGCTTTTGCAACGCTTTGCTTGCAACCCTCACAAAAAGCATTGCATATGAGCACTTATGGCGTAGTGTTGACAACAGTTGTGAAGGATTGTTGTTCAGTAAATGAACCTCCAATGGAATTGGAGTGGATTTGAATGGCTCCCCCTCAGGATGACCATCCTAAAACCATGTAACCAGTGAAGATTTATTGCACCTGAAATGTGCAGATCTGATCACAGGGTCTTCACTAAAAAGTGATGAAACCCTTGTGTTTTTGTTGACATCATCAAGAGCTACCTCAACATGTAGCATCTAGTCAAACAGGATGAGGGTTCTGAGTGGTAACCTTAATGCAAACATTAAGTTACTTGAATAGCTTGGCTTAACAAAGAAAAGAAAATGCTAATTTTATCCAAGAAATTTAATTGATTGAACACTCGGAGTCTATGAAATGTATGAGATGTGAGAGAAGTGGGCATAGACAATGAGTGTTAGAAACTCTTCCTAAAAGTAGGTAGAACTTCAAAGTCCATAAATCTTAAAACCGAGTCGATTCTTAGCAAGCATATTTTAATCCAATTGTTAAAAATTGACTTAGTCTTTTGATTCAGGTTTTCATTTTACCAGGAACAAGTAAAATGCTTCATTTAAAATGTAATCTGAGATGCTGTTTGAGTTACCCCTGTGTCTTAGCATTGAATCTTTATTTAGCATGTATGAATTAATCATAGATTCAGTTAGCATTTGAGTACAAATCACAAAGGTAATAGAACATTCATCACACAAACAAGCATCAAGCAAAACAATTTAAACTTAACCAAGAAAAATATGGAAAATAAGTTCATTTCATTAAGCAAAGACAAGTTACATTAGTTCGATTTAAAAGAAACAAAGAAAACAATAATCCTATCTAATCCTAAGAACTAGATGGACCCTCCTTCGCCGGCTTCTTTCGCATCTCATCCTTTCTATGGAGGATCTTGGACATTGTCATAGCGAATCCAATGATTCGCTCCTGCTCTGCAAGCCTCCTTAGTCATTCAGCTTCGCGGGCTCGCCTCACGGCTTCCTCGTACTTAGAACGAGCACGGACATAGGGCTCCTCCAAGAGCAAAATTTTGAGTTGTGCTCCATGGCCGAGCTCTTCAAAGACATCCCAGGGCACTTGCAAGACGCCATACCCCATCCCGTTAATGATGATTGTGTAGTGTACGTAGCATATATAAACGATCGCCATGGAGAGAAGGGTTTTGGGATAAAAGAGGTTTTGAATGAAGGGAGTTTAGTTGAGAGAGATGAGAGAGGATTAACACTCAAGTGAAAACTTGACTTATCGAATTAATTGATCAAATGCTAAGAACATGCAAATCGACATCTCTAAAATAACTTTATTTTGAGTATGTGTTTGAGAACTCATTTCAACTGATTCGAGAACTCAAAAATGTATAATTCGAGAACTCTAATAACACTAATTCGAGAACTCAAAAATAGTGAATTCAAGAATTCTAGAATTAGAAGCACAAGTCGTTTAACAGACTGTCATACTACACTCAAAACCTAACTTTTCACCAAATTCAAAATTAAAGAAGTATATATTCATGCAGGAATATTCATTAATTTATAATGACGAACCTCATAATTTTAAACAATAAATTCCAAGTTGCGTGGCACAAATTCAAAAATGTGCAATAACTGACTGAAATGTTTATAAACCACATTTCAGCTATTTTCACCACTAAAATACTAGAGATTTAAGCATGGTGAAAGCACATTATTGCTGCAGAACTCAGACATTTACTACTGGTCTGTGGGTGAGGAATTCAGCATTCCAATCTCACTAACCAACCTTGTGAGGTGGCCTCATCCAAAGGTTTAGTAAAAATGTCTGCTAATTGTTTATCAGTAGGAACATAGTGCAATTCAATAGTGCCATTTGCAGTATGTTCCCTGATAAAATGGTATCTGATGTCAATGTACTTTGTTCTGGAATGATTGACGAGATTAACAACTATAGAGATTGCACTTGTGTTGTCACACATGATAGGAATTCTTTCCAACACAAGTCCATAATCTCTAAGTTGGTTCTAGATCCAAAGCACTTGAACACAACAACTTCCAACAGCTATGTACTCAGCCTCAGCTGTGGAAGTTGACACAGATTGTTGTTTCTTGCTATGCCATGACACTAACCTCTGTCCTAAGAATTGGCAGCTCCCTGATGTGCTCTTCCTATCCACTCTGCATCCAGCATAGTCAGCATCAGAGTAACCAACCACATTGAACCCAATATCCTTAGGATACCATAGACCGATATTAGGTGTCCCCTTCAGATATCTAAAAATCCTCTTGATAGCTATCATGTGAGATTCCCTGGGATCAGATTGAAACCTTGCACACATACACGTAGCAAACATGATGTCTGGTCTACTAGCAGTGAGATAGAGTAGTGATCCAACCATGCCTCTATAAACTAATATGTTCACCTTCTTTCCTTTCTTATCTTCATCCAGCTTGATGGAAGGTGACATTGGAGTTTTAGCAGGAGAGCAATCTTCTAAGTCAAACTTCTCCAACAGTTCCTTGACATAATTGGATTGACTTATGAAGATTCCATCTTTCCTTTGACTCACTTGCAGCCCACTTGCAGCCCTAGAAAGAAGGATAACTCTCCCATCATACTCATCTCATATATGCTTTGCATTAGTTTAGAAAATCTTGGGCAAAACTTCTCATTAGTAGACTCGAAAATGATATCATCCACATAGATTTGAAAAAAAATCATATCATTTCCATGTTGCTTGTAGAACAATGTCTTGTCAATGGTGCCTCTAGTAAATCCGTTTTCCAAGAGAAATAGAGATATGGTTTCATACCATGCTCTGGTGCTTGTTTGAGGCCATATAGAGCTTTTAAAAGCCTATACACAGAGTCAGGAAAATGAGGGTCTTCAAAGCCATGAGGTTGTTGAACATAAACTTCTTCTTCAGGATCTCCATTCAGAAAGGCACTCTTCACATCCATTTGATACACTTTGAAATTTGAGTGTGCAGCAAAATACAAGGAAAATTCTGATGGCTTCCAACCTTGCAACTGGTGCAAAAGTCTCATCATAGTCAATTCCTTCTTGTTGAGAGTATCTGTTTGCAACCAGCCTATCTTTGTTTCTAATGACAACCCCATCTTCATCAATTTTTTTTTCAGTACCCATTTTGTGCCAACAATGGTTCTGTTCTTTGGTGTAGGCACTAGTTCCCAGACTTTGTTTCTCTCAAACTCATTCAGCTCCTCTTGCATGACTACTATCCAATCAGGATCAGACAAAGCTTCATCAACACTTTTAGGTTCTGTTTGGGACAAGAAGCACCCATAAAGACATTTATTCTGAGTTGCTCTTCTTGTCCTCACTCCTGCACTTGGATTCCCAATTATTTGATCTGTAGTGTGGCTTCTATCCCATTTCCTTGTGTGATCTCCTATTATCCAAGTGAGATTAAGAGATACTGGACATTGCAGTAATATGATCCTAGTGAACGGGCACTCACAAAATAAGTGCTTATGGGACTCCAACCCACTACAAAAAATACATTCAGGAGTAACATTCATCCCAAATCTCAACATTCTATCCCTCGTCAATAATCTTTTCTTCATAACCAACCAAAGCAGCATAGAGAATTTAGGGACTGAGAATCTATGCCATATCATACCAATCCAAACAGGAGGAGTAACAGTAGCTCTAATAGTGTTCCAGATGACCTTTATAGAGAGAGGCCCAATATGACTGTCCCAAGTAATACTGTCCTCCCTCCTCAATATAATAGAGTGACAAACCTGTCTCATTTCCATTGCAAGAGCATGATCAATTTGGCCGAAGTTCCACTCACCATTCGAAATTACAGAGTTTACCTTCGCAATACCTTCGCAAGAGAAGTAAAATCCATGATAGAAATAATATCACGGCCAAAAGTATGACGTACCCAGGGGTCATGCCAGACTAAGAAGCTCGAATTTCGCCCCAATATATACCGAATATGACTGAGAGCAGCACCACGAACATGAAAGATATTTTTTAGAACCCAGGGACACTTTGAAGGCAAGTCCATAGTCCAAAATGCTTTATTAGCTAGAATAGTAGAGTAAAGCCAAGTCACCCAAAAAGAATCCACCTAATTAATAATCCTCCAAAGCTGAAGAATAGTTGCTCCTTTGTTCCAATTCATTAAGTCCCTAAAGCCAAGTCCTCCTTCTGCTTTTGGTTTACAACAGTCCTGCCAAGCTATTTTAAATTGACAAGGGCCTTGATACGAACCACACCAAAGGAAACGAGAGAGAATACTCTGAATTTTCTTCAAGACACACTTTGGTAAAAAAAGAAAAGAAGCCCAATATCCCTGAATTCCATACAAAACCACATTAATGAGTTGAACCCTACCAGCTTGACTTATAGATCTGTGTGTCTAGTGATCAATACGTTTACGCAGCTTAGTGATTAAAGGCTCACAATCCCTAGTTCTCAATTTACTCGACCCCAACGACAACCCAAGATAGGTAATCGGTAGAGACCCTACACAAAACCCAGTGAGGGACAAATCATAGTCCTTAATGTTGCTTGGAACATTCCCAAAGAAACAAACACATTGAGTACGATGGGGAATAAGCCCAGAGATTTTTGAGAAAACACCAACCCCTTGCATAAGCAGCTTGATAGAATCCGCATTGCCTTTACAGAATAACAATACATCATCGGCAAAGACTAAATGAGTGATTTTTGCAGGGCCATCACGCCAATGATAAGAGAAGAGGTCTGAGTTAGTAGCTTTGGCAATACAGCAAGAGAGAACCTCCATCGCAATGACAAATAAGTAAGGGGACAGTGGATCGCCTTGACGCAATCCCAAACGATCAGGGAAATACCCCTCTAAAGATCCGTTAACTTTCACAGAGATCATACATGTAGTAACACAACACTTAATCCAATTAATAAAAGTATCGGGAATACCCATAGCTCCTAAGGTATTGAATAAGAAAACCCAGTTAAGAGAATCAAATGCTTTACGAATATCAAGCTTACAAGCGAACCTTGGAGCCCCAGAATTGTAATGATAATCTTTGCACAAAGATTGGGAAAGCAGAACATGGTCACCAATGGTCCTACCAGGAACAAACACAGTTTGACACTTAGAGACAAGCGTATTCATAACAGAACGCAATCTTAAAGCAAGAAGCTTCGCTATACACTTGTACAACACATTACAACAAGAAATGGGCCAAAATTGAGACACGAGCGTTGGATTAGCAATTTTAGGAACCAGTGCAATGGCACTCGAATTGACCATCCTGGACATGTAATTATGCTCAAAGAAATACAAAATAGCAGCAGTGACTTGATTGTCCACTATACTCCAGGTTTTCAAGAAAAATTCCAGAGTGAAACCATCCGGACCTGGGCTTCTATTCTTTGTCATCGATTTTAGAGTAGCTAGGATGTCCTCCGCAGAAAAAGGAACAATCAGACCCATAGCTTGATCCTCAAATAGTTGATTTAGGGTGATATCACTAGGAAAGTCCTCCACATCGCAAGCAATACCCAGAAGATTTTTGAAATAATTTACTGTAGTATGAGCTATGCCTCTGTGAGTGGTTTGAGTATTCCCCTCATCATCTTCAAGACCTAAGACTTTATTAGTGTTCCATCGCCCTTTACAGGCATTAAAGAAAAACCTATTGTTACAGTATCTTTTCTTTAACCAAGTAATGCCTGACTTTTGGTGAAGAATTTGCTCCTCTGCAGTGAGAATAGTGTTTAACTTCAAGCACAACAACCTCTCTTCAGCCCTTTGCTCTCTACTAGGATTAATCCCCAAGTTACTTTGAAAAAATAGTAAATCTTCACAAGCTACTATAACTTGATGGTGCAAATTACCCATCTCTCTGTTCAAATCTTTCAGCCCAACCTTCACTTTTTTCAATTTTGCAGTGAGAATGAACCATAGGTCACCCTTTATATCAGCACTCCACGCATTTGAAACCACATTCATGAAGTTATCATGCTCCATAATATGGTTGAAGACTTGAAAAGGTTTATATAATCTCTCCCAACGAATACCCAGATTGACAACAGCAGGGCTATGATCAGATAGTCCTCGACGCAAAAAAGAAGCCATAGACATGTCAAAAGTAGTAAGCCATTTACCATTCACCCCCACTCGATCAAGTTTCCGCATAACTGGATTATCAACATTGCTGTCCCACCAGGTAAGGGCTTGACTAGTGAAGCGAAGGTCAGTCACAGCAAGCTGGTTAACACATTCTCTAAACTCATTCATGGTTGCAGTTCTGCGAGGGAGACCCCTATTCGACTCCGACACCTCCAGAAAGATGTTGAAATCCCCTATAAGACCCCAAGGAGGGCAAACACCGTTAACTGTTATGACTTCTTGTAATCTACCAAGATCTGTCCACAAAGCTCTTCTATCCACCTGGTCATTATACGCATAGATGGCTGAAACTACGCATTTACAAGAGCCATCAATTCTCAAAACAAAACAAGAGATATGATGTGCAAACACACTTATTAGATTGACATTCCAAAACGTGGGATCCCAACCAAACCAGATCCGACCATTATAATGATGGTCATAATTGAACAACCATTTGAATCTCGAAGCTACATTCGAAGAAACAACACCAGATTTATCCTTTTTAACATGAGTCGACTTACTTTATTAGTACTAAGAAAGTCTTTAATGTAGGCCATTTTATTAGTACTAAGAATTCAAGGACAAGGACAACTGCAGAAGGTTCTTCAGGATGGAAGACCAGCTGGACAAGGCATCTAATCAAACTCTAAGGTTTATGCAATCCAAGCTTGGTGATCAAGATGAAGAAGAGAAGATCTTTTACAGAAGGCTACAGGTACAGATTGAGGAGAACAACTCTAGGAGAGGGAAGAAGACTATGCCCCAAAGAAGACAAAGATGAATTATTTGCTCAGTCTGGAGGAGCACATTTGGGCATTAGTTTTGTAAGTCTTGCATTATTTCTAAAAACTTTATGAAGCTCAATACAACTTTTACTTTTATCATGTGTAATATGCCTGAGTGTTTTTGTTATCATCAAGGCTCTTGATTTATGGCTGTTATTCTATCAGTCATAAATTGGGGGAGATTGTTAGGAATATGTTGTTCTTGATGATAATTATAAAAACACTTAGTAGATTTTGTATTAAGTTATTTTGTAACTGTCAACGAAATAGCATGCTTTGCAGTGTTTCGTTGACAGGAAGCTCATCAACGAAATGAGTGATGTAGCAATTGCACTGTACATTACTTCATAGTTTGGTATGCAGTTTGTTGAGTACTAGATAGGTTTTCTAAGTCATGTTGACTAAATGGTTAGATAGGCAAAATAGGTTGGTTAATTGTAAATATTTAGTGCCTTGTAATTTTGCCTAAGTGAAGACATGTCAACGGAATGAAGATTACTCTATCAACGAAACAAGGAAGCTCATCAACGAAACAAAGAATAAAGCTATCAACGAAACACATCTCTATGCCATCAACGAATCATTATTGCTTTTCTATACAATTGACAAAGTGATAGTGACAGGTTCCTGACAGATCAAAAAGGAGATGTGGAAGTGTACTTTGCATTGGAAACCATTAAAATGGACATGGGGAATAAGGAAACATCCCAGTTTCCAATTGGGCTCTTGGGAGTGATCATAATAAGCATGAAGTCAAAAGCAAGGATCTCCAAGGACCACTGGACAAAGGGATGAAAAGCAAACTATTGGCGGTTACTCATTGTACTATTAGTGTAGCCAAAAATAGGGTTGTAAACTTGGGTTTATATAACCAAGTGTAGCAGTTACTTTATTTAAGTAAAGAAAAACAAAGAGTTTGTATTAGCTATCTTTGAGAGCATTTTTCTTCTCTACAACCTTGTAACTGAGCAGCTGTGTACATTTGTATCACAGATTATTTCCGCAATAAAAAAAACACTTCAGTTGGATCATCAAACAATCCAACTGAATTATTTATATCTTGTGTTTTTATTTATTCAGTTCAGTTTAATTTTATAAAGTATTTTCAAGTTAAAGAAATATCAAAATTGTATTCAACCCCCCCTTCTACAATTCTGTTAGGTCATTTGGGATTAACAATTGGTATCAGAGCAAGCTTCTAACATACAAGAAGTTTAAAGATCAAGACCAAAAACAGAAACCATGGTGAAGAAGGATGCAGGTGTGAAGATACCAGTTCTTGATAAGGACAATTACTTTCACTGGAAAGTAAAGATGCATTTACATCTCATGTCTATGGATGAGAGGTATGTAGATTGCATTGAGAAAGGTCCACACGTTCCCATGAAGCTTGATTCTAGAGTTGGATTGCCAGATAATGCTCCTGATGTAGAGATTCCAAAACTTGTCTCAGAATGGACTGTTGAAGATGTTGCAGAAGTCCATAAAGACAAAAGAACCATGAACATTCTGTTTAATGGTTTGGAGCAAGAGATGTTTGACAATGTTATCAACTGTACAACCTCTAAGGAAGTATGGGATACTGTTAGAACTCTCTGTGAAGGAACTGAGCAAGTCAGGGAAAATAAAATGCAACTCCTTATACAACAATATGAGCATTTTCATTTTAAAGCTGGTGAAACCCTAAATGATACGTTTAGTAGGTTTCAGAAGCTTTTGAATGGATTAAAGCTGTATGGGAGGATCTATCAAACTAAGGATTCAAACCTTAAATTTCTCAGAGCTCTTCCAAAAGAATGGAAGCCTATGACTGTTTCTCTTAGAAACACTCAAGAGTACAAAGACTACACTCTTGAAAGGCTTTATGGAACCTTGAAGACTTATGAGCTGGAAATGGAGCAAGATGAGGAAATTGAAAAGGTACAGAAGAAGGGTGGATCTATTGCATTAATTGCATCTGTGAACCAACTGGAAGATGACAACAAAGAAACTGCAAAGGCCACAACTAGTCGACCTAGTTGTAGGAGTGATGTTAGCAAGGGTAAAGACAAGATGACAGAAGAAGAAGAAGAATCAGAACCAGCCAACTTGAATGACTTAGATGAGATTGATGAGCATATTGCTTTTCTGTCTAGGAAATTCTCTAAGTTCAAGTTCAAAAGAAACTCAGAAGCAAGGCCACCAAGAAGAGACTTTCAACCTAGCAAAACAAACTGGATTGAAAAGTCTAAGTCAAAATGTTTCAATTGTGGAATGCTTGGTCACTTTGCTGGAGACTGCAGAAAGCCCAAGGTTGAGAAGGGCAACAGGAAATTTGAGCCTGTTGATTATAAAAAGAAATACTTTGAACTTCTCAAGGAAAAAGAAAAGGCTTTCATGTCTCAGGAGTATGACTGGGCTGGTAATGGTGAAGACTCTGATGATGATGTTGAGTATGTCAACTTGGCTCTTATGGCTGACAATCATGAGCAGGAAGCAAGTTCCTCAAGCAACCAGGTAACAATTACTAATCTTTCTGAGCTTTCTAAAGAGGAATGCGATAGTGCAGTAAATGAAATGTCTACTGTATTATATAATTTGCGTGTTACTCTTAAATCACTTACCAAAGAGAATTCTAGAATAAAAGAGACAAATCTGCTCTTAAGTGATAGGAATGCAATGTTAGAAGCACAGCTCATTGAATTTGAGAAAATGAGGTGTGTTAGTAGGGATGCTAAGAAGGAACTTGAGAACGTGTTACAAAGGGAAGAAATTCTTAAAACACAACTTGAAATAGAACAAGGTGTGATTGCAAAATGGAAAGATTCCAGGAATGTTGCTACCAACATCATTAATGTTCAAGGTATGGAATCTTTCTGTGAGGAATCATGGAAAAAGAACAAAGAGAAGCTAGGGTGTGTTGGTGAAACCTTAGAATCAGAAACAGAGTCAACAAACAACAATGATCATTTGTTGGAGGTTGATATGTCAACGAAATGCAATGTTTCGTTGACACATGAACCATCAACCGATCAGGCTGTTTCGTTGACAGACAAAAGAAAAGAGAAACTCACTAGACTTAATGACAAGTATGGTCCTGTCACCAAGAACTTTGTTCAAGGTGAGTCTAGTAATTCAAAGAAAGTTGAGAAGCCTGTTGAGAGAGCTAATGTAGGTCACTTGTCTAACAAGCAATTGAAAGACAAGGTAGAGAAAGTTCATAATGAGGCTAAGGGAAATAAAAAGAATAACAGGAATGGCAAAGTAGGAATTAACAAACACAACAATTACACACCTGATAAATATGCTCCTAGAAAGACATGTGTTAATTGTGGAAGTGTTAGTCATTTGTCTACTAACTGCAAATCTGTTAAGAAATCTGCTAATGTGAAAATGCCCAAGCCTGAAATGAACAGTTCCATGCCTACAATGCCTGTTATGCCTAACATGTTTGCTCCATATGCACAATTTCAGAATCCATATGCTAGCATGCCATTTGTGTCTAATCCTTACATGAATATGTTTAACATGCCACAAATGCCATGGAACATGAATAACATGATTGTTCCTCCAACTATGCATGCTATGAATGAAAATATGAGCAACCCTCAGAAATCAACACCAAGGGTAAAGATTGATTTGAATCAATCTGAGTCCAAAGTGAAAAATGGTATAAAAGGGAATGCAAAGGCTAACAAGACAGGACCCAAGGAAACTTGGGTACCAAAATCAACTTGATTTGGTTTTATTGTGTGCAGGGAGACAAAAGGAATCTTTGGTACTTGGATAGTGGTTGTTCAAGACACATGACTGGTGATTCTACCCTGCTCACAGAGTTTCAGGAAAGAGCTGGCCCTTGTATTGCTTTTGGAGATGACAGCAAAGGCTACACAAAGGGATATGGCTTGATTTCAAAAGAGAATGTCATCATAGATGAGGTTGCATTGGTGGATGGTCTTAAGCACAATTTGCTTAGTATCAGTCAACTCTGTGACAAAGGATTTTTAGTTACTTTTTCAAAAGAAGCCTGTGTTGTTTCTAAAGGAGGAAACAACAATGTGGTAATGACTGGATTCAGAAGAGGGAATGTGTACATTGCTGACTTTAGTAGCACAAGTTCAGACACCATCACTTGTCTTTTCAGCAAAGCAAGCAAGGATGAAAGTTGGCTATGGCACAAGAAATTATCTCATCTGAATTTCAAGGTTATGAATGATTTGGTGAGGAAAGATCTTGCTAGAGGAATTCCACAGGTGGAGTTTTCCAAGGATGGTTTGTGTGATGCCTGTCAAAAAGGGAAACAAAAGAAGGCATCATTCAAAAGCAAGACAGAGTCATCAATTGTTCATCAGCTTGAGTTACTTCATATGGATTTGTTTGGCCCTGTAAATGTCATGTCTATTTCAAAGAAGAAATACTGTCTTGTGATTGTTGATGATTTTTCTAGATTTACATGGACTTTCTTTTTGCACTCTAAAGATGAGGCAAGTGAAATCATTATCAATCACATCAAGATGGTAAGCAATCATCCTGATTTCAAAGTAAGAAGGATTAGGAGTGACAATGGGACAGAATTCAAGAATTCAAGCATGAAGGTGTTCTGTGAAGAAAATGGTATTTTGCATGAGTTTTCAGCAGCAAGAACACCACAGCAAAATGGTGTAGTTGAAAGGAAAAACAGAACACTTATTGAAGCTGCAAGGACAATGCTAGATGAATCAAAGTTACCAACTTATTTTTGGGCTGAGGCAGTTAACACAGCTTGCTTCACTCAGAATATTTCTTTGATTAATCAGGCCAAAGGAATGACCCCTTATCAGTTACTCAAAAGAAAGAAGCCACTATTAGATTTTCTTCATGTCTTTGGATGCAAGTGCTTTGTTCTGAGAAATCAAGCTGAGCATTTGGGGAAATTTGAAGCAAAGGCAGATGAAGCAATATTTGTGGGATATGCAGCAGGGAAAGCTTACAGAGTCTTTAATCTCAGAATCAACATTGTTATGGAATCTGTACATGTTGTTTTTGATGATCTCAAAATACAAGGTCTCTGTGATGAAGGTTTCCATGAAAGTCTCTCTTTTGAGAATGAGGAAGGAGAACAAGTGAATCATGATAAGGCTACTGAGAAACAGCCTAAAGTTGTTGTATCTAGCACAGATGAAAGCAGCAGTGAAGATGAAGTTGCTGCATTAAGATTGAAAAGAATAGCTGCTAGTAGACCAAATGATCATTTCGTTGACAGTCAAAATGAGCGTTTCGTTGACAACCAAAATGGTCATACCGTTGACAGTCATAGAAATGGTTCTAGAAGTGATCATTTAGGGACAACAAACTCAGGGGGAGTTTCTCAAGGACAAATGTCCAATCAAGGCAATCATGATCATGAAGCTACCTCGTCTAGAGCAAATCTACCTCCCTCAAGAAAATGGACTAAAGATCATCCCTTTGAACTCATTATAGGTGATGTTTCTTCAAAAGTCCAAACTAGAAGAGCAACTCAAGAAGAATGTCTATATAGCAGCTTTCTGTCTCAAGATGAGCCAAAGAAAGTTGAGGATGCACTTCTAGATCCAGATTGGGTTTTGGCTATGCAAGAAGAGCTAAACCAATTTGAAAGGAACAATGTATGGAAGCTGGTGCCCAAGCCTAAAGACAGGAGTGTCATAGGCACAAAATGGGTGTTCAGAAACAAGATGGACGAAAATGGCATAGTCACAAGGAATAAAGCAAGACTGGTTGCAAAAGGCTACTCACAGGAAGAAGGAATTGATTTTGATGAAACATTTGCTCCTGTTGCAAGACTAGAAGCAATAAGGATTTTCCTAGCCTATGCAGCCCATGCCAATTTCAAAGTCTATCAAATGGATGTGAAAAGTGCTTTTCTGAATGGGGAATTGGAAGAGGAGGTCTATGTGAGTCAACCTCCTGGTTTTGAAGATGATGATTTTCCTGAATATGTATACTTCCTCCTCAAAGCACTCTATGGTTTGAAACAAGCACCTAGAGCCTGGTATGACACACTCTCACAGTTTCTTCTTGAGAATCACTTCACTAGAGGTACTGTAGATAAAACTCTTTTTCATAGGATTGTGAATGGCTCTACTATACTTGTTCAAATTTATGTAGATGACATAATCTTTGGGTCTACAGATGTGAAGCTTTGTCAAAAGTTTGCCAAGCTTATGCAAAGTAAATATGAAATGAGCATGATGGGAGAGTTAACTTACTTTCTTGGTCTTCAAGTGAAGCAAGTTAATGAAGGCATTTTTATTAGTCAAACAAAATACATTCATGATTTATTAAAGAAGTTTAACTTAATGGAATGCTCTCCTGCCAAAACTCCCATGCCCACTGCCACCAAACTTGAATTGAATACTAAGGAAAAATCTGTGGACATTTCAAGTTACAGAGGCATGGTAGGCTCACTTTTATATTTAACAGCTAGTAGACCTGATATTATGTTTGCTACATGTCTATGTGCTAGATTTCAGGCTGATCCTAGGGAATCCCATTTAGTTGCTATTAAAAGGATTTTCAGATATCTCAAGGGAACACCAAACCTTGGCATTTGGTACCCTAGAGAATCTGGTTTTGAACTAATTGGTTATTCAGATGCAGATTATGCAGGATGTAAAATTGACAGGAAAAGCACAACAGGCACCTGTCAATTCTTAGGAAACAAGCTTGTGTCATGGTTCAGCAAGAAACAAAACTCAGTTTCCACCTCCACAGCTGAGGCTGAGTATATTGCAGCTGGAAGTTGTTGTGCACAGATTTTATGGATGAAAAATCAACTACTTGATTATGGATTAAGAGTTGAGAAAATTCCTATTTTCTGTGACAACACTAGTGCCATTGCCATTACTGAGAATCCAGTGCAGCATTCAAGAACCAAGCACATTGACATCAAGTACCATTTCATTAGAGAACATGTTATGAATGGTACTGTGGAGTTACATTTTGTTCCAAGTGAACAACAACTTGCAGACATCTTTACCAAGCCACTTGATGAATCAACATTCTCAAGATTAGTAAGTGAGCTAGGTATGCTAAATTTCTCTTAATTATTTTTGAGATATTTGCAAGTCATAATGCAGCCAGAAATTTGCTATGTTTTTTTTCTGTGAATAAATTTTCTCAGGAAAAGGTAAAATTTTGTCTAAGTCAAAATTACTATGCCAACGGAATGCACCATTTCGTTGACAGTCTTAGCAGTTTTCTGGGTGTTTCGTTGATAGCTCTTTTATATCAACGAAACGCAGCTTTATCAACGAAATAAGACGGGACTTTAACCGCCCAATCCTGATTCGTTGATTTAGCGCTTTTTATCTGAACCGTTGAAATGTGACACGTCTTTTACCACGATCTATGCATACATCCCTGTAAGTATAAATCATGGTAATACTTTAAGAGTAACGGTTATATTTTTAAGCCAATCCAGTAATTTACATTTATTATTGGATTCATTTTCTGAGAATTTTTGGGGGAGTATTTAAGAAATTTTAGTTTTATTATTTCTTTTTACCTGTTCTCAAAAATTTCAAAGGCTTTTTCTCTCTTCTTCTCTCTATCAATCAATTCAGTTCGAAGCTTTCCTTTAATCAACAATGGCACCCATAGTCAAGCTAATGTCTGCTGGAGGGTTCATCTATGAGAAGAACAACTCCATCCCTTTTGTTGTCAAGGAAAACCCGAACAGTCTGTTCTTCAAAATGATGGATTTCATGAAGAATTGCAAGTTGAGCTATGCAATGTTTCACTCTACACCACTCTACAATGAGATAATCGAGGAGATTTGGACCTCATGTGAGTATAGTGGAACAAACTGCACACTACAATTCACTCTTCAAGGTAATGAGTACATAGTTAATTCTGATGTTTTGCAAGCATGTTTACATATTCCTGATAATAACTGTGATGCTTTGCCTACTAACACTGAAATAACTACCATGTTAAATTCTATAAACTACTCTTTGCCTACTGATAATCTGGGTAGAATAATTAGGAGAGGTTTGGTTAGAGAATACAGTTATTTAGCTGATGCATTCATTAAGGTCTTTTCTGGAAAGATTAGTAATTTTGATGCATTAACTAACTCTATGTTAATTCTCCTAACCATGCTTCTAAATGATAGATATCACAACTTTAGCACCCAACTTATGTATGAAATTGGTGCTAAGTTGGGTGACAAAGCGAATAGGAAGAAAAATATCTATTATGCTAGGTTTCTGATGATGTTGGCTAACCATGTTAGTCCAGCACCATTAGTTATCTCTAACCCTAATGCCAGGTTCGAGTGCTTTGTGCAAGAAAAGAGAGTATTGACAGACATACTCAGGCTGAACCACAATGGTGATGTTCCAGTGGTGTATCTGCCAATCATTGAGGTAACTACTACTATCCCTGTTAGTGTAGCTAACTCCTCTACTGTTTTACCTTCCAATGTTGCTATGGAGTCTGTAGCTGTGACCCAACAGGCTCCTACCCTAGCAACAAAACCTAAATCAAAGAAATCCTCCAAGCCAACCTCAGGTGCTTCTCAAAAGGCACCTGTTGTAAAAACTACCACACAACCTAAGGGGAGTGAGTCTGGAGTTGTAAGAGGTGAGGGAAGGGGTGAACATCAAAGAAACCCCAAGGATAAGGAAGGACAGGTTAGTGTGTACCAGCCAAGCCCCATTGTGTCTTCCCAACAAGGCACAATGAGTAAAATGGATTTAAACACAAGTCTAATTGCATCCTCCCAAAAGGATGTGATTATTGAAACAAGCTCTTCACCAAGAGCACAGTCCAAGAGGGTAAGGGACACTTCAAGCCCAAAGTCTACATTTTCCCAATACCAAAGGAGAGTGAAGCAAAAGTCCAAGGGTACACAGGGTGCACACACACTGGAAGCAACACTTCCAGTTTCTCAAATTCAGTTTGATGTAACCCCTATCATTTCTCTGGGGTTACAGTCCCATTCTCTAAACATCAATCTTGAATTATCTCCATCCAATTCACCAACTCAATCTTTAGATGTGGACATGATCCATACATCTATTCCTGATTCTCCAACTCTAATCTTGGAGAAGCCCCACTCTGAAGCTGGTGGCCATCACTTGTTAAGTGATTTGTTGGGCCATCAACCAATTTTTCCTGAAGTTGCAAGGGGATCTGTGGACCATTCTTTAAAATCAATCACCACAGACTCTACTGTAATTTCTCATTCTCAAAGTGCTTTCTTGACTTCATCAACGAAACAGTCTATTTCGTTGACAAGTGTTTCTCCATCAACGGTATCCATACCGTTGACAGTTCAAACTACCATTCCGTTGATAGTTCACTCTGCACCTTTAACTGCAAATCAAGTTGTTCCCACAACTAGTGCAGATGATCTAGTGGTAGTTGAGACACTTCTAGGACTGAGAGGGAGTGAAACTGAGAGGCTGGCTTGCAGCCAGGCAAAAGGAGAGAATGTGAGTGAGAGGCTGGCTATTTCTTCCAGCCAGGCAAAAGGAGAGATTGAGAGTTCCACCTTAGAAGGTGAAGGTGAGGGTGTGAGAGGTGTGAGCCATGGGGAGCCCATGATGCAAGAACAGAGTGGAGAGAGAGAAGGGACTACAGGAGAAATAAGGATGGAAGCAGCCATTGCTAATGAGTTAATGGAGGTCAGTGAGGGAGAAAGGGAACCTACTTTCCAAGAGGTTTATCAACAAACTCTGGATAGTATTTCCTTGGATCCTGAGACCTTTACTCATCCTGTGCCAGCCTATCAAATTATGGCTCAGCAGGGCAATGTGGAGGCAGAAAGGTCACTAAATCTAATTCATACAACTGCATCAATGCAAAGAGCAAAGGATGCCCTGACCAATCTACCTTCAGGAGCTGCAGCAAGTGGAGAATTTGAGTTTTCTGATGCTGAGGACAGCTATGGTGATAATCTACAGGTGGCCACCACTTCACAGACTGGGACTTCTGTGGTGCCTCCTACACCAGGCTGGCTTTCTCAAGGTATGCATGGTAGAGCCACTCTAGATGCTGCTATCTCCAGGCAGTACAATGAAGCCTACTTAGCTCATGAGTCTGCAAATGCAAGAGACAAGAAATTCTACAAGGCCATCATGGATTCTCTGGAAATTCAAAGGCTACAAATGATGCAGACAAGGATTGAGGCTACAGAAATCAAGGACTCTATTAGCAATTTCAGGGATGCTAACTACAGGATGATGGATGAAAAGCTCCCTCTTCTCACTATGTCCAAAATGAACAGGTTTCTCTCTAAGGAACCTGAAGTGGCTACCTCCTTGAAGACTCTCTCTTCTAGAGTGGACAAGGTGGAAGCTACTTTATCTCAAATGCAAAAGGAACAGGAGAAGCAGACTCAACTTTTGGCCCAGCTAGTGGCAGCTCAAGGACTCCCAGTTGTCTCTCTTGATGATAACAAAAAGGGGGAGAAATCTTAGGAGCTAACCATTCAAATCACAAAGGTGCTGGTCCCAACCATCACATTGCCACAGGAGCCACTAGCAATGGGGGAGTTTGGAAAGAAGAATAAGGATGGCATTGACTTGATCCAGGAAGCTTCTATGAGGATACAACTTGCAGCACAGATCAAAGATCATTGGTCCAACATAGAAGCAAGGTTCAAGAAAATTACTGAATCTTCAAAGACAGATCAGCCATCAACAAATGCAATGGTGACTGCACAAGTGGAGCCACAGTTCAAGAGCTCTTATGCTATAGAGCCCCTTCTACATGGAGTCATTCAAGGACCAAGAAAGGAGAAAGGACAAACTTCATGCATTAGGGATGTGGAAGAAGCTACATTACAAAGAAGCTTATCTCCCAAGTCTCCTGCTAAACCAAAAGGCAAAAACATAGCAAGGACTTTCTATCCTGCACCTTATCCAGATGAGCTCAAACTACTTGGACTTCTCATCACAAAAAGCAAGGAAAGTAATAATCATGAGATAAGGAAGCAAAGGGCAATTGTCTACAGGAATGGACAACAAATCTGTGTTTGGGCTGGTCATCCAAACTTTGCTGAAGCCAAGGCTGAGGAATCAGAAAGAGCAGCTATGCAAGCTCTTGCAGTAGCTCAAGCTCTAGATGAAGAAGAAAGACAGCAAGAAGAAAAAGCCCAAAAGGAAAGGAGTGAAAAGAAGAGTACAAGGCAACCAAAGGCAAGGGCTAGAAGAAACATAACCTTTGAAAATGATGACTCTCAGAGTATTGCATCAGACTCTTCTGTACCTCCAACAATTCCTGATCCATCTTTAAAGTTAGCCTGTGATCCCAAACATCTTGTTAATTATCATGATCAGCCAATTGAGCCAAAGGAAGAGCCAATTGAGTTTGATGAGGCTAACTTTCCTAAATTCCTTTTTGAGATGGATCCAAAGAAGAAATTGAAGCAAAGGGCTGTCAAGACAAAGCCAGTATTTGTGAGAAAGCCACAACCTCAAAAACCCCCTTCAAATCCAGAGGACTGCATGTACATTGCTGACATCAGGGAAGAATCCAGCTTGCATCTTGAGTTAGACAACCTGGTGGAAGTAAGGGGCATTGCAGCTTCTCAGAAGCTACCTGAAAGATTGGTTTTCACATACAAGGGTGGTAGAGAACAAATTTGGCCTCTCTACAGAATTCTAGGAGAAGACTACCAAACACTACTCACAGTGTTTAGATGCTTGAAGAAAGACTTTGGCTTCACCAAAACAGCCAAGTCTGAGGTGGTCTCCAGAATATGTCAAATAAAGGCTAGCTGGAACAAGCCTGAGGCTCTTCCCAGGATGCTAAGAGTGCCCTCAACAGGAAAGAAGATCCATCTTCAACCTTTCTGGATGATGGAATTCAAGGACAAGGACAACTGCAGAAGGTTCTTCAGGATGGAAGACCAGCTGGACAAGGCATCTAATCAAACTCTAAGGTTTATGCAATCCAAGCTTGGTGATCAAGATGAAGAAGAGAAGATCTTTTACAGAAGGCTACAGGTACAGATTGAGGAGAACAACTCTAGGAGAGGGAAGAAGACTATGCCCCAAAGAAGACAAAGATGAATTATTTGCTCAGTCTGGAGGAGCACATTTGGGCATTAGTTTTGTAAGTCTTGCATTATTTCTAAAAACTTTATGAAGCTCAATACAACTTTTACTTTTATCATGTGTAATATGCCTGAGTGTTTTTGTTATCATCAAGGCTCTTGATTTATGGCTGTTATTCTATCAGTCATAAATTGGGGGAGATTGTTAGGAATATGTTGTTCTTGATGATAATTATAAAAACACTTAGTAGATTTTGTATTAAGTTATTTTGTAACTGTCAACGAAATAGCATGCTTTGCAGTGTTTCGTTGACAGGAAGCTCATCAACGAAATGAGTGATGTAGCAATTGCACTGTACATTACTTCATAGTTTGGTATGCAGTTTGTTGAGTACTAGATAGGTTTTCTAAGTCATGTTGACTAAATGGTTAGATAGGCAAAATAGGTTGGTTAATTGTAAATATTTAGTGCCTTGTAATTTTGCCTAAGTGAAGACATGTCAACGGAATGAAGATTACTCTATCAACGAAACAAGGAAGCTCATCAACGAAACAAAGAATAAAGCTATCAACGAAACACATCTCTATGCCATCAACGAATCATTATTGCTTTTCTATACAATTGACAAAGTGATAGTGACAGGTTCCTGACAGATCAAAAAGGAGATGTGGAAGTGTACTTTGCATTGGAAACCATTAAAATGGACATGGGGAATAAGGAAACATCCCAGTTTCCAATTGGGCTCTTGGGAGTGATCATAATAAGCATGAAGTCAAAAGCAAGGATCTCCAAGGACCACTGGACAAAGGGATGAAAAGCAAACTATTGGCGGTTACTCATTGTACTATTAGTGTAGCCAAAAATAGGGTTGTAAACTTGGGTTTATATAACCAAGTGTAGCAGTTACTTTATTTAAGTAAAGAAAAACAAAGAGTTTGTATTAGCTATCTTTGAGAGCATTTTTCTTCTCTACAACCTTGTAACTGAGCAGCTGTGTACATTTGTATCACAGATTATTTCCGCAATAAAAAAACACTTCAGTTGGATCATCAAACAATCCAACTGAATTATTTATATCTTGTGTTTTTATTTATTCAGTTCAGTTTAATTTTATAAAGTATTTTCAAGTTAAAGAAATATCAAAATTGTATTCAACCCCCCCTTCTACAATTCTGTTAGGTCATTTGGGATTAACAACGGCCAAAAGTATGACGTACCCAGGGGTCATGCCAGACTAAGAAGCTCGAATTTCGCCCCAATATATACCGAATATGACTGAGAGCAGCACCACGAACATGAAAGATATTTTTTAGAACCCAGGGACACTTTGAAGGCAAGTCCATAGTCCAAAATGCTTTATTAGCTAGAATAGTAGAGTAAAGCCAAGTCACCCAAAAAGAATCCACCTAATTAATAATCCTCCAAAGCTGAAGAATAGTTGCTCCTTTGTTCCAATTCATTAAGTCCCTAAAGCCAAGTCCTCCTTCTGCTTTTGGTTTACAACAGTCCTGCCAAGCTATTTTAAATTGACAAGGGCCTTGATACGAACCACACCAAAGGAAACGAGAGAGAATACTCTGAATTTTCTTCAAGACACACTTTGGTAAAAAAAGAAAAGAAGCCCAATATCCCTGAATTCCATACAAAACCACATTAATGAGTTGAACCCTACCAGCTTGACTTATAGATCTGTGTGTCTAGTGATCAATACGTTTACGCAGCTTAGTGATTAAAGGCTCACAATCCCTAGTTCTCAATTTACTCGACCCCAACGACAACCCAAGATAGGTAATCGGTAGAGACCCTACACAAAACCCAGTGAGGGACAAATCATAGTCCTTAATGTTGCTTGGAACATTCCCAAAGAAACAAACACATTGAGTACGATGGGGAATAAGCCCAGAGATTTTTGAGAAAACACCAACCCCTTGCATAAGCAGCTTGATAGAATCCGCATTGCCTTTACAGAATAACAATACATCATCGGCAAAGACTAAATGAGTGATTTTTGCAGGGCCATCACGCCAATGATAAGAGAAGAGGTCTGAGTTAGTAGCTTTGGCAATACAGCAAGAGAGAACCTCCATCGCAATGACAAATAAGTAAGGGGACAGTGGATCGCCTTGACGCAATCCCAAACGATCAGGGAAATACCCCTCTAAAGATCCGTTAACTTTCACAGAGATCATACATGTAGTAACACAACACTTAATCCAATTAATAAAAGTATCGGGAATACCCATAGCTCCTAAGGTATTGAATAAGAAAACCCAGTTAAGAGAATCAAATGCTTTACGAATATCAAGCTTACAAGCGAACCTTGGAGCCCCAGAATTGTAATGATAATCTTTGCACAAAGATTGGGAAAGCAGAACATGGTCACCAATGGTCCTACCAGGAACAAACACAGTTTGACACTTAGAGACAAGCGTATTCATAACAGAACGCAATCTTAAAGCAAGAAGCTTCGCTATACACTTGTACAACACATTACAACAAGAAATGGGCCAAAATTGAGACACGAGCGTTGGATTAGCAATTTTAGGAACCAGTGCAATGGCACTCGAATTGACCATCCTGGACATGTAATTATGCTCAAAGAAATACAAAATAGCAGCAGTGACTTGATTGTCCACTATACTCCAGGTTTTCAAGAAAAATTCCAGAGTGAAACCATCCGGACCTGGGCTTCTATTCTTTGTCATCGATTTTAGAGTAGCTAGGATGTCCTCCGCAGAAAAAGGAACAATCAGACCCATAGCTTGATCCTCAAATAGTTGATTTAGGGTGATATCACTAGGAAAGTCCTCCACATCGCAAGCAATACCCAGAAGATTTTTGAAATAATTTACTGTAGTATGAGCTATGCCTCTGTGAGTGGTTTGAGTATTCCCCTCATCATCTTCAAGACCTAAGACTTTATTAGTGTTCCATCGCCCTTTACAGGCATTAAAGAAAAACCTATTGTTACAGTATCTTTTCTTTAACCAAGTAATGCCTGACTTTTGGTGAAGAATTTGCTCCTCTGCAGTGAGAATAGTGTTTAACTTCAAGCACAACAACCTCTCTTCAGCCCTTTGCTCTCTACTAGGATTAATCCCCAAGTTACTTTGAAAAAATAGTAAATCTTCACAAGCTACTATAACTTGATGGTGCAAATTACCCATCTCTCTGTTCAAATCTTTCAGCCCAACCTTCACTTTTTTCAATTTTGCAGTGAGAATGAACCATAGGTCACCCTTTATATCAGCACTCCACGCATTTGAAACCACATTCATGAAGTTATCATGCTCCATAATATGGTTGAAGACTTGAAAAGGTTTATATAATCTCTCCCAACGAATACCCAGATTGACAACAGCAGGGCTATGATCAGATAGTCCTCGACGCAAAAAAGAAGCCATAGACATGTCAAAAGTAGTAAGCCATTTACCATTCACCCCCACTCGATCAAGTTTCCGCATAACTGGATTATCAACATTGCTGTCCCACCAGGTAAGGGCTTGACTAGTGAAGCGAAGGTCAGTCACAGCAAGCTGGTTAACACATTCTCTAAACTCATTCATGGTTGCAGTTCTGCGAGGGAGACCCCTATTCGACTCCGACACCTCCAGAAAGATGTTGAAATCCCCTATAAGACCCCAAGGAGGGCAAACACCGTTAACTGTTATGACTTCTTGTAATCTACCAAGATCTGTCCACAAAGCTCTTCTATCCACCTGGTCATTATACGCATAGATGGCTGAAACTACGCATTTACAAGAGCCATCAATTCTCAAAACAAAACAAGAGATATGATGTGCAAACACACTTATTAGATTGACATTCCAAAACGTGGGATCCCAACCAAACCAGATCCGACCATTATAATGATGGTCATAATTGAACAACCATTTGAATCTCGAAGCTACATTCGAAGAAACAACACCAGATTTATCCTTTTTAACATGAGTCGACTTACTTTATTAGTACTAAGAAAGTCTTTAATGTAGGCCATTTTATTATTCAACCCTCTCGTATTGTAGGAACAAAAATCTATCTCCATAAAAATTATCTGGATAGTGATGGGGATCCATTCCCCAAGTTTCTCAACTTATGCTTAAGTTTATTCCTTTGTGAATTAGAGATTTGAGCAGTGTCGGCATGAGTAGTATCTGTACCACCAGTCTCAAAAGCGTGGACAGCTGTCAAAGGACTACCAGCCCTACCCTTCCGTTTAACCTCCTTCTAGCCATCCTCTGGTAAAGGAACCATGATTATCAAACTGATTTACCTGCTCAGCCAAATCCCCAACCACATTATCAACATTCTCCGAAGAATCGCCCCCAGCAGTTTCTACAACTTTCGCCTTCTTAACCCAAACTCTATTCACCTTGGGACAAGCACCTGCAGAATGCCCTAACGTTTTGCTATACCTATTGAAGAGGTTTTAATTGAAGATGGGTATAGTTCGGATGAGGAACCTCCTATTTTTCCTGAAGAGAAAGAAATGATAGCTAAGCATACTACTAATCCCGATGTTAAGTCATCGTTCGCTATTAACAAAACTGAAAAGGAGGAACTCTTTGCAGCGCGCTTACGTATGCAAGAAATGGAGAAATTTATGGTAAAAAATGGTCTCTCTATTGCGGAGTTTGAAAGGGCAAAAATTGAAGAATTGGACAATTTTAATGTGGGTCGGAACAATTTGGTCTCCCATTGTTTACGAAAAGGGTGGATGTTGGTGTCTCTCGGAATAAAGATATAAGAGGTAAGGAGAAAGGGTGTGCTGATGAAGTGTTTGAGGAAAGGTCGCAGACAAACGGTAAGTCAAAGTCTTTTGAGGAGGTGTAACAAGTTAAATCTTGGGTGAATGTCTTAAAATCAGGTGATGAAGGTGGAACATCAAAGGTCAACTTTGGGTATTATCCAGTTGATAAGGAATCCACAGTGGTGGCTCCACCGGTGGATGAGTTGAGGAAAGGAATGACAAATTCAAGCTTTGTGCGGTGGGAACTTTTACTAAAGGTGTTCATTCCTTTACAAGGCTCTCTGAATTTGTTGAAGCATTTTGGAAGAAAAAAGGCCTTATTAATATTTACCAAAAGGATGCTAATACCTCTGTGTTTAAATTTGCAACACTGAGCTGCCGAAATGCTTTTCTCTCTCGTGGTACTATTTATATTTCTAACATACCTATGGTGGTGACAGCCTGGGGGTCGAAGCCTGGGGATGGTAGCTTAGTTTCTATGCCGTTGTGGATTAAACTATTGAGTGTGTCAGATTGTTACTAGACAGAGGAAGGTCTGGGTAGGTTGGCAAGTATCATAGGTAGGTCGTTGGGTGCAGATGCTTTAACTTCGAAACTGGAGATGATTCCTGTTAACGGAGGAATTTGGTGATAACAAATTTCGGGAATTGCTGGAATAACGAAATTGTAATAATAGGGGATTTTGAGTTTTTGGATGTTTGGGGCTCGACTTGAGAGGTGTCTCGACTTGTTAGATGTGTCGGATCCTATTTCAAGATGCCTGCGTACCCTGTATTTATAGGGATCAAGCCAACGCAGTTCTGTTATAGGATTGTGTTTTTAATCCCTTTGATTATTAGGGATGTATTTGAAATTAGTTGATTTTATCTTTTTAGATTTAGATTCGAATACCTTCTTGATTTGAATGATATTGTTTAGAGATATTTTCTATAATTAATTAGAGATTTTTCATCGTTTCAGAGAGAGGAATAATTAACTTGGGAATTAAGTTAATTATTAATAGATTCATATTGGAAATTAGGGAGATATTTTAGGCAACCGAAAATATGGCGTAACAACTACCCCCCAGTGTTTCAGTGCAGCTTGGTGTACTAGAGAACTAAGCGTTCTTTGATCTTCCGAATTTCCTGAGTCACTGAAACAACTAGGAGTAGAAGATTAGTGAATAATAAGAAGCACATAGGTACCCGTGATTTGCTTGTAGATGCGAGGGAGACAACATGATGTGCCCGTAATATGTGAGTACCAGTAGTCTTGCAAGTGTACGAGAATGAGCGCCTTTGTGTAGATAATGTTGCGCTTCTCACTGTCAAGTTCGATTTTACGAATCCACGATTCAAGAGATAGAAGTAGCAGAATGTAGTAGCAGTAGAAGTGATGTCCTTGTATGTTGAAATAAGGAGAAAATGCAATGTGTTGAGATTGCAGTCCAAGCATTATCCCGGAGGATCTTTTCCTTAAGAGGGAGGACTCTTCTCTCCATAAGAGGGAGGACTCTTCTCACCTTAAGAGGGATGACTCTTCTCTCCATAAGAGGGACGACTCTCTTCTTGGTGAGCTTCCCGGAAGTACGGGTTTACCAAGGTTCTCTTCAGGGAGGACTCTGCTCTCCATAAGAGGGATGCCTCTCTTAACCTATAAGAGGGTGGACTCTTCTCTCCATAAGAGGGAGGACTCTTCTCTACATAAGAGGTTTGACTCTCTTCACCTTAAGAGGGTGGACTCTCTTCACCTATAAGAGGGTGGACTCTCTTCTCCATAAGAGGGGGGACTCTCTTCTTGGTGAGCTTCCCAGAAGTACATGTAAGCACCCCGGAAGTACGGGTTTACCAAGATATTCCAAGCCAAACAATACCCTCTACAAAGAAGGGCCTTCAAAAATAAATTCCAAACAACACCTTTCACAAAGAAGGACCTTCAAAAAATAATTTCCAAGCAACACCTTAAAGAAGGGCCTTCAAAAATAATTTTCAAGCAAGAACTTAAAGAAGGATCTTCAAAAATAATTTCCACGTAATACCCTCTTCAAATAAGGGTCTTAAAAAATATCACACAGAGACAACCGCAGAATATAAGAATGTCCAATGTTTACGAGTAAATGTATGATGCACATGATGATATGAATGAATGCATGATGCGAATGATGCAAATGATGATTAATGAATGCATGATGCGAATGATGCAGGGCCTTCAAAAAAAGATTACCCCCGAAGGGCCTTCAAAACAAAACTCACCCCGAATGGCCTTTAAAGAGAACCACCCGTGAGGGCCTTCAAAGTAAAATCATCTTGGAAGACCTTCAGAAGACGATTACCCCGTAGGGTCTTCAAAAATATTATCATCTTCAAAAGAAGGTCTTCAAAAATATTATCCTCCTCGAAAAAAGGTCTTCAAAAATATTATCCTCCTCGAAAGTGGGTCTTCAAAAATATTATCCTCCTCGAAAGAGTCTTCAAAAATATTATCCTTCTCGAAAGAGGGTCTTCAAAAATATTATCCTCCTCGAAAAAAAGGGTCTTCAAAAATATTATCCTTCTCGAAAGAGGGTCTTCAAAAATATTATCCTCCTCGAAAGAGGGTCTTCAAAAATATTATCCTCTTCAAAAGATGGTCTTAAAAAATAATCCAACTTCAAATCTGAAAATAATTTTTGCAACATATATGCAATAAAATAATTTTTTTTTAAAAACTCATCTTTCTTTTACGTTACAGGTCGAATAATTTCGTTGATGGATTCTTCTTATTACCACGCGCGAGATCCCCACCACCATGTTTTCTTCGTTTGTTTTCAACACCCGGGCAACCACTAACTTAAAATTTGAATTCTGCGATGGGTTACACGTGCTTGTTTTTGCTTTTCTCTTGACCATCTTCCGTTAACTTAATCACCATCAATTTACTGTGTTCATGACATGGGTCTCACGAGCTAATGAAGTAACCAAGTCATGTGCTACAAATATCGCATCACAATTTTTTAACATCTCCACGATTCAAATTCTTCCCAGATCTGTTTTTTACTTTTTTGACCCTGTAAAAAATATTTTCTTGGAAAACACAAAACATTAAAATAGTAGAAAACGAAAAGATCCTTCCGATGATATATGGCTCGTCAGAAACGAACTTATAACGAATCAGGAATCAAATAAAACATATGCCGATTAACTTCTCAATACTGAAAACTGGGATCTGATTATATTTTGTGATTTCGAGAATAGATCGAAACATAATCTGAGAAAACACCAAGACCGAAAATTATTGGAAATTGTAAAAGCTTTTCGGATCATAAAAAATTATCAAAATCTGACATGTATTAAATTTACTACGAATTTTATAAGATAACTTATTTGTAAGGACAAAATCATAAGAAAACTTATCTTGATTTTTAATAGAAGCACGAACCATCACCTTCACCTCTCAGCTCCTCCATTAAAGCCACTATAGATCCATAATAACCCCCCATGCGTATTATATAGATTGATTGTGCTCCGCAATCAAAAATTATCCCCTCCTTCTAGCGCCAATTGTTAACGGAGAAATTTGGTGATAACAAATTTCGGGGATTGCTGGAGTAACGAAATTGTAATAATGGGGGATTTTGGGTTTTTGGACGTTTGAGGCTCGACTTGAGAGGTGTCTCGACTTGTTAAATGTGTCGGATCCTATATCAAGATGTCTGTGTACCCTGTATTTATAGAGATCAAGCCAACGCAGTTCTGTTATAGGATTGTGTTTTTAATCCCTTTGATTATTAGGGATGTATTTGGAATTAGTTGATTTTATCTTTTTAGATTTAGATTGGAATACCTTACTTATTTGAATGATATGTTTAGAGATATTTTCTATAATTAGTTAGAGATTTTTCCTCATTTCAGAGAGAGGAAATATTTAACTTGGAAATTAAGTTAATTATTAATAGATTCATATCGGGAATTAGGGAGATATTTGAGAAAACCGGAAATATGGCATAACAATTCCTTTTGCTAAAATGTGTGTTCAATACAAGATAGGTGACCCTTTACCTAATGTCATCCAAGCTTCGGTGTGTACATTTGAACTTCTGTTAGGCAAACATGTTGTGAATGTGGACAAGATGTCCAGACTTGCCCCATTTTTCACACCCAAATTCGGGCAAGAAGACAACTTTACTTGTTTGTTGGTTATGTACTTTTGTTAGTTACTGATTAAATTTCTTTAGATGTTGATGTTAATATTAACAAGCTAAAATTCTTTTTTTTTTTTCGATTGCTGAACAACATGTATAAGGTTCTTTTTTCGAATGATCATCCTTCTTCCCATGTAATATCTTGGTAGTGTTTTTCTGCAACTCAAGAAAGCTAGTTTCTCAATACTTAATTCATGTGGTTTGGGATACGCATACATTGTTTGTTGGTCCTTAAGTATTGCAGAAGGGGGGTTGAATGCAATACTGATAAAATTCAATCTATGCTTCAACAACTAAAACTAAGATTAAATCCTATCAGTAGAAGAAATGCAATCACAAGTAGTTTTCTCACAAAATAAATATTTTTATTTATCTTGCGAAAGTGTTGCTACAACCTTGAGAGAAAATGTACTTATCTCAAGCTTCAATTTATCGAGTGATACTTAGAATGAAGTGAGAGATAGTCTAAGTAAACTAATCCTATCTATATCGTCACGGGTTTGTTAAGCTGCTGTCATTTTCATGTGACAGCTTCTTACAATTTGCCTACCCATGTGTCTTACCAAAATTGCTATACAAACAAGTTTATCATTACTAGAAAAAGCAATCTAGATACATTCTATTTTTAGCTAACACAATTTAGTAGATATTGATTTGTTATACTCTTGAATTGGTGAGCTTTGTCATGTGATCTCTCAAGCTTCTGTCGTAGTCTTGTAGACCTGATGCAGTGTTGGGATACTGCAACACGCATGTTTCTTGAACATCCAAACTGTCACATGTTTGACTGGGTAGATCCCCAATTCAAAGTTTATCCCTCTGAGACAGTATCATGATCTTCAAGTTTGCTGTCACAGGAATGTGCTTTTGGTGACAGTAAGAAAACCCCGCAATAGATGCTGTCAGGAGTTCCAATTGCTATCAGGAGAATAGAGAGTTGCTGTCTCAAGGCTTCCTCCAATGTTTCTGTCAGAGAAAATATGTTGTCTTGACTTGCAACATGTTGTCTTTTTGTAACCTTACTGTCAGTGAGATGACAGTGACATTTATTCTTGTTGTCATCCTGATATACTCCTTGAGGCTTGAACAAACAAATGAACTGCTTCCAAGATTTATACACAAGTTTATTTCAGCAAATGAAATGGCTACAAAAACATACTCTGGCTGTGACAGTATGTTCTACTCAATAAAATTAGGTATTACGAAACATAAAGTTAAGTTGTCTTCTAAGCTATCACCCATAAATCCTAACAATCTCCCCCAATTTGTTTTTATGGATAATAACTACAAATTTTCAAACTATACATGTTGACAACTTAACTAACAAAGATCAGAATGAATACAAACATAGGTGCTCCTTAATGAATGAGCAAATATGAAATATTTACCTAGTTTTGAGCTTCAGACTTTCTTTTCTTCATCTCCTTTGAGAGCTTCTGCTACAAGGTTTCTGAGGCTTTCCACCAGATATACTTCCATGGGAGATAGTGCATCATCCTCAATTTCATCAATGTATTGTTGAATTACTTTGGAGATACTCTGTTGAGCATCCTGGAGATCCAACCAATTTTCTTGTCCATAGATATAGACTCTAAATTTTAAGATGTCTTTATCCATCTTGAATCTCCTGCCAGGAAATGCATTTAGAGTAGACCTTGCCTTGTCCAGCTTTAAATCTTCACCCTTTCTCTTTTTAATAATCTCCTCAAGTTCAAAAGAACACAGCATCTCTAGGTGATTAGATGATTCGACCACTGAGAAGTTCAATTCTATAAGCACACTGGTTCTGAGCTTGTGGAAACTATCAAGGTAGATTTCTTCCTTTCCATGTTTGATCCTGAAAGGGTTCTCCAGCACACAAGGTTGAAAGTTTGGACCTTTACTTCTTCTACTGTTTATATCCTTGCATGCATTCAACAGTTTAGCTTCCATTTGTTCAACAGACTGATCATCTTCAGCTTTTGTGGATCTCTCTTGACTTGGCATGGCTTGCACCTCTTCTTCAGGAAGATCATCTTCATAATCAGCTATTTCTTCATCAGAGTACTCCAACAAATGAACAATATCAGCATCATCATGCAATGACCAGTCTCTATGTTTCTGATAAAATTCTGCATCTCTTTCAGCTTTGTATGCCAGAACATGTTCCATGACTTTATCAGGTACATTGTCATAACCTTGCATTAGATTGACCATTCTCTCTAAGATGAAGTAGTCAATTCTCCTTGAGACTATCCTCCTACTGTATGAAAGAGTTTCTGTTACATCATGTGAAACCACCTCCATGATAAAGTCCTTTTGAACTATCACAGACCTTGATGCATCAAACCAGAGGACATACTGGACTGCTTCATTGTTGTCATCCAGCTTTACCTCAACATTCTTGATTCCTTGAGCTTCTTTTTCCTGAAGATCAAAAGAGTTGTATAACTGTGTTTGGATTGGCTTCCTAATATTCCTGCCAAGCCCTGTGGCTTTCTCCTTTCCCGAGTACTTAGTTTTTCCTTTCTTTGCTTTAGTAGTCTCCACAGGTTCAGGTTCCTGTTTAGAGAACCAAGCTCTTGCTAAGGATTTTGTCCTTTTAGGCTTGACTGCTTTCTTGGTTTCATCATTGACAACATCTTCCTTGACAGTGTCCTCCTTGATAGTGTCTTCCTTCACAGGGTCTCCCATGACATTATCTTCTTCTTTGTTGACATCATCTTTGGTGACAGCATCTTTCTCAACATTGATACTGTCAATAGCACACCTTAAGATGCTTGCCTCCAAAGCTTCACGTATCTCACTCTCCCCTTCTTCTGTAACACCAGCATCTTGCTTTCCTTGTACATGGGCTTCTTCCTTGCTTGAATCCTGGGCTTGACTTCCTATGTTCCCAGCAGTTGATCCACCAACATTCTTAGCTACTCCAGAACCTCCACTTCCATCCAATTCAACATCATCAAGAGAGTCATCAAAGACACAACTTTCACCTTGATCAGCTCTGTCAGCATTAGCTTTAGAGATTAACTTCTTCACTCTGGAGCTTAGCTTAACATCTCTTCTTGCCAGTAGCTTGTGAATTGCTTTGACAGCTAGGACTCTTTCCTTGTTGATTTTGGATTTGAGAATTACATTTGGCACTTTTATGACTGTCTTTGTCTACATTCTTGAAGTGCCTTGCAAATCTAGATATGCATACCTCTTGACACATTCTCTTGAGACTGCTCCATAACAGACACAGAATGGATCTAAATACACCTCTGGAAGTCTCTCTTTCATTAGAGTCTCAAGTTGCACTTGAAGTATCTCATTGAAGGTTGAGTTGTTTGCTTTAATCTTAGCCTTCATCACACTCAGCACCCTCACTTTAGGTTTTGTAACAACTACATGGTGATGAACATTGAGATTCCTGTGTTCAAGTACACATCAATTGTCCACCTTCTTCCTTCATTAATCTTCACACATACACTCACAAGTATATCCATCAGATTTTTTGAGATTTGAGCTGGAGTTAAACTTGGCCTCCTCATAACCTCCTCAATTACTCTGTAGAGTTGCTCATCCTTATTGTGTAGTGTACTCTCCCTGTAATCCACCATTAGGGCATTTGCCTATTCCTGATCCATGTTAGTTCCTTCAGTCCAAAAGGATGGTGCATTGCAGTATTGAGGAAACTTCCCTTTGCCTTTCCCCAACTTATTTTGCTCCTCCTTTTCTCTCCACATCTTCTGTAAAGTAGTTTCCTGAGGCTGTAAAATTGGTTCCCTAATTGATACAGGAGGGAGTATTGGACTCTTTGAATTTGACTTTCCTTGCAGTTCCTCCAATACTTCTTTGGACATCAATACTGTCTCCCCATCAATTTCATATTCAAAAAGATTTCCAGCTCCACTTCTTTGGTGTTCTACATGTTTCTCACCTTTTCCTCTTGACTACCCCTTTCTTCCTGACTCCCCCTTACTAGCAGGCTCCCCCTGAGTTTCAGTTCCAGGATTTTCTTGTGCTCCACCACCTTGCTCTGGGACAGATTCTGATCTTACACTTTTCTCCCCCTTAGGTAAGTTGGCAGCATCAATACTGGCAGATAGAGCTTGAATAGCTTCCTGAATACTAGAAAAGCCAGAGGCCGCCATGGTAAACAGGCTGTCAAACTTTGTTTCCATGGATAGACACATGTGCTCTAGGGCTTCCAACTTGAGAGCAGTAGAGGGGCCACCAGTTCTCAACCTTCTTGGAGGGGAAGGGAAAGAATGGGGCTTGGAGGCTGTGGGGGTTCACACACTCTCAGGGTTTTTCTGAGTGATCTCATCACTCCTCACATAAGAACTCTCAAGGCCTAGTGCCTGAACAGTGTGGGCTCCCTCAATTTCACTCTGGACATGCTGAAGTCCCTCTCCTTTTGCCAGCTCATTTGGCTGCCTCTTATTTTTAGACTCACCTCTCTTTTCTTTTATCTCTATTTTCTTTTGCTCACCCTCACTCAACCTAGATGCATGGGTATGAGCAGTACTTACATGCATTGAAATAGAAGGTTTAGAATATACCTTTAGAAGCTGAGAGAGTGGCACATCATCATCAGAGGCATCCTCAATGAGAACTTCATCATAATTGGACTGTGCAGAGGAGACAGTAGCTTTGTCAGAAATGTTACTGTCAGTTGGAAGATTGACAGTAGGTTCCATTGCAACTTGGACAGCAGGATTGGTTGTGACATCAACTTTGACTGAGTCCTTGAAAGCAGGGTTACCTATGACAGCAACATTTCCAGAGTCCTTGACAGCAACTGAGGCTGTGACAGCATCTTCCCTAAGGTAAGATGCTCCTTGGAGATTGAACAAGGCACTGGCTATTTCTCTTTCTGGCAGAGTTGTACCTTGTTCTTGCTCAGTGTTTGAAGGAGTGGTTTCCATCTCACTTTGAAAAATGGGTTCTTGTGGACCACTAGATGGGGGTTCATCCATGATTGGAGATGGATGATCAAAACCTGAAGGGTTGGGACTGTCCCCCTCTCTAGGTTGTGGAGAATAAACAAATGAATGAGTAGGAAAGGAAGAAGGTGAAGGTGGAGAAGATAATAATGGCTGCTCCACAGATGGAACTTTTGAAGCATCAATTTGGGAAGTGAAATCGTCACTGTGTCCTGAGTCCATGTGTGTTTCTGCAAGTGGAGGCTCCTCATGAGTTGGAACATGAGGTTGTGCAGACTCTGTATAGGGGTGCCTTGGGAGACAAGCCAATTTCAATAGATGTCCCTTGTTGAGAAGGAACATCTACGGAGGTGTTTAGTGCCTTGTTTTCCTCTACAGTCTTTTGGGAGACTGCAGGGTGGCTGATAGTGGTTTTGGTCCTCTTAGCTCTCTTCTTCTTAGGCTCAAGAGGAACCACTGTGGGTTCTGTTTGACTAACCTCCTTATTTTCTGCACTAAGTGCAGGAACTCCCTCTTGACTCTCAGTACTACCACCAACATCAGTTTCTAGGGGTCTTTTCTGGATTCTTGCAAGGCTTGTCTCTGACCTTTGGGAAGTCTAGAGAACCTAGGTTTAATGTATGGTGTAGAATGGGGGTTAGCTGAACTTGGGTCTAATCCAGCCTCATCCTCAAGAGTGAAGGTTTCATACCCAGAGGGCAATGGAAAATCAAGGTTAGACACTTGATCAACCATGTGTGTAGTGAAGCAAAGTGGAATATGTGCATTGAGATTCTGTGAAGTGAGAGTTGTGTGTGTTACTTTTCAAAGTGCTGCATACCTCTATACGAGGGGCATCTTCATCAAAATCACAGAGAGAATTAATGAACAACATTAGAAAGCGAGGATAAAGATTTACCTTCTTACCTATGGCAGCCTTGAGGTGTGCCATGAATAGCTTTCCAACATCCACTTTGTCCCCATGAACAAGAGAGTGAGTTAGCTTCTTGATGTAAGTGGGAATTCCATTCCAACCAGTAGTCTTTGTGGAAAACACCTTCACCATGACATCAAGAATCATGCTCCATTCTTTTCTCAAGTACTTCCTGTCCATTTCACCAGAGGGATACCACTTAGTTGTTCCCTCTTCAAGAATAGGTCCTGAATACCCAATTTTCAAGAAAAGCTTCTTCAAGGTCTCATCACTGGCAAGCTCTGTGCAGGTCTTTCCTGGTGCAAGCACAATTCCTAGAGCTGCATTGATGCCTTGAATAGTGAGAGTGTAACTGTGCTCTTTGATTTTGAACTTAATGGTGGTATGGTCTCCATCTCCCTGAGCAACAGCTGACTCCCAGAAGTTTTCAATCATGTCTAGGTCGAGAACAGGAGTTGAAGTAATAGCATAACCAAGATAGGACTTATTCAGGAAAGAAACAAGTCCTTTGAATTCTTCACCAGCATCATTTGGTGAATAAATGCCAGCAAAGTTAGTATGAGAAATTGATTGTTTAGGTGCCATTGTTGGTATGAGAGAGAAAATGAATGAGTTGAATGAGTTGAATGAGTAGAGAAAGAATTAGAGTAGAAAGTTGTTTTGCTTTTTGGTTGTTCTGTGTCAGGTTTGATATTGTCTGATTAACTGTTGTATAAAGGGTAGTTCAAGCGTTATGCTGAAAAAGGGGATATTTGGAATCGTGGTATTACCCAGTAACACCACCACGTGGGTTACTCCCTTTAATTTCTGTCAACGTGGAGGTTGAATTAGCAATTTTAACGGTCCACTTGTATTGACAGTAACCTGTGCGCTGAAACAAACTGTCAGTGACATTTGGGTGATGACAGCAGGTTTGTCTTGACAGTAGCATTGTCACGATAAACTTACTGTCATCGTTAAGTGTTTTAATGACAGTATCTCTTAAAACTCTTGACAGTATGTTATTCACTGTTTTCAAGAAACTAACTGTCATGAAATTCCGTGACAATTACTTTTCTTGATGGCAGTAACGTTTGAGGAAAACGGTATCTGTCATGAATTTTAATGGATGTTGTCATTAATGTACTTAACTCAATAAACCCATTCACAAATATTCAATTGACACTTGGTATCATACACAGTATTATAGCAATTAAGATTCATGTCCTCTACTAATCCAACAATTAACACACAACAGCCAAACAATGCAAAGTCTTTGACCAAAGATCTCAAACTTTGAGGTTATCCAAGTTAATGACACAAAGTTTTATTAACTGACAATACGACTAGCACAAAATATAATTTAGCAAAGTCATAGCAAACATGTTGTCGAAAAGAATAAAAACTTATGTGACAGTAACCTCTCATGACAGTAACTTGGAGGTTACTACCACAAGCTGCATTCAAAAATTGAAAAATGTAAAAACTAGTAAGTTAACATACCAGATTAAGCATTCCCAATTCACTTACCAACCTGTTAAAGGTGGCTTAATCCAATGGTTTAGTGAAGATGTCTGCAAGTTGCTTTTCTGTTGGGACATAGATCAGTTTCACAATTCCTCTTTCAACATGCTCTCTTATGAAGTGATGTCTGATATCAATGTGCTTTGTCCTAGAGTGTTGAACAGGATTGTCTGAAATGGCAATGACACTAGTGTTATCACAGTAGATAGGAATGTTGCTCAACACTAGTCCATAATCCAATAGCTGATCCTTCATCCACAGAATTTGTGCACAGCAACTTCCAGCTGCAATATATTCAGCTTTTGCAGTTGATGTAGAAACTGAATGTTTTTCTTGCTAAACCATGACACCAATCTTCCACCAAGAAATTGACAGCTACCTGTTGTGCTTTTTCTGTCAATTCTACATCCAGCATAATCTGAGTCAGAATACCCAATGAGTTCAAATCCAGTATTTTTAGGATACCAAAGGCCTAGATTAGGAGTGCCCTTTAGATATCTAAAAATCCTTTTGATAGCAACTAAGTGTGACTCCTTTGGATCAGCTTGAAACCTTGCACAGAGACATGTAGCAAACATTATATCTGGTCTGCTAGCAGTTAGATAGAGAAGTGATCCCACCATGCCTCTGTAAGCACTAGAGTCCACTTTCTTTCCCTTGGGATCAAGATCCAGATTTGTTGATGTAGAGATAGGAGTCTTGGCAGGTGATGAATCTTCTAAGTTGAACTTTTTGAGAAGTTCCTTGACATATTTGGCTTGACAAATAAAGATTCCATCATCCTTTTGAAGAACTTGTAGACCAAGGAAGAATGACAGTTCTCCCATCATGCTCATCTCATACTTGTTTCTCATTAGAGATGAGAACTTTTCACATAGCTTCTCATTGGAAGAACCAAAAATAATGTGATCAACATAGATTTGCACCAAAATGATGTCATTTCCATGATGCTTGTAGAACATAGTCTTATCTACTACACCTCTTGTAAACCGATTCTCCAATAGAAAGGTGGAAAGTGTATCATACCAAGCTCCAGGAGCTTGTTTCAGCCCATACAATGCTTTGAACAGTTTGTAAACAAAGTTATACATTTCAGCATCCTCAAAGCCAGGTGGCTGTTCAACATACACTTCTTCCTCCAACTCTCCATTTAAAAAGGCACTTTTGACATTCATTTGGAACACCTTGAAGTTACAGTGTGCAGCAAAGGCTAGAATGATCCTTATGGCTTCAAGTCTGGCAACAGGTGCAAAAGTCTCATCATAATCTATTCAATCCTGTTGAAAGTAACCTTTTGCCACTAGCCTTGCTTTGTTTCTTATCACCATTCCATTCTCATCCAACTTGTTTCTGAAGACCCACTTTGTCTCAATGACTGATTTTCCTTTAGGTCTTGGAACCAACTTCCATACATTGTTTCTTTCAAACTGGTTAAGTTCTTCTTGCATAGCAATCACCCAGTCAGAATCCAACAATGCTTCATCAATTGTCTTTGGTTCCATTTGAAACAGAAAGCATGAGAACATGCTGTCAGCAGAGACATTGTTCTTAGTTCTCACCCCAGAAGAAGGATCACCAATGATTAGATCATTAGTGTGATCCTTATTCCATCTTGTAGATCTGGGCAAGCTTCTTTGTTGAACTGGTGGATTGACTTCACTTTGAGAAAATGAGTCTTCACCAGTGCAATTGTCTTCACCATGCTCTTCAATAACTCCAGAGTCACCATCATTTTGAAGATTGGTTGAAATGGTCTGTGACTGAGCTAGAGTTTGATCAACATTGACAGCATCTTTCTCAACATCAACAGTTTGAGTAAAGCTGGGTTCCACATCAACAATTTCTTCTTCTTCCAGGTACCCCTGATTTTCAAATCTAAGGGTCTGCATTTGACCATCTTCATGCAGCTCTGGAAACTTGGTTTGATCAAAAGTGACATTCACACTTTCTTCAATTGTTCTGTGTTCTATGACATAGACTCTGTAAGCAGTCCTTTATATTCCATATCCCATGAAGATGCCTTCATAAGCTTTGGCATCAAACTTTCCTTTCTTTTCATGGATGTCCTTCATCATGAAACACTTACTTCCAAATACATGAACGTATTTGACAATAGGTTTCTTCTCAGTCAACATATGGTAGGGAGTGCTTCCATGAGTCTTGTTGATTATGGTTCTGTTTTGTGTGTAGCAAGCTGTGTTGATAGCTTCTGCCCAGAAGTATGTTGGTAATTTAGCATCATGCAACATAGTCCTAGCAGCTTCAATCAGAGTCCTGTTTTTCCTTTCTACAACACCATTCTGCTGGGGTGTCCTTGCAGCAGAAAATTGTTGAACAATGCCTTCATCCTTGCAAAAGTTCCCAAGTAAGCCATTTCTGAATTCAGTACCATTGTCACTTCTCAAGATTTGGACTTTGGCATTTGGAGTTCTATCAAGAACCCTTATATGATCAATGATTAACTGAGCAGCTTCATCTTTAGACTCTAAAAACTTCACCCAAGTGTATCTAGAGTAATCATCCACCATAACTAATGCATATCTCTTTCTTGCCAGATATGGAACATTAACTGGGCCAAAGAGATCCATATGAATTAGCTTGAGTGGTTCTGTGTTGGTGTTAACCTACTTTGACTTGTGCACAGATCTTCTAAGCTTTCCCATTTGACAATCCTCACACAGTCCTTCTTGGCAGAATTCCTGTTGAGGTAGTCCTCTCACCAGTTCCTTTTTCATCAGCATATTCATTGTCTTGAAGTTGAGATGGGAGAGTTTCCTGTGCCAAAGCATATTGTCACCAACATTAGCTTTACTGTAAAAACAGTAAACTTTATCCTTCTTTGTTGAGCTTAGGTCGGCAACAAACAAGCTTCCTTTTCTTACCCCCTTCAGTGAAAGGCTTTCATCCTTCTTGTGATAGATATTGCACACCAAAGTATCAAAGTCAACCTTGAATCCTCTGTCACTGAATTGGCTGACACTCAGGAGGTTGTGCATTAGTCTATCCACAACTGCAATGTCATTTATGACAACATTCCCAAATTACAAACTGCCATATCCCACTGTGTAACCTTTGTTGTTGTCTCCAAAGGTTATGATTGGGCCAGCTTTCTCCACAAAATGTGATATCATGGCTTTATCACCAGTCATGTGTCTTGAGCAACCATTGTCAATGATCCACACAACCTGCTTCTTTTTCTTGCCCTGCAAAACAAATTGTTTTTAAGTTGCATATGGTACCCAATCCTTGTTGGGTCCTGCAGACTTAGTAACACTCGAGTTTCCTTCATTTTCAGCATCAATATAATCATCAGAAAATTTTTGTTCAACTTCTCTTGCCACCCACTTTGGTTTAGAATAAGACCTAGTCTTTTTCTTAGTGGGGGTTGCCTTTTTACTGTTAATAGTAGGCTCAGAAGTCTCACCAGAATTCATGTAGGAGCATTTATCAGTTGACAGAATAGGCAAATTAAAGCATGTACTCATAGCAGTAATTTTACAGGGCATGCAATCAGTGTTATTACAGACATCCATGGATCTATGCAAAATGGGGGTTCTGTGTAAGTTACCCTTGACCTCAGTCACATTGACTTTAGTCTCAGTAGGTTTTTACAAACATTTGTTAAATGATGCGAGGATCCACAATTATTACATAGTTTCCTGGGTGCATTCTTGACATAAGCATAGCCGTTACCCTTGTTAATTCCTACTTTGCCATTCCTGTTCTTAGATCTGAAAGTATCTGTGTTGACAGCATGTCCTGATGTTGTTGTCGTGTCTTTCTTGACAGAACCTTTTACGTCCACTGTCTTGACAGTAGGTTTCGAGGTTACTGTCTTAGATACTCTATTGACAGCATCTTTGGAAGATTCTGCCTTGTCATTGTTGACAGCATCTTCAGAACATTCTGTCAGATTGCTAGGCAAAGTTACTGTCTTGGGGGTTGTGACAGTATCTTTTCCTTCAACAATTGTGCTGTCAACACCTTCATCCTCATCAAGGAGCTTTTGTTTGATGAACATAGCTTCCTCATCAAAATCAACTTCAGCAATCTTGAATTTTGGTGCATGAACCTTTTTGAGGATTTTGGGTTTGACAGCAACATCAGTAGAACAATCAAGAATCACAGATTCCTTTTCAGATCTTCTTCCATATTCAAAACCTACTCCTACCTTCTGATTTTCAGTGTTCTGATCATTAAGATCCTGAAGCAACCTAGAGGAGTTTTTGTATACCTTGAGCTTAAATTCATTTTCAGTTATTTCCTTTCTCAAGAACTCTTCTACCTCCTTAGCACATACTAGATCATTTTTAAGTCTTGTGTTTTCCTGAGCTAAGGAGTCCAATGTACTGGTCTTTAGTAAAAGCAAATCATTTTCAGAACTAAGTGATTCATTTAGCTTAGTTAACCTAGCTATTTCTTCATTAGCAGTAGTTAAACTAGTATGGATATTGAACATTTCTGCACTTAGTTCCTCAAGAGTTTGCTTATATTCAGTGTTAGAAATATCAAGCAAGACAAGTGAAGGTACCTGAGTTGTAGAGTTTGATGATTCTTCTTCAGATTTAGCCACGAGGGCTAAGTTCACATATTCTTCTTCCTCTTCCTCATCAGACTCATCCCAACAGCCACCTTCACCCACATAGGCTCTTCCTTGTCCTCTTTTGTACTGTCCACTTGACCCTTTGTCCATTTTCTGATTTTGCTTTGGCCTTCTGCATTCAGTAGAAAAATGACCAAGCTCATTGCAGTTGTAGCATATGAATTTAGACCTATCCACCATTCCAGTTTTATATCCTCCTCTTGTAGCATTGCCAGCAGTCTTGGAGAAATTCCCTTTGCTGAACCTTGATGTCTGACCCTGAGGCTTGTATGGCTTGTTTCTTCTGAATCTTATATTTTTAAACTTCTTTGCCATATAAGCCATGGTTGGATTATCCATCTTTTCCATCTTTTCCATCTCTTCAATAGAGTAGAACTCCTAATCTTCAACATCATCCAGTTGCAGCACTACTTTCTCTTCTTCATCCACCACCTCTTCAATCTTCAAGGAAGACACTTGAGTTGGATGAATGATTTGAACTGCTTCACTTGGCATAGTGATCTTTGGCTCATGAGCTACAAGAGCACCAGACATGTTTGACATCTTTCATTTTGATCCACTTTGAATAGCTCTCTTTTGAAAGAGTTCTAGCTCATATGACTTGAGCACACCATACAGAGTTTCCAGAGAGACACTTTTCAAATCTCTTCCTTCTCTGATTGCAGTGACTTTGTACTCAAGATGCTCAGGAAGAGTAAGTAAGAACTTAAGGTTGGGTTCCTTCTTCTCATAGAAATTACCATGAATCTGGAGTTCAGTGATAAGTTTTCTAAATCTCTCAAACATCTGAGTAAGTTCTTCACCAGGCTTTTCCATGAAGGCTTCATACTGAGAAACAAGAATTTGTCTTTGGTTCTCCCTGACCTCTTCACTTCCTTCGCATAACAACTCAATTTTGTTCCATATTTCCTTGGCTGATGAGCATCCAATGACATTCCCACACATGGCTTTATCCAAAATGAGAGAATCAAGCAGAATAAGTTGCAAGTAGTCATCCAGAACAATCTTTTCCTTTTCTGGCTCTAAGAACTCGGTTGGCTTCTTGGGAACCCAATGAGCTGGAATAACAACACCATCAACAGTCGAGGCTGCTATTTCTTTCTGTGGAATAAACATTGAGATTTTTATTTTCCAAACATTGTAGTTCTCTTTATCAAAAGTTGGGATCTTGATACTACACGACTTCTGTATACTCGTCATGATCTCAGATTTATATATAAATCTGTTGCTCTGATACCAGTTGTTGGTCCTTGAGTATTGCAAAAGGGGGGTTGAATGCAATATTGATAAAATTCAATCTATGCTTCAACAACTAAAACTAAGATTAAATCCTATCAGTAGAAGAAATGCAATCACAAGTAGTTTTCTCACAAAAGAAATATTTTTATTTATCTTGCGAAAGTGTTGCTACAACCTTGAGAGAAAATGTATTTATCTCAAGCTTAAATTTCTCGAGTGATACTTAGAATGAAGTGAGAGATAGTATAAGTAAACTAATCCTATCTCTATCATCACGGTTTTGTGAAGCTACTGTCATTTTCATGTGGCAGCTTCTTACAATTTGCCTACCCGTGTGTCTTACCTAAATTGTTATACAAACAAGTTTATCATTACTAGAAAAAGCAATCTAGATACATTCTATTTTTAGCTAACACAATTCAGTAGATGTTGATTTGTCATACTCTTGAATTGGTGAGCTTTGTCATGTGATCTCTCAAGCTTCTGTCGTAGTCTTGCAGACCTGATACAGTGTTGGGATACTGCAACACGTCTGTTTCTTGAACATCCAAACTGTCACATGTTTGACTGGGTAGATCCCACAATTCAAAGTTTATCCCTCTGAGACAGTATCATGATCTTCAAGCTTGCTGTCACAAGAATGTGCTTTTGGTGACAGTAAGAAATCCCCGCAATAGATGCTGTCAGGAGTTCCAAACTTGCTGTCAGGAGAATAGAGATTTGTTGTCTCAAGGCTTCTGCCAATGTTGCTGTCAGAGAAAATATGATGTCTTGACTTGCAACATGCTATCTTCTTGTAACCTTACTGTCAGTGAGATGACAGTGACATTTATTCTTGCTGTCATCCTGATATACTCCAAGAGGCTTGAACAAACAAATGAACTTCTTCCAAGATTTATACACAAGTTTATTTCAGCAAATGAAATGTCTAGAAGAACATACTCTGCTATGACAGTATGTTCTACTTAATAAAATTAAGTATTACAAAACATAAAGTTAAGTTGTCTTCTAAGCTATCACCCATAAATCCTAACATTGTTTGATTTAGATTTGATAGTTTTGCCATTTAAAATGCATGCTAGCTTTTTTATTCAATTTTTTTTTATCTTTTTCATCTTTAAAATTGATATTCTTTATATACTTAAAGAAAATTATTTACTTAGATTATAAATATATTGATCCTGTTACAAAAAAATTATATTTTATGAGATTAATTATTTATTAAACTCATTTGTCGAGCTAATACGTTAACTATTTTTTTTTTCATATTACAGAAGCATTTAATGAATGTTTTTTGAAGGAATTTTGCTTCTGTCATCAATTCTAACATATAAAATATAATTTATATATATATTCGATAAATTAATAATCTTAAAAAAATCAATGTATTTCTGATCATAACATTATTTATTTACAATATTAAAATATATAGATCAATAATTTCTCAATGCTTTTATAACTAAACAAAATGTTCGGTCCTGATAAGTTTGTAGAAGGGGGTTGAATACAAACTATACCGTTTAATCGAATTTGTTCGTTTGAAGATTAAACAATTTAAGAACAAATTATTGTAGAATAAAATGAAATAAGATTCAAGTTAAATAAAACTTTATTAAACTTGAAGGGTGTTACAAATCAGTGTACAAATTACAGAGTTCTTGTTAAAACAAATCTAGAATAAATTCGACATGAATTTATCTATATTTGTAATAAAAGGATCGAATACTAAAAGGTAGTTCAATATAATTTCTAGGGATTATGATCCGCTAGAATGTCAAAGCAATACAAGTAATCAATTTCTAGTTGTTTGGATTGTACATTTACTGCTAGAAATAAATATCCTGATGAATTTAAAGCTTTGGACAATTGCTTCTATTCAATGGCAGAAGTAAAGGAGTTTGATGTTTGCTTTCTTTCTTTATGTCTGTGTTGAATGTTCTGCCTTGTTTTGATCACTAATACTTGTATTTAAACAAGTCACAGAATCCTTTTACACGCGCCAAAACAAAAACATTTTGATTTACTACTAGCAGTACTATCCAAAACACTTTGTAGTACTATCGGTAGTACTACCCAATTGTATTGGTAGTTCTATCGGTAGTACTATTGAAGATAGTACTACTAGTATTAAATGGATAGTACTATAATTATAAAGAAATAATTCTGATTTAATTCATTTTACTTTAATTGATTTAATAAATGAATTAGTTCTAAAAGAATTAATTCATAGATTAAAGAAATTAAGTTAATGGCTTAACTAATTCAATAAATAAATTAAATCTCAAGAATTAATTTATAAATAAAATTACTTAAGATCTAGATTGATTAATTTAATATATGAATTAATTCTGAAAGAATTAATTCATAGATTAAATTAATTATCTTATAGAATAAATTAAAAGAGAATTAAAACTAATTCTAAGAACCACTAAAATTGATGACGAACTTCCACTGAATGACATTGACACTCCATGTACTATCTGGTTCATGAGTGACTAACTTTAATGACTGTTCTTCATCTTTTGACTTTAAGCTGTGGTTCTTTCTCCTTCTACTAAACCAAGGACTGTAACCTGTACGTTTCCCGTCACACTTCTGAAATCTCTATCACTTTTAAACAGTTCCACTTCCTTGAATACTTCACTGAGGCTTGATCAATAAATTGAACTTCTTTCAATGTAGAATTACTTCAAGACTGTAGATGACATTAATATTCATTCTCTTGACAGATTTTATCTTCTGAGATTCCTATGACATTTGAATATATTATTTACTTATTACATCTTAGTTTATGTTGAGTAGAATCCTCGGTGTTTACAAATAGGCCTTGACATATGCCTTTCAATCTCCCCTATTTGTTTGTTAGACAATAACAATCAAATACCTCTAGAGGATAACTCAACTAAAACAAGAAAAGATAAGACTTTTAAGAGCCAAGTAAATAATAAAAGGTTCTGGATTAAATATAACAATTTACATATTCAAACAATAAAGATAAATAGAAGATAGATGTTCCTCTAGACTGAACAAATGATTACATTTTCCTATCTTGATTCACCTATGCTCTAAACAAATTACATTAAAAACTGAGCTTTCTTCCTCATGCCTTAATCTCTAATCTCCCCTTCTTCAGCATCTTGCAAGGTGTTTAGAAGATCTTTATCAAGGACACGATCACTTTCAGAAACAACGCCACTTGGCTTGACTGGTTGAGAAGTGATCTTCTTCAATATATTCTTCATTTGAGAATACCTTGGAACTTTTTCAGTGCAATAGTCTGAGATCATATCAGCAACCTCAGACTTTTCTACAGTAGTAAACCCAGAAGTTCAAAGAAGATTCTCCAACTTCACCAGTCGCATAGCAGTTTGTAGCTTCAAGGAATCAGGATCCAGCCTTACTGTCTCCAAAGTTGTACCTCTGTAGATTCTGACTTCATATTGAAAGTGTACAACTTGAGGGCTGACCTTCATTGCAGAATCTCTCAGTCAGTCATAAAGAAGTTCATTCAAGCAGGAAGATCTCTTCACCTTACTCATCAGAATCCAAAGCTCTGAGAGAGATCTTTTTTGTAGGAGTTCAAGAGAAACTGTGAATGACCCTTCAAGAACACTAGAAACATAGATATACAATTCTTGTCTGACTTGATCAAATGCAGATGTAATCCTTAAGATATCTTCCTTCAAAGCCTTCATGTATAATGAATTGTCTGGATTAGCTGTTCTGATCTTCTCAAGCAACTTAAGAAAGGTACGATCATTGTTTGTGCCTCTCTGAGGGATATCAAACATCTCCCTTGCCTTATCCCACTTGCTTCCTTCCTTCATCCTGACATCCAATCTCCTTTCCTTGACATGAATACTATGAAGACGTTGTTTGTCTTCATGTTCAGCTTTTTCAATTTATGCTTTACAATAGTATGCTTTACAATCTCCCCCTATTTGATTGTATAGAGTTCGACAAGCAAATACCTCGAGGATAACTCAACTAACTAAGGAAACATGAAACTAATTAAAGTAAGATAGCTTGATAATATTAAATGCATTCTGGATGAGATATATACATTTCCAGATTTCACAAATCAAAAAACATTAAAACTTTATACAATGAAGTTGCTCCTCTAGTCTGAGCTGATAGTTCTTTTGTTCTTTGCTTCAAGTCTTCAGTCCATCTCAATCTCACCTTCTTCAATCACAGGATTGGAGTTAGCAGCTTGATAATCAATCATGGATGGATAGTGCAATGAATCTCTAGGTTTAAGGATTGCTCCTTTGATGTGTCTTCCAATATATTCAACCTCTTGACCCACTCCAGCCCACAACCATGCAATGTTAACATCTTTCTTGTTTAGCTTTGGCATGTTTGGTAGTCTGGGACGCACTTCCGATCCTCTCTCCACTCTCTTCCTATAGTAAGGAACATTCTCCATTAGAAATCTTCTCAGAGTGTCTGCTGCTTTGTCCTTCTCCGTTGATGTGAATCCAGTGGATCTAAGATACTTTTCCACTATTATTAGATAGTTACTTGGATAATCTTTCATCTTGTCCTCCGTCAAATATCAGATTCTGAACAAGTCATTCGTCATGAATCTAACCATTGGAGGGTTTTCAGTAATCTCTGGACTGACCTTCATCAAGATTTGCACTTCTGATGTCCTGAATAATAACTTCCACCTCCGCATTGTCGTTGACTTCTAATCCGTCTTCAATTCCACAGAAAGTTTTATAAGCCATCTCCCAGTCAATACCTTGTTTCTTTGCCAAATCCATCATCTTCTTCTACCTTACTTCAGCATACACCTTGAATCTTTTAAGCTTCTCATTCCTCAGAACTGCTTGATGAGTTTCCTTATCAGCTTGCCTGGCATCTCTTTCTACTCTTTTAGCTTTCAATCTCTCCAAGGCAGCTTCTTGTTCCAGTGATAGAGGATTTGCTTCTTCCATATTATCATCCAAGATAGGAAATTCTATAGGCTCTGGATAATATGGTTCATGCATTTCCTGTTGTTGCTCATGCATCTCAAATCCCTCTTCACTTTCTTCTGCTTCCATGTCTTCAATCCAGTACTGTCTAGCTGGAATAGTTTCATTGGTTTCCCATATTCCCCATACATTTGTCCCCCATCCTCTATTTTTCTCCCCCTTAGTTGAGGAATCCTCGATGAAGTTGTCCTCAACATAAAAGTTTGTAGTAGGATCAGGTTGTTGATTTGAAGGTCCGGGTTGCTGGTTCTTCAACATATTCCATATCGACTGTACTCCGTCACTCTGGTTCTCCATGAAATCAGCAATGTCCTTATTCATCTCATGCATAGAAGCTAGCTTCAGGTCAATGTCATCCAGTCTCAAGTTTGTAGTCTTTTCAATTCTATCCAATCTCTTGTTAAGTTTAGACTCCACTCTTGACAGTGTGTTCATTGCATCTTTTACACGTGCTTGACCATCCTGGATAACCAGAACGTCTTCTTTCAAAGCTTCTTGTCCTTGCTGTAGGGTATATACTTCATTCATGAATCTATCTTTCAGTTCTTTGACATCTCCTCTCAAGTCGACCAGTTCCTTCATTGCTTCCTTCCTCAAGGAGTCCACTGCCTTTTTAGTACCTGTTATAGTGCCAGATGCACTGCCTAAGACCCTGTAGGTTCTTCTAGAATCAGCTGTAGCCAAGTCAACCTTCTCTTGAATAGTCATTAAAGAAGCATTGGCTTGACCGGAAGAGATCCCTTGGTCAAAGGAAGGTCTCAGTGGAACCTTGAATAATGGATTTCCTTCTTTATCATGAACTGTCATCTCCTTGAGAGTGGATTGAACATGTATCTCTCTTTCAGTAGGTAGTAGCAAATCATCAATGTGTGGTAGGGTTAGGGTGTCACTCCTCACATTTGGCTATGGGTGTTCACTCAACGTTTCTGTTGGTGTTTCACTCATCTTTCCTTTTCCACTCAGGCCAGGTGTATGTGTTTGTGTTTCACTCATTCCCTTAGTGCTCTTTGTACCTGCATCAGAAAACACCGTAGCCATCCTTAAGGAGGTTACCGGTGGTGCAATGGGGCTTCGCAAGTCCCCGTCCTTGGATATACCAAGTTGCTGATCATCCGTAGATGATGTATCCTTTGTAGGATCTAGAGTTTGAATCTCTAGAAGGCTAGAATCTGGCTCTATTAACAGCAGAGATCCTGAAAATCCCTCTAAAGTCTGTGAAGACTTTTCCTCAGTTAACTCCTCAATTAAAATTGATTCATTGTCACCGAGTTGCCGATCCGCACCTACGTCAGACCCTTTACCCGCAGGATCCAGATATTTTTCATCCGGGGAGCTAGATAATGACCCTTATAATTATGCATTTGGGTCAAAACCTTCTCTCGGTCTCTGTGAAGACTCTTGGTTCTTAGAACCTTCAACCATGGAACCTGACCGTAAAATGGTCGGAACACCAGTTGCTTCCGTCAATTCTTCCTTATTTGATTGAGCTATTGGTTCAGATATAGCTTTGGTTAGTGTAGCCCAATCAGCATCAGAAAAATTTGTGAAGGGATATTTGGTTGATTGAAATGAAGTTTCAACAGTTGCCTCGTTTTCTAGTCTTCTCCTTTTAGAGGAAGGCAGAGCTGTTGTTGAATGGTGTATCTCCTTATGTGGTGCTTCTGAGGCACTATCTCCCTCTACACTCAAGGATGTCTGTATGTTGGGTATAGTAGGGGAAGGAGGTTCGTTTATGGTTTCATTTGGCTCGTCCAAAGGCTCTATGACCGTGGTTAGAGATTGTGGGTTTGCAATCTCTTGGTCAGGAATGGCCACCGAGGGCTCTGGATCAACATCCATGGGTTGAGGTTGTGGAGCCACAACAGGTTCAGGGATATTACCTTCATTTACCTGTTCCCCTGGGGGTAGAAGTGGTAGGGGTACCGTTCTTAGATAATCAGTTAGAACAGTTTGCACCCCTGGAAGATGATTCTTCTTTATCAGAGCTGTTATTGCATTGCTCTTCATCTTCATGCACTCCATGGTCTCCTCACCTTCAAAGGTCTCCCGTTCTTCATCTGTTAACACATCATTCAGAATTAGCTGTAGGAACCTAGGATAGAAACAAAGCACATCATATATGCTTGTTCTTTCATCCAGTGGTCACATGCATAGAATAATCTGATCAATCACAAGCTTTCCAATGTTTATATGCCTATTGTTAGCAATGGCAAACCCTATTTTTTGAAGAAACAGTGGAATGCCATGCAGATTTGTAAGCTTAGCAGTAAAAACATGGATTAATGTGTGAAAGAAAAAATTACATGGCTTAGTCAGATAGTGCTTTAGGAACTCTCCCACAAAGAAGTTTGGTTGTTAACTTCTAATGAGAGTGAAGAAAGCATGTATTTCCTTAGTATTGGGATCAGGAACAAGGTTTTCTGTTGGAAAATGTAAAACCCTATTAACTTCATGTTCCGTCACCGTTATTGTTCTGCCCCCTGGCACAACAAAACTGAAGGCACTTACATTATTCTCTGATGTGTCAGTGGCGGATGTGTACAATGTAGTCAATTGATCAATACAAAGGACCGCAAGAGTACTCAGTGCATAAGCCACTAAAGAACGTGTGTTCAGGAATTGTGTCCATGCACGAAACTGTAAGTTCGTAATGGATTGCACATTCTGATACGAGACATGATTAGTCTTAGTTACGATAAATTCTCCGGCCTTTATTTTTCAAATTTCCAGAAAATTTAAATTTTAAACCAAAACTAATTTTCAATTAATTATTTCTAATTAATCAAACTTGAAACAAAATAACCCCCTTTTTCTGAAATACACAACTTCGAACACTTGAATTAAGAACCCTAATTGTTAACTTCCGTATTTTTACTTAAAACACAAAGAAATTAACTGATTAATCAATTAATTTCCCAATGATGAACACTGTTAACAAAAAGACTAATATCCAGAAGCACTTTGATGGTTTCTTTTAAAACCAAGAATAGAACACCTTAATTGACCACAAACACACAAAGTTTCACTGTTAAATGAATTTACTGTGGTAAATAATCAATTTGCACAGTTAAAACTTGAGAATCTGTCGAAGTTTATGTTCTTGTATGTGTATGTATTTTTAAGTATATAAACTCGGCTATAGCTTTTCTTGGATCTTTGATAATGAGAAGAAAAACAGCTAAGGGCCATTTAAATACTTTTTGAAACTACAGGGGTAAAATTGTAATTCCACTGTTCGATAGTTTTCTAAAGAACTATCGATGGTTTTATGTAGGGGGTAAAATGATCAATTGTACTTCGATAGTTTTTTGAAAAACTATCGAAGTATTTGATATAGAATACAAACAGACCTTTCTTATAAAAACCATCGATAGCTTTTTCTGAAAAACCAAAAAATCTATCGAACACTTTGTATGAAAAACTATCGAGAATTTTAATTTAAAATTAATTAAATTCACTTCGATATTTTTAAATTGAATTTCAAAAACTATCGAGAAATGTTTTCGATAGTTCTCTGTTCCCTTCTCAAAAAATATCGAAATTGACTTCGATGGTTTTCTTCCAGTACTTAGAAAAACTATCGAATTTTCTAAATTCGATATTTTTTTCTTCTTATTCAATTTCTAAAACCTGTTATGTTTTAAAAATCAAATATTTTGGTTTTCTGTCAACTTTTAATCTGTATAAACTTTTTCAAATTTACCAAAATCAATGTTAACAGAAAATTCACAATTTTCTTAGAATAAAATCGACTAAATATCATTAAATGATATAAACCAATTAAAATCCAATAAATTATGCTGAATTAATCTATAATGTTTAAAACAAAGTAAATTAATTCGAATTAAATAGATGCTTAAATATTTAGAACAAATATTAGCACCTAAATAATTTTAGAATTAATAACCAATTAAATGCCAGAAGATATATCATCCATAAATGCGACATTAAATTAGTACAATAATCCTAACTACCAGAATTGCTCCAGAAAATAAATTCACGAGTCCTAAAGATATTACAATTCTTAAACTCATGTATTCACTAGGACTATCTTGCAGTTTCTGACTTCTAATCAAAATCAATTAGAAAGATTTAACATCCCAAGTTCACCAACCAGCTTAGAAAAAGTGGATTCATCAAGCGGTTTAGTGAAGATGTCTGCAATTTGTTCCTCTGTGGGTGCAAAAATAACTCCACAGTTCCATTCAGGACATGCTCTCGGATAAAATGATACCTGATCTCGATGTGATTCGTCCTCGAGTGTTGCACTGGGTTGTTGGAGATTGCTATGACACTTGTGTTGTCACAAAATATTGGAATCTTTGTCAACAAAAGTCCATAGTCACGGAGTTGGTTCCTCATCCACAAGATTTGAGCACAATAGCTACCAGCAGCTATGTATTCAGCTTCAGCTGTTGATGTGGACACTGAGTGCTGCTTCTTGCTGTACCAAGAAACTAACCTTCTTCAAAGAAACTGACAGCTTCCTGAAGTACTCTTCCGATCAATCTTACAACCTGCAAAATCTGAGTCTGTATATCCAATAAGATCAAATCATGTATCTTTAGGGTACCAAATTCCAAGATTTGGGGTCCCCTTAAGATATCTAAATATTCGCTTAACAGCTATTAGATGAGATTCTTTAGGATCAGACTGAAACCTAGCACACAAGCATGTTGCAAACATTATATCTGGTCAACTTGCAGTGAGATATAGTAAGGAGCCTATCATACCTCTGTAGCCTGTGATGTCAACCTTCTTACCAGTTTCATCCTTATCAAGATTAGTGGCAGTTGGCGTTGGAGTCTTTGCTATAGATGAGTCTTCCATTTGATACTTCTTCAGAAGATCTTTGATGTACTTGGAATGGCAAATGAATATTCCATCTAGCCTTTGATACACTTGTAGTCCAAGAAAGAATGACAATTCACCAATCATGCTTATTTCATATCGACTCTGCATTAACTTAGCAAATCTCTTGCATAGATCATCATTAGTAGAACCAAATATTATGTCATCAACATATACTTGCACAAATATCAAATCATTTTTATGCTTTTTGTAAAAGAGAGTTTTATCTATGACACCTCTTGTAAAGTTATTTTCAAGTAAAAATTCAGAGAGAGTGTCATACCATGTCCTTGGAGCTTGTTTGAGTCCATAGAGAGCTTTGAATAGAAAGTACACAAAGTCTGCCAGTCTTGAATCCTCAAACCCTGGAGGTTGTTCCACATACACTTCTTCTTCTAACTCCCCGTTCATAAAAGTACTCTTCACATCCATTTGATATACTTTGTAATTGGAATGTGCTGCGAATGCCAGAAACATTCTGATGGCCTCAAGTCTTGCTACTAGTGCATAGGTTTCATCATAATCTATACCTCTTCTTGAGAGTAACCTTTAGCAACCAGTCTGGCTTTGTTTCTCGTTACAATGCCATCTTCATCCAATTTATTTCTGAATACCCATCTTGTTCCTATAACAGATTTTCCTTTAGGCATGGGTACCAGCTTCCAAACTTTTCGCCTTTCAAACTGATTGAGTTCATATAGCATTTCAATCACCCAATCTGGATCATCTAGGGCATCTTCAACTTTCTTAGAGTCTGTTTCTGAAAGAAACCCAGAATAGTGAGATTCATTTTGTGATGTCCTTCTAGTTCTCACTCCTGTGTCTGGATCACCAATGATCAAGTGAAAGGGATGATCTCTATTCCATACCCTTTGTCTTGGCAGATGCGATCTTGATGATTCTCCTTGTTCTAGATGTTGTGGAGTGTGACTAGTTGATCCTTCTCTTGTTCCCCCTGAGTTGTTGACAGTATGATCTGTTGACCCTCTTGATTGACTAGTGGATCCAGTAGTAGTTTGAGTATTTCCACCACTATCATAACTTGGTCCAGAATCATTATCATTATCTTCATTATTAATAACTGTAACAACTTCAGGTTCTTCTTCAATGTCAGAGAGATCTCCTGATAGATTTTCAAATACCAATGATTCAGAGTTCTCTCTTGGTTGCAGGCCTGGTCTTTTGGTGTCGTCAAATGTTACATTAAAGCTTTCCAATATCTTCTTATTTTCAATCACATACACCCTGTAAGCCTTAGATTCCAGAGAATAGCCCAGAAAAATGCCTTCATCTGCTTTGGCATCAAACTTGCCTAGATGTTCTCCATCTTTAAGTACAAAGCAGTTTGCACCAAACACATGAAAGTACTTCAGCGTTGGTTTCTTGTTGGCCATTAACTCATACGGAGTCTTTTGATGATCTTTGTTAATCAGGGTTCGATTCTGAGTGTAGCAAGCTGTATTCACTACTTCAGCCCAAAAGTAAGTGGGAAGTTTTGATTCATTTAACATAGTCCTTGCTGCTTCAACCAAGGTTCTATTCTTCCTTTCCACTACTCCATTCTGTTGAGGAGTTCTTGGTGCTGAATATTGTCTTGATATTCCTTTCTCTGAGCAGAAATCATTAAGAACTGCATTCTTGAATTCAGTTCCATTGTCTGATCTGATTGTCCGCACAGGTAGCTTGGCTTCCACTTCTATCTTCTTGATGTGATCAATGATTAGTTGTGTTGCTTCATCCTTTGATTGTAAGAACAACACCCACGTGTACTTGGAGTAGTCATCCACCATCACTAATGCATATCTTTTTCTTGAAAGTGACATAACATTGACTGGACCAAATAAATCCATATGAATCAGTTGAAGAGGTTCAGCAATGCTTGTCATTTCTTTGCTTCTATGTGATGCTTTCTTTGACTTCCCTTTTTCACATGCTTCACATAGTCCCTCCTGATTTAATTCCATTAGGGGCAACCCTCTCACTAACTCTCTCTTTACTAAAGAGTTCATAGTTTTGAAGTTCAAATATGAGAGCTTCTTATGCCATAGCCAACTTTGTTCTGAAGAAGCCTTACTGTAGAAACATGTAACTTCTCCTTCACTGGAAGAACTTAAGTCAGCTATAAACAAATTTCATTTTCTCACTCCCAGTAGAGCAAGCTTCTCATCCTTCCTGTTTGTGATCAAGCACTTGTCCTTTCTGAAATCTACATTGTATCCTTTATCACAGAATTGACTGATACTTAGAAGATTGTGCTTCAATCCTTCAACAAGAGAGATGTTTTTACTGATTTCCTAGGTAACTTAGTCTTTACCTCTTTTTCCTTCAATAAATCATCCTCAAGCAATTCTTGTCTAACGAATAAGTCATCCTCATGAAAAGGTTCTGAGAAGGGCTTGACAAAAACTGGACAGACAACATTCTTAAGAATGTGTGGAATATCCTTCCTGACAACATTAGATGTCACAGGAAATTCCAAAGTCTTTTTCCCAGCCTTTTTGGTGTAGTCAAGTCCTATAGCAGTCTTGTTCCCTATGGTCTGAGAATCAATGATCTCCTTAACAATTAGGGCGGAATTCTTAAAAGCATTCAGTTTCAAATCTAGATCTGAAATATGCTTCCTGAGGATAGTCTATATCTCATCATTACACTTGACATTGTTCTCTAAGTATTCATTCTTCTGCTTAAGATCTTCTAGTGTGACAGCTACAAGCTCTAGTTCTTCATTCTTAGATTCTAGATTTTTAATCTTAAGAACTAGTTTAGCATTTTCCATTTCAGATGCTAGCATGCTTGTGTGTACATTAAACAATTCTACACTAAGATCTTGCACAGTTTTCTTGTACTCAGAATTAGACATGTCAATTGTTGTTAAGATAGGTACCTGAGATAATTGCGGTGATTCCTCTGAAGAGTCAGCCATTAGGGCAACATTTACATACTCTTCCTCTTCATCCGAATCAGTATCATCCCAGTGTTTTCCCTCTGCTATATAAGCTTTCCCTTTCTGCTTTCCAGACAATGCCTCCAGTTGCTGTTTCAGCTTGGCATTTTCTTTCTTCAAATCCTCATACGAATCTTTCTTTTCATAGACATCTTTCTTGTCTCTTGTTTGACGAGGCTTCTGGCATTCAGTAGCAAAATGCCCTAACTCATTGCAGTTGTAGCATCTTGATTTGCTTCTGTCAATCGAGCCAGTCTTGTAGCCTCCCTTAAAGCCAGTGCCTGGTGAATACTTGCTCTTCTGGAATCTGTTGGTTGAGCCCTTGAACTTGTACTTAGGGTTTCTCTTGAAACGAATGTGGCTAAACTTTGCAGCTAAGGATGCCATGGTTTTGTCTTCCATTTGCTCAAGCTCTTCTAGGGTGTAGTAATCACTTTCATCAACACCCAGATTCACAAAATCCATTTCAGCTTCTATAATCACCTCCTTTCCAGCTCTAGGGGTTTGAACCTGAATATCAGAAGTTGTTGGTTCATCCACTACAAGTGCTGCTGATCTCACAAGTGCATTGTTCTTGTTGTCCACTGTCCCTGGTCCGTAGATTATCACTCTTTGTTCCTGCTTCATCTCATAAGTCTTAAGCTTGCCATAGATCATCTCTAATGACATCTTAGTAAAATCTATTCTTTCCCTTATGGATGAGGACTTGTGTTCTACATGATGGGGTAGTGTCATCATGAACTTCCTATTTGTTTCTCTTAGTGGATAGGTCTTCCCTTTCATTGCTAATTCATTAAGCAGCTTAGTATATTTCTCAAAGACCTGAGTTATACTTTCTCCTGGAAGAGACCTAAATGATTCATACTGAGAAGTCAGGATGTCCAATCTGTTTTCCTGCACGTCTTTAGTTCCTTCCATTATTAAGTTTATGGTATCCCACATATGTTTCCCGCTTGTACAGCTCATTATCTGATAGCTCATTTCCTTGTCTGCGGAATCTGTCAATATCAGCATCAAACCTGTATCCAATCGAATCAGTTCTTTATCTGAATCTGTGTACTCAGAGATATCCTTAGGTGTGGTGCCTGGGGGTATTCTGGTACCTTCAGGAGTTGTCATTTCATCAACTGATTTCATTGGTACATATGGTCCATTCTCTAAAATTCCAATATACAACGGATTAGATGCCTTGATAAATAACATCATTTTCATCTTCCACAAACCGAAATCATCTCTTGTAAACGGGGAACTTTAATACCAGTAGTTGTCTTTGGAGCAATCATGGTTTCTGAAAATTTCAAATTTTTTAAAATTCAAGAAATTCCAATCAAATGAAAAATTTTGAAAGTTAAAAAATTTGCTTCGAATTTTCAAGCTATGTTTGATTTTGGTCTCATTCACCGGATCTGATTTGTACGTCAATCAAGTAGCTCTGATACCAATTGTTAGGTCCAAAGTATCGTAGAAGGGGGGGGGGGGGGGGTTGAATACGATACTCAAAAATTCTTTAATTTCGTTCGCGGATAAATCATTCAGTTCAACTACGAAATCAAATACACCAAATCAAAACAAGAGTCGGGGAATATATCGTTTATAAATATAATCCGTGAGGGGTGCTACAATTCTAATCCGTAGTGATAGATATGAATATCACTAAGAAACTAGACAGGGGGGGTGAATGGATAGTTTTGATATTTTTCGTTTTCTTGAAAACTAATAAGCTGTCAAAGATTGTGTTGTATGAAAATGAGGAATTTAAAATAAACAGAACACACACAATCACTTTAATCTACTTTGTATTAAGTAAATTAAATACTACAACTTCCAAAATTTCACAAGTGAAATTCTGGCTTCTAAACAAGAACAGTGTTTTCTTGTTTTTCTTACAGAGAAAAGAGTGCTTGAATATTTCTATGTGTTACTCTCTTGCTTCTAACAATAGGGTGTGCATGATATATATCCTATACAAACTGGTGCACACACCTATTTACACAGTTACCCCTAACTGTAAGTCCAACTTGTCCTGCCATAAGAAGTTAACTGTGTCAGGAAGGACCACTTGCTTTTGGTAGTCTTTCCCGTTTCTTTAGCTGCTTGTCTCTAATCTTTCTCTCCAAGTTTTGCTGTAGATTTGCCATCTATTTTTGGTTCTGTACCTTGATTTGTCTTGTTATAAACGGCTAAGTGTTGATATCGTGAACTCCAGCATATTCCTGATTCTTTGACTTGTCGACATAGAGCATTCTTGACTTTGCTATATGAGGACTTTGCTATATGGCTATTTCAGGAGTATGCGATATAGGCTTATTGAGGACTTCATGATATAGCCTTCTTGAAGGCTTCACGATATAGCCTTCTTAAAGACTTCACGATATAGCCTTCTTGAAGACTTCACGATATAGCCTTCTTGAAGACTTCACGATCTAGTACATTCTGACTTTACGATCTCAACACTTCACGACATGAGTAATGAAGACATCACGACATAGTTCATTTAGGACTATGCGATCTCATTACTTCACGACATGGATATTTTGGACTTCACGACATAGTTCATTCTGACTTCACGATATAGGGACTTAGACAAATTTATGCAACTTATTTATTCAAGGCCTTATTCACTCCAATCCTGTTGCATGAACAAATTGAACTTCTTCCAGGATAATTATTCCATGGCCTATGTACATTCTAGGTGCAAGAAACTTACTAAGCTCATTATAACTTTGAGCATACAGAATGAAGCAAAGTACATGAAAACAAGACAAGTACAATGGAGACCTATACTATATCCCAGTGAAAGAATTCACTAGGTCATGTAGAGTGATATAGTCACAATGTGTAGGCTTGTTAATAGTGGTATTCAGACATGCCTTGAGCCTAACACGTAGATTAGCTTCAATGAGTTCTAGGTTATACACAATCAATACAATGATAGAATCCTAAGCAATATTAATTTCTCTGATTTTCTCTCTGGCTCAAACTCTCTCTTCGTAATTGCTTCTGTGATGAACCTGATAACTGAAGAAGACACTACTTCTTTTCTCTGTTAATTATAGACTGAATTTAGAAAACTATCGAACCAAATTAATCAAATAATCTTGGCCGTCCATTTTCTAATCAACCTGACAAACAAACACCTTTTCACCTGCTCCTCAAATTGAAAAACTATCGAATTATAAAAGTAATTTTCCATTCGATAGTTTTTAAATAAAAACTATCGAATGACAAATTACTGAATAATAGTTTTCTGATAGATTTCCTTAATCTCATTCGATGGTTTTCTTTTAAGAAAAGCCATCGAACCATTTGCTTTTGTCCTTAATCATTTTAGAAAACCTTTTTAGTTTCAGGGTGTTTAGATTTAGACTAAATCAATTTCTTCTGAGACGATAAAACAACTTGATCTTTTTAAGTGTTGTCAACTGGTGCAACTGGTCTGGTTCACAGATGAATAACACTTGATCAATTCTTCTATGTCTTCAATTCAATGTTGCTGATAAGTCCTTTTTCGATTTGGTTGCTTCAAATAAATCACTGAAACCCTGTGGTACTAACCCTAAATCATTCACATACTTTTGTAGTCTTGAAAGTCTTGTTTCTTTAACTGTCACTGAGGCTTGAACATTTTCATGAACTTCTTTCCGTGACCTGTTTACGGACTTCAAGAATACATACCATATTTTGATTTTTTGAGTTTACCTTTTCTTCTTCGATTCTGGATTCTTGTGCTTCTGTTAATATTATTGTCTGTCTTGTCCTTTGTTGTGTTGTAGTTATCTCTGTTACATCTTATGTTACATTATGCTTTACAATGTCTACTAGAGGTGTTCCAGTCACCACCACGTTACTCCTGTAACGTCGTTCTGGCCAACACCATACAACTCCGATGACATCACTCTGATCAACACCATCACATCACCATCATTACAACCATCATCGCCCCGTCACCACTACACCAGCATATCACAACGTCAACCATGGCACTATCATTACACCACCCGCACCATTACAACACCAACACCATTACCAGAATTACTAAATATAAAATCAAATCACAAAAATTTAAATTATCACCACCACTACCTGTAATAACTGTAAAATCACCAAATTCGGAAATGAATCACTAAAATTTAAACTAACATCACCAATTTCTGTATAAAAATCGCAAATTATACTTATACAAATCACCAAATAAAAAGGTGATTTGTACTAAAAAAAAGTGATTTGTATTTAAAAAAGGTGATTTGTATACACAAATTATGAATTGCGTTGATGATTACTAGCAAGGCTACTCATACTTCTATTCCTCACTCGTTTCAGTTGACGATGTTGTTTCATTATATTCGATTCCACCGTACTATCAATTTCGTGCTTTATGCCACCATCAAATCTGGAAATGGTTTTGGAGAAGAATCTTAAGAATTGGATGATGATGACACAGGAGAGTAGAGAATCAAGTACCTTAACGGAGAATCTTGCTTCAGAAATGACAATATTGTTGACGAAGGTGAAAACGAGGTGTGGGGAGATTCCGACGACGGAGAAGAATGATTAGAGGTCGAGAGAGATGTGTGGAGAAAGATAATGAATAGATTTATGTATTTTAATTGGTGAAGAGACACACATGGATAATGAGTAAAAAAAAGGTTAGCAAATTTAATTAGTAGTAGTAATAGATAAGAGAGACGAAAGAGATAAGTTGTTAGATCTAAAACATGTGGGTAAGATTTAATGCAAGTATAAATGATATGTGGCTGAGATTTAGTCTCAATTCTCATATTAAGTGGGGATCTCATTTGAGCATTTGTCTATATATATATATTGGGAAGAACAAAAGAACAATAAAGAACACCATCATAAACACTTTATTTTTCATAAAAATTGATTTTTTAAAATTAGAATCATAACATTGAACAACAATTAAGCCTAAAATATCGAATTTAACGTAGAATCTCATCTAAATTTAAAAATTAAACATTACATATAATCCATTATAGAATCTAGTACAGAATCTTGTATATATATTTATCACAATGAAATTACATGTAATCATGTTTTATTTGATTCTAATTTTTTGTTAGATTCTAATTTTATTCGTAATAAACCTTTTTTGGTGAGAAAATTATAATCAACATGCAATTTATGTAAGATTCTATGGTGTTCTTTATTATTCTTTATATAACAGTGTTCTTCGTGGAGTTATGACATATATATATATTAATTTTATGAATTAGTGGGTATTATGTAGTATACATATTTAGGTTGTGATACAAATTTTATGACTCATAAGATGTTCACTTTTTTGTATACAAATTTAAATTTATTAAAAATTAATATTTTTATTTGATCCTGATGATGAAAAGTTTGTATACAAACTTTATATATTTCAAAGTAATTTATTAATAAAAATTTAGCCTAATTTCGATAAACTCATTAATATATAATATCCGATAAAATGCACAAAAAAAGTTACTAAATAAATATATCTTTAAATATATTAATTGTAATATAAAAACATAATTTTAATTTAATAAAAAGTAGTTTTTTAAAATTATATATTTTAATTTAATAAAAAGTAGTTTTTTAAAAATATATTATTTAATTTTTAACATGAAATTATTTCATTTATTATCTAATTTAATATTACTGAAATGTAAATAATTTCTAAAACACCACGTACATAGATTATAGATTATGATGCACCTTTTGATAATTTTGTTTAAAGTGAACGACCCGTGCATAGTGTGAATTGGGAACGGAGGGTGGAGTCAAGATAATAAATTGTTGATCCCGTAAAAAGAAAAAATTATTAGTTTACATATTGTATTTATCATTATTATAATTGATGAATTTTTTTTACAATATTTACTTTTGATAATATTTTAGATAGTGTACATAATTGTTGTTGATTAGAATTTTATTTTCTGTAAATTTATTTTAATATTATTTGGATACTCAAACATATTTTCTTAAGAACTTTTTCTTAGATAGGTTACATTTAGTATTTTTGTTTAATTTTTAAACCAAAATATGTTGAAATACTAAATTATGTATAATAAACATTTTAATGTATTTTCTTTTTATTTTTTATTTATCTCAATATTGAAGTTGGATTTTAAAATATTTGGTTACACTTAAAATCCATATCTTCCAGAATATTCTTAAATATAAAGACGGGACATCCATCGGTTATGTTTAGTATCCGTTCACATCTTCTAGAATGTTATGAGATATTAGGGTTGTCCAAATCCTATATATATATATAAGCGGCCACATTTTGTTACACATCCATAGCCTCTCTCTCCTTGTGTCCTATCAATTCCAATTTTACAGAGGATGTCATGAGATCGTTCCTAGTTTTGCAGAGCTCATTATTTTTATTCTTATTCATTCCAAATTTTGGAATTTATTATTAATTATGAGCTTTGTGAAATAGGCACGCTTTCATTTTTGATTCTCTCTTGGTTGCTGAAAGATATAATTTCTAATTTTACAGAGAATATCATGAGATCGTTCCTAGTTTTGCAGAGCTCATTGATTATAATTTTTATTAATTCCAGACTTGCTTTTGGAATTATAGTATTATTTATGAGTTCTGCAAAATGAGAACGTTTTCATGTTTTCATTTCTCTCACAATTCCTCCAAAAATGTATACACATATATGTAATTTTCATAATATATGTTTATTTACATCAGTTAAATTTTCACTATTTAGGTTTTTTTTTCAAAAGAAATAAGCAGTTTAACAACATATTTTGGTTGATTTAATCGAAATTTTCTTGAATAGTTTATATAAACTTTTGTCGATTATATAATTATTCTTTTCTAAATTGAACTTTTGTCATTTATAAAAGTAAATTAATAAGCAAAGATTACCGGAAAAATGAATACAAAAATATATGTTCTAATAAAAACCAGAAAAAACAAATAAAAGTAACCAAAGAGAAGAAGATTGAAAACCATTTAGAATAAAAATTGAAAAATAAATTAATAAAAAGAATATTCATTTTTTTTAAACTTTCAACTTGTTTTTGCTTAAAACTTTAAAGTTTATGTGATATCCTGGAGCATACAACTTTTTATACATGTAGTTCATTTTCAAGTCTATTAGCATTGAAAATAATTTACTATAAACAATTATGTAAATTATTAAAATCACATAAAAGATGATTATTAGTTCAAAGCAACACAAGCTTTGGATGATAACCTCAGGTAGCAACATTTTCCAAGTTATTGATAACCAAAAAGAAAAAATACAATGTGTAGGATGGGGCACACTTACAGAGGAGGCGACAACGGAAGGAAGGAAATTCAAATTTCAAATTCCACCGGAAAACCAATCGGTTCAACATCGGAGAACAGGTCAGGGCATCGTCAATTTGTAAGGAAGGAGGGAGATCGAATCTTGAGAGATTTTGTGGAAGCATATGAAAATCTAGTGGATGCGGAAGTACTGAAGAGATTTAGAATGGGAGATTCAAAGTCGATAAACAACGCTCTAAATCAAATTCATTGGAGAAGTATCAACCCAATTACGGCTTCAACTGAGGAGGTCAAAAACTTTTCTCAGCATCAACCAGGAACAACAAGTACTAGTATCTCCTACCTAGAGGCAGTAAAAAACCCAAGAAAGCAGGAAGCTCAAAGGGAAGAAGAATGGACCACAGTTAAAACACGTCTAAAACCAAAGAATCCATCTAAAGCAGTACAGAAGGAAGCAACAACCATCTTTCTAGCTAACATTCCGGTGAATGCTCAAGCCAAAGCCTTATGGGATTTTTTTAAGAAATGCGGCAAGGTCAATGACATCATACTACCAAGGAAAAGGGACAAGAACAATAGAAGGTATGGATTTATCAAAACAGATAATGAATTAGAAGCAGGAATATTGGTTAATAATGCTAAGGAGCAAGGAGGATGGGGCAGAAGGATTACTATGATATTAAATACTATCAAAGAAAAAATGGAAGATACAGGGAAACATAAAAAGTGCGCTGAAGCTGAGCAAAATGAGAAAAAAGAAATTTTGCTGACAGAAGAGTTAAAAGAAAAAGACAAAGAATTTGGGACTAAGATGTTCGAATTTATAGAAGCTGCAGTGGATGAAGATATTGAAGAAGGGCTTTTTCAAACCATGGTAGGTTTTTCATGGAAGGAAGAATCGGCGGATTCGTTACAGCAGCAACTTGATGAGGCAAATCTGGATTATGTTAAAGTAGTGGGGCTCACGGAAAGAAAATTCCTGCTTAGAAGTGAAAATGATACAAATTGGGATACAGTAGACTTTAAGACGTTGGCTGAAGGGTTCTCTGTTGTTAGAAAATTTCAATCTAAGGACTTGGTGCTTCCTAGAACGGTATGGATTGAATGCATAGGCCTCCCAATGACGGCCTGGTTGGAGGAAAATCTCAAAGCCTACACAAGTAAGATAGGTGAGTGGATATCTTGGTCATATCAAATTGATGAAAGCAATACTTTTGTAAATCCTATGATCTGTCTAGCAACTACAAATCACGAAGAAATCAGAAAAGAGCTCAAAGTTTTGGTAAAAGGACAAAATTACACAGTGAACTTTAAAGAGGTGAAAGACATCAATTCTTTCATTTATGATAGACCAAAACATGGGAATAACATAGCTGACCGGAATAGATTCACGGATGAGAGGTCTCCTGCTTCGAAAATCTTAGTGAAATCAATTTCAGCCAAAATTCATTCAGAAAGTAATACAAAACCCTCAAAGGATAAAAAAGCTCAATCAGGCTCAGTGGCTTCTCAGGTCTCCCAAAACTCCTCACTTTCGAGCAACAATATTTCAGAAACACAAGAAACAATTGTTGAGGACTCCCTACTGAGTCAGCCTTTGGGACTGGAAAGGGATGTTGGGAAAAATGATGATAAGGGTACTGCGGAAAGGGTTAATGTCGTAGATACAAGGACCCCTCAATGCTCAGAGAGTGATGAAAAGTCTGAAGATATGCTTGCTAACAACTTAACTACTGCATTGGTAAAATATCAAGGAGAAGAAAGCAACAATAGTTGGGAATATCAAGAGTTCAGGTCCTCTCAAAGCACACTGTGCAATCACATTGAAAATTTGAATATGGGAAAAGGTAGAGGGAGACCAAGAAAGAAGCCTAGAAGTCTCAGAAACCCTTTTGACATGAGGCTTGGGAAAAATAAAATTTTCAAAGGCAGAGGAAATTGTATAAGGGAGCCCAAACTTAAGAGGAGTTGTACCTCTTTAGATGTTATCCAGGAAGACGTCAGTCCAACACCCCTGGAAGAAGCTGATCTCATTCTAGAGAGTGCACAATTGATGGGACTTGTTTTTCCTTTAAGTAAAGAGGAAAGCAAGAGAGAGATAGTTGATAGATTGAAGTCAGGTAATCTCTGAATACAATCACTTTAGTATCTTGTTTTTGATATAGAAAATAGATTGACTTTATCAATGGAAGTTTCTATGTTTTCTTGGAACATTAGAGGTATTAAAAATACAGGGATCAGGTCGTGCATCCGAGAATATACTATGAAAAATAAAGTGAATGTGTTGTGTCTACAAGAGACAAAATGTGCCAATTGGGATGAAATGTTAAAGACTTCAATATGGGACTCTAGCTCCCATGAGTGGTTATGCCAAAATTCTGAAGGCCTTTCTGGAGGTCTTGCTTTATCTTGGGACAATACTATTTTCAAGTGCACAGGTTTTGCTCAACATAAACATTGGATCTGGGCACAATTGAAGACAATCTCTGGAGGTACTTTGTTGAATATAATCAACATATATGCTCCACAAAAACCCAAACTGAAGAGATTACTTTGGAAGCAGTTAATGGAAATTATTGAATGTGCAAGTAATCAACCAGTTTGCCTAGCAGGAGACTTTAATTGCATTAGAGACTCAGAAGAGTGTGCCAACTGCATTTACAGAGAGAGAGACAGTAAAATCTTCAATGAGTTCATTAACAATTGCAACCTCTTTGATATGAAGCTACAAAATGGAACATATACTTGGTTTGGTGCAAGCAACAAAAAAAGCAGACTGGATAGAATTCTATTAGACTCAAATTGGTTGAATATTGGTACCTTCATTCTGCAGGCCATGAATAGGAAATCGTCAGACCATAAAGGATTGTTACTGTCATGCTCAAGCTCTAATTGGGGCCCCAAGCCCTTTAAAGCATTTAACTGGTGGTTAGCTGAGCCGTTACTCAAGCCAATTTTGAAGGATTTTTGGAATCAAAATCAGTCGAGGGGGGACAACATACAAGTCATCATGAAGAAGTTAAAAATGGTAATAAAAGAGTGGTCAGTGAGCTGCTTGGGGGAGGTGGATAAAAAAATCAAAAACCTGGAGACAAAAATTGATGCAGAAGAACAGAAACCAAGTCCTGATGTTTTGTTAACTGCATTCAAGAATGAACTGGACCACCTGCTAGAATCCAAGTCGGCTACACTCAGACAAAAATCAAGAATCCAGTGGAGTGTTAAAGGTGATAAAAACACTAAATTTTTTCATCAAGCAGTTCAGAAACGGGCTTTCCATAATGGGATCAAAAGAATTCAGGTCGAAGGTTCATGGGTTTCGGACATCCTAGAGGTGAAAACTACTTTCTACAATCATTACAAGGATTTCTTCAGAGAGAAAAACAAATGCAAAATCTTTTCGTTAGGCACTCTAATAGAGAGTAGACTGACTGCAGAGGAAAGTATTTGGCTAGAAAGAGACATCTCCCTTATTGAACTTGAGGTGGCCCTAAAGCAAATGGCGAATGAAAAGGCCCCAGGACCAGATGGTTTTAATATAGGATATTTAAAATGTTTTTGGGCGCATATCAAAGAAAAAGTGTTGGAGTGTTTTGTAGACTTCACAAATGGCAAGCCATTTCCTAGCGGGCTTAACTCCACGTTCATTACTTTGATCCCAAAAAAACTCCATCCTCAACTAGTGACGGACTTCAGGCCGATTTGTTTGATAAATTCAACAGCTAAGCTATTTACGAAAGTATTAGCTTTACGCCTCAGTCAACTTATGGAGAAATTGATAGATGATACGCAATCTGCCTTTACTAAAGGCAGGCAAGCGTCAGAGAGCATCCTTTTGGCCAGTGAAGCTTACCATTCAATAAAAAAAGGACAGACCGATGTGGTGATTCTGAAACTAGACTTCGAAAAAGCCTTCGACTCAGTTAATTGGGCTTTCCTCTTCGAGTTACTGCAAAATCTGGGATTTGGAGATAAATGGATAGATTGGATCAAAAGAATTTTTACGTCCATAAAATCCTCTGTTCTAGTGAACGGCTCGCCCACAAAAGAATTTGAAACTTCAAGAGGACTACGGCAGGGCGACCCCTTGTCCCCGCTTTTATACAATCTAGTTGCTGAGGTGCTAAATGTTATGCTTAAAAAAGCAAATAAACTGAACCTATTCAGTGGCGTAATTTTCTCAAAAGATGAAGTCCAGATGACACATTTACAGTTTGCTGACGACACGGTGCTTTTCATTAAAGGTAATGAATTCTCTCTCAGAAATGTTAAGAGAATCTTACAAAATTTTCAGCTCTTATCGGGTCTGAAAATTAATTATGATAAAAGTAGCGTTTTTTCATGTTCTGTAAGCGCTAAGATTGGTGACTTGAGTGCAAACATCCTGAAATGCAAGATAGGTTCATGGCCACTAATCTATTTGGGAGCTCCGATAGGACACTCCCCTAGGAAAAAGATTTTTTGGGCTCCATTGATAAAGAGATTCGAACAAAAACTGGCTAAATGGAAAGCAAACTCTCTCAACAAGGCTGGAAGAATGACATTATTAAAAGCCACGTTGGATAGTTTGCCAATTTATTGGATGAATCTCTTCAAACTACCTGTGAGCATCAAGAACAAAATCGATCAAATTAGACGAAATTTTTTCTGGGGTCACTATGATCAAGCCGGCAAGATCACAAAGAAAATGCACTTAATAAGTTGGAACAAGATTCTTCAATCTAAGGAGCAAGGAGGTCTGGGAATTGCAGATCTACAAAGAACAAATACTGTTTTGCTATCTAAATGGATGGTCAAGTGGTATGGTGAAGGAAATAGAAGTTGGAACAAATGGTTGAGTGCTAAATACAAGACACTAAGGTGCAAATCCTTTGAGGAAAACTTCAGAGATAAAAATCTCTCCATGATCATATCTGGAATTCTGAGTGCTCAAATTAATTTCAAAGATCTTAAAAATCTGCAAAAGTCGGATTTTACATGGGTTATAGGCAATGGAGAGCACATTCGTTTCTGGACAGACAATTGGTCGAAAGAAGGCCTGCTAGCAGTAAAATTCCTGAAATTGTACTCTCTATCTAGATTGAAGGACATAAGTTTGCATCAACTTGTGCACGATTCACTTAGAAGGGAGTTCTTGGATCAAGAATTTTGGATACGACCTCTCAGGCATTGGGAGAAGGAAAAAGTAGCTCAACTGCAAAGTATTATCAAAGAGGTATTCCTGAAAAACAAGAGAGATCAAATGTTATGGTCTGTGACTAAAAAGCCTTTTACAGTCAAAGATTGCTATAGTTTATTAGGTGGCACTCATCAGTCAGGATCTAGTGTTTTTAAACTAATTTGGAGTCTTAAAATCCCTACAAAGGTTCAAATGTTCCTGTGGATGATGCTGCATAACTCTCTGCCAACGAATAGTCTTCTGCGATACAGAACAAATTTGATGGGAATTTCACAATTTTGCAAATGGTGCTCCTCAACAACAGAAACACAAGACCACATCCTGTGGGAGTGCGAGCCAGCAATTTGGGCTTGGGAATTCATCTATAGCTGGTGGGAAATCAGAGTTATAAAAACCAACATTTGGAGATCATTCTCTTCTACAAAGAGCTGCAGCATCAGGATAGCTTGGGGTATAGTGATTGCAGCAACACTATGGACGCTATGGCTGACAAGAAATCTAAATGTTTTCGAAGGCAAGAAGACAGCCAAAAAGATGCTGGAAAACTTGATCATTCTTAGAACAGCTAGCTGGAGTGAAGCCATCAATCTAATTAATCCAGGATGTCTGAACTTATGGATCAGAAACCCTATGGGACTTGTCCTCACCTGCAGCAAACAAGCAAAACTTTATTTAACTACCAAGAGCACAACTTTACAGGGGTTTATAGATGGTTCTTGGAGCCAAAGTTCTAGCAAGAAATCCATGGCGGGTATTGGAGGTTATGTTTTGGATTTAGCAGGTAATACCATCTTTATCTTCTCAGGCCCAATAAAAGCCGACTCAGCTTTTAAATGTGAATATGAGGCCTTGACCTTTCTGTTGGGAAAATTAAGTACCAGCCCATGGGCAAACTCGAAAGTGAAAATCTATTCTGACAATCAAGATCTGGTGGATATAGTCCAAAGAAGTAAATTGGACCTTAATTGCCCTTGGCCCATTGATGAAAGTTTTTTAACCTCGGCAAAGAAACTAAATTTTGAGGTCATTAAGGTTTCCCGAATTTTAAATGAAGAAGCTGATTCTTTAGCTTCTAAAGGAGCCAAAAGATCTAATTTTCTTTTTTCGTGGTGCTAGTCCAATTATTTGTCTGTAGAGCCTTAGAAATAAAATAAATGTTTGAGGTTTTATTGTCAGAAATACCAACAGTCGGGACATTATGTGCATAAGGAAGGAATGTCTTCAGTTTTAATTTAAAAGGGCTTGGGATAACGAGAAATGTCCTCGGGAACTGCTATCCTAGGGTTTTGCTTTGTGGCTTCTACAAGGATATATATTCAAGAGCAAAGCTTAACTGAGAAACCCAACATACTCTTAACAAAATTTTCTATCCAAACAAGATGGATGCCAGAGTTCTTTGGACTCTTCCAAAGGATGATTTTACGAAGATCAACGTTCACGGATTCTATCCCGATGAACCTTTACCTAACGGGAACAGATCAGGAATTGGAATTGTGTTCAGAAATGATAAAGGAACGATAGTTCGAATGTTTGGTGGCTCGCTAGGGATTCAGGAAAGACGCTTAAATGAATTCTATGCCATGCTTTATGCATTAAGAAAGGCTTTTTTCTTGAACCATAATTTGGTAGAGCTAGAGTTCGATCACCCAGGAGCTTACTGGGAGTGGAGGCATTCACGAGTAGATGGAGCCATTCCAGAGCACCTCTATGTGATACGCCAACTCAACACAAGAAGGTATGACAAGAACTCTATTATTGATCTTAACTTGGTTAATGCGGAATGCAATGCTCTGGCTACCTATCTGGCTCAACATGGAGCAAATACTTGGGACTGCATGGTCGAAATCGATGCTCCTTTCGGAAGAGTCAAGGAATTATGGTACAATGATATGGGTTTAGGCCCCATTGGGCCGCAATATGATTCAGTACATGAGGCTAATCTGAATGATGTGGTTGTTAATGCGGAATTGGAGATGTTGGAAGGTGATGAGATGGTCTGATTTGCCGGGTTCTAATTTTAGCTTTCAGAGTGAAGTATAAAATCTTCAGGATGTGCTAAGTTTTTAGTTTTCTCAATTTATTATATATGTTTTGTGGTCCTCTGATTTTACAATCAAGCCTAGTTTGTGTTCTAGTGGTCTAAAAATGTAGTTTTGCAGCTAGACCTTTTGAGCTCTTTTCTTCCTAGTGGGCTGCTTTTTCTTGTCATAGTTTTTCTGTCCCGATTATCTAAACCGATGCATTCCATCTAATGGTCGGTTGTACTCTTTCCAGGCTTAGCTTCTCTTAATGCTATTTTGCTTTCCAAAAAAAAAAACCTCAGGTAGCAAATTTTTTCCTAAAGAAAACACAATATGACTTGACCTTTTCTATCCTGAAATTTAAATCTTTACACCTACATTATCAAAATGTTCAGAAATTTTCCTAAATATTCACTATTTGAAGCAAATTTGTGCTCACTAACCGTGTATAAACCTCTGTAATTAATATAGGTTTTATAAAAACAATTTTTGTTCAAACCAAATCATCCATATATTTGCTGATAAGAATTTCTGATGGCATTGACACATTATCTGTGTTTTTTAATAGGTTTGTTTTTTGATTTTGTTCAAACCAAATCATCCATATATATTAATGATGATGAAAAGTTTGTATACAAACTTTATAAATTTCAAAGTAATTTATTAAAAACAATTTAGTGTAATTTCGATAAACTCATTAATATATAACATCAGATAAAATGCACAAAAAAAGTTACTAAATAAATATATCTTTAAATATATTAATTGTAATATAAAAACATAATTTTAATTTAATAAAAAGTAGTTTTTTAAAATTATATATTTTAATTTAATAAAAAATAGTTTTTTTTATCTGTGTTTTTTGATAGGTTTGTCAATTTTGTTAGTAACTAGAACTGCATGGCTTTTGGTTGGGGTCAGGTATATTAACATGTAGATATAAACATACATGTTGTGAATAAGTGCCCCATTTGTAGCAGCCAAACTCATCCAAAAACAAAAGTTTATTAGTTTGTTCATTAGGTATATATCTAGATATTCTCTTGATTGCTGATTGAATTTCTTTCATAAGTCCAAATTGACAATTTAGAATACTTTTTCCTTGTATTTATTACTTGGCTTAAAATGTTCATGATAATTTATTTATTTTTTGCTAAGTTCATGATAATTTTCTCTGTGTAACTACATGGCATTTTATTGTCATGATTTCGTAATCAGCAGCTCTGTAAAGCTTTTAAGATGTAAAGTCGATTGATCAATTAGCTTTGATGGTTCTTCCATACGACTATATGTCGGTCCTAAGTTTTAATCTGCCAGTACTATGATAACATAAGATATTTTAATCTGCCAGTGAACAGTGTAGACGACATAAGATGCATTCTCGGCCAAATTAAAATGGAAAAGTCTGGTCATGGTTGACTCTAGCACAGATCCACCAGTGTCTCAGGGGAGTTATTTGTTTGTTCAACTTGCACCTAGACTGAATGCCTGTAGTGTGTATAGCTTAACTTAAAGATACAAACTAACATCTGAAACATATACGAGCAGCCAGTAAAAAATATGAGATAGAAGCCACACATCCTTTGACAGTAGTTGTTTATTTTCTCCAGTTTTTTCAGCGAGTGGCCGTGTTCTAAGGTACTGTTGCATCACCTGGTTATATGGTGACTGAGATGTATCTTCCTGCTCCGGGTTAACCTTTCCTTCTGGAGATGGCAAAAAGCCAAAAAAAAAAAACAGATAGCATGGTTCAGGATATTCCAGTTTAATGTAGTAGGATGGTGTACTCGGAAGATATTGTCTGAAGACCCAAGTCATTATATGATGTATATACTTTCTGAGCTTCAAGCCAACAAACACTTTCTAGCACTTTTTGACAGAAAATTTGATGCAGGGAGGGCAAGTAACAAGGATACCAGATAAGCAGGCATCAGGGGACTGAGCAAAACAACATATAAACATGTGTGGCTGTTACCCATGGATTGATCAATTGCATAATCTAAATTAAAAATATTAAAAAAAACCAAGAAATAATTCTCCCCACTAGTCAAGCCACATCGCAACACATAAGTCATTCACCGAATCAATGCCATATAATAACAGTGCATTTTATATGGCTGGTAAAATCTTGCAATGGATTTCAAATTTGATTTTCAAATTTGGAGGCAAATGGGCTCATATTCAGTTTTTACGTTAACAAACATATCTTAAAATAGCTACTACCAATTACTAGTACTGTGCCTTGAACTTGAATGAAAACATGTTAAAAACCAGTTTACGACTAATACATGTTATATTTAAATTTTCAAACAAACAAGATAAACGGGAGGTTACAGCTAACTTCAAAAGAAAAAACCAAAAACATCAAAAATAAATAGACAATTTTTGAGCTAATACATTTGCTTGTTGATGGAAAAGGATTTGTGTCATACCATTTCTTGAACTAATTGTACTCATATGAATGCAAAGCCCCCATTTATCTTTTCTTTTTTAAATTACACCAACCAAATTTACTTTATTCATGTCTGGGCAACTGAATCTTCAGTGCAATTGTTTTTTTACTAAATAGATAATTGAGGATTGATTAAGAATCTATTTCGGGATAGCATTTTGATCTATCTGTGTCTGTGAGTAATGTTGATGCATCATAAAATAGAATACACAGGCGTGACTGTCCCTTAATTGAGATTATCGATCATGATCTTCAGCAAGTAGGGGCATAACTAAGAAGACCATGCAACATGCATCCCTCCCAAATTTTTAGTTGTATTTTCACCATTAAACTTTATACGAAAAAATATTAAACAATTTAGACTATACATTATAAACAAACTAGTAATAAAGTTTTATCCTAATTTCTATTAGGCTGCGGCAAATGGGGCACAAGAGGAGATCTTTTCCGCATTCACAACAAGTCTGAGAATTAAGCACAAATCTTCATGTTAATATACCGAGATAATTAAATAAATAGCTCAAGTAAAGTAAGTAGAATTTTTAACCAGAAAATGCTTCACCATGTTATCAAAACTAGAGCAGGAAACCGGAGGTGCAGTGCCAACAGGACTACTATAAACGTCACAGGGAGGACTAAATTAACCATCATAGGGAAACTAAAATAACTGTCATGGGCAGGACTAAAATAAGCGTCACAGGGAGTCGCCCTTGGCAGAAAACTTGTTGATTGTGTCATATTAAGCTGCTGAAATTACTTGCCCTACAGGAGGAGAGAGTGAAAGCCTAGTAGGCACATCCCCTTTTCGACTACTGTGTTTCTTTTCTCCAGTACTTAAGGTATTGTCACATCACCTGGTTATATGGTACCTGAGATGTATCTTCCTGGATCCTGCTCTGGGTTTACCTTTTGCTTCTGCAGATAGCATGGTTCAGGAGTTTCCTGCTAAATGTAGTAGGATAGTGTACCAGGAAGATATGAACTGAAGACCCAAGTCATTTAATTTTATAAGCTAACGAACTTGGTGAAAGGGGAGCAAGTGATAAGGAGACCAGATAATTAGCAGGAATCAAGGGACTACACAAAACAACAGATATACTTGTGTGGCTGTTGGCCATGGATTGATCAATTGCACAATCAAAATTTAAAAAAAAAACAAAAAATTATTCTCCCCACTAGTCAAGCGAAAGCACAACACATGAGTCATTCACGTCCACATACATATTTTAAAATAGCTATTGGGACATATTGTTCACCTTCTAGTACTGTCAAGTACTAATAATGTCCCTTGAATTTGAACGAAAACTTGATAACACCAGTATATGATTGCTTAACCAACACAACAGAAGTTATAACTGAAAAGTGATATTTACCTTCTGCAACTGTTCTGCTAAATGTTTGTCAGCATAATACTGATCCACTTTAGAAAGGTAAAAGTCCCTCTTGCACTGAGCAGCTGACATGTTCAATCTAGTCTTTGTTCTCGAGTGGTACTCTTGTATGCTACAGTTGAAAAGGTGGGTCATAGACATATAGTTGATAGCTAGGTTAAAGACCATAATGGACAGGACATGAGCTAGTATGTACCAGTCTCTTCAGGGAGATCATCCCATTTAAGTTTATAAAGTATTTTATGTTCCAAGTATCTTAATAAAATACTGACCTCTTTCTCCCACCTCAAACGAAAAGAAGAAAAAATGCAAATCAGATAACAATAACATATTTTCCCTTAAATGAAGATATGTTTTGTAAAACATGATACATATTAGAGGATTGGAAATTATAGCAAAAGACAGTAATAGAAAATATAGATATGTCATGAAGATAGATTGCAGATGGCAGTGACTCCATTTCGTTTTTTCGCATAGCTTTGTTCAATTTGCTTGATAAACACTAATGACATGGCTTTTGGTTGTGGTCATCAGGTAATTTCCTGTTATATTTGATAAGCTTTAGTGGGTATTTTAGTATGTCAGGGAGCTCGAGATATTGACATGTTAATTTTAACTTCTGTTTGGCAGACATATTGTGAACGTGGACAAGATCTCCAGACGTTCCAGCCAAATTCAAACAAGAGTATGTACATCTAGTTGTACAAGAAAGGCCTAATCATTTTTTCTTATATGTAGTACTACTAATACTTCCTGCGATTGCAAAACATTTGTGTAGTTCTTTGTTCAGATAATCATTCTTCTTCCTATATAATCTCTTGGCATTGCTTTTGTCGTGGTTAGCCGAATTCAGCAACTCTAGGAAGCTCGTAAGGTATCAATGGTTAGTTCTTGGTGGTTTGTGGATATATACATTAATGTTATACTGCCTCACTGTCATATTTAACTTTGATGGTTTTGCTGTTCTGCTATTTGTCAATAATTACCTTGTTTATTAGAATCTTCCACATAAATGCCTCAATTGACATCTTATTACCAATAGAAAAGGGCTATTGAACATTCTATGCCCACAACACCTGATATGTTCATGCAAGTCCTTCCTCCCTATTTGAAAATTATTTACATGGCTTATATTTCTCTTCCCTACTTGTCTCTTGGTATATAATTTATCACCTTTAATATCGGTCTAGAGAACAAAGATGATTGTTGTAGTTACTACAGGTAACTAGAAGTGTGGATACTGAACAAAGCCAATTGAGTCTACAGGAGCAGAAAACTGTTGATGCAATTGCCAGAGCAAGGTGGTTGGTTGAGACATAATTTCTTTAACAATTAGGAAACATATGAGTACTTCTATTAAGAATTCACATGACATGTATAAATTTAAATTGATATTATTAGAGTAGTCTAAGCCAAGCTTGGCCAAAGAACACACATTTTTTGTCCCTATATTCTTGTATAAATTATTTAACTAGTTTCTTATTGTTGGTAAATATTCTATGCATAAATAATTGGCCTAAAGATCTCGGTTTCTCTTATTTGGGGTGAAGTAGTCGGAAAGGGGTTGTGCCTACTAGGGAGACTCACCCATGTATCCGGTGCAAGTAATTTAGCAGCTCAAAAGTTCCACATTCATCTAGTTTCGCCAAGGATGCCTTCTTCTAATGTTTATCGTAGTCCTTATGATACTTATAAAAGTCCTGTGCTTCAAGTCTACTTCTGAAAACATGGTAAGCAATTTAATGGTTAATATATCTGCATTAATGCAGTTCTAGTTGGGTATAACAAATTATCCCAGCCTGTTTATTTAATTTACAAGCATATTTGCTGGTAGCAGTTTATTGTTTAGGTCAGAATGCGTATTGACTTAATCGCTTGTGTTTCTAGTAGGTTTGTCTGATTTGCTTGAGCAACTCGAAGGACATGGTTTTTGGTTGTGGGCATCAGATAATTTTATACTAATCTATTTCCCTTAATTTTTTTTTCTAAATAAAATTTTATATCAACCGAAAAGACAAGTACAAAACTAAGGGCATACCCCGCGAGAAAAACACCTACAGCCAATCTGCGACATGCAAGTCAACAAGAAACAATAAAACAGTACAAGGTCTACACTAGCTCAAGATACTAGTACTAGAGATCCACTACTCCCTAATACAATAAAAGTTGAAAAGATGCATCCCTCTGAATGCTACTAGAAAACTTAACACAAGTAGCCAATTTGTCTCTGATTCTGCCTCGAATATCACTTAGCAACTCAGCAATCTGTTTACCATGGCCCACCCCATGCCTTCGACTATTTCTCTCATACCAGATGGCATGAAAGGTCGCAGCTACAAACAAATAAGCAACAAGCTTACGAGTCATGTCCATATGAGCAGGAACTAAATTACCACTAGTGTAATCAGCCCAAGTGAGATTAAGAGATACTGTAGAGTGCATTGCAGTGATATGGTCCTAGTGAACGGGCACTCACAAAATAAGTGCTCATGGGACTCCAACCCACTGCAAAAAATACAGTCATGAGTAACATTCATGCCAAATCTCAACATTCTATCCCTCGTCAACAATATTTTCTTCATAACCAACCAAAGCAGCAGAGAGAATTTAGGGATTGAGAATCTATGCCATATCATACCAATCCAAGCAGGAGGAGGAGTAACAGTAGCTCTAATAGTGTTCTAGATGACCTTTATAGAGAGAGGCCCAATATGACTGTCCCAAGTAATACTGTCCTCCCTCCTCAATATAATAGAGTGACAAACCTGTCTCATTTCCATTGCAAGAGCATGATCAATTTGGACGAAGTTCCACTCACCATTCGAAATTACAAAGTTTACCTTCGCAAGAGAAGTAGAATCCATGATAGAAATAATATCACGGCCAAAAGTATGATGTACCCAGGGGTCATGCCAGAGCAAGAAGCTCGAATTTCGCCCCACTATATACCGAATATGACTGAGAGCAGCACCACGGACATGAAAGATTTTTTTTAGACCCCAGGGACACTTTGAAGGCAAGTCCATAGTCCAAAACGCTTTATTAGCTAGAATAGTAGAGTAAAGCCAAGTCACCCACAAAGAATCCACCTTATTAATAATCCTCCAAAGCTGAAGAATAGATGCTCCTTTGTTCCAATTCATTAAGTCCCTAAAGCCAAGTCCTCCTTCTGCTTTTGGATAACAACAATCCTGCCAAGCTATTTTAAATTGACAAGGGCCTTGATACGAACCACACCAAAGGAAATGAGAGAGAATACTCTGAATTTTCTTCAAGACACACTTTGGTAAAAAAGAAAAGAAGCCCAATATCCCTGCATACCATACAAAACCACATTAATGAGTTGAACCCTACCAGCTTGGATAACAACAATCCTCCAAAACTGAAGAATAGATGCTCCTTTGTTCCAATTCATTAAGTCCCTAAAGCCAAGTCCTCCTTCTGCTTTTGGATAACAACAATCCTGCCAAGCTATTTTAAATTGACAAGGGCCTTGATACGAACCACACCAAAGGAAATGAGAGAGAATACTCTGAATTTTCTTCAAGACACACTTTGGTAAAAAAGAAAAGAAGCCCAATATCCCTGCATACCATACAAAACCACATTAATGAGTTGAACCCTACCAGCTTGACTTATAGATCTGTGTGTCCAATGATCAATACGTTTACGCAGCTTAGTGATTAAAGGCTCACAATCCCTAGTTCTTAATTTACTCGACACCAACGGCAACCCAAGCTGATAGGTAATCGATAGAGACCCTACACTAAACCCAGTGAGGGACAGAGCATAGTCCTTAATGTTGCTTCGAACATTCCCAAAGAAATAAACACATTTAGTAGGATTGGGAATAAGCCTAGAGATCTTCGAGAAAACACCAACCCCTTGCATAAGCAGCTTGATAGAATCCGCATTGCCTTTACAAAATAACAGTACATCATCGGCAAAGACTAAATGCGTGATTTTTGCAGGGCCAGCACACCAATGATAAGAGAAGAGGTCTGAGTTAGTAGCTTTGTCAATATAGCAAGAGAGAACCTCCATCGCAATGATAAATAAGTAAGGGGACAGTGGATCGCCTAGACGCAATCCCGAACGAGCAAGGAAATACCCCTCTAAAGATCCGTTAACTTTCACAGAGATCATACATGTAGTAACACGGCACTTAATCCAGTTAATAAAAGTATCAGGAATACCCATAGCTCATAAGGTATTGAACAAGAAAATCCATTTAAGCGAATCAAATACTTTACGAATATCAAGCTTACAAGCGAACCTTGGAGCCCCAGAATTCTAATGATAATCTTTGCACAAAGATTGGGAAAGCAGAACATGGTCACCAATGGTAGAATAGAACAGAACAATCTTAAAGCAAGCGTAGTCATAACAGAACGCAATCTTAAAGCAAGAAGCTTAGTTATACACTTGTACAACACATTACAGCAAGAAATGGGCCGAAACTGAGACACGTGCGTTGGATTAGCAATTTTAGGAACCAGTGCAATGGCACTCGAATTGACCATCCTGGGCATGTAATTATGCTCAAAGAAATACAAAATAGCAGCAGTGACTTGATTGTCCACTATACTCCAGGTTTTCAAGAAAAATTCTGGAGTGAAACCATCCGGACCTGGGCTTCTATTCTTTGTCATCGATTTGAGAGTAGCTAGGATGTCCTCCGCAGAAAAAGGAACAATCAGACCCATAACTTGATCCTCAAACAGTTGATTTATGGTGATATCACTAGGAAAGTCCTCCACATCGCAAGCAATACCCAGCAGATTTTTGAAATAATTTACTATAGTAAGAGTTATGCCCCTATGAGTGGTTTGAGTATTCCCCTCATCATCTTCAAGTCTTAAGACTTTATTAGTGTTCCGTCACCCTTTACGGGCATTAAAGAAAAACCCATCGTTACAGTCTCCTTTCTTTAACCAAGTAATGCGTGACTTTTGGTGAAGAATTTGCTCCTCTGTAGTGAGAACAGTGTTCAACTTTAAGCACAAAAACCTTTCTTCAGCCCTTTGCTCTCTACTAGGATTAATCCCCAAGTTACTTTGAAAAAAGCAATAAATCTTCACGAGCTTCTGTAACTTGAAGGTCAAATTACCCATCTCTCTGTTCAAATCTTTCAGCCCAACCATCACTTTTTTCAATTTTGCAGTGAGAATGAACCATGGGTCACCCGTTATATCAGCACTCCACGCATTTGAAACCACATTCATGAAGTTATCATGCTCCATAATATGGTTGAAGACTTGAAAAGGTTTATTTAATCTCTCCCAACGAATACCCAGATTGACAACAGCAGGGCTATGATCAGATAGTCCTCGAGGCAAAAAAGAAGCCATAGACATGTTAAAAGCAGTAAGCCATTCACCATTCACCCCCACTCGATCAAGTTTCCACATAACTGGATTATCAACATTGCTGTCCCACCAGGTAAGGGCTTGACCAGTGAAGCGAAGGTCAGTCACACCAAGCTGGTTAACACATTCTCTAAACTCATTAATGGCTGCAGTTCTACGAGGGAGACCCCTATTCGACTCTGACGCCTCTAGAAAGATGTTGAAATCCCTCATAAGACCCCAAGGAGGGAAAACACCATTAAATGTTATGTCTTCCTGTAATCTACCAAGATCTGTCCACAAAGCTCTTCTATCCATCGGGTCATTATACGCATAGATGGCTGAAACTACGCATTTACAAGAGCCATCAATTCTCGAAACAAAACAAGAGATATGATGTGCAGACGCACTTATTAGATTGACATTCCAAAACGTGGGATCCCAACCAAACCATATCCGGCCATTATAATGATGGTCATAATTGAACAACCATTTGAATCTCGAAGCTACATTCGAAGAAACAACACCAAATTTATCCTTTTTAGCACGGGCCGACTTACTTTATTAGTACTAAGAAAGTCTTTAATGTAGGACATTTTATTATTCAACCCTCTCGTATTGTAGGAACAAAAATCTATCTCCATAAAAACTAACTATGTGGATAGTGATGGGGATCCCTTCCCCAAGTTTCTCAACTTACGCTTAAGTTTGTTCGTTTGTGACTTGAAGATTTGAGCAGTGTCGGTACATTTAACCTCCTTCCAGCCATCCTATGGTAAAGGCACCATGATTATCAAACTGATTTACCTGCTTAGCCAAATCCCCAACCACATTATCAACATTCTCCGAAGAATCGCCCCAGCAGTTTCTACAACTTTCGCCTTCTTAACCCAAACTCTATTCACCTTGGGACAAGCACCTGCAGAATGCCCTAACGTTTTGAAGAGGTTTTAATTGAAGATGGGTATAGTTCGGATGAGGAACCTCATATCTTGCCTGAAGAGGAAGAAAGCATACTACTAATCCCGTTGTTAAGCCGGCGTTTGCTATTAACAAAACTGGAAGGGAGGAACTCTTTGCAACACGCTTACGTATGCAAGAAATGGAGAAATTTATGGTAAAAAATGGTCTCTCTGTTGCGGAGTTTGAAATTTAACAGACTTGAAAAGGTTTATTTAATCTCTCCCAACGAATACCCAGATTGACAACAGCAGGGCTATGATCAGATAGTCCTCGAGGCAAAAAAGAAGTCATAGACATGTTAAAAGCAGTAAGCCATTCACCATTCACCCCCACTCGATCAAGTTTCCACATAACTGGATTATCAACATTGCTGTCCCACCAGGTAAGGGCTTGACCAGTGAAGCGAAGGTCAGTCACACCAAGCTGGTTAACACATTCTCTAAACTCATTAATGGCTACAGTTCTGCGAGGGAGACCCCTATTCGACTCCAACGCCTCCAGAAAGATGTTGAAATCCCTCATAAGACCCCAAGGAGGGCAAACACCATTAACTGTTATGTCTTCCTGTAATCTACCAAGATTTGTCCATAAAGCTCTTCTATCCACCTGGTCATTATACGCATAGATGGCTAAAACTACGCATTTACAAGAGCCATCAATTCTCGAAACAAAACAAGAGATATGATGTGCAGACGCACTTATTAGATTGACATTCCAAAACGTGGGATCCCAACCAAACCAGATCCGGCCATTATAATGATGGTCATAATTGAACAACCATTTGAATCTCGAAGCTACATTCGAAGAAACAACACCAAATTTATCATTTTTAACACGAGTCGACTTAGTTTATTAGTACTAAGAAAGTCTTTAATCTGGCCTGTTTTATTATTCAACCCTCTCGTATTGTAGGAACAAAAATCTATCTCCATAAAAACTAACTATGTGGATAGTGATGGGGATCCCTTCCCCAAGTTTCTCAACGTACGCTTAAGTTTGTTCGTTTGTTACTTAGAGATTTGAGCAGTGTCGGTACGTTTAACCTCCTTCCAGCCATCTCTGGTAAAGGCACCATGATTATCAAACTGATTTACCTGCTCAGCCAAATCCTCAACCACATTATCAACATTCTCCGAAGAATCGCCCCAGCAATTTCTACAACTTTCGCCTTCTTAACCCAAACTCTATTCACCTTGGGACAAGCACACGCAGAATGCCCTAACGTTTTGAAGAGGTTTTAATTGAATATGGGTATAGTTCGGATGAGGAACCTCCTATCTTGCCTGAAGAGGAAGAAATGATAGCTAAGCATACTACTAATCCCGTTGTTAAGCCGACGTTTGCTATTAACAAAACTGAAAGGGAGGAATTCTTTGCAGCGCGCTTACGTATGCAAGAAATGGAGAAATTTATGGTAAAAAATGGCCTCTCTGTTGCGGAGTTTGAAAGGGCAAAAATTGAAGAATTGGACAATTGTAATGTGGGTCTGCACAATTTGGAGGGTATAATTAGAGGTAGAGATGAATTTTAATTCTACGCCGTTGTGGATTAAACTATCGAGTGTGCCAGATTTACTGGACAGAGGAAGGTCTGGGTAGGTTGGCAAGTGTCATAGGTAGGCCGTTGGGTGCGGATGCTTTAACTTCGAAACTGAGATGATTCATTTTGCTAAAATGTGTGTTCAATACAAGATAGGTGACCCTTTACCTAATGTCATCCAAGCTTAGGTGTTAGACCCAGTTACGGAGGAAGTCACTATTTCCCTTCATTTCACTTGAGCTTAGTGGTTAACTTACCATGTCAGGGATATTATCATGTACATTGGAACTTCTATTAGGCAAACACGTTGTGAATGTCAGACAACTTTACTTGTTTGTTGGTTATGTACTTTGGTTAGTTACTGGTTAAAATTCTTTAGATGTTGATGTTAACATTAACAAGCTAAAATTCTTTTTTTTCAATTGCTGAACATGTATAAGGTTCTTTTTTCGGATGATCATCATTCTTCCCCTGTCATACATTGTTTGATTTAGATTTGATAGTTTTGCCATTTAAAATGTATGCTAGCTTTTTTATTCATTTTTTTATCTTTTTCATCTTTAAAACTGATATTCTTTATATACTTAAAGAAAATTATTTACTTAGATTATAAATATATCGTTCCTGTTACAAAAAAATTATATTTTATGAGATTAATTATTTATTAAACTCATTTGTCGAGCTAATATGTTAACTATTGTTTTCATATTACAGAAGCATTTAATGAATGTTTTTTGAAGGAATTTTGTTTCTTTCATCAATTCCAACATATAAAATATAATTTATATATATTTTCGATAAATTAATAATCTTAAAAAATCAACGTATCTTTGATCATAACATTATTTATTTACAATATTAAAATATATAGATCAATAATTTCTCAATGCTTTTATAACTAAACAAAACTATGCATAATTGAAACCATTTTTTGAGTAGATAAGTGAATTATTTATATGTAATTCATCAAGTATATATATATATATATATTTGTTTTATGAATTAGTGGGTATTATGTAGTATACATATTTAGGTTGGGAGGAACTTAAAAGAAGGGCTTTCGGTTCTTTGCACCCCGTTTTGGTCTTACAGCTATTTTAAAAAATTGATGGAAATTTTAAGACTCATAAGCTAATCACTTTTTTGTATCCACATTTAAATTTTTTAAAAATTAATATTTTTATTTGATCCATTCATTTCAATTCGCTACTTCCATGATAGTAATTTATTAAAAACAATTTAGTCTAATTTCGATAAACTCATTAATATATAACATTAGATAAAATGCACAAAAAAAGTTACTAAATAAATATATCTTTAAATATATTAATTGTAATATAAAAACATAATTTTAATTTAATAAAAAGTAGTTTTTTAAAATTATATATTTTAATTTAATAAAAAATAGTTTTTTTAAATATATTATTTAATTTTTAACATGAAATTATTTCATTTATTATCTAATTTTATATTACTGTAAAATGTAAATAATTTCTAAAACACCACGTACATAAATTATAGATTAAAATTGGGAACTAAGGATGGAGTCAAGATAATAAATTGTTGGTCCCGTAAAAAGAATAAATTATTAGTTTACATATTGTATTTATCATTATTATAATTGATGAATTTTTTTTACAATATTTACTTTTGATAATATTTTAGATAGTGTACATAATTGTTGTTAATTAGAATTTTATTTTCTGTAAATTTATTTTAATATTATTTGGATACTCAAACATATTTTCTTAAGAACTTTTTCTTAGATAGGTTACATTTAGTATTTTTGTTTAATTTTTAAACCAAAATATGTTGAAATACTAAATTATGTATAATAATAAACATTTTAATGTATTTTCTTTTTATTTTTTATTTATCTCAATATTGAAGTTGGATTTTAAAATATTTGGTTACACTTAAAATCCATATCTTCCAGAATGTTCTTAAATATAAAGACGGGACATCCATGGGTTATGTTTAGTATCCGTTCACATCTTCTAGAATGTTATGAGATATTAGGGTTGTCCAAATCCTATATATAAGCGGCCACATTTTGTTACACATCCATAGCCTCCCTCTCCTTGCGTCCTATCAATTCCAATTTTACAGAGGATGTCATGAGATCGTTCCTAGTTTTGCAGAGCTCATTATTTTTATTCTTTTTCTTTCCAAATTTTGGAATTTATTATTAATTATGAGCTTTGTGAAATAGGCACGCTTTCATTTTTGATTCTCTCTTAGTTGCTGAAAGATATAATTTCTAATTTTACAGAGAATATCATGAGATCGTTCCTAGTTTTGCAGAGCTCATTGATTATAATTTTTATTAATTCCAGACTTGCTTTTGGAATTATAGTATTATTTATGAGTTCTGCAAAACGGGAACGATTTCATGTTTTTATTTCTCTCACAATTCCTCCCAAAAATGTATACACATATATGTAATTTTCATAATATATGTTTCTTTACATCAGTTAAATTTTCACTATTTAGGTTTTTTTTTCAAAAGAAATAAGCAGTTTAACAACATATTTTGGTTGATTTAATCGAAATTTTCTTGAATAGTTTATATAAACTTTTGTCGATTATATAATTATTCTTTTCTAAATTGAACTTTTGTGATTTATAAAAGTAAATTAATAAACAAAGATAATTACCGGAAACATGAATACAAAAATATATGTTCTAATAAAAACCAGAAAAAACAAATAAAAGTAACCAAAGAGAAGAAGATTGAAAACCATTTAGAATAAAAATTGAAAAATAAATTAATAAAAAGAATATTCATTTTTTTAAATCTTTCAACTTGTTTTTGCTTAAAACTTTAAAGTTTATGTGATATCCTGGAGCATACAACTTTTTATACATGTAGTTCATTTTCAAGTCTATTTGCATTGAAAATAATTTACTATAAACAATTATGTAAATTATTAAAATCACATAAAAGATGATTATTAGTTCAAAGCAACACAAGCTTTGGATGATAACCTCAGCTAGCAAATTTTTTCCTAAAGAAAACACAATATGACTTGACCTTTTCTATCCTGAAATTTAAATCTTTACACCTACATTATCAAAATGTTCAGAAATTTTCCTAAATATTCACTATTTGAAGCAAATTTGTGCTCACTAACCGTGTATAAACCTCTGTAATTAATATAGGTTTTATAAAAACAATTTTGGTTCAAACCAAATCATCCATATATTTGCTGATAAGAATTTCTGATGGCATTGACACATTATCTGTGTTTTTTGATAGGTTTGTCAATTTTGTTAGTAACTAGAACTGCATGGCTTTTGGTTGGGGTCAGGTATATTAACATGTAGATATAAACATACATGTTGTGAATGTGGACACGATCTCCAAAGTGCCCCAGCCAAACTCATCCAAAAACAAAAGTTTATTAGTTTGTTCATTAGGTATATATCTAGATGTTCTCTTGATTGCTGATTGAAATTCTTTCATAAGTCCAAATTGACAATTTAGAATACTTTTTCCTTGTATTTATTACTTGGCTTAAAATGTTCGTTGAAAGCTATTTACATGGCTTACATTTCTCTGCGCCATTTGTCTCTTGAGTATGAAATTTAACAACTTTAATATCGGTCTAGAGAGCAAAGATGATTGTTGTAGTTCAATTTCCTAGTTTATAATTTTAATGAAGAGTTTTATATTTTAATTTTCAAACAAACAAAATAAACGGGAGGTTACAACTAACTTCAAAAGAAAAAATCAAAAACGTCAAAAATAAATAGACAATTTTTGAGCTAATACATTTGCTTGTTGATGGAAAAGGATTTGTGTCATACCATTTCTTGAACTAATTGTACTCATATGAATGCAAAGCCTAGTAGGCACATCCCCTTTTCGACTACTGTGTTTCTTTTCTCCAGTACTTAAGGTATTGTCACATCACCTGGTTATATGGTACCTGAGATGTATCTTCCTGGATCCTGCTCTGGGTTTACCTTTTGCTTCTGCAGATAGCATGGTTCAGGAGTTTCCTGCTAAATGTAGTAGGATAGTGTACCAGGAAGATATGAACTGAAGACCCAAGTCATTTAATTTTATAAGCTAACGAACTTGGTGAAAGGGGAGCAAGTGATAAGGAGACCAGATAATTAGCAGGAATCAAGGGACTACACAAAACAACAGATATACTTGTGTGGCTGTTGGCCATGGATTGATCAATTGCACAATCAAAATTTAAAAAAAAAACAAAAAATTATTCTCCCCACTAGTCAAGCGAAAGCACAACACATGAGTCATTCACGTCCACATACATATTTTAAAATAGCTATTGGGACATATTGTTCACCTTCTAGTACTGTCAAGTACTAATAATGTCCCTTGAATTTGAACGAAAACTTGATAACACCAGTATATGATTGCTTAACCAACACAACAGAAGTTATAACTGAAAAGTGATATTTACCTTCTGCAACTGTTCTGCTAAATGTTTGTCAGCATAATACTGATCCACTTTAGAAAGGTAAAAGTCCCTCTTGCACTGAGCAGCTGACATGTTCAATCTAGTCTTTGTTCTCGAGTGGTACTCTTGTATGCTACAGTTGAAAAGGTGGGTCATAGACATATAGTTGATAGCTAGGTTAAAGACCATAATGGACAGGACATGAGCTAGTATGTACCAGTCTCTTCAGGGAGATCATCCCATTTAAGTTTATAAAGTATTTTATGTTCCAAGTATCTTAATAAAATACTGACCTCTTTCTCCCACCTCAAACGAAAAGAAGAAAAAATGCAAATCAGATAACAATAACATATTTTCCCTTAAATGAAGATATGTTTTGTAAAACATGATACATATTAGAGGATTGGAAATTATAGCAAAAGACAGTAATAGAAAATATAGATATGTCATGAAGATAGATTGCAGATGGCAGTGACTCCATTTCGTTTTTTCGCATAGCTTTGTTCAATTTGCTTGATAAACACTAATGACATGGCTTTTGGTTGTGGTCATCAGGTAATTTCCTGTTATATTTGATAAGCTTTAGTGGGTATTTTAGTATGTCAGGGAGCTCGAGATATTGACATGTTAATTTTAACTTCTGTTTGGCAGACATATTGTGAACGTGGACAAGATCTCCAGACGTTCGAGCCAAATTCAAACAAGAGTATGTACATCTAGTTGTACAAGAAAGGCCTAATCATTTTTTCTTATATGTAGTACTACTAATACTTCCTGCGATTGCAAAACATTTGTGTAGTTCTTTGTTCAGATAATCATTCTTCTTCCTATATAATCTCTTGGCATTGCTTTTGTCGTGGTTAGCCGAATTCAGCAACTCTAGGAAGCTCGTAAGGTATCAATGGTTAGTTCTTGGTGGTTTGTGGATATATACATTAATGTTATACTGCCTCACTGTCATATTTAACTTTGATGGTTTTGCTGTTCTGCTATTTGTCAATAATTACCTTGTTTATTAGAATCTTCCACATAAATGCCTCAATTGACATCTTATTACCAATAGAAAAGGGCTATTGAACATTCTATGCCCACAACACCTGATATGTTCATGCAAGTCCTTCCTCCCTATTTGAAAATTATTTACATGGCTTATATTTCTCTTCCCTACTTGTCTCTTGGTATATAATTTATCACCTTTAATATCGGTCTAGAGAACAAAGATGATTGTTGTAGTTACTACAGGTAACTAGAAGTGTGGATACTGAACAAAGCCAATTGAGTCTACAGGAGCAGAAAACTGTTGATGCAATTGCCAGAGCAAGGTGGTTGGTTGAGACATAATTTCTTTAACAATTAGGAAACATATGAGTACTTCTATTAAGAATTCACATGACATGTATAAATTTAAATTGATATTATTAGAGTAGTCTAAGCCAAGCTTGGCCAAAGAACACACATTTTTTGTCCCTATATTCTTGTATAAATTATTTAACTAGTTTCTTATTGTTGGTAAATATTCTATGCATAAATAATTGGCCTAAAGATCTCGGTTTCTCTTATTTGGGGTGAAGTAGTCGGAAAGGGGTTGTGCCTACTAGGGAGACTCACCCATGTATCCGGTGCAAGTAATTTAGCAGCTCAAAAGTTCCACATTCATCTAGTTTCGCCAAGGATGCCTTCTTCTAATGTTTATCGTAGTCCTTATGATACTTATAAAAGTCCTGTGCTTCAAGTCTACTTCTGAAAACATGGTAAGCAATTTAATGGTTAATATATCTGCATTAATGCAGTTCTAGTTGGGTACAACAAATTATCCCAGCCTGTTTATTTAATTTACAAGCATATTTGCTGGTAGCAGTTTATTGTTTAGGTCAGAATGCGTATTGACTTAATCGCTTGTGTTTCTAGTAGGTTTGTCTGATTTTGATTTGCTTGAGCAACTCGAAGGACATGGTTTTTGGTTGTGGGCATCAGATAATTTTATAATAATCTATTTCCCGTAATTTTTTTTTCTAAATAAAATTTTATATCAACCGAAAAGACAAGTACAAAACTAAGGGCATACCCCGCGAGAAAAACACCTACAGCTAATCTGCGACATGCAAGTCAACAAGAAACAATAAAACAGTACAAGGTCTACACTAGCTCAAGATACTAGTACTAGAGATCCACTACTCCCTAATACAATAAAAGTTGAAAAGATGCATCCCTCTGAATGCTACTAGAAAACTTAACACAAGTAGCCAATTTGTCTCTGATTCTGCCTCGAATATCACTTAGCAACTCAGCAATCTGTTTACCATGGCCCACCCCATGCCTTCGACTATTTCTCTCATACCAGATGGCATGAAAGGTCGCAGCTACAAACAAATAAGCAACAAGCTTACGAGTCATGTCCATATGAGCAGGAACTAAATTACCACTAGTGTAATCAGCCCAAGTGAGATTAAGAGATACTGTAGAGTGCATTGCAGTGATATGGTCCTAGTGAACGGGCACTCACAAAATAAGTGCTCATGGGACTCCAACCCACTGCAAAAAATACAGTCATGAGTAACATTCATGCCAAATCTCAACATTCTATCCCTCGTCAACAATATTTTCTTCATAACCAACCAAAGCAGCAGAGAGAATTTAGGGATTGAGAATCTATGCCATATCATACCAATCCAAGCAGGAGGAGGAGTAACAGTAGCTCTAATAGTGTTCTAGATGACCTTTATAGAGAGAGGCCCAATATGACTGTCCCAAGTACCCTCCTCAATATAATAGAGTGACAAACCTGTCTCATTTCCATTGCAAGAGCATGATCAATTTGGACGAAGTTCCACTCACCATTCGAAATTACAAAGTTTACCTTCGCAAGAGAAGTAGAATCCATGATAGAAATAATATCACGGCCAAAAGTATGATGTACCCAGGGGTCATGCCAGAGCAAGAAGCTCGAATTTCGCCCCACTATATACCGAATATGACTGAGAGCAGCACCACGGACATGAAAGATTTTTTTTAGACCCCAGGGACACTTTGAAGGCAAGTCCATAGTCCAAAACGCTTTATTAGCTAGAATAGTAGAGTAAAGCCAAGTCACCCACAAAGAATCCACCTTATTAATAATCCTCCAAAGCTGAAGAATAGATGCTCCTTTGTTCCAATTCATTAAGTCCCTAAAGCCAAGTCCTCCTTCTGCTTTTGGATAACAACAATCCTGCCAAGCTATTTTAAATTGACAAGGGCCTTGATACGAACCACACCAAAGGAAATGAGAGAGAATACTCTGAATTTTCTTCAAGACACACTTTGGTAAAAAAGAAAAGAAGCCCAATATCCCTGCATACCATACAAAACCACATTAATGAGTTGAACCCTACCAGCTTGGATAACAACAATCCTCCAAAGCTGAAGAATGGATGCTCCTTTGTTCCAATTCATTAAGTCCCTAAAGCCAAGTCCTCCTTCTGCTTTTGGATAACAACAATCCTGCCAAGCTATTTTAAATTGACAAGGGCCTTGATACGAACCACACCAAAGGAAATGAGAGAGAATACTCTGAATTTTCTTCAAGACACACTTTGGTAAAAAAGAAAAGAAGCCCAATATCCCTGCATACCATACAAAACCACATTAATGAGTTGAACCCTACCAGCTTGACTTATAGATCTGTGTGTCCAATGATCAATACGTTTACGCAGCTTAGTGATTAAAGGCTCACAATCCCTAGTTCTTAATTTACTCGACACCAACGGCAACCCAAGCTGATAGGTAATCGATAGAGACCCTACACTAAACCCAGTGAGGGACAGAGCATAGTCCTTAATGTTGCTTCGAACATTCCCAAAGAAATAAACACATTTAGTAGGATTGGGAATAAGCCTAGAGATCTTCGAGAAAACACCAACCCCTTGCATAAGCAGCTTGATAGAATCCGCATTGCCTTTACAGAATAACAGTACATCATCGGCAAAGACTAAATGCGTGATTTTTGCAGGGCCAGCACACCAATGATAAGAGAAGAGGTCTGAGTTAGTAGCTTTGTCAATATAGCAAGAGAGAACCTCCATCGCAATGATAAATAAGTAAGGGGACAGTGGATCGCCTAGACGCAATCCCGAACGAGCAGGGAAATACCCCTCTAAAGATCCGTTAACTTTCACAGAGATCATACATGTAGTAACACGGCACTTAATCCAGTTAATAAAAGTATCAGGAATACCCATAGCTCATAAGGTATTGAACAAGAAAATCCATTTAAGCGAATCAAATACTTTACGAATATCAAGCTTACAAGCGAACCTTGGAGCCCCAGAATTCTAATGATAATCTTTGCACAAAGATTGGGAAAGCAGAACATGGTCACCAATGGTAGAATAGAACAGAACAATCTTAAAGCAAGCGTAGTCATAACAGAACGCAATCTTAAAGCAAGAAGCTTAGTTATACACTTGTACAACACATTACAGCAAGAAATGGGCCGAAACTGAGACACGTGCGTTGGATTAGCAATTTTAGGAACCAGTGCAATGGCACTCGAATTGACCATCCTGGGCATGTAATTATGCTCAAAGAAATACAAAATAGCAGCAGTGACTTGATTGTCCACTATACTCCAGGTTTTCAAGAAAAATTCTGGAGTGAAACCATCCGGACCTGGGCTTCTATTCTTTGTCATCGATTTGAGAGTAGCTAGGATGTCCTCCGCAGAAAAAGGAACAATCAGACCCATAACTTGATCCTCAAACAGTTGATTTATGGTGATATCACTAGGAAAGTCCTCCACATCGCAAGCAATACCCAGCAGATTTTTGAAATAATTTACTATAGTAAGAGTTATGCCCCTATGAGTGGTTTGAGTATTCCCCTCATCATCTTCAAGTCTTAAGACTTTATTAGTGTTCCGTCACCCTTTACGGGCATTAAAGAAAAACCCATCGTTACAGTCTCCTTTCTTTAACCAAGTAATGCGTGACTTTTGGTGAAGAATTTGCTCCTCTGTAGTGAGAACAGTGTTCAACTTTAAGCACAAAAACCTTTCTTCAGCCCTTTGCTCTCTACTAGGATTAATCCCCAAGTTACTTTGAAAAAAGCAATAAATCTTCACGAGCTTCTGTAACTTGAAGGTCAAATTACCCATCTCTCTGTTCAAATCTTTCAGCCCAACCATCACTTTTTTCAATTTTGCAGTGAGAATGAACCATGGGTCACCCGTTATATCAGCACTCCACGCATTTGAAACCACATTCATGAAGTTATCATGCTCCATAATATGGTTGAAGACTTGAAAAGGTTTATTTAATCTCTCCCAACGAATACCCAGATTGACAACAGCAGGGCTATGATCAGATAGTCCTCGAGGCAAAAAAGAAGCCATAGACATGTTAAAAGCAGTAAGCCATTCACCATTCACCCCCACTCGATCAAGTTTCCACATAACTGGATTATCAACATTGTTGTCCCACCAGGTAAGGGCTTGACCAGTGAAGCGAAGGTCAGTCACACCAAGCTGGTTAACACATTCTCTAAACTCATTAATGGCTGCAGTTCTACGAGGGAGACCCCTATTCGACTCTGACGCCTCTAGAAAGATGTTGAAATCCCTCATAAGACCCCAAGGAGGGAAAACACCATTAAATGTTATGTCTTCCTGTAATCTACCAAGATCTGTCCACAAAGCTCTTCTATCCACCGGGTCATTATACGCATAGATGGCTGAAACTACGCATTTACAAGAGCCATCAATTCTCGAAACAAAACAAGAGATATGATGTGCAGACGCACTTATTAGATTGACATTCCAAAATGTGGGATCCCAACCAAACCATATCCGGCCATTATAATGATGGTCATAATTGAACAACCATTTGAATCTCGAAGCTACATTCCAAGAAACAACACCAAATTTATCCTTTTTAGCACGGGTCGACTTACTTTATTAGTACTAAGAAAGTCTTTAATGTAGGCCATTTTATTATTCAACCCTCTCGTATTGTAGGAACAAAAATCTATCTCCATAAAAACTAACTATGTGGATAGTGATGGGGATCCCTTCCCCAAGTTTCTCAACTTACGCTTAAGTTTGTTCGTTTGTGACTTGAAGATTTGAGCAGTGTCGGTACATTTAACCTCCTTCCAGCCATCCTATGGTAAAGGCACCATGATTATCAAACTGATTTACCTGCTTAGCCAAATCCCCAACCACATTATCAACATTCTCCGAAGAATCGCCCCAGCAGTTTCTACAACTTTCGCCTTCTTAACCCAAACTCTATTCACCTTGGGACAAGCACCTGCAGAATGCCCTAACGTTTTGAAGAGGTTTTAATTGAAGATGGGTATAGTTCGGATGAGGAACCTCATATCTTGCATGAAGAGGAAGAAAGCATACTACTAATCCCGTTGTTAAGCCGGCGTTTGCTATTAACAAAACTGGAAGGGAGGAACTCTTTGCAACACGCTTACGTATGCAAGAAATGGAGAAATTTATGGTAAAAAATGGTCTCTCTGTTGCGGAGTTTGAAATTTAACAGACTTGAAAAGGTTTATTTAATCTCTCCCAACGAATACCCAGATTGACAACAGCAGGGCTATGATCAGATAGTCCTCGAGGCAAAAAAGAAGTCATAGACATGTTAAAAGCAGTAAGCCATTCACCATTCACCCCCACTCGATCAAGTTTCCACATAACTGGATTATCAACATTGCTGTCCCACCAGGTAAGGGCTTGACCAGTGAAGCGAAGGTCAGTCACACCAAGCTAGTTAACACATTCTCTAAACTCATTAATGGCTACAGTTCTGCGAGGGAGACCCCTATTCGACTCCAACGCCTCCAGAAAGATGTTGAAATCCCTCATAAGACCCCAAGGAGGGCAAACACCATTAACTGTTATGTCTTCCTGTAATCTACCAAGATTTGTCCATAAAGCTCTTCTATCCACCTGGTCATTATACGCATAGATGGCTAAAACTACGCATTTACAAGAGCCATCAATTATCGAAACAAAACAAGAGATATGATGTGCAGACGCACTTATTAGATTGACATTCCAAAACGTGGGATCCCAACCAAACCAGATCCGGCCATTATAATGATGGTCATAATTGAACAACCATTTGAATCTCGAAGCTACATTCCAAGAAACAACACCAAATTTATCATTTTTAACACGAGTCGACTTACTTTATTAGTACTAAGAAAGTCTTTAATCTAGCCTGTTTTATTATTCAACCCTCTCGTATTGTAGGAACAAAAATCTATCTCCATAAAAACTAACTATGTGGATAGTGATGGGGATCCCTTCCCCAAGTTTCTCAACGTACGCTTAAGTTTGTTCGTTTGTTACTTAGAGATTTGAGCAGTGTCGGTACGTTTAACCTCCTTCCAGCCATCTCTGGTAAAGGCACCATGATTATCAAACTGATTTACCTGCTCAGCCAAATCCTCAACCACATTATCAACATTCTCCGAAGAATCGCCCCAGCAATTTCTACAACTTTCGCCTTCTTAACCCAAACTCTATTCACCTTGGGACAAGCACACGCAGAATGCCCTAACATTTTGAAGAGGTTTTAATTGAATATGGGTATAGTTCGGATGAGGAACCTCCTATCTTGCCTGAAGAGGAAGAAATGATAGCTAAGCATACTACTAATCCCGTTGTTAAGCCGACGTTTGCTATTAACAAAACTGAAAGGGAGGAATTCTTTGCAGTGCGCTTACGTATGCAAGAAATGGAGAAATTTATGGTAAAAAATGGCCTCTCTGTTGCGGAGTTTGAAAGGGCAAAAATTGAAGAATTGGACAATTGTAATGTGGGTCTGCACAATTTGGAGGGTATAATTAGAGGTAGAGATGAATTTTAATTCTACGCCGTTGTGGATTAAACTATCGAGTGTGCCAGATTTACTGGACAGAGGAAGGTCTGGGTAGGTTGGCAAGTGTCATAGGTAGGCCGTTGGGTGCAGATGCTTTAACTTCGAAACTGAGATGATTCATTTTGCTAAAATGTGTGTTCAATACAAGATAGTGACCCTTTACCTAATGTCATCCAAGCTTAGGTGTTAGACCCAGTTACGGAGGAAGTCACTATTTCCCTTCATTTCACTTGAGCTTAGTGGTAAACACGTTGTGAATGTCAGACAACTTTACTTGTTTGTTGGTTATGTACTTTGGTTAGTTACTGGTTAAAATTCTTTAGATGTTGATGTTAACATTAACAAGCTAAAATTCTTTTTTTTCAATTGCTGAACATGTATAAGGTTCTTTTTTCGGATGATCATCATTCTTCCCCTGTAATATCTTGGCAGTGTTTTCAACTGGTTTCTCAATACTTAATTCATGTAATTTGGGATACGCATACATTGTTTGATTTAGATTTGATAGTTTTGCCATTTAAAATGTATGCTAGCTTTTTTATTCATTTTTTTATCTTTTTCATCTTTAAAACTGACATTCTTTATATACTTAAAGAAAATTATTTACTTAGATTATAAATATATTGTTCCTGTTACAAAAAAATTATATTTTATGAGATTAATTATTTATTAAACTCATTTGTCGAGCTAATATGTTAACTATTTTTTTCATATTACAGAAGCATTTAATGAATGTTTTTTGAAGGAATTTTGTTTCTTTCATCAATTCCAACATATAAAATATAATTTATATATATTTTCGATAAATTAATAATCTTAAAAAATCAACGTATCTCTGATCATAACATTATTTATTTACAATATTAAAATATATAGATCAATAATTTCTCAATGCTTTTATAACTAAACAAAACTATGCATAATTGAAACCATTTTTTGAGTAGATAAGTGAATTATTTATATGTAATTCATCAAGTATATATATATTTGTTTTATGAATTAGTGGGTATTATGTAGTATACATATTTAGGTTGGGTGTATCTGTATTTGGCGGAGTAGGTCAAGGTACTCGTGAAGGAAATGATCTTTACATGAAAATGAAAGAATAAAGTTCGGTTAGAGCTAACAGCTTATCCTATTGAACTTTTGAGGTTAACCTAACCGGCAACGGAAAGATGGGAGGAACTTAAAAGAAGGGCTTTCGGTTCTTTGCACCCCGTTTTGGTCTTACAGCTATTTTTAAAAAGTGATGGAAATTTTAAGACTCATAAGCTAATCACTTTTTTGTATCCACATTTAAATTTGTTAAAAATTAATATTTTTATTTGATCCATTCATTTCAATTCGCTACTTCCATGATAGTAATTTATTAAAAACAATTTAGTCTAATTTCGATAAACTCATTAATATATAACATTAGATAAAATGCACAAAAAAAGTTACTAAATAAATATATCTTTAAATATATTAATTGTAATATAAAAACATAATTTTAATTTAATAAAAAGTAGTTTTTTAAAATTATATATTTTAATTTAATAAAAAATAGTTTTTTTAAATATATTATTTAATTTTTAACATGAAATTATTTCATTTATTGTCTAATTTTATATTACTGTAAAATGTAAATAATTTCTAAAACACCACGTACATAAATTATAGATTAAAATTGGGAACGAAGGATGGAGTCAAGATAATAAATTGTTGGTCCCGTAAAAAGAATAAATTATTAGTTTACATATTGTATTTATCATTATTATAATTGATGAATTTTTTTTACAATATTTACTTTTGATAATATTTTAGATAGTGTACATAATTGTTGTTAATTAGAATTTTATTTTCTGTAAATTTATTTTAATATTATTTGGATACTCAAACATATTTTCTTAAGAACTTTTTCTTAGATAGGTTACATTTAGTATTTTTGTTTAATTTTTAAACCAAAATATGTTGAAATACTAAATTATGTATAATAATAAACATTTTAATGTATTTTCTTTTTATTTTTTATTTATCTCAATATTGAAGTTGGATTTTAAAATATTTGGTTACACTTAAAATCCATATCTTCCAGAATGTTCTTAAATATAAAGACGGGACATCCATGGGTTATGTTTAGTATCCGTTCACATCTTCTAGAATGTTATGAGATATTAGGGTTGTCCAAATCCTATATATAAGCGGCCACATTTTGTTACACATCCATAGCCTCCCTCTCCTTGCGTCCTATCAATTCCAATTTTACAGAGGATGTCATGAGATCGTTCCTAGTTTTGCAGAGCTCATTATTTTTATTCTTTTTCTTTCCAAATTTTGGAATTTATTATTAATTATGAGCTTTGTGAAATAGGCACGCTTTCATTTTTGATTCTCTCTTAGTTGCTGAAAGATATAATTTCTAATTTTACAGAGAATATCATGAGATCGTTCCTAGTTTTGCAGAGCTCATTGATTATAATTTTTATTAATTCCAGACTTGCTTTTGGAATTATAGTATTATTTATGAGTTCTGCAAAACGGGAACGATTTCATGTTTTTATTTCTCTCACAATTCCTCCCAAAAATGTATACACATATATGTAATTTTCATAATATATGTTTCTTTACATCAGTTAAATTTTCACTATTTAGGTTTTTTTTTCAAAAGAAATAAGCAGTTTAACAACATATTTTGGTTGATTTAATCGAAATTTTCTTGAATAGTTTATATAAACTTTTGTCGATTATATAATTATTCTTTTCTAAATTGAACTTTTGTGATTTATAAAAGTAAATTAATAAACAAAGATAATTACCGGAAAAATGAATACAAAAATATATGTTCTAATAAAAACCAGAAAAAACAAATAAAAGTAACCAAAGAGAAGAAGATTGAAAACCATTTAGAATAAAAATTGAAAAATAAATTAATAAAAAGAATATTCATTTTTTTAAATCTTTCAACTTGTTTTTGCTTAAAACTTTAAAGTTTATGTGATATCCTGGAGCATACAACTTTTTATACATGTAGTTCATTTTCAAGTCTATTTGCATTGAAAATAATTTACTATAAACAATTATGTAAATTATTAAAATCACATAAAAGATGATTATTAGTTCAAAGCAACACAAGCTTTGGATGATAACCTCAGCTAGCAAATTTTTTCCTAAAGAAAATACAATATGACTTGACCTTTTCTATCCTGAAATTTAAATCTTTACACCTACATTATCAAAATGTTCAGAAATTTTCCTAAATATTCACTATTTGAAGCAAATTTGTGCTCACTAACCGTGTATAAACCTCTGTAATTAATATAGGTTTTATAAAAACAATTTTGGTTCAAACCAAATCATCCATATATTTGCTGATAAGAATTTCTGATGGCATTGACACATTATCTGTGTTTTTTGATAGGTTTGTCAATTTTGTTAGTAACTAGAACTGCATGGCTTTTGGTTGGGGTCAGGTATATTAACATGTAGATATAAACATACATGTTGTGAATGTGGACACGATCTCCAAAGTGCCCCAGCCAAACTCATCCAAAAACAAAAGTTTATTAGTTTGTTCATTAGGTATATATCTAGATGTTCTCTTGATTGCTGATTGAAATTCTTTCATAAGTCCAAATTGACAATTTAGAATACTTTTTCCTTGTATTTATTACTTGGCTTAAAATGTTCGTTGAAAGCTATTTACATGGCTTACATTTCTCTGCGCCATTTGTCTCTTGAGTATGAAATTTAACAACTTTAATATCGGTCTAGAGAGCAAAGATGATTGTTGTAGTTCAATTTCCTAGTTTATAATTTTAATGAAGAGTTTTATATTTTAATTTTCAAACAAACAAAATAAACGGGAGGTTACAACAAACTTCAAAAGAAAAAATCAAAAACGTCAAAAATAAATAGACAATTTTTGAGCTAATACATTTGCTTGTTGATGGAAAAGGATTTGTGTCATACCATTTCTTGAACTAATTGTACTCATATGAATGCAAAGCCTAGTAGGCACATCCCCTTTTCGACTACTGTGTTTCTTTTCTCCAGTACTTAAGGTATTGTCACATCACCTGGTTATATGGTACCTGAGATGTATCTTCCTGGATCCTGCTCTGGGTTTACCTTTTGCTTCTGCAGATAGCATGGTTCAGGAGTTTCCTGCTAAATGTAGTAGGATAGTGTACCAGGAAGATATGAACTGAAGACCCAAGTCATTTAATTTTATAAGCTAACGAACTTGGTGAAAGGGGAGCAAGTGATAAGGAGACCAGATAATTAGCAGGAATCAAGGGACTACACAAAACAACAGATATACTTGTGTGGCTGTTGGCCATGGATTGATCAATTGCACAATCAAAATTTAAAAAAAAAAACAAAAAATTATTCTCCCCACTAGTCAAGCGAAAGCACAACACATGAGTCATTCACGTCCACATACATATTTTAAAATAGCTATTGGGACATATTGTTCACCTTCTAGTACTGTCAAGTACTAATAATGTCCCTTGAATTTGAACGAAAACTTGATAACACCAGTATATGATTGCTTAACCAACACAACAGAAGTTATAACTGAAAAGTGATATTTACCTTCTGCAACTGTTCTGCTAAATGTTTGTCAGCATAATACTGATCCACTTTAGAAAGGTAAAAGTCCCTCTTGCACTGAGCAGCTGACATGTTCAATCTAGTCTTTGTTCTCGAGTGGTACTCTTGTATGCTACAGTTGAAAAGGTGGGTCATAGACATATAGTTGATAGCTAGGTTAAAGACCATAATGGACAGGACATGAGCTAGTATGTACCAGTCTCTTCAGGGAGATCATCCCATTTAAGTTTATAAAGTATTTTATGTTCCAAGTATCTTAATAAAATACTGACCTCTTTCTCCCACCTCAAACGAAAAGAAGAAAAAATGCAAATCAGATAACAATAACATATTTTCCCTTAAATGAAGATATGTTTTGTAAAACATGATACATATTAGAGGATTGGAAATTATAGCAAAAGACAGTAATAGAAAATATAGATATGTCATGAAGATAGATTGCAGATGGCAGTGACTCCATTTCGTTTTTTCGCATAGCTTTGTTCAATTTGCTCGATAAACACTAATGACATGGCTTTTGGTTGTGGTCATCAGGTAATTTCCTGTTATATTTGATAAGCTTTAGTGGGTATTTTAGTATGTCAGGGAGCTCGAGATATTGACATGTTAATTTTAACTTCTGTTTGGCAGACATATTGTGAACGTGGACAAGATCTCCAGACGTTCGAGCCAAATTCAAACAAGAGTATGTACATCTAGTTGTACAAGAAAGGCCTAATCATTTTTTCTTATATGTAGTACTACTAATACTTCCTGCGATTGCAAAACATTTGTGTAGTTCTTTGTTCAGATAATCATTCTTCTTCCTATATAATCTCTTGGCATTGCTTTTGTCGTGGTTAGCCGAATTCAGCAACTCTAGGAAGCTCGTAAGGTATCAATGGTTAGTTCTTGGTGGTTTGTGGATATATACATTAATGTTATACTGCCTCACTGTCATATTTAACTTTGATGGTTTTGCTGTTCTGCTATTTGTCAATAATTACCTTGTTTATTAGAATCTTCCACATAAATGCCTCAATTGACATCTTATTACCAATAGAAAAGGGCTATTGAACATTCTATGCCCACAACACCTGATATGTTCATGCAAGTCCTTCCTCCCTATTTGAAAATTATTTACATGGCTTATATTTCTCTTCCCTACTTGTCTCTTGGTATATAATTTATCACCTTTAATATCGGTCTAGAGAACAAAGATGATTGTTGTAGTTACTACAGGTAACTAGAAGTGTGGATACTGAACAAAGCCAATTGAGTCTACAGGAGCAGAAAACTGTTGATGCAATTGCCAGAGCAAGGTGGTTGGTTGAGACATAATTTCTTTAACAATTAGGAAACATATGAGTACTTCTATTAAGAATTCACATGACATGTATAAATTTAAATTGATATTATTAGAGTAGTCTAAGCCAAGCTTGGCCAAAGAACACACATTTTTTGTCCCTATATTCTTGTATAAATTATTTAACTAGTTTCTTATTGTTGGTAAATATTCTATGCATAAATAATTGGCCTAAAGATCTCGGTTTCTCTTATTTGGGGTGAAGTAGTCGGAAAGGGGTTGTGCCTACTAGGGAGACTCACCCATGTATCCGGTGCAAGTAATTTAGCAGCTCAAAAGTTCCACATTCATCTAGTTTCGCCAAGGATGCCTTCTTCTAATGTTTATCGTAGTCCTTATGATACTTATAAAAGTCCTGTGCTTCAAGTCTACTTCTGAAAACATGGTAAGCAATTTAATGGTTAATATATCTGCATTAATGCAGTTCTAGTTGGGTACAACAAATTATCCCAGCCTGTTTATTTAATTTACAAGCATATTTGCTGGTAGCAGTTTATTGTTTAGGTCAGAATGCGTATTGACTTAATCGCTTGTGTTTCTAGTAGGTTTGTCTGATTTGCTTGAGCAACTCGAAGGACATGGTTTTTGGTTGTGGGCATCAGATAATTTTATACTAATCTATTTCCCTTAAATTTTTTTTCTAAATAAAATTTTATATCAACCGAAAAGACAAGTACAGAACTAAGGGCATACCCCGCGAGAAAAACACCTACAGCCAATCTGCGACATGCAAGTCAACAAGAAACAATAAAACAGTACAAGGTCTACACTAGCTCAAGATACTAGTACTAGAGATCCACTACTCCCTAATACAATAAAAGTTGAAAAGATGCATCCCTCTGAATGCTACTAGAAAACTTAACACAAGTAGCCAATTTGTCTCTGATTCTGCCTCGAATATCACTTAGCAACTCAGCAATCTGTTTACCATGGCCCACCCCATGCCTTCGACTATTTCTCTCATACCAGATGGCATGAAAGGTCGCAGCTACAAACAAATAAGCAACAAGCTTACGAGTCATGTCCATATGAGCAGGAACTAAATTACCACTAGTGTAATCAGCCCAAGTGAGATTAAGAGATACTGTAGAGTGCATTGCAGTGATATGGTCCTAGTGAACGGGCACTCACAAAATAAGTGCTCATGGGACTCCAACCCACTGCAAAAAATACAGTCATGAGTAACATTCATGCCAAATCTCAACATTCTATCCCTCGTCAACAATATTTTCTTCATAACCAACCAAAGCAGCAGAGAGAATTTAGGGATTGAGAATCTATGCCATATCATACCAATCCAAGCAGGAGGAGGAGTAACAGTAGCTCTAATAGTGTTCTAGATGACCTTTATAGAGAGAGGCCCAATATGACTGTCCCAAGTAATACTGTCCTCCCTCCTCAATATAATAGAGTGACAAACCTGTCTCATTTCCATTGCAAGAGCATGATCAATTTGGACGAAGTTCCACTCACCATTCGAAATTACAAAGTTTACCTTCGCAAGAGAAGTATAATCCATGATAGAAATAATATCACGGCCAAAAGTATGATGTACCCAGGGGTCATGCCAGAGCAAGAAGCTCGAATTTCGCCCCACTATATACCGAATATGACTGAGAGCAGCACCACGGACATGAAAGATTTTTTTTAGACCCCAGGGACACTTTGAAGGCAAGTCCATAGTCCAAAACGCTTTATTAGCTAGAATAGTAGAGTAAAGCCAAGTCACCCACAAAGAATCCACCTTATTAATAATCCTCCAAAGCTGAAGAATAGATGCTCCTTTGTTCCAATTCATTAAGTCCCTAAAGCCAAGTCCTCCTTCTGCTTTTGGATAACAACAATCCTGCCAAGCTATTTTAAATTGACAAGGGCCTTGATACGAACCACACCAAAGGAAATGAGAGAGAATACTCTGAATTTTCTTCAAGACACACTTTGGTAAAAAAGAAAAGAAGCCCAATATCCCTGCATACCATACAAAACCACATTAATGAGTTGAACCCTACCAGCTTGGATAACAACAATCCTCCAAAGCTGAAGAATAGATGCTCCTTTGTTCCAATTCATTAAGTCCCTAAAGCCAAGTCCTCCTTCTGCTTTTGGATAACAACAATCCTGCCAAGCTATTTTAAATTGACAAGGGCCTTGATACGAACCACACCAAAGGAAATGAGAGAGAATACTCTGAATTTTCTTCAAGACACACTTTGGTAAAAAAGAAAAGAAGCCCAATATCCCTGCATACCATACAAAACCACATTAATGAGTTGAACCCTACCAGCTTGACTTATAGATCTGTGTGTCCACTGATCAATACGTTTACGCAGCTTAGTGATTAAAGGCTCACAATCCCTAGTTCTTAATTTACTCGACACCAACGGCAACCCAAGCTGATAGGTAATCGATAGAGACCCTACACTAAACCCAGTGAGGGACAGAGCATAGTCCTTAATGTTGCTTCGAACATTCCCAAAGAAATAAACACATTTAGTAGGATTGGGAATAAGCCTAGAGATCTTCGAGAAAACACCAACCCCTTGCATAAGCAGCTTGATAGAATCCGCATTGCCTTTACAGAATAACAGTACATCATCGGCAAAGACTAAATGCGTGATTTTTGCAGGGCCAGCACACCAATGATAAGAGAAGAGGTCTGAGTTAGTAGCTTTGTCAATATAGCAAGAGAGAACCTCCATCGCAATGATAAATAAGTAAGGGGACAGTGGATCGCCTAGACGCAATCCCGAACGAGCAGGGAAATACCCCTCTAAAGATCCGTTAACTTTCACAGAGATCATACATGTAGTAACACGGCACTTAATCCAGTTAATAAAAGTATCAGGAATACCCATAGCTCATAAGGTATTGAACAAGAAAATCCATTTAAGCGAATCAAATACTTTACGAATATCAAGCTTACAAGCGAACCTTGGAGCCCCAGAATTCTAATGATAATCTTTGCACAAAGATTGGGAAAGCAGAACATGGTCACCAATGGTAGAATAGAACAGAACAATCTTAAAGCAAGCGTAGTCATAACAGAACGCAATCTTAAAGCAAGAAGCTTAGTTATACACTTGTACAACACATTACAGCAAGAAATGGGCCGAAACTGAGACACGTGCGTTGGATTAGCAATTTTAGGAACCAGTGCAATGGCACTCGAATTGACCATCCTGGGCATGTAATTATGCTCAAAGAAATACAAAATAGCAGCAGTGACTTGATTGTCCACTATACTCCAGGTTTTCAAGAAAAATTCTGGAGTGAAACCATCCGGACCTGGGCTTCTATTCTTTGTCATCGATTTGAGAGTAGCTAGGATGTCCTCCGCAGAAAAAGGAACAATCAGACCCATAACTTGATCCTCAAACAGTTGATTTATGGTGATATCACTAGGAAAGTCCTCCACATCGCAAGCAATACCCAGCAGATTTTTGAAATAATTTACTATAGTAAGAGTTATGCCCCTATGAGTGGTTTGAGTATTCCCCTCATCATCTTCAAGTCTTAAGACTTTATTAGTGTTCCGTCACCCTTTACGGGCATTAAAGAAAAACCCATCGTTACAGTCTCCTTTCTTTAACCAAGTAATGCGTGACTTTTGGTGAAGAATTTGCTCCTCTGTAGTGAGAACAGTGTTCAACTTTAAGCATAAAAACCTTTCTTCAGCCCTTTGCTCTCTACTAGGATTAATCCCCAAGTTACTTTGAAAAAAGCAATAAATCTTCACGAGCTTTTGTAACTTGAAGGTCACATTACCCATCTCTCTGTTCAAATCTTTCAGCCCAACAATCACTTTTTTCAATTTTGCAGTGAGAATGAACCATGGGTCACCCGTTATATCAGCACTCCACGCATTTGAAACCACATTCATGAAGTTATCATGCTCCATAATATGGTTGAAGACTTGAAAAGGTTTATTTAATCTCTCCCAACGAATACCCAGATTGACAACAGCAGGGCTATGATCAGATAGTCCTCGAGGCAAAAAAGAAGCCATAGACATGTTAAAAGCAGTAAGCCATTCACCATTCACCCCCACTCGATCAAGTTTCCACATAACTGGATTATCAACATTGCTGTCCCACCAGGTAAGGGCTTGACCAGTGAAGCGAAGGTCAGTCACACCAAGCTGGTTAACACATTCTCTAAACTCATTAATGGCTGCAGTTCTACGAGGGAGACCCCTATTCGACTCTGACGCCTCTAGAAAGATGTTGAAATCCCTCATAAGACCCAAGGAGGGAAAACACCATTAAATGTTATGTCTTCCTGTAATCTACCAAGATCTGTCCACAAAGCTCTTCTATCCACCGGGTCATTATACGCATAGATGGCTGAAACTACGCATTTACAAGAGCCAACAATTCTCGAAACAAAACAAGAGATATGATGTGCAGACGCACTTATTAGATTGACATTCCAAAACGTGGGATCCCAACCAAACCATATCCGGCCATTATAATGATGGTCATAATTGAACAACCATTTGAATCTCGAAGCTACATTCGAAGAAACAACACCAAATTTATCCTTTTTAGCACGGGTCGACTTACTTTATTAGTACTAAGAAAGTCTTTAATGTAGGCCATTTTATTATTCAACCCTCTCGTATTGTAGGAACAAAAATCTATCTCCATAAAAACTAACTATGTGGATAGTGATGGGGATCCCTTCCCCAAGTTTCTCAACGTACGCTTAAGTTTGTTCGTTTGTTACTTAGAGATTTGAGCAGTGTCGGTACGTTTAACCTCCTTCCAGCCATCTCTGGTAAAGGCACCATGATTATCAAACTGATTTACCTGCTCAGCCAAATCCTCAACCACAGTATCAACATTCTCCGAAGAATCGCCCCAGCAATTTCTACAACTTTCGCCTTCTTAACCCAAACTCTATTCACCTTGGGACAAGCACACGCAGAATGCCCTAACGTTTTGAAGAGGTTTTAATTGAATATGGGTATAGTTCGGATGAGGAACCTCCTATCTTGCCTGAAGAGGAAGAAATGATAGCTAAGCATACTACTAATCCCGTTGTTAAGCCGACGTTTGCTATTAACAAAACTGAAAGGGAGGAATTCTTTGCAGCGCGCTTACGTATGCAAGAAATGGAGAAATTTATGGTAAAAAATGGCCTCTCTGTTGCGGAGTTTGAAAGGGCAAAAATTGAAGAATTGGACAATTGTAATGTGGGTCTGCACAATTTGGAGGGTATAATTAGAGGTAGAGATGAATTTTAATTCTACGCCGTTGTGGATTAAACTATCGAGTGTGCCAGATTTACTGGACAGAGGAAGGTCTGGGTAGGTTGGCAAGTGTCATAGGTAGGCCGTTGGGTGCGGATGCTTTAACTTCGAAACTGAGATGATTCATTTTGCTAAAATGTGTGTTCAATACAAGATAGGTGACCCTTTACCTAATGTCATCCAAGCTTAGGTGTTAGACCCAGTTACGGAGGAAGTCACTATTTCCCTTCATTTCACTTGAGCTTAGTGGTTAACTTACCATGTCAGGGATATTATCATGTACATTGGAACTTCTATTAGGCAAACACGTTGTGAATGTCAGACAACTTTACTTGTTTGTTGGTTATGTACTTTGGTTAGTTACTGGTTAAAATTCTTTAGATGTTGATGTTAACATTAACAAGCTAAAATTCTTTTTTTTCAATTGCTGAACATGTATAAGGTTCTTTTTTCGGATGATCATCATTCTTCCCCCTGTAATATCTTGGCAGTGTTTTCAACTGGTTTCTCAATACTTAATTCATGTAATTTGGGATACGCATACATTGTTTGATTTAGATTTGATAGTTTTGCCATTTAAAATGTATGCTAGCTTTTTTATTCATTTTTTTTATCTTTTTCATCTTTAAAACTGATATTCTTTATATACTTAAAGAAAATTATTTACTTAGATTATAAATATATTGTTACAAAAAAATTATATTTTATGAGATTAATTATTTATTAAACTCATTTGTCGAGCTAATATGTTAACTATTGTTTTCATATTACAGAAGCATTTAATGAATGTTTTTTGAAGGAATTTTGTTTCTTTCATCAATTCCAACATATAAAATATAATTTATATATATTTTCGATAAATTAATAATCTTAAAAAATCAACGTATCTCTGATCATAACATTATTTATTTACAATATTAAAATATATAGATCAATAATTTCTCAATGCTTTTATAACTAAACAAAACAATGCATAATTGAAACCATTTTTTGAGTAGATAAGTGAATTATTTATATGTAATTCATCAAGTATATATATATATATATATTTGTTTTATGAATTAGTGGGTATTATGTAGTATACATATTTAGGTTGGGAGGAACTTAAAAGAAGGGCTTTCGGTTCTTTGCACCCCGTTTTGGTCTTACAGCTATTTTAAAAAATTGATGGAAATTTTAAGACTCATAAGCTAATCACTTTTTTGTATCCACATTTAAATTTTTTAAAAATTAATATTTTTATTTGATCCATTCATTTCAATTCGCTACTTCCATGATAGTAATTTATTAAAAACAATTTAGTCTAATTTCGATAAACTCATTAATATATAACATTAGATAAAATGCACAAAAAAAGTTACTAAATAAATATATCTTTAAATATATTAATTGTAATATAAAAACATAATTTTAATTTAATAAAAAGTAGTTTTTTAAAATTATATATTTTAATTTAATAAAAAATAGTTTTTTTAAATATATTATTTAATTTTTAACATGAAATTATTTCATTTATTATCTAATTTTATATTACTGTAAAATGTAAATAATTTCTAAAACACCACGTACATAAATTATAGATTAAAATTGGGAACTAAGGATGGAGTCAAGATAATAAATTGTTGGTCCCGTAAAAAGAATAAATTATTAGTTTACATATTGTATTTATCATTATTATAATTGATGAATTTTTTTTACAATATTTACTTTTGATAATATTTTAGATAGTGTACATAATTGTTGTTAATTAGAATTTTATTTTCTGTAAATTTATTTTAATATTATTTGGATACTCAAACATATTTTCTTAAGAACTTTTTCTTAGATAGGTTACATTTAGTATTTTTGTTTAATTTTTAAACCAAAATATGTTGAAATACTAAATTATGTATAATAATAAACATTTTAATGTATTTTCTTTTTATTTTTTATTTATCTCAATATTGAAGTTGGATTTTAAAATATTTGGTTACACTTAAAATCCATATCTTCCAGAATGTTCTTAAATATAAAGACGGGACATCCATGGGTTATGTTTAGTATCCGTTCACATCTTCTAGAATGTTATGAGATATTAGGGTTGTCCAAATCCTATATATATAAGCGGCCACATTTTGTTACACATCCATAGCCTCCCTCTCCTTGCGTCCTATCAATTCCAATTTTACAGAGGATGTCATGAGATCGTTCCTAGTTTTGCAGAGCTCATTATTTTTATTCTTTTTCTTTCCAAATTTTGGAATTTATTATTAATTATGAGCTTTGTGAAATAGGCACGCTTTCATTTTTGATTCTCTCTTAGTTGCTGAAAGATATAATTTCTAATTTTACAGAGAATATCATGAGATCGTTCCTAGTTTTGCAGAGCTCATTGATTATAATTTTTATTAATTCCAGACTTGCTTTTGGAATTATAGTATTATTTATGAGTTCTGCAAAACGGGAACGATTTCATGTTTTTATTTCTCTCACAATTCCTCCAAAAATGTATACACATATATGTAATTTTCATAATATATGTTTCTTTACATCAGTTAAATTTTCACTATTTAGGTTTTTTTTTCAAAAGAAATAAGCAGTTTAACAACATATTTTGGTTGATTTAATCGAAATTTTCTTGAATAGTTTATATAAACTTTTGTCGATTATATAATTATTCTTTTCTAAATTGAACTTTTGTGATTTATAAAAGTAAATTAATAAACAAAGATAATTACCGGAAAAATGAATACAAAAATATATGTTCTAATAAAAACCAGAAAAAACAAATAAAAGTAACCAAAGAGAAGAAGATTGAAAACCATTTAGAATAAAAATTGAAAAATAAATTAATAAAAAGAATATTCATTTTTTTAAATCTTTCAACTTGTTTTTGCTTAAAACTTTAAAGTTTATGTGATATCCTGGAGCATACAACTTTTTATACATGTAGTTCATTTTCAAGTCTATTAGCATTGAAAATAATTTACTATAAACAATTATGTAAATTATTAAAATCACATAAAAGATGATTATTAGTTCAAAGCAACACAAGCTTTGGATGATAACCTCAGCTAGCAAATTTTTTCCTAAAGAAAACACAATATGACTTGACCTTTTCTATCCTGAAATTTAAATCTTTACACCTACATTATCAAAATGTTCAGAAATTTTCCTAAATATTCACTATTTGAAGCAAATTTGTGCTCACTAACCGTGTATAAACCTCTGTAATTAATATAGGTTTTATGATGGCATTGACACATTATCTGTGTTTTTTGATAGGTTTGTCAATTTTGTTAGTAACTAGAACTGCATGGCTTTTGGTTGGGGTCAGGTATATTAACATGTAGATATAAACATACATGTTGTGAATGTGGACACGATCTCCAAAGTGCCCCAGCCAAACTCATCCAAAAACAAAAGTTTATTAGTTTGTTCATTAGGTATATATCTAGATGTTCTCTTGATTGCTGATTGAAATTCTTTCATAAGTCCAAATTGACAATTTAGAATACTTTTTCCTTGTATTTATTACTTGGCTTAAAATGTTCGTTGAAAGCTATTTACATGGCTTACATTTCTCTGCGCCATTTGTCTCTTGAGTATGAAATTTAACAACTTTAATATCGGTCTAGAGAGCAAAGATGATTGTTGTAGTTCAATTTCCTAGTTTATAATTTTAATGAAGAGTTTTATATTTTAATTTTCAAACAAACAAAATAAACGGGAGGTTACAACAAACTTCAAAAGAAAAAATCAAAAACGTCAAAAATAAATAGACAATTTTTGAGCTAATACATTTGCTTGTTGATGGAAAAGGATTTGTGTCATACCATTTCTTGAACTAATTGTACTCATATGAATGCAAAGCCTAGTAGGCACATCCCCTTTTCGACTACTGTGTTTCTTTTCTCCAGTACTTAAGGTATTGTCACATCACCTGGTTATATGGTACCTGAGATGTATCTTCCTGGATCCTGCTCTGGGTTTACCTTTTGCTTCTGCAGATAGCATGGTTCAGGAGTTTCCTGCTAAATGTAGTAGGATAGTGTACCAGGAAGATATGAACTGAAGACCCAAGTCATTTAATTTTATAAGCTAACGAACTTGGTGAAAGGGGAGCAAGTGATAAGGAGACCAGATAATTAGCAGGAATCAAGGGACTACACAAAACAACAGATATACTTGTGTGGCTGTTGGCCATGGATTGATCAATTGCACAATCAAAATTTAAAAAAAAAACAAAAAATTATTCTCCCCACTAGTCAAGCGAAAGCACAACACATGAGTCATTCACGTCCACATACATATTTTAAAATAGCTATTGGGACATATTGTTCACCTTCTAGTACTGTCAAGTACTAATAATGTCCCTTGAATTTGAACGAAAACTTGATAACACCAGTATATGATTGCTTAACCAACACAACAGAAGTTATAACTGAAAAGTGATATTTACCTTCTGCAACTGTTCTGCTAAATGTTTGTCAGCATAATACTGATCCACTTTAGAAAGGTAAAAGTCCCTCTTGCACTGAGCAGCTGACATGTTCAATCTAGTCTTTGTTCTCGAGTGGTACTCTTGTATGCTACAGTTGAAAAGGTGGGTCATAGACATATAGTTGATAGCTAGGTTAAAGACCATAATGGACAGGACATGAGCTAGTATGTACCAGTCTCTTCAGGGAGATCATCCCATTTAAGTTTATAAAGTATTTTATGTTCCAAGTATCTTAATAAAATACTGACCTCTTTCTCCCACCTCAAACGAAAAGAAGAAAAAATGCAAATCAGATAACAATAACATATTTTCCCTTAAATGAAGATATGTTTTGTAAAACATGATACATATTAGAGGATTGGAAATTATAGCAAAAGACAGTAATAGAAAATATAGATATATCATGAAGATAGATTGCAGATGGCAGTGACTCCATTTCGTTTTTTCGCATAGCTTTGTTCAATTTGCTCGATAAACACTAATGACATGGCTTTTGGTTGTGGTCATCAGGTAATTTCCTGTTATATTTGATAAGCTTTAGTGGGTATTTTAGTATGTCAGGGAGCTCGAGATATTGACATGTTAATTTTAACTTCTGTTTGGCAGACATATTGTGAACGTGGACAAGATCTCCAGACGTTCCAGCCAAATTCAAACAAGAGTATGTACATCTAGTTGTACAAGAAAGGCCTAATCATTTTTTCTTATATGTAGTACTACTAATACTTCCTGCGATTGCAAAACATTTGTGTAGTTCTTTGTTCAGATAATCATTCTTCTTCCTATATAATCTCTTGGCATTGCTTTTGTCGTGGTTAGCCGAATTCAGCAACTCTAGGAAGCTCATAAGGTATCAATGGTTAGTTCTTGGTGGTTTGTGGATATATACATTAATGTTATACTGCCTCACTGTCATATTTAACTTTGATGGTTTTGCTGTTCTGCTATTTGTCAATAATTACCTTGGTTATTAGAATCTTCCACATAAATGCCTCAATTGACATCTTATTACCAATAGAAAAGGGCTATTGAACATTCTATGCCCACAACACCTGATATGTTCATGCAAGTCCTTCCTCCCTATTTGAAAATTATTTACATGGCTTATATTTCTCTTCCCTACTTGTCTCTTGGTATATAATTTATCACCTTTAATATCGGTCTAGAGAACAAAGATGATTGTTGTAGTTACTACAGGTAACTAGAAGTGTGGATACTGAACAAAGCCAATTGAGTCTACAGGAGCAGAAAACTGTTGATGCAATTGCCAGAGCAAGGTGGTTGGTTGAGACATAATTTCTTTAACAATTAGGAAACATATGAGTACTTCTATTAAGAATTCACATGACATGTATAAATTTAAATTGATATTATTAGAGTAGTCTAAGCCAAGCTTGGCCAAAGAACACACATTTTTTGTCCCTATATTCTTGTATAAATTATTTAACTAGTTTCTTATTGTTGGTAAATATTCTATGCATAAATAATTGGCCTAAAGATCTCGGTTTCTCTTATTTGGGGTGAAGTAGTCGGAAAGGGGTTGTGCCTACTAGGGAGACTCACCCATGTATCCGGTGCAAGTAATTTAGCAGCTCAAAAGTTCCACATTCATCTAGTTTCGCCAAGGATGCCTTCTTCTAATGTTTATCGTAGTCCTTATGATACTTATAAAAGTCCTGTGCTTCAAGTCTACTTCTGAAAACATGGTAAGCAATTTAATGGTTAATATATCTGCATTAATGCAGTTCTAGTTGGGTACAACAAATTATCCCAGCCTGTTTATTTAATTTACAAGCATATTTGCTGGTAGCAGTTTATTGTTTAGGTCAGAATGCGTATTGACTTAATCGCTTGTGTTTCTAGTAGGTTTGTCTGATTTGCTTGAGCAACTCGAAGGACATGGTTTTTGGTTGTGGGCATCAGATAATTTTATACTAATCTATTTCCCTTAATTTTTTTTTCTAAATAAAATTTTATATCAACCGAAAAGACAAGTACAAAACTAAGGGCATACCCCGCGAGAAAAACACCTACAGCCAATCTGCGACATGCAAGTCAACAAGAAACAATAAAACAGTACAAGGTCTACACTAGCTCAAGATACTAGTACTAGAGATCCACTACTCCCTAATACAATAAAAGTTGAAAAGATGCATCCCTCTGAATGCTACTAGAAAACTTAACACAAGTAGCCAATTTGTCTCTGATTCTGCCTCGAATATCACTTAGCAACTCAGCAATCTGTTTACCATGGCCCACCCCATGCCTTCGACTATTTCTCTCATACCAGATGGCATGAAAGGTCGCAGCTACAAACAAATAAGCAACAAGCTTACGAGTCATGTCCATATGAGCAGGAACTAAATTACCACTAGTGTAATCAGCCCAAGTGAGATTAAGAGATACTGTAGAGTGCATTGCAGTGATATGGTCCTAGTGAACGGGCACTCACAAAATAAGTGCTCATGGGACTCCAACCCACTGCAAAAAATACAGTCATGAGTAACATTCATGCCAAATCTCAACATTCTATCCCTCGTCAACAATATTTTCTTCATAACCAACCAAAGCAGCAGAGAGAATTTAGGGATTGAGAATCTATGCCATATCATACCAATCCAAGCAGGAGGAGGAGTAACAGTAGCTCTAATAGTGTTCTAGATGACCTTTATAGAGAGAGGCCCAATATGACTGTCCCAAGTAATACTGTCCTCCCTCCTCAATATAATAGAGTGACAAACCTGTCTCATTTCCATTGCAAGAGCATGATCAATTTGGACGAAGTTCCACTCACCATTCGAAATTACAAAGTTTACCTTCGCAAGAGAAGTAGAATCCATGATAGAAATAATATCACGGCCAAAAGTATGATGTACCCAGGGGTCATGCCAGAGCAAGAAGCTCGAATTTCGCCCCACTATATACCGAATATGACTGAGAGCAGCACCACGGACATGAAAGATTTTTTTTAGACCCCAGGGACACTTTGAAGGCAAGTCCATAGTCCAAAACGCTTTATTAGCTAGAATAGTAGAGTAAAGCCAAGTCACCCACAAAGAATCCACCTTATTAATAATCCTCCAAAGCTGAAGAATAGATGCTCCTTTGTTCCAATTCATTAAGTCCCTAAAGCCAAGTCCTCCTTCTGCTTTTGGATAACAACAATCCTGCCAAGCTATTTTAAATTGACAAGGGCCTTGATACGAACCACACCAAAGGAAATGAGAGAGAATACTCTGAATTTTCTTCAAGACACACTTTGGTAAAAAAGAAAAGAAGACCAATATCCCTGCATACCATACAAAACCACATTAATGAGTTGAACCCTACCAGCTTGGATAACAACAATCCTCCAAAGCTGAAGAATAGATGCTCCTTTGTTCCAATTCATTAAGTCCCTAAAGCCAAGTCCTCCTTCTGCTTTTGGATAACAACAATCCTGCCAAGCTATTTTAAATTGACAAGGGCCTTGATACGAACCACACCAAAGGAAATGAGAGAGAATACTCTGAATTTTCTTCAAGACACACTTTGGTAAAAAAGAAAAGAAGCCCAATATCCCTGCATACCATACAAAACCACATTAATGAGTTGAACCCTACCAGCTTGACTTATAGATCTGTGTGTCCACTGATCAATACGTTTACGCAGCTTAGTGATTAAAGGCTCACAATCCCTAGTTCTTAATTTACTCGACACCAACGGCAACCCAAGCTGATAGGTAATCGATAGAGACCCTACACTAAACCCAGTGAGGGACAGAGCATAGTCCTTAATGTTGCTTCGAACATTCCCAAAGAAATAAACACATTTAGTAGGATTGGGAATAAGCCTAGAGATCTTCGAGAAAACACCAACCCCTTGCATAAGCAGCTTGATAGAATCCGCATTGCCTTTACAGAATAACAGTACATCATCGGCAAAGACTAAATGCGTGATTTTTGCAGGGCCAGCACACCAATGATAAGAGAAGAGGTCTGAGTTAGTAGCTTTGTCAATATAGCAAGAGAGAACCTCCATCGCAATGATAAATAAGTAAGGGGACAGTGGATCGCCTAGACGCAATCCCGAACGAGCAGGGAAATACCCCTCTAAAGATCCGTTAACTTTCACAGAGATCATACATGTAGTAACACGGCACTTAATCCAGTTAATAAAAGTATCAGGAATACCCATAGCTCATAAGGTATTGAACAAGAAAATCCATTTAAGCGAATCAAATACTTTACGAATATCAAGCTTACAAGCGAACCTTGGAGCCCCAGAATTCTAATGATAATCTTTGCACAAAGATTGGGAAAGCAGAACATGGTCACCAATGGTAGAATAGAACAGAACAATCTTAAAGCAAGCGTAGTCATAACAGAACGCAATCTTAAAGCAAGAAGCTTAGTTATACACTTGTACAACACATTACAGCAAGAAATGGGCCGAAACTGAGACACGTGCGTTGGATTAGCAATTTTAGGAACCAGTGCAATGGCACTCGAATTGACCATCCTGGGCATGTAATTATGCTCAAAGAAATACAAAATAGCAGCAGTGACTTGATTGTCCACTATACTCCAGGTTTTCAAGAAAAATTCTGGAGTGAAACCATCCGGACCTGGGCTTCTATTCTTTGTCATCGATTTGAGAGTAGCTAGGATGTCCTCCGCAGAAAAAGGAACAATCAGACCCATAACTTGATCCTCAAACAGTTGATTTATGGTGATATCACTAGGAAAGTCCTCCACATCGCAAGCAATACCCAGCAGATTTTTGAAATAATTTACTATAGTAAGAGTTATGCCCCTATGAGTGGTTTGAGTATTCCCCTCATCATCTTCAAGTCTTAAGACTTTATTAGTGTTCCGTCACCCTTTACGGGCATTAAAGAAAAACCCATCGTTACAGTCTCCTTTCTTTAACCAAGTAATGCGTGACTTTTGGTGAAGAATTTGCTCCTCTGTAGTGAGAACAGTGTTCAACTTTAAGCATAAAAACCTTTCTTCAGCCCTTTGCTCTCTACTAGGATTAATCCCCAAGTTACTTTGAAAAAAGCAATAAATCTTCACGAGCTTCTGTAACTTGAAGGTCAAATTACCCATCTCTCTGTTCAAATCTTTCAGCCCAACCATCACTTTTTTCAATTTTGCAGTGAGAATGAACCATGGGTCACCCGTTATATCAGCACTCCACGCATTTGAAACCACATTCATGAAGTTATCATGCTCCATAATATGGTTGAAGACTTGAAAAGGTTTATTTAATCTCTCCCAACGAATACCCAGATTGACAACAGCAGGGCTATGATCAGATAGTCCTCGAGGCAAAAAAGAAGCCATAGACATGTTAAAAGTAGTAAGCCATTCACCATTCACCCCCACTCGATCAAGTTTCCACATAACTGGATTATCAACATTGCTGTCCCACCAGGTAAGGGCTTGACCAGTGAAGCGAAGGTCAGTCACACCAAGCTGGTTAACACATTCTCTAAACTCATTAATGGCTGCAGTTCTACGAGGGAGACCCCTATTCGACTCTGACGCCTCTAGAAAGATGTTGAAATCCCTCATAAGACCCCAAGGAGGGAAAACACCATTAAATGTTATGTCTTCCTGTAATCTACCAAGATCTGTCCACAAAGCTCTTCTATCCACCGGGTCATTATACGCATAGATGGCTGAAACTACGCATTTACAAGAGCCATCAATTCTCGAAACAAAACAAGAGCTATGATGTGCAGACGCACTTATTAGATTGACATTCCAAAATATGGGATCCCAACCAAACCATATCCGGCCATTATAATGATGGTCATAATTGAACAACCATTTGAATCTCGAAGCTACATTCGAAGAAACAACACCAAATTTATCATTTTTAGCACGGGTCGACTTACTTTATTAGTACTAAGAAAGTCTTTAATGTAGGCCATTTTATTATTCAACCCTCTCGTATTGTAGGAACAAAAATCTATCTCCATAAAAACTAACTATGTGGATAGTGATGGGGATCCCTTCCCCAAGTTTCTCAACTTACGCTTAAGTTTGTTCGTTTGTGACTTGAAGATTTGAGCAGTGTCGGTACATTTAACCTCCTTCCAGCCATCCTATGGTAAAGGCACCATGATTATCAAACTGATTTACCTGCTTAGCCAAATCCCCAACCACATTATCAACATTCTCCGAAGAATCGCCCCAGCAGTTTCTACAACTTTCGCCTTCTTAACCCAAACTCTATTCACCTTGGGACAAGCACACGCAGAATGCCCTAACGTTTTGAAGAGGTTTTAATTGAAGATGGGTATAGTTCGGATGAGGAACCTCATATCTTGCCTGAAGAGGAAGAAAGCATACTACTAATCCCGTTGTTAAGCCGGCGTTTGCTATTAACAAAACTGGAAGGGAGGAACTCTTTGCAACACGCTTACGTATGCAAGAAATGGAGAAATTTATGGTAAAAAATGGTCTCTCTGTTGCGGAGTTTGAAATTTAACAGACTTGAAAAGGTTTATTTAATCTCTCCCAACGAATACCCAGATTGACAACAGCAGGGCTATGATCAGATAGTCCTCGAGGCAAAAAAGAAGTCATAGACATGTTAAAAGCAGTAAGCCATTCACCATTCACCCCCACTCGATCAAGTTTCCACATAACTGGATTATCAACATTGCTGTCCCACCAGGTAAGGGCTTGACCAGTGAAGCGAAGGTCAGTCACACCAAGCTGGTTAACACATTCTCTAAACTCATTAATGGCTACAGTTCTGCGAGGGAGACCCCTATTCGACTCCAACGCCTCCAGAAAGATGTTGAAATCCCTCATAAGACCCCAAGGAGGGCAAACACCATTAACTGTTATGTCTTCCTGTAATCTACCAAGATTTGTCCATAAAGCTCTTCTATCCACCTGGTCATTATACGCATAGATGGCTAAAACTAGGCATTTACAAGAGCCATCAATTCTCGAAACAAAACAAGAGATATGATGTGCAGACGCACTTATTAGATTGACATTCCAAAACGTGGGATCCCAACCAAACCAGATCCGGCCATTATAATGATGGTCATAATTGAACAACCATTTGAATCTCGAAGCTACATTCGAAGAAACAACACCTAATTTATCATTTTTAACACGAGTCGACTTACTTTATTAGTACTAAGAAAGTCTTTAATCTAGCCTGTTTTATTATTCAACCCTCTCGTATTGTAGGAACAAAAATCTATCTCCATAAAAACTAACTATGTGGATAGTGATGGGGATCCCTTCCCCAAGTTTCTCAACGTACGCTTAAGTTTGTTCGTTTGTTACTTAGAGATTTGAGCAGTGTCGGTACGTTTAACCTCCTTCCAGCCATCTCTGGTAAAGGCACCATGATTATCAAACTGATTTACCTGCTCAGCCAAATCCTCAACCACATTATCAACATTCTCCGAAGAATCGCCCCAGCAATTTCTACAACTTTCGCCTTCTTAACCCAAACTCTATTCACCTTGGGACAAGCACACGCAGAATGCCCTAACGTTTTGAAGAGGTTTTAATTGAATATGGGTATAGTTCGGATGAGGAACCTCCTATCTTGCCTGAAGAGGAAGAAATGATAGCTAAGCATACTACTAATCCCGTTGTTAAGCCGACGTTTGCTATTAACAAAACTGAAAGGGAGGAATTCTTTGCAGTGCGCTTACGTATGCAAGAAATGGAGAAATTTATGGTAAAAAATGGCCTCTCTGTTGCGGAGTTTGAAAGGGCAAAAATTGAAGATTTGGATAATTGTAATGTGGGTCTGCACAATTTGGAGGGTATAATTAGAGGTAGAGATGAATTTTAATTCTACGCCGTTGTGGATTAAACTATCGAGTGTGCCAGATTTACTGGACAGAGGAAGGTCTGGGTAGGTTGGCAAGTGTCATAGGTAGGCCGTTGGGTGCGGATGCTTTAACTTCGAAACTGAGATGATTCATTTTGCTAAAATGTGTGTTCAATACAAGATAGTGACCCTTTACCTAATGTCATCCAAGCTTAGGTGTTAGACCCAGTTACGGAGGAAGTCACTATTTCCCTTCATTTCACTTGAGCTTAGTGGTTAACTTACCATGTCAGGGATATTATCATGTACATTCGAACTTCTATTAGGCAAACACGTTGTGAATGTCAGACAACTTTACTTGTTTGTTGGTTATGTACTTTGGTTAGTTACTGGTTAAAATTCTTTAGATGTTGATGTTAACATTAACCAGCTAAAATTCTTTTTTTTCAATTGCTGAACATGTATAAGGTTCTTTTTTCGAATGATCATCATTCTTCCCCTGTAATATCTTGGCAGTGTTTTCAACTGGTTTCTCAATACTTAATTCATGTAATTTGGGATACGCATACATTGTTTGATTTAGATTTGATAGTTTTGCCATTTAAAATGTATGCTAGCTTTTTTATTCATTTTTTTATCTTTTTCATCTTTAAAACTGACATTCTTTATATACTTAAAGAAAATTATTTACTTAGATTATAAATATATTGTTCCTGTTACAAAAAAATTATATTTTATGAGATTAATTATTTATTAAACTCATTTGTCGAGCTAATATGTTAACTATTTTTTTCATATTACAGAAGCATTTAATGAATGTTTTTTGAAGGAATTTTGTTTCTTTCATCAATTCCAACATATAAAATATAATTTATATATATTTTCGATAAATTAATAATCTTAAAAAATCAACGTATCTCTGATCATAACATTATTTATTTACAATATTAAAATATATAGATCAATAATTTCTCAATGCTTTTATAACTAAACAAAACTATGCATAATTGAAACCATTTTTTGAGTAGATAAGTGAATTATTTATATGTAATTCATCAAGTATATATATATTTGTTTTATGAATTAGTGGGTATAATGTAGTATACATATTTAGGTTGGGTGTATCTGTATTTGGCGGAGTAGGTCAAGGTACTCGTGAAGGAAATGATCTTTACATGAAAATGAAAGAATAAAGTTCGGTTAGAGCTAACAGCTTATCCTATTGAACTTTTGAGGTTAACCTAACCGGCAACGGAAAGATGGGAGGAACTTAAAAGAAGGGCTTTCGGTTCTTTGCACCCCGTTTTGGTCTTACAGCTATTTTAAAAAAGTGATGGAAATTTTAAGACTCATAAGCTAATCACTTTTTTGTATCCACATTTAAATTTGTTAAAAATTAATATTTTTATTTGATCCATTCATTTCAATTCGCTACTTCCATGATAGTAATTTATTAAAAACAATTTAGTCTAATTTCGATAAACTCATTAATATATAACATTAGATAAAATGCACAAAAAAAGTTACTAAATAAATATATCTTTAAATATATTAATTGTAATATAAAAACATAATTTTAATTTAATAAAAAGTAGTTTTTTAAAATTATATATTTTAATTTAATAAAAAATAGTTTTTTTAAATATATTATTTAATTTTTAACATGAAATTATTTCATTTATTGTCTAATTTTATATTACTGTAAAATGTAAATAATTTCTAAAACACCACGTACATAAATTATAGATTAAAATTGGGAACGAAGGATGGAGTCAAGATAATAAATTGTTGGTCCCGTAAAAAGAATAAATTATTAGTTTACATATTGTATTTATCATTATTATAATTGATGAATTTTTTTTACAATATTTACTTTTGATAATATTTTAGATAGTGTACATAATTGTTGTTAATTAGAATTTTATTTTCTGTAAATTTATTTTAATATTATTTGGATACTCAAACATATTTTCTTAAGAACTTTTTCTTAGATAGGTTACATTTAGTATTTTTGTTTAATTTTTAAACCAAAATATGTTGAAATACTAAATTATGTATAATAATAAACATTTTAACGTATTTTCTTTTTATTTTTTATTTATCTCAATATTGAAGTTGGATTTTAAAATATTTGGTTACACTTAAAATCCATATCTTCCAGAATGTTCTTAAATATAAAGACGGGACATCCATGGGTTATGTTTAGTATCCGTTCATATCTTCTAGAATGTTATGAGATATTAGGGTTGTCCAAATCCTATATATATAAGCGGCCACATTTTGTTACACATCCATAGCCTCCCTCTCCTTGCGTCCTATCAATTCCAATTTTACAGAGGATGTCATGAGATCGTTCCTAGTTTTGCAGAGCTCATTATTTTTATTCTTTTTAAATTTATTATTAATTATGAGCTTTGTGAAATAGGCACGCTTTCATTTTTGATTCTCTCTTAGTTGCTGAAAGATATAATTTCTAATTTTACAGAGAATATCATGAGATCGTTCCTAGTTTTGCAGAGCTCATTGATTATAATTTTTATTAATTCCAGACTTGCTTTTGGAATTATAGTATTATTTATGAGTTCTGCAAAACGGGAACGATTTCATGTTTTTATTTCTCTCACAATTCCTCCAAAAATGTATACACATATATGTAATTTTCATAATATATGTTTCTTTACATCAGTTAAATTTTCACTATTTAGGTTTTTTTTTCAAAAGAAATAAGCAGTTTAACAACATATTTTGGTTGATTTAATCGAAATTTTCTTGAATAGTTTATATAAACTTTTGTCGATTATATAATTATTCTTTTCTAAATTGAACTTTTGTGATTTATAAAAGTAAATTAATAAACAAAGATAATTACCGGAAAAATGAATACAAAAATATATGTTCTAATAAAAACCAGAAAAAACAAATAAAAGTAACCAAAGAGAAGAAGATTGAAAACCATTTAGAATAAAAATTGAAAAATAAATTAATAAAAAGAATATTCATTTTTTTAAATCTTTCAACTTGTTTTTGCTTAAAACTTTAAAGTTTATGTGATATCCTGGAGCATACAACTTTTTATACATGTAGTTCATTTTCAAGTCTATTAGCATTGAAAATAATTTACTATAAACAATTATGTAAATTATTAAAATCACATAAAAGATGATTATTAGTTCAAAGCAACACAAGCTTTGGATGATAACCTCAGCTAGCAAATTTTTTCCTAAAGAAAACACAATATGACTTGACCTTTTCTATCCTGAAATTTAAATCTTTACACCTACATTATCAAAATGTTCAGAAATTTTCCTAAATATTCACTATTTGAAGCAAATTTGTGCTCACTAACCGTGTATAAACCTCTGTAATTAATATAGGTTTTATGATGGCATTGACACATTATCTGTGTTTTTTGATAGGTTTGTCAATTTTGTTAGTAACTAGAACTGCATGGCTTTTGGTTGGGGTCAGGTATATTAACATGTAGATATAAACATACATGTTGTGAATGTGGACACGATCTCCAAAGTGCCCCAGCCAAACTCATCCAAAAACAAAAGTTTATTAGTTTGTTCATTAGGTATATATCTAGATGTTCTCTTGATTGCTGATTGAAATTCTTTCATAAGTCCAAATTGACAATTTAGAATACTTTTTCCTTGTATTTATTACTTGGCTTAAAATGTTCGTTGAAAGCTATTTACATGGCTTACATTTCTCTGCGCCATTTGTCTCTTGAGTATGAAATTTAACAACTTTAATATCGGTCTAGAGAGCAAAGATGATTGTTGTAGTTCAATTTCCTAGTTTATAATTTTAATGAAGAGTTTTATATTTTAATTTTCAAACAAACAAAATAAACGGGAGGTTACAACTAACTTCAAAAGAAAAAATAAAAAACGTCAAAAATAAATAGACAATTTTTGAGCTAATACATTTGCTTGTTGATGGAAAAGGATTTGTGTCATACCATTTCTTGAACTAATTGTACTCATATGAATGCAAAGCCTAGTAGGCACATCCCCTTTTCGACTACTGTGTTTCTTTTCTCCAGTACTTAAGGTATTGTCACATCACCTGGTTATATGGTACCTGAGATGTATCTTCCTGGATCCTGCTCTGGGTTTACCTTTTGCTTCTGCAGATAGCATGGTTCAGGAGTTTCCTGCTAAATGTAGTAGGATAGTGTACCAGGAAGATATGAACTGAAGACCCAAGTCATTTAATTTTATAAGCTAACGAACTTGGTGAAAGGGGAGCAAGTGATAAGGAGACCAGATAATTAGCAGGAATCAAGGGACTACACAAAACAACAGATATACTTGTGTGGCTGTTGGCCATGGATTGATCAATTGCACAATCAAAATTTAAAAAAAAAACAAAAAATTATTCTCCCCACTAGTCAAGCGAAAGCACAACACATGAGTCATTCACGTCCACATACATATTTTAAAATAGCTATTGGGACATATTGTTCACCTTCTAGTACTGTCAAGTACTAATAATGTCCCTTGAATTTGAACGAAAACTTGATAACACCAGTATATGATTGCTTAACCAACACAACAGAAGTTATAACTGAAAAGTGATATTTACCTTCTGCAACTGTTCTGCTAAATGTTTGTCAGCATAATACTGATCCACTTTAGAAAGGTAAAAGTCCCTCTTGCACTGAGCAGCTGACATGTTCAATCTAGTCTTTGTTCTCGAGTGGTACTCTTGTATGCTACAGTTGAAAAGGTGGGTCATAGACATATAGTTGATAGCTAGGTTAAAGACCATAATGGACAGGACATGAGCTAGTATGTACCAGTCTCTTCAGGGAGATCATCCCATTTAAGTTTATAAAGTATTTTATGTTCCAAGTATCTTAATAAAATACTGACCTCTTTCTCCCACCTCAAACGAAAAGAAGAAAAAATGCAAATCAGATAACAATAACATATTTTCCCTTAAATGAAGATATGTTTTGTAAAACATGATACATATTAGAGGATTGGAAATTATAGCAAAAGACAGTAATAGAAAATATAGATATGTCATGAAGATAGATTGCAGATGGCAGTGACTCCATTTCGTTTTTTCGCATAGCTTTGTTCAATTTGCTTGATAAACACTAATGACATGGCTTTTGGTTGTGGTCATCAGGTAATTTCCTGTTATATTTGATAAGCTTTAGTGGGTATTTTAGTATGTCAGGGAGCTCGAGATATTGACATGTTAATTTTAACTTCTGTTTGGCAGACATATTGTGAACGTGGACAAGATCTCCAGACGTTCCAGCCAAATTCAAACAAGAGTATGTACATCTAGTTGTACAAGAAAGGCCTAATCATTTTTTCTTATATGTAGTACTACTAATACTTCCTGCGATTGCAAAACATTTGTGTAGTTCTTTGTTCAGATAATCATTCTTCTTCCTATATAATCTCTTGGCATTGCTTTTGTCGTGGTTAGCCGAATTCAGCAACTCTAGGAAGCTCGTAAGGTATCAATGGTTAGTTCTTGGTGGTTTGTGGATATATACATTAATGTTATACTGCCTCACTGTCATATTTAACTTTGATGGTTTTGCTGTTCTGCTATTTGTCAATAATTACCTTGTTTATTAGAATCTTCCACATAAATGCCTCAATTGACGGCTATTGAACATTCTATGCCCACAACACCTGATATGTTCATGCAAGTCCTTCCTCCCTATATTTCTCCAGACACACTTGACTGTGCACTATATGTTTTCATATGATAGCTATATGTTCACATGTCTTTGTGTTTTAATATGTTTTTGACATAACAGTTGTTATGGATTTAGAAAACCTCTTCATTGTTTAAAGTCGAGATTTTGGTATTTAACCAACTCAGCAGACGATCTTTTTATTGGCAATGAGTTTAGATGATTCGGAGCTAAGATATTTGCATGTTGATGGAACAGGATTTCTGTCATACCTTTTCTTCAACTGATTGTACTTATATGAATGCAAAGGCCCTCTTTTTAAAAAAAAATAAAATTACATCAATCAAAATTTACTTTATTCAAGTTCTGGCAACTGAATCTTCAGTTCAATTGTTTTGTGCTGTACAGTGAGGATTAATTAGGAATCTGTTTTGGGATAGCATTTTTTTATCTATCTGTTGTCTACCTGTATATAAAGTCGATGCATCTCAAGAAGAAAATAATAGCGCTGAGTAACTAAAGAAGTGACTGTCCCTTGATCGAGGGAGAGTCAGATAAAATTATCGAAGCATGATCTTCATCAAGCAGGGGCAGAACTAAAAAGTAAAAAAGAGCAGGCAATGTTCATCCCTCCTATTTTAATTTTAATTTTTTGTATTTTCACCATTAAACTTTATACAAACATATTAAAGTACCCCCACAAGAATTAAATAATTAAATAATTCAGATGATACATTTCAAACAAACTAGTAATAAAGCTTTATCCTAATTTCTATTAGGCTGCGGCAAATGGGGCACAACAGAAGATCGTTTCCACATTCACAACACGTCTGACAAACGGAATTAAGCACAAATCAACATGTTAATATACCAAGATAATAAAATAAATAGCTCAAGTAAAGTAAATCCGCAAAGTACCTGATGCCCACAACCAAAGGCCATGTCCTTTGAGTTGCTCAAGCAAATTGGACAAACCTAAACGAAAACAAAAACAGCAGAGTCACTGTCACCTACACTTTTTTTCATCAAATTAGGCAATACCATAAAAATATTGTTAAGAAAGCAAACAGGCTGTAGCAGTATGGTGTGTTTAGCTAGCAAGCACTGCAAATATGTAAGTAGAAGTTTTAACTAGAACATGCTTACCATGTTATCAAAACTAGAGCTCGAAACAGGAGGTGCAGTGCCTACAGGACTACTATAAGCGTCATAAGGAGGACTAAAATAACCATCATAGGGGGAACTAAAATAACCGTCACGCGGAGGACTAAAATAAGCATCATAGGGAGGCGCGCTTGGCAGAAAAATTGTTGATTGTGAAGTATTTAAGCTGCTGAAATTACTTGCCCTGGATACAGGAGGAGGGAGCGAAAGCCTAGTAGGCAGATCCCCTTTTCGACTACTGTGTTCCAGATTATAAAAACAAAAAAACCAAGAACATTAGGCTGATTAGTTATTTGCTCAAAGCATTACCAACAACAATAATAACAAACAGTATACATGTACATGGTTGTTTTTAAAATGTAATTACTTTAGCCAAGGTTGTCTTATACTCGAGAGATCTCTATTTCAATTTACTTCCCATAAGGACATGTATGTGAACAGTTGAGGCTACAGAAAAGTCAAGAACTAGTACTGTATCTAATTATCAAAAAGTTTTCTTACAGCATGCCTCAGTGACACAACTATATTTAATCATTGTTAGATTTTGAGTATGAGACATTTTAACCAAAGAATTAATGAAACTTTAAGCTAAGCCCTTTTTTATTACATGCCCATCTCACTCACAGGCCAGTTTTTCATGACGAAGTTTTGCATTTGACAATTTGTAAGGTGATTTTCTCTCACGAATATCTGATTCAAAGATTATTAGTTCTGACCTCTTTTTAATTATATGAAAACATCAGCATTCCACTATTTATTTGGATTAAAATGTTACGTAGAGTTAGTTGTGCCGCCAGTGGCAGGCTTGTTCACTTTCGTATGTGTTTGTGTGATAATACAAAAAACAAATACCCCAACATCTTGAGCTCTATGCTTGCTTTATAACGAGATGCTATTGGCATCAAAGCAGTGAGAGCAAACAGAGCCTCTCTTCGATCATAGTAAAACCAATGGGACATAATATCTGTAAAATTGACAAACTAAACAGAAGAAAAGCAATTTGTTAAAATAATTACACATTTAAGAAGTAGCACCAATAAATAAACTTATGTAAGTTTACAAGAAAGAACCGTAAACCTACCTGAAAATTATCAAAATTCCGTTTTGGCATGTTATCCTTAAAAGTATCCATCATGTCCCAAGGTCCATCTCCCACTCCAACTAAGATAATATAAAGGGGAAGATTGCTGGAAAAATGAAAGAAGTTACTAAAATAAATTAATTATATGTTCTCTAAACCTCGGTGTACATGTACATCAATCTATCACCTTGCTTTGACAATTGCATCCACAGTTTTCAGCTCCTCTGGACTCAGTTGCCCTTGTCCAGTATCCACACTTCTGGGCACCTGCAATGGCATGATTTTAAAGAACGCATGCTGCTACTCATTGTAACCTATGATATCCTTTACATCCTATCTATGTTACTATCAATCTCTATCTATATCATTCCTAAAACCTAACAATTAAACCAATGGTCTCTTGTGCTGTATCTCCTTGCTCCATCTGCAAAAGTTCGTGGGTTCAAATTTTGTGGAAGACAGGGGGTGCATGAGTGTGTTTAATTATTAAAAAAAAAACCTAATAATAGGTGACTGACTTGATTTTCATATTAAACAGTGACCAATTAAATCTAAGTGTGAGCGGTAAATGGTAAAGCAAAACATACCTGCCCGGCAATAATAACCAGAACATGAAATTGACCGTTGCTTTGCTCAACAATTGTCATGGCCATCTCAATTATGGGAACAAATGATATGGGTCCTGCATAAAAAGTAAAAACAGATATGGGTTCATGCACCAGCGTAAAGAAACTCAGAATAATAAACATGAGAGTGTAAACTGTAGAGTTTAAACCTCCAAGCCGTACCATGAGGGACAACTTCCCTATAAAGGCTCAATACTTCCTCAAACCCATTACAATATCCATCATTTTCTGGATAAAAGTTAAAGACATCTTGATCAAGTGTTGATTCTGCGAGACAACAAGTTATGTCATAAGTAACTTTTCTTAAGTTTATTTAAACGGAATTTATATCTGAGTAAACTACTTAAATACATAGCAAAATTATACCATCACCAAATCCAAAACAGGGAATCCAGTTGTCTTGGTCAAAAGGTACTAAAGTTTTTCCAATTATACTAATTGCTTGTTCATAGGGATTTAATTCATCTCCAATCTGATGCAAACTTCGCTTGTTGTATGACCTTGCACCTGTGTAGTTTTCAACAAAGTGAGCATCCTTGAGTAAGTTAGCTCGTAAAGCAAAAGTTATCGGACAACTTCTAAAGTGCCAAACCTGTCCACTCGTTGTTTCTAGTGAAATCTATACCAACTATGAGATTGTAAGACTCCAGACCAGCAATTGCAAGCGCTACTGTTACCTACATATATCACAAGATAGTGCTAGCACGGTCAGCTTGGTAAAGAGTATCACGGTAAATAACTTATGCGCGCATAAAAAAATTTGTTTTCTAGCAAATGATGACAAGTATAATGGCAGAGTAATTGATACAAAATTTAAAATAACGTAGATATCTAAAAGTGTAAACTCAGACACATGACAACTGATCAGAGTTTTGTTTTGTGGATTATGGAGTACTAAAATTGAACCAAATTAATTCTTAATTTTGCCCATTCATAAGCACCAAGCTTATATATTAGCATAAAATAAAGGACAAATCGACAAAGGAAAATCTTTGCCGAAGATGGAAGTAGTAAATTTTTAGATCTTATAAACATAAAAAATAGTATGTGTAGACTGTAGTTGCACAATGCATGTCAATTGATCGAAGTTGATCAGCAGCATGTCAGATCAAGTTAATCTCAACGAGGAGGAACGAAATAACTTATTTTAGGAAGAACAAGATGTATGTAACATTTAAAGACGCGCAAGTCTATTGATGAGAAACACAAAAATAATCAATCTGTCAAAAGTTCTTCATGTTAATTTTAAGTCAAAGATAAAGCAATAAACCTTAAATTGAACATGCATACCTCCTCCAATGATTTAGGTTGATGATTATGTGCAAGAAAAGGACCGACCCCTTTCAGACGTAAACCTGGAGTTAATGCAGGGAAGGAATCCAAAAAGTCACTAACAGGAGTGTCATTATGATTTTCTTGGGGATTTCCTGAACTTGATGAGGACTGGCTAGAGATTTCACAATTGCATCCGGGGGCGTCATTTTGATTATTTAGGCCAGACCGTGAACTTGATGAAGACGAGCTGGAGTCTTCACCGTGTTGGTAATTGTTTATGTGAGTATCATTTTGAATATTTTGGTAAGACCATGAACTTGATGAAGAGCGGCTGAAATTTTCATGGTGTGGACATTTGCTTCCCGAACTGGAAGTGTCAATAAGATAATGCTGAGGATTGTGTGAACTCGGCGGGCTGTAGGTTTCAGGCTTGGAACATCTTCCTCCCATCAGTTTCGAATTATCTACTCAATTTCCTCCGAAAACTATAAGATTGAAAGCTGTAACTGTAAGCGAAGAAGGCCAATACAGAAAATGCAGAGACTAGAAGTTAAGTTTTGAATGAGTTCATTTGACCCATAGTTGTTTCTTAAACTATGATTAGAAGTGGGTTTATTTTAATCGGCACTACTTGCAAACTACAAATAAATAAAGGCTTTGATTCTGGACAATTCTGTATGAATTATTATAAGGTTATATAAAAATGGAGTTGAAAGATATTACAAGATTTTTTTTTTGTTGCTACGTAATTAGGCTTTCGTAATGACATAACAATTACATTCCATTTATTTCTTTAAGCCAGATTTGTCAACTCCAGATAGTTATAACAACTTCATTCCATTATTTGAGCCAGGTTTGTCAACTTGATATAGTTGCTATATTGAAATGACATTTGGTGGTTAATGACCGAGTATCCTAAATATCCGAAGCGAGAGTTTTTGAATGTAAGTATTATAAGTGGTCTGACAGCTCAAGTATAAGTACACGAAGTGCACTTTACTCTTGAAGTTTTGTAAATCGTGTAAAAGGATCATGTCATCTCATAATGGTCAAGTGCCCTGAGAATGCCAAACCGAAAATGCATTAAACTCTATATCTTTCACAACTTAATCCCATCAATTCCACAAAGTTATGAAATATAATAAAGAACGTATGTGTAATTTTATTCGATTCCCATGAGAACATGTATAGTTCGTTTTTCTTTTATCATCTTCAAATTTGATTTGCAAATTACACAGAAATTAGAAAGGAAACGATGAAGTTTTCAAGAAATACATGTTGTTCAGGGCAATTTACTCTACTGTAGTTCCCCAACATTCCAACCTGAACTTTCATTCTTAATATTCCTGCCAGATAGACTATCATAACCCTAACCCGTACCTTCCAAGCATGGTTATAAAGAGCAACTCCAAGAGAGCAGGGTTATGACTATATTTTTGAAACTGAAAGCAGGGTGAATAGTAATGACCACAATGAGTTATACACTATAAGATGAATCGATATCCACAATAAACAAAACACTTGCACTCCTTCAAATTAAAATTGCTTGCTTCTTTCTTGTCAAACAAACAATCTTGCAGTATAATAAAGAAAAAGAAGCAATCCTGCATGTATCCTTTAGGAAGTGTGGAACATTATAGAAGGGCATGCACATCTACGTAATTTCCTTTTGCTATGACTATATGTCCCACATCCATAATGAGGAGCAAATTGTGAACAACAGTGCTAGGCTAACATAAGAAACTGTAATCAACCAATTAATATTGTAGAACATATAAGATGCATTCTCGGCCAAAAATATTGGGAAACTCATTCCGGAAGGTACATAGCATAATTGTGTATTCTGTAACAAAGAAAGCTCAACATAATTAAACCAACTTTCTAAAATCTGGTAATGGTTGACTCTAGTAAGATCCAAGAGTGTCCCAGGAAAGTTATTTGTTTGTTCAACTTGCACCAAGTCCGAATACCTGTTGTGTGCAAAACTTATCTTTAAGATAACTGATATATAAAACATATGCAAGCAGCCAGCGTAAAAATTATACTTACTCCGGCCAGCACATCCTTCGATAGTAGTTGTTTCTTTTCTCCGGGTTTATCAGCAAGGGATCGTGTTTGAGGGTATTGTCGCATCACCTGGTTATATGGTACCTGAGATGCTTCTTCCTGCTCTGGGTTTACCTTTTGCTTCTGCAGATGGCAAAAAGCAGATAACATGGTTAAGGATTATTTTTTTCTCCCCTGTTTGATGTAGTAGCATATAGTGTACCAGGAAGATATAACTGAACACACAAGTCTAGTATAAGATTTTATTTAACCAAAAAAAATAAAGTTTGTATTTGATATATACAGAGAATGTGTACTTTCTGAGCTTCAAGCCAACGACCAAAACACCTTTTAGCACTTTGTAACAGAAAACTTAGTGCAGAGCAGGGCGAGTAACAAGGGAACCAGATAAATGAGTTAAGCAGGTATCAAGGGACCAAGCAAAAGAACAAATAACATGTGTGGGTGTTTGTGTTGGATTGATCAATTGCATAACGAAGATAAAATAAATAACCAAGAAACCATTTTCATTTTTCCCCACTAGTGAAGAGTGAAGACACATAACAACACATAGGTCTTTCACTGCCATATCAGGACAGTGCAGTGCACTGTGCATGTGGCTGGTAAGAGCTTGCAATGTAATCGTATTTAATTTTCATTATGCAAGGCAAATGGGCGCAAATTCAGTTTTTGTGTCCACAAACATATTTTACAATAGTTATTGCGACATTGTTCACCTTCTTCTAGTACTACCCTTATAATGCCCCTTAGATTTGAACAAAAACATGATAAATAACATGATAAATACCAGTATATGACTTCTTGCTCCATCAGATTTAAAGTAACAACATCGACAAACATAATGGAAATAATTACTAAAATGTTTCATATACCTTCTGCAATCGTTCCGCTATATGCTTTTGAGCATGAGACTGATCCACTCTAGAGAGGTAAAAATCCCTCTCTCGCTTAGCAGCTGACATGTTCAATGCTAGTTTCTGTTCTCGAGTGGCACTCTTGTATGCTACATTTTAAAAAGTGGGTTATAGACTTGTAGTTGATAGATAATTTAAACACCATAATGGACAGGACAAAAGTTAGCTAGTACATACCAATCTCTTCAGTGAGATCATCCCATTTAAATTTACTTAAGTATTTGATATTCCAAGTGTCATAATAAAATGGTGACCTCTTTCTCCCACCTAGGACGAAAAGAAAAAATGCAAATCAGATAACAATGACATATTTTTGCTTGCAAAAAAAAATAAGATATGTTCGGTACAACATGAAACACGTCACAGGATTAGAGATCACAGAAAAAGCCATTAATACAGAATATAGGAGTTAGACTTGTTAACGGAGAAATTTGGTATTAACAAAGTTTGATGTTTTTTGCCGGAATCAAGATCTATGATGGTGGTTCTTCGCCGGAGTGTGGTGGTTGTGATGAATTGGGAGTTGAGATTGTAAGGGTTTTCTTGGTTGTGGTTCGCTGAGCTCTTCGCTTCCAACCCCTTACAATGTGCCTACTTACCCCGTATTTATAGGGGATCAAGCCTTACGTAGTTCTTGGGGAGCGGGAGCAAGTAACCTATATGGACTGGAAGTTGATTTCCCCGAGGCCCACTAGGATACATGATCCATCTTCTGGAATTGGTCTTCGACTCACTTTAGGAATGTCCAATGATGAGGTCTGGTCACAAAGGCCCAAGGCTCAACTACCAGTCTAGGGACTTCACGGATACAGCATCGACCCAACTTAGCATCGACCCAACTTAGGAGCCGACACCAAAATTTACCCCACATCCCCAATGAGGATGCGCCCATTGAATACAAAAAGAGGCTTTCAATCATCAGGCAAACCCCTAAAGGCCTTCATCAGCGGACATCCCTCCCTTAGGGCGCATTCTAAGGGAGAAGTCTTCAATAACTTGTCAATTCTAAGCCCATGGAGTCATCCTTCACCACCAAATAGCTACTTCAAACCAAGAGGACGCGCCCTCAAGGGGTGGACGACCTAAAGGGTGCGCCCTTACCCCTATGTAGGCAAGCCGTAACTCTTCCTTATGCCAATCCCATGTCAATGTAGCTCTTATTTTCTGTCAAGTCATCACTTCGTACCATGAGGGCGCGCCCTCTAAGGGTGGACGGCCAGTGGGCGCGCCCCTTCCCCTATTAAGGCAAGACCTTAATCTTCCTTATGTCTGTCTAATCCCTAATTGCATCTTGGATATTTCCAATTGATTATTACTTGACTCGAATCTACCCTAAAAACCCGATACCGAATTTTGGCTATAACAAGACTGATACTATATAATATAACTATAATCTTGTAGCCACAACCCATGGGGCAATAATAATAATAATCACAGAGAAACTTTCTTTCATTATTAAGAATCATAAAGCTGAAATCAACACAAATAATATCGAAACAAAAAAAGCATATATAACCTCATAAGGTTATATCCAGTGCATCGTCAATAATTGCAATCCATGATGCCACAAGGTTCTAAATTCATGTGACAGTCTTATACCAAATAAATATCTATCGAAATCTGCAAGGTACACAATAAAATAAAAAAGAAATCTTGCATTTACCCATTTGTTCACCGTTCAACGTCTCAGCCATATCCTTGGCAACCCGTTTGTTTGTAAATTCAACCCACCTGCATTCATCCATATATCAATTTACTGATATGCTAGTACAGGAAACATATAAATTTTACCTAACACAACTAACTAGTCCCTGTAATCTAAATTACACAAAAGCACAATACATTAAAATCCCCAACTGACACCTACCCTTCCGAGAACTTCTGTCCTCGAAACCCACCAGCCTTTTTACGCTGCAATTGAGCATCAGCATCTGCCAAACAAATGAGTCAAAACAATCAAAAACCCCACTTCCAACAAAAATTAAAAAACTACTAAAATTTCCGAAAAAAACCAAAAACTATTCGAAACACGAAAATTACTTTCGGGGGTGAGATAAATTCTTTGTATATCTCCATACTGAGAAAGAAGCTGCCTAAGCTTAATATGATCCATTTTAGGAGGAATGTGACTCAAATAACACACTCCACGCTTATCAGCTTTCTCAACTTCTTGTAAAAAACGCTTCTTTCGCTTAATTTTTCGCTTTTCAGAGCTCAATTTAGCATCATCTTTTCTCTCTACTTGTTGTTGCTCTTCTTCAGACATTCTTGAAAAACAAAGAGCTGTACAAACAGTAATAAATGAACAAATATATCAAAAATGCAGAAATTGTAGAGATAGAGATATATGTATGGAAGAATTGAAGAGGGGTTTGCATAAATACCTTGAATTGAGATTTGAGGGTGAGAAAAAGGATGTGAATGGTATAGAGCAGCTAGGGAAAAAATTGAAAAACCCTAAATTTCGGAGTGTTACATAGACTATCGGGTCAATACTCCGGGTTATTTGGTCTAGTATTTTTAATTTTTATTGAATTCTTTATTAATTGGTTTCATTTTATCCACGTTGGGCTAGGATTTTTATTGTTTCATTTGAAAAGTTATTTTTATTTTTATGACGATTTTCCAAACACATAAAATTTTAAGAAAAATTATCAAAAATATATTTATTTTTTTTAATTTTTTGGTGATTTTACTATCGTTTGAAAATATTTGAAAAAAAATAATATGCAATCAAATGTAACTTACTTTTATCTTTTTCTGGAAAATAATTTAAATTGCTTTTGGTTTCAATTAAAGTTAATTTTAATTGTATTTGAGGTTGCATTTAATTTAACGGATGCAACTTGTTAAACATATATTATACAATAAAAAATGATTATAATTACTAAAATTTTAAAATTACACTTATACTTCATCCGTCCTCCTCAATTCTTTATAGAAAAAGTGTAAATTAATATGGAAAAGTAAGAAAAATGAGTAAAGTTATTTAATGTATAAAATGGATATAAAGTAGGTATAGTGGAGGAAAGTAGTGAATGTAATTAAATTTTATATTATAAAATATTACCATATTTGGTATGTAAAGAAATGAGAGGGACCGTACCAAAAAGAAAAGTGTAAAAAAAAAAAAGGAAAGTGTAAAGAAATAAGAGGGACATATAATAGTTGATTTTGATTGTAAAGTTGCAAAACATATATTTACAAATATTTTTCCAAAATATCGGTATCTATCTATACTATTATATTAAAGACGAAACATTGAAAGTTTTGTAGTCTGGTCATCAAAGTTTTTGTAGTTTGGTCACTCTATTCATGGCCGTTAGATATTTTTGATCAAATCATTGAGAACCGTTAGATAAAATATTAAAATTAGTATATAGAATATCTTTTCTATTTTTCCTAACTAAAACATCTCATTTTCCAAAAATATCACACGCAGTTTCATTTAATAAAATAACATAATAAGGTTATAATTGCTAATAAATAACCCATTACCATTTTTAGTCAAAGTGTATATTCTTTTTTATATTTTCTAACTAAAATTTCTACTTTTCTATTTTTCCTAAATAAAACCTCTAATTTTCCAAAAATATCACTAATAACTCTATTTAATAAAATAAAATAATCATATTATAATTATTAATGACTAACTGATTAGTTTTTTTTCCCAAAACGTATATTGTTTTTTATATTTTCTAACTAATATTTCTCTTAACTAAAATCTCAAAAATATCACGGGTTATTCCATTTAGTAGCATAAAATACTAATACTATGAATATATCTCTCTGTCTATACTATATTATCAAAGACGAAACATTGAAAGTTTTGGTACGTGTTTTTTTGTACTGTTTTTTGATACAATATTTTGAAAATGCACACCTAGAGGGGGGGTGAATAGGTGTTATGGCCAACTATATCCAATTTTAAAGTTTTACCAAATAATTAACTGCCAACTTGTCAGCTAGCTAAGATGAACAAAACGAAGTCTGTCAGCTAGCTAAGATAAACAATGCAATGCGGAATTGAAATAGCAGTAAGTAAAAACACCAAGAATTTTAGCCAGGTTCGACCCCTATTCTCTATGGTCTACGTCCTGGTCCCCTACCAAACCTGGTAAGAGAATATATTATTAATCACTATAAAACCGATTACAAGATTAATACATATATCTCCCTTCTTCCCTGTCACTGATAGCAGCTAGCTGACACCCTTGTTCCCTGAATCAAATGATCTCTAAGTACTATACTACCCAAGTATAAACTTCTCTATCAAACTAATTCCCGAACCCTTGTGTCTTAGCCTGCAACTCAGCAACAACCTTACAATCTGAACAATATAAGCAATTGAGAATAATACAACTCAAACTATAAACTCTAATCAAAGATATAAACGTATGTATATAAAAGTAGAGCTCAAGTAAAAGATTTTGCAAAGTAGCACAGAGTTGTTCTTGTGTGTTCTCCAGGATATTCAAACGAAAACCACCACACAAGTATTTATAAAGAACTATTAACGTTCGAATTAACCAATCAAACACCAACGGTCTTCAAACCTTTTCTCACGTTTAGTTTGTTTGATAAATTCGTTCATCAACGTTCACATAACGTTAACATACTGAAGTTTAGGAGAAAAGACGTTTAGAATATAAACCACTCAGTATATAACTAAAAACCAGATTTAGAGAGTTTGTATAAGATAAGATATTTGAAAGATCCAAACTCCTAATAAATAGGAAAACTGTTTTGAAAAAGTCTTTGTGAAAACTGAGCTCTAAAATTATATATATTACGTTTATATAATTTATAGAGTCCTTACATATCATATCCTATAAAATCTCCACGGAATTAGGACTTCTGTTTTGCCTTGGACAGTTTCTGGCGGAACAGTCTTAGCTTGCTGAAATGCACTGTTACTTCAAAGTTAGCTAGCTAAGATACTGGTAATCCTGCAATGTTAGCTGGCTGATAACAAGTAATATAAAGCCTGCAACAAAAACTGTTAAAGACAAATATAGATACTGTCATTTCTTGTACTAACAGCTAGCTAAAATTAATATCATCAAAATCAAGGATTATCAATCTCCCCCTTTTTGATGATTATTAACTCATCTATTTAGGAAAGTAAAAACTCCCCCTAAATACCTGCATAAGAATCTTAGCAACATATTTAAATGCATAGAAATCATAAAAACAAGCATTTCATAAAAACCATAAACCAAGTCTCACAAACATACGATAATAAACCAAGTTCTACAAAACCAACAAGTTCCAACGTAAACCACATTACCACATAACTTAAAAACTTAAACTGTTCTGAATAACCCAAACATAAAATATCCTAAATAAATCTCCCCCTTAATCATTAAAAAGGAAATAAACTTAGACATCGTTTTTATCGTCATTCTCTTCCATGCCATCAGGACCATCAACAGCATCCAAATTCTGAACAGCATCAGCAACATCCAAAAGAGAACTAGTACCAGCAGCATTTAGTGTAACCACCGCAGCAAAGTCATGCAAACCACCAGTTGGAGAAGGAACACGAACAGATGGACCAGTACGAGCAGAGGCAGGAGTGTTTGTACCAAGAACAAGATCACGTAAGAATTTTAACTCATCACCAACATCATCAATCTTGCGACATATTGTCAAGTGATTCTCACGAACCTCACGCATAAACTCATTCCAACGAATCTCAGAAATACCCGATAACACAGCATCAGCAGGTTTCCCAGAAATAACAACAGGAGGAGGTTCAACATGCAGAACAGTACCATCCTTCTCAACACGAAGAGAAGACTGCTTTAAACTATTACAATCCAAGAAATCTTTGGCAACAACCTTATCGTCCTCACACAACTTAACACCAAACCAATCAAAAATACGAGTTAACAATAAACCATATGGAAGACCAGTACCCGGGGCAGCAGTTAAAACATCCATCATATTTTTGAGAATCAATTCAGAAAGATCGAACTTACGACCCGACATCAACATAGACACAACAACCACATCTTGAGCAGAGAAATTAGACCGAGTACCCAAACGAGGATTGACATTAGCCAAACACATTTTGAATACCAGATGAGCTAAAGGGGTGACAGTGTGAGTAGTAGGAGCAGCAAATTCAAGAATACCAGGAATACCACGAATGAGTCTTAACTGATCTAGAGCAGAAAAACCATCTAAATCCTTAGGGCCTTTGGGGGTGTAAACAGAAACAGTGGATGGATTTTCAATACGCAAAATCGAATTTAACACAGAAACATTGAGCAAAATTTTCGTATCACGAACATATGACATAAAATTGCCATACTTATCAGGAGTAAAATTAGCATAAAATTCAAGAATACTCTCTGGATAAAATTCCTTAGGCAGTTCGACAAGAAACGACTCAAAACCCAATTCGGAAAACATCTTAACAGCACCAGATTGATGAAAGAGCTTACCAGCAAGAGGACGACCAGGGATCATTTTCCGAGAACCCAAATCGAGAGACTTAAAACGGGCTTCAAACTCAGTATTCACCTTGATTTTCTTGCATGCAGAGCCATCGAGACCACCGGAGCGATTCACAGCTGATTCATCACCACTATCTTCACGAATGTGTTCAATTTCAGTCTCGGTATCCACCAATTTGCGTTTGTTCTTCGGAGTCTTAGGAGTAACAGATGGAGTAGAACCTCTAGTACGCCTCATGATGTAGTAAAATCCAAAAGAAATAGTAATCGAACACACAATGTGGAGAGATATGCGAGAGAAAAACCCTTGAAAGAAATTGGGGAAAAGAGAGAGAGAATGGAAAAGTCGGGAACGAATCGTTCGTTTAATACCTCTTTTAAAATAAATTAAGGGAGATGAATTTTTAGGATAAAAAAAATTTAAAACACCCCAACCCCTAACCATACGCAACATGATAAAATATAATAAACTTTAATTTACCACATTAACGATAAGAAACAACAACTGTCAAACTTCTATCATTTAAACACGGCACAAAAAACTAGGTCAGTCAAAATAATTCAAAAAAAATTCAAATTATGACTCGAAAAATAATAAAAATGATAAACAACCTGAAGGGATAGAACACAAAAAAATTAATAAAAAATACTGAAGTAAAGGATAGTACCCGGAAATATCTCAGCTAGCTAACTGAACATTACACATACCAAGTTCGCGACGCAGAACACAGAACCTTTCTTCTGCAAGAGGCTTGGTAAAGATGTCAGCTCGCTGATATTCTGTGGAAACAAAAACCAACTCGATATGGCCTTTAGCAACATGATCACGCAAAAAGTGATGACGAACATCAATATGTTTGGTGCGCGAATGATTCACTGGATTCTTTGAAATGTTGATAGTGCTTGTATTATCACAATAAATGGGAATCTTAGCACATTTTATGCCATAATCTCGAAGTGTTTGAATCATCCAAAGGATTTGGGCACAACAGCTCCCTGCAGCCAGATATTCACCTTCGGCAGTAGACAAGGCAACAGAAGTTTGCTTCTTGCTTTGCCAAGAAACCAAACTCTGTCCTAAAAAAGTACAAACACCACTAGTACTCTTACGATCAGTTTGACAACCTGCATAATCTGCATCACTAAACCCAACAAGATCAAAAGCATTTGTGATAGGATAAAATAAACCAAGAGTAACTGTTCCACGTAAATATTTGAAGATTCTTTTAACTGCATTCAAGTGACACTCTTTTGGGTTAGCTTGAAACCTAGCACAGACACAAACACTATACATAATATCAGGTCTAGAGGCTGTAAGATATAATAAACTACCAATCATACCTCTATACTTGCGAACATCAACATCTATACCTTGTTCATCTGCTGTCAGCTTGCTGGCAGGAGTCATTGGTGTTGATTTCTGCTTGATATTCTCAAAACCAAATCTTGTGAGTAGATTCTTGATATATTTGGATTGATGCACATATATACCATCAGGAGTTTGCTTAATTTGTAAACCCAAAAAGTAGTTGAGCTCTCCCATCATGCTCATGTCAAACTCGCTATGCATACACTTAGAAAACCACTTGCACATATCATCATTAGTAGATCCAAAAATAATATCATCCACATATATTTGAACAACTAAAATATCAGAACCATTATGTTTAGTAAATAATGTGGGATCAATTTTACCTCGAATGAATCCATTTTTAATTAAAAACTTACTTAGCCTTTCGTACCATGATCTAGGAGCTTGTCTCAATCCATATAATGCCTTCTTTAATTTGAACACATAATTTGGAAATTGTTCACTCTCAAAACCAGGGGGTTTCTTGACATAGACTTCCTCTTTTAAGAATCCATTAAGAAATGCGCTTTTCACGTCCATTTGATGGAGCTTGATCTTCTTGAAGCATGCAAATGAAAGTAGCATCCTTATTGATTCGAGCCTTGCAACCGGGGCATAAGTTTCCTCAAAATCTATTCCTTCTTGTTGATTATAGCCTTGTGCAACAAGTCTTGCTTTGTTGCGAGTAACCGTACCAAATTCATCAACTTTGTTTTTGAAGACCCATTTAGTACCAATGATTGAAGCATCTTTAGGTGGCTCCACAAGTTCCCAAACATCACATCTTTCAAATTGATTGAGTTCTTCTTGCATTGCCATGATCCAATTCTCATCTTGAAGTGCTTCTTTAACATTCTTTGGTTCTGCTTGAGCTAGAAAGGCCGCAAATGCACAAAAATTGGCTTGACCCTTCCTTGTCTTGATTCCTTCTGATTTATCACCAATGATCAACTCTGGAGGATGGTTCTTCACTGTTCTTGTTGACTTTGGAAATGAATGTTGAGCTATGACTTCCTCATGTACTCGAATTCTCTTGGATGGAGGAGAAGCTTCACCACCTTCATAGATAGGCATCTTTTCTTGTGATCTCTGACCTCTTGGTCCTTCCAAGGTGAGCCTTGATAACTGATCAATAGTTTCATCAACTGGGGAAGAAGTTTCAGCTGGCTTTTCAGCTGTTTGAGTTGCAGTAGACTGGATGTCAGCTTGCTGAGATGCTGATATTTGCCTTGTCAGCTCGCTGTCATGACCTGTTTCTGCAATATCTTCCTCATCTCTTGACATATCAACATTAGATTCTTGAAATGAAACATCAATAGACTCTTCAACAATACGTTTAGATATATTATATATTCTATAAGCACGACTTGTTAAAGAATAACCCAAAAATATTGCTTCGTAAGATTTAGCATCAAATTTACCATCTCGATCAATAGTTTTGAGTACAACACATCTGGAGCCAAAAACTTTGAAATATCCAATGTTTGGCTTCTTATTCCTCAGTAATTCATATGGAGTTTTGTTGAGTATAGGCCTGATAAGTACCCTGTTAAGAACATAGCTAGCTGTGTTAACAGCTTCTGCCCAGAAACTCCTTGGCAGCTTGCTTTCTTGCAGCAAAGTCCTGGCAGTTTCTTGCAAAGACCTGTTCTTTCTCTCCACAACTCCGTTTTGTTGAGGTGTCCTTGGTGCAGAGAATTCATGTGTAATACCTCTTTCTTCACAATAGGTAATGAAGTCTTTTGAGATGAATTCACCTCCTCTATCACTTCTTATACCTACAAGTCTTGTATTCAACTTGTTCTCAAGTAAAGTGATTAGCTTTTCAAATTCACTAAAAGCACAATCTTTAGAACGAAGAAACAATACCCATGTATATCTAGAATAATCATCTACAATTACAAATGCATATTGTTTACCTCCAATACTTTTATATGCTTCCGGACCAAATAAGTCCAAATGGAGAAGCTCTAAAGGTTTAGAAGTTGATACCATTTTCTTTGACTTATGTGGAGTCCTGATTTGTTTGCCTAATTGACAAGCCGAACAGGTTTCCGTCTTGACATACTTCAATTTGGGCAGTCCTCTAACTAGCTTCTTGGAAGACAGCTTGCTGAGTAGATCCATATGAGCATGTCCAAGCCTTCTATGCCAAAGATCCGGGTTTGTATCAACAGTAGCTAAGCAACAACCTACTTCCTGCATCTCAAAGTCCAACATATATATATTTCCTTCCCTTCTAGCAACTAGGGGGACTTTGTTAGTGCCAACATTAATAATACATTTCTCTTTATCAAAAACAACAGTATGTCCATCATCATATAACTGACTTATACTAAGCAAATTGTACTTAAGACCTTGAACATATTGAACTTTATCAATAGAGATGTTACTATTACCAATTGTTCCTTTGCCAAGTATGCGGAGTGTTTTGCTATCACCAATTGTAACACTTCCACCCTTTTTCATTTTGAGACTAAGGAACTGAGATTTGTCACCACACATATGTCTTGTACATCCACTATCCAATATCCATTGATTTGCATTGACTTTAACCACAAGACATACCTACAAACAAAGAACAAACAACTCAACGTTTTGGTACCCAAATTTGGTTGGGTCCTGCATGGTTAGTTGATAGAATATAGATATTATTCAATTCAGATCTCTTGATCCACATTTGGACCACTTTTGATGTTCGTTTTTCTGTTCTTCCTGTTCTGTCAGCTGGCTGCCTATAGGCTGTTTGTCTGTTCCAGCTTGCTGGTTTAGCATTCTGACTTGAGCAGTGATGTGATAAGTGACCTTTCTTTCCACATTTGTAACAAATTTTCCAAGGCATAGCATAATTATATGGAATACCCTGTTTGCCTTCATATTGAAAAGCCTTGTTCTTAGAAGTAGAAGCCATTCCAAGTCCTTCTTTATCCATAGGAACCTTTGTTTGTTTCATAATTGTCTTTAATACTTCCTCTCCTTGAACAAATTTTCCCATGCCTTTCTCCAGCTTTGAAACCTCAGCTTCCAATTCCTGTATCTTCTCAGCTTGTTGATTTGCTTCAATTGAGATGGATTCTCTGATTTTAAACGTCTTAAGACATACATCTCTTGCTTCAATTTCTGCACGTAGCTCGCTGAGTTCCTTCATCAATGTGTCATTTCTTTTGAGGAGCAACTTGTTAAACCCTTCAAGTTGTGTTAGCTTTCCCTTTAAATCAGAAATGAGATCTTCATGATTGTTTGATGGAGTCTTTTCAGCCATTAGCTCAGAAATCATTTTTCGAAGAGAAGCATTCTTCTTTTCAAGCTCGTTGTTCTCATTCTTTAATTCCATGAACTCCACAATAGATATAGTACTATGTCTCTACAAGGTTAGTTCATCTAATGAATGATTACTAGAATTTGAATCAGAATTTATAGAGTTTACCTCACTATTATTGTCATCCGCATCTGAAGTATCACTTTCTACAAGGCCATCTTCCGTGATTCCTCGTATTGTATCTTCATCATCAAGACCAACAAGAGCTAAGTTCACCATCTCATCACCTGATTCATCATCAGAAGCTGAATCCTCATCGTCACTCCATGTCAAAAGAGCTTTAGACTTCTTTCTATCCCTTGAGGTAGCTAGCTGCTTTGGCTTGTTCTTCAACTTGTAGCAGTCCCTTTTGAAATGTCCTTTCTTGCCACATTCAAAACATGCATCATCCTTTGAATCCCTTGACTCTCTTTTTGCACCAAAAGCCTTTCCTTTCTTTAGTTTATCCCTCTTTTCAATCATCTTCTTGATTTTTCTGGACATAAGAGCCAATTCTTCATCTGATTCTGATTCTGCATCTGAAGTCAGCTTGCTGCTACTAGAATGTAGAGCTAGATTCTTCATCTTTTCAACTGGAGCTTTCACAGATTCCACTTTACTTTCATGTATCTTGGTTTCAAACTGTTCTAACTCAGCAAAAATAGATAGATGATCCATAGTGTCAAGATTTGATGAAGACTCCAAGGAGGTAACTTTTGGTTCATAGATGAATGGTACCGCACTTAGAACTTTCATGTTTATTTCGTCTTGAGGGATCTTTTTGCCAAGTCTCTCAAGTGCATTGATGTTCACTTGAAATCTAGCTTGACTTTCTTTGATAGTTTCACCTTCCCTGAGTTTAAAATTTCCAAACTCATTCATTAGCTTGCTGAGTTTGACTTTCTTCAAAGATGTTGAGCCTTCATGATAGGTTTCCAATGCATCCCACATCGCCTTTGCTGATTTAAGAGATGATACTTTGTCATGCTCAGCTTGATTTAGCCCATTCATGAGAGAATTCCTTGCTTTTCCATTATAGCCAATTTTGATCAATTCATCGGCAGTAAGGTCATCAATATCCTTATCTTTGCCATCTTTATCAAGGAACACATATGGACCCTTCTGAACAACCCTTAGCACAAGTGGATCTCTAGATAGAAACGTTTCCATGCGCCCTTTCCACCAGTTGTAGTTGTCTGTTCCAGTGAGGAGAGGAGCTCGGTAGTCAGACTTTCCTTCGGGATAATTATCAGCCATTTGATCGATACTTTTCCTGTTACAGAAATATTAGTATACCTGCTCTGATACCAAATGAAAATGCACACCTAGAGGGGGGGTGAATAGGTGTTATGGCCAACTATATCCAATTTTAAATTTTTACCAAATAATTAACTGCCAACTTGTCAGCTAGCTAAGATGAACAAAACGAAGTCTGTCAGCTAGCTAAGATAAACAATGCAATGCGGAATTGAAATAGCAGTAAGTAAAAACACCAAGAATTTTAGCCAGGTTCGACCCCTATTCTCTATGGTCTACGTCCTGGTCCCCTACCAAACCTGGTAAGAGAATATATTATTAATCACTATAAAACCGATTACAAGATTAATACATATATCTCCCTTCTTCCCTGTCACTGATAGCAGCTAGCTGACACCCTTGTTCCCTGAATCAAATGATCTCTAAGTACTATACTACCCAAGTATAAACTTCTCTATCAAACTAATTCCCGAACCCTTGTGTCTTAGCCTGCAACTCAGCAACAACCTTACAATCTGAACAATATAAGCAATTGAGAATAATACAACTCAAACTATAAACTCTAATCAAAGATATAAACGTATGTATATAAAAGTAGAGCTCAAGTAAAAGATTTTGCAAAGTAGCACAGAGTTGTTCTTGTGTGTTCTCCAGGATATTCAAACGAAAACCACCACACAAGTATTTATAAAGAACTATTAACGTTCGAATTAACCAATCAAACACCAACGGTCTTGAAACCTTTTCTCACGTTTAGTTTGTTTGATAAATTCGTTCATCAACGTTCACATAACGTTAACATACTGAAGTTTAGGAGAAAAGACGTTTAGAATATAAACCACTCAGTATATAACTAAAAACCAGATTTAGAGAGTTTGTATAAGATAAGATATTTGAAAGATCCAAACTCCTAATAAATAGGAAAACTGTTTTGAAAAAGTCTTTGTGAAAACTGAGCTCTAAAATTATATATATTACGTTTATATAATTTATAGAGTCCTTACATATCATATCCTATAAAATCTCCACGGAATTAGGACTTCTGTTTTGCCTTGGACAGTTTCTGGCGGAACAGTCTTAGCTTGCTGAAATGCACTGTTACTTCAAAGTTAGCTAGCTAAGATACTGGTAATCCTGCAATGTTAGCTGGCTGATAACAAGTAATATAAAGCCTGCAACAAAAACTGTTAAAGACAAATATAGATACTGTCATTTCTTGTACTAACAGCTAGCTAAGATTAATATCATCAAAATCAAGGATTATCATATTTGTCTTATTTAATTGTTTATTTAATTATTATAATCAGTTACCCTTTCAATTAAATTATATTACCATTTTGTTTCTAAAAAAATCAGGGACAATTTCCTTCTCAGCTAAAACATGTTACTTTTTCTATTTCCTTTGCTAAAATCCTTTATTTTTCAAATATATCACGAGAAAACCCTTACATATTTACTTTAAAATCCATTTTAATACTTTTAATTGACAATTACCTTTTTCAACTAAAACATGTCACATTTTCTATTTTTCTTACTAAACCCCCTCTTTTTTCAAAAATATCACGTGCGAATCATTACTTTTATATTTTAAAATTCAACGAAAACATGTTACTTTCTAATTTTATTACGAAAACCCCTCTTTTTCCAAAATATCACGGACAAACAGTTACTTATTTATTTTAAAATTCATTTTAATACGTTTAATTATTTTAAAATGTTTAACACTCCTACTTATTTTTTTTAATAAATGCAATTAATAAAATATAAAATATAAATAATAAAATTAACAATTATTCAAAACAACTTGTGCATCATACGGGTTTTAATCTATATTATTAAAGACGAAACATTAAAAGTTTGGTAGTCGGATAGACGGACGGTCGGTACTTAGTGATTTTACTTAATTACCCTTACTTATTTTTAAAAAAAAAACTATCACTAAATAATAACATTATTTATAACCAATTACCTTTTCAGCTAAAATAAATTACCTTTTTTATTTTTTTTCTTACGAAATCCTCTCTTTTAAAAAAAAAACACTGGCGATTATCTTTTTTAACAAAAACATGCTAATCTTTCTATTTTTCCTTACTAAAACCCCTCATTTGCCAAAAATATCACGGGCAAACCCTTACTTATTTATTTTAAAATATATTTTAATACTTTTAATTATGTTACTTTTTCTATTTTTTTCATTTTCTAAAAAAATTATTATTAAATAATAACATTTTAATAACCAACTACCTTTTTAGCTAAAATACATTATCTTTTCTAACAAAATCTTCTCTTTTTCTAAAAAAATCACGGGCAATTACCTTTTTCAACTAAAACATGTTACTCTTTCTAATTTTTCTTTACTAAACCCTTCATTTTCCAAAAATATTCCGGACAAATCCTTACTTATTTATTGTGAAGCATATTTAAATACTTTTAATTACGGGCACTTATATTTTCAGCTAAAACATGTTACTTTTTTTATTTTAGACCCCTCCTTTTCCAAAAATATCACGGGCAAACAATTATTAATTTATTTTAAAATCTATTTTAACATTTTTAATTATTTAAAAAAGTTTAACACGCCTACTTATTTTTTTTTAGCAAATGCAGATTAATAGAATATTAAAACATAAATAATAAAAATAATAATTATTAATAATAATCCGTGCATTGGGTTTTAAGCTAGTTTTATTTTAAAAAAGGACAGCATATTTGTAAAAAAAAGGTTCTTATCTTAAGTATTTCCAGAAAAATCCCAAATGTTAAATGGGTTTTAACTTTCATTTCCTAGTCAAAAAAATTAGATTTGTGATCACAAAATCAACAAACAAATCAAATATTTGTAGTCTGATTAAACGCATTCGAAAGGAATTTAGACGAGATATGAAAGATCTCCTGGAGGCCGAGAAATCCTGTGAAAAACATTGGTGTCAAAATTGTTCAGTCATTTACACATTTTTGTTGAGTCATTCAACTCATAAATTTTAATCAAATTTCAAAAAGTGTAAAAAGTTAGACTGCAGAAAAATTAATTAAAATTGGTCATTTTGTAAAATTTATTAGTTTCAAAAGTATTAAAAAAAACAATAAAACATTCATTAAAATTCGTGATATTCTAAAAATCAAATAAGAAGTTTATGAAATTTTTAATTACCATTAAATTTTAAAAGATAGTATGAAATTCTAATAGACTACTGCTAAACTTTTAAGGATAATTTAAACTTTTAATTGAATATTCTGATATTATTAAAAAAAATCCTAGTTGAATATCACAGATTTTATTATAATTAAATTAAATCGATCTAAACTTTTCAAATTCAGAAAATCTCTTTACAAGCCAAATGAATACAACTGTGTTTGAAATGCTATATTTACTTCAGTTTTGCCCCAAGGCATACGGCGTTTACTTCCTTTTTCTTATTTGCCATACACCTACTGGCATTACTTAAAACTCCTCACAAAAACAATAGCACAATCATTAAAGTGTTGAGCATTACAATATAATCATTCCTGAAAACTCAGCTCGTACTAACAAATGAGCCTCGTTATTAACAACATACCCCTGAGCAAACACAACTAGCACCTCATCAAAGTGCTTAAGTAAATCGATACAATCTGTAACAATTGTATGAGAATAAGAATAATCTCTTTCTCCATTACAAGTATCAACTAGCAATTTGGCATCAGACTCAAAAATGCATTTCACACGTGTTCCTTCAAGCTCAGCGCCTCCGCCTCCGCCTCTCTTGGTTGCAGCACCCCATTCATCTTATTACTTCTAGCTCGTATGAGCTTTCCACACCCATCCTGTATCACACACGGCACACCCCACACCCACAGACTCCAAACCTTGGCTACAAGTAGAAGGTTTAGTCCAAGACCTGACACCAACTTTATGCTGCATATTATATGTGTAACCTCCTCCTCTCCGGCTCTTTTCCACTGTGCCAATAAGTTAAGGGAAGCAGCCTTTAATCCGAACACAGAAACAATTACTCGATCCCACACCCATTTATTCCTTCTATTCCATAGGCTCCAGCAGAACAAGCCTATCAACGGACTTTGCTCCTTGTTACCTTTACTGAAAATTAATTTCAAAACCTCAAGTGCTGTGTGGTATGGCATTATTGTAAATAAGGTCCCGTAGTCCTGCCCACACCTTCCGTGAAAAGCACATTCATATAGGACATGTACTGCAGCTTCATCATGAACACCGGAACATGACACTAGGGACATACAAGCTATATTAACTCGGACATTTTTTACTATTAAGTATTAACGCAGGAGCTGCAGGAAGGTAGGCTGAGCCAGGCTCTATATCATGTACTCCATATATAAAATTCACAGCCTTGCCTGGTAATTTTAATGACCGCAATTTCTTCTAAAAGCTCGCCTCTGAACAATCATATTCACCTTGAAATTTCCTCTTACATTTTAAATTTCAGTTCAATATTTAAATGTTTTCAAACTGAGCTAAATCAACTGTTTAGCATGTAAACACATTCTTTTTGACAAGGCATTTCCATAAACATGTTATTTTTTCTTATTTCATCATTTGAAATGATGTTCTAATATCCAAGCGTATCGTTGTATAATTTGATGTATGATATTTTACTTAAAATATTTAATTCTGCACATTACGCTATTTTACTTAAAAGGCGAACAATCCAAAATAGCACATTTTACTCCTATTGTGAAATCAAAAACAGACATTTTATTTAGATATAAATCTGATAAACAACGATCGCAGAAGATCTAAATTCTTAGTAACTCTTCTAAGTTCTTAGTAGTAATAATCTGCTTCACGCTCGAGCTAGTCAGCCAGTTACTCGTCTAGAAAGTTGTTCTCTAATGGTTCTAGTTCCAATTTCAGGCCATTCTTGAATCCCAAATAAGGGTAAGAAACTGGATAATCCTCCTCCACCATTTTCCACCTGCATGCAAAGACACATTATAACGTATTCGTTCATTACAATTAAAGATTTGTAATTATTTACGACTTAAAACCAGCAAGTGCGACTTAACGTCATTTTTTTAGCGAAGGTAGAAAAGGCTGATTTTTTTTTTTTTGCATTGTAATATGCAGATAAAATTTACCTGTAGTTAAGGACAAGATGGTGGAGGAAGATAGTAGCCTCCAGTTTTGCTAAATCAGTTCCTGGACAAAGCCTCATTCCCCCACCAAAAGGATTCACTATTTTTCTCATTGATCGATCCTGCATGTATGTCACTCCCTTGAAAGTGTTATTTCTTGCAGAAATTTTTTACAGAAAAATTATGGAAAATAAGGATTGCAATCTATAGTGGTGCAATGGAAAGAGTACATACATTCCATCGCAAAGGGTCGAATTTAGAAGGATTCTGGTGAATCGCTGGATCCATATGAACTGCAGTGAAGACAGGAAGAACTTGCCATCCTGCTGGAATGTAATAGCCTTTGTATTTTACATCCATAAGAGCTTTTCTATGCACAAATTTCACAAGATTCCCACACCGCAACGCTTCATATATAACCTATTAAATTTATTCAACACAAAAGATAATAAAAAAATTTAACTAGCTCTGATCAATATACATTTACACATGGAATTTAACTTAGTTATATACATACATTGGTATTGAACTCCATCTGCTGAATGTCATTCCAAGTCAAGGATTCGCCATCCTTTTTCTTTCTCCTTATAGCTAAATGTTCTTCTCTTAATTGTTCTAGCACCTCTGGAGACTGGAAAAGATAGTAGACTAAAAGGGCCAAAAGACCTGCTGTTGTTTCATAGCCTGCAAGCAAAAGGTCCATCACAAGACTTACTTTCTCTTCGTTATCAAGCAGGCACTCTTCATTTGAAAGCATTTGATCTAAAAAATCTCCATCGTCATCAACCAGCACATGTTCGTTTTTTTCCCTTCTTTCTAACATTATTCCTTTGATTGTGGACTGGATCCTTGCTCTAGCCTGAAATATCAACATTTAACGAGAACTTTAATTTCTTATAACCAATATTTAATCCAGCTCATCAGTCATATCAGGCTGATTAACGAATCCAAAAGAAATATATATAGATGTACCTTAAGAGCTTTGTTGTAAGGGGAACCTGGAAGGTTTATTGGAATAGACACAAGTCCCTTCATATAGGCAATGTGATCTTCTAGCATTTGTGTAGCTCTTGGATCTCCTGGCTCTATATTTAGCATATTCTTCAACATGATATGCATAGTGAACTGTATCCAACAATACCCCAGAACAATTGAGCTGAGATTCTGTGCAGAGAGAGAGAGAGAGAGAGAGAGAGAGAGAGAGAGAGAGAGAGAGAGAGAGAGAGAGATTACCTTTTTGGCTTGTTTTGCAAAGGAAATATGTTGAGATTTATTCCAAGAGTCCATAAAGGAGATGGTTAAGTTGTGGAGATAATGAAGGAAGTGAGGGCTTGTTTTGGAGGAGTTAATAAAAGTGAGAGCAACAGTTCTTAGCTTCTTGTGAAGATCTCCAGGAACAAGCATCATACAATATTTACCAAGTATATCTTTGACAGATTTTGGGTAGTAACTCTGGAACAACTTGTCTTCATTCTGAAGAACAAAGTTATTAAGTTCGAAATCACCTGATACTACTGTTGGCACTCCAAACAAATTAGACTTGAATACATTTCCGTACCTGTACCATCAAATCATCACACTTAAAACACATATATATACATGACATGTCAAAAGAGGTACATGATGAATATTTTACTAATAAAGTTGAAGAACGAGTCACAAAGTTAAAAGAATCGCGACAATGTACAAATATTAGAGATTTCGATCCGTATGATTAATTTGCAGAATCGAATGAAAGGGCAATTAGAAACTAAAATAATAATCACCTAGAGCAATGCTGCTGCAAGAATGTTCCGATGGAGTTGGATTTGTGAGGTTTGAGAAAGCTGAAGGTCTCACCAATGAATGGCCATCCCATGCTCCCATTTGGCAAACCTGCTGCAGCTTCTTCTTCTCTTTTCTTAAACTTTGATTCAGGACACACTAATAAAACAGCAACACTTAATACCACTAGAAATGACAACACCAAGAAGAGACCTGATATCATTTCCATGCTCTCACTTACAATACAACTAACTATGTTAATCTCTAGGTGCCATACTTTTGTTGTATCTTTATAGATAATCTTTATGTAATTTTTTATTCCAAATATATCTCCAAATATTTAAGATTTCTTTTGAAACGATTATCTTTATAGTATTTGCATTTACTATTATTTATTTTTTAAATCCCAGCGCAATAAAGATATGAATTTCTTAATATGGATCTTTTGGTTAGGAATCCATCTCACATTTGGTCTCTCACAATTTATTGTCAAAAAAAAAATGTGACATAGTAAGGCTCCGTTTGGCATTGCTGTTGTAGACAGCAATAATAGTTTTTTTTTTGAAAAGCAGCTAAAAAGTGTTTGGTAAAATTTAAAAGCTGCTTTTCTGAAAAGCGTTTTTTGCTGAAAAACTGCTTTTAGAGAAAGCAGATCCCCATGCTTTTGAAAAAAAACTGATTTTCAGCTTTTGCGGGAAGCAGCTACTGGTTTCAACATCAAAACTCACCAAAAACATTAATTTTTTATATTATACACCAAAACATGCACGTATCCAAAATATTACCAAACAGATTTTCACAACAGCGCTTATTTTAACAGCACTTTTTTCAACAGCACAGCAATTTTTAACAGCAATCCCAAACAGAGCCTAAACCATATCTATATTTTGATTTTCTTTGGAATGTCTATTTAAATTATATTCTTGTTCAGTTTTAGATCAAATGGGCGATTTGATGTTTTTTATTCTGCATCTCCCAACTTATTTTTTAAAAATAATGGAGATATTACGGATCAGATATGGGTTCTTTCATTCAAACTTCATATGTTTGGTTGTGAAAATAAAATTTTAAAATTCATTTTTTACCCTCTCAACATTTTCTTAATTAGGAAGATGCACGGGGAATCAAATTTATTTCTAACATTTTCTCTGATATCTTTGCGCCAAGCCGCCAACCACACGGTCTCAGATTACATATGTTTTATGAGTAAAATATTACAAAATATAATATTTTGTACATTATATTCTATATAAAATATTGCAAAATATAATTTTTTGTACATTATTGTAGTATCGCATAACAAACAAGCATATTTTAAAATTCAATTTAGACACAAATATATTTAAATTTTTAAACGGTAAAACAATCTGATTTCATGTTATTCAAGACTCACACAAAAAATATCTTTAACGACCGTTTCCATCTAGATTAATAAGGAACAAAATAGTATTGTAAAATAAAGTAATCCTTCTCTCTTTTATTTTATGATTCTTTGACTTCTGTACAGGTTTAATTCATCTTATAGCCCGTGTGAATCGCACGGTTACTTCAATTTTATTTATAATTATTTTGTTTATAATTATATTTTTATTACCCATGCAACACACGATTTTTTTTTTAATATTTATAATTATATTTATTTATGAATATTTTAATATTTAAAAGTTAATAGTTTACATGATTAAATTTTTGTTAAAAAAGATTTAGCCAAAAAAAATAAAGTTTAAAATTTGATATTTATTATATTTTACACCCTCAATTTAATATTTGTTTATATTGAGTTATAAAAATTAGATTTTGCCAATTTTATAGTCAACGTGAAATTTACAAAATAATCTTTAATTTAGTTGTGGTTTAATAGTTCTTTTTCAATTAAAAACTATTCTAAAACTAAAAGGAGAATAAAGTGACGAAATTTAATGTTGAGAATTATATTCGATTTAGGAAATCTTGTAGTTTAGATTATTAGAATACCCTTTATTAACCAAATACAGTTTTTAATGTTAAATCTAACGGTTTTCACCTATCTATTTAACATTAAACGATTTTTATTATTTTGGTATTAAATGAGTTTCCTTATTTAATTACAACTATTTTTATGTTTTGACTTTTTAGAAAATCCAATCCTAATATAATATCTTTTAACTTATATCATTTTTAGATAATAACTTCTTTTTATATGATATAATCTTGATCATGTATTTTTAAAAGTATTGGATCTAACAGTTGAGAATGTTTTGGCGGTATTTAGGACCAAACTACCATGATAACATCATTAATTTTTCTTAATATTTATAATTTTTTAATTTATAATTTTTTTAAATATTTATTGCTAAAATATAATATACCCTTTTTTGTAATATGTTAAAGATGCGGGAACTTTGAACTTTTGAGAAAATAAATTATCAATTAAAATATAATTTTTTTTGTAATAGTTCTTCTTTTAAAGTAGTACCGTGATCAAAATTCTGTATAAATTTCATTTTTTTATAGTATATCTGTAAATATCTATGTTATTATATTAAAGACTAAATAATGAAAGCTTCTTATAAGTTAAGTTTGGTCGCTTTGTTTGATCACTCAATCCATAATCGTTGAATCTTTCAAATTAAATTGTTGAAAAACGTTAGATATAACAGTAAAATTATCATGTAGAATGATCTAATGTTTGAATCTACCAACAACATATTAAAATTTATAGGTTTTTTTGAAAAATCAGAATTTTTCATTTTTTCTTGCAGACATATGTTATTTGATAATATTTTTTGTAAAGTACGATTTTTCAGAAAAGTACTATACTAATTGATTAACAAACTTTTAAAGTTTCGAATTTAATAATTTACAATGTATATAGGTTTAAAAAGTTTGGCCTCTTCTGTAGCTGAGTCTAAAATTTCAAAATAAGGTTTTTTTTTAATATGAATATAGTTCTGATAACAATGAAATTAGGTATCTATGAGTTCTTATAAAACAAAACCACCATTTGCGTATAATTTATTATTTAATAATAAATAATATTTGATTAGTTATGATATAAAACTTAATAAAATAGGATTAAAAATATGCACAATTTTATAAAATTTTATCCTCGTATTATTATATTCTTTGTTGATTTGAATTTTTCTTAGATTGATTTTAATTTTTTAACATAGATTTCTAAATTTAAAATAGTTAGAAAAAAGTAATTAAATTGGTGTTAAAATAATGATGACATAATAATTATTATTAGAATTTAAATATTCACTTTATTAATTTGGGCTTTATCTTGTATTTTAAAAATCAGATTTTGACGATTTTACACCCCACATTTAAAAGATGGTTTAACAATTTTTATCTAGGTGGAATTGTCCAGAGAAAAGAAAGTCACGAATTTTTTACATGGAGAATTCTATTTAATATAGAAAACTTATTTATATTTGGTATATTTGGTTTAAATTATCAAAATACACCTTTTAGAATTTAAATATAATCCTATTATTAATAAAATAAACTTTTTTAATATTTGATCTAACGATTTTCATTGATCTAGTTAAGATCTAATGGTCCTTATTAATTTGGTTGTCTACGACCAAAATTTGGGATAAGATCCCTATTATGATTATTATATATAAGGATTTAATATAATAATGATATCAAGTATATACTGATATAAGTATCTTACTAACTGCTTTTACTTTTAATGTTTTGGTTTTATTTAAGGTGTAAATAAAATTTTAAAATACATTATTACTTAAAAATTATTAAATAGAATAAAAATTATGTTATGATTATATAAAATTTTATTCTCATATTATTATATTCTTTATCGATTTGAATTTGTTCTTAATTAATTTTGATACTTTATTGAAAGAAACATAAAATTTCTATATTTAAAAGAATTAGTGGGAAAATAAATAAATTGGTGCTACAATAATAAAAAAATATTTATTAAAATTTAGATACTCACTTTAATATTTGGGTTCTATCCTGAGTTTTAGAAATTGAATTTTGACGATTTTACAACTCATGCGAAACTAACGAAATTATCTTTAATTTAATGATGGTTTAATAATTATTATCTAACTTGACCAGTTGACCTACCCATAAAATAAACTGAAAAGAAAAGATGGTTAAGAAGTTTTACACAAAGAATTCAATTCAAGATAGAAAACCAATTTATAATTGGTTTAAATTATCAAAGCACACTTCTTAGTATTTAAATATAATCCCACATTTAATCAAATACACATTTTAATATAAGTATTATATTCAAAATTATCGTTTATGAATATGAAACCCTCAATATTTTAATAATATTTTGATATTATTCTTTTATGTTTGTTATATTTAAAATAATATAATTATAATTTGGATTAATCGAATTGTTATGTTCGTTCAGAAAAAAAAGTGTTTACATTTATTCATGTACAGGAGTTCTCCTAAGTCTCTTATAATGTAGGGTATCATTGTAATCGATATAAATTGTTATCTTGATATTTGGTTTAATAATTATTATCTAACTGGAACTATACATAAATTCAAGAGAAAAAAGATATTTAAGAATTTTTACATAGAAAAATTTTAAATTATCAAAATACACTTTTTAGTATTTAAATATAATTCTATTATTAATCAGATACACTTTTTAATATTATATCTAACAATTCTCATTGATCTATTTAAGATCTAACTATAATTATTAATTTGGTCACTGATCGTAAACGGACCAGATCGATTTTAATATTTTATTGAAATAAACATAGAATTTATAAATTTAAAAGAATTATGAAAAAAAAATTAAATTGGTGCTACAATAATAAAAAAATATTTATTAAAATTTAGATAATAACTTTACTGTTTGGGCTCTATCTTGAGTTTTAGACAACAAATTTTAACGATTTTATAGCACACGCGAAGCTTACAAAATTATATTTAATTTAATGATGGTTTAATAATTATTATCTAACTGGAACTATCCATAAAATAAAGAGAAAAGATAATTACGAATTTTTACATAAAGATTTCTATTCGATATAGAAAACCCATTTATAATAGTTTTAAATTATCAAAATACACCTTTTAGTATTTAAATACTATCATATTATCAATCAAATACAATTTTTAATATTATATCTGACGGTCCTCATTGATTTGAATATTTATAGTTTTATAATCCAACGGATCGTATACTTTTGATAGGACCAAAGTTTTAGATAAGATCTCCCTTACGCTTATTATATATAAGGAGTTAATGACTCTATCTATAATATATATATTGTAGACATACAATTTAATACAATATTTACATATTTTATTAGATAACACTAATAATATTTTACTGAGGAAGTATTTGAAAAAAAATTAAATTTTAAATACATATAAATAATAGTATAATTATAACAAATATAAGTCAAAATTTTTAATATTATTATTAAGGTTGGTGCTCAAATGAAAATTGCGAGAATTTGCATAGTAGAAATTGACGATTCAAAATTTTTGATTTGTATTAAATCACTAGTTTTCCAAATTTAAATTATTCTCAAGTAAATACTGGTTTACATTTTCTTTTTTTAATTTATATTAAAATTTGAAATACTACTTCTTATATTTTTCTTTTGCGATTTTACTATTTTCTAAAACTATTTGTCAAAATACAGTTTGCAACCAATTAAGTCAACTTTATTTTTCATTTTTTCTAAAAAATAATTGAAGTTATTTTTGTTGTATTTAATTTAACCGGTGCTTAAGTGACGTATTATATAATTAAAGATAATTTCAGTCACTAAATATTAAAGTTATATTTTCTGGTTAATTTTTGTTGATTTCAGTTATAAATATGATTACAATATTACAAATTGTATATTTACAAATATTTTTCAAAAAAATTGGTATTCTTGTTCTTGTATTTTCGCGAAAATATTTTAGAAAATTGTATTTTTATAAAAAAAATATTTTACCCTCAGATATTTTTGAGAAAACTCCTTAAAATTTTAATCGAAATCTCTGACTTTTAATTATATTAAACTATCTCTTCTAACAAGTCTGGTTAAAAAGAAAAAAAAAAACTCCTCTAATAAGCGAGTTCATGTAATTGGGCTGGTTTACCTTAGGTGACACCGATCCTAGACCTCAACTATTTTCGTTCTCTCTTTAGAAAGAACCTTATCCATCCTACTCTGTTTGGTTAGCAAAAATTTAGTTATAAAATCCATTTTATATTTGCAAAAAAACAACATACACCAGAGGCTGATGATTACCATTCAACCAAACTCAAAGCCATGGCAACACTTATCATCATCTACTTCAAGCTACCAACTCTTTAATATTTCATCCGAAACCAAGAAACTTTCCGTTCAAAATTTAATTTTGAACAGCATCAGTGATCAAGATAACAAGAAAGCAAAGATCAAACGGCTTGTTCTTAGCCAAGAGGGAAGAACCAAACTCGATATTCGACCCGATAAGCAGTTTTATGATTACCCAAGATTTGTTACTCATGTTGATGACAAGTTTATTTCTACATTGACCAATGTTTATAGACAAAAGTTGAGGGCTGATACAGAGATTTTTGATCTCATGAGCTCATGGATTAGCCACTTGCCAGGGGAAGTACAGTATAAAAGAGTTGTGGGACATGGACTCAACGCACAGGAGCTTGCTAGGAATCCAAGGCTTGATTATTTCTTTGTCAAGGACCTTAATCAAGATCAAGATTTTGAACTGGAGAGTTGTAGTTTTGATGCTGTTCTGTGTACTGTTAGTGTCCAATATCTTCAGCAGCCTGAGAAGGTCAGTTCATTACTTATTTATCATGTATTTATTTGCATAAAATTTTGATCAGGTAGTTTTATATTAGCCACAATAATGTACAAACCGCCCAAACTTGGTAAAAAAACCAACCATGTTAAAATAAATATTTTTTACATCAAATTTGGTGGTCAAATTTAAGATGCATAAGGTGATACATGTGTAGTTGTGTTGACAGGTATTTACGGAGGTATGCAGGATACTAAGGCCAGGAGGGGTGTTTATAGTGAGCTTTAGTAACAGATTGTTTTATGAAAAAGCAATTAGTGCATGGAGAGAGGGGACTGCATACAGCAGAGTGCAACTGGTTACACAATACTTCCAATGTGTTGAAGGGTTCACTCAGCCGGAAATTATAAGGAAATTACCGGGCACCGGAGACGGCGTTCAAGACAACAAATCACCTTTGAGTTGGATAATGGGGTTGCTGGGATTCATGTCCGGCTCAGACCCTTTCTATGCAGTCGTTGCTTACAAAAATTTCAAGCCTATCTATGATTGATATTTGTTCTTTTCTTCTAAAATGTCTTTGTATATTAAAGGGAAATTAATTATTCTATAACTATAAAGTTCACTGAAGGACGTGACTGAGACATGGACCAGTTTCTATAATGAAGGTTTAACAATCTATTTCTGTTGAATGGGTTTTATAATTTGTTTGTATGACAACAGTGGTCTTTGCCCTGAATTTTGTTGATTTCCCTGCATTATAGGTTGATCTCTAATACAGGTATCAAGGATTCACATTCTACAGCATTGGTTCATCTCAAGCCACAGCATAAGGCTTCTATCTAGAGTGCATTGGACTTTCACATTCTACAGCATTGGTTCATCTCAAGCCACAGCATAAGGCTTCTATCCAGAGTGCATTGGACTCACAAGTAAACAAGAGCTTGCAACAGTGTCTCTGGGATTAGTGGTGTGACAGCCGGATATACATGACAAGTGTATCTTTCTGTTAGTCTGTTAGAGTTTGTTAGGATTACTTTGCTTGGCTATATATAGTTTGTAACATACAGTTCTTAAGACTTGATCAAACATTTTCCAGAAATGTATTGTTTCTTCTTCGTTCTCCATGTAATTGCCTATGCTTTCTGTATAAACACAAACTGTTATATACAAATCTATTATGGTATCAGAGCTTTCATGACTGTAAATTCGATCAATTCCGCCATAGTAACGAGTTCTTCTTCGTCAATCTGTTACATTTGAGTGGTTTTCTTCGTTTGCGATTACGTCTGAATCGTCAATTTTCAGGTGTTTTTCGTAATTTTACCTAACTTTTGGATTCAATGAGCTACAACATCACTTAGAAATTATGATTTGTGTTTGATTGATCTCGTTCTGGTAGCGATTGGAGAGTTGTAATTGTTCATTTCTTGTTTTGTTTCAATTTCCGTTTTGAAGCCCTAATTTGATACAGTCATGATGAGAAATAGTTATACAAATGTCGTTCAAGGTGTTGAACTTAATAATACAGGACGTTCCAATCATGAGGGAGATGTTGATGGTACTGATCAGGATTTACACAATATAGAGAAGAAAAATACTGAAAATGTTCCTAACTTTCAGTTTAATCCTTTACCGGTTGATAATAATTCACATCCTTTGTATATTCACAACAATGATCATCCAGGCTTCGTGTTGATCGCTAAGAAATTGATTGGTCCTGACAACTATGCACCGTGGAGTAGATCTATGCAGATTGCTCTTAATGCTAGAAACAAATTTGTGTTAGTTAATGGATCATATAAGAAACCAGATGTTACTTCTCCATTGTGTGCACAGTGGGAGCTAGTGAATGATTTGGTTATCACTTGGATCCTTAACAGTGTAGCTGAAGATATTAGTGATGGTTTGAACTTTGTTACAACTGCTAGTGAAGTCTGGAATGAATTACATGAGCGGTTTTCTGGTGTCAATGGACACAGAATCTTTCAAGTCTTGAAGGATATTCACAGCTTAGAACAAGGGAATAAGTCTGTGGAAGTGTATTTTCACAAACTTAAAGGCTTGTGGGATGAATACTCTATCTTAGAACCAAGTGTCAGTTGTGTTTGTGGAGCACATAAGGTTCAGGTGGAAAGAGATCAGAAACGGAAGCTTTTACAGTTTTTAATGGGGTTACATGAGAGTAATGCTAATGTTTGAGGTCAAATATTGATGATGAATCCACTACCTTCTATCTCTCAGGCTTATGCCTTCGTCAAACAAGATGAGAAAGCAAGGCAGGGTTATCAAACTATGATTCATGCTTCTAGTCCCATTGTTAATGCCTTGTATAGCTCTTCAGCTAATGTTTCTACAGTAGGCCTTGGTGCAGGGTACAAGAAACAGCCAGCTCGGGCTCTTGCTACTTCAATTGGTCCTGTTAAACCTGTACTTAAGTGCACGTATTGCAATTTCAGTGGTCACACAAAGGAAAACTGTTATAAACTTATAGGTTATCCAACAAACTGGAAGAAAAGGAAAGATAGTATTCCTCGTGGTACAGGTCAATTCAGGCCTCTACCTAAGCAAAATCAGGCCACTGCAGCTACTATAGCATCTCAAACTCCTGTACAATCTAGTGATTCTCTCAGTCAAATGCAACAGCAGATTAATCAGTTATCTCAAATGATGCAATTCTTTGTTACTAATGGCAAAGGTTCTAACAGTCCAGAGGATCACTTAGCAGGTATGGTTGTTTCCACAGCAAATCTGGTAGTTAATTCTAGTTCTACTTTTGTTTGGCTGATTGACACAGGTGCCACAGACCACATGTGCTGCTCTTTGGATCTTCTTACTAATGTGCATAATCTGTTGAAACCTGTTAGTTTAGGTTTGCCTAATGGGACATCTATCTCTGTCACTCAAACTGGTACTTTTCAAGTTCATCCAACATTAGTTTTGTCTAATGTTTTCTTTGTTCCTTCCTTCCATTATAATCTTCTTTCAGTTTATAAATGGATACATGATACTGGAGGGTCTGTTTCTTTTTTATCTGATCATTGTGAGTTTTATAACTCTGATCGAAACACTTTCTAGCAAATGGTAAGCTGGTTGATGGGTTGTTTCATTTAGAATTTCAATCTATTGATTCTTTCCCAACACATTCTTCCCAAACACTTTCTATGAGCCATAATGTTTTAACTAAGAGTCAACTTAGTGTTATTTGGCACATGCGTCTTGGACATGTTTCTAGTGATGTCATTCATAAAATTCCTACTATTGGTTGTTCTGTCCTTGAGAGCTATACACAACAATGTCATGTCTGTCCCATTTCAAAGCAGACTAAATTGCCTTTTCAATTGACTTCTAGTCGTGCTGCTCATGTTTTTGATCTTATTCACATCGATCTTTGGGGGCCTTATGCTTCTGCCATAATAGCTGTAAATTCTTTTTAACGATTGTTGATGATCATTCCCGTAATGTTTGGACTTTTCTCCTTCCATCTAAACAAAATGTTTTTTTTGACAGAGAACTAATCTCTCATGAGAGTCGACTCCCAAAATTAGGGTTCGAGCCGCCACTTCTCCATTCTTCAACCATCATCCCCTTCACTGATTAAACCCCCTTCACTCTCCCATCTTCTCTTTTATTTATCAGTTTTTTAATAAAATCGAGATCTAATCCTTTTTAGGTGAGTTCTTGTTGAGTACCTTGTTATCAAGATTTTCAGTCATGCCCATCTTTTTGGGATGTTAGTGTGTTCTGTTTTGATGTTTTTGTGTGGTTTGTTATGGGTTTTGATAGTTTTTCTGAGAAGGATTTATATGATAGTTTGGGTGATCTGTAAGGCTTGTATCAAATCTGGGATGGTGGTGAATACCGCAAGAGCTCACCTTTCACAACAAAAAATTGTTCATATTTTGGGGGCATTTGTTACTCCAAAATTAGTTGATTTAACTGATAATTTTGAACATTGGGCTACAGATATTTCTTACGTGAAGGTCAATTGCGATGCTACTAGTTTCACAGCTGATGTACGTTGGATTACTCAAGATGTCATTGTAATACTTTTTAGATTAAAGAATTTGATATTCTATGTGTTAGGCGATCTGAAAACAAAACGGCTATTTGTTTTAGCTTGTTTTTTGTTTCACAATCAGGTTGTAGTTGACAGTTTGGGGATTTGTCCCGGCTGGATTCAATGATTTGCTAAGTTAATAAAATTTGCTTGTTCATCAAAAAAAAAACAACAACATGTTTTTTCTCAGCTTAAACAGTTTTTTGCATATGTGGACACCCAGTTTCAGTCTTCTGTTAAGCAAATTCGTAGTGACCATGGAACAGAGTTTTTTAATTCTATTTTCACTTCCTTTTTACTTGAGAAAGGGGTTGTGCATCAAGCCTCTTGTGTTGGTACACCAGCACAAAATGGTTGTGTCGAACGTAAGCATCGTCACCTCTTATCCATTGCTCGTGCTTTACGTTTTCAATCTGGTTTGCCCTTACGTTTCTGGGGTGAATGTATTTTGACAGCCACATACATCATCAATCGCCTACCTACTCCTATATTAGATTTTAAAACTCTTTTTGAGTGTCTTCACCATAGCATTCTAGATTATTCCTTGTTTAAGGTTTTTGGATGCTTATGTTATGCATCCATACATGAATCTGGTAAGTTTGGTCCTCGAGCTATCCGTTCTGTTTTTATAGGATATCCTATTGGTCACAAGGGTTACAAATTGTTAAATCTTACTACCAAAGAACATTTCGTGTCTCGTCATGTGGTCTTTCATGAGTCTGTGTTTCCTTTTCTCAATCATACTCATACACCTTTGACTGAGGATCCTTATTTCCTTCAGCATTGAGTTCATGATAATGATGTTACTGATTCTTTTTTTAGTCTGAGTTCACAGCCTTCTTCTCATTCTTCTTCTGTTCCAGAAGTTGGTGATCCTTCTTCATCTGTTTTTCATTCTCCTTTTGATCTTGAGGTTAGTGCTTTGTCACAGCCTCTTGAAGCTGGTGATTTGTCTAGTGGTTTATCACTATCACCTGAGGTTTCTGATTGGACCACTTTGCCACCAAATAGTGACACATTGATCAATTTACAACCAGATTTTGACCTGGTTCCTTCCTCTACTGATCATTTGGTTCGTAAATCTACTAGGGACAAAAAACGACCTGTGTGGTGGTCTGATTTTCAGTGTCCTACTGATCCTCATTCTGGTGCTTTGTCTAAGTATCCTATGGCTAATTTTGCTTCCACTTCATCTTTTTCTACTAGGCATGCTGTTTTTATGGCTAAACTTGCTCAAACTAAGGAACCTACATCATTTGCAAAAGTTGTTATTGATCCCAAATGGGTGGCTGCTATGAACAAGGAACTTGATGCCCTTGAATCGAATAATACTTGGATTCTTGTTTCTCTTCCTCCTGGTAAACAGTCCATCGATTGCAAGTGGGTTTATAAGCTCAAATATCATCCCAATGGTGATATTGAACGCTATAAAGCCTGTCTTGTTGCCAAAGGTTACACTCAAGAACCTGGTATTGATTTTCACGACACCTTTGCTCCTGTTGCAAAAGGTGTTACTGTCAAGGCTGTTATGGTTGTTGCTTCTTCCAAGAATTGGCCTATTTTTCAATTGGACATCAACAACGCCTTTTTACATGGAGATCTCTTGGAGGAAGTTAATATAGACCTTCCTTTGGGTTATGTTGTTGATGTTTCTACTTCACGGTTGGTTTGTAAATTGATCAAATCAATTTATGGTTTACGTCAAGCTTCCCGTCAGTGGCATAAAAAGCTTTCTGATTTTCTTCTTACTCTTGGTTTTAGACAGTCTTTGGCTGACTATGCATTGTTTACATATCAACTTGTTTCCCACTTCATTATAGCCGTGGTTTATGTCGACGATATCTTGCTTACTGGCAATGATACTATCTTCTTTCAGTCTATCAAGAAGGCTTTGCATGACCAGTTTGGTATCAAGGATCTTGGTCAAGCCAAGTATTATTTGGGCTTAGAGGTTTCACGCAATGATACTAGTCTTTTATTAAGCCAGCAGAAATTTGTTCATGACTTGTTGGCTAGTACTAATCTACTCGATTCTAAGACTCTTTCTATTCCTTTGGACCAGAACATCAAGTTGTATGATAATCTTCAATCGGGGGCATTGGTCAAGACTTCTTCTTTATATCGCAGTTTGGTTGGTAAATTGTTATACTTAACATTTACTCGTCCTGACATTAGTTATTCGGTTCATTTATTGAGCCAGTTTATGCATGCTCCTAGGGAGAAACATCTTGATGCTCTATTTCGTGTTCTTCGTTATCTCAAGTGTACTATTGGACTGGGTTTGTTTTTCCCTGTTCACAATGAGTTGGTTCTCCAAGGATTCCGTGATAGCGATTGGGGTGGGTGCACCATTTCTGGTCGGTCTGTTACTGGGTTTTGCCTTCAATTGGGCTCTGCTCTCATTTCTTGGCAAGCTAAGAAACAAACTGTGACCTCTCAAAGTACTGCTGAGGCAGAATATCGAGCTTTGGCCTCGATTACTACTGAGAGATTATGTGGCTTAAATATCTTCTTGTTGATTTGCAGATTGTTGTTCATCATGTTGTTATTGTTTTTTGTGATAATCAGGCTGCTGTTGATGTTAGGTCCTGATATGTTTGTAGAAGGGGGGTTGAATACTAACTGTACCAGTTTATCGAATTTATTCGGTTCGTGATTTAACAATTCAAGAACAAATAAGTGCGGAATAAAATGAAACAAGATTCAAGTTAAATATAAAAATATATTAAACTTGAAGGGTGTTGTAAATACAGTACAGATTACAAGGTTTGAATCTCAAACTATTTAAAACAAATCTAGAATAAATTCGACATGAATTTATCTATTTTTGTAATAAAAAGATCGAATACTAAAAAGTAGTTCGAGATAAATTCTAGGGATTATAATCCGCTAGATTGTCAAAGCAATACAAGAGATACAATTCTTATGGATTAAATGTTTAAGAACAATCAAGAATTGAATTCTCTGCAGAAATTAAGCTCGGACAGTTGAAGGAGTAAAGACAGAAGCTTTTGATGGAAATGATTCTTGCTTTTGTCTTCTGTTGATAATGGGCTTTGTTTTGACTTCCACTTGTATTTAAACACAAGTCACAGAATTCTTCTGCACGCGCCAAACCATTTTAATTGATATTAATACTGGTAGTACTATCAATACACTTGGTAGTACTATCGGTAGTACTAACCAATTGTATTGGTAGTACTATCGGTAGTACTAAGTAAGATAGTACTACTAGTATTAATATGATAGTACTACTAGTACTAATTAGATAGTACTACTAGTATATTTAGATAGTACTACTAGTATTAATAGCTTTTAATTAACTCTAAATTAATTACCTTACTAATTAATTTACATAATAAATTAATTTTTATAGAATTAATTTAATAAATAAATTAACCAATAAAAGTAAATTAATTAAAAGAGAATTAATTAAAGTCTATTTTTTTTTTGTCTCACTTTTAAAAGATGTACGCCACTTTCTTTTTATAACAAAAGTCAACCAACTTTTGTTAAGTATAAAAATGTACGCCCTTTCTTAAAATGAGTTCATAGTACTACTAAATAAATTGGTAGTACTAACTAAGGATAGTACTACAAGTGTACTTTGATAGTACTACTAGTTTAGAATTAATTCTAATTTAATTTATTGAATTAATTAATTTAACAAATAAATTAATTCTGAGTGAATTAATTTATAGATTAAATTAATTAATTTCTAGTTTAATTAATTTAAGGAATAAATTAATTCTGATGGAATTAATTTATAGTTTAAATTAATTAACTTCTAGTTTAATTAATTTAAGGAATAAATTAATTCTGATGGAATTAATTTATAGATTAAATTAATTAACATATAGAATAAATTAAAAGAGATTTAATACTAAATCAGAGAACCACTGAAATTGATGACAAACTTCCACTGACTGATGTTGACACTCGATGTACTGTCTGGTTCATGAGCGACAAACTTCAATGACGGTTCTTCATCTTTTGACTTTAAGTTGTGGTCCATCTTCTTTTCCCTTTTAACAAACTCTGTAACCTGTACGCTTCCTGTCACACTTCTGAAATCTCTGTCACTTTAAATAGATCCACTTTCTTGAATACTTCACCGAGGCTTGATCAAATAAATGAACTTCTTCCAGTGTAGAATAACTTCAAGTCTGTAGATGACTTTAATCTTCATTCTTTTGACAGATATAATCTTTTGAGATTCCTGTGACATCTAATCTAATATTTACTTATTACAAACTTGTTTAAGTTGAGTAGAATCCTCGAATTACAAATAGGCTATTGCATATGCCTTTCAATCTCCCCCTATTTGTTTGTTAGAGAATAACAACCAAATACCTAGAGGATCACTCAACTAAAACCAAGAAAAAGATAGGACTCTTAAGCCTAAGTAAATACTAGAAAGTTCTGGATCAAATATGACATTTACAGATTTCACCAGTAAAGATAAATGCAAGACAGATGTTCCTCTAGACTGAACATATGATAACATTGAACCTGTCTTGATTTACCTACGCTCTATACATATAACATTTACAAAACAGAGCTAATTACCTTTACTCCCCTGAAACTCCCTCTTTACCTTTTATATCTTTTTCAGCTCCCTTTTACTAGCTCCTCCAAAATTCTCTAGAAACTTCTCCCCCTTAGTTGAGGAATTCTCTACAGATTTAAGTTTATGAGTATCTGAAGCCAGTAGGAGTTGAGATAGTTGATGGAGTTGATCTTGGAAGTAAATTTGTCTTCAATATTTCCTTGAGCAGTCCCAACTGATTGTTGACAGAGATGGAAGAAGAAGACCGTTCAACCACTTGTGCTTGCAAAATTTCTTTATCAGCCTGGGTTCTGAATAGATGTTCCTGTAGATCAGCTATGTGAGCTAACTACATTGCAGTGTGTGTGTCTGTGTGTGCACTCACTTGAATTTCTCTTGTAAGTGTATCACTCATCTCACGTGCATGTGTTTCACTCAGTGTTTGACTCTTATCACTCAACATTAGCTGTCTGTTTGCTCCTTTTTGATCAGTACCTACATTGAAACTCACCCTAGCCTCTTCAAGAGAGGTCAGTGGTGGTGCAATGGGAGTTCGCAAATCCCGATCCTCAATCATGTCTATCAAATCACTTGGATTTGAAATCTGAATTGCTTCAGTGATAGACTGACCAAGTTGCCTTCCACTTTCTCCAGATAAATCTGCGAGTGGAAAATCCCTTAGGGAGCCAGAGGTGTTCACTCTGGGAGGGGAGAAAATGATTCTATTTGATTTGGCAAAGAATCAAATTTTCCCTCAGATGCCTATGAAGGCACTTCTACCGTAACAATGGTAGGCACTGTAACCAGTTGCAGGTGCTCTGCTTTCACTGTGTCCTGAGTTTCATCTAATGAAATTGTCTTCTCCCATTGTGAGTAATGAGAGTGTGCTTGACTCAGTACAAAGTGCCATGGCCCTATGGCGAATTTCAATAGATTCATCCTGTTGAGAGAATGTCTATAGAAACAGTTCATTGGCCATTTCAAAGTCCATATCCTATTGAGAGGATACAGATGGGCTGACAGATGCCTCAGTATATGTTGAATTTCTTTAGAGGAGGCAGAGCTGTGGGATCACTCACTATTTCAATCAAAATACTTCTTTATTTAACATTTGATTTCTGTTCAGGCTGAGAGGTCAAGTAATTAAGTTGTAGACTCATTGTTTGGCTCTAAGACCTGGGATAAAGATTGTGGATCTACAATCCCTTGGTCAGCCCTAACAACCACTTGGGTTCAGCAACAGTAAAAGAAGTGGATTGAGAGATAGAAAGTAATACCTGAATTGGATTTGGCACTGAATTTCCAGCTAAGCAAGAGCTAGATCAGAAATAATATATACAATATATTTACAAAAACAACTAAGAAAAATAGAAAATAAAAGATAATAAATAATAATAATAAAAATAAAAATAAAATAAAATATTATATATACAAAAAACTATTTACATGCAATAACTATACAGAATATTCGATTATTTTCAAATAAAAGATTTTCAATAAAAATAGATTTCTCTACAATTTTAACTTGTAAAATTTGAGAAAAATATTTTTAGAGAAAATAATTAATCTTAACTTACTCAAACTAAGAAGCTTAACAATTAGACAAGACATGGCAATAATCTACAATCAACATGCATAAGAGAAAATTGAGATGATAAAATAAATTTACAAGTGATTTAAAAATATATACAACAAATGAACACTTGTAAATTTAATTAAGAACAAACATAAAAATAAACAGAGTTAATCACTAAAACTATTTAACATACCAATTTACCAACCAATCTGGTAAACATGGATTCATCAAGAGATTTAGTGAAAATATCTTTTGTTTGTTCCTCTGTGGGTACAAAGAGTAACTCCACAGTACCATTCATGACATGCTCTCGGATAAAATGATACCTGATGTCAATGTGCTTTGTCTCTTCTGATTATGCCATCTTCATCTAATTTATTTCTGAATACCCACCGAGTACCAACTACTTCCTTGTTCTTCGGTCTAGGTACCAGCTTCCAAACTTGTTGTTGTTCAATTTGATTGAGTTCATCTTGCATAGCAATCACCCAATCAGGATCACCTAGTGCTTCCTCAATCTTCTTTGATTTCATTTCAGAAAGAAACCCTGAATAATGATATTCATTTTGAGTAGCACTTCTAGTTCTGACTTCAACACCTGGATCACCAATAATCAGCTCAAAAGATTTGATCTTGATGATTCGCCTTGTTCTACATTATGGTGTTGTGAATGACTAGTTGACCCTTCATTTCCTCCCCCTGAGTTGTTGGCAGATTGTCTTGGTGATTCTTTTCCAGTGTTAGTGGTATCTCCATTGTAACCAATGTTTCCACCACCATCACTCTCACCATTATCATTGTTATCACCAGCAACAACCTCAGGTGGATTCTTATCATCTGATTCTGAATCTGACATTTCATCAAACTTCAGTTTCTCAGATGGATTTTCTGTTTGGATATTAGGGAGTTAGGTGTCATCAAATGTAACATTGATGTTCTTATTGACTGATAACATTTCTTGATTTCAAACAGGCCATATCCTCAGTTATACCCTTGCTGTTATCTCCAAAGGTAAGCACTGGGCCAGCTTTCTCAACCACATCTGATAGCAGGGCTCTATCTCCGGTCATATGCCTTGAACAGTCACTGTCAAGAATCCACATAACACGGTTTACCTGTTTAACTCCCTGCACTACCAGATTGATTAGACCTTCTTCGGAGCCCAAAATTGATTGGGTCCGGCATACTTAAAGAACTGGCCTTTGTCAGGCAAAACAACATTTCTAACTAAAACTACTTCAACCTCTTTCACATAAGAGCGTTTCCATTTATATCCAGCCTTAACACATTTCTGAGTAGGCTTAGGGATAAATGAATCCACTCTAGTCTTAGGAGGACTAGTAGTCTTTGTTTTAACATGCTTCTTATTATTAACATGTTGACGTGGAGCAGTCTTATCACTAGATACATGCTTTTTATTAAAGAAAGCATACATAACATTAAAAGCACAAGACATGCAATTACCCACACCACATGCTTTATGAGAAGAATTAATAGCAGGCATGTTAGTTCTACAGTTGTTTTGATCCAACTTATGGATATCTGATTTAGTCTTTTTAGTTGTAGCAACTTTGACTGGAATATCAGATATACACTTTTTGGACTGTTCAACTTCCAAAGCCATATCTTCTTCACGAATCTCTTCAGCAATGATTATAGAGTATTCATTCATAGGATCTGCTATGGATTCTTTACAGAAGGGTGTTTCAATACCCTTAAGTATATAAGGAACAACCTTTCCTTCTTCTCTGACTCTACAAGGTGTATTAATACCAAGCAATCCTATAGCCTCGTTATAATCATAACCAATACTGACATGATTACCAATAGCTTGTTTATTGAAAATTTCTTTAGCCGTTTTACAAGAGTTGTAATAGGCATTAGCTTTGGTTTTAAGCTCACTAATCTGATCTTTGAGAATGGTTTCCAGTTGAATATAACATTTAACCCTATTCTCAAGAAAAGCAACCTTATTAGTAAGTTCATCTTGATTGATATGCACTAGTTTTAAATCTTTTATTTCCTTTTCAAGATTTGTGTTTAAAAGATTTATTCTATCATTTTCAGTGCGTGCAGAACTTATGGTGCCACCAAGATGATAAATCATTTCAGCGTCAGTAAACTTTACCTCAGACATGTCTGGTGAAGATAACATGGAATCAAAGAGTTTGCCTCCTTTTGCCACAAGTGCAAGATTTCCAACTTCTTCATCTTCACTGTTTGTATCATCCCAGCTCTTCCCTTCAGCAACATAAGCCTTCTCAATCTTATTCTTCTTGCTAGAATCAAATGAGTTCCTTGTCACTTGCCTTGGCTTTTTACATTCAGTAGCAAAGTGACCCAACTCATTGCAATTGTAGCATCTGATTGAGCTCCTCTCCACAGTTCCAGTTTTGTAGCCACCCCTTATGCCACTTGAAGATGAGGAATCACCTCTCTGAAACCTGGGCCTGAACTTAAGATTGGGATTCCTCTTGAATCTAAACTTCCCAAACTTCCTGACTATCAAAGCCAAATCACCATCCTCCAGCTGATCAAGTTCTTCTAAAGAATAGAAGTCACCACCAGATTGATCAATGGATGTTAATCCATATTCAGCATCAATAACATTCATGTTAGAACTGGAAGGTTGAACAGCCTTCACTTCCAGTTTCTGTGGGACTTCAGCAGTCAATTCAGTAGAGGTACCAACAATCTTCCCAGTTCCATACAGCTCCCTCTGTTGAATCTGCTCCAGCTCATAGGTCTTCAGAACACCATACAATCTCTCCAAAGCAATCTCATTCATATCTCTTGCTTCTCTAATTGCAGATATTTTGTGCTCCAAATGAGGTGGAAGTGTAAGAAGGAACTTCTTGTTAATCTCCTTGTTGGTGTAGTGCTTCCCATTGAGATTCAGATCATTGATTAATTTGTTGTATCTCTCAAAAACCTGAGAGATACCCTCACCAGGGTTTGATCTGAAATGCTCATATTGTGAAGTGAGAATTTCCAGCATATTCTCTCTAACTTCCTCTGTCCCCTCATTGATTATCTCTATGGTTTCCCAAATGTGTTTGGCAGTATCACAGTTTAGGACATGATTATGCATGATAGGATCAAGACAATCAATAAGGATCAGCTGTAGACAGGAATCCAAGGTAACATCCTCTTTTTCACCAGGAGTGAAATCCTTGGGATCTTTAGGGTACATCCTAGCAGCCCTAGTAACAATGTTACCCTCTTTTAATTCTTCCTCAATAATCATAGGAAGTTTTGGTCCATTCTTCATCACATCAATGTATTTAGGATTTGCAACCTTAAGAAATAGGAGCATTTTCTTCTTCCACATTGGATAATGCTCCTTGCTGAACATTGGGATTTTCACTGTACCCACTTTCTGTGTAGTAGACATCTTTTGAGATTTTTAGAATAATAAAAATTTCAGAGTTGAAAAAATCTCAAAACAATTGGATCTTTGATTTGTATATCAATCAAAAGGCTCTGATGCCAATTGTTAGGTCCTGATATGTTTGTAGTACTATCAATACACTTGGTAGTACTATCGGTAGTACTAACCAATTGTATTGGTAGTACTATCGGTAGTACTAAGTAAGATAGTACTACTAGTATTAATATGATAGTACTACTAGTACTAATTAGATAGTACTACTAGTATATTTAGATAGTACTACTAGTATTAATAGCTTTTAATTAACTCTAAATTAATTACCTTACTAATTAATTTACATAATAAATTAATTCTTATAGAATTAATTTAATAAATAAATTAACCAATAAAAGTAAATTAATTAAAAGAGAATTAATTAAAGTCTATTTTTTTTGTCTCACTTTTAAAAGATGTACGCCACTTTCTTTTTATAACAAAAGTCAACCAACTTTTGTTAAGTATAAAAATGTACGCCCTTTCTTAAAATGAGTTCATAGTACTACTAAATAAATTGGTAGTACTAACTAAGGATAGTACTACAAGTGTACTTTGATAGTACTACTAGTTTAGAATTAATTCTAATTTAATTTATTGAATTAATTAATTTAACAAATAAATTAATTCTGAGTGAATTAATTTATAGATTAAATTAATTAATTTCTAGTTTAATTAATTTAAGGAATAAATTAATTCTGATGGAATTAATTTATAGTTTAAATTAATTAACTTCTAGTTTAATTAATTTAAGGAATAAATTAATTCTGATGGAATTAATTTATAGATTAAATTAATTAACATATAGAATAAATTAAAAGAGATTTAATACTAAATCAGAGAACCACTGAAATTGATGACAAACTTCCACTGACTGATGTTGACACTCGATGTACTGTCTGGTTCATGAGCGACAAACTTCAATGACGGTTCTTCATCTTTTGACTTTAAGTTGTGGTCCATCTTCTTTTCCCTTTTAACAAACTCTGTAACCTGTACGCTTCCTGTCACACTTCTGAAATCTCTGTCACTTTAAATAGATCCACTTTCTTGAATACTTCACCGAGGCTTGATCAAATAAATGAACTTCTTCCAGTGTAGAATAACTTCAAGTCTGTAGATGACTTTAATCTTCATTCTTTTGACAGATATAATCTTTTGAGATTCCTGTGACATCTAATCTAATATTTACTTATTACAAACTTATTTAAGTTGAGTAGAATCCTCGAATTACAAATAGGCTATTGCATATGCCTTTCAGTTGATATAGCCAATAATCCAGTTCAACATGCTCGAACGAAGCATATTGAACTTGACTGTCATTTCATTCGTGAAAAGGTCCAGGCTGGCATCATTATTCCGACCAAAATCTCTTCCAAGCTTCAATTAGCTGACATTTTTACAAAGGCTTTGGGCAGTACCCAACATTGGTTCATCTGTTCCAAACTAGGTCTTCACAATCTGTGTGTGTCTAGTTTGTGGGGGGAGTAATACAGGTATCAAGGGTTCACATTATACAGTTCATCTCAAGCCACAAAATAAGGCTTCTATCCAGAGTGCATTGGACTCACAAGTAAACAAGAGCTTGCAACAGTGTCTCTGGGATTAGTGGTGTGACAGCTGGATATACATGACATCTGTATCTTTCTGTTAGTTTGTTTGAGTTTGTTAGTATTACTTTGCTTGGCTATATATAGTCTATAACATACAGTTCTTAAGACTTGATCACACATTTTCCAGAAATGTATTGTTTCTTCTTCGTTCTCTATGTAATTGCCTATGTTTTTTGTATAAACACAAACTGTTATATACAAATCTTAATCGAATACTCCTTGATTTCTAAAAAATTATTTTAAAATTTTCAAAAAAAATATATTAATTTTTAAGAATTTTTTAAAATCTTAATCGAATACTCCTTAATTTCTAAAATATTTTAAAATCCTTTAAAATTCCAAATGAATATAGGCCATAAGACAGAAATATAAAATATTTATTTCAAAGTCTGATTATGTTTATTGAAATGATACACATTTCAAATTTAGATATCACTAGTAAACATTTAAAAATGAATTTTACCCGCTAGAAAATCAAAATAAAAATATGGTATATGACACCTTTTCTATTATTATTTTTTTTAACATTTCAAGTAATCCTCAAATGGATATTAATAATACCCAAATTCAAAACATGTATTAAATTTTGATTATAGCCAAAATTTGGGAATTGGTATTTTAATCACTTCACTTAAATACTATTTTTATGTGTATTTTTTGATATTATACATTTATATTAGTTTTTTAACAATATTTTTAAATTTTACATCTTGGATGGTAAGTTTAAAACAAATAGCACCAATATAAATTTTTTTGATGGGATTCTATATTAATTTTTGTTTTTCTATATTGAGCAAATTAATATTATACATATTAAATTTTAATAGGTATTTGATAGAATTCAATGTTAAGTTTTTAAATACGTAAATTATGTATTATTGATCAGTTGCATATATATTTATCCAATTATAATAAATAGTATAAATGTATAGAAAAAAGGTAACTGATTAGCCATGTCAAAAATAATTTTCCAATACCCTTTTTGAGTGAATATTCTTTTAAAATGAATTTCAATTTTTTTAAATGCACTGAAATTCTTGTATTTCAATAGTTTTTTCTAATATCATAATAATTTCTATTGAAATGAATATATCGATCAACATATTTGCTGATAATTGATATAAATAATACACTACATGCTAACTTAAAAATCATAATTCACAAGATTAATATCTATTTTATCCACCAAAAGCATATGATTCAACTAAAAATAAACATATACAAAACATGAAAAAATTGAAATGCATGCTCTCACTAAAATAATATTGCATCATAGTAGTTTAAAATAAGTTTAATAGAATTAAAATTTGATTAATTATACAATATAAATAATTTAATTGTATTTTTTGTTTTTATTATTTACAAAAATTTAGTATAATCAAGCCGTGTTTTAAAAATCGACTGATCATTAATCGATAGACAAATGGGTCTCATTCAAAGAGTGAATTTTTAAAAAATGGATTAGAAGTCGGTGAGACGGAATTAACGGGTTAAAATGAACAAAAATATATTAATAGATCAATGTTTAAAAAAAAATTAATTTTTATTTAAAAAAGTTATTGATTTATTCACTAAATTCCTAATATATCAATTATTCTCTTAAATTGAATTATTTTTTCGTTTATGTTAAGTATCGACTAATGAGTAATGATACATTGATATGCGATTCAATTTTATAAATCTTAAAATTTAAATATCAACTTCGAATTTAAATAATAAAATTATGGATAATTAAGTAATATAAATATTAAAATGAAACTTAAATATCAACACTTATAACTTATTTATCAATTCTCTTTATTAAATTAAATTACATTTAATTAATACTTCAATTAATCAATCACAAATTATCCGTGTTAAATATTAGTACCCAATAAAAAAAAAGGGTTGAATTTTACCACATTTACCAGGTACTGACTTGAGCAATTTTACTGTGGTAAAAAAGAAAATAAAGAAGAAATACGGTATATAAACATGGCCCTTCCCTGACCTCTTTCTCCTCTTATCCTATCCAAGCTCCTCCTCCCAAAATCAAAACCCCTTGGACAAAAAAATGACTACAGCTACTTCATCACTCATCAAGTCTCTTACTTTATCATTACCCACTTCTTGTTCTTCTTTATCATCCCCATTCAAATCTTCGTTTCTGTCTTTACCCTCTAAACCCATCACATTTACTCACTTATCTTCTTCATGGGTCTCTCTTAAACCCATGATTTCTGGCTCTGTTTTGGTTCCATTTGTTGCACAGACCTCAGATTGGGCCCAAGAAAGTGGGCCCATTGATGGGGTTGAGTCTGGAATTGATCTAGGGGTTTTAGAAGAAGATGTTGTTGGTGAAGAAGAGGAGGATTCTTATGAAGAGCCACCCGAGGAAGCTAAGATCTTTGTGGGTAATTTGCCTTATGATTGTGATAGTCAACAATTGGCTAATCTTTTTGGACAAGCTGGTGTTGTTGATATTGCTGAGGTACCAAACTTCTTGCTTTCTTTTCTTTTCTTGTGTGTGTGTGTGTGTGTGTGTGTGTTCTTTTATGCCATGTTTCTATGTATTAAAGTTTTGAAATTTATGCAAGTGATGTGACTCATTTCTGATTCTTTTAAGTAGGTTTATGAAATTGTAGTGTTCGTGTTGTTTTGAACTAATTGGTATTAGTGAAATGTAATATATTAAATTGATGGAAACATAATGAGCCCGTGAGGAATTATGTTGCTAATAAGTGTTGTAGTTGAACTTGAAATGGGAAAGGAAGCCATTGATAGAGAAGGGAAATATGCTATCGGTAATCTCCTGTTATAAATTTAATATTACAAGACTACAAGCTATAATTTTTGATTGGTAGATTGTGTCTGACCTGTGTTTCGTCCACATTGCTGTGTTTGTCTTAGAGAAAAAAGAAGGGCGATGACTTTAAATAAAATTATGAGTGATATATGTTACAATATGCTATATAAAGTTTCGATCTTCTATTGTTGTTTTGAAGTTTGAATTACATTTTCTGTATTGATGTTAATGTACACTGAGTTTAATAAATTGGAATGTGTTTGTTTGCATCAGGTAATTTACAATAGACAAACTGACCAAAGTCGAGGATTCGGGTTTGTGACAATGCATACTGTGGAAGAGGCTGAGAAGGCTGTGGAGATGTTCAGCCAATATGTAAGTGCTTTTCTTGATAGTTTTCCTTCTACTCTTTTTGCCATCTTCAACAGTTTTTTGTCTTTTAGTGTAAACTGTTTTGGAGTGGAATTGTGACTGATAAATTCGTACTCTTAAAATTTTAACTTCCAAATTGTCATATTACTGAAATTGTACTTCTCTGTGGCAAATCCAATACTTAATTGTTGTTTAAATCTCTTGATCGAGTACATCTTTCAAATTCCAACCGATAACAATAAAATGTAGCAACTTATACCCTATTATTGTGTATAAGCTACACAAAATAGGGTACAAGTTGTAAACACTAAGCAAAGATAATTAACATTTGTTTTAATAAATGAGTGCAAAAGTATAATTGAGCTTTAAAAAAACCAAATTGGTTTGTACTTTGTACCCTATTGCGAACCTATCCACTTATCTACGGCATCGAGGCCCTGCACCGAATGATTAGAATTACTCCATAGTATTCACTTGGGACTAATATAATGTAAGTTTAATGTGCGGTTGAAGTTGATTTACACCAAATGTTGAAAGAGTAATACCATAATTTCAGTGTTTTAGTGTCCCACAGGAGCTGCCCTATGTTATCTAGTTTTCAGATGCCCAAGTTTTCACAATTTTTTTAAACATCAGCTACCTGGACTCATCTTATTAGTTTTCTTTACATGATTGTTCTGATTACAATATCATGTTATATACATGAAAGTGATATGTGCAACGGCTTACAAGTGATATGGGAGTATCTGCTTTCTTCCAAATTCTGCAGTTACCATTGAATCCGAACTATATGAGAAACACATACTTTCTATGCTGCTTAATAGACACTGCATGAAAACATGTTAACATGTAATAGGTGTATACAAGTAATTCTTATTGCTTCAAAAAGCTGTTACTCTTTTATATATATATATATATATATATATATATATATATATATATATATATAGGCTAGTGATCAAATAAGAAGTACATGGTGTGCTGATGGCAGGTGCTGAAGCAGATGAAAATGCTAGTTAATTAAATTTGGCATAAAAAAGAGTATAGATAGTTAATTCCGATATATATATATATATATATATGTAGTTTATGAGCTCTTATGAGCAACTTAATTTATTATGTGCTTTCAGATTCACTTTCTTTACAACTTCCAATTTGAAAACCTTCGTCTGTCTTACCATACAGTGTGTCTTTTTATACCTTACTAGTTCAAGCTCCAGTATATATGTCAAATTCTTTTACATACTTAAACTATAAGATGAGTACTCTTCAATGTTGAATTTTGAGAGCAACAAATTTGTTGCAGGATTTAAATGGAAGGTTTTTGACTGTAAATAAGGCCGCTCCTAGAGGTTCTCCTCCTGAAAGATCTGCTAGAGTGTTTGAATCTTCCTACAGAATATATGTGGGTAACCTGCCATGGGATGTGGATAGTGGTCGCCTGGAGCAGCTTTTTAGCGAACATGGTAAGGTTCTTGATGCCCGGGTCGTTTCTGATCGAGAGACTGGGCGTTCACGTGGATTCGGATTTGTAACAATGGCCAGCGAGACAGAACTGAATGATGCCATTGCAGCTCTTGATGGACAGGTAATACTCCATTTTGATCAAGCTAAAGAGAATTTTCTGAAAAGTGGTTAATAGAGTTATATATAATAGGTTATAGCCCGTGCAAAGCAAGTTACTTTTAAATGTTTTATAATTTAAATTTTAATAATTTTTAATAAATAGGCTAATTTACACGCTAATAAGTTAAATTTATGAACGCTAAATATATAAACTTTTTGCATTTTGTATCACAAGTTTATTTGATTAATCACATGCTAGACATCAGCAAAATTGTCACAATTTTTTCCCAAATGCTTATGTATCACATGTTTATTTGATAATTTTACTAATAAAAATATGAGAACTTGCGTGTATATATATGAGCCCACGAATCAAAACCCGCTAACTCATTTGGGAAATTTTTTGTGGAACTATTTTTTGGGAAGTATATTAATTTTTTAAATTTTCTACTCAATATTTTTTATGAACATTGTGGGTTATGTCTCTTGTCTAGAGATGGGTTTAGTTACAATCGCAATTTTGGAGATATTTTAGTTTAGAAAAATTATTTTGGAGTTTTGTTTTGGCTAAAAAAGCTCTTTTAAAAAAAATTAGGCCCCGGATACTGACCGACCAAAGCCTTCCTAGTACCGATGGCCTACCAAACTTTTAATGTTTTGCCTTTAATAATGTAGTATAGATAGATTATAAAATTCTTGGTATTTCTTATAATTTGTAAATTCTTTAAAAATGTCATTAGATTATGTAGAACATATATTATAATTTTTTGATTGTTTAATATGTTTATTGTAGATTTTAGATTCTTTAAGATATGTTTCATAGATATATTCTTTATTATATATATTATTTATGTATAATATTCTTGCATATATTTATATTGTTTTTGTTTATTATTTAGAATAATTGTTTTAAAGTGACAAGAGTACCCTTTATGGACTAATGTTTCCGGTCAAAATTAAAGGAAAATTGTTAAAAGTGGTGTTAATTTTGGTGGGTTTTAAATTAATAGGAGGCATAGTGTATGAAATAAAACTATTAAAGCTCAAGTGCAGTATTGGCATTAGAGGGATGCAAAGTGCAAATAGCAAGTAAAACGGTGCAAACTTATCAATTGTAACTATTTAAACACTGATATTAAGTCCACAAGCTGTTAACTAAATAAACTCACTTATATATCTAAATGATGTCATTTGCAATGTAGACTTTGGATGGAAGAGCAATTCGGGTAAATGTTGCAGAAGAGCGCCCACGACGCTTCTAGGGACGCTTCTAGTTAGCTTGAGTTGATTTTTTTCTCAGATCATATGATGTTCTTCACCTGTGGTACATTAAGTCGTTTTCGTTTTCTTTTTTTGTATTTTTTTTTTGATGAGAAGGCAATTTTATAGTGAGTGTAGGAGTTTTAAAATTTTCCTTTTTTCCATGCCCTGACCTTTCTTAATATTATGTTTCCTTCCCATTATCATGGTTGAGTTTTGCATTTGGGAGTATTTTTTTATTTCATTGTTGCGAACAGTTTTGACATAGTTTCAGGTATTTTGCACATTGTAGGTTGATTCTTATAATCAATTTATAGAATAATAAATGGTGAATGTAAATTATGTGGACAATATCTCACCATAGTTTAAATTGAGAGTCTCATATATTGATATGACTGTTCATAGAAAGCACAAATTTTGGCTAATCAAGCCTACCGAAAGACAAGGTTAAGTACTAGCTTGACGGATGTACTCTTAGCTCAACAACAAGATTACAGTCTCATTGGTGGACCTTAGATCAAAAGTGCTCACACATAGTTTATTAAGGAGATAGATAATTCCCTGCCAGTGGTTGCATAAGAAAGGCAGGGTGCTTTATTGCTAATGCAAGAAATTAATACCATACTCTGTTCTAGGAGCTGGTATTTACGTTAGTCTTCAGTATTAATGAACAGACCATTTTAGATATATGCCTATAATTAGTTTTGTATTACTAGCTCAACATTTTATTGGTGGTAATTTTTTGAATAATTAGTAGCTGTGAGCAGGTTTTCTATATTTTATTAAGAAAGTAAAATAACTATAACGTAAAATTTTTAAAAGTCCACACTTGTGTCAGGCTTCAAAATTTGACCTTTAGTTTTTTTTTTTTTTTCTCCCAAAAATAAAGCAGATTTCATTAATATTTTGAAAGAGATTCAATCGGGACAAACCCCCAACTGATCATGCAACCAGGTTGAAAAACAAATAAACAAACTAAGTAATTAGTTGTTTTGTTTCCGGATTGCTTAACTAATTGAATACAAATATTCTTAAAATTAAAAATGAAGATAACAGTTTCCCGAGCAATCCAGCTTGCATCTCCCCTGAAAACAATAGCTTCACAATTGACCTTCACATTAACTTCATTGACCTTCACATTAACTTCATGGATAGTGCAATGTTCAGAGGACTCAGTTGCAAAAACTAAGCTTAGATACCTCATGTTATGAACAAATATTATTTTTTGTGAGAGGTGAGCACATGCGATTTTCACCACCGTTCCAAACGCACCCCAGCTATCTACTTGCCGGACACCAGCTATAGACCTGCCGAAAGTGGTGTTGATGCGAGATATCCAGATCTCCCAATACACCGCAAAATTCATTTTCAACACAACCAACACATCGCACAAAGCGAGACAATCAAGCACACACCTAATAACTCAAACAGAACGAAACGAAAAAACCCAAAAAGTGAAGAAACTCAAATGGATTTTGCGAGTTTTGTGGAACAAATCTCGATTTTATTGAAAGAAAATTGAAATAACAAGAGAAGAGGTGTTGTGTGGACAGAGATGGGAAGAAAGGGGATGGGGATGGAGATGAGAAGAAAGGGGATGGGATGAAGATGTTGGGGCTAGGGTTAGGGTCGGCCGACTCTCATCAGAAAACTATACGAGGATGCAGAACATGGGCTGAGCAAATTTGACCTTTAGTTAGAAGCATGAGCTAGACTAAAATAAAGAAATTGAAGAGACAACAATTTGCAACATTGCGATTTGCGAGTGTGTTGGCTTTTCTTTGTGCCTGTGCAATGCTTTAAAAAATTTGAAAAAATATCAATTTGTAAAATTTTCCTGAGTATACATTTACTAAAAGAGTTTTTCACTTTGGAAACTGCACTTCACTTGCAACTTGCAGCTCTGAGAACTTAAAAATTTGGGTATTTTAGTGTTCTTAAAACAAAACAATACTTAAAAGCTCACATTTCACAACGGAAGATTTAATTGGTGTTTTGGGATTTGGAAAGTCCGCATCGAAACTGGATTGGAAGATTGTTCATATTACAAGGGTATCTGTACTTCCAATAATTGGTGCAACTGAAAGTTCTGAACATTTGACTACAATTGGATTTAATTCGGATTTAATTGTGTGAAGGTCAATTGTGATGCTACTTGCTTCAGGTTGGATTTCTCGGGAAGCCGTTGTAATTTTTTTTGTTCAAAGAATATTTCCGTTCTGCATGTTAAGTGATCCGGAAACAAAATGGTTAATTGTTTAACTTGTTTATTTATTTTTCAACCTGATTGTATAGTCGGTTGGGATTTTGTCCCGGCCTAGTTCTTTTGAAGTTAATGGAATTTGTTTTAAATTTGTAAAAAAGACAAAACAATACGATTTTACAAAAGTTTGTGCAGAATTATAAAAGAGCAGGGGATATGTAATTACTATGGACCTAAAAGAGAGGAAAGCATCTATAAACAAAATAAAGACGAAGAAAGGAACAAGTGTGAAACATTGATATCTTTGTTTCTTTATTTGTTTTGTTTTGTTGTTTCTAACTGACTTTACAAGGGACCAGAACAATGCTAGACTATGTTTGGCACGCAAATATAATAACTTAAAAGCAACATTAGAATACTCACTTTTGAATCTTTCATGAAACAGCGTTGCCGTTGGATGATAAATTTCATAACTGCATGGACATGAAACACGTTCCAGGATATACTGCGTTGAGGTTAATGGTAACATGAAGAAAATGTTGGTTGCTCCATCTGTCTGACTTCCTCATCCGCTTCTTCTGGTTAAAGCTCTGGTTTTTCTGCAGACAAAACATTTGATCAATTTTTAAAATTCAGTTGAGTATGACTCAGCGGACGCGATATGACAATTTAAGGGACGTGTTCTGGTGTCCAAAAAGGAAATTGTGTGCTGGTGTCCAGAAAATTCAGAACCCCGCAACATGTACTAAGTTTTCGAAAACAGGTTATAGTGATAAACAAGCTTACTGACTACAAATTACGGAACTTCTTATATGTTCAAAATTCAGTAAAAAAGAAAGAAGCAAGGTACTGATGGGGTGACCACAAGTCCACAACAGAAGACAGGCTTCATACTGACGACGGAAATTATTTTATTCTGCTAACAAGGTAGGTATCATCACCTTTATTCCACATATGTACCACTACAATGTACTATATATAGAGCAGTCACCTTCCTTGTAGAATCACAATCAGCAATTAAATCATATATTTGCTATTTCAACTGATTACCAACATACAATGAGCAACATCAAACAGTTGGTGCCACCCCCTGCCGCGACAAATGCTTCAAATATACAACCAATGAATCCCATGTCTTCAGTTCAGCAGCCAAGCAATACTATGCAGCAGGGGAGTGCCATGGCCAATATGCAAGATACTGCGAATGCTCTCAACAAAATGCAGCAGGGGAATACCATGGCCAATTTGCAGGCTGCCGCCAATACTACTATTGCCAATATGCAGCAGCAGCAGCAACAACAGCAGCAGCAGCAGCAGCAGCAGCAGCAGCAGATTGGCAATGCAATGACCTCTATGCAGCCAGTTGGGAATGCTTTGGCCACTACGTATCCATCAAATACAATGACCAACATGTATCCAGGGAATGCTGTGGCTAATTTTCTTCCTGGTAATCTTATGACAAGCACTGTGCAGCCAGTTGGGAATGCTTTGACTGGTAGGCAGCCTATGAATTCTATGTTCAATCTGCAAAATCTGATCAAAGGTGATCGTAACATGTTCATGTCTTCGGATGACAATGTGATGATGAGGCAAATATATGACACTCATACTCCTGATGGCAGAGTACTTTATGTCAAGCCACTACTCTATATTGTGGAGGATATTTTGTCCTACACTCATATGAGTAGTCCTCTGGATGCTACCAATTCACATGTAATGTTTTATATTGCAACTACTATCTTGATTTTACATACACACAGCTAAATAACCAAGAATATGTCTGAAATGGCAGTCTGATTTAAATTGTTACTTCATCCAGGGTGCGCATATGGATGACAAAACACACCAAACTGATGTGATCACCATGATTGAAGCTCTGTCCCACTTAATTGATCGAATTTCTTGCGAGGTAGTATACATGTTTTACCTTATGTACTAATAATGACCAATATATCAAGTGCTATATATATTATCTACCAAGTACTTAGTACTATATTACACAGCACAAAAGAGTACAATGTGTATGACTATGTATATCTTATACCACATTCTTAAGCATGAACTTCCATCTTTTCCAGATATCAATCAAGTGTTTGAGTGGGTCAGACGGACATGTGACAACAATTTCAATACTTCACATGGTATCAAATTATCCATGGGACGCAAAACTGGTATTAGCCCTAGCAGCATTTGCTTTCAGCTATGGAGAATTCTGGCTGCTTGCTCAGCTTTACTCATCGAATCAACTTGCAAGATCAATGGCCATACTTAAGCAGGTTCCGCTTATTATGGAGCACTCGGGGTCTCTTCAGCATCGGTTTGATGCAGTTAACAGTCTCCTCAGTTCTGTCATGGACTTAACGAAAGCAATTATTGCTTTGGAGGAGTTACCAAGCACGTATATTGCGAAAGATGTGCCTCCATTTTCCACTGCCATTGAAACTATCCCCACTGCTGTATACTGGAGTGTCAGGAGTGTCATTGCTTGTGCAACTACCATTAGTTACCTGACTAGCATGGGCCATGAGTATGTTCGTTTACAGTACATTTGATTTGATAAAAGATCTTTCATGCTTAATGTATAATAAACTATTAAGATGCATGTTGTATCTATCTTATTATTGTCTTAATTTTAATTCATTAGGAACACGATATCAATGACAGAGCTATCCTGGGAACTGTCCACCCTTGCTCAGAGGATCAAGCAGATACACGAGCATCTCAAGAGGAATTTAGATATCTGCTACCTACACATAGGTTTTTATATATGATTTTACAGATGCAACATGCATATAAACCTTGTATACGTAGCAATAAGTCTGTGTATATGATTAATGTTTTGATGTTTGTAGATGAGAAGATGAGAGCTGCAGCCTACGATTCATTGAAGCATTTGTTTGACGTGACTCACATTGACAATATGAAAGTTCTCAGGGCACTGATTTACCCAAGGGATGACATACAGCCTTTAGTCGAAGGGTCTTCTAAGAGAAGGGTATGCAAAAAATCAATTATCGTTTACATGTACTAGTACGCACCTTAAGTAATTTCTTACGTGACTACATTATATTGACTTTAAACATATGGAAAATATGTATATATGCACCCATACAGGTTCACCTTGATGTGCTTAGGAGGAAGAATGTCTTGCTACTTATATCTGGCCTAGACATTTCCCCAGATGAGCTCTCCATTCTTGAACAGATTTATAGCGAATCCCGTATGCATGGAACAAGAATGGAGAGCCTGTATGAGTTAGTATGGATTCCAGTCGTGGATCTTTCTCATGTTATCCACTACGGAACCACCCCTGGGCACTATGAAACCACCACTGGCCCATACGGAACCACAACTAGACCATATGGAACCACCACTGGACCATATGCAACTACCACTGAAACATTGCCAATGCAAAAGCATACTAGTACCCTGTCAGAAGATCACAGCCTGCAGTCAAGTAGTTCAAAGTCAGTTTCTCTGTTTCCATCAAGAAATATGATGGATCCTCAAAACTATTCTGCTGTGTTTAAGCAGCACTGGACTGATCCTATGCAGAAGCGTTTTGACGAGCTTACATCGACAATGCCATGGTACTCTGTGTACCATCCATCAATCATTGATCAGGCAGTTGTTCGGTTCATGAAGGAGAGGTGGCACTTCAGAAAGAAGCCTATCCTGGTTGTTCTTGATCCCCAAGGAAAGGAGTTGAGCCCTAATGCCCTTCATATGATGTGGATATGGGGGACTACTGCATTTCCTTTTACAAGCTCCAGGGAACAGGCTCTTTGGAGGGATGAGACTTGGAGGCTTGAATTGCTTGTCAGTGGCATGGATCCGATCATCTACAATGACTGGGTGAGCTTTGAATGACATTAACTCACTTTTCTTTTTATAACTTTTACTCTGTACTTTCAAACTTTTGGCTAATTAATCACATCTGCTTGGTTATAGATAAGAGATGGCAAGTTCATTATTCTGTATGGAGGGGAAGACATTGAATGGATCAGAAGATTCACAAACACCGCGCGTGCTGTGGCACAAGCTTCTGGAGTCCAACTTGAAATGGCCTATGTGGGAAAGAGCACAAAGAGGGAAATGGTCCGGAAGGCAATGTCAACAATCACTGTGGAGAAACTTAGCTACTGCTGGCAGGACCCCACAATGATATGGTTCTTTTGGGCAAGACTAGAGAGCATGTTGTTTTCAAAGATTCAAGTGAAGAAAATAGATGATCATCTTGATCCACTAATGCAAGAAATCAAGAAACTGCTGAGTTATGATAAGAGTGGATGTTGGGCAATGTTATGCAAAGGCTCATATATTGTGACTAGTGGACATGCTCAAACTGTGTTGACCGCATTCCTGGAATATGATTCATGGAAAGAATATGTTCCACTGAGAGGCTTTGATGTCTCATACAAAGAATATCATGACAAGCTTCGCGTTGCAAACGTGCCATGTTGCAGATTCGAGTTTTTGACCACTGCTGGAAGAATTCCAGATGGCATGACATGCCCGGAACCAAGTTGTCTTCGCCATATGGAGAAGTATAGCACTTTCCTCTGTTGCCATGATGAGAATTCCTTATACCTACCCTATTAGACGCAAAAAGGTCTCTTATAACTGCCTCTCTCCGGACAAAGTGCCTAGGCTACTAAATTAAAATAAAAGAGAGCCTACTATGTTACCTGGGTTTTTCTCTCTCTCTTTTTGTTTTTGTTTGTGTTTTAAGTTATGGCAGTACCTGCCTGTCATACTATGTTTTAAGTGTAAGATTATTGTGAGAGTGTGTAGTGTTTGCTGCTCAGGTACACTGAGAATATGCTAAATAAACAAATGTTTCCAGTTTGATTTGCTTAAAACATACTCTATTTATTTCTTGAAATTTCAGTTTCTTTGCTAAAAATTTAAGTAAGAAAATCGTGTTAAATAAAGGGAAAATAAATTCTTTCATCCTTAAACTATATGCTGTTTTGGGTTTAGGTCCTTGAACTATAAGAAAAAATATTACAGTACCTAAACTTTCAAATTTTCTGATTCTCGTCCTTCCGTCCAAAAACGATGACGTGGCAATTACGTGAAAATCGAAAATTCTTGGAATGGAATGAAATTTTGGCATGTTAATCTACGAATGATTACAAGAACATCGGCAGTGAAAGTTTTCGATTTCGAGTTCAGTAACATATGGAAATCTGCAGATTTTAGTCAAAAAAATTCGTGTTCTTGAAATTAAAGTGCAGATTTCTATACGTTAGTGAACTCGAAATTGAAAATTTTCACCACACGGATTCTTGTAAGCAGTAGTAAATTAACATATCAAAATTTCACTCAATTCCAAGATTTTTCGATTTTCACGTAATTGCCACGTCATCGTTTTTGGATGGAAGGACGGGAATCAGAAAATTTGAAAGTTTAGGTACCGTAACATTTTTTCGTATAGTTCAAGGACCTAAACCAAAAACGACATATAGTTTAAGGACGAAAGAATTTATTTCCCCTTAAATAAATGATATGCTTCAAATATGGTAATCGATTAAAAAGTTTAACTTATTTTTAAACTCTGGTATTTTAGCGTTTTTGATAGACTAAATAAAAAGCCAAATTAGTGAACAATAATAGTACTAGATCAGAGATGTTGCTTGCTAGATCCATAGCTGTCTACAGTTTTCGAAAAATCGTTACATTTACATCTGGAGAAAAATGAATTTTATTTCCCTGATGTGCCCAGACCTGCTTAGCTTGTGGGCACAATGCAGCAAAAGCCAAGGCAGACAGGCGGTTTCTTCAGTATATTTGCAAACCTCAGGTTTTTATTGATCCAAGGTATGTTTGTTTCTTTGGAACTACAGTTGTCTCTTCAACCCTTATTTTAGATGATTGTGACACAACTCACATTAGCCATACAAATGCTATTTTTTTCCTGAAAACCTTGAAACTCTCTGCATTTGGGATTGTCGCCTCCAATGACCGCTTGATTTACCAAACTCAAAATATACTCGGAAGCTAGAAATCAAGGGATGGACAAGGTTGCTAATGATGCCAAATACCATATCCAGTTCGCGCAGTCTAGAAAAACTGCATACCAAATGGATTCAAAGGCTCGTGGGAATTGATAAAGTAGAGTGAGAAAAGAGAAAAGTAGGATTTTATTATAATCAACTTTTTCTCGATTACAGTAGAAGGAAGACTTATATAGCCAACAGCTAAACGGTAATAAATGAAATTATTCTAACAAGGAACTATGATAATAACGAAACTATCCAATAATAATAATATAATATATGTTAACAGAAATTATGATGTTTTAGTGCCTGTATTGGTCAAGATAAGTAAATTGACTGGTCTGAAATGTTTACAGATGTTCTTCAAGAATACTAAGCTTTTCCAAGATACAAACATATTTGCTAATTTACATGAATCTGATATAAGTGTGGATGAGATAATGAATGATAGTCGTTATTTTCTAGATTCAAGTGTTTCTCTTAAGAGATCAATTAAGTTGCAAGGATCACACTATTAAGGCTTGAAAACTCTGATAGAGAGGGCTGAAGAAGTCACATTTGGGTGCAGCAATATTAATTTGAGTAGCACTTTTTGATTGAGATGTATCTGGTTTCTCCTTGTAGGATTCAGATTCTATTTCTGGTTACAGTCAGCGTTCTTGAATATCAAAGCTGTAGATAACACTTGAGATAATTCCTTACAAATTGGTAAAAAATGACTGAAAGAAAAAAAGGGGGTTGCTTCTCTCATAGGTTCAGCGTCCGATAAGTATCCCTTTGTCTGAGCAGCTTGTTCCTTTGGAACTTTAGCATATACAACAGCAACCGAGAAGCATTCACATGTTTAAGAAAGAAGTGCAGTAAAGAATGTAAGACCATGGAATATCTAGCAAGGATATCGGAGGATAATTTCTAGCATTGTCGCCAACAACGGACATCTTTCTCTAAACTAATCACTTTGAGAATTAATCATTGCCCTGCAATGAGATATCTTTTCAGCAATTCTGTTGCAAAATGTCATGTGATGGAAGCAATCATAATGAATGAAGGCACAGGTAGTGGAGATATTATAACCTTTCCCAAATCAAAATCATTGGAGCTAAGAAAATCGCAGAGACACGAATGCTTCTACAAGAAAAACAAAGAGATGTAGTTACTTTATTTTTTGTTATAAAAAGTGTGAAATCCAACTAGGTGCATTCAAAGGACATTTTTTGGATATTAATAATTATGAAGATTATGTAATCTGTCTTTATTCAATGTAAGATATAAAATGAACTGGTGAAATATTTGTAGCATACTTGCTGGAAGAAAATAATTAAAAGCACAAACCAGAAGTTGTTTGTAATCGCATTGGGTATATATGCTACAGGTTGCATTCCTTTCCTTGAAAAAATTGAGCTCTGCGATTTGGAAGATATAGGTGACATATGGGGAAAGAATTACTATAGCAACCTCAATGTATCCTCCTTTTGCAAACTAAACATCATCATGGTATACAAATGTCATAAACTGGAAACAGTGTTGCTACCTTCTATTTCCAGCAATCTTATGCACCTTAAGACACTGTGTTCAACTGCAAGATGATAAGAGAGATAAAAGGGGGCAGGTGAACAAGAAGAAATCACTCGTACCATGATTGTGTTCCCTCAGTTGACGCTCTTAGATCTGACTAGTATGCCAAATTTGAAGCACTTTCGAACTTACCAGAGTGTGGAAGCTAATAACTTTAAGGTATGTACATTCTTTTGCAAAATCGATTAATTTTAACCGTATTTATTCTAAATCATGCATGTGTGTATGGATGTTTAATTGATTCAATAGCTACATTTACTTATTTCAGTCCACTTATTGTTGATATCTGACTGCCTGATTACCCAGGAAAAAGAAAAATCATATTCTTAAGTGATTCAAAGTTCTGGTCTATACATTTATGTTGTGTTTGGTTGGGGTGATCGGAATGGAATGGAATGAAATAAGATTTAAAATATAAAATAGTTAAATACTCACAAATTTCATTTTTTATCTCATTCCATTCTTTACCACCTACATTATAATTTAAACACCCCATTTTGAGATGGAATGCTTCATTCCTTAACTCATTCATTTTTCTTCACAATTCTTATCATAACAATTTTGCACTATCTCATTTTTTTTCAAATCTTCCCTCCAACTCCCATTATTTTCCTTTAATTTCATTCATTCCATTCCATTCACTCCAACCAAACACAACATTACATTTAATATACCAGTGTTTGTGTTTTTAGTCTTGAATACCCAGGTAGGTATATTCCAGTTCAAGTACTAGTATTATCAAGTACTAGCTTATAACTCGTGCCAAGCACGGGCCGAACATGAGTCGATATTAAAATATTAGTATTAATAAATTATTAATAAATATTATTTAAAAATGCATTTATCGAGAATTGAATGGTAAAAATATATAATAAATAAATAACTATTTAATTATGTAGTTATAGACAATCGAACTGTGCATAAAACTAAAGAAATTAAAGATAAATAAATCTTGTATGATTACGTAGCTGCAAAGAATCTAACGCTCGATGAAACTATTGAATTTAAAGTAAATAAATAAATCTTGTATAAATTACGTAGTTGTAAGGAATCGAACCTGATAACTAAATTTGGTACTTAGCTACCACATTTCTTATGCAAACATGTCCATCTAACATAATCAATGGCTTTGGGTTTTTGTAGGTTCAATTTCCAAACTTGGGTGCAGAAATGAACTTGGAAGATACAGATATGGGCAGAGATGATTCCAGTTGCCAACTAAGAAGCCTATATAAAAGTTGTGATAAAGAGATAAAACTTCCGTATATAAATGACTATGTCGATTAGATAATCTGGAAAGATTGACACTGGGACACTATTGGTCTCATGAGCTGAAATATCCATGCTTCCAAAGACAAAAGGTGCTTAGAATTCATAATTCTAAGTGCTCTACTCTTGTCAAAAGCCAAAATGGGTGTGCGAGAGTGTTCAATACTAAAAGAACAGAAGCAACTGCCGTAAAAAAGAAACAGCACTGGCTTTCTAGGCTTTTGCTTTAGCATGTTCTTATGGCAGCAACAGCCAGATAAGAAATGCAGAAACTTCCTGCCAGATGAGGATGCAGAAATTCTTATGTTTGTCATGTGAGTCAGGTACCATATTGGTACCAAATATTAACATGTTGAAATCTTTTAATCTACAAGTTAAGTCAGGACCTCATATTTCTGAATGAACATGCCATTTCAGTTAAACTAATATTTCAGAGAAAGGTGAAGCACCGGTTATAAAGTGCACTGAGTGCTCAATTCGAAAGAAGAAGAAACAAATATTCGAAAAGTTTATATAATTCATCGATTTGTTTTTCAAAGTTTTGATAATTATGAGCATACATGTAATATATTTATGCTTGGCCTCTTATTAGAAGTATCTGCTAGAAGCTTAGAATAATACACAACATAGAAGAATCCATATTTAAAAAAGAAGAAGAAAGGAATGTGTAATAAACATTCATATCTTCCTTTATTTGTATTGTTTTGTTGCTTTCTTGCTCACTTTAAAAGAATCAGAACAATGCTAAAACATGTTATGCACGCAAATAAAATAATTTAAAGAAACTTGATGATCCTCAGTCGACAACACTTGCAGATTAGTTTAATTTAACTGATAAGAAACAGTGATTAAAACCCCCAAAAAGGTACTCAGTTTGGGATAATTAGATGATAGTGTAGTGACAATTAAACAAGTTGATTCAGTACTTTTCTTGATTAATAACATCAACAAATTCTTAATCTTTTGGAAATGTAGTTACAAAGAAAGGTATTGGTGGGGTATATTGTGTCCCCAGAACAGGAAATAGGCTTCAGATTAACGTTTGAAACTATTCATTTTTCATAACAAGGAAGGTATTGTCACCTTTATTCTGTCTTGGTAGCAATGGAGGTGTAGTGCATATAAATAGCATACTCACCCTCCTTGTGGTATAGACAACAAGCAATTAAATCATCTATTTGCTAGCTTAACAATAATATCACACAATGAGCAACATCAAACAGTTGGTACCACCCCCTGCGGCGACAAATGCATCTAATATGCAGCAGTTGAGTAATGCAATGTCTTCTGGGCAGCAGCCGAGCAATACTATGCAGTCCTCAAATGCTATGGCCAATATGCAGGCCAACACAAATACTCTCAACAAAATGCAGCCGGGGAATACTATGGCCAATTTGCAGGCTAGCGCGAATGCTCTCAACAAAATGCAGCAGGGAAATACTATGGCAAATTTGCAGGCGGCCGCCAATGCTATGGCTAATATGCAGCAGCAGCAACAACAACAACAGCAGCAGCAGCAGCAGACGGGCAATGCAATGACCGCTATGCAGCCAGTTGGGAATGCTATGGCTACTATGTATCCAACAAACACAGTGACCAATATGTATCCAACGAATACAATGGCCAATATGTATCCGACGAATACAGTGCCCACTATGTATCCAGGAAACATGGTGACTAACTTGCTTCCCGGGAATCCTATGACAAGCACCATGCAGCCAGTTGGGAATGCTATGACTGTTAGGCATCCTATGAATACCATGTTCAATCAGCAAAATATGATCAAGGGTGACCGTAACATGTTCATGTCTTCGGATGACAATGTGATGATGAGGCAAATATATGATACTCATACTCCTGATGGCAGAGTACTTTATGTCAAGCCACTACTCCATATTGTGCAGGATATCTTGTCCTTCACTCATATGAGTAATCCTCTTGATGCTGCCAATTCACATGTAATGATATGAACTGCAATTACCATCTTAGTTATGCACAAACACTGCTAACTGACCAAGTACTTGTATGCAATGGTAATTTAATCTAAATTGTGATCACATGCAGGGTACCTATTTGGATGACAAGACACATCAAGCTGATGTGATTTCTATGCTTGAAGCACTGTCCCACTTAATTGATCGAATTTCTTGCGAGGTAATAAAATGTACTAGTGAGCAAAATATATATCGTAGTTTCATAATGTTTTCGATTACTATATGTATAATCTACAGAGTGTAAGATTAAGCATTAAAAAATTGCGTTTTCTATATAGCCATTATGTGACCAAGTTGTATTTGATTGAAATCATATAAATACAGATATCAATCAAGTGCTTAAGTGGTTCAGACGGGCATGTGACAACAGTGTCCATTCTACACATGGTATCAAATTATCCATGGGACGCAAAACTGGTACTAGCCCTAGCAGCATTTGCTTTCAGCTATGGAGAATTCTGGCTGCTTGCTCAGCTGTACTCATCCAATCAACTTGCAAGATCTATGGCCATACTCAAGCAAGTTCCGCTCATCATGGAGCACTCGGGGTCTCTTCAACATCGGTTTGATGCAGTTAACACTCTCCTCAGTTTGATCATGGATTTGACGAAGACCATTATTGCATTGGAAGAATTACCAACCATGTATATTGCTAAGGACGTGCCTCCATTTTCGAGTGCGATTGAAACTATACCAACTGCTGTATACTGGAGTATCAGAAGCGTCATTGCATGTGCAACTACCATTAGTTTACTGACTAGCATGGGCCATGAGTAAGTTCGTTTACTGTACATATGACTCAATAATTAAAGTTTCTTGTTTAATCTACGATTCACTATTAAGATTCATTGTTTTGTTTAATTTTTGTCAAAATTTTAATTCATTAGGTACACGATATCAATGACAGAGCTGTCATGGGAACTGTCCACATTTGCTCAGAGGATCAAGCAGATACATGAGCATCTCAAGAGGAATTTAGATATCTGCTACCAACACATAGGTTTTCTAAATATTTTTTGACAAGATGCGCCATACATATAAATCAACACTCTGTTTAACTTGTGACCCTTGTTTATGTGGTTATGATAGGTGCATATGATTAATGTTTTGATGTTTGTAGATGAGAAGATGAGAGCTGCGGCCTACGAGTCACTAAGGCATCTGTTTGACGTGACTCACATTGACAATATGAAAGTTCTCAGGGCACTTATTTACCCGAGAGATGATATACAGCCACTAGTTGAAGGTTCCTCTAAAAGAAGGGTATGAATACATTGATGCGTTATATTTTAATTGTAACAGTATTGACTTCATACATACTAAAAACATCTACACGCGCATACAGGTTCACCTGGATGTGCTCAGAAGAAAGAATGTCTTACTTCTGATATCAGGCCTTGACATCTCCGCAGACGAGCTCTCCATTCTGGAACAGATCTACAGTGAGTCCCGTATCCATGGAACAAGAATGGAAAGCCTCTATGAGTTAGTCTGGATTCCAATTGTGGATCTTTCCCATGTTTCCCATTATGGAACCACCCCTGGGCACTATGAAACCACCACGGGACCATATGGAACCACCACTGAGACATTTCCAACGCAAAAACATAGTAGTACCCTGCCAGAAGATCACAGTCTTCACTCAAGTAATTCCAAGACAATGTCTGTGTTTTCGTCGAAAAATATGATGGACCCTCAAAACTATAGTGAAGTGTTTAGGCAGCACTGGACTGATCCTATGCAAAAGCGTTTTGATGAGCTTACATCAACAATGCCATGGTACTCTGTGCACCATCCATCAATTATTGATCAGGCAGTTGTTAGATTTGTGAAGGAGAGGTGGCACTTTAGGAAGAAGCCTATACTGGTTGTGCTTGATCCCCAAGGAAAGGAAGTGAGCCCTAATGCAATTCACATGATGTGGATATGGGGGACTACTGCCTTTCCTTTCACTAGTTCTAGAGAAGAGGCTCTTTGGAGGGATGAGACTTGGAGGCTTGAATTGCTTGTCAGTGGCATGGACCCAATCATCTACAACGACTGGGTGAGCTTTATAAGACATCAACTTGGTTTTCTTATTTATACTTTCAAACTTATGACGACTTAATTAAATTTGGTTGGTTATAGGTAAAAGATGGCAAGTTCATTATTCTCTATGGAGGAGAGGACATTGACTGGATCAGGAGATTCACAAACACAGCGCGGGCTGTGGCACAAGCTGCTGGCGTTCAGCTAGAGATGGCCTACGTGGGAAAGAGCACAAAAAGGGAAATGGTCAGGAAGGCAATGTCAACAATCACTGTGGAGAAACTTAGCTACTGCTGGCAGGACCCCACAATGATGTGGTTCTTTTGGGCAAGACTAGAGAGCATGTTGTTTTCCAAGATTCAAGTGAAGAAAACCGATGACCGTCATGATCCATTAATGCAAGAAATTAAGAAACTTCTGAGTTACGACAAGAGTGGAAGTTGGGCAATGTTATGCAAAGGCTCATATATAGTGACTAGTGGGCATGCCCAAACAGTCTTAAGCACACTCCTAGAATTCGATACTTGGAAAGAATATGTTCCACTTAGAGGCTTTGATGTTGCATTCAAAGAATATCATGACAAGCTTCACGTTGCAAACCCTCCTTGTTGCAGATTCGAGTTCTTGACAACTGCTGGAAGAATTCCAGATGGCATGACATGCCCGGAATGTCTCCAGCATATGGAGAAATATAGCAGTTTTCTTTGTTGCCATCCACAGAATGCGGCGTACCTACCCTATTAAAGCAACAGGTTTGGGAGGCCCTCTTCTATATTCATATATAAAGTGTGATTGATGTAAAAGACAGCCTAGTACATGTTACTAAGGTGATCTCTGTTTTCTATTTTGTTTGTTTTCATGTTGGTGGCAGTAATAGCCTGTCATACTGTGTTTGTCCTGTGAGCTATTATATCGTGAGAGTGAATGTGTTGCTGTTAAGGCAAATCAAGAATAATGTGATTGTCCCTAGTTATTAATATACACAAATAAACAAAGCTTTTTCTTTGTAATACTAATATTGAGTTTGTGCTGTTAAGAGTCATCACTGGGGGATTGATTAATTTGAGCAGTGAGCTTGGTATCATAAATGATTTCTTTCTGTAAAGAGAAGACATCACCTGATTCTCTCCAAAATAAGTATTACTCATAAAAAACAGAATGCTCTCGACAGTGTTTATCATGGATTGTCAAGCATTAACTGATGCTATTCTGAGCCTGCTGAGAGCTGCTTGAACCTGTAATTTGAAGGATGAAATACTCTGGATTATATTTAAAACGGGAAGAAGAATCTGCATGCACGTATATGGTGCAGGTAAAATGAGGAAAGAAAACTCAAGAAATCAATGCCAGAAACTTCCTAACAAGTGAAAACTTGTAATCAAACTAAAACAAGAAGATAAAAAACAATATCTACTTGCGCATAATAAATTGAGTTAAGAAGTGGACAACAGAGGCATATAAAACAATGTCATTCTCTGGCATGTACACCTAAACATAATATTGCCACGAAACAGAAATAAATGCTGCCTTTCTTCCCCAAAGTCCTTCTTCAAGTTCAAATTGTTGAACCACAAAAGTTTTTCTTTAGCCAAAAGTCCCAGAACTAATATCATATTAAACTCAAATTGAAAGAAATTAGGTCGGATTAAACTCACTCAACTCGGCCTCTTGTCTCTTCAGTCGTGACGTTTTTCATCGCTTCCATTCTTTCCCTCGACTCTCATGAATTAGTTTCGTAAATAGTGTTGTGCTTAATCTTGTTTTTGATTGTTTATGTGCTAATTAGTCTGGTGAAATTTTATTGTTTTGATTGTAATGTATCGCCTTGTGTTTGCTTGACTAACTTGTAATTTATTGGAGTGACGGAGTCCAATGTCATTCTTTTTCAATTTAGTGAAAGTGAAAGAGTCCAGTTATGTGTTGCCATATAATGTCTGCTTGAGAAACTTGTAAGTTAATGACCTAGCTTGGTGTTAATGATTTCTCTGTTCTGTTCACAAGTCACAACCTCCCATTTGTTTTTCAGGTCTTGAGCACCACAATACTACCAAAATACAGTGTCTATTGCCATTGAGAAACATATAAATTCAATTTATTAATTGTTTATTTGGTTTTCTTGATACCTTTGATTGTAGTATCTTATCCAATGAAGTTTATCCCTTTTGTTGTTGTTTATTTGATTTGTTTTTGTTTCCATCTTTATATATTATATCTTTCAATTAAGTTTATTTAATTTGATGCAGGAGTTAAGATAAAAAGAGAAAGACATTGTTCTCTTATTTTTCTCTAGTGGTACGGCTACCCTTACACCTACTCCGAGTGATGCTACTCCTGCACCTACTCCGAGTGATACTACTCCTACACATATTCATAATGCTGTTATTCCTACACATACTCCTAGTGCTACTCCTACAACTACTTCCAGTGGTACTACTACTCCTAGTACTACTCCTACAGCTACTTCCAGTGGTACTGCTATTTCTAGTCATACTTCAGAATTTGATCTTGCATCCCTTGAACACGATCCAGGTCTTCGTCGTCCAATTTGGAAGTATCCACCTAATGTTCGTGATGACATTAGACGTGAATACATTAGATTGGGGCCATGTCAACCTCAACTGCATAGAGATCAATATCTAACTACTGAGTTTGGAACTCAACGTCGTCAGTTTCAAGCATCTTGGTTCAACACATTCAAGTGGCTAGAGTACTCAGTCAAAACTTTTGGAAGATTGAGTTCTGATATTTCAAATGTTGTTTTGGAAAATGCACCAAAAAATGCTACTTACACTTCTCCAAAAGTGCAAAGAGATATTTTACATATCTTTGCTTCTAAAGTAAGAAATAAAATCCGTAATGATATAGGAGATTCTAATTTCTGCATTTTAGTTGATGAAGCATTAGATGCATCACAAAAAGAACAAATGGATATTGTGTTACGATTTGTTGATGTTTATGGTGTTATATGTGAGCGCTTTTTTGATATTGTTAATGTGCTTGATACAACATCATTAACTCTTAAGAAAGAATTATCTGATGTTCTCACATGGAATAACTTAAACATTCAGAATATGAGAGGTCAGGGATATTGAGAAGATGAAGGAGATGAACTCTTCATCTTTAGAAGAATGAAATGAAAACTTATATTCACAAAACAGATTGTTACAACTTGGTTCTGAAATGAAGACTAAAGAGAAATATATACAAGTTTGTTCTAACTGATTTTCCCGCCAAATAGTATCTTAAACTAACTAACTAATATTACTAATTTATTTACAAATTATATATTCAATATCCCCCCTTCAAGCTGGACTTGGAAGAGGCTTTGGATGCTGCAAAACAAGGCCAAGCTTGGAACAAAAAAACTGAAGCTGATCATGACTTAAAGCTTTGGTAAGCATATCTGCCAACTGAAGGAAAGACTGAACATGATGAATCTGCAGAAAACCACTGTCAACATAATCTCTAATAAAATGACAATCCACCCTTAAATGTTTTGTCCTTTCTTGAAAAACCTGATTCTCTGCAATATATTGTGCTGCAGTATTATCACAGAAAAGATTAATTGGGAGAGAAACATCAATTTGAAGATCAGCCAATAACCCTTGTAACCAGATAACCTCACTAGTAGTGTAGCTCATAGCTTTGTATTCAGCTTCACATGTACTTTTTGAGGTAGTCTTCTGTTTCTTTGTTTTCCATGCAATAAGAGAATCACCCAAAAAAATAGCATAACCAGATAAGGACTTTGCAGAGAAAGGACAATTGGCCCAATCAGCATCACAGTATCCTTTAAGAAACAACTCAGACTTAGAAGGATAAAATAATCCCATGTTGATTGTGCCTTTGAGATATTTCAGGACATGAATACCAGCTTGGAAATGAGCAATAGCAGGAGCATTAAGAAACTGACTTAATTGTTGAACACAATAGGATATGTCAGGCCTAGTCATGTTTAGGTATAACAGTTTGCCAACCAACCTTCTATAAGGTTCAGGTTCAGACATTAAAGGAACATCCTTATTGCTGAGATGTAAATTCTTAGGAAAAGGTATAGAAACTGGTTGACAATTCTCAAGATTAGAATCTTTGAGCAAATCCAGAATATACTTTCTTTGATTTAACAGTATTCCTGAAGAAGTTCTAGTAACCTCTATGCCCAAGAAGTAAGTCAAATTACCAAGATCTTTTATAGTAAAAGCAGCATGAAGAGACTGCTTGATGCTTTGAATATGAACCAAAGAACTCCCAGTAAGAAGCAAATCATCAACATAGGCTACAACAGCAGTAAAATCACCAGTAGACTCTTTTCTGGTAAATAAAGAATAATCTTGTTTGGACTGAATAAAACCAATATCAATCAAATGTTTGGTTAACTCAACATTCCACTGTCTTGCAGCCTGTCTAAGACCATAAAGAGATCTCCTAAGTCTACACACCAAACCAGTAGGAGCATTATAACCAGGAGGAGGCAACATGTATAATTCTTCTTCAACATAACCATGTAGAAAGGCATTATTGATATCACATTGATGTATTTCCCAATCATTTGCAGCAGCAAGAGCAATAAGAACCCTAACAGTGGTAAACCTTGCAACATGACTGAATGTATACTTGTAATCCTTTCCTTTAATCTGTTTATCTCCTCTTGCAACTAACCTAGCTTTACACTTATTTAAAGAACCATCAGGATTAAATTTTGCTTTGTAAACCCATTTACAACCTATAGCAGATTTACCAGGAGGTAAAGGAACTAAATCCCATGTATGATTTTTCTCAAGAGCCTGAATTTCAGATTTCATAGCCTCAATCCATTGAGGATCATGTTGAGCTTGAGAATAACAAGAGGGTTCATGGACAGACAGAACATTAGATAAGGTAGCTAGGTAAGCTGAACCAAAATTAGAAAGATCAGGTTGAGTAAAAACATTGAACACTTGAGCATGATTTGGCACAGATGAAGGCAAAACATAATCCTGAAATTTTTGAGGAATCACAATAGATCTGGTGGATCTTCTGAGAGGAATATCATTAAGAATAGGCTGAACAACAGTGTTAGAATTATCTAACTCTGCAACTGGAGAAGTAGTATTAGAAGGTGATTCTGACATGGGAACAGAAGAAATGTTCTCTATATGATGATCAGGAATTGAACTATGTTCAGTGGAAAAATCAAGTGGAAAACTCATATGTTCTGTATCAACTGTAGAAGAAGCAGAATGTTTAAAAGGAAATATGTGTTCCTTAAAAATAACATCCCTACTAATAACAATTCTGTTATTATCAATGTCATAAAGTTTGTATGCCTTCTTAGCATAAGGATAACCCAACAAAACACACCTTAAAGATCTAGGAGCAAGTTTATCAGAAGATTTGATAGCTGCATAGCATAAACATCCTATAACCCTTAACCTAGAATAGTCAGGAGGTTTGTTCAACAGAATCTCAATAGGAGACTTCCAAGCTAAAACTGAACTTGGCATGAGATTAATCAAATAAGTGGAAGCCAAAACACAATCACCCCAAAATTTTGTAGGCAAATTTGCATGTAGTTTAAGAGCTCTAGCAGTCTCAAGTAAATGCCTATGCTTTCTTTCAACTCTACCATTTTGTTGAGGAACCCCAGCTACACTAGTCTGATGAATAATTCCTTTAGAAGCAAACAAGTTTTGGCAAAAAGATTGAACAATTTATGTACCATTATCACTTCTGATAGTTTTAACCCCAGAGTTAAACTGAGTTTCAACATGTGATAAAAAAGCAGAAATTATTTGAGGAACCTGTGTTTTAGTATGAACCAGATGTGTCCAAGTAGTTCTAGAGTGATCATCTAAAATTGTCAAAAAATAAGAAGCACCAGAAAAACATGAAGTCTTGTATGGCCCCCAAAGATCAATATGTACTAATTCAAAGCATGTGGAAGCAATAGAATTGGATAAAGGGAAAGGCAATTTATGATGCTTAGCTAAAACACAAGTCTCACAATCATGAGTGGGGTTGTTTTTGTCAAAAACAACATTCGACAAATACTGAAACTTAGGAACAGACATATGTCCCAATCTAGCATGAAAAAGTTCAAAAGAGAGATTACAATGTGAAATACCAGAAGTTTCAGAAAAACAGGATGAAGAAAAACTGTTTACAGGCTTATCAGAAAGTGAATTAAAACTGACATCAGAAAGAAGTTTATATAAGCCTCCATGCCTAATGCCAACAGCTTTGGTATGATTAGTTGTAAGGTCCTGGAAATAACAAGCAGATGTTTGGAAATTAGCCATGAGATGATGTTGATCAAGAAGTCTGGCAACAGAAAGAAGATTATGTTTGAACTCTGGAATATAAAATACATTTGAGAGTGTAATTTGAGGATTTAAAACCACAGTAGCAACTGTATGGACAGATTTGAGAGTGCCATCAGGCAACACAATAGTAAGAGGTTGGGACAGAATTTTTGTACTAGAAAAAATATCCAAATGTATTGCCATATGATCACTAGCTCCAGTATCTATTATCCACACATGCTTATCATTAGACAATTTAGAACAAGTAGCAGAAAACACAGATAAAGTACCTGCAAAGTTAATAGCAGACACAGAATCTGTAGAGGATTTGGCTTGAGTTGTCTGCATAAACTTCAGAAATTCCTTATAAAGAGCAGAATGTGAATTAACATCAGGTGCAACCAAATCATCAGAAGAAATTGTAAGATCAAGAGGTGAATTTCCAAGACTATCACCCTGAGAAACTTGAGAAAAATCCTGGACATTTCCTGCAAATCTTTGATTTGAAACTTTGAAATGTCCTTGATTAGTATTACTTTTACCTTTATACCAATCAGGATAACCAACAATCTTGAAACACTGATCCTTAAGATGTCCCTTCATCTTACAAAAATCACAGAACCTATCCAGTTTATTCTTCTTAGACTGCTCTCTAAAATCTTTTCTCTGTGGACCAGAACCAGAAGGAAATTTTGAAGCAAACTGAGATGCACTTCGTTGAGAAAACAAGGCACTCATCTCAACAGGTTGTAAATTGATAATAGAATTTTGCCTCTCAATTTGTTGTAACATGTGATAAACCTTGTTGACAGAAGGTAATGGATCCATACTCAGAATATTTATCTTAGCTTGATCATAAGACTTATTTAGACCAGCAATAAACTGAATCAACTTCTTAAGTTGATCTGCTTCAACAATCTTCTTCATCAATTCACAAGTACATTTAGACATAACACCACAAGTACAATCTGGAAATGGCTCAAGTATCTGCAACTGATCCCAAACTTTCTTTAACTTGTTATAATATTCAACTATAGATTCATCATTCTGAACAATAGACATAAGCACCTTATGAAACTCATATAACTAAGGAGCATTAGAATGACCATACCGTTCTTTGATCTCAAGACATAATGCACGCGCAGAAGGAGTAAAGATAAAACTCTCAGCAATAGATTTATCAATGGAATAGAGAATCCAACCTGTCACCATATAATCATTGCGGATCCATTTCTGCAAGTCAGGCGAATCATCAGAAGGACGAAGCAACGTCCCATCAACAAAACCAGTTTTGTTCTTTGCTCCGAGAGCCAAAATAATGCTTAGATTCCAATTCACATAATTGTTGCCATTAAAAACAATTTGCCCTAACTGAGCATTAGAATTTTCACTGCTTGATAAAAAATACGGATCATTGTAATTGATAGCCGTATTAGTACTTGCAATATGAATTTGAGAAGAAGACTCAGAATGAGCCATAACTGTTTGATAAAATGTCTGAAAGAACTAATCAAGAACATATCAAGAACAGAATCTTGGATCAAGAACCAAGAGAATTTGAGATTTAGAACAAGAAGAAACACTAATTTGAGAGAAAACAAATATGATTCGTTTGGATTTTCGATTGAAAGAAATGAAAACAGCAATGAAAAACAGCAAGTAAGCAGAAGATAAGCAGCAGAAGCGACCTATACGATCTAGACTGCTCTGATACCATGAGAAGATGAAGGAGATGAACTCTTCATCTTTAGAAGAATGAAATGAAAACTTATATTCACAAAACAGATTGTTACAACTTGGTTCTGAAATGAAGACTAAAGAGAAATATATACAAGTTTGTTCTAACTGATTTTCCCGCCAAATAGTATCTTAAACTAACTAACTAATATTACTAATTTATTTACAAATTATATATTCAATAGATATGATGGTGCTAGTAATATGCGTGGTGCGTTTAATGGTTTCCAGGCTTTGTTTCTTAGAGATTGCCCATATGCTTATTATGTACATTGTTTTGCTCACTGTTTACAACTAGCATTGGTTGGGGCTGCTGAGAAACAAGATTATGTTTGGAAATTCTTTTCTATGTTGGCTAATGTTGTCAATATTGTTAGTGGTTCTTCTAAACATCTCTCAGAGTTACAAACTGCACATGGCATTGAGGTTGATCATTATGTGGCTAGTGGAGAACGCAAGACTGGTAGGGGACTTAATCATATTGGAAATTTGCAACGAGCTGGATCTACCAGGTGGAGCTCTCACTTTAATAGTGTTTGTAGCTTGATTGATAAGTATGGTTCAATAATTATTGTGTTGGAAAGTATAAATAATTGTAGTACTAATTCGAGTGCTCAATGTGGAGAAGCTAGAGGTACTATAAAGGCACTAAAATCATTTAAGTTTTTATTTGTGTTATACTTGATGCATAAAATCATGGGCATTACTGATTTGCTTTGCCGAGCTTTACAAAGTAAATCAATTGATATCTTGAATGTCATGGATTTAGTTGCAACAACAAAAGAATTGCTACAATCTTTGAGAGATGATGGTTTTGATGTTCTTTTGCATTATGTCATATCGCGGTATGTGAAAAGAATGGAATTACTATACCAGATATGAGTGCTCGTTATATGGATGAATTTCGTTCTGTGCGACAAAGTGATGATATATCAGTTGAGCATCATTATCATTATGATGTATTTAATTCTGCAATTGATTTCCAGTTAGAAGAGCTACAGTATAGGTTCAATGATCATGCCGTGGAGTTTTTGAGATTAAGTTCATCTTTGGAACCGAAGAATAATTTTGGTTTGTTTGACAAGGAGCAGATTTGTACTCTTGCAAGTACCTTTTATCCTGCTGATTTTAGTCAACAAGATATGTACTCTTGCAAGTACCTTCAACTCCAACTTGATCATTACAAGATTGATGTGGTTAAACATGCTAAATTTCAGAGTTTGTCTACTCTCTCTGAGTTATGTGCACAACTAGTCGATACAGGAAGGCAGAACACTACAATTTGATTTATAGCTATGAAATTATTGAAGATCGAACTTCGAAATAAAATGGGGATGAATATTTGAGAGATTCTATGCTTATCAATGTTGAGAGGGAGTTTGCTGAAGATATTGATATAGATGAAGTGATAGATGAATTTTATGCTCAAAAGAATCGTCGAGTACAACTCAAATGATGTAAGTAAATCTTTTTTTTCAATTGTACATGTACGCTTATTATCTGTTTTATGACATATTCTTATGCTAGTTTGGTCATTTATCCTTTTTATTAAGTTCGCGATTTTTTTTTATTACAGGTAGGTTTCAAATCCTGGGTCCGCCCCTACTAATATACGGAGGAGAAAATAGTAGAAATTTTGGTTGTACTCGCTGTGCTCCCGAGTTTTTTAAGGAAAGAAGAGAAAAGAAGGAAAGAGAAGAGAGTAGAGTAGAGTAGAAGAGAAAAATAATTATTTCATTTCTCTAACTTGCTCCCAAGTTTTTTTGTGAAGAGAAGAGAAAGTTTGGATATAAAAGTAATTAAAGAAATTGTTTTGTGAGACAATTTCTCCCGATCATCCCAAAAATTGGGAGAAAGTTTTGGAAAGAAATTGTGAAGAATTTTCTCTCCGGATCATTTCCGTTCTCTCCTGAAAAAACTTCGGAGTAAGCTTACAAAAAAAATTTTCAAAAACTTCTATTCTCTTCTTTTATCTTCTCTTCTATTTACAAAGATTTCTGAACACGGATATATAATGACAAATTTGTCGATAAAAGAAGTGCAGGTAGTGGACCATATCGGATTGCAAATGCAGTTCTCCAACCACCAAGCATAAGGATATCCAAATTCAATTTCTGATGAAGACTACATTTGTGAAGAAAAATGCGGCACATATTCATTATTGGGAGCTCGGGATACAAACTTCCATGATTTAGTAAAACTATGGTGTACAACTAAAAAAATATGGTTTTTTTAAAAAGGTTGACAAGAATATACTTTCTCAATTTTATTTTTGCCTAAATACGCGTTTGTGATATGGGTGTCAATGTTGTGCATTTGAATGCTCATTAAGAGTAGAGATATATTTTAGCAAAAGTAATAACATACAACTCGCCCTTATAGCTCAGTGGTAGAGCGCCAGTCTTGTAAACTGGAGGTCCGTAGTTCGATCCTGCGTGAGGGCATTTGTTTTTGTGCTTTCTTCAAAAAACATAAAAAATCAATCAAGAAAATGCAAGATCCAAATACCCACAGTACAAAAGTCACAAAACCCCTATAAACCCTAATCCAAAATTGCAACCTTTTTCTTATTCTCGTTTAATCCTTCTGCTCTGCCTCACTCAAATGGCATCTCTTTTGCAAAAACTAGCAAGAAACCAATCCACCACAAGACTCATCACTACTTTCAAGACCCCAATTCTATCTCACCCACCATTCTTCAATCATCTTTCTCAACCCAACCCAACTCAACTCGTCCCAGTCAACTCACCCATTCCGACTCAACCCAATACAGAGGACCCATTTTCTCATCAGTCTTTACATTTCTACCCCAGTTTCTCATTTGGGTGTTTTTTAAACCCCATTTCTTTATCTGGGTTGCTCCAATCTGGGAATCAAGAAGAGGCTGTTTCGGATGATTCGGGTATGATTTGGGCTGACAGTGTGAAGAAGAAGCGTAAGCGGAAGATGAATAAGCATAAGTTAAGGAAGTTGAGGAAGCGTCTTCGGAGGAAGACTTAGATTTGGTGAGATTTTTATGTTTAGGGGATTTGTTCTTCGGAATCTCTCTTTTTGCGCAAAATGTTCTTGATTTAGTCGTCGAATACTTAATTTGGGAATAATTTGATAATGTGCTTTGATTAGACTGGTAATCGTCAAGTGGGAATGCTGACTGAGCTGTTTTATATTTTGTTACATTTGGTGCTTGTGTTATGCTTCACGCGATTTCGTTCATGTTCTCACGTGTTTCAGTTTGGCTACTATGATCATGCTTATTCTTCATTTTAGCTTAGATACTATTATCATGCTTATTCTTCCTGGTTCGTGCTTATAGGATTTTAAGTGATGTCTAACTGCCTATACATTCTTGTGGAAGACACACTCATAAGAAGTGCTGATGCATCATTTGCTTTTAAGGTGCTAATTGCAAAGCGATATGAAACGTAGACTTTTTTGTCAATAATAGTAGGAGTTATAATAATTCTGATACAAATATACACGTACTCGCACACACTCACACACACTTGTCATAAGTCCGTAACCTATTTATCGTTGGTTCAAATCATTAATAATGTAATAGTATGGGCATAGTCTCAAACCTAATAGTGATAGGTCACTATGTATTAGTCAACCAATCTCAACTCAATCACTTGATTATAGTTTAGCTGTTATAGGGCTTTCAAATTATTCTTCCTCTAATCCTCATGATCATTTTCGTCAATAATAGTGGAACAAGAAGCTACATGGGTTACATTTGAGGTGTAATTATGGAGGATATTAGAGTTTTATTTTTCTTATTATTGATATAGGCAATTTAGTCTCTTTAGCATAAAATTGTGAGTTTTTGTTTCAACTTGCTCTTTATGGCTGATTTGAAATTCGCGTTAATTACTACTTTTTGTCTCGTAAATCTTGCACCTACTCGTGAAGCACATGTACTCACACTTTTCCAAACATTGTACACTTGTAAGGAAAATGATTGTGATGAAAAATCTTAGTAAATCGGAGAAATGTGAAGATATGCATTGCTCCCTGTGGTTGTTTGCAAAGCACTCAAGCTTAAGAATATCATTCTTATGATGGGATTGAAACACAACAAGTTTTTTGAGTCATCTAAAGACGCCATCGTGTTTGTGCTGCCCTTCCAGAAACAACATGGTTTTTATACTGGCTATGTTTGGAGATAATAAGTCAAGAACATCTATGTATAGTTTTAGTTGAAAAGTTACTAGGATTCAGTTACTTCTTAGTGCAAGTGAAAATTGTGTGAGAGATATGCAGGGGTCTACAGCCCCTGAATCTTACATTTTCATTGTACATCATTAGATGCAAAACATTAGAGTCTTGTTCTTGATAGAAATCTTAGGCTCACTTCTTGTAACATTATCTGAATCCCGTAACTTCTAATGTGGATACACAATATTGGCTTTACTTCGAAAAAGTGTCATTTTTCTTCATCTTAGGTCTATCCTGCATTTCATCTTAGGTCTATCCTGCATTCTGGGTTCTGCATATATTGCTTCTAGATTTCCGTCTTGAAGTCTGACTAAAATAAATGTTAATGTGCAGACTTGTTGCTTTAACATGTAGGTTGTCAACTTTCACCAGGTCCACACAATTTATCGAGATTAGTTATAATTACTAATAATATTGACTTACCATAGAATATTTAGTAGAATTCTTTTCCATGGTAGGATACCCAACAAGAATCAGGCAACCACCAAATTGAGATGGACAAATCTATTTAACAGCTACTTTTGAAAGATTGTGTTCTTTGGAAGTTCACAACTAGTCAATCTTCTTGGAAGTGTGAGATATGTGATTTTACATAGGGGTGAGAAAAAGAGAATTAGTGTGATCAAAAGTCATGTCGGCCCTCACTTTCAAAAGTGAAAAGGCCCAAAGCAAACCGAAAAGCCTCGCTTAGTAAGCGTAGCGCACAAAAAAAGGGTAATAAAAACATGCTTATGTGTAGATGAGGTTTTCATCAAATCTGAATATTATCATAATAAGTGGACAAATATTTTAGTTTATAGGAGTGTTATAATGCTTCTGGTATTGAAGAACCACCATATATATCAACGTCACAATCAAGAGGGACCGATGCAAGCAAAACGAATGTATCATCTGGATCATCTATCAGGTGTCTAATTGACGAGATCAAGAACGATTAAGAAAAGGAGATTAAATTTTTGTGGAGAATAAGCATCTTGATCCCAATTATAATGAAGATTTGGATAATCTTTATGACGAAGAAGTTGTTTATGCACAAATTTAGTTTTCTTTTAGCTTCTTAATGCCTTAGATTATTATGAAACAGTCTTAGTTCTTTCTTTTAAAGAAGTTAGTTATAATTATTTAGCATGTCTAGTGTTTACACTTTACACATATTCAAGTATATATTATTATAATTTAGCCAAGAAAAGTATAGATTATATATAGTGCCCTTAGTTTCAAAAATGTTGGCGGTTCGCTTTGTGCTTAAGCTCGGGAGGGCCCCTTGCACTTCGCTGCACTTTTTGCCTTCAACAACACTGAAAATAACGGAAAATGAAAAGAAGCAGGAGTGAGGAGGAAGAACAAGAAAACTATAAATGTAGTGAGTGGCAGCCTTACAGTTGTGAGTTATGATTTTGCTCTTATCAACCTATATAGTCTTCGGTGTCCAGGTAACTGTTTAGGGAATAACCTCGTCAAGTTATTATTTTTTCTTTACATGTTGAAATGGAGACTTTTGTTGTGGAAATCTATTTTAGCCTACCTATATACCCTAAGTTTATGTTTGATTTTTAAGGGATATTGGAACAAGATTTAGTAATTGCTTTTTGCCATCTTAGCACGTGGTCAGAAAAGCCATAAGTTAGGGCTTGCAGATAAAAAGGAGTGATAAGTGATGAAAATTGTAATCTGAATTATGTCAGTCTGTTTGTTATATAGCAGTAATAGCACATTGTAAGGCAACGAATAGTGTACAGGTGGATATATATATATATAGGGTCTTACTCCAATAGAAACCCCTCTTAGACTAGAATCTAGAAACTAAATTAAAAAAAATTTAATTGCGTCGAAATATATCACATATGGTATGCAAATTGTTTGTTGGGAGATGAAGAAAAATACAGTGAAGTTGGATTTCAAAAAAAGCTCACCGATTGACGGGAAAAATCAAATTAAAAACAGAGAGAATTAGGTGGGATAGTGTATGAGATGGTGTATTTTAGTTGTGTATGGTGTCTTTAGGGGGGCCATTAGATTAGATTGATCTAAGAGCAACTCCAACAGTCTCTTAGCATGTTCCTTAAAAATATTATAAAAAATATGACTCTTAGTAATTTAGGATATTATAGGGTATGTCAACTCCAACAATACTCCTTATATTTACTCCTTATAAATATAAAAATATTAAATTTAAACTCCACTAAGAAAGAGGTGTAGAAAAGACATATAAAAAAGGGAGGGAAATGAATATTTTATTGATGAAAATAAGATAAGGGATGACTATAGCTTCCTTAAAAATAAGGCATGAGAGTTGTGTCTTAATTTTTAAGGAATCATTTAGGAGATTGTTGGAGTGCAATTTTTTGTCAAATTCCTTAAATTTGAACTTAGGAGTTGAGATAGCTAGTCTCTTGGAGTTGCTCTAAGGATTTGAATTAGTTTCTAGTTTCTAGTTTCTATTTTAAGTTTGGTTTTCATTTGATCACTTGCCTATATATATATATATATAATTTTAGGGTTATGTTATTAATTTGATTGTGCGACACTAACGCTGTGTTCCTAAGTTTAGGGAGGAAAAGGGAAGAATGAAACAAAGAATACCAGGAGAACTAGGAGGAAATCACCCTTTGTATCTTTCTCTTTCCCTATCTTTCCTTCAAATATAAACTCTGGGACTCAGCAAAATACACCAAAATGACAGACTAGAGATGTATTTGAAGTTTGATAATGCTTGTAATTTTTTCATATTGAGTTAGAGATTGGTAGATACTGTATTGCAATATTTATGTTTATTTAGTATCCCCTAGGCTTGACATCTAGTTTGTTTTTCAACATCATCTTAAAAATTTGTTGAGTGTCATACAAGCTGAACTTTGTCATTGATATATGCATATATTTGCTTTTTTGCTGTACTGTAAGGCTGAATCCTAATTTAAACCCTCATATGAATATACAAATGTAACCTTATGAAAACACCATGAGGTCTGCACTTGGCTTCTTCTGGGTTGAACTTGTAATTTAAAAGTTATCTGTGCTTCTATCTACTTCTTAGGGTTAAATTAAATATGCTTCTTATTCTTTGATCATCTTCCTCCCGTTTGGAAATTAAATTTATCACCTGTCTTTGTTAATTGTTGTTTTTTTAAGTCTTCATTATCTGCTTTCATAGCTTATTTTATTTATTTTTCTTCTCTCTTCCTAGTCCTCCTTTTTAATTTCTAATTCTAGAGGGAAAAAGGAGATGTATATATTGATATACAAGTAGTGATAGAGGTGTGTTTGTGAGGATGGTCCAATTAAATATAGTGCCTGTTTGGCTGCAACTTAATGTTGCAGCTTATGGCTTATAAACCCAAAATTGCTTATGGGGGGTGTTTGCCAAAATAAGTGAAACCAACTTATGGCTACTTAAAATGGATAAGTTGAATGTTAAAAATCCTTAACATTCAACTTATAACTTATAACTTATTCTCGATACACGCAATATATAATATCCTTCAAATCTTCAAAACCATATATCTTTTGATCCGTTCATTAAAAAATTGATATGTATATATCAAATTTCTCTACTCATCGAGATCTATCCATTGATATCCATTTATATATATTAAAAAATAAATGTTTTAAAAATAATAAAAAAAAGTTAACTTATAAGTTATGATTTACCCAAACACTCTACTGCTTATAAGTTCTGATTTACCAAACACTCTAGGACTTATAAAGCTCAGCTCTACTTATCACTTATAAAGCACTTACTCATTTTAAGCTATAAGTTAACTTAATAAGTTGCAGCCAAACAGGCCCATAATAAGCTTAAATGAGCCAACTTTGGAGGCATTCTGAGCAGAGTGTGGACCATGGAAGTTAATTAATGTACCCTCTTTCTAAATATACTGATGTATATGCATATGCAGTATAGGTTGTATTTTCTTGAAATTTTTGTTTCTCCCCGTGTAGACTATGTTTAAGAAGCACCCATGACAGATGTGTTTTTCCCTCTATATAGATAAAATATGCTGGCACTCTTCGCCTTGGTATTCTGTTGTTTTGTTGGGATTCTCTGTTCTCCTCATTTAGTCTATCTTCTTAAACTACCCATATCGGAAGTGCTTTATCTTTCTTTCCCTTATACGTGGATCAGTTATGCACGACTCACTTTATGTCCGTATTGTATTCTTTTCATCTCCAGACCTTTCAACAAATAAACAAACTAAACATACCCAATAAGTGTCACCACCCTAGAAGATGTTTACAATGAAATGTAAAAGGAAAGGGGAGGGATAAAGATTAGGTAAGGGAAAGAGAAAAGAATATAAATTAAACTGACTAGTTAAAAACATGAAAAATGTCACATTTGGCTTGAAATTGTAAAATCTCGAAATTGCCATCATGCAATAGTTTTGCATGGTTGCACTTTTAGATTCTTCAGTCAGCAAATATAAAATCGTAAATGTCTACGGAATAAAAGCTGAAGGTCTCCTGAAGTTCCAGTGAAGCATGAAGTTTCAAGCTGTGATATTCCTAATCTTAATTAGTATGTTGACATATGACTATAGGTCTGGCCTGTCAATGACAGTGGCTATATATTTAATAATATGATGTATTGGTGTCATCTTTTGTTTGAGCTATGAAGACCTTTGAAGGTATATAGTTTATAATATGAACCAAGCCTCGTGGTGCTGTTTTTAGAGCATAGAACTTTTTTTAAGAAATCACATGGGGATCACTTGCTTTGGCTGCAAGGGTCTCCACCTGCTTTAGATCAAGGCAGACAGCCTTCTTAGTTTTGATACCCACAGGTTGTTTTTACATTGGCATGCTTTCTTTTTTGTTCTTGGACCCCCAACTTATTTTACCAAGGACCACCAGCACTGGACCTCTTCACACCTTGTAGTTTTTCTTGAAGATTTGGGACATTTGGGTCCAAATGTTATCTATTATTCATAAGTTTTGCTATATATTTAATGAAATATATAGAGAGAGATAGGGGGACATATGTAGTTAGTAAAGGAGATTGGAGAGAGATGCATTTGAGTAGGATGGTGACCCCCATCTTGTTTTTCTGGCTCTTGTTAAATACGGAGCCCATCACAGCACAAAAGTCCAGTTTTACTCATACCAGCATCATACCTCCTTGTCCTCTATCACACATTTAGGGTCGTCTTTCTTCATCACTTATTCTTATGTCTTTAAGATATGGCACTTCTGCTAGCTACTACGGTTTTGGCAGGATCTACCATAAATTCCATCAATCTGCATGACTCTTGAAGATGCATTGTTACCATAATTTAAATCGAACACTCAACGAGGGGTCAAGTCCGTAACTCAACCAAACACTTAGCTCAGAGCAAGACGAGTTGCAGTGCTATGCCTGTATTGGTTTAAACTAAATTCTGTTCACAAGTATTTGTTCAAGTCCAGGCAGATAGTCCAAAAGAGTAAAATATATATTCAATTTTTACTCTTTTTTTTTGGGATATACGGGTTCTACTTTCATATACGCGTTACTTTATCGGTAATATTTTCATTTCTAGTTACAAATTTACACTGCATTACTGTCCGCGCTGTGAATAAACTGAAAACGGGTAGACTTGGACATGTTCACTTGAATTTAACTTGTTTATAAGGTTCTGAATCTGTAATGGTCTCCAGATATCTGATTCAGGAGGTAGAAAGAATGCCTGTGACTGATTCACGTTATCCACGATTATTTACAAGTTTAGTCAATTTTTTGGTAATCAAATTGCTTGCCAGGATTTGGCCTCTTCTTTCACTCTCCAGGCTAGTGCCAAATATCCTTACAGATTCAGTTTCATTTGCAAGCACATTCGAGCTCCGAACCCGATAATTATACAATTCAGGGGAGCTGTTGAAAACAGCAGCACATGTTATAGTAATGAACGAACTGTAATGACAATTACGTCTATAAGAAGTTCGTTTAGATAATCAAAAATCCAAAATTCCGGTTGTTTGTTTCTTTACCATGAATCATGGAGGGCCATGTCCAAACAATCAACCACGGGACAAAATAGGTCAAAACGAGAGGACCGATGTATTGGAGGATTATTTTCGCATGGATGCATGCGTATTTGAAAGACGCGCATCAGATATAAAATAAGTTGCAGTGCAGACTTGCAGATGAACTTATTTTTGGCTGTTAGCTTGGTTATTCCAAAGATGCAATTAGATTCCAGGACTCCAAACTGTATACGTAGACATATTTATGTATGTCTTATATATAGAAATGGAGACAACGGAATCTCTCAAATAATTTAAAATTTTTAGTTCACAAAATATAAAATTTTGATTCTAATATAGAATATTAATTACATATAAATTTTATAAAAAATTAAACATTCAAAATTTGAACAAAAAATTGATTTTAAATTTATTCTACTGTATAATCATTTTGAATAAGTGTGATTTTACTATAAATTACTTTGAACTATTTCATTAATTTTTAATGATTTTTTAATAAAAAAGTAGTGTAATTTTATTTTTTGATTTACTAATCGACATTTGTAATTGTATTTAATAAAAAATGAAATAAAGATATATTATATATATATATATATATATATATATATTTATATAGTGGTTTATATATATAAGGAGTTCTGGAATGTTACTCGGTTTATGTATGCATGATTAATTGATTTCGAATGGTATTTTAGGAAATTCGAAATAAAGAAGAAATAAAGTAGCATACAGAGAGACCAGGCTAGCTTGGTCAGTCAGCTCTGGTCCCATAGTTTAATTATGAAGAAGAGTGGGTTTTTATTTCTATTAAAATTAAATAATTTCTTCTTGCATTTCAACCTAACACGAATCCCCCGATCATATGGAGTGCACCTGCTCCTCGTTGCTTTGCTTATTTCCACTAGCTGTTTCATGAAATAACCTGCACATGACACACCCTGTGTAGCCCTAACTAGTCATTTTATGATTTAACAAATCTGTACCTAGCTAATCTCACATTTGTCTCTATAGAAAATGCACAACACCATAAGATTTGTTATGCACAAGTACTGTTTTTTGTTTTTAGAATAGTGTTAAATATCTCGAAATGTTTATCAAAATTGTTATCGAATGACGTTGCAACACACTTGATACGTTTTAGTTTAAAAAAATCTTAGATTTGGGGTGTTTAACAGCCAGCCATTGAATGATTTCTTGCTCTTACAAATCTCATTATTCTTCTGATGCAGGAATGTTGCTTTTGATTTTTGAAATGAGTTAATTATCTTGATGATCACTAAAGTTGGCCTAAAATATCAAGTTGATCACCAAACTAAAAATGGTCTCAATCAGGTCACTAAAGTCGGCTACCGGGTACACTCCGCTAAATAAATAATTTTTTTTAGATGAAAAATGATGATGTATTAAAAAATATTTAATGTGACATCTACATGGTAGGGTAACATACCCATTTCAGACCATAAAATCCAAGAAATTAGCATTAATATTAGTGTTTTCCGTCCACAAAAAAGTAAGTTATATAATAGAATGTACCTGTAACTGACTTTAGTGACCTATTTGAGACCGTTTTCAGTTTAGTGATCAACTTGATATTTTAGGCTCACTTTAATGACCAACAAGATAATTAACCCTTTTTGAAATGGTGAAAAGGATGAAAGCCAGAATTTATTCAACTCAGAAAAATATTAATATTTGACTCTGTTCAATTCAATTTATTTTACTATTTTAATTGATTGAAAGCCAAAATTTAATCAATTTAGCTATTGTAAACATCATTTGCAGTTAAATTATCCAAGTTTGTAACCAAAAATTGAAAATGACGTATGTATCGATACAAAGAAAAAACAGGGACGCCACAAAAAAAGGAATTTGTATGTGTTTTCAGTCGCGTCGACTTCACCTCATTCTGAAAGTAACACTTGAAGCTTCATTCAACAATCCTTTCATTTGTTTAAACTATGTTATGTGTAATACTAACATAGTTCAGTCATGCGCTTTTGTTTATTTTTATTTTATAATCAACATTTTGAATACTTTGAAAACATGCCAGTTTACAATTTCATGTTGCGACATCTCCAGCTTTATGAATGTGGATTTTTTTTTTATATAAATATACAACATTGGTACCTTGAAACTATGGATGATCTATTTTTATGAAGAAATGGAAAAATATTAAAATATTAAATTTGAGTATCATTAAATTCGAATTCAATAAAATATCAGTTCATGCTAAACCCGTACTTGATGGTACCGTTATCCCGTATTCCTTTTGTTCCTAATTAGTTGTTCTCTTTTGATTTTCAACCGTCAAATTAATCACTTTGACTAACATTTATGTATTCTTTTTATATAATTTACAAAATCTGAAAAATATATATTAAAATAGATTAAAAATACTTTTTATATTTTATTTATATTATAAACATAATATTTGTTCAAAATTTGATAAATTTAACTATTCAAAAGTCAAATGTAAAAACGGGATGGAGGGAGTATAAGATATACATAGACAAAGTCGCTTTCTGTATAATTCTCCTCCTCCTGGAAATCATAAAAGTGAAAGAGAATGATACCCTCTAGTCCAGCCTAGCCATTTTCAAATTCATCCCACTAAAGTAAGCAACTCACCAACAAAACAAAACATTCCACTTTTCTTGCACAACTCAAACACACACACACAGAGTTCATTAGTTGTTAAACAGTAAAGCTGCTGCAGCTTTAGAGATTTACTAGGCTAGAGAAGAAGAAGAAGAAGAAGAAGAAGATGGGAGGCATGACGTCATCAATGGCAGCTAAGTTTGCATTCTTCCCACCAAACCCGCCTTCATACAAGCTTATTACAGACAATCTAACACAGCTCTTACTTATAACTCCTTTTCCACACCGTGAAAACGTGGAAATACTTAAGTTGCCGACACGCAGAGGCACGGAGATAGTGGGGATGTATGTCAGACATCCCATGGCTACTTCAACTCTACTTTACTCGCATGGTAACGCTGCTGATCTGGGTCAAATGTATGAGCTTTTCATCCAGTTGAGTATTCATCTGCGAGTTAATCTCTTCGGGTAACTACTCTTCTACCTTGTACATACATGTTAAGTCATCACACTTATCAGGATCTTATATTATATTTCTAACAATATATTATCTACATATGATACAAACTATTTTAGCCTTCAAAATACGTTGTTATTCTACAATTTTTTTATTTTTTTTGACAAGAATATTCTACAATATTTGTGTGTGTCTGATACTTTTTTTGGTAGCTTTTGCATTTGTGTTTTTGATTTGTTCTAAAATTTTAGGCTTTTGCATCTGGGTTCTTGAAAGTTAGACACAGAAAGCTTAATCTTGGAGGATCTGATTGATATTTGGTGATTAGTATGTGAAGACCTTTAGTATGTTGCTAGGATTTGAATTTAGTCACAAGTTTACAAATTTTGGTCATTTTTCTTGGGGACAGATTTAAAATTAACAACAAGGAAATATAAGATGAGGATTCATTCAGAAAGACTTGGGGCCGGATTCCTTATAAAATTCTTCAAGATTATACCAGGCTCAAAATAAAGTTTCTACTCATTGTTATCTCAAACAAAATGAAATAGAAAGTGAAGTTGTAACTATGAAGTGGGTATTGTTTCTTAAATTCTACATTCTATTTCGTGTGTTTTAGCTTTTTAATGCTACTTTATGCCGATGGTTCATTGAATTCCAAAAATCTTGCATTAGTTGCGAGTTTCTAGCTTAACCAATTATTCCAGAGGCTCATACTGAAGTATATCAGAACATAGTGCAGGTTAACGACCTTCACCCCCACCAAGCCCAAATAGTGGTAAAATAATAAGTTATGATAGATTGAACTTCAAAATACCTTGATATGATTTAGGCCCGGTTTAATCTAATAAATAAGACTTCTGCACTACATTTTGTGGAAATAGCAATTCCTCTTTGAGTTTTAAAAAGAGTTCCGATAGAGAATCAGATATTGACATGTGGAAGAATTTGAAAAAAGGAAGACCTCTGCCTTTGTATTATGTTCCGGTTTTTCTTTGTACGTTATTGTTGTGTTCCATTCAAATCACAGCGATAAACTGAAGCAGCTTTCAAGCTACTTTCAAACAGAAGATATGGTGAAAAAAATTCAACAAAAATCAAATTTTCGATCTATTTCTATATACTGATGCAGATGTAGATGCATTAAAGATATTACGTCATAAACAAAACTTGTATCTTGATATAAAACAGTAAATGCCTATATTGTCATGAAACAAATACTTATTACATAATTCTATAAGCTTGCATTACTTCAAATTGATCAGTTATCAATTTGTTAAGGTGAAATTTAAGTGAATGTAAGCATCTATCTTTGGGGTGTGTGATTATCTGAAAAGTGTAAAGCATGTGGAAAAATGAGTACCTTCATGTGTTCTGGCAAGGTGATGACCAGAAAGCTGAGTTGGACAGCTGGGGATCTATGAGTCTATTAGTTCCAATATTCTTCTGTGTCTCCTCTTTCCTGAACCGATCAAAGTAAGATGTTAGCATGATGGTAATTAGCTCAAAGAAACACCTTATAAGTCAAATATAACACTCCCGCATAGGTCATAGTTAAGTAATTAACATTACTTAACAGGGTATAATAAGAAGTCAGTATATTGTTAAAAGTGTCTGATGCTATAATTTCCACTAATGAATCTTTAAAACGGGTGATTCCTAACTGTACCTAGTACATTACTACATTGTCCCAAGTGATACATTGTACATTCTGAAAATTCTTAATTTCTTTAGTGGTAGATAGAATTTATATTTTTTTCCCTGGTATAAGGCAGAATGGCCTATTAATTAAAAGTTTATAATGCTCGACTTATCTGATATGCAAGTACTTCTGTGCAGGTATGACTACTCTGGATATGGGCAGTCCTCCGGGAAGGTGCGGCCATTAGAATTATATAGATATATTACAAGAAATTTTGTCTGGAAACTTGTGTTCATAAAATTCCTGTGGTGCAGCCAAGTGAGCAGAATACGTATGCAGATATTGAAGCTGCATATAAGTGTCTTGAGGAGAGCTACGGTACTAAGCAGGAAGATGTCATCCTTTATGGACAATCAGTTGGTAGCGGACCAACTTTAGATCTTGCAACTCATCTACCTAAGTTAAGAGCTGTCATTTTGCACAGTCCTATACTGTCCGGCTTAAGAGTTATGTATCCTGTGAAGCGCACATACTGGTTCGACATTTACAAGGTAACATACATCTTCTCTACACAGTCCATCTTGTACGTTTTCTTGAATTTCATTTTCTTGCAAGGAAAAATGTAATTTATTTTATTTCATTGCAGAACATTGACAAGATCACTCTGGTTCACTGTCCAATACTTGTCATTCATGTAAGTAGGCATTAAACATTATTTTGTTCAATTTTGACATTGAATGATATTTGTGTTAAGTCATTTAGTCTTTCTGCAACTAATATCTATCCATTTTCTAAATGACATCAAATTATTCAGCGAATGTATAATTTAGTTGGCTGTCTTGTCTGGTAGCTTATACCAACTAGGTGTCATATCTCTTCTTGCATAATGTATCAAGATAGGTCAAGGCCTAATAGCTGTTGAGTTTATGGAAAATGATCTTATTATAGGCAACTTGTATTAGGATGTAGCTAGCCATGTGGGTCACTGGCCCGGAAGCTGTTGATGTTTTTGTTAAAAACATTTGTTTTTACATGATTGTAGTCACTAGCCACACTGCTGTGCGGCCCCTTCGAAATGGCAGGTTCATGGTATATTAGATTAGGCTACAAAGGTTTGTAGCCAAGAATTTCTAACTTCTAACAAGACCGGTACTTTTAATCTTTTATATGACCCTAAACAAGAAACGAATGTCTTGCTAATGGTAATTGGTCGACTAGATAACTTCTTATGATCATCTGGTTTCCCATAATTGTTTCTGCAGGGAACTGCGGATGATGTTGTTGATTTCTCCCACGGGAAGCAGTTATGGGAAATGTGTAAAGAAAAGTACGAACCGCTATGGCTTAAAGGAGGAAACCATTGTGATTTAGAACTGTTTCCAGAGTATACTAGGCACTTAAAGAAATTTGTATCAGTTGTAGAGAAATCACCTTCACAGGGGCACAGTTCTAGGAGAAGCACGGACCATTTTGAACAATCTAGGAAAAGTACCGATGTTTTTGAGGCTTCTAGGAAGAGCTCGGACAGGAGGGAGAAACCAAGACACAGCACAGACAGGCATGAAAAACTAAAAATTCCATCTGGTAATAATGTTGACAAGCTGGAAAAGATAAGGATGTCTTTTGATCAAATGGAGAGGTCTCGAAGAAGTGTCGATTGCTTTGATAAATCGCGTAAAAACATGGATCATCAACTAGATAGAGGTCGAAAAAGTGTTGACCAACTAGAGAGAGTACGTACAGGATAATTTCTTTTGTATACAGAAAATGTAGCATTCTTGCTTTGGCCTGGTATTATGGGTATAAATTTTCATAAGTTATTGGTTTGTGTATTTGTACTTGGCTTGCCTATGTTCTTCAATGACTACTGGATGAGAAAGTTGTAGCGGTATATATTGGGATTCTTATAAATGTAACTTCTTCTTCTTCTTCTTTGCTTTTTTGTGTTATACGCTTTCCAGACGTTTTGATCACTCATGGTAAGTACATTTTCTGTGCGCAAAAATGAATTTCAGCTTTCAGGTGATCAACTTTGTTTTGTCAAAATAATAATAATAATAATAACCATGTTATAATAGCACATAATATAAATACAAGAACTTTCCTACATCTACAGCCTAGAATGCTAATATCAAGGAAATAAAGCAAATGGATTTATCATCGTGATCTACATCCACATTTCCAAATTATTGATCTTGTGTGTATAATCCCAGACGCTAATGAAATATGGTTAGTATAAATGACGCAGTATCCTATACTCCTAGCTGGTGCAAACCTCTCTAAACATTCAACTTCTTACTAATATGAAATGAAAGACAACAGAAGGAGACACTGATAAGAAATCTGCAAACAGTTCATATAATTGTGCATCAAATATGAGGATCTGTGAAGCTGCGTTCTGTATTTGCAATCCATGTTTATCTATTTCAAAACTTTCTCTTTTTTGAAATATGCTATTTGTTTCGCCTCTTTTAGTAACAATGTCTGAGAAGGATGCAGAGGTAAGAAAGCCACTTAAATTATCTAGAAAACAAATATATTATGGTAGTTACTTCAATATAATTGGAGAAATCAGTATATCTGAGCAGAGCCTCCCAACAGTGATAACTTCGGTGCATGCTCACTATATTCAACAATTGCTGATGGTGGAAGACGTCCACTGCAGATCTCGTGGACAGTCGTGAAAAGGGGGAACAACTCTAACCATCCCCTGTGGCTTAAAACCTCGTGCACCTCTTTTGCCGTCGAAACACCCTTCGAAAGATAAATGAAACAACAATTAGCAACATCAGACATCCAAAATAACTTGCTTGTGTGTGGTTAGATATTATATATGCTAATTAATTTTGGTATCTACCTGCAATTTCTGGCCTTGCAGCATCTCAGCTTCAAGCTCATCAAAAGACCTGTGGATAAGATTTAGAGGCAAACTTGATCAAAGATTGTTACTGCTTAAGTTTCCAGATAGGTTTCTAACAGATGTAAACTTGAGATACCTTTTCCCGCCATTCCTAGCAAAAGCATCTGCACATTTCCTGTTTCTGCCCCCCACTGTAAAAATTAAACAAATTAAATATTATGTTGCCAGTATTGCTAAATGTGAATGAACTTAAAGAATGCATGCAGGACAACACATATATGAGCCTCCTTACGGCAAGTTGTTATAAGATCTGCTACACCACAGCTCTCGAAGAAGGTGCTATCTTTAACAGAGGAAAAAAGTAGCTTAGAAAATGCCTTCATCTCTCTTAATCCGATTCTCATTATTGCAGCCTAAAAATAAGATACAAATATTTAAAACATGGTGTTTAAAAGGTGACTTAAAAGATCGGTAAGTTAGGAAAGATATTAATTTTTTGAACCTTTGTGTTATTTCCCATCTCCAGGCCATCCACAAAACCTGTCATCAGATATCGAATAAGTTATCTACCTATTGCTGAATATAATCCTAGATGGAGAAGTTATATTAGAAATGACAAAAAACCAAGAACCTGCTGCAATGGCAACAACATTTTTCAGTGTCCCGCATAGCTCAACTCCTTCCACGTCCTGAACCTGTTTTTCAGCATTATTTGCTCGTTAGAATACATAATTATGACACCTTTTATTTATCTGTATAAAGTCTCGGAATCAGGCTGTGTCTGATCCCCGGCTGGCCTCCGAATAATAGTTAAAAAGTTTCACGTTTTGGCCATGGCAGAATCTTAAAACTAGTGCAAGAAATTATTAGGCCCAGTTAGAATTTCAGTACTAGTTCATCCCCGGATCAATTGAAATCGTTGTTTCGCCGCTGTCTGTATTTTGTGTTGTTAATTACTCTAGTATGCTAGTACTGTCCTAGTGTCCTTGTTCTATGAGATCAAGTCCATATATTGCATCTAATTAATCTACAATCGAGATTAAATAAATGTTGCAACACTTATCTATTTAATGTTTTATTAAAATGCGAGATTAAATAAATGTTGCAACACTTATCTGCTTAACGTTATATTAAAATGTTTGACATATACTAGGCCAAAAAGATAATATGTTTGAGATACGAAAGCATGTGTATTGTACTCACAGCTGAGACCATGAAGTAATTAGTGTTGAATAGCTGAACCCATGTCTCCGCAATCTCTTTATTGTCTCTGTATCCAACCGTTGCTTCACTAAACTTTTCGACAGCAATCTGCATATCCGAGGTTCTATAATTAGTCAATCTAAATATTCAACAGCCTCATCTAAATTATCAAAAAGTCCAACTGTAATAAAAATACAGTTTAAATTACTTCATTAGCAATGTTGGCGCCCATCAACACACAACAGTTAATCCCAAGCTGTTCCTGGATAAGTGTAGAGATCATACATGGACCTTCTTTCTTAACCTCCATCCCTTTGATCAGGGAAATTGCTTGGGCATTTTGACTTATCTTTCCGACAAGCCTTCTGCATATACCCTCCATAAACTGATGCGGGGTCACAAATACTAACATGGTTGCATCTCTCACTGAAGAATTACCCCAAAATTTATTACCAACAGTCATAGTATCCATTTAAACATATACCGTGGACTAATCACTAAAAATATGTCAATCATATTACTAAATTAGTACCTGCATTTTCGAGGTCTGGGACTGCAAGAACATTCTGGCCAAGCTTAATTCCAGGTAGATACTTAACATTTTCCTATTAAACAAAAAGTTCGGTATCTTTCATCACGTGGATACATCATACATGTAGCAGTGAAAGTATATAAAAAAACTAGAGTAGAGAACTTGGGATTACATTGGTTTGGTTAATAACTTCAGAGAGTTTCTGGCCACAAGGCAAAACCTCCTCAAAAACCCACATTCTCACTTCATCTACAAATCAATACAAATCAATACATGATTTCAAAAGGGTATTCTCATAATCATATGATCAAACAATTACACCACAAAAATCAAACAGGTTACAGCATAAAAATGCAAACTTTAAAAAAAAAATCAAGAATAAGAACAAACCATGAAAAGACTCAAGCTTTAAAGTGTTAGAAGCAATAAGCTTAGCAGCCACACTCCCCCAATTACCACTGCCAACAACAGTAACTCTTGATCTTGTGGGCATTTCAATTTGGGCAGGCACAGCTTCAGTAGGCACAAGCGAGTGCTTTTCTTGATGGGATTCTAGAGTGGGAGCCATGGGAATTGAGGAGAGAAAGAGATAGAGAAAGAGATAGAGAATGAGAGAGAGAAGTAGAGAGGATGAGTAATGGTGAGAGAGTAGGAGAGAGGGAAGAATAAATAGAATGGGGGAAGTATGATTTATTTGGGCGGAGGAAGACAGGATATGTGTCGTGAATAACAATGTGGTGTCATGTTAAATTTGGCGATCTACTCTATATAAATGCTATGCTACTTCCACCACCCTCACGCCTCACCCCCGGTTGGCTTGTGAAATTGACTACTCTAGTCTCTATACTCCGCAAGTAAAGCACAATAATGTACGGTTAAACCTTTTAAAATAATATATTTGTCATTCGAAAAATATTATTTTATCGAATTTATTATTTTATTAATATATTAATAAATTATAATTTTATCGATAAAGTATAGTTGTAAATATATTAATATATAATTTGTATTATATGTTTAAAGTTTGTAAAGATTTTTCGTGAAAGTTAAATCACACTGGCGTTTTATTCATGCTACGCATCGAAATCTCCCATCTTAAATTTTTTAAAATAATTATAAATATATTATATAACGGATCTCATATTAATTTTTTTTTTCCACATATTTTTACTAAAATTTCATGTTGTTACGACAAAAAATGAAGTTGAAGTGTTATTGATCCAAATAGACATGCATGTATTAATAAATATAAATTATGTTATTGGTTACTAAGAAAATAAATATTTTTATTAAATATATAATGCATAAAATATTGATTGAACAGATAAATAAAATGTTATCATCATAAAAAAATAACATTAAAATACGACATGAGAATTTGTTTAAAATGTGACATCAAATTTTAAAATAATAAGAATGTTGAACGTCCTAAAATATTTTATATTTATATTTCTTATTAACTCCATTATCATTGACGTAGATATACGTTTATTTGTTCCCGATTTTGACTTTAGATTATCATCAATAAAATTATCATTATTAGCTTAATCAGTTACATGGTTCCGAAAAAAAACAAAATGGTTGCGTTATTAAGAATGGGAAAGACAAATTTGATGTTAGATAAATATCACAATAAATTATTTTAATTGAAACTTTTATGTTCACATGGACAGAATCAATATTGTATGATGTGATTTTAGATTTCTGTGAGGGCGCTGAAACTTTGAACTAATTTTATCATATTTGATCTGAAATATCGTGTATTGTTATGGACTAAGTTTCAAAAATTCAAAAATATATTGAATGTCAGATTTTTTTTTTTGTGATAATATCCAATTTTTCAAGATACTAATTTTTATTTTCTTCATAAGACGGAGATTATAAATTTGTAAGAGATAAATTTTAATCTTACATTTAGGATGCTATATTTTTCGGATTTTATATTTATTACGTTATTACCTTTACATTCTGACCACCGAGATCATCGTCAACATTTGCTGATATTGACCGCCTCGCTTCATAATCTTTGAATTATTTCACTTGAATTATTAATATAAATAGGCACTTTAAACTTAATAAAAATATAAATAATTATGGTAAAGAGTTTAATAAGAATAATATTTTCGAAGCGTTTGATTTATTAAACATTTGTAATTGTATGTATGGTTAATAATATAAGTTATCTTGTGCATTGGTCACATTTTCGACACTACAAACTCATAAATGAGATATCGTCTCCATCTACATTAAGATTTTAAAAGTTCAACATTAGGAAATTGGTGAGTCTAATAACTGCACTTTATTGATAAATAAATAAAGAAAAAGTTACATACCGCCTACTATATGAACTTATGAAATCCCTAATATGCTTATATAAAATATATTATCAAGCTAATGTGAAAATATGTTTTATTAATAAATTAAAAGTACTTGAAAAGATGATGTATTCCTTCATGTTCAATTTTAAAAGTTACTAATGAATTAAAATAATTGAAAATTTTATGTTATTATTCGAATTTATATTGTTAATATTATTTTAAAATGACCTGAAAAATATTTTAGTTACCAATCCACTGAGCCCACATGTAATTTGCGTAAGATAGATTTAAACTATTTTTACATTGATAAATTGAATTTTTAACACTTCGTCAACATATATTTTACTAAAATTTATTTCTTTTACTTTTAAAATATAATTTTGTTTAAATTCAAAATTTTATACTTAAGGAAAGACTTAATTGCACTTTAGTGGCTCGAATTATAATTTGTTGGCAGAAAAATGGCCGAATTATTAATTTAGCCACTTTAGTGGCCGAACAATTTATTTTTTTAACACTTTATTGCATTCCGTCATGTCAGTTGGACGACGTTACAGTGTGAAAGAGGTATTTTCGTCAGTTTACTTTTCAACGGTTATATATACATACAGCTCCCTATATCACTATATATCACCAGATTGATCAAACAAAAACCTCGCAGACGCCATATGATGATTCTGAGGATGATGATTATGATCCCGGTGGTCCTGATTTAGATGAGAAGGTGCAGGGAGATGATTCGAGTACAGATGAATGTGATTATCAGTCGGTATCAGATGATATGCAAGTTTTACCTCAAAAAGAATCGTGCGGACTTCCTCCTGATGAACCGAGGATGATAATTATGATCCTAGTGCCTTAGTTATTGATCAGATGTTTAAGGACAACTCATGTTCTGATTTTACATCTGATTCTGAGGATTTTACAAGCGTGCTAGATGATTGCAAGCATACTGGTAAAGCTCAAGGGCCATAGGCGTCAACCCTAGATCACGTCGGGAACAATGAGGAAGGGTGTGGACATCCTGAACAAGGTGATACTGCCCCTCGGCATCAAATCAAACAACTTCCTAGCACTCCCCAAATCCCCCAACCTCACAAACACATTAATCATCGCATTCCACGACCCCACATTCCTATGCGGCATTTCCTCAAACAACTCAACCGCCTTCTCAAAATCACCCACATTCGCATACCCAACAATCATAGCCGTATACGACAGCTCATTTCTCACAGACATTTCATCAAACACCTTCCGTGCGCACTCAATCTCTCTACACTTCCCATAAAAATCAACCAAACTTGACCCAACAAACACATCTTCACCAACCCCACATCGCACAATCAACCCATGAACAACCCCACCTTCTCTAACCGCCAATTCTCGAGCACAAACCTTAATCAAAGACGAAAAAGTATACTTATCAGCACAAACACTCAAACATCTCATCATACGACGAAACAACAAAAATAACCCCTCAATTGTCGACTTGTCTGAATGAATTTTAATCAACGTGTTCCAAAGATATATATTAGGCTGATGTACACGATTAAACACAGATGACATAAAAGTAATATTGGAAGAAAGAGAGTTGTAGAGAGATATGAATTGGGTTATAATAAAATGGTCTTGTTCGAAGCCTTGGTGGATGATTTGAGTGTCTATCAATAATTGAAGTAATTTTATATTAAAAACTTATCAATTTACCTATATACCCCTGATGATATTTTACAAAGGCTGAAAACTCAAACGCCGTCTAAACTGACATAACGGAATACAATAAAGTGTTAAAAAATAAATTGTTCGGCCACTAAAGTGGCTAAATTAATAATTCAGCCATTTTTCTGCCAAAAAATTATAGTTCGAGCCACTAAAGTGCAATTAAGTCCTTAAGGAAATGATGTGTTCGTTCAAGTATGCTTTCAAAAATTACCCGTGAATTAAAATAATTCAAAATTTTAAATTTAATTATAATCAAATTGTTTATTATTTTAAATCGGCGTTAAAGATGGCTTAACTACCAACAAACATGTAATCTGAATGAGATAGGTTTAAAATAGTTACATATTGATAAATTGTGGCGGACATTGTATTAAACTGGGTTTTATTACTTTTAAAATTTTAAAATTTATTTAAATCATACGATAATGTCACTGTTAATCTATATAATTAATTTAATATGCATATAAGTAAATACCAAATGGTTATTAAAATTATGTATTAAAATTTTTATAGTTGAAATTGAATTATTAATATCATATTTAATATAAAATAGTAATCAAATTGGTCGTGTAGTAAATATTTATGAAAATTCAATTATAAAATATTATAGTATAATTGTGTTTGATTTTAAATTTATTAGCAAATATTTGTTTTTACGACCTTTAACAATTAAATTATCAAAAAGTTAAATTATTGATTAAATTCGTAAAATTTATTTATGTACTCGTAATACTTGCTCATTAAGGCTCTGTTTGGGATTGTTGTTAAAAATTGCCGTTCTGTTGAAAAAAGTGATGTTAAAATAAGCGCTGTTGTGAAAATCAGATAACTGTTTGGTAATATTTTTGATATGTGCATGTTTTGGTGTATAATATAAAAAAATTAATGTTTTGTGAGTATATGTACTCAAAATTAATATGTGCATGTTTTCGGTATATGTACTCGTAATGCTTTCTCATTAAGTATTTTGGGTAATGGAGTGATATTAAAATATACGTTTTTATATTAAACACATAGTACAATTGATGATCAGAATCTCGAAATATATAAATATAATTAAGAATATAAATTATACTTAAAAATGAAATAATTTTAATTGATAACTAAAAATTTGAAATATATAAATATAATAGTTAATGAATATAATTCTAATTTATAATAAAATAATTTTTGAAAATGTGATTGGTTGATCGTGTTGTATGAATAATCTAACCTCCCTTAGTTGATAAAATTATATGAGAAAAGTTTTAGTGGATTTAAATTCTAATTGAAAAAAAAAAAAAAAATTGGATGTTGATTGATTATCGAGTTGTATGGATATGATTTAAATTCTAATAAAAAAAATTAAAAATTTTGAATTATGATTGTATTATCGTGTTATATGGATACTCTAAACACTCTTGGTTAATAAAATTTTATGAGGAAAGTTCTAATTAAAAAACAAAATGGTTTTTTGAATATTTATTGGTTAATCGTGTTGTATAGATAGTCTAACCGCCCTGAATTAATAAAATTATACGAGGAAAGTTTTATTAGATTTAATTTTTAATTAAAAATAAATTTTGAATTTTGATTGGTTAATCGCGTTTTATGGATAATCTAACCACCATTGGTTGATAAAATTAGATGATGAATGTTTTTTTGCTCTTGTAATTGGTCTAAAATTTATTATTGACATGCGATTGGTTAACCACCCTTAGACAATAAAATTATAAGAGAAAAGTTTTAATTGATTTAAATTCTAATTTAAAGAAATAAAATAATATTTGAATTTTGATTGGCTAATTGCATCGTATGGATAGTCTAACCACTTGATTAATAAACTAATATGAGGAAAAATTTTAGACTATGATTGGTTAACTTGATGTTGTGATAGACTCAAGTATTATAATAAAGAATAAGTAACCTTTTTACACAGTTAAGCTTTAACTATAATCAAATACTAGTTTACTAAGCCGCGCTTCGCAGCGGCTTTATAATAATATCTCTAAATTTTCTCAAAAAATATTCTTATATATATATATAAAGTTCTAGATGGTTTAATCAAAAACTACAATTATACCGAGCTATTACAATATTCACTACCTCCAAATCTACTCCAAGTAAGAAAAAAAATCAAAAAATATGAACAAACATCTTTTTTGTTGCTGGGAGAATTTTTTATTAATAATGATCTCTTTTTGTCAAAACAAATAACAACAAAAACAACAACAACCTCTTCTTTAAAAAAAATAAAATTAATGACCTCTTCTCAATGTTTCTTATTCTTGTATGACTTTTGTTACAGATGCACCGACTTATTGAATTTTGTTAAAAATGCACACACTAAATAAATTCTTCAGTCGAATAAATCTTAACATGATATTTTCGAAATACATACACTATAAATTTCTTAATATACAATTTTTATCTTTGAATTTTCGTGTATGAATTACAAAAAATATTTTACTAAAAGATATAATCTTTTCTCATAAAAATTAGAGCAATAACTATCTAAACGTTAAAAAACAATGATAAAATTTGTTTTTGAAGACATTATGAATTCTTCACTTTCGAGTTACCTTGTATACAAGTGTATCAACTTTTAACTATAAATTCAAAACTAATAATGTACACACATAAACATATAAATCAATTCACAACTGAATGTACATGAAAATCACCTTGCTCGGCCTATTATTTTAATTGATTAACCGATGAATCCCCCTCCTTATTGATCCATGTCTTAACTCAATCAACACTAATAGCAAATAACTTGTCTTGTCAAAAAATTTAATATGATCCTGCATTAGGATACAAATAAACGTAATAAGATAAATAACATAAAGGAAAAAGTCTCATACTCATGTACTCATATACACACTTTTAACATGAACAAACAAAAAAGTAAAGAAGAACAATGTTGACAACAAAAATTGTAGTAGACAATTAACAGAGTTTAGGTGTAAATTTATACTATTAATTAGTTGTTTGTACAAAAGTATTAAAGGTAATTAATTATTTACCAAGTAATTACTTAATTTCTTATGCAAGACCGATCTAATTCCTTAACTTATTATTTACCAATATGTTCTTGTATTTTCTATTATATTACATTAAAAAGGAAAGTTTAGGAGTGCAGAATGTTAAGATGATAATTTAATTTGAAAAGAAATATTATGAGAATATCTAGATAATAATAAAGGGAAGTTCAAAATAATGTAAAGTAATACACTTTTTTTTTTAAATTTAGATATTTGAATGCAAGAATATTATAAGTGAATATTCAGTTTCCTCCATTTGTAATATTTAGTTTCCTCCATTAGTAAAGATCTATTGTATATTTACTTTCTCCATTAGTAGAGATTTTAAATGCAAAAATATTATATTTACTTTCCTCCATTAGTAGAGATTTTAAATGCAAGAATATTGAAATTGTATATTTAGTTTCCTCCATTAGTAAATATTTAAAAGACAATTGAGATTTTTTCTAATCTTTGGTATTAATTACTTAATTTCTTATGCAAGACCGATCTAATTTCTTAACTTCTTATTTACCAAAATGTTCCTATATTTTCTATTATATCACATAAAAAAAGAAAAATGTTTAATAGAAGAGAATGTTAGGATGTTAATTTCATTTGAAAAGAAATATTATGAGAATATTTAGATAATAATAGAGGAAAATTTAAAATAATGTAAGGTAATACACTTTTTTTTTTATAATTTAGATATTTTGAAGGCAATAATATTATAATCGAATATTTAGTTTCCTCCATTAATGATATTTAGTTTCCTCCATTAGTAAAGATCTATTATATATATTTACTTTCTCTATTAGTAAAGATTTTAAATGCAAAAATATTATATTTACTTTCCTCTGTTATTAGAGATTTTAAATGCAAGAATATTGAAATTGTATATTTAGTTTTCTCCATTAGTAAATATTTAAAAGGCAATTGAGGTTTTTTCTAGTTTTTGGTATTAATTACTTAATGATTTCTTAGTAATTCATCTGGGAGCGGTAAGATGACTTTTAATGGAGTTCGAGATTCGATTCTTGGAGAAGATATTCGTAGGAGAAACTCAGGAGAGTCGTCAGGTTCCTTATTGAGTACAGAGAGCAGAGGCAGAAAGTCCGAGAGGGGGCAGAATCAGGGGCGTAGTAGATCGAAGTCACAGAAAAGAGGACAATCCAAAGATCGCAAGGAGATTGTTTGTTGGAATTGTCAGAAAAAGGGTCACTTCAGAAATCAGTGTACAGCTCCGACAGCTCCTAAAGGAAAAAAGAAAGAGGATAATTCAGCTAATGTAGTTGAAGAAGTGGTGAGCGACGATGCTTTGATTTGTTGTGTTGAATGTTCGGTTGAATCATGGATTATGGATTCTGGTGCATCATTCCATGTGACCCCTTGCAAGGATTTGATGTTAAATTTCAGACTTGGAAATTTTGGTAAAGTCCGTCTTGCTGATGATGAGACTTTGGATATTGCGGGCATGGGAGATATTAATCTCAAGACCTCTTTGGGGACTAGCTGGACGTTGAAAGATGTAAGGTACATTCCCGGACTTAAGAAGATGTTGATATCTGTGGGTCAGTTAGATAAGGAAGGGTATCGAGTTTCTTTCGGAAACAGATAGTGGAAGGTTATAAAGGGGAATCTAGTTGTTGCTCGTGGAGAGAAGAAGGGGACTTTGTACATAGTTGAACAATCTAGCTATGAAGCAAATGCAGTTGCTGATGAGATTGGGTCTTCAACTTTGTGGCACCAAAGACTTGGTCATATGAGTGAAAAGGGTATGAAGCTGTTAACTTCAAAGGGGAAGATTCCAGAGCTGAAGAATGTGGAAGTTGGGTTCTGTGAACCATGTGTTCTTGGAAAGCAGAAACGAGTTACTTTTGCAAAATTAGGGAGGACCCCGAAGGCTAAGAAGTTAGAGCTAGTTCATACAGATGTATATGGTCCAACAACAGTTGCGTCGTTGGGAGGATCTCGCTACTATGTTACTTTCATTGATGATTCCACTAGAAAGGTATGGATTTATTTTTTGAAGAAAAAATCAGATGTGTTTGATACTTTTAAGAAGTGGAAGACTGAAGTTGAAAACCAGACTGGTTTGAAGGTTAAGAGTTTGATGTCAGATAATGGTGGTGAGTATAGTAGTGATGAGTTTAAAAGCTATTGCGCAGAGTACGGGATTAGAATGATTAAAACTATTCCAGAGACACCGCAACAGAATGGTGTTGCAGAGCGCATGAATAGAACCTTGAATGAGAGGGCCAAGAGTATGAGGTTACATGCAGGGTTGCCGAAGATTTTTTGGGCAGATGCAGTTAGCACAACAACATATCTCATAAACAGAGGACCTTCAGTTCCTTTGGGGTTCAAGATTCCCGAAGAAGAGTGGCAGGAAAAAGAGGTAAATCTTTCACACTTGCGAGTTTTTGGTTGTGTTTCTTATGTGCGTGTTAAAGATTCAGACAGAGACAAGCTTAATCCGAAAGCAAAGAAGTGTATCTTCATTGGTTATGGCTCAGATGATATGGGTTACCGTTTCTGGGATGAACTGACGAAGAAGGTCGTTAGAAGTAGAGATGTTACTTTTAATGAAAATGCGGTGTACAAGGATAAGCTTGCAGTTGATTCTGAGTTTACAAAGGAACAATCTGAAAAAGAGAAAGCAGTGCTTGAAGATATTACTGAAGAAGATCTTGCAGGAAATAGTGGGAGTTCTGGGAATGCTGATGAGACAGGTTCAGTTACTCCACAGGCTGAGGTAAGAAGATCTAGCAGAACTGTGAGGCCGCCACAAAGATTTTCTCCTTCAGCATATTACATGTTATTGACCGAGGACGGAGAGCCTCCGTGTTATTCAGAGGCAGTTCAGGTGGATGATTCAGTTAATTGGAAATCAGCAATGGAAGAAGAGATGAATTCTCTTGAGAAGAATGAGACTTGGTCTTTAACAGAATTACCAGCAGGAAAGAAGGCTTTACAAAATAAGTGGGTGTTCAGGATCAAAGAAGAACCAGATGGCAGCAAATGGTACAAAGCAAGGTTAGTAGCCAAGGGATATCAACAGAAAAAGGGAATTGACTATACTGATATATTTTCTCCGGTTGTTAAGATGACTACAGTTAGACTTGTGCTAAGCATTGTGGCTGCAGAGGAGTTACATCTAGAGCAACTAGATGTTAAGACCGCGTTCTTACATGGTGATCTTGAGGAAGACATCTACATGGTTCAACCAGAAGGATTTCAGGTAGCTGGGAAATAAAACTTGGTTTGCAAGCTTATAAAAAGCTTGTATGGTTTGAAGCAAGCACCAAGACAATGGTACTTGAAGTTTGACAACTTTATGATGAAGAATGGGTACACGAGGAGTGCTATGGATCATTGTTGTTACTTTAAACAATTTGATTCATCTTATATCATATTGTTGTTGTATGTTGATGACATGTTGATAGCAGGATCAAACATGAGGGAAATCAACAGGCTAAAGAGACAGATGTCTGAAGAGTTTGAGATGAAGGACATGGGTGCAGCAAAACAGATACTTGGTATGAGCATCATAAGGGATAGATATGAAGGTACTTTGAAATTATCTCAAGAGAAGTATATTGAGAAATTATTGCAGAAATTCAGTGTCCAGGATGCGAAGACCAGAAATACACCGTTGGCAACTCACTTTAATCTCACGAAGAAGCAGTCACCTAAAACGGATGAATGAAAGAAAGATATGGCTAAAGTTCTGTATGCATCTGCAGTTGGAAGTTTGATGTATGCTATGGTGTGTACAAGGCCAGACATTACTCATGCAGTGGGAGTTGTTAGCAGGTTCATGTCTAATCCAGGAAAAGAGCATTGGGAAGCAGTCAAGTGGTTGTTACGCTACTTGAAAGGCACATACAAGTTTGCATTATGTTTCAGTAAGAAAGATGTTATCTTGGAAGGGTTCTCTGATGCAGATTTGGGCGGATGCTTGGATACAAGAAAAAGTACTACGGGATATATTTTCACTTTGGGTGGCACAGCAATTAGTTGGATGTCTCGACTTCAAAAGAGTGTTGCTCTTTCAACCACAGAAGCAGAATATATGGCTATCTCTGAAGCTGGAAAGGAGATGATTTGGTTGAAGAATTTTCTTGAAGAGTTGGACAAGAAACAGGCGGACAGTGCTTTGTATAGCGACAGTCAAAGTGCCATTCATCTTGCGAAGAATCCTGTGTTTCATGCTAGGACGAAGCATATTCAGCTGAGATATCACTTTACGAGGGAGTTGATTAGCAATGGTACTTTGTCCTTGAAGAAAATCCTTGGTTCAAAGAATCCTGCAGATATGTTGACTAAGGTGGTTACTAATGAAAAGTTGAAGCTTTGCATAGCTTCAATTGGCCTTCAGAATTGATTGATGAGAAGGCGCTGCACTAGTTAGAGTTATTGATCGAAGTATTGGGTGTTATTAGATTTACAAGAGTGAAGAGAAGACGTGGTCAGACTCCAAGTGGGAGATTGTTGGGTTTGTGGAGTCTAACAGGTTTCAGAATTGGTTTCTGATTTGAGTTAGAATTTCCAGATCTGAATTCTAATTAGAGTTAGTAATTTCAGAATTTCAGAATTAGACTCTGATTAGTTTTAGGCCCAGTTTTTTCTCTTATAAATAGTCTCATGTAATTGTAAAACACCAACACATCAGAACACAACAGAACAACATAGTTGTGAGAAGATCAATACAAAATTAGTGCGGCTTGTGGAGTAGGAATTTCCGAACCACGTAAATCTTTGTCTTGTGTGATTGTCGTTTATTTTCTTGTTCTTGTTTATTCGCTTTGGGTTTTGCTTTCGTTGTTGTATACTCAACATATAGGTCTTTGGACTGACTGTCTCATCAATGACAATTTTCTCTTTCAATTTCTTATCCTCATCTGACTTATATCCTAGACACTCTTTCCAATTCTTAGAGGTATTAATCTCATGAAATTTCCTACCAGAGTCTGTCCAGGTTCTGATTTTCTCATTAGCATATTCAAGTTCCTTTTCTAGAGCAGTACATTTGGATTTCATTAGTATTAACACATTCTTTTTGTACTTCTTGCATACGAGAAAATTCAGCTTCTAGTATGTCATTCCTTTTTCTAAGTTCAGACATCTCAGATAAGATCCTAGTATTTTCAGCAGTTTGACTTCTAAAGCTAATATGTAATGACTTTAGAAAACATCTTAACTCAGAAGCATTATCAGTATCAAAATCAAAGATAGTATTTAGTACCTTATCATCAGGAGCAGCAGTTACATCAGCGTTGGCCATTAGAGCATAGTTGACCACCTCAGTATCAGATTCTGAGGAAGAGTCCATCCAATCCTTGCTTGATGTGATAAGTGCCTTTGTCTTCTTACACTCAGAAGCAAAGTGACCCATACCATTACACTTGTAGCATCTAACCTTTGACTTGTCAAATTTGCTACCCTTGCTGTTCTTTTTGATATACTTGTCTTTGTTTGCATTGAAGGCCTTTTTCTGAAAGTTGCCTTGTCTTCTACTCTTCTTGAACTTCATCTTCCTGAAGTTTCTGACAATCATAGCAACCATCTCTTCCATGTCTGAGTCAGAAGAATCATCATCAGTATTGGCATCAGGATTGCCATCAGTATCTGATGAAGAGTCATCAGGATCTGACTCAACTATTCTTGTTTTACTTCTAGAGACCTCCATAGTTTTTCCTTTTGATTTAGCCTCTGCTTTCAAAGCAATTGATTTTGCCTTGCTGCTTTTCTTGTTCTTTCTCTGTTGAACTTCAAGATCATGAGTTCTTAGCATCCCATAGACTTCATCAAGAGACACAGTGTTCAGATCATACTGATGTCTAATGATCGAGGTCTGAGTGTCCCATTCTTCAAGTAAAGCTCTTAGAAACTTGGTGTTTGAATCTTCAGTTTCATATTCCTTGTCAACTAAAGATAAACTGTTCAATAGTGTCAAAAATCTATCATATAGATCAGTTAGGCTCTCATCAGGTCTTGCATCAAATTGTTCATATTCTTGAATCAAAAGAGCCCTTCTGTTTTTCTTGACAGATGCAGATCCCTGGCACTGAGTTTCCAAAGTATCCCAGATTTCTTTTGAAGACTTGCATGCAATTACTCTGTTTGACATGACAGCATCAAGACTATTGTGCAAGATATTCTTTATCTTTGGTTCCCTGAGTACATGAGCTTTTTCTTCTGGAGTCCATTCACTTTTAGCCTTGACCACATAATGTTCAGGTACCGTATCTGTTCGTTCTACAATCCTTGTAGGAATATATGGTCCATCACGAATCCTGTCCAAATAGTCAGGATCCATAGCCTCCAGGTACATCAGCATCTTTACCCTCCATGTTGGATATTCTGATTTCTTCAAGATGGGAATCTTCATGCTTTCATACTTGGTTGTCGACATCTTTAAATCGTATCTGATTCAGAATTAAATCGGTTTGCTCTGATACCAATTGTTGCCTAGTAATAATCTATTGTAGAAGGGGGTTGAATACAATAGTATAAGATAATCGACTTCTTAATGTATATATCACAAATATGAAATAAAGATAACAGCTTTATTAAATCTGATATAAAACTGTTACAAACTCTCTCAAGAAATTCTGATGTTCTTGAGAGCTGCTAGGTTACACAAATACTCAAGTGTATGATCGATTATGTTCACGTCCATAAATCGAAACCTAAACTGTGTTTATATACTACACAGCTTCTCTATCAATGATAAGTCCTAATCAATTACAAAGATTGAAACCTATCTATAATTGATAGCTTCATTCTACAAACCAGGAACCGACAAAATAAACTTCCATGTTTAACTAGACTCCAAATATAACTCGAAGTAGGAATCCTGATCAGCTTCCAGTCCTGATGATCAAACCTGATCCCAGTCCTGATATGCATTCTGATCCTGACGACCATGCAATCCTGATGACGTCAGCAATCCTGATCAGTTGAGTCTAGATCCTGACGATCATTGAATTCTGATCTAACATAAGCGTAAGGGAGATCTTATCCAAAACTTTGGTCGGTCACTGTACTACCAAAAATATACGATCCGTTGGATTATAAAACTACAAATATTCAAATCGATGAGGACCGTCAGATATAATATTAAAAATTATATTTGATTAATAATAGGATAGTATTTAAATACTAAAAGGTGTATTTTGATAATTTAAACCTATTATAAATGGGTTTTTTATATTGAATAGAAATCTTTATGTAAAAATTCGTAATTATCTTTTCTCTTTATTTTATGGATAGTTCCAGTTAGATAATAATTATTAAACCATCATTAAATTAAAGATAATTTTGTAAGTTTCGCATGGGCTGTAAAATCGTTAAAATCTGTTGTCTAAAACTCAAGATAAAGCCCAACAGCCCAAACAGTAAAGTTATTATCTAAATTTTAATAAATATTTTTTTATTATTGTAGCACCAATTTAATTTTTTTTCTTAATTCTTTTAAATTTATAAATTCTTTGTTTATTTCAATAAAATATTAAAATCAATTTAAGAAAAAATTAAAATCGATCTGGTCCGTGTACGATCAGTATACGACCAAATTAATAATTATAGTTAGATCTTAAATAGATCGATGAGAATTGTTAGATCTAATATTAAAAAGTGTATCTGATTAATAATAGAATTATATTTAAATACTAAAAAGTGTATTTTGATAATTTAAAATTTTTCTATGTAAAAATTCTTAAATATCTTTTCTCTTGAATTTATGTATAGTTCCAGTTAGATAATAATTGTTAAACAAAATATCAAGATAATAATTCATATCGATTACAATGATACCCTACGTTATAAGAGACTTAGGAGAACTCCTGTACATGAATAAATTTAAACACTTTTTTTTTCTGAAGGAACATAACAATTCGATTAATCCAAATTATAATTATATTATTTTACATATAACAAGCATAAAAGGATAATATCAAAATATTATTAAAATGTTGAGGGTTTCATATTCATAAAATCCTTTGTGTATTTGATTAAATGTAGGATTATATTTAAATACTAAGAAGTGTGCTTTGATAATTTAAACCAATTGTAAATTGGTTTTCTATATTATATTGAATTGAATTCTTTATGTAAAACTTCTTAACCATCTTTTCTTTTCAGTTTATTTTATGGGTAGGTCAACTGGTCAAGTTAGATAATAATTATTAAACCATCATTAAATTAAAGATAATTTCGTTAGTTTCACATGAGTTATAAAATCGTCAAAATTCAATTTCTAAAACTCGGGATAGAACCCAAATATTAAAGTGAGTATCTAAATTTTAATAATTTTTTTTTATTGTAGCACCAATTTATTTATTTTTCCACTAATTCTTTTAAATATAGAAATTTTATGTTTCTTTCAATAAAGTATCAAAATTAATTAAGAACAAATTCAAATCGATAAAGAATATAATAATATGATAATAAAATTTTATATAATCATAACATAATTTTCATTCTATTTAATAATTTTTAAGTAATAATGTATTTTAAAATTTTATTTACACCGTAAATAAAACCGAAACATTAAAAGTAAAAGCAGTTAGTAAGATACTTACATCAGTATATACTTGATATCCTTATTATATTAAATACTTATATATAATAATCATAATAGGGATCTTATCCCAAATTTTGGTCGTAGACAACCAAATTAATAAGGACCATTAGATCTTAACTAGATAAATGGAAATCGTTAGATCAAATATTAAAAAAGTTTATTTTATTAATAATAGGATTATATTTAAATTCTAAAATGTGTATTTTGATAATTTAAACCAAATATACCAAATATAAATAAGTTTTCTATATTGAATAGAATTCTCTATGTAAAAAATTCGTGACTTTTTTTTTCTCTTCCATGGACAATTCCACCTAGATAAAAATTGTTAAACCATCTTTTAATTAAAGATAATTTAGTTATCTTCATGTGGGGTGTAAAATTATCAAAATCTGATTTTTAAAACACAAGATAAAGCCCAAATTAATAAAGTGAATATTTAAATTCTAATAATAATTATTATGTCATAATTATTTTAACACCAATTTAATTACTTTTTTCTAACTATTTTAAATTTAGAAATCTATGTTCAAAAATTAAAATCAATCTAAGAAAAATTCAAATCAACAAGGAATATATAATAATACGATGATAAAATTTTATAAAATTGTGCATATTTTTAATCCTATTTTATTAAGTTTTATATCATAACTAATCAAATATTATTTATTATTAAATAATAAATTATACGTAAATGGTGATTTTGTTTTATAAGAACTCATATAGACCTAATTTCATTGTTAACAGAACTATATTCATATTAAAAAAAAAACTAATTTTGAAATTTTAGACTCAGCTACAGAAATTTTAAACATATATACATTGTAAATTATTAAATTCGAAACTTTAAAAGGTTGCTAATCAATTAGTATAGTAATTTTCTGAAAAATCGTAATTTACAAAAAATATTATCAAATAACATGTCTGCAAGAAAAAATGAAAAAAATCTTATTTTTCAAAAAACCTATAAATTTTAATATGTTGTTGGTAGATTCAAACCTTAGATCATTCTACATGATAATTTTACTTATATCTAACGTTTTTCAACAATTTAATTTGAAAGATTCAACGATTATGGATTGAGTGATCAAACAAAGCGACCAAACTTAACTTATAAGGAAGCTTTCATTATTTAGTCTTTAATATAATAACATAGATATTTACCGGATATACTATAAAAAAATGAAATTTATACAGAATTTTGATCATGGTGTACTACTTTAAAAGAAGAACTATTACAAAAAAAACTATATTTTAATTGATAATTTATTTTCTCAAAAGTTTAAAGTTCCCGCATCTTTAACATATTACAAAAAAGAGTATATTATATTTTAGCAATAAATATTTAAAAAAATTATAAATTAAAAAAATTATAAATATTAAGAAAAATTAATGATGTTATCATGGTAGTTTGGGCATAAATACCGCCAAAACATTCTCAACCGTTAGATCCAATACTTTTTGAAGCTGTTGGGTTGTGATATATAAAAGAAGCAAGAATGAGCACTATAGCTCGACAATAATATATAGCAACATAATCATATATGTGAGCTGATATCATAGCTGAAAGCTTTTAAAACCTCATTCGTATATAGAATGATATATTGGATACTCTTTTCGTCAAAACATGCAATGTAGTTCAAATACTATACACGGAACATCGTTGTTCAATTTCTGTCACATTATCGGTAACTCAGCACCTAGGCTTTCATTACAATGTGCAGCACAATTCCAAGTGGAAGAAGGGGATATACTTGGAATACACGATACACGGTGATCAACCGTTATATCGCAACTTGACTTTTCTACTAGTACAAGGACGACTTCCTATTCGGTTATCACCCTGGCCGCATTTGGACCCTTCATGCTATACTGGCACCTGTTTCATTGCCGAACATGGAGTCATACTATACTGGCACCTGTTTCATTGCCGAGCATGACTTCGTACTATACTGTCACCTGTTTCATTGCCGAGCACGAGTTAATTCCAGTCCCCAGATGAAAATCAATGTCACGGGAAATGGAAGTTAATCCTGTTTTCCCCAAGTACAATTATTTGTCAAAAACTTTGTAACCGTTCAGAATTCCTTACTCCAGAGTAATTGAAAGGAGTAAGTCAAAGTGTGGGTTGACATTAGTCAACGAAACTACCGATGATTACTACGTATTTTGGAATCATGACCAGGGAGTTTTTGTAAAATACCTTTAGTTCTGATCAATCAGAACTCGAAAACATATTAACTTTTAATGAAAGAGGCAAGTGAAATCATATTGTTCACTTCCTGAGATGGATTCCAAATTTTTGATAAGTTCAAAACCTTAATCATCATTTGAGGTAAATAGTTTAAAAGTAGCTGGGAACTCCTACTATAGTCACATAAATCTCTTTTGAGATCAGAAAATATTTTAAATAACTATTGGAACCTTACGTAATATTTAAATAAGGTTCTATGATTTTTAAATCGTATTTGGAATATTTAATAAATACCCAGATAGTAAATATTAAAATATTATTCAACATAAAATCACCTAAGTGAGTATTCAGAATAATATTCACTTAGTTAAATAATCTTCAAATAATAAGTATTGAATTATTATTCAATATAAGACACTTAAGTGAATATTCAAAATAATATTCACTTAATTAAATAATATTCAAATAATAAATATTGAATTATTATTGTAAGACCCCAGATTTTGGGTAGAATTAAAACTTTTATTATATGTTGATATAAATATGGATAGTGGCAATGACTTTGAGAATCAAGTTATGAAATGAATATGAATTTCGGTTTTCAAACATTTTGAGAATAGTAAGAATGGACTGAACATATAAATAAGAACAATCAATCTGGAAGATAAGAATACAATACTCCAGGGAAGGAAAGTATTTTTATGTCATCCAAATCAATATCTGGAATACATCCGACAACTCCGTAAACAAGATATCGTACGCCCGAGAAAGCACTAGAACGTTTTCTAAGTGCAAAGAGTAAAGAGAAAATAGATCAGGAATATTGGAACGGATTTTGATCCAAAGGATTATAGAAAAACCACTGATGAATAGTAACTCTTCATTTAAAAGTTTTTCAGACCACCCTATATGCGGGACGATATAATAAACTTTCAAAGTCGCATTAGTGATCTACGATGGAAATAAAAGAATGCAGAAGTTGTCAGAATCGGAAAAATAGCATTTTTCGTTTTCTCCGAAATTTCACCAAAAACGGACTAAATAATTATTATTTGAGGATATTTAAGGATTTAAATTATTAATTCCATGGATATGGATTTGATAAATGAATTAGAAGTATCGAGAACGATTTCGGTAAAATACCTCGATAGAACCCTCGAGAAACCTTGCGAGCGTTCTACGAAATTAAACGAACCAGAAAAGCTACTTTATTCCAAGCCAATGCATGCTTGCCAAGTGTCAAGACAAGAAGAGACCAAGGGTGATGACTCACCACATTGGATAAATATCAAGTAATTAAACAAGATAAGAAGAAAAAGAAAAAGGAAGAGAAATTTCGGGAGAAAAGAAGAAAGAAAAATGGGAGAGAAAGAAATGATCATAACTTGAGATTCCGTTGTCCGTTTTTGGCGTTCCACCACTCAAATCGAAGCTCTCGAGAAGCCCGACGTAACCATGGTAAGCAATCGCCTCACCTCTGTCATTTACCCTTCGATTTCAGTGAGTAACAGTTGGAGAAGATGATGAATAGTAACTTGTATTTTGCTTTGTTGCTTTTGATATTGAGTTTGTGGCTTCCAAAGGTTGTATTAAGCAAGGATCTAAGGTTACATAAGGAATATAGCAGCAAGCAAGCTTGGAGGAAGGTATAAACCTCTGCCCCTTTGAGTTTTATATGAGTTTTAAAGTGGTTTTGATGTTCATGTAAAGTTAAGATCATGATTAAGTGATTTAGTGATTATTTGGACTTGTTTGAATGTGTAAAATGATGGGTGTTGGATTTGAGCCTCCCCACTGATCTTAGAGGTGTATGATGGTTGTTTGTTGAGGTTGTAGATGTATGGTATGCCCGGTGTGGCTTGGTTATGTTGTGACAAAATAGGATTATTCGATTTTAAGCCGTTGTAATGCCCGATTTTCGGTAACTCTATAAACTGCCTAGAATCAGAAAACTTAACTGCCTCTTTTGGTTCAGTTATGAACATGAGTGTGTAGAGCTTTGTTTCTAGTTTACGTGAGCGCAAGAATCATGTCATTACGATTTACGGTTTATGAGATATGACCATTTTAGTGAAAGTGGTTCAAGGAATGAGATTGCAGAAATGTACCAACTTTGTGGCTATGTTTGAGACCCTTAAAAGTTGTTTTAAAATATGGAATTTTGTATTGAAGTGTCAAGGGCAGTTACGAAGGTTTGTACGAAGGTTTCGAGTCCAAAAGATTATTTTCCGATTTTATAAAAATGTGTTAGCCGAGGCTGCGCAAGTGAAAACCACTAAGAGCATGACTTAGAAACAAATGTTGAAAATGGTTAAGTATAACTTGTATTCGAGGATCGATTTCGGACTAAACCTACGACTGAAGTAATTGTCGACTAAACATGGACTTAGTATGAGCCTATAACGAGCTAGTAATTTCTTGGTTGTGTTTCGCTTACGTGTTTAAACATTGAGTGCAAGTGGATTATCCAGGGGATTAATCGTGCGTTTTCTTTGACTTTGTCTAGATTGTCCGGCATCGTCGCGAACCCCTATCACTTCTCGAGCATCAGGCAAGTTTTCTAAATCTATACTTTGAAGTATTGATTATATATTACTGCTGTTGCCATGTGTGGAGTTATACAGTTGTGCGATACATGTTATATATTGTATAAAAATAGAGTCTGATTTGGGTTTATATATAAGCTTTGAGATAAAGTAGTTATAAACCGGTATACCTTGTAGCTCTAGAGATAAGAGCATACTTCTTGTTTTCGACTCTAGATCGGGAGTCAGTATTTGAGATATGGAGATAGCCGTGGAAACCCGGAGGGATTCCAGCGGCAGTGTACTAATTATTTTGAGGACTGCTATTATTAAACATTAATTATATTTCTAGAAAGTATTAATTACCTGGAAATGATTTGAGGAATGTTATTTGAATATTACCTCATTCAAAGGTTGTTACTTGGAAATGATTTGGTAATTGGCTTATAAGCTAGATATGGGATATCAGTTATAAGCCAGGTTTTTATAAAGGCCCTAGGTTAAGGGCGTATGATATTTCTTAAGATCAGTAGTGATCATAGTTTGTGTATGATAAAGGTTAATTTTCCGATAAAGACATCGGGTACTGTTAATTGAGGATTATTGACTTAAGGGTTATTATTTATATTCATTTGAGGATTATTGACGTAAGGAGTATTATTTATATTCATTTGAGGATTATTGACTTAAGAGTTATTATTTATATTCATTTGAGGATTATTGACGTAAGGAGTATTATTTATATTCATTTGAGGATTATTGACTTAAGAATATTATTGTGAATATTCATCTGGGGATTATTTAAAGAATATTAATTTTGAATATTCATTTGAAGATTATTTAATTATTTAATGAATATTATTTATGAATATTCATTCGAGGATTAATTATTTAGTTAACGAATATTATTGTTGAATATTCATTTAAGGATTATTTACTTAATGAATATTATTTTTGAATATTCATTTAACGATTATCTATTTAAGGATTATTTATTTAATGAATATTACTTTTGAATATTCATTTGGGTTTTATTCATTTAATGAATATTATTTTCAAATATTCAATTGAGATTATTATTTAATGAATATTATTTTGAATATTCATTCGAGGTTTATATTATTTTGAATTATTAATTCAAGGTTTATTAGTTAATGAATATTATGTTGAATATTCATTTAATCCTGAATTATTTAATGGATATTATTTTCGAATATTCATTTGAGATTTACTAATTAATGAATATTATTTTGAGTTTATTAAGACTCTTAAATACAATTAAATATTTCCCAACTCATCAAAAATTGGGAATCCAGTTTAAGGAGCGAGCAATGATTTTACTCTTCCAATTCCTCGAAAGAGTTTATGTTTTGGGATCACTGCCCTATCCTAACGAATTTCAAATCAAAGCATCTCAGAAAACTCCGACTACTTCCAAGTCGAAATTTTTGCGAAGCGAATCCTTCTCGGTGATTACTCTGGTTGACTCAAGTCAACTTCCATTGTGACTTACTTCCCCAAACAATCAGGGAGTAAGGTGATAAGAAATAATGAACAGTTTTGGCAAGTATCTTATACTTGGGGAATCAGGATTAAACCTCGATTCCGGTTTTATTGAATATTCATCCGGGACTAGGAGGAAACGTGTAAGAGGCTGTGGGACAGTCCATCAAATTATATAGCGTAAGAGGCTGCGGGGCAGTCCAGCATCTATCTAGCGTAAGAGGCTGCGGGGCAGTCCAGCATCTATCTCGCGTAGGAGGCTGTGGGACAGTCCAGCAGATACAAAGCCCGTATGCGGCTTGGGTGATAATCGTGTTAGGATGTCATCCATCTACTAGTAAAAAAGTGTGAGTGCGATACAACGACTGATCATCGTGTATCGTGGTGTGCTCCAGATAGTCCCATCTTCCAATTGGAATTGTACTGTGACATTGTAACGAAAGCCTAGGTGCTGAGTTACCGATAATGTTGACAGTGGTTGAAAAGTATACTTCTTCTACAGTATATTGAACTGTACAGTATTTTGAATCAATGATTAGGCTTTAAGCCTTGATTCTAACGTTTAACATCTATTTTAAAAGATATGTTTTGAGACTTGGTTTCTTATATGGGTACCAAGGATTTCTAAATGATTTACAAAAGCATTGAGCTATCTTTATAAGTTATATGTTGATATTCTGCTTATATAGCAGACATTTTTTTTGAAAGGGTATATTTGGTTTACTTTGAAACCTCATCTTTTATATTAAACTAGAACTTTATTCATAATATAGCAAAAGTTTGCAGAAATATTATGGAAATGATATTTGAAGTACAATAATGGTACTGTTTTTGGGAATACATTCCGATAAGGATATAATTTCAGTATCGAGATATTTTGACAAATTATTGTCTTATACCCGCTTTATTCTGGGTTGAGTTAAAGGCAGAATTATGCCATACTTTCTTTTCCTTGCTGAGCTATCGCTCACTCTTGCTATTGTTTTATATATATTATATAGCAGCGAAGCAGGATGCTAATGGGACGGCACATACCCCGCAAGGCGTTTTCATAAACAGTTTCTAGCAGTGATCCCGAGAGTAGTACGAACCAATCGAATCAGGCTACAACTTTTGGTATTCAACTTATGTATAGATATGAATGGTATGAGAGGATTGTGAGCATCAGGAGGCTAAGTTGGAAATGTAACATTTCTTAGAAATTGTATCAGTGACAGATTTAAAGACATTTGGGTATTGTAATAAAAATTATTTATTCCGCAGTTGTTGTATCGTGTCGTTTCTGAGACTCTAACCTGTGTGTGTGTGTGTGTGTGAGAGAGACAAATATTGTGGGGTCATGAGCAGGTGAATTATGCACGATGTGAGTAATACAGGTAAGGCAAGGAGTACACAGATTGTGTAACAGCCCCAAATCCGGGGTCAGGGATTTAGAGTAGTCACGATCCATGTACTCCTTGCCTTACCTGTATTACTCACACCATTCATAATTCACCTGCTCATGACCCCACAATATATGTCTCACACACACACACACAGGTTAGAGTCTCAGAAACGACACCATACAATAACTGCGAAATAAATAATTTTTATTACAATACCCAAAATGTCTTTGAATCTGTCACTGATACAATTTCTAAGTAATGTTACATTACCAATTTAGCCTTCGGATGCTCACAATCCTCTCATACCATTCATATCTATACATAAGTTGAATACCCAAAAGCTGTAGCCTGATTCGATTGGTTCGTACTACTCTCGGGATCACTGCTAGAAACTGTTTATGGAAACGCCTTGCGGGGTATGTGCCGTCCCATTAGCATCCTGCTTCGCTGCTATATAATATATATAAAACAATAGCAAGAGTGAGCGATAGCTCAGCAAGGTAATGAAAGTATGGCATAATTCTGCCTTTAACTCAACCCAGAATAAAGCGGGTATAAGACAATAATTTGTCAAAATATCTCGATACTTAAATTACATCCTTATCGGAATGTAATCCCAAAAATAATACCATTGTTGTATTTCAAATATCAATTTCATAATATTTCTGCAAACTTTTGCTATATTATGAACAAAGTTCTAGTATAAACGATGAGGTTTCAAAGTAAACCAAATATAACCTTTCCGAAAAATATCTGCTATATATGCAGAATATCAACATATAACTTAAAAGATGAAGTTATAAGGTGATTCAGTATAAACAACTCCCTTACCATAACTCATGTTATGTAAGGTATCCACAGAGTCATAACTCATAAATAAAAGATGAAGTTGCATGAATTTATTGTTACTTCATTTCCAAACATTTTTCGACCCCCTACCAACATGATTGGTTCTTCACCCCAATACATGTTGCAGGAATATCCAAATTGGATGATGAACCAATACTGGAGTTGCTACCGCGTCCGCTGTGCCTAACCTTACTATGATCAGTAGCAGGTCGCACCGCTCAAATAGTTTTCTACATGTAGATGGAAGTATCACGACGGCCTGACATTGTCTACCGCCTTACTATGACCTCCCGGCCCATTTGGGGCAATATATAAAAGTTGGATGGGCCCACGCAACTTGACCACTTACACCACTCCTAGTTCAGATGGAATCCATGACTCTGAAACGTAAAGATCGTCCTCCTTTCCCCAAGTGTAACACTTGTTGATACGACTCCACTAAGTAGTTATATCTAGGTTGGAAAGGGAGATTCTCCAATATTTCCCAAGCTATGCTTGTTAATGGATATCGACTTGTTCCATGAATTTACCCCTCGATCATTGAGGTGGTAACACAACACTAGACTGGCAGCAATTAAATTGCTCCAAGAAAATATCAGTCCCTTGACAGTTTTGAGTTGAGAGTTCAAAAAGAGTAGTAGTCTCTTAAATCAGGTTTCTCATATTTTTGATGGTTGAGCGAACATTTAAATCCTCTTAAGAGACAGATTTAAATGGAAAACATTGTTTTGGGAACCTCTTTGGATTTTTAAAAATAATCAATGATATTGATTAAATAAGTAAACATTAGATGAATATTCGAAATAATATTCCTTACGTAAATACTGATTAAATGAATATTCGAAAATACTATTCATTAAGTAAATATAGATTAAATGAATATTCAAAGATAATATTCATTAAATAAATAAACCTCAAATGAATATTCAAAAAATAATATTCATTAAATAAATAACTCTTAAATGAATATTCAAAAGTAATATTCATTAAATAAATAACTCTTAAATGAATATTCAAAAGTAATATTCATTAAATAAATAACTCTTAAATGAATATTCAAAAGTAATATTCATTAAATAAATAACTCTTAAATGAATATTCAAAAGTAATATTCATTAAATAAATAACTCTTAAATGAATATTCAAAAGTAATATTCATTAAATAAATAACTCTTAAATGAATATTCAAAAGTAATATTCATTAAATAATAAACAATCCTCGAATGGATAATAATAATAATATTCTTAAAGTCCATAATCCTCAAATGAATATAAATAAATAATATTCATTAAATACATACTTAACCCTCGAATAAGTAAGCCTCAAATGAATATTCAGAAGTAATATTCATTAAATAATAAATCTCAAATGAATATTCAAAAGTAATATTCATTAAATAGATAATTAATCCTCGAATAACAGTTACCGGATATCTTTGTTATCATTCCGGAACAAAGCGATTTTAAGAAAACATTTTGAAAATGATATTCATCTAAGTAAACAAATTTAATTAGACGAATAAGGCTTATTTAATCCGTAAATGCTTCCAGAAGTATTTACTAATTAAATAAACACTGGTTTATTGGTGATGTTGCCTTTAGGTTAATTATTGCGAAATTCTTTCTAAAAAGCTCTGTCCGGGTTTTCGAAAATATACCTTACAAAATAACCCCGATACGCTGGCTAAGTTATAAACTCAATACATGCTCTACCCTCTGAGCCTTTCTTATTCCAGTACACAAATACCTACCTTATGAAATAAAGTCCCCTTCCACCATACGAAAAGTTTATAAATATATACACCATATAATTCAAGGCGTATGATCTTAAAAGCATCACCACCTATCAACAGTATTATAAGGTCATGGGATTTTGGTTATCGCACGAGCAGGATTTAATATCATTAACAAGACCAAGGATATACTGGTTTTGATAAGGAAGCACAATATTGGGAAACTTGCAAATATGGATTGAAACTTATTCAACATATTTCATATATTTCAAAATAAATATACTCTGAACGATCGAGTATGCATACATAACTTGCATCTAGTATATGCATACTTCAAAATATGGTTTTTAGAAACTTGCCTGATGCTCGAGAAGTGATAGGGGTTCGCGACGATGCCGGACAATCTAGACAAAGTCAAACGAAAACACACGGTTAATTCCCTCGATAAACCACTTATAACTCAATGCTTAAACACGTAAGCGAAACACAACCAAGGAATTACTAACTCGTTATAGGCTCATACTAAGTCCATGTTATTTGTCAAATTCTTATATCATAAGTTTGGTTCGAAATCCATTCTCAAATCCAAGTTATACTTAACCATTTGGAACCTTGGTTTCTAAGTCTCGTTTTCAGTGGTTTTCACTTGCGCGACCCTGACTAAAACATTTTTATAAAATCGAAAAATAATCTTTTTAATACGAATCCTTTTCGTGAGCCTTCCAAACGGTCTCTAGTATTATTCCTCAAAGTTTCACATTTTAATATGGCTCCGAAGTGGTCCAAATATAGACTCAAAGTTGCTGACCAGAGATGGGTCGTTCTTCCGAACGGCGTTTACTAAAACTCACTTTTCTCTTAAATCGTTCGGCCAAATTAGGCGAACCACATATCATTACGAAGCTTATAACATAAACTACACAATCATGGGCAGTAGGACTCAAGGGTCGAGCTCTAACAGAGGAAAAACAGGGAACCAATCAGTAGGTAAAAATTTGGGCATTACGACGGCTATAAATCGGATGTTCCAAAAATCATAATCATCAAACCAAGCCACACCGGGCATCCATACATCTTAAACACATGATTCTCATCTCCACAAGTCCAGGGGTATTATACTTTAACATCTTAATCAACAAATGGCTAAACCAACTACAAGATCATGCTAACATGCTTATATTAACACTATAATCTCAACTAAGCTAACAATCATCAAGAACATCCACAAAACTCAAAGTCAACTAAGGGTTCATGGGGTTAATACCTTACTTGGAGTGTATGATCACGTAGTAAGCCTTGTCTAGCCCTTAGATTTCCTTGACCAAGCTTAGATCATCAAAAGAAGTCAAGAAATCAAAGTTAGTTATTGAAAGTTACTATTCATCTGTTCAAAGAACTGCCCAAACGAGGTCCTTACCCTGCTTTTCTGGGCGAGGTTTCTAAAGCGTAGTTGTAGAGCATCTCCATGGCTTTCCAACAAGCTATAGAACGCAAGATTTCATTTAGAAATGAGAGAGATACGGCCGTTTGAAAATCGGTGCAGAAACTGCCAAGATCATGGCAGTTTGGATTCTTCAACTTGGGGAGGCGATTTGACTAGGCTATACTCCTTGGATTGCTATGAAATCTTGAACGCATGTTATATATGGAGTGAAGAAGCTGTGGTTAAATTTTGGTGATTTTATCATGGTTGAAAATGGAGTTATGGATTTTTCTTTGGAGGGTGCTCTAGCTGATCAGTTTTGGAGAATTTTGTGTTTCTCTTGCTTTTCTTTTCTTCTTTTCTTTTTGTTTTGAGTAAAAGATAAGAATGCTGATATTTTGTTAAGTGGTGAGTCATAGGGACACATGTCGATCAGTGGGGTATCATGGTGGCAAGCAGGGACACGTGTCGCGCATGCACGCGTTTGGTTAAAGTAGCTTTACTGGTTCGTTTCCTTTCACATGGATGATCCAAATATTGCATTTCTCGAATTAATCTTGTTATATGTTACTTCCATGTCTATATTTAATCTTGTCATAATTTCAATACTTAATCCATGATTCGTTCGCTTAATCGCTTAATCTCATTATAAAGTATCAGCGGTTTCTAGAACATTCGTTTCACTGTCCCAGTGGTTTTCGTTCTAAATTCTCAAATCAAATATAATAAAATTCCAAAATATTAAATCCTCAAATCCTCAATTTTTAATATCTCATTTCTTGAATATAATAATATATAATTCGCTGTCCGGTCAAATATTTCACCAAAATAAAATTTGGAATTTCTGAATTCCGATCGTCTTTGCATTCCCTTATTTACTCCGTAGATCACTAATATGACTTCGGAATATCCACACTACGTCTCGTACATAGGTGGCATGAAATTTTTTGTTAATCCTCAAAATCACTATTCATCCACCAAATTCACTATTCACTGATGCACTTAATCATAATAAGACAAGTTTTAATTAATCCAAAAATTCGGGTTATTACAGTCTCCCCTCCTTAAAAGGATTCCGTCCCGGAATCAACTTAGGCATAACTGGGGGTACTTCTCTCCCGTTGCACTTTCTAACTCCCAGGTGGATTCTTCCACCTCTTGTTTCTCCACAAACCTCTCACTAGCTTGGCAACCTCGTCTCTTAGCACTTGTTCTTTTCTATCCGTGATTTCCACAGGTTGCTCTTTGTAAGTCAGACCAGGTTGTATATCTACCTGCTCGTACTCTACATATGTCGGGCATCTATAGTATACTGACGTAGCATTGACACCTGAACCCCGTTATGACCATTCTACAAGTTTGGGGGGTAAGGCTGGCTCGTAGGCCACCTTCCTGACGCATTTTAAAATCTCAGATGGCCCAATGAATCTCGGGCTCAACTTCCCTTTCTTTTCAAATCTAATTAATTCTTTCCATGGAGATACCTTTAGCATCACGAATCGCTAACCTCATATTCTCTATCTTGTTTGTACAGAAATACACCAGCATAAACTTGATTGTCATTCATCAACTTGCCATTTAGCTTATCAATAGCAGTACTATCTCTATACTCGCGGGCTTAGTCCGCATACTTTCTCTGTCTGTCTTGGCTGTTACTAGCCGCTTGTTGGTGAAATCTTTTGCCTTTCTAGTTTTTCGGATTAACTTGGGTTTTGTGTAAAATCTCATCCTTTAATTCCCGATCCTTCGGAATCCATCTCTGTCTCATTTTCATTAAGGGCATCGGCCACCACATTGGCCTTCCCCGGATGATAGTGTATCTCACAGTCATAATTCTAGGTCAATTCTAGCCATTTCTCCATCTCATGTTATCTACTATCACGGATAACTGAAAGCCACTTCATTACATTCCATCAAAATTTGTGGGTGCACTAATCAACCCCAAAACAACTTCGCTGAAAACTCTAAGTGTCTATTCCTAGTATGAATCGCAGTCTTGGGTATATCCTCGAATTTAACTTCCAACTGGTAATATCCAGTTCTTAAATAAATTTGGAAATACACAGCGTTCTTCCGCTGATCAAACAATCATTTACAAAGGTACCTATTCTCCATGTCGAACTCATACAACTCTCGAGGTTCGATGCATAATCTTGTGTTAACATCTTTCTTTCTTACAACAACACCGGGGTTCTCCATGGTGGTACACGGGGTCTTATCATACCCTTATACAACAACTCTTGTAACTTAGTCACTAACCCTTTCATTCCCATTGTACTCTGAATACTCGGTATTCATTCTCATGTCATCCAAATCGATATCTGGTAGCTTATTAAAACCTTGTACAATCTCCCAAAACCATTTTAGTTCCCTTTATACTTGGTATCTCTTTCCTTGGCGTCAACCATAAGAGCTAATTAAGCCTCGTATTTCTGGCGTAATAGTTTCTTAGTCGGAACTATATTCAAGAATCTCTGAATCTGTCTCCATCCTTTATTTATTACTCTCTCTCTCTTACAATCAGTCTGGGCTCCATTGGGTGTCAACCAATCCATCCTTATAATAATATCAACTTCTCCCAAGTCACAATACCAGCTCCCTCTGACTCCATCGCCAGTACTTATCTTGCTAACCCAGAGGTAGTGTCCATTCGTAAACAACTCCTCCAAAATCTCAATTCCATTATAGGGCATCTATCTAACACCGTTGTCACTGGAGTACACGACACATCGCTATTCCGTTCACATATGTCGATTGACACGCTTTCCATTATCATAACATCCTTGGGAGAATAAATCAATTTCGTTGATACGTCACCAACATTCTATTCGTCTTAGGGATTCGCTCCTGTCATAGGAGATTTCGTTGCGAATCTAATTCCTATCAGCGATTTTTTTTTTTTTTTGTGTGTGTGACTTATTTGACCTGGTTGGCCTCCCTTTAAAATTCAATAAAGATAACAAGAATCATGGAGCTTTGAAAAGATAGCTCCCATATCAAGGAAAACATCACACACTGGTGATCATAAGGTTATGAGTTTTAAGGTAACCTTATTGGAGGTAAGAGAATTTACCGAGAGATCAACATGATCATAAGAACTCAACGTTGCGTGCCTCGATTGAGACATTACTAAAGGTAATTAGCCTTCTTGTATTTCACAACTCACAAGTGATGGCGTCCCATCCGACTTCTATCACATAGACAGATAGTCCTTGTAGCCCCTATAAGTATAGGGTTGTTCGTCTCAGTGGGAGTTGAAAAGTATGAAAGCAATTCGAGATCAATTTAACGATTATCGCCTCTCGACAATATTTCTCAAAGGAACACCTTGAATTAAAATTGAACAGATTCCAAAGGTGCGGTTTCCAAAGAAAATACAAAGAAAAGAATAACCAAAAAGATACTGGTACTTAACAAACAAGTGGTGAGGTATCACCATGGGGTCATTCATTATTTGAAGAAAAGTGAAAGCTTAAATAACATCATTTGACAGGGCTTCGAAAACCTGAAAGTAGGCATCGTGACAGCCTCTAACACAATTGAAATTAATTATGATTTAACACAAGTGTTATAAAATAACTTCGAAGAGGGAATATACCCTTTATCAGAATTCTTTCTTGGAAAGAGGTCAAGATAGATCATAGATTGGGGAAATATCCCACATAATCTGCAAAGGGGGAGGGTACTACCAAGGTCTCTACGGATGCCTTTTATGTCGGCTCCTCTAATGGATAATCATTCAATTCCAAAGCTTTTCTTTTCCACGCGCCCTAAGGTGTTTGATACTTACGTCATTGCCGACTTATAATAGTCGCTAAGGATCCAACCATCGACCTTTGCAATCGCAGGGAATTCTATTCGACTAGGCGCAAACATCTCAAGTAAGCGTTCTGTTCTATAAGAAGACTTCGATACCGTTGTCGCCCATAGCAATGACAATTCCACATGTCGACTAGGCGGTACTCCGGAGGATCGTTAGAAACTACAAACTTAAATTCGGTCTCTATTTCAATCATCTTTATACCCAAAATTTTCCTTGAGATAATAAAATCCCTCAATGATGTAATAGACACTATTTCCAGTGGAATCGCTGGTCGTGGGGGATTGAAATCTCATAGCCCAAAACAATTCCTTACACTATTCTAGGCAACTAAGTACCCTTAATCGTTCGTGAAAATCTGAACATCTTGGTTCTTACGTATGCCGCCTCCTTATGGGCAACTATAACCGACTACGGGTAACAGGTTTCGTTCAAGTCGAATCAATCCACTGATACTGGCTGTACTGCCTCTACCTCTTCTGCTTTGGAGACTCTACTCCATTTTCTTTGTCATATCTCTTGATGAATCATGAACGATCCTTAAAACTCTCGTTTCGTCACTTATTTGTCCTCTGAAGGTTCGTCTGGTCCTATTATACGACCTCAAGTAACATACTACATCTTTATCAATCAACACGTTCTCTACAAGATTCTTTCCTTGACCCACCATGGGGTCTTCCTCTAGATCCTCCTATGGATCTTCCTTTATCGGGTCTCCGTCCATTTCAAGGAACGCATCATAAATTGCCTACTCGAAGGCCTCGGGGTCTGGTATCTCAGAATCCCATCAATCTATAACTCATACGAATCGAGGTGACTAATCATGAAGTCCTAAGTACGGTTTCCCAGAAGAAGTCCCCTCTCGGGCTTCATCTTAAACAGTCAGGGTCGTGTCCTCTAACCCGACTACGAACTCAATTTAGGCTCTAGATGTTCTTATCATTCTTAAGGGTATTGTAAGACTCGATCTCCTATCGTTTCTGAGGACTGTAACCTAACGCTCTGATACCATTTCTGTAACAGCCCCAAATCCGGGGTCAGGGATTTAGAGTAGTCACGATCCATGTACTCCTTGCCTTACCTGTATTACTCACACCATTCATAATTCACCTGCTCATGACCCCACAATATATGTCTCACACACACACACACAGGTTAGAGTCTCAGAAATGACACCATACAATAACTGCGAAATAAATAATTTTTATTACAATACCCAAAATGTCTTTGAATCTGTCACTGATACAATTTCTAAGTAATGTTACATTACCAATTTAGCCTTCGGATGCTCACAATCCTCTCATACCATTCATATCTATACATAAGTTGAATACCCAAAAGCTGTAGCCTGATTCGATTGGTTCGTACTACTCTCGGGATCACTGCTAGAAACTGTTTATGGAAACGCCTTGCGGGGTATGTGCCGTCCCATTAGCATCCTGCTTCGCTGCTATATAATATATATAAAACAATAGCAAGAGTGAGCGATAGCTCAGCAAGGTAATGAAAGTATGGCATAATTCTGCCTTTAACTCAACCCAGAATAAAGCGGGTATAAGACAATAATTTGTCAAAATATCTCGATACTTAAATTACATCCTTATCGGAATGTAATCCCAAAAATAATACCATTGTTGTATTTCAAATATCAATTTCATAATATTTCTGCAAACTTTTGCTATATTATGAACAAAGTTCTAGTATAAACGATGAGGTTTCAAAGTAAACCAAATATAACCTTTCCGAAAAATATCTGCTATATATGCAGAATATCAACATATAACTTAAAAGATGAAGTTATAAGGTGATTCAGTATAAACAACTCCCTTACCATAACTCATGTTATGTAAGGTATCCACAGAGTCATAACTCATAAATAAAAGATGAAGTTGCATGAATTTATTGTTACTTCATTTCCAAACATTTTTCGACCCCCTACCAACATGATTGGTTCTTCACCCCAATACATGTTGCAGGAATATCCAAATTGGATGATGAACCAATACTGGAGTTGCTACCGCGTCCGCTGTGCCTAACCTTACTATGATCAGTAGCAGGTCGCACCGCTCAAATAGTTTTCTACATGTAGATGGAAGTATCACGACGACCTGACATTGTCTACCGCCTTACTATGACCTCCCGGCCCATTTGGGGCAATATATAAAAGTTGGATGGGCCCACGCAACTTGACCACTTACACCACTCCTAGTTCAGATGGAATCCATGACTCTGAAACGTAAAGATCGTCCTCCTTTCCCCAAGTGTAACACTTGTTGATACGACTCCACTAAGTAGTTATATCTAGGTTGGAAAGGGAGATTCTCCAATATTTCCCAAGCTATGCTTGTTAATGGATATCGACTTGTTCCATGAATTTACCCCTCGATCATTGAGGTGGTAACACAACACTAGACTGGCAGCAATTAAATTGCTCCAAGAAAATATCAGTCCCTTGACAGTTTTGAGTTGAGAGTTCAAAAAGAGTAGTAGTCTCTTAAATCAGGTTTCTCATATTTTTGATGGTTGAGCGAACATTTAAATCCTCTTAAGAGACAGATTTAAATGGAAAACATTGTTTTGGGAACCTCTTTGGATTTTTAAAAATAATCAATGATATTGATTAAATAAGTAAACATTAGATGAATATTCGAAATAATATTCCTTACGTAAATACTGATTAAATGAATATTCGAAAATACTATTCATTAAGTAAATATAGATTAAATGAATATTCAAAGATAATATTCATTAAATAAATAAACCTCAAATGAATATTCAAAAAATAATATTCATTAAATAAATAACTCTTAAATGAATATTCAAAAGTAATATTCATTAAATAAATAACTCTTAAATGAATATTCAAAAGTAATATTCATTAAATAAATAACTCTTAAATGAATATTCAAAAGTAATATTCATTAAATAAATAACTCTTAAATGAATATTCAAAAGTAATATTCATTAAATAAATAACTCTTAAATGAATATTCAAAAGTAATATTCATTAAATAAATAACTCTTAAATGAATATTCAAAAGTAATATTCATTAAATAATAAACAATCCTCGAATGGATAATAATAATAATATTCTTAAAGTCCATAATCCTCAAATGAATATAAATAAATAATATTCATTAAATACATACTTAACCCTCGAATAAGTAAGCCTCAAATGAATATTCAGAAGTAATATTCATTAAATAATAAATCTCAAATGAATATTCAAAAGTAATATTCATTAAATAGATAATTAATCCTCGAATAACAGTTACCGGATATCTTTGTTATCATTCCGGAACAAAGCGATTTTAAGAAAATATTTTGAAAATGATATTCATCTAAGTAAACAAATTTAATTAGACGAATAAGGCTTATTTAATCCGTAAATGCTTCCAGAAGTATTTACTAATTAAATAAACACTGGTTTATTGGTGATGTTGCCTTTAGGTTAATTATTGCGAAATTCTTTCTAAAAAGCTCTGTCCGGGTTTTCGAAAATATACCTTACAAAATAACCCCGATACGCTGGCTAAGTTATAAACTCAATACATGCTCTACCCTCTGAGCCTTTCTTATTCCAGTACACAAATACCTACCTTATGAAATAAAGTCCCCTTCCACCATACGAAAAGTTTATAAATATATACACCATATAATTCAAGGCGTATGATCTTAAAAGCATCACCACCTATCAACAGTATTATAAGGTCATGGGATTTTGGTTATCGCACGAGCAGGATTTAATATCATTAACAAGACCAAGGATATACTGGTTTTGATAAGGAAGCACAATATTGGGAAACTTGCAAATATGGATTGAAACTTATTCAACATATTTCATATATTTCAAAATAAATATACTCTGAACGATCGAGTATGCATACATAACTTGCATCTAGTATATGCATACTTCAAAATATGGTTTTTAGAAACTTGCCTGATGCTCGAGAAGTGATAGGGGTTCGCGACGATGCCGGACAATCTAGACAAAGTCAAACGAAAACACACGGTTAATCCCCTCGATAAACCACTTATAACTCAATGCTTAAACACGTAAGCGAAACACAACCAAGGAATTACTAACTCGTTATAGGCTCATACTAAGTCCATGTTATTTGTCAAATTCTTATATCATAAGTTTGGTTCGAAATCCATTCTCAAATCCAAGTTATACTTAACCATTTGGAACCTTGGTTTCTAAGTCTCGTTTTCAGTGGTTTTCACTTGCGCGACCCTGACTAAAACATTTTTATAAAATCGAAAAATAATCTTTTTAATACGAATCCTTTTCGTGAGCCTTCCAAACGGTCTCTAGTATTATTCCTCAAAGTTTCACATTTTAATATGGCTCCGAAGTGGTCCAAATATAGACTCAAAGTTGCTGACCAGAGATGGGTCGTTCTTCCGAACGGCGTTTACTAAAACTCACTTTTCTCTTAAATCGTTCGGCCAAATTAGGCGAACCACATATCATTACGAAGCTTATAACATAAACTACACAATCATGGGCAGTAGGACTCAAGGGTCGAGCTCTAACAGAGGAAAAACAGGGAACCAATCAGTAGGTAAAAATTTGGGCATTACGACGGCTATAAATCGGACGTTCCAAAAATCATAATCATCAAACCAAGCCACACCGGGCATCCATACATCTTAAACACATGATTCTAATCTCCACAAGTCCAGGGGTATCATACTTTAACATCTTAATCAACAAATGGCTAAACCAACTACAAGATCATGCTAACATGCTTATATTAACACTATAATCTCAACTAAGCTAACAATCATCAAGAACATCCACAAAACTCAAAGTCAACTAAGGGTTCATGGGGTTAATACCTTACTTGGAGTGTATGATCACGTAGTAAGCCTTGTCTAGCCCTTAGATTTCCTTGACCAAGCTTAGATCATCAAAAGAAGTCAAGAAATCAAAGTTAGTTATTGAAAGTTACTATTCATCTGTTCAAAGAACTGCCCAAACGAGGTCCTTACCCTGCTTTTCTGGGCGAGGTTTCTAAAGCGTAGTTGTAGAGCATCTCCATGGCTTTCCAACAAGCTATAGAACGCAAGATTTCATTTAGAAATGAGAGAGATACGGCCGTTTGAAAATCGGTGCAGAAACTGCCAAGATCATGGCAGTTTGGATTCTTCAACTTGGGGAGGCGATTTGACTAGGCTATACTCCTTGGATTGCTATGAAATCTTGAACGCATGTTATATATGGAGTGAAGAAGCTGTGGTTAAAGTTTGGTGATTTTATCATGGTTGGAAATGGAGTTATGGATTTTTCTTTGGAGGGTGCTCTAGCTGATCAGTTTTGGAGAATTTTGTGTTTCTCTTGCTTTTCTTTTCTTCTTTTCTTTTTTTTTTGAGTAAAAGATAAGAATGCTGATATTTTGTTAAGTGGTGAGTCATAGGGACACATGTCGATCAGTGGGGTATCATGGTGGCAAGCAGGGACACGTGTCGCGCATGCACGCGTTTGGTTAAAGTAGCTTTACTGGTTCGTTTCCTTTCACATGGATGATCCAAATATTGCATTTCTCGAATTAATCTTGTTATATGTTACTTCCATGTCTATATTTAATCTTGTCATAATTTCAATACTTAATCCATGATTCGTTCGCTTAATCGCTTAATCTCATTATAAAGTATCAGCGGTTTCTAGAACATTCGTTTCACTGTCCCAGTGGTTTTCGTTCTAAATTCTCAAATCAAATATAATAAAATTCCAAAATATTAAATCCTCAAATCCTCAATTTTTAATATCTCATTTCTTGAATATAATAATATATAATTCGCTGTCCGGTCAAATATTTCACCAAAATAAAATTTGGAATTTCTGAATTCCGATCGTCTTTGCATTCCCTTATTTACTCCGTAGATCACTAATATGACTTCGGAATATCCACACTACGTCTCGTACATAGGTGGCATGAAATTTTTTGTTAATCCTCAAAATCACTATTCATCCACCAAATTCACTATTCACTGATGCACTTAATCATAATAAGACAAGTTTTAATTAATCCAAAAATTCGGGTTATTACAGATTGTGACTACCCTAGATCCCTGACCCCGAATTTGGGGGCTGTTACAGAAATGGTATCAGAGCGTTAGGTTACAGTCCTCAGAAACGATAGGAGATTGAGTCTTACAATACCCTTAATAATGATAATGTGACAACCCGGGTCAAATCCCGAGCTTTTTTCGAAAATCGGGTCAAATCCCGATTCCGAGTCCGAATAAGCCGAAGCCTACTGGCCCAAACGCAGCCAACTTGGGTAACGACTAGCCCACCACAGGCCCCCAAAATATCATGATTTTGTTGGTGCTAATTAGTAGTAGTACTTTGCCTTATAAACTGAACAGAATTCCTAAATCTCCTCGATGTGGGACTTGGGTGTTACAAACTCCCCCACTTAAACTCTTGACGTCCTCGTCAAGCCTGAACGGATAGCCCATAGGTTCCAATATCGTTCCTCCCTAGCCATTGTGGGATAATACCGACTGGCTTCGTGTCCCCACCTCCGGACCTCTGTCCATTGTGGGATAATACCACCAGCCTTCGTGTCCCCACCTCCGGCAACTTGACGGCATCAAGCTTTCGAGAGTCGGCTCTGATACCATATGTGACAACCCGGGTCAAATCCCGAGCTTTTTTCGAAAATCGGGTCAAATCCCGATTCCGAGTCCGAATAAGCCGAAGCCTACTGGCCCAAACGCAGCCAACTTGGGTAACGACTAGCCCACCACAGGCCCCCAAAATATCATGATTTTGTTGGTGCTAATTAGTAGTAGTACTTTGCCTTATAAACTGAACAGAATTCCTAAATCTCCTCGATGTGGGACTTGGGTGTTACAGATAAGGACATCTAGAGCTCAAATTGAGTTCGTAGTCGGGTTAGAGGACATGACCCTGACCGTTTAAGATGAAGCCCGAGAGGGGACTTCTTCTGGGAAACCGTACTTAGGATTTCATGGTTAGTCACCTCGAATCGTATAAGTTATAGATTGATGGGATTCTGAGATACCCGATCCCGAGGCCTTCGAATAGGCATTGGATGATGCGCTCCTTGAAATGGACGGAGACCCGATAAAGGAAAATCCATAGGAGGATCTAGAGGAAGACCCCATAGTGGGTCAAGGAAAGAATCTTGTAGAGGACGTGTTGATTGATAAAGATGTAGTATGTTACTTGAGGTCTAATAATAAGACCAGACGAACTTTCAAGGGATAAATAAGTGCCGATACGAGAGTTTAGGATCGTTATGATTCATCAAGAGATATGACAAAGAAAATGGAGTAGAGCCTCCAAAGCAGAAGAGGTAGAGGCAGTATAGCCAGTATCAGTGGATTGATTCGACTTGAACGAAACCTGTTACTCGTAGTCAGTTATAGTTGCCCATAAGGAGGCGACATACGTAAGAATCAAGATGTTCAGATTTTCACGAACGATTAAGGGTACTTAGTTGCCTAGAATAGTAGAAGGAATTGTTTTGGGCTATGAGATTTCAAACCCCCACGACCAGCGATTCCACTGGAAATAGTGTCTATTATATCATTGAGGGATTTTATTATCTCAAGGAGAATTTTGGGTATATGTACCATGTAAATGTTATGGTAAGACAAGCACGCTAAGACGGGATCGAGAACGAGATTTACCACCCTCAGGAAACCAAGAAGGAATTATAAGGATAGAACAGAAAGGTCGGAAATCAGAACCGAGTATTACTAGTAGGTAAATAGATTGATCAAATTTCCCAGATTTGGAGAGAAATTCAGCAAATTTTGGCAAACCTTGTCTTTCTGATTACCAGAGGATGTCACCAAAGAGAGTGGAAACTAGAGCGAACCCTGTGGATTGGGTAAGATGGTCGTTATATGGGTTGGTGGACAGACCCTGATTGCTATAATTGATTGTAGAGATAAAATGATGAAGTTGAGATTGGACGGTAAAGGCGAAATATATTTAAGGACCAAGACGGACTGAGAAATTCCGGGATTGACTTAAATGAAAAGGCTATTGTGCCAAAAGTGTTAAGCTTATGTAGCACACGTGATTGATATGGGAGAAGGAATATTGGGTATAAAGATGATTGAAATAGAGACCGGATTTAAGCTTGTAGTTTCTAACGATCTTCCTAAGTACCGCCCAGTCGCCATGTGGAATTGTCATTGCTATGGGCGACAACGGTATCGAAGTCTTCTTATAAGACGGAACACTTACTTGAGATGTTCGCGCCTAGTCGAATAGAACTCCCTGCGATTACAAATGTTGATGGTTGAATTCTTAGCGACTATTATAAGTCGGCAATGACGTAAGTATCGAACACCTTAGGGTGCGTGGAAAAGAAAAGCCTTGGAATTGAACGATTATCCATTAGAGGAGCCGACATAAAAGGCATCCGTAGAGACCTTGGTAGGACCCTCCCCATTTGCAAATTATGTGGGGTACCTCCCCAATCTATGATCTATCTTGACCTCTCTCCAAGAAAGAATTCTGATACAGGGTATATTCCCTCTTCGAAGTTATTTTATAACACTTGTGTTAAATCATATTTAATTTCAATTGTGTTAGAGGCTGTCACGATGCCTACTTACAAGTTTTTTTTTTTTTTTTTCAAAGCCCTGTCAAATGATGTTATTCAAGCTTCCACTTTTCTTCAAATAATGAATAACCCTTGCTTGTTAAGTACCAGTATTTTCTTGGTTATTCTTTTCTTTGTATTTTCTTTGGAAACCGCACCTTTGGAATCTGTTCAATTTTAATCCAAGGTGTTCCTTTAAGAAATATTGTCGAAAGACGATAATCATTAAATTGATATCGAATTGCTTTCATACTTTTCAACTTCCACTGAGACGAACAACCCTATACTTATAGGGGCTACAAGGACTATCTGTCTGTGTGATAGAAGTATGACGGGACGCCATCACTTGTAAGTTGTGAAATACAAGAAGGCTAATTACCTTTAGTAATGTCTCAATCGAGGCACACAACGTTGAGTTCTTATGATCATGTTGATCTCTCGGTAAATTCTTTTACCTCCAATAAGGTTACCTTAAAACTCATAACCTTACGATCACCAGTGTGTGACGTTTTCCTTGATATGGGAGCTGTCTTTTCAAGGCCCTATAATTTTGTTATCCTTATTGAATTTCAAGGGAAGGCCAACCAGGTCAAATAAGTCAAAATTCGCTGATAGGAATTAGATTCGCGACGAAATCGCCTATGTCAGGAGCGAACCCCTAAGATGAATAGAATGTTAGTGACATATCAATGAAATTGGTTTATTCTCCCAAGGATATTATGATAATGGAAAGCGTGTCAATCGATATATATGAAAGAAATAGCGATGTGCCGTGAACTCCAATGACAACGGTGTTAGATAGATGCCCTATAGTGGAATTGAGATTTTGGAGGAGTTGTTACGAATGGACACTACCTCTGGGTTAGCAAGATAAGTACTGACGATGGAGTCAAAGGGAGCTGGTATTGTGACTTGGGAGAGGTGCAGCAGGAATAATTTCCGGAAATATATGGAGACCCGGATGAAAATGAAAGTTAAAGAGTTAAAACAAGAAACCATGACTGTGACCGAGTATGAGGCCAAGTTTTCCGAATTATTGAGGTTTGTTCCGGAGTTTGTGAACACAAAATAAAAGAAAGCCAGTACGTTTCAAACAGGGCTACCTCCAACAAGCAGCCCACTGGCAGGACCTTTAAATAATAGGTACCCTTGTAAATGATTGTTTGATCAGCGGAAGAACGTTGTCTATTTCCAAATTTATTTAAGAACTGGGTATCACCAGTTGGAAGTTAAATCAGAGGATATGCCCAAGACTGCGATTCGTACTAGGAATAGACACTTCGAGTTTTCAGCGAAGTTATTTTGGGTTGACTAATGCACCCACAAATTGTATGGAATGTAATGAATTGGCTTTGAGTTACCCATGATAGTAGATAGCATGAGATAGAGAATATGAGGTTAGAGATTCGTGATGCTAAAAGATATCCATGGAAAGAATTAATGAGATTTGAAAAGAAAGGGAAGTGAGCCCGATATTCTTTGGGCCATCTGAGATTTAAGACGCGCCATGAAGGTGGCCTACGAGCCAGCCTTACCCCCCCCCCCAAACTTGTAGAATGGTCATAACGGGGTTCATGTGTCAATGCTACGTCAGTATACTATAGATGCCCGGCATATGTAGAGTACGAGCACGTAGACATACAACCAGACTTGACCTATGTGGAACAACCAATGGAAATTATAGATCGAAAGGAACAAGTACTCCGAAACAAGGTCATCAAACTAGCCAGAGTGGTATGGAGGAATCATAATGTGGAAGAATCAACTTGGGAGCTAGAGAGCGAGATGCTAGAAAGATATCCCCATTTGTTTTCAGAGTGATTCCGGGACGGAATCCTTTTAAGGAGGGGAGACTGTAAGACCCCAGATTTTGGGTAGAATTAAAACTTTTATTATATGTTGATATAAATATGGATAGTGGCAATGACTTTGAGAATCAAGTTATGAAATGAATATGAATTTCGGTTTTCAAACATTTTGAGAATAGTAAGAATGGACTGAACATATAAATAAGAACAATCAATCTGGAAGATAAGAATACAATACTCCAGGGAAGGAAGTATTTTTATGTCATCCAAATCAATATCTGGAATACATCCGACAACTCCGTAAACAAGATAGCGTACGCCCGAGAAAGCACTAGAACGTTTTCTAAGTGCAAAGAGTAAAGAGAAAATAGATCAGGAATATTGGAACGGATTTTGATCTAAAGGATTATAGAAAAACCACTGATGAATAGTAACTCTTCATTTAAAAGTTTTTCAGACCACCCTATATGCGGGACGATATAATAAACTTTCAAAGTCGCATTAGTGATCTACGATGGAAATAAAAGAATGCAGAAGCTGTCAGAATCGGAAAAATAGTATTTTTCGTTTTCTCCGAAATTTCACCAAAAACGGACTAAATAATTATTATTTGAGGATATTTAAGGATTTAAATTATTAATTCCATGGATATGGATTTGATAAATGAATTAGAAGTATCGATAACGATTTCGGTAAAATACCTCGATAGAACCCTCGAGAAACCTTGCGAGCGTTCTACGAAATTAAACGAACCAGAAAAGCTACTTTATTCCAAGCCAATGCATGCTTGCCAAGTGTCAAGACAAGAAGAGACCAAGGGTGATGACTCACCACATTGGATAAATATCAAGTAATTAAACAAGATAAGAAGAAAAAGAAAAAGGAAGAGAAATTTCGGGAGAAAAGAAAAAAGAAAAATGGGAGAGAAAGAAATGATCATAACTTGAGATTCCGTTGTCCGTTTTTGGCGTTCCACCACTCAAATCGAAGCTCTCGAGAAGCCCGACGTAACCATGGTAAGCAATCGCCTCACCTCTGTCATTTACCCTTCGATTTCAGTGAGTAACAGTTGGAGAAGATGATGAATAGTAACTTGTATTTTGCTTTGTTGCTTTTGATATTGAGTTTGTGGCTTCCAAAGGTTGTATTAAGCAAGGATCTAAGGTTACATAAGGAATATAGCAGAAAGCAAGCTTGGAGGAAGGTATAAACCTCTGCCCCTTTGAGTTTTATATGAGTTTTAAAGTGGTTTTGATGTTCATGTAAAGTTAAGATCATGATTAAGTGATTTAGTGATTATTTGGACTTGTTTGAATGTGTAAAATGATGGGTGTTGGATTTGAGCCTCCCCACTGATCTTAGAGGTGTATGATGGTTGTTTGTTGAGATTGTAGATGTATGGTATGCCCGGTGTGGCTTGGTTATGTTGTGACAAAATAGGATTATTCGATTTTAAGCCGTCGTAATGCCCGATTTTCGGTAACTCTATAAACTGCCTAGAATCAGAAAACCTAACTGCCTCTTTTGGTTCAGTTATGAACATGAGTGTGTAGAGCTTTGTTTCTAGTTTACGTGAGCGCAAGAATCATGTCATTACGATTTACGGTTTATGAGATATGACCATTTTAGTGAAAGTGGTTCAAGGAATGAGATTGCAGAAATGTACCAACTTTGTGGCTATGTTTGAGACCCTTAAGAGTTGTTTTAAAATATGGAATTTTGTATTAAAGTGTCAAGGGCAGTTACGAAGGTTTGTACGAAGGTTTCGAGTCCAAAAGATTATTTTCCGATTTTATAAAAATGTGTTAGCCGAGGCTGCGCAAGTGAAAACCACTAAGAGCATGACTTAGAAACAAATGTTGAAAATGGTTAAGTATAACTTGTATTCGAGGATCGATTTCGGACTAAACCTACGACTGAAGTAATTGTCGACTAAACATGGACTTAGTATGAGCCTATAACGAGCTAGTAATGCCTTGGTTGTGTTTCGCTTACGTGTTTAAACATTGAGTGCAAGTGGATTATCCAGGGGATTAATCGTGCGTTTTCTTTGACTTTGTCTAGATTGTCCGGCATCGTCGCGAACCCCTATCACTTCTCGAGCATCAGGCAAGTTTTCTAAATCTATACTTTGAAGTATTGATTATATATTACTGCTGTTGCCATGTGTGGAGTTATACAGTTGTGCGATACATGTTATATATTGTATAAAAATAGAGTTTGATTTGGGTTTATATATAAGCTTTGAGATAAAGTAGTTATAAACCGGTATACCTTGTAGCTCTAGAGATAAGAGCATACTTCTTGTTTTCGACTCTAGACCGGGAGTCAGTATTTGAGATATGGAGATAGCCGTGGAAACCCGGAGGGATTCCAGCGGCAGTGTACTAATTATTTTGAGGACTGCTATTATTAAACATTAATTATATTTCTAGAAAGTATTAATTACCTGGAAATGATTTGAGGAATGTTATTTGAATATTACCTCATTCAAAGGTTGTTACTTGGAAATGATTTGGTAATTGGCTTATAAGCTAGATATGGGATATCAGTTATAAGCCAGGTTTTTATAAAGGCCCTAGGTTAAGGGCGTATGATATTTCTTAAGATCAGTAGTGATCATAGTTTGTGTATGATAAAGGTTAATTTTCCGATAAAGACATCGGGTACTGTTAATTGAGGATTATTGACTTAAGGGTTATTATTTATATTCATTTGAGGATTATTGACGTAAGGAGTATTATTTATATTCATTTGAGGATTATTGACTTAAGGGTTATTATTTATATTCATTTGAGGATTATTGACGTAAGGAGTATTATTTATATTCATTTGAGGATTATTGACTTAAGAATATTATTGTGAATATTCATCTGGGGATTATTTAAAGAATATTAATTTTGAATATTCATTTGAAGATTATTTAATTATTTAATGAATATTATTTATGAATATTCATTCGAGGATTAATTATTTAGTTAACGAATATTATTGTTGAATATTCATTTAAGGATTATTTACTTAATGAATATTATTTTTGAATATTCATTTAACGATTATCTATTTAAGGATTATTTATTTAATGAATATTACTTTTGAATATTCATTTGGGTTTTATTCATTTAATGAATATTATTTTCAAATATTCAATTGAGATTATTATTTAATGAATATTATTTTGAATATTCATTCGAGGTTTATATTATTTTGAATTATTAATTCAAGGTTTATTAGTTAATGAATATTATGTTGAATATTCATTTAATCCTGAATTATTTAATGGATATTATTTTCGAATATTCATTTGAGATTTACTAATTAATGAATATTATTTTGAGTTTATTAAGACTCTTAAATACGATTAAATATTTCCCAACTCATCAAAAATTGGGAATCCAGTTTAAGGAGCGAGCAATGATTTTACTCTTCCAATTCCTCGAAAGAGTTTATGTTTTGGGATCACTGCCCTATCCTAACGAATTTCAAATCAAAGCATCTCAGAAAACTCCGACTACTTCCAAGTCGAAATTTTTGCGAAGCGAATCCTTCTCGGTGATTACTCTGGTTGACTCAAGTCAACTTCCATTGTGACTTACTTCCCCAAACAATCAGGGAGTAAGGTGATAAGAAATAATGAACAGTTTTGGCAAGTATCTTATACTTGGGGAATCAGGATTAAACCTCGATTCCGGTTTTATTGAATATTCATCCGGGACTAGGAGGAAACGTGTAAGAGGCTGTGGGACAGTCCATCAAATTATATAGCGTAAGAGGCTGCGGGGCAGTCCAGCATCTATCTAGCGTAAGAGGCTGCGGGGCAGTCCAGCATCTATCTCGCGTAGGAGGCTGTGGGACAGTCCAGCAGATACAAAGCCCGTATGCGGCTGGGGTGATAATAGTGTTAGGATGTCATCCATCTACTAGTAGAAAAGTGTGAGTGCGATACAACGACTGATCATCGTGTATCGTGGTGTGCTCCAGATAGTCCCATCTTCCAATTAGAATTGTACTGTGACATTGTAACGAAAGCCTAGGTGCTGAGTTACCGATAATGTTGACAGTGGTTGAAAAGTATACTTCTTCTACAGTATATTGAACTGTACAGTATTTTGAATCAATGATTAGGCTTTAAGCCTTGATTCTAACGTTTAACATCTATTTTAAAAGATATGTTTTGAGACTTGGTTTCTTATATGGGTACCAAGGATTTCTAAATGATTTACAAAAGCATTGAGCTATCTTTATAAGTTATATGTTGATATTCTGCTTATATAGCAGACATTTTTTTTGAAAGGGTATATTTGGTTTACTTTGAAACCTCATCTTTTATATTATACTAGAACTTTATTCATAATATAGCAAAAGTTTGCAGAAATATTATGGAAATGATATTTGAAGTACAATAATGGTACTGTTTTTGGGAATACATTCCGATAAGGATATAATTTCAGTATCGAGATATTTTGACAAATTATTGTCTTATACCCGCTTTATTCTGGGTTGAGTTAAAGGCAGAATTATGCCATACTTTCTTTTCCTTGCTGAGCTATCGCTCACTCTTGCTATTGTTTTATATATATTATATAGCAGCGAAGCAGGATGCCAATGGGACGGCACATACCCCGCAAGGCGTTTTCATAAACAGTTTCTAGCAGTGATCCCGAGAGTAGTACGAACCAATCGAATCAGGCTACAACTTTTGGTATTCAACTTATGTATAGATATGAATGGTATGAGAGGATTGTGAGCATCAGGAGGCTAAGTTGGAAATGTAACATTTCTTAGAAATTGTATCAGTGACAGATTTAAAGACATTTGGGTATTGTAATAAAAATTATTTATTCCGCAGTTGTTGTATCGTGTCGTTTCTGAGACTCTAACCTGTGTGTGTGTGTGTGTGTGTGTGTGAGACAAATATTGTGGGGTCATGAGCAGGTGAATTATGCACGATGTGAGTAATACAGGTAAGGCAAGGAGTACACGGATTGTGACTACCCTAGATCCCTGACCCCGGATTTGGGGGCTGTTACAATTATTCTATATAAAACACTTAAGTGAATATTCAAAATAATATTCACTTAATTAAATAATATTCAAATAATATATATTGAATTATTATTCAATATAAAACACTTAAGTGAATATTCAAAATAATATTCACTTTAATTAAATAATATTCAAATAATAAATATTTATTTAGTTATTATTTAAATATCTCACCTTAAATATCCAATTATATAGAAATTGGAATACTTAATAACTCCTTAAAATATAACCGTCCCTGGAACCTTCCAGCTTCTGACAATAGTTTAAAACAAAATAATAATTTGACTCCCGGTCTAAGTTTTAAAACCATCGTACGAGTACTCTATACTTAGAGTCTTTAACCTTTAACCTTGGTTTATATCTAGTACTTAGCTAGCATATAACCTTATATCTTATACCGTTTTTTTTATTAAAAAGCGAAAACAGTTTATAAGTCATTTCACAGCATAAAGCAGCATATATAGTGTTGGGATTTATGGGTGATAGCATAGGAACAACTTAACTTTGTATATACTTAATTTTTAATTAAGTAGAACATACTGTCACATCCAAAGTATGTTCTTGTAATCAGTATGCAATGTTAGTTTAATTGTGTAATTTGGAAGAAGTTCACTTTCTGTGTTCAAGCCTCAAAGAACGCATATTGGATGACAGCATGAATAAAGGTTACTGTCATAAGAATTGACAGTAAGATTACAAGAAGATAGAATGTTGCAAGTCAAGACAACATATTCACTCTGACAGCAACATTGGCGGAAGACTACGCGACAACAACTTTAGCCCTCGACAGCAAGTTTGGAAACCTCGACAGCACACTATGCGGGGAACTCGTACTGTCACCAAAAGCACATTCTTGTGACAGCAAGCTTTGCGGCAAAAGTAACTGTCTCGAGAAAGACCCTTGTTCTAAGTATCTTTCTCAGTCAAATCCCGTGACAGTTTCAATGTTCAAGAAACAGGCGTGATGCAGTATCCCTAAGCTGCACCAAGTCTGCAAGACTACGATAGAAGCTTCAAGCACTGCAAACAAAAGCGAATCAATTCAAGAGCAAGGTCAAGTCTCTATTTGCTGAATTGTTTTAGCTAGAAATAGAATGAATCTAGGTTGCTTTTGTTATGATGTATATCTGACATATTAGCAATTTAGGAAAGTCACATGGGTAAGACAATCTGTAAGAAGCTGCCGCTTGACAATGACAGCAGCTTCACAAACCCGTGACTGATAGTGATAGGATTAGTCTTATACCTACTGTCAATTCATTCTAGAGATGAAACGAAGACTAGCAAGTGCCTTGAAGAAAAATGAAGCTCAAGATTTCTCTCTTGAGGTTGTAGCAACACTTTGCAAAATAAATAAAACATTTATTTTGTGAATACTGTCTTCTCTATTTTACTGTTTGTGAATGCATACATATTATTGATAACATTAAATCTTAGTTTTTGTTGTTGAAACTGAGATTGAATTTTATCAGTATTGCATTCATCCCCCCCTCTTCTGCAATACACAAGGACCAACAACTGGTATCAGAGCTTTCAGATTAATATACATATCTGAGATCCCGACGACAATGCAGAAATCAAACAGTATCAAGATCCCAGCTTTTGATAAAGAGAACTACAGTATTTGGAAAAGAAAGATCTTGTTGTTTATCAAAGCTGCGAATCCACTATACCCAGGTATACTCGAGAATGGTCCTTTCATTCCAAGAAAGGAAATTGAAGCCACAACAGTAAATGGTGAGATCATTCCTGCACATTGGGTTCCCAAAGATCCCTCGGAATTTTTGGAAACTGAAAAGGAGAAAATGGTGCTAGATGATCACTTGCAACTCATCTTGCTCGATTCTCTCACGTTGGATAAAGCCATGTGTGGAAGTGTGATAAGCTGCACATCAGCCAAGGAGATGTGGATCAGGTTAGCCTTACTCTGTGAAGGAAGTGAAGAAGTCAAGGGCAACCAAAGGCAAATACTTATATCTCAATATGAGGCATTTATGGCCAAGCCTGGTGAAGACTTAACCTCCATGTTTGAAAGGTTCAGTAAGCTCTTAACTAAACTGCAGATACATGGCAAGTACTATGACAGAAAAGAATTGAACGTCAAGTTCTTGCTTACACTGCCTGATCATCTTGAACACAAGACAACAGCCATACGAGAAGGAAGAGATCTTAACAATATAACCTTTGAGACACTTTATGGCATTCTGAAATCGTATGAACTTGAACTCTTTCAAAAGAGAGCCATACAAAGTGGAACAAGGAACAAGATGGCTAATATGTCAAGTGCCCTAGTAGCTCAAGTGCCAAGGATCACACAACCTAGTGAAGCACTACAAATCACTCAACCAACCCCTGTACAATCCTTGAAGATAGAAGAGGTTGTTGAAGATGATGAGAAAGTAGTACTACAGCTCAAGGATGTGGAAGATGAAGACTTCTACACTATGGAGGAACTGGAAAGCATGGACAATCCTACTATGGCTTACATGGCCAAAAAGTTCAAGAACTTCAGATTCAAGAAGGATAGGTCATTCAGGCCCCAAGGCCAAGCATCCAAGTTCTCCAAGGGAAGCTCATCAAAGGCTGCTGTGGGAATCTCATTCAAAGGAGGATACAAGACTGGATTTGTGGATAGATCTAAATTCAAGTGTTACAACTGTGGTGAACCTGGTCATTTTGCTACTGAGTGCAAAAGACCCAAACAGGTTCAGAGATTTGAGAAAGGAACTGGTGGATACTCCAAGAAGAATCAAGGTAGAGCCTATGTGGCTGAAGAAAAGTGTTGGGATGAGTCTGATGATGAAGATGAAGAAGAATATGTCAACCTAGCTCTCATGGCTAGCACTGATGAAGTAACATCAACATCCTCAAGTCAGGTACCTTCACTTGTCATACTTGATATGTCCATTGATGAGTATAAGAAAACCATTAAAGACTTAAGTGCTGAAATGTTCAATGTCCATACTAGCTTATCTGCTGCGAATGAGGAAATCACTAGGCTGAGTAAGCTAAATGAAACACTAAAGTCTGAAAATGAATCTCTTGTTCTCAAAACCAGTTCACTAGACTCTTTAGCTCAGGAGAATGCTAAACTTAAAAATGAATTGAAATGTGCTAAAGAGGTTGAGGAATACCTGAGAAATGAGATTGCTGAAAATGAATTTAAAATCAAGGCTTATAAAAACTCATCAAAGATAGTTCAGGATTACAATGATAAGCATACAGAAAATCAGTCTGTTGGTATAGGTTTTTCTTATGGTAGAAGACCTGGAAAGGAAACTGTGATTCAAGATTGTCCTGGGAGTGCTGCTGTCAAACCCACCATTCTCAAGAAAGTTAAAACTCCTATTTTCAAAGCTGCAGAAATTGAGTTTGATGAAGAAGCCATGCTCATCAAACAAGAAATACTTGATGAGGATGAAGGTGTTGACAGCACATTCAAGGATGGAAAGGATACTGTCACAATCCCCAAGACAGTAAACTTACCAAGCAATCAGACAGTAAGTTCAAAAGATGCTGTCACAGTTGGCAAGACAAAATCTTCCAAAGATACTGTCAAGAATGGTTCCAAGACAGTAACTTTAAAACCTTCTGCCAAGACAGTAGGAATAAAAGATACTGTCAAGGAAAGTTCGACAACAACTTCTGAACATACTGTCAATCCAGTAACTCCCAAGTCTAAAAACAGGAATGGTAAGGTAGGTGTCAATAAAGGAAATGGATACACTAATGTTGGAGGTGCCTCTAGGAAACTATGCAATAACTGTGGATCTACTCATCACGTAACACATGTTTGTAAGAAACCAATTGAGAATAAGATCAATGCAACTGAACTCAATGGTAACTTACACAGAACCCCCCTTTTGCATAGAACTATGAGTGTCTGTAACAACATTGAATGTATGCCATGCAAAATCACTGCCATGAGTACATGCTTTAACTTACCTGTTCTCTCTACTGAAAAATGCTCATACCTGAACACTGTTGAGACTTCTGAGCCTGTTGGAAACAGCAAAAAGGCTTCATCCACTAAGAAAAGGACCAAGTCCAATTCTAAACCTAAGTGGGTGAAAAGAGAAGTCAAACAGGAGATTACTGATAATGCTTATGACTTTATGACTGAAAGAAACTCAGGAGACACTGAAACTGCAGGACCCAACAAGGATTGGGTACCATATGCATCTTAGACACATTCTGTTTTGCAGGGCAAGAAGAAAGATTAAGTCATGTGGATCATTGACAGTGGCTGCTCAAGACACATGACAGGTGATAAAGCCCTGCTATCACATTATGTTGAGAAAGCTGGCCCAATCATAACCTTTGGAGACAACAGCAAGGGTTACACAGTGGGATATGGCTGTCTAGAAATTGGAAATGTTGTCATTGAAGATATTGCTCTTGTGGATGGATTGAAGCACAATATACTCAGTGTCAGCCAATTCAGTGACATGGGATTCAAGGTTGATTTTGATATGATGCTGTGTAACATTTATCACAAGAAGAATAGTAGCCTCTCTTTAAAAGGGGTTAGAAAAGGAAGCTTGTTTGTTGCTGACTTAAATTCAACAAAGAAGGATAAGGTTTACGGTTTCTACAGTAAAGCAACTGTTGGTGACAGTATGCTTTGGCACAGGAAGCTCTCACATCTCAACTTCAAGACAATGAATATTCTGATGAAGAAGGAGTTAGTGAGAGGTTTGCCCCAACAGGAATTCTGTCAAGAAGGACTGTGTGAAGATTGTCAAATGGGCAAACTGAGAAGAGCTGTGCACAAGTCTAAGCAAATGAACACCAACATTGAAGCACTCAAGTTGATTCACATGGATCTCTTTGGACCAGTCAATGTACCATCAATGGCCAAGAAGAGATATGCCTTAGTAATGGTGGATGATTACTCAAGGTACACTTGGGTGAAGTTTCTAGAATCCAAAGATGAAGCTGCTCAAGTGATTATTGATCAAGTCAGAGTTCTTGATAGAACTCCAAACTCAAAAGTTCAAATCTTGAGGAGTGACAATGGTACAGAATTCAGAAATGCCACTCTTGGAAATTTCTGTAAAGATGAAGGAATTGTACAACAATTCTCTGCTGCAAGAACTCCACAGCAGAATGGAGTTGTAGAAAGAAAGAACAGGACTCTCATTGAAGCAGCTAGAACTATGTTGCATGATGCCAAACTGCCAACATATTTCTGGGCTGAAGCTATCAACACAGCCTGTTATACTCAGAACAGAACCATGATCAACAAAACTCATGCAAGTACACCTTACTGTCTGTTAACTGGAAAGAAACCTACTGTCAAATATTTTCATGTGTTTGGGAGCAAATGCTTTATGATGAAGGATAACCATGAGAAGAAAGGAAAATTTGACACCAAGGCTTTTGAAGGACTATTCATGGGTTACAGCACAGAAAGGACTGCCTACAGAGTTTATGTTATGGAACACAGGATTATTGAAGAAAGTGTTAATGTCACATTTGATGAAACCAAGTTTCCAGGACTGCATGAAGAAGGAAAGATGCAGACATTCAGATTTGAGAATCAAGGATACTTGGAAGCTGAGGAGATTGTGGATGAAGAACCTAGCTTCACTCAAGTTGTTGAAGTTGATAAAGATACTGTCAATGCCACTACTGTCAACCAAACTCCAGCTCAGTCACAGACCATATCCTCTAACATTCATGACAATGGTGACTCTGGAGACAATGAAGAACATGGTGAAGATAATGGGATTGGTGATCATTCAACTCAACAAACTGAAGAAAATGTTCCTGTGCAGTCAAGTAGCTTGCCCAGAATCACCAAGTGGAACAAGGATCACTCAAGTGACCTCATCATTGGTGACCCTAATTCTGGAGTGAGGACCAGGAACAAAGTCTCTGCTGACAGCATGTTTTCATGCTTCCTGTCTCGAATGGAACCTAAAACAATTGATGAAGCATTGTTGGATTCTGACTGGGTGATAGCCATGCAAGAAGAGCTAAATCAGTTTGAAAGGAACAATGTATGGAAGCTAGTTCCAAGACCTAAGGGAAAGTCAGTCATTGAGACCAAATGAGTTTTCAGAAACAAGCTTGATGAAAATGGATCAGTGACAAGAAACAAAGCAAGGCTAGTAGCTAAGGGTTACTGTCAACAGGAGGGCATAGATTATGATGAGACATTTGCACCTGTTGCAAGACTTGAAGCTATAAGAATCTTTCTAGCCTATGCTGCACACTGCAACTTCAAAGTATTTCAGATGGATGTCAAAAGTGCCTTCCTAAATGGAGAGTTGGAAGAAGAAGTGTATGTTGAACAGCCACCAGGGTTTGAGGATGTTGAAGTGTATGATTTTGTGTACAAACTCTTCAAAGCTTTGTATGGACTAAAGCAAGCACCCAGGGCATGGTATGACACACTTTCCACCTTTCTTCTGGAAAACCAGTTTACTAGAGTAGTTGTGGACAAGACACTTTTCTACAAACACCATGGCAAGGACATCATTCTGGTACAAGTCTATGTGGATGATATCATTTTTGGTTCTACAAATGAGAAACTGTGTGAGAAGTTTTCCTCTCTCATGAGTAACAAATATGAGATGAGTATGATGGGAGAATTGTCATTCTTTCTGGGATTACAAATTCTTCAACAATCTGATGGAATCTTTATTTGTCAAGCTAAATACATCAAGGAACTTCTCAGAAAGTTCAACTTGGAAGATTCATCACCTGCAAAAACACCAATGTCCACCTCAACCAGTCTAGATCTTGATCCTAAAGGGAAGAAAATTGATTCAAGCACCTATAGAGGCATGGTAGGATCTCTCCTATACCTTACTGCTAGCAGACCTGACATCATGTTTGCTACATGTCTCTGTGGAAGGTTTCAGAGTGATCCAAAGGAGTCTCACTTAGTAGCCATCAAAAGAATCTTTAGATACCTAAAAGGCACTCCTAACCTAGGTCTTTGGTATCCTAAGAACACTGGATTTGATCTAATTGGCTACTCAGACTCAGACTATGCTGGATGCAAGATTGACAGAAAGAGTACTACTGGTAGCTGTCAATTTCTTGGTGGAAGATTGGTCTCATGGTTTAGCAAGAAGCAGCATTCAGTTTCTACCTCAACTGCAGAAGCTGAGTATATTGCTGCAGGCAGTTGCTGTGCACAAATTCTATGGATGAAGAATTAACTTCTGGATTATGGTCTAGTGTTAAGTGAAATTCCTATCTACTGTGACAACACTAGTGCCATAGCCATATCAGACAATCCAGTTCAACACTCTAGGACAAAGCACATTGATATAAGACATCACTTTATCAGAGAGCATGTTGAACAAGGAACTGTGAAGCTGATCTATGTCCCAACTGACAAGCAACTTGCTGACATCTTTACTAAGCCATTGGATGAAGCAACCTTCAACAGGTTGGTAAGTGAATTGGGAATACTGAACCTGGTATGTTGATTTACTCAGTTTTTTTGATATTTCCAAATTCTCTATTGAAGCTCATGACAGCAACTTCAAACCTGCTGTCAAGAGAAGTTACTGTCTACTTGGTTTATGTCTGTTTTGTGACAGCATGTGTTGATTTGACTTATCATGTCAGTATTTTGTGCCAGTCTCATACTTTTAAACAGTGTATGACATTAATGTGGTTACTTGTTAAGTTTGAGAGATAAAAATCTGTTCCATTGGACTTTCACACCTTTTAGCATTAATCTGTAGGATTAAAGGAGGACACGACCATTAATTACTTTTGTGGTAGTTGTATGGGTACTCTAACTGTTGACCATTAGACTTTAATCCTTAGACGGTTTTGCCTATAAATTAACCTTAGGTTTCACCAGTCTGCTCTAAGTTTTAAAGTAAATAATGGAAAACAAAGTAGGAATTGAAGTTGGGCTAAAGAAGTGTGATAGTGAACCCGACAATGAAGAGATCGATGAGCTCTTTGAGATACTGTTGGACGCCTTGGATGAGATAGACGAGGAAAAGGAGGCCAAGGCTAAGGAAGAGGAGGCCAAGGCTATGGAAGAAGAGAAGGAGCTTCAGGCACTTCTTGAAAAAGAAGGTCGCTCTGAAGAAGAGATTAAGGAAGAAATCTTAGAACTAGTTGATAAAATCATAAAATGATGTACTCAATGTTCTATTCTGAATGATTCTATTAATAATAATAATAAGAGTTCTTGTCTTTGTGGTTATTGAGTTTATGATTTGTCTGGGTTAATTGCTTAATATCTGTGTTCAATAGATTACATTGCTAAATCCATAATTTGTCAATATTAAGTTAAGTGTATGAATCAAGCATTCTAATAAGTTCATGACAGAACCAATTCCTAATCAAAGTTACTGTCGTTAAGAAGGATACTGTCGTGTGTTTCTTGACAGCAACCTTCTTGACAGCAGGCAAAGACTTTCTGTCAAGACTTGTAAAGGATACTGTCATTCATATGCTTAACGGTGACAGCAAGTTTTTGCGCAATAGTTGCTGTCGCACAAAACCTACTGTCACCACCTCTTATTACTGACAGATTGTTTCTAGCGCACAGGTTACTGTCACCAATAGTGGACCGTTGAAATTGGATATTTATCCCACGTTGGTCAGTGAATAACGGGCAGTAACTCACGTGTTTAAGAGTGGGTTAAGACACGTTCTTGAAATCCACTTTTTATGCACAAAACGTTTGAGATACCCCTATTTATTCTCCAGTTGCTCAGACATATCACTCTCATCGAACTCAAGGCAATATACCTTTCTTTAAGCAAAAAGCCATTTTCTTACTTTCTTCTTTTCTTGAAATCTCAATGGCCCCCAAACAGACTCTCTCTCAAACAAACTTTGCTGGCATCTTTTCCCCAAATGATGCTGGTGAAGGCTTCAAAGGACTAGTGTTTTTCTTGAACAAGTCCTATCTCGGTTATGCCATAACCTCAACCCCCATTCTCGACTTAGACAGAATTGAGGCGTTTTGGCAAACTGCTGTTGCTCAAACTGAGGGTGAGAACCCTGGTATTCAATTCACAATCTCTGGGCAACAATACACTCTTACAGCTGAGGTCATCAACAATGCTCTTGGAATTACACTTGAAACAAGACAACAATTTACTGAACTTGCAAATGATGACACTCTCAAGAAGCTCTTCTTGAAGATTGGGTATGCAGGCCCTACTCTCGAAGAGGGGACTACCAAGTGGTATCCAACTGGTGAAATGGATAGGAAACATCTGCGTAAGGAGTGGAGTATGATATTTGATGTGATGGTCAAGGTGTTCTCTACCAAGTCCACAGGCTGGAATGGAATACCCTCCTACATCAAGAAACTGACACATTCTCTTGTCCATGGATACAAGGTGAATGTTGGAGCTCTCCTCATGGCACACCTCAAAGCTGCCATAGGTAAGAAGGTATCACTCTACCCTCGCTTTCTTATGTTGTGCATTAATTCATTCTGTGATTTTAATGATGCTGCTCCTCGTTTAGAGGCTTGCTCAGTTTTGAAAAAGAACACACACACACACTGTTATCATCACAAGATCTCAATGCACACATTCCACTATGTTTCACTCAACACATGGTTGATCAAGTGTCCAACCTTGATTATCCATTACCTTCTGGTTATGATTCTTTTTCTCTTGAGAATGAAACTGAATTAGACCCAAATTCAGTTAACCCACATTCAACACCATACACTCAGCCTAGGCCCTCTAGACTTCCCAAAGCCCAAAGAGAAGCCTTGCAAGAATCCAGAAAAAGATCCTTAGAAGCTGATGTTGGTGGTAGCTCTGTTAGTCAAGAGGGAGACACTGCACCTAGTGCAGCAAATAAGGAAGGTAGTCAAACAGAACCCACAGTGGTTCCCCCTGAGCCTAAGAAGAAGAGAGCTAGGAGGACCAAAACCACTGTCAGCCACCCTGCAGTCTCCCAAAAGACTGTAGAGGAAACCAGGGAAATAAACTCCTCCCTAGATGTGCCTTCTCCACAAGGGACATCTATTGAAATTGGCCTGTCTCCCAAGGCACCCTGTACAGAGTCTGAACAAACTCATGGTTCCCAACCTGAGATACCCCCACTTGAAGAAACACACAGTGAGTTAGGGCACAGTGAGGATTTTACTACTCCTATTGATGGTTCACATGTTTCATCTGTGAATCAGCCCCCACTCTCTACTACACTTTCACCTTCTTCCTTCCCTACACATTCTTTTGTTTCTTCTCCACAACCTAGAGAAGGGGACAGTCCCAACCCTTCAGGTTTTGATCATCCATCTCCAATCATGGATGAGCCCCCATCTAGTGGTCCACAAGAACCCATCTCTCAAAGTGAGATGGACACCACTCCTCCAAACACTGAGCTAGGGCAAAGTGGTATTTTGTCAGAAAATGAAACAACCAACACTTTGTCTGAACTCCAAGGAGCATCTTACCTTCAGGAAGATGCTGTCACAGCCTCTGTTGCTGTCAAAGACACTGGCAATGTTGCTGTCCTGGACACAGCTGCTGTCATGGGTGGGGAGAAAGATACTGTCACTACAGAACCTACTGTCACTCCACCTCCCAAAGTTGCTGTCATGCCAGAACCTGCTGTCAAGACTCCAACTGACAGTAACATTCCTGCCAAAGATGCTGTCCAGTCCTCTCAGCCTGATTTTGATGCTGTGATCATTGAGGATGCCTCTGATGATGATCTACCTCTTGCCAAACTCTTAAAGGTACATTCTAAATCTACTCCTTCCATGCATGTTAGTACTGCTCATACCCATGCATCTAGGTTGAGTGAGGGTGTGCAAAAGAAAAGAGAGATAAAAGAAAAGAGAGGTGAACATAAAAATGAGAGGCAGCCAAATGAGCTGGCAAAAGGAGAGGGACTTGAGCATGTCCAGAGAGTTATTGAGGGAGCCCACACTATTCAGGCACTAGGCCTTGAGAGTCAAACTGTGAGGGGTGATGAGATCACTCAAAAACACCCTGAGAGTGTGAGAACCCCCATAGCCTCCAAGCCCCTTTCTTTTCCTTCCCCTCCAAGAAGGTTAAGGTATGGTGGCCCCTCTGCTACTTATGGTAACAGGATTGCAGCTCTGGAAGGACAGTGTGCTACCCTCAACTCCAAGATGGACTCTCTCTCTCAACTGGTGGTTGATGGTTTTGCTGCTACTCAACTCTCTATTCAGTTCCTTACTGACCTAGTAGCTGCCAACTCAACTAAGGGGGAGAAGGTAGCAAGATCAGAATCATTGCCTATTCAGGAATCAGGTGGAACTCAGGGGGAGCCTGTAGCTGTGGAGACCAGAGGGGGAGCTAAAAGGAAAGCAATGTCTAAGGGGGAGCAAGTCAAACCAAGCAGTGCACAACCACATGATAAAGCTGAAAAGCCTGTTGAAGTGGAAATGGATGGAGAAAGGGTGTTAATGTCAAAGGAAACTCAAGATGCATTGCAAAGAAGACCTGCATCTAGACATCCAATCTTGCCTCCTGTGTTGATTAGAGAGCCAACTCCAGAAACTCAAGAAACTGCTCTACAGAGGAAATGGAGAGAAATGGAGGAACAAAACAAACTTGGGAAAGGTAAAGGGAAACTGCCTGAATCCATCCAAAAGGGAATTATTTGGACAAATGGCACTCAATTTGATCAAGAAGAAGCCAATGTCTTGATGGTGGATTACAGGGAGAGCACATTACACAACCAGGACAGTGAATTTAGCAGTTTGGTGGAAAAAGCAATGAATGCTCCAAGCAACCGTCCAACCAACACCACAAAACTGTTAAAGGAACAAATTACTAGTGTCAGTGTAATGGTGAATGATGAGAAAAGATGGGCGGTAAGTATTTATCTCACTTCTGGCATATCTTATTTCATCACAATGCAATTATTGCAGAGTCTGCCAGCAAAGGTGTTGTGTGCCTTGAAGGGAAAGATCAGGGCAACTCAAACACCATTCAATGAAATATTAGATATGCAAATCCAGAACCTGCTCATACAAAAACTACCTGAAGTCTACACAAATCCACCATGTGTTTTCTATAGATCTAAAACTAAGGATGGCACAAGAAGGAACAGCTTCATGAATTTGGTTGGCACATCCAGAATGGAAACCAAGTCAATTCTGAAAGTGTTAGATGGAATACTCAATTCAAATGCCAATCCAGGAAGAGCTTATGCTGTTCAAGAGATCTACAAAATGCTGGTGTTGAGAGACAAGGCACTGGGAGCTAGAGTGAAGGAACTAATCTCTAGAGCCAATGCCAAAAGAAATGATCAAGGTGGAAGTTGCCTCTATGACCTTCCTCCTCAGGATGATGATGATGATGAGGTTGGAGGTGGTGAAGCTTCAGGAAATGCTGGAAATGCTGGTGGAAGTAATTCTGGGAATACTGGTATTCAATCCCAAAATGAAGACAATGAAGAAACTCCTAATCAGGAAAAGAAAGATGCTGGTGCTACAGATGAAGAGGAGTCAAGAATACTGGAAGCTTTGGAGGCAAGCATTCTTAGATGTGCTATTGACTGCATCAATGCAGAAAAAGATGCTGTCACCAAAGGTACTGTCGACAAGGATACTGTCATAGAAGATGCTGTCATGGAAGATGCTGTCGACAAAGGTACTGTCAAGGAAGGTTTTGTCAAGGATGAAACCAAAGCTGCTGTCAAGCCCAAGAGACTGAAAGCTAAAGCTAAGGCATGGTTTACTAGACAGAAACCTGAAGGAAAGCACAAGTACTCAGGAAAGGAAAAGACCACTGGATTTGGCAGGAATCTTAAGAAGCCAATTCAATCAATTCCTCCCAACAGTCTTAAGATACAACAGATGCAATCTAGAGAAATCAAGAGTGTTGAGGTAAAGATGGATGCAAATCAAGAGGTCACTGAGTACATTCTATGGTGGGAAGGTTCAAGATCTACCGAGGTTGATAAGGACTTCAACCTGGTGTCCACATCAACCAGTGGTAGGACATCTACCATAGATAAAAGGAGAATTGACTTCTTCTACCTGGAAAGAATGGTAGAGTTGTTGGAGAGTTATGATAATGTTCCAGAGTCTGTCATGGAACATATTTTGAAATATCAGGCTGATAGGGATGCTGAATTCTATCAGAAATTTGGCTACAATTTTGCAGATTTTGATGATGCTGATATTCTAACTGATCTCCCAGCTTCTCCTATACCATATCACTGGTACTATGAGTTTGATGACTCACCCACAGAAGAAAGGAAAACCCAACCCACAGAGGAAGGGCAACCCAAGCCAAGCAAAAGACCTGACTCTCCTCAATACGCTAAATATCAGTCAGAACTTGATAAGAAGGAAGCTGAACTCCTGGAAAGATGCAAGACTGCCAACAAGGCAGAAAGTGAAGCTCCAAATTATCAAACATGTATGCTGGAAAATCCCTTAAGAATCAAGCATCTAAAAGAAGAAATCTATGTTTGCAGCTTGCACAAGCTAAAAACAACTATTCTGAAGGATTTACAGTATATGGTTGCTGGATCAATTCATCCCCTGGAGCAGATATGTTCTGACAAGATAGAGGAATTATTGGAAAGGAGAAAAGGAGAAGATTCGAAGCTGGACAAGCAAAGGAGGATGTCTCTCAATGCTTATCGAGGAAGTAGATTCAAGCTCATTCATGAAGAACTCCATTTCAGAAGCTATCCATTTGATCAAGAGCAATGGTTGAATCTCAGGGATGCCAGTTCTCTTATTTCTCTTACTATCAAGAAGATCATTGAAGAAATAGAAGATGCTGTAGTTTTTGCTGCTAAAATTTCTCTTATAGAAGGTCTAAGAGGCTGCTTGGTAGAAGCTCTCAGAAGAGAGGAAGTAACAAGACAGAAGAGGAAATCTCAAGCTAAGTAAACATTCTAAATCCATTCTGATCTTGTTAGTTAAGTTGTCAGCATATATTGTAAATTTGTTGTTATTATCCATAAAAACAAATTGGGGGAGATTGTTGGGATTTATGGGTGATAGCATAGGAACAACTTAACTTTGTATATACTTAATTTTTAATTAAGTAGAACATACTGTCATAGCCAAAGTATGTTCTTGTAATCAGTATGCAATGTTAGTTTAATTGTGTAATTTGGAAGAAGTTCACTTTCTGTGTTCAAGCCTCAAAGAACGCATATTGGATGACAGCATGAATACAGGTTACTGTCATAAGAATTGACAGTAAGATTACAAGAAGACAGAATGTTTCAAGTCAAGACAGCATATTCACTCTGACAGCAACATTGGCGGAAGACTACGTGACAGCAACTTTAGCCCTCGACAGCAAGTTTGGAAACCTCGACAGCACACTATGCGGGGAACTCGTACTGTCACCAAAAGCACATTCTTGTGACAACAAGCTTTGCGGCAAAAGTAACTGTCTCGAGAAAGACCCTTGTTCTAAGTATCTTTCTCAGTCAAATCCCGTGACAGTTTCAATGTTCAAGAAACAGGCGTGATGCAGTATCCCTAAGCTGCACCAAGTCTGCAAGACTATGACATAAGCTTCAAGCACTGCAAACAAAAGTGAATCAATTCAAGAGCAAGGTCAAGTCTCTATTTGCTGAATTGTTTTAGCTAGAAATAGAATGAATCTAGGTTGCTTTTGTTATGATGTATATCTGACATATTAGCAATTTAGGAAAGTCACATGGGTAAGACAATCTGTAAGAAGCTGCCGCTTGACAATGACAGCAGCTTCACAAACCCGTGACTGATAGTGATAGGATTAGTCTTATACCTACTGTCAATTCATTCTAGAGATGAAACGAAGACTAGCAAGTGCCTTGAAGAAAAACGAAGCTCAAGATTTCTCTCTTGAGGTTGTAGCAACACTTTGCAAAATAAATAAAACATTTATTTTGTGAATACTGTCTTCTCTATTTTACTGTTTGTGAATGCATACATATTATTGATAACATTAAATCTTAGTTTTAGTTGTTGAAACTGAGATTGAATTTTATCAGTATTGCATTCATCCCCCCCCCCCTTCTGCAATACACAAGGACCAACATATAGCAATACCACAACATATATCACAACATCATCATTATATGGTATAAGGTTTGAAAACTTGCATCTATCATATGCATATCTTACCTCTCATTATTTTTAATACCATCACATCTATATACGATGTGAGGTTTGAAAGCATGCATAATATAGTATGCATATATTACATTTGAAAGCACGCATCTAGCATATGCATATTATCAGAATATTGTACTTTAAAACATAGCATGGAATGAGAAAACTTGCCTCGGGTCCTTGGTTGTTAGGGGTTCGAGAACTTGCCGGGAAATCTATAAACAAAGAAATACCCGATCAGTCTCCTGGCTTAATCATTTAAAGTGGATTTAACTTAAGCACCAACGTTCTATTAACGAACATCAATTGTCTCACTCTTGGTCATCTATAACCTCATAACATTCCGTAAACTCTTAAGTCAAAGCTTGGGTGAAAATCTATTCACAAAACCCAAGTACTTTTCCTTTACTAACTCCTTGTTTTTAATCATCGCCTTAAGGGTATTTCACTCACGCAACCTTCGTTCTCGCATTTTTATAAAATCACAAACTTATCGTTTTGACACGAAACCTTCTAGGTTCCTTTCTAGACTATACATACTAGTATCCATTTTAATATCTCAATCCAATTCCAATTTTAAAGGGCTTGATCCCTACCTCAAAGTTCATACAATGAACTATCTAGTTACGCGAAACCGCTTTTACTAAAACGGCCGTTTCTCCTAAACCGTAAATCGAAACGACACGATTCTTTCGCTAAAATAATCTAGGAAACAGAGCCTCCATGCTCATGGTCAGAAACCTCAAGTTTATGCCCTGTTTTGCAGTCATAGTTTCTGTCTAAACTACCTAAGTAAAAATCCACATGGTAACGGCGATTACGCGTACTTCCCGTGTTTTAAAACACTCAAACCAATCTACAATCAACCATCAACCAACCACCAATCAAACTCAAGCTAATATTACCATTTTTCTATCTAAACAAGGTCACCCTCTAATTCACAAGTTCATCCACAAATCAACTATCAAACATGCTTAAAATCATGCATACATGCTTTATTCTAACATAGTTTCAATCAAACACTTCTAACTTACTAGATTGTTAGGTCCTGATAAGTTTGTAGAAGGGGGGTTGAATACAAACTATACCATTTTATCGAATTTGTTCTTTGAAAAATTTAACAATTAAGAACAAATTAATGCGGAATATAAATGAAACAAAATTCAAGTTAAATATAAGCTATATTAAACTTGAAGGATGTTGCAAATACAATAAGGATTACAAAGTATTTATCTCAAACTAATTAATACAAATTTAGAATAAATTCGACATGAACTTTTCTAATATTTGTAATAAAAAGATCGAATGCTAAAAGCAAGTTCGAGATAAATTCTAGGGATAAAAATCCGCTAGATAATCAAAGCAATACAAGTAATCAACTTCTAGTGGTTTGGATTTAACAATACAAACTAGAATTAATTGCTTGAGAAGAAATGAGATCAAATGCTTTCTTCTTTTGTTCTTGAGAGAAAAATGTCTGCTGCTTTGTTTTTGATAAGGCAAGTCAGTTTTTCATTCTGCACAGCCTCGGTTAATTCAAATGCTTTTTCCTTGTATGACCTGTTAATTAAATCATAAAGATTTAATAAAAACAAATCATACACTTGTATATATGACCTGAGAATTCTGCTCGGTAGAACCTGCTACATCCAATAGAACCTTCAAAAACTGTCCGGTATGACCTGCTGTTCTTCCACCAACTCTCAGTAGAACCTGGGAAAGTAACTTGTATGACCTGGCAGAATTTTATGGTATGACCTATACAAAACACGGTATGACCTAGCAACAGAACTCGGTATGACCTATAAAAAACACGGTATGACCTATACAGGGCAGGTCATACAGAGAACTAGTTCAGGTCATACAGTATTAAGTTAATTCCCTTTAATCAAATTAGTTAATTTAAATTCTAAATTAAGTTATTCTTTTCTAGAATCAATTTAATAAATAATTTAAACAACTAAATTAATTAATTTAATAAATTAATTAATTCTGAAAGAATTAATTTATTAATTAAATTGATTAATAATTTAATTAATTAAAAGAAGATAACTTAAAATCCTTGCATTCCTCTATCTTCTGAAAACCACTGAATATAGATGATTTAATTCCACTGATTGATGTCGTCATTCGATGCACTGTCTGGTTCATGAATAACTGACTTCAATGATAATTCTTCATCTTTAAAACATTTAAAGTTGTGGCTTCTTTTCTTTACCTTTGAATAAACTCTGTATCCTGTACTTCTTGTGTCACCAACTGGAAATCTCTATCACTGTAGTAAATCCACTTTCTTGAATACTTCACTGAGGCTTGAACAATAAATTGAACTTCTTTCAATGTAGAATAACTTCAAGTCTGTAGATGACTTTAATCTTCAATCTCTTGACAGATAAAACTCTCTGAGATTCCTGTGACCTTTAATCTAATATTTACTTATTACATTCTGGTTTAAATTGAGTAGAATCCTCGAATAACAAATAGGCTATAGCATATGCCTTTCAATCTCCCCCTATTTGTTTGTTAGAAAATAACAACCAAATACCTAGAGGATCACTCAACTAAAACCAAGAAAAAGATAAGACTCTTAAGCCTAAGTAAATACTAGAAAGTTCTTGATCAAATATGACATTTCCAGATTTCACTAGTAAAGGTAAATACAAGACAGATGTTCCTCTAAACTGAACATATGATAACATTGAACCTGTCTTGATTTACCTAAGCTCTACACATATAACATTTACAGAGCTAACTTACCTTTACTCCCCTGAAACTCCCTCTTTACCTTTTATATCTTTTTCAGCTCCCTTTTTACTAGCTTCACCAGAATTCTCTAGAAACTTCTCCCCCTTAGTTGAGGAATTCTCTACAGTTTTAACTTTATGAGTATCTGAAGCCAGTAGGAGTTGAGATAGTTGATGGAGTTGATCTTGGAAGTAAATTTGTCTTCAATATTTCCTTGAGCAGTCCTAGCTGATTGTTGACAGAGGTGGAAGAAGAAGACTGTTCAACCACTTGTGCTTGCTAAATTTCTTTATCAGCCTGGGTTTTGAATAGATGTTCCTGTAGATCAGCTATGTGAGCTAACTACATTGCAGTGTATGTGTCTGTGTGTGCACTCACTTGAATTTCTCATGTAAGTGTATCACTCATCTCACGTGCATGTGTTTCACTCAGTGTTTGACTCTTATTACTCAACATTAGCTGTCTGTTTGCTCCTTTTTGATCAGTACCTGCATTGAAACTCACCCTAGCCTCTTCAAGAGAGGTCAGTGGTGGTGCAATGGGAGTTCGCAAATCCCGATCCTCAATCATGTCTATCAAATCACTTGGATTTAAAATCTGAATTGCTTCAGTGATAGACTGACCAAGTTGCCTTCCACTTTCTCCAGATAAATCTGCGAGTGGAAAATCCCTTAGGGAGCCAGAGATGTTCACTCTGGGAGGGGAGAAAATGATTCTATTTAATTTGGCAAAGAATCAAATTTTCCCTCAGATGCCTATGAAGGCACTTCTACCGTGACAATGGTAGGCACTGTAACCAGTTGCAGGTGCTCTGCTTTCACTGTGTCCTGAGTTTCATCTAATGAAATTGTTTTCTCCCATTGTGAGTAATGAGAGTGTGCTTGACTCAGTACAAAGTGCCATGGCCCTATGGCGAATTTCAATAGATTCATCCTGTTGAGAGAATGTCTCTAGAAACAGTTCATTGGCCATTTCAAAGTCCATATCCTATTGAGAGGATACAGATGGGCTGACAGATGCCTCAGTATATGTTGAATTTCTTTAGAGGAGGCAGAGCTGTGGGATCACTCACTGTTTCAATCAAAATACTTCTTTGTTTAACATTTGATTTCTGTTTAGGCTGAGAGGTCAAGTAATTAAGTTGTAGACTCATTGTTTGGCTCTAAGACCTGGGATAGAGATTGTGGATCTACAATCCCTTGGTAAGCCCTAACAACCACTTGGGTTCAGCAACAGTAGAAGAAGTGGATTGAGAGATAGAAAGTAATACCTGAATTGGATTTGGCACTGAATTTCCAGCTAAGCAAGAGCTAGATCAGAAATAATATATACAATATTTTTACAAAAACAACTAAGACAAATAGAAAATAAAAGATAATAAAAAATAATAATAAACTAAAATAAAATAATATATATACATATAAAAATAATATATACATAATAAAAACTATTAGTAGAAAACTAAAGAAAGAAACTAAAATATTTACAAGAAACTATTTACAGGAAACTATTTACATGCAACTACGAATATTTTAAAATAAAAGATTTTCAATAAAAATAGATTTCTCTACAATTTTAACTTGTAAAATTTGAGAAAAATATTTTTAGAGAAAATAATTCATTTTAACTTACTCAAACAAAAGCGAAGCAGTTTACAGCATAAAAATAATATAAACTTGCAGAAATATTTAAACAACAATATTTACAATCTGAAACTAACTTAAATGATTCTAAAATAAATAAATTTTCAATAAAAATAAATTTCTCCATTTTAAAAAAAATGAGAAAAATATTTTTAAAGAAAATAAATTATTCAGAATATTTAAATTAACAAGCTTTACTCTAAACAAGAATTGGCAAAATATATCATTCAATATCAGCAAAAAGAAAATGATTTTGAAAGAACAAACATGACAGAGATATTGTTAATCACTAAGACTGTTTAACATACCCAATTTACCAACTAACTTGATAAATGTGGATTCGTCAACAGATTTAGTGAATATATCTGCAGTCTGTTCTTCTGTGGGTACAAAGTGTAACTCCACAGTTCCATTCATGACATGCTCTCGGATAAAATGATACCTGATGTCAATATGCTTGGTCTCTTGTGATTATGCCATCTTCATCTAATTTATTTCTGAATACCCACCAAGTACCAACTACTTTCTTGTTCTTTGGTCTAGGTACCAACTTCCAAACTTGTTGTTGTTCAATTTGATTGAGTTCATCTTGCATAGCAATCACCCAATCAGGATCACCTAGTGCTTCCTCAATCTTCTTTGGTTTCATTTCAAAAAGAAACCCTGAATAATGATATTCATTTTGAGTAGCACTTCTAGTTCTGACTCCAACACCTGGATCACCAATAATAAGCTCAAAAGGTTTGATCTTGATGATTCGCCTTGTTTTTCATTATGGTGTTGTGAATGACTAGTTGATCCTTCATTTCCTCCCCCTGAGTTGTTGACAGATTGTCTTGGTGACTCTTCTCCAATGTTAGTGGTATCTCCATTGTTACCAATGTTTCCACCACCATCACCATTGACATTGTTATTACCAACAACAAGCTGAGGTGGATTCTCATCATCTGAATCTGAATCTGACATGTCATCAAACTTCAATTTCTCAGATGGATTTTCTGTTTGGATATTAGGGAGTTTGGTGTCATCAAATGTAACATTGATGTTCTTATTGACTGATAACATTTCTTGATTTCAAATAGGCCATATCCTCAGTTATACCCTTGCTGTTATCTCCAAAGGTAAGCACTGGGCCAGCTTTCTCAACCAAATCTGATAGCAGGGCTCTATCTCCGGTCATATGCTTTGAACAGCCACTGTCAAGAATCCATATAACACGGTTTACCTGTTTAACTCCCTGCAATATCAAATTGATTAGACCTTCTTCGGAGCCCAAAATTGATTGGGTCCGGCTTACTTAAAGAACTGGCCTTTGTCAGGCAAAACAACATTTTTAGCTAAAACTACTTCAACCTCTTTCACATAAGAGCGTTTCCATTTATAGCCAGCCTTAACACATTTCTGAGTAGGCTTAGGGATAAATGAATCCACTCTAGTATTAGAAGGACTAGCAGTCTTAGCATTAACATGCTTCTTACTATTAACATGTTGACGTGGAGCAGTCTTATCACTAGATACATGCTTACTATTAAAATAAGCATACATAACATTGAAAGCACAAGACATGCAATTAATCACACCACATGCTTTATGAGAAGAATTAACAACAGGCATGTTAGAACAGTTGTTTTGATCCAACTTATGGATATCTGATTTAGTCTTTTTAGTTGTAGCAACTTTGACTGGAATATCAGATATACACTTTTTGGACTGTTCAGCTTCCAAAGCAATATCTTCTTCATGAATCTCCTCAGCAATAATGATAGAGTATTCATTCATAGGCTCTGCCTCAGACTCCTTACAGAAGGGTGTTTCAATACCCTTAAGTATATATGGAACGACCTTTCCTTCAGATTTGAATCTACAAGGGGAATTAATTCCAAGAAGTCCAATAGCCTCATTATAATCATACCCTATACTGACATGATTACCAACAGCTTGCTTATTGAGAATTTCTTTAGCAGTCTTACAAGAACTGAAATAAGCATTAGCTTTGGTCTTAAGCTCACTAATCTGATCTTTGAGAATGGTTTCCAGTTATTGATACAATTTAACCCTTTTCTCAAGAACTGCTACCTTATTAGTAAGTTCATCTTGATTGATATGCACTAGTTTTAATTCTTTTATTTCCTTTTCAAGATTTGTGTTTAAAAGAATTATTCTATCATTTTCAGTGCGTGCACAACTTATGGTGCCACCAAGATGATGAATCATTTCAGTGTCAGTAAATTTTACCTTAGACATGTTGGGTGGAGATAACATGGACTCAAAGAGTTTGTCTCCTATTGCCATGAGTGCAAGATTCCCAACTTCTTCATCTTCACTGTCTGTATCATCCCAGCTCTTTTCTTTAGACTTGTTCTTCTCAACCATCCCTGTTTTATAGCCACCCATTGTGCTATTTGAGGATGAAGAACCACCTGTCTGGTATTCGTCAGCATATGTCTTGAACTTGAAACTAGGATTTCTCCTGAACCTGAAGTTTCCAAACTTCTTCACTACCCAGGCCATAGACTCATCTTCCAACTGTTCAAGCTCCTCCATAGAATAAAAATCACCACCATATTGACTTGTAGATGTAACACCATATTCAGCTACAATTACATCCTTGTTAGGACTGGAAGGTAGAACAACCTTCGCTTCCTGTTTATGTGGGACTCCAGCTACCAGTGAAGTAGACATACTAACCACTCTTCCTTCCCTTGGATTTGATCTGAAGTGCTCATATGAAGAGGTGAGAATTTCCATCTTATTCTCTCTGACTTCCTCTGTCCCTTCATTGATTATTTCAATCGTATCCCAAATGTGTTTGGCAGAGACACATTTTAAAATATGATTATGCATGATTGGATCAAGACAATCAATCAGTATCAACTGTAGACAGGCATCCAAGGCAACATCTTCTTTTTCTGCAGAAGTGTAGTCCTTGGGATCCTTAGGGTATATCCTAGCAGCCCTAGTAACAACATCATTCTCTATTAGCTCTTTCTCAACAAACAAAGGAATTCTTGGTCCATTCTTCAGCACTTCAAGATATTCAACATTAACCACCTGAAGAAACAAGAGCATCTTCTTCTTCCACATAGGATAGTGCTCCTTGCTGAACATTGGGATTTTTACTGTAGCCACTTTCTGTGTAGTAGACATCTTTTGAGATTTTTAGAAAAATAAAAATTTCAGAGTTAAAAAAATCTCAAACAATTGGATCTTTGATTTGTATATCAATCAAAAGGCTCTGATGCCAATTGTTAGGTCCTGATAAGTTTGTAGAAGGGGGGTTGAATACAAACTATACCGTTTTATCGAATTTGTTCTTTGAAAAATTTAACAATTAAGAACAAATTAATGCGGAATATAAATGAAACAAAATTCAAGTTAAATATAAACTATATTAAACTTGAAGGGTGTTGCAAATACAATAAGGATTACAAAGTATTTATCTCAAACTAATTAATACAAATTTAGAATAAATTCGACATGAACTTTTCTAATATTTGTAATAAAAAGATCGAATGCTAAAAGCAAGTTCGAGATAAATTCTAGGGATAAAAATCCGCTAGATAATCAAAGCAATACAAGTAATCAACTTCTAGTGGTTTGGATTTAACAATACAAACTAGAATTAATTGCTTGAGAAGAAATGAGATCAAATGCTTTCTTCTTTTGTTCTTGAGAGAAAAATGTCTGCTGCTTTGTTTTTGATAAGGCAAGTCAGTTTTTCATTCTGCACAGCCTCGGTTAATACAAATGCTTTTTCCTTGTATGACCTGTTAATTAAATCATAAAGATTTAATAAAAACAAATCATACACTTGTATGACCTGAGCCTGCTACATCCAATAGAACCTTCAAAAACTGTCCGGTATGACCTGCTGTTCTTCCACCAACTCTCAGTAGAACCTGGGAAAGTAACTTGTATGACCTGGCAGAATTTTATGGTATGACCTATACAAAACACGGTATGACCTAGCAACAGAACTCGGTATGACCTATAAAAAACACGGTATGACCTATACAGGGCAGGTCATACAGAGAACTAGTTCAGGTCATACAGTATTAAGTTAATTCCCTTTATTCAAATTAGTTAATTTAAATTCTAAATTAAGTTAATTCTTTTCTAGAATCAATTTAATAAATAATTTAAATAACTAAATTAATTAATTTAATAAATTAATTAATTCTGAAAGAATTAATTTATTAATTAAATTGATTAATAATTTAATTAATTAAAAGAAGATAACTTAAAATCCTTGCATTCCTCTATCTTCTGAAAACCACTGAATATAGATGATTTAATTCCACTGATTGATGTCGTCATTCGATGCACTGTCTGGTTCATGAATAACTGACTTCAATGATAATTCTTCATCTTTAAAACATTTAAAGCTGTGGCTTCTTTTCTTTAGCTTTGAATAAACTCTGTATCCTGTACTTCTTGTGTCACCAACTGGAAATCTCTGTCACTGTAGTAAATCCACTTTCTTGAATACTTCACTGAGGCTTGAACAATAAATTGAACTTCTTTCAATGTAGAATAACTTCAAGTCTGTAGATGACTTTAATCTTCAATCTCTTGACAGATAAAACTCTCTGAGATTCCTGTGACCTTTAATCTAATATGTACTTATTACATTCTGGTTTAAGTTGAGTAGAATCCTCGAATAACAAATAGGCTATAGCATATGCCTTTCATAGATCAAGCAAAAACCTTAATAAAGAAAGAAGTTTATACCTTCCTTGGATCTTAACAAAGGTTATATATGGGTGATATATCCTTCCTTGCTCCTTAACTATGTTAATCAAACCTAAAATCATCAAAACAAAACAAGATTCTATGAAGTTACTATTCATATCACTATTCATCATCAACTTTGCATCCAATTTTGATCAAGCTATCATACATGGATGAGGCTAAGATTAGAGATCTACCTTGGATATTGGAAGGGGGTGATTTAGAGTCCAAGATCAAGAATTATGGTTGAGTGGAAGTTGGAGCAAAATGTTTAAGGGTTTGAAGGATGAAGAATAGCCGAATGTTGATGTTCTTCAAGATGCATCTCTTTTGTTTTGTTTTTGTTTGTTTTTCTTTTCTTTTGTTTTGTCTAATTAATCCTCAAGACTTTGTAATTGATTTGTGTGGTTAAAAACTTGTTTTGTCATCAATGACAAAGGCCATTTTGGATGTGTGGTGGTGGTGAAAGTGGTGACAAGGTGGTGATTCATCACCTTGTCATCACTTGTCATGCTTATGTCATCTCCTTGCATCATGCTTATGTCATCCTTTGCATCCTCAATTCTTTTATATATTGCACTTGATGATCTCATATAATACTCCTCCTTTGGTTAGGGTTTAACCCATAATTTATTACACTTTTGTTTCGCGATAGTTTCAAGTGGTTTTAAAGACGTTTCTCTGTACCAAAGCTAGGGTACTTCCTTTATCCTTCCATTACCTTTGTCTAATATATAATCTTAGGTTTCCCACCTTGGTTTAAGGTATGATCATGGATTTCTCATCCTACACGCTTTCTCAAAATGATCAAATCAATAAATCTTTGATTGTCCGATGAATAGTGATCAAAATTTAAAGTTGGAATCTCCTGATTCTGATCGCGTTTACATTCTTTTATTCTTCCTATACATCAATAATATAAGCTCGAAACATTAATTCCATATCATCCACATAGGGTGGTCTGAAAAATTTTCCATCAGCAAATTTACTATTCATCACATTTACTATTCATCAAATTTTTAACTAAGTCCAAAATTTGGGGTTATTACACATAGTCCTAGAATATTGTGATCATCAAAAACAACATGTATAGATTCTATTACAATGTTGATCCTGAGATTATAGACTCTGTATGATTTCCCTGCTGCATAGCCAACAAAGATGGCTTCATCGGCCTTTGCTTCAAACTTGCCTAGGTTTTCACCTTGGTTCCTTAGAACAAAACATTTACATCCAAAGACATGAAGAAATTCCAGGGTTGGTTTCGTCTTTCTGAGTAGTTGGTAAGGTGTAATTCCTTTAGCTTGATTCACCAGAGAAATCTTCTGAGTGAAACATGCAGTGTTAACTGCTTTAGCCCAGTAATAAGTTGGCAGCTTTGATTCTTCCAACATTGTTCTTGCTGCTTTAATTAGGGTTCTGTTCTTCCTTTCTACCACACCATTTTGCTGAGGTGTCCTTGCTGTAGAAAATTCATGAACAATCCAATTTTCTTCACAAAACCTTCTTAGGGTAGAATTCTTGAACTCGGTTCCATTGTCACTCCTGATTCTTCTAACTTTCTGATAAGGATGATTGTTTACAACCTTGATGTGATTGATTATGATTTCACTTGCCTCATCCTTACAGTGCAGAAAATAAGTCCATGTAAATTTAGAGAAATCAGCTACAATCACAAGACAGTATTTCTTCTTTGAAATTGACATTACATTGACTGGTCCAAATAAATCCATGTGAAGTAATTGAAGTGGTTGAACAATAGATGATTCAGTCTTGCTTCTGAAAGATGTCTTCTTTTGTTTTCCTTTCTGATAAGCATCACAGAGGCCTTCCTTGGAAAACTCCAATTGTGGAATACCTCTAGCAAGATCTTTCCTTACCAAATCATTCATAACTCTAAAATTCAAGTGTGACAGCTTCTTGTGCCATAGCCAACCTTCATCCTTACTTGCTTTGCTGAAAAGACAAGTAATTGAATCTGTATTTGTTGAGTTGAAGTCAGTTATGTATACATTCCCTTTTCTGTATCCTGTCAATGCCACATTGTTGTTCTCCTTGTCAAAAACAACATAGGCTTCTTGCTTAAAAGAAATTGAAAATCCTTTGTCACATAGTTGACTGATACTAAGCAAATTGTGCTTTAGACCATCAACTAGTGCTACTATACTTCTTCAATGATGACATTGTTCATTGTTATTGTAAGATCCGTGAACTTTATTAATTATAAATTGATATTATATGTGTAGAATAATCATTATGAAGTATTTTGAGTTTTAATGATAAAGGTTGTTAAGTAATTATGTGTAAATTGGTGTGTCGAAAGCCCCGTTCAAATATCTTGTCATTTGAAAATATCTTCAATTTAGAGCCCCGTTTTGAAAATTCAAGGGCCCCGTTGAAATTTTGTACATCATTATTATTCCTTCGTCATTCGTGTCTGAATCATTATCGGAGGATTTATTCGTATCATTATATCCCTTATTATCCGATACTATCAATAGTATTTGTTTTATTCAAAGAAAGAAAGAGAAAAATTATTCCAAACCCTAACCCTAATTTTCTAGGGTAATTGATATATCGTTCATATCAATAATACATTTGTAATAGCCCCAGTATTCTTGAGCATTAGTTATATAAATGATATGTATTGATTTGGATAACTATCAGTCTTTGTGGATAGCTATCACCTCGTAAAACATGTATTTTTCTAAATTAGGGTTTTTAAGCGTACCAGTGGATCAATATCGATCCAAAAATGTCGTTTAGGGTATTATTTTCCACTAAGTATAAAAAGGAGAATCGTACATTATTCTTCATACAATCCGTATTAAAAATCCAGAAAAATATAAAATTACCGAACCGTGTTCTTCCTGTTCTTGAAAATCAAAATCAATTTCGAAGGAATTATTGAAATCCAAATCACAAGTTCAAGTACTCAAATCAAATATCTTGAGCTCTAGTTTCAGAATCTTCCAACCATATCATCATCTGGTAATTTTTCGATTTTATATGAATTTTTCAAATTTCGAATTAAAATTAGGGTTTATGTTCGAATTGGGGATTTTCATTCTGTTGATTCTCCGTTCAATTCATTGCTTCCAACATGTTCCTAGGGTTCTAATTAGTAGGAATTCATGCTTTAATTTCATGTTTATGTTCAATTTTTAAGAATTCGATTTCTAGGGTTTTGCCCGATTTTTCTTTTTAATAGTCCGTTCATATGAATGATCTGACATAATTTCTGATAGAGGGCTTTGATTGTATGTGTTGTAAGCTTCATTTTAACATAAAAAACGTAAAGTTTCATGTACGATTTTGGTAGATCGGAAAATTTGTTCAAGGTCACCGGAATTTGATCGGGATTGAGATTCCGGCTTTGTTTTGGTTTGTTTTTGATCAGAATAGATTGCTGAGTTTATAAGGAATGTTTTTGATATAAAAAGCCCCAATTTTTATCAAGTTTTCAGGTCGCCGGATTCTGGAATTGTCGCCGGATTCTGGAAAAATTCCGGGTTGTTCTTCCTGACCCGTTTGTGTTCTTCCCGACCCGTTGACCCGTTTTTTTGACCCGGTTTCAATCTTCGAAACCCTGAAATATTTTCAGAAAACTGTTTTTGAATTTTATTTTTAAATTTAATTCGAAAATAGTTTAAATATTTATAAAAATCATATTTTTATTTTAAAAATACATTTTTACATTCAGAAAATTCTGGAAAATTTTATTTAATTATTTAAATTCGAAAATTCATTAAATTTAATTATTTTAATTATTTTTAATTAATAATTGATTTATTTAATTAATTGATTAATTCTTTTAATCAATTAATTCTTAATAATTAATAATTAATTAGATTTAATTGATTAAAATTAAGTTTAATTATTTTCTAGCTTGATTTTATTATTTAAAAATAGTTTGAGTGTTTGAAAAGTGTCAATTAATTTTTTTAATTGATTTTAATTGCTTTTAAATACTTATATTGGTATTAAAAATCTGATTTTTGATTTAAAAATTATTTGTGACTTATTTAAATTCAAATAATCCTCGAATATTGTTCTAAAAATATTTATAAGTGCTATATGGTTCATATGAGATGTGTAATGTGTTTTATAGTCCGTATTTACCCGTACGAGGGCTAGTGTCTGAGTTTTAAATACCGTAAATTAGACCGGGCGTCCGATAAGTACCTGGATTACTTGTTTAATTGTGAAAATGGTTATGAATATATATATCGAGGATAGAATGAGGTTAGTTAGACTTACAGTTATAAATTGTTTATTATAGAATCGAGTTCCCGGAGCAAGGGAAAGGGCAAAGTAAAGTGAACGAGGTAGAATCCCGTCAGCGACGTAGACCAGACAAGTATCTGTGCCTTTACTTTTGATTCAAATATTATTATTCGTAAGGATTACATGTATGTTACCATCAGGACTATTCAGATTATTCAGTCTTCACCCGTATTGAGCACTTGATGCTATTTCCTTGAATATCCCTAACTTTTGATCTGATCCACAATCGTGTTGGATATCAGAAACCTTCACCTTCAATTCAGTTTATATTGATGATAACCATTGTTGACTTTCTTAAATAAGAATGTTGTACCCTTGAAACCATTCCGAATCTATTTCTCGGACTTCGTTTGATATTGAATAGTTGAAGCTCTTTTACAACTATTACACCCTGTCATTGTGTACCTATCTTGTTATGCATGTTATTGCTTATACTCTGTGATAGAATTGGCATGTTTTAAAATGAGACCAGTAATGGTCGGGCCATATTTATGGTCGTAATAACTTAAGGCCCAGATGTCCATGGATTCTAGTGAAGGACTATGCTATAAGCTAGTCCGGGGTTGATGCGTGACTGATCAACAGCACAACCTTTGTATTTGATAAAAATGTAGAAGTCCAATTCTAATTCCTCTTTCTTCAATAAAGATTGTTAAAAGCATATGTTTGACTTGTATATTGTTGATTCAGATAACTGAAATTCTTCCTTTCATTATGGAACTGTGAATGATATATATTATGCTTGCTGAGCACTTGTGGCTCATACTTGTTTTGTTTCTAACCCTATTCTAGTGAAGCGAGAGAATGAGCAGACACAACGCTAGTGACAGTTCTCCCGATGCTAGGAGACCACCTCGAGTGATTGTCATTGGACGGGTAGTTGTTTATTTTGTTAGTTAGACTATTTGTCTAGCTTTGTATATTAAGTTGTGTAATAACTCTGAAAACTGGTTTGTAATAATATGACTTAGGAGCTTGTTTCTTGCCATAATCTGGATGCGGTCTTGGATAAGGGGCATTTTATGTTATCTTTATATTATGCATGTGCTATATACATGTATGTTGTGTTTCGTTGGTCGAGTGACTCCCCAGATCTGTGCCCCGGGTCTGGAGGGCGTCACAGGTTGGTATCAGAGCAACATGTTATGGCATTTGAAACAAGTTAGGATTTAGGGTCCAGGATAACATAGAGGGTTAGAAATTCACCTAATGGTCATAGAAGGTCGATTAGAGATATTATGCGTAGTAATTGAGTATGGTTATAATTGTAGCCACCTAGCTCTAGTTCAGAGTCAGATCCGTCAGAGCACCCGATAGAGGAGAGACCTGTACCAGATATGAGAGCAGGACCGTCGCGACCGACACTACCTCAGTCTGGACCTATAGTGGTCAGGGGGGATCCTATACCTAGTCCCATTCCACTTCGACGCGTACCCGCAGCACCGCGATCTCAGGCATCAGTTTCTGGACCATTGTATCAGATGACTCAGCCACCAGTTTCACATCACCATTATCAGAGGATGAGAGAGGAGAGGGATTACTTTCATAAACAGGTAATAGAGATGCGTGGGATACGTTCAACGGAGGCAAGTGTGGCCTGAGATAGAGATAGATTCAGGAATCAGGTAGGAGAGACACGGATGAGACTCAGGGTTGTGAGGACATTGGTAGAGACGAGGTTGCATGGACTGGCTACTAGCAGAGATGGAGAGGCTGCAGTAGGGATTAAAGAGATTTTGGATTTTGCGATGAGGGAGATTGGGGAGATTTCTGGACCAGCACTATGGGAGACCAGAGATGATGATCCATGAGCAGATAGAGACGAGGTTGGGATATTATGTGGATTCCAGTCAGATAGTACATAGATGCATAGTATAGTACCAGCAGTGCACCAGGCTTATAGTATCGCCTTGGATTGTTGTTGTATTTTGTTGTTGTACTGTTGATCGGCAGTTGTAGCTCAGCTATGCCACACTTTACTTTTGAAAACGTTCTACGTTTATATCGAATCTATGTATATATTTATGATAACCATCTTTCGTAAAACTGTTATTATTCTCTTGTTATTCATTTTCAATATTATAATTGTTATCATACTTGTGCAACGAGTGTACCCGTACGCCGTTGAAAATCCGTAAATTATGATTCTACCAATTGTGTTCTCTTTCTCTTCTATTATTGAATTATTGGATTAAATTAATTATTGTTTATTCATCAACAATATGCCTCCTAGACGAAATACCCGTGCGACTAATTCCACTGACCAAGAAGGTCAACAGAATACACCTCCAACGGGTCATTTATATCCGGTTGTAATACAGCTTTTGAACACTCTCACTCAACAAACTACTGCTCTAGCACAACAACAACAACAGATCCAACAACAGTTACTGCAGCAACAGCAACATCAGCAACATCAGCATCAACAACAGCACCATCAGGTAGTACCCGTGGTTACGTTTAAATCTTTTCAAGCAGCAAAACCTCCAGAGTTTAAGGGATCTGCTGATCCAGTTGAGGCAAAGGCATGGTTAAAGGAAATGGAGAAAGCTTTTACGTTGATAGAGGTAACAGGAGAAAAGAAAACTGAGTATGCTAGTTATTTTTTGAAAAATGAGGCAAGTTATTGGTGGGAAACTAGTAGGGCTTTAGAACCTGAAGGGTTGATTACCTGGGAGAGATTTACAGAATTGTTTTTAGAGAAGTATTTTCCTGATTTTATGCGAGACCAAATGGAGTTGAAATTTCTAGAATTAAAGCAAGGTAGTATGACTGTTTCTCAATCGAGACCAAGTTTACCGAGTTGTCTAGGTTTGTTCCGACATACGTTGATACGGAGAAGAAGAAGGCCAAAAGGTTCCAACAGGGACTGAGGTCATGGATTCGTAGTAAGTTAGCAGTTATGGAATTAGATACATATGCAGCCGTAGTACAGAAGGCAATGATTGCGGAAGGAGAGAGTGATTCATACATGAGAGAGAGAGAGAGAAAAAATAAGAAAAGAAAGGTAGGGACAGCTGATAAAGTCCAGTCACATGGAGATCTTCAGAACCATCCAAACAAGAAACCAGGATTCCAGCCGAGCAGAGGTACAACTTTCAAGAAACCAGATACCGGAAATGCAGGATCGATCAATCGTCCACCAAACAACAACCAGCAAGTAGTTCTCAGACCTCCACTGCCAGAATGCAAGACATGTGGGAAAAGACATCCAGGTATATGCCACAGATTGAGTATCACATGTTTTAAGTGTAACCAGAAGGGGCACTATGCCAGGGATTGCAAGACAGGTATTGTGTGCCATCGATGTAAGAGACCAGGCCATATGATCAAGGATTGTAAAGCGCCACCACCCGTGAACAACATGATTCGAGCTATAGAGGCACATCCAGCTGTTGATGTTCAGCCGTTAGCCAGAACCTATAATATGTCAATGAGGGAAGCAATTAGAGACTCCGATGTGGTGGCAGGTACACTTCTAGTAAATTCTGTTAATGCTAAAGTGTTGATAGATTCAGGAGCTACTAAGTCGTTTATTTCGGAAACGTTTGCTCATAAATTGAATTGTTTAATGGAACCCTTAAATGGAGTATTGAGTGTAGAAATAGCTAACCAGGATCGTATACCGGTCAGTTCATATTGTCCCCGTTGTGAAATTGAGATTTTAGGGAATCGTTTTTATGCTGATTTATTACCTTTCAAGTTGGGAGAATTTGATGTGATTTTAGGAATGGATTGGTTAACTGATTATGATGCGCGTATTGATTGTAAGGATAAGAGGGTTACTTTAGTTACCCCAGAAAAGAAAGAAGTGACATTTAAAGGAGAGAAACAAACGAAGAAATTTTTGACAATGATTCAGACCAAGAGGTTATTAAAACAAGGATGTGAGGCTTATGTCGCATACGTGATAGATACAGAAAAGGAAGTTTCTAAGTTAGAAGATATTCCAGTCGTGAGTGAATTTCCAGATGTTTTTCCAGAAGAGTTACCAGGACTACCTCCGGATAGAGAGATTGAGTTCGCAATAGATTTAACACCAGGCGCGGAACCAGTATCCAAAGCCCCATACAGAATGGCACCAGTGGAGATGAAGGAATTAGCTAAGCAGTTGCAGGAATTGTTAGACAAAGGAATTATCAGACCTAGCGTTTCTCCGTGGGGAGCACCAGTGCTGTTTGTCAAAAAGAAGGATGGAAGTATGAGACTTTGTATAGATTATCGGGAGTTAAACAAACTAACCATCAAGAACAAGTATCCATTGCCCAGAATAGATGATCTGTTTGACCAGCTAAAAGGAGCGGTTCATTTTTCTAAGATTGATCTACGATCGGGATATCACCAATTGAAGGTTAAACCAGACGACATATCGAAGATGACTTTTCGAATAAGGTACGGACATTATGAGTTTTTAGTAATGGCGTTTGGATTGACGAATGCACCAGTAGCTTTTATGGATTTAATGAACAGGATTTTTAAGAAATATTTGGATGAGTTTGTAGTGGTATTCATCGATGATATTTTGATATACTCCAAGACGGAAGAAGAACATACGAATCATTTGTGGATTGTATTGGAGATTTTAAGACAAGAAGGATTATACGCAAAATTTTCAAAATGTGAGTTTTGGTTAAGAGAAGTTCATTTCCTAGGGCACGTGGTACGTAGTGAAGGCATCAAAGTAGATCCAGCAAAGATTGAAGCAGTAAAGGATTGGGAAAGACCAAGGACACCAACTGAAGTTAGAAGTTTCTTGGGATTAGCCGGATATTATCGGAGATTCGTACTGGACTTTGCAAAGATAGCTACTCCAATGACCAAGCTGACAAGGAAAAGCGAACGATTCATATGGAGCGACAAATGTGAAGAGAGTTTCCAAGAGTTAAAGAAGAGACTAACTACGGCACCAGTGTTAATGCTACCAAACGATCAAGGACATTTTGTAATCTATAGTGATGCGTCTTTCAAAGGGTTGGGTTGTGTACTTATGCAACATGACAAAGTAATTGCTTATGCGTCAAGACAATTGAGACCTCACGAACAGAACTATCCTACACATGATTTGGAATTAGCAGCGATTGTATTTGCACTAAAGATATGGAGACATTACTTATACGGAGAGAGATGTGAAATTTACACCGATCACAAAAGTCTGAAGTATATCTTTACTCAGAAGGAGCTGAACATGAGACAGAGAAGATGGTTGGAGCTAATCAAGGATTATGACGTTTCTATAAATTATCACCCTGGAAAGGCAAACGTGGTAGCAGATACTGTAACACCCCCAGATCCGGGGTCAGGAATCTGGGTTGTCACGCTCCATCAATGATACAATACCTGTATTACTTACAACATTCTCATAATACAACTCCAAAGACCCCAATCACTTACGCACACACACACAAGTTATAGCCTTGGAAATGAGCAACAATAATCAACATTTGTTATTACAACCCAAATGTACTATTCAGGACCTCATCTGTTATTTACAACCTCTACCTGAAGTTACAATAATAGAACTCACAATTCTATACAAGGTTTAGTAATACAAACCCACTCAAAATAATTCTCACTAATTCAAGCTGCAACTATTCTGCTCACACCGACAGTATCCATCCTGCATCAACTAACTCCAGGGTGGTCTCTCCATTCCCTTGCTCTCGTTACACGAGGTGGATTCGACAATGTTTTCCTCATGCTGAAAAATTTAATAAAGCAAGAATGAGCTAATAGTGCTCAACAAGAATTCTATCCCAGTTTAAATCTTTAAACCTTTTAGGGAAATAATCCAATGAGATCAAAGCTTTTATCACTACTAGGGTCTAACCCCAAAATAGTATACCGTTTAAAATACCTTATGACTTATAATCATACTCATATACTCTTCGTAATCATTTGGAAATCCTTGGTATCAGTATGATAAACCAAGACTCAAAACATATCTTTTTAAAATAGATATCAAATATTGGAATCAAGGCTTAAAGCCTATTCATTGATTCAAAACACTATATAGTTCGAAAATATCTTTGTAACCACATGTTATGCATTAAACGGATAAGAGACAAGTATAACATAAAGGATGAAGTTACGAGGAAAATTATTATAATGTTTCCGTAACCCAAAATCCACTTATGCATATATATCCTTAATCAGGTTTTATCAGAGTCATAACTCATAAAATAAAAGATGAAGTTGCATGAATTTATTGTCACTTCATTTTCAAACACTTTTCGACCCCCTGCCAACAGGATTGGTTCTTCACCCCAATACATGTTGCAGGAATATCCAAATTGGATGATGAACCAATACAGGAGTTGCTACCGCGTCCGCTGTGCCTAACCTTGCTATGATCAGTAGCAGGTCGCACCGCTCAAATAGTTTTCTACATGTAGATGAAAGAATCACGACAGCCTGACATTGTCTACCGCCTTACAGTGACCTCCCGGCCCATTTGGGGCAATAAAAGTTGGATGGGTCCACGCAACTTGACCACTTATACCACTCCTAGTTCAGATGAAATCCATGACTCTGAAACGTAAAGATCGTCCTCCTTTCCCCAAGTGTAACACTTGTTGATACGACTCCACTAAGTAGTTATATCTAGGTTGGAAAGGAAGATTCTCCAATATTTCCCAAGCTATTGCTTGTTAATGGATATCGACTTGTTCCATGAATTTACCCCTCGATCGTTGAGGTGGTAACACAATATTTGACTTGCAGCAATTACATTGCTTCGAGAAAATATCTGTCCCCTGACAGTTTTTGAATTGAGAGTTTAAAAAGAGTAGTAGTCACTTAAATCAGGTTTCCCATATTTTTGATAGTTGAGCGAGCATTTAAATCCCCTTTAAAAGACAGATTTAAATGGAAAAACATTGTTTTGGGAACCTCTTTTTGATTTAAAAATACTTAATAGTATTTATTAAATAAGTAAATCTTAAATGAATATTCAAAAATAATATTCATTAAGTAAATAATGATTAAATTACTATTCAAAGATAATATTCATTAAATAAATAAGGATTAAATGAATATTTAAAATAATATCCATTAACTAATAAACCCCGAATGAATATTCAAGATAATATAAACCTCGAATGAATATTCAAAACAATATAACCCTCGAATGAATATTCAAAACAATATTCCTCAAATAAGTAAACTTCCAATGAATATTCCAAATAATATTCATAAATTAATAAATCTCGAATGAATATTCGAAAATAATATTCATTAAATAATTAAGTCTCAAATGAATATTCAAAAGTAATATTCATTAAATAAATAATCTTTAAATGACTATTCAACATAATATTCATTAAATAAATAATTAATCCTCGAATGAATATTCAAAAGTAATATTCATTAAATAATTAAATAATCTTGAAACGAATATTCAAAAAAATAACATTCATTAAATAATCCTCAGATGAATATTCACAATAATTTTCTTTAAGTCAATAATCCTCAAATGACTATTCATAAATAATATTTTTTAAGTCAGTAATCCTCAAATGAATATTCATAAATAATATTCTTTAAGTCAATAATCCTCAAATGAATATTCATAAATAATATTCTTTAAGTAAATAATCCTCAAATAACAGTTACCCGATATCTTTATCGGAAAAATAATCTTTAACATATACAGAAATATAATTACTTATGATCTTAGAGAAAATCATTCGCCCTTATCCTAGGGCATTATATATAAAACTGGCTTATAACTGATATCCCATATCTAGCTTATAAGCCCCACATCACGTCATATCCTCGAATATCGCTATATATATAGCAGTTCGAAAACAAGTATGCAATTTATATATCGCATCTACATATCATATATGAAAACAGTTTATTATCACAACAACCGTAAGTATAGGTTTTGAAAACTTGCATCTAGTATGTGCATACATCAGAATATGGTACTTTAAAATACAGCATGGAATGAGAAAACTTGCCTGGAAATCCCGAAGTAGCAATAAGTCTCAGGTTGGTCCAGTAATCTAGAATCAACACAAGGTTCAAGATTAATAACTTAAACGCTTTCACCATACTAGGTATATACAAACTCAAGTACAAGTCCATTTTCAAGTTAACTCCTTAAGAACTCCTACTCGAGCATGCTTGCTCACGCATTTTTATAAAATTGAAATATAATCCTTTTAACACGAAATCTTCTCGAGGGTCTTCCTAAACATACCTCGCATGTTATCACAAAGTTTCACATTTTATTATGACCTCTAAGTGGTTCGATCATAGCCTCAAAGTTGACTAAGTGGTAACGTTTGGTCTCGCGAAACATACTTTACTAAAACACTCGTTTCTCCTAAACCGTAAATCGGATTCACATGATCTTCGCACCAAAACGAACCTCGAAACAAGACCTACACTATACTAGCCAGTGGTGACCTTGGACAGAAGGTCATATGTTCGAACATCACAAACAAAACAAGGCTAAGGAGAATCGGGCATTATAACGGCTATGTTTTAACGATTCCAAAGTTTAATCATAAACTTTACATAATCAATCCAACCAAATCACCAAGTCAAATCCTCAACATCATTACTATCCCATAATCATCATCAACCAGTCAAAACCAACATCTACTTGCTTATCATCAAATCAACATCAAACTTTCATCAAAATCACTTAATCATCCTTATAATCAAACTAACTAAACTATACTTAAAACTAACCATATAAACCAATTTATAACTAAGGGTTTCAAGAGTTTATACCTTCCTTGATGCTTCATATACACTAACAATAGTTTATAATCCTTCCTTGAGCTTTGAACAAACCTTAACAAGCTTAATCCTTAAGAAACAAAATCAAGAATCATGAAAAGTTACTATTCATCCTCATCTTGTAAAATCCATAACAAATCGAAAAATACGAGTTCGGTGCTAAGATTTTTACCAGACCTTTTAATGTTCATAAGCTTTCTTTTGAGTTATAGATCGCCAAATTTGAAGCTTCCTAGCTAGGGTTTGAGCCCCATCTTTCCGCTGGACAGAAACTGGACAGTTTGGGTTCTCCAACGTGGGGAAGGGATTTGGCTAGGCTACACTCCTTTGTTGACCATGAAATTTTGAACGAATGTTACCCATGGAGTGGAGAAGCTATGGTTAAAATGTGGTGATTTTAGGACAAGTATATTTGGAGTTATGAATTTTTCTCTCCTCCTTGTGCAAGCTGAGCAGAAAATCTGGGAAGAAAAATGGGGAAGCTTTTCTTTGCTTTTGCTTGGTTACTTTGATGAGATATTTGTATAAAGTGGTGAGTCATAGCTCTAGGTGTCTCATCTTGTGACACTTGTCCAACATGCACTGGCTTAGATAAAGTAGCTTTACTGGTTCGTTTCCTTTCACATGGATGATCCAAATGTTGCATTCCTCGAATTAATCTTGTTATATGTTACTTCCATGTCTATATTTAATCCTGTAAATGTCGCGTTGTTCCGTCACCGCTTAATCTCGTATTTAAATCGATTCGTGTCTCGTTGTTCGGTTACAGCTTAATCTTGATGAACGTTCGCAGGGATTTCTTAAGGGTTCTATCGAAGTAGTTTATCTTAAACGTTCTTGACATCACTAATTCTTTTATTAAATACATATCCATGGAATTGATAATTTAAATCCTCCAATACTTTCAAATAATAATTAATCCGTCCGTTATTGGTGAAATTTCGGAGAAAACAGAAATGCTATTTTTTCGATTCTGACAGCTTTTGCATTCCTTCATTTACATCGCATATCACTAATACGACTTTGAAAGTTCATTATACCGTCCCGTACATAGGGTGGTCTGAAAATCTTTTTCGGTTCAGAAATTTACTATTCATCAAAAATAAAATAATTTTTTTTTTAAACTAATTCCAAAATTTGGGGTTATTACAGTCTCCTCTACTTAAAAGGATTCCGTCCCGGAATCTAAGAAAATAGCCGAGGTTACTCTTTCAATATAGAAATCTCCAGTTTCTAGGTTGACTCTTCAACTCTCTGGTTTCTTTACAACACTTTCTCATTCCGGTCTGTGATATCTACCGGACGCTTTATATAAGCCAATTCTGGCTATGTTCATATACACCCATTTTCAATCAACATTCAATTATTCTTGTAATTGGCGGTACAACACTTACCGTAACTCCGGTTTTCTGAAAGGTTCTTTCCGGTCGGTCTACGGATCCTATGTAGTGCTCGCACTCAATCTCGTTGCCAAACATGTTTCGAAAACTCCTCCCGAATCGGGAGTTCAATCATTGGTTCTTATCTGACACGATGGTGACTAGAACTCCACATCACCCAACTATCTCTTTCGTAACTCTTCGGTTAACGATCTCTTGCTGATAACAAAATATGAGTAGACTCATTTGATCCATCAATTATAGCTCAATTGACGTCATAGTCCGACTCGATTCTTGTTGATCCTGTCACAGAATCCATTATAGTAAAATTACATTCCTAATCAGGAGTCTCTATTAACTGTGATAGTCAACTAGGTCTTTGTTCTGCCTTCATTTTCTGACATATCCAATATTTGTTTACCAGTCGATAAATCCTTTTTATTTATCCGACCACTTATAACATTTCCTTAACTTTCTTTACCTTTTTGTAATCTCGGTGTAGCTATCTCTTTATGACAGATCTTTATTCCTTAATTCGTTCTGGCTCATTCAGGACCTTTAAATAATCCTTTATGTTCTCGTGACTTCAAACTTCATCCTTAAGTCCTTCTTATTAGTCATTCCGAACTGGTCAGTGGGGCTGCTATCTTAGCAAAATCTTGTACACATCTTCGGTAATATCCGACTAAATCCACAAAATTACTCACCTCGGTTGGTGTGGTTGGTCTTTCCTAGTTTGAAACGTCTCCTATCTTTGCAGGGTCAACCAGTACTCCTTTACTGTTGACCACATGTCCTAAAATTGTACTTCCTTTAGCCAAAACTCGCACTTTGAGAACTTGGCATATAACTTTTCTCTCCTCAGTGCTTCTAACACGATCCTCAAATGTTCTGCATGTTCTTCCTCGGTCTTTCAGGTAAACCTAAATATTGCCGATGTCACTATGACATACTTATCCAAATACTTCTTGAAAAGTCTATTCATCACGTCCATGAAAGCTGCAAGGGCATTAGTCAGCCCAAACGACATTACTAAAAACTCACAGTGTCCATACTTGGTGCGAAACGCAGTCTTGGGTACGTTCTCAGGCTTAATATTCAATTGGTGGTATCCTGTTCTCAATCAATATTCGAGAGTTTAACTGCATCATGCAGCCGATCGATCAAATCACCGATTGTAAGACCCCAGATTTTGGGTAGAATTAAAACTTTTATTATATGTTGATGTAAAGATGGATAGTGGCAATGACTTTGAGAATCAAGTTATGAAATGAATATGAATTTCGGTTTTCAAACATTTTGAGAATAGTAAGAATGGACTGAACATATAATAAGAACAATCAATCTAGAAGATAAGAATGCAATACTCCAGGGAAGGAAAGTATTTTTATGTCATCCAAATCAATATCTGGAATACATCCGACAACTCCGTAAACAAGATAGCGTACGCCCGGGAAAGCACTAGAACATTTTCTAAGTGCAAAGAGTAGAGAGAAAATAGATCAGGAATATTGGAACGGATTTTGATCCAAAGTATTATAGAAAAACCATTGATGAATAGTAACTCTTCATTTAAAAGTTTTTCAGACCACCCTATATGCGGGACGATATAATAAACTTTCAAAGTCGCATTAGTGATCTACGATGGAAATAAAAGAATGCAGAAGCTGTCAGAATCGGAAAAATAGCATTTTTCGTTTTCTCCGAAATTTCACCAAAAACGGACTAAATAATTATTATTTGAGGATATTTAAGGATTTAAATTATTAATTCCATGGATATGGATTTGATAAATGAATTAGAAGTATCGAGAACGATTTCGGTAAAATACCTCGATAGAACCCTCAAGAAACTTTGCGAGCGTTCTATGAAATTAAACGAACCAGAAAAGCTACTTTATTCCAAGCCAATGCATGCTTGCCAAGTGTCAAGACAAGAAGAGACCACGGGTGATGACTCACCACATTGGATAAATATCAAGTAATTAAACAAGATAAGAAGAAAAAGAAAAAGGAAGAGAAATTTCGGGAGAGAAGAAGAAAGAAAAATGGGAGAGAAAGAAATGATCATAACTTGAGATTCCGTTGTCCGTTTTTGGCGTTCCACCACTCAAATCGAAGCTCTCGAGAAGCCCGACGTAACCATGGTAAGCAATCGCCTCACCTCTGTCATTTACCCTTCGATTTCAGTGAGTAACAGTTGGAGAAGATGATGAATAGTAACTTGTATTTTGCTTTGTTGCTTTTGATATTGAGTTTGTGGCTTCCAAAGGTTGTATTAAGCAAGGATCTAAGGTTACATAAGGAATATAGCAGCAAGCAAGCTTGGAGGAAGGTATAAACCTCTGCCCCTTTGAGTTTTATATGAGTTTTAAAGTGGTTTTGATGTTCATGTAAAGTTAAGATCATGATTAAGTGATTTAGTGATTATTTGGAATTGTTTGAATGTGTAAAATGATGGGTGTTGGATTTGAGCCTCCCCACTGATCTTAGAGGTGTATGATGGTTGTTTGTTGAGGTTGGAGATGTATGGTATACCCGGTGTGGCTTGGTTATGTTGTGACAAAATAGGATTATTCGATTTTAAGCCGTCGTAATGCCCGATTTTCGGTAACTCTATAAACTGCCTAGAATCAGAAAACCTAACTGCCTCTTTTGGTTCAGTTATGAACATGAGTGTGTAGAGATTTGTTTCTAGTTTACGTGAGCGCAAGAATCATGTCATTACGATTTACGGTTTATGAGATATGACCATTTTAGTGAAAGTGGTTCAAGGAATGAGATTGCAGAAATGTACCAACTTTGTGGCTATGTTTGAGACCCTTAAGAGTTGATTTAAAATATGGAATTTTGTATTGAAGTGTCAAGGGCAGTTACGAAGGTTTCGAGTCCAAAAGATTATTTTCCGATTTTATAAAAATGTGTTAGCCGAGGTTGCGCAAGTGAAAACCACTAAGAACATGACTTAGAAACCAAGGTTGTAAATGGTTAAGTATAACTTGTATTCGAGGATCGATTTCGGACTAAACCTACGACTTAAGTAATTGTCGATTAACATGAACTTAGTATGAGCCTATAACGAGCTAGTAATGCCTTGGTTGTGTTTCGCTTACGTGTTTAAGCATTGAGTACAAGTGGATTATCCAGGGGATTAATCGTGCGTTTTCTTTGACTTTGTCTAGATTGTCCGGCATCGTCACGAACCCCTATCACTTCTTGAGCATCAGGCAAGTTTTCTAAATCTATACTTTGAAGTATTGATTATATATTACTGATGTTGCCATGTGTGGAGTATACAGTTGTGCGATACATGTTATATATTGTATAAAATAGAGTTTGATTTGGATTTATGTATGAGCTTTGAGATAAAGTAGTTATAAACCGGCATACCTTGTAGCTCTAGAGATAAGAGCATGCTTCTTGTTTTCGACTCTAGACCGGGAGTCAGTATTTGAGATATGGAGATAGCCGTGGAAACCCGGAGGGATTCCAGCGGCAGTGTACTAATTATTTTGAGGACTGCTATTATTAAACATTAATTATATTTCTAGAAAGTATTAATTACCTGGAAATGATTTGAGGAATGTTATTTGAATATTACCTCATTCAGAGGTTGTTACTTGGAAATGATTTGGTAATTGGCTTATAAGCTAGATATGGGATATCACTTATAAGCCAGGTTTTATAAAGGCCCTAGGTTAAGGGCGTATGATATTTCTTAAGATCAGTAGTGATTATAGTTTGTGTATGATAAAGGTTATTTTTCCGATAAAGATATCGGGTAACCGTTATTCGAGGATTAATTATTTTTATTTAAGAATATTATTTATTAATATTCATTTGAGGATTATCGACTTACAAAATATTATTTATATACATTTGAGGATTATCGACTTACAGAATATTGTTTATATTCATTCGAGATTTATTTAATTAATGAATATTACTTTTGAATATTCATTTGAGATTTAATTATTTAAAGGATATTATTTTCGAATATTCATTGGAGGTTCACTTATTGAGAAATATTATTTTTAATATTCATTTGAGGATTATTTATTAATGAATATTATTTTTGAATATTCATTTGAGGATTATTTATTAATGAAAATTATTTTTGAATATTCATTTGAGGATTATTTATTAATGAATATTTTTTTTTTATATTCATTTGAGGATTATTTATTAATGAATATTATTTTTGAATATTCATTTGAGGATTATTTATTAATGAATATTATTTTTGAATATTCATTTGAGGATTATTTATTAATGAATATTATTTTTAATATTCATTTGAGGATTATTTATTAATGAATATTATTTTTGAATATTCATTTGAGGATTATTTATTAATGAATATTATTTCTAAATATTCATTCGAGGTTTGTTTATTTGATGAATATTATTTTCGAATATTCATTTGAAGGTTTACTTGTTTAATAAATGTTATTAATTGTTTTCCAATCAAAAAGAGGTTCCCAAAATAATGTTTTTTTTCCGTTTAAATCTGTCTTTTAAAGAGGATTTAAATGCTCGCTCAACTATCAAAAATATGGGAAACCTGATTTAAGTGACTACTACTCTTTTTAAACTCTCAATTCAAAAACTGTCAAGGGACATATATTTTCTTGGAGCAATTTAATTGCTGCCAGTCTAATGTTGTGTTACCACCTCAATAATCGAGGGGTAAATTCATGGAACAAGTCGATATCCATTAACAAGCATAGCTTGGGAAATATTGGAGAATCTTCCTTTCCAACCTAGATATAACTACTTAGTGGAGTCGTATCAACAAGTGTTACACTTGGGGAAAGGAGGACGATCTTTACGTTTCAGAGTCATGGATTTCATCTGAACTAGGAGTGGTGTAAGTGGTCAAGTTGCGTGGGCCCATCCAACTTTTATATTGCCCCAAATGGGCCGGGAGGTCATAGTAAGGCGGTAGACAATGTCAGGCCGTCGTGATACTTCCATCTACATGTAGAAAACTATTTGAGCGGTGCGACCTGCTACTGATCATAGTAAGGTTAGGCACAGCGGACGCGGTAGCAACTCCAGTATTAGTTCATCATCCAATTTGGATATTTCCTGCAACATGTATTGGGGTGAAGAACCAATCGTGTTGGCAGGGGGTCGAGAAGTGTTTGGAATTGAAGTGACAATAAATCCATGCAACTTCATCTTTTATTTTATGAGTTATGACTCTGTGGATACCTTACATAACATGAGTTATGGTAAGGGAGTTGTTTATACTGAATCACCTTATAACTTCATCTTTTAAGTTATGTGTTGATATTCTGCTTACATAGCAGATATTTTTGGAAAGGTTATATTGGTTTACTTTGAAACCTCATCTTTTATATTATACTAGAACTTTGTTCATAATATAGCAAGAGTCTGCAGAAATATTATGAAAATGATATTTGAAGTACAATAATAGTACTGTTTTTGGGAATACATTCCGATAAGGATATAATTTCAGTATCGAGATATTTTGACAAATTATTGTCTTATACCCGCTTTATTCTGGGTTGAGTTAAAGGCAGAATTATGCCACACTTTCATTACCTTGCTGAGCTATCGCTCACTCTTGCTATTGTTTTATATATATTATATAGCAGCGAAGCAGGATGCCAATGGGTCGGCACATACCTCGCAAGGCGTTTCCGTAAACAGTTTCTAGCAGTGATCTCGAGAGTAGTACGAACCAATCGAACCAGGCTACAGCTTTTGGTATTCAACTTATGTATAGATATGAATGGTATGAGAGGATTGTGAGCATCAGAAGGCTAAGTTGGTAATGTAACATTACTTAGAAATTGTATCAGTGACAGATTCAAAAGACATTTGGGTATTGTAATAAAAGTTATTTATTCCGCAGTTGTTGTATTGTGTCGTTTCTGAGACTCTAACCTGTGTGTGTGTGTGTGTGTGTGTGTGTGAGACATATGTTGTGGGGTCATGAGAAGGTGAATTATGAATGGTGTGAGTAATACAGGTAAGGCAAGGAATACATGGATTGTGACAACCCTAGATCCCTGACCCCGGATTTGGGGCTGTTACACCGATCCTTGGCAGGGGTATTCATTCTTAACAATTAGCCTATTTAGCTCTCGATACTCTATGCACAACCTCATGTTGTCGTCCTTTTTTCTTCACCAATAACACGTGTGCATCCCACGGTGACGCACTTGGTCTTATCATTCCTTCCCCTAACAATTTCTATAATTTGAGTGACTAATTTCTTCATCTCGACTGGAGCTACTCGGTACGGGGCCTTCGAAACTGGCGCCGTTCTTGGAGCTAATTCTATACCAGACTTTATTCCTCTATCGGGTGGTAACCCTGGGAGATCTTCTGGAAATACATCCTCGAATTCGTTGATAACAGGGATATTCCGCATACTAGGTGCTTCCCGTTTTGTATCCATCACAGTCGCTAAACAAGTTTCATCTTCTTGGAGGTCAAACGTTTCCTCGTCCGACAATCTGAATTCTTACTTCCTTTCTTTCTCAACCTATTCTCGTTTCATACTCTATTTTCTTTATGCCCATTTCTTTCTCGTCCACTTGCTTCCATTTCTATCATAGTTGTTTCATTAACCAAGGTAACATAATCAGTCGTTTCGAACACTTCGTTATTCTGAATTCGCATCATGCGAAACAAACCTTGGAAATTTCCGTAAACTTCGATTCATAATTTGTCGTACTCATTTGTTTTAGCTCTAAGCTTCAACACTCTTTTTTTTTTCCAAATACTAAGGAAAATACTTGCACGGTACCAAGAATACTTCAAGCAACAGAATGCTATATATAAAAACTTTGTACAAATTCTCGCTGAGGGGGCGACCTGGTTAGGTCTCAATCAAATTATCGTTTGAAAATTTTCCCACCATACTTCACTGCACACAAATGCATCGTGAATTCACTTATATAAATTTGACCGAAAGTTGAACTTAGTGATACAATAACTAGTTCATTTCAATAAACATTGACAACTAGCTGAACAAAATTTGCTAGTTCGATTAGTTTGGAACGCAGTATCTAGCTAGGATAATTAGCTGGATTTTCATCATATCATTAAAATTTCAACTAGTTAGAACAATTAACTAGTCACTCATTATGGCACATGCAATTAGCCATTTTCAATCTACTAGTACAAAATCTCGACATCATAGTCGAAGAAAGAAGAAAACAAAATTTTGACTACTCGGATAATGAATTGAAAAGGAGAGTAAATAAGTTTAGGATGAAAAAGGTAATTATAACCCTTGAATAAAATATATGATATGAATAGGAATTCTTGGTATCGGAACAATCGATAACCTCCCACCAAACATTTCTCATCAGTGAAACGGTCCACCCAAAGGTGTCTCCGTACATAAACTTTATCAAATTTTCCAATAGAATTGAATTCGGAATATCAATATCAAATTGATATCCTTTCTATGATTTCAACGTCTGATGTGCAAATCTCTCCTTAATAGGAGAAAAGAATTCCCGAGTAATCTCTGAAATATACATCATCTATGTTTTAGACACATAGCTAGATATTTATGAACTCGACTGAGGAGTCCAAGTATGAAAAAAAAAGAAATCGAATATCAAAATAATCGTTAAAGAATATTCGTCAAATAATTAAGGAAGCATTAATTGAACATTTCTTAGATATTTGAAAGGATACGAAATAAATCATAGACCTGGAAGGATAGATGAATAATGGTTCCTTCTTCAGGTCATCTTGGAACATGAACAAAACGCTCCGGTGAGTAATGGTAAGTTAACTCTGCGTATTTTAACCTCAAAGGTAATGAGTGGAGGAAAGAAAATGAATAACTGAACATAACAGTTGTTGGTTGCATCCTAAGTTGAAGTAGGAAACTAGAAAGGTTACCTGACATGAATTATTCAAGGTAACACGGGCATGAATAGTTTTAGATTGATGAGTGTACCAGCAAGTAGATACCAAAAAGTCAATGGTCATCATAATTTCTAACATCACCCGCACGAGGATGATCTTATCTTTCTGCCTTTATGGCTTATGGTACTAACCAACGGTACCTCAAAATCGTACAAGTCCTTAAATAGGTCGGGAGTTCGAACATATTTGTCATTCCACGATAATCGTCCCGAGATTGAGCCTCTTACGGCCGCATCAACACATCTTCAAAAGATGAAGGTCCATTAATGTATATGTAATTTCTTAACACTAATCGTATCGAACGAACCCAACCCCAGGCCAACATAGGTCTCGTTCCTCGTAGGTCCTGAGATTGTCGCATTGTTCGCCGCACCCATACGTGTCTTTATCAGAATCACGCTATCCATTCTTCATGTCTTTGATTTCGGAGTCGACCCATCATGGCCTATCGTACGAAATGTACTCGCGATGCGATTTATCACGTTCATCTCACGATAACGTTCTGGTACTACACGTACGCAATAGTCTCCTTTTTAGGTAACAAAATACCCATCGACGGAAAAGACACCAACTCTTGTGGAATCGTTGCTCTCAAGGCTTGGACCTCATACACAAGATAATGCCCTAACTAGCCCACGCAATTAGTAATTCGGATCACGTAAAGGACTATAAACATCTCAATCTTCACATGCGCTGCCTTCTCGTGGCAAACTACGATGAACTTCAAACACTTAGGTTCTGACTAAGTCAAGTTATCCATTGGTATTGGCCATTCCGACCTTACCCCAACTGCAACCGAGACTCTGCTTCGCGTCTTATCTTAATGTTTTTGATAATCCGTGTACAATTCTAAACGTCCTTCTCATCATTATGATGATCTTCAACGGTCCTATCGGTCCTTCGATAAGTCCTCAACTAAACTTTTTAACCTTAACATCCTCAGTGGCACTACTTCCGGTAGTCCACTTAACGAACTCTATATGAGTCATCTCGTCATTCTCTTACTTCGATATAACTCTTAACACTCTCATATCCAAGTTTATAACTTAACGCTCTGATACCATTTCTGTAACACCCCCAGATCCGGGGTCAGGAATCTGGGTTGTCACGCTCCATCAATGATACAATACCTGCATTACTTACAACATTCTCATAATACAACTCCAAAGACCCCAATCACTTACGCACACACACACAAGTTATAGCCTTGGAAATGAGCAACAATAATCAACATTTGTTATTAGAACCCAAATGTACTATTCAGGACCTCATCTGTTATTTACAACCTCTACCTGAAGTTACAATAATAGAACTCACAATTCTATACAAGGTTTAGTAATACAAACCCACTCAAAATAATTCTCACTAATTCAAGCTGCAACTATTCTGCTCACACCGACAGTATCCATCGTGCATCAACTAACTCCAGGGTGGTCTCTCCATTCCCTTGCTCTCGTAACACGAGGTGGATTCGACAATGTTTTCCTCATGCTGAAATATTTAATAAAGCAAGAATGAGCTAATAGTGCTCAGCAAGAATTCTATCCCAGTTTAAATCTTTAAACCTTTTAGGGAAATAATCCAATGAGATCAAAGCTTTTATCACTACTAGGGTCTAACCCCAAAATAGTATACCGTTTAAAATACCTTATGACTTATAATCATACTCATATACTCTTCGTAATCATTTGGAAATCCTTGGTATCAGTATGATAAACCAAGACTCAAAACATATCTTTTTAAAATAGATATCAAATATTGGAATCAAGGCTTAAAGCCTATTCATTGATTCAAAACACTATATAGTTCGAAAATATCTTTGTAACCACATGCTATGCATTAAACGGATAAGAGACAAGTATAACATAAAGGATGAAGTTACGAGGAAAATTAATATAATGTTTCTGTAACCCAAAATCCACTTATGCATATATATCCTTAATCAGGTTTTATCAGAGTCATAACTCATAAAATAAAAGATGAAGTTACATGAATTTATTGTCACTTCATTTTCAAACACTTTTCGACCCCCTGCCAATAGGATTGGTTCTTCACCCCAATACATGTTGCAGGAATATCCAAATTGGATGATGAACCAATACAGGAGTTGCTACCGCGTCCACTGTGCCTAACTTTGCTATGATCAGTAGCAGGTCGCACCGCTCAAATAGTTTTCTACATGTAGATGGAAGAATCACGACAGTCTGACATTGTCTACCGCCTTACAGTGACCTCCCGGCCCATTTGGGGCAATAAAAGTTGGATGGGTCCACGCAACTTGACCACTTATACCACTCCTAGTTCAGATGAAATCCATGACTCTGAAACGTAAAGATCGTCCTCCTTTCCCCAAGTGTAACACTTGTTGATACGACTCCACTAAGTAGTTATATCTAGGTTGGAAAGGAAGATTCTCCAATATTTCCCAAGCTATTGCTTGTTAATGGATATCGACTTGTTCCATGAATTTACCCCTCGATCGTTGAGGTGGTAACACAATATTTGACTTGCAGCAATTACATTGCTTCGAGAAAATATCTGTCCCCTGACAGTTTTTGAATTGAGAGTTTAAAAAGAGTAGTAGTCACTTAAATCAGGTTTCCCATATTTTTGATAGTTGAGCGAGCATTTAAATCCCCTTTAAAAGACAGATTTAAATGGAAAAACATTGTTTTGGGAACCTCTTTTTGATTTAAAAATACTTAATAGTATTTATTAAATAAGTAAATCTTAAATGAATATTCGAAAATAATATTCATTAGGTAAATAATGATTAAATGACTATTCAAAGATAATATTCATTAAATAAATAAGGATTAAATGAATATTTAAAATAATATCCATTAACTAATAAACCCCGAATGAATATTCAAGATAATATAAACCTCGAATGAATATTCAAAACAATATAACCCTCGAATGAATATTCAAAACAATATTCCTCAAATAAGTAAACCTCCAATGAATATTCCAAATAATATTCATAAATTAATAAATCTCGAATGAATATTCGAAAATAATATTCATTAAATAATTAAGTCTCAAATGAATATTCAAAAGTAATATTCATTAAATAAATAATCTTTAAATGACTATTCAACATAATATTCATTAAATAAATAATTAATCCTCGAATGAATATTCAAAAGTAACATTCATTAAATAATTAAATAATCTTCAAACGAATATTCAAAAAAATAATATTCATTAAATAATCCTCAGATGAATATTCACAATAATTTTCTTTAAGTCAATAATCCTCAAATGACTATTCATAAATAATATTTTTTAAGTCAATAATCCTCAAATGAATATTCATAAATAATATTCTTTAAGTCAATAATCCTCAAATAACAGTTACCCGATATCTTTATCGGAAAAATAATCTTTAACATATACAGAAATATAATTACTTATGATTTTAGAGAAAATCATCCGCCCTTATCCTAGGGCATTATATATAAAACTGGCTTATAACTGATATCCCATATCTAGCTTATAAGCCCCACATCAAGTCATATCCTCGAATATCGCTATATATATAGCAGTTCGAAAACAAGTATGCAATTTATATATCGCATCTACATATCATATATGAAAACAGTTTATTATCACAACAACCGTAAGTATAGGTTTTGAAAACTTGCATCTAGTATGTGCATACATCAGAATATGGTACTTTAAAATACAGCATGGAATGAGAAAACTTGCCTGGAAATCCCGAAGTACCAATAAGTCTCAGGTTGGTCCAGTAATCTAGAATCAACACAAGGTTCAAGATTAATAACTTAAACGCTTTCACCATACTAGATATATACTAAGTCAAGTACAAGTCCATTTTCAAGTTAACTCCTTAAGAACTCCTACTCGAGCATGCTTGCTCACACATTTTTATAAAATTGAAATATAATCCTTTTAACACGAAATCTTCTCGAGGGTCTTCCTAAACATACCTCTCATGTTATCACAAATTTTCACATTTTATTATGACCTCTAAGTGGTTCGATCATAGCCTCAAAGTTGACTAAGTGGTAACGTTTGGTCTCGCGAAACATCCTTTGCTAAAACACTCGTTTCTCCTAAACCGTAAATCAGATTCACATGATCTTCGCACCAAAACGAACCTCGAAACAAGACCTACACTATACTAGCCAGTGGTGACCTTGGACAGAAGGTCATATGTTCGAACATCACAAACAAAACAAGGCTAAGGAGAATCGGGCATTATAACGGCTATGTTTTAACGATTCCAAAGTTTAATCATAAACTTTACATAATCAATCCAACCAAATCACCAAGTCAAATCCTCGACATCATTACTAACCCATAATCATCATCAACCAGTCAAAACCAACATCTACTTGCTTATCATCAAATCAACATCAAACTTTCATCAAAATCACTTAATCATCCTTATAATCAAACTAACTAAACTATACTTAAAACTAACCATATAAACCAATTTATAACTAAGGGTTTCAAGAGTTTATACCTTCCTTGATGCTTCATATACACTAACAATAGTTTATAATCCTTCCTTGAGCTTTGAACAAACCTTAACAAGCTTAATTCTTAAGAAACAAAATCAAGAATCATGAAAAGTTACTATTCATCCTCATCTTGTAAAATCCATAACAAATCTAAAAATACGAGTTCGGTGCTAAGCTTTTTACCAGACCTTTTACTCTTCATAAGCTTTCTTTTGAGTTATAGATCGCCCAATTTGAAGGTTCCTAGCTAGGGTTTGAGCCCCATCTTTCCGCTGGACAGAAACTGGACAGTTTGGGTTCTCCAACTTGGGGAAGGGATGTGGCTAGGCTACCCTCCTTTGTTGACCATGAAATTTTGAACGAATGTTACCCATGGAGTGGAGAAGCTATGGTTAAAATTTGGTGATTTTAGGACAAGTAGATGTGGAGTTATGAAGTTTTCTCTCCTCCTTGTGCAAGCTGAGCAGAAAATCTGGGAAGAAAAATGGGGAAGCTTTTCTTTGCTTTTGCTTGGTTACTTTGATGAGATATTTGTATAAAGTGGTGAGTCATAGCTCTAGGTGTCTCATCTTGTGACACTTGTCCAACATGCACTGGCTTAGATAAAGTAGCTTTACTGGTTTGCTTTACTGGTTCGTTTCCTTTCACATGGATGATCCAAATGTTGCATTCCTCGAATTAATCTTGTTATATGTTACTTCCATGTCTATATTTAATCCTGTAAATGTCGCGTTGTTCCGTCACCGCTTAATCTCATATTTAAATCGATTCGTGTCTCGTTGTTCGGTTATGGCTTAATCTTGATGAACGTTCGCAGGGATTTCTTAAGGGTTCTATCGAAGTAGTTTATCGTAAACGTTCTTGACATCACTAATTCTTTTATTAAATCCATATCCATGGAATTGATAATTTAAATCCTCCAATACTTTCAAATAATAATTAATCCGTCCGTTATTGGTGAACTTTCGGAGAAAACAGAAATGCTATTTTTCCGATTCTGACAGCTTTTGCATTCCTTCATTTACATCGCATATCACTAATACGACTTTGAAAGTTCATTATACCGTCCCGTACATAGGGTGGTCTGAAAATCTTTTTCGGTTCAGAAATTTACTATTCATCAAAAATAAAATAAAAATAATTTTTTTTTAACTATGTCCAAAATTTGGGGTTATTACAGATACATTGAGCAGAAAAGAAAGATTGAATATGCTGACGATGACAAAAGAATTGTACAGAGAGTTTGAAAAGTTAGAGATAGAAGTACGTGTTCCGAAGGACGCAACATAAATGATTTACGCCATAACGTTTCAACCTGAATTATTGGAAAAGATACGGAAATGCCAAGAGCAAGTCATGAACAACAATGCAAATAGTTTAACAGGCGAGGAAATATGTAGCCAACTAGACGACAAAGGAATATTAAGGTTTGCTTCTCGAATATGGGTACCTAATGTAGCGGAACTAAAGAATGAGATTTTGCACGAAGCGCATAACTCGAAGTATTCAATTCATCCTGGAAGTACGAAGATGTATCGAGATCTTAAAATGAACTTTTGGTGGCCAGATATGAAAAGAGAAATTGTTGAATGGGTAAGTAAATGTTTTACATGTCAGAGGGTCAAGGCGGAACATCAAAGACCAAGTGGATTACTGCAGCCATTAGAAATTCCTGAGTGGAAGTGGGAACACATCGCAATGGACTTTGTAGTAGGATTGCCTAGAACGAAGACTAACCATGATGCTATTTGGGTTATTGTGGATCGATTGACGAAATCTGCACATTTTATTCCAATGAATGAGAGATTCTCGCTGGATAAGTTAGTTCGTTTATACATAAAGGAAATCGTGGTACGGCATGGAGTTCCAGTGTCAATAGTATCTGATCGAGACCCTCGATTCAACTCAAGATTCTGGAGAAGTTTTCAAGAGTGTTTAGGCACCGAATTGAAAATGAGTATGGCTTATCACCCGCAGACAGACAGACAAAGTGAAAGGACGATTCAAACCATTGAGGACATGCTTAGAACATGTGCACTAGATTTTAAAGGTAATTGGGATGATCATCTACCCTTAGTAGAATTCTCATATAATAATAGTTTTCACGCGAGTATCGGGATGCCACCTTACGAAGCTTTATATGGACGAAAGTGTCGATCTCCAGTATATTGGGAAGAAGTCGGTGAACGGAAAGTGATAGGGCCAGAATTAGTACAGCAGACAAAGGAAGTGATTAAATTGATTCAGAAAAGGTTGATAACAGCTCAGAACCGGCAGAAGAAATATGCTGACCTAGCAAGAAAAGATATGGAATTCGAAGTCGGAGAACAAGTGTTACTAAAAGTTTCACCATGGAAAGGATTAGTTAGGTTTGGAAAGAAAGGGAAATTGAGTCCGAGATATGTTGGACCATTTGAGATTCTGAAGCAAGTTGGGAAAGTAGCTTACGAGTTAGTGTTACCCCCCGCATATGCAGCACGTTCATAATGTGTTTCACGTATCTATGCTTAAGAAGTATCGACCAGATTCGAACCATGTAATAGAGTATGAACCCGTAGAGGTCCAGGCAGATTTATCTTATGTATAACGGCCAATTCAGATATTGGATCGTAAGGAAAAAGTGTTAAGGAATAAGACTGTAGTGATAGTAAGAGTTTTGTGGAGGAATCCTAAGGTGGAAGAGTCTACCTGGGAGTTAGAGAGTGATAAGTTAGAAAAGTATACCCAGTTGTTTCCTTGATCTGATTCTGAGGACAGAATCCTATTAAGGAGGGAAGGATGTAATATCCGTGAACTTTATTAATTATAAATTGATATTATATGTGTAGAATAATCATTATGAAGTATTTTGAGTTTTAATGATAAAGGTTGTTAAGTAATTATGTGTAAATTGGTGTGTCGAAAGCCCCGTTCAAATATCTTGTCATTTGAAAATATCTTCAATTTAGAGCCCCGTTTTGAAAATTCAAGGGCCCCGTTGAAATTTTGTACATCATTATTATTCCTTCGTCATTCGTGTCTGAATCATTATCGGAGGATTTATTCGTATCATTATATCCCTTATTATCCGATACTATCAATAGTATTTGTTTTATTCAAAGAAAGAAAGAGAAAAATTATTCCAAACCCTAACCCTAATTTTTTAGGGTAATTGATATATCGTTCATATCAATAATACATTTGTTATAGCCCCAGTATTCTTGAGCATTAGTTATATAAATGATATGTATTGATTTGGATAACTATCAGTCTTTGTTGATAGCTATCACCTCGTAAAACGTGTATTTTTCTAAATTAGGGTTTTTAAGCGTACCCGTGGATCAATATCGATCCAAAAATGTCGTTTAGGGTATTATTTTCCACTAAGTATAAAAAGGAGAATCGTACATTATTCTTCATACAATCCGTATTAAAAATCCAGAAAAATATAAAATTCCCGAACCGTGTTCTTCGTGTTCTTGAAAATCAAAATCAATTTCGAAGGAGTTATTGAAATCCAAATCACAAGTTCAAGTACTCAAATCAAAGATCTTGAGCTCTAGTTTCAGAATCTTCCAACCATATCATCATCTGGTAATGTTTCGATTTTATATGAATTTTTCAAATTTCGAATTAAAATTAGGGTTTATGTTCGAATTGGGGATTTTCATTCTGTTGATTCTCCGTTGAATTGATTGCTTCCAACATGTTCCTAGGGTTCTAATTAGTAGGAATTCATGCTTTAATTTCATGTTTATGTTCAATTTTTAAGAATTCGATTTCTAGTGTTTTACCCGATTTTTCTTTTTAATAGTCCGTTCATATGAATGATCTGACATAATTTCTGATAGAGGGCTTTGATTGTATGTGTTGTAAGCTTCATTTTAATATAAAGAACGTAGAGTTTCATGTACGATTTTGGTAGATCAGAAAATTTGTTCAAGATCGCCGGAATTTGATCGGGATTGAGATTCTGGCTTTGTTTTGGTTTGTTTTTGATCAGAATAGATTGCTGAGTTTATAAGGAATGTTTTGATATAAAAGCCCCAATTTTTATCAAGTTTTCAGGTCGCCGGATTCTGGAATTGTCGCCGGATTCTGGAAAAATTCCGGGTTGTTCTTCCTGACCCGTTGACCTGTTTTTTTGACCCGGTTTCAATCTTCGAAACCCTAAAATATTTTCAGAAAACTGTTTTTGAATTTTATTTTTAAATTAAATTCGAAAATAGTTTAAATATTTATAAAAATCATATTTTTATTTTAAAAATACATTTTTAAATTCAGAAAATTTTATTTAATTATTTTAATTCGAAAATTGATTAAATTTATTTATTTTAATTATTTTTAATTTATTTAATTAATTGATTAATTCTTTTAATCAGTTAATTCTTAATAATTAATTATTAATTAGATTTAATTGATTAAAATTAAGTTTAATTATTTTCAAGCTTGATTTAATTATTTAAAAATAGTTTGAGTGTTTGAAAAGTGTCAATTAATTTTATTAATTGATTTTAAATACTTATATTGGGATTAAAAATCCGATTTTTGATTTAAAAATTATTTGTGACTTATTTAAATTCAAATAAGCCTCGAATATTGTTCTAAAAATATTTATAAGTGCTATATGGCAATGAACACAAGCTACTACAATCTTTTATTAATACAATACCAGTTTTATCAGAGTTATTACATCACAACTAAAGTTCAAATCTAGACATCTAATCTAGAAAAGCAAAACAACAACTACCCTGCCAATGACAATGACTCGAGGGGCTCTCCTGGCTGCTGGTGAACTATCGGTCACGCTATGCTGACTCATACTCTCGCTTCACTAGAATAGGGTTAGAAAACAACAAGCAAGAGTGAGCCAAAATTGCTCAGCAAACATCATATGAATCATTTCTATCACAGTTGTAAGGATATGAATTTATGATATCAGAATCAACAATATTTAGCTAACACATGCTTTGTATCAATAACAATTGAAGAAAAAGAATTAGAATTTGGCTTATACATTTTATTCAAATCAAAGGTTGTGTTGCTGGCCAGCCACGCATCAACCCCGGACTAGCTCACATCATAGTCCTCTACTGGATCCTAGGCCAAACTGGGCCTTAAGTTATTCCGACCATAAATATGCCCCGAACAATTACTGGTCCATTTTAAAAAACATGCCAAATCTATCATAGGGTATAAACAATAACATGCTCAATAAGATAAACTCAATGTATAGTAATTGCAAAAGAGCTTCAACTGCTCAGTATCAAATGAAGATCGAGAAAGGATCATGGAATAATTTCAATGGTACAGTGTACTCATTCAATAAGGAAATCAAGATTGGTAATCGACAATCAATGACCGTAATCAAAAGTCAAGATGGAAGTCAAATAATCAATGATTGTCAATAATAATCGAAGGATGATAAACAATAACCAAATGGTGGTAAACAATAATCAAGTGAGTTGGAAATAAGGGTTTCCGATGCAGATCAAATCAAAGAATCAAGAATTTCTAAGGAAATGGAATCAGTTGTCCAAATACGGTTAAAAGATTGATAATTTGAATTGTTCTGGGGATAACGATATTCAAGTAATCAAGACAATAATAAATTTTATCACAAGTAAAGGCACAGATACTTGCCTGGTCTACGCTGCTGTCGGATCGACTCTGCTCACTCTACCTTTCCCTTTCCCTTTCCCTTGCCCCGGGAACTCGATTCTATAATAAAACAACTTATCACAATAAGCCTAACTATTCTCGTTCTACTCTCGACACTTATTCAATCAATAATCACATTTAAACAAGTAACCGGTTACGTATCGGACGTCCGGAATGATTTACGATATTTAAAACTCAGATATTTGCCCTAGTACGGGCATATACAGACTATAAAACACAACACACAATTAATATGAACCATATAGCACTTATAAACATTTTAAAACATCATACGAAACTTATTTGAATTTTAGATAAGTCACGATTAATTTTTAAATCAAAACTCGGATTTTTAAATCCAATATAAACATTTAAATGCAAATAAATCAATTAATAAAATTAATTGACACTTTTTAAATGCTCAAACTATTTTTTAAATAAATAAATAGGCTTGAAAATAATTAAACTGAATTTTAAATTAATTAAATCTAATTAATAATTAATTTTTAAGAATTAATTGATTAAAAGAAATAACCAATTAATTAATAAATTAATTATTAATTAAAAATAATTAAAATAATTAAGTTTAATCAATTTTCGGATTTAAAATAATAAATATAATTTTCCAGAATTTTTCTGATATTAAAATATATTTTTAAAATAAAAATATGAATTTTTAAAGTTTTTAAACTATTTTCGAATTAAATTTTAAAACTAAAATTCAAAAACAGATTTCAGAAAATGAATTAGGGTTTTGAAGATTGAAACCGGGTCAAACTTCGGGTAAACGGGTCGGGAAGAACAAATCCGGGTCACCAAGAACAACCCACCGGATTCCGGGTGTTCCAGAATCCGGCCGGTGTCCGGCGACCGGAATTCTTCGATTCCGTCCAAACACAAACCATTCCAGAGGGCTTTTGTTCGCTTTTTCAAGACAAACAAATCCCACGCACAATCACATACGTCCCATGCCGGAATCGAGCCCAGAATTCGTTCAAAGAATTCGCCGGCGACGACTTCGGCCGGAAACCCGATCTACTTTAATTCTACATGAAACTCAAAGATTAATATACCAAAATGAAGCTTATAAGTCATACAATCAAAGCCCCATATCATAACTAATTTCATATCAACAACAAGAACGAACGAAGTAAAAGAAAAATTCGGGTCAAAACCCAAAAATCAAACCCGACTAAATTGAACTTAAACACGAAATTAAATCATGGATTCTTGCTAATTAGAACCCTAGGAACATGTTAGAAGCAACCAATTGAACGGAGAATCAACAGAATGAAAATCCCCAAATTAATCAAGAACCCTAATTTAATTCGAATATTGAAAAATTCATAATAAATCGAAAAATTACCAGATGATGATGAGGTTGGAAGATTCTGAAACTAGAGATCAAGAGCTTTGATTTGAGTACTTGAACTTTGATTTCTGAAATCAATAACACCTTGAACGAATGGATTGATTATTCAAGAACACGAAGAACACGTTTCGGAAATTTTTACTTTTTGATTATACGCAATGCAGATTATGAAGGTTATAAGGTACGATTCGTCTTTATATATTTTTGGAAAAATAATACCCCAAGGAACACTTTTGGATCGTTATAGATCCACTGGATAGTTTAAAAACCCTAATTAGGTTAAAAATACGTTTTACGAGAAGATAATTATCTACAAGGATTGATAATTATCCAAATCAATACATATCATTATATAACTAATGCTCAAGAATACTGAGGCTATAACAAATGTATTATTGATATGAACGATATATCAATTACCCTAAAAAATTAGGGTTAGGGTTTGGAATAATTTTTCTCTTTCTTTCTTTGTATAAAACAAATACTATTGATAGTATCGGATAATAAGGGATATAATGATACGAATAAATCCTCCGATAATGATTCAGACACGAATGACGAAGGAATAATAATGATGTACAAAATTTCAACGGGGCCCTTGAATTTTCAAAACGGGGTTCTAAATTGAAGATATTTTCAAATGACAAGATATTTGAACGGGTCTTTCGACACACCAATGAAATGATACGAATATCTCTCCCGATAATGATTCGAATACGAAAGCCGAAGAGATATTAATTAATGTACGAAATTCCAATGGGGCCCTTGAATTATCAAAACGGGGCTCAGATTTGAAGAAAATTCCAAATGACGAAATATTTGAAAGGGGCTTTCGACTCCCATTTAGCACATAATCACACAATAATTATCATTTAATAATATTCCCATACTCCACAATAAATATTTTTATATTAAATATATCATTTAATCAAATAATAAAATTCACGGATATTACATCCTTCCCCCCTTAATAGGATTCTGTCCTCAGAATCAGATCAAGGAAACAACTGGGGATACTTCTCTAACATCTTACTCTCTAACTCCCAGGTAGACTCTTCTACTTTAGGATTCCTCCACAAAACTCTCACTAACGCTACTGTCTTATTCCTTAGTACTTTCTCCTTACGATCCAATATCTGAATCGGTCGTTCTACATAAGATAAATCTGCCTGGACCTCTATGGGTTCATACTCTATTACATGATTCGAATCTGGTCGATACCTCTTAAGCATAGATACATGAAATACATTATGAACGTGCTGCATATGCAGCGGCAATGCTAACTCGTAAGCTACCTTGCCCACTTTCTTCAAAATCTCAAACGGTCCAATATATCTCGGACTCAACTTCCCTTTCTTTCCAAACCTAACTAATCCTTTCCACGGTGAAACCTTTAGTAACACTTGCTCTCCTTCTTCGAATCCCACATCCTTTCTGGCTAGATCCGCATACTTTTTCTGTCGGTTCTGAGCTGTTATCAATCTTCTTTGAATCAATTGAATCACTTCTTTTGTTTGTTGCACTAGTTCTGGTCCTATCATCTTCCGTTCACCAACTTCTTCCCAATACACTGGAGATCGACACTTCCGTCCATAAAAAGCTTCGTAAGGTGGCATCCTGATGCTCGCGTGAAAACTATTATTATATGAAAATTCCACCAGGGGTAGATGATCGTCCTAACTGCCTTCAAAGTCTAGTGCACATGTCCTAAGCATATATTCAATAGTCTGAATTGTTCTTTCGCTTTGGTCGTCCGTCTGCGGGTGATAAGCCGTACTCATTCTTAACTCGGTGCCCAAACACTCTTGAAAACTCCTCCAAAATCTTGAATTGAATCGAGGGTCTCTATCAGACACTATCGATACTGGAACTCCATGCCGTACTACGATTTCTTTTATGTAAATATGAACTAACTTATCTAGCGAGAATCTCTCGTTAATCGGAAGAAAATGCGCAGATTTCGTCAATCGATCCACGATAACCCAGATGGCACATGGTTAGCCTTCGTTCTAGGTAATCCTACCACAAAGTCCATCGCAATGTGTTCCCACTTCCATTCAGGAATTTCCAATGGTTGAAGTAATCCACTTGGTCTCTGATGTTCCGCCTTAACTCTTTGACACGTAAAACATTTACTTACCCATTCCGCAATCTCTCTCTTCATATCTGGCCACCAAAAGTTCGTCTTAAGATCTCGATACATCTTCGTACTCCCTGGATGAATTGAATACTTCGAGTTATGCGCTTCGTGAAAAATTTCATTTTTCAGTTCCGCTACATTAGGTACCCATATCCGAGAAGCAAATCTCAAGATCCCTTTGTCGTCCGGTTGGCTAAATATTTCCTCACCTGTCATCTTACTCACATCATCATTCATAACTTGCTCTTGGCACTTCCGTATCTTCTCCAACAATTCAGGTTGAAACGTCATGGTATAAATCATTTCCGTTGCATCCTTCGGAATACTTACTTCGATCTCTAACTTCTCAAATTCCTTGTATAACTCTTTGGTCATCGTCAGTGTATTTAATCTCTCTTTTCTGCTCAGTGCATCTGCTACCACATTTGCCTTGCCGGGATGATAGTTGATAGAAACGTCGTAGTCCTTGATTAGTTCTAGCCATCTTCGTTGCCTCATGTTCAGCTCTTTCTGAGTAAAGATATACTTCAAACTATTATGATCGGTGTAAATTTCACATCTCTCTCCATACAAGTAGTGTCTCCATATCTTCAAAGCAAACACAATTGCTGCTAATTCCAAATCATGTGTAGGATACTTCTATTCGTGGGTCCTCAACTGTCTTGACGCATAAGCAATCACCTTGTCATGTTGCATAAGTACGCATCCCAATCCTTTGTACGACGCATCACTATAGATTACGAATTGACCTTGATCGTCTGTTAACATCAATACCGGTGCCGTAGTTAGTCTCTTCTTTAACTCTTGGAAGCTTTCTTCGCATTTATCGTTCCATATGAATCGCTCTCTTTTCCTTGTCAGCTTGGTCATTGGAGTAGCTATCTTCGCAAAATCTTGCACAAATCTCCGGTAGTATCCGGCTAATCCCAAGAAACTTCTGACTTCAGTCGGTGTCCTTGGTCTTTCCCAATCTTTCACTGCCTCTATCTTTGCTGGATCAACTTTGATGCCTTCACTGCTCACCACGTGTCCTAAGAAATGAACTTCTCTCAACCAGAATTCACACTTGGAAAACTTCGCATATAGTCTTTCTTGTCTCAACGTTTCCAACACAATCCGCAAATGGTCTGCATGCTCTTCTTCTGTCTTTGAGTATATCAAGATGTCGTCGATGAATACCACTACAAACTTGTCCAAATATCTCTTGAAAATCCTGTTTATTAAGTCCATAAAAGCTGCGGGTGCATTTGTTAGTTCAAACGCCATTACTAAGAATTCATAGTGCCCATACCTTGTTCGAAAGGCTGTCTTCGGTATGTCGTCTGGTTTAATCTTCAGTTGGTGATATCCTGATCGTAGGTCAATCTTTGAAAAATGTACCGCTCCTTTCAGCTGGTCAAACAGATCATCTATTCGAGGTAACAGATACTTGTTCTTAATAGTCAGCTTGTTCAACTCTCGATAGTCTATACACAATCTCATGCTTCCATCCTTTTTCTTGACAAACAGTACTGGTGCTCCCCACGGCGAAACGCTGGGTCTAATAATTCCTTTTTCTAGCAAATCTTGCAGTTGATTAGCCAATTCCTTCATCTCCACTGGTGCCATTCTGTATGGGGCCTTAGATACTGGCTCCGCGCCTGGTGCTAAATCTATCGCAAATTCAATCTCTCTATCTGGAGGTAAACCTGGTAATTCTTCCGGAAAAACATCTGGAAACTCATTTACAACTGGAATATCTTCTAACTTAGAAACTTCCTTTTCTATATCTATCACATAAGCTAAATACGCCTCACAACCTTGCCTTAATAATCTCTTAGCCTGAATCATCGTCAAGAACCTCTTTCTTTGCCTCTCTCCTCTAAATATTATTTCTTTCTTTTCTAGGGTAATCAAAGTAACCCTCTTATTCTTACAGTCAATACTCGCATCATACTCAGTCAACCAATCCATTCCTAATATGACATCAAATTCACCTAACTTAAAAGGTAACAAGTCAACATAAAAACGATTTCCCAAAATCTCTATCTCACAACGAGGATAATATGAACTGACCGCTATACGATCGTGATTAGATATCTCTATATTCAACACTCCACTTAAGGGTTTCATTACGCAATTCAATCTACGAGCAAACGTTTCAGAAATAAAAGACTTCGTCGCTCCCGAATCTATTAACACTTTAGCAGGAATAAAATTTACTAGAAGTGTGCCTGCCACCACGTCGGAATCCCTCACTGCTTCTCCCATTGACATATTGTAGGTCCTGGCTAACGGCTGGACATTAACAACTGGGGGTGCTTCAATCGCCCGAATCATATTGTTCACGGTTGCTGGTGCTCTGCAGTCCTTAATCATGTGACCTGGTTTCTTACACCGATGACACACAATGCCTATCTTGCAATCCCGGGAATAATGTCCCTTCTGATTGCATTTAAAGCATGTGACATTCAATCGATGGCATATCCCTGGATGTCGCTTCCCGCATGTCTTGCATTCTGGTAGTGGGGGTCTAGAAAGTCCCTGCTGACTGTCGGCTAGTAGACGGTTATCTTGTCCTACGCTCCCGGTATCTGGTTTCCTGAAACTTGCATTCCTTCCGGGCTGAAATCCTGGTTTCTTATTTGCTTGCCCTTGAAAACTTCCCTGTTGCTGTCCCTTATCGGGTATCCCTGCTTTCCTTTTCTTGTTCTCCCTCTCTTTCATGTAAGAATCACTCTCTGTCTCCGTAATCATTGCCTTTTGGACCACCGCTGCATAGGTGTCCAACTCCAATATAGCTAACTTACTACGAATCCAAGACCTCAGTCCCTGCTGGAACCTCTTGGCCTTCTTCTTCTCCGTATCCATATATGTTGGAACAAACCTTGACAACTCTGTAAACCTTGTTTCATATTGGGGCACTGTCATACTTCCCTGCTTTAAATCCAAAAACTTTAATTCCATCTGATCTCTCATATAGTCCGGAAAATACCTTTCCAAAAACAACTCTGTAAATCTTGCCCATGTAATCAATCCCTCGGGTTCCATAGCCCTACTCGTTTCCCACCAATAACTGGCCTCATTCTTCAGAAAATAGCTTGCATACTCCGTCTTCTTATCCTCTGCCACTTCTATCAAGGCAAAAGCCTTTTCCATCTCCTTCAACCATGCCTTAGCCTCTACAGGGTCTGCTGATCCTTTAAATTCTGGAGGTTTTGCTGCTTGGAAAGATTTGAACTTAATCGCCGGTGCTGCTTGCCGGTGATGCTGTTGATGCTGCTAATGCTGATGTTGTTGCTGCTGTTCTAAGAGCTGTTGCTGAAATGCTTGTTGATGCTTTGCTAATGCGACAGTCTGTTGAGTAAGAGTATTTAACAACTGGATTACCATCGGGTCCATGTGGCCCGTGGGAGGTGTATTCTGTTGACCTTCTTGGTCAGAGGTATCAGTCATACGGGTTTGTCGTCTAGGAGCCATATCGCTGATGAATAAACAATAATTGGCTTAATCAAACAGTCCATATAATAGAAGGAAGGATCACAATTGATATCTCGAAGGTTTACAGGTTTTCTCAACGGTGTATGGGTACACTCATTGCAACAAGTAGAATAATAGTTATAATGCTGGAAGAGAATGACAAGGGAATAAATACAGTTCTATAAAAGAGGTTTATCATATATATATAGATAGAGTTTGTACAAGCGTAGAACGCTTCAAAAGAAAATATATCATGGCTGAACCATAACTGCCGATCAGCAATACAACAAAAATGCAACAACAACCCGAGGCGTTCCTATAAGCCCGGTGCACTGCTGATTCTACAATATGCATCTATATACTAACTATCTAGAAACCATACATCCATGTCACATCTGTCTATTCCTAAACCTGCTCACAGATCACCTGCTCCTGTCTGCCATAACGGGGGTCCTGAAATCTCTGCAATCTCACTCATCGCATAATCCAAAATCTGTCTCATCCCTGCTACTGTCTCTCCTTCTCGACTAGAAGCTAATCCGTGCAATCGAGTCTCAACCAAGGTCCTCGTAACCCTAAACCTCATATGAATGTCCCTTATCTGATCTCTAAGTCTGTCCCTCTCTCGGATAGCGGCTGCTTCGATCGAACGAACCCTACCCATCTCCATAACCTGACCATAAAGGTACTCCTTCTCTTTATTCACCCTCTGATACACATGGTGTGGAACTGGTGGCTCACCTAACTAATACAAAGGCCCACAAACTGATGCCTGAGACACTGGTGCTGGGGCTACTTGTCGGAGTGGAATAGGACAAGGTACCTGATCTCTCTTGACTACCGGATGCTGATGCCTAGGCTGATATCGCGTTGGCCGAGACGGTCCTGCTCTCTCAACGGGTGTAGGTATCTCTGCTATCGTATCCTCGGAAGGGTCTGAGTCTGAACTAGAACTAGGGGCTGCAATTATAACCACATTTAATTACTACGCATAATATCCCTAGTTGACCTCCTAATATCCTTACGTGAATTCCTAACTCTCTATGTTATCCTGGACCCTAAGTCCTAACTTGTTTCAAATGCCATAACCTGTTGCTCTGATACCAACTGTGACGTCCTCCAAACCCGGGGTACAGATTTGAGGAGTCATCCGACCAACGGAATACTCTTTAACACATGCATAATATATATAAAGACACAAATACCCCTTGACCAAGACCGCATCCAGATTATGGCAATGAACACAAGCTACTACAATCTTTTATTAATACAATACCAGTTTTATCAGAGTTATTACATCACAACTAAAGTTCAAATCTAGACATCTAATCTAGAAAAGCAAAACAACAACTACCCTGCCAATGACAATGACTCGAGGGGCTCTCCTGGCTGCTGGTGAACTATCTGTCACGCTATACTGACTCATACTCTTGCTTCACTGGAATAGGGTTAGAAAATAACAAGCAAGAGTGAGCCAAAATTGCTCAGCAAACATCATATGAATCATTTCTATCACAGTTTTAAGGATATGAATTTATTATATCAGAATCAACAATATTTAGCTAACACATGCTTTGTATCAATAACAATTGAAGAAAATGTTAGGCCGAATACCCAATATATAATCAAGTAGATGTATGAGAATAACAATAAGAACACTGTTTATGAATAATAAACTGTATGGAATTAAAAACTCCTCTCTCAGTGATGTAAAATATCACAGAGAGCTGCTAGGTTACAAGAATGATAATTCACGTATTCGCATCCCTTTTAGGGTTAACCTATCTGTGTTTATATAGTACACAGGTACGTACAATCTTCTAATTGATATTCCTATAAATCAGCTATACAATTAATATCAATCTAGAATTGCTTTTGTCTTCTGTTCCGTTTCCTTAGCCATCTCGATATCTCTTTGCTTCTTTCCATCTTCAAAGAATATCGCTTCTTGAATCTTCATTGACTTTTACACCGACTGCTAAGCAAACTCTGACCGTCAGACTTTAACAAACTCTGACTGGTCCTCCAGCTAAACTCTAATAGTTTCCTGGTACTTTAAACACTGATAAACAAACATCAGCAATTATATCTAAGAATCTCTCCCAACTTTTTCATACTAAAATGTACAAGTTAACAGATAATTGATGATGTCAAAACATATAACAAATGCAGTGTTTATAAAATCACAGAGTTTATATTTAACTTAGAACATAAAACTTTAAAAACTTACAGACTCCATTTACTTAAATTCTTCAATATCAGGTACAGTCCTGATGTAGTCCATAAGCAGTCTTCTCTCAGCTCTCTCTAGCTCATCTACCATTATCTTCTTTAGCTCTATTAACTCTGGATCACTCTCTCCAGTTTGATAGATAGCAGCCCTTAGAGCATATATACTGTTTTTCCTCATATCATTTCCTAGCTTTATTATGAAGGATTTATCTGATTCCATATTAAATTGCAACACTTTTATACCAAGATCTGTTCTGAGTCTTGCATTGTTCCTTTGCATTTCAAAAAGCTTTCCACTATAATCTCTGTACTTTGGTATGTAAGAACCAGCAGACTTTAGGCCACAAAGAGCTCTAGTTTTCACCATTCTGCTTCTTAATACCTCAGCTGCTTGATGAGTTCTTTGATTCTTTACTTTCAATATATACAGTACATACTCCAATTCTTCTTTCATCTTTAATCCAATATCAGCTTCACCAACTCTGTATACTCTGCCATCAGACTTAAAGTATAACAGAAAATCCTTCTTCAATCCTCTATGGTGTATTAACTGAACCGACTCTAAAGTATCAAGATTTTCCTGAGTCACACCAACACCTGGTTCAGCTAATGAAGTTTGATCCACAGGACTATTATTCACTCTTTTCTCTCTATGAGATCCTAGTCCAGATTTATCTCTTGATTCTTTTCCCATGATAGTTCTGCTTTGGAGAATATTTACATTTGCTGGAATCAGAGAATGTTGAACAGTGATTGGTTTAGCAAAAGTCCTTTGGAGTTGTGAAGATAGATGAGTCTGTACAACTTGAGTAGAATCAGAGGTTGTCACAGCTTCCAATGTTTGAACAACTTGAGCATTGTCAGAGGTTGTTTGAGCTTTCTTCATTATCTGATGTTCTTCCACAACCTTTCATTTGCCTTTATCAAGCTTAGTTTCTACAGCCCTCTTTGCTTGTTGTAAACTCTGTTGAGAGTCTACATTTTCTTTAATGATAATTCCTCTTTCTTTAGGCCTTGAAACCTTCACAATTTTCTTCACCTTCCCAGACTTTAGATTCTTTTCATGCTCTTCAGCTAGCATCAATTCTTCAGCTTAAATATCTTCTATGGTTGCATCAGCACCATGTTCTTCTAGAAACAACTGAGCTGCAATCTCTTCATCAGTAATTGGTTGAAAAGTAAGCAATAAGCTTCTAGCTCTTGAAGAAGATTGAGCACCAGTGTTTATTCTTTCAGAGTTTGTAGCAGAATTTGACTTGAGTCTCCCTTGCTGTTGAGTAGATTTAGATTTTAACTCTTTTCCTTTTGCACCACCATCAGTAGAATCATCCTGTCTACTCAGAGTTTGAGACTTCTTGCATTTGTCTTTAAGTACTCTCTCCCCCTTTTTGACATCATCTGGAATTAATATTGAGGTGAGAAATTCTAGAGAAGTAGCAATAGAATCAAGTTTATCAGACATAACAGTCTGATTTTCTTCAACTTTGCTGAGTCTGTTCTTGATAACCTCTTGATCTTTAACCAAGATGAGCAGCATAGATTTATCTTGTTTCAAAGACATATCTCTAACAACCACATCATTTCTCAACCCAGCTACAGACTTCTGAGTTTCATCAAAACGATTGTGAAGAGACTTTACTTGAACAATTGTTACTTTGAGATGAGCAAGAAGCTCTGGATTTGTAATTGAGTTAGCAGATTTTGTCACAAAATCAGCAGCCCTTTGATCAGTGAATATACAATCCTTGTTTGACCACTTGGAAAAGTACATATTCTGAAAGTGAAGTTCAGTGTTATGCTGAGTTGAACCTCCAACATCAGTTTCCTTTGGATTTGGTTGAGCAGAAAGTCTTTGAGAAGATGAATCAGCTTGATCATCAGACTTTGCAGAAGACTCAGCACTTGGAGAATGTGGAATATTCTCAGCAAATGTTTCTTGAGCATCTTCATGTGCGAGCTTCTCAGAGTTTATATTCTCTTGAACATTTTCTTCTTGTACAGCCTCAACAACAGGCTCTGTAGTAACTTCAATAACAATCTCTGCATTTGCTTCAAAATTATTTTCTGCAGTTTCTTCAAGATCAGTTTCTGCAGCTACAACTTTTGCTATCTGATCAACCTCTTCACCTTTTTCAAGTACCTGGTGAGTAACAGAGAGAACCTCTGTATGAGTAGCTAAATACTCATCAATTATGACTGTTGGTTGATCAGCTGCCACATCCTCTGTTTCATCAATACTGCCAAACTCTTCAAGAGTTGCAGTAGGATGTGCTTCAACATTTTCTTCAATATCCATCTCCAGAATAGGTTCAAGAAAATCATCATTGAAAACAACATTATCATCAGTATTTGCTCTGGCTTCTTCAGGCACAGTAGCATTGTCAGAAATGTCTTCAATAACAACCTCTGGAGCTTCAGCAGTTGTAGAATCAGGAATCAATCCACCAAAAAGATAAGCAGCAACCAGCTTCCTTTTCTTGGTATGAATAGACTCATTTGCATCAGAATCCCTATCCTCATTAGAAGTAGGTCTATTAGAGTTTGGTAAATCATTAGCAACTGAAGATTTAGCAGCCTTGAAAGCTCTATGCTTAGTCCTACCCCCAGATTTTGGTCTTTGGGATGTAGATGGAAGAGGCTCAGAGTTTAGTTGTGGTTGAGGTTGTAGAAATTATTGGATTGAGGCTGGTAGTAACAAATCCCCAACATTTCCTTTCTTAACATCTTTATTTGTTAAGTCAGAAAATACTCTCTTATGCAACTTAAACGAAGGAATAACATCATCTTCAATAATGTCAACCTCAGTTACACAAGTAGAAAATATTAATTGACAAAAACGAGCAAAATAAACCACTCCCCTATTCTCTGTCATCTTTTCTCCAATATTATTCAAAACAAGTCTAGCAAAATCAAAGTGAGCATCATAGAGAAGATAATACCCGATTTGCAGACTGTCAATTGGAATAGCATCCCAATTGGTACACTTCTTCCCGAACGCCCTTGTGATGCAGTCAAAGAAGAAACTCCATTCCTTCCTCAAGAGCGGTCGCTTCAGATTACCTGTCCTTGCCAAAGACCCAGAGTAACCAATCTCCCTCATCATCCTTTGAAGCTCAGCATCACCAACAGAAATAGTGTATGCATTAAAGTCTTCAAAACCAAGAGCATCACGAACAGTGGTTGGAGTGACCACATACTCTTGTTCACCAAACTCGAAGATAATCGAAGGAGTTCCAGCCTCTCCTCCATCATCATAAACACCCGTTTCCCAGAATGCTTTGATTTGAGGTCCAAACAGCTTTGCTGGTTCCACAAGCGCTTGCCCAATATCTGATTGAGTAAGGAAATTCTGAAACAAGTGAAACACCTCCGGTGCGTTCTCAGTAGACAAGGGTGCTGCATAATTATTAGGGACAAATTCGAGACCAACAGATTGAAACATAGTAGTTGCCATTAGAAAGATTTGAAATAGATCAGAGTTTATGCTTAGAGAAAGTGTTTGAGAAAGTGATGCAGAAAAGTGTTTGTGAATATGCTTATGTGAAAATGTCCTATGAATAGAGTAAGTCTATAAAAATTTGAAACGTTGTGTGTATAATTATCAAATATGAATTAAAACTGAAGAGTTTTAATCATTAAGATACACAGCAGGCTTACTCGTGAAATGTGTGAGTGGGACAGTTGTCACATATGCATTAACTGACAGCACTAATCATCATTTTCAAAACTCAACAAACCGTTATCAATCATACTCTCTATTTGAAAAAAAATGTTCCTAAAAAATTATGAAATGTCTGAAACACATTAATTTATTTTAATCATCAGAGATTAAAAATAAATTACCTCTGCGTAGAGGACACAGTTCATCAGTGTTTATCAATTCTCCTCCTTCATTAATAATCTTTTTTCTCAAAATGCACAGTTGTGATTATTTGTGTGTGAATAGCAGAGTTTACTGAATAAATATTGAGAGCATCTCAAAGTGCATAAAATCCACAAAATAAATCAGTAAAAACTGGTTGCCCAAACTCTCATATGCAAAACAAAATCTGATGTCATCTAAACTCTGTACCTTTATATGTATTTATTTGTTTTCACCCCCTTTCGATTTTTTATTTATTTATTTATTTATTTATTTATTCTTTTCCAGTAATCAGTGGTTGGCACCAGTCACCAAAAAATTCAAATTTTAGCCCTTATTTCATACAATAAGTTCCTGGGTCTTCCTAGGCACAACATGATCTCAAAGGAATTTGTGCATGTTTTTGCATCTTTTGCTTAGGGGTGAATTAGCAGTAACTATTCATTAGAGTTTAGACTAACATCATTTAGCATTTATGATTTATGAGAGAAAGTGCAAACAGCTAATACAGATTCAGTGTATAGGACCAATAAACTAAGAGATGCTATAAATATTGAGACAGTATCATGTTGTGTTAACTTTCTGCACACATTTGAGATCAGATCATATATAACGCAGAAGGATTCATGATTACTTACTGAGAATCATGCTTCATACTTTTTTCTTCATCGGTTATTATGTTTCAGACGATACCACAATCAGAGTATAACATCAGAGTTTAACCAACAGAGTATGCTTCCAGAGTTTACCAATCATGATTTGCATGACAATTAACATATGCATAGAAACATGAGCAACATATCACAGAAGAGTTAATTTTGAGTCTAACCAGTATCTCTAGTCAAAACCAGAGATCATTCCTAGTTCATTCACCAGTCTTGTAAATGTAGCTTCACTCAAAGGCTTGGTGAAGATACACAAAATAAAGCTCAATATCTCCTTCCTCCACATGTTCCCTGATAAAGTGATACCTTATGCTGATGTGCTTGGTCATGGAATGTTGTACTGGATTACCTGTCATAGCAATTGCACTTTGATTATCACAGAAAATAGGTATTTTAGAGTACCTTAATCCATAATCCAGTAATTGATTCTTCATCCACAGAATCTGTGCACAACAGCTACCAGCAGCAATATACTTTGCTTCTGCTGTTGATGTGGAAATTGATTTCTGTTTCTTGTTGTACCAAGAAACCAGTCTGTCACCTAGAAATTGACAGCTTCCACTAGTGCTCTTTCTGTCAATCTTACAGCCTGCAAAATCTGCATCAGAGTAACCAATTAACTTAAACTTTGATTCTCTAGGATACCACAAACCCAAGGTTATGGTTCCTTTGAGATATTTGAAAATTCTCTTCACAGATGTTAGATGAGGCTCTCTGGGATCTGTTTGAAATCTTGCACAAAGACAGGTTGCATACATAATATCTGGTCTACTTGCAGTCAGATAAAGAAGAGACCCTATCATGCCTCTATAGTTTGTCATATCTACTGAAGCTCCTGTGTCTTTGTCTAGCTTTGTTGCAGTTGCCATAGGAGTTGTTGCAGATGAACTATCAAGCATACCAAATTTCTTGAGAAGATTTCTGGTATATTTTGCTTGATTGATAAAAATCCCATCATCTGTTTGCTTTACCTGCAAGCCTAGAAAATAACTAAGCTCTCCCATCATGCTCATTTGGTACCTGGACTGCATAAGCTCTAGTGAACCCACTTTCTAAAAGAAATTGAGCCAGAGTTTCATACCATGCTCTAGGTGCCTGCTTTAGTCCATAAAGTGCTTTGTCAAGCCTGTAGACATAATCTGGATACTTGGGATCCACAAACCCTGGTGGTTGTTCAACAAACACTTCTTCTTCAAGTTTCCCACTGAGAAAAGCACTCTTCACATCCATCTGAAAGACTTTAAACTTCTTGTGAGTAGCATATGCTAGAAAAATTCTTATGGCTTCCAACCTTGCAACTGGAGCAAAGGTTTCATCATAGTCAATTCCTTCCTATTGTGAATATCCTTTAGCCACAAGTCTAGCTTTGTTCCTTGTAATTATTCCCTCACTGTCAGTCTTGTTTCTGAAAACCCACTTTGTACCAACAACAGACCTGTTCTTGGGTCTTGGTACAAGTGTCCATACTTTATTTCTTTCAAACTCATTCAATTCTTCTTGCATTGCTGTTATCCAGTTAGCATCTTGAAGAACTTCATTCACTTTCTTAGGCCCTGTTTGTGATATGAATGCATGAAACAGACATTCATTTGCTGTAGCACTTCTTGTTTTCACACTTGCATCTGGATTTCCAATTATCAGATCAGGTGTATGAGCCTGAGTCCACCTTCTTGCTGTAGGTAAGTGGCTTCTTTCATCATTATTGGATTCTCCCCCTTGATCCATGCTTTCCTGATTCTCTTGTTGACCATCTGCATTCTCTGAGGCTCCCCCTGAATTGGACTGCTCAGTGTTTGAACTTTCAGAGTTTGTGTTAGATTCTTCAGCTGACTCACTTTCAGAATGTGAGTCATCATTTTGAGATGTTTCTGAAGTATCTTCATGCTCCCCCTCAACTGGTTCTCTATTATGTTCTGTCTGAGAAACTCCCTCAGTATTTACCAGTAGAGGTTCAGAGTATGCTTCATCAGAGTTTGTTGGATTTGCTTCGTCAGAGTTTACATCAACAGAGTTTAGATCTTCATTTTCAAAGCGTAGCTGATCACGATTTTCTTCATCTTCAATACCAGTTATTTTCTTGTCATCAAATGACACATGTATAGATTCCATGATCACTTTAGTTCTCAGATTATAAACTCTGAATGCTTTAGTTGACAGTGGATATCCAACAAAAATTCCTTCAACAGCTTTTAAATCAAACTTGGTCAACTGTTCAGGATGAGTTTTCAATACAAAGCATTTGCACCCAAAAATATGAAAATATTTCAGGTTTGGTTTCTTTATCTTCACCATCTCATATGGCGTTTTCCTATGCATGTTGATCAGTGTAGCATTTTGAGTAAAACAAGCAGTTTGAACAGCTTCTGCCCAGAAATAAGTTGGCAATTTTGCTTCATCAAGCATTGTTCTGGTAGCTTCGATTAAAGTTTTGTTCTTCCTTTCTACTACACCATTTTGCCGTGGAGTCCCTGGTGCAGAAAATTCTTGCTTCACTCCTTTTTGTTTGCAAAATTCTTCCATTGTTGTATTTCTGAATTTAGTACCATTATCACTCCTGATAATTTTCACTTTATACTGTGATCCTTTGTCCAGTAGCTTCACATGTTCCATCAGAATTAAGGCAGTTTCATCCTTCTTTGCCAGAAAGTACACCCAGGTGTATCTAGTGTACTCATCAACAATGACTAAAGCATATTTCTTTCTGCCAAGAGACATTACATTCACTGGACCAAATAGATCAACATGAAGAAGATGATAAGGATCCATAACTGAAGATTCAGACTTACTCTTAAAAGATGACTTCCTTTGCTTGGCCTTTTGACAAGAATCAAACATACCATCTAAGTTGAGTATAGACTTTGGAAGTCCCCTTACAAGATATTTTCGAATTAGCTCATTGATGTTGTTCAAATTCAAGTGAGAGAGCTTCTTATGCCATTTCAAACTCTCTTCATTAGACATTTTTGCAGACAGACACACAACTTTTCCTTCAGAGTTTGTTACCAAACTTGCTTCATAAATATTATTCCGTCTGTGTCCAACTAGAACAACTTTCCCTGTAGATTTGCTAATAACCTCACAGTATTCAGGTTGAAAATCTACATGATAACCTCTGTCACAGATTTGACTCACAGATAGCAAGTCATGCTTGAGTCCTGGAACTAGAGCTACATTTGTGATGATGACACTTCCAAGATTGATATTGCCATATCCCAGAGTACGTCCTATGTTGCCATCTCCATAGGAAACTTTTGGGCCAGCTTTCTCCTCATAGTCTGATAGCAGGGCTTTATTTCCAGTCATGTGTCCTGAACATCCATTGTCCAAGACTAGGGTTCTTTCCCTTATGCCCTGCAATCACAAACAATTACAAAGAGTTAGATTTAAGGATCCAGACTTGCTTGGATCCTTTGGCTTTCTTAATATAGTTAGCTTTTGCAGCAGAATTCTTATCAACAGAGTTTAAGCTAACTGTATCAGAGTTTACACTATCAGAGTTTACACTTGCAGAATCAACTTTAACCCATTTCAAATTGGGCTTTAACTCATAATAGGTGTGATAAATAGCATGATAATTCTTGAAAGTATAAATAGAATGCCAAGTAATCCCACAGTGAGTGCATAAAGTCTGTGGTCTAACCCTAACATAATCATTCTTAACTCCAGACTTGGAGGGTAAAGAATTAATGTCTTTGTTTTTCCTGTAGAAGCTTGCAAGATGGTTAGTACTACCACAATTGTGACATGTTTTTCTAGGAGCATCAGTGATAGGCAAATGATTATTGCTTTTATTCACGCCTACCTTTCCATTTCTATTCTTCCTGGACACTTTCTGTTTTTCAACAGACTTTACCTCTTTGAGCTTATACTTGAATTGTTTTTCTGTCATTAAACCAACATTAACCTGTTTAACACAAGTTTTTACTGGTTCTTCCTTAACAGTTTCTTTTTCAAGTGCAGAGTCTAGCTTACTGGATTCAGGAACAAATTTCATAGGTGGAAGATGTGTTCTAACTTTAACCTTATCTTTAAACCTAAGTTCATCTTTCTCACAGTAACCTAACCCAACTGTATCTGTTTGAAATACCTGATGTGTGTCCTTACTAGAGTTTGTCCAGGTTTTAATTACCTTTCTCTCCTTTTCCAAATCAGATTCTAATTCCCTAAATTTCTTAAGTAACTCCTGTTCAACATAAACAACATCATCTCTTTCCTTTTGAACTTGTTGCTTGTTAACAAGTTCTTCTTCAAGAAATTTATTTCTCTCTTTAAGCTTTAGATTCTCAGATTTAATTCTCTCATTTTTTAAAGTCTGATCCCTATAACTAACATGTATGCTTTTAAGATAAATTATCAATTCAGATATATTATCAGTATCATAAGCATAAGTTGTTAGGGGTACCTTATTTTCAGATGAATCAGATTCATCTTTGACAGTTGCCATGAGAGCATAGTTGACATCCTCATCTGAATCTGAAGTGTCTGGCCAGTCTTTTCCTTTAGTGATGAGTGCTTTTTCAGATTTTCCTTTCTTGCACTCTGGAGCATAGTGACCCATCTTTTTACACTTGTAGCACTGGATCTCAGACTTGTCTTTCTTCCCAGATTTGATATACCTTCTTTCAGACTTTCTGTAACTCTTCCTTTCAGAGTTTGAATCTCTCCTTGAGAATCTCTTTCTTTTCTTGAAGTTCGTGAAACCCATCTTCTTGAAAGTCTTCACCATCAAAGCAGCCATTTGCATCATTTGTTCTTCATCATCCTCAGTTTCAGATGATTCAACAGTGTTTGAGTCATCATCAGTGTTTGATGACTCACTTTCAGAGTTTATGACCAAGGCCTTTCCTTTAGCTTTCTTCTTTGATGTCTCTTTCTTAAGAAGTTTTTCTTCAACTTTGAGAGCAACAGATTTTGTCTTCTTTCCAGATCTTTTGTTTCTTTGTTCTATCTCAAGTTCATGAGTTTTAAGCAACCCATAAATCTCATAAAGATCTGTCTCTGCAAGATCATAGTTATCTCTTATTGTTGTCGCCTTTAAGTCACATCTTCCAGGTAGAGATAGAAGAAACTTGAGATTTGACTCTTCAAGTTCATATTCTTTATCAACAAGAGATAAATCATTCAACAATTTACAGAATCTGTCATATGTCTCAGTCAAAGTTTCATCAGGTCTCGAGTCAAAGTGTTCGTACTCCTGTGTTAGAATAGTCTTCATGTTCTTCTTTATAGCACTTGTTCCTTGACATCTGACTTCTTAAGCATCCCGTATTTCTTTGGCAGTTTTGCAACCAATAACTCTGTTAGACATGACATTATCTAAAGCACTATGGAGAAGATGTCTAACTTTTGCATCCTTTGCAATTGATGAGATGTCTTCAGGAGTCAAATCTTTCTTTTCTTTTGGAACACTCTTTTGTTCTTGACCAGCAACAACTGGAGACAGTTTTGTTGGCATATGAGGACCATCATGTATTCTATCAAGATATTCTGGATCTGTGGCTTCCAGAAACATGGTCATCTTTACCTTCCATATTGGATATTCCACTGGTCTGAGAATTGGAACCCTAATCGTCTCATATCGACTTACAGAAGTTGGTTGAACCTTCTGAGCATTAGAACCTGCCTGGGTATTTTCATCCATGATTATACTTGTGTTTGGATCAATAAACTATATATATTAAACAGCCTTAGCTCTGATACCAATTTTTAGGCCGAATACACAATATATAATCAATTAGATGTATGAGAATAATAATAAGAACACTGTTTATGAATAATAAACTGTATGGAATTAAAAACTCCTCTCTCAGTGATGTAAAATATCACAGAGAGCTGCTAGGTTACAAGAATGATAATTCACGTATTCGAATCCCTTTTAGGGTTAACCTACCTGTGTTTATATAGTACACAGCTACGTACAATCTTCTAATTGATATTCCTATAAATCAGCTATACAATTAATATCAATCTAGAATTGCTTATGTCTTCTGTTCCGTTTCCTTAGCCATCTCGATATCTCTTTGCTTCTTTCCATCTTCAAAGAATATCGCTTCTAGAATCTTCATTGACTTTTACACCGACTGCTAAGCAAACTCTGACCATCAGACTTTAACAAACTCTGACTGGTCCTCCAGCTAAACTCTGATAGTTTCCTGGTACTTTAAACACTGATAAACAAACATCAGCAGTTATATCTAACATAAAAAGAATTAGAATTTGGTTTATACATTTTATTCAAATCAAAGGTTGTGCTGCTGGCCAGCCACGCATCAACCCCGGACTAGCTCACAGCATAGTCCTCTACTGGATCCTAGGCCAAACTGGGCCTTAAGTTATTCCGACCATAAATATGGCCCGACCAATTACTGGTCCATTTTAAAAAACATGCCAAATCTATCATAGGGTATAAACAATAACATGCTCAATAAGATAAACTCAATGTATAGTAATTGCAAAAGAGCTTCAACTGCTCAGTATCAAATGAAGATCGAGAAAGGATCATGGGATAATTTCAATGGTACAGTGTACTCATTCAATAAGGAAATCAATATTGGTAATCGACAATCAATGACCGTAATCAATAGTCAAGATGGAAGTCAAATAATCAATGGTTGTCAATAATAATCGAAGGATGATAAACAATAACCAAATGGTGGTAAACAATAATCAAGTGAGTTGGAAATAAGGGTTTCCGATGCAGATCAAATCAAAGAATCAAGAATTTCTAGGAAATGGAATCAGTTGTCCAAATGCGGTTAAAAGATTGATAATTTGAATTGTTCTGGGGATAACGGTATTCAAGTAATCAAGACAATAATAAATTTTATCACAAGTAAAGGCACAGATACTTGCCTGGTCTACGCTGCTGTCGGATCGACTCTGCTCACTCTACCTTTCCATTTCCCTTGCTCTGGGAACTCGATTCTATAATTAAACAACTTATCACAATAAGTCTAACTATTCTCGTTCTACTCTCGACACATATTCAATCAATAATCACATTTAAACAAGTAACCGGTTACGTCTCGGACGTCCGGAATGATTTACGATATTTAAAACTCAGATATTTGCCCTAGTACGGGCATATACAGACTATAAAACACAACACACAATTAATATGAACCATATAGCACTTATAAACATTTTAAAACATCATACGAAATTTATTTGAATTTTAGATAAGTCACGATTAATTTTTAAATCAAAACTCGGATTTTTAAATCCAATGTAAACATTTAAATGCAAATAAATCAATTAATAAAATTAATTGACACTTTTTAAATGCTCAAACTATTTTTTAAATAAATAAATAGGCTTGAAAATAATTAAACTGAGTTTTAAATTAATTAAATCTAATTAATAATTAATTTTTAAGAATTAATTGATTAAAAGAAATAACCAATTAATTAATAAATAAATTATTTATTAAAAATAATTAAAATAATTAAGTTTAATCAATTTTTGGATTTAAAATAATAAATATAATTTTCCAGAATTTTTCTGATATTAAAATATATTTTTAAAATAAAAATATGAATTTTTAATGTTTTTAAACTATTTTCGAATTAAATTTTAAAAATAAAATTCAAAAACAGATTTCAGAAAATGAATTAGGGTTTTGAAGATTGAAACCGGGTCAAACTTCGGGTAAATGGGTCGGGAAAAACAAATCCGGGTCACCAAGAACAACCCACCGGATTCTGGGTTTTCCAGAATCCGGCCGGTGTCCGGCGACCGGAATTCTTCGATTCCATCCAAACACAAACCATTCCAGAGGGCTTTTGTTCGCTTTTTCAAGACAAACAAATCCCACACACAATCACATACGTCCCATGCCAGAATCGAGCCTAGAATTCGTTCAAAGAATTCGCCGGCGACGACTTCGGCCGGAAACCCGATCTACTTTAATTCTACATGAAACTCAAAGATTAATATACCAAAATGAAGCTTATAACTCATACAATCAAAGCCCCATATCATAACTAATGTCAGATCAACAACAAGAACGAACGAAGTAAAAGAAAAATTCGGGTCAAAACCCGAAAATCAAACCCGACTAAATTGAACTTAAACACGAAATTAAATCATGGATTATTGCTAATTAGAACCCTAGGAACATGTTAGAAGCAACCAATTGAACGGAGAATCAACAGAATGAAAATCCCCAAATTAATCAAGAACCCTAATTTAATTCGAATATTGAAAAATTCATAATAAATCGAAAAATTACCAGATGATGATGAGGTTGGAAGATTCTGAAACTAGAGATCAAGAGCTTTGATTTGAGTACTTGAACTTTGATTTCTGAAATCAATAACACCTTGAACGAATGGATTGATTATTCAAGAACACGAAGAACACTTTTCGGAAATTTTTACTTTTTGATTATACGCAATGCAGATTATGAAGGTTATAAGGTACGATTCGTCTTTATATATTTTTGGAAAAATAATACCCCAAGGAACACTTTTGGATCGTTATAGATCCACTGGATCGTTTAAAAACCCTAATTAGGTTAAAAATACGTTTTACGAGAAGATAATTATCTACAAGGATTGATAATTATCCAAATCAATACATATCATTATATAACTAATGCTCAAGAATACTGGGGCTATAACAAAGGTAATATTGATATAAAACGATATACCCGTCCCCTTAAGCAATTAGGGTTCAGAACAATTTTTCCCTTTTTGAACAAAACGAATTATTCTTGCAGAATCAAATAGGTAGGAATGAAATGATACGAATATCTCTCCCGATAATGATTCGAATACTAAAGACGAAGATATATTAATTAATGTACGAAATTCCAATGGGGCCCTTGAATTATCAAAACGGGGCTCAGATTTGAAGAAAATTCCAAATGACGAAATATTTGAAAGGGGCTTTCGACTCACCATTTAGCACATAATCACACAATAATTATCATTTAATAATATTCCAATACTCCACGATAAATATTTTTATATTAAATATATCATTTAATCAAATAATAAAATTCACGGATATTAGAGTAAATTAGACCGGGCGTCCGATAAGTACCCGGATTACTTGTTTAATTGTGAAAATGGTTATGAATATATATCGAGGATAGAATGAGGTTAGTTAGACTTACAGTTATAAGTTGTTTATTATAGAATCGAGTTCCCGGAGCAAGGGAAATGGCAAAGTAGAGTGAACGAGGTAGAATCCCGTCAGCGACGTAGACCAGGCAAGTATCTGTGCCTTTACTTTTGATTCAAATATTATTATTCGTAAGGATTACATGTATGTTACCATCAGGACTATTCAGATTATTCAGTCTTCACCCGTATTGAGCACTTGATGCTATTTCCTTGAATATCCCTAACTTTTGATCTGATCCACAATCGTGTTGGATATCAGAAACCTTCACCTTCAATTCAGTTTATATTGATGATAACCATTGTTGACTTTCTTAAATAAGAATGTTGTACCCTTGAAACCATTCCGAATCTATTTCTTGGACTTCGTTTGATATTGAATAGTTGAAGCTCGTTTGCAACTATTACACCCTGTCATTGTGTACCTATCTTGTTATGCATGTTTTAAAATGAGACCAGTAATGGTCGGGCCATATTTATGGTCGTAATAACTTAAGGCCCAGATGGCCATGGATCCCAGTGGAGGATTATGCTATAAGCTAGTCCGGGGTTGATGCGTGACTGATCAACAGCACAACCTTTGTATTTGATAAAAATGTAGAAGTCCAATTCTAATTCCTCTTTCTTCAATAAAGATTGTTAAGTACGCATTATTTTGCTTAAGATCTTCTAATGTGACAACTAAAAGCTCTAGTTCTTCATTTTTAGATTCTAACTTTTTAATCTTAAGAACTAGTTTAGCATTTTCCATTTCTGATGCTAGCATGCTTATGTGTACATTAAACAATTCTACACTAAGATCTTGCACAGTTTTCTTGTAATCAGAGTTAGACATATCAATTGTAGTTAAGATAGGTACCTGAGATGATTGTGGTGATTCCTCTGAAGAGTCAGCCATTAGGGCAACATTTACATATTCCTCCTCTTCATCCGAATCAGTATCATCCTAGTGTTTTCCCTCTGCTATATAAGCCTTCCCTTTCTGCTTTCCAGAAAATGCCTCCAGTTGCTGTTTAATCTTGGCATTCTCCTTCTTCAAATCCTCATATGAGTCTTTCTTTCCATAGACATCTTTCATGTCTCTTGCTTGACAAGGCTTCCGGCATTCAGTGGCGAAATGCCCTAACTCATTGCAGTTTTAGCATCTTGATTTGCTTCTATCAATCATGCCAGTCTTGTAGCCTCCCTTAAAGCCTGTACTAGGTGCATAATTGCTCTTCTGGAATCTGTTGGTTGAGCCCTTGAACTTGTACTTAGGGTTTCTCTTGAAACGAATATGACTAAACTTTGCAGCTAAGTATGCCATGGTTTTGTCTTCCATTTGCTCAAGCTCTTCTAGGGTGTAGAAATCACTTTCATCAACACCCAGATTCACAGAATCCATTTCAGCTTCTATTATCACCTCATTTCCAGCTCTAGGGGTTTGAACCTGAATCTCAGAAGTTATTGGTTCATCCACTACAAGTGCTGCTGATCTCACAAGTGCATTGTGCTTGCTGTCCACTGTCCCTGATCCGTAGATTATCACTCTCTATTCCTGTTCCATCTCATAGGTCTTCAACTTGCCATAGATCATCTCTAATGACATCTTTGTGAAGTCAATTCTTTCCCTTATGGATGATGACTTGTGTTCTACATGATGGGGCAACGTCATCATGAACTTCCTGTTTGATTCTCTCAGTGGATAGGTCTTTCCTTTCATTGCCAATTCATTTAGGAGCTTGGTATATTTCTCAAAGACCTGAGTTATACTTTCTCCTGGAAGAGACCTAAAAGCTTCGTACTGAGAAGTCAGGATGTCCAATCTGTTTTCCTGCATGTCTTCAGTTCCTTCCATTATCAAGTTAATGGTATCCCACATGTGTTTCCCGCTTGTATAGTTCATCAACTGATACCTCATTTCCTTGTCTGCGGAGTCCGCCAATATCAACATCAAACCTGTGTCCAATCAAATCAGTTCTTTGTCAGAATCTGTATACTCAGTAATATCCTTAGGTTGGGTGCCTTGAGGAATCCTACTACCATCAAGAGCTGTAGATTCACTAACTGGTTTCATTGGTACAAACGGTCCGTTTTCTAATATGCCAATATACAACGGATTAGATGCCTTGATAAATAACAACATCTTCATCTTCCACAAACCGAAATCATCTCTAGTAAACGGGGGAACTTTAATACCAGCGGTTGTCTTTGGAGCACTCATGGTTTCTGAAAATTTCAAATTGTTTAAAATTCAAGAAATTCCAATTAAATGAAAATTTTTGAAAGTTAAAAAAATTTGCTTCGTATTTTCACGCTACGTTTGATTTTGGTCTCATTCACTGGATCTGATTTGTATATCAATCAAGTAGCTCTGATACCAATTGTTAGGTCCAAAGTATCGTAGAAGGGGGGGGGGGGGGGTTGCATACGATACTCACAAATAATTCAATTTCGTTCGCGGATTAATCATTCAGTTCTATAACGAAATCAAACACACCAAACCAAACCAAGATTCGGGGAATATATCTTTTTATAAATATAAACCTCGAGGGGTGCTACAATTTCTAATCCGTAGATTAACTTCAATGAGTTCTAGGTTATTCACAATCAATACATTGATAGAATTCAAGCAGAATTAATTTCTCTAATATTCTCTCTGGCTTGATCTCTCAATCCGTAATTGCTTCTGTAGTGAATGAACCTGACTGAAGAAGACACACTTCCTCTGTTAGTAATTGTAGTCTTTTCTTTTGAAAACTATCGAACCTTAATTGAAGAATCAATCTTGGCCGTCCATCTTCAAAATCAACCTGTAAAACAAGAATACTTTTCACCTGCTCCTAATTAAAAACCATCGAATGAATTAACTTAATTTACCATTCGATAGTTTTTTAATTAAAACTATCGAATACCAAATTAAGTTAACATGGTTTTCAATGAATCATTTTTAATACCATTCGATAGTTTTCTGAATTGAAAAACTATCGAATCATTTTTTCTTGTTTATTATCTTTTAATGATTCCACTGAGCTCCTGGGTGTTTAAGTAATAGACTGTATCACTTTCTTCTGAGACGATAAAACAACCTGATCTTTTAAGTGCCGTCACCTAGTGCAACTGGTCTGGTTCACAGATGAATAACACTTGATCAATTCTTCTTTTATGTCTTCAATTCAATGCTTCTGATAAGTCCCTTATCGTTCTGGTTGCTTCAATTAAATCACTGGAATCCCGTGGTACTAACCCTAAATCATTCACATACTTCTGTCGTCTTGAAAGTCTTGTTTCTTTTGCTGTCACTGAGGCTTGAACACTTTCATGAACTTCTTTCCGTGACCTGTTTACGGACTTCAAGAATACATAACCTATTTTGATTTTTTGAGTTTACCTTTTCTTCTTTGATTCTGGATTCCTGTGCTTCTGTTAATACTATTGTCTGTCTTGTCCTTTGTTGAGTTGTAGTTATCTCTTTTACATCTTATGTTACATGTTAGATATAATTGCTGACGTTTGTTCATCAGTGTTTAAGTACCAGGTACTCATCAGAGTTTACTGGAAGCCAGTCAGAGTTTATTAAAGTCTGACGGGGTGAGAGTTTGCCTTAGCTGTCGGTGCTAATATAAAGATTCTAGAAGCAATATATCTTGAAGATGGAAATAAGCAAGATACATTGAGACAGTTAAGGAAACGGAACAGAAGACAGAAGCAATCCTAATTTGATATGATTTGTATAGCTAATTTATAGGAATATCAATTAGAGATTGATTATGTAACTGTGTATTATATAAACACAGATAGGTTAACCCTAAAAGTTATGTGAATACTGAATACGTTATTCTTGTAACCTAGCAGCTCTCTGTGATATTTTACATCACAAAGAGAAGAGTTATTTATATAATTCAGTTGTTGATTCATAAACAGTGTTCTCAATTGTTATTATCATATTTATATTGATTATATATTGTGTAATTCGGCCTAACAATTGGTATCAGAGCCAAGGCTGATTAGTATATACAGTTTATCGATCCAAACACAAGTATAATCATGACTGACAACTCTCAGGAAGGTTCTAATGCAGGTTCTAATGTTTAGAAGGTTCAACCTACTTCTGTGAGTCGATATGAGACTATAAGGGTTCCAATTCTCAGACCAGTTGAATATCCAATATGGAAGGTGAAGATGACCATGTTTCTGGAAGCCACAGATCCAGAATACTTTGATAGAATCAATGATGGTCCTCATATGCCAACTAAATTGTCTCCTGTTATTACTGGGCAAGAACAAAAGACTGTTCCAAAAGAGAAGAAAGATTTGACTCCTGAAGACATCTCATCAATTGCAAAGGATGCAAAGGTTAGACATCTACTACACAGTGCCTTAGATAATGTCATGTCTAACAGAGTGATTGGCTGCAAGACTGCCAAAGAGATTTGGGATGCTTTGGAAGTCAGGTGTCAAGGAACAAGTGCTATAAAGAAAAACAGGAAGACTATTCTAACACAGGAGTATGAACACTTTGACTCTAGATCTGATGAAAGTTTGACAGATACATATGACAGATTTTGTAAATTGTTGAATGATTTGTCCCTGGTTGATAAAGAATATGAACTTGAAGAGTCAAATCTCAAGTTTCTTCTATCCCTACCTGAAAGATGGGATTTAAAGGCAACAACAATCAGAGACAATTATGATCTTGCAGATACAGATCTTGATGAAATCTATGGGTTGCTTAAAACTCATGAACATGAAATAGAACAAAGAAACAAAAGATCTGGAAAGAAGACAAAATCTGTTGCTCTTAAAGTTGAAGAAAAGCCTGTCAAGAAGGAATCATCAAGAAAGAAAGCCAAAGGAAAGGCTTTAGTCATTAAATCTGAAAGTGAGTCATCAAACTCTGATGATGGCTCAAACACTGATGATGAAGCTTCTGATTCTGAGGATGATGAAGAAGAGATGATGAAAATGGCAGCTTTAATGGTGAAGACCTTCAAGAAGATGGGATTCAAGAACTTCAAGAAAGGAAAGAGATTCTCAAGGGAAGATTCAAATTCTTATAAAAGAAAATTCAGAAAGTCTGATGAAAGAGATACCAAGTCTGGAAAGAAAGACAAGTCTAAGATCCAGTGCTACAAGTGTAAAGAGATGGGTCATTATGCTCCAGAGTGCAAGAAAGGAAAATCTGAGAAAGCACTCATCACTAAAGGCAAGGACTGGGCAGACACTTCAGACTCAGATGAGGGAATCAATTATGCTCTCATGGCAACTGTTAAAGATGAAGCTGAGTCATCTGAAAACAAGGTACCCCTAACAACTTATGCTTATGATACTGATAACATATCTGAATTAAGAATTTATCTTAAAAGCATACATGTTAGTTATAGGGATCAGACTTTAGAGAATGAAAGAATCAAATCTGAGAGTCTAGGTCTTAAAGAGAGGAATAAATTTCTTGAAGAGAGACTTATTAACATGCAACAAGTTCAAAAGGAGAGAGATGATGTTGTTTATGTTGAACAGGAATTGCTTAAAAGATATAGGCAAATAGAATCTGAGTTGGAAAAAGAGAGGAAAGTGATCAAAACTTGGACTAATTCTGGAAAAGACACACATCAAGTTTTTCAGACAAACACTGTAGGTCTAGGTTACTGTGAGAAAGATGAACTTAGGTTTAAAGATAAAGTGAAAGTAAAACCACAACTTAAACCTGTGAAATTTGTTCCTGAATACAGTAAGCTAAAGTCTGTTGTTGTAAAAGAAGCTGTTATGAAGCCAATTGAAACTTGTGAAAGATAGGTTAATATTGGTTCAATAACAGAAAATAAAAGTGAGATAGAAGCTGTTAAAGAACCAGTAAAAATCTGTGAAAGACAGGTTAATGTTGGTTTAATGACAGAAAAACAATTCAAACATAAGCTCAAAGAGGTAAAGTCTGTCAATAAATAGAAAATGTTTAAGAAGAATAGGAATGGAAAAGTAGGCATTAATAAAAGAAATAATTATCTGCCTAATTCTGCTGCTCCTAGAAAAACATGTCATAGTTGTGGTAGTACTAACCATCTTGCCAGGTTTTGCAAGAAGAACAAAGATATTAACTCTTTACCCTCCACATCTGGAGTAAAGAATGATTATGTTAGGGTTAGACCACAGACTTTATGCACACACTGTGGAAGCACTTGGCATTCCATTTATACTTGCAAGAGTTATCATGCTATTTATCACAACTATTATGAGCTAAAACCCAACTTGAAATGGGTTAGAGCAAACTCTGCAAGTGTAAAGTCTGGCAATGTTAGTTTAAACTCTGTTGATAATGATTCCGCTGCAAAAGCTAACAATGTTATGAAAGCCAAAGGATCCAAGCAAGTCTGGATCCTTAAACCTAACACTTAGTGATTGTTTGTGATTACAGGGCATAAAAGAGAGCACTCTTATCTTGGACAGTGGATGCTCAGGACATATGACTGGAAATAAAGCCCTGCTATCAGACTATGAGGAAAAGGCTGGCCCAAAAGTTTCCTATGGAGATGGCAACATAGGATGTACTCTGGGATATGGTAATATCAATCTTGGAAGTGTCATCATCAAAAATGTAGCTCTTGTCTCAGGACTCAAGCATGATCTGCTTTCTGTGAGTCAAATCTGTGACAGAGGATACCATGTAGATTTTCATACTGAACATTGTGAAGTTATCAACAAATCTACAGGGAAAGTTGTTCTAGTTGGACACAGGCACAATAACATCTATGAAGCAAGTTTGGTAACAAACTCTGAAAGAAAAACTGTGTGTCTATCAGCAAGAATGTCTAGTGAAGAGAGTTGGAAATGGCATAAGAAGCTCTCTCATCTAAACTTGAACAACATCAATGAGCTGATTCGAAAAGATCTTGTAAGGGGACTTCCAAAGTCAATACTCAGCTTAGATGGTCTGTGTGATTCTTGTCAAAAGGCCAAGCAAAGGAAGTCATCTTTCAAGAGTAAATCTGAATCTTCAGTTGTGGAACCTTATCATCTTTTACATATTGATCTCTTTGGTCCAGTGAATATAATGTCAATGGGCAGAAAGAAATATGCTTTGGTAATTGTTGATGAATACAACAGATACACATGGGTGTATTTCTTAGCAAAGAAGGATGAAACTGCCTTAATTCTTATGGATCATGTAAAGCAATTGGACAAAGGATCTCAGCACAAAGTAAAAATTATCAGGAGTGATAATGGTACTGAATTCAGAAATTCTGAAATAGAAGCTTTCTGCAAGGATAGAGGAGTGAAGCAAGAATTTTCTGCACCTGGAACTCCACAGCAAAATGGTGTAGTTGAAAGAAAGAACAGAACTCTAATCGAAGCTGCCAGAACGATGCTTGATGAAGCAAAATTGCCAACTTATTTCTGGGCAGAAGCTGTTCAAACTGCTTGTTTTACTCAAAATGCTACACTGATCAACAAGCATGGGAAAACACCATATGAGATGATGAAAAATAAGAAGCCAAATTTGAAATATTTTCATATTTTTGGATGCAAGTGTTTTGTGTTGAAAACTCATCCTGAACAATTGACCAAGTTTGACTTAAAAGCTGATGAAGGAATTTTTGTTGGATACCCACTATCAACTAAAGCATTCAGAGTCTACAATCTAAGAACTAAAGTGTTCATGGAATCTATACATGTGTCATTTGATGACAAGAAAATAACTGGAATAGAAGATAAAGAATATCATGATCAACTTCGCTTTGAAAATGAAGATTTAAATTCTGATGATGTAAACTCTGATGAAGCAAATCCAACAAACTCTGACGAAGCATACTCTGATCCTCTACTGGTAAACAATGAAGAAATTTTCTCTGACAGAACAAAATAGAGAACCAGTTGAGGGGGAGCGTGAAGAAACTTCAGAAACTTCTCAAAGTAATGACTCAAATTCTGAAAGAGGGTCAAATGAAGAATCAAACAGAAACTCTGAGTCAAACTCTGAAAGTTCAAATACTGAACAGTCCAATTCAAGGGAAGCCTCAGAGAATGCAAATGGTCAAGAAGAAAATCAGGAGAGCATGGATCAAGGGGGAGGATCTAATAATGATAATAGAAGCCAATTACCAACAGCAAGAAGGTGGACACAGGATCATACACCTGACTTGATAATTGGAGATCCAGAAGCTAGTGTAAAAACTAGAAGTGCTACAAATAATGAATGTCTGTTTCATGCATTCTTATCTCAAACAGAGCCCAAGAAAGTGGAAGAAGCTCTTCAAGATGCCAACTGGATAACAGCTATGCAAGAGGAGTTAAATGAATTTGAGAGGAATGAAGTCTGGACACTTGTACCAAGACCAAAGAACAGATCTATTGTTGGTACAAAGTGGGTTTTCAGAAACAAAACAGACAGTGATGGAGTGATAACAAGGAATAAGGCTAGACTTGTGGCAAAAGGCTATTCACAGCAGGAAGGAATTGACTATGATGAAACCTTTGCTCCAGTTGCAAGATTGGAGGCAATAAGGATTTTTCTGGCCTATGCTGCTCACAAAAAGTTTAAAGTCTTTCAGATGGATGTGAAAAGTGCTTTTCTCAATGGGAAACTTGAAGAAGAAGTGTTTGTTGAACAACCACCAGGGTTTGTAGATTCCAAACATCCAGATTATGTCTACAGGCTTGATAAGGCATTATATGGACTAAAGCAAGGACCTAGAGCATGGTATGAAACTCTGGCTCAATTTCTTTTAGAAAGTGGGTTCACTAGAGGTACAATTGACAAGACCTTGTTCTATTTTAATTCTGGTGATGATTTGCTGTTAGTTCAAATCTATGTGGATGAAATAATTTTTGGGTCTACTAATGACAAACTCTGTAAGAAATTTGCCAAGCTTATGCAGTCAAGATATCAAATGAGTATGATGGGAGAGCTTAGTTATTTTCTAGGCTTACAGGTCAAGCAAACAGATGATGGGATTTTTATCAATCAAGCAAAATATACCAAATATCTTCTCAAGAAATTTGGTATGCTTGATAGTTCATCTGCTACAACTCCCATGGCTACTGCAACAAAGCTAGACAAAGACACATGAGCCTCAGTAGATATGACAAACTATAGAGGGATGATAGGGTCTCTTCTTTATCTGACAGCAAGTAGACCTGATATCATGTATGCAACATGTCTTTGTGCAAGATTTCAAGCAGACCCCAGAGAGCCACATCTAACAGCTGTAAAAAGGATTTTCAAATATCTCAAAGGAACCATAACTCTTGGTTTGTGGTACCCTAGAGAATCAGAGTTTAAGTTAATTGGTTACTCTGATGCAGATTTTGCAGGCTGTAAGATAGACAGAAAAAGCACAAGTGGAAGCTGTCAATTTTTAGGTGACAGATTAGTTTCTTGGTACAACAAGAAACAGAAATCAATTTCCACATCCACAGCAGAAGCAGAGTATATAGCTGCTGGTAGCTGTTGTGCACAGATTTTATGGATGAAGAATCAATTGCTGGACTATGGATTAAGGTACTCTAAAATACCTATTTACTGTGATAATCAAAGTGCTATTGCTATGACAGGTAATCCAGTACAGCACTCCATGACCAAGCACATCAGCATAAGGTATTATTTTATCAGGGAACATGTGGAAGAAGGACATATTGAGCTTCATTTTGTGTCTACAGACCAACAGCTTGCAGATATTTTCACCAAACCTTTGAGTGAAGCTACCTTTACAAGGCTGGTAAACGAACTTGGAATGGTCTCTGGTTTTGACTAGAGATACTTGTTAGATTCAAAATCTATACATGATTGATTTTATGCTCATGGTTCTTTGCATATGTTAACTGTTATGTGTACCAGTATGTTAAACTCTGATAGTAAACTCTGTTAGTTATACTCTGTCAGTCATACTCTGTCGGTTAAACTCTGATGTCAAACTCTGATTGTGATTTTTTGTCTGAAACACATGGACCGATGAAGAAATTTGTATGAAGCATGATTTTCAGTAAGTAATCATGAATCCTTCTAAGTAATATAAATTCTGATTTCAAAATGTGCAGAAAGTTTACACAGCATGATACTGTCTCTATATTTATAGCATCTCTTAGTTTATTGATTCTATACACTGAGTCTGTATTAGCTGTTTGAACTTTCTCTCATAAATTAATTGTATTCACTGATGAAAAGTCTAAACTCTGATAATTAGTTGCAAATATTTCACCCTCAAATCAAAAGATGCCAAAAAGAGCACAAATTCCTTTGAGATCATGTTGTGCCTAGGACGATCCAGGAACTTATTGTATGAAATAAGGGCTAAAATCTTTGATTTTTGGTGACTAGTGCCAACCACTGATTACTGGAAAAATTATAATAAATAAATAAATAAATAAATATATATATATATATATATATATATATATATATATATATATAAAGGGGGTGAAAATAATAGAAATATCCAAATGAAAGGATGTAAGAAGACAGAGTTTGGATAAATATCAGATTTTACTTTATACATGAGAGTTTGAGCAATCAGTTTTTACTGATTTATTTTGTGGATTTTATGCACTTTGAGATGATCTAAATATTTATATTCAGCAAACTCTGCTATTCACACACAAAAAATACTCACACCTGTACAGTTTGTGAAAAGAGTTTATTTATAAAGAAGGAGGATTGGTAAACACTGATGAACTGTGTACTCTACGCAGAGGTAATTTAATTTTAATCTCTGATGATTAAAATAAATTTTGTTTGTTTCAGGCATATTATGATTTTGAGAAAAGACATTTGTTTTGAAAATTCAAAAAGAGTATGATTGGACAGATGTTCGAGAATGTATTAAACAGAGGAGAGAGGTTGAGTGTCTAGAAAAGTGTAAAAGGCGGTAATTATTGTTGTTTTTACTGCGCATGCGCATTGGAAACTGTCAATTACTGCTGTCAGTCATTACATATGTGCCACGTGTCCCACTCACACAATTAACGGAGTAAGACAGTTGTGTATTAATGATTAAAAACTGTTCAGTTTTTAATTTTGAATTTCATATTTAAACAATACACACACATACGTCTAAACCTTTCACATCTTACTCCAATTCACATCTATTGTCACACACACATATTCACAAACACTTTTCTACTTTCAAACTCTTTCGAGTTTTTGCACCTGATTCTCTGTTATTCTTTCAAATCTTACTAATGGCGACTACAGCTTTTGTTTCTTCTGGGTTAGAGTTTGTTCCAAACAATTATGCAGCACCACTAAACACTGCCAATGCACCAGAGGCGTTTCATATGATGCAGAAATTTCTTGCTCAATCAGCAATTGGGTGTGCTTTAGTAGAACCAACAGTACTTTCTGGTTCACAAATCAAGGCGTTCTGGGAGACAGGTATGTATGATGATGGTGGTGAATCAGGTAACCCATCAATAATCTTTGAATGTGAAGAAGCAGAGTATGTAATTACTTCTGGTACCATTCGGGCTGCAATGGGGTTTCCTGAGTTCTCTTCCTATACAATTGGAATGGGTAACAATGATTTGCTGCGGATGATGAGAGAGATTGGGTATTCTGGACCCTTGACTAAGATTGGACAGTTGAAGCGACCGTTCTTGCGGAAGGAGTGGAGCTTCTTCTTTGATTGCATTACAAGAACGTTCGGAAAGAAATGCACGAACTGGGATGCTATTCCCACGGACAGTCTGCAAATCGGGTATTCTATTTTATATGATAATCATTTTGATTTTGCACGACTTGTCTTAAATAATTTAGGGGAGAAAATGACAGAGAATAGAGGAGTAGTATACTTTTCTAGATTTTGTCAGATTTTATTCTCTTACTGTGTTGAAGGGGTAGAAATAGTTGGTGAAGATGTTATCTCTTGTTTTAAATTACACAAGAGGATATTCTCTGATCTTATCAACAAAGATGCTAAGAAAGGGGTTATTGGAGATTTGTTACTGCTTGCATCTGTGCAGCAGTTTGTAAATGATCAAGTTAATTCACCAACACAAGCTCCTTCTCAACCAGAACCTCAACCAGAACCTCTACAAACAGAGCTTCCTCCATCCACATCTGTCAAACCTAAATCCAGTGGTAGGACTAAGCATGTTGGTACTAAACCTGCAAGGTCTGTTAGACCAGCTACTGCAGTGGTGGTGTCCAAGTCTACTGATGAGCCCAAGGGTCATTATAAGAAGAGGAGAGCCAATAGATCAAAGGCTAATGATGAGGATGATGTTGACAATGAAACTCTTCATAAGAGAAAAAGAAGATTAGTAGCCAATTATCTTTTTGATAATGTGGATGAGTCTACACCAAACACTGAAGCTGTTCAGGATGAAGCTCCAGAAGAATTTGTTGCTCAGGAGCCTGTTGTAAATGCTGATATAGAGGCATAAATTTTTGAGCAAAATGCTTTCAATGATGATTTTGATATGGAAAACATTCTTGAAGCACATCCTAGTATCAGTGTTTGTGACACTGAGGATGTGGCAGCTGATCAACCCACCCAAATTTTAGATGAGTCAATTGCAACTCACACAGAGATTCTCTCTGTCAATAATCAAATTCCTGAATTGGGTGAGGAGGTTGATCAGGTAGTTGAAGCTGCTGTCGAGAACTTGGTTGAAGCTACAGCAGAAGAAGTTCGAATAGAAGAAGTTGTTGCAGAGTCAGTTCCTGTGGAAACAGAGGTTTTTGTAAATACAAACTCTGAGATAAATGCTGAGGCTACTGCAGACAATGTTCATGAAGAAATTGCAGAGAAGATAGACGAAAATGCTAATGAAGCTAGAGTTGATTTTGATAATGCTGATCACACATCTGTAAACTCTGATCATGCAAACTCTAAGGTTAATCCTGCACTTTCAAACTCTGATAGTCATGAGTCACTACATTTTCTAAGGGATCCTACTACAGAGTCTATCAAGGAAAACCAAAATGCAACTGAAGCTCACTTCCGAGAAATGCATTATGCTAATTGGTCTGGAGCAGACTGCATTTTCTCTACTCAAAGGGCTGCTGATTTTGTACAAAAGTCTGCTGCAGAGATTTCTAATCCTGAGCTGTTAGCTCATTTTAAGGCGACCATTGTTCAAGTCAAGTCATTGCACAATCGCTTTGATGAGACAAACAAAGTTGTTCTTGGGTTGAGTAATGATATTGCTCTTAAGGATTTAGCAATGAAGCAAGATAGAGCTAGATTCTCATCTATGGTCAAGGATCAAGAAGTGAGGCTAACCAGGGTTGAAAGCAATCAGGCTGAAATATCTACTAAGATTGACTCTATTGCTGCATCACTTGAGTTGCTGACATCAGTTTTTATTCTTGATGATGTCAAAAAGGGGGAGAAGATACCTAAAGACAAATGCAAAAGGACTCCAACTTTGAGACTGAGGGATGATTCTAATGACGGTGGAAGCAAGGAAGAAGAGAAGAGGTCAAAATTTATTCAAAAGCAAGGGAGATTTCAGTCAAACTCTGAGAGAAAACATTCTGGTGGTCAATCTTCTTCAAGACTTAAGAGTCTAGTGATTTCATCAAATCCAACTACTGATGAAGAGATTGCTGCTAAGCTTTTCATGGAAGAACATGGTGGTGAAGCCACAATGGAAGATATAGATACTGAGATGAAGCTTCTTGCTGAAGAACACCAGAAAAAGATTGAAGCTGGTACTTATAAGAAGAAATCTGTAAAGGCTCCTAGATTAAAGGAAAAGGAATTATCATCAAAGAAAATACTCAACAGAGTATACAATACACAAGGAGGCCTACAGTAAATGTTTCTGGAAAAGGAAAAGGTATACTGGTAGAAGAAGGGCAGTTACCAAAGAAGAATTATTCAACCTCTGACGTTGCTCAAGTTGAATCAAGGATAAATAAATCAACCTCTGACGTTGCTCATGTTGATATTTCTACTAAAGTTGTGACAACCTCTGACAAGGCTCAAGTTGTACAAACTCAGCTAGCTCCACAACTCCAAGGTTTCTTAAGACCTGTACTTTCTGAAACTCTGACGCTAGAAGCTGTGGACTTTTCACAAACCAGAACAGTACTTGGAAAAGAATCTTATGATAAGTCTGGTTTGGGTTCACACAGGGAGAAAAGAATAATTAACAGACCTTTTGATCATTCATCACTGGCAGAACCTGGTGTTGGGGTATCTCAAGAGAGCCTTGATAAACTAGAATCTGTTCAGATGGTCTATCATAGAGGGTTGAAGAAAGAGGTTCTGTTATACTTTATGTCTGATGGAAGAGTATACAGAGTAGGAGAAGCTGATGTTCAATTAAAGCTATGGGAAGAGCTTGAGTATGTTCTATATCTTCTCAAAATCAAAAATAGAAGTACTCATGATGCTGCTCTAGTTTTAAAAGACAGAATGATGAAGTCCAAAGTTCTTCTTGGAGGAGGTGTTTCCAGTGCATATATTCCTAAGTACAGAGATGCTTATGGAAAGATTGTTGAAATGAAGAGAAACAGTGCCAAGTTCAATACAGCACTGGGTATAAAAGTCTTGGAGTTCAACTTAGAGTCTGACAAATCTTACTTTATCCGGCTAGGGAATGAAATGAGGAAGAACAACATTTATTCTCTGAGAGCTGCTATCTACCAGACTGGAGAAAGTGATCCAGAGCTTAAGGAATTGAAAGAAATCATGGTGGATGAGCTAGCAAAAGCAGAAAGGAGGCTACTTATTGACTATCTCAGGACAGTGCCTGATATTGAAGAGATTAAGTAAAGTCTGACTGTAAGTTTTTAAAGTTTTCTGTTCTAAGTTAAAGTTAAACTCTGTTATATTTTAAACACTGCATTTGTTATATGTTTTGACATCATCAATTATCTATTTAACTTGTACATCTTCATTATGCACAAGTTGGGGGAGATTGTTAGATATAATTGCTGACGTTTGTTCATCAGTGTTTAAGTACCAGGTACTCATCAGAGTTTACTGGAAGCCAGTCAGAGTTTATTAAAGTCTGACGGGTGAGAGTTTGCCTTAGCTGTCGGTGCTAATATAAAGATTCTAGAAGCAATATATCTTGAAAATGGAAAGAAGCAAGATATATTGAGACAGTTAAGGAAACGGAACAGAAGACAGAAGCAATCCTAATTTGATATGATTTGTATAGCTAATTTATAGGAATATCAATTGGAGATTGATTATGTAACTGTGTATTATATAAACACAGATAGGTTAACCCTAAAAGTGATACGAATACTGAATACGTTATTCTTGTAACCTAGCAGCTCTCTATGATATTTTACATCACAAAGAGAAGAGTTATTTATATAATTCAGTTGTTGATTCATAAACAGTGTTCTCAATTGTTATTATCATATTTATATTGATTATATATTGTGTAATTCGGCCTAACATTACATTATGCTTTACAATCTCCCCCTATTTGATTGGATAGAGTTCGACAAGAAAATACTTCGAGGATAACTCAACTAACTAAGGAAACATTAAACTAATTAAAGTAAGACAGCTTAATAATATTAAATGCATTCTGGATCAGATATATATACATTTACAGATTTCATAAATCAAAAAACAATAAAACTTTATACAATGAAGTTGCTCCTCTAGTCTGAGCTGATAGTTCTTTTGTTCTTTGCTTCAATCTTCAATCCATTCCGATCTCACCTTCTTCAATCATTGGATCGGAGTTAGCATCTTGATAATCAATCATTGATAGATAGTGCAGTGCTTCTCCAGGTTTAAGGATTGCTCCTTGGATGTGTCTTCCAATATATTCAACCTCTTGACCCACTCCAGCCCACAACCATGCAATGTTAACATCTTTCTTGTTTAGCTTTGGCATGTTTGGTAGTCTGGGATGCACTTCTGTTCGCACAAAATCACGCAAGCGTACGCGGTCACAAGTAATATATGAATAAGTAGAGTTCGTTCCCACAGAGACTGCTTTAGGTTACTATAGTTATGCACTTATGCAACAATGTATGGCTATTGTTCAATGCTAAGACAAGTATCAAAGTTGTGTTTTGATTATCTAAATTAACTAAACAAATTATCAAGATTATATTTAACTAAGGAAATTACTGATGATTTACTTATGAGGATAAAAACATGGGATCCTAACTTCATTAAATACTTCATCTAGAGTCTTTTGTCTTTAATCAATGCATGTGACGGTTGTGACAACTAATCGGATAACACGAGATCAGTACACGCTACCTTTCAGTATACGTATACCAAACCACTCAAACATCCACAAAAGAGATAGAAGTTAAGCAGACACCAATTATGCTTAGACCCTATATGTCTATAAGATTTGAAAACATAACGGTTTAACGAGCAAGTTATCCATTCAGATTACATAGGGCAGGTAAGATGGTTAAAATCACCTACGAATCATGCATGAGAAACATACATAAACCTATGCTAGCATGGCAAGTTCCAAACCTCTATATCCACTTTCGCAATCAATAGAGATTAACAAACGACTTAGATGTTAGCTACACATCCAAGAAGAATAAGCACAACCAAACTAGGATATCAATTAGCCATCACACACAAATCTTTAAAACAATTAACTACTAAAATCCATAAATAAATCCGTTAGAATCCCACGACAACGATTAGTTCATAATAGAACCGTTCATCATCGTGGGTTCTGATGAAAACATGATAATAATAAGTCTAGAATACTGAATAAAAGTGCTAGGGTTTATGAAAAACAAACGAGAATCCAAAGTATCGCCTAATTAGAAGAATACAAAGATAAGATGAAAAGTAGATCTTCGTAATCATCCGTCTTCTTGTTCTCCTTGATGGTGGATGGATATGTATGATTGTATATCAATATGCCTCTCAGAAATCATCCACTAGTTGATTATATAGGTCTCTGGGCTGACTGGTCTTCTAGCAACTTTCCTTTTCTGACTCAGAATTGCCTTCTACAGCATTTGAGGAGCGCGGGCGCGCCTATTAGGGCGCGGGCGCGCCTGGTTTCTGTCAGAAAACTTCAACTTGCTTTTCTTCGACTTTTCCTTGTGCTCTCTCGCTCCGCAACCACTTGGCCTTCACAGAAAATGCTCAAAACACCACTGCAATCCACAAGAACTCCACTACTCTGCTAACAAATCAACTCTGCAAATACTAACACAAAACACATCACAAACACCACACACTTGAGAACTAACGATCAAATTTAAGTCAATTTAGGACGATCCAAGTGGATATGAAATCAACTTATCACACCCCCAAACTTAAACCGATGCTTGTCCTCAAGCATAAACAGACTCTACTAACTATAATGCAATGCATGAATGCAACTAATATGCTAATGCAAGTGATCCCCTCAGACTAACCAAAACCAATCAACAAGCAAACATCTCAAGGAATGCAATCTTTCAAACAGAGTTCAACCAAATTCCCGTATACTAACTATACAAACACAGAAACGTGCGTGTGTGCAATGCTCATCAATATACTCCCAAACTAAATCAAGACCATATCCTATTCTTCACCAAAACAACCACAAGCTTATAAACAGAATGAACTCTAGACACAAGAAACCACTTAGAGACACTTCCATAAACCGCTTGATTTAGACAGGAATTCATGCATAATTAAGACACAACACAAAACTTATGCTTATTTGACCATGCAATGGATGAGACCCCAAAAGGCTTATACAATAATACCCATGTAGCGAGCGTTAGGTTAGTGGATCCCAGACCGGAAAAATCTTAGGTCACTAGGCACAAAGTCCCCTAGAACTTAATTGCTCGAGTATTAAAGAGCTCAACCTGATCAATTCTGCATAACACAACTTTTTTTTTCTCTCTCTTTTTTTTTCTTTTTTTTTTCAATTTCGGAATGAGTGCGATTTGACTTTTTCTCATCCCACCCTAGACTACTCATCTTTTCAATGAGCCGGCTACTAGCCATTTGACGCCTAGACTTTATTGATAACTAGAATGAAATCCCTGATTTCCCCCAAACTTAGACTTAAGTGCTTCTATCAATCTCAAGAGAATAGAATACATTCTAAATATAAGCAAGCGGTTAAATTCCAACATCCCAACAAAACATGGTCTGATCAAATCTAAAAGCAACCAATGAGACTTATGAAATTATTTTGTTTCTGGCATGCAAGTCAATTTCTTAGAAACTTAATCAACCCTCTATTCATCACTACCACACTCCAATCAACATCGACTCATCAACGGAAATAGTCAATTCCTAAAGGATCATGAAATATGCTATGCAAATGCAACTAAATGGACTCACATAATATATAAAACACTAATGCAAACAAAATGCTCTATATGACATAAACATGCAAAGATATGAATGAATTAACTACAAATGCAATATGAATCTATATGACACACACACTAATCTTCCCAAATTACCACCCCCAAACTTACAATATTCAATGTCCTCATTGAAGGTAATAACAAGGAAAGATGCAGAGAATACCTAATCATCAGCAGGACCACCCTCCTCAGGTGGTGTATCCGGTGGTGGATAAACAGAATCAACTCCAAAGGTAGGCCAAGCGATATCAACTCCAGTAGCTCTGAATGTAGTACCCAAAGGACTTATCAACTTCACTCTGAATCCCAGATGGATCCTAGGGGGAAACAACACAAATTTTTTTTTTTTTTTTGCTTTTTTTTTCTGTGAACAGTAACCCTGCGCGGGCGCGCTCATCCAGGCGCGGGCGCGCTCTGCTACTGTTCATAATTTTTTTTTAAACAGAATACTAATATTGCATATTCACGTGGGTTGCCTCCCACGAAGCGCTTGTTTTACGTCAATAGCTTGACGTGAATCCATTTTCATCCAGTCGCAAGAACGGTGAACGTCGACTCACGGTTCACCGTATTACCAAAGTCATGCTTCAGCCACTGACCATTAACCTCGAACGCTTCGTCCGAAAACTTATGGAAAATCTCTACTGCATCATGCGGAAATGCTGATTTCACCGTGATAGGCTCCGACCACCTCGACTTACGCTTTCCTGGAAAAAATCTGAAGCGAGACTTGAAACGCAGAACTAGCTGACCAGGCACAAATGAATGTTTCACGACCCCTCTTTCATGCCAGTCCCTAACCTTCTCCTTATATAGCTTGTTGCTCTCGTTACCATACCTCAATTTATCTTGCAGTGGTTGGAGTTCAAGTGTAGGAGCTTCTTCCATAGATAGTTTAAGTCGCTCCTGAGAATTGTTCAGCTCTGCTAATCCAAGAGATTCGAATGGCGCATCAATTTTTCTTTTCCACGGAGGTGCATTCAACAACTGAAGTTGCTCTGCTCTTTCTTCGTCTTCGATATCAGAATCCCCTATCAAGACTCTCTCCACTGTATCTGACTTCAGCGGTTGTTCAATATCTGTATTGACGACAAAATAGACCATCTCCAATTTAAAGCACTCTTCTTCCTCAGTTGGAAATTTCATTGCCTTGAACACGTTAAAAGTGACCTTCTGATTTTGAACCCTCATTGTAAGCTCTCCTTTCTGCACATCGATCAAAGTTCGTCATGTAGCTAAGAACGGTCTTCCCAAGATAATCGGAATCTTCTTGTCTTCCTCAAAGTCCAGAATAACAAAATCCGCAGGAAAGATGAGCTTATCCACTTTAACCAAAACATCCTCCACTATACCCCTTGGATATGTGATCGACCGATCAGCCAACTGCAAAGACATGTTCGTAGGTTTCGGTTCAGGAAGTCCAAGTTGCATGAAGACCAAGTTGCATGAAGACAGACAACGACATCAGATTAATATTAGCTCCCAAGTCACACAAGCACTTGTTGAAAGATAGATTGCCGATAGTGCACGGTATGGTGAAACTCCCTGGATCCTTGAGTTTTGGAGGTAACTTCTGCTGTAAGATAGCACTACACTCTTCTGTTAGAGCGACGGTCTCCAACTCCTCAAGTTTCAACTTCCGTGAGAGAATACCCTTCATGAACTTTGCGTAGCTCGGCATTTGTTCTAGAGCTTCCGTAAAAGGTATATTGATATGCAACTTCTTGAATACCTCCAGAAATTTAGCGAAATGTTTATCCAACTTCTTCTTCTGAAGACGTTTAGGGAATGGCAGAGGAGGATAGACCTCCTTGATCTCTGTATTCTTCTTCAGAACAGATTTCTCAGTCGAATTGTCATGCTTTTCTGCTTCGTTTCCCCCCAAACTGGCTTTTTCCTCTTTTTCTTCATCTTCTGGCAGAACATCAGGCGCGGGCGCGCTTCCTAGGGCGCGGGCGCGCCCACCTTCTGTTGGGAATCCAGAAATTTCTTCGTTTTGCTCTTTTTCTGAGTTCTGGTCACCCGTAACCTTTCCAGATCGCAAGGTAACTACTTTAACATGTTCCTTGACCTCTCTTTTGCCAGGATTAGCTTCTATATCACTAGGGAGAGTTCCCTGTGGTCTATTTAACAAGGCATTGGCAATCTGACCTATTTGATTCTCCAGAGTCTTGATTGAAACAGCTTGGCTCTTGCACATTAGCCTCAATTCCTCCAATTCAGACTTTTCATTAGATGACTGACCAGCATTGCCTTGAGATGGTTGTTGAAACCCTGGTGGTTGATACGGTTGTCTTGGAGCATAATGCTGTTGTTGTCCAGAAGGATTGAATGGCCTAGCTCCATACTGCTGACCTTGATACTGCTGATACGGCTGCTGTGGTTGTTGTTGTTGCTGGCCACCTTGATTGTTACTCCAACTGAAATTCGGATGGTTCCTGTTATTCGGATGATAGGCGTTAGGCACTGGCTGCTGTGGTCTCTGGAAATTGCTCACAAACTGCGCTGATTCACTAAATATGGCACACTGATTCGTATCATGTGCACCTGCACATAGCTCACACACACTAGCCACCTGCTGAACTCCATAGTTAGTCAAAGAATCAATCTTCATAGACAAAGCCTTTAGCTGTGCAGCTATAGCAGTAGCTGCATCCACTTCCAGAATTCCTGCTACCTTGCCTTGTGATAACCTCTGAGTTGGATTCTGGTATTCATTAGCAGCCATCATCTCAATAAGTTCATAAACTTCATCGTAGCTTTTAGCCCAAAGAGCTCCACCTGATGCCGCATCAAGCATTGGTCGTGATTGACCTCCCAGACCATTATAAAAACAATTGATCACCATCCAATCAGGCATTCCATGATGAGGACACTTCCTAAGCATCTCCTTGTAACGCTCCCAAGCTTCACATAAAGTTTCTCCAGACTGCTGTGCAAACTGAGTCAGAGCATTCCTGATTGCTGCTGTTTTAGCCATAGGGAAGAATTTAGTGAGAAACTTCTGAGCAAGATCCTCCCATGTAGCAATAGAACCTGCTGGTAGAGAATGTAAGCAGCCTTTAGCCTTATCCCTCAGAGAAAATGGGAAAAGTCTCAGCTTCACAGCATCTTCCGACACTCCGTTGAACTTGAAGGTGTCGCAAATCTCAATGAAATCCCTAATATGCATATTAGGATCTTCCGTAGGAGCACCCCCAAACTGAACTGAATTCTGCACCATCTGAATCGTGCCAGGCTTGATTTCAAAAGTATTAGCTGCAATAGCTGGCCTGATAATGCTAGATTGAATGTCATTGATCTTCGGCTGAGAATAGTCCTTCAAAGCTTTAGTTTCTGTTGCTGCTGGTTCTCCCATAACTAGATTCAATTCAAGTTCTTCTTTCCGAGATTGAGAACGTGTTCGCATACACGCTCACTAAAATATCTGAAACACACCAAACAAAGTAAAATTGACCGAGATTGAGTCAGTGAACTTTAACGACCACTGATGCAAGCACATAAACTATATAAATAACACCGAGTCCCCGGCAGCGGCGCCAAAAACTTGTTCGAACAAAATCACGCAAGCGTACGCGGTCACAAGTAATATATGAATAAGTAGAGTTCGTTCCCACAGAGACTGCTTTCGGTTACTATAGTTATGCACTTATGCAACAATGTATGGCTATTGTTCAATGCTAAGACAAGTATCAAAGTTGTGTTTTGATTATCTAAATTAACTAAACAAATTATCATGATTATATTTAACTAAGGAAATTACTGATGATTTACTTATGAGAATAAAAACATGGGATCCTAACTTCATTAAATACTTCATCTAGAGTCTTTTGTCTTTAATCAATGCATGTGACGGTTGTGACAACTAATCGGATAACACGAGATCAGTACACGCTACCTTTCAGTATACGTATACCAAACCACTCAAACATCCACAAAAGAGATAGAAGTTAAGCAGACACCAATTATGCTTAGACCCTATATGTCTATAAGATTTGAAAACATAACGGTTTAACGAGCAAGTTATCCATTCAGATTACATAGGGCAGGTAAGATGGTTAAAATCACCTACGAATCATGCATGAGAAACATACATAAACCTATGCTAGCATGGCAAGTTCCAAACCTCTATATCCACTTTCGCAATCAATAGAGATTAACAAACGACTTAGATGTTAGCTACACATCCAAGAAGAATAAGCACAACCAAACTAGGATATCAATTAGCCATCACACACAAATCTTTAAAACAATTAACTACTAAAATCCATAAATAAATCCGTTAGAATCCCACGACAACGATTAGTTCATAATAGAACCGTTCATCATCGTGGGTTCTGATGAAAACATGATAATAATAAGTCTAGAATACTGAATAAAAGTGCTAGGGTTTATGAAAAACAAACGAGAATCCAAAGTATCGCCTAATTAGAAGAATACAAAGATAAGATGAAAAGTAGATCTTCGTAATCAGCCGTCTTCTTGTTCTCCTTGATGGTGGATGGATATTGTTCGCACAAAAACACGCAAGCGCACGTGGTCACAAGTAGTATATAGATAAATCAAGTTCGATCCCACAAGGACTGGTTTTAGTTGTAATAAGTTGTACTTATGCACCAATGTTTGGTTATTACCCACTGCTAAGACAATTATCAAATTGGGGTTTTTTTTTTGATTGACTAAAAAAATTACTAGTGAATTACTGATATGAGAAAGCATGGGATCCTAACATCGTTACATATTTCATCTAGAGTCTCTTGTTCTTAACCTCTGTATGTGACAGTTGTGAAAACTAACCAGATAACACAAATTTAGTACACGCTACCTTTCAGTATACGTATACCCTACCACTTAAACATCCACAGATAGATAGAAGTTAAATGGACACCAGATATGCTTAGTCCCTATATGTCTATAGAGATTGAAAACATAGTGGTTGAATGAACAGGTTATCTATTCAGATTACATAAGGTAGATGAAATGGTTAAAATCACCCACAAATTATGCATGATAATCATACAAAAACTTATGCTAGCATGGCAAGTTCTAAATCCCTAAATCCACTTTTGCAATCATTAAGGATTAACAAACAATCATGAATGTTAGCTACGCATCCACAATGAATAAGCACAACCATGATAGGAAATCAATTCGCCACCACACACAGAGTATATAAAACAATTAACCACTAAACTCCATAAAAACTCTGTTAGAATCCCACGATAATGATTAGTTCATAAATGAACCGTTCATCATCGCGGATTCTAATGAAAACATGATATAATAACTAAGTCTTGAATAAATAATTGCAAAGAGTATCCAGAATAACAATGTTTAGAAAAACTAGAAAAGAAGAATCCAAGTATTGCTTAATTGAGAGAAATACAAAATAAAAATGTAATCCGGCTCCTCAATCTAAGTCTCTATGTTCTTCTGTATTATTCTTCGACCTCTCTCCAAATTAGGGTTCTCCCCTTAGAAAACATCCACCATAAATTACAAAAGCCCAAGACATGACCCGCTACCACTCTAAGCCCACAAAAACAAAATACAGAAATTCCACCAGTCGGGGACGTGCGGCCGCGCGCCTACAAGCGCGGGCGCGCCTACAAGCGCGAGCGCGCCTCATTCTCTGCCAACTACGCGCGGGCGCGCTCTAGGAGGCGCGGGCGCGCCTGGTTCTCTGCCCAGTTTTCTGCTTTGCTGCTTTATTAGATCACTACCTCGCCAATTGCTTGTCTCCAAAATCATTCAACTCCTGGAGCAAAAACCACCATTTTCAAGCACGACGACCACCGCTTGATCCAATTTAGCTTATCTGCACATAAACACTAAAACTCATCATAACATCACACACTTGAGGCCAAAACAACCAATTTAAGCTGATTTTAAGGCGTTCAAAGTAGATATAAAACCGACTTATCACACCCCCAAACTTAAACTGATGCTTGTCCTCAAGCATAAACAGACTCGATATAAACTAATGCAATGCATGAATGCAACTAATATGATAATGCAAGTGATCCCCTCAACCTAACCATAATCCATGAATGAGCCAACATCTCACAGAATGCAATCTTCCAAACAGAGTTCAACCAAACTCCCTTTGATCAACCATACAAACACAAGAACGTGAGTGTGTGCAATGCTCACCAATATACTCCCAAACCAAATCAAGACCATACCTATTCTTAGCTAAAACAACCCCAAGCTTATAAACAGAATATACTCTAGACTCAAGAAACCACTTAAAGACACCTCAACCTTCACTTGAGTTAGACAGGAAATCATGCTTTATTACTACACACATGTTTATTTGACCGTGCAATGGCTGAGACCCCAAAAGGCTTATACAATAATACCCATGTAGCGAGCGTTAGGTTAGTGGATCCCAGACCGGAAAAGTCTTAGGTCACTAGGCACAAAGTCCCCTAGAACTTAATTGCTCGAGTATTAAAGAGCTCAACCTGGTCAATTCTGCATAAAACAACTAAAACAACTTTTTTTTTCTTTTTCTTTTATTTTTTTTTTCTTTTTTTTATTTTTTTAAAATTTCGGAATGAGTGCACTTTGCCTTTTTCTCATCCCACCCTAGACTACTCATTTTCATGAGCTGGCTACTAGCCATTTGACGCCTAACCTTTATTGACAATTAGAATGAAATCCTTGTTTTCTCCCAAACTTAGACTTAAGTGCTTCTTTGAATTTCAAGAGAATAGAATACATTCTAACTATAAGCAAGCGGTTAAATTCCAACATCAAAACAAGCATGGTCTAATCAGATTCAAAAGCAACCAATGAGACTTATGAAAAAAAAAATTCCTATGCATGCACCAATCCTTAGGAGCTTAATCAGCCCTCTATTCATCACAACTACACTCCAATCAACATCGACTTACCACAGAAACAGTCAAATCTTAAGGGATCGTGAAATATGCTATGCATGAGCAACTACATGAACTAACATGCTAGATAAACTATGCAACAGAATGCTCTATATGACATATATATGCAAGAATATGAATGAATTAACTAAATATGCAACCTAAAACCTATATGAATCCTACATGAGACACACTAACACTACTATTCCTTGACTACCACCCCCAAACTTACAATATTCAATGTCCTCATTGAAGGTAATAACAAGGAAAGTGCAGATAATACCTAAACATCAGAATCATCACCACCCTCAATAGGTGGTGTCTTCGTTGGTGTCTCCGGTGGTGTATCCGGTGGTGGATAAACAGAACCAACTCCAAAATCTGGCCAAGCCACATCAACTCCAGTGGCACGAAATGCAGCGCCCAATGCCTGAGTCAAATCCATAGCAAAACGGCGGTTAATGTCATGCAAGGCATCAATCCGCCTAGTCAACCTCCTGTACTGAGCCCCTCCAAAACCGGCTCTATCTGCCTCCTGTTGTATCCCAGAAGCACCCTGAAACCCCGCCCTGGCAGCCTCACGAGTGGGAGCATCCATGCCATCATCATCTACGTTCCCAAACCCTAAACCAGACGGATCTGTGGAACCACCATCCCAATCCTCCAACCGCTGAATCGCCGCATGATCCATAGGAGCACTAGGTAGCTGCAACTGCTCCTCTTCCGTCCAATGGACACCCACTACAGTGCATAGCTTAGTAACCACAGCAGCATGAGGAATCGCCGCCGTGGTACTACCCCTCAAGAATCGCAAGATACTCCTATGTAGGAGAGCCCCAAGGTCAACATACTTCCCATTTAGAATCCCCCACAGCACAATAGCCCTTTCCACAGTAACCTCATGCGCATGCGATGAGGGCATGATGTTAGCACACACAAATAAATTCCAGGCCTTAGCATACCTGTTCATAGCAGATGCCGGGAAAGTGACTGGCTCAGTAGTACCCGACCTGTACTTCCATGTCGTGCCCGGCACACAAAGAACACCTACGATGTTCTCCAGATCCACATCTGCCCTAGTCTTCAAAGCCCAATCTTCTTCACCCTGTCTCATCCTCGGTAACCTAAGAACCCGAGAAATAGTCGCCGGCGTGTAATCCACTGTATAACCTCGAACCACAGAATACCCGTTCTTCTCCGCCTTGGCATTAGCATAAAACTCCCTCACAATACCCAAGGGAACCGGCTCCGGCGCTTCACAAATACCTTCCCAACCTTTGGCGGTAATCATCGCCACCAAATTACCATCACGATGAGTAGGTATAAACCCTCTCTCCTTAGCCACGGCCTTAGACAGTAGCCGTGCATATTCAACCGAAGCTTCTGGAGATGAAAACTTCTCGCCTCCAAACCCCGCACTTGAATCATCAGATGAAGAAGTACGTCTCGTGCTACTACTACCCGCATATCTTCCTCTCTTTGGTGGTGCCATGGAATTGGGATGAAAAGTGTAAGTAGGTGTATGTATAGATTTGTGGTTTTGGATGTGGAAGAGAGAAAAGAGGCTAGGGTTTTGATTAGATGGAATGGGTGTGGGTAGATGTAGGTTTAAATAGGTATTTACAACAACAAGGGTTTCTTTTTGGGGTTTTTGTTTTGTTTTTTCCATTTTTTTTTTCTTTTTTTTTTCTCTGGCAGTCGCCCAGGCGCGGGCGTGCGGTATAGAGCGCGGGCGCGCTCCTGTCCCTGGAATTCAGGCGCGGGCGCGCGGTGTAGAGCGCGGGCGCACGTTCCTCCCTGCCAAAAAAAAAAAAAAATTTAATTTTTTTTATTTTTTCTTCTCACTGTACAACACGAATACTACGTGGGTTGCCTCCCACAAAGCGCTTCTTTTACGTCAATAGCTTGACGTGATTCCAAATTCATTCTGAAGTACCAAGAACCGTGGTTTCTGCTTCACGATTCACACGTTCACCAAAGTAAGGTTTCAACCTTTGGCCGTTGACCTTGAACGCCTCAACTGGTGACCTATCATAGATTTCCACTGCACCATGTGGAAACACTGTTTTAACCGTGAATGGCCCCGACCATCTTGACTTAAGCTTCCCTGGGAAAAGTCTGAGACGAGAATTGAACAACAACACTAGTTGACCCGGCACAAAGGACTTTTGCACCAACTGCTTGTCATGCCATCTCTTGACCTTCTCCTTGTATAATTTGTGATTTTCATAAGCCTGTAGACGAAACTCATCCAGCTCATTAATTTGAAGCAATCTCTTCTCTCCTGCTGCTGCCAAATCAAAATTCAACTTCTTTAACGCCCAATATGCCTTGTGCTCTAACTCGGCGGGCAAATGACAAGCCTTTCCATAGACCAGCTGAAAAGGTGAAGTCCCCAATGGTGTCTTGTAAGCTGTTCTATAAGCCCAAACAGCTTCATCAAGTTTCAAAGACCAATCCTTCCTGGAAGGATTTACCACCTTCTCCAGAATACGCTTAATCTCCCTGTTAGACACCTCTGCCTGCCCATTAGTCTGAGGGTGGTAGGTAGTAGCAACCCGATGATTGATGTTATACTTAGCCATTAAGGCTGTAAACTTCCGGTTGCAGAAATGTGTGCCTTCATCACTGATAATTACCCTGGGAGCGCCGAAACGCGTGAAGATTTGCTTGTGCAGAAAACTCAGTACCACTTTAGCATCATTAGTCGGTAAAGCCTTTACCTCGACCCACTTGGAAACATAATCCACTGCTAGCAAAATGTACTGGTTGTTGCATGAAGGAATAAAAGGGCCCATGAAGTCAATGCCCCACACATCAAAAATCTCCACCTCCAGCAGCATACTAAGAGGCATCTCGTTCCTTCTCGAGATATTACCAACCCTTTGGCATCGATCACATCTCAAAACAAACTGATGAGCATCCTTAAACAGAGTTGGCCAATAGAACCCAGCCTGAAGTACTCGAGTAGCTGTCTTCTCACCACCATAATGACCTCCATAAGTGATGGAATGGTAATCACGCAAAACACCCTCTACCTCACTGTAAGGAATGCATCTGCGTAGAACTTGATCGGCTCCCTGTCTGAACAAAAAGGGTTCGTCCCAACAGTACCATTTAACATCATGTAGGAACTTCTTCCTTTGAGCATAAGAGAATTCCGAAGGAATGACCTTACTTACCAGATAGTTCACAATATCTGCAAACCATGGTTCTTCAGCTTGCACTCCAAAAAGCTGCTCATCAGGAAAGAATTCATTGATGAGAGATTTGTCCAATGAATTCTTACTGTGGTCTTCAAACCGGGACAAGTGATCAGCCACCTGATTCTCAGTACCCTTTCTGTCTTTAATTACCAGGTCGAATTCTTGAAGTAATAGAACCCAACGAATTAACCGCGGTTTCGAATCTTTCTTCGACATCAGATATCGAATAGCTGCATGATCAGTAAATACCACTACCTTGGTTCCAAGCAAGTAAGATCTGAATTTCTCGAAACTATATACAATGGCCAATAGTTCCTTTTCTGTAGTGGTGTAATTCAGCTGCGCATCGTTGAGTGTTTTGCTAGCGTAGTAGATCACATGAAATACATTGTTCTTCCTTTGCCCAAGAACAGCTCCAACTGTAAAGTCACTAGCATCACATATCAACTCGAATGGATCACTCCAATCAGGTGCGGTAATAACAGGTGCAGATGTCAACTTCTTTTTCAACAGCTCAAAAGCAGCTAAGCATTCTTCATCAAACTTGAAAGGGATATCCTTCTCCAACAAGTTGCACAAGGGCTTAGAGATTTTGGAGAAATCTTGAATGAACCGCCGATAGAAACCCGCATGACCAAGAAAACTGCGAATTCCCTTAACTGAAATTGGTGGAGGAAGATTTTCAATTGTCTCCACTTTGGCTTTGTCCACCTCAAGCCCCTTGCTAGATACCTTATGCCCAAGAATGATTCCCTCTTGCACCATGAAGTGACATTTTTCCCAGTTGAGTACTAGATTAGTCTCAACACATCTTTTCAGCACCATGCCCAAATTACTGAGGCACTCATCATATGACGCTCCAAAAACTGAGAAGTCATCCATGAACACTTCTACATTTATGCCAATCATCTCCGAGAAAATGGCCATCATACACCTCTGAAACGTAGCAGGTGCACCACATAGGCCAAAAGGTACACGCCGGAATGCGAAAGTACCAAAAGGACATGTAAAGGTGGTCTTCTCCTGGTCTTCTGGAGTAATACCAATCTGGTTGTAACCTGAATAACCATCCAACAAGCAATAGAATTCATGCCCCGCCAACCTGTCCAACATCTGATCAATGAAAGGAAGGGGAAAATGATCCTTCCTGGTAGCTTTGTTCAGTTTCCGGTAGTCCATGCAAATTCTCCATCCAGTAACTGTACGAGTCGGGATCAACTCGTTTTTTTCATTAGCCACCACTGTCATGCCTCCTTTCTTAGGCACACATTGCACTGGACTCACCCATGAACTGTCTGAAATAGGATAGATGATCCCAGCATCTAGCCACTTGAGAATTTCTTTCTTCACTACCTCCTTCATGATAGGATTAAGACGTCTCTGAGGGTCCACAGTTGGCTTGCTTCCTGGCTCTAGTGGAATTTTATGCATACAGTACGAAGGGCTGATACCCTTAATATCTGCTATAGTCCACCCAATTGCTGATTTAAACTCTCTCAAGATTCTGAGGAGTTTGTCTTCTTCACTACCTGACAAGTTAGATGAGATAATAAAAGGTAATGTAGATGAATCACCTAAAAAAGCATACCTCAAATGTTCTGGTAGTTGTTTAAGCTCAAGAGTGGGAGATTTCTCAATAGAAGGCTTGAGACGCTCTTGTGGTTTCTCCAACTCTGTTATGCCAAGAGAGTCAAAAGGCATGTCTAACCTCCTCATCCACGGAGTTGCATTCAAATACTGAGCTTGTTCCTCTTTTTCTTTACCCTCAACATCATATTCCCCCATAAGTGCTTTTTCCAAGGTGTCTGACTTGATCAATTTGTCAAACTCCTTGCTTACTGCAGAATCCACAAGATCTATAGAGAAACATTCTTCATCTTCTGTAGGAAACTTCATTGCATTGAAAACATTGAAGGTGACATTCTGGTCATGTACCCTCATCGTGAGTTCCCCTTTTTGAACATCAATCAAAGTTCGACCTGTAGCGAGAAACGGCCTTCCTAAGATGATAGGAATCTTCTTGTCTTCTTCAAAATCCAGAATAACGAAATCAGCGGGGAAGATAAGCTTGTCAACCCTTACTAGGACATCCTCCACAATACCCCTAGGGTATGTGATAGACCTATCTGCCAGCTGTAAAGACATGGCAGTAGGTTTAGGCTCCGGTAGCCCTAGTTGCAAAAAGACGGACAATGGCATCAGATTAATACTCGCTCCCAAATCACACAGACACTTGTCGAACGATAGATTGCCAATAGTGCAAGGAATTGTGAAACTCCCTGGATCCTTAAGTTTCGGGGGCAACTTCTGCTGCAGAATAGCACTGCACTCCTCCGTTAGAGCAACAGTTTCCAAATCTTCTAACTTCAACTTTCTTGAGAGAATACCCTTCATGAACTTTGCGTAGCTCGGCATCTGTTCAAGAGCCTCCGCAAAAGGTATGTTTATATGCAGCTTCTTGAAAACCTCCAAGAACTTAGCAAATTGTGTGTCTAGCTTCTGTTTCTGAAGTCTTCTAGGGAACGGAGGAGGGGGTAGATTACCTTACCCTCTGTTTCTTGCTTAGAAGTGGAATCATGAGATGCATTGGGGTGTTTGCTCACCACTTTCTCCACCCAATCCTTCTTTTCAGGCATTTTCACTTTTTCTGGCAGAAGTGCATGCGCGGGCGCGCTCTGGGCTGCGCGGGCGCGCTCCTGTTCCTGGAAATCAGGTGCGGGCGTGCTCTGGAAGGCGCGGGCGCGCTCTGCTCCCTGGATTTCTCCTTCAGCTTCTTCTTTTTCCTGACCTTCAGTGTTTTGGTCAGTTGTGACCTTCCCTGATCTCAATGTAATTGCCTTGACATGTTCCTTACTCTCCCGTTTGCCTGGATTAGTTTCCGTATCACTAGGGAGAGTTCCCTGTGGTCTGTTCAGCAACGCACTGGCTATCTGTCCAATCTGAGTTTCCAAAGTCTTGAGAGAAGCCGCCTGGCTCTTGCACATCAACCTCAACTCTTCCAATTCTGACTTTTCATTAGAAGACTAACCATGGTGACCTTGAGGTTGTTGATGAAATCCTGGTGGTGGCTGATAAGGTTGTCTTGGAGCATATTGCTGCTGATAACCAGCAAGGTTGAATGGCTTAGCTCCAAATTGTTGACCTTGATACTGCTGCTGACCACCTTGATTGTTACTCCAGCTGAAATTCGGGTGGTTTCTGTTATTTGGATGATAAACATTAGGAACTGACTGTTGTGGCCTCTGAAAATTACTCACGAACTGTGCTGATTCACTAGATATAGCACACTGATTAGTGTCATGAACACCTGCACATAGTTCACAGACACTAGCCACTTGTTGCATTCCCATTTTAGATAGAGAATCCACCTTAATAGAAAGAGCTTTTAGCTGAGCTGCTAATGCTGTAGTCGCATCCACTTCCAGAATTCCTGCTGCCTTGCCATGTGATAACCTCTGAGTAGGATTCTGGTACTCATTAGCAGCCATCATCTCTATAAGTTCATAGGCCTCCTCATAGCTTTTGGTCCAAAGAGCTCCACCTGATGCTGCATCAAGCATTGGTCTTGATTGACCTCCCAAACCATTGTAGAAACAATTTATCACCATCCAATCAGGCATTCCATGGTGAGGGCACTTTCGTAGCATCTCTTTGTAACACTCCCAAGCTTCACATAACGTTTCCCCTGAAAGCTGAGAAAACTGCGTGAGAGCATTCCTTATTGCAGCTGTTTTGGCCATTGGGAAGAACTTAGTGAGAAACTTTTGAGCAAGCTCCTCCCATGTAGTGATAGACCCTGCTGGTAGAGAATGTAACCAGCCCTTAGCTTTATCCCTCAAGAAAAAGGGAAAAGTCTCAGCTTCACTGCATCCTCTGACACTCCATTGAACTTGAAAGTGTCACAAATCTCAATGAAATCCCTAATATGCATATTAGGGTCTTCCGTTGGAGAACCCCCGAACTACACAGAGTTCTGTAGCATCAGAATCGTTCCCGCCTTGATCTCAAAGTTGTTAGCCGAGATAGCTGGTCTAACAATGCTTGACTGAATATCATTGATCTTTGACTGAGAATAATCCATCAAAGCCTTTGCTCCTGTTGCTGCTGGTTCTCCCATAACTAGATTCAAGTTAGTTCCTTCTCCTTCCAGATTATTCTTACGAGATTGAGAACGTGTTTGCATACACGCTCACTAGAGTATCTGGAACACACCAAACAAAGAAAAATTGATGAGAAAAACAATCTGAGTCAGTGAACCTTAACTGTCACTGATGACAAGCACATAAACTATATTAAAACTACACCGAGTCCCCGGCAGCGGCGCCAAAAACTTCTTCGCACAAAAACACGCAAGCGCACGTGGTCACAAGTAGTATATAGATAAATCAAGTTCGATCCCACAAGGACTGGTTTTAGTTGTAATAAGTTGTACTTATGCACCAATGTTTGGTTATTACCCACTGCTAAGACAATTATCAAATTGGGGTTTTTTTTTTTGATTGACTAAAAGAATTACTAGTGAATTACTGATATGAGAAAGCATGGGATCCTAACATCGTTACATATTTCATCTAGAGTCTCTTGTTCTTAACCTCTGTATGTGACAGTTGTGAAAACTAACCAGATAACACAAATTTAGTACACGCTACCTTTCAGTATACGTATACCCTACCACTTAAACATCCACAGATAGATAGAAGTTAAATGGACACCGGATATGCTTAGTCCCTATATGTCTATAGAGATTGAAAACATAGTGGTTGAATGAACAGGTTATCTATTCAGATTACATAAGGTAGATGAAATGGTAAAAATCACCCACAAATTATGCATGATAATCATACAAAAACTTATGCTAGCATGGCAAGTTCTAAATCCCTAAATCCACTTTCGCAATCATTAAGGATTAACAAACAATCATGAATGTTAGCTACGCATCCACAATGAATAAGGACAACCATGATAGGAAATCAATTCGCAACCACACACAGAGTATATAAAACAATTAACCACTAAACTCCATAAAAACTCTGTTAGAATCCCACGATAATGATTAGTTCATAAATGAACCGTTCATCATCGCGGGTTCTAATGAAAACATGATATAATAACTAAGTCTTGAATAAATAATTGCAAAGAGTATCCAGAATAACAATGTTAGAAAAACTAGAAAAGAAGAATCCAAGTATTGCTTAATTGAGAGAAATACAAAATAAAAATGTAATCCGGCTCCTCAATCTAAGTCTCTATGTTCTTCTGTATTATTCTTCGACCTCTCTCCAAATTAGGGTTCTCCCCTTAGAAAACATCCACCATAAATGACAAAAGCCCAAGACATGACCCGCTACCACTCTAAGCCCACAAAAACAAAATACAGAAATTCCACCAGTCGGGGACGCGCGACCGCGCGCCTACAAGTGCGGGCGCGCCTCATTCTCTGCCAACTACGCGCGGGCGCGCTCTAGGAGGCGCGGGCGCGCCTGGTTCTCTGCCCAGTTTTCTGCTTTGCTGCTTTATTAGATCACTACCTCGCCAATTCCTTGTCTCCAAAATCATTCAACTCCTGGAGCAAAAACCACCATTTTCAAGCACGACGACCACCGCTTGATCCCATTTAGCTTATCTGCACATAAACACTAAAACTCATCATAACATCACACACTTGAGGCAAAAACAACCAATTTAAGCTGATTTTAAGGCGTTCAAAGTAGATATAAAACCGACTTATCAGATATGTATGATTGTATATCAATATGTCTCTCAGAAATCGTCCACCAGTTGATTATATAGGTCTCTGGGCTGACTGGTCTTGTGGCAACTTTCCTTTTCTGACTTAGAATTGCCTTCTACAGCATTTGAGGAGCGCGGGCGCGCCTATTAGGGCGCGGGCGCGCCTGGTTTCTGCCAGAAAACTTCAACTTGCTTTTCTTCGACTTTTCCTTGCGATCTCTCTCTCCGCAACCACTGGCCTTCACAGAAAATGCTCAAAACACCACTGCAATCCACAAGAACTCCACTACTCTACTAACAAATCAACTCTGCAAATACTAACACAAAACACATCACAAACACCACACAATTGAGAACTAACGATCAAATTTAAGCCAATTTAGGATGATCCAAGTGGATATGAAATCCACTTATCAACTTCCAATCCTCTTTCCACTCTTTTCCTATAGTAAGGAACATTCTCCATTAGAAATCTTCTAAGATTGTCTGCTGCTTTGTCATTCTCCGTTGATGAGAATCCAGTGGATCTAAGATACTTCTCAACTGATATTAGATAGTTGCTTGGATAGTCTCTCAGTTTGTCCTCAGCCAAATAGCAGATTCTGAACAAGTCATTCGTCATGAATCTAACCATTGGAGGATCTTCAGTAATCTCTGGACCGACTTTCATCAAGATCTCTTTAACATGCTCACGGAGCAGTTCATTTAGCCTTGTAGTCCTTTGTATCTTGATGAGCAATGCCTGCAATTCTGTGTATGTCCTCGGTTCAAAAAACTTAGTGGAAATCACAAAGGTACCTTTCTCAAGAAAATTGATTACTATGTTCCAGGCACCATTTGCTTTAACCCCAGCTTTCAGAAAGATCATAGAGTTTCTCAATGCAGTGAAGTAATTCTGATCTTCAAGATTGGCACTTCTGATGTTCTGAATGATAACCTCCACCTCAGCATTGTCGTTGACTTCTGAGGAGGTTAGAATCAGGCTCTATTAACAGCAGAGATCCTGAAACTTCCTCAATAGTCTGTGAAGACTTTACCTCAGTTAACTCCTCAATAGTAATTGATTCATTGTCACCGAGTTGCCGATCTGCACCTACGTCAGACCCTTTACCCGCAGGATCCAAATATGTTCCATCTGGGGAGGTAGACAATGACCCTTTAGATTGTGCATTTAGGTCAAAGCCTTCTCTCGACGTCTGTAAAGACTCTTGGTTCTTAGAACCTTCAACCAGTGAACCTGACCGTAATATGGTCGGAACACCAGTTGCTTCCATCAATTCTTCCTTACTTGATTGAGCTATTGGTTCAGATATAGCTTTCGTTAGCATTGCCCAATCAAAATCAGAAAAATCTGTGAAGGGTTCTTTGGATGAAAGAAATGAATTATCAACAGTTGCTTCGGTTTCTGTTCTTCTCCTTTTAGAGGAAGGCAGAGCTGTTGTTGAAGGGTGTATCTCCTTATGTGGTGCTACTTTGGCACTATCTCCCTCTACACTCATGGATGTTTGTGTACTGGGTATAGGAGGGGAAGGAGGTGCGTTTATGTTTTCATTTGGCTCGTCCAAAGGCTCTTCGGCCGTGGTTAGAGGTTGTGGGTTTGCAACCTCCTGGTCAGTGATGGCCACTGAGGGCTCTGGATCAACATCCATTGGTTGTGGTTCAGGAGCCAATTCAGGTTCAGGAATGTTACCTTCATTTACCTGTTCCCCTGGGGGTAGAAGTGGTAGGGGCACCGTTCTTAGATATTCAGTGAGAACAGTGGGTACCCCTGGAAGATAGTTGTTCTTCCTTATGAGAGCGGTTATTGCATTGCTCTACATCTTCATGCACTCCTGGTTCTCCTCGCCATCAAATGTCTCATGTTCATCATCTGTTAAGATATCATTGAGAATTAGCTGTAGGAACCTAGGATAGAAACAAAGCACATCATATATGCATGTTCTTTCATCCAGTGGTCCCATGCACAGAATGACTTGATCAATCACTAGCCTTCCAATGTTAATATGCCTATTGTTGGCAACGGCAAACCCTATCTTTTGAAGGAATAAGGGAATACTATGCAGATTTGTTAGCTTGGCAGTAAAAACATGGATTAGGGTATGAAAGAAAAAGTTCCATGGCTTTGGCAGGTAATGCTTAAGGAACTCTCCCACAAAGAAGTTAGGTTGTTGACTTCTAATGAGAGTGAAGAAAGCATGTATCTTCTCAGTTGTGGGATCCGGAACAAGGTTTTCTGTAGGCAAATGTAGGATTCTATTAAAATCATGTTCCGTCACCCTTATTTTTCTGCCCCCTGGCACAACAAAACTGAAGGATCTCACATTATTCTCACTTGTATCCGTGGCGGTTGTGTACAACGCAGTCAATTGATCGATGCAAAGGACTACGGGAGTACTCAAAGCGTATGCCACTAACAAACGTGTATTCAAAAACTCTGTCCATGCACGAAACTGTAAGTTCGTAATGGCTTGCAGGTTTTGAAACGAGACATGATTAGTTTTGATTAAGATAAATTCTCCGGCCATTTTATTTCAAATTTCCAGAAAATTTAAATAAACTAAAACTAATTTTTCACTTAAATTTAATTAATTATTTCTAATTAATCAAACTTGAAACAAAATAACCCCTTTTAAATCTTTAAAACACAACCTCGAACTACTTTTAACCAAGAACCCTAAATATGAAACCCCAAATAATCACAATTTTCCAAAGAAATCAATTGATTAACAATTAACTTCTAAAGAAAATTACTGAAAACAGGTTTATAAAGTTCAAGTTCGAGGTCTATAATTCAAAAGCTTAGTTCGATGGATTCTTCCTTAGTATATTACAGAACTTAAAATAATCAAGTTTTTCACGGCTAAAAAAACACTTAACAATGAAAAACTATAACTTTTTCAAGCTTTCTCGGTTAAAACAGAAGAATTCTATCGAAAGTGTTCTTGGGTGTGTATGTATTCTTGTAAGTATTATAACCGGCTATAGCTTTTCTTAGTTCTGAGAAAAATGAGAAGAAAACAGCTAAGTGCCATTTAAATACTTTTTGAAAGTGCAGGGGTAAAATTGTAACTTAACTGTTCGATAGTTTTAAAAAGTACGTTCGATATTTTTCATTTAGGGGCAAAACTGTCAATTGTCGTTCGATATTTTTTGGAAAACTATCGAACGTTTTGAAAAACAGAATGTAAAACGTTTTGATGAAAAACTATCGAGCTCTGTTTCCTTTAAAAACTGAAAAACTATCGAAAATATTTATGAAAAGCATCGAGAATTTAGATATATAATTCCATTAAATTCAATTCGATGTAATTTCATTAAGTATCAAAAACCATCGAATAATAACTTCGATATATTTTCTTTTCCTTTCAAAAAACCATCGAAAAAAGCTTTCGATAGTTTTTTTCTTGTACTTGAAAAATCTATCGAATTATATAATTCGATTTTTTTTTATTCTTTTCAAATTTTAAAACCTGTTCTTGTTTTAAAATTCAAAACTTTTGTATTTCCTGTCAAGTTTTATTTTGAATAAATCTTTTAAAATTTACCAAAATCAATTGTTAACAGAAAATTCACAATTTTCTTAGAATAAAATCGACTAAATATCATCAAATGATATTAACCAATTAAAATCCAATAAATTATGCTGCATTAATCTACAATGTTAAAAAAAAGTAAATTAATTCAAATTAAATAGATGCTTGAATATTTAGAACAAATATTAGCACCTAAATAATTTTTAGAATTAATAACCAATTAAATGCCAAAAGATATATCATCCATAATTATGACATAAAATTAGTACAAAAATCCTAACTACAAGAATTGCTCCAGAAAATAAATTCACGAGTACTAAGGATATAGAAATTCTTAAATTCATTTATTCACTAGGACTATCTGCAGTTACTGACTTCTAATCAAAATTAATTAGAAAGATTTAACATCCCAAGTTCACCAACCAGCTTAGAAAAAGTGGATTCATCAAGCGGTTTAGTAAAGATGTCTGCAATTTGATCCTCTGTGGGTACAAAATGTAACTCCACAGTTCCATTCATGACATGCTCTCGGATAAAATGATACCTGAAGTACTCTTGTATTCAGCAGCAATGTATTCAGCCTCAACTGTTGATGTGGAAACTGAATGTTGCTTCTTGCTATACCAAGAAACTAATCTTCTTCCAAGAAACTGACAGCTTCCTGAAGTACTCTTCCGATCAATCTTACAATCTGCAAAATCAGAGTTTGTGTATCCAATAAGATCAAATCATGTATCTTTAGGGTACCAAATTCCAAGATTTGGGGTCCCCTTAAGATATCTAAATATTCGCTTAACAGCTATTAGATGAGATTCTTTAGGATCAGACTGAAACCTAGCACACAATCATGTTGCAAACATTATATCTGGTCTACTTGCAGTGAGATAAAGTGATGAGCCTATCATACCTCTGTAGCCTGTGATGTCAACCTTCTTACCAGTTTCATCCTTATCAAGCTTAGTGGCAGTTGGCGTAGGAGTCTTTGTTGTAGATGAGTCTTCCATTTGATACTTCTTCAGAAGATCTTTAATTTACTTGGACTGACAAATGAATATACCATCTTGTTTTTGGTATACTTGCAGTCCAAGAAAGAATGACAATTCACCCATCATGCTCATTTCATAACGACTCTGCATTAACTTAGAAAATCTCTTGCATAGATCATCATTAGTAGAACCAAATATTATGTCATCAACATATACTTGCACCAATATCAAATCATTTTTATGCTTTTTGACAAAGAGAGTTTTGCCTACAACACCTCTTGTAAAATCATTTTCAAGTAAGAATTCAGAGAGAGTGTCATATCATGTCCTTGGAGCTTGTTTGAGTCCGTAGAGAGATTTGAATAGAAAGTACACAAAGTCTGCCAGTTTTGAATCCTCAAAACCTGGAGGTTGTTCCACATACACTTCTTCTTCTAACTCCTCGTTCAGAAAAGCACTCTTCACATCCATCTGATACACCTTGTAATTGGAATGTGCTGCGAATGCCAGAAACATTCTGATGGCCTCAAGTCTTGCTACTGGTGCATAGGTTTCATCATAATCTATACCCTCTTCTTGAGAGTAACCTTTAGCAACCAGTCTGGCTTTGTTTCTCGTTACAATGCCATCTTCGTCCAACTTATTTCTGAATACCCATCTTGTCCCAATGACAGATTTTCCCTTAGGCCTGGTGTAATATCCGTGAATTTTATTATTTGATTAAATGATATATTTAATCTAAAATATTTATTTTGGAATATTGGAATATTATTATATGATATTTAGTGTGTGATTATGTGCTAAATGGTGAGTCAGAAGCCCCTTTCAAAAATTTCGTCATTTGGAATTTTCTTCAAATTTGAGCCGTTTTGATAATTCAAGGCCCCGTTGAAATTTCGTACATTCATTTTTAATTCTTCGTCTTTCGTATTCGAATCGTTATCGAAAGGGTTATGGGATTCTATTTAACCCTACCTATTTGATTCTGCAAATCAATTTCAATTTTTGATCCGAAAAAGGAAAAATCGTTCCGAACCCTAATTGCTTAAGGGGACGGATTTATCGTTCTATATCAATATTGAAGTTGTTATAGCCCTAGTATTCTTGAGCATTAGTTATATAATGATATATATCAAATTGGATAATCATCAACCTTTTTAACCCCTTATTTTTCGTAAAACGTGTTTTTGACCTAATTAGGGTTTTTAAACGATCTAACGAATCAATATCGATCCAAAAATGTTATTTGGGGTATTATTTTTCCAGAAATATAAAAAGACAAATCAGACTTCATAACTCATAGCAAATCTTCAGCAATTACTCAAAAAATCCGAAATTCCCAAAAATTATTTTTGTGTTCTTGATCTTCAATCAATTCGTTCTAAGTGTTATTGAAGTCCAAATTTGAAGTTCTTATACTCAAATCAAAGCTCCAAAAATCTAGTTTCAGAATCTTCCAACCTCATCATCATCTGGTAAGTATTCGATTTTATATTGATTTTACAAGTTTCGAATTATAACTAGGGTTCTTGATTCGATTTGGGGATTTTCATTCTGTTGATTCTCCGTTCAATTGGTTGCTTCTAACATGTTCCTAGGGTTCTAATTAGCAAGAATCCATGCTTTAATTTCATGTTTATGTTCAATTTAGTCGGGTTTTGATTTCGGGTTTTGACCCGATTTCTTCTTTCGATTCGTACGTTCTTGATATTGATCTGACATTGTTTTTGATAAAGGGCTTTTATTGTATGAGTTATAAGCTTCATTTTGGTATATTAATCTTTGAGTTTCATGTACGGAATAGGTAGATCGGGTTTCCGGCCAAGGTCGTTGCCGGAGAATTCTTTGAACGGATTCTGGGCACGATTCCGGCTAGGGACAGATGTTTTGATGTGTGGGTTTTGTTTGGCTTGAAAAGGCGAACAAAAGCCCTCTGGTTTGATTTGTGTTTGGACGGAATCGAAGAATTCCGGCGGCCGGAGACCGGCCGGATTCTGGAAAACCCAGAATCCGGTGGGTTGTTCTTGGCGACCCGGAATTGTTCTTCCCGACCCGATTACCCGATTTTTCGACCCGGTTTCAATCTTCAAAACCCTAATTCATTTTCAGAAAACTGTTTTTGAATTTTATTTTTAAATTTAATTCGAAAATAGTTTAAAAACTTTAAAAATTCATATTTCTATTTTAAAAATATATTTTAATATCAGAAAAATTCTGATAAATTATATTTATTATTTTAAATCCGAAAATTGATTAAACTTAATTATTTTAATTATTTTTAATTAATAATTAATTTATTAATTAATTGGTTAATTCTTTTAATCAATTAATTCTTAAAAATTAATTATTAATTAGATTTAATTAATTAAAAATTCAGTTTAATTATTTTCAAGCCTATTTAATTATTTAAAATTAGTTTGAGTATTTAAAGAGTGTCAATTAATTTTATTAATTGATTTATTTTCATTTAAATGTTTATATTGGATTTAAAAATCCGATTTTTGATTTAAAAATTAGTAATGACTTATTAAAATTCGAATAAGTTCCGTATGATGTTTTAAAAATGTTTATAAGTGCTATATGGTTCATATTAATTGTGTGTTGTGTTTTATAGTCTGTATATGCCCGTACTAGGGCAAATATCTGAGTTTTAAATATCGTAAACTATACCGGACGTCCGATACGTAACCGGTTACTTGTTTAAATGTGATTATTGGTTGAATAAGTGTCGAGAGTAGAACGAGAATAGTTAGACTTATTGTGATGAGTTGTTTAATTATAGAATCGAGTTCCCGGAGCAAGGGAAAGGGGAAAGTAGGGTGAGCAGAGTCGATCCGACAGCAGCTTAGACCAGGCAAGTATCTGTGCCCTTACTTGTGATAAAATTTATTATTGTCTTGATTACTTGAATACCGTTATCCCCAGAACAATTCAAATTATCAATCTTTTAACCGCATTTGGACAACTGATTCCATTTCCTTAGAGATTCTTGATTCTTTGATTTGATCTGCATCGGAAACCCTTATTTCCAATTCACTTGATTATTGTTTACCACCTATTGTTGTTATTTATCATCCTTTGATTATCATTGACAACCATTGATTATTTAACTTCCATCTTGACTACCGATTACGGTCATTGATTAACGATTACCAATATTGATTTCCTTATTGAATGAGTACACTGTACCATTGAAATTTCTCCATGATTCTTTCTCGATCTTCGTTGATACTGAACAGTTGAAGCTCTTTTGCAATTACTATACATTCAGTTTATCTTATTGAGCATGTTATTGTTTATACCCTATTATAGATTTGGCATGTGTTTTTAAAAATGGACCAGTAATTGGTCGGGCCATATTTATGGTCGGAATAACTTAAGGCCCAGATTGGCCTGGGATCCAGTAGAGGACTATGACATGAGCTAGTCCGGGGTTGATGCGTGGCTGGCCAGCAGCACAACCTTTGATTTGAATAAAATGTATAAGCCAAATTCTAATTCTTTACTTCAATCATTATTGATACAAAGCATGTGTTAGCTAAATATTGTTGATTCTGATATCATAAATTCATATCCTTACAACTGTGATAGAAATGATTCGTTGATGTTTGCTGAGCAATTTTGGCTCACTCTTGCTTGTTGTTTTCTAACCCTATTCCAGTGAAGCGAGAGTATGAGTTGGCATAGCGTGACCGATAGTTCACCAGCAGCCAGGAGAGCCCCTCGAGTCATTGTTATTGGCAGGGTAGTTGTTGTTTTGCTTTTCTAGATTAATGTCTAGATTTGAACTTTAGTTGTGATGTAATAACTCTGATAAAACTGGTATTGTAATAATAAAAGATTGTAGTAGCTTGTGTTCATTGCCATAATCTGGATGCGGTCTTGGTCAAGGGGTAATTGTGTCTTTATATATATTATGCATGTGTTAAATAGTGTTCCGTTGGTCGGATGACTCCTCAAATCTGTACCCCGGGTTTGGAGGGCGTCATAGTTGGTATCAGAGCAACAGGTTATGGCATTTGAAACAAGTTAGGACTTAGGGTCCAGGATAACATAGAGAGTTAGGAATTCACGTAAGGATATTAGGAGGTCAACTAGGGATATTACGCGTAGTAATTAAATGTGGTTATAATTGCAGCCCCCTAGTTCTAGTTCAGACTCAGACCCTTCCGAGGATACGATAGCAGAGATACCTACACCCGTTGAGAGAGCAGGACCGTCTCGGCCAGTGCGATATCAGCCTATGCATCAGGACCCAGTAGTCAGGAGAGATCAGATACCTTGTCCTATTCCACTCCGACAAGTAGCCCCAACACCAGTGTCTCAGGCATCAGTTTGTGGGCCTTTGTATCAGTTATGTGAGCCACCAGTTCCACACCATGTGTATCAGAGGGTGAGTAGAGAGAAGGAGTACCTTTATGGACAGGTTATGGAGATGGGTAGGATTCGTTCGATCGAGGCAGCCGCTGTCAGAGAGAGAGACAGACTTAGAGATCAGATGAGAGACATTCAGATGAGGTTTAGGGTTACGAGGACTTTGGTTGAGACTCGATTGCACGTATTAGCTTCTAGTCGAGAGGGAGAGACAGTAGCAGGGATGAGACAGATTTTGGATTATGCGATGAGTGAGATTGCAGAGATTTCAGGACCCCCGTTATGGCCGGCAGGAGCAGGTGATCTGTGAGCAGGTATTAGTAGCAGACAGATGTGACATGGATGTATGGTTTCTAGATAGTTAGTATATAGATGCATATTGTAGAATCAGCAGTGCACCGGGCTTATAGGAACGCCTCGGGTTGTTGTTGCATTTTTGTTGTTGTATTGCTGGTCGGCAGTTATGGTTCAGCCATGATATATTTTCTTTTGAAGCGTTCTACGCTTGTACCAACTCTATCTATATATATATGATAAACCTCTTTTATAGAACTATATTTATTCCCCTGTCATTCATTTCCAGCATCATAACTGTTATTCTACTTATTGCAACGAGTGTATCCATACACCGTTGAGAAGATCTGTAAACCTTCGAGATATCAATTGTGATCCTTCCTTCTCTTATATGAACTGTTTGATTAAGCCAATTATTGTTTATTCATCAGCGATATGGCTCCTAGATGACAAACCCGTTCAACTGATACCTCTGACCAAGAAGGTCAACAAAATACACCTCCCACGGGCCGCGTGGACCCGATGGTAATCCAGTTGTTAAATACCCTTACTCAACAGACTGCCGCATTAGCACAGCAACAACGTGCATTTCAGCAACAGCTCTTAGAACAGCGGCAACAGCATCAGCAACATCAGCATCAGCAGCATCAACAACAGCACCAGCAAGCAGCACCGGCAGTTACGTTCAAATCTTTCCAGGCAGCAAAACCTCCGGAATTTAAAGGATCAGCAGACCCTGTAGAGGCTAAGGCATGGTTGAAAGAGATGGAAAAGGCTTTTACCTTGATAGAGGTGACAGAGGATAAGAAGACAGAATATGCAAGCTATTTTCTGAAGAATGAGGCTAGTTATTGGTGGGAAACGAGTAGGGCTATGGAGCCCGAGGGATTGATTACGTGGGCAAGATTTACAGAGTTGTTTTTGGAAAGGTATTTTCCGGACTATATGAGAGATCAGATGGAATTGAAGTTTTTGGAATTAAAGCAGGGAATCATGACAGTGCCCCAATATGAAACAAGGTTTACGGAGTTGTCAAGGTTTGTTCCAACCTATGTGGATACGGAAAAGAAGAAGGCCAAGAGGTTCCAGCAGGGACTGAGGTCTTGGATTCGTAGTAAGTTAGCTGTATTGGAGTTGGACACCTATGCAGCGGTGGTCCAAAAGGCAATGATTGCGGAGACAGAGAGTGATTCTTACATGAAAGAGAGGGAGAACAAGAAAAGGAAAGCAGGGATACCCGATAAGGGACAGCAGCAGGGAAGTTTTCAAGGGCAAGCAAATAAGAAACTGGGATTTCAGCACGGAAGGAATACAAGTTTTAGGAAACCAGACACCGGAAACGTAGGACAAGATAACCGTCTACTAACCGGCAGTCAGCAGGGACTTTCTAGACCCCCACTACCAGAATGCAAGACATGCGGGAAGCGACATCTAGGGATATGCCATCGATTGAATGTCACATGCTTTAAATGCAATCAGAAGGGACATTATTCCCGGGATTGCAAGATAGGCATCGTGTGTCATCGGTGTAAGAAACCAGGTCACATGATTAAGGACTGCAGAGCACCAGCAACCGTGAACAATATGATTCGGGCAATTGAAGCACCCCCAGTTGTTAACGTCCAGCCGTTAGCCATGACCTACAATATGTCAATGGGAGAAGCAGTGAGAGATTCCGACGTGGTGGCAGGTACACTTCTAGTAAATTCTATTCCTGCACAAGTGTTAATAGATTCGGGAGCGACGAAGTCTTTTATTTCTGAAACGTTTGCTCGTAGATTGAATTGCGTAATGAAACCTTTAAGTGGAGTGTTGACTATAGAGATAGCTAATCAGGATCGTATCGCGGTCAGTTCATATTATCCCCGTTGTGAGATAGAGATTTTGGGAAATCGTTTTTATGTTGACTTGTTACCTTTTAAGTTAGGTGAATTTGATGTGATATTAGGGATGGATTGGTTGACTGAGCATGATGCAAGTATTGATTGTAAGAATAAGAGGGTTACTTTGATTACCCTAGAAAAGAAAGAGATAATATTTAGAGGAGAGAAACAAAGAAAGAGGTTCCTGACGATGATTCAGGCTAAGAGGTTATTAAGGCAAGGTTGTGAGGCGTATCTAGCTTATGTGATAGATATAGATAAGGAAGTTTCTAAGTTAGAAGATATTCCAGTCGTAAATGAGTTTCCAGATGTTTTTCCGGAAGAATTACCAGGTTTACCTCCAGATAGAGAGATTGAATTTGCGATAGACTTAGTACCAGGCGCGGAGCCAGTATCTAAGGCCCCTTACAGAATGGCACCAGTGGAGATGAAGGAATTGGCTGATCAACTGCAAGATTTGCTAGAAAAAGGAATTATTAGACCCAGCGTTTCACCGTGGGGAGCACCAGTACTGTTTGTCAAGAAAAAGGATGGAAGCATGAGATTGTGTATAGACTATCGGGAGTTGAACAAGCTGACCATTAAGAACAAGTATCCGTTACCTCGAATAGATGATCTGTTTGACCAGCTGAAGGGAGCGGTACATTTTTCAAAGATCGACCTACGGTCAGGATATCACCAATTGAAGATTAGACCAGACGACATACCGAAGACAGCCTTTCGAACAAGGTATGGGCACTATGAATTCTTAGTAATGGCGTTTGGACTAACGAATGCACCCGCAGCTTTTATGGACCTAATGAACAGGATTTTCAAGAGATATTTGGACAAGTTTGTAGTGGTATTCATCGACGACATCTTGATATACTCAAGGACAGAAGAAGAGCATGCAGACCAGTTGCGAATTGTGTTAGAAACGTTAAGACAAGAAAGACTATACGCGAAGTTTTCCAAGTGTGAATTCTGGTTGAAAGAAGTTCATTTCTTAGGACACGTGGTGAGCAGCGAAGGCATCAAAGTGGACCCAGCAAAGATAGAGGCAGTGAAAGATTGGGAGAGACCAAGGACACCGACTGAAGTCAGAAGTTTCTTGGGATTAGCCGGATACTACCGAAGATTTGTGCAAGATTTTGCGAAGATAGCTACTCCAATGACCAAGCTGACAAGGAAAAGCGAGCGATTCATATGGAACGATAAATGCGAAGAAGGCTTCCAAGAGTTAAAGAAAAGACTAACTACGGCACCGGTATTGATGTTACCAGACGATCAAGGTCATTTCGTAATCTATAGTGATGCGTCGTACAAAGGATTAGGATGCGTACTTATGCAACATGACAAGGTGATTGCTTATGCGTCAAGACAGTTGAGACCCCACGAACAGAAGTACCCTACACACGATTTGGAGTTAGCAGCTATTGTGTTTGCTTTGAAGATATGGAGACACTACTTGTATGGAGAGAGATGTGAAATTTACACCGATAACAAAAGTTTGAAGTATATCTTTACTCAGAAAGAGCTGAACATGAGGCAACGAAGATGGTTAGAACTAATCAAGGACTACGACGTTTCTATCAACTATCATCCCGGCAAGGCAAATGTGGTAGCATATGCATTGAGCAGAAAAGAGAGATTAAATACACTAATGATGACCAAAGAGTTATACAAGGAATTTGAGAAGTTAGAAATCGAAGTAATTAATCCGAAGGACGCGACGGAAATGATTTATACCATGGCGTTTCAACCTGAATTGTTGGAGAAGATACGGAAGTGCCAAGAGCGAGTTATGAATGATGATGTGAGTCAAATGACAGGTGAGGAAATATGTAGCCAACCGGACGACAAAGGGATCTTGAGATTTGCTTCTCGGATATGGATACCTAACGTAACGGAACTGAAAAGTGAGATTTTGCACGAAGCACATAACTCGAAGTATTCAATTCATCCAGGGAGTACGAAAATGTATCGAGATCTTAAGATGAACTTTTGGTGGCCAGATATGAAGAGAGAGATTGCGAAATGGGTAAGTAAATGCTTTACGTGTCAAAGAGTTAAGGCGGAACATCAGAGACCAAGTGGATTACTTCAACCATTGGAAATTCCCGAATGGAAGTGGGAACACATTGCGATGGACTTTGTAGTAGGATTGCCTAGAACAAAAGCTAACCATGATGCCATCTAGGTTATCGTGGATCGATTGACGAAATCTGCGCATTTTCTTCCGATTAATGAGAGATTCTCGCTGGATAAGTTAGTTCATATTTACATAAAAGAAATCGTAGTACGACATGGAGTTCCAGTATCGATAGTGTCTGATAGAGACCCTCGATTCAATTCAAGATTTTGGAGGAGTTTTCAAGAGTGTTTAGGCACCGAGTTGAGAATGAGTACGGCTTATCATCCGCAGACGGACGGTCAAAGCGAAAGGACAATTCAGACTATTGAAGATATGCTTAGGACATGTGCACTTGACTTTGAAGGCAGTTGGGACGATCATCTACCCTTGGTGGAATTTTCATATAATAATAGTTTTCACGCGAGCATCGGAATGCCACCTTACGAAGCTCTGTATGGACGAAAGTGTCGATCTCCGGTATATTGGGAAGAAGTTGGTGAACGGAAAATGATAGGACCAGAACTAGTACAACGAACAAAAGAAGTGGTTCAATTGATTCAGAGAAGATTGATAACAGCTCAAGACCGACAGAAAAAGTATGCGGATCTAGCCAGAAAGGATGTGGGATTCGAAGAAGGAGAGCCAGTGTTACTAAAAGTTTCACCATGGAAAGGATTAGTTAGGTTTGGAAAGAAAGGGAAGTTGAGTCCGAGATATGTTGGGCCGTTTGAGATTTTGAAGAAAGTGGGCGAAGTAGCTTACGAGTTGGCATTGCCACCGCATATGCAGCACGTTCATAATGTATTTCATGTATCTATGCTTAAGAAGTATCGACCAGATTCGAATCATGTAATAGAGTATGAACCCATAGAGGTCCAGGCAGATTTATCATATGTAGAACGACCGATTCAGATATTGGATCGTAAGGAGAAAGTACTAAGGAATAAGACAGTAGCGTTAGTGAGAGTTTTGTGGAGGAATCCTAAAGTAGAAGAGTCTACCTGGGAGTTAGAGAGTGAGATGTTAGAGAAGTATCCCCAGTTGTTTCCTTGATCTGATTCTGAGGACAGAATCCTATTAAGGGGGGAAGGATGTAATATCCGTGAATTTTATTATTTGATTAAATGATATATTTAATCTAAAATATTTATTTTGGAATATTGGAATATTATTATATGATATTTAGTGTGTGATTATGTGCTAAATGGTGAGTCAGAAGCCCCTTTCAAAAATTTCGTCATTTGGAATTTTCTTCAAATTTGAGCCGTTTTGATAATTCAAGGCCCCGTTGAAATTTCGTACATTCATTTTTAATTCTTCGTCTTTCGTATTCGAATCGTTATCGAAAGGGTTATGGGATTCTATTTAACCCTACCTATTTGATTCTGCAAATCAATTTCAATTTTTGATCCGAAAAAGGAAAAATCGTTCCGAACCCTAATTGCTTAAGGGGACGGATTTATCGTTCTATATCAATATTGAAGTTGTTATAGCCCTAGTATTCTTGAGCATTAGTTATATAATGATATATATCAAATTGGATAATCATCAACCTTTTTAACCCCTTATTTTTCGTAAAACGTGTTTTTGACCTAATTAGGGTTTTTAAACGATCTAACGAATCAATATCGATCCAAAAATGTTATTTGGGGTATTATTTTTCCAGAAATATAAAAAGACAAATCAGACTTCATAACTCATAGCAAATCTTCAGCAATTACTCAAAAAATCCGAAATTCCCAAAAATTATTTTTGTGTTCTTGATCTTCAATCAATTCGTTCTAAGTGTTATTGAAGTCCAAATTTGAAGTTCTTATACTCAAATCAAAGCTCCAAAAATCTAGTTTCAGAATCTTCCAACCTCATCATCATCTGGTAAGTATTCGATTTTATATTGATTTTACAAGTTTCGAATTATAACTAGGGTTCTTGATTCGATTTGGGGATTTTCATTCTGTTGATTCTCCGTTCAATTGGTTGCTTCTAACATGTTCCTAGGGTTCTAATTAGCAAGAATCCATGCTTTAATTTCATGTTTATGTTCAATTTAGTCGGGTTTTGATTTCGGGTTTTGACCCGATTTCTTCTTTCGATTCGTACGTTCTTGATATTGATCTGACATTGTTTTTGATAAAGGGCTTTTATTGTATGAGTTATAAGCTTCATTTTGGTATATTAATCTTTGAGTTTCATGTACGGAATAGGTAGATCGGGTTTCCGGCCGAGGTCGTTGCCGGAGAATTCTTTGAACGGATTCTGGGCACGATTCCGGCTAGGGACAGATGTTTTGATGTGTGGGTTTTGTTTGGCTTGAAAAGGCGAACAAAAGCCCTCTGGTTTGATTTGTGTTTGGACGGAATCGAAGAATTCCGGCGGCCGGAGACCGGCCGGATTCTGGAAAACCCAGAATCCGGTGGGTTGTTCTTGGCGACCCGGAATTGTTCTTCCCGACCCGATTACCCAATTTTTCGACCCGGTTTCAATCTTCAAAACCCTAATTCATTTTCAGAAAACTGTTTTTGAATTTTATTTTTAAATTTAATTCGAAAATAGTTTAAAAACTTTAAAAATTCATATTTCTATTTTAAAAATATATTTTAATATCAGAAAAATTCTGATAAATTATATTTATTATTTTAAATCCGAAAATTGATTAAACTTAATTATTTTAATTATTTTTAATTAATAATTAATTTATTAATTAATTGGTTAATTCTTTTAATCAATTAATTCTTAAAAATTAATTATTAATTAGATTTAATTAATTAAAAATTCAGTTTAATTATTTTCAAGCCTATTTAATTATTTAAAATTAGTTTGAGTATTTAAAGAGTGTCAATTAATTTTATTAATTGATTTATTTTCATTTAAATGTTTATATTGGATTTAAAAATCCGATTTTTGATTTAAAAATTAGTAATGACTTATTAAAATTCGAATAAGTTCCGTATGATGTTTTAAAAATGTTTATAAGTGCTATATGGTTCATATTAATTGTGTGTTGTGTTTTATAGTCTGTATATGCCCGTACTAGGGCAAATATCTGAGTTTTAAATATCGTAAACTATACCGGACGTCCGATACGTAACCGGTTACTTGTTTAAATGTGATTATTGGTTGAATAAGTGTCGAGAGTAGAACGAGAATAGTTAGACTTATTGTGATGAGTTGTTTAATTATAGAATCGAGTTCCCGGAGCAAGGGAAAGGGGAAAGTAGGGTGAGCAGAGTCGATCCGACAGCAGCTTAGACCAGGCAAGTATCTGTGCCCTTACTTGTGATAAAATTTATTATTGTCTTGATTACTTGAATACCGTTATCCCCAGAACAATTCAAATTATCAATCTTTTAACCGCATTTGGACAACTGATTCCATTTCCTTAGAGATTCTTGATTCTTTGATTTGATCTGCATCGGAAACCCTTATTTCCAATTCACTTGATTATTGTTTACCACCTATTGTTGTTATTTATCATCCTTTGATTATCATTGACAACCATTGATTATTTGACTTCCATCTTGACTACCGATTACGGTCATTGATTAACGATTACCAATATTGATTTCCTTATTGAATGAGTACACTGTACCATTGAAATTTCTCCATGATTCTTTCTCGATCTTCGTTGATACTGAACAGTTGAAGCTCTTTTGCAATTACTATACATTCAGTTTATCTTATTGAGCATGTTATTGTTTATACCCTATTATAGATTTGGCATGTGTTTTTAAAAATGGACCAGTAATTGGTCGGGCCATATTTATGGTCGGAATAACTTAAGGCCCAGATTGGCCTGGGATCCAGTAGAGGACTATGACATGAGCTAGTCCGGGGTTGATGCGTGGCTGGCCAGCAGCACAACCTTTGATTTGAATAAAATGTATAAGCCAAATTCTAATTCTTTACTTCAATCATTATTGATACAAAGCATGTGTTAGCTAAATATTGTTGATTCTGATATCATAAATTCATATCCTTACAACTGTGATAGAAATGATTCGTTGATGTTTGCTGAGCAATTTTGGCTCACTCTTGCTTGTTGTTTTCTAACCCTATTCCAGTGAAGCGAGAGTATGAGTTGGCATAGCGTGACCGATAGTTCACCAGCAGCCAGGAGAGCCCCTCGAGTCATTGTTATTGGTAGGGTAGTTGTTGTTTTGCTTTTCTAGATTAATGTCTAGATTTGAACTTTAGTTGTGATGTAATAACTCTGATAAAACTGGTATTGTAATAATAAAAGATTGTAGTAGCTTGTGTTCATTGCCATAATCTGGATGCGGTCTTGGTCAAGGGGTAATTGTGTCTTTATATATATTATGCATGTGTTAAATAGTGTTCCGTTGGTCGGATGACTCCTCAAATCTGTACCCCGGGTTTGGAGGGCGTCACACCTGGGTACCAGCTTCCAAACTTTCTGCCTTTCAAACTGATTGAGTTCCTCTTGAATAGCAATCACCCAATCTGGATCATCTAGAGCATCTTCAACTTTCTTAGGTTCTATTTCTGAAAGAAACCCAGAATAGTGACATTCATTTTGTGATGTTTTCCTAGTTCTCACTCCTGTGTCCGGATCACCAATGATCAAGTGAAAGGGATGATCTCTATTCCATACCCTTTGTCTTGGCAGATGTGATCTTGATGATTCTCCTTGTTCTAGATGTTGTGGAGTGTGACTAGTTGATCCTTCTCCTGCTCCCCCTGAGTTGTTGACGGTTTGATCTGTTGACCCTGTTGATTGACTAGTGGATCCAGTAGTAGTTTGAGTATGTCCACCACTATCACCACTTGGTCCAGAATCATTATCATCATGATTATTATTAATAACTGTAACAACTTCAGGTTCTTCTTCAATGTCAGAGAGATCTCTTGATAGATTTTCAAATACCAAGGATTCAGAGTTCTCTCCAGTTTGCAGGCCTGGTCTTTTGGTGTCGTCAAATGTTACATTAAAGCTTTCCAACACTTTCTTATCTTCAATCACATATACCCTGAAAGCCTTATATTCCAGAGAATAGCCCAGAAAAATGCCTTCATCTGCTTTGGCATCAAACTTGCCAAGATGTTCTCCATCTTTAAGTACAAAGCACTTTGCACCAAACACATGAAAGTACTTCAGTGTTGGTTTCTTGTTGGCCATTAACTCATACGGAGTCTTTTCATGATCTTTGTTGATCAGGGTTCGATTCTGAGTGTAGCAAACTGTGTTCACTGCTTCAGCCCAAAAATAAGTGGGAAGTTTTGCTTCATTCAACATGGTCCTTGCTGCTTCAACCAAGGTCCTGTTCTTCCTTTCCACTACTCCATTTTGTTGAGGAGTTCTTGGTGCTGAAAACTGTCTTGATATTCCTTTCTCTGAGCAGAAATCAATAAGAACTGTATTCTTGAATTCAGTTCCATTGTCTGATTTGATTGTCCGCACAGGTAGCTTAGCTTCCACTTCTATATTTTTGATGTGATCAATGATTAGTTGTGTTGCTTCATCCTTTGATTGTATGAACAACACCCACGTGTACTTGGAGTAGTCATCCACCATCACCAATGCATATCTTTTTCTTGAAAGTGACATAACATTGACTGGACCAAATAAATCCATATGAATCAGTTGTAATGGTTCAGCAATGCTTGTCATTCCTTTGCTTCCATGTGATGCTTTCTTCGACTTCCCCTTTTCACATGCTTCACATAGTCCCTCCTGATTGAATTCCATCAGGGGCAACCCTCTCACTAACTCTCTCTTTACCAAAGAGTTCATAGTTTTGAAGTTCAAGTGTGAGAGCTTCTTGTGCCATAGCCAACTTTGTTCTGAAGAAGCCTTACTGTAGAAACATGTAACTTCTCCTTCACTGGTAGAACTTAAGTCATCTATAAACAAATTTCCTTTTCTCACTCCCAGTAGAGTAAGCTTCTCATCCTTCCTGTTGGTGATCAAGCACTTGTCCTTTCTGAAATCTAAATTGTAGCCTTTATCACAGAACTGACTGATACTTAGAAGATTGTGCTTTAATCCTTCAACAAGAGAGATGTTCTCAATGATGACATTTCCAACTTTTAATTTACCATATCCCGTAGTGAATCCTTTGTTGTCATCTCCAAAGGTTACAATCGGGCCGGTCATCTTAACCACCTCTGTAAGCAGGGACTCTTCACCTGTCATGTGTCTAGAACAGCCACTATCCAGAATCCACATGACCTTTGAGCTTTTAACCTTACCCTGCAATCACAGATTGATTAAGCGGACTTTGGTACCCAAAATTGTTTGGGTCCTGAAGGTTTAGATACTTTAACAGGAGTAACATTCAATTTAGTCTTACCCTGTTTGATATTCATAGTATCTGTGGATTTAATATTAACAGTGCTTTTGCTACTATCATTCATCAACTTAAAATAAACATGCATGATGTTGTACTTACATAGCAAACACTCTTTCTTTCCACAGGGTTTATGAAGATCAGGCATGTCAGACATGTTATGCATTTCAAAAGTATTAGCAGTTTCTACTTTAACCTTTTTACATGCATGTGTAAGGTGTCCAGCAGAATTACAAATAGTGCACAACTTCTTAGATGCAATGGGAGAAAATGGAACAATTTTCTGATTAACAATCTTCTTTTTCCCATTCCTGTTCTTTTTAGCAATACTAACTAAGTCACCTACTTCAGTTTTAGGTATAACAGTTTTTACTGATTTCCTAGGCAACTTAGTCTTTACCTCTTTTTCCTCCAATAAATCCTCCTCAAGCAATTCTTGTCTTATGAAAAGGTCATCCTCATTAAAAGGTTCTGAGAAGGGCTTGACAAAGACTGGACTGACCACATTCTTAAGAATATGTGGAATATCCTTCTTGACAACAGAAGATGTCACAAGAAATTCCAGAGTCCTTTTCCTAGCCTTTTTGGAATAGTCAAGTCCTATAGCAGTTTTATTACCCTGGGTCCGAGTATCAATGATCTCCTTAGCAATCAGGGCGGAATTCTTAAAAGCATTCAACTTCAAATCTAAATCTGAAATCTGCTTCCTGAGGATAGTCTCTATCTCATCATTACACTTGACCTTGTTCTCTAAGTACACATTCTTTTGCTTAAGATCTTCTAATGTGACAGCTACAAGCTCTAGTTCTTCATTTTTAGATTCTAACTTTTTAATCTTAAGAACTAGTTTAGCATTTTCCATTTCTGATGCTAGCATGCTTGTGTGTATATTAAACAATTCTACACTAAGATCTTGCACAGTTTTCTTGTACTCAGAGTTAGACATATCAATTGTAGTTAAGATAGGTACCTGAGATGATTGTGGTGATTCCTCTGAAGAGTCAGCCATTAGGGCAACATTTACATATTCCTCCTCTTCATCCGAATCAGTATCATCCCAGTGTTTTCCCTCTGCTATATAAGCCTTCCCTTTCTGCTTTCCAGAAAATGACTCCAGTTGCTGTTTAAGCTTGGCATTCTCCTTCTTCAAATCCTCATATGAGTCTTTCTTTCCATAGACATCTTTCATGTCTCTTGCTTGACGAGGCTTCCGGCATTCAGTGGCGAAATGCCCTAACTCATTACAGTTGTAGCATCTTGATTTGCTTCTATCAATCATGCTAGTCTTGTAGCCTCCCTTAAAGCCTGTACTAGGTGCATAATTGGTCTTCTGGAATCTGTTGGTTGCGCCCTTGAACTTGTACTTAGGGTTTCTCTTGAAACGAATATGACTAAACTTTGCAGCTAAGTACGCCATGGTTTTGTCTTCCATTTGCTCAAGCCCTTCTAGGGTGTAGTAATCACTTTCATCAACACCCAGATTCACAGAATCCATTTTAGCTTCTATTATCACCTCATTTCCAGCTCTAGGGGTTTGAACCTGAATCTCAGAAGTTATTGGTTCATCCACTACAAGTGCATTGTGCTTGTTGTCCACTGTCCCTGATCCGTAGATTATCACTCTCTGTTCCTGTTCCATCTCATAGGTCTTCAACTTGCCATATATCATCTCTAATGACATCTTTGTGAAGTCAATTCTTTCCCTTATGGATGATGACTTGTGTTCTACATGATGGGGCATCGTCATCATGAACTTCCTGTTTGATTCTCTCAGTGGATAGGTCTTTCCTTTCATTGCCAATTCATTTAGGAGCTTGGTATATTTCTCAAAGACCTGAGTTATACTTTCTCCTGGAAGAGACCTAAAAGCTTCGATGTCCAATCTGTTTTCCTACACGTCTTCAGTTCCTTCTATTATCAAGTTAATGGTATCCCACATGTGTTTCCCGCTTGTACAGTTCATCAACTGATAGCTCATTTCCTTGTCTGCGGAGTCCGCCAATATCAACATCAAACCTGTGTCCAATCAAATCAGTTCTTTGTCAGAATCTGTATACTCAGTAATATCCTTAGGTTGGGTGCCTTGAGGAATCCTGCTACCATCAGGAGCTGTAGATTCACTAACTGGTTTCATTGGTACAAACGGTCCGTTTTCTAATATGCCAATATACAATGGATTAGATGCCTTGATAAATAACAGCCTCTTCATCTTCCATAAACCGAAATCATCTCTAGTAAACGGGGGAACTTTAATACCAGCGGTTGTCTTTGGAGCACTCATGGTTTCTGAAAATTTCAAATTGTTTAAAATTCAAGAAATTCCAATTAAATGAAAAATTTTGAAAGTTAAAAAAAATTGCTTCGTATTTTCACGCTACGTTTGATTTTGGTCTCATTCACCGGATCTGATTTGTATATCAATCAAGTAGCTCTGATACCAATTGTTAGGTCCAAAGTATCGTAGAAGGGGGGGTTGAATACGATACTCACAAATAATTCAATTTCGTTCGCAGATTAATCATTCAGTTCTATAACGAAATCAAACACACCAAACCAAACCAAGATTCGGGGAATATATCTTTTTATAAATATAAACCTCGAGGGGTGCTACAATTTCTAATCCGTAGATTAGCTTCAATGAGTTCTAGGTTATTCACAATCAATACATTGATAGAATTCAAGCAGAATTAATTTCTCTAATATTCTCTCTGGCTTGATCTCTCTCTCCGTAATTGCTTTTGTAGTGAATGAACCTGACTAAAGAAGACACACTTCCTCTGTTAGTAATTGTAGTCTTTTCTTTTGAAAACTATCGAACCTTAATTGAAGAATCAATCTTGGTCGTCCATCTTCAAAATCAACCTGTAAAACAAGAATACTTTTCACCTGCTCCTAATTAAAAACCATCGAATGAATTAACTTAATTTACCATTCGATAGTTTTTAATTAAAACTATCGAATACCAAATTAAGTTAACATGGTTTTCAATGAATCATTTTTAATACCATTCGATAGTTTTCTGAATTGAAAAACTATCGAATCATTTTTTCTTGTTTATTATCTTTTAATGATTCCACTGAGCTCCTGGGTGTTTAAGTAATAGACTGTATCACTTTCTTCTGAGACGATAAAACAACCTGATCTTTTAAGTGCCGTCACCTAGTGCAATTGGTCTGGTTCACAGATGAATAACACTTGATCAATTCTTCTTTTATGTCTTCAATTCAATGCTTCTGATAAGTCCCTTGTCGTTCTGGTTGCTTCAATTAAATCACTGGAATCCCGTGGTACTAACCCTAAATCATTCACATACTTCTGTCGTCTTGAAAGTCTTGTTTCTTTTGTTGTCACTGAGGCTTGAACACTTTCATGAACTTCTTTCCGTGACCTGTTTACGGACTTCAAGAATACATAACGTATTTTGATTTTTTGAGTTTACCTTTTCTTCTTTGATTCTGGATTCCTGTGCTTCTGTTAATACTATTGTATGTCTTGTCCTTTATTGAGTTGTAGTTATCTCTTTTACATCTTATGTTATATTATGCTTTACAAGTTGTGTAATAACTTTGAAAACTGGTTTGTAATAATATGACTTAGGAGCTTGTTTCTTGCTATAATCTGGATGCGGTCTTGGATAAGGGGCATTTTATGTTATCTTTATATTATGCATGTGCTATATACAGGTATGTTGTGTTTCGTTGGTCGAGTGACTACCCAGATCCGTGCCCCGGGTCTGGAGGGCGTCACAGTTATCAAGCCATATCCCTTAGTATAACCTTTATTGTCATCTCCAAAGGTAAAGCTAGGGTCGGCTTTCTCCTTAAACTCTGTGAGCAGGGTATAATCTCCAGTCATGTGCCTATAACAACAATTATCCAGGTACCATAGATTCCTTCTTTTCCCCTGCACACATCAAAACCAAATCAAGTCGATTTAGGTACCCAAGTATCCTTGGGTCCTGTCTTGTTAGCCTTCTTCCTATTAACCATGTCATTTTGCACTTTAGGTTTCGACTGATTTAAATCAAACTTAACCTTAGGTGTTGACCTTTGCAAGATATGATTTGTCAGATGTTCAAAAGCATAAATATTTGATGCATGCATTGGAGCAATATTGGCACACATGTTATTCATGCTTGGTATGTTCCATGACATTTGTGGCATACTGAATGCATTATAATATGGATTTGGTACAAATGGCATGTTAGCATACTGATGAATATTCTGATCAAATAGGTTAGGCATAGCAGACATGACAGACATAGGCACATTCATCACAGGTTTAGTCAAGTGAACATTGGCATTCTTGACAGACTTGCAATTAGTAGACAAATGATTAACACTACCACAATTAACACAAGTTTTTCTAGGAGCATATTTATCAGGTGTAAAATTCTTGTGTTTGTTGATCCATACTTTGCCATTTCTATTATTCTTCTTCTTCTTACCCTCATCCTTGACCTCTAACTTGTCATTCAATTGCTTGTTGGACAACTGACCTATGTTAACCTGTTCAACATTCTCGGTTTTTCTACTTTCTCACTGAACAAAATTTTTGGTGGTTGGACCATATTTCTTGTTCAGCTTCTCCAATTTTTCTTTGCTTATACTTGCTGTGTGTTTCACAGGATGATTCTCATCCGTTGACGAATTATCTAACAACGGATGATCATCATCCGTGGAAGCATCCACAACTCCTAGACCCTTAGAACTACTGTCTAGTTTCTCTTTCTCCCTTTTCACTGGTTCCTTATAGAAAGTGTCCACTCATTGAGCTTTAATAATGTTGGTGGCTATATTTCTAGAATCATTCCATCTAGAAATCACTTCCTGTTCTTTTGCTAACTGTTCTTTGAAAATTTCTTCTCTTTTCAGAATAGTTAACAACTCATCTTTAGCAATTTGACACTCTAACCTCATTTTCTCAAATTCAATTAACTGAGTTGTTAAGTCCCGATAAGTTTGTAGAAGGGGGGGTTGAATACAAACTATACCGTTTTATCAAATTTGTTCATTTAAGGATTAAACAATTCAAGAACAAATTATTGCGGAATTTAAATGAAACAAAATTCAAGTTAAATATAACTTATATTAAACTTGAAAGGTGTTATAAAGATTGTATTGATTACAAGATTGAATCTCAAACTAATTAAAACAAATTTAGAATAAATTCGACATGAACTTATCTATTTTTGTAATAAAAAGGTAGAATGATAAATATAGTTCGAGATACGTTCTAGGGATAAAGATCTGCTAGATAGTCAAAGCAGTACAAGTAAATGATTCCTAGTGGTTTGGATATAACACTTTGAGCTAGAAATGATTTACTGATCAATAAAAATGTCCACGGTAGTTTGAGTGCTTTTGACAGAAACTTGTTAAGATATGATGTTGTTGATAACTAATTAGCTTTTGTCTGATCTTCCCTTTTTGTTAATACACTTGGTAAACTGCACATGCCTTTTCTATTGGAATGACTATCACAATAGTCTAGAATGACTATGAATTTAAGCCTGGAATGACTATGAATTGGCTTGGAATGACTATGAGAATATTTGAATTATAAATCAGAATGACTATGATTAGAACTGGGATGACTATCCTTGATAGTCATTCCAGTTCATTATTATGGTAAAATGACTTGGATGACTATCCTTGATAGTCATTCCAGTTCATTTTATCATAGTCATTCTAGTTATAATTCTAATTCTATTTTAAATTAATTTAATCAATAAATTAATAACTAATTTAAAAGAGAATTTATATCCTTTCATGATAGCATAAACAATCCTTGAACCACTTGATTTTGATGAAGAATTTCCACTGTATGAAGTTGACACTTGATGTATTGTTCGGTTCATAAGTGACTAACTGCAATGTCTGTTCTTCATACTTATGACTTTAAGTTGTGTTCCATTAGCTGCTTTTGACTTTGATCAACCACTGTAATCTGTACCCTTGCTGTCACACTTCTGAAATCTCTGTCAATTTAATAAATCCACTTCCTTGAATACTTTACTTAGGCTTGATCAATAAATTGAACTTCTTTCAATGTAGAATCACTTCAAGTTTGTAGGATGACTTTAATCTTCATTCTTTAGACTAATATCACCTTATGAGATTCCTGTGACACTGAATTATTATTTACTTATTACGAACTTGTTTAAGCTGAGTTGTATCCTCGATGTTTACAAATAGGTACATATGTCTTTCAATCTCCCCCTATTTGTTTGTTAGAGAATCACAACCAAATACCTAGAGGATAATTCAACTAATTAAACAAGTAAACATAAGACTTTAAGAGCAAAGAAAATAATCAAAACAAAGTTCTGGATTTCATTAAACATTTTCCATATTCAAACATTAAAGACAAATACAAGATAGATGTTCCTCTAGACAGAACATATGTATACATTGATCCTATCTTGATTTACCTAAGCTCTATACATATTACATTAAAAATTGAGCTAATAATCACAATTCTTGATCACTCATCTCTCCTTCCTCCATACATCTAGCAAGTCTTTGTCCAGGACACGATCACTTTCAGTTGTGAGATTTGTTGGTCTGACTGGTAGAGTTGTGACTTTCTTCAATCTATTCTTCAACTGATGATACCTTTTTATGTTGGCTATACAATAGTCTTGAATAATGTCAGCAACTTCCGTCTTTTCTTCTGAAGCAAATCCAGTAGTCCTTAGCATATTTTCCAGCTTGATCAGATGCATTGCAAGAAAGACCTTTAAAGAAATAGGATCCACTCCACAGGTTTGAAGTGCTCTTCCTTTGTAACACTTGACTTCAAATGGAACACTAACAACCTGAGGACTGACCCTAATAGCAAACTCTTTGAGTTGCTCATGCAGTAGTACATTCAAATAAGAAGATCCTTTCACTCTACTCATTAGAACCCAAAGCTCTGACAATGATCTACTGGCAAAGCAGTCCAGAGAAACAGTGATAGTTCCTATGCTTTGACAAGATACATAGATGATCATTTCATTTGCAACTCTGTCAAATCCATTAGTAATCCTTAAGATTTCTTCTTGTAAGGCCTTCATGTATACTGAATTATCTGGATTGACATTCATGAATCTTTGAAGAAGGTTAATAAACTCCCGATAATTGTTTGATCCTTTTTGTAGGAGTGCAAACATTTCTTTTGCTCTAGTCCATTTCTCACCCTTCTTCAATCTGATGTCCAGCTTTCGGTATTTGACTTCCAAGCTATGAAGACGTTGTTTCTCTTCATGCTCAGCTTTTTGAATTTTTAGCTTCTCAGAGATAATCTGAGAGACCTTAGCATTCTCATCTTTCTTCCTCCTTATATCTTCCTGTTGCTTCTTCAGTTCTTCCTCAAAGGCAGGATCAGGATTGAACAGATCATCCCATTCATCAAATTCAGCTTCCTTCTCAACTTCCTCCTCACCAAAAATGTCTTCAACATCAAATTAAAGATCTTCATCATCATGTACATCTTGGTAGTAGAATTCATCTTGAAGTAGCTTTCCCTTTCCCTTGTCCTTTTGAGTTCCAGATCCAGAAGCTCCTCCTTCATCTCCTTTCTTCTCTCCTTCTCCTTATTCTCCCCCTTAGTTGAGGAATCCTCTACAGATTTAACTTTATCAGCTTTAGGATCATCCTCCTTTGTTCTCCTTTAATCTCCTTCATATCCTCCTTCATCCTTGTCATCATCATCCTCATCATCATCATCATCACCCTCAAATAATTTCTTCTGTTCAGCTGTGGGTTGATGTGAATTCTTGATCATCAAATACAGGTGCTTTATACCTTGATTGAGATGCTCCATTCCTCCTTCAATCCTTGCAAACTTTTCATCATTAAACCACTGATTTTCATCAATTGTTTGCTGAATGTAGTCCACTTGGGTAGAAATATAGAAGCCATCTGCTTGACACTCTCTGCTATCTGAGCATTGAATCTGTGAGTCCAGAGATGTTCGAAGCCACTAGTACCCTGAGATTGTTGGATGGCATTCATTTTTGGTAGGAAATTCATCTTTAAGCCTTCAATATCATCTTTAATGGTACCCAGCTGATTAGTTACAGAGGTGGAAGAAGAAGACCGTTCAACCACTTGTGCTTTTAGAATATCTTTCTCAGCCTGGGTTTCTTGGAGTTGTTTCTGTAGAACAACAATCCGAGCTAACAACAAAGCAGTGTTTGTTTCAGTGTGTGCACTCACCTCAATTTCTCTCAGTGGTGTTTCATCAACTCACGTGCTTGTGTTTCACTCTCTGTTTGATTTTCACTCCTCACTATCAGCTGTCTATCCAAATTTTCTAAAGATGTACCTGCAGGAAAAATCACCCTAGCCTCTTCTAGAGAGGTCAGTGGTGGTGCAATGGGAGTTCGCAAATCTCAATCCATAGTGAAGTCCAAAAAGTCATTTTGATTTTGAAACTGAATTTCTTCAGTGTTAGACTCACTAGGTTGCCTTCCACTTTCTCCAGTAAAAATTGCGAGTGGAAAATCCCTTAAGGGAGCCAGAGATGTTCCCTCTGGGAGGGGAGAAAATGATTCTATTTGAGTTGGTAAAGAATCAGATTTTCCCTCAGATGTTTGTGAAGGCACTTCTACTGTAACTATGGTAGACACTGTATCATATCCTATGTGCTCTCCTTGCCCGGTGTCTTGAGTGTCATCTAATAGTATGTCTTCTCCCATTGTGAGTAATGGGAGTGTGCTTGACTCAGTACAAGGTGCCATGGCCCTTTGGCGAATTTCAATAGATTCACCCTGTTGAGAGGGTGTCTCCAGAGACTATTGAATGACCATTTCTAAATCCATATCCTGTTGGGAGGATATAGATGGGCTTACAGTTGTCTCCATGTATGTTCTTCTCTTCTTTAGGGGTGGAGACAGAGATGTGGGATCACTCACATAATCTTCATCACTACTACTTCTGTTTCTGACATGAATACTGGGTTCAGGCTGATTGTTTAAAGAAGTTGACTCTGTATTTGGCTCTATGACCGGGGATAGAGTTTGTGGTTCTACAAATTCTTGGTCAGTCCTATCAACCTCTTGGGTTTCAGCAGCAGTTCCAGAAGATGAACCAGGGTTAGAAGTTATTACCTGAGGTGGAATGACTTCTGAAGTGCCAGCTGTTGTAACTATCTGTTTCTCAGGAACTGGTGGTTCAAAATATGGAAGATTGATGAAGTTTGTCATGTACGAGGATATGAGAACTGGAACATTGCCATATTCGAAGGTTGTTTGTAATCTTTTAAAGAACTTTCTGTCAGTGGTCGGAGAAATAGAAAAGTGACCATTCCTGAACAGTTCTTTATGTTCATCAGAAAGTAAGGAATTAATGACAAGTGATAGAAAACGAGGATAATAATATTTAACCTTTCTACCACTGTCAAAATCTTTTATGGCATTGAACACCCTTCTTACAACAATATCCCAGAGAAGGTGGCCATAATTAAGTCTTTTATTGAAAATAATTGCAAAACCAATAACTTGTAACATATAAGGAATGTTTTGAAAGTTATTCTTGGTGCAATTGCCAAAGACCTTAGCCAAAGTATCAAAAAATAAATCTCAGTCACACATAAGATTCCCCTTGATCAACTTGGTCATGTTCAGGGGACCTTGATAGTGAATATTGGTGAAAAATTGAGTTAATTCATCATTAGTGGGCATTCTATCAAAATTGTCCTGAGTAAAGTGCAACACATTACAAAAAGTTTCCTCAGTTATTGTGTATTGTCTGTCCTGAATGGTGAAAGTGATAGTAGAAAAATCACCAGAGCAACAGCAGTAGTGCAAATAAAATATAAAGGATCAATCTTTAAATCACCATTCAAACAAATAGAAAAATTCACGCAGGAATGTTCATTTAAGAAAGAAATCCAAGGCCTAAAATGTTCAAGTGAACACTTTAGGGGATCAAAATAGCCATGGTAATTAGTAAGAACGATCTCAAAATTCTGGGCCATTTTAACATAAAATAATTCAGTTAATTTTAGATTAATTCGAATTTAGGGATTAAGATCCAAAAATTAAGAACTGTATCAGAAATTAATTAAATCGAATTATGTTGATCCAAGTAAATAAAAACACAAAAAAAATGACAGCACTTTGTTTACTTAGAGAATAAAAAGCAAACTAGAGAGATTAGAAAGTATTGTAAAAACAAGAACTTTTGAAGAATGAAAAAAATTGAACTGTACGGAGGTATTTATAGAAAACATTCAGTAGACTTGGAATGACTACCGGGTAGTCATACCGATAGTCATTCCAGTACAATACTGAAATGACTAAGAAAAAGAACTGATATTATATAAAATAAAACAAAAATTAAAAACTGTTAGAATTCTATTGGCATGACTATCGGGATGACTATGGAATAGTCATGCCGATAGTCATTCCAGTACAAAGGAATAAAAACAGAAAATAATAAGAATTAAAACTAAACAAATAAAAACTAACCTGCAATGACTACTAGAATGACTATTCATGTTAGTCATGCTGATAGTCATTCTAGAACAAAACTAACAAATAATTAACAATAAATTACTAAAAAATGAGTAAATCATAAAAATTTACAGAAATTAAATAAAATACCAAACTGTTCAGAAAAATGCAAATAAAATCACCGTTTTAACAGAAAATAGCATAATTAAATAAAACAACATGATATTCACAGAAAATGCAGTTAATTTACAGAAAATGCATAAGTAGGCAGAAAAATAAGAAAAATTAAGAAAATTGCAGAATATTATAAAAATGCAATAAAATAATATACACTTGCATAAAATTTCAAACGACAATTTATAAAATCTGAAAATAACCTGAATGATTACAAATAATTAAATTTTCAATAAAAATAAATTTCTCTACTTAACAGATATGAGAAAAATATTTTTAAAGAAAATAGATTATTTAAGAATATTCAAATTATCAAGCTTACAAATCAAACTAGAATTAACAATATTCAACAGTTAATAATAACAAGAGAAAATGATTATTACTAAGAACAAACAACAAAGAGACATAGTTAATCACTAAGACTGTTTAACATACCCAATTTACCAACTAACTTGGTAAACGTGGATTCATCAAGAGATTTAGTGAAAATGTCTGATGTTTGTTCTTCTGTGGGTACAAAATGTAACTCCACAGTTTCATTCATGACATGCTCTCTAATAAAAAGATACCTGATGTCAATGTGCTTGGTTCTCGAATGCTGAACATGGTTGTTGGAGATTGCTATGGCACTTGTATTGTCACAAAAAAATGGAATTTTGTCTAATACAAAGCCATAATCCTTCAATTGATTCCTTATCCATAAGATCTGAGCACAGCAGCTTCCAGCAGCAATATATTCAGCTTTTGCTGTTGAATTGGAAATTGTTTGCTGTTTCTTGCTATACCAGGAAATCAATCTACCTCCTAGGAATTGACAACTCCCAGAGGTACTCTTTCTATCCACAACACTACCTGCATAATCAGAATCTGTATATCCAACAAGATTAAAACCAGAATCTTTAGGGTACCAGATACCTAAATTAGGTGTACCCTTAAGATATCTCAAGATTCTTTTAACAGCAACGAGATGTAAATCTCTAGGATCCGCTTGGAACCTTGCACACAAGCATGTAGCATACATAATATATGGTCTACTTGCAGTAAGATAGAGTAATGAGCCAATCATACCTCTGTAGCTTGTAACATCTACCTTGATAGAATTATCACAAGTTCCAAGTTTGACAGCTGTAGAAGATGGAGTCATTGCTGATGCTGAATCCTCCATGTGATACTTCTTGAGGAGTTATTTGAGATACTTGGATTGAAAATTAAATATACCATTTAACCTTTGACTTACTTGTAATCCAAGAAAGAACTTCAGCTCACCCATCATACTCATTTCAAACTTACTCTGCATTAGCTTAACAAATCTCTTACAGAGATCATCATTAGTAGACCCAAATATGATGTCATCCACATAGACTTGGACTAATATCATATCATTTTTGTGTTTCTTAGAAAAAAGAGTTTTGTCTATGATACCTCTTACAAAACCATTTTCTATAAGAAAACCAGAGAGAGTGTCATACCATTTTCTTGGGGCTTGTTTGTGACCATAGATAGCCTTGAAGAGAAAGTACACAAAGTCCAGCAACTCCTGATTTTCAAAGCCAGGGGCTGTTCCACATACACTTCTTCATCCAGTTCACCATTCAGGAATGCACTCTTAACATCCATTTGATAAACTTTAAAATTGGAGTAAGCTGCAAATGCTAAGAACATCCTGATAGCCTCAAGCCTAGTCACTGGTGCATAGGTTTCATCATAATCAATGCCTTCAGCTTGTGAATATCCTTGAGCAACCAGTCTTGCTTTGTTTCTAGTAACAATGCCATCTTCATCTAACTTGTTTCTGAATACCCATCTTGTAACAACTACTTTCATGTTCTTTGGTCTGGGTACCAACTTCCAGACTTGTTGTTGTTCAAATTGATTGAGTTCATCTTGCATAGAAATCACCCAATCAGGATCACTCAGTGCTTCCTCAGTCTTCTTTGGTTCCATCTCAGAAAGAAACCCTGAATAATGACATTCATTCTGAGTAGCACTTCTAGTTCTAACTCCAACACCTGGATCACCAATGATCAGCTCAAAAGGATGAGCTCTATTCCAAACAATTTGTCTTGGAAGATTTGATCTTGATGATTCACCTTGAAATTCATTCTGGTGTTGTGAATGACTAGTTGACCCTTCATTTCCTTCCCCTAGGTTGTTGCTTGATTGCCTTGATGATTCTTCTCCAGTGTTGGTGGTATCTCCATTGTTACCGATGTTTCCACCACCACCACCATGATTATTATCATCATTGTTATTATCATTACCAACAACAATCTCATGTGGAGCTTCATCATCTGATTCTGAGTCTGGTAAGTTATCAAACTTCAGTTCTTCAGATGAATCTTCTGTTTGGATACTAGGGAGCTTAGTGTCATCAAATGTTACATTGACACTTTCTTTCACTTGGTGATTGTCAATCAAGTACACCCTATAAGATCTTCTGGAGTAACCAACAAAAACATTTAGCACCAAATACATGAAAGTAATTGAGAGTTGGTTTCTTGTTGTTCATGATCTCATAAGGAGTCTTCATTAAGTCCTTGTTAATTAAAGTTCGATTCTGAGTATAACAAGCAGTATTTACAGCTTCAGCCCAGAAGTACATTGGAAGTCTTGATTCACTTAACATAGTTCGTGTAGTTTCAATCAATGTACGATTCTTCCTTTCTACCACTCCATTCTGTTGAGGAGTTATAGGGGCTGAATAATGTCTTGTTATTCCTTTATCTGCACGAAAGTCTTTTAAGACTACATTTTTGAATTCAGTTCCATTATCTGACCTTATAGCTCTAACAGGGAATCTATAATCCAGCTTAATCAACTTCACATGATCAATCACCATCTGTGGGGTCTCATCCTTGGAATGTAGAAATAAAACCCATGTATATTTGGAATAGTCATCAACAATCACAAGTGCATATTGTTTCTTTGATATGGACATCACATTAACTGGACCAAACAAATCCATGTGCAGTAGTTGATGTGGTTCAGTTATTGATGATGTGTCAGTGCCCTTGTCAGATGCTTTCTTTGACTTTCCTTTTTGACATGCCTCACACAGTCCTTCCTGTGTAAATTCTGTAAAGCATAATGTAACATAAGATGTAAAAGAGATAACTACAACTCAACAAAGGACCAGACAGACAATAATATTAACAAAAGCACAGGAATCCAGAATCAAAGAAGAAAAGGTAAACTCAAAAAATCAAAATATGGTATGTATTCTTGAAGTCCGTAAACAGGTCACAGAAAGAAGTTCATGAAAATGTTCAAGCCTCAGTGACAACAAAAGAAACAAGACTTTCAAGACTTCAGAAGTATGTGAATGTTTTAGGGTTAGTACCACAGGATTCCAGTGATTTATTTGAAGCAACCAGATCGACAAAGGACTTATCAGCAGCATTGAATTGAAGACATAGAAGAATTGATCAAGTGTTATTCATCTGTGAACCAGACCAGTTGCACTAGTTGCACTAGTTGACGACACTTAAAAAGATCAAGTTGTTTTATCGTCTCAGAAGAAATTGATACAGTCTAATACTTAAACACCAAGGAGCTCAGAAGGATTTATTAAAAGATCAAGATAAGAAAATGGTTCGATGGTTTTTCAATTCAGAAAACCATCGAATGAGATGAAAAGTGATTCAGAGAAAACCATATTAGATTAATTTGTTATTTGATAGTTTTGAATAAAAAACTATCGAATGGTAAATTGATTTAATACATTCGATGGTTTACAATTCAAAGGAGCAGGTGGAAAGTGTTTGTTGTGAATGGTTGATTGAAAATTGGACGGCCAAGATCAATTCCTTGATTTTGGTTCGATAGTTTTCAAACCAAAAGCCTGCAATTAATACAGAGGAAGAGAGTGTCTTCTTCAGTCGAGGTTATTCACACAGAAGCAATTATTAAGAGAGAGATCAAGCCAGAGAGAATACTAGAGAAATTAATTCTGCTTGAATTCTATCATTGTATTGATTGTGTGTAACCTTGAACTCATTGAAGCTAAACTACGGATTAGAAATTGTAGCACCCTTCGAGGTTTATATTTATAAAATGATATATTGCCCGACTCTTGGTTTGATTTGGTGTATTTGATTTCTTAGTTGAACTGAATGATTTATCCGCGAACGAAATTGAATAATTTGTAGGTATCGTATTCAACCCCCCCCCCCCCTTCTACGATACTTTGGACCTAACAATTGGTATAAAAGTTATTTGATTGACGTACAAATCAGATCCGGTGAATGAGACCAAAATCAAACGTAGCTTGAAAATTCGAAGCAAATTTTTTAACTTTCAAAGTTTTTCATTTAATTGGAATTTCTTGAATTTTAAACAATTTGAAATTTTCAGAAACCATGAGTGCTCCAAAGACAACTGCTGGTATTAAAGTTCCCCCGTTTACTAGAGATGATTTCGGTTTGTGGAAGATGAAGATCCCGTTATTTATCAAGGCATCTAATCCGTTGTATATTGGCATATTAGAGAACAGACCGTTTGTTCCAATGAATCCAGTTAGTGAATCTACAGCTCCTGATGGTAGCAGGATTCCTCAAGGCACCCAACCTAAGGATATCACTGAGTACACAGATTCTGACAAAGAACTGATTTGATTGGATACAGGGTTGATGTTGATATTGGCAGACTCCGCAGACAAGGAAATGAGCTATCAGTTGATGAACTGTACAAGCGGGAAACACATGTGGGATACCATAAATTTTATTATGGAAGGAACTGAAGACGTGCAGGAAAACAGATTGGACATCCTGACTTCTCAGTACGAAGCTTTTAGGTCTCTTCCAGGAGAAAGTATAACTCAGGTCTTTGAGAAATATACTAAGCTTCTAAATGAATTGGCAATGAAAGGGAAGACCTATCCACTGAGAGAATCAAACATGAAGTTCATGATGACGCTGCCCCATCATGTAGAACACAAGTCACCATCCATAAGGGAAAGAATGGACTTCACAAAGATGTCATTAGAGATGATCTATGGCAAGTTGAAGACTTATGAGATGGAGCAAGAACAAAGAGTGATAATCTACGGACAAGGACAGTGGATAACAAGCACAATGCACTTGTGAGATCAACAGCACTTGTAGTGGATGAACCAACAACTTCTGATATTCAGGTTCAAACCCCTAGAGCTGGAAAGGAGGTGATCATAGAAGCTGAAATGGACTCTGTGAATCTGGGTGTTAATGATAGTGATTACTACACCCTAGAAGAGCTTGAGCAAATGGAAGACAAAACCATGGCGTACTTAGCTGCAAAGTTTAGTCATATTCGTTTCAAGAGAAACCCTAAGTACAAGTTCAAGGGCTCAACCAGCAGATTCCAGAAGAGCAAGTATGCACCTAGTACAGGCTTTAAGGGAGGCTACAAGACTGGCTCGATTGACAGAAGCAAATCAAGATGCTACAACTACAATAAGTTAGGGCATTTCACCACTGAATGTTGGAAGCCTCGTCAAGCAAGAGACAAGAAAGAGGTCTATGAAAGGAAAGACTCTTATGAGGATTTGAAGAAGGAGAATGCCAAGCTTAAACAGCAACTGGAGGCATTTTCTGGAAAGAAGAAAGGGAAAGCTTATATAGAAGAGGGAAAACACTGGGATGATACTGATTCGGATGAAGAGGAGGAGTATATAAATGTTGCCCTAATGGTTGACTCTTCAGAGTAATCACCTCAATTATCTCAGGTACCTATCTTAACAACAATTGACATGTCTAATTCTGAGTACAAGAAAACTGTGCAAGATCTTAGTGTAGAATTGTTTAATGTACACACAAGCATGCTAGCATCTGAAATGGAAAATGCTAAACTAGTTCTTAAGATTAAAAATCTAGAATCTAAAAATGAAGAACTAGAGCTTGTAGCTATCACATTAGAAGATCTTAAGCAAAAGAATGCGTACTTAGAGAACAAGGTCAAGTGTAATGATGAGATAGAGACTATCCTCAGGAAGCAGATTTCAGATTTAGATTTGAAACTGAATGCTTTTAAGAATTCCGCCCTGATTGCTAAGGATATCATTGATACTCAGACCCAGGGTAATAAAACTGCTATAGGACTTGACTACACCAAAAAGGCTGGGAAAAGGACTCTGGAATTTCCTATGACATCTTCTGCTGTCAGAAAGGATATTCCACACATTCTTAAGAACGTGGTCAGTCCAGTCTTTGTCAAGCCCTTCTCAGAACCTTTTCGTGAGGATGACCTTTTCATAAGACAAGAATTGCTTGAGGATTTATTGAAGGAAAAAGAGGTAAAGACTAAGTTGCCTAGGAATTCAGTAAAAACTGTAATACCTAAAACTGAAGTAGGTGACTTAGTTAGTAATGCTAAAAAGAACAGGAATGGGAAAAAGAAGATTGTTAATCAGGAAATTGTTCCATTTTCTCCCATTGCATCTAGGAAGTTGTGCACTATCTGTAATTCTGCTGGACACCTTACACATGCATGTAAAAAGGTTAAAGTAGAAACTGTTAATACTTCTGAAATGCATAACATGTCTGACATGCCTGATCTTCATGATCCCTGTGGAAAGAAAGAGTGTTTGCTATGTAAGTACAACATCATGCATGTTTATTTTAAGTTGATGAATGATAGTAGCAAAAGCACTGTTAATGTTAAATCCACAGGTACTATGAATATCAAACAGGGTAAGACTAAATTGAATGTTACTCCTGTTAAAGTATCTAAACCTTCAGGACCCAAACAATTTTGGGTACCAAAGTCCGCTTAATCGATCTGTGATTGCAGGGTAAGGTTAAAATCTCAAAGGTTATGTGGATTCTGGATAGTGGCTGTTCTAGACACATGACTGGTGAAGAGTCCCTACTTACAGAGGTGGTTAAGAAGACCGGCCCGATTGTAACCTTTGGAGATGCCAGCAAAGGATTCACTACGGGATATGGTAAATTGAAAATAGGGAATGTCATTATTGAAAACATCTCTCTTGTTGAAGGATTGAAGCACAATCTTCTAAGTATAAGTCAGTTCTGTGATAAAGGCTACAATGTAGATTTCAGAAAGGACAAGTGCTTGATCACCAACAGGAAGGATGAGAAGCTTGCTCTACTGGAAGTAAGAAAAGGAAATTTGTTTATAGCTGACTTAAGTTCTACCAGTGAAGGAGAAGTTACATGTTTCTACAGTAAGGCATCTTCATAACAAAGTTGGCTATGGCACAAGAAGCTCTCACATTTGAACTTCAAAACTATGAACTCTTTGGTAAAGAGAGAGTTAGTGAGAGGGTTGCCCCTGATGGAATTCAATCAGGAGGGACTATGTGAAGCATGTGAAAAAGGGAAGTCGAAGAAAGCATCACATAGAAGCAAAGGAATGACAAGCATTGTTGAACCATTACAACTGATTCATATGGATTTATTTGGTCCAGTTAATGTTATGTCACTTTTAAGAAAAAGATATGCATTGGTGATGGTGGATGACTACTCCAAGTACACGTGGGTGTTGTTCATACAATCAAAGGATGAAGCAACACAACTAATCATTGATCACATCAAGAAGATAGAAGTGGAAGCTAAGCTACCTGTACGGACAATCAGATCAGACAATGGAACTGAATTCAAGAATGCAGTTCTTAATGATTTCTGCTCAGAGAAAGGAATATCAAGACAGTATTCAGCACCAAGAACTCCTCAACAGAATGGAGTAGTGGAAAGGAAGAACATGACCTTGGTTGAAGCAGCAAGGACCATGTTGAATGAATCAAAACTTCCCACTTACTTTTAGGCTAAAGCAGTGAATACAGCTTGCTACACTCAGAATCGAACCCTGATCAACAAAGATCATGAAAAGACTCCGTATGAGTTAATGGCCAACAAGAAGCCAACAATGAGCCAACAATGAAGTACTTTCATGTGTTTGGTGCAAAGTGCTTTGTACTTAAAGATGGAGAACATCTTGGCAAGTTTGATGCCAAAGCAGATGAAGGCATTTTGCTGGGCTATTCTCTGGAATCTAAGGCTTTCAGGGTATATGTGATTGAAGATAAGAAAGTGTTGGAAAGCTTTAATGTAACATTTGACGACACCAAAAGACCAGGCCTACAAACAAGAGAGAACTCTAAATCCTTGGTATTTGAAAATCTATCAGGAGATCTCTCTGACAATGAAGAAGAACCTGAAGTTGTTACAGTTATTAATAATAATGATAATGATAATGATTCTGGACCAAGTGGTGATAGTGGTGGACATACTCAAACTACTACTGGATCCACTAGTCAATCAACAGGGTCAACAGATCAAACTGTCAACAACTCAGGGGGAGCAGGAGAAGGATCAACTAGTCACACTCCACAACATCTAGAACAAGGAGAATCATCAAGATCGCATCTGCCAAGACAAAGGGTATGGAATAGAGATCATCCCTTTCACTTGATCATTGGTGATCCGGACACAGGAGTGAGAACTATGAGAACATCACAAAATGAATGTCACTATTCTGGGTTTCTTTCAGAAACAGAACCTAAGAAAGTTGTTGGGATTTATGGGTGATAGCATAGGAACAACTTAACTTTGTATATACTTAATTTTTAATTAAGTAGAACATACTGTCACATCCAAAGTATGTTCTTGTAATCAGTATGCAATGTTAGTTTAATTGTGTAATTTGGAAGAAGTTCACTTTCTGTGTTCAAGCCTCAAAGAACGCATATTGGACGACAGCATGAATAAAGGTTACTGTCATAAGAATTGACAGTAAGATTACAAGAAGACAGAATGTTGCAAGTCAAGACAGCATATTCACTCTGACAACAACATTGGCGGAAGACTACGCGACAGCAACTTTAGCCCTCGACAGCAAGTTTGGAAACCTCGACAACACACTATGCGGGGAACTCCTACTGTCACCAAAAGCACATTCCTGTGACAGCAAGCTTTGTGGCAAAAGTAACTATCTCGAGAAAGACCCTTGTTCTAAGTATCTTTCTCAGTCAAATCCCGTGACAGTTTCAATGTTCAAGAAACAGGCGTGATGCAGTATCCCTAAGCTGCACCAAGTCTGCAAGACTACGACAGAAGCTTCAAGAACTGCAAACAAAAGCGAATCAATTCAAGAGCAAGGTCAAGTCTCTATTTGCTGAATTGTTTTAGCTAGAAATAGAATGAATCTAGGTTGCTTTCTTTGTAATGTATATCTGACATTGTTAGCAATTTAGGAAAGTCACATGGGTAGACAATCTGTAAGAAGCTGCCACTTGACAATGACAGCAGCTTCACAAACCCGTGACTGATAGTGATAGGATTAGTCTTATACCTACTATCAATTCATTCTAGAAAGTAGACGAAGACAAGCAAGTGCCTTGAAGAAAATCGAAGCTCAAGAATTCTCTCTTGAGGTTGTAGCAACACTTTGCAAAATAAATAAAACATTTATTTTGTGAATCCTGTCTTCTCTATTTTACTGTTTGTGAATGCATACATATTATTGGTAACATTAAATCTTAGTTTTAGTTGTTGAAACTGAGATTGAATTTTATCTGTATTGCATTCATCCCCCCCCTTTTGCAATACACAAGGACCAACAACTGGTATCAGAGCCTTCAGATTAACATACATATCTGAGATCCCGTCGACAATGCAGAAATCAAACAGTATCAAGATCCCAGCTTTTGATAAAGAGAACTACAACATTTGGAAAAGAAAAATCTTGTTGTTTATCAAAGCTGCGAATCCACTATACCCAGGTATACTCGAGAATGGTCCTTTCATACCAAGAAAGGAAATTGAAGCCACAACAGTAAATGGTGAGATCATTCTTGCACATTGGGTTCCCAAAGATCCCTCGGAATTTTTGGAAACTGAGAAGGAGAAAATGGTGCTAGATGATCACTTGCAACTCATCTTGCTCGATTCTCTTACGTTGGATAAAGCCATGTGTGGAAGTGTGATAAGTTGCACATTAGCCAAGGAGATGTGGATCAGGTTAGCCTTACTCTGTGAAGGAAGTGAAGAAGTTAAGGGCAACCAAAGGCAAATACTTATATCTCAATATGAGGCATTTATGGCCAAGCCTGGTGAAGACTTAACCTCCATGTTTGAAAGGTTCAGTAAGCTCTTAACTGAACTGCAGATACATGGCAAGTACTATGACAGAAAAGAATTGAATGTCAAGTTCTTGCTTACACTGTCTGATCATCTTGAACACAAGACAACAGCCATACGAGAAGGAAGAGATCTCAACAATATAACCTTTGAGACACTTTATGGCATTCTGAAATCGTATGAACTTGAACTCTTTCAAAAGAGAGCCATACAAAGTGGAACAAGGAACAAGATGGCTAATATGTCAAGTGCCCTAGTAGCACAAGTGCCAAGGATCACACAACCTAGTGAAGCACTACAAATCACTCAACCAACCCCTGTACAATCCTTGAAGATAGAAGAGGTTGTTGAAGATGATGAGAAAGTAGTACTACAGCTCAAGGATGTGGAAGATGAAGACTTCTACACTATGGAGGAACTGGAAAGCATGGACAATCCTACTATGGTCTACATGGCCAAAAAGTTCAAGAACTTTAGGTTCAAGAAGGATAGGTCATTCAGGCCCCAAGGCCAAGCATCCAAGTTCACTAAGGGAAGCTCATCAAAGGCTGCTGTGGGAAGCTCATTCAAAGGAGGATACAAGACTGGATTTGTGGATAGATCTAAATTCAAGTGTTACAACTGTGGTGAACCTGGTCATTTTGCCACTGAGTGCAAAAGACCCAAACAGGTTCAGAGATTTGAGAAAGGAACTGGTGGATACTCCAAGAAGAATCAAGGTAGAGCCTATGTGGCTGAAGGAAAGTGTTGGGATGAGTCTGATGATGAAGATGAAGAAGAATATGTCAACCTAGCTCTCATGGCTAGCACTGATGAAGTAACATCAACATCCTCAAGTCAGGTACCTTCACTTGTCTTACTTGATATGTCCATTGATGAGTATAAGAAAACCATTAAAGACTTAAGTGCTGAAATGTTCAATGTCTATACTAGCTTATCTGCTGCCAATGAGGAAATCACTAGGCTGAATAAGCTAAATGAAACACTAAAGTCTGAAAATGAATCTCTTGTTCTCAAAACTAGTTCACTAGACTCTTTAGCTCAGGAGAATGCTAAACTTAAAAATGAATTGAAATGTGCTAAAGAGGTTGAGGAATTCCTGAGAAATGAGATTGCTGAAAATGAATTTAAAATCAAGGCTTATAAAAACTCATCAAAGATAGTTCAGGATTACAATGATAAGCATACAGAAAATCAGTCAGTTGGTATAGGTTTTTCATATGGTAGAAGACCTGGAAAGGAAACTGTGATTCAAAATTGTTCTGGAAATGCTGCTGTCAAACCCACCATTCTCAAGAAAGTTAAAACTCCCATTTTCAAAGCTGCAGAAATTGAGTTTGATGAAGAAGCCATGCTCATCAAACAAGAAATTCTTGATGAGGATGAAGGTGTTGACAGCACATTCAAGGATGGAAAGGATACTGTCACAATCCCCAAGACAGTAAACTTACCAAGCAATCAAACAGTAAGTTCAAAAGATGCTGTCACAGTTGGCAAGACAGAATCTTCCAAAGATACTGTCAAGAATGGTTCCAAGACAGTAACTTTAAAACCTTCTGTCAAGACAGTAGGAATAAAAGATACTGTCAAGGAAAGTTCGACAGCAACTTCTGAACATACTGTCAATCCAGTAATTCCCAAGTCTAAGAATAGGAATGGAAAGGTAGGAGTCAACAAAGGAAATGGATACACTAATGTTGGAGGTGCTTCTAGGAAACTATGCAATAACTGTGGATCTACTCATCACTTAACACATGTTTGTAAGAAACCAATTGAGGAAAAGGTCAATGCAACTGAACTCAATGGTAACTTACACAGAACCCCCCTCATGCATAGAACTATGAGTGTCTGTAATAACATTGAATGTATGCCATGCAAAATTACTGCTATGAGTACATGCTTTAACTTACCTATTCTCACTACTGAAAAATGTTCATACTCAAACACTGTTGAGACTTCTGAGCCTGCTGGCAACAGCAAGAAGGCCCCATCCACCAAGAAAAGGACCAAGTCCAATTCTAAACCTAAGTGGGTGAAAAGAGAAGTCAAACAGGAGATTACTGATAATGCTTGTGACTTTATGACTGAAAGAAACTCAGGAGACACTGAAACTGCAGGACCCAACAAGGATTGGGTACCATATGCATCTTAGACACATTCTGTTTTGCAGGGCAAAAGGAAAGATCAGGTCATGTGGATCATTGACAGTGGCTGCTCAAGACACATGACAGGTGATAAAGCCCTGCTATCACATTATGTTGAGAAAGCTGGCCCAATCATAACCTTTGGAGACAACAAAAAGGGTTACACAGTGGGATATGGCTGTCTAGAAATTGGAAATGTTGTCATTGAAGATATTGCTCTTGTGGATGGATTGAAGCACAATCTACTCAGTGTCAGCCAATTCAGTGACAGGGGATTCAAGGTTGATTTTGATATGATGATGTGCAACATCTATCACAAGAAGGAAAGTAGCCTCTCTCTAAAAGGGGTTAGAAAAGGAAGCTTGTTTGTTGCTGACTTAAATTCAACAAAGAAGGATAAGGTTTACTGTTTCTACAGTAAAGCTACTGTTGGTGACAGTATGCTTTGGCACAGGAAGCTCTCACATCTCAACTTCAAGACAATGAACATTCTGATGAAGAAGGAGTTAGTGAGAGGTTTGCCCCAACAGGAATTCTGTCAAGAAGGACTGTGTGAAGATTGTCAAGTGGGCAAACTGAGAAGAGCTGTGCACAAGTCCAAGCAATTGAACACCAACATTGAAGCACTCAAGTTGATTCACATGGATCTCTTTGGACCAGTCAATGTACCATCAATGGCCAAGAAGAGATATGCCTTAGTGATGGTGGATGATTACTCAAGGTACACTTGGGTGAAGTTTCTAGAATCCAAAGATGAAGCTGCTCAAGTGATTATTGATCAAGTCAGAGTTCTTGATAGAACTCCAAACTCAAAAGTTCAAATCTTGAGGAGTGACAATGGTACAGAATTCAGAAATGCCACACTTGGAAATTTCTGTAAAGATGAAGGAATTGTACAACAATTCTCTGCTGCAAGAACTCCACAGCAGAATGGAGTTGTAGAAAGAAAGAACAGGACTCTCATTGAAGCAGCTAGAACTATGTTGCATGATGCCAAACTGCCAACATATTTCTGGGCTGAAGCTATCAACACAGCCTGTTATACTCAGAACAGAACCATGATCAACAAAACTCATGCAAGTACACCTTACTGTCTGTTAACTGGAAAGAAACCTACTGTCAAATATTTTCATGTGTTTGGGAGCAAATGCTTTATGATGAAGGATAACCATGAGAAGAAAGGAAAATTTGACACCAAGGCTTTTGAAGGACTATTCATGGGTTACAGTACTGAAAGGACTGCCTACAGAGTTTATGTTATGGAACACAGGATTATTGAAGAAAGTGTTAATGTCACATTTGATGAAACCAAGTTTCCAGGACTGCATGAAGAAGGAAAGATGCAAACATTTAGATTTGAGAATCAAGGATACTTGGAAGCTGAGGAAATTGTGAATGAAGAACCTTGCTTCACTCAAATTGTTGAAGTTGATAAAGATACGGTCAATGCCACTACTGTCAACCAAACTCCAGCTCAGTCACAGACCATAATCTCTAACATTCATGACAATGGTGACTCTGGAGACAATGAAGAACATGGTGAAGACAATGGGATTGGTGATCATTCAACTCAACAAGCTGAAGAAAATGTTCCTGTACAGTCAAGTAGCTTGCCCAGAATCACCAAGTGGAACAAAGATCACTCAAGTGACCTCATCATTGGTGACCCTAATTCTGGAGTGAGGACCAGGAACAAAGTCTCTGCTGACAGCATGTTTTCATGCTTCCTGTCTCAAATGGAACCTAAGACAACTGATGAAGCATTGTTGGATTCTGACTGGGTGATAGCCATGCAAGAAGAGCTAAATCAGTTTGAAAGGAACAATGTATGGAAGCTAGTTCCAAGACCTAAGGGAAAGTCAGTCATTGAGACCAAATGGGTTTTCAGAAACAAGCTTGATGAAAATGGATCAGTGACAAGAAACAAAGCAAGGCTAGTAGCTAAGGGTTACTGTCAACAGGAAGGAATAGATTATGATGAGACATTTGCACCTGTTGCAAGACTTGAAGCTATAAGAATCTTTCTAGCCTATGCTGCACACTGCAACTTCAAAGTATTTCAGATGGATGTCAAAAGTGCCTTCCTAAATGGAGAATTGGAAGAAGAAGTGTATGTTGAACAGCCTCCAGGGTTTGAGGATGCTGAAGTGTATGATTTTGTATACAAACTCTTCAAAACTTTGTATGGACTAAAGCAAGCACCCAGGGCTTGGTATGACACACTCTCCACTTTTCTCTTGGACAATCAGTTTACTAGAGGAGTTGTGGACAAGACACTTTTCTACAAACACCATGGCAAGGACATCATTCTGGTACAAATCTATGTGGATGATATCATATTTGGTTCAACAAATGAGAGACTGTGTGAGAAGTTTTCCTCTCTCATGAGTAACAAATATGAGATGAGTATGATGGGAGAATTGTCATTCTTTCTGGGATTACAAATTCTTCAACAATCTGATGGAATCTTCATTTGTCAAGCTAAATACATCAAGGAACTTCTCAGAAAGTTCAACTTGGAAGATTCATCACCTGCAAAAACACCAATGACCACCTCAACCAGTCTGGATCTTGATCCTAAAGGGAAGAAAGTTGACTCAAGCACCTATAGAGGCATGGTAGGATCTCTCCTATACCTAACTGCTAGCAGACCTGACATCATGTTTGCTACATGTCTCTGTGCAAGGTTTCAGAGTGATCCAAAGGAGTCTCACTTAGTAGCCATCAAGAGAATCTTTAGATACCTAAAAGGCACTCCTAACCTAGGTCTTTGGTATCCCAAGAACACTGGATTTGATCTCATTGGCTACTCAGACTCAGACTATGCTGGATGCAAGATTGACAGAAAAAGTACTACTGGTAGCTGTCAATTTCTTGGTGGAAGATTGGTCTCATGGTTTAGCAAGAAGCAGCATTCAGTTTCTACCTCAACTGCAGAAGCTGAGTATATTGCTGCAGGCAGTTGCTGTGCACAAATTCTATGGATGAAGAATCAACTTCTGGATTATGGTCTAGTGTTAAGTGAAATTCCTATCTACTGTGACAACACTAGTGCCATAGCCATTTCAGACAATCCAGTTCAACACTCTAGGACAAAGCACATTGATATAAGACATCACTTTATCAGAGAGCATGTTGAACAAGGAACTGTGAAGCTGATCTATGTACCAACTGACAAGCAACTTGCTGACATCTTCACTAAGCCATTGGATGAAGCAACCTTCAACAGGTTGGTAAGTGAATTGGGAATGCTGAACCTGGTATGTTGATTTACTCAGTTTTCTGTTCGCACAAAAACACGCAAGCGCACGTGGTCACAAGTAGTATATAGATAAATCAAGTTCGATCCCACAAGGACTGGTTTTAGTTGTAATAAGTTGTACTTATGCACCAATGTTTGGTTATTACCCACTGCTAAGACAATTATCAAATTGGGGTTTTTTTGATTGACTAAAAGAATTACTAGTGAATTACTGATATGAGAAAGCATGGGATCCTAACATCGTTACATATTTCATCTAGAGTCTCTTGTTCTTAACCTCTGTATGTGACAGTTGTGAAAACTAACCAGATAACACAAATTTAGTACACGCTACCTTTCAGTATACGTATACCCTACCACTTAAACATCCACAGATAGATAGAAGTTAAATGGACACAAGATATGCTTAGTCCCTATATGTCTATAGAGATTGAAAACATAGTGGTTGAATGAACAGGTTATCTATTCAGATTACATAAGGTAGATGAAATGGTTAAAATCACCCACAAATTATGCATGATAATCATACAAAAACTATTGCTAGCATGGCAAGTTCTAAATCCCTAAATCCACTTTCGCAATCATTAAGGATTAACAAACAATCATGAATGTTAGCTACGCATCCACAATGAATAAGCACAACCATGATAGGAAATCAATTCGCCACCACACACAGAGTATATAAAACAATTAACCACTAAACTCCATAAAAACTCTGTTAGAATCCCACGATAATGATTAGTTCATAAATGAACCGTTCATCATCGCGGGTTCTAATGAAAACATGATATAATAACTAAGTCTTGAATAAATAATTGCAAAGAGTATCCAGAATAACAATGTTTAGAAAAACTAGAAAAGAAGAATCCAAGTATTGCTTAATTGAGAGAAATACAAAATAAAAATGTAATCCGGCTCCTCAATCTAAGTCTCTATGTTCTTCTGTATTATTCTTCGACCTGTCTCCAAATTAGGGTTCTCCCCTTAGAAAACATCCACCATAAATGACAAAAGCCCAAGACATGACCCGCTACCACTCTAAGCCCACAAAAACAAAATACAGAAATTCCACCAGTCGGGGACGCGCGGGCGCGCGCCTACAAGCGCGGGCGCGCCTCATTCTCTGCCAACTACGCGCGGGCGCGCTCTAGGAGGCGCGGGCGCGCCTGGTTCTCTGCCCAGTTTTCTGCTTTGCTGCTTTATTAGATCACTACCTCGCCAATTGTTTGTCTCCAAAATCATTCAACTCCTGGAGCAAAAACCACCATTTTCAAGCACGACGACCACCGCTTGATCCCATTTAGCTTATCTGCACATAAACACTAAAACTCATCATAACATCACACACTTGAGGCCAAAACAACCAATTTAAGCTGATTTTAAGGTGTTCAAAGTAGATATAAAACCGACTTATCACACCCCCAAACTTAAACTGATGCTTGTCCTCAAGCATAAACAGACTCGATATAAACTAATGCAATGCATGAATGCAACTAATATGATAATGCAAGTGATCCCCTCCACCTAACCATAATCCATGAATGAGCCAACATCTCACATAATGCAATCTTCCAAACAGAGTTCAACCAAACTCCCTTTGATCAACCATACAAACACAAGAACGTGAGTGTGTGCAATGCTCACCAATATACTCCCAAACCAAATCAAGACCATACCTATTCTTAGCTAAAACAACCCCAAGCTTATAAACAGAATATACTCTAGACTCAAGAAACCACTTAAAGACACCTCAACCTTCACTTGAGTTAGACAGGAAATCATGCTTTATTACTACACACATGCTTATTTGACCGTGCAATGGCTGAGACCCCAAAAGGCTTATACAATAATACCCATGTAGCGAGCGTTAGGTTAGTGGATCCCAGACCGGAAAAGTATTAGGTCACTAGGCACAAAGTCCCCTAGAACTTAATTGCTCGAGTATTAAAGAGCTCAACCTGGTCAATTCTACATAAAACAACTAAAACAACTTTTTTTTTCTTTTTTTCTTTTGTTTTTTTTTTCTCTTTTTTTTTTTAAAATTTCGGAATGAGTGCACTTTGCCTTTTTCTCATCCCACCCTAGACTACTCATTTTCATGAGCCGGCTACTAGCCATTTGACGCCTAACCTTTATTGATAATTAGAATGAAATCCTTGTTTTCCCCCAAACTTAGACTTAAGTGCTTCTTTGAATTTCAAGAGAATAGAATACATTCTAACTATAAGCAAGCGGTTAAATTCCAACATCAAAACAAGCATGGTCTAATCAGATTCAAAAGCAACCAATGAGACTTATGAAAAAAAAATTGTTCCTATGCATGCACCAATCCTTAGGAGCTTAATCAGCCCTCTATTCATCACAACTACACTCCAATCAACATCGACTTACCACAAAAACAGTCAAATCTTAAGGGATCATGAAATATGCTATGCATGAGCAACTACATGAACTAACATGCTAGATAAACTATGCAACAGAATGCTCTATATGACATATATATGCAAGAATATGAATGAATTAACTAAATATGCAACCTAAAACCTATATGAATCCTACATGAGACACACTAACACTACTATTCCTTGACTACCACCCCCAAACTTACAATATTCAATGTCCTCATTGAAGGTAATAACAAGGAAAGTGCAGATAATACCTAAGCATCAGAATCATCACCACCATCAATAGGTGGTGTCTCCGTTGGTGTCTCCGGTGGTGTCTCCGGTGGTGTATCCGGTGGTGGATAAACAACACCAACTCCAAAATCTGGCCAAGCCACATCAACTCCAGTGGCACGGAATGCAGTGCCCAATGCCTGAGTGAAATCCATAGCAAGACGGCGGTTAATGTCATGCAAGGCATCAATCCGCCTAGTCAACCTCCTGTACTGAGCCCCTCCAAAACCGGCTCTATCTGCCTCCTGCAGTATCCTAGAAGCACCCTGAAACCCCGCCCTGGCGGCCTCACGAGTGGGAGCATCCATGCCATCATCATCTACGTTCCCAAACCCTAAACCAGACAGATCTGTGGAACCACCATCCCAATCCTCCAACCGCTGAATCGCCGCATGATCAATAGGAGCACTAGGTAGCTGCAACTGCTCCTCTTCCGTCCAATGGACACCCACTGCAGTGCATAGCTTAGTAACCACAGCAGCATGAGGAATCGCCGCTGTGGTACTACCCCTCAAGAATCGCAAGATACTCCTATGTAGGAGAGCCCCAAGGTCAACATACTTCCCATTTAGAATCCCCCACAGCACAATAGCCCTTTCCACAGTAACCTCATGCGCATGCGATGAGGGCATGATGTTAGCACACACAAATAAATTCCAGGCCTTAGCATACCTGTTCATAGCAGATGCCGGGAAAGTGACTGGCTCAGTAGTACCCGACCTGTACTTCCATGTCGTGCCCGGCACACAAAGAACACCTACGATGTTCTCCAGATCCACATCTGCCCTGGTCTTCAAAGCCCAATCTTCTTCACCCTGTCTCATCCTCGGTAACCTAAGAACCCGAGAAATAGCCGTCGGCGTGTAATCCACTGTATAACCTCAAACCACAGAATACCCGTTCTTCTCTGCCTTGGCATTAGCATAAAACTCCCTCACAATACCCAAGGGAACCGGCTCCGGCGCTTCACAAATACCTTCCCAACCTTTGGCGGTAATCATCGCCACCAAATTACCATCACGATGAGTAGGTATAAACCCTCTCTCCTTAGCCAGGGCCTTAGACAGTAGCTGTGCATATTCAACCGAAGCTTCTGGAGATGAAAACTTCTCGCCTCCAAACCCCGCACTTGAATCATCAGATGAAGAAGTACGTCTCGTGCTACTACTACCCGCATATCTTCCTCTCTTTGGTGGTGCCATGGAATTGGGATGAAAAGTGTAAGTAGGTGTATGTATAGATTTGTGGTTTTGGATGTGGAAGAGAGAAAAGAGGCTAGGGTTTTGATTAGATGGAATGGGTGTGGGTAGATGTAGGTTTAAATAGGTATTTACAACAACAAGGGTTTCTTTTTGGGGTTTTTGTTTTGTTTTTTTCCGTTTTTTTTTCTTTTTTTTTCTTTTTTTCTCTCGCAGTCGCCCAGGCGCGGGCGCGCGGTATAGAGCGCGGACGCGCTCCTGTCCCTGGAATTCAGGCACGGGCGCGCGGTGTAGAGCGCGGGCGCGCGTTCCTCCTTGCCAAAAAAAAAAAATTATTTTTTTTCTCCTTTTTTTTTTTGCTTCTTCTCACTGTACAACACGAATACTACGTGGGTTGCCTCCCACAAAGCGCTTCTTTTACGTCAATAGCTTGACGTGATTCCAAATTCATTCTGAAGTACCAAGAACCGTGGTTTCTACTTCACGATTCACACGTTCACCAAAGTAAGGTTTCAACCTTTGGCCGTTGACCTTGAACGCCTCAACTGGTGACCTATCATAGATTTCTACTGCACCATGTGGAAACACTGTTTTAACCGTGAATGGCCCCGACCATCTTGACTTAAGCTTCCCTGGGAAAAGTCTGAGACGGGAATTGAACAACAACACTAGTTGACCCGGCACAAAGGACTTTTGCACCAACTGCTTGTCATGCCATCTCTTGACCTTCTCCTTGTATAATTTGTGATTTTCATAAGCCTGTAGACGAAACTCATCCAGCTCATTAATTTGAAGCAATCTCTTCTCTCCTGCTGCTGCCAAATCAAAATTCAACTTCTTTAACACCCAATATGCCTTGTGCTCTAACTCGGCGGGCAAATGACAAGCCTTTCCATAGACCAGCTGAAAAGGTGAAGTCCCAATGGTGTCTTGTAAGCTGTTCTATAAGCCCAAACAGCTTCATCAAGTTTCAAAGACCAATCCTTCCTGGAAGGATTTACCACCTTCTCCAGAATACGCTTAATCTCCCTGTTAGACACCTCTGCCTGCCCATTAGTCTGAGGGTGGTAGGCAGTAGCAACCCGATGATTGATGTTATACTTAGCCATTAAGGCTGTAAACTTCCGGTTGCAGAAATGTGTGCCTTCATCACTGATAATTACCCTGGGAGCGCCGAAACGCGTGAAGATTTGTGTAAGACCCCAGATTTTGGGTAGAATTAAAACTTTTATTATATGTTGATGTAAATATGGATAGTGGCAATGACTTTGAGAATCAAGTTATGAAATGAATATGAATTTCGGTTTTCAAACATTTTGAGAATAGTAAGAATGGACTGAACATATAGATACGAATAATCTCTCTGGAAAATAAGAATACAATATTCCAAGGAAGAAAAGTATTTTTATGTCATCCAAATCGATATCTGGTATGCATCCGACAACTCCGTAAACAAGATAGCGTGTGCCCGAGAAAGCACTAGAACATTTCTAAGTGCAAGAAGTAAAGAGAAATAAACCAGGAATATTGGAACGGATATTGATCCAAAGGATTATAGAAAAACCACTGATGAATAGTAACTTTTGATGAATAGTAAATTTTTGTCGTTTAAAAAGTTTTTTCAGACCACCCTATATACGGAACGATATAATGAACTTTCAAAGCTGTATTAGTGATCTACGATGAAAATAAAAGAATGCAGAAGCTGTCAGAATCAGAAAAATAGCATTTTTCGTTTTCTCCGAAATTTCACCAAAAACGGACTAAATAATTATTATTTGAGGATATTTAAGGATTTAAATTATTAATTATATGGATATGGATTTGATAAATGAATTAGAAGTATCGAGAACGATTTCGGTAAAATACCTCGATAGAACCCTCGAGAAACCTTGCGAGCGTTCTACGAAATTAAACGAACCAGTAAAACTACTTTATCTGGGCCAGTGCATGTGTGACATGTGTCGGAAGGAGAAGCAACCAAGGGTGATGACTCACCACTTTTGACATAAAAATCAGCATTTCTAATTGATTAACCAAGATAAAGAAAAGAAAAAGAGAAGAGGAAGAACACCCCCATTTTCGGCTCAGCTGGGACAAGGAAGAGAGAAAAATTCATATCTCCATTTCTATCCATCCTAAAATCACCAAATTTTAGCCATAGCTTCTCCACTCCATGTATAACACACGTTCCAAATTTCATGGCAATCCAAGGTGTCTAGCCCAGTCATATATCCTCCCCAAGTTGAAGAATCCAAACTGCCATGATCTTGGCAGTTTCTGCACCGATTTTCAAATAGCCATAACTCCCTCGTTTCTCAATGGAATCATGTGTTCTTTATCTTGTTGGAAAGGTATTGAGATGCTCTACAACTTCTATTCAGGAGCCTAGTCCAGAAACGCATGGTAAGGCCCTCGTGTTTCCAGTTCTTTCAAGAGGTGAATAGTAACTCCGAAATTACTAACTTGTTTTCTTGCTTTGTTCTTAAGGTTTAAGCATTATAAGGACTTGTTAAAGCTTGTTAAGTGATTATAAACCCTTGGTAGTGTTGATAGAGCTTCCAAGAAGGTAAAGCCCTAACCCACCCTTTGAGTTATTATGAGTTTTTGATGTGGTTTTGATGTTACATAAAGATTAGTTCTTAATAAGAACATCCTTAGATATTTGGATTTGTTTTGGTGTGTAAAATGATGGGTGATTGATTTTAGTCTCACCACTGGACTTAGAGATGTAAAATGGATGTTTGTTGAGATTGATGAAGTATGGGTTGCCTTGGTTGGTTATTTGGAGTGATCGTAAAATGGAAACGTTTGATTTATAGCCGTCGTAATGGCGAAATTTCTTTAACCTTACGAACCGAGCTTAACAGTTGATATAACCTTCTGACCTTACTTATTAACTGACCTATACTTGTATATCTTGAGTCATAGATCATTTTGGCGAAAGAATCGTAGCATTCCGACTTACGGTTTAGGCGTTATGATAAAAATCGTAAAAGCAGTTCGTAAACGTAAGTGTGAGTTCGTAACTTCAATGGAACCCCCTTATAATGAGATATTCGGTTAAGAATCTTGGTAATTAAATACTAGAGGTCATAATGAAGATATGAGAGAAGACCTCATATCAAAAAGATTATTTTTCGATTTTATAAAAATGTTCGAATCAAGGTTAAGTGCGAAGAAACCCCTTAGAGGAGCACTTGGTTCTAACCTTCAAAACCACTTGGTATAACCGGCAAACGAGATTCGATTCCTAAGGTGAACCTTCGACTTAAATATTTATTGAATAACGTGGACTTAGTATGAGCCTAAAGTGAGTTATTAATGCCTTAGTTGTGTTTCGCTTACGTGTTTAAGCGTTGGATTATAGTGGATTATCCAAGGGATTAATCGTATGTTTTCGTTTGACTTTGTCTAGATTGTCCGGCATCGTCGCGAACCCCTATCACTTCTCGAGCATCAGGCAAGTTTACTAAACCTTACTCTATTATTCAGAGTATGTATATTTTCCTATGTTCAATACTTGTGTATTCCCAATTTATATACCAAATCTTTGTTGCAAGTATTGTGGCAAGTTTTCTAAATCTATACTTTGAAGTATTGATTATATATTACTGTTGTTGCCATGTGTGGAGTTATACAGTTGTGCGATACATGTTATATATTGTATAAAATAGAGTTTGATTTGGGTTTATATATGAGCTTTGAGATAAAGTAGTTATAAACCGGTATACCTTGTAGCTCTAGAGATAAGAGCATACTTCTTGTTTTCGACTCTAGACCGGGAGTCAGTATTTGAGATATGGAGATAGCCGTGGAAACCCGGAGGGATTCCAGCGGCAGTGTACTAATTATTCTGAGGATTGCTATTATTAAACATTAATTATATTTCTAGAAAGTATTAATTACCTGGAAATGATTTGAGGAATGTTATTTGAATATTACTTCATTCGAAGGTTATTATTTGGAAATGATTTGAGTATGGGCTTCTAAGCTAGATATGGGATATCAGCTATAAGCCAGGATTTTATATTTGCCCTAGGATAAGGGCGTGTGATTTTCTTGAAAAATCAGAAGTGATTATATTTTGTATATGATAAAGGTTATTTTCCGATAAAGATATCGGGTACTGTTATTCGAGGATTAATTATTTATTTAAAGAATGTTATTTATAAATGTTCATTTGAGGATTATTGACTTAAAGATTATTAGTGTGAATATCCATTTAAGGATTATTTATTTTTAAGAATATTACTTTTGAATATTTATTTGAGATTTAATTATTTAATGATTATTATTTCGAATATTCAAATGAGAATTATTAATTAAGGAACGTTATTTCAGATATTCATTTGAGGTTTACTTAATCGAAGAATATTATTGTGAATATTATCTGAGGATTATTTAATGAATATTATTTTTGAATATTCATTTGAAGATTAATTATTTATTTAATGAATATTATTTTCAAATATTCATTTGCGGATTATTTATTTAATGAATATTATTTTCAAATATTCATTTGCGGAGTACTTACTTAATGAATATTATTTTTAAATATTCATTTGAGGATTACTTACTTAATGAATATTATTTTCAAATATTCATTTAAGATTTACTTATTTAATAAATATTCTTAAGTATTTGTAAATCAAAAGAGGTTCCCAAAATAATGTTTTTCCATTTAAATCTGTCCTTTAAAGGGGATTTAAATGCTTGCTCAACTATCAAAAATATGGGAAACCTGATGTGACAACCCGGGTCAAATCCCGAGCATTTTTCGAAAAATGCTCGGGATTTGACCCGGGTTGTCACATATGGTATCAAAGCCGACTCTCGAAAGCTTGTTAACGCAAGTTGCCGGAGGTGGGGACACGAAGGTTGGTGGTATTATCCCACAATGGACAGAGGTCCGGAGGTGGGGACACGAAGCCAGCCGGTATTATCCCACAATGGCTAGGGAGGAACGATCTTGGAACCTATGGGATATCCGTTCAGGCTTGACGAGGACGTCAAGAGTTTAAGTGGGGGAGTTTGTAACACCCCAGTCCCACATCGAGGAGATTTGGGACTTATGTTCAGTTTATAAGGCAAAGTACTACTACTAATTAGCACCAACAAATCATGATCTTTTGGGGGCCTGTGGTGGGCTAGTTGTTACCCAAGTTGGCTGCGTTTGGGCCAGTACGCTTCGGCTTATTCGGACTCGGAATCGGGACTTGACCCGATTTTCGAAAAATGCTCGGGATTTGACCCGGGTTGTCACACCTGATTTAAGTGACTGCTACTCTTTTTAAACTCTCAACTCAAAAACTGTCAAGGGACAGATATTTTCTTGGAGCAATTTAATTGCTGCCAGTCTAATGTTGTGTTACCACCTCAATAATCGAGGGGTAAATTCATGGAACAAGTCGATATCCATTAACAAGCATAGCTTGGGAAATATTGGAGAATCTTCCTTTCCAACCTAGATATAACTACTTAGTGGAGTCGTATCAACAAGTGTTACACTTGGGGAAAGGAGGACGATCTTTACGTTTCAGAGTCATGGATTTCATCTGAACTAGGAGTGGTGTAAGTGGTCAAGTTGCGTGGGCCCATCCAACTTTTATATTGCCCCAAATGGGCCGGGAGGTCATAGTAAGGCGGTAGACAATGTCAGGCCGTCGTGATACTTCCATCTACATGTAGAAAACTATTTGAGCGGTGCGACCTGCTACTGATCATAGTAAGGTTAGGCACAGCGGACGCGGTAGCAACTCCAGTATTAGTTCATCATCCAATTTGGATATTTCCTGCAACATGTATTGGGGTGAAGAACCAATCGTGTTGGCAGGGGGTCGAGAAGTGTTTGGAATTGAAGTGACAATAAATCCATGCAACTTCATCTTTTATTTTATGAGTTATGACTCTGTGGATACCTTACATAACATGAGTTATGGTAAGGGAGTTGTTTATACTGAATCACCTTATAACTTCATCTTTTAAGTTATGTGTTGATATTCTGCTCACATAGCAGATATTTTTGGAAAGGTTATATTGGTTTACTTTGAAACCTCATCTTTTATATTATACTAGAACTTTGTTCATAATATAGCAAGAGTCTGCAGAAATATTATGAAAATGATATTTGAAGTACAATAATAGTACTGTTTTTGGAATACATTCCGATAAGGATATAATTTCAGTATCGAGATATTTTGACAAATTATTGTCTTATACCCGCTTTATTCTGGGTTGAGTTAAAGGCAGAGTTATGCCATACTTTCATTACCTTGCTGAGCTATCGCTCACTCTTGCTATTGTTTTATATATATTATATAGCAGCGAAGCAGGATGCCAATGGGTCGGCACATACCTCGCAAGGCGTTTCCATTAAGCAGTTTCTAGCAGCGATCCCGAGAGTAGTACGAACCAATCGAATCAGGCTTCGGCTTTTGGTATTCAACTTATGTATAGACATGAATAGTATTAGAGGATTGTGAGCATCAGAAGGCTAAGTTGGTAATGTAACAATACTTAGAAATTGTATCAGTAACAGATTCAAAAGACATTTAGGTATTGTAATAAAAGTTATTTATTCCGCAGTTGTTGTATTGTGTCATTTCTGAGACTCTAACCTGTGTGTGTGTGTGTGTGAGAGACATATGTTGTGGGGTCATGAGCAGGTGAATTATGAATGGTGTGAGTAATACAGGTAAGGCAAGGAATACATGGATTGTGACAACCCTAGATCCCTGACCCCGGATTTGGGGCTGTTACAGAAATGGTATCAGAGCGTTAGGTTACAGTCCTCAGAAACGATAGGAGACCGAGTCTTACAATACCCGTAATAATGATAAGAGCATCTGGAGCTCAAATTGAGTTCGTAGTCGGGTTAGAGGACATGACCCTGACCGTTTAAGATGAAGCCCGAGAGGGGACTTCTTCTGGGAAACCGTACTTAGGACTTCATGGTTAGTCACCTCGAATCGTATAAGTTATAGATGGATGGGACTCTGAGATGCCAGATCCCGAGGCCTTCGAGTAGGCATTTGATGATGCGCTTCTTGAAATGGACGGAGACCCGATAAAGAAAGATCCATAGGAGGATCTAGAGGAAGACCCCATAGTGGGTCAAGGAAAGAATCTTGTAAAGGACGTGTTAATTGATAAAGATGTAGTATGTTACTTGAGGTCGTACAATAGGACCGGACGAACCTTCAAGGGATAAATAAGTGACGAGACGAGAGTTTAAGGATCGTTCATGATTCATCAAGAGATATGACAAAGAAAATGGAGTAGAGTCTCCAAAGCAGAAGAGGTAGATGCAGTATAGCCAGTATCAGTGGATTGATTCGACTTGAACGGAACCTGTTACTCGTAGTCGGTTATAGTTGCCCCTAAGGAGGCGGCATACGTAAGAACCAAGACATTCAGATTTTCCCGAACGATTAAGGGTACTTAGTTGCCTAAGAATAGTGAAAGGAATTGTTTTGGCTATGAGGTTTCAATCCCCCCACGACCAACGATTCCACTGGAAATAGTTTCTATTACATCATTGAGGGATTTTATTATCTCAAGAAGGAATATTGGGTATAAGGATGATTGAAATAGAGACCGAATTTAAGCCTGTAGTTTCTAACGATCTTCCGGAGTACCGCCCAGTTGACATATGGAATTCGTCGTTGCTATGGGCGACAACGGAATCGAAGTTTTCTTATAGAATAGAACGCTTACTTGAGGTGTTTGCGCCTAGTCGAATAGAATTCCCTGCGATTGCAAATGTTGATGGTTGAATTCTTAGCGACTATTATAAGTCGGCAATGACGTAAGTATCGAGCACCATAGGGTGTGCCTGAAGAAGAAAAGCTTTAGAATGGAACAATTATCCATTAGAGGAGCCGACAAACAAAAAAAAAAAAAAAAAAAAGAAAAAAGGGCATCCGTAGAGACCTTGGTAGTACCCTCCCCATTTGCAAATTATGTGGGATATTTCCCCAATCTATGATCTATCTTGACCTCTTTCCAAGAAAGAATTCTGATAAAGGGTATATTCCCTCTTCGAAGTTATTTTATAACACTTGTGCTAAACCATATTCAGTTTCACCTGTGCCAGAGGCTGTCACAATGCCTACTTTCAGGTTTTCGAAGCCCTGTCAAATGATGTTATTTAAGCTTTGACTTTTCTTCAAATAATGAATGACCCTATGGTGATACCTCACCACTTGTTTGTTAGGTACCAGTATCTTTTTGGTTATTCTTTTCTTTGTATTTTCTTTGGAAACCGCACCTTTGGAATCTGTTTATTTTTAAATCCAAGGTGTTCCTTTGAGAAATATTGTCGAATGGCGATAATCATTAAATTGATCTCGAATTGCTTTCATACTTTTCAACTTCCACTGAGACGAACAACCCTATACTTATAGGGGCTACAAGGACTATCTGTCTGTGTGATAGAAGTCTGATGGGACGCCATCACTTGTAAGTTGTGAAATACAAGAAGGCTAATTACCTTTAGTAATGTCTCAATCGAGGCACACAACGTTGAGTTCTTATGATCATGTTGATCTCTCGGTAAATTCTTTTACCTGCAATAAGGTTACCTTAAAACTCATAACCTTACGATCACCAGTGTGTGACGTTTTCCTTGATATGAGAGCTGTCTTTTCAAGGCCCCATAATTCTGTTATCCGTATTGAATTTCAAGGGGAGGCCAACCAGGTCAAATAAGTCAAAATTCGCTGATAGGAATTAGATTCGCGACGAAATCGCCTATGTCAGGAGCGAATCCCTAAGACGAATAGAATGTTAGTGACATATCAATGAAATTGGTTTATTCTCCCAAGGATATTATGATAATGGAAAGCGTGTCAATCGATATATGTGAAAGAAATAGCGATGTGCCGTGAACTCCAATGACAACGGTGTTAGATAGATGCCCTATAGTGAAATTGAGATTTTGGAGGAGTTGTTACGAATGGACACTACCTCTGGGTTAGCAAGATAAGTACTGACGATGGAGTCAAAGGGAGCTGGTATTGTGACTTGGGAGAGGTGCAGCAGGAATAATTTCCGGAAATTTATGGAGACCCGGATGAAAATGAAAGTTAAAGAGTTAAAACAAGAAACCATGACTGTGACCGAGTATGAGGCCAAGTTTTCCGAATTATTGAGGTTTGTTCCGGAGTTTGTGAACACAGAATAAAAGAAATCCAGTAGGTTTCAACCAGGGCTACCTCTAACAAGCAGCCCACTGTCAGGACCTTTAAATAATAGGTACCCTTGTAAATGATTGTTTGATCAGCGGAAGAACGTTGTGTATTTCCAAATTTATTTAAGAACTGGGTATCACCAGTTGGAAGTTAAATCCGAGGATATACCCAAGACTGCGATTCGTACCAGGAATAGACACTTCGAGTTTTCAGCGAGGTTATTTTGGGATTGACTAATGCACCCACAAATGTTTATGGAATGTAATGAATGGACTTTAAGTTATCCGTGATAGTAGATAACGTGAGATGGAGAAATGGCTAGAATTGACCTAGAATTATGACTGTGAGATACACTACCATCCGGGGGAGGCCAATGTGGTGGCCGATACCCTTAATTAAAATGAGACAGAGATGGATTCCGAATGATCGGGAATTAAAGGATGAGATTTTACACAAAACCCAAGTTAGTCCAACAAACTAGAAAGACAAAAGATTTCACCAACAAGCGGCTAGTGACAACCAAGACAGACAGAGAAAGTATGCGGACTAGCCCGCGAGTATAGAGATAGTACTGCTACTGATAAGCTAAATGGCAAGTTGATGAATGGCAAACAAGTTTATGCTGGTGTATTTCTGTGCAAACAAGATAGAGAATATGAGGTTAGAGATTCGTGATGCTATAGGTATCTCCAGGGAAAGAATTAATGATATTTGAAAAGAAAGGGAAGTGAGCCCGAGATTCATTGGGCCATCTGAGATTTAAGACGCGCCAGGAAGGTGGCCTACGAGCCAGCCTTACCCCCCAAACTTGTAGAATGGTCATAACGGGGTTCATGTGTCAATGCTACGTCAGTATACTATAAATGCCCGGCATATGTAGAGTACGAGCACGTAAACATACAACCAGACTTGACATATGTGGAGCAACCAATGGAAATTATAGATCGAAAGGAACAAGTACTCCGAAACAAGGTCATCAAACTAGTCAGAGTGGTATGGAGGAATCATAATGTGGAAGAATCAACTTGGGAGCTAGAGAGCGAGATGCTAGAAAGATATCCCCATTTGTTTTCAGAGTGATTCCGGGACGAAATCCTTTTAAGGAGGGGAGACTGTAAGACCCCAGATTTTGGGTAGAATTAAAACTTTTATTATATGTTGATGTAAATATGGATAGTGGCAATGACTTTGAGAATCAAGTTATGAAATGAATATGAATTTCGGTTTTCAAACATTTTGAGAATAGTAAGAATGGACTGAACATATAGATACGAATAATCTCTCTGGAAAATAAGAATACAATATTCCAAGGAAGAAAAGTATTTTTATGTCATCCAAATCGATATCTGGTATGCATCCGACAACTCCGTAAACAAGATAGCGTGTGCCCGAGAAAGCACTAGAACATTTCTAAGTGCAAGAAGTAAAGAGAAATAAACCAGGAATATTGGAACGGATATTGATCCAAAGGATTATAGAAAAACCACTGATGAATAGTAACTTTTGATGAATAGTAAATTTTTGTCGTTTAAAAAGTTTTTTCAGACCACCCTATATACGGAACGATATAATGAACTTTCAAAGCTGTATTAGTGATCTACGATGAAAATAAAAGAATGCAGAAGCTGTCAGAATCAGAAAAATAGCATTTTTCGTTTTCTCCGAAATTTCACCAAAAACGGACTAAATAATTATTATTTGAGGATATTTAAGGATTTAAATTATTAATTATATGGATATGGATTTGATAAATGAATTAGAAGTATCGAGAACGATTTCGGTAAAATACCTCGATAGAACCCTCGAGAAACCTTGCGAGCGTTCTACGAAATTAAACGAACCAGTAAAACTACTTTATCTGGGCCAGTGCATGTGTGACATGTGTCGGAAGGAGAAGCAACCAAGGGTGATGACTCACCACTTTTGACATAAAAATCAGCATTTCTAATTGATTAACCAAGATAAAGAAAAGAAAAAGAGAAGAGGAAGAACACCCCCATTTTCGGCTCAGCTGGGACAAGGAAGAGAGAAAAATTCATATCTCCATTTCTATCCATCCTAAAATCACCAAATTTTAGCCATAGCTTCTCCACTCCATGTATAACACACGTTCAAAATTTCATGGCAATCCAAGGTGTTTAGCCCAGTCATATATCCTCCCCAAGTTGAAGAATCCAAACTGCCATGATCTTGGCAGTTTCTGCACCGATTTTCAAATAGCCATAACTCCCTCGTTTCTCAATGGAATCATGTGTTCTTTATCTTGTTGGAAAGGTATTGAGATGCTCTACAACTTCTATTCAGGAGCCTAGTCCAGAAACGCATGGTAAGGCCCTCGTGTTTCCAGTTCTTTCAAGAGGTGAATAGTAACTCCGAAATTACTAACTTGTTTTCTTGCTTTGTTCTTAAGGTTTAAGCATTATAAGGACTTGTTAAAGCTTGTTAAGTGATTATAAACCCTTGGTAGTGTTGATAGAGCTTCCAAGAAGGTAAAGCCCTAACCCACCCTTTGAGTTATTATGAGTTTTTGATGTGGTTTTGATGTTACATAAAGATTAGTTCTTAATAAGAACATCCTTAGATATTTGGATTTGTTTTGGTGTGTAAAATGATGGGTGATTGATTTTAGTCTCACCACTGGACTTAGAGATGTAAAATGGATGTTTGTTGAGATTGATGAAGTATGGGTTGCCTTGGTTGGTTATTTGGAGTGATCGTAAAATGGAAACGTTTGATTTATAGCCGTCGTAATGGCGAAATTTCTTTAACCTTACGAACCGAGCTTAACAGTTGATATAACCTTCTGACCTTACTTATTAACTGACCTATACTTGTATATCTTGAGTCATAGATCATTTTGGCGAAAGAATCGTAGCATTCCGACTTACGGTTTAGGCGTTATGATAAAAATCGTAAAAGCAGTTCGTAAACGTAAGTGTGAGTTCGTAACTTCAATGGAACCCCCTTATAATGAGATATTCGGTTAAGAATCTTGGTAATTAAATACTAGAGGTCATAATGAAGATATGAGAGAAGACCTCATATCAAAAAGATTATTTTTCGATTTTATAAAAATGTTCGAATCAAGGTTAAGTGCGAAGAAACCCCTTAGAGGAGCACTTGGTTCTAACCTTCAAAACCACTTGGTATAACCGGCAAACGAGATTCGATTCCTAAGGTGAACCTTCGACTTAAATATTTATTGAATAACGTGGACTTAGTATGAGCCTAAAGTGAGTTATTAATGCCTTAGTTGTGTTTCGCTTACGTGTTTAAGCATTGGATTATAGTGGATTATCCAAGGGATTAATCGTATGTTTTCGTTTGACTTTGTCTAGATTGTCCGGCATCGTCGCGAACCCCTATCACTTCTCGAGCATCAGGCAAGTTTACTAAACCTTACTCTATTATTCAGAGTATGTATATTTTCCTATGTTCAATACTTTTGTATTCCCAATTTATATACCAAATCTTTGTTGCAAGTATTGTGGCAAGTTTTCTAAATCTATACTTTGAAGTATTGATTATATATTACTGTTGTTGCCATGTGTGGAGTTATACAGTTGTGCGATACATGTTATATATTGTATGAAATAGAGTTTGATTTGGGTTTATATATGAGCTTTGAGATAAAGTAGTTATAAACCGGTATACCTTGTAGCTCTAGAGATAAGAGCATACTTCTTGTTTTCGACTCTAGACCGGGAGTCAGTATTTGAGATATGGAGATAGCCGTGGAAACCCGGAGGGATTCCAGCGGCAGTGTACTAATTATTCTGAGGATTGCTATTATTAAACATTAATTATATTTCTAGAAAGTATTAATTACCTGGAAATGATTTGAGGAATGTTATTTGAATATTACTTCATTCGAAGGTTATTATTTGGAAATGATTTGAGTATGGGCTTCTAAGCTAGATATGGGATATCAGCTATAAGCCAGGATTTTATATTTGCCCTAGGATAAGGGCGTGTGATTTTCTTGAAAAATCAGAAGTGATTATATTTTGTATATGATAAAGGTTATTTTCCGATAAAGATATCGGGTACTGTTATTCGAGGATTAATTATTTATTTAAAGAATGTTATTTATAAATGTTCATTTGAGGATTATTGACTTAAAGATTATTAGTGTGAATATCCATTTAAGGATTATTTATTTTTAAGAATATTACTTTTGAATATTTATTTGAGATTTAATTATTTAATGATTATTATTTCGAATATTCAAATGAGAATTATTAATTAAGGAACGTTATTTCAGATATTCATTTGAGGTTTACTTAATCGAAGAATATTATTGTGAATATTATCTGAGGATTATTTAATGAATATTATTTTTGAATATTCATTTGAAGATTAATTATTTATTTAATGAATATTATTTTCAAATATTCATTTGCGGATTATTTATTTAATGAATATTATTTTCAAATATTCATTTGCGGAGTACTTACTTAATGAATATTATTTTTAAATATTCATTTGAGGATTACTTACTTAATGAATATTATTTTCAAATATTCATTTAAGATTTACTTATTTAATAAATATTCTTAAGTATTTGTAAATCAAAAGAGGTTCCCAAAATAATGTTTTTCCATTTAAATCTGTCCTTTAAAGGGGATTTAAATGCTCGCTCAACTATCAAAAATATGGGAAACCTGATTTAAGTGACTGCTACTCTTTTTAAACTCTCAACTCAAAAACTGTCAAGGGACAGATATTTTCTTGGAGCAATTTAATTGCTGCCAGTCTAATGTTGTGTTACCACCTCAATAATCGAGGGGTAAATTCATGGAACAAGTCGATATCCATTAACAAGCATAGCTTGGGAAATATTGGAGAATCTTCCTTTCCAACCTAGATATAACTACTTAGTGGAGTCGTATCAACAAGTGTTACACTTGGGGAAAGGAGGACGATCTTTACGTTTCAGAGTCATGGATTTCATCTGAACTAGGAGTGGTGTAAGTGGTCAAGTTGCGTGGGCCCATCCAACTTTTATATTGCCCCAAATGGGCCGGGAGGTCATAGTAAGGCGGTAGACAATGTCAGGCCGTCGTGATACTTCCATCTACATGTAGAAAACTATTTGAGCGGTGCGACCTGCTACTGATCATAGTAAGGTTAGGCACAGCGGACGCGGTAGCAACTCCAGTATTAGTTCATCATCCAATTTGGATATTTCCTGCAACATGTATTGGGGTGAAGAACCAATCGTGTTGGCAGGGGGTCGAGAAGTGTTTGGAATTGAAGTGACAATAAATCCATGCAACTTCATCTTTTATTTTATGAGTTATGACTCTGTGGATACCTTACATAACATGAGTTATGGTAAGGGAGTTGTTTATACTGAATCACCTTATAACTTCATCTTTTAAGTTATGTGTTGATATTCTGCTTACATAGCAGATATTTTTGGAAAGGTTATATTGGTTTACTTTGAAACCTCATCTTTTATATTATACTAGAACTTTGTTCATAATATAGCAAGAGTCTGCAGAAATATTATGAAAATGATATTTGAAGTACAATAATAGTACTGTTTTTGGAATACATTCCGATAAGGATATAATTTCAGTATCGAGATATTTTGACAAATTATTGTCTTATACCCGCTTTATTCTGGGTTGAGTTAAAGGCAGAGTTATGCCATACTTTCATTACCTTGCTGAGCTATCGCTCACTCTTGCTATTGTTTTATATATATTATATAGCAGCGAAGCAGGATGCCAATGGGTCGGCACATACCTCGCAAGGCGTTTCCATTAAGCAGTTTCTAGCAGCGATCCCGAGAGTAGTACGAACCAATCGAATCGGGCTTCGGCTTTTGGTATTCAACTTATGTATAGACATGAATAGTATTAGAGGATTGTGAGCATCAGAAGGCTAAGTTGGTAATGTAACAATACTTAGAAATTGTATCAGTAACAGATTCAAAAGACATTTGGGTATTGTAATAAAAGTTATTTATTCCGCAGTTGTTGTATTGTGTCGTTTCTGAGACTCTAACCTGTGTGTGTGTGTGTGAGAGACATATGTTGTGGGGTCATGAGCAGGTGAATTATGAATGGTGTGAGTAATACAGGTAAGGCAAGGAATACATGGATTGTGACAACCCTAGATCCCTGACCCCGGATTTGGGGCTGTTACAATTTGCTTGTGCAGAAAACTCAGTACCACTTTAGCATCATTAGTCGGTAAAGCCTTTACCTCGACCCACTTGGAAACATAATCCACTGCTAGCAAAATGTACTGGTTGTTGCATGAAGGAATAAAAGGGCCCATGAAGTCAATGCCCCACACATCAAAAATCTCCACCTCCAGCAGCATACTAAGAGGCATCTCGTTCCTTCTCGAGATATTACCAACCCTTTGGCATCGATCACATCTCAACACAAACTGATGAGCATCCTTAAACAGAGTTGGCCAATAGAACCCAGCCTGAAGTACTCGAGTAGCTGTCTTCTCACCACCATAATGACCTCCATAAGTGGTGGAATGGTAATCACGCAAAACACCCTCTACCTCACTTTAAGGAATGCATCTGCGTAGAACTTGATCGGCTCCCTGTCTGAACAAAAAGGGTTCGTCCCAATAGTACCATTTAACATCATGTAGGAACTTCTTCCTTTGAGCATAAGAGAATTCCGAAGGAATGACCTTACTTACCAGATAGTTCACAATATCTGCAAACCATGGTTCTTCAGCTTGCGCTCCAAAAAGCTGCTCATCAGGAAAGAATTCATTGATGAGAGATTTGTCCAATGAATTCTTACTGTGGTGTTCTAACCGGGACAAGTGATCAGCCACCTGATTCTCAGTACCCTTTCTGTCTTTAATTACCAGGTCGAATTCTTGAAGTAATAGAACCCAACGAATTAACCGCGGTTTCGAATCTTTCTTCGACATCAGATATCGAATAGCTGCATGATCAGTAAATACCACTACCTTGGTTCCAAGCAAGTAAGATCTGAATTTCTCGAAACTATATACAATGGCCAATAGTTCCTTTTCTGTAGTGGTGTAATTCAGCTGCGCATCGTTGAGTGTTTTGCTAGCGTAGTAGATCACATGAAATACATTGTTCTTCCTTTGCCCAAGAACAGCTCCAACTGCAAAGTCACTAGCATCACACATCAACTCGAATGGATCACTCCAATCAGGTGCGGTAATAACAGGTGCAGATGTCAACTTCTTTTTCAACAGCTCAAAAGCAGCGAAGCATTCTTCATCAAACTTGAAAGGGATATCCTTCTCCAACAAGTTGCACAAGGGCTTAGAGATTTTGGAGAAATCTTGAATGAACCGCCGATAGAAACCCGCATGACCAAGAAAACTGCGAATTCCCTTAACTGAAATTGGTGGAGGAAGATTTTCAATTGTCTTCACTTTGGCTTTGTCCACCTCAAGCCCCTTGCTAGATACCTTATGCCCAAGAATGATTCCCTCTTGCACCATGAAGTGACATTTTTCCCAGTTGAGTACTAGATTAGTCTCAACACATCTTTTCAGCACCATGCCCAAATTACTGAGGCACTCATCATATGACGCTCCAAAAACTGAGAAGTCATCCATGAACACTTCTACATTTATGCCAATCATCTCCGAGAAAATGGCCATCATACACCTCTAAAACGTAGCAGGTGCACCACATAGGCCAAAAGGTACACGCCGGAATGCGAAAGTACCAAAAGGACATGTAAAGGTGGTCTTCTCCTGGTCTTCTGGAGTAATACCAATCTGGTTGTAACCTGAATAACCATCCAACAAGCAATAGAATTCATGCCCCGCCAACCTGTCCAACATCTGATCAATGAAAGGAAGGGGAAAATGATCCTTCCTGGTAGCTTTGTTCAGTTTTCGGTAGTCCATGCAAATTCTCCATCCAGTAACTGTATGAGTCGGGATCAACTCGTTTTTTTCATTAGCCACCACTGTCATGCCTCCTTTCTTAGGCACACATTGCACTGGACTCACCCATGAACTGTCTGAAATAGGATAGATGATCCCAGCATCTAGCCACTTGAGAATTTCTTTCTTCACTACCTCCTTCATGATAGGATTAAGACGTCTCTGAGGGTCCACAGTTGGCTTGCTTCCTGGCTCTAGTGGAATTTTATGCATACAGTAAGAAGGGCTGATACCCTTAATATCTGCTATAGTCCACCCAATTGCTGATTTAAACTCTCTCAAGATTCTGAGGAGTTTGTCTTCTTCACTACCTGACAAGTTAGATGAGATAATAACAGGTAATGTAGATGAATCACCTAAAAAAGCAAACCTCAAATGTTCTGGTAGTTGTTTAAGCTCAAGAGTGGGAGCTTTCTCAATAGAAGGCTTGAGACGCTCTTGTGGTTTCTCCAACTCTGTTATGCCAAGAGAGTCAAAAGGCATGTCTAACCTCCTCTTCCACGGAGTTGCATTCAAATACTGAGCTTGTTCCTCTTTTTCTTTACCCTCAACATCAGATTCCCCCATAAGTGCTTTTTCCAAGGTGTCTGACTTGATCAATTTGTCAAACTCCTTGCTTACTGCAGAATCCACAAGATCTATAGAGAAACATTCTTCATCTTCTGTAGGAAACTTCATTGCATTGAAAACATTGAAGGTGACATTCTGGTCATGTACCCTCATCGTGAGTTCCCCTTTTTGAACATCAATCAAAGTTCGACCTGTAGCGAGAAACGGCCTTCCTAAGATGATAGGAATCTTCTTGTCTTCTTCAAAATCCAGAATAACGAAATCAGCGGGGAAGATAAGCTTGTCAACCCTTACTAGGACATCCTCCACAATACCCCTAGGGTATGTGATAGACCTATCTTCCAGCTGTAAAGACATGGCAGTAGGTTTAGGCTCCGGTAGCCCTAGTTGCAAAAAGACGGACAATGGCATCAGATTAATACTCGCTCCCAAATTACACAGACACTTGTCGAACGATAGATTGCCAATAGTGCAAGGAATTGTGAAACTCCCTGGATCCTTAAGTTTCGGGGGCAACTTCTGCTGCAGAATAGCACTGCACTCCTCCGTTAGAGCAACGGTTTCCAAATCTTCTAACTTCAACTTTCTTGAGAGAATACCCTTCATGAACTTTGCGTATCTCGGCATCTGTTCAAGAGCCTCCGCAAAAGGTATGTTTATATGCAGCTTCTTGAAAACCTCCAAGAACTTAGCAAATTGTGTGTTTAGCTTCTGTTTCTGAAGTCTTCTAGGGAACGGAGGAGGGGGTAGATTACCTTACCCTCTGTTTCTTGCTTAGAAGTGGAATCATGAGATGCATTGGGGTGTTTGCTCACCACTTTCTCCACCAAATCCTTCTTTTCAGGCATTTTCACTTTTTCTGGCAGAAGTGCATGCGCGGGCGCGCTCTGGGCTGCGCGGGCGAGCTCTGGGCTGCGCGGGCGAGCTCTGGGCTGCGCGGGCTCGCTCCTGTTCCTGGAAATCAGGCGCGGGCGCGCTCTGGAAGGCGCGGGCGCGCTCTGCTCCCTGGATTTCTCCTTCAGCTTCTTCTTTTTCCTGACCTTCAGTGTTTTGGTCAGTTGTGACCTTCCCTGATCTCAATGTAATTGCCTTGACATGTTCCTTACTCTCCCGTTTGCCTGGATTAGTTTTCGTATCACTAGGGAGAGTTCCCTGTGGTCTGTTCAGCAACGCACTGGCTATCTGTCCAATCTGAGTTTCCAAAGTCTTGAGAGAAGCCGCCTGGCTCTTGCACATCAACCTCAACTCTTCCAATTCTGACTTTTCATTAGAAGACTGACCATGGTGACCTTGAGGTTGTTGATGAAATCCTGGTGGTGGCTGATAAGGTTGTCTTGGAGCATATTGCTGCTGATAACCAGCAGGGTTGAATGGCTTAGCTCCAAATTGTTGACCTTGATACTGCTGCTGACCACCTTGATTGTTACTCCAGCTGAAATTCGGGTGGTTTCTGTTATTTGGATGATAAACATTAGGAACTGGCTGTTGTGGCCTCTGAAAATTACTCACGAACTGTGCTGATTCACTAGATATAGCACACTGATTAGTGTCATGAGCACCTGCACATAGTTCACAGACACTAGCCACTTGCTGCATTCCCATGTTAGATAGAGAATCCACCTTCATAGAAAGAGCTTTTAGCTGAGCTGCTAATGCTGTAGTCGCATCCACTTCCAGAATTCCTGCTGCCTTGCCATGTGATAACCTCTGAGTAGGATTCTGGTACTCATTAGCAGCCATCATCTCTATAAGTTCAAAGGCCTCCTCATAGCTTTTGGCCCAAAGAGCTCCACCTGATGCTACATCAAGCATTGGTCTTGATTGACCTCCCAAACCATTGTAGAAACAATTTATCACCATCCAATCAGGCATTCCATGGTGAGGGCACTTTCGTAGCATCTCTTTGTAACGCTCCCAAGCTTCACATAACGTTTCCCCTGAAAGCTGAGAAAACTGCGTGAAAGCATTCCTTATTGCAGCTGTTTTGGCCATTGGGAAGAACTTAGTGAGAAACTTTTGAGCAAGCTCCTCCCATGTAGTGATAGACCCTGCTGGTAGAGAATGTAACCAGCCCTTAGCTTTATCCCTCAAGGAAAAAGGGAAAGTCTCAGCTTCACTGCATCCTCTGACACTCCATTGAACTTGAAAGTGTCACAAATCTCAATGAAATCCCTAATATGCATATTAGGGTCTTCCGTTGGAGAACCCCCGAACTGCACAGAGTTCTGTAGCATCTGAATCGTTCCCGCCTTGATCTCAAAGTTGTTAGCCGAGATAGCTGGTCTAACAATGCTTGACTGAATATCATTGATATTTGGCTGAGAATAATCCATCAAAGCCTTTGCTCCTGCTGCTGCTGGTTCTCCCATAACTAGATTCAAGTTAGTTCCTTCTCCTTCCAGATTATTCTTACGAGATTGAGAACGTGTTTGCATACACGCTCACTAGAGTATCTGGAACACACCAAACAAAGAAAAATTGATGAGAAAAACAATCTGAGTCAGTGAACCTTAACTGTCACTGATGACAAGCACATAAACTATATTAAAACTACACCGAGTCCCCGGCAGCGGCGCCAAAAACTTGTTCGCACAAAAACACGCAAGCGCACGTGGTCACAAGTAGTATATAGATAAATCAAGTTCGATCCCACAAGGACTGGTTTTAGTTGTAATAAGTTGTACTTATGCACCAATGTTTGGTTATTACCCACTGCTAAGACAATTATCAAATTGGGGGTTTTTTTGATTTACTAAAAGAATTACTAGTGAATTACTGATATGAGAAAACATGGGATCCTAACATCGTTACATATTTCATCTAGAGTCTCTTGTTCTTAACCTCTGTATGTGACAGTTGTGAAAACTAACCAGATAATAACAAATTTAGTACACGCTACCTTTCAGTATACGTATACCCTACCACTTAAACATCCACAGATAGATAGAAGTTAAATGGACACCAGATATGCTTAGTCCCTATATGTCTATAGAGATTGAAAACATAGTGGTTGAATGAACAGGTTATCTATTCAGATTACATAAGGTAGATGAAATGGTTAAAACCACCCACAAATTATGCATGATAATCATACAAAAACTTATGCTAGCATGGCAAGTTCTAAATCCCTAAATCCACTTTCGCAATCATTAAGGATTAACAAACAATCATGAATGTTAGCTACGCATCCACAATGAATAAGCACAACCATGATAGGAAATCAATTCGCCACCACACACAGAGTATATAAAACAATTAACCACTAAACTCCATAAAAACTCTGTTAGAATCCCACGATAATGATTAGTTCATAAATGAACCATTCATCATCGCGGGTTCTAATGAAAACATGATATAATAACTAAGTCTTGAATAAATAATTGCAAAGAGTATCCAGAATAATAATGTTTAGAAAAACTAGAAAAGAAGAATCCAAGTATTGCTTAATTGAGAGAAATACAAAATAAAAATGTAATCCGGCTCCTCAATCTAAGTCTCTATGTTCTTCTGTATTATTCTTCGACCTGTCTCCAAATTAGGGTTCTCCCCTTAGAAAACATCCACCATAAATGACAAAAGCCCAAGACATGACCCGCTACCACTCTAAGCCCACAAAAACAAAATACAGAAATTCCACCAGTCGGGGACGCGCGGCCGCGCGCCTACAAACGCGGGCGCGCCTCATTCTCTGCCAACTACGCGCGGGCGCGCTCTAGGAGGCGCGGGCGCGCCTGGTTCTCTGCCCAGTTTTCTGCTTTGCTGCTTTATTAGATCACTACCTCGCCAATTGCTTGTCTCCAAAATCATTCAACTCCTGGAGCAAAAACCACCATTTTCAAGCACGACGACCACCGCTTGATCCCATTTAGCTTATCTGCACATAAACACTAAAACTCATCATAACATCACACACTTGAGGCCAAAACAACCAATTTAAGCTGATTTTAAGGCGTTCAAAGTAGATATAAAACCGACTTATCATTTTCTATAAATCCAAATTCTCTAATGAAGCTCATGACAACAACTTCAAACCTGCTGTCAAAAGAAGTTACTGTCTACTTGGTCTATGTCTGTTATGTGACAGCATGTGTTGATTTGACTTTTCATGTCAGTATTTTGTGCCAGTCTCATACTTTTAAACCGTGTATGACATTAATGTGGTTACTTGTTAAGTTTGAGAGATAAAAATCTGTTCCATTGGACTTTCACACTTTTTTTTGCATTAATCTGTAGGATTAAAGGAGGACACGACCATTAATTACTTTTGTGGTAGTTGTATGGGTACTCTAACTGTTGACCATTAGACTTTAATCCTTAGACGGTTTTTCCTATAAATTAACCTTAGGTTTCACCAGTCTGCTCTCAGTTTTAAAGTAAATAATGGAAAACAAAGTAGGGATTGAAGTTGGGCTAAAGAAGTGTGATAGTGAACCATACAATGAAGAGATTGAGGAGCTCTTCGAGGTGTTGTTGGATGCCCTCGATGAGATAGACGAGGAAAAGAAACAGGACGAGGAGGCCAAGGCTCAGGAAGAAGATAAAGAGCTTCAGGCACTTCTCAAAGAAGAAGGTCGCTCTGAAGAAGAAATTAAGGCAGAGACGTTAAAACTAGTTGATAAAATCATAGAATAATGTACTCAATGTTCTATTTTAATGATTTTATTAATAATAAAAGTTCTTGTTTTTGTGATTATTGAGTTTATGAAGTGTCTGTGTACTTTGCTTAATATCTGTGTTGAAACGATTACATTGCAAAATCCATAATGTGTCAATATTAAGTTAAGTATATGAATAAAGCATTCTAATAAGTTTATGACAGAACCTATTCCCAATCGAAGTTACTGTCGTTAAGAAGGATACTGTCGTGTGTTTCTTGACAGCAACCTTCTTGACAGCAGGAAAAGACTTTCTGTCAAGACTTGTAAAGGATACTGTCATTCATATGCTTAACGGTGACAGCAAGTTTTTGCGCAATAGTTGCTGTCGCGCAAAACCTACTGTCACCACCTCTTATTACTGACAGATTGTTTCTAGCGCACAGGTTACTGTCAACAATAGTGGACCGTTGAAATTGGATATTTATCCCACGTTGGTCAGTGAATAACGGGCAGTAACTCACGTGTTTAAGAGTGGGTTAAGACACGTTCTTGAAATCCACTTTTTATGCACAAAACGTTTGAGATACCCCTATTTATTCCCCAGTTACTCAGACATATCTTTCTCTTTCTCATCAAACTCAAGGCAAAATACCTTTCTTCCAACAAAAAGCAACTTTCTTACTTTCTTCTTTTCTTGCAATCTCCATGGCCCCCAAACAGACTCTCTCTCAAACAAACTTTGCTGGCATCTTTTCCCCAAATGATGCTGGTGAAGGCTTCAAAGGACTAGTGTTTTTCTTGAACAAGTCCTATCTCGGTTATGCCATCACCTCAACCCCCATTCTCGACTTAGACAGACTTGAGGCGTTTTGGCAAACTGTTGTTGCTCAAACTGAGGCTGAGAACCCGGGTATTCAATTCACAATCTCTGGGCAACAATACACTCTTACAGCTGAGGTCATCAACAATGCTCTTGGTATTACACTTGAAGCAAGACAACAATTTACTGAACTTGCAAATGATGACGCTCTCAAGAAGCTCTTCTTGAAGATTGGGTATGCAGGCCCTATTCTCGAAGAGGGAACTACCAAATGGTATCCAACTGGTGAAATGGATAGGAAGCATCTGAGAAAGGAGTGGAGCATGATACTTGATGTGATGGTCAAGGTGTTCTCTACCAAGTCCACCGGATGGAATGGGATACCCTCCTACATCAAGAAACTGACACATTCTCTTGTCCATGGATACAAGGTGAATGTTGGAGCTCTCCTCATGGCACACCTCAAAGCTGCCATAGGTAAGAAGGTATCAATCTACCCTCGCTTTCTTATGATGTGCATTAATTCATTCTGTGATTTTAATGATGCTGCCCCTCGTTTAGAGGCTTGCTCAGTTTTGAAAAAGAACACACACACACTGTTATCTTCACATAATCTCAATGCACATATTCCATTTTGTTTCACTAAGCACATGGTTGATCAAGTGTCCAACCTTGATTTTCCATTACCCTCTGGTTATGACTCTTTCACTCTTGAGAATGAAACTGAATTAGACCCAAATTCAGTTAACCCACATTCAACACCATACATTCAGCCTAGGCCCTCTAGACTTCTCAAAGCCCAAAGAGAGGCTTTACAAGATTCCAGGAAAAGACCCTTAGAAGCTGATGTTGGTGGTAGCTCTGTTAGTCAAGAGGGAGACACTGCACCTAGTGCAGCAAATAAGGAAGGTAGTCAAACAGAACCCACAGTGGTTCCCCCTGAGCCTAAGAAGAAGAGAGCTAGGAGGACCAAAACCACTGTCAGCCACCCTGCAGTCTCCCAAAAGACTGTAGAGGAAACCAGGGAAATAAACTCCTCCCTAGATGTGCCTTCTCAACAAGGGACATCTATTGAAATTGGCCCGTCTCCCAAGGCACCCTGTACAGAGTCTGCACAAACTCATGGTTCACAACCTGAGATACCCCCACTTGAAGAAACACACAGTGAGTTAGGGCACAGTGAGTATTTCTCTACTCCAATTGATGGTTCACATATTTCATCTGTGAATCAGCCCCCACTCTCTGCTACACTTTCACCTTCTTCCTTCCCTACACATTCTTTTGTTTCTTCTCAACAACCTAGAGAAGGGGACAGTCCCAACCCTTCAGGTTTTGATCATCCATCTCCAATCATGGATGAGCCCCCATCTAGTGGTCCACAAGCACCCATTTCTCAAAGTGAGATGGACACCACTCCTCCAAACACTGAGCTAGGGCAAAGTGGTATTTTGTTAGAAAATGAAACAGCCAACACTTTGTCTGAACTCCAAGGAGCATCTTACCTTCAGGAAGATGCTGTCACAGCCTCTGTTGCTGTCAAAGACACTGGCAATGTTGTTGTCTTGGACACAGCTGCTGTCATGGCTGGAGAGAAAGATACTGTCCCTACAGAAACTACTGTCACTCCACCTCCCAAAGTTACTGTCATGCTAGAACCTGCTGTCTAGACTCCAACTGACAGTAACATTCCTGCCAAAGATGCTGTCCAGTCCTCTCAGCCTGATTTTGATGCTGTGATCATTGAGGATGCTTCTGATGATGATCTACCTCTTGCCAAACTCTTAAAGGTACATTCTAAATCTACTCCTTCCATGCATGTTAGTACTGCTCATACCCATGCATCTAGGTTGAGTGAGGGTGTGCAAAAGAAAAGAGAGATAAAAGAAAAGAGAGGTGAGCATAAAAATGAGAGGCAGCCAAATGAGCTGGCAAAAGGAGAGGGACTTGAGCATGTCCAGAGAGCTATTGAGGGAGCCCACACTATTCAGGCATTAGGCCTTGAGAGTCAATCTATGAGGGGTGATGAGATCACTCAAAAACACCCTGAGAGTGTGAGAACCCCCATAGCCTCCCAGCCCCTTTCCTTTCCTTCCCCTCCTAGAAGGTTAAGGTCTGGTGGCCCCTCTGCTACTTTTGGTAACAGGATTCCAGCTCTGAAAGGACAGTGTGCTACTTTGAACTCCAAGATGGACTCTCTCTCTCAACTGATGGTTGATGGTTTTGCTGCTACTCAGCTCTCTATCCAGTTCCTCACTGACCTAGTAGCTGCCAACTCAACTAAGGTGGAGAAGGTAGCAAGATCAGAATCAATATCTATTCAGGTATCAGGTGGAACTCAGGGGGAGCCAGTAGCTGTGAAGAAAAAAGGGGGAGCTAAGGGGAAAGCAATATCTAAGGGGGAGCAGGTCAAACCAAGCAGTGGACAACCAAAGGATAAAGCTGAAGAGCTTGTTGAAGTTGACTTGGATGGAGAAAGAGTACTGATGTCTAAAGCAACTCAAGATGCAATGCAAAGAAGACCTGCATCTAGACATCCAATTCTACCTCCTGTGATAATCAGAGAGCCAACTCCAGCATCTCAAGAATCTGCTCTACAAAGAAGATGGAGAGAAATGGAGGAACAGAATAAGTCTAGGAAAGGTAAAGGGAAACTGCATGACTCCATCCATAAAGGAAATACTTGGTCCAATGGTACTGAGTATGATCAAGAAGAAGCCAATACTCTAATGGTGGATTACAGGGAGAGCACATTACACAATCATGACAGTGACTTTAGCAGTTTGGTGGAAGAAGCAATGAATGCTCCAAGCAACCGTCCAACCAACACCACAAAACTGTTAAAGGATCAAATCACCAGTGTCAGTGTAATGATTAATGATGAGAAAAGATGGGCTGTAAGTATCTATTTCACTTCTGGCATATCTTATTTCATCACAATGCAGTTATTGCAGAGTCTGCCAGCAAAGGTGTTGTGTGCTTTGAAGGGAAAGATCAGGGCAACTCAAACACCATTCAATGAAATATTAGATATGCAAATCCAGAACCTGCTCACACAAAAGCTACCTGAAGTCTACACAAATCCACCAAGTGTTTTCTACAGATCTGTGACTAAGGATGGCACAAGAAGGAACAGCTTCATGAATTTGGTTGGCACATCCAGAATGGAAACCAAGTCAATTCTGAAAGTGTTAGATGGAATACTCAGTTCAAATGCCAATCCAGGAAGAGTTTATGCTGTTCAAGAGATCTACAAAATGCTGGTGTTGAGAGACAAGGCACTGGGAGCTAGAGTGAAGGAACTAATCTCTAGAGCCAATGCTAAAAGAAATGATCAAGGTGGAAGCTGTCTCTATGACATTCCTCCTCAGGATGATGATGATGATGATGATGATGATGATGATGATGATGATGATGATGATGATGATGATGATGATGAGGTTGGAGGAGGTGAAGCTTCTGGAAATGCTGGAAATGCTGGTGGAAGTAATTCTGGGAATACTGGTATTCAATCCCAGAATGAAGGCAATGAAGAAACTCCTAGTCAAGAAAAGAAAGATGTTGGTGCAACAGATGAAGAGGAGCCAAGAATACTGGAAACTTTGGAGGCAAGCATTCTTAGATGTGCTATTGACTGCATAAAGGCAGAAAAAGATGCTGTCACCAAAGGTACTGTCGACAAGGAAACTGTCAAAGAAGATGCTGTCATGGAAGATACTGTCGACAAAGGTACTGTCAAGAAAGGTTATGTCAAGGATGAAGCCAAAGCTACTGTCAAGCCCATAAGACTGAAAGCCAAAGCAAGAGCATGGTTTTCTAGACAGAAACCTGAAGGAAAGCACAAGTACTCAGGAAAGGAAAAGACCACTGGATTTGGCAGGAATCTTAAGAAGCCAATTCAATCAATTCCTCCCAACAGTCTTAAGATACAACAGATGCAATCTAGAGAAATCAAGAGTGTTGAGGTAAAGATGGATGCAAATCAAGAGGTCACTGAGTACATTCTGTGGTGGGAAGAATCAAGATCTACCAAGGTTGATAAGAATTTCAATCTGGTCTCCATATCAACCAGTGGTAGGACATCAACCTTAGATAAAAGAAGAATTGACTTCTTCTACCTGGAAAGAATGGTAGAGTTGCTGGAGAGCTATGAAAATGTTCCAGAATCTGTTATGGAACATATTCTGAAATATCAAGCTGATAGGGATGCTGAATTCTATCAGAAATTTGGCTACAACTTTGCAGATTTTGATGATGCTGATATTTCAACTGATTTACCAGCTTCTCCTATACCATATCACTGGTACTATGAGTTTGATGACTCACCCACAGAAGAAAGGAAAACCCAACCCACAGAGGAAGGGCAACCCAAGCCAAGCAAAAGACCTGACTCTTCTCAATACGCTAAATATCAGTCAGAACTTGATAAGAAGGAAGCTGAACTCCTGGAAAGATGCAAGACTGCCAACAAGGCAGAAAGTGAAGCTCCAAATTATCAAACATGTATGCTGGAAAATCCCTTAAGAATCAAGCATCTAAAAGAAGAAATCTATGTTTGCAGCTTGCACAAGCTAAAAACAACTATTCTGAAGGATTTACAGTATATGGTTGCTGGATCAATTCATCCCCTGGAGCAGATATGTTCTGACAAGATAGAGGAATTATTGGAAAGGAGAAAAGGAGAAGATTCGAAGCTGGACAAGCAAAGGAGGATGTCTCTCAATGCTTATCGAGGAAGTAGATTCAAGCTCATTCATGAAGAACTCCACTTCAGAAGCTATCCATTTGATCAAGAGCAATGGTTGAATCTCAGGGATGCCAGTTCTCTTATTTCTCCTACTATCAAGAAGATCATTGAAGAAATAGAAGATGCTGCAGTTCTGCTGCTGAAATTTCTCTTATAGAAGGTCTAAGAGGCTGTTTGGTAGAAGCTCTCAGAAGAGAGGAAGTAACAAGACAGAAGAGGAAATCTCAAGCTAAGTAAACATTCTAAATCCATTCTGATCTTGTTAGTTAAGTTGTCAGCATATATTGTAAATTTGTTGTTATTGTCCATAAAAACAAATTGGGGGAGATTGTTGGGATTTATGGGTGATAGCATAGGAACAACTTAACTTTGTATATACTTAATTTTTAATTAAGTAGAACATACTGTCACAACCAAAGTATGTTCTTGTAATCAGTATGCAATGTTAGTTTAATTGTGTAATTTGGAAGAAGTTCACTTTCTGTGTTCAAGCCTCAAAGAACGCATATTGGACGACAGCATGAATAAAGGTTAATGTCATAAGAATTGACAGTAAGATTACAAGAAGACAGAATGTTGCAAGTCAAGACAGCATATTCACTCTGACAGCAACATTGGCGGAAGACTACGCGACAGCAACTTTAGCCCTTGACAGCAAGTTTGGAAACCTCGACAGCACACTATGCGGGGAACTCCTACTGTCACCAAAAGCACATTCATGTGACATCAAGCTTTGTGGCAAAAGTAACTGTCTCGAGAAAGACCCTTGTTCTAAGTATCTTTCTCAGTCAAATCCCGTGACAGTTTCAATGTTCAAGAAACAGGCGTGATGCAGTATCCCTAAGCTGCACCAAGTCTGCAAGACTACGACAGAAGCTTCAAGCACTGCAAACAAAAGCGAATAAATTCAAGAGCAAGGTCAAGTCTCTATTTGCTGAATTGTTTTAGCTAGAAATATAATGAATCTAGGTTGCTTTCTTTGTAATGTATATCTGACATTGTTAGCAATTTAGGAAAGTCACATGGGTAGACAATCTGTAAGAAGCTGCCACTTGACAATGACAGCAGCTTCACAAACCCGTGACTGATAGTGATAGGATTAGTCTTATACCTACTATCAATTCATTCTAGAAAGTAGACGAAGACAAGCAAGTGCCTTGAAGAAAATCGAAGCTCAAGAATTCTCTCTTGAGGTTGTAGCAACACTTTGCAAAATAAATAAAACATTTATTTTGTGAATCCTGTCTTCTCTATTTTACTGTTTGTGAATGCATACATATTATTGGTAATATTAAATCTTAGTTTTAGTTGTTGAAACTGAGATTGAATTTTATCTGTATTGCATTCATCCCCCCCCCCCCCTTCTGCAATACACAAGGACCAACAAAAGTTGAAGATGCTCTAGATGATCCAGATTGGGTGATTGCTATGCAAGAGGAACTCAATCAGTTTGAAAGGAAGAAAGTTTGGAAGCTGGTACCCAGGCCTAAGGGAAAATCTGTCATTGGGACAAGATGGGTATTCAGAAATAAGTTGGACGAAGATGGCATTGTAACGAGAAACAAAGCCAGACTGGTTGCTAAAGGTTACTCTCAAGAAGAGGGTATAGATTATGATGAAACCTATGCACCAGTAGCAAGACTTGAGGCCATCAGAATGTTTCTGGCATTCGCAGCACATTCCAATTACAAGGTATATCAAATGGATGTGAAGAGTGCTTTTCTGAACGGGGAGTTAGAAGAAGAAGTGTATGTGGAACAACCTCCAGGTTTTGAGGATTCAAAACTGGCAGATTTTGTGTACTTTCTATTCAAAGCTCTCTATGGACTCAAACAAGCTCCAAGGACATGGTGTAACACCCCCAGACCCGGGGTCAGGAATCTGGGTTGTCACGCTCCATCAATTGTACAATACCTGTATTACTTACAACATTCTAATGATATAACTCCAATTGACCCCAATCACTTACGCACACACACACAAGTTATAGCCTTGGAAATGAGCAACAATAAGTAACATTTGTTATTACAAATCAAATGTACTATCCAGGATCTCATCTATCATTTGCAACCTCTACCTGAAGTTAATAATAGACCTCACAATTCTATACAAGGTTTAATAATACGAACCTATTCAAAAACAATTCTTACTAACTCAGTCTACAGTTGTTCTGCTAAATCCGACAGTATCCATCTTTCTGAACTAACTCAAGGGTGGTCTCTCCATTCCCTTGCTCTCGTAACACGAGGTGAATCGGCAATGTTTTCTTCATGCTGAAATATTTAATAAAGCAAGAATGAGCTAATAGTGCTCAGCAAGAAATCTATCCCAGTTTAAATCTTTAAACCTTTTAGGAAGATAATCCATATGGGATCCATGTTTAAAACTACTAGGGTTTATCCCCAAAATAGTATATCGTTAAAAATACCGTATGATTTATAATCATACTCAAATACTTTTCGTAAATCCTTTTAGGGATCCTGGGTATCAAGATGATAAACCAAGTCTCAAAACATCTCTTTTTAAAATAGATATTAATATTGGAATCAAGGCTTAAACCCATCCATTGATTCAAAATACTATACAATTCAATATGCTGTATATCTTAAATGACTTCTCAACATATAATCATATATACATGCATATCTATTTAGATATCTCATACTGTTCAAAATACTGTAAAATATCAGTAATGAACACCTTTTTAAAGCTGTTGGATTGTGATATATAAAAGAAGCAAGAATGAGCACTATAGCTCGACAATAATATATAGCAACATAATCATATATGTGGGCTGATATCATAGCTGAAAGCTTTTAAAACCTCATTCGTATATAGAATGATATATTGGATACTCTTCTCGTTAGAACATGCAATGTAATTCAAATACTATACACGGAACATCATTGTTCAATTTCTGTCACATTATCGGTAACTCAGCACCTAGGCTTTCGTTACAATGTGCAGCACAATTCCAAGTGGAAGAAGGGGATATACTGGAGCACCACGATACACGATGATCAGTCGCTGTATCGCAAAACATTTCTTTCTACTAGTAGTGGACGAAAACCTTTTCATGGTTATCACCCCAGCCGCATACGGGCTATCATTAGCGTCCCGGTACCCGAAGTACCTCAGCTAAAGTTGCGTCCCGGCATTCGTAGTACCTCTGCTAAATTTGCATGTGCGTCCCGGTACTCGTAATGCCTCTACTTATATAACACCTCCAGTCCCTTGATGAATCCTATCATTATAACCGGAACCGAACTTAATCGTCGTTCCCCGAGCGTCATGCTAGCTCGTTGATAGGTTTAAACTCTTTATCATACTTACTTCCGGAAATTTTGAGGAAGTAATAACAAGATGTGGGTTGGCCGTTGCCAACTGACAGAGGATATATCATAAACCCTTTTTAAAATCACGACCTGGGAGTTAATCGGAATTTTTCTGAAATTATCGAGATTGGAATACTCGGATTGGATAGGGAAGGCAACCCAAGATACGAGTATTCTCGAGGAATAGAAGAAGCAAAACCATTTGCTCGACCTTTAAAACTGGATTCCCAATTTTTAATGAGTTAGGAAATATTTAATCGCATTTAACTACCTTTAACTATCTTAACATAATAGTTGGGAATCTCTATTTTAATACCTTTTCTGAAAATCAGAAATTTATATTTTTGTGTAAATAATAGAACCTTTAATCATATAATAAGGTTCTATGATTTTAAATCATATTTGGAATATTTAATAAATACCCAAATAATAAATATTAAATTATTATTCAATATAAAACACTTAAGTGAATATTCAAAATAATATTCACTTATTTAAATAATATTCAAATAATAAATATTGAATTATTATTCAATATAAAACACTTAAGTGAATATTCAAAATAATATTCACTTAATTAAATAATATTCAAATAATATATATTATAATATTATTTAAATATCTCGCCTTAAATATCCAATTATATAGATATTGGAATATTTAATATACCCTTAAAGTATAACCGTCCCTGGAACCTTCCAGCTTCTGACAGTAGTTTAAAACAAAATAATAATTTGACTCCCGGTCTAAGTTTTTTTTTTAAACCATCGTACAAGTACTCTATACTTAGAGTCTTTAATCCTTAACCTTGGTATATATCTAGTACTTAGCTAGCATATAAACCTTATACCTTATACCGCTTTTTACAAAGCAAAACAGTTTCACGTTATTTTACAGCATAAAGCAGCATATATAGCAATATCACAACACATATCACAACAGCATCATTATATGGTACAGGGTTGAAAACTTGCATATTATTGTATGCATATAATACATTTGAAAGCATGCATCTATCATATGCATATTAACATCTTCATAGTTTTAAATCCAAACACATCCATATACGATGTACGGTTTGAAAACATGCATAATATTGTATGCATATATTACATTTGAAAACGTGCATCTATCATATGCAACATCAGAATATGGTACTTTAAAACATAGCATGGAATAAGAAAACTTGCCTCGGGTCCTTGGTTGTTAGGGGTTCAAGAACTTGCCGGGAAATCTATAAACAAACAAATACCCGATCAGTCCCCTAGCTTAATCATTTGAAGTGCATTTAACTTAAGCACTAACGTTCTATTAACGAACATCAAATGTCTCGCTCTTGGCCGCTTATAACCTTATGACATTCCTTAAACTCTTAAGTCAAAAGTTTGGGTGGAAATCCATTCACAAAACCCAAGTACTTTACCATTACTAAACTTATCGTTTTAACCATCCCCTTAAGGGTATTTCACTCGCGCAACCTTTGTTCACGCATTTTTATAAAATCACAAACTCATTTTTTTAACACGAAACCTTCTAGGTTCCTTTCCTAACTGTCCATACTAGTATCCATTTTAATATCTCAATCTAATTCCAATTTTAAAGGGCTTGATCCCTACCTCAAAGTTCATACAATGAACTATCTAGTTACGCGAAACCGCTTTTACTAAAACGGCCGTTTCTCCTAAACCGTAAATCGAAACGATACGATTCTTTCGCTAAAATAATCTAGGAAACAGATCCTACATGTTCATTGTCAGAAACCTCAAGTTTATGCCCTGTTTTGCAGTCATGGTTTCTGTCTAAACTACCTAAGTAAAATCTGACATGGTAACGACGCTATTTTAAGATTCCCGTGTTTTCAACACTCCAAAACAACACCAATCAACCAACCAACCCATCAATCATCAAACCACAAGCTAATACTAGTTATAATCTGCCTAAACATGATCTCATACTCCACCATCTATTTATCCACAAATCATATACTAAACAACCTTAAATCATACAAACATGCTCCATTAACAACATCAACTTCATACAATCACTATAACTTCAAAAATCAAAACTTAACCACAAAGGGGAGGAGTTTTATACCTTCTTGGGAACTGAATACAAGCTATATAAGATGGATATTAGGCTTCCTTGCTCCTTGATTAAGCTAATTAATCTAAAAACTACAAAACAAAAACATGTTCTTAGTAAAAGTACTATTCATTACTATTCATCATCACTTTGTAAAAATCCATATAAAATCGAAACCTGAAAGTTTGGTTCTCAACTTTTTACCACACCTTCGACTCTTCAAGGACTTTCTTTTGAGTCCTATCTCATCACCAGGGGATGCTTAAATCTCAACTTATTGGCTTTCTAAGGTGAGTGGTCAGATCTGGGAAAACTGGACAGTTTCTGTCCTCCGACTTGGGGAAGGGATTTGACTGGGCTATACTCCTTTGTTGGCCATAAATTTTAAACGTCTGGTCTCCATACAATGAAGGAGCTATGGTTAAAATTTGGTGATTTTTGGATGAGTAGGGTTTGAGATATAAATTTTTCTTTCCACCATGGTCAAGCTGAGCAGATTTTGAAGAAAATGAAGAACATGGTTATTTGCTTGGTTTTTCTTTTGGTTTTCTTTTCTTTTGATTTGTCAAATAAACACTAATACTTTGCTGATTAATTGTGTGGCTAATAAGAGTGCTTGTCATCAATGACAAGGCTCATTTTGAGCTTGTGGTTGTGGTGAAAGTGGTGACAAGGTGGTGATTCATCACCTTGTCATCACTTGTCATGCTTATGTCATCTCCTTGCATCATGCTTATGTCATCCTTTGCATCCTCAATTCTTTTATATATTTCACTTGATGATCTCATATAATACTCCTCCTTTGGTTAGGGTTTAATCCATAATTTATTATGTTTTTGTTTCGCGATAGCTTCCAGTGGTTCTAAAGACGTTTCTCTGTACCAAAGCTAGGGTACTTCCTTTATCCTTCCATTACCTTGTCTAATATATGATCCTAGATTTCTCTCCTTGGCTTAAGGTATGATCATGGATTTCTCATCCTACACACTTTCTCAAAACGATCAAATCAATACACCCTCGATTGTCCGATGAATAGTGATAAAAATTCAAAGTTGGAATCTCCCGGTTCTGATCGCGTTTACATTCACTCATTCTCCTTATACATCAATAATATAACTTCGAAACATTCATTCCATGTCTTCTATATAGTGTGGTCTGAAAAATTTTCCATCACCAAATTTACTATTCATCAGGGGCAATTTTACTATTCATCAAAAAAAATTTAACTAAGTCCAAAATTTGGGGTTATTACAGTCTCTCCTACTTAAAAGGATTCCGTCCCGGAATCGAAGAAAATAGCCGAGGTTACTCTTTCAATATAGAAATCTCCAGTCTCCAGGTTGACTCTTCAACCCTCAGGTTTCATTACGATACTTACTCATTCCGGTCTGTGATAACTACCGGATGCTTTATATAAGCCAATTCTAAGTCATGCGTAGGGTATCTGATTTCGTTCTCCTTTAACTGTCTGGATGCATACGCAATTACTGTTCCGTGTTGCATAAGCACACACCCTTATCCTTTATGCGATGCGTCGCTGTAGATCACCAAATCTCTCTTCCCGTCTGGCAGTACTAGCACAGGGCAGTGATTAGTCTCTTCTTTAATTCTTGGAAACTTTTCTCTCCGCATTGCTTCTAACACCGTCTTCAAACGTTCTGCTTGTTCTTCCTCTGTCTAGGAGCAGACTAAAATATCATCGATAAAACTATGACACACTTGTCCAAATACTTCTTGAAAAGTCTATTCAGCACGTCCGTGAAAGATGCAAGACATTCGTTAGCCCAAACGATATCACTAAAACTCGTAGTGTCCATTCCTAGTGCGAAACGCAGTCTTGGGCACGTCCTCGGGTTTAATCTTCAATTGGTGGTATCCAGTTCTCAAATCAATCTTCGAAAATTTAACCACATCGCGTAGTTAGTCGAACAAATCATCGATCCTTGGCAGAGGTATTACTTCTTAACAGTTAGCCTATTCAGCTTTCGATAGATTATGCACAGCCTCATGCTGCCGTCCTTTTTCTTCACCAATTAACACTGGCGCATCCCACGGTGACGCAATTGGTCTTATCATTACTTTCCCTAACAATTCCTACAGTTGAGCGACTAATTTCTTCATTTTGACTGGAGTTAGTCGGTACGGGGCCTTCGATACTGGCGCCGTTCTCGGAGCTAATTCTGTAGCAACTCTATTTCTCTATCGGGTGGTAACCCCGGAAGATCTTCTGGAAATACATCCTCGAATTTGCTGACGACAGGGATATTCTGTACACTAGGTACTTCTCGTTTCGTATCTGTCACAGTCGCTAAACAAGGTTCACATCCTTCGAGATCAATCGTTCCCTCGTCCGACAATCTGAATTCTTACCTTCTTTCTTTCTCAATCTATTCGCGTTTCATACTCTATTTTCTTTATACCCATTCCTTTCTCGTCCACTTACTTCCATTTCTATCACAGTCGTTTCATTAACCAAGGTAACATAATCAGTCGTTTCGTTCACTTCGTTATTCTGAATTCGCATCATGCGAAACAACCTTGGCAATTTCCGTAAACTTCAATTCATAACTTGTCGTACTCATTCGTTTTAGCTCTCAGCTTCAACACTCTACTTTTCCAAATACTAAGGAAAATACTTGCATGGTACCAAGAATACTTCAAGCAACTGAATGCTTTATATAAAAAAAAACTTTGTGAAATTCTCGCTGAGGGGGTGACCTGGTTAGGTCTCAATCAAATTATCGTTTGAAAATCTTCCCACCATACTTCACTGCATACAAATGCATCGTGAATTCATTTATATAAATTTGACCGAAAGTTGAACTTAGTGATACAATAACTAGTTTATTTCAATAAACATTAACAACTAGCTGAACAAAATTTTGCTAGTTCGATTAGTTTGGGACGCAGCATCTAGCTAGGATGATTAGCTAGATTTTCATCATATCATTAAAATTTCAACTAGTTAGAACAATTAACTAGTAAATCGCAATGGCACATACAATTAGCCAGTTTCAATTTAATAGTACAAACTCTCAACATCGTAGTCAAAGAAGAAACACAATTTTGACTACTCGGATAACGAATTAAAAGAAAGAGTAAATAAGTTTGGGACGAACAAGGTAATTATAATCCTTGAATAAAATTTATGATCTGAATAGAAAATTCTTGGTATCGGAATAATCGATAACCTCTCAATAAACATTTCTTATCAGTGAAACGGTCCACCCAAAGGTGTCTCCGTACATAAACTTTGTCAAATTCTCCAATAGGATTGAATTCGGACTATCAATATCAAATTGATATCCTTTCTACGATTTCAACGTCAGATGTACAAATCTCATCTTAAATAGAGAGAAGAATTCTCGAGTAATTTCTGAAATATATATCATCCATGTTTTTAAATAAACAGTTTGATATTTATGAACTCGACTGAGGAGTCCAAGTATGAAAGAAGAAATCACATTTCAAGATAATCGTTAAAGAATACTCGTCAAATAATGAAGGGAATATTAAATGAACATTCCTTGAATAAATAAAAGAATAAAGAATAAAATATAGACCTAGAAGGATAGATGAAAAATGGTTCCCTCTTCAGGTCGTCCTGGAACATGAACAATATGCTCCGGTGAGTAATGGTAACTTAATTCTGCGTATTTAACCTTTAAGGTAATGAGTGGAGGAAAGAAAATGAATAAACTGAATATAACAGTTGTTGGTTGCATCCCAAATGAAGTAGAAAACTGGAAGCGTTACCTGACATGAACTATTCAAGGTAACATGGGTATGAACAGTTTTAGATCGAGTAATGCACCAACAAGTAGATACCAAAATGGGTCAATTAGTCCCTCTGAGTGTTCACATCACTTTTTCCAAGAATGATCCTTTCTTTCTGCCTTTATGCCTTAGGGTACTAACCAACAGTACCTCAACATTGTACAAGTTCGTAAACAGGTCGGGAGTTCGAACATATTTGTCCTTCCGCGATAGTCGTTCAGAGATTGGGCCTCTTACGGCCGCATCACCTATCCACAAAGGTGGAGGTCCATCAACGTTTATGTAATTTCTCAACACTAGTCGTATCGAATAATCAAATCCCCAGGCCACCATAGGTCTCGTTCCTCGTAGGTCCTGAGATTGTCGCATTGCTCGTTGCAACCATACGTGTCTTTATTAGAATCACGCTATCCATTCTTCATATCTTTGATTTCCGAGTTGAGCCATCATGGCCTATCATACGAAGTATACTCGCGATGCGATTTAGCACGTTCGTCTCACGATAACGTTCTGGTACTACATGTACGCAAAAGTTTTCCTCTTAGGTAACAAAATACCCCTCGACGGAAAAGACACCAACTCTGGTGGAATCGTTGTTCTCAAGGCTTGGACCTCATACACAAGATAATGCCTTAACTAGTCCACATAGTTTGGTAACCCGGATTGCGTCAAGAAATGTAAACGTCTTGATCTTCACATGTGCTGCCTCCTCGTGGCAACTACGATGAACTACTAACACTTAGGTTCTCACTAAGTCAAGTTATCCATTGGTATTGGCCATTCCGACCTTACCTCAACTGCACAGAGACTCTGCTCCACTTCTTATCTTAATGTCTTTGATAATCCGGGTATAATTCTAGACATTCGTCTCATCATTATGATGGTCTTCAACGATCCTATTGATCCTCCAACAAGTCTTTTACTAAACTTTTTAACCTTGACATCCTCAATGGCACTACTTCCGGTAGTCCACTTAACGAGCTCTATATGAGTCCTCGCATCATTCTCTTACTTATAACTCTTAACACTCTCATATCCAAGTTTATAACTTAACGCTCTGATACCATTTCTGTAACACCCCCAGACCCGGGGTCAGGAATCTGGGTTGTCACGCTCCATCAATTGTACAATACCTGTATTACTTACAACATTCTAATGATATAACTCCAATTGACCCCAATCACTTACGCACACACACACAAGTTATAGCCTTGGAAATGAGCAACAATAAGTAACATTTGTTATTACAAATCAAATGTACTATCCACGATCTCATCTATCATTTGCAACCTCTACCTGAAGTTAAAATAATAGACCTCACAATTCTATACAAGGTTTAATAATACGAACCTATTCAAAAACAATTTTTACTAACTCAGTCTACAGATGTTCTGCTAAATCCGACAGTATCCATCTTACTGAACTAACTCAAGGGTGGTCTCTTCATTCCCTTGCTCTCGTAACACGAGGTGAATCGGCAATGTTTTCTTCATGCTGAAATATTTAATAAAGCAAGAATGAGCTAATAGTGCTCAGCAAGAAATCTATCCCAGTTTAAATCTTTAAACCTTTTAGGAAGATAATCCATATGGGATCCATGTTTAAAACTACTAGGGTTTATCCCCAAAATAGTATATCGTTCAAAATACCGTATGATTTATAATCATACTCAAATACTTTTCGTAAATCCTTTTAGGGATCCGGGGTATCAAGATGATAAACCAAGTCTCAAAACATCTCTTTTTAAAATAGATATTAATATTGGAATCAAGGCTTAAACCCATCCATTGATTCAAAATACTATACAATTCAATATACTGTATATCTTAAATGACTTCTCAACATATAATCATATATACATGCATATCTATTTAGATATCTCATACTGTTCAAAATACTGTAAAATATCAGTAATGAACACCTTTTTAAAGCTGTTGGATTGTGATATATAAAAGAAGCAAGAATGAGCACTATAGCTTGACAATAATATATAGCAACATAATCATATATGTGGGCTGATATCATAGCTGAAAGCTTTTAAAACCTCATTCGTATATAGAATGATATATTGGATACTCTTCTCGTCAGAACATGCAATGTAGTTCAAATACTATACACGGAACATCATTGTTCAATTTCTGTCACATTATCGGTAACTCAGCACCTAAGCTTTCGTTACAATGTGCAGCACAATTCCAAGTGGAAGAAGGGGATATACTGGAGCACCACGATACACGATGATCAGTCGCTGTATCGCAAAACATTTCTTTCTACTAGTAGTGGACGAAAACCTTTTCATGGTTATCACCCCAGCCGCATACGGGCTATCATTAGCGTCCCGGTACCCGAAGTACCTCAGCTAAAGTTGCGTCCCGGCATTCGTAGTACCTCTGCTAAATTTGCATGTGCGTCCCGGTACTCGTAATGCCTCTGCTTATATAACACCTCCAGTCCCTTGATGAATCCTATCATTATAACCGGAACCGAACTTAATCGTCGTTCCCCGAGCGTAATGCTAGCTCGTTGATAGGTTTAAACTCTTTATCATACTTACTTCCGGAAATTTTGAGGAAGTAATAACAAGATGTGGGTTGGCCGTTGCCAACTGACAGAGGATATATCATGTAAGATCCGGGAAAATTACGTGTTATTATATGATGTGAAATGAAATTTTAATTTCATATTAAGAGTTATTAAATGATTTATCTGTTTAAACGTGCTAAGTTATTCGTTAAATGATTGAATATGTGATATTGTGGTGCTATGTGAAATGTGTGGGGAATTTGAAATTATTTTGAAAAGGGTGTGATACTATTTTATTTTATTTTAATTATCGAAAAGAAAATTTGGATCGTTCCCAAATTATTCGGGAGATTGGTATATCGTTCGTACCAATATTTCATTCGTTAAAGTGGGAAGTACTCAAAAATATTCGTAATAGAGGTATTTTGGTTCGTATATTTTGTATTAAACGATACTTGTAGTTATCCGTACTTTATGGATGCTTATCGTCTCGTGAAACGTGTATTCTGCTTTATTAAAGATTTAAAGCGTTTATTTTGTTAAATTGTATTTAAAGCGATCTATCGGATCAGTATCGATCAAAAAATGTCGTTTGGGGTATTATTTTCCGTTTAATATAAAAAGGCAAATCGTACTTTGTTTTGCGTATAATAAAGCTTAATTATAGTTAAAAATCTAAAAACCCCTGAAACGTGTTCTTCGTGTTCTTGAGAATCAAACTCAATTTTGAAGGCGTTATCGGAATCCGATTTCGATGTTCTTGTAACCAAAATGAATCTCTCATCATCCTCTACCTAAATCCATCATCAAAATTCATGTGGGTATGATTTCTGAGTTTTTCTTATTTTTAATTAATTTATTTATTTCGAATTTTAGGTTTAATTTGAGGGTTTCTTTATTATTGATTGTTCTTGATGATTGATGGCTTGAATATGTTTGTTATGTGATTTAGAACATGTTGGTAATTTTTAATTTGATTTTTGAGTTAGAAATCGAGCAAAACGGAAGTTTTGTAGCTCGCCGGTTTTCTTTAAGTTTTGGCCGGACTTTTAATCCGTGGATGGGTTCTTGATTGTGTTCTAGCGATTAGATAGATCGCGAGACGAGGAATTGATAGGTGTTAATGGTTTTGAATTTGGTGTCTGTTTTGAGTTGGCCGGAAAACAAAACTCGCCGTCGACGGCGAGAATTTCCAGTCAGTTTCGTGCACGTTTTGAGCAGTTTTCGGTTGAGTTTTGTTAAGAATTAGATAGCAGAAAGATTGGTGTAGCTAACGGCAGGTTTGGGTGAAGATTCGGGCTTGGTCGAACGTTTCCCGGTGGCCGGACGTCGGCCGGAAACTGGGAAACCCAGTTTCCGGTGACGTGTTCTTGGCGACCCGGAAACTGTTCTTCATGACCCGTTTTCAAACCCTAACCCGACCCGGTTGATCTTAAAAACCCTAATGTCATTTCAGAAATATGTTTCTGGACTTTTATTTTTAAAATAATTCAAAAATTGTTTTAAAAATTCTAAAAATCATATCTTTAATTTAAAAATACATTTTATTATTCAGAAAATTCTGGAAAATCTTATTTATTATTTTAAATTCGAAAATTGATTAAACTTAATTATTTTAATTATTTTTAATTAATAATTAATTAATTTAATTAATTGATTAATTCTTTTAATCAGTTAATTCTTAAAAATTGATTATTAATTAGATTTAATTAATTTAAAATTCAGTTTAATTATTTTCAAACCTGATTTATTATTTAAAAAATTGTTTGAGCATTTAAAGAGTGTCAATTAATTTTATTAATTGATTTATTTACATTTAAATGTTTATATTGGATTTAAAAATCCGAGTTTTGATTTAAAAATTAGTAATGACTTATTTAAAATTCAAATAAGTTTTGTGTGATGTTTTAAAAATAGTTATAAGTGCGATGTGATTCGTATGAGTTGTGTAATGTGTTTTATAGTCAGTATATACCCGTACTAGGGCTAATGTCTGAGTTTTTAATATCGTAAATTAGACCGGGCGTCCGATACGTAACCGGTCACTTGTTTAAATGTGTTATGTGAATTATCTGTTGTTGAGTCATGCATGCGAATAAATTGTGTCGAGACTTGTTTGAGTATTTGGTCGTGTCTAATATCATCACGAGGGGTAGTTGGGATAGAAATTTGTCGGTTATGTTAGAAAGTGAGATTTACGAGGCCGTTGACTTAGATGTTGACTTTTATAGTATGGGGAGTTTCGTCAAGCGAGTTACGAGGATTACTTGTATAGTTAGTTGTGATCATGCTATCAATTGAAATGTGGTTGTCTATGCAACAGAGGCTATTGGACGAGACGAGTCAGATTATCGAGGTTAAGTTACAATCATTTATGGAATATGAGAATTATACGTTGAAGACTAAGTACCGTCTCATGTTTGACTATCGAGGCTGGCACGTGGATTCAAAATGGTAAAAGCAGACTAGTGGTATTCGCAAGAGCGTTAAAGCAAAGAAGGACGGAGGTAGAGAATCGTGCGACAAGACAGAATAATGAGGAAATCGTATTGTTTCAGCGTTACGAAATAGCTAAGGACCAGAGGCAAGTGTTTATACCCTTGCTTATTAATTAAGGGATATTATCTTGAATTATTAGTATGCATGTTGAATGCTTATTACTGAATTGTCAAATGTTGATTTTTTTGCATTGAATTGCAAGTATGTTATTTAATCTCATAAATTGACGAGTACTCTTTTATACCTTTTTGGTTTAGATTCATATTTTCATATTGATCGGAGAGATATAATTATTATATTGAAATGATTGAAAAGATAGTTATGGGCTGTATACTAAGGCCTTCTTTCAAAGACTTGATTTAAAAATGCTAAGTTGGAATATTACCAACCCTAGATGAGCGGGAACTTGTGAACCCTATGAGGGAAAACTTATTCTGAAATTCTGAAGTGGTGTTGCTTGCCCTTCAAGTATTCCATTTTTCACCTTGCACCTATGCAAACCTTGTTATCCTTTCTTGTTAATGCGATCATCTGATCCATTCCCTGATTCGAATTCATATATGTTGTGCATGATTTAGTTTACTTCCTTCAAGTACAAGGCTTATCTATTATAAGTACATGTTCGAAGGACTTGAACTATTTCTGTCAGAAGTTGATAAACCCTTGTTTTCTTCATTTAGAAACTTCACCTTGAATTCTTCTTAAACTTGAACTTGACTCTCTTGTCATTTACCAGATTGGTAAACCTTAATTAATTCTTCCATAATGTGATGATTTGAACTATTGAGGCCATCTAGAGCCTGTTCTTTGAACCCTACTCTATATTGACTTGTTACCCTTTTCTGTTGATATCATATTGTCTGTTTTATATCAGATTCAATCTTGTTAAGCATGTTATTGTTTATTCTTTGAACCCTACTCTATATTGACTTGTTACACTTTCTGTTGATATCATATTGTCTGTTTCATATCAGACTTAACCTTGTTGAGCATGTCATTGTTTATTCTTCATTGTTATCCCAGTTGTTGCATCGATCTCGTCGATATTTATGATGTTGTTACTTGCCATGTGTACTCCCCATTGTTGTGTCGATCTCGTCGATACTAGATTAAATTGCTATCCCTTTATTGATTCTTCATAATTGAACTGTTTCCTGGAACGTGAGTTTTCCAGCAATTGTTGTATTAGGTTGTCGATTCTTCCGACACCTGATTGTCGAAGTAAGGTTGTCAATTGTTCTGACACCCGACGTTTATAAAATAGAATTGGAATGTTTTTAAAAATGGACCAATTATTGGTCGGGCCATTTATGGTCGATGTAATTTAGGCCCAGATTGGCCTTGGATCCGTAGAGGACTATGCATGAGCTAGTCCGGGGTTGTTGCGTGGCTGGACAGCAGCACAACCTTTGATTTGATAAAATGTGAAAGTCCAATTCTAGAATAAGTTCTTATTTCTAAGATGAGTTACATCCATATGTTTCGTTCTTGTGAGTTATGACCTGATTCTCAGGTATATTCGTTGCGTGAAGTTGTTGGTTCGTTGATTAATAATAGTGGTTTCAATCTTGCTGAAATTACTTACTCTTTAATACATTTGGATTCCAAATAGTCGAAATCCACTTCCTTGATTCCATTGGCAGTCGTGAGATATCTATCTTGATGAGTTTTATTCATACCGCATATCTAGTCGGTACCATGTCGAAGCCTTAAAGTGCGTTCCTTATTCCTTGACCGAGCGTGTTGGCTCATTCTTACCCCTTGATTATTCTAACCTTCCAGAGTTGTTTGTTTCAGAAAATGTTGTGAATAGATTTGTTATCTTCAAAACTAGTATTTTTATACAAACTATGGTCTTGAAGACGTATGAGTTATATTTATTTCATATTTTCTACTTACTATTGTAGTTATTGTTGATTCGGTCGCCGTAACGACCAATATAAATCTTTTTGTGTTTTAAACTATTCAATTGCGAGAAGAAGAATGAGAAATTGTGGTAAATTACCAAACTTGATTTGAAAATATTAGAGATTACAAATGTTTAAGCCAAAGGCTTGTTTATTTGAAAATCCAAAGTTTATTTTGGAAACCTTTCGTATTATATTTAATAATGCGCTTGCTGAGCAATTCATTCGCTCATACTTGTTTTATTTATATATATTTTAGCCTGCCAGAAAGAAGGTGTATTGGCGAGAGTTGTCCGCGTAGCTGATCAGAGATGGGGAAAGATGTTAGCGTAAAGACGTTTTGATCCAGAGCATTTGAGCTAGTGAGAGGTTTTGTATATAGATGTTTTCTATTGAATAATATATTGTATAAGATTAGTTGCCTGGTATACTTCTTATCGAAGTTATACTAGTGTATTAGAATTTTTGTAAAGAGAAGGATTGTAAGGAAGAAAGATTGTTGTAATGAAATTTTGGATTCTTGTTTCTAGCACTATAACCTTTAAAGATTCTTGGTAGAATTGGGGTCACAGATATTATTATTATTGTGTTGATTTTTATTGAACAGGTTGTTTGGATTAAGAGTGCACCGTGACGACCAAATCCTTTGACCCCAGATTTGGGGGCGTTACAGTTGGTATCAGAGCAAGGGTTATAGTAAAACTAGAAACGAGAGTGTGTGGGAGTGTATATAGTTATATAAGGAACGTCAGAGCTCATTTAGAGTTCGTATTGGACTATTGGATATAGTACCGCTGAGTGAGTTAAGATAAAGGTATTTGATTGAGATAGTTGTGCTGAGATGGATGAAACTTCTTACGTTTGTAGACGTCTATGGCGGAATCTTCGAGGACTATTACGAGTCGATGACGACGTACGATATTGATAACCTTGCGACGTGGAAAAGAAGGGCTGAAATCGAATAACGTGGAAAAGAAGGGCTGAAATCGAATAACGAGCTATCGAAGGAGTCGACGGAGGAGTCATATGTGAAGACCTTGGTAATACCTTCCCATCCTAATGAAATATTTGGCATTCCTTTAAAAAGAAACCTGTGTTGATGGATATATTCCACCTGTTGATCTTGTATTTGATACTCTTGATCAATAATGTTTTAAATTGCGCCAAAGATTGTTGTTATGCCTATTTCAAATTTTGAGGCTTGTTGAAAAATATGTTATTTAAATTCCAACTCCTTCATTCTTCCGGAGTGGATAACTCTAATTGTGATGTAACACTATTTGTTGATACTTCCTTTCTGATTGTTTTTCTTTTCTGGAAATAACACCTTTGGAATCTATTCAATTTCAATCCAAGGTGTGTATTTGAGATTTCTTATCGAAAGGCCCTGGTTGTCATTCCGACTCTAAATTTCTTTTATATTTCTCTACTCCAACTGAGGTAAACAACCCTATTTATAGGGGACACAAGGACTATCTGTCTATGTGATAGAAGTCTGACGGGACGCCGTCACTTGTGTGTTGTGAAATACAAGAAGGCTAATTACCTTTAGTACTGTCTTAATAGAGACACACAACATTGAGTTCATGTGATCAAATTGGTCTCTCAGTAATTCTTTCACTTCCAATAATGTTTGCTTTGGAATATACAGATTTGGTAACCCCAATTGTGGGACATTTGCTACGATATAGAATCTTTTCACTTCAAAATATCATGAATTTTTGTTATACCAAATAATCTGGGAGGTATGCCATTAGGGTGAACTGAAATTTACCCTACCATAATGAACGAAGAATTTGCGATTGAATCACCACGAGCGAAAGCGGATTACGATGCGATTAGAATACTAGTAACATATAACGGAGCCAGTTGTTCTCTCTCTATCGATTAACGTTACGATGTGGAAAAGGTGAAGTTAGATAATTCAAGAGTTGATTGGAAATTGGGGAAAAATGTGTAGTTGTGCTGATGATATCCCATGTTGTGGAAGATGAACATAATAGATTTTTGTCTCAAGGAGAAGAACTTTTAAAATTTGATGATAGGCTAATAATGGAGAATGAGTTGATCTTTGAGTATTTCAGGATTGTATGATATGGTTGCAAGTCTTTTGCTCACGATAGTTAAGGTATGTAACAGCTCCAGATCCGGGGTCGGGGATCCGGTCGTTACGGTCTCAATTCCCATCAATAATACTTGCACTTGAATCAAAACAATTAAACTACATGCTGTGACCCCACAATAACAACACCACTCACACAACAAGTTATAGTTCCAGAGATGAAATTGGAATAAGTATCTAGTCATATGATCCACAAGTTATAAGTTATTACAAACCCAAAAGATTACAGAGCATTTAAAAGTTCTTGCCGTTGATTACATTAATCATAAGATACATAAGTCTGATACACAAAAGCTGAAGCTTAGAACACTAGTGGTTACTACCTCAGCTATGGCGGCTACGACATCAACGGGTAAATCTCTGACGACTGCTACCCGCTTTCGCGGGGTGTGACTGTTGCGGGCCATCTGCTCTAGCTGTTGTTGTGATATAAATAAATAAAGCAAGGGTGAGCAATAGAGCCCACCAAAAATAACTTATAACAGATTACCAAAGTATAACAATTCAAAGATATATTGCAGTCACATGTTATGCCTTCAACAGATAAGAAACTAGTATAGCGTAAAGGATGAAGTTACGAGGAAAATTAATGGGATATTTTCGTAACCCAAAGTCCACTTATGCATATATATCCTTAATCAGGTTTTACCAGACTCATAACTTATAGAATACAAGATGAAGTTGCATGAATTTGTTGTCACTTCATTCCCAAACGCTTCTCAACCCCCTGCCAACACGATTGGTCCTTCACCCCAATACATGTTGCAGGAAAATATCCAAATTGGATGATGAACCAATACTGGAGCCTTCTCCGCGCCCGTCGTACCAACCTTACTATGATCAGTAGCAGGTTTGTACAACAAAATTATTTGTTTTCTACATGTAGATGGAAGAATCACGACAGCCTGACATTGTCTACCGCCTTTCTGGATCTCCCGGCCAACGGTTGGGCCAATAAAATGATGGATCGGCGCGACTCGACCTCTTACACGTTGCTCCTAGTTCAGATTAAATCCATGACTCTGAAACGTAAAGATCGTCCTCCTTTCCCCAAGTGTGATACTTGTTGATACGACTCCACTAAGTAGTTATATCTAGGTTGGAAAGGAAGATTCTCCAATATTTCCCAAGCGATGCTTGTTAATGGATATCGACTTGTTCCAGGAATTTACCCCTCGATCGTTGAGGTGGTAACACAATATTTGACTTGCAGCAGTTTCGTTGCTCGGAGAAAATACCTGTCCCTTGACAGTTTTGAGTTGGGAATTTAAAATGAAGAGCAGTTACTTAAATCAGGTTTCCCATATTTTTGATAGTAGAGCGAGCATTTGAATTTTCTTAAAAGACAGATTCAAATGGAAAAATAGCTTTTTGGGAACCTCTTTCTGATTTGAAAATAACTAACAATGGTTACTAAATAAGTAAACCTTAAGTGAATATTTGAAAATAATATTCATTAACTAAATAATCCTTAAATGAATATTTGAAAATAACATTCATTAAATAAATAATATTTAAATGAATATTTGAAAATAATATTCATTAAATAAATAATATTTAAATGAATATTTGAAAATAATATTCATTAAATAAATAATATTTAAATGAATATTTGAAAATAATATTCCTTTAATAAATAATCGTCTTAATGTCAATAATCCTCAAATGAATATAATTAATAACCTTTAAGTAAATTAATAATCCTCGAATGACAGTACCCGATATCTTTATCGGAAAATAACTTTTATCAAATACCAATTATAATCAATACATATCTTTCAAGAAAATCACACGCCCTTATCCTAGGGCAACTATAAAATCCCTGGCCTATAGCTGATATCCCATATCTAACTCATAAGCCCCAACTTCAAGTCATAATCCTCAAGTATTGCTATACATAGCAATTCGAAAACAAGTATGCAGTTTATATATATCGCAATCACATATCATAATCGAGAACAGTTATTATCACAACAACAGTAGAATAGGTTTAGAAAACTTGCCTGGTGGTGAGGTAGGGGTAGTGTGCCTCGAGTCAATCCGGCGATCTATACATAGTCAAAATATCCGAGATTAATCACTTAACACTTTTTAAGACACCAAGTACATACTTTACTTAGGCTAAAATGTGTTTTCAAGTCGACTCCTTAAGACTCTTCTTGCGTACGCTTGACTCGAACATTTTTATAAAATAGAGGTTAAATCCTTCTAACACGAAATCTTCCCGAGGGTCTTTCTAGACATACCTAGCATGTTATCACAAAGTTTCACATTCCAATAAGTCCGTTAAGGGTTTTAATCATTGCCTCAAAGTTGGCTAAGTGGTATTGTCCGGTTTCTCGAAACATCCTTAACTAAAATACTCGTTTCTCCTAAACCGTAAATCCGATTCACATGATCTTTATACCAAAACGAACCTTGAAATAAGACCTACACAATACTATGCAGTGGTGACTCTGGACAGGAATCCTTATGTTCGAATATCATGGACAAAACAGGGCTAGGGAAAATCGGGCATTATAACGGCTATGTTTTAACAATTCCAAAGTTTAATCATAAACTTACAAGATCAATCCAAACCAAATCACCAAGTCAAATCCTCAACATCATTACTAACCCATAATCATCACAAATCAGTCAAAACCAACATCTACTTGCTTATCATCAAAACAACATCAAACTTTCATCAAACCTTCGTTAAAACCACTCAATCATCCTTATGATTATACCAACTAAAGTATACTCAAAGCTAACCACATAAATCATATTATAACTAGGGGTTTCAAGAAATTATACCTTCCTTGGAGTGTGTATAAGCCTAATAAGCCTTGTATAGTCCTTGGATAGCCTTAAGATAGCTTGAATCAACCAAAGTAATCAAGAAATCAAAGTTAGTTCTTGGAATCACTATTCATTTCACTATTCACCCTCATCTTTGACCAAGGATTTGAACATGATAACCTTAATGGATGGTTCTAGGATTTAGAGAATACCTTAGTTGTGAAATATGGAAGCTTTTGAATCCAAGAACATGAATTATGGATGCTTGGAAGTTGATCTTTGAAAAATGTATCCTTTGGTTTTAAGAAATGGCCGAATGTTTCTTTTTGGTGGTGGGAGTGTTCTTGCTTGGTTGATCTTGAATAAGTGTGAGATATTTTGTATATAAAAGTGGTGAGTCATCAAGTTTTGGGCTTGTCACAGGGGCACGTGTCGCACATGCAGGAGTCCTGATAAAGTAACTTTACTGGTTTGCTTTATTGGTTTGTTTCCTTTCACATTGATGATCCAAATGTTGCATTCCTCGAATTAATCTTGTTACATGTTACTTCCATGTCTGTAAGTTAATCCTGTAATGTCTCGTTATTCCGTCTCCGTTTAATCGCGTAAAAAGTTCGCAGGGTTTCTTAAGTGTTCTATCGAAGTAGTTTCTCGTAATCGTTCTTAATATCTCTAATTCTTTCATTAAATCCATATCCATGGAATTGATAATTTAAATTCTTAATTATTCTCAAATAATAATTAATCCGTCCGTTAATGGTGAAATTTCGGAGAAAACGGAAATGCTATTTTTCCGATTCTGACAGCTTTTGCATTCCTTTATTTTCATCGTAGATCACTAATACGGCTTTGAAAGTTCATCATATCGACCCGTATATAGGGTGGTCTGGAAAACTTTTAAACGACAAAATTTACTATTCATCAAAAGTTACTATTCATCAGAAGTTACTATTCATCAGTGGTTTTTCTATAATCCTTTGGATCAATATTCGTTCCAATATTCCTGGTTTACTTCTCTTTATTCTTTGCACTTAGAAAACGTTCTAGTGCTTTCTCGGGCATACGCTATCTTGTTTACGGAGTTGTCGGATGCATTCCAGATATTGATTTGGATGACATAAAAATACTTTTCTTCCCTGGAGTATTGTATTCTTACCTTCCAGATTGATTGTTCTTATTTATATGTTCAGTCCATTCTTATTATTCTCAAAATGTTTGAAAACTGAAATTCATAATCATTCATACTTAATTCTCAAGTAATTGCCACTATCCATAATTACATCAACATATAATAAAAGTTTTAATTCTACCCAAAAATCTGGGGTCTTACAGTCTCCCCTCCTTAAAAGGATTCCGTCCCGGAATCACTCTGAAAATAAATGGGGATATCTTTCTAGTATTGCACTTTCTAGTTCCCAAGTTGATTCTTCCACATTATGATTCTGCCATAAAACTCTGACTAGCTTGATGACCTTATTTCGGAGCACTTGTTCCTTTTGATCTATGATTTCCACTGGTTGCTCCACATAGGTTAGGTCTGGCTGCATGTCCACTTGTTCGTACTCCACTATATGCTTAGCATCCGGGTTGTACTTCCTCAACATTGAAACATGAAACACATTATGCACTTGCTGCAGGTTTGGGGGTAAGGCTAGCTCATATGCTAAGTTCCCAATGCGCCTTAAGATTTCAAATGGTCCAATATATCTGGGACTCAGTTTTCCTTTCTTTCCGAACCTCATCAAACCCTTCCAAGGAGATACCTTTAAGAACACTAGGTCTCCCACTTCATATTCCTTGTCCTTCCGAGCCAAATCGGCATACTTCTTTTGTCTATCTTGGGCTGCTACCAGCCGCCCTCTGATTAGATCTACTATGTCCTTAGTTCGTTGGACCACTTCGGGCCCAAGCATTTTTCGCTCTCCAACTTCATCCCAATACAAGGGAGATCGACATCTTCTTCCATAAAGGGCCTCATAAGGCGGCATTCCTATACTCGAATGAAAACTATTGTTGTAGGAAAACTCAATCAGTGGTAGGTGATCATCCCAATTTCCTTTAAAGTCTATAGCACAGACCCTTAACATATCCTCTAGTGTTTGGATGGTCCTTTCACTTTGTCCGTCTGTTTGGGGGTGATAGGCAGTACTCATGTTCAGCCGGGTTCCTACACATTCCTGGAAGCTCCTCCAGAATCTGGAGTTAAATCTGGGATCTCGGTCAGATACTATGGCGACTGGGACTCCGTGCCGCGCCACTATCTCTTTCAAGTAGATATCCACTAATCGGTCGACAGTGTACCTTTCATTGATTGGAAGAAAGTGAGCTGACTTCGTTAATCGGTCTATGATTACCCATATGGCATCGTGATTGGCCTTGGTCCTTGGTAAACCCACTACGAAATCCATGGCTAGATGTTCCCATTTCCATTCGGGAATTTCTAAGGGTCGTAAAAGTCCACTGGGCCTTTGGTGTTCCGCTTTCACTCGTTGGCAGGTCAAGCATCTGCTCACCCACTCTGCTACCTCCTTTTTCATGTTAGGCCACCAGTAGTATTCTTTCAAATCTCCATACATCTTGGTGCTCCCTGGGTGGATTGAATACCTAGAACTGTGACTCTCGTGTAAAATCTCGTCTTTCAGTTCTCGAACATTCGGAACCCAAACTCGGTAAGTGTACCTCCTTATCCCTTTATCATCCTTGACAGTGTGGATCTCTTCACCGGTCATTGACTGCCTGTCTTCACTTATCATCCTTTCCTGACACCTTCTTATCTTTTCTAGCAACTCTGGCTGCAAGGAAATCTCAAACAGCTTTTCGGTACCGTCTCCGGTCACCTTCACTTCTATTTCCATCTTTTCAAATTCTCTAATCAGTTCTTCCGACGACATTATCGTCTTGAGTCTCTCTTTCCTACTAAGGGCATCAGCCACCACATTGGCCTTCCCTGGGTGATAAAGAATCTCACAGTCATAATCCTTAATCAATTCTAACCATCTTCTCTGGCGCATGTTAAGCTCCTTCTGGGTGAAAATATACTTGAGGCTCTTATGGTCAGTGTAAATCTCGCACTTCTCTCCATACAAGTAGTGCCTCCAAATCTTTAAAGCGAAGACTATTGCTGCTAGTTCTAGATCATGAGTAGGATATCGAATCTCATACTCCTTCAATTGTCTCGACGCATAGGCGATTACCTTACCGTGCTGCATCAGCACGCACCCTAATCCCTTATGCGAAGCATCACTGTAAATCACAAAATCTCCTTTTCCATCTGGTAATGCCAACACAGGGGCAGTCACCAACCTCTTCTTTAACTCTTGGAAACTACTCTCGCACTTTTCCGTCCATTCAAACTTCTCAGTTTTTCGGGTAAGTCGGGTTAACGGGGCTGCGATCTTCGCAAAATCCTTAACGAATCTTCTGTAATACCCTGCTAACCCTATGAAACTTCTCACCTCTGTTGGTGTGGTTGGTCGTTCCCAATTTGAAACTGCCTCTATCTTGGAGGGGTCAACCAACACTCCCTCCTTATTGATCACATGTCCTAAAAACTGAACCTCATTTCGCCAGAATTCACACTTTGCGAATTTGGCATACAATTGTTCCTTCCTGAGTATTTCTAGAGTTATCCTCAAATGTTCTGCGTGTTCTGCCTCTGTCTTTGAGTAGATAAGAATATCATCTATAAAAACTATAACAAACTCGTCCAAATACTTCTTGAACACCCTATTCATTAAATCCATGAAAGCTGCCGGGGCATTGGTCAATCCAAATGACATCACCAAGAACTCATAATGTCCATATCTGGTACGGAAAGCAGTCTTTGGAATATCTTCTGGTTTAATCTTTAATTGATGATATCCGGTTCTCAAGTCAATCTTGGAGAAGTACACAGCATCCTTTAGCTGGTCAAACAAATCGTCTATTCTGGGCAATGGGTACTTATTCTTTATAGTTAGCTTGTTCAACTCTCGGTAGTCGATGCATAACCTCATGCTCCCATCTTTCTTCTTAACAAACAACACGGGTGCCCCCCACGGCGACACACTGGGTCTTATCATACCCTTCTCCAACAGTTCTTGTAACTGGGTAGCTAGCTCTTTCATTTCTACTGGGGCTAACCGGTACGGGGCCTTCGAAACTGGCGCCGTCCCCGGGGCTAATTCAATAGCAAACTCAATTACTCTATCGGGTGGTAATCCTGGAAGATCTTGTGGAAACACATCTTCGAACTCATTGACTACTGGGATGTCCTGTAATCTAGGTACCTCTTTCTGGGTGTCCACGACATATGCTAAGTAAGCCTCATAGTCAGCCACTGTCAAATTATTCTGCTTTAGTTCCAAAAACTTGAGTTCCATTTGAGTCTTCATGAACCTTGGGAAATACTTCTCTAGAAACAATTGCTTAAACCTTTCCCAAGTTACAATAGCGTCCGTCTCCATGTTCTTCTTGGCCTCCCACCAATAATTGGCCTCTCCTTTCAGAAGGTAAGTGGCAAAAACAGTCTTCTGTGCCTCCTCAATACTCAAAATCTCAAAGGACTTTTCCATCTCCTTTATCCAGGCTCTTGCCTCTACTGGGTCAGCCGAACCTTGGAATTCTGGGGGCTTGAGTGACTTAAAGGCCCTAAAAGAGTTTGCTATGGTATTGTTGTTCCCTTGGGGTGGTTGGGGGTAGCGGTCCAAATTTTGCCTAAGTAGATTCATGAACTGACCCATGGGGTCTCCACCCTGGTCCCCTTCTCCCTGTTCCGCTTCACCTTCCTCTTCCTCATTTTCAACGTCCGCAGTGAAAAAGGATTCATCTGCCTCCCCGTACCGGGAGTCGTCCTGTTCATTATAATCTTCATCCATTTCTTCATTATACTCAGGGTCTTCCCTATTCTGATTGTGGCTTTCTTGATCAGCAGATTCAGGGGGATTTGCCCTAGTTCCCACTCTTCGTGGAGGCATCTTACTGAAATTTGGAAAATTCATATTAAGATCGTTTACTGGGTTACAGATACAGTCATTACATAATTGGGAGACTTCCGCAGTTCTATATTTTATCGCAATTCAATAATAAGGTGCAAACAATAATATAGTAAACTTGTGATCGAGTCATAACAGGACGAGATTCAACTGAAAGGAAACAAATATATACATGGTACCAAAGATACAAAGTCTGAGTCAACGTCGACAGTTTTACAAGTACAACCGTCCTAACATCATCTAGTCAAAAGTGAAATATATGGTCTATCCTTCTAGTCAGAAAAGGGATAATATATACAATGGAACAATCCCACAAAAACCGGCACTACTATGTCCGTACGTGACTAGAAGACTAGACTACCATATCACCAACTCTGAAATCAGTCACTGGTGCGGTGCCATGCCCTCACCCTCGCCATGGCTATGCGAAAGATCTCCTCGGCATCAACCCTGGATATCCTGCCATTGCCATCAGTAGGCAAGGCTCGAATCCTAATCCGTGCCCTCAGCTCAATGCGAGTCATCGCCCTCCGGGCAACCCGAGGGGGCACAGACCTCCCGCCGCCCTGGCGCACCATCCTGGCATCCCTCTCTGCTGCTAGCTGCATCCGGGACTCTGCTAGTCGAGCCTCAGCTATCACCAAATCTGACTGAACTCTGCTCACGGTCCAGTTGTGCACACACACTGGTATCCCCTCTAACGGAACATGGGGTGGGGTAACCGGCTCGGCTGGTGGTGCAGCCTCTGCCCGCTGTGGCTCAGGGGTAGGCTCCTCATGATCATCAGGGTAAGGGCTCAAGGGCAGTGGTGGAGGGGTAGGGGCTCTCTCAGTAGGAAGTGGAGGCTGGTCCTCAGCATCCCCTTCCACATCCTCAGTATCCGCTAGGGTCTGATCCTCCTCTGGATCCTCATCATCAGAATCCTCGATATCCTCGGTATCCGCATCTATCTGGACCTCCTCCGGGTCCTCCTCAATATCCTCATAGTATGGATCTGAAGTCCTAAGCAAGTCCTCGTCGTGCTGTCTCTCATAAGCCTCAGGGTCAGAGATATAGCTCACCTACACAATAACGAACTATGTTACTATCATGATATTAAAGTTCCCATAAGGGTTTTAGTCGAACTTGGCAAGAGTTCTTATTATCTTAGTGAATTTATTATTGTAACGCTGCCTCATCTCTGGGGTTTATAACTCTAATTCTCTGATACCATTTCTGTAACAGCTCCAGATCCGGGGTCGGGGATCCGGTCGTTACGGTCTCAATTCCCATCAATAATACTTGCACTTGAATCAAAACAATTAAACTACATGCTGTGACCCCACAATAACAACACCACTCACACAACAAGTTATAGTTCCAGAGATGAAATTGGAATAAGTATCTAGTCATATGATCCACAAGTTATAAGTTATTACAAACCCAAAAGATTACAGAGCATTTAAAAGTTCTTGCCGTTGATTACATTAATCATAAGATACATAAGTCTGATACACAAAAGCTGAAGCTTAGAACACTAGTGGTTACTACCTCAGCTATGGCGGCTACGACATCAACGGGTAAATCTCTGACGACTGCTACCCGCTTTCGCGGGGTGTGACTGTTGCGGGCCATCTGCTCTAGCTGTTGTTGTGATATAAATAAATAAAGCAAGGGTGAGCAATAGAGCCCACCAAAAATAACTTATAACAGATTACCAAAGTATAACAATTCAAAGATATATTGCAGTCACATGTTATGCCTTCAACAGATAAGAAACTAGTATAGCGTAAAGGATGAAGTTACGAGGAAAATTAATGGGATATTTTCGTAACCCAAAGTCCACTTATGCATATATATCCTTAATCAGGTTTTACCAGACTCATAACTTATAGAATACAAGATGAAGTTGCATGAATTTGTTGTCACTTCATTCCCAAACGCTTCTCAACCCCCTGCCAACACGATTGGTCCTTCACCCCAATACATGTTGCAGGAAAATATCCAAATTGGATGATGAACCAATACTGGAGCCTTCTCCGCGCCCGTCGTACCAACCTTACTATGATCAGTAGCAGGTTTGTACAACAAAATTATTTGTTTTCTACATGTAGATGGAAGAATCACGACAGCCTGACATTGTCTACCGCCTTTCTGGATCTCCCGGCCAACGGTTGGGCCAATAAAATGATGGATCGGCGCGACTCGACCTCTTACACGTTGCTCCTAGTTCAGATTAAATCCATGACTCTGAAACGTAAAGATCGTCCTCCTTTCCCCAAGTGTGATACTTGTTGATACGACTCCACTAAGTAGTTATATCTAGGTTGGAAAGGAAGATTCTCCAATATTTCCCAAGCGATGCTTGTTAATGGATATCGACTTGTTCCAGGAATTTACCCCTCGATCGTTGAGGTGGTAACACAATATTTGACTTGCAGCAGTTTCGTTGCTCGGAGAAAATACCTGTCCCTTGACAGTTTTGAGTTGGGAATTTAAAATGAAGAGCAGTTACTTAAATCAGGTTTCCCATATTTTTGATAGTAGAGCGAGCATTTGAATTTTCTTAAAAGACAGATTCAAATGGAAAAATAGCTTTTTGGGAACCTCTTTCTGATTTGAAAATAACTAACAATGGTTACTAAATAAGTAAACCTTAAGTGAATATTTGAAAATAATATTCATTAACTAAATAATCCTTAAATGAATATTTGAAAATAACATTCATTAAATAAATAATATTTAAATGAATATTTGAAAATAATATTCATTAAATAAATAATATTTAAATGAATATTTGAAAATAATATTCATTAAATAAATAATATTTAAATGAATATTTGAAAATAATATTCCTTTAATAAATAATCGTCTTAATGTCAATAATCCTCAAATGAATATAATTAATAACCTTTAAGTAAATTAATAATCCTCGAATGACAGTACCTGATATCTTTATCGGAAAATAACTTTTATCAAATACCAATTATAATCAATACATATCTTTCAAGAAAATCACACGCCCTTATCCTAGGGCAACTATAAAATCCCTGGCCTATAGCTGATATCCCATATCTAACTCATAAGCCCCAACTTCAAGTCATAATCCTCAAGTATTGCTATACATAGCAATTCGAAAACAAGTATGCAGTTTATATATATCGCAATCACATATCATAATCGAGAACAGTTATTATCACAACAACAGTAGAATAGGTTTAGAAAACTTGCCTGGTGGTGAGGTAGGGGTAGTGTGCCTCGAGTCAATCCGGCGATCTATACATAGTCAAAATATCCGAGATTAATCACTTAACACTTTTTAAGACACCAAGTACATACTTTACTTAGGCTAAAATGTGTTTTCAAGTCGACTCCTTAAGACTCTTCTTGCGTACGCTTGACTCGAACATTTTTATAAAATAGAGGTTAAATCCTTCTAACACGAAATCTTCCCGAGGGTCTTTCTAGACATACCTAGCATGTTATCACAAAGTTTCACATTCCAATAAGTCCGTTAAGGGTTTTAATCATTGCCTCAAAGTTGGCTAAGTGGTATTGTCCGGTTTCTCGAAACATCCTTAACTAAAATACTCGTTTCTCCTAAACCGTAAATCCGATTCACATGATCTTTATACCAAAACGAACCTTGAAATAAGACCTACACAATACTATGCAGTGGTGACTCTGGACAGGAATCCTTATGTTCGAATATCATGGACAAAACAGGGCTAGGGAAAATCGGGCATTATAACGGCTATGTTTTAACAATTCCAAAGTTTAATCATAAACTTACAAGATCAATCCAAACCAAATCACCAAGTCAAATCCTCAACATCATTACTAACCCATAATCATCACAAATCAGTCAAAACCAACATCTACTTGCTTATCATCAAAACAACATCAAACTTTCATCAAACCTTCGTTAAAACCACTCAATCATCCTTATGATTATACCAACTAAAGTATACTCAAAGCTAACCACATAAATCATATTATAACTAGGGGTTTCAAGAAATTATACCTTCCTTGGAGTGTGTATAAGCCTAATAAGCCTTGTATAGTCCTTGGATAGCCTTAAGATAGCTTGAATCAACCAAAGTAATCAAGAAATCAAAGTTAGTTCTTGGAATCACTATTCATTTCACTATTCACCCTCATCTTTGACCAAGGATTTGAACATGATAACCTTAATGGATGGTTCTAGGATTTAGAGAATACCTTAGTTGTGAAATATGGAAGCTTTTGAATCCAAGAACATGAATTATGGATGCTTGGAAGTTGATCTTTGAAAAATGTATCCTTTGGTTTTAAGAAATGGCCGAATGTTTCTTTTTGGTGGTGGGAGTGTTCTTGCTTGGTTGATCTTGAATAAGTGTGAGATATTTTGTATATAAAAGTGGTGAGTCATCAAGTTTTGGGCTTGTCACAGGGGCACGTGTCGCACATGCAGGAGTCCTGATAAAGTAACTTTACTGGTTTGCTTTATTGGTTTGTTTCCTTTCACATTGATGATCCAAATGTTGCATTCCTCGAATTAATCTTGTTACATGTTACTTCCATGTCTGTAAGTTAATCCTGTAATGTCTCGTTATTCCGTCTCCGTTTAATCGCGTAAAAAGTTCGCAGGGTTTCTTAAGTGTTCTATCGAAGTAGTTTCTCGTAATCGTTCTTAATATCTCTAATTCTTTCATTAAATCCATATCCATGGAATTGATAATTTAAATTCTTAATTATTCTCAAATAATAATTAATCCGTCCGTTAATGGTGAAATTTCGGAGAAAACGGAAATGCTATTTTTCCGATTCTGACAGCTTTTGCATTCCTTTATTTTCATCGTAGATCACTAATACGGCTTTGAAAGTTCATCATATCGACCCGTATATAGGGTGGTCTGGAAAACTTTTAAACGACAAAATTTACTATTCATCAAAAGTTACTATTCATCAGAAGTTACTATTCATCAGTGGTTTTTCTATAATCCTTTGGATCAATATTCGTTCCAATATTCCTGGTTTACTTCTCTTTATTCTTTGCACTTAGAAAACGTTCTAGTGCTTTCTCGGGCATACGCTATCTTGTTTACGGAGTTGTCGGATGCATTCCAGATATTGATTTGGATGACATAAAAATACTTTTCTTCCCTGGAGTATTGTATTCTTACCTTCCAGATTGATTGTTCTTATTTATATGTTCAGTCCATTCTTATTATTCTCAAAATGTTTGAAAACTGAAATTCATAATCATTCATACTTAATTCTCAAGTAATTGCCACTATCCATAATTACATCAACATATAATAAAAGTTTTAATTCTACCCAAAAATCTGGGGTCTTACAAGGTAGATCTTGCCAGTCAATGTGGATGTATAGAATGAGAATCAAAATGACGTTGAGTTGATCAAGCTGTTTGGGAATTGAGATGGAACCATGGAAAAGGTGTCCTAAGTGTTACTGTGAATGTATCTTCTGAATTTTTTTTAGGAATCAGATGGAGAGCAATTAAGTTATTGGAACTAAGTAGAACAATTTTTAAAGATATGGATTAAGTCACCAAGCTGATAAGGAATATTCTCACAATTATAGATAGGGAAAGAAGATGAAGAGGTGTTGATAAGGATTTAAAGACAATGGATGAGGTAATGAGTGATTGTTTTAAACTGAATATTTGTTTGGCACGGAAGGTATGCGATCGTTGAAAGCAGTTGTTAAATATATTGGAGGTAGATAAAGTTGACCCAAGAATATGGATGGCTGATAGTATGAGTAGAAAAAAGAGAGATCAGAGATGTAAATATCTTCGGTACAAGGATTAGAAAGGATAGAGCTTTAAGGTTATGATAACAAGAGATCAACTAGAAGGAATGACGGAATTAAGGATTCAACCAGGATTGATTAAAGAGAAAGGGCTACATAAAGGAAAGAGTTATGAAAAGAGAAATGGAATTCAATTACAGGAAGGAGCGAGAGAGTATAATGGATAAGAAGGAAATGTAAGGATATATAAGAGATTTAAAAGAATATTGAAGTTAGTGAGTGTTTAAGTACTTGAGGTGTTGGAAAATGAAGACAGAGTAACAGAGGTATAGTAGACGATTACAACTAAAGAGATTCCTGAATGGAAGTGGAAACATATTAAGATAGACTTTGCAGTAGAGTTGCTAAGGCTTAGAGCTAATCATGATAGTATTTGAGTTATTATTGACCGATTAATGAGAGGTATTCATTGGGTGAGTTGGTTCGTCTCTATTTGAATGAGATAAGATTACGACATGGAATGACGGGTTCAATTGTATTTGACAGAGATCCGCGACTTAATTAAATAATTCAGACAGACTATGGTTGTGTACTAAATTTTTAAGGTAATTGGAAGGACCATTTACCGTTGATTAGATTTCCTTACGACAACAGTTACTATGACGATTTTGAAATGCTACCTTACGTCGATCCACTGTGTGTTGGGAAAGTTGCGTATAAGTTTGCGTACCACCCCGTGAGTGGTGTATGCATAGTATATTTCATAAAAATATGAACCTATAGAGATCTAGTTAAATTGTTCTATGTTGAGTAACCGACTGAGATATTGAGTCAGTATGAGAGAGTGATAAGTAATAGAGGAGTCAAATTAGTATGAGTATGAGGAGAAATCCTAAGGTTGAAGAGTCAACCTAGGAATTTGAGAATGAGATGTTGGAAAAATATCCACCTATGTTTGCGCAAGTTGATTCTGAGGACAGAATCCTGTTAAGGGGGAAAGGATGTAAGATCCGGGAAAATTACGTGTTATTATATGATGTGAAATGAAATTTTAATTTCATATTAAGAGTTATTAAATGATTTATCTGTTTAAACGTGCTAAGTTATTCGTTAAATGATTGAATATGTGATATTGTGGTGCTATGTGAAATGTGTGGGGAATTTGAAATTATTTTGAAAAGGGTGTCATACTATTTTATTTTATTTTAATTATCGAAAAGAAAATTTGGATCGTTCCCAAATTATTCGGGAGATTGGTATATCGTTCGTACCAATATTTCATTCGTTAAAGTGGGAAGTACTCAAAAATATTCGTAATAGAGGTATTTTGGTTCGTATATTTTGTATTAAACGATACTTGTAGTTATCTGTACTTTATGGATGCTTATCGTCTCGTGAAACGTGTATTCTGCTTTATTAAAGATTTAAAGCGTTTATTTTGTTAAATTGTATTTAAAGCGATCTATCGGATCAGTATCGATCCAAAAATGTCGTTTGGGGTATTATTTTCCGTTTAATATAAAAAGGCAAATCGTACTTTGTTTTGCGTATAATAAAGCTTAATTACAGTTAAAAATCTAAAAACCCCTGAAACGTGTTCTTCATGTTCTTGAGAATCAAACTCAATTTTGAAGGCGTTATCGGAATCCGATTTCGATGTTCTTGTAACCAAAATGAATCTCTCATCATCCTCTACCTAAATCCATCATCAAAATTCATGTGGGTATGATTTCTGAGTTTTTCTTATTTTTAATTAATTTATTTATTTCGAATTTTAGGTTTAATTTGGGGGTTTCTTTATTATTGATTGTTCTTGATGATTGATGGCTTGAATATGTTTGTTATGTGATTTAGAACATGTTGGTAATTTTTAATTTGATTTTTGAGTTAGAAATCGAGCAAAACGGAAGTTTTGTAGCTCGCCGGTTTTCTTTAAGTTTTGGCCGAACTTTTAATCCGTGGATGGGTTCTTGATTGTGTTCTAGCGATTAGATAGATCGCGAGACGAGGAATTGATAGGTGTTAATGGTTTTGAATTTGGTGTCTGTTTTGAGTTGGCCGGAAAACAAAACTCGTCGTCGACGGCGAGAATTTCCAGTCAGTTTCGTGCACGTTTTGAGCAGTTTTTGGTTGAGTTTTGTTAAGAATTAGAAAGCAGAAAGATTGGTGTAGCTAACAGCAGGTTTGGGTGAAGATTCGGGCTTGGTCGAACGTTTCCCGGTGGCCGGACGTCGGCCGGAAACTGGGAAACCCAGTTTCCGGTGACGTGTTCTTGGCGACCCGGAAACTGTTCTTCATGACCCGTTTTCAAACCCTAACCCGACCCGGTTGATCTTAAAAACCCTAATGTCATTTCAGAAATATGTTTCTGGACTTTTATTTTTAAAATAATTCAAAAATTGTTTTAAAAATTCTAAAAATCATATCTTTAATTTAAAAATACATTTTATTATTCAGAAAATTCTGGAAAATCTTATTTATTATTTTAAATTCGAAAATTGATTAAACTTAATTATTTTAATTATTTTTAATTAATAATTAATTAATTTAATTAATTGATTAATTCTTTTAATCAGTTAATTCTTAAAAATTGATTATTAATTAGATTTAATTAATTTAAAATTCAGTTTAATTATTTTCAAACCTGATTTATTATTTAAAAAATTGTTTGAGCATTTAAAGAGTGTCAATTAATTTTATTAATTGATTTATTTACATTTAAATGTTTATATTGGATTTAAAAATCCGAGTTTTGATTTAAAAATTAGTAATGACTTATTTAAAATTCAAATAAGTTTTGTGTGATGTTTTAAAAATAGTTATAAGTGCGATGTGATTCGTATGAGTTGTGTAATGTGTTTTATAGTCAGTATATACCCGTACTAGGGCTAATGTCTGAGTTTTTAATATCGTAAATTAGACCGGGCGTCCGATACGTAACCGGTCACTTGTTTAAATGTGTTATGTGAATGATGTGAATTATCTGTTGTTGAGTCATGCATGCGAATAAATTGTGTCGAGACTTGTTTGAGTATTTGGTCGTGTCTAATATCATCACGAGGGGTAGTTGGGATAGAAATTTGTCGGTTATGTTAGAAAGTGAGATTTACGAGGCCGTTGACTTAGATGTTGACTTTTATAGTATGGGGAGTTTCGTCAAGCGAGTTACGAGGATTACTTGTATAGTTAGTTGTGATCATGCTATCAATTGAAATGTGGTTGTCTATGCAACAGAGGCTATTGGACGAGACGAGTCAGATTATCGAGGTTAAGTTACAATCATTTATGGAATATGAGAATTATACGTTGAAGACTAAGTACCGTCTCATGTTTGACTATCGAGGCTGGCACGTGGATTCAAAATGGTAAAAGCAGACTAGTGGTATTCGCAAGAGCGTTAAAGCAAAGAAGGACGGAGGTAGAGAATCGTGCGACAAGACAGAATAAGGAGGAAATCGTATTGTTTCAGCGTTACGAAATAGCTAAGGACCAGAGGCAAGTGTTTATACCCTTGCTTATTAATTAAGGGATATTATCTTGAATTATTAGTATGCATGTTGAATGCTTATTACTGAATTGTCAAATGTTGATTTCTTTGCATTGAATTGCAAGTATGTTATTTAATCTCATAAATTGACGAGTACTCTTTTATACCTTTTTGGTTTAGATTCATATTTTCATATTGATCGGAGAGATATAATTATTATATTGAAATGATTGAAAAGATAGTTATGGGCTGTATACTAAGGCCTTCTTTCAAAGACTTGATTTAAAAATGCTAAGTTGGAATATTACCAACCCTAGATGAGCGGGAACTTGTGAACCCTATGAGGGAAAACTTATTCTGAAATTCTGAAGTGGTGTTGCTTGCCCTTCAAGTATTCCATTTTTCACCTTGCACCTATGCAAACCTTGTTATCCTTTCTTATTAATGCGATCATCTGATCCATTCCCTGATTCGAATTCATATATGCTGTGCATGATTTAGTTTACTTCCTTCAAGTACAAGGCTTATCTATTATAAGTACATGTTCGAAGGACTTGAACTATTTCTGTCAGAAGTTGATAAACCCTTGTTTTCTTCATTTAGAAACTTCACCTTGAATTCTTCTTAAACTTGAACTTGACTCTCTTGTCATTTACCAGATTGGTAAACCTTAATTAATTCTTCCATAATGTGATGATTTGAACTATTGAGGCCATCTAGAGCCTGTTCTTTGAACCCTACTCTATATTGACTTGTTACCCTTTTCTGTTGATATCATATTGTCTGTTTTATATCAGATTCAATCTTGTTAAGCATGTTATTGTTTATTCTTTGAACCCTACTCTATATTGACTTGTTACACTTTCTGTTGATAGCATATTGTCTGTTTCATATCAGACTTAACCTTGTTGAGCATGTCATTGTTTATTCTTCATTGTTATCCCAGTTGTTGCATCGATCTCGTCGATATTTATGATGTTGTTACTTGCCATGTGTACTCCCCATTGTTGTGTCGATCTCGTCGATACTAGATTAAATTGCTATCCCTTTATTGATTCTTCATAATTGAACTGTTTCCTGGAACGTGAGTTTTCCAGCAATTGTTGTATTAGGTTATCGATTCTTCCGACACCTGATTGTCGAAGTAAGGTTGTCAATTGTTCTGACACCTGACGTTTATAAAATAGAATTGGAATGTTTTTAAAAATGGACCAATTATTGGTCGGGCCATTTATGGTCGATGTAATTTAGGCCCAGATTGGCCTTGGATCCGTAGAGGACTATGCATGAGCTAGTCCGGGTTTGTTGCGTGGCTGGCCAGCAGCACAACCTTTGATTTGATAAAATGTGAAAGTCCAATTCTAGAATAAGTTCTTATTTCTAAGATGAGTTACATCCATATGTTTCGTTCTTGTGAGTTATGACCTGATTCTCAGGTATATTCGTTGCGTGAAGTTGTTGGTTCGTTGATTAATAATAGTGGTTTCAATCTTGCTGAAATTACTTACTCTTTAATACATTTGGATTCCAAATAGTCGAAATCCACTTCCTTGATTCCATTGGCAGTCGTGAGATATCTATCTTGATGAGTTTTATTCATACCGCATATCTAGTCGGTACCATGTTGAAGCCTTGAAGTGCGTTCCTTATTCCTTGACCGAGCGTGTTGGCTCATTCTTACCCCTTGATTATTCTAACCTTCCAGAGTTGTTGGTTTCAGAAAATGTTGTGAATAGATTTGTTATCTTCAAAACTAGTATTTTTATACAAACTATGGTCTTGAAGACGTATGAGTTATATTTATTTCATATTTTCTACTTACTATTGTAGTTATTGTTGATTCGGTCGCCGTAACGACCAATATAAATCTTTTTGTGTTTTAAACTATTCAATTGCGAGAAGAAGAATGAGAAATTGTGGTAAATTACCAAACTTGATTTGAAAATATTAGAGATTACAAATGTTTAAGCCAAAGGCTTGTTTATTTGAAAATCCAAAGTTTATTTTGGAAACCTTTCGTATTATATTTAATAATGCGCTTGCTGAGCAATTCATTCGCTCATACTTGTTTTATTTATATATATTTTAGCCTGCCAGAAAGAAGGTGTATTGGCGAGAGTTGTCCGCGTAGCTGATCAGAGATGGGGAAAGATGTTAGCGTAAAGACGTTTTGATCCAGAGCATTTGAGCTAGTGAGAGGTTTTGTATATAGATGTTTTCTATTGAATAATATATTGTATAAGATTAGTTGCCTGGTATACTTCTTATCGAAGTTATACTAGTGTATTAGAATTTTTGTAAAGAGAAGGATTGTAAGGAAGAAAGATTGTTGTAATGAAATTTTGGATTCTTGTTTCTAGCACTATAACCTTTAAAGATTCTTGGTAGAATTGGGGTCACAGATATTATTATTATTGTGTTGATTTTTATTGAATAGGTTGTTTGGATTAAGAGTGCACCGTGACGACCAAATCCTTTGACCCCGGATTTGGGGGCGTTACATATCATAAACCCTTTTTAAAATCACGACCTGGGAGTTAATCGGAATTTTTCTGAAATTATCGAGATTGGAATACTCGGATTGGATAAGGAAGGCAACCCAAGATACGAGTATTCTCGAGGAATAGAAGAAGCAAAACCATTTGCTCGACCTTTAAAACTGGATTCCCAATTTTTGATGAGTTGGGAAGTATTTAATCGCATTTAACTACCTTTAACTATCTTAAGATAATAGTTGGGAATCTCTATTTTAATACCTTTTCTGAAAATCAGAAATTTATATTTTTGTGTAAATAATTGAACCTTTAATCATATAATAAGGTTCTATGATTTTAAATCATATTTGGAATATTTAATAAATACCCAAATAATAAATATTAAATTATTATTCAATATAAAACACTGAAGTGAATATTCGAAATAATATTCACTTATTTAAATAATATTCAAATAATAAATATTGAATTATTATTCAATATAAAACACTTAAGTGAATATTCAAAATAATATTCACTTATTTAAATAATATTCAATTAATAAATATTGAATTATTATTCAATATAAAACACTTAAGTGAATATTCAAAATAATATTCACTTATTTAAATAGTATTCAAATAATAAATATTGAATCATTATTCAATATAAAACACTTAAGTGAATATTCAAAATAATATTCACTTAATTAAATAATATTCAAATAATATATATTGAATTATTATTCAATATAAAACACTTAAGTGAATATTCAAAATAATATTCACTTATTTAAATAATATTCAAATAATAAATATTGAATTATTATTCAATATAAAACACTTAAGTGAATATTCAAAATAATATTCACTTAATTAAATAATATTCAAATAATATATATTATAATATTATTTAAATATCTCGCCTTAAATATCCAATTATATAGATATTGGAATATTTAATATACCCTTAAAGTATAACCGTCCCTGGAACCTTCCAGCTTCTGACAATAGTTTAAAACAAAATAATAATTTGACTCCCGGTCTAAGTTTTTTTTTTAAAACCATCGTACAAGTACTCTATACTTAGAGTCTTTAATCCTTAACTTTGGTATATATCTAGTACTTAGCTAGCATATAAACCTTATACCTTATACCGCTTTTTACAAAGCAAAACAGTTTCACGTTATTTTACAGCATAAAGCAGCATATATAGCAATATCACAACACATATCACAACAGCATCATTATATGGTACAGGGTTGAAAACTTGCATATTATTGTATGCATATAATACATTTGAAAGCATGCATCTATCATATGCATATTAACATCTTCATAGTTTTAAATCCAAACACATCCCTATACGATGTACGGTTTGAAAACATGCATAATATTGTATGCATATATTACATTTGAAAATGTGCATCTATCATATGCATCATCAGAATATGGTACTTTAAAACATAGCATGGAATAAGAAAACTTGCCTCGGGTCCTTGGTTGTTAGGGGTTCAAGAACTTGCCGGGAAATCGATAAACAAAGAAATACCCGATCAGTCCCCTAGCTTAATCATTTAAAGTGCATTTAACTTAAGCACTAACGTTCTATTAACGAACATCAAATGTCTCGCTCTTGGCCGCTTATAACCTTATGACATTCCTTAAACTCTTAAGTCAAAATTTTGGGTGGAAATCCATTCACAAAACCCAAGTACTTTACCATTACTAAACTTATCGTTTTAACCATCCCCTTAAGGGTATTTCACTCGCGCAACCTTTGTTCACGCATTTTTATAAAATCGCAAACTCATCTTTTGAACACGAAACCTTCTAGGTTCCTTTCCTAACTGTCCATACTAGTATCCATTTTAATATCTCAATCCAATTCCAATTTTAAAGGGCTTGATCCCTACCTCAAAGTTCATACAATGAACTATCTAGTTACGCGAAACCGCTTTTACTAAAACGGCCGTTTCTCCTAAACCGTAAATCGAAACGATACGATTATTTCGCTAAAATAATCTAGGAAACAGAGCCTACATGCTCATGGTCAGAAACCTCAAGTTTATGCCCTGTTTTGCAGTCATGGTTTCTGTCTAAACTACCTAAGTAAAATCCGACATGGTAACGACGCTATTTTAAGATTCCCGTGTTTTCAACACTCCAAAACAACACCAATCAACCAACCAACCCATCAATCATCAAACCACAAGCTAATACTAGTTATAATCTGCCTAAACATGATCTCATACTCCACCATCTATTTATCCACAAATCATATACTAAACAACCTTAAATCATACAAACATGCTCCATTAACAACATCAACTTCATACAATCACTATAACTTCAAAAATCAAAACTTAACCACAAAGGGGAGGAGTTTTATACCTTCTTGGGAACTGAATACAAGCTATATAAGATGGATATTAGGCTTCCTTGCTCCTTGATTAAGCTAATTAATCTAAAAACTACAAAACAAAAACATGTTCTTAGTAAAAGTACTATTCATTACTATTCATCATCACTTTGTAAAACTCCATATAAAATCGAAAACTGAGAGTTTGGTTTTCAACTTTTTACCACACCTTCTACTCTTCAAGGGCTTTCTTTTGAGTCCTATCGCATCACCAGGGGATGCTTAAAGCTCAACTTATTGGCTTTCTAAGGTGAGTGGTCAGGTTGTAAGATTGATCGGAAGAGTACTTCAGGAAGCTGTCAGTTTCTTGGAAGAAGGTTAGTTTCCTGGTATAGCAAGAAGCAACATTCAGTGTCCACATCAACAGCTGAGACTGAATACATTGTTGCTGGTAGTTGCTGTGCTCAGATATTGTGGATGAGAAACCAACTCCATGACTATGGGTTTTTGTTGACAAAGATTCCAATATTTTGCGACAACACAAGTGCCATAGAAATCTCAAACAACCCAGTGCAACACTCGAGGACGAAGCACATCGACATTAGGTATCATTTTATCCGAGAGCATGTCATGAATGGAACTGTGGAGTTACACTTTGTACCCACAGAGGAACAAATTGCAGACATCTTTACTAAACCGCTTGATGAATCCACTTTTTCAAAGCTGGTTGGTGAACTTGGGATGTTAAATCTTTCTAATTGATTTTGATTAGAAGTCAGTAACTGTAGATAGTCCTAGTGAATACATGAGTTTAAGAATTTTTATATCCTTAGGACTCGTGAATTTATTTTCTGGAGCAATTCTCGTAGTTAGGATTATTGTACTAATTTTATGTCATAATTATGGATGATATATCTTCTGGCATTTAATTGGTTATTAATTCTAAAATTATTTAGGTGCTAATATTTGTTCTAAATATTTCAGCATCTATTTAATTTGAATTAATTTACTTTGTTTTTAACATTGTAGATTAATGCACCATAATTTATTGGATTTTAATTGATTAATATCATTTGATGATATTTATTTGATTTTACTCTAAGAAAATTGTGAATTTTCTGTTAACAATTGAATTTTGTAAATTTTAAAAGATTTATTCAAAATAAAACTTGACAGGAAATACAAAAAGTCTGATTTTTTAAAACAGAACAGGTTTTAAAATTTTAGACATAAGCAAAAATATCGAATTTTAGGAAATTCGACAGTTTTTCTAAGTACAAAGAAAATTCTATCGAAATCAATTTTCGATAGTTTTTGAAAAGGAAAAGAAAAACTATCAAAGACAATTCTCGATAGTTTTTGAAATTGGATTGAAAAAAATTATCGAAAAGAATTCACTTGATTTAATATATGAATTCTCGATAGTTTTTCAAACATGACCTCGATAGTTTTTGGCTTTTCAAAGAAATAACTTTTGATGGTTTTTTCAGAAAACCTTTAAAAATCATAAACTCTCATACACTTCGATAGTTTTTAGAAAACCATCGAAGTATAGATGACCGTTTTGCCCCTCTGAAAATCCATCGACGGTGTTAATTAAATCTATCGAATCATGTATTGACAATTTTGCCCCTGACAGTTTTAAAAGAATTTAAATGGTCCTTAGCTGTTTTCTTTACATTTTTCAGATCTAAGAAGCTAAAAGCCGTTTACAATACTTACAAATAGATATACACTATCAAGAACACCAATTCGTTAGTTTCTTCATTTTATAACCGAGAAAACCTTGAAAACTTACTGTTTCTCACTATTAATCCTATTTTAACCGTGAAAAACTTGATTTGTTTTGGTTTTAGTACATACTGTTGAAGAATCCATCGAACCAAAGTTGTGAACCTCAAAGAAATTGTTAACAGTACACATCTTAGAATTTGATTGTTTTTTAAGCAGTCGAGTTCTTTTGATCTTATTGGTTAGCTGGTATTAACAATTAGGGTTCTAGATTTTTGATTGTGTTCGAAGTTGTGTTTTTAAGAAATATGGATAATTTTGTGATAAGGTTATTTTGGTTAAGTTTGATTAATTAGAAATAATTAATTGAAGAAAAATAGTTTTGGTTTAATTAATTTTCTGGAAATTTAAAATGGCCGGAGAATTTATCGTAACCAAAACTAATCATGTCTCGTTTCAGAACTTGCAAGCCATTACGAACTTACAGTTTCGTGCATGGTCAGAGTTTCTGAACACACGTTCATTAGTGGCATATGCTTTGAGTACTCCAGTGGTCCTTTGCATCGATCAATTGACTGCGTTGTACACAACCGCCACGGATACAAGTGAGAATAACGTAAGGTCCTTCAGTTTTGTTGTGCCATGGGGCAGAACAATAAGGGTGATGGAACATGACTTTAATAGAATACTTCATTTTCCAACAGAAAACCATGTTCCGGATCCCACAACTGAGGAAATACATGCTTTCTTCACTCTCATAAGAAGTCAACAACCAAACTTCTTTGTGGGAGAGTTTCTTCAGCATTACCTGACAAAGCCATGGAACTTTTTCTTTCACACACTTATCCATATTTTTACTGCTAAGCTTACAAATCTGCATGGTATTCCCTTATTTCTTCAGAAGATAGGGTTTTCCATTGCTAACAATAGGCATATTAACATAGGAAAGCTAGTGATTGATCAAGTCATTCTATGCATGGGACCACTGGATGAAAGAACAGGCATGGACGATGTGCTTTGTTTCTATCCTAGGTTCCTACAGCTAATTCTCAATGATATCTTAACAGATAATGAACGAGAGACATTTGAAGGCGAGGAGACCATGGAGTGCATGAAGATGAAGAACAATGCAATAACCGCTCTGATAAGAAAGAATCATCTTCCAGAAACGTTGAGTGTACACCCAGAGCCAAATGTGAGGAGTGACACCCTAACCCTACCAAATATTGAAGATTTTCTACTACCTACAGAAAGAGAGTTACATGTTCAATCCACTCTCAAGGAGATGACAGTTCATGATAAGCAAGGAAATCCATTATTCAAGGTTCCATTGCGACCTTCCTTTGACCAAGGGATCTCCTCTAGTCAAGCCAATGCTTCTTTAAAGTCTATTCAAGAGAAGGTTGACCTGGCTGCAGCTGATTCTAGAAGAACATACAGGGTCTTAGGCAGTGCATCTGGCACTATAACAGGTACAAAACAAGCAGTGGACTCCTTGAAGAAGGAAGCAATGGAGGAACTAGTTGACTTGAGGACTGACGTCAAAGAACTAAAAGATGGATTCATGAATGAAGTTAATGCTCTGCAACAAGGAGAAGAAGCTTTGAAAGAAGACGTTCTGGTTATCCGGGATGGACAAGCTAGGGTAAAAGATGCAATGAACACCCTTTCTAGAGTGGAGTCTAAGCTGAACCAGAGATTGGATAAAATTGAAAAGACTACCAAGCTGAGATTGGATGACATTGACCTAAAGCTTACTTCTGTGCATGAGATGAATAAGGAGATTATGGAGTTCATGGATAATCAAGGTGACAGGGTACAGTCAATTTGGAATATGTTGAGGAACCAACAACCCGGACCTTCAAATCAACAACCTGATCCTTCTACTACCTTTTACAATGAGGATAACTACATCGAGGATTCCTCAACTAAGGGGGAGAAAGTTGGAGAAGGGGAGACAAATGAAGGTTGGCAAACAACTGGATGGGGAGTTTGGGAAACCAATGAAGCTATTCCGGTTAGACAGTACTGGATTGAGAACATGGCACAATAAGAGGAGAGTGAGGAGGAATTTGAAATCATGCAAGAGCAACCACTTCAGGAGGAGCATGAGCCATATTATCCAGAGCCAATAGAACATCCTATCTTGGATGATGATATGGAAGAAGAAGCAAATTCTCTGTCACTAGAAGAAGAAGCTGCCTTGGAGATAGTGAAAGATGAAAGAGCTGAAAGAGATGTCAGGCAAGCTGAGAGAGAAAGACACCAATCAGTTCTAAGGAGTGAGAAGCTTAAAAGATTCAAGGTGTATGCTGAAGTGAGGAAGAAGAAGATGATGGATTTGGCAAAGAAGCAAGGTATAGACTGGGAGATGGCTTACAAAACCTTTTGTGGAGTTGAAGACGGATTAGAAGTCAACGACAATGCGGAGGTGGAAGTTATCATTCAGGACATAAGAAGTGCAAATCCTGATAATCATACTTACTTCACTGCACTGAGAAATACTGTGATCTTTCTGAAAGCTGGGGTTAAAGCAAACGGTGCCTGGAACATAGTGATCAACTTTCTTGAGAAAGGTACCTTTGTGATTTCCACTAAGTTTTTTGAAAAGAGAACATACACAGAACTACAGGTGATGCTCATCAAGATACAAAGGACTACAAGGTTAAATGAACTGCTCCGTGAGCATGTTAAAGAGATCTTGATGAAAGTCGGTCCAGAGATTACTGAAGATCCTCCAATGGTTAGATTCATGACGAATGAATTGTTCAGAATCTGCTATTTGACTGAGGACAGGCTGAAGGACTATCCAAATAACTATCTTATATCAGTGGAGAAGTATCTTAGATCCACTGGATTCACATCAACGGAGAAGGACAAAGCAGTAGACACTCTGAGAAGATATCTAATGGAGAATGTTCCTTACTATAGGAAGAGAGTGGAAAGAGGATTGGAAGTGCGTACCATACTGCCAAACATGCCAAAGCAAAACAAGAAAGATGTTAACATTGCATGGTTGTGGGCTGGAGTGGGTCAAGAAGTTGAATATATTGGAAGACACATCCAAGGAGCAATCCTTAAACCTGGAGATTCATTGCACTATCCTTCTGTGATTGATTATCAAGCTGCTAACTCCGATCCAGTGATTGAAGAAGGTGAGATCGAAATGGACTGAAGAACAGAAGCAAAGAACAAAAGAACTATCAGCTCAGACTAGAGGAGCAACTTCTATGTATAAAGTTTTATTGTTTTTTGAATTATGAAATCTGGAAATGTATAAACATCTGATCCAGAATGCATTTAATATTATTAAGTTGTCTTACTTTAATTAGTTTCATGTTTCCTTAGTTAGTTGAGTTATTCTCGAAGTATTTGCTTGTCAAACTCTATCCAATCAAATAGGGGGAGATTGTAAATCATAATGTAACATAAGATGTAAAAGAGATAACTACAACTCAACAAAGGACTAGACATACAATAATATTAACAGAACCACAGGAATCCAGAATCAAAGAAGAAAAGGTAAACTCAAAAAATCAGAATATGGTATGTATTCTTGAAGTCCGTAAACAGGTTGATAAGTGGATTTTATATCTACTTGGAACGCTTCCTATTGGCTTAAATTGATTGATTGCACTCAAGTATCTGGTGTTTTTAATGTGGTTTGAGTTAGAAAGTGCAGAGTTGCATTGTTGGTGGAGTTTCGGAGCTATCTTGATTATATGGTGGTGATTGAGCATCATTGTGAAAGACATGTAGTTGCGGGACTCGAGAGCACGGAGAAAAGTCAAAAAAATAAAGTTTTGAAGAAATCTGACAGAAGCAGGAGTGCCCCCGCGCTTCAGAAACACTATTAGAGCACGCCCGCGCCTCAATCAAGCGCACCCGCGCTTGGTCAATGCTGGAGAAGCCTTTTTCTGTTCTGATATGGAAAGGTCCAGAGACCAGTCAACAGAAGGGGCTATATAAACACCTGGTGGACGATTTCAGAGATATATATTCATATACTTACCTACATATCTATCCACCATCAAGGAGAACAAGAAGACGGCTGATTACGAAGACCTAGTTTCTCATCTTATCTTTGTATTCTTCTAATTAGGCGATACTTTGGATTCTCGTTGGAGTTGTTTTTCTTAAACCTTATTCCTAATACTCTATTTAGTATTCCAGACATATTTATTATCATGTTTTCATCAGATCCCACGATGATGAACGGTTCGATTATGAACTAATCGTTGTCGTGGGATTCTAACGGATTTATCTATGGATTTTAGTAGTTAGTTGTTTTAAAGATTTGTGTGTGATGGATTATTGATAACCTAGTTTGGTTGTGCTTATTCTTCTTGGATGCGTAGCTAACATCTAAGTTGTTTGTTAATCTCTATTGATTGCGAAAGTGGATATAGAGGTTTAGAACTTGCCATGCTAGCATAGGTTATTGTATGTTTGTCATGCATGATTCGTAGGTAATTTTAACCATCTTACCTGCCCTATGTAATATGAATGGATAACTTGCTCGTTAAACCGTTATGTTTTCAAATCTTATAGACATATAGGGTCTAAGCATAATTGGTGTCTGCCCAACTTCTATCTCTTTTGTGGATGTTTAAGTGGTTTGGTGTACGTATACTGAAAGGTAGCGTGTACTGATTTCGTGTTGTCCAATTAGTTGTCACAACTGTCACATACATTGATTAAAGACATAAGACTCTGAATGAAGTATTTAATGAAGTTAGGATCCCATGTTTTATTCTCATAAGTAATTCGACAGTAAACTCCTTAGTTAATCTTAGTCTTGATAATTTGCTTAGTTAATTTAGTTAATCACAACTCAACTTTGATACTTGTCTTAGCATTGAACAATAGCCATACATTGTTGCATAAGTGCATAAATGTAGTAAACCAGTCTCTGTGGGAACGAACTCTACTTATTCATATATTACTTGTGACCGCGTACGCTTGCGTGATTTTGTGCGAACAATTTTTTGGCGCCGCTGCCGGGGACTCGGTGTTATATATATATGTTAAATATAATTGCTAACGTTTGCTCATCAGTGTTTAAGTACCAGGTGTTAATCAGAGTTTACTAAGAAGCCAGTCAGAGTTTGTTAAAGTCTGACGAGGTAAAGAGTTTATTAACTGTCGGTGCTATAATGAAGATTCTAGAAGCAATATATCTTGAAGATGGAAAGAAGCAAGATATATTGAGACAGTTAAGGAAACGGAACAGAAGACAGAAGCAATCCTAATTTGATATAATCTGTATAGCTGATTTATAGGAGTATCAATTAGAGATTGATTATGTAACTGTGTAATATATAAACACAGATAGGTTAACCCTAAAAGGAATGCAAACATAGAATTATTATTCTTGTAACCTAGCAGCTCTCTGTGATTCATTAACATCACTGAGAGAAGAGTTATTTATATAATTCAGTTTTTGATTCATAAACAGTGTTCTTAATTATTATTATCATACTTATCTTGATTATATATTGTGTATTTGGCCTAACAATTGGTATCAGAGCCAAGGCTGATTAATATATACAGTTTTACGATTCAAACACAAGTATAATCATGGCTGACAACAATCAGGAAGGTTCTAATGCAGGTTCTAATGCTCAGAAGGTTCAACCTACTTCTGTGAGTAGATATGAGACTATAAGGGTTCCAATACTCAGACTAGTTGAATATCCAATTTGGAAGGTGAAGATGACCATGTTTCTGGAAGCCACAGATCCAGAATACCTTGACAGAATCAACAATGGTCCTCATATGCCAACTAAATTGTCTCCTGTTATTGGTGATGAAGAGCAGAAACTGATCCCAAAGGAAAAGAAGGATTTGACTCCTGAAGACATCTCATCAATTGCTAAGGATGCAAAGGTTAGACATCTTCTCCACAGTGCCTTAGATAATGTTATGTCTAACAGAGTAATTGGCTGCAAAACTGCCAAAGAGATATGGGATGCTTTAGAAGTCAGATGCCAAGGAACAGGTGCTATTAAGAAGAATAGGAGGACCATACTAACACAGGAGTATGAACACTTTGATTCAAGATCTGGTGAAACTTTAACTGAGACATATGACAGATTTTGTAAATTGTTGAATGATCTATCTCTAGTTGATAAAGAATATGATATTGAAGAGTCTAATCTCAAGTTTCTGTTATCTCTACCTGAAAAGTGGGATTTAAAGACAACCACAATAAGAGATAATTATGAGCTTGCTGATACAGATCTTGATGAAATCTATGGGTTGTTGAAAACTCATGAACTGGAGATAGAACAAAGAAATAGAAGATTAAGTAAGAAGACAAAATTTGTTGCTCTCAAAGTTGAAGAGAAGCCCGTCAAGAAGGAACTTTCAAGAAAGAAAGCCAAAGGAAAGGCTTTAGTCATCAAATCTGAAAGTGAGTCATCAAACTCTGATGATGGCTCAAATACTGATGATGAAGCTTCTGATTCTGAGGATGATGAAGAAGAGATGATGAAGATGGCTGCTTTAATGGTGAAGACTTTCAAGAAGATGGGATTCAAGAACTTCAAGAAAGGAAAGAGATTCTCAAGGAAAGATTCAAACTCTGATAAGAGAAATTTCAGAAAGTCTGATGGAGGATATACCAAGTCTGGAAAGAAAGACAAGTCTGAAATCCAGTGCTACAAGTGTAAAGAGATGGGTCATTATGCTCCAGAGTGCAAGAAAGGAAAATCTGAGAAAGCACTCATCACTAAAGGCAAGGACTGGGCAGACACTTCAGACTCAGATGAGGGAGTCAATTATGCTCTTATGGCTACTGTTAAAGATGAAGCTGAATCATCTGAAAACAAGGTACCTCTAACAACTTATGCTTATGACACTGATAATATATCTGAGTTAAGAATTTATCTTAAAAGCATACATGTTAGTTATAGGGATCAGACTTTAGAGAATGAAAGAATCAAATCTGAGAATCTAGGTCTTAAAGAAAGGAATAAATTTCTTGAAGAGAAGCTTGTTAACATGCAACAAGTTCAAAAAGAGAGAGATGATGCTGTTTATGTTGAACAGGAATTGCTTAAAAGATAGGCAAATAGAGTCTGAGTTGGAAAAAGAAAGAAAAGTGATTAAAACCTGGACTAATTCTGGTAGAGACACACATCAGGTTTTTCAGACAGATACTGTAGGTTTAGGTTACAATGAGGAAGATGAACTTAGGTTTCAAGATAAAGTAAAAGTGAAGCCACAACTTAAACCTATGCTATTTGTTCCTGAAAACAGTAAGTTAAAGTCTGTTGTTGTGAAGGAAGCTGTTATGGAACCAGTTGAAACTTGTGAAGAGCAGGTTAATGTTGATTCAATAACAGAGAATGAGATTGAGCTAGAAGCTGTTAAAGAACCAGTAAAAATCTATGATAAACAGGTTAATGTTGGTTTAATGACAGATAAACAATTTAAACATAAGCTCAAAGAGGTAAAGTCTGTTAACAAACAGAAAATGTTTAAGAGGAATAGGAATGGAAAAGTAGGCATTAATAAAAGAAATGATTATCTGCCTAATTCAGCTGCTCCTAGAAAAACATGTCATAATTGTGGTAGTACTAACCATCTTGCTAGGTTTTGCAATAAGAACAAAGATATTAACTCTTTACCCTCAAAATCTGGAGTGAAGAATGATTATGTTAGGGTTAGACCACAGACTTTATGCACACACTGTGGAAGCACTTGGCATTCCATCTATACTTGCAAGAGTTATCATGCTATTTATCACAACTATTATGAGCTAAAACCCAACTTGAAATGGGTTAGAGCAAACTCTGCAAGTGTAAAATCTGACAATGTTAGTTTAAACTCTGTTGATAGTGATTCCGCTGCAAAAGCTAACACTGTTAAGAAAGCCAAAGGATCCAAGCAAGTCTGGGTCCTTAAAACTAACACTTAGTGTTTGTTTGTGATTGCAGGGTATAAAAGAGAGCACACTTATCTTGGACAGTGGATGCTCAGGACATATGACAGGAAATAAAGCCCTGCTATCAGACTTTGAGGAGAAAGCTGGCCCAAAAGTTTCCTATGGACATGGCAACATAGGACGTACTCTGGGATATGGCAATATCAATCTTGGAAGTGTCATCATCAAAAATGTAGCTCTAGTCTCAGGACTCAAGCATGATCTGCTTTCTGTGAGTCAAATCTGTGACAGAGGATACCATGTAGATTTTCATTCTGAACATTGTGAAGTGATCAGCAAATCTACAGGAAAAGTTGTTCTAGTTGGACACAGGCACAATAACATCTATGAAGCAAGTTTGGTAACAAACTCTGAAGGAAAAACTGTGTGTCTATCTGCAAGAATGTCAAATGAAGAGAGTTGGAAATGGCATAAGAAGCTCTCTCATCTAAACTTGAACAACATCAATGAACTTATTCGAAAAGATCTTGTAAGGGGACTTCCAAAGTCAATACTAAGCTTAGATGGTCTGTGTGATTCTTGTCAAAAGGCCAAGCAAAGGAAGTCATCTTTCAAGACAAAATCTGAATCTTCAGTTATGGATCCTTATCATCTTCTACATGTTGATCTTTTTGGTCCAGTAAATATAATGTCATTGGGCAGAAAGAAGTATGCCTTAGTCATTGTTGATGAGTACACAAGGTATACATGGGTGCATTTCTTAGCAAAGAAAGATGAAACTGCCTCAATTCTAATTGAACATGTAAAGCTACTGGAAAAAGGATCAGATTTTAAAGTGAAAATTATAAGAAGTGATAATGGAACTGAATTCAGAAATTCAGTAATGGAAGCTTTCTGCAAGGAAAGAGGAATGAAGCAAGAATTTTCTGCACCTGGAACTCCACAGCAAAATGGTGTAGTTGAAAGGAAGAACAGAACTCTAATCGAAGCTGCCAGAACAATGCTTGATGAAGCAAAGTTGCCAACTTATTTCTGGGCAGAAGCTGTTCAAACTGCTTGTTTTACTCAGAATACTACACTGATCAACAAGCATGGAAAAACACCATATGAGATGGTGAAGAATAAGAAGCCAAATTTGAAGTATTTTCATATATTTGGATGCAAGTGTTTTGTGTTGAAAACTCATCCTGAACAGTTGACCAAGTTTGACTTAAAAGCTGATGAAGGAATTTTTGTTGGATACCCATTGTCAACAAAGGCATTCAGAGTCTATAATCTGAGAACTAAAGTGATCATGGAATCTATACATGTGTCATTTGATGACAAGAAAATAACTGGAATAGAAGATGAAGAATACCATGATCAACTTCGCTTTGAAAATGAAGATCTAAACTCTGATGATGTAAACTCTGATGAAGCAAAACCAACAAACTCTGTCGAAGCATACTCTGATCCTCTACTGGTAAACACTGAAGAATTATTTCAGACAGAACAAAATAGAGAACCAGTCGAGGGGGAGCGTGAAGAAACTTCAGAAAATTCTCAAAATGAAGACTCAAATTCTGAAAGAGAGTCAAATGAAGAATCAAACAGAAACTCTGAGTCAAACTCTGAAAGTTCAAATACTGAACAGTCCAATTCAGGGGGAGCCTCAGAGAATGCAAATGGTCAAGAAAATCAGGAGAGCATGGATCAAGGGGGAGGATCTAATAATGTTAATAGAAGCCAATTACCAACAACAAGAAGGTGGACACAGGCTCATACACCTGACTTGATAATTGGAGATCCAGAAGCTAGTGTAAGAACTAGAAGTGCTACAAATAATGAATGTCTGTTTCATGCATTCTTATCTCAAACAGAACCCAAGAAAGTGGAAGAAGCTCTTCAAGATGCAAACTGGATAACAGCAATGCAAGAGGAGTTAAATGAATTTGAGAGGAATGAAGTTTGGACACTTGTACCAAGACCAAAGAACAGATCTATTGTTGGTACAAAGTGGGTTTTCAGAAACAAAACAGATAGTGATGGAGTGATTACAAGGAATAAGGCTAGACTTGTGGCAAAAGGCTATTCTCAACAGGAAGGAATTGACTATGATGAAACTTTTGCTCCAGTTGCAAGATTGGAGGCAATAAGGATTTTTCTGGCCTATGTTGCACACAGAAAGTTTAAAGTTTTTCAGATGGATGTGAAAAGTGCTTTTCTCAATGGGAAACTTGAAGAAGAAGTGTTTGTTGAACAACCACCAGGGTTTGTAGATCCCAAATATCCAGATTATGTCTACAGGCTTGATAAGGCATTATATGGACTAAAGCAAGCACCTAGAGCATGGTATGAAACTCTGGCTCAATTTCTTTTATAAAGTGGGTTCACTAGAGGTACAATTGACAAGACCTTGTTCTATTTCAATACTGGTGATGATTTGCTGTTAGTTCAAATCTATGTGGATGACATAATTTTTGGATCTACAAATGACAAACTCTGTAAGAAATTTGCAAAGCTTATGCAGTCAAGATATCAAATGAGCATGATGGGAGAGCTTAGTTACTTTCTAGGCTTACAGGTCAAGCAAACAGATGATGGTATTTTTATCAATCAAGCAAAATATACCAGAAATCTTCTCAAGAAATTTGGAATGCTTGATAGTTCATCTGCTACAACTCCCATGGCTACTGCAACAAAGCTAGACAAAGACACAGGAGCCTCAGTAGATATGACAAACTATAGAGGAATGATAGGGTCTCTTCTTTATCTCACAGCAAGTAGACCAGATATCATGTATGCAACATGTCTTTGTGCAAGATTTCAAGCAGATCCCAGAGAGCCACATCTAACAGCTGTGAAGAGGATCTTCAAATATCTCAAAGGAACCATAACTCTTGGTTTGTGGTACCCTAGAGAATCAGAGTTTAATTTAATTGGTTACTCTGATGCAGATTTTGCAGGCTGTAAGATAGACAGAAAAAGCACAAGTGGAAGCTGTCAATTTTTAGGTGACAGATTAGTTTCTTGGTACAGCAAGAAACAGAAATCAATTTCCACATCCACAGTAGAAGCAGAGTATATAGCTGCTGGTAGCTGTTGTGCACAGATTTTATGGATGAAGAATCAGTTGCTGGACTATGGATTAAGGTACTCTAAAATACCTATTTACTGTGATAATCAAAGTGCTATTGCTATGACAGGTAATCCAGTACAGCACTCCATGACCAAGCACATCAGCATAAGATATCATTTTATCAGGGAACATGTGGAAGAAGGAGATATTGAACTTCATTTTGTATCTACAGACCAACAGCTTGCAGATATCTTCACCAAACCTTTGAGTGAAGCTATCTTTACAAGGCTGGTAAATGAACTTGGAATGATCTCTGGTTTTGACTAGAGATGCTGGTTAGATTCAAACTCTATACATGATTTTATGCTCATGATTCTTTGCATGTGTTAACTGTTATTTGCACCAGCATGATAAACTCTGATAAGTAAACTTTGTTAGTCATACTCTGTCAGTCATACTCTGTCGGTTAAAGTCTGATGTTAAACTCTGATTATGATTTTTGTCTGAAACACATGGACCGATGAAGAAAAATGTATGAAGCATGATTTTCAGTAAGTAATCATGAATCCTTCTAAGTATTATAAATTCTGATTACAAAATGTACAGAAATTTTACACAGCATGATACTGTCTGTATATTTATAGCATCTCTTAGTTTATTGACTCTATATACTGAGTTTGTATTAGCTGTTTGCATTTTCTCTCATAAATTAATTGTATTAAACTGATGAAAAGTCTAAACTCTGATTATTAATTGCAAATAATTCACCCTCGAATCAAAAGATGCCAAAAAGAGCACAAATTCCTTTGAGATCATGTTGTGCCTAGGACGATCCAAGAACTTATTGTATGAAATAAGGGCTAAAATCTTTGATTTTTGGTGACTAGTGTCAACCACTGATTACTGGAAAATAAAAAAAAATAAAAAAAAATCTATATATATATATAAAGGGGATGAAAAATAAAAGATATATCCAAATGAAAGGATATCAGTATACAGAGTTTAGATATAAAAATCAGATTTTATGTTATACATGAGAGTTTAGGCAACCAGTTTTTACTACTTTAGTTCGTGGATTTTATGCACTTTGAGATGGTCTAAATATTCATATTCAGTAAACTCTGCGAATTCACACACAAATACTCACATCTGTACAGTTTGTGAAAAGAGTTTGTTTCTAAAGGAGGAGGATTGGTAAACACTGATGAATTATGTACTCTACGCCGAGGTAATTTAATTTTAATCTCTGGTGATTAAAATAAATTTTGTTGGTTTCAGACATATTATAATTTTGAGAAAAAGACATTTGTTTTGAAAATTTAAAAAGAGTATGATTGGACAGTTGATCAAGAATGTTTTAAACAGAGGAGAGAGGTTAATTTCCTAGAAAAGTGTAACAGGCGGTAATTATTGTTGTTTTTACTGCGCATGCGCATTGGAAACTGTCAATTACTTGCTGTCAGTCATTGCATGTGTGCCACGTGTCCCACTCACATAATTAAAGGAGTAAGACAGTTGTGTATTAATGATTAAAAACTGTTCAGTTTTAATTTTGAATTTCATATTTATACAATACACACACATACGTCTAAACCTTTCACATCTTACTTCAATTTACACACACACATACTCACAAACACTTCCCTGCTCACAAACTCTTACGAAGCTTTTGCATAAATTTATTTGATTTCTTTCAAATCTTACTAATGGCGACTACAGCGTTTGTTTCGTCTGGATTAGAATTCGTTCCTAACAATTATGCTGCACCACTAAACACTGTCAACGCACCAGAGGCGTTTCACTTGGTTCAGCGTTTCTTAGCAAATTCTGATATTGGACATGCTCTTACTGAACCAACGAAGCTGTCTGGGTCTCAAATAAGTGCTTTCTGGCAGACAGGTGTTTATGATGATGGAGGAGAGACTGGGTCTCCGTCCATTATCTTTGAGTATCAAGATCAAGAGTTTGTGGTTACTCTTGTGACTGTTCATGATGCTCTGAACTTTGAAGATTTTAATTCCTATACAATCTCTGTTGGCGATGGCGAACTGATAAGGATGATGAGGGATATCGGTTACTCTGGGTCATTGGCCAAGGTAGGACAATTGAAGCGTCCATTCTTAAGGAAGGAGTGGAGTTTTTTCTTTGATTGTATCACAAGAGCTTTTGGGAAGAAATGCACCAATTGGGATGCAATTCCTACAGATAGTCTGCAAATCGGGTATTCCTTACTCTATGGTGATCACTTTGATTTTGCTAGATTAGTTTTAAATAATATTGGTGAAAAGATGACAGAAAATAGGGGTGTTGTCTATTTTGCTCGTTTTTGTCAATTACTGTTTTCTTTCTGTGTTCCTGACACTGAGATTCTGGAGGATGATGTTATTCAGTCATTTAGATTGCATAAACGCATATTTTCTGATTTAACAAACAAGGATCTTAAGAAAGGAGATGTTGGTGCTCTGCTTTTACCTGAGAGATTGCAACAGTTTGAAAATATTCTTTTACAACCACAACCTGAACCTGAACCTCAATCTCTGAATATTTCTTCATTAAACATTGAACCTCCACCACAGTCTACTTCTCAACAACCACAGTCTGCTGGTAGAATTAAGAAAAGAGCTTTCAAGAGAAAAGTTAGAGCTAACAGGTCAAAATCTGTTGATGAAGTTGATGATGATCATGAAATTCCTCATCAGAGAAAGAGAAGAATGATAGCTAATTATCTCTTTGATGAATTAGAAACTAAAACTCCTGAAACTGAGAATCCAGTGGTTGTTACTGAAGCTGTCCAGCATGAAGCTCCTGAAATTATTGTTGAGGAGCTTGTTGTAAATGCTGATGCTGAGGACAGGGTTTTTATGGAAGCTGAAGCTCCTGAGATTATTGTTCAGGAGGCTAATGAGAATCTTGAAGCAGCCTCTGTGTCTGTCTTGGCAAATGCTGAAGAAGAGGCTGAGATTTTTGAGAAACAAGATTTAAATGCTGATCTTGAAATGGATACCATTGTTGAAGCACATCCTGTTGTCAGTGTTTGTGACACTGAGGATGTGGCAGCTGATCAAGCCACTCTGGTACTTGAAGAGTCAATGGCAACTCATACAGAGATTCTCTCTGTCACTAATCAAGTTATTAACGTTGGTGAAGAGGTTGATCAGGCAGCAAAATCTGTCTCTTCTGAGCAGATTGTTGAAAATGCTGAGAAGCAAATGATAGTAGAAGAAGCTGTTCCAACAATAGAAGAAGATGCTGAGAAAGATGAAGTTGTAGCAGAAAAAGTTGAAGTTACTGCAGAGAATGTTGAAGAAGCTGCAGAAAATGTTATTGTAAACTCTGATCTTCATGAGGGAGCACAAGATGATGCTGAAGAAGATGTTCCTGATTCTTCTAATGCTGATTCTTCTGCAAACTCTGTTGACAATTCTCAAAGAATTTCTGCTCAACGCGCTACAGATGCTCATTTCCAGGATATGTATTTCTCCAATTGGTCAAGCAGAGAAACTATCTTTTCTGATGAAAGAGCTGCTGATTTTGTGACCAAGTCTTCAAAGGAGATTCAAAATCCTGAACTTTTAACTCATCTCAAAGCTACAATAGTCCAAGTCAAATCATTAAATAATCGTTTTGATGGTACTGACAAGGTTATTGATGGTCTAAGGAATGACATAGCTGCAAGGGAACTTACACTGCAAAAGGATAAATCTCTATATATCTCTTTGTGTAAAGAACAGAAGGCTTTTAACTCCAGATTGTAAAAAGTTGAAGAGAATCAAGCTGCAATGTCAAATAAGTTGGATGCAATTGCTAATTCCTTGGAACTGCTCACATCAGTATTGATTTCTGATGATGTCAAAAAGGGGGAGAGAGTATCTAAAGACAAATGCAAGAGCTCTCAAACTCTGACTCGGAAGGATGATACCACTGATGGTGGTGCAAAAGATAAAGAACAAAGGAAAAAGAATGTTCAAGAGCAAGGGAGGAGGTCAAACTCTGATGCTCAGGCTAATGCTGGAAAAGGAATAAACACTGGAGGGCAGTCTTCTTCAAGAGTAAGAAGTTTACTTCTTTCTTCTCAATCTCCAATTACTGATGAAGAAGTTGCAACTCAGTTGTTTCTAGCTGAGCATGGTCAAGATGCTACTGTTGAAGATATTCAAGCAGAAGAACAAATGCTAGCAGAAGAACATAAGAAGAAAGTTGCTTCTGGAAATTATAAGAAGAAATCAGTAAAGGCTCCTAGAAAGAAAGAAACTGGAATTTCTATCAAGGAAAATACTCAACAGAGTATACAATACACCAGGAGGCCTGTAATTGCAAATACTGATAAAGGAAAGGGTATACTGGTAGAAGAAGGACAGTTACCTAAGAAGAATTATTCAACCTCTGACATTGCTCAAGTTGAATCAAGGATAAGTAAATCAACCTCTGACGCTGCTCATGTTGATGTTTCTACTAAAGTTGTGACAACCTCTGACAAAGCTCAAGTTGTACAAACTCAGCTAGCTCCTCAACTCAAAGGTTTCTTAAGACCTGCACTTTCTGAAACTCTGACACTTCAACCTGTGGACTTTTCTCAAACCAGGACTGTACTTGGAAAAGAATCTTTTGATAAGTCTGGTTTAGGTTCACATAGGGAGAAGAGAATAAACAACAGATCTTTAGATCAAACTTCACTGGCAGAAGCTGGTATTGGGGTATCTCAAGAGAGCCTTGATAAACTGGAATCTGTTCAGATGGTCTATCACAGGGGTTTGAAGAAAGAGGTTTTGTTATACTTCATGTCTGATGGAAGAGTATACAGAGTAGGAGAAGCTGATATTCAATTGAAGCTATGGGAAGAGCTTGAGTATGTTTTATACCTTGTCAAAATCAAAAACAAAAGTACTCATGATGCTGCTCTTGTCATAAAAGACAGAATGATGAAATCTAAAGTGCTTCTTGGAGGTGGTGTTTCTAGTGCATACATTCCTAAGTACAGAGATGCTTATGGAAAGATTGTTGAGATGAAAAGAAATAGTGCCAAGTTCAAGACAGCACTGGGTATCAAAGTCTTGGAATTCAATTTGGAGTCAGACAAATCATATTATATAAGACTCGGAAATGAAATGAGGAAAAACAGTATTTATTCTCTGAGGGCTGCCATATATCAAACTGGTGAAGGAGATCCAGAGTATAAAGAACTGAAGGAGATTATGATTGCTGAACTGGAAAGAGCTGAGAGAAGATTACTTACGGACTATCTCAGGACAGTGCCTGATATTCAAGAAATCAAATAAAGTCTGACTGTAAGTTTTTAAAGTTTTCTGTTCTAAGTTAAAGTTAAACTCTGTTATATTTTAAACACTGCATTTGTTATATGTTTTGACATCATAAATTATCTTTTTAACTTGTACATTTTAGTATGAACAAGTTGGGGGAGATTGTTAAATATAATTGCTGACGTTTGCTCATCAGTGTTTAAGTACCTGGTGTTAATCAGAGTTTACTAAGAAGCCAGTCAGAGTTTGTTAAAGTCTGACGAGGTAAAGAGTTTATTAACTGTCGGTGCTATAATGAAGATTCGAGAAGCAATATATCTTGAAGATGGAAAGAAGCAAGATATATTGAGACAGTTAAGGAAATGGAACAGAAGACAGAAGCAATCCTAATTTGATATAATCTGTATAGCTGATTTATAGGAGTATCAATTAGAGATTGATTATGTAACTGTGTAATATATAAACACAGATAGGTTAACCCTAAAAGGAATGCAAACATAGAATTATTATTCTTGTAACCTAGCAGCTCTCTGTGATTCATTAACATCACTGAGAGAAGAGTTATTTATATAATTCAGTTTTTGATTCATAAACAGTGTTCTTAATTATTATTATCATACTTATCTTGATTATATATTGTGTATTTGGCCTAACAATATAGTTTATGTGCTTGTCATCAGTGGTCGTTAAAGTTCACTGACTCGGATTATTCTCTCATCAATTTTACTTTGTTTGGTGTGTTTCAGTTACTTTAGTGAGCGTGTATGCGAACACGTTCTCAATCTCGGAAAGAAGAACTTGAATTGAATCTAGTTATGGGAGAACCAGCAGTAGAAACGAAGGCTTTGAAGGATTTTTCTCAGCCGAAAATCAATGACATTCAATCTAGCATTGTCAGGCAGCCATTGCAGCGAATACCTTTGAAATCAAGCCTGGCACGATTCAGATGGTGCAGAATTCGGTTCAGTTTGGGGGTGCTCCAATGGAAGATCCTAATATGCATATTAGGGATTTCATCGAGATTTGCGACACCTTCAAGTTTAACGGAGTGTCAAAAGATGCTGTGAAATTGAGACTTTTCTCATTCTCTCTGAGGGATAAAGCTAAGGGTTGGTTGCACTCTCTACCAGCAGGTTCTATTGCTACATGGGAGGATCTTGCTCAGAAATTTCTCACTAAATTCTTCCCTATGGCTAAAACAGCTGCAATCAGGAATGCTCTTACTCAGTTTGCACAGCAGTCAGGGGAAACTTTATGTGAACCTTGGGAGCGTTACAAGGAGATGCTTAGGAAGTGTCCTCATCATGGAATGCCTGATTGGATGGTGATCAATTGTTTCTATAATGGTTTGGGAGGTCAATCACGACCAATGCTTGATGCGGCATCAGGTGGAGCTCTTTGGGCTAAAAGCTACGCGGAAGCTTATGAACTAATCGAGATGATGGCTGCTAATGAATACCAGAATCCAACTTAGAGGTTATCACAAGGCAAGGTAGCAGGAATTCTGGAAATGGATGCAGCTACAGCAATAACAACTCAGTTAAAGGCTCTGTCTATGGAGGTTGATTCTTTGACCAACTATGGAGTTCAGCAGGTGGCTAGTGTTTGTGAGCTATGTGCAGGTGCACACGACATGACTCAATGTGCCATATCTAATGAGTCGGCGTAGTTTGTGAGCAATTTCCAGAGACCACAGTAGCCAGTGCCTAACACCTATCATCCTAATAACAGGAACCATCCTAACTTCAGCTGGAGTAACAATCAGGGTGGCCAGCAACAACCACAACAGCCGTATCAGCAGGATGGAGCTAAGCCATTTAATCCTTCTGGTTTTCAGCAGCAGTATGCTCCAAGGCAACCATATCAACCACCAGGGTTTCAACAACCATCTCATGGCAATGTTGGTCAGTCGTCCAATGAAATATCTGAATTGGAAGAATTGAGGCTAATGTGCAAGAGCCAAGTTGTTTCCATCAAGACTCTGGAGAATCAGATCGGTCAAATTGCTAATGCTTTGTTGAACAGACCACAGGGAACTCTCCCTAGTGATACAGAAGCTAATCCAGGCAAACGGGAGGCCAAGGAACATGTAAAAGCAGTTACCTTGCAATCTGGAAGGGTTACAAATGATCAGAACTCAGAATCAGAGCAAAACGAAGAAAATTTGAAAAATGAACAGTACCTAGAGCGCACCCGCACTATTCATAGCACGCCCGCGCCTCCCATTCTGCCAGAAATTGAAAAAAGTGGAGAAACAGCTGATCAGTTGGGGAACAATTCGGAGAAGAGCAAACTTTCTACTGAGAATTCTATTCCAAAGCAAGCTACAGAGAGCAAGGAAGTCTATCCTCCTCCGCCATTCCCTAAACGTCTTCAGAAGCAGAAGTTGGATAAGTAGTTCGCCAAATTTCTGGAGGTTTTCAAGAAGTTGCAGATCAATATACCTTTTGCGGAAGCTTTAGAACAAATGTCGAGCTATGCAAAGTTCATGAAGGGTATTCTCTCACGGAAGTTGAAACTCGAGGAGTTGGAGACCGTGGCTCTAACAGAAGAATGCAGTGCTATTCTACAGCAGAAGTTACCTCCTAAACTCAAGGATCCAGGGAGTTTCACCATACCGTTCAGTATCGGCAATCTATCTTTCAACAAGTGCTTGTGTGACTTGGGAGCTAGTATTAATCTGATGTCGTTGTCTGTCTTCATGCAACTTGGGCTGCCGGAGCCTAAACCTACAAACATGTCCTTACAGTTGGCTGATCGGTCGATCACATATCCAAGGGGTATATTGGAGGATGTTTTGGTTAGAGTGGATAAACTTATCTTTCCTGCTGATTTTGTTATTCTAGACTTTCAGGAGGATAAGAGGATTCATATTATCTTGGGAAGACCGTTCTTGGCTACAGGCCGTACTTTGATAGATGTGTAGAAGGGAGAGCTCACAATGTGGGTACATGACCAGAATGTCACTTTTAATGTCTTCAATGCAATGAAATTTCCTACAGAGGAAGAAGAATGTTTTAAAGTGGACCTGGTTGAGTCTGCAGTATACACGGAGATTGAGCAATTGCTTAAGTCAGAGACCTTGGAGAAGGTACTCATAGGGGATTCTGAGACGGAAGACGAAGATCGAGAAGAGCAACTGCAGTATTTGAATGCATCTCCGTGGAAAAGGAAAACTGACATGCCATTCGATTCTCTTGGAATAGCAGAGCTGAAGAAGTCTCAAGAGCGTCTCAAACCATCTATTGAAGAAGCTCCTACACTGGAACTCAAACCACTACCGGAGCACTTGAGGTATGCTTTTTTAGGTGATGCATCTACGTTACCTGTGATTATTGCATCTAACTTGTCAGGTAGTGAAGAAGAAAAACTTTTGCGAATTCTGAGAGAGTTCAAATCAGCAATTGGATGGACCATAGCGGATATCAAGGGAATCAACCCTTCGTATTGTATGCATAAGATTCCACTGGAAGAAGGATGTAAACTAACTGTGGATCCTCAGAGGCGGCTTAATCCTATCATGAAAGAGGTAGTGAAGAAAGAAATTCTTAAGTGGCTGGATGCAGGAATCATTTATCCTATTTCAGACAGCTCATGGGTGAGTCAAGTGCAATGTGTGCCTAAGAAAGGAGGCATGACAGTAGTTGCTAACGAGAAGAATGAGCTTATCCCTACTCGGACAGTTACAGGGTGGAGAATTTGCATGGACTACCGAAAGCTGAATAAAGCCACCAGAAAAGATCACTTCCCTCTTCCGTTCATTGATCAGATGCTGGACAGGTTGGCTGGCCATGAGTTTTACTGCCTTCTAGATGGGTATTCAGGTTACAATCAAATTTGTATTGCTCCAGAAGATCAGGAGAAGACCACATTCACATGTCCTTTTGGCACTTTTGCGTTCCGTCGCGTTTCTTTCGGACTCTGTGGTGCACCTACCACCTTTCAGAGGTGTATGATGGCCATTTTCTCAGATATGATTGGCATAAATGCGGAGGTGTTCATGGATGACTTCTCAGTTTTTGGAACTTCATATGATGAGTGCCTACAGAATCTTGGCATGGTGCTGAAAAGGTGTGTTGAGACCAATTTGGTGCTCAACTGGGAAAAATGTCACTTCATGGTACAAGAAGGAATCATTCTTGGGCATAAGGTATCTAGCAAGGGGCTTGAAGTGGATAAGGCCAAAGTGGAGACGATTGAAAATCTTCCTCCACCAATCTCAGTTAAGGGAATTCACAGTTTTCTTGGTCATGCGGGTTTCTATCAGCGATTCATTCAAGACTTCGCCAAAATCTCTAAACCCTTATGTAATTTGCCGGAAAAAGATATTCCTTTCAAGTTTGATGAAGATTGCTTAGCCGCTTTCGAACTTTTGAAGAAGAAGTTGACTACAACACCTATTATTACTGCACCTGATTGGGGTGAACCGTTTGAGTTGATGTGTGATGCTAGTGACTATGCGGTGGGAGCTGTTCTAGGTCAAAGAAAGAACAGAGTGTTCCAAGTGATCTACTATGCTAGCAAAACCCTTAACGATGCGCAGCTGAATTACACTACTACAGAGAAGGAGCTCTTGGCAATTGTTTACAGTTTCGAGAAATTCAGGTCGTATTTGCTTGGGACAAAGGTGATAGTCTATACTGATCATGCAGCCATTCGATATCTGACTTCGAAGAAAGATTCAAAGCCTCGGTTGATTCGTTGGGTTCTTTTACTTCAAGAATTCGATTTGGAAATTAAGGACAGAAAGGGTACAGAAAACTAGGTAGCAGATCATTGGTCACGTTTGGAAGACCACGGTAAGAATTCAGGGGATAAAACTCTAATCAATGAATTTTTTCTTGATGAGCAACTTTTTGGGGTGCAAGATGAAGAACCGTGGTTTGCAGATATTGTGAATTATCTTGTGAGTAATGTCATCCCTGCTGAATTCTCTTATGCTCAAAGGAAGAAGTTTCTACATGATGTGAAGTGGTACCGTTGGGACGAGCCATTCTTATTCAGACAGGGAGCTGATCAGATGATAAGAAGATGCATTCCATATAGTGAAACTGAAGGTGTTTTGCGTGATTACCATTCCACCACTTATGGAGGTCATTATGGTGGAGAGAAGACAGCTACTCGAGTACTTCAGGCAGGATTTTACGGGCCAACTCTGTTTAAAGATGCTCATCAGTTTGTATTGAGATGTGATCGATGCCAAAGGGTTTTTAATATCTCTAGGAGGAACGAAATACCTCTTAATATGCTGCTTGAAGTGGAGATTTTCGATGTGTGGGGAATCGATTTCATGGGACCGTTTGTTTCTTCTTGCAATAATCAGTACATTCTGTTAGCTGTGGATTATGTTTCTAAATGGGTCGAGGTAAAGGCTTTACCGACCAATGATGCTAAAGTGGTGCTGAGTTTTCTACATAAGCAAATTTTCACACGTTTCGGAACTCCCAGGGTAATCATCAGTGATGAGGGTACGCACTTCTGTAACCGCAAGTTCACAGCCTTAATGGCTAGGTATAATATCAATCATCGTGTTGCTACTGCTTATCACCCTCAAACAAATGGACAAGCAGAGGTTTCTAACAGGGAAATCAAGCGCATTTTAGAAAAAGTGGTAAATCCTTCAAGGAAGGATTGGTCGTTGAAGCTTGATGAAGCTGTTTGGGCTTACAGAACAGCTTACAAGACACCGTTGGGTACGTCACCGTTTCAACTGGTGTATGGCAAGGCGTGTCATTTGCCTGCCGAACTAGAACACAAGGCATATTGGGCATTGAAGAAGTTGAATTTTGAATTGTCAGCTGCAGGAGAGAAAAGAATGCTTCAGATTAACGAGTTGGATGAGTTTCGTTTACAGGTTTATGAAAATCACAAGTTATACAAGGAGAAGGTCAAGAGATGGCATGATAAAAAGTTGGTGCACAAGTCATTTGTGTCTGGCCAACTAGTTTTGCTTTTCAACTCTCGTCTCAAACTTTTTCCAGGAAAACTTAAGTCAAGGTGGTCGGGACCATTCACGGTAAAAACAGTGTTTCCACATGGTGCAGTGGAAATTTTTGAAGGGTTTCGAGCACATAAACGCAACGGAAAACGTAAAACGTAAAAATAAATCAAAATTCGAAACCCCTCCGCAGGATCCATGCGAAAAACAAAAGATTTAATTCGGAGATTAGTGTTTTACCTTAAAACGCTTTAACAATTCATCAATGGAATATTAATGGAGATCCAAAGCTTGTTCAATCACCACGTATCCCGCTCTCGCGATCTACGCTCTACGGTATCCACACGAACGCTTTTCTTGAAGGATTGATATGTACTAGCACCCGAAAACTGCTTCTTTCTCTCTCTTTTATTGCTCTCATAAGCGGCTAGGGTTTTAATATCAAAACGTTTTTCACCATTAAAATCAGCCCTCTTTGAGAGTTTATATAGAGAGGAAAATAAGTTTTCTAATTATAATCCAATTATAATAAAATACTAATCCGAAATTCCAATTTATTATTTAATTAAGTCGCACTTAATTAATTAATAACTAATTTCAGAATTAGTTTACGTAATTCCATTTTCTATTTAAATAATTAATCAAGTCATACTTAATTAATATTATAAATAGAATAAATTACTTATTTAAATTTAAATTCATAATTTAAATTATTTCTCCTTCAAGCGTTCTTTGTGTGTGACCCTGTAGGTTATTATTACGTTGGTAACAATTTAAATAACTAATTAAAATTGTAAACAATGAGCGGCATCTAGTAATACATCATTGCCACCCAAGTAATAATAATTAAATCGGTGATTCGATTAAGCCTTTCGTGAATAATGTTCCATGTAATATAATCCCTTTAACCTTAATATTATAGATTAAACTCGAGGCATGTAATGTGTCATCCTCTTCATAATTTAATCTTAGTTTTCTTGATCGATGAGTAGACTAATAAATCAAATCAACATTTAAGCACGGCCGTGCATTTCTTAGTCTCACTCAAACAAGAGGCCAATAATATCGCTCCTAAAATTAGGAGGGTTAAATCCCATCTAGATCATTCATATTTCTCATACGATTCATAATATACCCAATGTCCACTTTTATCATCACCCGGTCAAAGGTAACTTTTAATGTAATCAAAGTATATTAATTCTCGTATAAAAATATAATGATTTCAGGTCTAAGGATCATTACACCATTATCACAGTGAGAATTACTTATGACACTATTAACATGTGTAATCTCATGGCGGGTGTGACACCCCCAAATCCGGGGTCAGGATTTGGTGCCACTATCGCTCTGAATAAAACATAATTATACAGACGACCCCTCAATAAAGGATCGATCACAGGTTATGGTATGAAACAAGAATCTAAAATATCAACGTTTATTACAACATCTAATTCAATTTTATTACAAACCATTTGTCATCATCTAACCATTGGTGAGATCTAAAATGAATTCTATCTTCCTGGCAACATAGAACCTAGAATCTTGAATTCAGGCCTTCTCACGGTCCTCTTAGCGGATACTCGAAAACTTCATACTCCATTCCTAACTGAAAGGTTAGGGAATAATAAAACAAGAGTGAGCCAAAAATTGCTCAGCAAGTATAATCAACAACGTATGTAAATATCAACTAGAAATCCATTAGAAATCAGATGGAAATCAATTGGTAATCAAATGGTATCATATGGTAACAAGTTTCAAGATATACATTTCTGTTCAAGAATAAGATTAAGCAATTGAATTGGAACTTCCGGTAAGATGGTACGAGCTATACGGGTGATCAGCCACGTAAAGCTCCAGACCATGTTTTCACAAGGTCCTAACATTCAGGATCCATAGGCACACATTGGCCTTAAAATAAATAAGTAACCATGACCGCCGCCTCGGTCATTACTATGTTCCATTCATAAGTAATTCAACAAAGGGATTAAATGAATAAGAAGCTTTCCAACATTTCTAACATTCGTTCCAGGGTATAAGCTAATTCAAGACTTTGTTGCAAGGGTTTAAAAGTTCAACAATTGAAAGGCATGGAAAAATAAGTGAGCAAAGGACTAAGTATGCTTTGGGTATTCAAAATTTAATAGAGGTCAACAAAGTATAAGTCAAGATAAAGGTGCTATTAAGCATGGTAAATAAGTCAACAAGGAAATAAGTACGTATCAGGGGTTTAAAGGTTAACAAGAAAGTTCAGGGGATGGTTCAAGATAAAGGTATCATATGAACATGGTAATGGCATTATACGAGTTACATGAAAATAAGGGATCAAATGTAGAGTTTGTAAATAAAGAGCAAGGTGTAAGGGTACAATGGTATAACAAACGATTGTATCATAATGGTAAAGGACAAGTAAAGGTTATACGTATACTTGCAATATAATCAAGAGGTATCATTTGCATCATAATTTAAGAAAACTACCACTTGAACAATAAGTGGAGGGAATAGACACTTGCCTCAAAAGCCGATAAACTAACTCAATAACTTGTACACCACTCCGACTTTACGTACACGGGCTCCTTTCCTGGCCTCTTACTTGTACCTATATAAAGGTATAATATCGTCTTAGTCTTTATCACTTAGTACCTCAGCTTTGTTTACGTATCTCTAAATACTTCTACCCCATCGTCATACAATTACATATACTTATACATTCAAGAAGCACATGGTGTCTTTACAACTTTAATTAACATTTAAACATGTAGTCACTTAACATATATCGCTTAAGGACATCACATGACATTCCTCAATCTTATGACGGAAAAGCCTCAAAACAAAGTACTTTAATAACTCTATCTACATTTATGGACAACATTAACACTTAATCACATAAGCCATGTATACATACTTTAGGAATTATACAAACCACATAATGTTATCCCATTAGTTCAATACATATATAGTAACCCAACCTTATAACAAACCATGACCAACTAGTCAATCCAACACATATGCCATTACTAAGTTAACGACGGCTTGAATTAAATTACAACTACGCAGTTAGCACAACTTGACTATACATACCACTCAAAATAAAATTTAAATAAAACTATGGGATTAAACCAATCACCAACACTTCTCCTTTCTTTCTCTCTTTTCCCTCCTCTCTTCTTTCTCTTTTCTTTTCTTCTCGGCCTTTCGGCCTTTCTCCCTCTCTTCACTCTCTCTCGGCCTTATGGCCTCAATCAACACCAACACACACTCAAACTTACTCACAAAAACTCTCTTTTAAATAAAATCATACTCACGCACATTTTAAATAAAAACAAGATTACACACACGGTTTCTTTAAACAACACTCACACTACAACTTCTTCTTGAAAAGTCACACACTCACACCTACGAAATCATATTTTAAAAGTACACACTAAATCACATTTTGAAATAACACACTCACACTTTTACAAGATCATGTTTTGGAATAACACACACACACAAAGTCACACAAAACATATTTTCGAAAGAAGACACACACACGTATGAACACATTTTCTTAAATAACACACACATACTCACAACTTTAAAACTCAACTCTCTCTCTCTTACTTTCTCCCTCAATCTCTCTCTCTCGGCTCACCCTCAACCTCTCACCATTCTTCCTCTCGGCCTCTCTCTCCCTCACTCGACCTCTCTCCCCCTCTCGGCTTCTCCCTTTCTCTCGGCCTCTCCCTCTCTCTCGGCCTCTCCCTCTCTCTCTCTCTCTTACTAACCTCCTTCCACCTTAACTCCCATCCTTCAAACCATAAACCATTTCAACCTCAACCCAAAGTTCAATCAACAAATTTTCAATTGTACTAACATCTATAATATAAATAAAAATCATACTTTCACTTAAACTAACATGCAACTCACAATACACTTAATTAACATATATACAAGTTCTATTTCATCTCGAAATTGATAACCCATCAAACTTTAATACCATAATCACTAAGATCTTCAAGAACCTCTTACATGCAACCAATAATATTTCAAATTCCTAATACCCATATCACATACAACATATATACTCAACAAGAATCAAAGCCCACTAACAAACTTTAATCAAAATCATCATGGATCACAAAATAAATGACATGCATCAATAAAATAAACTTTAAGTTCAACTTTTAAACATAAGAATCAAGACCATGGCTCACAAGGATCATTGCCAATGGTCGGGTTTCTTCTTGGATGAGCCCAAAATAATGGGTCTCATCAAGAATGGCCCTAGATACACACAATCAACCTTTGCATGCAAGCTTTATGCATAAAAACCTTTAAATCCGAAAATCCTTAATTTTGAAACCATGATAAAACTCGAAATTAGCACAAGAGGGTTGTAGAGATTTGAGAGAGGAGTGTTTTGATTACTCACACTTGAAATTTGGATGAGAGAATCACAAGCTTTTGGTGATTTTAATTTGTAAGAGATGAAGAACAAGGGGAGTGTTAGAGAGAGAAGTGAAGATTTTGGGGAGAGAAGAAGAAGAAGAAAAGAACGGGAGTGGGGGGCCGATGGTGGGGGTGGGGGTTTTTATAGGGGAATTAAAAGTAATGTAAAAGTAACTACTTTTTGGTTATTTAGGGAATTAATTATTAAATGACAAAAATGCCCAATTAAATAAAATACTAAAATGATAAAAATCAAGGACTATTATGTAAATTCATAATCCTACTTCTAGATCAAGTAGAAATATTATTCTACAATTAACTATTGTAGATTAGATAAATAAAATTGCATTTACAAAGAAATACTCAATTAAAATGTCTTTTATTCCCAAAAATAATTTTTAAATAGAACTTTACCACTCACTAGGTAAATAAATAAATTACCCATTGAAAATAAAAATCTAGAGGGTGTAGCATTTCTCAGAGTAAATAATTAAAATAATCAAGTGGTTATAAAATTTAAATCATGAGTTTTAAAACTAAAATAAAATAAAAATAATGCTAAGAAATATTTTATGCTACTAATTAAATAATTAAAGCATTCTCTAAATTTAATATAAATATTATATGACCCAAATAAATTCTCAGAGCACTTAAATAAAATTTAGAAACCACATTCACCATTAACTAATTATTCTCCACACATATAATTCACATTTTAAGCACGTAACAATTATGGCACATAAAGAAATTTCAAAATTATAGAACTATATCAAATAATTATTTTTATCTCAAATAAGTATGACTAAAATATGAGCTTACACATAAGTCACATTATACCAAGATCATCATTGCTAACTAAAATTTCAAGAATAAAATCTCAATTGCTATTACTAGCAATAAATATAAAATAATTTTAAATAGCTCTTATTAACAAAATAAATTTAAGGCTACTCAAATTAGCACAAAGAGCCTATTAAACAATTATCATACACATATAAAATTAATGGTATTCACATATTGATAATAATTCACAAGTCAAAAATTCTAAGGCGTTACAGCGGGTCAATCCAGTGTCATGTACTCTTACATGCACCTATGTTTTGACTTTAGTATCACCATACCTATGACCAATGAGATGTGGTCATCAGTCAACAAACATACTAGTCTCTGTGCATTATTATTGTCCTTAAATAATAACACTCGACTAGGGATATTTAGGAATAAAGATAATATTCATATAATCTCATTTTTAAGTCACACGCTTAAAGATATCGAATACGTATCATAATTCCAAGGACATTTATTATGCTAACATTTATAACGCAGTAAATAAAGACATAATAAACTAATAATAATAATCAATAAAACATAATTTATAATAATAAAATGTTTTCTTTAAAACATAAAAGTATTGTCTCTAGAGCACTAATACTAACAATCTCCCACTTGCACTAGAGCCAATATCCCATGTATCCAATACATTTGGAACTAGTGTGACTTACATGCTTCTGCTGCGACAAAGCCTTAGTCAGTGGTTCTGCAATATTATCAATAGTTTGCACTTTACATATAAGTATATCTCCTTGATCATTAATCTCATTAATAAGGTGATATCGCCTTAGTAAATTCCCAAAACATCCTCTTTGGCTACTTCGCTAGTATCAATATACTAAGCCTCGATTGTAGAATCATTTACGGTTCTTGCTATGAACTATTCTAGCTTACAACACATCTATTTAGACAAAACACAAATCCAGACTAAGACACAAAACCGTCCTGTATGTCTAGAAACTAACATCTGTGTAACATTTTACATCCAGCTTCCCATCTCCTCCATATACCAAGAATGAGTCTTTAGTCCTCTTTAGGCACTTAAGAATATTCTTGATTCCAATCAAGTGACCATCACTTGGATTAGACTGGTACCTGCTCGTCATGCTTAAAGCATATGAGACATCATGACGAGTACATATCATCACATACATTATGAAACCAATTTCCGAAGCATATAGAACTACACTAATGTGGTCCATATCATCCAATGATTTTAGACCATTTATTTTGAGATCACTATCTCATAGACATGGGAACATTTCCTTTTTTTTGCCTCTTTGCATCTCTAATTGGTGTAATACATTGTCAATGTATGTACTCTGACTTAAGCCAAAAAATATTCGTGATCTATCTCTATAGATCATGATCCCTAAGATATAGGACACATCTCTTAAGTCTTTCATCTAGAAACTATTTCTCTACCAAGTCTTAACAGTCTGTTGAGAAAGAATGTCATTCCTTATTTGTAATATATCATCTACATATGATACTAGGAATGCCACATGGCTCCCACTAACCTTCTTATAAACACACGGTTCATCTTCATTTTGAATAGAGCCAAACTATTTGACTGTTTCATCAAAACGTATATTCCATCTCCTCGAGGCTTACTTTAATCCATAAATGGATCGACTTATCTTATAAACCATTCTAGCAAAACTTGGATCTACAAAACCTTCAGGTTGTGTCACGTACACAACCTCTTCAATGCTCCCATTTAAGAAAGTAGTCTTGACATCCATTTGCCAGATTTCGTAGTCATAGTAAGCAAGCAAAATCCTGATGGACTTGACCATTGCCACTGGTGAGAAAGTTTCATCATAGTCAATACCATGAATTTACTTGAAACCTTTTGCCACCAGTCGTGCCTTATAGGTCTGTACATTACTATCCATGTCAGTTTTCTTCTTGAAAACACACTTGCACCTTATAGGTTTTACCCCTTTAGGTGGATCAACCAAAGTCCATACTTGGTTTTTCTTACATGGAATCCATCTTAGATTTCATGGCCTCCTGCCAACTTTTAGATCTTGGAATGTTCATAGTGTCTTGGTAGGTAAGAGGCTCATTATCATTATTCACAAGCGTTACATCACCATCCCGAGTCAAGAGGACTCGTGGTGAATCCTACCAGACCTACGAACAACCTGTGTTTCTTGAGCAGTATTGTCATTAACATTTTCTTGTACATTCTGCTCTTGTTCCAACTTCAGTTCAATGTTATCTCATGGTTCTCGATCCTCATCGAGATCTATTTTCCTCCCACTATTTCTTTTAGAAAGAAATTCTCTCTTAAGAAATACAGCAGTTCGAGCAACAAACACTTTGTTCTCTGGAGGATTAATGAAGTAATACCCCTTTTGTTTTAATTTGGTATCCTACAAAATTACATTTATCTGATTTTGGTCCTAGCTTGTCAGAGGTTAAACGTTTCACAAACGCTTGGCATCCCCTAATTTTCATAAATGACATGCTATGACTTTTCTCAGTCCATATCTTATATGGTGTCTCTTGAACCATTTTAGTAGGAACACGGTTTAGTGTATATGCACATGTCTCTAGGGTATAATCCCAGAAACTTATTGGAAGATCCTCTTGACTCATCATCCATCGCACTATGTCCAATAAAGTGTGATTTTAGTTCTTAGAAACCCCTTTCTTTGAACCTTTTCTACTTCAGCTTAATATTCTTTGAACTTTTCAAAAGATTTGAATTTGTTCTTCAAAAGATATCCATATTCGTATCTACTGAAATCATCAGTAACCGCTATAAAGTAGTAAAACCTACCTTCTGCCATCGTACGTATATGACCACATACATCACCATGTATAAGTCATAATCGTTCGATGACCCTTTCACCATTTCTAGTAAAAGGGGCTTTTTGTCTTTTTACCAAATAAACCAAGATTCGCATTCTTCGTATGATTCATAATCAAACTTATCCAATCATCCATCAGTATGTAAATTGGAAATGCACTTCTTATAATACGGCCTTAATTACAGTGCCAAAGGTAATGTTTGATTTGAGTTATTTTAGAACATATAAATTGTTAACTAATTGTGCAACATCATAAACCTTTTCATTGAAATGTAATAAACAACAATTGTTATATATCCAATTAAAATGAAAAACCTTTCTTGTCCATACAAGAAACCAATATAATGGCTCTACTCTTAGAGGCACGTAGTTACAATTATCAAGTTCTAAACTTAGCCTTATATGCAAAATTAAGTAACGAGTTACTTCAACTAGAGCAACAACTTTTGCTCCAATTCTAACCCGAAACCTGAAGCTTGACCCTCGCCGGTCTTCTTCTTAGATCTTCCAAATAAGCATGACAGTTTAACTTCCAGTCTTTCGGTTTTCCACAGAAGCGACAATCGTCTTCTTTAATTAGCAACACCTCCTTTAGGCGACGAAACCTCTTGGGATTGGAGTTTAATATGGCTATAGAATTAGATCAAATCTTCTTCTTTCCATTCCATTTTCCTTTCCCAAAACATTCCTACATTCACCATCATTATGGGAGTAGTCCATGCATTTATCATGTTGCTTACAGCAGTTCTCAACGTGCTTCACAACTTAATGGGTGCTATGTCTATCTCATTTATTTCGTTGTTCACTAACTTATTGAGAATAGTTATTGTTCAAAGATTTGTATGATCAAATCATTCTGAGTCTCTAGACCAATCTTGAAACCCAAAAAAAAAAAAATCAAGGTACTCATTATACCCTATCATCTTTAGAACATTTGGACCAACCGAATCTCACTTTCCCTACTTGTAGGTGTATGGTGTCTTGCTATTGTCAAATCCCTTTTGACGAGCCTTTTCCTCAAACATCTTTTAAGGTGCTCAAATATCTTATAAGCATCCATATGCTCATATTGTTTCTTAAGCTCAACACTCATAGTTGCAAGCATGAGACATGAAGCATCATCAGTCGAATCATCAATTTGCTTCCAATAAGCATTATGTTCGGCACATGTTACATTCTCAGCTAAAAGGTAAGAATAATTTGACTAACATCGTGGTGCCTGAGGACGGTCCTCAAGCTCCTATATCAGTCGAGGAAATTTGTTCCTGTCAGCTTGTCCTTCTCAAGGACTGATCGCATAGAGAAGTTATTTGTGTTATTTGTCATTTGATAGCTACAATATTAAAGTGCATAAAATTAATCTAGGTTGCAAATTTATTAATTATTATGTTTAAGTGATTATGGTATATCATTATATACCTCCCACTATTTTTATCAAATAAATAGCCCTAACTATTAATTTGGAAAGTATTTCTCTTAAATCTTTCTAGTGAGCCAAGATCCATATTTCGTCATGCTTAAGGTCAGCTTTGGCTTTACTCCCAAAACATGATTTATTTAGGTAGACAACTCTTGTCAATTATATCATATATAACTCTTGGAAAGTTTGGTAGAACAACATTTGTTCACATTAATCTAATAAATCATACCAAGCTCCATGCCTCTAAGTTCACAATCCTATTGTGGTAACTTAGTTAAGTCTAACCCAATGGTCTAACAGTTAAGTATCACATTTACTTCATCGCGTCTTACCACGATAGATTGGAGTGCTTCGCTTTGGCGAACCCACTCTTTCTCGATCTAGGTCTTGACGAGTGTTGCCCATTGGAAGGCATCTAATTGACTTAATATTTTAACTTTAGGGATTTGTTATTATTAAAACGACCATGATCCCATCATCAAGAGATTCCCAATTTTTCCTTGAACTAAGTACTTCAAATCAAAATTCATCAATGGTTTGATTTCCAGTCCGTCGGAGGAGTCACAGTGGTCTCACTTAAAACCCGCCTTTCTTACAAGCGCTGCTTGTATTTTTGTCAAAATTGCCCCATATCAAAATTTGAAATTCATACTTATTTCCGTGTTTCATAAACACAAGAATCTCATGTTCGTTTTTGTTCAATTTTAAAATCTTGAATCGTTACAGATTTTATCTTGTTTAGCAAACATGGCATGGGTGACGTATCTAATACATACATGTTTAATCTAATTAAAGCATGCATCATTATCTACGCATACATATCTACATCACATGCATCATATATGTAAAGTGCGTAAATTAAACGTGTTTGGTTATGGCCCAACCTAAGTGATCTTTCCAAGCTAATGGAAAAATCAAGGTCAATCTATGGTGGTATCAAAATACAATACAATGTTACAAGTCTTCAAGCTTTAACTTGCCTCCTTGCTTGCCTCTTTGTAATGCTTCCTTGGTTCTCCATCTTGGACGTCTTCATATATATTACATAAATAAAAAAACCTATCCTACTGAACTTACAAGTAGAACTCGAGTTACATTCGAGATTTAAACATTACAAGGAATAACGACATGCAAGTCGTATTTAGAAACCAAACCATTAAAACAAAACCACTATCTTATGGGTCTTTAGGCCATAACCAATCACCATGCTCGTATAACAATTAAGAACATATCATATTGCATTAACATATCATACCATATCATATTTCTCATGATCCAATCATAGAAATCAAATAAAGTGTAAATCAGAAAATCAAAATCAGAATTCTGAAAACATTAAATTGCTGTTTACAGACAGTAAACAACGTCAAACGCCGTACAGACGAACGAGTGACAATGTCAGTTTTGTTCAGACGCCCGTTTACCTTTCCGAAAAGGTATTTTCGACGAAAATCGGACACAGTATGCAAATTTCACTAAATCTGCGCAGCGTGTTCAGAAATCGTATCAAATACGATTCTCATCACAAGAACAAACATATATCATGTATATATCATTATACATACAGATTATATGATCATCATATGATCATCCCAATCATCATAAACGTAAAGTTTATGCATATACATCAATGTTATCGTCAAAACAACACATCAATCATGATAATCGCAAACATGCTTGTATCTACATCAAAACTTTAAACATATAACTGAATTAAAATGTTTTCACAAGTAGCTCTGATACCACTGAAGGGTTTCTAGCACATAAACGCAACGGAAAACGTAAAACGTAAAAATAAATCAAAATTCGAAACCCCTCCGCAGGATCCATGCGAAAAACAAAAGATTTAATTCGGAGATTAGTGTTTTACCTTAAAACGCTTTAACAATTCATCAATGGAATATTAATGGAGATCCAAAGCTTGTTCAATCACCACGTATCCCGCTCTCGCGATCTACGCTCTACGGTATCCACACGAACGCTTTTCTTGAAGGATTGATGTGTACTAGCACCCGAAAACTGCTTCTTTCTCTCTCTCTTTTATTGCTCTCATAAGCGGCTAGGGTTTTAATATCAAAACGTTTTTCACCATTAAAATCAGCCCTCTTTGAGAGTTTAAATAGAGAGGAAAATAAGTTTTCTAATTATAATCCAATTATAATAAAATACTAATCCGAAATTCCAATTTATTATTTAATTAAGTCGCACTTAATTAATTAATAACTAATTTCAGAATTAGTTTACGTAATTCTATTTTCTATTTAAATAATTAATCAAGTCATACTTAATTAATATTATAAATAGAATAAATTACTTATTTAAATTTAAATTCATAATTTAAATTATTTCTCCTTCAAGCGTTCTTTGTGTGTGACCCTGTAGGTTATTATTACGTTGGTAACAATTTAAATAACTAATTAAAATTGTAAACAATGAGCGGCATCTAGTAATACATCATTGCCACCCAAGTAATAATAATTAAATCGGTGATTCGATTAAGCCTTTCGTGAATAATGTTCCATGTAATATAATCCCTTTAACCTTAATATTATAGATTAAACTCGAGGCATGTAATGTGTCATCCTCTTCATAATTTAATCTTAGTTTTCTTGATCGATGAGTAGACTAATAAATCAAATCAACATTTGAGCACGGCCGTGCATTTCTTAGTCTCACTCAAACAAGAGGCCAATAATATCGCTCCTAAAATTAGAAGGGTTAAATCCCATCTAGATCATTCATATTTCTCATACGATTCATAATATACCCAATGTCCACTTTTATCATCACCCAGTCAAAGGTAACTTTTAATGTAATCAAAGTATATTAATTCTCGTATAAAAATATAATGATTTCAGGTCTAAGGATCATTACACCATTATCACAGTGAGAATTACTTATGACACTATTAACATGTGTAATCTCACGGCGGGTCAATCCAGTGTCATGTACTCTTACATGCACCTATGTTTTGACTTTAGTATCACCATACCTATGACCAATGAGATGTGGTCATCAGTCAACAAACATACTAGTCTCTGTGCATTATTATTGTCCTTAAATAATAACACTCGACTAGGGATATTTAGGAATAAAGATACTATTCATATAATCTCATTTTTAAGTCACACACTTAAAGATATCGAATACGTATCATAATTCCAAGGACATTTATTATGCTAACATTTATAACGCAGTAAATAAAGACATAATAAACTAATAATAATCAATAAAACATAATTTATAATAATAAAATGTTTTCTTTAAAACATAAAAGTATTGTATCTAGAGCACTAATACTAACAATTTTTGATAAGTCACCGAACAAAGCATTCAAGGTCAATGGTCAGAGGTTGAAACCGTATTTTGGTGAAAGTGTGAATCGCGAGGCGGAGACCGCGGTTCTTGTTACGACTGCTTAAATAAATGGAATCACGTCAAGCTATTGACGTAAAACAAGCGCTTCGTGGGAGGCAACCCACGCGATTGTTGTAGCATTATTTAAAAAAAAATGAAAAAAATCAGAAAAAAAAAAATTCTGGACAGAAGGAGAGCGCGCCCGCGCCCCAATCAAGCGCCCCCGCGCCCCAATCAAGTGCGCCCGCGCCTGGGGTTCTGCCAGAAAAACAAAAAACGGAAAAAAATCAAGAAAAATTCCCAAAAACAGATTTTTGTGTGGAATTCCCCTATTTAAGCCTAACCCTACTTATCCCCCGCCCCTATCTCTATAAACCCTAGCCTCCCACTCTCTTTTTCATCCTCAATTCACAACCTATACATACACTTACATACATCTTTACATCTCAATCCATGGCACCACCAAAGAGAGGTCGTTATGCCGGAAGTAGTAGCACTTGTCGCTCTTCATCTGAAGAGGAATCGAGTATGGGTTTTGGGGGAGAGAAGTTCACTTCTCCGGAGGCACAGGCTGAGTTTACACGGTTGCTATCTAAAGCCGTGGCCAAGGAAAGGGGGTTTTTGCCTCAACCTACAGATGGGCATCTGTTTCGTATGATTACGGCTAAGGGTTGGGAGAGTTTTTGTGAATCACCGGAGCCGGTCCCATTGAGTATTGTGCGGGAATTCTATGCCAATGCGAAGGCCGATAAGAATGGGTATAGTGTGGTTCGGGGTTTCACTGTGGACTACACTGCGAAGGCTATTCATCGGGTTTTGAATTTGCCGAGGAAGAAGAGGGGAGAAGAGGATTGGTCATTGAAGACCCGGGAGGATGTTGATTTGGAGTACATCGTCGGTGAGTTATGTGTTCCGGGTACAGTTTGGAAGTGTAGGATTGTCACCACTGAGCCAGTCACTTTCCCGGCTTCTGCGATGAACAAGTATACGAGAGCTTGGAATATGTTTATGTGTGCTAACATTTTGCCGTCTTCGCATTCGCATGAGGTTACAGTGGATAGGGCTATTATTCTCTGGGGGATTTTGAATGAGGAGTACATTGATCTTGGGGAACTCATTCATAGGAACATTTTGAGGTTTTTGCGAGGTGGTACAACGGGGGTGATTCATCATGCCTCTGTTGTAATCAAACTGTGTTCTGCTGTCGGTGTTCATTGGTCTGAGGAGGAGCAGCTTCAGTTACCTAGTGCTCCTATTGATCACTCGACGATCTCTAGGATGGAGGATTGGACATGTGGCGCTCCTGACTACTCTGGTTTGGGCTATACTGATTTTGATGACGAGGAAGGAGATGCTCCGCCTCGTGAGCCTGCAGCACAGAGGGGAGGTACATCTGGGATTCAGCGTGAGGTTGATAGGTCTGGTTTTGGAGATGTTCAATATAGGCAGCTAACTCGGCGTATAGACGCCATGCACGAAATCAATCGTCGCTTTGCTCAGGACTTGACTCAGGCGTTGGGTACTGCATTCCGCGCCACTGGAGTTGATGTTGCTTGGCCTGACTTTGGAGCTGATTCTGTTAATCCACCACCGGATACACCACCCGAGGAGGGTGGTATTGCTGATGATTAGGTATAGTCTGCACTTTCCTTGTTATTACCTTCAATGAGGACATTGAATACTTTAAGTTTGGGGGTGATAATTAAGGAATAGTAGTGTTAGTGTGTGTGTTCATATAGGATTCATATTGCATATATAGTTAGTTCATTCATATCTTTGCATGTTTATGTCATTTAGAGCATTCTGTTTGCATATTTGTTTATATCTATCATGTGAGTCCATTTAGTTGCATTTGCATAGCGTATTTCATGATCCCGTAGGACTTGGCTATTTCCGTTGGTGAGTCGATGTTGAGTGGAGTGTGGTGATGATGAATAGAGGGTTGATTTAAGTTCCTACGAATTGACTTGCATGCCAGAAACAAATTAATTTCATAAGTCTCATTGGTTGCTTTTGAATTTGATCAGACCATGTTTGTTTGGATGTTAGAATTTAATCACTTGCTTATATTTAGAATGTTCGTCTATTCTCTTGAAAACGAAGGAGCACTTAAGTCTAAGTTTGGGGAAAAACAGGGATTTCATGCTAGTTGTTAACAAAGTTAGGCGTCAAATGGCTAGTAGCCGCTCATAATAAATGAGTAGTCTAGGGAGGGATGAGAAAAAGCAAAGCGCACTCATTCCGAATTTGTAAAAAAAAAAAAGAAAAAAAAAAGAGTTTTGCTAGTTGTTTTTATGCAGAATTGATCAGGGTGAGCTCTTTAATACTCGAGCAATTCAGTTCTAGGGGACTTTGTGCCTAGTGACCTAAGACTTTTCCGGTCTGGGATCCACTAACTTAACGCTCGCTACATGGGTATTATTGTATAAGCCTTTTGGGGTCTCATCCATTGCACGGTCAAATAAGCATAAGTTTTGTTTTGTGTGTCGTAATAAAGCATGAATTCATGTCTAACTCAAGTGGATTATGAGGTTTCTTTTAGTGATTTCTTGTGTCTAGAGTTCATTCTGTTTATAAGCTTGTGGTTGTTTTGGTGAAGAATAGGATATGGTTTTGATTTAGTTTGGGAGTATATTGATGAGCATCGCACACACGCACGTTTCTGTGTTTGTATGGTTAGTATAAGGGAATTTAGTCGAGCTCTGTTTGGAACATTGCATTCTTTGAGATGTTGGCTTGTTGATTGGTTTTGGTTAGTCTGAGGGGATCGTTTGCATTAGCATATTAGTTGCATTCATGCATTGCATCATAGTTATATAGAGTCTGTTTATGCTTGAGGACAAGCATCGGTTTAAGTTTGGGGGTGTGATACGTGGATTTTATATCTACTTGAAACGCTTCCTATTGGCTTAAATTGATTGATTGCACTCAAGTATCTGGTGTTTTTAATGTGTTTTGAGTTAGAAAGTGCAGAGTTGCATTGTTGGTGGAGTTTCGGAGCTATCTTGATTATATGGTGGTGATTGAGCATCATTGTGAAAGACATGTAGTTGCGGGACTCGAGAGCGCGAAGAAAAGTCAAAAAAATAAAGTTTTGAAGAAATCTGACAGAAGCAGGAGCGCCCCGCGCTTCAGAAACGCTATTAGAGCGTGCCCGCGCCTCAATCAAGCGCGCCCGCGCTTGGTCAATGCTGGAGAAGCCTTTTTCTGTTCTGATATGGAAAGGTCCAGAGACCAGTCAACAGAAGGGGCTATATAAACACCCGGTGGACAATTTCAGAGATATATATTCATATACTTACCTACATATCTATCCACCATCAAGGAGAACAAGAAGACGGCTGATTACGAAGACCTAGTTTCTCATCTTATCTTTGTATTCTTCTAATTAGGCGATACTTTGGATTCTCGTTGGAGTTGTTTTTCTTAAACCTTATTCCTAATACTCTATTTAGTATTCTAGACATATTTATTATCATGTTTTCATCAGATCCCACGATGATGAACGGTTCGATTATGAACTAATCGTTGTCGTGGGATTCTAACGGATTTATCTATGGATTTTAGTAGTTAGTTGTTTTAAAGATTTGTGTGTGATGGATTATTGATAACCTAGTTTGGTTGTGCTTATTCTTCTTGGATGCGTAGCTAACATCTAAGTTGTTTGTTAATCTCTATTGATTGCGAAAGTGGATATAGAGGTTTAGAACTTGCCCTGCTATCATAGGTTATTGTATGTTTGTCATGCATGATTCGTAGGTAATTTTAACCATCTTACCTGCCCTATGTAATCTGAATGGATAACTTGCTCGTTAAATCGTTATGTTTTCAAATCTTATAGACATATAGGGTCTAAGCATAATTGGTGTCTGCCCAACTTCTATCTCTTTTGTGGATGTTTGAGTGGTTTGGTGTTCGTATACTGAAAGGTAGCGTGTACTGATTTCGTGTTGTCTGATTAGTTGTCACAACCGTCACATACATTGATTAAAGACATAAGACTCTGAATGAAGTATTTAATGAAGTTAGGATCCCATGTTTTATTCTCATAAGTAATTCGACAGTAAACTCCTTAGTTAATCTTAGTCTTGATAATTTGCTTAGTTAATTTAGTTAATCACAACCCAACTTTGATACTTGTCTTAGCATTGAACAATAGCCATACATCGTTGCATAAGTGCATAACTGTAGTAAACCAGTCTCTGTGGGAACGAACTCTACTTATTCATATATTACTTGTGACCGCGTACGCTTGCGTGATTTTGTGCGAACACAGGTCACGGAAAGAAGTTCATGAAAATGTTCAGGCCTCAGTGACAGCAAAAGAAACAAGACTTTCAAGACTTCAGAAGTATGTAAAAGATTTAGGGTTAGTACCACAGGATTCCAGTGATTTACACTAGTACAGAATGGGCCTATAGCGTCGGTCAAAAAGAGCTATAGCGTCGGTTAAAATGCGTAGTATATGTAGGGGACGCTATAGGTATACCTATAGCGTCGGTCAAAACAGCGTCGCTTAAAATTCATTAGCGTCGGTTAAACAACCAACGCAGAATGTACAATAACCGACGCTATAGTTACCTACAATAGCGTCGGTTGTCTAGACAACTGACGCTATAAGTATTGATTCTAGCGTCGGTTAAATGGAATGCCGACGCTATAAGTACCGACAAATAGCGTCGGTCGCATGGAATGCCGACGCTATAAGTGTTGACAAATAGCGTCGATTGCCTAGAATGCCGACGCATTAGGTGCTGATCTTTAGCGTCGCTTACCCTTATAACCGACACCTAAAGTTTTAAAAAAATTAAAAATATTTCAAAATATTCTGATCATTTTTCTTCAATATTTTAACCTGATTTATATATATATTTGATCCTGTCAACAAACATGAACTACAAAAAATAAAAATATAACACAAATTTGATTGAAATAAATTTAAAGGATTTTTGCTAGCATACACTTGGAATAAACTTGGAATAAACAGTACATTAATGTTCAAAATACTAATAGAAGAATTTCTAGTTTCATATTACAAAATCAAGTTCTTCAATTTTGCTTCTGATTTTGACATTTTCCTTGAATTCAGACTGCCACCTGCTTTGTTTGGCTCTTTTCTTGGTGTTGGTCAGGGGAATGACACTGCAACAATCAGTGCGAAGCAATCAAAAACCTTATATATCATGTTGGTATAAAATCAAACTAATTACGTCAAAATGATGTTGGTATAAAATCTAGTGCTTACAATATTATTAAACTTACCAAGGACTATAACTTTTTGCTACAAATCTTCCATGCTCTGGATATATATGAATAATATGACCATAAGGATCTTTGTGATCTTGTGAGGCACCAGCCCACCACCCCACCTGGGAAAACAGCATGGACAGAAAACTGTGTATGTAATACCAGATATAGACAAAGACAACTATAGACATATATTATTAAATTAAATATAGAATGCTGATGAGACATGCGTAGAAAACTAGACTTCTATCATCTATATCAATCTTCCATAATACTTCTGAATTTATACCTGATAGTAGCTCCCATGCTCTTACCTGCCCTAATCTACCCTGCCAATAACCTGTAAGAACAGAATATTTACCATCCTTACTTGGCCACCAGTACATACGATCCATTGGCCAACTAGTTGAGAGAGGGATGTTCATTATAGTGGCACCTTCTTCCTCGCTGAAAATCTCACATACCATTTTCAAAATTAATAAGCTCTGCAACACTCATTGTGGACTCATAATTTACATTCCGGTTTGGGACACACGATGACCTGTTTCCTGGTAACCAGTTATCCTTCCAGATTCTAACATCTGATCCATTGCCTACCCTCCATTGGAGACCGTCCACTAACAGCGCTTTTGCACCCCAAATACTCCTCCAGTAACTTGATTTGCTTCATCTATTTGCTTCGAAATTGGAAAAAATAATTGTAAATTACTGCCAATATAGAATTCTTTGCTTTAATTTCCTACCTTGATTCCTAACAAATGCGGGCCAACATATTTATTCAGGTTGATGAGAAGATCACTGATGAAGTTAACTCCATGCCTTAGGATAAAGACCGTGAAAATGGTATTCTTTTTTTCTAATTATAAATGTTATTTTTACTCTGGTCCAAGTAGTTCAAACCTTGCTTAAGATTTCGAAGGAATGCGTGATTAACCCCTATCTTTTGTAAAACAGAGGTAACCATGAAGAAGGTTCATGACGTTAATGAGACCACATTCTTGGCCGAATCCCCAGAAACCTTCAAGTCAAAAGTTGGAGAAAGTACATTAGTCAATGACAATGTTAATGCATCAAAGAGAAACAGTCAGATAATGCAAGGTTTTGCTATAGCTGCATGGCAAGTCCTGAAGCAATACAAGGAAAAACTGAAGGTGAGTCATTCTATCAGAATGACATCAATATGTGTCTGATTGATATCAATATCATGGTAAAGAGTGAGTGAACTACTAGTTGTACTTTGTGATGAACTGATGATATGTCGTTAAATTTTATGCTTTGGGTAAGTTCTTTGTTCGTATCTGTCTATATAATTTTCTTAATCATTATACATGATTATTACATCGATAAATTCAAAACTTCACTTTTAAATAGGTGACTGAAGAAGAAATATATTGTCTCAAACAAAGTCTGGATGACGAGAAGGCTAAATCTGACAGAGATGGGCAAATGTCTTCCAGCATCTGCATTGTTCTGTAATATTTGCATTGTATATTTTAATGTATATTTTAACTAAATTGTATATTATAATTATTTATTAACACTCTGAAGCCCTGTTCACAGTCCAGTAGTTAAAGATAAAATTAATGTAAAATAATTCCAGACAATAGTTTATTGTTCATATAATATCTATCCTTCTATAGTTTATAAAGGAAGTTGCACCGATGTAATTAAGCTGAGAATTATTTAACTGTGCCTGCTAAAGATTGTGATTCAGTACATGAACAAGTTACTCATATTAATGTTCAAGACACTGCACCATACTTTCTTTCAGGTAATTTGGACTTCATGTTCTTTGTTTAGAAGAAGTTTTCCCATCTAACTGTGCTGCACCCTATTTTTAGTAGTATTAAACTATTAATCCTGCAAAATGTGCAGTTTCTGAAGAAGTATTGAAAATGCAAATTTTAAAGACCGAAAAGGAAGCCTTAACACGTTCAGAAACTGCATTAGTAGATATGGAAGAACGAGACCAAGATGCCCCAGTTGGTAAGCATTCTTGAATAAACCTAAAATCCCATTCTGTTTTGCTCCGTTCCCAGTTATCACAATTTACATACAATATTGTACTGTGAACAGCTACGGAAGACTTATCGCCATTTATAATGAGTGACTCCGATACAAAGGTCTCAATAGGAACAGAGATTCCTGATCTAAATTCAACCGAAGACAATAACTGTTTACAAGAAGAAGCATCTGCAAGTTGTACTGATTTTCATGTGCATTACGAACATGGTAACATCAGCATCCACAGTGCATTATACACTTTTCTTTTTTTGCTGTGATTCTGATACATTTTTGTTTTTCAATTTAATTATCCTGGATATTAGGTTCCGAAACAGACTCCCAAGAAACAGTTGTATATTTAATTACTACATCAGTTTATATTAAATTCATTAAAACCGTATATTTTAACTATAATAATATCTTGAAATCCGGCTCTATGAGAAGACAACTTTCACATATTCAGTGACAGTCATCTCTAAGAACAATATCTACAATTTTACTATCTTTGGGGGTCAAAAGACTTTTAACCTGTCCAAAAAACCAGTTTAGGCAGAATAATGCCAAGATTTACATTAGGAATGTTCGCAAAGTACTCAAAGCTGTATTAATTTCCACAGTGCAGATTGCATAATAACAGAAATAACAAACTTATATGGTGCAGGGTAGTTGTAATGGTGCCAACAAGATACTAACCTTAATATCATCCCATATTGCATCTTTCAATGTTCTAGTTAATTCATTACACAATTTAAGACTTCCAGTCTCAAGAATTGGTCTTATTGTATGTCAAAGACAGAGAATCTCGAGTAGTAGAACTTTAGAAATTTTATGTTTAATACATTTCTGTTACATATAAGTATTTTGCTTACCAGTGCATCAGGTTCCCACTGCAATGAGTTTTCCTTATATCCAGTGGTTTTAGAACTAAACATCTCTCATGTTTCATGACACTGAGTCAGATTTCAGTGAAATAAGTTGTGAAACCTGGTTAGGGATTTAAGTTTTAGAACTTATGATCTGTTTTTTTTAAAAAAAATTATCAAAAGTTACCAAATGGATAGGAACCTGAATAAAAGAGCAGCAACCAAAAATACTTGTAAACTACCAAAAAAAGGTATATTTAGATTCTGATGTCCACACAAGAATAAACAACATACACATACACACAAATTATAAACACAAGAATAATAATATCTACACAAGTCCAGCAATAATACTTCAACGAAATTGTAAACATGGAATATACAGAAAGAAGCAAATTATACGTAGGAATAAACCGTTCATATTTGATTCCCACACAAATACATACACACACATATCCAAATTAAACACACACAAGCAACCAAATCAAGATATTCCTAATCGAGAATACATAACAACTTCTGAGACTAAATAATTAAAGAATACCTGTAATTGAATCCCCAAATCGAGTTGAGAGTTAATCCCTAATCGAATCCCTTAATCAACAATTCCTAAGTGAATCCCTTCAACAATAATAAACACAATAGGCCCCAGCAATATCCACAGAGTTGAGACTTGAGAGTGAAGAGGCAGATGAGCCACAGAGTTGAGAGTTGAGAGTTGAGAGTGATTGACGAAAAAAATAAACGGGTAAAAGAAGAGGAATTGAAGACCCGATTAATTAAACCAAAACCCCAAGCCCACCACTGTTAATTAGAAATTAAAAGAAGAGGAATTGAAAACCCGGTTAATTAGAAAAAAATTGATATAAAAACACTGTCATGATAAATATTTTTATCGCATTTTTAAAAAATAAATTTAATATATTCAATTATTAAATTTCAAAAAAACATACTTATACAACTTTTTCGAAAAAAATTAAAAATTAGTCAAATAGTTCAAAATGATTCTATAGTTTGAATCAAATTTATCCACAATGTTTATAAGCTATAATTAAATTTAAAATCAATGTACATAATTTTTGTACTTGTGCCTATTTTGATGTAGATTATAAAAAAATAATTATTTCGGTGAAGTTTGATGGTAAAACCAGCAGCTACTTCTCACAAAAGCTAAAAGACAACCTTTTTACATGAAAAACAATTTTCAGAAAAGTTGTGTTTGGAATTTATAAACAATTTTTTGTCTGTTTTTCAAAAACTTTTATTGTGCCTACACACGCAATGTCAAACAAATACCCTTAAGAAAAAAAATGTTTTTTATTCTGTAATGAAAATATTAAAATATTATTTTAAAAATATTGTATTATTTAAAAAAAATATTATTTTAAAAGAATATTATAATATTTATGTACAAAATTTGATGTTGTAAAATAAATAAAACTCAAAATTAGCATTTTTGACTAACAAATCATATTTAGCCTAATATTCATAACATGAAGCAGCTCTCATAAAGAATTATGAAGGTGCCCCTAAGTCCAAAAACTTCATGCCAAATTTTTAGTGCATAAATAATTCAGTCAACAAAATAAACCAAAACAAACCCAGCACAATTGGTTAGGAGAGGGAAATATAGATGTTGGCTTATTGCAGATGGACAGGGGTTCGAACCTATACTCAAGCGATTAATTTTTTATAAAACAAAAAACACATTCTATAGCGTCGGTTTCACGAGACCGACACTAAAAATGATCTCTACAGCGTCGGTTCGGCGAAGGCCGACACTTAAAATTCACTCTATAGCGTCGGTTTCACAACAGCGACGCATGTGAGTGTAGATGAAGCGTCGCTGTTATAAAGACCGACGCTAGAAGTTCTCTATTGCGTCGGCATTTGCAGAACCGACGCATAAAAGTATTAAAAGCGTCGGTTAATGTGGACAACCGACGCCTTAGATCAAGGAAAACTGACAATAGGCGTCGGTTATGCTACCAACCGACGCATAAAACATGTAAAAGCGTCGCTTGCCTCTAGAACCGACGCTAAAAGTGCGACGCTGTAGGTCAATTCTGTACTAGTGTTATTTGAAGCAACCAGATCGACAAAGGACTTATCAGCAGCATTGAATTGAAGACATAGAAGAATTGATCAAGTGCTATTCATCTGTGAACCAGACCAGTTGCACTAGTTGACGGCACTTAAAAAGATCAAGTTGTTTTATCGTCTCAGAAGAAATTGATACAGTCTAATACTGAAACACCAAGGAGCTCAGAAGGATTTATTAAAAGATCAAGATAAGAAAATGGTTCGATGGTTTTTCAATTCAGAAAACCATCGAATGAGATGAAAAGTGATTCAAAGAAACCCATATTAGATTAATTTGTTATTCGATAGTTTTGAATAAAAAACTATCGAATGGAAAATTGATTTAATACATTCAATGGTTTACAATTCAAAGGAGCAGGTGGAAAGTGTTTGTTGTGAATGGTTGATTGAAAATTGGACGGCCAAGATCAATTCCTTGATTTTGGTTCGATAGTTTTCAAACCAAAAGCCTACAATTAATACAGAGGAAGAGAGTGTCTTCTTCAGTCGAGGTTATTCACATAGAAGCAATTACGAAGAGAGAGATCAAGCCAGAGAGAATACCAGATAAATTAATTCTGCTTGAATTCTATCATTGTATTGATTGTGTGTAACCTTGAACTCATTGAAGCTAATCTACGGATTAGAAATTGTAGCACCCTTCGAGGTTTATATTTATAAAACGATATATTCCCCGACTCTTGGTTTGATTTGGTGTATTTGATTTCGTAGTTGAACTGAATGATTTATCCGCGAACGAAATTGAATAATTTGTAGGTATCGTATTCAACCCCCCTTCTACGATACTTTGGAGCTAACAAATTCCATCTGAGGCAGACCTCTCACCAATTCCCTCTTGACTAGAGAGTTCATTATTTTGAAGTTCAGGTGAGACATCTTCTTGTGCCATAGCCAACTTTCATCTGATGAAGCTTTGGCATAAAAACAATTAACTTCATCTTTACATCCAGAGTACAGATCAGCTATGAACAAGTTCCCTTTCCTTACTCCTAGAAAAGAAGGCTTTCCATTCTTCTTGTGAAGGATCTCGCACTTCTCTTTTTCAAATGAAACAACATATCCTCTGTCGCAGAATTGACTGATGCTGAGAAGATTGTGCTTCAGACCTTCCACAATGGATACATCTTCAATAATAACATTTCCAGATTCCAAACCGCTATATCCTTCAGTTAAACCTTTGTTGTTATCTCCTAAGGTAACCACTGGGCCAGCTTTCTCAACCACATTTGATAGCAGGGCTCTATCTCCGGTCATATGCCTTGAACATCCATTGTCCAGAATCCACACAACACAGTTTACCTGTACCACACCCTGCAATATCAAATTGATTAGTCCTTCCTTGGAACCCAAACTTGATTGGGTCGGGCATACTTAAAGAACTGGCCTTTGTCAGGAAAAACAACATTCTTAACTTTAACTACTTCAACCTCTTTAACAAAAGAGCGTTTCCATTTATTGCCAGCCTTAACACATTTCAGAGTAGGCTTAGGGATAAATGAATCCACTCTAGTCTTGGGAGGACTAGCATTCTTAGATCTAACATGCTTCTTATTATTAACATGTTGACGGGGAGCAGTCTTATTATCAGATACATGCTTACTATTAAAATAAGCATACATAACATTAAATGCACAAGACATGCAATTCACCACACCACATGCTTTATGAGACAGATTAATAGCAGGCATGTTAGTTCTATTGTTGTTTTGATCCACTTTATGAATGTCTGATTTAGTCTATGTTGCAGAAACAACTTTGACATGATTCTCAGACATACATTTGTTGGACTGAGCAAGTTCAAAAGCAAGATCCTCAATACGCATCTCCTCTTGAATAATGATGGAATATTCATTCAGAGGTTCTGCCAAGGATTCTTTAAAGAAAGGTTTTTCAATACCCTTAAGCACATGTGGTACACCCCTTTCTTCAGCACTGACTCTATTAGGGGTGTTAATGTTTAATTCTCCAATAGCCTCGTTATTGTTATAACCTATTCCAACAGTTTGACTGATAGCTTGCTTATTGAAGATTTCTTTAGCAGTCTTACAAGAATTATCGTAAGCATTAACCTTGGTTTCAAGTCCAGTGATCTGATCCTTAAGAATGGTTTCTAATTGAATATAACAATTAACTCTATTATCAAGAAAAGCTATCTTCTTAGTGAGTTCATCTTGATTAACATGCACAAGTCTTAATTCTTTAACCTCCTTTTCAAGAGCAGTGTTCAAAAGAATTATTCTATCATTTTCACTACGTGCACAAGATATAGTACTACTAAGATGATAGATCATTTCAGAGTCAGTGAACTTTACCTCTGACATGAAAGATGAAGTGCTGCCTTCATTAGCCATTAGTGCTAGATTTCCAACTTCACTATCTTCTTCATCATTATCAGTATCATCCCAACTTTTTCCATCGGCAAGATAAGCTTTCCCAATCTTGTTCTTCTTACTAGAATCATATGAGTTCCTCCTCACTTGCTTTGGCTTTCTGCATTCTGTAGCAAAGTGTTCCAACTCATTACAATTATAGCATCTAATTGTACTTCTGTCCACGTTTCCAGTTTTATAGCCACCCCTTGTGCTATTTGAGGAAGAAGAGCCACCTCTCTGAAACCTGGGCTTGAACTTAATATTAGGGTTCCTTCTGAATCTGAAGTTCCCAAACTTCTTCACTATCATTGCCATTGACTCATCCTCCAGCTGTTCAAGTTCTTCCATGGAATAGAAGTCACCACCAGATTGACTTTTGGATGTTAAGCCATATTCAGCTACAGTAACATCCATGTCAGAACTGGAAGGTTGAACAACCTTCACTTCCAGTTGTTGTGGGACTTCTGCCACCAGTGCAGTAGAAGTACTGACTATCTTCCCTGTTCCATATATTTCCTTCTGTTGAATCTGTTCCAGCTCATAGGTTGTTCATAAATCAACCTCCTGAATAAATATCAAAATATGCAAAAGCTCACCTCCTGAGCTATCAGAAGGATACGCCATGACCAATCACACTGTCATGGAAGTGTCATGCCACTGGTGTCGTAATGACATGGTTGTAGTACCCCTACAGCTGGTTAACTCGGTATACCCTATATCACTAACGGGTCAAATAAAATAATTTTCACAATTTTCATAATCACTTGATAAACATAATTCAAATATTCAAAACAGACACAAAACGTACATAATTTTCGTAAAGCGCAGAAACAGATATTTTATATGTAAATTTCTAAAATCACCAAGACTTGTATTTAACTGTTTCGGAATAAAACAAAAATAGATACTTTAATATTCTTGAACAAAACTGAAAGAGATATTCAGATATATAAAAAGGATATTTAAGATGCATATTTTTTTTCTAAAAGTCCCAAAATTAGATTTTTAAATATTTCAAAACATTTAAATAAGAGAAGAAGGGTTAATGATCCGAGAGAGATGAGACGGATGGCTAATTGATCAAGAGAGAAGGGTTAATGATCCGAGAGAGAGAAGGGTTAACGAGAGAGAAAAGGGTTAACGAGAGAGAGTGAGAGAGAGATGTGAGACAGATGGCTAATTGATCAAGACCTAATGATCGACAATTGATTTTGTTCCCAAAACGCGTATATATAGACTTCGGGTAAGATCCGGATTTCAGGTTCGAATAACTATAGCTACCAGCTGTTGTCATTTTATTTCAATTTTATTAATATAAAATTTTAAATTATGAATTTAACAAATGTCAAAAACTTATTGTTCCTTGCAAAATTTAATATTAAATAAATTTTAAATTTTGATACTTTTTCATATCAATTAGATTTGTTAATGAATATAAAAGAATATTTGTTAATAATTAAAATTTGACAAAACATAATTATTTATTTTGTCCGATAATTTGATCCAAGCTTATTAAATTTTAATTTTATATTCTAATAATTAAGTCCAAAAAAAAAATACTAACTTTTTGAATATAAAATATTCAATTATGAATTTTAAAATTATTAAATTTTAATTTCTTTGTAAATTTAATGTTAAATATATTTTAGATTTTGTTAATGTAAAATATCAAATTTAGAATTCAACAAATACAAAAAAAATTAAATCATAATTTTTTTTAAAATTTTCATATTAAATACTTTTTAGATTCTATTATTAACTTATAATTTCGTTGATTTCGACTCAATAAGATCGCCATCAAAATCCTGTATATGTGTTATGCGTTCGTTTATTTTGGCATGTCCAAGTCCCGCACCCGGCCTTTTTAATTAGTTGCTATTTTTTCACCATTAATTTTGATCTTCTTCTTGTTATTAGAATTCACAGCTTTTTTGTTTAAATTTACAAACACATAAGCAAACTTCTCAAAATTTTCCAGTCACAAAAGATTCAAGATTCAAGGGTGAGTTTTGGGATTAAAACTTGTCATGAATTAATAGTTGGACGGTACAATTGACGCAATTGACAACATTATACGACTTTTTTTTTCCTAAAACTTTAAACTTCAAAAACAAAGTTATCAATTCATGTTCGAAGGGGTTGAATCAATAACAATCCCCTATGAGAGACGATCTTAGAGAGAATGGTTAATAAAAGAGAGATCATAGAGAGATTAATTAATGATCAAGACAATGTGAGAGAAAAAGGTTAATGAGAGAGATAAGAGGGAGATAGTGGGGTTAATGATCAAGATGATGAAAGAGGAAAGAGAGAGAGCAGTTTAATGATCAAGACATTAAAGATCGGATTTTGTTTATTAAACGCGAAGTATATATAGACTTACATGGTAATTCGGATTTCACTATCTGAATTGTTACAACCCGGAATAACTGTCTAGTTTATTACCGATCCTTAGTTGGTTGTTCTTTCATTTGAATTTTGTGTATATAAAAGATAAAAATTAGATTTTAACAAATATTAAGTTGTAATTTATTTTTGAAATTTAATATTGAATATAATTTAGATTTTGTGAATCTAAAAGATTAAAGTATCAATTTAAAAAATATTAAAAAATTTAATTATATTTTTTTGTAAAATTTAATATTAAATATATTTTAAAATTTTATATTTTTTTTATCATCAATTAGATTTTTTAATAAATTTAAAAGAATAATTGTATTAGATATCGAATTAATTTAAATTTCATATGGTAATATCAAATTTAACAAAAAATAAATACTATTAGTTTTGATGATCTAAACTCGGTAAAAGTCCAATTTAATTATATATACCGACTATATTTCCCGCACTTAATAGTGACTCAGTTTTGTGAGTTAATAAAAAATGGAGTGTTGGAGACAAGAGACTTAAACGGTTTCACCGTCCCATGTAATAAAATTCGGAACCCAACTTATTATGATTCTGCTATTATTTTATTTAATACTTTGTTTAAAATTAGTGTTACAGACATTAATTTTGTTTAAGCTATTGGTTTCACCATCAAGCCTCACTAAAATCTTCTTTTTTTTGTATTTTACATGAAAATATGCACATATAAAAAAATATTATCAAACAGTCGTCTAACTTTTGAAACAACAATTTTTTCAAGAGAAGGGTTAATGATCCGAGAGAGATGAGACATATGGCTAATTGATCAAGAGAGAAGGGTTAATGATCCGAGAGAGAGAAGGGTTAACGAGAGAGAAAAGGGTTAACGAGAGAGTGTGAGACAGAGATGTGAGACAGATGGCTAATTGATGAAGACCTAATGATCGACAATTGATTTTGTTCCCAAAACGCGTATATATAGACTTCGGGTAAGATCTGGATTTCAGGTTCGAATAACTATAGCTACCAGCTGTTGTCATTTTATTTCAATTTTATTAATATAAATTTTTAAATTATGAATTTAACAAATGTCAAAAACTTATTGTTCCTTGCAAAATTTAATATTAAATAAATTTTAAATTTTGATACTTTTTCATATCAATTAGATTTGTTAATGAATATAAAAGAATATTTGTTAATAATTAAATTTGACAAAACATAATTATTTATTTTGTCCGATAATTTGATCCAAACTTATTAAATTTTTATTTATATTCTAATAATTAAGTCCAAAAAAATAAATACTAAATTTTTGAATATAAAATATTCAATTATTAAATTTTAATTTCTTTGTAAATTTAATGTTAAATATATTTTAGATTTTGTTAATGTAAAAGATCAAATTTAGAATTCAACAAATACAAAAAAAATTAAATTATAATTTTTATAAAATTTTAATATTAAATATTTTTTAGATTCTATTATTAACTTATAATTTCGTTGATTTCGACTCAATAAGATCGCCATCAAAATCATGTATATGTGTTATGTGTTCGTTTATTTTGGCATGTCCAAGTCCCGCACCCGGCCTTTTTAATTAGTTGCTATTTTTTCACCATTAATTTTGATCTTCTTCTTGTTATTAGAATTCACAGTTTTTTGTTTAAATTTACAAACACATAAGCAAACTTCTCAAAATTTTCCAGTCACAAAAGTTTCAAGATTCAAGGGTGAGTTTTGGGATTAAAACTTGTCATGAATTAATAGTTGGACCGTACAATTGACTCAATTTACAACATTATACGACATGTTTTTTTCCTAAAACTTTAAACTTCAAAAACAAAGTTATCAATTCATGTTCGAAGGGGTTGAATCAATAACAATCCCCTATGAGAGACGATCTTAGAGAGAATGGTTAATAAAAGAGAGATCATAGAGAGATTAATTAATGATCAAGACAATGTGAGAGAAAAGGGTTAATGAGAGAGATAAGAGGGAGATAGTGGGGTTAATGATCAAGACGATGAAAGAGGAAAGAGAGAGAGCAGTTTAATGATCAAGACATTAAAGATCGGATTTTGTTTATTAAACGCGAAGTATATATAGACTTACATGGTAATTCGGATTTCACTATTTGAATTGTTACAACCCGGAATAACTGTCTAGTTTATTACCGATCCTTAGTTGGTTGTTCTTTCATTTGAATTTTGTGTATATAAAAGATAAAAATTAGATTTTAACAAATATTAAGTTGTAATTTCTTTTCGAAATTTAATATTGAATATAATTTAGATTTTGTGAATCTAAAAGATTAAATTATCAATTTAAAAAATATTAAAAAATTAAATTATTTTTTTTGTAAAATTTAATATTAAATATATTTTAAAATTTTATATTTTTTTATCATCAATTAGATTTTTTAATAAATTTAAAAGAATAATTGTATTAGATATCGAATTAATTTAAATTTCATATGGTAATATCAAATTTAACAAAAAATAAATACTATTAGTTTTGATGATCTAAACTCGGTAAAAGTCCAATCTATCTATCTATTACTTCTATTACTACTAGTTTTATACCCGTGCGATGCACGGGATGATTTATCAAAAAAAAATTACATTAGTTTATTTATTTTATATATTTTTATTTTTATTTTTTGCTATAATTCTTGACTCATAATTTTACATTAATTTATTTATATATATACTTTTTACATAATTTAAAAATATTCATTTATAATTTTATAAATTTACAAATTGATTCATACAAAATATTTAAACTTTATGATGAATTTTTTTGAAAATATAAATTTTATTATATATTCTATTTAATTTGTTGGTTACTTTGAAAAGTCAATTTATGAAACAGAGTGAGTAATGCTTTTCCTCGAAATACTATCTATTTTATGTATATTTTAATATCAATATTTATCCTCAAAAGTACGTTGTAATATGAAATTTTAATTTATTTATTTTCAATAATAATAATAAATATGTAATTTTTAATTGTATATGTGTTAAGATAATGGTGGGAAATATGGTACTTTCAAATAATAATTTATTTATGAAATCGATTTAGTACTATATTTTATTAATTTAATTTATATTGTATATTACTAATGAAATTTTATTTCTTTATTTTTTATGCTTTAATGTCTTCTTATGCTTTTCAATAAACCTGTTTACAACAGGTGTGTCGGGTCTATTGCTGGTTGTATCTCCGGGCCATCTGATAGTTAAATTTCATGTATAATTGTTACGCTCTTTCTTTTTCATTTTAACAATAATTAGTAATTAGTAATTTACAATGTTAACCCTGACGACCATACCACCTAAACTCCCTTATACCAATTATATATAGGATATAATATATAATAGGCCAACACAAAGGCAAAAGTTGCCAATTAAATGGCCGCGAAATTACCGTTTACCCTTTTTTTTGAAAAATAACAAAAATGCCACTCTTATATTATTATACAAAAAGTTTTTAATAGATGTGTTACTACAAAGATTCGAACCTCCAACCTCCTTCCAAGATATCCATGGGCTTAACCACTATGCTACATGTTTTTTGAGTTTTTTTCAAAAAACTTATTAGATAACCCACGTCTTTTATCTCTTATATTATTTTTTTTACTTTGATGTTTGAATAAATAAAATGTTGGTTTGAATTATTTATATAAATTTGTTTTTCTTTTTTCCTTTTCAGCGAAATTACCGTTTTACCCTTTTTTTTTAAAAATAACAAAAATGTCACTCGTATATTATTATACAAATTTTTTTTAATAGATGTGTTACTACAAAGATTCAAACCTCCAACCTCCTTCCATGGGCTTAACCACTATGCTACATGTCTTTTTGAGTTTATTTCAAAAAACTTATTAGATAACCCACGTCTTTTATCTCTTATATTATTTTTTTACTTTGATGTTTGAATAAATAAAATGTTGGTTTGAATTATTTCTATAAATTTGTTTTTCTTTTTTCCTTTTCATGTCACTCGTATATTATTATACAAATTTTTTTTAATAGATGTGTTACTACAAAGATTCGAACCTCCAACCTCCTTCCAAGATATCCATGGGCTTAACCACTATGCTACATGTCTTTTTGAGTTTATTTCAAAAAACTTATTAGATAACCCACGTCTTTTATCTCTTATATTTTTTTTTTGCTTTGATGTTTGAATAAATAAAATGTTGGTTTGAATTATTTATATAATTTTGTTTTTCTTTTTTCCTTTTCGTAATTTTATATATTTATATATTCAATCACTATATATTCAATCACTATATATTATTGCAGTTGTATGTTTTCAATTTAATATATATTAATTATGTTGATTATAATTCATAATTTATATTATACTTTATTTGAATTAAATTAATTATTCATGCATAAAATATACTATTAAAATTCGATCTAATATAAGAAATATTATACACATTATATCTCTCATTATTAGTTATTTCTATAATTTTTAAATTATGAACATTAGCATTCAAATTATACAAAAAATTTGTCTACTTACTCTGTTCGCCGCATCCATTTCTTAACAAATTTCTTTTCCAGAATGTATTGTTCATTTGTTAACATTTTCTAAAGTAACATGTCATTCTTTATTAACTTATCTAAATTTTTTTTCACCTTTCTAACCCCCCCCCCTTCAACCCCAGTGACGTTCATGTCAAAAATCGGGGTGAGTTTTTAAAATATAGGATATTACATAGTATATAATTACATAATGATCAGTCAGACTGTTAGTAGACGATAAAGTTTGGGAAAATTGAAAATTACAAATTTTGAAAATAGAATTTTAAATTGTATTCCAAAAATTATTGTACGATGTTAAAAAAAAGTATAATCTTTCATAATAATAATAGAACTTTATAGAATACATTAAATTGATTCGTAATGTCATATAATCATTTTGATAAAATGAAATTCTAAATAGGGTTTGTGGGTCCTTAACGACATCCTCTACAACATATACAATATTTCTTATATTAGGTCGAATTTCAATAGTATATTTTATGTATGAATAATTAGTTTAATTCAAATAAAGTATAATAAAGATATATAATATAAAAGTATGAATTTTAAACAACATAATTAATATATATTTAATCAAAAACATACAACTGTAATAAAATTCAGTGATTGAATATATAGGTATATAAAATTACAAAAAGAAACCTCCGGGCCTGTAGATGAGTTGGTGAGAGCACTGGTTATTGACCAAAGCATTCAAGATTTGATTCATGGGAGCGTGGGGAATTCTTCCTGCACTCTAGGGTCTGGCGTGATACCGGTTGGGGTGTTCGGAAAATAAATTTTTTGACCAAAATTACGAAAAGATGAAAAGAAAAACTGATTTATATAAATAATACAAACCAATATTTTATTTATTTAAACATCAAAGTAAAAATAATATAAGAGAAGAGAAGAAAGACGTGGATTATCTAATAAATTTTTTGAAGTAAACTCAAACAGGCATGTAGAATAGTGGTTAAACCCATGAACATCTTAGAAGGAGGTTGGAGGTTTGTTTCTTTGTACTAACAACTATTAATATATTTTTGCATAATAATATATGAGTGACATTTTTGTGACGACCATTTAATTGGAATTTTTTGCCCTTGTGTTGAGGTTTAATATATAGTAATAAATTGGATTAAAATGTGTAACTGTAAAACGATATTCCAAACACATTCTTAATGCATTTACTAAGTGTGTTAATATAATTTAATATAAAGATGAACACATGAGAGGAGTGCAGAATCAGTTCCGAAGTAAAAAACCAAAAACAAATAGGTGACATGAATACTCCAAACTGTAATAGATGTTCATCTCCCAAGGTGTTTATCACAAACTTGGGTGATGTGAGGGTGTGCAAAGATGCGTCGGCCTTCAGCTTCTTTTTAAAATCCTCTATTTCATTCATGCATGTTCGATTATATTACAACAACATTGCATGCATATAACCTATTCATAACCTAGATTGCAAAAAAAAAAAACCAATCAATTCTCGAAAAACATATAACAACCGCTCTCTAACGCAAATTACCAATATACAAACTATCATTTCTCTGACACACAAAACACGGGTAAACCTGGTTATAATCACAAGAAGAACAATAGTACATTCGTGCTTCAAATTCTACATTATTTTAATCTGGTCTCAAAATCAATAATAGTCACTATAAACAAGTCTTAGAGCCTTGGCATAGTTACGTTTGTGATTCAAAGTAATTACACTATTCGCCAAAAAAATTCTTTACTCCTCACTATGCATGAACCATACTTCTCATTTTACGCTCTCAAACTTAAGACTACACAATCCTTAATCTAATAAATCGATCACGACCAACTTTTTCACGATAAAAATTATTGACATCTTTATGCAGGCCCGTGCCTTGCACGGGCTGTTACGCTAGTTTAATTATATATACCGACTACATTTCCCGCACTTAATAGTGACTCAGTTTTGTGAGTTAATAAAAAATGGAGTGTGGGAGACACGAGACTTAAACGGTTTCACCGTCCCATGTAATAAAATTCGGAACCCAACTTATTATGATTCTACTATTATTTTATTTAATACTTTGTTTAAAATTAGTGTTACAGACATTAATTTTGTTTAAGCTATTGGTTTCACCATCAAGCCTCACTAAAATCTTCTTTTTTTTGTATTTTACATGAAAATATGCACATATAAAAAAATATTATCAAACAGTCGTCTAACTTTTGAAACAACAATTTTTTCAAGAGAAGGGTTAATGATCCGAGAGAGATGAGACAGATGGCTAATTGATCAAGAGAGAAGGGTTAATGATGCGAGAGAGAGAGAGAGAAGGGTTAACGAGAGAGAAAAGGGTTAACGAGAGAGAGTGAGAGAGAGATGTGAGACAGAGGGCTAATTGATCAAGACCTAATGATCGACAATTGATTTTGTTCCCAAAACGCGTATATATAGACTTCGGGTAAGATCCGGATTTCAGGTTCGAATAACTATAGCTGCCAGCTATTGTCATTTTCTTGCAATTTTTATTAATATAAAATTTTAAATTATGAATTTAACAAATGTCAAAAACTTATTGTTCCTTGAAAAATTTAATATTAAATCAATTTTAAATTTTGATACTTTTTCATATTAGTTAGATTTGTTAATGAATATAAAAGAATATTTGTTAATAATTAAATTTGACAAAACATAATTATTTATTTTGTCCGATAATTTGATCCAAGCTTATTAAATTTTAATTTTATATTCTAATAATTAAGTCCAAAAAAAATAAATACTAACTTTTTGAATATAAAATATTCAATTATGAATTTTAAAATTATTAAATTTTAATTTCTTTGTAAATTTAATGTTAAATATATTTTAGATTTTGTTAATGTAAAAGATCAAATTTAGAATTCAACAAATACAAAAAAAAATTAAATAATAATTTTTTTTAAAATTTTAATATTAAATATTTTTTAGATTCTATTATTAACTTATAATTTCGTTGATTTCGACTCAATAAGATCGCCATCAAAATCCTGTATATGTGTTATGTGTTCGTTTATTTTGGCATGTCCAAGTCCCGCACCCGGCCTTTTTAATTAGTTGCTATTTTTTCACCATTAATTTTGATCTTCTTCTTGTTATTAGAATTCACAGCTTTTTTGTTTAAATTTACAAACACATAAGCAAACTTCTCAAAATTTTCCAGTCACAAAAGATTCAAGATTCAAGGGTGAGTTTTGGGATTAAAACTTGTCATGAATTAATAGTTGGACCGTACAATTGACTCAACTGACAACATTATACGACATGTTTTTTTCCTAAAACTTTAAACTTCAAAAACAAAGTTATCAATTCATGTTCGAAGGGGTTGAATCAATAACAATCCCCTATGAGAGACGATCTCAGAGAGAATGGTTAATAAAATAGAGATCATGGAGAGATTAATTAATGATCAAGACAATGTGAGAGAAAAAGGTTACTGAGAGAGATAAGAGGGAGATAGTGGGGTTAATGATCAAGACGATGAAAGAGGAAAGAGAGAGAGCAGTTTAATGATCAAGACATTAAAGATCGGATTTTGTTTATTAAACGCGAAGTATATATAGACTTACATGGTAATTCGGATTTCACTATCTGAATTGTTACAACCCGGAATAACTGTCTAGTTTATTACCGATCCTTAGTTGGTTGTTCTTTCATTTGAATTTTGTGTATATAAAAGATAAAAATTAGATTTTAACAAATATTAAGTTGTAATTTATTTTTGAAATTTAATATTGAATATAATTTAGATTTTGTGAATCTAAAAGATTAAAGTATCAATTTAAAAAATATAAAAAATTAAATTATATTTTTTTGTAAAATTTAATATTAAATATATTTTAAAATTTTATATTTTTTTTATCATCAATTAGATTTTTTAATAAATTTAAAAGAATAATTGTATTAGATATCGAATTAATTTAAATTTCATATGGTAATATCAAATTTAACAAAAAATAAATACTATTAATTTTGATGATCTAAACTCGGTAAAAGTCCAATTTAATTATATATACCGACTATATTTCCTGCACTTAATACTGACTCAGTTTTGTGAGTTAATAAAAAATGGAGTGTGGGTGACAAGAGACTTAAACGGTTTCACCGTCCCATGTAATAAAATTCGGAACCCAACTTACTATGATTCTGCTATTATTTTATTTAATACTTTGTTTAAAATTAGTGTTACCGACATTAATTTTGTTTAAGCTATTGGTTTCACCATCAAGCCTCACTAAAATCTTCTTTTTTTTGTATTTTACATGAAAATATGCACATATAAAAAAATATTATCAAACAGTCGTCTAACTTTTGAAACAACATTTTTTTCAAGAGAAGGGTTAACGATCCGAGAGAGATGAGACAGATGGCTAATTGATCAAGAGAGAAGGGTTAATGATCCGAGAGAGAGAGAGAGAGAGAAGGGTTAACGAGAGAGAAAAGGGTTAACGAGAGAGAGTGAGAGAGAGAAGTGAGACAGAGGGCTAATTGATCAACACCTAATGATCGACAATTGATTTTGTTCCCAAAACGCGTATATATAGACTTCGGGTAAGATCCGGATTTCAGGTTCGAATAACTATAGCTGCCAGCTGTTGTCATTTTATTTCAATTTTATTAATATAAAATTTTAAATTATGAATTTAACAAATGTCAAAAACTTATTGTTCCTTGCAAAATTTAATATTAAATAAATTTTATATTTTGATACTTTTTTATATCAATTAGATTTGTTAATGAATATAAAAGAATATTTGTTAATAATTATATTTGACAAAACATAATTATTTATTTTGTACGATAATTTGATCCAAACTTATTAAATTTTTATTTATATTCTAATAATTAAGTCCAAAAAAAAAAATACTAACTTTTTGAATATAAAATATTCAATTATGAATTTTACAATTATTAAATTTTAATTTCTTTGTAAATTTAATGTTAAATATATTTTAGATTTTGTTAATGTAAAAGATCAAATTTAGAATTCAACAAATACAAAAAGAATTAAATCATAATTTCTTTTTAAATTTTAATATTAAATATTTTTTAATTCTATTATTAACTTATAATTTCGTTGATTTCGACTCAATATGATCACCATCAAAATCCTGTATATGTGTTATGTGTTCGTTTATTTTGGCATGTCCAAGTCTCGCACCCGACCTTTTTAATTAGTTGCTATTTTTTCACCATTAATTTTGATCTTCTTCTTGTTATTAGAATTCACAGCTTTCTTGTTTAAATTTACAAACACATAAGCAAACTTCTCAAAATTTCCCAGTCACAAAAGATTCAACGGTGAGTTTTTGGATGAAAAATTTGTCATGAATTAATAGTTGGACCGTACAATTGACTCAATTGACAACATTATACGACATGTTTTTTCCTAAAACTTTAAACTTCAAAAACAAAGTTATCAATTCATGTTCGAAGGGGTTGAATCGATAACAATCCCCTATGAGAGACGATCTTAGAGAGAATGGTTAATAAAAGAGAGATCATAGAGAGATTAGTTAATGATCAAGACAATGTGAGAGAAAATGGTTAATGAGAGAGATAAGAGATAGAAAGTGGGGTTAATGATCAAGACGATGAAAAAGAGAGAGAGAGAGAGAGAGAGAGAGAGAGAGAGAGAGAGAGAGAGAGAGAGAGAGAGAGAGAGAGAGAGAGAGAGAGAGAGAGAGAGAGAGAGAGAGAGAGTAGTTTAATGATCAAGACATGTAAGATCGAATGATTCAACACAATTAATAGAAGATACTTTAAACTTGTCTTTCTACTTTTCCATAATTCATAAGGTGTCTTGTCCATATGTTTCAGAGGGACTCTATTCAGAATATGGCAAGCCGTATTCAAAGTCTCTCCCCACATGTACTTAGGTAACCCAAAATTAATAAGCATGTTGTTAATCATATATTTAAAAGTTCTGTTCTTTCGTTCAACCACCCTATTAGACTCAGGTGTGTATGGTGGAGTCACCTCATGAACTATACTATTGCTTGCGCAAAATTCATTAAACGAGGTACTAGTATACTCACCACCTCTATCAGATCTCAAACGTTTAAGTACTTTACCAGTTTGTGTTTCAGCTTCAGTTTTGAACATAATGAATTTTTCTAGTGCTTCATCTTTATGCCTAAGTAAATAAACATAACAGTATCTACTACAATCATCTATAAAGATAATAAATATCGTTTATTCTCCTTAGTCAACATGCCACCAAATTCACATATTTCTGTGTGTACTAAATTTAAAACACCTGAATCCCTAACAACATTATGAAAGAGTTTCCTAGTTTGTTTAGCAGTCACACATACTTCATATTTAAATTTATTATCAATGACATGTTTTGGAATCAACTCTAAATTCATCATATTCTTTAGAGCACCAAAATTTAAATGACCAAGTCTAGAATGCCACAAATCGGATGATTCAACACAATTAACAGAAGGTGGAACACTATCATTAATAAAACCGTCCAAAACAGACTCAACATTTATCAAAAACAATCCATCAGACAAGTAACCTTTGCCAAAAAATACACCAGCATGTGTAATAACTACTTTATTACATTTCAAAGAAAGTTCAAAACCATTCTTAACTAAACAACTTCCACTTATTATATTTCTACGAATATCACGAACATGGTGCACTCTAGTGAGGGATAGAACACGCCCAGAAGCAAACTTCAGGTCCATGTTTCCTATTCCAAGAACTTGAGTAGCACTAGCATTCCCCATCGTCACTATCAAGCCATGACTTTGTTGATAAGATACAAATAGAGTAATATCAGTACAAATATGTACATTAGCTCCAGTATCAATCAACCATTCATGAGACAGATAAGTAGAAAGAAGTACAGGGTTGTAGGTACATACTCGTCATTGGTTCCAGAGGCAACAACCTCACCAACAACCATGTTCACCTTAGGCCCATCAGTGGTTCCAAGCACAGTATTAGATTGTGCTCCCACAGGTTTCTTAACTTTCTTTGCAGGACAGTCTTTGCTCCAATGACCAACCTGTCCACAAGACCAACATGGTTTGTTTGCCTTTGGTTTCTTAGCCTTGTTCTTGTCATTTTTAGGCTTAGTGTTTTCCTTCTTAGTGACAGCCTTTCTTTTCTGTCCAACAGTCACTACATTCACCTTCGAACTCCCATGTTCAACAGGCATCACATGTCCCTGTTTGGACTTGTGATGTTCCTGCACAGAGATGTCCAGCATGAGGTTTGTCCATGTGATCTCTCCTTTCTGTCTTTTCAGGGAGAGAACAAACTCTTCCCAAGACTTAGGGAACTTTTCAATCACTGCCATAAACTGAAACTTCTCAGGAAGGTCCATTCCGGACTCCTTTAAAGCATACACCAACATCTCAAACTCGTGTGCCTGCTCAGTCATGGATTTTGTATCCACCAGTTTGATATCAAGGAACCTAGCCACAGAATACTTTTCCAACTCTTGCGAGTCAGTATTATGTGTCTGGTCCAACTTCTCCCATAAGAGTTTAGCAGTGAAAGAATCAGATGAATAAACATCAAATAGAGTGTTCGCTAAAGCTGCCAGTATAGCAGCCCTAGCCACACCATCTTTTTCCTCCCACATAGCATAAGCCCTTACAGATTCAGCCTTTTCCTGATCAACAACTGGTTTCTCATACTGCACCACCGGCCATAGACCCTTTACCGTAAGCCACAGTTTCATCTTTTTCTGCCAACGAGAAAAACCAACACCCCCACCGAATTTATCAGGCATTCCTGACAAATCGATAGGCTGTGGGAAACGGTACGTGGTCCAATAGATGGTAGGTGCAGTAACACCAGAACCAGAAGCAGTATCACCAACAGGAGTTTCAGTTTCGTTAACCATCTTGCCAATTAACAATATATAACACGAATAATCTCCTCAAGATTGTTGGGTATAATTAAGAACTACACAGCAACAATAGGGCAATTATATATATTTATATTGACAAGAACAGGCAGATAAAACCAATAAACGAAACAAACACGATGGTCGAAACAAGAATATAATTAGAGACTGTAAATAACAAGATAAGAAAGAACACTTATCTCTCTGTAGCTTTTAACAAATACTGAAAGATAAAGAACAGCTGAGTTTCCAAGCCTTAGAGAAGTCTTGACTGTTCTTGAAGAGGTTATTGCCCCACTTACGCTGTGTTGGGTTGCTGCAATATCACTTCCAGGATAAAACAACACAGATCAATCCACTCACAGAAATGGCAATGATCAACAGCGACCAGTACCTTAGTTCGCCCAGGAACTTTGTATTTAATCTGTATGTGTTGAGAGAAAACAGAGAAGAAGATAGTTGTTAGGGTTTTTTCAGAGTTACGTATATCCTTGCTTGTCAAACGTTCTGTTTTGTATATATATAATACAAAATAAAACGTAACAGACCAAATATTGTTACTGAAGATACGACATTTAATACTAAATATTCTGATTTAATTATCATAACAGTTGTCATCAGTATTTAATATCAGTTACAGCTCAGTCAGGAGACGCCGAGACATTCGCCCAAATCGCCCTTCGACCCGACCCGACCCGGCCTGAGTCGTGTCGTGACGTGGCGTGGCGAGGCGGGCGGCGGCGGCGCGTGTGTATGTGTGTGTGTGTGCGCGTGAGGCACAAAATAACACCATGCACACCCACATGCCTTAGTAGTTGTACACTACTCTTGCACATGGTTCTATATAAACCCACCAACCTCTCATTACCATTTCTATGTGGGATACAAGTTATTACAATTTAAACCACCCACATAACCCATTTCAAGCAACCCATTTCAACTCAATTTATTTATGGATTACACTAAGAAATTGTCTTAGATCCAAACATGAAAGGTTAAGTCATCATAACAAGGAACAACCTCCAATTTTTAGTTTCCGGAAATTCCATCAAGAACATATTTAAAATATGCCTCAAACTTTCCATTTTCTAACACGACAAGCCCACCACAGGCCCCAAAATATCATAATTTTATTGGTGCTAGTTAGTAGTAGTAATTTGCCTTATAAACTGAACAGAAGTCCCAAATCTCCTCGATGTGGGACTGGGGTGTTACAAACTCCCTCACTTAAACTCTTGACGTCCTCGTCAAGCCTGAACGGATAGCCCATAGGTTCAAGATCGTTTCTCACTAGCCATTGTGGGATAATACTGGTTGGCTTCGTGTCCCCACCTCCGGACCTCTTGTCCATTGTGGGATAGTACCACCAACCTTCGTGTCCCCACCTCCGGCAACTTGACGCATTAAGCTTTCGAGAACCGGCTATGATACCATATGTGACAACCCGGGTTAAATCCTGAGTTTTTTCCGAAAATCAGGTCAAGTCCCGATTCCGAGTCAGAATAAACTGAAGCCTACTGGCCCAAATGTAGCCAACTTGGGTAACGAAAAGCCCACCACAGGCCCCAAAATATCATGATTTTATTGGTGCTAATTAGTGGTAGTACTTTGCCTTATAAACTGAACAGAAGTCCCAAATCTCCTAGATGTGGGACTGGGGTGTTACAAAAGATGATGTATATGTCGTACATTTTATCCGATTTGTTGCATATATTACGGTACCCTATGATGTATGTATCTATATCTGTTCTGATCTCGGTATGAAATATCCTACCCCTTTCGTTGCTTCAGCCATACTTATTTTTAAAATAATTGTTTTATTATAAACTGTCAAATATGTATATCTGCTTCTCTGTTTTATAAACTGAAAGTGTTTGTCCTAAATCCAATCATGTATGATGAGTTAGGAAGAACTTTCTTGTATTCTTATTTGATTTCATTAATGTTAATAAAAGACTTGTTTTGTTTTTATTACGGGCTTTATCTATTTAAAGTGTTTTAAATAAGATGTTCCATAGTTTAGAGTAAAGCTTCTAGAATTATAATGAGATTATAATAGTGAGATCTAGAAGATGATAACTCTAGACTTAAACAGTTCCTGATCATAGGATAACTAATCGGAAGTTGGTGAATCCGCAAAGATTGGTACATACTATGCTTGCTCCCGTCAGGAGGATGTCTGTTCTCATAGGCATTTGTGTGGTGACACTATAGCTAGTATGTAGGTGCTTGTTAGGGAATAAGTTTACTGAACATGACTCGATAAGTTGAACAGCTAATGGAGTTTACTCACGTGTCAATAGTTATTCACTGAGTGATAGTTGTACAAGTGTCCTTAGACTTGAGATCGTTAGAGTTATCTTGTATATAATGAACTATGCTTTGGATTAGTCCTTAGTCTCAAGGACATCCATTAGGTCTATTCTGGGCATAGCTATTTGTGTATGGAGATAGTTAACGTCAATAGAGGATCTACCCCTTCCAGTATAGGAAGAGAATATCCTATGTTATTCTTAGTATGCGAGTTCTGGAATCTCTGGCCAGAGTGTATGAAATTAGAAAGGAGTTTCTAATTTGCATTAATATGAACTTAGCATTATGAATAAGAAATCATATGATTAAATTTGATAGGCCTGACACGAGATCCATGCCTTGTATTTAATCGGGATATTGTAGGGTGGAAGGAATTGATTGTACTGAAAATAGTCACTAACAGGTTCTTGGTATTCTAAGCAGTGAATTCATATTATCCGGATAGTCGCGATATGTTGAGAAGCATCACTCACGATGTAGAATAAATATAATTAATCAGTTAATTATATTTAATGAATTATTAGAATTCATATAAATAATAAATAAAAGTTTATTATTATTTATTTCTACTACCGGCTTAATATTGAACCTACAGGGTCACACCATAAAAGAATATTTTCTTTGATGAAAAGATTTAAATTATGAGAGAGGAAGAATTATTTTCTAAATAGCTTAGAAAAAGAAATAATGATTAAAATAGTTTTAATCATTTTTAAAGCATTTTAGAAATGCGGGGTTAATATATATATATATATATATATATATATATATATATATATATATATATTATTAAAACCCTAGGAAAGCCCTATAAATAGAATGAGATGGTTCATTCTAAGGCTCATCTTAGTTTTGTGAAAAACCTAGAAAAGGAGCTAGCCTCCATCTCTCTCTCCCTCTCTCTCTCTTTTTCTCTCTAAAAGGTCTTAGAGTTTTTGAACAATTCATCGAATGAAAATTCTTGGTGGATACCGGTAGAGTGCTTCACACTCTGAGGAGCAACTGCTTGTAACCATCGATTTTAAAGCTTCGATTTGCAAGGTATGGTTACGATTTTCCTCGCTCTGATACCATTGAAGGAATTTAAGGATGAGCGGAAGCGTGATATAACATTTATTCCGTAAAAAGCTATAGAGATTCATATAAAAAATTTCAGTTTTTTTTATGCATTTATGGATTTATTATGATTTTTGCAAGTATATTTAGATTTAATTATGAATTAATTCGAAATATTATTTGCATGAGATTTTGACCATTGATCTGGGTTCTACAAGTGTTGTGGATCATCTAGGTATTTTTTTCATAATTTTGTGATGTGTAGATTATTTGTTATGAATTTTTTAAAATTGTTTTAATTAAAATTCATAAAATAATTATGCATGTTGAAATATATGAATTAAAATTTGCACAAGGACCCCATAGATACTTGGTTATTTTTGCTTTTGTTTGATTTCAGAAATCATATTATTTTGATTTTTATTAATTTATTAATTAATTGTTAATTAATTTATTAATATTAAAATAAAATAATAATAACAATAAAGACAATTGATGGTAGGGCAGTTTTTTTTAAGTGTTATAAATAATCAACAGTTTTTTTTTTGCTGCTGTTGTCCGCGCGCGCGCTTGGCGCGCATTCGCTGGGAAGGGTGTTGCGCATTCCGGGAATGCGTGACAGGTCCTGTAACGCATGAGCGTCATGTGTTACACAATTAATAGCTTTTAATTGTTGTAACGCATTCCAGTAATGCGTTACAGCCCTTCAGTCCACATTAAATTTGATTTTTTGGGAGTTTGGTAACTCCGTTTTGGGCGTGCAATATACCGTTGGATTCATTTTTCCGAGACGGATCTAATGGAATGGTCAAATATTTTTTATATAAAAGTTTGGAACTGTTTATATTCCCGGAAGTGTTTTAAAGCATGTACTAATTATTTTAATTGCTTTTAAATACTATAATAAATCCATACATCATTATATCATTGTATGACATGATATTACTTGCATGATTACTTGTTTATTTATTTTTATATATGAGATATATGCCTATATTTACCATGTGATGATAGATTTAGGTGAACTTAAATCAAAATAAGGCGTGCTCTAGAAAATCTAGAATAGGAATCGTTTCTTGCCTTAATAATAATATTATGAATACAATCATGAGATTCTTGTGTTTGTGAAACACGTAATTAAATATGAATTTTCAATATTGAGAGAAAGGATGATTCTGTCAAAAACAGATTTCGATCTGTAAGAAAGGGGTATTAAGTGACGCCTCTTGACAATGCTCCCCCGATCTGGGAATCATCCAATTATCGATTATTGATTTGAAATATTTAATTTAAAAGGAAGAATCTCTTTATACTATTATTATGATTGTAACATAATATATTTCCTCTAAAATTAAATAATATCAAGTAGTAATTGGCCAATGACACAACGGGCTTGTGTCGGTCATAGCCTTCCAACATGGTAGAAGGTAGTTCTTATTTTTGAATCATTGTCATTTCGTGCTACAGCCGAGGGCTTTGATTTCGAAATAAGAAATACTTGTCTATTACATAGAGATGTGTACAATGAATTAGAATCTAATGGTCGTTACGTGCTACAGCCGTGGGCTGTTGGAGACTGATTCAATTGTATGTAATGTTGGGTTAGACTTGACTTAGAATATTGAGTTTGTCGTGCTACAGCCGTGACTCAATTATTCAAGAGGCTAAAGTTTTATTAGGGAATAACTTGAGATGTAATTAACAAGAGTTGTCTGCCTACTGAACATCACATGGCGTTTCGTGCTACAGCCGAGGTTGTGTGATGGAATGTAGGATCCCTATTCCCACTAGCATTATGAATGCTTAATTTTTCCACTTAGGGGTTGTATAAATTAGATAAACTAGTGGGAGCCACTTATGAATAAAGACCTGATTCATATAGTGTTTTAAAATGAAATTTAATATTTGCTAAGTGTTGTTATGTGTTTATCATTTACAGATTTACTATATACATTATGTCTTCTGCACTATCACTCCGGAGCATACTGGATGCTCACAAATTGACTGGTCCTAATTTTGCTGACTGGCTTCGAAACCTGAAAATTGTTCTCAGGGTTGAGAAGCTGGAATATGTGCTTAACTCACCTAAGCCTGCTGAACCTGCTGACGATGCACATGATGATGAACATGTTGTGTATCGTAAGTGGATAGATGATGCAAATGTTGCTCAATGTATCATGCTAGCTTCCATGAACATTGAGCTACAAAAGCAGCATGAGCATATGGATGCTCACACTATCCTAACGCATCTACAAGAGTTGTATGATGTGGCAGGGAGGACAGCTCGATATGAGATATCGAAGGAGCTGTTCCGCTGTAGGATGTCTGAGGGATCGTCTGTGAATGACCATGTACTTAAGATGATCAATTTGATTGAACGTCTTGGACAACTTGGTTTCAACATGGATGGGGAGCTGAGTCAAGACTTGGTCTTGCAATCACTTCCGGGTTCGTTTTCGCAGTTTGTTGTGAACTTTCACATGAATAAGTTGGACGTCAGCCTGGCTGAACTCCACAGTATGTTGAAGACTGCGGAATCGAATTTTCCCTCTAAGAAGAGTTCTGTTCTTCTAATTGGTGAAGGTTCCAATCCTAAGAAAAGGAAGAAGAACCCTCCCAAGAAGAAGAAAGTAGGTGAAAAAAGGCTGGTTCCACCAAAAGCTGAAGACCCCAAAAGCAAAGTTGTTTGCTTCCACTATAACAAGGTGGGGCACTGGAAGAGGAACTGCAAGGTTTACCTTGCAGAATTGAAGAAGAAGAAGGGTAGTGAGACTGCCGCTTCTGATTCAGGTATGTTCATGATAGAAGTGAATATGTCATTAAATCAAATTGCTACTTGGGTATTAGATACCACCTGTGGGTCTCACATTTGCAATTCGTTGCAGGGACTAAGGAGAAGTAGGACTCTTGAGGAAGATGAGGCGATTCTACGGATGGGAAATGGAGCAAGAGTTGCTGTTACAGCTGTAGGATCATTTGATTTACATATGCCTACGGGCAAGACTATTGTTTTTGTTAGATCAGAATTCAATGATCGTCAGAAGCTAGACTCAACTGATCAGGATTGCTGACGTCATCAGTATTGCATGGTCATCAGTATTTGATCAAGCGTCAGTATCTTATTGATCATCAGGATTCCTACTCAGACTATGATCAGGTTTGATCATCAGGACTTGAAGCTGATCAGGATTCCTACTTCGAGTTATATTTGGAGTCTAGATAAACATGGAAGTTTGTTCCTGGTTTGTAGAATGCAGCTATCGATTAAAGATATGTTTCTATCTTTATTATGATTAGGACTTATCTTGTTATTGATAGAGAAGCTGTGTGCACTATATAAACACAGTTTTGGTTTCGATTTATGTATTCATTCGAGAGAGAACATAATCGGAGAGAAGCTCTTAAGAACAGAATTTCTTGAGAGAGTTTTTGTAAGCTAGCAGCTCTTAAGAACATCAGAATTTCTTAAGAGAGTTTGTAACAGTTTTATATCAAAGTTAATAAAGCTGTTATTGTTATTGTTATTGATCTTTCAAATTTGTGTTATATAAAGTCGAGAATCTTATACAATTGTATTCAACCCCCTTCTACAATTGTTATTTACTGGGCAACAATTGGTATCAGAGCAAACTGATTTAATTCTGAATCAGATACGATCTAAAGATGTCGACAACCAAGTATGAAAGCATGAAGATTCCCATCTTAAAGATATCAGAATATCCCACATGGAGGGTAAAGATGCTGATGTACCTGGAGGCTATGGATCCTGACAATCTGGACAGGATTCGTGATGGACCATATATACCAACAAAGTTCGTAGAACGAACAGATACTGTACCAGAACATTATGTGGTCAAAGCTAAATCTGAATGGACTCCAGAAGAAAAAGCTCATGTACTCAGGGAACCAAAGATAAAGAATATCTTGCACAATGGTCTTGATGCTGTTATGTCAAACAGAGTGATTGCATGCAAGTCTTCAAAAGAAATCTGGGATACTTTGGAAACTCAGTGCCAGGGATCTGCATCTGTCAAGAAAAACAGAAGGGCGCTATTGATTCAAGAATATGAACAATTCGATGCAAGACCTGAAGAGAGCCTGACTGAGCTATATGATAGATTCCTGACACTATTGAACAGCTTATCCTTAGTTGACAAAGTATATGAAACTGAAGATTCAAACACCAAATTTCTTAGAGCTTTACCTGAAGAATGGGATACTCAGACCTCAATCATTAGACATCAGTATGATCTGAACATTGTGTCTCTTGATGAGATCTATGGGATGCTAAGAACTCATGATCTTGAAGTTCAACAGAGAAAGAACAAGAAAAGCAGCAAGGCAAAGTCAATTGCTTTGAATGTAGAAGCAAAATCAAAAGAGAAAGCTATGGAGGTCTCTAGAAGGAAAGCAAGAGTAGCTGAGTCAGATCCTGACGACTCTTCATCAGATACTGATGGCAATCCTGATGCCAATACTGGTGATGAATCTTCTGATTCAGACATGGAAGAAATGGTTGCTATGATTGTCAGAAACTTCAGAAGGATGAAGTTCAGGAAGAATAGAAGACAGGGCAACTTTCAGAAAAAGACCTTCAAAGCAGACAAAGACAAGTATATCAAGAAGGACAGCAAGGGTAGCAAATTTGACAAGTCAAAGGTTAGATGCTACAAGTGTAATGGTATGGGTCACTTTGCTTCTGAATGCAACAAGACAAAGGCACTCATCACATCAAGCAAGGATTGGATGGACTCTTCCTCAGAATCTGATACTGAGGTAGTCAACTATGCGTTAATGGCCAATGCTGATGTAACTGCTGCTCCTGATGATAAGGTACTAAATACTATCTTTGATTTTGATACTGATAATGCTTCTGAGTTAAGACGTTTTCTAAAGTCATTACATATTAGCTTTAGAAGTCAAACTGCTGAGAATACTAGAATCTTATCTGAGATGTCTGACCTTAGAAAAAGGAATGAGATATTAGAAGCTGAATTTTCTCGTATGCAAGAAGTACAAAAAGAATGTGATAATGTTAAGCACATGCACTTAGAGATGACATCTAAATGTACTTCCCTTGAAAAAGAACTTGAATATGCTAATGAGAAAATCAGAACCTGGACAGACTCTGGTAGGAAATTTCATGAGATTAATACCTCTAAGAATTGGAAAGAGTGTCTAGGATATAAGTCAGATGAGGATAAGAAATTGAAAGAGAAAATTGTCATTGATGAGACAGTCAGTCCAAAGACCTATAGACATGTTATAGACTCAACCAAATCTAAGATTACTCCTGTTAATTTTGTTTTTGGTAAGGATTCCAATTCTACTTTTGAAAAGGGATCTTCTTCTACTCAAGGAATTAAAATCGTTAAGCCTAAACCTGTCTTGAATAAAGTCACTAAGAATGTAGGTCTATTGTCTCATAAACAGCTTAAAGATAAAATCTGTGAGGTTACAGATAAGAAAAAGGAAGCTACTGTTAAGAGAAACAGGAATGGTAAAGTTGGGATCAATAAAGAGAATGGTTATAAGTATATCCCAAATGCACCTAGAAAGTGTTGTTTTAACTGTGGTAACTCTAATCATCTTGCTATTGATTGTAAGAAGAGTAAGAAGAAGATTACTGATATTCCTAAGTCTGATGTTAGGAATAGATCAGTACTCTATAAACCGCAGAAGTCCTGTTTTCATTGTGGTAGTCTATGGCATTCTATTTATACATGTAAAGAGTATCATGATTTGTACTATAACTTTTATGATCCATTGCCTAAGTTTGAAAGTAGTACAAAGTCTGATAGGACTGAAAATGTCATAGTGAAGCATGCTTTTGTTAATACTGATACTGACAAAGCAAATCCTGATGGAGTAAATCCTGTCATGACTGCTAAAGTCAAAAAGTCTTCTGCTGTTAAATTTAATAAAATGCATGAACAAGGAATCCAACAAGTGTGGGTTCCTAAACATTCTGACTAGTGTTTTACTATTCTGATGCAGGGTAAAAGGAAAAATGTGTTAGTCATGGATAGTGTGCACATGACTGGAAACAAAGCCCTGTTATCAGAATATGAAGAAAAAGCTGGCCCAACTGTGTCTTATGGAGATGGCAACATTGGACAAACCTTGGGATATGGCAATATAATCATTGGAAATGTCATCATTGAAAAAGTAGCTCTAGTGAAGGGACTAAAACACAACTTGTTGAGTATTAGTCAAATCACTGACAGAGGTTATCATGTCAATTTCTACTCCACACATTGTGAAGTAGTCAGTAAAGCAACAGGGAAGATAGCACTAACTGGCTACAGGCATGGTAACATATATGAAGCCAACATTCTCTCAGATACTGATGGCTCCCCTACATGTTTCATCAGTAAAGCTTCAGTAGATGAAAGTTGGAATTGGCACAAGAAGCTTTCTCATCTCAACTTCAGCAACATCAATGAGTTGGTTAAGAAAGAATTAGTAAGAGGATTACCTAATGTCTTATATACACCTGATGGACTCTGTGAAGCATGCCAAAAAGCAAAACAAAGAAGGACATCATTCCAGAGTAAATCAGAATCCTCTATTGAAGAACCATATCACATGCTACATCTTGATCTGTTTGGTCCAGTCAACATCATGTCCATCAGTAAGAAAAGGTACACTCTTGTAATTGTTGATGAATATTCTAGATTCACCTGGGTGTATTTTCTGCATAGAAAAGATGAAACTCCTGAAGTTCTGTTGGATCATGTGAGGATGATTGAGACAACCACAAATTACAAAGTCAAGATTCTGAGAAGTGATAATGGTACTGAATTTAAGAATTCAAAGATGGAAGAGTTCTGCAAATACAAAGGAATCATTCAACAATTCTCTGCTCCTGGCACACCTCGGCAAAATGGAGTAGTAGAAAGGAAGAATAGAACTCTTATTGAAGCTGGCAGAACTATGTTGGAAGAAGCTAAATTACCTACATATTTCTGGGTAGAAGCAGTCAACACAGCATGCTATACACAAAATCTTACATTGATAAACAGGCATGGTGTCACTCCTTATCAGTCTCTCAAAGAGAAGAAGCCAAGTCTGAAGCATTTGCATGTGTTTGGCTGTAAATGTTTTGTTCTCAGAACTCATCCTGAACAGCTAGGGAAATTTGAAACAAAGGCTGATGAAGGAATATTCATAGGTTATCCTACATCAAGAGCCTTCAGAGTTTTTAATTTGAGGACAAGAACTGTCATGGAGTCAATACATGTATCTTTTGATGACAAGAAGATAACTGGAATCATTGAAGACTCACATGATAGATTACTATTTGAAAATGAAGCTTCCAAGGAACCTGAAGAAAGTGAATCAGAAGCTGTCCATTCATCCAGTACTGATGGGTCACCAAATCCTGATGACACACCAGATACTGATGGTGCTAATACTGATGATACAAACAATAGTGATACAACTAGTAGTGCTAATGTTGAGGGGGAGCAACGGCATTCAACTACAAGTTCAGAGTCAACTCAATCATCAGGACAGAATTCTTCAGATACTGATTCAAGTGAAGATCCTGATAACACATCAGGAGGGCATAGCAATAATTCAGGGAGAGCTTCAAATCAATCAAATTCTTTCAATCAAGATAACACCAATCCAGGGGGAGCATCTACTTCAAGAAACAATTTGACACCAGCAAGGAAATGGACAAAAGATCATACTCCTGATTTGATAATTGGAGATCCTGATGCAGGTGTTCAAACAAGAAGTGCAACTCAGAATGAATGTTTATATAATAACTTTCTATCCAAGGAGGAGCCTAAGAAAGTTGAAGATGCACTTAAAGATGCTGATTGGGTTACTGCAATGCAAGAAGAACTGAATGAATTTGAAAGGAATGAAGTCTGGAAACTGGTACCAAGACCAAAGAATAGATCAATAGTTGGTACAAAGTGGATTTTCAAGAACAAGACTGATTCTGATGGAGTCATTATCAGAAATAAAGCTAGACTAGTTGCAAAGGGGTATTCCCAACAAGAGGGAATTGACTATGATGAAACTTTTGCTCCAGTTGCAAGACTAGAAGCCATCAGGATATTTCTTGCTTATGCAGCACATAAGAAATTCAAGGTTTTCCAGATGGATGTTAAAAGTGCTTTCTTAAATGGTGAACTGGAGGAAGAAGTTTATGTTGAACAACCTCCTGGTTTCATTGATCCTAAATATCCAGATCATGTCTACAGACTGGATAAGGCACTTTATGGACTAAAGCAAGCTCCAAGAGCATGGTATGAAACCTTAGCTCAATTCTTACTGGAAAGTGGATTCAAAAGAGGTGCAATTGATAAAACTCTATTTTATTTGAATCATGGTAAGGAGTTGCTGTTAGTTCAGATTTATGTTGATGATATCATTTTTGGGTCAACAAACAATAAGCTGTGTGAAAAGTTTTCCAAGCTTATGCAGTCAAGATATCAAATGAGCATGATGGGAGAAATGAGTTACTTTCTGGGTCTTCAAGTTAAACAGACTGATGAAGGGATTTTTATTAATCAGTCTAAATACACAAGGAATTTACTGACAAGGTTTAACATGCAAGACAGTACTCCTGCTTCAACTCCCATAGTTACAGCTACCAAACTTGATCCTGATCAAGGTGAAGAGGTAGATGTAACTCACTACAGAGGAATGATTGGCTCTTTATTGTATCTCACTGCCAGTAGACCAGATATCATGTTTGCAACCTGTCTATGTGCAAGATTTCAAGCAAAACCTAGAGAACCACATCTGATTGCAGTCAAAAGAATTTTCAGATATCTCAAAGGCACTCCTTTACTTGGCCTTTGGTATGCAAGGGAATCAGATTTTGGGTTGTGTGGTTATTCAGATGCTGATTTTGCAGGATGCAAAATAGACAGGAAAAGTACTTCAGGAAGTTGTCAGTTTTTGGGTGGAAGACTAGTTTCATGGTTCAGTAAAAAGCAGAAATCTATTTCCACTTCAACTGCAGAAGCTGAGTACATTGCTGCAGGAAGTTGTTGTGCTCAGATAATGTGGATGAGAAATCAGTTGTTAGATTATGGCCTGTCATACTCAAAAATCCCTATTTATTGTGATAACCAAAGTGCTATTGCAATGACAGGAAATCCAGTTCAGCATTCTCTTACTAAACACATAAGTATCAGATATCACTTTATAAGAGAACAGGTTCTGGAAGGAACAATTGAACTTCACTTTGTTCCTACTGATCAACAACTAGCTGATATATTCACCAAGCCACTACCTGAAGCTACTTTCAATAAGTTGGTGAATGAACTTGGAATGATGAATTTTGAGAATTTCTGAGGAAAAGCTACAGAGAGGAAATCCTGATAACTGTCAAATCCTGATGGTTATTCAGAAAGGTATGTATCTTTGATCAAATCCTGATAGGACTCAATCCTGACAGGAAGTCCACTGGTCAAATCCTGACGCTAGTGGTGCTCCTGATAATGAACCTATTTTGATACAGCCACTTCGTTCAAGACCAATGGATCATCCTATCTCAGAATCACAGGATAAACTGAAAGGTATTGCAATTCCTGATCCTGATATATCTCATGGTTCTGATGATGATAATTCTGATGATGATAGTGATGATGATAATGAGAATAGAAAAGAGAAGGAACAGCTTGCTACAGCACTCAAGATTAGTCTTGGAACTAATTTTGGTTCATCAAGTACATATATGGCTGGCAAAGCTTCCACTGGGAAAGATCAGAGACAAGATTTTTCTACTCCTTCCTTTGATCCTGCAGAGGCATTTAGACAGAATGAATGGAACAATTCATGGCACAATTCTGATGAATCTATCAGTTTTTCTTCTGCTATTGAACATGCCTATAATGCAGTGAAGTCTATAGAGAATCAAGACTTGAAGAATCATCTGAAGGCTACAACTCTGTTATCCAAAAGCCTGAAAAGTGAGATTGATTCTATCACGGGGTTCAACTGAAAAAGTGAGGACTGATATCTTTAATAATTTTACAAAGGTGCCTACTACTTTTCAACTAAGGGTAGTGGAATCCCAAGTGAAATCTGTTGTTTCAGAACAAACCTCAATCAATCAAAGAATTGATTCTCTGGATACTAAGGTAACTGAAATTCAAGCCTCTCTTTCCTTAATTTTGCAATTATTGTCAAATCCTGATGTCAAAAAGGGGGAGAAGGTTATTCAGACAAAATGTACACCTGATCTAGTATTAAGAAATAATGATGATGATACTGGAGATGATGGTGGTGACAAAGCGATACAAGGAGAAACCTCTGATGCTGTTGTTATGAAGTCTACAATTCAAACTTCTCAAAGTCAAACTACGCGGTCAACTCATGTTTCTGATTCTGGAGTTAAGACAGTAAGAACATTGGTGCAATCTCAGATCCTGACGGAAGATCAAATCCTGACACCTGGTCATAGACACATTCTTGCTACAATTCCTGAAGGTGATGAAGATGTGATTATTGATAATCCTGAAGATGCATCAAATTTATTCCAGAAGTTTTCTACAAAAGACGGCAGAATTGTTACTCTATATCACACTGATAAAAGAGTTCAACAATTATATGCAAGAAAAGCACTCTCTACAGCAAGTGAAGAATATCCAGATCTCTCACATGAAGAATTCTTGAGACTACAAAGAGAGACAATGGAAAGCTATACTGCTCCTGCTAGAGGTAGAGGAAGCAGAGGTAGGAGAGGTGCTAGAAGAAATAGAAGAGGTTCTTCAACTCAAATATTACCTAGACAGACAAGGTCTAGAGGGTTAAGAATTGAAGAAATTCCTGAACCTATTCAAACTCTAGTAGTTCCTGACAGATCTACTTTTGGTGATGATGGAATTGTTGAAGAAGAACCTGAATTGAGAAGAAAATCAAGAAAATCAACTCTCAGCAATACAAATCAAATTGAAGATTCTAATCCTGACAATATTCAAGATCCTGACGAATCTGAAATTCTGCAAGAGGTTGATTTGATAATCTTATCTACTGTTGTTGATTCTCACAACAAGGAAGTAGATGAAGAAGAAGAAGCCAGAAAAAGAGAAATTACAAGATCAACAAATAGAGATTTCAATCTCTATGTACAAAGGCTTAAACTCTCAAACAGAAGAGTGTGGAGGAACTCAAGCAGACAAGAATCTTCGCTGGAAAGAAGCTATGCCTTTGAAAAGGAAAAGGACAAGAAGTGGAAACATATTAGCACATTAAGTTGTGATACACCTATCAATTTTCAGTCTGGTGGAATTATTACAAGCGCTTCAAGTGTTGTTGATTTGTCTGATATGGCTAGATCAAAAACACTCTGGTTAAAGATGTTTTCAAATCTGAAGCAATTGTCAAGTAATTCAAGAGGAGGTATTGGACACAGAGATGGTGAATATCTGAATATGTCATATGTTGATCCTTACTCCTTGACAGAAATTGGAGGTACTCTAACTTCTGAAAACCTGAACAATTTATTAGCTGTTGATATAGTTATAGATTGTCATGATGGTTTTGAAAAGAAAGAAAAGCTTCTGTACTTCATGAAAGATGGTAGTGTGAAGATTCTATCTATTCAAGATCTGCTGATGAAAACTACACAGGAACTGAAATATGTTCACTATCTGTTAAGATGGAAGAACCAAGTGTACAAAGAATGGAGTGACATGATTTTGTCAACTATAAGAAGAAGACTGGATGGAAACAGTAATTTCAATGGTAATTATACTCCCATGTACTTAAATCAAAGAGGTCAGGATGTGGAAATGCAAAGGGGTACTGCTGTTAAAGAAGTAAATTTTGGCATGACTCATCTTTCTCTCAATCCTGATGGGAAGGAAATTGCTTATCTTTTGCTTGAAGAGCACAGTCTACAGAGAAACTCCATACAGAATCTCAGAGCAGCTATCTACCAGATTAATGAGGAAGATGAAGAACTCAGAAATCTTAAGGAAAGACTGATTCAAATTCTTGAAGAAAAAGAAGAAAGTTTATTATCCAACTTCTTGAAGATGAATCTGTTCTATCACAAAGCTTAAACAGATAAGTTGTTTCTGAAGATACTCGTACATTTTGATACATGTTTTTGACATCATTGAATATTTGGAATCTATACTTTATTTCACAAAGTATGAGATTGGGGGAGATTGTTAGATCAGAATTCAATGATCGTCAGAAGCTAGACTCAACTGATCAGGATTGCTGACGTCATCAGTATTGCATGGACATCAGTATTTGATCAAGCGTCAGTATCTTATTGATCATCAGGATTCCTACTCAGACTATGATCAGGTTTGATCATCAGGACTTGAAGCTGATCAGGATTCCTACTTCGAGTTATATTTGGAGTCTAGATAAACATGGAAGTTTGTTCCTGGTTTGTAGAATGCAGCTATCGATTAAAGATATGTTTCTATCTTTATTATGATTAGGACTTATCTTGTTATTGATAGAGAAGCTGTGTGCACTATATAAACACAGTTTTGGTTTCGATTTATGTATTCATTCGAGAGAGAACATAATCGGAGAGAAGCTCTTAAGAACAGAATTTCTTGAGAGAGTTTTTGTAAGCTAGCAGCTCTTAAGAACATCAGAATTTCTTAAGAGAGTTTGTAACAGTTTTATATCAAAGTTAATAAAGCTGTTATTGTTATTGTTATTGATCTTTCATATTTGTGTTATATAAAGTCGAGAATCTTATACAATTGTATTCAACCCCCTTCTACAATTGTTATTTACTGGGCAACAGTTTTAAACAATTGTTATTTTGTTCCCTCGATTGTGAGGAATATTATTTCTATTCCCATGTTAGACTTGGCTGGATTTTCGTTTGTTATTCAGAATAATAAATGTTCAATTCTTAGAGATAATGTTCTTTATGGTAGTGGTATTTTAAATAATGGTCTGTATGTATGTGACGTAGAGCATAATTTACTACAAATTGAACGTACTAATAAAAGGAAAAGGGATGATGAAAATCTCACCTATTTGTGGCACTGCAGACTTGGTCATATTAGTGAAAATAGACTTCGTACATTGCATAAGGAAGGGTTACTTGAACCCTTTGATTTTGAATCATATCTTACATGCGAGTCTTGTCTATCGGGTAAAATGACCAAATCTCCATTTAGAGGACATGGAGAGAGGGCTGCAGATTTGCTAGGATTGGTACACACAGATGTATGTGGACCGATGTCTACGCAAGCCATGGGTGGATTTTCGTACTCCATTACTGTAATAACCCGAATTTTTGGATTAATTAAAAAAAAAAAAAAAAAAAAACTTTTCTTATTATGATTAAGTGCATCAGTGAATAGTGAATTTGATGGATGAATAGTGATTTTGAGGGTTAAGAAAATTTTTCATGCCACCTATGTACGAGACGTAGTGTGGATATTCCGAAGTCGTATTAGTGATCTACGGAGTAAATAAGTGAATGCAAAGACGATCGGAATTCAGAAATTCCAAATTTTATTTTGGTGAAATATTTGACCAGACAGCGAATTATATATTATTATATTCAAGAAATGAGATATTAAATTAAGGATTTGAGGATTTAATATTTTGGAATTTTATTATATTTGATTTGAGAATTTAGAAAGAAAACCACTGGGACAGTGAACCGAAGATTCTAGAAACCGCTGATACTTTATAACGAGATTAAGCGATTAAGAGAACGAATCATGGATTAAGGATTGAAATTATGACAGGATTAAATATAGACATGGAAGTAACATGTAACAAGATTAATTCGAGGGATGCAACATTTGGATCATCCATGTGAAAAGAAACGAACTAGTAAAGCTACTTTAACCAAACGCGTGCATGCGCGACACGTGTCCCTGCTTGCCACCATGATACTCCATGGCGCGACACGTGTCCCTGTGACTCACCAAATGTGGTGACTCATCACCTTTTAACACAAATATCAGCATTTTCATTATGATCAAGACAAAAAGAAAAGAAAAGCAAGAGAAACACAAAGTCTCTCAAAACTGATCTGCTAGAGCAACCCTCAAATAAAAATTCGTATCTCACAATCCACCCATGATAAAATCACCAAAATTTAACCACAGATTCTCCACTCCATGTATAACACTCGTTCAAATTTTCATGGCAATCCAAGGTGTTTAGCCTAGTCAAATATCCTCTCCAAGTTGAAGAAACCAAACTGTCCAGTCCATGACAGTTTCAACCTCTCACCTTAGAGAGCCAATAAGTCGCGATTCAAGAATCCCCTGGTGATGATCTATAGCTCAAAAGAAAGCTCTTGAAGAGTAGAAGGTGTGGTAAAGATTTGAAAACCAAACTCTCAATTTTCGATTTTATATGAGTTTTACAAAAGTGATGATGAATAGTAACCCTTAGAAACTAACTTCGTTTTTCTTGATTTCTTTGATGATCTAAGCTAGCTTAAGGCCATACAAGGACTATATAAGGATTATTAGCGCTGGTATACTCTCCAAGGAAGGTATAGACTTTAAGGACCTTAGACCTTACTTTGATTTTATGCTTGTTCTTGATGGATTTGAGCTTGGTGATGTTTATAGTATGATTATAAGCATGAAAGCATGATTATGTAGTGGTTGATTTGACTTGAGAAATTTGGGGTATAAACTGAAAAAGTAGGCTGATATTGATGAGTATTATGTTCATGAATTTTATGGATGCCCGGTGTGGCTTGGATTTGATGTTGCGATTTTTGGAAAACGTTACGATTATAGCCGTCGTAATGCCCGATTGTCGGTAACTCTATAAACTGCCTAGAGTCCGGAAACTTAACTGCCTCTTTTGGTTCAGTGATGAACATGAGTGTGTAGATATTTGTTTCTAGTTTACGTGAGCGCAAGAATCATGTCGTTACGATTTACGGGTTAAGAGAAAAGTGAGTTTTAGTAAACGCCGTTCGGAAGAATGACTCCTCTCTGTCCAGCAACTTTGAGGCTATATTTGGACCACTTCGGAGCCATATTAAAATGTGAAATTTTGAGGAATAATACTAGAGACAGTTAGGAAGGCTCACGAAAAAGATTCGCATTAAAAAGATTATGTTTCTATTTTATAAAAATGTTTTAGTCGAGGTCGCGCAAGTGAAAACCACTAAGAACACGACTTAGAAACCGATGTTGCAAATGGTTAAGTATAACTTGGATTTGAGGATGGATTTCGAACCAAACTTATGATATAAGTATTTGACGGATAACATGGACTTAGTATGAGCTTATAACGAGTTAGTAATTCCTTGGTTGTGTTTCGTTTATGTGTTTAAGCATTAAGTTATAAGTGGTTTATCGAGGGGATTAACCGTGTGTTTTCGTTTGACCTTGTCTAGATTGTCCGGCATCGTCGCGAACCCCTATCACTTCTCGAGCATCAGGCAAGTTTTCTAACCCTCACTCTATTATTAGAGTGGGCATATTTTTCGAATGTTTAATACTTGTGGATTCAAAAATATACATCTATATATATATATTCTTTGTTCCAAGTATCGTGCAAGTTTACTAAACCTCACTCTATTATTCAGAGTAGGTATATCTTTAAATGTTCGATACTTGCGTATTCCCAATTTATATATCAAATCTTTGTTGCAAGTATTGTGGCAAGTTTCCTAAATCTATACTTTGAAGTATTGATTATATATTACTGCTGTTGCCATGGGTGGAGTTATACAGTTTGCGATACATGTTATATATCGTATAAAATAGGGTTTGATTTCGGCTTATATATGAGCTTTGAGATAAAGTAGTTATAAACCGGTATACCTTGTAGCTCTAGAGATAAGAGCATACTTCTTATTGTCGACTCTAGACCGGGAGTCAGTATTTTCTGTTATAGAGATAGTCGTGGAAACCCGGAGGGATTCCAGCGACAGAGTACTATTCATCTTGAGGAATATTATTATTAAGCATTATTTAAATTTCCAGAAAGTATTAATTACTTGGAAATGATTCGAGGAATGTTATTTGAATATTACCTCATTCGAAAGTTATTATTTGAATATGATATTTGGCTTATAAGTTAGATATGGGATATCAGTTATAAGCCGGGGTTTTGCAAATGCCCTTAGTATCGGGCGGATGATTCCACTCTTTCGACTCTAGGCCGGGAGTCAATATTTTGTTATATATAGAGAGTCGTGGAAACCCGGAGGGTTTCCAGCGGCCGATTATCATACATTCGAGGAATGCTATTTAAGTTATTTATATTTAAGATATATTTTCGAAAACCCGGACAGAGCTTTTTAGAAAGATTTTCGTAATAATTAACCTAAAGGCAACATCACTAATAAACCAGTGTTTATTTAATTAGTAAATACTTCTGGAAGCATTTACGGATTAAATAAGCCTTATTCGTCTAATTAAATTTGTTTAATTAGATGAATACCATTTTCAAAATGTTTTCTTAAAATCGCTTTGTTCCGGAATGATAACAAAGATACTCCAATGGTTATAAATTGGTATTTTCGGTTAAAAATATCTGGAATATTATTGATAAAGGTTATTTTCCGACAAAGATATCGGGTACTGTTATTCGAAGATTAATTATTTATTTAAAGAATATTATTTATATTCATTTGAGGATTACTTACTTAATAAATAGTATTGATTATTTTCAAATCAAAAAGAGGTTCCCAAAACAATGTTTTTCCATTTAAATCTGCCTTTTAAAGGGGATTAAATGCTCGCTCAATTATCAAAAATATGGGAAACCTGTCTTAAGTAACTACTACTCTTTTTAAACTCTCAACTCAAAACTGTCAAGGGACAGATATTTTCTCGGAGCAATGTAATTGCTGCAAGTCAAATATGGTGTTACCACCTCAACGCTCGAGGGGTAAATTCATGGATCAAGTCTGAAATCCATTAACAAGCATCGCTTGGGAAATATTGGTGAACTCCCCTTTTCCCACCCGATACGACTACTTTGTGGAGTCCTATTAACAAGTATTATACTTGGGGAAAGGAGGACAAGCTTTACGTTTCAGAGTCATGGATACTATTCGAACTAGGAGTATTTGTGTAAGAGACTGCAGGTGGCAGCCCATCATTAGTGTGTAAGAGACTGCAGGTGGCAGCCCATCACCATATTAGGATCCGAGTGGCGCCGGTCCCATTTATGCCCAACCGTTGGCAGGGGAGATCCGGCGTATGGTGGACAAGTAAATCCATATGTTCTTCCTTCTACATGTAGAGAAACAAATCTTTAGAGGCACAACTTACGACTGATCATCGTAAGGGTGTGACCTCTGGCGCGACATACTCCAGTATTAGTTCATCATCCATTTTGGATAATTCTGCAACATGTACTGAAAGGGACCACGGATGGCTCCGTTGGTACAGGTTTACCGATCATGTCGGCAGAGGGATTCTGCAACATGTATTGAAAGGGACCAAGGATGACACCGTGGTACAGGTTTACCGGTCATGTTGGCAGAGGGTCGAAAAGTGTTCAAAATAAAGTTACAATAAATTTATGCAACTCCATCTTTTATGAGTTATGACTCTGTGGATACCCTACATAACATGGGTTATGGTGAGGGAGTTGTTTATACTGAATCATCTTATAACTTCATCTTTTAAGTTATATGTTGATATTCTGCTTATATAGAAGATAATTTTTGGAAAGGTTATATTTGGTTTATTTTGAAACCTCATCTTGTATACAAGAACTTTGTTCATAATATAGCAAAAGAGTTGCAGAAATATTATGAAATGATATTTGAATTACAATAAAGGTACTATTTTTGGAATACCTTCCGATAAGAAAATAATTTCAGTATCGAAATATTTTGACAAAGTATTGTCTTATACCCGTTTTATTTTGGGTTGAGTTAAAGGCAGAATTATGCCATACTTTCATTACCTTGCTGAGCTATCGCTCACTCTTGCTATTGTGTTATATATATTATATAGCAGCGAAGCAGGATGCCATTGGGACGGCACATACCCCGCAAGGCATCTCCATGAACAGCTTCTAGCAGTGATCCCGAGAGTAGTGCGAACCAATCGAATCGGGCTACAGTTTTGGTATTCAACTTATGTATAGATATGAATGGTATGAGAGGATTGTGAGCATCAGAAGGCTAAGTTAGTAATGTAACATTACTTATAAATTGTATCAGTGACAGATTCAAAGACATTTGGGTATTGTAATAAAAGTTATTTATTCCGCAGTTATTGTATGGTGTCGTTTCTGAGACTCTAACCTGTGTGTGTGTGTGTGAGGCATATATTGAGGGGTCACGAGCAGGTGAATTATGTGCGGTGTGAGTAATACAGGTAAGGCAAGGAGTAAATGGATCGTGACTACTCTAAATCCCTGACCCCGGATTTGGGGCTGTTACAGAAATGGTATCAGAGCTTTAGGTTACAGTCCTCAGAAACGATAGGAGATCGAGTCTTACAATACCCTTAAGAATGATAAGAACATCTAGAGCCCAAATTGAGTTCGTAGTCGGGTTAGAGGACATGACCCTGACTGTTTAAGATGAAGCCCGAGAGGGGACTTCTTCTGGGAAACCGTACTTAGGACTTCGTGGTTAGTCACCTCGATTCGTATGAGTTATAGATTGATGGGATACCAGACCCCGAGGCCTTCGAGTAGGCAATTGATGATGCGTTCCTTGAAATGGACGGAGACCCGATAAAGGAAGATCCATAGGAGGATCTAGAGGAAGACCCCATAGTGGGTCAAGGAAAGAATCTTGTAGAGGACGTGTTGATTGATAAAGATGTAGTATGTTACTTGAGGTCGTACAATAGTACCGGACGAACCTTCAGAGGTCAAATAAGTGCCGATACGAGAGTTTAGGATCGTTATGATTCATCATGAGGTATGACAAATAAAATGGAGTAGAGTCTCCAAAGAAGAAGAGGTAGAGGCAATACATCCAGTATCAGTGGATTGATTCGACTTGAACGAAACCTGTTACTCGTAGTCGGTTATAGTTGCCCATAAGGAGGCGGCATACGTAAGAACCGAGATGTTCAGACTTTCACCAACGATTAGGGGTACTTAGTTGCCTAGAATAGTGGAAGGAATTGTTTTGGGCTATGAGGTTTCAATCCCCCACGACCAGCGATTCCACTGGAAATAGTGTCTATTACATAATTGAGGGATTTTATTATCTCAAGGAGAATTTTGGGTATATATACCATATAAATGTTATTGTAAGACAAACACGCTAAGGCGGAATCGAGAACGAGATTTACCACCCTCAGGAAACCGGGAAGGAATATTGGGTATAAGGATGATTGAAATAGAGACCGGATTTAAACTTGTAGTTTCTAACGAGCTTCCGAAGTACCGCACAGTCGACATGTGGAATTGTCATCACTATGGACGACAACGGTATCGAAGTCTTCTTATAGAATAGAACGCTTACTTGAGATGTTTGCGCCTAGTCGAATAGAACTCCCTGCAATTGTAAATGTTTATGGTTGAATTCTTAGCGACTATTATAAGTCAGCGATGACGTAAGTATCGAACACCTTAGGGTGCGTGGAATAGAAAAGCGTTGGAATTGAACGATTATCCATTAGAGGAGCCGACATAAAAGGCATCCGTAGAGACCTTGGTAGTACCCTCCCCATTTGCAAATTATGTGGGATATTTCCCCAATCTATGATCTATCTTGACCTCTTTCCAAGAAAGAATTCTGATAAAGGGTATATTCCCTCTTCGAAGTTATTTTATAACACTTGTGTTAAATCATATTTAATTTCAATTGTGCTAGAGGCTATCACGATGCCTACTTTCAGGTTTTCGAAGCCCTGTCAAATGATGTTATTTAAGCTTTCGCTTTTCTTCAAATAATGAATGACCCTATGGTGATACCTCACCACTTGCTTGATGAGTACTAGCATCTTTTTGGTTATTCTTTTCTTTGTATTTTCCTTGGAAACCACACCTTTGGAATCTGTTTAATTTTAATCCAAGGTGTTCCTTTGAGAAATATTGTCGAATGGCGATAATCATTAAATTGATCTCGAATTGCTTTCATACTTTTCAACTTCCACTGAGACGAACAACCCTATACTTATAGGGGCTACAAGGACTATCTGTCTATGTGATAGAAGTCTGATGGGACGCCATCACTTGTAAGTTGTGAAATACAAGAAGGCTAATTACCTTTAGTAATGTCTCAATCGAGGCACACAACGTTGAGTTCTTATGATCATGTTGATCTATCGGTAAATTCTTTTACCTCCAATAAGGTTACCTTAAAACTCATAACCTTATGATCACCAGTGTGTGACGTTTTCCTTGATATGGGAGCTGTCTGTTCAAGGCCCCATAATTTTTGTCATCCTCATTGAATTCTAAGGGGAAGCCACCCAGGTCAAATAAGTCAAAATTCGCTGATAGGAATTAGATTCGCAACGAAATTGCCTATGACAGGAGCGAATCCCTAAGGCGAATGGAATGTTAGTGACATATCAATGAATTGGTTTATTCTCCCAAGGATGTTATGATAATGGAAAGCGTGTCAATTGATATATGTGTAAGAAATAGTAATGTGCCGTGAACTCCAGTGACAACGTTGTTAGATAGATGCCTTACGGCGAGATTGAGGTTTTGGAGGAGTTGTTTACGAATGGACACTACCTCCAGGTTAACAAGATAAGTACTGAAGATGGAGTCAGAGGGAGCTGGTATTGTGACTTGGGAGAGGTGCAGCGTGTTGTTTTTAGAGGAATAAATTTCGGAAATATGTGGAGATCCGGATGAAAATGAAAGTTAAAGAGTTAAAACAAGAAACCATGACTGTGACCGAGTATGAGGCCAAGTTTTCCGAGTTATCGAGGTTTGTTCCGGAGTTTGTGAACACAAAGTAAAAGAAAGCCAGTAGGTTTCAACCAGGGCTACCTCCAACCAGCAGCCCACTGTCAGGACCTTTAAATAACAGGTACCCTTCTATACTGTTTAGACAGAGCTAATGTATCGTTGTATATCAAGAGGTTGAATGACAATTAAACCTTAAGGCCGAGCCGCTAAAGAGAATAATTACAAGTAGAAATAGTCAGTCGGGGGATTTTCCCGTAAGACTGGTACGTCTAGATTGTGAACTAGAAACATGAGGTTGACACTCTTGATAGACCTGATTCCTTTCAAGTTGGGAGAAGTTGATATTATAATAAGAATGGGTTGGTTGACACCCAATGGAGCCCAGACTGATTGTAAGGGATAGAGAGTAATAAATAAAGAATGGAGACAGATTCAGAGATTCTTGAATATAGTCAGACTAAGAAACTATTATGCCGGAGATATGAGGCTTAATTAGCTCTTATGGTTGACGCCAAGAAAAGAGTTACCAAGTATAAAGGAAACGACAATAGTTTTGGGAGATTGTACAAGGTTTTAATGAGCTACCAGATATCGATTTGGATGACATGAGAATGAATACCGAGTATTCAGGGTATAGTGGGAATGAAAGAGTTAGTGACAGTTACAAGAGTTGTTGTATAAGGGTATGATAAGGCCCAGTGTATCATCGTGGGGAACCCCGGTGTTGTTCGTAAGAAAGAAAGATATTAACACAAGATTATGCATCGAACCTCGAGAGTTGTATGAGTTCGAAATGGAGAATAGGTACCCTTGTAAATGATTGTTTGATCAGCGGAAGAACGCTGTGTATTTCCAAATTTATTTAAGAACTGGGTATCACCAGTTGGAAGTTAAATCCGAGGATGTACCCAAGACTGCGATTCGTACTAGGAATAGACACTTCGAGATTTCATCGAGGTATTTTGGGTTGATTAATGCACCCACAAATTTTTATGGAATGTAATGAATTGGCTTTGAGTTATCCGTGATAGTAGATAACATGAGATGGAGAAATGGCTAGAATTGACCTAGGATGATGACTGTGAGATGCACTACCATCCCGGGAAGGCCAATGTGGTGGCCGATACCCTTGATTAAAATGAGACAGAGATGGATTCCGAATGATCGGGAGTTAAAGGATGAGATTTTACACAAAACCCAAGTTAGTCCAACAAACTAGAAAGACAAAAGATTTCACCAACAAGCGGCTAGTGACAGCCAAGACAGACAGAGAAAGCATGCGGACTAAGCCCGCGAGTATAGAGATAGTACTGCTATTGATAAGCTAAATGGCAAGTTGATGAATGACAAGCAAGTTTATGTTGGTGTATTTTCTGTACAAACAAGATGGAAAATATGAGGTTAGAGATTCTTGATGCTAAGAGATATCCTCGTGGAAGGAGTTAATGAGATTTGGAAAGGAAGGGAAATTGAGCCCGAGATTCATTGGGCCATCTGAGATTTTAAAACGCGTCAGGAAGGTGGCCTACGAGCCAGCCTTGCCCCCCCCCCCCCCAAACTTGTAGAATGGTCATAACAGAGTTCATGTGTCAATGCTACGTCAGTATACTATAGATGCCCGGCATATGTAGAGTACGAGCAGGTAGACATACAACCTGGTCTGACTTACAACGAGCAACCTGTGGAAATCACGGATAGAAAAAGAACAAGTGCTAAGGGACGAGGTTGCCAAGCTAGTGAGAGGTTTGTGGAAAATCAAGAGGTGGAAGAATCCACCTGGGAGTTGGAAAGTGCAACGGGAGAGAAGTACCCCCAGTTATGCCCAAGTTGATTCCGGGACGGAATCCTTTTAAGGAGGGGAGACTGTAATAACCCGAATTTTTGGATTAATTAAAAAAAAAAAAAAAAAAAACTTTTCTTATTATGATTAAGTGCATCAGTGAATAGTGAATTTGATGGATGAATAGTGATTTTGAGGGTTAAGAAAATTTTTCATGCCACCTATGTACGAGACGTAGTGTGGATATTCCGAAGTCGTATTAGTGATCTACGGAGTAAATAAGTGAATGCAAAGACGATCGGAATTCAGAAATTCCAAATTTTATTTTGGTGAAATATTTGACCAGACAGCGAATTATATATTATTATATTCAAGAAATGAGATATTAAATTAAGGATTTGAGGATTTAATATTTTGGAATTTTATTATATTTGATTTGAGAATTTAGAAAGAAAACCACTGGGACAGTGAACCGAAGATTCTAGAAACCGCTGATACTTTATAACGAGATTAAGCGATTAAGAGAACGAATCATGGATTAAGGATTGAAATTATGACAGGATTAAATATAGACATGGAAGTAACATGTAACAAGATTAATTCGAGGGATGCAACATTTGGATCATCCATGTGAAAAGAAACGAACTAGTAAAGCTACTTTAACCAAACGCGTGCATGCGCGACACGTGTCCCTGCTTGCCACCATGATACTCCATGGCGCGACACGTGTCCCTGTGACTCACCAAATGTGGTGACTCATCACCTTTTAACACAAATATCAGCATTTTCATTATGATCAAGACAAAAAGAAAAGAAAAGCAAGAGAAACACAAAGTCTCTCAAAACTGATCTGCTAGAGCAACCCTCAAATAAAAATTCGTATCTCACAATCCACCCATGATAAAATCACCAAAATTTAACCACAGATTCTCCACTCCATTTATAACACTCGTTCAAATTTTCATGGCAATCCAAGGTGTTTAGCCTAGTCAAATATCCTCTCCAAGTTGAAGAAACCAAACTGTCCAGTCCATGACAGTTTCAACCTCTCACCTTAGAGAGCCAATAAGTCGCGATTCAAGAATCCCCTGGTGATGATCTATAGCTCAAAAGAAAGCTCTTGAAGAGTAGAAGGTGTGGTAAAGATTTGAAAACCAAACTCTCAATTTTCGATTTTATATGATTTTTACAAAAGTGATGATGAATAGTAACCCTTAGAAACTAACTTCGTTTTTCTTGATTTCTTTGATGATCTAAGCTAGCTTAAGGCCATACAAGGACTATATAAGGATTATTAGCGCTGGTATACTCTCCAAGGAAGGTATAGACTTTAAGGACCTTAGACCTTACTTTGATTTTATGCTTGTTCTTGATGGATTTGAGCTTGGTGATGTTTATAGTATGATTATAAGCATGAAAGCATGATTATGTAGTGGTTGATTTGACTTGAGAAATTTGGGGTATAAACTGAAAAAGTAGGCTGATATTGATGAGTATTATGTTCATGAATTTTATGGATGCCCGGTGTGGCTTGGATTTGATGTTGCGATTTTTGGAAAACGTTACGATTATAGCCGTCGTAATGCCCGATTGTCGGTAACTCTATAAACTGCCTAGAGTCCGGAAACTTAACTGCCTCTTTTGGTTCAGTGATGAACATGAGTGTGTAGATATTTGTTTCTAGTTTACGTGAGCGCAAGAATCATGTCGTTACGATTTACGGGTTAAGAGAAAAGTGAGTTTTAGTAAACGTCGTTCGGAAGAATGACTCCTCTCTGTCCAGCAACTTTGAGGCTATATTTGGACCACTTCGGAGCCATATTAAAATGTGAAATTTTGAGGAATAATACTAGAGACAGTTAGGAAGGCTCACGAAAAAGATTCGCATTAAAAAGATTATGTTTCTATTTTATAAAAATGTTTTAGTCGAGGTCGCGCAAGTGAAAACCACTAAGAACACGACTTAGAAACCGATGTTGCAAATGGTTAAGTATAACTTGGATTTGAGGATGGATTTCGAACCAAACTTATGATATAAGTATTTGACGGATAACATGGACTTAGTATGAGCTTATAACGAGTTAGTAATTCCTTGGTTGTGTTTCGTTTATGTGTTTAAGCATTAAGTTATAAGTGGTTTATCGAGGGGATTAACCGTGTGTTTTCGTTTGACCTTGTCTAGATTGTCCGGCATCGTCGCGAACCCCTATCACTTCTCGAGCATCAGGCAAGTTTTCTAACCCTCACTCTATTATTAGAGTGGGCATATTTTTCGAATGTTTAATACTTGTGGATTCAAAAATATACATCTATATATATATATTCTTTGTTCCAAGTATCGTGCAAGTTTACTAAACCTCACTCTATTATTCAGAGTAGGTATATCTTTAAATGTTCGATACTTGCGTATTCCCAATTTATATATCAAATCTTTGTTGCAAGTATTGTGGCAAGTTTCCTAAATCTATACTTTGAAGTATTGATTATATATTACTGCTGTTGCCATGGGTGGAGTTATACAGTTTGCGATACATGTTATATATCGTATAAAATAGGGTTTGATTTCGGCTTATATATGAGCTTTGAGATAAAGTAGTTATAAACCGGTATACCTTGTAGCTCTAGAGATAAGAGCATACTTCTTATTGTCGACTCTAGACCGGGAGTCAGTATTTTCTGTTATAGAGATAGTCGTGGAAACCCGGAGGGATTCCAGCGACAGAGTACTATTCATCTTGAGGAATATTATTATTAAGCATTATTTAAATTTCCAGAAAGTATTAATTACTTGGAAATGATTCGAGGAATGTTATTTGAATATTACCTCATTCGAAAGTTATTATTTGAATATGATATTTGGCTTATAAGTTAGATATGGGATATCAGTTATAAGCCGGGGTTTTGCAAATGCCCTTAGTATCGGGCGGATGATTCCACTCTTTCGACTCTAGGCCGGGAGTCAATATTTTGTTATATATAGAGAGTCGTGGAAACCCTGAGGGTTTCCAGCGGCCGATTATCATACATTCGAGGAATGCTATTTAAGTTATTTATATTTAAGATATATTTTCGAAAACCCGGACAGAGCTTTTTAGAAAGATTTTCGTAATAATTAACCTAAAGGCAACATCACTAATAAACCAGTGTTTATTTAATTAGTAAATACTTCTGGAAGCATTTACGGATTAAATAAGCCTTATTCGTCTAATTAAATTTGTTTAATTAGATGAATACCATTTTCAAAATGTTTTCTTAAAATCGCTTTGTTCCGGAATGATAACAAAGATACTCCAATGGTTATAAATTGGTATTTTCGGTTAAAAATATCTGGAATATTATTGATAAAGGTTATTTTCCGACAAAGATATCGGGTACTGTTATTCGAAGATTAATTATTTATTTAAAGAATATTATTTATATTCATTTGAGGATTACTTACTTAATAAATAGTATTGATTATTTTCAAATCAAAAAGAGGTTCCCAAAACAATGTTTTTCCATTTAAATCTGCCTTTTAAAGGGGATTAAATGCTCGCTCAATTATCAAAAATATGGGAAACCTGTCTTAAGTAACTACTACTCTTTTTAAACTCTCAACTCAAAACTGTCAAGGGACAGATATTTTCTCGGAGCAATGTAATTGCTGCAAGTCAAATATGGTGTTACCACCTCAACGCTCGAGGGGTAAATTCATGGATCAAGTCTGAAATCCATTAACAAGCATCGCTTGGGAAATATTGGTGAACTCCCCCTTTCCAACCCGATACGACTACTTTGTGGAGTCCTATTAACAAGTATTATACTTGGGGAAAGGAGGACAAGCTTTACGTTTCAGAGTCATGGATACTATTCGAACTAGGAGTATTTGTGTAAGAGACTGCAGGTGGCAGCCCATCATTAGTGTGTAAGAGACTGCAGGTGGCAGCCCATCACCATATTAGGATCCGAGTGGCGCCGGTCCCATTTATGCCCAACCGTTGGCAGGGGAGATCCGGCGTATGGTGGACAAGTAAATCCATATGTTCTTCCTTCTACATGTAGAGAAACAAATCTTTAGAGGCACAACTTACGACTGATCATCGTAAGGGTGTGACCTCTGGCGCGACATACTCCAGTATTAGTTCATCATCCATTTTGGATAATTCTGCAACATGTACTGAAAGGGACCACGGATGGCTCCGTTGGTACAGGTTTACCGATCATGTCGGCAGAGGGATTCTGCAACATGTATTGAAAGGGACCAAGGATGACACCGTGGTACAGGTTTACCGGTCATGTTGGCAGAGGGTCGAAAAGTGTTCAAAATAAAGTTACAATAAATTTATGCAACTCCATCTTTTATGAGTTATGACTCTGTGGATACCCTACATAACATGGGTTATGGTGAGGGAGTTGTTTATACTGAATCATCTTATAACTTCATCTTTTAAGTTATATGTTGATATTCTGCTTATATAGAAGATAATTTTTGGAAAGGTTATATTTGGTTTATTTTGAAACCTCATCTTGTATACAAGAACTTTGTTCATAATATAGCAAAAGAGTTGCAGAAATATTATGAAATGATATTTGAATTACAATAAAGGTACTATTTTTGGAATACCTTCCGATAAGAAAATAATTTCAGTATCGAAATATTTTGACAAAGTATTGTCTTATACCCGTTTTATTTTGGGTTGAGTTAAAGGCAGAATTATGCCATACTTTCATTACCTTGCTGAGCTATCGCTCACTCTTGCTATTGTGTTATATATATTATATAGCAGCGAAGCAGGATGCCATTGGGACGGCACATACCCCGCAAGGCGTCTCCATGAACAGCTTCTAGCAGTGATCCCGAGAGTAGTGCGAACCAATCGAATCGGGCTACAGTTTTGGTATTCAACTTATGTATAGATATGAATGGTATGAGAGGATTGTGAGCATCAGAAGGCTAAGTTAGTAATGTAACATTACTTATAAATTGTATCAGTGACAGATTCAAAGACATTTGGGTATTGTAATAAAAGTTATTTATTCCGCAGTTATTGTATGGTGTCGTTTCTGAGACTCTAACCTGTGTGTGTGTGTGTGAGGCATATATTGAGGGGTCACGAGCAGGTGAATTATGTGCGGTGTGAGTAATACAGGTAAGGCAAGGAGTAAATGGATCGTGACTACTCTAAATCCCTGACCCCGGATTTGGGGCTGTTACAATTACTTTCACAGATGATCGATCTAGATTCGGATATGTGTATTTGATGAAACACAAGTCTGAAGCCTTTGAAAAGTTCAAAGAATACAAGTATGAAGTGGAGAAACAAACCAAACATAGTATTAAAACCCTTCGATCAGATTGAGGTGGTGAATACTTGAATGGAGAGTTTCTAGATTATCTCAAAGAAAATGGTATAGTCTCTCAGTGGACTCCTCCATATACTCCACAGTTGAATGGGGTATCTGAAAGGAGAAATCGAACTTTGTTAGACATGGTTCGATCCATGATGAGCTATGCAGATCTTCCAGTATTCCTTTGGGGTTATGCATTGGAAACCTCAGCATATTTACTGAATAAGGTGCCTTCCAAATCTGTTCCTCAAACACCATATGAGATATGGAAAGAAAGGAAACCGAGTCTTAAACACGTTAAGATTTGGGGATGTCCAGCTTATGTCAAGAAAGTTGACCCTGATAAGCTGGAATCTCGATCCGTAAAATGTAAGTTTGTAGGATATCCTAAAGAGACTTTAGGGTATTACTTTTACACCGATCATAGGGTATTTGTCTCCAGACATGCTACCTTCTTGGAAAAACAGTTTATCCTTGAAGGGAACAATGGGAGCAAAATAGAACTTAATGAAGTTCAAGAAGCACAAACTACTACGATTCAAGAGGAAACACATGTTCAGACTGAACAACCTTCTGTGGAACAGCCCATTCGTAGGTCAGAGAGAGTGTCTCACCAACCTGAGAGGTATTATGGCCTTGTCATTGAGAATGACAATGAGTTGTCAATCATTGATGATGACGACCCTATGACCTATAATGAGGCTATGAGTAGTGTTGACTCAGAGAAATGGCAGAGTGCCATGAAATCCGAAATGGATTCTATGTATACCAACCAAGTATGGACTTTGGTTGAAGCACCCAAGGATGTGAAGCCTATTGGGTGCAAATGGGTATACAAGAGAAAGATTGGAGCAGATGGCGAGGTGGAGACCTATAAGGCCAGGCTCGTGGCAAAAGGATTCAGACAAAGGCAAGGTATTGACTTTGATGAAACTTTTTCTCCTGTAGCCCTGTTAAAATCAATTCGGATTTTGCTTGCGATTGTTGCTTACTACGACTATGAGATCTGGCAAATGGACGTGAAAACAGCCTTCCTCAATGGGAAACTTGAAGAGGAAGTGTATATGACACAGCCAGAGGGTTTTGTTTCCAAAGGGAATGAACACCTAGTGTGTAAGCTGCTACGAACCATATATGGCTTAAGGCAAGCTTCTCGTAGATGGAACATCCGTTTTGATGAGACAATCAAAGAGTTTGATTTTATCAAAAACATAGATGAACCATGTGTCTACAAGAAGGTTAGAGGGAGCGTGGTAACATTTCTTGTGTTGTATGTGGATGACATACTTTTTATAGGAAATGATATACCAATGCTACAATCAGTCAAAGTGTGGCTATCAAAGAACTTCACTGTGAAGGACATGGGAGATGCATCCTACATTCTCGGTATGAAGATCTATAGAGATAGATCTAGAAGAATGATAGGTCTTACCCAGGGTACATACATCGAGAAAGTGCTTAAAAGGTTCAGCATGGAAAACTCCAAGAAAGGTCTCATACCAATGAGCCATGGAGTATCCCTTTCCAAGAAGATGTCTCCTAAGACACCTGAAAAAAGGGAGCGTATGAGTAAGATTCCTTATGCTTCGGCAATAAGATCTATCATGTACGCGATGTTATGTACTAGGCCTGATGTTGCTCATTCAATTAGTGTGACGAGCAGATATCAGTCCAATCCAGGTGAAGACCACTGGAAAGCAGTGAAGAACATCCTTAAGTATTTGCGAATGACTAAGGATATTTTTCTTGTTTTTGGTGGATCTGAGTTGAAAATAGAGGCTTATACTGACTCTAGTTTTCAATCAGAAAGTGATGATAACACATCCATGTCAGGGTACGTGTTTACTCTGAATGGTGGTGCGATTAGTTGGAAGAGTTCCAAACAGTCTACAACGGCTGACTCCACAGCGGAAGCAGAGTATATAGCTGCAAGTGAGGCTGCAAAAGAAGCCGTTTGGATGAGGAAATTTGTTTCTGAGTTGGGAGTTGTTCCTAGCATTGAGGAGCCTATTGTGTTGTATTGTGATAACAACGCAGCAATAACACAAGCCAAGGAACCTAGGTCTCATAAAAATTCCAAACATGTTTTGCGGCACTTTCATTTGATTAGGGAGATCATTGAAAGAGGAGATGTCAAAATTCAGAGAGTTGACACACATAACAACGTAGCAGACCCACTCACAAAGACATTGTCTCAAATTCACTTTGATCGTCATAAAGAGAAGATGGGTGTTAGATACCAGTGTGATTGGCTTTAGTTCAAGTGGGAGATTGAAAGTGTTTGTCCTAAATCCAATCATGTATGATGAGTTAGGAAGAACTTTCTTGTATTCATATTTGATTTCATTAATTTTAATAAAAGACTTGTTTTGTTTTTATTACGGGCTTTATCTATTTAAAGTGTTTTAAATAAGATGTTCCATAGTTTAGAGTAAAGCTTCTAGAATTATAATGAGATTATAATAGTGAGATCTAGAAGATGATAACTCTAGACTTAAACAGTTCCTGATCATAGGATAACTAATCGGAAGTTGGTGAATCCGCAAAGATTGGTACATACTATGCTTGCTCCCGTCAGGAGGATGTCTGTTCTCATAGGCATTTGTGTGGTGACACTATAGCTAGTATGTAGGTGCTTGTTAGGGAATAAGTTTACTGAACATGACTCGATAAGTTGAACAGCTAATGGAGTTTACTCACGTGTGAATAGTTATTCACTGAGTGATAGTTGTACAAGTGTCCTTAGACTTGAGATCGTTAGAGTTATCTTGTATATAATGAACAATGCTTTGGATTAGTCCTTAGTCTCAAGGACATCCATTAGGTCTATTCTGGGCATAGGGATTTGTGTATGGAGATAGTTAACGTCAATAGAGGATCTACCCCTTCCAGTATAGGAAGAGAATATCCTATGTTATTCTTAGTATGCGAGTTCTGGAATCTCTGGCCAGAGTGTATGAAATTAGAAAGGAGTTTCTAATTTGCATTAATATGAACTTAGCATTATGAATAAGAAATCATATGATTAAATTTGATAGGCCTGACACGAGATCCATGCCTTGTATTTAATCGGGATATTGTAGGGTAGAAGGAATTGATTGTACTGAAACTAGTCACTGACAGGTTCTTGGTATTCTAAGCAGTGAATTCATATTATCCGGATAGTCGCGATATGTTGAGAAGCATCACTCACGATGTAGAATAAATATAATTAATCAGTTAATTATATTTAATGAATTATTAGAATTCATATAAATAATAAATAAAAGTTTATTATTATTTATTTCTACTACCGGCTTAATATTGAACCTACAGGGTCACACCATAAAAGAATATTTTCTGTGATGAAAAGATTTAAATTATGAGAGAAGAAGAATTATTTTCTAAATAGCTTAGAAAAAGAAATAATGATTAAAATAGTTTTAATCATTATTAAAGCATTTTAGAAATGTGGGGTTAATATATATATATATATATATATATATATATATATATATATATATATATATTATTATTATTATTAAAACCCTAGGAAAGCCCTATAAATAGAATGAGATAGTTCATTCTAAGGCTCATCTTAGTTTTGTGAAAAACCTAGAAAAGGAGCTAGCCTCCATCTCTCTCTCTCTCTCTCTCTCTCTCTCTCTCTCTCTTTTTCTCTCTAAAAGGTCTTAGAGTTTTTGAAGAATTCATCGAAGGAAAATTCTTGGTGGATACCGGTAGAGTGCTTCACACTCTGAGGAGCAACTGTTTGCAACCATCGATTTTAAAGCTTCGATTCGCAAGGTATGGTTACGATTCTCCTCGCTCTAGATTTTACATGTTTTTCTATATGTGCGATACATGGTTTTTACGGAATAAATGTTATATCACGCTTCCGCTCATCCATAAATTCCTTCATAAACTGTATTCCAAATCCGTACTGGGCGTTTGGCTCATGACGTATTCTTTTTCTGGCAGGTGCTTAGGGGGATCTGGGACTGTGTGAAGTAGAGCCACCCTCATTTTCATTGATTAAGATTATGGACTTCTAGAATTATTTAGACTGTTTAATTATTATTTTAGAGATTTTAGTGCTCTGTATGGAGGTTTATGGTTTAAAAAGTAGCCCCTCATTTAATTATAGATGGGGGTGTTACAAAGATGGCATCAGAGCTCAGGTTCTTTCTTGTAGAAAACCTATTTAGGTTGACCTGTGAGATTGGGTAGACGTTAGGATGGGTGCTCTATTTCAAGCTCATTTCATTTTGCTCTATTCTGTTGACTTTCGTTTTTAAATTGCTTCTGCTAATCTATTTTTGTTATCTTCATTCGTTCGTTATCTTATACTGTAGATGCCTCCTAGACGTAATCGAACTACTAATCAGACTAACTTGGGTGTTAGCCAAGCTCAGCTAGCTGCGATGATAGGTCAAACAGTGGCTCAGGGTATACATCAAGCTATGGAAAATCAGAATAATCAAAACAATCAGAATAATCAGAATGGTCAAGATCATTAGTTAATCTATAGTGGCTAGAATCCCGAGCCATATTTTTTATTGTTTAAAGTTTAATAATGATGTTACTTTGGATTCAATATACTTCCCCATGAATACAAGTTATTAGTTAGTCAATTGGTGAGTCTTGTCACCTGTGTGTAAATTCAAGCTAGTGTACTAAAAAAATTAATATAACCAAAATGGGTAATATGGTACAAGGTCATGTTATGTTAATATTTTATTATTTAAATATGTGCCATGTGCGTGTGTTTCTGCAGAGTCGAAACAATGGTTTTAAAAAAATTAATGTGAATGTCTTTGAGTTTAGTTAATTATTAAGCCGGGATTAATAATGTTAGTTTAGTATTAAAATTATTATGAAGGAAACAAATCTCTATGGAATTGTCACATTTGATTGTAATGATTAGTTTTTTTTCATGTTCTTTTTAACCGCAATCGTAGATAATTAATATAGTAATAGAAAAAATGAATTTAGTTATCATATAGAAAACAAATGTATATTAATTATGAATTACAATTTTGTAAATTAGATTGGGAGATGAGAAATTAGCTGATCGATTGTGGATTTCATTAGTATTCTTAAGTATTAAATTCGAGGTACAGATTCTCTCTCATTTTCATTCTGTGCTACTCATATTAGGATTAGTTATGTTTGTTTCGATCAGTTCTCAAATCGGTTTCACTATTATTCGTTTCGACAGTTTTGACTCTTTAAAAGTATATATTGTTGTTTCAAAAGTTAGACGACTGTTTGATAATATTTTTTTATATGTGCATATTTTCATGTAAAATACAAAAAAAAAGATTTTGGTGAGACTTGATGGTGAAACCAATAGCTTAAACAAAATTAATGTCTGTAACACTAATTTTAAACAAAGTATTAAATAAAATAATAGCAGAATCATAATAAGTTGGGTTCCGAATTTTATTACATGGGACGGTGAAACCGTTTAAGTCTCTTGTCTCCAACACTCCATTTTTTATTAACTCACAAAACTGAGTCACTATTAAGTGCGGGAAATATAGTCGGTATATATAATTAAATTGGACTTTTACCGAGTTTAGATCATCAAAACTAATAGTATTTATTTTTTGTTAAATTTGATATTACCATATGAAATTTAAATTAATTCGATATCTAATACAATTATTCTTTTAAATTTATTAAAAAATCTAATTGATGATAAAAAAAATATAAAATTTTAAAATATACTTAATATTATATTTTATAAAAAAATATAATTTAATTTTTTAATATTTTTTAAATTGATACTTTAATCTTTTAGATTCACAAAATCTAAATTATATTCAATATTAAATTTCGAAAAGAAATTACAACTTAATATTTGTTAAAATCTAATTTTTATCTTTTATATACACAAAATTCAAATGAAAGAACAACCAACTAAGGATCGGTAATAAACTAGACAGTTATTCCGGGTTGTAACAATTCAGATAGTGAAATCCGAATTACCATGTAAGTCTATATATACTTCGCGTTTAATAAACAAAATCCGATCTTTAATGTCTTGATCATTAAACTGCTATCTCTCTTTCCTCTTTCATCGTCTTGATCATTAACCCCACTATCTCCCTCTTATCTCTCTCATTAACCTTTTTCTCTCACATTGTCTTGATCATTAATTAATCTCTCTATGATCTCTCTTTTATTAACCATTCTCTCTAAGATCGTCTCTCATAGGGGATTGTTATTGATTCAACCCCTTCGAACATGAATTGATAACTTTGTTTTTGAAGTTTAAAGTTTTAGGAAAAAAACATGTCGTATAATGTTGTCAATTGAGTCAATTGTACGGTCCAACTATTAATTCATGACAAGTTTTAATCCCAAAACTCACCCTTGAATCTTGAATCTTTTGTGACTGGAAAATTTTGAGAAGTTTGCTTATGTGTTTGTAAATTTAAACAAAAAAGCTGTGAATTCTAATAACAAGAAGAAGATCAAAATTAATGGTGAAAAAATAGCAACTAATTAAAAAGGCCGGGTGCGGGACTTGGACATGCCAAAATAAACGAACACATAACACATATACAGGATTTTGATGGCGATCTTATTGAGTCGAAATCAACGAAATTATAAGTTAATAATAGATCTAAAAAATATTTAATATTAAAATTTAAAAAAAATTATGATTTAATTGTTTTTGTATTTGTTGAATTCTAAATTTGATCTTTTACATTAACAAAATCTAAAATATATTTAACATTAAATTTACAAAGAAATTAAAATTTAATAATTGTAAAATTCATAATTGAATATTTTATATTCAAAAAGTTAGTATTTATTTTTTTTGGACTTAATTATTAGAATATAAATAAAAATTTAATAAGTTTGGATCAAATTATCGGACAAAATAAATAATTATGTTTTGTCAAATTTAATTATTAACAAATATTCTTTTATATTCATTAGCAAATCTAATTGATATGAAAAAGTATCAAAATTTAAAATTTATTTAATATTAAATTTTGCAAGGAACAATAAGTTTTTGACATTTGTTAAATTCATAATTTAAAATTTTATATTAATAAAAATTGCAATAAAATGACAACAGCTGGCAGCTATAGTTATTCGAACCTGAAATCCGGATCTTACCCGAAGTCTATATATACGCGTTTTGGGAACAAAATCAATTGTCGATCATTAGGTCTTGATCAATTAGCCCTCTGTCTCACATCTCTCTCTCACTCTCTCTCGTTAACCCTTCTCTCTCTCGCATCATTAACCCTTCTCTCTTGATCAATTAGCCATCTGTCTCATCTCTCTCGGATCATTAACCCTTCTCTTGAAAAAATTGTTGTTTCAAAAGTTAGACGACTGTTTGATAATATTTTTTTATATGTGCATATTTTCATGTAAAATACAAAAAAAATATATTTTAGTGAGGCTTGATGGTGAAACCAATAGCTTAAACAAAATTAATGTCTGTAACACTAATTTTAAACAAAGTATTAAATAAAATAATAGCAGAATCATAATAAGTTGGGTTCCGAATTTTATTACATGGGACGGTGAAACTGTTTAAGTCTCTTGTCTCCAACACTCCATCTATTATATATCTTATACTGCAACAAGGACTTTGTGAAACATTTTATTCAACAACTTGAAATTACATAACTGCCCCTCCAAAGTCAAATGTTATAAAAATGTAAGAAAATTTCATCTTGATGGGAATCGAATCTAAGACACTTCAATACTAATTAATAAGAATTTCAAGTCACCAATTTAACCATTGAGCTACTTGGGCTTTTTTGTTGTGGTATAAAACCCATTAGTATGGTAATGTCTTTCACAAATATTATTTTACACATTAGTTTTTATTCAAGATTCTTTCATGATAATTTCATTTGTCTGATTATTAATAAAAGTGGTTATTGGTATAAAGTATATCCAATAGACACGTATCTCTTTAATTAAATTTAATTATGTTTCTTCCTTTGTATTCACAATTTTAAGACAAAGTACAAATGCATTTTTAGTCACATAATATCACTTTTTAGTCCGAGCATCCAATAATACAAAATAATACAAAATAGTAATCATTTTGTCTCAACTATGTTCATACATATCATATCAGATAATATAAGTAATAATATAAACACCTCTATAGTTGTTACCCTGAATAGAGATGAACGTAATCCGGATTCAGGTCGGATTTTTCGATATCCGATAGGGCCGGGCTTTTTTAAGACAAATTTCTTCTAAAATATTTATACCTGTAGATAGGGTCGGGTCAGGAGGGGCCAAATCAGATTTTTACAAATTATTTTAGATATTGATAACTTTAACTTTAATTTTAACTTTTTTTTATTTTTTCGGATTTAATTAAAAAATTTAAGCTTTTATCCGAGATTTAATTGAAAATTCTAACTTTTTGGATTGGACTTTTATCCTGATCAAGACTACGTCCAAATCAAGATTAAATTTGGGTTTATTCGGCTCGAACGAGATCGGAGTTTTGTGAAAAATATGCGATCCGTTTAAGCCTGCGGGCTGGATCCAATTGAGGTGGACTTTTTTTTAATCAGATTTTTTCCGAATTTTTTAACCAGTTCGAACAGTTTTTTTCGAATACGAATTTGTGTGCATCTCAATCCCGCCACCTCATGCATTAAGGACAAGTATACTACTCCGACCGCTTATAGAGAATTATGGAGATCGGAGAGTATTGGTACTTTCGAAATGGAGCCTTTATTTGACACATTTAACTAATTCCTATCTGATTATTAATTAGCTTATAAAACTAATCATCAAATACATTCAACTAAGAACAAAATCTTCTTCGAACTAATACCAAACCGATCTTCCTTGCATAAGTATATTCACAACTGTACAATTACTGCATTCATCGTGTCTGCAGGGAGACCCTTCTTAAAACGGACAAAATGATATGCATTCGTTTAAATGGTATATCCACATATACTAATACAACTTATATTTCTACACTTTTACTCTATTATACACACCGATCAAATATTACAACATCCACTTAACGGCTACCCCATGAACTACAAACAGGTAAATGGAGTGCCAATGTTCCCCCAGTCGAGAGAGAGAGATCAAAATATAGATCCAAAACAAAAGTTGAGAAGAAAAAGTGGAGGAGACGGGGAAAAAGGAAAGAAAAGTCAAAGAGACAGTAAAAGAGGGATAAAAAGGATAAGAGAGGGGTCTCCAAAGAGTGACGCCGAAAATAGAAGGCAACCAACACCGTAGGAGGAGGCATGAGAGAGAGAGAGAGAGAGAGAGAGAGAGAGAGAGAGAGAGAGAGAGAGAGAGAGAGAGAGAGAGAGAGAGAGAGAGAGAGAGAGAGAGAGAGAGAGATAACATAAATAAATTAACCCCAAAAAAAGCACAAACTCGACAATATCGATAAAGAACAATTTGTCACTGCCAGCTCAAACAACAACCCATGATAAATATTTACTTTATGAGCATACCAACTCCAAGTGCATTTACCTGCACAAAGCCTACAAATTTGGTTCAAGCATTCCATCAAACACATAATACACACTCTAAATAAACACAAACTAAACAGTTAAAGAATGCATTTGAGTAAACAATTATGACGCACACTAAATAAACAAAGCATAACATGCATTTCAGTAAATGTGTTGTAATATATTACGTCTTCCTGAGGATCATCACATAAGAGAGGGGTCTCTAGAGAGTGACACCGAAAATAGAAGGCAACCACCATTAGAGGGGGCATGAAAGGAGAGAGAGAGCGATCAAAATACAGATCCTAAACAAAAGTTGAGAAGAAAAAGTGGAGGAGACTGAGAGAAAGGAAATAAAAGCCAAAGAGACAGTAAAAGAGGGATAAGAAGGATAAGTGGGGGGTCTCCAAAGAGTGACGTCGAAAATAGAAGGCTGAGAGGGGGAGATTTCAGGATGGGGTGGAGAATGCAATAATTTTTAAATGAACTAAGAATTTCAATGAGTCAATTTATTCAATGCGAAATGATAATTATACTCTCAAATTTCGAAATGACATTTTAATCTATATTATAATTATCTCATATCAATATATCTGTAACTCATAAAATACGTTGAAATTAATAAAACTTACGCAATATTCTAGAACATGCCCGTGCCTCGCACGGGCTATAAAACTAGTTTTTTATTAACTCACAAAACTGAGTCACTATTAAGTGCGGGAAATATAGTCGGTATATATAATTAAATTGGACTTTTACCGAGTTTAGATCATCAAAACTAATAGTATTTATTTTTTGTTAAATTTGATATTACCATATGAAATTTAAATTAATTCGATATCTAATACAATTATTCTTTTAAATTTATTAAAAAATCTAATTGATGATAAAAAAAATATATAAAATTTTAAAATATATTTAATATTATATTTTATAAAAAAATATAATTTAATTTTTTAATATTTTTTAAATTGATACTTTAATCTTTTAGATTCACAAAATCTAAATTATATTCAATATTAAATTTCGAAAAGAAATTACAACTTAATATTTGTTAAAATCTAATTTTTATCTTTTATATACACAAAATTCAAATGAAAGAACAACCAACTAAGGATCGGTAATAAACTAGACAGTTATTCCGGGTTGTAACAATTCAGATAGTGAAATCCGAATTACCATGTAAGTCTATATATACTTCGCGTTTAATAAACAAAATCCGATCTTTAATGTCTTGATCATTAAACTGCTCTCTCTCTTTCCTCTTTCATCGTCTTGATCATTAACCCCACTATCTCCCTTTTATCTCTCTCATTAACCTTTTTCTCTCACACTGTCTTGATCATTAATTAATCTCTCTATGATCTCTCTTTTATTAACCATTCTCTCTGAGATCGTCTCTCATAGGGGATTGTTATTGATTCAACCCCTTCGAACATGAATTGATAACTTTGTTTTTGAAGTTTAAAGTTTTAGGAAAAAAACATGTCGTATAATGTTGTCAATTGAGTCAATTGTACGGTCCAACTATTAATTCATGACAAGTTTTAATCCCAAAACTCACCCTTGAATCTTGAATCTTTTGTGACTGGAAAATTTTGAGAAGTTTGCTTATGTGTTTGTAAATTTAAACAAAAAAGCTGTGAATTCTAATAACAAGAAGAAGATCAAAATTAATGGTGAAAAAATAGCAACTAATTAAAAAGGCCGGGTGCGGGACTTGGACATGCCAAAATAAACGAACACATAACACATATACAGGATTTTGATGGCGATCTTATTGAGTCGAAATCAACGAAATTATAAGTTAATAATGGAATCTAAAAAATATTTAATATTAAAATTTAAAAAAAATTATGATTTAATTTTTTTTGTATTTGTTGAATTCTAAATTTGATCTTTTACATTAACAAAATCTAAAATATATTTAACATTAAATTTACAAAGAAATTAAAATTTAATAATTGTAAAATTCATAATTGAATATTTTATATTCAAAAAGTTAGTATTTATTTTTTTTGGACTTAATTATTAGAATATAAAATTAAAATTTAATAAGTTTGGATCAAATTATCGGACAGAATAAATAATTATGTTTTGTCAAATTTAATTATTAACAAATATTCTTTTATATTCATTAACAAATCTAATTGATATGAAAAAGTATCAAAATTTAAAATTTATTTAATATTAAATTTTGCAAGGAACAATAAGTTTTTGACATTTGTTAAATTCATAATTTAAAATTTTATATTAATAAAAATTGAAATAAAATGACAACGCAGCTATAGTTATTCGAACCTGAAATCCGGACGCGTTTTGGGAACAAAATCGATCATTAGGTCTTGATCAATTAACCCTCTGTCTCGCCTCTCTCTCTCTCGTTAACCCTTCTCTCTCACTCTCGAATCATTAACCCTTCTCTCTTGATCAATTAGCCCTCTGTCTCATCTCTCTCTCTGATCATTAACCCTTCTCTCTAAGATGTCTTCCAATTGTTATCGTTTTAATCCTTTTGAACATGAACTCATAACCGTGTTTTTGAAGCCTAAAATTTTGGGACAAAACCTGCCTTGTGATGATGTTAAGGAGACTCAATTGTATGCTACTAATCCATGGCAAGTTTTCCCTCCCAAAACTCACCCTTGGATTTTGTCGGAAGTGTCTGCCGGAAAATTTGAGATGCTCACTTATGTTTTTGTTAATTTAACAAAAAAAGCTGTGGATTCTAACAAGAAGAAGATTAAATTTAATGGTGGATGTGAGCAATTTATCAGGAAGACCGGCTGCGGTACTTGGGACGGCAAAACCAAGCGAACCGAGATACGGGATTTTGATGATAATCTCGTTGGGGAGAGGAAGATGCTTGCTTTCAAAATCACCGATATTTCGGGCCTGGAGGATTTTAGTAGGTTAGGAGGCCATTGGAGAATGCACGAGTATAGTTTGTGCGGGGTTAACAGTGATATTTCTAATCCCGATAATACTGTGCTTTGCAAGATCACGCTAGACCCTTTCAAAACTCCTCAATTGAATCCCAGCAAAACCATTCATCCAATAAAACCTACAGTTACTCAGAGAAAGAATGATGATGTTGTTACAACTCAAAGTTGTTGTGATGGTGGTTTCGTGTCAAATGAATTTTCTGGGTCTAAACGAGAAGAAGAGAAAGATTTCTGTTTTGAAATTGATGAGGAGTGGTTCAAAAGTATTTATGCAAGTGAAGAAGGTGAATGTGTGAATTTTGAGTCCCCAAGATATCCGGAGCAGCTGCTAATCGATGACTTCACTACGCTGGGAAAAAGGAAGCTTCATGTTGAAAGTTCGTTCGCGATCAGTAAGAAGTTTTGTTGCTGACATACGATGACTTGATGACTCTTGAGCATTATTTTGTGGCCTTGCAATTAGAATTTTCCTGATATTTTTCTTAAATTTTTTATGTTTAGCTATGTGAATTGAAAACTTCATTTAGTTTAGAATTGTGTTAGTCCACAAACCTAAAGAAATATTCTTACTATGTTGCAGTGACGCATCTTTGTTTTGTTGAGACGCTGTCTCTATGACAGTGAGGATGAGGTTAGTCTCTGTACTTCATATTTACAGTTTTTTGTTGATGATCTTTATGTTTTCTAAAATTGTGACTTGCTTCTTTGATTTTCTATCAATACATTGAATGGGAAAGTATGCATTATCTTTTCTTTTCCGCTTTTAGCTTGGCCCTGGGAATGCTAGTGTTAAGAAGTTCACTTAAGTAATTTATGTAGCTCATGGGTGCATAGTTGTAACAACATTATTTACAGCGTCTTGAGTTTTTGTTTCCTCGAGTATGAGAAATAAGTAAGGGAATCTTAAGAAAGCATTCTTTAGGTATGTCCTAGTTTTTAACGAGAGGAGTGAAATGTGGAAGAAGGGTGAGAAAGAAATTTGATTAACTTTGATTGAATTTCTCTAAAAGTGAATGTAGTACAACTTTCTAAGCTTTTTTGAGCGGCTTAGTCACTCTCACTACCCACAAAAGGCATGTCAAATTTTCTTAATGAATGTTACAGTTCTGACCTCCCTGCTTTTTCTGTGTAGCATATCTAACTTCACCCTTTAATGTCACATTCCACCTCATTAACAATCTAACAGAAATTTAAGTTGCCTTTTCTTCTCTGCTCCTGATCACCACTTGCAGAAGTCATCACATTAGATCTAGGTATCACATTAGATCTAGGTTGGTGCAAGCGTGCAGCTGCTGGGATTATTGGATTGCACAGCGGCCAAAGTCTTACCTTGTGCTTGAGGTTGTAAATTTAGAAACCTCTCTTGAATCATATAAAAGTCATCTGGCACTTCTGTCTGCTTATTTTGGCTCGAACTGTGTGTTTGTAATTCGTACATCCAGCAAAACCTCCAGTAAAACCATATATTTCATGCAGTTGCTCAGGTACAGTGCATGACAGCTTCTGTCCCAGTAAAAACTTGTTTTAAACAGGAAACATGAAAACATGGCAGAATTTTGCTGGATGAGGGCAAGTCCAACTAGTATGCCAAAGTACAGAACCTTTTGCAAAATAGATTTCTGCCACACCTGCACTTTGCCAAATTTAGTTACTAGTTACTACTCTGATACCAAGTTAGGTAGAAATCTGAAATAAGGAAAAAAATGTAATTAACTACAGATAAGAACAGAAAACGCGGAAGTAGGCTCAGCCGGTCAGGGAGAGAAACAAATATTGTATATTTGAAGCTTTTCAAGTGGCTTAGTCCGTCCCAACAAATACCCACATAAGGGATTAAAATTTCTCTTTAATGCATATTGTATATTTGACTTCCTCCTTTTTTAATTTTTGTCCTCTCTAGCATAATAGAATTTCATGTTGCTTTCCCTTTGTTACTTTGGGTGATGTCTTGCATGAGTCATCGTCGTAGGAGGTTCCGGTGCAGCTGTTGGTTTATTACATGTTTAGTTTAATAATATCCGTTTCGGATTCACAAAAGATTTGTTATACCCATCATATCTTAACTTTATAAATAAATTTTTAGTTAGCTTCTTTCCTTAATTTTTCTCTCAACTTCTTTCTTTTCTCCCTTCTTAAAAACTCGAAAGATGCTGTTAATATCAGGCTTTATAGTTTATTACATTGTTTTTACTTTTATTAATATGAGATGACGAAATACTGCAATTGTTATTAGAATTTGAAGTTGTTAATGTACTATGTACTTCTTGTACCCAACTAATGACTTTCTTCCGACTGTCAAATGCCAAATAATTGAATTTCACGTCAGTATTGGTGTGGCTTCATCTGCCTGTAAACCTTTATTTTCAACAAACAAAATAGTGGTGCAAAAGATGACGATATCATAATTATTATCATCAGTTCTACTTTTTATTGTGTATGGTGTTTTTCTTATGCCATTTTTACATCTAAAAAAGCCTCCTGTTATCCTTGTTATAAGTTTCGTGATAGAGCTACACTCTATCTCAACCCAAGGAAGTTAGATCTCAGCAACTTCCCGAGAAAAAGGCAGCAGGCAGAAAGCCCTCTGGTCTGGGTGCTCTTCCTGCTGCTCCTGCATCCATAGTTGATACTTATGAAAAGCTACTATCCTCTATCCTAGAGTTCTCAAGCTTTGGGAAGCTTTTTAAGGTTATTTTACAAGATATTATTTACCTGTAACTTCCCTATCATAATTTCACTTTAGTAATTGTTATTTACCTTTCATCATAATCTTTGATGGGCTGTTAATGTATAGTCAAGCACATCTTTGATGGGCATGTTTTGCTTCAGTACAGTTGCACAAATACAATCCCTCAGCAGTTATTGGAAAATGTGAATATCTAGTGTAAAATTTTGTTGAGTTGTAAACAATTTTACGATGCTAACGTGAAGGGGCGTGTTGTCAGGTTTAAGTTTTTGTGGATGCTTCAGAAGCTAAAATATTTTCAGAACTCAGAAGTAGAGGTCAAGCCTTTAAGATCCCTTCCATACGATTTACCAGGGCAGACATTTGTGGCTTTTGAGAAACCTGAAGGCGTGACTGCTGTTGGGAATTTTTTGAAATGTCTTGAGATTTATTGTGAAAGAGGTACCTGAAATTCTCATGTACTGATAATGCTTCTTTTTTTTCTTAGTTGTGGTTTTGAGTCGTTGAAGGCAGCTATTATTTTTGGCAACATTTTTATGGATGTGTCATTTATGTTTAGCATCATGTTAAACTTATCTATACTCTTAAGTGTTGAGAATCGTTTCAGAATGATAGAATGCATTGCAAATGTCTGGAACTTAAATGGAAATATTATGGTTGTATATTTGATATTATAGTACTGATGGTTTTATATCATATCCAAATGTCTCTTGTTCTTTTTGGTGGTTGTGTTCTCTAGTGAAACTGTAAAGGCGGTTTGATAACCATAAATTTGAAAATAAATGTATGTACCTCTGAGGGTGTTCCAACTGTATACTTCAAAATTAATGCAAGTAATTGGGTTGCTGCTTGTATACACACTCTCCTTGTTCTGATCTCTTTTCTTTATCGTCTGGCATCATAGGATTGATGCCTTTTCTCGTGAAGCCGAGGATGGTGGTGTTGAAGATGAGTACCAGTCGGAAGACCTTGAAGTTGTTGCAGAAGATTACATACTAAAAGTGGGTATTGACATATTATATGCTTGCTTCATATGTGTTTTTCTGGAAGACGAGTAATGAATGATTTCTTCTCATTTTTCTTTCTTTCACAGGGTAGTGAAGTTGTCCCAAACAATGCTAGACCGCGCACATGTTTGTTATCTGGGGTCTACATTGAAAACATGAAGGTGCTAGTTATATTGTCATTTGGAATTGATATATCTGATGATATATCTGTCAGCGATGCTCTTCATGAAATAGGGGCAAGCGGTTCGCTGGTCGTTTTAATGAACAAAGTTCGGTATCTCCTATACCTAAATTGGGTTGGAGGCGACGGTCTGCAAATTGATCTTTATATGTAAACTAAACCAGTCAGTTCCAGCAGTACATTTGCTTGCTAGGGTCATCTTTGCTTTATGATATGTTATGTTTGTTGAAGGCACTTTGTAGGGTACTGCCGCAAGTGCTCCGAGTACTTTAACGAGTTTATGAATGGAAGAATGTCTGAACTAAGATTTGGAACTCCGAAGGACTGATTTATACAATTCAACACGCCCTCGATTTATTTGCCCAAAAAGGTTGGAGGTTTAGGTGTGTCTTTTGTAGAAGGAAAACATCTAATTATGTACGTAAATGGTGGTGGAGCAATTTAAGAAAATAGAGAAGGGCTGAACGAGGGCGTTTACCAGTAAATGTGGGTTGAAATGCCTACTTATTATTTTTAGCGAGGAGAATTTTGTTCCCTGCACGAAGAATTGGAGGTACTTTTTCGTCAAGTATAAACAATTAAAGACATTAACGAATATGAGTACAAGTTTTAGAGAAGTTTCTCTAATTAGTAACTGTGTAGTACAAAGCTGGATTCCTGAAAAGTAATCTTGAAAAATTCGGATTTTCTGTTACGTATGCAAGTCTCGTTTTCAAGTAGTAGGCATGTTTCAAAAAACTAAGTGAATTTTTCTACTGTGAATCTAGTACATGCTGAGATTCTCCGTCTGACTCTTAGGAAATTAGTTTGATTTCAGTCATTTATTAATTCTAGATTTTATTTGATGTTTTCTTCCTGCTTAATTTTTAAATGATTAAGGCAACCAGAGCTCGTCCATAATTAATTATTTTGTTTCAGTGTTCTGCAAAATCAATTAATACTATAATTAAGCCGGAGGTGTTGAGGTTGTCAAGGTGATATGGAAACTCGTGTTTTTCTAAATAGCAGTGTGGTACCTTTACATTTGCACTTTGCAGCCAGATTCGTTCCTGAGAGTGGTTGAGATATGACCTTGGTTTTAATCAGTTATTATTCCTTGCTTGGAGATGCTGGCCTACATTTGCCTCGCATTTCTAAGCATAAGAACCTTATTGTATAAATTGTCCTTATATTTCTATTTAATGTAATATTCCTATAGACTCCCACTAATACGCTACTACTGCCTATGTAATTAACATTATTGACTCTATATTGTGGTGTGTTTTTAACTTTTTCATGTAGGGTTACTGTGATTTCTTCCAGAAGAGAAGTTGCTTCAATCAGTAGAAGTGGGGCAGGTTGTTTATTTAATTAAATTTATTTTTTGTATCACTTGTCTCTTACTCTTTGTTAAGATCATGTTGCCTACCTTGCAGCCTGTTTGCTACTCTATAAATACTACTCCCTCAGTCCCAAATGAATCAGTTCCCTTTTAAGTATGTGCCAAAACAAAAGTAAAATCTACCTTTTAACAACTTGAGTACTTTCTGCAGCTGTTAGTATTAGTGCACCATGCAATAGTTCTTCGATGGCTTCTGCTCTGACCTTTGAAGTCTTAAGTGATTATGACATTTGTATTTGTGTCAGTTTGACACAACTATTGCTTGTATTTCCCCATTTGATGCACCCTGTCCCTGTAGCCTGTATAGTTGGACATGGATGACCAAGATGCAATAGTGTACAAACGAGAAACTGAATTCCACCAGTATTGCATCTTAAAGGATGCAGAGTAATAAGTATTCAGTTATGAGTTTTTTCTCTACTTTCATGGGGAGCAGTAATTTAGGGGTGATCATTGATTGGGTTAAACCGATGAACCCGCCCAAATCGGACCGATTTTTAACCGAACCAAACCGAAACCGAAATATGGGTTATGGTCTGGGTTAAGTTATTATATAAACCGGTCGGTTTGGGTTGGTCGCGGTTTGAGCCTAGACCAAACCGATTTTAACCCGAACCGTATATATATATATATAATTAATTATATATATATATATATATATTATACAATAATAATGAATAAGTATAACGTCCAGTGTTTGGGCCAATAACAGTCCATAGAGTACACAACACAGTCCAGTTTCCAGTCCACAGTCCATTATAAAGTATAAACCCTTAGTCCCTTATATCATTATCTTGATCAAAACTCAAAAGTCAGTCTACACTCTACAGAGCCGCCTCTCTCGTTCTAAGAAGTAAAAACCCCAATTCTAAGACGGAGCCGATTTCTTCTGAATCTTCTTGTTCGGTGAGTCTACTCTATAGTCTATACTTAAAACTTGTACATATATGATATATCTGTGTGTGTATTACACTTAATCATGATTTTAAGTTTTTAACACTTTTCAAATTGGTGTGTACTGTGTAGATGTCAAGTGTACAAGTATTCACCGCGAATAATGATTCCACCGCGAATGATCCTTCTCAAACTCAAACTCAAACCGGTGATCCTGATTCCACCGCGAATGCTCCTGATTCAGCCGGCACCACTTCGGCTACTCCTATTATTGTGGCTCCTGATAAAACAGATTCAAAGGTCAGTAATTCCAAAGCTAAAGCTACCTCTGATGTTTGGAATTATTTTGAAAAGAGAAAGGTTAAGAATGATATCAAGGCAAAATGTGTTTTTTGTGGAAAAGAGTATTTGGCTAATAGTAAAAATGGAACAAGTACGTTATGGACTCATTTCAACTCATGTCCAAAAAATACTGAAAAGGCAAAAAATAAGAAACAAAAGACTTTGGCCTTTCAGAAGGGAAATGAGAATATGGATGCTCTTTTGAATGTCAAATTTGATCCAGAGGTTTTAAAAAAAGGATTGTGTAGGATGATTATTACTGATGAATTGCCTTTTAAGTTTGTAGAAAAGGAGGGTTTTCGTAATTTTATACGACTGTGTGAACCTCGATTTCAGATGCCTTCTCGTCATACAGTAGCTAGGGGTTGTATGCAACTTTATATTGATGAAAAAAAGAAATTGGCTAGTTTTATGCGAAAAAGCTCTCAAAGAATTTGCTTTACCACAGACACATGGACTTCTGTGCAAAACATTAATTATATGTGTCTCACGGGTCATTTTATTGATGATGATTGGAAATTAAAGAAGAGGATTCTAAACTTCTGCCCAATATCAAGTCACAGGGGAGATGACATTGGTAGGGAGGTCGAAAAATGTTTGAATGCATGGAACATAGAGCAGATTTTTACTATTACTGTAGATAATGCTAGTTCTAATGATACGGCTCTCGGTTATTTGAAGAGAAAATTTGGTAATCGGGATGGAAACGTATTGTCTTGTGAATTTATGCATATGAGGTGTGTTGCTCACATCCTCAATCTTGTTGTAAATGATGGATTAAAAGAATTAGATCCGTCTGTTCAAAGAATTAGAGATGCGGTACGTTATGTGAGATCATCACCACAAAGATTTAAAAGATTCCAAGAATGTGTAGAGCAAGAGAAAATTCAAAGTAAAAGTCATTTGTGCCTAGATGTTGTGACTAGATGGAATTCGACTTATTTGATGTTAGAAAGTGCAGTTAAATTTCAGAAAGCTTTTGATAGTTTAGAGGAGCTAGATCGCAAATATGTTGAGGACCTTACATTAAAAAATGGGTTGCCTGATGAAGATGATTGGGAAAAGGCTAAAGTTCTTGTTAAGTTTCTGAAGACATTCTATGACGTCACATTACGCATCTCAGGTTGTTTGTATGTCACTGCCAATAATTTCTTTCTTGAGATTTCTTCTATCTTGTTTCAAATAAATGATTGGATATTAAGTCAAAATTTTCTGCTCAAATCTATGGCTGTCAAAATGAAAGATAAATTTGATAAATATTGGGGGAATATAGAAAAAATGAATATGTTGTTGTTTGTTGCTATGGTGCTCGATCCTCGGTACAAATTAAAGTATTTGAAAGCAATATTCAATCAGATTTATGACAAAGACCAGGCATTTAGATTGGCTGAAAAGGTTAGAGTTACTTTAGTTCGTTTGGTTGAGTGTTATGGTGATAAATCTTCGTCTAGTAAAAATATGGGAATGTCTCAGAATGTTGATGCAATGGAAATTGATGAGCGAGAATCTCCTTCACATCTTTCACTTCTAAAGTCTAGATTAAAGAATAAATTAGAAGAGGAAGAATCTCTTGATTTGAAATCTGAATTAGACAAGTTTTTGGATGAACAACGTGAAAAGGATGTTGAGCAGTTTGACATATTAAACTGGTGGAAAGTGAATTCATCAAGATTTCCGATCCTTTCTTCTATCGCTAAAGATGTGCTTGCTATTCCCGTTTCAACGGTTGCATCCGAATCAGCATTTAGTGTTGGTGGTAGGGTTCTTGATTCCTTTAGAAGTTCTTTAACACCTCCAGTGGTAGAAGCTCTAATTTGTGGACAAGATTGGCTTCGATCTTCACCACTTGATTTTGTTGCTGAAGAGAATATGGATGACATGGAAAAACTAGAATCAGGTATGCTTGTAAATTTAGTATTTATTGATTTATTAATTTAATATTGTCATTTGTCAAGTCAAGTGTGAGTTTATTTATTGATTTAATATTTTAATTACAGATTTTGCTGCAATGGTCATGTAGCAGAAGTGGATACGTTCTTAATTACTGGCCACTTGACAGTTGACAGGTAGAATTACTGGAGTTTCAGCTGGCTCGTTACTAGAATTTCCTTGAATTTTGTTTTACAGGAATTTTCTTGAATTTTGTTTTAACTTTTAAGACTTGAATTAGTTGTACGACTCCGGACTATGGAGACAGTTTAATTTTATTTCCGTTGTAAGACTTAATTTTGTTATTTAGTACTGTATGAACTTTGAGTTTGAATATGAAAATATTATTTTGTTTTCTAGTATAATTAACTTAACAGTTAAGATTTTGTTTTGTTGGTCCAACCCGAGTAACCCGTCAGACCAAACCGATTGAAACCGGACCATTTGGTCCGGGTTGGGCGGGTTGCGGGTTGTGGTCTGGGTTGGGATTTTCATAACCCGGTAGGATACGGTTTGGTTTAGGTTTGACCTCTAACCCGGACCAAACCGGACCATGATCACCCCTACAGTAATTATTTTGTAATTTATTGAAGTTTTGTAAATTTTAAAGCTGGGTGATTTGCACATAACATATGGTCTTAAGTTAAATTTGTGGCAATAATGACTAGTTATTGTCAAGTGTCAACAGTCAACATTATGTCTGTAGGTAAGATTATTGTATATTTGTTTTTTGTAGCGCACGGTTCTAACAACTTAATACCTATAGATTGCTTAAAAGTGTTGTGCGTGTGCTAACACTTATTTCCCTACCAGGAGGGTGTACGAGCTATCTGCAAAGAGGTGAAAACATTGGTCAAGAAGTGTGGGAAGCCCAAAATGCTTGATGCAATCAGACTACCCCCTCCCGAGCTATATCAATTCGTCGAAGTACTCTCTCTTTTTCTTCTTATCTACTGAACATTCAAAAAAAGTTTTTGCTGTTTCCATTTTGTTGTTGAGGACGGATCAAATATCTTACTTGGCATGGATGTAGCCAGAATATGCTTCATAATATGGCCTTTAAACATGCGAGTAAATTAGTGTTTTCGGACTTGTGGCTAAAGTAATCACTTGCCACATTAAAAGTAAGAGATAGTCATTTGATCTTCTATCTTAATTATTGATTTGACTTAGTTTGTCCTAATAATTTAATAAATGCACACTTCACTTCATTCTATTATATCTCATCCTTCATTGACCGAGGTGCCAACATTTAGGTCTTATTTCATTTTTTTAGGATATTCTACTGTTTTTGAAGGTCATGATATTGATAGGAAAAAGAAGTGATGGTAGAACTCCAGATGAAACACATGTAATTAATTCGCAATGTGGATTGCTTCCCAGAGTACATGGGAGTGATCTCTTTACACAGGGAGAAACCCAGGTATATTTCTATTTTGATTTTGGATGTTAACCATTATGAGTAACCTGTCTCTCTTATTTAGAATTGAACCTGAACACCTAGCAGATTTGGTACCATAGCAAGGCCCATTCTACATACACTTGGTCTATTGCACTTGGCAATATCATTTACACTGCATATTGGCATGCCTCGATTTATTAGTTTTGTACTAGCTAAAATGTAACATTGGATGATACTATCAGAATCTAGCTAAAAGACACTGTGGACCTTTAACTATGACCATACGTGCACCATGAACCTCTAATTTATTTTGTCCAGACACGGTAAACCTTAATGTTTGATAGTTGATTGTTAAAAAAAGATGTATGATAGTTGAGAAGTTGAACCCTGCTACGACCCTTCAAATCTTCTTATTGATTTTAATCTCTCATCCATATCCATTTTACTTTTTCTAGTGCTATTTTTTTTTGTTTCTTTATTATACCCTGGAGCAGGTTATTAGTATTCAGATTTTAGAATAATTACTATTATATGTGTGTAAATATTATACTATATAGTGATATTTGATTTGTAATAGGTAGTTATATTTGCACCCCCTCCATATATTCTCTCGCCCCGCCACATCGTAGTTATTTTTTTTTTTTTTATTTTTACTTTGTGGACAGTAGATGATATCTGTTAAGCATAGGAGGTGGGGAGGGGGTGAGATCAAACTCTGGACCTCTTGTAGCTTTAGTTGCACCTTTGTGATCACTTGGGCGCTCCTTGATTCTCCACATTGCAGTGATTTTCATGTTTTCTGTTCGGAGTGTCATTCAATCCAAAGATTAATGTATCAATAGTTTAATTCATAGTCAATCTAAGAGAAGCCCTTTTTCAGTAAATTTACTTTTAATATATATTTAATCAGTGATTTTTACACTCTGTTTTGTCTTTCCTCTTTCCTTTGGGGTTTAGAGGCATTAGCGGTGGTCACACTTGGTGATAAACATATGGCACAAAGAATAGACAATCTTGTGGATCTGGACGATGTGAAGAGATTTTATCTTCAGGTGCATGGTTTGCTAAATTTCTGTTTTTTACCCAAGTCTGAGTATCTTTTCATAAATAGATCTTTAAAATATGCAAAAACTGCTTCCCTCCCAACTATATATCGTTTTCTACTGACGTGTCTTTGATGCTCCTGTTTACTGTAGTCTTACACCTGTTTCCTTGTTGCAGGTAAAAATAACTGCAAGAGATCGGCAAGCCTAGAGAAGGCAATAACTATTATTAGTAGTTTGACTATGGTTCCAGCTGTCGGGGAGATTTATAGGTCTGTAACTTCTATAGGTTTCCAGGAGTTCTATAATATGGCATTCCTGCATCCATCTGTAGTTTATCACTTCTAAAGATAAATTCCATGAAAAGAAAGTGTAACACCTTGTCAGTATTTCAAGGTTTAATAGCATTGTAAGTTTTCTTTTAGAGATTAGTGAAGTTATAATGACTGTTGCTGACAGTATTTCAACTCTTTGATGTCTTTTAAACAGAAACTGTGAGATCAAGTCCATAGCTCCTTATGGAGCCTTTGTTGAGATAGCACCTGGCAGAGAGGTATGTTTATTACTCCAGTGTCAAAAATCAATTAAACATTTTATATTTTTATGAGGTTCAAGTATTATCTGTACATGCAAACACAATGTACATAGGAAGTTGGGGAAGGGCAATGGAACCAACTATTGTTTCTGACTTTCTGAATATCACATACCTTAAAATATTTGCATATTTGGAGGTCAAATAAGAAGTAGGAATATGGTGATGACCTCATCTCAAAATTGTACATAACCTGACATGATATTATTAAATTTTGTCTTTCATTCTTCAATTTATTTAATGCAAGCCTAGTACTTGAAGCCTGCTCACTCACCTACAAAGTTCTCTTCTTACTTTTTTCTGCCAGCACCTTCACAATTCAGTGAAATCAACCTTCTTAGTTCTTAGTATTCATTCTTGTTGTTTTTTAAATCTATCTTTTTTTTTTGCTTTGTCTCTATTGTTATTAATTATATAAGATCATGTTACACTGCATAATAGTATCTATCTCGTGTTTATATAGGTTTTCTTAAATTATAAAATATAGTTGTATAATTATGCATCACAGCCGGAACTGATAACTAATCACAAGTGGAACAGAATGAGTAACCTAATGAATTTTTAATCTTTCTTTTATTATTTTTTATCTTGCTGAGGATACCCTAAATTGGCCTGCAGTCAAAACTTTTTGGTCTCTACTTTCACCCCAGATATTTTCAGATCACCCCAAGAGACCTGGTGACGAAGATCCTTCTCCACCGTATAACATGGTCAGGAATGTTCTAGACATGAATGCCCGTTTTGGTGGTTTTAAATCTGCTCTGTTGGAAGCTGGAAAATCTGTTTGGGTCATGAATGTAGTGCCAACAACTGGGCCCAACTACCATCCTCTAATCCTTGATAGAGGATTTGTTGGCGTACTGTATGACTGGTAAGTTTAAGTTATACTCTGTATACCTTGTGCCAGTTTATATTGTTTACTTTTTTTGGGTAATTTAATTGATCTCATCCTTTGTGTGTGTGGAAACTATCCGATAAATGTTAATTGTGTCCAACTTGAAATATAACGTTTAGTAAATTGAAACTGAATATACATCAGATGCTGTAAATTTATTAGTCCTTGATGATTTGATTCAGATTTTTTTTTTAATGGAACACCTTTGCAAGATAAATGATTCTTGTTTATTAATCATTTGTACTTGTGGATTGCTTAGGAGACCTCTGCTTATCCTTGACCTAGAAGTCAAGCTCTCTACTTGATTGAATTCCTGGTGGTGCTCAAAATTTAATTTAAACTAAAATTTAATTGAATTCCTGGTGGTGCTCTCTGCTTATCCTTGACCTAGAAGTCAAATTGATCTTTATATGTAAACTAAACCAGTCAGTTCCAGCAGTACATTTGCTTGCTAGGGTCATCTTTGCTTTATGATATGTTATGTTTGTTGAAGGCACTTTGTAGGGTACTGCCGCAAGTGCTCCGAGTACTTTTATAAACTAGTTTATGAATGGAAGATTGTCTGAACTGAGATTTGGAACTCCGAAGGACTGATTTATACAATTCAACACGCCCTCGATTTGTTTGCCCAAAAAGGTTGGAGGTTTAGGTGTGTCTTTTGTCGAAGGAAAACATCTAATTATGTACGTAAATGGTGGTGGAGCAATTTAAGAAAAGAGAGAAGGGCTGAACGAGGGCGTTTACCAGTAAATGTGGGTTGAAATGCCTACTTATTATTTTTAGCGAGGAGAATTTTGTTCCCTGCACGAAGAATTGGAGGTACTTTTTCGTCAAGTATAAACAATTAAAGATATTAACGAATATGAGTACAAGTTTTAGAGAAGTTTCTCTAATTAGTAACTGTGTAGTACAAAGCTGGATTCCTGAAAAGTAATCTTGAAAAATTCGGATTTTCTGTTACGTATGCAAGTCTTGTTTTCAAGTAGTAGGCATGTTTCAAAAAACTAAGTGAATTGTTCTACTGTGAATCTAGTGCATGCTGAGATTCTCCGTGACTCTTAGGAAATTAGTTTGATTTCAGTCATTTATTAATTCTAGATTTTATTAGATGTTTTCTTCCTGCTTAATTTTTAAATGATTAAGGCGACCGTAGCTCGTCCATAAACAATTCAGTGTTCTGAAAAATCAATTAATACTATAATTAAGCCGGAGGTGTTGAGGTTGTCAAGGTGATATGGAAACTCGTGTTTTTCTAAATAGCAGTGTGGTACCTTTACATTTGCACTTTGCAGCCAGATTCGTTCCTGAGAGTGGTTGAGATATGACCTTGGTTTTTAATCAGTTATTATTCCTTGCTTGGAGATGCTGACCTACATTTGCCTCGCATTTCTAAGCATAAGAACCTTATTGTATAAATTGTCCTTATATTTCTATTTAATGTAATATTCCTATAGACTCCCACTAATACGCTACTACTGCCTATGTAATTAACGTTATTGACTATATTGTGGTGTGTTTTAAACTTTTTCATGTAGGGTTACTGTGATTTTCTTCCAGAAGAGAAGTTGCTTCAAGCAATAGAAGTGGGGCAGGTTGTTTATTTAATTAAATTTATTTTTTGTATCACTTGGTCTCTTACTCTTTGTTAAGATCATGTTGCCTACCTTGCAGCATGTTTGCTACTCTATAAATATTACTCCCTCGGTCCCAAATGAATCAGTTCCCTTTTAAGTATGTGCCAAAACAAAAGTAAAATCTACCTTTTAACAACTTGAGTACTTTCTGCAGCTGTCACCATGCAATAGTTCTTCGATGGCTTCTGCTCTGACCTTTGATTTCAGTCATTTATTAATTCTAGATTTTATTTGATGTTTTCTTCCTGCTTAATTTTTAAATGATTAAGGCGACCGGAGCTTGTCCATATTCAGAAAAAGTTGGACCTGATGATGTTGATAAGGTAATCAAAATTATTTCTATTTTCATATCTATTCAAGTAAATTTAATGAAAATTTTAATACAAAAATAAATCAACTACTCGAAAATATATTCAAAATTAATTAAATTAATATTTTAAATTTGTTACAATTAGTCAATTGAAAATAATATTATAAATCAAATATATTCATTGCAGCACTCGATCAAACACATGCATAAATCTCAAACCCTCTTAACCCAATTTCTAATTACAACCTTATATCACTTTACGAACCAAACGATCCCTATCACTAGTTAGATTTTCGTCCCCGTATGTAGCTCAAGACTTGGCCCCTCGAATGAAAAAATAATAAAAATAATTAAATAAAAATTGAAAATGGTTAAAAATATCACTTTTTTTATACCAAATAGCAAGGATACGCAGTTTAAAAATTTTAGCCAAAAATATCATTGTAATACGCATTTTGAAAATGAGAATCACTTTTACGCACTTTAAAAATGAGTATTATGTATTAAAAAAACCAAAAAAGACAAAAAGAATAAAATAAAAAATCTATGGTTGACACCTATCTTGAAAATGCGTATCACCGCAATTAGAAGTGATACGCATTCTCGTGTATCCTATTCTTTATTTTTCCCCCAAAATTTTATTTTTGCCATTGTTTTAAAAAAAAACATATTACCCATTCTTTAAATGCGTTCACTAATACCCATGTTCCAAATGTGTATTAGTCTGATAATAAATTTTTTAAAATGGGTATTTGTTTTTAACTGAATATTAAAAAAAAAAAAATTAGCCATCGCCTAATAAAAATTATATATTTGATCTTGTTCATGGTCCTGCAAAGTGCAACACAATTACAGTATTTTTGTCCATTTGATAGTTTAATTCTAAATAATTTAGTTATTATTTGTGTGTTAGAGATGTATATTCATTTATGAAAAATTTAGATATAAAATTAATTGTTTTTAGCAATAATTATGTAAATATCTTTTTATGTAATGTATTTTTAGTTTGTAGAATATGCAAATAAAAGTATGCATATAGAGACATACTACAATAATCAGGTTTTATATTGATTTTGTCTATATTTATATTAGCTTTATTAAGTTTAAACATTATCCAATTTCTTTTAAAATATTTGCATATTTATCAAAACATATCAACCGCCAAAAGTCTGACCTTGTATCAGTCTTTTGTGTAATATATTTAAGAATAAAATTTATTTTCGTATAAATGGTATTCACATTTTATGTCTTCAAGTATTTATTACGCATTATAGATCGATTTATATAGAATCAAAAATGATATGAGTAATAATTTATCATTATTTCTTATTTTTTGATGGAAACATTATCCGCGATTTTTATTGTATTTTGGTTTTCTTAAACTACTTATGCATATGAATATTTGTTGACAACCAGCGAAGTATATTAAAATTGTGATCCTAGCAATGGTGCAACGATTGATTATTACATTTAAGATAATCATAATATTTGACGATCAAAAACTAAAAACTGATTAGAAATGTTTCCATGTTTATCACTTTCTGTATAATATATTTTATTTATACCGTAGGTACCTAAATCAACAAATAAATAATAAGATTGTCACTTTTTTTAACAATAGGTGATCCAATATAATGACTCAGAATGGATCTTCTAGTTATTTTCACATTCTCCGAACACTCAACTATATATATATATATAAGAAAATAATTAGGCTTTATTTAGTTGGTTGCCAACTAGAAACATTTAATAATAATTATTATATTTTAAATCAAATAAATGATGATTGTCGGATGCAATATCAAAAAAGTTTTTTTCTTTAATATTTAAAATATTTCAAAAAGTTCAATATTCATAACGGTCAATATCGTTAAGCATTTAAATATATGTTCTAAAGATATAACTTAATGAAGAAAAACATATATTAAAATTTACCCACAAATAATTAGATGAGAAAATCAGAAACAATCTCTTATAAGTTATTTATCTTTTTATCAATAATCAATAATCAATAATCAATAATCAATATTAATATCTTATTTTAGAGTATCCATATTTTCATTATACTACTATATACTTAAAACCTGAAAAAATAAAATATATATTTTAAAAACTATATTTCATGTATTATATATAAATTTTCAAAATAAATATTTTTTTTAGTTTCCTAAATTTTGTGTTATAAACTATGGTTTTGTGCAATAAAAAATAGATTTTATATTTAAAATTCAAAGCATATACTACTTTGAACTAAAATATTTTTAAAAGAATTATGAACATGTTTTAAAAGAATATGAATTTATAGTTCAACATTTGTAATTTATATTTTAAAGACATAACTGAAGGAAAAAATATATATTTTAAAGTATAAATAAAAATATAGGATAAAAGAATTAGAAACAATATGTTAGAAGCTATTTATCTTCTTATTACTAATTACTATCAATATTAATATCTTACGCCAAAACACCCATTTTTCCTCAACAATATATTGTAGTTAAGTTATTTATAATATATATTTTAGTGTGAACAAAAAAAGTAATATACTTATAAAAATATTTGAAATAATTTGCAATAAGCTATTTATCCTATTATAAATTATTTATCTTCTTATGATTAACCAAAAACAGTATTGATTTGGTTGGCCAAAGCACCCATTTCTCTTCTAAACTATTATATATCTAAAAAATTAAAAAAAAAGTTCCATAAAACTTGTGTGGCACGTATTACTAGCTTAAAACTCGTGTGCACGGCTGAAATTTAAATTTTATTATCTTTTTTTATAGTTTAATATTTTATTTTTTATATTTATATTTACTTTTCATGAATATGATTTTAAAATTTGAATAGTCCTACTCATATGTTGTTGAATTCGAGATTGAATTAGCGTAGATGTTAGTGTTTGTTCGTATTAGTTTGTATTTTAAGAGTTTTGCGTTTAATAATATAATAGAGATGTGCTTAATAGTTTAGGTAGTTATTAATAATTATAATATTAAATTTATTTTTTATTATTTAATTTATATGAATTGAAAGTTATACAACAAATTATAACAAAACATAGAATTTATAAGTTTAATATAATAATATTACCGTTTTATATAGAAGTTACCCGTATTATTTTTAGAAGATAAGTTGTTTTTGTTAAAAAAAATATATAATAGGTAATGTGTTGAAAATGTAAGTAATTATTTATTAATAATTATATAAAAAATATATTATCTTTTAATGTATATATGTTGCAAGTAATATATTTAGAAGATCATTAGTTAGAAAATATAAAACAACTAAAGTGTTTTAGCTGAAATAGGTAACTGATTATTTATTAATAATTATATATAATATATTATTGTTTTATATATATGTGATTCATGTTATTTTTAGAAGATGGATTATTTTAGTTAGAAAATATAAAATAATTAATATGTTTTAGTTGAAAAAGGAAATTGCTTATAAATATATAATAATATCACTATGTTGTCTATGTTATTTTTAGAAGATGCGTTATTTTAGTTAAAATATATAAGAAACAGGTAATGTGCAATGTGCTGAAAAAGGAGGTTGTTTATTTATTAATAATTATATAAAATTATATTACATTTTTATATATATATATATATTGCTCGTATTACTTTTAGAAGATGAGTTGTTTAAGTTAGAAAATATAAAATATGTACTTTGCCTATGTTATTTCTAGAAGATGAATCGTTTTATTGAGAAAATATAAAACATGTAATATGTTTTAGCTGAAAAAGGTAATTAGATAGTTATTAGTAATTATGATATTTAGAAGACGAGTTGTTTAAGTTAGAAAATATAAAATAGGTAATATGAGTTGTTTTATTTAGAAAATATAAAACATATTTTAGCTGAAAAATGTAATTAGATAGTTATTAGTAATTATAATATAAAATATTTAGAAGATGAGTTGTTTAAGTTTGAAAATATAAAATCGGTAATGTGCCCATGTTATTTTTAGAAGCTTTTAGTTAGAAAATACAAAACTGATAATGTGATAAGAAAGAAAGTTGGTTCTTTATTAATATCTATATAAAATTACATTATGTTTATATATATATGTTGCCTGTATTATTTTTAGAAGATTTGTTGTTTAAGTTAAAAAATATAAAATAAGTACCGTGTCCGTGTTATTTTTAAAAGATGGGTCATTCTATTTAGAAAATATAAATAGGTAATATGTTTCAACTGAAAAAGCTAATTAGATAGTTATTATATAATAACTTTTAGTATTTTATCTGATGGTTTATATTATATTGATTTGAAAGATCCAACGGTTAAGAACTGAGGGACGACCAGACTACAAAAATTTTGGAGGATCAGACAACAAAACTTTCAATGTTTCATCTTTAATATAATAGTATAGATATATAAATTTTAAAAACAAATATTATTCTAGTTTTCTAAATTTTTTGTTACAAGCAGTGGTTTTACATAATAAAAAATAGATTTTGTTTCTTAAAATTCAATGCATATATTAATTTGAACTGGAGTATTTTTTTTAAAAAAAAATATGAACATATTTTAAAATTATACGAATTGGAAAAAAATAATTATTTTTATTAATATGAGGTGTCGTCACGAAACTATAAAAAAATGTTTTCACAATGAAGTTTGTTTATAATTAATATTACTTATATTTAATTCTTTTACGTTATTCTTTTACTATTATAAGCGAACTAATATATAAAAATAAAGAACAAGAGAAAAAAGTAATAATATTACTTACTAAATAGAAAAAAATATTCAAACCAAAGTACAAGTATTCACAATCACAACTTTCACAACTGAAATTGAATAGTAAATCTCCTCGAGGAAATTATGATTGTTTACAAATCAAATTACAAATAGTGGAATGAGAAACTATAAAAAAGTGTATCATAATGTTTTTCTCAGGAATATTCAATTCTTTTATCTATTTTTTCTGTTTATTCTTGTCTCGCTCAATCAAATAAATATTTAATTATTTTGTCAAAAAATCAATATTTAATTATAAAAGAATTTTGAATTTCACAAATGGGCAGTGGTTCTCGCGGTATCGCATGGAAACTAAGCGGGCACCAGTGAAACTCGTTTAGTTTTGATGATAACATTTAGCAAGCTGATTGCTTATCTGATGATATAACTGCATCCTCTTTTGTATCAGATTAACTTTGTTTTGCAGATTCAAGTTAATTCAAACAGTGTGCTGATGGTATTGGATTATGTCATTTTCGCAAACCAATTGCTTTCTGGAATTTCACAAACAGCAAGCCAAAGTTGTATGTCCAGAATTATGTCTAGAATTACCAGAAGAAAGAGGAAAAGCTAAAAACGTGGAGATTTTTCAGGAACAACTTTTAGACATTTTGTAAGGACTTTATAATAGTGTATGTTAAATCCAAGCCTAAGGAATCTCACTTAAATGTGGTTAAAAGAATTTTTAAATATTTAAGTGGCAGAACCGACTCATGTGCAGCATGTTCGACCACACTCACATTTTTTCATGTAGGTGTACATATGTAAATATATTTTATTTGAAAAATAAAGAAAACTAAGTTTGATTTTTAAGGTTAAAAAATTTGTAAATGGGAAAAAGGTTGAAAAATGGTGTTGTTAAATAATTAAAAAATGATTATATTGAGCAAAATAAGAAAATATTATATTAACATACAGTTTTGCTTTCAAATTTCTAATAATGCTAATAGCTTTTATTCTTGTTATTAACCATGTACACTATTAATTGTTGGCTTAATTAAAGTTGATTAAATGCTTTTTTGGTTGACACGCGTAACTATGCCTTTACAATTACAATGTAATAGTTTAGTTTATCAATTATTCATTTTATAGGTGATTAAGTTATTTGAAATAATATCTATTTTTATTATTTACATATTAAATGAACCAAGTCAATTCAAAACTAAAAATAAATTATAGAATACTTATATATGAATTTAAATACATACAAATAAGATTTTATATTTTAGTATTGTCTTTGTTTTTATTTATTACTACTTTTTATTCTATCATTTAAACATAATATATTAATGTAATGTATAATTATTTTGTATTATTTATGTATTTGTTACAATTTTTTTCAATTTTTAGTTATGTATTTATTATTTTCAAAAATTATTTTATGAACTTGTTACTGTTTCTTTAAAAGTTGTTAATGTGATAAAAAAAAATTTAATTAGTGTTAGGGCACTTTTTTTTTTGCACAGGGCACACAAAATTTCAGGTGCGGCTCTGTTAAGTGGTATTATTGATCTTGGTTTGTTATATCCTATCACAAATGCTTTTGATCTGGTTGGGTATAATGATGCAGATTATGCAGGTTGTCAAACTGATAGAAAAAGTACAAGTTATGTATGTGCTTATTTAGGACAAAGTTTGGTATCTTGGCAAAACAAGAAACAAACTTCTGTTGCACTATCTACTGCCGAAAGAGAGTATCTAGAAGCTGGGAGTAGTTGTTCTTAAATCATTTGGATGATTCAAACACTAAGGGACTTTATTATCAAGTGTTGAAAAATTCCAATTTATTGTGACAACACTAGCACTATCAACATTTCAAAGAATCCGGCGAATCACTCAGGAATAAAGCATATTAATATTCGACATCATTTCTTGAGAGATATAATGTTGCAAAGGGGAAGATCGAGTTGGTGTTTATACCCACAAAATTTCAACTAGCTGATCTTCACAAAGCCATTAGCTGAAGAAAGATTTTCTATCATTCGAAGATTACATGGTATGTGTTCTGTGCAAACAGCAAATTGAAGTAGATAAACATTGGTCAGGTCAACTTATCATTCGCATAATACTCTTTGTATAATTAGCGTACCATTTGTATATGCATTGGTTTCAGTATTGTTTTTATTTTATATTAATCATATTTATTCATATGTTTTACAATGATTTGATTTTTATGTGCTCAATTGTGTTTTGATAATATTGATTTACTTGATGATTATCTGATTTTGGATGCTAGTTTAAATGCTTTATTTTCGGATATATTTTTAGGATATATATTGTTTATGTTTTTATTCCTAAAAATTCTCCCCTAGCGTCTATCAAAACAAGATATTCACTACAGTTGGTCTATATCCAGCACATATCTTTCTCCAACGATTACAAGGGTTTTCACGGTTCTATTTCTCTCACAATGATTTGCAATCGTTCTCGCGAGTCTTACCTTCAAGTGAATCAAACTCCGACTACACAAGGTATTCCAGTGATGGATTATGATGATAACTTGGTTCCGGACAATACTGATGAAGGATTACAAGCTCCTGAATCTGGGAAGCTTAAGTTTTCAGTGGCTTTTACATCTCCACAGTTTGACTTACATTTAAAGACAAACATCATGGGTGTTGTTACTGAGATTCAAAGTTTCAAAGATGAACACAAAGGTGTACGGGAATTGTTGTTATAAATATCCGGTTTGAAAGGTTTCTTAACAAAGACTACTACAATTGGACTTGATGATCTTGACAGTACTACTTCTGAGGATGCTTCTGATGCACTCAAGGATAATGTTGTTGATTCTCCAACTAATGTTTGATCTTTTTGATAGAATAAAGGGGAGAAATTCATGAGAACTTTATGTGTTTTGACTTTTGTTGAGAAATTTATGAGATATTTGTGTTTGGTTGTTTGGTTTTAGAAGAACTTTATGTTTTTGTTTTTGGTTCAGAACATGCGCTATTTGCTTGGTATTTGGTTTATTTAGTTACTGAACTGATTCGAATGATTGTTTTTAGTTCGTTTATATCACGAGTTTATAGGGATTTAGGGGGAGTATTTTTATATCCTCCTAAATATTGTCTAATCATCAAAAGGGGGATATTGAAACTCATTTAGTTTTGGTGATAACACTTAACAAACTGATTGCTTATATGGTACTGGATTATGTCAGTTTGGCAAGCCAATTGCTTTCAGAAATTTCACAAACAGCAAGTCAAAGTCGTATGTCCAGAATTACCAGAAGAAAAGCGAAAGAGCAAAAACGTGGAGATTTTTCAGGAACAATTTTTGGACGTTTTGTAAGGACTCTACAATATATAATACATATACTAAATATATTAGAGCTCTTAAACAAAATTTTTTGACCTAGTAAATTTGTTTTCCTAAAACATAGAGTTGATTTTGTTCAAAATTCTATCTTTTTATTCAAATTCTTCTATATGATTTTAGTTCCACTTTTTCAGAAGGTAATGGTTTTGAACATTTTTATCTTCATCTCTTTTCTGTATAACGTTTATATTAACATTAGAATTCATCCAAACATATTTGAACGTTGAATTGGATTCGAACGTTACAAAACGTTGGTTAGTTTCTAAACGTTAGATGCAAGGCTTTAATTACTTGTTCTTGTTCATTTTTTCGTGGACAACTAAGTGACAATCAGTGCAACAAGAACACTTTCAACTCAGAACTTTCTTTGCTAAATTTTATTGATTCTCTCGAGCTCTATTATATTTTATATGTGAGATATATTAGAGAGTCTATAGTTTGAGTTGTAACCTTTATCAATTGTATTGTTCAAGGTGTAATTTGTAGTTGCTGGATAAATTGGCAAGGGAACATATGGTTCGGTGAATTGTGCTAGAGAAGTATATTCGGGGTAGTATAGCTTAGAGGGCAGGTTCAGAACCGGGTTGTTCAGCAAGCCATTTATCAGCAGCTGGGTAAATGGTGGTATATTATTGTATTTTGTAAGTGTTTCATTGTTTATTAATAATATATTCTCTTACCAGGTTGGTAAGGGACCAGGACGTAAACCATACGGGATTAGGGGTCAAACCTGGCTAAAAGATCTGTGTGTTCTTTACTTTTTTGCATCTTATTTTTTGCACTGCATTAGTTACATTCAACTTACCATTTGTGTTTACATAAATTGAATTCAGTAAGCTGTTTTTGATAATTATTAAAATAGACCATAGTTAGTCATTTACACTTATTCACCCCCTAGGTGTGCATTATCGACCTACTTATGATCAATGGCTAGTTTTGTTGCCCAATAATTTTTTTAAACTAAAAATGCATCCACTTTTGAACGTCATCTTCATGCCTCGCTCATTTCCACCATTTTAATTACTTTTACACCAAAATGTTACCAAATTATGGATCAGAGGGAATCCGACTCTATAGCTAAAACTACAAACAAACACGTATAATTACAACAAAATTTAAGTACAAGTACGGAATATAAGCTGAAAAGTAGAGCCGAAAAATAGGGTATAGATAGTAGAAAACATATCACTCATCACAAAACAACACTTATTATTAAGACTAAATTGCAGAATGATGGCCTAAATTTTAATTTTTTTTACACAAAAATGGCTCACATATGAAAAGTAGCATCTGCATGGCTGAACTATTAATTTTTTTAATGCATGATTGTATTCCGTCAAATATCTCTAACAAATGTTATATTTTTAAGGATTAAATTGGAAACACAACAAAGCAACTATTTACTATATATAGCTTATATTTTAATTTACTATCTATAAGTTAAACCTATTTTATTTTTTTAAATTACCAAATAAGCTTAAAATTGTTTTCAAAATATATAATAATGAAATAATAGTTTATTTATTTTAAACTTTTATGTAATGATTTGTGTATCACATACAGTGTTCTAAAAGTCGGCGATTAATCCCGATTAATCGTCGATTAATTGCTAGACGGCGGGTCACCGAACTGATTAAGCGAAAATCGGTCAATTAATCATTTTTTCAGAAAAACGGTCAAAAATCGACTGAATCGGTCAAAAATCGGGCTAATTATTTAAAAATGGTAAAAAATAGTTAAAATTTTAAAAAATAATTAAAAATTTAAAAGGTAGAAACTTGATTAAACAATAGGAAAAAAATATTATTTTTGTACATATAATTATAATTTTAGATGCCTAAAGCATAAATTCTCTTTATTTTTCCTCTTAAATTGATCTCTAATTGAAAAATTAAACCTTCAAAATTTTATTTATTACAATTATATAACATTTTTAACATATTGCATAAATATATGATAATAACATATATTTAGTTGAAAACGAAATAATTATATATATGAATATAATTGTATATAAAAAATATTATTAAATTTATTTCGATTAATGATCCGATTAATCCCCGATTACCCGATTAATTCCTGGACGGCGCCTTCACCGTTTAACTTCGATTCTCGCTTTTTAGGACACCGATCACATAAAAATAATTGACTATCACTATAATTTTAAAGATAAATACAAAATTTAAATTAGGCAAACAGAGTAATACAGTTATAATCTTGTACAGGTTTAAAAAAAAGAAAAAAGAAATAATGTGCAAGTTTTGTGTGAATTGGGTGGAGCTCTAGGGTTTGCAAATGGAGAGCAAAAGAATGATCTGTGTACCATTGCTGTTGCAATTAATCAGCGTATGCAATTCTCTACCTGTATGTACAACATATACATACATCATTCTGTTTTGTTAGTTACATCCCCTGTTTTCACTAAGCAACTTGAACTCTATTTATTTACTTTCTATTTTTGGTAACTATGACCTGCATAGATCAACTTTAACTCAATGCATACTATTGCCTGTGTTTGTGTTGTTTGGTTTGAGCTGATTTTACTATTGCAGTTTCTTATGTTGTGTTTGTTTCGAAATATCAAACTTAGGAAATGCAAATGCTTATTTCTATAATTTTGTATGCTAAGGAGTATTTTATCTCACACTGATCGAAATAATTCCGTAGACTAATTTGCATCACTTTAAGCTTATTTGTCTTACCATGGCAATGTTAACCCCTCATGAAATGTACTGCCTTCGCCCCATATAGTAATGTCTCGTATTTATGCATAATCCTGGGAATAGTCATGTTTCATGTTGATGTGTGATGTGATTCTGGTTTTCTTGGTCTTTTATAGTATGTAAGTTTTAACATTGCAGTCATTCTTTCAAATACTTGCAAATAGAAATATTGTAATGTAACAAATCCTAATATGTTTTAATATTAGCACACAACCTGGTGACTTTCAAGGACTTTTGCTAAGTATTTATATTTGTGTTGCATATTTTTAAATGTTGAAGAAACTACCACATTAACAGATAAATTGCTTTAATATCAGATAAGACCTGCACGTCCATAACGAGAGGAGATCTGATTGAAAGCAAATAAGAAAAGCAGAACTAATAGGGGGAATGTGGATTAGAGGACAAAAGCGGGGAACTTAGAAATAAAGCATGTTTTAAGGATGCAGGCGATGCGTTAATTTTTTGATCATTTAAACTACAATAATTTCAAATATTTTTGATATTTAATGTCGTTATTATTTTAGGCCGGTTATATTTTTCTTTAAGATATGCAAGTTAAATAGATTCAAAAAATAATCAAATTGCAGGTGTATTTGATACTGAGGTGTATATGCTACTAAAAGAAAAGAGGGCATAGCTTCTTTTCTGGGAGCAAGCCTCAATAGTTTTTAGCCCAAAAATAATTTTCTCAAGTTAGAAATTAAAAATTATATACCGATTGTAGCGGCCGGCACCCATGTATAAATATAGAATGAAAAAGGGCATCAATTTTCATTTTTCTCGATTCTTGCAGTCTGGTACTGTGGCCTCTAGGGTTTTAGAAGCCGCCGCAAATGACGGGCAAAGAGAGAGGCACCCTATCTTTGAACATAATAGTTGGCACTAGAATCCTTATCAGTGGAGTCCCTGAGTGTTGAGATCGAGGGTCTTTCCTTCAACAGTAAATGCCATCAAGAGGGTAAATCTAGTTGGCATCGTTATCAAGGCAATCCTCCCGAAGTACCCAGACAGAGGTATACATTTTTTCCGTTTTTATATCTATTAACCCTTGCTCTGCTACATTATAATTTGTTAGTTATTGCCCTGCTTTCAAAACGCGATTTTGTAATTCTTTATTTACTTTTTGTTTTGGTATGACTTACGGAGCTGATTTAGGAATGTCCGGTGTGCCTACATATATATATAATTTGGTATGACTTACGCACACATATATATATATGTGTGCGTGTTTTAAATGAAAGTGATGTGTTGGCTTGAGGTTTTTTCTTTTATCATAACACAATTCCATTATTTTCTTTAAGTCCTGGAGAGGTACAGTCTTCTAAGATTTCATCAGATATTCTCCGTCAGTACTAATTAAGTTATAATAAATCACTTTAGTTTGGATTGAACTTTGTTTTCTAGCAGGCAATGAGGATAGAAAGGCCGATTTACAGTTGCTTTTCGTTTTGTTGGTAGTAGATTGATGATCAGTTCCAAAGGTTGTACTGCACCATTGCGGCTTTTTAGGAAATAAGGTTGTATGTGTGTTCTTACATGGTGTTTGTTTCATAAGACCAAACTTGGGAGGGGGCAACTACTTTTAATTTTTCATAACGAGTCATTCATTCCCACACTTTTTCATTCCCATTGTAAGTTATTTTAACTTACAATGATCTAAATAATTCCGAAGACTAATTTGCATCACTTTTAAGTTCATTTGTCGGTGACTATTTAGTCCAACCATTGCCAAGGGATTGATAACCCCCTCGTGAAATATACTGCCCTTCGTCCTATAATCCCGGGAATAGTCGTGTCTCATGTCCATGTGTCTGTGTTTTCTGGTCTTTAGTGTTATGTATGTTTTTAAATACTTGCAAATATACTAAAATAGAAATATAGTAATGGAACAAATCCTAATTTATTTTATATACGCACACAGCCTGGTGGCTTGCAAGGGCTCTTGTTAAGTATTTATATTTGTGTGGCATATAGGTAGATGTGGAAAAAACAACCACATTAACTGATAAATTGCTTTAATATCAGTTTAGACATGCACGTCTTAAATGAGAGGAGATCTGGTTGAAAGAAAATAAGGAACTTGAAAAATAGAGCATGTTTTAAGGATGTTTGATCATTTAAAGTACAATTGTTTCAATATATACCTGTAATTTACTGTTGTTAATATTTACGATGAAAATTATTTTAATATGCACAGTTTAAATATTATAATTGAATTATCAAATTGCAGGTGTATTTGATATCGAAGTGTATACGCTATGTTGGGAGCAAGCCACAATAGTTTTTGACCAGAAATAATTGTCTCAAGTTAGAAATTAAAAATTATTCACCAATCAATATTGTGCCCTCCAGGGTTCTAGAAGCCGCAACAAATAACGGGTGTAGAGACAGCCAACGATTAAGAATTTCTCCAATGGTAGATGCCGCCGTGAAAATTAATAGGAGATCGAATCTTATTGGCATCGTTATCGAGGCAATCATCCCCAAGTACCCAGACATCGGTATACTTTTTTCTCCGATTATCACTATCAACCTTCTATTACATTATAATATGTTAGTTATAGCCCTGCTTTCAGAACGTGATTTATTATTTATATAATTTTTGTTTTGGCATAACTTCCTGAACTGATTTATCAACGTTTGGTGTGCCTACATATATGTGTGTGTGTGTTTTCAATGAATGTCATGTCTGGCGTGAGGTGATTTTTATTATAAAACTATTTATTTACCTGGAGAGGCACAACTGTACAAGTATGTGTGTGTGTGTGTGTGTGTAATTATGTACTGCTTGGGTGTTCTCAACAGATGCTCTTATTCACCCCTAATTGGATTATTTTAAATCACTTGAGATTGTATTGAGCTTTGTTTTATGGCTGGTGATGAGGATGAAAAGCAGCTGCTTTTCACTTTGTTCCAAAGGTTATACTAAGACAGTGCTGAATTTTTAGGAACTATGATTGTATGTGTATTATTACATGGTGTTTGTTTCATAATATCAAACTTGGGAGGGGGCAACTTTTTATTTGTGATAGCGAATTATTTATTCTCACACTTATGCAGCTAATTAATCCCATAGACAAATATCTCTCACTTTTTAGTCCCACTGAGGGGAACTTTTAATCCAAGAATCACCATGGGATTATTATTCTCTTATTAAATTAATATAAAGTGATAACAATTTGTCCATGTGATAACTTATAAGATTTATTTTGGTTTAAAAAATCCCTTGTAGTGTAACGTCAGATGTATGATGTGAATATGTTTTTTACTATAAGTACTATTGTTGTTTTGTTCTTAAATGTATTTAAGTTTCTTAGCTTACTTCGATTCTTTATGGTAATTGCAAAGCTATGCATTGTTTTCTGTGTACATGTAAATGAATTTAGGACAAACATGGGAGGAGTGAGGACATATGCTTAAATCAGTATCTCCCATTCATATAAATCATTGATAAATGACAGGCCTTTGCAGATTGCTTTCGTACACTAAGTATTGTCGATGAATCACATCCAGATCCTGGAGTTCTGGTAATTTTTGGTGAACATATGGGAAGGATCCCCTAGTTGAGTGTAATGGTGACATTATTAAACTTTGAAGCATTGTGGTATTGAAGTTCTTCTTTCCCTATAATATCTTAATTCTAGATATTCACTTTGGCAACTTTGAAGGAGATCTTTTGTTGTGGCATATATATTTTAAGTCTTCATCACATAACGGTCAGTAAGTTATCACATGGTGTTAGTTGATAGATCATGCTGTTCTATTTAGACTACACCAATGTGTATATGATTAAGCAACTTGTAAGCTATAGCTTGGCGGGTTTATTATGTTTTTGTCCATGTCAAACAATTAGAAACTTTCCAGAGGCGGGGACATCGAGCCACATGTACTCCAGACTTGATTTTTTTTCTTTACTTTAAATATTATGTGTTATATAATCAAACTACATAAACTGAATATGTTTATTAAATCAACTACTTCATATTAGTAGAGAAGCCTCTTTTATTCCTCTGCGCTCTGTAGTGGCTGCTTAAATTGAATTGCCAACCTTGGGCGTAAGGAGTTGTATTATTTTAAGTTTGTACAACTCCTACCGTTGGTTTATGTTTGTTGATTTAAGAATTAAAATGATTGCTTAACTGACATGGTCAATTATAAGATCTACTTTCTTTTCTATTTTTCAGTCTTTGTTTTTTTTTTTACCAAAATCAGTTTCAGGATTGTGTTAAAAAATTAATTCTTGAGAACTTTGTTTCGTAGTATTTAGATACTCATTGAATACATGTTTTTTTTTTTGCCCAGTGTCCAGTTAATAAAATTTCATATTTCTTCGAGTATTTCACTATAATATTCAAGATAAGGAGATGTGTAGTGTATGTAATTTCATATTATAAAATGAATGAAATATAACACATGTTCATGTGTGTACAGTACAATACAGAACAAGACTTCTTATTGGAACTTGCGAGACAACAAAGCGATAAGGCTTGAGCATCTATTCAAGCAACTTAAATGATTTGTATCCTTGTTGACTTAGCCGACTATCACTGAAGTATCATGGGCATAGATTCCTTAAAAAGTGGCTTACCATTTTCCAGGGAGGCAAGATATGTAAGTATATAACATTAAAGTGGTGTATCCTTGTATCTGATCAAATTTAATATGTTTAATGTGACTTATGTATTTGAAATTTACCTAGTGTGTGCCTATACCGTGCAGATGAACACCAATGGTTCAGAGGTATATGCTCTACTTAGCAATAAGTATTCATCGTTTTCTATGTACGAAGGAAAACAAGGTGAAAATTTTGTTACATATGAAGCTTCATCAAAAGTTTGTGGGACAGAGAAAGTCAAGAAGTTCATAGCAGGCGGGTTAGATGATAACCAACTTCATTCAGGTATTTGTAAATACTTCCACTTCATATGTATATTATTGGACTATGTGAAAGTTCTTGATGAATAACAAATGTAAAGCTTTGAATAGATTTGTACACATTTAAAGTGTAAATCTAGTGTTTTGCAATGATTTGAATAAGAAACAAGGGTTAATCTATTATCTTAAATGCTAAATTACCGGGTTTTCCACAACCTCAAGGTGTTACGAAGATTGCTTAGGAGGATCATATAGTATATCTGAACACTTCCCCTCACTTTAAAGCTCATTTTTGGGTCGGAGAGTGGATATTTGAGGCAAAAATTGCTTAAGTGTTCAAATTAAATATCTGAGAATTTGGGCCTATGAGGGAATTGAATTCGGGACATCTCCCCACCTGAGCTTTAATTTCCATGTTAAGTTAACCGTTTTTCAGAAAGAAAGAGGGCTTAACAGGATGATGTATTATATGTTATGGTGTTATCAAAGATAACACCTAGTTTTATTTTTACCTTCCCAACTCCACCAAAATTACTAGCAGTATCAGTTGTAATATTTGTTTTGGTCTTGATTTATAGCTTCGAAAGCTTGAATTATTAAATTTGTCAAGACTTAAAATGTCTCCCCGACTAATTGCTTATGAGCGCTAGTTGATGGATTCACATTGCCCGTGATAAAAGTTACTTTTTCATGGGGATTATTATGTATAGTTTAAAAAACTCACATTTTTATGTTTGAAATTGTGTTTTATAGATTTCACTTGCATAGAGCCTGTGATGAACACGGCATGCATATTGATCTAATTTGAGTAAAAATTTGAATAACATTTATAGAAACAAAAGTAAATCTTAAATAGGATTGAACATGTGTAGATTGTGTTGTTATATGAGTGAATATGTAGATAAAAATTAACATGTGTAGAATCTTAAAAGTAATTTTAAATAGGAATTAGAATATATAGAATACTAAGTATTCTTAAATAAGAATTTACATATATAGAAATAAAATTGTAATAGGATATAAAGTAGATTTTACATAAAAGATAAAATTTAGCGAAGATTATGTTATACAATTATATATGATAGGATAAGTATTTTTGAATAATAATGCTCTTAAAAGTTTAACTTTTTTGAAAAATAAAGTTATTTTTTATAAATACATCGCATCTAAGATATTTCTTTTTACTTTAGTTACAAAGCTGTCATTATCTTTTCTAGTTTAATTACAAAGCTACCTTCCCTTGTACTTGTTACTCTTTTGTCCACAGTTTTCTCCTTATTTACAAAAATGTCACTGCACTTTTTTATAATTTTTTTGTTAAGAATCTGGACTGTCCATTGCGTTAGAAATTTGATCGACGGCTGTCGTTAATTCTATAATTTTTTATCCTATGCATAATCAGAAGAGAAGCTTGAAATTGCGATTCATCTCCCAAAGTTAAAGGCCTCTCTCTTCTCACTTATCTCCCAATCTAAATACCTAAAATTTACGTCTCCTTTGACTTGATTTGAGAGATCTTGTTAATTTCGGGCAGGTATGTATGAATTTACATTAATTTTTTCAATTTTTATTTGAACAAGTCGGTATTTTTTATCGATTCTGTCTTAGAAATCAGTAAATTTTTTGTTTCGTTTGTTTTGCTTAAGTGTATGAATTTATCTCAATGTATTTTGATTTTTTGTGTTAATTTGGTCTCTGCAGATCTGACACCGGGGTTTGTGCCTTATTGTTGGATAAAAATTTGGGGATTTTCTGTTGAGGGTCAGAATTGAGTTTGTGTTGATGGAAAATAATTTTGAATTGACAGGATTTACACTTAATTTCAATGGTAGTGGTAATGCTATACGAAGAAAGCCACGAGGATCTGTTGGGAGCAAGAGTCATGTTGCTTCTGGAGCATCTGGTTCAGTTGATCAGACCAACCAAATGACATCTGACTCTAAGTATGGTGGGGTTGATATGCATAGTATACCCCAGCTTGCTAAGAAGAAAACGAGACAAAGGTATAACCACAAAGAGAAGATAAATTCTCGAAAGCGATGCCGTTTTTATGAAGTTACAGATGTGGAAAAGCCACTACGCATTGATGCTGATGATATACCGAGCTTACCCCAGCATGCTAAGAAGAAAAGGAAACCATTGAACATTGATCATCAGCATGCTAAGAAGAAAAGATATGTTGGTGATGCATCTTCTAGAAAAGGGCAGAGCCATGGGAAGAAAATGAAGTGTTTACCAGTAGATAATTTGGATTTTGCAGAGGAGGCTCAGCCTGTGGTTGAGTACATAGAAAGTAGTTCTGGATATTCCTTTGATGCTGATGTAGTAGATGCATTGATGCTACTTTCCATTCAACCTGATGCTCAGTGCACAGGTCCTTCCAGATCTAAAGAGAACAGGTTACCCATTGTGTACTTCAGAAAGCGTTTTCGCAAGAAGAAAGATGATGGGTACCTGATGTCTGTTGCTGATAGGCTTCAAATCCAGGATTCAGAGAAGGAAGATGTTCTTATTGAATGCAGAATTGACCCCAAGAAACTGACGTGGTCAATAGGTAGCAATGGGTTACTGGAGTTGAACCCGGCATTGATACCATTTCAAGAATTCTATACCCTATTAAGCTTACCAGTCTGTCCTCTCCTTGATTTTCCATTTGGTTCCTGTACAGCCAGATCTTCCCAACTCGTTCTATTTCAACAATATGGTAAAATTGTTAGCACATGGCCCGAGGTTTATTTAGAGATCCTTTTGGTTGACAATGGAGTTGGTTTAAGGTTTTTATCGCTTGAAGGTTGCCTGAAGCAGGCTGTTGCCTTTGTTTTTGTTGTTCTCAGTTTGTTTTGCGACACAAATAAACTGGGGACATATTTTGAGGGGCAAATTCCAGTATGTTCTGTAAGATTCAAACTATCTTGTGTACAAGATCTTAGGAAGGAGCATGCTTTCACATTTTATAGCTTCTCCAAAATGAAACATTCCAACTGGTTGTACCTAGATTCAGTGTTTCAAAAGCACTGTTTGATTGCCAAGAAACTTCCTCTACCTGAATGCACTCTTGAGAACATCAAAGCACTCAAAGGTGAAAGCAGTCTACATATGAATCAACTTAGTTGGGAGCCCTCTCAGGTATCTTTCACATATTTATTTATCCTATAAGTTTCTTGCTTTCATCTCAAATTTTTTAAATGACTATATAAATTCGGTATTGTGTTTGATGAAAAAGAGGCTGGTGAAAGAGTTGTGAGCTCTAAGATCTTAATTTTTTTAAAATATATTTTTTGCATGTTTTGAATTGTCGTTGCTTTTCAAATATATATATATATATATATATATATATATATATTATGGGATTATTTTCCGAAATTAAATGCGAAATCTTGTTTGCAATTAGCAATCTCTCTAACCAAACTTTTCCTAGAATTGTTTCAATTTCTAACACTTTCTGGCAATTTGTCATCAGGGTTCAAGAAATATTTTTTTGAAGGATTTTATACCCATTGGCCTTACAAAATCTGGAAAGGAAAATAGAAGGCAGGCTCCAAAATGTACTGTGAAGCATGGAATGCTGCCATTTGCTCTTCCTTATAGTGCTGCACCACTTTTCTTCCGTAGCCTTCATCTCAAGCTGCTAATGAGAAGTTCTCTAGCTTGTGGTCGCCTTAGGGAGTGCACTCTTGCTTGTTCCATGGAGCTACCAGGAAACACCAGCAATTCAACAACCATCTGTTGTGCTGTACCTATGCATTGCTCTGAAATCTCTCTGCAAGTCGGAGATCGATGTGATACTAAAGGTTCCCAAAGAAATCTAGAATTATTAGCATGTAATTCAAATGTGCTAATAACTCTCGGAGATCGATGTTGGAGAAAATCAGGGATGCGGGTTGTATTAGAATTTCCTGATCAAAATGAGTGGAGTCTTGCTGTCAAGTTTTCTGGACGTACAGAGTATTCGCACAAGGTCCATCATGTATTTCAAACTGGGTCAGCAAACCGCTACACACGTGCCATGATGTGGAAAGGAGGAAAAGACTGGGCACTGGAATTTCCTGACAGGAAGCAATGGATGCTATTTAAGGAAATGCACAAGGAGTGTTACAAACGCAACATTTGTGCAGCTTCAGAAAAAAATATTCCTATTCCTGGTGCACGTTTAGTAGAGAAATGTGAAGATAATACATACAATCCGTTTACTCGTTCTTCCGGGTACTTGCGGAATGTTGAGAATGATATTGACATGGCTATGAATCCGTTGAATATCTTATATGACATGGACAGTGAAGATGAACAATGGATTTTAAGAAATGAAAAATCTTTGCAAACTCAAATGACTTCTTGCAGGGTAATTACTGATGATCTTTTTGAAAAAACTATGGACGTGTTAGAGAAGTTTGCATATGCTCAACAGCGCGATCACTTTACTGTTGCTGAAATCGAAAGAATCATGGCTGCGGTTGTGCCGACTGAAGTGATTGATTCCATCTATCAACATTGGCAGCAGAAACGGAAGAGAATTGAAAGGCCATTGATAAGGCACCTGCAGGTATCTCATTTGAACATTTCCATTAAATCTTTTGATGTATTATTAGCATGCGTCTTGCAACATCTAAATCGGACCAAACAATGTTAATGAATTAATTCAATATTCAAGTTGGCCCTTTTACAAGTATTATATTTTTTTAATATTTACTAAAATCACCCTTGGAGGGGAAGAATGTATTTCTAGTGTAGACAATTTGGAAGATACCATCTGGGTTGAAGGCAGAAGAATTAGTTATATTATAATGTAATCAGAAGATATTTATGGTTAGGTTTCATTTGTGGATTCGTTGGAATCGGACACAAATGAAACAAATTGCCAGGAACAGGTAAATAGAGTTTTGAAAATTAGAGAGTATCACAGAGGTTTAAAAAAGATAGATCGGTACAGAGGAACAGACGTTGTAGTGTCTAAAGTAGAGTTTGGTGGTAGTCTCTGGAAGTGAGATACCTTTTTTCTTTCTTATTGAAAATGTCAAAAGTAGAGAGCCAGGCATATGTAGGCAAATCACTCAACCAACTGTAGTTTACCTGATTGACTTATTACTCACCATTCCTTGTAGTACTTAATAATTTACTAAAACCTGCTACTAATACTATTAATTGTTCTGTGGCCCTTTACTTCGCTAATACCCCCCTAAAAAGCAACTATATCCTCGTGATCTCATGGTGTCAAAGGAAAATCAAGAAAGATGCACTCGACTAAGGGGGTGGTTGACATAAAACTATCGATGTACATATGAATACATCTAAATTAATTTTCATAACCGGAAATCAACGTAACTTATAAAAATATAATAAAAACATATGTAATAGATTAACTCTAGTAGTGATTAAAATGTATAAACAATAAAAAAACATACATAGTATAAATGCTTTTGAGTATGTGCCTCCAATTCCTCTTCAAACTTTGCTTGCATAACTCACTCAGGTCAAGTGACATAATTTTTTTAATGGGATACTTATACTAGTTTAAAAAATGGGCAGTTCATCAAATGTGAGATCTGCCATAATTCTTATTATTTGAAATTGCAATCGTGATGCCGTAGCTTCTCACACTCTTCTATGTATGTTTGACTTGTTCTTCGCTTTACTTTAAAAAAAACAATCATGTTTCAAGTGAAATCTGTATGCTTTACAGTGATTCCATGTCAAAACAGGACAAGAAATATTAAGTTGTTATTTAGCATCTGTTTGTGGTCATTGTTAGATCGCACAATTTCCAACCCCCACTCCTTTTTCCAGGCAACGTTAGTAAAGATAGGTTAAAAAATTAATGTCTCTTTTTGGTCTTGCACTGTATGAGGTTGTTGTCTAGAAAAATTTCCTGATATTTTTGTAATTTATCAGCCTCCGTCGTGGGAAACCTATGAAAGAAAAATGCAAGAGTGGCATCAATTAATGACCCAAAAGAGCAATACCTCTGCCTGCGGAGGCAATATGAAGGCACCACCTGTGGAGAAACCAGCCATGTTTGCTTTCTGTTTAAAGCCTCATGGTCTGGAAGTGCCTCATAGGGTTTTGAAACGTCGATCAAAGAAAAAAATTCATCTTGCTGGGCATAGGCATGCTCTAATAGGAGATCAAGATGGTATTCATACTTTCGGTAACAGATTTCTATATGCTTTGGTGTTGTTTTTAAAATGGTTGTTTCTTGGCATTGAAGTGGTGTTTCTGATATTTGCTTATCTCCGTTGAACGTGCAGAGAAAAGATCCAACCTGTTCACATTTCGAGATAAGAATGCTACATTTCCTGACTGTAGTCCCAGATTGTGTTCATTAAACAATGATGCATCTGACTTTTCTATTCACCCCAAACTTTTCAAGAACAAGTCAAAAGTGGTCCGCTCGCAGTTAGGCATGCAAGCTCTTGACGAGTTCACCGTGCGCGAGGTATCATGTGAAGCCAAGGATGCGTGTAAAATCGCAAGGATAAAAAGAGAAAGAGCAGAAAGATTGTTCTTCAAAGCAGAGAATGCCATTCATGTGGCACACTCTGCTCTCATGACTGCTAATGCAGTAAAATCTGCCTCATGCCGGAGTGATTGATGAATCTAGGTAAAAATGAGAGGGCAAACGAATGAAATCAGTAACTCTTGTCCGTTGGCTGTTCGTTTGAAGTGGTTTTAGTGCACATACCGGTAAGAATTATGTATTCTTTGTATGGTGACGCTGACTCTCGTTTTATTTGCTGTTATTTCTTACCCCTCTTATATGTTTGATTTGCTGAAACAATTAGCTGAAATAATACTTAACATCTCTCAATCTAAATATAATTTAGTAATTCTTATTATATTTGAGCATGATAAGATTTCCGTGAACTTATGAGCTTGTCTAAGGCGGGTCATTTTAATTATTATTTGGTGGTTCTCATTTTTGGGATAGCAAGATAGTTTAGTTTCTTAGCTTTGCTTAGCTTTATGACATAACAGAGCAAATATTGGTTGACTTTGTGAATGTCACTTGTGTTGGCATATCTTAGTCTGCTGGAAGTAGTTTAAATTTGTCAAAGCAGGTATGTGCTTTAGGCTGAACCCCCAATCTGTCAACGTCACTAGATAGCTAGCCAATGAAAATGACAAATCTAGGATAGGAGTTGGTTAGATGTAGGTTACGAGAGTGATACCTACTGTTATGCTGTAAAGTGACAAATGCGGGCTTGGTCAGATATAGTTTGTGGTTATCTGGTTTCGTTTTGTTTGCCTCTAAAAGTTTGAGATTTTTAACATCGGAGGATGAGCTAATGTGCCTGCCTTCAGTTGACTCCATTTTTTTCTTTGGGGGGAAATGCTGGCGCATTGCGATGTCAAATGTGAAATATAGCGCTCGCGCAATGCGTGCCATCTTGGTCTTCTTTTAAAATTATATTTATTTTTATTTTTATTCCTGTCAATGTGCAAGTGCCATAAAAAGAAATAGACATCCCAAGAGCCCCTTTTTGCCAATAAATAATCTGATATCCTTAATTGTTAGTCCGTTCATTTGTTGGAAGTCGATTGGAGGTTTGGAATTTGGATTGTAATTAGTATCAATTTTCCGCAAATACTTGATTTGAACTTCTATATAAATACAATGATAAACGGATGCAGATACAAAAGGAAAGTCATTTTTACCAAATGAAATTATTTTCTGCATGTCTAGTCTTGTGGTCAGATGATTCAGTTTTGAGTATGGTGGAGTTCACAAGGCAAGGCTTGTAACTGTACAAACTATGTCTTCTATACATTTTTATTTATAATTTATATGTTATGCGATTTGACTTTTAAAATCAGATTTAATATACATTATTCCAGTTCTTGGAAAGTGAATAATCTATGTGCGTGTTTGGGGTATTATAAAAAAGTTGACTTATAGCTTAAAATGAGTAAGGGATTTATAAGTGATAAGTTGATGGATTATTTCAAACTGATTTTAATGATTGCATATCAGTTTTATATATTTCAGCCGACCTAACCCAACCCTATTTAAATTAAAAAATTTGTTCGATAATTTATATATATATATATAAATTATTATATATAACTGTACATTATATAATACAGTATATCATCTTATTTATAGACGTGTACATAACTAAAATTATTATGTTAATAAAAAAAATATTAGCACTAAAATCGTAAGTTATACGTATTTTAGCTTTACTTGAATTTTTGAAATGAGGACATTGTGTAATATTTATTTTTTATAAAAATTATTTAACACATTCAAACCAACCCAACCCGCCGCAAACTTAAGGATGATAAGTACGGTTGGGCCATGAATTAATTTTTTGTGAGTTGGATTAAAAAATTTCAAACTTATTTAATTAGTCTGGGTTGCAAAAATGCTTCCAACCCTCGACAACCTAACCCATCAACACCCCTAACTATGATTCCCATTTTTTACAGTCCCTTGTATAATTCTAAAATATAAAAGTTACGTATAATATGTTACTTATTTTAGATCAAATTTTGATTATAGATTTATCAATACTTGAATAATTCGTATAAAGCTAATAAGTGACATAGTATTGTATAAAAATATAAATCGTATAACAATTAACATTTAATTAAAAAAAATAAAGGTGAAATAATAAAATTTGTAAAGAAATACATAATTATATATTAAAACAACAAAAACTTAAAAAAATGGAGCTATATAATAATATAAACTAACATTTTTTTATTAAAAAATTGAATAAACATGTTGTATAAATAATATAAAACAACATATTATTTACTCAAAAGTTGAAATAATAAAAGATAATATGATGAGCGAATATACTTTATCTAATAATAATTTTAAAATAAACTCAAAATTCAATGTAGGACACTCGATTATGACATGAAACTGTTACGATGAGGCTAACATTTCGATTCTCGATGTTTACATACAAATTTGACATTTTCTATCTTCAGTAATAAATGGGTGACATGTTTGTAATTTTAAAAATACAAGGGTAAAGTTGTAATTTCATGAACAATTTTTGGGTTCTTTTTGCCTCTGATGATCTTTTAATATATAAAAGTAGATTTTTTAAAAAATTGGTTATGTATGTAAAATTATACATTTAGATTGTCTTGCTCTTTTTTTCATGTATATATATATATATATATTTTCGTATTTATATAATTTTAAATTCAACTATCTATTTTAAGTCTATTATTCATTACACACATTATCTAACAGCCTGGTTTAGAAATTAAATAAATTGAAACATATTTTATATTATGATGTAGAATTATTTTTTAACTCAACTTTAAATTTATATATCTTAAAATATTATCCTATTAATAATCTAATATATACATAGAAACGAATTTTAACAAATTCATATTTCCCCAATTTGAATTTGGTTACATTTATGAATAATTTAGATTTTTTTTATATAAGAAATATAAACCAACAATATATTTAATCAAAAAGTAAAGTAAAAAAGAGAAAATAGGATTATAATGGAACCTGTAGCTTATCTAATAAGATTTTTAAAGTTAACTCAAAAATTGATGTAGCACAATGGTTATGAAACTTTATTTGTAAGTGGAAGGTTTGTGCTTGAATCCTGAAAGCAACAAAATTTCATATAATTTTTGCATAAACTAGAGGGGTGGCATTTTTGTAATTATATGATAAATAAGGGTAAAACTGTAATTTCACAGTCATTTTATTGGCATATTTTGCCCTTGGTTGGCTTTTAATATATAGAAGAAGATTTTTTCGTATTTATATAATTTTAAATTCAATTATCTATTTTAAGTCTATTATTCATTACACACATTATCTAACAGCCTAGTTTAGAAATTAAGTAAATTGAAACATATTTTAGATTATGATGTATAATTATTTTTTAACTCAACTTTAAATTTATATATCTAAAAATTATATGATGCAATTATATCCACACGTAAATGAAATATTTATCTTTCTTAAAATATTATCATATTATTATCCAATAATCTAATATATACATAGAGACGAATTTTAACAAATTCATATTTTCCCAATTTGAATTTGGTTACATTTATGAATAATTTAGAATTTTTTTTTATAAAAAATATAAACCAACAATATATTTAATCAAAAAGTAAAGTAAAAAAGAGAAAATAGGATTATAAGGGAACATGTAGCTTTTCTAATAAGATTTTTAAAGTTAACTCAAAAATTGATGTAGCACAATGGTTATGAAACTTTATTTGTAAGTGGAAGGTTTGTGTTCGAATCTTGAAAGCAACAAAATTTCATATAATTTTTGCATAAACTATAGAGATGTTGCATTTTTGTAATTATATGATAAATAAGGGTAAAACTGTAATTTCACAACCATTTTATTGACATATTTTGCCCTTGGTTGGCTTTTAATATTTAGAAGAAGATTGGACTTTTACCGAGTTTAGATCATCAAAACTAATAGTATTTATTTTTTGTTAAATTTGATATTACCATATGAAATTTAAATTAATTCGATATCTAATACAATTATTCTTTTAAATTTATTAAAAAATCTAATTGATGATAAAAAAAATATAAAATTTTAAAATATATTTAATATTAAATTTTACAAAAAAATATAATTTAATTTTTTAATATTTTTTAAATTGATAATTTAATCTTTTAGATTCACAAAATCTAAATTATATTCAATATTAAATTTCGAAAAGAAATTACAACTTAATATTTGTTAAAATCTAAATTTTATCTTTTATATACACAAAATTCAAATGAAAGAACAACCAACTAAGGATCGGTAATAAACTAGATAGTTAGTCCGGGTTGTAACAATTCAGATAGTGAAATCCGAATTACCACGTAAGTCTATATATACTTCGCGTTTAATAAACAAAATCCGATATTTAATGTCTTGATCATTTAACTGCTCTCTCTCTTTCCTCTTTCATCGTCTTGATCATTAACCTCATTATCTCCCTCTTATCTCTCTCATTAACCCTTTTCTCTCATATTATCTTGATCATTAATTAATCTCTCTATGATCTCTCTTTTATTAACCATTCTCTCTAAGAACGTCTCTCGTAGGGGATTGTTATTGATTCAACCCCTTCGAACATGAATTGATAACTTTGTTTTTGAAGTTTAAAGTTTTAGGAAAAAAACATGTCGTATAATGTTGTCAATTGTACGGTCCAACTATTAATTCATGACAAGTTTTAATCCCAAAACTCACCCTTGAATCTTGAATTTTTTGTGACTGGAAAATTTTGAGAAGTTTGCTTATGTGTTTGTAAATTTAAACAAAAAAGCTGTGAATTCTAATAACAAGAAGATCAAAATTAATGGTGAAAAAATAGCAACTAATTAAAAAGGTCGGGTGCGGGACTTGGACATGCCAAAATAAACGAACACATAACACATATACAAGATTTTGATGGCGATTGAGTCGAAATCAACGAAATTATAAGTTAATAATAGAATCTAAAAAAAATTTAATATTAAAATTTAAAAAAAATATGATTTAATTTTTTTTGTATTTGTTGAATTCTAAATTTGATCTTTTACATTAACAAAATCTAAAATATATTTAACATTAAATTCACAAAGAAATTAAAATTTAATAATTGTAAATTTCATAATTGAATATTTTATATTCAAAAATTTAGTATTTATTTTTTTTGGACTTACTTATTAGAATATAAAATTAAAATTTAATAAGTTTGGATCAAATTATCGGACAAAATAAATAATTATGTTTTGTCAAATTTAATTATTAACAAATATTCTTTTATATTCATTAACAAATCTAATTGATATGAAAAAGTATCAAAATTTAAAATTTATTTAATATTAAATTTTGCAAGGAACAATAAGTTTTTGACATTTGTTAAATTCATAATTTAAAATTTTATATTAATAAAAATCTATTATATATATAATAGCACAACATGTCTCATTTTATTCAAAGTAGTTTTACAATATACCCTTCAATGCATCATAATTTTACTTTAAAGTCCCTCCAAAGTCAAATGTTATAAAAATATAAGAAAATCTTCATCTTGATGAGAATCGAACCTAAGACACTTCAATACTAACTACTAAGAATTTCAAGTCACCAATTTAACCATTGAGCTACTTGGGCTTTTTTGTTGTGCTATAAAACTCATTAGTGTGGTTATGCCTTTCACAAATATTATTTTACACTTTAGTTTTTATTCAAGATTCTTTCATGATAATTTCATTCGTCTAATTATTAATAAAAGTGATTATTGTTATAAAGTATATCCAATAGACACGTATCTCTTTAAGTAAATTCAATTATGTTTTTTCCGTTGTATTCACAATTTTAAGACAAAGTACAAATGCATTTTTAGTCACATAATATCACTTTTTAGTCTGAGCATCCAATACTTATCAGGATGTTAATTCTACTTCAAAAATATTTATATGGGGTAGGGAATTAAAACTACGGGCTTTCATGTTAACGACTAGCTCAAATAATACAAAATAGTAATCATTTTGTCTCAACTAGGTTCATACATATCAGATAATATAAGTAATAATCTAAGCACCTCTATAGTTGTTACCCTGACCAGAGATGAACGTAATCCGGATTCAGATCGGATTTTTCGATATCCGATAGGGTCGGGCTTTTTTAAACCGAGACAAATCTCCTCTAAAATATTTATACCCGTAGATAGGGTCGGATCAGGAGGGGCAAAATCAGATTTTTACAAATTATTTTAGATATTGATAACTTTAACTTTTTTTTAAGTTTATTTTTTCGGATTTAATTGAAAATTTTAAGCTTTAATTTGAGATTTAATTTAAAATTCTAACTTTTTGAATTGGGCTTTTATATTGATCAAGACTACGTCCAAATCGAGATTAAATTTGGGTTTATTCGGCTCGAACCGGACCGAGATTTTGTGAAAAATATGTGATCCGTTTAAGCCTGCGGGCTGGATCCAATTGAGGTGGACTTTTTTTTAATCAGATTTTTTCCGATTTTTTTAACCAGATCGAACAGTTTTTTTGAATACAAATTTATGTGCATCTCAATCCCGTCACCTCATGCATTAAGGACAAGTATACTACTCCGGCCGCATATTGAGAATTATGGAGAGTATTGATACTTTCAAAATGGAGTCTTTATTTGACACCTTCAAGTAATTCCTATCTGATTATTAATTAGCTTATAAAACTAATCATCAAATACATTCAACTAAGAACAAAATCTTCTTCGGACTAATACCAAACCAATCTTCCTTGCAAATCTTCTGAATCATGGCACATAGTGCCACCAACAAGTTCGAACTTGTGGCGGGATCACCACAGCAAACTGAAGAATACTTATCATCGCAAAATTAAACTGACGTGAACTAGAAAATATCATTACAAAATAACATCAAGTTTTGTCGGTTAGAGCGATCCCGTGCCTTGCACGGGTATTGAAGCTAGTTGAAATAAAATGACAACGCAGCTATAGTTATTCGAACCTGAAATCCGGATCTTACCCGAAGTCTATATATACGCGTTTTGGGAACAAAATCAATTGTCGATCATTAGGTCTTGATCAATTAGCCCTCTGTCTCTCTCTCACTCTCTCTCTCTCTCGTTAACCCTTCTCTCTCACTCTCGAATCATTAACCCTTCTCTCTTGATCAATTAGCCCTCTGTCTCATCTCTCTCTCTGATCATTAACCCTTCTCTCTAAGATGTCTTCCAATTGTTATCGTTTTAATCCTTTTGAACATGAACTCATAACCGTGTTTTTGAAGCCTAAAATTTTGGGACAAAACCTGCCTTGTGATGATGTTAAGGAGACTCAATTGTATGCTACTAATCCATGGCAAGTTTTCCCTCCCAAAACTCACCCTTGGATTTTGTCGGAAGTGTCTGCCGGAAAATTTGAGATGCTCACTTATGTTTTTGTTAATTTAACAAAAAAAGCTGTGGATTCTAACAAGAAGAAGATTAAATTTAATGGTGGATGTGAGCAATTTATCAGGAAGACCGGCTGCGGTACTTGGGACGGCAAAACCAAGCGAACCGAGATACGGGATTTTGATGATAATCTCGTTGGGGAGAGGAAGATGCTTGCTTTCAAAATCACCGATATTTCGGGCCTGGAGGATTTTAGTAGGTTAGGAGGCCATTGGAGAATGCACGAGTATAGTTTGTGCGGGGTTAACAGTGATATTTCTAATCCCGATAATACTGTGCTTTGCAAGATCACGCTAGACCCTTTCAAAACTCCTCAATTGAATCCCAGCAAAACCATTCATCCAATAAAACCTACAGTTACTCAGAGAAAGAATGATGATGTTGTTACAACTCAAAGTTGTTGTGATGGTGGTTTCGTGTCAAATGAATTTTCTGGGTCTAAACGAGAAGAAGAGAAAGATTTCTGTTTTGAAATTGATGAGGAGTGGTTCAAAAGTATTTATGCAAGTGAAGAAGGTGAATGTGTGAATTTTGAGTCCCCAAGATATCCGGAGCAGCTAATCGATGACTTCACTACTCTGGGAAAAAGGAAGCTTCATGTTGAAAGTTCGTTCGCGATCAGTAAGAAGTTTTGTTGCTGACATACGATGACTTGATGACTCTTGAGCATTATTTTGTGGCGTAGCAATTAGAATTTTCCTGATATTTTTCTTAAATTTTTTATGTTTAGCTATGTGAATTGAAAACTTCATTTAGTTTAGAATTGTGTTAGTCCACAAACCTAAAGAAATATTCTTACTATGTTGCAGTGACGCATCTTTGTTTTGTTGAGACGCTGTCTCTATGACAGTGAGGATGAGGTTAGTCTCTGTACTTCATATTTACAGTTTTTTGCTGATGATCTTTATGTTTTCTAAAATTGTGACTTGCTTCTTTGATTTTCTATCAATACATTGAATGGGAAAGTATGCATTATCTTTTCTTTTCCGCTTTTAGCTTGGCCCTGGGAATGCTAGTGTTAAGAAGTTCACTTAAGTAATTTATGTAGCTCATGGGTGCATAGTTGTAACAACATTATTTACAGCGTCTTGAGTTTTTGTTTCCTCGAGTATGAGAAATAAGTAAGGGAATCTTAAGAAAGCATTCTTTAGGTATGTCCTAGTTTTTAACGAGAGGAGTGAAATGTGGAAGAAGGGTGAGAAAGAAATTTGATTAACTTTGATTGAATTTCTCTAAAAGTGAATGTAGTACAACTTTCTAAGCTTTTTTGAGCGGCTTAGTCACTCTCACTATCCACAAAAGGCATGTCAAATTTTCTTAATGAATGTTACAGTTCTGACCTCCCTGCTTTTTCTGTGTAGCATATCTAACTTCACCCTTTAATGTCACATTCCACCTCATTAACAATCTAACAGAAATTTAAGTTGCCTTTTCTTCTCTACTCCTGATCACCACTTGCAGAAGTCATCACATTAGATCTAGGTATCACATTAGATCTAGGTTGGTGCAGGCGTGCAGCTGCTGGGATTATTGGATTGCACAGCGGCCAAAGTCTTACCTTGTGCTTGAGGTTGTAAATTTAGAAACCTCTCTTGAATCATATAAAAGTCATCTGGCACTTTTGTCTGCTTATTTTGGCTCGAACTGTGTGTTTGTAATTCGTACATCCAGCAAAACCTCCAGTAAAACCATATATTTCATGCAGTTGCTCAGGTACAGTGCATGACAGCTTCTGTCCCAGTAAAAACTTGTTTTAAACAGGAAACATGAAAACATGGCAGAATTTTGCTGGATGAGGGCAAGTCCAACTAGTATGCCAAAGTACAGAACCTTTTGCAAAATAGATTTCTGCCACACCTGCACTTTGCCAAATTTAGTTACTAGTTACTACTCTGATACCAAGTTAGGTAGAAATCTGAAATAAGGAAAAAAATGTAATTAACTACAGATAAGAACAGAAAACGCGGAAGTAGGCTCAGCCGGTCAGGGAGAGAAACAAATATTGTATATTTAAAGCTTTTCGAGTGGCTTAGTCCGTCCCAACAAATACCCACATAAGGGATTAAAATTTCTCTTTAATGCATATTGTATATTTGACTTCCTCCTTTTTTAATTTTTGTCCTCTCTAGCATAATAGAATTTCATGTTGCTTTCCCTTTGTTACTTTGGGTGATGTCTTGCATGAGTCATCGTCGTAGGAGGTTCCGGTGCAGCTGTTGGTTTATTACATGTTTATTCTAATAATATCCGTTTCGGATTCACAAAAGATTTGTTATACCCATCATATCTTAACTTTATAAATAAATTTTTAGTTAGCTTCTTTCCTTAATTTTTCTCTCAACTTCTTTCTTTTCTCCCTTCTTAAAACTCGAAAGATGCTGTTAATATCAGGCTTTATAGTTTATTACATTGTTTTTACTTTTATTAATATGAGATGACGAAATACTGCAATTGTTATTAGAATTTGAAGTTGTTAATGTACTATGTACTTCTTGTACCCAACTAATGACTTTCTTCCGACTGTCAAATGCCAAATAATTGAATTTCACGTCAGTATTGGTGTGGCTTCATCTGCCTGTAAACCTTTATTTTCAACAAACAAAATAGTGGTGCAAAAGATGACGATATCATAATTATTATCATCAGTTCTACTTTTTATTGTGTATCGTGTTTTTCTTATGCCATTTTTACATCTAAAAAAGCCTCCTGTTATCCTTGTTATAAGTTTCGTGATAGAGCTACACTCTATCTCAACCCAAGGAAGTTAGATCTCAGCAACTTCCCGAGAAAAAGGCAGCAGGCAGAAAGCCCTCTGGTCTGGGTGCTCTTCCTGCTGCTCCTGCATCCATAGTTGATACTTATGAAAAGCTATTATCCTCTATCCTAGAGTTCTCAAGCTTTGGGAAGCTTTTTAAGGTTATTTTACAAGATATTATTTACCTGTAACTTCCCTATCATAATTTCACTTTAGTAATTGTTATTTACCTTTCATCATAATCTTTGATGGGCTGTTAATGTATAGTCAAGCACATCTTTGATGGGCATGTTCTGCTTCAGTACAGTTGCACAAATACAATCCCTCAGCAGTTATTGGAAAATGTGAATATCTACTGTAAAATTTTGTTGAGTTGTAAACAATTTTACGATGCTAACGTGAAGGGGTGTGTTGTCAGGTTTAAGTTTTTGTGGATGCTTCAGAAGCTAAAATATTTTCAGAACTCAGAAGTAGAGGTCAAGCCTTTAAGATCCCTTCCATACGATTTACAAGGGCAGACATTTGTGGCTTTTGAGAAACCTGAAGGCTGCTGTTGGGAATTTTTTGAAATGTCTTGAGATTTATTGTGAAAGAGGTACCTGAAATTCTCATGTACTGATAATGCTTCTTTTTTTTCTTAGTTGTGGTTTTGAGTCGTTGAAGGCAGCTATTATTTTTGGCAACATTTTTATGGATGTGTCATTTATGTTTAGCATCATGTTAAACTTGTCTATACTCTTAAGTGTTGAGAATCGTTTCAGAATAATAGAATGCATTGCAAATGTCTGGAACTTAAATGGAAATATTATGGTTGTATATTTGATATTATAGTACTGATGGTTTTATATCATATCCAAATGTCTCTTGTTCTTTTTGGTGGTTGTGTTCTCTAGTGAAACTGTAAAGGCGGTTTGATAACCATAAATTTGAAAATAAATGTATGTACCTCTGAGGGTGTTCCAACTGTATACTTCAAAATTAATGCAAGTAATTGGGTTGCTGCTTGTATACACACTCTCCTTGTTCTGATCTCTTTTCTTTATCGTCTGGCATCATAGGATTGATGCCTTTTCTCGTGAAGCCGAGGATGGTGGTGTTGAAGATGAGTACCAGTCGGAAGACCTTGAAGTTGTTGCAGAAGATTACATACTAAAAGTGGGTATTGACATATTATATGCTTGCTTCATATGTGTTTTTCTGGAAGACAATTAATGAATGATTTCTTCTCATTTTTCTTTCTTTCACAGGGTAGTGAAGTTGTCCCAAACAATGCTAGACCGCACACATGTTTGTTATCTGGGGTCTACATTGAAAACGTGAAGGTGCTAGTTATATTGTCATTTGGAATTGATATATCTGATGATATATCTGTCAGCGATGCTCTTCATGAAATAGGGGCAAGCGGTTCGCTGGTCGGTTTAATGAACAAAGTTCGGTATCTCCTATACCTAAATTGGGTTGGAGGCGACGGTCTGCAAATTGATCTTTATATGTAAACTAAACCAGTCAGTTCCAGCAGTACATTTGCTTGCTAGGGTCATCTTTGCTTTATGATATGTTATGTTTGTTGAAGGCACTTTGTAGGGTACTGCCACAAGTGCTCCGAGTACTTTAACGAGTTTATGAATGGAAGATTGTCTGAACTGAGATTTGGAACTCCGAAGGACTGATTTATACAATTCAACACGCCCTCGATTTATTTGCCCAAAAAGGTTGGAGGTTTAGGTGTGTCTTTTGTAGAAGGAAAACATCTAATTATGTACGTAAATGGTGGTGGAGCAATTTAAGAAAATAGAGAAGGGCTGAACGAGGGTGTTTACCAGTAAATGTGGGTTGAAATGCCTACTTATTATTTTTAGCGAGGAGAATTTTGTTCCCTGCATGAAGAATTGGAGGTACTTTTTCGTCAAGTATAAACAATTAAAGACATTAACGAATATGAGTACAAGTTTTAGAGAAGTTTCTCTAATTAGTAACTGTGTAGTACAAAGCTGGATTCCTGAAAAGTAATCTTGAAAAATTCGGATTTTCTGTTACGTATGCAAGTCTCGTTTTTAAGTAGTAGGCATGTTTCAAAAAACTAAGTGAATTGTTCTACTGTGAATCTAGTACATGCTGAGATTCTCCGTCTGACTCTTAGGAAATTAGTTTGATTTCAGTCATTTATTAATTCTAGATTTTATTTGATGTTTTCTTCCTGCTTAATTTTTAAATGATTAAGGCAACCGGAGCTCGTCCATAAACAAAATAATTTATTAATTATTTTGTTTCAGTGTTCTGCAAAATCAATTAATACTATAATTAAGCCGGAGGTGTTGAGGTTGTCAAGGTGATATGGAAACTCGTGTTTTTCTAAATAGCAGTGTGGTACCTTTACATTTGCACTTTGCAGCCAGATTCGTTCCTGAGAGTGGTTGAGATATGACCTTGGTTTTAATCAGTTATTATTCCTTGCTTGGAGATGCTGGCCTACATTTGCCTCGCATTTCTAAGCATAAGAACCTTATTGTATAAATTGTCCTTATATTTCTATTTAATGTAATATTCCTATAGACTCCCACTAATACGCTACTACTGCCTATGTAATTAACATTATTGACTTTATATTGTGGTGTGTTTTTAACTTATTCATGTAGGGTTACTGTGATTTCTTCCAGAAGAGAAGTTGCTTCAATCAGTAGAAGTGGGGCAGGTTGTTTATTTAATTAAATTTACTTTTTGTATCACTTGTCTCTTACTCTTTGTTAAGATCATGTTGCCTACCTTGCAGCCTGTTTGCTACTCTATAAATACTACTCCCTCAGTCCCAAATGAATCAGTTCCCTTTTAAGTATGTGCCAAAACAAAAGTAAAATCTACCTTTTAACAACTTGAGTACTTTCTGCAGCTGTTAGTATTAGTGCACCATGCAATAGTTCTTCGATGGCTTCTGCTCTGACCTTTGAAGTCTTAAGTGATTATGACATTTGTATTTGTGTCAGTTTGACACAACTATTGCTTGTATTTCCCCATTTGATGCACCCTGTCCCTGTAGCCTGTATAGTTGGACATGGATGACCAAGATGCAATAGTGTACAAACCAGAAACTGAATTCCACCAGTATTGCATCTTAAAGGATGCAGAGTAATAAGTATTCAGTTATGAGTTTTTTCTCTACTTTCATGGGGAGCAGTAATTATTTTGTAATTTATTGAAGTTTTGTAAATTTTAAAGCTGGGTGATTTGCACATAACATATGGTCTTAAGTTAACTTTGTGGCAATAATGACTAGTTATTGTCAAGTGTCAACAGTCAGCATTATGTCTGTAGGTAAGATTATTGTATATTTGTTTTTTGTAGCGCACGGTTCTAACAACTTAATACCTATAGATTGCTTAAAAGTGTTGTGCGTGTGCTAACACTTATTTCCCTACCAGGAGGGTGTACGAGCTATCTGCAAAGAGGTGAAAACATTGGTCAAGAAGTGTGGGAAGCCCAAAATGCTTGATGCAATCAGACTACCCCCTCCCGAGCTATATCAATTCGTCGAAGTACTCTCTCTTTTTCTTCTTATCTACTGAACATTCGAAAAAAGTTTTTGCTGTTTCCATTTTGTTGTTGAGGACGGATCAAATATCTTACTTGTCCTGGATGTAGCCAGAATATGCTTCATAATATGGCCTTTAAACATGCGAGTAAATTAGTGTTTTCGGACTTGTGGCTAAAGTAATCACTTGCCACATTAAAAGTAAGAGATAGTCATTTGATCTTCTATCTTAATTATTGATTTGACTTAGTTTGTCCTAATAATTTAATAAATGCACACTTCACTTCATTCTATTATATCTCATCCTTCATTGACCGAGGTGCCAACATTTAGGTCTTATTTCATTTTTTTAGGATATTCTACTGTTTTTGAAGGTCATGATATTGATAGGAAAAAGAAGTGATGGTAGAACTCCAGATGAAACACGTGTAATTAATTCGCAATGTGGATTACTTCCCAGAGTACATGGGAGTGCTCTCTTTACACAGGGAGAAACCCAGGTATATTTCTATTTTGATTTTGGATGTTAACCATTATGAGTAACCTGTCTCTCTTATTTAGAATTGAACCTGAACACCTAGCAGATTTGGTACCATAGCAAGGCCCATTCTACATACACTTGGTCTATTGCACTTGGCAATATCATTTACACTGCATATTGGCATGCCTCGATTTATTAGTTTTGTACTAGCTAAAATGTAACATTGGATGATACTATCAGTATCTAGCTAAAAGACACTGTGGACCTTTAACTATGACCATACGTGCACCATGAACCTCTAATTTATTTTGTCCAGACACGGTAAACCTTAATGTTTGATAGTTGATTGTTAAAAAAAGATGTATGATAGTTGAGAAGCTATGAAGCATGGGTGCGGGTGCGGGTGCGGGGGTGCGCGATACGGGGATACGGCACTTCGGCAAATTCAAAAATATGGGGGTGCGCGGGGATACGGCAAAAATAAATAATAATAAAAATAAATAATATCTATATATATTTTATGTAATTAATTAACAACACAAAGAGTAGCAGTAACAGTACTACTGTAGTTATCGGGTTACTGTAGCAGTAACAGTACTACTGTAGCTATCGGGTTACTGTAGCAGTAGAGAGAAAATTGGCCCAATTAGCCCAAACAACTACAAATATATATCCACAATCCACTTAATCCCATATATACATACAGCTATACACACATATACACAGACAACCTACAAACATAGATCTGTACGATTATACAAATATGTATATATATATGTATACATACAATCATATACATATAGGGCACTTGAATTTGGGGCAAATGTTTAATTGGTAATTTAAGTACCGTTCTTTTATTTCTTCTGTTTTTTATCCCTGTAAAATGCCTTTTCTGCCCCTCCCGCACCCCCTCCCGCACCCCGCCGCACCCCCTCCCGCACCCCACCGCACCCCACTAAAATTTTGTCACTGTTATACGTGGATACGCCACGTGGCGCACTCCGTGCGCACCCCCGCGCACCCCGCGCACTCCCGCACTGCGTACGCACCCCCTACGCGACTCTTCACCAAAGTGAAGAATCCCTGCTACATAGTTGAGAAGTTGAACCCTGCTACGACCCTTCAAATCTTCTTATTGATTTTAATCTCTCATCCATATCCATTTTACTTTTTCTAGTGCTATTTTTTTTTGTTTCTTTATTATACCCTGGAGCAGGTTATTAGTATTCAGATTTTAGAATAATTACTATTATATGTGTGTAAATATTATACTATATAGTGATATTTGATTTGTAATAGGTAGTTATATTTGCACCCCCTCCATATATTCTCTCGCCCCGCCACATCGTAGTTATTTTTTTATTTTTTATTTTTACTTTGTGGACAGTAGATGATATCTGTTAAGCATAGGAGGTGGGGAGGGGGTGAGATCAAACTCTGGACCTCTTGTAGCTTTAGTTGCACCTTTGTGATCACTTGGGCGCTCCTTGATTCTCCACATTGCAGTGATTTTCATGTTTTCTGTTCGGAGTGTCATTCAATCCAAAGATTAATGTATCAATAGTTTAATTCATAGTCAATCTAAGAGAAGCCCTTTTTCAGTAAATTTACTTTTAATATATATTTAATCAGTGATTTTTACACTCTGTTTTGTCTTTCCTCTTTCCTTTGGGGTTTAGAGGCATTAGCGGTGGTCACACTTGGTGATAAACATATGGCACAAAGAATAGACAATCTTGTGGATCTGGACGATGTGAAGAGATTTTATCTTCAGGTGCATGGTTTGCTAAATTTCTGTTATTTACCCAAGTCTGAGTATCTTTTCATAAATAGATCTTTAAAATATACAAAAACTGCTCCCTCCCAACTGTATATCGTTTTCTACTGACGTGTCTTTGATGCTCCTGTTTACTGTAGTCTTACACCTGTTTCCTTGTTGCAGGTAAAAATAACTGCAAGAGATCGGCAAGCCTAGAGAAGGCAATAACTATTATTAGTAGTTTGACTATGGTTCCAGCTGTCGGGGAGATTTATAGGTCTGTAACTTCTATAGGTTTCCAGGAGTTCTATAATATGGCATTCCTGCATCCATCTGTAGTTTATCACTTCTAAAGATAAATTCCATGAAAAGAAAGTGTAACACCTTGTCAGTATTTCAAGGTTTAATAGCATTGTAAGTTTTCTTTTAGAGATTAGTGAAGTTATAATGACTGTTGCTGACAGTATTTCAACTCTTTGATGTCTTTTAAACAGAAACTGCGAGATCAAGTCCATAGCTCCTTACGGAGCCTTTGTTGAGATAGCACCTGGCAGAGAGGTATGTTTATTACTCCAGTGTCAAAAATCAATTAAACATTTTATATTTTTATGAGGTTCAAGTATTATCTGTACATGCAAACACAATGTACATAGGAAGTTGGGGAAGGGCAATGGAACCAACTATTGTTTCTGACTTTCTGAATATCACATACCTTAAAATATTTGCATATTTGGAGGTCAAATAAGAAGTAGGAATATGGTGATGACCTCATCTCAAAATTGTACATAACCTGACATGATATTATTAAATTTTGTCTTTCATTCTTCAATTTATTTAATGCAAGCCTAGTACTTGAAGCCTGCTCACTCACCTACAAAGTTCTCTTCTTACTTTTTTCTGCCAGCACCTTCACAATTCAGTGAAATCAACCTTCTTAGTTCTTAGTATTCTTTCTTGTTGTTTTTTAAATCTATCTTCTTTTTTTGCTTTGTCTCTATTGTTATTAATTATATAAGATCATGTTACACTTTAGGCATAATAGTATCTATCTCGTGTTTATATTGGTTTTCTTAAATTATAAAATATAGTTGTATAATTATGCATCACAGCCGGAACTGATAACTAATCACAAGTGGAACAGAATGAGTAACCTAATGAATTTTTTATCTTTCTTTTATTAATAGGTTCTTGACTTTTCAGGTCTGGGTCTACATCCAGAGGATCTTGCTGAGGATACCCTAAATTGGCCTGCAGTCAAAACTTTTTGGTCTCTACTTTCACCCCAGATATTTTCAGATCACCCCAAGAGACCTGGTGACGAAGATCCTTCTCCACCGTATAACATGGTCAGGAATGTTCTAGACATGAATGCCCATTTTGGTGGTTTTAAATCTGCTCTGTTGGAAGCTGGAAAATCTATTTGGGTCATGAATGTAGTGCCAACAACTGGGCCCAACTACCATCCTCTAATCCTTGATAGAGGATTTGTTGGCGTACTGTATGACTGGCAAGTTTAAGTTATACTCTGTATACCTTGTTCCAGTTTATATTGTTTGCTTTTTTTGGGTAATTTAATTGATCTCATCCTTTGTGTGTGTGGAAATTATCCGATAAATGTTAATTGTGTCCAACTTGAAATATAACGTTTAGTAAATTGAAACTGAATATACATCAGATGCTGTAAATTTATTAGTCCTTGATGATTTGATTCAGAATTTTTTTTTAATGGAACACCTTTGCAAGATAAATGATTCTTGTTTATTAATCATTTGTACTTGTGGATTGCTTAGGAGACCTCTGCTTATCCTTGACCTAGAAGTCAAGCTCTCTACTTGATTGAATTCCTGGTGGTGCTCAAAATTTAATTTAAACTAAAATTTAATTGAATTCCTGGTGGTGCTCTCTGCTTATCCTTGACCTAGAAGTCAAATTGATCTTTATATGTAAACTAAACCAGTCAGTTCCAGCAGTACATTTGCTTGCTAGGGTCATCTTTGCTTTATGATATGTTATGTTTGTTAAAGGCACTTTGTAGGGTACTGCCGCAAGTGCTCCGAGTACTTTAATTAACTAGTTTATGAATGGAAGATTGTCTGAACTGAGATTTGGAACTCCGAAGGACTGATTTATACAATTCAACACGCCCTCGATTTGTTTGCCCAAAAAGGTTGGAGGTTTAGGTGTGTCTTTTGTCGAAGGAAAACATCTAATTATGTACGTAAATGGTGGTGGAGCAATTTAAGAAAAGAGAGTAGGGCTGAACGAGGGCGTTTACCAGTAAATGTGGGTTGAAATGCCTACTTATTATTTTTAGCGAGGAGAATTTTGTTCCCTGCACGAAGAATTGGAGGTACTTTTTCGTCAAGTATAAACAATTAAAGATATTAACGAATATGAGTACTTTTAGTGATATGACCTTGGTTTTTAATCAGTTATTATTCCTTGCTTGGAGATGCTGACCTACATTTGCCTCGCATTTCTAAGCATAAGAACCTTATTGTATAAATTGTCCTTATATTTCTATTTAATGTAATATTCCTATAGACTCCCACTAATACGCTACTACTGCCTATGTAATTAACGTTATTGACTATATTGTGGTGTGTTTTAAACTTTTTCATGTAGGGTTACTGTGATTTTCTTCCAGAAGAGAAGTTGCTTCAAGCAATAGAAGTGGGGCAGGTTGTTTATTTAATTAAATTTATTTTTTGTATCACTTGGTCTCTTACTCTTTGTTAAGATCATGTTGCCTACCTTGCAGCATGTTTGCTACTCTATAAATATTACTCCCTCGGTCCCAAATGAATCAGTTCCCTTTTAAGTATGTGCCAAAACAAAAGTAAAATCTACCTTTTAACAACTTGAGTACTTTCTGCAGCTGTCACCATGCAATAGTTCTTCGATGGCTTCTGCTCTGACCTTTGATTTCAGTCATTTATTAATTCTAGATTTTATTTGATGTTTTCTTCCTGCTTAATTTTTAAATGATTAAGGCGACCAGAGCTTGTCCATATTCAGAAAAAGTTGGACCTGATGATGTTGATAAGGTAATCAAAATTATTTCTATTTTCATATCTATTCAAGTAAATTTAATGAAAATTTTAATACAAAAATAAATCAACTACTCAAAAATATATTAAAAAATAATTAAATTAATATTTTAAATTTGTTACAATTAGTCAATTGAAAATAATATTATAAATCAAATATATTCATTGCAGCACTCGATCAAACATATGCATAAATCCCAAACCCTCTTAACCCAATTTCTAATTACAACCTTATATCACTTTACGAACCAAACGACCCCTATCACTAGTTAGATTTTCGTCCCCGTATGTAGCTCAAGACTTGGCCCCTCGAATGAAAAAATAATAAAAATAATTAAATAAAAATTGAAAATGGTTAAAAATATCACTTTTTTTATACCAAATGGCAAGGATACGCAGTTTAAAAATTTTAGCCAAAAATATCATTGTAATACGCATTTTGAAAATGAGAATCACTTTTACGCACTTTAAAAATGAGTATTATGTATTAAAAAAACCAAAAAAGACAAAAAGAATAAAATAAAAAATCTATGGTTGACACCTATCTTGAAAATGCGTATCACCGCAATTAGAAGTGATAAGCATTCTCGTGTATCCTATTCTTTATTTTTTCCTCAAAATTTTATTTTTGCAATTGTTTTAAAAAAAACATATTACCCATTCTTTAAATACGTTCACTAATACCCATGTTCCAAATGTGTATTAGTCTGATAATAAATTTTTTAAAATGGGTATTTGTTTTTAACTGAATATTAAAAAAAAAAAAAATTAGCCATCGCCTAATAAAAATTATATATTTGATCTTGTTCATGGTCCTGCAAAGTGCAACACAATTACAGTATTTTTGTCCATTTGATAGTTTAATTCTAAATAATTTAGTTATTATTTGTGTGTTAGAGATGTATAATTATTTATGAAAAATTTAGATATAAAATTAATTGTTTTTAGCAATAATTATGTAAATATCTTTTTATGTAATGTATTTTTAGTTTGTAGAATATGCAAATAAAAGTATGCATATAGAGACATACTACAATAATCAGGTTTTATATTGATTTTGTCTATATTTATATTAGCTTTATTAAGTTTAAACATTATCCAATTTCTTTTAAAATATTTGCATATTTATCAAAACATATCAACCGCCAAAAGTCTGACCTTGTGTCAGTCTTTTGTGTTATATATTTAAGAATAAAATTTATTTTTGTATAAATGGTATTCACATTTTATATGTCTTCAAGTATTTATTACGCATTATAGATCGATTTATATAGAATCAAAAATGATATGAGTAATAATTTATCATTATTTCTTATTTTTTGATGGAAACATTATCCGCGATTTTTATTGTATTTTGGTTTTCTTAAACTACTTATGCATATGAATATTTGTTGAGAACCAGCGAATTACATTTAAGATAATCATAATATTTGACGATCAAAAACTAAAAACTGATTAGAAATGTTTCTATGTTTATCACTTTCTGTATAATATATTTTATTTATATCGTAGGTACCTAAATCAACAAATAAATAATAAGATTGTCACTTTTTTTAACAATAGGTGATCCAATATATATATATTGGATTTCTAGTTCTTTTCACATTCTCCGAACACTCAACTATATATATATAAGAAAATAATTAGGCTTTATTTAGTTGGTTGCCAACTAGAAACATTTAATAATAATTATTATATTTTAAATCAAATAAATGATGATTGTCGGATGCAATATCAAAAAAGTTCTTTTCTTTAATATTTAAAATATTTCAAAAAGTTCAATATTCATAACGGTCAATATCGTTAAGCATTTAAATATATGTTCTAAAGATATAACTTAATGAAGAAAAATATATATTAAAATTTACACACAAATAATTAGATGAGAAAATCAGAAACAATCAATACTATTATATAAAGGAGAAGACGGGGGCTGTGAGGTGGCGCTCTCAGGTAGCTTCGTTCTATTTTTCTAATTTTCTCAATTTTTTGAATTAATAATATTAAAAATTCGAAAAAATTTCAATTACCTTTTAAATACTTAATAATAGAGGAAATATATAATATTTTTGCATTTAAAATCTCTACTAATTGAGAAAGTAAATATACAATAGATCTTTACTAATGAAGGAAACTAAATATCACTAATGGAAGAAACTAAATATTCAATTATAATATTTTTGCCTTCAAAATATCTAAATTAGCAAAAAAATGTATTAACTAACATTATTTTGAACTTTCCTCTATTATTATCTAAATATTCTCATAATATTTTTTTTTAATAAAATTACTATGTTAACATATGGCTCTCCTAAACTTTTTTTTTTTTTATGTAATATAATAGAAAATACATGAACGTTTTGGTAAATAAGAAGTTAATAAATTAGATCGGTCTTGCATAAGAAATTAAGTAATTAATACAAAAAACTAGAAAAAATCTCAATTGCCTTTTAAATATTTAATAATGGAGAAAACTAAATATACAATTTCAATATTCTTGTATTTAAAATCTCTACTAATAGAGGAAAGTAAATATAATATTCTTGCATTTAAAATCTCTACTAATAGAGAAAATAAATATACAATATATCTTTAATAATGGAGGAAACTAAATATCACTAATGGATGAAACTAAATATTCGATTATAATATTCTTGCCTTCAAAATATCTAAATTATAAAAAAAGTGTATTCATGTATTGGTAAATAAGAAGTTAATAAATTAGATCGGTCTTGCATAAGAAATTAAGTAATTAATACAAAAAACTAGAAAAAATCGCAATTGCCTTTTAAATATTTAATAATGGAGAAAACTAAATATACAATTTCAATATTCTTGTATTTAAAATCTCTACTAATAGAGGAAAGTAAATATAATATTCTTGCATTTAAAATCTCTACTAATAGAGAAATAAATATACAATAGATCTTTACTAATGAACGAAACTAAATATCCTTAATGGATGAAATTAAATATTCGATTATAATATTCTTGCCTTCAAAATATCTAAATTATAAAAAAAGTGTATTACCTTACATTATTTTAAACTTTTCTCTATTATTATCTAAATATTCTCATAATATTTCTTTTCAAATGAAATTAACATTCTAACATTCTCTTCTCGTAAACTTTTTTTTTATGTGATATAATAGAAAATACAGGAACGTTTTGGTAAATAAGAAGTTAAGAAATTAGATCGGTCTTGCATAAGAAATTAAGTAATTAATACCAAAGATTAGAAAAAATCTCAATTGTCTTTTAAATATTTACTAATGGAGGAAACTAAATATATAATTTTAATATTCTTGCTTTTAACATCTCTACTAATTGAGGAAAGTAAATATAATATTTTTGCATTTAAAATCTGTACTAATGGAGAAAGTAAATATACAATAGATCTTTACTAATGGAGGAAACTAAATATTACAAATGGAGGAAACTAAATATTCAATTATAATATTCTTGCCTTCAAATATCTAAATTAAAAAAAAAGTGTATTACTTTACATTATTTTGAACTTCCCTTTATTATTATCTAGATATTCTCATAATATTTCTTTTCAAATGAAATTACAATCTTAACATTTTGCTCTCCTAAACTTTCTTTTTTTAATGTAATATAATAGAAAATACAAGAACATATTGGTAAATAATAAGTTAAGAAATTAGATCGGTCTTGCATAAGAAATTAAATAATTACTTGGTAAATAATTAATTACCTTTAATACTTTCGTACAAACAGCTAATTAATAGTATAAATATACACCTAAACTCTGTTGTCTACTGCAATTTTTGTTGTCAACATTGTTCTTATTTACTTTTTTGTTTGTTCACGTTAAAAGTGTGTATATGAGTACCTGAGTATGAGACTTTTTCTTTATGTTATTTATCTTATTACGTTTGTTTGTATCCTGCAGGATCATATTAAAATCTTTGACAAGACAAGTTATTTGTTATTAGTGTTGATTGAGTTAAGACATGGATTAATAAGGAGGGGGATTCATCAGTTAACCAATTTAAATAATAGGCCGAGCAAGGTGAATTTCATGTACATTCAGTTGTGAATTGATTTATATGTTTATGTGTGTACGTTATTAGTTTTGAATTTATAGTTAAATTTTGATACACCTGTATACAAGGTAGCTCGAAAGTGGAGAATTCATCATGTCTTCAAAAACAAATTTTATCATTGTTTTTTAACGTTTAAATAGTTATTGCTCTAATTTTTATGAGAAAAGATTATATCTTTTAGTAAAATATTTTCTGTAATTCATACACGAAAATTCAAAGATAAAAATTGTATATTAAGAAATTTATAGTGTATGTATTTCGAAAATATCATGTTAAGATTTATTCGACTGAAGAATTTATTTAGTGTGTGCATTTTTAACAAAATTCAATAAGTCGGTGCATCTATAACAAACTAGCATGAAAACCCGTGCAAGGCACGGGTCACTATCTAGCATAATTATTTTAACTTCTAAGTAGTTCGGTGTTTATGATAATTTATAGATCGTTTGACAGACGTCTCATTGTGGATACAAAAGCTGGACTTGATCTCTGTAGTGAGATAGTTAGCGTTGAAAAGTATCATTGGTTGAGGTGTTTTTGAGTTAAGAAATGAGTAAATTCGATACTTATGATATTTGTTATGTGTAAGATCTATGTCAAAATATAATTATCTTACATACAGACATTAACCTACACGATTTTACTAATTTAGCTCATTGAGCGAATGATACATTTTCTTGTTTGTGAAATGTAATTTGCATTGTAAAATGTGTACAATGAAACATTTTCTTGTTTGTGAAATGTAATTTGCATTGTAGAATGTGTACATGCATAATATTAAAATTTAATATATAATGAATTTTCTAGTATGTTCACGTGAATTAAGTACATTTCCAATGAAATCAAGAACCGTTAGATCCACAGTCATTAGATCTTTCCAATCAAATCAATGAAAATCGTTAAATAAAATACTAAAATTTTTATATATAGTACCTTTTATATTTTTTATAACTAAAATTTGTTTTTTCTAACAACATTATCTATCTATCTATACTATTATATAATAGACGGAACAATAAAAGTTTGGTTGGTAGTCTGGTCCCCATGGTTTGTTCACTCATTCCACACCGGTTAGATATTTCCAATCAAATTAATGAAAACCGTTAGATAGAATACTAAAAATATTAAATAGAGTACCTTTTATATTGTGTATAACTAAAAATATTATATAGAGTACTTTTTATATTTTTTCAACTAATTTTTTTCATACAAGTTTTACAAATAAGGACAAAATAGAAATCAATTAGAACCGTTAGATAAAATCCTAAAAATATTATATAGAGTACCTTTTATATTTTTTCAATAGTTAAATTATCTCACCTATTATAAGATTATGTTAATCGATATAATAATAGATACCAAATACTCTTCTACTATATATATATATATAGTGGATTCGAAATTGGGTCTATACAATAATTTGCACCTTCTCTTACCACCACACCACTCAATTACATGTGTTATAAATTACACACATCATATGTGTGTGTGTTGCTTGAGTAGAGAAATATTTGATATTATTATTTCTCTACTCAAGCGACACACACACATATGATGTGTGTAATTTACAACACATGTAATTGAGTGGTGTGATGGTAAGAGGAGATGCAAGTTATTGTGGAGACCCAAGTTCAAATCCACTCAATATCAATTTTTTTAAGAATAATAAACATAATGACAATTTGGACATTTCAAATGCATTAAAATGTCTTGCCAATTTAGCATGAATAAAATGTCCCCCAATTAATTGACCCATGTAAATTTTTTTTTAAAGGAAGAGGTTGTTGTTGTTTTTGTTGTTATTTGTTTTGACAAAAAGAGATCATTATTAATGAAAATTCTCCCAGCAACAAAAAAGATGTTTGTTTATATTTTTTGACGTTTTTCGTAATAGAAGTAGATTTGGAGGTAGTGAATATTTTAATAGCTCAGAAGGATATATATATATATATATATATATATATATATATAATTCAAAACAAAATTTAATTTTATATTAGAAATATTAATTTATTTAAAAACGTATTTTGTAGAATATTTTTTGAGAAAATTTAGAGATATTATTATAAAGTCGCTGCGAAGCGCGGATTCGTAAACTAGTCTATTATAAGTTATTTATCTTTTTATCAATAATCAATAATCAATAATCAATATTAATATCTTATTTTAGAGTATCCATATTTTCATTATACTACTATATACTTAAAACCTGAAAAAATAAAATATATATTTTAAAAACTATATTTCATGTATTATATATAAATTTTCAAAATAAATATTTTTTTTAGTTTCCTAAATTTTGTGTTATAAACTATGGTTTTGTGCAATAAAAAATAGATTTTATATTTAAAATTCAAAGCATATACTACTTTGAACTAAAATATTTTTAAAAGAATTATGAACATGTTTTAAAAGAATATGAATTTATAGTTCAACATTTGTAATTTATATTTTAAAGACATAACTGAAGGAAAAAAAATATATATTTTAAAGTATAAATAAAAATATAGGATAAAAGAATTAGAAACAATATGTTAGAAGCTATTTATCTTCTTATTACTAATTACTATCAATATTAATATCTTACGCCAAAACACCCATTTTTCCTCAACAATATATTGTAGTTAAGTTATTTATAATATATATTTTAGTGTGAAAAAAAAAAGTAATATACTTATAAAAATATTTGAAATAATTTGCAATAAGCTATTTATCCTATTATAAATTATTTATCTTCTTATGATTAACCAAAAACAGTATTGATTTGGTTGGCCAAAGCACCCATTTCTCTTCTAAACTATTATATATCTAAAAAATTAAAAAAAAAGTTCCATAAAACTTGTGTGGCACGTATTACTAGCTTAAAACTCGTGCGCACGGCTGAAATTTAAATTTTATTATCTTTTTTTATAGTTTAATATTTTATTTTTTATATTTATATTTACTTTTCATGAATATGATTTTAAAATTTGAATAGTCCTACTCATATGTTGTTGAATTCGAGATTGAATTAACGTAGATGTTAGTGTTTGTTCGTATTAGTTTGTATTTTAAGAGTTTTGCGTTTAATAATATAATAGAGATGTGCTTAATAGTTTAGGTAGTTATTAATAATTATAATATTAAATTTATTTTTTATTATTTAATTTATATGAATTGAAAGTTATACAACAAATTATAACAAAACATAGAATTTATAAGTTTAATATAATAATATTACCGTTTTATATAGAAGTTACCCGTATTATTTTTAGAAGATAAGTTGTTTTTGTTAAAAAAATATAAAATAGGTAATGTGTTGAAAATGTAAGTAATTATTTATTAATAATTATATAAAAAATATATTATCTTTTAATGTATATATGTTGCAAGTATTATATTTAGAAGATCATTAGTTAGAAAATATAAAACAACTAAAGTGTTTTAGCGGAAATAGGTAACTGATTATTTATTAATAATTATATATAATATATTATTGTTTTATATATACGTGATTCATGTTATTTTTAGAAGATGGATTATTTTAGTTAGAAAATATAAAATAATTAATGTGTTTTAGTTGAAAAAGGCAATTGCTTATAAATATATAATAATATCACTATGTTGTCTGTGTTATTTTTAGAAGATGCGTTATTTTAGTTAAAATATATAAGAAACAGGTAATGTGCAATGTGTTGAAAAAGGAGGTTGGTTATTTATTAATAATTATATAAAATTATATTACATTTTTATATATATATATTGCTCGTATTACTTTTAGAAGATGAGTTGTTTAAGTTAGAAAATATAAAATATGTACTTTGCCTATTTTATTTCTAGAAGATGAGTCGTTTTATTGAGAAAATATAAAACATGTAATATGTTTTAGCTGAAAAAGGTAATTAGATAGTTATTAGTAATTATGATATAAAATATTTAGAAGACGAGTTGTTTAAGTTAGAAAATATAAAATAGGTAATATGAGTTGTTTTATTTAGAAAATATAAAACAGGTAATATATTTTAGCTGAAAAAGGTAATTAGATAGTTATTAGTAATTATAATATAAAATATTTAGAAGATGAGTTGTTTAAGTTTGAAAATATAAAATCGGTAATGTGCCCATGTTATTTTTAGAAGCTTTTAGTTAGAAAATACAAAACTGGTAATGTGATAAGAAAGAAAGTTGGTTCTTTATTAATATCTATATAAAATTACATTATGTTTATATATATATGTTGCATGTATTATTTTTAGAAGATTTGTTGTTTAAGTTAAAAAATATAAAATAAGTACCGTGTCCGTGTTATTTTTAGAAGATGGGTCATTCTATTTAAAAAATATAAATAGGTAATATGTTTCAACTGAAAAAGCTAATTAGATAGTTATTATATAATAACTTTTAGTATTTTATCCGATGGTTTATATTATATTGATTTGAAAGATCCAACGGTTAAGAACTGAGGGACGACCAGACTACAAAAATTTTGGAGGATCAGACTACAAAACTTTCAATGTTTCATCTTTAATATAATAGTATAGATATATAAATTTTAAAAACAAATATTATTCTAGTTTTCTAAATTTTTTGTTACAAGCAGTGGTTTTACATAATAAAAAATAGATTTTGTTTCTTAAAATTCAATGCATATATTAATTTGAACTGGAGTATTTTTTTTAAAAAAAATATGAACATATTTTAAAATAATACGAATTGGAAAAAAAATAATTATTTTTATTAATATGAGGTGTCATCACGAAACTATAAAAAAATGTTTTCACAATGAAGTTTGTTTATAATTAATATTACTTATATTTAATTCTTTTACGTTATTCTTTTACTATTATAAGCGAACTAATATATAAAAATAAAGAACAAGAGAAAAAAGTAATAATATTACTTACTAAATAGAAAAAAATATTCAAACCAAAGTACAAGTATTCGCAATCACAACTTTCACAACTGAAATTGAATAGTAAATCTCCTCGAGGAAATTATGATTGTTTACAAATCAAATTACAAATAGTGGAATGAGAAACTATAAAAAAGTGTATCATAATGTTTTTCTCATGAATATTCAATTCTTTTATCTATTTTTTCTGTTTATTCTTGTCTCGCTCAATCAAATAAATATTTAATTATTTTGTCAAAAAATCAATATTTAATTATAAAAGAATTTTGAATTTCACAAATGGGCAGTGGTTCTCGCGGTATCGCATTGAAACTAAGCGGGCGCCACTGAAACTCGTTTAGTTTTGATGATAACACTTAGCAAGCTGATTGCTTATCTGATGATATAACTGCATCCTCTTTTGTATCAGATTAACTTTGTTTTGCAGTTTCAAGTTAATTCAAACAGTGTGCTGATGGTATTGGATTATGTCATTTTCGCAAACCAATTGCTTTCAGGAATTTCACAAACAGCAAGCCAAAGTTGTCTGTCCAGAATTATGTCTAGAATTACCGGAAGAAAGAGGAAAAGCTAAAAACGTGGAGATTTTTCAGGAACAACTTTTAGACATTTTGTAAGGACTTTATAATAGTGTATGTTAAATCCAAGCCTAAGGAATCTCACTTAAATGTGGTTAAAAGAATTTTTAAATATTTAAGTGGCAGAGCCGGCTCATGTGCAACATGTTCGACCACACTCACATTTTTTCATGTAGGTGTACATATGTAAATATATTTTATTTGAAAAATAAAGAAAACTAAGTTTGATTTTTAAGGTTAAAAAATTTGTAAATGGGAAAAAGGTTGAAAAATGGTGTTGTTAAATAATTAAAAAATGATTATATTGAGCAAAATAAGAAAATATTATATTAACATACAGTTTTGCTTTCAAATTTCTAATAATGCTAATAGCTTTTATTCTTGTTATTAACCGTGTACACTATTAATTGTTGGCTTAATTAAAGTTGATTAAATGCTTTTTTGGTTGACACACGTAACTATGCATTTACAATTACAATGTAATAGTTTAGTTTATCAATTATTCATTTTATAGGTGATTAAGTTATTTGAAATAATATCTATTTTTATTATTTACATATTAAATGAACCAAGTTAATTTAAAACTAAAAATAAATTATAGAATACTTATATATGAATTTAAATACATACAAATAAGATTTTATATTTTAGTATTGTCTTTGTTTTTATTTATTACTACTTTTTATTCTTTCATTTAAACATAATATATTAATGTAATGTATAATTATTTTGTATTATTTATGTATTTGTTACAATTTTTTTCAATTTTTAGTTATGTATTTATTATTTTCAAAAATTATTTTATGAACTTGTTACTGTTTCTTTACAAGTTGTTAATGTGATAAAAAAAATTTAATTAGTGTTAGGGCACTTTTTTTTTTGCACAGGGCACGCAAAATTTCAGGTGCGGCTCTGTTAAGTGGTATTATTGATCTTGGTTTGTTATATCCTATCACAAATGCTTTTGATCTGGTTGGGTATAATGATGCAGATTATGCAGGTTGTCAAACTGATAGAAAAAGTACAAGTGATGTATGTGCTTATTTAGGACAAAGTTTGGTATCTTGGCAAAACAAGAAACAAACTTCTGTTGCACTATCTACTGCCGAAAGAGAGTATCTAGCAGCTGGGAGTAGTTGTTCTTAAATCATTTGGATGATTCAAACACTAAGGGCTTTATTATCAAGTGTTGAAAAATTCCAATTTATTGTGACAACACTAGCACTATCAACATTTCAAAGAATCTGGTGAATCACTCAGGAATAAAGCATATTAATATTCGACATCATTTCTTGAGAGATATAATGTTGCAAAGGGGAAGATCGAGTTGGTGTTTGTACCCACAAAATTTCAACTAGCTGATCTTCACAAAGCCATTAGCTGAAGAAAGATTTTCTATCATTCGAAGATTACTTGGTATGTGTTCTGTGCAAACAGCAAATTGAAGTAGATAAACATTGGTCAGGTCAACTTATCATTCGCATAATACTCGTACCATTTGTATATGCATTGGTTTCAGTATTGTTTTTATTTTATATTAATCATATTTATTCATATGTTTTACAATGATTTGATTTTTATGTGCTCAATTGTGTTTTGATAATATTGATTTACTTGATGATTATCTGATTTTGTATGCTAGTTTAAATGCTTTATTTTCGGATATATTTTTAGGATATATATTGTTTATGTTTTTATTCCTAAAAATTCTCCCCTAGCGTCTATCAAAACAAGATATTCACTACAGTTGGTCTATATCCAGCACATATCTTTCTCCAACGATTACAAGGGTTTTCACGGTTCTATTTCTCTCACAATGATTTGCAATCATTCTCGCGAATCTTACCTTCAAATGAATCAAACTCCGACTACACAAGGTATTCCAGTGATGGATTATGATGATAACTTGGTTCCGGACAATACTGATGAAGGATTACAAGCTCCTGAATCTGGGAAGCTTAAGTTTTCAGTGGCTTTTACATCTCCACAGTTTGACTTACATTTAAAGACAAACATCATGGGTGTTGTTATTGAGATTCAAAGTTTCAAAGATGAACACAAAGGTGTACGGGAATTGTTGTTATAAATATCCGGTTTGAAAGGTTTCTTAACAAAGACTACTACAATTGGACTTGATGATCTTGACAGTACTACTTCTGAGGATGCTTCTGATGCACTCAAGGATAATGTTGCTGATTCTCCAACTAATGTTTGATCTTTTTGATAGAATAAAGGGGAGAAATTCATGAGAACTTTATGTGTTTTGACTTTTGTTGAGAAATTTATGAGATATTTGTGTTTGGTTGTTTGGTTTTAGAAGAACTTTATGTTTTTGTTTTTGGTTCAGAACATGCGCTATTTGCTTGGTATTTGGTTTATTTAGTTACTGAACTGATTCGAATGATTGTTTTTAGTTCGTTTATATCACGAGTTTATAGGGATTTAGGGGGAGTATTTTTATATCCTCCTAAATATTGTCTAATCATCAAAAGGGGGATATTGAAACTCATTTAGTTTTGGTGATAACACTTAACAAACTGATTGCTTATATGGTACTGGATTATGTCAGTTTGGCAAGCCAATTGCTTTCAGAAATTTCACAAACAGCAAGTCAAAGTCGCCTGTCCAGAATTACCAGAAGAAAAGCGAAAGAGCAAAAACGTGGAGATTTTTCAGGAACAGTTTTTAGACGTTTTGTAAGGACTCTACAATATATAATACATATACTAAATATATTAGAGCTCTCAAACAAAATTTTTTGACCTAGTAAATTTGTTTTCCTAAAACATAGAGTTGGTTTTGTTCAAAATTCTATCTTTTTATTCAAATTCTTCTATATGATTTTAGTTCCACTTTTTCAGAAGGTAATGGTTTTGAACATTTTTATCTTCATCTCTTTTCTGTATAACGTTTATATTAACATTAGAATTCATCCTAACATATTTGAACGTTGAATTGGATTCGAACGTTACAAAACGTTGGTTAGTTTCTAAACGTTAGATGCAAGGCTTTAATTACTTGTTCTTGTTCATTTTTTCGTGGACAACTAAGTGACAATCAGTGCAACAAGAACACTTTCAACTCAGAACTTTCTTTGCTAAATTTTATTGATTCTCTCGAGCTCTATTATATTTTATATGTGAGATATATTAGAGAGTCTATAGTTTGAGTTGTAACCTTTATCAATTGTATTGTTCAAGGTGTAATTTGTAGTTGCTGGATAAATTGGCAAGGGAACATATGGTTCGGTGAATTGTGCTACAGAAGTATATTCGGGGTAGTATAGCTTAGAGGGCCGGTTCAGAACCGGGTTGTTCAGCAAGCCATTTATCAGCAGCTGGGTAAATGGTGGTATATTATTGTATTTTGTAAGTGTTTCATTGTTTATTAATAATATATTCTCTTACGAGGTTGGTAAGGGACCAAGACGTAAATCATACGGGATTAGGGGTCAAACCTGGCTAAAAGATCTGTGTGTTCTTTACTTTTTTGCATCTTATTTTATGCACTGCATTAGTTACATTCAACTTACCATTTGTGTTTACACAAATTGAATTCAGTAAGCTGTTTTTGATAATTATTAAAATAGACCATAGTTAGTCATTTACACTTATTCACCCCCTTTAGGTGTGCATTATCGACCTACTTATGATCAATGGCTAGTTTTGTTGCCCAATAATTTTTTTAAACTAAAAATGCATCCACTTTTGAACGTCATCTTCATGCCTCGCTCATTTCCACCATTTTAATTACTTTTACACCAAAATGTTACCAAATTATGGATCAGAGGGAATCCGACTCTATAGCTAAAACTACAAACAAACACGTATAATTACAACAAAATTTAAGTACAAGTACGGAATATAAGCCGAAAAGTAGAGCCGAAAAATAGGGTATAGATAGTAGAAAACATATCACTCATCACAAAACAACACTTATTATTAAGATTAAATTGCAGAATGATGGCCTAAATTTTAATTTTTTTTACATAAAAATGGCTCACATATGAAAAGTAGCATCTGCATGGCTGAACTATTAATTTTTTTTAATGCATGATTGCATTCCGTCAAATATCTCTAACAAATGTTATATTTTTAAGGATTAAATTGGAAACACAACAAAGCAACTATTTACTATATATAGCTTATATTTTAATTTACTATCTATAAGTTAAACCTATTTTATTTTTTTAAATTACCAAATAAGCTTAAAATTGTTTTCAAAATATATAATAATGAAATAATAGTTTATTTATTTTAAACTTTTATGTAATGATTTGTGTATCACATACAGTGTTCTAAAAGTCGGCGATTAATCCCGATTAATCGTCGATTAATTGCTAGACGGCGGGCCACCGAACTGATTAAGCGAAAATCGGTCAATTAATCATTTTTTCAGAAAAACGGTCAAAAATCGACTGAATCGGTCAAAAATCGGGCTAATTATTTAATAATGGTAAAAAATAGTTAAAATTTAAAAAAATAATTAAAAATTTAAAAGGTAGAAACTTGATTAAACAATAGGCAAAAATATTATTTTTGTACATATAATTATAATTTTAGATGCCTAAAGCATAAATTCTCTTTATTTTTTCTCTTAAATTGATCTCTAATTGAAAAATTAAACCTTCAAAATTTTATTTATTACAATTATATAATATTTTTAACATATTGCATAAATATATGATAATAACATATATTTAGTTGAAAACGAAACAATTATATATATGAATATAATTGTATATAAAAAATATTATTAAATTTATTCCGATTAATGATCCGATTAATCTCCGATTACCCGATTAATTCCTGAACGACGCCTTCACCGATTAACTCCGATTCTCGCTTTTTAGGACACCGATCACATAAAAATAATTGACTATCACTATAATTTTAAAGATAAATACAAAATTTAAATTAGGCAAACAGAGTAATACAGTTATAATCTTGTACAGGTTTAAAAAAAGGAAAAAAGAAATAATGTGCAAGTTTTGTGTGAATTGGGTGGAGCTCTAGGGTTTGCAAATGGAGAGCAAAAGAATGATCTGTGTACCATTGCTGTTGCAATTAATCAGCGTATGCAATTCTCTACCTGTATGTACAACATATACATACATCATTCTGTTTTGTTAGTTACATCCCCTGTTTTCACTAAGCAACTTGAACTCTATTTATTTACTTTCTATTTTTGGTAACTATGACCTGCATAGATCAACTTTAACTCAATGCATACTATTGCCTGTGTTTGTGTTGTTTGGTTTGAGCTGATTTTACTATTGCAGTTTCTTATGTTGTGTTTGTTTCGAAATATCAAACTTAGGAAATGCAAATGCTTATTTCTATAATTTTGTATGCTAAGGAGTATTTTATCTCACACTGATCGAAATAATTCCGTAGACTAATTTGCATCACTTTAAGCTTATTTGTCTTACCATGGCAATGTTAACCCCTCATGAAATGTACTGCCTTCGCCCCATATAGTAATGTCTCGTATTTATGCATAATCCTGGGAATAGTCATGTTTCATGTTGATGTGTGATGTGATTCTGGTTTTCTTGGTCTTTTATAGTATGTAAGTTTTAACATTGCAGTCATTCTTTCAAATACTTGCAAATAGAAATATTGTAATGTAACAAATCCTAATATGTTTTAATATTAGCACACAACCTGGTGACTTTCAAGGACTTTTGCTAAGTATTTATATTTGTGTTGCATATTTTTAAATGTTGAAGAAACTACCACATTAACAGATAAATTGCTTTAATATCAGCTAAGACCTGCACGTCCATAACGAGAGGAGATCTGATTGAAAGCAAATAAGAAAAGCAGAACTAATAGGGGGAATGTGGATTAGAGGACAAAAGCGGGGAACTTAGAAATAAAGCATGTTTTAAGGATGCAGGCGATGCGTTAATTTTTTGATCATTTAAACTACAATAATTTCAAATATTTTTGATATTTAATGTCATTATTATTTTAGGCCGGTTATATTTTTCTTTAAGATATGCAAGTTAAATAGATTCAAAAAATAATCAAATTGCAGGTGTATTTGATACTGAGGTGTATATGCTACTAAAAGAAAAGAGGGCATAGCTTCTTTTCTGGGAGCAAGCCTCAATAGTTTTTAGCCCAAAAATAATTTTCTCAAGTTAGAAATTAAAAATTATATACGATTGTAGCGGCCGGCACCCATGTATAAATATAGAATGAAAAAGGGCATCAATTTTCATTTTTCTCGATTCTTGCAGTCTGGTACTGTGGCCTCTAGGGTTTTAGAAGCCGCCGCAAATGACGGGCAAAGAGAGAGGCACCCTATCTTTGAACATAATAGTTGGCACTAGAATCCTTATCAGTGGAGTCCCTGAGTGTTGAGATCGAGGGTCTTTCCTTCAACAGTAAATGCCATCAAGAGGGTAAATCTAGTTGGCATCGTTATCAAGGCAATCCTCCCGAAGTACCCAGACAGAGGTATACATTTTTTCCGTTTTTATATCTATTAACCCTTGCTCTGCTACATTATAATTTGTTAGTTATTGCCCTGCTTTCAAAACGCGATTTTGTAATTCTTTATTTACTTTTTGTTTTGGTATGACTTACGGAGCTGATTTAGGAATGTCCGGTGTGCCTACATATATATATATATATATGTGTGCGTGTTTTAAATGAAAGTGATGTGTTGGCTTGAGGTTTTTTCTTTTATCATAACACAATTCCATTATTTTCTTTAAGTCCTGGAGAGGTACAGTCTTCTAAGATTTCATCAGATATTCTCCGTCAGTACTAATTAAGTTATAATAAATCACTTTAGTTTGGATTGAACTTTGTTTTCTAGCAGGCAATGAGGATAGAAAGGCCGATTTACAGTTGCTTTTCGTTTTGTTGGTAGTAGATTGATGATCAGTTCCAAAGGTTGTACTGCACCATTGCGGCTTTTTAGGAAATAAGGTTGTATGTGTGTTCTTACATGGTGTTTGTTTCATAAGACCAAACTTGGGAGGGGGCAACTACTTTTAATTTTTCATAACGAGTCATTCATTCCCACACTTTTTCATTCCCATTGTAAGTTATTTTAACTTACAATGATCTAAATAATTCCGAAGACTAATTTGCATCACTTTTAAGTTCATTTGTCGGTGACTATTTAGTCCAACCATTGCCAAGGGATTGATAACCCCCTCGTGAAATATACTGCCCTTCGTCCTATAATCCCGGGAATAGTCGTGTCTCATGTCCATGTGTCTGTGTTTTCTGGTCTTTAGTGTTATGTATGTTTTTAAATACTTGCAAATATACTAAAATAGAAATATAGTAATGGAACAAATCCTAATTTATTTTATATACGCACACAGCCTGGTGGCTTGCAAGGGCTCTTGTTAAGTATTTATATTTGTGTGGCATATAGGTAGATGTGGAAAAAACAACCACATTAACTGATAAATTGCTTTAATATCAGTTTAGACATGCACGTCTTAAATGAGAGGAGATCTGGTTGAAAGAAAATAAGGAACTTGAAAAATAGAGCATGTTTTAAGGATGTTTGATCATTTAAAGTACAATTGTTTCAATATATACCTGTAATTTACTGTTAATATTTACGATGAAAATTATTTTAATATGCACAGTTTAAATATTATAATTGAATTATCAAATTGCAGGTGTATTTGATATCGAAGTGTATACGCTATGTTGGGAGCAAGCCACAATAGTTTTTGACCAGAAATAATTGTCTCAAGTTAGAAATTAAAAATTATTCACCAATCAATATTGTGCCCTCCAGGGTTCTAGAAGCCGCAACAAATAACGGGTGTAGAGACAGCCAACGATTAAGAATTTCTCCAATGGTAGATGCCGCCGTGAAAATTAATAGGAGATCGAATCTTATTGGCATTGTTATCAAGGCAATCATCCCCAAGTACCCAGACATCGGTATACTTTTTTCTCCGATTATCACTATCAACCTTCTATTACATTATAATATGTTAGTTATAGCCCTGCTTTCAGAACGTGATTTATTATTTATATAATTTTTGTTTTGGCATAACTTCCTGAACTGATTTATCAACGTTTGGTGTGCCTACATATATGTGTGTGTGTGTTTTCAATGAATGTCATGTCTGGCGTGAGGTGATTTTTATTATAAAACTATTTATTTACCTGGAGAGGCACAACTGTACAAGTATGTGTGTGTGTGTGTGTGTGTACTGCTTGGGTGTTCTCAACAGATGCTCTTATTCACCACTAATTGGATTATTTTAAATCACTTGAGATTGTATTGAGCTTTGTTTTATGGCTGGTGATGAGGATGAAATGCAGCTGCTTTTCACTTTGTTCCAAAGGTTATACTAAGACAGTGCTGAATTTTTAGGAACTATGATTGTATGTGTATTATTACATGGTGTTTGTTTCATAATATCAAACTTGGGAGGGGGCAACTTTTTATTTGTGATAGCGAATTATTTATTCTCACACTTATGCAGCTAATTAATCCCATAGACAAATATCTCTCACTTTTTAGTCCCACTGAGGGGAACTTTTAATCCAAGAATCACCATGGGATTATTATTCTCTTATTAAATTAATATAAAGTGATAACAATTTGTCCATGTGATAACTTATAAGATTTATTTTGGTTTAAAAAATCCCTTGTAGTGTAACGTCAGATGTATGATGTGAATATGTTTTTTACTATAAGTACTATTGTTGTTTTGTTCTTAAATGTATTTAAGTTTCTTAGCTTACTTCGATTCTTTATGGTAATTGCAAAGCTATGCATTGTTTTCTGTGTACATGTAAATGAATTTAGGACAAACATGGGAGGAGTGAGGACATATGCTTAAATCAGTATCTCCCATTCATATAAATCATTGATAAATGACAGGCCTTTGCAGATTGCTTTCGTACACTAAGTATTGTCGATGAATCACATCCAGATCCTGGAGTTCTGGTAATTTTTGGTGAACATATGGGAAGGATCCCCTAGTCGAGTGTAATGGTGACATTATTAAACTTTGAAGCATTGTGGTATTGAAGTTCTTCTTTCCCTATAATATCTTAATTCTAGATATTCACTTTGGCAACTTTGAAGGAGATCTTTTGTTGTGGCATATATATTTTAAGTCTTCATCACATAACGGTCAGTAAGTTATCACATGGTGTTAGTTGATAGATCATGCTGTTCTATTTAGACTACACCAATGTGTATATGATTAAGAAACTTGTAAGCTATAGCTTGGCGGGTTTATTATGTTTTTGTCCATGTCAAACAATTAGAAACTTTCCAGAGGCGGGGACATCGAGCCACATGTACTCCAGACTTGATTTTTTTTCTTTACTTTAAATATTATGTGTTATATAATCAAACTACATAAACTGAATATGTTTATTAAATCAACTACTTCATATTAGTAGAGAAGCCTCTTTTATTCCTCTGCGCTCTGTAGTGGCTGCTTAAATTGAATTGCCAACCTTGGGCGTAAGGAGTTGTATTATTTTAAGTTTGTACAACTCCTACCGTTGGTTTATGTTTGTTGATTTAAGAATTAAAATGATTGCTTAAACTGACATGGTCAATTATAAGATCTACTTTCTTTTCTATTTTTCAGTCTTTGTTTTTTTTTTTACCAAAATCAGTTTCAGGATTGTGTTAAAAAATTAATTCTTGAGAACTTTGTTTCGTAGTATTTAGATACTCATTGAATACATGTTTTTTTTTTGCCCAGTGTCCAGTTAATAAAATTTCATATTTCTTCGAGTATTTCACTATAATATTCAAGATAAGGAGATGTGTAGTGTATGTAATTTCATATTATAAAATGAATGAAATATAACACATGTTCATGTGTGTACAGTACAATACAGAACAAGACTTCTTATTGGAACTTGCGAGACAACAAAGCGATAAGGCTTGAGCATCTATTCAAGCAACTTAAATGATTTGTATCCTTGTTGACTTAGCCGACTATCACTGAAGTATCATGGGCATAGATTCCTTAAAAAGTGGCTTACCATTTTCCAGGGAGGCAAGATATGTAAGTATATAACATTAAAGTGGTGTATCCTTGTATCTGATCAAATTTAATATGTTTAATGTGACTTATGTATTTGAAATTTACCTAGTGTGTGCCTATACCGTGCAGATGAACACCAATGGTTCAGAGGTATATGCTCTACTTAGCAATAAGTATTCATCGTTTTCTATGTACGAAGGAAAACAAGGTGAAAATTTTGTTACATATGAAGCTTCATCAAAAGTTTGTGGGACAGAGAAAGTCAAGAAGTTCATAGCAGGCGGGTTAGATGATAACCAACTTCATTCAGGTATTTGTAAATACTTCCACTTCATATGTATATTATTGGACTATGTGAAGGTTTTGATGAATAACAAATGTAAAGCTTTGAATAGATTTGTACACATTTAAAGTGTAAATCTAGTGTTTTGCAATGATTTGAATAAGAAACAAGGGTTAATCTATTATCTTAAATGCTAAATTACCGGGTTTTCCACAACCTCAAGGTGTTACGAAGATTGCTTAGGAGGATCATATAGTATATCTGAACACTTCCCCTCACTTTAAAGCTCATTTTTGGGTCGGAGAGTGGATATCTGAGGCAAAAATTGCTTAAGTGTTCAAATTAAATATCTGAGAATTTGGGCCTATGAGGGAATTGAATTCGGGACATCTCCCCACCTGAGCTTTAATTTCCATGTTAAGTTAACCGTTTTTCAGAAAGAAAGAGGGCTTAACAGGATGATGTATTATATGTTATGGTGTTATCAAAGATAACACCTAGTTTTATTTTTACCTTCCCAACTCCACCAAAATTACTAGCAGTATCAGTTGTAATATTTGTTTTGGTCTTGATTTATAGCTTCGAAAGCTTGAATTATTAAATTTGTCAAGACTTAAAATGTCTCCCCGACTAATTGCTTATGAGCGCTAGTTGATGGCTTCACATTGCCCGTGATAGAAGTTACTTTTTCATGGGGATTATTATGTATAGTTTAAAAAACTTACATTTTTATGTTTGAAATTGTGTTTTATAGATTTCACTTGCATAGAGCCTGTGATGAACACGGCATGCATATTGATCTAATGTGAGTAAAAATTTGAATAACATTTATAGAAACAAAAGTAAATCTTAAATAGGATTGAACATGTGTAGATTGTGTTGTTATATGAGTAAATATGTAGATAAAAATTAACATGTGTAGAATCTTAAAAGTAATTTTAAATAGGAATTAGAATATATAGAATACTAAGTATTCTTAAATAAGAATTTACATATATAGAAATAAAATTGTAATAGGATATAAAGTAGATTTTACATAAAAGATAAAATTTAGCGAAGATTATGTTATACAATTATATATGATAGGATAAGTATTTTTGAATAATAATGCTCTTAAAAGTTTAACTTTTTTGAAAAAAAAAGGTATTCTTTCGTTTTCTTAAATTGAAAACTCAAATACATAGTATCTAAGATCTTATTCATACAAGTTATTTTTTATAAATACATTGCATCTAAGATATTTCTTTTTACTTTAGTTACAAAGCTGTCATTATCTTTTCTAGTTTAATTACAAAGCTACCTTCCCTTGTACTTGTTACTCATTTGTCCACAGTTTTCTCCTTATTTACAAAAATGTCACTGCACTTTTTTATAATTTTTTTGTTAAGAATCTGGACTGTCCATTGCGTTAGAAATTTGATCGACGGCTGTCGTTAATTCTATAATTTTTTATCCTATGCATAATCAGAAGAGAAGCTTGAAATTGCGATTCATCTCCCAAAGTTAAAGGCCTCTCTCTTCTCACTTATCTCCCAATCTAAATACCTAAAATTTACGTCTCCTTTGACTTGATTTGAGAGATCTTGTTAATTTCGGGCAGGTATGTATGAATTTACATTAATTTTTTCAATTTTTATTTGAACAAGTCGGTATTTTTTATCGATTCTGTCTTAGAAATCAGTAAATTTTTTGTTTCGTTTGTTTTGCTTAAGTGTATGAATTTATCTCAATGTATTTTGATTTTTTGTGTTAATTTGGTCTCTGCAGATCTGACACCGGGGTTTGTGCCTTATTGTTGGATAAAAATTTGGGGATTTTCTGTTGAGGGTCAGAATTGAGTTTGTGTCGATGGAAAATAATTTTGAATTGACAGGATTTACACTTAATTTCAATGGTAGTGGTAATGCTATACGAAGAAAGCCACGAGGATCTGTTGGGAGCAAGAGTCATGTTGCTTCTGGAGCATCTGGTTCAGTTGATCAGACCAACCAAATGACATCTGACTCTAAGTATGGTGGGGTTGATATGCAGAGTATACCCCAGCTTGCTAAGAAGAAAACGAGACAAAGGTATAACCACAAAGAGAAGATAAATTCTCGAAAGCGATGCCGTTTTTATGAAGTTACAGATGTGGAAAAGCCACTACGCTTTGATGCTGATGATATACCGAGCTTACCCCAGCATGCTAAGAAGAAAAGGAAACCATTGAACATTGATCATCAGCATGCTAAGAAGAAAAGATATGTTGGTGATGCATCTTCTAGAAAAGGGCAGAGCCATGGGAAGAAAATGAAGTGTTTACCAGTAGATAATTTGGATTTTGCAGAGGAGGCTCAGCCTGTGGTTGAGTACATAGAAAGTAGTTCCGGATATTCCTTTGATGCTGATGTAGTAGATGCATTGATGCTACTTTCCATTCAACCTGATGCTCAGTGCACAGGTCCTTCCAGATCTAAAGAGAACAGGTTACCCATTGTGTACTTCAGAAAGCGTTTTCGCAAGAAGAAAGATGATGGGTACCTGATGTCTGTTGCTGATAGGCTTCAAATCCAGGATTCAGAGAAGGAAGATGTTCTTATTGAATGCAGAATTGACCCCAAGAAACTGACGTGGTCAATAGGTAGCAATGGGTTACTGGAGTTGAACCCGGCATTGATACCATTTCAAGAATTCTATACCCTATTAAGCTTACCAGTCTGTCCTCTCCTTGATTTTCCATTTGGTTCCTGTACAGCCAGATCTTCCCAACTCGTTCTATTTCAACAATATGGTAAAATTGTTAGCACATGGCCCGAGGTTTATTTAGAGATCCTTTTGGTTGACAATGGAGTTGGTTTAAGGTTTTTATCGCTTGAAGGTTGCCTGAAGCAGGCTGTTGCCTTTGTTTTTGTTGTTCTCAGTTTGTTTTGCGACACAAATAAACCGGGGACATATTTTGAGGGGCAAATTCCAGTATGTTCTGTAAGATTCAAACTATCTTGTGTACAAGATCTTAGGAAGGAGCATGCTTTCACATTTTATAGCTTCTCCAAAATGAAACATTCCAACTGGTTGTACCTAGATTCAGTGTTTCAAAAGCACTGTTTGATTTCCAAGAAACTTCCTCTACCTGAATGCACTCTTGAGAACATCAAAGCACTCAAAGGTGAAAGCAGTCTACATATGAATCAACTTAGTTGGGAGTCCTCTCAGGTATCTTTCACATATTTATTTATCCTATAAGTTTCTTGCTTTCATCTCAAATTTTTTAAATGACTATATAAATTCGGTATTGTGTTTGATGAAAAAGAGGCTGGTGAAAGAGTTGTGAGCTCTAAGATCTTAATTTTTTTTAAATATATTTTTTGCATGTTTTGAATTGTCGTTGCTTTTCAAATATATATATATATATATATATATATATATATTATGGGATTATTTTCCGAAATTAAATGAGAAATCTTGTTTGCAATTAGCAATCTCTCTAACCAAACTTTTCCTAGAATAGTTTCAATTTTTAACACTTTCTGGCAATTTGTCATCAGGGTTCAAGAAATTTTTTTTTGAAGGATTTTATACCCATTGGCCTTACAAAATCTGGAAAGGAAAATAGAAGGCAGGCTCCAAAATGTACTGTGAAGCATGGAATGCTGCCATTTGCTCTTCCTTATAGTGCTGCACCACTTTTCTTCCGTAGCCTTCATCTCAAGCTGCTAATGAGAAGTTCTCTAGCTTGTGGTCGCCTTAGGGAGTGCACTCTTGCTTGTTCCATGGAGCTACCAGGAAACACCAGCAATTCAACAACCATCTGTTGTGCTGTACCTATGCATTGCTCTGAAATCTCTCTGCAAGTCGGAGATCGATGTGATACTAAAGGTTCCCAAAGAAATCTAGAATTATTAGCATGTAATTCAAATGTGCTAATAACTCTCGGAGATCGATGTTGGAGAAAATCAGGGATGCGGGTTGTATTAGAATTTCCTGATCAAAATGAGTGGAGTCTTGCTGTCAAGTTTTCTGGACGTACAGAGTATTCGCACAAGGTCCATCATGTATTTCAAACTGGGTCAGCAAACCGCTACACACGTGCCATGATGTGGAAAGGAGGAAAAGACTGGGCACTGGAATTTCCTGACAGGAAGCAATGGATGCTATTTAAGGAAATGCACAAGGAGTGTTACAAACGCAACATTTGTGCAGCTTCAGAAAAAAATATTCCTATTCCTGGTGCACGTTTAGTAGAGAAATGTGAAGATAATACATACAATCCGTTTACTCGTTCTTCCGGGTACTTGCGGAATGTTGAGAATGATATTGACATGGCTATGAATCCGTTGAATATCTTATATGACATGGACAGTGAAGATGAACAATGGATTTTAAGAAATGAAAAATCTTTGCAAACTCAAATGACTTCTTGCAGGGTAATTACTGATGATCTTTTTGAAAAAACTATGGACGTGTTAGAGAAGTTTGCATATGCTCAACAGCGCGATCACTTTACTGTTGCTGAAATCGAAAGAATCATGGCTGCGGTTGTGCCGACTGAAGTGATTGATTCCATCTATCAACATTGGCAGCAGAAACGGAAGAGAATTGAAAGGCCATTGATAAGGCACCTGCAGGTATCTCATTTGAACATTTCCATTAAATCTTTTGATGTATTATTAGCATGCGTCTTGCAACATCTAAATCGGACCAAACAATGTTAATGAATTAATTCAATATTCAAGTTGGCCCTTTTACAAGTATTATATTTTTTTAATATTTACTAAAATCACCCTTGGAGGGGAAGAATGTATTTCTAGTGTAGACAATTTGGAAGATACCATCTGGGTTGAAGGCAGACGAATTAGTTATATTATAATGTAATCAGAAGATATTTATGGTTAGGTTTCATTTGTGGATTCGTTGGAATCGGACACAAATGAAACAAATTGCCAGGAACAGGTAAATAGAGTTTTGAAAATTAGAGAGTATCACAGAGGTTTAAAAAAGATAGATCGGTACAGAGGAACAGACGTTGTAGTGTCTAAAGTAGAGTTTGGTGGTAGTCTCTGGAAGTGAGATACCTTTTTTCTTTCTTATTGAAAATGTCAAAAGTAGAGAGCCAGGCATATGTAGGCAAATCACTCAACCAACTGTAGTTTACCTGATTGACTTATTACTCACCATTCCTTGTAGTACTTAATAATTTACTAAAACCTGCTACTAATACTATTAATTGTTCTGTGGCCCTTTACTTCGCTAATACCCCCCTAAAAAGCAACTATATCCTCGTGATCTCATGGTGTCAAAGGAAAATCAAGAAAGATGCACTCGACTAAGGGGGTGGTTGACATAAAACTATCGATGTACATATGAATACATCTAAATTAATTTTCATAACCGGAAATCAACGTAACTTATAAAAATATAATAAAAACATATGTAATAGATTAACTCTAGTAGTGATTAAAATGTATAAACAATAAAAAAACGTACATAGTATAAATGCTTTTGAGTATGTGCCTCCAATTCCTCTTCAAACTTTGCTTGCATAACTCACTCGGGTCAAGTGACATAATTTTTTTAATGGGATACTTATACTAGTTTAAAAAATGGGCATCTGTCCATCAAATGTGAGATCTGCCATAATTCTTATTATTTGAAATTGCAATCGTGATGCCGTAGCTTCTCACGCTCTTCTATGTATGTTTGACTTGTTCTTCGCTTTACTTTAAAAAAAACAATCATGTTTCAAGTGAAATCTGTATGCTTTACAGTGATTCCATGTCAAAACAGGACAAGAAATATTAAGTTGTTATTTAGCATCTGTTTGTGGTCATTGTTAGATCGCACAATTTCCAACCCCCACTCCTTTTTCCAGGCAACGTTAGTAAAGATAGGTTAAAAAATTAATGTCTCTTTTTGGTCTTGCACTGTATGAGGTTGTTGTCTAGCAAAATTTCCTGATATTTTTGTAATTTATCAGCCTCCGTCGTGGGAAACCTATGAAAGAAAAATGCAAGAGTGGCATCAATTAATGACCCAAAAGAGCAATACCGCTGCCTGCGGAGGCAATATGAAGGCACCACCTGTGGAGAAACCAGCCATGTTTGCTTTCTGTTTAAAGCCTCATGGTCTGGAAGTGCCTCGTAGGGTTTTGAAACGTCGATCAAAGAAAAAAATTCATCTTGCTGGGCATAGGCATGCTCTAATAGGAGATCAAGATGGTATTCATACTTTCGGTAACAGATTTCTATATGCTTTGGTGTTGTTTTTAAAATGGTTGTTTCTTGGCATTGAAGTGGTGTTTCTGATATTTGCTTATCTCCGTTGAACGTGCAGAGAAAAGATCCAACCTGTTCACATTTCGAGATAAGAATGCTACATTTCCTGACTGTAGTCCCAGATTGTTTTCATTAAACAATGATGCATCTGACTTTTCTATTCACCCCAAACTTTTCAAGAACAAGTCAAAAGTGGTCCGCTCGCAGTTAGGCATGCAAGCTCTTGACGAGTTCACCGTGCGCGAGGTATCATGTGAAGCCAAGGATGCGTGTAAAATCGCAAGGATAAAAAGAGAAAGAGCAGAAAGATTGTTCTTCAAAGCAGAGAATGCCATTCATGTGGCACACTCTGCTCTCATGACTGCTAATGCAGTAAAATCTGCCTCATGCCGGAGTGATTGATGAATCTAGGTAAAAATGAGAGGGCAAACGAATGAAATCAGTAACTCTTGTCCGTTGGCTGTTCGTTTGAAGTGGTTTTAGTGCACATACCGGTAAGAATTATGTATTCTTTGTATGGTGACGCTGACTCTCGTTTTATTTGCTGTTATTTCTTACCCCTCTTATATGTTTGATTTGCTGAAACAATTAGCTGAAATAATACTTAACATCTCTCAATCTAAATATAATTTAGTAATTCTTATTATATTTGAGCATGATAAGATTTACGTGAACTTATGAGCTTGTCTAAGGCGGTTCATTTTAATTATTATTTGGTGGTTCTCATTTTTGGGATAGCAAGATAGTTTAGTTTCTTAGCTTTGCTTAGCTTTATGACATAACAGAGCAAATATTGGTTGACTTTGTGAATGTCACTTGTGTTGGCATATCTTAGTCTGCTGGAAGTAGTTTAAATTTGTCAAAGCAGGCATGTGCTTTAGGCTGAACCCCCAATCTGTCAACGTCACTAGATAGCTAGCCAATGAAAATGACAAATCTAGGATAGGAGTTGGTTAGATGTAGGTTACGAGAGTGATACCTACTGTTATGCTGTAAAGTGACAAATGCGGGCTTGGTCAGATATAGTTTGTGGTTATCTGGTTTCGTTTTGTTTGCCTCTAAAAGTTTGAGATTTTTAACATCGGAGGATGAGCTAATGTGCCTGCCTTCAGTTGACTCCATTTTTTTCTTTGGGGGGAAATGCTGGCGCATTGCGATGTCAAATGTGAAATATAGCGCTCGCGCAATGCGTGCCATCTTGGTCTTCTTTTAAAATTATATTTATTTTTATTTTTATTCCTGTCAATGTGCAAGTGCCATAAAAAGAAATAGACATCCCAAGAGCCCCTTTTTGCCAATAAATAATCTGATATCCTTAATTGTTAGTCCGTTCATTTGTTGGAAGTCGATTGGAGGTTTGGAATTTGGATTGTAATTAGTATAAATTTTCCGCAAATACTTGATTTGAACTTCTATATAAATACAATGATAAACGGATGCAGATACAAAAGGAAAGTCATTTTTACCAAATGAAATTATTTTCTGCATGTCTAGTCTTGTGGTCAGACGATTCAGTTTTGAGTATGGTGGAGTTCACAAGGCAAGGCTTGTAACTGTACAAACTATGTCTTCTATACATTTTTATTGATAATTTATATGTTATGCGATTTGACTTTTAAAATCAGATTTAATATACATTATTCCAGTTCCTGGAAAGTGAATAATCTGATTGAACAAGTGATTATGGGTGTTTGGCCGTAAATTAGCCTGGATCAGTAACAAGTAACCCCCTACTCCCTCCCGCTCCCGACACCAACTAACCAATCTACTCAACTTGTTTTACTTGCAGCGATTAGCCATTAGTATGGCAATGACAAAATTTTCGCTTTTCTTCAGTCTCTTTTGTTCGTTAATATTTTGAGTAATCCCCTCCCCCTCCGGACACCAACTAACACATCCACCCAACTTATTTTCCTTGCAGCGATTAGCCCCTAGTATGATAAAGCCAACTTTTTCGCATTTCAATCTCTTTCGTTCGTACATTTTTTGCTTATCTGAAAGGAAACAAATAGCCGTTACTCTCAAGTCTCCTCATTTGATCTAAAGTCTCCTCATTTGATCTATCATTTGCTTTATGAATTTCTTTGTCGTTTACATTTCCTGATGTTCACCATTTGGACAATTATATACATTTACAACTGAAATTATTACAAACTGAAACTCACAACAAATTTATTCATAGGTTATCTAGCTAAGCGTCATATTTACAATATCATTGGCTTTCAAGACCAAAATATTTCAATCAAATTGATTGTCACATGTCGCATGTACACAATATATGCTGCTTGCTTTTAAACGGAATCCACTAAATGACTTTTTAACTTTGTGAATGTTAGGAATTTTAATTCTTGTTTATGCTCTACACTAGTTGAAAACCCCGCGATTCGCGGCGGTGTAATAATTTTAAAAAAAAACTCTATCAAATAAATTACGAAAATTACTCAATTCTCGTTAATAAGTCGTCCTCCCGTAAAACATGCCTTCCTTTTTAATATCAAAATATCAAATTTAATATATTGAATATATACTTGTCTTATATATTATTTTTTATGTTACCATACTCCTTTCTAACGAGACACTCTTTCGTTAAAAAAACACATATATAACTTTACATATTCTACTTCAAATAGAATTTTTTTTTGAATAAATACTTCAAATAGAACTTTTAGTTATGTATTACAAACGCTTATTCTACTTCCAATAGAACTTTTAGTTATGTATTACAAACGCTTATTCTACTTCCAATAAACTTTTAATTGCAAGTACTTCTTTTATATCCTACTTCAACTTCAAATAGAACTTTGCAAATACTTCTTTTATATTTGAACTCTTCTTCTCTATAAATTCAAACACCTATTCTACTTCAAATAGAACTTTGCAAATACTTATTTTATATTTGAACTCTTCTCCTCTACAAATTCAAACACTTATTCTACTTCAAATAGAACTTTGCAAGTACTTCTTTTATATCCGAACTCTTCTCCTCTATAAATTGAAACACATATTCTACTTCAAATAGAACTTTGCAAGTACTTCTTTTATATTTGAACTCTTCTCCTCTACAAATTCAAACACCTATTCTACTTCAAATAGAACTTTTAATTATATGTCTTCACTATAAATTCGAACTCTTCTCCTCAATAAATTCGAACATATATTCTACTTCTAATATGTTAAATGATATTTTTTTTATTTATCAGTATTTAAAATTCTAAAATTCTAGAAAATTAGAAAAATAGATTGAGACGATCTTAGGGGCGTCACCTAACCTCTCGCGTATCCTTCTTTATATATATATATATATATATATACATACATACATACATACATATATATTGATGTAGGATAGGTTCCGTGTGTATATTCATGATAAATATATAGGTATGTAATTTATTGTTTCAATATGTATGTATTTTCTTAATACCGTTAAATCTCGATAAAATAAGATTCGATAAAGTAACGGGTGAAGGCCAAGTATGACCGATTTTCAGATCGGAGTAACCATAATAGCAAGTCTGAAATTAGTGGCCAACTATAGCCGATTGAATACGCATTTGTGATTGTGGTATCAACATTACGCATTCAACAACGGGGTATTGAGACTGATTTGAATGGATACGCATCTGACGCTACTAAGGTATCCATACTATATATATAATGGATACACATAAGCCGCCAGGGTATTCTTAGAATATCATATTGGTTAGGCATATTACAGTGGAGTATTCTTTTACTAATTAAAGATTACGCATATGGTGTTCTAGTATCTCTCAATGCCTCGGGGTCTCTTAGGAATAATATTCCGTGTTTACAATCCTAAAATCAGTATAAAATCACATGTACAAAATCACAAAATGCGAAATGTGATTTTAAGTTGATTTTCTTACACAAACCGGCGGCCTGATTTTAGGGTTGTTTTACAACCCTAAAATCAGGTTAGGTTAGGGTTTAGGGTCTAGGATTTAGGGTTGTAAACAACCCTAAACCCTAAGGCCGTATACAAATTCATCATTCTGAATATTTCTAAAATCCAAAATGGAACCATTGAACCCCAAAAGTTAACTGTTGAACCCCCAAGGGAACGGCTAAACTAAGAACACACGTTTATTTTTGTTCATTTTATATTAAAAAAGAGGTTAATTTTGACCTATGGGATACCCAACTGTCAGCGGAGTATCCGATAGGGGTGTACACGGTTTGGGTTGAGCGGGTTACAAGATTTTAACAACCCAACCCAATTAAATCGGGTTTATAAATTTTCCACCCAACCCATAAAAATCAAATTCATAATCCAACCCATCTAGTATGATTCGGTTTGGATCGGTTCGGGTTGGATTGATCGGGTTAATAAATATATAAATTTTTTATCAAGCAACAAGTACTAATTTAATAAACCGAAAATGAAAGTCAGCAAAATATTACATATTCATCTCAAATAAAGTAAATCTCAAATCTTTAAGTTAAAACACACTGAAAGACGACAAATAAGGTGAGCTCAATCCTTTGTATTAAATAAGTAGGAGTTCAAACAATAATAAAGATAATAAAGATGTTAACCGATCAAAGTTTACTACAGACGGTGTTCTAGTTTCCGAGTTTCTTTGCGACTCTTCACCATGGTCCTAATTTTTATTAAATAGGGTATTGTAAATGTTACCACTGATACCACTGAATTTACGGGAAACCACTAGGTTTCTAGCATCTCTTGTTAATTGAGCTTTACTAGTCTTGTTAGCCGTTAACATGCTATTGTAAACTTCAGAGAATAAACCAAGTGCAACAGCAGGACTTCTTGGAGCCTATCTTTGTGCTATGTATAAAATGAATCAATAATCTAAACCAAGAGTAATGTATTGGCAGCATGATTAATTATTATCATATATTTTAATTAAATTTATTATTTTTAATCGGGTTGGGTTGGTTCGGTTTAAAAAAATCAAAACCCATATCCAACCCATTTAAATCGGGTTTATATTTTTTCAATCCAAATATATACCGGTTTAAAAATATTCGGTTTGGATCGGGCGAAATGAGGTCGGTTTGGATCGGGTTGGTCGATTTTACCGATCCGTGTACACCCCTAGTATCCCATATATACCCAACTATCCCAAAGGCTAAAGTTAGCCACTTTTTTCAGAATGGTTATTTTGTTTATTTTATCAAAATAATGGTTATTTTTGTCATTTTTTCTAAAGTAATAACCTCGACGAAGTTAATTGTGATTTTATAAATATATATATATATATATATATATATATATATATATATATATGGTTTTGGTTCACAGCCATGGGTGGTTGGGAAAATGGTCACAACCACCAAATCTGATCCCCCACAACCAAGCATTGCAGAGGTAAAAATTACGAAAATGCCCCCACCCCGCAACGTATCATTGCGGTGGTCGGAATCTATCATTGCGGATATTATATATATTTTTAATTACCAAACTGCCCTTCCTTGCATTTTGGGTCATAATTGGATGTGATTTAATAAAATGGGTTTCCTTGCATTTTGGGTCATTGAGTGTGCCATTAATAAAATGGGTTTGAAAATAAAAATTGTATTGGATTATCAATTGTATTTGGACTTAATATAAATTTGAACTTTACATTATTTTGTAACTAAAATAATAAATATATTTTTATTTTTAAAATTAGAAAAGAGAAAAATGCCCTTAAGTACGTACTTAGGGGACTTACATGAGTACGTAATATATTTTTAATGACATAATTGTAATTACATGATCAAATCTTGCAATTACAAAAATACCCCGCGTGCATTCATATGAGAAAACACGTTGTACTCACCTAAGTTACGTGAGTACGTACTTAGGAGCATTAAGCTCATTAGAAAATATCAAAAAATAGTAACGAGAGACAAACCTAAAGCATTGGATGAGCTTGAAAATGTGAGTTGTATTGGATAATGAATTATATTTGGGCTTATATATAAATTAGAACTTTATATTATTTTGATGTAATAAATAATTTTTTTTAAATTAGAATATATAACAAAAATAGTAATGACAGAAAAAACCCTTAAAGTATTGGATAAAAAATTTGTTTTTTATTTTTTAAAATTGAGAAAATAGTAATACAATGTAAAATAATTGCAAATGTTGATTAAAAAAATATTATTCAATCTCAAAAATAGCAAAATTAGAAATACAAGGTAAAATATTTGAAAAGATTGGTTAGAATTAATTTTATTATTATTTTTTTTAAAAAAATAGCATTAATACACAACTTTTTTTGAACGAGTAACTATCTGTATGGTTTAACATGTGTTTCACTATAATTCGACCTAAAAATTATAATTAAAAGTGATAAATGCAATAAAAACTTTCTAACATTAAGTATAAAGGATATTTAGGATTTTCAATGAATTTATTTTAATTTTTGATTAAATATTTAATTATTAAAAGCCAAAAAGCAAATTAAAAAAAATAAAAAGTTCCCCCCGCAATGAAGCATTGCGGAGGGAAAAGTTCAAGCCACCATTAAATGCTAGGTGGCGAGGTTGGTGGCTGCATTTAATGAACCACCTTCCGCAATGGCTCATTGCGGGAGTCATGACCTCCGCAATGTTTCATTGCGGGAGTCGAGGCCTGGTATCTTTTTTCAAACGACAACTCCCTTTTTTCCAACATTCCTTTTCTTCTCCCCCTTTTCTCCCAAAAATCAAGGTTAGTCATCTAATTAATTAGTATGGCTTCATATTTATTTGGTGATTCTAGTTCATTTAGTCAGCATAACGGTTACGATTATTATACACCGCCCGTTACCAAAAATCGTGTTTTTTGTAAATTATTTCTTGATGATGAAATTATAGATGTTGATAGTAATGGTAATGTTGGTAAACAAAAAATGAATATGGATGAAACTATAGATGTTGATAGTGATGATAATGTTGGTGGAAATGATTGTGATTTTAATGATGAAGAAGAAGAGGATATTAGTATGGAGGAAAATGATGATTATAATGATAGGGATGATGATAATGATTGTGAGTACTTTTTCGAATATCAATGTTGTTGTGCCTTGTGTTGATATGATTTTTGATACATTAGATGAGGCGGAAAAGTTTTATAGGGATTATGGTCGAAATGTCGGATTCGATATAATAATTAGGAATACTCATAGACATACACGTAGTCATGATCCATCATCTCGTATGTATATTTGTAAGAAATGTGGAAGATTGGCACCAAAATCTCATGGTAAAGGAAAATGAATTAGAGATGTAATTCCACGAACGGATTGTCGTGCAAGAATGTGTGTTGCTCATCAAGTGAAAATGAACAAATGGAAAATAACTTCGATCAAGTTGAAGCACAATCATGCTATGGTGACACCGGATAAAGCACAATTTTTTATGACATACGTAATGTCATACGTGATATTCAGCGCCGAGTGTTTGATGAAGGTGATGCAGAGTGTGGTTTGGTCTTGTTACAGAAATTACAACAAGAAAGTAGTAATGGTGAATTTTTATACCGTGTGGATGTGGATGACGAGAATCGTGTTAGGGGTTTGGTGTGGATTGATCCTCGATCCATGAATGCTTACAAGAATTTTGGTGATGTGGTTACATTCGACTCAACTTATCGGACGAACCGATATTGTATGCCTTTCATACCTATCACGGGGGTGAACCACCACTACCAAAATATCTTGTTTGGATTTGAACTCGTAAGGGATGAGAAAGAGGAATCTTATAAATGGGTTTTAGAAACATGGTTGGAAGCCGTAGACAACAAACCGCCCACTACAATCATTACCGATCAAGACGTTGCTTTGGGGAATGCTATTGCCGAGGTTATGCCACAAACAAAACATACATATTGTACATGGCATATAAGTAGTAAATTTCCGGAGAAGTTATCTACTGTATACACCAATTATCCGGAATTCAAAACGGATTTTAATGCATATGTGTACAAGTCGTTGACACCCACGGAATTCGAAGGTAGGTGGGAAGCTTTGGTCGCGAAATACCAACTTCAAGATCATGTTTGGCTAAACCAAATGTTTCGTATTAGAGATCAATGGATTGGTGCTTATACAAAGAAATATTTTGTCGCCGGTATGACCACTACCTCAAGGAGCGAATCCATGAATGCTTTTTTTGATGAATATGTGCAAGCATCTACCGGGTTGAAAGAATTCATTGAGAACTCACAAAAGGCTTTGGAGGCACAATATCTTAGGGAGGTTAAAGGCGACTACGATACTGAAGAAACGTCAAGGAGGTTAGTATTGCGCTCATCCTTGGAAATTGATGCATCCAAGATTTACACGAAAGAGATGTTTAAGCGTTTTCAAAAAGAGTTGGTAAAAAGTGCATCTTATATTATGAAAAGGGCTCAATATAGTGGAAGTTTTTTAAAAATGTACTTGGTTGAGAAGTCTACATTGCCGAAGAATTGTAGAATAAGGTATCAGATATTGGTTTCTAGTGAATGAACGATTGAATGTGTTTGTAAGAAATTTGAACATTCCGGAATGCTTTGTAAACACATCATTCATTACCTAGCCAAGAAAGATAGAACCAAAATACCAAGAAATTACATCATGCCTAGGTGGAAAAGGAATGACAACAAAATTGCAGGACCTTTACCGTACACCCCTCCCGTTTTTGCTAATGTTGGTGAAACACAAACCTCAAGGTATAGTGCATTGTGTAAATCTTTTCAAAGTTTAGGTGCTATAGGTAGTTGTTCCGTCCCGCGCTTCAAGTATGTAATGAATGTGATTGAGAGAGAGAAGTGTAACATGAACAATATTTTTCCGCAAGAAGAACATAACGAAAGAAGGCATGAGTCGTTTCGTCAAGAAGACTACCAACATGATCCGATTTTCGATCCTCCAATGTCACAAACTAAGGGACGAAAGAAGCAAGTAAGATATAAAAGTGGTATTGAAACATCAACTTCAAATACCAAGCAAAGAAAATGCGGAAAATGTGGGTTGATAGGAGGAAACCATGATAGAAGAAATTGTACTTTTGAACCTGGTCAATTCGAGTTGTCTTAATTTTATTTTGTAATATTTGAACCTAATTTTCAATTTTATAAAGTACAATTTCGTATTAAATCTAACACTGTGCTCCTAAGTGTTTTATTGAAGAAGAGAATGGAAGAGAAGAGATTAGGAGAGAATGGAAGCAAAAAAATTTCTTCAACATGCTACCAAGTTTTTTGTTGATGATGAGAGAAAGTTTTGAAAAAATTGACATTGAGGGAAATATTTTGAAAATTGGTGTGAGAGCTTCTCTCCCAATTATCCCTTTTTCGGGAAGAAACTTTGGGGTCTTTTCTCTTCTCTCATTGTGAAAAACTCTGGAGCACAATCAAGAAAGAAAATTTCAAAAATTTATCTTTCGTTCTCTTCTCTTCTCTCTAGATTTTAACTCGGGAGCATAGCGTAAATTCAATTAATGTAAATATTCCCAAAAACTAGTAATTATAATTGAAAAATAATGAATAAAATAAAATAAAAGAAAGTGAATATTACGCGTTAAAATATTAAATTATTGTAAAAATATTACATTATTGTTTTCGTTTAAAAAAAAATAAACTGCCTTAAAAACAGGGGAAAACAGAGGAAACCTACTGGACCCTTACCCCCCGCAACACATCATTGCGGCAGTCACTGCCCCCGCAATGACTCATAGCAGTGGTTTTGAACTAGTAGAAGTGCATACTTCTACCAATTATTATTTTTTATTTGAAAAAAAGAATATTATATTATAAAATTGATTAAAAAATAAATTTAAAAATAATTAGAATATAATAATAAGAATATAATAATAAGAATAAAAAAATAAAAAAATTAAGAAAACTAATTAACATATTAATTTATTATTTTTAATTGAAAAATATGATAATTTCAATAATTAAACAAATTAAGGATAAAATGCAATTAATGTGAATTTTAAGGATAAAATCGAGGAATTAAGGTGATATTATCAAGAATTAAACAAATTAAGAATAAAATACAAAAATGTTAATTTTAAGAATAAAATTGAGGAATTAAGGGGATATTATCAAGAATTAAACAAATTAAAGAAACATATGCAAGAAATGATAAACTAAGGTATGAAATACCTAGGATGGACAACGTTCCGGCTCGATGTAGGAAAAACTAGAATAGACATCGCCCCTTTTACATCGATTTCTAATACCACCGATGTTAAAGACATTTTTTACATCAATAATTTTAAAAACGATGTTAATATGTTCCTAGACATCAGTTTTTTAAATAACCGATGTCTTATTCGATTTTTAAAAAAAATGAAAAACATGAAAAAGAGGCGGAAGTTTTTCCCCCGCTTTGTACTAAAATTTTTCCCCAAAAACTTCCCCCCTTAAGAAAATTTTATCCCCTCCCTCTCTCCCCCCCAAATATTTACACGACTCTCTCTCTCTCTCTCTCTCTCTCTCTCTCTCTCTCTCTCTCTCTCTCTCTCTCTCTCTCTCTCTCTCTCTCTCTCTCTCTCTCTCTCTCTCTCTCTCTCTCTCTCTCTCTCTTCTAAATCAAATCCCAAAATCGAACCCAATCTAATCTCTGAATCAAATCCCAAAATCAAACCCTAGTTAATCTCTAAATTAAATCCCAAAATGGAAGACCTAAATCAGAAGGAGGTGAACCATATCCCTAAATCTATCAATTTTGCTTGAATTAGCTCGAATTAAGAGAAGAGGAAGCTTGAATTAGCTTGAATTAGTAAGTTTGTTTTCGATTTATTTTTAAATCTCAATTTTTGATTTTCAATTGAACTTCTTTTATAGATTGCTAATTACTTATGTGTTTTTTGTTTTTGAGAATCGAACATTAGAAATCTATATAACTCCAGTCTGATGCTCGTGGGTTTGAAAAGTGAGTATAACGCTCGATGGAAGGTGTCACTGCTTTCTTGGGTTTCGTGGTCATGATTGTAGAAAACATACACATCTTATTCTTATTCTCTTATCTTTTTTCACATTTCTAACCTTCTCGTGCATGTTCTCATTAGGGAAGTTCTCAAAATTGTTATAATGACTCGTAAGTTCTTGTCCTAGTAATTGTAATGGACATGGAAAATGTCTCCGTGATGGTGTTTGTGAGTGTGAAAAATGACGCACCTGTGTCGACTGTAATAACCCCAAATTTTGGACTTAGTTAATTTTTATTTTATTTGATGAATAGTAAAATCCTGATGAATAGTAAATTTCTGAACCGAAAAAGATTTTCAGACCACCCTATGTACGAGTCGGGATAATGAACTTTCGAAGTCGTATTAGTGTTCTACTTTGAAAATAAAGGAATGCAAAAGCTGTCAGAATCAGAAAAATAGCATTTTCTGTTTTCTCCGAAATTTCACCAATAACGGACGGATTAATCATTATTTGAAAATATTGGAGGATTTAAATTATCAATTCCATAGATATGGATTTAATAAAAGAATTAGAGATATCAAGACCGTTTACGGTAAACTACTTCGATAGAACACTTAAGAAATCCTTGCGAGCGTTCAACGAGATTAAGCGGTGACGAAACGAACTAGTAAAGCTACTTTATTCCCCAACTCTTGCATGCTTGACACAAGTCATGATATGAGGCAACAAGGGCTATGAATCATCACTTTATCACAAAATATCAAGGAAAGCAAGCAAATACTCTCCCCCATTTTCTTCCCAGATTTCTGCTCAGCTTGCACAAGGAGAAAAGAAAAATTCGTAACTCCAAATCTACTTGTCCTAAAATCACCAAATTTTAACCATAGCTTCTCCACTCCATGGGTAACATTCGTTCAAAATTGCATAGTCAAAAAAGGAGTGTAGCCTAGCCAAATCTCTTCGCCAAGTTGGAGAATCCAATCTGTCCAGTTTCTGTTCAGCGGAAAGATGGGGCTCAAAACCGTAGCTAGGAAGCTTTAAATTTGACGATCTATAACTCAAAAGAAAGATTATGAAGAGAAAAAGGTCTGGTAAAAATCTTAGCACCAAACTCTTATGTTTCGATTTGTTATGGATTTTACAATATGAGGATGAATAGTAACTTCAAGTGGTTTCTTGTTTTGATCTTAAAGTTTAAGGCTTGTAAAGGATAATCAAGAAGCAAGGAAGGGTATACTAGCCATCTATAGTCTATATTAAGTACCAAGGAAGGTATAAACCCTCTCACACTTTTACTTATGATTTGATATTAGTGTATAAATGGATGATTGTTAGTGATAGTATGATTTAGAGATGATTTACATGATATGTATGAGGTTTAATGGATTGATTGATGGTTGAACTAGTGATTAGTGTTATGAGTATGTTTAGACAGAAATAAAGTGATTTGGAGGAGATCCTTGGGTTGTGATTGTTGGTTGTGGATTGATGAATTGATTAGAGTGTTTTAAAACACGGGAATCGCGTATAAGCGCCGTTACCATGCCGAAATTTCCTTAGATAGTTTAGGCAGAAATCACGGTTACATTAAAGGGCATGAACATGAAGTTTCTGACCATGAACATGTAGGCCTTGTTTCCTAGTTTGTTTTAGCGAAAGAATCGTATCGTTTCGATTTATGGTTTAGGAGAAACGTCCGTTTTAGTGAAAGCGGTTTCGCGTAACTAAGTAGTTCATTGCATGAACTTTGAGATAGTGATCAAACCCCTTAAACGACTTATTGGAATGTGAAACTTTGTGTTAACATGCTAGGTACGTTTAGGAAGACCCTCGAAAAGATTTCGTGCAAAAAGGATTAAATCTCAATTTTATAAAAATGCGTGAGCGAGCATGCTCGAGTAGAAGATCTTAAAGAGTTAACTTGAAAATGGACTTGTACTTGAGTTAGTATATACTTAGTGTGGTGAAAGCGTTTAAGTTATTAATCTTGAACCTTGTGTTGATTCTAGATTACTGGACCAACCTGAGACTTATTGCTACTTCGGGATTTCCAGGCAAGTTTTCTCATTCCATGCTGTATTTTAAAGTACCATATTCTGATGTATGCATATAATAGATGAAAGTTTCCAAATATATACTTTGAAGTATTGACTATATAATACTGCTTTTGCCATGTATAAAATTGGACAGTTTTGCGATATATCTTATTTCTTGTTGAAATGGATTTGACCTTTGGATTATATGAAATCTTTTGAGTTAAGTAGTTATGAACCGGTTTACTTGGTAGCTCTAAATATAAGAGCATATTCATTGTTTTCGACTCTAAATCGGGAGTCAGTATTTTGAGATATGTAGATAGCCGTGGAAACCCGGAGGGATTCCATCGACATAATACTATGTACTTTGAGGATTGTTATTCGAGTATGATATCATTCGAGGAATGATATTTGCTTACTATATCTTTCAAGGAATGTTATTTGAGTATTATCTCAGTCGAGAAATACTATTTGAAGACTATTTCCGTTATATATGCTAATGGAAGACATAACTGTTTTCGAAAGTATATTGTGATACTTGCTTTATGATTTGATTATGAAAGATTATTTTTCCGATAAAGATATCGGGTAACTGTTATTCGATAATTATCTATTTAATGAATATTATTTTGAATATTCATTTAATCATTATTTATTTAATGAATATTATTTTGAATATTCATTTGAGGTTTATTTATTTAATGGATATTATTTTGGAATATTCATTTAATCTTTATTTATTTAATGGATATTATTTTGGAATATTCATTTAAGGCTTATTTATTTAATGAATATTATTTTGAATATTCATTTAATCATTATTTACTTAATGAATATTATTTTCGAATATTCGTTTAAGGTTTAATTATTTAATAAATATTACTCGATTATTTATTAAATACTTTTAACACGTTTTAAAAATGAGAAATGTATTGAAAATTTATCCTCGACCTTCAATAATTATGAAGGATACTCTACGCTATATTATTAATTATTTTTAAATCAAAAAGAGGTTCCCAAAACACTATTTTTCCATTTAAATCTGTCTTTTAAGAAGATTTAAATGCTCGCTCAACTATCAAAAATATGGGAAACCTGATTTAAGTGACTGCTACTCATTTTAAACTCTCAACTCAAAACTGTCAGGGGACAAATATTTTCTCGAAGCAATTTAGTTGCTGCAAGTCAAATATTGTGTTACCACCTCAACGCTCGAGGGGTAAATTCATGGAACAAGTCGATATCCATTAACAAGCAACAGTTTGGGAAATATTGGGGAATCTTCCTTTCCAACCTAGATATAACTACTTTGTGGAGTCGTATCAACAAGTATTACACTTGGGGAAAGGAGGACGATCTTTACGTTTCAGAGTCATGGATTTCATCAGAACTAGGAGTGGTGTAAGTGGTCCAGTTGCGCCGACCCATCCAAATTATTGCCCCAAATGGGCAGGGAGATCCAGAAAGGTGGTAGACAATGTCAGGCTGTCGTGATTCTTCCATCTACATGTAGAGAACATATTTTTGTTGTACGACCTGCTACTGATCATAGTAAGGTTGATACGACGGGCGCGGTAGCAACTCCCGTATTAGTTCACCATCCATTTTGGATAATTCTACAACATGTATTGAAAGGGACTACGGATGACATCCTTGGTACAAGTTTACCGATCATGTTGGCAGAGAAATTCTCCAGCATGTATTGAAAGGGACTAAGGATGACACCCGTGGTACAGGTTTACCGATCATGTTGGCAGGGGTCGAAAGGTGTTCAAAATAAAGTTACAATAAATCCTTGCAACTTCATCTTTTATGGGTTATGACTCTGATAAAATCTTACTCAGATTATTTATGCATAAGTGGATTTTGGGTTACGGAAACCTTATATTAATTTTCCTTGTAACTTCATCCTTTATATTATACTAGTCTCTTATCCGTTTAAGGCATAACATGTGGTTACAAAGATATTTTCGAACTATATAGTGTTTTGAATCAATGAATAGGCTTTAAGCCTTGATTCCAATATTTGATATCTATTTTAAAAAGATATGTTTTGAGTATTGGTTTATCATACTGATACCAAGGATTTCCAAATGATTACGAAGAGTATATAAGTATGATTATAAGTTATACGGTGTTTTGAACGGTATACTATTTTGGGGTTAGACCCTAGTAGTGTTAAAAACTTTGATCCCATATGGATTATCTTCCAAAAAGGTTTAAAGATTTAAACTGGGATAGATTTCTTGCTGAGCACTATTAGCTCATTCTTGCTTTATTAAATATTTCAGCATGAGGAAAACATTGCCGAATCCACCACGTGTTACGAGAGGAAGGGAATGGAGAGGCCACCCTGGAGTTAGTTGATGCAGGATGGATACTGTCGGTGTGAGCAGAATAGTTGCAGCTTGAATTAGTGAGAATTATTTTGAGTGGGTTTGTATTACTAAACCTTGTATAGAATTGTGAGGTCTATTATTGTAACTTCAGGTAGAGGTTGTAAATAATAGATGAGGTACTGGATAGTACATTTGGGTTGTAATAACAAATGCTGATAATTGTTGCTCATTTCCAAGGCTATAACTTGTGTGTGTGTGCGTAAGTGATTGGGGTCTTTGGAGTTGTATTATAAGAATGTTGTAAGTAATGCAGGTATTGTATCATTGATGGAGCGTGACAACCCAGATTCCTGACCCCGGATCTGGGGGTGTTACATCGACTGCTCTACAGGTAATCTTTTATCTGATAAAAAATTCAGTTCTTGTTTCATCTTTGTTTTCCAATTGTACAAACTATATTTAAGATTTACAAAGTCAAGTGCAGAATTTCATTTTTGCCCGTCCCTGTATTTTACCGTGAGAGTATTAATTCATATCCAAAATTTCACTTGCTTAACAATGAAATTTCAATACTTATTCATGCACATTGTTGAGTCGCAAAACCGTGCTCTAATATTGTTACATTGATATTATTGACTGATTGTATAAATAGTTATTAAGTAACCTATGTAGTACTATTAATAATTTATGTTATTGTATCTGTGCTATTTTTCTACCTGTCCTATGTAAGTGTTTTTTCTATTTCCAGGATGCAACCAAGTATGACAAGACCCTGAGAAATCCTTCTGTGAAGCAACCAAGAAACAAACCATCTACCAGGAGTAGTACAAGTTAGTTTATGTTCTTGTACTTCTTTCTTTTGCATTTAGTTCTGTAAAATTTTGCGCCCTTCTTTTCTTCACACTTATTTCAAGGCACATGTAAAAAGCCTTAGCAGTGCTCAGTGTTTGACAATATTGAACTTTGCAAATATTTGGCTCTGCGTACAAATTTCATGTAAATTCTCTTATATGTATATTCATTACATCTAAACCAGACATATAAAGTATGTCTCTCACATAATTAGGGTCTGAATTCAACACCACATCTAACAAGATTTATATTCATTGTTGTCAGCAAAAATCCACACAGGGAAAGCACATGGACTTTCTGATACTTCCGAGAAGTTAGCAAATATGACAATTGGTTCAAGCAAACAGCCTGCAAGGCAACCCATGCCTCCCCCAATGAGGGCTGGAGGATTGCTTACACACATATAATTACACGTACAAAGGTTTTCATAGGCTGTCAACAGTACCAGGAGTTCTTTCTTATTAGTGTGCCAAGTCTTACATTGATAGATTCTATTATGTTCCATCATATAACACTTTATAAGCTAGTTTGGTACATTGTTTGATGTATTGTTTTGGTTATGCTAGTTGGTGTAAAGATTGTATGTTCGGTGTTTGGTAATGGAAAGTGCTTAACTGTTTTCTTATGTTGGTGTTTTAGTTTGATTTGAGTTTTGTTTGCACATATAAAGAATATTGTATGCTAAAACATGAACATGAGACATCAAATATTAAAAAGAAACTGATGTCATTTGATGGGCAATTACAATGAAAATATTACAAAACCGATGTAAAAGAGGGGAAATGATGTTATCTCTTTATACAAAACCGATGTAAAAGAGTGATAAAGACATAGTAAATTTGGTAGAAACTGATGTCTGGAGACTTCTAATACATCGGCTAAAAACTGATGTATATAGTCATGATCTTTCTCTACACCCACATACACATCGGTCGAATTTTTTCCAGACTTCGGTTTTTAGCCGTTGTATATTAATGTTTTTCTAGTAGTAACACACCCCCAATGACGTAAAGAAGATAAGCCCGGGTGTACACTACATCATCCTGCCCGATAAACTCTAGAGAAGGATTCTCTGGCTTCTCCTTATATTGTTCCTTCAGCGCACTCAGTTTTACCTCGTCTTTATACATTTCTTCACGAGCTTTCTCACTCAATCTCAAATCCTTCCACCGCTTAACCCAGTACTGTCTTGGAGTCTTCAGCTATGTGTAAGAGCACGACCACGAACAAGCAGACCCATAATCATATAAACATCCTCCAAGGTGATGGTCAACTCACCAAATGGGAAATGAAAGGTGATGGTCTCCGGCCTCCACTTCTCCACCAAGGCCGTGATCAAACGTATGTCATTCTGAGGAATTTATTGGTTGTTAGTAAATACCCCAAAACCCCAGTTCCTCAGCAAACTTTTATATATGACGATCATCAAGCTTCCACTCCTCCCAATTAGCTGTATACTGTCTGACATCCAAATTATCCCTCGCTCCCCCTGCCATATCACACTGCTAATATGATCATCCTGCATGGTCAAGAGCGATCTATCGAGAGGCCCGCACTCCATAATATCTGCAACGTGCAAAATCAAGAAATTAGACACATTTCGTAAACATCTTCTAAATTGGCTGAAAGTTGAAAGAACAAATACTGTCATGTAAACATTTCATTATCACATATATGATCAATACAAATGAGTGTAAACCATGTATTATAATAAAATGCACATAATTCAAATAAAAAAATTAAGTAAAGTTCGGTTAATAAGGAAAATTTGATTTGTTAATGATTATATATTCTAGCAAGATTTTCTTTATTGTGTTTGTCGACATGAGCTTGAAACAAGAGGTGTAAGGACAATTTTTTTAATCTTGTAAAGCGTATATTTGGTTCAAAACTTAAAAGGGGTCTGGTCCCTAATGATCGTATGTAAGGACAATTTTTTTTAATCTTAACCATTCATTTATGTATAAGGGAAATTATTTTGAGTATGACACAAGAGAAAACCTAATAGACAATGCTCCATAAAACCAAATACCAAGAATACCCTATCCACAATCCAACATTTGCGGAAAGCAATTTAGAACTAAAAATATGAAAACATTTAAATATGCAAGGAGTATTCAAGAACAAGCAGAATGTTGATGCTTTCAGTTGAGTGCATTCAAAAATTTTCACTTTCTTGAGTGCTTTGAAGAAGGGTAAACACTTCTCTCCTGACTTGGAGATGAATCTTCCCAATGCTGCCACTCTCCCTGTTAGTTTCTGAACATCTTTGACAGTCCGTGGTGGTTCCATGTCTAGAATTGCTTTGATTTTGTCGGGATTAGCCTCGATTCCTCTCTTGGAAACCATCAGGCCTAAAAATTTTCCCGAGCCTACACCAAAGGCACACTTAGCTGGATTCAACATCATCTTATGGTGCCTTAGCACTTCAAATGCCTCTCGAAGGTGCTCAATGTGATCGGCCTTATCGAGGCTCTTGACTAACATGTCATCTACGTAGACCTCCATGGTTTTTCCAATTAGGTGTCCAAAAATTTTGTTCACCAACCTTTGGTAGGTTGCCCGTGCATTCTTAAGTCCAAATGCCATGACTAGATAACAGAAAACACCAAAGTCAGTTATGAATGATACCTTGGAGATGTCATCCTTGTGCATCTTAATTTGATTGTATCCACTGAAGCCATCCATGAAGCTGAGCATCTCGTGTCCAGCTGTAGCATATATTAATGCGTCAATCCTTGGTAAGGGAAAACAATCCTTAGGACATGCATCATTCAAGTCAGTGAAGTCCACACACATTCTCCATTTTCCATTGGCCTTTTTGACCATTACCGGGTTAGCCAGCCATTCTGGGAATTGAATTTCCTCAATGAACCTGGCTTCCAGAAGTTTTTCAACTTCTTGTTTTATGGCTTCAAGCCTCTCTGGAGCAAAACTTCTCTTCTTTTGTTTTACCGTCTTCGTCTCAGGATCCACATTCAATTTGTGAGTTATCAATTGGGGATCAATCCCTGGCATGTCGGCCGCTGTCCAAGCAAAAACGTCATTGTTCTCTTGAAGAAAAGATATGAGTTTGCTTTTCAATGGTTCAGGCAACAATGCCCCAACATAGGTCACCTTCTCCGGTTCACCTGGGACTAAGGGAATTGGGATCAAATCCTCGGCTGGTTTCCCTCTTCTGTCCTCATTGTCGCTTGTATTCATGTCTTCAATGGGGAGAACCTGCCCCCCGATTCCATCAGGCCTTAGCGCGGCTACATAACAACTTCTAGCCATCTTTTGGTCTCCCCGCTCTTCTCCAATCCCATTCCTCGTTGGGAACTTGACTCTCAGATGATAAGATGAGGCAGCGGCCTTAAACGCATGAAGACCAGTCCTTCCAAGGATCGCGTTGTAGGTTGAAGTTGCCTTTATAACTACAAAGTTCAGCATTTGAGTAGATGTATTCATTCCTTGCCCCATGGTCATTGGGAGTTGGATAGTGCCTTCCACTTTTGATTCCACTCCATTGAACCCATATATGGGCATATTCGAGGGTGTTAACTGAGAATCAGTGTAACCCATCTTGATAAAGGCACCGTGGAACAAGATATCCACTGAAGCTCCATTGTCAACTAGGACTCTCTTTGTTTCAGAATTGCCTATCACAAGTACGATGACTAAAGGGTCATCGTGGGGGAACTTCACCCCTTCTAAGTCGGAATCATCAAAGCCAATTGACACTTCTGTTCTGGCACGTTTCGGTGCTTCTCCAACCACAGTCATTACCTCTCGGGCATAAGCTTTTCTTGAGTTTCGGGAGGACCCAGCAGCAGTTGGTCCTTCAAATATCATATTGATGACTGGCCCTCGGGGCTTAGGGTTACGATCTTGGTCGTTGTCCCTTCTGTCATAATCCTTCCTTTCATAATTTCCTCTATGACTTCCTTGACTTCCATCCTTGGTGAATTTGCTGAGTTTTCCTCTCCATATCAGAAACTCAATTTCATCTTTCAGTTGTCTACAATCGTCGGTGTCGTGACCAACTTCTTTGTGGAATCGACAAAATTGGTTTTGGTTCCGTTTAGACAAGTCAGCCCTCATTGGCTTCGGCCATTTGAGATCCTCTTCCTTTGCTATCTCCATTAGAATTTGACTCCTGGGAGTATTCAATCTTGCATATTCTGTAAACTTTGGCCCAAAATTGCTTCTCTTTGGTGGAGAATCAGAGCTTTTTGACGTTCTAGGAAATTTTTCCTTAACATCATATTTCTGGGTTTCCTTCCTTTTTCTTGAGTTTCCACTACCCTCGATGGTGGGTTCATATTTCCTCATACTTTCTTCTGCTTTGATGTACTTGTCGGCTCGGTCTTGGAGCTTTAACATGCTCTCGGGTGGATGTTTAGCCAATGACCTTTTGAAGTGATCATCGGTAGTTCCTTGCTGCAGGGCTATCATAGCCACTTTGTCTTCCAAGTCCGGGACTTTCAGAGCCTCCCGAGTAAATAGGTTAATGTAATCTCTCAAGGCTTCATTCTTTCCTTCCTTAATTCCCATGAGTGATGCAGTGCTTTTCTCGTGCACTCTCCCACTTACGAATTGGTTGATGAACGCCTTGCTCAATTCCTTGAAGGATCCAATATAATTGGGAGGCAAGCGGCTGTACCAACGTTGTGCCATGCCTGCTAAGGTTTGTGGAAACGCTCGGCATTTAACCGCATCATTGGTTGGCTGCAACAGCAGTGCGTTGGAGAAGGTTCTCACATGATTTGCGGGATCTCCCGTTCAATCATAAGCCTTGATCGTTGGCATCTTGAATTTTCTGGAGATGTTGGCTTTCATGATGTCTTGAGTGAAGGGCGGAGTTGGATCATCAGGATCTCATATGGGCAACAAAATAGTGGGATCACTCCTTGGGGCTTCAGCCCTATTGCTTCTCCTTGGTGTTGGGTCGAGGTTGATCACCGGGACTCTTCCTTGATTTTGTGTCCTTGCGGCATCCTCTTCTGCCAATAACTTTTTGAGCCTTGCAGCCTCGGCTTCAAGGGACGCAAGTTTTTCCTTAGTAGTTTCTCGATTGGTTTGGGAGGAACGTCTCCTTCTTGGGGCAACATCCCTCTCATCTCCTGTTGAGTAATTCTCATCCTCGGTATAGGGACCTGAGTAGTCTTGAAAAGGAGATCGCTTAGTTTGGGGTCCCAGACCTTGGATGTAAGGGGGCACGTATGCCTCATGGTAGATGGGATTAGTTCCACTGCTGCCCGCCGGGGGTCGAGGTGGCATACCATAGGTTGGCATGCTGAGAGTTTGGGTAGCATATTGGGGAAGATCCGTGGTGTGAAGTTGGAGACCACGTGGTGCGTTTGCATGCAGCGGAGTGGTTATGATTGGTTGCTTGAGAGTGGTCTCTGGTGGATCTCGTCCATGAACGACCATTTGTAGGGGATTCGTCCCTTCAGCAGTAATTGGGACTTCCGGTCCTTGAGTGGTGATGATGGGGGCGTCTGCCCTTTCAGCGCCAGTGATTAGTGGGGGTTGGCTCCCCTGAGTCTCTGTTGCAGAGGTGATTGGGAGTCCATCAGAAGTTTGAGGATCGCGAATTGTTCTTCGTGTGTTTGTCATGGTTGATGTTGTCTTCCCACAGACGGCGCCAAATGTTGTGGAATAAAAAACGAGCTTGTGAATTTAATGCTAAGGTTTAATGAGCTTCGAGCTTTAATGGCTGCACTTGTCTTTCGAGACTAAATCGGTCCTCACAAGATGCCTACGTATCTCAATTCGTTATTGAGAATCAAGCCAAAGACGTAGTTCTGATTGTAGGATCAGGGTCCTTATATAGGCGTCTGGAGCCTTGTATTTATGGTACGTCTAGGAGACTTAGCGAATAAGTCTCCTTATTGATAATGGATAAACATCGTATTTCTTGCTGGAGAATTCGTTTACTTGTTGATAAAGGCTATGACTCATTAATTGGGATTCTGGATCCTTCTTTGACCAATTTTCCATATTTTGGACTCTTTTCATGAGCTGTATATTTTCCCTATTTTTTAATTACGAAATTAATAAATAATCAGGATTTTGGGCCTTAAATATTTGGCCTTTCCATAGAATTAGCCATTATATTTCTATAATTACTTTTCTGTCCATATCAATAACCAATTACCTTTTTCATCTAAAATACATTTTTTTTAACAAATTCTTCTACTTTTTCAAATATATCACAGGCAATTACCTTTTTTTAACTAAAACATGAAAGTTTTCCTATTTTTTTCTTACTAAAACCCCTCATTTTCCAAAAATATCACGGCCAAGCCTTTAGTTATTTATTTTTAAACCTAATATTATAATTATTTTTTTAAAAACTTACCTATTTTAACATGTCTACTTATTTTTCTTAACAAATGCAATTACTAAAGATATAAAAATATAAATAATCAAATACCTATTTATAACCAATTACCTTTTCAGTTAAAACTCATTATAGAATTTTTCTAACAAAATCCCTCATTTTCTAAATATATCACGCGAAATTGCCTTTTTCAATTTACTTTTTCAATTTTTCTCACTAAAATTCGTTTTTTTCCAAAACATATCACAGGAAACCCTTTACTTATTTATTTTAAAACGTATTTAAATACTTTTAATTATTAAATTTTAAAACCTCATTTTCCAAAAATATCACGGGCATTTACCTTTTTAAACTAAATATATGTTACTTTTTTTCTTACTAAAACCCCTCATTTTCCAAAAATATAACGGGCAAACCCTTACTTATTTATTTTAAAATCTGTTTTAATGTTTTTAATTCATTAAAATTATTTATCTATTTTAACATGCCTACTTATTTTTTTAATAAATATAATTAATAAAATATTAAAAATATAATAATAAAATAACAATTAACAATTCGTGCATCGCACGAGTTTTAAGCTAGTATTAATAATAAGCACAAATAGAAAAGCTAATATGTTTTAATTAAAAAAAGTAACTACCTATGATATTTTCAGAAATGTTTTAATTATATTAATTATATTTGTTTAAAAAATACATTGACATGTTAAAATATGTAAGTTTTTAAATAATTAAAAACATTAAAATATATTTTAAAATAATTAAGTAAGGGTTGCACCTTATATTTTTGGAAAAGAGAGGTTTTAGTGAAAGCAAATATAAAATGTAATATGTTTTAATTTAAAGGTAACTAGTTTACTAAGCCGCGTTTCACAGCGGCTTTATAATAATATCTCTAAATTTTCTCAAAAAATATTCTACAAAATACGTTTTTAAATAAAATTATATTTCTAATATAAAATTAAGTTTTGTTTTAAATTATATATATATATATATATTTCTAGATCGTTCAATCAAAAACTACAATTATACCTTCACAACTATTAAAATCTTCACTATCTCCAAATCTACTCCCAGTAAGAAAAAAATTAAAAAATATGAACAAACATCCTTTTTGTTGCTGGGAGAATTTTTTTTATTAATAATGATCTCTTTTTGTCAAAACAAATAACAACAAAAACAACAAAAACAACAACAACCTCTTCCTTTTAAAAAAATTAATGACCTCTTCTCAATTTTTCTTATTCTTGTATGACTTTTGTTATAGATTCGTGTATGACTTTTGTTATAGATGCACCGATTTATTGAATTTTGTTAAAAATGCACACACTAAATAAATTCTTCAGTCAAATAAATCTTAACATGATATTTTCGAAATGCATACACTATAAATTTCTTAATATACAATTTTTATCTTTGAATTTTCGTGTATGAATTAGAGAATATATTTTACTAAAAGATATAATCTTTTCTCATAAAAATTAGAGCAAATTAGAGCAATAACTATCTAAACGTTAAAAAACAATGATAAAATTTGTTTTTGAATACATGATGAATTCTCCACTTTCGAGTTACCTTGTATAGAGGTGTATCAACTTTTAACTATAAATTCAAAACTAATAACGTACACACAAAAACATATAAATCAATTCATAACTGAATGTACATGAAAATCACCTTGCTCAGCTTATTATTTTAACTGATTAACTGATGAACCCCCCTCCTTATTAATCCATGTCTTAACTCAATCAACACTAATAGCAAATAACTTGTCTTGTCAAAGATTTTAATATGATCCTGCATTAGGATACAAACAAACGTAAACAAAAAAGTAAAGAAGAACACTGTTGACAACAAAAATTGCAGTAGACAATTAACAGAGTTTAGGTGTATATTTATACTATTAATTAGTTGTTTGTATGAAAGTATTAAATATAATTAATTATTTACCAAGTAATCACTTAATTTCTTATGCAAGACCGATCTAATTTCTTAACTTCTTATTTACCAATATGTTCTTGTATTTTATATTATATTACATTAAAAAGAAAGTTTAGGAGATCAGAATGTTAAGATGATAATTTCATTTGAAAAGAAATATTATGAGAATATCTAAATAATAATAAAAGGAAGTTCAAAATAATGTAAAGTAATACACTTTTTTTAAAATTTTTTTGATATTTGAAGGCAGGAATATTATAATTGAATATTTAGTTTCCTCCATTTGTAATATTTAGTTTCCTCCATTAGTAAAGATCTATTGTATATTTACTTTTCTCCATTAGTAGAAATTTTAAATGCAAGAATATTGAAATTGTATATTTAGTTTCCTCAATTAGTAAATATTTAAAAGGTAATTGAGATTTTTTCTAATCTTTGGTATTAATTAATTAATTTCTTATGCAAGACCGATTTAATTTCTAAACTTCTTATTTACCAAAACGTTCCTGTATTTTCTATTATATCACATAAAAAAAAGAAAGTTTAGGAGAAAAGAATGTTAAGATGTTAATTTCATTTGAAAAGAAATATAATGAGAATATTTAGATAATAATAGAGGAAAGTTTAAAATAATGTAAGGTAATACACTTTTTTTATAATTTAGATATTTTGAAGACAAGAATATTATAATCAAATATTTAGTTTCTGATATTTAGTTTCCTCCATTAGTAAAGATCTATTGTATATTTACTTTCTCCATTAGTAGAGATTTTAAATGCAATAATATTATATTCCATTAGTAGAGATTTAAAATGCAACAATATTGAAATTGTATATTTAGCTTCCTCCATTAGTAAATATTTAAAAGACAATTGAGATTTTTTCTAGTTTTTGGTATTAATTACTTAATTTCTTATACAAGACCGATCTAATTTATTAACTTCTTATTTACCAAAATGTTCCTGTATTTTCTATTATATTACATAATAAAAGAAAGTTTAGGAGAGCAGTATGCTAGGATGGTAATTTCATTAAAAAAATATTATGAGAATATTTAGATAATAATAGAGGAAAGTTCAAAATAATGTAAGGTAATACATTTTTTTTCTAATTTAGATATTTTGAAGGCAAGAATATTATAATTGAATATTTAGTTTCTTCCCTTAGTGATATTTAGTTTCCTCCATTAGTAAAGATCTACTGTATTTTTACTTTTTCCATTAGTAGAGATTTTAGATGCAATAATATTATATGTTTCCTCTATTAGTAAGCATTTAAAAGGTAATTGTGATTTTTTCGAATTTTTAATATTATTAATTCAAAAAATTGAGAAAATTAGAAAAATAGAACGAAGCGAACCGCCCCGTTGATAAGTGGATTTTATATCCACTATTTACCTTCCGTTTGGACTTTAATCATTTGCAAGTTCTCGAGTTTCGTTGTCATTTGAGACGTTGTTGTGTAATTTTTGTAGGTTGCATGGTTGAAGGCTTTATAGTGCTAAAATGGTGTTATGGGTGGTGTGGAATTAATTTAGAGATTTGTGGAGAAAATGTTTCAAAGTGCAAGTTCATCAGAACACAGGAAGATTGAGGCGCTCTTGCTCAAGATTGAGGCGCTCTTGCTCAAGATTGAGGCGCTCTTGCTCAAGATTGAGGCGCTCTTACTCAAGATTGAGGAGCTCTTGCTCAAACTCTGAGGCGCTCTTGCTCGAAATTTAGGCGCTCTAGCGCAGGTTGTAGCTGATTCCAGGGACTTCGAAGCGCAGGGGCGCGACTTCCAAGCGCAGGGGCGCGAGTTCTGTCTTTTGTTCGAAACATTCTATTTTCTTCGGGTCAATATAATATTTGGGCCTATTTTCAGTAGGGCTGGCAGTTGGCTCTGTTATGTAATATCTTAGACTTTAAAAACATCATTTTAGGAGGGTTTTTAGGATCTTGAACATTTATTATCAAAAGAAAGAGAGAGATCAATTTGTAGGGTTATTCAAGCTCGTGACAAGCAAGGAGGCCCATTGATTTCATCTTTTGTATTTCTTCTCTACATTTTCCGGGATTTATTTTGCTCTCAATTTCTCTTTTATTATTTATTATTAATTGTTTGTAGATTTATGATTTCTTTGGAACCCATGATGGTGATTAGTTTAATTATGAACTAAATCATTATCATGGGGTTCCAATGGATTTGTTTACGTAATTATTGTGTTTGACATGTAATTGATTATTGGGTGATTTAATTGCGATAATCTAGTATGGTTGATTTAATTGATAGATGTGTAGCTAGCATCTAATTTATTAATCCTTGATGATTGCGAAAGTGGATTCGAGGATTGAGATTTTGCCATACTAGCATGGGTTCATGAATTAATTTGATGTTCATGATTAGTGGTATGATTTGACCAATATATATTGCTCCATGTAATCTTATAGATAACTTGTGCTTAAACCAGTTGTGTTTCCAGATTGTATAGACATATATAATTTGAACGTGATGTGGTGTCTTCTTGACTTCTAACTGTTGTGGATGTTAAGTGGTTTGATATGAGTATATTGAAAGATAGCTCATATTCTTGTCGTGTTATCTGATTAATTATCAAGTTTTATCACCTATATCAATTCTATGTGTCAACCCTTAGTGAAATATTCAATGAAATTGGAACTCCATGTCTTCTATTACATAAGTAATCTCGTGGTTAATTCACTCTTAGTTGATAATTGTTTTATTAGTTAAGTTAGTAATTAACAACTCAATTTGATAATTGGTCAAGCATTACGAAGTAACCATACACTGTTGCATAGGTATTAAATTGGCATTTACACCTTGTCTCTGCGGAATGAATTCTATTTATCACTTGCTATTTGTGATCGCGTATACTTGCGTGTTTACGAGTCAACAAGTTTTTGGCGCCGCTGCCGGGGACTTCGGTGTTATTTGGCATTTATGTGCTTGTCAGCAGTGGTCGTTATAGATTACTGACTTGATTCGTGTTACTTACCTATCTTGTGTCTTCCTGCCCTTTGTTTTCAGTTAGTTAAACGTGCATGCGAACACGAGCTCAAACCAAAGCGGAACTAGAAAGGAAGGAAGAGATAAATTTACTAGAAGAAGAAGTTGAACCGGTTGTTACAATGGGAGATGCTAATCCTAATCCAGAGGTACCGCCAAGAGCACTCATGGATTATTCGCAACCAAGGATAAATGATATTCAATCGAGTATCGTCAGGCCAGCTATCGCAGCGAATACCTTTGAGATTAAGCCTGGTACTATCCAAATGGTGCAGAACACAGTCCAGTTTGGGGGTGGTGCAACTGAGGACCCTAATATGCATATCAGGAATTTCATCGAAATTTGTGACACCTTCAAGTTCAATGGTGTTTCAGATGATGCTGTGAAGCTGAGACTCTTTCCCTTCTCTTTGAGGGACAAGGCTAAAGGCTGGTTACATTCTTTACCGGCTGGGTCTATCACTACTTGGGAAGAGCTTGCACAAAAATTTCTCTCCAAATTCTTTCCTATGGCGAAAACAGCTGCCATAAGGAATGCTATTGCTCAGTTTGCCCAGGCACAGGGTGAGTCATTGTGTGAAGCTTGGGAGCGTTATAAAGAGATGCTCAGAAAATGCCCCCATCATGGAATGCCGGACTGGATGATCATTAACTGTTTTTATAATGGATTGGGGTGGCAGTCGAGACCGATGGTGGATGCAGCATCAGGTGGAGCTCTATGGGCTAAAAGCTACGAGGAAGCATATGATCTGATTGAGATGATGGCAGAAAATGAATATCAGAGTCCAACGCAGAGAATGCCACAGCAAAAGGTGGCGGGAATTCTTGATGTTAGTGTAGCTACAGCCTTAGCGACTCAGCTAGAGGCATTGAATATGAAGATTGATTCTTTGGCAAATCATGGGATTCGTCAGGTAGCTAGTGTTTGTGAGCTATGTGCAGGTGCACATGAGACGAAGCAGTGTGCCATTTCTAATGAATCAGTGCAGTTTGTGAGCAACTTTCCGAATCAACAACAGCCAGCCCCGAATACTTATCATCCGAGCAACAGGAATCATCCGAATTTCAGTTGGAGCAATAATCAGGGTGGCAAACAGCAATCACAACAACCGCATCAGCAATTTCAAGCTAGGCCATACAACTCTGCAGGTTTTCAGCAGCAAGGGCAGAATTTTCAGCAGCAGTTTCAGCCACCAGGATTTCAACAAGCTCATGGAAATTCTGGTCAAATTTTTAAAGAACAATCTGAATTGGAAGAGTTGAGGTTGATGGTTAAAAGTCAGGCGGTCTCGCTCAAGACCGTGGAGAATCAGATGGGACAACTTACCAGTGCGATGCTGAAAATATCTCAGGGAATTCTTTCTAATGAGCCAGAAGTTAATCCAGGCAAGAGGGAAGTTAAAGAGCAGGTGAATGCCATAACACTCAGGTCTGGTAGAGTCACAAGCAATCCAGCATTAGCAGCCAAGGAAGACGAAGATTTCCAGGAACAACTACTTGTGCCTTCCCCAGAAAAAGAAGAGGTAATTCCTAAGCTGGCAGCTGAGCAGTTGGTTGAAGAAGGGGACAATAACAAGAGGTCTGTTGAGAAATCTTCTCAGGAGCAGACTAAAGAGAGCGAACAGATTTTTCCACCTCCCCCATATCCAAGAAAAGCCTACAGGCAAGCGATCGACAAGAAATTGGACAGGTTTCTGGAGGTGTTCAGGAAGTTACAAATTAATATACCTTTTGCAGAAGCTCTAGAACAGATGCCGAGCTATGCCAAGTTCATGAAGGGTATTTTATCCAGGAAATTGAAGTTTGAGGATTTGGAAACTGTGGCGTTGACTGAGGAATGCTGTTAGTCCTTGTGTATTGCAGAAGGGGGGGGGGGGGGATGAATGCAATACTGATAAAATTCAATCTAAATTTCAACAACTAAAATCAAGATTAAACGTTATCAGCAATATATGCAATCACGAACAGTATTCAGTAAGAACAAGATTCACAAAATAAATGTTTTATTTATTTTGCAAAGTGTTGCTACAACCTCAAGAAAGAATTCTCGAGCTTCGGGTTTTCTTCAAAGACACTTGCTTGTCTTCGTTACAATTCTAGAATGAATTGATAGTAGGTATAAGACTAACCCTATCACTATCAGTCACGGGTTTGTGAAGCTGCTGTCACTGTCAAGTGGCAGCTTCTTACAGATTGTCTTACCCATGTGACTTTCCTAAATTGCTAACATGTCAGATATACATTACAAAGAAAGCAACCTAGATTCATTCCATTTCCAGCTAAACCAATTCAGCAGATAAAGACTTGACCTTGCTCTTGAATTGATTCGCTTTTGTTTTGCAGTGCTTGAAGCTTCTGTCGTAGTCTTGCAGACTTGGTGCAGCTTAGGGATACTGCATCACGCCTGTTTCTTGAACATTTAAACTGTCACGGGATTTGACTGAGAAAGATACCTAGCATAAGGATCTTTATTGAGACAGTTACTTTTGCCGCAAAGCTTGCTGTCACAAGAATGATCTTTTGGTGACAGTATGAGTTCCCCGCATAGAGTGCTGTCGAGGATCCCAAACTTGCTGTCGAGGGCAATAGTTGCTGTCGCGTAGTCTTCCGCCAATGTTGCTGTCAGAGTGAATATGCTGTCGTGACTTGCAACATTCTGTCTTCTTGTAATCTTACTGTCACAGCTTTAGGACAGTAACCTTTATTCATGTTGTCATCCAAAAAGCATTCTTTGAGGCTTGAACACATAAGTGAACTTCTTTCAAACAATACAACTAGAATAACATTACATACTGATTACAAGAACATACTTTGGCTATGACAGTATGTTCTACTTAATTTGAAAAATTAAGTACAATCAAAGTTAAGTTATTTCAATGCTATCACCCATAAATCCCAACAATCTCCCCCAATTTGTTTTTATGGAAAATAACAACAAATTTACAATATGTGCTGACAACTTAACTAACAAGATCAGAATTTAAGAATTTTCACTTAGCTTGAGATCTCCTCTTCTGTCTTGCTGCATCCTCTCTTTTGAGAGCTTCTGCCAAGCAGCTTCTTAGACTTTCTACAAGAGAAATTTCAGCAGCAGACACTGCATCATCCTCTACTTCATCAATGATCTTCTTTATGGAAGGGGATATGAGAGAACTAACATCCCTGAGATTCAGCCATTGCTCTATATCATATGGATAGGTTCTGAAATGAAGTTCTTCATTAATGAGCTTGAATCTACTTCCAGGATAAGCATTGAGAGACTTCCTTCTTTGCTTGTCCAGTTTTGAGTCTTCTCCTTTTCTCCCTTCCAATAACTTCTCTATCTCATCAGAACAAATCTGTTCCAAGGGATGAATTGAACCAGCTACCATATACTGTAAATCCTTCAGAGTGGATGTTTTAAGCTTATGCAAGCTGCAAACATAGATTTCTTCTTTTAGGAACTTGACTCTTAGGGGATTTTCCAGCATATATGGTTGATAATTTGGAGCTTCACTTTCTGCCTTGTTAGAGGCCTTGTGTTTTTCCAGTAATTCAGCTTCCTTCTTATTAAGTTCTGGCTGAGTTTGAGAATATTCAGAAGATTCAGGTTGTTTGCTTGGCTTGGGTTCCCCTTCCTTAGTTGGTTGGGTTTGCCCTTCTTCTGTGGGTAAATCATCAAACTCATAGTACCAGTGGTATGGTATAGGAGAGGCTGGGAGATCAGTAAGAATATCAGCATCATCAAAATCTGCAAAGTTATAGCCAAATTTCTGATAAAATTCAGCATCCCTATCTGCCTGATATTTTAGAACATGTTCCATGACAGCCTTTGAAACATCATCATAGCTCTCAAGCAACTCTACCATTCTTTCCAGGTAGAAGAAATCAATTCTTCTTTTATCTATGGTTGATGTACTTTTCTTGGTTGATGTGGCTACCAGATTGAAGTCCTTGTCAATCTTGGCTGACCTTGATTCTTCCCACCACAGAATGTACTCAGTGGCCTCTTGATTTGCATCCAGCTTAACCTCAACGATCTTGATTTCTCTTGATTGCATTTGTTGAATCTTGAGACTGTTGGGAGGAATTGATTGAATTGGCTTTTTGAGATTCCTGCCAAATCCAGTGGCCTTTTCCTTTCCTGAGTACTTGTGCTTCCCTGTAGGTTTCTGTCTAGAAAACCATGCCTTAGCTTTAGCTTTCAGTCTTTTGGACTTGACAGTAGCCTTGGCTTCATCCTTGACAGAACCTTCCTTGACAGTACCCTTGTCGACAGCATCTTCCAAGACAGCATCTTCTATGACAGTATCCTTGTCGACAGTACCTTTGGTGACAGCATCTTTTTCAGCATTTATGCAGTCAATAGCACATCTAAGAATGCTTGCCTCCAAAGCTTCCAGTATTCTTGACTCCTCTTCATCTGTTGCACCAGCATCTTTCTTTTCCTGGCTAGGAGTTTCTTCATTGCCTTCATTCTGGGATTGAATACCAGTATTCCCAGAATTACTTCCACCAGCATTTCCAGCATTTCCAGAAGCTTCACCACCTCCATCCTCACCATCTTCATCATCATCATCATCATCATCATGGGGAGGAATGTTATAGAAGCAACTTCCACCTTGATCATTTCTTTTGGCATTGGCTCTAGTGATTAGCTCCTTCATTCTAGCTCCCAGTGCCTTGTCTCTCAACACCAACATTTTGTAGATTTCTTGAACAGCATGAACTCTTCCTGGATTGGCATTTGAACTGAGTATTCCATCTAGTACCTTCAGAATTGACTTGGTTTCCATTCTGGATGGGCTACCCAAATTCATGAAGCTGTTCCTTCTTGTGCCATCCTTAGTTTTGGATCTGTAAAAAACACTTGGTGGATTTGAGTAGACTTCAGGTAGCTTCTGTGTGATCAGGTTCTGGATTTGCATATCCAATATTTCATTGAATGGTGTTTGAGTTGCCCTGATCATTCCCTTCAAAGCACACAACACCTTTGCTGGCAGACTCTGCAATAGCTGCATTGTGATGAAATAAGATATGCCAGAAGTGAGATAAATACTTACAGCCCATCTTTTCTCATCATTCACCATTACACTGACACTAGTAATTTGTTCCTTTAACAGTTTTGTGGTGTTGGTTGGACGGTTGCTAGGAGCATTCATTGCTTCTTCCACCAAACTGCTAAACTTACTGTCATGGTTGTGTAATGTGCTCTCCCTGTAATCCACCATCAAGACATTGGCTTCCTCTTGATCAAATTCAGTGCCATTTGTCCAAATAATTCCACCATGAATGGATTCAGGCAGTTTCCCTTTACCTTTCCCAAGTTTGTTTTGTTCCTCCATTTCTCTCCATTTCTTCTGTAAAGCAGTTTCTTGAGTTTCTGGAGTAGGTTCTCTAATCACCACAGGAGGCAAGATTGGATGTCTAGATGCAGGTCTTCTTTGCAATGCATCTTGAGTTTCCTTTGACATTAACACCGTTTCTCCATCCATTTCCACTTCAACAGGCTTTTCAGCTTTATCCTGTGGTTTTGCACTGCTTGGTTTGACTTGCTCCCCCTTAGACATTGCTTTCCTTTTAGCTCCCCCTCTGGTCTCCACAGCTACAGGCTCCCCCTGAGTTCCACCTGATTCTTGAATAGGCAATGATTCTGATCTTGCTACCTTCTCCCCCTTAGTTGAGTTGGCAGCTACCAGGTTAGTAAGGAACTGAATAGAGAGTTGAGTAGCAGCAAAACCATCAACCACCAGTTGAGAGAGAGAGTCCAGTTTGGAGTCCAAAGTAGCACACTGTCCTTCAAGAGCTGCAATCCTGTTACCAAAAGTAGCAGAGGGGCCACCAGACCTTAACCTTCTTGGAGGGGAAGGAAAAGACAGGGGCCTGGAGGCTATAGGGGTTCTCACACTCTCAGGGTGTTTTTGAGTGATCTCATCACCCCTCACAGTTTGACTCTCAAGGCCTAGTGCCTGAATAGTGTGGGCTCCCTCAATATCTCTCTGGACATGCTCAAGTCCCTCTCCTTTTGCCAGCTCATTTGGCTGCCTCTCATTTTTATGCTCACCTCTCTTTTCTTTTATCTCTCTTTTCTTTTGCACACCCTCACTCAACCTAGATGCATGGGTATGAGCAGTACTAACATGCATGGAAGGAGAAGATTTAGAATGTACCTTTAGGAGTTTGGCAAGAGGTAGGTCATCATCAGAGGCATCCTCAACAAGTACAGCATCAAAATCAGGCTGGGAGGGCTGGACAGCATCTTGAGTAGGAATGGTACTGTCAGTTGGAGTCTGGACAGCAGGTTCTGGCATGACAGCATCTTTGGGAGGTGGAGTGACAGTAGGTTCTGTAGTGACAGTATCTTTCTCTCCACCTTTGACAGTAGCTGTGTCCAGGACAGTAGCATCCCCAGTGTCTTTGACAGCAACAGAGGCTGTGACAGCATCTTCCTGAAGGTAAGATGCTCCTTGGAGATCAGACAAAGTGTTGGCTGTTTCATTTTCTGACAAAATACCACTTTGCCCTAGCTCAGTGTTTGGAGGAGTGGTGTCCATCTCACTTTGAGAAATGGGTTCTTGTGGACCACTAGATGGGGGCTCATCCATGATTGGAGATGGATGATCAAAACCTGAAGGGTTGGGACTGTCCCCTTCTCTAGGTTGTGGAGAAGAAACAAAAGAATGTGTAGGGAAGGAAGAAGGTGAAAGTGTAGTAGAGAGTGGGGGCTGATTCACAGATGAAACATGTGAACCATCAATAGGAGTAGAGAAATCCTCACTGTGCCCTAACTCACTGTGTGTTTCTTCAAGTGGGGGTAGCTCAGGTTGGGAACCATGAGTTTGTGCAGACTCTGTACAGGGTGCCTTGGGAGACAGGCCAATTTCAATAGATGTCCCTTGTTGAGAAGGCACATCTAGGGAGGAGTTTATTTCCCTGGTTTCCTCTACAGTCTTTTGGGAGACTGCAGGGTGGCTGACAGTGGTTTTGGTCCTCCTAGCTCTCTTCTTCTTAGGCTCAGGGGGAACCACTGTGGGTTCTGTTTGACTACCTTCCTTATTTGCTGCACTAGGTGCAGTGTCTCCCTCTTGACTAACAGAGCTACCACCAACATCAGCTTCTAAGGATCTTTTTCTGGATTCTTGCAAGGCTTCTCTTTGGGCTTTGGGAAGTCTAGAGGGCCTAGGCTGAGTGTATGGTGTTGAATGGGGGTTAACTGAATTTGGGTCTAATTCAGTTTCATTCTCAAGAGAAAAAGAATCATAACCAGAAGGTAATGGATAATCAAGGTTGGACACTTGATCAACCATGTGCTGAGTGAAACAAATTGGAATATGTGCATTGAGATTTTGTGATGATAATAGTGTGTGTGTGTTCTTTTTCAAAACTGAGCAAGCCTCTAAACGAGGAGCAGCATCATTAAAATCACAGAATGAATTAATGCACAACATAAGAAAGCGAGGGTAGTGTGATACCTTCTTACCTATGGCAGCTTTGAGTTGTGCCATGAGGAGAGCTCCAACATTCACCTTGTATCCATGGACAAGAGAATGTGTCAGTTTCTTGATGTAGGAGGGTATCCCATTCCAGCCTGTGGACTTGGTAGAGAACACCTTGACCATTGCATCAAATATCATGCTCCACTCCTTCCTTAGATACTTCCTGTCCATTTCACCAGACGGGTACCACTTGGTTGTTCCCTCTTCGAGAATAGGGCCTGCATACCCAATCTTCAAGAAGAGCTTCTTCAGAGTGTCATCATTAGCAAGTGGAGCAAAGTTTTGGCCTTCTTCCAGTGTAATTCCAAGAGCAGTATTGATGACCTCAGCTGTGAGAATGTATTGTTGCCCAGAGATTGTGAATTGAATACCAGGGTTCTCACCCTCAGTTTGAGCAACAGCAGTTTGCCAAAACGCCTCAAGTCTGTCTAAGTCGAGAATGGGGGTTGAGGTTATGGCATAACCGAGATAGGACTTGTTCAAGAAAAACACTAGTCCTTTGAAACCTTCACCAGCATCATTTGGGGAAAAGATGCCAGCAAAGTTTGTTTGAGAGAGAGTCTGTTTGGGGGCCATTGAGATTTCAAGAAAAGAAGAAAGTGAGAAAGTAGCTTTTTGCTTGAAGAAAAGTATTTTGCCTTGAGTTTTGTGAGAGTGATATGTCTGAGTAACTGGAGAATAAATATGGGTATCTCAAACGTTTGCTCAAAAAGTGGAGTTAAAGGACGTGTCTTAACCCACTCTCTTAACACGTGAGTTACTGCCCGTTATTCACTGTCAATCGTGGGGTGAATATCCAATTACAACGGTCCACTATTGTTGACAGTAACCTGTGCGCTAGAAACAATCTGTCAGTAATAAGTGGTGGTGACAGTAGGTTTTGCGCGACAGCAACTATTGCGCAAAAACATGCTGTCACCGTTAAGCATTTGAGTGACAGTATCCTTTAAAGGTCGTGACAGAAAGTCTTTCCCTGCTGTCAAGAAGGTTGCTGTCAAGAGACACGGGACAGTATCCTTCTTTGTGACAGTAATTTAAATGGGAAATTGTTTCTGTCAGGAACTAATTAGAATGCGTTGCTCATATACTTAACCTAAAATTAACAGAATATGAATTTAGCAATGTAATCTTTCAAACACAGATATTAAGCAAGTTACACAGACAAGTCATAAACTCAGTAACCACATAAACAGGAACTTTTATTATTGTTAATAAAATCATTAATATTGAACATTGAGTACATCATTCTATGATTTTATCAACTAGTTCTAAGACTTCTTCCTTAATCTCTTCTTCAGAGCGGCCTTCTTTTTCAAGAAGTGCCTGAAGCTCCTTCTCTTCTTCCATAGCCTTGGCCTCCTCTTCCTTAGCCTTGGCCTCCTTTTCCTCGTCTATCTCATCCATGGCGTCCAACAGCATTTCAAAGAGCTCATCGATCTCTTCATTGTCGGGTTCACTATCACACTTCTTTAGACCAACTTCGATTCCTACTTTGTTTTCCATTATTTACTTTAAAACTGAGAGCAGACTGGTGAAACCTAAGGTTAATTTATAGGCAAAACCGTCTAAGGATCAAAGTCTAATGGTCAACAGTTAGAGTACCCATACAACTACCACAAAAGTAATTAATGGTCGTGTCCTCCTTTAATCCTACAGATTAATGCAAAAGAGTGTGAAAGTCCAATGGAACAGATTTTTAACTCTCAAACTTAACGGATAACCACATTAAAGTCATACACGGTTTAAAAGTATGAGACTGGCACAAAATACTGACATGAAAAGTCAAATCAACACATGCTGTCACATAACAGACATAAACCAAGTAGACAGTAACTTCTCTTGACAGCAGGTTTGAAGTTGCTGTCATGAGCTTCAATAAGAATTGAAAATTTAGAAACCTTAGTAAATTAACATACCAGATTCAGCATTCCCAATTCACTTACCAACCTGTTGAAGGTTGCTTCATCCAATGGCTTAGTGAAGATGTCAGCAAGTTGCTTGTCAGTTGGGACATAAATCAGCTTCACAGTTCCTTGTTCAACATGCTCTCTAATAAAGTGATGTCTTATATCAATGTGCTTTGTCCTAGAGTGTTGAACTGGATTGTCTGAGATGGCTATGGCACTAGTGTTGTCACAGTAAATAGGAATTTCTCTTAACACTAGACCATAATCTAGAAGTTGACTTTTCATCCATAGAATTTGTGCACAGCAACTGCCTGCAGCAATGTACTCAGCTTCTGCAGTTGAGGTAGAAACTGAATGCTGCTTCTTGCTAAACCATGAGACCAATCTTCCACCAAGAAATTGACAGCTACCAGTAGTACTCTTTCTGTCAATCTTGCATCCAGCATAGTCTGAGTCTGAGTAACCAATTAGATCAAATCCAGTATTCTTAGGATACCAAAGGCCTAGGTTAGGAGTGCCTTTTAAGTATCTAAATATTCTCTTGATGGCTACCAAGTGTGACTCCTTTGGATCACTTTGAAACCTTGCACAGAGACATGTAGCAAACATGATGTCAGGTCTGCTAGCAGTTAGGTATAGGAGGGATCCTACCATGCCTCTATAGGTGCTTGAGTCAACTTTCTTTCCTTTAGGATCAAGATCCAGACTAGTTGCTGTGGACATTGGTGTCTTTGCAGGAGATGAATCTTCCAAGTTGAACTTTTTGAGAAGTTCCTTGATATACTTAGCTTGACTTATGAAGATTCCATCAGTTTGTTGAAGAATTTGTAACCCCAGAAAGAATGACAGTTCTCCCATCATGCTCATCTCATATTTGTTGCTCATGAGATGGGAAAACTTCTCACACGGCTTCTCATTTGTAGAACCAAAAATGATGTCATCCACATAGATTTGTACCAGAATGATGTCCTTGCCATGATGTTTGTAGAAAAGTGTCTTGTCCACCACTCCTCTGGTAAACTGGTTTTCCAGAAGAAAGGTGGAAAGTGTGTCATACCATGCCCTGGGTGCTTGCTTTAGTCCATACAAAGCTTTGAAGAGTTTGTACACAAAATTATGCATTTCAGCATCCTCAAACCCTGGTGGCTGTTCCACATACACTTCTTCTTCCAGCTCTCCATTTAGAAAGGCACTTTTGACATCCATCTGAAATACTTTGAAGTTGCAGTGTGCAGCATAAGCTAGAAAGATTCTTATAGCTTCAAGTCTTGCAACAGGAGCAAATGTCTCATCATAATCTATTCCCTCCTGTTGACAGTAACCTTTAGCCACTAGCCTTGCTTTGTTCCTTGTCACCAATCCATTTTCATCAAGTTTGTTTCTGAAAACCCACTTGGTCTCAATAACTGACTTTCCCTTAGGTCTTGGAACCAATTTCCATACATTGTTTCTTTCAAACTGATTTAGCTCTTCTTGCATGGCTATTACCCAGTCAGAATCCAACAATGCTTCATCAATTGTCTTGGGTTCCATTTGTGACAGGAAGCATGAAAACATGCTGTCAGCAGAGACTTTGTTCCTTGTCCTCACTCCAGAATTAGGATCACCAATGATAAGGTCATTTGTGTGATCCTTGTTCCACCTGGTGATTCTGGGCAAGCTACTTGATTGAACAGGAACATTTGCTTCAGCTTGTTGAGTTGAATGCTCATCAATTCCATTGTCTCCACCATGTTCTTCATTGTCTCTAGAGTCATCACTGTCATGAATGTTAGAGGATATGGTCTGTGACTGAGCTGGAGTTTGGTTGACAGTAGTGGCATTGACAGTATCTTTATCAACTTCAACAACTTGAGTGAAGCTAGGTTCTTCATCCACAATCTCCTCAGCTTCCAGGTATCCTTGATTCTCAAATCTGAATGTCTGCATCTTTCCTTCTTCATGCAGTCCTGGAAACTTGGTTTCATCAAATGTGACATTAACACTTTCTTCAATAATCCTGTGTTCCATAACATAAACTCTGTAGGCAGTCCTTTCTGTGCTGTAACCCATGAATAGTCCTTCAAAAGCCTTGGTGTCAAATTTTCCTTTCTTCTCATGATTGTCCTTCATCATAAAGCATTTGCTTCCAAACACATGAAAATATTTGACAGTAGGTTTCTTTCTAGTTAGCAGACAGTAAGGTGTGCTTGCATGAGTTTTGTTGATCATGGTTCTGTTCTGAGTATAACAGGCCGTGTTGATAGCTTCAGCCCAGAAATATGTTGGCAGCTTAGCATCATGCAACATAGTTCTAGCTGCTTCAATGAGAGTCCTGTTCTTTCTTTCTACAACTCCATTCTGCTGTGGAGTTCTTGCAGCAGAGAATTGTTGTACAATTCCTTCATCTTTGCAGAAATTTCCAAGTGTGGCATTTCTGAATTCTGTACCATTGTCACTCCTCAAGATTTGAACTTTTGAGTTTGGGGTTCTATCAAGAACTCTAACTTGATCAATAATCACTTGAGCAGCTTCATCTTTGGATTCAAGAAGTTTCACCCAAGTGTACCTTGAGTAATCATCCACCATTACTAAGGCATATCTCTTTCTGGCCATAGATGGTACATTGACTGGTCCAAAGAGATCCATGTGAATTAACTTGAGTGCTTCTGTGTTGGTGTTTACTTGCTTGGACTTGTGCACAGCTCTTCTCAGTTTGCCCATTTGACAATCTTCACACAATCCTTCTTGACAGAATTCCTGTTGGGGCAAACCTCTCACTAACTCTTTCTTCATTAGAATGTTCATTGTTTTGAAGTTGAGATGTGAGAGCTTCCTGTGCCAAAGCATACTGTCACCAACAGTAGCTTTGCTGTAAAAACAGTAAACTTTATCCTTCTTTGTTGAGCTTAGATCAGCAACAAACAAGCTTCCTTTTCTGACCCCTTTTAGAGAGAGGCTTCCAACCTTCTTGTGATAGATGTTGCACACCATCATGTCAAAGTCAACCTTAAATCCTCTGTCACTGAATTGGCTGACATTGAGTAGGTTGTGCTTCAATCCATCCACAAGAGCAATATCTTCAATGACAACATTTCCAATTTCCAGACAGCCATATCCCACTGTGTAACCCTTGCTGTTGTCTCCAAAGGTTATGATTGGGCCAGCTTTCTCTACATAATGTGATAGCAGGGCTTTATCACCTGTCATGTGTCTTGAGCAACCACTGTCAATAATCCACATGACCTGATTTTTCTTCTTACCCTGCAAAACAGAATGTTTCTAAGTTGCATATGGTACCCAATCTTTGTTGGGTCCTGCAGTTTCAGTGTTTCCTGAGTTTCTTTCAGTCACAACATCACAAGCATTATCAAAGACTTCCTGTTTGACTTCTCTTTTCACCCACTTAGGTTTAGAATTGGACTTGGTCCTTTTCTTAGTGGATGAAGCCTTTTTGCTGTTGCCAGCAGGCTCAGAAGTCTCAACAGTGTTTAGGTATGAGCATTTTTCAGTAGAGAGAACAGGTAAGTTAAAGCATGTAGTCATGGCAGTGATTTTGCATGGCATACAATCAATGTTATTATAGACACTCATAGTTCTATGCATAAGGGGGGTTCTGTGTAAGTTACCATTGAGTTCAGTAGCATTGATCTTATCCTCAATTGGTTTCTTACAAACATGTGTTAAGTGATGAGTAGATCCACAGTTATTGCACAGTTTCCTAGAAGCACCTCCAACATTAGTGTATCCATTTCCTTTATTGACACCTACCTTACCATTTCTGTTTTTAGACTTGGGAGTTACTGGATTGACAGTATGTTCAGAAGTTGCTGTCGAACTTTCCTTGACAGTATCTTTTATTCCTACTGTCTTGACAGAAGGTTTGAAAGTTGCTGTCTTGGAACCATTCTTGACAGTATCTTTGAAAGATTCTGTCTTGCCAACTGTGACAGCATCTTTTGAACTTACTGTCTGATTGCTTGGTAAGTTTACTGTCTTGGGGATTGTGACAGTATCCTTTCCATCCTTGAATGTGCTGTCAACACCTTCATCCTCATCAAGAATTTCTTGTTTGATGAGCATGGCTTCTTCATCAAACTCAATTTCAGCAGCTTTGAAAATAGGAGTTTTAACTTTCTTGAGAATGGTGGGTTTGACAGCAGCATTTCCAGGACAATCTTGAATCACAGTTTCATTTCCAGGTCTTCTACCATAAGAAAAACCTATACCAACAGACTGATTTTCTGTATGCTTATCATTGTAATCCTGAACTATCTTTGATGAGTTTCTATAGGCCTTAATCTTAAATTCATTTTCAGCAATCTCATTCCTCAGGAATTCCTCAACCTCCTTAGCACATTTTAATTCATTTTTAAGTTTAGCATTCTCTTCAGCTAAAGAGCCTAGTGAACTGGTTTTGAGAACAAGAGAATCATTTTCAGACTGAAGTGTTTCATTTAGCTTACTTAGTCTAGAGATTTCCTCATTAGCTGCAGACAAACTAGTATAGACATTGAACATTTCAGCACTTAAGTCTTTAATGGTTTTCTTATACTCATCAGTAGACATATCAAGTAAGACAAGTGAAGGTACCTGACTTGAAGGTGTTGATGCTACCTCATCAGTGCTAGCCATGAGAGCTAGGTTGACATATTCTTCCTCTTCTTCATCATCAGAATCATCCCAACACTTTCCTTCAGCCACATAGGCTCTACCTTGATTTTTCTTGGAGTATCCACCAGTTCCTTTCTCATATCTTTGAACCTGTTTGGGTCTTTTGCATTCAGTAGCAAAATGACCAGGTTCTCCACAGTTGTAACATTTGAACTTTGATCTATCCACAAATCCAGTTTTGTATCCTCCTTTGGTTGAACTTCCCACAGCAGCCTTTGATGAGCTTCCTTTGCTGAACTTGGATGCTTGGCCTTGAGGCTTGTATGACCTATCCTTCTTGAACCTAAAGTTCTTGAACTTTTTGGCCATGTAAGCCATAGTAGGGTTGTCCATGCTTTCCAGTTCCTCCATTGTGTAGAAGTCTTCATCTTCCACATCTTTGAGCTGTAGTACCACTTTCTCATCATCTTCAACCACCTCTTCTATCTTCAAGGTCTGTGTTGGGGTTGATGGTGTGATCTGTAGTACTTCACTTGGTTGTGTGATCCTTGGCACATGTGCTACTAGGGCACTTGACATATTAGCCATCTTGTTCCTTGTTCCACTTTGTATGGCTCTCTTTTGAAAGAGTTCGAGTTCATAAGATTTCAGAATACCATAAAGTGTCTCAAAGGTTATATTGTTGAGATCTCTTCCTTCTCGTATGGCTGTTGTCTTGTGTTCAAGGTGATCAGGCAGTGTGAGCAGGAACTTGACATTTAATTCTTTTCTGTCATAGTACTTGCCATGTATCTGTAATTCAGTTAAGAGCTTACTGAACCTTTCAAACATGGAGGTTAAGTCTTCACCAGGCTTGGCCATGAATGCCTCATATTGAGATATTAGAATTTGCCTTTGGTTGCCCTTAACCTCTTCACTTCCTTCACAGAGTAAGGCTAACCTGATCCACATCTCCTTGGCTGATGTGCAGCTTATCACACTTCCACACATGGCTTTATCCAGCGTGAGAGAATCGAGCAAGATAAGTTGCAAATGATCATCTAGCACCATTTTCTCCTTTTCAGGTTCCAAGATTTCTGAGGGATCTTTGGGAACCCAATGTGCAGGAACAATCTCACCATTCACTGTTGTGGCTTCAATTTCCTTTCTTGGTATGAAAGGACCATTCTTGAGTATACCTGGGTATAGTGGATTTGCAGCTTTGATAAACAACAAGATTTTTCTTTTCCAAATGTTGTAGTTCTCTTTATCAAATGCTGGGATCTTGATACTGTTTGATTTCTGCATTTTCTTCGGGATCTCAGATATGTATGTTAATCTGAAAGCTCTGATACCAGTTGTTAGTCCTTGTGTATTGCAGAAGGGGGGGGGGGGATGAATGCAATACTGATAAAATTCAATCTAAATTTCAACAACTAAAATCAAGATTAAACGTTATCAGCAATATATGCAATCACGAACAGTATTCAGTAAGAACAAGATTCACAAAATAAATGTTTTATTTACTTTGCAAAGTGTTGCTACAACCTCAAGAAAGAATTCTCGAGCTTCGGGTTTTCTTCAAAGACACTTGCTTGTCTTCGTTACAATTCTAGAATGAATTGATAGTAGGTATAAGACTAACCCTATCACTATCAGTCACGGGTTTGTGAAGCTGCTGTCACTGTCAAGTGGCAGCTTCTTACAGATTGTCTTACCCATGTGACTTTCCTAAATTGCTAACATGTCAGATATACATTACAAAGAAAGCAACCTAGATTCATTCCATTTCCAGCTAAACCAATTCAGCAGATAAAGACTTGACCTTGCTCTTGAATTGATTCGCTTTTGTTTTGCAGTGCTTGAAGCTTCTGTCGTAGTCTTGCAGACTTGGTGCAGCTTAGGGATACTGCATCACGCCTGTTTCTTGAACATTTAAACTGTCACGGGATTTGACTGAGAAAGATACCTAGCATAAGGATCTTTATTGAGACAGTTACTTTTGCCGCAAAGCTTGCTGTCACAGGAATGATCTTTTGGTGACAGTATGAGTTCCCCGCATAGAGTGCTGTCGAGGATCCCAAACTTGCTGTCGAGGGCAATAGTTGCTGTCGCGTAGTCTTCCGCCAATGTTGCTGTCAGAGTGAATATGCTGTCGTGACTTGCAACATTCTGTCTTCTTGTAATCTTACTGTCACAGCTTTAGGACAGTAACCTTTATTCATGTTGTCATCCAAAAAGCATTCTTTGAGGCTTGAACACATAAGTGAACTTCTTTCAAACAATACAACTAGAATAACATTACATACTGATTACAAGAACATACTTTGGCTATGACAGTATGTTCTACTTAATTTGAAAAATTAAGTACAATCAAAGTTAAGTTATTTCAATGATATCACCCATAAATCCCAACAAATGCAGTGCTGTGTTGCAACAGAAATTGCCTCCGAAACTCAAGGATCCTGGGAGCTTTACAATACCTTGTACTATCGGGAAATTGTCTTTTGACAAATGCTTATGTGACTTGGGAGCTAGTATAAATTTGATGCCATTATCTGTTTTTGAGCAGCTTGGTCTGCCTGATCCGAAACCAACGAACATGACATTGCAGCTGGCTGATCGTTCAATTACATATCCAAGAGGTATGGTGGAAGATGTCCTAGTAAAAGTGGGAAAGCTCATCTTTCCTGCTGATTTTGTTATTCTAGACTTTGAGGAAGACAAGAGGATTCCCATCATCTTGGGAAGACCATTTTTAGCCACGGGCAAAACGATGATCGATGTCCAAAAAGGAGAGCTCACAATGAGAGTGCAAGATCAGACTGTCTCCTTTAATGTGTTTAAGGCCATCAATGTTCCGGAAGATAATGAAAAGTGTTTTAGAGTGGAAGGGGTTGATACTGGTCAGAATAAACCGTTTGATCAGTTGTTGAAGTCGGATCCATTCGATGTCTGTGTACTAAGCAAGCCTCGTACTGAGGAGGTAAAAGCAGAGCATGTTCAGATGTTAAATGCAGTTCCTTGGAAGAGGAAATTTGATATGCCAAACGAGTCGCTTGGTTTGACAGAGCTCTTGAACTCTCAGGTGCGGCTTAAGCCGTCATTTAAAAAAACTGCTAATCTCGTTCTTAAATCTTCATCAAATCATCTGAGGTATGCATATTTTGGACAGTCGTCTATTTTTCCTGTTATTGTTGCTAACAATTTGTCAGGAAGTGAATTTGGAGAGCACCATCAGGATCCTCCGTTTGGGCCACCAACCACTCAGGGTGGCAGTATAACGTGATTCTGGTTAGTCAAGTCCGGCTAAATGACGTTAACGACAGCGCTTCGTGGGAGGCAACCCATGTTTTCCAGCATTTCTTAGAGTGGTGTATTTAAAAAAACAAAAAAAAAAAAAAAAAAAAAAATTCTGGACTGAGAAGCCGCGGATGCGACCGTTTCTCTCAACCATGGCTTAGCAGCTGATGGCATTGAGGTGGATTGGCTAGTTTTTGGAGCGCATCATGTTTATCCACCACCAGACACACCGCCTGAGGAGGATGACGATGCCGACGACTAGGGGAGTATTTCTTGTACCTGTAATTTACCTTCAATGAGGACATTGAAATTCATAAGTTTGGGGGTGATTTTAGGGTATCAAGAATCATTGCATTGCATATAGTTGCATATTCATGCTAGTTCATATTAGAAATTCATATTAGAAATTTTGCATTTAGTTGTGCCATGTCATTTAGTTTGCATTTAGTATGTCATGTCATATAGAATTATTTAGGTTTGTAATATCATTTTGTTCATGCATATCACATGATTCCATATGAGTGGTTGTTTCTGGCTCGATAGGTCGACGTTAATTTGAGTGTGAGGGTTGAATTAAGTTCTTATGAAATTGACTTGCGTGTGTCGGGAACACAATCTTTTCACGGTCGCACTGGTTGCTCTTGGGCTAGATCGAGTCATACCTAGTTTGGCTGTTGAGATTTAATCACTTATTTATATTTAGAATGTTTTCTATTCTCTTGAAATTGAAAGAAGCACTTAAGTCTAAGTTTGGGGGAAAACAGGGATATCATGCTAGTTGTCAATAGAGGCTAGGCGTCAAATGGCTAGTAGCCGGCTCATTGAAAAGATGAGTAGTCTAGGGTGGGATGAGAAAAAGGCAAAGCGCACTCATTCCGAAATAAAAAAAAAAGAAAAAAAAAAGAAAAGAAGAAAAGAAAAGAAAAAAAAAAGTATTTTGTTAGTTGTTTATGCAAAATTGATCAGGTTGAGCTCTTTAATACTCGAGCAATTAAGTTCTAGGGGACTTTGTGCCTAGTGACCTAAGATTTTTCCGGTCTGGGATCCACTAACCTAAAGCTCGCTACATGGGTATTATTGTATAAGCCTTTTGGGGTCTCAACCATTGCACGGTCAAATAAGCATGCGTATTGTGTTTAGTATGTTGTTTTGTAATAAAAGCATGAATTCCTGTCTAACTCAAGTGGATATTGAGGTGTCTTTAAGTGGTTTCTTGTGTCTAGAGTTCATTCTGTTTATAAACATGTGATTGTCTTGGCGAAGAATTGGTTATGCCTTTGATCTAGTTACGAGAGTATATCTAGTGAGAATTGCACACACCACGTTTCCGGGCATGTATTGTTAGTATACGGGGACTTAATCGAGCTCTGTTTGGAGCTGTCACATTCCTTGAGGCGTTTGCGTGTTGAGTTGGTTTTGGTAATTTGTGTGGGATCATTGCATTAGGACATTGTTGCATTATCATGACATTTAGTTTTTTTAGTTGCATTCATTTATCAATTTAGGGTTTAGTTGCATTGCTTGAGGACAAGCAACGGTTTAAGTTTGGGGGTTTGATAAGTGGATTTTATATCCACTATTTACCTTCCGTTTGGACTTTAATCGTTTGCAAGTTCTCGAGTTTCGTTGTCATTTGAGACGTTGTTGTGTAATTTTTGTAGGTTGCATGGTTGAAGGCTTTATAGTGCTAAAATGGTGTTATGGGTGGTGTGGAATTAATTTAGAGATTTGTGGAGAAAATGTTTCAAAGTTCAAGTTCAGCAGAACACAGGAAGATTGAGGCGCTCTTGCTCAAGATTGAGGCGCTCTTGCTCAAGATTGAGGAGCTCTTGCTCAAGATTGAGGCGCTCTTGCTCAAGATTGAGGAGCTCTTGCTCAAACTCTGAGGCGCTCTTGCTCGAAATTTAGGCGCTCTAGCGCAGGTTGTAGCTGATTCCAGGGACTTCCAAGCGCAGGGGCGCGACTTCCAAGCGCAGGGGCGCGAGTTCTGTCTTTTGTTCGAAACATTCTATTTTCTTCGGGTCAATATAATATTTGGGCCTATTTTCAGTAGGGCTGGCAGTTGGCTCTGTTATGTAATATCTTAGACTTTAAAAACATCATTTTAGGAGGGTTTTTAGGATCTTGAACATTTATTATCAAAAGAAAGAGAGAGATCAATTTGTAGGGTTATTCAAGCCCGTGACAAGCAAGGAGGCCCATTGATTTCATCTTTTGTATTTCTTCTCTACATTTTCCGGGATTTATTTTGCTCTCAATTTCTCTTTTATTATTTATTATTAATTGTTTGTAGATTTATGATTTCTTTGGAACCCATGATGGTGATTAGTTTAATTATGAACTAAATCATTATCATGGGGTTCCAATGGATTTGTTTACGTAATTATTGTGTTTGACATGTAATTGATTATTGGGTGATTTAATTGCGATAATCTAGTATGGTTGATTTAATTGATAGATGTGTAGCTAGCATCTAATTTATTAATCCTTGATGATTGCGAAAGTGGATTCGAGGATTGAGATTTTGCCATACTAGCATGGGTTCATGAATTAATTTGATGTTCATGATTAGTGGTATGATTTGACCAATATATATTGCTCCATGTAATCTTATAGATAACTTGTGCTTAAACCAGTTGTGTTTCCAGATTGTATAGACATATATAATTTGAACGTGATGTGGTGTCTTCTTGACTTCTAACTGTTGTGGATGTTAAGTGGTTTGATATGAGTATATTGAAAGATAGCTCATATTCTTGTAGTGTTATCTGATTAATTATCAAGTTTTATCACCTATATCAATTCTATGTGTCAACCCTTAGTGAAATATTCAATGAAATTGGAACTCCATGTCTTCTATTACATAAGTAATCTCGTGGTTAATTCACTCTTAGTTGATAATTGTTTTATTAGTTAAGTTAGTAATTAACAACTCAATTTGATAATTGGTCAAGCATTACGAAGTAACCATACACTGTTGCATAGGTATTAAATTGGCATTTACACCTTGTCTCTGCGGAACGAATTCTATTTATCACTTGCTATTTGTGATCGCGTATACTTGCGTGTTTACGAGTCAACACCCGTCTTCTCCTCGTCTTCTCCTTTATATAATAGTATTGATTGATTGATTGATTGCACATGATATTTTTGGAAAATGAGTCTATTTTATAGGAAAAAAATGTTTTATTTATAAAAAGCAAATAATAATGACAAATAGAAAAACTAACATATTTTAATTTAAAAAAGTAACTGCCCGTGATTTTTAGAAGTGTTTTAATTATATTAATTGTATTTGTTAAAAACATACGCTGGCATGTTAAAATATTTATGTAAACTTTTTGAAATAATTAAAAGCATTAAATAAGTTTTAAAATAAATAAGTAACGGTTACACCTGATATTTTTGGAAAATAGAGATTTTACTGAGAACAAATATAAAAGGTAATATATTTTGATTTAAAGATTATTGCCTGTAATATTTTTTGAAGTAATAGATTTTGTTAGAAAAAAGTGTTTTAATTGTAAAAGGCAGTCATTTAGTTACTATTTTTATATTATTTTATTATTAATTATATAGAATAAATGACCGAAAACCGAAAACCAAAATTTTCAATATTTTGACTTTAATAATATAGTATAAATAAGTAAGGGTTGCACATGATATTTTTGGAAAAGAGAGATTTTAGTGAGAGCAAATATAAAATGTAATATGTTTTTATTTAAAAGTAATTTCCCATGATATTTTTGGAAAATGAGTATATTTTATTAGAAAAAAGTGTTTTATTTATAAAAAACAAATAATAAGGACAAATAGAAAAGCTAACATATTTTAATTTTAAAAAGTAACTGCCTGTGATTTTTAGAAGTGTTTTAATTATATTAATTATATTTGTTAAAAAAATACGCTATTTTTGGAAAATAGAGATTTTAGTGAGAACAAATATAAAATGTAATATATTTTGATTTAAAGATTATTGCCTGTAATATTTTTGGAAGTAATAGATTTTGTTAGAAAAAAGTGTTTTAATTGTAAAAGGCAGTCATTTAGTTACTATTTTTATATTATTTTATTATTTATTAAATAGAATAAATGACCGAAAACCAAGCTTTTCAATATTTTGGCTTTAATAATATAGTATAAATAAGTAAGGGTTGCACATGATATTTTTGGAAAAGAGAGATTTTAGTGAGAGCAAATATAAAATGTAATATGTTTTTATTTAAAGGTAATTGCCCATGATATTTTTGGAAAAGGAGTATATTTTATTAGAAAAAAGTGTTTTATTTATAAAAAACAAATAATAAGGACAAATAGAAAAGCTAACATATTTTAATTTTAAAAAGTAACTGCCTGTGATTTTTAGAAGTGTTTTAATTATATTAATTATATTTGTTAAAAAAATACGCTATTTTTGGAAAATAGAGATTTTAGTGAGAACAAATATAAAATGTAATATATTTTGATTTAAAGATTATTGCCTGTAATATTTTTGGAAGTAATAGATTTTGTTAGAAAAAAGTGTTTTAATTGTAAAAGGCAGTCATTTAGTTACTATTTTTATATTATTTTATTATTTATTAAATAGAATAAATGACCGAAAACCAAGCTTTTCAATATTTTGGCTTTAATAATATAGTATAAATAAGTAAGGGTTGCACATGATATTTTTGGAAAAGAGAGATTTTAGTGAGAGCAAATATAAAATGTAATATGTTTTTATTTAAAGGTAATTGCCCATGATATTTTTGGAAAAGGAGTATATTTTATTAGAAAAAAGTGTTTTATTTATAAAAAACAAATAATAAGGACAAATAGAAAAACTAACCTATTTCAATTTAAAAAAGTAACTGTATGTGATTTTTAGAAGTGTTTTAATTATATTAATTATATTTGTTAAAAAAATACTCTGGAATGTTAAAATATGTAAGCTTTTTTAAATAATTAAAAGCATTAAATAAGTTTTAAAATAAATAAGTAACGTTTGCGCCTAATATTTTTGGAAAATAGAGATTTTAGTGAGAACAAATATAAAAGGTAATATATTTTGATTTAAAGATTATTGCCTGTAATATTTTTGGAAGTAATAGATTTTGTTAGAAAAAAGTGTTTTAATTATAAAAGGCAGTCATTTAGTTACTATTTTTATATTATTTTATTATTTATTAAATAGAATAAATGACCGAAAACCAAAATTTTCAATATTTTGGCTTTAATAATATAGTATAAATAAGTAAGGGTTGCACATGATATTTTTGGAAAAGAGAGATTTTAGTGAGAGCAAATATAAAATGTAATATGTTTTTATTTAAAGGTAATTGCCCATGATATTTTTGGAAAAGGAGTATATTTTATTAGAAAAAAGTGTTTTATTTATAAAAAACAAATAATAAGGACAAATAGAAAAACTAACATATTTCAATTTAAAAAAGTAACTGTATGTGAGTTTTAGAAGTGTTTTAATTATATTAATTATATTTGTTAAAAAAATACGCTGGCATGTTAAAATATGTAAGCTTTTTTAAATAATTAAAAGCATTAAATAAGTTTTAAAATAAATAAGTAACGTTTGCACCTAATATTTTTGGAAAATAGAGATTTTAGTGATAACAAATATAAAAGGTAATATATTTTGATTTAAAGATTATTGCCCGTAATAATTTTGGAAGTAATAGATTTTGTTAGAAAAAAGTGTTTTAATTGTAAAAGGCAATGATTTAGTTACTATTTTTATATTATTTTATTATTTATTAAATAGGATTAATGACCGAAAATCAAAAATCAAAACTTTCAATGTTTCGGATTTAATAATATAGTATAAATAGTATAGATAATATAGATCTGAATTTATAAATATCGAACATAAGTGATGGATTACAGCGTTATGTAGTAATTTATATACATAAATTTTTATAAATATTATTTTTGCTTAAATATTTGTGGTAACTAAGAAAAGTTTGTTAATTTTAAAAGTAATTGTTTATATTTTAACATATTAAAACATGTTAAGATAATATGCTGAACAAACTTTAATTATTATTCTAGATATGAAAAAAATGATCATGATTTGACTTGTAAATTTATAGGCTCAGCCTCATAGGCAGAAGCTAAAGTGTAAGGCTAAGGATTGGACCTCCATTACTCCGGGCATGGGCTAACTCCACTTGCATTATCCTGGATTCTCCTTTCTTTGTTTACTGTTTTGGTTTGGACGTGGCTTCCATTATTTTTTACAGCTGGACGTGGCTTCATTTATTTTCACATCTTCACTTTGTTTGCGCCTCTCCCCTTTCAAGCACATATTTTATTGAGGAGGGTTAGAGGTACCGAATTGGGATACAAAATTTAGGTACCGAATGATGTGGCATTGCTGATGTGTCAATTTGGAATGTTTTAATTGGTGATATTGATGTGAATGCAGGGGAGTCCATTAATTTATAGCCAATTAAATAATGACACATGTCATTTTGTACATATTTTTGTATCTAATTTGGTAGCTCTAGCATTATTCTATTTTATTTTAATAAATATAATTTTCGTTTTTAACAATTTATAAACTGTTTCTAACAATTGTAATATTATAAGGAAAATGTTAAATCCAGAGCTTAATTTTAACTTCAAGAGCAAAAAATTTCGAAAAGACCAATCTGCCCTTAAATTAATAACATATGTATACATACATATCTTTTGTCCCAATTTTTCTAATCAGATATGAGATAACCCTAATTTTTGTTCTCGGTGTTCTTAGGATACATAACTTCAATGTCTATAGATGATCTTCAAATTCTGAAAATTCACTCATTGAAGGTAATTGTACATCTTTCACTTTTTATACTCTAAAAATAAGTTTGGATTGCTTTTGATTTAATGTAATGGTTGCTTATTTTTTAGAATTCGATTCCAAAAATTATGAAGAAATGCTTTTACAGTTACTTACTACATGTTTCAAATCTCGGGAAGATCTTATTAGTTCTACCAAAGAAATTTATTTGGAACAAGGCTATGCTATATCCATCAAGTGTTCGAGAAAAGAAAAGTATGTTGTTCTTGGTTGTGACAGGGGAGGTTGTTATCGCAATAAGTTGAACATTTCTGCTGAGGATCGAAAGAGAAAATCAGGTTCTCGACTAATTAATTGTCCATTTCAACTTCGCGGAAAGAAACAACTTGATGGGTCATGGAAACTTAAGATGTAAAATAATTTACACAATCATGAGCCATCATCAGACATGTCGGGTCATCCTTCGTGTCGTCAATTATCAGAAGAGCAAACTTTAGTTATTGAAAGAATGACAAGAGCTGGTGTGCAAACTCGTCAAATTCTTTCTGCACTACAACAAGAGAATGTTAATACAAAAGTAATTGCGCGGACTATTGCAAATATGATGTTCAAGATAAAAAAAGAAAAGCTGGCTGGTCGAACTCCAATTCAAGCTTTATTTGACGAACTTGGTCGAGGTAATTTTATATTTGATGTTGCTCATCATGATAATGGAAAGATTAAGAGACTTTTTTTTTTCTCATCCAATCACGATCACACTTACTCGGAGTTATCCAACTGTTTTTGTTATGGACTATACTTACAAAACGAATATATATAAGATGCCATTACTTGATGTAGTCGAAATGTCAAGTTTCAACACATCTTTTTATTCATGTTTTGCATTTTTGGAGAGTGAGAAATGCGATGACTATATTTGGGCGTTGGAAAAATTTAAAGGCATTTTAGAACTCGGATGCGAGCCTTCTGTGATTGTGACGTATAGAGAATTAGCCTTGATGAAGGCTATAGAGATCGTATTTCCTAGAGCAGTAAATTTCTTATATGTTTGGCATATTGAAAAAAAATATTTTGGCAAAATGTAAGAGCTGTTTTGACAAGCAACAAGATTGGGAGTTGTTTTTATCAGAATGGAATGCAGTGATATATTCCCAAACGGAAGAGGAGTACATGAAAACTTGGTCTGAATTTGAGGTTGCATATAAAGAAAAAGAAGATGTTACAAGATACATAAAAAACACATGGCTTCCATATAAGGAGAGGTTTATTCATGCATGGACTGAAAAATATACACACTTTCGCAGCCATGTTTCATCTAGAGCAGAAGGTGCACATGCTAAATTGAAACAATATTTGCAAGTTTCTACGGGAGATTTTCAGAAGGTGAAAGAAAGAATGTGTTTGGCCATTGAGAATGATTTTCAGGAGATTAAATCGCGACTTTCAGGTGAGAAAATTCGAACTCTCCATGACTGTAATATCATGCTTTTTCGAGAATTAAATACTCGGGTGTCACATTTTGCGATGAAAGAATTATCTAAGCAATGGGAGTTAGTTAGGTCTGGAAAAATGAGACCTACATGTACTGGCCAGTTTAAGACAATCATGGCTCTTCCTTGTGCACATATGTTGTATGGTTGGAAAGAGAATTTCATATCTATCGATGCCATACATTCTCAATGGACGATTGATAATTGTAACACCCCAATCTAAATTTAAATGAGGGGCTACTTATTAAACTATAAAACCTGCAAAAAGAGCACTAATAATCTCTAAATAATGATTAAATAAGTCTAATAATCTCCAAAATAATATTTATCCTCCAAAACAGTTCAAACCGATAAATATGAAAAATCCAAATCTCGAATGAATAATAAAGTCTAATAATGCTAGGGATATGCAAATCTGAATAAATGGAATAAATGGTGCTCTCCATCACACAGTCCCAGACCCCCCTAAGAACCTGCCAAAAAAAGAATACGGCATGAGCCAATCGCCCAGTACGGATTTGGAATACAGTTTATAAAACTAAAAATCAGATATTCATATTTGATAATTTATAATAAAACATTTATTTAAAAACAAGTATGGCTGAAGCAACGAAGGGGTATGATATTTTATACCGAGATCAGAACAGAACATATACAAATAAACACATCATAGGGTACCTAATGTGTGCAACAAATCGGATAACGTGTACGGCATATACAACGTCACCGTCAAATCAAATATCAAATCACAAATCACAAAATCTGGGTGCACCCACGTATCCTAAAACAATTATCAAAATGCGCAAAAGCTCCTCCCAAGAGCTAACAGAACAGAAGGATACGCCATGACCAATCACACTGCCATGGAAGTGTCATGCCACTGGTGCCGTAATGACATGGCTGTAGTACCCCCTACAACTGATTAACTCGGTATACCCTATATCACTAAGGGTTCAAATATAATATTTCGCAAAATATTTTAAAATCTCACAGAACAGATATTCTTAATATTTTCAACAGATATAAAATATACGCAATATCAGAAATCACAGAAACGGATATTTAAATATTTCAAAACAGATTTAAAAATACTTTTTTTAGAGTCACAACAAATTTTCATATTCAAAATGATTAAAAACCAAACGAACAGATTTGGGGTCAAAACAAATTTAACATTAATATTTTCAAGAGTAGTAGCGCTGAATAAAAGAGGAGAGAATCCGTACCGCAAAATGACAATGATAAACTCTAACTTAGCACCAGCAAGCCACTCGCTGAATTCTCAACTGCCGATCTAAATACTAGTAACATAATTTATTATTAAAATTTAATACTTGCATAAAATTTAAATCATATACGTGTACCACTTATTTATGATCTGATAACCATTAACAAGTTTGATTATTAGAATAAATTACGGATATACAATGCTTTGTTTGTTAAGTAATTTACATAACATTCAATAAAATACAAATTGATTACATAGACTCTGAACCTCTTTCTGTGACACAAAGTTTTATGGCCATGTGATAATACAATGAATGGTGTATAGTATTGATTAATAAATCTATTAAATCCACCAGCTAATGACTATGCGAAGCAGAACACATATCTATGCTAATTCTATAATGAATTGACTATTAATACAAAACAGGTTATTGAATTCAATCAATATTGATTTTAATGCACAAGAGCACTTACATAGTTCTGTCACTTTTTCCTCTTGTGCGGCTTCTCCTTCTCTGAAGTTCTAATATTTTTAGGGTTACTTTTAATCTCCTAGCACAAATCTCATGTCTTTGTATTTATAGAGACACATATAATTAATAGCCCGTTTTCTTTAAAAATGATAATTAATATATACTTTATGTTCTAATCAAGTATTGTTTATTATTATTATTATTATTATTATTATTATTATTATTATTATTATTATTATTATTATTATTATTATTTAAATATTTAAAATTCATATATATTTCATATATACCCCCTTAAAAAGGATTCCGTCCCCGGAATCTAACAAAATCAAAACGCATACATGAATCAAATAAGTGCGGATATCTCTCACGAATAGATCCTTCTAATTCCCAAGTAGCCTCTCACTTAGAATGGTTTTTCCACAAGACTTTCCCAAACGGAATAGTACTTTTCCTCATAACTCGCTCCTCTCGAGCTAGGATAGCTTCTGCTTCCTCCTCACAAGAAAGATCCTCTCTAATCTTATGCAATGGATATTGAACTACGTGAAGCAGATGATACTTGTAACCCCTCAGAACCGACACATGAAAAACATTATGCAGATGAGATAACTGTGGTGGAAACGCAACCCTATAAGACACTTCACCCACTTTCTCTATGATATCAAAAGGACCAATATACCTCGGACTAAGCTTCCCTTTCATGCCAAAACGTTTAACACCCTTCCAAGGTGACACCTTCAAGAACACATGATCACCAGGTTCAAATCCACCAAACTTCTTATGTTGATCCGCATAACTTTTTTGATGTGATCGAGCCTCCTTCAAACTTGCCTAAACCCGCTCCACCTTCTCATTAGTAACTCTAACTAACTCTGGCCCTGCAATGACTTTCTCACCAACCTCATCCCAACAAGATGGTGCTCTACACCTTCTACCATACAAAGCCTCAAATGGCGGCATACCAATACTCGCGTGCCAACTATTATTATACGCAAACTCAACAAGATGCAAGTATTTATCCCAATCACTTGTCCACTCCAACGCACAAGTCCTCAACATATCCTCCAATGTCTGAATCGTCTTCTCTGATTGTCCATCAGTCTGCAGATGAAAAGCCGTACTAAAATTAAGTCTCGTACCCCAAGCCTGCTGGAATCCCTTCCAAAAACGCGATGTGAACCTCGTATTCCTATCAAAAACTATCGACACAGGCACACCATGAAGTCTAACAATATCCCGCTGAAAAATCTCCGCCAATTCATGAATATGAGTAGTCTCTCTAATAGGCAAGAAATGAGCTGATTTAGTAAGTCTATCAACCACCACCCATATAACATCATTCTTCTGAAAGGTCCTCGGCAAATGAGTCACAAAATCCATAGTAATGTTTTCCCACTTCCAAACTGGAATATCTAACTGCTGCAATAATCCACTAGGCCTCTGATGATCTATCTTCACCTGTTGACATATAAGAAATTTCCCTACAAATTCTGCTATGTCTGCTTTCATCCTACTCCACCAGAAGTTCTCCTTCAAATCTCTATACATTTTAGTGGAACCTGGATGAATAGAGAATGAAGAACTATGAGCCTCGGTCAAAATTTCTTCACGAATCGCCAAGTCTGCAGGCACACACAATTTACTACCCAACCATAACACACCCTCATCATCAACACGAAAATGTTTTTGCTTACCAGCTGCCACCTCCGATCTAATAACATCCAAACATGTATCTTTCTTTTCAGCCTCCTTGACCCTTGAAACCAGATTTGGTTCCACTCTCAAATTTGCAATGCTACCATCTGATCCTCTAACATACAACTCAATGCCAAAGCGTTCCATATCTGAAATAAGATGCGGCTGAGTAATGAGAGATGCAACACTCCCCAAGTTCTTCCTACTAAGAGCATCTGCCTCTACATTTGCTTTCCCTGGATGATACTGAATATTAGCATCATAATCCTTAAGAAGTTCAAGCCACCTTCGTTGTCTCATGTTAAGCTCCTTTTGAGTAAAAATATACTTGAGACTCTTGTGATCAGTGAAGATATCACAAGTCTCTCCATACAGATAATGCCTCCAAATCTTCAAAGCAAAGACCACTGCTGCTAACTCCAAATCATGAGTATGATAGTTTACCTCATATGGTTTAAGTTGCCTAGAAGCGTAAGAAATCACCTTCCCATGCTGCATAAGAACACAACCTAATCCTCTCTTAGAAGCATCACTATAAACCTGATATCCTCCACTCCCTGATGGCAACACAAGTATAGGAGCCGACACCAATCTCTTCTTCAACTCTTGGAAGCTCTTCTCACGATCATCATTCCACTCGAACTTAACATCCTTTCTCATCAGTTGAGTCATCGGCAAAGCTATGGATGAAAAACCCTCCACAAAGCGCCTATAGTAACCTACCAAACCCAAGAAACTCCTCACCTCTGTCACATTGCTAGGTCTCGGCCAATCAGTGATAGCCTCGACTTTCGCAGGATCCAACTCAATTCCTCTAGCAGACACAACATGCCCAAAAAATGCAACCTGCTTCAACCAGAATTCACACTTTGAAAACTTTGCAAACAATTTCTTCTCCTTCCACATCTCAAGTACGGTACGTAGATGTTCCTCATGCTCCTCCTTACTCCTAGAGTATATCAAGATATCATCAATGAAGACCACAACGAACTTATCTAGATAATCATGAAAGACGTGATTCATCAAATCCATAAATACCGCTGGAGCATTCGTCAACCCAAAAGACATCACGAGAAACTCATAATGCCCATAAAGAGTACGAAATGCTGTCTTCAGAATATTTTCATCCCTTACTCGCAACTGGTGATAACCTGATCTCAAATCTATCTTCGAAAAGTATTTCGCCCCTTGCAACTGATCGAACATGTCATCAATGCGTGGCAAAGGATACCTGTTTCTGATAGTCACCTTATTCAACTCCCTGTAGTCAATACACAATCTCATAGAACCATCCTTCTTCTTCACAAACAACACGGGAGTACCCCACGGAGATACACTTGGCCTGATAAATCCTCTATCCAACAACTCTTGCAACTGCTCCTTCAATTCCTTCAACTCTAGTGGTGCCATTCGGTACGACGCCTTAGAAATAGGCTCTGCACCTGGGACAAGTTCAATAGTAAACTCCACCTCTCTCTGTGGTGGCAAACCTTGTAGCTCATCGGGAAATACGTCTGCAAATTCATTCACAACTGGATAATCCTCGATGCGAGGCTCATCCTTAGACGTATCCTTCACGAAAGCAAGATAGCCATCATAACCCTTAGACAAAAGTTTACTCGCCTTTAGAGCTAAAATCATTTTAACCTCTCCTTTCGGTTGAGACCCATGAAATATAAATTCTAGTTTATCTGCATCCCCAAAGATCACCCTTTTCCCCTGATAGTCAATTGTAGCTCGATGTTCACTCAACCAATCCATACCCAGAATAATATCAAAGTCATGCATCTCCATCGGAAGCAAGTTAACCCTACAATTTCTATCCCCAACAGCTATCGGACACTCTCGATACACATCAGAAATAATAACAGAATTCCCCATTGGGGTAGCAATAGAAATACGAGGATATAGTAATGACGGTAAAACACCAAGATGACTAACAAACGATAAAGACACAACAGAATGAGTCGAACCAGTATCAAATAACACATAAGCATCACGTCTACCAACAAGAAGTGTTCCTGAAACAGTACCTGAATGAGCTGCTGCCTGATTAGCAGTCAATGCAAACACTCTGCCTGAAGGATTCTGGTGACCATACCATTACCTCCACCGCCAGTGTTACGCGATGTCGGACAGTCCTTTGCCCTATGCTGCATCGAACCACACAAGAAACATGCCCCAATCTGTTTATAACAAGCTCTACCTGGATGATGTCCTCCAAAAGTAGTACAAGGAGCAACCGAAATCATATTAGGGTTTCCGCCATAAACTGGAAAATGATTCTGCCCCTGTTGACGATTTTGCCACTGTCTAGGCTGCTGATGTGGCTGCTGCCGCTGAAACTGCTGATTCTGCTTCTGACCACCATACTGATTTCGGCCATAAGCTGACTGACCTCCCCTATTCTGATTCTGTCCATGCCACTGTACCTGCTGACTATTTTGACCTCCATACCACTATCTACCCTGAGCTGAAATCTGTTGGTCATCTCTTACCCTCTTACGACCACTCTCAAACCTGGAAGCCCTGAAATCTATGCGCTCTTTCTCAACATCCTTGGCTGCATCAGCTACCTCTGCCACATTCTAAAATTTAGAAGAAATGATAGAACCCCTGAGAAATGACTTCAACCCCCACTTAAATTTCCCAGCTTGTTGTGCAGCAGTCCCTGCAACTGTCCCAGCAAATCCAACCAACCTAATAAACCTCGCCATGTAGTCAGTAATGCTCTCGTCATGGTTCTGCGCGATAGAATGGAACTCTCTCAAATAAGCCTCTCTATCTGCATTCGAAAAATACTGCTCATAGAAAACTTCTTTGAACCCCTGCCATGCTAGTGTCTTTGTAAATTCCTCTCCCTTGGTAGCTTTCACTCCTCTCCACCACATCTGAGCATTCCCCTCTAACTTGTACACAACCAACTTAACTTTCTGAAGATGAACAATCTTCTCAAGATGAACAATCCAATTCTCAGCATCAATAGGACTCGATGCTAAATGAAAAGAATCTGGCTTTTGCTTGACGAACCTCTCCAACCATACAAATGGCTCCAACGGATTACCCTGTCCATCCTGATTATGCTGATCTTCATGTCCATTTGGATTCCCTTGACCATTCGGATTTCTCTGACCATTCGGATTTCCCAGATTTGCCATAGCTTGTTGTACACCCTGAGCCACTGCTTGACCTATCATCTCAGCTAGCTGAGCTGGGCTAACTTTCAAGTTAGTTCCGTCACGTCGATCACGTCGGTCACGTCTAGGAGGCATCTACAATATAAGATATCGAACGAATGAAGATAACAAGGATAGGAAGCAGAAGCAATGTAAAAACAGATGTCAAAAGAATAGAGCAAGATGAAATGAGCTTGAAAGCAAAATACCCATCCTAAAGTCTACCCAAACTCACAGGTCAACCTAAATAGGTTTTCTACAATAAAGAACCTGAGCTCTGATGCCATCTTTGTAACACCCCCATCTAAATTTAAATGAGGGGCTACTTATTAAACTATAAAACTTGCAAAAAGAGCACTAGTAATCTCTAAATAATGATTAAATAAGTCTAATAATCTCTAAAATAATATTCATCCTCCAAAACAGTTGAAACCGATAAATATGAAAAATCCAAATCTCGAATGAATAATAAAGTCTAATAATGCTAGAGATATGCAAATCCGAATAAATGGAATAAAGGGTGCTCTCCATCACACAGTCCCAGATCCCCCTAAGCACCTGCCAGAAAAAGAATACGGCATGAGCCAATCTCCCAGTACGGATTTGGAATACAGTTTATAAACTAAAAATCAGATATTCATATTTGATAATTTATAATAAAACATTTATTTAAAAACAAGTATGGCTGAAGCAACGAAGGGGTATGATATTTTATACCGAGATCAGAACAGAACATATACAAATATACACATCATAGGGTACCTAATGTGTGCAACAAATCGGATAACGTGTACGGCATATACAACGTCACCGTCAAATCAAATATCAAATCACAAAATCTGGGTGCACCCACGTATCCTAAAACAAATATCAAAATGTGCAAAAGCTCCTCCCAAGAGCTAACAGAACAGAAGGATACACCATGACCAATCACACTGCCATGGAAGTGTCATGCCACTGGTGCCGCAATGACATGGATGTAGTACCCCTACAACTTGTTAACTCGGTATACCCTATATCACTAAGGGTTCAAATATAATATTTCGTAAAACATTTTAAAATCTCACAGAACAGATATTCTTAATATTTTCAACAGATATAAAATATACGCAATATCAGAAATCACATAATCAGATATTTAAATATTTCAAAACAGATTTAAAAATACTTTTTTTCAGAGTCAGAACAAATTTTCATATTCAAAATGATTAAAAACCAAACGAACAGATTTGGGGTCAAAACAAATTTAACATTAATATTTTCAAGAGGAGTAGCGCTGAATAAAAGAGGAGAGAATCTATACCTCAAAATGACAATAATAAACTCTAACTTAGCACCAGCAAGCCATTCGCTGAATTCTCAACTGCCGATCTAAATACTAGTAACATAATTTATTATTAAAATTTAATACTTGCATAAAATTTAAATCATATATGTGTACCACTTATTTATGATCTGATCACCATTAACAAGTTTGATTATTAGAATAAATTACGGATATACAATGCTTTGTTTGTTAAGTAATTTACATAACATTCAATAAAATACAAATTGATTACATAGACTCTGAACCTCTTTCTGTGACACAAAGTTTTATGGCCACGTGATAATACAATGAATGGTGTATAGTACTGATTAATAAATCTATTAAATCCACCAGCTAATGACTATGCGAAGTAGAACACATATCTATGCTAATTCTATAATGAATTGACTATTAATACAAAACAGGTTATTGAATTCAATCAATATTGATTTTAAATAATGCGCAAGAGCACTTACATAGTTCTGTCACTTTTTCCTCCTGTGTGTGCGGCTTCTCCCTCTCTGAAGTTCTAATATTTTTAGGGTTACTTTTAATCTCCTAGCACAAATCTCATGTCTTTGTATTTATAGAGACACATATAATTAATAGCCCGTTTTCTTTAAAAATAATAATTAATATATACTTTATGTTCTAATCAAGTATTGTTTATTATTATTATTATTATTATTATTTAAATATTTAAAATTCATATATATTACAATAATAGACAATTTATTCTTCCTGGTGGTGATCAGATTGATTCTAATGCTGCAAAACTAAAGGAATTACTTGGTACTTTTGAAGGCAAATATCAAGAATGGCCTCTTACTAAAAAAGATGATGCTTTGGATGTTATATCTCAGCTTGTTAATGGGCCTTCATCCAAGCTTCTTGAGCCAGAAATTGTGCCTCATAAATGAAGGCCACAAGGATCAATGAACAAAAAGAATTCTTCTTCTACAAAACGGAATCTATCGGAATTTGAGATTGTTGAAAAAACTAGAAAATGTAGTGTTTGCGGATTTACTGGACATAATAGTCGTTCCTGCCGAGGGAAAAATAACATATCTGAATACATGGATTGTTACACTCCATGTCCAATAGAGGAGGGCAACACTATTTCAGATCCTTATAATTTATCTGAGAACTTCTCGCGAAATTCATATATTAATGTAAGTAAATTTGTATTGTATTATTTTTAATGTTTATTCTGTATAATATTTCTTTAATCTTGTCTTACTTGTTTTCTTTAATCTTGGTCTCAGAATGAGGAAATACTTGGCTTTTTCGATAATTAAAAACACGACATAAACTGGTTGTGGAGGTTGAAGCGTTGTGATTTTGCAGAAAAGTAGTACTAGAAGAAGTAGTGCATGATCGTATAATATTATGTGAATTGTTTATATCAATTAATTTTTGAACTAGTGCTTGATCCATTTTTTGTTCACGAAGAAAGTGTAATGATTTGCTGTTAGGAATATGTTGTTCTTGATGATAATTATAAAAACACTTAGTAGATTTTGTGTTAAGTCACTTTTGTAACTGTCAACGGAATGGTATGCTTTGCATCTTCCGTTGACAGGTAGCTCATCAACGAAATGAGTGATGTAGAAATTGCACTGTACAATACTTCACTATTTGATAAGCATTTGTTGTAGGTATTAGATAGGTTATCTAAGTCATGTTGACTAAGTATTAGATAGGCAAAATAGGTTGGTTAATTGTAAATATAACGTGCCTTGTAATTTTGCCTAAGTGAAGACATGTCAACGGAATGAAGATTACACTATCAACGGAATGAAGAATGTACCATCAACGAATTGAAGAATAAAGCTATCAACGGAATACATCTCACTGCTATCAACGAATCATTATCACTTTTCTGAACAATTGACAAAGTGATAGTGACAGTTTTCTGACAGATCAAAAGGTGATGTAGAAGTGTACTTTGCATTGGGAGCCATCAAAATGGACACTGGGAATGAGGAAACATTCCAATTTCCAATTAGGTTCTTGATTGGGATCATAATAAGCATGAAGACAAAAGACAAGATCTCCAAGGACCATTGAACAAAAGGGATGAAAAGCAAGCTACTGGCGGTTACCTTTAGTTTATTTTAGAGTAGCCAAAAATAGCATTGTAAACTTGGGTTATATAACCAAGTGTAGTAGTTCATTTTATAAGTAAGTGAGTGAGATAAAAATAGTTTGTATTAGCTTCTGTCAAGAGCACTCTCACTCCAAATCAGGAACTGAGCATCTGTGATACATTTGTAACACAGATTATTTCCGCAATAAAAACATCTCAGTTGGATCCTCAAAACATCCAACTGAAATTTTATATTTGCTTGTGTTTTTATTTTCTGTGTTAATTTAACTTAAAAGTTGTTTTAAGTTTAGAATTATCTAGAATTGTATTCAACCCCCCCCCCCCCCCCCCCCCTTCTACAATTCTGTTAGGTCATTTGGGATTAACAATTGGTATGAGAGCAAGCTTCTAACTTACAAGAAGTTTAAAGATCAAGGCCAAAACAGAAACCATGGTGAAGAAGGATGCATGTGTAAAGATACTAGTTCTAGATAAGGACAATTACTTTCACTGGAAAGTAAAAATGCATCTACATCTCATTTCTATGGATGAGAGATATGTAGACTGCATTGAGAAAGGTCCACACGTTCCCATGAAGTTTGCATCTAGAGTTGGACTGCCAGATGATGCTGAAGATGTAGAAATTCCAAAACCTGTCTCAGAATGGAATGTTGAAGATGTTGCAGAAGTCCATAAAGATAAAAGAACCATGAACATTCTGTTTAATGGTTTGGAGCAAGAGATGTTTGAAAATGTCATAAATTGTACAACTTCTAAAGAAGTATGGGACACTGTTAGAACACTCTGTGAAGGAACTGAGCAAGTTAGGGAGAACAAAATGCAACTCCTCATACAATAATATGAGCACTTTCATTTTAAAGCTGGTGAAACCCTAAATGACACGTTTAGTAGATTTCAAAAGCTTTTGAATGTGTTAAAGTTGTATGGGAGGGTCTACCAAACCAAGGATTCAAACCTCAAATTTCTTAGAGCTCTTCCAAAAGAGTGGAAGCCTATGACTGTTTCTCTGAGAAACACTCAAGAGTACAAAGACTATACTCTTGAAAGGCTTTATGGAACCTTAAAGACATATGAGCTGGAAATGGAGCAAGATGAAGAAATTGAAAAGGTACAAAAGAAAGGTGGATCTATTGCATTGATTGCATCTGTGAACCAACTGGAAGATGATAATGAAGAAGCTGTAAAAGCCACAACTAGTCGAGCTAGTTGTAGGAGTGATGTTAGCAAGGGTAAAGGCAAGATGACATAAGAAGAAGAAGAACCAGCCAACTTGGATGACTTAGATGAGATTGATGAACACATTGCTTTTCTTTTAAGAAAATTTTCTAAGTTCAAATTCAAGAGAAACTCAGAAGCAAGGCCACCAAGGAGAGACTTTCAACCTAGCAAAAATAATTGGATTGAAAAGTCTAAGTCTAAATGTTTCAACTGTGGAATGATTGGTCACTTTGCTGGAGATTGCAGAAAGCCCAAAGTTGAGAAGGGCAACAGGAAATTTGAGCCTGTTGATTATAAAAAGAAATACTTTGAACTTCTCAAGCAAAAAGAAAAGGCTTTCATATCTCAGGAGTATGATTGGGCTGGTAATGGTGAAGATTCAGATGATGATGTTGAGTATGTAAACTTGGCTCTAATGGCTAACAATCATGAGCAGGAAGCAAGTTCCTCTAGCAACCAGGTAACAATCACTAATCTTTCTGAGCTTTCTAAAGAGGAATGCGATAGTGCAGTTAATGAAATGTCTAATGTACTGTATAATTTGCGTGTTACTCTTAAATCACTTACCAAAGAGAACTCAAGAATTAAAGAGACCAATTTGCTCTTAAGTGATAGAAATGCCATGTTAGAAGCACAGCTCATTGAGTTTGAGAAAATGAGGTGTGTTAGTAGGGATGCTAAGATGGAACTTGAGAAAGTGTTAAAAAGGGAAGAGATTCTTAAAACACAACTAGAAATAGAACAGAGTCTGATTGCAAAATGGAAAGATTCCAGGAATGTGGCTACCAACATCATTAATGTTCAAGGTATGGAATCTTTCTGTGAGCAATCATGGAAAAAGAACAAAGAGAAGCTAGGGTATGCCATTGAAACCTTAGAATCAGAATCAGAGTCAACAAATAACAATGATCATTTGTTGAAGGTTGATACGTCAACGGAATGCAAGGTTTCGTTGACAGATGAACCATCAACCGATCATGCTGTTTCGTTGACAGAGAAAAAGAAAGAAGAACTCACTAGACTTAATAACAAGTATGGTCCTGTCACCAAGAACTTTGTTCAAGGTGAGTCTAGTAAATCAAAGAAAGTTGAGAAGCCTGTTGAAAGAGCGAATGTAGGTCACTTGTCCAACAAGAAATTGAAAGACAAGTTAGAGAAAATTCAAGTTGAGGTTAAGGGCAATAAAAAGAATAACAGAAATGGCAAAGTAGGGATTAACAAACATAACAATTACACACCTGGTAAGTATGCTCCTAGAAAAACATGTGTAAATTGTGGTAGTGCTAGTCATTTATCTGCTAATTGCAAATCTGTTAAGAATCCTACTAATGTGAAAATGCATAAGCCTACAATGAATGCCTCTAACCCTGCAATGCTTGTTATGCCTAATATGTTTGCTCCATATGCACAATTTCAGAATCCATATGCTAGCATGCCATTTGTGCCTAATCCATACATGAATATGTTTAATGTGCCACAAATGCCATGGAATGTGAATAACATGCTTGTTCCCCCAAATATGCATGCTATGAATGAAAATGTGAGCAACTCTCAGAAATCAACACCAAAGGTAAAGGTTGATTTAACTCAATCTGAACCCAAGGTGAAAAATGATGTGAAGAATAAATCAAAGGCTAACAAAACAGGACCCAAGGAAACTTGGGTACCAAAATCAACTTGATTTGGTTTTATTGTGTGCAGGGAGACAAAAGGAATCTTTGGTACTTGGATAGTGGTTGTTCAAGACACATGACTGGTGATTCTACCCTGCTCATAGAGTTTCAGTAAAGAGTTGGCCCTTGTATTGCTTTTGGAGATGACAGCAAAGGCTACACCAAGGGATATGGCTTGATTTCAAGAGAAAATGTCATCATTGATGAGGTTGCATTGGTGGATGGTCTAAAGCACAATTTGCTTAGTATCAGCCAACTTTGTGACAAAGGATTTTTAGTTACTTTTTCAAAAGAAGCCTGTGCTGTTTCTAAAGGAGGAGACAACATTGTGGTAATGACTGGATTCAGAAGAGGGAATGTGTACATTGCTGACTTTAGTAGCACAAGTCCAGACACCATCACTTGTCTGTTCAGCAAGGCAAGCAAGGATGAAAGTTGGCTTTGGCACAAGAAATTGTCTCATTTGAATTTTAAGGTTATGAATGACTTGGTGAGGAAAGATCTTGCTAGAGGAATTCCACAGGTGGAATTCTCAAAGGATGGTTTGTGTGATGCCTGTCAAAAAGGGAAACAAGAGAAGACATCATTCAAAAGCAAGACCGAGTCATCAATTGTCCAACAGTTTGAGTTGCTTCATATGGATCTATTTGGCCCTGTAAATGTCATGTCCATTTCAAAGAAGAAATAATGTCTTGTGATTGTTGATGATTTTTCTAGATTTACATGGACTTTCTTTTTGCACTCCAAAGATGAGGCAAATGAAATCATTATCAATCACATCAAGATGGTAAACAATCATCCTGATTTCAAAGTAAGAAGGATTAGGAGTGACAATGGGACAGAGTTCAAGAACTCAACTATGAAGATGTTCTGTGAAGAAAATGGTATTTTGCATGAATTTTCAGCAGCAAGGACACCACAGCAAAATGGTGTAGTTGAAAGGAAAAACAGAACACTTATTGAAGCTGCAAGGACAATGCTAGATGAATCAAAGTTACCAACTTATTTCTGGGCTGAGGCAGTTAACACAGCTTGCTTCACTCAAAATATTTCTTTGATTAATCAAGCCAAAGGAATGACCCCTTATCAACTACTCAAAAGAAAGAAGCCACTATTGGATTTTCTTCATGTCTTTGGATGCAAGTGCTTTGTTCTAAGAAATCAAGCTGAGCATTTGGGGAAATTTGAAGCAAAGGCAGATGAAGCAATATTTGTGGGATATGCAGCAGGGAAAGCTTACAGAGTCTATAATCTCAGAACCAACATTGTTATGGAATCTGTACATGTTGTTTTTGATGATCTCAAAATTCAAGGTCTTTGTGATGAAGGTTTCCATGAAAGTCTTTCTTTTGAGAATGAGGAAGGAGATCAAGTGAATCATGTTAAGGCTATTGAGAAACAACCTAAAGTTGTTGTGTCTAGTACAGATGAAAGCAGCAGTGAAGATGAAACTGTTGCGTTAAGATTGAAAAGAATAGCTGCTAGCAGACCAAATGGTCATTCCGTTGACAGTCATGGTGGAGGATTCGTTGAAATACAAAATGAGCATTTCGTTGACAGTCATAATGGGCTTTCCGTTGACAGTCATGGAAATGCTTATAGGAATGATCACTTAGGGACAACAAACTCAGGGGGAGTTTCTCAAGGACAAATATCTAATCAAGGCAATCATGATCATGAAGCTACATCTTCTAGAGCTAGTCTACCTCCCTCAAGGAAATGGACTAAAGATCATCCCTTTGAACTCATTATAGGTGATGTTTCTTCAAAAGTCCAAACTAGAAGAGCAACTCAAGAGGAATGTCTATATAGTAGCTTTCTGTCTCAAGATGAGCCAAAGAAAGTTGAGGATGCACTTCTAGATCCAGATTGGGTTTTAGTTATGCAAGAGGAGCTAAACCAATTTGAGAGAAACAAAGTTTGGAAGCTGGTGCCCAAGCCTAAGGACAGGAGTGTTATAGGCACAAAATGGGTGTTCAGAAACAAGATGGATGAAAATGGCATAGTCACAAGGAACAAAGCTAGATTGGTTGCAAAAGGCTACTCACAGGAAGAGGGAATTGATTTTGATGAAACCTTTGCTCCTGTTGCAAGACTAGAAACAATAAGGATTTTCCTAGCCTATGCAGCCCATGCCAATTTCAAGGTCTATCAAATGGATGTGAAGAGTGCTTTTCTGAATGGGGAATTGGAAGAGGAGGTGTATGTGAGTCACCTCCTGGTTTTGAAGATGATGATTTTCCAGAATATGTGTACTTCCTCCTCAAAGCACTCTATGCTTTGAAACAAGCACCTAGAGCTTGGTATGACACACTTTCACAGTTCCTCCTTGAGAATCACTTCACTAGAGGTACTGTAGATAAAACTCTTTTTCATAGGATTGTGAATGGCTCTACTATACTTGTTCAAATTTATGTAGATGACATAATTTTTGGGTCTACAGATGAAAAACTTTGTCAAAAGTTTGCCAAGCTTATGCAAAGTAAATCTGAAATGAGCATGATGGGAGAATTAACTTATTTTCTTGGTCTCCAAGTGAAGCAAGTTAATGAAGGCATTTTCATTAGTCAAACAATGTATATTCATGATTTGTTAAAGAAATTTAACTTAATGGAATGCTCTCCTGCCAAAACTCCCATGCCTACTGCCACCAAACTTGAATTGAATACTAAGGAAAAATCTGTGGACATTTCAAGTTATAGAGGCATGGTAGGCTCACTTTTATATTTAACAGCTAGTAGACCTGACATTATGTTTGCTACATGTCTATGTGCTAGATTTTAGGCTGACCCTAGGGAATCCCATTTAGTTGCTATCAAAAGAATTTTCAGATATCTCAAAGGAACACCAAACCTTGGCATTTGGTATCCTAGAGAATCTGGCGTTGAACTAATTGGTTATTCAGATGCAGATTATGCAGAATGTAAAATTGACAGGAAAAGCACAACTGGCACCTGTCAATTCCTAGGAAACAAGCTTGTGTCATGGTTCACCAAGAAACAAAACTCAGTTTCTACCTCCACAGCTGAGGCTGAGTACATTGCAGCTGGAAGTTGTTGTGCACAGATTTTATGGATGAAAAATCAACTACTTGATTATGGATTAAGAGTTCAGAAAATTCCTATCTTCTGTGACAACACTAGTGCCATTGCCATTACTGAGAATCCAGTGCAGCATTCAAGGACCAAGCACATCGACATCAAGTATCATTTCATTAGAGAACATGTTATGAATGGTACTGTGGAGTTACATTTTGTTCCAAGTTAACAACAACTTGCAGACATCTTTACCAAGCCACTTGATGAATAAACATTCTCAAGACTAGTAAGTGAGCTAGGTATGCTAAATTTCTCTTAATTATTTTTGAGATTTTCGCAAGTTATTTTGCAGCCAGAAATTTGCTATGATTTTCTGTGAATTAATTTTCTCAGGAAAAAGTGAAATTTTGTCTAAGTCAAAATGTTAGGCCGAATACACAATATATAATCAAGTATGTATGATAATAACAATCAAGAACACAGTTTATGAATCAACAAAAACTGTATTTATATTAACAGCTTCTCTCTTTATGATGTTAACGAATCACAAAGAGCTACTAGGTTACAAGAATAATATATTCAATGTTCGCGTCCCTTCTAGGGATAACCTATCTGTGTTTATATAGTACACAGTTACACAATCCTTATCTAATTGATATTCCTACAAATTAGCTATACAAGTTATATCAATTAAGGATTGCTTCTTATCTTCTATTCCGTTTCCTTAGCTGTATCAATATATTCTGCTTCTTTCCATCTTCAGAATATATTGCTTCTAGAATCTTCAATTCAGCACCGACAGCTAATTCAACTATCACCCTGTCAGACTTTAAATAAACTCTGACCGGCTTCCTTTAAACTCTTCACCCTGTCAGACTTTAAATAAACTCTGACCGGCTTCTGATAAACTCTGGTTAGTACCTGTTGCTTAAACACTGATAAACAAACGTCAGCAATTATATCTAACAATCTCCCCCAACTTGTTCATAATAAAATGTACAAGTTAAACATATAATTAATGATGTCAAAAACATGTAACAAATGCAGTGTTTAACATATAACAGAGTTTAATTTAAAACAGAGTTTAAATTTGACTTAGAATAGAAAATATATTAAAAACTTACAATCAAACTTTACTTGATTTCTTGAATATCAGGCACTGTCCTGATATAGTCTGATAGCAATTTCTTTTCAGCTCTTTCTAGCTCTTCCACCATGATCTTCTTCACTTCTTTCAACTCTGGATCAAATTCTCCAGTCTGATAAATTGCAGCTCTCAGAGAATAGATGGAATTCTTCCTCATCTCATTCCCTAGCTTAATATAATAAGCTTTATCAGATTCTAAATTAAATTCAAGAACTTTTGTACCCAGTGTTGTTCTGAACTTAGCACTGTTTCTTTTCATCTCAACAATCTTCCCATGTGCATTTCTGTATTTGGGAATATATGCACTTGATACTCCTCCTCCAAGCATCATCTTCGATCTTAGCATCTTTTCTCTGATAACCGAAGCAGCATTGTGAGTATTTCTATTTTTGACTTTTAACAAGTACAGAACATACTCCAATTCTTGATAAGATTTGAGATTTATATCAGACTCTGCAACCTTATAAACTCTTCCATCATTCATAAAGTACAACAAAAACTCCTTCTTCAACACCTTATGAAAGATCATTTGAACAGAGTCTAGCATATCAAGATTTTCTTGAGTAATAATACCAGATACTGCCAGTGAAATGTTGTCTTGAGATCTGTTATTTGTTCTTCTCTCTCTGTGTGAACCTAGACCAGATTTGTCTTTTCCTTCCTTACCCAATACTGTTCTGGTTTCAGAGAAATTCACAGCTTCAAGCTTTAAATCTTCAAGAATTTTTGGTTTGCAGAATCCTGGAAGTTGTGTAGATTTCTGTACAACTTGAGCAACGTCAGAGGTTGTCATAACTTTAGTAGTATCATCAACTTGAGCAGCGTCAGAGGTTGATTTTACTAATCTTGTTTCAACTTGAGCAATGTCAGAGGTTGAATAAATCTTCTTTTTCAGGTTAGGCTCTTCAATCATTATGCCTTTACCCTTATCAGTGTTTCCAATCACAGGTCTCCTTGTACATTGTATACTCTGTTGTGTATTCTCTTTGATAGAAATACCAACTTCTTTCTTTCTAGGAGCCTTGATTTCCTGTTTCTTGTAGATTCCAGCTTCAAGATTTTTCTTGTGTTCCTCAGCAAGCATTTGCTCTTCAGCCTGGATATCTTCAATAGTAACATTCTTTCCATGCTCTTTTATGAATATTTTAGCAGCAATCTCTTCATCAGTAGATGGATTAGTTGAAACAACTAAACTCTTGAGTTTCGAAGTAGATTGGCCACCAGAGTTTATCTTATCAGAGTTTGTTTGTCTATCAGAGTTTACTCTTGTCCTGCTTTGCCTTTGAGCAAAAATCTTTCTTTTATTTTCTTTGCTTCCCCCATCAGTAGAATCATCCCTCCGTCTCAGAGCTTGAGTGTCTTTGCATTTGTCTTTAGGTACACTCTCCCCCTTTTTGACATCATCAGAAAGTAATACTGATGTCAGCAATTCTAGAGCATTAGAAATAGAATTCAATTGAGTAGACATTTCAGCCTGATTCTCCTCAACTTTTCCAAGCCTCTTCTTAATTTCCTCAGAATCCTTGGCTTGCTGCTTGAGCATAGCATAATAAAAAGTTCTGTCAGACTTAAAAGTAAGATCCTTCATACTGGCTTCATTCCTTAGATTTGTAAGCATTTGTTGATTATCATCAAATCTATTATTAAGAGATTTGACTTGAACAACAGTTGCCTGTAAGCTTGTAAGTATATCAGTATTTGAGATCTTCTTGACAGAATCAGATATAAAATCTGCAGCCCTTTGTGCTGGGAAGACACAATCTGCATCAGCCCATTTGTTGTAGTACATATTCTGAAAATGCTCATTTGTCTGTCTATTGACTTCCCTTGCTTCATCACTATTGACATCATCAGCCAATGAAACTTGAATACTAGGGTGTGAATGAGAACCCTCAGCATCATTTCCAGCTTCTTCATTATTGTCTGCTTCATTTTCAGTAAGAATATTTTCAGCAGTAAACTGTGCAGCTTCATCAATTTTCTCCTCTACTACAGCTTCAGGAATATCAGAGTTAACCTGAGCAAAAACCTCTGCTTCCCTTTGAACAATCTCAACAACAGATTGTTGCAAAGCTTCAAGAATCATATTCTCAGAGTTTAGCTCATCAGCAGTGACTTTTAGCATCTGATTAACCTCCTCACCCTTGTCAAGATCACAAGAAATAATTTCAGTGTGAGTGGCCAGAGAATCTTCTATCTGATCAGTTACTTGATCAGCTTCCACACCCTCTGTATAATGATCAGAATGTATAGAGGTGTGTGCTTCAATATCAAAAACTCTGCTATCAGAATGAGTAGCAGCTTCCTCAACTACATCATTAGCCATTGATGTAGGAGCTTCTAAATCCAAATCCATCAGATTAGCATCAGTATTTATCCTGTCTAGATTGACAGCGTCAGTATTTGCAGCATCCTCCTGAACAAACACTTCAAGAGCTTCAGTGTTTACAAACACTCTGTCCTCATTAGCAGTTAGAATTTCCTCCTCAACAACAATTGCAGGAGTATCTTGAGGAACAGTTTCAGTCACAATCTCCTCATTCTCTGATGCAGGAGCTTCAGTTTCCTCAGAAACTCTGTCCATATTGACATTTATAGCACCAAAAAGATGTGCAGCTACTAGTCTTCTTTTTCTCTGATGAAGAGTTTCTTCATCAGTTTCAGTCTCTGAGGCTTCAACAACAGACTTTGCCCTATTGGCTCTTCTTTTGTTTAGCCTTGTCTTCTGAGGCATCTCTTCAGGTCTTGATACCCCAGCTTCAGTAGATGGTCTCCTCGCAGGTTTAGTACCAATATGTTTGGTCCTACCTCCCCGTACAGGTTTAACAGAAGTTGATGGAGGTAACTCTGTGTTTAAAGGTTCTGGTTGAGATTCAGCTTGTGTTTGTGGATGTACTTGAGCATCCACAAACTGTTGCACAGAAGCAGGTAACAAAAGGTCTCCAACAATTCCTTTCTTAACATCTTTGTTAATGAGATCAGAAAATACTCTCTTGTGTAATTTAAAACAAGAAACATCTTCATTAACAACATCTACCCCTTCAACACAGTAAGAGAATAAAGTCTGACAAAATCTAGAAAAGTATACTACTCCTCTATTCTCTGTCATTTTCTCTCCTAAATTATTCAAGACAAGTCGTGCAAAATCAAAATGATTATCGAATAAAAGAGAATACCCGATTTGCAGACTGTCCGTGGGAATAGCATCCCAGTTTGTGCATTTCTTTCCGAACGTTCTCGTGATGCAATCAAAGAAGAAGCTCCACTCCTTCCTTAAGAACGGTCGCTTCAGTTGTCCAATTTTATTCAAGGGACCAGAATACCCAATCTCTCTCATCATCCTTAGCAAATCAGAGTCACCCATTCCAATGGTATAAGAAGGATACTCAGGAAACCCCATTGCAGCTCGAACAGTACCAGCAGTAATAACATACTCTGTTTCTTCAAACTCAAAGATTATGGATGGGTTCCCAGTTTCACCACCATCATCATAAACCCCTGACTCCCAGAACGCCTTGATTTGTAAACCAGAAAGTTGGCTGGTTCAACTAAAGCACGCCCAATCGCTGACTGAGCAAGAAACTTTTGAATCATATGAAATGCTTCTGGTGCGTTTGCAGTGTTTAGTGGTGCGGTATAGTTGTTTGGAACGAACTCTAACCCAGACGAAACGAAAGCTGTGGTTGCCATTAGAAGATTTTGAAGAAAGAACAGTAATTGATGCGAAAGCTTAACAGAGTTTATGTGTAGAAAGGTGTTTGTGACTATGTGTGTGTGATAATAGATGTGTATGAGTAAGATGTGAAAAGTTTAACTGAAGATGTGTGTATTGTATTTAAAAGAAAATTAAAGATTAAAAACTGAAGAGTTTTTAATCATTAATACACAACTGTCTTACTCCTATAATCATGTGAGTGGGACACATGTCAAACGTGCATACGCTGACAGCTGTATTGAACAACTTCCAATACACACGTGAAGACGAGGAGACACCTGGCATCACATAAGACACTCAAAATATCCGCTTATTGGCCAAAAAAAAAATCAATAATAATAAAATTATCGATTTTAATATTTCAGAAACATAATACCGAAGTACGAAGGAGCTCAACAGTCAGAAGAATAATGACTGTCTTGGAACTCCGCACTTTACTGTCCCCATAGCTTCGAGCCAAGCAAAACCTTTCAGTTGCCCTGTTGGATGCTATAAAAGCTGGAGCATTGTAACAACAGGCAATACATATATTAAAAAAAAATACCATACATCAAATGGCAGGAACCTTTGAATTCATGGATGTAGAAGCATTCTTGAATATGAACTGGCATCAACAAGAAAACTATATTATCGATGAGTTTCTTGTTTTATCATTTCTGAATGATGAAGGTCTCATTGCTGATGATGAAATAGCTGAAGGACCTATCTCCAATCCCTATGTGCACATCATTCGTCCTGGGCCATATGATGTGCCCATCCTTGCAGATGATCAAGCTGTGGAGATTTGTATGATGCTCTTTCATCAGAGCTACTTGACGGGTTCGAAGGATAAATTCTTCTTGGAATCCTGCAAGCTGCAAACCAGAAAGAGAATTCGAGAGGATGATGATGATGATTCAACATCAGGGGGTTGTCAAGCCTTGGAAATCCCAGATGGTATAATGACCAGATAACCGAACAAGTAGCTAGACAAGAGTATGAAATTGTCTGAATGTAAACAAAGTTTGAATCAATTAATGAAAAAGATCCATTGTTTTGCTTTACATATCAGTATTAATGTTATGATGAATGTATAATCATAAATGAATTATCAGAACTACAGTCATCAGTATCTCATAGTAATTGTAAAGTGAAAGAAATGATATCACTTTAAACAGTAAACTAACATACTCATCAGCGCTACTAATCACCATCAGGACTTATCAAACACACTCTTTCTTTTCTCTGTTTAATGCAAAATAGATCCGTTACCAATCATACTTTTTCGAAAAACAAATGTCTAATCTCAAAATTATAAAATGTCTGAAACAAAGAAATTATTTTAACCATCAGAGATTAAAACAAAGTTACCTCGACATATGTCACACAATACATCAGTGTTTACCATTTATCCTTCTTTGTCAATAAACTCTTTTCTCAATCTGTACAGGTGTGAAAATATGTGTGTGTAATAGTAGAGTTTATCGAAATCAATATTTAGATCATCTCAAAGTGCATAAAATCCACAAACTAAATTAGTAAAAACTGGTTGCCTAAACTCTCATGTATAACATAGAATCTGATTTTTATATCTAAACTCTGTAGTACTGATATCCTTTCATTTGGATATGTCTTTTATTTTTCACCCCCTTTATATATATATATATATATATATATATTTATATATATATTTTTTTTTTCCCAGTAATCAGTGGTTGGCACTAGTCACCAAAAATCAAAGATTTTAGCCCTTATTTCATACAATAAGTTCCTGGATCTTCCTAGGCACAACATGATCTCAAAGGAATTTGTGCTCTTTTTGGCATCTTTTGATTTGAGGGTGAATTATTTGCAATTAATAATCAGAGTTTAGACTTTTCATCAGTTAATACAATTAATTTATGAGAGAAAATGCAAACAGCTAATACATACTCAGTGTATAGGATTAATAAACTAAGAGATGGTATAAATACAGAGACAGTATCATGCTGTGTTAACTTACTGCACATGTTTGAGATCAGAATCTATACAACTCTTAAGGATTCATAATTACTTACTGAGAATTATGCTTCATACAAATTTCTTCATTGGTCCATATGTTTCAGACAAAATTACAATCAGAGTATAGCATTAAACTATAACAATCAGAGTATGACCAACATTTTATGACTAACAGAGTTTAGCATCAGAGTTTAACCGACAGAGTTTATGACACTGGTACTCATAACAGTTAATACATGCAAGGAATCATGAGCATTAAAAATCAAACATGTATAGATTTTGAGTCTAACCCGTATCTCTAGTCAGAACCTGAGATCATCCCAAGTTCATTTACCAATCTTGTAAAAGTAGCTTCACTCAAAGGTTTGGTGAAGATATCTGCAAGTTGTTGGTCTGTAGACACAAAATGAAGCTCAATGTTCCCTTCTTCCACATGTTCTCTGATAAAATGATACCTTATGCTGATGTGCTTGGTCATGGAGTGCTGTACTGGATTTCCTGTCATAGCAATAGCACTTTGGTTATCACAGAAAATAGGTATTTTAGAGTACCTTAACCCATAATCCAGCAATTGATTCTTCATCCATAAAATCTGTGCACAACAGCTACCAGCTGCTATATACTCTGCTTCTGCTGTGGATGTAGAAATTGACTTCTGTTTCTTGCTATACCAAGAAACCAATTTGTCACCTAAGAATTGACAGCTTCCACTTGTACTTTTTCTGTCTATCTTACAGCCTGCAAAATCTGCATCAGAGTAACCAATTAGCTTAAACTCTGATTCTCTAGGATACCACAAACCCAAGGTTATGGTTCCTTTGAGATATTTGAAAATCCTTTTTACAGCTGTTAGATGAGGCTCTCTGGGATCTGCTTGAAATCTTGCACAAAGACATGTTGCATACATGATATCAGGTCTACTTGCAGTAAGATACAGTAAAGACCCTATCATTCCTCTGTAGTTTGTCATATCTACTGAGGCTCCTGTGTCTTTGTCTAGCTTTGTTGCTGTAGCCATGGGAGTTGTAGCAGATGAACTATCAAGCATACCAAATTTCTTGAGAAGATTTCTGGTATATTTTGCTTGATTGATAAAAATACCATCATCTGTTTGCTTGACCTGTAAGCCTAGAAAATAACTAAGCTCTCCCATCATGCTCATTTGGTACCTGGACTGCATAAGCTTTGCAAACTTCTTACAGAGTTTGTCATTAGTAGATCCAAAAATAATATCATCTACATAAATTTGAACTAATAGCAAATCATCACCAGAATTGAAATAAAACAAGGTTTTATCAATTGTACCTCTTGTGAACCCACTTTCTAAAAGAAATTGAGCAAGAGTTTCATACCATGCTCTTGGTGCTTGCTTTAGTCCATATAATGCCTTGTCAAGCCTGTAGACATAATCTGGATGCTTGGGATCTACAAATCCTGGTGGTTGTTCAACAAATACTTCTTCTTCAAGCTTCCCATTGAGAACAGCACTCTTTACATCCATCTGAAAGACTTTAAACTTCTTGTGTGCAGCATAGGCCAGAAAGATTCTTATGGCCTCCAATCTTGCAACTGGAGCAAAGGTTTCATCATAGTCAATTCCTTCCTGTTGTGAATATCCTTTAGCCACAAGTCTAGCCTTGTTTCTTGTAATCACACCTTCACTGTCAGTCTTGTTTCTGAAAACCCACTTTGTACCTACAATTGATCTATTCTTTGGTCTAGGTACAAGTGTCCAGACTTCATTTCTTTCAAATTCATTTAACTCTTCTTGCATTGCTGTAATCCAATTAGCATCTTGAAGAGCTTCCTCCACTTTCTTTGGTTCTGTTTGAGACAAGAAAGCATGATACAGACACTCATTATTTGTTGCACTTCTAGTTCTCACACTAGCATCAGGATCTCCAATTATGAGATCAGGTGTGTGTGCCTGTGTCCACCTTCTTGCTGTTGGTAAGTGGTTTCTTGCATCATTATTGGATCCTCCCCCTTGATCCATGCTCTCCTGATTCATATGTTGACTTTCTGCAGCATCTGAGGCTCCCCCTGAATTGGATGGCTCAGAGTTTGAACTGTCAGAGTTTGAATCAGTTTCCTCAACTGACTCATTTGCTGTGTCTTGTTGAGCTTCTTCACGCTCCCCCTCAACTGGTTCTCTATTTTGTTCAATTTGAGAATTTCCAGTTTCTCCAGTATTTACCAGTAGAGGTTCAGAGTATGCTTCGTCAGAGTTTGTCAGAACCGCTTCACCAGGGTTTGTCGGTACTGCTTCATCAGAGTTTACATCATCAGAGAATAAATCTTCATTTTCAAAACGCAGTTGATCATATCCATCTAAGTCATCGAGTCCAGTTATTTTCTTATCATCAAATGACACATGTATGGATTCCATGATCACTTTAGTTCTCAGATTGTAGACTCTGAATGCTTTTGTTGACAATGGATAGCCAACAAAGATTCCTTCATCAGCTTTTAACTCGAACTTTGTCAACTGTTCAGGATGATTCTTCAACACAAAGCATTTGCATCCAAATATATGAAAATATTTCAAATTTGGCTTCTTATTTTTCACCATCTCATATGGTGTTTTCCCATGCTTGTTGATCAATGTTGCATTTTGAGTAAAACAAGCAGTTTGAACAGCTTCTGCCCAGAAGTATGTTGGTAATTTTGCTTCATCAAGCATAGTTCTGGCTGCTTCAATTAAAGTTCTGTTCTTCCTTTCAACTACACCATTTTGCTGTGGAGTTCCAGGTGCAGAAAACTCTTGTTTCACTCCTCTTTCCTTGCAGAAAGCCTCCATGATTGAGTTTCTGAATTCAGTTCCATTATCACTCCTTATAATTTTGACTTTGTGCTGTGATCCTTTGTCCAGTAGATTTACATGATCCATCAGAGTTTGAGCAGTTTCATCCTTCTTTGACAAGAAATACACCCATGTATATCTAGTATATTCATCAACAATTACTAGAGCATATTTCTTTCTGCCCATGGACATCACATTCACTGGTCCAAAGAGATCAACATGTAGAAGATGATAAGGTTCCATTACTGAAGATTCAGATTTGCTCTTGAAAGATGACTTCCTTTGCTTGGCTTTTTGACAAGAATCACATAAGCCATCTAGACTGAGTATAGATTTTGGAAGTCCCCTTACAAGATCCTTTCTTATTAGCTCATTTATGTTGTTCAAATTGAGATGAGAGAGCTTCTTGTGCCAATTCCAACTCTCTTCATTTGACATTCTTGCAGTCAGACACACTGTTTTTCCATCAGAGTTTGTTACCAAACTTGCATCATAAATGTTGTTGCGCCTATGTCCAACTAGAACAACTTTTCCAGTAGATTTACTGATGACTTCACAGTATTCACTATGAAAATCTACATGGTTTCCTCTGTCACAGATTTGACTCACAGATAACAGATTATGCTTGAGTCCTGAGACTAGAGCTACATTTGTAATGATGACACTTCCAAGATTAATATTGCCATATCCCAGAGTGTGTCCTATGTTGCCATCTCCATAGGAAACTTTTGGGCCAGCCTTCTCCTCAAAGTCTGATAGCAGGGCTTTATTTCCAGTCATATGTCCTGAGCATCCACTGTCCAAGATAAGTGTGCTCTCTATTATACCCTTATTTTCTGATGATTCAGTCTCATCTCTGACAGTTGCCAAAAGAGCATAGTTTTCTCCATCATCAGAGTCTGAAGTATCTGCCCAGTCTTTGCCTTTAGAGATGAGTGCTTTCTCATATTTGCCTTTCTTGCACTCTGGGGCATAATGACCCATCTCCTTACACTTGTAGCACTGGATTTCAGATTTATCCTTCTTGCCAGATTTGGTCTCCCTTCCATCAGACTTTCTGAAACTTCTCCTTTCAGAGTTTGAATCTTTCCTTGAGAATCTCTTTCCCTTCTTGAAGTTCTTGAATCCCATCTTCTTGAAGGTCTTCACCATCAATGCAGCCATTTGCATCATCTGTTCTTCATCATCATCAGAGTCAGAAGCTTCATCAGAGTTTGAGTCATCATCAGAGTTTGATGACTCACTTTCAGATTTAATAACTAAAGCCTTTCCCTTGGCTTTCTTCCTTGATGATTCCTTCTTAATGGGCTTCTCCTCAACTTTGAGAGCAATAGATTTTGTCTTCTTGCTGGATCTCCTGTTTCTTTGTTCTATCTCAAGTTCATGAGTCTTTAACAATCCATAGATCTCATCAAGATCTGTATCAGCAAGATCATAATTATCTCTGATTGTTGTTGCCTTCAAATCCCACTTTTCAGGTAGAGATAACAGAAACTTGAGATTAGACTCTTCAAGCTCATATTCTTTATCAACCAGAGACAGATCATTCAACAGTTTACAAAATCTGGCATAAGTCTCAGTCAAGGTTTCATTAGTTCTTGAATCAAAGTGCTCATACTCCTGTGTGAGTATTGTCTTTCTGTTCTTCTTGATAGCACCTGTTCCCTGGCATCTGACTTCTAAAGCATCCCATATCTCTTTGGCAGTCTTGCAGCCAATTACTCTGTTAGACATAACATTATCTAAAGCACTGTGGAGAAGATGTCTAACCTTTGCATCTTTTGCAATTGATGAGATGTCCTCAGGAGTCATATCTTTCTTTTCCTTTGGAACAGTCTTTTGTTCTTGTCCATCAACAACAGGGGACAATTTAGTCGGCATATGAGGACCATCATAGATTCTGTCAAGGTATTCTAGATCTGTAGCCTCCAGAAACATGGTCATCTTCACCTTCCAAATCGGATACTCTACTGGCCTGAGAATTGGAACCCTGATTGTTTCATATCGACTCATAGAATTGGGCTTAACCTGTTCAGCCTTAGGAGCAGTTTGATTTTCTTCAGACATGATTAATACTGTGTTTGAATCGTAAACTGTATATATTAAACAGCCTTGGCTCTGATACCAATTGTTAGGCCGAATACACAATATATAATCAAGTATGTATGATAATAACAATCAAGAACACAGTTTATGAATCAACAAAAACTGTATTTATATTAACAGCTTCTCTCTTTATGATGTTAACGAATCACAAAGAGCTACTAGGTTACAAGAATAATATATTCAATGTTCGCGTCCCTTCTAGGGATAACCTATCTGTGTTTATATAGTACACAGTTACACAATCCTTATCTAATTGATATTCCTACAAATTAGCTATACAAGTTATATCAATTAAGGATTGCTTCTTATCTTCTATTCCGTTTCCTTAGCTGTATCAATATATTCTGCTTCTTTCCATCTTCAGAATATATTGCTTCTAGAATCTTCAATTCAGCACCGACAGCTAATTCAACTATCACCCTGTCAGACTTTAAATAAACTCTGACCGGCTTCCTTTAAACTCTTCACCCTGTCAGACTTTAAATAAACTCTGACCGGCTTCTGATAAACTCTGGTTAGTACCTGTTGCTTAAACACTGATAAACAAACGTCAGCAATTATATCTAACACAAAATTACTATGTCAACGAATGCCTCATTCCGTTGACAGTCTTAGTATTTTTCTGGGTGTTTCGTTGACAGCTCTTTTATGTCAACGAAACGCAGCTTTATCAACGAAATAGACGGGACCTTAAACGCCCAATTCTGATTTCTTGATATAGCACTGTCAATCTGAACCGTTGAAATTTGCACGTCTTTTTACCACGATCTATGTATACACCCCTGTAAGTATAAATCATGGTAATATTTTAATTATAACGGTTAGATTTTTAAGCCAATCCAGTAATTTATATTTATTATTGGACTTATTTTTTGAGAAATTTTGGGGGAGTATTTAAGAAATTTTGTTTTCTTTAATTCTTTTCTACCTTGCTCTCAAAATTTCCAAAGGCTTTCTTACTTCTTCTCTCTCAAAGCAAAACAAAGTTCGAGCTTTTCTTCACTCAACAATGGCACCCATAGTCAAACTCATGTTTGCTGGAGGGTTCATTTACGAGAAGAACAACTCCATTCCATTTGTTGTCAAGGAAATCCCGAACAAAATCTTTCACAAGATGATGGATTTCTTGATGAATTGCAAACTCAGTTACGCAATGTTTCACTCCACTCCGCTCTACAATGAAATCATAGAGGAGATTTGGACCTCCTGCGAGTATAGTGGGACAAACTGCACCTTGCAATTCACCATTCAAGGTAAAGAGTATATTGTCAATTCAGATGTATTGCAAGCATGTCTTCACATTCCTGAAAATAATTGCTTAGCTTTACCAACTCATGCTGAAATTGTTAACATGCTTAATTCAATAAATTACTCTTTGCCAACTGAGAATTTAGGTAAAATTATTAGGAGAGGCTTGGTAAGGGAGTGGAGTTATTTAGCAGATGCTTTTATTAAAGTATTTTCTGGTAAAATTAGTAATTTTGATGCTTTAACTAACTCCATTCTGATTTTGCTTACCATGCTTCTCACTGATAAATACTATAATTTTAGCACTCAATTGATGTATGAACTAGGTGCTAAGTTAGGAGATAAGAAATCTAGGAAAAAGAATATCTATTATGCTAGATTTCTAATGATGTTGGCCAACCATGTTAGTCCAACACCATTAGTTATCTCTAACCCAAATTCCAGGTTTGACTGTTTTGTCCAAGAGAAGAGGGTGCTAACAGACATCCTGAGGCTGAATCACAATGGTGATGTCCCAATGGTGTATCTGCCAGTTATTGAGGTAACAATTTCTCAACTTGCTAATTTAAATGTTACTTCAGTTTCTGCCACTGTTTCTACTTTTTTTGCAATGAAGTTTGTAGCAGTGACCCAACAGGCTCCTGCCCCTGCAACTAGACCTATATCCACAAAATCCAAATCTACCAAGCCAACCTCAGGTGCTTCTCAAAAGGCACCTGTTGTAAAATCCACTACACAACCCAAGGGGAGTGTTTCTGGTGTGGTGAGTGGTGATGGAAGGGGTGAAAATCAAATAAACCCCAAGGATAAGGTGGGAGAGGTGAGTGTTTCCCAGACTAGCCCCATTGTGTCTTCTCAACAAGGCACAATGTGTAATATGGATATTAGCACAAGTCTAATTGCATCCTCTCAAAAGGATGTAATTATTGAAACAAGCTCTCCTCCAAGAGCACACATCAAAAGGGTAAGGGACACATCTAGCCCCCAAACAGCTTTTTCCCAATACCAAAGAAGGGTAAGACAAAAATCCCAGGTCACACAGGGTGCACACACACTGGAAGCAACAATTCCAGTTTCTCAAATTCAGTTTGATGTAGCCCCAATTTTTACTCTGGGGTTATAGTCCCACTCTCTCAATATTAATATTGAGACACTTCCACAATTCACCAACACAGTCATTAGATGTGGATATGATCCATTCATCTATTCCTGATTCTCCAACTTTGTTCTTGGAGAAGCCCCACTCTGAAATTGGTGGTCATCACTTGTTAAGTGATTTGTTGGGTCACCAATCATCTTTTTCTGAAGCTACAAGAGGATCTGTGGAACCATCCTTAAAATCAATCACCACAGATTCTACGGTAATTTCACTTTCTAAAAATCCTTTCTTGACTTCATCAACGAAACAGTCTCTTTCGTTGACAAGTGTTTCTCCATCAACGGTATCCATACCGTTGACAGTTCAAACTACCATTCCGTTGATAGCTCATTCTGAAGGGTTTCGGGCATGAAAACCCAACGGAAAAACGCGTAAAATAGAAAATTTAACGAAACCCTCCGCAGGATCCATGCGAAAAACGATATTTAATTCGTGAATAGAATCGTTTACCTTTTGAAGCTTTACGAACGACTGACTAATGGAGGTCCTTTGATATGATCACCACGTGTCCCGCCTTGCGATACACGTCTCTAATTAGTCCACACGAACGCCCGATCGTCCAACGATCACCGAAGTTGGTACTAGCCAAGAACTGCCCTCGGAACTCTCTCTCTCTCTCTCTCTCTAGCCTCTCTTTGATGTAGAGCAGCTAGGGTTTTTGAAGAAAAACGTTTTTTCAATTTCTCAACCCTAAAATAATACATCGTATTGTATTTATATGGAGAGAATTCTGGGCCTATACCTAATCTGATTGGGCTTCCAAAACCCAATCTGATTATTAGTAGTATTATTTATTATATTCAAATTATTATATAATTAATCAAGTCCTACTTAATTAATCCAATAATTCAATAATAATAATAATTCAATTAAATTCGAAATTTAATTAATGCTCCGTTTAAAACGTTCTTTATGTGTAACCCTTTAGGTTATTATTGCGTTGGCAATAATTTTAATATCTCATAATAAAATTATAAACAATGAGCGGCATCTAGTAATACATCATTGCTACCCAAGTAATAATAATAATTGGTGATCCAATTAAACCTTTAATGAATAATGTTCCATGTAATATAATCCTTTTAACCTTATATTATAGATTAAACTCGAGGCATGGTTTATGTCATCCTCTTCAACATTTAATCCCGGTTTACTTGATCGATGAGTAGACTATTAAACAAATCACAATTTGAGCATGGCCATGCATTTCATAGTCTCACTCAATCAAGAGGCCAATAATATCACTCCTAAAATAGGAGGGTTAAATCCTATATCTATCATTCATATTTCTCATATGATTCATAATATACCCAATGTCCACCTTTATCATTACCCGGTCAAAGGTAACTTTGAGTAGAATCAAAGTATATTAATTCTCATATAGAAATATAATGATTTCAAGTCTAAGGATCATTACACCATTATCATTGTGAGAATTGCTTATGACACTTGATAACATTTACCATGAAGAATTCACACGGTGGGTCTATCCAGTGCCATGTTCTGCTAACATGCACTTATGTCTTTGACTTTAGTATCACCATACTTATAACCAATGAGATGTGGTCATCAGTCAACAAACATACTAGTCTTAATGCATTATTATTGTCCTCAAATAATAATACTCGACTAGGGATCTTTTAGGATTATAAACACTACTCATATAATCTCATTTCTAAGTCACATACTTAGAGATATAGAATTCATGCTTATATTCCAAGGACATTTATTATTCTAATATTTATATCGCAGTTAATAAAGACATAATAAATAATTGAAAGAAAATCCATAGAACATATTTATTAATAATCAAAATGTCTTCCCTAAGAACATTATAGTATTGTCTCTAGGGCACAAGCACTAACACATTCTACACCTATTCTTGAAAATCAAGTTGTTCACACAACTAGTGCAGATGATCTAGTGGTAGTTGAAACACTTTTAGGATTGAAAGGAAGTGAATCTGAGAGGCTGGCTTGCAGCCAGGCAAAAGGAGAGGATGAGAGTGAGAGGCTGACTATTTCTTCCAGCCAGGCAAAAGGAGAGACTGAGAGTTCCACCTTAGTAGGTGAAGGTGAGGGTGTGAGAGGTGTGAGCCATGGGAAGCCTATGATGCAAGAAAAGAGTGGAGAGAGAGAAGGGACTACAGATACTCAAAGGAAGGAACCAGCCATTGCAAGTGAGTTAATGGAGGTTAATGAGGGAGAAAGAGAATTGACTTTCCAAGAGCATTATCAACAAACTGTGGATATCATTTCTTTGGATCCTGAAACCTTTACTCATCCGGTGCCAGCCTATCAAATCATGGCTCAACAAGGCAATGTGGAGGCAGAAAGGTCACTCAATCTTATTCATACAACTGCATCCATGATGAGGGGTAAGGATGCACTTGCCAATTTGTCTCCAGGAGCTGGTGGAAGTTTTGAATATGATGATTCTTCCAGTGATGAGGATAGGCTTGATGCTGTTCTACAGGTGGCTACTACTGCACAGACTGGGACTTCTGTGGTGCCTCCTAAGCCAAGATGGCTTTCTCAAGACTTGCCTGAACATCAAAGTTTGGATGCTGCCATCACAAGGCAGTATAATGAAGCCTATTTGGCTCATGAGTCTGCACCTGCCACTGAAAAGAAATTCTACAAGGCACTCATGGATTCTCTAGTCATGGATTCTCTAGAAATTCAGAGACTCCAGATGCTTCAGACAAGGATTGAAGCCAGGGAAATCAAGGACTCCATTGACAATCTAAAGGATGCCACAGCAAGGAGGCTTGATGAAAAACTCCCACTTCTCACTGTTGCCAGGATGACCACTTTCTTCAACAAGGATAATGAGGTGGCAACTACTTTGAAAACTCTTACTTCTAGGGTGGACAAAGTGGAAGCTACATTAACTCATATGCAGCAGGCACAGGAGAAGCAAACTCAACTTTTGACTCAGCTAGTGGAAGCTCAAGGTCTCTATATCATTACTCTTGATGATAACAAAAAGGGGGAGAAATCTAAGTAGCTTAATATTCAAGTCACAAAAGTTATGGTCCCAGCCATTTCTTTACCACAGGAGCCATTAGCTATGGGGGAGTCACTAAAGGATAAAATGGATGGCATTGACCTGATTCAACAGGCATCTATGAGGCTACAACTTGCAGAACAGATAAAAGAACAATGGTCTAATATAGATGCAAGAATCAAGAAGATAGCTGAAACTGCAAAGAACAAACATCCATCAACGGATCAAGCTACTTCTACAGCACCATCAATGAATGCCATGGTCTTAGTGTCAACGGAATGGGAGCCACAAACTAAATCTTCTTATGATCTAAAACCTCTTCTACATGGAGTGATTCCTGGTCCAAGAAAATAAAAGGGACAAACTTCAGGTATTAGAGATGTGGACACAACTACATTTCAAAGGTGCTTATCTCCAAAATCCCCAGCTAAACCAAAGGGCAAGAATATTGCTAGGACATTCTATCCACCTCCATTCCCAGATGAGCTCAAGATTCTGAGTGAACTTATCAGAAAATGCAAGGAAAGCAATGTGCCTGAAGTGAGGAATCAAAGAGCAATAATCTACAGGAATGGGCAAGAGATTTGTGTTTGGGCTGGTCACCCAAATTTTATTGAAGCTAAAGCTGAGGAATCAGCTAGGGCAGGCATGGAAGCTCTTGCAGTTGCCCAAGCTCTTGATAAAGAGGAAAAATAGCAAGAAGAAAGAGCTAGGGTTGTAGCTGAGGAAGCAAAGGAAAAGAGAAAAAGTACAAGGCAACCCAAGGCAAGAGCTAAAAGAAACTTGGCTTTTGATAAGGATGATTCTCAAGACACTGTAACAGATTCCCCTGTAACAGCTGTGCCTTCAACTTTTTCAGATCAAAGCATTGGAGGAAAATTAGCTTGTGATCCTGAACATCCAGTTAATTTTCATGATCAACCAATTGAGCCAAAGGAAGAGTCAATTGAGTTTGATGAAACTAATTTTCCCAAATTTCTAATTGAGATGGATGCAAAGAAGAAATCACAGTAGAAGGCTTCTAAGGCTAAGCCAATTTTTGTGAGGAGGCCACATGTTGTGAAACCACCAACAAACCCAGAGGACTTCATCTACATTGCTGACATAAAGGAGGAGTCTGACTTAAACCTATATATTGAGGACTTGGTAGAAGTGAGAGGGATAGAAGCCACTCAGAAATTACCAGAGAGATTAGTGTTTGTCTACAAGGGTGGAAGGGAAAGAATCTGGCCTCTGCACAGAATTCTAGGAGAAGACTATCAGACACTGATGGTGGTGTTCAAATGCTTAAATAGAGATTTTGGGTTCACCAAAACTGCCAAGTCTGAGGTTGTCTCCAAGATTTGTCAAGTCAAAGCTAGCTGGAACAAACCTGATGCACTTCCCAGGGTTCTAAAGGTCCCTCAATCAGGAAAGAAAATTCATCTCCAACCCTTTTGGATGATGGAATTCAGAGACAAGGACAACTGCAGAAGATTCTTCAGAATGGAGGACCAATTGGAAAAGGCATCTAATGAAACTCTAAGATTCATGCAATCCAAGTTGGGTGAACAAAATGAAGAAGAGAAGATTTTCTACAGGAGGCTCCAAACTCAGATTGAGGAGAACAATGCAAGGAAGGGGAAGAAAACAAGGCCACAGAGACAAAGTTGATAAATCTGCTCAGGCTAGAGGAGCAGCTCTGTGCACTTGTATTGTAAGAATTTCTAATTTGTGTTCAGTCAATTTTCAATAAATCATGAAGCTCAATACAAATTCTACTTTTGTAATTTATAATTTGTCTAAGTGTTTTTGTTATCATCAAGGCTCTTGATTTATGGCTGTTATTCTATCAGTCATAAATTGGGGGAGATTGTTAGGAATATGTTGTTCTTGATGATAATTATAAAAACACTTAGTAGATTTTGTGTTAAGTCACTTTTGTAACTGTCAACGGAATGGTATGCTTTGTAGCTTCCGTTGACGGGTAGCTCATCAACGAAATGAGTGATGTAGCAATTGCACTGTACAATACTTCACTATTTGATAAACATTTGTTGTAGGTATTAGATAGGTTATCTAAGTCATGTTGACTAAGTATTAGATAGGTAAAATAGGTTGGTTAATTGTAAATATAATGTGCCTTGTAATTTTGCCAAAGTGAAGACATGTCAACGGAATGAAGATTACACTATCAACGGAATGAAGAATGTACCATCAATGGATTGAAGAATAAAGCTATCAACGGAATACATCTCACTTCTATCAACGAATCATTATCACTTTTCTGAAAAGTTGACAAAGTGATAGTGACAGTTTTCTGACAGATCAAAAGGTGATGTAGAAGTGTACTTTGCATTGGGAGCCATCAAAATGGACACTGGGAATGAGGAAACATTCCAATTTCCAATTAGGTTCTTGAGTGGGATCATAATAAGCATGAAGACAAATAACAAGATCTCCAAGGGCCATTGGACAAAAGGGATGAAAAGCAAGCTACTGGCGGTTACCTTTAGTTTATTTTAGAGTAGCCAAAAATAGCATTGTAAACTTGGGTTATATAACCAAGTGTAGCAGTTCATTTTATAAGTAAGTCAGTGATATAAAAATAGTTTGTATTAGCTTCTGTCAAGAGCACTCTCACTCCAAATCAGGAACTGAGCAGCTGTGATACATTTGTAACACAGATTATTTCCGCAATAAAAACATCTCAGTTGGATCCTCAAAACATCCAACTGAAATTTTATATTTGCTTGTGTTTTTATTTTCTGTGTTAATTTAACTTAAAAGTTGTTTTAAGTTTAGAATTATCTAGAATTGTATTCAACCCCCCTTCTACAATTCTGTTAGGTCATTTGGGATTAACATTTGCCCAGGAGGCCAGGACCTTGTTATTTATGTAAAGCTTTTGTTACAGCTCCGGAAAAAATTAGTATTGCTCTGGAAGTTAATTTCAAGGACAAATATGGTATTTAGCTTATATATTGCTCTGGAAGTAAAATCTTGGCTCTGGAAATAACATTTCCCAATTATAATTACATAATATTAATTCTACTAGTATAATTCATAATATGATTACATTTTCTGATAATCATAACATTAATTCATAATATTATGATTACATTTTAAATTATGATATTATGATTACATAATATTATTTGTAAGATTATTAGAAAAATAGCGAGATTTTGTAGAAGTTTAAAGTTAAAAAAAAAATTAAAGATGCAAAAGATATTTTAGAATTAATAACAAAACTATAGTTGAAAGATAAGAAATTTGATTTTAGAATTAATAAAATCTAAAGTTAAAACTATAAATAAATAAGAATATATTAGGCACTTTGAAAGACACCATTTGATGTCAAAAAAAAAATACTAAATGTACTTTTGATATCAAATTTGGTTTCACGTTATTTATTTATTGTCAGTGTTATAATATTATTTTAGTGTTGGGTTGGAGTTGCTCGAAAAATGCTTGAGTTTGATAAAAAAAATAATTTGATCCCCATTTACTTACTGTCATGATAATATATAATTATGTCCACAAATCACATTAAAAGTATATTGAAAAAGAAATGTATACATTTAATTTTTTTGGTAACCAAAAAATGTTAACATTTCTTAAGCGATAATTATATCATCATTGTGAGGAATAATGCACCAATATCCAGAGTTTTAAAGATTTTTTTGGATTTTAAAAACAAGGTGTTGATATTTGCACACCCCTTAAACTTAACATATTCTTAAATTATTTTTAACCAAAATATCTTTAATTTATTAAAATGGAGGTGCACATCTAGGCTTGTCAAAGGGTCGGGTTTGGATCAGATTTGACTAAATCCATATCCATATCCGTTTAAATTTGAGGATCGGATTCGGATCAGATCGTTTACAAAATTTTAATATCACGATTTATATCCAATTCACTAGGATTTCGGATTACCAGATCGGACCTTCGGATCCATTTGATTTTAAAATTAAAAAAACAAATTAATATTCCATATGGTAAAATAATGAAACAAAATTAAACCAAAAAAATTATAATAGAAAATCAATCCCCAAATTATAATATTAAAAAAAATAATAATAAACTTCAAATTTGAAACTAAAGTACATGGGATCTATATAAACATATGTATATATTTTTATTAACATAAATATAGCAATAAAAGAAATAAATATGAACAGATTATCATATATCATACTTGGAAAATTATATAACTTTTAAATTTCATAATTAGAAATAGAAATCTTATGAGTCGTGGAAAAGAAATCCCTAAAAGTATGTGTGAAAATAACTTTCAACACACATATTTATTTGTTTAAATTTAATTGAATAACGGTGTATAAAAAATATAGAAATCTAATGAAATAATATATAAATGAAAGATAAAAAATACTTTTTTTATATAATTGAAATCAATATATGTTAGGCCGAATACACAATATAATCAAGTATGTATGAGAATAACAATCAAGAACACAAGTTTGTAAATCAACAAACTGTAATTATATTAACAGCTTCTCTCTTTATGATGTTAATGAATCACAAAGAGCTTCTAGGTTACAAGAATAATGTTTTCAATTATCGCATTCCTTCTAGGGATAACCTATCTGTGTTTATATAATACACAGTTACAATCAATCTCTAATTGATACTCCTACAAATTAGCTATACAATTTGTAATCAATTAGAATTGCTTCAGTCCTCTGTCCAGTCTCCTTAGCTGTATCAATATATTCTGCTTCTTTCCATCTTCAGAATATATTGCTTCTAGAATCTTCATGATATGCACCGACAGCTAAATCAACTTTCACCCTGTCAGACTTTAACAAACTCTGACCGGCTTCCATGTAAACTCTGATAAGTACTTCAGACTAAACTCTGAACAGTACCTGTTACTTAAACACTGATTAAACAAACATCAACAATTATATCTAACAATCTCCCCCAACTTGTGCATAATAAAAATGTACAAGTTAAACAGATAATTGATGATGTCAAAACATATAACAAATGCAGTGTTTAATCATAACAGAGTTTAATTTTAACTTAGAACAGAAAACTTTAAAACTTACAGTCAGACTTTATTTGATTTCTTGAATATCAGGAACAGTTCTGAGATAATCCATGAGTAGTCTTCTTTCAGCCCTTTCCAGCTCTTCAATCATAACTTTCTTCAACTCTCTCAACTCTGGATCAGATTCTCCAGTCTGATAAATTGCAGCTCTCAAAGAATAGATGGAATTTTTTCTCATCTCATTCCCTAGCCTAATAAAATATGGTTTATCAGAGTCTAGATTGAATTCTAAGACTTTAACTCCCAGATCAGTCCTTAGTCTTGCACTGTTTCTTTTCATTTCTACAAACTTTCCATGAGCATCTTTGTACTTAGGGATGTAAGCACTTGTAATTTTAGCACCACTAAGAACCTTTGCTCTCATCATCCTTACTCTCAAAACTTCAGCAGCATTTTGAGTCCTTTGATTTCTGACTTTGAGTAGATATAAGACATATTCTAACTCTTCAGCCATTTTCAAATGTATATCATTTTCACCTATTCTGTATACTCTGCCATCAGCCATGAAGTATAACAGAAAGTCCTTCCTAAGTCCCTTATGATGAATTAACTGAACAGACTCTAGCTTGTCAAGGTTCTCTTGAGTAACCCCAACACCAGGTTCTGCCAGTGATGTTTGATCCATTGAACTGTTATTTATCCTCTTCTCTCTGTGTGAACCTAAACCAGACTTGTCATAAGATTGTTTTCCATGTACTGTCCTGGTTTGAGAAAAATCCACAGGTTCTAATGTCAGAGTTTCAGAAAGTACAGGTCTTAAGAAACCTTTGAGTTGAGTTTGTACAACTTGAGCCTTGTCAGAGGTTATCACAATTTTAGTAGCAATATCAACATGAGCAACGTCAGAGGTTGATTTGTTTATCCTTGATTCAACTTGAGCAATGTCAGAGGTTGAATAAATCTTCTTTGGTAACTGTTCTTCTTCTACCAGTTTACCCTTTCCCTTATCAGTGTTTGCAATCACAGGCCTCCTGGTGTATTGTATACTCTGTTGAGTATTTTCCTTGATAACAATTCCAGTTTCTTTCTTTCTAGGAGCCTTGACACCTTTCTTTTTGTAAGTACCATCCTTCAATTTCTTTTCATGCTCTTCAGCAAGACTCAGCATTTCAGCTTCCATGTCTTCAACTGTAGCTTCATTTCCATGTTCTTCTAGAAACATTTATGTAGCAATTTCTTCATCAGTAGATGGATTGGCTGAAATAATTAAACTCTTAAGTCTTGAACCACTGGCAGAGTTTGAGATTCCTTTACCAGAGTTTCTCAACCTATCAGAATTTAATCTTGATCTTCTTTGCCCTTGCTCAGAAATTTGCTTCCTCTCACTTTCCTTGCTTCCACCATCAGCAGAATCATCCCTCCGTCTCAGAGATTGAGTGTCTTTGCATTTGTCATTTGGTACACTCTCCCCCTTTTTGACATCATCAGAAAGTAATAATGATGTCAGCAATTCTAGAGCAGTAGAAATAGAATTCAATTGAGCAGACATTGCAGTCTGATTCTCCTCAACTTTCCCAAGCCTCTTCTTAATGTCATCAGAATCCTTGGCTTGCTGCTTGAACATAGCAGAATAATAAGACCTATCAGTCTTTAAGGTAAGATCCCATATACCAACTTCATTCCTCAGATTGGTAACCGCTATTTGTGTTTCATCAAACCTATTGTTTAAAGCTTTGACTTGAACCACAGTGGCTTTTAAACTTGTAAGAACATCAGAGTTTGAAATCTGCTTCACAGAATCATTAAGAAAATCAGCAGCCCTCTGTGCAGAAAAGATACAATCTCCAGCTGCCCATCTTTTGTAGTACATATCCTGAAAATGCTCAGCAGTGGCTCGATTGACCTCTCTTTCCTCATCAGAGTTTACTCGAATATCAGATAACTCCTCTTGTGAATGAGCAGGAGTATCATCATCATTATCATTCTCTGCTGTATTCTCTGCAGGAACATTCTCAGCAGTAGTTTCAAAATTTCTCTGTGCAGGTTCTGGAATCTCAAAGTTTGCAGTTTGCATTAACTCTGTTTCTTTTGTTACAACCTCAACAACAGATTGTTGTAGAGCTTCAAGAATAATATCCTCAGAGATTAGCTTATCAGCAGCCTCTTGTACATTCTCTGCTACAGCTTCATCAACAATTTGCTCTGTAGCAACAACTATCCTCTGATCAACCTCCTCACCTTGGTCAGAATGTAAATTGTGAACAGAAAGATTCTCTGTGTGAGAAGCAACAGAATCTTCAATGACCAAGGTAGCTTGATCAGCTGCCACATCCTCAGTATCACAAACACTGATACTAGGATGGGCTTCAAAATCAAAATCCAATGCAGAATCTTCAAAGAAATTTTCCTTAGCAGGCATAACATCCTCTGCATCAGCATTTTCTATGTCCTCAGTAGGCACAGTAGCTTTATTCATAATCTCCTGATTAGCAGTAGCAGGAGCTGCAACTTCCATAGACACTCTGTCCACATTGACAGCTTCATCCTCCTGAGACTCAACTTCAGGAGCTTTAACAACCTTTGAGGAAACATTCTCAGCACCAAATAAATGTGCTGCTACCAATCTTCTTTTCCTCTGCTGAAGAGTTTCAACATCAGTTTCACTCTCCTCATCAGCATCATCAGACTTTGCCCTGTTTGCTCTTCTTTTCTTTAACCTTTTCTCCTGAGGCATATCAGCAGCATTTGATACCCCAACTTCAGTAGTTGATGGCTTCACTCTAGCAGATTTAACAGCCCTCAATTTAGATTTCTTTGACCTCTGTGATTGAGACACAGAAGGTCCAGCTTCAGCATTGGCAAGGAGTTGTTGTTGTTGGGAATTGACCAGAAATTGTTGCACAGACTCAGGCAACATTAAAACACCAACATCTCCTTTCTTGTTATCTTTATTAGTGAGATCAGAGAATATGCGTTTATGCAATTTAAACGAGAGAATGACATCATCCTCTAAGATCTCAACATCAGGACAGCAAAAGTTGAATAACAATTGACAAAATCTAGAAAAATAAACAACATTCCTATTCTCTAACATTTTCTCACCAATATTAGTTAAAACTAGCCTAGCAACATCAAAATTACCTCCATAAAGAAGAGAATACCCGATTTGCAGACTATCAGTGGGAATTGCATCCCAATTCGTGCACTTCTTTCCAAAAGCCCTGGTGATGCAGTCGAAAAAGAAACTCCATTCCTTGCGCAAAAACGGCCTTTTTAGTTGACCAATCTTTGTCAATGGTCCAGAGTAGCCTATTTCTCTCATCATTCTAACCAACTCAAAATCACTAATAGAGATTGTGAAAGCATTGAAATCCTCAAGACCCAAAGCATCACGAACAGTAGTTGGAGTAACTATAAACTCGTCTCCTTGAAATTCAAAAATTATGGACGGAGACCCAGACTCTCCTCCATTATCATAAGTGCCTGTCTGCCAAAGAGTCCTGATTTGAGATGCAGACAGCTTCAATGGTGCGGTGAGAGCAGTGCCAATATCAGAGTTTGACAAGAAATCCTGAATCAAATGAAACGCCTCCGGTGCGTTCTCATTTGCCAAAGGAGCAGCATAGTTATTCGGGACAAAATCTAACCCAGAAGCAGTAAACATTGTTGTAGCCATTAGAAAAGTTTTGAAGAAAGCAAGAAATAAGACAGAGAAAAGTATAGAATGGATGCAGTGAAAGTGTTTGAGACAGTGTTTGTGAGTAAAAGATGAAATGTGTAAAAGAATGAACCGTTTATGTGTAGTAAGTTTAAATAATGACTGTGAAACTTAAAACTCAATCGTTTTAATCATTACTACACACAGCAGGTGTCTTTGAAAAATGTGTGAGTGGGACAGATGTCAAACAAGCATACGCTGACAGCTGTATGTAACAACTTCCAATACACACGCGCAGTAAAAATAGCCATAATTACCGCTTTTCACATTGTTCAAAACACTCATCCTCTTTCTCCTCCATTTAATACAAATATGAACCGTTTGTAATCATACTCTTTCAAATTTCTAAACAAATGTCTAATCTCAAAATTATAAAATGTCTGAAACAAAGAAATCATTTTAACCATCAGAGATTAAAACAAAATTACCTCAGCGTATTTCACACAATACATCAGTGTTTACCATTTATCCTTCTTTGTCAATAAACTCTTTTCTCAAACTGTACAGGTGTGTAGAATTGTGTGTGCAATAGCAGAGTTTACCGAAATCAATATTTAGATCATCTCAAAGTGCATAAAATCCACAAACTTAAGCAGTAAAAACTGGTTGCCTAAACTCTCATGTAAAACATAAAATCTGATTTTTATATCTAAACTCTGTATACTGATATCCTTTCATTTGAATATATCTTTTATTTTTCACCCCCTTTATATATATATATATATATATATATATATATATATATTTATTTTTTTTTATTTTTTTTATTTTTATTTTTATTTTTTTAATTTTTTATTTTTCCAGTAATCAGTGGTTGGCACTAGTCACCAAAAATCAAAGATTTTAGCCCTTATTTCATACAATAAGTTCCTGGATCGTCCTAGGCACAACATGATCTCAAAGGAATTTGTGCTCTTTTTGGCATCTTTTGATTTGAGGGTGAATTATTTACAATTAATAATCAGAGTTTAGACTTTTCATCAGTTAATGCAATTAATTTATGAGAGAAAATGCAAACAGCTAATACAATCTCAGTGTATAGGATCAATAAACTAAGAGATGGTATAAATATAGAGACAGTATCATGCTGTGTTAACTTACTGCACATATTTGAGATCAGAATCTATACAACTCTTAAGGATTCATAATTACTTACTGAGAATTATGTTTCATACAAATTTCTTCATTGGTCCATATGTTTCAGACAAAATTACAATCAGAGTATAGCATTAGACTGTAACTATCAGAGTATGACCAACACTTTATGACTAACAAAGTTTAGCATCAGAGTTTACTTTCAGAGTTTATGACACTGGTACTCATAACAGTTAATACATGCAAGGAATCATGAGCATAAAAATCAAACATGTATAGTTTTTGAGTCTAACCCGTATCTCTAGTCAAAACCAGAGATCATTCCAAGTTCATTTACCAATCTTGTAAAAGTAGCTTCACTCAAAGGTTTGGTGAAGATATCTGCAAGTTGTTGGTCTGTAGACACAAAATGAAGCTCAATGTTTCCTTCCTCCACATGTTCCCTGATAAAATGATACCTTATGCTGATGTGCTTGGTCATGGAATGCTGTACTGGGTTACCTGTCATAGCAATAGCACTTTGGTTATCACAGTAAATAGGTATTTTAGAGTACCTTAACCCATAATCCAGCAACTGATTCTTCATCCATAAAATCTGTGCACAACAGCTACCAGCAGCTATATACTCTGCTTCTGCAATGGATGTGGAGATTGACTTCTGTTTCTTGCTATACCAAGAAACCAATCTGTCACCTAAGAATTGACAACTTCCACTTGTACTTTTTCTGTCTATCTTACAGCCTGCAAAATCTGCATCAGAGTAACCAATTAGCTTAAACTCTGATTCTCTAGGATACCACAAACCCAAGGTTATGGTTCCTTTGAGATATTTGAAAATCCTTTTTATAGCTGTTAGATGAGGCTCTCTGGGATCTGCTTGAAATCTTGCACAAAGACATGTGGCATACATGATATCAGGTGTACTTGCTGTGAGATACAGAAGAGACCCTATCATGCCTCTATAGGTTGTCATATCCACTGTAGCACCTGTGTCTTTGTCTAGCTTTGTTGCTGTAGCCATGGGAGTTGGAGCAGATGAACTATCAAGCATACCAAATTTCTTTAGAAGATTTCTGGTATACTTTGCTTGATTGATAAAAATCCCATCATCTGTTTGCTTGAACTGTAAGCCTAGAAAATAACTAAACTCTCCCATCATGCTCATTTGGTACCTGGACTGCATAAGCTTTGCAAACTTCTTACAAAGTTTGTCATTAGTAGATCCAAAAATAATATCATCTACATAAATCTGAACTAAAAGCAAATTATCACCAGAATTGAAATAAAACAAAGTTTTATCAATTGTACCTCTTGTGAACCCACTTTCTAAAAGAAATTGAGCAAGAGTTTCATACCATGCTCTTGGTGCTTGCTTTAGTCCATATAATGCCTTGTCAAGCCTGTAGACATAATCTGGATGCTTGGAATCTACAAATCCTGGTGGTTGTTCAACAAACACTTCTTCTTCAAGCTTCCCATTGAGAAAAGCACTTTTCACATCCATCTGAAAGACTTTAAACTTCTTGTGTGCAGCATAGGCCAGAAAAATTCTTATGGCCTCCAATCTTGCAACTGGAGCAAAGGTTTCATCATAGTCAATTCCTTCCTGTTGTGAATAACCTTTAGCCACAAGTCTAGCCTTGTTTCTTGTAATCACACCTTCACTGTCAGTCTTGTTTCTGAAAACCCACTTTGTACCTACAATTGATCTATTCTTTGGTCTAGGTACAAGTGTCCAGACTTCATTTCTTTCAAATTCATTTAACTCTTCTTGCATTGCTGTTATCCAGTTAGCATCTTGAAGAGCTTCTTCCACTTTCTTTGGTTCTGTTTGAGACAAGAAAGCATGATACAGGCATTCATTTGTAGTAGCACTTCTAGTTCTTACACTAGCATCAGGATCTCCAATTATAAGATCAGGTGTATGTGTTTGTGTCCACTTTCTTGCTGTTGGTAAGTGGTTCCTTGCATCATTATTGAATCCTCCCCCTTGATCCATGCTCTCCTGATTCATATGTTGACTTTCTGCAGCATCTGAAGCTCCCCCTGAATTGGATGGCTCAGAGTTTAAACTGTCAGAGTTTGAATCAGTTTCCTCAACTGACTCACTTGCTGTGTCTTGTTGAGCTTCTTCACGCTCCCCCTCAACTGGTTCTCTATTTTGTTTAATTTGAGAATTTCCAGTTTCTCCAGTATTTACCAGTAGAGGTTCAGAGTATGCTTCGTCAGAGTTTGTCAGAACCGCTTCATCAGAGTTTGTCGGTACTCCTTCATCAGAGTTTACATCATCAGAGAATAAATCTTCATTTTCAAAGCGCAGTTGATCATATTTATCTAAGTCATCAAGTCCAGTTATTTTCTTGTCATCAAATGACACATGTATAGACTCCATGATCACCTTTGTTCTCAGATTGTATACTCTGAACGCTTTTGTTGACAATGGATAGCCAACAAAAATTCCTTCATCAGCTTTTAACTCGAACTTGGTCAACTGTTCAGGATGAGTCTTCAACACAAAGCATTTGCATCCAAATATATGAAAATATTTCAAATTTGGCTTCTTATTTTTCACCATCTCATATGGTGTTTTCCCATGCTTGTTGATCAGTGTAACATTTTGAGTAAAACAAGCAGTTTGAACAGCTTCTGCCCAGAAATAAGTTGGCAATTTTGCTTCGTCAAGCATAGTTCTGGCTGCTTCAATTAAAGTTCTGTTCTTTCTTTCAACTACACCATTTTGCTGTGGAGTTCCAGGTGCAGAAAATTCTTGCTTCACTCCTTTTTCCTTGCAGAAAGCTTCCATGATTGAGTTTCTGAATTCAGTTCCATTATCAGTCCTTATTATTTTGACTTTGTACTGTGATCCTTTGTCCAGTAGATTTACATGATCCATCAGAGTTTGAGCAGTTTCATCCTTCTTTGATAAGAAATACACCCATGTATATCTAGTATATTCATCAACAATTACTAGAGCATATTTCTTTCTGCCCATAGACATCACATTCACTGGTCCAAAGAGATCAACATGTAGAAGATGATAAGGTTCCACTACTGAAGATTCAGATTTGCTCTTGAAAGATGACTTCGTTTGCTTGGCCTTTTGACAAGAATCACATAGGCCATCTAGACTGAGTATTGATTTTGGAAGTCCCCTTACAAGATCCTTTCTTATTAGCTCATTGATGTTTTTCAAATTGAGATGAGAGAGCTTCTTATGCCAATTCCAACTCTCTTCATTTGACATTCTTGCAGACAGACACACTGTTTTTCCATCAGAGTTTGTTACCAAACTTGCTTCATAAATGTTGTTGCGCCTGTGTCCAACTAGAACAACTTTTCCAGTAGATTTACTGATAACTTCACAGTGTTCAGTATGAAAATCTACATGGTTTCCTCTGTCACAGATTTGACTCACAGATAGCAAATTATTCTTGAGTCCTGAGACTAGAGCTACATTTGTGATGATGACACTTCCAAGATTGATATTGACATATCCCATAGTACGTCCTATGTTGCCATCTCCATAGGAAACCTTTGGGCCAGCCTTCTCCTCAAAATCTGATAGCAGGGCTTTATTTCCAGTCATGTGTCCTGAGCATCCACTGTCCAAGATAAGGGTGCTCTCTTTTATGCCCTGCAATCACAAACAAACACTAAGTGTTAGTTTTAAGGACCCAGACTTGCTTGGATCCTTTGTCTTTCTTAACAGTGTTAGCTTTTGCAGCGGAATCACTATCAACAGAGTTTAAACTAACATTGTCAGACTTTACACTTGCAGAGTTTGCCCTAACCCATTTTAAGTTGGGTTTTAGCTCATAATAATTATGATAAATAGCATGATAACTCTTGCAAGTATAAATGGAATGCCAAGTGCTCCCACAGTGTGTGCATAAAGTCTGTGGTTTAACCCTTACATAATTATTCTTTACTCCTGATGTAGAAGGTAAATAATTAATATCTTTGTTCTTATTGCAAAATCTAGCAAGATGGTTAGTACTACCACAGTTATAACATGTTTTCCTTGGAGCTACATCAGTAGGCAAATGATTATTTCTTTTATTTATGCCTAGCTTTCCATTCCTATTCTTCTTGGACCCTTTTGGTTTCATGGCAGACTTTACCTCTTTGAGCTTGTGATTGAACTGTTTTCCTGTCATCAAGCCAACATTAACCTGTTTTTCACAAGTTTTTACTGGCTTTCTAACAGCTTCTACTTCCATAAGATTTTCTGTTATAATATTTTCCTGTCTTTCACAGGTTTCATCTGATTCCATATCAGCTTCTCTTACTATAACAGATTTAAACTTAGTGGACTCTGGAACAAATTTCATAGGTTTAAGTTGTGGTTTAACCTTAATCTTGTCTTTAAACCTCAGTTCATCATTTTCACAATAGCCTAAACCTACAGAATCTGTCTGAAACACTTGATGAGTGTCTCTTCCAGAGTCTGTCCAAGTCTTGATTATTTTTCTTTCTTTTTCTAGATCAGATTCGAGCTGCTTATATCTCTTAAGCAATTCCTGTTCAACATAAACAACATCATCTCTCTCCTTTTGAATCTGCTTCATATTTTCAAGTTCTCCTTCAAGAAACTTGTTTCTTTCTTTAAGGCTAAGATTCTCAGATATAATTCTCTCATTCTCTAAAGTCTGATCCCTATAACTAACATGTACGCTTTTCAGATATACTCTTAATTCAGATATATTATCAGTATCATAAGCATAAGTAGTTAGGGGTACCTTATTTTCAGATGATTCAGTCTCATCTTTGACAGTTGCCATAAGAGCATAATTTACTCCTTCATCAGAGTCTGAAGTATCTGCCCAGTCTTTGCCTTTAGAGATGAGTGCTTTCTCAGATTTTCCTTTCTTGCACTCTGGGGCATAGTGACCCATCTCCTTACACTTGTAGCACTGGATTTCAGATTTATCTTTCTTGCCAGACTTGGTCTCCTTTCCATCAGACTTTCTAAAACTTTTCCTTTCAGAGTTTGAATCTTTCCTTGAGAATCTCTTTCCTTTCTTGAAGTTCTTGAATCCCATCTTCTTGAAGGTCTTCACCATCAATGCAGCCATTTGCATCATCTGTTCTTCATCATCCTCAGAGTCAGAAGCTTCATCATCAGTGTTTGAGCCATCATCAGTGTTTGATGACTCACTGTCAGATTTAATGACTAAAGCCTTTCCCTTGGCTTTCTTCCTTGATGATTCCTTCTTGATGGGCTTCTCCTCAACTTTGAGAGCAACAGATTTTGTCTTCTTGCTTGATCTTCTGTTTCTTTGTTCTATTTCCAATTCATGAGTTTTCAGTAACCCATAAATCTCATCAAGTTCAGTTTCAGCAAGTTCGTAATTATCTCTTATAGTTGTTGTCTTCAAATCCCATCTTTCAGGTAAAGATAAGAGAAATTTGAGATTTGATTCTTCAAGATCATATTCTTTATCAACTAGAGATAAATCATTCAGCAGTTTACAGAATCTGTCATATGTCTCAGTCAAGGTTTCATTGGTTCTTGAATCAAAGTGCTCATACTCCTGAGTGAGTATTGTTTTCCTGTTTTTCTTTATAGCACTGGTTCCTTGACACCTGACTTCTAAAGCATCCCATATCTCCTTGGCAGTTTTACAGCCAATTACTCTGTTAGACATAACATTGTCTAAAGCACTGTGGAGTAGATGTCTAACTTTTGCATCCTTTGTAATTGATGAGATGTCCTCAGGAGTCATATCTTTCTTTTCCTTTGGAACAGTCTTTTGTTCTTGACCATCAACAACAGGAGACAATTTAGTCGGCATATGAGGACCATCATTGATTCTGTCAAGATATTCTGGATCTGTAGCCTCCAGAAACATGGTCATCTTCACCTTCCAAATTGGATACTCCACTGGCCTGAGAATTGGAACCCTGATTGTTTCATACCGACTCACAAAATTAGGTTTAACCTGTTCAACCTTGGGAGGAGCTTGATTTTCTTCAGACATGATTATTACTGTGTTTGAATCGAAAAACTGTATATATTAAACAACCTTGGCTCTGATACCAATTGTTAGGCCGAATACACAATATAATCAAGTATGTATGAGAATAACAATCAAGAACACAAGTTTGTAAATCAACAAACTGTAATTATATTAACAACTTCTCTCTTTATGATGTTAATGAATCACAAAGAGCTTCTAGGTTACAAGAATAATGTTTTCAATTATCGCATTCCTTCTAGGGATAACCTATCTGTGTTTATATAATACACAGTTACAATCAATCTCTAATTGATACTCCTACAAATTAGCTATACAATTTGTAATCAATTAGAATTGCTTCAGTCCTCTGTCCAGTCTCCTTAGCTGTATCAATATATTCTGCTTCTTTCCATCTTCAGAATATATTGCTTCTAGAATCTTCATGATATGCACCGACAGCTAAATCAACTTTCACCCTGTCAGACTTTAACAAACTCTGACCGGCTTCCATGTAAACTCTGATAAGTACTTCAGACTAAACTCTGAACAGTACCTGTTACTTAAACACTGATTAAACAAACATCAACAATTATATCTAACAATATATATATGTAACAGCCCGACTTTTCGGATTATTAATTCTAAATAGAAAACTTAAATAAAACACTATACAATGACAATGAAGACGGAAGCGTGACAAAAGTTCTATACATGGATAACTATTACAAAAGCGCAGCTAACGATGATCCAAAAATCAAACTACTCCAAACCTAAGCTCTTCAAACTCCAATGCTAATCCAGATCGATCTTACAATGAACCTGAAAATTGTAAGGAATGAACCATACAACCCAGCAAGAAACCAATCGATCCAATTAGTCGGGCAAATAACATGTATACACATAAGACAATACAATATTCGATACGATACGATATACGAAACAAATAACCTTCAATACACATATTCTTATTCTTATTCAATAGATACGATACCACATAACAAAAATAACTTAAAACCCATAATTCATGCCCCGATCACTACAACCCGGTGATAACGGTCCTAAATTTTCAGAAAACTATCACTATAACCTGGTGACTCGAACTTTAATCTTATTCGATATTTTCACAAACCATGGCACAAATCTGAATCACAAGACTATTGCTTACAAATAACGCATATACAATAATACACATCATATCAAAATATAATCACTTAGCCCAAGTTTATATAATCAAAATACACACACACAATACATAGTTTCGAAAAACACTAGAAAGATCGATCGAAAACTTACCTCAACATCTAAAACCTTGAACATCTACATGATTCCAATCTGACCAAAACTGTTTTGACTCTTTTTGACCCTCTAAACAATGTTTTTTTTTGAAAAACTTAAACCACGGAAGTTGTAGAGAATGAAAATACCTTTCCGAAAAGTCCAGAATCAAGTTAATCAAGTTATAGAATATCTGGTTAATGTAATTGGTATGCCATATTACAAAAATACTATTAAAATATGAGATAAAATCGAAATATTATTCTTTTTCGAATTTTAAATTATCTCAATATATAAACAATTTCGTGCGAGAAATTATTGCAATGTCCGTGCCTGGCACGGGCTTTTATGCTAGTATATATAATACAACAACATAAGGGTTTGATAAACAATTTAAATCGAACTAACCATTTTACCCTTCTTTCCATTACATCATGTCAGAGTTATTTTGGTCTTTTAGTATCACTATATTAATTACATATTATTAATTGTAGCAAAATTAACATACATACATACATATATAGATACATACATACATACATACATATATACGTATATACATATACACATACATACATACATGCATACATTCATGCATACATACATACATACATACATGCATATGTCTGCATATGTCTGCATGCATACATGCATACATACATACATACTGTTAGGAATATGTTGTTCTTGATGATAAACATAAAACACTTAGTAGAATTTGTGTAAAGTCATTTTTGTAACTGTCAACGAAATGGCATGCTTTGCAGCATTCCGTTGACAGGAAGCTCATCAACGAAATGAGTGTTGTAGCAATTGCATTGTACAATACTTCACAGTATGATAGGCATTCTGTTATATGTTTTAGATAGGTTTTCTAAGTCATGTTGACTAAGTACTAGATAGGCAAAATAGGTTGGTTAATTGTAAATATGTTATGCCTTGTAATTTTGACTAAGTGAAGACATGTCAACGGTATGAAGATTACTCTGTCAACGGTATGGAGTTTACCCATCAACGAAACGAGGGAAACACCATCAACGGAATGAAGAATGAAGCTATCAACGAAACACATCTCCTTGCTATCAACGAATCAATGTTGCTTTTTGAACAGTTGACAAAGTGATAGTGACAGTTTACTGAACAGATCTAAAAGGAGATATGGAAGTGTACTTTGCATTGGAAGCCATCAAAGTGGATACTGGAAATAAGGAAACATTCCAATTTCCAATAAGGCTCTTGGAAATGATTATAATGAGCATGAAGACAAAAGCAAAGATCTCCAAGGACCATTGGACAAAAGGAATGAAAAGCAAGCTACTGATGGTTACTACTATTATTCTTTAGTTTAACCAAACGTAGAATTGTAAACTTGGGATTATATAACCAAGTGTAGCAGTTACTTTAGAAAGAAGAGAAGAAAAACAAATAGATTGTATTAGCTATTTTTGAGAGCAATTCTTCTCTACAACCTTGTAACTGAGCAGCTGTGTACTTTTGTATCACAGATTATTTCCGCAATAAAAACACTTCAGTTGGATCATCAAACAATCCAACTGAATTATTTATATCTTGTGTTTTTATTTATTCAGTTCAGTTTTATTTTATAAAGTGTTTAGTTTCAAGAAAATATCAAGAATTGTATTCAACCCCCCCCCCCTTCTACAATTCTGTTAGGTCATTTGGGAATAACAATTGGTATCAGAGCGAGCTTCTAACATACAAGAAGTTTAAAGATCAAGACCAAAAACAGAAACCATGGTGAAGAAGGATGCAGGTGTGAAGATACCAGTTCTTGATAAAGACAATTACTTTCACTGGAAAGTAAAGATGCATTTACATCTCATGTCTATGGATGAGAGGTATGTAGACTGCATTGAGAAAGGTCCACACGTTCCCATGAAGCTTGATTCTAGAGTTGGACTGCCAGATGATGCACCTGATGTAGAGATTCCAAAAACTGTCTCAGAATGGACTGTTGAAGATATTGCAGAAGTCCATAAAGACAAAAGGACCATGAACATTCTGTTTAATGGTTTGGAGCAAGAGATGTTTGACAATGTTATCAACTGTACAACCTCTAAGGAAGTATGGGATACCGTTAGAACTCTCTGTGAAGGAACTGAGCAAGTCAGGGAAAATAAAATGCAACTCCTTATACAACAATATGAGCATTTTCATTTTAAAGCTGGTGAAACCCTAAATGACACGTTTAGTAGGTTTCAAAAGCTTTTGAATGGATTAAAGTTGTATGGGAGGATCTATCAAACCAAGGATTCAAACCTTAAATTTCTTAGAGCTCTTCCAAAAGAATGGAAGCCTATGACTGTTTCTCTCAGAAACACTCAAGAGTACAAAGACTACACTCTTGAAAGGCTTTATGGAACCTTGAAGACTTATGAGCTGGAAATGGAGCAAGATGAGGAAATTGAAAAGGTACAAAAGAAGGGTGGATCTATTGCATTGATTGCATCTGTGAACCAACTTGAAGATGACAATAAAGAAGCTGCAAAGGCCACAACTAGTCGATCTAGTTGTAGGAGTGATGTTAGCAAGGGTAAAGACAAGATGACAGAAGAAGAAGAATCAGAACCAGCCAACTTGGAGGACTTAGATGAGATTGATGAACACATTGCTTTTCTGTCTAGAAAATTCTCTAAGTTCAAGTTCAAAAGAAACTCAGAAGCAAGGCCACCAAGAAGAGACTTTCAACCTAGCAAAACAAACTGGATTGAAAAGTCTAAGTCAAAATGTTTCAATTGTGGAATGCTTGGTCACTTTGCTGGAGACTGCAGAAAGCCCAAGGTTGAGAAGGGCAACAGGAAATTTGAGCCTGTTGATTATAAAAAGAAATACTTTGAACTTCTCAAACAAAAAGAAAAGGCTTTCATGTCTCAGGAGTATGATTGGGCTGGTAATGGTGAAGATTCTGATGATGATGTTGAGTATGTCAACTTGGCTCTTATGGCTGACAATCATGAGCAGGAAGCAAGTTCCTCAAGCAACCAGGTAACAATTACTAATCTTTCTGAGCTTTCTAAAGAGGAATGCGACAGTGCAGTAAATGAAATGTCTACTGTATTATATAATTTGCGTGTTACTCTTAAATCACTTACTAAAGAGAATTCTAGAATCAAAGAGACCAATCTGCTCTTAAGTGATAGGAATGCAATGTTAGAAGCACAGCTCATTGAATTTGAGAAAATGAGATGTGTTAGTAGGGATGCTAAGAAGGAACTTGAGAACGTGTTACAAAGGGAAGAAATTCTTAAAACACAACTTGAGATAGAACAAGGTGTGATTGCAAAATGGAAGGATGCCAGGAATGTTGCTGCCAACATTATTAATGTTCAAGGCGTGGAATCCTTCTGTGAGCAATCATGGAAAAGGAACAAAGAGAAGCTAGGGTATGTTGGTGAAACCTTAGATCATTTGTTGAAGGTTGATATGTCAACGGAATGCAATGTTTCGTTGACAGATGAACCATCAACCGATCAGGCTGTTTCGTTGACAGAGAAAAGAAAGGATGAACTCACTAGACTTAATAACAAGTATGGTCCTGTCACCAAGAACTTTGTTCAAGGTGAGTCTAGTAAATCAAAGAAAGTTGAGAAGCCTGTTGAGAGAGCTAATGTAGGTAACTTGTCTAACAAGCAATTGAAAGACAAGTTAGAGAAAGTTCAGGTTGAGGCTAAGGGAAATAAAAAGAATAACAGAAATGGCAAGGTAGGGATTAACAAACACAACAATTACACACCTGATAAATATGCACCTAGAAAGACATGTGTCAATTGTGGAAGTGTTAATCATTTATCTACTAACTGCAAATCTGTTAAGAAATCTGCTAATGTGAAAATGCCCAAGCCTGCAATGAACAGTTCCATGCCTAAAATGCCTGTTATGCCTAACATGTTTGCTCCATATGCACAATTTCAGAATCCATATGCTAGCATGCCATTTGTGCCTAATCCTTACATGAATATGTTTAACATGCCACAAATGCCATGGAACATGAATAACATGATTGTTCCTCCAACTATGCATGCTATGAATGAAAATATGAGCAACCCTCAGAAATCAACACCAAGGGTAAAGATTGATTTGAATCAATCTGAGCCCAAAGTGAAAAATGGTACAAAAGGGAATGCAAAGGCTAACAAGACAGGACCCAAGGAAACTTGGGTACCAAAATCAACTTGATTTGGGTTTATTGTGTGCAGGGAGACAAAAGGAATCTTTGGTACTTGGATAGTGGTTGTTCAAGACACATGACTGGTGATTCTACCCTGCTCACAGAGTTTCAGGAAAGAGCTGGCCCTTGTATTGCTTTTGGAGATGACAGCAAAGGCTACACAAAGGGATATGGCTTGATTTCAAAAGAGAATGTCATCATAGATGAGGTTGCATTGGTGGATGGTCTTAAGCACAACTTGCTTAGTATCAGCCAACTTTGTGACAAAGGATTTTTAGTTACTTTTTCGAAAGAAGCCTGTGTTGTTTCTAAAGGAGGAAACAACAATGTGGTAATGACTGGATTCAGAAGAGGGAATGTGTACATTGCTGACTTTAGTAGCACAAGTTCAGAAACCATCACCTGTCTTTTCAGCAAGGCAAGCAAAGATGAAAGTTGGTTATGGCACAAGAAATTATCCCATCTGAATTTCAAAGTTATGAATGATTTGGTGAGAAAGGATCTTGCTAGAGGAATTCCACAAGTGGAATTTTCCAAGGATGGTTTGTGTGATGCCTGTCAAAAAGGGAAACAGAAGAAGGCATCATTCAAAAGCAAGACAGAGTCATCAATTGTCCAGCAGCTTGAATTACTTCATATGGACCTATTTGGCCCTGTAAATGTTATGTCCATCTCAAAGAAGAAATACTGTCTTGTGATTGTTGATGATTTTTCTAGATTTACATGGACTTTCTTTTTGCACTCTAAAGATGAGGCAAGTGAAATCATTATCAATCACATCAAGATGGTAAGCAATCATCCTGATTTCAAAGTAAGAAGGATTAGGAGTGACAATGGGACAGAATTCAAGAATTCGAGCATGAAGGTGTTCTGTGAAGAAAATGGTATTTTGCATGAGTTTTCAGCAGCAAGAACACCACAGCAAAATGGTGTAGTTGAAAGGAAAAACAGAACACTTATTGAAGCTGCAAGGACAATGCTAGATGAATCAAAGTTACCTACATATTTTTGGGCTGAGGCAGTTAACACAGCTTGCTTTACTCAAAATATTTCTTTGATTAATCAGGCCAAGGGAATGACCCCTTATCATCTACTCAAAAGAAAGAAGCCACTATTAGATTTTCTTCATGTCTTTGGATGCAAGTGCTTTGTTCTGAAAAATCAAGCTGAGCATTTGGGGAAATTTGAAGCAAAGGCAGATGAAGCAATATTTGTGGGATATGCAGCAGGGAAAGCTTACAGAGTCTATAATCTCAGAATCAACATTGTTATGGAATCTGTACATGTTGTTTTTGATGATCTCAAAATACAAGGTCTCTGTGATGAAGGTTTCCATGAAAGTCTCTCTTTTGAGAATGAGGAAGGAGAACAAGTGAATCATGATAAGGCTACTGAGAAACAGCCTAAAGTTGTTGTATCTAGCACAGATGAAAGCAGCAGTGAAGATGAAATTGCTGCATTAAGGTTAAAAAGGATAGCAGCTAGCAGACCAAATGGTCATTTCGTTGACAATCATGATGGTGGATTCGTTGACAGTCAGAATGAGCGTTTCGTTGACAGCCAAAACGGTCATACCGTTGATAGTCATAGGAATGCTTCTAGAAGTGATCAATTAGGGACAACAAACTCAGGGGGAGTTTCTCAAGGACAAATATCCAATCAGGGCAATCATGATCATGAAGCTACGTCTTCAAGAGCAAATCTACCTCCCTCAAGGAAATGGACTAAAGATCATCCCTTTGAACTTATTATAGGTGATGTTTCTTCAAAAGTCCAAACTAGAAGAGCAACTCAAGAAGAATGTCTATATAGTAGCTTTCTGTCTCAAGATGAGCCAAAGAAAGTTGAGGATGCACTTCTAGATCCAGATTGGGTTTTAGCCATGCAAGAAGAGCTAAACCAATTTGAGAGAAACAATGTTTGGAAGCTGGTGCCCAGGCCTAATGACAGGAGTGTTATAGGCACAAAGTGGGTGTTCAGAAACAAGATGGATGAAAATGGCATAGTCACAAGGAACAAAGCTAGACTGGTTGCAAAAGGCTACTCACAGGAAGAGGGAATTGATTTTGATGAAACCTTTGCTCCCGTTGCAAGACTAGAAGCAATAAGGATTTTCCTAGCCTATGCAGCCCATGCCAATTTCAAAGTCTATCAAATGGATGTGAAGAGTGCTTTTGTGAATGGGGAATTGGAAGAGGAGGTGTATGTAAGTCAACCTCCTGGTTTTGAAGATGATGATTTTCCAGACTATGTGTACTTCCTTCTCAAAGCACTCTATGGTTTGAAACAAGCACCTAGAGCCTGGTATGACACTCTCTCACAGTTCCTCCTTGAGAATCATTTCACTAGAGGTACTGTAGATAAAACTCTTTTTCACAGGGTTGTAAATGGCTCTACTTTACTTGTTCAAATTTATGTAGATGATATAATCTTTGGGTCTACAGATGTGAAACTTTGTCAAAAGTTTGCCAAGCTTATGCAAAGTAAATATGAAATGAGCATGATGGGAGAATTAACTTACTTTCTTGGTCTTCAAGTAAAGCAAGTTAATGAAGGCATTTTCATTAGTCAAACAAAATACATTCATGATTTATTAAAGAAATTTAACCTAATGGAATGCTCTACTGCCAAAACTCCCATGCCTACTGCCACCAAACTTGAATTGAATACTAAGGAAAAATCTGTGGACATTTCAAGTTACAGAGGCATGGTAGGCTCACTTTTATATTTAACAGCTAGTAGACCTGATATTATGTTTGCTACATGTCTATGTGCTAGATTTCAGGCTGATCCTAGAGAATCCCATTTAGTTGCTATTAAAAGAATTTTCAGATATCTCAAAGGAACACCAAACCTTGGCATTTGGTATCCTAGAGAATCTGGTTTTGAACTAATTGGTTATTCAGATGCAGACTTTGCAGGATGTAAAATTGACAGGAAAAGTACAACTGGAACCTGTCAATTCCTAGGAAACAAGCTTGTGTCATGGTTCAGCAAGAAACAAAACTCAGTTTCTACCTCCACAGCTGAGGCTGAGTATATTGCAGCTGGAAGTTGTTGTGCACAGATTTTATGGATGAAAAATCAACTTCTTGATTATGGATTAAGAGTTGAGAAAATTCCTATTTTCTGTGACAACACTAGTGCCATTGCCATTACTGAAAATCCAGTGCAGCATTCAAGGACCAAGCACATTGACATCAAGTACCATTTCATTAGAGAACATGTTATGAATGGTACTGTGGAGTTACATTTTGTTCCAAGTGAACAACAACTTGCAGACATCTTTACCAAGCCACTTGATGAATCAACATTCTCAAGATTAGTAAGTGAGCTAGGTATGCTAAATTTCTCTTAATTATTTTTGAGATATTTGCAAGTTAAAATGCAGCCAGAAACTTGCTATGTTTTTCTGTGAATTAATTTTCTTAGGAAAAAGTGAAATTTTGTCTAAGTCAAAATTACTATGTCAACGAAACGAACCATTTCGTTGACAGTCTTAGCAGTTTTCTGGGTGTTTCGTTGATAGCTCTTTTATATCAACGAAACGCAGCTTTATCAACGAAATAAGACGGGACTTTAACCGCCCAATCCTGATTCGTTGATTTAGCGCTTTTAATCTGAACCGTTGAAATTTGACACGTCTTTTACCACGATCTATGCATACACCCCTGTAAGTATAAATCATGGTAAAACTTTAAAAGTAACGGTTATATTTTTAAGTCAATCCAGTAATTTACATTTATTATTGGATTCATTTTCTGAGAATTTTTGGGGGAGTATTTAAGAAATTTTATTTTCATTATTTCTTTTTACCTGTTCTCAAAAATTCCAAAGGCTTTTTCTCTCTTCTTCTCTCTAACAAGCAATTCAGTTCGAAGCTTTCCTTTAATCAACAATGGCACCTATAGTCAAGCTTATGTCTGCTGGAGGGTTCATCTATGAGAAGAACAACTCCATCCCTTTTGTTGTCAAGGAAAACCCGAACAGACTGTTCTTCAAAATGATGGATTTCATGAAGAATTGCAAGTTGAGCTATGCAATGTTTCACTCTACACCACTCTACAATGAGATAATCGAGGAAATTTGGACCTCATGTGAGTATAGTGGAACAAACTGCACACTACAATTCACTCTTCAAGGTAATGAGTACATAGTTAATTCTGATGTTTTGCAAGCATGTTTACATATTCCTGATAATAACTGTGATGTTTTGCCTACTAACACTGAAATAACTACCATGCTAAATTCTATAAACTACTCTTTGCCTACTGATAATCTGGGTAGAATAATTAGGAGATGTTTGGTTAGGGAATACAGTTATTTAGCTGATGCATTCATTAAGGTCTTTTCTGGAAAGATTAGTAATTTTGATGCATTAACTAACTCTATGTTAATTCTCCTAACCATGCTTCTAAATGATAGATATCACAACTTTAGCACCCAACTTATGTATGAAATTGGTGCTAAGTTGGGTGACAAAGCAAATAGGAAGAAAAATATCTATTATGCTAGGTTTCTGATGATGTTGGCTAACCATGTTAGTCCAGCACCATTAGTTATCTCTAACCCTAATGCCAGGTTTGAGTGCTTTGTGCAAGAAAATAGAGTATTGACAGACATACTGAGGCTGAACCACAATGGTGATGTTCCAGTGGTGTATCTGCCAATCATTGAGGTAACTACTACTATCCCTGTTAGTGTAGCTAACACCTCTACTGTTTTACCTTCCAATGTTGCTATGGAGTCTGTAGCTGTGACCCAACAGGCTCCTGCCCTAGCAACAAAACCAAAATCAAAGAAATCCTCCAAGCCAACCTCAGGTGCTTCTCAAAAGGCACCTGTTGTAAAAACTACCACACAACCTAAGGGGAGTGAGTCTGGAGTTGTGAGAGGTGAGGGAAGGGGTGAACATCAAAGAAACCCCAAGGATAAGGAAGGACAGGTTAGTGTGTACCAGCCAAGCCCCATTGTGTCTTCCCAACAAGGCACAATGAGTAACATGGATTTAAACACAAGTCTAATTGCATCCTCCCAAAAGGATATGATTATTGAAACAAGCTCTCCTCCTAGAGCACAGTCCAAAAGGGTAAGGGACACTTCAAGCCCACAGTCTACATTTTCCCAATACCAAAGGAGAGTGAAGCAAAAGTCCAAGGGTACACAGGGTGCACACACACTGGAAGCAACACTTCCAGTTTCTCAAATTCAGTTTGATGTAACCCCTATCATTTCTCTGGGGTTACAGTCCCATTCTCTAAATATCAATCTTGAATTATCTCCATCAAATTCACCAACTCAATCTTTAGATGTGGACATGATCCATACATCTATTCCTGATTCTCCAACTCTAATCTTGGAGAAGCCCCACTCTGAAGCTGGTGGCCATCACTTGTTAAGTGATTTGTTGGGCCATCAACCAATTTTTCCTGAAGTTGCAAGGGGATCTGTGGACCAATCTTTAAAATCAATCACCACAGACTCTACTGTAATTTCTCATTCTCAAAGTGCTTTCTTGACTTCATCAACGAAACAGTCTATTTCGTTGACAAGTGTTTCTCCATCAACGGTATCCATACCGTTGACAGTTCAAACTACCATTCCGTTGATAGTTCACTCTGCACCTTTAATTGAAAATCAAGTTGTTCCCACAACTAGTGCAGATGATCTAGTGGTAGTTGAGACACTTCTAGGACTGAGAGGGAGTGAAACTGAGAGGCTGGCTTGCAGCCAGGCAAAAGGAGAGAATGTGAGTGAGAGGCTGGCTATTTCTTCCAGCCAGGCAAAAGGAGAGATTGAGAGTTCCACCTTAGAAGGTGAAGGTGAGGGTGTGAGAGGTGTGAGCCATGGGGAGCCCATGATGCAAGAACAGAGTGGAGAGAGAGAAGGGACTACAGGAGTAATAAGGATGGAAGCAGTCATTGCTAGTGAGTTAATGGAGGTCAGTGAGGGAGAAAGGGAACTTACTTTCCAAGAGGTTTATCAACAAACTCTGGATAGTATTTCCCTGGATCCTGAGACCTTTACTCATCCTGTGTCAGCCTATCAAGTTTTGGCTCAACAGGGCAATGTGGAGGCAGAGAGGTCACTACAACTAATTCACACAACTGCATCAATGCAAAGAGCAAAGGATGCCTTGACCAATCTACCTCCAGGGGCTGAAGTAAGTGGAGAATTTGATTTTTCTGATAATGAGGATAGCTTTGGTGACATTCTACAGGTGGCCACTACTGCACAGACTGGGACTTCTGTGGTGCCTCCTACACCAAACTGGCTCTCTCAAGATATGCATGGTAGATGCAATTTGGATGCTGCCATCACAAGGCAGTACAATGAAGCATATCTAGCTCATGAGTCTGCAGGAGCAAGGGACAAGAAATTCTACAAAGCCATCATGGATTCTCTGGAAATTCAAAGGCTACAAATGTTGCAGACAAGGATTGAGGCTACAGAAATCAAGGACTCAATTAGCAACCTTAGGGCTGCTACTGACAGGAGGCTAGATGAAAAGCTTCCTCTTCACACTGTCTCCAGGATGTCAAGGTTTTTCACCAAGGAACCTGAAGTGTCTTCATCTTTGAAAACTCTTTCCTCTAGAGTGGACAAAGTTGAGGCTACACTTAGTCACATGCAAAAGGAGCAGGAGAAGCAAACTCAGCTACTCGCCCAGCTTCTGGCAGCTCAAGGGCTCCCTATCATCTCACTTGATGCTAACAAAAAGGGGGAGAAATCTAAGGAGCTCGACATTCAGATCACAAAGGTTATGGTCCCAGCCATCTCCTTACCAGAAGAGCCATTAGCAATGGGGGAGTTTGCAAAGAAGAAAAAGGACAGTATTGACCTGATCCAGGAAGCCTCTTTGAGGATGAAACTTGCAGAACAAATCAAGGATCACTGGTCAAATATTGAAGCAAAGGTCAAGAAGCTAGCTGACACTAAAAAGGTATCATCTGTACAAGCTACTTCAATACCACCATCAACAAATGAAGTGGTGAAAGTGCAAGTGGAGCCACAATTCAGGAGTTCCTATGTCATGGAACCCCTTCAGCATGGAGTCCTTCAAGATTCAAGGAATGAGAAAGGACAAGCTTCATGTTTGAGGAATGTGGATGCAAGAGGGATATCTCCAGTATCTCCCATAAAACCCAAAGGCAAGAACATAGAAAGGATAGCTTATCCTCCACCAAAGCCAGATGAGTTCAAAGTCTTAGGGAAGCTGATCAAGGAGAGCAAAGAAAGCAATCATCCAAGCATAAGGAACAAGAGGGCACTCATCTACAGGGATAGCAAGGAAATCTACATTTGGGTTGGTCACCCAAATTTTGCTAAGGCCAAAGCTGAAGAAAGTGAAAGGGCAGCAATGCAAGCTCTTGCAGTTGCTCAAGCACTTGAAGATGAAGAAGCCCTACAGGAAGAAAAGGCCAAGGATAAAGCTAAGGAAGCTGGAAAGAAGAAGAGAACAAGTCAGCCAAAGGCTAGAGCTAAGAGGAATCTGAACTTTGATGAAGATGATTCTCAAGAAACTGCTCAAGACTCTTCCACAACAAGTGCACATCAAATTCCTGGTGATCTACCTATTGAGGGAAAGTTGGCTTGTGATCCTGCACATCCTGTCAATTTTCATGATCATCCAATCATGCCAAAAGAGGAACCTTTTGAATTTGATGAAGCCTACTTTCCAAAGTTCCTGTTAGAGAAGGACCAACCAATGAAGACAAAGAAGAGGTCTGTCAAAGCAAAGCCTGTTCTTGTGAGAAAGCCACAATCTCAAAAACCCCCTGCAAACCCAGAGGACTGCATGTACATTGCTGACATCAGGGAAGAATACAGTCTACATCTTGACTTAGACAACCTGGTGGAAGTAAGGGGAATTGCAGCTTCTCAAAAGTTGCCTGAAAGACTAGTGTTCATATTCAAGGGAGGTAGAGAACAAGTGTGGCCTCTCTACAGAATTTTAGGAGAAGACTATCAAACACTACTCTCAGTGTTTAGATGCTTGAAAAAGGACTTTGGTTTCACCAAAACAGCCAAGTCTGAGGTGGTCTCCAAAATCTGTCAGATAAAGGCTAGCTGGAACAAGCCTGAGGCTCTTCCCAGGATACTTAGAGTTCCCTCAACAGGAAAGAAAATCCATCTTCAACCTTATTGGATGATGGAGTTTAAGGACAAGGACAATTGCAGAAGATTCTTCAGAATGGAAGACCAGCTGGAGAAGGCATCTAATCAAACTCTAAAGCTGATGCAATCCAAGCTTGGTGATCAAGATGAAGAGGAGAAAATCTTCTACAGAAGGCTACAGGTCCAGATTGAGGAAAACAACTCCAAGAAAGGGAAGAAGACTATGCCACAAAGAAATCACAGATGAAACATTTGCTCAGTCTAGAGGAGCATTTGTGGGCATTAGTCTTGTAAGTCTTAAATTTTGTCTATAAAATTTTGAAGCTTAATACATATTCTACTTTTGTAATTTATGATGTATCTGAGTGTTTTTGTTATCATCAAGTCTCTTGATTTATGGCTGTTATTCTATCAGTCATAAATTGGGGGAGATTGTTAGGAATATGTTGTTCTTGATGATAAACATAAAACACTTAGTAGAATTTGTGTAAAGTCATTTTTGTAACTGTCAACGAAATGGCATGCTTTGCAGCATTCCGTTGACAGGAAGCTCATCAACGAAATGAGTGTTGTAGCAATTGCATTGTACAATACTTCACAGTATGATAGGCATTCTGTTATATGTTTTAGATAGGTTTTCTAAGTCATGTTGACTAAGTACTAGATAGGCAAAATAGGTTGGTTAATTGTAAATATGTTATGCCTTGTAATTTTGACTAAGTGAAGACATGTCAACGGTATGAAGATTACTCTGTCAACGGTATGGAGTTTACCCATCAACGAAACGAGGGAAACACCATCAACGGAATGAAGAATGAAGCTATCAACGAAACACATCTCCTTGCTATCAACGAATCAATGTTGCTTTTTGAACAGTTGACAAAGTGATAGTGACAGTTTACTGAACAGATCTAAAAGGAGATATGGAAGTGTACTTTGCATTGGAAGCCATCAAAGTGGATACTGGAAATAAGGAAACATTCCAATTTCCAATAAGGCTCTTGGAAATGATTATAATGAGCATGAAGACAAAAGCAAAGATCTCCAAGGACCATTGGACAAAAGGAATGAAAAGCAAGCTACTGATGGTTACTACTATTATTCTTTAGTTTAACCAAACGTAGAATTGTAAACTTGGGATTATATAACCAAGTGTAGCAGTTACTTTAGAAAGAAGAGAAGAAAAACAAATAGATTGTATTAGCTATTTTTGAGAGCAATTCTTCTCTACAACCTTGTAACTGAGCAGCTGTGTACTTTTGTATCACAGATTATTTCCGCAATAAAAACACTTCAGTTGGATCATCAAACAATCCAACTGAATTATTTATATCTTGTGTTTTTATTTATTCAGTTCAGTTTTATTTTATAAAGTGTTTAGTTTCAAGAAAATATCAAGAATTGTATTCAACCCCCCCTTCTACAATTCTGTTAGGTCATTTGGGAATAACACATACATACATACATACATACATATGTATGTATGATATTATCTGACAATATTCGCTAACAGATACCATATCTAATTATATTATTATTATTATTTAAATTCACTATAAATATTTGCAAATTAAAAATTGGAAATTTTTTATTTGAATGAAATTTATATATTAAGCATGCATGTGCATTGCAATTATTTATACCTCTAATAAATCAAACTATAAATAATCTCTCATTTTTTAAGTATTATATTTGTATGGCACAAATACGTCTAAATCAACACAAAGATAACAAAAAAAAAAAAACATTTCATGTATATAAGTGTAATATAAACTTTTATTAACATTACCTATCCTATAACTCGAAAATTACTACACTAATAAATAAGCGTACAATTTTTTTTCGAATAAATTGGTAATTTATTCATATTTAAAGTATGCTCGTGCATTACACGAGCTAAAGATCTAGTTAATTATTTATAACAAAAAACATGAATTCTTAAAGTAATCTTATAATAAAAGAAGACCAAAAGTTTTTTATAGCATTAGAGTTGTTAGAGTTGAAAGGCTGTATTAAGAGATTAGGAATATTTTGGTCAAAAATAATTTGAAGGGGTGCGACTATAAATTTAAGATGGGCAACTGAACATCCTAAAAATATATGTGTATTTTTTGGATTTTGAAAAGTTCATTAAAATTTGGAGGTATTCGAATGAGATTTTAAAAATCTATGTATTTAATTTGGATTTTAAAATTTTACTAAAATCTTCGTATAATCAATTTAGATTTTCAAAAATCCATTGAAGTATCATGGTATTCATAAATTCGTAAATTTTATTGGATAGAACAAATAGTGTATATAGAAAGATTTGCTGATATATTTTTATATGTTTTGATTTTTTTTTTAAATTCATAAAATTTTGAAAAATTTCACAAAAGCTTCTTCTAAATCAATAAGACTATACGAGATTTGACACCAACTTCTTTAAATCCATTAATTATTATTGATTTATTATAATCAACAACAATCTTTCAAAATATATAAATTATTATTAATTCATTAAAATCAATATCCTGTAATTCACACCACCATAATCCCTAGTTGAAGAAAAGTGCATTAGAGACTAACTTGCAAAATTACCATGTTAGATCATGCCACTTCTTAAATTTTATTATTGGAGAAAAAATTTCAACTCAAAATATTGGGAGTTTCTTTTATTTATTTTTGAGTATTGCTAGGTGTCCAAAATTTAATACAAAAAATTGTACCAACGTGATGTGTCATATGAGATATTTTAATTGATGTTAAAAATGTTACCATAAATGATAAATTTGAGAGATATTTTGAAATTTTTTATTAGAAACTCTAGCATTTTTCTTATTATTATGATAAAAAATAGAGTACGATCGGATTGAAATAAGTCACGTGACAACGATGAGCACTATAAATAATTCCAACATCTACAATTAGTATTTCCCAAAGCCACTATACTCCAATCCAAAAGCCTAAACGAAATCTTCAACCAACCAATCCCATCTCTCCACCTGTCGATAAGGCTATATATCCTCCCTCCTCTCTCATCCAAAAAAGTTGAAAGAAACTGTATCACTTTTTCATTACGTCGCACATCCCGTGCATAAACACTCACACACACCCAAAACAACTAAACACATTATCACCACCTATACATACAACCAACAAAATGCGCAAGAACAAGAAACAAACCACCACCCCTCCTGCAGCTGTCACACTTACAGCATCTCGTAAGTCAAGATCAAAGACAAGAAAACCCAAGTACTTGTCTTTGATCAAGCTTGAACTCTCGCCGGAAAACACCTCCGATATGCCCACTACCGGAGTTAATGATCGGAGACACCAGCTTGACTTGTTCCCTCTCCACCCAGAACACCTAGTTGATGAAAAAGATAACCATGAAGACAACAACGTGGCTTATTATTTCTCATCAGTAGACAACGGTGGGGCCGCCACACTGACTGGACTGTTGGGTGCGAATACTTCGTGTTCAGGTTGTGATGGGGAGACTTTGTCGCCGGAGAGTCTAACGTACGCTTATGGAGGGGGACAGGATAGTGAGGAAGTGGAACAACTTGTACGGACAGCGATGAGGAAACAAAGTAGGGATCAGGAGAGTAGTGAGGAGAAGTGGGTGAGTTGTTGTAGTGAAACTAAACCTAATGTTTTTGTCGGTGTTGGGATTAGTGAGAAGAAGAGATTGAGTTTGAAACTTGATTATCAGGAGATTATGGATGCTTGGTCTGATAAGGGCCCACTTATTGTAAATGTTGAATCATCTTGTGCTTCGCAGGTTGTGCCTGATCTTCTTGATGATGATCTCTTTGGTCATCCTTCTATCAATGTGAGTCCTCGATATGTGTACCTGTTACAATTACTACTTAAAGTAATAATTCCATGCTTATTTATTCCATATTATACTATTAAAGTCAAAATTTAGGATAATTCGACTGATGTCGGTAGTACGTAATTTGGATCAAATAATATAATTTTTATGCTAAATACAAAACATTATTCAACATCGATACATAAAAGCATTGGATTATAGGATCAGTCGAAATCGGAGATTATTTTGTTTCTTAAGTTGCGAATTGGATGCGCTCTTTAGCATATGTAAATTTGTGTTGTGTGTTAACTTGAGGCATGCAAGATTAGGAATTGAGCAAATGGTAGATTGTGAATCTTGGCACTGTGAAATGTTTTTTTAAAAGGAGTGACTAGAGGTTTCACCCTAAAAGGAAAGAGGGTTAGGGAGGGAATGGGAAGAAATAAAATCAAAGGAGAAATTATTGTTCTGATTTTAGACCTGGTAATGGATGGTGTAGTTTACTTTCGTGTTTTCGTGTATCGGAATGTAAAATTCATATTCGATCCGTTTTGGATTCGTGTACTAAATTTGAAACATATATCCAATTCAAAACGTGTCATGTACTTTACGTGTCGTATTCGTGTACATTAAACAAAAATATAAATATAATTTAATTAAAATTTATATATTATAAAACTATTTTAATTATGTAAATTTTAATGAAATGTGTATTAAATATGTATTACATACAATTTTACAAAAATTTGTAAATATAACTTATATATATTTTTTTTGTAAAATAACTTATATATATAAATGTATACTTCTTATATATAAATGTATAACTTATTGACAATTAATGGTGAAACTTTTATTTATTGTTCATATGTAATTGCTTATATATTTTCTAAATATACAATACTATAAATAATATATATATTTTAAAATTATTTATATACTTCATTAATTCGTGTACTTTCGTTCCGTGTCGTGTACCTATTGTGAAAACCCAAACCCGACACTAATTATATTCGTGTTTTTTCGTGTACTTTCGTGTTCGTGTACCAAATTTTTGCATCAAAACACTAATTATCCGTGTCGTGTTTGTGTCGTGTACCAAATTGTCAGATCTAATTCTAATCATATAACTGGACCTGTCTACAGTGTACAGAGGAATGGAGTGTAGGGTTTATATGTGGAATTAATGTAAAATAATTGGAAATTAGCATTTAGTCATTGATTGTTTAGTTTGGAATTTAGTGCAAAGTATTGAGATGGGTAGGCTCCATATGAACTTTTATCAGTTTCAGAGGGGGACCTTCACCACATAAAGTCCTTACCTAGCAGTCCTTTTTTGTGCAGTTGGCAGCTCATGTTTGCCATGAATTCTGTAGGTCGCACTAGTACTTATTCATATTTCGATGTGAATTCTAGAGTATTCTCCCTGGATTTCGGATAAGATAAAAATCGGAGATAATTTAAGTTTTACCAAGTCGAATTCGTTGAGTAAATCAGGCATTGTAATTCCGTAGTAAAATGTTGGATGAGTTGGTGGAAAAATTAACTTAAAATTCCAAAAAACAGGGTTGGGGTAGTAGTGGAGCACTATGGAGTGTTCCTGAAATGAGTGCAAGTACCAACAATGGCTGCGTTAAGGTAGAGGAAGGTCAAGGAGAAGATTGGAAAATAGGAAGAAGAGAAGCTAGTGTTTTGAGATACAGAGAGAAGAGGCAGAACAGACTATTTTCCAAAAAGATTCGCTACGAAGTTCGTAAGCTTAATGCTGAAAAGCGACCTCGGATTAAGGTAAAAAATTCTTCTCCATTTCTAATATTTCGAGTTCTATATTATCATATTTGTAATCCAGTCGTCGTAAATTATTATACAATTATATCTTTACTGTTTACAAATTTTTATATAATTTGTGCAGGGGCGATTTGTGAAGAGGATTTGAGAAATAGAAAAGTTAAGATACGAATATAGAGAGTATGTTTTGTGTTGGCTTTTGGTTCTGTACTGTGACATTGTAAAGTCTGTAATGTGATGAATGAGCAAGAATGGTTGTGTACCCAAAAAAGTAATGTGTATGGGGGGTAAAGGGCTAAAAGCAATGTTTATAATTGAAATAAGGAGAGGTGGTAAGATCATAATACAAGCAATGTATTATGTCTTGATTAAACTGTATATGCTCTATTCTGTGAAATTCCTATAAGAAAAATGTAATAACGATTGAATTGTAAGTTAATTAGTCAAAAACAGGTTGGTGTAACAGGCACACACAACATGCATTCATAGTTTCGTCGGTATGGCAGTGAATAAGTTAGGTCACAAGATGTTGTAAGGAAAAGAGAGACAGAGATATGTCACATGATTTCTACATAGTTCTGAAAAATGCTTGCAAATATTAATAATTCGGATATGGATAAGTTCTGAAGATATCTGTGTATTGCTTGTGTATTGCTAGCAGAGGTGGCCAAATGATCGGGCTGGACGAGTAGTGCCGGTTTGCTGCCGAGCCGGTTAGGTGGTAAATGAAAATGGGACCAGCATGTTTTCGGTGGCGGGCCGTGTCAGAACGAGGGACGATCGACTCGTAAACATGCAGCGATTTGGCGCAACGCACAGACTACTTTAATATTAATTTTGAAATTTACTTTTAAATTTTTTGAGATTTTAATACTTCTGGAAATGCAACTTTTTAAAAAGAATTCAAAGTACTACTTTAATACTTTAAATCTAATTTTTTTTATAGATTTTATAATAGTGTATTAGCTTAGTAAGCATGTCAGTAAAGATAATCGTCAAAATTATCAATATATTTTGTTGTAATATATATAAATATAAATATAAATATTTTCTAAAAAAAGATCGTGTTTTTGAATTCTAAGTAAAGTATAATTAAAAGAGTTTGTAGTTATGTTATATATGTGAGAAAATCGAAAATCAAAATTTTCAATGTTTCGGCTATTATATAATAAGTACAGATAGATAGATTAATTAGAATAAATTACCGAAAATTGAAATCAAAATTTTCAATGTTTTGGCTATTACATAATAGTACAGTATATATAGATATCGTCTGCGATAACAAAGTTAATCGGTTAATTATTAGTATTATAATATTACTATTTTATGTTACTAAATGAAATTGCATGTGATATTTTTGAAAAATGTGAGATTTTACTTAGGAAAAATTTTAGTTAGAAAATATAAAAAAAGATATACGCTTTGGGAAAAAAAGCTAATCAGTTAGTTATTGGTAATTATAAATATTATTATTTTATTTCATTAAAAAGAACTGCCCGTGATATTTTTGGAAAATGAGAGGTTTTAGTTAGAAAAAATAGAAAAGTAAAAATTTTAGTTAGAAAATATAAAAAAGAATATACACTTTGGCTAAAATAGGTAATTGGTTAGCTATTAACAATTATTATTTTATTATTTTATTTTAATAAATGAAACTGTTTGTGATATTTTTGGAAAAAGAGAGGTTTTAGTAAGCAAAAATAAAAAGCTTATATGTTTTAGTTAAAAAGGTAATTGCCCGTGATATTTTTGAAAAAGTAAGGGAATTTTTCAGAAAAAATAAAAAAAGTAATATATTTTAGGTGTAAAAGTTAATTGGTTATAAATAGATAATATTATTATTTAATAATATTTTTTTATAAATATGTAAGGGTAATTAAGTAAAAACACGAAGTACAATTAAGTAAGGACAATTAAGTAAAATCACAACATACCAAAAAATATTTAGTATTATATCCAATGGCTCTCATTAATTTAATTTAAAAGATCTAACGGTTAGAGATTGTATAACCAAACTTTGAAGGACCAGACTACAAACCGACTACAAAAACTTTTAATGTTTCGTCTTTAATATAATAAATAGCCTATAACCCGTGTGATGCACGGATTGTTTAATAGTTGTTAATTTATTATTTGTGTTTATGTATAATATTTTTATTATTTATTAGTTGTTAATTTATTAAATGAATATTTTAGAGATGTACTAAAATATTTTTAAATAAATAAGCCTGTAAGTTGGTCCAAGTATATCGACTTATAAAATCTCATCGAACGACCTAAATAAATAGGTTTAAAAGATGCGTTCTAATTAGCATAGTTAATTTTTTATATATGAATATGTTAACTATTGAATGAACAAATTAAAGAACGACTAACCAAACTACTAATAATTTTTTTTTACAAGTGTTACCTTTAAATATTTTCTTAATTAATTTTTAATTTTTAATTTTTGTTAGTTATATATAAGATACGGTTGATCTATTATATTGAAGAAAAAAAAGTATAATACTACATATTTGACGAAATTTTATCTTTATTTATATTTTTTAAATTAATATTATAAATAATAATTTTAATATGTTGCCTTGTTTGATTTTATATTTTTATGATTAATTTATGCATTCATTTGCTATATTAAATTGTTAAAGACAATTTTAATGAATATTTATTTCACTCGACATGATTTAATAATTTATAGGACGGTCCTTATCTAATTTTCAGCATTTAGTGTCGCATTCGAGATAACTAATAACTAGGTTACTAAGACGCGCTTCGCAACGGCATTAGAATATATTTGTTAAGAAAAAGAATATTAGAATAAAAATTGTGAAATTAATATCTACAAAATTATTTAAATTATCAAATAAAATATATTCTATAAAAATTGCATTTGGGTAGGTACTATAATAAAATATTTACATATTTTGTTTGTTTATATAGTTTGATTTTTTATTTTGTTGGACCGATACCATTGCCATATATATATATATATATATATATATATATATATATATATATATATATATATATATATTATATTGACAAAAAACAATATAAACATATAATATTACTTATATTTATATAGTATTATTAGAAAAGATAATATATAATTTATATTATATATTATAAATCTTATAGTTTGTAATATTTCAAATCTTAGCAAAATTCCATCCTTATTGAAACAAACATAATAATTAAAAATAGCTAAGAAAATGACAGTAATTATCAATCTCAATAGATCCTTGGTGCATATTCAAAATATATTAAAATCGGACAAGTTATCAATGTAGTTTAAAAGTATAATGCGAAACCTTTAGTACATATTATTTAATACTAAAAAATAAGATTGGAAACACATTTGTAATTAGGCGGTAGCATAATGCTAAATACATGTTCCATTGCCTCCGTCACCAGCTCCACTGTATCCATCACCAACTCCGTTGTCCTTTTCATTGTCCTCAATTGATACTTTCCTTTTCTTTTTGTCATGCACAGTCTCGGACGTAGGAGAACTTTTAGAATCCTATAATACAGTGAGTGCTTAGGAAAATATTCATGTACAATATTTTTATATAGATAATAGTGCATGATATTAGAGTTTTAAACTAATGAAGTTGACTATACATAAATTATAGTAATAAATTAGAATATGTCTTAACTGATTTCTTCAACTTGTACTCTTGTTTCGAATTTTCTTTAGCTCCATTGCCTGCATCACCAGCTCTATTGCCATGCACAACCCACAACACCAGTCTCGGATGTAGCAGAATCTTTAGAATCCTGCAATATAATGAGTGTTTAAAAATAGTTGCATGAAGAAGAAAAATCATGTACAACTTATTTGTTACATTATATAATGCATATGATATTAGACTTTTAAACTAATTAATTAATTACACATAAGCTATAATAAATTAGAACGTACCTTGACTGATGTCTTCAATTTGTACTCTTGTTCCAAAATTTCTTTTAACTCAAATATTTCAGCAACAGTAAAACTGTGTAATCCTTCTTTGAGATTATAAGCATTCAATCGTAACTTAAACACTATATCTTTTTCAAATAATCCTTCAAGCTCTTTTGGAACATCATTGTTGTCTAAAGATAATTTATTCACTATCTTATTTGTTGATATGTCTAGCAATGGTTCTGCTATATTGTTGAATAGTACAAAAGTTGTATCTCCCGTCTTATCCTTAACTTTTATTTGTATTCTAAACATGTATAAACACACAAATCATAGTAAGATTAATATATGTATAAACAAAATATAAAATTAATTTATTAAATTAATTTCTTACATGATAAGAGGATGGTCAATAATTTCGTTGCAAGGCTTGCATCTATAATGTCCCTCACAAAAGTCCAACTTTGTGGAGCATGTTTTACAGCTAGTATAGTACAAGTTATGGGTATTATCAATCCCAAAAATCTCAGCTCTTACTGTAACAATTTGTTCCTATAGTAATATGATTAGAGTATAAATATGATAACAAAAATAACATTGATAATAATTGAGGTCAAGTGTAAGGTACGTAAAATAAATTAGCTAAACAAAAAATGTGCAAAATTAACCTTTAGGTCTTGTTAGTCCTTGTGTATTGCAGAAGGGGGGGGGGATGAATGCAATACTGATAAAATTCAATCTAAATTTCAACAACTAAAATCAAGATTAAACGTTATCAGCAATATATGCAATCACGAACAGTATTTAGTAAGAACAAGATTCACAAAATAAATGTTTTATTTATTTTGCAAAGTGTTGCTACAACCTCAAGAAAAAGATCTTGAGCTGCGGGTTTTCTTCTAAGACACTTTCTTCTCTTCGTTACTTTTCTAGAATGAGTTGATAGTAGGTATATGACTAACCCTATCACTATCAGTCACGGGTTTGTAAAGCTGCTGTCACTGTCAAGTGGCAGCTTCTTACAGATTGTCTTACCCATGTGACTTTCCTAAATTGCTAACATGTCAGATATACATTACAAAGAAAGCAACCTAGATTCATTCTATTTCCAGCTAAACCAATTCAGCAGATAAAGACTTGACCTTGCTCTTGAATTGATTCGCTTTTGATTTGTAGTGCCTTGAAGCTTCTGTCGTAGTCTTGCAGACTTGGTGCAGCTTAGGGATGCTGCATCACGCCTGTTTCTTGAACATTTAAACTGTCACGGGATTTGACTGAGAAAGATACCTAGCATAAGGATCTTTATTGAGACAGTTACTTTTGCCGCAAAGCTTGCTGTCACAGGAATGATCTTTTGGTGACAGTATGAGTTCCCCGCATAGAGTGCTGTCGAGGATCCCAAACTTGCTGTCAAGGGCAATAGTTGCTGTCGCGTAGTCTTCCGCCAATGTTGCTGTCAGAGTGAATATGCTGTCGTGACTTGCAACATTCTGTCTTCTTGTAATCTTACTGTCACAGCTTTAGGACAGTAACCTTTATTCATGTTGTCATCCAAAAAGCATTCTTTGAGGCTTGAACACACAAGTGAACTTCTTTCAAATAATACAACTAGAATAACATTACATACTGATTACAAGAACATACTTTGGCTATGACAGTATGTTCTACTTAATTTAAAAAATTAAGTACAATCAAAGTTAAGTTGTTTCTATGCTATCACCCATAAATCCCAACAATCTCCCCCAATTTGTTTTTATGGAAAATAACAGCAAATTTACAATATGTGCTGACAACTTAACTAACAAGATCAGAATTCAAGAATTTTCACTTAGCTTGAGATTTCCTCTTCTGTCTTGCTGCATCCTCTCTTTTGAGAGCTTCTGCCAAGCAGCTTCTTAGACTTTCTACAAGAGAAATTTCAGCAGCAGACACTGCATCATCCTCTACTTCATCAATGATCTTCTTTATGGAAGGAGATATGAGAGAGCTAACATCCCTGAGATTCAGCCATTGCTCTATATCATATGGATAAGTTCTGAAATGAAGTTCTTCATTAATGAGCTTGAATCTTCTTCCAGGATAAGCATTGAGAGACTTCCTTCTTTGCTTGTCCAGCTTTGAGTCTTCTCCTTTTCTCCCTTCCAATAACTTCTCTATCTCATAAGAACAAATCTGTTCCAAGGGGTGAATTGAACCAGCTACCATATACTGTAAATCCTTCAGAGTGGATGTTTTAAGCTTATGCAAGCTGCAAACATAGATTTCTTCTTTTAGGAACTTGACTCTTAGGGGATTTTCCAGCATATATGGTTGATAATTTGGAGCTTCACTTTCTGCCTTGTTAGAGGCCTTGTGAATTTCTAGTAATTCAGCTTCCTTCTTATCAAGTTCTGTCTGAGCTTGAGAATATGCAGAAGATTCAGGTCCTTTGCTTGGCTTGGGTTGCCCTTCCTGAGTTGGTTGGGCTTGCCCTTCTTCTGTGGGTGAGTCATCAAACTCATAGTACCAGTGGTATGGTATAGGAGAGGCTGGGAGATCAGTAAGAATATCAGCATCATCAAAATCTGCAAAGTTATAGCCAAATTTCTGATAAAATTCAGCATCCCTATCTGCCTGATATTTTAGAACATGTTCCATGACAGCCTCTGAAACATTATCATAGCTCTCCAGCAACTCTACCATTCTTTCCAGGTAGAAGAAATCAATTCTTCTTTTATCTATGGTTGATGTGCTGTTCTTGGTTGATGTGGCTACCAGATTGAAGTCCTTGTCAATCTTGGCAGACCTTGATTCTTCCCACCACAGAATATACTCAGAGGCCTCTTGATCTGCATCCAGCTTAACCTCAACACTCTTAATTTCTTTTGATTTCATTTGTTGAATCTTAAGACTGTTGGGAGGAATTGATTGAATTGGCTTCCTTAGATTTCTGCCAAATCCAGTGGCCTTTTCCTTTCCTGAGTATTTGTGCTTTCCTGCAGGTTTCTGTCTAGAAAACCATGCCTTAGCATTAGCTTTCAGTCTCTTGGGCTTGACAGCAGCTTTGGTTTCATCCTTGACAGAACCTTCCTTGACAGTACCTCTGTCGACAGCATCTTTCAAGACAACATCTTCTATGACAGTATCCTTGTCGACAGTACCTTTGATGACAGCATCTTTTTCAGCATTTATGCAGTCAATAGCACATCTAAGAATGCTTGCCTCCAAAGCTTCCAGTATTCTTGACTCCTCTTCATCTGTTGCACCAGCATCTTTCTTTTCCTGGCTAGGAGTTTCTTCATTGCCTTCATTCTGAGATTGAATACCAGTATTCCCAGAATTACTTCCACCAGCATTTCCAGCATTTCCAGAAGCTTCACCACCTCCATCCTCACCATCTTCATCATCATCATCATCATTATCATCATGGGGAGGAATGTTATAGAAGCAGCTTCCACCTTGATCATTTCTTTTGGCATTGGCTCTAGTGATTAGCTCCTTTATTCTAGCTCCCAGTGCCTTGTCTCTCAACACCAGCATTTTGTAGATTTCTTGAACAGCATGAACTCTTCCTGGATTGGCATTTGAACTGAGTATTTCATCTAGTACCTTCAGAATTGACTTGGTTTCCATTTTGGATGGGCTACCAATATTCATGAAGCTGTTCCTTCTTGTGCCATCCTTAGTTTCAGATCTGTAGAAAACACTTGGTGGATTTGAGTAGACTTCAGGTAGTTTCTGTATGATCAGGTTCTGGATTTGCATATCCAATATTTCATTGAATGGTGTTTGAGTTGCCCTGATCTTTCCCTTCAAAGCACACAACACCTTTGCTGGCAGACTCTGCAATAGCTGCATTGTGATGAAATAAGATATGCCAGAAGTTAGATAAATACTTACAGCCCATCTTTTCTCATCATTCACCATTACACTGACACTGATAATTTGCTCCTTTAACAGTTTTGTGGTGTTGGTTGGACGGTTGCTAGGAGCATTCATTGCTTCTTCCACCAAACTGCTAAACTCATTGTCATGGTTGTGTAATGTGCTCTCCCTGTAATCCACCATCAAGACATTGGCTTCCTCTTGATCATACTCAGTACCATTTGACCAAGTAGTTCCTTTATGGATGGATTCAGGCAGTTTCCCTTTACCTTTCCCAAGTTTGTTTTGTTCCTCCATTTCTCTCCATTTCTTGTGCAGAGCAGTTTCTTGAGTTTCTTGAATAGATTCTCTAATCACCACAGGAGGCAAGATTGGATGTCTAGATGCAGGTCTTCTGTGCAATGCATCTTGAGTTTCCTTTGACATTAACACCCTTTCTCCATCCATTTCCACTTCAATAGTCTGTTCAGCTTTATCCTGTGGTTTTGCACTGCTTGGTTTGACTTGCTCCCCCTGAGACATTGCTTTCCTTTTAGCTCCCCCTCTGGTCTTCACAGCTACAGGCTCCCCCTGAGTTCCACCTGATTCTTGAATAGGCATTGATTCTGATCTTGCTACCTTCTCCCCCTTAGTTGAGTTGGCAGCTACCAGGTCAGTAAGGAACTGAATAGAAAGTTGAGTAGCAGCAAAACCATCAACCACCAGTTGAGAGAGAGAGTCCAGCTTGGAGTCCAAAGTAGCACACTGTCCTTCAAGAGCTGCAATCCTGTTACCAAAAGTAGCAGAGGGGCCACCAGACCTTAACCTTCTTGGAGGGGAAGGAAAAGACAGGGGCTTGGAGGCTATGGGGGTTCTCACACTCTCAGGGTGTTTTTGAGTGATCTCATCACCCCTCACAGTTTGACTCTCAAGGCCTAGTGCCTGAATAGTGTGGGCTCCCTCAATATCTCTCTGGACATGCTCAAGTCCCTCTCCTTTTGCCAGCTCATTTGGCTGCCTCTCATTTTTATGCTCACCTCTCTTTTCTTTTATCTCTCTTTTCTTTTGCACACCCTCACTCAACCTAGATGCATGGGTATGAGCAGTACTAACATGCATGGAAGGAGAAGATTTAGAATGTACCTTTAGGAGTTTGGCAAGAGGTAGGTCATCATCAGAGGCATCCTCAACAAGTACAGCATCAAAATTAGGCTGGGAGGACTTGACAGCATCTTTGGGAGGAATGTGACTGTCAGTTGTAGTCTGGACAGCAGGTTCTGGCATGACAGCATCTTTGGGAGGTGGAGTGACAGTATGTTCTGTAGTGACAGCATCTTTCTCTCCACCTTTGACAGTAGCTGTGCCCAGGACAGTAGCATCCCCAGTGTCTTTGACAGCAACAGAGGCTGTGACAGCATCTTCCTGAAGGTAAGATGCTCCTTGGAGGTCAGACAAAGTGTTGGCTGTTTCAGTTTCTGACAAAATACCACTTTGCCCTAGCTCAGTGTTTGGAGGAGTGGTGTCCATCTCACTTTGAGAAATGGGTTCTTGTGGACCACTAGAGGGGGGCTCATCCATGATTGGAGATGGATGATCAAAACCTGAAGGGTTGGGACTGTCCCCTTCTCTAGGTTGTGGAGAAGAAACAAAAGAATGTGTAGGGAAGGAAGAAGGTGAAAGTGTAGTAGAGAGTGGGGGCTGATTCACAGATGAAACATGTGAACCATCAATAGGAGTAGAGAAATCCTCACTGTGCCCTAACTCACTGTGTGTTTCTTCAAGTGGGGGTATCTCAGGGTGGGAACCATGAGTATGTGCAGACTCTGTACAGGGTGCCTTGGGAGACAGGCCAATTTCAATAGAAGCACCTTGTTGAGAAGGCACATCTAGGGAGGAGTTTATTTCCCTGGTTTCCTCCACAGTCTTTTGGGAGACTGCAGGGTGGCTGACAGTGGTTTTGGTCCTCCTAGCTCTCTTCTTCTTAGGCTCAGGGGGAACCACTGTGGGTTCTGCTTGACTACCTTCCTTATTTGCTGCACTAGGTGCAGTGTCTCCCTCTTGACTAACAGAGCTACCACCAACATCAGCTTCTAAGGATCTTTTTCTGGATTCTTGCAAGGCTTCTCTTTGGGCTTTGGGAAGTCTAGAGGGCCTAGGCTGAGTGTATGGTGTTGAATGGGGGTTAACTGAATTTGGGTCTAATCCAGCTTCATCCTCAAGAGAAAAAGAATCATAACCAGTAGGTAATGGATAATCAAGGTTGGTCACTTGATCAACCATGTGCTGAGTGAAGCAAAGTGGAATATGTGCATTTAGATCCTGTGAAGATAACAGTGTGTGTGTGTGTTCTTTTTCAAGACAGAACAAACCTCTAGACGAGGGGCATCATTATTAAAGTCACAGAAAGTATTGATACACATCATAAGAAAGCGAGGGTAGTGTGATACCTTCTTACCTATGGCAGCTTTGAGTTGTGCCATGAGGAGAGCTCCAACATTCACCTTGTATCCATGGACAAGAGAATGTGTCAGTTTCTTGATGTAGGAGGGTATCCCATTCCAGCCTGTGGACTTGGTAGAGAACACCTTGACCATTGCATCAAATATCATGCTCCACTCCTTCCTTAGATACTTCCTGTCCATTTCACCAGACGGGTACCACTTGGTTGTTCCCTCTTCGAGAATAGGGCCGGCATACCCAATCTTCAAGAAGAGCTTCTTCAGAGTGTCATCATTAGCAAGTGGAGCAAAGTTTTGGCCTGCTTCCAGTGTAATTCCAAGAGCAGTATTGATGACCTCAGCTGTGAGAATGTATTGTTGCCCATTAATCGTGAATTGAATAGCTGGGTTTTCACCCTCAGTTTGAGCAACAGCAGTGCGCCAAAATTCCTCAAGTTTGTCTAGGTCGAGAATTGGAGTTGAGGTAATGGCTGAACGAAGATAGGACTTGTTCAAGAAAAACACCAGTCCTTTGAAATCCTCACCAGCATCATTTGGGGAAAAGATGCCAGCAAAGTTTGTTTGAGAGAGAGTCTGTTTGGGGGCCATGGAGATTTCAAGAGAAGAAGAAAGTGAGAAAGTGGCTTTTTGCTTGAAGAAAAGTATTTTGCTTTGAGTTTTGTGAGAGTGATATGTCTGAGTAACTGGAGAATAAATATGGGTTTCTCAAACGTTTGCTCAAAAAGTGGAGTTAAAGGACGTGTCTTAATCCACTCTCTTAACACGTGAGTTACTGCCCGTTATTCACTGTCAATCGTGGGGTGAATGTCCAATTACAACGGTCCACTATTGTTGACAGTAACCTGTGCGCTAGAAACAATCTGTCAGTAAGAGGAGGTGGTGACAGTAGGTTTTGCGCGACAGCAACTATTGCGCAAAAACTTGCTGTCACCGTTAAGCATATGAATGACAGTATCCTTTACAAGTCTTGACAGAAAGTCTTTTCCTGCTGTCAAGAAGGTTGCTGTCAAGAAACACATGACAGTATCCTTCTTAACGACAGTAACTTCGATTAGGAAATGGTTCTGTCATGAACTTATTAGAATGCTTGATTCATACACTGAACTTAATATTGACAAATTATGGATTTAGCAATGTAATCTTTTGAACACAGATATTAAGCAATTAACACAGACAAATCATAAACTCAATAACCACATAAACAGGAACTTTTATTATTATTAATAAAATCATTAAACTTGAACATTGAGTACATTATTCTATGATTTTATTAACTAGTTCTAAGACTTCTTCCTTAATCTCTTCTTCAGAGCGGCCTTCTTTTTCAAGAAGGGCCTGAAGCTCCTTCTCTTCTTCCACAGCCTTGGCTTCTTCTTCCTTAGCCTTGGCCTCCTTTTCCTCGTCTATCTCATCGAGGGCATCCAAAAGCACCTCGAAGAGCTCCTCAATCTCTTCATTGTAGGGTTCACTATCACACATCTTTAGACCAACTTCGATTCCTACTTTGTTTTCCATTATTTACTTTAAAACTGAGAGCAGACTGGTGAAACCTAAGGTTAATTTATAGGCAAAACCGTCTAAGGATTAAAGTCTAATGGTCAACAGTTAGAGTACCCATACAACTACCACAAAAGTAATTAATGGTCGTGTCCTCCTTTAATCCTACAGATTAATGCAAAAGAGTGTGAAAGTCCAATGGAACAGATTTTTAACTCTCAAACTTAACAGATAACCACATTAAAGTCATACACGGTTTAAAAATATGAGACTGGCACAAAAATACTGACTTGAGTAGTCAAATCAACACATGCTGTCACATAACAGACATAAACCAAGTAGACAGTAACTTCTCTTGACAGCAGGTTTGAAATTGCTGTCATGAGCTTCAAAAAAAAATTGAAAATTTAGAAACCTTAGTAAATTAACATACCAGATTCAGCATTCCCAATTCACTTACCAACCTGTTGAAGGTTGCTTCATCCAATGGCTTAGTGAAGATGTCAGCAAGTTGCTTGTCAGTTGGGACATAAATCAGCTTCACAGTTCCTTGTTCAACATGCTCTCTGATAAAGTGATGTCTTATATCAATGTGCTTTGTCCTAGAGTGTTGAACTGGATTGTCTGAGATGGCTATGGCACTAGTGTTGTCACAGTAAATAGGAATATCTCTTAACACTAGACCATAATCTAGAAGTTGACTTTTCATCCATAGAATTTGTGCACAGCAACTGCCTGCAGCAATGTACTCAGCTTCTGCAGTTGAGGTAGAAACTGAATGCTGCTTCTTGCTAAACCATGATACCAATCTTCCACCAAGAAATTGACAGCTACCAGTAGTACTTTTTCTGTCAATCTTGCATCCAGCATAGTCTGAGTCTGAGTAACCAATTAGATCAAATCCAGTATTCTTAGGATACCAAAGGCCTAGGTTAGGAGTGCCTTTTAAGTATCTAAAGATTCTCTTGATGGCTACCAAGTGTGACTCCTTTGGATCACTTTGAAACCTTGCACAAAGACATGTAGCAAACATGATGTCAGGTCTGCTAGCTGTTAGGTATAGGAGGGATCCTACCATGCCTCTATAAGTGCTTGAGTCAACTTTCTTTCCTTTAGGATCAAGATCCAGACTAGTTGCTGTGGACATTGGTGTCCTTGCAGGAGATGAATCTTCCAAGTTGAACTTTTTGAGAAGTTCCTTGATATACTTAGCTTGACTTATGAAGATTCCATCAGTTTGTTGAAGAATTTGTAACCCTAGAAAGAATGACAATTCTCCCATCATGCTCATCTCATATTTGTTACTCATGAGATGGGAAAACTTCTCACACAGCTTCTCATTTGTAGAACCAAAAATGATATCATCCACATAGATTTGTACCAGAATGATGTCCTTGCCATGATGCTTGTAGAAAAGTGTCTTGTCCACAACTCCTCTGGTAAACTGGTTTTCCAGAAGAAAGGTGGAAAGTGTGTCATACCATGCCCTGGGTGCTTGCTTTAGTCCATACAAAGCTTTGAAGAGTTTGTACACAAAGTTATGCATGTCAGCATCCTCAAACCCTGGTGGCTGTTCCACATACACTTCTTCTTCCAGCTCTCCATTTAGAAAGGCACTTTTGACATCCATCTGAAATACTTTGAAGTTGCAGTGTGCAGCATAAGCTAGAAAGATTCTTATAGCTTCAAGTCTGGCAACAGGAGCAAATGTCTCATCATAATCTATTCCCTCCTGTTGACAGTAACCTTTAGCCACTAGCCTTGCTTTGTTCCTTGTCACCAATCCATTTTCATCAAGTTTGTTTCTGAAAACCCACTTGGTCTCAATAACTGACTTTCCCTTAGGTCTTGGAACCAATCTCCATACATTGTTTCTTTCAAACTGATTTAGCTCTTCTTGCATGGCTATCACCCAGTCAGAATCCAACAATGCTTCATCAATTGTCTTGGGTTCCATTTGTGACAGGAAGCATGAGAACATGCTGTCAGCAGAGACTTTGTTCCTTGTCCTCACACCAGAATTGGGATCACCAATTATAAGGTCATTTGTGTGGTCCTTGGTCCACCTGGTGATTCTGGGCAAGCTACTTGATTGAACAGGAACATTTGCTTCAGCTTGTTGAGTTGAATGCTCATCAATTTCATTGTCTCCACCATGTTCTTCATTGTCTCCAGAGTCAACACTATTCTGAAAGTTAGATGTTATGGTGTGTGATTGAGCTGGAGTCTGAATGACAGTAGTGGTGTTGACAGCATCTTTGTCAACTTCAACAATTTGAGTGAAGCTAGGTTCTTCATCTACAATCTCCTCAGCTTCCAGGTATCCTTGATTCTCAAATCTGAATGTCTGCATCTTTCCTTCTTCATGCAGTCCTGGAAACTTGGTTTCATCAAATGTGACATTAACACTTTCTTCAATAATCCTGTGTTCCATGACATAAACTCTGTAGGCAGTCCTTTCTGTGCTGTAACCCATGAATAATCCTTCAAAAGCCTTGGTGTCAAATTTTCCTTTCTTCTCATGGTTGTCTTTCATCATAAAGCATTTGCTCCCAAACACATGAAAATATTTGACAGTAGGTTTCTTTCCTGTTAGCAGACAGTAAGGAGTACTTGCATGAGTTTTGTTGATCATGGTTCTGTTCTGAGTATAACAGGCTGTGTTGATAGCTTCAGCCCAGAAATATGTTGGCAACTTAGCATCATGCAACATAGTTCTAGCTGCTTCAATGAGAGTCCTGTTCTTTCTTTCTACAACTCCATTCTGCTGTGGAGTTCTTGCAGCAGAGAATTGTTGTACAATTCCTTCATCTTTACAGAAATTTCCAAGAGTGGCATTTCTGAATTCTGTACCATTGTCACTCCTCAAGATTTGAACTTTTGAGTTTGGGGTTCTATCAAGAACTCTGACTTGATCAATAATCACTTGAGCAGCTTCATCTTTGGATTCAAGAAATTTCACCCAAGTGTACCTTGAGTAATCATCCACCATTACCAAGGCATACCTCTTTCTGGCCATAGATGGTACATTGACTGGTCCAAAGAGGTCCATGTGAATTAACTAGAGTGCTTCTGTGTTGGTGTTTACTTGTTTGGACTTGTGCACAGCTCTTCTCAGTTTGCCCATTTGACAATCTTCACACAGTCCTTCTTGACAGAATTCCTGTTGGGGCAAACCTCTCACTAACTCCTTCTTCATCAGAATATTCATTGTCTTGAAGTTGAGATGTGAGAGCTTCCTGTGCCAAAGCATACTGTCACCAACAGTAGCTTTACTGTAAAAACAGTAAACTTTATCCTTCTTTGTTGAGCTTAGATCAGCAACAAACAAGCTTCCTTTTCTGACCCCTTTTAGAGAGAGGCTTCCATCCTTCTTGTGATAGATGTTGCAAACCATCATGTCAAAGTCAACCTTAAATCCTCTGTCACTGAATTGGCTGACACTGAGTAGGTTGTGCTTCAATCCATCCACAAGAGCAATATCTTCAATGACAACATTTCCAATTTCCAGACAGCCATATCCCACTGTGTAACCCTTGCTGTTGTCTCCAAAGGTTATGATTGGGCCAGCTTTCTCTACATAATGTGATAGCAGGGCTTTATCACCTGTCATGTGTCTTGAGCAACCACTGTCAATTATCCACATGACCTGATTTTTCTTCTTACCCTGCAAAACAGAATGTTTCTAAGTTGCATATGGTACCCAATCTTTGTTGGGTCCTGCAGTTTCAGTGTTCCCTGAGTTTCTTCCAGTCACAACATCACAAGCATTATCAAAGACTTCCTGTTTGACTTCTCTTTTCACCCACTTAGGTTTAGAATTGGACTTGGTCCTTTTCTTAGTGGATGAAGCCTTTTTGCTGTTGCCAGCAGGCTCAGAAGTCTCAACAGTGTTTAGGTATGAGCATTTTTCAGTAGAGAGAACAGGTAAGTTAAAGCATGTACTCATGGCAGTGATTTTGCATGGCATACAATCAATGTTATTACAGACACTCATAGTTCTATGCATAAGGGGGGTTCTGTGTAAGTTACCATTGAGTTCAGTTGCATTGATCTTATCCTCAATTGGTTTCTTACAAACATGTGTTAAGTGATGTGTAGATCCACAGTTATTGCATAGTTTCCTAGAAGCACCTCCAACATTAGTGTATCCATTTCCTTTGTTGACACCTACCTTACCATTCCTGTTCCTAGACTTGGGAGTCACTGGATTGACAGTATGTTCAGAAGTTGCTGTCGAACTATCCTTGACAGTATCTTTTAATCCTACTGTCTTGACAGAAGGTTTGAGAGTTACTGTCTTGGAATCATTCTTGACAGTATCTTTGAAAGATTCTGTCTTGCCAATCGTGACAACATCCTTTGAACTTACTGTCTGATTGCTTGGTAAGTTTACTGTCTTGGGGATTGTGACAGTATCCTTTCCTTCCTTGAATGTGCTGTCAACACCTTCATCCTCATCAAGAATTTCTTGTTTGATGAGCATGGCTTCTTCATCAAACTCAATTTCAGCAACTTTGAAAATAGGAGTTTTAACTTTCTTGAGAATGGTGGGTTTGACAGCAGCTATTCCAGGACAATCTTGAATCACAGTTTCCTTTCCAGGTCTTCTACCATAAGAAAAACCTATACCAACAGACTGATTTTCTGTATGCTTATCATTGTAATCCTGAAGTATCTTTGATGAGTTTCTATAGGCCTTAATCTTAAATTCATTTTCAGCAATCTCATTCCTCAGGAATTCCTCAACCTCCTTAGCACATTTTAATTCATTTTTAAGTTTGGCATTCTCTTGAGCTAAAGAGCCTAGAGAACTGGTTTTGAGAAAAAGAGAATCATTTTCAGACTGAAGTGTTTCATTTAGCTTACTTAGTCTAGAGATTTCCTCATTAGCAGCAGATAAGCTAGTATAGACATTGAACATTTCAGCACTTAAGTCTTTAATGGTTTTCTTATACTCATCAGTAGACATATCAAGTAAGACAAGTGAAGGTACCTGACTTGAAGGAGTTGATGCTACCTCATCAGTGCTAGCCATGAGAGCTAGGTTAACATATTCTTCCTCTTCTTCATCATCAGAATCATCCCAACACTTTCCTTCAGCCACATAGGCTCTCCCTTGATTTTTCTTAGAGTATCCACCAGTTCCTTTCTCATATCTTTGAACCTGTTTGGGTCTTTTGCATTCAGTAGCAAAATGACCAGGTTCTCCACAGTTGTAACATTTGAACTTTGATCTATCCACAAATCCAGTTTTGTATCCTCCTTTGGTTGAACTTCCCACAACAGCCTTTGATGAGCTTCCTTTGCTGAACTTGGATGCTTGGCCTTGAGGCTTGTATGACCTATCCTTCTTGAACCTAAAGTTCTTGAACTTCTTGGCCATGTAAGCCATAGTAGGGTTGTCCATGCTTTCCAGTTCCTCCATTGTGTAGAAGTCTTCATCTTCCACATCTTTAATCTGTAGTACCACTTTCTCATCATCTTCAACCACCTCTTCTATCTTCAAGGTCTGTGTTGGGGTTGATTGTGTGATCTGTGGTACTTCACTTGGCTGTGTGATCCTTGGCACATGTGCTACTAGGGCACTTGACATATTAGCCATCTTGTTCCTTGTTCCACTTTGTATGGCTCTCTTTTGAAAGAGTTCGAGTTCATAGGATTTCAGAATACCATAAAGTGTCTCAAAGGTTATAGTGTTGAGATCTCTTCCTTCTCGTATGGCTGTTGTCTTGTGTTCAAGGTGATCAGGCAGTGTGAGCAGGAACTTGACGTTTAATTCTTTTCTGTCATAGTACTTGCCATGTATCTGTAATTCAGTTAAGAGCTTACTGAACCTTTCGAACATGGAGGTTAAGTCTTCACCAGGCTTGGCCATGAATGCCTCATATTGAGATATTAGAATTTGCCTTTGGTTGCCCTTAACCTCTTCACTTCCTTCACAGAGTAAGGCTAACCTGATCCACATCTCCTTGGCTGATGTGCAGCTTATTACACTTCCACACATGGCTTTATCCAGCGTGAGAGAATCGAGCAAGATAAGTTGCAAATGATCATCTAGCACCATTTTCTCCTTTTCAGGTTCCAAGATTTCTGAGGGATCTTTGGGAACCCAATGTGCAGGAATAATCTCACCATTCACTGTTGTGGCTTCAATTTCCTTTCTTGGAATGAAAGGACCATTCTCGAGTATACCTGGGTATAGTGGATTTGCAGCTTTGATAAACAACAAGATTTTTCTTTTCCAAATGCTGTAGTTCTCTTTATCAAAAGCTGGGATCTTGATACTGTTTGATTTCTGCATTTTCTCCGGGATCTCAGATATGTATGTTAATCTGAACGCTCTGATACCAGTTGTTAGTCCTTGTGTATTGCAGAAGGGGGGGGATGAATGCAATACTGATAAAATTCAATCTAAATTTCAACAACTAAAATCAAGATTAAACGTTATCAGCAATATATGCAATCACGAACAGTATTTAGTAAGAACAAGATTCACAAAATAAATGTTTTATTTATTTTGCAAAGTGTTGCTACAACCTCAAGAAAAAGATCTTGAGCTGCGGGTTTTCTTCTAAGACACTTTCTTCTCTTCGTTACTTTTCTAGAATGAGTTGATAGTAGGTATATGACTAACCCTATCACTATCAGTCACGGGTTTGTAAAGCTGCTGTCACTGTCAAGTGGCAGCTTCTTACAGATTGTCTTACCCATGTGACTTTCCTAAATTGCTAACATGTCAGATATACATTACAAAGAAAGCAACCTAGATTCATTCTATTTCCAGCTAAACCAATTCAGCAGATAAAGACTTGACCTTGCTCTTGAATTGATTCGCTTTTGATTTGTAGTGCCTTGAAGCTTCTGTCGTAGTCTTGCAGACTTGGTGCAGCTTAGGGATGCTGCATCACGCCTGTTTCTTGAACATTTAAACTGTCACGGGATTTGACTGAGAAAGATACCTAGCATAAGGATCTTTATTGAGACAGTTACTTTTGCCGCAAAGCTTGCTGTCACAGGAATGATCTTTTGGTGACAGTATAAGTTCCCCGCATAGAGTGCTGTCGAGGATCCCAAACTTGCTGTCAAGGGCAATAGTTGCTGTCGCGTAGTCTTCCGCCAATGTTGCTGTCAGAGTGAATATGCTGTCGTGACTTGCAACATTCTGTCTTCTTGTAATCTTACTGTCACAGCTTTAGGACAGTAACCTTTATTCATGTTGTCATCCAAAAAGCATTCTTTGAGGCTTGAACACACAAGTGAACTTCTTTCAAATAATACAACTAGAATAACATTACATACTGATTACAAGAACATACTTTGGCTATGACAGTATGTTCTACTTAATTTAAAAAATTAAGTACAATCAAAGTTAAGTTGTTTCTATGCTATCACCCATAAATCCCAACAGGTCTTCACTCCACTCTGCTTCCAGCAATTCCTCGATGTTCATCCTATTAATAAACATTTTTTCCTCAGGCGACATTATGGGGAGAGAGTCTCCACTGATTTGCAATTTAGTAGAGAGGTGAGCAAATCTCTCTCTCAGGGATGACACATACGGTGTATCCAGATTTGTATAAATTTTACTATTTCTTGTGGTAGAAAAACTAATTGTATTTGCATATAAGAGTAAATAAATGGTTAAAAAATTAATATAAGAATTAAATCAATAATATCAATGAAACAAATATTTGTATAATATCTAATGATATTCGTTCAATCGAGATAAGGTAGATTTATATATGTGCAATTTCTAAAACTATATATTATAAAAACATTAATAAAGATAATTACTTTTAAATTTTTTAATATGGGTAGATGTGACAATTATTATATAGGGTCCGCCATCCTCCTTGTATATATTTGTATCGACCATCTCGGCCAACTTTTCCCACAAAGTTATGATACTGGTGATGGAGCTGTTTAAGAAAAAAATTAGAACAAATTAAATAAGTAAAACAAATAAATTGGGGTAACCAAAGAAGTAATATAAAATTACAAGAACAATAAAAAACAATTAACAGTTATATTAAAATTAATATAATGCATAACTTACTAATTTGTGACAATTTTGAGATCTCTTTTTTTCCAACCGCCTTTGACAACTTCAATGCCACCCAAGTAGGTCAAGCAGCCCACAACATCTAAATCAACATAGAAAAAATAATATTAGAACATGATAGTTTGAATTATAACTTATATAATAGTATTACTTATATATTACTCTAATATATTACTGCATCAAAAACCTGAGAGTATGTTGGTGTCATTAATATGTGCATCAATCATATCCGGACATATGAACTGAAATCAATGTAGTGATATGTATGCCTTCTTCCAATCTCTTAGGAAACGTTATGCGTATGAAGAGCAATTTAGACCCATGTGATAGTGGTCTTCATCGATCAAAATCATGTCAAGACTGATTGAAAGGCATATGATATAGCCTATTTGTAATTCGAGGATTCTACTCAACTTAAACAAGAATGTAATAAGTAAATATTAAATCAGATGTCACAGGAATCTCAGAAGATTATATCTGTCAAAGAATGAAGATTAAAGTCATCTACAGACTTGAAGTTATTCTACATTGAAAGAAGCTCAATTTATTGATCAAGACTCAATGAAGTATTCAAGCTCAGTGGATTTATTAAAGTGACGGAGATTTCAAGTGGTGACAGAAAAAGATACTGATTACGGAGTTCTTGAATGAGAAGGAAGTGAATCACTGCTTAAAGTCAAATAGATAAAGAACAAACATTGTCGTTAGTCACTCATGAACCAGACAGTACATCGAGTGTCAACGTACTATGGTGTTTGTTATTTATCTAAGTTTTAAGTGATTCTGGAATTTATTGGGAAGTCAATTAATTCTATTTATTCTCTTATAAATAATTAATACTATTGAGTAAATTATTTATTAAATTAATTCTGTAAAGAATTAATTTAATACATAATTTATTTAGTTAATTATTTAAATTAGAATAAAAAGAAATTAATTGAGAAGTCAACTAATTCTATTTATTCTATTATAGAGATGTTACAAGCTACAGAGGTATGATTGGCTCCTTACTCTATCTTACTGCAAGTAGACCAGATATTATGTATGCTACTTGCTTGTGTGCAAGGTTCCAAGCGAACCCTAGAGATGTACATCTCGTTGCTGTGAAAAGAATCTTGAGATATCTTAAGGGTACACCTAATCTAGGTATCTGGTACCCTAAAGATTCTGGTTTTAATCTTGTTGGATATACAGATTCTGATTATGCAGGTAGTGTTGTGGATAGAAAAAGCACCTCTGGGAGTTGTCAATTCCTAGGAGGAAGGTTGATTTCCTGGTATAGCAAGAAACAGCAAACAGTTTCCAATTCAACAGCAGAAGCTGAATATATTGCTGTTGGAAGCTGTTGTGCTCAGATCTTATGGATAAGGAATCAATTAAAGGACTATGGCTTTGCATTAGACAAAATTCCTATTTTGTGTGATAATACAAGTGCCATAGAAATCTCCAACAACCCTGTGCAGCACTCGAGATCGAAGCACATTGATATCAGGTATCATTTTATCAGAGAGCATGTCATGAATGGAACTGTGGAGTTACACTTTGTACCCACAGAAGAACAAACTGCAGATATATTCACTAAATCTGTTGACGAATCCACATTTATCAAGTTAGTTGGTAAATTGGGTATGTTAAACAGTCTTAGTGATTAACAATATCTCTGTCATGTTTGTTCTTTCAAAATCATTTTCTCTTGCTGATATTGAATGATATATTTTGCCAATTCTTGTTTAGAGTATAAAGCTTGTTAATTTAAATATTCTGAATAATTTATTTTCTTTAAAAATACTTTTCTCATATTTTTTAAGTGGAGAAACTTATTTTTATTGAAAATTTATTTATTTAAGAATCATTTAAGTTAGTTTCAGATTGTAAATATTGTTGTTTAAATATTTCTGCAAGTTTATATTATTTTTATGCATTTCTATAATATTCTGTATAGTTATTGCCTGTAAATAGTTTCCTGTAAATATTTTTTTATTATTATTTTTTTATTGCTTATTATTTATTATCTTTTATTTTCTATTTGTCTTAGATGTTTTTGTAAATATATTGTATATATTATTTTTGATCTAGCTCTTGCTTAGCTGGAAATTCAGTGCCAAATCCAATTCAGGTATTACTTTCTATCTCTCAATCCACTTCTTTTACTGTTGCTGAACCCAAGTGGTTGTTAGGGCTGACCAAGGGATTGTAGATCCACAATCTCTATCCCAGGTCTTAGAGCCAAACAATGAGTCTACAACTTAATTACTTGACCTCTCAGCCTGAACAGAAATCAAATGTTAAACAAAGAAGTATTTTGATTGAAACAGTGAGTGATCCCACAGCTCTGCCTCCTCTAAAGAAATTCAATATATACTGAGGCATCTGTCAGCCCATCTGTATCCTCTCAATAGGATATGGACTTTGAAATGGCCAATGAACTGTATCTAGAGACATTCTCTCAACAGGATGAATCTATTGAAATTCTCCATAGGGCCATGGCACTTTGTACTGAGTCAAGCACACTCTCATTACTCACAATGGGAGAAAACAATTTCATTAGATGAAGCTCAGGACACAGTGAAAGCAGAGCACCTGCAACTGGTTACAGTGCCTACCATTGTTACGGTAGAAGTGCCTTCATAGGCATCTGAGGGAAAATTTGATTCTTTGCCAAATTTAAATAGAATCATTTTCTCCCCTCCCAGAGTGAACACCTCTGGCTCCCTAAGGGATTTTCCACTCGCAGATTTATCTGGAGAAAGTGGAAGGCAACTTGGTCAGTCTATCACTGAAGCAATTCAGATTTCAAATCCAAGTGATTTGATAGACATGATTGAGGATCGGGATTTGCGAACTCCCATTGCACCACCACTGACCTCTCTTGAAGAGGCTAAGGTGAGTTTCAATGCAGGTACTGATCAAAAAGGAGCAAACAGACAGCTAATGTTGAGTGATAAGAGTCAAACACTGAGTGAAACACATGCACGTGAGATGAGTGCTACACTTACAAGAGAAATTCAAGTGAGTGCACACACAAACACATACACTGCAATGTAGTTAGCTCACATAGCTGATCTACAGGAACATATATTCAAAACCCAGGCTGATAAAGAAATTTTGCAAGCACAAGTGGTTGAACGGTCTTCTTCTTCCACCTCTGTCAACAATCAGCTGGGACTGCTCAAGGAAATCTAGAAGACAAATTTACTTCCAAGATCAACTCCATCAACTATCTCAACTCCTACTGGCTTCAGGTTCATAAAGTAAAATCTGTAGAGAATTCCTCAACTAAGGGGGAGAAATTTGAAGAAGCTAGTAAAAGGGAGCTGGAGCTGAAAAAGATATAAAAGGAAAAGGAGGAGTTTCAGGGGAGTAAAGGTAACTTAGCTCTGTTTTGTAAATGTTATATGAATAGAGCTTAGGTAAATCAAGACAGGTTCAATGTTATCATATGTTCAGTCTAGAGGAACATCTGTCTTGTATTTATCTTTACTGGTGAAATATGGAAATGTCATATTTGATCCAGATCTTTCTAGTATTTACTTAGGCTTAAGAGTCCTATCTTTTTCTTGGTTTTAGTTGAGTGATCCTCTAGGTATTTGGTTGTTATTCTCTAACAAACAAATAGGGGGAGATTGAAAGGCATATGATATAGCCTATTTGTAATTCGAGGATTCTACTCAACTTAAACAAGAATGTAATAAGTAAATATTAGATCAGATGTCACAGGAATCTCAGAAGATTATATCTGTCAAAGAATGAAGATTAAAGTCATCTACAGACTTGAAGTTATTCTACATTGAAACAAGCTCAATTTATTGATCAAGACTCAATGAAGTATTCAAGCTCAGTGGATTTATTAAAGTGACGTAGATTTCAAGTGGTGCCAGAAAAAGATACTGATTACGGAGTTCTTGAATGAGAAGGAACTGAATCACTGCTTAAAGTCAAATAGATAAAGAACAAACATTGTCGTTAGTCACTCATGAACCAGACAGTACATCGAGTGTCAACGTACTATGGTGTTTGTTATTTATCTAAGTTTTAAGTGATTCTGGAATTTATTGGGAAGCCAATTAATTCTATTTATTCTCTTATAAATAATTAATACTATTGAGTAAATTATTTATTAAATTAATTCTGTAAAGAATTAATTTAATACATAATTTATTTAGTTAATTATTTAAATTAGAATAAAAAGAAATTAATTGAGAAGTCAACTAATTCTATTTATTCTATTATAAATAATTAATACTATCAAGTATATTATTTATTAAATTAATTCTGTAAAGAATTAATTTAATACATAATTTATTTAGTTAATTATTTAAGTTAGAATAAAAATGAACTAGGAAGACTTAGGTTTGAACTAGGAAGACTTAGAAAAATGAATTAGGAAGACTCACAAGTGAGTCTTCCCGAAAGTCTTCCTAGGCCAAACCATTGTTTTCCCGGTTGTCTTCCTAGGCCAAGTCTTGTCTTCCCGAGAGTCTTCTAAGGCTAAAATGATTGTTTTCTTTTAAGTCTTCCAAAGGCAATTTGTATTCTGCAACTTGCACGTGGGTGACTAAAAGGAATGCAGTGTATTATAAAGTTAGGCAATTCGAAGACTACACACTCATTCCAATAGAAAAGAAAGACACAACAGCTCATATTACATTTTCTCTGTCTTCTTCAATTCAAAACTGTCCGAGCATTCAATTTATGCCAGTGAATTAATTCTTGATTTGTTCTTAACATTTAATCCATAAGAATCATTTCACTTGTACTGCTTTGACTTTCTAGCGGATCATAATCCCTAGATTTTATATCGAACTACTTTTTAGTATTCGATCCTTTTTATTACAAAAATAGATAAATTCATGTCGAATTTATTCTAGATTTGTTTTATCAAGTTCTTTGTAATCAGTGATCAGAATTGTAACACCCTTCAAGTTTAATAGAGTTTTATTTAACTTGAATATTGTTTCAGTTTTATTCCGCAATAATTTGTTCTAAATTGTTAAATCTTTAAAAGGACAAATTCGATTAAACGGTATAGTTTGTATTCAACCCCCCTTCTACAAACTTATCAGGACCTGACACTGATCAGTTCTTCAGTATTTGGATTGACAGATTCCCACATTCTACACACTCGTACTCTTATCATCCAGGTATAGTTGATGTCGTTCAAAGGATCCAACATGGTGTATGCCATAGTTGTATTGATTGTAAATATAGTTGTAAAAATTTGAAGCTATGTAAAAAAGTTTCTGTGTAGATTTTTTGTTATGAATGGCCTTTAATTTATAGGTGTTTGTAAGTTGAATAACATGGAAATCCATTATGTTTAAAAGTCAAGAAGTATTATAAAAGAAAAGTTCTATAAAGTTTCAAAATAATAAAAGAAAGTTCTATCAAGATTGAAAATAATAAAAGAAAGTTTTATCAAGTTTGAAAATAATAAAAGAAAGTTCTATCAAGATTGAAAATAATAAAAGAGAAAATTGCAATTATTAACATAAGATCCTAAAAATTCAAAAATAATAAGGAAGTTGTAATTTTCTAAATCAAAGAAAGTTCTATCAAGTTTGAAAATAATAAAAGAAAGTTCTATTAAGATTGAAAATAATAAAAAAGAAAATTGCAATTATTAACATAAGAGCCTACAAATTCGAAAATAATAAGGAAGTTGTAATTTTTTAAATAAAAGAAAGTTCTATCAAGTCCTACAAATTCGAAAATAATAAGGAAATTGTAATTTTCTAAATCAAAGAAAGTTCTATCAAGTTTGAAAATAATAAAAGAAAGTTCTATCAAGCCTACAAATTCGAAAATAATAAGGAATTTTTAATTTTCTAAATCAAAGAAAGTTCTATCAAGTTTGAAAATAAAAAAAAAAGTTCTATCAAGCCTACAAATTCGAAAATAATAAGAAAGTTGTAATTTTCTAAATCAAAAAAAGTTCTATCAAGTCCTACAAATTCAAAAATAATAAGGAAGTTGTAATTTTCTAAATCAAAGAAAGTTCTATCAAGTTTGAAAATAATAAAAGAAATTTCTATCAAGTTTGAAAATAATAAAAGTGTAATTTTCAATTTCCTTCCTACAAAATCGAAAATAATAAAGGAAGTTGTAATCATTAAATCAAAGAAAGTTCTATCAAGTTTGAAAATAATAAAAGAAAGTTCTATCAAGCCTACAAATTCGAAAGTAATAAGGAATTTGTAATTTTCTAAATCAAAGAAAGTTCTATCAAGTTTGAAAATAATAAAAGAAAGTTCATTCAAGCCTACAAATTCGAAAATAATAAGAAAGTTGTAATTTTCTAAATCAAAGAAAGTTCTATCAAGTCCTACAAATTCAAAAATAATAAGGAAGTTGTAATTTTCTAAATCAAAGAAAGTTCTATCAAGTCCTACAAATTCGAAAATAATAAGGAACTTGTAATTTTCTAAATCAAAGAAAGTTCTATCAAGTTTGAAAATAATAAAAGAAATTTCTATCAAGTTTGAAAAATAATAAAAGTGTAATTTTCAATTTCCTTCCTACAAAATCGAAAATAATAAAGGAAGTTGTAATTATTAAAATTAAAAATTGTAAAAAATTGAGAAAATTAGAAAAATAGAACGGAGCGATTCTAGAGGCGCCACCTCACCACCCCGTCTTCTCCTTTATATAAGTATATTGATATTCATTATATATATGTCATCTGTGATAATTTTAAAAAAATATATACTATTTTGATAATAAAGGTAATCGATTAATTATTGGTATTTATAATATTAGTAGTTTATGCTACTAAATGAAATATCCCGTGATATTTTTGAGGTTTTAGTTAGGAGACATGTTAGTTAGAAAATATATAAAAGAATATCCACTTTGGCAAAAAAAGCTAATCGGTTAGTTATTATTGAAAGTGTTTGTCCTAAATCCAATCATGAATGATGAGTTAGGAAGAACTTTCTTGTATTCTTATTTGATTTCATTAATGTTAATAAAAGATTTGTTTTGTTTTTATTACGGGCTTTATCTATTCAAAGTGTTTTAAATAAGATGTTCTATAGTTTAGAGTAAAGCTTCTAGAATTATAATGAGATTATAATAGTGAGATCTAGAAGATGATAACTCTAGACTTAAACAGTTCCTGATCATAGGATAACTAATCGGAAGTTGGTGAATCCGCAAAGATTGGTACATACTATGCTTGCTCCCGTTAGGAGGATGTCTGTTCTCATAGGCATTTGTGTGGTGACACTATAGCTAGTATGTAGGTGCTTGTTAGGGAATAAGTTCACTGAACATGACTCGATAAGTTGAACAACTAATGGAGTTTACTCACGTGTCAATAGTTATTCACTGAGTGACAGTTGTACAAGTGTCCTTAGACTTGAGATCGTTAGAGTTATCTTGTATATAATGAACTATGCTTTGGATTAGTCCTTAGTCTCAAGGACATCCATTAGGTCTATTCTGGGCATAGGGATTTGTGTATGGAGATAGTTAACGTCAATAGAGGATCTACCCCTTCCAGTATAGGAAGAGAATATCCTATGTTATTCTTAGTATGCGAGTTCTGGAATCTCTGGCCAGAGTGTATGAAATTAGAAAGGAGTTTCTAATTTGCATTAATATGAACTTAGCATTATGAATAAGAAATCATATGATTAAATTTGATAAGGTCTGACACGAGATCCATGCCTTATATTTAATCGGGATATTGTAGGGTAGAAGGAATTCATTGTACGGTAACTAGTCACTGACAGGTTCTTGGTATTCTAAGCAGTGAATTCATATTATCCGGATAGTCGCGATATGTTGAGAAGCATCCCTCACGATGTAGAATAAATATAATTAATCAGTTAATTATATTTAAAGAATTTTAGAATTCATATAATTAATAAATAAAAAGTTTATTATTATTATTTATTTCTACTACCGGCTTAATATTGAACCTACAGGGTCACACCATAAAAGATTAATTTATTGATGAAGGTATTTTGAGAGAGCAAGTTATTTTCTAAATAGTTTAGAAAAGGAAATAATGATTAAAATAGTTTTAATTATTATTAAAGCATTTTATAAGATAAAATGTGGGGTTAATATATATATATATAAAGATATATTAAAAAACCCTAGGAGAGCCCTATAAATAGAATGAGATAGTTCATTCTAAATGACTTGAGTTTTTGTGAAAACCTAGTTGCCACCCTCTTCTTCTTCATCTCTCTCTCTCTCTCAAAAGAAGAAAAACTCCATTTTTATAAAAGCTTAGTTTTATAAAAAGCTTCATCGAAGGATTATTCTTGGTGGATACCGGTAGAGTGCTTCACACTCTGAGGAGCAACTGCTAGAATCCATTTTATAAAGCTTCGATTTTCAAGGTATGGTTACGATTCCCCTCGATCTAGATTTTATATGTTTTTTCTATATGTGCGATACATGGTTTTTACGGAATAATTGTTATATCACGTTTCCGCTCATCCGTAAATTCCTTCAATTATTAATTATAATATTATTATTTTATTTTATTAAATAGAACTGTCCGTGATATTTTTAGAAAATGAGAGCTTTTAGTTAGGAAAAATAAAAAAGTAGAAATTTTGGTTATAAAAAAGAATATACGCTTCTAATAAATGTAATCGGTTAATTATTAATATTTTATGTTACTAAATGAAATTCCCCTAATATCTTTGAAGTTATGAGAAATTTTAGTTAGAAAATATAAAAAATAATATACATTTTGAAAAAAAATGCTAATCGGGTAGTCTAGAAGTGTCCGTGATATTTTTGGGAAATGAGAGGTTTTAGTTAAGAAAAATAGAAATTTTAGTTAGAAAATATAAAAAAGACTATACACTTTGGATAAAAAAAGGTAATGTGTTAGTTATTAGCAATTATAACTTTATTATGTTATTTTATTAAATGAAACTGCCTGCGATATTTTTGGAAAATGAGATGTTTTAGTTAGGAAAAATAGAAAAGATATTATATATAGTAATTTTAATATTTTATCTAACGGTTCTCATCGATTTGATTAGAAATATTTAACGGCTATGAATTGAGTGACCTAACTTTTGGAGTACCAGACTATAAAAACTTTCAATGTTTCGTCTTTAATATAATTGAAGAAATTTAATCTTTATTTATACTTTTAAAATTAATATTATAAATAATAATTTTAATACGTTGGCTTATTTGCTTTTATATTTTGATGATAAATTTATGCATTCATCTATATTAAATTATTAAAAAAAATTATAATGAATATTTATTTGACTCGATATGATTTAATAATTTATAGGATTGTCCTTGTCTAATTTTTAGCGTTTAGTGTCGCATTCAAGGTAACTGATAATTATATATATGTCTTATGTGATTATTTTAGAAAAAGAGAAATTTTAGTTAGAAAATATAAAAAAATATATATACGATTTGGCTAATTAAGGTAATCGGTTAATTATTAGTATTTATAATATTATTATTTTATGCTACTAAATGGAATAGCCCGTGTATATTGTTTTTTAGGTTTTAGTTATGAGACATATTAGTTAGAAAATATAAAAAAAATATACACTTTGGCAAAAAAAACTTATCGGTTAGTTATTAGTAATTAGAATATTATTATTTTATTCTATTAACTAGAAATACCCGTGATATTTTTAGAAAATAACAGGTTTTAGTTAGGAAAAATAAAAAAGTAGAAATTTTAGTTATAAAAAAGATATGTTTTGGCTAATAAAAGTAATTGGTTAATTATTAGTATTTTATGTTACTAAATTAAATTGCCCCTCATATTTTTGAGGTTTTAGTTAAGAGAAAATTTAGTTAGAAAATATAAAAAAAATATACGTTTTGGGAAAAAAAATATTAACCGGTTAGTCATTATTAATTATAATATTATTATTTTATTTTATTAAATAGAATTGTCCGTGATATTTTTGAAAAATGGGATGTTTATTTTTGGAAAATGAGAGGTTTTAGTTAGGAAAAATGTAAAAGTAGAAATTTTAGTTAGAAAATATAAAAAAGAATATAAACTTTGGCTAAAAAAATAATGAGTTAGTTATTAGCAATTATAACTTTATTATGTTATTTTATTAAATGAAACTGCATGCGATATTTTTGGAAAATGAGATATTTTAGTTAGAAAAAATAGAAAAGATATTCTATATAATAATTTTAATATTTTATCTAACGGTTCTCATCGATTTGATCAAAAATATCTAACGGCTATGAATTGAATGACCAGACTACAAAAAACTTTCATGACCAGACTACAAAACTTTCAATGTTTCGTCTTTAATATAATAGTATATATATATATATATATATATAATTTTAAAACTTTTTATTTGATTAAATATTTTAATGTGGATTAAAATATTTATTTAAAATTATACGATTTTTTTTAGAATAAAAAAGGACGGTACCTCTATAAATTTTATTAATTAAAAAAATATTTTACAAACAATTTGAGATGACTCTCTCTAAAAAACGGAACAAACCGCATCAACATATTAAAAAAAAGTACAAAGCAAACAAATTTTAAAAAGACAAAACAAAAAATTTTTATCCACTATTTGATTTATAATTCTAGTTGTTCGTTGGTAGTTGAGGTGTCAGAATCTCAAGTATTCATAGTCATCCATGGATCGTTTTCACCATCTGAGTCATCCTCTTTCCTTCCTTGTTGTCTTTTTGCGGCTTGATCCCAATCGTTTTTGCAAACACAAATCTTTACCACGTCTGACGCAAGACTTGATCTTTTCTCGTCTAACACTCTTCTACCTGCACTAAAAGCGTACTCGGATGCAATTGTAGAAGCGGGGACTACTAAGATGTCTTTTACAATTTTTGCTAAAACCGGGAATTGTAACTCATGACTCTTCCACCATGTTAGTATATCAAAATCATCATTTAACTCATAACTACAAGAAAAAAATTTCGCTAATCATACTAAAAGCAGAAGAAGGTACAGAAGATGAAGTGGAAATTCTACATTTTTGTTTTTTGGTTATTATAGATAAAATAGTACTATTAAACCTACTAACAGTACTACCACTCTTATGTGGTATAACACTTTGAGTTTTTTGGAGCATACATATCTACAAGACGATACAACAAGTCTAAACAATTATGTACATATAGAACATGATTATATGAAACTCCTAACACTTCATAAAAATGCTCTAACATGTTTTTTAAACCTTCCTTTCTAACTCTAGGATCAAGAAGATATGCAACACCATAAATATGAGGAAATTCTGTAAAGTATTCGATCCACTTAATTTTCATATCAACATTGAGGTTGCCTGGGTTGAACCTTGAGATGATAGTGTTAGGATTTATGGGTGATAACTTAGAGACAACTTAACTTTGTATTTGGTAATACTTAATTTTATTAAGTAGAACATACTGTCACAGCCAGAGTATGTTCTTGTAGCCAATTAATTTTCTGTAATAGAATTGTTTGTAAAACTTGGAAGAAGTTCATTCATTTGTTCAATCCTCAAGGAATACATCAGGTCGACAGCAAGAATAAAAGTTACTGTCATATCTTTGGCAGTAAGGTTACAAGAAGACAGCAAGTTGCAAGTCATGACAACATATTCACTCTGACAGCAACTTTGGCGGAAGCCTTGAGACAACAACCTTGTATACTCCTGACAGCAAGTTTGGAACTCCTGACAGCATCTATTGCGGGGATTTCATACTGTCACCAAAAGCGCATTCTTGTGACAACAAACTTGGAAGTGCAGGATACTGTCTCAAAGGGATAATGTTGAATTGGGGATCTACCCCGTCAAACATGTGACAGTTTGGATGTTCAAAAAACATGCGTGATGTAGTATCCCAACACTGTATCAGGCCTGCAAAGACTACGGCAGAAGCTTAAGAGACAACAAGACAAAGCTTACCAATTCGAGAGTATGACAAATCAACATCTACTGAAATTGTGTTAGCTAAATATAGAATGTATCTAGATTGCTTTTTATGTTCTGATAACTCTGATTGTATAGCAATTTAGGTAAGTCACATGGGTGTGCAAATTGTAAGGAGCTGCCACAAGATTACGACAACAGCTCCACAAACCCGTGATGACAGAGATGTGTTTAGTATACTTAGACTATCTCTCATTCTATGTTGTGTATCTTGAGAAGAATTGAAGCTTGAGAAAGACACACTTTTCTCAAGGTTGTAGCAACGCTTTGCAAAATAAATAAAACATTTATTTTGTGAGTAAACTACTTGTGTCTGCATTTCTTCTACTGATAAACATTAATCTTAGTTTTAGTTGTTGAAACATAGATTGAAATTTATCAGTATTGCATTCAACCCCCTTCTGCAATACTCAAGGACCAACAACTGGTATCAGAGCAACATATTGACAAACAAATCTGAGATCATGACGAGTATACGGAAGTCAAGTAGTATCAAGATCCCAGCTTTTGATAAGGAGAACTACAATATATGGAAAAGAAAAAATCTTGTTGTTTATCAAAGCTGCGAATCCACTATACATAGGAATCCTCGAGAATGGTCCCTTTATTCCTCAGAAAGAGATTGCAGCCTCGACGGTGGATGGTGTTGTTATTCCAGCACACTGGGTTGCCAAGAAGCCATCAGAGTTTTTAGAAACAGAAAAAGAAAAGGTAGTCCTGGATGACTATTTGCAACTCATACTGCTAGACTCTCTCACCTTGGACAAAGCCATGTGTGGGAATGTCATTGGATGCACATCAGCCAAAGAGATGTGGAACAAAGTCGAGTTGTTATGCGAAGGAAGTGAAGAGGTTAGAGAAAACCAGAGACAAATTCTTGTTTCTCAATATGAAGCCTTCATGGCAAAACCTGGTGAAGAACTGAAACAGATGTTTGAAAGATTTAGCAAACTTCTAACTGAACTCCAGATTCATGGCAAGTTCTATGAGAAGAAAAAAATCAATGTGAAGTTCTTGCTCACTCTTCCTGAGCATCTTGAACAAAGAGTTACTACAATCAGAGAAGAAAGAGACCTGAACAATGTTTCTCGTGTGCTCAAGTCATATGAGCTAGAACTCTTTCAGAAAAGAGCCATGCAAAGTGGATCGAAAGGAAAGATGGCCAATATGTCCGGTGCTCTTGTAGCTCATGATCCAAAGGTCACCCAGCCATGTGAAGCAATGCAAATCCTTCAACCAACTCAAATATCATCTTTAAAGATTGAAGAGGTGGTGGATGATGAGGAGAAGGTGGTGTTGCAACTGAATGATGTTGAGGATGAAGACTTCTACACTATAGAAGAGATGGAGAGAATGAATAATCCAACCATGGCTTATATGGCAAAGAAGTTCAAAAATATAAGATTCAAAAGAGACAAGCCATACAAGCCTCAGGGTCAAACATCTAGGTTCAGCAAATGGAATTCTTCTAAGGCTGCTGGTGGTGCCACAAGAGGAAGATACAAAACAGGAATGGCAGATAGGTCTAAATTTAGATGCTATAACTGTAATGAACTTGGTCATTTTGCTATAGAGTGCAGAAGGCCAAAACAATTTCAGAAAATGGACAAAGGAGCTAGTGGTCAATTCAAGAAGGGACAAGGGAGAGCCTATGTGGCTGAAGGAAAGTGCTGGGATGATTCTGATGATGAAGAAGAGGAAGAATATGTGAACTTAGCTCTCATGGCTAAATCTGATGATGAATCATCAAGCTCTTCAAATCAGGTACCATCACTTGTCTTGCTTGATATGTCTAAAAGTGAATATAAGCAAACTGTTGAGGAATTGAGTGCAGAAATGTTTAATATCCATACTAGTTTAATTGTTGCAAGTGAAAAAATTGCTAGGTTAACTAAACTGAATGAAACACTCATATCTGAGAATGAATTGCTTTTGCTTAAGACTAGTCCATTAGACTCCTTAGCTCAAGAAAATGCAAGACTTAAAAATGAATTAGTCTGTGTGAAGGAGATAGATGAGTTTCTGAGAAAGGAAATCACTGAAAATGAATTCAAGATTAAAGCCTTCAGGAACTCATCTAAAATTGTCCAGGATTACAATGAGAAACACATTGAGAATCAGAAAGTTGGAGTAGGTTTTGAGTATGGTAGAAGACCTGTAAAGGAATATGTGATTCATGATTGTTCAAATGATGTTGCTGTCAAACCTCGCATCCTCAAAAAGGTTGACAAACCTATCTTCAAGATCTCGGAACTTGAGTTTGATGAGGAAGCCATGCTCATCAAGCAACAAATCCTTGATGAAGATGAGAATGTAAACAGCACATCTGTTGAAGGAAAAGACACTGTCAAAAATCCCAAGATAGTAACTTTGCCAAACAATCTGACAGAATGTTCTAACGATGTTGTCATCAAAGGCAAGACAGAAACATCAAAAGATACTGTCAAACGAGTATCCAAGACAGTAACTTCCAAACCTGCTGTCAAGACAGTAGGTGCGAAAGGTACCGTCAAGAATAACTCGACATCAACTTCAGAACATACTGTCAACACTGAAACCTACAAGTCTAAGAATAGGAATGGCAAGTTAGGAATCAACAAAGGAAATGGCTATGCTCATGTTAAGAATGCTCCTAGGAAACTATGCAATAACTGTGGCTCCTCTAATCATCTAACACATGTTTGTAAGAAACCAATAGAGAGTAAAATCAATGTGACGAGGTCAATGGTAACTTACATAGAACCCCAGTTATGCATAGAACTATGAATGTTTGAAACAACATTGACTGAATGCCTTGTAAGATCACTACCATGAGTACATGTTTCAATTTGCCTATTCTATCTACTGAAAAGTGCTCCTACATGCATTCTGTTAAGACTTCTGAGCCTACTGATGTCAGTAAAAAGGCACCACCCACTAAGAAGAAGACAAGGTCTAATTATAAAACTGAGTGGGTGAGAAAAGAAGTCAAACATGAGATTTCTGATGATGATGTAAATGCTGAAAATGATGGAAACTCAGGTGTTACTAAGTCTGCAGGACCCAACAAGGATTGGGTACCAAATGCAACCTAAAAACAATTTGTTTTGAAGGGCAAGAGAAAGAAACAGGTCATGTGGATCATTGACAGTGGATGCTCAAGACACATGACAGGTGATAACGCCCTGCTATCACACTTTGTTGAGAAAGCTGGCCCAATCATAACCTTTGGAGACAACAGTAAAGGTTACACTGTGGGATATGGTTGTTTGGAAATTGGGAATGTTGTCATAAATGATATTGTTCTTGTTGATGGATTAAAGCACAATTTACTCAGTGTCAGCCAATTCAGTGACAGAGGATTCAAGGTTGACTTTGATATGATGGTCTGCAACATCTAACACAAGAAGGATGGAAGCCTCTCTCTCAAAGGAGTGAGGAAAGGGAGCTTGTTTGTTGCTGATTTAAGCTCAACCAAGAAGGATAAAATCTACTGTTTTTACAGTAAAGCTATTGTTGGTGATAACATGCTTTGGCACAGGAAATTCTCTCATCTCAACTTCAAGACAATGAATATGCTAATGAAGAAGGAGCTTGTGAGAGGACTACCTCAACAGGAATTCTGTCAAGAAGGACTATGTGAGGACTGTCAAATGGGAAAGCTGAGAAGAGCTATGCACAGGACAAATCAAGTCAACACCAACACTGAACCACTCAAGCTAATTCACATGGATCTTTTTGGCCTAGTAAATGTTCCATCTTTAGCCAGAAAGAGATATGCATTGGTAATGGTGGATGATTACTCTAGATACACATGGGTGAAGTTTCTAGAGTCAAAAAATGAAGCTACTCAAGTAATCATTGATCACATAAGAGTTCTTGATAGAACTCCAAATGCCAAAGTTCAAATATTAAGAAGTGACAATGGTACTGAATTCAGAAATGCCTCTCTTGGAAACTTCTGCAAGGATGAAGGCATTGTCCAACAATTCTCTGGTGCTAGAACTCCACAGCGGATTGGTGTTGTAGAAAGGAAGAACAAGACTCTTATTGAAGCTGCTAGAACTATGTTGTATGATGCAAAATTACCAACATATTTCTGGGCAGAGGCAATCAACACAACTTGCTATACACAGAACAGAACCATAATCAACAAAACTCATGGAAGCACTCCATATCATTTGTTGACTGAAAAGAAACCTACTGTCAAATACTTTCATGTATTTGGAAGTAAGTGCTTCATGATGAAGGACAACCATGAAAATAAAGGAAAGTTTGATGCTAAAGCTTATGAAGGCATTTTCATGGGATATGGGATATGGGATTGAAAGGACTGCTTACAAAGTCTATGTCTTAGAACACAGAATCATTGAAGAAAGTGTGAATGTCACATATGATGAAACCAAGTTTCCAGGACTGCATGAAGATGGTCAAATGCAAACCTTTAGGTTTGAAAATCTAGGATACTTGGAAGAAGAAGAAATTGTTGATGAAGATCCCAGCTACACTCAAACTGTTGATATTAAGAAAGATGCTGTCAATGCTAATGATGATGATCAAACTCCAGCTCAGTCACAAACCATCTCAACTAATCTACAAATTGATGGTGATTTTGGAGATAATGAAGAACATGGTGGAGACAACTGCACTGGTGAAGATTCATCTCCTCAAATTGGAGCTAATCCACCAGATCAAAACAGTAACTTACCTAGATCTACAAAATAGAACAAGGATCACACTAATGATCTAATCATTGGAAATCCTTCCTCTGGAGTAAGAACAAGGAACAGTGTTTCTGCTGACAGCATGTTCTTATGTTTTCTGTCTCAAATGGAACCAAAAACAATTGATGAAACATTATTGGATTCTGAATGGGTGATAGCAAGAAGAACTCAACCAGTTTGAAAGAAACAATGTATGGAAGTTGGTTCCAAGACAAAAAGGAAAATCAGTCATTGAGAAAAAATGGGTTTTCAAGAAGAAATTGGATGAGAGTGGAATGGTGACAAGAAACAAAGAAAGGCTAGTTGCAAAAGGTTACTGTTAACATGAATGAATAGATTATGATGAGACATTTGCACCTGTTGCCAGACTTGAAGCTATAAGGATCTTTCTAGCCTTTGTTGCACACTGTAACTTCAAAGTGTTCCAAATGGATGTTAAGAATGCCTTTCTAAATGGAGAGTTGGAGGAAGAGGTGTATGTTGAACAACCACCTGGATTTGAAGATGCTGAATTGTATAACTTTGTATACAAACTGTTCAAAGCACTTTATGGATTAAAGTAAGCTCCAAGAGCTTGGTATGATACACTCTCTACCTTTCTATTAGAAAATCAGTTTACTAGAGGTGTAGTAGATAAAACTATGTTCTACAAGCATCATGGCAAGAACATAATTCTGGTTCAAATCTATGTTGATGACATTATCTTTGGATCTACAAATGAGAAGTTGTGTGAAATTTTTTCATCTCTAATGAGAAACAAGTATGAGATGAGCATGATGGGAGAACTATCATTGTTCCTTGGTCTACAAGTTCTTTAACAAAGTGATGGAATATTCATATGTCAAGCTAAATATGTCAAGGAACTTCTCAAAAAGTTCAAGTTGGAAGATTCATCACCTGCCAAGACTCCCGTCTCTACATCAACCAATCTGGATCTTGATCCCAAGGGAAAGAAAGTGGACTCTAGTGCTTACAGAGGCATGGTAGGATCACTCCTCTATTTAACTGCTAGCAGACCAAACATTATGTTTGCTACATGTCTCTGTGCAAGATTTCAAGCTGATCCAAAGGAGTTACACTTAGTTGCTATCAAGAGGATTTTTAGATATCTAAAGGGCACCCTTAATCTAGGCCTTTGGTATCCTAAAAATACTGGATTTGATCTAGCTGGGTATTCTGATTCAGACTATGCTGGATGTAGAATTGACAGAAAAAGTACAACAGGTAGCTGTCAATTTCTTGGTGGAAGATTGGTGTCATGGTTTAGCAAGAAGCAACATTCAGTCTCTACATCAACTGCAAAAGCTGAATACATTGCAGCTGGAAGTTGCTATGCACAAATTCTATGGATGAAGACTTAGCTTTTGGATTATGGTCTAGTGTTAAACAACATTCTTATCTTCTGTGACAACACTAGTGCCATAGCCATCTCAGACAATCTTGTTCAACACTCTAGGACAAAGCACATTGATATCAGAAATCATTTCATAAGAGAGCATGTTGAAAGAGGAACTGTGAAACTGATCTATGTCCCAACAGAAAAGCAACTTGCAGACATCTTCACTAAACCTTTGGATGAAGCCACCTTTAACAGGTTGGTAGGTGAATTGGGAATGCTTAATTTGGTATGTTAACTTAGTAGTTTTTACATTTTCAAATTCTGGATGTAGCTCGTGACAGTAACCTCTAAGCTGCTGTCATGAGAAGTTACTGTCCACGTAGTCTCTATTCTTTTTGACAACATGTTTGCTTTGATTATGCTAAAATTGAATTTTGTGCTAGTCTTACTGTTAATAGTTAGACTTTGTGTGTCATTAACTTGAATGTTTTCAAAATTTGAGAAATTGGTCAAAGGAATTGCACAGATTGGGTTTACATGGGTTAATTGTTGGACTAGTGGATGGCATAACTCTTAATTGCTATTTGTGGTAGTTGTATGGGTAATCTAAACTGTTGACCATTTACCTTACCCCTCACCTAGTATGCCTATAAAATGAACCTTAGGCCATATTAGTTTCACATTCAGAAAAAAGGTAAAATGGAAAATAAAGTAGGAGTCGAGTACAAAGCTAAGATGTGGTGTGAGTCCTCGCATAAAGAAGTGGTGGAAGAGATGTTCCAACAGATGGATGAGATCCTCGAGGAGGAACAAGAGAACGAAGAAGCTGCCAAGGCCACTGAAGAGGCAAAGTGGCAAGAACAAGAGAAAGTACTTCAAGCGCTCCTCAAGCAGGAATGACGCACTGAAGAAGAAATTCGTTCAGAAGGTTTAGGACTAGTTGACAAAATCATGAAATCATAATTTGTAATTCTCTAATATCATGATGATTTTATTAATAAAACTTGTCCTATTTTCTTCCATGTTTCTTGTTTTTGTGCTATGTGTTTGTGTTTATTGACTGATTAATCTACTGTGCATGAATACAAATTTTTGATTGAATTGAATATGTGTATATGGTGATTCTTGAGTTAAGTAAATTAATGAAATGATCTGTTAAAATTCTCGACAGTTATTATTTTCCGTAAGGGTTACTGTCGTCAAGAAAGGTAACTGTCACAGTATACCATGGCAGTTAGTTTCTTGACAACGGTAAATAACATTCTGTCAAGAGTTTTAAAAGGTACTGTCATTAAGGTACTTAACGATGACAGTAAGTTTTTGCGACAAAGTGCTGTCAAGCAAAACTGTTAGGATTTATGGGTGATAGCTATGGGACAACTTAACTAGATACTTTACTTACTTAATTTTTATTAAGTATGAACATACTGTCACAGCCAGAGTATGTCTTTGTAACCGTTTTATTCAGTACAAATAAGATTCTAGTGCATCTTGGTAGAAGTTCATTTATTTGTTCAAGCCTCAAGAAGTACTCAAGATGAACAGCAAGAATAAAGATTACTGTCACAGCGCTGACAGTAAGGTTACTTGAAGACAGCATGTTGCGAGTCACGACAGTACATTCACTCTGACAACAATATTGGTGGAAGCCCTCTGACAACAACTTTACCTTAGCCTGACAGCAATCTTGAAAATCCTGACAGCACCTTTAGCGGGGATTTCGTACTGTCACCAAAAGCGCACTCCTGTGACAGCAAGCTTCGCCATCAGGATACTGTCATGAGGGATAACATTTGTATTGGTAAACAACCCAGTCAAACTCGTGACAGTTTGGATGTTCAAGAAACAGGCGTGTTGCAGTATCCCAACACTGTAACAGGTCTGCAAGACTACGACTGAAGCTTGAGAGATCACATGACAAAGCTCACCAATTCCAGAGTATGACAAATCTACATCTACTGAATTGTGTTAGCTTAAAATAGAATGTTTCTAGATTGCTTTGTAATGTATTGATAAGCTGTCTGTATAGAAATTTAGGAAACAATCACGGGCAGGCAAATTGTAAGAAGCTGCCACTTGAAAATGACAGCAGCTTCACAAGACCCGTGATTGAAAGTGATAGGTTTAGCCTACTTAGTCTATCTCTCAATTCATTCTTTGAAATCACTCAAGAAACCGAAGCTCAAGAAAACAAACATTTTCTTGAGGTTGTAGCAACCCATTGCAAAATAAATAAAACATTTATTTTGTGAGAATTACTCGTGTGTCTACTTGTGTTTGCATATGATAAACTGATAATCCTTAATCTTGGTTTTAGTTGTTGAAACGTAGATTGAGTTTTATCAGTATTGCATTCAACCCCCCCTTCTGCAATAGTCAAGGACCAACAACTGGTATCATAGCGGACAGATTGTTTAACAAATCTGAGATCATGACAAGTATGCAGAAGTCAAGTAGCATAAAGATTCCAGCTTTTGATAAGGAGAACTACAATGTATGGAAAAGAAAAATCATGTTGTTTATCAAAGATGCGAATCCATTATACTTGGGTATCCTCCAGAATGGTCCCTTCGTACCACGTAAAGAAATTGAAGCCTCAAATGTAGATGGTGTTCTTGTTCCAGCATATTGGGTTAACAAATTACCTTCGGAGTTTCTGGAGCCAGAAAAAGAGAAGGTGGCCTTGGATGATTACTTGCAACTCATCTTACTGGATGCTCTCACTCTGTACAAAGCCATGTGTGGGAATGTCATTGGGTGCTCATCAGCCAAAGATATGTGGAATAAGATCGAGCTACTGTGTGAAGGAAGTGAAGAAGTGAAAGACAACCAGAGACAAATCCTTATCTTACAGTATGAAGCCTTCATGGCAAAGTCAGGAGAAGACCTAACAACAATGTTTGAGAGGTTTAGTAAACTTATGACTGAGCTACAGATTCATGGCAAGTACTATGATAGAAAGGAATTAAATGTCATGTTCTTGCTCACACTTCCTGAGCATCTTGAGCACCAAGTCACTGCCATAAGAGAAGGAAGAAATCTGAAAAATATCTCTATTGAAACTCTATATGGTGTGCTTAAATCATATGAGCTTGAGTTTTTCCAGAAAAGAGCTATTCTAGCTGGATCCAGAGGAAAGATGGCTAATATGTCAGGTGCTCTAGTGGCTCATGTGCCAAGAATCACTCAACCTAGTGAAGAAGCTCAAATCACTCAACCTGCTTCAGTACCCTCTCTTAAGATCGAATAGGTTGTGGACGATGAGGAGAAAGTTGTACTGCAGATAATTGATGTTGAGGATGAAGACTTCTACTCCTTAGAAGAAATGGAAAAGATGGATAATACAACCATGGCTTACATGGCTAAGAAATTCAAGAATATAAGGTTCAAGAGAAACAAGCCATATAAGTCTCAAGGTCAAACATCAAGGTTCAGCAAAGGGAACTTCTCCAAAGTTGAAGGTGGTGCCACAAGAGGTGGATACAAAACAGGGATGGTGGACAGATCCAAGTTTAGGTGTTACAACTGCAATGAGCTTGGTCATTTTGCTACAGAGTGCAGAAGACCAAAGCAGAATCAGAGGATGGATAAAGGGTCAAGTGGACATTTCAAGAAAGGACAGGGAAAGGCCTATGTGGCTGAAGGAAAGTGTTGGGATGATTCTGATGATGAAGAGGAAAAGGAATATGTGAATCTAGCCCTCATGGCTAAGTCTGATGAGGCCTCCTCTAACTCTCCAAGTCAGGTACCCTCACTAGTCTTACTTGATATGTCTAAAGATGAATACAAGCAAACTGTTGAGGAATTGAGTGCAGAGATGTTTCATGTTCATACTAGTTTAACTGCAGCTAATGAAGAAATTGCTAGGTTAACTAAATTGAATGGAGAACTCACTTCTGAAAATGATTTGCTTTTGTTAAAGACCAATCGATTAGAATCTTTAACACAGGAGAATGCTAAACTAAAAAATGAGTTAGTCCGTGCTAAAGAAATTGAGGAGTTTCTAAGGAAAGAAAATAGTGAAAATGAATTCAAGATTAAAGCCTATAGAAACTCATCCAAACAACTTCAAGATTATCATGAGAAACACACAGAGGATGAAAAGGTAGGAATAGGTTTTGAATATGGCAAAAGACCTGGTTAGGAAATTGTTAGTCAGGATTGTTCAACTGATGCTACTGTCAAACCTCATGTCCTCAAGAAACTCAACAAACCAATTTTTAAACCTTCTGAACTTGAGTTTGATGAGGAAGCCATGCTTATCAAGCAATAACTTGATGATGAGGATGAAGGTACTGACAGTACAATAGTTGGCGGAAAAGATACTGTCAAAATCCCCAAGACAGTAACTTTGCCAAACAATCTGACAGAATGTTCTAAAGATGCTGTCAATAATGGCAAGACAGTATCTTCCAAAGATACTGTCAAGAGAGCTTCAAAGACAGCAACTTCCAAACCTACTGTCAAGATAGAGGGTATGAAAGGTACTGTCAAGAAAAGCTCGACAGCAACTTCAGAACATCCTGATGACACAGTAACCTACAAGTCTAGAAACAGGAATGTCAAGTTAGGAAATGGCAATGCTAATGCTCCTAGAAAACTATGCAATAATTGTGGCTCTTCATATCACTTAACTCATGTTTGTAAGAAACCAAAGGAGGTCAAGAACAATGTGACCCTGCTAGATGGTAACTTACACAGAACCCCCATTATGCATAGACCTATGGTAGTATGTAATAACATTGATTGTATGCCATGCAAGATAACTGCCATGAGTACTTGTTTTAATCTGCCTATTTCTTCTACTGAACATTGTACCTACTTGCAAACTGTTGAGACTTCTGAGCCTACTGGAAAGAGTAAGAAGGCCTCATCCACTAAGAAGAAGACCAAGTCTAATTCTAAAGATAAGTGGGTGAAGAAAGAAGTCCAACAGAAGATTCCTGATGTGATGGTTAAAGTTGAAAATGATGATTATGCTTGTGATACTGAAGTGACTGGACCCAATAAGGATTGGGTACCATATGCCTCTTAAATACAATTTGTCTTGCAGGGTAAGAATAAGGAGCAGGTCACTTGGATCATTGACAATGGCAAGGGTTACACAGTGGGATATGGCTGTTTGGAAATTGGAAATGTTGTCATAAATGATATTGCACTTGTTGATGGATTGAAGCACAACCTGCTCAGTGTCAGCCAATTCAGTGACAGGGGATTCAAGGTTGATTTTGACATGATTGTGTGCAACATTTATCACAAAAAGGATGGAAGCCTTTCTTTGAAAGGAGTAAGAAAAGGAAGCCTGTTTGTTGCTGACCTAAGCTCAACAAAAAAGGATAAGATTTACTGTTTCTACAGTAAAGCTACTGTTGGTGACAATATGCTTTGGCACAGGAAACTCTCACACCTCAACTTCAAAAAATGAATATGCTGATGAAGAAGGAACTAGTGAGAGGACTACCTCAACAAGAATTCTGTCAAGAAGGACTGTGTGAGGACTGTCAAATGGGAAAATTGAGAAGAGCTGTGCATAAGTAAAAGCAAATCAACACCAACACTGAACCACTCAAACTAATTCACATGGATCTCTTTGGACCAGTCAATGTTCCATCAATAGCCAGGAAGAGATATGCATTAGTTATGGTGGATGACTATTCTAGGTATACTTGGGTGAAGTATCTAGAATCAAAAGATGAAGCAACTCAAGTTATCATTGATCACTTAAGAGTTCTTGACAGAACTCCAAATGCTAAAGTTCAAACACTAAGAAGTGACAATGGCACTGAGTTCATAAATGCCACACTTGGTAATTTCTGTAAAGATGAAGGAATTGTACAACAATTTTCTGCTGCAAGGACTCCTCAGCAGAATGAAGTTGTAGAAAGGAAGAACATGACTCTCATTGAAGCTGCCAGAACTATGCTTAATGATGCAAAGTTACCTACATACTTCTGGGCAGAAGCTATCAACACAGCCTGCTATACACAGAACAGAACCTTGATCAACAAGACTCATGGGAACACTCCTTACTATCTGCTCAATGAAAAGAAACCTACTGTCAAGTATTTTCATGTGTTTGGAAGCAAATGTTTCATGATGAAAGACAACCATGAAAAGAAAGGGAAATTTGACACTAAAGCTTATGAAGGCATTTTCATGGGGTATGATTTAGAAAGGACTGCCTATAGGGTCTATCTTTTGGAACACAGAATCATTGATAAAAGTGTGAATGTCACATTTGATGAAACCAAGTTTCCTGGACTGCATGAAGAAGGTCAAATGCAGACTCATAGATTTGAGAATCAAGGATACTTGGAGGAAGAAGAAGTTGTTGATGAAGAACCTACTTTCACTCAAATTGTTGAAACAGAAAAGGATGTTGTCATTGAAGAGTATGTCAATCAAACTCCAGCCCAGTCACAGACCATCACAGGAAATACTCAAATTGATGGTGACTCTGGAGACATTGAAGAAAATGGTGGAGACATTTGCCCTGGTGAAGATTCAGTTCCTCAAATTGAAGTTACTGTCTCAAATCAAACAAGAAGCTTACCCAAAATCACTAGGTGGAACAGGGATCACTCAAATGATCTAATAATTGGAGATCCCTCTTCTGGGGTGAGGACCAGGAACAATGTTTCTACTGACAGCATGTTTTCTTGCTTTCTATCTCAAATGGAGCCTAAAGCAATTGATGAAGCATTGTTGGATTCTGATTGGGTGATTGCTATGCAAGAGGAACTCAACCAGTTTGAAAGAAACAATGTTTAGAAGTTGGTTCCAAGACCTAAAGGAAAGTCAGTTATTGAGACAAAGTGGGTTTTCAGAAACAAACTGGATGAAAATGGAAATGTGACTAGGAACAAGGCAAGGCTAGTAGCTAAAGGTTACTGTCAACAGGAAGGGATAGATTATGATGAGACATTTGCACCTGTTGCCAGACTTGAAGCTATCAGGATTTTCCTAGCCTTTGCTGCTCACTGTAATTTCAAGGTGTTCCAAATGGATGTCAAAAGTGCTTTTCTAAATGGAGAGTTGGAGGAAGAAGTGTATGTTGAACAACCACCTGGTTTTGAAGATGTTGAAATGTATGATTTTGTGTACAAGCTGTTCAAGGCACTTTTATGGTTTGAAACAAGCTCCAAGAGCATGGTATGATACCCTCTCTGCGTTTCTATTGGAAAACCAGTTCACAAGAGGTGTAGTAGATAAGACCTTATTCTACAAGCATCATGGCAAAGACATCATTCTGGTTCAAATTTATGTTGATGATATCATCTTTGGTTCATCAAATGAGAAGCTGTGTGAGAAGTTTTCATCTCTAATGAGAAATAAGTATGAGATGAGCATGATGGGAGAACTGTCATTCTTCCTTGGTTTACAAGTTCTTCAGAAAGATGATGGAATCTTCATTTGTCAAGCAAAGTATGTCAAGGAACTTCTCAAGAAGTTCAACTTAGAAGATTCATCACCTGCCAAGACTCCTATCTCTACCTCAACTAGTCTGGATCTAGATTCCAAAGGAAAAAAAGTGGACTCTAGTGCATACAGAGGCATGGTTGGATCCCTTCTTTATCTAACTGCTAGCAGACCTGACATAATGTTTGCTACATGTCTCTGTGCAAGGTTTCAAGCTGATCCAAAAGAGTCACACTTGGTAGCAATCAAGAGAATTTTTAGATACCTTAAGGGCACTCCTAATCTAGGCCTCTGGTATCCTTAAACACTGGATTTGAGCTAGTGGGGTATTCTGATTCAGACTATGCTGGATGCAGGATTGACAGAAAAAGCACTACAGGAAGCTGTCAATTTCTTGGTGGAAGATTGGTATCCTGGTTCAGTAAAAAGCAACACTCAGTTTCTACATCAACTGCAGAAGCTGAATACATTGCAGCTGGAAGTTGCTGTGCACAAATCTTATGGATGAAGAATCAACTGTTGGATTATGGCTTAGTGTTAAATAATATCCCTATCTACTGTGACAACACTAGTGCCATAGCCATCTCATACAATCCTGTTCAACACTCTAGAACTAAGCACATTGATATCAGACACCATTTCATAAGGGAGCATGTTGAAAGAGGAACTGTGAAGTTGATCTATGTGCCCACAGAAAAGCAACTTGCAGACATTTTTACAAAACCACTGGATGAAGCAACCTTCAACAGGTTGGTAAGTGAATTGGGAATGCTAAATATGGTATGTTAACTTACTAGTTTTTCATTCTTTTATTCAAGTGAAGCTTGTGACAGTAACATCTTAAGAAGTTACTGTCATGAGAAAAGTTACCGTCTACCTAAGTCTCTATCTGCTTTCGACAGCACGTTTACTTTGACTTTGTTAAATTGAATTTTGTGCTAGTCTCTTACTTGAAAATTGATTTTTGTATGACACTAACTTGCATGTTTGTTAAAATTGAAATTGGTCAAGGATTCTCCTTAATTGGTCAGTTTTGCCTTGATTGTTGTATTAGTGGTAGACATCACTTAATTGCAATATGTGGTAGTTGTATGGGTATTCCAAACTGTTGACCGTTTACATCCCTCTTAACCTAGTATGCCTATAAAATGAATCTTAGGCCATATTAGTGAATCATTTGGAAAAAAGGTAAAATGGAAAACAAAGTAGGAATTGAGTACAGGCCTAAGCCTTGTGGAAGTGAACCCTACAATGAAGAGGTAGAAGCACTGTTTGATGAGTTATGGGATATCCTTGATGAGGAAGAGGAAAAAGAACTTGCAGCCAAGGCCGCTGAGGAGGCTAAGATGCAAGAAGAGGAAAAGGAGTTTCAAGCACTCCTCAAGGAAGAAGGAACCTCAGAAGAGAAAGTTAGGGGAAAAGTCTTAGAATTGGTTAAGAAAGACTGTACTGATTAGTTAATCTCACCAATTGTAGCATTTTCCTTTCTTCATTTAATTAAATCAATAAAACTTCTCTTTCTGCAGTTTCTATTTGCTTCCTGTGTGTGTTGATTAATTGCTTAACTGGTTGAATGTTGTTATGAATGAATAATGAATCAGTAATAACTATTGTAAATATTTAACTGGTGAGTCCTCAGTTAAGTTTTTAATCATAAAAGTTTTAATACAAAGTCTTGACAGTGTTGTTTTCCCGCAAAGGTTGCTGTCATCAAGAAAAGTTGCTGTCACAGTTCTTTGACAGCTAACTTCTCGACAGCAGTAAACAACATTCTGTCATGACTTGGAAAAGATACTGTCATATGAGAACTTAACGATGACAGTAAGTTTTGAGCGAAATGTTTCTGTCACGCAAAACATGCTGTCATCACACCAAAGTTACTGACACGGTTGTTTTGAGCGCACATGTTACTGTCAATTTAGTGGACCGTTAAAATTGGACACATATCCTCCACGAGGAGAGAGAAATCAGCCAGTAACCCACATGACTGCTAAGTGGGTTAAGACACGATTTCACTTTTCCACTTTGTCAGTTAAACGCTTGAACATCCATCTAAATTCATCAAACATTCAACTGTTCTCAAAAAGCAAACACAACACTCACCTTTCTCTTATCTCCAAGCAATTCATCTCTTACCTTCTCTCTTCTTCTCTCAAGCAAAACAAATGGCCCCCAAACAATCAATTTCACAAACAAACTTTGCTGGCATCTACTCTCCAAGTGATGCTGGTGAGGGTTTCAAAGGGCTTGTCTATTTCATGAATAAGTCCTATCTTGGGTATGCAATTACCTCCACTCCTGTTCTTGACCTAGACAGGATTGAAAATTTCTGGGAGACAGCCGTTGCTCAAGAAGATGGTGACATCTCCTCCATTCAGTTCAAAATCAAGGAGCACAGCTACTCTCTCACTGTTCAGGGCATCAATGCAGCTTTGGGAATTGTGCTAGAACCAGGAAAGGATTATGCTGAGCTTGCTAGTGATGAGACCCTGAAGAAGCTCTTCTTGAAGATTGGGTATTCTGGCCCTATTCTTGAAGAGGGAACAACAAAATGGTACCCTTCTGGTGAAATGGACAGGAAATATCTCTGCAAGGAGTGGAGTATGGTGTTTGATGCTATGGTGAAAGTGTTCTCTACCAAGACCACAGGCTGGAATGGCATTCCCACCTACATCAAGAAGCTCACTCACTCTCTTGTTCATGGGTACAAAGTGGATGTTGGAAAGCTGCTCATGGCACACTTCAAGGCTGCCATAGGTAAGAAGGTAAACATCTATCCTCGGTTTTTAATGTTGTGCATCAATTCTTTATGTGACTTTGATGAGAATGCCCCTCGTTTGGAGGTGTGCCCTGTACTAAAAAGAAACACTCACACAACTCTCACTTCACAGAATTTGAATGCACATATTCCACTATGTTTCACCAAACACATGGTTGATCAAGTGACTGACCTTGATTTTCCATTACCCTCTGGTTTTGATACCTTCACTATTGAGAATGAAGCTGGATTAGACCCAAATTCAGCTAACCCTCATTCTACTCCATACACTCAGCCTAGGTTCTCTATACTTCCCAAAGTACAGAGACAAGCCTTGCAAGAAACCAGAAAAAGACCCCTAGAAACTGGTGTTGGTGGTAGTACTGAGAGTCAAAAGGGAGTTCCTGCACCTAGTGCAGCAAATAAGGAAGGTAGTCAAATAGAACCCACGGTGGTTCCTCCTGAGCCTAAGAAGAAGAGAGCTAAGAGGACCAAAACCACTGTCAGCCATCCTGCAGTCTCCCAAAAGACTGTAGAAGAAAATAGGGAAATAAACTCCTCCCTAGATGTGCCTTCTCAACAAGGGACATCTATTGAAATTGGCCTATCTCCCAAGGCAACCTGTAAAGAGTCTGCACAACCTCATGTTCCAACTCATGAGGAGCCTCCACTTGCAGAAACACACATGGAGTCAGGATACTGCGAGGATTTCAATTCCCCTGTTGATGCCTCTCAAGTTACATCTGAGAAGCAGCCACTATTCTCTTCTCCACTTTCACCTTCTTCCTTCCCTACACATTCATTTGTTTCTTCTCCACAACCTAGAGAGGGGGACAGTCCCAACCCTTCACGTTTTGATCATCCATCTTCTCTCATGGATGAGCCCCCATCAAGTGGTCCACAAGAACCCATTTCTCAAAGTGAGATGGACACCACTCCCTCAAACACTGAGAAAGAGCAAAGTACAACTCTGCTAGAAAATGAAACAGCCAGTACTTTGTTCAATCTCCAAGGAGCATCTTACCTCAGGGAAGATGCTGTCACAGCCCAAGTTGTTGTCAAAGACACTGTGGATGTTGCTGTCACAGGTGATTCTTCTATCAAGGACTCAGTTGAAGTTACTGTCACAACCAAACCTGCTGTCCACATTGCAGAGGAACCTACTGTCAATTTTCCAACTGACAGTAACATTCATGGCAAAGCTCCTGTCACCTCTACACAGCCTGACTTTGATGCTGTACTTCTTGAGGATGTCTCTGATGATGATGTGCCACTATCTCAGTTCTTAAAGGTACATTCTAAACCATCTATTTCATTGCATGTAAGTACTGCTCATACCCATGCATCTAGGATGAGTGAGGGTGTGCAAAAGAAAAGAGAGATAAAAGAAAAGAGAGGTGAGCATCAAAATGAGAGGCAACCAAATGAGCTGGCAAAAGGTGAGGGACTTGAGCATGTCCAGAGTGAAATTGAGGGAGCCACACATGTCCAAGCCTTAGGCCATGAGAGTTCTTTTGTGAGGAGTGATGAGATCACTCAGAAAAACACTGAGAGTGTGAGAACCCCCACAACCTCCAGGCCCCAATCTTTTCCTTCATCCCCAAGAAGGTTGAGATCAGGTGGCCCCTCTACATCTTCCAGGTTGCAAGCTCTAGAGCACAGGTGTCTGTCCATGGAATCCAAAATTGATAGTTTGTCTACCATGGTGGCCTCTGGATTCTCTCCCATTCAGGAAGCCATTCAGGCTCTATCTGCCAATCATGATGCTGCCAACTTACCTAAGGGGGAGAAATGGGTAAGATCGGAATCTCAAAAGGCAGAATCAGGAAGGGAAAGCTCTGGAAAAGAAGGTTTCCCCAAACAGGATATTGCTCAGGGGGAGCCTGTCTCAAAGAAGGCTTCAAGGAGTGAGGGGGAGCCTGCAGCTAAAAGAAGATCAGTGCCTACAAAGAAAAAAAGGGGGAACTAAAGGAGATTCAGGAAGTAAGGGGAGCAAATGCAAGAAGCTGAAAATCTCTTTGAATATGATATAGCTGGAGAAACAGTTCTAATGTCCAAAGAAACCCTGGAAGCTATGCAAAGGGGTGTTTCTTCCAAGAACCCAATACTACCTCCTGTGACTATAAGAGAGCCAACTTCAATTCCAAAGAAGAGTGCTCTTGAAAGGCAATTGAGTGAAAAGGAGGAGCAGAACAGGTTGGGAAAAGGGAAAGACAAGATGCCTGAATACATCCTGTCAGGAAACACCTGGAGTGAAAGAACAGAGTTCAACCAAGAAGATGCAAATGCCCTAATGGTTGACTACAGGGAAAGTACTCTGAAGAATCATGATGAACACTTCTACAAGGTAGTTGATGAAGCTATGAAGGAGCCTAACAGAAGATTGAGTAACTGCTCAACTTTTCTCAAGGAGAAAATCACCAATGTATATGTAAAGATCAATGAAGAAAGGAGGTGGGCTATTGATGTGTACTTAAACACTGGAATATCCATGTTCATTACTATACAGCTGCTGCAGAATCTTCCAGCAAGAGTGCTAACAGTAATGAATAACAAAATCACAGCAAACTATACAGCCTTCAATGAGATCTTGCATCTGCAAATGCTGAGTCTAATTTCAGAGAAACTCCCAGAAGTCTACACCAATCCATTTTGTGTCTACTATGAAGGTACCACCAAAAGTGGTAGCAAGAGATGTGCATATATGAGTATAGGAGGGACTTCAACAATGGAGTCAAAGTCAATCTTAAAGGTGTTAAACATGATTCTCAACTCCAAAGCCAACAAGGAAAGAGTTCTTGCTGTCAAAGCAATTTATGACTTGCTGGTAAAAAGGGACAAGGAACTGAGCTCTACTATGAAGAAGATGATCTCCAAAGCAATCTCCAACAGAGCTGAACAAGGAGAAAGCTGCTCCTATGAGGTTCCTCATGATGATGATGATGAGTTGGATGGTAGTGGAGGAACTGGAGAAGCAGGAAATGCTAGTGGAAGCACTTCTGGGAATGTTGGATCAAAGTCCCAGGAGGAAAATAGAGAAGAAGCTCCTGTACAAGAAAAGGAAGATGATGGAGCAACAGAAGAAGAGGAGTCAGTAATTTTTGAAGCTTTGGAGGCAAATATCTTAAGATGTGCTATTGACAGTATAAATGTTGAAAAAGATACTGTCACCAAAGAGACTGTCACAGAAGACACTGTCCTCAAGGAAGCTGTCAGCAAAGAAACTGTCACAGAAGAAACTGTCAAGAAAGATACTGTCATGGAGGACACTGTCAACAAAGATGCTGTCAAAGAAGGAATCAAGCCTACTCTCAAGCCAAAGAGGACAAAAACCTTAGCAAGGGCCTGGCTCTCTAGACAGGAACCTGAACCTGAGGAGATTTCAAAAGCAATAAAAGGAAAACACAAGTACTCAGGAAAGGAGAAAGCCACTGGGCTTGGCAGGAATTTGAAGAAGCCTATTCAATCAAAGCTCTACAGCTCTCTGGATCTTTTGGAAAAGGAGGCTGATCAAATCAAGAGCGTTGAGGTGAAGTTGGATAACAACAATGAAGCAACTGAATATGTTCTTTGGTTTGATGCATCAAGACTAGTGAGAGTCAAAAAGGACTTTTCCATGGAAGTGTCATCATATACTGTATCTGCAACTCTTTCAATGAAAAAGACAACAGAAACAAGGAGAGTTGAATACTTCTACTTAGTAAGAATGGTCAATCTAATGCAAGGTTATGATAATGTCCCTGAAAGTGTCATGAACCATGTGTTGGCATACAAAGCCTTGAGGGATGAAGAATTCTATCAGAAGTTTGGAGAATGGTCTCTATATGATGATAATGACATTGCTCATTTACTTGAATGTTCTGATGAAGAAATGGCTGAGTATGAAGATGACATTCATGAAGAAGTGGTGCAAACCCAACCAAGTCAAGAAGAATCCTCAGAGCCTACAGAAAGAGAAACCACTGAAGATACAGTTGATACATTCCTGGACAAAAGCAGAGAAGCCAACAGGATGGAAAGTGAAGGACCCAATTACCAATCTTGTATGCTTGAGAATCCTCTGAGAATCAAGTTCATATGGGAAGAGATTCCAGTAAGAAGCTTTCACAAACTTAGAACCAGTGCTCTGAAAAACTTACTTTTCTTGGTGATTGGATCAATTCATCCATTGGAACAACAATACTCTTCTGAGATTGAGAGCATTATTCAAGCAAGAAAGGGTGAAGACTCAAAGCTGGATAAGTTAAGGAGAAAAACTCTGAATGCATACCCTGGAAGTAGATTCAAAGACTTATGGTTGGATCTTCAGGATGATAGGGTATGTCTCTCCAAGACACTCCAGAAACACATTGATGAAATTGAAGATGAGGGTATCACTCCTGATGAAATAGCACTGGTGGAAGGACTCAGAGAAGTTCTTAAGGAAGCTCTCAACAGAGAGGATGAAGCAAGACAGAAAAAGAAATCTGAAGCTAAGTAAAAATCTTTTGTTGAATTCTGATCTTGTTAGTTAAGTTGTCAGCATGTATTAATTGTAAATTTGTTGTTATTGTCCATAAAAACAAGTTGGGGGAGATTGTGAGGATTTATGGGTGATAGCTATGGGACAACTTAACTAGATACTTTACTTACTTAATTTTTATTAAGTATGAACATACTGTCACAGCCAGAGTATGTCTTTGTAACCGTTTTATTCAGTACAAATAAGATTCTAGTGCATCTTGGTAGAAGTTCATTTATTTGTTCAAGCCTCAAGAAGTACTCAAGATGAACATCAAGAATAAAGATTACTGTCACAGCGCTGACAGTAAGGTTACGTGAAGACAACATGTTACGAGTCACGATAGTACATTCACTCTGACAGCAACATTGGCGGAAGCCCTCTGACAGCAACTTTACCTTAGCCTGACAGCAAGCTTGGAAATCCTGACAGCACCTTTAGCGGGGATTTTTTACTGTCACCAAAAGCGCACTCCTGTGACAGCAAGCTTCGCCATCAGGATACTGTCATGAAGGGATAACATTTGTATTGGTAAACAACCCAGTCAAACTCGTGACAGTTTGGATGTTCAAGAAATAGGCGTGTTGCAGTATCCCAACACTGTAACAGGTCTTTAAGACTACGACTGAAGCTTGAGAGATCACATGACAAAGCTCACCAATTCCAGAGTATGACAAATCTACATCTACTGAATTGTGTTAGCTTAAAATAGAATGTTTCTAGATTGCTTTGTAATGTATTGATAAACTGTCTGTATAGCAATTTAGGAAACAATCACGGGCAGGCAAATTGTAAGAAGCTACCACTTGAAAATGACAGCAGCTTCACAAGACCCGTGATTGAAAGTGATAGGTTTAGCCTACTTAGTCTATCTCTCAATTCATTCTTTGAAATCACTCGAGAAACCGAAACTCAAGAAAACAAACATTTTCTTGAGGTTGTAGCAACCCATTGCAAAATAAATAAAACATTTATTTTGTGAGAATTACTCATGTGTCTACTTGTGTTTGCATATGATAAAATGATAATCCTTAATCTTGGTTTTAGTTGTTGAAACGTAGATTGAGTTTTATCAGTATTGCATTCAACCCCCCTCCCCCCCTTCTGCAATAGTCAAGGACCAACAAAAACCTACTATCATCACACCAATTGTCACTGACAGTTTGTTTAAGCGCATAGGTTATTGTCAAAAGTAGTGGACCGTTACAATTGTTAATTCAATCTCCACGTAGACAGAGAATAAAGGGAGCACCCCACGTGGTGGAGTTACTGGGTAAAGACATGATTCCAATTATCCCTTTTTTCAGCAAAACATCTGAACTACCCTCTTTATTCAACAGTTAATTAGACAAAAAGAAAACTGACACAAAACAACCACAAAGCAAAACAACTTTCTTCTCTTTTTTTCTCTTTACTCAATCAACTCATTTTCTATACTTTCGTACTTCAATTAACAACAATGGCCCCCAAGCAATCAATTTCTCAGACTAACTTTGCTGGTATCTATTCTCCAAATGATGCCGGTGAGGACTTCAAAGGGCTTGTTTCTTTCGTGAATAAGTCCTATCTTGGGTATGCTATTACCTCAACTCCTGTTCTCGACCTAGACATGATTGAAAATTTTTGGGAGTCAGCTGTTGCTCAGGGAGATGGTGACAATGGAACCATCAAATTCAAAATCAAAGAGAACATTTATACTATCACTATTTAAGGCATCAATGCAGCTTTGGGAATTGTGCTTGAACCCGAAAAAACCTACACAGAGCTTGCAGCTGATGAAACCTTGAAGAAGCTTTTCTTGAAAATCAGGTATTCAGGACCCATTCTCGAAGAGGGTACAACGAAGTGGTACCCATCTGGTGAAATGGACAGGAAGTATCTCAGGAAGGAATGGAGTATGATTCTTGATGCCATGGTGAAGGTGTTCTCCACAAAGACCACCGGTTGGAATGGTATACCCACCTACATCAAGAAGCTAACTCACTCTCTTGTCCATGGCTACAAGGTGGATGTTGGAAAGCTACTCATGGCACACCTCAAAGCTGCCATAGGTAAGAAGGTATATCTCTATCCTCGCTTTCTAATGATGTGTATTAATTCTCTCTGTGATTTTGATGAAAATGCTCCTCGCACAGAGGTTTGCAATGTTTTGAAAAGAAACACACACACAACTCTCACTTCACAAAGTTTAAATGCACATATTCCACTTTTCTTCACAAAACATATGGTTGATCAAGTGCCTAACCTTGATTTCCCATTGCCCTCTGGGTATGAAACCTTCTCTCTTGAGGATGAGGCTGGATTAGACCAAAATTCAGTTAACCCACATTCTACACCATACACTCAACCTAGGTTTTCTAGGCTACCCAAAGGACAAAGACAAGCCTTGCAACAATCCAAGAAAAGGCCTTTGGAAGCTGATGTTGGTGGTAGCACTGAGAGTAATGAGGGAGTTCCTGCACCTAGTGCAGCAAATAAGGAAGGTAGTCAGACAAAACCCATAGTGGTTCCTCTTGAGCCTAAGAAGAAGAGAGCTAAGAGGACCAAAACCACTGTCAGCCACCCTGCAGTCTCCCAAAAGAATGTAGAGGAAAATAGGGAACTAAACACTTCCCAAGATGTTCCTTCTCAAGAAGGGACATCTATTGTAACTGGCATGTCTCCCAAGGCACCCTGTAAAGAGTCTGCACAACCTCATATTTCACCTCATAAGGAGCCTACACTTGCAGAAACACAAAAGGAGTTAGGGCATAGTGAGGATTTCACCTCAACCATTGATGCTTCACAATCTCACCCTGTGGAGCAGCGAATATTCTCTTCTCCACTTTCACCTTCTTCCTTCCCTACTCATTCTTTTGTTTCTTCTCCACAACCTAGAGAGGGGGACAGTCCCAACCCTTCAAGTTTTGATCATCCATCTCCTATCATGGATGAGCCCCCATCCAGTGGTCCACAAGAACCCATTTCTCAAAGTGAGATGGAAACCACTTTTTCAAACACTGAGCTAGAACAAGGTACAATTCTGCCAGAAATTGAAACAACCAGTACCTTGTTCAACCTCCAAGGAGCATCTTACCTTCGGGAAGGTGTTGTCACAGCCTCAATTGTTGTCAAATACATTGCAAATGTTGCTGTCATAGACAAACCTGTTGTCAAGGATGCAGTCAAGGTTGCTGTCACAACCACACCTGCTGTCCAAGATGCAGTCAACCCTACTGTCATCCCTTCAGTTGATAGTAACATTTCTGGAAAAGTTGTTGTCCCCTCAACACAGCCTGATTATGATGCAGTTCTTATTGAGGATGCCTCTGATGATGATGTGCCACTCTCTCAGTATATCAAGGTACATTCTAAACCCTCTTTTTCAATGCATGTAAGTACTGCTCATACCCATGCATCTAGGATGAGTGAGGGAGTGCAAAAGAAAAGAGAGATAAAAGAACAGAGAGGTGAGCTAAAAAATAAGAAGCAACCAAATATGCTGGCAAAAGGAGAGGGACTTGAGCATGTCCAGAGTGCAATTGTGGGAGCCCACACTTATCAGGAAATAGGATGTGAGAGTTCTACAGTGAGGAGTGATGAGATCACTCAGAAAAGCCCTGAGAGTGTGAGAAACCCCTTAGCCTCCATGCCCCATTCTCTTCCTTCACCTCCAAAAAGGTTGAGAACTGGTGGCCCCTCTACTCAAACTGCCATAAGGCTGGAAGCCCTGGAGAACAGATGCCAATCTATGGAATCCAAGCTTGATAGTATATCTACCCTGGTAGCTACTGGATTTGATTGAATTCAACAGTCAATTCAGTCTTTATCTGCTCAAATTGATGCTGCCAACTTACCTAAGGGGGAGAACATGGAAAGATCAGAATCTGTCAAAGAGCAAAGTGGTGGGGCAAAAGGAGTGCATGTATCTCAAGGGGAGTCTGGGAGTAAGGGGGAGTCATAAAGAAAGGGGGAGCAATTTGCAGACCAACATGCAAGTGGAACTGGCAACCTATTTGAATATGTAATTGATGGGGAGAAAGTACTGATGTCTAAAGAAGCATTTGAGGAAATTCAAGAAAAATCAAAATCTAAAAGACTAATACTTCCTCCTGTATCAATAAACGAGCCAACTCCTCAACCTCAGGAAACTGCATTACAAAAACTGTGGAAAGAAAAGGAGGAGCATAATAAGTTGGGGAAATGCAAAGGGAAAATACCTGAACATTGCATATCAGGAATCATATGGACCGAATGCACTGAAATTGATCAGGAAGATGCAAATGCCATGATGGTGGACTACAGGGAGAGCACACTGCACAATCAGGATGAAAAATTCAACATGATGATTGAGGAGGTAATGAGGGAGCCAAGTAAAACCCCAACTCAAATCTCAACATTACTAATGAGCAGGACTGTGAGTGTATGTGTGAAGATCAATGAGGAGAGGAGATGGGCCATTGATGTGTACTTGGACACAGGAATCTCTATGCTCATAACTATGCAGTTATTGCAGAACCTTCCAGCAAGGGTGTTGAGTGTGATGAAATCCAAGATTACAGCAAACAACACATCCTTCAATGAGATTTTACAGATGCAAATCCAGAACCTAATCTCAGAAAAACTTCCAGAGGTGTACCTTAATCCATTATGTGTCTACTATGGAGTAGTTACAAAGGATGGTGTCAAGAAGTGTGCTTATCTGAATCTAAAGGGCACATCAACAATAGAGACAAAATCAATCGTGAAGGTGCTAAATGTGATTCTCAACTCTAAAATCAACAAGGAGAGATTTCAAGCTGTCAAAGCAATTCACAAGATACTGGCAAAGAGAGAGGAGAAGCTAAGCTCTAGAGTAAAGAAGTGAATCTCAAAGGCCAATGCCAAGAGAGCTGAACAAGGTGAAAGCTGTGCTTTTGATGACACTCTTGATGATGATGATGAGTTGGATGGAAGTGGAGGATCTGGTGTGGCAAGGAATACTGGTGGAAAAACTGCTGGAAAGACTGGAAGAGGAAGAGTTGGATAGAGTAAAGAAGAAGCTCGTGAGCAAGAAAAGAAAAATGTTGGTGCTACAGAAGAGGAAGAGTTTGAAACTCTTGAAGCTTTGGAGGAAAACATCTTAAAGTGTGTAACTGACAGTATCAATGCTGAAAAAGATGTTATCACCAAAGAAGCTGTCAATGAAGATACTATCACGGCAGATGTTGTCAGCAAAGATACTGTCATGGAGGACACTGTCGAGAAAGATGCTGTACGAAAAGACACTATCGTGGAAGATGTTGTCAAGGATGAAACCAAGCAAGAAGTCAAGCCTAAAAGGACAAAATCCTTAGCTAAGGCTTGGTTTTCTAGATAGGAACCTAAAACTGAGAAGGACCACTAGAGCAAAGAAAGGAAAAACAAAGTACCCAGGGAAAGAAAAGGCTACAAGATTTGGCAGGAAACTGAAGAAACCAATCCAAACAAAACCCTACAATAGTTTTGACATACTGAGAAAATAGGCTCTAGAAATCAAGGATGTTGAAGTGAAGTTGGATGATAACAATGAAGCAAGCATGTATGCCCTTTGGAATGGTAAATCAAAATCAGTAAAAGTTGAAAAGGACTTTAATATGGAACTTGTTTCATATGTGGTAAATGAAGACTACTCACTCACAAAAGGGAAAGTCACAAGGAGAATTGATTATTTCATCTTAGAGAGTTTGGTGAATCTACTGCTAAGTTATGACAATATACCCAACAAAGTCATGGAACATGTTCTGAAGTATAAAGCTGAAAGAGATGAAGAATTCTATCAGAAACATGGGAATTTGATAGAGCATGATGATGCTAATATTGCTAACTTATTAGAGCACTCCGATGAAGAAATAATTGACATTGATGATGATCTCCCTGAAGAAGAAGAGCAAACCAGGCCAAGTCAAGAGAGACAGACCAAAGCTGCACATGATCAGTCTGTTGAGGAAATGAAAGCTAAAATCTTGAGCAAATACAAGAGTCTGAACAAAACGAAGAGTGAAGAACCAAACTTTCAACCCTGTGTACTAGAAAGTCCTATGAGGATCAAGCAAGGAAGGGAAGAAATTTATTTGGACAACTTCCACAAGCTCAAGACCAGTGTACTGAAAGACTTATTTCACATGGTGACTGGATCAACTCATCATTTAGAATTGATGTGTTCCTTTGAACTTGAAGATATTCTTTAGAGAAGGAAAGGTGAAGACTCAAAGCTGGACAGGGCAAGGAGGTCAACCCTAAATTCATTTCTTGGCAGAAGGTTCAAGCTTGATCAAGGTACACTACAATTCAGAATCTATGTCTTTGGTCAAGAAATGTGGATGGATCTCAATGATGCTCAGCAGGTCAACTCTAGAACAGCTCAACAATACATTGATGAGATTAAAGATGATGCATTCTCTCCTATGGAAATATCTATGGTGGATGGTCTCAGGAGATGTGTAGTAGAAGCTCTCAAAAGAGAGGGAGAAGCAAGGCAGAAAAGAAGATCACAAGCATAAGCTAAGTAAAATCTTTTATATCTGCTCAATCATTCAGGAACAATTATGTTTGTAGTTATTCCGATCTTTGTTAGTTAAGTTGTCAGCATGTATTGATTGTAAATTTGTTGTTATTGTCCATAAAAACAAATTAGGGGAGATTGTTAGGATTTATGGGTGATAACTTAGAGACAACTTAACTTTGTATTTGGTAATACTTAATTTTATTAAGTAGAACATACTGTCACAGCCAGAGTATGTTCTTGTAGCCAATTAATTTGCTGTAATAGAATTGTTTGTAAAACTTGGAAGAAGTTCATTCATGTAAAGCATAATGTAACATAAAATGTAACAGAGATAACTACAACTCAACAAAGGACAAGACAGACAATAATATTAACAGAAGCACAGGAATCCAGAAGTAAAGAAGAAAAGGTAAACTCAAAAAATCAAAATATGGTATGTATTCTTGAAGTCCGTAAACAGGTCACGGAAAGAAGTTCATTAATATGTTCAAGCCTCAGTGACATATAAAGAAATAAGACTTTCAAGACTACAGAAGTATTTGAATGATTAAGAGTTAGTACCATAGGGTTCCAGTGATTTTAATGAAGCAACCAGAACGACAAAGGACTTATCAACAACATTGAATTGAAGACATGGAAGTATTGATCGAGTGTTAGTCATCTGTGAACCAGACCAGTTGCAACAGTTGTCAGCATCTAAAAGATCAAGATGTTTATCGTCTCGGAAGAAGTTGATTTAAGTCTAAATCTGAAACATCCTGAAAGTCAAAAGAATATTACAAGGTATGTTTAGGTTTAAATAGAAGTACAATTTGCTTGCTGAAAAAGGAAAGAAACTTCAAGGGTCAATCAGTAAGAGAAAAGATTCGATGGTTTTCTTTTAAGAAAAACCATCGAAGTGGATCAAGTGAAGTTGAAAGAAAAACCATCGAAGGATTGTTTTTAATTCGATAGATTTTATTTAAAATCTATCGAAGGAAAGAAAAACAAATCCATTAGATAGTTTTTAAAATAAGGAGCAAGTGAAACTTTTGTGAACTTTGTCAGGTTGATGAAAGATTGGACGGCCAGGATTATTCCATAAATGGTTCGATAGTTTTTCAAAGAAGACTACAATTGGAGAGTGAAGACAGTGTCTTCTTCAGTTAGTGTTTTCACAGAACATCATTTACGAAGAGAGAGTTTTGAGCTTGAAATTGACAAAGAAATTAATAGTGCTTTGAATTCTATCATTGTAATGATTTTGTGTAACCTAAACTCATTGAAGCTAATCCTACGGATTAGAATTGTAGCACCCCTCGCGGTTTATATTTATAAAACGATATATTCCCCGACTCGTGTTTTGATTTGGTGTATTTGATTTCAGACTAGAACACATATAATTATCCGCGAACGAAATTGAATAATTTGTGAGTATCGTATTCACCCCCCCTTCTACGATACTTTGGACCTAACAATTTGTATCAGAGCTTCTTGATTGATGTACAAATCAGATCCGGTGAATGAGACCAAAATCAAACAAGGCTTTAAAATTTGAAGCAAATTTTTTAACTTTCAAATTTTTTTCATTTAATTGGAATTTCTTGAATTTTAAACAATTTGAAATTTTCAGAAACCATGAGTGCTCCAAAGACAACTGCTGGTATCAAGGTTCCCCCTTCACTAGAGATGATTTCGGTTTGTGGAAGATGAAGATGCTGTTATTTATCAAGGCATCTAATCCGTTGTATATTAGCATATTAGAGAATTGGCCATTTATACCAATGAAACCAGTTGGTGAATCATCATCTCCTGATGGTACCATAATTCCTCAAGCCTCAACCCCAAAGGAACTATCTGAGTACACAGATACAGATAAAGAACTGATTCGATTGGATACAGGTTTGATGCTGATATTGACAGACTCCACAGACAAGGAAATGAGCTATCAGTTAATGAACTGTGTGAGCGGGAAACAAATGTGGGATACCATAAACTTGATAATGGAAGGAACTGAAGACGTGCAGGAAAACAGATTGGACATCATGACTTCTCAATATGAATCATTTAGGTCACTTCCTGGAGAAAGTATATCTCAAGTCTTTGAGAAGTATACTAAGCTGTTGAATGAATTAACCATGAAAGGGAAGACCTATCCTCTGAGAGAGACAAACAGGAAGTTCATGATGACACTGCCCCATCATGTAGAACACAAGTCCTCACCCATAAGGGAAATAATTGACTTTACTAAGATGCCATTGGAAATGATTTATGGCAAGCTTAAGACTTATGAGATGGAGAAAGAACAAAGTGTGATAATCTACGGACCAGGGACAGTGGACAACAAGAACTCTGTACTCGCGAGATCAGCTGCACTTGTAGTGGATGAACCAACAACTTCTGATATTCAGGTTCAAACCCCTAGAGCTGGAAAGGAGGTGAATATAGAAGCTGAAATGGATTCTGTAAACCTGGGTGTTGATGAATGTGATTACTACACCCTAGAAGAGCTTGAGCAAATGGAAGACAAAACCATGGCGTACTTAGCTGCAAAGTTTAGCCACATTCGTTTCAAGAGAAACCCTAAGTACAAGTTCAAGGGCTTAACAAACAGATTTCAGAAGAGGAAGTATTCACCAGGCACTGGCTTTAAAGGAGGCTACAAGACTGGCATGATTGATAGAAGCAAATCAAGATGCTACAACTGCAATGAGTTAGGGCATTTCGCCACTGAATGCCGGAAGCCTCGTCAAGCAAGAGACAAGAAAGATTCTTATGAGGACTTGAAGAAAGAAAATGCCAAGTTGAAACAGCAACTGGAAGCCTTATCTGGAAAGTAGAAAGGAAAAGCTTATATTGCAGAGGGTAAAAGTTGGGATGATACTGATTCAGATGAAGAGGAAGAGTATGTAAATCTTGCCCTAATGGATGACTCTTCAGAGGAATCACCACAATCATCTCAGGTACCTATCTTAACTACAATTGACATGTCTAATTCTGAGTACAAGAAAACTGTGCAAGATCTTAGTGTAGAATTGTTTAATGTACACACAAGCATGCTAGCATCAGAAATTGAAAATGCTAAACTAGTTCTTAAGATTAAAAATCTAGAATCTAGAATCTAGAATCTAAGAATTAAAAATCTTAGACAGAGGAATGAGTACTTAGAGAACAAGGTCAAGTGTAATGATGAGATAGAGACTATCCTCAGGAAGCAGATTTCAGACCTAGATTTGAAACTGAATGCATATAAGAACTCCGCCCTAATTACTAAGGAAATAATTGATACTCAGACCTTAGGGAATAAAACTGCTATAGGATTTGACTACAACAAAAGAACTGGAAAGAAGATAGTGGAATTCCCTATGACATCTTCAGCTGTCAAGAAGGATACTCCACATATTCTTAAGAATGTAGATTATCCAGTTTTTGTTAAGCCTGTTTCAGCACCTTTTAATGAGGATGATCTAGTCATAAGACAAGAATTGGTTGAGGAGGATTTATTGAAGGAAGTAGAGATAAAGACTAAGTTGCCTAGGAAGTCAGTAAAAACTGAATTACCTAAAACTGATTTAGGCAATAAGGTTAGCAAGGCTAAAAAGAACAGGAATGGGAAAGATAGTGTTAATCAGAATATTGTTTCATCTTCTCCCATTTCATCTAGGAAGTTGTGCACTAATTGTAATTCTACTGGACACCTTACACATGCATGTAAAAAGGTTAAAGTGGAAACTACTGTTACTTCTGAAATGCATAACATGTCTGACATGCCTGATCTTCATGAACCATGTGGAAAGAAAGAGTGTTTACTTCGTGCATACAATATCATGCATGCTTATTTTAAGTTGATGAATGAATCTAGTAGCACTAATAGTAAAAATGATAAATCCACAGACAACATGAAAGTCAAACAAGTTAAGACTGACTTGAATGTTACTCCTGTTAAAGTATCTAAACCTTTAGGACCCAAACAAGTTTGGGTACCAAAGTCCGCTTAATCAATCTGTGATTGCAGGGTAAAGTTAAAAGCTCAAAGGTCGTGTGGATTCTGGATAGTGGCTGTTCTAGACACATGACAGGTGAAGAGTCCCTGCTTATAGAGGTGGTTAAGAAGATCGGCCCGATTGTAACCTTTGGAGATGACAACAAAGGATTCACTACGGGATATGGTAATCTGAGAATTGGGAATGTCATCATTGAAAACATCTCTCTTGTTGAAGGATTGAAGCACAATCTTCTAAGTATCAGTCAATTCTGTGATAAAGGATACAATGTAGATTTCAGAAAGGACAAGTGCTTGATCACAAACAGGAAGGATGAGAAGCTTGCTCTACTGGGAGTGAGAAAATGAAATTTGTTTATAGCCGACTTAAGTTCTACCAGTGAAGGAGAAGTTACATGTTTCTATAGTAAGGCATCTTCAGAACAAAGTTGGTTATGGCATAAGAAGCTCTCACACTTGAACTTCAAAACTATGAACTCTTTGGTAAAGAGAGAGTTAGTGAGAGGGTTGCCCCTGATAGAATTCTATCAGGAGAGACTATGTGAAGCATGTGAAAAAGGGAAGTCTAAGAAGGCATCACACAGAAGCAGAGAAATGACAAGCATTGCTGAACCTCTTCAACTGATTCATATGGATTTATTTGGTCCAGTCAATGTTATGTCACTTTCAAGAAAAAGATATGCATTAGTGATGGTGGATGACTACTCCAAGTACACGTGGGTGTTATTCTTACATTCAAAGGATGAAGCAACACAACTAATCATTGATCACATCAAGAAGATAGAAGTGGAAGCTAAGCTACCTGTGCGGACAATCAGATCAGACAATGGAACTGAATTCAAGAATGCAGTTCTTAATGATTTCTGCTCAGAGAAAGGAATATCAAGACAGTATTTAGCACCAAGAAATCCTCAACAGAATGGAGTAGTGGAAAGGAAGAACAGAACCTTGGTTGAAGCAGCAAGGACAATGTTAAATGAATCAAAACTTCCCACTTACTTTTGGGCTGAAGTAGTGAATACAGCTTGCTACACTCAGAATTGAACCCTGATTAACAAAGATCATGAAAAGACTCCGTATGAGTTAATGGCCAACAAGAAACCAACACTGAAGTACTTTCATGTGTTTGGTGCAAAGTGCTTTGTACTAAAAGATGGACAACATCTAGGCAAGTTTGATGCCAAAGCAGATGAAGTCATTTTTCTGGGCTATTCTCTGGAATCTAAAGCTTACAGGGTGTATGTGATTGAAGATAATAAGGTATTTGAAAGCCTTAATGTAACATTTGATGACACCAAAAGACCAGGCCTGCAAACAAGAGAGAACTCTGAATCCTTGGTATTTGAAAATCTATCAGGAGATCTCTCTGACATTGAAGAAGAACCTGAAGTTGTTCCTGGTAATAATAATAATGATAATGATAATGATTCTGGACCAAGTGGTGACAGTGGTGGAGATCCTCAAACTACTACAGGATCCACTAGTCAATCAACAGAGTCAACGGATCATACCGACAACAACTCAGGGGGAGCAGGAGAAGGATCAACTAGTTGTTAATCCCAAATGACCTAACAGAATTGTAGAAAGGGGGGGGGGGTTGAATACAATTCTAGATATTTCGAAACTTAAAACAACTTACAATAAAAAAACTGTACTGAAATAAAAACACAAACAAATATAAAATTTCAGTTGGATGTTTTGAGGATCCAACTGAGATGTTTTTATTGCGGAAATAATCTGTGTTACAAATGTATCACAGCTGCTCAGTTCTTGATACAAAGTGAGAGTGCTCTTGAAAGAAGCTAATACAATCTATTTTTATCTCACACTTCTATATCTAAAATGAACTGCTACACTTGGTTATATAACCCAAGTTTACAATGCTATTTTTGGCTACTCTAAAGTACACTAAAGGTAACCGCCAGTAGCTTGCTTTTCATCCCTTTTGTCCAATGGTCCTTGGAGATCTTTGTCTTCTGTCTTCAGGCTTATAAAGATCCCTCTCAAAAACCAGATTGGAAATTGGAATGTTTCCTTATTCCCTATGTCCATTTTGATGGCTTCCAATGCAAAGTACACTTCCACATCTCCTTTTGATCTGTCAGAAAACTGTCACTATCACTTTGTCAATTATTCAGAAAAGTGATAATGATTCGTTGATAGCAGTAAGATGTGTTTCGTTGATAGCTTTATTCTTCGTTTCGTTGATGGTATAATCCTCGTTTCGTTGATAGAGTAATCTTCATTCCGTTGAAAGACTAATCTTCATTCCGTTGACATGTCTTCACTTAGGCAAAATTACAAGGCACAATATATTTACACTTAACCAACCTATTTTGCCTATCTAGTACATAGTCAACATGACTTAGAAAACCTGACTAATACCTACAACAAATGCATATCAATCTAGTGAAGTATTGTAAAATGCAATTGCTACATCACTCATTTCGTTGATGAGCTTCATGTCAATGGAAGCTTCAAAGCATGCCATTCCGTTGACAGTTACAATATTGACTTAATACAAAATCTACTAAGTGTTTTATAATTATCATCAAGAACAACATATTCCTAACACTAGTCACACTCCACAACATTTTGAACAAGGAGAATCATCAAGATCGCATCTGCCAAGACAAAGGGTATGGAATAGAGATCATCCCTTTCACTTGATCATTGGTGATCAGGACACAGGAGTGAGAACTAGGAGGACATCACAAAATGAATGTCACTATTCTGGGTTTCTTTCAGAAACAGAATCTAAGAAAGTTAAAGATTTATTGAAAATTAATGAAATACAAAGTAGAAAAGTCTTACAAAACAAGTGCACAGAGTTGCTCCTCTAGTCTGAGCAAATTTCATCTCTTTCTCTGTGGCAGTGTTTTCTTCCCCTTCCTTGCATTATTCTCCTCAATTTGAGCTTGGAGCCTCCTATAGAAAATCTTCTCTTCTTCATCTTGATTCCCCAACTTGGACTGCATTGATCTCAGAGTATCATTGGATGCCTTTTCCAGTTGGTCTTCTATCCTGAAGAATCTTCTACAGTTGTCTCTGTCTCTAAACTCCATCATCCAATAGGGTTGGAGATGGATCTTCTTTCCAGATTGAGGGACTTTGAGAACCCTGGGAAGTGCATCAGGCTTGTTCCAGCTTGCCTTGATTTGACAGATTTTGGAGACAACCTCAGACTTGGCAGTTTTGGTAAAGACAAAGTCTTTCTTCAAGCATTTGAACACTGAGAGCAGTGTTTGGTAGTCTTCTCCTAAAATCCTGTAGAGAGGCCAAGTTTGTTCCCTTCCACCTTTGTAGACAAATACCAATCTCTCTGGAAGTCTATGAGAAGCTGCAATACCTCTCACTTCCACCAAGTCATTAAGATCAATATTTAGGCTAGACTCCTCCCTGATGTCAGCAATGTACATGAAGCCTTTTGGATTGGTGGGAGGTTTCTCAACTTGCTGTCTTCTCCAAAATACTGGCTTAGCCTTAACAGCCCTTTGCCTTGCTTTCTTCTTTGCATCCATTTCAAATAGAAACTTTGGGAAGTTAGCCTCATCTAGCTCAATTTGCTCTTCCTTTGGCTGAATTGGCTGATCATGAAAGTTTACTGGATGTTCAGGATCACAGGCTAACTTGTCTTTGAAGATTAGATCAGGAAAAGTTGGAGGTTCAATTGGTGCAGAAGAGTCCGTGGAATTACTCTGAGAGTCATCATTATCAAAAGCTATGTTTCTCTTAGCTCTTGCCTTGGGTTGCCTTGTGCTCTTCTTTTTACTCATTTCCTCTCTGGCTTTTTATTCTAGCTGTCTTTCTTCTTCATCAAGAGATTGAGCAACTGCAAGAGCTTGCATCTGCTCTTTCTGATTCCTTAGCCTTAGCCTCAGCAAAATTTGGGTGACCAGCCCAAACACAAATTTCTTGTCCATTTCTGCAGACAATTGCTCTTTGCTTCCTTATCTCAGGATCATTGCTTTCCTTGTATTTTGTGATAAGTAGTCCAAGAAGCTTGAGCTCATCTGGATAAGGTGAAGGATAAAAAGTTCTTGCTATATTTTTGCCCTTTGGTTTAGCAGGGGACTTGGGAGATAGGCTTCCTTGAAGTGTAGCTTGTTCCACATCCCTAATGCATGAAGTTTGTCCCTTTTCTTTCCTTGGACCTTGAGTAACGCCATGTAGAAGGGGCTTTAGTTCATAGGAAGAATTAGACTGTGGCTCCCATTCCGTTGACACTAAAACCATGGCATTCGTTGATGGTGCTGTAGAAGTAGCTTGATTCGTTGATGGATGTCTGGTCTTTGCAGATTCAACTATCTTCTTGATTCTTGCATCTATGCTAGACCATTGGTCTTTAATCTGTTCTGCAAGTTGTAGCCTCATAGATGCTTGCTGAATCAGGTCAATGCCATCCAGTTTATCCTTTCCAGACTCCCCCATTGCTAGTGGCTCCTTTGGTAAGGAAATGGCTGGGACCATAACCTTTGTGATTTGAATGTCTAGCTCCTTAGATTTCTCCCCCTTTTTGTTATCATCAAGAGAGATGATAGGGAGTCCCTGAGCTGCCACTAGCTGGGCTAGGAGTTGTGTTTGCTTCTCCTATTCCTTCTACATTTGAGAGAGAGTAGCTTCCACCTTGTCCACTCTGGAAGAGAGAGTCTTCAAGGAGGTAGCCACTTCAGGTTCCTTAGAGAAAAACCTATTCATCTTGGACACAGTGAGAAAAGGAAGCTTTTCATCTAGCCTCCTTTTAGTAGCATCCTTAAGATTGCTAATGGAGTCCTTGATTTCCCTAGCTTCAATCCTTGTCTGCATCATCTGTAGCCTTTGGATTTCCAGTGAATCCATGATAGCCTTGTAGAATTTCTTGTCATTGGCATTTGCAGACTCATGAGCCAGATAGGCCTCATTGTACTGCCTTGTAATTGCAGCATCCAGGTTGATTCTTCCTTGCATATCCTGAGAAAGCCAGTTTGGTGTAGGGGGCACCACAGAAGTCCCAGTCTGTGAAGTGATGGCCACCTGTAGATTGTCACCAAAACTGTCATCATCATCAGAAAAATCAAACTCACCACTTGCTGCAGCTCCTGGAGACAAATTGGTCAATGCATCCTTTGCCCTTTACATAGATGCAGTTGTATGAATGAGGTTGAATGACCTTTCTGCCTCCACATTGCCCTGTTGAGCCATAATTTGATAGGCTGGCACAGGATGAGTAAAGGTCTCAGGATCCAGGGAAATACTATCCAGAGTTTGTTGATAATGCTCTTGGAAAGTAAGTTCCCTTTCTCCCTCATGAACCTCCATTACTCACTTGCAATGGCTGTTTCCTCCCTTATAGCTCCTGTAGTCTCTTCTCTCTCTCCTCTATATTCTTGTATCATGGGCTCCCCATGGCTCACACCTCTCACACCCTCACCTTCACCTACTAAGGTGGAACCCTCAGCCTCTCCTTTTGCCTGACTGGAAGAAATAGTCAGCCTCTCACTCTCAGCCTCTGCTTTTGCCTGGCTGCACGCCAGCCTCTCAGATTCACTCCCTCTCAATCCTAAAAGTGTCTCGACTACCACTAGATCATCTGCACTAGTTGTGGGAACAACTTGATTTTCAAGAAAAGGTGCAGAATGAACTATCAACGGTATGGTAGTTTGAACTGTCAACGGTATGGATACCGTTGATGGAGAAACACTTGTCAACGAAAGAGACTGTTTCGTTGATGAAGTCAATAAAGGATTTTGAGAAAATGAAACTACTGTAGAATCTGTGGTGATTGATTTTAAAAGTGGTTCCACAGACCCTCTTGTAGCTTCAAAAAAGGATGATTGGTGGCCCAACAAATCACTTAACAAGTGATGGTCACCAATTTCAGAGTGGGGCTTCTCCAAGAAAAGAGTTGGAGAATCAGGGATAGATGAATGGATCATATCCACATCTAAAGACTGTGTAGGTGAATTGTGTGAAGTTGGTTCCAGATTTATGTTTAGAGAATGGGACTGTAACCCCAGAGTAATAATAGGGGTTACATCAAACTGAATTTGTGAAACTGGAAGTGTTGCTTCCAGTGTGTGTGCACCCTGTGTGACCTTGGATTTGTGTCTTACCCTTCTTTGGTATTGGGAAATTTCTGTTTGGGGGCTTGAAGTGTCCCTTACCCTTTTGGACTGTGCTCTTGGAGGAGAGCTTGTTTCAATAACTACATCCTTTTGGGAGGATGTAATTAGACTTGTGCTAATTTCCATGTTACTCACTATGCCTTGTTGGGAAGACACAATGGGGCTAGCTTGGGAAACACTCATCTCTCCCACCTTATCCTTAGGGTTTCTTTGATGTTCACCCCTTCCCTCACCTCTCACAACACCCGCACCACTCCCCTTTGGTTGTGTAGTGGATTTTACAACAGGTGCCTTTTTAGAAGCACCCGAGGTTGGCTTGGAGGATTTCTTAGATTTTGGTTTTGTTGTTGGGGCAGGAGCCTGTTGGGTCACAACTACAGACTCCATAGCAACAGAGATGGGTGAAACAGTAGAAGTAGCAGCTATACTAGCAGGAATATTAGTAGTACCTCAATTATTGGCAAATACACCACTGGGACATCACCATTGTGGTTGAGCCTCAGAATATCTGTCAGGACCCTCTTTTCTTGTACAAAGCAGTCAAATCTGGAAGTAGGGTTAGAGATAACCAATGGTGCTGGACTAACATGGTTAGCCAACATCATCATAAATCTAGCATAATACATATTCCTTTTCCTATTAGCCTTATCACCCAACTTAGCACCAATTTCATACATAAGTTGGGTGCTAAAGTTATAATATCTATCAGTTAAGAGCATGGTAAACAGAATTAACATAGAATTAGTTAATGCATCAAATTACTGCTTTTACCAGAAAAGACCTTAATGAATGCATCAGCTAAGTAGCTATATTCCCTAACCAAACCTCTCCTAATTATCCTACCCAAATTATCAGTAGGCAAAGAGTAATTTATAGAATTAAGCATGTTAATCATTTCAGTATATGTAGGCAAAGCTAAGCAGTTATTTTCAGGAAGGTGTAGGCATGGTTGCAATACATCATAATTGACTATATACTCTTTACCTTGAATGGTGAATTGCAAAGTGCAATTTGTCCCACTATACTCACATGAGGTCCAAATCTCCTCGATTATCTCATTGTAGAGTGGAGTTGAGTGAAACATTGCGTAGCTCAGTTTGCAATTCGTCATGAAATCCATCATCTTGAAAAAGATTCTGTTCGGGCTTTCCTTGACAACAAAAGGAATGGAGTTGTTCTTCTCATAGATGAACCCTTCAGCTGACATGAGTTTGACTATTGGTGCCATTGTTGAGTGAGAAAAAGCTTGAACTTTGATTTGCTTTGAGAGAGAAGAAGTAAGAAAACCTTTGGAAATTTTGAGAGCAGGTAGAAAAGAATTAAAGAAAACAAAATTTCTTAAATGCTAAGACTGGCAACGGAATAAGGATTTCGTTGACATAGTAATTTTGACTTAGACAAAATTTTACTTTTTCCTGAGAAACTTAATTCACAGAAAAATCATAGCAAATTCCTGGCTGCATTGTAACTTGCAAAAATATCAGAAATAATTAAGAGAAATTTAGCATACCTAGCTCACTTACTAATCTTGAGAATGTTGATTCATCAAGTGGCTTGGTAAAGATATCTGCAAGTTGTTGTTCACTTGGAACAAAATGTAACTCCACAGTACCATTCATAACATGTTCTCTAATGAAATGATACTTGATGTCAATGTACTTGGTCCTTGAATGCTGCACTGGATTCTCAGTAATGGCAATGGCACTAGTGTTGTCACAGAAGATAGGAATTTTCTCAACTCTTAGTCCATAATCAAGTAGTTGATTTTTCATCCATAAAATCTGTGCACAACAACTTCCAGCTGCAATATACTCAGCCTCAGCTGTGGAGGTAGAAACTGAGTTTTGTTTCTTTCTGAACCATGACACAAGCTTGTTTCCTAGGAATTGACAGGTGCCAGTTGTGCTTTTCTTGTCTATTTTACATCCTGCATAATCTGCATCTGAATAACCAATTAGTTCAAAGCCAGATTCTCTAGGATACCAAATGCCAAGGTTTGGTGTTCCTTTGAGATATCTGAAAATCCTTTTAATAGCAACTAAATGGGATTCCCTAGGATCAGCTTGAAATCTAGCACAAAGACATGTAGCAAACATAATATCAGGTCTACTAGCTGTTAAATATAAAAGTGAGCCTACCATGCCTCTGTAACTTGAAATGTCCAAAGATTTTTCCTTAATATTCAATTCAAGTTTGGTGGCAGTAGGCTTGGGAGTTTTGGCAGGAGAGCATTCCATTAAATTAAACTTCTTTAACAAGTCATGAATATACTTTGTTTGACTAATGAAAATGCCTTCATTAACTTGCTTCACTTGGAGACCAAGAAAATAAGTTAATTCTCCCATCATGCTCATTTCATATTTACTTTGCATAAGCTTGGCAAACTTTTGACAAAGTTTTTCATCTGTAGACCCAAAAATTATGTCATCTACATAAATTTGAACAAGTATAGTAGAGCCATTCACAACTCTATGAAAAAGAGTTTTATCTACAGTACCTCTAGTGAAGTGATTCTCAAATAGGAACTGTGAAAGTGTGTCATACCAGGCTCTAGGTGCTTGTTTCAAACCATAGAGTGCTTTAAGGAGGAAGTACACATACTCTGGAAAATCATCATCTTCAAAACCAGGAGGTTGACTTACATACACCTCCTCTTCCAATTCCCCATTCATAAAAGCACTCTTCACATCCATTTGATAGACCTTGAAATTGGCATGGGCTGCATAGGCTAGGAAAATCCTTATTGCTTCTAGTCTTGCAACAGGAGCAAAGGTTTCATCAAAATCAATTCCCTCTTCCTGTGAATAGCCTTTTGCAACCAATCTAGCTTTGTTCCTTGTGACTATGCCATTTTCATCCATCTTGTTTCTGAACACCCATTTTGTGCTTATAACACTCCTGTCCTTAGGCTTGGGCACCAGCTTCCAAACTTTATTCCTCTCAAATTGGTTTAGCTCCTCTTGCATAGCTAATACCCAATCTGGATCTAGAAGTGCATCCTCAACTTTCTTTGGCTCATCTTGAGACAGAAAGCTACTATATAGACATTCCTCTTGAGTTGCTCTTCTAGTTTGGACTTTTGAAGAAACATCACCTATAATGAGTTCAAAGGGATGATCTTTAGTCCATTTCCTTGAGGGAGGTAGATTAGCTCTTAAAGAAGTAGCTTCATGATCATGGTTGTCTTGATTAGATATTTGTCCTTGAGAAACTCCCCCTGAGTTTGTTGTCCCTAAATGATCACTCCTAGAGGCATTTCTGTGACTGTCAACGGTATGACCATTTTGACTGTCAACGAAACGCTCATTCTGACTGTCAACGAATCCTTCATCATGACTGTCAACGAAATGACCATTTGGTCTGCCAGTAACTATTCTTTTCAATCTTAATGCAGCAATTTCATCTTCACTACTGCTTTCATCTGTGCTAGACACAACAACTTTAGGCTGTTTCTCAATAGCCTTATCATGATTCACTTGATCTCCTTCCTCATTCTCAAAAGAAAGACTTTCATGAAAACCTTCATCACAGAGACCTTGAATTTTAAGATCATCAAAAACAACATGTACAGATTCCATAACAATGTTGGTTCTGAGATTATAGACTCTGTAAGCTTTCCCTGCTGCATATCCCACAAATATTGCTTCATCTGCCTTTGCTTCAAATTTCCCCAAATGCTCAGCTTGATTTCTCAAAACAAAACACTTGCATCCAAAGACATGAAGAAAATCCAATAGTGGCTTCTTTCTTTTGAGTAGTTGATAAGGGGTCATTCCCTTGGCCTGATTAATCAAAGAAATATTTTGAGTGAAGCAAGCTGTGTTAACTACCTCAGCCCAGAAATAAGTAGGTAACTTTGATTCATCTAGCATTGTCCTTGCAACTTCAATAAGTGTTCTGTTTTTCCTTTCAACTACACCATTTTGCTGTGGTGTTCTTGCTGCTGAGAATTCATGTAAAATTCCATTTTCTTCACAGAACATCTTCATAGTTGAATTCTTGAATTCTGTCCCATTGTCACTCCTAATCCTTCTTACTTTGAAATCAGGATGATTGTTTACCATCTTGATGTGATTGATAATGATTTCACTTGCCTCATCTTTGGAGTGCAAAAAGAAAGTCCATGTAAATCTAGAAAAATCATCAACAATCACAAGACAGTATTTCTTCTTTGAAATGGACATGACATTTACAGGGCCAAATAGATCCATATGAAGCAGCTCAAGCTGTTGGATAATTGATGACTCTGTCTTGCTTTTGAATGATGCCTTCTTTTGTTTCCCTTTTTGACAGGCATAACACAAACCATCCTTGGAGAATTCCACCTGTGGAATTCCTCTAGCAAGATCTTTCCTCACCAAGTCATTCATAACTTTGAAATTCAGATGAGATAATTTCTTGCGCCATAGCCAACTTTCATCCTTGCTTGCCTTGCTGAAAAGACAAGTGATGGTGTCTGGACTTGTGCTACTAAAGTCAGCAATGTACACATTCCCTCTTCTGAATCCAGTCACTACCACATTGTTGTTTCCTCCTTTAGAAACAACACAGGCTTCTTTAGAAAAAGTAACTAAAAATCCTTTGTCACAAAGTTGGCTGATACTAAGCAAATTGTGCTTAAGACCATCCACTAATGCAACCTCATCTATGATGACATTCTCTTTTGAAATCAAGCCATATCCCTTAGTGTAGCCTTTGCTGTCATCTCCAAAAGCAATACAAGGGCCAGATCTTTCCTGAAACTCTGTGAGCAGGGTAGAATCACCAGTCATGTGTCTTGAACATCCACTATCCAAGTACCAAAGATTCCTTTTGTCTCCCTGCACATAATAAAATCAAATCAAGTTGATTTTGGTACCCAAGTTTCCTTGGGTCCTGTTTTGTTAGCCTTTGATTTTCCTTTTAATTCATTTTTCACCGTGGGCTCAGATTGATTTAAATCAACCTTTACCTTTGGTGTTGATTTCTGAGGGTTGCTCACATTTTCATTCACAGCATTTGTGGCATATTAAACATATTCATGTATGGATTAGGCACAAATGGCATGCTAGCATATGGATTCTGAAATTGTGCATATGGAGCAAACATGTTAGGCATAACAGGCATTGTAGGCATAGAACCATTCATTGCAGGCTTAGGCATTTTCACATTAGTAGTCTTCTTAACAGATTTGTAGTTAGCAGATAAATGACTAACACTACCACAATTAACACATGTCTTTCTAGGAGCATATTTATCAGGTGTGTAATTGTTATGTTTATTAATCCCTACTTTGCCATTCCTGTTATTCTTTTTATTGCCCTTAGCCTCAACTTGAATTTTCTCTAACTTGTCTTTCAATTGCTTGTTAGACAAGTGACCTACATTTGCTCTTTCAACAGGCTTCTCAACTTTCTTTGATTTACTAGACTCACCTTGAACAAAGTTCTTGGTGACAGGACCATACTTGTTATTAAGTCTAGTGAGTTCTTCTTTCCTTTTCTCTGTCAATGAAACAGCCTGATCGGTTGATGGTTCATCTATCAACGAAACTTTGCATTCCGTTGACGTATCAACCTTCAACAAATGATCATTGTTGTTTGTTGACTCTATTTCTGATTCTAAGGTTTCACCAGCATACCCTAGCTTATTTTTGTTCTTTTTCCATGATTGCTCACAGAAAGATTCCATACCTTGAACATTAATGATGTTGGTAGCAACATTCCTGGAATCTTTCCATTTTGCAATCACACTTTGTTCTATTTCAAGTTGTGTTTTAAGAATTTATTCCCTTTCTAACACTTTCTCAAGTTCCTTCTTAGCATCCCTACTAACACTCCTCATTTTCTCAAACTCAATGAGTTGTGCTTCTAACATGGCATTTCTATCACTTAAGAGCATATTGGTCTCTTTGATTCTTGAGTTCTCTTTGGTAAGTGATTTAAGAGTAACACGCAAATTATATAGTACAGTAAACATTTCATTTACTGTACTATCGCATTCCTCTTTAGAAAGCTCAGAAAGATTAGTAATTGTTACCTGATTGCTAGAGGAACTTGCTTCCTGCTCATGATTGTTAGCCATTAGAGCCAAGTTGACATACTCAACATCATCATCAGAATCTTCACCATTACCAGCCCAATCATACTCCTGAGACATGAAAGCCTTTTCTTTCTGCTTGAGAAGTTCAACGTATTTCTTTTTATAATCAACAGGCTCAAATTTCCTGTTGCCCTTCTCAACTTTGGGCTTTCTGCAATCTCCAGCAAAGTGACCAATCATTCCACAGTTGAAACATTTAGACTTAGACTTTTCAATCCAATTGTTTTTGCTAGGTTGAAAGTCTCTCCTTGGTGGCCTTGCTTCTGAGTTTCTCTTGAATTTGAACTTAGAGAATTTCCTTGAAAGAAAAGCAATGTGTTCATCAATCTCATCTAAGTCATCCAAGTTGGCTGGTTCTTCTTCTTCTTCTGTCATCTTGCCTTTACCCTTGCTAACATCACTCCTACAACTAGCTCGACTAGTTGTGGCTTTTGCAGTTTCTTCATTGTCATCTTCTAGTTGGTTCACAGATGCAATCAATGCAGTAGATCCACCTTTCTTTTGTACCTTCTCAATTTCTTCAGCTTGCTCCATTTCCAACTCATATGTCTTTAAAGTTCCATAAAGCCTCTCAAGAGTGTAGTCTTTGTACTCCTGAGTGTTTCTCAGAGAAACAGTCATAGGATTCCATTCTTTTGTAAGAGCTCTAAGAAATTTGAGGTTTGAATCCTTGGTTTGATAGACCCTCCCATACAACTTTAATCCATTCAAAAGCTTTTGAAACCTACTAAACGTGTCATTTAGGGTTTCACCAGCTTTAAAATGAAAGTGCTCATATTGTTGTATAAGGAGTTGCATTTCGTTCTCCCTAACTTGCTCAGTTCCTTCACAGAGTGTTCTAATAGTGTCCCATACTTCTTTAGAAGTTGTACAGTTTATAACATTGTCAAACATCTCTTGCTCCAAACCATTAAATAGAATGTTCATGGTTCTTTTATCTTTATGGATTTCTGCAACATCTTCAATAGTCCATTCTGAGACAGGTTTTGGAATTTCCACATCTGGAGCATCATCTGGCAGTCCAACTCTTGATGCAAACTTCATGGGAACGTGTGGACCTTTCTCAATGCAGTCTACATATCTCTCATCCATAGACATGAGATGTAGATGCATTTTTACTTTCCAGTGAAAGTAATTGTCCTTATCTAGAACTGGTATCTTTACACCTGCATCCTTCTTCACCATGGTTACTATTTTGGTCTTGATCTTTAAACTTCTTGTATGTTAGAAGCTTGATCTGATACCAATTGTTAATCCCAAATGACCTAACAGAATTGTAGAAGGGGGGGGGGGGGTTGAATACAATTCTAGATATTTCGAAACTTAAAACAACTTACAATAATAAAACTGTACTGAAATAAAAACACAAACAAATATAAAATTTCAGTTGGATGTTTTGAGGATCCAACTGAGATGTTTTTATTGCGGAAATAATCTGTGTTACAAATGTATCACAGCTGCTCGGTTCTTGATACAAAGTGAGAGTGCTCTTGAAAGAAGCTAATACAATCTATTTTTATCTCACACTTCTATATCTAAAATGAACTGCTACACTTGGTTATATAACCCAAGTTTACAATGCTATTTTTGGCTACTCTAAAGTACACTAAAGGTAACCGCCAGTAGCTTGCTTTTCATCCCTTTTGTCCAATGGTCCTTGGAGATCTTTGTCTTCTGTCTTCAGGCTTATAAAGATCCCTCTCAAAAACCAGATTGGAAATTGGAATGTTTCCTTATTCCCTATGTCCATTTTGATGGCTTCCAATGCAAAGTACACTTCCACATCTCCTTTTGATCTGTCAGAAAACTATCACTATCACTTTGTCAACTATTCAGAAAAGTGATAATGATTCGTTGATAACAGTAAGATGTGTTTCGTTGATAGCTTTATTCTTCGTTTCGTTGATGGTATAATCCTCGTTTCGTTGATAGAGTAATCTTCATTCCGTTGAAAGACTAATCTTCATTCCGTTGACATGTCTTCACTTAGGCAAAATTACAAGGCACAATATATTTACACTTAACCAACCTATTTTGCCTATCTAGTACATAGTCAACATGACTTAGAAAACCTGACTAATACCTACAACAAATGCATATCAATCTAGTGAAGTATTGTAAAATGCAATTGCTACATCACTCATTTAGTTGATGAGCTTCCTGTCAACGGAAGCTGCAAAGCATGCCATTCCATTGACAGTTACAATATTGACTTAATACAAAATCTACTAAGTGTTTTATAATTATCATCAAGAACAACATATTCCTAACACTAGTCACACTCCACAACATTTTGAACAAGGAGAATCATCAAGATCGCATCTGCCAAGACAAAGGGTATGGAATATAGATCATCCTTTCACTTGATCATTGGTGATCAGGACACAGGAGTGAGAACTAGGAGGACATCACAAAATGAATGTCACTATTCTGGGTTTCTTTCAGAAACAGAATCTAAGAAAGTTAAAGATGCCCTAAATGATCCAGATTAGGTGATTGCAATGCAAGATGAACTCAATCAGTTTGAAAGGCAGAAAGTTTGGAAGCGGGAACCCAGGCCTAAAGGAAAATCTGTTATAGGAACAAGATGGGTATTGAGAAATAAGTTGGATGAAGATGGCATTGTAACGAGAAACAAAGCCAGACTGGTTGCTAAAGGTTACTTTCAAGAAGAGGGTATAGACTATGATGAAACCTATGCACCAGTAGCAAGACTTGAGGCCATCAGGATGTTTCTGGCATTCGCAGCACATTCCAATTACAAAGTGTTAGGATTTATGGGTGATAGCTATGAGACAACTTAACTGGTTATTTTCTTAATACTTAATTTAGTTAAGTATGAACATACTGTCACAGCCAGAGTATGTTCTTGTAATCATTTTGTTTGTTGTTAAATAAGATTTTAGTACATCTTGGTAGAAGTTCATTTATTTGTTCAAGCCTCAAGAAGTGCTCAAGGAGGACAACAAGAATAAATGTTACTGTCATGACACTGACAGTAAGGTTACAAGAAGACAGCATGTTGCAAGTCACGACAACATATCCACTCTGACAGCAACATTGGCGGAAGCCCTCAGACAACAACTTTATGTTAGCCTGACAGCAAGCTTGGAACTCATGACAACATCTATTGCGGGGACTTCTTACTGTCACCAAAAAGCGCATTCTTGTGACAGCAAGCTTGGGGTTCAGGATACTGTCATGAAGGGATAATCCTTGTATTGGGGATCTACCCAGTCAAACATGTGACAGTTTGGATGTTCAAGAAACAGGCGTGCTGCAGTATCCCAACACTGCATCAGGTCTGCAAGACTACGACAGAAGCTTGAGAGATCACATGACAAAGCTCACCAATTCAAGAGTATGACAAATCAACATCTACTGAATTGTGTTAGCTAAAAATAGAATGTATCTAGATTGCTTTATTCAGTAATGATAAACTTGTTTGTATAGCAATTTAGGTAAGACTCACGGGTAGACAATTTGTAAGAAGCTACCACATGAAAAATGACAGCAGCTTCACAAACCCGTGATGATTGAGATAGGTTGAGTTGTTACTTAGACTATCTCTCGATTCATTCTTAAAAATCACTCGAGAAACCGAAGCTCAAGAAAACTGATATTTTCTTGAGGTTGTAGCAACACATTGCAAAATAAATAAAACATTTATTTTGTGAGAAACACTCTTATGTCTACTTGTATTTGCATTTCGTAAACTGATAAACTTTAATCTTGGTTTTGGTTGTTGGAACGTCGATTGAGATTTATCAGTATTGAATTCAACCCCCCCCCCCTTTCTACAATAGTCAAGGACCAACAACTGGTATCAGAGCAGACAGATTGTTCTACAAATCTGAGATCATGACAAGTTTGCAGAAGTCAAGTAGCATAAAGATCGCAGCTTTTGATAAGGAGAATTACAATGTGTGGAAAAGAAAAATCTTGCTGTTTATCAAAGCTGCGAATCCATTATACTTGGGTATCCTCCAAAATGGTCCCTTTGTTCCACAGAAGGAGATTGAAGCCTCGACTGTGGACGGTGTTCTTATTCCAGCCAACTGGGTTCCTAAAGCACCTTCTGAGTTTCTGGAGCCAGAAAAAGAGAAGGTGGCCTTGGATGACTACTTACAACTCATCCTACTGGATGCTCTCACTTTGGACAAAGCCATGTGTGGGAATGTCATTGGATGCTCATCAGCTAAGGATATGTGGAATAAGATTGAGCTGTTATGTGAAGGAAGTGAAGAAGTGAAAGACAATCAAAGACAAATTCTTATCTCACAGTATGAAGCTTTCATGGCAAAGTCAGGAGAAGATCTAACAACAATGTTTGAAAGGTTCAGTAAACTGCTGACCGAGCTACAGATTCATGGCAAGTACTATGATAGGAAAGTGAAAGACATATGTCTAGGCCTATTTGTAAACACCGAGGATTCTACTCAACTTTAATTAAGATGTAATAAGTAAATAATAAAATTCAAATGTCACAGGAATCTCAGAAGATTATATCTGTCAAAGAATGAAGATTAAAGTCATCTACAGACTTGAAGTGATTCTACATTGAAAGAAGCTCAATTTATTGATCAAGCCTCAATGAAGTATTCAAGCTCAGTGGATTTATTAAAGTGACGGAGATTTCAAGTAGTGACAGCAAAAGATACTGATTACGGAGTTCTTGAATGAAAAGGAAGTGAATCACTGCTTAAAGTCAAACAAATAAAGAACAGACATTGTCGTTAGTCACTCATGAACCAGACAGTGCATTGAGTGTCAACGTACTATTGTGCTTGTTATTTATCTAAGTTTTAAGTGATCCTGGAATTGTTTGAGAAGTCAACTAATTCTATTTATTCTCTTATAAATAATTAATACTATTAAGTAAATTATTTATTAAATTAATTCTGTAAAGAATTAATTTAATACATAATTTATTTAGTTAATTATTTAAATTAGAATAAAAATGAACTAGGAAGACTTAGGTTTGAACTAGGAAGACTTAGTTTATTGAACTAGGAAGACTCACAAGTGAGTCTTCCCGATTGTCTTCCTAGGCCAAAACCTAGTCTTCCCGATTGTCTTCTTAATACAAAGCTTGTCTTCCCGATTGTCTTCCAAGGCAAAAAGGAATGTTTTTCTGCTTGTCTTCCTAGTGCAATTTGTATTCTGTTAAATGCATTGCACGCGGGTTACAAAATAAAAAGCATTGTTTTTAATACAAGGCAGTTGACATTACTTTCATTATCAATTCACAATTACAACAAAAGAAAAAGACAACAACTATCAACATTAAAACCATTCTCTGTCTTCTTCAATTACAAACTGCAAAGGCATTAAATTCATCAAGTGATTTAATTATTGACTTGATCTTTACATTAAATTCATAAGGATCATTTCACTTGTACTGCTTTAGCTTTCTAGCGGATCATAATCCCTAGATTTTATATCGAACTACTTTTTAGTATTCGATCCTTTTTATTACAAAAATAGATAAATTCATGTCGAATTTATTCTAGGTTTGTTTTATCAAGTTCATTGTAATCAGTGATCAGAATTGTAACATCTTTCAAGTTCAATAGAGTTTTATTTAACTTGAATATTGTTTCAGTTTTAATCCGCATTAATTTGTTCTTAATTGTTAAATTATTCAAAGGACAAATTCGATTAAACGGTATAGTTTGTATTCAACCCCCTTCTACAAACTTATCAGGACCTAACAATTGGTATCAGAGCCTTTTGATTGATATACAAATCAAAGATCCAATTGTTTTGAGATTTTTTCTTAAACTCTGGAATTTTTATTATTCCTAAAAATCTCAAAAGATGTCTACTACACAGAAAGTGGGTATAGTCAAAATCCCAATGTTCAGCAAGGAGCATTATCCTATGTGGAAGAAGAAAATGCTCCTATTTCTTAAAGTTGCTAATGTTAAATACATTGATGTGCTGAAGCACAACTTGCTCAGTGTCAGCCAATTCAGTGACAGGGGATTTAAGGTTGATTTTGACATGATGGTGTGCAATATCTATCACAAGAAAAATGGAAGCCTCTCTCTGAAAGGGGCAATGAAAGGAAGCCTATTTGTTGCTGATCTGAGTTCAACAAAGAAGGACAAGATTTACTATTTCTACAGTAAAGCTACTGTTGGTGACAACATGCTTTGGCACAGGAAACTCTCTCACCTAAACTTCAAGACAATGAATATGCTAATGAAGAAGGAACTGGTAAGAGGACTACCTCAACAGGAATTCTGTCAAGAAGGACTGTGTGAGGACTGTCAAATGGGAAAATTGAGAAGAGATGTGCATAGGTCAAAGCAAGTCAACACCAACACAGAACCACTCAAGCTAATTCATATGGATCTCTTTGTACCAGTAAATGTTCCATCCTTATCCAAGAAGAGATATGCATTAGTTATGGTGGATGATTATTCTAGGTATACTTGGGCGAAGTATCTAGAATCAAAAGATGAAGCTGCTCAAGTCATCATTGATCACTTAAGAGTTCTTGACAGAACTCCAAATGCCAAGGTTCAAATTCTGAGGAGTGACAATGGTACTGAGTTCAGAAATGCCACACTTGGTAATTTCTGCAAGGATGAAAGAATTGTGCAACAATTCTCTGCTGCAAGGACACCACAGCAGAATGGAGTTGTAGAGAGGAAGAACATAACTCTCATTGAAGCTGCCAAGACTATGCTACATGATGCAAAGTTACCTACATACTTCTGGGCAGAAGCTATCAACACAGCTTGTTATACACAGAACAGAACCTTGATTAACAAACTGATGGGAACACTCCTTACTATTTGCTAAATGAGAAGAAACCTACTGTCAAGTATTTTTATGTGTTTGGTAGCAAGTGCTTCATGATGAAAGACAACCATGAAAAGAAAGGGAAATTTGACACCAAAGCTTATGAAGGTATCTTCATGGGTTATGCTTTAGAAAGGACTGCTTACAGAGTCTATCTCTTGGAACACAGGATCATAGATGAAAGTGTAAATGTCACATTTGATGAAACCAAGTTTCCAGGACTGCATGAGGATGGTCAAATGCAGATTCTTAGATTTGAGAATCAAGGATACTTGGAGGAAGAAGAAATTATTGATGAAGAACCCACATTTACTCAAACTGTTGATCTTGAAAAAGATGTTGTCATTGAAAATGATGCTAATCAAACTCCAGCTCAGTCACAGACTATTTCAGGGAACCCTCAAAATGATGGTGACTCTGGAGATATTGAAGAAAATGGTGGAGACAATTGCCCTGGTGAAGACTCAGTTCCCCAAAATGAAGCTGCTGTTTCAGATCAAACAAGAAGCTTGCCTAGAACAACAAGGTGGAACACGAATCACACAAATGACCTAATTATTGGAGATCCTTCTTCTGGGGTAAGAACCAGGAACAATGTTTCTGCTGACAACATGTTTTCCTGCTTCCTATCTCAAGTGGAGCCAAAAGCAATTGATGAAGCATTATTGGATTCTGATTGGGTGATTGCTATGCAAGAGGAACTCAACCAGTTTGAAAGAAACAATGTATGGAAATTGGTTCCAAGACCAAAGGGAAAATCAGTTATTGAGACAAAGTGGGTATTCAGAAACAAATTGGATGAAAATGGAAATGTGACAAGGAACAAGGCAAGGCTAGTAGCTAAAGGTTACTGTCAACAGGAAGGAATAGATTATGATGAGACATTTGCACATGTTGCCAGGCTTGAAGCTATAAGGATTTTTCTAGCCTTTGCTACACACTACAATTTCAAGGTGTTCCAAATGGATGTCAAAAGTGCTTTTCTAAATGGAGAGTTGGAGGAAGAAGTGTATGTTGAACAACCACCAGGTTTTGAAGATGCTGAAATGTATGATTTTGTGTACAAGCTGTTCAAAGCACTTTATAGATTGAAACAAGCCCCAAGAGCCTGGTATGATACCCTCTCTGCCTTTCTATTGGAAAACCAGTTCACAAGAGGTGTAGTAGATAAGACTTTATTCTAGAAGCATCATGGTAAAGACATCATTTTGGTTCAAATTTATGTTGATGATATCATCTTTGGTTCATCAAATGAGAAGCTGTGTGAGAAGTTTTCATCTCTAATGAGAAATAAGTATGAGATGAGCATGATGGGAGAACTGTCATTCTTCCTTGGTTTACAAGTTCTTCAGAAAGATGATGGAATCTTCATTTGTCAAGCAAAGTATGTCAAGGAACTTCTCAAGAAGTTTAACCTAGAAGATTCATCACCTGCCAAGACTCCCATCTCTATATCAACTAGTTTGGATCTAGACTCCAAAGGGAAGAAAGTGGACTCTAGTACTTACAGAGGCATGGTTGGATCTCTACTCTACCTAACTACTAGCAGACCTGACATAATGTTTGCTACATGTCTCTGTGCAAGATTTCAAGCTGATCGAAAAGAGTCACACTTGGTAGCTATCAAGAGAATTTTTAGGTATCTCAAGGGCACTCCTAATCTAGGCCTTTGGTATCCTAAAAATACTGGATTTGAGCTAGTAGGGTACTCTGATTCAGACTATGCTCGGTGTAAGATTGACAAAAAGAGTACAACAAGAAGTTGTCAATTTCTTGGTGGAAGATTGGTGTCATGGTTTAGTAAGAAGCAGCATTCAGTGTCTACATCTACTGCAGAAGCTGAATACATTGCAGCTGGAAGTTGCTGTGCACAAATTCTGTGGATGAAGAATCAACTTTTGGATTATGGTCTAGTGTTAAACAATATCCCTATCTACTGTGACAACACTAGTGCCATAGCCATCTCAGACAATCCTGTTCAACACTCAAGGGAGCATGTTGAAAGAGGAACTGTGAAGTTGATTTATGTCCCAACAGAAAAGCAACTTGCAAACATCTTCACAAAACCACTGGATGAAGCAACCTTTAACAGGTTGGTAAGTGAATTGGGAATGTTAAATCTGGTATGTTAACTTACTAGCCTTTACACTTTATTATTCAAATGAAGCTTGTGACAGTAACCTTTAAAAAGTTGTTGTCATGAGAAGTTACTGTCTACTTAAGTCTCTATCTGTTTTGGACAGCATGTTTGCTTTGACTGTGATAAATTGAACTTTGTGCCAGTCTTAAACTCGATAGTTAGACGTTGTATGCCATTAACTTGCATGGTTTTTATTGTTGAAATTGGTCAAAGAATTTCTCTGATTGGTCATTTTTTTTCTTTGACTGTTGGATTAGTGGTAGACATCACTCTTAATTGCAATCTGTGGTAGTTGTATGGGTACTCTGAACTGTTGTCCATTTACCTCCCTTTAATTAGTATGCCTATAAAATGAACCTTAGGTCATATTAGTGAATCATTCAGAAAAGGTAAAATGGAAAACAAAGTAGGTATTGAATACAGGCCTAAGATTAGCACTGAGTCTCCATATAAGGAAGCAGTTGAAGCTCTGTTTGATGAAATGGAGGACCTCCTTGATGAGGAAAAGGAGAAAGAACTTGCTGCCAAAGCCGCTGAAGAGGCTAAGTGGCAAGAACAAGAGAAGAAATATCAAGCACTCCTTAAGGAGGAGGGAACCACAAAAGAAGAAGCTAGGGCAAACTTTCTAGAATTGATTAAGAAAACATTTGATGAATAATTGTATATTTCAATTGTAGAAGTTTAACCTTCTTTTTTAATAAAAATTTGTCAAATTACCTTCTGAAAGTTCCTTATTGTTTGCTATGTGTCTATGTTGGTTAATTGCTTGAATTAATGTGCATGAATAATGAATCTGTAATCAATATTGCATACATTCATTTGGTGTCTCTTCAGTTAAGCAGTTTAATAAAACAGTTCCAATGCAAAGTCTCGATAGTTATTGTTTTCCCGCACGGGTTGCTGTCATCAAGAAAAGTGACTGTCACAGGTATGCCCTAACAGTTAGTCTCTCGACAGCAGTAAACAACTTACTGTCAAGAATTGTAAAAGTTGTTGTCATTAAAACACTTAACGATGATAGTAAGTTTTGCGCAAAATGTTTCTGTCAAGCAAAACCTAATGTCATCACACCAAAGTTACTGACACGGTTGTTTTAAGCGCACAGGTTACTGTCAAGAGTAGTGGACCGTTAAAAGTGTACAATCATCCTCCACGAGGAGAGAGAATTAAGCCAGTAACCCACGTGATTGTTTACTGGGTTAAGACACGATTTTACTTTTCCACTCTTTTAGTTTTGAACACTTGAACTTCCCTCTTTATTCTTCAGTTATTCAACTGCACCCAAAAAGTGAACACAACACTCTTTTTTTTCCAAGCAATTTATCTTCTTACTTTCTTTCTATTCTCAATAAAAAAAAATGGCCCCCAAACAATCAATTTCTCAGACCAACTTTGCTGGCATCTATCCTCGCTTTCTAATGTTGTGTATTAATTCCCTGTGTGATTTTGATGAGAATGCCCCTCGTTTAGAGGTGTGCACTGTTTTGAAAAGAAATACACACACCACTCTCACCTCACAGAATTTAAATGCACATATTCCACTCTGCTTCACCAAACACATGGTTCATCAAGTGCCTAACCTTGATTTTCCATTGCCTTCTGGTTATGACACTTTCACTCTTGAGAATGAAGCTGGATTAGACCCAAATTCAGTTAACCCCCATTATACCCCATACATTCAACCTAGGTTCTCTAGACTTCCTAAAGTAAAGAGACAAGCCTTGCAAGAATCCAGAAAAAGATCCCTAGAAACTGATGTTGGTGGTAGTACTGAGAGTCAAGGGGGAGTTCCTGCACCTAGTGCAGCAAATAAGGAAGGTAGTCAAATAGAACCCACAGTGGTTCCTCTTGAGCCTAAGAAGAAGATAGCTAAGAGGGCCAAAACCACTGTTAGCCATCCTGCAGTCTCCCAAAAGACTGCAATGGAAAATAGGGTAGTAAACACCTCCCTAGATGTTCCTTATCAACAAGGGACATCTATTGAAATAGGCATGTCTCCCAAGGCACCTTGTACATAGTCTGCACAACCTCATGTTCCAACTCATGAGGAGCCTTCACTTGCAGAAACACACTTGGAGTCAGGACACAGTGAGGATGTCACTTCCCCTATTGATGATTCACAAGTTCCATCTGTGAAGCATCCATCATTCTCTTCTCCACTTTCACCTTCTTCCTTCCCTACTCATTCATTTGTTTCTTCTCCACAACCTAGAGAGGGGGACAGTCGCAACCCTTCAGGTTTTGATCATCCATCTCCAATCATGGATGAGCCCCCATCTAGTGGTCCACAAGAACCCATTTCTCAAAGTGAGATGGACACCACTCCTTCAAACACCGAGAAAGAGCAAGGTACAACTCTGCTAGAAAGGCAAACAACCAGTACCTTGTTCAATCTCCAAGGAGCATCTTACCTTAGGGAAGATGCTGTCACAGCCTCAGTTGCTGTCAACGACTCTGAGAATGTTGTTGTCACAGGTGACCCTGCTGTCAAGGATTCAGTAGAAGTTGTTGTCTCAACCAAACCTGCTGTCCAAGCTGCAGTGGAACCTACTGTCAATCTTCCAACTGACAGTAACATTTCTGGCAAAGCTACTGTCACCTCTTCACAGCCTGATTTTGATGCTGTAACTGTTGAGCATGTCTCTGATGATGATGTGCCACTGTCTCAGTTCTTAAATGTACATTCTAAACCATCTTTTTCATTGCATGAAAGTACTGCTCATACCCATGCATCTAGGATGAGTGAGGGTGTGCAAAAGAAAAGAGAGATAAAAGAAAAGAGAGGTGAGCATAAAAATGAGAGGCAGCCAAATGAGCTGGCAAAAGGTGAAGGACTTGAGCATGTCCAGAGTGAATTTGAGGGAGCCCCACATTTTCAGGCACTAGGCCTTGAGAGTTCTTCTGTGAGGAGTGATGAGATCACTCAGAAAAACACTGAGAGTGTGAGAACCCCCACAGCCTCCAAGCCCCATTCTTTTCCTTCCCCTCCAAGAAGGTTAAGAACTGGTGGCCCTGTTAGGAATATGTTGTTCTTGATGATAATTATAAAAACACTTAGTAGATTTTGTGTTAAGTCAATTTGTAGCTGTCAACGGAATGGTATGCTTTGCAGCTTCCGTTGACAGGTAGCTCATCAACGAAATGAGTAATGTAGCAATTGCACTGTACAATACTTCACTACTTGATAGGCATATGTTGTAGGTATTAGATAGGTTTTTTAAGTCATGTTGACTAAGTACTAGATAGGCAAAATAGGTTGGTTAATTGTAAATATAATATGCCTTGTAATTTTGCCTAAGTGAAGACATGTCAACGGAATGGAGATTACACTATCAACGGAATGAAGATTGTACCATCAACGGATTGAAGAATAAAGCTATCAACGGAATACATCTCACTGCTATCAACGAATCATTATCACTTTTCTGAATAGTTGACAAAGTGATAGTGACAGTTTTCTGACAGATCAAAAGGTGATGTAGAAGTGTACTTTGCATTGGGAGCCATTAAAATGGTCACTGGGAATGAGGAAACATTCCAATTTCCAATTAGGTTCTTGAGTGTGATCATAATAAGCATGAAGACAAAAGGCAAGATCTCCAAGGACCATTGGACAAAAGGAATGAAAAGCAAGCTACTGGTGGTTACCCTTAGTACATTTTAGAGTAGCCAAAAATAGCATTGTAAACTTGGGTTATATAACCAAGTGTAGCAGTTCATTTTATAATAAGTAAGTGAGATAGAATAACTTTGTATTAGCTTCTTTCAAGAGCACTCTCACTCTACATTAGGAACTGAGCAGCTGTGATACTTTTGTAACACAGATTATTTCCGAAATAAAAACATCTCAGTTGGATCCTCAAAACATCCAACTGAAATTTTATATTTGCATGTGTGATTTTATTTTATCTGTCAAGTTATTTCAAAGTTGTTTTAAGTTTAAAAATATCAAGAATTGTATTCAACCCCCCCCCCCCCCCCTTCTACAATTCTTTTAGGCTATTTAGGATTAACAATTGGTATCAGAGCGAGCTTCTAACATACAAGGAGTTTAAAGATCAAGGCCAAAACAGAAACCATGGTGAAGAAGGATGCAGGTGTAAAGATACCAGTTCTAGATAAGGACAATTACTTTCACTGGAAAGTAAAAATGCATCTATATCTCATGTCTATGGATGAGAGATATGTAGACTGCATTGAGAAAGGTCCACACGTTCCCATGAAGTTTGCATCTAGAGTTGGACTTCCAGATGATGCTGAAGATGTGGAAATTCCAAAACCTGTCTCAGAATGGACTGTTGAAGATGTTGAAGAAGTCCATAAAGATAAAAGAACCATGAACATTATGTTTAATGGTTTGGAGCAAGAGATGTTTGACAATGTTATAAACTGTACAACTTCTAAAGAAGTGTGGGACACTGTTAGAACACTCTGTGAAGGAACTGAGCAAGTTAGGGAGAACAAAATGCAACTCCTCATACAACAATATGAGCACTTTCATTTTAAAGCTGGTGAAACCCTAAATGACACGTTTAGTAGGTTTCAAAAGCTTTTGAATGGATTAAAGTTGTATGGGAGGATCTACCAAACCAAGGATTCAAACCTCAAATTTCTTGTAGCTCTTCCAAAAGAGTGGAAGCCTATGACTGTTTCTCTGAGAAACACTCAAGAGTACAAAGACTATACTCTTGAAAGGCTTTATGGAACCTTAAAGACATATGAGCTGGAAATGGAGCAAGATGAAGAAATTGAGAAGGTACAAAAGAAAGGTGGATCTATTGCATTGATTGCATCTGTGAACCAACAGGAAGATGACAATGAAGAACCTGTAAAAGCCACAACTAGTCGAGCTAGTTGTAGGAGTGATGTTAGCAAGGGTAAAGGCAAGATGACAGAAGAAGAAGAAGAAGAAGAACCAGCCAACTTGGATGACGTAGATGAGATTGATGAACACATTGCTTTTCTCTCAAGAAAATTTTCTAAGTTCAAATTCAAGAGAAACTCAGAAGCAAGGCTACCAAGGAGAGACTTTCAACCTAGCAAAAATAATTGGGTTGAAAAGTCTAAGTGTAAATGTTTCAACTGTGGAATGATTGGTCACTTTGCTGGAGATTGCAGAAAGCCCAAAGTTGAGAAGGGCAACAGGAAATTTGAACCTGTTGATTATAAAAAGAAATACTTTGAACTTCTCAAGCAAAAAGAAAAGGCTTTCATGTCTCAGGAGTATGATTGGGCTGGTAATGGTGAAGATTCAGATGATGATGTTGAGTATGTCAACTTGGCTCTAATGGCTAACAATCATGAGCTTTCTAAAGAGGAATGCGATAGTGCAGTTAATGAAATGTCTACTGTACTGTATAATTTGCTTGTTATTCTTAAATCACTTACCAAAGAGAACTCAAGAATTAAAGAGACCAATTTGCTCTTAAGTGACAGAAATGCCATGTTAGAAGCACAGCTCATTGAGTTTAAGAAAATGAGATGTGTTAGTAGGGATGCCAAGCTGGAACTTGAGAAAGTGTTAAAAAGGGAAGAGATTCTTAAAACACAACTAGAAATAGAACAGAGTTTGATTGCAAAATGGAAAGATTCCAGGAATGTTGCCACCAACATCATTAATGTTCAAGGTATGGAATCTTTCTGTGAACAATCATGGAAAAAGAACAAAGAGAAGCTAGGGTATGTTGTTGAAACCTTAGAATCAGAAACAGAGTCAACAAACAACAATGATCATTTGTTGAAGGTTGATACGTCAACGGAATGCAAGGTTTCGTTGACAGATGAACCATCAACCGATCATGCTGTTTCGTTGACAGAGAAAAAGAAAGAAGAACTCAATAGACTTAATAACAAGTATGGTCCTGTCACCAAGAACTTTGTTCAAGGTGAGTCTAGTAAATCAAAGAAAGTTGAGAAGCCTGTTGAGAGAGCTAATGTAGGTCACTTGTCTAACAAGCAATTGAAAGACAAGTTAGAGAAAATTCAAGTTGAGGTTAAGGGCAATAAAAAGAATAACAGAAATGGCAAAGTAGGGATTAACAAACATAACAATTACACACCTAATAAGTATGCTCCAAGAAAAACATGTGTTAATTGTGGTAGTGTTAGTCATTTATATGCTAATTGCAAATCTGTTAAGAAGCCTACTAATGTGAAAATGCCTAAGCCTACAATGAATGCCTATATGCCTGCAATGCCTGTTATGCCTAATATGTTTGCTCCATATGCACAATTTCAAAATCCATATGCTAGCATGCCATTTGTGCCTAATCCATACATGAATATGTATAATGTGCCACAAATGCCATGGAATATGAATAACATGTTTGTTCCTCCAAATATGAATGCCATGAATGAAAATGTGAGCAACCCTCAGATGTCAACACCAAAGGTAAAGGTTGATTTAACTCAATCTGAGCCCTAGGTGAAAAATGATGTGAAGAGTAAATCAAAGGCTAACAAAACAGGACCCAAGGAAACTTGGGTACCAAAATCAACTTGATTTGGTTTTATTGTTTGCAGGGAGACAAAAGGAATCTTTGGTACTTGGATAATGGTTGTTCAAGACACATGACTGGTGATTCTACCCTGCTTACAGAGTTCCAGGAAAGAGCTGGCCCTTGTATTGCTTTTGGAGATGACAGCAAAGGCTACACTAAGGGATATGGCTTGATTTCAAAAGAGAATGTCATCATTGATGAGGTTGCATTGGTGGATGGTCTAAAGCACAATTTGCTTAGTATCAGCCAACTTTGTGACTGAGCACAGCAGCTTCCAGCAGCAATATATTCAGCTTCTGGTGTTGAAATGGAAACTGTTTGCTGTTTCTTGCTATACCAGGAAATCAATCTACCTCTTAGGAATTGACAACTCCCAGAGGTACTCTTTCTATCAACAACACTACCTGCATAATCAGAATCTGTATATCCAACAAGGTTAAAACCAGAATCTTTAGGGTACCAGATACCTAAATTAGGTGTACCCTTAAGATATCTCAAGATTCTTTTAACAGCAACGAGATGTAAATCTCTAGGGTCCGCTTGGAACCTTGCACACAAGAATGTAGCATACATAATATCTGGTCTACTTGCAGTAAGATAGAGTAAGGAGCCAATCATACCTCTGTAGCTTGTAACATCTACCTTGATAGAGTTATCACAAGCTCCAAGTTTGACTGCTGTTGAAGATGGAGTCCTTGCTGATGCTGAATCCTCCATCTGATACTTCTTGAGGAGTTCTTTGAGACTTGGATTGACAAATAAATATTCCATTTGACCTTTGACTTACTTGCAATCCAAGAAAGAACTTCAGCTCACCCATTATACTCATTTCAAACTTACTCTGCATTAGCTTAGCAAATCTCTTACAGAGATCATCATTAGTAGACCCAAATATGATGTCATCCACATAGACTTGGACTAATATCATATCACTTTTGTGTTTCTTTGAAAAAAGAGTTTTGTCTATGATACCTCTAACAAAACCATTTTCTAAAAGAAAACCAGAGTGAGTGTCATACCATTTTCTTGGGGCTTGTTTGAGACCATAGATAGCCTTGAAGAGAAAGTACACAAAGTCCAGCAGCTCCTGATTTTCAAAGCCAGGGGGCTGTTCCATATACACTTCTTCATCAAGCTCACCATTCAGGAATGCACTCTTAACATCTATTTGATAGACTTTAAAATTGGAGTAAGCTGCAAATGCTAAGAACATCCTGATGGCCTCAAGTCTAGCCACTGGTGCATAGGTTTCATCATAATCAATGCCTTCAGCTTGTGAATACCCTTGAGCAACCAGTCTTGCCTTGTTCCTTGTAACAATGCCATCTTCATCTAGCTTGTTTTTGTATACCCATCTTGTACCAACTACTTTCTTGTTCTTTGGTCTGGGTACCAGCTTCCAGACTTGCTGTTGTTCAAATTGATTGAGTTCATCTTGCATAGCAATCACCCAATCTGGATCAGTCAGTGCTTCCTTAGTCTTTTTTGGCTCCATTTCAGATAGAAACCCTGAATAATGACATTCATTCTGAGTAGCACTTCTAGTTTTAACTCCAACACCTGGATCACCAATGATCATCTCAAAGGGATGAGCTCTATTCCATACAATCTGTCTTGGAATATTTGATCTTGATGATTCGCCTCGAAATTCATTGTGGTGTTGTGACTGACTAGTAGGTCCCTCATTTCCTCCCCTGAGTTGTTGCTTGATTGCCTTGATGATTCTTCTCCAGTGTTGGTGGTATCTCCATTGTTACCAATGTTTCCACCATCACCACCAGGATTATTGTCATCATTGTTATTGTCATTACCAGCAACATTCTCAGGTGGGGCTTCATCATCTGAATCTGAGTCTGGCAAGTTATCAAACTTCAGTTTCTCAGATGAGTCTTCTGTTTGGATACTAGGGAGCTTAGTGTCATCAAATGTTACATTGACACTTTCTTTCACATGGTGACCATCAATCAAGTACACCCTGTAAGATCTTCTGGAATAACCAATAAAAATAGCTTCTTGTGCCTTAGCCTCAAACTTTCCAAGTTTCACATTGTCATCCTTAAGCACAAAGCATTTTGCTCCAAATACATGAAAGTATTTGAGAGTTGGTTTCTTGTTGTTCATGATCTCATAAGGAGTCTTCATTAAATCCTTGTTGATTAAAGTTCGATTCTGAGTATAACAAGTAGTGTTCACAGCTTCAGCCCAAAAGTACATTGGAAGTCTTGATTCACTTAACATAGTCCTAGCAGCTTCAATCAATGTACGATTCTTCCTTTCCACCACTCCATTCTGTTGAGGAGTTCTAGGGGCAGAATACTGTCTTGTTATTCCTTTACCTGCACAAAAGTCATTTAGGACTGCATTCTTGAATTCAGTTCCATTATCTGACCTTATAGCTCTAACAGGGAATCTCGAATCCAGCTCAATCAACTTTATATGATCAATCACCATCTGCGGGGTCTCATCCTTGGAATGTAGGAATAAAACCCAAGTATATTTGGAATAGTCATCAACAATCACAAGTGCATACTGTTTCTTTGACATGGACATCACAGTAACTGGACCAAACAAATCCATGTGCAGTAGCTGAAGTGGTTCAGTTATTGATGATGTGTCAGTGCCCTTGTGAGAAGCTTTCTTTGACTTTCCTTTCTAACAAGCCTCACACAGTCCTTCCTGTGTAAATTCCATCTGAGGCAAACCTCTAACCAATTCCTTCTTGACTAAAGAGTTCATGGTTTTGAAGTTAAGGTGAAACATCTTCTTGTGCCATAGCCAACTCTCATCTGATGAAGTTTTAGCATAGAAACAAGTAACTTCATCTTTGGATCCAGAGTGTAGATCAACTATGAACAAATCAGCTTTCCTTACTCCTTGAAGAGCAAGCTTTCCATTTTTCTTGTGAAGGATCTGACATCTATCTTTCTCAAAGGAAACAACATATCCTCGATCACAGAAATGACTGATGCTGAGAAGATTGAACTTCAGACCTTCCACAATAGATACATCTTGAATGATAACATTTCCAAACTTCAAACAACCATATCCTCTGGTAATACCCTTGCTGTTATCTCCAAAGGTAACTCCTGGGCCGGCTTTCTCAACCATATTTGATAGCAGGGCTCTATCTCCGGTCATATGCCTTGAACAACCACTGTCAAGAACCCACATAACACGGTTTACATGTTCCACACCCTACAGTATCAAATTGATTAGTCTTTCCTCGGAACCCAAACTTGATTGGGTCCGGAATATTTAAAGAACTGGCCTTTGTCAGGCAAAACAAATTTTTTAACCTTAACTACATAAACCTCTTTCACAAAAGAGCGTTTCCATTTTCTAGTCAGCCTTAACACATTTCTGAGTAGGCTTATGGATAAATGGATTCACTCTAGTCTTTGGAGGACTAGTAGTCTTAGATCTAACATGCTTCTTATTATTAACATGTTGACGTGGAGCAGTCTTATTATCAGATACATGCTTACTATTAAAATAAGCATACATAACAATGAAAGCATAAGACATGCATTTAACCACACCACATGCTTTATGAGAAAGATTAACAGCAGGCATGTTGGTTCTACAGTTGTTTTGATCCACTTTATGGATGTCTGACTTAGTCTCCGTTGCTGAAACAACTTTGACTGGTTTGTGAGATATACCCTTATTGGACTTATCAAGATCAGAAGCAAGATCCTCTAAACGTATCTCCTCTTTAATTATGATAGAGTATTCATTCAGAGGCTCTCCTTGGGACTCCCTAAAGAAGGGTGTTTCAATACCCTTAAGCACATATGGTATACCCCTTTCTTCAGCACTGACTCTATTAGGGGTATTTATGCTTAATTCACCAATAGACTCATTATAGTCATACCCTATTCCTGTTGTATGACCAATACTTTGTTTATTGATAATTTCCTTAGCAGTCTTACAAGAGTTGTAGTAAGCATTAGCCTTGACTTTAAGTTCACTGATCTGACCCTTAAGAATGGTTTCCAGTTGAATATAACATTTAACCCTATTCTCAAGAAATTCTATTTTCTCAGTAAGTTCATCCTGATTAACATGCACAAGTTTTAATTCTTTTATCTCCTTTTCAAGAGCTGTGTTCAAAATAATTATTCTATCATTTTCTCTACGTGCACATGAAACAGTAGTACTAAGATGATAGATCATTTCAGTATCAGTAAACTTTACCTCTGACATGTATGTTGATGAAGTGCTTGCCTCATTAGCCATTAAAGCAAGGTTTCTAATTTCACCTGCTTCTTCATCACTATCAGTATCATCCCAACTCTTTCCTTCAGCAACATAAGCTTTCCCAATCTTATTCTTCTTGCTAGAATCGAATGAGTTCCTTCTCACTTGATTTGGCTTTTTACATTCTTTAGCAAAGTGACCCAACTCATTGCAATTGTAGCACCTGACTGTGCTTCTTTCCACAGTTCCAGTTTTGTAGCCACCCCTTGTGCTACTTGAAGAAGAAGATCCATCTCTCTGAAATCTGGGCTTGAACTTAAGATTGGGATTCCTTCTGAATCTGAACTTCCCAAACTTCCTGACTATCATGGCCAAATCACCATCCTCCAGCTGATCAAGTTCTTCCAAAGAGTAGTAGTCACCACCAGATTGATCAATGGATGTTAAACCGAATTCAGCATCAATAACATCCAAGTTAGAACTGGAAGGTTGAACAACCTTCACTTCCAGTTTCTGTGGGACTACTGTTGTCAATGCAGTAGAAGTACCAACTATCTTTCCAGTTCCATATATCTCATTCTGTTGAATCTGCTCCAGCTCATAAGTCTTCAGAACACCATACAATCTTTCCAAAGAAATCTCTCCAAGATCTCTTGCTTCTCTTATAGCAGATATTCTGTGTTCCAAATGAATTGGAAGAGTCATGAGGAACTTCTTGTTAATCTCCTTGATAGTGTAGTGCTTCCCATTGAGATTCAGATCATTGATTAATTTGTTGTATCTCTCAAAAACCTGAGAGATACCTTCACCAGGGTTTGATCTGAAATGCTCATATGACGAGGTGAGAATTTCCAGCTTATTCTCTCTAACTTCCTCTGTCCCCTCATTGATTATCTCTATTGTGTCCCAAATGTGTTTGGAAGTAGCACAGTTTAGGACATGATTATGCATGATAGGATCCAGACAATCAACAAGTATCAACTGTAGACATGCATCCAGTGTAGAGTCCTCTTTCTCATCAGGAGTGAAGTCCTTGGGGTCCTTGGGGTACATCCTAGCAGCTCTAGTGACAACATCATTCTCTATCTGCTCTTCCTCCACAATCATAGGAACTTTAGGACCATTCTTCAGCACTCCCAGATATTTGACATTAGAAACTTGAAGAAACAGGAGCATTTTCTTCTTCCACATAGGATAATGCTCCTTGCTGAACATGGGGATTTTGACAGTACCAACTTTCTGAGTTGTAGACATTTTTGAGATTTTTGAAGAATAATAAAATTTTTAGAATTAAAGAAAAAATCTCAAAACAATTGGATCTTTGATTAGTATATCAATCAAAAGGCTTTGATGCCAATTGTTAGGTCCTGATAAGTTTGTAGAAGGGGGGTTGAATACAAACTATACCGTTTTATCGAATTTGTTATTTATAGAATAAAACAATTTAAGAACAAATTATGGTGGAATTAAATGAAACAGAATTCAAGTTAAATATAACTTATATTAAACTTGAAAGGTGTTACAAATAAGGTACTGATTACAAGATTGAATCTCAAACTAATTAAAACAAATCTAGGATAAATTCGACATGAATTTATCTATTTTTGTAATAAAAAGATATAACAATAAATGATAATTTGAGATACGTTCTAGGGATAAAAATCCGCTAGATAGTCAAAGCAGTACAAGTGAATGAATTCTATTGGTTTAGATTTAACAAAATAATTCTAGAATTAATCCACTGAAAAAGAAATGATCCACGGCAATTCTTTTCTTTTCTTGACAGAATGTGTTCTTGATGTAATGTGTTTGATGATCATCTGCTTTCTGTCTAATCACTTTTCTTTTGTAGTAATCCACTGCACGTTCTGTTTTGCTTTTCCTTTCTGGAATGACTATGATTTAATACTGGAATGACTATCCAAAATGCCTTGGATGACTACCAAAATGGCCTTGTATGACTATGATAATTTAGAAGAATTATATTAGAATTAATTAAAATAACACTGGATGACTACCGGTATGACTATCCTGGGTAGTTATTCCAGTTCATTTTAACTAATTAATTCTAATTTAATTCAAATTCTAATTCTAAGTTAATTATAATAATTAATTTATTTCATAATTAATTCTGATGAATTAATTTATTCAATAAATTAATTACTTAATTTATTTGCTAAATTAATTCTGATGAATTAATTTAATAAATAAATTAATAACTAATTTAAAATAGAATTTAAATTCTCATAGAATAACAAAACCAATTCTTGAACCACTTGAACTGCTGAAGAATATCCATTGTCAGAGGTTGTCATTTGATGCACTGTCTGGTTCATAAATGACTAACTTCAATGTATGTTCTTCATCTTGACTTTTAAGCTGTGGTCCATTGTCTGCTTTTGACTGTTGTTCAACCTTTGTAACATGTACATTTGCTGTCACAAATCTGAAACCTCTGTCACTTTAATAAATCCACTTCTTTGAAGACTTCACTGAGGCTTGATCAAATAAATGAACTTCTTTCAATGTAGTATTTCTTTAAGTCTGTAGGATGACTTTAATCTGTATTCTTCTAACAGATATGATCTTCTGAGATTCCTGTTGTAATAACCCCAAATTTTGGACTTAGTTTAAAAAAAAATTGATGAATAGTAAAATCCTGATGAATAGTAAATTTCTGAACCGAAAAAGATTTTCAGACCACCCTATGTACGAGTCGGGATAATGAACTTTCGAAATCGTATTAGTGATCTACTTTGAAAAGAAGGAATGCAAAAGCTGTCAGAATCAGAAAAATAGCATTTTCTGTTTTCTCCGAAATTTCACCAATAACGGACGGATTAATCATTATTTGAAAATATTGGAGGATTTAAATTATCAATTCCATGGATATGGATTTAATAAAAGAATTAGTGATATCAAGAACGTTTACGGTAAACTACTTCGATAGAACACTTAAGAAATCCTTGCGAGCGTTCAACGAGATTAAGCGATTAAGCAAACGAATCATGGATTAAGGATTGAAATTATGACAAGATTAAATATCCTACATGATCATCAAGAGAATTGTATCAAGTGGACTCAAGGATTTAAACAAAAAGGAAGCTAACCAAGAGTTAAGGAACTCTATAAAAAGAGATTGAGAATATTCGAAGAAACGCGAGAACATTTTCTAAGAACAAGGAATAAAGAGGGAACGGATAAGGGATTGTGCCACAGTGGAGTAATAAAATGCAACATATAAGCTGTAAGGTATTGATTTTATTAAAAGGACACAAAGACGATCCAATTGGTGGAAGAAGAAAAACCAAAGTATCATGCTTGAAAGTCAACTATAACAAGGATGACCCTTTTGCATTTAACCAAAAAGTGGGAAGTGTTATGTAAAGCCAACACTTGGACCAATGAGGTGTTGACAACACAAAAGGTAGAAGATGCATCCAAAAAAATTAATACATATATACATGTATTAATTCATTTCACAACAACCAAACAAAACAAACAAATTCTGCCCAGCAGAAACCAAGTTCAAAGACAAATTCATATCTCCACTTCTATCCATCCTTAAATCACCAAATTTTAACCATAGCTTCTCCACTCCATGGGTAACATTCGTTCAAAATTTCATAGTCAACAAAGGAGTGTAGCCTAGCCAAATCGCTTCCCCAAGTTGGAGAACCCAATCTGTCCAGTTTCTGTTCAGCGGAAAGATGGGGCCCAAAACCCTAGCTAGGAAGCTTTAAATTTGACGATCTATAACTCAAAAGAAAGCTTATGAAGAGAACAAGGTCTGGTAAACATCTTAGCACCAAACTCTTATTGTTCGATTTGTTATGTATTTTACAAGATGAGGATGAATAGTTATTTCAAGAACTAACTTCTTTGATCTTAAACTCTAGGCTTTCCAAGGATCACCCAAGGCTTGATTAGAGGTTATAAGTGATTGTTAATGTCTCTCAAGCTCTAAGGAAGGTATAAAAAACCTCTGCCCCTTTTTGTTTATATGAGTTTTATGGTTGAAATAATGATTAGAGTCGTTATTCGTGTTATCGTTAAGATCCGTGAATCTTATGTTCGATTTGAGGATGAGTGATTTTGTGAAGCTTGATTTAGTGTATGATAATGTTAAGGGGCTATTTTGGATGTGTTGATGAAGTATAATGGTTGTTGGTTTGGTTGGTTGATTGTTGATTGGTGGTTGTTTGAAGTGTTTAAAAACACGGGAATCGCGTATAAGCGCCGTTACCATGCCGAAATTTCCTTAGATAGTTTAGGCAGAAATCACGGTTACATTAAAGGGCATGAACATGAAGTTTCTGACCATGAACATGTAGGCCTTGTTTCCTAGTTTGTTTTAGCGAAAGAATCGTATCGTTTCGATTTACGGTTTAGGAGAAACGTCCGTTTTAGTGAAAGCGGTTTCGCGTAACTAAGTAGTTCATTGCATGAACTTTGAGATAGTGATCAAACCCCTTAAACGACTTATTGGAATGTGAAACTTTGTGTTAACATGATAGGTACGTTTAGGAAGACCCTCGAAAATATTTCGTGTTAAAAGGATTATATTTCAATTTTATAAAAATGCGTGAGCGAGCATGCTCGAGTAGAGGATCTTAAGGAGTTAACTTGAAAATGGACTTGTACTTGAGTTAGTATATACTTAGTATGGTGAAAGGGTTTAAGTTATTAATCTTGAACCTTGTGTTGATTCTAGATTACTGGACCAACCTGAGACTTACTGCTACTTCGGGATTTCCAGGCAAGTTTTCTCATTCCATGCAGTATTTTAAAGTACCATATTCTGATGTATGCATATAATAGATGCAAGTTTCCAAATCTATACTTTGAAGTATTGACTATATAATACTGCTTTTGCCATGTATAACATTGGACAGTTTTGCGATATATCTTATTTCTTGTTGAAATGGATTTGACCTTTGGATTATATAAAATCTTTTGAGTTAAGTAGTTATGAACCGGTTTACCTGGTAGCTCTAAATATAAGAGCATATTCATTGTTTTCGACTCTAGATCGGGAGTCGGTATTTTGAAATATGTAGATAGCCGTGGAAACCCGGAGGGATTCCATCGGCAGAATACTATATCTTTCAAGTAATGTTATTTGAGTATTATCTCAGTCGAGAAATCCTATTTGAATACTATTTCTGTTATATATGATAATGGAAGGCATAACTGTTTTCGAAAGTATATTGTGATACTTGCTTTATGATTTGATTATGAAAGATTATTTTTCCGATAAAGATATCGGGTAACTGTTATTCGATAATTATCTATTTAATGAATATTATTTTGAATATTCATTTAATCATTATTTATTTAATGAATATTATTTTGAATATTCATTCGAGGTTTATTTATTTAATGAATATTATTTTGAATATTCATTCGAGGTTTATTTATTTAATGAATATTATTTTGAATATTCATTCGAGGTTTATTTATTTAATGAATATTATTTTGAATATTCATTCGAGGTTTATTTATTTAATGAATATTATTTTGAATATTCATTCGAGGTTTATTTATTTAATGAATATTATTTTGAATATTCATTCGAGGTTTATTTATTTAATGAATATTATTTTGAATATTCATTCGAGGTTTATTTATTTAATGAATATTATTTTTGAATATTCGTTTAAAGTTTATTTAATTAATAAATATTATTCGATTATTTATTAAATACTTTTAACACATTTTAAAATGAGTAATATTATTTAAAGTTTATCCTCGACCTTCAATAATTACGAAGGATACTCTAAGCTGTATTATTAATTATTTTTAAATCAAAAAGAGGTTCCCAAACATTGTTTTTCCATTTAAATCTGTCTTTTAAGAGGATTTAAATGCTCGCTCAACTATCAAAAATATGGGAAACCTGATTTAAGTGTCTGCTACTCATTTTAAACTCTCAACTCAAAACTGTCAAGAGACATATATTTTCTCGGAGCAATTTAATTGTTGCAAGTCAAACGTTGTGTTACCACTTCAACGATCGAGGGGTAAATTAATGGAACAAGTCGATATCCATTAACAAGCAGCGCTTGGGAAATATTGGAGAATCTTCCTTTCCAACCTAGATATAACTACTGAGTGGAGTCGTATCAACAAGTATTACACTTGGGGAAAGGAGGACGATCTTTACGTTTCAAAGTCATGTATTTCATCCGAACTAGGAGGAAGTGTAAGAGATCGAGTCGCGCCGATCCATCATTTTATTGCCCCAAATGGGCCGGGGAGATCCATAAAGGCGGTAGACAATGTCAGGCTGTCATGTTCTTCCATCTACAAGTAGAAAACCCTTTTTAGTTGTACAACCTGCTACTGATCATAGTAAGGTTGGACAACTGGCGCGGAGATTACTCCAGTATTAGTTCATCATCCAACTTGGATAATTCTGCAACATGTATTGAAAGGGACTAAAGGTAGCCCCCTTAGTACAGGTTTACCGATCATGTTGGTAGAGGGTCGAAAAGTGTTTAACAAAATGAAGTTACAATAAATCCTTGCAACTTCATCTTTTATTTTATGAGTTTTGACTCTGATAAAACCTTACTCAGATTATATATGCATAAGTGGATTTTGGGTTACGAAATCATTATATTAATTTTCCTCGTAACTTCATCTTTTATTTTATGCTAGTATTTTATCCGTTTAATGCGTAGCATGTGGTTATAAAGATATTTTCGAACTGTATATATTGTTGTTGAGCTCCAGTGCTCATTCTTGCTTCTTTTCTAAAAGGTGTTCATTACTGATATTTTACAGTATTTTGAACAATATGAGATATCTAAATAGATATTCATGTATATATGTTGAGAAGGCATTTAAGATATACAGTATATTGAGCTGGATAGTATTTTGAATCAATGGATAAGCTTTAAGCCTTGATTCCAATATTAATATCTATTTTAAAAAGATATGTTTGAGACTTGGTTTATCATATTGATACCCAGGATTTCTAAAGGATTTACGACGAGTATATGAGTATGATTATAAGTCATACAGTATTTTAAACGATATATTATTTTGGGGTTAGACCCTAGTAATGATAAAAGTTTTGATCCCATATGGATTATCTCCCTAAAAGGTTTAAAGATTTAATCTGGGATAGATTTCTTGCTGAGCACTATTAGCTCATTCTTGCTTTATTAAATATTTCAGCATGAGGAAAACATTGCCGAATCCACCTCGTGTTATGAGAGCAAGGGAATGGAGAGACCACCCTGGAGTTAGTTGATGCAAGATGGATACTGTTGGTATGAGCAGAATAGTTGTAGCTTGAATTAGTGAGAATTATTTTGAGTGGGTTTGTATTACTAAACCTTGTATAGAATTGTGAGGTCTATTATTGTAACTTCAGGTAAAGGTTATAAATAATGGATGAGATCTTGGATAGTACATTTGGGTTGTAATAACTAATGTTGATAATTGTTGCTCATTTCCAAGGCTATAACTTATGTGTGTGTGCGTAAGTGATTGGGGTCTTTGGAGTTGTATTATGAGAATGTTGTAAGTAATGCAGGTATTGTATCATTGATGGAGCGTGACAACCCAGATTCCTGACCCCGGATCTGGGGGTGTTACAGAAATGGTATCAGAGAGTTAAGTTATAAACTTGGATATGAGAGTGTTAAGAGTTATATCGAAGTAAGAGAATGACGAGAGGACTCATATAGAGTTCGTTAAATGGACTACCGGAAGTAGTGCCACTGAGGATGTTAAGATTAAAGAGTTTAGTTGAGGACTTATCGGAGGACCGATAGGACCGTTGAAGATCATCATAATGATGAGAAGGACGTTTAGAATTGTACACGGATTATCAAAAACATTAAGATAAGACGCGAAGCAGAGTCTCGGTTGCAGTTGGGGTAAGGTCGGAATGGCCAATACCAATGGATAACTTGACTTAGTAAGAACCTAAGTGTTTGAATTTCATCGTAGTTTTCCACGAGAAGGCAGCACATGTGAAGATTGAGACGTTTACAGTCCTTTACGCGATCGAATTACTAAATTGCGTGGACTAGTTAGGGCATTATCTTGTGTATGAGGTCCAAGCCTTGAGAACAACGATTCCACAAGAGTTGGTGTCTTTTCCGTCGATGGGTATTTTGTTACCTAAAAAGGTGATTGTTGCGTACGTATAGTACCAGAACATTATCGTGAGACGAACGTGCTAAATCGCATCGCGAGTACATTTCGTACGATAGGCCATGATGGCTCAACTCAGAAATCAAAGATATGAAGAATGAATAGCGTGATTCTGATAAAGACACGTATGGTTGCGACGAGCAATGCGACAATCTCAGGACCTACGAGGGACGAGACTTATGGTGGCCTGGGGTTGGATTCATTTGATACGATTAGTGTTAAGAAATTACATATACGTTAATCGACCTTCATCTTTTGAGGATGTGTTGATGCGGCCGTAGGAGGCCCAATCTCTGAACGACTATCGGAGAATGGCGAATATGTTTCGAACTCCTGACCTATTTAAGGACTTGTACGATTTTGAGGTACCGTTGGTTAGTACCATAAGCCATAAAGGCAGAAAGATAAGATCATCCTCGTACGGGTGATGTTAGAAATTATGAGGACCATTGACTTTTTGGTATCTACTTGCTAGTACACTCCTCAATCTAAAACTGTTCCTACCTATATTACCTTGAATAATTCATGTCAGGCAACCCCTTTAATTTCCTACTTCAACTTGGGATGCAACCAACAATTGCTATATTCATTTATTTCTTTTCTTTTCTCCTCTCATTACCTTTGAGGTTTAAATACGCAGAGTTAACTTACCATTACTCACCGAGCGCTTTGTTCGTGCCCTAGGATGACCGGAAGAGGGAACCATTATTCATCTATCCTTCTAGGTCTATATTTTATTCTTTATTCTTTCAATTATCTAAGGAATGTTCAATTAATGCTTCCTTAATTATTTGACGAATATTCTTTAATGATTATTTTGATATTCGATTTCTTTTTTTTCATACTTGGACTCCTCGAGTTCATAAATATCAAACTGTTTATTTAAAACATGGATGATGTATATTTCAGAGACTACTCGTGAATTCTTTTCTTCTATTAAGGAGAGATTTTCACATCAGATGTTGAAATCGTAGAAAGGATATCAATTTGATATTGATATTCCGAATTCAATTCTATTGGAAAATTTGATAAAATTTATGTACGGAGATACCTTTGGGTGGACCGTTTCACTGATGAGAAATATTTGATGGGAGGTTATCGATTGTCCCGATACCAGGAACTTTCTATTCAAAGCTTATATTCTATTCAAAGTTTATAATTACCTTGTTCACCCTAAACTTATTTACTCTTCTTTTCAATTCATTATCCGAGTAGTCAAAATGTTGTTTTCTTTCTTTCTTTGGCTACAATGTCGAGATTCTGTACTAGTAGATTGAAATGGCTAATTGCACGTGCCATAATGAGTGACTAGTTAATTGTTCTAACTAGTTGAAATTTTAATGATATGATGAAAATCTAGCTAATTATCCTAGCTAGATGCTGCGTCCCAAACTAATCGAACTAGCAAATTTTGTTCAGCAAGTTGTTAATGTTTATTGAAATGAACTAGTTATTGTATCACTAAGTTCAACCTTTGGTCAAATTTATATAAGTGAATTCACGATGCATTTGTATGCAGTGAAGTATGGTGGGAATATTTTCAAACGATAATTTGATTGACACCTAATCAGGTTGCCCCTTCAGCGAGAATTTTTACAAAATATTTTTATATACATAAAGCATTCTGTTGCTTGAAGTATTCTTGGTACCATGCAAGTATTTTCCTTAGTATTTGGAAAAAGGAGAGTGTTGAAGCTGAGAGCCAAGATATATGAGTACGACAAATTATGAATCAAAGTTTACGGAAATTGCCAAGGTTTGTTTCGCATGATGCGAATTCAGAATAACGAAGTGTTCGAAACGACTGATTATGTTACCTTGGTTAATGAAACGACTATGATAGAAATGGAAGCAAAGTGGACGAGAAAGAAATGGGCATAAAGAAAATAGAGTATGAAACGTGAATAGATTGAGAAAGAAAGGAAGTAAGAATTCAGATTGTCGGACGAGGAAACGTTTGACCTCCAAGAAGATGAAACTTGTTTAGCGACCGTGATAGATACGAAACGGGAAGCACCTAGTATGCGGAATATCCCTGTTATCAATGAATTCGAGGATGTATTTCCAGAAGATCTCCCAGGGTTACCACCCGATAGAGGAATAAAGTTTGCTATAGAATTAGCTCCAAGAACGGCGCCAGTTTAGAAGGCCCCGTACTGTAACAGCCCCAAATCCGGGGTCAGGGATTTAGAGTAGTCACGATCCATGTACTCCTTGCCTTACCTGTATTACTCACACCATTCATAATTCACCTGCTCATGACCCCACAATATAAGTCTCACACACACACACACACAGGTTAGAGTCTCAGAAACGACACAATACAACAACTGCGGAATAATAATTATTATTACAATACCCAAGTGTCTTTTGAATCTGTCACTGATACAATTTCTAAGTAATACTACATTACCAACTTAGCCTTCTGATGCTCACAATCCTCTCATACCATTCATATCTATACATAAGTTGAATACCAAAAGCTGTAGCCTGATTCGATTGGTTCGTACTACTCTCGAGATCACTGCTAGAAACTGTTTAAGGAAACGCCTTGCGAGGTATGTGCCGACCCATTGGCATCCTGCTTCGCTGCTATATAATATATATAAAACAATAGCAAGAGTGAGCGATAGCTCAGCAAGGTAATGAAAGTGTGGCATAATTCTGCCTTTAACTCAACCCAGAATAAAGCGGGTATAAGACAATAATTTGTCAAAATATCTCGATACTGAAATTATATCCTTATCGGAATGTATTCCCAAAAACAGTACTATTATTGTACTTCAAATATCATTTTCATAATATTTCTGCAGACTCTTGCTATATTATGAACAAAGTTCTAGTATAATATAAAAGATGAGGTTTCAAAGTAAACCAATATAACCTTTCCAAAAATATCTGCTATGTAAGCAGAATATCAACACATAACTTAAAAGATGAAGTTATAAGGTGATTCAGTATAAACAACTCCCTTACCATAACTCATGTTATGTAAGGTATCCACAGAGTCATAACTCATAAAATAAAAGATGAAGTTGCATGGATTTATTGTCACTTCAATTCCAAACACTTCTCGACCCCCTGCCAACACGATTGGTTCTTCACCCCAATACATGTTGCAGGAAATATCCAAATTGGATGATGAACTAATACTGGAGTTGCTACCGCGTCCGCTGTGCCTAACCTTACTATGATCAGTAGCAGGTCGCACCGCTCAAATAGTTTTCTACATGTAGATGGAAGTATCACGACGGCCTGACATTGTCTACCGCCTTACTATGACCTCCCGGCCCATTTGGGGCAATATAAAAGTTGGATGGGCCCATGCAACTTGACCACTTACACCACTCCTAGTTCAGATGAAATCCATGACTCTGAAACGTAAAGATCGTCCTCCTTTCCCCAAGTGTAACACTTGTTGATACGACTCCACTAAGTAGTTATATCTAGGTTGGAAAGGAAGATTCTCCAATATTTCCCAAGCTATGCTTGTTAATGGATATCGACTTGTTCCATGAATTTACCCCTCGATTATTGAGGTGGTAACACAACATTAGACTGGCAGCAATTAAATTGCTCCAAGAAAATATTTGTCCCTTGACAGTTTTTGAATTGAGAGTTTAAAAAGAGTAGTAGTCACTTAAATCAGGTTTCCCATATTTTTGATAGTTGAGCGAGCATTTAAATCCTCTTTAAAAGACAGATTTAAACGGAAAAAAACATTATTTTGGGAACCTCTTTTTGATTGGAAAACAATTAATAACATTTATTAAACAAGTAAACCTTCAAATGAATATTCGAAAATAATATTCATCAAATAAACAAACCTCGAATGAATATTTAGAAATAATATTCATTAATAAATAATCCTCAAATGAATATTCAAAAATAATATTCATTAATAAATAATCCTCAAATGAATATTAAAAATAATATTCATTAATAAATAATCCTCAAATGAATATTCAAAAATAATATTCATTAATAAATAATCCTCAAATGAATATTAAAAATAATATTCATTAATAAATAATCCTCAAATGAATATTCAAAAATAATATTCATTAATAAATAATCCTCAAATGAATATTAAAAAATAATATTCATTAATAAATAATCCTCAAATGAATATAAAAAAAATAATATTCATTAATAAATAATCCTCAAATGAATATTCAAAAATAATATTCATTAATAAATAATCCTCAAATGAATATTCAAAAATAATATTCATTAATAAATAATCCTCAAATGAATATTAAAAATAATATTTCTCAATAAGTGAACCTCCAATGAATATTCGAAAATAATATCCTTTAAATAATTAAATCTCAAATGAATATTCAAAAGTAATATTCATTAATTAAATAAATCTCGAATGAATATAAACAATATTCTGTAAGTCGATAATCCTCAAATGTATATAAATAATATTCCTTAAATAAAATAATTAACCCTCGAATAACAGTTACCCGATATCTTTATCGGAAAATAACCTTTAACATATACCGAAATATAATTACTTCTGATCTTAGAGAAAATCACCCGCCCTTATCCTAGGGCAAATATAAAATCCCGGCTTCTAACTAATATCCCATATCTAGCTTAGAAGCCCATAATCAAATCATTTTCAAATAATAACCTTCGAATGAGGTAATATTCAAATAACATTCCTCAAATCATTTCCAGGTAATTAATACTTTCTAGAAATATAATTAATGTTTAATAATAGCAATCCTCAGAATAATTAGTACACTGCCGCTGGAATCCCTCCGGGTTTCCACGGCTATCTCCATATCTCAAATACTGACTCCCGGTCTAGAGTCGAAAACAAGAAGTATGCTCTTATCTCTAGAGCTACAAGGTATACCGGTTTATAACTACTTTATCTCAAAGCTCATATATAAACCCAAATCAAACTCTATTTTATACAATATATAACATGTATCGCACAACTGTATAACTCCACACATGGCAACAACAGTAATATATAATCAATACTTCAAAGTATAGATTTAGAAAACTTGCCACAATACTTGCAACAAAGATTTGGTATATAAATTGAGAATACACAAGTATTGAACATAGGAAAATATACATACTCTGAATAATAGAGTAAGGTTTAGTAAACTTGCCTGATGCTCGAGAAGTGATAGGGGTTCGCGACGATGCCGGACAATCTAGACAAAGTCAAAGAAAACGCACAATTAATCCCCTGGATAATCCACTTGTACTCAATGCTTAAACACGTAAGCGAAACACAACCAAGGCATTACTAGCTCGATATAGGCTCATACTAAGTCCATGTTTAGTCGACAATTACTTCAGTCGTAGGTTTAGTCCGAAATCGATCCTCGAATACAAGTTATACTTAACCATTTTCAACATTGGTTTCTAAGTCATGCTCTTAGTGGTTTTCACTTGCGCAGCCTCGGCTAACACATTTTTATAAAATCGGAAAATAATCTTTTGGACTCGAAACCTTCGTACAAACCTTCGTAACTGCCCTTGACACTTCAATACAAAATTTCATATCTTAAAACAACTCTTAAGGGTCTCAAACATAGCCACAAAGTTGGTACATTTCTGCAATCTCATTCCTTAAACCACTTTCACTAAAATGGTCATATCTCATAAACCGTAAATCGTAATGATATGATTCTTGCGCTCACGTAAACTAGAAACAAAGTTCTACACACTCATGTTCATAACTGAAACAAAAGAGGCAGTTAGGGTTTCGGATTCTAGGCAGTTTATAGAGTTACCGAAAATCGGGCATTACGACGGCTTAAAATCGAATAATCCAATTTTGTCACAACATAACCAAGCCACACCGGGCATACCATACATCCACAACCTCAACAAACAACCAACCTACACCTCTAAGATCAGTGGTGAGGCTCAAATCCAACACCCATCATTTTACACATCTAAACAAATCCAAACAATCACTTAATCATGATCTTAACTTTACATGAACATCAAAACCACTTTAAAACTCATATAAAACTCAAAGGGGCAGAGGTTTATACCTTCCTCCAAGCTTTCTTGCTGCTATATTCCTTATGTAACCTTTAGATCCTTGCTTAATACAACCTTTGGAAGCCACAAACTCAATATCAAAAGCAACAAAGCAAAATACAAGTTACTATTCATCATCTTCTCCAACTGTTACTCACTGAAATCGAAGGGTAAATCACAGAGGTGAGGCGATTGCTTATCATGGTTACGTCGGGCTTCTCGAGAGCTTCGATTTGAGTGGTGGAACGCCAAAAACGGATCACGGAATCTCAAGTTACGATCACTTCTTTCTCCCCCATTTTTCTCCTCATTTCTCCCTCGGGTTTTCTCTTCAAAATGGATGAATTCTTCTTTTCTTTTTGTTTTGGCCAATTAATGATAAGGCTGATATTTTGTATTAGAAAGGGGTGAGTCACCACACTTTGGCTAGTCACAGGGACACGTGTCGAGCCATGGAGGGTCATGGTGGCAAGCAGGGACACATGTCAAGCACTGGAGGGTCATGGTGGCAAAGCAGCTTTACTAGTTTGTTTCTTTTCACATGAATGATCCAAATGTTGCATTCCTCGAATTAATCTTGTTACATGTTACTTCCATGTCTGTATTTTAATCCTGTAATGTCTCGTTGTTCCGTCTCCGTTTAATCGCGTAAAAAGTTCGCAGGGTTTCTTAAGTGTTCTATCGAAGTAGTTTATCGTAATCGTTCTTAATATCTCTAATTCTTTTATTAAATCCATATCCATGGAATTGATAATCTAAATCCTTCAATATTCCCAAATAATGATTAATCCGTCCGTTAATGGTGAAATTTCGGAGAAAACGGAAATGCTATTTTTCCAATTCTGACAGCTTTTGCATTCCTTTATTTTCATCGTAGATCACTAATACAGCTTTGAAAGTTCATTATATCGTTCCGTATATAGGGTGGTCTGAAAAACTTTTTAAACGACAAAAATTTACTATTCATCAAAAGTTACTATTCATCAGTGGTTTTTCTATAATCCTTTGGATCAATATCCGTTCCAATATTCCTGGTTTATTTCTCTTTACTTCTTGCACTTAGAAATGTTCTAGTGCTTTCTCGGGCACACGCTATCTTGTTTACGGAGTTGTCGGATGCATACCAGGTATCGATTTGGATGACATAAAAATACTTTTCTTCCTTGGAATATTGTATTCTTATTTTCCAGAGAGATTATTCGTATCTATATGTTCAGTCCATTCTTACTATTCTCAAAATGTTTGAAAACCGAAATTCATATTCATTTCATAACTTGATTCTCAAAGTCATTGCCACTATCCATATTTACATCAACATATAATAAAAGTTTTAATTCTACCCAAAATCTGGGGTCTTACAGTCTCCCCTCCTTAAAAGGATTCCGTCCCGGAATCACTCTGAAAACACATGGGGATAACTTTCTAGCATCTCGCTCTCTAGCTCCCAAGTTGATTCTTCCACATTATGATTCCTCCATACCACTCTGACTAGTTTGATGACCTTGTTTCGGAGTACTTGTTCCTTTCGATCTATAATTTCCATTGGTTGCTCCACATAGGTCAAGTCTGGTTGTATGTCTACGTGCTTGTACTCTACATATGCCGGGCATCTATAGTATACTGACGTAGCATTGACACATGAACCCCGTTATGACCATTCTACTAGTTTGGGGGGGTAAGGCTGGCTCGTAGGCCACCTTCCTGGCGCGTCTTAAATCTCAGATGGCCCAATGAATCTCGGGCTCACTTCCCTTTCTTTTCAAATCTCATTAATTCCTTCCTTGGAGATACCTTTAACATCACGAATCTCTAACCTCATATTCTCTATCTTGTTTGCACAGAAATACACCAGCATAAACTTGTTTGCCATTCATCAACTTGCCATTTAGCTTATCAGTAGCAGTACTATCTCTATACTCACGGGCTTAGTCCGCATACTTTCTCTATCTGCCATGGTTGTCACTAGCCGTTTGTTGGTGAAATCTTTTGTCTTTCTAGTTTGTTGGACTAACTTGGGTTTTGTGTAAAATCTCATTCTTTAATTCCCGATCATTCGGAATCCATCTCTGTCCCATTTTAATTAAGGGTATCGGCCACCACATTGGCCTTCCCCGGGTGGTAGTGTATCTCACAGTCATAATTCTAGGTCAATTCTAGCCATTTCTCCATCTCACGTTTTCTACTATCACGGATAACTCAAAGTCCATTCATTACATTCCATAAAAATTTGTGGGTGCATTAGTCAATCCCAAAATAACCTCGCTGAAAACTCGAAGTGTCTATTCCTGGTACGAATCGCAGTCTTGGGTATATCCTCGGATTTAACTTCCAACTGGTGATACCCAGTTCTTAAATAAATTTGGAAATACACAACGTTCTTCCGCTGATCAAACAATCATTTACAAGGGTACCTATTATTTAAAGGTCCTGACAGTGGGCTGCTTGTTGGAGGTAGCCCTGGTTGAAACCTATTGGCTTTTTTTTTATTCTGTGTTCACAAACTCCGGAACAAACCTCAATAATTCGGAAAACTTGGCCTCATACTCGGTCACAGTCATGGTTTCTTGTTTTAACTCTTTAACTTTCATTTTCATCCGGGTCTCCATATATTTCCGGAAATTATTCCTGCTGCACCTCTCCCAAGTCACAATACCAGCTCCCTTTGACTCCATCGTCAGTACTTATCTTGCTAACCCAGAGGTAGTGTCCATTCGTAACAACTCCTCCAAAATCTCAATTCCACTATAGGGCATTTATCTAACACCGTTGTCATTGGAGTTCACGGCACATCGCTATTTCTTTCACATATATCGATTGACACGCTTTCCATTATCATAATATCCTTGGGAGAATAAACCAATTTCATTGATATGTCACTAACATTTTATTCGTCTTAGGGATTCGCTCCTGACATAGGCGATTTCGTCGCGAATCTAATTCCTATCAGCGAATTTTGACTTATTTGACCTGGTCGGCCTCCCCTTGAAATTCAATACGGATAACAAAATTATGGGGCCTTGAAAAGACAGCTCCCATATCAAGGAAAACGTCACACACTGGTGATCGTAAGGTTATGAGTTTTAAGGTAACCTTATTGGAGGTAAGAGAATTTACCGAGAGATCAACATGATCATAAGAACTCAACGTTGTGTGCCTCACTTGAGACATTACTAAAGGTAATTAGCCTTCTTGTATTTCACAACTTACAAGTGATGGCGTCCCATCCGACTTCTATCACACAGACATATAGTCCTTGTAGCCCCTATAAGTATAGGGTTGTTCGTCTCAGTGGAAGTTGAAAAGTATGAAAGCAATTCGAGATCAATTTAATGATTATCGCCTTTCGACAATATTTCTCAAAGGGACAGCTTGGATTAAAATTGAACAGATTCCAAAGGTGCGGTTTTCCAAAGAAAATACAAAGAAAAGAATAACCACAAGATACTGGTACTTAACAAACAAGTGGTGATGTATCACCATAGGGTCATTCATTATTTGAAGAAAGTGAAAGCTTAAATAACATCATTTGGCAGGGCTTCGAAAACCTGAAAGTAGGCATTGTGACAGCCTCTGGCACAAGTGAAACTGAATATGGTTTAGCACAAGTGTTATAAAATAACTTCGAAAAGGGAATATACCCTTTATCAGAATTCTTTCCTGGAGAGAGGTCAAGATAGATCATAGATTGGGGAGGTACCCCACATAATTTGCAAATGGGGAGGGTATTACCAAGGTCTCTACGGGTGCCTTTTATGTCGGCTCCTCTAATGGATAATTGTTCCATTCTAAAGCTTTTCTTCTTCAGGCACACCCTATGGTGCTCGATACTTACGTCATTGCCGACTTATAATAGTCGCTAAGAATTCAACCATCAACATTTGCAATCGCAGGGAATTCTATTCGACTAGGCGCAAACACCTCAAGTAAGCGTTCTGTTCTATAAGAAAACTTCGATTCCGTTGTCGCCCATAGCAACGACGAATTCCATATGTCAACTGGGCGGTACTCCGGAAGATCGTTAGAAACTACAGGCTTAAATTCGGTCTCTATTTCAATCATCCTTATACCCAATATTCCTTCTTGAGATAATAAAATCCCTCAATGATATAATAGACACTATTTCCCGTGGAATCGCTGGTCGTGGGGGTTTGAAATCTCATAGCCCAAAACAATTCCTTACATTATTCTAGGCAACTAAGTACCCTTAATCGTTCGTGAAAATCTGAACATCTTGGTTCTTACGTATGCCGCCTCCTTATGGGCAGCTATAACCGATCACGAGTAACAGGTTTCGTTCAAGTCGAATCAATCCACTGATCCTGGCTATACTGCCTCTACCTCTTCTGCTTTGGAGACTCTACTCCATTTTCTTTGTCATATCTCTTGATGAATCATAACGATCCAAAACTCTCGTATCGGCACCTATTTATCCTCTGAAGGTTCGTCTGGTCCTATTATACGACCTCAAGTAACATACCACATCTTTATCAATCAACACGTTCTCTACAAGACTTTTTCCTTGACCCACCATGGGGTCTTCCTCTAGATCCTCCTATGGACCTTCCTTTATCGGGTGTCCGTTCATTTCAAGGAACGCATCATCAATTGCCTACTCGAAGGCCTCGGGGTCTGGTATCTCAGAGTCCCATCAATCTATAACTCCTACGAGTCGAGGTGACTAACCATGAAGTCCTAAGTACGGTTTCCCAGAAGAAGTCCCCTCTCGGGCTTCATCTTAAACAGTCAGGGTCATGTCCTCTAACCCGACTACGAACTTAATTTGAGCTCTAGATGTCCTTATCATTATTAAGGGTATTGTAAGACTCGATCTCCTATTGTTTCTGAGGACTGTAACCTAGCGCTCTGATACCATTTCTGTAACAGCCCCAAATCCGGGGTCAGGGATCTAGGGTAGTCACGATCCATGTACTCCTTGCCTTACCTGTATTACTCACACCATTCATAATTCACCTGCTCATGACCCCACAATATAAGTCTCACACACACACACACACAGGTTAGAGTCTCAGAAACGACACAATACAACAACTGCGGAATAATAATTATTATTACAATACCCAAGTGTCTTTTGAATCTGTCACTGATACAATTTCTAAGTAATACTACATTACCAACTTAGCCTTCTGATGCTCACAATCCTCTCATACCATTCATATCTATACATAAGTTGAATACCAAAAGCTGTAGCCTGATTCGATTGGTTCGTACTACTCTCGAGATCACTGCTAGAAACTGTTTAAGGAAACGCCTTGCGAGGTATGTGCCGACCCATTGGCATCCTGCTTCGCTGCTATATAATATATATAAAACAATAGCAAGAGTGAGCGATAGCTCAGCAAGGTAATGAAAGTGTGGCATAATTCTGCCTTTAACTCAACCCAGAATAAAGCGGGTATAAGACAATAATTTGTCAAAATATCTCGATACTGAAATTATATCCTTATCGGAATGTATTCCCAAAAACAGTACTATTATTGTACTTCAAATATCATTTTCATAATATTTCTGCAGACTCTTGCTATATTATGAACAAAGTTCTAGTATAATATAAAAGATGAGGTTTCAAAGTAAACCAATATAACCTTTCCAAAAATATCTGCTATGTAAGCAGAATATCAACACATAACTTAAAAGATGAAGTTATAAGGTGATTCAGTATAAACAACTCCCTTACCATAACTCATGTTATGTAAGGTATCCACAGAGTCATAACTCATAAAATAAAAGATGAAGTTGCATGGATTTATTGTCACTTCAATTCCAAACACTTCTCGACCCCCTGCCAACACGATTGGTTCTTCACCCCAATACATGTTGCAGGAAATATCCAAATTGGATGATGAACTAATACTGGAGTTGCTACCGCGTCCGCTGTGCCTAACCTTACTATGATCAGTAGCAGGTCGCACCGCTCAAATAGTTTTCTACATGTAGATGGAAGTATCACGACGGCCTGACATTGTCTACCGCCTTACTATGACCTCCCGGCCCATTTGGGGCAATATAAAAGTTGGATGGGCCCATGCAACTTGACCACTTACACCACTCCTAGTTCAGATGAAATCCATGACTCTGAAACGTAAAGATCGTCCTCCTTTCCCCAAGTGTAACACTTGTTGATACGACTCCACTAAGTAGTTATATCTAGGTTGGAAAGGAAGATTCTCCAATATTTCCCAAGCTATGCTTGTTAATGGATATCGACTTGTTCCATGAATTTACCCCTCGATTATTGAGGTGGTAACACAACATTAGACTGGCAGCAATTAAATTGCTCCAAGAAAATATTTGTCCCTTGACAGTTTTTGAATTGAGAGTTTAAAAAGAGTAGTAGTCACTTAAATCAGGTTTCCCATATTTTTGATAGTTGAGCGAGCATTTAAATCCTCTTTAAAAGACAGATTTAAACGGAAAAAAACATTATTTTGGGAACCTCTTTTTGATTGGAAAACAATTAATAACATTTATTAAACAAGTAAACCTTCAAATGAATATTCGAAAATAATATTCATCAAATAAACAAACCTCGAATGAATATTTAGAAATAATATTCATTAATAAATAATCCTCAAATGAATATTCAAAAATAATATTCATTAATAAATAATCCTCAAATGAATATTAAAAATAATATTCATTAATAAATAATCCTCAAATGAATATTCAAAAATAATATTCATTAATAAATAATCCTCAAATGAATATTAAAAATAATATTCATTAATAAATAATCCTCAAATGAATATTCAAAAATAATATTCATTAATAAATAATCCTCAAATGAATATTAAAAAATAATATTCATTAATAAATAATCCTCAAATGAATATAAAAAAAATAATATTCATTAATAAATAATCCTCAAATGAATATTCAAAAATAATATTCATTAATAAATAATCCTCAAATGAATATTCAAAAATAATATTCATTAATAAATAATCCTCAAATGAATATTAAAAATAATATTTCTCAATAAGTGAACCTCCAATGAATATTCGAAAATAATATCCTTTAAATAATTAAATCTCAAATGAATATTCAAAAGTAATATTCATTAATTAAATAAATCTCGAATGAATATAAACAATATTCTGTAAGTCGATAATCCTCAAATGTATATAAATAATATTCCTTAAATAAAATAATTAACCCTCGAATAACAGTTACCCGATATCTTTATCGGAAAATAACCTTTAACATATACCGAAATATAATTACTTCTGATCTTAGAGAAAATCACCCGCCCTTATCCTAGGGCAAATATAAAATCCCGGCTTCTAACTAATATCCCATATCTAGCTTAGAAGCCCATAATCAAATCATTTTCAAATAATAACCTTCGAATGAGGTAATATTCAAATAACATTCCTCAAATCATTTCCAGGTAATTAATACTTTCTAGAAATATAATTAATGTTTAATAATAGCAATCCTCAGAATAATTAGTACACTGCCGCTGGAATCCCTCCGGGTTTCCACGGCTATCTCCATATCTCAAATACTGACTCCCGGTCTAGAGTCGAAAACAAGAAGTATGCTCTTATCTCTAGAGCTACAAGGTATACCGGTTTATAACTACTTTATCTCAAAGCTCATATATAAACCCAAATCAAACTCTATTTTATACAATATATAACATGTATCGCACAACTGTATAACTCCACACATGGCAACAACAGTAATATATAATCAATACTTCAAAGTATAGATTTAGAAAACTTGCCACAATACTTGCAACAAAGATTTGGTATATAAATTGAGAATACACAAGTATTGAACATAGGAAAATATACATACTCTGAATAATAGAGTAAGGTTTAGTAAACTTGCCTGATGCTCGAGAAGTGATAGGGGTTCGCGACGATGCCGGACAATCTAGACAAAGTCAAAGAAAACGCACAATTAATCCCCTGGATAATCCACTTGTACTCAATGCTTAAACACGTAAGCGAAACACAACCAAGGCATTACTAGCTCGATATAGGCTCATACTAAGTCCATGTTTAGTCGACAATTACTTCAGTCGTAGGTTTAGTCCGAAATCGATCCTCGAATACAAGTTATACTTAACCATTTTCAACATTGGTTTCTAAGTCATGCTCTTAGTGGTTTTCACTTGCGCAGCCTCGGCTAACACATTTTTATAAAATCGGAAAATAATCTTTTGGACTCGAAACCTTCGTACAAACCTTCGTAACTGCCCTTGACACTTCAATACAAAATTTCATATCTTAAAACAACTCTTAAGGGTCTCAAACATAGCCACAAAGTTGGTACATTTCTGCAATCTCATTCCTTAAACCACTTTCACTAAAATGGTCATATCTCATAAACCGTAAATCGTAATGATATGATTCTTGCGCTCACGTAAACTAGAAACAAAGTTCTACACACTCATGTTCATAACTGAAACAAAAGAGGCAGTTAGGGTTTCGGATTCTAGGCAGTTTATAGAGTTACCGAAAATCGGGCATTACGACGGCTTAAAATCGAATAATCCAATTTTGTCACAACATAACCAAGCCACACCGGGCATACCATACATCCACAACCTCAACAAACAACCAACCTACACCTCTAAGATCAGTGGTGAGGCTCAAATCCAACACCCATCATTTTACACATCTAAACAAATCCAAACAATCACTTAATCATGATCTTAACTTTACATGAACATCAAAACCACTTTAAAACTCATATAAAACTCAAAGGGGCAGAGGTTTATACCTTCCTCCAAGCTTTCTTGCTGCTATATTCCTTATGTAACCTTTAGATCCTTGCTTAATACAACCTTTGGAAGCCACAAACTCAATATCAAAAGCAACAAAGCAAAATACAAGTTACTATTCATCATCTTCTCCAACTGTTACTCACTGAAATCGAAGGGTAAATCACAGAGGTGAGGCGATTGCTTATCATGGTTACGTCGGGCTTCTCGAGAGCTTCGATTTGAGTGGTGGAACGCCAAAAACGGATCACGGAATCTCAAGTTACGATCACTTCTTTCTCCCCCATTTTTCTCCTCATTTCTCCCTCGGGTTTTCTCTTCAAAATGGATGAATTCTTCTTTTCTTTTTGTTTTGGCCAATTAATGATAAGGCTGATATTTTGTATTAGAAAGGGGTGAGTCACCACACTTTGGCTAGTCACAGGGACACGTGTCGAGCCATGGAGGGTCATGGTGGCAAGCAGGGACACATGTCAAGCACTGGAGGGTCATGGTGGCAAAGCAGCTTTACTAGTTTGTTTCTTTTCACATGAATGATCCAAATGTTGCATTCCTCGAATTAATCTTGTTACATGTTACTTCCATGTCTGTATTTTAATCCTGTAATGTCTCGTTGTTCCGTCTCCGTTTAATCGCGTAAAAAGTTCGCAGGGTTTCTTAAGTGTTCTATCGAAGTAGTTTATCGTAATCGTTCTTAATATCTCTAATTCTTTTATTAAATCCATATCCATGGAATTGATAATCTAAATCCTTCAATATTCCCAAATAATGATTAATCCGTCCGTTAATGGTGAAATTTCGGAGAAAACGGAAATGCTATTTTTCCAATTCTGACAGCTTTTGCATTCCTTTATTTTCATCGTAGATCACTAATACAGCTTTGAAAGTTCATTATATCGTTCCGTATATAGGGTGGTCTGAAAAACTTTTTAAACGACAAAAATTTACTATTCATCAAAAGTTACTATTCATCAGTGGTTTTTCTATAATCCTTTGGATCAATATCCGTTCCAATATTCCTGGTTTATTTCTCTTTACTTCTTGCACTTAGAAATGTTCTAGTGCTTTCTCGGGCACACGCTATCTTGTTTACGGAGTTGTCGGATGCATACCAGGTATCGATTTGGATGACATAAAAATACTTTTCTTCCTTGGAATATTGTATTCTTATTTTCCAGAGAGATTATTCGTATCTATATGTTCAGTCCATTCTTACTATTCTCAAAATGTTTGAAAACCGAAATTCATATTCATTTCATAACTTGATTCTCAAAGTCATTGCCACTATCCATATTTACATCAACATATAATAAAAGTTTTAATTCTACCCAAAATCTGGGGTCTTACACGTACCGACTAGCTCCAGTCAAGATGAAGAAATTAGTCGCTCAATTGTAGGAATGATAAGACCAAATGCGTCACCGTGGGATGCACCCCGTGTTATTGGTGAAGAAAAAGGACGGCAGCATGAGGCTGTGCATAGAGTATCGAGAGCTAAATAGGCTAATTGTTAAGAATGAATACCCCTGCCAAGGATCAGTGATTTGATCGATCGACTGCATGATGCAGTTAAATTCTCGAATATTGATTGAGAACTGGATACCACCAATTGAATATTAAACCCGAGGACGTACCCAAGACTGCGTTTCGCACCAGGTATGGACACTACGAGTTTTTAGTAATGTCGTTTGGGCTGACGAATGCCCTTGCAGCTTTCATGGACGTGCTGAATAGACTTTTCAAGAAGTATTTGGATAAGTATGTCATAGTGACATCGGAAATATTTAGGTTTACCTCAAAGACCGAGGAAGAACATGCAGAACATTTGAGGATCGTGTTAGAAGCACTGAGGAGAGAAAAGTTATATGCCAAGTTCTCAAAGTGCGAGTTTTGGATAAAGGAAGTACAATTTTAGGACATGTGGTCAACAGTAAAGGAGTACTGGTCGACCCTGCAAAGATAGGAGACGTTTCAAACTAGGGAAGTTAAGGAAATGTTATAAGTGGTCGGATAAATAAAAGGATTTATCGATTGGTAAACAAATATTGGATATGTCAGAAAATGAAGGCAGAACAAAGACCTAGTTGACTATCACAGTTAATAGAGATTCCTGATTATGAATGTAATTTTAATATAATGGATTCTGTGATAGGATCAACAAGAATCAAGTCGGACTATGACGTCAATTGAGCTATAATTGATGGATCAAATGAGTCTACTCATATTTTGTTATCAGCAAGAGATCGTTAACCGAAGAGTTACGAAAGAGATAGTTGGGTGACGTGGAGTTCCAGTCACCATCGTATCAGATAAGAACCAATGATTGAACTCCCGATTCGGGAGGAGTTTTCCAAACATGTTTGGCAACGAGATTGAGTGCGAGTACTACGTAGGATCCGCAGACCGACGGACCGACCGAAAGAAACATTTCAGACAACCGAAGTTACGGTAAGTGTTGTACCGCCGATTGCAAGAATAATCGAATGTTGATAGAAAATGGGTGTATATGTGCATAGCCATAATTGGCTTATATAAAGCGTCCGGTAGATATCGCAGACCAGAATGAGAAAGTGTTGTAATGAAACCAGAGAGTTGAAGAGTCAACCTGAAAACTGGAGATTACTATATTGGAAGAGTAACCTCGGCTATTTTATTAGATTCCGGGACGGAATCCTTTTAAGTAGGGGAGACTGTAATAACCCCAAATTTTGGACTTAGTTTAAAAAAAAAATTGATGAATAGTAAAATCCTGATGAATAGTAAATTTCTGAACCGAAAAAGATTTTCAGACCACCCTATGTACGAGTCGGGATAATGAACTTTCGAAGTCGTATTAGTGATCTACTTTGAAAATGAAGGAATGCAAAAGCTGTCAGAATCAGAAAAATAGCATTTTTCTGTTTTCTTCGAAATTTCACCAATAACGGACGGATTAATCATTATTTGAAAATATTGGAGGATTTAAATTATCAATTCCATGGATATGGATTTAATAAAAGAATTAGTGATATCAAGAACGTTTACGGTAAACTACTTCGATAGAACACTTAAGAAATCCTTGCGAGCGTTCAACGAGATTAAGCGATTAAGCAAACGAATCATGGATTAAGGATTGAAATTATGACAAGATTAAATATCCTACATGATCATCAAGAGAATTATATCAAGTGGACTCAAGGATTTAAACAAAAAAGAAGCTAACCAAGAGTTAAGGAACTCTATAAAAAGAGATTGAGAATATTCGAAGAAACGCGAGTGATAGAGTATATATTTATATATATTTTATATGATTTAATTCCTCATATTTATTATATTTTGCATTTAATTGAATTTTTATTTAATAAATTTTAATGTTTTATTGTAGGAAGCAAGGAAATCCTAAACTTGGAAGGATTTGAGAATAAAGAGCTTAATTTGGAGATTTATTAGAAGGAAATTCGGATTTGTTGGGCTGCCTGCACATAATTCACTGTTTGGGTCATATTTTGATATCTAGAAGTCAGAATTGGACGATTTAACAGTCCACGCGAAGATAATGGAAATCTCTTTTATTCTAAAGTGGTCCAATTATTAAATTAATTCAGGAACGGCTCAGATTTACTGAAGAAAAGTCAGCTACGAATTTTCCTTGTAAAACAGAATCAGTTTAGGAAACGTAATTGTACTTTTCTCAAGGCATTAAAATATTTGAGAATATGTATATAAACATCAGATCTGAGAGAGACATATATACAGATATACAGATAGACATAGATACAGACATAGGGAGACTTGTACTTTTCTTCTTGGAGAAAGATTAAAGGTTTTTATTCTCTGTTCTTAATATTATCATGTGTTCTTATTATATTATGTGTTTTGTTAGTTTAATTATGAGTGAGTAGTTATTTAATCTAGGGTTAAGTTGAACCCTAGTTATGATTGATGTATGATTTTCCATAACCCCCCAGTTTAGTTATGTTGAATGCTCTTGCTTATTGAGTTGTGCTTAATTAACAATAACATGTCAGACGTGATTATGCGTATTGTTTGAACCTAATATCTATTTATCATCGAAAGTTGGACTTAGATGGTTGTGATTTATCCAATAAGGACATGAACTTCTCCATGAAAATAGGTAGAACGGATTGTTAGGAAGTTAGGATGCTGTGTTTAATGTCTCTAAATTGCATGATACCATGAAAATAGGCTTGAGTGTATTTTTAGAGAAGCCATTAATACTCGAGAGAGGTTATTGGTATTTTATAGGGCGCATCTTTCCTCTTGAGTAGTGTATGATTAATTGGGGTGGAAAATCATAATTGCATCGATTCATGCTAGTGGGGATACTTAATTCTAGATGTTTTTAGTTAATTGATAATACAATACAATTTGTTTTAGTATAATATTTAGATTAATAATCTCTCAACAATTTATTGTGTTACTTGCTTAGTTGAATTGAATCAAGAATAACTAGTGATTGATACGTTTGTCTCTGTGGGATCGACTCTGACTTACCCTACTACATAATTAGAAGGATTTGTTAGATATTATTATTTGATAGGCACGCGACAGCCTTGTCAAATTTTTGGCGCCGCTGCCGGGGACAAAGCGGTATTAGATTAGTTAATTTTTGAGTTTGTTTAGCTAAGTATTTTGGTTGTGTTGCTTCGGCTATTATTCTCTTGTTATTTGATCTTTGTTTCTAGTTTTCTTGTTGCATGCACACTCGAAGTTCAGGTACAGAAAATTTGATTGCTCTTGATCCTGAAATTGAAGCTACAGCAAGAAGACAAGCAGGACTACGAAGGAAAAATAAAGACAAGGAAGGTATGGGTGAGACAACAACAAAAGCTCTCAGGGAGCATGGTATGCCAGACGCTACAGACGTACTCTCCAGTATTGTCAGACCAACAATCACGGCTACCCACTTTGAACTCAAGCCATAATTCATACAATTCGTCTCCAATGATTCTTTCGCAGGATTGTCCACTGAAAATCCTGTCGATCATCTTGAGAGTTTTCTGGAAAAGTGTGATACTATAAAGCTGACCAATGTTAGTGATGATGCTATTAAGCTGCGCTTATTTCCATTCTCTCTCCGAGATGCAGCAAAAGATTGGTTGAAGGATGAAGGACCAAATACATTCACTACTTGGGATAGTCTAGCAAAGGCGTTTCTACTTAAATTCTTTAGTCAGAAGAAGACTTCAAAGCTCAGGAATGAAATATCTAACTTTCGTCAAGATGATGACGAGTCACTTCATGATGCTTGGAGAAAATTCAAACGACTTCAGAGACAATGCCCTCACCATGGAATTCCTGACTGGTTGTTGATTCAAACATTCTACAATGGGTTAACACAAGAGTTTCAAAATTTTGTTGATGCTTCTTCTGGTGGATCTATTATGAAAAAGAGTACGGAGGATGCGAAAACTTTGTTAGACGAGATGGCGTCTAATGATAATTATCCTTACAGTGACAGAAATCATCCTAAGAAGGGTGGTAAGTATGATGTTGATGCTCTAACCATGTTGAATACTACTATGCAGGCAATGGTTAAGAAGATTGAGCAATTGGATTCTAGAACTTCATCTACAGTTTCTTCATGTGAAATATGTGGTGTAGTTGGACACACTCAACATGTTTGTCAATACAATCCAGGTTTTCAACCAGCTCAGCCACAAAAATCTAACTTGGAAAATCTTTTGGAAGGATTTATCTCTACACAAGCAAAGAAGAATGATTACTTTGACTCAAGTATCAATGAGATAAAGGCTCATAACAAGTTAATGGAGAATTCAATCACTCAAATTGCTCAACAATTGAATCAACTTAACAAGTCTTCAGGCCAACTTCCTGGCCAAACTGAACAACCACATAGAGCTCACGTGAATGCTATAACTTTAAAAAGTGATCAGGAATTGCAAGGGCGAGAGATGAATATGAGTAGTGATAATTTGATTGTTGAAGAAGATGGGGAGAACTCAATCTGAAAATGTTGTTGTGCAAGAAGCAGTTGAAGAAGAGAAGAAGGAACCCACAGTTGCTCCAGTCAGACCTTATGTACCACCTGTTCCGTTTCCGCAAAGATTAGTGCAAGCTAGGCTTGGAGAGAAGTTTATGAAGTTTATGGATATCTTGAAAAGGTTAGAACTTAATATCCCTTTCTTAGATGCTATCAAAGAGATGCCTTCATATGGGAAGTTTCTTAGGGAATTATTGTCAAACAAAAGAAAGATTGAAGAAAGTTCTACTATCTCATTAACGGCAGAGTGCAGTGCTATCTTGCATAATAGTCTTCCTAAAAAGCTAACTGATCCAGGTAGCTATTCTATTCCTGTGAAACTTGGAAATTTTGAAATCAAACGAGCTCTATGTGATTTTGGGGCAAGTGTAAGTCTGATGCCCTTATCAATCTACAATAAGCTTCAGATGGGTGAACTCAAACCCACACGTATATCTCTACAATTGGCAGATAGAAGTGTAAAAGTTCCACTTGGAATACTTGAAGATGTTCCTGTCAAGGTAGGGAAGTTTTTTATTCCATGTGATTTTGTTGTCATGGAGATGGAGGAAGATGTACAAAATTCTATTATTCTCGGAAGACCTTTCTTAGCTACAGCTGGTGCAAAAGTTGATATGATGCAAGGAAAAATTTCTTTTGAAGTTGGAGTTGAGAAATTGGAATTTAAATTTTCCAACTCTTCGCTTAGCCCTTCTCTGAAGAAGAGTGATCTTGAAAAGAGTAATGAAGCTGTTCTTATGGTTAAGACCTTGGGTGGAGATCAAGATATGAAGGCTGATATTTTTCTCTCTAAACCTCCAGCAATTTTGGTGAGAGATTTACATGTCACTAATGTTGATTTAAAGCCTTCAATAATGAAATCGATTGGTGAAATTCAGTTTGGTGGATTATCTGTTGAAGATCCTGATGCTCATATTGAAAACTTTTTGAAGATTTGTGATACTATCAAGTTTGATGGAGTTTCTGATGAGGCCATTCGACTTCGATTATTCCCTTTCTCTTTAAAGGATGGAGCTAAAAATTGGTTATTTTCGTTACCCTCAAATTCCATTACTACTTGGGAAGACTTACTTATAAAATTTCTTTTTAAGTTTGTCTCACGAGATGAAACGTCAAGGATAGTTGTTGCACTCTTAAAGTTTGCTCGAGATAGAAGAGTTGTATTGTTGGATAAAGCTTTGGATGAAACTTATAAGTTTTTGGGAGAGATCATGAGAAAATATGTTGAGAAAGTAGATGCTCCATTTTCACTCCATTCCCCAGGTTGATTGACAAGAAGGTCGAGCTAATGACCTTAAAAAAGCGCTTCTTGGGAGGCAACCCAAGATTTTGGAGGAGGAACACTCTCCCACATTTTCCAACCGGGACTTCATGCACTAGGGGAGTATTTCTAACCTTTCTTTGTATAATTTTTCACTCTTATTCTTTTTGTATTTCTTTTAGGATCTTGTTAGTTTTGTATATTTATATATATTATTCATTGAGGACAATGAACCACTTAAGTGTGGGGATGAGTTCTCAATGACGTAAAAAACAAAAAAAATTATATATTATAAAAATCCAAAAAAAAATTTGAAAATTTAAAACTTTTTGTATATAATTGCCTTGTCTCAAAAGCATGTTAGCGTGGATAAGTACACATTGTGTAGATTAATTTCGCATGATTAATTATGAGTGTCACATTCATGAAAAATCATTTGATGCTTGGTAATTCCTTGTGTGTGCTTGCGAACATTTAAAAACTTGAGATGTTTCTTGGTCAATTTTAGTGAGTTAAGCATGCTTTCACCATGTGAGGATTTGAGCCTAATTTATGATTGATAGATTTTTTATCAATCCATTTTTTTGTTGTGTGATGTTCATCGAGATTCTTGTTGCTCTAGAACATGTTTTAAACCGTTTTGAGACTACATGATATGTGTATGCATGAATATGATAAAGGCACTAAGATTAACCTCATTTACCCAAACAGTGCCCATATGAAAAATAATCCTTAGTGAAACCCATTGAGCTTATACCCGTTTCTTTCGTATATCACCAATCTAAATTTTTGAGCCTACTTATTTATTCTTGTCTTGATTTACTGGTAGAGCATATTGATTGAATTCAAGGGTTGGTAAATATTTAGTGTGGGGATTTCTTTTGGTTAAAGGTTACATTTTGGTGGGATACAATATGGTATGGAATTGCAAACAAGTATCAAGTACTCCTTTGAGATCAATGGGTGGCAAGTGCAATGTCATATTAAAGGGACGATCCATGTGTGTTGGTATTAAGTACATTCTTGGTGACTTTTCACTGCCCTTGGTTACTGGAGAATGACTTGACTTTTGAAAAAAAAAAGAAAAAAAAAAGAAGTTATGAGCAAGAGGAAGATAAAGTAGAGTTGTGTTCATTTGATTGATACAATGTGAAAGTGGGAAAGTACATGGGGTATATGTGCTTTGAAGTTTAATGCTTGTGAAAGCTTGATCAACTTTTACATGATCTAAGTTTCATGTTGGGTGCTTTAATTAAAAGTGAATATTATTCTCTATCAGTTATCAAGTTTAGCCACTTGTTAGCCTGTTTCTTTGATATCCTACCCCATACCTAAGCCCCGTTACAACCTTTAACAAAGACCTTTTGATTCATGTATGCATATAAACGAGGTGGTGGAGATTTGGTGGACAACCAAGCATATGGTAGCACATGAGTACATTGATTGAACTTGAGCGATACACTTATACCCATACACTTGTGTGAAGTGAGAGCAATGTGAGATATTTATCCATAGCATGCTTACTTGTTGAATGCGACTTTGAAGTCTATCTCATGATATTTTTGTCTATCTAGACATTGTGTGCATACTTGGATTATTTTGTGTTAATGATGCTTAAAGTGAGAGTACTTGTACTTTCAGACACTTTCAGGTTGTTATGTGATTGAGATTTACAATGTGTGGAGTACTATGACATGTTGCATGTTTGAGAGACTTGGTGGTTCAAAATATTTGATTTTGTGGGTATATCTTCTATAAACCCTCACGAGACAAAACTCGTCCTACTAGGGCTGCCTAGGGGTTTAACGGCTTGTTGCATATGCTCAATGCAATCGTGTCATCTACGAAAGTGGTGGACCTGTTAGTTAGTATTATTTTTATTTCTTTATTTGCCCGAGGACATGCAAAATGCTAAGTGTGGGGATGTTTGATAGAGTATATATTTATATATATTTTATATGATTTAATTCCTCATATTTATTATATTTTGCATTTAATTGAATTTTTATTTAATAAATTTTAATGTTTTATTGTAGGAAGCAAGGAAATCCTAAACTTGGAAGGATTTGAGAATAAAGAGCTTAATTTGGAGATTTATTAGAAGGAAATTCGGATTTGTTGGGCTGCCTGCACATAATTCACTGTTTGGGTCATATTTTGAGATCTAGAAGTCAGAATTGGACGATTTAACAGTCCACGCGAAGATAATGGAAATCTCTTTTATTCTAAAGTGGTCCAATTATTAAATTAATTCAGGAACGGCTCAGATTTACTGAAGAAAAGTTAGCTACGAATTTTCCTTGTAAAACAGAATCAGTTTAGGAAACGTAATTGTACTTTTCTCAAGGCATTAAAATATTTGAGAATATGTATATAAACATCAGATCTGAGAGAGACATATATACAGATATACAGATAGACATAGATACAGACATAGGGAGACTTGTACTTTTCTTCTTGGAGAAAGATTAAAGGTTTTTATTCTCTGTTCTTAATATTATCATGTGTTCTTATTATATTATGTGTTTTGTTAGTTTAATTATGAGTGAGTAGTTATTTAATCTAGGGTTAAGTTGAACCCTAGTTATGATTGATGTATGATTTTCCATAACCCCCCAGTTTAGTTATGTTGAATGCTCTTGCTTATTGAGTTGTGCTTAATTAACAATAACATGTCAGACGTGATTATGCGTATTGTTTGAACCTAATATCTATTTATCATCGAAAGTTGGACTTAGATGGTTGTGATTTATCCAATAAGGACATGAACTTCTCCATGAAAATAGGTAGAACGGATTGTTAGGAAGTTAGGATGCTGTGTTTAATGTCTCTAAATTGCATGATACCATGAAAATAGGCTTGAGTGTATTTTTAGAGAAGCCATTAATACTCGAGAGAGGTTATTGGTATTTTATAGGGCGCATCTTTCCTCTTGAGTAGTGTATGATTAATTGGGGTGGAAAATCATAATTGCATCGATTCATGCTAGTGGGGATACTTAATTCTAGATGTTTTTAGTTAATTGATAATACAATACAATTTGTTTTAGTATAATATTTAGATTAATAATCTCTCAACAATTTATTGTGTTACTTGCTTAGTTGAATTGAATCAAGAATAACTAGTGATTGATACGTTTGTCTCTGTGGGATCGACTCTGACTTACCCTACTACATAATTAGAAGGATTTGTTAGATATTATTATTTGATAGGCACGCGACAGCCTTGTCAAATTTTTGGCGCCGCTGCCGGGGACAAAGCGGTATTAGATTAGTTAATTTTTGAGTTTGTTTAGCTAAGTATTTTGGTTGTGTTGCTTCGGCTATTATTCTCTTGTTATTTGAGTTAAGTAGTTATGAACCGGTTTACCTGGTAGCTCTAAATATAAGAGCATATTCATTGTTTTCGACTCTAGGTCGGGAGTCGGTATTTTGAAATATGTAGATAGCCGTGGAAACCCGGAGGGATTCCATAGGCAGAATACTATATCTTTCAAGTAATGTTATTTGAGTATTATCTCAGTCGAGAAATACTATTTCTGTTATATATGATAATGGAAGGCATAACTGTTTTCGAAAGTATATTGTGATACTTGCTTTATGATTTGATTATGAAAGATTATTTTTCCGATAAACATATCGGGTAACTGTTATTCGATAATTATCTATTTAATGAATATTATTTTGAATATTCATTTAATCATTATTTATTTAATGAATATTATTTTGAATATTCATTCGAGGTTTATTTATTTAATGAATATTATTTTGAATATTCATTCGAGGTTTATTTATTTAATGAATATTATTTTGAATATTCATTCGAGGTTTATTTATTTAATGAATATTATTTTGAATATTCATTCGAGGTTTATTTATTTAATGAATATTATTTTGAATATTCATTCGAGGTTTATTTATTTAATGAATATTATTTTGAATATTCATTCGAGGTTTATTTATTTAATGAATATTATTTTTGAATATTCGTTTAAAGTTTATTTATTTAATAAATATTATTCGATTATTTATTAAATACTTTTAACACATTTTAAAATGAGTAATATTATTTAAAGTTTATCCTCGACCTTTAATAATTACGAAGGATACTCTAAGCTGTATTATTAATTATTTTTAAATCAAAAAGAGGTTCCCAAACACTGTTTTTCCATTTAAATCTGTCTTTTAAGAGGATTTAAATACTCGCTCAACTATCAAAAATATGGGAAACCTGATTTAAGTGACTACTACTCATTTTAAACTCTCAACTCAAAATTGTCAGGAGACAGATATTTTCTCGGAGCAATTTAATTGCTGCAAGTCAAATGTTGTGTTACCACCTCAACGATCGAGGGGTAAATTGATGGAACAAGTCGATATCCATTAACAAGCATCGCTTGGGAAATATTGGAGAATCTTCCTTTCCAACCTAGATATAACTACTGAGTGGAGTCGTATCAACAAGTATTAAACTTGGGGAAAGGAGGACGATCTTTACGTTTCAGAGTCATGGATTTCATCCGAACTAGGAGCAAGTGTAAGAGGTCGAGTCGCACCGATCCATCATTTTATTGCCCCAAATGGGCAGGGGAGATCCAGAAAGGCGGTAGACAATGTCAGGTTGTCGTGTTCTTTCATCTACATGTAGAAAACCCTATTTAGTTGTACAACCTGCTACTGATCATAGTAAGGTTGGACAACTGGCGCGGAGATTACTCCAGTATTAGTTCATCATCCAACTTGGATAATTCTGCAACATGTATTGAAAGGGACTAAAGGGTAGCCCCCTTAGTACAGGTTTACCGATCATGTTGGCAGAGGGTCGAAAAGTGTTTAACAAAATGAAGTTACAATAAATCCTTGCAACTTCATCTTTTATTTTATGAGTTTTGACTCTGATAAAACCTTACTCAGATTATATATGCATAAGTGGATTTTGGGTTACGGAATCATTATATTAATTTTCCTCGTAACTTCATCTTTTATGTTATGCTAGTATTTTATCCGTTTAATGCGTAGCATGTGGTTATAAAGAGATTTTCGAACTGTATATATTGTTGTTGAGCTCTAGTGCTCATTCTTGCTTCTTTTCTAAAAGGTGTTCATTACTGATATTTTACAGTATTTTGAACAATATGAGATATCTAAATAGATATTCATGTATATATGTTGAGAAGGCATTTAAGATATACAGTATATTGAACTGGATAGTATTTTGAATCAATGGATAAGATTTAAGCCTTGATTCCAATATTAATATCTATTTTAAAAAGATATGTTTGAGACTTGGTTTATCATATTGATACCCAGGATTCCTAAAGGATTTACGAAGAGTATATGAGTATGATTATAAGTCATACGGTATTTTAAACGATATACTATTTTGGGGTTAGACCCTAGTAATGATAAAAGTTTTGATCCCATATGGATTATCTCCCTAAAAGGTTTAAAGATTTAAACTGGGATAGATTTCTTGCTGAGCACTATTAGCTCATTCTTGCTTTATTAATTATTTCAGCATGAGGAAAACATTGCCGAATCCACCTCGTGTTATGAGAGCAAGGGAATGGAAAGACCACCCTGGAGTTAGTTGATGCAGGATGGATATTGTTGGTATGAGCAGAATAGTTGCAGCTTGAATTAGTGAGAATTATTTTGAGTCGGTTTGTATTACTAAACCTTGTATAGAATTGTGAGGTCTATTATTGTAACTTCAGGTAAAGGTTGTAAATAATGGATGAGATCTTGGATAGTACATTTGGGTTGTAATAACTAATGTTGATAATTGTTGCTCATTTCCAAGGCTATATTTTGTGTGTGTGTGCGTAAGTGATTGGGGTATTTGGAGTTGTATTATGAGAATGTTGTAAGTAATGCAGGTATTGTATCATTGATGGAGCGTGACAACCCAGATTCCTGACCCCGGATCTGGGGGTGTTACACCTATGACTGTGACAATTGAATTATTACTTACTTATTACAAACTTGTTTAAGTTGAGTTGAATCATCGATGTAAACAAATAGGCCTAAACATATGCCTTTCAATCTCAACTTCTTCAATCACAGGATTGGAGTTAGCAGCTTGATAATCAATCACGGAAGGATAGTGCAGTGGTTCTCCAGGTTTAAGGATTGCTCCTTTGATGTGTCTTCCAATGTATTCAACCTCTTGTCCCACTCCAGTCCACAACCATGCAATGTTAACATCTTTCTTGTTTAGCTTTGGCATGTTTGGTAGTCTGGGACGCACTTCCAATCCTCTCTCCACTCTCTTCCTATAGTAAGGAACATTCTCCATTAGAAATCTTCTCAGAGTGTCTGCTGCTTTGTCCTTCTCCGTTGATGAGAATCCAGTGGATCTAAGATACTTCTCCACTGATATCAGATAGTTACTTGGATAATCTTTCAGCTTGTCCTCAGTCAAATAGCAGATTCTGAACAAGTCATTCGTCATGAATCTAACCATTGGAGGATCTTCAGTAATCTCTGGACTGACTTTCATCAAGATTTCTTTAACATGATCACGGAGAAGTTCATTCAGCCTTGTAGTCCTTTGTATCTTGATGAGCATCACCTGCAGTTTTGTGTATGTTCTATGTTCGAAAAACTTAGTAGAAATCACAAATGTACCTTTCTTAAGAAAATTGATCAATATGTTCCAGGCACCATTTGCTTTAACTCCAGCTTTCAGAAAGATCACAGAATTTCTCAGTGCAGTGAAGTAAGTCTGATCTTCAAAATTTGCACTTATGATGTCCTGAATGATAACTTCCACCTCCGCATTGTCGTTGACTTCTAATCCGTCTTCAACTCCACAGAAAGTTTTATAAGCCATCTCCCAGTCAATACCTTGTTTCTTTGCCAAATCTGTCATCTTAATCTTCCTCACTTCAGCATACACCTTGAATCTTTTTAGCTTCTCACTCCTTAGAACTGCTTGATGTCTTTCCTTCTCAGCTTGCCTGGCATCTCTTTCAGCTCTTTCAGCTTTCAATATCTCCAAGGCAGCTTCTTGTTCTAGTGAAAGAGAATTTGCTTCTTCTTCCATATTATCATCCAAGATAGGATGTTCTATAGGCTCTGGATAATATGGCTCATGCTCTTCTTGTTGTTGATGCTCATGCATGATTTCAAATTCCCCTTCACTCTCTTCTTCTTGCATGTCTTCAATCCAGTACTGTCTAACCGGAATAGTTTCATTGGTTTCCCATAATCCCCATCCATTTGCACCCCATTCTCCAACTTTCTCCCCTTAGTTGATGAATCCTCGATGAAGTTATCCTTAGCATAAAAGTTCGTAGTAGGATCAGGTTGTTGATTTGATGGTCCAGGTTGTTGGTTCCTCAACATATTCCATATCGACTGCACTCCGTCACTTTGGTTCTCCATGAAATCAGAAATGTTCCTATTCATCTCATGCATAGAAGCTAGCTTCAGGTCAATGTCATCCAGTCTCAATTTGGTAGTCTTTTCAATTCTATCCAATCTCTGGTTAAGCTTAGACTCCACTCTTGAGAGGGTGTTCATTGCATCTTTTACCCTAGCTTGACCATCCCGGATAACCAGAACGTCTTCTTTCAAAGCTTCTTGTCCTTGTTGCAGAGCATTTACCTCATTCATGAATCCATCCTTCAGCTCTTTGACATCTGTTCTCAAGTCGACTAGTTCCTCCATTACTTCTTTCTTCAAGGAGTCCACTGCTTGCTTAGTACCTGTTATAGTGCCAGATGTACTGCCTAAGACCCTGTAAGTTCTTCTAGAATCAGCTGCAGCCAAGGCAACCTTCTCTTGAATAGACATTAAAGAAGCATTGGCTTGACCGGAGGAGATCCCTTGGTCAAAGGAAGGTCTCGGTGTAACCTTGAATAGTGGATTTCCTTGCTTATCATGAACTGTCATCTCCTTGAGAGTGGATTGAACATGTATCTCTCTTTCAATAGGTAGTAGCAAATCATCAATGTTTGGTAGGGTTAGGGTGTCACTCCTCACATTTGGCTCTGGGTGTGCACTCAACTTTTCTGTTGGTGTTTCACTCATTTTTCCTTTCTCACTCAGGCCAGGTGTATGTGTTTGGGTTTCACTCATTCCCTTATTGCTCTTTGTACCTGCATCAGAAAACACCGTAGCCATCCTTAAGGAGGTCACTGGTGGTGCAATGGGGCTTCGTAAGTCCCCGTCCTTGGATAAACCAAGTTGCTGATCATCAGTAGATGATGTATCCTTTGTAGGATCTAGAGTTTGAATCTCTAGGAGGCTAGAATCAGGAGCTATTAACAGCAGAGATCCTGAAACTCCCTCTAAAGTCTGTGAAGACTTTTCCTCAGTTAACTCCTCAATTGAAATTGATTCATTGTCACCGAGTTGCCGATCCGCACCTACGTCAGACCCTTTACCCGCAGGATCCAGATATGTTCCATCTGGGGACCTAGGCAATGACCCTTTAGATTTTGCATTTGGGTCAGAGCCTTCTCTCGACGTCTGTGAAGACACTTGGTTCTTAGAACCTTCAACCAGTGAACCTGACCGTAATATGGTCGGAACATGTAAGACCCCAGATTTTGGGTAGAATTAAAACTTTTATTATATGTTGATGTAAATATGGATAGTGGCAATGACTTTGAGAATCAAGTTATGAAATGAATATGAATTTCGGTTTTCAAACATTTTGAGAATAGTAAGAATGGACTGAACATATAGATAAGAATAATCTCTCTGGGGAATAAGAATACAATATTCCAAGGAAGGAAAATATTTTTATGTCATCCAAATCGATATCTGGTATACATCCGACAACTCCGTAAACAAGATAGCGTGTGCCCGAGAAAGCACTAGAACATTTCTAAGTGCAAGAAGTAAAGAGAAATAAACCAGGAATATTGGATCGGATATTGAACCAAAGGATTATAGAAAAACCACTGATGAATAGTAACTTTTGATGAATAGTAAATTTTTGTCGTTTAAAAAGTTTTTCAGACCACCCCATATGCGGAACGATATAATAAACTTTCAAGGGCGTATTAGTGATCTACGATGTAAATGAAGGAATGCAAAAGCTGTCAGAATCGGAAAAATAGCATTTCTGTTTTCTCCGAAATTTCACCAATAACGGACGGATTAATTATTATTTGAGAATAATTGAGGATTTAAATTATCAATTCCATGGATATGGATTTAATAAAAGAATTAGAGATATTAAGAACAAATACGATAAACTACTTCGATAGAACACTTAAGAAACCCTGCGAACATTTTTTTTCGAGATTAAACGGAGACGGAACAACGAGACATTTACAGGATGAAATATAGACATGGAAGTAACATGTAACAAGATTAATTCGAGGAATGCAACATTTGGATCATTCATGTGAAAAGAAACAAACTAGTAAAGCTGCTTTGCCACCATGACCCTCCAGTGCTTGACATGTGTCCCTGCTTGCCACCATGACCCTCCATAGCTCGACACGTGTCCCTGTGACTAGCCAAAGTGTGGTGACTCACCACTTTCTAATACAAAATATCAGCCTTATCATTAATTGGCCAAAACAAAAAAGAAAAGAAGAATTCATCCATTTTGAAGAGAAAACCCGAGGGAGAAATGAGGAGAAAAATGGGGGAGAAAGAAGTGATCATAACTTGAGATTCCGTGGTCCGTTTTTGGCGTTCCACCACTCAAATCGAAGCTCTCGAGAAGCCCGACGTAACCATGGTAAGCAATCGCCTCACCTCTGTGATTTACCCTTCGATTTCAGTGAGTAACAGTTGGAGAAGATGATGAATAATAACTTGTATTTTGCTTTGTTGCTTTTGATATTGAGTTTGTGGCTTCCAAAGGTTGTATTAAGCAAGGATCTAAAGGTTACATAAGGAATATAGCAGCAAGCAAGCTTGGAGGAAGGTATAAACCTCTGCCCCTTTGAGTTTTATATGAGTTTTAAAGTGGTTTTGATGTTCATGTAAAGTTAAGATCATGATTAAGTGATTTAGTGATTGTTTGGATTTGTTTAAATGTGTAAAATGATGGGTGTTGGATTTGAGCCTCACCACTGATCTTAGAGGTGTAGGTTGGTTTTTTGTTGAGGTTTTGGATGTATGGTATGCCCGGTGTGGCTTGGTTATGTTGTGACAAAATTGGATTATTCGATTTTAAGCCGTCGTAATGCCCGATTTTCGGTAACTCTATAAACTGCCTAGAATCCGAAACCTCAACTGCCTCTTTTGGTTCAGTGATTAACATGAGTGTGTAGAGCCTTGTTTCTAGTTTACGTGAGCGCAAGAATCATGTCATTACGATTTACGGTTTATGAGATATGACCATTTTAGTGAAAGTGGTTCGAGGAATGAGATTGCAGAAATGTACCAACTTTGTGGCTATGTTTGAGACCCTTAAGAGTTGTTTTAAAATATGAAATTTTGTATTGAAGTGTCAAGGGCAGTTACGAAGGTTTGTACGAAGGTTTCGAGTCCAAAAGATTATTTTCCGATTTTATAAAAATGTGTTAGCCGAGGTTGCGCAAGTGAAAACCACTAAGAGCATGACTTAGAAACCAATGTTGAAAATGGTTAAGTATAACTTGTATTCGAGGATCGATTTCGGACTAAACCTACGACTGAAGTAATTGTCGACTAAACATGGACTTAGTATGAGCCTATAACGAGCTAGTAATGCCTTGGTTGTGTTTCGCTTACATGTTTAAGCATTGAGTACAAGTGGATTATCCAGGGGATTAATCGTGCGTTTTCTTTGACTTTGTCTAGATTGTCCGGCATCGTCGCGAACCCCTATCACTTTTCGAGCATCAGGCAAGTTTTCTCTTTCCATGCTGTATTTTAAAGTACCATATTCTGATGTATGCACATACTAGATTCAAGTTTTCAAAACCTATACTTACGGTTGTTGTGATAATAAATTGTTTTCATATATGATATGTAGATGCGATATATAAATTGCATACTTGTTTTCGAACTGCTATATATATAGCGATATCCGAGGATATGACTTGATGTGGGGCTTATAAGCTAGATATGGGATATCAGTTATAAGCCAGTTTTATATATAATGCCCTAGAATAAGGGCGGATGATTTTCTCTAAGATCATAAGTAATTATATTTCTGTATAGTGTTGTATAGTTTTGAGATAAATGATTATATCGTGTTAAATAGAATTTGCCTTTTGGATATTATACGAGCTTTGAGATAATGTACTTACGAACCGGTATACCTTGTAGCTCTATAGGTAAGAGCATGTTCATTGTTTCGACTCTAGACCGGGAGTTGATATTTTTGTTATATAGGTAGTCGTGGAAACCGGAGGGATTCCAGTGGCAGATTACTATTCATCTTGAGGAATATTATTAATAATCATTATTTATGTTCCGGAAAGTATTTATTACTTGGAAATGACTTGGTAATTGGCTTATAAGCTAGATAGCGAGTAACTGTCATTTGAGGATTATTTATTTAATGAATATTATTTTAGAATATTCATTTGAGGATTATTTATTTAATGAATATTATTTTGAATATTCATTTGAGGATTATTTATTTAATGAATATTATTTTGAATATTCATTTGAGGATTATTTATTTAATGAATATTATTTTTGAATATTCATTTGAGGATTATTTATTTAATAAATATTATTTTAGAATATTCATTTGAGGATTATTTATGTAATGAATATTATTTTGAATATTCATTTGAGGATTATTTATGTAATGAATATTATTTTGAATATTCATTTGAAGATAATTTATTTAATGAATATTATTATTTATATTCATTTGAGGATTATTGACTTAAAAGATATATTATTTATATTCATTTGAGGATTATTGACTTACAGAATATTAATTATGAATAGTCATTTGAGGATTATTGACTTAAAGAATGTTATTTATGAATATTCATTTAAAGATTATTTACTTAATGAATATTACTTTTGAATATTCATTTGAGACTTATTATGTAAGGAATATTATTTTCGAACATTCATTTGAGATTTATTAATTAATGAATATTATTTTGAATATTCATTTGAGGTTTACTTATTTGAGAAATATTATTTTTGAATATTCATTTAATCACTATTTACCTGATGAACATTATTTTCAAAGATTCGTCTAAGGTTTACTTATTTAATAAATATTATTAATTATTTTCAAATCAAAAAGAGGTTCCCAAAACACTGTTTTTCCATTTGAATCTGTATTTTAAGAAGATTTAAATGCTCGCTCAACTATCAAAAATATGGGAAGCCTGATTTAAGTGACTACTACTCTTTTAAACTCTCAATTCAAAAACTGTCAAGGGACATATATTTTCTTGGAGCAATTTAATTGCTGCCAGTCTAATGTTGTGTTACCACCTCAATGATCGAGGGGTAAATTCATGGAACAAGTCGATATCCATTAACAAGCATAGCTTGGGAAATATTGGGGAATCTTCCTTTCCAACCTAGATATAACTACTTAGTGGAGTCGTATCAACAAGTGTTACACTTGGGGAAAGGAGGACGACCTTTACGTTTCAGAGTCATGGATTTCATCTGAACTAGGAGTGGTGTAAGTGGTCCAGTTGCGATAGACCCATCCAACTTTTATGGCCCCAAATGGGCCGGGAGGTCACTGGAAGGCGGTAGACAATGTCAGGCCGTCGTGATTCTTCCATCTACATGTAGAAAACTATTTGAGCGGTGCGACCTGCTACTGATCATAGCAAGGTTAGGCACAGCGGGCGCGGTAGCAACTCCAGTATTAGTTCATCATCCAATCTGGATATTCCTGCAACATGTATTGGGATGAAAAACCAATCATGTTGGCAGGGGGTCGAAAGTGTTTGAAAATGAAGTGACAATAAATTCATGCAACTTCATCTTTTATTTATGAGTTATGACTCTGTGGATACCTTACATAACATGGGTTATGGTAAGGGAGTTGTTTATACTGAATCACCTTATAACTTCATCTTTTAAAATATGTGTTGATATTCTGCTTACATAGCAGATACTTTTGGAAAGGTTATATTTGGTTTCCTTTGAAACCTCATCTTTTATACTAGAACTTTGTTCATAGTTTGAATATCGAAAGTTTGCAGAAATATTATGGAAATGATATTTGAAGTACAATAATGGTACTGTTTTTGGGAATACATTCCGATAAGGATATAATTTCAGTATCGAGATATTTTGACAAATTATTGTCTTATACCCGCTTTATTCTGGGTTGAGTTAAAGGCAGAGTTATGCCATACTTTCATTACCTTGCTGAGCTATCGCTCACTCTTGCTATTGTTTTATATATATTATATAGCAGCGAAGCAGGATGCCAATGGGTCGGCACATACCTCGCAAGGCGTTTCCGTAAACAGTTTCTAGCAGTGATCCCGAGAGTAGTACGAACCAATCGAATCAGGCTACAGCTTTTGGTATTCAACTTATGTATAGATATGAATGGTATGAGAGGATTGTGAGCATCAGAAGGCTAAGTTGGTAATGTAACATTACTTAGAAATTGTATCAGTGACAGATTCAAAAGACACTTGGGTATTGTAATAAAAATTATTTATTCTGCAGTTATTGTATTGTGTCGTTTCTGAGACTCTAACCTGTGTGTGTGTGTGTGTGTGTGTGTGTGTGTGAGACTTATATTGTGGGGTCATGAGCAGGTGAATTATGAATGGTGTGAGTAATACAGGTAAGGCAAGGAGTACATGGATCGTGACTACTCTAAATCCCTGACCCCGGATTTGGGGCTGTTACAGAAATGGTATCAGAGCATTAGGTTACAGTCCTCAGAAACGATAGGAGATCGAGTCTTACAATACCCTTAATAATGATAAGGACACCTAGAGCTCAAATTGAGTTCGTAGTCGGGTTAGAGGACATGACCCTGACCGTTTAAGATGAAGCCCGAGAGGGGACTTCTTCTGGGAAACCGTACTTTGGACTTCATGGTTAGTCACCTCGAATCGTATGAGTTATAGATTGATGGGATTCTGAGATACCAGATCCCGAGGCCTTCGAGTAGGCATTGGATGATGCGCTCCTTGAAATGGACGGAGATCCGATAAAGGGGGATCCATAGGAGGATCTAAAAGAGGACCCCATGGCGGGTCAAGGAAAGAATCTTGTAGAGGACGCGTTGATTGATAAAGATGTGGTGTGTTACTTGAGGTCTAATAATAAGACCGGACGAACCTTCAAGGGACAAATAAGTGACGAGACGAGAGTTTAAGGATCGTTCATGATTCATCAAGAGATATGACAAAGAAAATGGAGTAGAGTCTCCAAAGCAGAAGAGGTAGAGGCAGTATAGCCAGTATCAGTGGATTGATTCGACTTGGACGAAACCTGTTACTCGTAGTCGGTTATAGTTGCCCATAAGGAGGCGGCATACGTAAGAACCAAGATGTTCATATTTTCACGAACGATTAAGGGTACTTAGTTGCCTAGAATAGTGGAAGGAATTGTTTTGGGCTATGAGATTTCAAACCCCCACGACCAGCGATTCCACTGGAAATAGTGTCTATTACATCATTGAGGGATTTTATTATCTAAAGGAGAATTTTGGGTATATGTACCATGTAAATGTTATGGTAAGACAAGCACGCTAAGACGGGATCGAGAACGAGATTTACCACCCTCAGGAAACCAGGAAGGAATTATAAGGATAGAACAGAAAGGTCGGAAATCAGATCCGAGTATTACTAATAGGTAAATAGATTGATCAAATTTCCCAGATCTGGAGAAATTCAGCAAATTTTGGCAAACCTTGTCTTTCTGATTACCAGAGGATGTCACCAAAGAGAGTGGAAACTAGAGCGAACCCTGTGGATTGGGTAAGATAACCGCTATATGGGTTGGTGGACAGACCCTGATTGCTATAATTGATTATAGAGATAAAATGGTGAAGTTGAGATTGGACGGTAAAGGCGAAATATATTTAAGGACCAAGACGGACTGAGAAATTCCAGGATTGACTTAAATGAAAACGCTATTGTGCCAAAAGTGTTAAGCTTATGTAGCACACGGGATTGATATGGGAGAATGAATATTGGGTATAAAGATGATTGAAATAGAGACCGGATTTAAGCTTGTAGTTTCTAACGATCTTCCTAAGTACCGCCCAGTCGACATGTGGAATTGTCATTGCTATGGGCGACAACGGTATCAAAGTCTTCTTATAGAACAGAACGCTTACTTGAGATGTTTACGCCTAGTCGAATAGAACTCCCTGCGATTGCAAATGTTGATGGTTGAATTCTTAGCGACTATTATAAGTCGGCAATGACGTAAGTATCGAACACCTTAGGGTGCGTGGAAAAGAAAAGCTTTGGAATTGAACGATTATCCATCAGAGGAGCCGACATAAAAGGCATCCGTAGAGACCTTGGTAGTACCCTCCCCATTTGCAAATTATGTGGGATATTTCCCCAATCTATGATCTATCTGACCTCTTTCCAAGAAAGAATTCTGATAAAGGGTATATTCCCTCTTCGAAGTTATTTTATAACACTTGTGCTAAACCATATTCAGTTTCACTTGTGCCAGTGGCTGTCACAATGCCTACTTTCGGGTTTTCGAAGCCCTGTCAAATGATGTTATTTAAGCTTTGACTTTTCTTCAAATGATGAATGACCCTATGGTGATACCTCACCACTTGTTTGTTAGGTACCAGTATCTTTTTGGTTATTCTTTCTTTGTATTTTCTTTGGAAACCGCACCTTTGGAATCTGTTCAATTTTAAATCCAAGGTGTTCCTTTGAGAAATATTGTCGAATGGCGATAATCATTAAATCGATCTCGAATTGCTTTCATACTTTTCAACTTCCACTTAGACGAACAACCCTATACTTATAGGGGCTACAAGGACTATCTGTCTGTGTGATAGAAGTCTGATGGGACGCCATCACTTGTAAGTTGTGAAATGCAAGAAGGCTAATTACCTTTAGTAATGTCTCAATCGAGGCACACAACGTTGAGTTCTTATGATCATGTTGATCTCTCGGTAAACTCTTTTACCTCCAATAAGGTTACCTTAAAACTCATAACCTTACGATCACCAGTGTGTGACGTTTTCCTTGATATGGGAGCTGTCTTTTCAAGGCCCCATAATTTTGTTATCCTTATTGAATTTCAAGGGGAGGCCAACCAGGTCAAATAAGTCAAAATTCGCTGATAGGAATTAGATTCGCGACGAAATCGCCTATGTCAGGAGCGAATCCCTAAGACGAATAGAATGTTAGTGACATATCAATGAAATTGGTTTATTCTCCCAAGGATATTATGATAATGGAAAGCGTGTCAATCGATATATGTGAAAGCGATGTGCCGTGAACTCCAGTGACAACGGTGTTAGATAGATGCCCTATAGTGGAATTGAGATTTTGGAGGAGTTGTTACGAATGGACACTACCTCTGAGTTAGCAAGATAAGTACTGACGATGGAGTCAAAGGGAGCTGGTATTGTGACTTGGGAGAGGTACAGCAGGAATAATTTCCGGAAATATACGGAGACCCGGATGAAAATGAAAGTTAAAGAGTTAAAACAAGAAACCATGACGGTGACCGAGTATGAGGCCAAGTTTTCTGAATTATTGAGGATTGTTCCGGAGTTTGTGAACACAGAATAAAAGAAAGCCAGTAGGTTTCAACCAGGGCTACCTCCAACAAGCAGCCCACTGTCAGGACCTTTAAATAATAGGTACCCTTGTAAATGATTGTTTGATCAGCGGAAGAACGTTGTGTATTTCCAAATTTATTTAAGAACTGGGTATCACCAGTTGGAAGTTAAATCCGAGGATATACCCAAGACTGCGATTCGTACCAGGAATAGACACTTCGAGTTTTCAGCGAGGTTATTTTGGGATTGACTAATGCACCCACAAATTTTTATGGAATGTAATGAATGGACTTTGAGTTATCCGTGATAGTAGATAATGTGAGATGGAGAAATGGCTAGAATTGACCTAGAATTATGACTGTAAGATACACTACCATCCGGGGGAGGCCAATGTGGTGGCTGATACCCTTAATTAAAATGAGACAGAGATGGATTCCGAATGATCGGGAATTAAAGGATGAGATTTTACATAAAACCCAAGTTAGTCCAACAAACTAGAAAGACAAAAGATTTCACCAACAAGCGGCTAGTGACAACCAAGATAGACATAGAAAGTATGCGGACTAAGCCCGCGAGTATAGAGATAGTACTGCTACTGATAAGCTAAATGGCAAGTTGATGAATGGCAAACAAGTTTATGCTGGTGTATTTCTGTGCAAACAAGATAGAGAATATGAGGTTAGAGATTCGTGATGCTATAGGTATCTCCAGGGAAAGAATTAATGAGATTTGAAAAGAAAGGGAAGTGAACCCGAGATTCATTGGGCCATCTGAGATTTAAGACGCGCCAGGAAGGTGGCCTACGAGCCAGCCTTACCCCCCAAACTTGTAGAATGGTCATAACGGGGTTCATGTGTCAATGCTACGTTAGTATACTATAGATGCCCGGCATATGTAGAGTACGAGCACGTAAACATACAACCAGACTTGACCTATGTGGAGCAACCAATGGAAATTATAGATCGAAAGGAACAAGTACTCCGAAACAAGGTCATCAAACTAGTCAGAGTGGTATGGAGGAATCATAATGTGGAAGAATCAACTTGGGGGCTAGAGAGCGAGATGCTAGAAAGATATCCCCATTTGTTTTCAGAGTGATTCCGGGACGGAATCCTTTTAAGGAGGGGAGACTGTAAGACCCCAGATTTTGGGTAGAATTAAAACTTTTATTATATGTTGATGTAAATATGGATAGTGGCAATGACTTTGAGAATCAAGTTATGATATGAATATGAATTTCGGTTTTCAAACATTTTGAGAATAGTAAGAATGGACTGAAGATATAGATAAGAATAATCTCTCTGGGGAATAAGAATACAATATTCCAAGGAAGGAAAATATTTTTATGTCATCCAAATCGATATCTGGTATACATCCGACAACTCCGTAAACAAGATAGCGTGTGCCCGAGAAAGCACTAGAACATTTCTAAGTGCAAGAAGTAAAGAGAAATAAACCAGGAATATTGGATCGGATATTGAACCAAAGGATTATAGAAAAACCACTGATGAATAGTAACTTTTGATGAATAGTAAATTTTTGTCGTTTAAAAAGTTTTTCAGACCACCCCATATGCGCAACGATATAATAAACTTTCAAGGGCGTATTAGTGATCTACGATGTAAATGAAGGAATGCAAAAGCTGTCAGAATCGGAAAAATAGCATTTCTGTTTTCTCCGAAATTTCACCAATAACGGACGGATTAATTATTATTTGAGAATAATTGAGGATTTAAATTATCAATTCCATGGATATGGATTTAATAAAAGAATTAGAGATATTAAGAACAAATACGATAAACTACTTCGATAGAACACTTAAGAAACCCTGCGAACATTTTTTTTCGAGATTAAACGGAGACGGAACAACGAGACATTTACAGGATTAAATATAGACATGGAAGTAACATGTAACAAGATTAATTCGAGGAATGCAACATTTGGATCATTCATGTGAAAAGAAACAAACTAGTAAAGCTGCTTTGCCACCATGACCCTCCAGTGCTTGACATGTGTCCCTGCTTGCCACCATGACCCTCCATAGCTCGACACGTGTCCCTGTGACTAGTCAAAGTGTGGTGACTCACCACTTTCTAATACAAAATATCAGCCTTATCATTAATTGGCCAAAACAAAAAAGAAAAGAAGAATTCATCCATTTTGAAGAGAAAACCCGAGGGAGAAATGAGGAGAAAAATGGGGGAGAAAGAAGTGATCATAACTTGAGATTCCGTGGTCCGTTTTTGGCGTTCCACCACTCAAATCGAAGCTCTCGAGAAGCCCGACGTAACCATGGTAAGCAATCGCCTCACCTCTGTGATTTACCCTTCGATTTCAGTGAGTAACAGTTGGAGAAGATGATGAATAGTAACTTGTATTTTGCTTTGTTGCTTTTGATATTGAGTTTGTGGCTTCCAAAGGTTGTATTAAGCAAGGATCTAAAGGTTACATAAGGAATATAGCAGCAAGCAAGCTTGGAGGAAGGTATAAACCTCTGCCCCTTTGAGTTTTATATGAGTTTTAAAGTGGTTTTGATGTTCATGTAAAGTTAAGATCATGATTAAGTGATTTAGTGATTGTTTGGATTTGTTTAAATGTGTAAAATGATGGGTGTTGGATTTGAGCCTCACCACTGATCTTAGAGGTATAGGTTTGTTTTTTGTTGAGGTTTTGGATGTATGGTATGCCCGGTGTGGCTTGGTTATGTTGTGACAAAATTGGATTATTCGATTTTAAGCCGTCGTAATGCCCAATTTTCGGTAACTCTATAAACTGCCTAGAATCCGAAACCTCAACTGCCTCTTTTGGTTCAGTGATTAACATGAGTGTGTAGAGCCCTGTTTCTAGTTTACGTGAGCGCAAGAATCATGTCATTACGATTTACGGTTTATGAGATATGACCATTTTAGTGAAAGTGGTTCGAGGAATGAGATTGCAGAAATGTACCAACTTTGTGGCTATGTTTGAGACCCTTAAGAGTTGTTTTAAAATATTAAATTTTGTATTGAAGTGTCAAGGGCAGTTACGAAGGTTTGTACGAAGGTTTCGAGTCCAAAAGATTATTTTCCGATTTTATAAAAATATGTTAGCCGAGGTTGCGCAAGTGAAAACCACTAAGAGCATGACTTAGAAACCAATGTTGAAAATGGTTAAGTATAACTTGTATTCGAGGATCGATTTCGGACTAAACCTACGACTGAAGTAATTGTCGACTAAACATGGACTTAGTATGAGCCTATAACGAGCTAGTAATGCCTTGGTTGTGTTTCGCTTACATGTTTAAGCATTGAGTACAAGTGGATTATCCAGGGGATTAATCGTGCGTTTTCTTTGACTTTGTCTAGATTGTCCGGCATCGTCGCGAACCCCTATCACTTCTCGAGCATCAGGCAAGTTTTCTCTTTCCATGCTGTATTTTAAAGTACCATATTCTGATGTATGCACATACTAGATTCAAGTTTTCAAAACCTATACTTACGGTTGTTGTGATAATAAATTGTTTTCATATATGATATGTAGATGCGATATATAAATTGCATACTTGTTTTCGAACTGCTATATATATAGCGATATCCGAGGATATGACTTGATGTGGGGCTTATAAGCTAGATATGGGATATCAGTTATAAGCCAGTTTTATATATAATGCCCTAGAATAAGGGCGGATGATTTTCTCTAAGATCATAAGTAATTATATTTCTGTATAGTGTTGTATAGTTTTGAGATAAATGATTATATCGTGTTAAATAGAATTTGCCTTTTGGATATTATACGAGCTTTGAGATAATGTACTTACGAACCGGTATACCTTGTAGCTCTATAGGTAAGAGCATGTTCATTGTTTCGACTCTAGACCGGGAGTTGATATTTTTGTTATATAGGTAGTCGTGGAAACCGGAGGGATTCCAGCGGCAGATTACTATTCATCTTGAGGAATATTATTAATAATCATTATTTATGTTCCGGAAAGTATTTATTACTTGGAAATGACTTGGTAATTGGCTTATAAGCTAGATAGCGAGTAACTGTCATTTGAGGATTATTTATTTAATGAATATTATTTTAGAATATTCATTTGAGGATTATTTATTTAATGAATATTATTTTGAATATTCATTTGAGGATTATTTATTTAATGAATATTATTTTGAATATTCATTTGAGGATTATTTATTTAATGAATATTATTTTTGAATATTCATTTGAGGATTATTTATTTAATGAATATTATTTTAGAATATTCATTTGAGGATTATTTATGTAATGAATATTATTTTGAATATTCATTTGAGGATTATTTATGTAATGAATATTATTTTGAATATTCATTTGAAGATAATTTATTTAATGAATATTATTATTTATATTCATTTGAGGATTATTGACTTAAAGGATATTATTTATATTCATTTGAGGATTATTGACTTACAGAATATTAATTATGAATAGTCATTTGAGGATTATTGACTTAAAGAATGTTATTTATGAATATTCATTTAAAGATTATTTACTTAATGAATATTACTTTTGAATATTCATTTGAGACTTATTATGTAAGGAATATTATTTTCGAACATTCATTTGAGATTTATTAATTAATGAATATTATTTTGAATATTCATTTGAGGTTTACTTATTTGAGAAATATTATTTTTGAATATTCATTTAATCACTATTTACCTGATGAACATTATTTTCAAAGATTCGTCTAAGGTTTACTTATTTAATAAATATTATTAATTATTTTCAAATCAAAAAGAGGTTCCCAAAACACTGTTTTTCCATTTGAATCTGTATTTTAAGAAGATTTAAATGCTCGCTCAACTATCAAAAATATGGGAAGCCTGATTTAAGTGACTACTACTCTTTTAAACTCTCAATTCAAAAACTGTCAAGGGACATATATTTTCTTGGAGCAATTTAATTGCTGCCAGTCTAATGTTATGTTACCACCTCAATGATCGAGGGGTAAATTCATGGAACAAGTCGATATCCATTAACAAGCATAGCTTGGGAAATATTGGGGAATCTTCCTTTCCAACCTAGATATAACTACTTAGTGGAGTCGTATCAACAAGTGTTACACTTGGGGAAAGGAGGACGACCTTTACGTTTCAGAGTCATGGATTTCATCTGAACTAGGAGTGGTGTAAGTGGTCCAGTTGCGATAGACCCATCCAACTTTTATGGCCCCAAATGGGCCGGGAGGTCACTGGAAGGCGGTAGACAATGTCAGGCCGTCGTGATTCTTCCATCTACATGTAGAAAACTATTTGAGCGGTGCGACCTGCTACTGATCATAGCAAGGTTAGGCACAGCGGGCGCGGTAGCAACTCCAGTATTAGTTCATCATCCAATCTGGATATTCCTGCAACATGTATTGGGATGAAAAACCAATCATGTTGGCAGGGGGTCGAAAGTGTTTGAAAATGAAGTGACAATAAATTCATGCAACTTCATCTTTTATTTATGAGTTATGACTCTGTGGATACCTTACATAACATGGGTTATGGTAAGGGAGTTGTTTATACTGAATCACCTTATAACTTCATCTTTTAAAATATGTGTTGATATTCTGCTTACATAGCAGATACTTTTGGAAAGGTTATATTTGGTTTCCTTTGAAACCTCATCTTTTATACTAGAACTTTGTTCATAGTTTGAATATCGAAAGTTTGCAGAAATATTATGGAAATGATATTTGAAGTACAATAATGGTACTGTTTTTGGGAATACATTCCGATAAGGATATAATTTCAGTATCGAGATATTTTGACAAATTATTGTCTTATACCCGCTTTATTCTGGGTTGAGTTAAAGGCAGAGTTATGCCATACTTTCATTACCTTGCTGAGCTATCGCTCACTCTTGCTATTGTTTTATATATATTATATAGCAGCGAAGCAGGATGCCAATGGGTCGGCACATACCTCGCAAGGCGTTTCCGTAAACAGTTTCTAGCAGTGATCCCGAGAGTAGTACGAACCAATCGAATCAGGCTACAGCTTTTGGTATTCAACTTATGTATAGATATGAATGGTATGAGAGGATTGTGAGCATCAGAAGGCTAAGTTGGTAATGTAACATTACTTAGAAATTGTATCAGTGACAGATTCAAAAGACACTTGGGTATTGTAATAAAAATTATTTATTCTGCAGTTGTTGTATTGTGTCGTTTCTGAGACTCTAACCTGTGTGTGTGTGTGTGTGTGAGACTTATATTGTGGGGTCATGAGCAGGTGAATTATGAATGGTGTGAGTAATACAGGTAAGGCAAGGAGTACATGGATCGTGACTACTCTAAATCCCTGGCCCCGGATTTGGGGCTGTTACAGAACACCAGTTGCTTCCGTCAATTCATCCTTGCTTGATTGAGCTATAGGTTCAGATATAGCTTTGGTTAGTGTAGCCCAATCAGCATCAGAAAAATCTGTTAAGGGCTCTTTGGTAGATTGAAATGAAGTTTCAACAGTTGCCTCGTTTTCTATTCTTCTCCTTTTAGAGGAAGGCAAAGCTGCTGATGAAGGGTGTATCTCCTTATGTGGTGCTGCTTTGGCACTATCTCCCTCTACACTCATGGATGTCTGTATGATGGGTATAGTAGGGGAAGGAGGTTCGTTTAAGGTTTTATTTAGCTCTTCCAAAGGCTCTATGACCGGGGTTAGAGATTGTGGGTTTGCAATCTCTTGGTCAGGAATGGCCGCTGAGGGCTCTGGATCAACATCCATTGGTTGTGGTTTAGGAGCCAGTACATGTTCAGGAAAATTACCTTCATTTACCTGTTCCCCTGGGGGTAGAAGTGGTAGGGGCACCGTTCTTAGATATTCAGTTAGAACAGTGGGTACCCCTGGAAGATGATTCTTTCTTATCAGAGCGGTTATTGCATTGATCTTCATCTTCATGCACTCCATGGTCTCCTCACCTTCAAATGTCTCACGTTCATCGTCTGTTAATACATCATTCAGAATTAGCAGTAGGAACCTAGGATAGAAACAAAGCACATCATCCATGCCTGTTCTTTCATCCAGAGGTCCCATGCATAGAATAACCTGATCAATCACCAATTTTCCTATGTTTAGATGCCTATTGTTAGCGATGGCAAACCCTATCGTCTGAAGAAATAAGGGAATACCATGCAGATTTGTCAGCTTAGCAGTAAAAACATGGATTAAAGTGTGAAAGAAGAAATTCCACGGCTTAGTTAGATAATGCTTAAGGAACTCTCCCACAAAGAAGTTTGGTTGTTGACTTCTTATGAGAGTGAAGAAAGCATGTATTTCCTCAGTTGTGGGATCCAGAACAAGGTTTTCTGTTGGAAAATGTAAAACCCTATTAACATCATGTTCTGTCACCCTTATTGTTCTGCCCCCTGGCACAACAAAACTGAAGGCACTTACATTGTTCTCAGATGTGTCAGTGGCGGATGTGTACAACACAGTCAATTTATCGATACAAAGGACCACGGGAGTACTCAGAGCATATGTCACTAATGAACGTATGTTCAGAAATTGTGCCCATGCACGAAAATGTATGTTCATAATGGATTGCACATTCTGAAACGAGACATGGTTAGTCTTGGTTACGATAAATTCTCCGGCCATTATTTTTCAAATTTCCAGAAAATTAAATTTAAACCAAAACTATTTTTCTTCAATTAATTATTCTAATTAATCAAACTTGAAGCAAAATATCCCTTTTTCTTAAAAACACAAAATTCGAACACTTGATTTTAGAAACCTAATTGTTAACTCCAAACAACCAATAAAATCAAAAGAAATCAACTGTTTAAAACAATCAACTTCCAAAGATGTGAACTGTTAACAATTCTATGAGGTTCAAAAGTCTGGTTCGATGGATTCTTACTTAGAAAGTTTCAAAAACTTAAAAATTATTAAGTTTTCACGGTTAAAAATCAATCAACAGTGAAAAACAGTAACTTTTTCAAACTTTTCTCGATTAAAACTGAAGAATCTATCGAATTGTGTTCTTGAATGTGTATAGAAATTGTAAGTATTATAAATGGACACTTGTATTTTCTTAGATCTGTAAAACTGAGAAAGAAAACAACTAAGGCACATTTTTATACTTTTAAACTGACAGGGGTAAATCTGTAATTCCCTATTTCGATAGATTTTTCTTGTACCTTCGATGGTTTTCCAGAGGGGTAATAAAGTCATAAGCCCTTCGATAGTTTTTGAAAAACTATCGAAGTTGATAATATTTGAATTCCAACAGACTTTATCAGAAAACTATCGAAAGTGTTTAAAGCTAAAAACCAAAAACTATCGAGGACTTGTTTAGAAAAACTATCGAGAATTTTAATATAAAATTAATTAAATTCACTTCGATATATTTTTCAAATTAATTTCAAGAACTATCGAAACATGTTTTCGATGGTTTTTCTTTTCCCTTCTAAAAACTATCGAAATTTACTTCGATGGTTTTCATTTAGTACTTAGAAAAACTATCCCATTTTCTAAATTCGATGGTTTTTGCTTCTGATTCAATTTTTAAAACCTGTTCTTGTTTTAAAAATCAAACTTTTTGTTTTTCTGTCAACTTTTAATCTGATTAATCTTTTTCAAATTTATCAAAATCAATGTTAACAGAAAATTCACAATTTTCTTAGAATAAAATCGACTAAATATCATCAAATGATATTAACCAATTAAAATCCAATAAATTATGCTGCATTAATCTACAATGTTTAAAACAAAGCAAATTAATTCGAATTAAATAGATGTTTACATATTTAGAACAAATATTAGCACCTAAATAATTTTAGAATTAATAACCAATTAAATGCCAGAAGATATATCATCCATAATTATGACATAAAATTAGTACAATAATCCTAACTACGAGAATTTCTCCAGAAAATAAATTCACGAGTCCTAAGGATATGAAAATTCTCAAACTCATGTATTCACTAGGACTATCTTGCAGTTACTGACTTCTAATCAAAATCAATTAGAAAGATTTAACATCCCAAGTTCACCAACCAGCTTTGAAAAAGTGGATTCATCAAGCGGTTTAGTAAAGATGTCTGCAATTTGTTCCTCTGTGGGTACAAAGTGTAACTCCACAGTTCCATTCATGACATGCTCTCGGATAAAATGATACCTGATGTCGATGTGCTTCGTCCTCGAGTGTTGCACTGGGTTGTTAGAGATTTCTATGACACTTGTGTTGTCGCAAAATATTGGAATCTTAGTCAACAAAAGCCCATAGTCACGGAGTTGGTTTCTCATCCACAAGATCTGAGCACAGCAGCTACCAGCAGCAATGTATTCAGCCTCAGCTGTTGATGTGGACACTGAATGCTGCTTCTTGCTATACCAGGAAACTAACCTTCTTCCAAGAAACTGACAGCTTCCTGAAGTACTCTTCCGATCAATCTTACAACCTGCAAAATCTGAGTCTGTATATCCAATGAGACCAAATCCTGTATCTTTAGGGTACCAAATTCCAAGATTTGGGGTCCCCTTAAGATATCTAAATATTCGCTTAATAGCTATTAGATGAGATTCTTTAGGATCAGACTGAAACCTAGCACACAAGCATGTTGCAAACATTATATCTGGTCTACTTGCAGTGAGATATAGTAAGGAGCCTATCATACCTCTATAGCATGTGATGTCAACCTTCTTACCAGTTTCATCTTTATCAAGCTTAGTGGCAGTTGGCATTGGAGTCTTTGATGTAGATGAGTCTTCCATTTGATACTTCTTCAGAAGATCTTTGATGTACTTGGACTGAAAAATGAATATACCATCTTGCCTTTGATACACTTGCAGTCCAAGAAAGAATGACAATTCACCCATCATGCTCATTTCATATCGACTCTGCATTAACTTAGCAAATCTCTTGCATAGATCGTCATTAGTAGAACCAAATATTATGTCATCAACATATACTTGCACCAATATCAAATCATTTTAAAGCTTTTTTTAAAAGAGAGTTTTGTCTACGACACCTCTTGTAAAGTCATTTTCAAGTAAGAATTTAGAGAGAGTGTCATACCATGTCCTTGGAACTTGTTTGAGTCCATAGAGAGCTTTGAATAGAAAGTACACAAAGTTTGCCAGTTTTGAATCCTCAAACCCTGGAGGTTGTTCCACATACACTTCTTCTTCTAACTCCCCGTTCAGAAAAGCACTCTTCACATCCATTTGATACACTTTGTAATTGGAATGTGCTGCGAATGCCAAAAACATTCTGATGGCCTCAAGTCTTGCTACTGGTGCATAGGTTTCATCATAATCTATTCCATCTTCTTGAGAGTAACCTTTAGCAAACAGTCTGGCTTTGTTTCTCGTTACAATACCATCTTCGTCCAACTTATTTCTGAATACCCATCTTTTTCCAATAACAGATTTCCCTTTAGGCCTGGGTACCAGCTTCCAAACTTTCTGCCTTTCAAACTGATTGAGTTCATCTTGCATTGCAATCACCCAATCTGGATCATCTAGGGCATCTTCAACTTTCTTAGGTTCTGTTTCTGAAAGAAACCCAGAATAGTGACATTCATTTTGTGATGTCCTCCTAGTTCTCACTCCTGTGTCCGGATCACCAATGATCAAGTGAAAGGGATGATCTCTATTCCATACCCTTTGCCTTGGCAGATGCAATCTTGATGATTCTCCTTGTTCTAGATGTTGTGGAGTGTGACTAGTTGATCCTTCTCCTGCTCCCCCAGAGTTGTTGACGGTATGATCTATTGACCCTTTAGATTGACTAGTGGATCCAGTAGTAGTTTGAGTATTTCCACCACTATCACCACTTGGTCCAGAATCATTATCATTATCATTATTATTAATAACTGTAACAACTTCAGGTTCTTCCTCTATATCAGAGAGATCTCCTGATAGATTTTCAAATACCAAGGATTCAGAGTTCTCTCTAGTTTGCAGGCCTAGTCTTTTGGTGTCGTCAAATTTTACATTAAAGCTTTCCAACACCTTCTTATCTTCAATCACATACACCCTGTAAGCCTTAGATTTCAGAGAATAGCCCAGAAAAATGCCTTCATCTTCTTTGGCATCAAACTTGCCTAGATGTTGTCCATCTTTAAGTACAAAGCACTTTGCACCAAACACATGAAAGTACTTCAGTGTTGGTTTCTTGTTGGCCATTAACTCATACGGAGTCTTTTGATGATCTTTGTTGATCAGGGTTCGATTCTGAGTGTAGCAAGCTGTATTCACTGCTTCAGCCCAAAAGTAAGTGGGAAGTTTTGATTCATTTAACATAGTCCTTGCTGCTTCAACCAAGGTCCTGTTCTTCCTTTCCACTACTCCATTCTGTTGAGGAGTTCTTGGTGCTGAATATTGTCTTGATATTCCTTTCTCTGAGCAGAAATCATTAAGAACTGCATTCTTGAATTCAGTTCCATTGTCTGGTCTGATTGTCCGCACAGGTAGCTTAGCTTCCACTTCTATCTTCTTGATGTGATCAATGATTAGTTGTGTTGCTTCATCCTTTGATTGTAAGAACAACACCCACGTGTACTTGGAGTAGTCATCCACCATCACCAATGCATATCTTTTCCTTGAAAGTGACATAACATTGACTGGACCAAATAAATCCATGTGAATCAGCTGTAATGGTTCAGCAATGCTTGTCATTCCTTTGCTTCTATGTGATGCTTTCTTCGACTTCCCTTTTTCACATGCTTCACATAGTCCCTCCTGATTGAATTCCATCAGGGGCAACCCTCTCACTAACTCTCTCTTTACCAAAGAGTTCATAGTTTTGAAGTTCAAATGTGAGAGCTTCTTATACCATAGCCAACTTTGTTCTGAAGATGCCTTACTATAGAAACATGTAACTTCTCCTTCACTGGTAGAACTTAAGTCAGCTATAAACAAATTTCCTTTTCTCACTCCCAGTAGAGCAAGCTTCTCATCCTTCCTGTTTGTGATCAAGCACTTGTCCTTTCTGAAATCTACATTGTAGCCTTTATCACAGAACTGACTGATACTTAGAAGATTGTGCTTCAATCCTTCAACAAGAGAGATGTTTTCAATGATGACATTCCCAATTTTCAATTTACCATATCTCATAGTGAATCATTTGTTGTCATCTCCAAAGGTTACAATCGGGTCGGTCTTCTTAACCACCTCTGTAAGTAGGGACTCTTCACCTGTCATGTGTCTAGAACATCCACTATCCAGAATCCATATGACCTTTGAGCTTTTAACCTTACCCTGCAATCACAGATTGATTAAGCGGACTTTGGTACCCAAACTTGTTTGGGTCCTGAAGGTTTAGATACTTTAACAGGAATAACATTCAAGTTAGTCTTAACTTGTTTGACATTCATGCTTTCTGTGGGTTTGACATTATCAGTGCTATTGCTACCAGATGCATTCATCAACTTAAAATAAGCATGCATAATGTTGTATTTACATAGCAAACACTCTTTATTTCCACAGGGTTCATGAAGATCAGGCATGTCAGACATGTTATGCATTGCAGAAGTATCAGCAGTTTCTACTTTAACCTTTTTACATGCATGTGTAAGGTGTCCAACAGAATTACAAATAGTGCACAACTTCCTAGATGCAATGAGAGAAGAAGAAACAATATTCTGTTGGTTGAGCCCTTGAACTTGTACTTAGGGTTTCTCTTGAAACGAATGTGGCTAAACTTTGCAGCTAAGTACGCCATGGTTTTGTCTTCCATTTGCTCAAGCTCTTCTAGGGTGTACTAATCACTTTCATCAACACCGAGATTCACAGAATCCATTTCAGCTTCTATGATCACCTCCTTTCCAGCTCTAGGGGTTTGAACCTGAATATCAGAAGTTGTTGGTTCATCCACTACAAGTGCTGCTGATCTCACAAGTGCATTGTGTTTGTTATCCACTGTCCCTGGTCCGTAGATTATCACTCGTTGTTCTTGCTCCATCTCATAAGTCTTCAGCTTGCCATAGATCATCTCTAATGACATCTTAGTGAAGTCTATTCTTTCCCTTATGGATGAGGACTTGTGTTCTACATGATGGGGCAACGTCATCATGAACTTCCTGTTTGTTTCTCTCAGTGGATAGGTCTTCCCTTTCATTGTCAATTCATTAAGAAGCTTAGTATATTTCTCAAAGACCTGAGTTATACTTTCTCCAGGAAGAGACCTAAATGACTCATACTGAGAAGTCAGGATGTCCAATCTGTTTTCCTGCACGTCTTCAATTCATTCCATTATTAAGTTTATGGTATTGTTTCCCGCTCACACAGTTCATCAAATGATAGTTCATTTCCTTGTCTGCGGAGTCTGCCAATATCAACATCAAACCAGTATCCAATCGAATCAGTTCTTTGTCTGAATCTGTGTACTCAGTGATATCCTTAGGTTGGGTGCCTTGAGGAATTCTGGTGCCATCAGTAGCTGTAGATTCACTAACTGGTTTCATTGGTACAAACGGTATGTTCTCTAATATGCCAATATACAACGGATTAGATGCCTTGATAAATAACAACATCTTCATCTTCCACAAACCGAAATCATCTCTAGTGAAGGGGGGAACTTTAATACCAACAGTTGTCTTTGGAGCACTCAGGGTTTCTGAAAATTTCAAATTGTTTAAAATTCAAGAAATTCCAATCAAATGAAAAATATTGAAAGTTAAAAAATTTGCTTCGAATTTTCAAGCTATGTTTGATTTTGGTCTCATTCACCGGATCTGATTTGTACGTCAATCAAATAGCTCTGATACCAATTGTTAGGTCCAAAGTATCGTAGAAGGGGGGTTGAATACGATACTCACAAATTATTTAATTTCGTTCGCGGATTAATCATTCAGTTCTATCACGAAATCAAATGCTCCAAATCAAAACACGAGTCAGGGAATATATCGTTTTATAAATATAAACCTCGAGGGGTGCTACAATTTCTAATCCGTAGATTAGCTTCAATGAGTTCAAGGTTACACAAATTCAATACAATGATAAAATTATGAGCACTATTAATTTCTCTGATAATTTTCTCTGGCTCAATCTCTCTCTTCGTAATGTCTCTGTGTTCTACCTTGATTAACTGAAGAAGACACAAACTTCTCTCTGTATTAATTATAGACTTAATTTGAAAACTATCGAACCAAAACTAAACTAATAATCTTGGCCGTCCAATTTCCATCAACCTGACAAACAAATCACTTCTTCACCTGCTCCTCAAAATAGAAAACTATCGAATGTGTAAAAGCAATTTACAATTTGATAGTTTTTAAATAAAAACTATCGAAATGTAAATTACTTTTTAATTGAATTCTGATTGTTTTCTTGAATCATATTCGATGGTTTTCTAAATAGAAAAACCATCGAGCCATTTACTTGTCCTTGATCTTTTAACAATACCTCTTGAGTTTCAGGGTGTTTAGTTTTAGACTGAATCAATTTCTTCTGAGACGATAAAAACAACTTGATCTTTTTAAGTGCCGTCAACTGGTGCAACTGGTCTGGTTCACAGATGAATAACACTTGATCAATTGTTCTATGTCTTCAATTCAATGCTGCTGATTAGTCCTTTGTCGTTCTGGTTGCTTCAAATAAATCACTGGAATCCTGTGGTACTAACCCTAAATCATTCACATACTTCTGTAGTCTTGAAATTCTTGTTTCTTTTATTGTCACTGAGGCTTGAACATTTTCATGAACTTCTTTCCGTGAACCTGTTTACGGACTTCAAGAATACATACCATATTTTGATTTTTTTGAGTTTACCTTTTCTTCTTTGATTCTGGATTCATGTGCTTCTGTTACTATTATTGTATGTCTTGTCCTTTGTTGTGTTGTAGTTATCTCTGTTACATCTTATGTTACATTATGCTTTACAAATTGGTTGACCATCTATGACTTTTAAGCGACCGATAAATCAATTACGTATCGATTTCAGGAGTCCCGAAAAAAAGTCATGCAAAAATTATGAAACTTATAACAATTAATATTAGATAGATACGAATGACAAATCCCAAGTTTCAAGTCAAGAAGATATGTGAAATTATTATTTTGGATTTTTCGAATGTTAAAACAGCATTCCGGAGCGACCGAAAAATTCATTTGTCTTTTCCGACAATTCAGACAAAAGTTTTGACTTCACACACATTCAAACATAATATTCCTTATAAAATAATGACTATGAGGTCCAAGTAACAAGTGAGTTTGAATTAAAAATGATTTTATCCGGATAAATAAGGACTTACAGGTATTTTGGAATAAAATCTATTTTTGGTCATTTGGCATGACTTTTGGCAAGGCAATTTGATATTAAATATCGAATGATTATATCAAATATATTTTGGCTTAAAAACATTTAAGTTCAACACTCTTTTAAATAAGTTAAACTATTTTGGCTCATAAAAGCAGTGTTTGAAATTCCTCGGAAATTGTGCCTTTAGCCGTTGCCTTTTTAATGTCTGACAAAATTAACCTAGTATAGAATATATCACTAGGTAAATATTCTTATACCAAGTACATGTCAAGTAAGATATGTCGGAAAGTGTTTTTGGTCGATTTGACTCTTTTGACTTGATTCCTGGTAAATGTCAAAAAGGAATCCTAAGGGAGGATTTATTAAATGACTTAGTTACTTCCTAATTCTAATTTAATTTTTGATTTACTCTTTTGACAAAATACCAAAACCTAAAAGTAAAAGGTTGTTTCACATATTTTAAAGTTAATTGAGATATTTTCAAATCTTTAAAATTAATTATTCCAAAATTAGAAAGATAGATCGAAACAATTTAAGAGGCGCCACATCACCGCTCTCGTCTTCTCCTTTATATAAGTATATTGATTGGATCAGTAGAGGGCGTTTAGGAGAATATTAATATACTATATTTACTTTCCTCCGTCAGAAAATAGTAAGAAAAAAACTGAGAATTTATCTAATATTATAAATGCAAGAATATTAAAATTGTATATTTACTTTCCTCCAATAGTAAAAATTTAAAAGGCAATTAAGATATTTTTAATAAAATAATTTAGGAGACTATTAAAATTATAAATTTAGTTTTTTCCATCAGTAAAGATTTTAAAGGCAAGAATATTAGAATTGTATATTTAGTTTCCTCCATCAATAAAGATTTTGAAGGCAATAATATTATAATTGTATATTTAGTTTCCTCCATTAGTAAAGATTTTAAAGTCAATTGAGATATTTTCGAATCTTTAACATTAATTATTCAAAAATTTGAGAAAATTAGAAAAATAGATCGAAGCGATTTGAGAGGCACCACATCACCGCTCTCGTCTTCTCCTTTATATTTGTACAAGTCGACTAAGCCGTGCTTCGCGGCGGTCCTATAATAAAGTTTTAAATATTAACTATTTAAGAACAAAATCGAGAAAGAAAATATCATATTTAACATAAATAGTGAACATAATATTTTACAAAGTAAACATACATGAGCAATAAAAGAAACTATTTACATACTTTTTAGAGAAATTATCAAAAATCCTACTTTTTAAAGTGTTTTAGCGATTTTAGCATCTTCTGAAAAAAATTGCAAAAATACGGTCTGCAACCAATGCAACCTAAAAATATTTGCAAAAATACAGTGTGCAACTAAAGCAACCAAATGCAACTTTTTAAAAAATAATTTGAAATCAGCGAAGAATTCAAAAAGTTTGCAGTAAGAGGGGTGAATGAATATAAAGATGAATAATTGAAATCATCTGTGCCTAATTGCGATATTCTCTTGTGTCAACTAATAAGTACATCAACGTGTTTTAATTCATGTGGCCTACACTTGATTCAGTGAAACCTTTGGTTATCACTCATGAAGGAGCAAGTGGAGACTATGAAAGATGTGTGTCCTAAATCCAATCATGGATGATGAGTTAGGAGATACTTTGTTCAATCTGATTCAAGTTTGTTTAATTTAATAAAATGGTAATATGTTTTATAACGGGCTTTTTCTATTTAAAGTGTTTAAATTAGATGATCCATAGTTTAGAGTAAAACTTTAATGGATTATGATGAGATCATGATAATGAGACCTTAAAGATGATAACACTAAACTTAAATAGTTCATGGTCGTAGGATAATTAATTGGTACTTAATTAATCCGCAAAGATCGGTACATACTATGCTTGCTTCATTATGAAGGATGTCTGTTCTCATAGGCATTTGTGTGGTGACACTATAGCTAGTATGTGGGTGCTTATTATAGAATAAGTTCACTGAACATGACTCGATCAGTTGAACAACTAATGGAATAACCGGAAGGATACCGGTGGAGTGCTTCACATATTGAGGAGCAGCTGCTAAGAGTCTCTTTTCATCATCTTTGGATCGCTTTTAAAGGTTAGTAATCGATTCTTTAATTTTATCCATGAATCGTATGCGTTTTTATGGGTTTTATATATAAATAATTGTTATCCATGCTTCCGCGTATGCAATAAAACCCAACAATGGTATCAGAGCATAGGTTGTATGCATATAGATTCGTGATAAAAATTTCAGAATTTTTTATGCATGTATGAATTTTGAAATTGATTTTATGATTTGGGGGCTATATCGATTTAATTATGAATTAAATCGAAAATCAATTTTTAATAATTTGTTTTCTGAAGATCTGGGTTCCTCGTATTTTTCTGGTAATTTAAATATTTTTTGTAAATTTTTCTGAGCCCGAAAAGTATTTTTCTTGAATTTTTAATGATTAATTCGAACTGAAAAATAGTTTTCTGATTTATGACATGGCTCTGACACGTGGCGCAATCTGATTGGTTCTCGGCGCTGACAGTACGACGTGTCAGCGTTGCGTCAGAGAGGCGTCAGCGACTTGTTAGAGTGACATCGGCAGATGACGTCATGAGATGACGTCATCATCAGGTCTTGCGCAGAAATTTGTTTTGGCTCGTTTTAACGCATCTGAACTCCGATTGAGGCGTGTAAGGTACCGTTGGATTCGTTTTTTCGAGATGCACCTGCTGGGATTAATTAAAATTTTCAAGAAATTTATTTTAAATTGATTATAGCCCTTAAAGTGTATATAATTGCGCTACTTGTTATAACATGTATACCTATGACTTTATTGATATTTATACATGCGATGTATGTTTAAATTTGACATGCGATGATAGATTTAGGCAAACACAATGAACATAGGATTCGTGTTAGACGTTCTAGGTTAGTCAAAGATGTTTAATAACCTAATTAAGAATATTATGAGTACAACCATGAGATTCTTATGTTTATGAAACATAGAGTGAAATACTCTTTTGATGTTGAAAATGAAAATTTCTGTCTAGGCCGTTGGGTTTTAAGCGGGACCGATGTGACCCCTCCAACACACTGGGAATTTTTCATTTAAATATCATAATTGTATTTTGTTCAAGAAAAAGAGAATCTCCTAGTAATATGATTATGGTTGTAACATAATATAATCCCTCTTAATTAAAATTTATATCAAGTAGTAAATGGCCAATGACACAACGGGCTTGTGTCGGTCATAGCCTTCCATCATAATAGCAAGTAGAGTTCTTATATTGAGACATTGTCGTTTCGTGCTACAGCCGAGGGCTTTGTTTTGAGATTAAGAGATGCTTGTCTATCAGAGCGGTTATGGCATTGCTCTTCATCTTCATACAATCCTGGTTCTCCTCGCCATCAAATGTCTCCCGTTCATCATCTGTTAAGATATCATTGAGAATTAGCTGTAGGAACCTAGGATAGAAACATAGCACATCATCTATGCCTGTTCTTTCATCCAGTGGTCCCATGCATATGATTACTTGATCAATCAGTAACCGTCCAATGTTAATATGCCTATTGTTGGCAATGGCAAACCCTATCTTTTGAAGGAATAAGGGAATACCATGCAGATTTGTTAGCTTGGCAGTAAAAACATGGATTAGGGTATGAAAGAAAAAGTTCCATGCCTTTGGCAAGTAATGCTTAAGGAACTCTCCCACAAAGAAGTTAGGTTGTTGACTTCTAATGAGAGTGAAGAAAGCATGTATCTCCTCAGTCGTGGGATCCGGAACAAGGTTTTCTGTAGGAAAATGTAAGATTCTATTAAAATCATGTTCCGTCACCCTTATTGTTCTTCCCCCTGGCACAACAAAACTGAAGGACCTTATATTATTCTCACTTGTATCCGTGGCGGTTGTTTACAACGCAGTCAATTGATCGATGCAAAGGACCACGGGAGTACTCACAGCATATGCCACTAATGAACGTGTGTTCAAAAACTCTGCCCATGCACGAAACTGTAAGTTCGTTATGGATTGCAAGTTTTGAAACGAGACATGATTAGTCTTGGTAATAATAAATTCCCCGGCCATTGTTTGTTCACACTTTCCAGAAAATTTAAAATGAAAACCAAAATTAACCTTAAGTTAATTAATTACACAAACTCGAACAGAATTATCAAGAACCCTAATTTGGTAACCTCAATAACAAGAAATAAGAAATCAATTGAAAAACAATTTCTTTCTAAACTTGAACACAGTCAACAGTCCTTAGGATTTAGAAAATTCACTTTCGATAGTTTCTTCTTGAAAGGAATTAAAAACTCAAGATACTTACACTTTCACGGTTAATCAACAAGATACAGTGAAAGAACAGTAACTTTATGAAGTTTTAATCGGTTAAAAAGCTTTAGAAAACTATCGATTAAGATGTTCTTGTCGTGTATCTCTCTGTTTGTAAGTATAAACTAGACAAAGGTTTTCTCAGATCTGTAAACAATGAAAAGAAGAAAAAAAAAACTAAGTGCTAGTTAAATACTTTTTTTTAAAACTGCAGGGGCAATTTTGACATTTAATGTTCGATAGTTTTTATTTATGTTGTCGGTAGTTTTAATTCTAGGGGCATAAAGGTCAAAAACACTTCGATAGTTTTGAAAAAACTATCGAAGTGTTTAAATTCAAGAATTTAAACCGACCTTTTAGAAAAAACTATCGAAAGCTGTTCTGAATTAAACCAAAATCTATCGAACATGCTTTGTTTAGAAAAACTATCGAGAATTTGTATAGAAATAATTAAATTCACTTCGATGGTTTTTCTACTAATTTTCAAAATCTATCGAGAATTTAAATATTAAATCAGATAAATTCACTTCGATATATTTGAAAGATATTCTCAAAAACTATCGAGAATAGTTTGTTTGAAAAACTATCGAGGAGTTTAATTACTGACAAAATTAAATCCTCCCGATATATTTTTCATTTGATTTCAAAAACTATCGAGAAATGTTTTCGATAGATTTTCTTTTCCTTTTCAAAAACTATCGAAAATTAAATTCGATAGATTTATCTATGTACTTGAAAAACTATCGAATTTCCTAAATTCGATATTTTTTGCTTCTGTCCAAATTTTAAAACCTGTTCTTGTTTTAGAATTCAGATTTTTCATTTCCTGTCAAGTTTTAATTCTAATAAATCTTTTCAAATTTACCAAAATCAATTCTTAACAGAAAATTCACAATTTTCTTAGAATAAAATCAATTAAATATCATTGAGTGATATTAACCAATAAAAATCTAATGAATTATGCTGCATTAATCTACAATGTTAAAAACAAAGCAAATTAATTCAAATTAAATAGATACTAAAATATTTAGAACAAATATTAGCACCTAAATAATTTTTAGAATTAATAACTAATTAAATGCCAGAAGATATATCATCCATAATTATGACATACAATTAGTACAATAATCCTAACTATGAGAATTGCTCCAGAAAATAAACTCACGAGTCCTAAGGATATAGAAATTCTTAAACTCATGTATTTACCAGGACTATCTGCAGTTACTGACTTCTAATCAAAATCAATTAGAAAGATTTAACATCCCAAGTTCACCAACCAGCTTATTGAAAGTGGATTCATCAAGCAGTTTAGTAAAGATGTCTGCAATTTGATCCTCTGTGGGTACAAAATGTAACTCCACAGTTCCATTCATGACATGCTCTCGGATAAAATGATACCTGGTGTCGATGTGCTTCGTCCTCGAGTGTTGCACTGGGTTGTTTGAGATTGCTATGGCACTTGTGTTGTCGCAAAATATTGGAATCTTTGTCAACAAAAGTCCATAGTCACGGAGTTGGTTTCTCATCCACAAGATCTGAGCACAACAGCTTCCAGCAGCAATGTATTCAGCCTCAGCTGTTGATGTGGAAACTGAATGCTGCTTCTTGCTATACCAGGAAACTAACCTTCTTCCAAGAAACTGACAGCTTCCTGAAGTACTCTTCCGATCAATCTTACAACCTGCAAAATCAGAGTCTGTGTATCCAATAAGATCAAATCCTGTATCTTTAGGGTACCAAATTCCAAGATTTGGGGTCCCCTTAAGATATCTAAATATTCGCTTAACAGCTATTAGATGAGATTCTTTAGGATCAGACTGAAACCTAGCACACAAGCATGTTGCAAACATTATATCTGGTCTACTTGCAGTGAGATAAAGTAATGAGCCTATCATACCTCTGTAGCCGGTGATGTCAACCTTCTTACCAGTTTCATCTTTATCAAGCTTAGTGGCAGTTGGCATAGGAGTCTTTGTTGTAGATGAGTCTTCCATTTGATACTTCTTCAGAAGATCTTTGATGTACTTGGACTGACAAATGAATATACCATCTTGTCTTTGGTATACTTGCAGTCCAAGGAAGAATGACAATTCACCCATCATGCTCATTTCATAACGACTCTGCATTAACTTAGCAAATCTCTTGCATAGATCATCATTAGTAGAACCAAATATTATGTCATCAACATATACTTGCACCAATATCAAATCATTTTTATGCTTTTTGACAAAGAGAGTTTTGTCTACGACACCTCTTGTAAAATCATTTTCAAGTAAGAATTTAGAGAGAGTGTCATACCATGTCCTTGGAGCTTGTTTGAGTCCGTAGAGAGCTTTGAATAGAAAGTACACAAAGTCTGCCAGTTTTGAATCCTCAAAACCTGGAGGTTGTTCCACATACACTTCTTCTTCTAACTCCCCGTTCAGAAAAGCACTCTTCACATCCATCTGATATACCTTGTAATTGGAATGTGCAGCAAATGCCAGAAACATTATGATGGCCTCAAGTCTTGCTACTGGTGCATAGGTTTCATCATAATCTATACCCTCTTCTTGAGAGTAACCTTTAGCAACCAGTATGGCTTTGTTTCTCGTTACAATGCCATCTTCGTCCAACTTATTTCTGAATACCCATCGTGTTCCAATAACAGATTTTCCCTTAGGCCTGGGTACCAGCTTCCAAACTTTCTGCCTTTCAAACTGATTGAGTTCCTCTTGCATAGCAATCACCCAATCTGGATCATCTAGAGCATCTTCAACTTTCTTAGGTTCTGTTTCTGAAAGAAACCCAGAATAGTGACATTCATTTTGTGATGTTCTCCTAGTTCTCACTCCTGTGTCCGGATCACCAATGATCAAGTGAAAGGGATGATCTCTATTCCATACCCTTTGTCTTGGCATATGCAATCTTGATTATTCTCCTTGTTCTAGATGTTGTGGAGTGTGACTAGTTGATCCTTCTCCTTCTCCCCCTGAGTTGTTGACGGTTTGATCTGTTGATTCTGTAGACTGACTAGTGGATCCTGTAGAATGATGAGGATCTCCACTTTGGTCACCACTTTGTCCAGAATCATTATCATTATGATTATTATTAATGACTATAACAACTTCAGGTACTTCTTCATTGTCAGAGAGATCTCCTGATAGATTTTCAAATACCAAGGATTCAGAGTTCTCTCCAGTTTGCAGGCCTGGTCTTTTGGTGTCGTCAAATGTTACATTAAAGCTTTCCAAAACCTTCTTATCTTCAATCACATATACCCTGAAAGCCTTAGATTCCAGAGAATAGCCCAGAAAAATGCCTTCATCTGCTTTGGCATCAAACTTGCCAAGATGTTCTCCATCTTTAAGTACAAAGCACTTTGCACCAAACACATGAAAGTACTTCAGTGTTGGTTTCTTGTTGGCCATTAACTCATACGGAGTCTTTTCATGATCTTTGTTGATCAGGGTTCAATTCTGAGTGTAGCAAGCTGTATTCACTGCTTCAGCCCAAAAGTAAGTGGGAATTTTTGATTCACTAAACATGGTCCTTGCTGCTTCAACCAAGGTCCTGTTCTTCCTTTCCACTACTCCATTCTGTTGAGGAGTTCTTGGTGCTGAAAACTGTCTTGATATTCCTTTCTCTGAGCAGAAATCATTTAGAACTGCATTCTTGAATTCAGTTCCATTGTCTGATCTGATTGTCCGCACAGGTAGCTTAGCTTCCACTTCTATCTTCTTGATGTGATCAATGATTAGTTGTGTTGCTTCATCCTTTGTTTGTATGAACAACACCCACGTGTAATTGGAGTAGTCATCCATCATCACCAATGCATATCTATTCCTTGAAAGTGACATAACATTGACTGGACCAAATAAATCCATATGAATCAGTTGTAATGGTTCAGTAATGTTTGTCATTCCTTTGCTTCCATGTGATCCTTTCTTCGACTTCCCCTTTTCACATGCTTCACATAGTCCCTCCTGATTGAATTCCATCAGGGGCAACCCTCTCACTAACTCTCTATTTACCAAAGAGTTCATAGTTTTGAAGTTCAGATGTGAGAGCTTCTTGTGCCATAGCCAACTTTGTTCTGAAGATGCCTTTGCATAGAAACATGTAACTTCTCCTTCACTGGTAGAACTTAAGTCAGCTATAAACAAATTTCCTTTTCTCACTCCCAGTAGAGTAAGCTTCTCATCCTTCCTGTTGGTGATCAAGCACTTGTCCTTTCTGAAATCTACATTGTAGCCTTTATCACAGAACTGACTGATACTTAGAAGATTGTGCTTTAATCCTTTAACAAGAGAGATGTTCTCAATGATGACATTTCCAGCTTTCAATTTACCATATCCCGTAGTGAGTCCTTTGCTATCATCTCCAAAGGTTACAATCGGGCCGGTCTTCTTAACCACCTCTGTAAGCAGGGACTCTTCACCTGTCATGTGTCTAGAACAACCACTATCCAGAATCCACACAACCTTTGAGCTTTTAACCTTACCCTGCAATCACAGATTGATTAAGCGGACTTTGGTACCCAAAATTGTTTGGGTCCTGAAGGTTTAGATGATTTAACAGGAGTAACATTCAATTTAGTCTTACCCTGTTTGATATTCATAGTATCTGTGGATTTAACATTAACAGTGCTATTGCTACTATCATTCATCAACTTAAAATAAGCATGCATGATGTTGTACTTACATAGCAAACACTCTTTCTTTCCACAGGGTTCATGAAGATCAGGCATGTCAGACATGTTATGCATTTCAGAAGTATTAGCAGTTTCTACTTTAACCTTTTTACATGCATGTGTAAGGTGTCCAGCAGAATTACAAATAGCGCACAACTTCCTAGATGCAATGGGAGAATATGGAACCATTTCCTGATTAACAATCTTCTTCTTCCCATTCCTGTTCTTTTTAACATTACTAACTAAGGAACCTACTTCAGTTTTAGGTAAATCAGGTTTAGGTAATTCATTTTTTTACTGATTTCCTAGGCAACTTAGTCTTTACCTCTTTTTCCTTCAATAAATCCTCCTCAAGCAATTCTTGTCTATGAAAAGATCATCCTCATGAAAAAGTGGTGGAAACGGCTTAACAAAAACTGGACAATCAACATTCTTAAGAACATGTGGAGTATTCCTTTTGACAACTGAAGGTGTCACAGGGAATTCCACAATCTTCTTACCAGCTTTCTTGTTATAGTCAAATCCTATAGCAGTTTTATTCTCTATGGCCTGAGTATCAATGATTTCCTTAGCCACTAGAGCGGAATTCTTAAAAGCATTCAGTTTCAAATCTAAATCTGAAATATGCTTCCTGAGGATAGTCTCTATCTCATCATTACACTTGACCTTGTTCTCTAAGTACGCATTCTTTTGCTTAAGATCTTCTAATGTTACAGCTACAAGCTCTAGTTCTTCATTTTTAGATTCTAGCTTTTTAATCTTAAGAACTAGTTTAGCATTTTCCATTTCTGATGCTAGCATGCTTGTGTGTACATTAAACAATTTTATACTAAGATCTTGCACAGTTTTCTTGTACTCAGAGTTAGACATATCAATTGTAGTTAAGATAGGTACCTGAGATGATTGTGGTGATTCCTCTGAAGAGTCAGCAATTAGAGCAACATTTCCATATTCCTCCTCTTCATCCGAATCAGTATCATCCCAGTGCTTTCCCTCTGCTATATAAGCTTTCCCTTTCTGCTTTCCAGAGAATGCCTCCAATTGCTGTTTAAGCTTGGCATTCTCCTTCTTCAACTCATCATAAGAATCCTTCTTTCCATAGACATCTTTCATGTCTCTTGCTTGACGAGGCTTCCGGCATTCAGTGGCGAAATGCCCTAACTCATTGCAGTTGTAGCATCTTGATTTGCTTATATCAATCATGCCAGTCTTGTAGCCTCCCTTAAAGCCTGTACTAGGTGAATACTTGCTCTTCTGGAATCTGTTGGTTGAGCCCTTTAACTTGTACTTAGGGTTTCTATTGAAACGAATATGACTAAACTTTGCAGCTAAGTACGCCATGGTTTTGTCTTCCATTTGCTCAAGCTCTTCTAGGGTGTAGTAAAAACTTTCATCAACATCCAGATTCACAGAATCCATTTCAGCTTCTATTATCACCTCCTTTCCAGCTCTAGGGGTTTGAACCTGAATCTCAGAAGTTATTGGTTCAGCCACTACAAGTGCTACTGATCTCACAAGTGCATTGTGCTTGCTGTCCACTGTCCCTGATCCGTAGATTATCACCCTTTGTTCCTGTTCCATCTCATAGGTCTTCAACTTGCCATAGATCATCTCTAGTGGCATCTTTGTGAAGTCAATTCCTTCCCTAATGGATGATGACTTGTGTTCTACATGATGGGGCAGCGTCATCATGAACTTCCTGTTTGATTCTCTCAGTGGATATGTAACGCCCCCAAATCCGGGGTCAAAGGATTTGGTCGTCACACTAAAATCTCAAATAAAAACAACATGTTAAATATTAAACAAATTCAAATATACATCTGCGACCCCAACTAAACCAAGATCTTTTAGGTTATAGTGCTAGAAACAAGAATCCAAAATTTCACAAACTTTAACTTCCTTTTTCAACAATACTCTTTGTACAAATTCTATAACACTAGTATAACTTCGATGAGAAGTATACCAGGCAAACTAATCTTATACAATATAGTATTTAATTGAAATCAACTTTATACAATAACCTTACACTAGATCCAAATGATTTGCATCAACTCGTCTTCAAAACGTCATCTTGACTCTTCTCGTTCCATAGTTATACGATTAAATACTGTCAATCTACCTTTCACTGGAGGGTTTAAAAAGGTGAAACAAACAAGTATGAGCGAAAGAAATGCTCAGCCAGTGGATAAAAGACATAATTTAAGGTTTCAACCTGGTATCAACGGAATATGTAGTATAAATAAAGCAAAACAAGATGAGTATTTCACAACTGGTAATGGAATAAAGAAAGCGAATGTTTAAATATTGAAAAACCACAACAATTTGAACGTAAGTAAATTCAGCAGAATTAACAACCCCTTTTTATACATCATCGAGCCAACAATTTTTCTCATATATATGTTTAGTTAATATAAATTGGAATTGTACGACGCTACGAGCTAAGCCGATGATCAATCGCTCAAAGCTCGCCAACCTTACTGTCCTACACAACAGGTTCCATACACTTTCAAGGGATCCCCGGGCAAACCGCCCCCATTGGCACTTATTGACCATGGCCAATTATCAACAACGTTGGACCGGCGTCACCCGGCCGCCTATGCAACGTGGCGACATCTAGGCCACAAAACACTTTATTTCAACTGGACCGGCGCCACGGCCCTAATATTCCAATTTACCTCGGTTTCATATAGAAACCCAAAATCTCAACATCTCATTTTACCATTATCGGGTTCATAACTCAAATCACAGTTTCAACACAATAAGTACACTTTTCTCATTTAACATGGCAATAGGAATCTGATAAGTAAGAATACCAATCAGAGGGTTTATTGAATACTGAAAGAAATAGTTCAAGTCCTTCAAAAAGTATACTTATAACAGATAAGCCTTACATTCTGAAGGAAATAAACCGGATTATACATAACATATATAAGTTCGAATAAGGAACTGAATCTGATAACTGCATTAACAAGAAATAATAATAATAATAATAATAACTGCAGTTCAGTGTAAAAGGACCAACACTTGGAAATTAAGTGAATAGTATAAACACTCGCATAATAATAATTCAAGAGAATATTACTCGAACAATACGTGAAGGGTATAGACACTTGCCTTTGTTTGACGTTCCTGCTCAACTGTATGCAACCCTGGTTAGTTGCGCTCGTCTAGTGTCTCTATAATATAAAAGTCAACATCTAAGTCAACAGTCTTGCAAAATCTCAATTGCTATTAATACCGACAAATTTCTGTTCTAACTACCCCTCGTGATAATATTAAACACGACTAAAACATTTAAACAAGTCTCAAACAATTATTAGCATTCATGACTCAACAACCAGATAATTCACATAATTCCCATAGCACATATCGTCATTTAATTGTGATAAATAAATCACATAAGTCTCGTAACATCTAAGAAATAATTTTAGAAAATATTCGACTCTTGTTCCAAAGAATTTTAACCTCAAAATATTTTTAGGTCAAAAATTGGACTATTTCTCCCAATATAAAGATTAAAACAATTTAATCAATTAATATAAAATTAATTGACAATTTCCAAACACTCGAACTATTTTTAAATAAATAAATCAGGCTAGAAAATAATTAAACTTAATTTTAATTAATTAAATCTAATTAATAATTAATTATTAAGAATTAACTAATTAAAAAAATTAATCAATTAATTAATTAAATTAATTATTAATCAAAAATAATTAAAATAATTAAATTTAAGAAATTTTCGAATTTAAATAAATATTTATGAATTTATAAAATTTTCTGAATATTAAAAAGTATTTTTAAATCAAAGATATGATTTTTTTAGAATTTTTAAAACCATTTTTCGATTTATTTTAAAAATAAAAATCCAGAAACACTGTTCATGTAAAGAAATTGGGGAAAAATGGATCGAACTCGGGTCAAGAAACGGGTCGCAAACCGGGTTGTAAAGAACACAACCGGGTCGCGACACCGCCGGTCGACCCGCCGAGTTCCGGCGTCCAAAATTCCGGCAAACACACTGATACACACAGGTACAGTACTGGGTTTACCAACCACATCAATTCCCGACTTAATCGACCTCAAATCACCACAAAACGGTCAAAATCCCCCTTCAAAACCCGCGAACCCGCCGGCTGTGCTTTTTCCGGCGACCGCAACTCGTACCCAACCCAGAAACTTTACACATGGATTGATTCGTCGTCCCCCGATCTATCTAGTGGCAGTAACCAAACCAAGAATCGAGTTCTACAACTAAAAATCCGGCCAAATTCATACAAACTCCGACGAACACCATACTTTCCGATTTAACCGATTTCGAGCTCAAAAATTACATTAAAAATCATCAATATACTCTAAATCATGTAATAAACACCACTATATCCTCAAGTCTCAAGAACAATCACAAATCAAGAAACCCCCAAATAGAAATTTCGAATTAAATAATAAAAATAAGGAAAAAAATCGAAATCTTACCCAAAATTGAAAACAAATGATGGATTGTTGAAGAGAATGATTTGGGCTTCGATTTGGTTACAAGAACTTTGAATTTGGAATCCGATAACACCTTCGATCTTTGATTCGATTACGAAGAACACGAAGAACTCGAAGAACTCGATTAGGGTTTTCGGGTATTTTAGGGATAATTATCGATATATTATGATTTATTATACGTAAAATAATTACGATACGGCTATTTATATTTAACAGAAAATAATACCCCAAACGATATTTTTGGTTCAATATTGATCCGTTGGATCGTTTTTATTCGAATATAGCGTACCGGTTACAAAACGATAATCATCAAAAAGTACGGATAATTACGAGAGTAATTTAATACTATCTATATGTACGAACCAAAATATCTTTATAACAATCACTCAAAAATATCCCCTGTCTTAACGAATGAATTATTGGTACGAATGAGGTACCAATTTCCCGAACAATTACGAAACGAACGGAATTCTTCGTTCAAAAATTTACGATAACTTCAAAATAAAATAACCCACTTTTTAAATACCAGTCTAATTACCTCAAAATTCACGTAGCATTTATGGGACAAACACATATGATCATTTAACGAAAATTTCCCCACATTTAAATACAGAATGTATTTAAATCCACAAATAACGTAAAAGAAATTATATTAAACTCTAAAAATATACCCACGGTTTCCCGGTTCTTACAGGATAGGTCTTTCCTTTCATTGCCAATTCATTGAGAAGCTTAGTATATTTCTCAAAGACCTGAGTTATACTTTCTCCTGGCAGTGACCTAAACGCTTCGTATTGAGAAGTCAGGAAGTCCAATCTGTTTTCCTGAACGTCTTCAGTTCCTTCCATTATTAAGTTAATGGTATCCCACATATGTTTCCCGCTTGTACAGTTCATCAACTGATAACTCATTTCCTTGTCTGCGGAGTCCGCCAATATCAACATTAAACCGGTGTCCAATCGAATCAGTTCTTTGTCAGAATGTGTAAATTCACTTATATCCTTAGGTTGGGTGCCTGAAGGAATCCTGCTACCATCAGGAGCTGTAGATTCACCAACTGGTTTCATTGGTACAAACGGTCCGTTATCTAATATGCCAATATACAACGGATTAGATGCCTTGATAAATAACAGCATCTTCATCTTCCACAAACCGAAATCATCTCTAGTAAACGGGGGAACTTTAATACCAGCGGTTGTCTTTGGAGCACTCATGGTTTCTGAAAATTTCAAATTGTTTAAAATTCAAGAAATTCCAATTAAATGAAAAATTTTGAAAGTTAAAAAATTTGCTTCGAATTTTCACGCTACGTTTGATTTTGGTCTCATTCACCGGATCTGATTTGTATATCAATCAAGTAGCTCTGATACCAATTGTTAGGTCCAAAGTATCGTAGAAGGGGGGGTTGAATACGATACTCACAAATAATTTAATTTCATTCGCGGATTAATCTTTCAGTTCTATAACGAAATCAAACACACCAAACCAAATCAAGTTTCGGGGAATATATCTTTTGATAAATATAAACCTCGAGGGGTGCTACAATTTCTAATCCGTAGATTAGCTTCTATGAGTTTAAGGTTACACAAATTCAAAACAATGATCAAATTCTGAGCACTATTAATTCTCTGATAATTTCTCCGGCTCAGTTCTCTCTCTCAGTAATGTCTTTGTGTAGAATGCCTTAACTGAAGAAGACACTTTCTTCTCTTGTATTAATTGTAGACTTCATTTGAAAACTATCGAACCAAGATTAAAAGAATTAATCTTGGCTGTCCAATTTCCATCAACCTGTCAGACAAAACAAAACTAACCACCTTTATCAAAATAAAAACCATCGAATGGAATTACTTTATTTACCATTCGATAGTTTTTAAAACAAAACTATCGAATACTAAATAAAATAAAAGTGGTTTTCATTTAATTACTTTTAAACTCATTCGATAGTTTTCACAAATGAAAAACTATCGAATCCATTTTCTTTACTTTTGTCCTTTAGTAATTACTCCTGGGTGTCTTAGTTTTAGACTGTATCAATTTCTTCCGAGACGATAAAACAACTTGATCTTTTTAAGTGCCGTCACCTAGTGCAACTGGTCTGGTTCACAGATGAATAACACTTGATCAATTCTTCTTTTATGTCTTCAATTCAGTGTTGCTGATAAGTCCTTTATCGTTCAGGTTGCTTCGATTAAATCACTGGAATCCCGTGGTACTTAACCCTAAATCATTCACATACTTCTGTCGTCTTGCAAGTCTTGTTTATTTTGCTATCACTGAGGCTTGAACATTTTCATGAACTTCTTTCCGTGACCTGTTTACGGACTTCAAGAATACATAACGTATATTGATTTTTTGAGTTTACCTTTTCTTCTTTGATTCTGGATTCCTGTGCTTCTGTTAATATTATTGTCTGTCTTGTCCTTTTTTGAGTTGTAGTTATCTCTTTTAAATCTTATTTTACATTATGCTTTACAAAAATAGACAGGAAAAGTACTTCAGGAAGCTGTCAGTTTTTGGGTGGTAGACTAGTTTCTTGGTTCAGTAAAAAGCAAAAGTCTATCTCTACATCAACAGCAAAATCTGAGTACATTGCTGCAGGAAGTTGTTGTGCTCAGATAATATGGATGAGAAATCAATTGTTAGATGATGGCCTGTCATATTCAAAAGTCCCTATTTATTGTGATAACCAAAGTGCTATTGCAATGACAGGAAATCCGGTTCAGCATTCTCTTACTAAACACATCAGTATTAGATATTACTTCATAAGAGAACAGGTTCTGGAAGGAACAATTGAACTTCATTTTGTTCCTACTGATCAACAACTAGCTGATATATTCACCAAGCCACTGCATGAAGCTACTTTCAACAAGTTGGTGAATGAACTTGGAATGATGAATTTTGAGAATTTCTGAGGAAAGCTACAGAGAGGAAATCCTGATGATTGTCAAATCCTGATGGTCATTCAGAAAGGTATGTAATTTTGATCAAATCCTGATAGGACGTAATCCTGACAGGAAGTCAACTGGTCAATCCTGATGTATAGGTCAGTATTTCATTGCTTAAATTGTGCCTGATTTTTCATCAGTTCCTGATGAGAAACGTTTGAGTTTTAGTTGGACAACTGTATGCGCGCGTATGTCACACTGATAAATAAATACATATAGATACACATAAAAAGCGGTGCAGTTATGTTTAATTACGCACGTAATTTGTCCACTAATTATTTGTGCACGAATCACAGCATGCCACCTGTCACTGAGAGTAATATTTTGTTTTAACAAAATACATTTGATTTTTCTAATTTACCGTTTACTCTCTCAACATCAGTTTTTGCTTCTCATCTTCTCTCTCTATGCTCAGGAACCCTAATTTCTAAATCTCAATTCTCAAGTTTTCTATATTGTTTTAATGGCATCTTCATCATTCATGAACAAGCAAACAGTCGTTAGTGGTGTTACTTTTGCCACTAACAATTTTGTGGCAATTTTAGATCATCAGGATTTGCCCAATAAGTTTCACATAATACAGGATTTCTTTACTTCAAGTTCTTTGAAGTTTCGTATAAGTCAGTTATGCAGGTGTGGAACACAGTTACTTTTGACAAAGGGCATTCAGGCTCAATGCTGATGAGCTTTAAATATGATGGGGTTACTCATTTCCTGACTCCTGCAATTGTGGAGGAAGCCTTACATTTTCCTGTTGTTGGTGATGATGTTCCTGATAATGTTTCAGACTCGACTCTCTTTGAGTTTGTTACAAAATTGGGCTACAATGGGGAAGTTAAGAGGTATGGAAACCTCTTCAAGACAAAGCTTAAGAAGGAATGGAATTTCTTCTTTGATACCATCAGCCGCTGTTTCCTGAACAAGACATCAAATTTTGATGCTCTTCCATCAGGATCTCTCAAAATTGGGTATTCTCTAATTCATTCTACAGTGTTTGATTATGGTAGTTTTATATTAAAAGCTTTGAGTGATAGAAAGGTAGATAAATTAGGTTATGTCTGTTTTATTAGATTTTTCCAATTGATATTCTGTCACTTGTGTCCTAATGTTGTTTTTGAAGAGGATGTGATTCTACCTATTTTTAGAATTACAGAGAACAATTTGAAGTCCTTAGTCAACAGTGATAAGGCAAATGGTTTTACAGGCAATGCCTATATTCCTGATGAGGCCAGGCTTTTCTTGAAAGAGAAAATGCCTACTTGTTATGGAACAGTATCTGATGCTATGGGGCAAGGCCAATCACACCTTGTTCCTGACACAAGCATCCCTCCAAACACTCCAAACAGTCTACAACCACCTCTATTGTCTCTCAAAAGACTGTTGTTGTAAAATCAAAGAAATCAGCTAGATCTGATGTGTCTGGAAGGCAATCAGGATCAAAGGATTTCTCCTCTACACCACTCACAAAACAGAAGAAACAAGGGGGTGTACAAGGGGTCCTGGTAAAGAAGGCTGATAAGATTAAGGAGGTTGTTTCTGTGAAAAGAAAATTGGTTTTAAGGGATGAAACTGATTCTGAGGACGACATGCCTATATCCTCCAAATTGAGAATAAACAAGGAAGTTGTTGATACTGCTATTGAAGCTGTGGCACCATCTTCTAAGCCACAAAAGAAAAGAAAATCAACTAAAAGCAGGTATCATATTCCTTTGAAGACACATGATACTGATGGACATGACATTTCAATTCCTGATGAGCAGTCAAATCCTGACGTTAGTGATCCTAATGCTACATCAAGTAAAGTTGTCTCTATTTCAGACTCTCCAGCCAAAGCCTCTCCAACTAAAAGACATGTTGATATTTTATGGGAGAAGCTTGGTACTGCTCCTTCCAATCTTGGGTTCATACATCCAATGGAGAAGAAAAGGAAGGCAGAAGAGAAAGTCTTTCAGAGATAGAAGAAACTGAAAGGATCTAGCCCACAAGAACCTGAACCTCAAAGTGGTTCAGCAGCTATTGAAGATCCTGCCCCACAAGAACCACTCACTCAAAGTGTGAGTGAAGGCATAACTGAAGGAATGGTCACACAAGAATCATTTTCTCAAAGGGAGAATGAAGACATCTGCATTCCAGCCACACAAGAACCATCTTCTCAATGTGAAGATGCAGGCATTACAGCTACAGTTTCTGAGAAGTTTCCTGACAATGCTCAAGGGGCTTCTGATATTCCTGACATGGAAATTTTGGTCGAGGACACTGTCATTGAGGGAAGCACACAAGAACCTCCAACTCAAAGTGTTGAAGCAGCTTCTGAACCTCATGCTACACAAGAACCATTAGTAGAAAATACTGCTGCAAGCTTTTCAAATCCTGACAGTGTTGCTCCTAATGCTAGTGGTGCTCCTGATGCTGAGCCACTCCTGATCCAACCACTGAGCTCAAGACTGTTAATCCCAAATGACCTAACAGAATTGTAGAGGGGGGGGGGGGGTTGAATACAATTCTAGATATTCCTCAAACTTAAAAACAACTTTCAAACTAAAACTAAACTTATAAGATAAAAACACAAGCACTTAAATAATTTCAGTTGGATTGTTTGATGATCCAACTGAAGTGTTTTTATTGCGGAAATAATCTGTGATACAAAATGTACACAGCTGCTCAGTTACAAGAATGTAGAGAAGTATTCTCTCAAAGATAGCTAATACAATCTTTTTGTTTTTCTTCTCACACTTCTTATTTTAACTGCTACACTTGGTTATATATATTCCCAAGTTTACAATGCTATTTTTGGCTACACTAAAGGTAACCGTTAGTAGCTTGCTTTTCATCCCTTTTGTCCAATGGTCCTTGGAGATCTTTGTCTTCTGTCTTCAGTCTTATAGTGATCCCACTCAAAAACCAGATTGGAAATTGGAATGTTTCCTTATTCCCTATGTCCATTTTGATGGCTTCCAATGCAAAGTACACTTCCAAATCTCCCTTTTGATCTGTCAGAAAACTGTCACTATCACTTTGTCAACTATGCAGAAAAGCAATAATGATTCGTTGATAGCAGGGAGATGTGTTTCGTTGATAGCTTTATTCTTCATTCCGTTGATGGTGTATTCCTCGTTTCGTTGATAGAGTAATCTTCATTCCGTTGACGTGTCTTCACTTAGGCAAAATTACATGGCATAATATATTTACAATTCACCAGCCTATTTTGCCTATCTAGTACTAAGTCAACATGACTTAGAAAACCTATCTAATACATACAACAAAATGCATATCAAACTGTAAAGTATTGTATAGTGCAATTGCTACATCACTCATTTCGTTGATGAGCTTCCTGTCAACGAAACGCTACAAAGCATGCCATTCCGTTGACAGTTACAAAATGACTTAATACAAAATCTACTAAGTGTTTTTATAATTATCATCAAGAACAACATATTCCTAACAATCTCCCCCAATTTATGACTGATAGAATAACAGCCATAAATCAAGAGCCTTGATGATAACAAAAACACTCAGTCAAATTACACATGATAAAAATAGAAATTGCATTAAGCTTCATTGAATTTAATTGAAATACAAAGTAGAAAATCTTACAAAACAAGTGCACAGAGTTGCTCCTCTAGTCTGAGCAGATTTTTCATCTTTGCCTCTGTGGTCTTGTTTTCTTCCATTTTCTTGCATTGTTCTCCTCAATTTGAGCTTGAAGTCTTCTGTAGAAAATCTTCTCTTCTTCTTCTTGATTCCCCAACCTGGATTGCATTAATCTGAGAGTTTCATTGGATGCCTTTTCCAGTTGGTCTTCTATTCTGAAGAATCTTCTACAGTTGTCCTTGTCTCTGAATTCCATCATTCAAAAAGGTTGGAGATGAATTTTCTTTTCTGTTTGAGGGACCTTCAATACTCTGGGAAGTGCACCAGGCTTGTTCCAGCTAGCTTTGATTTGACAAATTTTGGAGACAACCTCAGACTTGGCTGTTTTGGTAAAACCAAAATCTTTCTTCAGACATTTAAACACAGATAGCAGTGTCTGATAGTCTTCTCCCAGAATCCTGTGTAGAGGCCAAACCTGTTCTCTCCCACCCTTGTAGACAAACACCAATCTCTCTGGTAGTTTGTAAGAAGCTGCTATTCCTCTCACTTCAACCAGGTCATCAAGATTGATGTGTAGGTCAGACTCTTCCCTGATATCAGCAATGTAGATGAAGTCTTCTGGGTTGGTAGGGGGTTTATCAGCTTGTGGTCTCCTTACAAGAATTGGCTTAGCCTTGGCAGCCCTCTGCTTAGATTTCTTCTTTGGATCCATTTCAAAGAGGAATTTTGGAAAGTTGGCCTCATCAAACTCAATTGGCTCTCCCTTTGGCTCAATTGGCTGATCATGGAAATTGACAGGATGTTTAGGATCACAGGCTAACTTTACCTCAGAAACTGGATCAGGAATTGTTGGAGGTGCAATAGGTACAGAAGAGTCTGTTGCAATACTCTGAGAGTCATCATTCTCAAAGGCTATATTTCTCCTAGCTCTTGCCTTTGGTTGCCTTATGCTCTTCTTTGTACTCCTTTCCTCTCTTGCTTTTTCTTCTAACTGTCTTTCTTCTTCATCAAGAGATTGAGCAACTGCAAGAGCTTGCATTGCTGCTCTTTCTGATTCTTCAGCCTTAGCTTCAGCAAAGTTTGGGTGACCATCCCAAACACAGATTTCTTGTCCATTCCTGTAGACAATTCCCCTTTGCTTCCTTATCTCAGGATCATTGCTTTCCTTGAATTTTGTGATAAGTAGTCCAAGAAGCTTGAGCTCATCTGGATAAGGTGCAGGATAGAAAATCCTTGCTATGTTTTTGCCCTTTGGTTTAGCAGGAGACTTGGGAGATAAGCTTCTTTGAAATGTATCTTGTTCCACATCCCTAATGCATGAAGTTTGTCCTTTCTCCTTCCTTAGACCTTGAGTGACTCCATGTAGAAGGGGCTTTACCTCATAGAAAGAATTGGTATGTGGCTCCCATTCCGTTGACACTAAAACCATGGCATTCGTTGATGGTGTTGTAGAAGTAGCTTGATCCGTTGATGAATTTGAATTCTTTGCAGTTTCAGCTATCTTCTTGACTCTTGCTTCTATGTTAGACCAGTGGTCTTTGATCTGTTCTGCAAGTCTTAGCCGCATAGAAGCATCCTGAATCAGGTCTATTGCATCCATTTTCTTCTTTCCTGACTCCCCCATTTCTAATGGCTCCTTTGGTAAGGAAATGGTTGGGACTATAACCTTTGTGATTTGAATGTCAAGCTCCTTAGATTTCTCCCCCTTTTTGTTAGCATCAAGAGAGATGATAGGGAGTCCCTGAGCTGCCAATAGCTGGGTTAGAAGTTGAGTTTGCTTCTCCTGTTCCTTTTGCATCTGAGATAAAGTAGCTTCCACCTTGTCCACTTTAGAAGAGAGTCTTCAAGGAGGTAGCCACTTCAGGTTCCTTAGAGAAAAACATGTTCATCTTGGACAAAGTGAGAAGAGGAAGCTTTTCATCTAGCCTCCTGTCAGTAGCATCCTTAAGATTGCTAATGGAGTCCTTGATTTCTGTAGCTTCAATCCTTGTCTGCAACATTTGTAGCCTTTGGACTTCCAGTGAATCCATAATAGCCTTGTAGAATTTCTTGTCCCTGGTATTTGCAGACTCATGAGCTAGATATGCCTCATTGTACTGCCTAGTAATAGCAGCATCCAGGTTGCATCTTCCTTGCATATCCTGAGAAAGCCAGTTTGGTGTAGGAGGCACCACAGAAGTCCCAGTCTGTGAAGAGATGGCCACCTGTAGATTGTCACCAAGACTGTCATCATCATCAGAAACATCAAACTCATCACTTTCTGCAGCTCCTGGAGATAAATTGGTCAATGCATCCTTTGCTCTTTGCATAGATGCAGTTGTATGAATTAAGTTGAATGACCTTTCTGCCTCCACATTGCCCTGTTGAGCCATAATTTGATAGGCTGGTACAGGATGAGTAAAGGTCTCAGGATCCAGGGAAATACTATCCAGAGTTTGTTGATAATGCTCTTGGAAAGTAAGTTCCCTTTCTCCCTCATGGACCTCCATTAACTCATTAGCAATGGCTGATTCCTCCCTTATAGCTCCTGTAGTCCCTTCTCTCTCTCCTCTATATTCTTGCATCATGGGCTCCCCATGGCTCACACCTCTCACACCCTCACCTTCACCTACTAAGGTGGAACCCTCAGCCTCTCCTTTTGCCTGACTGGAAGAAATAGTCAGCCTCTCACTCTCAGCCTCTCCTTTTGCCTGGCTGCAAGCCAGCCTCTCAGTTTCACTCCCTCTCAAACCTAGAAGTGTTTCAACTACCACTAGATCATCTGCACTAGTTGTGGAAACAACTTGATTTTCAATAAGAGGTGCAGAATGAACTATCAACGGTATGGTAGTTTGAACTGTCAACGGTACGGATACCGTTGATGGAGAAACACTTGTCAACGAAAGAGACTGTTTCGTTGATGAAGTCAAGAAAGCACTTTGAGAAAGTGAAATTACAGTAGAATCTGTGGTGATTGATTTGAGAGATTGTTCCACAGATCCTCTTGTAACTTCAGAAAAGGAAGATTGGTGGCCCAACAAATCACTTAACAAGTGATGGTCACCAATTTCAGAGTGGGGCTTCTCCAAGAAAAGAGTTGGAGAATCAGGGATAGATGTATGGATCATATCCACATCTAATGACTGAGTTGGTGAATTTTGTGGAGTTGGTTCAAGATTTATATTTAGAGAGTGGGACTGTAACCCCAGAGTAATAATAGGGGTTACATCAAACTGAATTTGAGAAACTGGAAGTGTTGCTTCCAGTGTGTGTGCACCCTGTAAAACCTGGGATTTTTGCTTCACTCTCCTTTGCTATTGGGAAATAGTAGACTGTGGGCTTGAAGTGTCCCTTACCCTCTTGGAGTGTGCTCTTGGAGGAGAGCTTGTTTCAATAATTACATCCTTTTGGGAGGATGCAACTAGACTTGTGCTTAAATCCATATTACTCATTGTGCCTTGTTGGGAAGACACAATGGGGCTTGGCTGGATCTCACTCATCTCTCCTTCCTTATCTTTAGGGTTTCTTTTATGTTCACCCCTTCCCTCACCTCTTACAGCACCTACACCAATCCCCTTTGGTTGTGTAATGGATTTTTCAACAGGTGCCTTTTGAGAAGCACCTGAGGTTGGCTTGGAAGATTTCTTTGATTTTGGTTTTGTTGCTGGGACAGGAGCCTGTTGGGTCACAACTACAGACTCCATAGCAACAGGGTTGGGTGAAACAGTAGAAGTAATAGCTATACTAGGAGGGATAGCAGTAGTTACCTCAATTATTAGCAGATACACCACTGGAACATCACCATTGTGGTTCAGCCTCAGTATGTCTGTCAATACTCTCTTTTCTTGCACAAAGCAATCAAACCTAGAAACAGGGTTAGTGATAACCAATGGTGTTGGACTAACATGGTTAGCCAACATCATTAGAAATCTAGCATGATAGATATTTTTCTTCCTATTTGCCTTATCACCCAACTTAGCACCAATTTCATACATAAGTTGGGTGCTAAAGTTGTAATATCTATCAGTTAGGAGCATGGTAAATAGAATCAACATGGAATTAGTTAATGCATCAAAATTACTAATTTTACCAGAAAAGACCTTGATGAATGCATCAGCTAAATAACTGTATTCCCTAACCAAACCTCTCCTAATTATTTTACCCAGATTATCAGTAGGCAAAGAGTAGTTTATGGAATTTAGCATGTTAATCATTTCAGTATATGCGGGCAAAGCAGAGCAATTATTTTCAGGAAGGTGTAAGCATGCTTGCAACACATCAGAATTAACTATGTACTCATTACCTTGAATGGTGAATTGCAAAGTGCAATTTGTCCCACTGTACTCACATGAGGTCCAAATCTCCTCGATTATCTCATTGTAGAGTGGTGTAGAGTGAAACATTGCGTAGCTTAGCTTGCAATTCTTCATGAAATCCATCATCTTGAAAAAGATGATGTTCGGACTTTCCTTGACAACAAAAGGGATGGAGTTGTTCTTTTCATAAATGAACCCTCCAACAGACATGAGTTTCACGATGGGTGCCATTGTTGAGTAAAGAAAGCTTGAACTGTGATTTTCTTTGAGAGAGAAAGAGTAAGAAAGCTTTTGGAATTTTTGAGAGCAGGTAGAAAAGAATTAAATAAAATAAAATTTCTTAAATACTCCCCCAAAAATTCTCAAAAATTAAGTCCAATAATAAATATGAATTACTGGATTGGCTTAAAAATGTAACCGTTACAATTAAAATATTACCATGATTTATACTTACAGGGGTGTATGCATAGATCGTGGTAAAAGACGTGACAATTTCAACGGTTGAGATTAAAAGCGCTATATCAACGAATCAGAATTGGTCGTTTAAGGTCCCGTCTATTTCGTTGATAAAGCTGCGTTTCGTTGATATAAAAGAGCTATCAACGAGACACCCAGAAAAATGCTAATACTGTCAACGAAATGGTGTGTTTCGTTGACGTAGTAATTTTGACTTAGACAAAATTTGACTTTTTCCTGAGAAAATTAATTCACAGAAAAATCATAGCAAATTCCTGGCTTCATAGTAACTTGCAAATATCTCAGAAATAATTAAGAGAAGTTTAGCATACCTAGCTCACTTACTAATCTTGAGAATGTTGATTCATCAAGTGGCTTGGTAAAGATGTCTGCAAGTTGTTGTTCACTTGGAACAAAATGTAACTCCACAGTACCATTCATAACATGTTCTCTAATGAAATGGTACTTGATGTCAATGTGCTTGGTCCTTGAGTGCTGTACTGGATTCTCAGTAATGGCAATGGCACTAGTGTTCTCACAAAAGATAGGAATTTTCTCAACTCTTAATCCATAATCAAGTAGTTGATTTTTCATCCATAAAATCTGTGCACAACAACTTCCAGCTGCAATATACTCAGCCTCAGCTGTGGAGGTAGAAACTGAGTTTTGTTTCTTGCCGAACCATGACACAAGCTTGTTTCCTAGGAATTGACAGGTGCCAGTTGTGCTTTTCCTGTCAATTTTACATCCTGCATAATCTGTATCTGAATAACCAATTAGTTCAAAGCCAGATTCTCTAGGATACCAAATGCCAAGGTTTGGTGTTCCTTTGAGATATCTAAAAATTCTTTTAATAGCAACTAAATGGGATTCCCTAGGATCAGCCTGAAATCTAGCACATAGACATGTAGCAAACATAATATCAGGTCTACTAGCTGTTAAATATAAAAGTGAGCCTACCATGCCTCTGTAACTTGAGATGTCCACAGATTTTTCCTTAGTATTCAATTCAAGTTTGGTGGCAGTAGGCATGGGAGTTTTGGCAGGAGAGCATTCCATTAAGTTAAATTTCATTAACAAATCATGAATATATTTTGTTTGACTAATGAAAATGCCTTCATTAACTTGCTTCACTTGGAGACTAAGAAAGTAAGTTAATTCTCCCATCATGCTCATTTCATATTTACTTTGCATAAGCTTGGCAAACTTTTGACAAAGTTTTTCATCTGTAGACCCAAAAATTATGTCATCTACATAAATTTGAACAAGTATAGTAGAGCCATTCACAACCCTATGAAAAAGAGTTTTATCTACAGTACCTCTAGTGAAGTGATTCTCAAGGAGGAACTGTGAAAGTGTGTCATACCAGGCTCTAGGTGCTTGTTTCAAACCATAGAGTGCTTTGAGGAGGAAGTATACATATTCTGGAAAATCATCATCTTCAAAACCAGGAGGTTGACTTACATACACCTCCTCTTCCAATTCCCCATTCAGAAAAGCACTCTTCACATCCATTTGATAGACTTTGAAATTGGCATGGGCTGCATAGGCTAGGAAAATCCTTATTGCTTCTAGTCTTGCAACAGGAGCAAAGGTTTCATCAAAATCAATTCCTTCTTCCTGTGAATAGCCTTTTGCAACCAATCTAGCTTTGTTCCTTGTGACTATGCCATTTTCATCCATCTTGTTTCTGAACACCCATTTTGTGCCTATGACACTCCTGTCCTTAGGCTTGGGCACCAGCTTCCAAACATTGTTTCTCTCAAATTGGTTTAGCTCCTCTTGCATAGCTAGAACCCAATCTGGATCTAGAAGTGCATCCTCAACTTTCTTTGGCTCATCTTGAGACAGAAAGCTACTATATAGACATTCCTCTTGAGTTGCTCTTCTAGTTTGGACTTTGGAAGAAACATCACCTATAATAAGTACAAAGGGATGATCTTTAGTCCATTTCCTTGAGGGAGGTAGATTTGCTCTTGAAGAAGTAGCTTCATGATCATGGTTGCCTTGATTAGATATATGTCCTTGAGAAACTCCCCCTGAGTTTGTTGTCCCTAATTGATCACTTCTAGAGGCATTTTTGTGACTGTCAACGGTATGACCATTTTGACTGTCAACTAAACGCTCATTTTGACTGTCAACGAATCCTTCATCATGACTGTCAACGAAATGACCATTTGGTCTGCTAGCAGCTATTCTTTTCAATCTCAATGCAGCAATTTCATCTTCACTGCTGCTTTCATTTGGGCTAGATACAACAACTTTAGGCTGTTTCTCAATAGCCTTGACATGATTCACTTGATCTCCTTCCTCATTCTCAAAAGAAAGACTTTCATGGAAACCTTCATCACAGAGACCTTGAATTTTGAGATCATCAAAAACAACATGTACAGATTCCATTACAATGTTGGTTCTGAGATTATAGACTCTGTAAGCTTTCCCTGCTGCATATCCCACAAATATTGCTTGATCTGCCTTTGCTTCAAATTTCCCCAAATGCTCAGCTTGATTTCTCAGAACAAAGCACTTGCATCCAAAGACATGAAGAAAGTCCAATAGTGGCTTCTTTCTTTTGAGTAGTTGATAAGGGGTCATTCCCTTGGCCTGATTAATCAAAGAAATATTTTGAGTGAAGCAAGCTGTGTTAACTGCCTCAGCCCAAAAATAAGTTGGTAACTTTGATTCATCTAGCATTGTCCTTGCAGCCTCAATAAGTGTTCTGTTTTTCCTTTCTACTACACCATTTTGCTGTGGTGTCCTTGCTGCAGAAAACTCATGCAAAATACCATTTTCTTCACAGAACACCTTCATGCTTGAATTCTTGAATTCTGTCCCATTGTCACTCTTAATCCTTCTTACTTTGAAATCAGGATGATTGTTTACCATCTTGATGTGATTGATAATGATTTCACTTGCCTCATCTTTGGAGTGCAAAAAGAAAGTCCATGTAAATCTAGAAAAATCATCAACAAACACAAGACAGTATTTCTTCTTTGAAATGGACATGACATTTACAGGGCCAAATAGATCCATATGAAGCAACTCAAGCTGTTGGACAATTGATGACTCTGTCTTGATTTTGAATGATGCCTTCTTTTGTTTCCCTTTTTGACAGGCATCACACAAACCATCCTTGGAGAATTCCACCTGTGGAATTCCTCTAGCAAGATCTTTCCTTACCAAATCATTCATAACTTTGAAATTCAGATGAGATAATTTCTTGTGCCATAGCCAACTTTCATCCTTGCTTGCCTTGCTGAAAAGACAAGTGATGGTGTCTGGACTTGTGCTACTAAAGTCAGCAATGTACACATTTCCTCTTCTGAATCCAGTCATGACCACATTGTTGTTTCCTACCTTAGAAACAACACAGGCTTCTTTTGAAAAAGTAACTAAAAATCCTTTGTCACAAAGTTGGCGATACTAAGCAAGTTGTGCTTAAGACCATCCACCAATGCAACCTCATCTATAATGACATTCTCTTTTGAAATCAAGCCATATCCCTTAGTGTAGCCTTTGCTGTCATCTCCAAAAGCAATACAAGGGCCAGCTCTTTCCTGAAACTCTGTGAGCAGGGTAGAATCACCAGTCATGTGTCTTGAACAACCACTATCCAAGTACCAAAGATTCCTTTTGTCTCCCTGCACACAATAAAACCAAATCAAGTTGATTTTGGTACCCAAGTTTCCTTGGGTCCTGTTTTGTTAGCCTTTGCTTTTCCTTTTATATCATTTTTCACTTGAGACTCAGATTGATTTAAATCAACCTTTATCTTTGGTGTTGATTTCTGAGGGTTGCTCACATTTTCATTCATAGCATGCATAGTTGGAGGAACAAACATGTTATTCATATTCCATGGCATTTGTGGCACATTAAACATATTCATGTATGGATTAGGCACAAATGACATGCTAGCATATGGATTCTGAAATTGTGCATATGGAGCAAACATGTTAGGCATAACATGCATTGTAGGCATAGAACCATTCATTGCAGGCTTAGGCATTTTCACATTAGCAGTCTTCTTAACAGATTTGCAGTTAGTAGATAAATGACTAACACTTTCACAATTAACACATGTCTTTCTAGGAGCATATTTATCAGGTGTGTAATTGTTATGTTTGTTAATCCCTACTTTGTCATTCACTACACCATAGATTGCATATTGCAACACCATAAATATATTGCCTTAAGGCCTATATTTGTTGCATTAGACTTAATTGCAACGAATGTCCAAAATTTCACCGTTGCATCCGCCCCTGTTGCAATAGAGCCATTTAGCAACGATTTCAGCTCCATATAGCAACGTTAAAATCATTGTAATACAGGCATGTAGAAACGTTTTATGGTTTTCAGCAACATTTAAAAATCATTGCAGTAGCAAATGGTTGGCAAACAAGTCACTTTAAGGCAACAAATATTAGTCAAATTGCAATGAATTTATTAGACAAATTGTAACAATTTAAGCCCTTATTGCAATAATTTTATAGCAATTTTAACATTATTTGCAACATCTTTTTGGCACAATTGCAACAATTTATAAAAATAAAGGCGAATGGTTCCCTTTGAAAATACAACTAACCAAGCATAAAAACCACAAACCCAAGCAAAACCAAATATCAATATCATTTCTTAGAAACTACTAATTACCAACAGTTCAAAAGTAACGCCGTGATTATTACAACATCGAAACCATACCCTTAATTAGGTGCATACACTTAATTAGTTAGCAAAACGACAATCTTGTCGCATACACTTAGCTACACTACTTATACAAATGGATAAAGCAGTCAACCAACTATTAACAGATAATTTAAATATAAGGCATGTGGCAACTTCATCTCCATCTGCATTCTCCTCATCTCCATCGTCCTACCATCTCTTCAATATCCTCATCATCTGATTCATCCGCATTTTCACCATCTTTCTTGGCCTATAAATATTCACAATTGCATTAGTGGTAAATAATAATGGCATAATCTGCAAAAAGCAAATTACAAAGATATATACATAGTAGATAATTTAGGTAGTGAGATGAATAGTAGTATCTCTTATCAGCTTATTTGATTGTGTTCTGTGACATCCAGTGTAGTGTGACACTTCAAAGCACCATCCACATTAAAATGATTGCTTTTGTCATGAATTGGATTTCTAAAAGTAATAAACCTCTGTCCATTAGGTATTACAAATTAAGTGTATTAGAAATTAGCAGTCAACAACAATCATAGACATCGATCCATGATATATGAACTATACTACTCTTTCTAGTTCTTTAAAAGGTACAACATTTGCACATGTTTTCTTAGTGAAGGATAAATGTAAAACAATTAGTAACAATTAACAGATTAAACATAAATTAATTGACAGCTATATAAATTATAAGGAGAAAACTGGAGGTTAGATTGACTTCACCTAGACATCCTCTAGAAGCAAATATAGGCAAACTTAAAATCACTAACAAAAAATTCTTTAACTAAAAGGCAGGGAACCAGGGAGCATTGTAATAACTAGACATCAAATGAAGGACTCAGACAAATCTTAAACAACAATGTGCAAAGGCTATGTGTCCTGTCCTATACATAAATACGATTACCATCGAAAATAAACACAAAATCGATAAAATCCGAGACTCCATTAATATATTCTAAAAAATAATTAAACATATACCAACTAAACGCAAACCCAAAAATTACAACATGTTATATAATAATATACATTACAATATACTAACAAATTGACAATGCAAAATATTCATGAAACAAAACAATTAAACATTTCAGATCTGCAAGCTGGTCCATCCTTATGTGCTTCTGCATTACAATGTGCAATAACATGATTACACTCCAAACAAAGAATTTGAATGTTCTTTGTTAGTTACAGCTCAGACCATTAAAAAATTCTATCAAACTACTTCAAAATCCTTAACAAAATTGAAAATTTTTATGCACAACTTGCAAACTGTTCGTCGCTACTTTTGTTGATAGCATATAGAAACTAATAGCTACTTAGTACTAACAGTCACCTCCTTAATAAAGTAGCAGAACTCACTGCATCGAAATGCTTTTATGCGCTCTGACTCTAGGTTGTACCAATCCCTAAAAAGAAGATGCCAATAAAAAATCTAATAAATCAATAGCGGAAAAACATAAACCTTAGGTCCATTTATTTATTAGATTGCTTTATTTATTAAATTTATGAGACTAGTGAGACACATTGCAAAGTGGGCACTGAAAATATGAGGCCACTCAAGACCACAAAGTAATGAACATGGCACTGTTTACCTGAACAACAGCTTTCTCCCTGTCAACCTCCAAAACTTGACCTCGACGAGTTGTTCCATCACCTAACTGGATGTTCACAATTTCTTGAAACTTAGGTCCCTGGAATGAAATGAAAGGCCACGTTTATTAAAAATCATTAATTATATATGATACATACAAATACACAAGAGTGTAGAAGTTATGGCCAAGTGATGCAAGAGTAAAATACCCACCTTAACTTTATCGAGAATGACCAGTGGTCTAGCAACACCAGAGACTGTCCTATATTCTATGCATATACAAAGTTTAGAAGTAAGAATAATATAAATTTAAGCCACAAACATGATCATACATATTATTTTGTACAATGCTACCTTCTTATCAATTTTTTCCATGGTAGAGTTAAGAGTATATACAAAAATTGTGGAGATTTGATAATCTTACCCATGCCAATCTCGAGTGTCCCCTCGTCCATGTCGAATTTTTCAGCATCCATATTCGTCTACAGAATAAATGAAACTTATTAAAATATCTGCATATTTGATATAATGTAAGTATACATACACTATGCATTCAACAAAACATTAAGGCGCATAAATATTTTCAGTGCCCACTTTGCAATGTGTCTCACTAGTCTCACAATAATTTAACATCCTACATTGCTTTGGATTCTTTTACCACGCAACAATATATCCAGGTATACGTATACCTACTATTTAGAGATGATTACCTAGTATGATTACCTAGTTTCTTATCCTGTTTTATCATTTCAAATCAGTTGTGAAAATTTATCAATGAGAGAAAATAAACTCAAATCATATATAACTTCAAAATAGAAAAACCTGAAATCTAAAAACAGAGCTTATATTGCAGTAATTGTAAATTAAAAACAGAGCATAAATGTAAAATCAAGGCTCAGACTTATAAAACGCACGAGCACACATGCATTTTTTTTTCAGACAAGAGGCTTGGACACCTGAAAAGGACAAACATAGATTATGGAAAATAGAGAGAAAATAGGGCTTGTACAAGAAACAGCATTACCATTTATCACCAGCATTGTTAAGTCCCAAAATCACAATTTAAAACCCTAGAATACAAACATATAAACACAATTCCAGTTAACAACATCAAAAATATAAACACACACTAATACAAAACAAAACTTAACACAAAAGTACAAACCCAGGCAGAACGACAAAATATAATTCAAATTAAGAACAAAATGCAAACACAAACTAACACAAAACACAAACTAAAAGCAAAATTACAATTTAAAACTCTTAAATCGCAAAATTAAATTGAAATCCCTAATTTTAAAAATTGACTTAAAGAAAATCTCAATGCAAAAGCTTATTTGACAATTGATGAATATAAAAAAAACCCTATACATCGATTAAAAACAAGCACAAAATAAAAAAAACCCCTAATTGATACCTCTAAGGTAAAATTCATCTAAAAGAAGATTTTAAAATCAATTTAGGGAAAGAATATACCTTTTCGGAGCTTCAGTGTTCGAGCTTGAATCTTCAAGCTTAGGTTGATGTCGAGTTCTCTCTGTCTCTCTCGCGCCTTCTCTGTCTCTCTCTGTTGTATGTAATGGGTACTTGTGTGTGTGTTTTTTTATTCAATTGTTTTAGTCAAGCACTTATTTTAGAAAGCCCGGGCAACAAAATTTTGCAAGACCTCTTAAATTTTTATAAGCCCGCCAAACTTGCCCCCAAAATTTTGAAGCTAATGGTAACTTTTATTTATATTCGTTGCAATATAATTCAAATGTCGTGTACATTAAATTCAGTTGTAAAAATTTTAAAAAACGTTACAATATTTCTAAATTTGTCAAAACTTGTCACTGAATAGCAACGATTTTTAAGCAATTTTTTCATTGCGCGTTGCAATAGCCAATCTATGGTGTAGTGATTCCTTTTATTCTTTTTATTGCCCTTAGCCTCAACTTGAATTTTCTCTACCTTGTCTTTCAATTGCTTGTTAGACAAGGGACCTACATTAGCTCTTTCAACAGGCTTCTCAACTTTCTTTGATTTACTAGACTCGCCTTGAACAAAGTTCTTGGTGACAGGACCATACTTGTTATTAAGTCTAGTGAGTTTTTCTTTTCTTTTCTCTGTCAACGAAATAGCCTGATCGGTTGATGGTTCATCTGTCAACGAAACTTTGCATTCCGTTGACATATCAACCTTCAACAAATGATCATTGTTGTTTGTTGACTCTATTTCTGATTCTAAGGTTTCACCAGCATACCCTAGCTTCTCTTTGTTCTTTTTCCATGATTGCTCACAGAAAGATTCCATACCTTGAACATTAATGATGTTGGTAGCAACATTCCTGGAATCTTTCCATTTTGCAATCACACTTTGTTCTATTTCAAGTTGTGTTTTAAGAATTTCTTCCCTTTCTAACACGTTCTCAAGTTCCTTCTTAGCATCCCTACTAACACACCTCATTTTCTCAAATTCAATGAGTTGTGCTTCCAACATGGCATTCCTATCACTTAAGAGCAAATTAGTCTCTTTTATTCTTGAATTCTCTGTGGTAAGTGATTTAAGAGTAACACGCAAATTATATAGTACAATAGACATTTCATTTACTGCACTATCACATTCCTCTTTAGAAAGCTCAGAAAGATTAGTAATTGTTACCTGGTTGCTTGAGGAGCTTGCTTCCTGCTCATGATTGTTAGCCATAAGAGCCAAGTTGACATACTCAACATCATCATCAGAATCTTCACCATTACCAGCCCAATCATACTCCTGAGACATGAAAGCCTTTTCTTTTTGCTTGAGAAGTTCAAAGTATTTCTTTTTATAATCAACAGGCTCAAATTTCCTGTTGCCCTTCTCAACCAATCATTCCACAATTGAAACATTTAGACTTTGACTTTTCAATCCAGTTATTTTTGCTAGGTTGAAAGTCTCTCCTTGGTGGTCTTGCTTCTGAGTTTCTCTTGAACTTGAACTTAGAGAATTTCCTTGAAAGAAAAGCAATGTGTTCATCAATCTCATCTAAGTCATCCAAGTTGGCTGGTTCTGGTTCTTCTTCTTCTGTCATCTTGCCTTTACCCTTGCTAACATCACTCCTACAACTAGCTCGACTAGTTGTGGCTTTTGCAGCTTCTTCATTGTCATCTTCCAGTTGGTTCACAGATGCAATCAATGCAATAGATCCACCTTTCTTCTGTACCTTTTCAATTTCTTCATCTTGCTCCATTTCCAACTCATATGTCTTTAAGGTTCCATAAAGCCTTTCAAGAGTGTAGTCTTTGTACTCTTGAGTGTTTCTGAGAGAAACAGTCATTGGCTTCCATTCTTTTGGAAGAGCTCTGAGAAATTTAAGGTTTGAATCCTTGGTTTGATAGATCCTCCCATACAACTTTAATCCATTCAAGAGCTTTTGAAACCTACTAAACGTGTCATTTAGGGTTTCACCAGCTTTAAAATGAAAATGCTCATATGTTGTATAAGGAGTTGCATTTTGTTTTCCCTAACTTGCTCAGTTCCTTCACAGAGTGTTCTAACAGTATCCCATACTTCTTTAGAGGTTGTACAGTTTATGACATTGTCAAACATCTCTTGCTCCAAACCATTAAACAGAATGTTCATGGTTCTTTTATCTTTATGGATTTCTGCAACATCTTCAATAGTCCATTCTGAGACAGGTTTTGGAATTTCTACATCAGGAGCATCATCTGGCAGTCCAACTCTAGATGCAAACTTCATGGGAACGTGTGGACCTTTCTCAATGCAGTCTACATACCTCTCATCCATAGACATGAGATGTAAATGCATCTTTACTTTTCAGTGAAAATAATTGTCCTTATCAAGAACTGGTATCTTTACTCCTGCATCCTTCTTCACCATGGTTACTGTTTTGGTCTTGATCTTTAAACTTCTTGTATGTTAGAAGCTTGCTCTGATACCAATTGTTAATCCCAAATGACCTAACAGAATTGTAGAAGGGGGGGTTGAATACAATTCTAGATATTCCTCAAACTTAAAAACAACTTTCAAACTAAAACTAAACTTATAAGATAAAAACACAAGCACTTAAATAATTTCAGTTGGATTGTTTGATGATCCAACTGAAGTGTTTTTATTGCGGAAATAATCTGTGATACAAAATATACACAGTTGCTCAGTTACAAGAATGTAGAGAAGTATGCTCTCAAAGATAGCTAATACAATCTTTTTGTTTTTCTTCTCACACTTCTTATTTTAACTGCTACACTTGGTTATATATATTCCCAAGTTTATAATGCTATTTTTGGCTACACTAAAGTACACTAAAGGTAACCGTTAGTAGCTTGCTTTTCATCCCTTTTGTCCAATGGTCCTTGGAGATCTTTGTCTTCTGTCTTCAGTCTTATAGTGATCCCACTCAAAAACCAGATTGGAAATTGGAATGTTTCCTTATTCCCTATGTCCATTTTGATGGCTTCCAATGCAAAGTACACTTCCAAATCTCCCTTTTGATCTGTCAGAAAACTGTCACTATCACTTTATCAACTATTCAGAAAAGCAATAATGATTCGTTGATAGCAGGGAGATGTGTTTCGTTGATAGCTTTATTCTTCATTCCGTTGATGGTGTATTCCTCGTTTCGTTGATAGAGTAATCTTCATTCCGTTGACGTGTCTTCACTTAGGCAAAATTACATGGCATAATATATTTACAATTCACCAGCCTATTTTTCCTATCTAGTACTAAGTCAACATGACTTAGAAAACCTATCTAAAACATACAACAAAATTCATATCAAACTGTAAAGTATTGTACAGTGCAATTGCTACATCACTCATTTCGTTGATGAGCTTCCTGTCAACGAAACACTGCAAAGCATGCCATTCCGTTGACAGTTACAAAATGACTTAATACAAAATCTACTAAGTGTTTTTATAATTATCATCAAGAACAACATATTCCTAACAAAGACCAATGGTAAATCCTATGTTAGATATAATTGCTAATGTTTGTTTATCAGTGTTTAAGCAACAGGTACTGACAAGAGTTTATCAGAAGCCAGTCAGAGTTTAGTTAAACTCTGACAGGGTGAAGAGTTTAATTGAAGCCGGTCAGAGTTTATTTAAAGTCTGACAGGGTGATAGTTGAATTAGCTGTCGGTGCTGAATTGAAGATTCTAGAAGCAATATATTCTGAAGATGGAAAGAAGCAGAATATATTGATACAGCTAAGGAGACGGAATAGAAGATAAGAAGCAATCCTTAATTGATAAGTTTTGTATAGCTAACTTGTAGGAATATCAATTAGATAAGGATTGTATGTAGCTGTGTACTATATAAACACAGATAGGTTATCCCTAGAAGGGACGCGAATATTGATATATTATTCTTGTAACCTAGAAGCTCTTTGTGATTCATTAACATCATAAAGAGAGAAGCTGTTAATATAAATACAGTTTATTGATTCATAACAGTGTTCTTAATTACCGTTATTCTCATACATACTTGATTATATTGTGTATTCGGCCTAACAATTGGTATCAGAGCCAAGGCTGTTTAATATATACAGTTTTACGATTCAAACACAGTATTAATCATGTCTGAAGAAAATCAAACTGCTCCTAAGGCTGAACAGGTTAAGCCCAATTCTGTGAGTCGATATGAAACAATCAGGGTTCCAATTCTCAGGCCAGTAGAGTATCCGATTTGGAAGGTTAAGATGACCATGTTTCTGGAGGCTACAGATCCAGAATACCTTGACAGAATTAATGATGGTCCTCATATGCCAACTAAATTGTCCCCTGTTGTTGATGGTCAAGCACAAAAGACTGTTCCAAAGGAAAAGAAAGATATGACTCCTGAGGATATCTCATCAATTGCAAAGGATGCAAAGGTTAGACATCTTCTCCACAGTGCTTTAGATAATGTAATGTCTAACAGAGTAATTGGCTGCAAAACTGCCAAAGAGATATGGGATGCTTTAGAAGTCAGATGCCAGGGAACAGGTGCTATTAAGAAGAACAGAAAAACAATACTCACACAGGAGTATGAGCACTTTGATTCAAGAACTAATGAAACCTTGACTGAGACTTATGACAGATTTTGCAAACTGTTGAACGATCTGTCTCTGGTAGATAAGGAATATGAACTTGAAGAGTCCAATCTCAAGTTTCTGTTATCTCTACCTGAAAAGTGGGATTTAAAGTCAACAACAATCAGAGATAATTATGATCTTATTGATACAGATCTTGATGAGATCTATGGATTGTTAAAGACTCATGAACTTGAGATAGAACAAAGAAACAGGAGGTCCAGCAAGAAGACAAAATCTGTTGCTCTCAAAGTCGAGGAGAAGCCCATCAAGAAGGAATCATCAAGGAAGAAAGCCAAGGGAAAGGCTTTAGTTATTAAATCTGAGAGTGAGTCATCAAACTCTGATGATGACTCAAACTCTAATGAAGCTTCTGACTCTGAGGATGATGAAGAGGAGTTGATGCAAATGGCTGCATTGATGGTGAAGACCTTTAAGAAGATGGGATTCAAGAACTTCAAGAAAGGAAAGAGATTCTCAAGGAAAGATTCAAACTCTGAAAGAAGAAGTTTCAGAAAGTCTGATGGGAAGGAGACCAAGTCTGGCAAGAAGGATAAGTCTCAAATCCAGTGCTACAAGTGTAAGGAGATGGGTCATTATGCTCCAGAGTGCAAGAAAGGCAAATCTGAGAAAGCACTCATCTCTAAAGGCAGAGACTGGGCAGATACTTCAGACTCTGATGATGGAGAAAACTATGCTCTTATGGCAACTGTCAGAGATGAGACTGAATCTTCTGAAAATAAGGTACCCCTAACTACTTATGCTTATGATACTGATAATATATCTGAGTTAAGAGTATATCTGAAAAGTGTTCATGTTAGTTATAGGGATCAGACTTTAGAGAATGAGAGGATTAAATCTGAGAATCTTAGTCTTAAAGAAAGAAACAAGTTTCTTGAAAGAGAGCTTGAGAATATGAAGCAGATTCAAAAAGAAAGAGATGATGCTGTTTATATTGAACAGGAGTTGCTTAAAAGGTATAAGCAACTAGAATCTGATTTAGAAAAAGAAAGAAAAATAATCAAGACTTGGACAGATTCTGGAAGAGACACTCATCAAGTGTTTCAGACTGATTCTGTAGGTTTAGGTTATTGTGAAAACGATGAACTTAGGTTTAAAGACAAGGTTAAGGTTAAACCACTACTTAAACCTGTGATATTTGTTCCAGAATCCACCAAGCTAAAATCTGTAGTTGTGAAAGAAGCTGTTATGGAGTCAGTTGAAGCTTGTGTTAAACAAGTAGATATTGAATCTAAAACAGAGAAGCTTGTTGAGTTAGAAGCTGTTAAAGAACCAATTAGAATCTGTGAGAAGCAGGTTAATGTTGGTTTAATGACAGGAAAACAGTTTAAACATAAGCTCAAAGAGGTTAAGTCTGCCATGAAACCTAAAGGGTCCAAGAGAAATAGGAATGGAAAAGTAGGCATAAATAATAGAAATAATCATATGCCTAATGCTAGTGCCTCAAGAAAAACATGTTATAATTGTGGTAGTTCTAATCATCTTGCTAGATTTTGCACTAAGAACAAACATATTAATTCTTTACCTTCTACTTCAGAAGTAAAGAATGATTATGTTAGAGTAAGACCACAGACTTTATGCAAACATTGTGGGAGCACTTGGCATTCTATTTACACATGTAAGAGTTATCATGCAATTTATCATAACTATTATGAGCTAAAACCCAACTTGAAATGGGTTAGAGCAAACTCTGCTAGTGTAAAATCTGACAATGTTAGTTTAAACTCTGATAATGCTAATTCCGCTGCAAAAACTAACACTGTTAAGAAAGACAAAGGATCCAAGCAAGTCTGGATCCTCAAAACTAACACTTAGTGTTTGTTTGTGATTGCAGGGTATAATAGAGAGCACACTTATCTTAGACAGTGGATGCTCAGGACATATGACTGGAAATAAAGCCCTGCTATCAGACTTTGAGGAGAAGGCTGGCCCAAAAGTTTCCTATGGAGATGGCAACATAGGACACACTCTGGGATATGGCAATATTAATCTTGGAAGTGTCATCATCACAAAAGTAGCTCTAGTCTCAGGACTCAAGCATAATCTGTTATCTGTGAGTCAAATCTGTGACAGAGGAAACCATGTAGATTTTCATAGCGAATACTGTGAAGTTATCAGTAAATCTACTGGGAAAGTTGTTCTAGTTGGGCACAGGCGCAACAATATTTATGAAGCAAGTTTGGTAACAAACTCTGATGGAAAAACAGTGTGTCTGACTGCAAGATTGTCAAATGAAGAGAGTTGGAATTGGCACAAGAAGCTCTCTCATCTCAATTTGAACAACATAAATGAACTTATTAGAAAGGATCTTGTAAGAGGACTTCCAAAATCAATACTCAATCTAGATGGTCTATGTGATTCTTGTCAAAAGGCCAAGCAAAGGAAGTCATCTTTCAAGAGCAAATCTGAATCTTCAGTAGTGGAACCTTATCATCTTCTACATGTTGATCTCTTTGGACCAGTGAATGTGATGTCCATGGGCAGAAAGAAATATGCTTTAGTAATTGTTGATGAATATACTAGATATACATGGGTGTATTTCTTGTCAAAGAAGGATGAAACTGCTCAAACGTTGATGGATCATATAAATCTACTGGACAAAGGATCACAGCACAAAGTCAAAATTATAAGGAGTGATAATGGAACTGAATTCAGAAACTCAATCTTGGAAGCTTTCTGCAAGGAAAGAGGAGTCAAACAAGAATTTTCTGCACCTGGAACTCCACAGCAAAATGGTGTAGTTGAAAGAAAGAACAGAACTTTAATTGAAGCTGCCAGAACTATGCTTGATGAAGCAAAATTACCAACTTATTTCTGGGCAGAAGCTGTTCAAACTGCTTGTTTTACTCAAAATGCAACTCTGATCAACAAGCATGGAAAAACACCATATGAGATGGTGAAAAACAAGAAGCCAAATTTGAAATATTTTCACATATTTGGATGCAAATGCTTTGTGTTGAAGACTCATCCTGAACAGTTGACCAAGTTCGAGTTAAAAGCTGATGAAGGAATCTTTGTTGGCTATCCATTGTCAACAAAAGCATTCAGAATTTACAATCTGAGAACAAAGGTGATCATGGAATCCATACATGTGTCGTTTGATGACAAGAAAATAATTGGACTTGAAGACAAGGATGGATATGATCAACTACGTTTTGAAAATGAAGATCTATTCTCTGATGATATAAACTCTGATGAAGCAGGGTTGACAAACTCTGACGAAGCATACTCTGAACCTCTACTGGTAAATACTGGAGAAACTGGAAATTCTCAAATTGAACAAAATAGAGAACCAGTTGAGGGGGAGCGTGAAGAAGCTCAACAAGACACAACAAGTGAGTCAGTTGAGGAAACTGATTCAAACTCTGACAGCTCAAACACTGAGCCATCCAACTCAGGGGGAGCCTCAGAAGCTGCAGAAAGTCAACACATGAATCAGGAGAGCATGGATCAAGGGGGAGGATCCAATACTGATACAAGAAGCCACTTACCAACGGCAAGAAAGTGGACACAGGCACATACACCTGATCTTATAATTGGAGATCCTGATGCTAGTGTAAGAACTAGAAGTGCAACAAATAATGAGTGTCTGTATCATGCTTTCTTGTCTCAAACAGAACCAAAGAAAGTGGAGGAAGCTCTTCAAGATGCTAATTGGATTACAGCAATGCAAGAAGAGTTAAATGAATTTGAAAGAAATGAAGTCTGGACACTTGTACCTAGACCAAAGAATAGATCAATTGTAGGTACAAAGTGGGTTTTCAGAAACAAGACTGACAGTGAAGGTGTGATTACAAGAAACAAGGCTAGACTTGTGGCTAAAGGTTATTCACAACAGGAAGGAATTGACTATGATGAAACCTTTGCTCCAGTTGCAAGATTGGAGGCCATAAGAATTTTTCTGGCCTATGCTGCACACAAGGAGTTTAAAGTTTTTCAGATGGATGTAAAAAGTGCTTTTCTCAATGGGAAGCTTGAAGAAGAAGTGTTTGTTGAACAACCACCAGGATTTGTAGATTCCAAGCATCCAGATTATGTCTACAGGCTTGACAAGGCATTATATGGACTAAAGCAAGCACCAAGAGCATGGTATGAAACTCTTGCTCAATTTCTTTTAGAAAGTGGGTTCACAAGAGGTACAATTGATAAAACCCTGTTTTATTTCAATTCTGGTGATGATTTGCTTTTAGTTCAAATTTATGTAGATGATATTATTTTTGGATCTACTAATGACAAACTTTGTAAGAAGTTTGCAAAGCTTATGCAATCCAGGTATCAAATGAGCATGATGGGAGAGCTTAGTTATTTTCTAGGCTTACAGGTCAAGCAAACAGATGATGGGATTTTTATCAATCAAGCAAAGTATACCAGAAATCTTCTAAAGAAATTTGGTATGCTTGATAGTTCATCTGCTACGACTCCCATGGCTACAGCAACGAAGCTTGACAAAGACACAGGAGCCTCAGTAGATATGACTAACTACAGAGGAATGATAGGGTCTCTACTGTATCTTACTGCAAGTAGACCTGATATCATGTATGCAACATGTCTTTGTGCAAGATTTCAAGCAGATCCCAGAGAGCCTCATCTAACAGCTGTGAAAAGGATCTTCAAATATCTCAAAGGAACCATAACCCTGGGTTTGTGGTATCCTAGAGAATCAGAGTTTAAGTTAATTGGTTACTCTGATGCAGATTTTGCAGGCTGTAAGATAGACAGAAAAAGTACAAGTGGAAGCTGTCAATTTTTAGGTGACAGATTAGTTTCTTGGTACAGCAAGAAACAGAAGTCAATCTCCACATCCACTGCTGAAGCAGAGTATATAGCAGCTGGTAGCTGTTGTGCACAGATTTTATGGATGAAGAATCAACTGCTGGATTATGGGTTAAGGTACTCTAAAATACCTATTTTTTGTGATAACCAAAGTGCTATTGCTATGACAGGTAATCCAGTACAGCACTCCATGACCAAGCACATCAGCATAAGATATCATTTTATCAGAGAACATGTGGAAGAAGGGAACATTGAGCTTCATTTTGTGTCTACAGACCAACAACTTGCAGATATCTTCACCAAACCTTTGAGTGAAGCTACGTTTACAAGATTGGTAAATGAACTTGGAATGATCTCTGGTTCAGACTAGAGATACGGGTTAGACTCAAAATCTATCCATGTTTGATTGTTTAAATGCTCATGATTCCTTGCACATGTTAACTGTTATGTGAACCAGCATGTTAAACTCTGATGGTAAACTCTGTTGGTCATACTCTGATAGTTACAGTTTAATGTTATACTCTGATTGTAATTTTGTCTGAAACATTTGGACCAATGAAGAAATTTGTATGAAGCATAATTCTCAGTAAGTAATTGTGAATCCTTAAGAGTTGATAGATTCTGATCTCAAATATGTGCATTAAGCTAACACAGCATGATACTGTCTCTATATTTATAGCATCTCTTAGTTTATTGATCCCATACACTGAGTCTGTATTAGCTGTTTGCATCTTCTCTCATAAGTTAATTATAATTACTGATGAAAAGTCTAAACTCTGATTATTTAATGCAAATAATTCACCCTCACATCAAAAGATGCCAAACAGAGCACAAATTCCTTTGAGATCATGTTGTGTCTAGGAAGATCCAGGAACTTATTGTATGAAATAAGGGCTAAAATCTTTGATTTTTGGTGACTAGTGCCAACCACTGATTACTGGAAAAATAAAAAAATAAAAAAAAAAAAAAAAAAAAAAAATAATAATAATAAAGGGGGTGAAAAATAAAAGACATATCCAAATGAAAGGATATCAGTAATACAGAGTTTAGATAGACAAATCAGTGTCTAATGTTATACATGAGAGTTTAGGCAACCAGTTTTTACTACTTTAGTTTGTGGATTTTATGCACTTTGAGATGATCTAAATACTGATTTCGGTAAACTCTGCTAGACACACATATTTTCACAACTGTACAGATTGAGAAAAGAGTTTATTGACAAAGAAGGACAAATGGTAAACACTGATGTATTGTGTGAAATACGCCGAGGTTACTTTGTTTTAATCTCTGATGGTTAAAATAATCTCTTTGTTTCAGACATTTTATAATTTTGAGATTAGCCATTTGTTTTTCGGAAAAAGTATGATTGAACGGAGAAATGAAAGAGTGTGTTTGATAAGTCCTGATAGTGATTCGTAATGCTGCTGAGTATGTTAGTTTATTGTTTAAAGTGATATCATTTCTTTCACTTTACAATTACTATGCAAAATTGATAATACTGATATGTAAAGAAACAAATTTTTTTTTCATTAATTGATTCAAATTTACATTCAGACCATTTCATACTCAAGGTTAGCTAAACTTTCTGATACATACTAATCACTATGGTTACAAAAGAACAGATCTATTTAACCAGGATAAGTATCTGAATGCTACATCTGAAGCAGAAGAGCTAGAGCCAGAAGTTATTGTGCTCTACTACTTCTGATGATCGCTACCCAGTTGTTCAACTGATCATTATACCATCTGGAATTGCTTGACAACATCCTGAAGATGAATCATCATCATCATCATCATCTTTCTGGATTCTTTTTCTGCTTTGCAGCTTGCAGGATTCCAAGAAGATTGTCTCCTCAGTACCCATCAGGAAGCTCTGCTGGAAGAGTATCATACAAATCTCCATAGTATGATCGTCTGCCAGAATGGGCACATCATATGGACCGGGACGGATGATGTGCACATAAGGATTAGAGATTGGTCCTTCTGCTATTTCATCATCTGCTATAAGACCTTCATCATTCAGAAAAGACAGAACAAAAAACTCATCGATGATATAGTTTTCTTGTTGCTGCCAGTTCATGTTCATGAATGATTCTACATCCATGAATTCAAAGGTTCCTGCCATTTGGTGTATGGTAATTTTAAGATATGAAGCCTGTTGTTAAAATGCTTCGGTTTTTAAAGCATTCAACAGGGTAACTGAAAGGTTTTTACTTGAATCGAAGCGCTTGGGATAATAAGGTGCGGAGTTTCAAGACAGTCATTATTATTCTGACTATTGAGCTCCTTTGTACTTTATTATTAAAATTGATAATTTTATTATTATTAATTTTTTTTTCTTTTAAGCGGATATTTTGAGTGTTATATGTGATGACAGGTGTTTTCACGTCTGCACGTGTGTATTGGAAGTTGTTCGATACAGCTGTCAGCGTATCCACGTCTGACATCTGTCCCACTAACATACTTCTAATCTTTACAGTTATTATTTAATACACTACATACACACGATTCAATCTTTTACGCACCTCATCTTTTCATAAGCTTTTACTCACACACAAACACTCAAACACTTTCAAAGCCCAGTTCTTCTTATTTTCAAATCTTACAAATGGCAACTACAGCGTTTATTGCTTCTGAATTAGAATTTGTTCCCAACAATTATTCTGCACCTGTAGCAAATGAGAACGCACCGGAGGCGTTTCATTTGATTCAGAGGTTCTTGTTACACTCTGATATCGGTACTGCTCTAACTGCACCATCGAAGCTGTCTGCGACTCAAATTCGAACTTTTTGGTAGACAGGTACTTATGATAATGGAGGAGAGTCTGGATCGCCATCTATAATTTTTGAGTTTCAAGGAGATGATTTTGTTGTTACTCCTACTACTGTTCGTGATGCTTTGGGTCTTGAAGATTTCAATGCATTCACAATCTCTGTTGGAGACTCTGAGCTCGTCAGAATGATGAACGAGATAGGCTACACTGGACCTTTGACAAAGATAGGTCAACTCAAAAGGCCATTTTTGCGCAAGGAGTGGAGCTTCTTTTTCGATTGCATTACTCGGGCTTTTGGAAAGAAGTGTACCAATTGGGATGCGATTCCCACGGATAGTCTACAGATCGGGTATTCTCTTCTCTATGGCAGTCATTTTGATGTTGCTAGATTAGTTCTAACTAATATTGGTGAGAAAATGCTAGAGAATAGAAATGTTGTTTATTTCTCTAGGTTTTGTCAATTGATATTCAATTTTTGCTGCCCAAATGTTGAGATAGAAGAGGATGATGTTATACTTTCGTTTAAACTGCACAAACGTATATTTTCTGACCTTATCAACAAGGACAACAAGAAAGGAGAAGTTGGTCCTTTACTGTTGCCTGCATCAGTGCAACAATTTCTTGACAACTTACAACAACAACAAGTATCAACTGCTGACGCTGGACCTTCTGTGTCTCCACCACAGAGGTCAAAGAGATCCAAAGTTCGAGCAGTTAAGTCTGGTTTGCAACAAACTGAAGCTGAGGCATCAAATGTTGATGCTGTGCCTCAGAGAAAAAGAATGAAGAAAAGGCGAGCCCAAAGGGCCAAGTCTGTTGCTGCTGATTCTAATGTAGACTCAGAAACTGAAGCTGATGAAGAGACTCTTCATCAGAGAAAGAGAAGACTAGTTGCTGATCAACTTTTTGGTGATATCATTGCCAATATGGACAAAGAACCTGAAGACACTGAAGCTCCTACATCAGAGAATGAGGAGATTGTGATTACAAATGTACCTTCAAGTACTCCTGCAATTGTTGAGGAGGATATTCTAACTGCTGAGGATGCTGCAAATCCTGAACCTATTCTGATGGATTTTGAACCAGAAGCTCCTACATCAAAAGCTGATGATGTAGTTGAGGAAGCTGCTGCATACTCTGACAGCAGGATTGTGGATCATGAAGATACTGTACTGGAAGCTGATCAAGCTACTACTGAATTAGTAGAACCTATTGCTTCTCACACAGAAATCATTTCTCTTGATTTTGAGAAAGGTGAGGAAGTTGATCAGATTAGAGTTGATCCAGTTCCAGAAGCTGTTGCTGTACATGCTGATGCAACAGATAATGATCATGAGGATATTGTTTTACTTGAAGCTTTGCAACAATCAGTTGTTGAGATTGTTCAGAGAGAAGCAGAGGTTACTGCTCCAGCAAACTCTGATGTTCCTCAAACTGTAGCAGATCAAGTACCTGATGCCACTGCACAGTTAATTGATGAAATCACTGCTGAAAATGTGCTTGAAGATATTCACAGAGAGGATGACAATGCTGAAGCTAGTCCTGCTCATTCAAACTCTGATATTCAAGTGGAAGTTTCTGATATTCAAGCAAATTCTACTGAAGAGCGGGAAGTTCAAAGGGCTGCTTCTGAGCATTTTCAGAATATGTACTACAATGCATGGGCTAATGCAGATTGTGTTTTTCCAGCACAACGGGCTGCAGATTTTCTATCTGATTTTGTTAAGAAGATTACAAATCCTGATGTCCTTACGAGCTTACAGGCCACTGTTATTCAAGTCAAATCTCTCAATAATAGATTTGATGAGAATCAACAGATGCTTACAAAATTGAGGAATGAAGTAAGTCTGAGGGATATTACTTTAAAGGCTGACAGAACTTCTTACTATGCCATGTTCAAGCAGCAAGCCAGGGATTCTGAAGAAATCAAGAAGAGGCTTGGGACAGTTGAGGACAACCAGAATGCTATGTCTGCTCAACTGACTTCCATTTCTACTGCGCTTGAATTGCTGACATCAGTACTACTTTCTGATGATGTCAAAAAGGGGGAGAGTATACCTAAAGACAAATGCAAAGCTACTCAAACTCTGAGACGGAAGGATGATTCTACTGATGGGGGAAGCAGAGGAAATGAAAGAAGGATTTCTGCTCAAAGGCAAAAACGTGTAATAAACTCTGGTGGTCAATCTACTTCTGGTGGTCAATCTACTTCAAAACTCAACAAAAGTTTAGTTGTTTCAGCTAACCCATCTACTGATGAAGAGATTGCTGCTAGGATCTTTATTAAAGAGCATGGAAAAGATGTTACAATTGAAGATATCCAAGCTGAAGAGCAAATGCTTGCTGAAGAACACAAGAAGAATCTTAAAGCTGGAATCTACAAGAAGAAGGAAATCAAGGCTCCTAGAAAGAAAGAAAAAGGAATTGTTATCAAAGAGAATGTAAACTCTGATCAGAGTTTACAGTACTCAAGGAGGCCTGTGATTAAAAATGCTGACAAAGGAAAAGGTAAACTGGTAGAAGAAGAACAGTTACCTAAGAAGATTTATTCAACCTCTGACATTGCTCAAGTTGAAACAAGATTAGCAAACTCAACCTCTGACGCTGCTCAAGTTGATGATACTATTGAAGATAAGCCAGCCTCTGACAAGGCTCAAGCTGTGCAAACTCAGCTAGCTCCTCAACTCAAAGGTTTCTTAAGACCTGTACTCTCTGAAACTCTGACACCTCAACCTGTGGATTTTTCTCAAACCAGGACTGTACTTGGAAAAGAATCTTATGATAAGTCTGGTTTAGGTTCACATAGGGAGAAGAGAATAAATAACAGATCTCAAGACAATATTTCACTGGCAGGATCTGGTATTAGGGATACACAAGAAAATCTTGATAAGTTAGAATCTGTTCAGTTGATTTTTCACAGAGTCTTGAAGAAGCAGTTTCTGTTATACTTCATGAGTGATGGAAGTGTTTATAGAGTTGGAGAATCTGATGTAAATCTCAAATCATGGGAAGAACTTGAATATGTACTTTATCTGTTGAAAGTTAAGAACAGACATACCCATAATGTTGCTCAAATCTTAAGAGAAAAGATGCTGAGATCAAAAGTGATGCTTGGAGGAGGAGAAGTCTCAAATACTTATACTCCAAAGTATAGAGATCATGCTGGAAAGTTGGTGAAGATGAAGAAAAACAGTGCTAGATTTACAACTGCACTTGGAATAAAAGTCTTAGAATTCAACTTAGAGTCAGATAAAGCTCAGTACATTCGGTTAGGAAATGACATGAAGAAGAACAGTATTTATTCTCTGAGGGCTGCCATATATCAAACTGGTGAAGGAGATCCAGAGTATAAGGAGCTGAAAGAGATTATGATAGCTGAACTTGAGAATGCTGAGAGAAGACTGCTGATTGATTATCTCAGGACTGTACCTGATATTGAAGAAGTCAAGTAAAGTCTGACTGTAAGTTTTTAATATTTTCTATTCTAAGTCAAATTTAAACTCTGTTTTAAATCAAACTCTGTTATATGTTAAACACTGCATTTGTTAAATGGTTTTGACATCATCAATTATATGTTTAACTTGTACATTTTATTATGAACAAGTTGGGGGAGATTGTTAGATATAATTGCTAATGTTTGTTTATCAGTGTTTAAGCAACAGGTACTGACAAGAGTTTATCAGAAGCCAGTCAGAGTTTAGTTAAACTCTGACAGGGTGAAGAGTTTAATTGAAGCCGGTCAGAGTTTATTTAAAGTCTGACAGGGTGATAGTTGAATTAGCTGTCGGTGCTGAATTGAAGATTCTAGAAGCAATATATTCTGAAGATGGAAAGAAGCAGAATATATTGATACAGCTAAGGAGACGGAATAGAAGATAAGAAGCAATCCTTAATTGATAAGTTTTGTATAGATAACTTGTAGGAATATCAATTAGATAAGGATTGTATGTAGCTGTGTACTATATAAACACAGATAGGTTATCCCTAGAAGGGACGCGAATATTGATATATTATTCTTGTAACCTAGAAGCTCTTTGTGATTCATTAACATCATAAAGAGAGAAGCTGTTAATATAAATACAGTTTATTGATTCATAAACAGTGTTCTTAATTACCGTTATTCTCATACATACTTGATTATATTGTGTATTCGGCCTAACATCCTATCTCAGAATCCAAAGATAAACTTAAAGGTGTTGTTCCTGATGATGCTGATGATTCTGGAGATTGTGATAATGATGATTCTGATAATGATAATGATGGTGAGAAGGATCAGCTTGCTACAACACTCAAATCTAGTCTTGGAACTAATTTTGGTTCTTCAAGCACTTTCATGGCTGGCAAGGCTTCTACAGGAAAAGATCAAAGACAAGACTTTTCTGGTCCTTCTGCACTTGATCCAGCTGAGCTTCTAAGAAGAGATGAATGGGAAAATGATTGGTATAGATCTTTTAATTCTGTTAGTTTTCCGTGTGCTTTGGAACATACTGCTCATGCTGCCAGAATGATAGAAAGTGAAGATGTAAGGAATCACTTGAAGGCTACAACTCTGTTATCTAAAAGCCTCAAGACTGAAATTGATTCTGTGAAGGTTGCTACTGAACATGTGAGGACTGATATTTCACAGAACTTGACAAAGGCACGTACTTCTTTTCAACTAAGAGTAGTGGAATCCCAAGTTAAGTCAATAATTGCTGAACAGTCTCACATCAACACCAGAATTGATTCCTTAGATTCTAAGGTAACTAACATTCAAACCTCTCTTTCCTTAATCTTAAATTTGTTATCCAATCCTGATGCCAAAAAGGGGGAGAAGGTAAGTCAGACAAAATGTACACCTGACCTAGTATTGAAAAGAAATAATAATGATGATGACAATACTGGTAATGATGGTAATGACAAGGTATTTCAAGGAGAAACCTCTGATGCTGCCATGGTGAAGTCTACAATTCAAACTTCTCAAAGTCAATCCATGCAATCAACTCATGTTTCTTATTCTGGAGTAAAAACAGTAAGGACTTTGGTGAAATCTCAGATCCTAACGGAAGAGCAAATCCTGACAGGTGATCAAATCCTGATAGCTGATCAAATCCTGACACCTGGTCATAGACAAACACTCTCTACAATTCCTGAAGGTGATGAAGATGTTCTTATTGATAATCCTGAAGATGCTGCTAATCTATTCCGGAATTTCACAATAAGAGATGGTAATGTTGTTACTCTTTATCACACTGATAAGAGAGTTCAATAGTTATTTGCAAGAAAGGCACTGTCTACTGCTAGTGAAGAATATCCTGATCTCTCACATGAAGAATTTCTAAGTCAACAAAGAGAAATGATGGAGAGTTTTAAGAATCCTGCTCCTGCTAGAGGTAGAGGAGGCAGAGGTAGAAGAGGTGCAAATAGAGGAAGAAGCTCATCAATTCAAAATATGCCTAGACAAACAAGGTCTAGAACTCTAAGAATAGAAGAAATTCCTGAGCCTACTCAAATTCCAATAGTTCCTGATACTCAACCTGACAGGACTACTTTTGGTGATGATGGAATAGTTGAAGAAGAACCTGAATTGAGAAGAAGACCAAGACAATCCACTCTAACCATTAATACAACTCAAATTGAAGATTCTAATCCTGACATTGTTCCTGACATTGTTCAAGATCCTGATGAATCTGAAATTCTACAAGAGGTTGATTTGTTGATTTTATCTACTGTGGTTGATTCTCATAATAAAGAAGTGGATGAAGAAGAAGAAGTCAGAAGAAGAGAAATATCAAGAACAACAAGTAGAGATTTCAATCTCTATGTGCAAAGGCTTAAATATTCAAATAGAAGGTTGTGGAGAAATTTAAGTAGACAACAACCTCAGTTAGAAAGAAGCTATGTTCTTGAGAGGGAAAAAGACAAGAAATGGAAAAATATTGACACACTTAGGTGTGATAGACCTATCAACTATCAGTCTGGTGGAATTATAACAAATGTCTCCAGTGTTGCTGACTTTTCTGATTCACTGAGATCTAAAGCACTCTGGTTACAAATGTTTTCAAGCATAAGACAGATGCCACATAATACAAGAGGAGGTATAGGTCACAGAGATGTTGAGTTTCTGAACATGTCATATGTTGATCCTCACTCTTTGACTGATATTGGAGGTAACTTAACTTCTGAACACCTAAACAATTTATTAGCTGTTGATATAGTTATAGATTGTCATGATGGTACTGAAAAGAAAGAAAAGCTTCTGTACTTCATGAAAGATGGTAGTGTGAAGGTGATGTCCATTCAAGGACCGCTGGTTAAAACTACAAAGGAACTGAAATATGTTCACTATCTGCTGAGATGGAAAAACAAAGTGTTCAAAGAATGGAGTGATATGATTCTGTCAACAATTAGGAGAAGACTTGATGAAGGAAGAAATTTCAATGGTGATTATACTCCCATGTACTTAAATCTGAGAGGTCAAGATGTGGAAATGCAAAGGGGCACTGCTGTTAAAGAAATGACCTTTGGCATGACTCAACTTACTCTTAATCCTGATGGGAAGGAAATTGCTTATCTTTTGCTTGAAGAGCACAGTCTACAGAGAAGTTCTATACAGAATCTTAGAGTAACTATCTACCAGATAAATGAGGAAGATGGAGATCTTAAGGAAAGACTAATTCAGATTCTTGAAGACAAAGAAGAAAATCTGCTATCAAACTTCTTGAAGATGAATTTGTTCTACCAGAAAATCTAAACAGAGATAAGTTGCTGCTGTAAATACTTGTACATTTTGTAAATAAGTTTTTGGCATCATTGAATCAAGGAATCTATATTTATTTTACAAAGTATGAGATTGGGGGAGATTGTTAGATCAGGATTCAATGATCGTCAGGATCTAGACTCAACTGATCAGGATTGCTGACGTCATCAGTATTTGCTCAAACGTTAGTATCAGGATTGCTATCAGGATTTCTATCAGGACTATGATCAAGATTGATCATCAGGACTGGAAGCTGATCAGGATTACAACTTCGAGTTATTTATGGAGTCTAGTTAAAGAAGGAAGTTTATTTTGTCGGCTCCTAGTTTATAGGAATGTAGTTGTCGGTTAGGATATGTTTCAATATTGTTTGTAATTGATTTGGACTTATCTTGTAATCGATAGAGAACCTGTGTAGTATATAAACACAGTTTAGGTTTTGATTTTAATTAATCAATCGTATACACGAGTATATTGTAACCTAGAAGCTCTCAAGAACATCAGAATTTCTTGAGAGAGTTTGTAACAGTTTTATATCAGTTTTAATAAAACTGTTATTATTCTTTCATATTTGTGATACATAATTTATTAAGTCGAGAATCTTATACAATTGTATTCAACCCCCTTCTACAATTGTTATTTACTGGGCAACAAATCCTTATATACATTAGAAGTTATACTTACCTTTTTATACAATTGTTTCTTTTATACTTACCTTTTACACAATTGTTTCTTATATAAAAGTTAAAAATATTTCAATTTTTTTCTAAAAAATAGGACTTAAAAAGGGAAGTTTTAATTCATTTTTTTAAAATTTAGAAGCTCTAGAAAATGAGATAAATATGAATTGAGCGATTTTAGAGCTCGTTGGGGTTTTCCTTTATATATATAAAAAAAGATATTGATTGATTTTAAGTAGGATTGACTTTTATATATTTATTGGCTTTCCTGAAAATTTGAATGTAAATAAGAAATGTCTTCCGTAAAATTCTTTATTCTTTATATAAATATGTTGATGATTAATTTTAAATAGGATTGACTTTTATATATTTACTAGCTTATAACCCGTGCGAAGCACGAGTTTTTTTTTAATATTACATAATATTTCTTTTATAGTAATTTTTTTTTAATATTTTTTTGTATTAATAATAGAAATATATAGAATATAGTATAATTGACATTTTAATTAAGAAGATAAAGTGTTTGATAGTTTTTATAATGTATTAATAATTGAAAGATATATAATATTCAGAAGATATATAATAAAAACAATATTAAGAAGATATATAATTAAAAAAAATGCAATATTAATGATCGAAATATATATTATACTAATTTTTATTTTTAGACGTGTTTATGAAATGTAATATATTTTCATTAAAAGGTAATGAGCTAGTTACTATAATTTATATTATTTTATTATTTATTAAATAGAATAAATGATCGAAACCAAAATTTTCAATGTTTCGACTATTATATAATAGTATCGATATGATAAATTTGAAAGTGAGAATCTTAAATATTAATAAAGAATACAAAGATATTTTCGAAGATTTAATATTAATTGTTGGTCCTTGAGTATTGCAGAAGGGGGGTTGAATGCAATACTAATAAATTTCAATCTCTGTTTCAACAACTTAAAACTAAGATTAATGTTTGTCAGTAGAAGAAATGCAAACACAAGTAGTTTTCTCACAAAATAAATGTTTTATTTATTTTGCATAGAGTTGCTACAACCTTGAGAGAAAGTGGGTTTTTCTCAAGCTTCGATTACTCGAAAGATACACAGTATAGAATGAGAGAGATAGTCTAAGTAAACTAATTATATCTCTATCATCACGGGTTTGTGGAGCTGCTGTCATTTTCATGTGGCAGCTCCTTACAATTTGCCTACCCGTGTGTCTTACCTAAATTGCTATACAAACAGATTTATCATTACAGAAAAAGCAATCTAGATACATTTTATATTTAGCTAACACAATTCCAGTAGATGTTGATTTGTCATACTCTTGAATTGGTGAGCTTTGTCTTGTGATCCCTTAAGCTTCTGTCGTAGTCTTTACAGACCTGATGCAGTGTTGGGATACTGCATCACGCCTGTTTCTTGAACATCCAAACTATCACATGTTTGACTGGGTAGATCCCCAATTCAAAGTTTATCCCTCTGAGACAGTATCCTGCATTTCCAAGTTTGTTGTCACATGAATATGCTTTTAGGTGACAGTAAGAAATCCTCGCAAAGGGTGCTGTCAGGAGTTCCAAACTTGCTGTCAGGAGAATGGAAAGTTGATGTCTCAAGGCTTCCGCCAATGTTGCTGTCAGAGTGAATATGCTGCCATGACTTGCAACATGCTGTCTTCTTATAACCTTACTGTCAAGGGCATGACAGTAGATTTTATTCTTGCTGTCGATCTGATATACTTCTTGAGGCTTGAACAATCAAATGAACTTCTTCCAAGTTGTACACACAATTTTATTACAACAAATTAATTGGCTACAAGAACATACTCTAGCTGTGACAGTATGTTCTACTTAATAAAATTAAGTATTTACAAAACACAAAGTTAAGTTGTCTTCTAAGTTATCACCCATAAATCCTAACAATCTCCCCCAATTTGTTTTTATGGACAATAACAACAAATTTACAACTAATACATGCTGGCAACTTATCTAATAAAGATCAGAATAGCTATAGACATAATTGCTCCTTTATGAATGAGCAGATATAGAATTTTTACTTAGTTTATCCTTGAGATCTTCTTTTCTGCCTTGTTTCTTCCTCTCTTCTGGAGGCTTCTTGTAATAACCCCAAATTTTGGACTTAATTAAAAATTTTGATGAATAGTAAATTTTGCTGATGAAAAATATTTTCAGACCACACTATATGGAAGACATGGAATGAATGTTTCGAAGTTATATTAGTGATGTATAAGGAGAATCAGTGAATGTAAACGCGGTCAGAATCAGGAGATTCCAACTTTAAATTTTGTTCACTATTCATCGGGCAGTCGAGGATTTATTAATTGATCGTTATGAGAATTAAGAAAGCGAGAAGATCCATGATCAAATATTAAGCCAAGGCAATAGAAGATCAAGAGGATATCCCCTAGCGTTAGTGCAACGAAACGTTTTCGGAATCGCTCGAACTTATAACAAGATTTAGCAACGAAGCAAAAGCATGACGAATTATGGATTAAACCCTAACCAAAGGAGAAGTATCATATAAGATCATCAAGTGCAACATATAAGAGGATTGATGACCCAAGCAATGACACAAGCAATGACATAGGTGATGACAAGGTGATGAATCACCACCTTGTCACCATTTTTGCCCAAAACCACCCAATGGATGACATGTGGCATGGGATGACAAAACACCATTAGAACCACACAAATGAGAAGTATGTAATTAGAATTGTTTTGACAAAAGAAAGGAAAAGAAAAACAAGCAAATATTCATCTTCCCCATTTCTTCCAAATTCTGCCCAGCATGAGCAAGGGACAAATAAAATTTCATAACTCAGAATCTACTCATCCTAAAATCGCCAAATTTGGACCATATCTCCCTCAATATATAACCAAGGTACGTTCAAAAGTTTATGGCTATCCAAGAAGTGTAGCATGGTCAAATATTGGATCAAAGTTGAGGCATGAATAGTAATTTCGAAAATACTAACTTGTGTTCTTGATTTTGTTCTTGAAGATCAAAGCTAGTTAAGGTTGTTTAAAGCTCAAGCAAGGATATAAAATCTATTGTTATTCTTTACCAAGCACCAAGGAAGGTATAAACCTCTCACACCTTTTGTTATACTTTGATGATATTGATAAGATTGATGATGTTTAGTGATGGTATGAATTAGAGGATGAATACTTGTTAATGGTGATTATTTAGTGGTTAGTTGATGGTTGAACTTGTGAAAAAGTATATGAACTTGTTTAGACAGAAACTAAGTTGGTTGATATGAGGAATTAGAGTTACGATTGATTGATTGTTGATTGGGGGATAGTTGGAGTGTTTTAAACACGGGAATCTTGATTAAGCGTCGTTACCATGTCAGATTTTCATTGGAAAGATTAGACAGGAACCTCGGGTACCTTCTAGACATAACAACAATACTTACTGACCATGATCATGTAGGTCATTTGTTGTAGTTTATTTTGGCGAAATAATCGCATCGATCCGATTTACGATTTAGGAGAAACACCCGTTTTAGTAAAAGTAGTTTCGGGAAACCAAGACGTGCATTAGGTGAGCTTTGAAACAATGATCAAGCCCTTTAAAAATGAAAATAGGTCATGATACTAAGGTGAATAATATTATGGACAGTTAGTAAGATAACCGAGAAGGTTTCGTGTTAAAAAGATAATTTTTCGATTTTATAAAAATGTCGGAACCAAAGCTGCGGGAGGATGAATGGTTTCCGCACTCCACTGACTTTAACTGCTGCTCTCGGGATTTTCATCCCCTGAACCAGAAAAACATTTTCAAACATTTTGTTCCATTATTTCTCTAGATCGCGCATGCAAAAACGGTGTGTCATTTCAGTTAACGGTTAAGGAGATATGAGCATTTTAGTGCAAGTTGTACGAATAATAACTTTCCGTAGCTCATCCAAGTTTGAAAATACATTTCACCAAGTTAAACCTCTGTTTTGAGATCAAAACTTTTATGATAAATATTACAAATACTCAAAATGAGTTTAGAAGTGGTTTCATATTTAAATGTAAATTTTTTGATTTATTAAAAGTGTTAGAGTGCGAGTCGCGTAATAGTAACTCCATGAAAAGTCAACTTTAGGGGTACTACTTTGACCACCCGTTGTGACTGAGATAAAGGATTATTTCAAGTTGATTAAAACACGAACGTTGCTGAGGAATAACATAACTACATGACGTGTTTGACTTATGGTTGACTTAAAGTGAGTGTCTTAAGGATAAGCGAAGTATTATGAGTGAGTTGTTATGAGCGAATGATTATGCTAGGAGACTGATAAAGTATTTCTTTGTTTATAGATTTCTCGACAAATTCTCGAACCCCTAACAACCGAGGACTCAAGGCAAGTTTTCTCATTCCATGCTGTATTTAAAATTCCAATATTCTTATGATATTGCATATGATAGACGTATGCAAGTTTTCAAACCTTACATCTTATATAGATGCTGTTGTGATAAACTGTTTTGATTGTGATATAAACTGTTTATTATTGTAAAGGGTTTACGAACTTATATGGTTTATATGCTATGAGTATATTAGATATAAACTGAGGTTTTATAAAGGCTCTAAGCGTAGAGCACTTGTATGATGGTTTTAAAACTTAGACTGGGAGTCAAATTATTATTTTGTTTTGACTGTACTATCATAAGCTGGAGGATTCCAGAGACAGCTATACTTTAAATATTGATTAAATATTCCAATTTTAATATCATTGGATATTTAATGTGAGATATTTAAATAATATTATTATAAATATTATTTGAATATTTATTAAATTAAGTGAATATTATTTTGGGATATTCACTTAAGTTGAGTTTTATTGAATAATAATTCAATATTTATTATTTGAATATTTATTAAATATTCCAAAGCTGATTTAAAAATCGTAGAACCTTATTATATATTACTTAAGGTTCCAATATTTAATGAAAATACTTTCTGATCTTAAAAAGATTAATTGAATATAGTAGGGGTTCCCAAATATTATTTCCGAGTTTATTAAATTATTTAAATGCGATTAAATATTTTCTAACTCATCAAAAATTGGGAATCCAGTTCAAAGAGTCGAGAAAATGGTTTTACTTCCTCTATTCCTCAAAAATACTCATATCTTGGGATTTCTACCCTGTCCAGATTAAAGAATTTCAAACTCACTAAATTCAGAAAATTCCGATTAACTCCCAGGTCATGATTTTCAAAATACATGGTAATCGTTCGTTGTTTCGTTGACTGATGTCAACCCACATTGTGACTTACTCCTTTCAAACATTCTGGAGTAAGAAAATCTGAACTGTTGCAAAGTTTTGACAAGTATTTTGTACTTGGGGGAACCAGGATTAAATTCCGATTCCCGTTTCACTGAGTGTTCATCCGGGACTAGGAGGAAACGTGTAAGAGGCTGTGGGACAGTCCATTAAATTATATGGCGTAAGAGGCTGCGGGGCAGTCCAGCAACTATTTTGCGTCGGAGGCTGTGGGACAGTCCAGCAGATACAAAGCTCATATGCGGCTGGGGTGATAATCGTGTTAGGATATCATCCATCTACTAGTAGAAAAGTGTGAGTTTGATACAACGACTGATCATCGTGTATCGTAGTGTGCTCCAGAATGTCCCCTCTCTCCAATTGGAGTTGTGCTGCACATTGTAACGAAAGCCTAGGTGCTGAGTTACCGATAATGTGACAGTGATTGAACAATGATGTTCCTTATACAGTATTTGAACTGTAAGGCATGTTTTGACAAAAAGATTACTCTAAACATCATTCTGTATACGAATGAGATTTCAAATGTTGCAAATGATATATGAGCTTGCGGAGCTTTATATAAGCCGCTATATATATTATTGTTCAGCTTTAGTGCTCATTCTTGTTTTTATATATCACAATACAACAGCTTCAAAAAGGTGTTCATAACTGATATTTTACAGTGTTTTGAACAGTATGAGATATCCAAATAGATATGCGTACATATATGTTGAGAAGTTATTTAAGATATACAACATATTGAACTGTATGGTATTTTGAATCAATGCATAGGCTTTAAGCCTTGATTCCAATGTTAACATCTATTTTAAAAAGATATGTTTCGAGACTTGGTTTATTATATTGATACCAAGGATTTCTAAACGATTTACGAGAGTATTCGAGTATGATTATAAGTCATACAGTATTTTGAACTGTATACTATTTTGGGTCAAACCCTAGTAGTGTTAAAACTTTGATCCTATATGGATTATCTACCTTAAAGGTTTAAAGATTTAAACTGGGATAGATTTCTTGCTCAGCGCTATTAGCTCATTCTTGCTTTATTAAAACTTTCAGCATGAAGAAAACATTGTCGATTCACCCCGTATTACGAGATCAAGGGAATGGGAAGACCACCCTTGAGTTAGCTCAGCGGGATGGATACTGCCGGAGTTAGCAGAACAGATGCAGATGGAATTAGGGAGAATTGTTTTCGAGTAGGTTTGTGTTATTGAACCTTGTATAGAATTGTGAGGTCTATTATTCTAACTTCATGTAGAGGTTGTAAATAATAGATGAGATCCTGGTTAGTACATTTGATTGTAATAACAAGTGTTACTTATTGTTGCTCATTTCCAAGGCTATAACTTGTGTGTGTGTGTGTGCGTAAGTGATTGGGGTCTTTGGAGTTGTATTATTAGAATATTGTAAGTGATGCAGGCATTATATGATTGATGGAGTGTGACAACCCAGATTCATGACCCCGGATCTGGGGGTGTTACAGAAATGGTATCAGAACATTAAGTTATAGACTTGGACTTGAGAGTATTAAGAGTTATATCTAAGTAAGCGAATAACGTGAGGACTCATATAGAGTTCGTTAAGTGAACTACCGGAGGTAGTGCCATTGAGGATGTCAAGGTTAAAGAGTTTAGTAGAAGTCTTATTGGAGGATCAATAGGATCGTTGAAGACCATCATAATGATGAGACGAACGTTTAGAATTGTACACGGATTATCAAGGACATTAAGATAAGACGCGGAGCAGAGTCTCAGTTACAGTTGGGGTAAGGTCGGAATGGCCAATACCAATGGATAACTTGACCTAGTAAGAACCTAAGTGTTAGTAGTTCATTGTAGTTTGCCCACGAGAAGGAAGCACATGTGAAGATCAAGACGTTTACAGTCCTTTACGTGATCCGGATTACTAAATTGTGGGGACTAGTTAAGGCATTATCTTGTGTATGAAGTCCAAGCCTTGAGAACAACGATTCCACCAGAGTTGGTGTCTTTTCCGTCGATGGGTATTTTGTTACCTAAGAAGAAGACTTTTGCGTACATGTAGTACCAGAACGTTATAGTGAGACGAACGCGCTAAATTGCATCGCGAGTATATTTCGTACGATAGGCCATGATGGCTCAACTCAGAAATCAAAGACATGAAGAATGGATAGCGTGATTCTGATAAAGACACGTATGGTTGCGGCGAGCAATGCGACAATCTCAGAACCTACGAGGAACGAGACCTATGGCGGCCTGGGGTTGGATTCATTCGATACGACTAGTGTTAAGAAATTACATAGACGTTAATGGACCTCCATCTTTTGTGGATGTGTTGATGCGGCCGTAGGAGGCCCAATCTCTGGACGATTATCGGGGAATGACAAAAATGTTTCGAAATTCCGACCTATTTACGAACTTGTACGATTTTGAGGTACCGTTGGTTAGTACCATAAGCCATAAAGGCAGAAAGATAGGATCATCCTTGTAGAAGGTGATGTGAGAACTTAGGGGTAATAATTGACCCATTTTGCTATCTACTTGCTGGTACGCCATTCAATGAATTTTTTTCTTTTCATAACCCGAGTTACCCTAAAGGGTTTATGTCGAGGTAACCCTTCTTGCATTTCATTATTAAAATATAGAATGCGACTAACAACCAATATGGTCATTACATTTCAATTCTTCTTCTCCTCTTACCCTTGGGGTTTGAGTGCGCATCCGAGTAGCCAAAATTTTGTTTTCTTTCTTTCAATGGCTAGATGTTAAGATTTTGTGCTAGCAGATTGAAACTGTCTAGTTATATACGCTATTCAGAATGACTAGTTAATCGTTCAAACTAGTTGAGATTTTAAACACTATGATAAAGATCTAGCTAATTGCCCTGGCTAGATATTACGTTTCAAACCAGTTGAACTAGCCAATTTTGTTCGGCTAATTGCTAATGATTCTTGAAGTGGACTAGTTATTGTATCACTAAGTTCAACTTTCGGTCAAATTTATATAAGTGAATTCACGATGCATTTTGTATGCAGTGAAGTATGATGAGAAAATTTTCAAACGATAATTTGATTGAGACCTAACCAGGTCGCCCCCTCAGCGAGAATTTTTACAAAGTTTTTTTTTATATATATAAAATATTTTGTTATTGAAATATTTCTTGTACCATGCAAGTATTTTCATTAGTATTTGGAAAAAGAGAGTGTTGAAGCTTAGAGCTAAAACAAATGAGTCCGATAAATTATGAATCGAAGTTTACAGGCACTTCTTTGGTTAAGTTTCCTTGCTCATGAGCAGATTCTGATCTTACCTCCTTCTCCCCCTTAGGTAAGTTGGCAGCATCAAAACTTGCAGATAATAGAAGAAGTGACTGTTGTATACTAGCAAATCCAGAGGCCACCATGGTAGACAAGCTGTCAAGCTTAGTTTCCATGGATAGGCATCTGGTCTCCAGGGCTTCCAATCTTAGAGCAATATGAGTATAGGGACCACCAGTTCTTAACCTTCTTGGAGGTGAAGGAAAAGAATGGGGCTTGGAGGCTAAGGGGATTCTCACACTCTCAGGGTTTTTCTGAGTGATCTCATCACTCCTCATAGTAGAACTCTCAAGGCCTAATGCCTGCATAGTGTGCGCTCCCTCAATTGCACTCTGGACTTGCTCAAGTCCCTCTCCTTTTGCCAGCTCATTTGGCTGCCTCTCATTTTTAAGCTCACCTCTCTGTTCTTTTATCTCTCTTTTCTTTTGCACTCCCTCACTCAACCTAGATGCATGGGTATGAGCAGTACTTACATGCATTGAAAAAGAGTGTACCTTGATAAGCTGAGAGAGTGGCACATCATCATCAGAGGCATCCTCAATGAGAACCTCATCATAATTAGGTTGGGCAGAGGGGACATCAACTTTACCAGAAATGTTACTGTCAGCTGAATGGATGACAGTAGGTTGCACTGCATCTTGCACAGCAACTTTGTCGGCATCCTTGACAACAAGTTGGTCTGTGACAGCAACATTTGCAGTGTCTTTGACAGCAACTGAGGCTGTGACAGCATCTTCCTGAAGGTAAGATTCTCCTGGGAGGTTGAACAAGGCACTGGTTGTTTCACTTTCTGGCAAAATTATACCTTGTTCTAGCTCAGTGTTTGGAGGAGTGGTGTCCATCTCATTTTGAGAAATGGGTTCTTGTGGACCACTAGATGGGGGCTCATCCAAAATAGGAGATGGATGATCAAAACCTGAAGGGTTGGGACTGTCCCCCTCTCTAGGTTGTGGAGATGAAACAAATGAATGAGTAGGGAAGGAAGAATGTGAAGGTGGAGAAGTGAATATTGGCTGCCCCACAGAGTGAACTTGTGAAGCATTAAGTATGGAGGTGAAATCCTCACTGTGTCTTGACTCCATGTGTATTTCTGCAAGTGGAGGCTCCTCATGTGGTGAAACATGAGGGTGTACAGACTCTGTACAGGGTGCCTTGGGAGACAGGCCAGTTTCAATAGATGCCACTTGTTGAGAAGGAACATCTAGGAAGGTGTTTGATGCCCTATTTTCCACTACAGTCTTTTGAGAGACTGCAGGGTGGCTGACAGTGGTTTTGGTCCTCTTAGCTCTCTTCTTCTTAGGCTCAGGAGGAACCACGGTGGGTTCTGTTTGACTACCTTCCTTATTTGCTGCACTAGGTGCAGGAACTCCCTCTTGACTCTCAGTACTACCACCAACATCAGTTTCTAGGAGTCTTTTTCTGGATTCTTGCAAGGCTTGTCTCTGTACTTTGGGAAGTCTAGAGAACCTAGGCTGAATGTATGGTGTAGAATGTGGGTTAGCTGAATTTGGGTCTAATCCAGCCTCATCCTCAAGAGAGAAGGTTTCATACCCAGAGGCTAGTGCAAAATCAAGGTTAGGCACTTGATCAACCATGTGTTTGGTGAAGCAGAGTGGAATATGTGCATTTAAATTCTGTGAAGTGAGAGTTGAGTGAGTGTTTCTTTTCAGAACATGGCAAACCTCTGTTCGAGGAGCATCTTCATTAAAATCACAAAGAGAATTAATACACATCATTAGAAAGAGAGGATATAGATTTACCTTCTTACCTATGGCAGCCTTAAGGTGTGCCATGAGTATCTTTCCAACATCCACCTTGTACCCATGGACAAGAGAGTGTATGAACTTCTTGATGTAGGTGGGAATCCCGTTCCAACCGGTGGTCTTTGTGGAGAACACCTTCACCATGGCATCAAGAATCATGCTCCATTCCTTCCTGAGATACTTGTTAGGAATATGTTGTTCTTGATGATAATTATAAAAACACTTAATAGATTTTGTGTTAAGTCACTTTTGTAACTGTCAACAGAATGGTATGCTTTGCAGCTTCCGTTGACAGGTAGCTCATCAACGAAATGAGTAATGTAGCAATTGCACTGTACAAACTTCACTACTTGATAGGCATTTGTTGTAGGTATTAGATAGGTTTTCTAAGTCATGTTGACTAAGTACTAGATAGGCAAAATAGGTTGGTTAATTGTAAATATAATGTGCCTTGTAATTTTTCCTAAGTGAAGACATGTCAACGGAATGGAGATTACACTATCAACGTAATGAAGAATGTACCATCAACGGATTGAAGAATAAAGCTATCAACGAAATACATCTCACTGCTATCAACGAATCATTATCACTTTTCTGAATAGTTGACAAAGTGATAGTGACAGTTTTCTGACAGATCAAAAGGTGATGTAGAAGTGTACTTTGCATTGGGAGCCATCAAAATGGTCACTGGGAATGAGGAAACATTCCAATTACCAATTAAGTTCTTGAGTGGGATCATAATAAGCATGAAGACAAAAGACAAGATCTCCAAGGACCATTGGATAAAAGGAATGAAAAGCAAGCTACTAGTGGTTACCTTTAGTACTCTTTAGTGTAGCCAAAAATAGCATTTGTAAACTTGGGATATATAACCAAGTGTAGCAGTTCATTTTAATTGTAAGAAGTGAGATAGAATAGTTTTGTATTAGCTTTCTTTCAAGAGCACTCTCACTCTACATTAGGAACTGAGTAGTTGTGCTACATTTGTAACACAGATTATTTCCGCAATAAAAACATCTCAGTTGGATCCTCAAAACATCCAACTGAAATTTTATATTTGCTTGTGTGTTTTTATTTTCTCAGTCAAGTTATTTAAAAGTTGTTTTAAGTTTAAAAATATCTAGAATTGTATTCAATCCCCCCTTCTACAATTCTGTTAGGTCATTTGGGATTAACAATACTTCCTATCCATTTCACCAGATGGGTACCACTTAGTTGTACCCTCTTCAAGAATGGGTCCCGAATACCCAATTTTCAAGAAGAGCTTCTTCAAGGTCTCATCATTTTCAAGCTCTGTGTAGATTTTTCTTGGTTCAAGCACAATCCCTAAAGCTGCATTGATGCCTTGAATAGTGAGAGTGTAACTGTGCTATTTGATTTTGAATTTGATGGTGGCATTGTCTCCATCTCCCTGAGCAACAGCCGACTCCCAGAAGTTTTCAATCCTTTCTAGGTCTAGAACATGAGTTGAAGTAATAGCATACCCAAGGTAGGACTTATTCAAGAAAGAAACAAGCCCTTTGAAGTCTTCACCAGCATCATTTGGAGAATAGATGCCAGCAAAGTTAGTCTGAGAAATTGATTACTTAGGTGTCATTGTTGGTAGGAAAGAGGAAAGAGAATGAGTTGAGTGAATAGAGAGAGAAATAGAGAAGAAAGTTATTTTGCTTTTTGGTTGTTCTGTGTCAGGTTTGATATTGTCTGATTAACTGTTGTATAAAAGGGTAGTTCAAGCGTTATGCTGAAAAGGGGGATATTTGGAATCGTGCTATTTGCCCAGTAACACCATCACGTGGGTTACTCCCTTTATTTTCTGTCAACGTGGAGGTTGAATTAACAATTGTAACGGTCCACTACTTTTGACAGTAACCTGTGCGCTAAAACAAACTGTCAGTGACATTAGGGTGATGACAGTAGGTTTGTCTTGACAGTAACTTAGTCGCGAAAAACTTATTGTCATCGTTAAGTACCTTAATGATAGTATCTTTTAAAACTCGTGACAGAATGTTATTCACTACTGTCAAGAAACGAACTGTCATGAAATCCTGTGACAGTTACCTTTCTTGATGACAGTGACTTTTGCGGAAAACATTAACTGTCAAGGATTTTAACAGAACTTTTCATTAATTTACTTAACTCAAGAAATACCATCCACACATATTCAATTCAATTAAGGACTGGTATTTATGCACAGTAGAGTAATCAGTTAATTAACACAGATACATACCACATAAAACAGGCAACAGGAAAGATAATAGAACCAGTTTTATTAATAAAATCATCTTAACAGAAGGAAATTACAAATTAAGATTTCATGATTTTATCAACTAATCCTAAAACTTCCGAACGAGTTTCTTCTTCAATGCTTCCTTCCTGCTTGAGGAGCACTTGGAATTCTTTCTCTTGTTCTTGCCATTTAGCCTCTTCAATGGTCTTGGCAACAACCTCTTTCTCTTCTTCCTCGTCGAGGACGTCGTCCAACTGATCGAACAGTTCCTCAACAACTTCTTTGTGTGGAGAATCACACTGAATCTTGGGTCTGTACTCGATTCCTACTTTATTTTCCATTTTACCTTTTTCTAATTGTGAAAACTAATATGACCTAGTGTTCATTTTATAGGCATATTATGTGAATGGTAAGGTAAACAGTCAACAGTTTGGAATACCCATACAACTACCACAGATAACAATTAAGAGTCATGTCCTCCACTAATCCAACAATTAACACACATACAGCCAATCAATGCAAAGCCTTTGACCAATAACTCAAACTATGAGGTTATTTAAGTTAATGACACACAAAGTCTAACTAACAACAATACGACTAGCACATATATCAAGTATAGCAAAGTCATAGCAAACATGTTGTCTAAAAGAATAAAGACTATGTGGACAGTAACTTCTCATGTCAGCAACTTGGAGGTTACTGTCACAAGCTGCATGCAGAAATTGAAAATGTAAAACTAGTAAGTTAACATACCAGATTAAACATTCCCAATTCACTTACCAACCTGTTAAAGGTGGCTTCATCCAGTGGTTTAGTAAAGATGTTTGCAAGTTGCTTTTCTGTTGGGACATAGATCAGCTTCACAGTTACTCTTTCAACATGCTCTCTTATGAAATGATGTTTGATATCAATGTGCTTTGTCCTAGAGTGTTGAACAGGATTGTCTGAGATAGCTATGGAACTGGTGTTGTCACAGTAAATAGGAATATTGTTCAACACCAGACCATAATCCAAAAGTTGATTCTTCATCCACAGAATTTGTGCACAGCAACTTCCAGCTGCAATGTATTTAGCTTCTGCGGTTGATGTAGAGACTGAATGTTGCTTCTTGATAAACCATGACACCAACCTTCCACCAAGAAATTGACAGCTACCTGTAGTACTTTTCCTGTCAATTCTACATCTAGCATAATCTGAATCAGAGTAACCCACTAGCTCAAATCCAGTATTTTTAGGATACCAACGGCCTAGATTAGGAGTGCCCTTTAAGTATGTAAAAATCCTCTTGATAGCAATTAAGTGTGACTCCTTTGGATCAGCTTGAAATCTTGCACAGAGACATGTAGCAAGCATTATGTTTGGTCTGCTAGTAGTTAAATAGAGCAGTGATCCTACCATGCCTCTGTAGGCACTAGAGTCCACTTTCTTTCCCTTGGGATCAAGATCCAGATTTGTTGATGTAGAGATGGGGGTTTTGGCAGGTGATGAATCTTCTAAGTTGAACTTTTTGAGAAGTTCTTTGACATATTTGGCTTGACATATGAAGATTCCATCACTTCGCTGAAGAACTTGTAGACCAAGGAAGAATGACAGTTCTCCCATCATGCTCATCTCATACTTGTTTCTCATTAGAGATGAAAACTTTTCACACAACTTCTCATTTGAAGAACCAAAAAAAATGTCATCAACATAGATCTGTACCAGAATAATGTCCTTGCCATGATGCTTGTAGAACAGAGTTTTATCTACCACACCTCTTGTAAACTGATTCTCCAATAAAAAGGTGGAGAGTGTATCATACCAAGCTCTGGGAGCTTGTTTCAATCCATAAAGTGCTTTGAATAGTTTGTAAACAAAGTTATACATTTCAGCATCTTCGAATCTAGGTGGTTGTTCAACATACACCTCTTCCTCCAACTCTCCATTTAGAAAGGCACTCTTGACATCCATTTGGAACACCTTGAAGTTACAATGTGCAACAAAGGCTAGAAAGATCCTTATGGCTTCAAGTCTGGCAACAGGTGCAAAAGACTCATCATAATCTATTCCTTCCTGCTGACAGTAACCTTGGTTTCATCAAAAGTGACATTCACACTTTCTTCAATTATCTTGTGTTCTATGACATAGACTCTATAAGCAGGTCTTTCTATCCCATATCCCATGAAAATGCCTTCATAAGCTTTGGTATCAAACTTTCCTTTCTTTTCATGGTTGTCCTTCATCATGAAACACTTACTTCCAAATATATGAAAATACTTAACAATAGGTTTCTTTTCAGTCAGCAAATGGTAGGGAGTGCTTCCCCGAGTCTTGTTGATTATGGTTCTGTTCTGTTCTGTATGTAGCAAGCTGTGTTAATAGCCTCTGCCCAGAAGTATGTTGGTAATTTTGCATCATGCAACATAGTTCTAGCAGCTTCAATGAGTGTCATGTTCTTCCTTTCCACAACTTCATTTTGTTGTGGTGTTCTTACCGCAGAGAATTATTGAACAATGCCTTCATCCTTGCAGAAGTTCCCAAGTAAGGCATTTCTGAACTCAGTACCATTATCACTTCTCAAAATCTGGACTTTGGCATTTGGAGTTCTGTCAAGAACCCTTATGTGATCAATGATTAACTGAGCAGCTTCATCTTTTGACTCTAGAAACTTCACCCAAGTGTACCTAGAGTAATCATCCACCGTTCCTAATGCATACCTTTTCTTGGCTAGGGATGGAACATTGACTGGGCCAAAAAGGTCCATATGAATTAGCTTGAGTGGTTCAGTGTTGGTGTAAACTTGCTTTGACTTGTGCACAGATCTTCTCAGTTTTCCCATTTGACAATCATCACACAGTCCTTCTTGGCAGAATTCCTGTTGAGGTAGTCCTCTCACCAGTTCCTTCTTCATCATCATATTCATTGTCTTGAAGTTGAGATGGGAGAGTTTTATGTGCCAAAGCATGTTGTCACCAACAGTGGCTTTACTGTAGAAGCAGTAAATCTTATCCCTTATTGTTGAGCTTCGGTCAGCAACAAACAGGCTTCATTTCCCTACTCCCTTGAGAGAGAGGCTTATGTCCTTCTTGTGATAGATATTGCACACCATCATGTCAAAGTCAGTCCATCAACAAGAGCAATATCATTTATGACAACATTCCCAATCTCTAAACAACCATATCCCACTGTGTAACCTTTGATGTTGTCTCCAAAGGTTATGATTGGGCCAGCTTTCTCCACAAAATGTGATAGCAGGGCTTTATCACCAGTCCTGTGTCTTGAGCAACCACTGTCAATGATCCGCACAACCTGTTTCTTTTTCTTGCCCTGCAAAACACATTATTTTTAGGTTGCATTTGGTACCCAATCCTTGTTGGGTCCTGCAGACTTAGTGACATCTGAGTTTCCATCATTTTCAACATCAATATAAACAGCAGAAAATTTTTGTTCGACTTCTTTTGCCACCCACTTAGGTTTAGAATAAGACCTAGTCTTTTTCTTAGTGGGGGTTGCCTTTTTACTGTCACCAGTAGGCTCAGAAGTCTCATCAGAATTCATGTAGGAGCATTTCTTAGTTGACAGAATATGCAAGTTGAAACAAGTGCTCATAGCAGTAATTTTACAGGGCATGCAGTCAGTGTTGTTACAAACATCCATGGATCTATGCCTAACGGGGGTTCTGTGTAAGTTACCCTTGACCTCAATCACATTGACTTTAGACTCAGACGGTTTCTTACAAACATTTATTAGATGATGTGAGGAGCCACAGTTATTACATAGTTTCCTGGGTGCATTCTTGAGATAAGCATAGTCATTACCCTTGTTAATTCCTACTTTGTCATTCCTGTTCTTAGACTTGAAAGTCTCTGTGTTGACAACATGTCAAGAAGTTGATGTCGAGTCATTCTTGACAGTACCTTTTACATCCACTGTCTTGACAGCAGGTTTCGAGGTTACTGTCTTAGATACTCTTTTAACAGCATCTTTAGAAGATTCTACCTTGTCATTGCTGACAGCATCTTCAGAACATTCTGTCTGATTGTTAGGCAAAGTTATTGTCTTAAGGATAGTGACAGTATCTTTTCCTTCAACAGTTGTGCTGTCAACACCTTCATCCTCATCAAGGAGCTGTTGTTTGATGAGCATAGCTTCCTAATCAAAATCAACTTCAGCAATCTTGAATTTTGGTGCATGAACCTTTTTGAGGATTTGGGGTTTGACAGCAACATCAGTTGAACAATCAAGAATCACAGATTCCTTTCCAGACCTTTTTCCATAATCAAAACCTACTCTTACCTTCTGATTCTCAGTGTTCTTTTCATCAAGGTCCTGAAGCAACCTAGATGAGTTTCTGTAAGCCTTGAGCTTAAATTCATTCTCAGTGATTTCCTTTCTCAAAAACTCTTCTATCTCCTTAGCACATACTAGATCATTTTTAAGTCTTGTATTTTCCTGAGCTAAGGAGTCCAAAGGACTGGTCTTAAGCAAAAGCAAATCATTTTCAGAACTGAGTGTTTTATTTAACTTAGTTAACCTAGCTATCTCTTCATTAATATGGATATTGAACATTTATGCACTCAATTCCTCAAGAGTTTTCTTATATTCAGTGTTAGACATATCAAGCAAGACAAGTGAAGGTACCTGAGTTGAAGGGCTTGATGAGTCATCATCAGATTTAGCCATGAGGGCTAAATTCACATATTCTTCTTCCTCTTCCTCATCAGACTCATCCCAACATCTACCTTCAACCACGTAGGCTCTTCTTTGTCCTCTTTTGTACTGTCCACTTGACCCTCTGTCCATTTTCTGATTTTGCTTTGGCCTTATGCATTCAGTAGAAAAATGACCAAGCTCATTGCAGTTGTAGCATCTGAATTTAGACCTATCCACCATTCCAGTTTTATATCCTTCTCTTGTAGCATTGCCAGCAGTCTTGGAAGAATTCCCTTTGCTGAACCTCGATGTTTGACCCTGAGGCTTGTATGGCTTGTTCCTTCTGAATCTTATATTTTTGAACTTCTTTGCCATATAGGCCATGGTTGGATTATCCATCTTTTCCATTTCTTCTATTGAATAGAAGTCCTCATCTTCAACATCATCCAGTTGCAGCACTACTTTCTCCTCATCATCCACCACATCTTCAATCTTTAAGGAAGACAGTTGAGTTGGTTGAATGATTTGCACTGCTTCACTAGGCAGGGTAACCTTTGGCTCATGAGCTACAAGAGCACCAGACATGTTAGCCATCTTTCCTTTAGATCCACTTTGAATAGCTCTTTTCTGAAAGAGTTCTAGCTCATATGACTTGAGCACTCCATACAGTGTTTCAAGAGAAACACTTTTCAGATCTCTTCCTTCTCTGATTGTAGTGATTATGTGCTCAAGATGCTCAGGAAGAGTAAGTAAGAACTTAACGTTTAGTTCTTTCTTCTCATAGAACTTGCCATGAATCTGGAGTTCAGTGAGAAGTTTACTAAATCTTTCAAACATTGGAGTTAGTTCTTCACCAGGTTTTGCCATGAAGGCTTCATATTGAGAAACGAGAATTTGTCTTTGGTTCTCTCAGACCTCTTCACTTCCTTCGCATAGCAGCTCGATTTTGTTCCAAATTTCCTTAGCTGATGAGCATCCAATGACAGTCCCAAACATGGCTTTATCCAAGGTGAAAGAATCAAGCAGAATGAGTTGCAAGTAATCATCCAGAACTATATTTTCCTTTTCTGGCTCTAAGAACTCAGATGACTTCTTGGCAACCCAATGTGCTGGAATAACAACACCATCAACCGTCGAGGCTGCAATTTCTTTCTGGGGAATAAAGGGACCATTCTCGAGGATTCCCATGTATAGTGGATTTGCAGCTTTGATAAACAGCAAGATTTTTCTTTTCCAAACATTGCAGTTCTCTTTATCAAAAGCTGGGATCTTGATACTACTTGATTTCTGTATACTCGTCATGATCTCAGATTTGTATATCAATCTGTCGCTCTGATACCAGTTGTTGGTCCTTGAGTATTGCAGAAGGGGGGTTGAATGCAATACTGATAAATTTCAATCTCTGTTTCAACAACTTAAAACTAAGATTAATGTTTATCAGTAGAAGAAATGAAAACACAAGTAGTTTTCTCACAAAATAAATGTTTTATTTATTTTTCAAAGAGTTGCTACAACCTTGAGAAAGTGGGTTTTTCTCAAGCTTCGATTACTCGAAAGATACACAGTATAAAATGAGAGAGATAGTCTAAGTAAACTAATCCTATCTCTATCATCACGGGTTTGTGGAGCTGTTGTCAGTTTCATGTGGCAGCTCCTTACAATTTGCCTACCCGTGTGTCTTACCTAAATTGCTATACAAACAGATTTATCATTACAGAAAAAGCAATCTGTACATTATATATTTAGCTAACACAATTCCAGTAGATGTTGATTTGTCATACTCTTGAATTGGTGAGCTTTGTCTTGTGATCCCTTAAGCTTCTGTCGTAGTCTTTGCAGACCTGATGCAGTGTTGGGATACTGCATCACGCCTGTTTCTTGAACATCCAAACTGTCACATGTTTGACTGGGTAGATCCCCAATTCAAAGTTTATCCCTCTGAGACAATATCCTGCATTTCCAAGTTTGCTGTCACGAGAATATGCTTTTAGGTGACAGTAAGAAATCCTCGCAAAGGGTGTTGTCAGGAGTTCCAAACTTGCTGTCAGGAGAATGGAAAGTTGTTGTCTCAAGGCTTCCGCCAATGTCGCTGTCAGAGTGAATATGCTGTCATGACTTGCAACATGTTGTCTTCTTGTAACCTTACTGTCAAGGGCATGACAGTAGATTTTATTCTTGTTGTCGATCTTATATACTTCTTGAGGCTTGAACAATCAAATGAACTTCTTCCAAGTTGTACACACAATTTTAATACAGCAAATTAATTAGCTACAAGAACATACTCTGGCTGTGACAGTATGTTCTACTTAATAAAATTAAGTATTTACAAAACACAAAGTTAAGTTGTCTTCTAAGCTATCACCCATAAATCCTAACATTAATAATTTAAAAAATTTGGGAAAATGTTTTATCTATTAGTAAAGATTTTAAAGGTAATTGAAATATTTTCGAATCTTGGATATTAATATTCAAAATTATATGTGTTAAAAATATTATTTTATAATTAAAAGTATTAAAATAAGTTTTAAAATAAATAAGTAAGGGTTGTTGGAAAATGAGAGATTTTGTAATAACACGAATTTTTGGTAAAATTAAAAACTTTTCTTATTATGATTAAGTGCATCAGTGAATAGTAAATTTGGTGGATGAATAGTGATTTTGAGGATTAAGAAATTTTTTCATGCCACCTATGTACGAGACGTAGTGTGGATATTCCGAAGTCATATTAGTGATCTACGGAGTAAATAAGTGAATGCAAAGACGATCGGAATTCAGAAATTCCAAATTTTATTTTGGTGTAGTATTGGACCGGACAGTGAATTATATATTACTATAATCAAGAAATGAGATATTAAATTGAGGATTTGAGGATTTAATATTCTGGAATTTTATTATATTTGATTTGAGAATTTAGAACGAAAACAGCTGATACTTTATAACGAGATTAAGCGATTAAGCAAACGAATCATGGATTAAGGATTGAAATTATGACAAGACTAAATATCCTACATGATCATCAAGAGAATTATATCAAGTGGATTCAAGGATTTAAACAAAAAGGAAGCTAACCAAGAGTTAAGGAACTCTATAAAAAAAAAGAGATTGAGAATATTCGAAGAAACGCGAGAACATTTTCTAAGAACAAGGAATAAAGAGGGAATAGATAAGGGATGTTGGAGTTAATATTGATTTAAGGGATTATGTCACAGTCGAGTAATAAAATGCAACATATAAGCTGTAACGTATTGATTTTATTAAAAGGACACAGAGATGATCCAATTGGTGGAAGAAGAAAAACCAAGGTGTCATGCATGAAAGTCAACCAAAAAGCTAATGGTGTAATTGAAACATTGGCAAAAATGGGGTTGTTTGATGAGAGGCCAACACTTGGACCAATGAAGTGTTGACAACACAAAAGAAAAGATGCATCCAAGTTAAAAACAAAAGAAAAGCAAAGATGAGCAAGAAGCTCTCCAATCTGCCAAACAAGAGCACAACTCAAGGAAAAATTCATATCTCCACTTCTATCCATCCATAAATCACCTAATTTTTAACCATAGCTTCTCCACTCCATGGGTAACATTCGTCCAAAATTTCGTGGTCAAAAAAGAGGTGTAGCCTAGTCAAATCCCTTCCCGAAGTTGAAGATTCCAATCTGCCCTGTTCCTGGCAGTTTCTGCCATCGATCTTAAAACGCCCATAAGTAGAGCTTCAAGCATTCCCTGGTGATGATCTAGGACTCAAAAGAAAGACCGAGAAGAGCACAAGGTCTGGTAGGAATTTTATCACCAAACTCTTATTTTTAGATTTGTTAGGAATTTTACAAGATAAGGATGAATAGTAACTTCAAGTGGTTTTCTTGTTTTGATCTTAAGGATTTAGCACTTAAGGACTATCTAAGGCTTGTTAAGTGTTTGTAAACACTTGGTAGTGTTGCTAGAGCTTCCAAGAAGGTAAATCCCTAACCCACCTTTGAGTTTTCTGTGATTTTTGAAGTGGTTTTGATGTTCATGTAAAGTTAAGATCATGATTAAGTGATTTAGTGATTGTTTGGCTTTGTTTAAATGTGTAAAATGATGGGTGTTGGATTTGAGCCTCGCCACTGATCTTAGAGGTGTATGATGGTTGTTTTTTGAGGTTGTGGATGTATGGTATGCCCGGTGTGGCCTGGTTATGTTGTGACAAAATGGAAATGCTCGATTTAGAGCCGTCGTAATGCCCATTTTTTTGTACTGCTTTGACAGTAGTCACCCGAGACCATAACTGTGTCTAAAGAGTAAGAACTACATATTATTATGTAGATATTTTTGTCTAGTTTGTTTGGCCGCAAGAATCATGTCAAAAGAGTTTACGGTTTTTGAGTTATGGTCGTTTTAGTAAAAGTTGTTCGAGAAATGAAATTGCAGAAACACATCAACTTCATGACTGTGTTTGAGACCCTTACAAGTGATTATAAAATATGAGATTTCGTGGTAAAGTGCTAAGATCAGTTGGAAAGAGGTTTGCGAAGGTTTCGAGTCCAAAAGATTATTTTTCGATTTTATAAAAATGTGTTAGCCGAGGTTGCGCAAGTGAAAACCACTAAGAACATGACTTAGAAACCAATGTTGTAAATGGTTAAGTATAACTTGTATTCGAGGATCGATTTCGGTCTAAACCTACGACTTAAGTAATTGTCGATTAGCATGGACTTAGTACGAGCCTATAACGATCTAGTAATGCCTTGGTTGTGTTTCGCTTACGTGTTTAAGCATTTAGTACAAGTGGATTATCCAGGGGATTAATCATGCGTTTTCTTTGACTTTGTCTAGATTGTCCGGCATCGTCGCGAACCCCTATCACTTCTCGAGCATCAGGCAAGTTTTTAAAACCTATACTTACTGTTGTTGTGATAATAAACTGTTTTCATATATGAGATGTAAATGCGATATATAAATTGCATGCTTGTTTTCGAACTGCTATATATAGCAATACTTGAGGATATGACTTGATGTGGGGCTTATAAGCTAGATATGGGATATCAGTTATAAGCCAGTTTGTATATAAATGCCCTAGGATAAGGGCGGGTGATTTTCTCTAGATTAGAGGTGATTATGGTTTCTGTATTGTTAAAGATTATTTTCCGATAAAGATATCGGGTAATTGTTATTCGAGGATTAATTATTTATTTAATGAATATTATTTTGAATATTCATTTAAAGATTATTTATTTAATGAATATTACTTTTGAATATTCATTTGAGATTTAATTATTTAATGAATATTATTTTTGAATATTCATTTGAGATTTAATTATTTAATGAATATTATTTTCGAATATTCATTTGAGATTTATTAATTAATGAATATTATTTTGAATATTCATTTGAGGTTTACTTATTTAAGGAATATTATTTCGGATATTCATTTGAGGTTTACTTAATCGAAGAATATTATTTTGAATATTCATCTGAGGATTATTTAATGAATATTATTTTTGAATATTCATTTGAAGATTATTTATCTATTTAATGAATATTAGTTTTGAATATTCATTTGAGGATTATTTAATTATTTATTTAATGAATATTATTTTTAAATATTCATTTGAGGATTATTTACTTAATGAATATTATTTTTAAATATTCATTTGAGGATTACTTACTTAATGAATATTATTTTCAAATATTCGTTTAAGGTTACTTATTTAATAAATATTGTTAAGTATTTTCAAATCAAAAAGAGGTTCACATAACAATGTTTTCCCATTTAAGTCCGTCTTTTAAGAGGATTTAAATGCTCGTTCATCTATCAAAAATATGGGAAACCTGATTTTAGTAACTGCTATTCATTTTAAACTCTCAAACTCAAAAACTGTCAGGGGACAGATATTTTCTCGGAGCAATTTAATTGCTGCCAGTCAAGTACTGTGTTACCACCTCAACGCTCGAGGGGTAAATTCCTGGAACAAGTCGATATCCATTAACAAGCATCGCTTGGGAAATATTGGAGATTCTTCCTTTCCAACCTAGATATGACTACTGAGTGGAGTCGTATCAACAAGTATTACACTTGGGGAAAGGAGGACGATCTTTACGTTTCAGAGTCATGGATTTCATCTGAACTAGGAGCAAGTGTAAGAGGTCGAGTCGCGCCGATCCATCATTTTATTGCCCCAAATGGGCCGGGAGATCCAGAAAGGCGGTAGACAATGTCAGGCTGTCATGATTCTTCCATCTACATGTAGAAAACATATTTTTATTGTACGACCTGCTACTGATCATAGTAAGGTTGGTACGACGGGCGCGGTGAAGGCTCCAGTATTGGTTCATCATCCAATTTGGATATTCTTGCAACATGTATTGGGGTGAAGAACCGATCATGTTGGCAGGAGGTCGAAAAGTGTTGGGAAATGAAGTGACAATAAATTCGTGCAACTTCATCTTTTATTTTATGAGTTATGACTCTGATAAAACCTTACTCAAATTACATATGCATAAGTGGATTTTGGGTTACGGAAACATTATGTTAATTTTCCTTGTAACGTCATCTTTTATATTATACTAGAACTTTGTTCATAGTATGAATATCGAAGGTTTGCAGAAATATTATGAAAATGATATTTGAAATACAACAATGGTACTATTTTTGGAATACATTCCGATAAGGAAATAATTTCAGTATCGAGATATTTTGACAAATTATTGTCTTATACCCGCTTTATTCTGGGTTGAGTTAAAGGCGGGATTATGCCATACTTTTATTACCTTGCTGAGCTATTGCTCACTCTTGCTATTGTTTTATATATATTATATAGCAGCGAAGCAGGATGCCAATGGGACGGCACATACCCCGCAAGGCGTTTCCATAAACAGTTTCTAGCAGTGATCTCGAAGAGTGGTACGAACCAATCGAATCAGGCTACAGCTTTTGGTATTCAACTTATGTATAGATATGAATGGTATGAGAGGATTGTGAGCATCAGAAGGCTAAGTTGGTAATGTAACATTACTTAGAAATTGTATCAGTGACAGATTCAAAAGACATTTGGGTATTGTAATAAAAATTATTTATTCCGCAGTTGTTGTATCGTGTCGTTTCTGAGACTCTAACCTATGTGTGTGTGTCTGTGCGAGACATATATTGTGGGGTCATGAGCAGGTGAATTATGAATGGTGTGAGTAATACAGGTAAGGCAAGGAGTAAATGGATCGTGACTACTCTAAATCCCTGACCCCGGATTTGGGGCTGTTACAGAAATGGTATCAGAGCGTTAGGTTACAGTCCTCAGAAACGATAGGAGATCGAGTCTTACAATACCCTTAATAATGATAAGAACATCTAGAGCTCAAATTGAGTTCGTAGTCGAGTTAGAGGACATGACCCTGACTATTTAAGATGAAGCCCGAGAGGGGACTTCTTCTGGAAAACCGTACTTAGGACTTCATGGTTAGTCACCTCGATTCATAGGAGTTATAGATTGATGGGATTCTGAGATACCAGACCCTGAGGCCTTCAAGTAGGCAGCTGATGATGCGTTCCTTGAAATGGACGGAGACCCGATGCAGGAAGATCCATAGGAGGATCTAGAGGAAGACCCCATAGTGGGTCAAGGAAAGAATCTTGTAGAGGACGTGTTGATTGATAAAGATGTGGTATGTTACTTGAGGTCGTACAATAGGACCGAACGAACCTTCAGAGGTCAAATAAGTGCCGATACGAGAGTTTAGGCTCGTTATGATTCAACGAGAGATATGACGAAGAAATGGGGTAGAGTCTCCAAAGAAGAAGAGGTAGAGGCAGAATAGCCAGTATCAGTGGATTGATTCGACTTGAACGAAACCTGTTACTCCACTACTAGAAAAGGTGCAATAGACATCACGTCTTTAACATCGCTTAAAAAAACCACCGATGTTAAAGGACTTTTTAACATCAAAATATTTATAACTGATGTTAAATTTATTTTTAGACATCAGATATTAAGCAAACCGACGTGTAAAGTACTTTTTAAAAAACCAAAAAAAAAAAGGCAGATCCTTTCTCCCCTTTTGATAAAAACATTTCCCCCTTAAAAATGTTTTTATTCCACGCCCCATGTATTCTCCCCTTTCTCATTATTCTCTCAATTCTCAACACTTTCTCACTCGCCCCCCCCCCCCCTCCCCCTCCCCCTCCCCCTCCCCGGTCAATCGACCATCTCTCTCTCTCTCTCTCCCCCGCTCTTAAAACAAACACACCATCACAAATTTATGAGCTCTTCTGCAACATCAAAAACCAAGGTCGAGGTCAACCCGATTTCAATTAAATGGAGCCCTAGCTTTTGTTTTTGTGAAAATTGACTGATTTATGTTAATTAGGTAAAATTGAAGGTTAAATCGTGTTGTTATCTCCAATTCTTAGCTATGTCTTCTCACAATTAGTAAGTGGTTTTCAAATTTCTTTTCAAATTTCAGTTGTTCAATTCTGGCCCAAGAGGATAAATATGTGAACTTTAATTAGGCAAAATCCTACATCCTAGCATACTTTTAATGTTCATATGAATTGGTCAGACCTCTTCCAAGTAGTAAGTTACTTTTAATTTTTAGTGTACATGTTTGAGCTTGTAATTTATATATTTACACATTTCAGTTGCCCTGTATCTGATTCTCCTAAAAATGATGAGTTCTCTCTTTTTCTCTCTCGGATCTGAATTAATTGTGTTACGCATCTATTTTATTCTATTATTTAGTTTTTAAATTCTTACTAATTGTCTTAATATACACTACTGAGATCTATGGAGATGTATGTAATTCAAGTATTCAACTAGTATGTAGATTTATGCTTGTTAAATCCAATGTAGTTCATGTTTAGAGATTAAGGACCTATTTTTAGTGGCTTGTTTTGGTTAATTAAGTGTTTTTCTCTTTCAATTTTGAACCCCTAATTGATTCTATAATATTCCTAAATTGTAATAAGAGATGAAGATATACATGCTATACATGACCTCAGTTCTTGAACGATTATTAAATGATCTTCCTCATGTGTACTTCTATTCAGCAAGTATTTTTGCATATGGACAAACAAGCAGCGGAAAAACATACACCATGCTTGGAATAACTCAGTATACAGTCGCAGATATATATGACTACATACGTAGGGTAATGATAAAATTGATATAATTTCAGTCAATTTCTCCCAACTATACGCTTTCTTGAACAAAAACAAATTTCCTTCTTATCCAGCATGAAGAAAGAGCATTCGATTTGAAGTTCTCTGCAATGGAGATATACAATGAAGTTGTTAGAGACCTCCTCAGCAGTAACAGTACTCCGCTTAGGCTCCTGGATGACCCAGAGGTATAGTCATGCTTTATGCATTGCCAGTTGTATATATTCTTTACTAACATGTTATATTTTCTAGAGAGGGACGGTTGTGGAAAAACTCACAGAAGAAATTTTGAGGGATCAGAAGCATCTTAAGAAGCTTCTATCTGTCTGTGAAGGTATGAGCTTTGTGTAAGTTTTATAGTTGTTTTTGTTTAGTTATAGATTCTGCTATAATTTTACTTGCAACTCAGAGACAAGTGCAAGAGACTTCCCTGAATGAAACAAGCTCTAGTTCCCATAAAATTCTTATATTGGTGTGCCCCTGGTCTCTTCTGATTGTCTGGTTAGAAGTCTTGGAGCATGATGTGGTGCATTGGAGACTAAGTATATCAAAGATCTCATGTAAACGGACTACAACTAGAATGTCATTTTGACTAGAATGTAATAGCTTTGAGAATTATGTTTTCGGTTTCATTGTTGTTGTATACTAGAACTCTTTAGATTGGTTTGGTAATGATAATCAAAGTTTTGATTATTTATATGCGATCACTTTAGTTTGTCTTTGTATTTGGTATTTTTTGGTGAATATATGTGTGATTAGAGCAGGTAAATTTATTAACATAGACATCAGTTTATATAAAATAATGTCCAAAAGCTCCTTGTCTTTTACATCGGTTCATGGATGAAGTCTAAGAACATTTATAACATCAGTTATTTACATAAAACCGATATTTTAGATGCTCTTAGACATCGGCTAAAAACTGATGTCAAAGGTAACATCAGTTATTTACAAAAAACCGATGTTTTACACGCTTTTAGACATCGGTCAAAAACCGATGTAAAAGGGTATGACTTTTCTCTACACCCACCAAGACATCGGTTGAAAAATTGGCAGACATCGGTTTTTAGCTGATGTCTATTGACTGTTTTCTAGTAGTGCTCGTAGTCGGTTATAGTTGCCCATAAGGAGGTGGCATACGTAAGAACCAAGATGTTCAGATTTTCACGAACGACTAGGGGTACTTAGTTGCCTAGAATAGTGGAAGGAATTGTTTTGGCTATGAGGTTTCAATCTCCCACGACCAGCGATTCCACTGGAAATAGTGTCTATTACATCATTGAGGGATTTTATTATCTCAAGGAGAATTTTGGGTATATGTACCATGCAAATGTTATTGTAAGACAAGCACGCTAAGACGGAATCGAGAACGAGATTTACCACCCTCAGGAAACCAGGAAGGAATTATGAGGATAGAACAGAAAGGTCGGAAATCAGATCCGAGTATTACTAGTGGGTAAATAGATTGATCAAATTTCCCTGATTTTGGAAAGAAATTCAGCAAATTTTGGCAAACCTTGTCTTTCTGATTACCAGAGGATGTCACCAAAGAGAGTGGAAACTAGAGCGAACCCTGTGGATTGGGTAAGATGGCCGCTATATGGGTTGGTGGATAGACCCTGATTGCTACAATTGATTGTAGAGATAAAATGATGAAGTTGAGATTGGACGGTAAAGGCGAAATATATTTAAGGACCAAGACGGACTGAGAAATTCCGGAATTGACTTAAATGAAAAGGCTATTGTGCCAAAAGTGTTAAGCTTATGTAGCACACGGGATTGATATGGGAGAAGGAATATTGGATATAAGGATGATTTAAATAGAGACCGGATTTAAGCTTGTAGTTTCTAACGATCTTCCGAAGTACCACCCAGTTGACATGTGGAATTGTCATTGCTATGGGCGACAACGGTATCGAAGTCCTCTTACGATAGAACGCTTGCTTGAGATGCTGCGCCGGGACGAATAAAACCCCCCCTTCGATTGCAAATGTTGATGGTTGAATTCTTAGCGACTATTATAAGTCGGCAATGACGTAAGTATCGAACACCTTAGGGTGCGTGGAAAAGAAAAGCTTTGGAATTGAACGATTATCCATTAGAGGAGCCGACATAAAAAGCTTCCATAGAGACCTTGGTAGTACCCTCCCCATTTGCAAAATTATGTGGGGAACCTCCCCAATCTATGATCTATCTTGACCTCTCTCCAAGAAAGAATTCTGATAAAAAGGGTATATTCCCTCTTCGAAGTTATTTTATATGTTAAATCATATTTAATTTCAGTTGTGTTAGAGGTTGTCACGATGCCTACTTTCAGGTTTTCAAAGCCCTGTCAAATGATGTTATTTAAGCTTCCACTTTTCTTCAAATAATGAATAACCCTTTCTTGTTAAGTACCAGTATCTTCTTGGTTATTCTTTTCTTTGTATTTTCTTTGGAAACCGCACCTTTGGAATCTGTTCAATTTTAATCCAAGGTGTTCCTTTAAGAAATATTGTCAAAAGACGATAATCATTAAATTGACCTCGAATTGCTTTCATACCTTTCAACTTCCACTGAGACGAACAACCCTATACTTATAGGGGCTACAAGGACTATATGTCTGTGTGATAGAAGTCTGATGGGACGCCATCACTTGTAAGTTGTGAAATGCAAGAAGGCTAATTACCTTTAGTAATGTCTCAATCGAGGCACACAACGTTGAGTTCTTATGATCATGTTGATCTCTCGGTAAATTCTTTTACCTCCAATAAGGTTACCTTAAAACTCATAACCTTGTGATCACCAGTGTGTGACGTTTTCCTTGATATGGGAGCTGTCTTTTCAAGGCCCCATAATTTTTGTTGTCCTCATTGAATTCTAAGGGGGAGGCCAACCAGGTCAAATAAGTCAAAATTCGCTGATAGGAATTAGATTCGCAACGAAATCGCCTATGACAGGAGCGAATCCCTAAGACGAATAGAATATTAGTGGCATATCAATGAAATTGGTTTATTCTCCCAAGGAGATTATGATAATGGAAAGTGTGTCAATCGATACATGTGAAAGGAATAGTGATGTGCCGTGAACTCCAGTGACAACGGTGTTAGATAGATGCCCTATAGTGGACGAGATTTTACACAAAACCCAAGTTAGTCCAACAAACTAGAAAGACAAAAGATTTCAAAAACAAGCGGCTAGTAACAGCGAAGACAGACAGAGAAAGTATGCGGACTAAGCCCGCGAGTATAGAGATAGTACTGCTATTGATAAGCTAAATGGCATGTTGATGAATGACAAGAAAGTTTAGGTTGGTGTATTTTCTGTACAAACAAGATGGAGAATATGAGGTTAGAGATTCGTGATGCTAAAAGATATCCTCGTGGAAGGAATTAATGAGATTTGGAAAGAAAGGGAAGTTGAGCCCGAGATTCATTGGGCCATCTAAGATTTTAAGACGCGTCAGGAAGGTGGCCTACGAGCCAGCCTTACCCCCCCCCCCCCCCAAACTTGTAGAATGGTCATAACGGGGTTCATGTGTCAATGCTACGTCAGTATACTATAGATGCCCGACATGTGTTAGAGTACGAGCAGGTAGATATACAACTTGGTCTGACTTACAAAGAACAACCTGTGGAAATCGCGGATAGAAAAGAGCAAGTGCTAAGAGACAAGGTTGCCAAGCTAGTGAGAGGTTTGTGGAAAATCAAGAAGTGGAAGAATCCACTTGGGAGTTAGAAAGTACAATGGGAGAGAAGTACCCCCCCCCCCCCCAATTATTCCTAAGCTGATTCCGGGACGGAATCCTTTTAAGGAGGGGAGACTGTAATAACCCGAATTTTTGGTAAAATTAAAAACTTTTCTTATTATGATTAAGTGCATCAGTGAATAGTGAATTTGGTGGATGAATAGTGATTTTGAGGATTAAGAAAATTTTTCATGCCACCTATGTACGAGAGGTAGTGTGGATATTCTGAAGTCATATTAGTGATCTACGGAGTAAATAAGTGAATGCAAAGACGATCGGAATTCAGAAATTCCAAATTTTATTTTGGTGTAGTATTTGACCGGACAGTGAATTATATATTACTATAATCAAGAAATGAGATATTAAATTGAGGATTTGTGGATTTAATATTCTGGAATTTTATTATATTTGATTTGAGAATTTAGAACGAAAACAGCTGATACTTTATAACGAGATTAAGCGATTAAGCAAACGAATCATGGATTAAGGATTGAAATTATGACAAGACTAAATATCCTACATGATCATCAAGAGAATTATATCAAGTGGATTCAAGGATTTAAACAAAAAGGAAGCTAACCAAGAGTTAAGGAACTCTATAAAAAAAGAGATTGAGAATATTCGAAGAATCGCGAGAACATTTTCTAAGAACAAGGAATAAAGAGGGAATAGATAAGGGATGTTGGAGTTAATATTGATTTAAGGGATTGTGCCACAATGGAGTAATAAAATGCAACATATAAGCTGTAACGTATTGATTTTATTAAAAGGACACAGAGACGATCCAATTGGTGGAAGAAGAAAAACCAAGGTGTCATGCATGAAAATCAACCAAAAAGCTAATGGTGTAATTGCAACATTGGCAAAAATGGGGTTGTTTGATGAGAGGCCAACACTTGGACCAATGAAGTGTTGACAACACAAAAGAAAAGATGCATCCAAGTTAAAAACAAAAGAAAAGCAAAGATGAGCAAGAAGCTCTCCAATCTGCCAAACAAGAGCACAACTCAAGGAAAAATTCATATCTCCACTTCTATCCATCCATAAATCACCGAATTTTAACCATAGCTTCTAAACTCCATGGGTAACATTCTTCCAAAATTTCGTGGTCAACAAAGAGGTGTAGCCTAGTCAAATCCCTTCCCCAAGTTGAAAATTCCAATCTGCCCTGTTCCTGGCAGTTTCTGCCATCGATCTTAAAACGCCCATAAGTAGAGCTTCAAGTATTCCCTGGTGATGATCTAGGACTCAAAAGAAAGACCGAGAAGAGCACAAGGTCTGGTAGGAATTTTATCACCAAACTCTTATTTTTAGATTTGTTAGGAATTTTACAAGATAAGGATGAATAGTAACTTCAAGTGGTTTTCTTGTTTTGATCTTAAGGATTTAGCACTTAAGGACTATCTAAGGCTTGTTAAGTGTTTGTAAACACTTGGTAGTGTTGCTAGAGCTTCCAAGAAGGTAAAACCCTAACCCACCTTTGAGTTTTATATGAGTTTTGAAGTGGTTTTGATGTTCATGTAAAGTTAAGATCATGATTAAGTGATTTAGTGATTGTTTGGCTTTGTTTAAATGTGTAAAATGATGGGTGTTGGATTTGAGCCTCGCCACTGATCTTAGAGGTTTATGATGGTTGTTTGTTGAGGTTGTGGATGTATGGTATGCCCGGTGTGGCTTGGTTATGTTGTGACAAAATGGAAATGCTCGATTTAGAGCCGTCGTAATGCCCATTTGTTTTGTACTGCCTTGACAGTAGTCACCCGAGACCATAACTGTGTCTAAAGAGTAAGCACTGCATATTATTGTGTAGATATTTTTGTCTAGTTTGTTTGGCCGCAAGAATCATGTCAAAAGAGTTTACGGTTTTTGAGTTATGGTCCTTTTAGTAAAAGTTGTTCGAGAAATGAAATTGCAGAAACACATCAACTTCATGACTGTGTTGGAGACCCTTACAAGTGATTATAAAATATGAGATTTCGTGGTAAAGTGTTAAGATCAGTTGGAAAGAGGTGTGCGAAGGTTTCGAGTCCAAAAGATTATTTTTCGATTTTATAAAAATGTGTTAGCCGAGGTTGCGCAAGTGAAAACCACTAAGAACATGACTTAGAAACCAATGTTGTAAATGGTTAAGTATAACTTGTATTCGAGGATCGATTTCGGACTAAACCTACGACTTAAGTAATTGTCGATTAGCATGGACTTAGTACGAGCCTATAACGAGCTAGTAATGCCTTGGTTGTGTTTCACTTACGTGTTTAAGCATTTAGTACAAGTGGATTATCCAGGGATTAATCATGCGTTTTCTTTGACTTTGTCTAGATTGTCCGGCATCGTCGCGAACCCCTATCACTTCTCGAGCATCAGGAAAGTTTTTAAAACCTATACTTACTGTTGTTGTGATAATAAACTGTTTTCATATATGAGATGTAAATGCGATATATAAATTGCATGCTTGTTTTCGAACTGCTATATATAGCAATACTTGAGGATATGACTTGATGTGGGGCTTATAAGCTAGATATGGGATATCAGTTATAAGCCAGTTTATATATAAATGCCCTAGGATAAGGGCGGGTGATTTTCTCTAGATTAGAGGTGATTATGTTTTCTGTATTGTTAAAGATTATTTTCCGATAAAGATATCGGGTAATTGTTATTCGAGGATTAATTATTTATTTAATGAATATTATTTTGAATATTCATTTAAGGATTATTTATTTAATGAATATTACTTTTGAATATTCATTTGAGATTTAATTATTTAATGAATATTATTTTTGAATATTCATTTGAGATTTAATTATTTAATGAATATTATTTTCGAATATTCATTTGAGATTTATTAATTAATGAATATTATTTTGAATATTCATTTGAGGTTTACTTATTTAAGGAATATTATTTCGGATATTCATTTGAGGTTTACTTAATCGAAGAATATTATTGTGAATATTCATCTGAGGATTATTTAATGAATAATATTTTTGAATATTCATTTGAAGATTATTTATTTATTTAATGAATATTAGTTTTGAATATTCATTTGAGGATTATTTAATTATTTATTTAATGAATATTATTTTTAAATATTCATTTGAGGATTATTTACTTAATGAATATTATTTTTAAATATTCATTTGAGGATTACTTACTTAATGAATATTATTTTCAAATATTCGTTTAAGGTTACTTATTTAATAAATATTGTTAAGTATTTTCAAATCAAAAAGAGGTTCCCATAACAATGTTTTCCCATTTAAGTCCGTCTTTTAAGAGGATTTAAATGCTCGTTCATCTATCAAAAATATGGGAAACCTGATTTTAGTAACTGCTATTCATTTTAAACTCTCAAACTCAAAAACTGTCAGGGGACAGATATTTTCTCGGAGCAATTTAATTGCTGCCAGTCAAGTATTGTGTTACCACCTCAACGCTCGAGGGGTAAATTCCTGAAACAAGTCGATATCCATTAACAAGCATCGTTTGGGAAATATTGGAGAATCTTCCTTTCCAACCTAGATGATATATGATCTTTATGATCATATTTTCTCTATATTTTTAGTTAATTTTGCATGAAATTGGATTCTATTTAATTGATTTTCATGTTTTATTTCAGGGATTAAGGATTTCTTATAATAGAAGGATTGTGGTTGAAATTGCAAAAATTTAAGTGAATTCTAGCAAAATTCGGATTTTCGGATCAGCTTGCGCAGTGTTCACTGTTTTGGCTATAACCGGAGTTTCGGATGTCCGATTGGGGTGATTCAGGCGCCGTTGGAAAGCTTACGAGAAGACCTTTAATTCAAGTATGGTCTCAGATTTTATTGATGTTCCAAACTGTCCAGAAAATGGCCAGAAGCAGACAGCTCGAATTTTCTTCTTTGGAATCCTATTCTATTAAGGAGATTCCTTTGTTTTATTATTAAATAAATAAAATATTTTAATATTAGTCATATGTCAGTTTTATATGACATAAATATTCAGTAGACAAAAGAGACACGTACGTGACTTGTGTGGAGAACAGTTACATACACTTAAGAGAAAAAGCTCGGGGGAAGAAGAACAAGGAAGCATTCAAGAAGAGAAGCCATTGGAGAGGATCAATTCTAGAGTTTTTATCTTCTCTTCACTTTTCTTTATTGTAACTTTGCTATAATGACTTCATTCTTGTGTCTAGTACTCTTTGTGATGTTTAACTAAGTCTCCTTCTAGGCCTTTACTGGATACTTGTGTTTTAATATAAGTTTGTTCTTTAATTCTCTAAGTATGGTGTTCATTACAATTGTTTATATTGATTTGTGTTTAATGCTTTTCAAGGAATGATCAACCTTGGAATTTAATTGGTAATGTAGGTGGACTTGGAAAAGAAAACCTAGATTAAGGCCATGTCAATATAACTTGGGATTAGTAATATGCTAATTTGTGTTTAAGATAGGAATATACTTAAACACCCTAGGTAGTCAAATTAAGGTGGAGGTTAATGCTGTTCTAATACTTAAATTCTTCATAGGGATATGGGAATTAGTTGATGAATTAGAATCACTTGAGATTCGGAAGGTCCTTGTGGTTAGTTAAGTGCCTTAGTCTAGCAATTGGAACACCATAGTAGAGATGAAGAGAGTAGCTTATTAATGAACACAAGTTGAAGTTAAAGGCTTAGTTTTTTTAATCTTGATATCTTCTTTGTGTTAACTTAGTACTTAGTGATAATTAGTTATGTTTGAAACCACTTATTATTTTGACTTGAATTAGAAGAAAAATAGTGTATGGTACTTAACAACTTAGATTTAGTCCTCGTGGGAACGAATTTTTATACTACTTGCTACGATATGTGCACTTGCATTTGATGTGTAAAATCGCTAACAAGTTTTTGGCGCCGCTCCCGGGGACTACTTTTAAGTATTGATTTGTTAATATCATTACATTGTTTAGTATTTTAAGATCAAGTTGTTTATTATATTGTTCTTTTGTTTTATTTTGTAGGAGTTTAACGTTGTATGCGTAAACTTGGTTCGTCTTCACTTCTACCACTTGATTTGGAGATTGAGAAAACTACAAGAAGGAATAAAAAGAAAGCTAAGGAAGCTAGGAATCAGTCATCCACTATGGCTGATCAGAATGATCCTCCGGATCCTAATGCTCAAAGGCGGATGCGGGTTAAGGAGTACATCATGCCTTCTTTCGATGGCATTCACTCTAGTATTGCAAGGCCAGCTATTGCAGCAAATAACTTTCATGTTGATTCAGCTACAATGCAGGCTATTAGGGACAATAGATTCAATGGTCTTTCAGCTGAAGATCCTAATGCTCATTTGAGGAATTTTCTTGAGATTGTTGATAATTTCAAGGTAAATGGTGTTTCTGAAGAGGCTATCAGATTGAGGCTATTTAGTCGTTCTTTGGATGGAAGAGCAAGAGAATGGCTCGATTCTTTGCAAAATAATTCTATCACTACATGGAATCAACTTGTTGAGAAATTTCTAAACAAGTATTTTTCGCCGGCAAAGACTGAAAGATTGATCAAGGAAATTCAGAATTTTCAACAGTTTGACATGGAGTCTCTTTATGATGCTTATGAGAGGTTCAAGGATCTTTTGCGAAAGTGTCCACATCATGGGCTATCTGATCAACAGAAGATTAGAACATTCTATAATGGTTTGACAATACAATGTGCTACTCAAGTTGATGGAGCAGCAAGGGGTTCATTGATCAATCAATATCCCGAGGATGCTTTTGAGATTTTAGAGGACATCACTTCAAATAATTGCAGGTCTTATGATCGGACAAGTTCAAAGAAAGTAGCAGGTGTGTATGAAGTTGATCCTTTGACATCTTTCTCGGCTCAAATGGTTTCTCAATTTGAAGCTTTGAATAAAAAGCTTGAATCTTTTTCAATGGATAGACATCAACCAATTCATCCGGCTCATCAAGTTCAGAATGTTTCTATTTTTTGTGATATGTGTGGGGAAGGACATCCAACTCAACAATGTCCATTGATTTATCATGATGGCGCGCAGTCTAGTACAGTGAACTATGTGGGGAATTCTAGCAATCAACAAAACAATCCATATTCCAACACTTACAATCCTGGTTGGAGGAATCATCCCAATTTTTCATGGAATAATAATGTTAGACCAAACATGCCATACAAGCCTAATCCACCACCTGGTTTTCAACAAAATCAAAGGCCACATGAGATAGACAAGAAGCCAACAACTGAAGATCTTTTGCTTCAGTACATGCAGAAAACTGATGCTTTGATTCAAAGTCAAAGTGCTTCCATGAGAGCTTTGGAGATGCAAGTGGGTCAGTTGGCTAGTGCTATCAACAATCGTCCTCAAGGTTCATTGCCTAGTGACACAGAGCCGAATCCAAAAAATGATAAAAGGGAGCATTGCAAGGCAATTATTTTGAGGAGTAGAAAGGAAATTGAAGGTAATACAAAGAAAGTTGATGATGGGGAAAGTTCAGAAACTCATTCTAATAAAGTTCCTAAGAAATTTGTGAATGAAGAACCTATTGCACTCTCAAATCCTCAAGATGTTGCATCAACACCAAAGAAGTCATTGTATCCCCCACCTCCATTCCCGCAACGATTACATAAGCAGAAGCAAGACAAGCAATTTCAGAAATTTATGGATGTTTTCAAGAAATTATCCATTAATATTCCTTTTGCTGAAGCATTAGAGCAAATGCCAAGTTATGTCAAGTTCATGAAGGATATTTTGTCAAGGAAGAGAAGATTGGAAGAATTTGAAACCGTGGCTTTGACGGAGGAGTGTAGTGCTATCCTACAGAAAAAGCTTCCTCCAAAACTCAAAGATCCGGGAAGTTTCACTATTCCTTGCACTATTGGAGCGCAATACTTTGGTAAAGCTTTATGTGATTTGGGGGCTAGCGTGAATTTGATGCCACTTTCAATTTTTACAAAATTGGGAGTTGGAGAAGTGAAACCTACATCCGTGAGGTTACAATTGGCAGATCGTTCTTTAGCATATCCAAGAGGTATTGTTGAAGATGTTCTTGTGAAGGTGGACAAGTTTATCTTTCCTGCTGACTTTATTGTGCTTGATATGGAGGAAGATGCAGATATTCCTTTACTTCTTGGTAGACCATTCTTAGCTACGGGAAGAACGCTCATTGATGTTCAAAAAGGAGAGTTAAGCATGCGAGTGCAAGATGAACATGTGACATTTAATGTTTTTTCTGCCATGAAGTTTTCTAATGATGAGGAGAGTTGTTTTTCTTTGAGTGCTATCACAGGTGATGATGATGTACACATGATGACACGTCACAATATGGATGCTTTGGAGTTGTCCTTACAAGACGAAGGTGATGAAAGTTGTGAAGAAATTTCTGAATGTATCAAGGAACTCAATGCATTGCCAACTTATCGAAGAACTTTTCAGAAATTTGAATCTTTTGAGATGCCCGAGAAATCTAAGGCATCTAAGCCTTCCATCGAAGAACCTCCTGAAGTAGAGCTTAAACAACTACCGACACATCTCAAATATGCATTTCTTGGAGAAAATTCTACTTTACCGGTAATTGTATCTTCTACTCTTTCGGTTGAACAAGAAGAAAAGTTGCTTCGAGTCTTGAAGGAATATAAGAGAGCTATTGGGTGGAAAATTGCTGATATTCGAGGTATAAGTCCTTCATTCTGTATGCACAAAATCTCAATAGAGGAGGGTCACAAGCCTACTATTGAGCATCAACGGAGGTTGAATCCTATCATGAAAGAGGTGGTGAAAAAAGAGATCATCAAGTGGTTAGATGCGGGAATCATATATCCTATTTCTGATAGTTCTTGGGTTAGTCCAGTTCAATGTGTGCCTAAAAAGGGTGGAATCACAGTTGTTGCTAATGAAAAGAATGAGCTAATTCCTACAAGAACCGTCACGGGATGGAGGGTGTGTATGGACTACCGAAAGTTGAACAAAGCCACAAGGAAAGATCATTTTCCTCTACCTTTTATTGATCAAATGCTTGATAGATTGGCGGGCAAAGAGTTTTATTGTTTCTTGGATGGTTATTCAGGCTATCATCAAATTGCTATTGCACCAGAAGATCAAGAGAAGACTACTTTTACATGCCCTTTTGGTACTTTTGCCTTTAGAAGGGTATCATTTGGTTTGTGTAATGCACCATCGACTTTTCAGAGGTGTATGATGGCTATTTTCTCAGATATGGTAGAGCAAGGGATAGAGGTTTTTATGGATGATTTTTCTGTGCTTGGTGATTCTTTTGATGCTTGTTTGATGAATTTGGAACGGGTGTTGCAAAGGTGTGAGGAAACTAACTTGGTACTTAATTGGGAGAAATGTCATTTTATGGTTCAAGAAGGAATTGTGCTTGGGCATAAAGTGTCGGGAAAAGGTTTAGAGGTTGATAGAGCTAAGCTAGAAACTATTGAGAAGCTTCCTCCTCCGAGCTCTGTTAAAGGAGTGAGAAGTTTTCTTGGCCATGCTGGTTTTTATAGGCGGTTCATCAAGGATTTCTCGAAAATTTCAAAGACTTTGTGTAATTTGCTTGAAAAGGATACAAAATTTTCCTTTGATGATGCTTGCCTTGAAGCATATGAGGAGCTGAAAAAGAAATTGGTTTCTGCACCAATTATCATTGCCCCTGATTGGAGTCTTCCTTTTGAGTTGATGTGTGATGCTAGTGATTTTGCGGTTGGAGCAGTTTTGGGACAACGATGTAACAAGATTTTTCATTCTATATACTATGCAAGTAAGACACTTTCTGGTGCTCAACTTAATTACACTACTACTGAAAAAGAATTGCTTCCTGTGGTGTATGCTTTTGAAAAATTCAGGTCTTATCTTGTGGGTACCAAAGTGATTGTGTATACTGACCATTCTGCTATCAAGTATCTGATTGAGAAGAAGGATGCAAAGCCTCGTTTGATAAGATGGGTTCTACTTTTGCAAGAATTTGACTTGGAGATCAAAGATAGGAAGGGTTCAGAAAATCAAGTTGCTGATCACTTATCTAGGTTGGAGAACAATGAGAATTCTGATAATTCTCAAATCATTGATGATTCTTTTCCTGATGAAAGACTCATGGCTATCAACAACAAAGCCCTTCCTTGGTTTGCTGATTTTGTTAACTATTTGGTAAGTAATATCATTCCTAATGAGTTTACTTATCAACAAAAGAAAAAGTTTTTGCATCAGGTTAAATCTTTTCTATGGGATGAGCCTTTTCAAGCTTGGTCCGGATAATGTTCTAAGAAGGTGTGTTGCTGATGATGAGATAGAAAGTATCTTGAATGATTGTCATAATTCTCCTTATGGTGGTCATTTTCAAGGTGATAGGACTGCAGCAAAGGTCTTACAATCAGGTTTTTACTGGCCTTCTCTTTTTAAAGATGCTCATGAATTTGTTAAAAGATGTGATCGTTGCCAACGTACTGGTAATATTTCTAGAAGGAATGAAATGCCTTTGAATTATATTTTGGAGGTTGAATTGTTTGATGTATGGGGTATTGACTTTATGGGACCCTTTGTGATGTCATTCCGGAATCAATATATATTGTTGGCAGTTGATTATGTTTCTAAGTGGGTTGAGGCCATAGCAACCCCAACCAATGATGCATTTGTGGTGCTTGAATTTCTGAAGAAGAATATTTTTACTCGGTTTGGGACTCCAAGAGCTATTATTAGTGATGAGGGGACACATTTTTGCAACAAACAATTTTCAACATTGTTGTTAAAATATGGTGTTCGTCACAAGGTAGGATGTGCTTATCATCCTCAAACCAATGGGCAAACTGAAGTTTCTAACAGGGAAATCAAGCAAATTCTAGAGAAAATGGTGAATTCTTCAAGAAAAGATTGGTCTAAAAAGTTGGATGATAGTATTTGGGCTTACAGGACTGCATATAAAACACCATTGGGAGCATCACCCTATCAGTTGGTTTATGGAAAATCTTGTCATTTGTCAGTGGAGTTAGAGCACAAAGCTTTTTGGGCAATCAAGAAGCTTAACTTTGATTTTGCTGCAGCTGGAGAAAGGAGACTTCTTCAATTAAATGAGCTTGATGAATTTCGATTGAAATCATATGAGAGCTCTAGAATTTACAAGGAAAAGATGAAGAAGTGGCATGACCACAAAATTCTACCTAAAGAACTTGAGTCGGGACAAATGGTTTTACTATTTAATTCACGGCTAAAGTTGTTTCTGGGTAAACTCAAATCACGTTGGTCAGGGCCTTTTAAGGTGGTACAAGTTTATCCATATGGGGCTGCTGAAGTAGAGGATATGCAAACAGGAAGAACATTCAAAGTAAACGGGCAAAGATTTAAGCTATATTTGGGTGGTGACATTGATCGTAATGTTTTATCCATCACTTTTGCTCAGCTATAAGGAACATGATGAGTCAAGCCATGACTATAAATAAGGCGCTTTTTGGGAGGCAACCCAAACGTATTGTACGGTGTTAGTATCAGGTGTGAATTGATTTTAGTCATGCGTTGATTTTAGCCTATAATCAAGAATGTGTTTCTATTGAAAATGGAGCAAATCAGTTGTCACTGTGGTGACAACTTTATAGCTCTGCAGTGATTGGAGCATGAATGCTTGATTGGAGAGGCAGGGAAATATCACCGTGGTGCTCGTTTTTTGTCACCAGCAACTTAGCAAGTGTTTGACACTGAATCCGCGGTGACAACATTTCGTCACTGGGGTGTGAAATCCCTGGCGCCAATGTACACAATGTTGCTATCCCCGTACATACTACTGCTAGTTTACTTTGTTTTTGTAATTTGTTTTTTTTTTCCTTTTTTTTTCCTTTTTCTTATTATGTTTTTTTTATTATTATTTTGTATATATTATCAATAGCTTTTGTTATTATTATTTTTTTTAATTAATACGTACATTATTATAATACTATTTTTTTTAGTGGTAATTTTTATTTTATTTGTTTTATTTTTATTTTTTGTATATATCATTTTTGATTGTTTATTACTATATACACATTTTTTGTTTTCAATTTTTTTTGTAATATCTTTTCATATGTACATATAAATTACTAAAAATAATGTTATCTATTATAGTTGTATATGTTTTAAATATGTGTGATTAGGTTAATCAGGTGTATGTATGTGGGATACAACGTGGTTACACACGTTCTAAAACAGAGACTCGAGAACAACAGCAGCAACGCAACCTCCAGTCGCGATTTCTGCTGTAATTCAGAAAACAAGGGACGCCTATCTCTGTGTGTTAAAATCTGGAGCTTAATATCTCTGCGGGTGTCTTTACTTGGTGTATAGTTGCCGTTGTTTTCACTGAATCCTGCATTGAAAGTGTTTGACAAAAGTCTTCACTCGGTATTATCTTGCTTGTGTTGTCAACTGTCAATGAAGCGCTCAACAACATCAAACACCCAGCCTCCGAAAAAGAAACAGAAGCACACTGCTGGTACTGGCTCAACAATTACCCAAAAGTATCCAATTGTGACACACACTGATAATAAGCAGCGGGATCTTTTTGTTGCACTTTCCAAGCGTAAGATGTTGCCAAACAGATATGTGGACCTATCATCCTTGTCTCTGCTGAAAATCACTAATTTTCAGTCTATGTTGGATGAAATAGGTTGGAGTGACTTAATGCATATGGATGAGCCTTCATATAAAACTCTTACTTGTGAGTTTTTGAGTTCTTTTCGGGTGATCGATGAGAATACTTTGTCATTCAGAATCGCAAATGTACAACATGAACTCACCAAAGATGAATTAGCTGACATGTTTGGATGGAAGCTGATTGAGCAACAAGTACTGCCACACAATTATGCAACTCCTTTTTGGCTGGAAATCACAGGTTTGCCAAGTAATACAAAATATGTTCCTCGCCTTGCTGCATCCTCAGCAATACTCAGTTACAGTCTTCGTTACTTTGCTCGACTTATGTCATTTACTATGTATGGTCGTGACGAAGGAAATAACAAAATTCAAAAGGATGAGCTTGTTTTATTGTACCACTTTGATGAGGGGCTTCCAGTGGATTGGACAAACTTGTTAATTAGCAGATTTCTATATCAAGCCACGCGAGACAGGGGTGCACTTGTGATGGGCGGTTTTGTGACGAGAATTGCTAAAAGGTTGGGTGTATTTGATTGTAGCAAAACCAATTTAAAAAGGGTAGACGGATGGCCAGCTACAATCGATGTGAATTATTTACTTGGTATGCACATGGTGCGACCCGATACTTTAGGTAAAGGGCTAACACGAGTTCCTCCCACACGTAGTTCAGTACAAATGGAAACACAGGCACCCGAACCTACACTTTCACTAAAGGAACAAGTTTCCAAATTGCGCCAAAGCCAAGCTTCAATCCTCAAAGGCCAGGCTGAATTACAAAAGAGCTTCAAGCAGCTTTTGCAAAATCAAGACAAGTTGGAAAAGCAAATCACAGACATGTTTGATTTCATAAAGCAGCACTATTCGCATCAACCATCATGACACCTAGGGGATTTTTTCTTTCTTTTTCTTCTTTGTAGATTTGTAGGAGTTATTTTGTTTAGTTTGTTTTTCCTATAGAGTCATTGAGGACAATGCCTCACTTAAGTGTGGGGAGGTGTTCTTGATATAATTCTAGCTTTGTGACTTGATAAAGATGAGATGATGAAATTTAGTTAGTTGTTTGTCAAGTAGATGATGCACTGCTTGTTGCAAGTTTTGCTAAATCTATCCATGCATGCTAAGTGATCTTGTGTTGTCAAAACTTTTGTTTGAGAGGTGTAATGCTATGTTCTTGTGCACACTTTCACTAGCAAGTTGAAGCTAGTAAATTTCTCGAATGTCATAAGTAATTGAAAGAACATAAGATATGTGCAAGATGAGTTGATGTTCATGCTTTGAGTACAAGTAGGTGCACTTGAAAGAAATTCTTTTTGTGACTTGGGATTGATTATCTTTTGACACCAAGTGAGTTTTTGAGCCTATATGCATATCTTTTGCATCTTACATTCATTTGCTGGTGTGTCCACATTACATTTGCATTGCTAGCACTTGTCTTAGACCCTTCTTGAGATACATGGCATTGAATGAATGATAACATGATAAAGGCATCTAGGATTAACCTTACATTTTCCCACTTTAACATACCTTGCAGTTATGATCCATTAGTATCCTTTTGAGCTTAATCCATTTTCTTCTGTGACACACCACATTACGTGCCTAGACCTATTTCTTTTGTTGGCCTAACATTAAATTGATCCCTATTTGTCAAAGGCTAGTGAAATGAGGAGGGAGTAATAAGGTGTGATAAATGTGTTACTTGTGATCATATTTCTAATTTTGGGAAATGTTGTGGTTGATTCGTACTTGCTTAGTATGTGTGTTTGGGACTTTTAGCGGATCATTGTGATTGTATATATGTTAGTGTTTGGTTTGTAGCTCTCGAAAAAAATGGATGAATGAAAAAAAAAAAAAACAAGGCCATAAAATAAATAAATGCCTTGAAAAAAAAATATAAAAAAAAAGAATTATTCATGTGAGAGCATTTTCTTTTGTTTTCTTTAGTTGTGTTCTACGATCCTTCATCTCAAGCTAAGCAAGTTACATGTGCTTTATAGTCTGTGGGGAGGACATATGGGGAAATTATGTGTTGATTTGGAGAATCACTAGCTTTTGACATTTCACCATATTTAGTTTTTCTTGACATTCCGTGTCCCTAGCCCCATTACAACCCGAATAAAAGTCCTTTTGATTATCATTATTCATGCATGTTGTGTTTTAGTTGGATCGATGCCAAGTGTCAAGCGTGCTTATGTATATGATGAGATTGAGTGATACACTTAACCTATTCTTGAGCGTGATTCTTTTATGAATGAAAGGTGAGGTATTGCTTGAGATATGGAAATCCCAAGTTTTTCTTGATAGTGTGCTCTTGTATGCCTTGCATGATTACAAACTCTATTTTGCACTTGACATGACCTTGTGAGTACTTATGCATATTCTTTGAGTTGACTATGCGGATACTTGCACTTTTGACACCAAGACTTAGACTTTGCACCTTGATTCTTGAGTTGAGATAACATGGGTGATCTTGTTTCTGTGGAGTTACTCTGGCATGCATCAAATACATGGTAGATAACTCTTACTTATTGATATCATCATCATCTTTGTTAGTCACATGAGCTAGATGGATTTTGTGGGTACATTCACTACAAACCCTCACGAGACACAACTCGTCCTACTAAGGCTGCCTAGGTGTTTAAAGGCTTGTTGCATATGCTCAATGCAATCGTGTCATCTACAAAAGTGATGTTAATAAGTTTGTGTGTAGTTTTTGTTTTCTTTCTTTGCCCGAGGACGTGCAAGAACTTAAGTGTGGGGATACTAGATATGACTACTGAGTGGAGTCGTATCAACAAGTATTACACTTGGGGAAAGGATGACGATCTTTACGTTTCAGAGTCATGGATTTCATCTGAACTAGGAGCAAGTGTAAGAGGTCGAGTCGCGCCGATCCATCATTTTATTGCCCCAAATGGGCCGGGAGATCCAGAAAGGCGGTAGACAATGTCAGGCTGTTGTGATTCTTCCATCTACAAGTAGAAAACATACTTTTGTTGTACGACCTGCTACTGATCATAGTAAGGTTGGTACGACGGGCGCGGTGAAGGCTCTAGTATTGGTTCATCATCCAATTTGGATATTCCTGCAACATGTATTGGGGTGAAGAACCGATCATGTTGGCAGGAGGTCGAAAAGTGTTGGGAAATGAAGTGACAATAAATTCATGCAACTTCATCTTTTATTTTATGAGTTATGACTCTGATAAAACCTTACTCAAATTACATATGCATAAGTGGATTTTGGGTTACGAAAACATTATGTTAATTTTCCTTGTAACGTCATCTTTTATATTATACTAGAACTTTGTTCATAGTATGAATATCGAAGGTTTGCAGAAATATTATGAAAATGATATTTGAAATACAACAATGGTACTGTTTTTGGAATACATTCCGATAAGGAAATAATTTCAGTATCGAGATATTTTGACAAATTATTGTCTTATACCCGCTTTATTCTGGGTTGAGTTAAAGGCAGGATTATGCCATACTTTTATTACCTTGCAGAGCTATTGCTCACTCTTGCTATTGTTTTATATATATTATATAGCAGCGAAGCAGGATGCCAATGGGACGACACATACCCCGCAAGGCGTTTCCATAAACAGTTTCTAGCAGTGATCCCGAAGAGTGGTACGAACCAATCGAATCAGGCTACAGCTTTTGGTATTCAACTTATGTATAGATATGAATGGTATGAGAGGATTGTGAGCATCAGAAGGCTAAGTTGGTAATGTAACATTACTTAGAAATTGTATCAGTGACAGATTCAAAAGACATTTGGGTATTGTAATAAAAATTAATTATTCCGCAGTTGTTGTATCGTGTCGTTTCTGAGACTCTAACCTGTGTGTGTGTGTGTGTGTGTGTGCGAGACATATATTGTGGAGTCATGAGCAGGTGAATTATGAACAGTGTGAGTAATACAGGTAAGGCAAGGAGTAAATGGATCGTGACTACTCTAAATCCCTGACCCCGGATTTGGGGTTGTTACAGATTTTAGTAAGGACAAATAAAAAAGGTAACATGTTTTAATTGACAAAGGGAATTGCCCGACATTAAAAAAGGTTTTAAAATAAATAAGTAAGAGTTACCCGTGATATTTTTGGAAAATGAGATATTTTAGTAAGAACAAATAGAAAAGATAACATGTTTTAATTGAAAAAGATAATTTCCCGTCATTTTTTTGGAAAAAAAAAAAGTGGATTTTGTTAGAAAACAATTAGAAAATTGTGTTTTAATTATAAATTAACCTATAATTCGTGCATGCACGGGCCAACAAAGGAGATTAAAAACTGACAGACTAAAAAAATTAATGGGAATAGAAAATATTAAATAAAGAATCTAAATCAATATAATAAATTATAAAATTAGAAACTTAAGTATTAATTGGAACATAGAAAAAATAAATAAATAATACAAATGGGGCTGATGAAGATAATTGAGACATTATTAATTTAATTTTATTATTTATTAAAATAATATTAATAATAATGACAAATAGAAAAGCTAAAATGTTTTAATTAAAAAAAGTAATTGGCCGTGATATTTTTAAAAGTGTTTCAATTTTATTAAATGTATTTGTTAAAAAAAATGCGGTAGCATGTTAAAACAGGTAAGCTTTTTTAAATAATTAAAAGTAATAAAATAGGTTTTAAAATAAATAAGTAAGGGTTGCACATGATATTTTTGGAAAAGAGAGATTTTAATGAGAACAAATATAAAAGGTAATATGTTTTAATTTAAAGGTAACTAGTTTACTAAGCCGCGCTTCGCAGCGGCTTTATAATAATATCTCTAAATTTTCTCAAAAAATATTCTACAAAATACGTTTTAAAATAAAATAATATTTCTAATATAAAATGAAGTTTTGTTTTGAATTATATATATATATATATATATAATTCTAGATCGTTCAATCAAAAACTACAATTATACCTTCAGAGCTATTAAAATCTTCACTACCTCCAAATTTACTCCCAGTAAGAAAAAAATCAAAAAAATATGAACAAACATCCTTTTTGTTGCTGGGAGAATTGTTTTATTAATAATGATCTCTTTTTGTCAAAACAAATAACAACCACTTTATTTTTTTTTAAAAACAATTAATGACCTTTTCTCGATATTTCTTATTATTGTATGACTTTTGTTATAAATGCACCGACTTATTGAATTTTGTTAAAAATGCACACACTAAATAAATTCTTCGGTCGAATAAATATTAACATGATATTTTCGAAATACATACACTATAAATTTCTTAATATACAATTTTTATCTTTGAATTTTCATGTATGAATTACAGAAAATATTTTACTAAAAGATATAATCTTTTCTCATAAAAATTAGAGAAATAACTATCTAAACGTAAAAAAACAATGATAAAATTTGTTTTTAAGACATGATGAATTCTCCACTTTCGAGTAAACTTGTATACAGGTGTATCAACTTTTAACTATAAATTCAAAACTAATAACGTACACACATAAATATATAAATCAATTCACAACTGAATGTACATGAAAATCACCTTGCTCAGCCTATTATTTTAACTGATTAACTGATGAATCCCCCTCCTTATTAATCCATGTCTTAACTCAATCAACACTAATAACAAATAACTTGTCTTGTCAAAGATTTTAATATGATCCTGCATTAGGATACAAACAAACTTAATAAGACAAATAACATAAAGGAAAAAGTCTCATACTCATGTACTCATATACACACTTTTATCATGAACAAACAAAAAAGTAAAGAAGAACAATGTTGACAACAAAAAATGCAGTAGACAATTAACAAAGTTTATGTGTATATTTATACTATTAATTAGTTGTTTGTATGAAAGTATTAAAGGTAATTAATTATTTACCAAGTAATTACTTAATTTTTTATGCAAGACTGATCTAATTTCTTAACTTCTTATTTACCAATATGTTTTTGTATTTTCTATTTTATTACATTAAAAAAGAAAGTTTATGAGAGCAGAATGTTAAGATGGTAATTTAATTTGAAAAGAAATATTATGAGAATATCTAGATAATAACAAAGGGAAGTTCAAAATAATGTAAAGTAATACACTTTTTTTTTAATTTAGATATTTGAAGGCAAGAATATTATAATTGAATATTTAGTTTTCTCCATTTGTAATATTTAGTTTCCTCCATTAGTAAAGATCTATTGTATATTTACCTTCTCCATTAGTAGAGATTTTAAATGCAAGAATATTATATTTACTTTCCTCCATTAGTAGAGATTTTAAATGCAGAATATTGAAATTGTATATTTAGTTTCCTCCATTAGTAAATATTTAAAAGGCAATTGAGATTTTTTCTAATCTTTGGTATTAATTACTTAATTTTTTATGCAAGACCGATCTAATTTCTTAACTTCTTATTTACCAAAATGTTCCTGTATTTTCTATTATATCACATAAAAAAAAGTTTAGGAGAAGAGAATGTTAAGATGTTAATTTCATTTGAAAAGAAATATTATGAGAATATTTAGATAATAATATAGGAAAGTTTAAAATAATGTAAGGTAATACAATTTTTTTATATAATTTAGATATTTTGAAGGCAAAAATATTATAATCGAATATTTAGTTTCCTGATATTTAGTTTCATCCATCAGTAAAGATCTATTGTATATTTACTTTCTCTATTAGTAGAGATTTTAAATGCAAGAATATTATATTTACTTTGCTCTATTAGTAGAGATTTTAAATGCAAGAATATTGAAATTGTATATTTAGTTTTCTCCATTAGTAAATATTTAAAAGGCAATTGAGATTTTTTCTAGTTTTTGGTATTAATTACTTAATTTCTTATGCAAGACCGATCTAATTTATTAACTTTTTATTTACCAAAACGTTCATGTATTTTCTATTATATTACATAAAAAAAAGAAAGTTTAGGAGAGCGGTATGTTAAGATAGTAATTTCATTAAAAACATATTATGAGAATATTTAGATAATAATAGAGGAAATTTCAAAATAATGTAAGGTAATACACTTTTTTTCTAATTTAGATATTTTGAAGGCAAGAATATTATAATTGAATATTTAGTTTCTTCCATTAGTGATATTTAGTTTCCTCCATTAGTAAAGATATATTGTATATTACTTTCTCCATTAGTAGGGATTTTAAATGCAGAAATATTATATGTTTCCTCTATTAATAAGTATTTAAAAGGTAATTGAGATTTTTTCGATTTTTTAATATTATTAATTCAAAAAATTGAGAAAATTAGAAAAATAGAAAGAATCGATCTGAGAGCGCCACCTCATCGCCCCCGTCTTCTCCTTTATATCAAAAAATTGAGAAAATTAGAAAAATAGAACGAAGCGATCTGAGAGTGCCCCCCGTCTTCTCCTTTATATAATAGTATTGATTGTACGTGATATTTTTGGAAAATGAGTAGATTTTGTTAGAAAAAAGTAAAAAAATATGTTATGAGAACAAATATAAAAGGTAATATATTTTAATTTAAATAATTGTCCATGATATTTTTGGAAAAAAAGTAGATTTTGTTAGAAAAACGTGTTTTAATTGTAAAACACAAATAATAAAGGCAAATAGAAAAACTAACATGTTTTAATTAAAAAAAGTAATTGTCCATGATATTTTTAGAAGTTTTTTAATTATATTAATTGTATGTGATAAAAAAAACGTTGGTATTTTAGAATATGTAAGCTTTTTTAAATAATTAAAAACATTAAAATATGTTTTAAAATAAATAAATAAGGGGTGCACATGATATTTTTGGAAAATAGAGATTTTACTGAGAACAATTATAAAAGGTAATATATTTTAATTTAAAGGTAATTGCTTGTGATATTTTTGGAAAATGAGTAGATTTTGTTAGAAAAAAGTAAAGAAATACGTTGACATGAGCTTTTTTAAATAATTAAAAGTATTAAAATATGTTTTAAAATAAATAAATAAGGGGTGCATTGATATTTTTGGAAAATAGAGATTTTAGTGAGAACAAATATAAAAGGTAATATGTTTTAATTTAAATAATTACTCGTGATATTTTTGGAAAAAAAAGTAGATATTGTTAGAAAAAAATGTTTTAATTGTAAAAGACAAATAATAAGGACAAATAAAAAAACTAACATGTTTTAATTAAAAAAAGTAATTGTCCGTGATATTTTTAGAAGTGTTTTAATTATATTAATTGTATTTGATAAAAGAACGTTGGCATTTTAGAATACGTAAGCTTTTTTAAATAATTAAAAGCATTAAAATAGGTTTTAAAATAAATGAATAAGGGTTGCACATGATATTTTTGAAAAATAAAGATTTTAGAAGAACAAATATAAAAGGTAATATATTTTAATTTAAAGGTAATTGCTCGTGATATTTTTGGAAAAGAGAGATTTTAGTGGTAATAAATATAAAAGATAATATGTTTTAGTTTAAAGGTAATTGTCCTTTGTCCGTGATATTTTTGGAAAATGAGTAGATTTTGTTAGGAAAAACTGTTTTAATTATAAAAGCCAATTAGTTACTTACTATTCTTATATTATTAAATTAGTTTTTAATTAGAATAAAGTATCGAAAACCGAAAACCAAAACTTTTAATGTTTCGTCTTTAATAATATTAGCCTATAACCCGTGCAAACTAAAAATACAATACAGAATAAAAATCAATATGATAAATTTTAAAATGAGAAACTTAAATATTAATTGTAACATTAAAAAAAAATAAAGAATACAAATGTGGCTGAGGAAGATAAATGAGGTATCATTAATATTATTATTCTTTTTCCACGAATATTATTTTATTATTCATTAAAATAATATTAATAATAAGGACAAATAAAAAATCTAACATGTTTTAATTAAAAAAAGTAACTGCCCGTGATATTTTTAGAAGTGTTTTAATTATATTAATTGTATTTGTTAAAAATATGTGTTGGCATGTTAAAATAGGTAAGCTTTTTTAAGTATTTAAAAGCATTAAAATAGGTTTTAAAATAAATAAATAAGGGTAACACTTGATATTTTTGGAAAATATATATTTTAGTTAGAACAAATATAAAAGGTAATATGTTTCAATTTAAAAATCATTCTCCGTGCTATTTTTGTAAAATGGGTAGATTTTGTTAGAAAAAAGTATTTTATTTATAAAAGTCAAATAATAATGACAAATAGAAAAGTTAATGTGTTTTAATTAAAAAAAAGTAAATGCTCGTGATATTTTTAGAAGTAGTTTAATCATATTAATTGTATTTTTAAAAAAAATACTTTGGCATGTTAAAATATGTAAGTTTTTTTAATAAGGACAAATAGAAAAGTTAACATGTTTTAATTAAAAATAAGTAATTGTCCATAATAGTTTTTAGATGTGTTTTAATTATATTAATTGTATTCGTTAAAAAAATACAATCACATGTTAAAATAGGTAAGTTCTTTTAAATAATTAAAAGTATTAAAATAGTTTTTAAAATATATAAGTAAAGGTTGCACTTGATATATTTGGAAAATAGAGATTTTAGTGATAACAAATATAAAAGGTAATATATTTTAATTTAAAGGTAATTGCCCGTGATATTTTTGGAAAATAAGTAGATTTTTTTAGAAAAAAATGTTTTAACTATAAAAGGTCATCAACTAGTTACTATTTTTATATTATTTTATTATTTATTAAATAGAGTATTAAAATAGGTTTTAAAATAAATAATTAAGGATTGCACCTTATATTTTTTGAAAAATAGGAATTTTAGTGATAACAAATATAAAAGATAATATGTTTTAATTTAAAGTAATTGTCGTGATATTTTTGGAAAATAAGTAGATTTTGTTAGAATTTTTTTTTAATTATAAAAGACAATCAGCTAGTTACTGTTTTTATATTATTTTATTTTTTATTAAATAGAGTATTAAAATAAGTTTTAAAATAAATAAGTAAGGATTGCACCTCATATTTTTGGAAAACAGAGATTTTAGTGATAACAAATATAAAAGGTAATATGTTTTAATTTAAAGATAATTGAAATGATATTTTTGGAAAAGGAGTAGATTTTGTTAGGAAAAAAATATTTTAATTATAAAAGGTAATCATCTAATTACTATTTTTATATTTTTTTTTATTATTTATTAAATAGAATAAAAGACCAAAAACCAACCAAAAATCGAAAACCAAAACTTTCAATGTTTCGGCTTTAATAATATAGCTTAAAACCTGTGCGATTCACGGATTGTTAATTGTTATTTTATTATTTTTTTAAATATTTTATTAATTGTATTTTTTAAAAATAAGTAGGCATGTTAAAATAGCTAAACACTTTTAATTAATTAAAAACATTAAAATAGATTTTAAAATAAATAATTAAGGGTTTGCCCATTATATTTTTGGAAAAAAAGGGGTTTTACTAAGTAAAAAAAATGTAACATATATATATTTAGATTAAAAAAGGAAAATGCCCGTGATATTTTTGGAAAATGAGGTTTTAAAATTTAATAATTAAAAATATTTAAATACGTTTTAAAATAAATACGTAAAGGGTTTGTCCGTGATATTTTAGAAAAAGAATGGATTTTAGTGAGAAAAATAGAAAAAGTAAGTTGAAAATTTAGAAAATGAGGGACTTTGTTAGAAAAAATCTATAATATGTTTTAGCTGAAAAAGTAATTGGTTATAAATAGGTATTTGATCATATATATTTTTAATATTTTTAGTAATTGCATTTGTTAAGAAAAATAAGTAGGCTTGTTAAAATAGGTAATTTTTAAAAAATAATTATAATATTAAAATATGTTTAAAAATAAATAACTAAATGTTTGTCCGAGATATTTTTCGAAAATGAGGGTTTTAGTAAGGAAAAATAGAAAAACTAACATGTTTTAGTTAAAAAAGGTAATTGCCCGTTATATATTTGAAAAAATAAGGGAATTTTTTAGAAAAAATAATGTATTTTAGGTGAAAAAGATAATTGATTATAAATAGGTAATATTATTATTTAGTAATATATTTCTATAAATAAGTAAGGGCAATTAAATAAAATCACAACGTACCATACCGACCAACCAAACTTTTAATATTTCGTCTATTATATAATAGTATTGATTGATAGTATAGATAGTATAGATTGTCTTTGCTGAAAATTTGAATGTAAATAAAGAATGTCTTCCCTAAAAATTCGAATATAAATAAGAAAATTATATTTTATTGAATTAAAATTCAGAAACTATAAAAAAATAAATAAATAGCTTTCGACCGGTTGAAGTTTTTCTTTAGACTGTATATATAAAGATATTGATTTACCTAATGAGCAGAAAACAGCTTGTAAACGTACGTGCAGTATAGGCTAATGTTTTTTATCAAGGGAATTAGCAACTTAGCAAGATGCTTGTAGGCCTACACTCGGCCCAATCCCCACATCTTTACAAATTGCAAACACTGAAACACACAGTTCTGTTTAAAATGCAAATGGGTCTAAAATGTGTTTACGACCTATACTCTTGATACTTGTATTATTTTTTCAACGGGTTAATGATCTAGTTGGTCACTAAAGTCAGCTTAATGTATCAAGTTGGTCACTGAACTCAAATTGAACTCAAACAGGTCACTAACTCGAATTAATTGTTAACTCCATTAAATGAGTTGAATTTTTTAAACAAAAATTGCTACATGGTGCTTGTTATTCACGTGACTAACGTCTATTAACTTAACTATAGTTAGTTAACTAAGTTTAAGCAATTGAATAAAACATACGAACAAAAGTAAAATATATGAATCATATTTACAGTGTATTACAAATTGATTGTAGTGTATATATCAATTAGTTCTTTTAATTTTATGGGATGTCAACAAGGGTTAATGTTTATGTACATCATCATGGTTTTTTAAACATTATCAAACCGAGCTACCAATTTAGTTGTAATGTTAAAGGTCAGCAATTTTCGTGTAAAAAAGTGAACCCATTTAACGGAGTTAACATTTGATTCGAGTTAGTGACCTGTTTGAGTCCAATTTCAGTTCAGTGACCAACTTGATACATTAAGCTGACTTCAGTGATCAACTAGATCATTAACCCTTTTTTCAACCAAAAATCAATATACGGATTAAATGGCGTTTTGGTCACTCAATTCATTATAAATTTTTAATTGGGTCATCGAATTCAAAAAAATTTCAGTCACATCATTATACTCTTAATAATTTTCATGGCCGTTACACTCCGTTAAAAATTAGACGGAAAGCTGACTAAGCTTTGTGATTTAGCTTGAATAAATCCATCGTGGCATGTACAGTCAGCTGAAGTGGCGTTTTGGTCATTCAACTGACTAGAAACTTGTAATTGGGTCATCAAACTGAGTAAACTTTCATTCAGGTCACTGACGATTACATCCGTTAAAAATTGAAAATAAATCAGATTAAGAGTGTTCTTGCAACAACGTTAAGGGCTCTCCTACAACAAATACACACACATTACCATTAAGGGTTGTATTTTATCAGATTAGAAATTTTTTTAAATTCAAAATGGAAAATACACATTCAATTAATATACTTATAAATCGATACATACGAACAAAAATTTTAAAGATATCATTTTTTTTTCAATCCAAAGTGTAATTTTTTTCAATTTGTAATTTTTTTTGGATGATTAGAATTTAATTTAATTTAAAATTGAACATATCCATTCAATTTATATGCTTGTAATCGATACATGTGAACAATTTTTTTTTAATATATCACGTCTTTTCAATCCAAAGTATAATTTTTTTCAGTTTGTAATTTTTTTCGGATGATTAATTGAACATACCCATTCAATTTATATACTTGTAAATCGATACATGTGAACAATTTTTTTTAAAGATATCACGTCTTTTCAATCCAAAGTATAATTTTTTTCAATTGGTAATTTTTTTCGGATGATTAGAATTTAATTTAATTTAAAATTTTATATATTTGTAAATCGATACATGTGAACAATTGTTTTTTAAGATATCACGTCTTTTCAATCCAAAGTGTAATTATTTCAGTTTGTAATTTTTTTGGGATGATTAGAATTTAATTTAATTTAAAATTGAACATACTCATTCAATTTATATGCTTGTAAATCGATACATGTGAACAATGTTTTTAAAGATATCACATATTTTCAATCCAAAGTGAAATTTTTTTCAATTTGTAATTTTTTTCGGATAATTAGAATTTAATTTAATTTAAAATTGAACATAGCCATTCAATTTATATGTTTGTAAATTGATACATCTGAATAATTTTTTTTTAAGATATTACATTTTTTCAATCCAAAGTATAATTTAATTTTTAAAGTGAAACCATTAATCTTTAGGTCAGTGACCTGAATGAAAGTTTCTTGAGTTTGATGACCCGATTGCAAGTTTGTAGTCAGTTGAGTGACGAAAACGCCGCTTCAGCTGACTATACATGCCACGGTGAATTTATTCAAGCCAACTCACCAAACTTAGTCAGCTTTTCGTCTAATTTTTAACGGAGTGTAACGACCAGTAACCTGAATGAATTTTTTAAAAATACAATGATGTGACTGAAAGTTTTTTAAGTTTGATTACCCAATTAAAAGTTTATAGTGAGTTGAGCGACCAAAACGTCTTTTAACCCATCAAAATATTTCTTAGGCAGCCATGAATCATGCGTCGTTTTTCTTCTCTATCTTGGTGCATCAAATGATTCAATGCAGGCATCACACTTGAATTTCCTCTAGATTTCTGCCCTATGTGATGTAGAACCAGTGTTCTAAAATGTTAGGCCGATTACACAATATATAATCGATATTAATATGATTATAACACTCAAGAACACTGTTTATGAATCAATAACTGAATTATATAAAATAACTCTTCTCTCAGTGATGTTAAAGAATCACAGAGAGCTGTTAGGTTACAAGAATAATATTCAGTATTCGCATCCCTTTTAGGGTTAACCTATCTGTGTTTATATAATACACAGTTACATAATCAATCTCTAATTGATATTCCTATAAATTAGCTATACAAATCATATCAAATTAGAATTGCTTCTGTCTTCTATTCCGTTTCCTTAACTGTCTCAATATATCTTGCTTCTCTCCATCTTCAAGATATATTGCTTCTAGAATCTTCATATTAGCACCGACAGTTAATAAACTCTTCACCCCGTCAGACTTTATCAAACTCTGACTGGCTTCTATTAAACTCTGTTGAGTACCTGGTACTTAAACACTGATGAACAAACGTCAGCAATTATATCTAACAATCTCCCCCAACTTGTGCATAATAAAGATGTACAAGTTAATAGATAATTGATGATGTCAAAACATATAACAAATGCAGTGTTTAAATATAATCAGAGTTTATCTTTAACTTAGAATAGAAAACTTTTAAAAAAAAACTTACAGTCAGACTTTACTTAATTTCTTCAATATCAGGCACTGTCCTGAGATAATCGATGAGAAGTCTCCTTTCAGCCTTTTCAAGCTCTTCCACCATGATTTCTTTCAGTTCCTTGAGCTCTGGATCACTTTCTCCAGTCTGGTAGATAGCTGCCCTTAGTGAATAAATGATGTTTTTCCTCATATCATTTCCTAGCTTTATTATGAAGGATTTATCTGATTCCAGATTAAATTCCAACACTTTTATGCCAAAATCTGTTCTGAGTCTTGCACTGTTTCTTTGCATCTCAACAAGATTTCCATTGTAATCTCTGTACCTTGGTATGTAAGAGCCAGCAGACTTTAAACCAGAAAGAATTCTAGCTTTCATCATCCTGCTTCTTAACACTTCGGCTGCTTGATGAGTTCTTTGATTTTTAACTTTCAACAGATACAACACATATTCCAGTTCTTCTTTCATCTTTAAACCAATATCATCTTCACTAACTCTGTATACTCTGCCATCAGATTTGAAGTATAACAGAAAATCCTTCTTCAACCCTCTGTGGTATATTAACTGAACTGATTCTAGAGTATCAAGATTTTATTGAGTTACTCCAACACCAGGTTCAGCTAAAGAAGTGTGATCCATTGGACTATTGTTCACTCTTTTCTCTCTATGAGATCCAAGCCCAGATTTATCTCTTGTTTCTTTTCCCATGACTGTTCTGCTTTGGAGAAGATTTATATTTGCTGGAATCAAAGAGTGTTGAACAGTGACTGGCTTGCCAAAAGTCCTTTGTAATTCTGAAGATAATTTTGTCTGTACAACTTGAGTAGTATCAGAGGTTGTCACAGCTTCTGATTTTTGAACAACTTGAGCAATGTCAGAGGTTGATTTGTTTATCCTTGATTCAACTTGAGCAACGTCAGAGGTTGAATAATTCTTCTTTGGTAACTGTCCTTCTTCTACCAGTTTACCTTTTCCTTTATCAGACTCTGTTATCATAGGTCTCCTTGTATATTGTAAACTCTGTTGAGTATTTTCTTTGATAGAAATTCCAACTTCCTTCTTTCTAGGAGCCTTTACTGATTTCTTCTTATAAGTACCAGCTTTAATCTTTTTCTGGTGTTCTTCAGCAAGAAGCTTCATCTCAATGTCTATATCTTCCATTGTAGCTTCATTGCCATGTTCTTCCATGAAAATCTTAGCAGCAATCTCTTCATCAGTAATTGGATTTGATGAAATCACTAGACTTTTAAGTCTTGAAGAAGATTGACCACCAGAGTTTAACCTCTCAGAGTTTGTCTGTCTAGCAGAGTTTGACCTAAGTCGCCCTTGCTCTTGAGAAGACTTTGACCTTTTCTCTGTTTCTCTGCTTCCACCATCATTTGAATCATCCCTCAGTCTTAAAGGTGGAGTCCTTTTGCATTTGTCTTTAGATATCTTCTCCCCCTTTTTGACATCATCGGGAATAAAAACTGATGTCAGCAACTCTAGTGATGCAGCAATAGAAGTTAGTTGTGAAGACATAACAGTCTGATTGCTTTCAACATTTGTAAGCCTCTTCTTGATCTCCTCCTGATCCTTTTGCATAGAAGAAAACCGAGCTCTATCCTTCCTCAATGCCAACTCCTTAATAGCAATATCATTACTCAATCCAAGAACAACCTTGTGAGTCTCATCAAAGCGGTTGTGCAATGACTTGACTTGAACAATAGTAGCCTTAAAATGAGATAATAACTCAGGATTAGTAATCTCTGTAGCAGTCCTATGTACAAAATCAGCAGCCCGTTGAGTAGAGAAAATGCAGTCTGCTCCTGACCAGTTAGCATAATGCATTTCCCTGAAATGATCTTCAGTTGCATTTTGATTTGCTTTGATAGACTCTGCTGTAGGATCTCTTAGAAAAGGTATTGACTCATCAGAGTCTGAAAGCTCAGCATTATCAGCATTGATCCCAGAGTTTGCATGATCAGAATGAACAGAGTTTACAGAAGTATGATCAGCATTATCAGAAACAACTCTATCTTCATTATCTTCAGCAACATTTTCTGCAGTAGCTTCAGCGTTTGGCTGTGCAGCTTCAGGATTCTCAGAGTTTAGATTGACAAGAACCTCTGCTTCTATAGGAACAGACTTTACAACAACTTCAACATGCTCAGAGTTTACAGTGGCAAAAAGCTCTGTTTCTTCAGGAACAGACTTAACTATTTCCTCTGCTATAGCTTCATTTACTTTCTCTACAGCAGCTTCAGGAATTGTCTGAGCAGTTTCCACTACCTGATCAACCTCCTCACCCTTTTCTGGAATTGAAATATTTACAGAAAGAATTTCTGTGTGAGTAGCAATTGACTCACCTATTATCCGGGTGGGTTGATCAGCTGCCACATCCTCAGTATCACAAATACTGATACTAGGATGTGCTTCAACATTAAAATCTTGTTGCTCAAAAATTTCAGCCTCTCTATCAGCATTTGCTAAGTTAGGCATAGAGGCTGCTTCAACATTTTCATTAGCCTCCTGAACAATAATCTCAGGAGCTTCAGTTTCCATAAAAACCCTGTCCTCAGCATCAGCATTTACAACAAGCTCCTCAGCAACAATTTCAGGAGCTTCATACTGGACAGCTTCATCCACATTATCAAAAAGATAATTGGCTACAAGTCTTCTTTTTCTCTTGTGAAGAGTTTCATTGTCAAGATCATCTTCATTATCAGCTTTTGATCTATTTGCTCTTCTCTTCTTATAATGACCCTTAGGTTCATTATTAGACTTAGACACACCTACATCAGTAGATGGTCTCACAGACCTTGCAGGTTTAGTACCAATGTGTTTAGTCCTACCACTGGATTTAGTCTTTGTAGATGTAGGAAGCTCTGTTTGTAAAGGCTCAGGTTGAGAATCTGATTGAGCTTGAGTAGGTGGATTAACCTGATCATTTATAAACTGTTGCACAGAGGCAGGTAGCAACAATTCTCCAACAACTCCTTTCTTAACATCCTTATTGATGAGATCAGAGAATATCCTCTTATGTAATTTAAAACAAGAAACATCTTCTTCAATTACATCTACTCCTTCAACACAGTAAGAAAATAAAATCTGACAGAATCTAGAAAAATAGACTACTCCTCTATTCTCTGTCATTTTCTCCCCTAAGTTATTCAAAACAAGTCGTGCAAAATCAAAATGATTATCATATAATAGAGAGTACCCGATTTGCAGACTGTCCGTGGGAATAGCATCCCAGTTTGTGCATTTCTTTCCAAAAGTTCTTGTAATGCAATCAAAGAAGAAGCTCCACTCCTTCCTTAAGAACGGTCTTTTCAACTGTCCAATCTTGTTCAAAGGTCCAGAATACCCAATCTCCCGCATCATCCTTATCAAATCATCATCACCCATGCCAATAGTGTATGATGAAAACTCAGGAAACCCCATTGCATCGCGAATGGTTCCAGCAGTAATTACATACTCTGTTTCTTCGAACTCAAAGATTATAGATGGATTCCCAGTTTCACCACCATCATCATACATCCCAGACTCCCAGAATGCCTTGATTTGTAAACCAGAAAGTTTTGCTGGTTCAACTAAAGCACGCTCAATCGCTGATTTAGCAAGAAAGTCTTGAATCATATGAAAAGCTTCTGGTGCATTGGCAGTGTTTAGTGGTGCTGCATAGTTGTTTGGAACAAATTCTAATCCAGACGAAACAAAAGCTGTATTTGCCATTAGTAGATTTGAAAGAAATCAAAGAAACTGATGCAAAAGCTTCAAAAGAGTTTGTAAGTAGGAAAGTGTTTGTGAATATGTGTGTGTGTAAATTGAAGTAAGATGTGAAAAGTTTAGACGTATGTGTGTGTATTGTATAAATATGAAATTCAAAATTAAAAACTGAACAGTTTGTAATCATTAATACACAACTGTCTTACGCCGTTAACTGTGTGAGTGGGACACGTGGCACACATGCAATGACTGACAGCTAATAATTGACAGTTTCCAATGCGCATGCGTAGTAAAAACAGCAATAATTACCGCCTGTTACACTTTTCTAGGCAATTAACCTCTCTCCTCTGTTTAAAACATTCTTGAACAACTGTCCAATCATACTCTTTTTAACTTTTGAAAACAAATGTCTTTTCTCAACATTATAATATGTCTGAAACAAACAAAATTTATTTTAATCATCAGAGATTAAAATTAAATTACCTCGGCGTAGAGTACACAAATCATCAGTGTTTACCAATCCTCCTCCTTTATAAATAAACTCTTTTCACAAACTGTACAGGTGTGAGCATTTGTGTGTGAATTAGCAGAGTTTACTGAATATGAATATTTAGACCATCTCAAAGTGCATAAAATCCACAAACTAAAGCAGTAAAAACTGGTTGCTCAAACTCTCATTTAAGATAAAATCTGATTTTTATATCTAAACTCTGTATACTGATATCCTTTCATTTAGATATATCTTCTATTTTCACCCCCTTTATGTATAATTTTTTTTTTTTTTTAAATTTATTTTTCCAGTAATCAGTGGTTGGCACTAGTCACCAAAAATCAAAGATTTTAGCCCTTATTTCATACAATAAGTTCCTGGATCTTCCTAGGCACAACATGATCTCAAAGGAATTTGTGCTCTTTTTGGCATCTTTTGATTTGAGGGTGAATTATTTGCAATTAATAATCAGAGTTTAGACTTTTCATCAGTTAATACAATTAATTTATGAGAGAAAATGCAAACAACTAATACAGACTCAGTGTATAGGATCAATAAACTAAGAGATGCTATAAATACAAAGACAGTATCATGCTATGTAAAATTTCTGCACATTTTGTAACCAGAATTTATACTACTGAGAAGGATTCATGATTACTTACTGAAAATCATGCTTCATACATTTTTCTTCATCGGTCCATGTGTTTCAGACAAAAATCACAATCAGAGTATAACATCAGAATTTAACCGACAGAGTATGACTGACAGAGTATGACTAACAGAGTTTACTTATCAGAGTTTAACATGCTGGTGCAAATAACAGTTAACACATGCAAAGAACCATGAGCATAAAATCATGTATTGAGTTTGAATCTAACCAGTATCTCTAGTCAAAACCAGAGATCATTCCAAGTTCATTTACCAGCCTTGTAAAGGTAGCTTCACTCAAAGGTTTGGTGAAGATATCTCCAAGCTGTTGGTCTGTAGATACAAAATGAAGTTCAATATCTCCTTCTTCCACATGTTCCCTGATAAAATGATACCTTATGCTGATGTGCTTGGTCATGTAGTGCTGTACTGGATTACCTGTCATAGCAATAGCACTTTGATTATCACAGTAAATAGGTATTTTAGAGTACCTTAATCCATAGTCCAGCAACTGATTCTTCATCCATAAAATCTGTGCACAACAGCTACCAGCAGCTATATACTCTACTTCTGCTGTGGATGTGGAAATTGATTTCTGTTTCTTGCTGTACCAAGAAACTAATCCGTCACCTAAAAATTGACAGCTCTCACTTGTACTTTTTCTGTCTATCTTACAGCCTGCAAAGTCTGCATCAGAGTAACCAATTAAGTTAAACTCTGATTCTCTAGGGTACCACAAACCAAGAGTTATGGTTCCTTTGAGATATTTGAAAATCCTTTTTACAGCTGTTAGATATGTTAGATGTGGCTCTCTGGGGTCTGCTTGAAATCTTGCACAAAGACATGTTGCATACATAATATCAGGTCTACTTGCAGTGAGATAAAGAAGAGACCCTATCATCCCTCTATAGTTTGTCATATCTACTGAGGCTCCTGTGTCTTTGTCTAGCTTTGTTGCAGTAGCCATGGGAGTTGTAGCAGATGAGCTATCAAGCATACCAAATTTCTTGAGAAGATTTCTGGTATATTTTGCTTGATTGATAAAAATCCCATCATCTGTTTGCTTGACCTGTAAGCCTAGAAAATAACTAAGCTCTCCCATCATACTCATTTGATATCTTGACTGCATAAGCTTGACAAATTTCTTACAGAGTTTGTCATTAGTAGACCCAAAAATTATGTCATCCACATAGATTTGAACTAACGGCAAATCATCACCATGATTAAAATAGAACAAGGTTTTGTCAATTGTGCCTCTAGTGAACCCACTTTCTAAAAGAAATTGAGCTAGAGTTTCATACCATGCTCTAGGTGCCTGCTTTAGTCCATATAATGCCTTATCAAGCCTGTAGACATAATCTGGATGTTTGGGATCTACAAACCCTGGTGGTTGTTCAACAAACACTTCTTCTTCAAGTTTCCCATTGAGAAAAGCACTTTTCACATCCATCTGAAAAACTTTAAACTTTTTATGTGCAGCATAGGCCAGAAAAATCCTTATTGCCTCCAATCTTGCAACTGGAGCAAAGGTTTCATCATAGTCAATTCCTTCCTGCTGAGAATAGCCTTTTGCCACAAGTCTAGCCTTATTCCTTGTAATTACTCCATCACTGTCTGTTTTATTTCTAAAAACCCACTTTGTACCAACAATAGATCTGTTCTTTGGTCTTGGTACAAGTGTCCAGACTTCATTCCTCTCAAATTCATTTAACTCCTCTTGCATTGCTGTTATCCAGTTAGCATCTTGAAGAGCTTCTTCCACTTTCTTGGGTTCTGTTTGAGATAAGAATGCATGAAACAGACATTCATTATTTGTAGCACTTCTAGTTCTTACACTAGCTTCTGGATCTCCAATTATCAAGTCAGGTGTATGGGATTGTGTCCACCTTCTTGCTGTTGGTAATTGGCTTCTATTATCATTATTAGATCCTCCCCCTTGATCCATGCTTTCCTGATTTTCTTGACCATTTGCATTCTCTGAGGCTCCCCCTGAATTGGACTGTTCAGTGTTTGAACTTTCAGAGTTTGACTCAGAGTTTAGATCTTCATTTTCAAAGCGAAGTTGATCATGATATTCTTCATCTTCTATTCCAGTTATTTTCTTGTCATCAAATGACACATGTATAGATTCCATGATCACTTTAGTTCTTAGATTATAGACTCTGAATGCCTTTGTTGATAATGGGTATCCAACAAAAATTCCTTCATCAGCTTTTAAGTCAAACTTTGTCAATTGTTCAGGATGAGTTTTCAACACAAAACACTTGCATCCAAATATATGAAAATACTTCAAATTTGGCTTCTTATTCTTCACCATCTCATATGGTGTTTTCCCATGCTTATTGATCAGTGTAGCATTCTGAGTAAAACAAGCAGTTTGAACAGCTTCTGCCCAGAAATAGGTTGGCAACTTTGCTTCATCAAGCATTGTTCTGCCAGCTTCGATTAGAGTTCTGTTCTTTCTTTCAACTACACCATTTTGCTGTGGAGTTCCAGGTGCAGAAAATTCTTGCTTCACTCCTCTTTCCTTGCAGAAAGCTTCCATTACTGAATTTCTGAATTCAGTTCCATTATCACTTCTTATTATTTTCACTTTAAAATCTGATCCTTTTTCCAGTAGCTTTACATGTTCCCTTAGAATTGAGGCAGTTTCATCTTTCTTTTCTAAGAAATACACCCATGTATACCTTGTGTACTCATCAACAATGACTAAGGCATACTTCTTTCTGCCCAATGACATTATATTTACTGGACCAAAAAGATCAACATGTAGAAGATGATAAGGATCCATAACTGAAGATTCAGATTTTGTCTTGAAAGATGACTTCCTTTGCTTGGCCTTTTGACAAGAATCACACAGACCATCTAAGCTTAGTATTGACTTTGGAAGTCCCCTTACAAGATCTTTTCGAATTAGCTCATTGATGTTGTTTAGGTTTAGATGAGAGAGCTTCTTATGCCATTTCCAACTCTCTTCATTTGAAATTCTTGCAGATAGACACACAGTTTTTCCTTCAGAGTTTGTTACCAAACTTGCTTCATAGATGTTATTGTGCCTGTGTCCAACTAGAACAACTTTCCCTGTAGATTTGCTGATTACTTCACAATATTCAGTATGAAAATCTACATGGTATCCTCTGTCACAGATTTGACTCACAGAAAGCAGATTATGCTTGAGTCCTGAGACTAGAGCTACATATTTGATGATGACACTACCAAGATTGATATTGCCATATCCCAGAGTACATCCTATGTTGCCATCTCCATAGGAAACTTTTGGGTCAGCTTTTTCCTCAAAGTCTGATAGCAGGGCTTTATTTCCAGTCATATGTCCTGAGCATCCACTGTCCAAGATAAGTGTGCTCTCTTTTATGCCCTGCAATCACAAACAAACACTAAGTGTTAGTTTTAAGGATCCAGACTTGCTTGGATCCTTTGGCTTTCTTAACAGTGTTAGCTTTTGCAGCAGAATCACTATCAACAGAGTTTAAACTAACATTGTCAGACTTTACACTTGCAGAGTTTGCTCTAACCCATTTCAAGTTGGGTTTTAGCTCATAATAGTCGTGATAAATAGCATGATAACTCTTGCAAGTATAAATGGAATGCCAAGTACTTCCACAGTGTGTGCATAAAGTTTGTGGTCTAACCCTAACATAATCATTCTTTACTCCAGATTTTGAGGGTAAAGAATTAATATCTTTGTTCTTATTGCAAAACCTGGCAAGATGGTTAGTACTACCACAATTATGACATGTTTTTCTAGGAGCAGCAGAATTAGGCAGATAATCATTTCTTTTATTAATGCCTACTTTTCCATTCCTATTTTTCTTAAACATTTTCTGTTTGTTAACAGACTTTACCTCTTTGAGCTTATGTTTAAATTGTTTCTCTATCATTAAACCAACATTAACCTGTTTATCACAGATTTTTACTGGTTCTTTAACAGCTTCTATCTCAACCTTATTCTCTGTTATTGAACCAATATTAACCTGTTCTTCACAAGTTTCAACTGGTTCCATAACAGTTTCTTTCACAACAACAGACTTTAACTTACTGTGTTCAGGAACAAATTGCACAGGTTTAAGTTGTGGTTTCACTTTGACTTTATCTTGAAACCTAAGTTCATCTCCCTCATTGTAACCTAAACCTACAGTGTCTGTCTGAAAAACCTGATGTGTGTCTTTTCCAGAATTTGTCCAGGTTTTAATCACTTTCCTCTCTTTTTCTAACTCAGCTTCTATTTGCCTATATCTTTTAAGCAATTCCTGTTCAACATAAACAGCATCATCTCTTTCCTTTTTAACTTGTTGCATGTTAACAAGCTCCTCTTCAAGAAATTTATTTCTTTCTTTAAGGCCTAGATTCTCAGATTTGATTCTTTCATTCTCTAAAGTCTGATCCCTATAACTAACATGTATGCTTTTAAGATAAATTCTCAATTCAGATATGTTATCAGTATCATAAGCATAAGTTGTTAAGGGTACCTTATTTTCAGATGACTCAGCTTCATCTTTAACAGTTGCCATGAGAGCATAATTGACTCCCTCATCTGAGTCTGAAGTGTCTGCCCAGTCCTTGCCTTTTGTGATGAGTGCTTTCTCAGATTTTCCTTTCTTGCACTCTGGAGCATAATGACCCATCTCTCTACACTTGTAGCACTGGATCCCAGACTTGTCTTTCTTTCCATTCTTGGTATATCCTCCATCAGACTTTCTGAAATTTCTCTTATCAGAATTTGAATCTTTCCTTGAGAATCTCTTTCCTTTCTTGAAGTTCTTGAATCCCATCTTCTTGAAGGTCTTCACCATTAAAGCAGCCATTCTTATCATCTCTTCTTCATCATCCTCAGAGTCAGAAGCTTCATCATCAGTATTTGAGCCATCATCAGAGTTTGATGACTCACTGTCAGATTTAATGACTAAAGCCTTTCCTTTGGCTTTCTTCCTTGATGATTCCTTCTTGACAGGCTTTTCTTCAACTTTAAGAGCAACAGATTTTGTCTTCTTTCCAGATCTTTTGTTTCTTTGTTCTATCTCAAGTTCATGAGTTTTGAGCAGCCCATAGATTTCATCAAGATCTGTTTCTGCAAGATCATAATTGTCTCTGATTGTTGTTGCCTTTAAATCCCATCTTTCAGGTAGGGATAGAAGAAACTTGAGATTTGACTCTTCAAGTTCATATTCTTTATCAACCAGGGACAAATCATTCAACAATTTACAAAATCTGTCATATGTATCTGTCAAACTTTCATCAGATCTAGAGTCAAAGTGTTCATACTCCTGTGTTAGAATAGTCTTCCTATTCTTCTTTATAGCACTGGTTCCTTGACACCTGACTTCTAAAGCATCCCATATCTCTTTGGCAGTTTTACAGCCAATAACTCTGTTAGACATAACATTGTCTAAAGCACTGTGGAGTAGATGTCTAACTTTTGCATCCTTTGCAATTGATGAGATGTCCTCAGGAGTCATATCTTTCTTTTCCTTTGGAACAGTCTTTTGTTCTTGACCATCAACAACAGGAGACAGTTTAGTCGGCATATGAGGACCATCATTGATTCTATCAAGGTATTCTGGATCTGTGGCTTCTAAAAACATGGTCATCTTTACCTTCCATATTGGATATTCCACAGGTCTGAGAATTGGAACCCTGATTGCCTCATATCGACTTACAGAAGCTGATTGAACCTTTTGAGCATTATAACCTACCTGGTTGTTATCAGTCATGATTATACTTGTGTTTAGATCAAAAACTGTATATATTTAACAGTCTTGGCTCTGATACCAATTGTTAGGCCGATTACACAATATATAATCGATATTAATATGATTATAACACTCAAGAACACTGTTTATGAATCAATAACTGAATTATATAAAATAACTCTTCTCTCAGTGATGTTAAAGAATCACAGAGAGCTGCTTGGTTACAAGAATAATATTCAGTATTCGCATCCCTTTTAGGATTAACCTATCTGTGTTTATATAATACACAGTTACATAATCAATCTCTAATTGATATTCCTATAAATTAGCTATACAAATCATATCAAATTAGAATTGCTTCTGTCTTCTATTCCGTTTCCTTAACTGTCTCAATATATCTTGCTTCTTTCCATCTTCAAGATATATTGCTTCTAGAATCTTCATATTAGCACCGACAGTTAATAAACTCTTCACCCCGTCAGACTTTATCAAACTCTGACTGGCTTCTATTAAACTCTGTTGAGTACCTGGTACTTAAACACTGATGAACAAACATCAGCAATTATATCTAACATAAAAGTCAGCGATTAATCCCGATTAATTGTCGATTAATCGCCGATTAATCGCTAGACGGCGGGCCACCGAACTGATTAAGCGAAAATCGGTCAATTAATAGTTTTTTCAGAAAAACGGTCAAAAATCGGATGAATCGGTCAAAAATCGGATTAATCGGTCAAAAATCAGGTTAATTATTTAAAAATAGTAAAAAATAGTTAAAATTAAAAAAAAATAATTAAAAATTTAAAAGGTAGAAACTTGATTAAACAATAGGAAAAATTATTATTTTTGTACATATAATTATAATTTTTGATGCCTAAATAATAAATTATCTTTATTTTTTCTCTTAAATTGATCTCTAATTGAAAAGTTAAACCTTCAAAATTTTATTTATTACAATTATATAACATTTTTAACATATTTGCATAAATATATGATAATAACATATGTTTAGTTGAAATAACGAAACAATTATATATATAAATATAATTGTATATAAAAAATATTATTAAATTTATTCCGATTAATCATTCCGATTAATCCCCGATTACCCGATTAATCCCTGGACGGTGCATTCACCGATTAACTCTGATTCCCGCTTTTTACAGCACTGTGTAGAACAAGTAATGGTCATCCTACGACTATTCAAAATAGGTAAAGGGTCTACTACAAACGTTTGTTACATTAAATCATATCATGAAAAGTTTTTGTTATACGTGTAAATGATGACCCTCTGTATATGCATATCAAAAACTCTACTATGTACACGTATTCTGAAAACTTTCCACAATACAATTTGTTCCAACAATCGTTTGTGCTTGACCATTCCTTATTCAAACTATTAGCTCAAAAAATTGTATTCTCTTTATTTCACCTACCAATATGTTCCGAATAAATGTTTTTTAATAAATGCATCAACAAACAAACCTTTTACATAACAAATTGAAAGTACAGCAAAACCGGAATCAGAACCTCCACACCCCTACAAAAAAAAACCCTGTTCACAACATATCTATCTGTCATCCCCCAGTAAAAGAAAGCACGAAAGAATGCCAAAAGTAATGTTTATACATGGTGTCGTTGGCTCTTGTACTGGAGCATGCGCTTGTGGTCCTTTGGTTTTCTTCAGTTATAATATAACTGGTCTCTTTTTACATATGTTAAAGGCTTCACCTTTTGTATTGCCCTACTTCCAGTATTTTAAAACTGCAAGCTTTTAAGGTGTCCCAACTCTTTTCTGCTACTCTTTTGTCGATACCATTGTTTATGTGCACGCGTGGGTTCGAAAGTTTCGGGTATCGCACACTCTTTCTATTTCTTTAGCATTTTTGGAGGTGGATTCTTGTATTTTATCTATCTGTCTTTCGAATTCATCGATATGCCAAAGTTCTGCCACGGCTTTCGACTCCTGCCAGACACAATGAAACAAAATTTGGTTAATTGTTTCAGCCACAATATTCCGAGATTTTATGCTTTAAAAGTTGAATTTTCGACATTTTATGTTTTAAAAGTTGATGGTAGTTAATGACAATGTTAGGTACCTCGAAACGGTTCTTGAATTTCATTCTCAATGATGTGTCATGTCAAGTATAGAATTATAATTTATATCATATTAATATTAGAAAAGTTACTAATTTGATTTAAATTAAACTACCTTATAAGATCTTTTAAAACGGTAGTTTGAGATGATAGTGAACCTCAATGCGCTTCAAATATTTAGATTCGAGATTATTAAATCTTTTCTCTCAAGTATTCTTAGCATAAAACTTTTGTTTTGGGTATTCAAATTCATGATCCAACCACTCATAATTAGTAGTTGAAGCACGATGATATATAGTGCACATTCTCCTGTTAGGTTAGCTTAATACATCAACTCATTTTTCGATTGAGTCACCAGAATGGTTTACTCAATTTCTTCTATATTTTATTAAATTAGAGTAAACAAATCTGAGAGCCCTAGGTTACCCAAAATATCTGAGATCGAGCCCTACACTTTCTAATTTTATTTTCATTTTAATTACCAACACTCAACAAAAGAGATGAAAAGACTTTGTTAATTTGCAAACAATCATGACACTTAACCTCGTATCGAAATGACTTGAATAAAAGCTAATTAGATCATTAAGTTGATATAAACATAGCATTTAGCCAAACTAATCAAAGTGATGACACTGACTTGCATCACCTTAATTACACATGAAATAGAAGTACATTAATACCACTTCTAGTAGTAATCTAGCCACTTAAATTAATACAAGATTCTAGTCCACATTTCTTGATTCTCCGATCTTCTTCCTTTTTTTTTTTTATAATTAAGATAAGAAGCTAGCCATGGTTAGTAGATAAAGACAAATCATGAAGCATTATTAGGCTACATGATTAGACAGTAATGGTTTGGTAAGCTGGTGGAGGCCCAATGGGTCGTACCCGACCCGTCAACCCAAGAAGCTTCTTCTTCTCCTTGATAGCCGGGTCTTCTAGTAACAACACTTTGTCCTTGTCTCGCACTCCAACCATGTGAAGATGGTCTTCATCTTCTCTCTCTTTTCCTTTGAACAAGATTCTTTGCTCCTTTGGCTCCAAACTTGTTATTACCGCTAATATCATCTTTAATTCCCCTGTTAAAAAATAACAATCAGAGTCGGATTTAATTATCACTAGCTAGTAGTATACATGTTTTTTACAAGGACCCGGGAGTAACCGGACTTGAACCCTCGACATCTCGTAAAATCTTATTTATATTATAAGAGTGATGATGAAGTTAAGTAGTATGAAACTGAGGTAGCTAGACTTGTTAAAAAAGGAATCAAGTGGAGGAAAATTAATTACCAAAAGTGGAAGTTGATTGGATAGAAATATCATGGCATTGGGAAACGGTTGATACTTTAACAATAATAATTCCTTCACCGGAACTATCTGTGGATGCACAAGAAGAGTCTCTCCTTTGCACAACCATGCCACCGGGACGAAGCTCCCATTTGATTTCACCGACAGGCATGGAAGTGGCTTTGCCGCTATTGCTACCGCCGTTGTCGGCACCACGTAGCTTAGATGAGTTGCTTCTGAAAAACCTCTTTGATCTCAACTTGATCATGTTTGTTGTGAAAGTGTTTGTGTTTAGTGTTTGTCACAAAAGCTCAAAAGTTATGATACATGGACTCCATGAGGATGGTGGATAAATTATATAGGAGTTGGGACATGCGTAAACGACAATACATGGTACAATAAAATAATTATTTTATTTCGATTTCATGGGGGCTAATGCACATGGGGGGAGGAGTTGGGGAACTGTTAATTGGTATTGTTTAAATTAAACACTAAAACACGCTTTGCTTGATTAAAGGGCCTAAAAAGCATTGTCGGCTGCTCGTTTACTTCTTTTTAAATACATTTCTATCAAGTATTGCTACTTCCATGGACTTCTGATAGTATTAGATAGTAGATACTGACTCATGCTTTCATAACTGCTGGGAGTTACAAAGAGTGATAAACGGCATTTGACCTAACGATTATCTTCTTTTCGTATTTTTGTGAATTGTCGATTCAAATTTATTTTGAAACATAAAATGTTGAGGATGTGCTGGAACTTGTGATCTTTTTCTAAATCGAACTTTGATATCATGTTAATTAATTAATGTATAATCTAAAATTTTAAATATTAAAGAAATATCTCAATATGATCTTATTCTTATACTATAATATAGAAAAGTTCTATGGAGACCATATTTAGTTGGAGATTTGGAGACCATATATGTTCTGCAACTAAAATACATTCATAAAATGCTCTATAAAAATAATACGGAGAGTAATATTTAGTAAACATAACATATATGGTCTATAAAATATCCAATTTGATTGTAATTTTAGTTCTACAAAGATATTATGCACATATCTTATTTGTAGAACATTTATAATGGGGTAATATGCATGACAATGTTCTGCAAGTATAACATGCGTGATTTACAAAAATATTTAATTTGATGATGATTTTATACTGGAAGATATTTAATTTGACAATGATTTTGTTACGTAAAGTATGTTCTACACGTTATTTAGGTTGCAGAACGTAAATGGTCTCCAAATCTCCAAGTAAATATGGTTTCCATAGAACTTGACTCTATTATAATAAATATATTTTTCAACAAAGAAAATGTACAATAGAACATACCGAATTTGTGTGTTTCGTCATTTACGAAATTTTGTGTGTTGTAGGTATTTAATCTTGTATCATTAGTTTGGTAATCATTTATAAAAATTTACAATTTTATTTTTGTGTAATCTCGGACGGGTGGAGTTCTTTGATTAACATGCTCCTCTTTCGAAAAGTACATTCGAGTGCATTATATTTATATTTTATTCAATATAAATTATCTATGTATGTTAAGATCATATGTTTTATGTTTATATTAAGGATGTAGAGTGGGAATATTAAACTGCAAAGGGTTCACCAGTTTCAAAGTTAGTGGTGTTTCCTTTAGAGCCAAGTTGTTTTGGAAGCGGAACTTCTGAATGCTGGTCTTCTCTTTTACATAAAACTAAATACATTACTCTTCATAGATGGAACACAATTGGTGTTTGTGAGCGATATCTATCTTAATTCCTACAACTCATATGGAACACATAAATTTGATGAATAAATTGGTTGATAGAGATTGTTTATGTATATTTTTTTGATTAATATATGACAATAAATGTCTAAACAATCACATCAATATATAATTTTACTTAAATTCAAATATATGATAATATCAATAATCAATAAATATTTAAATTGAACAAATTGGTGCAGCAGAACTTGAATCGAGCTCCTCACTAAACCGAATTCTTAATACTGATCATCTGAAGTTTGTCCAGGAGTCTCTTGCGTACGACATCCTTAATAATGATCTTATACAATTGGAATTGAAATCACGTAAATATCTTGATAATGCACTTTTGACATAGGAGAAACTTTGGATTCAGAAGTTCCGTGTTCGATGATTAAAGGAAGGGGATGATAACACGACCTATTCCTTCAACCCAACAAAGAATAACTGGAATCATAATAAAATATTATCATTGCATAAATCCCTGGAAGAACTTGTCTCAGAACAGGATCAAGTGACAGATCAAGTGATGGAGGTTTCTTTTGAGTTATTTCGGAATTCCCTTGGTAATGAGGATAGGGATGAAACAATTGATATTGAAGGTGTGAATTAATGCCCAACTCTTGAGGACTCATTTTTAGAACAGCCCCGGTTTCTGATATGTTGATATTGCAAACTCTAAAGAAAATGAAGAAAAACAAAGCCCCTGGACCGGATGGATTTGGGGTTGGATTTTTTCTGTCGGTGTGGGACATTGTAGGATCTGATTTCTGTAAGGCCATCAGGTTTTTCTTCGACACAAATTATCTCCACAAGGGTATCAACTCTGCTGCCATTGCACTAATTCCTAAGGTGCAAGCTCCCTCCTCCATGATAGACTTTAGACCAATCTCATTGTGTACCACTGCATACAAGTGCATTGCAAAGATCCCAACAGCTCGAATGAAGAAGGTCATGGCTGAGATTGTTAATTAGTCTCAAAGTGCGTTCATTCCGGGTAGAAAAAATCTATGATAATATCCTGCTGGCACAGGAACTTTTCAAGGGTTATACCAGGAACTCAGGGACATCTAGGTGTGCCCTTAAGATTGATCTTAGGAAGGCTTTTGACTCGGTGAGATGAGATTTCATGCTTGATTGTCTTCATAAGCATCATTTTCCCCTGAAATTCATTAACTGGATCCAATCATGCATTACCACCACTAGATACACTATCAAGGTCAATGGTGTCTACACTGAATTCTTCCAAGGAAGGAGGGGATTGAGACAAGGGGATCCTCTTTCCCCTATCTATTCACCTTGGCAATGAATGTACTCTCTGGACTTCTTAATAAAATGGAGCATCCATTCAAACATCACCGGAAGTGCAAAACTCTGAACATCACTCATTTATTCTTTGCATATGATGTTATGCTTTTCTGTAAGGCCGATATTGGCTCAATTAAAATGGTCACTGAATGCCTAGATAAGTTTGTCAGTTGGAGTGGTCTTAGACCCAATCCTGGCAAGAGCCATTCTTTCTTCCGGAATGCCAGCCCTACGGTGCTAGCTTGGTTTGATAGAGCTATTGGGTTTCCAAAAGGACAATTATTACTAGTCAAATTCTTAGGGGTGCCTTTGGTCGCTAAGCAACTCTCTATACAAAATTGTGTCCCGTTACTTGAAAGCATATCTAAAAGGATACTCAAATGGACAACTAGATATCTCTCCTATGTTGGGCGACTAGCCCTCCTCAAAGCAGTGTTATTCGCAATGCAATCCTTCTGAACTCAGCACTTTACTCTCCCCAACGAGGTCTTTAAAATAATTCAGAGGTTGTTAACAAGATTTCTCTAGAAAGGAAACATTGACTCAAAAGGGGGGGGGGGGGGGGGCTCAGGTCTCCTGGAAAACAATCTGTCTTCCCATTGAGGAGGGAGGATTGGGATTGAAGGACCCCAATGAGTGACATATGACACAATTCTTGTCTCTACTTTGCTTCATTATTAATGAAAAATGCAACACCATATGGGTTCAGTGGGTTCACAGACACCTGTTGCACAACCATTGCTTGTGGACGATAAAAGCCAAGCTTGACTGCTCCTTGTTGTGGAAAAGGATTCTATCCTTTCGTGGCCACTAGACATTTGAGAATGTCTCTAGGGAATGGAGAGCACTACCGATTCTGGAATGGTCCTTGGCTAAGGGGATGATCAATCTCGACAACTTTTAATTGTCCTTCTAAAGTCAGCGACATCTTTTTTAATGGTCCATGGCATCTACCTCCGATCACCACTGACATTCCAATTGACACGGTTTGTTGGCTGTTGAATGCGGATTCCACTTCATCGCCTTCTCCTTCTGAAAGGAATGATTGTTACATGTGGGATCTTACTAAGGTTCATCTTTTAAAAACAAGAACCATTTGGGATTCCACTCGGCACTTTGATTTGACACCTAGGTGGACTAGGATGGTATGGTGCAAGCTCATGGTAAACATGTTTGCTTTCATTCAGTGGTTGGCTTGTTTGGGACGTCTATCCACGATGTCTCGTCTAGCTAGGTTTAGATGTGCAATGAACTTACAGTATGTTTTCTGCATTGCTGGAAATGAAATGGTCGATCACTTATTTATCAATTACCCTTATGCGGATTACCTCATTCGAAGACTTCTTATGCCTCTCCAGATTGACCTTCAGGACTACTCTAATACATGGCTCCAGTTCACTAATAGATTGGATGAGCAACTAACTACTGTGTCACGAGAATTGGTTAGATGCATCATCCACTACGCCATAAGTGGTCATATGCAATGCTTTTTTACAGTTGTTATAGACCAAAAAAGCGTTGCATTAAGCTTATTTTTCAAAAATGCAATACCAAACGGCCGTTGCATCCGCGGGCGTGGCCTTTGATATGTAATGCAATACTTTTGGTCAGCTACTGCAACGGAGAGAAAGTATTGCATTATAAGTACACTGCAACACCAAAATCAAGGAAATGCAACACCAATGAGTGTTGCCTTAAACACAAGGCCCACTATCATGCCACGTCAATAGTGCAGCCCACTAAAATGCCACGTCAGTAGTGGGGCATGCGTGCCAGGTCAGTAGTGGGGCCCACATGCCATAATGCAACGCTTTTCATTATCTTTTGAAACAGTAATTTTTTTAATGCAACAATATATTTACTAATGCATCACCATTAGATTCTATAATTCAATACCATTTTCTTGAAATGCAACATTAAATAAGGAAATGCAACACTTTAATAAAAAAATTGCAATATTAGTTTTATACATACATAAATACCATTCAAAACATTCAGCATTCCATCCAAAACATCCTAAAACTAATCCAAAACAACCAAGGCATCTAACAACATACTAAATACCTAACTCAATCACAAAAAAAATTAAATAATACAAATAATCTCGTCCCCAAAATCCCAACATCCAAAATCCCAGCATCGTGAAATGTGTAGTATCCCAACATCGTGAAATGACCAATCTAGTCGAGAAGCACTGGGATGTCAACCTGAAACACATAGCGATATGTTGAGAAGTTTAACATCATAGAGATATGTCGAACATTAACGAAAGCAAAGCTAGAACAGTTTTGTTCAGTTCAACTCCATACTAGCAAACACCATAAACTGCTTTCCCATAGCTCACCAAAAAATGGGTGTCATATGTTGAAGAACAATATTACATCATAGAAATTGTTATAGTCTACATTTCACTTTATACATGATGTATTAATATCAAAAACACAAAACTGTAAAGATAATTAAACTAAAGCATACCCACCCAAGCTCACATACATTAAAAATGCAAACTGATCTCCCAGGTGTGCAATCAGATATGCAACGGCTGGAATTTGTAAGTCCATTAAACCTTAGCAGCACAACCATCAAATAGAGTAATTTGCATAAAATAATAAATTTTATCCCTGCCTCATACGTACACATAATTAGACCTAGCAAACTCATCCCTTAGCCACAACACCCCGTAAACTGCGATTCACCAGACTTGCTACTATAAATCACCAAATTTCAGATTAAAGAATTGCCCAACACTGTTGGTGCGTACGCTTTGATTAAAAACTAATAATAATTTAGCAACTAAAACCATGATGTTGTTTTTGGTTCCACACAATTTGTTATCTTCAAGGAAAACAAATTTATCAGTCCCCAACCTATCAATTTAGCAACTAATGACTAATCATATTTATATACCTCGACAAATTTCAGTTTGTAGTCAAGGTTCCCAAATCTAAGAAAACCCATTTTTATCAAGTCACTTTCTTAATCAAGAACTAGAAACCTTAATTCAGTCAGACTCACAGCACACATTCACTTGAACGCAAAATAAGAAATGCCTCTATTTTTAATTTGAAGTAAAAAAATACAGCTTCCAGCTCGTTATAACTTAACCAAAATACTTCTATTGCACAAGCTAAAGATTTAATAAACCACCTCTTAGGTTCTTGGCATAAACTAATAAAACTGGACAAGGATGCAATTTTAAGCAAATTTAATAATTTATTTAGGTAAAACCTGGCTTGGAAGCATTTGCTCCTGTCACAACCCCCATTGATCCTGCAATAGAAGCATACAGGTAAATGATATTGGTTAACCATCATTCCAGTTTGATGTATGATCACTGATACAGGTCCGAAACTATACCGGCAGATTAAAACCAAGGGATCCTGGTGCCTAGAGAATTAGTTCATCCAACTAACAGACAATTATATCAATGAGCCAATTAAACATTCTCAGTTAATTTCCAAGTAAAACAGAGAACAATCGTTTAGGTACTAGGTTGTACATTGTCCCTGTAACTAGAGCACAACCGGTTATTAAACACTTACTAGTCCATTGGAATAACATCAAAACAATAGTTAAACAATACATAAACACATTCACAATAAAATACATACATCTTGAAATACCCATTTTCAGTTGATTAAAATCTAAGAAAACATAAGTTTATCTCTAAATTTGAGTATAGAATCATTTCATAATAAAACAAAAATATATGAAAATTACATCAGGAAAGTAACTAAATTGATAGAGCAAATATTATGAATCGTGGAACATGTTCAATTTCTTGGATCAATCTGTTTTTTTTTTTGCTAAAACAGGGTTCCTTCTCCACCTTGCTGCACATTTTCTTTCATGTGAACTCATTCGGTTACTACCATAGTTGAGCTTTTAAAATTTTACGCACTTTCCAGCTTATAACACTGAGAACTATATCAAGGAGCTCTTAAGGTACTCTTTAGTATGAGGTTCGATTTTAGTCAATAAGTGCTTACAATTTTTCACCAGGAGGATAATGGCTTACACATAAATCTACAGTTCATGTCAGTGCTATATAACGTGTTGAGTATCCTCTGGCACTTACACATAAATCTACAGTTCATGTCAGTGCTATATAATGTGTTGAGTATCCTCTGGCGCTTACACGCCGAGAATTCATCGTTATTAGTAGGGCTTTAACATCAGATATTAATATATATACATGGTACAAAGAGTATTTATGAGTGATAGTTTGATATTTAAATTCTGGTGTTTCTAATGGCCATTCCGACTCGATAGCATCATTAGACAGAAGAAAAACATCCTCCCAGTCCACATTTCTATCTTGTTTTGGCTTTTGTTTTCAACCAACTCATTCAATAACTTAACTGGCATGGAGGTTTTAAATTTCTCTTCTCTTTCCAGCTTATAGCATTCAGAGCTCACTTTCTTCACTCTCTCGAGGAGCTCTTCCGGTATTCCGTGGTTCACCAACTGTTACATAATATATATTAAGCAGTTAGCGCACACTGAAACACAAGTTTATGTCTGTCCCAAACTGCACTTAATCGTCATTGACCAATGTAACATTATGTATTCACAAACCACGTTTTATTAGCTTCTAGAAAATCATCAGCAGTGGTATATTGGACTTGAATAAACTACTCCCCTAACCATAAATGAACATTTAATTAACTCTTATAATTTTCAACTTTATAAACAAAGTCACCTTATACTGCATAATTCACTCTTCTGAGCTGCAAAAACTTCAAGGTAATATCACTTTTAACTACTTCCATTAACCTTGTACAACTTATAAACTCTAAAACTTTATTTCCATGATCTACAGAGCAACTCTGAACTTATATATATATATATTAGAACTACATCATTAGCAGAAATTGACACTCTCTCTGTGCATTTTGACAGTCACTTAAATTATACATGATATGCTTGAAGTTCCATCACACACACGCACATACATATTCAACCACATCCACATTAAATAGTCTACTGAGCAATTTCAGAAGCCAAATGAGCAATTAAGCCAGCCAAGGAAGTAATTTGTTACGCTAAAAAAACTGAAGCAAAAGTAATTGGTGTGTACGAAATTATACCATTCAATGAGACAATACAAAAAGTAAAAATCACATATCAACCAAATCCCATATCAATCAAATACAAAACCCTAATGTATATCCTTAATCACTCAATACAAAATCCTAAATCGAAATCCCTATATTATAACCAATTCAGTTAGTTATTGAATACCTAATTGAAAGTCATAGAGTGGAAGCCCTAAAATGAAAGCCCCAAATTCAATCAGCTGTAAAATCAAAAAATTAAAAATGAGTGAGAGTAGAAAATCAAAAACAAGAAAATGAGTTTTCAATAACCAATCGGAGCAAGTAATTCCAGTTTGTAGTTCGATTTTGTTAGAAGGTGTGGAGCGTGTTTGTCTGTGAGAAATATCGAAAAAGAGAGAGAGAATGAGAAGATGAGGAGATATTGAAACTGAGGGAGTGCTTTTGGGGGGAAGCAGCGGGGGTAATTATTTCCTTTGAGGGGGAAAACTTTCCGCCCAAATTTTTCGCTTCTTAATATGAGCTTTGTTTGCAATTTTTTTTTCTTTTCAACATTGTAACTTTAATTTTCAAATTAAAAATTTTAAAACTTTAAATAAAACAAAAAATAATCGACATATACTTATATAATAGTTCTAAAAGTAGTTTTTTTTTGCTAAAAATAATACATTATATATCAAATTTAAAATAAGAAATAAGAAAAAAATGAAATTTTAAAAATCATTTTATGTATTTTGATAAAATAAGAAATGATTAAAAATAAATGTTTAATCATTTAAAATTTTAAAAATCATTTTATGTAGTACCTTCTGAAAGTAATAGTATAATGTAAGGCTTTTTAATGGTGTTGCACGTCATAACACTAGCATTCACTCTGCAACGGTGCATTCACATGAAATGCAATGTTTTTTGAGTAGTGTTGCAGAAGACCAAAACTAAGCATAGCTTTTGCAACGCTTTGCTTGCAACCCTCATAAAAAGCATTGCATATGAACACTTATGGCGTAGTGATCAAAACCATGGTATACCATATCTAGAGGCAAAGAAATCACAGGCTTCATGAGGGCGATTTCCACAACCTTGGTCAGCTGCTTCATATTATACAGAATTCTATATCTTGCCGATGTATTTCATCGCAATGGTTAGGTAGTAGAGCTTCTTCACTACCTGCATTCGTGTGTACTTTTTATAGATTTGACCGCAACTAGACTCTATGTTAGACCGGGTGTGATGTATTGTGTATTGATTTTGCCTAGTTTTGTTGCTTAACCGACTATGGCAAGTGTATTTGGGCAACCAGTGACTTCTCCTTTACGCATTCCGAAGGTTCCCATCGAATTACACTTTACTTTTTATATATAATACAATGTCTTACAAAAAAATGATTCTAACATAATCTTATATTCCTCAACAATCATTTTTATCATAAAGAATTGAAACCGATGGATTCTTGCACGATGATAAAGGTTGAAATTACACGTTTGATTTCTGTTTTTATATTGAAAAATACTAAAGACTCCAAATTTTGTCTCAAAAATTTTACCAAAGGCTGATGTGTTGCGAATAAACTTGATAATTTTTCTAATAATAAAATAGAATCCCACGTGCATTCATATGTACCCCAATTAAAATTTGACACATATCATGTCACGTTATTCGATAAAAGCTTTTGGGGTATCTAGCACTAACCTTTTATATTTTATATCGTCCTACTATTTTATAGTAAATATGAATGTATTATAAAAATGTATAGCCAAGATGGGAATATATGTCAAGATATTAATTAATTTATATAAGATTAATTGGGAGGTTTTTTGGGTGTTGTTTGTCAACTCTGTAACTTACTTGTAACTTGTAAGTATTGGTTTTGGTTAAATTAAGATGTGTTAGGTGTGTAAATTTATAATTAGAGTATCGGTGGGTGGCTAATCTACATTAAGGTATCAACCCATGTGCCCAAGACGTGGATACTCTACTTGTATAATTTCCCCTCCTTTGTCTCTTTCTCATTTCTGGGCTTCTATCTTCACTTGTCAATTGCCATCTTCTTCTTCTTCTCCTCGTTAAAAACTAAAATTAAGCTTCTAAAAGTTTTTGTTATAGAACCAAAAAGGATATATGAATTTAATATTACGTGCACTCAACAGTTATATACTTATATGTGCCCAAACACCGCCAAATTTGAAGTCGTATAAACCAGGCAGTAAGGGACTACGATTGTAGAAACGGGAACTAGGCCAAGGTGTCCCCTTAGTGGGTTACGTACTTGCTGGTGATACTATTACGCAACTACATTTATCATCAATTTTCCTTCTTTAGCTTAACTAACTAAAATGCATATGTGCATGGTTCGAGTCTCGGTGGAGAAATCATGTATTTGTATTCGGTTCTGTAAAGATATATGATATATCAATGAGGCTCAACATGGTCTTAAGAAATAAGATTTTGGCAAAGTAAACAACTACTTGATGTTATCTATGAATGTGAAATTGCAAGTAGAATGCATACATGAGTAATTTATCTTATGATTAAGATTGCTAATTGGCGATTATTATTTGGAGGGGCAGGGGCATTATCGATGTCTGTCCATCTCTAATATAGTTGGAATTGCAAGACAAGACATGTCTGATGATAATTGAAATAAATATGGTTATAGAATGACTAGTTGATAATGCCAAATGATATTTTTTTATAAATCATTCAAGTATGGGCCAAATAGAATTATGGATCATCAGTCCTTTTAATACTTGAATCAGATATTATGTTAATTCCAGACATCATTATGCAATACTTGAATTATAGTACTAACTGGATTTATGTAATTACAAGTCTTGATATTAACGATTTATCCAGCTCGCGAATCATCATTTCGAATCTGCATCGATAGACAATCTCAATCAGGGTAAAATACAAGAAAGTAAACATGGCAAGTAATCAGGCTTAAAACCGAATACACATTTATCATTAGGCTATCACCGCAACGTCTTGTTGATTTCATTAATTTATGCAATTTTCGCTCCGAACATGCTGAAAAACACTATCATCTTGCCAGACATTAGAATCAGATAGTGCAACTGTGACAACCCGGGTCAAATCCCGAGTCTTTTTCAAAAATTGGGTCAAGTCCTGATTCCGAGTCCGAATAAGCCGAAGCATAATGACCTAAATGCAGCCAACTTGGGTAACGACTAGCTCACCACATCCTCAAAAGATCATGATTTGTCCTAAATCTACTCGATGTGGGACTGGGGTGTTACAGTAACACGAATTGATGTCACTGAACATTAATATTGTGGATATATTGTTAGAATTGCTTTTAACTGCTGGAAACATTCAGGGTTTACTGGGCAGTGGCTTTGTAAATAGCTAGCAAATGATCACGAGCATTGTTTAAAGGGAATACAAGTGAAACAAGAATAGCAGATGAGCCACAGTGCCCACCGCCCAATAAATCAAACATGATCAACTTAAGTAGCTAGCAGTAATATATAAGTAGAAGATTTAGGAACGTGGGAATATTTACAGGGAAGTTGAAAATTTTGTCTTCTTTCAGTCAGTTCCTCTAACTTACAAGTTGTTTGTAATTTAATTGAGTTCAGCCCAAACAATCAACTCAACATGTTAAAGTTGAAAATTGCTTGATTCATGTATAATATAGAAGGGAGATTAAATTAACTTTTGGAGATAATAGGGTAAAAACAAAAACCTTTTCACTTGAAAAACAAGTGAAGCAGCTAATTATTAAATTCCTTAAATTAATATCTTTGAAAAAACATTAAAACTTAAAATATCTTGAGCCTTGATGCTACTCTTTGCTGTTGAATTTTCCCGTCCGCTACCTCTGTCTTTATCTAGCAGCCACAGAGCACATTGAGCATACGTCATTTCCACTCTCATTCTCCAAGGTCACCGTGACACATAATGCAGGTGGCATGCTCACCCTCATTCAGGTAGGTGCAACTTTGACATTGCCAGACTCCACACTCTGCTTCTGAAAGACTATATTCTACTCGTTTAAGGAAATTTGCAAAATACTTTCCAGTTACCCTAGTCAGATTTGTAAGCTCCTTACGAAACTCTGTATTGAATTCATCAGTATTAGCATCACCGTCAATGTACAGGTTTAGTTTATTTTCCGCGTAATTATGGAGCCTTTCTAGAGCCACCTCAGCCTCACCTTGTAAGAACTCGAATAGCTCTTTCTTCTTTGATGCTTCCTGTGGCATGTAATATCCGTACACATATGACCATTTTAACACTCGCCTACATTCAACAATTTGCTCCCAAGCTTCTGTAATAAATTTCAATTGTCCTGCTGTCTGACAATGTTTTTGCTCAAGTTGCTCAAGTTTATCACTTTTTATGTAACGCAGATCTGCTAACGCTTTCTCTCTCGACTTGTGATTTGCAGCCCACCTTTCATAATAATGAACATATTTCATGATGTATTCCTTAGCCTGCTCTCTGTTCCTATCCACTTCACTTCCTCTCCTGTTGGCATAACCATTGCAAGTCGAAGAACGGTGGTTGCTCCATGATCCTAGGCATATCCAACAAAACTGATAATTGCAGGGAGGCTTACACGACATGTGCATGCACCCACTGTTTTTCTCAATTGGTACCTTGCAGTTAGGACACGGCTTTGTAAAAGCAAGTATCCAGGACACATTCTCAGACTCAGAATTATTCTTCAAAATCCACTCTCCCACCGTCACACAATCAACAGGACGATGAGAATCCTCAACGCAATGCCAACAAATACTACCCGAACAATTGCAATTAACAACATAACTCTCACTCCCCAGCTCACACTCAATAGCACATTCACAATCAGCGGTAGGACACCATTTAATCTTATTATTATTTAAATCAACATATGATCGAAACAAAAATTCCTTATATTTTCTCTTATCTTTATTAGATACCAACAAATTAACCATATCTTCTCCGATAACAGCACCACAAGCCAGATCAGGACAGCGTAAAAACAAGCATCCAGGGCCTTTACTGATAGCTACACTAACATAAATCTTTAAACATGCACCACAAAATTTATGGCCACAAAACCCTACAGTACTTTTAAAATCTTTATTGAAAACATAATCTTCGAAACATATACCACATACCAGTGAATCACCGGATTTACGCAATTCTACAACAGGCTTCTTCAGTAAACCAACAGATTCTCGCACTCCATCTTCATCATTAAACCATGCCTCTTGCGCATCATCGACGTTCCACTTATAGTTTCGTAGCAAAATTGCAGCAGCGGTTCTTGGTACAGTAAGAGTAGTTGAAAGTAGTGTAACATCATGTTCTTGAATATGCAGTATATCATCTTTCGTCAGAACTTTATAAGTCTTTGTCTCCTTGATCTCCTTTGATTTATCATCAAAACTCGGAGACCCCATTGATTCATCATCATACATTGATTGATCATCATCTGTATAGGAATCGTCAGAAAAATCCATTGTGATAAATGAAACAAGAGAGAAAAAATTATTAGTATTGTTTTGATAAAACCCTAACTTCTGCTGTACGATAACAAGAGAATAGAAAAGTCGCAAAGATGATACCGCATCAAGGATGTTATATAGCCTAGCTTACATCCGAAATTATATTTTTATTTAAAAATGATTTAGTAATTATTATTTAATTAAAATTATTCACGAGCCGAATAAAGAAGATAGTTACAAATTTTTATATTGAGAATTATATACAACTAAAAAACCTAATCATATTTGATTTATATTATTAAAATTTATTTTTTAATATTTAAATATAATTATAATAATAATCAAATATATTTTTTAATATTAGATATAACGATTCTTATTCATCTATATTAGTTTGACATTTGTTAATCCCAAATGATCTAACAGAATTGTAGAGGGGGGGGTTGAATACAATTCTAGATATTTTTAAACTTAAAACAACTTTTAAATAACTTGACAGAGAAAATAAAATCACACAAGCAAATATAAAATTTCAGTTGGATGTTTTGAGGATCCAACTGAGGTGTTTTTATTTCGGGAATAATCTGTGTTACAAAAGTAGCACAGCTGATCAGTTCTTAATGTAGAGTGAGAGTGCTCTTAAAAGAAAGCTAATACAAAATTATTCTATCTCACTTCTCTTATTAAATGAACTGCTACACTTGGTTATATATCCCAAGTTTACAATGTTATTTTTGGCTACTCTAAAATGTTCTAAAGGTAACCGCCAGTAGCTTGCTTTTCATTCCTTTTGTTCAATGGTCCTTGGAGATCTTGTCTTTTGCCTTCATGCTTATTATGATCCCACTCAAGAACTTAATTGGGAAATGGAATGTTTCCTCATTCCCAGTGACCATTTTAATGGCTCCCAATGCAAAGTACACTTCTACATCACCTTTTGATCTGTCAGAAAACTGTCACTATCATTTTGTCAAATGTTCAGAAAAGTGATAGTGATTCGTTGATAGTAGTGAGATGTATTCCGTTGATAGCTTTATTCTTCAATCCGCTGATGGTACATTCTTCATTCCGTTGATAATGTAATCTCCATTCCGTTGATATGTCTTCATTTAGGCAAAATTACAAGGCACAGTATATTTAAAATTAACCAACCTATTTTGCCTATCTAGTACTTAGTCAACATGACTTAAAAAACCTATCTAATACCTACAACAAATGCCTATCAAGTAGTGAAGTATTGTAAAGTGTAATTGCTACATTACTCATTTCATTAATGATGAGCTACCTGTCAACGAAAGCTGCAAAGCATACCATTCCGTTGACAGTTACAAAAGTGACTTAACACAAAATCTACTAAGTGTTTTTATAATTATCATCAAGAACAACATATTCCTAACAACATTCACCTATTTTAAGACCAACAATTTTCAGTGGTACATGGATCAAAATTTTGGATAAGATCCCTTTTCAACTTATATATTATAAACACACGGTTCTTTTTTTTATTATCTATAAATATATTTTTTTCACAATTGTTATAATATTTATATGTCATTAGTTTACATGATCAAATTTTAGTTGAAAATTTGATAATGATTAAATTTTACATGCCTTATTTATTTTGAGAAAATTGGCCCTCAGGATGACCTCGGGGATAACTCTTAGGTTAGGTTATACTTTCATACAAAATACAAGGGTATATTTATAAATATAATATTTGCCTCTGCATTTACATAAATACCGTTAATTATTATATAGTACTAGCTTTAAACTCGTGCGATGCACGGATTGTTAATTGTTGGTTTATTATTTATTATTTTATTAATTATATTTGTTAAAAATATAAGTAGACATGTTAAAATAGCTAAATGTTTTTAAATAATTAAAAAAATTAAAATAAATTAAAATAAATAAGTAAGGGTTTGCCCATTATATTTTTGAAAAATGAAGGGTTTTTAGTAAGAAAAAATAGAAAAAGTAACATGTTTAGTTTTAAAAAGGTAATTGCCCGTGATTTTTTTAAAAATAATTGGATTTTGTTAGAAAAAATAGAAAAAATAATGTGTCTAGCTAAAAAAGATAATTGGTTATAAATAGGTAATTTAATTGTTTAAAAATATTTTTTGCTAAATAAATAAGGATAATTAAGTAAAAACATTATTTAATAATATTTTTTATAAATAAGTTTGGGTAATTAAGTAAAAATATGAAGTATCGACCAACCAAACTTTTAATGTTTCGTCTATTATATAACTTAAAACTCATGTGATGCACGGATTATTTTTAATAACGGTTATTTTATTATGTATGTTTTGATATTTTATTAATCGTACTTGACAAAAAAAAATAAGTTGACATGTTAAAATAGGTAAACTCTTTTAAATTATTAAAAACATTAAAATATGTTTTAAAATAAATATGTAAGGTTTTGTCCGTGATATTTTTGGAAAATGAGAGGTTTTAGTAAGAAAAACAAAGAAAGTAACATGATTTAATTGAAAAGGGTAAGACTTTGACCGTGATATTTTTGGAAAGTAGGAGTTTTAGTAAAAAAATAGAAAAAGTATCCAGAGGAATAAATGTTTGATGCATGCATTTGTGAGTGTTGTGCATACATAGTGCTCATGTGTGGCATGCTCCATGACATTTGAGGCAGAGTAAATGCATTCATATACGGATTTGGAACAAATGGCATGTTAGCATACATATTAAATGCATGAGCATTATGTGCAAACATATTAGGCATGATAGGTATATGCACATTGGGAATATGCATTGGCATTTGAACATTTGCATTCTTAGCAGCTTTACAGTTAGTAGACAAATGATTAACACTGCCACAATTAACACATTTCTTTCTATCTAGGAGTATATTTATCAAGTGTGTAATTGTTATGTTTGTTGATCCCTACCTTACCATTTCTGTTCTTCTTCTTTTTAATCTCAGCCTTAGCCTCCATGTTTTATAACTTGTCTTTCAATTGCTTGTTGGACAAGTGGCCTATGTTAACCTTCTCAACATTTTTAGTTTTGCTACTTTTTCCCTGAATAAATTTTTTGTTGGTTGGATCATACTTTTTGTTCAGTTTTCCCAATTTTTCTTTGCTTATACTTGCTGTATGTTTCAACGGATGGCTCTCATCCGTTGAAGAGTTATCTTTCAACGGATGGTCATTATCCGTTGAAGCATCATCAGCTCCTAGATCCTCAACAACAACATCTAGTTTCTCTTTGTTCTTTTTCATTGATTCCTTTTAGAATGTATCCACACCTTGAACTTTGATTATGTTAGTGGCAACATTCCTGGAATCATTCCATCTAGCAATTACTTCCTATTCTTTTGCTAACTACACTTTGAGAATTTCTTCTATTTTTAGTACAACTAGCAGTTCATCCTTAGCAGTCTGACACTCCATTCTCATTTTCTCAAACTCAATGAACTGAGTTTCCAGAACATCATTTCTATCACTTAAAAACATATTAGCATCTTTAACCCTGGTGTTTTCTTTCGTAAGTGATGTAAGAGTTACACACAAATGGTACAATTCAGTAGACATATCATTAATATCACTATTGCATTCCTCTTTAGAAAGCTCAGTGAGGTTGGTAGTGATTACCTGATTGGTTTATGAACTTGCTTCATGCTCACTTGAATCATCCATCAATGCAAGGTTTACAAACTCAGTGTCCTCTTCAGAGTCATTCCCATCAACAGCTCAGTCATAGTCCTGAGTTGTGAATGCCATTTCCTTTTGCTTGAGAAATTCAAAATATTTTTTCTTATAATTAACAGGCTCAAACTTCCTGTCCTTCTTCTCAGTTTTAGGTCTTTTGCATTCACTGGCAAAGTGACCTCCCATTCCACAATTGAAACATTTGAATTTGGACCTTTCAACATAGTTCTTGTTTGATTGAAAGTCCTTTCTGAATGGCTTGGTCACCTCAGGGTTTTTCTTGAACTTAAGCTTTGAGAATCTTCTTGATAGAAAGGCTAAAGTCATTTGTGTTGTATCCGTTGAAGGTATCTTGATCACATCCGTAGACAACTAGTACTGCTATCTGTAGACAGTACATTGTCCACATTCGTAGAAGGCTAATGTTGCTTCTCCGTAGATAGTCAATTTCACTTATGTAAAATTACAAGACATAGACTATTTACAATTGGCCTCCCTATTCAACATATCAATTAATAGTCAACATGACTTATTCAGCCTAAAAACTAATACTTCAACTTTTACATCAGAATTACAAATCAGGATAACACATCAGGACTGCACATCAGGATTGCATATCAGGATTATTCATCAGGATTCCTTAAGCATGCTACATTGAGTCTTATCCGTAGATAAGCTACCATTCTACGGATACTGCAAAAGCATGTTATCCGTTAAGGGCTACATTTTTACTTATACAATTTTCACTAAGTTAATCTAGTTATCATCAAGAAACAACATAGTTTCTAACACTTTATTTTGAAAAAATACCTACTTGAGAAAGATACTTTATCATTTAAATTATCTAATATAAATTTAAACCAAAAAAGTTACTTTTAGTTTTGAAAGATAATAACTTTTTTTTTCTAAATGAAAGATAATAACTTAAAAACATCACAACATAAAAATAATTTAAAAAAGAAATCATTGTAATTCTTAATTAATTGTTTATCATATATCATTAAACAAATAATTTTTTATTATATTTTATTTATAATTCATAGTAAATGAAAAAATAATATCCATGTTGTCAACTTCGACAATATTTATAATTTAAATATTGACAAATTTATTGTCAAACGAAAAACAATTTATATACACAATTCTTAATTTATTATGATTATACATAAAAATTAAATTTATTTAAAATTTGAAACAATTTATTATAATTTTTAGAGCGCGAAGAGTTTTCAAACTCCTGTGATTGTCATTTTGCGAGTACCAGACATTGTAAATTCACTACAACAAATAAGGGCAATTACGACGCCAATCTTACGACGGAATGCTGGGGCTCTCCGTACTTACAAAGGAAACAAAAAACCGTCGTAAGTACTTACGACAGAAATATAATTTTGTCGTAAGTACTTACGACGGAAATATAATTTCGTCGTAAGTTCAGTATTTTAAAATTAAAATTTGGCACCAACCAAATTAAAAGGGGGGAAATCATCACGCCACATAAAACGACGCCGTTTTATTTTATGACGAATTTTCATTTCCGTCGTAAGTTAAATATTGTATTATTTTTTAGAAATTATATTTAATTGTAAAATACATATTTTTTATCCTAGAAGAAAACGATGTCGTTTAAGGCTGAATATACGACGATCTTTCCGTCGTAAGATCAACTTACGACAGAATCATATTTTCCGTCGTAAAATAGCATGTCCAAAATTAACCGCTAACTTCTTATCCTAGTGCCCCCTTGCAAAAGTAGCCGTTTAAAAAATATTTTTTTAATAAACTTACGACGGAATCCTTTGTGTCGTCGTAAGTTATCCTGCGTAAAATTCACATTCCTCCTGTCCCTTTTTTCCTAACTTCCCTATTCTTCCCCTCTTTCTTTTAACAAAATCACATCTTCCTATCATTTAGTTCATAAAATGACATAGCAACCACGATCACAACAATCATCAAGGTAAGGATTCAATTTTAAATTCCTCTACTTTATTTTAATGGAACTATATATATATATATATATGTGATTTACTTTTAAGTTCATTACATGTTTAACATATATGTGTGTGCACTTGTGTTATTGATTTGTATATTCTTTTTATATTTGTAGATGTCTTATGATACTAGTTGGATCTCTAAACGAATTATACCCGGTGGTTATGGTTTCACCGAAGAATATACTAAAGGGGTTCAAGATTTCTTGGCATTTGCAAGAAAAAATAGTAAGGAACCGGATAATCCGAACCTTTTAATTAATTGTCCATGTAATACATGTATGAATCAACTCATTCAACTCATTCATGATGTCGAGTTCCACTTATTTGCAACCGGTTTTCTTGAGAGTTACACCGTATGGCATTATCATGAAAAAAAAAGTGGGCCGGGAGCTGAAGAAATGGTTGATCGTGAAGATGTGTTTGATGAATTAGAAATGTTGAGGGATGCCTTTAGAGGGGATGATTTTGGGGAGGAATATAACACTCACGAGGACCCGAATGAGCAAGCGACTAAATTTTTAGACAATGTGAATAGCTTCGGGGAACCAATATATCCGGGCAATACCAAGTACTCGCAACTGAAGTTTGTTACGAGATTACTACATTGGAAGAATCATAATAAATGTAGTGATAAGGCATTTGACGAGCTGCTCCTTTTACTTGGAGATGTGTTTCCGAAGGGGCATAAACTTCTTTTTAATTATTATGCTGTGAAGAAGATGGCCAAGAAGCTGAACTTGGGATACGAAAAAATACATGCATGTGAGAATGACTACATGTTGTTCTATGGTGATGATAAAGATTTGGAAAATTGCAAGTATTGTGAGTTGAGCCGATACAAATTTGCAACTAATGGCGGGAGTGTCACCATTCCGAAAAAGATCTTAAGATACTTCAAAATCACTCCTCGTCTACAATGTTTGTACATGTGTACCCACACAGCCGACCATATGAAGTATCACAAGAACATAACAGTGACTGAAGGGGTTCTTAGTCACCCTGCTGATGGAGAAGAATGGAAGGAATTTGACAAGAACTATTCGGATTTTGCAACAGAGATTCGTAATGTTAGACTTGGTCTTGCAACTGATGGATTCCCCCCGTACAACAATGTTACTTCTACTATATACTCAGTTTGGCCTGTTGTACTACTTGTATACAACCTTCCACATACCATGTCCATGAAGGAGCCATACATGTTCATGACACTACTAGTACCCGGGCCAAATGATCCTGTGAGGAATCTGAATGTCTATCTTAGGCCTTTGATTGATGAGCTGTTTAATTTATGGCAAGTTGGGGTGCAAACATTTGATACTTTTACGAAGACTAATTTCATGATGCGTGTAGCTTTGCTATGGACTATTAGTGACTTTCTCGGACTGGGTATGGTCAGTGGGTGGTCAACCCATGGGAAGATGGCATGTCATGTTTGTATGGGTGATGTCAAAGCTAAGCAACTACCACACAGCAAGAAGTCCAGTTTTTATGGGTTACATAAGGGATTCCTAGACAAACGCCGAAACATTCGACGAGAAGGCCGGACTGTTCGTATCATGATTGCCGGTATCACTTTTCCACCACCTGGGAAACCACACAGCAAAGAAAGGGCAATTGGATTTGGGGATTCACACAACTGGACACATGTCACTAGCTTATTTGACCTGTCATATTGGGATTCATTGCGCCTGCGTCACTGCATTGATGTCATGCATACTGAGAAAAATGTGTTTGAAAATATTTTTCATACTATTATATGTAGTGCCAAAACAAAGGATACCACAAACTCAAGAGGGGATTTGAAAGCAATGGGCATCAAGCAAGAGCTATGGATGAATGGTAAACACAGGCCTAGAGCTCGATACGAACTCACCCGAGATCAGCTGAAATTGTTATGTAAATGGGTGCATCGATTAAAACTCCCTGATGGTTGTTCATCAAACTTGAAGAGATGTTGTAAGATAGCTCAGCTGAAATTCCAAGGCATGAAGTCCCATGACTGTCACGTATTTATGCAAAAGTTGTTGCCTTCTGCATTTCGTGAACTTCTTCCGGATGATATAAACAAAGTACTTTGTGATCTTTCAAATTTTTTCAAAGACTTGTGCTCAACTACACTACTCGAATCAAATTTGAGGCAAATGGAAAAACACATAGCTGGGATCATTTGTACTTTAGAGAATAAATTCTTTCCAGCCATGTTTGATCCAATGGAGCATCTTCCCGTTCATTTACCTGAGGAGTGCAGACTCGATGGCCCTGTCCCAACACGGTGGATGTATAATATTGAAAGGCTACAATGCAAAATGAAACAGAAAGTGGGGAACAACGCACGAGTTGAAGGTTCCATTGCAGAAAAGTATGTACATGAAGAGTTGACACAATTATGTTCCATGTACTTCGAGTCTGGAGTTGAGACAGCACACAACCTGCTAGGTCGTAATGTGGTGGATGATCACTCAAGGGATCCTAATAAACTAGAGGCATTCACATATCCAGTAGAGCTTTTGGGAGCATGTGTCGGTTACAATTTAGATGAAAATTCCCTAAAGGTTGCAGCACATTACATTCTCACTAACTTGCATGAACTGGCACCTTATATCACGTAAGCATTCAAATATTTTCTTTCATTTTTAACACGTTTAAATATTCTGCACTAACATGAAATGATCATTTTTTCAGTATGTTCGAAGAAGAGATCCGCAATCATAGTTCACATATATTGAGTGATACTGAGATGGATAGGAAATCTTACAAATGTATAATGTGATGTGTTGGTGACGAAAAATTGGATTGCAATATCATTCTAGGCGTATTTCTAATTTTAAATGAATTAAATGGATGAGCATTTCATGGACGAAAGCTGATGCATTCTAATCAGTTCTTTACATACAACTCTTCCTAATAGATTATAGTGTATCAAAATTTCTTGTGGCTCTTACTCAAGTCACAAGAAATTATGGCAAATGTTATAATGATGACGTTAATGTTATAATATTATAGATTATGGCAAATGAAATGAAACAGAAAGATAGTTTCGAGAAAGGAAGAGATAGATGTCGCCAACAACGAAGATAATAAGTAATATTTTCATTCCACATTAAATTATCATTTCATTTGCTTGGCTGAAAAAAAACCAGTAAAAAAGACACATATTAGTTTAGATTTATGACTTGGTTTACATTTGGAATCTCATTAATATCTCTGACAACATTTCAGGATAGATTGTCCAATGGCGTTGCGAACTTTACTAGCGATTATGCGCATGTTTTGGCCAGATGGTTGTGTTGGTGCCTTGGAAATTGATAGGAAATCCCCTCGATTCTGGAATAAGTGTATAAATGAGTTCTTGGTATGTCGTACATCTTTGATATATATAAATATATTAGATGATGTTTGTTTTATGGTCTTTTTAATTTGTCTTATGTCTTCCACTTGTTCTTTATTCCAGCGCTACTACACATTTGATCCGAGATTTGCCACTGAAGCTGAGGCAAGGGCTTCCATATTTGCGCACATGCGTGATAACTTGCGCCATACACTTGCCGATGACAGGGAAAGGGCTGATGTGAAGATTGCAGGAGCTAGCGGGACTACTTATGCAGATCACAGGCCCCTATATATGAAACCCGATGTTTGGTCCAGATTAGCTTAGTATTGGGTAAGCGAGGAATTTAAGAAGAAGTCTGCCGCCGGAAAGAAGGCCCGACAAGCTGTGAAAGTGCCTCATACATCTGGTGCGCGTTCATTTGATCATCATCGTCGGGTATGCTATTTTAACACAATACCTGACTGGCTCTTTGATAAATTTCTATGTATATATCATTTTGTTAATTTTGAAAATATGGTGTATCTGGCTAAATTTAGAGATGGCAATGCATCCTACTTTTTGGATCTAAATGAAATTGAACTTCATATTGTCTACTTTTATTGTATATTGAAAATTTGATTTGAGTTTATTTATGCAATTCTTGAACAGGATTATATGGAGGCGCACGATGGTAAATTGGATGAACTTGTTGTCTATAAAGAGTGTCACACATTGAAAGACGAGGAGAGGAAGGGTGAGTGGATTACCGAGGACGCCCAAAAGATCATTGTAAGTGTTCAGATTATACCTATACTTTACTCGAGGTATTATTATTATTTAATCACCGGTCTTACTTGAGTCTTGACTTTTGCATGAGATTCTTCTCTTGTTTAAGTGGCTTCCCAGCTATGACTTGTTTGCCCTTTACCTTTTTTTTTTTTAATAATTTAGTGCAGAAATTTAAATATGCAAGAGTATATAATTTTAGCTATATTTAAATATGCAACCTAGTTATCCAGGAACTTCTTTTTTGCGGTCTAATATAAATTTAGGAAGAAGAAATGAATCACTAGCTTTGTTCTCATCACTTCTACTTGGAGGTCACAAAATATTGAAATGCACTAAAATTGTAATAACAGGGTCATGCCCTAAATTGTACCAGGCTTGCAGAACAGATCAGCTGGATGCTCTGTTTTAAGACATGCATATTTTAAGAAAGAATTATGCTTTTATTTTAATAAAAAAAAAACTTATAGGTCTTAGTGTAGCTATACATTATTAAGAAAGTAATTTCAAAAATGCATCTTTATTATATTACATGCAGTGTGTATTATTTTCCCGATTTTCAGCATTTCTCAATAGTTTTCAATTTTTCAATGACTTTACAATTTGGAATATAGCCATGGATATCCCAGCCTTTACAATTTCTGTAGGTGTTTGCAGATTATCTTTGGACCTAACGACTAACTTTCTGTGATACAGATGACAATTACAATAAATTTGTACATGTAGATTAGATATTATTTAATTTTGGAAAATAAAGATTTTATGATTGGTAGGCTGAAAAGACATCCACCCACTTGTATATGCCAACATGTAAAACAAAAGATTGAGTGAGACAATAAGAAAGGAGAAAATTTCAGTTATATGAGTGTATTGCAAATACATTCATACATTCAACCTTTACCAGAATTCCTTAATCTGATATATTTACAAATTACATTTCTATATCATTTATATATATAATGTTAATTGTGTTTCAGGAGAGGTACATTAGCATTTGTCTAAAGAAAGGCCTAGATCACACGAAAACCCAGATCCAGTGTTGGATAGAGGCGGTAGGAGGTGTTCGAAAGAACATGATTATTGGACATCCGCAGCTTCGTGTCTCTTATATTTATGGTATAATTTGATCTGTTATATTACTTGAAATGTTTCACATGCCCTAATTCTCCCATGTCTTTTGTCTTTTGTTCATAGTAATAAGAAATCTATATTATATTGTCACAGAGTCTGATGGACGTCCCCCGCGGCCTCGAAAAGGAGAAGAAAGCTCCAGCAGATCTACATTGGCTCGCTTACAGGATGACATGTTCATGCGAGTCGTGGATGAGACCCTAGCTCTGGCCCGAGCCAATCCGGAGGAGTACATGTTGACACCCGAGCAGATCCGTGTCTTAGCACGAGATGTGGTGGAAGGAGACTCCTCGCTACCTGCAGACCATCCTATTACCAGAGAGACGCGACATGCCATTATCCAAGTCACGGTCGATGTGCTAAACAATATATACAAGACAGATGGACCAGGAGCAGCTAAGGTAAAACCTAATTACCCAGGAACTTGTGTTTAAAGTTTTAAAGAGATTACACCTTGCAACCTAGTTAAAGGAACTTGTTTTCGCGGTCTAATATAAATACTCTTGTCCTAAATTTAAAGTAACTTGTTATCGCGGTCGATGTGTTTAGAATAAAAGACCAAATTATCCTCATCAAAATAACACCGTTTTTAAAAAATCGACGAAAGTCCTTAAATTGGTATGAAATAAAAAGTTGAGGCCATCAATCTGTCAATTTTAAAATTCAGCCATCAAACTGCTAAAATATTATATTATATGCCATTAAAATGCAATTTAATCCTTAAATGTAGCTACTTGATTTACCTCAATGTTTAAAAGTTTTAGTATTCACATCTTCTGGTGACCAAAATCTGTTGAGGCTGCCAGAATAGTCCTGTGAATTTCAGAGTTAATTTTCAAGTTTTAGGCTCGTGGTGGTGTCAAGGTATTATATATAACTTAAAAGAATTAAAAATGTTGGGCTTCACCGTCAAAGACTGCTGACTATTAAGGGTTTAAAGAAGCTCGTATGACAATTAATTAACTGTTTAACAGTTGAAGGAGTTAACTAGGATATGTTTATAGCTCATTAACGCATGTTCATATACATATTATTCTGGGATCTTAATTTTTATTAAAAAATGTCGGATGTAATTGTTATATCTCTAGGTTTTGCTTGGCATGTGAAGTAAAAGTTGATTGGTACATATGATGGCTTTGAATAATTTTCTACAACTGCCAAAGTTGGAATGAGTGATTTGTTAAAACTAATTCAAACCTATCTATATCCGCTCATACGACATATATATATATATATATATATATATATATATATATATATATATATATATATATATATATATATGTAAACATAGTGGCAGTTACATTTTTGCTCCCACATTTATTGGAGAAATATAATATGATACTGATCATATTGTTTAGATTTCTCTTTCCGATATTTATAGCTAATGTTCTATGTTTATATTGTAGGGGAAGGCTCCAGCAGCTGAAAATGATGATTTTGATGATGGTTTGGGCAATGGTGAGAGTACGGACTCCGATGATGATCGTGATATGAGTGCTCCGTCTTATGATGTTGTCTCTCACGGAGGTCCTGTTATTAAGGGCTGATATTAGTGGCAGTTACTTTTGAATGTTTGTATGGCGATCTAAGTTTCTGTAAGATGGTTTAACATTTGGTGTGAACAACTATGAATTTGTGACTTAATTTATGTAAATTATGGAGTATTTTGATTAAGTAGTTTTCTATAGTTTATTATGTTTAGTAATGTGGTTGATTGCATATTGAGATTAGAGTGTTGGCTTGCGCTGCACATGATTGGGTAAGGCAGGTTTAGGATTTTATTTTGGAAGCCGAAAATGGCTGGGAATTCAAAAATCAGCAAATACTTTTTTTTCTGAAATAATCAACTTACGACGAATGTTAATCCTTTATATTACGTCGTAATTTAGCATTTTATCATTTTTTTAAAATACATTTTTTAAATTTGGTTTTTGCAAACAGGTGGGTCCCGGTGACTATCTTGTGACGAAAATTTCGTCGTAAATAATAAACATACGACGTATAATACCGTCACAAGTTTGATGAGGTTTTCTTGTTGGCGGGTCCCACATTCTAATTTACGACGTACTTTCTGTCGTAAGAACAAATCAAACGACGAAACGTTCCATCGTAAATTACATTAATTTTTTATTACAGATTGTGGGCCCCACGCTCAAACTTACGACGACATTTCACTTTGTCACGAAATCTGAACTTTCTACTTGAGCAAAAGCGACGAAAAAAATTCGTCGTAAATAGTGGCATTTACGACGAATTCAATGCAAAAATTCCATCGTAATTGCCCTGATTTGTTATAGTGGTTGGAGGTAATTTGCTATCTTAATCTTCTTAAAGGTTGAAGGTTAGACTCTTTCATTTTAACAACATGATAATACCAAATATTTTGAAAGTTATATTATTATACTATATTGTAATATAAGTTTTTTTTAAATGTAATGAAGGTACAATCGAGATTGGGACTTTACTATCTACTAAGAACTTTATTAATGAGCAAAATGAGCATTTCTTCCACTTCAGGCAAAGTTTACACTTATATTATAAAAAAATTCCATTATTCTTATTTTTCTTTAAAATTCATAAAATGTAGATAAAGAAGTATCTAACCATTTTTGTATATTGGTATCATTTTTTAGGCTTAAAGCGGGAAAGGTTTTCAACCTCAATGACACCTTGTTTGAGATCAATTGTAGCAAGCAACTTCCTCTGCTATGCTCTACTATATTTGAAGCACGTTTTATGACTAAAATAAAGGAATTGTGTGGAATTACGAACATTTTCAAGTTTGGTTAAAAGTACGGAGGTTGTTAGCTTTATTCACACAATTACGCTACTATTTATATTTTTTGAATGTTTTCGAGTGTATCTCCTCAATTTTATCACAACATATGATATCATGTTAATTTTATATTTTAAGAATACATTTATAAAACAAACATGTGTCATCAATCTAATCATAAGTAAGTTTAAGAACATTAAAGTTTAAATTTCATAAACCCCAAAAATAGTACTTAAGTTTCCAAATACATTCAGTTAGAGACACATCTTCAATAGTTCACCACTACTTTAAGCAGTGTGCCAAGTAGCACATTTGCATTAATTATTAATTAATAGGATACACTTTAACATTAAAGATAGCGGTATCAATTTTCTCACGCAAAGTGAAATGCAAGTTATCATTTTCCTTCAGCTTTTTATCTTTGATAAATTTGCTCCAGCCTCCGGAAATTTTTGCTCTCCCACGATTCAAAACAATTATGATATTTTAAGTTCCTGCAGTTGTTCAGAATATGACATCATCTCCGAAATCTTCTCCATAAATAACATAACATAACCTATCAAATTATAATATAACATTTGTAGAACCTATTGTTTTAATTTGAATTGTAGACAAATACACTTACAAAACTTTCATCCTAATTTCTCTCGACATTTGCAGAAATTAAACTTGCTAATGGTTTTCGACCTTCTCCTAAATTTTATATAAATCCATTAAACACAAAACACGTATAAATCTATTAAACCTGAAACAAGTCAAAATATGAGTATTCCATGGACCGGAACATAATCCGCAAACATTTTACCTGTTTCACCAGCATCACTCAATGAAAAATACTTTGCTTTAAGTTGCGACATGTTAAAATTTGAGCTCATATTAGTACATTGTAATTGAAGAGATATTCTAAGGATAAACACAATACTTCGTAAATTACATACTTCTTTCCTAATCAACATTACATTGCTTAATCGAGTGCACTTTGTTTCGAAAAGAACCATAAAATATCAAAGAATAGTCTTGTTTCGACAAGAACCATAAAATATCAAAAAATAGCCATCTTATACATGCAACATAGTTAAATATCATAACTAAGCTATATCTTATACACTAAGATATCATCCTCAGAGTCTATCATGTCTATCCTATATTTCAAGTTCTAGATATCTAATTTAACATGAATCTACTTAATACTTTGTATAAACATATCTAACTGAGAACACTAAAAAATATTGTACATATTCATGAAGAGCAGGATTAATTTTCAAGAACTTAATATTATCTTTGATCATGGTAATATATATCAATCAAATATTAGAACACAAAAAATAAAAATTCAATGATAATGCAATCAACACAATGTCATATACTAATTTCCATTTGATATTTAATTGTATGATTTTCTTGATTGATCGATCACTGAAACCCAATTCCTAGATGATGTAGACACGAGCGGAAAGATTTACTGATTTTGATATTGTTGGAACCAGTTTTCTGCCGGGTCGAACTCTAAGGATCTCTTCGGGTTGACCTGTCAAAAGAGAAGAATGCGAGGGGTTTGGCCCCCGATTCACCTCCGGTGTGAGAATCAGTTAAAGGTTCCGGTAAGGTTAAATTGAACGTGCAAGTGTTTGTGTGTAAAAAATGAGTATTAACCTTTCATTAAAACCTGTCAGGTGCTTTTATAGGCACTCTGGTAACCGTTCGCCCGAGATATTCGGGAATAGTCGCCCACGTCTGTCGTCCTATTCTTCCGCCTGAATAAGTGGGAGACTTAGTCAACCAACGGCTAGTGCCAATGACTTTATCCGAAGTAAGTGGGTTATGACAGTCCAACGAAACCGTTTGATCCGGTAGAGCGAATTGGGCCCAGCTGTTATTCGGCCCATTTATTATTTGGCCCAAATACTGTTGGGCCTCCAATAGGTATCGTTGATATTAAACAGAGTGATTTTGTATGTTTAAAAACATACCTAATTGGGATAATTATGATCGGACTATTTTTCAACTTTAAAAATTGTAAAAATTACTAATACAAATAAATTTCTTACACCATTAATTATGTTAGGAAAGTGGTTGTATTCTTTAATTTTTTTTATAATAAAGACTTATTTTAATTCTTGTTTTCAAGAATATTAATAAAATTAATATTTACGAAGTTATTTAAGAATGTGGATATTTATTCAGAATATTTTGAGTCAATTACAATTTTTCTTCCACTATTAAACGTTTTTTATTCACTTTCACGTAATAGAACCCGTGTTGGTAATTATCACAAAATTAAAAACTCATATCGACGAATTTATCGTCAAACGAACAACAACTTATATACACAACTCTTAGTTCATATAAAAAAATTAAATAATCTTTTGCTAAAAAAATAGTAATATATTTATATTATATTTTATAATTAAAAATTAAAAAACTTTTGTACTCGTACTCCAATCCTCACTTTGTTACCAAAAAAAAAGTATAGTATCCATTAGTCTCTAGATATCATGTTGCAGCAGACATTAAACGGTACAAGAATTGGTATTCAGAGTTAAGTTCAGCTTGGAAGGGAAGGGAAGGGAAGTACTCGTATTTAGAAAAACAATAAATCATTACTCAGCTAAAATGGTTAGTCGTCTCTAAACAACATTTGGCCCTGGCAATTGTTGTTGTCCTAGTGTGAAAGGTAGTGTGTTCGTGTAAACTGTGAATTTGTAAGAAAACATTTAACATGCATGTTTGATGAGATTGTGCTTAATATCGTGTCTAGGCTCTGAACAGTACCACCTCAAGTATGTAAGCCCAACTTCGAAGTGGGAAACCATTCAGCCTAAAGTTATGGCAAGTTTTATTTTGCATTTTACTTCTCATTCTTCTCCTTTCAATCTTCTTCTCCTTTGTTTATCCTGCATTAATATCATCACTACTACCGATTCTCAGATTTTACCGGTGCCTCTGAAAGGTATATTTATATTTGTGTGTGTAGCTGATGTTGCTCTTGAATGTATATTTGAGTTGGATAAACTGGAAAAGTGAGGTTTTGCAGGTCTAGCATGTAGTATAGTGAACTGTGGAGAAGGAACATGCAAAGCTTCGAAGGCAACAATGCTTGGAATTGAATGTGATTGTAATCCTGGTTGGAAACAGATCCCTCTAGCATCTTTTGCCATTCCTTCTTGTGTTCTCCCTAATTGTAAGCCTCCCTCTCCCTTCTTGATCATTTCTAAGAGCATCTCCGCTAGCAATTTTCTTAACTGAAAAGTATAAAAGTAAACAGAAGTATTTTAACCAAAATTTAGCAAGTCATATCCATGTTATGCTCTAACCATTTGACCCCCTGTTTCATTAATATCATTGTTAAAAGAAAAATAAATATGAACGAATACAAATCAAATAAACTAATTAGATCAAAAGTCATGTTACATGTTTATTTTGTGGATTTCCTTTAACATAGAATAAGATTCTATGTATGCACACGTGAAGATTCTATTTAAATTGATAATCACATGTGGTCTGGGTAGGTTTTCTGTTCTACACCACCGTTCGTAGCAATTAAGTTCCACATTCGAATTTTGAAGGATTTAGAAGGCGAGACTAATATTTAGATAAACGATTTATAAAACTGCAGGCACGGTTGATTTTCATTGCGGAAGCAGAGCTCCAGCACCACCTGCATCACTTCCTCTGCTCCCAACCATCAACGCTTCAAGCCGTAAATATTTGAAATTTGTGTTTTGCCTAAATAAAATTGTTGTAAATTTAAGTAATTACAATGCAAAAAATGATGATGATTAATTAATTTTCAGCTTGTAATCTTGTCTGGTGTGGTAATGGAGACTGCGTTGTGAATGGAAATAGGCACTACTGCCAGTGCAACCAAGGGTCTTCCAATTATTTGGGTGTATCTTCCTTTGGTTGTTTTGAACCATGTAAGTTGCTTATTTGCTTGCAACTTAGAGTTATTGTCATGATAATACACATGGTATAACATTTTTATATATAGAAAAGTAGTGTATTCTTCAAAAAGAAATTCTTACCTTCCAAAATTCAAGTGTCAAATGCATAAAATTTTCACATGCAGGTTATTTTGGGGAAGACTGTAAGAACCTGGAATTAGGACCAATACCGCGACTACCACCGCTACATCTGCCACCACTGAAACCGTCACTACAGCTGCCACCGTCACTACCACTGCCACCGCCACTACCACCGACACCCCCATCCTCCAGTACAAGTTCTGGCTCGCCCAAAGCTGCTGGACAGGAACATGAAGCTGATACTAAAGGTTTAAATTATTTTTTTACCATATATATTTGCAAAAGCTTTCCAAATTTGCTAACAAATACTCATAACTCTCTCTTATTTTTTAAGCCGCAGAATCGAATGGAGCATGGAGTAACATGAAGAATTGCCGAGCACTGATGGCAGTGATGATAGCATTAGTTTTTAAAACATGATTTTGACTAGAGAGGTGAAGAATGAAGAAAGGCTAGACAAATTACATATGACAACTTCTATATTATTCTGCATTAATTTCTCTTTTCTTGTTTCTCCAACTTCTTCACTAATTTTTCATCAAAGGTTTTCAGTTTATAGTAGATCTGCGCATGACTTGACCTCTAAATTAGAAGAATGCTTTTAGCATTTCCGATCGAATGGGATAAGCCCTCAGCCGTCGTAGTGGCATTAGAGTGTTTCACTGTCATTGCACACACTAGCGATCCAGGAATTCGTTCTGGGGGCGAAACTTTTTTTGGAGCGTAAATTGCCTGGATTTTTCTTTCGATTAGCGTAATTGGCGGGATTTTTTTAACAACTATTGATATATTCAAATTTTGTTTTACAAACTAAAATAAAATTTTGACCAAACACCTCTTAGTGTAGTGGTATGTGCCTCACTCTTTTACGAGATGTCGAGAGTTCGAACCTTACAAAGATTGAGAAGGGTGTGTGAATGTGTTCAATTAACAAAAAATAAATAAATTAGAATCTATGTTTTAAGTTTCTAGTATAAGTGTTATCTGAGGTCTCACGTTAGGTCAACAAATAATAACTCTTTTGAATATCACAAGCCAATTACTGACATAATTACTTTTACTTTACTCATTACTCATTAGCATAGCGAAATGCAAAAAGAAAAAAAATTCAAAAGTTCAGCGTGAGACCTCTTTTTGCATTATGTTAGTAATTGGCTTATCCCATTAATCAGGGGTGGATGCATGTATCTCTTTTTCAGGTAGTACTAAACTTGGATAGTTATGAATCATAGTAATATTTACCTAGAGTATAACTATAATCTACTTGATTCCCGGCAAAAAGTAAACATTCGAAAGATTTCGAAACTAATCTCTTTTTCAGGTAGTACTAAACTTCGGATAGTTATGAATCATAATATTTACTTAAAGCATCTTCAATAAGGTGTCAAAAAAAGTGTCAAAGTGTTATGATGTGTAAAAATAATGTAAACTGCAAGCGCACAGTGTTTAGTTGTAGCAATCACAGATCGATCCACAGAGATTATGAATTTTCAAAACCCTAACAATTAACTCAGGCGAACTAGACAATAAGATTTGAGTTGAGATTTGATTAATCTAATTAACAAATAGAATCAGATAAGGAAAACCTAGGAATCCGAATCCATTAATCAATCACAATTAATATCAACTCGCCCTAAAATCAATTCTCTTTCCTTCACAAATAAGATATATCAATTAACGAGACAAGCATATACTATGAAACTTGTTATCTAACAATAACCTATCAAAACTTCATGTAGCAAGCATAAGCTATGAAAAATAAATCCGGTAACAATAATATATCAAAATCACTTTGTCAATTGAACAATTAAACACCAAGAAAAATTATGAGAATCAATTAATAGGAACGAGAAGATATCAAAAATAATTAAATTAACTTCATCTTCATCCTAGGGCAAGAGATTTAGCTAGACATGATTATATAATAAACAAAACAAATATAAGTATATACGTATTAAACATGAAAACACGAAGCAGTAATATAAGCTAATTTGTATACTTAAATTAATAGACTAGGGTGGCCACGTAAACAACTGGATAACAAACTTAATTCACTTAAAACTAAACTATTAACTTCAATGGCAGTTTGTGAAAGCAGCGCCACAAACAAAACAAAAACAATAAATTAATAATCAAGGTTACTGAAGCATGCACACGAAGACAGGTGGAGAAAAATCGAACGTATTAAAAAAACAGGGTGCTGGATAATAACCACGGACGAGACTAAAACAGAAAATTAAACAACTATAAAATTCTAGGTGTCCCAAATACAAGAGAGGAGATCTATATTTATAGGAAAAATAATGGGTTTGGGCTTTTTGACTACAAATCGGATTGTAGAAATATTTCCTCAATTCCTTTTTCTTCTTCGATAAGTTTTCCAATTTTTCTCCAATTTCCTTTTGACTTCAAGTATTTCCATCTCCTTGCCTTTTTCACCTTTTTCTGCTTGAAATATGATTTTATTTATTTTCCTACAAAACAAAAGAAAACAATTTATTAAACAATAAAATTACGAAAACAGACATAAAATAGGTATTAAAAATGTATTAAATTATGGACCTATCAAATGCCCCCATACCTATCTTTTGCTCGTCCTCGAGAAAAACTAATCTAATATAAACTACTAACTAATAGATAATACCACTTCCGTAGGTGATCACGGTTGCATTTGGCATATGCAACAAGCCCTTTAAACCCCTAGGCAGCCCTAGTGGACGAGTAAGGTCTCGTGAGGGCCTATAGTGAATGTACCCACAAAATTCATCTAGCTCATGTAAAAGATCGCATGACAATGCAACGCCACACATACAAGTCCTCTCATGCTTCATCAACTTAAGAATCAAAAATGACTTTGCAATGTCTTGTCGTGGAAGATGCAAGGATTCACATAGTCTACTCAAAGAAATATGCATAAGTGCTCAAAAGTCCATGTCAAGTGTAAGAATAAGTTGGTAATCATGCTAAGCCCACAAGAGTACACTTTTGAGTCAAAACTCGGGATCTCAAATGCAGAAATAAGCAATAACTCACATTTCACTCACAAAAGAATATTCACTCAAGAACAAGGGTAAGTGTATCACTCAATTCCAGCAAAATCATAAGCATGCTTGACATTTGCTATCAATCTAACTTTAACACAACATACATCAATGATGATAATCAGAAGGTCTTTATTTGGGTTGTAATGGGGCTAGGGACAAGGTATGTCAAGTAAGGTCAAATAAGGTGAAGTGTCAAAAACTAGTAGGCACCATAATAAATCATACACATCACCAAACATCCTCCCCACAACTGAATTTTCTCATTTTCTTCCAACAAAAGACTTGATTAGTCGAATGAAGAAGGATCACACAAACATAAGTATGCTCTCATATAATTTTTTTTTTTCCGAGAGCTAAGAGATAGATATAAGCAACCACAATCCTCCTTCAAAAATTTCTTGAACAACGACTATCAAGTAAGCAATCAAACCAAATATTTCCTCAAAAGTAATGAACCAAAAGTAAACCCATCTTACACACCTTATTACTCCCTCAAGTTCCTACTAGCCATTGACAATTTGGGATCAAGCATAAGTAAGGCTAAACAAGAAAAAGGTCTAGGCGCATAATGTGGTGTGTCACCGAAAAAAAATAGGAGTAAGCTCAAGAGGGTAACTAATTGATCATATAAAAATGGTGTGGTAATTTGGAAAATATAGGTTATTCCTAAATGCCTTTATCATCTTATCATCAAATAATGTCATGCATTCAAGAAAGGTCTCAAACAAGTGCTAGCAATGCAAACAACATGTGGACACTCAAGCAAACGAATATAAAATGCAAAAGATATGCATATAGGCTCAAAAACTCACTTGGTGGTAAAAACATAATCAATCCCAAGTAAAAATCTCTTCAATGCACCAACTTGTTCTCAAAGCATGAAAACCAAATCATTTTGCACATATTCATGTCCTTCTAATTACTTGCAACATTCAGTAAGTCTACTAGTTTCAACTTGCTAGTGTATGTGTGTGAACAAGAACTTATCAAATCACTTCTTAATCAAAAGTATCAGAAACACAAGATTACTATAGCATGTAAGGGTGCATAAAGCCACTAGAAATCATTTCACAAGGCTAGAATTCTACAATTTACAACACTAAACTTCTTTTTGGGATTTTTTTTTTTCAATTTTTTTTGGATTTTTTTTGTTTTTTTAATACTACTAAACCCCTCCCCCATACCTAAATCATGCATTGTCCTCAATGTATGCAAATGAGAGAAAAATGACAGAGTAAAAGGACGAGAATACCTGATAAGGGCATGACGGAGATACAGAAGAATACCTATAAGACACACACACATACACACACACAATAAACACACTCAAACAATCAACACACTCAAACAATCCCCCAGACCTACACTTAACTATGGGAGACGCAAAACAAAAGCACATACTAACCAATACTAGATCGAGGAAAAACTACATTTGTAACACAATCAACAAAGATGTGAAACTCACCCACAGAAAAGACAGTATCCACTAAAGAAATATGATCTTGAACCAGAATAAAACTCATTAAACTAACTTCATTCATAGACCAATTAAACGCTTCTTTATGTTGTTTAAGTAGATTAATTACTTGAAATTCTTGGTTATGAACTATGTCACTAGAGATAACAACATGATGAGTTTCATTATTAACTACCAAAGACTGATCAAGAGTGGAAAAATATGGATTAGAAACAAGTGGGGGTGGCTCACCAACAGAAGACTTAACAAATTTATGAAGTTCTTTATTACTCTCATACTCCAACAAAATATCTTTCTCAAGAAAAGACATAATTGCACTATCCTCAAGAATGAATGGAAGAGACTTAGAAGAAGGACCTAGAAACATATACTTAGAAGTTTTGGGAAGAGGTTTAAGTTTTAATTCTGGTGGACTTGTCTCAACTGATTCATTAGCTTCATAAAGTGGCAGAGGAAAAGGTTCTAACTCTAGATTGGAACTAGGAATGGTGGACTCTAACATTTCATTAACCTCATTTTTATGACCAGTATCATCCCAATCTTGACCAAAGTAATTTTGACAAAAGTTAAGAACATCATCAACATTCATGATTTCATTATCAACTAACTCATCAATCATGTTAATTTCGACGGGTTGGTCAAAAAGCTCATTGGGTTGATTTCCTACATTGAAAATGTTGAGATCAATTTGCATGTTTCCAAATGTGAGTTTCATTAATCCATTCCTACAATTGATCAAAGCATTAGAGGTGGCAAGAAAAGGTCTTCCTAGAATGATGGGAATTTGATTTTTGAGATTTTGGACAGGTTCAGTTTCTAGAACAATGAAATCGACAGGGAAGACAAAATCACCAACCTTAATCAACACATCTTCCACCATACCCTTAGGAATTTTGACAGAACGGTCAGCTAACTGAAGAGTGATAGTAGTCTCTTTAAGTTCACCTAAACCCAGGTCTTGATAGACAGATAATGGAAGAAGATTCACACTAGCTCCTAGATCGAGTAAAGCTTTATCAATGAAAGTATTACCAATGACACAAGAAATGGTAGGACAACCAGGATCCTTATACTTCAAAGGGATTTGATTTGATAAGATAGAGCTAACATTAGATGTTAGGAAAGCTTTCTTAGGAACATGAGTTGTTCTTTTATGAGTACACAAATCTTTTAGACACTTAGCATAAGAGGGAACTTGTTGAATTGCATCTAAAAGAGGAATGTTAATCTTGACTTGCTTGAAGACTTCCAAAATCTTATCTAATTGAGCAGATTGTTTGTTTGAAGTAAGTCTGTGAGGAAACGGAGCTTTTGGCTTAAAGACTTTTTCAATAGACACATCAGAGTGGGGTTTTGAAGGTGGTTCATCGGAGGGTGATGACTCATTAGATTCAACTTCTTCAGGACTCTTGGGATTGGAAGATTGTTTAAGACTAGGATTCAAGAGTAACGGATTTGGTTCAGAAGTAAACTTATCTTCTTCTTGAGTATTGACACCAGCATGATTATTGAGTTGATTACCAGACCTTAGAGAGATAACAGAATTCACATTTTCATGAGACTTTTGATTTGGATGAAATTTAGGATTAATCTCGGGTTGACTAGGAAATCGATTTTTCTCTCTCTCACTGATGGTGTTTGCCAACTGACTAACTTGAACCTCTAGTTTAGATATGGCTTGAGCGTTGTAATTTAGCAACTGCCTATCTTGGGTCATAGTGTTCATGAAATTTTGTTGAGATTTGATTAATGCGTCCATACTCTTTTCTAAAGAAGTAAATCTTTTGTCAGATTCGGCAAAACCAGGAGGATTCAAAGGGACTGAATTTTGATATTGACTGAGATTTTGTGGAGGATATGAGTTAGAATTTTGAGTTGGGTATGGACCAGGATTGGGCTTTTGAAAAGCAGGTTGAGAATTTTGGTTATACTGATTGTATTGACCTTGGTTCCATGAGAAATTTGGATGATTTTTCCAACCAGGATTGTATGTGGATGAATAGGGATCATTCCTAACTCTAGATTGAAACATGGCATTGGCTTGTTCAATTTCAGGACAATTTTCTATCAAATGATTAGGAGAATTACAATTTGCACACAGAAACACTTGTGAGGACACCTTGTTGGTTTCTAAGGCTTCTAGACGTCTAGTGAGTGTAGCTAACTTAGCTTCGGTTGCAATAGAATTACCAACTACGTGTACGCCCTTAGATTTTTCAGTTTCCTGACTGGGTTCCCTAGTTGACTCCCACAACATTGTTCTTTCAGCTAACTCTTCAAAAAATTGCCAAGCTTCTTCATCAGTTTTATCCATAAACCTACCATTACACATAGACTCTAACAAGGCAGTGGTTTGGCTATCTAAGGCTTCATAGAGAATTTTACAAAGTCTCCATTTTTCTATACCATGTTGAGGACACTTAGACAACAACTTTTGAAATCTATCAAAATATTTCCAAAAAGGCTCATTTGAATTTTGTTGAAATTGGTTGATTTCATTCCTAAGCTTGTTAGCCTTATGGTTGGGAAAATATTTTTTAAGAAATATAGCAACAAATCCCTCCCATGTGGAAATAGAATTAACGGGTAGACTATACAACCACTGTTTAGCATCTTCTTTTAAAGCAAAGTTAATGAGTCTGAGCCTAATGGAATCCTCACTTAGTTGTTGAAGTTTTTGTAAAGCACATACTTCCTCAAATTCTCGAATGAAAAGATATGGATCCTCTCCCTCTACCCCAGCAAACCTAGGTAACATGCTAATGTTATGATGTTTGATTTCAAAATTGTTTGCGGTTACTGCTGGTAGCACTATGCATGAGGGTTGAGCGGTATGAGCGGGGTAACAACGTTCTTTAAGTGAAACAGCCATGATGGTTGTTGGAACTTCTACTTCTTTTGACTCAATTTTAGTGGGTGAAGAGAAATCGAGTTGTCTTGCTATTCCAGGTAATGAAAGGTCGGATTGTCTCACTAATCTAGATGTATTATCTCGAACCCAAGTACTTTGCATACAAGAGAAACAATCAACTAAGCACGTAGAAGACAAGAGCTATAAGTAAACACCCAAGAATATGCAAAATCAAAAGAAAAATCTATCTTATCCTAAAAAATATAGACCTTGCTCCTAACAATAAGATACTACTAAAAGTAACAGCTCAAAAAGCATTCGTCGTGACTGGCCAGGCAAGAGGAAGCATTGCCAAGAGGCTAACCACCATTCTAGGCACCAGTCTAAAGGCCAGGTAAGCTTTCGCTAGTCCTAGACACCACCGAAAAATACTTAGTGATTTGTTCCTCCTAGATTCTCTTCCTAGTTGAGCGCGATATCCTAGGGGCTAACGTCTAATTAATTTTATTAAGGAAAAAGGAATGCAAGATGAACGAACTAGTGATTTGTGGGCCAAGGAAAGAGTGATGAAATCCCTCACCTTATCTTGAAATTGGGTGGCGCCCTTAAGATTGATTTAATGATGCAACACACAAAGAACGAGAAATAAACACTTATGGATGCACTACACTACGTGTTCTATTCTAAATTGTACGTACCTCTTTCCTCCAGCAATCACCATAATTGTATAAGATGGAAAGCGATAAAAACAATAAATAAATCTAGATGATGTGCTCTTATGTGAGAATGAATGATGCAACAATTTGGTTTTTAACAAATAACTAACTAATATTTTTGGATTTTTCAAATATTTAATTTTTTTGATTTTTTTTCAGTAATGATGGAAAGAAAATAGAGAGAGGTGATACGGAATACCGAAAAGCGCTTCCAAAAATTTCACAAGAGACAACGAGCCTTCTAGCAATCTTCTTGTCCAAACTTTCCTCCGCTTCACTGTTCTCTAAAAGACAAATAATGCAGAACAAGAAACTAATCCGAAGAATTAAATATCAAGGAGTGAAAATTACCAATAATCCCCGGCAGCGGCGCCAAAAACTTGATGTGTAAAAATAATGTAAACTGCAAGCGCACAGTGTTTAGTTGTAGCAATCACAGATCGATCCACAGAGATTATGAATTTTCAAAACCCTAACAATTAACTCAGGCAAACTAGACAATAAGATTTGAGTTGAAATTTGATTAATCTAATTAACAAATAGAATCAGATAAGGAAAACCTAGGAATCCGAATCCATTAATCAATCACAATTAATATCAACTCGCCCTAAAATCAATTCTCTTTCCTTCACAAATAAGATATATCAATTAACGAGACAAGCATATACTATGAAACTTGTTATCTAACAATAACCTATCAAAACTTCATGTAGCAAGCATAAGCTATGAAAAATAAATCCGGTAACAATAATATATCAAAATCACTTTGTCAATTGAACAATTAAGCACCAAGAAAAATTATGAGAATCAATTAATAGGAACGAGAAGATATCAAAAATAATTAAATTAACTTCATCTTCATCCTAGGGCAAGAGATTTAGCTAGACATGATTATATAATAAACAAAACAAATATAAGTATAATACGTATTAAACATGAAAACACGAAGCAGTAATATAAGCTAATTTGTATACTTAAATTAATAGACTAGGGTGGCCACGTAAACAACTGGATAACAAACTTAATTCACTTAAAACTAAACTATTAACTTCAATGGCAGTTTGTGAAAGCAGCGCCACAAACAAAACAAAAACAATAAATTAATAATCAAGGTTACTGAAGCATGCACACGAAGACAGGTGGAGAAAAATCGAACGTAATAAAAAAACAGGGTGCTGGATAATAACCACGGACGAGACTAAAACAGAAAATTAAACAACTATAAAATTCTAGGTGTCCCAAATACAAGAGAGGAGATCTATATTTATAGGAAAAATAATGGGTTTGGGCTTTTTGACTACAAATCGGATTGTAGAAATATTTCCTCAATTCCTTTTTCTTCTCCGATAAGTTTTCCAATTTTTCTCCAATTTCCTTTTGACTTCAAGTATTTCCATCTCCTTGCCTTTTTCACCTTTTTCTGCTTGAAATATGATTTTATTTATTTTCCTACAAAATAAAAGAAAACAATTTATTAAACAATAAAATTACGAAAACAGACATAAAATAGGTATTAAAAATGTATTAAATTATGGACCTATCATGTTATGTGACATGACACTCTCCATTGAAGTGATGGGAGTGTCAACCAAAGCTACCACTTTTTTACACTCTCCCAATATACATAGCAAAAAAACAAACATCTGCCACTAAAGACATGTATATATTTAATTAGGGGTGAGTTCTAGTAAAAACTTTTCTAAGTTACAAACTTACCATCTTTTTTTTGTTCTAACACTTATATAATTTCGGTTCAACATCTGAATAAAAGTTAAAATTTTATTGAATACCCATAATTTTAAAGAAGACATATTCATAACATTTTTTAATTTATTAAAAAAAATTGTAACATTTTTTACAAAAAAAAATGATTTTTTTTATAACGACTATTCAACAAATATATAACTTGAGTTCAACATCATCTGTTGAACTGTGGGTTATACTTCTGTTGAATCCAAATATATAAAATAATATTACATTGGTAGGGTTAAAAAACTATATTTTATTTAATAATATTTCATATTTATATACCGTAATTTGATATTGATGAACACCAAAAGGATAGTTGAGAATTATATAATATGTATTCAACAAGATTTTAACTAAGGTTCAACACACCTTCTATATTAATTTTTTTTTCATATTTTATACCCTAATTTGGTATTGGTGAACCCTAGAAATTTATTGAAAATCTTAAATTATGTGTTTCTAGGGTTCACCAATACCAAATTAGGGTATAAAATACATAAATAGACGTTGTTTGCAATTTATGTATTTTATACCCTAATTTATGTATTTGCAATGTAACGTCTATTTATGTATTTGCAATGTAACGTCTATTTATGTATAAAATACATAAATTATACACTATAATCTTAAAACAACGTCTATTTATGTATTTGCAATGTAACGTCTATTCCAATTTTTATAATGAAAAAGGTTGCATGCGTTCCATTTCTAGTTTGAAATTTCTATCATGCAGTGTGTAATAAGATTGAAGCAGGTAATATTTACATGCCATGAGATTAATTTTATTAGACTATATTAATTAGTTGTGCTTCATATGTATATATAAAATTAAAATGTATGAATATATTGGCAATTTCGGGTGCCACGAGCAAATTTTTGTAAGAAAGATGTTCAAAATATTAGTGAGGAGAGAGAAAGTAAAATATTATTATTTTTGATGAGTTGATAATTTTAACACCCTTGTTAAACATCCTAGTTCGAGATGCTCTTATGAATTATTCTATTTCTAAAACGTAATTGAGGGCATGTTTGGCAATGTGGGGCCTAAATGATTTTTAATTTTAAATTTAAAAAATCTGTTATAAATCAAAATTTAATTAAAGTTACAAAAGTAGTTAAAAGTTGATACGAAGTAATTTTTTGAATAACTTATTTTTTTGTTTGTAATTTTATTTAAATTAAAGTTAATATTATCATTCAAATATACTCTTTATCAAATTTTTTTTTATTTTTACATCTTAAATAACTCATAATTACCAATAATATAAAATTAACTAAATAGATAATTTTTATTTTTCTCTAATGACTTTAAGTTATAAGTAATAATTTTAAGGAAAATTCCCAATGGTACGCTTCTACTATTAACATTTTCAAATGGTGTTTTTTTTTTAATTTCTGACTTACGAGTGGTAGGCTTGTATTTTAGTTTTCATGTATATGATGTCATTTCGTTAACCAAAACGTTAAATAAACGTTAAAATTTAAGTAAATGACTTCATTAGCCATTTAAACTTCAAATATTTCACATTTTCAACACCAGTAACAATTTACTACATTTGGAAACATCACCATCGAAATATTTGAAGAAAACATTGTTTAAAACTTCAAAAAAAAATCGAAAGAATATTCTTTTATAATACTATTATCCTATTAACTTTTCCAACAAATATCATTAGTTTTACCCTTAATGTTTGAGTATCATAATGACATGACATATGTGAAGCCTAAAATACAAACGTATCACTTGTAAGTCAAAAACACAAAATGACACCACTTGGAAAAGTTAAAAACAGATTAGTACCATTAAGAATTTTCCTAATTTTAAATTTACCTAAATGAGCTTTAAATAAGGTAAGCCCAAAACTTCGTATTCATATTAGGCCATCTCCAATCATAATTTTATAAATAAAGCAACTTCATCTTTATTTTTCACCTTTTTCATGTTACATCTTAATTCCATCTCCAACCATTACTTTAAATGTTACTCTATATATTACTTCAAATATTCAAATTTTGATTACATTCTTAATAAATTTCAAACAATACACTAATTTTCCAAATTAGTATACTCTTCCCACAAATGATCAATAAGTGCATTCCGTAGTGCAATGTGAGCCTCTTTATCCTTGATTTGTTTGTGACGATTAAGAAAATTTTGAAATCTTAAACTCTCATCTTCCACCATCTCAACACTTGGAATCGAAGCCTGCATTGAATCACTAAATGTTGCACTTACCTCGCGCTCGTCTTCAATTATCATGTTATGCATAATAATACACGTAGTCATTATATCATGTAGTACGTGTTTGTTCCAAAAATGAGATGGTCCACCTACAATTGCAAAGCGCGACTGAAGAACTCCAAATGCCCGCTCGACATCTTTTCGACAAGATTCTTGCTTCATGGCAAAATATTGCTTTTTAGGGCCGCGTGGATCATGTATACTTTGCACAATAGTAGACCATTTTGGATATATCCCATCAGCTAAATAATAACCCATATCATATTCTTTTCCTTGAATAACATAATGTGCAGTAGGAGCAATACCTGAAGTAAGGTTGGCGAAAAGATTAGACGACTCCAACACGTTAATGTCATTATTTGAACCCGGTAAACCAAAGTATGCATGCCATATCCAAAGTTCGTAATCTGCTACAGCCTCCAAGATAATAGTTGGGTGACCACTACGTCCGGCATATTGTCCCGCCCAAGCTGTAGGACAATTCTTCCATTTCCAATGCATGCAATCGAGGGAACCCAACATTCCAGGAAAACCACGTTGTTTGCCTACATGTAGTAACCATTCACTGCCAAATATTTCAACTACTGCACGGCAAAATCTTTTCAAACTTTCAATATTTGTGGACTCTCCAATTTTAATGTACTCATCTGTAGAATCTGCTGGTACACCATACGCTAACATCCTGAATACGCCAGTGTTTTTTTGGAGACCAGACAAACCTAATTTGCCAGTAGCATCACTTTTTTGTATGAAGTAGTTGTCGTAACCTTGTACATCAATGGCAATGCGAATAAATAAAGGTCTAGACATTTTGAATCGACGACGAAACATTGAAGCATTATAACACGGGTTCTCTGAGAAATAGTCATTAAATAGATTACGACCGGCTTCTGCACGATTGCGGTTGATCATTCTATGTCTAGGAACAGAGCCACCATAGATCATTTCGCTGTTTCTTTGATTATGGAAGTGAAGTATACGAATGTTGTTGTTGGCATTCATACTAAATAAAGCCTCCTCCTCTGCGTTGATCATCTCAATATCATTTAGAAGATTTATATCATCATCATTTTCGCTATCGGATGATGATGAAGTTGTAGAATATGACTGAGATTGGCTCCCTGTATTAAAATTATGCATTTTACTAGTATGTAGAATGTGTCTGGTGTCTTCACAGGTTTAAAAGATAAGGCTTTACATTAATTATAGTTCTACACATTTCCAAACTAACCATTTTATGTCATTAATTTCTCAGCAACCAACTAACCATTTTATGACATTAATTTCTCAGCAACCAACAAACCATTATGACATTAATTTCTTCTATAATAAGTAATTTTAGCTCATAAATTTATTTAAAATTTATGTAGAGTAAATGGCAGCAAGACATAGAAGTACTTCATACTCACATGAAGAAGATAAACACCTGTGTCATGTATATCTTGATATCTCACAAAATCCTATTATTGGCATAAATCAATCTCGAGATCAGTTTTGGTCTCATATTGAGATTGAATATAACAATTCTAAACCAATTACAGTCACTCAAGATCGACCCAAAAAGTCACTGCAATGTCGCATGCAGATCATTCTAAGTGCAATAGGAAAGCTAAGAGGATGCGTGCAGCAAATCGAAAATCAAAATCCAAGCAGTGCTTCTCAAAAAGATATTGTAAGCTCATGCCATTATATTGTCGTATTAATTTTACAAATTTATATTTGACATTAATTCTTTATTTCTAGTTAACTCGAGCTAAAGTCTTGTTGGAGCAAGATAAGAAGTATGACAAAGGCTTTAAATTTGATCATGTTTGGGATATTCTTAAAGATACAGAGAAATTTGGAGATGATCATAGCAATGTGACTCCATACCATCAAACACAAACTAGTAACTTTGTGTCATCACAAGCAAATTCGCCTTCTACCGAGTCTCCAACATCGGCATCCCCTGGACTTTCAGCATTTTCTCCAAATATAAATTATACAAGTGTTGATGGTTGTTCTAATCAACGGCCTATTGGAGTAAAAAAGGCAAAAGGAAAACGAAAAGTCGATGATCAAACTTCTGTTATAGTCGACACAATTTTAGAAGAACAACGCCAAGTCATTGAGATTTTAAAAAAAATAGTGCAGACCGACAACAAAATTATGAAATTCAGATGCTACGCGCTCAAAACGAGAAAATAAAATTAGATATTGCTCCATATCTTGCTGAAAATAAAATCTTGAATAAAGATTTGAATTCAATAAGTGATCCGATTTTACGTGGCTATTTTCAAAATGAGCAACTTAAAATATTGCAGAGGAGATCTCAGCATGATCAAACTTCTCAACATGGAACTGATGATCTTCCAGAGTTTTGATATGTATCTGTATCAGCACATTGGGATATATATGGACTAATGTAAATTTTTAGATGGTGTTTTGGTGAAAAAAAACTTTTGCTTTAAATGTACAGTGCATCTTCATATATAGAGCAGCACAGTGGTTTGCTTTATTTATAAGGATAAAGTAATGGATGATTGGAGCTGCATTACTTCATTTATAAAGTTAAAAATGAAGTAATATAGAGTTTGAAGTTGTTGTTGGAGATGCCCTTAGTCCTGTTATATTAGTATAAGTGTGTTGGTGGACAACCATTTATGGTTAGCAAATCACAAATCGTGGATAGGAAGAACATTAATAATAGTGAATAAAGTGACATGACACACTTCATTTACATTAACTTTCCGTATTAAATTTGCAAAAAAAATTCACCGTATAAAGGAAAGCAGCCCCCATAGCAACAACAAACGGCCTACTTATAGCCATTTTCCCCTTTATTCGGGGACTTCAACGGGCCTTACCAGCTCATAAAATGACAATTTTTCATGTTTTCCTCGGACAGTGAGAATGAATTACTTAATTGACATTGAAAAATATGTGTACGAAACTGAAAAAAAACCATTAGAATAATAATCGTTGCATACCTGCTATCAAAATGAAAATTAGACGAACATATAAGTGGTGTAAATATAAGATTTAAATTAAATCATTCACATTAAATACATATTTGATTTTTTGGTTTTTCCCACAATACAGACCCAATAGTATTAATTCAGCCACTCATTTTCATTTAAATTAAAAGAAAATTTATCACATTATTGAATTTCTTGTTATTAATTTTTCTGATTTTGACAAATCAGCACCCGTCGCGAGTGTGAAGACGAGCAGTGGCAGACTCATATTTTTTTTAAATGGGAACATTATATACATAAGAAAGTTATGTAATTTATATTTGAGAAAAAAGATCTTAGGGCAAACCGAACAGTGATCCAAATATCTAAATTTGGGGCAGATTATCCCAAATTCTTCTCCAGTATTGATTAGTGTTGATCCAAATTTGGATTAGTACATCCAAATTTGGATCAGTTGATTTAATATTAAAATAATGATTTTGTTATTTGTATATTTTCAGTTTATTAGATTTAAAATTGATTTGTGATTTTTTATTTAGTTAATAAATAATAGTAAGTTATTAATAGTTAATAAAATTTAATTTTTAGAATAAAACTTATAATAAGGAGAAAAACATACTATTTTATTAAAAAATTAAATATAAGTACATTAAATGGATCAAATAAAAAGAACATTAAATGCAACAAATTAAAATATAGAAAAGGACTAGCTATTCATATTATTCATGTTGTCCATAGCTATATATATTATTCATGATATTTAAGTATATTAAAAGATTTTATATCTTTAATTTAATTAATATATTTAATATAAATAGTTAATAGTGATTAAACATTAAATTTAAGATTAAATAATTTGTTATATATTTATGTAATATAATATGTAAATAGTAATTTGGATCACAATTTGGATCACATTGCTTGAATTGGTCAGAAATTTGGATCAAAATTTAGATCAGTTGGTGATCTAAATTTGAAATTTTGGATGACAATTGCGGGCGATGACCTTAGGAAGAATTTACTAAAGTAGTGATTATCTTAGTGTATTATATTACTGTATTATATCAACTACATAATTATTTACATACCTAATTTATATACAAGTAAAATATATGGTATGTAAATATTTAATAATAAATGATTAGATATGTTCATTTACATGTATTTTATGTGAACTTAGAAAAAATATCTTAAGATTAACCTTAGGATTCTCATGCTCTTTATATTTTGTGATATTTATTTATACATGTTTAATATATAAGTGTTAACGGAGGAATTTGGTGATAACAAATTTAGGGAGGGTTGCTGGAATTGTGATGGTAGTTGACGACGGTGTGTTGCGTAGGTTAATGGGAATTAGGGTTTATGATTTGGGGATGGCTGAGATTGTATGTGAGAATAGATCGCAATTAAGATTGAATATCGAATTCTCTCTTGTTCGCAAGCTTGCATCGTGCCATACAATGTGCCTACGTACCCTATTTATAGGGATCAAGCCAAATGTAGTTCTTGGAGAGCAAGTAACCCATGGGGCAAGTTTCCTTCTTTAAAGAGTGGAAAAATTGGGATCATTATCCTTGACATATCATAATGAGCTGTCATGGTCTTGCTATTATCTCGGGATAAGATGAGATAATTATTGTTCCGAGATTATCGGGGTCAATACTTATCTAATATGTTAGGCCGAATACACAATATATAATCAATATAAGTATGATAATAACAATTGAGAACACTGTTTATGAATCAACAACTGAATTATATAAATAACTCTTCTCTCAGTGATGTTAAAGAATCACAGAGAGCTGCTAGGTTACAAGAATAATGTATTCAGTATTCGCATCCCTTTTAGGGTTAACCTATCTGTGTTTATATAATACACAGTTACATAATCAATCTCTAATTGATATCCTATAAATCATCTATACAATTTATATCAATCTAGGATTGCTTCTGTCTTCTGTCCCGTTTATTTAGCCATCTCAATATATTCTGCTTCTTTCCATCTTCAGAATATATTGCTTCTAGAATCTTCATATTAGCACCGACAGCTAAAGTAAACTCTCACCCCGTCAGACTTTAATAAACTCTGACTGGCTTCCAGTAAACTCTGATGAGTACCTGTTGCTTAAACACTGATAAACAATCATCAGAAATTATATCTAACAATCTCCCCCAACTTGTGCATAATAAAAATGTACAAGTTAATAGATAATTGATGATGTCAAAACATATAACAAATGCAGTGTTTATAACATATCAGAGTTTAACTTTTACTTAAAAAAAAACTTTAAAAACTTACAGTCAGACTTTACCTAATTTCTTCAATATCAGGCACTGTCCTGAGATAATCAATGAGTAGCCTCCTTTCAGCTTTTTCTAGCTCATCCACCATAATTTCTTTCAACTCTTTAAGCTCTGGATCACTTTCTCCAGTCTGGTAGATAGCAGCTCTCAGAGAATAAATGATGTTCTTTCTCATTTCATTCCCTAGCCGGATAAAGTAAGATTTGTCTGACTCTAGGTTGAATTCCAAAACCTTTATACCCAGTGTTGTCTTGAACTTGGCACTGTTTCTCTTCATTTCAACAATCTTTCCATAAGCATCTCTGTACTTAGGAATATATGCACTTGAAACACCTCCTCCAAGCATAGCTTTTGTTTTCAGCATCCTATCTCTTAGAACTAGAGCAGCATTATGAGTACTTCTATTTTTGATTTTGAGAAGATATAGAACATACTCAAGCTCTTCCCATAGTTTCAATTGAACATCAGCTTCTCCTACTCTGTATACTCTTCCATCAGACATAAAGTATAACAGAACCTCTTTCTTTAATCCTCTATGATAAACCATCTGAACAGACTCTAGTTTATCAAGGCTCTCTTGAGATACCCCAACACCAGGTTCTGCCAGTGATGAATGGTCAAAAGGACTGTTATTGATTCTCTTTTCTCTGTGTGAACCCAAACCAGATTTATCATAAGATTGCTTTCCATGTACTGTTCTGGTTTGAGAAAAGTCCACAGCTTCTAGCTTCAGAGTTTCAGAAAGTACAGGTCTTAAGAAACCTTGGAGTTGTGGAGCTAGCTGAGTTTGTACAACTTGAGCATTGTCAGAGGTTGTCACAATTTTAGTAGAAATATCAACTTGAGCAACGTCAGAGGTTGATTGATTTAGCCTTGATTCAACTTGAGCAACGTCAGTGGTTGAATAATTCTTCTTTGGTAACTGTCCTTCTTCTACCAGTATACCTTTTCCTTTATCAGTATTTGCAATCATAGGCCTCCTTGTGTGTTGTAAACTCTGTTGAGTATTTTCTTTGATAGAGAGTGCAATTTCCTTTTTCCTAGGAGCCTTAACAGCCTTCTTCTTGTAAGTACCAGCTTCAACCTTTTTCTGGTGTTCTTCAGCAAGAAGCTTCAACTCAGCATCCATATCTTCTACTGTGGCTTCACCACCATGTTCTTCCATAAACAGTTTAGCAGCAATCTCTTCATCAGTAGTTGGATTTGATGAAATCACTAGACTCTTAAGTCTTGAAGAAGATTGACCACCAGAGTATAACCTCTCAGAGTTTGTCAGCTTAGCAGAGTTTGACCTTAGTCTCCCTTGCTCTTGAATAGATTTTGACCTCTTCTCTGCTTCCTTGCTTCCACCATCATTAGAATCATCCCTCCGTCTCAAAGTTGAAGTCCTTCTGCATTTGTCTTTAGGAACTTTCTCCCCCTTTCTGACATCATCAGGAATAAAAACTGATGTTAGCAACTCCAATAATGCAGCAATAGAATCAATCTTAGTAGATATTTCAGCCTGATTGCTCTCAACCTTGGTTAGCCTCTGATTGATTTCTTCTTGATCCTTGATCAGAGATGAAAATTTAGCTCTATCTTTCTTCAATGCTAATTCCTTAAGAGCAATATCATTACCCAATCCACACTACAAGAAAAGGGTCAATAGACATCGGTTTTCAGCCGATGTCTATGTTTTTTCCCAACCGATGTCTTAGTCGGTGATGTCTATCTTAGACATCGGCCAGAAACCGATGTCTGAACTTAACATACACATCGGTTATAACTTAAAATTGGATGTCTATGCTACAATTTTTATAGATATAATTGATTTTATAAACAAAGTACTTGCATTATATTGTAGAAAATATATAACACACTAAGTTATGAACTCATATAAACATCACCTTTTAGAAAAAAAGTGATTTATATGCTTCTCTTAGACATCACTTTGTCCGATGTCTGTTTTGGTTTTAGACATCAGTTATTGTAGAAAAATTGCGATGTATATCTTTGTTTTAGACATCAGTTTTGGCACAATTTTATTGATGTATATTTTGGTCTTAGACATTAGATATTGTAAAACAATGTGATGTATGTCTTTGTGTTAGACATCAGTTTTTATCGTTAAAAATTGATGTACATTTAGGTCTTAGACATCAGTATATGTTAAAAATTTCGATGTATTTGTTACCATTAGACATTAGTTCTGAGCCTATATTAAATAAAACCGTTGTCTTTCAGAATATGGACCATTCACAATATATATCCCACAATTTATATTACACCATTCAGAAAACACATCAAACCACCAACACATCAATCCGCAAAACTAACCATAAATCCATCATCATTTCGCAAAATCAACTACACATCCATCAACATTCAATCCACAAAATAAACTAGCAATTTGCAGAACTGCCTACAGACTAGCAATTCAATCCGCAAAATAAATCTACCATCAGCAATTACTACTACATCACTTAACAATGCATACCAAACTGTCAAGACACTAGAAACTAAACCTTGTCCACAACCAAACTAGTAACCAAATTTTCCAGCAGTTTTTTAGCTTTCAAGCTGTTAACCAAAATGTTTACCACTTAATTTAATAGACTTTAAGTAATAGAAGCTATCAGATGTGCTCTTGGATGAATTTGAGAGCCTCAATACGTACTTCATCAAGCTGGGCCTCGTTGTACGTCGCTCGAGTCTTCGGCAGCCACTAAATAATTCAAGCAAACACAATTAATCAAAAATGAAAACTACACCTTTATAATTCAAAAGTAACGCATTAGAAAAAAAAAGACGCACACCTTTGTAGCAAAAGTCAATCTTGTATCATTGATAATTTCTTTCATGTAGCGCATTACTACATAAGCACATTCATGGCCACCGGGTTGCTTGGGGGATCCCTATTCCAAAAAATAACTTTACATATTACACATACTACTTATCATATAAACCATATATTAATAATAACTATGTACTGAAATGAACTCAAATGAAGTGTAAAAGTACTTACACTCAGAAACTTCGCCTTGGGCGGCGTCCTGTTGCCCCTACCAGTTTCTGAATTAAAAGATTTCACTACCCTGCATGAAAAATAAAACTGATACAATGTACACAAAAAATCATGTGAATTTCAGAAAAGGGCTGGTCTAAATCCTGTTTGCCTTGGAGAAAATGAATTCTAAGCATCCAGGGAAGATTGATCAAACGGAGGGAGAAACTGGATACGATCTAGGACAGTCAAAAGTGACAAACCTAAATGAGGTGAGAGATATGCACTATAAAAAGATTTGATAGTTTGTTGGTACCTCCATAGTAAATGATGGCATAAAAGGTTCTAACAAGCATGCTATCAGATAGACCAGCCCAACTGATGTTCTTATAACAATGGCACATGAAGCTTCATCTTCCTTGTACAGCTTCCAGAATTCAGTATTCTACATACACAGATTGCAAAATACATAGATTTTCTACAATGATATTAATAATCAATAGTTTTCTTCTATAGCTGTACTGCAAAAACCGCATATAAAAAGACTTACTTGCAGATAAGCATTTCCTTCGCTTGATATGCTCATTCCAGTTTTAAGTCCTTGCTTTAATTTGATCTACATCATGTTAAAAAAAACGGTATAGAGTACTTGCTTTTAACTTGGCTGTAACCAAGCAAAATTCATCAATCAAAGTTTACTACTACCTTCTCCATGTCCTCCAAGTATTGCTCCACATATTTACCAACTTTTTCTGCCAACGTCTTTGTCAAGCAATGAGTTTCTGCACCAGGAGCATCTGGGACTATAGATCCATATCCCCGTCCTGTCACCGACTAGAAAAAAGTTAATAAAATGGTAACCAAGTTGAGACTTGCAGTAAAAATTGAATGTTTAGAATGGCCTAAGAGAATGTCCTTTAATATCTTAGCGCATGTCAGTATTGTTCTCCTGTAAAAGGTGTTTGTTGCATCAAGCTTTTGTAGTTCCAAAGAAACTTGCTCTTAGAAATTTGCAATTCAATAAAAATCTTTAAATTTGGGAAGGGAAGCATATGAATGACATGTATCCAGATTATTGCGAAAGCACGTAGCTAACCTTTGGGTTTAGCAATGAAGGACAAGACTCGATTTACAAAATTTCCCAGATTATTCAGCAACTCTGAGTTCAGTTTTGCTTGCAAGTCCTTCCATGTAAATAGTGTATCTGATACCTATTAATAGTATATGAATGTAAATATCTACTGTCAACAAGTCACTTATTGGCAAATTATAACAGCAATATAGTAACCTATCATTTCGATTTTCATATGGTAACAAAAACACATGAACATACCTCAGGCCTATTAGTTAGCAAGTAGTATCGCCAAACCTCGGCTGGAATTTTTGTATCTTTAGCATCATTCCCAAACACTCCTACCCCTTTACTCTTTGAAAACTTTCCTGCATAATTATAATTTAAGTATATATTTGACTATCAAAAGACTCAGTAGTCTGGTTCAACAACCAGAGTTTAGTACTTATGTCAAAAAGAGCACTTGATTCATAGTTCAAATACTCTGTCACGCTAATGCTCTTCATTAGGGTCCATTTTTCTCCGGTTCCAAGAAGTGTAGAAGGGAACATTACCTGAATAAGGGACTTGTTTAATGTATATACTTCTATAAACTTAAGTGTGAGTGCGTGCGCATGTGTTATGTGTGTGTGTGTGTGATACTTGAACACTACAGAGGCATTGCCTGAGATCAAAATATCTTACAGTGTGAAATGGTACATTATCCTTTCCCATAAACTGATACAGCTCGACATTTTCAGGATTTTCCACCATTTTTCCCAGTCACTCGTGTGACACGAAGTAATTGATATATATCCAATAGGGCTCAGCAGAATATATAATAATGTACCTGCTACATTGTGTTTTCAGAAATCCAGCTATTCTCAAATAATTTTGTGAAAATTGCTTGGCAAATTTCAGTTTGTTGAGGTGTTGATGTACGTCCAAATTCATCAAAACTTATGTTGAACCATTTGTATATATCTTTATGTATAGCATGGTATCTACAAAGATATGAGTAATGTAATCCATGAAATAGCACAGATTATATACAGGACAAAGATCAAATGTTACACCAGATGATTTGAATCGTCAATCAAACTCACACGCAATGTTGATCAGAATCAATTTAGCTAGAACTTAGAAGTATACTAGCAACTACTGAAAATAAATCAAGATACACTTCATGTGTAAACATCTTTTTCAATCAATAACTACATAAGGTTTAGCATTTAGCAGATCTTTTGATCAATGATTGCCATATACAATGAATAAGGTACAAATCTTCATTTTCAAACTCCTTGATAAATCATTCTGCATTCATTCAGTTAAGTGGTCAAAAAGGTAAAATGCAACTTAATTATCATTCAATTAAAAACTGCAGAGTAAATAATAAGAGTCCAGGGGACAAAATGTAACTTAAACACATTACAATTTACATGCAAATGACATAATCATAAATATCCCATCTCACTAAGACTGGAGAAGTGAACAATTTTCGTTTATAATTTGAGCGAATAAACCGTTTTCTTTTACTTCATTAGACAATAATAAATAAACTAATAAAATTACTTCACAGAAAATAGGCTAATTATGAATTGATCTGTAACAGGAGCTGAGAAAAGAACTTGTACTTTTCGCATATCTCCTTTGGAGTTAAACCTTCTTCCAGGGCTTTTGTCTCTGTAGCTGTCCCATATTCATCAGTCCCACACACGTATAACACATTGTAGCCACGGAGACGGCAAAAGCGAGCAAAAACATCGGCACTAAGAACACCTGAAGAGGGAGAAAATAGACATATAGTCAAGTTCTAAGAACACATTTCAGAAGAAATTAAAAAGTACCTAAGATAACAACCAAGTGACAAAGTGACAGAGGTCCTGTAAAAAAACAAACTCAAAATTTAAAATACATCCAAGTAAATGAAAACCCCCAATTTAAGAAATCAGGGTTTCGATTTATAAAACCCCAATTTAAGATATTAGGGTTTTTATTTAAAAAAACACAATTGAAGACATTAGGGTTTTGATTTTAAAAAATCCCCAAATTAAAAGCTTACCAATTTGGAGAACGGAGGTGAGTAGAGCAGGACAGAGGTGAGAGTATGACGGCGGTGAGTATGACGGAGGTGAGTGGTGGAGGTGGTGGCCGAGGTGAGTTCAGTGGTGGAGGTGAGTTGAGCAGACGAGAGAAAGAGATTGAGAGTTGAGAGATTGAGTGGTGGAGCTGAGAGACGAGAGAAAGAGATTGAGAGTTGAGAGATTGAGAGTTGTCCGAAAAGAGGGGGAATAATTGGGAAGTGGCTGCGGCGGGGGAAATAATTGGGTAAAGAGGGGGGGAAAATAATTGGTATAATTAAGGGGGGAATGGCGAAATTTTTACTAAGGGGGAAACAAAAACTTAAGTGGCGCACTTTTAATTTTTTTAGTTGAAGTTTAGACATCGGTTCTAAAATAAGCGCCATCTTTAAACAACAAAGACATCACTTTAACGCGGGGTGATGTTATTACAGCTTTTAACATCAGTGCTTTTCAGTACCGATGTCTAATGTGTGATGTCTATTGAACATTTTCTTGTAGTGCCAAGGACAACTTTGTGAGTCTTATCAAAGCGATTGTGCAATGATTTGACTTGAACAATGGTAGCCTTAAAATGTGTTAACAGCTCAGGATTAGAAATCTCTTCAGCCGACTTATGTACAAAATCAGCAGTCCTTTGTGTAGAGAAAATGCAGTCTGCTCCTGACCAATTAGCATAATGCATTTCTCTGTAATGAGCTTCAGTTGCATTTTGATTTTCTTTGATAGACGCTGCAGTAGGATCCCTTAGAAAAGGTATTGACTCATGATCATCAGAGTTTGAAAGTGCAGCATTGATCCCAGAGTTTGCATGATCAGAATTTACAGATGTGTGATCAACATTATCAAAATCAACTCTAGCTTCATTAACATTTTCTGCTATCTGCTCTGCAATTTCTTCAGCAACATTGTCTGCAGTAGCCTCAGCGTTTATCTGTTCAGCTTCATGAATCTCAGAGTTTGCATTTACAAGAACCTCTGCTTCTACAGGAACAGACTCTGCAACAACTTCTTCTATTTGAACAATATTCTCTTTCAGAGTCTCTGCCGTAGCTTCATCCAATTGCTCTATAGCAGCTTCAACTACCTGATCAACCTCCTCACCCATTTCAGGAATTTGATTAGTAACAGAGAGATTCTCTGTATGAGTAGCAAGGGACTCTTCAATAATCAGGGTGGGTTGATCAGTTGCCACATCCTCAGTATCATAAACACTGATACTAGGATGGCTTCAAGAATTTTATCCATATCAAAATCAGCAAATAAAGCATCTTGCTCAAACATTTCAGCCTCTGTATCAGCATTTGCCATGTCAGGCACAGTGGCTGCTTCAACACCTTCAGTAGCCTCCTGAATAATAACTTCAGGAGCTTCAATATCCACAAAGACCCTGTCCTCATTATCATCATTTACAGCAGACTCCTGAACAACAACTTCTGGAGCTTCATCCTGGACAGCTTCAGTGTCTGGTGTAGATTCATCCAAATTATCAAAAAGATAATTGGCTACTAATCTTCTTTTCCTCTGATGAAGAGTTTCATTATCAACATCATCCTCATCATTAGTTTTTGGTCTATTTGCTCTTCTCTTCTTAGAATGACCAACACCCTTTGACACAGAAGACTTGGACACTCCCACTTCAGTAGCTAGTCTAACAGACTTTACAGGTTTGGAACTAACATGCTTAGTCCTACCACTGGATTTAGGTTTGACAGATGTAGATGGAGGAAGTTCTGTTTGTAAAGGTTCTGGTTCTGATTGAGAAGGAGTTTGTGTTTGTGGATGGATTTGATCATTTACAAACTGTTGCACAGATGCAGGAAGTAACAAATCTCCAACAACCCCTTTCTTAACATCCTTGTTGATAAGATCAGAGAATATCCTCTTGTGTAATTTAAAACAAGAAATAACATCTTCATCAACTATTTCTACCCCTTGAACACAGGCAGAGAATAAAATCTGACAAAATCTAGAAAAGTAAACTACCCCTCGATTCTCTGTCATTTTCTCCCCTAAATTAGTTAAGACAAGTCTTGCAAAATCAAAATGATTATCATATAAAAGAGAATACCTGATTTGCAGACTGTCCGTGGGTATAGCATCCTAGTTGGTGCATTTCTTCCCGAACGTTCTTGTTATGCAGTCAAAGAAGAAGCTCCACTCCTTCCTCAAGAACGGTCGCTTCAACTGTCCTATCTTTGTCAAGGGCCCAGAATACCCAATCTCTCGCATCATCCTTAGCAAATCAGTGTCACCCATTCCAATTGTATATGAAGAAAACTCAGGAAACCCCATTGTAGTTCGAATTGTACCAGAAGTAATTACATACTCTGCTTCTTGAAATTCAAAGATTATAGATGGGTTGCCAGAATCACCACCATCATCATAAATACCCGTCTCCCAGAAAGCCTTGATTTGCGAACCAGAAAGTGTTGTTGGTTCTACTAGAGCACGCCCAATCGCTGACTGAGCAAGAAATTCCTGAATCATGTGAAACGCCTCTGGTGCGTTGGCAGTGTTTAGTGGTGCTGCATAATTGTTAGGAACGAACTCTAACCCAGAAGAAACAAACGTTGTAGTCGCCATTAGTAAGATTTGAAAGAATAACAGAGAATCAGATGCAAAAGCTCGAAAGAGTTTGAAAGTAGAAAAGTGTTTGTGAATATGTGTGTGTGACAATAGATGTGAATTGGAGTAAGATGTGAAAGGTTTAAACGTATGTGTGTGTATTGTTTAAATATGAAATTCAAAATTAAAAACTGAACAGTTTTTAATCATTAATACACAACTATCTTACTCCGTTAATCGTGTGAGTGGGACACGTGGCACACATGCAATGACTGACAGCAGTAATTGGCAGTTTCCAATGCGCATGCGCAGTAAAAACAGCAATAATTACCGCCTTTTACACTTTCCTAGACACGCAACCTTTTTCTTCTGTTTAATACAAATTAGAACCGTTACCAATCATACTCTTTTGTTTTCAAGAATGTTTTCTCAAAATTGTTAACTGTCTGAAACAAATAATTAATTTTAATCATCAGAGATTAAAATAAAATTACCTCAGCGTAGAGTACACAGTTCATCAGTGTTTACCAATCCTCCTCCTTTATTCATAATCTTTTTTCTCTCAATGCACAGTTGTGAAAAAATTGTGTGTGAATAGCAGAGTTTACTGAATATAAATATTTAGAGCATCTTAAAGTGCATAAAATCCACACAATAAATCAGTAAAAACTAGTTGTCCAAACTCTCATGTATAAAATAAAATCTGATCTCATATAAACTCTGTACTATAAAATTTATTATTTTCACCCCCTTCGATTTTATTTTTTTTTTTAATTTTTCCAATAATCAGTGGTTGGCACTAGTCACCAAAAATCAAAGATTTTAGCCCTTATTTCATACAATAAGTTCCTGGGTCTTCCTAGGCACAACATGATCTCAAAGGAATTTGTGCACTTTTTGACATCTTTTGATTGGAGGGTGAAATATTTGCAACTAATTATCAGAGTTTAGACTTTTCATCAGTTAATACAATTAATTTATGAGAGAAAGTGCAAACAGCTAATACAGACTCAGTGTATAGGATCAATAAACTAAGAGATGCTATAAATATAGAGACAGTATCATGCTGTGTAAAATTTCTGCACATTTTGAGATCAGATCATATATTACTCAGAAAGATTCATGATTACTTACTGAGAATCATGCTTCATACAGGTTTCTTCATCGGTCCATATGTTTCAGACAATATCACAATCAGAGTATAACATCAGAGATTAACTTCAGACTTTAACCGACAGAGTATGACTGACACTTTATGACTAACAGAGTTTAACATACTGGTACAAATAACAGTTAACACATGCAAAGAACCATGAGCATAAAATCAATCATGTATAAATTTTGAATCTAACCAGTATCTCTAGTCAAAACCAGAGACCATTCCAAGTTCATTTACCAGTCTTGTAAAGGTAGCTTCACTCAAAGGTTTGGTGAAGATATTTGCAAGTTGTTGGTCTGTAGACACAAAATGAAGCTCATTATTTCCTTCTTCCACATGTTCCCTGATAAAATGATACCTTATGCTGATGTGCTTGGTCATGGAGTGTTGTACTGGATTACCTGTCATAGCAATAGCACTTTGATTATCACAGTAAATAGGTATTTTAGAGTACCTTAATCCATAGTCCAGCAATTGATTCTTCATCCATAAAATCTGTGCATAACAGCTACCAGCAGCTATATACTCTGCTTCTGATGTGGATGTGGAAATTGATTTCTGTTTCTTGCTGTACCAAGAAACTAATCTGTCACCTAGAAATTGACAGCTTCCACTTGTGCTTTTTCTGTCTATCTTACAGCCTGCAAAATCTGCATCAGAGTAACCAATTAATTTAAACTCTGATTCTCTAGGATACCACAAACCAAGAGTTATGGTTCCTTTAAGATATTTGAAAATTCTCTTCACAGCTGTTAGATGAGGCTCTCTGGGGTCTGCTTGAAATCTTGCACAAAGACATGTTGCATACATGATATCTGGTCTGTTTGCAGTAAGATAAAGAAGAGACCCTATCATGCCTCTGTAGTTTGTCATATCTACTGAAGCTCCTGTATCTTTGTCTAACTTTGTTGCAGTAGCCATGAGAGTTGTAGCAGATGAACTATCAAGCATACCAAATTTCTTGAGAAGATTTCTGGTATATTTTGCTTGATTGATAAAAATCCCATCATTTGTTTGCTTTACTTGCAAACCTAGAAAATAACTCAGCTCTCCCATCATGCTCATTTGATATCTTGACTGCATAAGCTTGGCAAATTTCTTACAGAGTTTGTCATTAGTAGACCCAAAAATTATGTCATCCACATAGATTTGAACTAACAGCAAATCATCACCAGAATTAAAATAGAACAAGGTTTTGTCAATTGTACCTCTAGTGAACCCACTTTCTAAAAGAAATTGAGCCAGAGTTTCATACCATGCTCTAGGTGCCTGCTTTAGTCCATATAATGCATTGTCAAGCCTGTAGACATAATCTGGATGTTTGGGATCTACAAATCCTGGTGGTTGTTCAACAAACACTTCTTCTTCAAGTTTCCCATTGAGAAAAGCACTTTTCACATCCATCTGAAAGACTTTAAACTTCTTGTGAGCAGCATAGGCCAGAAAAATCCTTATTGCCTCCAATCTTGCAACTGGAGCAAAGGTTTCATCATAGTCAATTCCTTCCTGCTGTGAATAGCCTTTAGCCACAAGTCTAGCCTTATTCCTTGTAATCACTCCATCACTGTCTGTTTTGTTTCTGAAAACCCACTTTGTACCAACAATAGATCTATTCTTTGGTCTTGGTACAAGTGTCCAGACTTCATTTCTTTCAAATTCATTTAACTCTTCCTGCATAGCTGTTATCCAGTTAGCATCTTGAAGAGCTTCTTCCACTTTCTTGGGCTCTATTTGAGATAAGAATGCATGAAACAGACATTCATTATTTGTAGCACTCCTTGTTCTCACACTTGCATCTGGATCTCCAATAATTAAATCAGGAGTATGAGCTTGTGTCCATCTCCTTGCTGTTGGAAAGTGGCTTCTTTCATCATTATTAGATCCTCCCCCTTGATCCATGCTCTCCTGATTTTCTTCTTGACCTATTGCATTCTCTGAGGCTCCCCCTGAATTGGACTGTTCAGTATTTGAACTTTCAGGGTTTGACTCAGAGTGTAATAACCCCAAATTTTGGACTTAGTTAAAATTTTTTGATGAATAGTAAAATTGCCCCTGATGAATAGTAAATTTGCTGAGGGAAAAATCTCTCAGACCACACTATGTGGATGACATGGAATGAATGTTTCGAGGTTATATTATTGATGTATAGGAAGAATAAAAGAATGTAAATGCGATCAGAATCAGAAGATTCCCATTCGAGTTTTAAATCACTATTCACTGGACAGTTAAGGACGTATTGATTTGATCGTTTTAAGAAAGTATGAGGAATGAGAAATACATGATCATATCTTAAACCAAGATGAGAAACCTAAGAATATATATTAGACAAAGGTAACGGAAGGATAAAGGAAGTACCCTAGCTTTGGTATAGAGAAACGTCCTTAAAACCACTTGAAACTTCGCGAATCAAAAGCGTAAAAAATTATGGATTAAACCCTAACAAGAGAAGTGTTCTTGAAGATCACAACCATTCGAATTTTTCTTCTTCTTCCATTCCTTAAAACATTTGCTCATACTTCCACTCCACCAAAAATCATGTTCTTGGGCTCTAAATCACCCCCTTCCAATATCCAAGGTAGATCTCTAATCTTAGCCTCATCCATGTATGATAGCTTGATCAAAAATGGATTCAAAGTTGATGATGAATAGTGATGTGAATAGTAACCTCATAGAATCTTGATTTGTTTTGATGATTTTAGGTTTGATTCACATAGTTAAGGTGCAAGGAAGGATATATCATCAATATATAGTCTTTGTTAAGCTCCAAGGAAGGTATAAACTTCTTTCTTTTTATGAGTTTTGATTGATCTAGTAAGTTAGAAGTGTTAGATTGAATCTATGTTAGAATATAGCATGTATGCATGATTTTAAGCATGTTTGATGGTTAAGTTGTGGATGAACTTGTGGTTTAGGGTGTGACCTTGTTTAGACAGAAAATGGAAGTATTAGTTTGAGTTTGATTGGTGGATTTATTGATGGTGGATTGTAGATTGGTTGGAGTGTTTTAAAACACGGGAATTACGCGTAAGCGCCGTTACCATGTCGATTTTTACTTAGGTAGTTTAGACAGAAACTATGACTGCAAAACAGGGCATACACTTGAGGTTTCTGACCATGAGCATGTAGGCTCTGTTTCCTAGATTACTTTGGCGAAAGAATCGTATCGTTTTGGTTTACGGTTTAGGAATAGCGTCCGTTTTAGTAAAAGCGGTTTCGCGGAACGAGATAGTTCATTGTATGAACTTTGAGATAGGGATCAAGCCCTTTAAAATTGGAATTGGATTGAGATATTAAAATGGATACTAGTATGTATAATAAGGAAAGGAAGCCTAGAAGAGTTCGAGTTAAAAAGATAAGTTGGTGATTTTATAAAAATACGCGAACGAAGGTTGCGCGAGTGAAATACCCTTAAGGGGATGGTTTAAAGCAAGGAAATGGTAAAGGATAAATACTTGGGATTTGTGAATAGGTTTTCACCCAAACTTTTGACTTAGAAGTTTACGGAATGTTATGAGGTTATAGATGACCAAGAGCGAGACAATTGATGTTCGTTAATAGAACGTTAATGCTTAAGTTAAATGCACTTTAAATGATTAAGCCAGGGGACTGATCGGGTATTTCTTTGTTTATAGATTTCCCGGCAAGTTCTCGAACCCATAACAACCAAGGACCCAAGGCAAGTTTTCTCATCCCATGCTGTATTTTAAAATACAATATTCTGATAATATGCATATGATAGATGCATGCTTTCCAAAAGTAATATATGCATACGATATTATGCATGCTTTCAAACCTCACATCGTATATAGATGTGATGGCATTAAAAATGATGAGATGTGATGTATGCATATGATAGATGCATGCAAGTCTCCAAACCCTACACCATATAATGATGATGTTGTGATATTGATACATATGCTGCTTTATGCTGTGAAATGACTTATAAACTGTTTTCTCTTTTTAATAAAAAGCGGAATAAGATATAAGGTTTATATGCTAGCTAAGTACTAGATATATACCAAGGTTAAGGATTAAAGACTCTAAGTATAGAGTACTTGTACGATGGTTTTAAAAACTTAGACCGGGAGTCAAATTATGATTTTGTTTTAAACTACTGTCAGAAACTGGAAGGTTCCAGGGACAGTTATACTTTAAGGGTATTTTAAATATTCCAATATCTATATAATTGGGTATTTAAGGTGAGATATTTAAATAATATTATAATATATATTATTTGAATATTATTTAATTAAGTGAATATTATTTTGAATATTCACTTAAGTGTTTTATATTGAATAATAATTCAATATTTATTATTTAAATATTATTTAAATAAATGAATATTATTTCGAATATTCACTTAAGTGTTTTATATTGAATAATAATTCAATATGTATTATTTGAATATTATTTAAATAAGTGAATATTATTTTGAATATTCACTTAAGTGTTTTATATTGAATAATAATTCAATATTTATTATCTGAGGATTATTTAACTAAGTGAATATTATTTTGAATATTCACTTAGGTGAGTTTATATTGAATAATAATTTAATATTTATTATTTGGGTATTTATTAAATATTCCAAATATGATTTAAAATCATAGAACCTTATTATATGATTAAAGGTTCTATTATTTACACAAAAATATAAATTTCTGATTTTCAGAAAAGGTATTAAAATAGAGATTCCCAACTATTATCTTAAGATAGTTAAAGGTAATTAAATGCGAATAGTATTTTTCCAACTCATCGAAAACTGGGAATCTAGTCCAAGAATTAGAGGACAGTGATTTACTTCCACTGTTCCTCTAAAGTATCTATAACTAGGGGATGGCTCCCCCATTCAAATAAGAGTTTTTCAAACTCACTGAACTCTGATATTTCAATAAACTCCCTGGTCATAATTTCAAAATACGCAGTAACCATCGGTAGTCTCATTGACTAATGTCAACCCACACTTTGACTTACTCCTTTCAATTACTCTGGAGTAAGGTGTTCTAAACGGTTACAAAGTTTTGACAAGTATTCGTACTTGGGAAATGTGGAATTAAATTCCGATTTCCGTTTCGTTAATGTTTTTCTTCATGGGAATTGGAAAGGCCTACACGGCAATGAAATAGGTGCCGGGGTAGTGCCAAATTATCAAGGCTTACCCGGTGATGAAATAGGCCCGAGGTAGTGATCTCTTGCGTGCTAAGGCTTACCCGGTGATGAAATAGGCCCGAGGTAGTGATCTCTTAGCACAATGGCCCGTATGCGGTCAGGGTGATAACCGAACAGGAAGTCGTCCTTCTACTAGTAGAAAAGAAAAGTTACGATACAACGGCTGATCACCGTGTATCGGGTGTTCCAGTACATTCCCTTCCCTCCAATTGGAGTTGTGCTGCACATTGTAAGGAAAGCCTAGGTGCTGAGTTACTGATAATGTGGCAGTGATGAGTAACGATGTTCCTCATACAGTAGTCGTACTGTATGGCATGTTTTGACGAAAAGAATAATAAAATGTCATTCTGTATACGAATGAAGTTTAAAGGTTTTCTTTCATGATATAAGCTTACATATATGATTAAGCTGCTATATCTGATTGTCGAGCTATAGTGCTCATTCTTGCTTCTTTTACAAAAGGTGTTCATTACTGATATTCTACAGTATTTTGAACAGTATGAGATATCTAAATAGATATGTGAGTATATACGTGGAAAAGATATTTAAGATATACAGTATGTTGAACCGTATAGTATTTTGAATCGATGGATAGGCTTTAAGCCGTGAATCCATCATTTGATATCTATTTTAAAAAGATATGTTTTGAATCTTGGTTCATTATATCGATACCAATGATTTCTAAATGAATTACGAAAAGTATTTGAGTATGATTATAAATCATACGGTATTTTGAACTATATACTATTTTGGGGATAAACCCTAGTAGCTTTAAAAATGGATCCTATGTGGATTATCTACCTGAAAGGTTTAAGGATTTAAACTGGGATAGATTTCTTGCTGAGCGCTATTAGCTCATTCTTGCTTTATTAAATTTTTCAGCATGAAGGAAACATTGCCGATTCACCTCGTGTTACGAGAGCAAGGGAATGGAGAGACCACCCTTGAGTTAGTTCAGCAAGATGGATACTGTCGGAGTTAGCAAAACAGTTGCAGACTGAATTAGTGAGAATTATTTTTGAGTAGGTTTGTATTACTAAACCTTGTATAGAATTGTGAGGTCTATTATTTTAACTTCAAGTAGAGGTTGTAAATGATAGATGAGATCCTGGATAGTACATTTGATTTGTAATAACAAATGTTACTTATTGTTGCTCATATCCAAGGCTATAACTTGTGTGTGTGTGCGTAAGTGATTGGGGTCAATTGGAGTTATATTATTAGAATGTTGTAAGTAATACAGGTATTGTACAATTGATGGAGCGTGACAACCCAGATTCCTGACCCCGGGTCTGGGGGTGTTACACAGAGTTTCTGTTTGATTCTTCATTTGACTCAAATTCAGAATTTGAGTCATCACTTTGAGAAGTTTCTGAAGTTTCTTCACGCTCCCCCTCAACTGGTTCTCTATTTTGTTCTGTCAGAGAAACTTCCTCAGTGTTTATCAGTAGAGGTTCAGAGTATGCTTCGTCAGAGTTTGATGGATTTGCTTCATCAGAGTTTACATCATCAGAGTTTAGATCTTCATTTTCAAAGCTAAGTTGATCATGATATTCTTCATCTTCTATTCCAGTTATCACAAAAACCCATCACCTTCATTCTACGCTTCAAGAAGTCCCAATTATCCTGATCATAGGCCTTACTTATATCTAGTTTCAAAGCCACTTCTCCCTCTTGCCCGGAATTTTTCCTTTTCATATGATGTACAACTTCAAACGCAACTAAAACATTATTCGTAATGCTCCTCCCTGAAACAAAAGCGGATTGATTCTCCGAAATCACACCCGGGAGAATAACTTTCAGCCGATTATCCAACACTTTGTACAACACGTTACATAGAGCAATGGGGCGTAATTCTTTCATATTACACGCACCCTCCTTCTTAGGAATTAACACGACATTCGGACTATTCAGGTCTGCTGGAAAAGCATTTTTAGCCAGCCAATCCTTACAGCAATCGAACACTTCTCTACCCAAAAGCGGCCAAAAATTCTGGAAGAAGGCAGGGTTCAGTCCATCTGGCCACGACGCTTTGTCGGGGTGCATCTGTTTGACTACCACCGTGAATTCCTCAAATGATACATCCCCAACTAGCTTTAAATTTTGCTCCACTGTGATCTCTCTCGGGCTAACTCCCTGGTAGTTAGACACATCCTCTATATCGCCCACAAACACCTCTGTAAAATAATCACGCACAACCTCACACATCTCTTCATGCTTCTCAATTCTTTTCCCTTCACTATTAATAAGATAACTGATGTCATTATTCTTTTTCCTAGCTGATGCACTGGCATGGAAAAATTTAGTGTTCTCATCTCCATCAGCTAACTAAAAGATCTTGGCCATTTGCTTCCAGTAAGACTCTTCATGAAGAAGCAGATCATTTATTTTATCCTTCCCCATCAGATATTCTTTAACACCCATGTCATCTGTACGATCAACTAACAATGCTAGTTTCACCTTTTGAGCTTTTACTTTGTCTCTAAATTTATGAAAAAACGTACGTCCCCATCTAGCCATGAACGATGTGACAGAGATCAACTTTGGTAACAGATGAGATGCTGGTAACTCACTACAAACTTCAGAAACTTCTTTGATGAAACTAGGTTCCTTCAACCAAGTGTTTTCAAAACAAAAACGGAATGCTTTTTTCGAAAACGAGAGATTTAGAAGGTCCAAATGAATCGGATCATGATCCGAGCAGGTAGTATGATGAACTGTTAACTTACACAACGGAATTTGCTCCACCAAGATGCCGTTGCAAACGCACGGTCAAGCCTTTCTCTAACCCAATCTTTTGTGCCTCTACTCTTCTCCCAGGTATATTTTCCCCCACATAACTCAACCTCTAATAGGCGACTGTCCTCCAAAGCTAACCGAAAGCCTTCCATTAAACTTCGAGGATGGGGATGAACCCCTTTCTTGTCAGAGGAGTAGAGAAGATCATTGAAATCTCCCTACACACACCAATGTAACTGCGACCTACTAACCAACAATCGAATTAAGTCCCATGACTCTTTCCTACGGGCCCTATCAGGGTAGCCATAGAAACACGTCATCCTCCAAGAATCTATACTATTCTCTGAAAACACCATGTTTATGTGATTTTGTGAAAAACCCTGAACTCGACATTCCACCTGACGCTTCCACATGATTGCTAACCCGCCACTGTGCCCTACTCTATCAACTGCGAAATAATTGTCAAAACCAAACTCTATTCGCAATTTCTCCATTTTATTCGAAGTAGAAATAGTCTCAATCAAAAACAGGAAACTAGGTTTTCGATCTTTTAATAGATCGTTGAGAATACGAACTGTACGGGAATTCCCTAATCCCCAATAGTTCCAACTAAGACAATTCATTTGCGCTGGCTAGCTTGCCTTGCAAGCGTAGCCAAAAAATTGGGGTTGGTCTCTGCACAATCAACATTAGAAAGTAAAGTTTTCTTTTGTGTAAACTCCTTATTGCTAGCAACTTCCATGATTACAGGAGACCCACTTCTCCTCCATTTCCTTTCATCTAGATTAATCCCATCCAATTCCTTATTGTGAGGCTCAATATGTGAGTTGTTAAAGTTTCCCTCCTTTAAATTTGAATCCATGTTTGACTTATTTGAACCCCCCGCAAACTCAGCAAATGCATTACCAGAACCCCTGATATCTCTCGTTTTCCACCCTGCATTCAAATTAGACGGGCTTTGATCCCCCGAAAATTGCTGTTTATAGATATCTTTTCCGTAACTACTTCCCTAATCCTCGTCGCCTTCTTCACGTAACCATTTGCTCTTTCCGGCCCCCGCCGTCCTCCGAGGCGGTGCACGCATCCAACTGCCCCACTCCTTGATCTCCGATTAGGCTCCCAACTCAAGCTTTCTTCTACAAAAACGCTCAGTATGTGTTAATAACCCACAAGTAAAACAAAAATCACCAAGCTTCTCATATTTGCAATGAACTATTATCTATGATTTATCTTTTTTGCATATCTTCTTCTTCCTTTTTAATGGTTTCCTAAAATCCACACGTATCCTCAAACACATCCACTCTCTCCAAATGCTAGTGTTGTTGTTTGGATCATACAACAAGAACGTACTGAAGAAATTCCCCAACTGACGACCCACTGATTCAGACATAAAACCACTAGGTAATCCATGAATTTGAATCCAAAAATCAATCTCAAACAAAGGGACCTTCACTGGATCAACTCCCATAGGAATAATATTCATAATAAGCATGGCATTGTCGAAGGACCAAGGCCCTCCTTTACACACCCACTGCAAATCATCCTTATGATAGAATTGGAACAAAAAAATCCCAGGCTTCAATTCTTTTATTTTAATCCCCATCGTTGGCTTCCATAAATCAGCCATTCCGGACTTCATCACGCGCATATTAATGTTTTTCTCGATTAAGAATTTACCCACCAAACAAAGCTCGAACCTATTGGTCTCTTTCTCGACCCCCTCATCAAAGATCAATTCCTCATTCTCTTCGTTCTCAATATCTAAATCAGCCATCTGCATTTCAATATCATCCGTTAACTCCATACTGACTACCAAAAAACTTTCACACTATTTTTGAGAAAAAGCCGGAGAGAAAACTCAAAGACTCTCACTATGTCACGGAGAGAACGATTTTGTGCAAAGTTATTTAACTGCAATTTTTTTTTAAAGGAAACACTAGAAAGATTAGGGGTGGCAATTTCGGGTAATGGGTCGGGTTCGTGTCGGGTTTGCTATACCCAGTCTTATTTTTCAGTCAACCCGAACCCGACCCGACCCGAAACGGGTTAAATTTTCTCAACCCGAACCCGACCTGTTAGTACCCGATCAACCCGAAAATGACCCGTTTGACCCGAAAATAATTAAAAATAATTATTTTTATATATAAAAAATTAAATTTTATTTATAAAATATTAAAAATATATAATAAAAAATTTATTATGTGATATATGAATTAAATTATTTAAATATTATGAATATATATCACATATGTCTATATTATTAAATATAAATTCATATATTTTAAATAATTTATTATATATATTAAATTTTCGGGTCGGGTTCGGGTATTTTGGGTCAACCCGAAACCGACCCGAAAATTTCGGGTAAATTTTTACCCAACCCGAACCCGACCCGAAACTCAAAATACTCAACCCAAATTCGTACTTTTCCGTGTCGGGTTCGTGTCGGATTTTGGGTCGTGTCAAATTTTGCCACCCCTAAGAAAGATCCTAAAAATAATTTTTTTTCTTCTTTTGCTGGTATAGAACTTGGACCAGAGCTGTATGGGTCACACTATTGACTTGTGGATTATGGTAAAAATCCGGGCCACATAGTATTGGCCTATTGGGCCACTAATCAAGAATTGTTTCTGACTCTCATTTTTATCTTCCTTGGATTTAATTATTTTGCCTGGCTGTGATTTAACTCACAGCTCTCTTGCAAGTATATGAATGGCTGTGAGAAACTGACACACTTTACACAACCAATGCTAAACAGAACATTCCCACAAGCTATTAAGCTAACTTCATCGTTTTATCCTTAGAGATTCCATCTTTCACTTCAATTCGAGATTCTAAGGTACGACCAACCCATTTGTGTGTGTGTATATTCATTTATATCTTGATGTTTTAGTTACTATCAAGATTCTTTTGTTTGATAGCAAGTTGTCATTTTGATTCTATGCTCATATATTTCTTGTACCAAATTTTGGGTGTTTTCTCAATTTCATTTTAAGTTGCACAATATATATAGGGAGAGAGAGAGGGGAGAGAGGGAGAGAGAGGGGGAGAGGGGGAGAGAGAGAGTGGAGAGAGAGAGAGAGAGAGAGAGAAAGTGGAGAGAGGGGGAGAGAGAGAGAGAGATAGAGAGAGATAGATAGAGAGAGAGAGAGAGAGAGAGAGAGAGAGAGAGAGAGAGAGAGAGATAATGCAAGCTCCGAGTATTTTACCTCAAAGGGGTGAGCTTTTGGTGGGAGCTTATTTGGATTATGAACTGGGTTCACCTTATTGTAGTTCAAGTATAAGGAGAAGAAAAGGAGTAGCTTGTTTTAGAAGAAGCTCTGCTGAGTTATTTGCATCAACTAGATATAGGAGAAAAACTAGTCAACACTGTGTTAGGAGACCTGGTCATGATTTGGGAGGTTTTGTTTTTTCCAAGTACTCCACAGTTAAATTTTATGTGTTCTGCGAGCCGGTAAGAGATTATAGTAGGACAAGTTTTGCATCGGCATGGGCAGTGGAGGGACAAGAAGTTGAGGATTTAGATGCTAAAGGAGATTCAAATTCGTTAGATAAGGAGACGGATGAGAGTGTGGATTTAAATGCTGTTCATGTGAAGAGTGTTGAAGGGACTGACTTGGCTAACAACCATGATGACAAATCACAAGATTATTCTGCAAAAAGTAAAGAAGATTTTGGCAAAGGAAGGAGCAAAAGAATTGATGTTCGTGCATTGGGGTCAGATTTACAGCTAGCCAAAACTCCAGATGATGTGGAGGAGGTTCTTAAAGATATGAATGAAGTTCCCCTCCAGGTGTACTCGTCGTTGATTAGAGCGTTTGGAAGAGAGAATAATGTTGATTCTGCATTGGCTCTTTTCAACTGGCTAAAAAGAAATAAGAAAGATTCAAGCAGTGTTGGGCCTAACCTTTTCATATATAATAGTTTATTAGGCACACTGAAACAGACTGGGAAATACAAGGAAGGGGAACAAGTCATGAATGATATGGCTGCAGAAGGCATACAGCCCAACATTGTGACTTACAACACTTTGATGGGGATTTACTTGGCTGAAGGCCGGGAAGTTGATGCTCTTAACCTTTTTAAGGAGATACAGTTGAAGGGCCTGTGTCCATCCCCCGCTTCATACTCTACAGCTTTGTTGGCTTATCGTAGACTAGGCGATGGATTTGGAGCCTTAAAGTTTTTTCTTAATATAAGAGAAAAATACAAAAACAATGAACTAGGAAATGACCTTAATAAGGACTGGAACAATGAGTTCGCCAAACTAGAGAATTTCATTGTTCGAATATGTTATCAGGTGATGAGGCAATGGCTCGTCAAGACTGAAAACCTAAGCACTAATGTATTGAAACTTTTAGCAGATATGGACATGGCTGGCCTTCAAACTGGTAAGGCAGAATATGAGCGCCTTGTCTGGGCTTGTACTCGTGATGAACACTATGTCGTGGCAAAAGAATTATATAATAGGATAAGAGACATGGATTCTGAGATAAGCCTGTCAGTCTGCAATCATATAATATGGTTGATGGGGAAGGCTAAGAAGTGGTGGGCAGCGCTCGAGGTTTATGAGGATTTGTTGGATAAAGGGCCAAAACCAAATAACATGTCGTATGAATTGGTAGTTTCTCATTTCAATACTCTACTTACTGCTGCTAAGAAAAGAGGAATCTGGAGGTGGGGTGTTAGATTGCTAAACAAGATGGAAGAGAAAGGTATAAAACCGGGAAGCAGGGAATGGAATGCAGTTCTCATTGCCTGCTCCAAAGCATCAGAAACTTCTGCTGCTGTACAAATATTTAAAAGGATGATAGAGAATGGTGAAAAGCCGACAGTTATATCCTATGGTGCATTGCTCAGTGCTCTTGAAAAAGGGAAGCTATACGATGAGGCCCTTCAGGTGTGGAAGCACATGCTAAGAATGGGTGTGGAGCCGAATTTGTATGCCTACACAATTATGGGTTCAGTTTATGCCGGACAAGGAAAATTTAGCATCGTCGATTCTATCATCCAAGAAATGGTCACATCTAAGATTGAACCAACAGTTGTCACATTCAATGCAATTATTAGCGCGTGTGCTCGAAATAATTTTGGGGGCTCAGCATATGAATGGTTTGAGCGTATGAAAGTACACGATGTTGAGCCAAATGAGGTCAGTTATGAGATGTTGATTGAGGCACTCACAAATGATGGTAAGCCAAGGCTTGCTTATGATATGTATGTAAGGGCTTACATAAGTGGTTTGAATCTCTCTGTAAAGGCATATGATGCAGTTATTGAATCTGCACAGACTTATAATTCTACAATTGACATCAGTTCCATGGGTCCCCGCCCAGTAGAGAGAAAGAAAAAAGTTCAAATCAGAAAGAACATGATGGAATTCTCTAAACTAGCTGGTGTACCTAGGAGAGGTAAACCATTTGAAAGAAAAGAACTTTATGCTCCAGAAACAATATTGTAGTTGATCAGGCTTTTTAGAACATGTATTTATCACATTGTGAATTTCACCACACTGTATTTTGCCATTCCAATGAATTTCCCGGCCTGTTTATAACATGGAATTCTTTCCTTATCCTTTTTTTGGATGTATACTTAAGTCATGCAAATTCTAGTTGCAAATGAAGTCAAAATTCTGGACCTAATATCTGAATTTGTATCAAACAATAGAACACGTGAGATGTAGAAATGAAAGAGTTAATGTGCATTATCTATATCTGAAAGAGTTAAAGATCTTTACATTCTGCAGAGTTAACCTTGCATATTCTTGCTATATTTATAAACTTGCATCTAAACATTGATAGCTCGTTATATAGTTATTCAAGTACAGCAACACTTGAAGTCACAAGGCAATCTACATTTAGCACAATGTTCTAATGTGAGCATGTAAACTCCATTTTATTGTTTTGGCCATAGTATTATAGTTTTACAGTCCGTAGACTAGTCATACAGCAAATAACATGTTCACCAGGCATTTGAAATTTGTCAGTAGCCTTGGAGGGTGAGAAGACTGTTTAATTCTTCTTCCGAGCATCTTTGAGCTCTTTGAGTTGTCTTCTCTTGCGGAGAGAAAGGAGGTACGACAAAGCAATAGCGTAAAGAATAAACTCAGGTGTAAAGTTTGCCAAAGCCCACAAGACAGAATGAGGCCAGTAAGGAGTGCATTGGTGCTCATAACCTATCCATCGTAGGGCAGCCCGAACATAACCATCGGGTGATGGAACCAGGAATGAAGATTTCCTTATTGATGCCATCTTTGTTGCTATGTAACAGGGGACCTATAACAAAGACAAAGCTGATTAAAATCAAGGTATTGTAACTTGACAATCCATAATATTTACTACTACATTAGAGAGCGAAAATATCAATCTCTTTTCGCAATATATACGATAGGTCGGTAGAGTTGAAAATAATTCTGTAAACCATCTGACAAGTGTAGATATGCATCTGTTAAGTCATAGGTCACATCTTGAAAACAATTTTATTCTTTTAAAAACTGTGTACATATCCAAATCTTTCACAGTTGATGCCAAAATCTTCTGCACATTACTACTTTTAAGACAAAAACCTTTGCCTCACGAGTATGTATGGAGTAATACCTGACACTGCACATCAATACCGCTCTTTTTGTACTCCACATAAAGAGATTTTGAGAACTGATCAACGATCAACATATCTGAAAGATACAAACACTCAACTTTTCAATCATTGCATTGCAATCCAACAAATTTAAAGAAAGAATCTTATTTTTAGTTCTGCAGAGTTGTCTACTGTTTTGGTATGAGAAATATTGCAACTTTCTGATACTAATTATTATAAGAGTAAAGTGCATTTTGTGTACTCGCACTTTAGTCAACTTTAGTCAAGACACCACTTGCAATACTATAGTTCAAAATCGAGCAGTTGCAATATCAATGTTTGTATTTTAATGCACTTTGTTGCATTCCGTTAACTGAGGTTAACTCCGTTATTAATTTAGGGAGTAAAGTGCATTTTGTGTACTCGCACTTTACTCTAAAGTGTACTTTGTGTACCCGCACTTTGCTCAATACATCACTTGCAATACTTTAGTTCAAAATTTCTAAAGTGTACTTTGTGTACCCGCACTTTGCTCAATACATCACTTGCAATACTTTAGTTCAAAATTTAGAGTAAAGTGCGAGTACACAAAATGCACTTTAGAGTAAAGTGCGAGTACACAAAGTGCACTTTATTTTCTAAATTAATAACGGAGTTAACCTCACTTCACGTAATGCAACAAAGTGCAGTGAAATACAAACATTGATATTGCAACTACTTGATTTTAAACTATAGTATTGCAAGTGGTGTCTTGACTAAAGTACAAGTACACAAAATGCACTTTACTCTTATTATAATAAAAATGAAGTGAAGTATATCACACCCGGAAGCATGGTTAAAGAGTTGAGAAACTGCAAACAGTCTTGGTGATTAAATTTATATCATTGGCGGGTAGAATGCAGCTGGTTTGATCTGTGCTGTTTCAGATGTTAAGTTTCTGGTCTTTATATCTTTTTCTTCTGGTTCAATCTTTATTGTCTTGGTTTCTTTGGGGAGGGTCTTTAGATCCTTGTTTCCATAAGCTAACTTGGTGTCAGTGTTGTTTACCAATTGAGGAAGGTGGGTTGAGCTTCAAAGATATTCATGACTGGAATAAGGCTGCCATTTTATTCCAACTTTGGTGGATTATTCATAGGACCGGCCCGGAGATTTGGGTGCCCCAGGCGAACTTGTAAAATGTGCCCCTTTTGTATTGTAGTATATAACACAACTTCCCAATGTAATGGTTTACTTGTAAGTCGATCTACTGAGAAACACTTGGCCTACTCTAGAACTGGTGATAAAATTAGTCAGTCTGCTTGTGAAATCAATCATGTTAGCAAATCAAATTGAAATTACTAGAAGATGCAAGGCTTTAAAAACTCCCAATGCATCGTATAGAAGATTGCTCTAAGAAACTTGCAAAGAAGTACAAATGAAGATGTAAACCAAATAAAAAAAGAACTAAACCATTCAAAATATGCTTATAAAACAAAGATGAAAGTTCAGGTTTGAAAAGTTCTATAGCGTTACAAGGTTCATAAACTATATAAGAGTTCTTCCATATCACTGGACTATTTGAGTTTTGCTTTTATATTACTTGTCAGTAACAAACATATAATAAAATTTATATTATAAAATAAAAATTTGAACAACCATTTTTGCATGATATATTTCAGTTAAATATGAGGGATAATAAGGAAGTACTATTATACGTCAAGAGTTCGACTCCCGTAAACAACATTATTTAAAATTTAAATTTTAAACATTCTTACTAGCTCCCGTATATAAGAATTCAATAAACTTCCCATTACATTACATTTAAATTATTAAGCAATCTACCCGTTACAGTTAAGTTAAAATGCGAAAAACAATAGAATAAACTGTTAGTACTTTTTTTTTTTTTTTGCTAATTTAAACTGTTAGTACTTGCTTACAAAGGGTATCCATTGGTAGCCACAAGTAGAGATGGCCACCCAGGCGGTTCTGACCGGCCAACCCGGGCACGGCACGGTGAAATGGACCGGAAACGAGGCGAATCAACCCGGCACGGCTCGTTTTCTGGAACGGGGCGAATACGGGTCGGAAATCTGAAAATCGGCACCGGCACGGCACGGCACGCGGCACCGGCACGGCAAGCGGACCGGCACGGCACGCCGTGAACCGCCCGCCCCGGCACGTCTGTGATGTGCATGCATGTGCGTTGGTGACTTGGTTGGTTGGAGACTCTTTGTGCTTCATTTTGATATTAGTATGCATTTTGATGTACATGCCTCTTTTATATGATATTAGTTTTATATATTATTATTATTAAAAAATATTTAATTGTTATATTAAATTGCATGTTGATTCTAATTTTCTCACCAAAAAAGGTTTATTACGAATAAAAATAGAATCTAACAAAAAATTAGAATCAAATAAAACATGCATGTAATTTCATTGTGATAAATATATATACAAGATTCTGTACTGGATTCTACACTGGATTATATGTAATGTTTAATAAAATTTATAGAGGTACTGTCCTCTTTTCTTCCAATATTTTTTATAGTTTCAAACAATTATTTGTATCAAATTAAAATAAAAAAATAAAAATTTAAACCGCCCCGACCCGTAACCCGTCCGCCAACCCGGCGGAACCGTGCACGTGCCAATCATTCTACAGCACGGCACGGCTCGCCCCGCCCCGTCTCCGCAAACGTGCCGTTCGCGGTTCAGTGTTTACACGGGACGGCCCGCCCGTGAACCGGCACGGCACGGGACGGACCGCCCTGTGGCCAGCACTAGCCACAAGGCTCACAACAACACTATAATTAACTCCTTATATATAATAAGCGTAAGGGGGATCTTATTCAAAACTTTGGTCTGTACTATCAAAAGTATATGATCCGTTGGATTATAAAACTATAAATATTCAAATAGATTATGACCGTTAGATATAATATTAAAAATTGTATTTGATTAAAAATAGGATAATATTTAAATACTAAAAGGTGTATTTTGATAATTTAAACCAATTATAAATGGGTTTTCTATATTGAAAAGAAATCTTTATGTAAAAATTTGTAATTATCTTTTCTCTTTAGTTTATGGATAGTTCAAGTTAGATAAAATTATTAAACCATAATTAAATTAAAGATATTTTTGTTAGCTTCGCATGGGCTGTAAAATCGTTAAAATCTGTTGTCTAAAACTTAAGATAGAGCCCAAACAGTAAAGTGATTATCTAAATTTTAATAAATATTTTTTTTATTATAGCACCAATTTAATTTTTTTCCTAATTCTTTTAAATTTATAAATTCTATTTTTATTTCAATAAAATATTAAAATCAATTTAAGAAAAAATCAAAATCAATCGGGTCCGTGTACGATCACTATATGACCAAATTAATAATTACAGTTAGATCTTAAATAGATCGATGAGAATTGTTACATCTAATATTAAAAAGTGTATCTGATTAATAATAGAATTATATTTAAATACTAAAAAATGTATTTTGATAATTTAAAAGTTTTCTATGTAAAAATTCATAAATATATTTTCTCTTGAATTTATGTATAGTTCCAATTAGATAATAATTTTTAAACCAAATATCAAGATAACAATTCATATTGATTACAATATTAAAAATTATCAATATAATGCTCATGTATATCATACTAAAAATGATACACATGAACCTACAGAGACTTACGAGAACTCCTGTACATAAATAAATGTAAACACTTTTTTTTCTGAATAAACATAACAATTTGATTAATCCAAATTATAATTATATTATTTTACATATAACAAACAAAAAAAAGGATAATATCAAAATATTATTAAAATATTGAGGGTTTCATATTCATAAACGATAATTTTGAATATAATACTTATATTAAAATGTGTATTTGATTAAAGGTAGGATTATATTTAAATACTAAGAAGTGTGTTTTGATAATTTAAACCAATTATAAATTGGTTTTCTATATTGAATTGAATTCTTTATGTAAAAATTCTTAACCATCTTTTCTTTTCGGTTTATGGGTAGGTCAACTGGTCAAGTTATATAATAATTATTAAACCATCATTAAATTAAAGATAATTTCGTTAGTTTCGCATGGGTTGTAAAATCGTCAAAATTCAATTTATAAAACTCAGGATAGAACCTAAATAGTAAAGTGAGTATCTAAATTTTAATAAATATTTTTTTTTAGCACCAATTTATTTATTTTTCCACTAATTGTTTTAAATATAGAAATTTTATGTTTCTTTCAATAAAGTATTAAAATTAATTAAGAACAAATTCAAATCGATAAAGAATATAATAATATGAGAATAAAATTTTATATGATCATAACATAATTTTTATTCTGTTTAATAATTTTTAAGTAATAATGTATTTTAAAATTTTATATACACTGTAAATAAAACCGAAACATTAAAAGTAAAAGCAGTTAGTAAGATACTTATATCATTATATACTTGATATCCTTGTTATATTAAATCCTTAGAGAAAATTTCTATGGAGACCTAAACTTAACTGGAGACCGAGACCACATCTTACACCATTAGTTTCTATCTAATCCAAGGGTACATATTGTTTTGTTTTACACACTTATAAATTGGTTGTATGTAGGCATATACAGCTTATACGTTACCAACAACGTTAACTACAATTAGAGCCGGTAATTTGATACACGACACGTGAACACGGTACGAACACGACACGGATAATTAGTGTTTGGGTGCAAAAATTTGGTACACGAACACGAAAAAACACGAATATAATTAGTGTCGGGTTTGGGTTTTCACAATAGGTACACGACACGAAACGAAAGTACACGAATTAATGAAGTAAATAAATAATTTTAAAAAATATATATTATTTATAGTATTGCATATTTAGAAAATATATAAGGAATTACATGTGAACAATAAATAAAAGTTTCACGACTAATTAGCAGTAAGTTATACATTTATATATAAGAAGTATACATTTATATATATAAGTTATATTTACAAATTTTTGTAAAATTGTATGTATTACATATTTAATACACATTTCATAAAAATTTACATAATTAAAATAGTTTTATAATATATAAATTTTAATTAAATTAAATTTATATTTTTGTTTAATGTACACGAATACGACACGTAAAGTACACGACACGTTTTGAATTGGATATGTGTTTCAAATTTAGTACACGAATCCAAAACGGGTCGGATATGGGTTTTACATTAAGTACACGAAAACACGAAAGTACACGACACGAAAGTACACGACACGGTCCAATTGTCAAGTCTAACTACAATATGCATTACATTCATTCTCACGTCTTCCATTTTTTTTTATTCAAAAAATTTGCACAATTTTAATATTCTATGTTATTTTGTTTGCAAAACTTTTTACTTTCAATTATTGTATTCATAATTTTTTAGTACAATATATTATTATTTTAATTTAGTGCATTACTTTAGTTGCAAAACATTATTATTTTACTATTTTATTCTTTAGTTTTGCATAATTTAATTTTTTACACATTTTTTTCATTGTTATGCAGTAAGCATTGGTTTTTTTTTATTTGTAAAACATATTTTTTATATGCAGAACTTTTTGTTTATAATATTTGCAGTACGATGTTTAGTGATATAGATCCTCCCAAATCCTCCCAACTTGCTAAATAAAATGTCGGATGTTGTAGGTTTTAAGAACGTGGATGGTTAAAAAGAACAACATGTGTAATTGTGTATAATAATATAATTTTGTTATGTTTAATTTTATGAAGTATAATAAAAAATGATGACCATTGAATTCAAGTTAATCTAAGGGTGTAGAATTGGTCTCCAGGTCTCCACCTTTTTGTTAGTCTCCGCTGAACCCATATAATAAATATAATAGGGATCTTATTCAAAATTTTGATCGTACGGTCTTGGACAACCAAACTAATAAGGACCATTAGATCTTAACTAGATAAATGAAAATCGTTAGATCAAATATTAAAAAAGTGCATTTTATTAATAATAGGATTATATTTAAATTCTAAAAAGTGTATTTTGATAATTTAAACCAAAATATACCAAATATAAATAAGTTTTCTATATTGAATAGAATTCTCCATGTAAAAAATTCGTGACTTTCTTTTCTCTTTCATGGACAATTCCAGTTAGATAAAAATTGTTAAGCCATCTTTTAATTAAAGATAATTTAGTTATCTTCACGTGGGGTGTAAAATCGTCAAAATCTAATTTTTAAAACACAAGATAAAGCCCAAATTAGTAAAGTGGGTATTTAAATTCTAATAATAATTATTACATCATCATTATTTTAATGCCAATTTAATTACTTTTTTCCAACTATTTTAAATTTAGAAATCTATGTTCAAAAATTCAAATCAATCTAAGAAAAATTCAAATCAACAAAGAATATAATAATACGAGGATAAAATTTTATAAAATTGTGCATATTTTTTATCTTATCTTATTAAATTTTATATCATAACTAATTAAATATTATTTATTATTAAATAATAAATTATACGCAAATGGTGATTTTGTTTTATAAGAACTCATAGAGACCTAATTTCATTGTTAGTAGGACTATATTCATATTTAAAAATACCGTATTTTGAAATTTTAGACTCAGCTACAGAAGATGCCTAACTTTTTAAACCTATATACATTGTAAATTATTAAATTCAAAACTTTAAAAGTTTGTTAATCAATTAGTATAGTACTTTTTTGAAAAATCGTACTTTATAAAAAATATTATCAAATAACCCATGTCTACAAGAAAAAAAATGAAAAAATTCTTATTTTTCAAAAAAAACTGTAAATTTTAATATGTTGTTGATAGATTCAAACCTTAGATCATTCTACGTGATAATTTTACTGTTATATCTAATGTTTCTCAACAATTTAATTTGAAAGATCCAACGATTATGGATTGAGTGATCAAGCGACCAGACTTATAAGAAAGTTTTCATTATTTAGTCTTTAATATAATAACATAGATATTTACGGGATATACTATAAAAAAATGAATTTTATATAGAATTTTGATCGTCACGGTGTACTACTTTAAAAGAAGAACTATTACAAAAAATATTATATTTTAATTTATAATTTATTTTCTCAAAAGTTCAAAGTTCCCGCATCATTAACATATTACAAAAAAGAGTATATTATATTTTAGCAATAAATATTTAAAAAATATAAATATTAAAAAAATTAATGATGTTATCCTGGTAGTTTGGTCCTAAATACCGCCAAAACATTCTCAACTGTTAGATCCAATACTTTTAAAAATAGACGATCAAGATTATATCATATAAAAAGAAGTTATTATCTAAAAATGATATAAGTCAAAAAATATTATATTAGGATTAGATTTTCCAAAAAGTTAAAACATAAAAATAGTTGTAATTAAATAAGGAAACCCATTTAATATCAAAATAATAAAAATCGTTTAATCTTAAATAGATAGGTGAAAACCGTTAGATTTAACATTAAAAACTGTATTTGGTTAAAAACGAGTATTCTAATAATCTAAACTATATATAAGTAGATTTACTAAATCGAATAGAATTCTCAATATTAAATTTCGTCACTTTATTCTCTTTTTAGTTTTAGAATAGTTTTTAATTGAAAAAGAACTATTAAACCACAACTAAATTAAAGATTATTTTGTGAATTTCATGTGGACCGTAAAATTGGTCAAATCTAACTTTTATAACTCAATATAAACAAATATTAAATTGAGCGTGTAAAATATAAAAAATATCAAATTTTTAACTATAATATTTTTTGGCTAAATCTTTTTTAACAATAATTTAATCATGTAAACTAATAACTTTTAAATATTAAAATATTCATAAATAAATATAATTATAAATATTAAAAAAACAATCGTGTGTTCCATGGGTAATTACAATATAATTATAAACAAAATAATTATAAATAAAATTTAAGTAACCGTGCATCGCACGGGCTATAAGCTAGTAAACAAAATAATTATAAATAAAATTTTAAGTAACCGTGCAGCTAGTAATCAAAAAAACAGTATAGTCCTTGACCCAAACCGAACATAAACCTGACACATTCAGTCCTTAACACCGAGAGGTTTACATTAAAAACATGAAATACATTAAAAACATGAAAAACATTAAAAAAACATGAAAACCATATTAGATACTATAAATACCGAAACACGTAAGTTTTTTTTTATTTTTCATATCACAGTGTATATCCTAGGAGTATTGTCTGTCCCGCTTATTTTATCCCCAATCAAATATTCAATTATATAAAATAAACCTATAATTATCAAATAATTGTATTACTTTTAATAAAACTTTACATAATTAGCATATAACTAGCATAATAATCCGTGCGAGACACGAGGCTTTTTCTATCAATGTGTGGAAGTGTTGATTTTTTAGAATTTGAAAATTATGATTGTACACTGACTTTATTTGAAATAAAATATAAGAACTTATAAGCATTATATTTTAAATGTATGAGCCAACTAAAATGCAACTGGAAGCACCCATTTCTTAGTAAATGTTTAGACACTCGGGTGACGATAGATCGTGTCATGTTTGCCTTTTTGTTGATGGTTTGAGACTCCGATGATGCTGGTGATCACATATATTTTGGTTGTAGTGATCCGTAACTGCGTTCTCATGTACCTCGAATAAAACTTTAGTTTCTTTGATAGCACACAAATTTGGTTTGAACTCGGCATGCCATATCATTCCGAGACTGCACCCTGTGTGAATATGGGATGGTATAAGTTAGACCCGCTATGTATATATGTGTGCATGCATCCATGCGTTGATATCAGATGTGATTTTACGGTAACACATGATGTCCTTTTTTTGTTTGTCAGCAGCGGTATGGAAAACTCTGAATAGCTGTGCTAGTTCCTTTGTCTGACTCAAAGATTTAGCAGGCTCCGATTTAGGAGGGGAGCCTGTTGCATCTTCTAATGTCATTATTCTCAATCTGGTAAAGCATATTCCCAGTCACGTGTTATTTTCTATCGATTCTCGCAATGTCCCTAATTTAATTTATAGATAATTTGATTTATTCAAAATTATCAGTGCACTAAAAATAGGATATTTCTTAACTTATAAACATGTTGTATAAGTCATATTTAGAATGATTCACTGAACGTGTACGAATTTATTACAGGTCTTGCGGCAACTTTGAATCTTAAATTTCTAGTCGAAAAAAAAGAACTGAAGTCAAGAGAACATAAAGTTTAATAAATATACCAGTTTTTCTTTTTATTCTCAGTAAATCTATGAAAATTAAATTTTGGAGTTAATTGTTTAATATTTTAATCTAATTGTTTTGCCTTTCTTGTATTAAAAATTCAATAAACACAGGTTAAATAAAGTTCTCTCTTTCCTTTCTTTTCAAAAGTATAATCGACTCTCAGTTGGTCATGTGACATACTTATTTGCATTAGTCATGTTCTTTAAATTTTTGGCATTGTAGAAAATTTAATATTTATTTACGTAACGATGAGAATCGATAAAGGTATTGTCCAATCAATGTACAAAAAATAATTTATATAACTTAATTTTTAATCTTTTAGATCTATAATTTTAAATAACTCCGAGTGTATAATGTAATTGATCGATCATAATATTTTTCTTACTTGTATGATATGAAATATCATATTTTCCAAAATTTGTTCACTTGACTATATATTTTAATCTATTTAATTTATTATACAATTTTCAAATTTACCTATTATATATTTATTAATTTAATTAAAAATAAGAAATTATTAACTTTCATAAAATTAATATAAAATTTTATATTAAAATTAATTACAAATGCGTTACATACATAATTCATCCAACATAGTTCTAAATCTAGTCACTTCTATTATATTTATACTATATTATTAAAATCGAAATATTAAAACTTTGATAGTTGGTCAGTACGGTACTCATATTTTGGGATTTACACTTTAGTTCTTTTATTTTTATAATTGTACCGTAATTTTTTAAAATAATAATTTTATTCAAAACATATCTCTAAAAAATTGTTCAACACAAAACTCTTAAAGCACAATTTATTGCGATCAAACACCTATGTCAATTCGACGCCGAGTTCAACAACCATATATAAGTATTCATATTTAAAATCATTTTCTTAAGAAACAAATATAAATATTAAAAGAAAATATTAAACTCGTGCCTGACACATGTTACGAGCTTGTATTTGTATATGTAATAAAAATACTCATGAATATCGTGTATACATGTTATCGATATGTGCTATATACCCGTAATTGTTGTCTAATTTTTAAATATTGGACACTACTTTTTATTAATTTAAAAATAAATAATTAAATAATATATAAAGAAACTACTTGTAATATACTACTTATGTTATAATCAATGTTCAGTATTACGCTTTATAGATTAAATATATGAATAATTCAAATAAATTGTGTAGTACAATAAAGATAGACCGTTGTGCAAAAATATATATCATTTTATAGTTTACATTACATATACAAGATATTTGTATGACTAAAACAAATGTAGATATACATCGCACGCAACATTGTTTTTAAAATTTAATATTAAAATTATATAAAATTGGTTGTTTAAATAATTATGTACAACATTTTGAAAACTGAAACAACATAGATTAATATATATTATAAAATCACCTTTGTTTTTTGCTCAAAGTTAATATAATAATAAATATAGGATTAAGAATGATGTGAGGTTTATGTAATATGATTTTTCAATCAAAATCAAAAGAAGTCATGTAGCTCAATGATTATAAGAATGATTTTCTTAGGGAATGTAAAGTGTTCGATTCTGCACAAAAATATTATTTACTCATTTTTTTTTTAGATAAAAGAGTAATGACATGCCATGTAATTTCAAAATATATAAGGGTAAAATTGTCATTTCACAGGGGGTTTTTGGCTCAAAATTATCCCCTCTTGTCCTATTATATATAGAAGAGGATTTATCACTAGCTTAAAACGTGTGCGATGCACGAATTGTTTTTGATAATTGTTATTTTATTATTTATATTTTAATATTTTAATATTTGTATTTGTTAGAAAATTAAGTGCGCATGTTAAAATATGTAAACTTTTTAAAATAATTAAAAATATTAAAATAGGTTTTAAAATAAATAAGTAAATTAAAGTTTGTCCGTTTTTTTTAAAATGAAGGGTCTTAGTAAGAAAAAAATAGGAAAAATAATATTTTAATATTATTTTATATACGAAGTACCAAAAAACAATTACCGTAGCGTCCAAACTTTTAATGTTTTGTCTTTAAAAATACTAGCTTAAAACCCCTGCGATGCACAGACTGTTTTTAATAATTGTTATTATTATTATTATTATTATTATTATTTATGTTTTAATATTTTATTAATTGTATTTTTAAAAAAAATAAGTAGGCGTGTTAAACTTTTTTAATAACTAAATGTATTAAAATAGGTTTTAAAATAAATAAGTAAAGGTTTACCCGTAATATTTTTGGAAAATGAGTGATTTTAGTAAGGAAAAATAAGAAAAGTAACATGTTTTACTTGAAAAAGGTAATTGCCCGTAATTAAAAGTAATAAAATAGATTTTAAAATAAATAAGTAAATGTTTACCCGTGATATTTTTGGAAAATGAGAGGTTTTAGTAAGGAAAAATAGAAAAACTAACATGTTTTAGTTGAAAAAGGTAATTGTCCGTGATATTTTTTAGAAAAAAGAGGGGAATTGTTAGAAAAAATAGAAAAAATAATGTATTTTAGCTGAAAAGGTAATTGGTTATAAATAATGTTATTGTTATGGATTAAAAAACGTGCTTTGTGAATTTAATACTAGGATTAATGAGCTTCGAGCTTTTATGGCTGCACTCGTGTTTCCGGACTAAATTGGTCCTCACAAGATGCCTACGTATCTCAATTAATGCTGAGAATCAAGCCAAAGACGTAGTTCTGATTGTAGGATCAGGGACCTTATATAGGCGTCTGGAGCCTAGTATTTATGGTATGTTTAGGAGTCTTAGCGAATAAGTCTCATTTTTGATATTGGATAAGCATTGTATTGCTTGCAGGATAAGTCTTTTCCTTGTTGATAAAGGCTATGACTCATTAATTGCCTGTAATTGGGATTCTGGATCCTTCTTTGACCAATTTTCCATAATTTGGGCTCTTTTAATGAGCTGTATATTTTCCCTATTCATTAATTACGAAATTAATGAATAATTAGGGATTTGGGCATTAAATATCACGCCTTTTTATTGGACCGTCAATTATATTTCTATAATTACTTTTCTGACCATATCATTTGCCCCCCAACTTCTGGGAAAATACCCTTGGGATTTTTGTAGAAGTTATCGCATTTTTTCCTGAATTTTTTCATTTTTTCAGAGCATTTTCGACCAGGAATCCATGCCTTTTTCGACCAGAATTCTAGGTCATTTTCGACCAGAATTCTAGGTCATTTTCGACCAGGACTGGAATGAGGTCGAACGTTTCGACCAAGAATTTTAGTATAAATTCGACCAGGATTTTTCGACCTCACTCAGTATATTTTCGACCTCATTTTTGTAGTCATTTTCGACTAGGAAGTGGGGTGAGGTCGAACACGTCGACCTCGATTTCCAGTGCAAAATCGACCTCAAATCTTCGACTTCGAGCCTTTGTATTTTCGACCAGAAACTCCAAGCATTATTTCGACCAGAAGGTGAGATGAGGTCGAACATGTCGACCTCAATTTTAAATGAAATTTCGAGTAGGATTTTTCAATCTCAAAACCATGCTTTTTTGACCTCAACTTTTCAGTACAGTTTCGAGCTCATCCCTAGTCATTCTTTGACCAGGATTTTCAACACTCCTTCGACCTTGATTTCCTTATAAATTCGACCAGAAATTTTAAGGTGTTTTTTGAACAGGATGTGGAGCGAGGTCGAGTAGTTCGATCTCGTTTTTAGGTGTTCTTCGATCTCGAATTTTCCGAGCTCAACTTGGGTCTTTTTTCGACCTCAAATTACCGCGAGGTCGAATAGTTCGAATCCATTTTTCAGTTCATTTTCGAACTTATTTTCTCGATCTCGATTCTTGGCAATTTCGACCTCACTTTCGACCTCGAACAGTTGTGAGATAGATTAGTTCGACTTGGATTTTTGATGTAAATTCGAGCTTGGTTTATTAGTCCAAATGTTTTGGGCCCAATTTCCTATTGGGCCTCGAATCCTCTTAGGTTCAATTCTTGAGCCCTCACTTTTATTTGGGCCTTGGGCCTTGAATCCATTTGTACTGGGCCTTGGGCCTTGAGTTTCTTTGGATTCAATAACTGGGCCCTGATCTCTATTGGGCCTAACTCTTTGGGCCTTAATTCCAGCAGCCCAAAGAATAATTATGGGCCTTGACCGACTGTGACCGGTTGATCTTCCCTTTTACCGGTTAGTCAACCGGTCAATAATTTTCTATAAAAGAGTGAATCTTCACTTTTCACTTTCACTTCTCATTTCTCACTTTTCACTTTCCAAATCTTTTCTTAGTAATTCTTCTTCAGTTTCTGGGTTTTATCTTCATACGTTGAAGATTCTCTGGGTTTCTGGGTTTGCATTGAAGATTTTCTGGGTTTCTGGGTTTGCATTGAAGATTTTCTGGGTTCTATCTTCAACTGTTGAAGATTTTCTGGAATTTCTTTGAATTTCTGGGCTTTCACCTTCATCCCTTGAAGGTTTTCTGAGTTTTTGGTGAAGATTTTCTGCATATACTTTGGAGATTTGAAGATGGCTGATCGTTCTGCTCAACGTTTGCAGAAAATGAATCAAGCGTCAAAAAGAGGTATCACTATCCGTTCTTCTACTATGTCTTTACAAGATATGATTCTAGAACGTAGTGATGAGTATCCCTCTATATCGCATTTAGATTCCTTCAACCATAGCAATAGATTTCATGATGCTGATAAAATTGCTGATTATAAAAATATGTATAAAATTAGGCCACCTTATAGGTTAGTCTCAGCTGGTCCTGGGGATCGTTCCTGCCATTGGCGCCCAAATGCTCTTTGCATTTATAAGGGGGTCCTTGCTGCAGGAGTTCGATTCCCATTTCATCTTTTCATCCCCTAACTTTTAGTCGACGTAGGAATTAACCCCTGTCAGCTACCTCCAAATGCTTGGAGGTTGATTATGTGTTTTATTGTTTTGTGTCTAAAAAACAAATTCCCCCTTTCTGTTGCTCTTTTTAGAAAGATCTTTCAATTTAAGAATAGTTCTTCCAACACCTTGGGTTGGGTGTACATTAGTCACCGTTCTTCGACACCCCCCATTTTCCATCCAAAATCCATCCCCGACAATAACCCCAAGTGGAAGGATGAGTTTATGTACTTGATGTGGGATGGAGGGGATTGGGACACCATTTTTCAGAGCTCGTTCAGTAGAGTGTCAGATGGTAGCCCAGATGACATAGTCCTGACTGAAGAGGAGGCTCATGCTTATGCTGAACTCATCAAGGATGATTATGCCACAATGGCTTGGGAGCTCTTGGACGAGTTTGTACTTAAGTCTCTGAAACTTTCAAAAGTTTCTGATCAGGGTAATTCCCTTTCTTCTATTTTCTTTTATTTGTATTAAGATTGCCTTATACCGATTTTGTTTTCCTTGATTTTTGTTTGCAGCTGCGGAGTTCATTAACAAGCAAAATGAGCCGGAAGACGGGGAGACATCCAGAATCAAGAGGGCTTGTTTGAAGGAGCCCAGGCTGGCTGCTAAAGGCCCTTCTATTCTGAGGCCTCATGTAGCCGAGGTTGAAGAAGTCGAGGGCTCTTCCTCAGTTAAGAGCTCAGTTTGGCGCCCCAACTGGGGGATTAGGAAGAAGGACACCATAGTAGGGGTGGCCAAGCACGCTGTTGAGTGGTCACATCATTCCTTAACTCCTTGTGACTACAAGGATTTTGTGGCCAACTCCACCATTGAGGGGGCAGAAAGTGCGGGCTCTCAAGCTTTTGCTGCTGTAAGTCATTACTATCTTTTTCTTCTTTGTAGTCCTTAGTATATTTTAAGTTATCATTCTAACTTGTGATCTGTTTGTAGGCTAATGCCAGCTTTCAAGGAGCTTTATTCCAAGCCAAATCCTGGTGTGCATCTTCAGAGGCCAACAAGGCTAAATTTGATAAGGCTCAATTGGAGATGGGTTCTCTTAGAGCTTCCTTGGATAGAAGGGAGAAGGAGCTGTCTGATGCCCAGGCGGAGCTGGTGGAGCTCAGGAAGGAGAAGGAGAGCTTTATTGATGAGTACCTTGACTCTAACGAGTACAAGGACTTAATCAGTCAGCACGATGACCTCCTCTTCCCTGTCCAGTATACAAAAGGATGGGACGAGGCATTGGCTGAGGTTTCGAGGAGACTTCCTGGATCCCTCACTATATCTGACTTTCCCAGCCCCCACGCTCCCACTCGTTTGGAGATGGCTTTGGCTGGGGAGGATGATATGGATGAGGATGACAGGATTCTTGATCCCGAACATTCCTCTCATCCTGGCGAAGAGTCTGAGGAATCCAGCTCCGGTGAGGAGGAAGAGTCTGCGAAAGGAGAGGATTCCGGAGAGGAGTCTGGTTCTGATGAAGAGCAAGGAGGGGATGATGCTTAGTTGTAGATTTTTATGGCCAACTGTGGCTTTTATTTATTTGATGTACTTTTGGCCTACGGGCTTAACTTAACTCTTATTTAAGTTTTTATTTATATCTTGTGGCCATTCATGGCTTGTGTTATTTTTCTTGCTTCTTGAATGTTTGTGAACACTCATAGTAGGTAAGCTTTAAAACATGAAAATGCTGAATTTATTCATAGCTTAAAAATGGGGTCAACCCTTACATAGTATCCAAGTTTAAGAACTTGGGTTGGTTTTATCAAACCTTATTTCTAGTAGTGAGTCCACTTAGGAAACACTTTAAACATAATAAACTTTCAAATTGGAGGCATGCCAAGTCCTTGGCACCTCATGCCCCTCAAGGGTTTCTAGCTTGTACGAGCCTCGACCAAATACGTTCTTGACGCGATATGGTCCTTCCCAGTTTGGGGCTAACTTTCCTTTTTGTCCAACTCCGGATGCCTCAATCTTTCGAAGAACCAGGTCTCCTTGCCGAAAGAACCTTTCTTTAACCCTTAGGTTGTAGTAGAAAGATGCCTTCTTTTGATGTTCAACTATCTTGGTGTTTGCCTCGTCTCTAACCTCGTCAATTAGATCTAAAGCTAACCTCAAGCCTTCTTCATTTGTTTCTGGTTCATAAGCTTCAACTCTTGGAGACGTGTGTGTAATCTCCACTGGAACCACTGCCTCTGCCCCATATGCCAGCAAGAAGGGGGTGGCTCCAGTGGTGACTTTACAAGTAGTACGATATGCCCAAAGTATGGGGAGTAATTCGTCTACCCAAGTGTTTCTGGAGCATTCAACTCTTTTCTTTAGTCCATCCAGGATAATTCGATTTGCAACCTCAGCTTGCCCATTTGCTTGAGGATGGGCAACAGAAGTGAAGCGCAACTTGATATCATTCTCATCACAATACTTCTTGAACTCATCGTTGTTAAACTGAGTTCCATTGTCTGTGACCAGGACTCGTGGAATTCCATACCTGCATATCACACTTTCCTAGAAGAATTGCATCACTTGCTTGGTGGTTATCTTGGCTAACGGCTTAGCCTCAATCCACTTGGTGAAGTAATCAATTGCCACTATCAAGAACTTTCTTTGAGCACTCGCCATTGGAAATGGCCCAAGTATATCCATTCCCCACATAGCAAAAGGGATAGGAGAGTTAATGGATGTCATCATCTCAGGTGGTTGTCTAACCACTGGTGCATGTTTCTGGCACCATTCACATTTTCTCACATAGCTTTTAGCATCAGCAAGCATTCTTGGCCAATAGAAGCCTAGACGGGTGACTTTATGAGCAAGGGCTCTGCCCCCCAAGTGTTGCCCACAGATTCCTTCATGTACTTCCTTTAGGGCCAATTCTGCCTCTTGAGGTCTCAAACATTTCAGATATGGAATGATGAAAGACTTCTTGTATAGGAGTCCCTCAATCAGGGTATACCTTAGTGCTCTGACGTATAGCTTTCGTGCTTCTGAAGTATCGTTGGGTAGCCACCCAGTTTCCAGATGAGCTTTGATGGGATCCATCCAACAGCTGCCAACATCAATGGGTGCCACCAACTTTCCGTTGATGCTTGGGGTCTTCAAGACTTGGAAGTATACACTCCCTGCATAGTTTTCAATTTTAGAAGAAGCAAACTTAGACAGGGCATCAGCCTTTATGTTTTCTTCCCTTGGAATGTGCTCCACATAGCATTCGTCAAATTGAGTCATGATGGCCTTGACAAGTTTCAAGTACTTGGCCATGACTTCATCTCTGGCCTCAAACTCCCCATTTACTTGGGAAACCACTAGCCTCGAGTCTCCACATACTTTCAGAGTTTTGACCCTCAAGGCTCCAGCCAGCCCTAAGCCAGCTATCAGAGCTTCATACTCAGCCTCATTGTTTGTCGTCGGGAAGTCAAGTTTTAATGCATACTCAATGAGGAATCCATCAGGACTTTGTAGCACTAAACCAGCTCCACTTGATTTTGTTTTTGATGCTCCATCAAAATAGAGCACCCAATATTCTTTGAAGTCCATTTCTTGATCTTTCTTGTCTTCCATTATTACTTCCTGCCCCCCGACTTATTGGTTGTCAATGGTACATTCAACCATGAAGTCAGCAAGTGCTTGAGCTTTTATGGTCGTTCGAGGCTTATACTTGATGTCGAATTCGCCCAATTCAATGGCCCATTTGATCAATCTTCCACTAACTTGAGGGCTATGCAAGATGTTTCTTAGAGGTTGATCAGTCAAGACCTCTATCTTGTGAGCCTGGAAGTACGGGCGTAGCTTTCTTGAGGCCATTATCAAGGCTAAGGCAAAATTTTCAATCGTTGAGTAGTTTATTTCTGCCCCATGAAGAATCTTACTCACATAGTAGACGGGCTTCTGCACTTTCAATTCATCCTTTACCAAAACAGCTCCAAGGGCAGTGTCGGAGACTGCCAAGTACAGATAGAGAATCTCTCCTGACTTTGGTTTTGCCAACAGTGGTGCTTCAGTCATGTATTTCTTCAGGGCCTCAAAGGCTTCTTGGCTTTCAGGTGTCCACTCGAAATTTTTCACATTTTTGAGTGCCTTGAAGAAAGGTAAGCACTTTTCTCCTGACTTGGAGATGAACCTTCCCAATGCTGCAACTCTTCCTGTCAATTTATGCACATCCTTAACAGACTTGGGTGGTTCCATGTCTAGGATTGCTTTGATCTTGTCGGGGTTAGCTTCAATTCCTCTCTTGGAGACCATCAGGCCTAAGAACTTTCCCGAGCCTACACCAAAGGCACACTTAGCTGGATTCAACATCATCTTGTGGTGCCTTAGCACTTCGAATGCCTCTCGGAGGTGCTTAATATGATCGGCCTTATCGAGGCTCTTGACTAGCATGTCATCTACGTAGACCTCCATGGTTTTTACAATTAGGTGCTCAAAGATTTTGTTTACCAACCTTTGATAGGTCGCTTCTGCATTCTTAAGCCCAAAAGCCATGACTAAGAAACAGAAGACACCAAAGTCAGTGATGAAGGATACCTTGGCGATGTCATCTTTGTGCATCTTGATTTGATTATATCCACTGAAGCCATCCATGAAACTTAGCATCTCATGCCCAGCAGTGGCATCTATTAGAGCATCAATCCTTGGTAAGGGAAAACAATCCTTAGGACATGCATCATTCAAGTCGGTGAAGTCGACGCACATCCTCCACTTCCCGTTAGCCTTTTTGACCATCACGGGGTTAGCTAACCATTCTGGGAATTGGATTTCCTCAATGAACCCAGCTTCCAAAAGCTTATTCACTTCTTGCTTAATGGCTTCAAGCCTCTCTGGAGCAAAATTTCTTTTCTTTTGTTTCACTGTCTTTCTTTCTGGATCCACATTCAATTTGTGAGATATCAATTGGGGATCAATCCCTGGCATGTCGGCCGCTGTCCAAGCAAAAACGTCATTATTTTCTTGAAGAAAAGACGTGAGTTTGCTCTTCAATGGTTCGGGCAGTAGTGCCCCAATATAAGTCACCTTCTCTGGTTCTCCTGGGACTAGGGGAATTGGGACCAAGTCCTCAGCCGGTTTCCCCCTTCTGTCCTCGTTGTCGCTGATGTTCATGTCTTCAATTGGGAGAACTTGCCCCCGGTTCCATCAGGTCTTAATGCGGCTACATAACAACTTCTAGCCATCTTTTGGTCTCCTTGTTCTTCACCAATCCCATTCCTCGTTGGGAACTTGATTTTTAGATGATAAGATGAGGCAACAGCTTTGAACGCATGAAGACCAGTCCTTCCCAGGATTGCATTGTAGGTTGAAGTCGCTTTTATAACTATGAAGTTCAACATCTGAGTAGATGTATTCATCCCTTGCCCCATAGTCATTGGGAGTTGGATAGTGCCTTCCACTTTTGATTCCACCCCGTTGAATCCATATATAGGCATATTTGAGGGCGTTAACTGAGAATCTGTGTAACCCATCTTGATAAAGGCATCGTGGAACAAGATATCCACTGAAGCTCCATTATCAACCAAGACTCTTTTTGTTTCGAAGTTGCCTATCACAGGTATTATGACAAGAGGATCATCATGGGGGAACTTCACCCCTTCCAAATCTGAATCGTCAAAACCTATTGATACTTCTGTTCTGGCACGCTTTGGTGCTTCTCCAACCACAGTCATTACTTCTCGGGCATAAGCCTTTCTTGAGTTTCGGGAGGTCCCAGCAGCAGTTGGCCCTCCGAATATCATGTTGATCACTGGCCCTCGGGGCTTGGGATTCCGATCTTGATCGTTGTCCCTTCTATCATAATCCTTCCTTTCATAGTTCCCCCTTAGGCTCCCTTGGCTTCCATCCTTAGTGAACTTGCTGAGTTTTCCTCTTCGTATCAGAAACTCAATCTCATCTTTCAATTGTCTACAATCATCGGTGTCATGACCGACTTCTTTGTGGAACCGACAAAACTGATTTTGGTTCCGTTTGGACAAATCAACCCTCATTGGCTTTGGCCATTTGATATCTTCCTCCTTGGCTATCTCCATCAGAATTTGACTCCTGGGAGTATTCAATCTTGCATATTCTGTGAATTTTGGCCCAAAATTGCTTCTCTTGGGGGGAGAATCGGAGTTCTTTGATGTTCGGGGAAACTTTTCCTTGACGTCGTACTCCTGAGTTTCTTTTCTTTTCTTTGAGTTTCCACTACCGCCAGTAGTGGGTTCATATTTTCTCATACTTTCTTCAGCCTTGATATACTTTCCGGCCCTATCTTGGAGCTTCAGCATGCTCTCGGGGGAATGTTTAGCTAACGACCGTTTGAAGTGGTCATCAGTGGTTCCTTGTTGCAGGGCTATCATAACCACTCTGTCCTCTAAGTCCGGGACTTTTAAAGCCTCTCGAGTGAATCCGTTGATGTAGTCCCTTAGGGCCTCATTCTGTCCTTGCCGGATTACCATGAGTGATGCAGAACTTTTCTCATGCACCCTTCCACTAATGAACTGATTGATGAAAGCCTTGCTTAGTTCCTTGAATGACCCAATTGAGTTGGGAGGAAGACGGCTATACCAGCGTTGGGCCATGCCTGCCAAGGTTTGTGGAAACGCCCTACACTTGACCGCGTCGTTGGTTGGCTGCAACAGCAGTGCATTGGAGAAGGTCCTTACATGATTTGCGGGATCTCCCGTTCCATCATAGGCTTTGATCGAAGGCATCTTAAACTTTCTGGATATAGTCGTTTTCATGATGTCTTGAGTAAACGGTGGTGTAGGATCATCAGGATCTCCTACGGGCAACAGAATATTAGGATCACCCCTTAGGGCTTCAGCCCTCTTGGTCCTTCTTGGTGGATCCAAGTTGATTATCGGGATTCCTTCAGTCGTTCGGCCCCGAGATTGAGCGGCCTCTTCTTCAGCAAGGAGTTTTTTTAGCCTTGCAGTCTCTGCCTCGTGGGCTGCAAGTTTCTCCCTAGTAGTTTGGGGTGGCTCCCGATTTGTCTGGGATGAACGTCTCCTTCTTGGGGCGACATCCTCCCCAGTTGTATAACCTTTATCCTCGGTGTATGGGCCAGAGTAATCTTGAATGAGAGGGGTCTGACGAGTTTGTTGATTTTGGGGTCCCAGACCTTGAATATAAGGGGGCACATATGCCTCATGGTAGATTGGATTAGTTCCACTACCGCCTGCCATGGGTCGAGGGGGCATGCCATAGCTTGGCATCCCCAAAGTCTGATTCGCGTATTGAGGGAGATCAGTAGTATGGAGTTGAAGGCTCCTTGGTGCACTCATGAGCAGCGGGGAGGTCGTGATTGGTTGCTGGTGGATGGTCTCTTGTGGATTAGACCCATGAATGACCATCTGCATGGGATTCGTCCCTTCAACCGAAATCGGGATTTCCGGTCCTTGAGTGTTGGTGGGGATATTCGCCCCTTCAGCGCCAGTAGTCGGCGGTGGCTGATCAGCCTCAGAGGTGATAGGGCGATCCTCAGGAGTTTGATTATCCCGAGTTGTTCTTCGCGTGTTTGCCATGGTTGATGTTGTTTTCCCATAGACGGCGCCAAATGTTATGGATTAAAAAACATGCTTTGTGAATTTAATACTAGGATTAATGAGCTTCGAGCTTTTATGGCTGCACTCGTGTTTCCGGACTAAATTGGTCCTCACAAGATGCCTACGTATCTCAATTAATGCTGAGAATCAAGCCAAAGACGTAGTTCTGATTGTAGGATCAGGGACCTTATATAGGCGTCTGGAGCCTAGTATTTATGGTATGTTTAGGAGTCTTATCGAATAAGTCTCCTTTTTGATATTGGATAAGCATTGTATTGCTTGCAGGATAAGTCTTTTCCTTGTTGATAAAGGCTATGACTCATTAATTGCCTTTAATTGGGATTCTGGATCCTTCTTTGACCAATTTTCCATAATTTGGGCTCTTTTAATGAGCTGTATATTTTCCTTATTCATTAATTACGAAATTAATGAATAATTAGGGATTTGGGCATTAAATATCACGCCTTTTTATTGGACCGTCAATTATATTTCTATAATTACTTTTCTGACCATATCAGTTATTATGTAATAAATTTTTATAAATAAGTAAAGATAATTAAGTATAATAGTTAATATTTTGTCTATTAAAAGATAGTTTAAACTTTTTTAAATAATTAAAAGTATTAAAATAGGTTTTAAAATAAATAAGTAACGGTTAGTCCGTGATATTTTTGAAAAAATGAGGGGTTTTAGCAAGAAAAAATAGAAAAAGTAATATGTTTTAGTTGAAAAGGGTAATTGCTCGTAATTAAAAGTATTAAAATAGGTTTTAAAATAAATAAGTAATGGTTGCCAGTGATATTTTTGGAAAATGAGGGGTTTTAGTGAGAAAAAATAGAAAAATTAGCATATTTTAGTTGAATAAGTTAATTGCCCATGATTTTTTTAAGAAAAAGAGGGGATTGGTTAGAAAAAAATAGAAAAAGTAATGTATTTTAGCCGAAAGGTAATTGGTTATAAATAATGTTATTAATTAATAATATATTTTTTTAAAAAGGTAAGTAAGGGTAATTAAGTAAAATCACTTAGTACCGACCATCCAAAATTTTAATGTTTCGTCTATTATAATATAGTATAGATAGTATAGATATATAGATATTATGACTATATTTTTAGAAAATTAGAAACGAATATTTATTTGACTTGATACAATTTAATAATTTATAGGACTGTTCGTGTATAATTTTCAGCGTTTAGTGTCGTAATTATATCAATTTCTTCATCAATTTTAACGTGATCTCATTTCAATCACTTAAGTCATAATAAATATCAAACAGATACCTCCAAATGTGTGATCGAGAAGTAAAATAAATTTTTGTTGAGTTCTATACATTTTTCTTCAATGTCATCATAACCAAATGAAAAGTCATGAACTCTAGTATTTTAGATAATATATTTAGATTTTTTAAAATTTATTTAAAATTTATTTTTAATTAAATCAAAGAAAATAACTATAAAATTAAAAATTAAATTTAAATAAAATTTTAAAAATCTGAATATATTATCTAAAATACTAGAATACATAACTTTTTATTTGGTTATGGTGGCATTGAAGAAAACTGTATATAACTCAATAAAAAATTATATTACTTCTTGATCACATATTTAGAGGTATCTGTTTGATATTTATTATGACTTAAGTGATTTAATTGAGACCCAGTTAAAATTAATGAAAAATTGACATATGGCCTCCATTTCATTGACCAATTTGATATTTAACCCAATTTTATAGCCTGTTTTTTTTTTTTTGGAGAAATAACCCGGTCTTTTTAAAAAAGCACGTATAGTACTTTTATGTTTACTAGCCAAAGTTCTATGTGAGACGTTTGAACTCCATCAATATGTATCAAATATAAAAATTAATATTTTTATCTTTAATATTTTTTTTTAAAAGAGTGCAGAGTTTTGGTCGTTACGATAGTACTTAAAAAAAAATAAGAATCGTGTATCTTAAAATAAATAGATGAGAACTGTTAATATAATATCAAGTAATATTTTATATTTTAATAAATAAATTATTTTTCAAAAATTCAATGTTAAAAATTCGTCAATAATATATAAAAATTGAATTTAATAATTAAAAATATTAATAAAATTAAAATTAAAATAAATATAAATATTAAAAATAAATTATGAATTAATATAATAAAAAATATCTGTACATAAGCTAGTAAGATCCAAACTACAATAAGGGTTGAAAGGTAGAAAATGTGCATGGGTGCGAGACTCACAAGTCATCACCAAACGTAGAAACTACTATTAGACCAAGTCCACCCCGCAACTATTTCTCATCCGTATTCTTCAAATTCAGTTTCTGATTAGCAGCATTTAGTGCATCTAAGCTCCAATGTACTTCTATAAATTCTTCTGTAAAATTTACACATATACAAGAGATTGGAAACAAGTTATTTGTTTGACTGTATCTACCTCTTGATTACTCGCACATTGTCTATGCATGCATGGCAACATACGAGTCACTGGTTTTCACAGTAAAAAGGCTCTCACCAGAGCTGATATGTCCGGAAAAACCTACACCACGAGAGTACAAACTCCTCTCAGACATAGATGATCAAGAAACGTGCCGTTTCCAAGTCCCCATCATCCAATTCTACCAAAAGAAGAATAGTGTTGTCGACGTACTCAAAATGGACCCTGTGAAAGTTATAAGGGAAGCACTTTCCAAAACTCTTGTATTTTATTACCCGTTTGCAGGCCGTCTACGGGAAGGTGCTGGCCGAAAGCTGGCTGTAGATTGCACAGGAGAAGGAGTGTTGTTTATAGAAGCCGATGCGGATGTTACACTTGAGCAATTTGGTGATGCACTTTACCCACCATTTCCATGTGCAGAGGAACTTCTTTTTGATGTACCTGGCTCTGCTGAAATTCTTAATACTCCTCTGCTCCTTATTCAGGTATTTTCATTTTTATAATTAGCTTACACTGCACTGACGTACAGATTTATCCACATTAGTCTCAGATTTTTAGCCCAATTGTTATACAATAGGTAACTAGGCTCAAGTGTGGAGGATTTATATTGGCCTTGCGCCATAACCACACAATATGCGATGCTGCTGGATTTGTTCAATTTATGACTGCTTTAGGTGAAATTGCTAGAGGTGCAAGTGTGCCATCTATACATCCGGTGTGGCAAAGAGAATTACTTAATGCAAGGGATCCACCTAATATTACGTGCACACATCGTGAGTATGATGATGTGGCTGACATGAAGGAAACCATGATTCCTATAGCTGAAATAGTCCAACGTTCTTTCTTTTTTGGCCCAGCTGAGATTCTTGCCATGCGTCGGTTGGTTCCTCCTCAATTTTGCAAATGTTCTACCTTCGAAGTGCTAACAGCTTTTCTATGGCGGAGTCGTAGTCGTTCCCTGGAGCTTGATCCTGAAGAGGAGGTGCGCTTGCTCTGTGTTATTAATGCACGCGGAAATTTCAATCCCTCTCTGCCTTTGGGATATTATGGAAATGCTTTTGCGTTCCCAGCAGCACTGACAACAGCTGGAAAGCTTTGTCAGAGTCCAATCGGATATGCCTTGGACCTTGTGATGAAAACAAAACAAGTTTTTAGTGAAGAGTACATGAAATCTGTTGCTGACTTGATGGTTACGAGAGGACGACCACATTTCACAGTAGTGCGGACTTTTTTTGTGTCAGACCTGACACGTGCCGGATTTGGATCTGTTGATTTGGGATGGGGAAGACCTGCATATGGTGGTCCAGCCAGAGGGGGTAGTGTGAATAGTTTTTACATACCATTCAAGAACAAAAAGGGTGAGAAGGGAATTGTGGTGCCAGTTTGGTTACCGGAATCTGCAATGGAAAAATTTGCACTTCAACTTGGCATGTTGAAGAACAATGATCAATTGGTCACAGAGAATACTTCACTTGCTATTAAGTCAGCACTGTAATGTAAAGTTTTCTTGGGCTAGTGTTCTCTTAAGTTTGGTGTGAAAAATGGTTGGTAAAATAAAGTGACACTTACTTGTTAATTGATTAATTGTGCGAGTTATTGTTGCACAAACATTAGTACTGGTCCTAATGTAATACGATAACAATATGAATTTAAAATTTAAAATTTAAAATTAATTACGTATAAAATGTATTTGGATTGAACAGAAAAGTAGCCGTAAAATATACTGGTTTATTATATAGAATTAGTATTTATGCCCGCTACGCATGGGCTTTATAAATTTAAAATTTATTGAAAAAACTATTTTATTTTATTTTTTTATAAAAGATTACCTTTAGTTTTGTTTAATATTATTTTTCCTAAAACTATTTAAGTGTGGTTTATTGGTTTTTTTCTAATTATATAAAAGATGTAAATGAAATTGATTCAAATTTGGATCATTTGAATCTATAATCTTTATTAAAAGCAGAAACCTCTTTAAGAGCATCTCCAATGACAGCAATCCCTTAGCTAAAATTCAAATTAACATGCCATAATTACGAATTATAAAGATTATGTATTAAAAGATACACTCCAATGGTCCATTTCTGTTAGCAAAAAATTTAGCCAACCTCCTTACGTTGGCTATATTTGCTGAATCTCTAGGGACCTGTAGCAATATTCCACATCATCTATTGCCTTATTAAAATAACATATTCTATTTTTAACGATCTGAAATAATAATAACATACTATTTTTAAAATATAACCAATTATTATAGTCAACTCCATTGGAGCACAATACCTTACAGGTTCGACAAATTTTAAATAATCAGTATTTTAAATATAGTGATGCAACTTGAAAGTCAAAAGTTTCAAGTTGTACGAAATGCTGAGTTAATTCTACAATGTTTGTACCAAGTTTATCTTTTACATACTTACGCAAGTTATTTATTTATTTAAAAGGTTTTTAACTGTTCATTAGTAATAGTTTTTTTTTCTTTGTTGTTAATGGTACATCGGTTTGGGATATTTTCAAGTTTCGAATTTCTTATAAGTTTGAAGTTCTTATATTTTTTTCCTTAAAACCATGCATTTTTTTTATAGAAATCACTTCATTTCATTTGATGCATTTAAAGTTCAGAATTTGAAGGAATTACAAAAATGGAAACCTAACATAAGAATATGTTTCCTTAGGTAAAACAGATTGAAATTGTGGATGTATCCTTCTTGGACATCTTACTTCTTCATTTTCTGCATTGAGCCATGAGTATGAAGTTTTCTGATGACATTCTTTAACTATCAGATTCCAGATTCATAGTTGATGTAGACCCCAACTGCACACTTGATCCTGAGGGCTGTTTAATAATTTTTTTTGTTAGATATCCATTTAAGTTGAATATTAGAATAATGTGTTATTTACTCATTAAAGCTTACTTGACTTTCCATAGATTCAATAGGATGAGGAATGCTTGTTTGTTGCTCATGAATTAATTCTGCATAAAACCCTTCCATGATATCTGTGACCACATAAATATTTGTCTTCCTGTGTATATTTTCCTCTGTTAAGCAGATTTTCACTGTGTAATGCTTGTTTAGTATTGTGTGGAAAATATTTGGGAAGACCTCCAGCTTGTTTCCCTATGATTTTTGATATAGAAATTAGTAAACACATTCATTAGTAAAAAGTTTTATGTAACCTCATTATCTTTGATACATAAGTCAGTAACCTAACCTCATTCATCATTTGAAATACAGTCTTTCCCATTAAAGACCTCACTTCACGATCTTCCAGTATGAGTACAATTGATCCGGTTTCATCATTGGCAGTAATATAAACCTCAAATCTGTAAGAAATTATTAACACATTCATTAGTAAAAAGTTTTATGTAAATAAATTATTCCAACATCTATACAGAGTTTTACTTCTTATCTGCATATGGGACAACCCTCTTACAGAAGCTGCAAGTGTCTTCATTATTCAAAACATGTACTCTTTCATAGCATGAAGTGCATATAGGATGGCACCATGTTTTCACTTGCTGGAATTGGGTCAGTTTAACTTGACAAAGAATGTGACTCTACATCAAAGAACATACGTTAATATCAAAGAACAGAAGGAGTAATTACAATTCGAATGTAACACATACCTCAATAAAATCATCACCCAGATTTTTTATATCTTTCACCATATGAATTGTGGCACAACGTTTACCTCCATTGGCCAACTTGTTTGTTGAGAACATATTCTGAGCAATCCTGGTTATACATATTTTTTTGTTAGATGTATATAAAGTTGAGATATCCTACATGTATTTGTTGGTACATATTTACTTCACATTAGTGCATAAAAGAACAGATATAAGTCACATAAGTTCTGTAAAAGACAGATTTAACTCACATTTTGCGAATTTCTACCACACTGCGGTGGTTACAGTTTATATATAAAGTTGTAGCTCCAACATTGGTTAAGATTACCTCTTCTGCAGTTTAGTAAAAAATAATGTCAATAATAGGACTTTCTGTTATTATACAGAAGTATATATTACATTACCTCTCCACAATGTCACTCTAGCACTATCAATGATTAGGATTACTGGATACACGGTTTCTTCTTTAAGCATTTCAGCAAAGTACTCAGCAAATTCATCCCAAAAAGTAACTTGAACACTCTTACTACAAATTTAAACAAAGAAATTTTATAAAATCAGTTAAAACCAAGGTTGGTTTCATTAATAGCTTTAATAGTATATGTAAACACAAAAAATTTACCTTCCATCAGTTATTTTAAATTTGATTTGTGATTGTATCACCCCATTTACATTTCTTATCTTTCCAATAGGATCATGTTCTTCAATCACCCCAATGACATCTTCACGTAGACAACTCAAACATTAGTAGTAACATTTTTAATAAAGATGTTGTTGAATGATTTTGTTAATTTACTTACCAGTTAGAAATGTGGTTTGTTTTGATAGAGGTCTGAGATCACCAAGCTCGTACAAATCAAACCAACATCTTTCTATAGATGCTTGATTCTCCTCTAAAGGTTCCAGGATAGTATCATTGTTGATAATGATCTGATTCTCATTTCTTACACACCTGAACTTGTCTTCAGTCCTGTAGGTTTTGACTGTGAAGTTCTCTATGTAGTAGATTTTTCCAACTTGAATCTTCTGTTCATATTCATCAGCTATCATTCCAGGGACAAATGCATGCATTCTAGCTCTCTGTAAAAGTTCAATAATGATAGAAAATTATAAAGCAAAGTATTTATATAGAATGATGTTTACTAAATTTAAATTCCTTTACCTTCGAATCAAGTAGTAACAGGTTGAATCCTTTAAAGGCTTCTCCAGTCCTAGAGTATCCTCTCCATAGATTAAGTACTCTTGCTTGCACTTTCCAATCATATTTTCCTATCCTTACATCTCTGAAACTGTCATACTTCTTACTTGACATGTTGTCTTTATATTTGAATGTGTAATGTTGAAGTTAAAATGTGAGTTTAATATCACAACCTGAAATATATTTATAGAGGCAATAGGTTTGCTTCTGCAGAACCATAAGGACCTTTACATTTTGAAAACACTGTTACATGTTCAATCTATAATAGTTTATTACTTAAAAGTACTGTGTACATTGAAATCAAACTTATTGCAGTTGTTCAAGTTTTTGAAATTTTGTTTGATACGATTGTGATAAGTCTCCAATATGGTAACATTGAAACACTAAAAAAACATGTAATAGTAATGTATCAATATTACATGAAAGGTCTGCATCATAATAAATTTCATAAAAGAATTACATGTAATTGAACATAAGTGCTCACTATCATAAAAAAGGTTCAGCATACACATTCTGAAAATAGATAATAAGATTCTCCCAAAATATGTCATGTTTGACTGTCATAAACAGGGACACCAAAACCACAGTGTAGAAATTCCGGAATCAAAACCAAAAATCCAACCAACATGAAAGTGTTCATATTACAACCAAGCCAATACATTACACCTGCATGGTAAATTTTTTTTTGCATAAAACATTGATTAATTAACATTATAAAAGACAAACCTTCAACGAAAATAAAGTAATGTTGAACAAATAATATACCTTCTCAATCTTCACTACTTTGTATTTTGAAATAGGAACATTGTCCTCCATTTCATAAGGCACAAATTGATTTTTATCTCTTGTTCGCACTTTGTTTGAGGACTTTGCAGTAGGGGGGCTGCTTAGTATGTCAATAGTCTCATCAATTTCCTGCAATGGTGATATTAATCACATTTACTATCATTTTATACTTAAAACGTATAGTCATATATGATACATGTAAGAAAGTTGGATTACCATAGTAAGTGACTTGTCGTTCACTTGGGTAGGTTCAATTTTTTTGGGCTGTGATTTCCCAAACTTTCCACTGGATCATTAAGTTCTATAGCTGTGTAAATATTGCTTGACTTGTTGAGATTTCTCTCACCTATCTTCAATGTAACCAGCAACTCTTTTTTTTCAAAAGATTTCAGCACAAGAGGAAAGGTCATATCATCTCCTACCTTAAATATCAAAGAATTATATTATAAATAGTACAATTTTTAGTTATTTTAAAGTTTGAATAAACAATTTCTTACTTCATCAGCCACATCAAAGGCATTTTTTCCAAGAATGCGTTGTATTTCATCATCAGGAAATACAATTGCAAGTATCCCAGTAGTATCATTGCATATGGTTGCCAATCTAAACCTAATAAAAATAATGTAAAATTATTTTATCAGGATAAGCTATATTTCTAAACCTAATCTAATAGTATATATATATATATATAAATTATTTTTGTAAAGACTAACCTTCTATCAGGATAAGGTATATTTCTTACACATTTCAGACATTTATATCTTCCTTCCACTATGTCCACCTCCTCTCCACATGATGTACAAACATAGTCATACCAATTTGTCTTCTGTTCCACTTTTTTTACAGTTATTTGGCACCTCACTTTGCTCTTCATAATATTAAAAAACATGTAAACCAGTATATAGAGTACAAATTCTTCTAAATTCTATTATTCCTTGAAAATTGAAAGTTAAAGAATACCTCAGTGTATTCCTTGGGCAGTTTTTTAATATCCGCCACAGTGAAAATAGGAGGTGCATTACCCTCTTCCGCAACCTTTTCTTTAATACTGAATGTAGGATCCAAAAGCCTAAAAAAAATTAATTGAAAATCTATATTCAGTTATTTGAAGAAGGTGTACATAGAATTATTTTAAGCACTAAGCATTTACATTACTCAAAAGTAATTTTCCTACCGTTCCTTCATTATCTTGACACTGTAGTGGTCGTTATTAAGGTAGAATCGAGTAGCTGGATAGTTGTTCAAACATAAGGCTCCTTTATATGAAAAGTTAAAACATACAAATCTTTAATATAAATACTCTTCTAAGCATGTCTAGTATAAATAAAATTCCAGTTGAAAGAATTGAACATTGAATGTTAAGAACCTTCATGTTCATTCACTTTGGCAGATGCAATTATTATTGTAACTGGTTCTTCTTTCATGTTTTTCAATTCTTTTTCCAAATCTTCAGCCAATGTATTGAAGAATGTTACATTCACTGTGGACCTAAGAAACAACCATATTTCATGAAGAAGACATTATGTTCGTATAAAGTTAGAAATGTTTGATTCCAATTGTATGTTGTACATTATACCTGCCATCAGTTATCCTAAACTTGATATGCATTTTGCTTTCATCTTCTCTTGACCGAACACATTTCATATTGCAGTCTTCTATTATACCAACAACATCTAAGATAAGAGACTAATAAGAATTAGAAAAAGTCTTTTAAAAAACATTAACTTCTGTGAATAAATTTAGGAGATTTGTTTCATACCAATCAAGAAGCGAGAATCACTTACAAACTTCTTCACATCGTTTAGTTCATACAAATCAAAGGCATATGGTGCAATATTGGTGATATTGTCCTCTTCTAGTATTAATTGGGTATGGTTAGCAAAATATATGTGTTTCGAAAATCTCACAGCTCTGTTTTTCTCATCATCACTATAAACTCTGACATGAAAGTTAGATAGGCTGTAGATGCCACCTTCTTTCGGGGGTTTGGGAAATAAATCACAAATCTTGGCACTCAAAAAAGCATGAATTCTCGAGTTCTACATGTAAACCAAAAAGAGGAGCAACATAATTGAATTTATGTAAGACAGTTTAGAATGTATTTATGACAAAAGCTAAAGAATAATAAATGTAATATATGTACCGAATCATCAATGAAGATCACATTTAAACCACGAAATTCTTGTGTCATTCTATTTATCCCTTTCCAGACAGCTTGAGCTCGAACACGTATTGTCCAATCTGTTCTTTCAGTTTTCAGATGTTGAACTTTATCGTACTTGTTGAATAGTGCTTTGTTTTCCATCCTGTTTAAGAAAGTTAGTAGTCATCAATATGTTTTCATATCTAATTTATTTATGGAGAAGTGATTGATTTATTTTGAAGCATTTAGAACTTACCTACTTGCTTACACTTATCTTCTTTAGATCCCTTTTGTTTCGAAGATGGAGAGTAATGTGGATAGATTTCAGTATGTGGTGTTAAATACATACTACCTACCCACCTAGCTGTCTTTTTTGTCCTTTACTTTTTAAGAATATTTTCTAGAATATTCTCTTTGAGATACTACATTTATAAGATTAGTGTGATTATATGCAATTTAAACTATTTTAATATGCAATGCAAATATATTAAGACAAATTTTATGGTGAGTATTAATTTACATTAGAAACTTAAGGTAGTTTAAAAAAAATTAAAGCCGCAATTAGTTCTATGCTCACCCTTAAGTTATCAAATTTTCTTTGATCAAAAGTAAACCATTCATAGATGGATTAAAGAGGACAACATCAAAGCATAAATGTGAGCTTTCATCAAATGTATAAACACTTAAGATTAAAACGGTAACTTAAGACTGAAAACAGTAAAAAATAATAACACAATACCAACTTAAAACACCTCAGATTTTGCCTAAGACTAAAACCAAAATACAATACCTTTGTCAATAGCAAAAGATAAGTGATAAACTCCATTACCATAACAATTTGAAATAATCTCCAGTACAAAACCAATTCAAACATTGAAGTCTTTTGTAAGGTGACAAAGTTATATCAGGAACATCAGAATAACTTAACTTGCAATACGAATTTTCTTAATAACACGAACATTGAAGTTATGTAAGGTGTCGTTCTTGAACTGGAAAACACAAACATCACCAATACCCAACTGCATGTCATCCCTAAACTGAATCCAGCCACCATGTATTTCAGTTCTTGTCCAATCACGACGTTTCTTAATCTCAAGTCGCCAACAACGGTTGTCACTATATGCTGTGAAAGAGTCTTGAGTAAGCCACAAATCCGTAACATTGCGGAAGTCTTTTGAGATGCCCTAAAAGTGTTGTCCCATAAAAGTTTAGAATAAAGTATAAAAATAAAAGAATTAGGAACAACATAATAATAACAAATTTACACGTACCACACCATGACAATACTCTAACATATGAGATTGCTGAACCAAAATCCGAAATGCAGGGCTATTTGAAACTGAAATATAAAATTACAAACAACTTTGTTAAAAGATAAACAAATATACAAATAATTAGATACTATGATATTTTTGTATAGTTACCATTTTGATGGACATTTACATGGACAGGAATTTCAAGCATAGATTTGTCAAATACGGCAATCTTAAATGTACCACCGCCCTCATAGGAAAACACCAGCAAATTCAAAGCTTTTAAATTGGGAACTCCTAAAATGTGGCACAAGCTTGCAAGTCCAGTTAATTCACATTCACTATGGCAATAAGAACCAACTATACGTTGCCCATCACTAAGAACATATTCCACACGATTTGGAATCATAGCAGCAATATTATCAATAAAATAAAATGGCGGAACCTAAAAATGAACAAAACATAAACAATAAAACATGTTCCATTTGGTTAGTCTTTATATAAACAATGAATGAAATATATAAACATGTCTCAGAATTATAAAGGTACATACAACTTTGTCAACAGGATTACGCCCAGGAAAGTGATCGTTAACAAAGCTCCAACCATCATAAGGATACAAAACTGCAAGAATATAAAAATTAACATTACAGGAGTAGATTGTAATAACTTTGATTGTGTTTACTTCGAATTTACAATAAGATCAATACCTTCACGTGCCTCCCGTTCCTGCAATTCATGGACCGCCAGAGGGTATTCAATCTCAGAACCACAAATCCCAAATATAACAACATTGAAATTGAAACCACCCATATATTCGAACAATAATCTTTGACCACTTCGCAACTTAAAATCTTTGTAAAAAATGCTTAGACCGAAAAAACGTTTATATGTCTTAACAAAATCCAACCACAACTCATAACCATTGCGAACTTTTATTTTAATACCAATTGGAATGTGGTGTGCATACTTCTCAAAGAACTCATCAGCAAGAACCTGTTAAAATATATTTGCCCTTTCTTAATTAATCAATTTAATTTTGAACTTAAAAAACAACATGCAAAGACCCAAATTTGTTGAAATTGAATACTAACCATTTCGTTTGAGACACATTCTTCCGGAGTCAGTAATTTCATAAATTTGGAAACGCAAGCCATCCTAAAATCGAAATTCCATCAAAATTTAATTCAATACTAAGGCCAAAACCAAAAAAGGGGAAAACAATATTATCTCACTATTTAGAGATGCAGAATCAGAAAGGTAGAAAACACCCAAAAATTTACAAACGAAAGTAAAAAGGAAACGTACCTGAAATGCACAGATGAGATAAGCAGGAGAACTGAGCAAGAGTAGTAGAGAAACACTTGACAGTACAATAACTTTGCCAAACAACTTATTTACTTTCCCAAACAACTTATTGCGTTGAAATATTAAAAAGTTAATGCTCAGAAAACAAACTGCTCTGTCCGAGATTTGCATCGAAAGAAGTGTACCTTTTTGACTTTTGGACAATAGATTAGACTAATAAATTCCAATTCACTACCTTGATATTATTTTAAAGTAATTTAGTTTTCAAATAATATTATATTATGTACAGAGTTAAATACATATCACATGAAGCTTAAATACAAAATGTACGAATACAAAATTTAGTTGTCTTTTGAACTTAATTATACCATTATAGAATAGTAATATTATGTTTAAAATTAGGTTATTTAAGTCGGTATATATGAGTGTAGCATTTGAATCATGTCAAATGCTATATATATATATATATATATATATATATATATATATATATATATATATAATTTAAATATATCTGACTTTTGTTTAAATTACCTGTCGTATTGATATTAAATTGACCAACTACCAAAGTCATTTAAATTAAAAATTCCTTTTAATAAGTATATGGAAAACTACGAAATAATCATAAACAAAGTTAAGATTGAAAAACTATCTAATAATAGATTTCAACAGTTAAATACATATCATTTTGTACACATGTACATTTTTTTAATAATACTCACTTGATCAAGTGAGTAATGTGTACATTTCAAAACTAAATTAATTTATTACTTTAGTTCATATTAGTCATAATATATCACAGTCCAAGTCAATTTGAACACAATGAATCAGTGTAAGTTCACTATATAAGGAGTTCAATATATGTGAGTTCATTATATAAGGAGCTCGATATATAAGGAGTTCACTATATGTGAGTTCACTATCTAATGAGTTCACTATATAAGGAGTTCACTATATGTGAGTTCACTATATAAGTAGTTCACTATATATATATATATATATATATATATATATATATATATATATATATATATATATATATATATATAATTTAAATATATCTGACTTTTGTTTAAATTACCTGTCGTATTGATATTAAATTGACCAACTACCAAAGTCATTTAAATTAAAAATTCCTTTTAATAAGTATATGGAAAACTACGAAATAATCATAAACAAAGTTAAGATTGAAAAACTATCTAATAATAGATTTCAACAGTTAAATACATATCATTTTGTACACATGTACATTTTTTTAATAATACTCACTTGATCAAGTGAGTAATGTGTACATTTCAAAACTAAATTAATTTATTACTTTAGTTCATATTAGTCATAATATATCACAGTCCAAGTCAATTTGAACACAATGAATAAGTTATAAGGAGTTCACTATATGTGAGTTCACTATCTAATGAGTTCACTATATAAGGAGTTCACTATATGTGAGTTCACTATATAAGGAGTTCACTATATGTGAGTTCAGTATATAAGGAGTTCACTATATGTGAGTTCACTATATAAAAAAATTGTACAGTTAATTGTTTTAATTTTATAGTGTTTTATAAACTTTGGAATAATAAATTCTTACAGTTAAATAAATATCACTTTGTACACATATAGTTGATATAAACAGTTAATTTCACTTGATGAAGTGAGTAATGTATAAATTTCCATAAGAAAGTAATTTAAGTCGTTCGATATGAGTATAGAAATGAATCATGCGAGAATTAGGTTATTTAAGTCGATATATATGGGAATATTTGTTTTAGATCATGTTACTTTGTATCTTAAGTTCTCGACAATTAAATATATATGACTTCTGTTTGAATATATGTGTTACTGTTTTCTATTCAGAAGAAGAAATTTTTCTAAATAATTTATCGAAGTAGAAATTGAAGGAGTGGGCCGCTAAAATTTCCGTAATGTAATTAATTGAGGGAGACGGATGAAATAATAGTTATCGTATTTGAAGTACATATGACTTCTTCATATGAAAAAATTAAAATTTTCTTATTCAAAACCATTTAAAGAGATAATTAACGTGACTGAATTTGATTTAAACATTTTTTACCAAATTTCGCAAAAAAACATTATAAATTATGAAAAATGGATGATATGGACACAAAAGGAGGGACCGTAGTTCTCAGTACTTTGAAAAATGGGCTGGGCTTTCATTTCAACTGTGTGGGCCGATCTAATAGTAAGTTGGGTGGGGAGTTCATTAGTCACTTAATATTTTTGTCATTTTGTAAATATTTTTTTTGGGTAATTAAACAGTTAATTCCCAATTGGCGTGGAAGAGGAAAAGGCTGCTGCTGGGTTCTGCTTTCACACTTGTATAGAAACAGAAACATCTCTTCATTACATGCATGTTAAATACCCTTCGAAAGTTCATTGTCTCTATCATTATATTCAAAAAAAAATTAAAAAATGGATAGGAGGTGGGTGTTTCCAAAGAGGAAGTATGTAAAAATTAACACCCATGCAGTTACCTTGCCTAATCGTCTCCCTAATGGCAATAACATGGGTATTGGAGTGGTTCTGAGAGATCACAGGGGTTCGATACTGTTGATGGTGTCGGGAACTATAAGAGGGCTAACAGAGAGAGCCAATGAACTTTGGTCTTTGTTGATCGGTTTGAGGTGTGCTTACTATGAAGGTGAAGATCTGGTGCAGCTTGAGACTGACAATGCTGAAGGACTAAGAGAATGGGATGATTGGCGATGGAGGTGGAACGAAAATTCAAACCATAGAGGGTTAATAGATCAGTTGGAACAGAGGAAATCAGACCCAAATATGACATTGGAGGTGAATCCGATCAGAGAGAGCCAAAATAGGCTTGCTCAATTCTTAGCCATAGATGGGGCGCAGAATCGTACACGGCTTGTGGTATTTCGGAGATGTTTTGGAAGGGTTCGTGAGCTGTGGAGGATGGATATGGGCCTTGGTCCTATTGATGATCGTTTTGAAGCTATCGAAGAGCATGAAGCATTGGTTCAGGAAGGAGCAGAACAGCAAATGGAGGGGATGGGTGAGTGGCTGGCTCAGGATATTGGGTCTCGTAATATGGGTTTGGAGGAATAAAGACCTGCTGGATGGATGCATGGAGGATTGCTGCATGTTGTTGTGCACATTTGGCTTTGAGTTTTTTTTTTAAAGTTCTGTTTTTTTTTTCTTTCTCAGTGGCTGTGCCATCCCCCTTCTTAATCATTTTCAAAGTGATTAAGTTGGGATTTGAATTTGTATTTTTTTTAAAAAAAATTATCGTATTTCTGAAAGTAGTTGTTTCCCCTATGTTTTCCTTGAGCCCATGAGTGGTTGTAATGGGCCGGGATGAATCAATTATTTTCTATTAATAAAATTCTCTAATTACGTCTAAAAAAAAGTATTCTATATTTTAATTTTTTGTATGTTTTTCATTATATGTATATTTCACTCTTTTGGACTGAAAAGATAATAACAAATTGATTCAAAACAAATTCGAAGACATATGACTTTAGTAACACAAATTAATTCAGATTCGGCATTCTAAAATTGTTAAGTTGCATCCAAAATGTAACATGTAGCAGTTCTAGGTTCTATTTCATAGTTTTATATAACTTCAGTTTACACTTTTAGAACCATCGTCTAAATACTGTTGGCAGCTGGCACATTATAGAATACCTCTTTGTAAACTATATTCTGTGTGACATTTGTGGAAGCTCCACTGTTACTATCAATGAAAATTTTTAAACCTTGTGGAGAGGTTACTCTACTGATAGCAACATACATTTGACCATGGGTAAAGACAGCCTTTGGTAAGAATAATCCAACTCTTTCAAGAGATTGACCTTGTGATTTGTTAATAGTCATAGAGTAACAAATTTGTAAAGGCATTTGTTTTCTTATCAACTTGAACGGTAACTTAGTTTCCGTTGGACAGAGTTCCATTCTTGGGATGAAGTGTCTGGTGCCGACAAATGCACCACAAATAACTTCACACTGAACACAATTTTTCAAGCATTTAGTAATCATCATTCTGGTGCCGTTGCAAAGACCAAGAGTCTGATTCAAGTTCCGCATAAGCATTACAGCAACACCAACCTTAAGTTTCAATTCATGTGGAGGAATTCCAGGAATATTTATGGAATTTAAATATTCAGGAGGAAATGCAAAGTTCAGGTCTGAAGAAGTGCCGCCAAAGTCTTCAGCTTTGTCTACGCTGAAATATGTGAAAATCTCTCCAGGAATTGTATCGACAATTACCCCATTCAAATGACCAACTGTCTGATTGGTTGGTGTCAGAATTGCCCTCTCACTCAAGTATTTGGAACATTTGTAATTGTCCATAAAATTGGGATAAGTCCATTCAATCATATTCTCAACAGAATTGGTTGTATCAGGGTCACAAAAGTCCGGTGGAATAACAATATCATTTTCGTCATATTCTAAATCTTCATCACATGGAGGATGAATCTTACCATCACCAATTTTAAGAACCCACTCACAGCAAATAACCGTAAATGTTCTTTCTCGTCTTCTGTCGTACCCTGGTTAAGCCGCATGTTTTGCTTCAGAATAAAGATAATAGCAAGACGCCATAACCTTGATCTTGTAATACATGCAGCAACAATATCTCCCCTTCCTGCATTACTGATAACAGGAAGAATTTGTCTAAAATCACCACCTAGCAATACAGTTATACCTCCAAAAGGCATTTGACCCTTTTCAGGACTAACCGCTTTCATAATATCTCTTAGTGAACGATCCAAACATTCAAATGCATGCCTATGCTGCATTGGAGCTTCATCCCAGATTATAAGGCTTGTACATTTGATAAGCTCTGCGATGTCAGAATTATGAGCAATTGCACATGAAGAATCATCATCCAATATAATTGGAATTTTGAATCTTGAATGAGCAGTCCTACCTCTTGGCATCAATGTGGCAGCAATTCCAGATGAGGCACAAGGCAACACAATTTTACCCAATGACCTTAACTTGTATATTAGAGTTTTCCACACATAAGTCTTACCACAGCCTCCACTTCCATAAACAAAAAATAAACCACCTTCACCTTTGTCAACAGCGTTCATAACCGAATTATATACTTGTAGTTGTTCTGCATTGCAATTGGGGTAAAGTTTGTTGAACTCTTCTTCCATCTCTTTGACATCATAACTTGTTTCATCAATTATCACGTTATCTTTACCATTTTTCAGAAAGGAATTTGGTGGTTGAGGCATCTCACCATAATGTTTTAACGACTTTCCAATACACTTGAGCAATTTATCGATTTCTGCAAAAGAAGGAATTAGTGTTTATAACCTTTAAAAATTTTATATGAATAGAACAATTTAGAACTGAATATAATAATATTTAAGTAATTACAAAAAAATGTTTAAATTTGTTAAAATTTCAAACCTCCAAGGACATAAAATTCAAGTTGCTTATCAGTGATAGTAATGTTGGCATTGACATTTTCTTTCCTTCGACGCATAATAATGTCGTCACTTATTTTCTTCCAATGTTTTTTCCATAAGCTCAAAAGATCCGTGACTTGACAATTCACCATAATATGTACAAACAACTCTCTAATCTGGGTAGGGAAACCACACTTTGAACATTCTTCAATGACCTCATGCCATTCATTATCATCATCTAGAAATCCATACTGCAGGCATGCTTCTTTAAAAGATTTGTAAAGTACACCATCAACAGTTTTCAATTGATCAAAGGAAGTGGGACCACGAACCTTTGTAAGCAACAAACGGAGGTACCAGATCTCGCCCGAAGTATGATGGGTATAAAAAAGTCTACCAATTTGATTTCCTTTTTTGCGGACGGTCCATACATTGTCTGAGTCATTCCAAACATAGTATCGTGGAATCTCATCGTAAGTGTAGTTTCGGGCATTTCTGTCTTGCTGGTTAAGATAGAAAAAAGCTTCCAATTGACTACGTCTCCATTTTTCTCTTTCAACGACTTTATGAAGCTCCTCATTCTCTCGGAAGGTACAGTTTTTTTTCCCAGGCAAATGGAATGAAAGACGAAGAACAGAAATAGACCGATAGTGCACATCAAATCCAAAAATACGATAAGCAGACTCTGCACCACATATGTACCTTCCATCAAAATATGCCTGGATCTCATCTATTGGAGGATTCTCCGCTGAGTCTGTTCCTTTATTACTGCTGCTCACTTCCACTGCAGCACGATCATGACCTTTAAGACAGTACTTGAACAAATATTTCAAGCTACGGGCATGACAACATATCTCTACATTCATGTGACATTGGTATTTCACTAATAAATTACGATTGTAGGGGACCACATATTGGTTATCAAGTTCAACCTTTCCTTTCTTCACAGTAATCCCAGTTTTTCTTCGTTTGTAAATAGGAAATCCAGATTGATCAAATAGAGTTTGTGCTTGATACCTGTCCAATAAAAAGGTAATGTAATTGTCACTTTGGTTTAGAGAAATGACAGATTTAAATAATTACAATTAAGTATATCAACATACATTTGTACGTAACCAATAATGTAAAAAAATTCTTACTTTTTCGGAAAGTGTTTAGAACATTTCATATTCTTCATACATGGAGACTTGGTATTTTCCAAACCACAAGGTCCATGGATCATATGTCTTGCAACTGTAGCATAACCAACGGGATCCTTTTTGGGATCAGGAATTTCAGCACAAACAAAATCATCTATTTTGGCATTCAAATTTCTTTTGGCTTCTGCACTTAACCAGACCAACATATGCACATGCGGTAGTCCACGTTTTTGGAACTCTACCACATACATGACTGTTCAACAAAAAAGTTATGCTAAATTATTGCACACATAAACATTGTTTTTAAATGGTTAAATTCATAGTAGAAGGCATAACAAAACTTACTTCCAACACACTGTCCAAAATAGGCTTTCTTCTTTATGTCCTCTACAATCTGATCAAGTTCAAGTTTGAAAACACGGGCTATTATATCAGGAGAGTCAACTGGTAAACAACCTGGGATGTGTTTCATCATCTCCCCAATTTCATCCCAAATAGGATTCGTAGTCATCGTAAGAAAAATGTCCGGATGTCCAATGTAACGACAAACTGCCAGAGCATCTTGAAAACACTGTTGCATATACCGTTTGGAACCAAGAAAGCTAGTAGGTAAGATGAAGCCCTTGCCAACATTAGTTGTACTACCTTCACCCATGCGCAAACTTTTGGTAATATTACTATAAAGATCATTACGTAGAGTAGTTTGGTGAGTACGGAACCACCATAAACGCGCTTGTTCAATTGATGAGAATGCATCTACATATTGCTGAAACAATCGACCACCAAGCCGTGCAGTGTTCCCTAATATTTTAGAAGGCAAGAAACAAATCAATTTGTTATTTTTAACATAATAAAATAATGAAATGCATTGAACATAAAATAGAGCAATTAATTAATGTACCTTCATTATGTCGCACTTGTAATCTGTAGGAGTAATATTCCTTCTGTGTCACTCTTTTACGTTTCTTACCTTTGTTGTTTTTAGTTGCTTCATAAGGAATATCATCATGGTATCCATCCTCCCCTTTAGGAAACAACAAAGGGTACTGTAAGGCCATTAACTTAGGATGAATGTCTGATATCCTTTCAAGACCATCAGCTTTACTTTCAATAATAATATCCCTTTCCCCACATGTGTCTTCTAAGTCACCAACCATAATTGCCCCAACTTCATTTGATGGTCCAATAAAATTTTCACGGCCACTCTCCGCACGACATACTCTCATTACTATTTTCAGATCTGATACAGGTTCATCTTTGAAACGATCACGGGCCATGCGGAAGAATGGAACCAATTCATTTGTTGAATCTAACATCTCCAACAAACCCTTAACAATGTTTACATCAACAGCATCACCATTATCAACCCTAACCCACTTCATTCTATTCTGTACCTCATTCTCAGTGTCATAGATGTATAATTGACAGAATTTAGGAGTTTCATTGTCATTTGGTATAAGGGACCCAAACACATGATGATTCTGTCCATTTAGTCTATAAATATAAGGAGCACTTCCTGTATTAATACTATGGTCAATTTTTCCACCCATAGATGTAAAAGCAAACATCGTATTATATAAACGAATGTTTCTCTTGAAATGTTTACACTTCTCAGGATCATTGTACAACTGCATCAAATACGACGGAGTCGAAGGAGCTTTTGGCAACTTGATCTGACCATTGCCACAACATAAACCAAATTCAGGGGTTCTTTTTGTAACTTGTTTATTCACACGCTCTTCCTTCCACATAATGGCATCACATTTGCTACATCTTGCACTTGGAGGACCCAAACTGGAATAACCTGTGTTTGGAATAAACATGTTTGTTGATTATAATTTGTGTTTACATTTCAATTCTATAAACAATCAGAAGTTACTGTTTTATACCTTCTTTCGTAAGACTGCTTTTATGACCAGACATAATATCTTCTTCATCACTATCACTTCCATCTAGTAATTCTGTAATTAACATAACAATCTTCAATCTAAGGTGATAAAATAAATTCAAATAATAAATACTTTGTTGAAATTAAACTCTTACCACCATCATAGAACATTTCAGCATCCTCCTCCACAAACTCAGTCTGACCAGATGCCACATCTAAATGACATTGAATTATACATCATAAGTGGTTTCTTTGATTGATTCAAAAGTCAACATCAATATAATTTACCTATATTGTAGTCAACATCAGCTCCTAATTGACAATTTGTATCTCTATCACATCCAAATAAGTTAATACTTGATTCTGCTAATGTTGAACTGTCCATTCTTCGACATTTTTTCTTCTTTACCTTAGATGTTGATCCTATCTGTCCTCCTCTTACATATGATCTTTTGGATTTACTTTCACCTCCAAAAAGGTTTGGAATTCCATCTATTGGTGAATTGCGTTCTGTAAAATTAGCATCAAACTTTATTGAGACAAAAGGCTACATAAAATAAAAGCAAAGGACAACACAACCTGAAATTACTACCTGAAATGTTCTCATTAGTAGCTGAAATGTTCTCATCCATTGTATCAACAAAAGCTATAAAAAAGGACAACATAATGTGATCTCCATTATTCTTTGCAATCTAATCAGTATTGACAGTAACCTATACCTTTTTCATTGAGGTTTAATCTACTATTAGCAATATTTGATAAAGGACTTCTTGTTGTGACACATGATAAATCCGGAGACTTGAAAACAGAATGACCTGCATATGAAGGATTCCAATTAACTACAGAAACAACATTTACAACAATACTAAATAAAGACCTCCAAATGAGTCATGAAAAAAAATACCTGCAATCCCATTAACCTGGTTAGATATATTTGAAAAAGGCTGTCTTGCTGCAAAAAAAGAAAAAGGAGGCCTAATTGGAGTACAACCAACTCCAACAGCAATATCAGAGATACTACTGTTAACATCATTCTTTTTATTATTGAACATCAATGGAGCTGTTAAAAAAGGGTTAAAATTACATCAAAAAAATATAAACTTTATTGGGACAAAAGGCTACATAAAATAAAAGCAAAGGACAACACAACCTGAAATTAGTACCTGAAATGTTCTCATTAGTAGCTGAAATGTTCTCATCCATTGTATCAACAAAAGCTATAAAAAAGGACAACATAATGTGATCTCCATTATTCTTGGCAATCTAATCAGTATTGACAGTAACCTATACCTTTTTCATTGAGGTTTAATCTACTATTACCAATATTTGATAAAGGACTTCTTGTTGTGACACATGACAAATCCGGAGACTTGAAAACAGAATCACCTGCATATGAAGGATTCCAATTAACTACAGAAACAACATTTACAACAATACGAAATAAAGACCTCCAAATGAGTCATGAAAACAAATACCTGCAATCCCATTAACCTGGTTAGATATATTTGAAAAAGGCTGTCTTGCTGCAAAAATAGAAAAAGGAGGCCTAATTGGAGTACAACCAACTCCAACAGCAAAATCAGAGATACTACTGTTAACATCATTCTTGTTATTATTGGACATCAATGGAGCTGTTAAAAAAGGGTTAAAATTACATCAAAAAATATAAAAAACCTCCTCTAAAAAATACACAACCTAATCATAATTCAGAAACAAAACACATACCATATCTCTCATTTGTGTAACTGTGAGAAATCTGAGGAGCCTCATATCTGTTTTCTTTGTTTGCGTTCTGGCTTTGTGTAATTCTCTTCACAAAGGAACCTAAAATAAGAACAGAGCAAGATCTTAGGACCAAAAAGTTAACTTAAATGGAATCAAAGATAAACACAATCATATAAAAGCACCAGAATCAGAAAGAAGAGATGTGAAAGAATCCAGCTTGAGATGATTATATCGTCCCTGAAACAAAGAGAACATGTAATCAGAAAAACAGCAAACATCGTTTGAAGGTACAGTCAACCGAAATTATACAAACCTCCTTCATTTGAAAGATTTGAAAATGAAAAAACTGTGAATAAGAAGCTTTTGATATGAGAAAGATCTAAACCAAGAAGATAGTGGGGTTGAAATGAGAAAATTTTGAAATTTGAAACTGATTTTCCAAATCTTGACTGAAAATAAGAATCAAATTGGTAAACAATTCAGAATCAAGCTGGATTTATTTGGCTTACTCATTTAATGTGACTTTGTCTCCATCCTTCTTCTGCAAAGAAGACATTCTGTCATTCTCACAAATGCATACAAAAAGCAGCTGGTTAAATTATTCGGACAAAAAGAAGGAGACACAATATGTACTCCTGAAAAGCATTACTGAGACTTCCCATGTCTGTTTGGAATATCACGTGAATATTAGCTGAAATGTAGAGTGAATTAGTTTGGGATGACATTTGATGTAATTTTGTATGAAGTCTTGGGGTAGGGGGTGTAAAAAAACCATAAAAAGGGGTTCAGGATTTATTATTTAAGGGATAATAAGCATAAAGGATGCTTTGCCAAACATATTCTTGAAATATAAATAAACTTGCATCTAAACGGTGAAAGCTCGTTATAAACTACTCCAATCATAGCAACACTTGGAGTCACAAGGCAATCTACGTTTAGCACAAGTGTTCTAGTGTGAGCATCTAAACTCCATTTTATTTGTTTTTGCCAAACTGTTACAGTTTTACAGTCCCTAAGTTGCAACCCAATAACATGTTCACCAGACATTTGGAGAATGTCAGTGCTCTGGGAAACTGAGAAGACTGTTTAATTCTTCTTCCGAGCATCTTTGAGTTGTCCTTTCTTGCGGAGTGAAAGGAAGTACCACAAAGCCAGAGCGTCAAGAATAAAGTCAGGTGTAGAGTTTCTCAAAGCCCACAAGACAGAATGAGGCCAGTAAGGAGTGCATTGGTGCTCATAGCCTACCCATCGCAAGGCAGCCCGAACATAACCATCAGATGATGGAACCAGGAATGAAGATTTCCGTATTGACGCCATCTTTGTTGCTACGTAACAGGGGACCTGTAACAAGACATTAAAATCAAGGCATAGTAACTTTACAGTCCATTATATTAACTACATCATTAGAGAGCGAAAACATTAGTCTTTTTTACTATATATATGATAGGTCGGTAGTGTTATGTCATGGGTCAAATCTTGAAAAGAAAATTTATTTTTTTAAAAAGGTAAGATCATGTACGTCTGAATCTTCCTCAGTTGATGCAGAAATCTTGTGCACTGAGTATGATCTTTACAAGAACTTTCCAAGTCATGAGAATGTGTAGAAGAATACCTGACACTGCACATCAATACCGCTCTTTTTGTACTCCACATAAAGGGATTTTGAGAACTGATCGATATATCTAAAAGATACAAATTCAACATTTTAATCATTGCATGTTGCAATTCTACATTTTTAAAAGAAGAATCTAAATTTATAGTTCTGCGCAGTTGTTCCATTGCATTGGTTTAAGAAATATTGCAACTTTCTGCTACTGTTTTTGAAAAGGGATGTAAAGTACATCCCACAACCAAGCATGGTCTAGATAGTTGAGAAGCTGCAAAGAGAAAGAAGTGTAGATGGAAATAAAAATTAACAATAATTCTTGCTTACCCTTTTGCAGCAGCATAAACAGTGTAAAGAGGATAAGAAGGTAGTATAGATCCACCACCAGCAGAACCAATATTAACTATTGCACCTCTCTTCCTCTTCAGCATTCCAGGCAATACTGCATGAGTGACCTTAGTAGTCCCCTCAATATTTATTTTTATCAAATCATTCATCAATTTTTCATCCAATTCATGTACATACCTTGCATAAGGGTAACAACATCCTACATTATTAATTAAAACTCCAACATCCAAACCATCAATAACTTCACCAATCCTTCTTAGACCATCGGATAACTCACCAGAAAAATCTAGAACAACAGTTTTGATCTTGGTATTTCCTGCTTTAGCCAAGATTGCATCAGAAACATGTTTGAGCTTATCTGGGTTCCGACCAACAAGAACAAGATTCAGGCCTTTTCGGGCTAACTGGAAGGCGAAAGCTTTGCCAATACCATCAGTTGGCCCTGTGATCAGTGCCCACGACCCGTAGTTCTTGAGGTTCTTGGCGGGTCTCAGAAAATAAACATAGACCCATTTGAGAAAAGAGAATAATAATTTGACAGCAGAGAAAGAACCAAGAGCCAGAAGAAGAAGAGGAAGCCACAAGGGCAGAGACTTTAGTTGCTCTATAAAACAGAGCTCCATAAGCATATTGTGAAATGTAAGTGATAAATATTAAATCTTTAGGCGTTTATAAAGGAAATTCTTCGAGATAATGTGTGCCTCCGGTTCTAAGTATCATTTTCTTAAATCTTCAAATTAATAACCTGAAGTATCAATTCTTTTAATCTTTTATATCAATTTTTATATCTATTAACTAGATTGTTCCAACTAATATTTAGCAACTAGAACCTTATTTATGAGTGTATGGTCAGTTCAAAATTAAAAACGTTTTTCTTTTCGAATTTAACTTATCAAATACATCTCTTCTTTAGGTAATAGTATAAGGTAAAGAGGACTTGGTAATAAGAGATCTAAGAGTTGAGATATTAGCGGTGAAATTGCATGTGGAGTCGTTTGAATTAGCGGTGAAGAAGGTTGGTGAGCCAACAACCGGGACTGTTCATAAATATTTGCTCCATCTTGCACATTCGTACAGACTCAACTCATGTTTATTAGTAGGGGAAGCATTGAATACAAGCAAGCAATGTGAACTTTAGTAGCTTTAGTAATTAAGATCCGGGACCTTCTTCTCTTTTTAAGTGGGAGGGACTAATCAGAACTACGAACGAACAGACACTAGATACGAACAAGTAGTACATGGCTAGCCTCTCTAATCCAAGCTAAACCTAGCTGGCCTAGCACCTATATATCCTGGTCCAGCGCTCCGTTGATTAAGCTTAGTTAGGCTCAGCTCCTTAGTCTCTGTAATAAACTTAATACATGTGATTTTGATAATGATTGTAGTTGAAACATATTTTGTTGAGGTACCCAGCACTTCATATTGTTTATTATCTGAAAATTAAGGAAAGCTTCGCAACAGTTTCCATAGACATGCAATATACATGGAGGAAGTATCTAGGTAAGAACTTATGTTCTTGGATAACATGCCCCTTGATCGACAAGCATCGATGGTTGGGAAACTATCAGTTGGATAGAAAGAACACTAAAATCAAAAAATTAGCTGCGAATAGAGTGCATGCATTCACATCAATTTCTTGTGTTAAACATATCCGTGAAAATTTTTAACGGACAGATGGTTGCAGCCATCGATGGCCGGGAAAATTTGTGTGGCCTCTTCCCCAGTTACACTTTACATGGATGGATAAATTTATTTTGTAACCCATCTCATAATAACATACATATAAATAGGGAAAAGGACAACTTTCTTGCACTATCGGACCCCCACATTTTCTATTACATTTTGAAGCATTTTCCATCTTACTCTTTCTCGATCACTGCTGCTGAATTTCTTCAGCGAAAGCAACACCAACTCTTCTGCACCAAACAATGACAAATTATAAAGCTTCAAAGCTACTAATCTATGGCACCAGCACAATTTATAAAGTATTTACGAATAAAAATGACTTCTACAATTGTTCGATTTTTTAGTGGCATCTGAACAAAGAATACAATTGCATGTCAAGTTGTCGTATAAAAAAATCCAGGGTAAAAAGATAAAGGAAATGGCTCACAGGGCTTATGAAGCTATATACATTCGTAAAGGTGAATCTAGCTGGGTTTTTAAGCAATACAACCCTATATGTGGGTCTGTTCATGGATCGGATTCGGATCGAATCGGTCTAAATTCATATCCGAATCCATTTAATTTTATCGGACCAGATCGGATCACACTTCGGATATATTGGATATTTTAGACATTCATTCATATCCAATTCATTTAGTTTAATGGATAAACGGGTCGGATTTTGGGTATCCGTTGCTCCATTTATATTTAAAATATAAAAAATTTAATTATGTATATATCATTCACCATTTTAAAAGAAAATTAATAACACTTAAGAAGTTACAATCTATTATCTCAATGCGTAAAATTTAAGTAGCAATCCAAAATATTTCATTAATTTCATTGTTCAACCACAGTACTAAATCACAATACTAAATCATGGAAAAATTTAATAACGTTTAGTTTTGAAGCTGTGGCGAGTGGCAAGAAATAAAATTAGATATTATGTATAGGATTTTCACTTAACTTAACATATTATATATAGTATAAAATATTTACATATAAATTTTTTGCTAAATAATATTGTACATATTATATTATATATAATATAATTCATATATTATATGAATAATAATATAAAGTTCAGTTATATGGAGACTGCATTTCATTAGAGACCTTGGAGATCATATATATTTTGCAAGCAAAATCTTGCAAACTGTAATATTTTGTCAATTATGTTATATGAAAAATCAATATTTTATTGAAAATTCTGCATTTCATTGGAGACCTTTGAGACCATATATGTTTTGTAAGCAAAATCTTGCAAATTATAATATTTTGTCAATTATGTTATATGAAAAATCAATCAATATTTCATTGAAAATCTTTAAAATTATATATGTTTTGCAAGCTGAACATTGTAAAACATTTTGTTTTGCAAAGCATATTGAGTTTGTTGAACATACATGTTTAGTTTGCAAAATATAAATGATTGTCAAGATTTTCAATGAAATAATAATTTTAATAAAACATTCTTTGCAAAATAATACTCCCTCCGTCCCGCCCAATTGTTTATATTTGGGTTGGGCACGGAGTTTAAGGAATATAAGTAAAGTACGGAAAAAGTAACAAGAATGAGTAAAGTGGAGGACCCGTCAATATTTAAGGTATAAAGTTATAAGTAAGTGGAGAAAAGTAGTGGAATTAGTTAGTTTTTATATTATAAACTTTACTATTTTTGAAAAGTTTTGAAATGTAAAGAAATGGATGGGACATCCCAAAAAGTAAAGTGTAAAGAAATGGATGGGACGAAGGGAGTATGTTTTACAATTTTTTGATTACAAAATATAATCTATTTTGTAATATTTTGATTGCAGGACATATATGATCTTCAAGTCTTCAATGAAACAATAGTGTTGGTAGAATTTTTCTCTTATTATATGTATAATTAAACGGACTGAGTTATGGATAAGCGGATCGAATCAGCCTAAATCCATATCCGATCCACTAATTATTCGAATCGTCCTTATCGGATCAAGTTTCGGATTGGATATTTTTCGGACCGATTCCGATTCATATCCATCTGAATCAGCCTCAGCCTGAATCAACCCGAATCAACTCGAATCGGGTATCCGATCCATTAACAGGCCTACCTCCATGTATTGAAAAATTGACACAAAAAACTCATGACCGGTTTCTTTGACCGGAAAACAAGCGGTTATATATAAGTTTGTTTCCATCCAAAAATGCACAAAAAGGAGTATGGTAATACTCCATCATAAAATACAGACAATTGTTTTTTTGACGAAAATTGGCTAGAAAGTTTGTCTCACATTTTTAAAATAGCAAGAGTGGAAATATAGTTCTGCAACAAACATAACTGTATGTTTTGAGAATAGTAAAGGCTTTAGGTTGCCAATTTCTAAAACAGAAGGAAACTTATAAGGTATGTAATTTCATTATTATCATACCTTCGAAGGGTTTGGGCTAGGTTCAGGCTCACCCTTACCAGGTGCGGCTCCATTCACAGCAGTTTTATTAGTTTTCTTGTCATCCCTGGCCTTGGCAAATATGACTGTGAATCCATCAGCAGATGAAGGATTATTTACATCCCACTCGCCGAATTTTGGCAAGGGACGGCCCTTATCTTGCTGCATACATATATGTAAAAGCGTGTAAGAATATCTCAGTAACATGTAATTCTTGATACTCAACTCTAGTATGATATAAGCGATGAATCTGCAAATTAATTCCGGTTAATAGGATAATGGATTTGTATAACACATACAGTCTCCTATCTAAGTTCTGGTGGGGCGGTGCTATATCAAAAGCAGCACAAGGTGAGGCGGTGCCATATCCAAAGCAGCACAACATTCTTGTTTCAAATCCATTTTTAATTTTAATAACATTTCACTAACGGATGACTAATAGAATGGTACAATATGAATGAAGTTAAAAGTACAATGTGTCGGTTGAAAGTCAAAAATGTTGAATGATACGAAATGAATGATACCATAAGAAATATCCCAAAAAAATTGGTAACACACAATTCTAAAAGGCTCAATATGGTTCATATACAAATTTTGAATTCGGACCTCAAATCAATTGGTAGTGAACCTTATAAATATCACTATAAATCCACTTGTGTTCACCAATGATAAGGTGCATTTATAACTTATAAACTATATACGTATCAGATAAGCCAAGCGGCTTGATATCACAGACAAGCCAAACGAGGTCTTGTCACTCCAAAGGTGGAGGGTTCCAGTCTCATTGGAACCAAATGTCTGTGAGCATATAATTTCGATTGAGTTTAGCCTTACAATTTAACATTTTACGTTGTGATAATTAATAAAATTACTTAAAATTTGAATTGAGTTTAGCCATGAACAATTAACATGATAATTGAGGAGACCTAAAATCCAAAGACCAAAATTCAGGTACCATTTTCATAAATAAATACTTAAAAGCCTAACCAAGGAGGATTGCAAACAATTTAAACCTAGATAATTAACAATAGTAATCCATTAACGATTATTGATATAAACATAGGACGACATGCAACATGAACAAAAGTCCAAACATGATTATCGATTTATAATCGTATTTAATCTTCATACGATTTATTTTTATGAAGAAAATCCATTACATTAATTGATAAATGAAAAGAGAGGATGAACTTACCGACGTCATTACCTATATATAATGAACGAGGAAGATATGGACACAAGAAATCGCTCGAGAGAGAGGGGAAGAAAGGAAAAAAAAAACTGAAAATGTGGGTAGCGAAAGTTGTCAAGGTCAGGACAACATTTATAGGGCATTCCTTAGATGGATTAAGAGCATATTTCACTGATCTTAAACAATAAATAACTATTAATTCAATATACAGGTTTTCTTAAAAAATAATAATCAGTTGTTTATTGATTTAGGTCCTATAAAATATAAGAAAATATAAATAAAATGCTTAAAGTATGCATGTTTATACTTTATAGTGCTGCTTTCTTGCGTTATTTAAGTGGAATTTCTACGACCCCATTACAAATATTTTTATTGCCGCATTTTAAATTATATTTTTCATTTGTGTTTTTATAATTAATCTAACTACAGAAATGAAAATTTTATATCGAAATGATATTGTACACAATTTTTTGTGAAATTAAAAGTAACATAGCGTCACCTTCTTACTATTAATTTAAAGTTAAATATAAAGTAGTGGAGCATATATATATACTGATACTTGCAACATTTTTTCCACTAAGATTTACAATATTATTGCACTTTTTATATATTCAACGCCATTAATTTTATTATTAGTATAATTTTAAAACTAGTGTAACAGCCTGCATATAAATGTTATTGTAAGGAGGTCGATTTATTACGCGAGGTTTGTATAATCGTAAGTTTGATAGTGTAAGAATAGAAGTGTGAGTTGTGTAGAGTACTAAGAAATTTTGTTGACAAATAATTTAACTACTTTGAATGATGAACGTATCCTTGTCAGGTTTTGAGACTTGTTCATATATTAATTAAATAATTTCTCGCTGAAATTGTTTATATATCGAAATAGTTTTATAATAAAAAATACATTAGATGATAATATTGTGCAATTTATCGTAACTTTGTAAAGTAATTTTATAATATTGCATACCGTTTTCATGAATCAAATACTTGTAAATTTGATTAGATTTCGTAATATTCAACTAATATCTATATGATAAAAGGCACATGATTATTTTTATCGATGTAAGAATGATTAGACAACATTAATGACTTGTGCATACATATAATATCCAAACAACTATTTTCTGGTTCCATCTTTTTTTTTCTTCATATATAGTGAGTTTATGTTATAATGACGTAAGTAAATGTTTCAACTCAATCATCATAAATAATTAAAATCCTAAATTTTAAAAATTCATTTATAACTCAAATTGAATTATCTTATATATATTTATCAAAATTTATGTATTTTGCAGAGTTAAATAATTTTATAAATATATGGTAAAAATTAATGAATTCTGAATCAACTATAATCTATACTAAACTATAACAAACAAAATGAGGATATTATTATCATTTGGTTCACAACTCATTTTGGTTATCCTTTTCAATCACAATCGATACTGATAGGTCTTTGAAGTCAAATTGATTGGAACATCTAGATGTATTACTAAAAGTTATGTTATATAGAAGTTTAAGGTTCGAATCTCATCAACAACATATTAAAATAAACATTTATTACAAATATGTTAAAATTAACATTTACTCTGAGCGATTGATCCGACGGAACAACTCAAAAATTAAAAAAACATAAATAAAGGTAAAATACGTGAACCACTCGTTACTATATTTAATTTGATTATAATAATTTAAATAAAAATGTAAAATAATAAAAAAAATAACTCGTACTTTGCACGTGTTATAAACAAATATATATATATATATATATATATAATCATTTTTAAGACTAATTTTTTTTTTAAAAAAAGTAATGTAAATGTGATAACTTTATAAATGTCCACAGATTATTCATCTATTTAAAAGTGAAAAATGTCCATGATTTTGACCTCAAGACTTATACAAGGTGTTATTCCCAGTTATACACTTGCAGAATTGTAGAGGGGGGGGGGGGGTGTGAATACAATTCTTGATTTTTCACAATTTATCAGCAATTTAAAAATCAAGAACAGATAAACTAAATTGCAAGATAAATTTAAAGACAAAAGGCTTTAAAAATTTCAGGTGGATTGTTTTTGTTCCACCTGAGATATATATTGAAGAAATACTATGTGATACTTGTAAACAAATACATAGCTGCTTTTACAGTTCTGTGCTTATAGAAATGCTAGAGAGAAAACCTAAGCAAATACAATGTAAACTTTTTTTCTTAATTTACAAAGAACTACTACACTTGGTTATATTCAGTCCAAGTTTACAAGTCATACTAGAGACAAAAAATATTTCTATTTTCTAGGTCCAGTATGCTTGCTTCTTCATCCAAGATGCATGTGACTGAGATGTTGTACTCTTGACAAACTGGCTTGTTTGCACATCTACATTTTTTGCATGGAAATGGAATGTTTCTTCTCTTTCAGGGTTCACCAATGTTTGGCTTCCATATTCTTTTTGTTTACTCTGTCAACCCATGTGCTTTGTACCAGTGTCAAGTCACTATCAACCTATAATCTTTTGAGTTTCATCCGTTGGTAGTGTTCTTGACCATCCGTTGGTAGATAATGAGATGACCATTTGTTGTCAGTATTGAGGCTTCATCCGTTGTCATTCATTTTCACTTAACCAAAATTTCATAGCACAACCTATTTACAATTAGCTAACATATTCTGCTTATCCATCGAAAGTCAACATGACTTAGCACTTTAAACTGTCAATCTCTAAACTAGAGTAAATTTGAATATGCTAAAAAATACTTATCCGTTGGATAATCTTCTTATACATGGATACTACCAAAGTATGCCATCTGTTGGTAGTTACAGAAATGACTTATACAGAAAATGTGTTAAGTGTTAAGTTATCATCAAAAACAACATATTTCCTAACAATCTCCCTCAATTTATGCCTGATAGAATTACAGTCATAAATTAAAGGTCTTGATGATAACAAAACACATTTTGAGAATAATGCAATAAAAACACAACTGTATTAAGCTGCAAAAATTACAAAGTTGAGATAGGAAAGTTAGTAAGTGGAATTTCAAAGGTGCTCCTCTAGCCTGAGCAGATTTAGTCCTTTTTCTTTTCCCTGGGAGGTTTGATCTTATGTCTTCCTTCCTTAGCATAGTTGGTCTCAATTTGCTCCTGAAGTTTTCTATAGAATGCTTCTTCTTCAGCAATTTTTGGATTTAATTTAGATTGTAACCATCTAAGATACCTAGTGCTGGCCTTAGACAATTGATCATCAATCCTGAAGAATCTTCTACAGCCCTCATCATCTCTGAATTCCATCATCCAATAACGTTGAAGATGGATTCTTTGTCCATTGTAAGGGATCTTCATCTTTCTAGGCAAGCTATTAGGATGATTCCAACTATCTCTAATTTCTTCAATTTTCCTCATTATTAAGCCTCTTGCAACCTCAGAGAATCCCCTTGTACTCTTGAAGTTTGAGAATATTTTTACCAAGGTTGGATATCCTTAATTTAGCACTTGTTGCAAAGGCCATGATCTCACTCTCCCTCCTTTGTAGACAAAAGTTAGTCTTTCTGGCAGAATTCTGTATTTATCTGTGCCTCTCACTTCACTAACTTCATCTAGGTAGAGATCCATGGTTGAATACTCATGTATATATGCAATGTATACATAGTTTGCCTTGTCTTCAATTGGTTTGGCAACTTGAGGTACAACATTCAGTTTGATTGGTCCTTGTCGAGCTTTCTTCTTTGGTTCCTTTTTCTGCTTTTTCTTCTTCTCAGCTTCAAAAGTGAACTTAGGGAATACCAAATTTTCAAACTCGATAGGCTCATCTTTAGGCTCTACACGAGTTCCATGAAAAGTGATTTCAGGTTGAGTTGAAGATGGAATGAAGTCATCAATTGTAAGTCTCCTCCCAGCTTTCTTCTTCACTTGCACTTTCTCAGGAGAGGCACGCATGTTTGCTCTTTGCTTTCTACTTATTGGATTGGCTTTTGGCTCTGTCTTCCTTTTCTTTACTTTCCTTGTAGCAGGGGCCTCTTCTTCTACAGCCTTACTACCTTCTTCCTCTATCTCTTTCATCAATTCTATTGCTAATCTAGCCTGTATTTCAAGTGTAGACTCATATCCCTATGGATTGGCTTCTCTTCTCAATCTAGAGATCTCTTCTCTTTTAGCTTCATTGAACCTAGGATGACTATTTGTGATATAGATTTAGGGATGGGCATTTCACCCGCCCTGCCCGACCTCGATCCGATCCCCGCCCCGTTCGGGTCGAGGATTCGGGGAATTTTTTGGGTTCGGGGCAGGGATCGGGGAAAATTATAGAAATATTTCAGGGATCGGAGCGAAGTCGGGGATTAGGGTATCCCCACCCCGTTCCCCGATCCCCATATTTAAAAAAAATAATATATTGTTATATGTATATTAACTAAATTACTATAAATAGATATAATTATATTAATTGTTATAATTTAAATTTTTAAATCAATTCTCCTATTCAAATATTTCATAGTAGAATATAATTTATTTACAATAATTTTAATTTTAATCTTTATCTTTTGCTTTAAACATGTGTTAATTCAAATTATTGTTTAAAATATTATATTATATTTAAAATATATATTTTATATCATGATTTATCAATTAAATTTTTTTAGAAAATGCATCATAGAATATAAAATATTATATTATATTTAAAATATATATGATTTATGCAAATTAATCCCCGTTCGGGGATCGGGGCGGGTTCGGGGATTGGGGACAAGTTCGGGGATCGAGGGCCCCGAAGTGACCCGATGCTCATCCCTATATAGATTGTTTTGCCATTCCTGTAGATGACAGCCATCCCCTCCTTGAGCATTATATCCTTAGAATCTTTGAGATCTTTGATTTGATTTGCCAATACCTTAGAATCATCTGGCTTGGGGAAGGGATAATCCACTTCTAGCTTATTCTTGACATGATGTCTAGGTGAAGAACCAGTCCTGCCACTGAAAATAGGTTCAAACTCCTTGAGAAAGAAGGCTCGGCATCATATAATTTCTCTAGAATTACAACATCAGGAGTGAGAACTTTGAAAATAGTTGTGTGGATAGGCACAGGCTCTGAGGGATCTGCAATTGAGATTGATGTAGAGGAGGTCACAGCTTTGAATATGGATTCCTTGATAAGCCTTTAAGAATTGAGGAGTCTCTGATTGAGTCTTTCATTTAGTTGATCCAAATCTGGTTGTTTCCTATTTTTGTCCTCATCTGTAGGGAGAACCATTATTGTGAATTGAAACTCACTTGGATTTACAATGATTTGAGGTGTCTCCCCCTCAGTTGATGGCACATCTATGGTTGATGTTTTTGTTGGTTCAGAGACCACTAGTGCACTCTCCCCCTTTTTGTTATCATCAAGGGTTTGAGGAACACCAGTAGCCTGCAGCAACTTATGGAGTAGTTGAGTCTGTAGTGTCTGGTTTGCCAGAAAGATGTCCATATTTTGTTCCATTGTGTCCACTCTCTTTGAGAGGGTCTCCACACTGTCAGATAGAGAGCTGTCCTTCTCTACTCTTCTTTTGATTGCATGTATGGTGGAGATTGGAAAAGCATTATCAATTCTCCTATCAACTGCATCCTTGAGATTGTCAATATGTTGGCTAACTGCATCTGTGTCAGCTCTATGATGAAGAAGTTGCATCTTTTGGAGTTGTAGTCCAGACATGAACTTTGACAGAATGAGTTTCCTTGCAAGAGTGGCAGTATTAAACTCAGTAAAAGCTTGTTGGTATTCCTTGAGAATCATCATGTTGATTTCATCTAGTTTAGCTTTATTCTGGAATAACCAACTAGGTAAGCTTCCTGAGGTGGAAGGGCCTTCACCACCTCATTCACCACCATCTGAGTCTTCTCCTTGCTCTTCAAATTCTGAGTCATACTCAAAATCATCACCAGCTCCTAGAGCCAATTTTTTTAACAGCTTTCTTTGCCCTAGACATTGACTCAGTAGTATGCACCAAGTTCAACATCCTTTCTGCCTCCACATTGCCCTGTGCAGCCAAGACTTGATAGGCTGAAACAGGGTGAGTAATTGTCTAAGCATTCAGGTTGATTTGATCCAATTCATTTTGATAATCTAATTGGATCAATCTATTCCTTTCAACCTCATTGACATCCATTAACTCACTTGTAATGGATGTGTCTTCCACCCTTATTTCTCCTGTACCTGCATTTCTCTCATTTTCTCTTTGTTCTTGCATCAGGGGCTCCCCCTGGCTCACAGTCCTCACACCCTCACCCTCACCATCTAAGGTGGAACTCTCAATTCTCTCTTTTTCCAAGCTGGAAGAAATATCTTGCATCTCAGACACTCCCTCTCCTTTTGCCTGGAAGCAATCCAGCCTCTCACTCTCAGTGTGAACACTCCTTTCCCTCATTCCTAAGAGTGCCTCAACAACCACTAACTCCTCTACACTTGTTGCTGGAATTCCAAGATCTGAGATTTGTACAAGTGTAGAAGTAGTTTTCAACGGATGGCTAGAGAGTGCATCCGTTGTGGAGGTGATTGTTGTTGTCAACGGATGCCTAGTTAAGGGCTCATCTGTTGAGGGAGAGACACTTGCCAACGGATGAAGGATATCCATTGTTTGAGTAGAAGAAATAGGAATTGAGGAGGAAACAAAAACAGAATCTTTGGAGATTGATTTTAAATTATGTGCCACAGATTGAGTTAGGATTTCAGAAAAAGAGTATTGGTGGTCCAACAAATCATCAAATAGATGATGACCACCAATGTTAGAGTAGGGCTTATCCATGAATTTCAAAGATGGAGAATCAAGAATTGATGTGGATATCATATCCACATCCAAAGACAATGTTGGAGAATTTGGTGTGTCAATTTGGATCTGTAAAGAGTGGGACTGTGACTCCAGATTTATTGGAGCCACATCAAACTGAATTTGAGAAGGTTTAGACACCAAGTTAGGAACTTGAGTCCGAGCTGTGTGTGATCCATGTGCATCCCCTTGGGTTTTAGCCTTCTTTCTCCGCATATAGATTTGGGAAGTATCCTTGGGGCTGTTAGTGTCCCTAACCCTTTTAGAGTGTGTTCCTGGATGGGAACTTGTTTCAATGTTGACATCCTTTTGGGAGGATGCCACTAGCAATGAGCTTATGTCCTTTTGAACCATTGTATCCTTTTGGGAGGATACATGGTGGCTAGGTTGGGTATCACTCACCTCTCCTTCCTTGTCCTTGGGGTTTCTTGGATTTTCACCCCTTCCCTCACCTCTCTCTTCCACCTGAGCACTCCCCTCAGTGTGAGTGGTGAATTTTACAACAGATGTCTTTTGAGAGACACCTGAGGTTGGCTTTTTAGACTTGGATTTTTGAGATTTTGATTTGGTTGATTGGGTAGGAAGCTGTGGGGCACTTACAGCTCCCATTACAACATTAGAAGTCAAAGAAGTTAGAGATTGGGAAGCAGCAGGGTTAGAGGTTGTTACCTGAATAATTTGTAGATATACCAATTGCACTTCACTATTCAGTTTCATTCGAATTAGATCACTTAAGACCCTTTTCTCCTGAACAAAATAGTTGAACTTGTTGTCCTTGTTAGTAATTTCAATACTATTATTGCAAACATGGTTAGCAAGTAGCATAAGAAATCTAGAGAAATAAATATTCTTACCCTTAGACTCTTTCTTGCCTAGTTTTGCAGCTAACTCATACATGACTAGTGTGCCAGAATCAAAGTACTTATCAGTTAACAGCATATTTAGCATAACTAGCATAGAGTGAGTGATATCATCAAAATTAGTTATTTTTCCAGAAAAGGTTTTAATGAAAGCATCACATAGATAACTCCATTCCTTAACCATGTATTTCCTGACAATTTTACCTAAATTATCAGTACTTAAGGAGTAATTCAGGGCATTGAGCATGGCAACTATATCTGAATTAGTAGGCACAACATCACAATTGTTCTCAGGTAATTTAAAACAGGCAGTTATTACATCAGAGTTAACTATATGTAAATTACCCTTAACAGAAAAAGAAATTGTACCATTCAAAGCATCATACTCAGCAGAGGTCCAAACTTCATCCACAACTTCATGAATCAATGGAGTAGAAGTGAGCACGACATATGAGAGCTTACACTTCTTGATGAAATTCATCATCACATGGTACTCTTGTGGCGAATTCTCAGTATCCACAAATGCCACAAAGTTGTTCTTCTCATAAATGAACCCATTGGGAGACTCCATCTTCTTGGTGGGTGCCATGGAATTAAGCTTGAAGTTTGAATATGTTGAACTGGTTTTTGCTTTGAGAGAGAAAGAGAGCTTTTTGCCTTAGTGAATTTTGGGAATTAGATAAAAATGAGATGTAAAAGTTAAACAACCTTTTATACTTTCCTAGAAATTCAATAATTAAATTGCAGAAAATTACCTGATTGGTGCAAAAAGTAACCGTTTAAGAATAAATTAATGAGAATTAATAGCCACCATTATGCATACATGGGCGTATGCATACATCAATCGATGAGACCGTGGATATCAACAGTTAAGATTAAAAGAGATATGACAACGGATAAGATTTGGCCTTTTGAAATTCAGTCTATCCGTTGGTGAAACAAATAGCTGGCATCCGTTTTAGAACAAAAATTCCAGTAATGTGTTATATTGTCCCCGGATAAAATAACACATTTCTGGATGCATTTTGACTTGCAAATAATTTAACAGAGATTAAGAGAAATTAAGCATACCTAGCTCACTTACTAATCTTGAGAATGTAAATTCATCAAGTGGCTTGGTAAATATGTCTGCAAGTTGTTGTTCACTTGGAACAAAATGTAGTTCCACGGTACCATTCATCACATGCTCCCTGATAAAGTGATACTTGATGTCAATGTGCTTGGTCCTTGAGTGTTGAACTGGATTCTCAGTAATGGCAATTGCACTAATGTTGTCACAGAAAATTAGAATCTTTTCAACTCTTAATCCATAATCAAGTAGTTGATTTTTAATCCAAAGAATTTGTGCACAACAACTTCCAACTGCAATATACTCAGCCTCAGCCGTTGATGTGGAGACTGAGTTTTGCTTTTTACTGAACCATGACACAAGCTTGTTTCCTAGAAATTGACAAGTGTTTGTTGTACTTTTTCTATCAATTTTGCAACCTGCATAGTCTGCATCTGAATAACTAATTAGATCAAAACCAGATTCTCTAGGATACCAAATGCCAAGGTTTGGTGTTCCTTTAAGATATCTGAAAATTCTCTTAATAGCAATTAAATGAGACTCTCTAGGATCAGCCTGAAATCTAGCACATAGACAAGTGACAAACATAATATCAGGTCTACTAGCTGTTAAATATAGAAGTGAGCCTACCATGACTCTATAGCTTGTAATGTCCACAGATTTTTCCTTAGTATTCATTTCAAGCATAGTGGCAGTTGGCATGGGTGTTTTTGCTGGCGAGCAATCCATTAGATAAAACTTCTTTAAAAGATCAAAAATATATTTAGTTTGACTAATGAAAATTCCTTATTTTACTTGTTTAACTTGTAAACCAAGGAAATAGGTAAGTTCACCCATCATGTTTATTTCATATTTACTTTGCATTAGTTTGACAAATCTTTTGCAAAGCTTCTCATCTGTAGACCCAAAAATTATGTCATCCACATAGATTTGAACAAGAATAGTAGAACCATTAACATTTCTATAAAAGAGAGTTTTATCAACAGTGATAGAGTGTCATACCAGGCTCTTGGTGCTTGTTTCAAACCATAGAATGCTTTTAATAGAAAATAGACATACTCTGGAAGATCTAGATCTTCAAATCCAGGAGGTTGATTTACATATACTTCCTCTTCTAATTCCCCATTGAGAAAAGCACTCTTCACATCCATTTGATAAACTTTGAAATTGGCATGTTCTGCATAGGCCAAAAAGATTCTGATTGCTTCTAGTCTTGCAACTGGAGCAAAGATTTCATCAAAATCAATTCCCTCTTCTTGAGAGTAGCCTTTAGCAACCAATCTAGCTTTGTTCCTTGTGACAATGCCATTTTCATCCATCTTGTTTCTGAATACCCACTTTGTACCTATAACACTCCTGTTTTTAGGTTTGGGCACCAGCTTCCATACTTTGCTTCTTTCAAATTGGTTTATCTCTTCTTGCATAGCTAAAACCCAATCTGGATCTAGAAGAGCATCCTCCACTTTTTTTGGCTCATCTTGAGATAAAAAATTGTTATACAAGCATTCTTCTTGAGCTGCTCTTCTTGTTTGGACTCTTGCGGTTGCATCACCAATGATCAGTTCAAAAGGATGTTCCCTAGTCCATTTTCTTTAAGGTGGTAGATTTGTTCTTGATGAATTTACTTCATTCACTAGTACAGAATGGGCCTATAGCGTCGCTCAAAAAGAGTTACAGTGTCGGTTAAAAGGCGTAGCATATGTAGGGGACGCTATAGGTATATGCCTACAACGTCGGTCAAAACAGCGTCGCTAAAACCTCTCTAGCGTCGGTTAAACAACCAACATAGAATGTACAATAACCGACGTTGTTGTTACTGACAATGGCGTCGGTTGTCTAGAATGCCGACGCTATAGGTACTGACTTTAGCGTCGGTTATTTGGAATGCCGACGCTATAGGTATTGACTTTAGCGTCAGTTATCTGGAATGCCGACGCTATAGACTGATCCCTTTAGCGTCGATTATCTGGAATGCTGACATTATAAGTGTAACACAATAGCGTCGCATAGAATTAACTGACGCCTAAAGTCTTAAAAAATTTAAAAAATCCTGGTCATTTTTGTATAATATTTTAACCTGATTTATTAATATTTCCACCTGCTTCGCTTATATACACTGGTACATCCACGTCAACAAACATGAACTACAGAAAATAAAATTATAACACAAACTTGATTGAAATAAATTTAAAATATTATTGTTAGGATACACTTGAAATAAACAGAACATTAGTTCAAAATATTAATAGAAATTCTTTCTTGTTTCATTTACAAAATCAAGTTTTTCAATTTTGATTCTGATTTTGACATTTTTCTTGAATTTAGACCGCCGTAGACCTGCTTTGCTTGGCTCTTTTTTCTTACTTGTCCAGGAGAAGACTTTAATCTTGGTGTTGGTCCATGGGATAACACTAGAGAAAAGTTCAATGTTGGTCAACTCTATAACAGAAAGCAATAAGTACTGAGCAATCAGAAACCTTATATATATGTTCACATGCTGCTTAATTTTTAGAAATACTGAAGCATTTAATATTTTAACTAAATAGTAAATCTTCTTTGTTTATAATTGCTTTCTTCAGGTTATATATTAGATAAATTACTTTTACGCTATAAACATGAGAACAGTAATAGAATAGACAAAAATGTTTCGCAGATAATTGAATATTTACCTTAAACTCATCAGTTTCGCGTCTCTTTTTGAATGATTTCCACGCTCCTTGCTGAGGTAAAGATAACGTTCACAAGGATCCTTCCCTTCGCGCAAAAAGTTCTTTGTCAACTTACCCTTAAAATCCCTTCATTGTTTTCCTGCTCTTTCTAACACGTTCTTTTTGTTGTGAATCATCAAGTTTCCAACGATTCTGAAAATAGTGTAAATTAATCAGCAAATGAACTTATAAGTAAGGAATACATATTGTCAAACTAAAAGCAAGTCCAGGACATGAAAAATTTATATTGTAGATTCTCAGGAAAAACAGAATATACCATGTGTTAATTAACTAAATGTAGTCAACATAATTGAGCTATAGATGTAAAAACAAACCAGGTGCAAAAGAAAACATTCCAATCAAATTTGATAAAAGTATGTAGTTACTACATCTACTATATTCTTATGTAGATACTAATTTACTAATTTTACATTATATGATGACAAAATAATGTCGTTCTTCTGAATGAGATGATCCAGAACATAAAGATGAATATGAGTAAGGAAGCAAGGGCAAGGCATTGGTGGTTACTTGATCAGTACCAGATGGGAGAAAGATTTTTGGCTCTTGGCTTAAGGCTTTGCTTCTAGCTTCTTCAACTCACTCAACCAGTAGTAATTTTAATTTTTAATTAGGAGTAAATGAGATTGTAATAATGTCAATGGCTGTCAAGCCATTAGTTGTAATGGTCTTATTAACTACTCCAGTTTGTAATGAGGCCCCTCTTTTAACTGCTGTCACTATAATGTAGTATGTGTTTACCTTACCTATTTGCAAAAATAATAACAAATGATCCATCCTATGTTAGAACCAGGACCTAATTAGTCAAACATCTTAAAAAACTCTAATCGTGAAGTAAACAGGGTACTTTATGTTCTTGACAAATGAATATGTTTGATTCTTCTGTTTACGAGGTCTTAGATTTTAGTATTGATTTTGTTAAGTATATTGCCTTTCCGGGCCTTACGGTCGGCAGGGGCTGTAATAACCCGAATTTTTGGTAAAATTTAAAACTTTTCTTATTATGATTAAGTGCATCAGTGAATAGTGATTTTGAGAGTTAAGAAAATTTTTCATGCCACCTATGTATGAGACGTTGGGTGGATATTACGAAATCATATTAGTGATCTACGGAGTAAATAAGTAAATGCAAAGACGATCGGAATTCAGAAATTCCAAATTTTATTTTGGTGTAGTATTTGACCGGGCAGTGATTTATTATTATTATAATCAAGAAATGAGATATTAAAATTGAGGAATTGAGGATTTAATATTTTGGAATTTTATTATATTTGATTTTAGAATTTAGAACGAAAACCACTGAGACAGTGAAACGGAGGTTCTAGAAACCGCTGATACTTTATAACGAGATTAAGCGATTAAGCGAATGAATCATGGATTAAGGATTGAAATTATGACAGGATTAAATAAAGACATGGAAGTAACATGTAACAAGATTAACTCGAGGGATGCAACATTTGGATCATCCATGTGAAAAGAAACGAACCAGTAAAGCTACTTTAGCTAAACTCGTGCATGTGTGACACGTGTCCCTGCTTTGCCACCATGATGCTCCACTGATCGACACGTGTCCTGGGCATGCAATGACTCATCACCTTTTAACACAAAAAAATCAGCATTATCATTATTAATCAACCAAACCAAAAACCTCTCTTTTCTTCATTTTCGGCCAACACAAAACTGCCGAATTGTAAAATGCATATCTCCTTCATTTCTTGGTGGACATTGGCGATCTATAGCTTGTTGGAAAGGTCTTGAGATACCCTACATTTCCTATTTCACGAGTTTCTGCCATTTGAGCAAGGTAAGACCTTCGTTTTCCCAGTTCTTTAAACCGGTGTATAGTAACTCCGAGAATTCATAACTTGTTCTTGATTTTCTTTTGCAAGTTTAAGGATAATAACCATGGATAAAGACTCTCTTAAGGCTTACAAGCTCTGGTTGTGTGTTTAAGGCTTCAAGGAAGGTATAAAGACCTCTGCCCCCTTTTGTTTATATGAGTTTTGAAATGGTTTTGATGTTTATGTAAAGTTAAGAGCATGATTAAGTAATTAGATGAATTGTTGGTTGAGTTGGAGGATGGGTTATGAATTTATTGTGATTATTCATGGAGGATTTGACTGAGTGGAGGGTGTATAAGGTGGATGGTGAGTTTGGGATTGATTGGTATTGATTTGGTTGTGTTTTGGGAAATGGAAAACGTTACGATTATAGCCGTCGTAATGCCCATTTGATTTAAGGCTGTTTTGAGCAAGAATCACGAACTGGTATTGGAATATTTTTGAACAGAACTGACCATGAACATGTAGGTCTTGTTTTAAGGTTTGTTTTGGTATAAAGATCATGTCCATACGATTTACGGTTTAAGAGAAAAGTGAGTTTTAGTAAACGTCGTTCGGAGGAACAACCCTTCTCTGGTCAGCCACTTTGAGGCTATATTTGGACCACTTAGAAGCCATATTAAAATGTGAAACTTTGAGGAATAATACTAGAGACAGTTAGGAAGGCTCACGAAAAAGATTCGGATTAAAAATATTATTTTTCGATTTTATAAAAATGTTTTAGTCGAGGTCGCGCAAGTGAAAACCACTGAAAACGAGACTTAGAAACCAAGGTTCCAAATGGTTAAGTATAACTTGGATTTGAGAATGGATTTCAAACCAAACTTGTGATATAAGTATTTGACGAATAACATGGACTTAGTATGAGCCTATAACGAGCTAGTAATTCCTTGGTTGTGTTTCGCTTACGTGTTTAAGCATTGAGTATAAGTGGTTTATCGAGGGGATTAACCGTGTGTTTTCGTTTGACTTTGTCTAGATTGTCCGGCATCGTCGCGAACCCCTATCACTTCTCGAGCATCAGGCAAGTTTACTAACCCTTACTCTACGGTTAGAGTGGGCATATTTTCGAATGTTTAATACTTGTTGATTCAAGAATATATCTATATATATATCCTTTGTTCTAAGTATCGTGCAAGTTTTCTAAGCCCATATTGTATTTCAGACTGCATTATACTGATGATGCATATGATATGATAGATGCAAGTTTTCAAACCTATACCTTTTTAAAAACTGTTGTGGTGATAACTAAAGATTTTGAGATATATGCTATATGTGTATGATTTCGAAATGATTTCTATGATGCTAAATCAAAGTATTGGTACAAGTTGAACTTATAAGCTGTGGATATAGTAATATTTTGGAGCTGATGTGCTAAGCAAAACCCTCAGTAGGGGGAATATACTCTGCATTTATACTTTGGACCGGGAATGGTATCAATTGTTATCTAGAGATATATTATATATTCTCTATATTTATTTTACATACTAAGAATGGTATCAGTTGCTATCTAGGGTTATTTTATTGTGTTATTACAATTAATCTCGATAAGTGGTTTACAAATTAAAGATCATTTGGAGTTTAATCTATTAAGGGTATATTTTAAATATATGATGAATAGTTGTTATCTACCCTTTTTGATAAGAAAGTACTTGAGAATTATTTCTAAATAAATATTCTTTATTAAATATAGTTTGCATTAATTATTTAAAGCCCTACTTCTTAAGGAAGTATTTTGTGAAAACTATTTTAAACCCTAGATAGCTAATAAAGTATATTTCAGTCAATTTTTATTATAAATAGAGAAGGTTCCCAAATATATTTCCCGTTTAAGTCTATATTCAGAAAGACTTAAATGTTCGCTCAAACTACAAATGCATGGGACCTTTCTCGAGATTTTATGTATGTTTCCAGTGGACTGCCCGGTCCTAAGCCTTTTTAAATCAATGAATTTATCAGTCTGGTTTACTACCATCAAAATGATTTTGATTACTTCCTCAAGATTCGAGGGGTAAGATCAGTGGAATTAGTTGCATCCATTAACAAGCGTCAGCTTGGGAAATATGGGTGAATTTTCCTTTCCAACCAGATATGACTACTTTGTGAAGTTGTATTCTTGGGGAAAAAGGGAAAGGAACTTCATGTTTCAGTGTTATAGATTTACTCGAACTTGGAGAGTATGTAAGGGACTGAGTAGCGCCGGTCCCCTAAGGGAATTACAATATGGCCGACGGACTGGTGAACGGGTCTGTTCTTCCCTTAGTTTATCAGAATTGCCCGACCGTAGGAAAGAGGAGAGCAACAGGCCGACGGACTGGTGAAACGGGTCTGTTCTTCCTCATAGGAGAGTCACAGGCCGACGGACTGGTGAAACGGGTCTGTACTTCCTGCCTACAACCGATTGGCGGGGAGGTAGGTCAGTCAGATACCGTCTATTCTTCCCTTCTACGTAGAAAAAGATCAGGGGGATACAGCTTGCGACTGATCATCGTAGGGGTATCCTTGGCGCCCAGAATCTCCATTTACAGTTCAGCATCCATGAAAGAGCATGTTTCATGCAAGATTTCAGAAAAAGAAAGTTTGTTCCAGCTATTCAGTTTCATGAAAGTTTTCAAAGAAAGATAGTTTATTCAAGCTATTCAGTTTCATGAAAGTTTTCAGAAAGGTTACTCAAGAGTAATCCAGTATATTCCAGTATATGAGTTTATAAGAAAGAGTAAGAATTTACGAAAAGTATATGATTTTATCTACATGATATACGTGATCAGATGAGTTTAGAAAATGAATTGGAAATAAATTTACATTGTTTTATTTCCAGATTATATATGAAGTAAATGTTTCCTATGAAAGATGATATTTGGAAATTCCTACAACTTCATCTTTTATTTTATGAGTTATGACTCTGATAAAACCTGATTAAGGATATATATGCACAAGTGGATTTTGGGTTACGGAAACCTTATATTTTCCTTATAACTTCATCTTTTAAGTTATATGTTGATAGTCTACTTATATTCTATATAGCAGATATTTTACGAAAAGGATATACTGAGTTATCTTTCTACTTCATCTTTTATTTTATACTAGAACTTTGTTCTTAGTATGAATATCGAAAGTTTGCAGAATATTATGGAGATGATATTTGAAATACAACAATGGTATTTTTGGAATACATTCCGATAAGGAAATGATTTCAGTATCAAGATATTTTGACAAGTTATTGTCTTATACCCGCTTTATTTTTGGGTTGAATAAAAGGCAGAATTATGCCATACTTTCATTACCTTGCTGAGCTATCGCTCACTCTTGCTATTATTTTATATATATTATATAGCAGCGAAGCAGGATGCCAATGGGACGGCACATACCTCGCAAGGCGTTTCCATTAAACAGTTTCTAGCAGTGATCCCGGGAGTAGTACGGACCAATCGAATCAGGCTACGGCTTTTGGCATTCAACTTATGTATAGACATGAATGGTATTAGAGGATTGTGAGCATCAGAAGGCTAAGTTGGTAATGTAACAATACTTAGAAATTGTATCAGTAACAGATTCAAAAGACATTTGGGTATTGTAATAGAAGTTATTTATTCCGCAGTTGTTGTATTGTGTCGTTTCTGAGACTCTAACCTGTGTGTGTGTGTGTGTGTGTGTGAGACATATGTTGTGGGGTCATGAGCAGGTGAATTATGAATGGTGTGAGTAATACAGGTAAGGCAAGGAGTACATGGATTGTGACAACCCTAAATCCCTGACCCCGGATTTGGGGCTGTTACAGGGGCGGTTAATCTTGGACGCTTGCCAATTGTCAGGGACAAGCCTTGCCACCATTTCTAAAAATCTTTTTATAGTTAAATTTTGAATACATAATATTGACTTGCAAATTCAGAGTATAATAAGTTAAAAGTGAATAGTTTTGAAGAATGGAACAGGCTAGCAAATTTGGAGAATACATGTATAGATATGCAAAAAAAAACAGATAGCTAAAATACCTAACTAAATATTCGTAAATTATGTCTGACCATAAATTTTTTCATATCGCAAGGGACAACCAATTATATAAACAATATAGATATATCAATACAATTCAACGTGTGGTTTCTCTCATACAGTAGATATCTGCACATCTGAGCAACACAAGTCCGGCAGATATCAATACGACATCCTTTTCCACATTTTATAAATTACCTTTTACTGGCAGGAAACCTATAAGTCATACTTGACCATCAATCCATAGCCCTTCCTGATGGTCACTACGTGCATAATTTATTAAAAAGAAAAATAGGTATCTCTTAGTGCTCTCTTGCAGAAGTAATAACAATAAAATAAATGTTACAATTATGCAAACGAATACATGCATGAATGATGTATATGAATGTATCAGTGATTACCTGAAACAAGAACTATAATAATCATTATAAGAAATACTTGTAATGACTTGACTACCTTCGTTCATGAGAGAAAAAGGGGTGACAGGGGTCTATAACCTAACAAGTGAAGGGATGTAATCTCATCTATAGACTATAATAGTTAGTATTGTAGAATTTTCAACACCTGTAACTTGTAAAGTGTATTATAGTTTAGCTTGTCCACAGACATATCTAGAATCCCAGAATCCTAGATAAGAGTTTCTCTAAAACGTAAAAAAGAACTGCATTTTAAAGAAAAAATGAGACATACTTATTGAGGGTCAAATTGACACTAAAAGTGCGATGCTATAAATCAGTTTTGTACTAGTGTCACCACCAGGGGTCTTTAAAACCTTAAACTTATAAACATAAAAAAACGACACTGTCATATACAAAGCAGAAGGCCATTTTAAACTTATAATTTGGACCCTTCAACATTTATAAACTTATTATCCTATTAATGATTATAAAAAAAGGTATTGTTGATACATTCAATTCAATGACATGTACATAGTGTCAAGGATGTATATCTCAAGGACATAATGTTACTTTATATAAGGCTTAACAGGTTGAAATAAAAAATTAATGCTGGACAAGAGAATATAATTTTTGTGTAATTCTAGGACCACCTTATTTCATACAACAGAAGCTATGTGTTATTAATATTCACTAATTTTAAGCTTTCTTTACTACCATATATTCAGTTTATTCCACATTAACATATTGCATACAAACACATATACTAATTATACACACACAAGCGAACATACTCAAATTGAAGAATAAATAATTGAAGAATAGTTGTAGTGAATCCCCAAATCGAAATCTCTAATCGAATCCCTAGTCAGTACTCCAATCCAGCAAACCCCCAGCCTAATTGAGTTGAGTCGAGTTGAGGGGGGAAGGGTTGAAAGTTGAGATTGAGGCGTGAGTTCAGATTGAGTGGAGAGGCGAGAGTGAGGCGTGAGTGGAGGAGAGGCGACAGTGAATTGAGTTGAACAAAACCCCCAATTTCATAACTCAAAAATAAATTCAAAAAAATAATTTCATAATAATTACAAAATTTCTTAATTTTAGAAAGTGTGAAGAAATTTAACATATTTTAGTCATAATAATATTATATTTTTATGCTAATATATAGCAATTAGATAATATATAAAAACATTGTTTGTATATTACTTAAGTAAACAAATTTTTAAACAAAAATAACATTTTATTTTTATCATCCATCAACATATTAAAACATTATTTACAAAACTTATATGTATAAAATTATTAATTTTAATATTTTTCGAATACTAATCTTACTTGTATAATTACATAATATGTACAATCGACGGCTTCCTATAAAACCGATGCTGAAAGTAGCTTTTTTCAAAAGTATGAGTCTTTACTTTCTCTAAAAACAACTTTTAAACCAAAAGCGATTTTCAGAAAAGTTGATTCTAAAATATTTACCAAACAGTTTTTGATTGCTTTTCACTAAAAAGCTATTACTGTTTTCTATAACACTTATGCCAAACAGTATAAATCGACACTGAACAGTTTTTTCCAAAAATACGGGGTCTTGCATTATTTTAGCTGAACTTTTAGACCAAAAGCAATTTTCAGAAAAGTTCTCAAATTTACCAAACAATTTTTGGCTGTTTTTCAGTAAAAGGATATTATTGTTGTCTGTAACAACAATGCCAACCGAACCATTAAACAAAATTCAATGGATATTATATACTTTTTTAATACAAATTTTAATTTTTATAATAATATAAAAAAAATTCAATTTCTTTAAAACTTTTAACAACATTATTATAAAGAACACACCTCCACACTTGAAATAGTTCGGTGTTTTTAATAAAAAAAATATATAATAAAGAGTATACAAATAAAAATACATTAAATTTGTCTTACTAAAAAAATTAAAGAAAAAAAATTATTGTACAAAGACAAGTTGAATATAATAATTTAATATCAATGGTATGAAGAAGCTCCAAAAGAATAATGAAATTGGTGTTTTCAAATTATTAAGCTTCATGACTGATCTTTACTATATAAGAAATTTATTCCATATTACAACATCAAAACAACTCTAGCATAGTTGGTTAGGAGAGGACAATAGAAATATATCCACATACGAAGGACATGTGTTCGAATCTTTATGCATGTATTTTAATTTTTGTTGAGTTTGCAAAGTACTGCACATCTAGCTTCAGCTAATTAATAAAATATAATATATAAAAATAAATTACACAATAAAAAAAAAGCTTCAGCACGTAAAAAAAATGTTGAGATGCTACAGCGTCGGTTGATATAAAAAGCCGACACTAAAACTCAATATAGGCGTCGGTTCTATGCTACCGGCGCATAAGAGCACTTTCAATAGCGTCGGTTCTACCAAGGATCGATACTATAAGTCATTATTGGCATCGGCATTAAAAAGACCGACGCCAAAGGTCATGTACTAGCGTCGGCATTCACAAAACCGACGCCAAAGGTCATGTACTAGCGTCGGTTAATTGAAAGACCAACGCCAAAGGTCATGTACTAGCGTCGGTTAAGTGAAAGACCGACGCCAAAAGTCCTTCACAAACACCTACATCATCGGTTAAGTTGGAAACTGACGCCAAAAACATGAAAAAGCGACGGTTCTCTAAAGAACCGACGCCATAGGTGCAACGCTGTAGATCCATTCTGTACTAGTGATTAGCATGATCATTTTGACTGGAGTGATGACTTTGAGAAACTTTCCCTGAGTTTGTTGACCTTGAATTGTCAAAATGAGAACTGTTAATTGATGTTCCAATATGACTCTTAGCGGATGCTCCTAGTTGTCTGTCAACGGATGATCCAGTTTCATTGATAACTTCATCCATTGTTGGAAAATTCACTCTAGGTGATGTTTCATCATCATGATCATCGTTTCCTTCATCATTTTCACAGTGAATAGATTCATCTACCTCATTCTCAAATTTGAGAGTATCATGGAAACCTTCATCACACAGTCCTAGAATTTTGTGATCATCAAAGACAACATGTATAGACTTCATAACAATGTTGACCCTGAGATTGTAGACTCTATATGATTTCCATGCTGCATATCCAACAAAAATAGCTTCATCTGCCTTTGCTTCAAATTTGCCTAAGTTTTCACCTTGATTCCTTAGCACAAAACATTTACATCTAAAGACATGCAGAAACTCCAGAGTTGGTTTCCTCTTTTTGAGCAATTGGTAAGGTGTCATTCCTTCGGATTGATTCACCAAATAAATGTTCTGAGTGAAACATGCAGTGTTAACTACTTCAGCCCAGAAATAAGTTGGGAGCTTTGACTCTTCCAACATTGTTCTTGCTGCTTCAATTAGGGTTCTGTTTTCCCTTTTCACCACACCATTTTGCTGAGGTGTCCTGGCTACAGAAAACTCATGAACAATTCCATGTTCTTCACAAAACATTTTTAGAGTTGAATTCTTGAACTCAGTGCCATTGTCACTCCTGATTCTTCTAACTTTTTTATCAGGATGATTATTTACAACCTTGATGTGATTGATTATGATTTCACTTGCCTCATCCTTAGAGTGCATAAAATAAGTCCATGAAAATTTAGAGAAATCATCCACAATCATAAGGCAGTATTTCTTCTTGGAAATTGACATTGCATTGACTGGCCCAAATAAATCCATGTGAAGTAATTGAAGTGGCTGAACAATAGATGTCCCAGTCTTGCTTTTGAAAAGGGTCTTTTTTTGCTTCCCTTTCTGGCATGCATCACATAATCCATCCTTGGAAAACTCCAATTGTGGAATACCTCTAGCAAGATTTTTCCTTACCAAATCATTCATGACTTTAAAATTCAAATGTGACAGCTTTTTGTGCCATAGTCAACTTTCATCCTTAATTGCTTTACTGAGAAGACAAGTAATTGTGTTTGCACTTTTTGAGTTAAAGTCAGTTATGTACACATTTCCTTTTCTATAGCCTGTCAACACCAAATTGTTGTCCTTTTTTCTTGAGACAACACAGGCTTCTTGGGTGAATGAAACTGAAAAATCTTTGTCACATAGTTGACTGATACTCAGCAAATTATGCTTAAGTCCATCAACTAGTGCTACTTCATCAATGATGACATTTTCTTTTGAAATCAAGCCATATCCCTTAGTATATCCTTTGTTGTCATCTCCAAAGGTAATACTAGGGCCCGCTCTCTCCTTGAACTCTGTGAGCAGGGTGGAATCTCCAGTCATGTGCCTAGAACAACCACTGTCTAAGTACCATAGATTCCTTCTGTTTCCCTACACACAACAAAACCAAATCAAGTTGATTTTGGTACCCAAGTTTCCTTGGGTCATGTCTTCTTAGCCTTCTTCCTATTAATCATGTCATTTTGCACTTTAGGTTTTGACTGATTTAAATCAGCCTGAACCTTAGGTGTTGACCTCTGAAAATTAGGATTTGTCATATGCTCAGAAGCATAAAAATTTGATGCATACATAGGAGCAACATTAACATATATTTTATTCATGTTTGGTATGTTCCATGGCATTTGTGGCATACTGAATGCATTAAAATATGGATTTGGCAAAAATGGCATGTTGGCATACTGATGAGCATTTTGATCAAACAAATTAGGCATAGCAGACATGGCAGACATACGCATATTTATCACAGGCATAGGCAATTGAACATTGGCATTCTTGACAGACTTGCAATTAGTAGACAAATGATTAACATTATCATACCTAACACAAGTCTTTCTAGGAGCATATTTATCAGGTGTGTAATTGGTATGCTTGTTAATCCCCACCTTACCATTTCTGTTCTTTTTCTTTTTAACCTTATCCTTAACCTCCATTTTTTCTAACTTGTCCTTCAATTGCTTGTTGGACAAATGGCATATGTTAACCCTTTCAACATTCCTAGTTTTGCTACTTTCTCCCAGAACAAAATTTTTGTTGGTTGGACCATACTTTTTGTTCAGTTTTTCCAATTTCTGTTTGCTCACATTAGCTGAGTGTTTCAATGGATGGCTCTCATCGGTTGAAAAGTTATCTTTCAACGGATGGTCACTATCCGTTGAAGTATTGTCAGCTCCTAGATTCTCAACAGTAGTATCTAGTTTCGCTTTGTCCTTTTTCATTGATTCTTTTTTCAACAGCATTTCTATCACTTAAAAACATATTAGCGTCTTTAAATCTAGTGTTTTATTTTGTGAGTGATTTAAGAGTTACACGCAAATGGTACAATTCAGTAGACATTTCATTTATAGTAATATTGCATTCCTCTTTAGAAAGCTCAATGAGATTAGTAGTGATTACATGATCGCTTGATGAACTTGCTTCTTGCTCATTTGAATCAGCCATGAGTGCAAGGTTGACATACTCAGTGTCTTCATCTGAATCATTTCCTTCATCAGCCCAATCATAATCCTGAGTAATAAATGCTCTCTCCTTTTTGAGAAGTTTAAAGTATTTCTTCGTGTAATCTATAGGCTCAGATTTCTCGTCCTTATTCTCAACTTTAGGTTTTATGCATTCACTTGCAAAGTGACCTCCAATACCACAATTAAAACATTTGAACTTAGATCTATCAACATAATTTTTGTTTGATTGAAAGTATTTCTTGTAGGTTTTGGTCACTTCAGGATTCTTCTTGAATTTGAGCTTTGAAAATCTCCTAGACAGAAAAGCTAAGTGCTCATCTAGTCATGTATGAATTAGCTGCTAAGTTAGGAAAGAAAATCTCCAATACCCATTTTGATGTTGTCACACACTCCATGCTAGTCATGCTAAACATGCTCTTAACTGATAAATACTTTGATTTTAGCACACTAGTCATGTATGAATTAGTTGCTAAGTTAGGAAAGAAAGAGTCTAGGGGTAAGAATATTTATTTCTCTAGATTCTTAATGCTATTAGCTAATCATGTGTGCAACAATAATATTGAAATATCTAACCCAGACAGCAAGTTTAGCTGTTTTGTTCAGGAGAAGAAGGTCTTAAGTGACCTGATTCGAATGAATCTAAACAGTGAGGTCCAATTGGCATACTTGCCAATCATACAGGTAACTGTTTCTGACCTTTCTTCTTCCCAACCTCCACATGCTTTGATTTCTAGTGCTGCTATGGAAGCTGTTAGTGCCCCCACAGCTTCCTACCCAAGTGGCCAAACCCAATATTCCTAAATCCAAATCAAAGAAGCCAACCTCTGGTGCATCTCAAAAGGCACCTGTTGTAAAAACCACCAAACAACCTAAGGGGAGTGTGAAGGTGGTGGTGAGTGGTGAGGGAAGGGGTGAAAATCAACAAAACCCCAAGAATAAGGAAGGAGAACTGAGTGAGTCCCAGCCAAGCCACCATGTTTCCTCTCAAAAGGAAACAATGGTTGAAAAGGTCATTAGCACATCCCTAGTGACATCACTCCCAACAGGATGTCACTATTAAAATAGTCCCCAACCAGGGACACAGTACAAGAGGGATAGGGACACAACAAGCCCAACTGACACCTCCAAAGCCCATCAAAGGACAAAGAAGGCTAAAACCCTAGGCGATGTACTGGGTACACACACTGCTCAGTCTCAAGTTTCTAACTTGGTGACTGAGCCTTCACAAATTCAGATTGATGTGGCTCCTGTAAATGTGGAGTCACAGCCCCATTCTTTGCAAATAAACTTTGAAACACCAAATTCTCCAACCATCTCGCTGGATGTGGACATGATTTCCACATCAATTCCTGATTCTACATCCTTAAAATTCATGGAGGAGCCCCATTCTCAAATTGGTGGTCATCATCTTCTAGATGATTTGTTCGACCATCAATACTCTTATTCTGAAACCTTGACTCAATCTATGGCACTTAATTTAAAATCAACCTCCACAGATTCTGTTTTGGTTTCCTCATCAATCTCTATTCCTTCTACTTCATCCACGGATATCCTTCATCCGTTGACAGGTGTCTCTCCATCCACGGATGAGCCCCAAGTAAGCCATCCGTGGATAGCTACAATTACCACTACAACGGATGCCTCTTCCATTCATCCGTTGCTGGCTACTTCTACACTTAGCCAAATTTCACACATTACAACTCCAGTAACAAGTGTAGAAGACCAGGTAGTTGTTGAGGCACTTCTAGGTATGAGGGAAGGGAGTGTCATTTCTGAGAGTGAGAGGATGGCTTGCAGCCAGGCAAAAGGAGAGGGTGTGAATGAGGGGCTGACTATTTCTTCCAGTCAGGCAAAAGGAGAGAAAGAGGGTTCCACCTTAGTAGATGAAGGTGAGGGTGTGAGGTGCGTGAGCCAGGGGGAGCCCCTGATGAAAGAACAGAGAGAAATTGAGAGAAATACATGTACTAGAGAGATAAGGGTGGAAGAAGAAACTACAGTCATTGCAAGTGAGTTAATGGATGTTAGTGATGTTGAAAGGGAAAGATTGATCCAGTTGGAATATCAACATGAACTGGATCAAATCAACCTGAATGCTGAGACATTTACTCATCCTGTTACATCCTATCAAGTCTTGGCTGGACAGGGCAATGTGGAGGCAGAAAAGATGTTGAACTTGGTGCATACTACTAAGTCAATGTCTAGAGCAAAGGAAGCTATCAGCAATCTGCCTCTAGGAGCTGGTGAAGACTTTGCATATGACTCAGAGTTTGAAGAGGACAGTGATCATTCCAGAAGTGGTGAAGGGGGAGATGCAGGCCCTTCCACTTTACAAGAGTTGCCTCCTTGGTTGTTCTCCAATTCTTATATTCACAATGACACCAAGCCAGTCCTTCTAAAGAACTATCAAAGGGCCTATGGAGAAGTACAATCCTCTGATCCTCTTCATGCCACCATCATCCAGAATTTTGTGGCATCTCTTCAACTCAGTCAAGCTCACAGTCTTCAGCAAAGAGCCAACACAGATGACATCCAAGGCCATATTAATGAGGTAAAGGGTGCTCTAGAAAGGAGAATTGATGCAGTAGCTCCATCTACCTCTCAAAGATTCAAACAAGACAAATTGTTGAAGGATGTGGCTAATCTTACTGAGATAATCAGACACCTTCTTGGCTAATCAAGCCCTATAGACTCAACTTCTACAACAGTTGCTGCAGGCTACTGGTGTTTCTCAAACCCTTGATGATAACAAAAAGGGGGAGAGTGCACTAGTGGTCTCTGAACGAGTAACTATATCAGTTCAAGGTGTGCCATCAAGTGAGGGGGAGACACCTCAAATCATTGCTAATCCAAGTGAGTCTCAACTCACAAAGATGGTTCTCCCTCCAGCTAAGGATGCTCAGAGATTTCTCAACTATGAGAGGCTTATCAAGGAGTCTATCTTCAAGGCTGTGACCTCCTCTACATTAGAGTCTATACCTGTCCACACAACTATCCTTAAAGTGCTCACACCTGACATGGTCATTATGGAAAAGGAGTATGATGCTGAATCCTCTTTTGACAAGGAGTTTGAGCCCATCTTCAGTGGCAGGACTGGCTCTCCACCTAGACATCATGGCAAGAACAAGCTAGAAGTGGATTATTCATTCCCAAAGCTAGATGATTCTAAGGTGTTGGTAGCTTAAATCAAAGATTTCTTAGGTGAGGCTGTAGAAGAAGAGGCCCCTACTAGAAGGAAAGTAAAGAAAAGAAAGATAGTGCCAAAGACCAATCCAATCAGAAGGAAGAAAAGATCAAACAGGCATGTCTCTCCTAAGAAAGTGGTAGAAAAGAAGGAAACTTATATTTGAAGACCCTATTCCATCTTCAACTCAATCTCAAGTCACTTTTCATGGAACTCTTGTAGAGCTCAAGGATGAACCCATTGAGTTTGATAATTTGGTATTCCCTAAGTTCATTGTTGAAATTGATAAGAAGAAGAAGAAAAGGGAACCAAAAAAGAGAGCTCAACAAGGACCTATCAAGCTGAATGTGGTACCTCCAGTTGCCAAGCTTATTGAAGTCAAGGCTGACTATGTATACATAGCAGACATACGGGAGTACTCATACATGGATCTCTATCTAGATGAAGTTAGTGAAGTAAGAGGCACAGATAAGTACAGAGTTCTGCCTGAAAGACTAACTTTTGTCTACAAGGGAGGGAGGGTGAGATCATGACCCTTGCAACAAGTACTGAATGAAGGATATTCCACCTTGGTGAAGATTTTCTCAAGCTTCAAGAACACAAGGGGATTTTCTGAGGTTGCAAGAGGTGAAGTGTTGAAGAAGATTGAAGAAATTAGGGATAGTTGGAAGACTTCAGAAAGTTTTCCTAGGAAGATGAAGATCCCTTTCAATGGACAAAGAATCCATCTCCAACCTTATTGGATGATGGAATTCAGAGATGATAAGGGTTGTAGAAGATTCTTCAGGATTGAAGACCAACTGTCTAAGGCCAGCACTAGGTATCTTAGATGGTTGCAAGCAAAGCTAGACCCAAAGATTGCTGAAGAAGATGCATTATACAGAAAACTTCAAGAGCAAATTAAGGCCAACTATGCTAAGGAAGGGAGACAAAAGATTCAACCTCCCAGGGAGAAGAAAAAGGATTAAATTCTGCTCAGGCTAGAGGAGCAACCCTGAAACTTCACTTTGTAACTTTCTTATCTCAAACTTCGAAGCTTAATACAGTTGTGTTCTTTTATTGCAATATTCTCATAATGTGTTTTGTTATCATCAAGACCTTTAATTTATGCCTGTAATTCTATTAGACATAAATTGGGGGAGATTGTTAGGAAATATGTTGTTCTTGATGATAACTTAACACATAACCCATTTCTGTATAAGTCATTTCTGTAACTAATAACGGATGACACACTTTTAGTAGTATCCGTTGTTGGGAAGCTTATCCATGGATAAGTAATCATGTAACATATTCAGTTTTACTCTAGTCTAGGGATTAAAAGTATTAAGTACTAAGTCATGTTGACTTTCAGTAGATAAACAGGATATGATAGCTAATTGTAAATAAGCTATGCTATGTAATTCTGTTTAAGTGAAAATGAATGACAACGGATGAAGACTTAATGCTATCCACGGATGATCAACTCTTTACTCATCCATGGATGGACATCCACAGATAGTCATCCACGGATAGTCAAGAACACTACCAACGGATGAAGCTCAAGATTACAGGTTGATGGTGACTTGACACTGGTGGAAGCACATGGGTTGATAGAGTAAACAAAAAGAATATGGAAGTCAAACACTGGCGAACCTCGAAGAATAAGAAACATTCCATTTCCATACAAACATAGAAGATGTACAATAAAGCTAATTTGTCAAGAGTACAACATCTCAGTCACATGCATCTGGAATGAAGAAGCAAGCATACTGGACCTAGAAAATAGAGATAACTTTTGTCTCTAGTATGATTTGAAAACTTGGGATGTATATAACCAAGTGTAACAGTTCTTTGTGAACTAAGAAAATAGTTTACATTGTCTTTGCTTAGGTTTTTCTCTCTAGCATTTTTAGAAGCAAAGAACTGTAACAGCAGTTGTGTATTTATAAACAAATATCACAGATTATTTCTTCAATATATATCTCAGATGGATCACAAACAATCCATCTGAAATTTTTACGTTCTGTGTCTTTTTATTTATCTTGCAATTTAGTTTTTTTGTCCTTGAATTTTAAATTGCTGATAAGTTGCAAAAATCAAGAATTGTATTCAACTCCCCCCCCCCCCCCTCTACAATTCTGTAAGTGTTTAACTGGGAATAACAGTTCACCAATGTTTAGCTTCCATATTCTTTTTGTTTACTCAGTCAACCTATGTGCTTTGTACTAGTGTCAAGTCACCATCAACCTATAATCTTTTAAGCTTCATCCGTTGGTAGAGTTCTTGACCATCTGTTGGTAAATAATGAGATGACCATCCATTGTCAGTGTTGAGGCTTCATCCATTGTCATTCATTTTCACTTAACCAGAATTTTATAGCACAGCCTATTTACAATTAGCTATCATATTCTGCTTATTCATTGAAAGTCAACATGACTTAGCACTTTAAATTGTCAATATCTAAACTAGAGTAAAGTTGAATATGCTACAAAATACTTATTCTATCCACGGATACTACCAAAGTATGTCATCCGTTGGTAGTTACAGAAATGACTTATACAGAAAATGTGTTAAGTGTTAAGTTATCATCAAGAACAACATATTTCCTAACACGAGGTTATACTGTTTTTTTCAGTACAAATATTGAATGACATTTTTGTAATAATAAACTCACCATTTTCATAAACAAAAAATAAACTTTACTTGTATTTTATTGTGTCTTAGCTTCAGTGTTGTAATCCGATGATGTCCTCAAAGCCCACAAACCATATTTAAAATTTTATTTATCAAAATAATTTTATGACATTACGCATCCGTTTAATATATTATATAAAATTCTATTATTATTATAGATTTATAAATTTTTTTAACACTATTCAATAATTTTTTACAGACAATTTGAATTTTTATTGTTAAAACTTATAGTCTAACTGGTCGTCATTAATAATTAGACAATTTTATAATGATTATGATCGAGAAAAATCATATATTATCCTCATCTATTGCATATTAACCGTGTTGATTTTGTATTTAAAACCTAGATCCTGTTTGTGAGTTATCATTTTTTTGAAATCAATTCAATCGTATCTTCCACATTTTCAAATATTTATCTTTTTAAGTTGAATTATACATTCAAACCCCTCAAAGTCTAAATGTTTGATCAATAAAACATTTCTAATTTAACTCAAATATTCGATATTTTATATACTTAAAAATTATGATATATAGTTCATATTTGATGTGGTTATATATTATGTATGATTTTATAGATAGAATTTAGATCTTTTTATTTAAATAGTATAATATATTTATATATATAAAGAGAAAAATGAAAATAAAAATAAAAATATATTTTTATCCGGACTAATTTACATTCATGTGTAACATGTGAAATTATATCATATAAATTTTATTTTCCATACTCATCATTTATCATGACAAAGATAGTGTAAAGATTTTATTTTTTACATTTATCATTTATAATGAAAGAAAACCTTTTCTGTAATTATATACTCCGTAATATTCTATATTTTAAATTCTCGCCCGATTTTTGACTCAGACATCAACCGGGGAATTAAAATGGTGGAAAAAGTGAAAAAAATTAGTAAATTAGAGATATACCGAAGTTAATAAAGAATGACATGAAATTTTATAAAATATCAACAAATGAAGAGTTCATTCTGAAAAGAAATTTGCTAAGAAATGAATGTGATGAACAGAGTGTATAGGCATTAGAATTAAATAATTTTTATGTTAATTTTCTTAATTTTAAATTATAAACTTAACAAATAATGAGATACATAACATATACATTAGATCAAGTTCATTACTATATTTTATGTATAATTAATTAATTCTAATAACGTTAAATAGAGATATATAATATGATATAAAAATATGAATTATCAACAACATAACTAAAATATATTTAATCAAAAATATACAACTATAATAAAAATTTATTACGATGATTGAACATACATACATACATACATATACATACATACATACATATATATATATACATATATATATATATATAATGTAAAAAAAATACAAATTTATATAAATAATATGAACCAATATTTTCTTTACTCAAATGTTCAAAATAAAAAAAAAAAGAATATAGAATTAGAGGAAATGAGGTGACTTATCTAATAAAATCTTTAAAATAAACCCAAAAAATAATGTAGCATAGTGGTTATGTCTTGGATTTCTTAGAAGGAGGGTGGAGGGTGGAGGGTGGAGGGTGGAGGGTGGAGGTTGGAGGTTCAATTCATTGTACTAATAAATATTGATATATTTTTGCATAATAATTTAACAGTGTCATTTTTGTTATTTTTTGAAAAATAGGGGATAAATCGTAACTTCAGCAGCATTAAAATGATACTTTGTATTGAATTTTAATATATAGTAAAGTAATAGATTACACAAAATTGAGTACATTAATTTAATTTCGTATCTATATATGGCGTTACTGAATCTATAATGTACAATTAATTTCCAGATTAATAACATATGCCTGAAGTCCTTTGAAACCCGTAACTTTTGATATTTATTTTTTTGAAAAATGTTAGTAAACCAAACAATTTTTTCAAAAAACAAATATCACTTGTCACCTTGTAATTAGTTGATAAAATAATTAATGAGATGAACCTGTCGTGTATTTATAAGAATCCCGTCTTTTAAAATTCTCAATTTTTGCCAATTTTGCCGCATCATTTTGAAGACTTTTTTAAAAAAATAATTTAATTCTCCAGCATTACTGTCCGAGTATAAGTGAGTCGTCCACGTCCACGTCCACGTGTTGTTCTGCACGGTGACCCTAGACATCAGCCTGTTTAAGTGGATTCTGTACACGACAGCCTCTCACTTTACACTTGTATTCCACACGCACTTTCCAGCACCGAATCTCCATACTCATCAACCTTTTCTATTTCACCTCTCTATGGCAATAACTTTACTCCGGCGAGTGTGGCTACATTTCAGCCACTGCCAGCATTGAAACTACTCAAATTCCGGGTCTACGGATCGCAATCCACTAGCAACAATTCAAAAACATTTGAGATATACAGATGGAACCCCGAAAATCCAACAAAACCCGAAATGAAAAGTTACTATCAATCTCAACGAATGTGGGCCTATGGTACTTGATGCACTTTTCCTGATCAAGAGCCAGCTAGACGCCACGTGAAGGCATATGTGGATCATGTGCAATGAACATGGATGGTTGTAATGGTTTGGCTTGTTTGACAAAAATTGAATCAGGTCCCTCCACGACCATGATAACGCCATTGCCACATATGTTTGTTATTAAGGATTTAGTCGTCCATATGACTAATTTTTATAATCAGTACAAGAGTATTGAACCGTGGTTGAAGAGGAAGACAGCGACGAAAGATGGAAAGACAGGGAGAAACTTGAAGGAATGTATGAGTGTATATTATGTGCTTGTTGTAGCACTTCCTGTCCTAGTTATTGGTGGAACCCTGAGTCTTATCTAGGCCCTGCTGCTCTTCTTCACGCTAATCGGTATGAAATGCTTTGAAACTTTATTGAGTATGCATCTGAGTTGTCTGTTAACTATTTCCAAGTGGATACATAGTTTGAATATTGCAGTATCTGTAATGTATGTCCATGGTGCATTGCATAGACCGTATTCATCCTATGCTTGCTTTTTCTATTTCAAGGAGAGATAACTTAAGCATTAGGCCTCTAGACGTCGATAAGACAAGGAGGAGCACAACCCCATTCTCCGCAATTAAGCTAAAACAAGATTCACAGTATTTATTGTATGAATTTATGTCATATATACATTAAACAAAGATATTAGTTATTGCCATTTGAGCTATAGCTTCAGTTTCTTAAAAATGCTAATTAAGTTATCATTTTATAATTTTCTAACTCGCGACTGGTTCTGAACATATCTTCTGAATTTGTTTAAAAAATGAAATTTGTGTAACCAAGTTAAGGAAATGTTGTACTACAATCAGCACATATAGTATTAGTGCAGCAATCAAGTTATTATAAATTGCAGAAGCTTAAAAAGTGCATGATATTGAAATAATTTCAAATTTAATTAAATGCAGATGGATTATGGACAGCCGTGATGAATACACAAAGGAGCGGTTGGATGCAATATGCGACGAATTTAAATTATACAGGTGCCACACAATCTTAAACTGTGCTCGTGCCTGCCCCAAGGGACTGAATCCGGGAAAACAAATTAACAACATCAAGAAGCTAGAGGCTAAATCTCTATAAAGTAAGTATATACTGAATAATATTAATTCATAACTCATGATGAACACTGAGAGGATGTAAAAAGTTAGTTTTCAATAATTTGTCATGTTATTATTCGAAATATCGATTTTAAATGTAATTTGATAGGACATACTACATCGTATCTATCAAAGGTGATGATAATTTGATCTAGGATGATAGTTAGGTGGAGTTTCATAGTGATGTTTGTGTTCAAGACGTGTATTATGTGAGTCAGTAGCACCAGATGTAAAAACAACAGAGTGAGGAGGAGATGACCTTTGTGAATCGGGGATTGTATTGGAAATGATGGATGATGTTGACGACTGGTTTATGTTTAAAATATAATGTGGATGCTTAAACGGTTGGCGACTCTAATAATTTGGGACTGTATATTGCTTTATTATATTTATTTCTATTACTAATGTCTGTTCTTTATGTGCATTATAATTCTGAATAAAATAATATAATCTATGCAAGTTATCAATAATTTATCGGGTAAAATACAAGAAAACCGGAAAGAGATTAATAAAGTGGTAATTATGTTGCATTCACAAATTTTCTCCAATCTTTACAATGTACTATGGTTCAGAATTAAAGATATTTATGTGAGAGATAGGGCGAATCAAGTTTAGAACAAATGATAATCAGTAATCACTGATTCTGGAACAGTTCATTGAAGAGTATAAACAGCTCACCAGTAGCCGGACTTCCACGACTCAAAGTAGTTCTTTGTCTTCGTGTTGAATTCTTCTTTCTTTGCTTAAGCAATGCCGATTTTATGGGAATTCATGCTTGAGAATCTTTCTTCAAGAAATTCTTCAAAGAGTTGTTTGAGGACTTTGCAAAAGGATTTGTGCCTTGAACTGAACTAGAACCATCCTTCTTCCCTACATGTTTGGGAGGCTGAGAGTGCATCTCTAAGGCCTGCAGTAATACAAAGAAGAATTTATTTGTAATTGACTGCCTTGTCAAATAGATGACGACAATGCAATCATAAAGATACCTTCTTTGTTTGTTTCTTTGATTTTTCTCTTTCCCTATAAAACTCAGGCAGAGGTCTGGCTCTGAAACAGAGGCTTGGACCAAATTTCCCAACTTCTGTTTCTTCTTTCTCCTGCAAAAGCATTATACAAACATTTAGCAAAAAAGAAGCATAATATAAACATATAGATGAGCCCATAAATTACTCAAAAGGTTTTATCACATTTTCGTGGATAACAGCTTTGTTAATCACCTTTAGTTTTGCTTGCCTCTGAACATTCTGCGCCTCTTTCTCGTTGAACCTGTCTTCAAGCTTCTGAAAGAAGAATAAATCAACAATTGCAGACAAGAAGTTATTTGATCGTGAAGGAAGCAAAACAAGCAAGCAAATCATTCAAGTAAAATCAACCTTGTACCTGTTTCCTTCTTGCAGCTCTTTCCTCAGTCCTCAAGGTAAAAGGAGTAGATAATGTCGAAGATTGTAATTTTTTCCGACAGGCACTCAAGGACTTGGAACAACTGTCATTATAATCAAAATCATCAATAGTCTGAAATAATAGGTATGGGCATTCTTTAAAAAAAAAAAAAAAAACTTTGACCATTTCAAATTCCACATATGAGATGAATTTGTGATGCAAAACAAAAAATATGAAAAGAAAAAAGGAGAGATAACAAAAAGAAAAGAGAATACGCCTAATTTGCAGAGTCCTTTAAAATAACGTTCAGTTCGAGTTTTAACACCAGTTTTCACGTTTTATGTGGTAACTTGTTTATATAATTTATGATGTGTCCGAAAATAGGACAACTTCCCCTTGTATTCAGTTTTCAGAAATTTCAAGACAGCACTGGATATGGGTTGCGTCTGACACTCTGTACCGGAGTTCAGGTATCATAATAGATTAACTATAGCCTAGCGGCTGCCCCTGTTTTCAAAGTAACAAGAGGTGAACATTACTGGAGGCACATCTGTGATTTATGTGAATTAATGAATATCTCTGCAATACACCATAGTTTATTTGACACAATTTACTGTTTGTATGTGAACAGCAAATTATAGTTTTCTTCTCATATATTGCAAAGTACAAATAAGTGTTGATACGTATTCAATGACAGTTTCATGCATTTTTCGGGTAAGTATATTTTTATTTGTTTCTAGCAATTATGCAGCCAAATACTGTCAAGGCAAGTGATGTAGAACTAACACTGAAGATAGAAGGTGCCACTTTGGGCCACTTGTCTTGCTTCCGGAGGCTAAAGGATCAACCAATTTACTGTCCCTAATAATTTGATGCGAAGAGAAAAATGTTAAGATCGAATCAATTGAAATAACAAATATAATCTCATCAAGTCCTCTATTATAGTATTAAACTCAATTTATTAACATATACTGATATCGTGACATACCTTTTACTTTCTGTGAAGGGGGTTACCAAAGCCTGTCTTGGCATTCCACTCACTGATGCCTGCAGATGTACAAGTACAAATACGATCATCGATACGATAATTAAAAAATCTTATACCCAAATGACTGTAGAAGATCAACAAAGACTGACCGGAGTGGGACAATCTTTATTGGCCTTGTAGATATTCGAATCAGCTTCCGAACTTTCAATCTTTCTGGAAGCTGGGGTTGACAATTTTTCAGGTCTCCTTGTCGGAGTAAAATTAATAAACCTGCGCAACGATTTTGGTGTTGATCTTTTTTTATCTATAGACTCCATTGTAGACCTAATGGTGGCTGGAGTATAAGAATTCTCTTTTCTGGGGTGCAATGGTGGCATAGCTTTCGCAGGAGTAGATGCCACTTTTCGGAACACTGATGATTTCAAGGTAGAAAGAACTGGCCTCTTCTTTCTCTCCATTTGTGCAATATCCTAAATTTACATTGAAAACATCAACACATACATGTACACAATTTGTACTACTACTGCAGGGTAAGGGTAAGGCGTGAGTATGAGGGTAAAATCACTTGTCTTGCCTCAAAAAAATTAAAAGATAGATACAACAGAAAAAGAATTGCGAATGCAATAAAATGATCACCTTTAGCAAAGGGTTATCCAGCTTTGAAACCATATTTTTGTCCTCGAAATTCTCCGGTGGGTCTATTGATCCAATGTTCATTGCAATTTCCCCTAAAACCTTCGTCTCCGTATCCATTTCCACCTTACCAAGTCCCAATTCATCAGGAATCACATAATTTGCATTTGAATTTGAATCATCTTCATTAGCACTGACCATTAAATTCTCCTTTCCACTCTCAGTCTTGATCAATATTTGTTCTTGAGATTCAGGACTACTCTTTTCCGTATCAGGGTTGGTATCAATGCATCCACCGGATCCAAATTCCGACTCAGCGGTTTCCTTAGCAGCATTTTCTTGGTCAAGTAAAGCTGCGGCTTTCTTAGCAGCAGCAATTCTCTTGTAATGAGCTTCAAAGAAAGCCTTCTTTTCAGCCACTGACCCAGGTTGAGCATATCTCTCTGCCTCTTCAACGTGTCGATTTTGAGTAAAAGTAGACCATTTTTCCCATGACAAGGAGGAGTCTGTCATGAACCTCCCAAATGAAACAGACTCTCCAAGGGCATGCAAAGGATTCATCTGCAGCACACAACCGTGACATTTAACATTTATCGAAAACCCGATTCTTAAAAAAAAGATGAGAAAAGAAAATCAAGACTTTACAAACTAATGTAGATGAAGAAAGAATAACTAACCTGGTGTGTTTCATCAGAAGAATAGGAAAAAGGATGCATGACACAAGCTGCATCTCCCATTTTTGTTGCAAGACAAGAACAGAGAAGTAAACAAGAGGCTTAAAAATAAATCTCAAGTTACAACAGCCGTTACACTGAAGTTTCAGTTATGATTTTAGTTATGATTTTATGGGACTTTATTTTGAAGCATTTGAATTTGAAATCAAAGGGGGTTGCTTTTCATGCTTTCAGTAAAAGAGAAGTGTGATACAAATTTTAAATACCATGTGGTAGGGTAGGTTATGGTTACATAGCCTAGTGCCACATTTTGAGGCCGTTATTCGGTCTTTTTCCAGGGTCCACTTTGTTTGAAAAAGTGATAACTTCTTTAACATTTTGTTCCAGTTATTTAAACTGACAAGGGCTTGATTGTAATTTTGGATCCTCAGTGGATTAGTTATTACTTGTAAGATACTGATGATCAAAGACATTACTGTCAATTACTAATCTCATATTTGTTTCCATATTAGTTATGGTTTAAGAGTACAAGATATAGGTAAATAGTCATTGTAGTCAAAGTTAATCTTGTACATTTTGTAAAAGCACCTGGTGTATTCACCAACATTACATAATGACATGGTCACCTCCTAACAGACTGAACAACTGGTTGTAGCAACCTCACTAGCTCCCATTTACATCATATTCATTTCTAACTGCTCGGACAGCCAAAGTTAAACACACATACAATACGTGTCATCATAACTTCTCACTTCAACTCCTTAAGTATAAAGCTCAAAGTAGAATTGTAAAAAGAGACAATTCGCAGAACAAAATAATTTTCGTAAACTGTAGACGAGATCATGAGCAATTAACTTGACCACTACTTTCTTCTAGGTGGATCTCGGCTCAGTCCATGCTTCTTCAATGTTTTGACATAATTTCTCATCAGTGTAAATTTGTTGCTCCCAATATGATACAGATAATCCCAAGTGTATATCCCAGTTTTGTGGAGATCATCAAAAAGCAACCTACAACAGCCACCAAAGTAAACATCATTACTGAATCGATGGAATAGAAGACTTATTGCCCCTCTTATTAATACTTGTCAAACAGAAGTCGCCATAGTGTACCTTACCCCATAGTTTCCTACAGGTTCTCCAGACATGATACCCACATGGCGCCGCCCATATATCACCTGAATCAGGATTGGCATAACGGAGTCAGCACCCTTAGAGAAATACTTGAAGTAAATTCTCTCATTAGAGTTATTAATAATTGGCATTCCCATAAATATATAATGGTGAAGTTTCGTAGTAATATAGTCTATATTTCTATACAAACATGCATTACATTACAAAAAGCATACCTGGTTGCTCATGGTGGTAATACACTCGATCCAGATAGGTTTCGAAATCTCAAAGAAACTTTAAGAGAGAATATCTATGAATTCCAATCACAGAATTGGAAGAGATCACATTACCTTTTCACCTCCAACAGATCTGATCTTACTATCAGCAGCTGGGCTATATATTCTTAAGAATTCCGCTGACATATTGTACACGCTACCATTGGCATATTCCACTTCTACCTAGCACAAAAAAATTACACTAAGGCAGATGAATCTCAAAATCATAATGAAGGTCGATTAAGAATTAATTATGTTTGATGCTAGAAGCCTACAACTAAACATCTAGATCAAAATTGCAACAGTCAATCATTATACTTAAATGTGTATCTTAATCCTTCTCTTCTTTTTCACAATTGTACAAGCATGACAACTCAGCCACAATTTAGCAAAAATAGAAAAAATTTAACCACTATTCTAGCTAAGAGAACCAAACATCTAGATGTAGGAGTTAAATGACTGCTTGAGATACTACAAACTACATACCTGCCCTGGTCATATTGCCAAATTATTATCCTTCTCCCTTCTCTTCTATTACACCCTCTTTCACTCGTTTAAAAATTCATATATTAGGGTTCAACCTGACGTAGACCAAAGACCTTCGGTATCATTTTATAGTAGTCCAAATGCAATTAACAATAGTAATGAGTTGTGAGATAAGCTCTCACGAACACCAATCTCTCCTGGCAGCGCCACAGCAGGGATGCGTCTCAAAGAAGACAACCCCAGCAGAGAGAAACTGATGGAAATTTTGGGTGTGGTTTTGAAATGAGACAATTTTGGGGGATTTTGTAATCAATTCATTTGAAAGAGATTAGAATTTTAACAGTGAGTTCAGTTTCATTTACGAGTACAACATAGTAAGTAAAGATTACACATGAACTAGGAAACATTATAGTAAAACTTTTTGGTCTGTACTGGTATATGTTAATGTGTACAACAAATGATGCTTTCTAATGTAACTAAAAAAATTCCTTGAAAAATAAGATATAAGTAACGATCAATTCTTTCTGAATCCTTTATTTCCACACATCAAAGAAGATTTCCTTATTAAGACAGGTAAAACTTGGAAAGAGGGTTAAAATAGTTCCTTCCACTTGTATTCACACTCTTTCATGAACAAAGTTGCAATAAAAATGCTCTTTATATATGACTATACGAATCATCCAGTTAGAAAACTTATAGCTAAGATTAAATATTGTTGAACTGCATCCACAGCAACTAGTGGACATTGAGGTAATAATGAAAATAATTACAAGTTTCTAACAACAAGAAACGTAATAATAATATAAATGATAGCATGAAATCAACTACAATCATATCTTGTATATTAGATATTACACGTGTTAGCTTGAGATAATGGACTAGTGTACAACAGTACATCAGGATTTGGTCTTCGCAGATATGAGGAAGAAAGAAAGAGAGTTAAAATCAACTAGATAATTTATGTCTCTATACCTAAAAAATTAATTTTAGAGTATCACTTATTAATATCAACATAGTTAAGATACTCAACGCGTATGAACTGAATTTCTAATCTAGTTCCTTCACTAATTACATACCAACAAAAGAAATAGTTATGTACATGAACACATCAAATAAAGACTCAAACTTTCAAATTTGAAGTCATAAATTGCTCCTGTAAATCTCATTTCTAGGTTGAAAACATGAATAAATGAAATGGGTATATGAGAAAACACAAAATAACTATCAATAAATTCACCAAAATTACATACAGCAGCTAAAGGTAACTACACTTCAAGAAAGGGGATACAATAAAGTTTAATCTTGAAGTTGTAAAGAAATTAAATTTGAGAGAACTTACAGACTTGGGAGGTTGTAGGGAGAACTTGGTGAGGCGTGGGGAGTTGGAAGGCATATGTATATATCTTTGTATTGCTTTCTGAAACTGCCTCATTCTTCTCTTCTCCTTCTTCTTCTTCACCGGTTCCAATTGTGATTCAGTTTCGAACTGCTAATTACTCAGGTTCGTTGGGCCTTTACCTCGCGCCCAGGCCCAGATGTTCACTCCGTGTAATGATTTTAACTATGAACTTTGAATGTAAAAAGCAAATTAAAGTACCTATTCATGGGCTACACATCCCAAATAATAATCAAAGCCCACAATTAGTTCAAAACCAGTTCTAAAGGCTCAAAATGTGAGAATAAGGAAAATGAGTCATGAAACATGACACCTCAATCATGACTAAGGTCTCCACCTGGTACCACAGTCATGAGTCATGACTAAGGTCCCCACTTGATAATGATAGCTAATTATTACCATTGATTGACATCAGCATCCCACATGTCAGAGTGGTTCAAGCACACGCCACCACAATTTTCACATGTACACGTGTAATCCATCTACATGATCCAGGTGTCCCAACTGCATAGGAATCAACGCTCATGATTGCAGGTACCTAACCCTAAACCCTAATCTTGGGACTATAAATAGCCCAAGGAAAGAAAGTTTAGGGGTTAGACTCTCTCACTTTACGCACACTCTCTATCTTTGGATTACTCTATTTCCTTATCAACTCTTTCAAAGCCTACTCTTATTCTCACGCTGGAGGCGCCGCGGGGTAAAAAAAAAACCCCTCCGGTGTTGTTTTGCAGATACCCACCAACAGCAGAACCGCATTCCGAGCGTGAGATCTGGCAAGGAAGGACTAGATCGGGATTTGGAGTTATCATTGGCACTAGAAGGAGTCTTGTGGTCAAGGTTCCATTAGACTCGACTAAACCAGCAAGCTATTTCCTTTTGAAAGAATCCTAGTTCATACTATCATGTCTCGTGGTAGCAAACTACCCAAAGTCATAGACCCACAACCATTTCTCAGAGGCAAGAGATCCAACAGCCCCAAGTCCAAGACTAGCTTATGGTCCAGGAAATCCAAATTGTGGCATCCCAGATAATTCGCCCAGATGATGCGTGATGAAATTGAGATGAATAAGTACAAGTACACTGATATCCCTATTGTGTGATTGAAGACAGTGTCTTCTTCAGTTGTTGAAGTTGCAGAAGATCATTACGAGAGAATTTAAGAGCTTGATATTTTAGAGGAGTAATTGTTAGTGCCTTAAATTCTATCAATTGTATTGATTATTGTAACCTGAACTCATTGAAGCTAATCCTACGGATTAGAATTGTAGCACCCTTCGTGGTTTATATTTATAAAATAATATATTCCCCGACTCGTGTTTTTGATTTGGTTAATTTGACAATAACACAAATAATTATCCGCAAACGAAATTGAATAATTTGTAAGTATCGTATTCAACCCCCCCCCCCCCCTATACGATACTTTGGACCTAACACTTTAGACAGTTTGTAAGGTCACTGAAAAGGTTTTGTGCAAAAATGTTTAATTTTCGATTTTATAAAAATGTCGGAACCAAAGTTGCGCGATGACACTATTTATCAGAGAAGCTACTGCCCTGTTTTGTAATTTTGGGAAAATAGGTCCTCTGTCCAAAACCAAACTTTTGACGGATTATATTCTAGACATTCTCTAGATCGTGCACGCGAAAATGGTGTATCAATAGAGTTAACGGTTAATGAGTTATAAGCGTTTTAGTGAAACTAATGCAAATAGTAAAACTCCATAGTTGACTCGACTTTTAAAATGTGTTTCACTTATTTAAACTCACGTTTTCCAAATCAAGATATTTTTGATAAATATTGCAAATACTCAAGAAGCTCCTTGAGGTGGTTTCGTAATTAACTATTAATTTTCCGATTTATTAAAAGTGTTAGAGTGCGAGTTGCGAAATAGTGATTCTATGGAAAGTCAACTCTAGAGGTACTACTTTGACCATCCGTTCTAGCTAAGTAAGAAGGGTAACATCGAGTCGACTAAAACACACAACTTTTTAAGGATTATCAAGATAACGTATTGGTGTGAAGAACGAGATTAGAAATGATTAGTAAACAATATAGAAAATCGTAAGTTAAGTGGACCCGAGAGAGTGAAAGTCGGGTAAAATGGAGTTTAATTAGAATAAGTGAATTGTCAATCAAGTGACTAATTAAGGTTATGTATTGTTTTGGTAGAGGTTCTAGGACTAGAAGAGACATCCAGTTAGAGCTTGCACATCAGACAAGTTTACTAACTCTTACTCTATTGTTCAGAGTAGGTATATTTTCAGATGTTTAATACTTGCTTATTCATATATATATATATATAAGTAAACCACTTACTGTATGTTCATATTTTTTTTATATGATATGAATGTAATATAATTAAAATAAATTATTACATCCTTGAAAAATAACATTTATATTCAAAATTTTCTTATATTATTATTGATTTATATTTGGATTTTTGTATACGAACAATATTAATATATTTATATATATATAATTTATTTGCTATAATAATATATATCACTAACATCTATATATATTATAATGTCAGACTAGTGTATAGGCTTCCAAACACATTGAAGGTAATTTTCTTGATTTTTCCTTTTTTTTGATTTTATTTTAAAAAATATTCTTGCATTTAATAGCATATTAATTGACAATTAATTACACCTATTAAATATATATCATATTTACTATATTATATTTGTATTAAATTTTAACAAATTTTATTTGAACATTATCATTACTATTTCTATATATAATATTATATTCTTCGTGAAAGTAAGATTAGTTTTAGGTAAAATGATGATTAAAACTAATTATATTGTATCGTTTTTATTTCTCATTCAAGATTAGAGCCATTTCTTTTTAGACGATTGTCGAACAGATGAACTAAATTTCTTGAGCAATTATTTGTCGATGATTGTGAATCAAAATAAGTTATAAAAGTTTATTATTCAGTTCACATCTAGAATTTGTGAAAAAGTAATATTATTAAATTTTTGCTTTTGCACATGAACACGGCCAATCACGATAAACTGTGACAGTATATATATATTTTTCGGATAATATTCAGCACTGGTACAAAAGTAATATCGTCATATTTTTTCTTTTGTACATAAATAAATTATACATGGAATGTGACAAACATGATTAAACTGAATCAAACCACCACTCTTTTGGGCAGACTAAATTGATACGAAAATTTTATACATTTTGTTCTTTTATATTGTGACGGATTAAATTAATATTCTAATTTAATAAAATTTATACTATCACCGAGTATTTATATTGTGTGAGGGGTGTCGGTTTTAAAAAACATTATTTAGTTTTTATTTAAATAATTATTAAAATTTAAGATATAAAATGAGAGTAATTTTTCAACGAACAATTCATGTAAATGTTTTGAATCAATTTTTTTCTTAAAATAACTGTCAATGTTTTCTAAATAATAAAATTTTATTTTTCTATTTTAATATTTAAATATAAAATTTTATAAGCTTCGCGCGGATAAATCACCTAGTTTAATATTAAGGGCAGGGCCGGTCCCGACCGTTTTGAGGCCAGGTGCAAAAATAAGAAAAAGGGCCCCTAGAACATTTTTTAGTAATATGTATAAAATTAAAAAAAGCCAACTCAATTAAAACGAACAACAAATCTCTTCTGTATTTGCAACAATTATTATTTACCATAAAATTTGAGATGATAAGATTTATTTCTAAATCCATGAAGGGAGGTTTGTGTCAATACATGCTAGAAGTTCTGGTTCTGTTAAGGTTGGCTTAACATTTGGTAAATTCTTGCATGTCACCGTCAGTCCGTCACAACCAAACTACAGAATCTATAGGAAATTGCATACACATCAAAAACAAATATTTATCCGATAACTATGCTGACACCTTGACCTGTTTAGATATAGGTGTCCTGTTTTCAATAGATACCTCAATAGTTAGTAGTTTTGTTACCCATGCATAACAATTTCACTCTAATCTTTTAATTAATTTCACTATTAATTAATGTTAAAAGAGGAAGCCTCGATTAGAAGAAATACACATATTTTTTGTATCATTACTATCTTTAACAGGTTTCAATCTTAGAAAACATGTGTTATTGAAACTAATGCTTAGAATCAATATCCAGTGTGTGAACCTAAACAATGATTACACAAAAAGATATTAACTACAAATTTTAACATTCCTGCTCATACAAAAACAAACCAAAATATTAGTAGAGATCAATGTATAAGTAATTACATAGAACACTATCATTAATAACATCATATAAGAGAAGTCACAATTAAGTTTGCAACAAACGATCCCATACAAAAAATAATATAGTTGTATATCTCTCTTTTAGAACTTTTATCATACACATTACCTGCATTTTTGCACTTCTATTCATATTACCAAATCAGTTGGACCAAATCAGTTGGACTAAATCAGTTGGAATAAATCAACTGCACTTTTATCATTGCACTACATTCACTGATTCAATTGCACACCTTCATTATCCGACTCATCCCAATTTTACCGAAACTCTAATGTTCTAAGTAAGAGTAATCCATTAAAATTTGGATAGATTATCAAGTCTTTGTATATCTTTCTAAATAATCTACTCAAATCACCATTAAAATTAGGAGGAGACAAAGACTTGATGTAAATACAAATCACATTACCTCATCGAATTATAAATACCGTACATAATTTCACCAACAACCTGCATATTATATACAAAAGTGAGGAATTTAAGAATATATATAATATAATTCGAAAACTTTGAAAATCATTGACAATACGACGTATATAAATAGAAGAAAAGATTAAAGAAGAGTAGAGTAGAGGGAGGGAGGAATTTTTGATTTAATTTTGATGAGAGAGAGAGGGAGGGAGAGAGTGAGAGAGAGAATTTGAAATTTGAATTAGATTGATGACTATAAATGACCTTGGGAAATGCGGGTATGTCAGTATATATGTTTGTATGTATATGACAAAAGCACGTGACATGTTAAAAGCAGATGAAAATTTGAAAGTTTGAATGACAATTTATGTAATTAAGTATGAAGTTTTAGGGTAGTCAGTCTAAAAAAGACATTGATTTGGTAACAAGATTTATTTATAATAATTTAAAAAGATTAAGTACTCTATTAAGTACGAGCTGCAAATAAAAATATAATATCCAATTTTCGCCGATTCACCGCGACGAAGGAGTAATATTTAAAAAGTAAATCTACCAAATTTCTGGCATTAGTTAAACAACGAAACATATCTTCCTATTAAGTACGAGCTGCAAATAAAAATATATATCCAACTTTTCGGTAATTCACGGCTGACGAATCACACACAAATGTCTCTACATTCATCGGGAAACGTGACCGACGACGACGAGAGAGATGAAAAATTAGTAATCGAAGAAGTTGAGTACAAGCGTATGGACGGTAGTGTGCCGAAGATTTTATCCGGCGACATCGCGTCCTGTATCACCGTCGCCGAGTTTATGATCGCTCTCGGTACTCACGCTGGTTCCGTACATATTCTCGATCTTCTAGGAAATCAGGTAGTGCTTGCTATTGTTTTTTAGCTATAAAATGTGATGAATTGCTTTAGGTATATGTATGTTAGGTGTATGTATGTTGTTGGTGGTTTTGTAGCTAAATGTTGGCGAAGTGATCATTTGATTGATTGTTTTTCTGGTAATGAGAGTTGATGTGCTATATGTGTTCCGTATATTTTGGATTTCATATATTAACTACTTTGTGATGGTAGCATTGGGTTAATAATAGTTTTTAGTTAAGAGAGTTGATCTGCACAAGGTTTATTTAGGTATGTATGCGGTGAATTATGTTTTTTTGCATTGTAATTACTGGATCTATGACAAGTTTTATGACATTAAGATTTGATTTATGCACGTGTGATATATTATAAATTTCATCGATCTGTTTGTGACTGGTTACTTTTTACACCTTCGCAAGTTTACTGGATTCGTAGTTTAGTGTGTGCACATGTGGAAATTAACACGTGGTTAATGTTGTAGTTTGCACTACCAACATTCATTGCATGTAGATTGTAATACAAACAAAAGAAGTCAATTGTAACTTGTAAGAAAGTAAAAAAGAAATGAAGAATTAGCTATACATTTGAAATTCTCTAGCCGACATACAATTTAATGCCATTCAGCATGGCATTAATACATATCCTGATAGAACTAGCTTCGCTAAATTTGTGAAGTATCTTTGTGGAAAGAGAAAATGTAAACTAATCAAGGAGCTGCTTTTGTGATGGTAAGTGTCATAATTTATAGGATAATTGATATTGATCAATGTTATTCTTCTCTTAGAACATATACGGTAAATAATTTAATAAATTGTGTCTTTTCTGGCTATGCATATAACTATGAGAGAAGATTATTTCCTTTCCATGGGTATGCTCTTAAATGAATAATTGACTTTTCACTGCACAGATTAAGGAGTTCAGACCTCATACAGCTACTGTCAATGATCTTTGCTTTGACACTAAAGGTGAATACCTTGGTAGCTGTTCAAATAATGGATCTATTGTAATAAATAGTCTATTAACTAACAAGGAAGTGAAACTCAATTATGATAACCCGGTGATGGCTATTGCTCTAAATCCAGATTATGCAAGAAATTCCTCAAGCAGATTTGTTGTTGGAGGTTTAACTTGCGGTTTATATATCAATAGAAAAGGGTGGATATCTGGTTACAGTGATCAGGTATGTCTCTGTTTCTTTTATGTTAAGATTTATCTTGCAAAGTCGAAAGATTGTGAAATTCATATAGTAGTTTTGGTACCTTGATATCTAGACCAAATCGTATTATATATATTTTTTGTAAGGTAATTCACTCCGGTGGAGGTCCAATTTGTGTGGTGAAGTGGAGAACAAGTTTGATTGCTTGGGCTGATAATGTAGAAGTGGGAGTTTATGATACTGCAAGTGATCAAGTCATGACCATTATTGAGAGACCATCACATGGAAGCCCACTCCCTATGGTTTTGCTTCATCACTTAGTTTGGCAGGTTTGTTAGAAAACTAACATTGCCACAAAATTGGAACATGTTAAAAGGGCATGATTGGACTGCAGATTTGGAGTGATAAACTGATAAGCATTATAGGAATTCTTACTAGTAATATTCACATTTTTTTCAGACATCATATTAATCTGTTTCCGAAATGTTAATGGATGATTATTACTATCTCATCAAATTTAGGATGATAGCCTACTGGTCATTGCCTGGGTAACATCTGTGAAAATTGCATTGATAAAAAGTAATCAGAACCAGGTGGATGTAAAGGCGTCATTTGAAACCAGTTATTATATTTCGGGAATTGACCCTTCAGAAATACTTTGGTTGTTCTAGCTTATATTCCTGGAGAAGATGGTGAGAAGGAAATTAGCAGCAGCAATCTGTCACGGCAGGTATTGATTTATTCCTTTTCATAGTTGTGAATTGATTTTATGACTCATCTGTTCTCTGCTTCATGTTGAATTATACACGTTTCTGTAATTGCTAAATGCAAACTAGCTTTAGTTTGTATCATGTTTTCTTTCTGTTTGGTTCTCCCTTGTATAGGATTATGGAGCTATCTTAGATGTTGTGACTACATTATTACTCAAAATTATGTTTTACTGCCAAAAGTAAAAGATGATGAGGTTATTGTCGTAATTATTGAGAGATAATGCACTACATATACTGCTAATTCTCTCATACTTTAACACTCTAATTTATATTGGTATCAGATTATCTAAAGTGGTCAGGTGATGATGAAATCTCAGCAAACAACTTTGATAAATATTTGTGGGGTGGGGGTTGGGGTGGAGTGTATAACTACTATAAATGCGGTTTACCGAAATTTGAAAAATTGTCAAGATAAGACTAATATGATTCATATTCACTATTCATCTTGTTTATTATATGAATGTCTTGTTTTCACCAATACATAATTAACCTTCACAATGTAATACTTCCTTTTCATTTCTTGTTATATAATGAATTTTTTAACCTTATATTGTATAATCACATTTTTAGATAGTAGGAACATGCACTAGATGACCTTGGACCTAGAGCTAGAGGGATAAGTTAGCTGATCTAAAGTATTTAAACTTATTCTGCACAGGGAAATGCTCAGAGACTAGAAGTGCATGTAGTCACGTGGAAGAATCATGAGTTTGCAACAGATGCACTGTCTATTACCTTGCTCATGCTCCGTTCTCAGGTAAAAATACCTATTTTCTTTTTCAAAAGGTAAATTTACCTTGAATCATATATGGTTGGCAACTTGCCATTATAGCAACAATAGTAACTGTGAACCTTTAAGTGTAGGGAGCAGCTACGCAGATGGTCAGTCGGCAATTGGTGATGAGCCATTGTGTTATATTTTAACCCTTAAAGATGTAATCATTGCAAAGCTTAGGTTCGTCTCCCTTTTTGATTCACTGAGGATGTGCTCTCACTCTATATGGTGTCATCTTCTGCATAACTTTAACTGTTCAATTGAAAAGGTACTATATAACAATTGATGTATGATGGTTAAAGATCTACTTCCATACTAGCTTGGAGTATTAGATGTCACTTATCAGATATGGGTGCTGAATCTAAACAAGTGCAGTTCAACTACTCCAAAATTTCTTGTATTTTTTAGTATCAGACAAATTTAGGTGTTAACAAATAACATCTATCATTTTCTGGTACCTTGCTAAGAATAAACCTAAAAAACATGGTGGAATTTAATTGCCAAAAGTTCCTTTGTTTTATCTCTATTCTGTTGGCGGTCAATGCCCTCCAACTTTCAACTATTGCAGTTGTTTCTACTTATTTGTGCAGAGGTTTTGGGTTTTTCTTGTTTGTGTTATTCTGTATTTTAGTTACAATTTCCATCCTTCAGTATACAATTTTCAGTCTAATAATTTATGTTATTCTGTATTTTAGTCGGTATGTTTTGCAAGGAAAACCTCTAGCAGCAGTTGAAGCAGAAAAGGGACATAGTGAGCTTTTTGACAAAGTACTTTTCTCATCTTTAAACATTTTTCTTGCGGTTACGGGTGTTTATTTGGGGAGATGGGACTTGATTTCTTTTCGAGGAAGGTTACCAGTCAAACTGAATACTTATGCATTAATGCACCTGTTTCACTAATATAAACTTTCAGGCTGAGTAAATTAAAACACCTTTTTGAACTTTGTTTGACATTACTTTTTGACAAATTTTGGTATGCATATTTTAAGACATCTAGTCCATTAGTGAAAGTGTCTGGTGATTGCAATAGTTTCTAATTTTCCAACATTTAGTACTTTGTGGAGTGAAGGGTTTTGAAGATACTAAATTCTTACAGTATTACCGTTGTAATACATTAAGTTTGTAGTCTGTCATTACTTTGGTGTTAATGTTCTCGATCTCCTGATTGTCTGTGTTTCGTACAAATGTTGAGTTTACCCGGTTGCTTGTAAATGTTTATCGGCTTACCTTGCGACCCTTACCCTTTTTTCTTTATGCAGTCATTACATCTTGATGGCTAAATGAATTTTACGTTGCTTGAATACATTGCTTGAGTAGTGAAATAGTACTGTTGAAAATTTAATGGATTTTGTGTTTCTTTTTTCTGGGAATTCCAAATCTATGGATTCTTACAGGTTTCAAAACTGATGAAAACAAATTGTGAAAAAGCAGTTTCATTATTGATGCAGCACAAGGAGTTGATTACTCCCTCTAATGTTGGTTTACAGCTTACAGCTGCAGAGGATGGCAGATACCTTTTACATCGATATCTGCATTCTCTGTTTAAAGCAAACATTTTTACAGGGAGGATATGTCATGAAATGCAGGTATACCTAGAGAATATAGCTATATAATGAATTTACTTGAACTTTCTTATCTTTTAACTTGCGGCGGTTATTAATTTTTAGAGAAAGTTAGTATCGATGCAAAAAAACCTCATAATTTTTGGTCAAGATGTGATGTCTTAACTTGAGTATCGAGAACATGATTTAGCTTGAACAAAATTTATTTTTTCAAATAAAATTAAGTTAAAACCTATTGTCACCTTGGTTCATGTTGGCTGTACTTTAGACGTCTAAGAATAATTTCTTGATGCAAGTGTCAGATTAAGACAAAATAGAACCAGAATCATGTGTTGATAAATTAGAAGTTGTCATTTAGGAATATACCACTGTGTACATTCTTTTCGTATTTGTGCAAAATAATAGACATGGATTGACCGTTAGGCTGTCTACCAATTCCTCGGTGAATCTTGATTCTTGAGATGTATAGCATGTTTTAGTTAATATATTGGTGGACACAGTACTTATTCAATAGCATATCCCTCGAGTCATGAGATGTAACAGTCTTTCATTTTTATTTTACTTTCAAACTGCTATAGTTATTGCCGATAGGTATCAGTACCATCTGAAGCATGAAAATTCATTATTTATGAACTTCAACACTATACTTCGGAGCTTGAACCTTTTTTACCCAAACATGACTCGCACGACACACATTCTCTTCTTGCCTCTTCGTGACAAGTCTTCTAATGCTAGTACAGATAAGTTCTAGACACAACATTATACATGGCATTTTACATGCATTCCAACTTTCCAAGAAGCTAATATCTTGCATTATATAGTTGTATACACGAGACTTATTTTGTGTTGGATCCTTTGATTAAAATGGGGACATTTTTAGCAATTTAAAGATCAAGTATGAGTTAAACTTATGATTCAAAATATATATGTGAGAAGAAAGAAAGTAGCAAGAATGAGATAGAAGTAGAGAAGACGCTCAATTTGCAAAGTTCTTTAAAAAATCATGTTTAGTCTGAGTTTTATTGTTACTTTTTGTGAAGATGTCTTACTTATCATATTTATTTATTAATATATTATGTTGTATCTCTTACCCGTCCCTAAAAATTGGACAGTGTCCCGCTGTCCCAATTTTTAGATTTTTTAAGCCTGATACTCGGATGTGTCGTGTCCGACACTTTGTACCCAAATCAGAGTAACATAGGATAGAACCAATCTCTCTAAATTAAGCGTTGTAGACAATACGTACAATGTCATATAAATATAGGAAACAAACCCGTATAGGCCAATGAACTAAAGCCCAGAACAACTGGACTGTAATGAATAATCCAACTAATAAACCAGTGTAATATAAGTTTATGTATAATATCGGGACTGATCGTCCAGTCCCCATCAGCGTGCATAGAACCAAGATATGCTATTAAATCCAACGTCTATGTATTACCGGTGTAATTCATTACCAAAATTGTAACAAAGTATGGTACCTGGTCAAATTAAAGAATACCAAGTTTCATATAAAGTACCATGAGGCAATCATTTAACCCCCCCCCCCCCCCCCACACACACACACACTAAAGTTGGTATTGCCTCCATTGTAGTTGTCGTTCTGTAGATTGTCACTGAATTTGAAGAAGGGAAGGGTTTTTCCCTTGGTTATGATCTCCTGTACATGTTCTTTTTGTCCAAGTTCTTACACAAACATCCTTCCGCTGCATAATGATAATTTTGTGGTAAAGTATGTTTGTCTTGTTAGATTTTGGTGCTGTCTAGTTTTTTTTATCTATAAACAAACTGTTTATATACATGATTTCCTACTCAATGACTTTTGATTTGTCATTCTATATGTGTATTATATATGCATATAATTGGTACTTATGACTTATATATGATAGATATACAATCTTTTTGTAAAATTTGCACCTAGCTTCAGTGCACCTTGAGTCTAGGATCAAGGAGGGTCTTGCGCATCAGTGCACCCTTCTTCTTGAATAACACCAAGATAAATAATTTAATCATATTTCAGGTTTATACTTGCCTCTTGCTTCCATTTGGGTAGGCATTGTGATTCTTGTGCAATAAAACCAGCCGCTTTTAAAAAATATTTGTGGTTCCTCGCAAATTCATCTATATCTCATTACTGTTGTATCTATTATAAAATCTGAACTTGGTGCCATTTATGCACCGTATAACAAATTGTATTTCCACCAATTGATTACAATAGGTTGGGCTGTACGCGGAGTATGATTTGGAGATGCTGTTTCCTTTCCTTCAAAGTAGTCAGTATTATACGTTTGAGACGGTTAGCTGTTTAACTGGCTGCCATGCTCTAATCCCTTTAAAGGTACTTTATTTTAATGATTTTGTCCCAAAAATTCAATTTCAGGCATATCAAATCTGTAGGAGCAAAGGTCTGATGAGGGAGGAAATTGTCCATCTTGAGAGAATGGGAGATCCCAAAGGTGCTGTACGAGTTCTAATTAATGCATTACGAATAGAGAGGTATAATTTATGGGTTCTTGAATGTTATTTGCGTTCATATAACATTCTAGATAACTGATCAGTGCATACTGAATTGAAGGCAATAAACTTTGTGAGCATGCAACATGACGATGAACTTTGGGAAGAATTGGTCAGACAATGCATAAATAAACCTGAAATGGTAAATTGCATTATAAATATGCTAGAATATTAATTCATATTTGATTCTTCCCATTGCATGCATATAAATTGTTTGATATGAATACCACTAGAAACTAGACAGAGGGGGGGGGGGGTGAATGGATAGTTTGATATATTTTTCGATTCTTGAAAACACAAGATAAATTGTATATGATTATGCTATGTTATATGCAGAAGGTAAACAACACACACAATCACTTTAATGTACTTTGTATTAAGTAAATTAAATACTACAGCTTTCCAAAAATTCACAATCGAATTTCTGGCTTCTAAACAAGAACAGTTTGTATCTTGCTTGCTTACAGAGAAAAGAGTTCTATGAATGAAACTATGTGTATCTCTCTTACAGCTTACAGTAGTGTGTGCACGATATATATATATTCACCTATACAAAACTAGGCACACACAATATTACACAGCTACCCCTTACTGAAAGTCCAACTTGTCCTGCCATAAGAAGTTCACTGTGTCAGGAAGGACCACCTGCTCTTCGGAGTCTTTCCCGTTTCTGTAGCTGCTTGTCTCTTATCTTTCTCTCCAAGTTTAGCTGTAGATTTGCCATCTGTTCTTTGGACCACCTTGCCAGAACAAATGCTTTAGTATTTGTCTCTTTTGATTCTTAGTTCTGTACCTTGATTTGTCTTGTTGTAAACGGCTAAGTGTTGATATCGTGAACTCCACTTTATTCCTGACTTCACGATGTCCCTTGTGAAGACTACGCGATATGGCCTTTGAGGACTTCTTGACATAGACCATTTGAGGACTTCACGATCTAGCCTTTTGTGTGGACTATGCGACATAGGTCATTTGAGGACTATGCGACATAGGTCTTTCTGAGTACTTCACGACATAGGCTAATTGAGGACTTCACGATCTAGTGCATTATGACTTTGCTGACTTCAACACTTCACGACATGGGTCTTGAGGACTTCACGACATAGTACAAAATGGACTATGCGATCCAGCACTTCTCGACATGGATATTGGTGACTTCACGACATAGCTATATTCTGACTTTGCTATATAATGCCTTAGACAAATTTCTGCAACTTATTTCTTCATGGCCTTATTCATCTCTATCCTGCTGCATGAACAATTCTGAACTTCTACCAGGACAATTATTCAATGGCCTATATACATTCTAGAGTGCAAGAAATCTACTAAGCTCATTATAATTCTGAGCATACATGATCAAGCTAATGTTCATGAGAACAAGACAAGTACATATAGAGACCTATACTATATCCCAGTGATAGAATTCACTAGGTCATGTATTGTGACATAGTCACATAGTGTAGGCTTGTTAATAGTGGTATTCAGACATGTCTTGAGCCTAACAATCTCCCCCAAATTGTGAGTAAGACCCTTAGGCACAATTTCATGTCTGATAACAAGCCTAACTAACATAAAAAGAACAAAAATAAAGAAGTTGAATGTAAGAACAGAATTTGATAACAACTTGGAAATTTAAGCTTACATAATTTTTCCTTGAGCTACATAGCTTCAGTTTCCAATTGTTTCTCTAAGAAATCATCATAGACCTTCTTCTTCCTTATTTCTTCATTCTTCTTTATTTCAGAGATGGCCAGTAGAATTTCATCTCTTGCAGTCAGTTCTTCAATGAGAGGAGAGTCTTTTAGATCTTCAGCTACTGTTCTAAGGGCACTTTCCACATATGAGTGTATAAACTCCATCCTTATCTTGCTTTTTCCTCCATAATGATTTTTTTACTCAACAGTATAAGGATTTTGCTTTACCCTGCACAACCCTTTCTTCCTTAGCTCCTTTGCTCTTTCTTCCATCTCAGCCAACTCCTTTTCTTTCTGACACATCTTTTCTTCATTCTGCTTCTTTATATTTTCTTTATATTCATAGTGCATCTTCATGAATCTAGAAATCTCTATTTTCCACAACCTTTCTTCCTTTTCTTCAAAATTTAACAAGGCATTGATTCTTTCTTGCTCATAGGTGTCGAAATATTTCCATCCCCCTTGCTTCATTATTCTTTCTCTTCCATCAGTGTATTTGATCTCTAGATGGTTTAGCTTCACTTTGACTTCAAAGATCCTTTGAGCCCTCAAAAATGCTAGGGCATCTTCATCATAGTCCTCATCTAGTGGAAGCACATTGATGCCAATAACATTTGTGAGTTTTCCAGTCTTCTTTGTTATCCTTATCCTTCTGGGTACACTCTTGATCTTCATATGCTTCACAAGAGTTACCTTTCTGGAACATGGAGAATCAGTCTTCAGTGCCACATCACTTGGAAGAAGCTTCATTCCTTTTCCCTTCATCCACTGTAACACTCCACTAGCTGTGACTTTGTGGAAGTGTCTTTTTGATATTCCTTCTGTGGCTTCTTCTTTCTTATGTGGCAATTCAGGTTCAGAAGTCTTGAATAATGATTTTGGAGGATCATTACTAACAGTACCCACCCTAGACTTGGAGTCTTGTGTTGTGGTTAAAGTACTGCTAGCAAAGTCCTTGACTTGCTGAATTCCACTTCTAGTTTCCTTGACTGTTGTTCCCTTGGAGTCCCTTCTGTCATCATCAACACCTTTTGATCTTTTAGATGTTTTGCTCCTGCTGATGTCACTTGATCCATCCTTATTACTCCTTGACTGTGATCTCCTTCTGTAAGTTTTCTCCTCATCATCATCCTCACCATCCTTCTTCTTGCTCTTTTCTTTAATAGATTCAGGAATGACTCCATGAGTTAAAAAGGATTGTAGAGTGTGAATCATTTCTAGCTCTTCAGCTGTCCTAACTCCTCTCTTGGATCTCAGCATCTGCAACACATGGTTGATCTTAGCATTGTTCTTTCTTGTCAAATCTGAGGGAATCACCAGTTGGTCAATGCTGCTGTCATGAGATAGACTTTGGAAGATTATTGTCCTTGGTTTGGAGATAACCTCAGGCAATCTTTGATTTTGGTCTATCTTCAAGTCATCATGTAGACTTCTGTTGTTCACCCCATGATTTTCAATCAATTCCAGAATTATTGACAGCTCAGTAAATCTCAGTCTCTCTAGAGTTTGAAGTGATAGATGCCACAAGTAATTGTCCTTGCTCACCATGATAATCTCTCTTAGATGGACATCATTGATTTTCCTTACTCCCACAGTGAAGTACTTGATGCTTTCCTTGAGCTTCTCTCTGTAGACCCTTGCATCTTCTTGAGCATTTTTGTAGATGGCTTTCAGAAACTCCATGAAGGCATCATCATGATAGATATTTGAATTTGCCACTTCCTGTAGTTTGGCCTCTGTGATTATTGTAGCTTTGATAGGTTTGGCATTAGGAATTGGTTGAGGGGCTGGAGTGTTCTTTGGCATTGTGGATGGATAGTAGGTGGTTGTGACTGTGCTCTTCTGGCCTTGTGCACTTGTGACCTCTACAGGGGGAAGAATTATTGGCTTTATTGTTTCTTCAGTTACTTTGCCCTTAAGCTTTTGCTGCTTGGCAGGTACTCCCCCTTTCTTTTTCAGAATGACCTCCTTTTCTTTCTCCCCCTTAGGCTTGGAATCAGAAAAGATGTCTTGAGCTTCCCCAGGGATAGGCAGGTTCATGTGTCTCATCATTGATGTCATCATTTGTTGTTGCACCAACAAGATATTAGAAGTGGAGTTGGTTTGATCATCCATCTTGGCATTAAGCTGCTCCAAGGAGTGAGATAGTCCTTTGTTTTCTGCTTTCAAGATTGTGCAGAGTCAAGTTTATGTTTAAGAGATAAACAGTTAGCAATCACAGTCACATAGCATGTCATGCAGTTTGGCTTACCACAGAAAGAATCATGACTAGAATTTATGCTAGCAGAATGGTTACTCAGGTTATCAACTTCAGCAATCTCAGGCTTACTACACTTATGAGTCAAATGATTAACAGATAGGCATTTTTGACATTGTTTCCTGGGAGCATTTGGCACATAAGCATAGTTGTTCCCCTTGTTAACACCTACCTTACCATTTCTGTTTTGTTTCTTTTTCTTAACAACTTCTTTCTTAACTTTAGGACTCTTGACAGGGTTGTCTTTGGTCTCTTTCTGACTGACAGATTTAGGAGAGGAAGAAGTGTCTTTAGCAGCCTCATCTTCTTCAAGAAGTTGTTGTTTGATGATCAAAAGTTCTTCATCAAACTCAACAACACTCTTTTTGAAAATGGGCTTTTCAACACTAGACAGAATGGTTGGGGCATTTTTGTTTGTAAAAGATTCTTTTCCTTTGCCCTTTGCCTTCTTCCTTCCTTTATCATTCTCATAGTCAAAACCAACTCCAACCTTGCAGTCTTCAGTGTGTTCCTTGTGATAGGTTTGAATAAGCTCAGATGAGTTTTTGAAACTTCTTAGCTTTAATTCATTTTCAGCAATTTGCTCTCTAAGAGCTTTTTCTATTTGTTCAGCACAAATAACTTTGTTTTTGAGATACTCAATCTCCTTATTCAAACCATCAAGGCTCACCACCATTAACTCAAGTTCCTCATTCTTTTCTGTAAGCTCAAGGTTCTTAGCAGTTAGCCTGTCAATTTCTTCATTAGCAACTAACATGCTAGTATGAATATTAAACATTTCAGTGCTCATGTCTTCAACAGTCTGCTTATATTGAAAGGGAGTCATATCAAGAGAAGTAAGAATAGGTACCTGACTTGAAGAATCACCATCATCAGAGAATGCCATCAAGGCATAGTTTGAGTACTCTTGTTCTTCTTCTTCATCAGAGTCATCCCAGCACTTTCCCTCATCAATAAAAGCTTTACCCTGTTGTTTCTTGAGTAGAGCTTCATACTTGGCTTCAAGCTCTAAGTATGCTTTATCCTTTTTGACCTGTTTAGGCTTCTTGCACTCAGTGGCAAAATGCCCAAGTTCATTGCAGTTATAGCATCTTATTTTGGACCTATCCACACTCCCAGATTTGTATCCTCCTTTAGCTGCTCCAGCAATCCCTTTTCCTTTGTTGAAAGAGTTTGAGCTACCTGAACCACCAGCATTTCCACTATTGAATCTAGACTTGAATGGCTGCTTCCTCTTAAACCTGATGTTAGGATATCTCCTAGCCATATAAGCAAAAGATTTGTTTTCCATCTTGTCCAGCTCATCTATGCTGTAGAACTCATCCTCCTCAGGTAGATCATAGACAACCTGAGATTCATCACCAGTGTCATCACTTTCCAGTTCCTCAATCTTGACTTGACTGACTTTTAGAGATTCCATTCTTTGACCTAGATTGTCAGCAATAAGGGCACAAGAGGTATTGGCCATTAATCCTTTCTTTTCCTGAATAGATCTCTTTTGAAACAGCTCTAACTCATATGTCTTCAAAACACCATACAGTACATCAAAACCAATCTTTGTTAGATCTCTTTCTTTAAGGGAAGAGATTCTTGGTTCCAAGTGATCTGGAAGAGTTGGTAAAAACTTCATATTGAGCTCTTCTGTCTCATAGTGTTTGTCATAGAGTTTGAGCTCATTTATCAGCTTATTGAACCTCTCAAATACTTCTGTGATTCCCTCCTTTGGTTGTGCCATGAAAGCTTCATACTGTGAGACCAGAATCTGCTTTTTGTTCTTCCTTACCTCAGGAGTTCCTTCACATAGCACTTCTATGAGATCCCACATTTTCTTTGCACTACTGCAGTGAGCAACAGTGCCATACATGTTGAAATCCATAGATTCACAGATGATAAGTTGGAGATGTCCATCCAGTGCTATTTTCTCCTTTTCAGGATCAGTGTATTTTGTGGGGTCTTTAGGAACATGCCTTGCTGGTATTATCTCAGTGCCTACTGTTGTTTCAGCAATCTCAATCATTGGAGTAAAGGGACCATGCTTTAGAATGTCTAAATACATGGGATTAGAAGCTTTGATGAAAAATAACATCTTCTTCTTCCATAAGTTGTAGTGCTCCTTGTTGAAGGGAGGAATCTTGATACTGCTTAGTTTCTGTGAACTCATTCTTGATCTTTTTCTGTTTGTATGTTAACAACCTGCTTTGATACCACTTGTTAGATATGAATACCACTAGAAACTAGACAGAGGGGGGGGGGGTGAATGGATATGTTAGTCCTTGTGTATTGCAGAAGGGGGGGGGGATGAATGCAATACTGATAAAATTCAATCTAAATTTCAACAACTAAAATCAAGATTAAACGTTATCAACAATATATGCAATCACGAACAGTATTCAGTAAGAACAAGATTCACAAAATAAATGTTTTATTTATTTTGCAAAGTGTTGCTACAACCTCAAGAAAGAATTCTCGAGCTTCGGGTTTTCTTCAAAGACACTTGCTTGTCTTCGTTACAATTCTAGAATGAATTGATAGTAGGTATAAGACTAACCCTATCACTATCAGTCACGGGTTTGTGAAGCTGCTGTCACTGTCAAGTGGCAGCTTCTTACAGATTGTCTTACCCATGTGACTTTCCTAAATTGCTAACATGTCAGATATACATTACAAAGAAAGCAACCTAGATTCATTCCATTTCCAGCTAAACCAATTCAGCAGATAAAGACTTGACCTTGCTCTTGAATTGATTCGCTTTTGTTTTGCAGTGCTTGAAGCTTCTGTCGTAGTCTTGCAGACTTGGTGCAGCTTAGGGATACTGCATCACGCCTGTTTCTTGAACATTTAAACTGTCACGGGATTTGACTGAGAAAGATACCTTGCATAAGGATCTTTATTGAGACAGTTACTTTTGCCGCAAAGCTTGCTGTCACAGGAATGATCTTTTGGTGACAGTATGAGTTCCCCGCATAGAGTGCTGTCGAGGATCCCAAACTTGCTGTCGAGGGCAATAGTTGCTGTCGCGTAGTCTTCCGCCAATGTTGCTGTCAGAGTGAATATGCTGTCGTGACTTGCAACATTCTGTCTTCTTGTAATCTTACTGTCACAGCTTTAGGACAGTAACCTTTATTCATGTTGTCATTCAAAAAGCATTCTTTGAGGCTTGAACACATAAGTGAACTTCTTCCAAATAATACAACTAGAATAACATTACATACTGATTACAAGAACATACTTTGGCTATGACAGTATGTTCTACTTAATTTGAAAAATTAAGTACAATCAAAGTTAAGTTATTTCAATGCTATCACCCATAAATCCCAACAATCTCCCCCAATTTGTTTTTATGGAAAATAACAACAAATTTACAATATGTGCTGACAACTTAACTAACAAGATCAGAATTTAAGAATTTTCACTTAGCTTGAGATCTCCTCTTCTGTCTTGCTGCATCCTCTCTTTTGAGAGCTTCTGCCAAGCAGCTTCTTAGACTTTCTACAAGAGAAATTTCAGCAGCAGACACTGCATCATCCTCTACTTCATCAATGATCTTCTTTATGGAAGGGGATATGAGAGAACTAACATCCCTGAGATTCAGCCATTGCTCTATATCATATGGATAGGTTCTGAAATGAAGTTCTTCATTAATGAGCTTGAATCTACTTCCAGGATAAGCATTGAGAGACTTCCTTCTTTGCTTGTCCATTTTTGAGTTTTCTCCTTTTCTCCCTTCCAATAACTTCTCTATCTCATCAGAACAAATCTGTTCCAAGGGATGAATTGAACCAGCTACCATATACTGTAAATCCTTCAGAGTGGATGTTTTAAGCTTATGCAAGCTGCAAACATAGATTTCTTCTTTTAGGAACTTGACTCTTAGGGGATTTTCCAGCATATATGGTTGATAATTTGGAGCTTCACTTTCTGCCTTGTTAGAGGCCTTGTGTTTTTCCAGTAATTCAGCTTCCTTCTTATCAAGTTCTGACTGAGTTTGAGAATATTCAGAAGATTCAGGTTGTTTGCTTGGCTTGGGTTCCCCTTCCTTAGTTGGTTGGGTTTGCCCTTCTTCTGTGGGTAAATCATCAAACTCATAGTACCAGTGGTATGGTATAGGAGAGGCTGGGAGATCAGTAAGAATATCAGCATCATCAAAATCTGCAAAGTTATAGCCAAATTTCTGATAAAATTCAGCATCCCTATCTGCCTGATATTTTAGAACATGTTCCATGACAGCCTTTGAAACATCATCATAGCTCTCCAGCAACTCTACCATTCTTTCCAGGTAGAAGAAATCAATTCTTCTTTTATCTATGGTTGATGTACTTTTCTTGGTTGATGTGGCTACCAGATTGAAGTCCTTGTCAATCTTGGCTGACCTTGATTCTTCCCACCACAGAATGTACTCAGTGGCCTCTTGATTTGCATCCAGCTTAACCTCAACGCTCTTGATTTCTCTTGATTGCATTTTTTGAATCTTGAGACTGTTGGGAGGAATTGATTGAATTGGCTTTTTGAGATTCCTGCCAAATCCAGTGGCCTTTTCCTTTCCTGAGTACTTGTGCTTCCCTGTAGGTTTCTGTCTAGAAAACCATGCCTTAGCTTTAGCTTTCAGTCTTTTGGACTTGACAGTAGCCTTGGCTTCATCCTTGACAGAACCTTCCTTGACAGTACCCTTGTCGACAACATCTTCCAAGACAGCATCTTCTATGACAGTATCCTTGTCGACAGTACCTTTGGTGACAGCATCTTTTTCAGCATTTATGCAGTCAATAGCACATCTAAGAATGTTTGCCTCCAAAGCTTCCAGTATTCTTGACTCCTCTTCATCTGTTGCACCAGCATCTTTCTTTTCCTGGCTAGGAGTTTCTTCATTGCCTTCATTCTGGGATTGAATACCAGTATTCCCAGAATTACTTCCACCAGCATTTCCAGCATTTCCAGAAGCTTCACCACCTCCATCCTCACCATCTTCATCATCATCATCATCATCATGGGGAGGAATGTTATAGAAGCAACTTCCACCTTGATCATTTCTTTTGGCATTGGCTCTAGTGATTAGCTCCTTCATTCTAGCTCCCAGTGCCTTGTCTCTCAACACCAGCATTTTGTAGATTTCTTGACCAGCATGAACTCTTCCTGGATTGGCATTTGAACTGAGTATTCCATCTAGTACCTTCAGAATTGACTTGGTTTCCATTCTGGATGGGCTACCCAAATTCATGAAGTTGTTCCTTCTTGTGCCATCCTTAGTTTTGGATCTGTAAAAAACACTTGGTGGATTTGAGTAGACTTCAGGTAGCTTCTGTGTGATCAGGTTCTGGATTTGCATATCCAATATTTCATTGAATGGTCTTTGAGTTGCCCTGATCTTTCCCTTCAAAGCACACAACACCTTTGCTGGTAGACTCTGCAATAGCTGCATTGTGATGAAATAAGATATGCCAGAAGTGAGATAAATACTTACAGCCCATCTTTTCTCATCATTCACCATTACACTGACACTAGTAATTTGTTCCTTTAACAGTTTTGTGGTGTTGGTTGGACGGTTGCTAGGAGCATTCATTGCTTCTTCCACCAAACTGCTAAACTTACTGTCATGGTTGTGTAATGTGCTCTCCCTGTAATCCACCATCAAGACATTGGCTTCCTCTTGATCAAATTCAGTGCCATTTGTCCAAATAATTCCACCATGAATGGATTCAGGCAGTTTCCCTTTACCTTTCCCAAGTTTGTTTTGTTCCTCCATTTCTCTCCATTTCTTCTGTAAAGCAGTTTCTTGAGTTTCTGGAGTAGGTTCTCTAATCACCACAGGAGGCAAGATTGGATGTCTAGATGCAGGTCTTCTTTGCAATGCATCTTGAGTTTCCTTTGACATTAACACCCTTTCTCCATCCATTTCCACTTCAACAGGCTTTTCAGCTTTATTCTGTGGTTTTGCACTGCTTGGTTTGACTTGCTCCCCCTTAGACATTGCTTTCCTTTTAGCTCCCCCTCTGGTCTCCACAGCTACAGGCTCCCCCTGAGTTCCACCTGATTCTTGAATAGGCAATGATTCTGATCTTGCTACCTTCTCCCCCTTAGTTGAGTTGGCAGCTACCAGGTCAGTAAGGAACTGAATAGAGAGTTGAGTAGCAGCAAAACCATCAACCACCAGTTGAGAGAGAGAGTCCAGTTTGGAGTCCAAAGTAGCACACTGTCCTTCAAGAGCTGCAATCCTGTTACCAAAAGTAGCAGAGGGGCCACCAGACCTTAACCTTCTTGGAGGGGAAGGAAAAGACAGGGGTCTGGAGGCTATGGGGGTTCTCACACTCTCAGGGTGTTTTTGAGTGATCTCATCACCCCTCACAGTTTGACTCTCAAGGCCTAGTGCCTGAATAGTGTGGGCTCCCTCAATATCTCTCTGGACATGCTCAAGTCCCTCTCCTTTTGCCAGCTCATTTGGCTGCCTCTCATTTTGATGCTCACCTCTCTTTTCTTTTATCTCTCTTTTCTTTTGCACACCCTCACTCAACCTAGATGCATGGGTATGAGCAGTACTAACATGCATGGAAGGAGAAGATTTAGAATGTACCTTTAGGAGTTTGGCAAGAGGTAGGTCATCATCAGAGGCATCCTCAACAAGTACAACATCAAAATTAGGCTGGGAGGGCTGGACAGCATCTTGAGTAGGAATGGTACTGTCAGTTGGAGTCTGGACAGCAGGTTCTGGCATGACAGCATCTTTGGGAGGTGGAGTGACAGTAGGTTCTGTAGTGACAGTATCTTTCTCTCCACCTTTGACAGTAGCTGTGTCCAGGACAGTAGCATCCCCAGTGTATTTGACAGCAACAGAGGCTGTGACAACATCTTCCTGAAGGTAAGATGCTCCTTGGAGATCAGACAAAGTGTTGGCTGTTTCATTTTCTGACAAAATACCACTTTGCCCTAGCTCAGTGTTTGGAGGAGTGGTGTCCATCTCACTTTGAGAAATGGGTTCTTGTGGACCACTAGATGGGGGCTCATCCATGATTGGAGATGGATGATCAAAACCTGAAGGGTTGGGACTGTCCCCTTCTCTAGGTTGTGGAGAAGAAACAAAAGAATGTGTAGGGAAGGAAGAAGGTGAAAGTGTAGTAGAGAGTGGGGGCTGATTCACAGATGAAACATGTGAACCATCAATAGGAGTAGAGAAATCCTCACTGTGCCCTAACTCACTGTGTGTTTCTTCAAGTGGGGGTATCTCAGGTTGGGAACCATGAGTTTGTGCAGACTCTGTACAGGGTGCCTTGGGAGACAGGCCAATTTCAATAGATGTCCCTTGTTGAGAAGGCACATCTAGGGAGGAGTGTATTTCCCTGGTTTCCTCTACAGTCTTTTGGGAGACTGCAGGGTGGCTGACAGTGGTTTTGCTCCTCCTAGCTCTCTTCTTCTTAGGCTCAGGGGGAACCACTGTGGGTTCTGTTTGACTACCTTCCTTATTTGCTGCACTAGGTGCAGTGTCTCCCTCTTGACTAACAGAGCTACCACCAACATCAGCTTCTAAGGATCTTTTTCTGGATTCTTGCAAGGCTTCTCTTTGGGCTTTGGGAAGTCTAGAGGGCCTAGGCTGAGTGTATGGTGTTGAATGGGGGTTAACTGAATTTGGGTCTAATTCAGTTTCATTCTCAAGAGAAAAAGAATCATAACCAGAAGGTAATGGATAATCAAGGTTGGACACTTGATCAACCATGTGCTGAGTGAAACAAATTGGAATATGTGCATTGAGATTTTGTGATGATAATAGTGTGTGTGTGTTCTTTTTCAAAACTGAGCAAGCCTCTAAACGAGGAGCAGCATCATTAAAATCACAGAATGAATTAATGCACAACATAAGAAAGCGAGGGTAGTGTGATACCTTCTTACCTATGGCAGCTTTGAGTTGTGCCATGAGGAGAGCTCCAACATTCACCTTGTATCCATGGACAAGAGAATGTGTCAGTTTCTTGATGTAGGAGGGTATCCCATTCCAGCCTGTGGACTTGGTAGAGAACACCTTGACCATTGCATCAAATATCATGCTCCACTCCTTCCTTAGATACTTCCTGTCCATTTCACCAGACGGGTACCACTTGGTTGTTCCCTCTTCGAGAATAGGGCCTGCATACCCAATCTTCAAGAAGAGCTTCTTCAGAGTGTCATCATTAGCAAGTGGAGCAAAGTTTTGGCCTGCTTCCAGTGTAATTCCAAGAGCAGTATTGATGACCTCAGCTGTGAGAATGTATTGTTGCCCAGAGATTGTGAATTGAATACCAGGGTTCTCACCCTCAGTTTGAGCAACAGCAGTTTGCCAAAACGCCTCAAGTCTGTCTAAGTCGAGAATGAGGGTTGAGGTTATGGCATAACCGAGATAGGACTTGTTCAAGAAAAACACTAGTCCTTTGAAACCTTCACCAGCATCATTTGGGGAAAAGATGCCAGCAAAGTTTGTTTGAGAGAGAGTCTGTTTGGGGGCCATTGAGATTTCAAGAAAATAAGAAAGTGAGAAAGTAGCTTTTTGCTTGAAGAAAAGTATTTTGCCTTGAGTTTTGTGAGAGTGATATGTCTGAGTAACTGGAGAATAAATATGGGTATCTCAAACGTTTTCTCAAAAAGTGGAGTTAAAGGACGTGTCTTAACCCACTCTCTTAACACGTGAGTTACTGCCCGTTATTCACTGTCAATCGTGGGGTGAATATCCAATTACAACGGTCCACTATTGTAGACAGTAACTTGTGCGCTAGAAACAATCTGTCAGTAATAAGTGGTGGTGACAGTAGGTTTTGCGCGACAGCAACTATTGCGCAAAAACATGCTGTCACCGTTAAGCATTTGAGTGACAGTATCCTTTAAAGGTCGTGACAGAAAGTCTTTCCCTGCTGTCAAGAAGGTTGCTGTCAAGAGACACGGGACAGTATCCTTCTTTGTGACAGTAATTTAAATGGGAAATTGTTTCTGTCAGGAACTAATTAGAATGCGTTGCTCATATACTTAACCTAAAATTAACAGAATATGAATTTAGCAATGTAATCTTTCAAACACAGATATTAAGCAAGTTACACAGACAAGTCATAAACTCAGTAACCACATAAACATGAACTTTTATTATTGTTAATAAAATCATGAATATTGAACATTGAGTACATCATTCTATGATTTTATCAACTAGTTCTAAGACTTCTTCCTTAATCTCTTCTTCAGAGCGGCCTTCTTTTTCAAGAAGTGCCTGAAGCTCCTTCTCTTCTTCCATAGCCTTGGCCTCCTCTTCCTTAGCCTTGGCCTCCTTTTCCTCGTCTATCTCATCCATGGCGTCCAACAGCATTTCAAAGAGCTCATCGATCTCTTCATTGTCGGGTTCACTATCACACTTCTTTAGACCAACTTCGATTCCTACTTTGTTTTCCATTATTTACTTTAAAACTGAGAGCAGACTGGTGAAACCTAAGGTTAATTTATAGGCAAAACCGTCTAAGGATTAAAGTCTAATGGTCAACAGTTAGAGTACCCATACAACTACCACAAAAGTAATTAATGGTCGTGTCCTCCTTTAATCCTACAGATTAATGCAAAAGAGTGTGAAAGTCCAATGGAACAGATTTTTAACTCTCAAACTTAACGGATAACCACATTAAAGTCATACATGGTTTAAAAGTATGAGACTGACACAAAATACTGACATGAAAAGTCAAATCAACACATGCTGTCACATAACAGACATAAACCAAGTAGACAGTAACTTCTCTTGACAGCAGGTTTGAAGTTGCTGTCATGAGCTTCAATAAGAATTGAAAATTTAGAAACCTTAGTAAATTAACATACCAGATTCAGCATTCCCAATTCACTTACCAACCTGTTGAAGGTTGCTTCATCCAATGGCTTAGTGAAGATGTCAGCAAGTTGCTTGTCAGTTGGGACATAAATCAGCTTCACAATTCCTTGTTCAACATGCTCTCTGATAAAGTGATGTCTTATATCAATGTGCTTTGTCCTAGAGTGTTGAACTGGATTGTCTGAGATGGCTATGGCACTAGTGTTGTCACAGTAAATAGGAATTTCTCTTAACACTAGACCATAATCTAGAAGTTGACTTTTCATCCATAGAATTTGTGCACAGCAACTGCCTGCAGCAATGTACTCAGCTTCTGCAGTTGAGGTAGAAACTGAATGCTGCTTCTTGCTAAACCATGAGACCAATCTTCCACCAAGAAATTGACAGCTACCAGTAGTACTCTTTCTGTCAATCTTGCATCCAGCATAGTCTGAGTCTGAGTAACCAATTAGATCAAATCCAGTATTCTTAGGATACCAAAGGCCTAGGTTAGGAGTGCCTTTTAAGTATCTAAAGATTCTCTTGATGGCTACCAAGTGTGACTCCTTTGGATCACTTTGAAACCTTGCACAGAGACATGTAGCAAACATGATGTCAGGTCTGCTAGCAGTTAGGTATAGGAGGGATCCTACCATGCCTCTATAGGTGCTTGAGTCAACTTTCTTTCCTTTAGGATCAAGATCCAGACTAGTTGCTGTGGACATTGGTGTCTTTGCAGGAGATGAATCTTCCAAGTTGAACTTTTTGAGAAGTTCCTTGATATACTTAGCTTGACTTATGAAGATTCCATCAGTTTGTTGAAGAATTTGTAACCCCAGAAAGAATGACAGTTCTCCCATCATGCTCATCTCATATTTGTTGCTCATGAGATGGGAAAACTTCTCACACAGCTTCTCATTTGTAGAACCAAAAATGATGTCATCCACATAGATTTGTACCAGAATGATGTCCTTGCCATGATGCTTGTAGAAAAGTGTCTTGTCCACAACTCCTCTGGTAAACTGGTTTTCCAGAAGAAAGGTGGAAAGTGTGTCATACCATGCCCTGGGTGCTTGCTTTAGTCCATACAAAGCTTTGAAGAGTTTGTACACAAAATTATGCATTTCAGCATCCTCAAACCCTGGTGGCTGTTCCACATACACTTCTTCTTCCAGCTCTCCATTTAGAAAAGCACTTTTGACATCCATCTGAAATACTTTGAAGTTGCAGTGTGCAGCATAAGCTAGAAAGATTCTTATAGCTTCAAGTCTTGCAACAGGAGCAAATGTCTCATCATAATCTATTCCCTCCTGTTGACAGTAACCTTTAGCCACTAGCCTTGCTTTGTTCCTTGTCACCAATCCATTTTCATCAAGTTTGTTTCTGAAAACCCACTTGGTCTCAATAACTGACTTTCCCTTATGTCTTGGAACCAATTTCCATACATTGTTTCTTTCAAACTGATTTAGCTCTTCTTGCATGGCTATCACCCAGTCAGAATCCAACAATGCTTCATCAATTGTCTTGGGTTCCATTTGTGACAGGAAGCATGAAAACATGCTGTCAGCAGAGACTTTGTTCCTTGTCCTCACTCCAGAATTAGGATCACCAATGATAAGGTCACTTGAGTGATCTTTGTTCTACTTGGTGATTCTGGGCAAGCTACTTGACTACACAGGAACACTTCCTTCAGTTTGTTGAGTTGAGTGATCACCAATCCCATTGTCTTCACCATGTTCTTCATTGTCTCCAGAGTCACCATTGTCATGAATGTTAGAGGATATGGTCTGTGACTGAGCTGGAGTTTGGTTGACAGTAGTGGCATTGAAAGTATCTTTATCAACTTCAACAACTTGAGTGAAGCTAGGTTCTTCATCCACAATCTCCTCAGCTTCCAAGTATCCTTGATTCTCAAATCTGAATGTCTGCATCTTTCCTTCTTCATGCAATCCTGGAAACTTGGTTTCATCAAATGTGACATTAACACTTTTTCAATAATCTTGTGTTCCATAACATAAACTCTGTAGGGAGTCCTTTCTGTGCTGTAACCCATGAATAGTCCTTCAAAAGCCTTGGTGTCAAATTTTCCTTTCTTCTCATGGTTGTCTTTCATCATAAAGCATTTGCTCCCAAACACATGAAAATATTTGACAGTAGGTTTCTTTCCAGTTAACAGACAGTAAGGAGTACTTGCATGAGTTTTGTTGATCATGGTTCTGTTCTGAGTATAACAGGCTGTGTTGATAGCTTCAGCCCAGAAATATGTTGGCAGCTTAGCATCATGCAACATAGTTCTAGCTGCTTCAATGAGAGTCCTGTTCTTTCTTTCTACAACTCCATTCTGCTGTGGAGTTCTTGCAGAAGAGAATTGTTGTACAATTCCTTCATCTTTGCAGAAATTTCCAAGTGTGGCATTTCTGAATTCTGTACCATTGTCACTCCTCAAGATTTGAACTTTTGAGTTTGGGGTTCTATCAAGAACTCTGACTTGATCAATAATCACTTGAGCAGCTTCATCTTTGGATTCAAGAAATTTCACCCAAGTGTACCTTGAGTGATCATCCACCATTACTAAGGCATACCTCTTTCTGGCCATAGATGGTACATTGACTGGTCCAAAGAGATCCATGTGAATTAACTTGAGTGCTTCTGAGTTGGTGTTTACTTGCTTGGACTTGTGCACAGCTCTTCTCAGTTTGCCCATTTGACAATCTTCACACAATCCTTCTTGACAGAATTCCTGTTGGGGCAAACCTCTCACTAACTCTTTCTTCATTAGAATGTTCATTGTTTTGAAGTTGAGATGTGAGAGCTTCCTGTGTCAAAGCATACTGTCACCAACAGTAGCTTTACTGTAAAAATAGTAAACTTTATCCTTCTTTGTTGAGCTTAGATCAGCAACAAACAGGCTTCCTTTTCTGACCCCTTTTAGAGAGAGGCTTCCATCCTTCTTGTGATAGATGTTGCACACCATCATATCGAAGTCAACCTTAAATCCTCTGTCACTGAATTGGCTGACACTGAGTAGGTTGTGCTTCAATCCATCCACAAGAGCAATATCTTCAATGACAACATTTCCAATTTCCAGACAGCCATATCCCACTGTGTAACCCTTGCTGTTGTCTCCAAAGGTTATGATTGGGCCAGCTTTCTCTACATAATGTGATAGCAGGGCTTTATCACCTGTCATGTGTCTTGAGCAACCACTGTCAATAATCCACATGACCTGATTTTTCTTCTTACCCTGCAAAACAGAATGTTTCTAAGTTGCATATGGTACCCAATCTTTGTTGGGTCCTGCAGTTTCAGTGTTTCCTGAGTTTCTTTCAGTCACAACATCACAAGCATTATCAAAGACTTCCTGTTTGACTTCTCTTTTCACCCACTTAGGTTTAGAATTGGACTTGGTCCTTTTCTTAGTGGATGAAGCCTTTTTGCTGTTGCCAGCAGGCTCAGAAGTCTCAACGGTGTTTAGGTATGAGCATTTTTCAGTAGAGAGAACAGGTAAGTTAAAGCATGTACTCATGGCAGTGATTTTGCATGGCATACAATCAATGTTATTACAGACACTCATAGTTCTATGCATAAGGGGGGTTCTGTGTAAGTTACCATTGAGTTCAGTAGCATTGATCTTATCCTCAATTGGTTTCTTACAAACATGTGTTAAGTGATGAGTAGATCCACAGTTATTGCACAGTTTCCTAGAAGCACCTCCAACATTAGTGTATCCATTTCCTTTATTGACACCTACCTTACCATTTCTGTTTTTAGACTTGGGAGTTACTGGATTGACAGTATGTTCAGAAGTTGCTGTCGAACTTTCCTTGACAGTATCTTTTATTCCTACTATCTTGATAGAAGGTTTGAAAGTTGCTGTCTTGGAATCATTCTTGACAGTATCTTTGAAAGATTCTGTCTTGCCAACTGTGACAGCATCTTTTGAACTTACTGTCTGATTGCTTGGTAAGTTTACTGTCTTGGGGATTGTGACAGTATCCTTTCCATCCTTGAATGTGCTGTCAACTCCTTCATCCTCATCAAGAATTTCTTGTTTGATGAGCATGGCTTCTTCATCAAACTCAATTTCAGCAGCTTTGAAAATAGGAGTTTTAACTTTCTTGAGAATGGTGGGTTTGACAGCAGCATTTCCAGGACAATCTTGAATCACAGTTTCCTTTCCAGGTCTTCTACCATAAGAAAAACCTATACCAACAGACTGATTTTCTGTATGCTTATCATTGTAATCCTGAACTATCTTTGATGAGTTTCTATAGGCCTTAATCTTAAATTCATTTTCAGCAATCTCATTCCTCAGGAATTCCTCAACCTCCTTAGCACATTTTAATTCATTTTTAAGTTTAGCATTCTCTTGAGCTAAAGAGCCTAGTGAACTGGTTTTGAGAACAAGAGAATCATTGTCAAACTGAAGTGTTTCATTTAGCTTACTTAGTCTAGAGATTTCCTCATTAGCAGCAGATAAGCTAGTATAGACATTGAACATTTCAGCACTTAAGTCTTTAATGGTTTTCTTATACTCATCAGTAGACATATCAAGTAAGACAAGTGAAGGTACCTGACTTGAAGGAGTTGATGCTACCTCATCAGTGCTAGCCATGAGAGCTAGATTGACATATTCTTCCTCTTCTTCATCATCAGAATCATCCCAACACTTTCCTTCAGCCACATAGGCTCTACCTTGATTTTTCTTGGAGTATCCACCAGTTCCTTTCTCATATCTTTGAACCTGTTTGGGTCTTTTGCATTCAGTAGCAAAATGACCAGGTTCTCCACAGTTGTAACATTTGAACTTTGATCTATCCACAAATCCAGTTTTGTATCCTCCTTTGGTTGAACTTCCCACAGCAGCCTTTGATGAGCTTCCTTTGCTGAACTTGGATGCTTGGCCTTGAGGCTTGTATGACCTATCCTTCTTGAACCTGAAGTTCTTGAACTTTTTGGCCATGTAAGCCATAGTAGGGTTGTCCATGCTTTCCAGTTCCTCCATTGTGTAGAAGTCTTCATCTTCCACATCTTTGAGCTGTAGTACCACTTTCTCATCATCTTCAACCACCTCTTCTATCTTCAAGGTCTGTGTTGGGGTTGATTGTGTGATCTGTAGTACTTCACTTGGCTGTGTGATCCTTGGCACATGTGCTACTAGGGCACTTGACATATTAGCCATCTTGTTCCTTGTTCCACTTTGTATGGCTCTCTTTTGAAAGAGTTCGAGTTCATAAGATTTCAGAATACCATAAAGTGTCTCAAAGGTTATATTGTTGAGATCTCTTCCTTCTCGTATGGCTGTTGTCTTGTGTTCAAGGTGATCAGGCAGTGTGAGCAGGAACTTGACATTTAATTCTTTTCTGTCATAGTACTTGCCATGTATCTGTAATTCAGTTAAGAGCTTACTGAACCTTTCAAACATGGAGGTTAAGTCTTCACCAGGCTTGGCCATGAATGCCTCATATTGAGATATTAGAATTTGCCTTTGGTTGCCCTTAACCTCTTCACTTCCTTCACAGAGTAAGGCTAACCTGATCCACATCTCCTTGGCTGATGTGCAGCTTATCACACTTCCACACATGGCTTTATCCAGCGTGAGAGAATCGAGCAAGATAAGTTGCAAATGATCATCTAGCACCATTTTCTCCTTTTCAGGTTCCAAGATTTCTGAGGGATCTTTGGGAACCCAATGTGCAGGAACAATCTCACCATTCACTGTTGTGGCTTCAATTTCCTTTCTTGGTATGAAAGGACCATTCTCGAGTATACCTGGGTATAGTGGATTTGCAGCTTTGATAAACAACAAGATTTTTCTTTTCCAAATGCTGTAGTTCTCTTTATCAAATGCTGGGATCTTGATACTGTTTGATTTCTGCATTTTCTTCGGGATCTCAGATATGTATGTTAATCTGAAAGCTCTGATACCAGTTGTTAGTCCTTGTGTATTGCAGAAGGGGGGGGATGAATGCAATACTGATAAAATTCAATCTAAATTTCAACAACTAAAATCAAGATTAAACGTTATCAGCAATATATGCAATCACGAACAGTATTCAGTAAGAACAAGATTCACAAAATAAATGTTTTATTTATTTTGCAAAGTGTTGCTACAACCTCAAGAAAGAATTCTCGAGCTTCGGGTTTTCTTCAAAGACACTTGCTTGTCTTCGTTACAATTCTAGAATGAATTGATAGTAGGTATAAGACTAACCCTATCACTATCAGTCACGGGTTTGTGAAGCTGCTGTCACTGTCAAGTGGCAGCTTCTTACAGATTGTCTTACCCATGTGACTTTCCTAAATTGCTAACATGTCAGATATACATTACAAAGAAAGCAACCTAGATTCATTCCATTTCCAGCTAAACCAATTCAGCAGATAAAGACTTGACCTTGCTCTTGAATTGATTCGCTTTTGTTTTGCAGTGCTTGAAGCTTCTGTCGTAGTCTTGCAGACTTGGTGCAGCTTAGGGATACTGCATCACGCCTGTTTCTTGAACATTTAAACTATCACGGGATTTGACTGAGAAAGATACCTAGCATAAGGATCTTTATTGAGACAGTTACTTTTGCCGCAAAGCTTGCTGTCACAGGAATGATCTTTTGGTGACAGTATGAGTTCCCCGCATAGAGTGCTGTCGAGGATCCCAAACTTGCTGTCGAGGGCAATAGTTGCTGTCGCGTAGTCTTCCGCCAATGTTGCTGTCAGAGTGAATATGCTGTCGTGACTTGCAACATTCTGTCTTCTTGTAATCTTACTGTCACAGCTTTAGGACAGTAACCTTTATTCATGTTGTCATTCAAAAAGCATTCTTTGAGGCTTGAACACATAAGTGAACTTCTTCCAAATAATACAACTAGAATAACATTACATACTGATTACAAGAACATACTTTGGCTATGACAGTATGTTCTACTTAATTTGAAAAATTAAGTACAATCAAAGTTAAGTTATTTCAATGCTATCACCCATAAATCCCAACAGGATAGTTTGATATATTTTTCGATTCTTGAAAACACAAGATAAACAGTATATGATTATGCTATGTTATATGCAGAAGGTAAACAACACACACAATCACTTTAATCTACTTTGTATTAAGTAAATTAAATACTACAGCTCTCCAAAAATTCACAATCGAATTTCTGGCTTCTAAACAAGAACAGTTTGTATCTTGCTTGCTTACAGAGAAAAGAGTTCTATGAATGAAACTATGTGTATCTCTCTTACAGCTTACAGTAGTGTGTGCACGATATATATATTCACCTATATAAAACTAGGCACACAAAATATTACACAGCTACCCCTTACTGAAAGTCCAACTTGTCCTGCCATAAGAAGTTCACTGTGTCAGGAAGGACCACCTGCTCTTCGGAGTCTGTCCCGTTTCTGTAGCTGCTTGTCTCTTATCTTTTTCTCCAAGTTTAGCTGTAGATTTGCCATCTGTTCTTTGGACCACCTTGCCAGAACAAATGCTTCAGTATTTGTCTCTTTTGATTCTTGGTTCTGTACCTTGATTTGTCTTGTTGTAAACGGCTAAGTGTTGATATCGTGAACTCCACTTTATTCCTGACTTCACGATGTCCCTTGTGAAGACTACGCGATATGGCCTTTGAGGACTTCTTGACATAGACCATTTGAGGACTTCACGATCTAGCCTTTTGTGTGTACTATGCGACATAGGTCATTTGAGGACTATGATACATAGGTCTTTCTGAGTACTTCACGACATAGTCTAATTGAGGACTTCAAGATCTAGTGCATTATGACTTTGCTGACTTCAACACTTCACGACATGGGTCTTGAGGACTTCACGACATAGTACAAAATGGACTATGCGATCCAGCACTTCTCGACATGGATATTGGTGACTTCACGACATAGCTATATTCTGACTTTGCTATATAATGCCTTAGACAAATTTCTGCAACTTATTTCTTCATGGCCTTATTCATCTCTATCCTGCTGCATGAACAATTCTGAACTTCTACCAGGACAATTATTCAATGGCCTATATACATTCTAGAGTGCAAGAAACCTACTAAGCTCATTATAATTCTGAGCATACATGATCAAGCTAATGTTAATGAGAACAAGACAAGTACATATAGAGACCTATACTATATCCCAGTGATAGAATTCACTAGGTCATGTATTGTGACATAGTCACATAGTGTAGGCTTGTTAATAGTGGTATTCAGACATGTCTTGAGCCTAACATAAATGCATGCTTCTTTTAATCGTAGCTAGGTGCAGTGTTGGCCCTACGAGCGGTCCGAGCCGTGCCGTGCCGGTTCACAGGCGGGCCGACTCATCGACCATAAAACCCGGGCACAGCACGTTAGTTTACACGGGGCGGGGCGAACCGTGCCGTGCTAAAGAATGGTTGGCACGTGCATGGCTACGCGGGTTGGCGGGCGATTTGCGGGTTGGGGTGGTTTAATTTTTTTTTTTTAATTTTAATTCGATACAAACAATTGTTTGAAACTATAAAATAAATTTTGAAAAAGAGAGGACGGTACCTCTATAAATTTTATTAATTAAAACAAATGTTACAATTAATTTGAGAGGGCTCCTCTCTAAAAAAACGGAAAAAACTGCATTAACATATTAAAACAATTACAAACCAAACAAATTTTAAAAATACAAAACAAAAAAATGATATCCACTATTTGATTATTGTTGTTCGTTGGTAGTTCAGGCAACGTCGGAATCCGAAGTATCCATTGTCATCCACGGATCGTTTTCGCCGTCCGAGTCATCTTCTTTTTTTCCTCGTTGTCTTTTTGCGGCTTGATCCCAATCTTTTTTACAAACACAAATATTTACTACGTCCGGCGCTAAACTTGTTCTCTTATCGTCTAACACTCTTCTACCTGCACTAAAAGCGGGCTCGGACGCAATCGTAGAAGCGGGGACTACAAAAATATCCCTTACAATTTTTGCTAAAATCGGAAATTGTAACTCATGATTCTTCCACCATGTTAGTATTTCAAAATCTTCATTTAATTCATAATGATAAGAAAAAAATTCCCTAACCATACTATAAGAAGAAGCGGGTACGGGAGATGAAGTGGAAATTTTACATTTTTGTTTTTTAGTCAATATAGATGAAATTGTAGTATTAAACCTACTACGACCACCACTACTAGTACTACTAGGTGGTATAGAATTTTGAACTTTTGGAGCATAAATATCTACAAGACGATACAACAAGTCTAAACATTGATTAACATATATAACATGATCATATGAAAGGTTTAAAACTTCATAATAATGCCCTAAAATTCCTTCTAAACCTTCCTTTCTAACACCAGGATCAAGAAGACATGCAATACCATAAATATAAGGAAATTCCGTAAAGTATTCGATCCACTTAATTTTCATGTCAACAATAATATCACTAAAATATGGATCTTGTTCATATTCTTTTAAAGTAGTAACTATATTAACACACTCAATGATAACATGATGTACATTTGGTTCATAAACATAAGAAAAAACCTTAGTGGCATGTGCAAAACAATCAAGTATGTTACGTACTCTAGATGCCAATTCCCAATCAAGTTCGGTAATAGGTCCACCTTCGTATTGGTTCCTAGGGTCTTCATTATATAATTCGGTGATAATGATCTTATATTGAATTGCATCATTTAATAATTTATAAGTCGAATTTCATCTCATAGAACAATCGATACCCCACTTCTTCGGCTTAAATCCATTTTCTCTACATAATTTTTTATACATAGACCTATATGTACCCGCATAACGTAGATACTTAACTACTTTCCTAACAGGTTCTAATAAATGAGTTATTTGTGTAATTCCCTTTTGGGCCGACAAGTTAATTATGTGAGCACAACATGTAACGTGTAAAAATACTCCATCTAAAAGTAAATGAATATCGTTCTTAACATAATCCATGACTTTGTTATTAGAAGCGGCATTATCTAAAGATATCGTAAATACCTTGTTAAACAAATTAAATTCCTTTATTGTATCTAAAATTATTTGTTTTATGTTATAACCGGTGTGTGACTCATCCATAATATCAAAAGCAGTAATTCATTTTTCTATATGTCAATACTAATCCAATGAACCGTAACACAAATATAAGGCTCACCTTGACCCGAACTCCAACAATCACTAGTTAAAGAAACCATACCATCAAAATTAGCGAAACTTTCAATTAATTGTGCACGTTGAGCATAATATTGTTTTTGTGTGTGACGTTTAAGTGTGTTCCTAGGAATTCTTCTAAATGCCAGGTTTAGTGAATGTTTAATCATGTGCTCTAAATTCGGACTCTCACCGTAGGAGAAAGGTAACTCGTCTAAAGTAATATAAGTAGCAAAATCTTCTATCATTCTATCTCTATTATAGGAAAAAGGCATACCTCCACCGGGAGACGAAATCACGAAACCACCAATTTGTGTTTGTTGTGAACCTCCACGTGCCGCTCCACTTTCATGACTTTGCTTCGTTATTCCATGGTGATTTTTCAAGTGTCGATCAAGTGTACCCGTACCGCCCCCTTTTGTGTAAACAAAAGGGTCTTGTTTTCTATTATTTTGAATACAAATCAAACAACAAACTTTAAATCGGTCTGGAACTTCCGTTGGATCTTTCAAAAAATAATTCCAAACATGTGACGAATGTCTAGTAGAACTAGAAGAACCACCTACAAAATAAAATAAAAATTGATTAAATTCAAAACATAAAAAACCGAAGTATCTAAAAATCGAAAGTTTTTTTAGAAAATAAGAACCGAATAATTTTTTAAGCATAAAAATAAATCTTTTTAAAAACAAAAAAACCGAACGTTTTTTAGAATATAAAAACCAAATAATTTTTTAAGCATAAAAAACAAATCTTTTTAAAAACAAAAAAACCGAACATTTTTCCGAATATAAAAACTGAATAAAAAAATAACAAAATAAAAATAAATACCAGCTTCAGATCGAGGAGGTGGTATCGATGTTGCTTGGGTTGAACTTTGAGATGATACAGTGCCTCTTCCTTCTTCCATTTGGCCGGAAATGCTAGAGTTTGACTCATCGGAATTTTTCTAAAAGCAGTGAGCAGAGATGTTACTTGGTAGCACTTAGCAGTTAGCACAGAGATAGAGACTATAGAGTAGAGAGATATGCAGAGAGATAGAGAGTGCAGAAATGAGGTGGAGAGATTTGCAGAGAGATAGAGAGTGCAGAAATGGGGTGAAGAGAAATGGGGTGGAGAGAAACGTATTTATAGAGCGGGGGGAGACTGGAGACTGGAGAGTGGATAACCGTTGAGGCGTTGCAGAATGTAGCCGTTGGAGACGACCGTTGCCGACATAAGGTAGCCGTTGAGAGTGCAGTAGCCATTGAGTGTGCAGAAGAGCAGTTGGCGTTTACAGATTTTAGACGAGCGGAGCGGGCGGTTCACGGGGGGGCCGTGCCGCGTGCCATGCCGGTTTGTCGTGTCGTGCCGTTCGCGAATTATAGAATTCTGACCCATACTCGCCCCGTTTTCTGTAGCGGTCCGTTGCGGGTTGATTCGGCTCATTACCGAACCGAGTTAAACGAGCCATTTTGCCGTGTCGTGCCCGGGCTGGCCGTTCAGACCCGCTCGTATGGGCAGCTCTAGGCCTAGGTGTGTTGTTGGAGCATGCAGTTGACAAAATAGAAGAACGTTTGAGAATAAGAACATTGAAGAAATGACACGTTTAACTAATACAAAGTCCAGAAAATAGAAGTTGTTTAAAGAATAAAACGTTCGTAAACAAACTTCCTACTTAACATAGATTATATATACTAGCTTATAACCCGTGCGAAGCACGGGCTTCTTTTAATATATTATAATATTTCTTTTATAGTAAAAATATAATATAAATTTTTTATATATTTCTTTTATAATATAATATTTTGGAAAAGGAGAGATTTTAGTAAGGACTAATAGAAAATGTAACATATTTTAATTGAAAAAGGTAATTTCCCGTGATATTTTTGAAAACCAAAACTTTTAATATTGAGGCTATTATAAGATAGTAATAAAAATATTTTGTTAAAAATAATTAAATAAGGCAAGTACCGTACCAAAAAGCAGGTTCCAAAACTTTTAATATTTCGTCTATTATAAGATAGTATAGATAGATAGACATGTTTTAGTTGAATTTTAAAATATGAAAGTATTGGAAAAAGAGGATTTTAGTAAGAAAAATAGGACATTAAAAGTATTAAAATAGGTTTAAAAATAAATAAGGAAGGGTTTGCCCGTGATATATTTGGAAAATGAGGGATTTTAGTATGGAAAATAGAAAAAATAACATGTTTTAGCTGAAAAAGATAATTGCCCGTGATTTTTTAGAAAAAGAGGGGATTTTATTAGAAAAAATAGGAAAATTAATGTATTTTAACTGAAAGGGTAACTGATTATAATAATATTTATAATAATTAAATAAATAATTAAATAAGGCAAGTACGATACCAAAAAACATGTACCAAAAAACAGGTACCAAAAGTTTTAATGTTTCGTCTATTATAAGATAGTATAGCTTAAAAATCGTGCGATGCACGGATTATTTTAAATAGTTTTTTTACGTTATAATATTTCATTAATTACATTTGGTAAAAATAATTAAGTAAACAAGTCAAAATAGGTAAACTTTTTTAAAAAATAAAGCATTAATATAGGTTTCAAAATAAATAATTATTAGTTTACCTGTGATATTTTCAGAAAAGGAAGGGTTTTAGTAAGTAATAGAATTAAAATAGGGTTACCTGTGATATTTTGGAAAGGGGCGGTTAGTAAGTAAATATAGAAAAGGTAACATGTTTCGGTTAAAAAAGTTAATTGGTCGTTTAAAAATAAATAAGTATGAGTTTATCCGTGATATTTTTTAAAAATGGGGGATTTTATTAAGTAAAAACAGAAAAGTTAACATGTTTTAGTTAAAAAAGGTAATTTCCCGTTTAAAATAAATAATTCTGGGTTTACCCGTGATCTTTTTGGAAAAGGGGGTTTTAATAAGTAAAAATAGAGAAGGTTACATGTTTTAGTTAAAAAAAATATTTGCCTTTAAAATAAATAATTATGAGTTTACCCGTGATATTTTTGAAAAAGGGGGGATTTTAGTAAGTAAAAATAGAAAAATGGACATGTTTTAATTAAAAAAGGTAATTGCCCGTTTAAAATAAATAATTCTGGGTTTACCCGTGATTTTTTTGGAAAAGAGAGTTTTAGTAAGTAAAAATAGAAAATGTAACATGTTTAGTTAAAAAATGTAATTGTCCGTTTAAAATAAATAATTATGGGTTTACACGTGATCTTTTTGGAAAAATAGGGATTTTAGTAAGTAAAAATAGAAAAAACAACATGTTTTAGTTAAAAAATGTAACTGCCCATGATATTTTTGTGATATTTTTGGAAAATTAGGAGATTTTGTTAGAAAAAATATAAAAGATAACATGTTTTAGCTGAAAAAGGTAATCGATTATAAATATGTCTTATTATTTAATAATATTTTTTTATTGATAAGTAAGGGTAATTAAGTAAAATCCCGAAGTACCAAAAAACAGGTACCAAAAAAGAAGTACCAAAAAACAGGTTCCGTACCGACCAAAATTTTAATGTTGTTTACTCCAATACAAACCACTCTTAGACTACAAACTACAAACTAAATAATTTTATTTTTATATACGTATAAATTTAGTGATTTTACGGTACAAAAACTGTAATTTACATATAGATCTGGAGAAAAAATCACTACATTTACGCAGAAATCACTATTTATTCTTACAGGAATCACCAACATTTTAGTGATTCTCGCAAGCATAAATAGTGATTTATCGTCGGAATATATCAAATATGGTATGCAAATTGATCGTTGGGAGATGGAGAAAAATACGGTGAAGTCGGATTTTAAAAAAAGCTCTCCGATTGACGGGAAAAATCAAATTAAAAACGGAGGGGAATATGTGTGATTGTGTGTGGGAGGGTGTATTTTAGTTGTGTGTTGTACATATAGAGGGGCCATTAGATTAGATTAATCTAAGGATTTAGATTGATTCTTAGTTTGTATTTTAAAAAAGGTTTGTATTTGATCACTAGCCTATATATACTTATATAATTGACATTACAAATCAGTTAATAGAAGATTTCCTATAAAATATGACTAAAACTCTATCACGTGTTGTCAGCTTGCTTGTTGCCTGCATAGAAAAGTTACTTTGCCAACTAGCTGCTAGCTCTATTTTTGTTAAGAAAAATATAATATTCAAATTCTTGCAAAACAGAGTTAATTCGACCCAGTATACCAAGCTGCAATAGTGTAATCATCAAAAGCACCAAAATTTCAACTTACTAGTGTGATTTCATTATACAAAAATAAGAAAAAAGATGCACTTACTATGGTAATTTCCTTAAAATTAATAACTATGAGAAAACAGATTAGAAAAACGACCATGAAACGATACTGTACATCTGAAAGAAGTTGGTTTTCAACATTCATGAATCATGTCTTGTAAATAAATATGTATACTGATCTTTTTTTTTTTTTAGCTAAAAAAGAATAGAGCAAAACGCATAAAAAAGTGTGTTTCACACATTCAAATGTAAAGGCATTACCAAGATTTAGGAACTCCAGCCCACTCTTGGATTATTTGAAGGCTCTAGATGCCCCTGGATTGCACCTGAGAGGTTATGTCCTTAATCCTTCTTGATTACTGTTTTTTCCCTTTGTACTGTTTTTTTTATTCTCAGCTACCTAGTTCACGTGATACATAGTTTTTTATTTTATTTTTATGCTAAATAATCACGTTATACATAGTTGATAGCAAGTTATCTCTGTCAAGCAACAGTCGTCAAAAAGCATCTACGAGCGGCAATTCCTAGATGTCCGGTCAATTGCTGCGTCTTAACGCATTTTGGGAAGAAGAACCGCCAAAGCGTCTTAACGCATTTTGGGAAGAAGAACCGGCAAGCCTTGGGTTCGAGTGGCATTTTACCCCTAACCACAACTCATTCACTGATTCTTCAACATCAATCGGATAAATCTTCATGATACCAGTGAGTTAAGTTCTTAACCAAATTAGAAAACGGGTTAAAAACCAAGTCAAGCCTATATGTGGTCGACATAAAGATCAAGTTAATATTGCGGGTGTTTGTGTTTATCGTATTGGGAAAAAACAAGTACAAATCATCTAAGAAAGATAATTGTTTTATACTTTCTTCAGAGAATAAATACTTATATTGCCCAAATACGTTAGACTAAACACTTCCAGCACAAAAATGATACTTGACATTTTAATGTTTTTGCTTTACATATGCTTCTTAGTATTCACATAATTATGAAAATACTTCGTAAATAAGTTATTTTTCACTTATAAGTAAAATACTATCTTATATCCGTGCGATGCACGGTTTTCTTTAATATTTTATTATTTTTATTTAGATTTTTGTAATTATATCTTTTTTGATGAAATTTTAATATATATTTATATGTGTATAATAATTGGATTTATATATCTAACAATATAAGTATTTTAATTTAATAAATTGTTGACATAATCTTTAGTAGTATTTTAGATATTAAAATAGAAAAATATTTTTAAATAATAGATCTAGCGGTTCGTATTCATTTGCTCTTAAAAAATCTAAGAATGACTAAAGTACAAATAAAAATATATGTGATCTGTAATGTGCCAAGTTTCTTTTAAGATATGCTATTACTTTTATTTTTTATTAATTATCTTTTTTAAATTGAATATCATAAAAAATTATATTAAACATGGATTTTATAAGTTTAATATAATAATATTTTCATTATTTCTATATTTTGCCCGTGCTTTTTTTAATTATAATATGAGTTGTTTTAATTAAAAATATAAAACAGACATTGTCATTAAAAAGACAGTTAGTTACTTATTAATAATTATATAAAATTATATTACATTTATATATATATATATATATATATATATATATATATATATATATATATATATATATATGTTACCCGTGTTACTTTTATAAAATTAGCTGTTTAAATTAGAAAATAGAAAATTATATTACCTTTCTATATATATGTTACTCGTGTCACTTTTAGAAAAATTAGTTGTTTAAGTTAGAAAAAATAAAAAGGTTATGTGTTTAGCTAAAAAGGGTAAGCGGTTATTTATTAATAATTATATATAACAAATATTACCATTACATATTTATTTTGCATGAGTTAGTTTAGAACATGAGTTGTTTTAGTTAGAAAATGTAAAACATATAATTTGTTTTAACTGAAAAATGTAATCAGTTATAAATATGTAATAATATTACCATTTTATATATATGTTACCTATTTTATTTTTATAAGATGAGTTGTTTTAGTTAGAAAAATAGATAAAATAAGTAATGTATTTTAGCTGAAAAAAGCAATTCGTTATAAATAAATTGGTTATATATAGGTCAGATCCAAATTATAGATAGGCCCGGCCACCGACCGGACCAAAACTTTCAATGTTTCGTCTTTAATAATATAGTATAGTATAGATAAGCAAACCACCCTCTATTTGGTTGGTAGTTTGGTCATTTGGTTTGGTTATCTAAATAATAACCGTTAAATGCAAATATAGGTAAATGAGAACCGTTGGATGTAATATTAAAATAATATTCTTTTTTTGATATCTAAAATGCTCTCACGGGTTAAAGGTTCGAATCCCGTCAACAACATATTATTATTAAATATTTATATCATTTATTTTTCTAAGTTACATTCAAAAGTTCAAGATATTATTTCATCGACAACATATTAAGAATTTTTTAAAATCAAAATACAAAAAAAAAACTTAGAATAACATCATACATATCTATACTATTATATTAAAGACGAAACATTAAAAGTTTTTGTAGTCCGTTGGTAGTAGGTTTGTAGTCTGATCCTCCATAGTTTGGTAATCCAATCTCTAACCGTTAGATCTTTTAAATTAAATTAATGAGAGCCATTGGATATAATACTAAATATTTTTTGGTATGTTGTGATTTTACTTAATTGCCCTTACTTAATTGTACTTCGTTTTTTTTACTTAATTACCCTTACTTATTTATAAAAAATATTATTAAATAATAATATTACCTATTTATAACCAATTACCTTTTACACCTAAAATATATTTCTTTTTTTATTTCTTCTGAAAAATCCCTTACTTTTTCAAAAATATCACGGGCAATTATCTTTTTTAACTAAAACATGTAAGTTTTTTATTTTTCTTACTAAAACCTCTCTTTTTCCAAAAATATTACAGACAGTTTCATTTATTAAAATAAAATAATAATATCATAATTATTCTTTTTTATATTTTCTAACTAAAATTTTTACTTTTCTATTTTTTCTAACTAAAACCTCTCATTTTCCAAAAATATCGTGGGCAGTTCTTTTTAATGAAATAAAATAATAATATTTATAATTACTAATAACTAACCGATTAGCTTTTTTTTCCCAAAGCGTATATTCTTTTTTATATTTTCTAACTAAAATTTTTCCTAAGTAAAATCTCACATTTTTCAAAAATATCACATGCAATTTCATTTAGTAACATAAAATAGTAATATTATAAATACTAATAATTAACCGATTAACTTTGTTAGCCAAAGTGTATATTCTTTTTTATATTTTTAACTAAAATTTTTCCTATCTAAAATTATCGCAGACGATATTTATCTATACTATACTATTATATAATAGCCAAAACATTGAAAGTTTTGATTTCAATTTTCGGTAATTTATTATATTTAATCTATCTATATGTACTATTATATAATAGCCAAAACATTGAAAGTTTTGATTTTCGATTTTCTCACATATATAACATAACTACAAACTCTTTTAATTATACTTTACTTAGAATTCAAAAACACGACCATTTTTTAGAAAATATTTATATTTATATGTATTACAACAAAATATATTGATAATTTTGACGGTTAATGCTTACTAAGCTAATAAACTATTATAAAATCTATAAAAAAAAATTAGATTTAAAGTATTAAAGTAGTACTTTTAATTCTTTTTAAAAAGATAGCATTTTCAGAAGTATTAAAATCTCAAAAAATTTAAAAATAAATTTCAAAATTAATATTAAAGTCGTCCGTGCGTTGCACGGGTTATAGGCTTGTATTATTATATTTGATTACTTTTTAAAATCATATAAATGAAGATATAGATAATAAGATAAAAAATACTAAAATTCATCTCGCACTGGTTATAAACTAGTAATATTATAGTATAGATAGCTAGGTGTTATAGCAGTCAACGCCTCCACGCTGAAGCAAGTTAATTATTGTTACAATTTCTGTATTAAAGTTTCCAAACGTACCCGCCGTCAATTCTTAATATGTTGTCGATGAAATAATATCTTGAACTTTTGAATGTAGCTTAGAAAAATAGATGATATAAATATTTAATAATAATATGTTGTTGACGGGATTCGAACCTTGAACTCGTGGAACCATTTTAGATATCAAAAAAAAATATTATTTTAATATTACATCCAACGGTTCTCATTTACATATATTTACGTCTAACGGTTATTATTTAGAGGACCAAACTACCAACCAACCAAATGACCAAACTACCAACCAAATAGAGGGTGATTTGCTTATAATAATATAGTATAGATAGATAGATATGTTGTTGACGGGATTCGAACCTTGAACCCGTTGGAATATTTTAGAAATAAAAAAAAATATCTTATTTTAATATTACATCAAACGGTTCTCATTTACCTATATTTACGTCTAACGGTTATTATTTAGAGGACCAAACTACCAACCAAATGACCAAACTACCAACCAAATAGAGGACGGTTTGTTTATAATAATATAGTATAGATAGATAGATAGGCAGGCTAAATTGAAATGCCAAAAATGATTTAAGATTAGGCTCTCGGATTATCACTCACTGCTATTAACAAAATAATTTAAGATTAAGCTCTCGGATTATCAATCACTGACATTGTTAATAGCACAAAATAAATAAATTACTCATTTTTTTTGGGTGAATGAATATGTTACATATGTCAAGTCCTCTTGTTTATGGATAAGCTCCAACTTTGTTGGCATTAGGTCTAGAGACTTGCTGTGGTACCGCGCACCAGTAATATTGAGACCAATTTAGTGGTTTATTACCATAACAATGTTCTAAGTTTGATACAGTTTATGATACTGCAATGTTCAAACAAAATATTACAACTGTGAAACACAATTTTGAAGATTTGAGCATCAAGTTGATAAGTGAATTGTCTCATTTTATTTGTTTATCAGTACACAAATCACATGTGATGAAGTAGATATTAATACTTAATGATTACTGAAAATTGGTAAGATAAAAGTGCATCCTAATTATCTACTTCCGAAATAGTAAAGCTCTTCTTCTAGTTGATTAAAAGCATCCCACGAGAGCATGGAATCGACAGATTGTACCCATTGTTGTATAGAATCCTCTTGGATATACGAAGACTCTCCCATTAATGGATTACTCAGAGATTCTTCCAAAGAGAATGAAGGGCTGCAAGAACTGGAGGTGTTGGCCTCCTGGTTCATCCATAAGACTACATCCAAGTTTTCACACACACCTTCATAGTTGTTTAATAGATTGATGGTGTCATCTGTAGCCACGTTGATTTCATTTTTCCTCTCATTAATGTCATTAGTTTCCGGCCTGGCCTCAGGAATATGTAAAGTGGACTCTGGCATTGTCTCAATAATCATTTCTGCCTTCTCTTTAGGCTCCACAGGGCTGTGTGTCACAGGGTCTACTCCTAGAAGCTTTAGCCTTTTCTTGATTCGGGTGTTCCAGTGGTTCTTGATTTCATTATCAGTGCGGCCAGGGAAATGAGAGGCAATCTTAGCCCACCTGCATAAACAATCATAAATGCGTAAACATTAGTATTTTATAATATCAAATGCTAAATTTCATCTATACAACTACTAAGTACTAAGTTATTCAGATTTCGTAGGTTCAAAACAATGTAGTGGCTGCCTGACTGGCAAATAAATGCTTATAATTAGGGACGAGGACCTGTTGCCAAGACGAGCATGGAGTTGTATAATTTGATTCTCTTCCATTTCAGATAACATGCCCCTTTTAAGATCAGGCCTCAGATAATTGATCCATCTCAATCTGCAACTTTTCCCGCATCTTAGCAATCCTTCAGCACCACACAAAAAAGAACACATTAACAAGTAAGCATAGAGTAAGATATACAAGACAATTAATATATACATGCATGTGTGTTTGTGTGAATGCATATGATTATTAATATTTTCAGTGGTGAGGCTCTGTAAACTAGAAACCTGCGAGCTTGGGGATTGTTCTCCAGCACTGTATCCCATTTTCGAGGATAAAATTCATGAGCTTGCGGTCTTCTTCAATAGTCCATGGACCTCTCTTCAACCCAACTTTGTCACAGCATGGTTGTCTTCCCATTTGGACGTAAACCTTTCAGAATGCGGTGATAAAATCACTTTACACTATTACTAGTCACGGTGCGAAAAGAAAGTCTTCTTGCACCCCTATATAAACTGTCTAAAGGAACCTAATAATCTAAGAAAGATTCTGCCAGATCATGCTGAAATTAAAATAATAAGTTATGCTGTTTAAGGGGGAGAAACATGATTGGAAGAGATTATGAAGGAGCAATAAGAGTGCAATGGCCTTAAAAGCACGGGCGGTTTGCAATAATAAAGTGTCCACCACTCTTGTCAAGACAATGAAAAGCCTATTTTCTTAGAGAATCTTGGGAAAAGAATTAAGCAATAGATTAGTCGCGGGTCATCTCTGATTACAAATTATTACAAGTGTGAAGTGTGTGTCTGTGTGTATATCATGCAGACAAAGTCCTCCTTTATTAGTTTTTTTAATATGTCAAGATAGGAAAAAAAAAAATTATACTGATGGGATTCCTTGGTCCCCTTCAAAGCTGGCCAAGTTTGTCGTTAGAAGTAACTCTTCCAACTTATGTAAACCAAAAAGAGATGCTGTTTCCAAAAACTATTAAGTTGTTCAAAATCCTATTATGGCTTCACCCGAGGAATATCTGATTCTCGAACAGTTATAGTTAAACAGCAAAGTAAGATTTTCGAGTCATTATTCATCCATTCGTGCAGATATAAGTTATGCATCAATGGTTCGCTTGATAGTTACTAATGTGGAGTTTGCTATGGCAGTTTGACTGAAATCTTATCATTCGCCGGTTATTTTGGTGGATTCACTGACTTTGTATATTTAGTGTTGTGATGAACTCAAAAGGGTTAAACAAAAGAACAATTAGAAGAAACCAGAAATGCAATGATCAGGAAAATTAGAAAAGAAAAGCATTCATTAGAATACTAACAAGATGTTGTTATGAAAGGGTCACAGAAGAGATTGTTTTATGTTTCCACAGGTGAAAACATATGCCAAAGCCAGAAGTGGACCTTTCAGCTCAAGTACAATTGCCATATTAAAATGATGTGTTGTAAAAATAACTGATAATTTCGTTCTCTACATTATGATTATGATGGGTCATATGGTTTATCATTTGAAGTTCTTGTAATGTTTTTTATGTTCCAGCTTGTTGACCAACAATCGACATCATAGGTTTTAATCCTTAAAATTCAGGGGGAGAACTGCAAAAACCGGAGGTGAACAATGAGGACAAAACAACGCGGAATGAGTGTCTTCCAGATCCGAATTCACAAAAAATTGTTAAGAAAGTTATACTGCAAAGTATCTCAGTCCCAACTTTTCGTCAAAAATTACAACATATGTGCTAATTCTAATAATGTAGCCGGATCTCTTCTATATATAATAGGAGAACAGAGCGGATAACTTAAGGGCATTTTGAGTCAATAAATCCTCTGTGAAATTACCATTTTACCCTTATATATTACGAAATTACATGTCATGCCACTACTCTCTTATCTGGAGGAAAAAATTGAGTAAATAATGATTTAATTAGGGATTGAACCTTGACATTCGTTAACAAAATCATCCTTATAACCATTGAGCTACATGATTCTTTTTGATTTTGAGCTAAAAATCATATGACATAAACCTCACATATTTCTTATCCTATATTTATTATTATTTAAATTTTTGAGTAAAAATTAAGGTGATTTATAACATTTTTTTAAACTTTATTTTTTTTTAATACTTAAAATATCATACATAATCATATATACTACCAGACTTATAAAATATTAATATTAAGTTTTAAAAACAATATTATGTGTGGTGTTTTTTATCTTTCTTTTAACTAAACAAATATTTTGTATATGTATCGATAGCTATAATATATTCTATTTTCTTGCATCACAGTCGAACTTTTCTTGTACTACGCAATATATTTGAATTATTCAAATATTTAATATATAAAATGTATTATTAAACGTTGATATAACATAAATAACATATTACAAGTAGTTTATTTACATATTTATGACTTATTTATTTTTAAATTAATGAAATTAGTGTTAAAACATGTGTAAAAATTAGATAATAATTTAGGTATGGGCGATCGGTCACTTCGGGGTCGGGGAGACTCCGAATATGAACTCATTCGTCGAACCCGCCTCAATCCTCGAACGAGGATTACTTTATTTATCGCACAATAATCATTGTTAAATAGCACATATTGATAATATGTATACATTATATTTATAATTATTTGTTTTTATCTATACTACAAGTATAAAGTCAGTGTGATGCATACGACATTCATATTCTTCTTATTTTACATTTATATCTACTTTGTTTGAAGTTCATCTTAAATTTGAATAGTTTTATGTGATTGTTGAACTTAATGTTGAATTGACGTGTGTGTTTCTGTTTGAGCGTGATTAAATTGTGTTTTAAGAGTTTTGTGTTTAACAATATTTTAAAAATATATTTAATTAAAATTGTTGTTTTTAATAAATTAAGGTCAAATCGCAAAAGAAAAGGGACTAAAGTGCAAATATCAGAATATGAATGTCGTATTGACCGACCGACTACCAAACTATATTTTGAATAAAATTGTTGTTTTTAATAAATTAAATAAAGTAGTAAAAATAAAATAACTAAAGTACAAATATCAAAATATGAGAACCGTACCGACCGACTGTCAAACTTTCAATGTTTCGATTTTAATAATACAGTATATATATATATATATATACTAGCCTATCTATATCAATCACGCATATACTTCATCAAAAGGTTAAAATATAATGATATAATGGACTTTATATATGATTTTGTTCTAGAACTCAAAACATAGTATTAAACCAGTACGTACCTTGAAGTCTATGTCCTTTTCTCCATTTTCATCCAGGTTTCAAGAATGTTCTGAATCGTATCCAGTATATCGTATAACCATATAATCATTACACTGTGATACATTCAGAAAGATATTCATTTCCATAAGTAGAAAGATTCAGTTTATCAATCAGATTTCGTGTCATACGTTGTTTCCATTTTTCATTTTGTATACACCGTATAATTATTCTAATTGAATTCTAAATGTCTTGAATGTGAACCAGTGATATGCTTTATCTACACAATTTTGTTATGGATTTATCATCAAAATCAGATTTGTAAGAAAACTAGCTAGATAAAAAAATTAATTCAAATACATGTTATAGAACACTAACACGATTCCATTATATGTTTTTGTAGCACTGATGGGGATGCGGCTTACAGCCAAGAATTGGAGAAAGAAAATTTTTTCAATTGTGAAGTTTCAAACTAAACTTTTAAGTGATGTGGTAGGTATTTTGTCCGAGGAATATAAGGAATGGATCAAAGAAACATGTTTAAGGTATTGGTGGTGAAAAAATGCAAAGGATTTGCAGATTTTGTTGCGATTAAGCGTATCTTTTGTTTACCAGGAGTAAACGTTTAAGTGTTTGGTTTAAGTGTTTATGTATGAGTTTTTTTAAAGAGTTTGTCTAAGTGTTCCGCTAAAAACTAGAACTTGATTATCAATGGCCCCTTTAAAATTTATGAATGAAATAGCACAAGAAAAATATCTTATGTGAGTAAGCGGATAAGAATTTATTTTGTAGATCTTAGCTTGTTTAGCTTGTTTGAGGAAGCAACAAAAAAATACTAATTAGATCAGCTGTTTATGTCAAATAAAGAGTTATGGTATAATATTTTGTTAAAGAGCTACTCAAATACTAAGATTGTTAGTTCTCCAATTTTCCAAGGTGTTGTATTAAAATTCATTAAGGTGTTCTTTTAGGCGGTTTTGTGTATTAAGATTCGCTAAGATTTTAATATTCATTAACGTGTTCTGTTCAGATGTCTTGTTATTAAGATTCGTTAAGCTGTTATCATTTTCTGTTTAGGCGTCTTGTTATTAAGATTCACTAAGCTGTTAAATTTAATTAACACGTTCTTTTGGTGTCCTGTTTAGATGTTGTTTTAGCTTATTTCGGACAACTTTCTTGATGCACTGCGTTTGTGGAGGCGCTCTTTTCCTTCTATTGCGGAGATTATTTTAGCAGTAGCAACCTGTGTGGCCGTGGAGTGTGATTTATTATACTCCTTGTGAAAATTAATTTAGGATGTAATGGTACTCAGATGTGTAAAGGCTCGAGTTTTTAGTACCTGGAGATTGCTAGAGTTTGAATAGTCTTTTCAACATGATTTAGAATTTTTGAATTGATTGTCGTGGTTGTTTGCTGTAGTTGGCGAGAAAGGGACTATTTCTGAGCTTTGTTGCTACTTGATCTATTTACATTTTCTTTCAAAGTAGAAGTGTAAAATTGGGTTACTTTGTTTTTCCTTGATGAAAGCTGGTGTTGGCTAGATTAGGGATCATTGGTGTTTTGTGGTAGGTTTGTAAAAATGCATTGCTGACTAGGAAATGTGTGATTTGTTGTGTTTGTGAAGCTAAAGGTTTTATCGTTCAATGTCTTTATTTTGTTTGTTTCAAATAATTTTTATATTTGAGAATTTAGAAGATTCCTCTCTTTTTGTACATATTTTTTTTGATTAATATTTTTTGTATCAATTACGAGAAAAAAAAATTATTCAGAAAATTAATTTGAAACACTTAAGAGAATCACTTAAAAAATTAAATAATTCATATATTAAAAATTATTCAGAACACTAATTTGAAACACTTAAGAGAACCTCTTAAAAAATTAACTAATTTATATATTATTACAAACTACATAATTGAATTTCAGTTTGTCGAGCACAAATAAAATACTAGTTTACTCAATAATATATACATTAGTAATATTATCACGAAACACTTAAGAAAACCTTCATCTTCAAATAATGATGCAAAACACACAATTGAACTTCTGTCACAGAAAAACAATAAATTTATGTAATAATATAAAAATCTATATCAAAGTCTATTTCTGTAAATTTTAGACAAATATAATTAAAAATATTTTATTTCAACAAATATTTCAAATTTTCAAAATATTTCAAAATATTTAAAATATTTTAACTTGTGGCCTTTTCATATTTCCTTAAAATCGATTTTTAAACGGCCACATAAGATTTCTTTAAGTGTTTTATATCAAAAATATTTATTATTTTACTTTTAATTGTACTATTTTTTAAAAAAAATGTTATAAGTTGTAAGATTCTCTTAAGTGTGGTACATTAAGTGTTTTATATCTAATTATTAACTTTTTTTATTTTTTAAAAACAATATATAAGATTGTAGCAAATATTGTACATTGATATATCAATTATTTCTATTGAGGGTTATAAATTGTTATATCTATTGAAAAAATAAAAATAATCCCTTTCATTGAAAAATAATTTCAAAATATAAAGAATTTTTTAAAAATTATTTTATATTATGTGAAAATATAGACGATAAATATATTTTAAACTCGTTGCATCGAGATTTTCTTACATGTTTATAGAATATATATATATTTTTTAATTTGTGACCTTTTCTGGTTTCCTTAAATTCATTTTTTAAATGGCCACATGGGATTCCATTAAGTGTTTTATATCAAAAATATTAATTATTTTTATTTTAATTCTACTTTTTTAAAAATGTTACAAATTGTAAGATTCTCTTAAGTATTGTACATCGATTTAAGAATTAATCTAGTTTTATTTGATAAAAAAATTTAAATGTTTTGAATATCTCTATATTTATTGAAAAAATAATGATACTTCATTTTATTGATTTTCTTTTTATAAAAAAGTTTAAAGAATCTTAATAATTATAAACTAGACATCATAGAAAGTCTCAAAAATATTAAAAATGTATTATTAAAAAGGATATAAGGTTCTTAAATACATTTCGGAATCTCAAAAATGTAGTAAAATAATATAATATATCACAGACATTTACCTTTTTAAGTGTTACATTTTTTATTTTTTTTACTAAAACCCCTCATTTTCCAAAAATATAACGGGCAAACCCTTACTTATTTATTTTAAAATATGTTTTAATGTTTTTAATTAATTAAAAGTATTTAGCTATTTTAACATACCTACTTATTTTTTTAACAAATAAAATTAATAAAATATTAAAAATATAATAATAAAATAATAAAATAACAATTAACAATCCGTGCATCGCACGGGTTTTAACCTAGTATATATATCTGTGTGTGTTTGTGTAAAATAACTAAAAAACATAAATAAAACATATGAAAAACTATTTGTTTTGAGTTAAAATATTGTAAAAGGAGAGATAATAAAAATAAATAGACAGTACAACAAAACAATTAAATGAATTATATATTCTAAAATTTTGATAATAATTTGTGTAAACAATAAACAGATTAAAATAGATAGTCCATAACAAATTAGAAAAAAACATGATATTGCATATCATACATTATGATCAAATCACATTATACAGCCCGGGTTATTTAAAATTATAATCCCCGATCAATCAAATTATCTATATAAATTAAAGTAAATACATTGTAACAGACGAAAAAAAATGTGCAACCATACCTAGAAAAAAAAAATTAACCGCAAAGGATAGAAATTTATGTTAATTGCTAGAAAAATGACCCGTGTTTTAATTATTAAAGATGTGTATTTTGAAAAAAATAAAGGATGAATTCATTGTCAAAACACGGACATAACTCAGAAGGCATATGAGCAATTTTAACTTACGATGATATAAGCAAAAAATATTTATCCATCCATAATTGATCAATTCTCAAGTTCAGAGTTAAAAAAAAGTCTGTTTGTTTGAAAGAATTGAAACACATCGAAATGGAATGATTTGGCACAAGGTAGTTCCACTTAAGTCAATTAGCTACATTGTCCTATGTTCTGAAAGTTAGGTAGACAGGGGAAGAGAAATAAAGGTAAAAAATGCTTAAAATCAAGAGGTCAGAAGAAAAGACATAAAAAAGTTACAAAGAAAGTTTTAAGAACGGAAAATGCAAGGCCTAAGTAGAGTATGAGAAGATTTAGGAAAGCTTTTGAGTAAAATCAGTACTAAAACCTACAATCTCATAATGCATCATCTTGAAGGCTATTTAGTTTCTACATTGAATATCTGGAAAAAATTTAGGATTATAATTTTAAAAATGTCTTCTTAATTAGAAAACATCCATAGAACAATCTAATTCTATTCTATGATACACAACAAAATTAAAAACAGACATGATTTATCAAAACTACTCGTATTAGTTTTCACATTATAAACTTCAACATATTTAAGCAAGTACATCATAGTCATAACATTAACAATAAAAACTCTATGAACATCAAAAATATACAATCATATATGTCAAATAACATTGATAATGCGTAATTTAGTTTAAAATCACAATCTAAGCTAGCGACTCGTGCCTTACCCGGGTTTTTATGCTAGTTTTTATTGAAAACTTAGCAGAGCCAAAAACTCAAACTTCTTATATTTAAATAATTAGGAGTCATTAGAAAATTATATCTTAGGTATATACAGACGTGTTGGCAATGTTAACTCTTAACTAAATAATACAATTAATGATAATTGGAAAAAAGAGAAAGTGCTTGTTGGTTCATGCACCTGTTTGTATGCATGCAAGCAAGTCATGTTCACTTTAAGTTGTTAATTCTGGTTAGCATACATTCAACGGATGAAATAACATCTAGGTGGGGTGGTTAGAAGAAACAGAACAATACTATTGATTTTCTTGAGATTTTCTTCAATTATGTAGCATCTTTTTATTTTAATTCAGTTTTTGTAGAATTTAAAATTGGTCTTGTCGTGCTGTACTTACAATTGCTATCATCAGGGTTCAGGGGTACACCTTCGCTTGGTCTCTTCATCCTCGGCCTGAACTACAGCGCAAAGATCTTCAAGTTTCCGACATTGTGCAGTTAAGATTCTTGACACTTGCAGCCGCACTAGAAAATACTTGGAATTTGTTTCACTCTCTTATAGTCCAAGTAATTAAACCTCAAGCCAGAGCTGCTACTTCAGCTGAAAATGCAGATGAAACAAAATATTTGACAAAAGTAATACAAATAAAATTTGCCGAGTTGCATTTGATGTTTTTTTTACTTTGCTATACAAGATGCATCTGGTGTTCTTAAGCAGCAAGAACATCAATTAAATTAAACCTTAAAGAGGACAGATTTTGTTAATTGACTACGTTTTTCATACATCAACTATATGTATTATAGACCTTACAACATAATTAAATTACAGACTGCTGCGGGAAACTGTTTTTTTTTTAATTCAAATGCAGAAGTGTATTCAAGTAATCACAGGTTGCTTCAGAACTTCTAGCTTCATACAAAGTCAAACTGAAACTACAATGCCTCTCCACTTCTTCCTCACAGGAAGAAAAATAATATATTAAAAGGTTGAACAAGTATTTTCAAAGTTAAACCGAATAGAAAAAGAAAGGAAGAAGAAGAAGAAGAAAAAGAAAAAGAAAATAATGCTTTTTAAGAAAGAGCCTCCTCGTCTGCCAATATATGACCTGTAGGCAAGGGCAAAGGTCAAGACACTGCCCAAGTCAAATAAAAAGAAGCATATCAAAATCCTATAAGATACAACAGAACAAGGAAAGACATTCACAACTTCTGGAAAATGGAAACACAATGGTTAAACAAGGGGCATGACCAAACATTTAAGTAATCAGTCGATACAACCTGTAAAGTAGTCCATCCATTGCTGTTGGCAACAACCCATTTACTCAAATTAAATCCAAAGAAAATATTGTTGAAGCACAAGTGCGATAACCAATAGTCAATCCATCTCTCATTACAAAGTAATACAAACATATTATCCAAGACTTGCAAGTTGCAATAAACCAGAACTAAGTCCTGTGACATAACTAGGATATAAACAGATGTGGAAGAAGTCATTCTACTCGTAAATAATGATATATACTGATACACAACAAAAGAATTATGGTAAGGTGTCATAGTGATCAAACTCACCTAAAGAGGACACAAAATATTGCATCTCACAACTCAACTAAAACTACTCATATAGTAATCTATATTACAAAAAATGAACAGAGGCACAGGAACCAAACGGAAAATTGGAAAACAACTCTGAAGTTAGAGACAACCAACTAATCAAGCTACAAACAAATTATCCATGGTAGCAAGTTGATGGCTCGATGCCCATCCTATAATATACATCCGAAATGCAAGTAGCTGGTGCTCCTCTATGTGATTCTGTACTTCTTGTGCTTAATAGGAGAATTCATGACCTCGAAGTGAAATATACTTCTTTACCCAGATAGCAATGTCCTCCGCACACGCTTGGGCCTGAGGTGTCTTAAGGAGCATGTCCAGGGTAGCAAACTCATGAACTGCATCCTTGTACTCGAGAACTGGTGCGTCAACATTCACCTTCCTTAGTTCCTCTGAGTAAGCGATGGCTCGATCTCTCATCCAGTCATGCTCTGCTACGACTGTCAGTGTAGGGGGCATGCGCTTCAGAGGCGGCCCTCTATCGGGAACGAGAGGATTCGCAGCAGGGTGGTCCAGGCTGAACTCTTCTTCAGGTAAGCAAAGTTTCCATGCAAGTATGCACATTGCCTTGTCATAGAAGTAGGAATTTGCCAATTTGATCTCGGAATGTGTTGGAACACTTCCAATAAAGAACGGATACATCAAAACTTGTGCAACAACCTTGACCGGATCCAAAAGCCTTCCGGCTTCTACAGATTTCCGAGCAACATAGTCAGCAATATTTGCACCGCAACTGACCCCAAGTAGGACGCATCTAATCATTTGGTAAAAACTATGTTAAGATCCAGTTATATAACACATGATATCCTAACATGAAATAGATTTGAAGTAATATCAGTATGGGTACAGGTCTAGTAAACAGCACAAGATCATGCACTACACCAGATCAAGCCTAGATTGACTATTAGATCATGCACCAATTGATACTTCCCAATAAACCACAAGTGAACGGATAATTGTCAGTTGTTCGTTGGCATAACCAGAGAAGTTTAAAACATGGACGGGAGAGGAGTAATTATAATAAGCAATTTATTTTGTCACTGCCTCACTAACGGAGCAGCACAGTAGTACCATATGGCCAGAAGACTACAAGAACACCAATTACCACAACAAATTTAGGAAGGCCAAAGCTTCTCAGTTAAAAGGTTCAATTTTGAAGAATTTTCGTTACGTTAACCTGACAAATAAGACCCTTTACTCTTTTATTAAAGACCACATGCTAATATAAAACGTCCAATGTCTTGAATAGTGACTAAATGCTGAATACTAAAGACTAGTTAGTAATATAAATATATGATGAAACCACCAACATTCCTCACCAACTTTAAGTGTGAAAAACTGCAATTATCCTTCTTTTATTTTTACCTTCATTTTAAATAATAGCTGACCAATAATTTTAGTATGCAATTGACTCCTGACAGTGAAGCTTAAAATATCATTTAGATGTTTTGATGAATCCAACTATTATATAGTTATTCAAAAATGAATATTAATTATTAAAACAACTGCATTTGCATATTTCATGTTAATTCGTCTTGAAATAAATATTAAGGAAGAAACTACTTAAGATCGAGAAGGCTACAAGGAACTTTCTCTTGATTAAAGGGATCCACAAAAAAAAAGTGTAAATAGATAGGTATCATCATGTCTACTGCAAGCCTAATTGTTGTAGTTCCTCAGCAAAAGAGAGTAAAGCATGAGACAGTATGTCAGTTACTCATAGTTCTAGTCTTGTCCCAACTCTTAACACAGCGTATTCAATACCGCATATAATGAATGCAGCTTTAAAGGAAGAAAAAAAAGAAGCAACCTTGTGCTGTCCCAATATGAGATATAAAGACTAACTGGTAGTTACATATACCATAGCGTCTGCCAAATCAAAAAATATTAAAATTAGGAGTCGGGATGCCAACTGTGAACATGGCTCGAAGAACGTTGCTAATCACTATCGTGTTGCCTCATTATTATAGTTTTCTATAATCTAACAGTCTCTAGCATCTGTCAATTTCCACATTTTCAATACTTAAAGAAGGAATTTCTGCAGAATATTAGAAGGGTAGCAAAAGAACAGCTAAAACTACAGTGTCAGGTTCTGCAGCAACATTTGATGCCATTACCCATCAAAACGGCAATGCACAAGACACTCTAATTTCCATAGACCAGAAAACACATGATGAGAATAGGAACGAAATCTGACTTGGCACTCCCAGACAAACAATGCAATCACATAAAGTAATTCATAATTAACCACAGCATAAGAACAAGAATCCAAGCTAGTATCAACTAATTGCAAGTCCGCCCTAAAAATTCAGCAAGAGTCTAAACATCAATTAAGCAAATCACATTTTTGATCGAACAAGTTCTAGCAATCAGTGGGAACTCACAAATAACACAAAACCCTTCACACTTTAATATCATAGCACTCAGCTCTATAAAGAATTATTAACAGATGTACTATGAGCTAATGACAGGAAAAAATCTTAATGGAAATAAAACAACTCATAATAATATCTACTTCTCTACAAAATCCTACTTTGTAATTATATAAGAAAACAACTTTAGGCAAAACAATACAGCTAGAATCAAGAATCTTACGCATTCAAAACAATACAACTCTATAAATCTTTACATACAACAATCATCACTAATAATTCAAAAAGATCAAATTTTTAACCTGGCAGGATCACCATGAGCAGCCAACCACGGCTCAACCATCGACGATGCCCCAAAAGCATCAGCAACATGCCTCTGAACTTCCCCCTTCCTCAATTCCACTCCCCCTCTCACATTCCCCATACTCTTACTACATTCCGCTAAATTAGCCTGCTTGGCCAACCAATGCAACACCTTCATCCCATCCTCAAACGCATCCGGAAACCTATTCTCAGGCGCAAGCCTATACCCAACCGCCACAACAATAACATCACACAACTTTGCAATCCGTCTACAAAACAAATCATTGGCAACCGAATCACTACTCCCACTCACAAAACCACCTCCATGAAACTGCAACATAACAGGTAACTTCCTACAATTCTCACTCCCACTCGGTAAATACCCCTGATAACTCTCCCCTTTCTCCGATTTCAATTTCGAACTCGAATCATCATTCCCAACACACGCATAACTATTCCTCCGATTACTATCATCACGTTTACTCATCACACTACTCGGATCATAACTATTCCGCCTACTCGGATCCTCAGAAGATCCGAAACCCGATTCGGATCGAATCAAGCCCTTAGCTTTAGACTTAAACTGTTGCGGAACAGCTAAACACGTGTCAGGAATGAAAATTCTAATCGAAAGAGATGTGAAAGGATCTATGTGAATGTCTTTGGTAGCAACGCCTTCGACGAAAGACGGATTAGCAGCTGCAATTGACTCATCGGGTCGGGTCGAAACACCGAAGTGATCGAGATTGTTGTTATCGTTAATTAGGGTTTGAAATCGGGTTTGTAATCGATGTTTTAACAGGAATTTAAAGAAGACGCTGTATAATTTAACAGCTACACTAGGCATTTCTTCGTCCTCAATATATTTGTTTGAATGTGTTGAGTTTTTGGGATGCGTGAATATTCAAACACATACGAAAGATGATGATGGATGAGTTGGTATAGAATTGCTAAAATCTATCTGGAAGGATGTTAAAAGCTGATTAGATAGATTTATGTTTCCAAGATTGTGTACCTTCAAACGTACACCCTTTTTTAATGCAAAAACAATTTCGATTTCTCTCGAATATAAATGGAAGGATTAACTTTATTTTTTTATAAAAAATTATATTATACTACTAAAATTTTGCATAATCCATTTCTTCTTTTTTTTTGCCATAAAAGGAGTCGAATTTTATTAATTACTTAAATCATTTGACAAAACATAACGGAAATCCGGGTGGACATCTCCCACTCTCCAAATACGATCAGCTACTGAACAATTGTTTCTCGTAGCGACATTGTTCGCAGACCGTTTAACAAATCTAAACTTTATGTTTTTGTTACTCAAACTTGCTAGAAGAACTCGACATTCCTTGATCACTCTCCCTAAATACGAGAAGCACATGAAGGAGTTGTGAATGGCTTGTACAATCTGCAAGCAATCAGACTCAACCACAACGTTTCAATGGTCTCCGTTCTTCCCCCAACTTAATGCTTCACGAATTCCTATTGCTTCATCCAAGTCTTCACTAGGACGTCCTCTTAAGCATTTTGATCTAGCTTCAATCAATCTGCCTTCATGATCACGAGATACAAAAGCATAACTATAACAATTTGATTTTTCAAAAATGGCAACATCAGAGTTAACCTTAACGCTGTTGGGCAAGGGTAAGCACCAGTGTTCGTCACCATCTTCATGAGACATGTATCCCAGAAAATGATCAAATGTCCGATCTTGAACACTTCTCCATTGGCTAAGGACTGAGTTCGCTGATTCCACCACTTTAGAAGATTCTAAACTGTGTTGGTTTAAGCTCGTTTCTGCTTTTCCATAACATCCAACAAACCATGACTATAATAAGAATTTCCTCGTTCCGTTGCTGCTGAAAAACCAGTTGGAGCCACTCAAAAAATGAATTAAAGTCACCAGACACATGTAAATTGTGAATCCTCCCCCAACTAGAAGCAGCATGAGGACACAAAACTAAAATATGCAAAACTGTCTTTGGATGAACATTACACACAGAACATAGATCATTTACCTGAACCCTTCTTGTACGAAGCATATCCTTAGTAGGTAAACAATTTGTAGAGGCACGCCATAAGAAGTTTTTGACCTTGGGTGGAATTTTTAAATTCCAAAGTTTCTGCCAAAAACCAGAATTTGCATCTGTGTTGTTCTCATTCTTGTCCTCCTGCATAAGTAAATAGGCACTCTTAACTGAGTAGTTGCCCAGCTTTTCACGTCTCCAGTACCAAGAATCGGTAAACTCGTTATTCAATGGAATTGATAGAATAATGTTTGCATCCCTGCCATCGAATATATCCAAGACTATATCGATGTCCCAACTATTACTGTTCACACTTATTAGAGAAGAGACCATTTGCTCATGTAAAGCGGCACTACTCGTTTGAATATAGGCTTCGTTCTCTAATGGTAGCCATGGGTCTTCCACAATATTATAGACTGGCCATTACCAAACTCTGCAACCAATTCCCCGTTTAATAACAATTTGATACTCTAACACACTTCTCCATATGTAACTAGGGTTATTTCCGATTTTAGCATTGAGAAAAGATCCTTGAGGATAGTATCGTGCCTTGTAGATTTTACTCACTAATCTTTTTGGATATTTAAGCAGCCTCCAACCCTGATTACCAAGTAAAGCTATGTTGAAATTCCGAACACTTCCGAATCCCATACCACTAGATGATTACCTCCTGCACATGTTACTCCAGCTTTGCCAATGGATGTTTCTATCCTTTTTAGAGCTTGTTTTCCACCAAAACTTACACATCAACCTTTCAAGTTGTTGACACAAGTCTAAAGGCAATAAAAACACGCTCATGGCGTAGTTAGGTAATGTTTGAGCGACAGTCTTCAACAACACCTCTTTACCACCTTTTGACGTCGTTTTTTTATCCCAACCTTGGATACGATCTTGCATCTTCTCTTTCAAAAATCCGAATATCAACGATTTATTTCTACCAATTGTATTAGGCAGACCTAGATACAAACTTTGATCATTAGCCTCCATGAATCTGAGCTTCTGGCATAGCTCATTCTTCAAAGAACTTGGAGTATTTTTGCTGAAAAATACTGAGGACTTATCTACATTTATTTGCTGCCCTGATGCTCTTTCAAAAATCTTTAACATCATACGTCTTTCAAAATCGTCTGCAAAGAACATATGCAAAATAGAAGGTGCAGTCCTGGCTACTTTGATTCCTTTTATCATCTTACGTCTTTCAAAATCGTGAAGCAAAGTTGTAAGACCTTCTATGCAGATGAGAAACAAATACGAAGATAAGGGATCTCCCTGCCTGAGACCCCGTTCTGGTATAATAGATTCAAAGCTCCTTCATGCATGAGATATCTTGTAACTTATAGAAGAGATGCAACTCATGAACAATTGAATCGCATTTTGATCAAACCCCAACTTCAGTAACACAGCTTCTAAATAATTCCACTCAACACGATCGTAAGCTTTGGACATGTCAAGCTTTAAGGCCATCCAGTAATCTTTCCCTTTCGTCTTTCTTTTTATATAGTGCATGACTTCAAAAGCGACCATTATATTGTCCGTAATTAACCGTCCAGGTATAAAAGCGCTCTATGAGTCATATATAATTGAATCGATAACTTTTTTCAATCTATTTGCCAAGACTTTGGAAATGATTTTATAAACCATGTTGCAAAGGGATATAGGACGGAGATCCATCATGAGCACTGGATTTGGTTTCTTGGGAATCAAAGAAATATTCGTACTCCTTAACTGATCATCAAGCTTTCCAGTTTCAAAAAAATGTTGCACTATTGAGACTACATATGTTTTCACAATGTTCCAACACTTTTGATAAAAACCCAGGCTCATACCATCTGGGCTCGGAGATTTATCTGGATGCATGTTAAAAAGGGTTGTCTTAACCTCTTTTTTATCAACCTCAGCTAACAACAATTCATTTTGAGCCCTTGTTACTCTGCTAGAGACGCAATTAGTCACACTTTCCCATTCTGTACTCGTAGCAGTAAATAATTGAACGAAATACTCCTTCATTGTTTGTTCTAATCCAGTACCCCACTCCACTTTATTGCCATGACTATCTTGCAGAGAACTGATATGGTTTATTTTTCTTCTATTCTTCGTAGCAGCATGAAATTTTTTGCTATTATGGTCTCCTTCACGAAGCCACAACTGTTTTGACCTTTGCCGCCAAAAAACCTCTTGTTGTGCATACATTTCTGCCATTTCTGCCAAAAAACCTCACAGTCGTTGAGAACCTCTTGAAACCCTTGTAACAGACGATGAAGATAAGGTATACCACCTCTTTTATCGCTTTATGATAGAACATTGTTCATATCCCCAATCAGGCACCACAAAAGTGTATTATGGTTGGTCAGGTTCCTTAATAAACTCCAAGTCTCCTACTTTTTTGATCGATCCGGCTCACCATAAACTCCAGTAAGTCTGTATTTGAAACCTTCTTTAGTTGACACAATCATGTCAATGTGATTTTTATTAAACGAACACAATGTCACTTCATCTTTATTACGCCATAAGAGAGCAACACCTCTACTATGACCATTGGCTTCCACTACTATCATCCCTTCAAAACCTAAGGACGTTATCACCTTCTCAACTGTCTCTTTTCTGCAAATAATTTCACATAAAAAAACGTAATTGGGCTTCTTTTGGAGCATAATCTCCTTTAGGAATTGTAAAGCCCGTGGGGTCCCAAGCCCATGGCAATTCCAACTAATAATACTCATAATGCTAGGCGAGCATCTCCGTGGATACTCGCCTCCTGTTCATTTTTTGAATCCAGAATATTATTTGGGCTTACTTGTTCAATACTGTTGGTCCTTGAGTATTATAGAAGGGGGTTGAATGAAATAATGATAAAATTCAATGTATGCTTCAACAACTAAAACTAAGATTAAATCATATTAGTAGAAGAAATGCAATAAAAAGTAGTTTTCTCACAAATTAAATATTTTATTATCTTGCGAAAGTGTTGCTACAACCTTGAGAGAAAACTTATTTTTCTCAAGCTTCGATTCCTCAAGTGATACACAGTATAGAATGAGAGAGATAGTCTAAGTAAACTAATCTTGTCTCTATCATCACGGGTTTGTGAAGCTGCTGTCATTTTCATGTGGAAGCTCCTTACAATTTTCCTACCCGTGTGTCTTACCTAAATTGTTATACAAACAAGTTTATCATTACAGGAAAAAACAATCTAGATACATTCTATATTTAGCTAACACAATTCCAGTAGATGTTGATTTGTCATACTCTTGAATTGGTGAGCTTTGTCATGTGATCCCTTAAGCTTTTGTCGTAGTCTTTGCAGACCTGATGCAATGTTGGGATACTGCATCACGCCTGTTTCTTGAACATCCAAACTGTCACATGTTTGACTGGGTATATCCCCAATTCAAAGTTTCTCCATTTGAGACAGTATCCTGATCTCCAAGCTTGCTGTCACAAGAATGCGCTTTTGGTGACAGTAAGAAATCCCCGCAATAGATGCTGTCAGGAGTTCCAAACTTGCTGTCAGGAGAATAGAGAGTTGTTGTCTCAAGGCTTCCGCCAATGTTGCTGTCAAAGTGAATATGTTGTCTTGACTTGCAACATGCTGTCTTCTTGTAACCTTACTGTCAGTGAGATGACAGTAACATTTATTCTTGCTGTCATCCTGATATACTCCTTGAGGCTTGAACAAACGAATGAACTTCTTCTAAGATTGATAAACAAGTTTATTACAACAAATGAAATGGCTACAAAAACATACTCTGGTTGTGACAATATGTTCTACTTAATAAAATTAAGTATTACAAAACATAAAGTTAAGTTGTCTTCTAAGCTATCACCCATAAATCCTAACAATCTCCCCCAATTTGTTTTTATGGATAATAACTACAAATTTACAAACTATACATGCTGACAACTTAACTAACAAAGATCAGAATGAATACAAACATTGGTGCTCCAGAATGAATGAGCAAATATGAAACATTTACCTAGTTTTGAGCTTCAAACTTTCTTTTCTTCCTGCTTTCTTCCTCTCTTTTGAGAGCTTCTGCTACATACCTTCTGAGACCATCCAACAGAGATATTTCCATGGGGGAAATTGCATCATCTTCAATCTCATCAATAAACTGTTGGGCTGCTTTAGAACCAACCTATTGAGCATCCTGGAGATCCATCCAATTTTCTTGACCAAAGATATAGACTCTAAATCTTAAGATGTCTGTATCCATCTTGAATCTCCTGCCAGGAAATGCATTTAGAGTTGTCCTTCTTGCTTTGTCCAGCTTTGAGTCTTCACCCTTTCTCTTATGAATAATATCTTCAAGTTCAAAGGAACACATCATCTCTAGATGGTTAGTTGATCCAACCACTGAGTAGTTTAATTCTTTCAGCACACTGGTTCTGAGCTTGTGGAAACTATCCAAGTAGATTTCTTCATTTCCATGTTTGATCCTGAAAGGGTTTTCCAGCACACAAGGTTGAAATTTTGGTTCTTTGCATCTCTCCTTGTTCTTTCTCTGGCATTTGCTTAAGAGTTCAGCTTCCATTTTCTCAACAGTCTCATCATGAGCAGCTTTAGATGTTTTCTCCTGACTAGGAATGGCTTGCACTTCTTCTTCGGGAAAGTCATCCTCATAGTCAACTATTTCTTCATCAGAGTACTCCATTAGGTTAGCAATGTCAGCATCATCATGCATAGACCAATCCCCATGCTTCTGATAAAATTCTTCATCTCTTTCAGCTTTGTATATCTGAACATGTTCCATGACTTTATCAGGTACATTGTCATAACCTTGCATCAAATTTACCATTCTCTCTAAGATGAAATAGTCAATTCTCCTTGTGACTGTCCTCCTTCTGAGTGAAAGAGCTTCTGTTACATCATGTGAAACCACCTCCATGGTAAAGTCCTTTTTGTTAGATATAATTGCTGATGTTTGTTTAATCAGTGTTTAAGTAACAGGTACTGTTCAGAGTTTAGTCTGAAGTACTTATCAGAGTTTACATGGAAGCCGGTCAGAGTTTGTTAAAGTTTGATAGGGTGAAAGTTGATTTAGCTGTCGGCGCATATCATGAAGATTCTAGAAGCAATATATTCTGAAGATGGAAAGAAGCAGAATATATTGATACAGCTAAGGAGACTGGACAGAGGACTGAAGCAATTCTAATTGATTACAAATTGTATAGCTAATTTGTAGGAGTATCAATTAGAGATTGATTGTAACTGTGTACTATATAAACACAGATAGGTTATCCCTAGAAGGAATGCGATAATTGAAAACATTATTCTTGTAACCTAGAAGCTTTTTGTGATTCATTAACATCATAAAGAGAGAAGTTGTTAATATAATTACAGTTTGTTGATTTACAAACTTGTGTTCTTGATTGTTATTCTCATACATACTTGATTATATTGTGTATTCGGCCTAACAATTGGTATCAGAGCCAAGGCTGTTTAATATATACAGTTTTACGATTCAAACACAGTAATAATCATGTCTGAAGAAAATCAAGCTCCTCCCAAGGTTGAACAGGTTAAACCTAATTCTGTGAGTCGATATGAAACAATCAGGGTTCCAATTCTCAGGCCAGTGGAGTATCCAATTTGGAAGGTGAAGATGACCATGTTTCTGGAGGCTACAGATCCAGAATATCTTGACAGAATCAATGATGGTCCTCATATGCCGACTAAATTGTCTCCTGTTGTTGATGGTCAAGAACAAAAGACTGTTCCAAAGGAAAAGAAAGATATGACTCCTGAGGACATCTCATCAATTACAAAGGATGCAAAAGTTAGACATCTACTCCACAGTGCTTTAGACAATGTTATGTCTAACAGAGTAATTGGCTGTAAAACTGCCAAGGAGATATGGGATGCTTTAGAAGTCAGGTGTCAAGGAACCAGTGCTATAAAGAAAAACAGGAAAACAATACTCACTCAGGAGTATGAGCACTTTGATTCAAGAACCAATGAAACCTTGACTGAGACATATGACAGATTCTGTAAACTGCTGAATGATTTATCTCTAGTTGATAAAGAATATGATCTTGAAGAATCAAATCTCAAATTTCTTTTATCTTTACCTGAAAGATGGGATTTGAAGACAACAACTATAAGAGATAATTACGAACTTGCTGAAACTGAACTTGATGAGATTTATGGGTTACTGAAAACTCATGAATTGGAAATAGAACAAAGAAACAGAAGATCAAGCAAGAAGACAAAATCTGTTGCTCTCAAAGTTGAGGAGAAGCCCATCAAGAAGGAATCATCAAGGAAGAAAGCCAAGGGAAAGGCTTTAATCATTAAATCTGACAGTGAGTCATCAAACACTGATGATGGCTCAAACACTGATGATGAAGCTTCTGACTCTGAGGATGATGAAGAACAGATGATGCAAATGGCTGCATTAATGGTGAAGACCTTCAAGAAGATGGGATTCAAGAACTTCAAGAAAGGAAAGAGATTCTCAAGGAAAGATTCAAACTCTGAAAGGAAAAGTTTTAGAAAGTCTGATGGAAAGGAGACCAAGTCTGGCAAGAAAGATAAATCTGAAATCCAGTGCTACAAGTGTAAGGAGATGGGTCACTATGCCCCAGAGTGCAAGAAAGGAAAATATGAGAAAGCACTCATCTCTAAAGGCAAAGACTGGGCAGATACTTCAGACTCTGATGAAGGAGTAAATTATGCTCTTATGGCAACTGTCAAAGATGAGACTGAATCATCTGAAAATAAGGTACCCTTAACTACTTATGCTTATGATACTGATAATATATCTGAATTAAGAGTATATCTGAAAAGCGTACATGTTAGTTATAGGGATCAGACTTTAGAGAATGAGAGAATTAAATCTGAGAATCTTAGCCTTAAAAAAAGAAACAAGTTTCTTGAAGGAGAACTTGAAAATATGAAGCAGATTCAAAAGGAGAGAGATGATGCTGTTTATGTTGAACAGGAATTGCTTAAGAGATATAAGCAGCTCGAATCTGATCTAGAAAAAGAAAGAAAAATAATCAAGACTTGGACAGACTCTGGAAGAGACACTCATCAAGTGTTTCAGACAGATTTTGTAGGTTTAGGCTATTGTGAAAATGATGAACTGAGGTTTAAAGACAAGATTAAGGTTAAACCACAACTTAAACCTGTGAAATTTGTTCCAGAGTCCACTAAGTTTAAATCTGTTATAGTAAGAGAAGCTGATATGGAATCAGATGAAACCTGTGAAAGACAGGAAAATATTATAACAGAAAATCTTATGGAATTAGAAGCTGTTAGAAAGCCAGTAAAAACTTGTGAAAAACAGGTTAATGTTGGCTTGATGACAGGAAAACAGTTCAATCACAAGCTCAAAGAGGTAAAGTCTGCCATGAAACCAAAAGGGTCCAAGAAGAATAGGAATGGAAAGCTAGGCATAAATAAAAGAAATAATCATTTGCCTACTGATGTAGCTCCAAGGAAAACATGTTATAACTGTGGTAGTACTAATCATCTTGCTAGATTTTGCAATAAGAACAAAGATATTAATTCTTTACCTTCTACATCAGGAGTAAAGAATAATTATGTAAGGGTTAAACCACAGACTTTATGCACACACTGTGGGAGCACTTGGCATTCCATTTATACTTGCAAGAGTTATCATGCTATTTATCATAACTATTATGAGCTAAAACCCAACTTAAAATGGGTTAGGGCAAACTCTGCAAGTGTAAAGTCTGACAATGTTAGTTTAAACTCTGTTGATAGTGATTCCGCTGCAAAAGCTAACACTGTTAAGAAAGACAAAGGATCCAAGCAAGTCTGGGTCCTTAAAACTAACACTTAGTGTTTGTTTGTGATTGCAGGGCATAAAAGAGAGCACCCTTATCTTGGACAGTGGATGCTCAGGACACATGACTGGAAATAAAGCCCTGCTATCAGATTTTGAGGAGAAGGCTGGCCCAAAGGTTTCCTATGGAGATGGCAACATAGGACGTACTATGGGATATGGCAATATCAATCTTGGAAGTGTCATCATCACAGATGTAGCTCTAGTCTCAGGACTCAAGCATAATTTGCTATCTGTGAGTCAAATCTGTGACAGAGGAAACCATGTAGATTTTCATACTGAACACTGTGAAGTTATCAGTAAATCTACTGGAAAAGTTGTTCTAGTTGGACACAGGCGCAACAACATTTATGAAGCAAGTTTGGTAACAAACTCTGATGGAAAAACAGTTTGTCTGTCTGCAAGAATGTCAAATGAAGAGAGTTGGAATTGGCATAAGAAGCTCTCTCATCTCAATTTGAACAACATCAATGAGCTAATAAAAAAGGATCTTGTAAGGGGACTTCCAAAATCAATACTCAGTCTAGATGGCCTATGTGATTCTTGTCAAAAGGCCAAGCAAACGAAGTCATCTTTCAAGAGCAAATCTGAATCTTCAGTAGTGGAACCTTATCATCTTCTACATGTTGATCTCTTTGGACCAGTGAATGTGATGTCTATGGGCAAAAAGAAATATGCTCTAGTAATTGTTGATGAATATACTAGATATACATGGGTGTATTTCTTATCAAAGAAGGATGAAACTGCTCAAACTCTGATGGATCATGTAAATCTACTGGACAAAGGATCACAGTACAAAGTCAAAATAATAAGGAGTGATAATGGAACTGAATTCAGAAACTCAATTCTGGAAGCTTTCTGCAAGGAAAGAGGAGTGAAACAAGAATTTTCTGCACCTGGAACTCCACAGCAAAATGGTGTAGTTGAAAGAAAGAACAGAACTTTAATTGAAGCAGCCAGAACTATGCTTGACGAAGCAAAATTGCCAACTTATTTCTGGGCAGAAGCTGTTCAAACTGCTTGTTTTACTCAAAATGCTACACTGATCAACAAGCATGGGAAAACACCATATGAGATGGTGAAAAATAAGAAGCCAAATTTGAAATATTTTCATATATTTGGATGCAAATGCTTTGTGTTGAAGACTCATCCTGAACAGTTGACCAAGTTCGAGTTAAAAGCTGATGAAGGAATTTTTGTTGGCTATCCATTGTCAACAAAAGCGTTCAGAGTATACAATCTGAGAACAAAGGTGATCATGGAGTCTATACATGTGTCATTTGATGACAAGAAAATAACTGCACTTGATGACTTAGATAAATATGATCAACTGCGCTTTGAAAATGAAGATTTATTCTCTGATGATGTAAACTCTGATGAAGGAGTACTGACAAACTCTTACGAAGCATACTCTGAACCTCTACTGGTAAAAACTGGAAATTCTCAAATTGAACAAAATAGAGAACCAGCTGAGGGAGAGCGTGAAGAAGCTCAACAAGACACAGCAAGTGAGTCAGTTGAGGAAACTGATTCAAACTCTGACAGTTTAAACTCTGAGCCATCCAATTCAGGGGGAGCTTCAGATGCTGCAGAAAGTCAACATATGAATCAGGAGAGCATGGATCAAGGGGGAGGATTCAATAATAATGCAAGGAACCACTTACCAACAGCAAGAAAGTGGACACAGGCACATACACCTGATCTTATAGTTGGAGATCCTGATGCTAGTGTAAGAACTAGAAGTGCTACTACAAATGAATGCCTGTATCATGCTTTCTTGTCTCAAACAGAACCAAAGAAAGTGGAAGAAGCTCTTCAAGATGCTAACTGGATAACAGCAATGCAAGAAGAGTTAAATGAATTTGAAAGAAATGAAGTCTGGACACTTGTACCTAGACCAAAGAATAGATCAATTGTAGGTACAAAGTGGGTTATCAAAAACAAGACTGACAGTGAAGGTGTGATTACAAGAAACAAGGCTAGACTTGTGGCTAAAGGTTATTCACAACAGGAAGGAATTGACTATGATGAAACCTTTGCTCCAGTTGCAAGATTGGAGGCCATAAGAATTTTTCTGGCCTATGCTGCACACAAGAAGTTTAAAGTCTTTCAGATGGATGTGAAAAGTGCTTTTCTCAATGGGAAGCTTGAAGAAGAAGTGTTTGTTGAACAACCACCAGGATTTGTAGATTCCAAGCATCCAAATTATATCTACAGGCTTGACAAGGCATTATATGGACTAAAGCAAGCACCAAGAGCATGGTATGAAACTCTTGCTAAATTTCTTTTAGAAAGTGGGTTCACAAGAGGTACAATTGATAAAACTTTGTTTTATTTCAATTCTGGTGATAATTTGATTTTAGTTCAGATTTATGTAGATGATATTATTTTTGGATCTACTAATGACAAACTTTGTAAGAAGTTTGCAAAGCTTATGCAGTCCAGGTACCAAATGAGCATGATGGGAGAGCTTAGTTATTTTCTAGGCTTACAGGTCAAGCAAACAGATGATGGGATTTTTATCAATCAAGCAAAGTATACCAGAAATCTTCTAAAGAAATTTGGTATGCTTGATAGTTCATCCGCTCCAACTCCCATGGTTACAGCAACAAAGCTAGACAAAGACACAGGTGCTACAGTGGATATGACAAACTATAGAGGCATGATAGGGTCTCTTCTGTATCTCACAGCAAGTAGACCTGATATCATGTATGCCACATGTCTTTGTGCAAGATTTCAAGCAGATCCCAGAGAGCCTCATCTAACAGCTGTAAAAAGGATTTTCAAATATCTCAAAGGAACCATAACCTTGGGTTTGTGGTATCCTAGAGAATCAGAGTTTAAGCTAATTGGTTACTCTGATGCAGATTTTGCAGGCTGTAAGATAGACAGAAAAAGTACAAGTGGAAGCTGTCAATTCTTAGGTGACAGATTGGTTTCTTGGTATAGCAAGAAACAGAAGTCAATTTCCACATCCACTGCAGAAGCAGAGTATATAGCTGCTGGTAGCTGTTGTGCACAGATTTTATGGATGAAGAATCAGTTGCTGGATTATGGGTTAAGGTACTCTAAAATACCTATTTACTGTGATAACCAAAGTGCTATTGCTATGACATGTAACCCAGTACAGCATTCCATGACCAAGCACATCAGCATAAGGTATCATTTTATCAGGGAACATGTGGAGGAAGGAAACATTGAGCTTTATTTTGTGTCTACAGACCAACAACTTGCAGATATCTTCACCAAACCTTTGAGTGAAGCTACTTTTACAAGATTGGTAAATGAACTTGGAATGATCTCTGGTTTTGACTAGAGATACGGGTTAGACTCAAAAACTATACATGTTTGATTTTTATGCTCATGATTCCTTGCATGTATTAACTGTTATGAGTACCAGTGTCATAAACTCTGAAAGTAAACTCTGATGCTAAACTCTGTTAGTCATAAAGTGTTGGTCATACTCTGATAGTTACAGTCTAATGCTATACTCTGATTGTAATTTTGTCTGAAACATATGGACCAATGAAGAAATTTGTATGAAACATAATTCTCAGTAAGTAATTATGAATCCTTAAGAGTTGTATAGATTCTGATCTCAAATATGTGCAGTAAGTTAACACAGCATGATACTGTCTCTATATTTATACCATCTCTTAGTTTATTGATCCTATACACTGAGATTGTATTAGCTGTTTGCATTTTCTCTCATAAATTAATTGCATTAACTGATGAAAAGTCTAAACTCTGATTATTAATTGTAAATAATTCACCCTCAAATCAAAAGATGCCAAAAAGAGCACAAATCCCTTTGAGATCATGTTGTGCCTAGGACGATCCAGGAACTTATTGTATGAAATAAGGGCTAAAATCTTTGATTTTTTGTGACTAGTGCCAACCACTGATTACTGGAAAAATAAAAAAAAAAAAATATATATATATATATATATATACATAAAGGGGGTGAAAAATAAAAGATATATTCAAATGAAAGGATATCAGTATACAGAGTTTAGATATAAAAATCAGATTTTATGTTTTACATGAGAGTTTAGGCAACCAGTTTTTACTGCTTAAGTTTGTGGATTTTATGCACTTTGAGATGATCTAAATATTGATTTCGGTAAACTCTGCTATTGCACACACAATTCTTCACACCTGTACAGTTTGAGAAAAGAGTTTATTGACAAAGAAGGATAAATGGTAAACACTGATGTATTGTGTGAAATACGCCGAGGTAATTTTGTTTTAATCTCTGATGGTTAAAATGATTTCTTTGTTTCAGACATTTTATAATTTTGAGATTAGACATTTGTTTAGAAATTTGAAAGAGTATGATTACAAACGGTTCATATTTGTATTAAACAGAGGAGAAAGAGGATGAGTGTTTTGAACAATGTGAAAAGCGGTAATTATGGCTATTTTTACTGCGCGTGTGTATTGGAAGTTGTTACATACAGCTGTCAGCGTATGCTTGTTTGACATCTGTCCCACTCACACATTTTTCAAAGACGCCTGCTGTGTGTAGTAATGATTAAAACGATTGAGTTTTAATTTTCACAGTCATTATTTAAACTTACTACACATAAACGGTTCATTCTTTTACACACTTCATCTTTTACTCACAAACACTGTCTCAAACACTTTCACTGCATCCATTCTACACTTTTCTCTGTCTTATTTCTTGCTTTCTTCAAAACTTTTCTAATGGCTACAACAATGTTTACTGCTTCTGGGTTAGATTTTGTCCTGAATAACTATGCTGCTCCTTTGGCAAATGAGAACGCACCGGAGGCGTTTGTTCACACTTTTCCACGCAAGAGTACGCGATCGCAAGTAATATAGTCTGTAAAACAGAGTTCGTCCACAGAGACTAGTTGTTGCTGTTTCGTTGATTTATGCACCAAGAATTAATATTATTCAATTCTCAAACAATTATCAAGGGTTGGTTTTAATTATAACTATACTAATTAACTAAGCAATTAACAAATATGATTTATCAAATAGAGAAAACACATGGGGTTTTTACCATCATCATATATGCAATTAACCAATTAAATTCCTTTTCCTCCTAACATGCAATTACACTGACACCTGATCGATTACACGAAACTGATACACGCCAAAGGTCTTTGTACGTATACCATCCTAATGAACATCCACAATTAAGATAGAAGTCAAATAGTCAATCAATTGTAGGCAGTCCCAACAGGTCTGCGGGATTTAACGTACAATGATTTTGAAACACAAGTAATCAATAAGATCACGTAGTCAATACCAAACGGGTAGAGTGATATCGCAAATAAGCCATGTCATCAGACACACCAAATTCCTACGCTAGCATGGCAAGTTCTAAATCTCTATTTTCAGTACGGTCGCTGCAATAGAGATTAACACACAATCACAGAAGTTGATCAGACAACTATAATTGAATATGCACAACCATACAAGGATGTCAGATATAAGAACATGCAAGGAATAATTGAAATCAACCAGAAAACATTATATAAGAATCCGGTACAACCCCATGATAATAGATTAGTTCATAATTGAACTAATTATCACCATGGGTACCATAGTTAACATTTTTAATAAACTAAACAAGATTCAATGTAATAAACACTAAGTATTACGAATAGAATTCAACCAACTATCCACCGCTAGAAGATTACAAAGGAAATTGAAGAACAAATTGAATCCGTAAGCTTGATTTTGATCTCTTGAACTTAGGTATTGATCTCCTCTCTCCTTTTCTCTCCTCTATCTCCCCCTGGTTCATAGTGAGAACCCTAAGGCATGATATATCCCTAAACCAATGTGAAATTCCAGAAAAACCCTTCAAAGCTCGGCCAGAACTGAAACAAAAACCAACAGAAACTCAAGGCAGCCCGCGCCCGCGCCCTGTAGCGCGCGCCCGCGCCCTGCCAAGTAGCCCGCGCCCGCGCCCTATAGCGCGCGCCCGCGCTCTGCCAGCTTGGCCTGTCCAATTTTCTGTTTTCCTTCTGTCTACTCTCACTGTTGGCTAGCTCTTGCTTGTGCTCATTTTATCTTGATATGTTCCTTGGACCTCTTCTAGCGCGTTATGACAAGTTCTCTCCTTGTTCTCGCCTCCGACCACATTAGAATATGCAATCCTACAAAACGAACAAAATAGCTCAAATGAGACTAAAATGTTGAAGATTCACGACGACCAAGTCACAAAGAAGTCTATAAAAGTGGATATAAAATCCACTTAACAAACCCCCAAACTTGAATCGTTGCTTGTCCTCAAGCAAAAACAAAACATGCAAAATATGCAACTACTAATGATGCGAATGCAAGGATCCCCTCAAACTTTCTCTAACCAATTAAACAAGCAACATCGCTTAGAAAATGACAATGCTAAATAGAGATCGACCAAATCCCCGTAACTAAACAACATACTCAGAATGTGGTGTGTGAAATGCTCATTAATTTACTCTCCACTGAATCACAACCATACCTATCTCTCGTCTAACCAATCCCAAGTTTATAAATAAAATTAACCTTAAACCAATAATCACTTGGAATTACCCTCGTACTTCCTTCAAGTTAAACCAGGGTTCATGCTAAATTACTGACACTACTAACCTGTATTTACATATGCTTATTTGACCGTGCAATGGCTAAGGCCCCGAAAGACTTATGCAATGGTACCCTTGTAACGAGCTTTAGGTTGGCGGATCCCAGACCTTGAAAGGCCTTAGGTCACCAGGCACAAAGTCCCCAAGAACTTACTAACTCGAGCACCAAAGAGCTCAACCGTGGTCAATTATGCACTAATAAAATTAAAACAACTATATTTATTTTTTTTTCTTTTTTTTTTTTTTTTTTTTGTTTTTCCTCCTTTTGTTTTTCTTTTTTTTTTTATAATTTCGAAATGAGCGCGCTTCGCTTTCTCACCTCACCCTAGACTACTCACCTTATAGTGAGCCGGCTACTAGCCATTTGACACCTAGCCTTTAGTAATCAACATAAGCACCTGATTTTCCCCCAAACTTGTTCTTAGGTTCATCCTACGTTTTTAAAGGAATACTGAAACTTCTAAATATAAACAAGGGATTAATTCTAACTTAAACAAGCATGGTTTGATCACTTTCAAGAACTCAATGAGACTTGTGAATTTTAATTTATTCTAAGCATGCAACTCAATTTCGTAGGGACTATGAATCAACCCTCTATTCGTTATTACCACATCTCATTAACCTCACTCATTCTCTTAGCCAAAGTTCATTCTAAGGGATCATGCAAAATGCTATGACATGCAATTATATGAACAATCACGTAACACAAGACTTCAACAAAATGCAACATTCTACATGATTTTTTAATTTTTTAATTTTTTAATTTTTTTTTTAAATGCAACTAAAATATATGATGCTACATGAATTAACCTAAATGGCATGCATATGACATTATACTACTATACAACCCTACTATCCAATACCCCCAAACTTGAACAAATCAATGTCCTCATTGAGAAGAGAGGATAAAGGTAATAAGTACTCCCCTACTGGTCGTCGGCATCACCACCCTCCTCAAGTGGTGGAGAATCTGGAGGTGGATAAGGATGGCTCGCTCCATACACAGGCCACTGCACCTGCTGTCCATCTCGCGCAAGAACACTATTCAAAGAACTAGTCAATTCCTCGGCAAACTGTCGATTCGCATTGTGCATTGCGTCCATCCGCCTGAACATCCTACGGAACTGAGATTCCATGAACTCCATCCCTGGTCCCTGACTCGACGAAACTCTACCTGCCCTAGCATGCCTCTATCTCTGAACTGGCGGAGCAGCTCCCTCAGCACCTGACACAATGAATCCTACTCCTCGAGGATGAGGCCTTCCCCCTGGCCAATCGCCCAACCTAGCAATAACAGCACTGTCGATATCTACCATAGGCCTTTGCATCTCTTCTTCTGCCCCCCATCGGACCCCAGCCCTCACACATAGCTGAGTGATAATTGAACCAAAAGGAATTTGACCAAACGGACGATTTCTTACTTGTTGCATGCCCCTGTAGCGCCTCATAGCATTCCAAATCAAAGAGTCCAAAGCTACATACTTGCCCGTCAAAATCCCATAAAGGAGAATAGCCCTCTCCACCGTAAGCTCACGCGTATGTGTGGACGGCATCAAATTAGCACAAATAAACAAATTCCAAGCCTTGGCATACCTGTTCAAAGCCGAAGCTGGAAACTGCAGCGGCTCGTCAGAACCCGCCTTCATAGTCCAAACCGTGCCCGGAGCACACAACTCAAACACAATAGCATTCAAATCCACAGTCTCTGCCGACTTGCTCGACCAATCCTCAGCCGCCCTAGGTCTGGGAGGAAGCCTCAAGACCCCCCGTATCGCTTCCAAGCGCAAATCCACAGTTTCTCCCCGAACATAAGAGTACCCGGTATCTTCCGCCATTGCATTGGCGTAACATTCCCGCACAATTGCCAAAGGTACCTCCATCGGAGTCTGACATATCACACCCTAACCCCTTTCTTCGATCATAGCTAGCAATTCACCATCTTGAGCCGACGGCCTAAAACCCCGTTCCTTCGCAACGGCCTTGCCCCGAAGGCGATTATACGCGGCTTGTCCCGCCGAAGTCAAGAACTTATTTTCATCAAAACCCTCATCAAAATCCGGGTTAGCACTACTCGACCCAACAAATCTTTGCCTCTTTGGACCCATAATCAACAATTTCAACTTCAACCCACACAACCCTAAACCAACAAATACTTGCAATTCACCCAATTCAAACCAAAATCAACCCAATCAATTAGAATTTCTTACCAATAAGAAGCCCCAACTGGAAGAGAAACACTTCTTTGAGCTTTGACAAACCTTCCTTCCACAAAGCAAACAAGATTATCCAATAGATACAAGGTTGTATCTATATATATATAGAAGGGGTAATAGGGTGTAGGAATGGGGAGATTAATTGGGGTAGTGGGGGAAGTGTTATAGAGAGAAAAGAGGTGGGGGAAATTAGAGAAGGATTAAATGGGGGGGGTGTTTTTATTTGGGGCTTTTTTTTTTCTTTTGTTTTTCCCTCACCCGGGATCAGTGGCAAGAGGCAGGCCGCGCCGGCCGCGGGCTCGGGCGCGCCGGGCGCGCGCTGCCCTTCCGCACTGTCCCTCAACCTCAACTTGGGACTTTTGGAAAAAAACTAACTTTTTTTTTTTTTTTTTTTTTTTTTGTTTTTTTTTTGGTTTTTTTTTTTTTTTTTGTTTCACACACATGGGTTGCCTCCCATGAAGCGCTATTTTTAAAGTCGATAGCTCGACAATGCTTTCGATGTTTATCCAGCATTTGTTAGAATCGCGGTGCCAACCTCACGATTCACAATCTCTCCAAAGTACGGCTTCAACCGTTGTCCATTCACCTTGAACGATTCCTCAGGTGTCTTTTCATAGATTTCCACTGCTCCGTGTGGAAAAACCGTCTTGACAATGAATGGTCCATACCATCGCGACTTCAGTTTGCCTGGAAAAAGACGCAGACGAGAATTAAATAATAAAACGGACTGGCCAGGAACAAATACCTTGTTTACCAGTCGCTTGTCGTGCAATCGCTTCACTTTCTCCTTGTAAAGCTTGTTATTCTCGTATGCCTGTAACCGAAACTCATCCATTTCATTGATTTGGACCATTCGCTTTTCCCCTGCTAGTACCAAGTCGAAGTTCAACTTTTTCAGGGCCCAATACGCCTTGTGCTCCAGATCTGCAGGTAAGTGGCATGCTTTTCCAAAGATGAGCTGATATGGCGACATTCCCAACGGCGTTTTGAATGCCGTTCTATAGGCCCATGCTGCTTCATCTAAATGCAAAGACCAGTCTTTCCTAGAAGGATTAACAACCTTCTCGAGAATTCGCTTGATCTCTCTGTTTGACACTTCAGCTTGGCCATTCGTCTGAGGATGGTAAGCAGTGGCTACCCTATGATTAATGTTGTAACGAGCCATAAGCTTTTCGATCTTCTTGTTTAAAAAGTGAGATCCTTCGTCGCTGATGATCACTCGAGGTGTTCCGAACCTAGTGAAGATATTCTTGTGGAGAAAACTTATGACCGCGCTTGCATCGTTAGTAGGTAAAGCCTTCACCTCAACCCACTTAGAGACATAGTCAACCGCCAGTAAGATGTACTGGTTGTTGCATGAAGATATAAACGGTCCCATGAAATCGATTCCCCACACATCAAATATTTCTACCTCGAGCATTACATTGAGAGGCATCTCCTCTCTCCTTGATATGTTGCCAGTCCTCTGGCAACGATCACAATTAGCAACAAACCGAAATGCATCCTTGAAAAGAGTCGGCCAATAAAACCCAGCCTGTAGAACCCGCTCAGCAGTCTTGTCCCCTGCATAATGCCCACCGTAGGTGGTGGCATGGTAGCTTCTCAGGATTTCCGCTGTCTCTCCATACGGAACACATCTTCTCAAAATCTGATCAACGCCTTGCTTGAATAAGAACGGCTCATCCCAGATATACCTCTTTACATCGTGGAGAAACTTCTTCTTTTGAGCCCATGAAAACTCTTTCGGAATAACCTTACTCACCAGAAAATTCACTATATCTGCGTACCATGGCTCTTCAGTTTGGATTGCAAAGAGTTGTTCATCAGGAAAGAACTCGTTGATTAATGTGTTGGTGGTTGGAGTTTTCCCATGATCTTCTAACCTCGACAAATGGTCCGCTACCTGATTTTCCGTGCCTTTACGGTCCTTGATCTCAACATCAAATTCTTGTAATAGCAGTTGCCATCTGATAAGGCGTGGTTTGGAGTCTTTCTTTGCCAGCAGATAGCGGATCGCAGCATGATCCGTGTAAACAACCACCTTAGGCCCGAGCAAGTACGACCTGAATTTTTCAAAACCAAAAACAATGGCTAAAAGCTCCTTCTCAGTAGTTGTGTAATTCATCTGTGCCTCATTTAGTGTCTTGCTGGCATAATAAATGACATGGAAAACTTTACTTTTCTTTTGGCCAAGAACGGCCCCAACCGCAAAATCACTGGCGTCGCACATCATCACAAACGGCTCCTCCCAATCAGGAGCAATAATCACTGGAGCTGATATCAACTTCTTTTTAAGCGTCTCAAACGCTGTCAAGCACTCTGCATCGAATTTGAATTGGACCTCCTTCTCTAGCAAGTTGCACAGTGGCTTAGATATTTTTGAGAAATCCTTGATAAAGCGCCTGTAAAAACCAGCGTGCCCCAGAAAACTTCGAACACCTTTTACAGAAATAGGTGGGGGAAGATTCTCAATTGCCTCTACCTTCGCCTTGTCTACCTCTATGCCTCGGCTTGAAACCTTGTGGCCCAGAATTATTCCTTCCTCAACCATGAAATGGCATTTTTCCCAGTTGAGCACCAAATTGGTCTCCACACATCGCCGAAGTACCATAGCCAGATTATCCAAGCATTTATCAAAAGAAGGCCCGAAAACAGAGAAATCATCCATGAATACTTCCACAAGCGTTCCAATCATGTCAGAGAAAATAGCTGTCATACACCGTTGAAAAGTGCCAGGTGCACCACAGAGACCAAAAGAAACCCGACGGAATGCAAACGTACCGAAAGGACAAGTAAAGGTAGTCTTCTCCTGATCCTCAGGAGCAATACAAATCTAATTATACCCAGAATACCCATCCAGAAGGCAGTAATATTCGTGTCCGGCTAACCTGTCTAGCATCTGATCAATGAAAGGAAGTGGAAAATGATCCTTCCTGGTAGCCGCATTCAGTTTCCGGTAGTCAATACAGATTCTCCAACCAGTAACTGTTCTAGTTGGAATAAGTTCGTTCTTTTCATTTGCAACTACCGTCATTCCACCCTTCTTCGGCACACAGTGGACAGGACTCACCCAAGAACTGTCAGATATAGGATATATTATGCCTGCATCCAGCCACTTTATGATTTCCTTCTTCACAACGTCTTTCATGATGGGGTTGAGTCTCCTCTGATTTTCAACCGTTGGTTTGCTCCCATCTTCCAGAGGTATCTTGTGCTGACAATAAGCTGGGCTGATTCCCTTGATGTCGGCAATAGTCCAACCCATAGCTGATTTATACTCTCTCAGCACCCGCAACAGCTTTTCTTCTTCAGAACCTGAAAGCTTGGCCGAGATAATCACAGGTAAAGTAGATAAATCACCTAAAAACGCATACCTGAGATGATCCGGTAGTGGCTTGAGTTCCAGCTTGGGTGCTTCCTCAATAGATGGCTTTAGCTGCTGATGTGACTTCTTTAACTCTGACAAACCCAACGATTCAATGGGTTGTGCGAACCTCTTACCCCAAGGAGTACCATTCAACAGATTCAGTTGCTCTTCAGTATCCGGTATCTCTGAATCAGGATCCCCAATAAGCACTTTCTGTAATAGATCAGATTCTAACAAGTGCCCAATTCCCGCTTGCACTGACGACTCAACCATATCCAGCTGATAGCACTGCTCCTCTTCAGTAGGGAATTTCATAGCGGAAAACACATTAAAAGTTACATTTTGGTCGTTTACCCGCATAGTGAGTTCTCCCTTCTGAACATCAATAAGTGTCCGGCCTGTAGCTAAAAACGGTCTGCCGAGAATGATGGGAATCTTTTTGTCCTCCTCAAAGTCTAGAATGACAAAATCTGCAGGGAAGATAAGTTTATCAACCTTAACCAGGACATCTTCCACAATCCCCCTCGGATAAGTTACCGAACGATCAGCCAATTGTAAAGTCATGGTAGTTGGCTTGGGCTCAGGTAGCCCCAGTTGAACATATACAGAATACGGCATCAGATTGATGCTCGCCCCCAGATCACATAAACACTTTGAAAATGACAATGCGCCTATAGTACAAAGAATGGTGAAACTACCTGGATCCTTCAATTTCGGTGGTAGCTTTTGCTGCAGAACAGCACTACATTCCTCTGTTAGTGCCACAGTCTCTAACTCTCCCAAGTTCAGTTTTCTCGACAGAATGCCCTTCATGAACTTGGCATAACTCGGCATTTGCTCTAATGCCTCCGCAAATGGAATGTTGATGTGCAACTTCTTGAAAACATCCAAGAATCTGGAGAATTGCTTATCCAACTTTTGTTTTTGAAGACGCCCAGGGAATGGTGGTGGAGGGTAAATTCCCTGAGACTCTGCAGCCTTGCTCTTCTTCTCTTTCTCAGCAGCCTGCATCTCGGCTTCCTCTACCGGTTCAACCTGAACAGGCTGTTTTTCCGAAATTGCAATAGCAGGCTGATTTAGCACCTCTTCCTCTCGTGTGCTCTTACCAGATCTCAAAGTAACTGCATGAACCTGGTGATTGGGCTCCTTCTTACCAGGATTAGCTTCCGTGTCGCTTGGCAACTGGCCCTGTGGCCTCTGCAGAAGTGCATTAGCTATTTGTCCCATCTGTATCTCCAAATTCTTCATAGAAGCAGCCATACTCTTTTGTTGTAACTTCATCTCTTCCACCTCAGATCTTTCTACAAAGTGGTGCTGATTTCCCTGATGCTGCTGAAATCCAGGAGGGACATAAGGTGCTCTAGGAGCATACTGCTGCTGATAATTAGAATTGCTATACGGCCTAGAACCGTATTGTTGCTGTCCCTGCGCTGGCTGCTGATTAGAATTCTGGTTGTCTTTCCAGCTGAAATTTGGATGATTCCTGTTATTGGGATGATACGAATTAGGAGCTGGCTGAGATGACCTCTGAAAATTACTGACAAACTGCGCCGATTCGCTAGATATCGCACACTGATGAGTCTCATGTGCGCCCGCACATAGTTCACAAACCATTGCTACCTGCTGTGTACTTGCCTTGGCCAAAGATTCGACCTTCATAGTTAGGGCCTGAAGCTGGGCTGCCAACGCCGTGCTAGAATCAACGTCCAGAATGCCTGCTGCTCTTGCCTGTGGTATACGCTGAGTAGGATTCTGATACTCGTTGGCTGCCATCATCTCTATTAGATTATAAGCTTCCTCATAGCTTTTAGCATACAGTGCTCCCCCAGAAGCATCATCCAACATAATTCGAGAATGTCCCAAACCATTGTAGAATCCATTAATCACCATCCAGTCAGGCATCCCATGATGTGGGCATAGCCTTAGCATCTCCTTGTACCTTTCCCAAGCTTCATAGAGAGACTCACCTGTCTGTTGAGTGAATTGAGAAATAGCATTCCTCATAGCCGCAGTTTTAGCCATAGGAAAGAATTTGGACAAAAATTTCTGAGCCAGATCTTCCCAAGTAGTAATAGACCCAGCTGGCATAGACTGTAACCAGCTCTTAGCTTTGTCTCGCAGCGAGAATGAAAACAATCTCAATTTAATAGCATCATCAGGAACCCCATTAAATTTGAATGTATCGCAGATTTCTATGAAGTTTCTGATATGAGCATTAGGGTCCTCAGAAGGTAGACCCCCAAACTGTACTGAATTCTGTAGCATCTGAATGATTCCAGTCTTGATCTCAAAATTGTTGGCTGCGATAGCCGGCTTGGTGATACTCGACTGAATATCATTGATGCTAGGCTGAGAATAGTCCTTCAGCGCCTTGATTGCCTCTGCTTCACCATGTGGTGCTCCCATAGTGTCAAGTGGTTCAGTCTCTTCCTTAGCAACAGATGACTGAACTTCTACTTCCGTTCTCTGAAACAATTTCTTCCGAGCTTGAGAGCGTGTTTGCATACACTCTCAAATTAAGTACCTGATAAATTCACCAAGAAAATTGATGAGAAACGTCTGAGTCACTGAAATTTTATGACCCCTGATGACAAATACATAAACAAAACAACGAAAAACCGAGTCCCCGGCAGCGGCGCCAAAAACTTGTTCACACTTTTCCACGCAAGAGTACGCGATCGCAAGTAATATAGTCTGTAAAACAGAGTTCGTCCACAGAGACTAGTTGTTGCTGTTTCGTTGATTTATGCACCAAGAATTAATATTATTCAATTCTCAAACAATTATCAAGGGTTGGTTTTAATTATAACTATACTAATTAACTAAGCAATTAACAAATATGATTTATCAAATAGAGAAAACACATGGGGTTTTTACCGTCATCATATATGCAATTAACCAATTAAATTCCTTTTCCTCCTAACATGCAATTACACTGACACCTGATCGATTACACGAAACTGATACACGCCAAAGGTCTTTGTACGTATACCATCCTAATGAACATCCACAATTAAGATAGAAGTCAAATAGTCAATCAATTGTAGGCAGTCCCAACAGGTCTGCGGGATTTAACGTACAATGATTTTGAAACACAAGTAATCAATAAGATCACGTAGTCAATACCAAACGGGTAGAGTGATATCGCAAATAAGCCATGTCATCAGACACACCAAATTCCTACGCTAGCATGGCAAGTTCTAAATCTCTATTTTCAGTACGGTCGCTGCAATAGAGATTAACACACAATCACAGAAGTTGATCAGACAACTATAATTGAATATGCACAACCATACAAGGATGTCAGATATAAGAACATGCAAGGAATAATTGAAATCAACCAGAAAACATTATATAAGAATCCGGTACAACCCCATGATAATAGATTAGTTCATAATTGAACTAATTATCACCATGGGTACCATAGTTAACATTTTTAATAAACTAAACAAGATTCAATGTAATAAACACTAAGTATTACGAATAGAATTCAACCAACTATCCACCGCTAGAAGATTACAAAGGAAATTGAAGAACAAATTGAATCCGTAAGCTTGATTTTGATCTCTTGAACTTAGGTATTGATCTAATTGAACTAATTATCACCATGGGTACCATAGTTAACATTTTTAATAAACTAAACAAGATTCAATGTAATAAACACTAAGTATTACGAATAGAATTCAACCAACTATCCACCGCTAGAAGATTACAAAGGAAATTGAAGAACAAATTGAATCCGTAAGCTTGATTTTGATCTCTTGAACTTAGGTATTGATCTCCTCTCTCCTTTTCTCTCCTCTATCTCCCCCTGGTTCATAGTGAGAACCCTAAGGCATGATATATCCCTAAACCAATGTGAAATTCCAGAAAAACCCTTCAAAGCTCGGCCAGAACTGAAACAAAAACCAACAGAAACTCAAGGCAGCCCGCGCCCGCGCCCTCTAGCGCGCGCCCGCGCCCTGCCAAGTAGCCCGCGCCCGCGCCCTGTAGCGCGCGCCCGCGCTCTGCCATCTTGGCCTGTCCAATTTTCTGTTTTCCTTCTGTCTACTCTCACTGTTGGCTAGCTCTTGCTTGTGCTCATTTTATCTTGATATGTTCCTTGGACCTCTTCTAGCGCGTTATGACAAGTTCTCTCCTTGTTCTCGCCTCCGACCACATTAGAATATGCAATCCTACAAAACGAACAAAATAGCTCAAATGAGACTAAAATGTTGAAGATTCACGACGACCAAGTCACAAAGAAGTCTATAAAAGTGGATATAAAATCCACTTAACAGCGTTTCATTTGATTCAGGATTTCTTGTCAAACTCTGATATTGGCACTGCTCTCACCGCACCATTGAAGCTGTCTGCATCTCAAATCAGGACTCTTTGGCAGACAGGCACTTATGATAATGGAGGAGAGTCTGGGTCTCCGTCCATAATTTTTGAATTTCAAGGAGACGAGTTTATAGTTACTCCAACTACTGTTCGTGATGCTTTGGGTCTTGAGGATTTCAATGCTTTCACAATCTCTACTGGTGATTTTGAGTTGGTTAGAATGATGAGAGAAATAGGCTACTCTGGACCATTGACAAAGATTGGTCAACTGAAAAGGCCATTTTTGCGCAAGGAATGGAGTTTCTTTTTCGACTGCATCACCAGGGCTTTTGGAAAGAAGTGCACGAATTGGGATGCAATTCCCACTGATAGTCTGCAAATCGGGTATTCTCTTCTTTATGGAGGTAATTTTGATGTTGCTAGGCTAGTTTTAACTAATATTGGTGAGAAAATGTTAGAGAATAGGAATGTTGTTTATTTTTCTAGATTTTGTCAATTGTTATTCAACTTTTGCTGTCCTGATGTTGAGATCTTAGAGGATGATGTCATTCTCTCGTTTAAATTGCATAAACGCATATTCTCTGATCTCACTAATAAAGATAACAAGAAAGGAGATGTTGGTGTTTTAATGTTGCCTGAGTCTGTGCAACATTTCTGGTCAATTCCCAACAACAACAACTCCTTGCCAATGCTGAAGCTGGACCTTCTGTGTCTCAAACACAGAGGTCAAAGAAATCTAAATTGAGGGCTGTTAAATCTGCTAGAGTGAAGCCTTCAACTGCTGAAGTTGAGGTATCAAATGCTGCTGATATGCCTCAGGAGAAAAGGCTAAAGAAAAGAAGAGCAAACAGGGCAAAGTCTGATGATGCTGATGAGGAGAGTGAAACTGATGTTGAAACTCTTCATCAGAGGAAAAGAAGATTGGTAGCAGCACATTTATTTGGTGCTGAGAATGTTTCCTCAAAGGTTGTTGAAGCTCCTGAAGTTGAGTCTCAGGAGGATGAAGCTGTCAATGTGGACAGAGTGTCTATGGAAGTTGCAGCTCCTGCTACTGCTAATCAGGAGATTATGAATAAAGCTACTGTGCCTACTGAGGACATAGCAAATGCTAATGCAGAGGATGTTATGCCTGCTACGGAAAATTTCTTTGAAGATTCTGCATTGGATTTTGATTTTGAAGCCCATCCTAGTATCAGTGTTTGTGATACTGAGGATGTGGCAGCTGATCAAGCCACCTTGGTCATTGAAGATTCTGTTGCTTCTCACACAGAGAATCTTTCTGTTCACAATTTACATTCTGACCAAGGTGCGGAGGTTGATCAGAGGATAGCTGTTGCTACAGAGCAAATTGTTGAAGCTGTAGCAGAGAATGTACAAGAGGCTGCTGATAAGCTAATCTCTGAGGGTATTATTCTTGAAGCTCTACAACAATCTGTTGTTGAGGTTGTAACAGAGTTAATGCAAACTGTAAACTCTGAGATTCCAGAACCTGTTGCAGAGAAAGTTATTGATGAAGCTGCACAGAGAAATTTTGAAACTACTGCTGAGAATGTTCCTGCAGAGAATACAGCAGAGAATGATAATGATGATGATACTCCTGCTCATTCACAAGAGGAGTTATCTGATATTCGAGTAAACTCTGATGAGGAAAGAGAGGTCAATCGAGCCACTGCTGAGCATTTTCAGGATATGTACTACAAAAGATGGGCAGCTGCAGATTGTATCTTTTCTGCACAGAGGGCTGCTGATTTTCTTAATGATTCTGTGAAGCAGATTTCAAACTCTGATGTTCTTACAAGTTTAAAAGCCACTGTGGTTCAAGTCAAAGCCTTAAACAATAGGTTTGATGAAACACAAACAGCGGTTACCAATCTGAGGAATGAAGTTGGTATACGGGATCTTACCTTAAAGACTGGTAGGTCTTATTATTCTGCTATGTTCAAGCAGCAAGCCAAGGATTCTGATGACATTAAGAAGAGGCTTGGGAACGTTGAGGAGAATCAGACTGCAATGTCGGCACAATTGAATTCTATTTCTATTGCTCTAGAATTGCTGACATCAGTATTACTTTCTGATGATGTCAAAAAGGGGGAGAGTGTACCAAATGACAAATGCAAAGACACTCAATCTCTGAGACGGATGGATGATTCTGCTGATGGTGGAAGCAAGGAAAGTGAGAGGAAGCAAATTTCTGAGCAAGGGCAAAGAAGATCAAGATTAAATTCTGATAGGTTGAGAAACTCTGGTAAAGGAATCTCAAACTCTGCCAGTGGTTCAAGACTTAAGAGTTTAATTATTTCAGCCAATCCATCTACTGATGAAGAAATTGCTACAAAAATGTTTCTAGAAGAACATGGAAATGAAGCTACAGTTGAAGACATGGAAGCTGAAATGCTGAGTCTTGCTGAAGAGCATGAGAAGAAATTGAAGGATGGTACTTACAAAAAGAAAGCTGTCAAGGCTCCTAGAAAGAAAGAAACTGGAATTGTTATCAAGGAAAATACTCAACAGAGTATACAATACACCAGGAGGCCTGTGATTGCAAACACTGATAAGGGAAAGGGTAAACTGGTAGAAGAAGAACAGTTACCAAAGAAGATTTATTCAACCTCTGACATTGCTCAAGTTGAATCAAGGATAAACAAATCAACCTCTGACGTTGCTCATGTTGATATTGCTACTAAAATTGTGACAACCTCTGACAAGGCTCAAGTTGTACAAACTCAACTCAAAGGTTTCTTAAGACCTGTACTTTCTGAAACTCTGACATTAGAACCTGTGGATTTTTCTCAAACCAGGACAGTACATGGAAAACAATCTTATGACAAGTCTGGTTTAGGTTCACACAGAGAGAAGAGGATAAATAACAGTCCAATGGATCAAACATCACTGGCAGAACCTGGTGTTGGGGTTACTCAAGAGAATCTTGACAAGCTAGAGTCTGTTCAGTTAATTCATCATAAGGGACTTAGGAAGGACTTTCTGTTATACTTCATGGCTGATGGCAGAGTATACAGAATAGGTGAAAATGATATACATTTGAAAATGGCTGAAGAATTAGAATATGTCTTATATCTACTCAAAGTCAGAAATCAAAGGACTCAAAATGCTGCTGAAGTTTTGAGAGTAAGGATGATGAGAGCAAAGGTTCTTAGTGGTGCTAAAATTACAAGTGCTTACATCCCTAAGTACAAAGATGCTCATGGAAAGTTTGTAGAAATGAAAAGAAACAGTGCAAGACTAAGAACTGATCTGGGAGTTAAAGTCTTAGAATTCAATCTAGACTCTGATAAACCATATTTTATTAGGCTAGGGAATGAGATGAGGAAAAATTCCATCTATTCTTTGAGAGCTGCAATTTATCAGACTGGAGAATCTGATCCAGAGATGAGAGAGTTGAAGAAAGTTATGATTGAAGAGATGGAAAGGGCTGAAAGAAGACTACTCATGGATTATCTCAGAACTGTTCCTGATATTCAAGAAATCAAATAAAGTCTGACTGTAAGTTTTTAAAGTTTTCTGTTCTAAGTTAAAATTAAACTCTGTTATGATTAAACACTACATTTGTTATATGTTTTGACATCATCAATTATCTGTTTAACTTGTACATTTTTATTATGCACAAGTTGGGGGAGATTGTTAGATATAATTGCTGATGTTTGTTTAATCAGTGTTTAAGTAACAGGTACTGTTCAGAGTTTAGTCTGAAGTACTTATCAGAGTTTACATGGAAGCCGGTCAGAGTTTGTTAAAGTCTGACATGGTGAAAATTGATTTAGCTGTCGGTGCATATCATGAAGATTCTAGAAGCAATATATTCTGAAGATGGAAAGAAGCAGAATATATTGATACAGCTAAGGAGACTGGACAGAGGACTGAAGCAATTCTAATTGATTACAAATTGTATAGCTAATTTGTAGGAGTATCAATTAGAGATTGATTGTAACTGTGTACTATATAAACACAGATAGGTTATCCCTAGAAGGAATGCGATAATTGAAAACATTATTCTTGTAACCTAGAAGCTTTTTGTGATTCATTAACATCATAAAGAGAGAAGCTGTTAATATAATTACAGTTTGTTGATTTACAAACTTGTGTTCTTGATTGTTATTCTCATACATACTTGATTATATTGTGTATTCGGCCTAACACTTTTGAACTTTTACTGACCTTGATTCATCAAACCAGAGAACATACTGGATTGCTTCATTATGGTCATTCAACTTTACCTCAACATTCTTGATTCCTTGAGCCTCTTTTTCCAGTAGATCAAAAGAGCTGTAGGATTTTGTTTGGATTGGCTTCTTCAGATTCCTTCCAAGCCCTGTAGCTTTCTCTCTCCCTGAGTACTTAGTTTTTCCTTTCTTTGTTTTAGTAGTCTCCTCGGTTTCAGGTTCCTGTCTAGAAAACCAAGTTTTGGCTAAGGATTTTGTCCTTTTAGCCTTGACTACTTTCTTGGTTTCATCTTTGACAGCATCTTCCATGACAGTGTCTTCCTTGACAGTGTCTTCTTTCACAGGGTCTTTCATGACAGTATCTTCATCTTTGTTGACAATATGTTTGGTGACAACATCTTTCTCAGCATTGATACTGTCAATAGCACACCTTAAGATGCTTGCCTCCAAAGCTTCAAGTATCTCACTCTCCCTTTCTTCTATAGCACCAGCATCTTCCTTTCCATGCTCAGGGGCTTCTTCCTTGCTTGTATCCTGGGCTTGATTTCCAGTGTTCCCAGCAGTTGATCCACCAACATTCTTAGCAACTCCATAACCTCCACTTCCATCCAGCTCATCATCATCAAGAGAGTCATCAAATGCACAGCTTTCACCTTGCTCAGCTCTGTTAGTATTGGCTTTAGAAATTAACTTCTTTACTTTGGAGCTTAGCTTAATATTTCTCCTTGCCAGTAGTTTGTGAATTGCTTTGACAGCTAGGACTCTTTCCTTGTTGATTTTGGATTTGAGGATTACATTTAGCACTTTCATTACTGTCTTTGTCTCCATTCTTGATGTGCCCTGCAGATCTAGATATGCACATCTCTTGACCCTTTCCTTTGAGATTGCTCCATAACAAACACAGAATGGATCAAAGTACACCTCTGGAAGTTTCTCTGACATTAGATTCTGAAGTTGCACTTGTAAGATCTCATTGAAGGTTGAGTTGTTTGCTTTAATCTTAGCTTTCATCACACTCAACAACCTTGCTTGTAGGTTTTGTAACAGGTGCATGGTGATGAACATTGAAATCCCTGTGTTCAAGTACACATCAATTGCCCATCTTCTTTCCTCATTAATCTTCACACATACACTCATAATTATATCCATCAGGGATGTTGAGACTTGAGTTGGAGTTAAGCTTGACATCCTCATTGCCTCCTCAATTACTCTGTTGAGTTGTTCATCCTGATTGTGCAGTGTACTTTCTCTGTAATCCACCATTAGGGTATTTGCCTCTTCCTGATCAATTTATGTTCCTTTAGTCCAAAAGGCTGGTGCATTGTAGTATTCAGGCAGTTTCCCTTAGATGCTGGCTCCCCCTTACTTGCAGGCTCCCTCTAAGTTTCAGGCTCCCCCTGAGTTTCAGTTTCAGGTATTTCTTGTGCTCCAACACCTTGCTCTGGGACAGATTCTGATCTTACACTTTTCTCCCCCTTAGGTAAGTTCGCAGCATCAATACTTGCAGATAGAGCTTGAATGGACTTCTGAATACTAGCAAAGCCAAAGGCCACCATGGTGAACAGGCTGTCAAGTTTAGTTTCCATGGATAGACATCTGTGCTCTAGGGCTTCCAACTTGAGAGCAGTTTGAGTAGAGGGGCCACCAGTTCTCAACCTTCTTGGAGGGGAAGGAAAAGAATGGGGCTTGGAGGCTAAGGGAGTTCTCACACTCTCAGGGTTTTTCTGAGTGATCTCATCACTCCTCACATAAGAACTCTCAAGGCTTAGTGCATGAACAGTGTGGGCTCCCTCAAATTCACTCTGGACATGCTCAAGTCCCTTTCCTTTTGCTAGCTCATTTGATTGCCTCTCATTTTTAAGCTCACCTCTCTTTTCTTTTATCTCTCCTTTCTTTTGCACACCCTTACTCAACCTAGATGCATGGGTATGAGCAGTACTTACATGCATTGAAAGAGATGGTTTAGAATGTACCTTGAGAAGCTGTTAGATCAGAATTCAATGATCGTCAGAAGCTAGACTCAACTGATCAGGATTGCTGACGGCATCAGTATTGCATGGTCATCAGTATTTGATCAAGCGTCAGTATCTTATTGATCATCAGGATTCCTACTCAGACTATGATCAGGTTTGATCATCAGGACTTGAAGCTGATCAGGATTCCTACTTCGAGTTATATTTGGAGTCTAGATAAACATGGAAGTTTGTTCCTGGTTTGTAGAATGCAGCTATCGATTAAAGATATGTTTCTATCTTTGTTATGATTAGGACTTATCTTGTTATTGATAGAGAAGCTGTGTGCACTATATAAACATAGTTTTGGTTTCGATTTATGTATTCATTCGAGAGAGAACATAATCGGAGAGAAGCTCTTAAGAACAGAATTTCTTGAGAGAGTTTTTGTAAGCTAGCAGCTCTTAAGAACATCAGAATTTCTTAAGAGAGTTTGTAACAGTTTTATATCAAAGTTAATAAAGCTGTTATTGTTATTGTTATTGATCTTTCATATTTGTGTTATATAAAGTCGAGAATCTTATACAATTGTATTCAACCCCCTTCTACAATTGTTATTTACTGGGCAACAATTGGTATCAGAGCAAACTGATTTAATTCTGAATCAGATACGATCTAAAGATGTCGACAACCAAGTATGAAAGCATGAAGATTCCCATCTTGAAGATATCAGAATATCCTACATGGAGGGTAAAGATGCTGATGTACCTGGAGGCTATGGATCCTGACTACTTGGACAGGATTCGTGATGGACCATATATACCAACAAAGTTCGTAGAACGAACAGATACAGTACCAGAACATTATGTGGTCAAAGCTAAAGCTGAATGGACTCCAGAAGAAAAAGCTCATGTACTCAGGGAACCAAAGATAAAGAATATCTTGCATAATAGCCTTGATGCTGTCATGTCAAACAGAGTGATTGCATGCAAGTCTTCAAAAGAAATCTGGGATACTTTGGAAACTCAGTGCCAGGGATCTGCATCTGTTAAGAAAAACAGAAGGGCTCTATTGAATCAAGAATATGAGCAATTCGATGCAAGACCTGAAGAGAGCCTGACTGATCTATATGATAGATTTCTGACACTATTGAACAGCTTATCCTTAGTTGACAAAGTATATGAAACTGAAGATTCAAACACCAAATTTCTTAGAGCTTTACCTGAAGAATGGGATACCCAGACCTCAATCATTAGACACCAGTATGATCTGAACATTGTGTCTCTTGATGAGATCTATGGGATGCTAAGAACTCATGATCTTGAAGTTCAACAGAGAAAGAATAAGAAAAGCAGCAAGGCAAAGTCAATTGCTTTGAATGTAGAAGCAAAATCAAAAGGGAAAGCTATGGAGGTCTCTAGAAGGAAAGCAAGAGTAGCTGAGTCAGATCCTGACGACTCTTCATCAGATACTGATGGCAATCCTGATGCCAATACTGGTGATGAATCTTCTGATTCAGACATGGAAGAGATGGTTGCTATGATTGTCAGAAACTTCAGAAGGATGAAGTTCAGGAAGAATAGAAGACAAGGCAACTTTCAGAAAAAGACCTTCAAAGCAGACAAAGACAAGTATATTAAAAAGGACAGCAAAGGTAGCAAATTTGACAAGTCAAAGGTTAGATGCTACAAGTGTAATGGTATGGGTCACTTTGCTTCTGAATGCAACAAGACAAAGGCACTCATCACATCAAGCAAGGATTGGATGGACTCTTCCTCAGAATCTGATACTGAGGTAGTCAACTATGCGTTAATGGCCAATGCTGATGTAACTGCTGCTCCTGATGATAAGGTACTAAATACTATCTTTGATTTTGATACTGATAATGCTTCTGAGTTAAGACGTTTTCTAAAGTCATTACATATTAGTTTTAGAAGTCAAACTGCTGAGAATACTAGAATCTTATCTGAGATGTCTGACCTTAGAAAGAGGAATGAGATATTAGAAGCTGAATTTTCTCGTATGCAAGAAGTACAAAAAGAATGTGATAATGCTAAACACATGCACTTAGAGATGACATCTAAATGTACTTCCCTTGAAAAAGAACTTGAATTTGCTAATGAGAAAATCAGAACCTGGACAGACTCTGGTAGGAAATTTCATGAGATTAATACCTCTAAGAATTGGAAAGAGTGTCTAGGATATAAGTCAGATGGAGATGAGAAATTAGCAGAGAAAATTGTCATTGATGAGACAGTCAGTCCAAAGACCTATAGACATGTTATAGACTCAACCAAATCTAAGATTACTCCTGTTAATTTTGTTTTTGGTAAGGATTCCAATTCTACTTTTGAAAAGGGATCTACTTCTACTCAAGGAATTAAAATTATAAAGTCTAAACCTGTCATGAACAAAGTCACTAAGAATGTAGGTCTATTGTCTCAGAAACAGCTTAAGGATAAAATCTGTGAGGTTACAGATAAGAAAAAGGAATCTACTGTTAAGAGAAACAGGAATGGTAAAGTTGGGATCAATAAAGAGAATGGTTATAAATATATCCCAAATGCACCTAGAAAGTGTTGTTTTAACTGTGGTAACTCTAATCATCTTGCTATTGATTGTAAGAAGAGTAAGAAGAAGATTACTGATATTCCTAAGTCTGATGTTAGGAATAGATCAGTACTCTATAAACCACAGAATTCCTGTTTTCATTGTGGTAGTCTATGGCATTCTATTTATACATGTAAAGAGTATCATGATTTGTACTATAACTTTTATGATCCATTGCCTAAGTTTGAAAGTAGTACAAAGTCTGATAGAACTGAAAATGTCATAGCGAAGCATGCTTTTGTTAATACTGATACTGACAAAGCAAATCCTGATGGAGTAAATCCTGTCAGGACTGCTAAAGTCAAAAAGTCTTCTGCTGTTAAATTTAATAAAATGCATGAACAAGGAATCCAACAAGTGTGGGTTCCTAAACATTCTGACTAGTGTTTACCTATTCTGATGCAGGGTAAAAAGAAAAATGTGTTAGTCATGGATAGTGGATGTTCTGTGCACATGACTGGAAACAAAGCCCTGTTATCAGAATATGAGGAAAAAGCTGGCCCAACTGTGTCTTATGGAGATGGCAACATTGGACAAACCTTGGGATATGGCAATATAATCATTGGAAATGTCATCATTGAAAAAGTAGCTCTAGTGAAGGGACTAAAACACAACTTGTTGAGTATTAGTCAAATCACTGACAGAGGTTATCATGTCAATTTCTATTCCACACATTGTGAAGTAGTCAGTAAAGCAACAGGGAAGATAGCACTAACTGGCTACAGGCATGGTAACATATATGAAGCCAACATTCTCTCAGATACTGATGGCTCCCCTACATGTTTCATCAGTAAAGCTTCAGTAGATGAAAGTTGGAATTGGCACAAGAAGCTTTCTCATCTCAACTTCAGCAACATCAATGAGTTGGTTAAGAAAGAATTAGTAAGAGGATTACCTAATGTCTTATATACACCTGATGGACTCTGTGATGCATGCCAAAAAGCAAAACAAAGAAGGACATCATTCCAGAGTAAATCAGAATCCTCTATTGAAGAACCATATCACATGCTACATCTTGATCTGTTTGGTCCAGTCAACATCATGTCCATCAGTAAGAAAAGGTACACTCTTGTAATTGTTGATGAATATTCTAGATTCACCTGGGTGTATTTTCTGCATAGAAAAGATGAAACTCCTGAAGTTCTGTTGGATCATGTGAGGATGATTGAGACAACCACAAAGTACAAAGTCAAGATTCTGAGAAGTGATAATGGTACTGAATTTAAGAATTCAAAGATGGAAGAGTTCTGCAAATACAAAGGAATCATTCAACAATTCTCTGCTCCTGGCACACCTCAGCAAAATGGAGTAGTAGAAAGGAAGAATAGAACTCTTATTGAAGCTGGCAGAACTATGTTGGAAGAAGCTAAATTACCTACATATTTCTGGGCAGAAGCAGTCAACACAGCATGCTATACACAAAATCTCACATTGATAAACAGGCATGGTGTCACTCCTTATCAGTCACTCAAAGAGAAGAAACCAAGTCTGAAGCATTTGCATGTGTTTGGCTGTAAATGTTTTGTTCTCAGAACTCATCCTGAACAGCTAGGGAAATTTGAAACAAAGGCTGATGAAGGAATATTCATAGGTTATCCTACATCAAGAGCCTTCAGAGTTTTTAATTTGAGAACAAGAACTGTCATGGAGTCAATACATGTATCTTTTGATGATAAGAAGATAACTGGAATCATTGAAGACTCGCATGATAGATTGTTATTTGAAAATGAAGCTTCCAAGGAACCTGAAGAAAGTGAATCAGAAGCTGTCCATTCATCCAGTACTGACGGGTCACCAAATCCTGATGACTCACCAGGTACTGATGATGCTAATACTGATGATGCAAACAACAGTGATACAACTAGTAGTGCTAATGTTGAGGGGGAGCAACGACATTCAACTACAAGTTCAGAGTCAACTCAATCATCAGGACATAATTCTTCAGATACTGATTCGAGTGAAGATCCTGATAACACATCAGGAGGGCATAGCAATAATTCAGGGAGAGCTTCAAATCAATCAAATTCTTTCAATCAAGATAACACCAATCCAGGGGGAGCATCTACTTCAAGAAACAATTTGACACCAGCAAGGAAATGGACAAAAGATCATACTCCTGATTTGATAATTGGAGATCCTGATGCAGGTGTTCAAACAAGAAGTGCAACTCAGAATGAATGTTTATATAATAACTTTCTATCCAAGGAGGAGCCTAAGAAAGTTGAAGATGCACTTAAAGATGCTGATTGGGTTACTGCAATGCAAGAAGAACTGAATGAATTTGAAAGGAATGAAGTCTGGAAACTGGTACCAAGACCAAAGAATAGATCAATTGTTGGTACAAAGTGGATTTTCAAGAACAAGACTGATTCTGATGGAGTCATTATCAGAAATAAAGCTAGACTAGTTGCAAAGGGGTATTCCCAACAAGAGGGAATTGACTATGATGAAACTTTTGCTCCTGTTGCAAGACTAGAAGCCATCAGGATATTTCTTGCTTATGCAGCACATAAGAAATTCAAGGTTTTCCAGATGGATGTTAAAAGTGCTTTCTTAAATGGTGAACTGGAGGAAGAAGTTTATGTTGAACAACCTCCTGGTTTCATTGATCCTAAATATCCAGATTATGTCTACAGACTGGATAAGGCACTTTATGGACTAAAGCAAGCTCCAAGAGCATGGTATGAAAACCAGAGGTTCTATGCTAATTTGTCATCAACACTCCTGGTTTGGAACACAGTTGTTTTTGGTCAAAGTTCTACAGGAACCATTCTGATGCAGTTCGAATCAAATGGGGTAACTCATCATGTCACCCCTGCTGTTATTGAAGAGGCATTGCATTTGCCTATTCTGGGTGAAAAAGTTCCTAGGGTGATTTCAGACTCTGCTCTATTTGAGTTTGTCAAGAAACTGGGCTACAATGGAGAAGTAAAGAGATATGGAAATCTCTTTAGGACAAAGCTTAAGAAGGAATGGAATTTCTTCTTTGATACAATCAGCCGCTGTTTCCTGAACAAGACATCAAATTTTGATGCTCTTCCATCAGGATCTCTTAAAATTGGGTACTCTCTTATCCATTCTACAGTGTTTGATTATGGGTCTTTTATCTTAAAAGCTTTAAGTGATAGGAAATCAGATAAGTTGGGTTCTGTCTGTTTTCTTAGATTTTTACAGTTGATATTTAATCACTTTTGTCCTAATGTTGTTTTTGAGGATGATGTAGTTCTACCAATCTGTAGAATTACTGAGAATAATATTAAGTCCTTAGTCAACAGTGATAAGGCAAATGGTTTTATAGGAAATGCTTTTATTCCTGATGAGGTTAGGTTTTTCTTACATCAGAAAATGCCTACTCATTATGGACTACTTTCTAATGCTATGGTACAAGGACCAACCCACCTTGTTCCTGACACAAGCATGCAACCTAAACAGTCTAAACAGTTAACAACCACCTCTACTGTCTCTCAAAAGACTTTAGTTGTAAAATCAAAGAAATCAGCTAGAACTGATGTGTCTGGAAGGCAATCAGGTTCAAAGGATTTTTCCTCTACACCACTTACTAAAAAGAAGATACAAGGGGGTGTACAAGGGGTCCTGGTCAAGAAAGCTGATAAGGTTGTTAAGGATGTTCCTGTGAAAAGGAAGTTAAGGTTGATTGATGAAAGTGATTCAGAGGATGACTTACCTATATCCTCTGTGATGAATGTGAACAAAGAAGTTGCTGATACTGCTACTAAAGCTGTGGTACCTTCATCAAAACCACAAAAGACAAGGAAATTATCAAAGAGCAGGTATCATATTCCTTTGACAGTGCAAATGAAGGATACTGATATTCAGACATCAAATCCTGATGTTAGTATTCCTGATGCAGCAACAAAAGTTGTCTCTATATCAGACTCTCCAGCCTCTCCATCTCAGATTCGAGGACATTCTTGGGAGAAGGTTTCTACAACTGCTTCCTTGGTTGGTCTTACACCTACATCAAAGAAAAAGAGGAATGCAGAAGAGTTAGTCTATCAGAGACAGAAGAAGCTGAAAGGATCAAGCCCACAAGAACCTGAATTTCAGAGTAATTCAGCAGCTACTGTTGATCCTGCCACACAAGAACCACTCAATCAAAGTTGGGGTGAAGGCTTAGCTAGTGGAATGGTCACACAAGAACCATTTTCTCAAAGGGAGAATGAAGACATCAACATTCCAGCTACACAAGAACCATCTTCTCAAAGTGAAGATGCAGGCAAAGCTACAGCTTCTGTTGAAAGATTGGTCGAGAACATTGTCAATGAGGGAAGCACACAAGAACCTTTAGCTCAAAGTGTTGAAGCAGCTTCTGAACCTCAAGCTCCACAAGAACCATTGGTAGCAAATACTGATGCAAGCATATCAAATCCTGACGATGTTCATCCTGACGTTAGTGGTGCTCCTGAAAATGAACCTATTTTGATACAGCCACTTCGTTCAAGACCAATGGATCATCCTATCTCAGAACCACAGGATAAACTGAAAGGTATTGCTATTCCTGATCCTGATATTACTCCTGATACTGATGATGATAGTTCTGATGATGATAGTGATGATGATAATGAGAATCAAAAAGAGAAGGAACAGCTTGCTACAGCACTCAAGATTAGTCTTGGAACTAATTTTGGTTCATCAAGTACATATATGGCTAGCAATGCTTCCACTGGGAAAGATCAGAGACAAGATTTTTCTACTCCTTCCTTTGATCCTGCAGAGGCATTTAGACAGAATGAATGGACCAATTCATGGCACAATTTTGATGAATCTATCAGTTTTTCTTCTGCTATTGAACATGCCTATAATGCAGTGAAGTCTATAGAGAATCAAGACTTGAAGAATCATCTGAAGGCTACTACTCTGTTATCCAAAAGCCTGAAAAGTGAGATTGATTCTATCAAGGGTTCAACTGAAAAAGTGAGGACTGATATCTTTAATAATTTTACAAAGGTGCCTACTACTTTACAACTGAGGGTAGTGGAATCCCAAGTGAAATCTGTTGTTTCAGAACAAACCTCCATCAATCAAAGAATTGATTCTCTGGATACTAAGGTAACTGAAATTCAAGCCTCTCTTTCCTTAATTTTGCAATTATTGTCAAATCCTGATGTCAAAAAGGGGGAGAAGGTTATTCAGACAAAATGTACACCTGATCTAGTATTAAGAAATAATGATGATGATACTGGAGATGATGGTGGTGACAAAGCGATACAAGGAGAAACCTCTGATGCTGTTGTTATGAAGACAATTCAAACTTCTCAAAGTCAAACAACGCAGTCAACTCATGTTTCTGATTCTGGAGTTAAGACAGTAAGAACATTGGTGCAATCTCAGATCCTGACGGAAGATCAAATCCTGACACCTGGTCATGGACACATTCTTGCTACAATTCCTGAAGGTGATGAAGATGTGATTATTGATAATCCTGAAGATGCATCAAATTTATTCCAGAAGTTTTCTACAAAAGACGGTAGAATTGTTACTCTTTATCACACTGATAAAAGAGTTCAACAATTATTTACCAGAAAAGCACTCTCTACAGCAAGTGAAGAATATCCAGATCTCTCACATGAAGAATTCTTGAGACTACAAAAAGAGACAATGGAAAGCTATACTGCTCCTGCTAGAGGTAGAGGAAGCAGAGGTAGGAGAGGTGCTAGAAGAAGTAAAAGAGGTTCTTCAACTCAAACAGTACCTAGACAGACAAGGTCTAGAGGGTTAAGAATTGAAGAAATTCCTGAAGCTTCACAAAATCTAATAGATCCTGTTATCAAGGATATCATGGAGAAAGAAGACAAGGAATTTGTTGAAGAAGAACCTGAATTGAAAAGAAAATCAAGTAAATCAACTCTCAGCAATACAAATCAAATTGAAGATTCTAATCCTGACAATATTCAAGATCCTGACGAATCTGAAATTCTGCAAGAAGTTGATTTGATAATCTTATCTATTGTTGTTGATTGTCACAACAAAGAAGTAGATGAAGAAGAAGAAGCCAGAAGAAGAGATATTACAAGAAGAACAAATAAAGATTTCAATCTCTATCTACAAAGGCTTAAAGTTTCAAATGAAAGACAATGGAGAAATTCAAGCAGACAAGAATCTTTACTTGAAAGAAGCTACGCTCATGAAAAGGAGAAATACAAGAAGTGGAAACATATTAGCACATTAAGTTGTGATACACCTATCAATTTTCAGTCTGGTGGAATTATTACAAGCGCTTCAAGTGTTGTTGATTTGTCTGATATGGCTAGATCAAAAACATTCTGGTTAAAGATGTTTTCAAATCTGAAGCAATTGTCAAGTAATTCAAGAGGAGGTATTGGACACAGAGATGGTGAATATCTGAATATGTCATATGTTGATCCTTACTCCTTGACAGAAATTGGAGGTACTTTAACTTCTGAAAACCTGAACAATTTATTAGCTGTTGATATAGTTATAGATTGTCATGATGGTTTTGAAAAGAAAGAAAAGCTTCTGTACTTCATGAAAGATGGTAGTGTGAAGATTCTATCTATTCAAGATCTGCTGATGAAAACTACACAGGAACTGAAATATGTTCACTATCTGTTAAGATGGAAGAACCAAGTGTACAAAGAATGGAGTGACATGATTTTGTCAACTATAAGAAGAAGACTGGATGGAAACAGTAATTTCGATGGTAATTATATTCCCACGTACTTAAATCAAAGAGGTCAGGATGTGGAAATGCAAAGGGGTACTGCTGTTAAAGAAGTAAATTTTGGCATGACTCATCTTTCTCTCAATCCTGATGGGAAGGAAATTGCTTATCTTTTGCTTGAAGAGCACAGTCTACAGAGAAACTCCATACAGAATCTCAGAGCAGCTATCTACCAGATTAATGAGGAAGATGAAGAACTCAGAAATCTTAAGGAAAGACTGATTCAAATTCTTGAAGAAAAAGAAGAAAGTTTATTATCCAACTTCTTGAAGATGAATCTGTTCTATCACAAAGCTTAAACAGGTAAGTTGTTTCTGAAGATACTCGTACATTTTGATACATGTTTTTGACATCATTGAATATTTGGAATCTATACTTTATTTCACAAAGTATGAGATTGGGGGAGATTGTTAGATCAGAATTCAATGATCGTCAGAAGCTAGACTCAACTGATCAGGATTGCTGACGTCATCAGTATTGCATGGTCATCAGTATTTGATCAAGCGTCAGTATCTTATTGATCATCAGGATTCCTACTCAGACTATGATCAGGTTTGATCATCAGGACTTGAAGCTGATCAGGATTCCTACTTCGAGTTATATTTGGAGTCTAGATAAACATGGAAGTTTGTTCCTGGTTTGTAGAATGCAGCTATCGATTAAAGATATGTTTCTATCTTTGTTATGATTAGGACTTATCTTGTTATTGATAGAGAAGCTGTGTGTACTATATAAACATAGTTTTGGTTTCGATTTATGTATTCATTCGAGAGAGAACATAATCGGAGAGAAGCTCTTAAGAACAGAATTTCTTGAGAGAGTTTTTGTAAGCTAGCAGCTCTTAAGAACATCAGAATTTCTTAAGAGAGTTTGTAACAGTTTTATATCAAAGTTAATAAAGCTGTTATTGTTATTGTTATTGATCTTTCATATTTGTGTTATATAAAGTCGAGAATCTTATACAATTGTATTCAACCCCCTTCTACAATTGTTATTTACTGGGCAACAGAAGCTGAGAGAGTGGCACATCATCATCAGAGGCATCCTCAATGAGAACTTCATCAAGGTTGGACTGTGTAGAGGTGACATCAGCTTATCAATGAATGTTACTGTCAGCTAAAGGTTTGGCAGTAGGTTCCACCGTAGCTTGGACAGCAGGTTCTGTTGTGACAGCAACTTCGACCGCATCCGTGACAACGGGGTTGTCTGGGACAGCAACATTCACATTGTCTTTGACAGCAACTGAGACTGTGACAGCATCTTCCCTAAGGTAAGATGCTCCTTGGAGATTAAACAAGGCACTGGTTGTTTCCCTTTCTGGCAGAGTTGTACCTTGTTCTTGCTCAGTGTTTGAAGGAGTGGTTTCCATCTCACTTTGAGAAATGGGTTCTTGTGGACCACTAGATGGGGGCTCATCCATGATTGGAGATGGATGATCAAAAACTGAAGGGTTGGGACTGTCCCCCTCTCTAGGTTGTGGAGAAGAAACAAATGAATGAGTAGGGAAGGAAGAAGGTGAAGGTGGAAAAGAGAATATTGGCTGCTCCACAGATGGAACTTGTGAAGCATCAATTTGGGAAGTGAAATCCTCACTGTGTCCTGACTCCATGTGTGTTTCTGCAAGTGGAGGCTCCCCATGAGTTGAAACATGAGGGTGTGCAGACTTTGTACAAGGTGCCTTGAGAGACAGACCAATATCAATAGATGTCCCTTGTTGAGAAGGAACATCCAGGGAGGTGTTTAATGCCCTATTTTCCTCTACAGTCTTTTGGGAGACTAAAGGGTGGCTGACAATGGTTTTGGCCCTCTTAGCTCTCTTCTTCTTAGGCTCAAGAGGAACCACTGTGGGTTCTGTTTGACTACCTTCCTTATTTGCTGCACTAGGTGCAAGAACTCCCTCATGACTCTCAGTACTACTACCAACACTTTTTTTGGATTCTTGCAAGGCTTGTCTCTGTACTTTGGGAAGTCTAGAGAACCTAGGATGAATGTATGGTGTAGAATGTGGGTTAGCTGAATTTGGGTCTAATCCAGCCTCATCCTTAAGAGAGAAGGTTTCATACCCAGAGGGCAATGGGAAATCAAGGTTGGGCACGTGATCAACCATGTGTTTAGTGAAGCAAAGTGGAATATGTGCATTTAAATTTTGTGAAGTGAGAGTTGTATGTGTGTTCCTTTTCAAAATACTACAAACCTCTGTACGAGGGGCATCTTCATCAAAATCACAGAGAGAATTAATACACGTCATTAGAAAGCGAGGATAGAGATTTACCTCCTTACCTATGGCAGCCTTGAGGTGTGCCATGAGTAGCTTTCCAACATCCACCTTGTACCCATGAACAAGAGAGTGTGTGAGCTTCTTGATGTAGGTGGGAATCATGTTCCAACCGGTGGTCTTTGTAGAGAACACCTTCACCATGGCATCAAAAATCATGCTCCATTCCTTTCTGAGATACTTCCTGTCCATTTCACCAGATGGGTACCACTTAGTTGTACCATCTTCGAGAATGGGTCCCGAATACCCAATTTTCAAGAAGAGCTTCTTCAAGGTCTCATCACTTGCAAGCTCTATGTAGGTCTTTCTTGGTTCAAGTACAATTCCCAAAGCTGCATTGATGCCTTGAATAGTGAGAGTGTAACTGTGCTCTTTGATTTTGAATTTGATGGTGGTATGGTCTCCATCTCCCTGAGCAACAGCTGACTCCCAGAAGTTTTCAATCCTTTCTAGGTCTAGAACAGGAGTTGAAGTGATAGCATACCCAAGATAGGACTTATTCAAGAAAGACACAAGCCCTTTGAAGTCTTCACCAGCATCATTTGGAGAATAGATGCCAACAAAATTAGTCTGAGAAATTGATTGTTTAGGTGCCATTGTTGGTATAAAAGAGGAAAGAGAATGAGTTGAGTGAGTAGAAAGAGAAATATAGAAGAAAGTTGTTTTGCTTTTTGGTTGTTCTGTGTCATCTTTGATATTGTCTAATTAACTGTTGTATAAAAGGGTAGTTCAAGCATTATGCTGAAAAAAGGGATATTTGGAATCGTGCTAGTTGCCCAGTAACTCCACCACGTGGGTTACTCCCTTAATTTTCTGTCAACGTGGAGGTTCAATAAACAATTGTAACGGTCCACTACTTTTGAAAGTAACATGTGCGCTGAAACAAACTATCAGTGACATTTTGGTGATGACAGTAGGTTTGTCTTGACAGTAGCATTATCGCGAAAAACTTACTGTCATCGTTAAGTACTTTAATGACATCATCTTTTAAAACTCTTAACATAATGTTATTCACTGCTGTCAAGAAACTAACTGTCAGGAAAACCCGTGACAATTACTTTTCTTGATGACAGTGACGTTTGAAGAAAACAATAACTGTCATGAATTTTAATGTATTTTGTCATTAATTTACTTAACTCAAAAGACACCATTCACAAATATGCAATCGAAACCAGGTATCATGCACAGTAGAGTAATCAGATAATTAACACAGAGACGATCCACATTAAGCAAGAAACAGGAAAGTTAATAGAACCAGTTTTATTAACAAAATCATCTTTTGCAAAAGGAGATTACAAATTACGACTCCATGATGTTATTAACTAATCCTAAAACTTCTGAGCGAGTTTCTTCTTCAGTGCTTCCTTCCTGCTTGAGGAGCTCTTGAAATTATTCTTCTTGCTCCTGCCATTTAGCCTCTTCAATGGCCTTGGCAGCAGCCTCTTTCTCTTCTTCCTCATCGAGAATGTCTTCTAACTGATCGAACAGTTTCTCAACCTCTTCTTTGTGTGGAGAATCACACTGAATCTTGGGTTTGTACTCGATTCCTACTTTAATTTCCATTTAACCTTTTTCTGATTGTGACAACTAATATGACCTAGTGTTCATTTTATAGGCATATTAGGTGAATGGTAAGGTAAACAGTGAACAGTTTGGAATACCCATACAACTACCACATATAGCAATTAAGAGTCATGTCCTCCACTAATCCAATAATTAACACACATACAGCCAATCAATGCAAAACCTTTGACCAAAGATCTCGAACTTTGAGGTTATTCAAGTTAATGACACACAAAGTCTAATATGACTAGCACATATATCAAGTTTAGCAAAGTCATAGAAAACATGTTGTCTAAAAGAATAAAGACTATGTGGACAGTAACTTCTCATGACAGCAACTTGAAGGTTACTGTCACAAGCTGCATTCAGAAATGAAAATGTAAAAACTAGTAAGTTAACATACCAGATTAAGCATTCCCAATTCACTTACCAACCTGTTCAAGGTGGCTTCATCCAATGGTTTAGTGAAGATGTATGCAAGTTGCTTTTCTGTTGGGACATAGATCAGTTTCACAGTTCCTCTTTCAATATGCTCTCTTATGAAGTGATGTCTGATATCAATGTTTTTTTTCCTAGAGTGTTGAACAGGATTGTCTGAGATGGCAATGGCACTAGTGTTGTCACAGTAGATAGGAATGTTGCTCAACATTAGTCCATAGTCCAGCAGTTGATTCTTCATCCACAGAATTTGTGCACAGTAACTTCCAGCTGCAATATATTCAGCTTCTGCAGTTGATGTAGAAACTGAATGTTGCTTCTTGCTAAACCATGACACCAATCTTCCACCAAGAAATTGATAGCTACCTGTTGTACTCTTTCTGTCAATTCTACATCCAGCATAATCTGAGTCAGAGTACCCAATAAGCTCAAATTCAGTATTTTTAGGATACCAAAGGCCTAGATTATGAGTGCCCTTTAGATATGTAAAAATTCTCTTGATGGAAACTAAGTGTGACTCCTTTGGATCAGCTTGAAATCTTGCACAGAGACATGTAACAAACATTATGTCTGGTCTGCTAGCAGTTAGATAGAGAAGTGATCCCACCATGCCTCTGTAAGCACTAGAGTCCACTTTCTTTCCCTTGGGGTCAAGATCCAGATTTGTTTATGTAGAGATGGGCGTCTTGGCAGGTGATGAATCTTCTAAGTTGAACTTTTTGAGAAGTTCCTTGACATATTTGGCTTTAGAAATGAAGATTCCATCATCCTTTTGAAGAACTTGTAGACCAAGGAAGAATTATAGTTCTCCCATCATGCTCATCTCATACTTGTTTCTCATTAAAGATGAGAACTTTTCACACAGCTTCTCATTTGAAGATCCAAAAATAATGTCATTAACATAGATCTGTACCAGAATGATGTCCTTGCCATGATGCTTGTAGAACAGAGTTTTATCTACCACACCTCTTGTAAACTGATTTTCCAATAGAAAGGTGGAGAGTGTATCATACCAAGCTCTGGGAGCTTGTTTCAGTCCATAAAGTGATTTGAACAGTTTGTAAACAAAGGTATACATTTCAGCATCTTCAAAGCCAGGTGGTTGTTCAACATACACCTCTTCCTCCAACTCTCCATTGAGAAAGGCACTCTTGACATCCATTTGGAATACATTGAAGTTACAGTGTGCAGCAAAGGCTAGAAAAATTCTTATAGCTTCAAGTCTGGCAATAGGTGCAAATGTCTCATCATAGTCTATTCCTTCCTGTTGACAGTAGCCTTTTGCCACTAGCCTTGCCTTGTTTCTTGTCACCATTCCATTCTCATCCAACTTGTTCCTGAAGACCCACTTTGTCTCAATGACTGATTTTCCTTTAGGTCTTGGAACCAACTTCCATACATTGTTTCTTTCAAACTGGTTAAGTTCTTCTTGCATAGCAATCACCCAGTCATAATCCAACAATGCTTCATCAATTGTCTTTGGTTCCATTTGAGACAGAAAGCATGAAAACATGTTGTCAGCAGAGACATTATTCCTAGTTCTTACCCTAGAGGAAGGATTACCAATGATTAGATCATTAGTGTGATCCTTATTCCATCTTGTGGCTCTAGGCAAGCTTCTTTGTTGATCTGGTAGATTGACTTCAGTTTGAGGAAATGAGTCTTCACCAGTGCAGTTGTCTCCACCATGCTCTTCATTAATTCCAGAGTCACCATCATTTTGAAGATTAGTAGAAATGGTCTGTGACTGAGCTGGAGTTTGATCAATATTGTTAGCATTGACAACATCTTTCTCAACATCAACAGTTTGAGTAAAATTGGGTTCTTCGCCAACAATTTCTTCTTCTTCCAAGTATCCTTGATTTTCAAATCTAAGGATCTGCATTTTTGACCATCTTCATGCAGCCCTGGAAAATTAGTTTCATCAAATGTGACATTCACACTTTCTTCAATTGTTCTGTGTTCTATGACATAGACTCTGTAAGCAGTTTTTTCTATTTCATATCCCATGAAAATGCCTTCATAAGCTTTGGCATCAAACTTTCCTTTCTTTTCATGGTTGTCCTTCATCATGAAATACTTACTTCCAAATACATGAAAGTATTTGACAGTAGGTTTCTTCTCAGTCAACAGATGGTAAGGGGTGCTTCCATGAGTCTTGTTGATTATGGTTCTGTTCTGTGTGTAGCAAGCTGTGTTGATTGCTTTTGCCCAGAAGTATGTTGGGAATTTAGCATCATGCAACATAGTCATATCAGCTTCAATCAGAGTCATGTTCTTCCTTTCTACAACACCATTCTGCTGGGGTGTCCTTTCAGCAGAAAATTGTTGAATAATGCCTTCATCCTTGCAGAAGTTCCCAAGTAAGGCATTTCTGAACTCAGTACCATTGTCACTTCTCAGTATTTGAACTTTTGCATTTGGAGTCATGTCAAGAACTCTTATGTGATCAATGATAACTTGAGCAGCTTCATCTTTGGACTCTAGAAACTTCACCCAAGTGAACCTAGAGTATTCATCCACCATTACTAATGCATATTTATTTCTGGCTAGAGATGGAACATTAACTGGGCCAAAAAGATCCATGTGTATTAGCTTAAGTGGTTCAGTGTTGGTATTGACTTGCTTTGACTTGTGCACAGATCTTCTAAGTTTTCCCATTTGACAATCATCACACAGTCCTTCTTGGCAGAATTCCTGTTGAGGTAGTCCTCTCATCAGTTCCTTCTTCATCAGCATATTCATTGTCTTGAAGTTGAGATGGGAGAGTTTCATGTGCCAAAGCATGATGTCACCAACAGTGACTTTACTGTAGAAACAGTCAGTCTTATCCTTCTTTGTTGAGCTCAGGTCTGCAACAAACAGGCTTCCTTTCCTTACTCTCTTAAGAGAAAGGCTTATGTTCTTCTTGTGATAGATATTGCACACCATCATATCAAAGACAACCTTGAATCCTCTGTCACTGAATTGGATGACATTCAGAAGGTTGTGCATTAGTCCATCAACAAGAGCAATATCATTTATGACAACATTCCCAAATTCCAAGCAGCCATATCCCACTGTGTAACCTTTACTGTTGTCTCCAAAGGTTATGATTGGGCCAGCTTTCTCCACAAAATGTGATAGCAGGGCTTTATCACCAGTCATGTGTCTTGAGCAACCACTGTCAATGATCCACACAACCTGCTTCTTTTTCTTGCCCTGCAAAACAAATTGTTCTTAGGTTGCATATGGTACCCAATCCTTGTTGGGTCCTGCAGACTTAGTAACACCTGAGTTTCCTTCATTTTCAATATCAACATAATCATTAGAAAATTTCTGTTCAACTTCCCTTGCCACCCACTTTGGTTTAGAATAAGACCTAGTCTTTTTCTTAGTGGGGGTTGCCTTTTTAGTGTTACCATTAGGCTCAGAAGTCTCACCATAGTTCATGTAAGAGCATTTATCAGTTGACAGAATAGGCAAATTGAAGCAAGTACTCATAGCAGTAATTTTACAGGGCATGCAATCAGTGTTATTATAAACATCCATGGATCTATGCATAACGGGGGTTCTGTGTAAGTTACCCTTAACCTCAGTCACAATGACTTTAGTCTCAGTTGGTTTCTTACAAACATTTGTCAGATGATGTGAGGAGACACAATTATTACATAGTTTCATGGGTGCATTCTTGACATAAGCATAGACATTACCCTTGTTAATTCCTAATTTGCCATTTCTGTTCTTGGACTTGAAAGTATCTGTGTTAACAGCATGTCCTGAAGTTGCTGTCGAGTCTTTCTTGACAGTACCTTTTACATCCATTGTCTTGACAGCAGGTTTCGAGGTAACTGTCTTAGATACTCTTTTGATAGCATCTTTAGAAGATTCTGCCTTGTCATTGCTGACAACATCTTCAAAACATTCTGTTAGATTGTTAGGCAAGGTTACTGTCTTGGGGATAGTGACAATACCTTTTCCTTCAACAGTTGTGCTATCACCGCCTTCATCCTCATCAAGTAGCTGTTGTTTGATGAACATAGCCTCTTCATCAAAATCAACTTCAGCAATCTTGAATTTAGGTGCATGTACCTTTTTTAGGATTTGGGGTTTGGCAGCAACAACAGTTGAACAATCAAGAATCACAAATTCCTTTCCTGATCTTTTTCCATAACCAAAACCTACTCCTACCTTCTGATTCTCAGTGTTCTTTTCATTAAGATCCTGAAGCAACCTAGAAGAGTTTCTGTAAGCCTTGAGCTTAAATTAATTTTCAGTAATTTCATTTCTCAAGAACTCTTCTACCTCCTTAGCACATACTAGATCATTTTTAAGTCTTGTGTTTTCCTGAGCTAATGAGTCCAAAGGACTGGTCTTTAGTAAAAGCAAATCATTTTCAGAACTGAGTGATTCATTTAACTTAGTTAACCTAGTTATTTCTTCATTAGCAGCAGTTAAACTAGTATGGATATTGAACATTTCTGCACTCAATTCCTCAAGAGTTTGCTTATATTCAGTGTTAGACATATCAAGCAAGACAAGTGAAGGTACCTGAGTTGGAGGGCTTGATGATTCATCCTCTGATTTAGCCATCAGGGCTAAGTTCACATATTCTTCTTCCTCTTCCTCATCAGACTCATCCCAACATCCACCTTCAGCCACATAGGCTCTTCCTTGTCCTCTTTTGTACTGTCCATTTCACCCTCTGTCCATTTTCTGATTTTGCTTTGGCCTTCTGCATTCAGTAGCAAAATGACCAAGCTCATTGCAGTTGTAGCATCTGAATTTAGACCTATCCACCATTTCAGTTATGTATCCTCCTCTTGTAGCATTGCCAGCAGTTTTGGAGGAACTCCCTTTGCTGAACCTTGATGTTTGACCCTGAGGCTTATATGGCTTGTTTCTTCCGAATCTTATATTTTTAAACTTCTTTTCCATATAGGCCATGGTTGGATTATCCATCTTTTCCATCTCCTCTATGGAGTAGAATTCCTCATCTTCAACATTATCCAGTTGCAGCACTACTTTCTCCTCATCGTCCACCATCTCTTCAATTTTTAAGGAAGACACTTGAGTTGGATGAATGATCTGTACTGCTTCACTAGGCAGAGTAATCTTTGTCTCATGAGCTACAAGAGCACCAGACATATTGGACATCTTTCCTTTTGATCCACTTTGTATAGCTCTCTTCTGAAAGAGTTCTAGCTCATATGACTTGAGCACACCATACAGTGTTTCAAGAGAGACACTTTTCAAATCTCTTCCTTCTCTGATTGCAGTGACTCTGTGCTCAAGATGCTCAGGAAGAGTGAGTAAGATGTTAGATATATTTGCTGACGTTTGTTTATCAGTGTTTAAGCAACAGGTACTGATAAGAGTTTAAAGGAAACCGGTCAGAGTTTATTTAAAGTCTGACAGGGTGAAGAGTTTAAAGGAAGCCGGTCAGAGTTTGGTAAAGTCTGACAGGATGAAAGTTGACTTAGCTATCGGTGCAAAGATAAAGATTCTAGAAGCAATATATTCTGAAGATGGAAAGAAGCAGAATATATTGATACAGCTAAGGAGACTGGACAGAAGACTGAAGCAATCCTTAATTGATATCAATTGTATAGCTAATTTTTAGGAGTATCAATTAGATAAGGATTGTATGTAACTGTGTACTATATAAACACAGATAGGTTATCCCTAGAAGGGACGCGAACATTGAATACATTATTCTTGTAACCTAGTAGCTCTTTGTGATTCATTAACATCACTAAGAGAGAATTATTTAATATAATTCAGTTTGTTGATTTACAAACCTGTGTTCTTAACTGTTATTCTCATACATACTTGATTATATATTGTGTATTCGGCCTAACAATTGGTATCAGAGCCAAGGCTGTTTAATATATACAGTTTTACGATTCAAACACAGTATTAATCATGTCTGAAGAAAATCAAACTGCTCCTAAGGCTGAACAGGTTAAGCCCAATTCTGTGAGTCGATATGAAACAATCAGGGTTCCAATTCTCAGGCCAGTAGAGTATCCGATTTGGAAGGTTAAGATGACCATGTTTCTGGAGGCTACAGATCCAGAATACCTTGACAGAATTTATGATGGTCCTCATATGCCAACTAAATTGTCCCCTGTTGTTGATGGACAAGAACAAAAGACTGTTCTAAAGGAAAAGAAAGATATGACTCCTGAGGACATCTCATCAATTGCAAAAGATGCAAAGGTTAGACATCTTCTCCATAGTGCTTTAGATAATGTTATGTCTAACAGAGTAATTGGCTGCAAGACTGCCAAAGAGATATGGGATGCTTTAGAAGTCAGATGTCAGGGAACAGGTGCTATCAAGAAGAACAGAAAGACAATACTCACACAGGAGTATGAGCACTTTGATTCAAGACCAAATGAAACCTTGACTGAGACTTATGACAGATTTTGTAAACTGTTGAATGATCTGTCTCTGGTTAATAAAGAATATGAGCTTGAAGAGTCTAATCTCAAGTTTCTGTTATCTCTACCTGAAAAGTGGGATTTAAAGACAACCACAATAAGAGATAATTATGAGCTTGCTGATACAGATCTTGATGAAATCTATGGGTTATTGAAAACTCATGAACTGGAGATAGAACAAAGGAATAGAAGATTGAGTAAAAAGACAAGATCTGTTGCTCTCAAAGTCGAAGAGAAGCCCATTAAGAAGGAATCATCAAGGAAGAAAGCCAAGGGAAAGGCTTTAGTCATTAAATCTGAAAGTGAGTCATCAAATTCTGATGATGACTCAAACTCTGGTGAAGCTTCTGATTCTGATGATGATGAAGAACAGATGATGCAAATGGCTGCATTGATGGTGAAGACCTTCAAGAAGATGGGGTTCAAGAACTTCAAGAAGGGAAAGAGATTCTCAAGGAGAGATTCAAATTCTGAGAAGAAGAATTTCAGAAAGTCTGATGGAAGGGATACCAAGTCTGGAAAGAAGGACAAATCTGAGATCCAGTGCTACAAGTGCAAAGAGATGGGTCATTATGCCCCAGAGTGCAAGAAAGGCAAATCTGAGAAAGCACTCATCTCTAAAGGCAAAGACTGGGCAGATACTTCAGACTCTGATGATGGAGAAAATTATGCTCTTATGGCAACTGTCAGAGATGAGACTGAGTCATCTGAAAATAAGGTACCCCTAACTACTTATGCTTATGATACTGATAATATATCTGAGTTAAGAGTATATCTGAAAAGTGTTCATGTTAGCTATAGGGATCAGACTTTAGAAAATGAAAGAATTAAATCTGAGAATCTTAGTCTTAAAGATAGAAACAAGGTTCTTGAAGGAGAACTTGAAAGTATGAAGCAGATTCAAAAAGAAAGAGATGATGTTGTTTATGTTGAACAGGAGTTGCTTAAAAGGTATAGGCAACTAGAATCTGATTTAGAAAAAGAAAGAAAAATAATCAAGACTTGGACAGATTCTGGAAGAGACACTCATCAAGTGTTTCAGACTGATTCTGTAGGTTTAGGTTATTGTGAAAATGATGAACTTAGGTTTAAAGACAAGGTTAAGGTAAAACCACAACTTAAACCTGTGAAATTTGTTCCAGAAGCCAATAAGTTAAAATCTGTTGTAATAAGAGAAGCTGATATGGAATCAGATGAAGCCTGTGAAAGAGAGGAAAATATTATAACAGAAAAACTTATGGAAAGAGAAACTGTTAGAAAGCCAGTAAAAACTTGTGAAAAACAGGTTAATGTTGGTTTGATGACAGGGAAACAGTTTAATCATAAGCTGAAAGAGATAAAATCTGCCATGAAACCAAAAGGGTCCAAGAAGAATAGGAATGGAAAGATAGGCATAAATAATAGAAATAATCATTTGCCTACTGGTGCTGCTCCAAGGAAAACATGTTATAATTGTGGTAGTTCTAATCATCTTGCTAGATTTTGCACTAAGAACAAACATATTAATTCTTTATCTTCTACATCAGGAGTAAAGAATGATTATGTAAGAGTTAAACCACAAACTTTATGCAAACACTGTGGGAGCACTTGGCATTCCATTTATACTTGCAAGAGTTATCATGCTATTTATCACAACTATTATGAGCTAAAACCCAACTTGAAATGGGTTAGAGCAAACTCTGCTAGTGTAAAGTCTGACAATGTTAGTTTAAACTCTGTTGATAGTGATTCCGCTGCAAAAGCTAACACTGTTAAGAAAGACAAAGGATCCAAGCAAGTCTGGATCCTTAAAACTAACACTTAGTGTTTGTTTGTGATTGCAGGGTATAATAGAGAGCACACTTATCTTGGACAGTGGATGCTCAGGACATATAACTGGAAATAAAGCCCTGTTATCAGACTTTAAGGAGAAGGCTGGCCCAAAGGTTTCCTATAGAGATGGCAACATAGGACACACTCTGGGATATGGCAATATCAATCTTGGAAGTGTCATCATTACAAATGTAGCTCTAGTCTCAGGACTCAAGCATAATCTGTTATCTGTGAGTCAAATCTGTGACAGAGGAAACCATGTAGATTTTTATAGTGAATACTGTGAAGTTATCAGTAAATCTACTGGAAAAGTTGTTCTAGTTGGACACAAGCGCAACAACATTTATGAAGCAAGTTTGGTAACAAACTCTGATGGAAAAACAGTGTGTCTGACAGCCAGAATGTCAAATGAAGAGAGTTGGAACTGGCACAAGAAGCTCTCTCATCTCAATTTGAACAACATCAATGAGCTAATAAGAAAGGATCTTGTAAGGGGACTTCCAAAATCTATACTCAGTCTAGATGGCTTGTGTGATTCTTGTCAAAAAGCCAAGCAAAGGAAGTCATCTTTCAAGAGCAAATCTGAATCTTCAGTAGTGGAACCTTATCATCTTCTACATGTTGATCTCTTTGGACCAGTGAATGTGATGTCCATGGGCAGAAAGAAATATGCTCTAGTAATTGTTGATGAATATACTAGATATACATGGGTGTATTTCTTGTCAAAGAAGGATGAAACTGCTCAAACTCTGATGGATCATGTAAATCTACTGGACAAAGGATCACAACACAAAGTCAAAATTATAAGGAGTGATAATGGAACTGAATTCAGAAACTCAATTTTGGAAGCTTTCTGCAAGGAAAGAGGAGTGAAACAAGAATTTTCTGCACCTGGAACTCCACAGCAAAATGGTGTAGTTGAAAGGAAGAACAGAACTTTAATTGAAGCAGCCAGAACTATGCTTGATGAAGCAAAATTACCAACATACTTCTGGGCAGAAGCGGTTCAAACTGCTTGTTTTACTCAAAATGCAACATTGATCAACAAGCATGGGAAAACACCATATGAGATGGTGAAAAATAAGAAGCCAAATTTGAAATATTTTCATATATTTGGATGCAAATGCTTTGTGTTGAAGACTCATCCTGAACAGTTGACAAAGTTCGAGTTAAAAGCTGATGAAGGAATCTTTGTTGGCTATCCATTGTCAACAAAAGCATTCAGAGTTTATAATCTAAGAACTAAGGTGATCATGGAATCTATACATGTGTCATTTGATGACAAGAAAATAATTGGACTTGAAGACAAGGATGGATATGATCAACTGCGTTTTGAAAATGAAGATCTATTCTCTGATGATATAAACTCTGATGAAGCAGGGTTGACAAACTCTGACGAAGCATACTCTGAACCTCTACTGGTAAATACTGGAGAAACTGGAAATTCTCAAATTGAACAAAATAGAGAACCAGTTGAGGGGGAGCGTGAAGAAGCTCAACAAGACACAGCAAATGAGTCAGTTGAGGAAACTGATTCAAACTCTGACAGTTCAAACTCTGAGCCATCCAATTCAGGGGGAGCCTCAGATGCTGCAGAAAGTCAACATATGAATCAGGAGAGCATGGATCAAGGGGGAGGATTCAATAATGATGCAAGAAACCACTTACCAACAGCAAGAAGGTGGACACAGGCACACACACCTGATCTCATAATTGGAGATCCTGATGCTAGTGTGAGAACTAGAAGTGCAACAAATAATGAGTGTCTATATCATGCTTTCTTGTCTCAAACAGAACCAAAGAAAGTGGAGGAAGCTCTTCAAGATGCTAATTGGATTACAGCAATGCAAGAAGAGTTAAATGAGTTTGAAAGAAATGAAGTCTGGACACTTGTACCTAGACCAAAGAATAGATCAATAGTAGGTACAAAGTGGGTTTTCAGAAACAAGACTGACAGTGAAGGTGTGATTACAAGAAACAAGGCTAGACTTGTGGCAAAAGGTTATTCACAACAGGAAGGAATTGACTATGATGAAACCTTTGCTCCAGTTGCAAGATTGGAAGCCATAAGAATTTTTCTGGCCTATGCTGCACACAAGAAGTTTAAAGTCTTTCAGATGGATGTAAAGAGTGCTTTTCTCAATGGGAAGCTTGAAGAAGAAGTGTTTGTTGAACAACCACCAGGATTTGTAGATTCCAAGCATCCAGATTATGTCTATAGGCTTGACAAGGCATTATATAGACTAAAGCAAGCACCAAGAGCATGGTATGAAACTCTTGCTCAATTTCTTTTAGAAAGTGGGTTCACAAGAGGTACAATTGATAAAACCTTGTTTTATTTCAATTCTGGTGATGATTTGCTTTTAGTTCAAATTTATGTAGATGATATTATTTTTGGATCTACTAATGACAAACTCTGTAAGAAGTTTGCAAAGCTTATGCAATCCAGGTACCAAATGAGCATGATGGGAGAGCTTAGTTATTTTCTAGGCTTACAGGTCAAGCAAACAGATGATGGGATTTTTATCAATCAAGCAAAGTATACCAGAAATCTTCTAAAGAAATTTGGTATGCTTGATAGTTCATCGGCTACAACTCCCATGGCTACAGCAACGAAGCTTGACAAAGACACAGGAGCCTCAGTAGATATGACTAACTACAGAGGAATGATAGGGTCTCTACTGTATCTTACTGCAAGTAGACCTGATATCATGTATGCAACATGTCTTTGTGCAAGATTTCAAGCAGATCCCAGAGAGCCTCATCTAACAGCTGTAAAAAGGATCTTCAAATATCTCAAAGGAACCATAACCTTGGGTTTGTGGTATCCTAGAGAATCAGAGTTTAAGTTAATTGGTTACTCTGATGCAGATTTTGCAGGCTGTAAGATAGACAGAAAAAGTACAAGTGGAAGCTGTCAATTTTTAGGTGACAGATTGGTTTCTTGGTACAGTAAGAAACAGAAATCAATTTCTACATCCACTGCAGAAGCAGAGTATATAGCAGCTGGTAGCTGTTGTGCACAGATTTTATGGATGAAGAATCAATTGCTGGATTATGGGTTAAGGTACTCTAGAATACCTATTTTCTGTGATAACCAAAGTGCTATTGCTATGACAGGTAATCCAGTACAGCATTCCATGACCAAGCACATCAGCATAAGGTATCATTTTATCAGAGAACATGTGGAAGAAGGAAACATTGAGCTTCATTTTGTGTCTACAGACCAACAACTTGCAGATATCTTCACCAAACCTTTGAGTGAAGCTACTTTTACAAGATTGGTAAATGAACTTGGAATGATCTCTGGTTCTGACTAGAGATACGGGTTAGACTCACTTTTTATGTTCATGATCTCTTACATGTGTTAACTGTTATGTGAACCAGCATGTTAAACTCTGATGATAAACTCTGTGAAGTGTCAGTCATACTCTGAAAGTAAACTCTGATGCTAAACTCTGTTGGTCATACTCTGATAGTTACAGTTTAATGCTATTCTCTAATTGTAATTTTGTCTGAAACATATGGACCAATGAAGAAATTTGTATGAAGCATAATTCTCAGTAAGTAATTGTGAATCCTTAAGAGTTGTATAGATTCTGATCTCAATTATGTGCAGTAAGTTAACACAGCATGATACTGTCTCTGTATTTATACCATCTCTTAGTTTATTGATCCTATACACTGAGTCTCTATTAGCTGTTTGCATTTTCTCTCATAAAATAATTGTATTAACTGATGAAAAGTCTAAACTCTGATTATTAATTACAAATAATTCACCCTCAAATCAAAAGATGCCAAACAGAGCACAAATTCCTTTGAGATCATGTTGTGCCTAGGAAGATCCAGGAACTTATTGTATGAAATAAGGGCTAAAATCTTTGATTTTTGGTGACTAGTGCCAACCACTGATTACTGGAAAAATAAAATTAAAATATATATATATATATATATATATATATATATATATATATATATATATATATATATATATATATATATATATATATATAAAGGGGGTGAAAAATAAAAGACATATCCAAATGAAAGGATATCAGTATACAGAGTTTAGATATAAAAACAGATTTTATGTTATACATGAGAGTTTAGGCAACCAGTTTTTACTACTTTAGTTTGTGGATTTTATGCACTTTGAGATGATCTAAATATTGATTACGGTAAACTCTACTATTGCACACACATATTTTCACACCTGTACAGTTTGAGAAAAGAGTTTATTGACAAAGAAGGACAAATGGTAAACACTGATGTATTGTGTGACATATGCCGAGGTAACTTTGTTTTAATCTCTGATGGTTAAAATAATTTCTTTGTTTCAGACATTCTATAATTTTGAGATTAGACATTTGTTTTTCGAAAAAGTATGATTTGTAACAGATCAATTTTGCATTAAACAGAGAAAAGAAAGAGTGTGTTTGATAAGTCCTGATGGTGATTAGTAGCGCTGATGAGTATGTTAGTTTACTGTTTAAAGTGATATCATTTCTTTCACTTTACAACTACTATGAGATACTGATATGTAAAGCAAAACAATGACTTTTTTTATTGATTCAAACTTTGGTTACATTCAGAAAATTTCATAATATTATCTAGCTACTTGTTCGGTTATCTGATCATTATCCCATCTGGGATTTCCAAGGCTTGACAACCCCCTGATGTTGAATCATCATCATCATCCTCTCGACTTCTCTTTCTGGTTTGCAGCTTGCAGGATTCCAAGAAGAAATTCTTTTTCGAACCCTTCAAGTAGCTCTGATAGAAGAGCATCATACAAATCTCGACAGCCTCATCATCTGCAAGGATGGGCACATCATATGGTCCAGGACGGATGATGTGCACATAGGGGTTGGAGATAGGTCCTTCCGCTATTTCATCATCAGCGATGAGCCCTTCATCATTCAGAAATGACAACACAAGAAACTCATCGATGATATAGTTTGCTTGTTGACGCCAGTTCAAATTCAAGAATGATTCTACATCCATGAATTCAAAGGTTCCTTCCATTTGATGTATGGTAATTTTTAATGTATGAATTGCCTGTTGTTACAATGCTCCAGCTTTTATAGCATCCAACAGGGCAACTGAAAGGTTTTTGCGTGGTTCGAAGCTCTGGGAACAGTAAAGTGCGGAGTTCCAAGACAGTCATTATTCTTCTGACTGTTGAGCTACTTCGAAATTATGTTTCTGAGATATTAAAATCGATAATTTTATTATTATTGATTTTATTTGACAATAAGCGGAAATTATGAGTGTCTTATGTGATATCAGGTGTCTCCTCGTCTGCCGTGTAGATTGGAAAGTTGTTCAAGAATATTTTAAACAGAGAAGAGAGGTTAATTGCATAGAAAAGTGTAACAGGCGGTAATTATTGCTGTTTTTACTGCGCATGCGTATTGGAAACTGCCAATTATATGCTGTCAGCGTATGCATGTTTGACATGTGTCCCATTCACATGATTATGCGCATGATTACAGTTGTGTATTGATGATTAAAAACTCTTCAGTTTTTAATCTTTAATTTTTTTTAATACAATACACACATCTTCAGTTAAACTTTTCACATCTTACTCATACACATCTATTATCACACACATATTCACAAACACCTTTCTACACATAAACTCTGTTAAGCTTTCACATCAATTACTTGTTCTTTCTTCAAAATTTTCTAATGGCAACCACAGCTTTCGTTTCGTCTGGGTTAGAGTTCGTTCCAAACAACTATACCGCACCACTAAACACTGCAAACGCACCAGAAGCATTTCATATGATTCAGAAGTTTCTTGCTCAGTCAGCGATTGGGCGTGCTTTAGTTGAACCAGCCAAACTTTCTGGTTTACAAATCAAGGCGTTCTGGGAGACAGGGGTTTATGATGATGGTGGTGAAACTGGGAGCCCATCCATAATCTTTGAGTTTAAAGAAACAGAGTATGTTATTACTGCTGGTACTATTCGAGATGCAATGGGGTTTCCTGAATATTCTTCCTACACTATTGGAATGGGTGATGAGGATTTAATGCGGATGATGCGAGAGATTGGCTACTCTGGGCCATTGACAAAGATTGGGCAACTCAAAAGGCCGTTTCTGCGCAAGGAATGGAGTTTCTTCTTCGATTGCATCACGAGGACATTTGGAAAGAAATGCACAAATTGGGATGCTATTCCCACAGACAGTCTGCAAATCGGGTATTCTTTATTATATGATAATCATTTTGATTTTGCACGACTTGTGTTGACTAACTTAGGGGAGAAGATGACAGAGAATAGAGGAGTTGTTTATTTTTCTCGATTCTGTCAGCTTTTGGTTTCTTATTGTGTTGACGGAGAAAATGTATTTGAAGCAGATGTTTCTTGTTTTAAATTACATAAGAGAGTATTTACTGATCTAGTAAATAAAGATATTAAGAAAGGAATTGTTGGAGACCTTTTGCTACCTACTTCTGTGCAACAGTTTGTGGATGCTCAAGTAAATCCACAAACACAAGCTGAATCTCAACCAGAACCTCCATCAACTTCTGTTAAACCTGCAAGGGGAGGTAGGACCAAGCACATTGGTACTAAACCTGCAAGGAAACCATCTTCTGAAGCTGGGGTATCAAGACCTGAAGAGATACCTGAGAAGACAAGGCTAAAGAAAAGAAGAGCCAATAGGGCAAAGTCTGTTGTTGAAGCCTCAGAGACTGAAACTGATGAAGAAACTCTTCATCAGAGAAAAAGAAGACTAGTGGCTGCACATCTTTTTGGTGCTATAAATGTCAATATGGACAGAGTCTCTAAGGAATCTGAAGCTCCTACATCAGAGAATGAGGAGATTGTTGCTGAAGCTGTTCCTCAAGATACTCCTGCAATTGTTGTTGAGGAGGATATTTTAAATGCTGATGAGGACAGAGTGTTTGTAAACACTGAAGCTCCTGAAGTGTTTGTTCAGGAAGATGCTGCAAATGCTGAAGCTGTCAATCTAGACAGATTAAATACTGATGCTACTATGGATTTCGATGCTCCTACATCAAAGGTTAATGATGTAGTTGAGGAAGCTGCTACTCATTCTGATAGCAGAGTTTTTGATTTTGAAGCACACACCTCTATCTATTCTGATCATTATACAGAGGGTGTGGAAGCTGATCAAGTCACTGATCAGGTAGAAGAATCTCTGGCTACTCACACTGAAATTATTTCTTGTGATCTTGACAAAGGTGAGGAGGTTAATCAGCTGATCAAAGTCACAGAGAACATTGTTGAAGCTGTGATGGACAAGGAACAAGAGGCTGCTGATGAGCTAAACTCTGAGAATGTTATTCTTGAAGCTTTGCAACAATCTGTTGTTGAGATTGTTCAAAGAGAAGCAGAGGTTTTTGCTCAGATTAACTCTGAGATTCCTGACGCTGTAGCAGAAGAGAAAATTGATGAAGCTGCACAGTTTACTGCTGAAAATATTCTTTCTGAAAATGCAGCAGACAATAATGAAGAAGCTGGAAATGATGCTGAGGGTTCTCATTCACATCCTAGCATTCAAGTTTCATTGGCTGATGATGTCAATAGTGATGAAAGAATGGAAGTCAATAGACAGACAAATGAGCATTTCCTGAATATGTACTACAACAAATGGGCTGATGCAGATTGTGTCTTCCCAGCGCAAAGGGCTGCAGATTTTTTGTCTGATTCTGTCAAGAAGATCTCAAATACTGATGTACTTACAAGCTTACAGGCAACTGTTGTTCAAGTCAAATCTCTTAACAATAGATTTGATGAGAATCAACAAATGCTTACAAATCTAAGGAATGAAGCCAGTATGAAGGATCTTACTTTTAAGTCTGACAGAACTTTTTATTATTCTATGCTCAAGCAGCAAGCCAAGGATTCTGAGGAAATCAAGAAGAGGCTTGGGAAAGTTGAGGAACATCAGAATGCAATGTCTACTCAATTGCATTCCATTTCTACTGCCATTGAATTGCTGACATCGGTATTACTTTCTGATGATGTCAAAAAGGGGGAGAATGTACCTAAAGACAAATGCAAAGACATTCAAGCTCTGAGACGGAGGGATGATTCTACTGATGGGGGAAACAAAGAAAATAAAAGAAAGGTTATTGCTCAAAGGCAAAGCAGGACAAGAGTAAACTCTAGCAGACAAATAAACTCTGACCAGATAAACTCTGGTGGTCAATCTACTTCAAATCTCAAGAGTTTAGTTGTTTCAACTAATCCATCTACTGATGAAGAGATTGCTGCTAAGATATTCATGAAAGAGCATGGAAAGAATGTAACTATTGAAGATATCCAGGCTGAAGAGCAAATGCTTGCTGAGGAACACAAGAAAAATCTTGAAGCTGGAATCTACAAGAGAAAGGAAATCAAGGCTCCTAGAAAGAAAGAAGTTGGTATTTCTATCAAAGAGAATATTCAACAGAGTATACAAAATACAAGGAGACCTGTGATTAGAAACTCTGATAAGGGTAAAGGCATAATGATTGAAGAGCCTAACCTAAAGAAGAAAGATATTTCAACCTCTGACATTGCTCAAGTTGAAACAAGATTAGATAAATCAACCTCTAACGCTGCTCAAGTTGATGTTTCTATTGAAGATATGACAACCTCTGACGTTGCTCAAGTTGTACAGAAATCTACACTTCTTCCAGGATTCAGCAAACCAAAAATGATTGAAGATTTAAAGCTTGAAGCTGTGAATTTCTCAAAAACCAGAACAGTATTGGGAAAAGAAGCCTATGATAAATCTGGACTGGGTTCACACAGAGAGAGAAGAACAAATATCAGATCTCTAGACAACATTTCATTGGCAGAATCTGGTATTATTACTCAAGAAAATCTTGATATGCTAGACTCTGTTCAAATGATCTTTCATAAGGTCTTAAAGAAGGAATTCTTGTTGTACTTTATGAATGATGGAAGAGTTTATAAGGTTGCAGAGTCTGATGTAAATCTCAAATCTTATCAAGAATTGGAGTATGTTTTGTACTTGTTAAAAGTCAAAAACAGAAATACTCACAATGCTGCCTCAGTAATCAGAGAAAAGATGCTAAGATCGAAGATGATGCTTGGAGGAGGAGTATCAAGTGCATATATTCCAAAATACAGAGATGCACATGGGAAGATTATTGAGATGAAAAGAAACAGTGCTAAGTTCAGAACAGCACTGGGTACAAAAGTTCTTGAATTCAACTTAGAATCTGATAAAGCTTATTATATTAAGCTAGGGAATGAGATGAGGAAGAATTCCATCTATTCTCTGAGAGCTGCAATTTATCAGACTGGAGAATCTGATCCAGAATTGAAAGAAGTGAAGAAGATCATGGTGGAAGAGTTAGAAAGAGCTGAGAAGAAACTACTATCAGACTATATCAGGACAGTGCCTGAAATTCAAGAAATCAAGTAAAGTCTGACTGTAAGTTTTTAAATTTTCTATTCTAAGTCAAATTTAAACTCTGTTTTAAATTAAACTCTGTTATATGTTAAACACTGCATTTGTTAAATGTTTTTGACATCATCAATTATATGTTTAAACTTGTACATTTTATTATGAACAAGTTGGGGGAGATTGTTAGATATATTTGCTGACGTTTGTTTATCAGTGTTTAAGCAACAGGTACTGATAAGAGTTTAAAGGAAACCGGTCAGAGTTTATTTCAAGTCTGACAGGGTGAAGAGTTTAAAGGAAGCCGGTCAGAGTTTGGTAAAGTCTGACAGGATGAAAGTTGACTTAGCTGTCGGTGCAAAGATAAAGATTCTAGAAGCAATATATTCTGAAGATGGAAAGAAGCAGAATATATTGATACAGCTAAGGAGACTGGACAGAAGACTGAAGCAATCCTTAATTGATATCAATTGTATAGCTAATTTTTAGGAGTATCAATTAGATAAGGATTGTATGTAACTGTGTACTATATAAACACAGATAGGTTATCCCTAGAAGGGACGCGAACATTGAATACATTATTCTTGTAACCTAGTAGCTCTTTGTGATTCATTAACATCACTAAGAGAGAATTATTTAATATAATTCAGTTTGTTGATTTACAAACCTGTGTTCTTAACTGTTATTCTCATACATACTTGATTATATATTGTGTATTCGGCCTAACATAAGAACTTAAGGTTGAGTTCTTTCTTCTCATAGAACTTGCCATGAATCTAGATTTCAGTGATAAGTTTGCTAAATCTCTCAAACATTTGAGTAAGTTCTTCATTAGGCTTTGCCATGAAGGCTTCATACTGAGAAACAAGAATATGTCTTTGGTTCTCCCTGATCTCTTCACTTCCTTCGCATAACAGCTCAATTTTGTTCCAAATTTCCTTGGCTGATGAGCATCCAATGACATTCCCACACATGGCTTTATCCAAAGTGAGAGAGTCAAGCAGAATGAGTTGCAAGTAGTCATCCAGAACTATCTTTTCCTTTTCTGGCTCTAAAAACTCGGATGGCTTCTTGGCAACCCAATGTGCTCGAATAACAACACCATCAACGGTCGAGGCTGCAATTTCTTTCTGTGGAATAAAGGGACCATTCTCGAGGATTCCCATGTATAGTGGATTCGCAGCTTTGATAAACAACGAGATTTTTCTTTTCCAAACATTATAGTTCTCTTTATCAAAAGCTGGGATCTTGATACTACTTGACTTCCGTATACTCGTCATGATCTCAGATTTGTATATCAATCTGTTGCTCTGATACCAGTTGTTGGTCCTTGAGTATTGCAGAAGGGGGGTTGAATGCAATACTGATAAAATTCAATCTATGCTTCAACAACTAAAACTAAGATTAAATCCTATCAGTAGAAGAAATGCAATCACAAGTAGTTTTCTCACAAAATAAATATTTTATTTATCTTGAGAAAGTGTTGCTACAACCTTAAGAGAGAGAACTTGTTTTTCTCAAGCTTCGATTCCTCAAGTGATACACATTATAGAATGAGAGAGATAGTCTAAGTAAACTAATCATGTCTCTATCATCACGGGTTTGTGAATCTGCTGTCATTTTCATGTGGCAGCTCCTTACAATTTGTCTACCCGTGTGTCTTACCTAAATTGCTATACAAACAAGTTTATCATTACAGGAAAAAGCAATCTAGATACATTCTATATTTAGCTAACACAATTCCAGTAGATGTTGATTTGTCATACTCTTGAATTGATGAGCTTTGTCATGTGATCCCTTAAGCTTCTGTCGTAGTCTTTGCAGACCTGATGCAGTGTTGGGATACTGCATCACGCCTGTTTCTTGAACATCCAAACTGTCACATGTTTGACTGGGTATATCCCCAATTCAAAGTTTATCCCTTTGAGACAGTATCCTGATCTCCAAGCTTGTTGTCACAAGAATGCGCTTTTGGTGACAGTAAGAAATCCCCGCAATAGATGTTGTCAGGAGTTCCGAATTTGCTGTCAGGAGAATAGAGAGTTGTTGTCTCAAGGCTTCCGCCAATGTTGCTGTCAGAGTGAATATGTTGTCTTGACTTGAAACATGTTGTCTTCTTGTAACCTTACTGTCAGTGAGATGACAGTAACATTTATTCTTGTTGTCATCCTGATATACTCCTTGAGGCTTGAACAAACGAATGAACTTCTTTCAAGATTTATAAACAAGTTTATTACAACAAATGAAATGGCTACAAGAACATACTCTGGATGTGATAGTATATTCTACTTAATAAAATTAAGTATTACAAAACATAAAGTTAAGTTGTCTTCTAAGCTATCACCCATAAATCCTAACAAATACCCATATTCACATCTTCATCAGCGTCCGGTATTACTTCAGTGTTGAGGCCCATTTGATTGTCAAGGCCCAAATCTCCACCAGTTCTACGCTTTTTAGATTCAATGATAATTACTACCTCTGTCCCAACCATTTTCTTACACTTTCCTTTTTGGGATGTCTCTTCCAATTCTTTACAGTTCTAAACTTTCCAAAAGTAGTAAATTTTTACAATATCAACTACTTCCACTACTTTCCTCCACTATACTAACTTTATACATTAAATATTGAGTGATCCCACCACTAAACTCATTTTTTCTAATTTTTCCACTACTTTATTAGTTTTTCTTAACCTCCATGCCCAACCCAAATATAAACAAATGGGTGGGACGGAGGGAGGGAGTACTTCTTTCCTCCCGTTTGTTGGCGAGATTATTGCACCAGTACTTTGAACATTCATTATCCAGTAATCCCGCTCTTTTGAAATTTTTGAAAATCATTATCTCCAAAAATCCCTCCCTTTCAAGCTGCTTCCTGAATTTGTGGAGAAAAAAGTGGATCGTGACTACTGCTACCACCGCCGTATTGAGCCTGAAACTCTGTCACATTTGCATTACGATCACCACCGTCTATCCCACTACGAAGCCACTTTGCACATATGGGCTTGACTTGCTTCCTAAATGGAGCTCTCATCCAAGGCCTGTATGGTTTAACAATGTCTGCTTCTGGTGATAACGCTCAGTCCGCCATACGTCCTTCTCCTCCTTCTTTTGGTGGTTGAGATCTCGGAAAATGGTGAAACTTCCGAAGAGGGTTCCTGCAAAACAATGTCGGCCGGGGGGGGGGGGGGGGGGTGGAGGCCTCGCGGCACCTCTGGCGTGAGAATGATTATGGGTTCTCGAAGAAGAAAGATAAGGCAGAAAGAGTGTATCAGTGTATATATGAGTTTGTGTGTAAAAATGAAGTTACCCCTACACTCTAATCCTTGGGATATTTATAGGCCAATGATTAGGGTTTAGAGGTGTTACCTCGAAATCTGGACCGTTCCTTGGTAGGGCGACGGGACGCGTGGAGCGCACAAATGACGAACACGTGTACGGGGAGCGGGATGGCGAACACGTGTAGGAATCATTTTGGCGTGTGGAAAGCTGCAGATGGAATGTGTTGATAGTGACAGGTAATCATTTATGTCATCATTAAAGACATGTGGAGGAATATTCGTGCTATCATGTCACGCTTTTGTAGGCATCTAGCCACCTGTCATTTTTATATGTTTGATTGTTTGGTCTATAACTGGTTCCTTCTTCGACATTCGTCATATTGTTCGGACTCATATTTCTCTTTGATCCTTCTTGAGTCTGGATCGTTCTTCTATCTTTCAGGCTTTAGCATTACTTAGCCTATCAATCATCATATGTATCCTTAGGACTATTTCCATGTGATCCTTCCTGGGTCTGGATCGTTCTTCTGTCTTTCAGGCTTTAGTATTACTTAGCCTATCATATGCCCCCCACTCCTTTATGCGCCTTTGCCGGATGGGGGAGTATTATTGTCAGGATCGGAGTTTTTATTTTTTGTGATCATTCCGCCTTTATTTTCTGGGTTGGCTCTTTCCGGTTTTCCAGTCCAGGGTTCGTTCGTAGACGGGACATTCCTGAGTAACTTAGAAGAAATTTTCCGTTGATTTTTTGCCCCTCCAGAATTGGCTTCGGACGTAGCCGGATGCCAAATTTTGGAGGTTAGGGTCTTTCTGCTTCTCCAGTCCAGGGTCCGTTCGTACACGGGACGTTCCTGAGTAACTTAGAAGAAATTTTCCAGTTGATTTTCTACCCCCCAGAAATTGGTTCGGACGTAGCCGGATGCAAATTTTTAGGGGTTAGGGTCTTTCCGCTTCTCCAATCCAGGGTCCGTTCGTAGACGGGACGTTCCTGAGTAACTTAGAAGAATTTTTCCGTTGTTTTTCTGCCCCCCAGAATTGGCTTCGGACGTAGTCGGATGCCAATTTTAGAGGTTATGGTCTTTCTACTTCTCCGGTCCAGGGTCCGTTCTTAGACGGGACGTTCCTGGATAACTTAGAAGAAATTTTCCGTTGATTTTCTGCCCCCCAGAAATTGGTTTGGACGTAGCCGGATGCAAATTTTTAGGGCTTAGGGTCTATCCGCTTCTCCTGTCCAGGGTCCGTTCGTAGACGGGACGTTCCTCAGTAACTTAGAATAAATTTTTCGTTGATTTTTTTCCCTCAGAATTGGTTTCGGGCATAGCCGGATGCCAAATTTTGGAGGTTAGGGGGGGGTCCGTTTTAGACGGGACGTTCCTGAGCAACTTAGAAGAATTTTTCCGTTGTTTTTCTGCCCCCCAGAATTGGCTTCGGACGTAGCCGGATGCCAATTTTAGAGGTTAGGGTCTTTCCGCTTCTCCAGTCTAGGGTCCGTTCATAGACGGGACGTTCCTGGGTAACTTAGAAGAAATTTTCCGTTGATTTTCTGCTCCCCAGAAATTTGTTCGGACGTAGCTGGATGCCAATTTTTAGGGGTTAGGGTCTTTCCGCTTCTCCAGTACAGGGTCCGTTTGTAGACGGGACATTCCTGAGTAACTTAGAAGAAATTTTCCGTTGATTTTCTGCCCCTAGAATTGGCTTCGGACGTAGCCGGATGCCAATTTTAGAGGTTGTGATTTTGCCGCTTCTGAATAATTTTTTGTCCGTCTTTTACATTGGTAGTGTATTTTTCCGGGGCTCCAAAATATAATTTGATTTGCATCGTTCTAACCTCTGGGAGTTTTTGCATCTTTAGTGTATTTTTTTCGAGCTCCAAAATATTTTTTGATTTGCGTCTTTTGATCCAGTGTAAATGTTTCTGGTTTGAGACCCCCACTTTGTTATTTATGTCTATCATCACCTTTGGTCAAAAGAAAACCATACATGTTCCGTTTCTCTGTCCCAACGCACCAGACTTCTTTGATTCGCATAACATAAAAGACCGAAAGATGATCACTTTTACTAGGTTTTCTCGAGCTATGATGCATGTATACTCTGTATTTCCTTGTCGTTGTATGTATTGATTTGATTTTCGAGCCGTGCGAACGCAACAGGCATGCATTTCGTCTGAACCCAACTTCTGTTGAACACTTGTCTGAACCCTCCGCACCTGACAAACCTCGTTTTTCCTTTCCTTCTGATTTAGTATCTTCGTTTTTGGCAGAACAGTCATGATTTGAAAGACTTCAACGTTCTTGATCATTTGGAGATCATTTTTTTTTATCCGAATGTGTGCGGGCCTATACTCTTTTCTTTTCGTGCATATGTTCCTGATCTCTTTTGTTTTTTCTTTTTCTTTCCTTGTGTTGTATGTCAGATGTTAGAACTGTTAACACTCACCATGCTCGTATATGCTCTCCTGGCTTTGCAGGAGTATGTAAGGTATATAGATATATGTGTATGTGTGTATTTTTTAGGTTTAGCATGTGTTGTTTTTCCTTTGTCCGAACTGTAAGGACGTAAAGGACCCCATTTGTTTGTTTTTCTTTTTCTGTCCGAACGCACCAGACTTCTAGACCCATGCTTCTTTGTTCGCTTTTAGTTTTCTTTAAGGTCGGAAAGCTCCTCATTTTTTATTTTGGTCGAAACGTTTTTCGATGAACACCTTAGCGTAGAGTTGTGTGATATATTTATGTTTTACCACCTCTGCATCTCTACCATCTTTCATATTTTTCCAGATACAGCTAATGCTTGTGCTTTTATTTTCTTTTTCCTCGTCTTTTCGTCGAGCCTGAACGTTGTAGACCTGGTTTTTTCTTTCTTTTTTCTTTTTTGTCCGAACTTCAGAGATGTCTGATCGGTTAGGACGTACCAGACCCATTTGCTTCTTTTTCTTTTTGTTATCCGAATTGTTAAGACCCGTAAGACCCATATATGTTCTCCTGGGTGTAGTAGGTCAGCTAGTTTAATCCAAACGTCAACATTTATAACTAGTACGCCTTCTCTGCCTCTCTTGTAGCATAACATAGAAGAAGTATGTGAGGTGTATAGATATAGGTGTACGTGTGTATAGCTTAGGTTTAGGTTTAGCTAGTGTACGTGCTGAAACTCGCTTGCTATAGTGTAGATATAAGCTGAAACTGTTTTGCTGTCCGGACATTCATTTGTCCGAATGTCGAAGAGTTGACAGACCCATACTTCTTCTTTTATATTTTCTTTGTCCGAACGGTGAATACCTGAACGACCTACTGTCTTGTTCTTCTGCCAACTTTGCATGACAGATGAGTTTTCCTTTCTTTGTCCGAACGCTGAAGTTTTCCTTTTTATTTTTCTGAGTTCCTGAGATTTGAAAGATCATCCCATCGCTTTTTCCTTTTTTCTATTCGAATAAAGAAGGTTCTTAGTCTTTTGCATCCGATTCATTCTTCTTTAAGTACTGCAAGTGATTTTTGATTCTTTTCCATCTTTTATCGTTGAGAGTCTTAAACATCTGGTGCATTCTTCTTAATGACTTCAAGAATTTTTTTGTTTTTTCTTCATTTTTTGCCTCCGCGAGTCTTTCACATCCGGTGCATTCTTCTTTAAGCATTTCAAATCATTTTTTAATCTTTATTTTTTGTCTACGAGAGTCTTTCGCATCCGATCCATTCTTCTTTAATGACTTCAAGATTTTATTTTATTTTCTTCAATGTTTGCCTCCGCGAGTCTTTCGCTGTTAGGCCGAATACACAATATATAATCAAAGGGGATAAATATCAAAGTCATCACTCATTTGGTTCAAATGTATCAAATTAGTCACTCATTTCAAAAATGACGCAATTTGGTAACTCATTTCAAAATTTGTATCAATTTAGTCATTAAAAGATTAAAATTTTATATCAATTTAGTCACTGGCAGATGGTCTCCTTGATACGAAATTTCAAATTAGTGACTAAATTGAGTCATTTTTGAAATGAGTTACTAATTTGATACATTTGAACCAAATGAGTGATGACTTTGATAATTATCCCTATAATCAAGTATACGTGTAAGAATAACAATAAGAACACTGTTTATGATCAATAAACTTTATGGAATTAATAACTCCTCTCTCAGTGATGTAAAATATCACAAAGAGTTGCTAGGTTACAAGAATGATAATTCAGGTATTCGCCACCCTTTTAGGGTTAACCTATCTGTGTTTATATAGTACACAGCTACGTACAATCTTCTAATTGATATTCCTATAAATCAGCTATACAATTTATATCAATCTAGAATTTCTTATGTCTTCTGTTCCGTTTCCTTAGCCATATCTCGATATCTCTTTGCTTCTTTCCATCTTCAAAGAATATCGCTTCTAGAATCTTCATTGAATTATAACGACTGCTAAGCAAACTCTGACTGTCAGAGTTTAACAAACTCTGACCAGTCTTCCAGCTAAACTCTGATGGTATCCTGATACTTTAAACACTGATAAACAAACATCAGCAATTATATCTAACATTCGCATCCGGTGCATTCTTCTTTAAGCACTTCAAGTGATTTGTTTTTATTTTTCTTCATTTTCTGTCTCTGAGAGACTTTCTCATCCGGTGTATTCTTCTTTAATGACTTCAAGAATTAGTGTTTGTTTTTTCTTCATTTTTTGCCTTCGCGAGTCTTTCGCATCCAGTGCATTCTTCTTTGAGCACTACAAGTGTTTTTTTTCTTCAAATTTTGTTTTCGATAGTCTTCCGCATCCGATGCATTTCTTCTTTAAGGACTTCAAGTAAAAAAAAAAATTCTTCAATTTTTGCCTTCGCGAGTCTTTCGCATCCGGTGCATTCTTCTTCAAGTGATTTTTTATTTTTCTTCATTTTTTGCCTCCGATCGTCTTTCAAATCCGGTGCATTTCTTCTTTAATGACTTCAAGAAATTTTTCGCTTTTTTTTTTGCCTCCTTGATTCTTTCACATCCGGTGCAGTCTTCTTTAATGACTTCAAGTAATAATATTTTTTTTCTTCATTTTTTCTGCCTTCACGAGTCTTTCACATTCAGTGCATTCTTTTTAAGCACTTCAAGTGATTGTTTTTTTTTTCATTTTTTTGCTTCGGAAGTCTTTCGCATCCGGTGCATTTGTTCTTTTATTACTTTAAGTTTTTTTTTGTTTTTTCTTCATTTTCTTCCTCCGCAAGTCTTTCGCATCCGGTGCAATCTTTTTCAAGCACTTCAAGTGATTTTTTATTTTTCTTCAAATTTTGTCTCCGATAGTCTTTCACACATCCAGTACATTTCTTCTTTAAGGACTTCAAGTAATTTTTGTTTCTTCTTCATTTTTTGCCTCCGCGAGTCTTTCGCATCCAGTGCATTCTTTTTTAAGCACTTCAAGACTTGATTTTTTTTTATTTTTCTTCATTTTTTGCCTCCGACAGTCTTTCACATCTGATTCATTTCTTCTTTAATGACTACAAAAAAAATTCATTTTTTTTGCCTCCGAGAGTCTTTCGCATCCGGTGCATTCTTCTTTAATGACTTCAAGTAATATTTTTTTTTCTTTCAATTTTTGTCTTCGTGAGTCTTTCGCATTCGGTGCATTCTTCTTCAAGTGATTTTTGGTCTTTCTTCATTTTTTGCCTCCGATAGTCATTCGCATCCGGTGCATTCTTCTTTAATGACTTAAAGTAATATTTTTTTTCCTTCAATTATTTCTTTCGCGAGTCTTTTGCATCTGGTGCATTATTGTTCAAGTAATTTTTTGTCTTTCTTCATTTTCTGCCTCTGATAGTCTTTCGCATCCGATACATTCTTCTTTAAGCACTTCAAGTGATTTTTTTTTCCTTTGAGAGTTTTTCGCATCCGGTGAATTCTTCTTTTAGGACTTCAAAATTTTCTTTTGTTTTTTCTTCATTTTTTGCTTTCGCGAGTCTTTCGCATATGGTGTATTCTTTTTTAAGCACTTCAAGTGTTTTTTTAATTTTTTTTTCTTTTGTCTCCGAGAGTCTTTCGCATCCGGTGCATTCTTCTTCAAGCATTTCAAGTGATTTTTTTGTTTTTCTTCATTTTTTGCATATGATTGTCTTTCGCATCCGTTGCATTTCTTTCACGACTTTAAGAAATTTTTGTTTTTTGCCTCCGAGATTCTTTCGCATCCGGTGCATTCTTCTTGAAACACTTCAAGTGATTTTTTTTATCTCTGAGAGTCTTTCGCATCCGATGTATTCTTATTTAATGACTTCAAGTAATATTTTGTTTTTCTTCATTTTTTGCCTCTGCGAATCTTTTGCATCCAGTGCGTTTTTCTTCAAGGACTTGAAATAATTATATACTTTTGTCTTCTTCATTTTTGCCTCCGATCATGTAATTGTTGTATGTCTTTTTATTGTTGGCATGTTTTGTGGTGTCCATTCGTGCTCAGGACAAGGTTCAAATTCGAAGGTATGTGATCATCTTTTTGTTCTTTGGGTTGAACCCAATCCGGAAAAGAGAGTTGTGAGTTTTGGATGTAGTTACTCTGCTTGTTGGATTTAAACTTCTTGTCCCGGTGATACGAGGGTTTGTTATTTGATTTTGAGGGTTTGACACATCTGATTTTCTTGGGATTGCACCATTGGTTTAGCCCATGGTATAGTGTTTTTGTGTTTTTTGGTTTTCGGGGTTTGTTTAGTGTTTTGGGTTCAGATTTGAGAACAAAATAAAATTGTTTATATCAGGCAAGGTGTGCATCTATATGAATGCAACTGAAGGCAAAGATAAGAAAACACGAAAACTCAACGTTCAAGTAAAGCAAACAACAATAACATATCTTGAAGCATACATTCTGAAAGATATAATTTTTAAGAGTTTTATGAGTCTATAAAAACATATTTGGGTTTAAGAAATAGCAGAGAATGTGTAAAGATAGCAACTTTATGTAAGATCAGCATAGATCTGGGTATATCAAGGGTTATCAAGCATGTATACTTGGTGTGTCACTATGAAGATCTATATTTTGGGTTGAAGGTAAAGATGATTTTTAGCTATAGCTTGCTGATGTTTGTAATGGACTCCCCAATTGAGAAGAGAGTTTGTTGATAGAGATGAACCTTGTGATAATGAAACCGCAAGGTCATCGGAGTTACAAGCTCCTTCTAGCGCCAAATGATAACGCTCAGTCCGCCATACGTCTTTCTCCTCCTTCTTTTGGTGGTTGAGATCTCGGAAAATGGTGAAACTGCCGGAGAGGGTTCCTGCAAAAAATGTCAGCGGGGGGTGGAGGCCTTGCGGCACCTCCGGCGTGAGAATGATTATGGGTTCTTGGAGAAGAAATATAAGGCAGAAAGAGTGTATGAGTGTATATATGAGTTTGTGTGTAAAAATGAAGTTACCCCTACACTCTAATCCTTGGGCAATTTATAGGCCAATGATTAAGGTTTAGGGGTGTTACCTCGAAATCTGGACCGTTCCTTAGTAGGGGGACGGGACGCGTGGAGCGCACAGATGACGAACACGTGTACGGGGAGCGGGATGGCAAACACGTGTAGGGATCATTTTGGCGTGTGGAAAGCTGCAGATGGAATGTGTTGATAGTGACAACTGACAGGTAATCATTTCTGTCATCATTAAAGACATGTGGAGGAATATTCGTGATATCATGTCACGCTTTTGTAGGCATCTAGCCACCTGTCATTTCTATATGTTTGATTGTTTGGTCTATAACTGGTTCCTTCTTCGACATTCGTCATATTGTCCGAACTCATATTTCTCTCTGATCCTTCTTGCGTCTAGATCGTTCTTCTGTCTTTCAGGCTTTAGCATTACTTAGTCTATCAATCATCATGTTTGTATCCTTAGGACTATTCCATGTGATCCTTTTTGGGTCTGGATCGTTCTTCTGTCTTTGAGGCTTTAGTATTACTTAGTCTATCATCTGGTGTTTCAAACAATCGGCTATGGAATTTCTCAGAATGGCCTAACGTTCCACAAATGAAACAAAACATTGGAACATTCTTGTACTTAAACGATATCCAGTACCAATCGTCCTCTACTTTTTTTATCTTCATTCTGCGTTTGAGAGGCTTAGTAACATTTATGGTAACCCGAACACGAAAATGTTCTCTCCAAACTCCTGCAAAGTTACTAGGACATGAGGCCACGAACTTTCCAATGTTATTACCCACCTCTGTGATTATTCTCTCCGTCATGAATCCAATTTTAAGGTCATAAACTTGAACCCATAAATCTATAGTGTTCAGCTCTACACTACGAGGATTTTCTCCATCTTTTAGGCGACGCATTATCAAAGCTCTTCTATTAAATGATCACGGACAACCATCCATTACTCTCTTGACATCTACTTCGTGGTAAAATTGGAACAAAAAAAGATTTGTCTCCAAATCTTTAATATATACTCACATGCCTGCCTGGCTTCCAAAGTGCTGTCATTGTTTGTTGCATGGCAGGAAAATCTACATGACGGTCTGATAAGAAACGTGCCACGACATAGAATTTTGCATCAAATCCATTCAACAGTTGTTCGTTCCCCAGCAATTCATCTGATTCCAACGCCAAACCCCCGTCTTCTTCGTCCTCCAATGAAATGTTGTTCATAGCATTAATCAAACTGTTTGTTGAAGACATATTGACAATCTTACGTAAAAAACAAGAGGCAATCAAACCTGTCACAGAGACAAGACTTTGATATTGATATATATTAGTATGATCATTTTTTTAAGTATGCATAAGATACATAAATCAATTTTGTATCCTTAGATAGCATAATCCATGTCTTAAGTTTGAGAAAAAAACTTTTAACTTTAGTTAAATTATCAGTATCCATATTTAGGTTGGTAAAGAATAAAAATGTATTGACCTATCTATAATTATAAAAAATTTATATTTTAAATTTAAAATATAGTAATATGATTTATATAATATATGGCAAGTCTATTAATAAAATTTTGAACGAATCTTTAAATTTTGGTAAGTTCATTAAGACAAATTATCTCATAATATAACATATACAATTAATTATTTAACTAAATTGTTTTTTTAATAAATTTATTATAATACATATAAATAACACATTAATTAATATTAATTCTTTGAAAATTATAATACACAATTTCAAATATTAAGTTATTTAATTTATTTATTATATTTTTGTTATTATTAAATAAAATTTTAAAATATCCATGTGTGTAGCACGTTTTATAATGTAGTTAACTACAAATTAGATTAATCAACTAAACTGAACTTAGTAAAATTGTTGAAAAGTAATTTTAAAATTAAAAAATTGATAAAATTGAATGGAAAAACAAAACATAATTTTAGACTATATTTTAAATTTAAAAATCATAAATTCTCTCAATTTTCCTCTTAATCTACCAATAAATTAATAATTTAAATAGCTTAATTAAGTTTTAGTTACAATCATTATTATATCTATATTTTTATAATTATATATATTTAGTCAAATTATCAAATAAAACCGGTATATATAAATTTAGAATTTATTTTCGAGAATAAGAAACTTTATAATACTTTTTGTCAGATCACATGTTTACATGTAAAAGTCTAATCATTTATTATATATAGTCACTTATCATTTATTTTGATTTTCTGTAAATTAGCAAAGCAAGTAATTAGGTAACTAATCCCAAGTTTTACCTCCACATTTTTATTCTCTTAATATTAAACATGAAACATTGAAAATTTTTGTGATCCGAAAGTTATTATATAGAATATCTTTTCTATTTTTCATAACTAAAACATCTCATTTTCCAAAAATATAGCAGACAATTTCATTTAATAAAATAACATAATAAATTTATAATTGTTAATAACAAACTCATTACTTTTTTTAGCCAAAATGTATATTCTTTTTTATATTTTCTAACTAAAATTTCTACTTTTCTATTTTTCCTAACTAAAACCTCTCATTTTTCAAAATGATCACAGACGGTTCTATTTTATAAAATAAAATAATAATATTATAATAACTAATCGATTAGTTTTTTTTCCAAAACATATATTATTTTTTATATTTTCTAACTAAAATTTCTCCTAACTAAAACCTCAAAAGGGCAAAAGTTGCCCATTAAATGGCCGCGAAATTACCGTTTTATCCTTTTCTTTTGAAAAATAACAAAAATGCCACTTGTATATTATTATACAAAAAATTTTAATAGATGTGTTACTACAGAGATTCGAACCTCCAACCTCCTTCCAAGATATCCATGGGCTTAACCACTATGCTACATGTCTTTTTGAGTTTATTTCAAAAAAAACTTATTAGATAACCCACGTCTTTTATCTCTTATATTTTTTTTTACTTTGATATTTGAATAAATAAAATGTTGGTTTGAATTATTTATTTAAATTTGTTTTTCTTTTTTCCTTTTCGTAACAATTTAATATATATTAATTATGTTGATTATAATTCATAATTTATATTATATATTTATATTATAATTTATTTGAATTAAATTAATTATTCATGCATAAAATATACTATTAAAATTCGATCTAATATAAGAAATATTATACACATTATATCTCTCATTATTAGTTATTTCTATAATTTTTAAATTAAGAACATTAGTATTCAAATTATACAAAACATTTGTCTACCTACTCTGTTCGTCGCATCCATTTCTTAACAATTTTCTTTTCCATAATGTATTGTTCATTTGTTAACATTTTCTAAAGTAACATGTCATTCTTTATTAACTTATCTATATCTTTTTCCACCTTTCTAACCCCCTCCCCCTCAACCCCAGTGACGTTCGTGTCAAAAATCGGGGTGAGTTTTTAAAATATAGGATATTACATAGTATATAATTACATAATGATCAGTCAGACTGTTAGTAGACGATAAAGTTTGGGAAAATTGAAAATTACAAGTTTTGAAAATAGAATTTCAAATTGTATTCTAAAAATTATTGTACGATGTTAAAAAAAATTATAATCTTTAATAATAATAATAGAATACAACATAATTAATATATATTTAATCGCAAATATAACTGTAATAAAATTCAGTGATTGAATATATAGGTATATAAAATTACAAAAAGAAGCCTCCGAACCTCTAGATGAGTTGGTGAGAGCATTGGTTATTGACCAAAGCATTCAATGTTCGATTCATGGGAGCGTGGAGAATTCTTCCTACACTCTAGGGTCTGGGGTGATACCGGTTGGGGTGTCCGGAAAATACATTTTTTGACCAAAATTACAAAAAGATGAAAAGAAAACCCGATTTATATAAATAATACAAACCAATATTTTATTTATTTAAACATCAAAGTATAAAAAATATAAGATAAGAGAGGAAAGACGTGGATTATCTAATAAATTTTTTGAAGTAAACTCAAACAGTCATGTAGAATAGTGGTTAAACCCATGAACATCTTAGAAGAAGGTTGGAGGTTTGTTTCTTTGTACTAACAACTATTAATATATTTTTGCATAATAATATATGAGTGACATTTTTGTGATGGTCATTTAATTGGAAACTTTTGCTCTTGTGTTAAGGTTTAATATGTAGTATAAATTGGATTAAAATGTGTAACTATAAAACGATATTCCAAACACATTATTAATGCATTTACTAAGTGTGTTAATATAATTTAATATAAAAATGAACACATGAGAGGAGTGCAGAATCAGTTCCCAAGTAAAAAACCAAAAACAAATAGGTGACATGAATACTCCAAACTGTAATAGGTGTTCATCTCCCAAAGTGTTTATCACAAACTTGGGTGATGTGAAGGTGTGCAAAGATGCGTTGGCCTTCAGCTTCTTTTTAAAATCATCTATCTCATTCATGCATGTTCGATTATATTACAACAACATTGCATGCATATAACCTATTCATAATCTAGATTGCAAAAAAAAAAAAAAAAACCCCCAAATGATTCCTGAAAAACAGATAACAACCGCTCTCTAACTCAAATTACCAATCTACAAACTATCCTTTATCTGACACACAAAACTCAGGTAAACCTGCTTATAATCGCAAGAAGAACAATAGTAAACTCGTGCTTCAAATTCTACATTATTTCAATTTGGTCTCAAAATCAATAATAGTCACTATAAACAAGTCTTAGAGCCTTGTCATAGTTATGTTTGTAATTCAAAGTAATTACACTATTCGCCAACAAAATTCTTTACTCCTCGCTATGCATGAACCATACTTCTCATTTTACGCTCTCAAACTTAAGACTACACAATCCTTAAGCTAATAAATCGATCACGACCAACTTTTCCACAATAAAAATTATTGACATCTCTATGTAGGCCCGTACCTTGCACGGGCTGTTACGCTAGTTTCATTTAGTAACATAAAATAATAATAATTAACTAATTACCTTTATTAGCCAGGGCGTATATTCTTTTTTATAACTAAAACTAGTTTACTAAGCCGCGTTTCGTAGCGACCTTATAATATTTTTCAAATTTTATTAGGAAATATTTTACTAAAATGTTTTTAAATAAAATAAATAATAATATTTTTAGCATAACTTTAATATTTTTACGAATTCTCCGTTTCGTCTCGATCATTTACTGATGTTCCGAGTAAATATAGAAAATTTAATTTTATTATTTGTAATATAGGTACCTCATAAAAACAAATTAAGGAGAAAAACATTTAGACTTAATATTAAGATGGTAATATGACTTGAAAAAAAAAAATTATGAGAAAATTTTGGTGATAATATGACTTGTTTAAGAGAATCGTAAAAAAAAATATAGATCACAAAAAATATCATATATTCAAAAAATAAAGATACAAAGGATGCATTTGATAATAAATGGCAAATATATATATAGATAAAAAAATTTAACTTGAAGAGAAAGTTTAGGAAAATATTAAGATGTTAACTTTAATTTTTCTAAGTTAACAAATATTTAAAAGGTAATTTTAATTTTAATTTCAATTTTTATTTATTCAATTTTTATTTAATTTAAGTATATAGAGATAAAAACTTTGACTTGAAGAGAAAGTTATATTTAGTTTTTTCTATTCGTTAATATTTAAAGAATTGAAGATAAAATTTAAGAAAATGTTAATATGATAATTTGACATAAAGAGAAATTTTAGGAGAATAATAAGAAGATAATTTGATTTAAGAAGAAAGTCTACAATAATAGAAGGTAATTAAGAATTTTATATTTATTGATTAAAAAGTTTGAGAGAAAATGTAGAAAAATATTAAGATTGTAACTTATAGTTTAAAAGTATTAAAATGTAGAAAAATATTAAAATTGTATATTTAGTTTCCTCCATTAGTAAAGATTTTAAAGGTGAGATATTTTCGAATCTTTAATATCAATAATTCAAAATTTTGAGAAAATTAGAAAAATGGAAGATATTTGAGAGGCGTCACTCACCACCCTCGTTTTCTTTATATAAGTATATTGATTTCTACTTTTTTATTTTTCCTAACTAAAACCTCTTGTTTTCTAAAAATATCACTGGCAGTTTTATTTAATAAAATAAAATAATAATATTATAATTACTAATAACTAACCGGTTAGTTTTTTTTGTCAAAATGTATATTCTTTTTTATATTTTATAACTAATATGTCTCATTTTCTAACTAAAACCTCAAAAATATCACGTTCTATTCCATTTAATATCATAAAATACTAATATTATAAATACTAATAATTAACTTACTAATAACTAACCGGTTAGCTTTTTTTGTCAAACTGTATATTCTTTTTTATATTTTATAACTAATATGTCTCATTTTCTAACTAAAATCTCAAAAATATCACGTTCTATTCCATTTAACAGCATAAAATACTAATATTATAAATACTAATAATTAACCGATTACCTTTATCAGCCAAATAGTATATGTTTTTATATATTTTCTAAGTAAAATTTCTCCTTTTCTAAAATTATCACAGATGACATATATATAATTATCAGTTAACTAATACGACACTAAACTAAACGCTGAAAATTAAACGTCCTATAAATTATTAAATCATGTCGAGTCAAATAAATATTCATTATAATTTTTTTTTTAACAATTTAATATAGCAAATGAATGCATAAGTTAATCATCAAAATATAAAAGAAGACAACATATTAAAATTATTATTTATAATATTAATTTTAAAAATCCTTTATTATAATACCTGAGTCTACCACATAGCAGTTAACCAATCAGAAAATTTTGAATTATTTTAGGACCAATCAGATGTCAATCCTAAATTTTAGACCAATCATGAGAACCTAAAAACTTTCCTCATATAAGTTATTAACCAAAAACTTTTCTCATATAATTTATTAACCAAGGGTAGTTAAACTATCAATACAATATGGAATTATTTTATGACCAATCAGAGCTCACCCCTAAATTTTACACCAATCATGTTATATTAACAGTTTTCTTTATTTAATATTCTAATTCTATTTTACTAACCATGATTAGTTTAATAATTTTAACTTAAATACAATAATGATTTTATTTTACATATCCATATATACAATATTTTATATCAAAATAATAATTAAATTGGTGTTAATATAATAATAAAATTATTATTATTATTATTACAATTTAGATACTCACTTTATTATTTTGGCCTTATCTTGAGTTATAAAAATCGGATTTCGACGATTTTACAGCCCACGCGAAGCTAACGAAATTATTTTTAATTTAACGATGGTTTAACAAACTTTTTCTAACTGAAACTATCCATTAATGGAAGAGAAAAGAGAGTTACGAATTTTTACTTAGAATTCTATTCAATATAGAATACCTATTTATATGTGGTTTAAATTATCACAATGCAAGTGTTAGTTTTAATCCTAATATTAATCATATACACTTTTTATTTTAGATCTTACGGTTCTCATCTATCGATTTAAGATCTAACAGTCCTTTTTAATTTGGTCGTCCAAGGACCAGACTACCAAGGACAAGAGTTTTGAATAAGATTCCTCTTACGCTTATTATATATAAGGATATAATTTTAAATTATTTTTCATAATTAAATATTTATAAATCAACTACTCTTTTGATATAAAGTCAATCATAATTATACTATTACACAATATAAATCCTTTATTATAATACCCGAGTCTACCACATATCAGTTAACCAATCAGAAAATTTTGAAATAAAGATTAAATTTCGTCAAATATGTAGTATTATACTTTTTCTTCTTTAATATATAATAGATCAACTGTATCCTATATATAACTAACAAAAATTAAAATTAAAAAATTAAAAATCAAGTAAAAAAATATTTAAAAGTAACACTTCCAAAAGAAAGTTTTATTAATAGTTTGGATAATCGTTCTTTAATTTGTTCATTCAGTAGTTAACATATTATATTAAAACAATTAACTAAGCTAATTAGAACGGATCTCCTAAACCTATTTATTTAGGTCGTGTGATGAGTATAAATTTACGGGCTTATTTATTTAAAAATATTTTAATACATCTCTAAATATATTTATTTAAGCATAATTATTACACATCAATTAAAATAATATATTAATAAAGTATATTATTTTTAATTAGTATAAATATTATAATTAATTATCACAAATTATTCTAATTATTTTAAAAATAGGCCTAATTATTTGAAAATTTATTTAAATAGTACTATTTATTTTGAAAGTTTATTTATTATTTTTAACATGTCTTATTATTATAATTATAAATTTCAATAAAAATATATTTAGAGACCTGCTTATTTTTTTTATAACAAATTCAGTTAATATTCAACTAATAAAAATATTATACAAAAACACAAATAATAAGTTAACAACTATTAAACAATCACGAAACTAGTATATATATATTGGTTATACTAGCTTATAACCCATGCGATGCACGGTTACTTAAATTTTATTTATAATTATTTTGTTTATAATTATATTTTTATTACGATGCAACACACGCTTGTTTTTTTAATATTTATAATTATATTTATTTATGAATATTTTAATATTTAAAAATTATTAGTTTACATGATTAAATTATTGTTAAAAAAGATTTAGCCAAAAAAAAATATAGTTAAAAATTTGATATTTATTACATTTTACACGCTCAATTTAATATTTGTTTATATTGAGTTATAAAAGTTAGATTTGGCCAATTTTACGGTTCACATGAAATTCACAAAATAATCTTTAATTTAGTTGTGGTTTAATAGTTTTTTTTTCAATTAAAAACTATTCTAAAACTAAAAAGAGAATAAAGTGACGAAATTTAATGTTGAGAATTCTATTCGATTTAGGAAATCTACTTAACTTATATGTAGTTTAGATTATTAGAATAACCTTTATTAACCAAATACAGGTTTTAATGTTAAATCTAACGGTTTTCACCTATCTATTTAAGATTAAACGATTTTTATTATTTTGGTTATAAATGGGTTTCCTTATTTAAATACAACTATTTTTATGTTTTAACTTTTTGGAAAATCCAATCCTAATATAATATCTTTTAACTTATATCATTTTTAGATAATAATTTCTTTTTATATGATATAATTTTCATCTATTTTTAAAAGTATTGGATCTAACGGTTGAGAATGTTTTTGCGGTATTTAGGACCAAACTACCAGGATAACATCATTAATTTTTCTTAATATTTATAATATTTATAATTTATAATTTTTTTAAATATTTATTGCTAAAATATAATATACTCTTTTTTGTAATATGTTAATGATGCGGGAACTTTGAACTTTTGAGAAAATAAATTATCAATTAATTTTTTTTTTTTTTGTAATAGTTCTTCTTTTAAAGTAATACACCGTGACGATCAAAATTTTGTATAAAATTCATTTTTTTATAGTATATCCCGTAAATATCTATGTTATTATATTAAAGACTAAATAATGAAAGCTTTCTTATAAGTGTGGTCGCTTTGTTTGATCACTCAATCCATAATCGTTTGATCTTTCAAATTAAATTGTTGAGAAACATTACATATAACAGTAAAAGTATCATGTAGAATGATCTAAGATTTGAATCTACTAACAACATATTAAAATTTACAGGTTTTTTTTTGAAAAAAAAGAATTTTTTTCATTTTTTTTCTTTCAAACATATGTTATTTGATAATATTTTTTGTAAAGTACGATTTTTCAAAAAAGTACTATACTAATTGATTAACAAACTTTTAAAGTTTCAAATTTAATAATTTACAATGTATATAGGTTAAAAAAGTTAGGTCTGTTTTGTAGCCGAGTCTACAATTTCAAAATACGGTTTTTTTAATATGAATATAGACCTGCTAACAATGAAATTAGGTCTCTATGAGTGCTTATAAAACAAAATCACCATTTGCGTGTAATTTATTATTTAATAATAAATTATATTTGATTAGTTATGATCTATAAATTAATAAAATAGGATAAAAAATATGCACAATTTTATAAAATTTTATCCTCGTATTATTATATTCTTTGTTGATTTGAATTTTTCTTAGATTGATTTTAATTTTTGAACATAGATTTCTAAATTTAAAATAGTTAGAAAAAAGTAATTAAATTGGCGTTAAAATAATGATGACATAATAATCATTATTAGAATTTAAATACTGACTTTACTGATTTGAGCTTTATCTTGTATTTTAAAAATCAGATTTTGACGATTTTACACCCCACGTGAAGATAATTAAATTATTTTTAATTAAAAGATGGTTTAACAAATTTTATCTAACTGGAATTGTCCATGGAAGAAAGTCACGAATTTTTTACATGGAGAATTCTATTCAATATAGAAAACTTATTTATATTTGGTATATTTGGTTTAAATTATCAAAATACACTTTTTAGAATTTAAATATAATCCTATTATAAATAAAATACACTTTTTTAATATTTGATCAAACGATTTTCATTTATCTAGTTAAGATCTAATAGTCCTTATTAATTTGGTTGTCACGATCAAAATTTTGGATAAATCGCTATAATGTTATTATATAAAATAGTTTAATATAATAAGAATATCAAGTACATACTGATATAAGTATCTTACACTTTATTTATAGTGTATATAAAATTTTAAAATACATTATTACTTTAAAATTATTAAACAGAATAAAAATTATGTTATGATTATATAAAATTTTATTCTCATATTATTATAGTCTTTATCGATTTGAATTTGTTCTTAATTTATTTTAATACTTTATTGAAAGAAAAATAAAATTTCTATATTTAAAAGAATTAGTGGAAAAATAAATAAATTGGTGCTACAATTATAAAAAAAATATTTATTAAAATTTAGATACTCACTTTACTATTTGGGTTCTATCCTGAGTTTTAAAAATTGAATTTTGACGATTTTACAACTCATGTGAAACTAACGAAATTATCTTTAATTTAATGATGATTTAATAATTATTATCTAACTTGACCAGTTGACCTACCCATACACCGAAGAGAAAAGATGGTTACGTATTATATTCAAAATTATTGTTTATGAATATGAAACCCTCAATATTTTAATAATATTTTGATATTATCCTTTTATGTTTGTTATATGTAAAAAATATAATTATAATTTGGATTAATCAAATTGTTATGTTCCTTCAGAAAAAAATGTTTAAATTTATTCATGTACATGAGTTCTCCTAAGTCTCGGGTCCACATGTATCATTGTTATATGATATACATGAGCATTATATTGATAATTTTTAATATTGTAATCGATATGAATTGTTATCTGATATTTGGTTTAACAATTATTATCTAACTCGAACTATAAATAAATTAAAGAGAAATGATATTTAAGAATTTTTACATAGAAAAATTTTTAATTATCAAAATACACTTTTTAGTATTAAAATATAATTCTATTATTAATCAGATACACTTTTTAATATTATATCTAACAATTCTCATCGATCTATTTAAGATCTAACTGTAATAATTAATTTGGTCGTATAGTGGTCGTACACGGACCAGATCGATTTTAATTTTTTCTTAAATTGATTTTAATATTTTATTGAAATAAACATAGAATTTATAAATTTAAAAGAATTAGGAAAAAAATTAAATTGGTGCTAGAATAATAATAAAAAATTATTAAAATTTAGATAATCACTTTAGTGTTTGGGCTCTATCTTGAGTTTTAGACAACAGATTTTAACAATTTTACAGCCCACGCGAAGCTAACAAAATTATCTTTAATTTAATAATGGTTTAATAATTATTATCTAACTGGAACTATCCATAAACTAAAGAGAAAAGATAATTACGATTTTTTACATAAAGATTTCTATTCAATATAGAAAACCTATTTATAATTGGTTTAAATTATCAAAATACACCTTTTAGTATTTAAATACTATCCTATTATTAATCAAATACAATTTTTAATATTATATCTAACGGTCCTCATCTATTTGAATATTTATAGTTTTATAATCCAACGGATCATATACTTTTGGTAGTACAGTGACAGACCAAAATTTTGGATAAGATCTCCCTTACGCTTATTATATATAAAAATAATTATATATAAGGAGTTAATAAGGATAAGAGTATCTAATACAATTGTGTCTATAACTTATAGAATTTATTTATATAAGTTGTAGATACATCGTAAAAATATTATAAATACATAAAAATATCATAATAATAAAATTATACTCAAAAGACAAATGAAACACCGACAACACAAATTTAAAGTTTTGAAACCATATGCGGCTTAAATTAACAATGTCTTAGAGCAAGTTCAATACTATATACAAAATAGCTATAGTTATTTCTATAATTTGACACCTAAAAGAATTTTTTAGTGTAAAAATAGATAACCTAATTGCATTTTGCATCCAAATAATTACAAATTTAATTAATTTTTTGTCTCTCTTCTAACTTTCATGTAAAGTACAACAACATTCAAATCATATATGGTTAAATAATGATATGGCATAAATGCTAAATGCATACTTAGTTTTAGTTTCAAATTTAGAACCAAGTATGCATTTACGCATATTTACATCCAAGTATAGAACCTATTTGGAATTGAATTTTTTGACATTTGGTTTCAAATTATAGAGGCATGTCATTTGTTTTTTTGACAATGTTACATTTCATGTAAAACAGGATATGTATCTGTGCATTCAGAACAATGGCCACACTCTGTAGAAGTTAAGCAATTAACATCATAAACAATCAACTAACTATCAGTCAAGATCAAATAGGTATTGCACATTACAAATTAGGGGGAAAAAACAAATATAGCAAGCCTTCCTTAATTGAGATCAGAATCAGCGAGTGAGTGTTGCAATGCAGTCTCTTCCGTTGCCCAAAAAATAAAACTATAAATTATAAACTTGCTGCTGCAGACAAATAAGCCAGCAGGGAAGAGGAATCTACAGATAACACAAGCACCACTCCAGTTAAATAACACAACAAAGAATGTGGAAATACATTCATCAGTGATTCATTAAAGCAGCTTCAGTATCGGATAGCGGTGCTGCACAAAAAAACAAAGGTTTCAGAACTTCAGACGCCTGTGTCTTTAAAAGCACTAAATAATAGAGCAAACTACTATAGGTTTGGTCAGAAACAATAAAAATGGCATACACTCCCGATTGTATATTATAGGTTTCAACCATAACTTCCACTTCCCCAGCTATTTAACATGTACATGAAATATTATGAAACATGTGATGTTATAATTTCAAAGCTATCGTAGTTAATATTTACTAAGTTGAGTTGTGTCATTCTGGCGTTATCAACATTTCAGTCCCTCATCTATTAAGCACAAAGTGTATCTGCTGAATATCAGGGGGGTTTTCAGGATGGAGGAAGGTGTCAATCTTGTATGGGAGTTGTTCCTTTAATTGCATGGGGTTTGCAGAGTCTGGGGAGTTCGTGTTATGTGGCACTCTATTGTTTAATCATTCAATGAAGCCTTTCCGTGTAGATATAATTAGATGGGTTGTTGCAATAGGTGCAGGTGTTCTTGCTGAGTTGCTGCATGAAATTCCAGGGCCCGCTAGGCAGTTTCTTTAAGATAATGAAGGAAATAATACTAAAGGTTGAATAGCAAGTATACCAAGTAGATCCTCATAAGACTCTGACAGCATTGACGTATCCATTAGTAAAGGTGGAGAGAAGACTTGTGCTTCATCCAGATCAAATAATGACCCTTGCGCATCGGAAACTTGATTTGATGCAGAAGCTGAGAGAAAATCATCAATGCGGCTGTCGTCTTGAAGCAAATCAAAGTCATTTAGCATCTCCGGATGTGCGTTGTATGTCTTCGCAAAATGACCATCTAAAGCACGACTTTCAAGCAAGTTAGTGTCTGCATGAGATGCCAACTTTTTACTCTTAATTGCAGTTGATTTATTTTCTGCACCAAACCGAGAAAATCCAGTCCCTGAAAGCGGTAAAAAGAAACTCTCAGAACCATCATCAGAATGGCTTTCTTGAGATGACTCAGTTTTGCACGCTTGCATCGACAGGGCAGCTTCTCTGACAGATCTCTTCAAATTCTGGACGTAAGAATAGTCTTTGCCTGCTGAAAGAAAATAATAAATAATTATAATCTGAACCCAAAGCTCAATACTTGGAAAAGACAATTTCAATCTTATTCCTTTAAATAAAAGACAGCTATATGATATTGGGTGGATATTACACTACTATCTGTTTCACGATATCAGGTGCCAAAATGATAACAGACTATGAGATGTAATCCTTGGAAGAACTTATGCAAATTGAAGTATACATACAAACCTTGTGGTGAACTATCCATAGGATTGTTTGGGTGGGGCTTGTCAACTGACTTCTTTTCTGAAACAAATTCTGATTGGTTTGCATGTGCTATGATGTCTCGCTTCTGCATGTTTCCACCTTTCCCAGAACTTGGTGTCAAACTAAAGAGAGGTGGGAGTTTTAAGGTAGCGGGGCTAGCTGAATTTTTTTCAATTTGAAAAGTGGACAGTCTTGAAGTCATTTCAGAAACTTCATCGCTGCTACTTTCCTGAAAAATTTAATGTCACTAGGTTTATGGAGCTGCAGGAGCCTGTACAAGTCAATAAGCCGCAGTTTCCAAGTAAAACAATTTTCAGAATACAATTACCAATTGTCTTCCGGTACTCTGTGCGTGGTTAGGCGAGGAGGATCTACCATGATGATTGGTCACCAAAGGAATATTAGCTGAGACTGAATTCACCTCCTCTGTTAGCTCTGATATTGAATTCTGAATTGCAGGAGCCACTTCCTTCAATTGATTGATGAGCACCTACACACGGAAAAAAAAAATAATTTCTTCAATGTTTTGTTTGACTTTAGTATATCAGTTACCATATCAACTCTAGTTTATAGAACTGCTGTTAACCAGAAAATTAGGACAGTAACTACAACAAGAGTAACAAGGAACTAATCGTGAGTATTGCAATTCACTAAAAAAATTTAATACATATACAAATGCACATTGTTCACATATGAGTAAAATTTTATATTCACAATTTTGAAAAACAATATATATGTAGATTATATCAAAGTAGCCCATGCTTTAAAATTTAGAAATGTTTACGTAAGAATAAAAGCATAACACAAAGTGTGTGCTTTGTAATAGAAGTAATCTAATAATAAACTGCGTAGCCAAGGATAAAAGAGGAATGGAGTAGGTGTCAATCTACTTAATTATGTGCTAGTAATTGTTATAAAATAAACCCAGACACAGACACCGAGGAGATTAAAATATAGCGAAGTATAGAAGGGATATGTGGATCCTGAAAAAATATCAAGTAAACTTTGAGGTAACCATAGTGTACCAAAATAAACTTTCATATAGATAATTGATTGATACAACTTCTATACATAATGCAATTTCCTCGTGCACCATATGTTCCGGAATTAAGTAGATAAAATCTTGACCTATTTTTAGCTGACTGTATGGTAGTACTTTTTACCCTTAGGTTTGGCCTTTTGGGTATAATTAGCCTACATAAGAAACTTGCTTTATAAAGTAAGGAACGTGTTGAATATCACTTGGTGGATCAGCTGTAACGTCTTCATAAATCATAAAGCAAAGAATTCACAAAATTATAGCTTTTTTAGAATTTAGCAGACATGCGGACTATTACATCCTGTATATCTAGTTAACAATAATTGAACAAAAAACACAACAACATCAGGTCTGATCTTGCCACAAGGTAAAACTTCCCAAGTCATGTTCATCTCAAATAGCAAGAAAATAGATATTTATGTCAGAAATTCCACAAAGAAATATGCAAATTCTTCCCACTGTACTAAGTTAAAAATTTGATGAAGTTCGCAAGCACTCGGTTCACCTGGTGTTGGGTATAGTAGGGGGGAGTCAGCAGACTCGGCACCCAGGGTTTACATGTTAAAGGTTCCCGTAAAAAAATGAAGGCAAACTCTAATTGATAATAAGCAATCCATGTATACATCAAAAAAATTAAGGTTCAATGCAGGTACAAATTTAAAGGTAATATCATATCAAAGCAAGGTCCACCGCTCCAAGTCCAACTCATGGTTAAAACTGATAAAATTATTGGCTTACCTGTATGCTTGTTAGATGCTGTCGGTGTTCAGAAAGAGTAGCAACAAGAGATTCGGAATGCCCAGTTGTACCACCATCATGCGTGCTTCGTAGAAGCTCTGGACCTTCACCATCATTAGTTTTTGCCTGCAAAATAATAGTATAATCAAATCAATAAACAAATCTGAGAGAACTAACTACAGTCCCTAATTGATTTAATTACAAATTCCAAAAATGCCAGCTAGCATGCGTAGTGCCAGAGGTTGAGGTCCTGAAGCCGAAATATGTTAAACAGACATGTGCTCCTTAAACCTATATGAAACTACCTTTTCCATCAAATTGCAAAACATTTACGAATTTAATTTTAATATCAGATACTCAGCATCTGTATGTCAAAGGGCACACACTATATGCTACACACGAATTGCTCAATTTTATCCCTTCATAAAAGCTTTATACAGTTGACTTAATCTGCCCTAGCTTAATTTGTACTGTTATTGCAGTGTCTGTTCTATGTCCACTCAGATGGCAATGGAAACTCCAATAATTGTTGCAAAAGTGACTTTTAACTTGTATACAACAGTAATATTTTACATATAAGTATTTACAGCCTCCGTAGATAGTTTCAGACTTGTGGCTATGCTTCCAGATCACAAATTGTAACCAATTGTACATAGGAGACATGCATTTGCCTGTCCATATTGTAAATATAATTATAAGCGTGGATCACGAATCGTACGACAGGTAAAAGTTACAATACAATGAGCAAAATATTCACTCTGTAAATGCTTCCCTAACTGTATTAGACTTGTTTATTACAGTTACATCACTTCTGTTTACATGTATTTCCTACATTACATTTGTATTTAGTATTTTAATAGGGAAAAAAAATTTGTTATATGATACAAATATGTCGACCTATATTACACTTTATTGACTAGTTTTTGAATAAATGTACTTTAAGAACAACAAACAATGTCCTCTGTGAAAGGTCAAAACATTGTATCCAGGATAAGACATACCAGAAGTAGAGACTGTTTATGAATACGTTGCAAGGCATGTGTCCAACGTCTCAAAACTTCTGCTATATCAACAGTAGTGTGGCCTCTTCCATTCCGGTCATCTACTCGAGAAACATCATTTCCTTGTAAATGAGAAGAATCTGAAACATCCTCCTGTATTCCTCTATTTACATCCACTTCTGATCCATCAGTTTGATTGCTTTGAATTGATTGAGCTGAAGTTAGGCCAGTAGGTGGGAGTTGTGTACTCTGATCCATAGCTGCTAGCAAAGATGATCCAGAGATACGATATCTGAAGAGGAAATGGCCGAAAATATTATCTTAAATGCCATCAAATACAACACAGGTGTATACAGCATGAAATAACACCTACCTGTGCTCCCTATGAGCAATGAGGTCCTCAATAGGGCCAGAAGCAAGAACTTCGTGTTGATCTGCACATAGTAGCTTAAAATCATAACTAACAGATGGAGTATCCTGAATTAGAAGAAATTAAGTAAACAAGATGCATGTAATGTAGAATGAAAAAAGAGAGCACTGATATAGCACTTGATATTTGTTCCTTTCCTCAAGTGAAAGCAGTTCTAGGATGCAATAGAAGAAATACCATTAAAAATCTAAAGGACGCGTATTTAATTCAGAATTCAAGTGTTTTTAAACGAATTATTAGTAATCTATGGATTTTAACTGATTTTAAATTTTATGCGAGTTAAAGCATAGTTGAGGCGAAGACAGGAAGAGTTTACCTCTAAAGTCTAAACCATCGGAATCTTATAGAGTATGCATATATTAACTTAAAATATTAACTTAAATATGTATAAGTATTGTTTCTCAAGTTACTTAAAATAAGAAAATCGAGAATAAAAATGATGGAAAAGTGAAAATGGCATTTTTTAGTCAGTAGTCAAAAGGTGTCAAATTATATAAAAGATATATTAAACGTATTACATTAAGAAACCAAAATAATAATAATTGAAAACCAAAATACAAATATAAAATAAAACAAATTAATAAATTTTAAGGCCCAGCATCGCGGGCTTAAATATTAGTAATTATATGTATACATATTTTCTTTACAGAGTTACAAATGAGACATGTAAAATACAAAGATAATATTGATAACAAATTACTCCTAGTGACAGCTAGGAAATCATTATTCAAAAAGGTTGCAAACCACATGCTAGAGTGACAGTGTGACAATACAAGGGAATGCTTTGAAATAAAACTAATATTTTCCAAAATATACTAATAGCATGAACTCTTTTATATCAGAAGTAATAAAACCACACCAATTACTCAACAAGATATGGCAATACTTCTACAAAGAAACATGCTTAGCTAGGCCTAACAATAAAGGAGCACTGTGATAGCTACGCCCAACCTTAAAGGACTAAACCGATTATATATGATTATGATCACGTTATTAAATACAGTTATGGCTAGCTTTTAAATCAAAATTTTAATATGTAATATGGCCCCAAAATGTGGCAACACCATATTTGGAGCACTTATACGAGAATGTATATATTATAATAGTATATACCACAACAAAACCATATTACCAAATCTAAAACAATACTAATCAGATATTTTGCCAACCATATTGTCCTAGTAGCGCCCTAGAACAAGCTCTAGGTGCCCTAACAATTTCGCGTATAACTTGCAGCAAAGTTTTAAGATTTTGAGACATACACTAGTTTTTGCGTGATGTAATTAATACAAATCTTCATTCATAATTACTTCATATTATAACACGGAATATGACATGTACTTGTGTTACACAAATAAGGATAAGAGATAATATAGTGTATTACACTACCCAATTATATATCTGGAACACCCAAGCAGCGGGCACAACCAAGGGACGACCTACAAGGTCTAGGTTCTCAAGTTCCTTTCCACCACCTTAATTCATCAATCGTTAACGGTTGTGCATTCAAGAAACCCTTGAGCAGAGCATCAATATCATGGTTACAAATTATACAAATAAAATTCTAGCTTGCAAGGTGCAATATCCATCAATTTTCTCGTCAAATTAATGAAGTACAATAAAAAAAGATATTTTTGGAATCATATTAGTCTAGCACCAGGTTCGCCAAGAGTATAAAAATATTTTTTTTTAAAATTCACCTCAAATGACTAACTACAAAATGTAATCCCTTCGTCCTATAATTAACGTCATAATTTTTTTCAAGACTTTTTTGACGCATTTCCATGCACATAAAAATATAGTTAATTTTTTTTTTTGTATTTATTGTTTTGTATTGAAGTTTGAACATCCTGCTTTTATACGATACAAAAAAAATGAGAAAAATATCGACAAGTATGTTTTTTATATGCGTGGACATGCGTGAAAAAAATAGGATTTTTAATATGGGACGGAGGGAGTAGCTTTTACACCTCTAAATACATTAGAAGGTATAACATATATACATCTGTTTGTCCAATGAAGATGTTTGTACTCACTCTTACGAGATAACAATGAGTCCCACAAGCGAGTAGCTTTTTGAACCATATGAGAATTCTGACTTGAGCTGGAAACGAGTTCATCCCAATGTTCACCTTCCATCTTCACTTTGCTCCGCAGGTCTTGCAACTTTTCTAGCTCTTGCTGTAGATAAGCCTGAGTAGACAAGATACACAAAAGAAAATTCCAGTTATTTAACATATGTACTAACACTAAATGACGAAAATAGCATCTATCTGCCATCCAAAAGCAAGATTCCTCTCTTACCTCCTCAGCACAAAGGCCTCGGAACTCAGCAGTCATTTCATGTGCCAGATTTGACCACATAGTCTGTCTCTGCACTGCTATCTCCGCGTTCTTCAAAAACTTTCTTCTCTCAAGAGCAATTTTAGCCTTTTAATCAAATTAACTCAAGTCAGGAAAGAGCTTACAATTATAGTCTCTTCTTAAAAATTAACCAGTATAAAATATAGTGACTGCCAAAGAAAACTCAAAATTGTTGTGATGTCTTTTTATATTAAATTTACAAAAATGGTTGCCTCTTTGCACATCTGAACGATCCATTCCGTCCTGCGGATCTCATTACTATTGGTCATTAGACGTGAATTATAAAGTGCGTCAAACACACTTTCAAACATTACTTCCTGATTTCCTCAGATAACCAATTTGAATTTGGGTCATGTGCTCTGTTTGCCATCAAACTACATGATAACTTATAAATGCATTGCCACAGTTAACTTTCTGACAATAAACTCACTAGACAAAAATTTAACATTTAATCAATATTGTCCAAAATTTAATGACTGACATATGTTGTGTCATTTGGACAATTTAATTAAAATAACAAGCTGTAGCAGTTTTCTTCGTCAGACTGGTAATTTCATATAGTACATGAACATCAACCATGAGATTCATATGTATGGCTAAATAGATGTCAGCAATTATTAATATCTATATATCTTTGTTAAGTTTGAAATACAGTAACAGACATAATACAGCAAACCGTCCCTGGAAAGAGTCCAACTCAAAAAAGGTCAAGGTCGTGTACGGATGAATATATAAATATATCTATGGGGAAATTTTGAGTGAGTGGGGGGTAGAGCTGAAAACAAATCCTAGTAAGTTCGATTTGAACATGATCTAACTTGTTAAAAAACAAATAGAAATCGTTTTCGTATTTAAAAAGTGAATGAATCTTAACCCTATTTTGTTTTAACTGAAAATTATGTTGAATTTATTTACTCTTCGTATTTGTTTAGAGTAGTTAAAATAATTGAATGGTGCTTGAATATGTATTTAACTAAACATTTTTTAATCAAATGGGTTAGTCATCCTAATAATATATATAAAATATATTACACAAATATACATGTATGTGGTCGTTTGGCTGAATCATATATAAATATACTCGAGTATACATATATGGGCTGTATACTCACTCCAGCTAAATCATATATGATTATTAATGTACGAGCTTGAGCCGAATTTATGTGAGGAATGTAAAATTAAATTCAAATTTAAGGTGAGTAGTGATAAATTTGCGTGTAATTTAACCATATAGATATTCGTAGGTATTAGACTCAGCTTCACCCCTAGTCGTGGAGGGTTATAGATAGTAAATAATACTGTTATTGCCCCTTGCTTATGCAACAAGAGTGATGTGACTCAATATCTACGAAATGAACATTATTGTATAACCTCAAAAATCAACAGAATTTTATCATCACAGGAAGAGAGAAACTGGGTGAACAAATTTAGACAAAACAGTCAGCGCTAGATAGCTTCTATACTCTCATAGTGATTTAGATAATGATTTTATGAGTTCTAAATTCTAATGAGATATTCATCTGTTATCTTCTTTCTCTATCTAATATTAGATGATTGTGATCTTGATTACCTTCGTTACAGGAAGCAGTGTAGCAGCATGGGAGAAAGCTACATCCGTCAATGATGCAGGCAATGGGTTAGAAGCTACATCAGCTGCAAATGTTCGTCTATGAACCTCACGCAAAGCATGCAAAGAAAGTTGCCACAGAAGTTCAACAAATCTGCAGTTAACATAAGCAAACTTATTGAGAATACATCAGGACGTCCAAATGGTTTATGTACTGCGATAAGAGAAGTTGAGAGTTTTTATTTGTGAAGTCTGGGTAGGATGTCACGTCAACTAATACAATCACAACAAAGTAAAAGTTAAAATCCAGTCTCTTTATTAATAAAGAGCTTCTCTTTAATGTCTGCTCATCCATATTAACTTCTTCCCTACTCAATCAGCTTAAGTAAATGCTCAATTAAAACTTTTCCTTCGACATTACTGCTTTAATCAGTACAAATGGTAGTCTAGCTGTACTTCAAATCAGCTTAATTTACCAAAAACTAATGTCTACATTCCTAGCACTTGACAAAAATTTAAATCGTAACTACTCCTGATACTTCCAAAAATGATCATCTTTATTCAAAATATGAACTCAACTACATGAAATTTGAGCATAAGTGTTTTCATTGTTCTGCACACACATAGGTTACACATCATTAACATTAACAGAATCAAAGAGCCCAAACAGATCCTCAAACAAATCAAACCATACTTATTAATCTGAGCAATGGTGATCCAAATCAGTTTCACTCCTCAACTCTACTCACCTAGGTCCACAACACGTAGCAAGCGATGAAACTCTAGAATTACTCTTCGGAAGAGCCCCTTGCGATTCCAATTCATGTATAATTGCCTGTACAACCTTCACATCCCCAAAAAAACACTTTTCAACATCAAACACAAAATTCATAACAAATCACACAAAATCAAACAGAAATTACACTAAACTCACCTTCCGAAAGTCCCGAGATTGCGCTGAATCGAAAATCGGCCACACTTTATCGAAATCCTAAATCCACATTTCAGTCAAATTAAAACAGATCAAACCTAACTGTCGACATACACATATATATGAGAGAGAGAGAGAGGGAGAGGATTGTAGAGAGAGAGATGGAGGGAGAGGTAAAGAAAGAGAGGGAGAGGGAGAGAGAGAGAGAGAGACTTACTTTAGCGGATTGAATCGGACCACGGAGAGAGGACAAGATGAAATAGAGAAGCTGTTCGCCTAATTTAGGGTTAGAATGACGGAAAAGACCGACGGGATGAGTAGCGCCGGAGCCGAGAACGGACGGATCGAGTCCTAATAATAAACAATTTGTGTACATTGTACTCTCTAGCTCTATCTCTCTCTCCTTCTCTCTGTCCATTGTCATCCCCTGGACCTTCACTTTCTCTCTCTATATCTCTACATATACATCTACAGTTTGGTGTATGTATAGATTTTAGATACATACAATGATTTTTTGAATGTGTTTTTCAAAATGAGTCGTTTTTTTAAATACATATGCGCGACATGATTGTCGAATTTTTTTTTATTTCGGTTTAAATTTTTAAAATTTTTAAATAAGGTCAGTTGTTAGGATAATTTTCTTCTGAACATTTGGGCAGAGTTGTATAACGGACGCACGATTGGATAATATAAAACGGTTGTTTTTTTAAAAGAAAATTTGGATTAAGTAGGAGTACTACGTTTTCTTTGCCGGCGACCAAAGATCGTAGCTCTTTCAGAATATTATTATATTTAATTTAATAAAGAAACTACTCCAGAAAACTAAGCAAAAACTAGGGTGTTGTTTTACGGTAAAATTATATCTTTTATATCTTTTATATATAATTAGTGTAAAGCACTTAAATGGTATGGTTTGGTTTGGTTTGGTCGACATAGCTAAAAACTCTCAATTATAAAACGGGTCCTACATAGCTAATAACTCTTTACTATAAGCTAAAAACTATGTACTATAAAACAATTACACAATTAGAGTAATTAGAGTTATTAATAATGCGAGAAAAAGTAATATTTCTATAAAAGTAAATAAGAATAGAAGTAGTAAAATTTTAATATTTTAAATATTTACACTAAAATTTATAAAAATTGAATTTATAAAATAAAACGGGTCATACATAGCTAAAAACTCTCTACTATAAAACAATTACACAATTAGAGTAATTAAAATTATTAATAATGCTCTACTTTGGAGAAAAAGTAATATTTCTATAAAAGTAAATAATAATATGAGTAGTATAATTTTAATATTTTAAATATTTACTTAATAATGCGAGAAAAAGTAATATTTCTATAAAAGTAAATAATAATAGAAGTAGTAAAATTTTAATATTTTAAATATTTACATTAAAATTTATAAAATAAAACGGGTCCTACATAGCTAAAAAATCTCTACTATAAGCTAAAAACTCTCTACTATAAAACAATTACACAATTAGAGTAATTAAAGTTATTAATAATGCTCTACTTTGGAGAAAAATTAATATTTCTATAAAAGTAAATAATAATATGAGTAGTATAATTTTAATATTTTAAATATTTACACTAAAATTTATTAAAATTGAATTTATAAAAACAATGAATAAACATATAAATAATCATTCTTTTAGTGAATTTGTATATATAAAAAATTCGTAATTTTTATCATTTCAAGAATTACAACATAAACCGAAATAATATATACATATGAAAAAATATATTATTAACTTAATGAATTTATATTTTTATGAAAATACACAAAGATATTAATAAATAAATAAAATTATAAAAACACTAAAATAAAATAACTTATTAATCGTCCCGTGCATTACACGGATATAAAGCTAGTAAAAACTTAAAATCTGTTATGTATAATTATGGATGACCCTCCATGACCCTTCAAACCCCCAATCTTTGATCTTTCAACTCTTGTAACTCGTGACTTTACAAGTCCATGTAACATCTATCTTATAAGCCTATAAATAGACTCCAAACTTGAGCTTGTAGTTGATACAAATATATGAATAAAATGATAATCTCCTTTCTCTCTATTATCTAGCTCTTTCCATTGTTATATATATTATTATACAACACGTTATCGGCACGAGTAGCTCTTTCGCTCCGTCATTACGATGGTGGACCTTATATCGATGAAGTTGATTAACTTTTACAAACATGAAAGATTGTTTTGGTATCCTAGTGGAACTTTAACTCCAAGCCGTATTATCTAGAGGAAGTGGTTGATTGTTTAAGTGAGAAATCCAAAAAGGATTAGCCAATACTTATTTTAAGATTAAAAGGTACGCATCCCCTTTATCGTTCTCTTCTTTTTCATTGCATTGTTCTAAATGTGTGTTTGTATGAGTTATGCTAATTTACATTTTCCGTAAAAATCATATTGAATTTGTTTTACATCGGAATCTATATATTTTAGGTATTTAGGAAAAGATCGTAGCTAATTCATTATTTCTCGAAATGTTATGATTTTGGACTCGTTGGAAAGATATTTCGATTATCTGCAACTTTCGTTCTTTGTGTTTTTCATAATTCTGTTTGTATACATGTTCAAATCTTCCCTTTTTGTAATCTGGTGGATTAATTTGACTTGATGTGCTTTAGCTTTGAATATTCGTAGTAAATCAAGCTTTTATCCAATAATTACGAGTAATATCATTCTGGAAAGCTTGTTTTGATCTCTACGTTTTGTGTTCATATTCCATTGTCAAATTATGTGATTTCAGTATCTTAAACATCAAATTATCATTGTGATCAGGGACTGATTCTGTTCTGGCAGTCCGTATTTTAATTGTTTCTGAATTCGTTACATCTTTATTTGTGACATGCCTTACCATTTTGGAAAGGTCTCGGAATTGTCTACAAGTTTCGTCATACATGATTGTTCACTAGTAACAAATACACTTAAAACACTTAATTTAAAACACAGACTAGTAATTAATCAAAATCTAATACAAATACAAATTATATTAAATTATTTGAAAATCGAAATTTCTTAGACTACTTAGAGAGATCTTCTAGTTGCCTAAAAATTTTGAAGATATGAAGTGATTTAATGAGTTTTATGTTTACTCAGATTTGTAATTTTGATCAGTAGTAGTTTTTGGGAGAACTAGTAGGTTTTTGGAAGAACTAGCAGGTTTTTGGACAATTAGTAGGATTTTAGAAGAACTAGCAGGTTTTTGGACAATTAGTAGGATTTTAGAAGAACTAACAGGTTTTTGGACAACTAGTAGGATTTTAGAGAAACTAGCAGGGTTTTGGACATCTAGTTTTTTTTTTTTTAACAAATAAGCCATGCATATGAGTTGGTTAGGAATACTCATTTAGAATAAATTCAATATAACATTAATATAAACACATGAATTGTAGCATAACACATACATATATTAAAGTGTAAATTGGCTTTCTTTCGGACTGGTCGGTTCTGATTTTTATCTTCGATGTCTATGTTGTTCGATATCAATGTGTTTTCAAATATAATTATTTAATTATTAAAAATCGTCTATCTTCATGACGGTCAAATCTAATTTTGTTCATGTACATAGTTTTATTTTTGGAGTAAGAAAATGTATAGAGTTTTAATCTTCTCCGTATATGCAATTATGTTGATATGTAAGTAGTGTTAAGATTTTCACGTTTATGTGTATTTTTAACATGATTATTAAATTATTTCGATGTGCACTTCTATTTGTGTGTATCTTATTATGCCTTTGTAGAACTCACACAAAATATTATAGCTATTGCGATATAATTACAGTGATAATATATGGAGTGATGTTATTATACATTGATGCAAAGAAAATTGTTGGTTATGATTTAAAACTGTGCAAAAAAAAAAAGGTATTGAGAACTGAATAAGTATATAAAAATGAGACATCTTGTGACTGAACTATGCACATAATATTTTAATTCTACTCTGCCGTGTTATCGACATATTTAAATGGTTTATGCTTGCTTCAAATAAATGAGAGTTTAATATTATAAATATATTTTTTTGTGAAGTTTTGCTTGTGATATATATAATACATGGTAGTGTTGTGTTATCATTATATGATTTATAAATTTTATTTTAATTAATATTATATGATAAATTTATTCAAAACTTGAGTTCAATGCTGTTTTATAATTACTTGATATTGATGACAATCAGAAGTTGTGTGTAAAATAATGACCGGAAGTTTTGCAAATGTGAACAAAATTTTTCTATATGACACATTTTTTTATGTGTTTGGTCCTATAGAATCCATGAAGAATTTTTTTTTCTTTTAATATGATATTTGTCATAAATACAACATTGAGATATATTTCATAAGGATGATAAAAATTTTTGAATTTTAATTTGACAATATCCCTGATAGAAAAATCCATATAAATGATAGTGAAATTATGATTTATAAGTTGATATCTTGATCTTTGTGGTTGATTATTACAAAAATTTATAACTTCCCCAAGTAGTATCCAGGATCATTACTATACATCATATATGAGTCATCCAAAGGGGGAGTATTGTATATATTGGATGTCTCATTATATTTTTCTAAATAGAAGGCTCTAGAAGAGCATGTATTTAATCATAGCATTACATGGAAAAAAAAAGAGGGGAACTCTAACATTATTCATGTGATTGTACTCTCCCAAGTGATAGAAAAATTTTAGTTGATGATTAATCGACCACGTGGAGATACTAGAATGAAAAAAATATGTCTTCGAGTCTTGAGTTAACTCAAGGTACTAAAAGTAGTTCGGAGAAATGTTTTGAAATCATCCACTAATTTTATAACGCACAAAGTTTTATGAAAATATCTTATAGTAAACTAGAAGTTTACAGAAAATTTATAGTTACGGGTTAAGTCATTCTGATTTTATGTGAATGATAATTGAAATTTTATATGGACGTTCGTTGAAAAAACGGAAATTCTCCTCAGGTATATTTGTTTATAAGGAAAATTGATCACCAACAAAAATAGATTATGAATCTACCATCTTTCGGAATAAATTGTAAAACTCCAAATGTGGGCCATTAAGATATTATATGATTGATACATGAACTATATGGTTACATGTCTAGTTGTTATATACTCACAACCTGAAGCTTGTTAGTTTGAGTGTTTAGTTAATCATAGTATCAAGAATATGCATTTATATGATGTTGGTGAGTCTACTACTCAAATGTTCAATGAGAATTATTGTACATAAAATTTTTTGAATATCTTGTGGCATATATTAATTCATATCTAGCCATCTAGTTATCATAATATCTCCATATATAAATAAATTAAATTTGGTCAGCTATAATTGTTCCACCACAATAATAAGATAGAGTTGGATATACATTATAAATAAGTGGTTATCAATCAATATATATTTGGAGCCATTTATATGTATTTGGCTATGACTCAATTTATTGAGTCTGTTTTCTCAAAATTAGGGGGAGAAAATGAATAGCTGGTGATATTCAGTATGAATGAATTATCATCGCCTCGTGTTGATCCTCATAGTAAATAATCTGAACTAGAAGTTCAGAAGATAATTCATTCATATGTTTCAATTATTGTCAGACATATATGTTGACCTGAAAGAGTGACTATATCACATATACCAGTTGAATATAACATTTAACCCTATTCTCAAGAAAAGCTATTTTCTCAACAAGTTCATCCTGATTAACATGCACTAGTTTTAATTCTTTTATCTCATTTTCAAGATTTGTGTTCAAAAGAATTATTCTATCATTTTCAGTGCGAGCACATTCTAAGGTGCCACCAAGATGACGAATCATTTCAGTATCAGTAAACATTACCTCTGACATGTGTGCAGATGAAGTGCTTGCCTCTTTAGCCACTAAAGCAAGGTTCCCAATCTCACCTGCTTCTTCATCACTGTCAGTGTCATCCCAACTCTTTCCTTCAGCAACGTAAGCTTTCCCAATCTTGTTCTTCTTGCTAGAATCAAATGTGTTTCTAGTCACTTGCTTTGGCTTTCTGCATTCAGTAGCAAAGTGACCCAACTCATTGCAATTGTAGCATCTGATTGCGCTCCTTTCCACAGTTCCAGTTTTGTAGCCACCCCTTGTGCCACTTGAAGATGAAGAACCACCTCTCTGAAACCTGGGTCTGAACTTAAGATTGGGATTCCTCTTGAATCTGAACTTCCCAAACTTTCTGACTATCAAAGCCAAATCACCATCCTCCAGCTGATCAAGTTCTTCTAAAGAATAGAAGTCACCACCAGATTGATCAATGGATGTTAATCCATATTCAGCATCAATAACATTCATGTTAGAACTGGAAGGTTGAACATGCTTCAGAAGTTGTGAAGGAAGCGCGCTATAAATTGGCCAAAGATATAAGTAAATGATTGAGGCAAAATCTCTTACAAAGAGATAAATTATTTGGACTTGCAGTTCGCACACCAGAAGTTGTGAAGGAAGCGCGCTATAAAAATCATTATCTCTTTAAAATAGAGAAATATTTAGAACTGCAATTCACACATGTATAAAAAGTCAGTGGGGGTATGAATGAATATTTAAGTGAAAGTGAAATCCACGAAATATAAAGGTCACATAGTTATATAATGACCTTATATTTGTTATGAAGAGAAATAATATCTTGTGGTGGACATGATTACATAATTACCAAATAGTCTGGCAATATACGAAGGATATACGACCCACTTGACAACATTTAAATTAAATTACAGAAGGATTAAAACTGCTAGAAGCAGAAAATTAAGTTCTTGAGAACTAACCCTATTGAGTTGTAAAGGGTTCTGGACCAGTAGTCCAACATAAAATTATTGCGGAAATAGTTCTTGTTATTTTTATAAAATTATACTTTGGCATATTCCTTAACTCATGGAGTACACATAAGGGTATTGTTAGGTCCTGATAAGTTTGTAGAAGGGGGGTTGAATACAAACTATACCGTTTTATCGAAATTTGTTCGTTTAAGATTAAACAATTTAGAACAAATTAATGCGGAATAAAAACTGAAACAATATTCAAGTTAAATAGAAACTCTATTAAACTTGAGGAGTGTTACAACTTTGATCACTGATTACAAAGAACTTAATAAAACAAATCTAGAATAAATTCGACATGAATTTATCTATTTTTGTAATAAAAAGGATCGAATACTAAAAAGTAGTTCGATATAAAATCTAGGGATTATGATCCGCTAGAAAGCTAAAGGAGTACAAGAGAATCAGTTCTTATGAATTAAATGTTATGAACTAATCAAGATTTAATTCTCCTGCAGAAATTTAGAGCTTTGCCGTTGAAGGAATTTAAGACAGTTTGAATGAAAAAATGTCTTGCTGTGTCTTTTCTTGCTTCTGTATTGAATGAATGATGGACTTGTCTTCGAATTACTTTTCATTTAAATCACTGCATTGCTTTCCTTTTTGACCACGTGCAATCCACTAAAACAGAATTGAATTATGCCTTAGAAGACTTACAGGAAAACAATGATTTTGGCCTTGGAAGACTTTCGGGAAGACTACCATTGTGCATGGAAGACAATCGGGTAAACTGAGATTTGCTCTAGGAAGACAATCGGGAAGACTCACTTGTGAGTCTTCCTAGTTTAAAAACTAAGTCTTCCTAGTACAAAATCTAAGTCTTCCTAGTTCAAATATATTCTAATTTAAATAATTAACTAAATAAATTATGTATTAAATTAATTCTTTGCAGAATTAATTTAATAAATAATATACTTAATAATATTAATTATTTATAAGAGAATAAATAGAATTAGTTGACTTCTCAATTAAATCCAGAATCACTTAAAAATTAGATAAATAACAAACACAATAGTACGTTGACACTCGATGCACTGTCTGGTTCATGAGTGACTAACGACAATGTCTGTTCTTTATCTGTTTGACTTTAAGCAGTGATTCACTACCTTCTCATTCAAGAACTCCGTAATCAGTATCTTTTTCTGTCACCACTTGAAATCTCTGTCACTTTAATAAATCCACTGAGCTTGAATACTTCATTGAGGCTTGATCAATAAATTGAGCTTCTTTCAATGTAGAATCACTTCAAGTCTGTAGATGACTTTAATCTTCATTCTTTGACAGATATAATCTTCTGAGATTCCTGTGACAATTGATTTTTATTATTTACTTATTACATCTTAATTAAAGTTGAGTAGAATCCTCGGTGTTTACAAATAGGACTAGACATATGCCTTTCAATCTCCCCCTATTTGTTTGTTAGACAATAACAACCAAATACCTCTAGAGGATAACTCAACTAAAACAAGAAAAGATAAGACTTTTAAGAGCCAAGCAAATAATAAAATGTTCTGGATTAAATATAACAATTTCCAGATTCAAACAGTAAAGATAAATACAAGATAGATGTTCCTCTAGACTGAACATATGAATACATTTCCCTATCTTGATTTACCTAGCTCTAAACATATAATATTTACAAATGAGCTAAACCTATCATGCCTTTAGTCTCTAATTTCACCTTCTTCAGCTTCTTGTAAGGTGACTAGAAGATCTTTGTCAAGGACACGATCACTTTCAGAAACCACACCACTTGGCATTACTGGTTGATTGGTGATCTTCTTCAATCTATTCTTCATCTGAGCATATCTTGGAATTTTCTCCGTGCAGTAGTCTGAAATCATATCAGCAACTTCAGACTTCTCTACAGAAGCAAACCCAGAAGTTCTAAGAAGATTCTCCAACTTCACCAGTTGCATAGCAGTCTGTAGCTTCATGGAATCAGGATCCAGCCTCACAGTTTCTAAAGTTGTACCTCTATAGATTTTGACTTCATAAGGAAAATGTACAACTTGAGGACTAGCCTTCATAGCAGAATCTCTAAGCCGGTCATATAGAAGCTCATTCAAGCAAGAAGATCTCTTTACTTTACTCATCAGAATCCACAATTCAGATAGAGATCTTCTTTGTAGGAGGTCAAGAGAAATGGTGAATGACCCTTCAAGAGCACTTGAGACATAAATGAACAGTTCTTGCCTCACTTGATCAACTACAGACGTAATCCTTAGGATATCTTCCTTCAATGCCTTCATATATAATGAGTTGTCTGGATTAACCGTTCTGATCTTCTCAAGCAGCTTCAGAAAAGTAGCATCATTGTTTGTGCCTCTCTGAGGGATATCAAACATCTCCCTTGCCTTCTCCCACTTGCTTCCTTGCTTCATCCTCACATCCAATCTCCTTTCTTTGACATGAATACTATGAAGACGTTGTTTGTCTTCATGTTCAGCCTTTTGAATTTTCAGCTTCTGAGATATGATGTCTGAGACCTTGGCATTCTCATCCTCCTTTCTCCTTAGCTCTGCTTGCTGTTTCTTCAACTCCTTCTGAAACAAAGGGTCAGGTGTATATAGATCAGCTTCATCCTCCCAATCCTCAAAGTTTGCTGCCTCCTCAACCTCCTCCTCACCAAAAGCTTCTTCAAGTATGGTCTTCTCCAGATTACCAGATGTGTCATAATGGAAGTCATCCTGTTCACCATGGTAGTAGTAGGCATCATCAAAGACAGTATCCTCCAATGATTGTTTACCTTTTCCCTTATCCTTTCCAGAAGATCCTCCTTCTCTGTTTCCTCCTTCTTTCTCCTTCTCCCCCTTAGTTGAGGAATCCTCTACAGTTTGAGCTGTGGAAGCCCTAGGATTCACCTCAGATGTTCTCCTTATCTCTCCTCTTTCTCTCCCATCTCCTCCTTCATCAGCATCATCATCCTCATCATCATCTCCCTCAAAGAATGTTCTTTGATCTTCAGTAGGTTGATGTGAATTCTTGATCATATTGTATAGGTGCTTCATTCCTTCATTGAGATGCTCCATTCCTCCTTCTAACTTAGACATCCTTTCTTCATTAAACCTCTGGTTTTCATCAGTTGTTTGCAGAATAAAGTCCACCTTGGTAGAAATAGCAACAATCTCCTTGACACTCTCCGATATCTGAGCATTTGACGTTGTAAGATCAGAGATGTCTGAAGCCACCAGTACTTGAGATTGTTGGATTGAATTCAGCTTTGGGAGTAAATTATTCTTCAATCCTTCCAGGTCATCTTTCACAGTACCCAGCTGATTTGATACAGAGGTGGTAGATTGAGCAACCACTTGTGCTTTAAGAAGATTGTTCTCAGCCTGGGTTTCTTGTAACTTCCTTTGTAGATCAGCTAGCTGGTTCAACAAAGCAGTGTTTATGTCAGTGTGTGCACTCACCTCAATTGCTCTCAGTGGTGTTTCACTCAACTCACGTGCTTGTGTTTCACTCGGTGTTTGATTCATATCTCTCACCACTAACTGTCTGTCAAGATTCTCAGTAGATGTACCTGCAGGAAAAATCACCCTAGCCCCTTCAAGAGAGGTCAGTGGTGGTGCAATGGGAGTTCGCAATTCCCTATCCCTGAATGAGTCTGTCAAAATATTTGACATTGTATACTGAATTTCTTCAGGGACAGACTCATCAAGTTGCCTTTCACTTTCTCCAGTATAAACTGCGAGTGAAAAATCCCTTAGGGGAGCCAGAGATGTTCCCTCTGGGAGGGGAGAAAATGATTCTATTATTGGTGGCGAAGAATCAGATTTTCCCTCTGATGCCTGTGAAGGCACTTCTACCGTAACTATGGTAGGTTCTGTTTCAAAGTCAAAAGTAAAGTGCTCTCCTGGCATGGTGTCCTGAGTGTCATCTATATGGATATCTTCTCCCATTGTGAGTAATGGGAGTGTGCTTGACTCAGTACAAGATGCCATGGCCCTATGGCGAATTTCAATAGATTCATCCTGTTGAGAGGATGTCTCCAGAGACTGTGTAGTGGCCATATCAATGTCCATATCCTTTTGAGAGGATACAGATGGGCTTACAGTTGTCTCCCTATAGGTTTTTCTTTTCTTTAAGGGTGGAGACAGAGCTGTGGGAACACTCATTTCAGGTATATCACTAACCTTTCTTGAACTGGTTTGAACATTAGGCTCAGATTGTGTTTCAGGAGTGTTTGACTCTCTGTTTGGCTCTATGACCTGGGTCAGAGACTGTGGTTCTACAATCTCTGGGTCAGCCCTAACAACCACTTGGGTTTCAATTGAAGTACCAGAAGAAGAACCAAAGTTAGGAATAACTACCTGCAGTGGTACTGGATGTGGTTCGGGAACTTGTTCACCAAAGATAGGAAGATTAATGAATTGACTCATCAATGGTGAAACAAGAACAGGTATATTGAGGAATTTGGATGAGACGTCAAGTCTGGTGTAGAATTTGGTGTCTGTGGTTGGAGAGGTTTCAAATCTAGCTTCTCGAAACAGTTCTACCTGCTCAGCAGTGAGAAGATGATTAATGATAAGAGTTAGAAAGCGAGGGTACCAACACCTTACTTTCACACCATTATCAGAATCTCTCCTAGAGTGAGCAAGCCTGTTGAGCAATAGGTTCCACAGAATCTCAGCAAAGTTCAATCTACGACCAAATACTATAGCATAGGCAATATATTGATTAAGACTGGTAATGCAATGAAAGTTTGTTTTTGTGCAATTACCAAATACCCTAGCTATAGTATCAAAGAACAGATCCCATTCCCTTACAACAAAAGTTTTTGACAATTTCACCATTTGAAAGGGACCCTGATAATGAATATTCACAAAGAACTGTGTTAACTCATCATCAGTGGGTAATGGATCAAACCTGTCCTTTGGAAAATGCAACACATCACAAAATAAATCAAAAGTAACTGTATATTGCTGGTTTAAGATATTGAAAGTAAAATATTTTGAATCTTCAGCAATAACAGCACTTGAACACAACATCCTTAATGGATCAATTTTCAGAAGTGCATTGGCACAAATAGCATAACTAACACATGTATTGCTATTTAAAAATTGAATCCACGGTCTAAAACGTTCCACTTTACACCTAGCCGGATCAAAATACCCAACAAAATTATTTAACACTAATTCAAAATTATTAGGGTCCATTTTAAATAAAACACTTAAAATTTTTTTAATTAATTTAAAATAAAAATAAAATTTTAGGGATTTTTAGAATTAATTAAAATTACAAAAATCCACAAAATTAAATTTTACCAAAATTAATTAATTTGCAAATTTTAGATCCTAAAAATTCGAATTACACTTGAAGAACAGAAATGAATTGGGCAAATGAATCTCAAGAACACACACAGTAAACACACACAGAAAATAAACAAGGATCAGTTAATCACTCAAGAATCACTTCGAAAACCAAGAATACTCAAGTCGAAATTTTGACAGCAATTCGACTCAAAACTTGATTTTGAAGAATAAAATGATTTTGCTAAGTAAAAACTTGAGCAATATGAACAGAGATCAAAGATTGGTTCTGCAGGAATGAATGAATTCGAAGAGGGGGAATTTGAAAAACCAAGAAAAACTGATAAGGCAAAAATAAGAAGTGCAGTGTATGTACGTGTGTATCTATATATATTAGAAAAAAAATAAACTGTAAAGAAAAGGATTTGAATGGTTTTTTTTTTAAATTTGAACTGGGAAGACAATCGGGAAGACTTAGGATAGTCTTCCCGGTAGTCTTCCTAGTTCAAATTAGGAAGTCTTCGGAAAAATAATAAACGAAAAGAAAATAAAACAGAAAATAAAACTGATTAAATCATAGTCTTCCCGAGAGTCTTCCTAGTTCAAAAAACTGGGAAGACTTCGAAAAAGACTTAAAATAAAAAGGAAAAAACAAAAGAAAAAAACAAAAAGAAAAAATCCCTTGTTTTCCCGGTAGTCTTCATAGTGTAAAACTGGGAAGACTTAGGAAAAATTCAGAATTTAATATGAATATTTACAGAAAATGCTGAAAAACTTATAAAAATGCATGAAAAATATATAAAATTCTAGAAAAATTCACAGAAAATTCCATAAATCCTAGAAAAATATGCAGAATATTATAGAAATGCATAAAATTAATATAAACTTGCAGAAAAATTCAAACAACAATATTTACAATCTGAAAAATACCTAAATAATTCTAAATAAATATATTTTCAATAAAAATATATTTCTCTACTTAAAAAATATGAGAAAAATATTTTTAAAGAAAATAAAATATGTAGAGCTATTTAAATACACAAGCATGTACTATTAAATGAGAATTGGCAGTAAATATCAGTTAAATGACAAGTGAAAATGAATTTTAAAAGAACAAACATGATAGAGATATTGTTAATCACTAAGACTGTTTAACATACCCAATTTACCAACTAACTTGATAAATGTGGATTCGTCAACAGATTTAGTGAATATATCTGCAGTCTGTTCTTCTGTGGGTACAAAATGTAACTCCACAGTTCCATTCATGACATGCTCCCTGATAAAATGATACCTGATATCAATGTGCTTCGTTCTCGAGTGCTGCACAGGGTTGTTGGAGATTGCTATGGCACTTGTATTATCACAAAATATGGGAATTTTGTCTAAGGCAAAGCCATAGTCCTTTAATTGATTCCGTATCCATAAGATCTGAGCACAACAGCTTCCAGCAGCAATATATTCAGCTTCTGCTGTTGAATTGGAAACTGTTTGCTGTTTCTTGCTATACCAGGAAATCAACCTACCTCCTAGGAATTGACAACTCCCAGAGGTGCTTTTTCTATCCACAACACTACCTGCATAATCAGAATCTGTATATCCAACAAGATTAAAACCAGAATCTTTAGGGTACCAGATACCTAGATTAGGTGTACCCTTAAGATATCTCAAGATTCTTTTCACAGCAACGAGATGAACATCTCTAGGGTCCGCTTGGAACCTTGCACACAAGCATGTAGCATACATAATATCTGGTCTACTAGCAGTAAGATAGAGTAAGGAGCCAATCATACCTCTGTAGCTTGTAACATCTACCTTGATAGATTTGTCAGAAGCTCCAAGTTTGATTGATGTTGAAGATGGAGTCATTGCTGATGCTGAATCCTCCATGTGATACTTCTTGAGGAGTTCTTTGAGATACTTGGATTGACAAATAAATATACCATTTGACCTTTGACTTACTTGTAATCCAAGAAAGAACTTCAGCTCACCCATCATACTCATTTCAAACTTACTCTGCATAAGCTCAGCAAATCTCTTACAGAGATTATCATTAGTAGACCCAAATATGATGTCATCCACATAGACTTGGACTAATATCATATCACTTTTGTGTTTCTTTGAAAAAAGAGTTTTGTCTATGATACCTCTAACAAAACCATTTTCTAAAAGAAAACCAGAGAGAGTGTCATACCATTTTCTTGGGGCTTGTTTGAGACCATAGATAGCCTTGAAGAGAAAGTACACAAAGTCCAGCAGCTCCTGATTTTCAAAGCCAGGGGGCTGTTCCACATACACTTCTTCATCAAGTTCACCATTCAGGAATGCACTCTTAACATCCATTTGATAGACTTTAAAATTGGAATAAGCAGCAAATGCTAAGAACATCCTGATGGCCTCAAGTCTAGCCACTGGTGCATAGGTTTCATCATAGTCAATGCCTTCAGCTTGTGAATACCCTTGTGCAACCAGTCTTGCCTTGTTCCTTGTAACAATGCCATCCTCATCTAGCTTGTTTCTGTATACCCATCTTGTACCAACTACTTTCTTGTTCTTTGGCCTGGGTACCAGCTTCCAGACTTGTTGTTGTTCAAATTGATTGAGTTCATCTTGCATAGCAATCACCCAATCTGGATCAGTCAGTGCTTCCTCAGTTTTCTTTGGCTCCATTTTAGATAGAAATGCTGAGAAAAGACATTCATTCTGAGAAGCTCTTCTAGTTTTAACTCCAACATCTAGATCACCAATGATCAGCTCAAAAGGATGAGCTCTATTCCAAACAGTCTGTCTTGGAAGATTTGATCTTGATGATTCACCTTGAAATTCACGTTGATGTTGTGAGTGACTAGCTGATCCTTCATTTGCTCCCCCTGAGTTGTTGCTTGATTGCCTTGATGATTCTTCTCCAGTGTTGGTAGTATCTCCATTGTTACCAGTGTTTCCACCACCATCACCACGATCATTATCATCATTATTATTATCATCACCAGCAATAACTTCAGGTGGGGCTTCATCATCTGATTCTGAGTCTGGCAAGTTATCAAACTTCAGCTTTTCAGATGAGTCTTCTTTTTGGATACTGGGGAACTTAGTGTCATCAAAAGTAACATTGACACTTTCCTTTACTGTGTGACTGCCAACCACATAGACCCTGTAAGATCTTCTGGAATATCCAACAAAAATAGCTTCTTGTGCCTTTGCATCAAACTTGCCACGTTTAACATTGTCATCTATAAGCACAAAGCATTTTGCTCCAAATACATGAAAGTACTTGACAGTTGGTTTCTTGTTGTTCATGATCTCATACGGAGTCTTCATTAAGTCCTTGTTGATTAAAGTTCGATTCTGAGTATAACAAGCTGTATTCGCTGCTTCAGCCCAAAAGTACGTTGGAAGTTTGGACTCACTTAACATAGTCCTAGCTGCTTCAATCAATGTACGATTCTTTCTTTCCACTACTCCATTTTGTTGAGGAGTTCTAGGGGCAGAATACTGTCTTGTTATTCCTTTATCAGCACAAAAATCAGTTAGAATGGCATTCTTGAATTCAGTACCATTATCTGACCTTATGGCTCTAACAGGGAATCTAGAATCCAGCTCAATCAACTTTATGTGGCCAATCACCAGGAATGGGGTCTCATCCTTGGAATGTAGGAATAAAACCCATGTATATTTTGAATAGTCATCAACAATCACAAGTGCATATTGTTTCTTTGACACGGACATCACATTAACTGGACCAAACAAATCCATGTGCAGTAGCTGAAGAGGTTCAGTTATTGATGATGTATCAGTGCCCTTGTGAGAAGCTTTCTTTGACTTTCCTTTCTGGCATGCCTCACACAGTCCTTCCTGTGTAAATTCCATCTGAGGCAAACCTCTAACTAATTCCCTCTTGACTAAAGAGTTCATAGTTTTGAAGTTAAGGTGAGACATCTTCTTGTGCCATAGCCAACTATCATCTGATGAAGCTTTAGCATAAAAACAATTAACTTCATCTTTGAATCCCGAGTTCAGATCAGCTATGAACAAGTCACCTTTCCTCACTCCTTGAAGAGCAGGCTTTCCATTCTTCTTGTGAAGGATCTGGCACTTCTCTCTTTCAAAGGAAACAGAATATCCTCTGTCACAGAACTGACTGATGCTGAGAAGATTGAACGTCAGACCTTCCACAAATGAAACATCTTCAATGATAACATTTCCGTACTTCAAACAGCCATATCCTTTCGTAATACCCTTGCTGTTATCTCCAAAGGTTACTACTGGGCCAGCTTTTTCAACCATATCTGATAGCAGGGCTCTATCTCCAGTCATATGCCTTGAACAGCCACTGTCAAGAACCCATATAACACGGCTTACCTATTTAACTCCCTGCAATACCAGATTGATTAGTCCTTCCTCGGAACCCACACTTGATTGGGTCCGGCATACTTAAAGAATTGGCATTTGTCAGGCAAAACAACATTTTTAACTACAACTACTTCAACCTCTTTCACATAAGAGCGTTTCCATTTATAGCCAGCCTTAACACATTTCTGAGTAGGCTTAGGGATAAATGAATCCACTCTAGTCTGAGGAGGACTAGTAGTCTTTGCTTTAACATGCTTCTTATTATTAACATGTTGACGTGGAGTAGTCTTATCACTAGATACATGCTTTTTATTAAAGAAAGCATACATAACATTAAAAGCACAAGACATGCAATTACTCACACCACATGCTTTATGAGAAGAATTAACAGCAGGCATGTTAGTTCTACAGTTGTTTTGATCCAACTTATGGATATCTGATTTAGTCTTTTTAGTTGTAGCAACTTTGACTGGAATATCAGATATACACTTTTTGGATTGTTCAACTTCCAAAGCAATATCTTCTTCACGAATCTCCTCTGCAATGATGATAGAGTCTTCATTCAGAGGTTCTGCTTCGGACTCCTTACAGAAGGGTGTTTCAATACCCTTAAGCACATATGGAACAACCTTTCCTTCAGATTTGAATCTACAAGGGGAGTTAATTCCAAGTAATCCAATGGCCTCATTATAACCATAACCTATACTGACATGATTACCAATAGCTTGTTTATTGAGAATCTCTTTAGCTGTCTTACAAGAGCTAAAATAGGCATTAGCTTTAGTCTTGAGCTCACTAATCTCTTTCTTAAGAATGGTTTCCAGTTGAATATAACATTTAACCCTATTCTCAAGAAAAGCTATTTTCTCAACAAGTTCATCCTGATTAACATGCACTAGTTTTAATTCTTTTATCTCATTTTCAAGATTTGTGTTCAAAAGAATTATTCTATCATTTTCAGTGCGAGCACATTCTAAGGTGCCACCAAGATGACGAATCATTTCAGTATCAGTAAACATTACCTCTGACATGTGTGCAGATGAAGTGCTTGCCTCTTTAGCCACTAAAGCAAGGTTCCCAATCTCACCTGCTTCTTCATCACTGTCAGTGTCATCCTAACTCTTTCCTTCAGCAACATAAGCTTTCCCAATCTTGTTCTTCTTACTAGAATCAAATGTGTTTCTAGTCACTTGCTTTGGCTTTCTGCATTCAGTAGCAAAGTGACCCAACTCATTGCAATTGTAGCATCTGATTGCGCTCCTTTCCACAGTTCCAGTTTTGTAGCCACCCCTTGTGCCACTTGAAGATGAAGAACCACCTCTCTGAAACCTGGGTCTGAACTTAAGATTGGGATTCCTCTTGAATCTGAACTTCCCAAACTTTCTGACTATCAAAGCCAAATCACCATCCTCCAGCTGATCAAGTTCTTCTAAAGAATAGAAGTCACCACCAGATTGATCAATGGATGTTAATCCATATTCAGCATCAATAACATTCATGTTAGAACTGGAAGGTTGAACATGCTTCAGAAGTTGTGAAGGAAGCGCGCTATAAATTGGCCAAAGATATAAGTAAATGATTGAGGCAAAATCTCTTACAAAGAGATAAATTATTTGGACTTGCAGTTCGCACACCAGAAGTTGTGAAGGAAGCGCGCTATAAAAATCATTATCTCTTTAAAATAGAGAAATATTTAGAACTGCAATTCACACATGTATAAAAAGTCAGTGGGGGTATGAATGAATATTTAAGTGAAAGTGAAATCCACGAAATATAAAGGTCACATAGTTATATAATGACCTTATATTTGTTATAAAGAGAAATAATATCTTGTGGTGGACATGATTACATAATTACCAAATAGTCTGGCAATATACGAAGGATATACGACCCACTTGACAACATTTAAATTAAATTACAGAAGGATTAAAACTGCTAGAAGCAGAAAATTAAGTTCTTGAGAACTAACCCTATTGAGTTGTAAAGGGTTCTGGACCAGTAGTCCAACATAAAATTATTGCGGAAATAGTTCTTGTTATTTTTATAAAATTATACTTTGGCATATTCCTTAACTCATGGAGTACACATAAGGGTATTGTTAGGTCCTGATAAGTTTGTAGAAGGGGGGTTGAATACAAACTATACCGTTTTATCGAAATTTGTTCGTTTAAGATTAAACAATTTAGAACAAATTAATGCGGAATAAAAACTGAAACAATATTCAAGTTAAATAGAAACTCTATTAAACTTGAGGAGTGTTACAACTTTGATCACTGATTACAAAGAACTTAATAAAACAAATCTAGAATAAATTCGACATGAATTTATCTATTTTTGTAATAAAAAGGATCGAATACTAAAAAGTAGTTCGATATAAAATCTAGGGATTATGATCCGCTAGAAAGCTAAAGCAGTACAAGAGAATCAGTTCTTATGAATTAAATGTTATGAACTAATCAAGATTTAATTCTCCTGCAGAAATTTAGAGCTTTGCCGTTGAAGGAATTTAAGACAGTTTGAATGAAAAAATGTCTTGCTGTGTCTTTTCTTGCTTCTGTATTGAATGAATGATGGACTTGTCTTCGAATTACTTTTCATTTAAATCACTGCATTGCTTTCCTTTTTGACCACGTGCAATCCACTAAAACAGAATTGAATTATGCCTTAGAAGACTTACAGGAAAACAATGATTTTGGCCTTGGAAGACTTTCGGGAAGACTACCATTGTGCATGGAAGACAATCGGGTAAACTGAGATTTGCTCTAGGAAGACAATCGGGAAGACTCACTTGTGAGTCTTCCTAGTTTAAAAACTAAGTCTTCCTAGTACAAAATCTAAGTCTTCCTAGTTCAAATATATTCTAATTTAAATAATTAACTAAATAAATTATGTATTAAATTAATTCTTTGCAGAATTAATTTAATAAATAATATACTTAATAATATTAATTATTTATAAGAGAATAAATAGAATTAGTTGACTTCTCAATTAAATCCAGAATCACTTAAAAATTAGATAAATAACAAACACAATAGTACGTTGACACTCGATGCACTGTCTGGTTCATGAGTGACTAACGACAATGTCTGTTCTTTATCTGTTTGACTTTAAGCAGTGATTCACTACCTTCTCATTCAAGAACTCCGTAATCAGTATCTTTTTCTGTCACCACTTGAAATCTCTGTCACTTTAATAAATCCACTGAGCTTGAATACTTCATTGAGGCTTGATCAATAAATTGAGCTTCTTTCAATGTAGAATCACTTCAAGTCTGTAGATGACTTTAATCTTCATTCTTTGACAGATATAATCTTCTGAGATTCCTGTGACAATTGATTTTTATTATTTGCTTATTACATCTTAATTAAAGTTGAGTAGAATCCTCGGTGTTTACAAATAGGACTAGACATATGCCTTTCAGGTATGTACGGGTATAAGAAGATATACGTGAAATGTGATGATTGTTTAATCTTCTACTATTTTTTGAAGATAATATGATTTATAATATATGTGATAACTCATATAAATCTCTGGCCAGAGTGGATGAAAATTAGAATGTGTTTCTAATTGACATTCAAATGAGTTTCACCTCATAATCATAATATATTGGGATTATTGAGTTTGTTTTGTAAAGGGGTGAATTTTATTATTATTTTACAGTTTCCCCGAAACCATGCAAATTTTGAAAGAGAAAACTACTTTTGAGCGGAGACGAATATAATTTTTATGAGAATGCTTAAAACTTGCAACATATGAAAGTCGATTGGATAAAGATCCCAGAAGGATTATAAATACATGATTATGTTTAATATATATGCAAGAGATGCTAATACATTCTGAAATACAACTTCTTCCCTGAAGGAAGATGATAGTCACCGTTGTGAACACTTAAAAAGACAATTCTTGGTCCTGAAGTACCACATATCATAATGCGTAAGATATTCATTTATCTTGCTGATTATACATGTTCCGATTTATTAATTAATAAATTCACTAGCGGAGTTTAAAGCAAGTCGAATATGAAGACATGAGAATCTTGATGAGATACTTTTATTTGATCTCCACTAACCTATTCGACAAAGGTTTATATTGATTTTTTAGGTGCAAAATGTTTACATGATTATCATAATTTGCGTCTCAGAATTGAATATATATTCACATATGGTGGAGATGTTATTATTTTGGTTTACTATGAAATTAACAATTGCAGGCACTTCTTATGATTGTATCGTGATTTTGGCAACCCATAAGGATGTTCATTTATGTATATGGTTAAGATTGGAGATCTGACATTAAAGGTGATAGGACGAAGCACATTGATCCAAAGTTTTTCTTCATTCATGAGCTTCAACAAAGGGGATATGTTGATGTTTGTCAGATTCGCTCATGTGAGAATCTAGCAGATTTGTTCACAAAAGCACTTCCTACATCATCCTTCAGGAAATTGGTAAATAAGATTGGAATGTGTAAGCTTCGAGATGTATTGAAATGAGGGGGAGACATGATAGTTCAATTACATTACATTATGTGCAACACATGTACTCTTTTTCCTTCACTGGGGTTTTTCCCACAGGGTTTTTCCTAGTAAGGTTTTAACGAGGCATGTTGTTAGTACAAGTCATCCAAGGGGGAGTGTTATGTATAATTATGGATGACCCTTCAAACCTCCAACCATGACCCTTCAAACCCCCAACCTTTGATCTTTCAACTCTTGTAACTCGTGACTTTACAAGTCCATGTAACATCTATCTTATAAGCCTATAAATAGGCTCCAAACTTGAGCTTGTAGTTGATACAAATATATGAATAAAATGATAATCTCCCTTCTCTCTATTATCTAGCTCTCTCCATTGTTATATATATTATTATACAACAAAATCTTTCATTTTCAAAATCTTTTTTAAATCCTATACCGCAAACTTATAATATTGTAAGAGAAAATTGTCCCTAAATACATACTTAGGGGAGTTATACGAGTATTTCGTGCATTTACATTAAAAAATTTGTATTCACCTAAGTTAGGTGAGTACGTACTTAGGAGTATTAAGCTCATATGATAAATATCTACTACAAATGTTTGAAAAATCTCATAAGTTAATCACAAATTAGGTTGGGACAATTTTAAAATGGATTTTTTTTATTAATATGCCTCATTTTAAAATTTGATTTATAAATATATTCCATTTATAAATATATCTCATTTTCAAAAAAAATTACAATTTTCAATTAATCATGGTTAATTACACTACTTCATATTATTAAATGACAAATATAATCTTTTTTACAAAAAAATGATTTATAAATAAAATTATTAGGATTGTGAACTGAATTTTGTCGAAAATCTTGTAAACTAGTAAGATGCTCTTATAATTAAAGACTTGTTTAAATGCTCTAATGTTAAGTATGTGACTTAACTTTCTTTTGACTTGTACAATTACTACTACAATGATCTTTTTATCATATTAACGCACCAGAATCTTTAATAATTCATGTACAAAGTACACATATCGGTGATCTTAAATAATATCTATTTTATATATAATACTGCAACATACCCAACATACTTTTTGATGAAACATTTTATTCCATGCTAGCAGCCGTGTTAGGTCCTGATAAGTTTGTAGAAGGGGGGTTGAATACAAACTATACCGTTTTATCGAATTTGTCCTTTAAAAGATTTAACTGTTTAGAACAAATTAGTGCGGAATAAAAACTGAAACAATATTCAAGTTAAATAGAAACTCTATTAAACTTGAGGAGTGTTACAACTTTGATCACTGATTACAAAGAACTTAATAAAACAAATCTAGAATAAATTCGACATGAATTTATCTATTTTTGTAATAAAAAGGATCGAATACTAAAAAGTAGTTCGATATAAAATCTAGGGATTATGATCCGCTAGAAAGTCAAAGCAGTACAAGAGATACAATTCTTATGAATTAAATGTTGAAGAACAGTCAAGAATTAAATCTCTACAGAAAGTTTGATCTTTGCAGTTGAAGGTATTTAAGAAGAGCTTTCAATGGAATGTTTGTTTGCTTTTCTTCTGTTGTTTTTCATGTCTTCTGCCGTTTGACTTATAAATACAATCCACTTGAATGCATTCCACGCGCCAATCCACTTGCAGTGTATTATGGAAGACTTACTGAAATACAATTCTCTTATTGCCTTGGAAGACAATCGGTAAGACAAGCCAATGTACTTAGAAGACAATCGGTAAGACAAGCCAATGTACTTAGAAGACAATCGGGAAAACTATAAATTGCCCTAGGAAGACAATCGGTAAGACAGCCTTGGTAGTCTTCCTAGTTCAAAAATATAAGTCTTCCTAGTTCAAATATATTCTAATTTAAATAATTAATTAAATAAATTATGTATTAATTTAATTCTTTGCAGAATTAAATTAATAAATAATATACTTAATAATATTAATTATTTATAAGAGAATAAATAGAATTAGTTGACTTCTCTATTAATTCCAGAATCACTTAAAATTAGATAAATAACAAACACAATTAGTACGTTGACACTCGATGCACTGTCTGGTTCATGAGTGACTAACAACAATGTTTGTTCTTTATCTATTTGACTTTAAGCAGTGATTCACTTCCTTCTCATTCAAGAACTCCGTAATCAGTATCTTTTTCTGTCACCACTTGAAATCTCTGTCACTTTAATAAATCCACTGAGCTTGAATACTTCATTGAGGCTTGATCAATAAATTGAGCTTCTTTCAATGTAGAATCACTTCAAGTCTGTAGATGACTTTAATCTTCATTCTTTGACAGATATAACCTTCTGAGATTCCTGTGACAATTGATTTTTATTATTTACTTATTACATCTTAATTAAAGTTGAGTAGAATCCTCGGTGTTTACAAATAGGACTAGACATATGCCTTTCAATCTCCCCCTATTTGTTTGTTAGACAATAACAACCAAATACCTCTAGAGGATAACTCAACTAAAACAAGAAAAGATAAGACTTTTAAGAGCCAAGCAAATAATAAAAAGTTCTGGATTAAATATAACAATTTCCAGATTCAAACAGTAATGATAAATACAAGATAGATGTTCCTCTAGACTGAACATATGAATACATTTATCCTATCTTGAATCACCTAAGCTCTAAACATTTAAAATTTACAAACAGAGCTTCTTCAAATTTCAGACTCAATCATCTCTCCTTCTTCAAGTGCTTCAAGCAAATCCTTGTCCAGAACACGATCAGATTCAGAAGTAATGCCACTAGGTCTGACAGGTTGAGTTGTGACTTTCTTCAGCCTATTCTTCATTTGATGATATCTTTTGATATTTGCTATGCAATAGTCTTGAATCAAATCAGCAACTTCTGTCTTCTCTTGTGTAGCAAATCCTGAAGTCCTCAACATGTTCTCCAAGTAGACAAGATGCTTGGCAGGAAAATCCTTCAGAGATATTGGATCCACACCACAAGTCTGAAGTGCCCTTCCTTTAAAAAATTTTACTTCATAAGGCACTTCCACCACTTGTGGACTAGCTTTCATTGCAAAGTCTCTTAGCTGATCATGCAACAGCTCAGCTAATGGAGAAGTTCTTTTTACCTTGCACATGAAGACCCATAGTTCAGAGAGAGTTCTGCTTTCCAGAAGATTGAGAGACACTAAGAAAGTTCCCTCATTATGAGTATAAACATAGATCTTCAACTCCTCTCTAACTCTGTCATATCCAGTTGAGATCCTTGAAATCTCTGCATGAAGAGCTTTCATATATACTGTGTTGTCTGGATTGACCTTCTTGTATCTTTCCAACATGCTAAAAAACTTTCCATCATTATCTGAACCTGTTGAATGTGAAAACATATCTCTAGCTCTATCCCATTCTTCTCCAAGCTTCAGCCTCACATATAACTTCCTGTCCTTGACCTTTATATCATGAAGCCGTTGCTTTTCTTGATGTTCAGCTTTTTGGATAACTAGATGCTTTGAAATGATGTCAGAAACTTTAGCATTCTCCTCCTCTCTTCTCTTTAGATCAGCTTTCTGTCTTAACAGCTCAGCTTCAAAGGCAGGATCCACTTCAGGTTCATCTTCCCAGTCAGCATAGTCAGCCTCTCCTTCAACCTCCACTTCACCAAAGATATCTTCAGGGTTTTCTTCAGATTCAATATTGTCAAAATCTCCCTGTTCACCTTGATAGTAGTCAGCATCAGAAAAAGTTAACCTCTGTTTTCCTTTGTCCTTTACAGAACCAGAACCTCCAGCTTCTCCTCCTCTTTGTTTCTCCACATTCTCCCCCTTAGTTGAGGAATCCTCTACAGTTTGAGCTGTGGAAGCCCTAGGATTCACCTCAGACGTTCTCCTTATCTCTCCTCTATCTCCTCTTTCATCAGCATCATCCTCATCCTCATCATCTCCCTCAAAGAAAATTCTTTGCTCTTCAGTAGGTTGATGTGAATTCTTGATCATATTATACAAGTGCTTCATACCTTCATTCAGATGCTCCATTCCTCCTTCTATCTTGAAAATCCTTTCTTCATTAAACTTTTGATTTTCATCAGCTGTTTGCAGAATAAAGTCCACCTTGGTAGAAATGGCAGCTATCTCCCTGACACTCTCTGATATTTGAGCATTTGACATTGTAAGATCAGAGATGTCTGAAGCCACTAGTACTTGAGATTGTTGGATTGAATTCAGCTTCGGGAGGAGATTATCCTTCAATCCTTGTAAGTCATCTTTCACAGTACCCAGCTGATTTGATACAGAGGTGGTAGATTGTGCAACCACTTGTGCTTTTAGAATTGTGTTTTCAGCCTGGGTCTCTTGCAACTTCTTCTGTAGATCAGCTAGCTGTTTTAACAAAGCAGTGTTTGTGTCAGTGTGTGCACTCACCTCAATTGCTCTCAGTGGTGTTTCACTCAACTCACGTGCTTGTGTTTCACTCGGTGTTTGACTCATATCTCTCACCACTAACTGTCTGTCTAGATTCTCAGTGGATGTACCTGCAGTAAAAATCACCCTAGCCCCTTCAAGAGAGGTCAGAGGTGGTGCAATGGGAGTTCGCGAATCCCAATCCCCAATGAATTCCAAATCAGATTGAATTTGAAACTGAATTGCTTCAGTGTTGGATTCATTAGGTTGCCTTCCACTTTCTCCAGTAAAAACTGCGAGTGGAAAATCCCTTAGGGGAGCCAGAGATGTTCCCTCTGGGAGGGGAGAAAATGATTCTATTTGAGTTGGCGAAGAATCAGATTTTCCCTCAGATGCCTGTGAAGGCACTTCTACCGTAACTATGGTAGGCACTGTTTCAAAGTCAAAAGTAAAGTGCTCTCCTGACATGGTGTCCTGAGTGTCATCTAGATGGATATCTTCTCCCATTGTGAGTAATGGGAGTGTGCTTGACTCAGTACAAGATGCCATGGCCCGATGGCGAATTTCAATAGATCCACCCTGTTGAGAGGATGTCTCCAGAGACTGTGTAGTGGCCATATCAATGTCCATATCCTTTTGAGAGGATACAGATGGGCTAACAGTTGTCTCCCTATAGGTTTTTCTTTTCTTTAAGGGTGGAGACAGAGCTGTGGGAACACTCATTTCAGCTATATCACTAACATTTCTTGAACTGGTTTGTACATTAGGCTCAGATTGTGTTTCAGGAGTGTTTGACTCTCTGTTTGGCTCTATGACCTGGGTCAGAGACTGTGGATCTACAATCTCTGGGTCAGCCCTAACAACCACTTGGGTTTCAATTAAAGTACCAGAAGAAGAACCAAGGTTAGGAATAACTACCTGCAGTGGTACTGGATGTGGTTCGGGAACTTGTTCACCAAAGATAGGAAGATTAATGAATTGTCTCATGAATGGTGAAACAAGAACAGGTATGGTGGTAAATTTGGATGAGACATCAAGTCTAGTGTAGAATTTGGTGTCTGTGGTTGGAGAGGTTTCAAATCTAGCTTCTCGAAACAGTTCTACCTGCTCAGCAGTGAGAAGATGATTAATGATAAGAGTTAGAAAGCGAGGGTACCAACACCTTACTTTCACACCATTATCAGAATCTCTCCTAGAGTGAGCAAGCCTGTTGAGCAAAAGGTTCCACAGAATCTCAGCAAAGTTCAATCTACGACCAAATACTATAGCATAGGCAATGTATTGATTAAGACTGGTAATGCAATGAAAGTTTGTTTTTGTGCAGTTACCAAATACCCTAGCTATAGTATCAAAGAACAGATCCCATTCCCTTACAACAAAAGTTTTTGACAATTTTACCATTTGAAAGGGACCCTGATAATGAATATTCACAAAGAACTGTGTTAACTCATCATCAGTGGGTAATGGATCAAACCTGTCCTTTGGAAAATGCAACACATCACAAAATAAATCAAAAGTAACTGTATATTGCTGGTTGAGAATATTGAAAGTAAAAGATTTTGAATCTCCAGCAATAACAGCACTTGAACACAACATCCGTAATGGATCAATTTTCAGAAGTGCAGTGGCACAAATAGCATAACTAACACAAGTATTGCTATTTAAAAATTGAATCCACGGTCTGAAACGTTCCACCTTACACCTAGCCGGATCAAAATACCCAACAAAATTATTTAAAACTAATTCAAAATTATTAGGATCCATTTTAAATAAAACAATAAAATTTTAATTAATTTAAATAAAAATAAAATTTTAGGGATTTTTAGAATTAATTAAAATTACAAAAATCCACAAAATTAAATTTTATTAAAATTAATGAATTTTGAACTTTTAGATCCTAAAAATTCGAACTAAACTTTTGAAATGCAAAAAAAATATTGGGCACTTGAGTTTCAAGAACACACACAGTTAACACAAAGTTCAATACACAGAACCTAAGTAAGATCAAACACACACAGTTTACTTAGCAATGCAAAAATCCACAAGACGAAAATACAAAACAAAAAGCAAAAAAAATCGGACAGCAATTCGACTTGTAAGATAGGATTTTGAAAGAACAGTAATAGATTGCTAAGTAATGACTTGAGCAACAATGGGAATGATCAAAGATTTCTGTAGAATGAAGAAATTCGAAGGGGGTTTTGTGAAGAAGAAAACTGATAAGAAAATGCTAAGTGAAAAATGTAAGTACTGTATGTATATAAACAAAAATTAAACTGTTAAAATTCAACACAGAAGACAAGTCAAACGTTTTATTACAGAATGTACTGGGAAGACAATCGGGAAGACTTAGGATAGTCTTCCCGGTAGTCTTCCTAGTACAATACTTAGAAAGTCTTCCGAATTAAATTAAAACAGAAAAACAGAAATAAAATCAAATAAAAGGAGAGTCTTCCCGATAGTCTTCCTAGTTCAAAAACTGGGAAGACTTCGAAAAAGACTTAAAATAAAAAGGAAAAAACAAAAAACAAAAAGAAAATTTACATTGTTTTCCCGGTAGTCTTCCTAGTGTAAAACTGGGAAGACTTACCAAAAAAATTCAGAATAAAATCCGAATATTAAAAAGAAAATGCTGAACAACTAAGAAAATTGCAAGAAAAATATATAAAATTCTAGAAAAATTCACAGAAAATTCCATAAATCCTAGAAAAATATGCAGAATATTAGAAATGCATAAAATTAATATAAACTTGCAGAAAAATTCAAACAACAATATTTACAATCTGAAAAATATCTAAATAATTCTAAATAAATATATTTTCAATAAAAATACATTTCTCCACTTAAAAAATATGAGAAAAATATTTTTAAAGAAAATAAATTATTCAGAGTTATTTAAATACACAAGCAAGTAATATTAACAGAGAATTAGCAGCAAATATTAGTTAAATGACAAGAGAAAATGAATTTTGAAATAACAAACCTGACAGATATATTGTTAATCACTAAGACTGTTTAACATACCCAATTTACCAACCAACTTGATAAATGTGGATTCATCAACAGATTTAGTGAATATATCTGCAGTCTGTTCTTCTGTGGGTACAAAATGTAACTCCACAGTTCCATTCATGACATGCTCTCTGATAAAATGATACCTGATGTCAATGTGCTTCGTTCTCGAGTGCTGCACAGGGTTGTTGGAGATTGCTATGGCACTTGTATTATCACAAAATATGGGAATTTTGTCTAATGCAAAGCCATAGTCCTTTAATTGATTCCGTATCCATAAGATCTGAGCACAACAGCTTCCAGCAGCAATATATTCAGCTTCTGCTGTTGAATTGGAAATCAACCTACCTCCTAGGAATTGACAACTCCCAGAGGTACTCTTTCTATCCACAACACTACCTGCATAATCAGAATCTGTATATCCAACAAGATTAAAACCAAAATCTTTAGGGTACCAGATACCTAGATTAGGTGTACCCTTAAGATATCTCAAGATTCTTTTCACAGCAATGAGATGAACATCTCTAGGGTCCGCTTGGAACCTTGCACACAAGCATGTAGCATACATAATATCTGGTCTACTAGCAGTAAGATAGAGTAAGGAGCCAATCATACCTCTGTAGCTTGTAACATCTACCTTGATAGATTTGTCAGAAGCTCCAAGTTTGATTCCTGTTGAAGATGGAGTCCTTGCTGATGCTGAATCCTCCATATGATACTTCTTTAGGAGTTCTTTGAGATACTTGGATTGACAAATAAATATACCATTTGACCTTTGACTTACTTGCAATCCAAGAAAGAACTTCAGCTCACCCATCATACTCATTTCAAACTTACTCTGCATTAGCTCAGCAAATCTCTTACAGAGATTATCATTAGTAGACCCAAATATGATGTCATCCACATAGACTTGGACTAATATCATATCACTTTTGTGTTTCTTTGAAAAAAGAGTTTTGTCTATGATACCTCTAACAAAACCATTTTCTAAAAGAAAACCAGAGAGAGTGTCATACCATTTTCTTGGGGCTTGCTTGAGACCATAGATAGCCTTGAAGAGAAAGTACACAAAGTCCAGCAGCTCCTGATTTTCAAAGCCAGGGGGCTGTTCCACATACACTTCTTCATCAAGTTCACCATTCAGGAATGCACTCTTAACATCCATTTGATAGACTTTAAAATTGGAGTAAGCAGCAAATGCTAAGAACATCCTGATGGCCTCAAGTCTAGCCACTGGTGCATAGGTTTCATCATAATCAATGCCTTCAGCTTGAGAATACCCTTGTGCAACCAGTCTTGCCTTGTTCCTTGTAACAATGCCATCCTCATCTAGCTTGTTCCTGTATACCCATCTAGTACCAACTACTTTCTTGTTCTTTGGCCTGGGTACCAGCTTCCAGACTTGTTGTTGTTCAAACTGATTGAGTTCATCTTGCATAGCAATCACCCAATCTGGATCAGTAAGTGCTTCCTCAGTTTTCTTTGGCTCCATTTTAGATAGAAATGCTGAGAAAAGACATTCATTCTGAGAAGCACTTCTAGTTTTAACTCCAACATCTGGATCACCAATGATCAGCTCAAAAGGATGACCTCTATTCCAAACAGTCTGTCTTGGAAGATTTGATCTTGATGATTCGCCTTGAAATTCACTTTGATGTTGTGAGTGACTAGTTGATCCTTCATTTGCTCCCCCTGAGTTGTTGCTTGTCTGCCTTGATGATTCTTCTCCAGTGTTAGTGGTATCTCCATTGTTACCAATGTTTCCACCACCATCACCAGGATTAATATCATCATTGTTATTATCATTTCCAGCAATAACTTCAGGTGGGGCATCATCATCTGATTCTGAGTCTGGCAAGTTATCAAACTTCAGCTCTTCAGATGAATCTTCTTTTTGGATATTGGGGAACTTAGTGTCATCAAAAGTAACATTGACACTTTCCTTTACTGTGTGACTGCCAACCACATAAACCCTGTAAGATCTTCTGGAATAACCAACAAAAATAGCTTCTTGTGCCTTTGCCTCAAACTTGCCACGTTTAACATTTTCATCTAAAAGCACAAAGCATCTTGCTCCAAATACATGAAAGTACTTGACAGTTGGTTTCTTGTTGTTCATGATCTCATACGGAGTCTTCATTAGGTCTTTGTTGATTAAAGTTCGATTCTGAGTATAACAAGCTGTATTCGCTGCTTCAGCCCAAAAGTACATTGGAAGTTTGGACTCACTTAACATAGTCCTAGCAGCTTCAATCAATGTACGATTCTTTCTTTCCACTACTCCATTTTGTTGAGGAGTTCTAGGGGCAGAATACTGTCTTGTTATTCCTTTATCAGCACAAAAGTCATTCAGAATGGCATTCTTGAATTCCGTACCATTATCTGACCTTATGGCTCTAACAGGGAATCTAGAATCCAGCTCAATCAACTTCACATGGCCAATCACCAGAAATGGGGTCTCATCCTTGGAATGTAGGAATAAAACCCATGTATATTTTGAATAGTCATCAACAATCACAAGTGCATATTGTTTCTTTGACATGGACATCACATTAACTGGACCAAACAAATCCATGTGCAGTAGCTGAAGAGGTTCAGTTATTGATGATGTGTCAGTGCCCTTGTGAGAAGCTTTCTTTGACTTTCCCTTCTGACATGCCTCACACAGTCCTTCCTGTGTAAATTCCATCTGAGGCAAACCTCTAACTAATTCCCTCTTGACTAAGGAGTTCATAGTTTTGAAGTTAAGGTGAGACATCTTCTTGTGCCATAGCCAACTATCATCTGATGAAGCTTTAGCATAAAAACAATTAACTTCATCTTTGAATCCAGAGTTCAGATCAGCTATGAACAAGTCACCTTTCCTTACTCCTTGAAGAGCAGGCTTTCCATTCTTCTTGTGAGTAATCTGACACTTCTCTCTTTCAAAGGAAACAGCATATCCTCTGTCACAGAACTGACTGATGCTGAGAAGATTGAACGTCAGACCTTCCACAAATGAAACATCTTCAATGATAACATTACCGTACTTCAAACAGCCATATCCTTTCGTAATACCCTTGCTGTTATCTCCAAAGGTAACTACTGGGCCAGCTTTCACAATCACATCTGATAGCAGGGCTCTATCTCCGGTCATATGCCTTGAACAGCCACTGTCCAGAATCCACATAACTCGGTTTACCTGTTTAACTCCCTGCAATATCAGATTGATTAGTCCTTCTTCGGAGCCCAAAATTGATTGGGTCCGGCATACTTAAAGAACTGGCCTTTGTCAGGCAAAACAACATTTCTAACTAAAACTACTTCATCCTCTTTCACATAAGAGCGTTTCCATTTATAACCAGCCTTAACACATTTCTGAGTAGGCTTAGGGATAAATGAATCCACTCTAGTCTGAGGAGGACTAGTAGTCTTTGTTTTAACATGCTTCTTATTATTAACATGTTGACGTGGAGCAGTCTTATCACTAGATACATGCTTTTTATTAAAGAAAGCATACATAACATTAAAAGCACAAGACATGCAATTACCCACACCACATGCTTTATGAGAAGAATTAATAGCAGGCATGTTAGTTCTACAGTTGTTTTGATCCAATTTATGGATATCTGATTTAGTCTTTTTAGTTGTAGCAACTTTGACTGGAATATCAGATACACACTTTTTGGATTTCTCAGCTTCTAAGGCAACATCTTCTTCATGAATCTCCTCAGCAATAATGATAGAAGATTCATTCAGAGGCTCTGCCTCAGACTCCTTACAGAAGGGTGTTTTAATACCCTTAAGAATATAAGGAACAGCCTTTCCTTCTTCTCTGACCCTACAAGGTGTATTAATACCAAGCAATCCTATAGCCTCATTATAATCATAACCTATACTGACATGATTACCAACAGCTTGCTTATTGAGAATTTCTTTAGCAGTCTTACAAGAACTGAAATAAGCATTAGCTTTAGTCTTCAGCTCACTAATCTCTTTCTTAAGAATGGTTTCCAGTTGAATATAACATTTAACCCTATTCTCCAGAAAAGCAATTTTCTCATTAAGTTCATCCTGATTAACATGCACAAGTTTCAAATCTTTTAATTCCTTTTCAAGATTTGTGTTTAAAAGATTTATTCTATCATTTTCAGTGCGTGCACAACTTATGGTGCCACCAAGATGATAAATCATTTCAGCGTCAGTAAAGGTTACCTCTGACATGTATCTGGATGAAGTGCTTTCCTCTTTAGCCATTAAAGCAAGGTTCCCAATCTCACCTGCTTCTTCATCACTGTCAGTGTCATCCCAACTCTTTCCCTCAGCAACATAGGCCTTCCCAATCTTGTTCTTCTTGCTAGAATCAAATGTGTTTCTAGTCACTTGCTTTGGCTTTCTGCACTCAGTAGCAAAGTGACCCAACTCATTGCAATTGTAGCATCTGATTATACTCCTTTCCACAGTTCCAGTTTTGTAGCCACCCCTTGTGCCACTTGAAGATGAAGATCCACCTCTCTGAAATCTGGGTCTGAACTTAAGATTGGGATTCCTCTTGAATCTAAACTTCCCAAACTTTCTGACTATCAAAGCCAAATCACCATCCTCCAGCTGATCAAGTTCTTCCAAAGAATAGAAGTCACCACCAGATTGATCAATGGATGTTAATCCATATTCAGCATCAATAACATTCATGTGAGAACTGGAAGGTTGAACAGCCTTCACTTCCAGTTTCTGTGGGACTTCAGCAGCCAATGCAGTGGAGGTACCAACAATCCTTCCAGTTCCATACAGCTCCTTCTGTTGAATCTGCTCCAGCTCATAGGTCTTCAAGACACCATACAATCTTTCCAAAGCAAGCTCATTCATGTCTCTTGCTTCTCTAATAGCAGATATCTTGTGCTCCAAATGAGGTGGAAGTGTAAGAAGGAACTTCTTGTTAATCTCCTTGTTGGTGTAATGCTTCCCATTGAGATTCAGATCATTGATTAATTTGTTGTATCTCTCAAAAACCTGAGAGATACCTTCACCAGGGTTTGATCTGAAATGCTCATATTGTGAAGTGAGAATTTCCAGCATATTCTCCCTAACCTCTTCAGTCCCCTCATTGATTATCTCTATGGTTCCCCAAATATGTTTGGCAGTTTCACAATTTAGGACATGATTATGCATGATAGGATCAAGACTCTCAATAAGGATCAACTGAAGACAGGAATCCAAGGTAACATCCTCTTTCTCATCAGGAGTGTATTCCTTGGGATCTTTAGGGTACATCCTAGCAGCCCTAGTCACAACATTATCCTCAACAACTTCAGGATCAATAATCATAGGGAGTTTGGGACCACTCTTCAGCACATCCAAGTATTTAGGATTTGCAACCTTAAGAAATAGGAGCATTTTCTTCTTCCACATTGGATAATGCTCCTTGCTGAATATTGGGATTTTAACTGTCCCCACTTTCTGTGTAGTAGACATCTTTTGAGATTTTTAGAAAAATAAAATTCAGAGTTAAGAAAAAAATCTCAAACAATTGGATCTTTGATTAGTATATCAATCAAAAGGCTCTGATGCCAATTGTTAGGTCCTGATAAGTTTGTAGAAGGGGGGTTGAATACAAACTATACCGTTTTATCGAATTTGTCCTTTAAAAGATTTAACTGTTTAGAACAAATTAGTGCGGAATAAAAACTGAAACAATATTCAAGTTAAATAGAAACTCTATTAAACTTGAGGAGTGTTACAACTTTGATCACTGATTACAAAGAACTTAATAAAACAAATCTAGAATAAATTCGACATGAATTTATCTATTTTTGTAATAAAAAGGATCGAATACTAAAAAGTAGTTCGATATAAAATCTAGGGATTATGATCCGCTAGAAAGTCAAAGCAGTACAAGAGATACAATTCTTATGAATTAAATGTTGAAGAACAGTCAAGAATTAAATCTCTACAGAAAGTTTGATCTTTGCAGTTGAAGGTATTTAAGAAGAGCTTTCAATGGAATGTTTGTTTGCTTTTCTTCTGTTGTTTTTCATGTCTTCTGCCGTTTGACTTATAAATACAATCCACTTGAATGCATTCCACGCGCCAATCCACTTGCAGTGTATTATGGAAGACTTACTGAAATACAATTCTCTTATTGCCTTGGAAGACAATCGGTAAGACAAGCCAATGTACTTAGAAGACAATCGGTAAGACAAGCCAATGTACTTAGAAGACAATCGGGAAAACTATAAATTGCCCTAGGAAGACAATCGGTAAGACAGCCTTGGTAGTCTTCCTAGTTCAAAAATATAAGTCTTCCTAGTTCAAATATATTCTAATTTAAATAATTAATTAAATAAATTATGTATTAATTTAATTCTTTGCAGAATTAAATTAATAAATAATATACTTAATAATATTAATTATTTATAAGAGAATAAATAGAATTAGTTGACTTCTCTATTAATTCCAGAATCACTTAAAATTAGATAAATAACAAACACAATTAGTACGTTGACACTCGATGCACTGTCTGGTTCATGAGTGACTAACAACAATGTTTGTTCTTTATCTATTTGACTTTAAGCAGTGATTCACTTCCTTCTCATTCAAGAACTCCGTAATCAGTATCTTTTTCTGTCACCACTTGAAATCTCTGTCACTTTAATAAATCCACTGAGCTTGAATACTTCATTGAGGCTTGATCAATAAATTGAGCTTCTTTCAATGTAGAATCACTTCAAGTCTGTAGATGACTTTAATCTTCATTCTTTGACAGATATAACCTTCTGAGATTCCTGTGACAATTGATTTTTATTATTTACTTATTACATCTTAATTAAAGTTGAGTAGAATCCTCGGTGTTTACAAATAGGACTAGACATATGCCTTTCAAGCCGCGTGTACATCACATCAACAGTCACATGTGAAAACATAAGTACCAAACTCCTCGACCACAGAACCAAATGTCTTTTTCAGCAATTAGCCCTCGTCTTACCACATTCGCGACCCACTAGAAGGGCTGGTGTTTCCTCTCTTCTCTCCAAATGGTCTGACACGATTACGGAGGAAAAAGATTGAACAACTGATGAGCTCTAACGGAGATGCGTTTGTAACTGTCTGGGTTCTGCGTCTTCCGATCATTACGTGATTGAAATCTTTCGGTGCGGAAGCGATGGTATGTGGAGATATGAATGCGAGTTGTTGTTGTTTTTAGGTTTTTAATTGTTTCGTATGTCATGTTATTGTGATAGTTGTGGCCTTCGTATTTTGGATGTGTTGTTAGCGTTATATGAATCATATTGTGTGTAGTTTAAGTTATTAAATCATTATATGATCTGTTTTGATTCCATATTTGTTATGCATGCCTTGATTGCTTATATGATGTATATTGGAGTGTTTGATTTGTTTTAGTGCAGTTTTATGTCTTTCATAAGAATTAATTTGCTGGAGGATTAGTTAGCTTAGAGGAAAAGCTAGGCTTAGGTTATAATAAGCAAACTCGCAACAAGGTTAGTTAACCAAAAGAAAGATTAAATCTCTGGTTTTTAACAAAAATTTAAGAACTAACCATAGAAGCAGTAGTTTGTTGTCATCTCCTTTTTCAATTATTAGGATACCACAAGTAGTTCAACTTAGGGAACAGCCTAATAGCGTATTCAGCCTCTTCTACTTGCACCTTCTATAATTGTGGTTTGAAACTTCAAGGTAATTTCCAGAGGCCTAAACTCATCACAAACTTCCCAAAGTGCATTATAATCGCATTAGTTCTACCTAGCCTCTACCTCTATACTCTTCTTTATGTCACTATCTATTAAATTTTTTTTTTACTCTAATTGATTATTATGATGAAATAAGTTTTATGTTGTTTGAATTTTTGTTCTGGTTATTGGTAATAGTTTCAGTTTTCTAATGCAATGTTTTTTCACTTCCTGCCTGAACCATATTCTATTTACGGATATTTCATTTTGGACTTGCAGATGCGACAAATTTATCATGTCAGCATCCTAAATAACCCCTGCCTCCTTTGTGATGTTTGAATTTTTTTTTTAACTTTTACGGATGACTTGCACATGCAAAGCGAAAACGTAAATGATTATGAGAGAAAATTATTATGGTTGAGCTCCAATTGAATTTCTAAACCCCCCCCCCCCCCCCCATAAATCTAAATGAAATTATATTATGTTTACGTGAATATTGAGGGACATACACGAGCGAAGAGAAAGATGTGCGATCGGAGAGGATAACGGCTCTCATAATCAGGGTTAGGGAATAGAAATGACAAGAAGAGGAAACAACGGAGAAAGAGAAGCCCCTTAAAAGGCATACGTTTCTTAGTAAAAATTGATATAATTTGTATAAATTTCCAATCAGTGTAAATTGTTGATTTCATGCAACATGTTTTGTCTCTTAATTTCATTTTGGTTCGGTTTTATTGCAGGTCCAGCTGCTGATGGATGAGATGTTGCATCTGAGCCTCTAACGGCTGTTGCTAGGGATAAACAAAAACTGCACCAAAAATCGAGACTTAATTATCTTGCTTGTGTTGGCTGGCGACCTTGGAAGCACCTTGCCGGGAACTTAGTTAATAAGCTTGATGTATGTGTCGAAATTGGTATGCTTGGAGCACTCAAATTTAGATCTCAACTATTCTGGCTAAATTTCGGCAAACCATTGTCATTGTTGGTTGTGTTTTAAATTTTTTCTATCAACCCACCGCAATATTGCATAATAGTGGAATTTTTTTAATTTCTTCGCTGGCTAGAACAATAAGAAAGAAATTTGACCTTTGTTAGAATGCCTTTGACGCGAACTTGTAAAAAAATGACATGTAACATGTTCTCTATTAGTTTTCTATAATCTATCTTTGCATCTCTCATCCGCTTAGCCTACTAACGAGGTGTTATTTCATTCAATAGGTAATACTACTATAGTCGCTTCAGATTTCAGAGTCTCTAAAAGCATTATTGTAAATAATGGAGCAATTCATTCGATCTTACGAGGGAATAGGTGAAGTAGGTAGGTCCTTTAAGTAAAGTACACTACTATCTAGAATGACTTCTTCACTTCAGTTTCATTTAACTTCAAGCAGGGTGTGATTCTTTGTGTTAAACACTGAAAAATACAGAACTCTATCTATAATGTTTATATTTCGAGCTATATTAGATCTGAATGATTTGCTTTTTTAATCTTAGTGTTGAAATGTTATCAAATCTAACTTCTTGGAGGATATGGGAACATTAACAGTTTGAGAAAACAAATAGCAAAAATAAATTTCTAATTACCGGTATCTAGCGATATTTTAGTTTTGTTTCTCAGAAGTTTATATGTAATAATTATTTATCAGCATTTGTTTTTTCTTGCCCGGATGAAGTTGTCAGGCGTGCTGGATTGGTTTGGCCGGTGCACTTGGAATGTTTTCTCCTCTTGCTGTGTTTTTTGTTCATTTATAATATATTCAAATCTTATGCTTGCATTGTCCGGTCTATAATATGTTTTGTATGTTTTCCACATGTAAACTTTATCTTGAAAATCAAAAGAGATGTTATTAAGAAAATCAGATTTAAGTGTGTCACTGATGTATTGATGATTCAGAATCTCAATAGTGTTTGTTAATGTAGCTTTTATGAAGCAACTTCATCCCTAAAAATCAGGCTATCAACAGCATTTAAAAAACCTGAAAGTCCTGGACAGTGGCAACAACATGGCGAGTTCAGATTTCTTCTTAATTTTATTGGAACTTAAGGGTTGGTATTGTATTAAAACCGTTTATTGACTTTCAATGAATATTTCCTGCTGAATAAGTTTTATCCATTCAAGAATTTATAATGACTTTCAAAGAGTTGATTAAATTCTACATAGCATTCAAGACTTTTATTTGAATGACTTTTGATGATGATGTATTGGCACTTTACAGTGATGATGCAACTCTGAAAGTCGGGCTATATCAGCAGGAAAAAGCACAATGACCCGATCAATATAGGTAAAGGCACTTGTGACCATACCTGCCAATTGGTAATTTGATGACTATTTCAATGCAGAATTTATGTGTTAGTATTCTCCTATTTAATAAGGTTATAAATCCCTTTTTAGATGCTATATGTATCATTGGTGAATTACAAAAAAAAATGCATAGTGTTTTCGTTACTTTAATATCTATGAGGTGGTGCATCTTTACTATAAACATCGTAAAACTTCACACCCTAGATAATATATTATACTGCGTAAAAATGATGCTCACAAGAAAGTTTCAGTTCTCGGATAGTAGAAATATTTAGTACTCGATCAGACACAAGAAACAACTCACATTGTTACTATAAATTGATACTAAAATAGCGATGTCTAGGATATATACATTAAACTCAACTTTTTTGTGCTGTGAAAATAGTCTCCTTTTATATATATGTTAGGTGGACTTTATAGTCACTACATATTAAAGAAGAAGGTTCTTTAGATACTTGCATGTGACATGCCCCATTAAATTTTAAAGTCACAACACACATGTCAAACATTTCTTAGCTACGTAGCTTATGTCTTTTGTGTATAAGTTGACATCTTCTGAATTAGTTTATCCGTCTTGTAAACAGGGTTGAATATCATTAGATAAAACTGTTGTGACCAGTAACTGGAGAGAAACAATCATTACGCTATATTACGCACGATATGCTACATATATAGCAGTAGTACCCTTGTTGTCTTTGTTATTTATTTAGCATATATATAATATTTCTAACTTATTCAGCCTATTACGTTATCTATGATGACTCTTCCATTGAAACCCTGAGTTACGCTTAACGTTTGTACAGCTATGGCACCTTCAGAGCTTCTTTCTTCTTTTTTGGCTAAATTACTTTCGGAGCTTTAGTTTACAAGTAATTTAGAATTTATAATCTGCAGATGTTTGGCAATTACCTTCGGAGCTTTTGTGCATATCTTTAGCAATTTACAAGTTATTTAGCTGTCATTAACCAACATGTGTCTTTAGTTGGATCAATTCAAGAGTCCTGTTCATATATGTTTATGTTAATTAATATAAATTACCTTGGATTCTATAATATCGTTTGATGCTCCTTCGATGCTTTTCTTTCATGGCTAAGCTTATTTGTGATGGCAATTGTATAATGTCGTTGTGGGAGTTAGGCTTTAATATTAATCGTCATCTAACTTCTCCTCCTAATTAGTTTTTTCTCCGCAAAAAGGAACAACTTGTTGTTAAAATGAGTTGAGCATCGAGTATCTCATCAATTTTTTGTGAGGCTCGGCTTACTTTCTAGGGTAGTCTTCTAGATTTTATTGGAATGAGTTGCTATTGTTGTTGGTAAAAACCAGATTGTATATATAAGCTCTTCAGTTTTGGGGTCACAGGTTTTAATAAACATATGAGTGTGTATATTGGTGATGACCATCACTTGATTCAGAATATTAAAGTACACACTTTATTATCCAATATTAAGATTATCACAAAATTTGGGATTATCACTTTATTATACTCCACATAATATGCATTCTTTTTTGTATTTCGTTTTGGTGAAGACACTATTTTTATGTGTCTTTTAAAAGACTGATATGTGTATATATACACTACAATATTGCATTGATGTTGATAATTGTAGGTTTAGGGGTTTTATCATATAAGCTATTGGCACTAATCAACTCCATAAGTTAAAACTTTTGCCCTATTCATCACACATAGGACTTGCCTTTATGGCCACTGCTCAACTACACTCTACTTTATGTCTGTTGTGTGAAAGAAAAGGATATTCGTGTAGAATTCTGTTTTGAGCCATTAAATTAGTGGCAGGGACGGGATTTGATTTTAAATTTGTTTACTTACTATATTAATTGGAATTGAAGTTATTAATCTTATATTAGCTTATAATAATTATTGCTTTTATCTGTTGCAGCCATCGTTAGTTATAAAATTATCATCCCCATGAGAGTCACAAGCCCGACGCTGAATTTTAAATTACACAAATACACTTTAATGTTAATTCCACATCATTTCATCTCCATGTATCTTAAATTTGTTGTATTATGCTTAGACCCTTGAACTATTATGAAAAAGGAACTACTTGAGATTATGTGATCAAACAAAGTTTGTACCTTTTGAGGCTTCCCGGCATCTAAATATTTATTTGAAGCTCATTTATATTGTACAAGTATATAATTATTTTCCAGAATGTGTTCTGCCATCTGCTACATCCAAAAAGTTTGGTGCATAACTCTTGTCAAATAACACTCATCTCAGTTTCCCAAACATGTTTTTCTTTTGGTAATTTTTTTTTGTTTCTGATCTTTCATGATTGGAAAAAAAAAACTGAAATTATATGTTATGTTAACATGCAAATCGATATTCAAGTAATATTTTATGCATTTACAACAATAACAGCTCTTAACTAAACAAAGACCTATGTCTTCATCTTATGATGTCTATGCTAAGCACCAATGACCTCCTCGAGACCTGAGCTCATCAATCAAAAGTTACTATACAAGCGGCCAACAATAGTGATGCACCATGTGTTTTTCACATGTAATTCATAATTAAATCATAATCATAGTCTGAAACCACTATTAATCCTGACATGCATTAGGTTTTTGTAAATCTTGATTTGCATATAATTTTTTAAGAGAGTGGTTAGTTTTATAATATTTGTACAAAGAAAACCTTATTCATGTTAGTGTTTTGTTGCTATTCGGTAATCAAGAGAAACATAGACAAAATGAAGGCATTTTGCTAGCTCGGCTTAGTTAAGTGATTTTGTTTGGTCATTATATTGTTCTTCCTCTTTGTAACAGTTATAATCTTTTTGGCTAAGCTTAATATTTTTCAACATCTTTCGCTAAATAGGGTGGTGCATAGAAATGGTAGATACAATTTCAACGAAGTCAAGTATCAAGAACGTAATATTGCTACACAGTGTTTTCTTGTACTTTTAACCTACATGAAGCACGTGTTGAATATGATTTTCTTTTTTTGCAGGCAAGAACCTCAAGTTAACCTAAAGTTAAAGCCAAATGATTCAGAACTCCTATTGTAGGCAATTTGTCGTTCTCTATCGAGGAATCAAAAAAGAAATTGAAGATGCAAAGCTGAACAAATATCAGACAAAAGACACACATTAGCAAGCCTTTCAGTTTCACTGTCCCTTAAAAAAGGGAAGTAATGGAATATCCCGATAGCAAACATCCGAGAGAGAAGATGTTGAGAAATGGATCATTGTTTTCGCCCCTGGACAAACTTTACTTTAGAACCTTATGTACTACAGCCCAACAAAACATAACAAAACTCTCAGTCAACTAATGGAAGCAAGGAAAGATGTATATAACATCTTCTTGATTGCATTTACAGTCCCAAATCTGTACTCAAATGAATAAGTTCTTTTTCGCTTTGTGGCACCTACAGGTGCTCAGCGAGTATGTGGACTTCGTGAACAATGAATGGTTACCTGACTTGGAGAGCTCGAGGAGACCTCATCAGACTTAGCCATGAGGGCTAGATTCACATATTCCTCTTCCTCTTCATCATCAGTATCATCCCAACATTTTCCCTCAGCCACATAGGCTTTTCCCTGTCCTTTCTTGAAGTGTCCACTTGACCCTTTATCCATCCTTTGATTTTGCTTTGGCCTTCTGCATTCAGTTGCAAAATGACCAAGCTCATTGCAGTTATAACACCTAAAATTGGATTTGTCCACCATCCCTGTTTTGTAACCACCTCTTGTGGCACCACCTTCAACCTTGGAGAAATTCCCTTTGCTGAACCTTGATGTCTGACCTTGAGACTTATATGGCTTGTTTCTCTTGAACCTTATGTTTCTGAACTTCTTAGCCATGTAAGCCATAGTTGGATTGTCCATCTTTTCCATTTATTCTATTGAATAGAAGTCTTCATCTTCAATATCAGTTAGCTGCAGTACTACCTTCTCATCATCATCCACAACCTCCTCAATCTTTAGAGAGGTTTGTAAAGCATAATGTAACATAAGATGTAAAAGAGATAACTACAACTCAACAAAGGACAAGACAGACAATAATATTAACAGAAGCACAGGAATCCAGAATCAAAGAAGAAAAGGTAAACTCAAAAAATCAAAATACGTTATGTATTCTTGAAGTCCGTAAACAGGTCACGGAAAGAAGTTCATGAAAATGTTCAAGCCTCAGTGACAGCAAAAGAAACAAGACTTTCAAGACGACAGAAGTATGTGAATGATTTAGGGTTCAGTACCACGGGATTCCAGTGATGAAGCAACCAGAACGACAAGGGACTTATCAGCAGCATTGAATTGAAGACATAAAAGAAGAATTGATCAAGTGTTATTCATCTGTGAACCAGACCAGTTGCACTAGGTGACGGCACTAAAAAGATCAAGTTGTTTTATCGTCTCAGAAGAAATTGATACAGTCTAAAACTGAAACACCCTGAACCTGAATGGATTTTCTAAAAGGTCAAGGACAAGGAAAAGAGTTCGATGGTTTTATTGTTTATAAAAACCATCGAAGGTGACATAAAGAAAATCAAAAGAAAAGGATTCGATAGTTTTCTAAATTAGAAAACCATCGAATGAAAAGCATAAAGTAAATGAATACTTTAATAAAGTAAGTATTACATTCGATAGTTTTTATTTAAAAACTATCGAATTGAATAATTACTTTATTCATTCGATACTTTTCAAATTAGAAAGAAGGTGAAAAGTTTGTTTGTCTGACAGGTTGATGAGAATTGGACGGCCAAGATTGTTTTAACAATTAAGGTTCGATAGTTTTCTAAAAACTAAGACTACAATTACAACAGAGGAAGTGTGTCTTCTTCAGTCGAGGTTAGTTCATAGTAGCAACTATTGAGAGAGAAGTTTGAGCCGGAGAAGATCATAGAAATTTATAGTGCTCAGAATTCTTTCATTGTATTGATTGTGAATAACCTAGAACTCATTGAAGCTAATCTACGGATTAGAAATTGTAGCACCCCTCGAGGTTTATATTTATAAAATGATATATTCCCCGACTCTTGGTTTGGTTTGGTGTGTTTGATTTCGTTATAGAACTGAATGAATTATCCGCGAACGAAATTGAATTATTTGTGAGTATCGTATTCAACCCCCCCTTCTACGATACTTCGGGACCTAACAAGGTTACTTGAGCAGGATGGGTGATTTGAATTCCTTCACTAGGTTGAGTGATTCTTGGCACATGAGCTACAAGAGCACCAGACATATTTGTCATCTTTCCTCTTGATCCAGCTTGTATAGCCCTTTTCTGGAAAAATTCAAGCTCATATGATTTAAGCACACCATATAATGTTTCAAGGGAAACATTGTTTAGATTTCTTCCTTCTCTTATGGCTGTGATTCTGTGCTCCAGATGCTCAGGAAGTGTGAGTAAGAACTTAACATTTAACTCTTTCCTATCATAGTACTTGCCATGTATTTGTAGCTCAGTCAGCAGTTTACTGAACCTCTCAAACATTGTTGTTAGATCTTCTCCTGACTTTGCCATGAAAGCTTCATACTATGAGATAAGAATCTGTCTTTGATTGTCTTTTACCTCTTCACTTCCTTCACATAACAACTCAATCTTATTCCACATCTCCTTGGCTGATGAGCATCCAATAACATTCCCACACATGGCTTTGTCCAAAGTGAGAGCATCCAGTAGGATGAGTTGCAAGTAATCATCCAAGGCCACCGTCTCTTTTTCTAGTTCCAGAAACTCTGAAGGTGATTTAGCAATCCAGTGTGCTGGAATAAGAACACCGTCCACAGTCGAGGCTTCAATTTCCTTCTATGGAACAAAGGGACCATTTTGGAGGATACCCAAGTACAATGGATTCGCAGCTTTGATAAACAACAAGATTTTTCTTTTCCACACATTGTAGTTCCCTTTATCAAACGCTGGAATCTTTATGCTACTTGACTTCTGCATACTTGTCATGATCTCAGATTTGTAGAATAATCTGTCTGCTCTGATACCAGTTGTTGGTCCTTGACTATTGTAGAAGGGGGGTTGAATGCAATACTGATAAATCTCAATCTACGTTCCAACAACTTAAAACTAAGATGAAAGTTTATCAGCTTACGAATTGCAAATACAAGTAGACACAAGAGATTTCCTCACAAAATAAATGTTTTATTTATTTTGCAATGGGTTGCTACAACCTCAAGAAAAACAGTTTTCTTGAGCTTCGATTTCTCGAGAGATACATTGAATGAATTGAGAGATGGTCTAAGTAAAAACTAAACCTATCTCTATCATCACGGGTTTGTGAAGCTGCTGTCATTTTCATGTGGCAGATTCTTACAAATTGTCTACCCATGAGTCTTACCTAAATTGCTATACAAACAAGTATATCATTACTAGATAAAGCAATCTAGATGCATTCTATTCTTAGCTAACACAATTCAGTAGATGTTGATTTGTCATACTCTTGAATTGGCGAGCTTTGTCATGTGATCTCTCAAACTTCTGTCGTAGTCTTGTAGACCTGATGCGGTGTTGGGATACTGCAGCACGCCTGTTTCTTGAACATCCAAACTGTCACATGTTTGACTGGGTAGATCCCCAATACAAAGATTATCCCTTCAGGACAATATCCTGATCCTCAAGCTTGCTGTCACAAGAATGTGTTTTTTGTGACAATAAGAAATCCCTGCAATAGATGCTGTCAGAAGTTCCAAGCTTGCTATCAGGCTAACATAAAGTTGTTGTCTGAGGGCTTCCGCCAATGTTGCTGTCAGAGTGAATATACTATTGTGACTTACAACATGCTGTCTTCTTGTAACCTTATTGTCAGTACCATGCCAGTATTTTTTATTCTTGTTATCCTCCTTAAGTAATTTTTGAGGCTTGAACAAATAAATGAACTTCTACCAAGATGTACTAGATTATTATTTAACAGTAAACAAAATGGTTACAAGAACATACTCTGGCTGTGACAGTATGTTCATACTTAATAAAATTAAGAATTTAAAAATATCTAATCAAGTTGTCTTATAGTTATCACCCATAAATCCTAACAATCCACACTAGGGCAAACACCAAGTAATGTTTTATTCCGGATCCGGGATAGGCCATATTCATCCAAACAAGGACTAAGCTTCCAGTTCAAACTAGTCGAATTTAATCCAAAACTGTGGCCCATGCCTACCTGCAAAAGTTTAAAGCCTACCAAGTTCAACAACAAGAGGTTAAACGGGAGAAAAAGAGATGAACATATGACTGAAGAACTAGACCCGGAGATTCAGAAAGTTTGTTACTGGAATCTTCTTAGACATCAAAGACACATCATGGTGTAAAGGTGCATACAGCCATACATAATTTTCCATCGTCGATCATTGGCCATGGGTTTTAGAACGAGCTTGGACTCAAACTCATTACTTGGAGCATTATAGAACTGAACCATGACAATAATAAGAGAATATAAAATTTTATAGAATCTAATGATCTTATTTACCAAGCAGCCTTTTATATAGCAAAAGTAAAGATGCAACAAGTAATTCTATTGTGGTTAATGGTGGAGGCAGCAGTAATATGAAATTCGTAACTGTCTTATGATTTGAAATCATAACAGGAAGAAATAAGCAGGTTAACTTAAAAAGAAAGAGAATATTTCCACATAAAAATCATGCCTATATTCTTATCTTGTATGGTTATGGCATACATAACAAGCACACACAGATTATAGAGATGCACAATTTTAACCATATGATAAAATACACAACAAACAGCAAATTTTGGAACTTGGTACCTTACATATTTAATTCCCTGGTTATACAAGTATGATATATCTATGGCGTATATTTAAGAATATGAATAAATTAGGTCTGTCTTGAAACAGGATGACAAATCAATGCATGATTATGCCCCAAATCTAATAAGATAATATGCAACATATTAATGTGTTGCAATGTGGTTAATAAGATATCTCGTCCTATTGATTCACTGTCTTTAAGGTGAATACATGATAAGTATGCATTGCCAAATATAATCAGACAAAGCCCCTTTGCAGCCAACTTCTCAAGGGCCATTCACTCTTCCACGATTATCATTGAAAATTACATGTAAAAATTGGGGCTTTTCACATATTTATCATAAAAAAAGAATACAAATAGTTTCAAAATGCTAAAACAACTCATAATATCAGAAGACATATATACACTTATATATATATAAGTCCGAAAATTTCAGCGTTAGGAGATACACGACAACTAGAAAAGAACACAAAGTATATTTCTTAACAAAGTTCCAATAATTTAGTAACTTATGGGAAAATTTAACTTCTTCACTAAGACGAGCACCAAGACATACAAAATCTTTAATAATTTCACATGACCTTCATTGACACGTTAAGAAAGTTTTAGTTATTCACACTCACTATTATCCCTTTGCAGCTATATTTTTCAAATAACATTTAATCAAGTAAAGTCTTCACAATTAATAAAAACACAACATAGCATCATTTAAACCGGCCATTAATTCACAATATTTTTAGTAGTTGGGATGATTCATAAGAGGTTTTTTTTGCATAATTTGCACCATCAAAGCCCAGTCTTTACGGAAACATTCTCCCTACTCCCACAAGTACAAAAACATGTTCTCCATTTCCTAATTTACAGTGATTACAACTAATTATTACTTAAACACATTATCATTGCTAACAAGTACTAAAAACAGCACATTTCAATCTACTACATTTAGATTAAACAATCAAAATAAAAGTAAAAACAAATACAATAAATAAATACACACTTGTATGTAATGCTATATGTAACTTACCTCCATATTAACACCAAAACGAAAGCCTTGAATCTCCTTCTTGAACTTAAGAAACAACTTTGATGGCATTAAATCAAATGTGTATAATTCATCCCATGACTTGCCTTCTTCTACCATTTACAACAAAATCCAACTTTGAGCCTACAAAAATTCAATAAAATTATTTCACCATTTTTTATGCCAATCCATATTTCCTATGAATAATTCAAGAACCCAAAATTTAAATTTCCAAACAGAAAATAAAACAAACAAATATAAGTGTTATTCCCAAACATAGTTCCGAACAATAAGTTCATGTGTATATGTAGACAATTAAAAACGGTAAAGAAAAGAAAGGGATGTAACCGTTCACAGTGTTAGGAGGGCGATAACGAGAGGTAGACTTGATAGTGGTATGATCTCCGATGTTTTTACCCCTCTATCGTTCTTTTTCTTTCTTTATTTTATTATTTTTTTAATACCCAATATACATAAAATTTAAGAATTCAAAATAAAGTTTATATATAGTAGCATTTTTGCCCGCTTCGCTAAGGCTTTACCAAAATATTATCTTTATAGAGTATATGTTCAAAATTATTTTTTAATTATGTGCGCGATCGTATACTGAGGTGTTCCCCGCCGGTTATCTAATCCCAAAATTTTAGTTTTAGTGAAACTCAGTTTACTTAAGAAAAATAGAATATGTGATATTAAGTTAGTTTGAGTTTATATCCCGCGCAATGCACGAAAACATAAAAAAATATGTTAATTAAGACGCAAATATGTGCTTATATTCAATTTTGGACCCAAGTAATGAAAACTAAGTAATAAAGGCTGATTGTGATACTTAAATTTTAGTATTGGAACTTATAATACAAATTTTATAAATAAAAATAATTAAATAAGAGCAATTAAGTGAAAACAATGGAACATCGTACGGTATCGTAACTATTAATATAGTACATATGTAGTTGTAGAGTTGTGTTCCTTTTTTTTTAACTTGTGTCAATTGAAATTTAAGAATAAAATATTTTTTTGTGGAAGGTTTGTGTTGGAATCAGATTTCTGACGGGTCAAATACTTGATTAGTTCTTCGGATTGACCTGTAGAGAGAAAAATGCGAGGGATTGTCCCCTCAATTCACCTCCGATGTGAGAATCGGTAATCGGTTTTGTATAACGTACAAGAGCTTAGTTTGTCGAAAAGTGTTGAGTCCTAGAATGATAAACTTGATTAATGTATATTGTGTGGAGATAGTTCGGTGGCGAACAATCAGGGAAGAGACGTTCCTGGAGAACTGTTAGGCTCAAGGCATGTCTCAATACCACTATTAACAAGCCTACTCATTGTGACTATGTCACTCTACATGACCTAGTGAATTCTTTCAATGGGATATAGTATAGGTCTCTATTGTACTTGTCTTGTTTTCATGAACTTAGATTTATCTTGTATGCTCAGAGTTATATTGAGCTTAGTAAGTTTCTTGCAATCTAGAATGTACATAGGCCATGGAATAATTATCCTGGTAGAAGTTCAGAAATGTTCATGCACCAGGATGGAGATGAATAAGGCCCTGAAGAAATAAGTTGCAGAAATTTATCTAAGTCCCTATACCGTGAAGTCAAAATAAAGCTATGTCGTGAAGTCCTCAAATATCCATGTCGTGAAGTACTGAGATCGCATAGTCCTAAATGAACTATGTCGTGAAGTCTTTAAGGCTCATATCGTGAAGTGTTGGTATAGCAAAGTGATAAGTGGATTTCATATCCACTTGGATCGTCCTAAATCGGCTTAAATTGATTGTTTGTTCTCAAGTACGTGGTGTTTTTGATGTGTTTTGTGTTACTGTATGCAGAGTTGCTTCATCAGCAGAGTTGTAGAGTTTCTGTGGTTTGTGGTGGTGTTTGATCTTTGTTTTGAGGGCCAAGTGGTTGAGGAACGTGAGAGCGCAAGAATTGTCAAGGAAAAGCAAAAGGAAGAATTTTGACAGAGACCAGGCGCGCCCGCCCCCTTCCAAGCGCGCCCGCGCCCTCCTGATTGCATTCCAAGCGCGCCCGCGCCCTACAGGCGCGTCCACTCCTGAAACATTCTGGAAAAAGGCAATTTCAACTCAGAAAAGGAAACATCAGATGACCAGTCAACTCTAAGGCCTATATAAACTATTGGTGGACGATTTATGATATATACATTGACATACAATCATACATATCCATCCACCATCAAGGAGAACAAGAAGACGGCTGATTACGAAGATCTAGTTTTCATCTTTTCTTTGTATTCTTCTAATTAGGCGATACTTTGGATTCTCGTTGGTTTTGTGTTTCTTAAACTTTATCTCTAGTACTTTATTCAGTATTCCAGACATATTTATTATCATGTTTTCATCAGAACCCACGATGATGAACGGTTCGATTATGAACTAATCGTTGTCGTGGGATTCTAACGGATTTATTTATGGATTTTAGTAGTTAATTGTTTTAAAGATTTGTGTGTGATGATTTGTTGATAACCTAGTTTGGTTGTGCTTATTCTTCTTGGATGCGTAGCTAACATCTAAGTTGTATTGTTAATCTCTATTGATTGTGAAAGTGGATATAGAGGTTTAGAACTTGCCATGCTAGCATAGGTTTATGTATGTTTGTCATGCATGATTTGTAGGTAATTTTAACCATCTTACCTGCCCTATGTAATCTGAATGGATAACTTGCTCATTAAACCGTTATGTTTTCAAATCTTATAGACATATAGGGTCTAAGCATAATTGGTGTCTGCCCAACTTCTATCTCTTTTGTGGATGTTTGAGTGGTTTGGTATACGTATACTGAAAGGTAGCGTGTACTGATTTCGTGTTATCCGATTAGTTGTCACAACTGTCACATGCATTGATTAAAGACAAAAGACTCTAGATGAAGTATTTAATGAAGTTAGGATCCCATGTTTTATTCTCATAAGTAATTCAATCAGCAATCTCTTTAGTTAAATATATTCTTGTTAAGTTGATTAATTAATTTAGATAATCAAAACCCAAATTTGATACTTGTCTTAGCATTGAACAATAGCCATACATTGTTGTATAAGTGCATAACTATAGTAACCAAAGCAGTCTCTGTGGGAACGAACTCTACTTATTCTTATATTACTTGTGACCGCGGACGCTTGCGTGATTTTGTGCGAACACAAAGTCAAAATGTACTAGAACGTGAAGTCCTCAAAAAGCCCAGATCGTGAAGTCCTCAAAAAGGCTATGTCGCGAAGTCCTCAAAAAGCCTAGATCGCGAAGTCCTAAAAAAGGCTATGTCGCGAAGTCCCCAAAAAGGCTATGTCGCGAAGTCCTCAAAGGCTATGTCGCGAAGTCTTCAAAGGATATATCGTGAAGTCAGGAACATACTGAAGTTCACGATATCAACACTTAGCCGTTTATAACAAGACAAATCAAGGTACAGAACCAAAATTCAAAGGAGACAAATACTGAAGCATCTGTTACGGTGAGGTGGTCCAAAGAACAGATGGCAAATCTACAGCAAAACTTGGAGAGAAAGACAAGAGACAAGCAGCTACAGAAACGGGAAAGACTCCGAAAAGCAGTGGTCCTTCCTGACACAGTTAACTTCTTATGGCAGGACAAGTTGGACTTACAGTGAGGGGTAACTGTTTAAATAGGAGTGTGCACTAGTTTGTATAGGTTATATATATCTTGCACACCCAATTGTTAGCTGCAAGAGAGTAACACACAGAAAGATTCAAGCACTCTTTTCTCTGTAAGCAAAGCAAGAAAACATTGTTCTTGTTTAGAAGCCAGAATTTCACCTGTGAAATTTTGGAAGCTGTAGTATTTAATTTACTCAATACAAAGTAGATTAAAGTGATTGTGTGTGTTCTGCTTATTTTCATTCCGCATTTTACACAACACAATCTCTCACAGCTTATTAGTGTTCAAGAATCGAAAAATATCAAAACTGTCCATTCACCCCCCCCCCCTCTGTCTAGTTTCTTAGTGACATTCATTACTAACAAGTGGTATCAGAGCGGGCTGTTGATATACAAACATGAAAAGATCAAGAATGAGTTCACAAAAACTAAGTAGTATCAAGATTCCTCCCTTTAACAAGGAGCACTACAGTCTATGGAAGAAGAAGATGTTGATTTTCTTCAAAGCTTCAAACCCCATGTACTTAGACATTCTAAAGCATGGTCCCTTTACTCCAATGATTGAGATTGCTGAAACAACTGTTGGTACTGAGATAATACCAGCAAGACATGTACCTAAAGACCCCTTCAAATACACTGATCCTGAAAAGGAGAAAATAACACTAGATGGACATCTCCAACTTATCATTTGTGAATCTATGGATTTCAACATGTATGGCACTGTTGCTCATTGTAGTAGTGCAAAGAAAATGTGGGATCTTATAGAAGTGCTATGTGAAGGAACTCCAGAAGTAAGAAAAAACAAGAAGCAGATTCTGGTCTCTCAGTATGAAGCTTTCATGGCTCAGCCAAAGGAGGGAATCACAGAAGTGTTTGAGAGGTTCAACAAGCTAATAAATGAGCTCAAACTCTTTGACAAACACTATGAAATAGAAGAACTCAACATGAAGTTCTTGCTGACTCTACCAGATCACTTGGAACCAAGAATCTCTTCCCTCAAAGAAAGGGATCTAACCAAGATTGGTTTTGATGTGTTGTATGGTGTTTTGAAAACATATGAGCTAGAGTTGTTTCAAAAGAGATCCATTCAAGAAAAGCAAGGATTAATGGCCAATACTTCTTGTGCCCTTATTGCTGACAATTTAGGTCAAAGAATGGAATCTCTTAAAGTCAGTCAAGTCAATATTGAAGGGCTGGAAGATGAAGACACTGGTGATGAGACTCAAGTTGTCTATGATTTACCTGAGGAAGATGAGTTCTACAGCATAGATGAGCTGGACAAGATGGAAAACAAATCTTTTGCCTATATGGCTAGGAGATATCCTAACATTAGGTTCAAAAGGAAGCAGCCATTTAAGTCCAAGTTTAATGCTGGAAATGCTGGTGGATCAAGTGGTTCAAACTCCTTCAATAAAGGAAAAAGGATTGCTGGTGCTGCTAAAGGAGGGTACAAGTCTGGGAGTGTGGATAGGTCCAAGATAAGGTGCTATAACTGCAATGAACTTGGGCACTTTGCCACAGAGTGCAAGAAGCCCAAACAGGTCAAAAAGTTCAAAGCATACTTAGAGCTTGAAGATAAGTATGAAGCTCTACTCAAGAAACAGCAGGGTAAAGCTTTTATTGCAGAGGGAAAGTGCTGGGATGATTCTAATGAAGAAGAAGAACATGAGTATTCAAACTATGCCTTGATGGCATTTTTTGATGATGGTGATTCTTCAAGTCAGGTACATATTCTTACTTCTCTTGATATGACTCCCTTTCAATACAAGCAAACTGTTGAAGATATGAGTACTGAGATGTTCAATATTCATACTAGCATGTTAGTTGCTAATGAAGAAATTGATAGGCTAACTGCTAAAAATCTTTAGCTTAAAGAAAAGAATGAGGAACTTGAATTAATGGTTGTGAGCCTTGATGGTTTGAAGAAGGAGATTGAGTATCTTAAGAACAAAGTAGTTTATGCTGAACAAATAGAAACAGCTCTTAGAGAATAAATTGCTGAAAATGAATTAAAGATAAGAAGTTTTAAAAACTCCTCTAAGCTTGTTCAAACCTATCACAAGGAACACACTGAAGACTGCAAGGTTGGAGTTGGTTTTGATTATGAGAATGACAATGGAAGGAAGAAGACCAAGGGCAAAGGAAAATAATCTTTTATAAACAAAAATGCCCCAACCATTTTGTCTAGTGTTGAAAAGCCCATCTTCAAAAAGAGTGTTGTTGAGTTTGATGAAGAATTAATGGTCATCAAACAACAATTACTTGAAGAAGATGAGGCTGCTAAAGACACTACTTCCTCTCCCAAATCTGTAAATCAGAAAGAAACCAAAGACAATCTTGTCAAGAGTCCTAAGGTTAATAAAGAAGTTGTTAAAAAGAAGAAACAGAACAGAAATGGCAAAGTAGGTGTCAACAAGGGGAATAGTTATGCTTATGTGCCAAATGCTCCTAGGAAACAGTGTCAGAAATGCTTATCTGTGAATCATTTGACTCATAAGTGTAAGAAACCTGTCAATGTTGAAGTTGATAACCTGAGTAACCATTCTGTTGGCATGAACACTATCCATGATTCTTTCTGTGGTATTTCTAACTGCATGACATGCTATATGACTGTGATTGCTAATTGCTTATCTCTAAAGCATAAACTTGACTCTGCACAATCCTGTGAATCACACACACATATGCACACTCACAGGACAGGATCCCCAATCAAGGTTGAGGGGGTAAAGACTTCATGTGAGCCTAAGAGTGTCAACTCTAAAGCCTCAGACACAGTGAAGTCTCCTACTATGAAGAATGTTGTTTATGATAGAAAAATCAATAACAAAACTGTTTCTAAATCAACTGGACCCTACCAAGTGTGGGTACCAAAAACAACTTAGTCACTTTGTGAATGCAGGGCAACAGGAATAAAAGAGTCATATGGACCTTGGACAGTGGATGCTCAAGTCACATGACTGGTGATATAGCCCTGTTATCACATTTTGAGGAAAAGGCTGGCCCATCAGTAACCTTTGGAAATGACAACATTGGTTATACAATGGGATATGGCAGTGTTAAATCTGGAAATGTCATTATTGAAGATGTAGCATTTGTTGAAGGACTAAAGCACAACCTCTTGAGCATTGGTCAATTCACTAACAGGGGTTTCAAAGTGGAATTTGATGAAGATCAATGTCTAATCTCAAAAAGAGGAAGTGGTGAAGTTGTTTTGACTGGTGTGAAGAAAGGAAGCTTGTTTGTAGCAAACCTAAAGGCTGCAGACAAGGGAGAAATTTTTTGTTTCTACACTAAAGCCACCAATGAAGAATTCTGGCTGTGGCACAAGAAACTGTCTCACTTGAATGTTTAGGCAATGAATTCTCTGGCTAAGAGAGAACTCATCAGAGACATGCCTGCTTTGGAGTTTGTGCAAGATGGAACATGTGAAGCATGTCAAATAGGAAAGATAAAGATATCAAGCCACAAGAACAAATTGCTTAATTCAAACTCAAAACCTCTGCAACTAATTCACATGGATCTATTTGGCCCTGTGAATGTAATGTCCCTTTCCAAGAAGAAATATGCTCTAGTTATGGTTGATGATTATTCAAGATACACTTGGGTGGAATTCCTGTTTTCCAAGGATGAAGCACCTCAAGTAATTATAGAGCATATCAAGAGAGTTGATAGAGAAGCACAAAACACTGGTTCCTCTGTAATTGCTTTGAGAAGTGATAATGGAACTGAGTTCAGAAATACAACATTGTATGAGCTCTGCAAAGATAAAGGAATTTCTCAACAGTTTTCAGCTCCCAGAACACCTCAACAAAATGGAGTAGTTGAGAGAAAGAATAGAACTCTCATTGAAGTTGCAAGGACAATGTTGTTGGATGCAAAACTACCTACAAGATTTTGGGCTGATGCTGTTAACACAGCATGCTATGTGCAAAATAGAACATTGATCAATAAGAAGTCTGGAAAAACTTCTTACTCATTGATGACTGGAAAAAGAGTATCCTTCAAGCATCTTCATGTGTTTGGAAGCAAGTGTTTTGTGATGAAAGATACTTCTGAGCATGTTGGAAAATTTGATGCTAAGGCATTTGAAGGTATCTTCATTGGATACTCTCTGGAAAGGACAACATACAGAGTGTTTGTACCTGAGCAACACAAAGTAATGGAAAGCATGGATGTTACCTTTGATGACAAGAAATTTCCTGGACTTGCAACAAGTGAAAAGGGCAGTGTGCCATTAAGATTTGAAAATCAAGGATATCTTGAGGATTCTGAAAGTGAGGATGAATCACATGTTCTAACTGTTCCACATATTGAAACACTTGAAGTTGATGATCTTCTTCAAACACCTGTGCAAGGGAACACAAACACAGGGGGAGAAGAAGAGAATGCAACTGTTAATCAAAATGACCCTGAAGCAAATCAAGAAGATGAACAGGGTCACACAAGGAAATGGGACAGAGCCCACACTAGGGATCAAATCATCGGTGATCCTAGTGATGGAGTTAGAACAAGGAGAGCAACAATGAATACATGTCTGTATAGCTGCTTTCTGTCACAAGAAGAACCAAAAGTAATTGAAGAAGATTTGAAGAACTCTGACTGGATTGTTGCTATGCAAGAAGAGTTGAATCAATTTGAGAAAAAACAAAGTTTGGGAATTAGTACCACCTCCTGAAGGTAAAAATGTCATTGACACCAAATGGGTGTTCAGGAACAAGATGGATGAAGAAGGTGTGGTGATAAGAAACAAAGCAAGGTTGGTTGCCAAAGGATACTGTCAACAAGAAGGCATTGACTATGATGAGACATTTGCACCTGTAGCTAGACTGGAGGCCATCAGAATTTTCTTGGCCTTTGCAGCACACTCAGATTTTAAGGTGTATCAAATGGATGTGAAAAAAGCTTTTCTCAATGGTGATCTTGCTGAAGAAGTTTATGTATCCCAACCTCTTGGCTTTGAGAATGAAGACTTCCCAGACTTTGTGTATAGACTGCTCAAGGCACTCTATGGACTTAAACAGGCACCAAGAGCCTGGTATGAAACTCTATCTCAATTTCTTCTTGAGCATCAATTCACCAGAGGTACAATTGATAAAACTCTATTCTTCAAGAAGCATGGAAATGATATCATTCTAGTTCAAATTTATGTGGATGATATCATCTTTGGCTCTTCAAATGAAAAACTTTGTCAAAGGTTCTCTAAGTTGATGAAAAGCAAATATGAGATGAGTATGATGGGAGAGTTAACCTTCTTCCTAGGCCTGCAAGTACATCAAAGGGAGGATGGTATCTTCATAAATCAATCTAAGTATATTAAAGATCTCTTAAAGAAATATGGTTTAGAAGATTCATCCCCAGCAAAAACTCCAATGTCCACTGCAATCAAGCTTGATGAAGATAAGAAGGGCAAGAGAGTTGACATCAAGGTCTATAGAGGAATGGTTGGATCATTACTCTATCTCACTGCTAGCAGGCCAGACATCATGTTTGCCACATGCCTATGTGCAAGGTTCCAATCTGATCCAAAGGAATCTCACATGATGGCTATCAAAAGAATCTTCAAGTATCTGAAAGGGACTCATAATCTTGGGCTATGGTATCCAAAGGGCACTGGGTTCAATCTGGTTGGTTACACATATTCTGATTATGCTGGATGCAGAATTGACAGGAAGAGCACTTCTGGAAGCTTCCAATTCTTAGGTCAAAGGTTAGTGTCCTGGTTCAGTAAGAAACAACAATCCACAGCAACATCTACAGCTGAGGCTGAATATATTGCTGCTGGAAGCTGTTGTGCTCAATTGCTTTGGATTAGAAATCAACTCATGGATTATGGACTAGTATTGGAACACATTCCCCTGATGTGTGATAATACCAGTGCAATATCCATTGTTGCCAATCCTGTTAATCATTCTACTACAAAGCACATTGAGATAATGTACCATTTCATTAGGGAACATGCTGCAAATGGTACTATAGTAGTCTCTTATGTTCCAACTGAGAAACAATTAGCTGACATATTTACTAAACCTCTAAATGAAGTTGTCTTCAATAGACTTGTGAGTGAAATTGGAATGCTCAATCCTTCATTTAGTTGTTCTAAGTAAGTATGCTAGTTAATTGTTGCAGCAGTAAATTTTCACTGTATTTAAATGCTCTATTCATATGGAGTGAAAATTAGCTGAGATATGATTTATAAATATTTCAGTATTTTACTGCATATTTTTCAAATCATACTTTTCTGTGAAATTATGAGCTTTTAAGACATCTCTACATAGGTGATTTTGAGAGTTCACGACTTAGTACAAATTAAACAGACTTATATCGCAAACTGTTAAAAGTGTAAGACTTCGCGATATAGTTCATTTCTTGAGTGTGCGATATAGTTCATTTCCCGACTTCGTGACACAGAATAACTATATCGACAAGTCTTCACACATTAGCAGAATTTTTGATTTAAATTAATTTTAATTAATTTTATTTCAAAATTTTGATATATGTCTGACAAATTCCTTGAAATTCCAAAAAGAGAGTTCTTGACAGGGTATTTACACTATATCGCAAAGTCTTCTCATACTTTCTACCTCTCCGACTTTGCGACATAGTTCATTTCTGGACTTTGCGATCTACTTTGCAAGACTTTGCGATACAGGCTATTTTGAGACTTCACGATATCAAATTAGTCTGTACGATTTCATAACTCTATATCGCACTGTCTCAGTCATATAAATACAAATTTGCAAACACTTTCACATCTTTTCATCTTGTCGATTACTCTCAACTTTCAAACCTAATTTCCAATTCTCTTCTTTCTTCTCCAATCTAAATTCCAAACAATGGCACCCAAATCTCAAACAGTTGCTTCATCAAACCCTTTGACAATACCCAAAGAAACCAACTTTCTCACCATTTCATCAGATGTAGAAGCAAACCCCAAGTACAAGTGTTTTGTACGGTTCTTGAACACATCCTACCTTCGCCAAGCCTTAACAATGAACCCAACCATGTATGTTGATGTACTGGAAGGCTTCTGAAGAACTGCTATGGTAAGCACAATGGCAAGGGAGGATGGGACTACATTTCAGGATATTACTTGCACAATTGGAGGCAAGCATTTGCAGTTTGGGGAGAAGGAGATCAATGAAGCCTTGGGTTTTAAAACTGAGGGTCATGATGCTGAAGCAAATGACACTGAAATGGTGGCATTCATGGACCTAATCAAGTATGCTGATGAGATAGACATGGCTAAGCTCAACAAGAAGCATGTCAGAAGGGAGTGGTCATTTCTGTTTGACGCACTCCAGAAGGTGTTCCTGTGCAGGAAGATAGGATGGGACCACATCAGTCACATTGTTGTGAGGCTTGCCTATTCCTTGGCCAACAACCAGGAGATTAATGTAGGAGCAATCACCCTCAAGGAGTTAGCTCAAAGGTTAGGCAGGACTGTCCATGGAAGAGGTAATGAGATCTTTTATCCTCGTTTTATTCAATGCATTCTAAATTATCTTGATAATCAATTGCATGAATTAGAAGGAATATATAAAACAAAGTTGGCTTATCCTAAGACCATGTCCAAAGTTCTTTTTGGTTCATTGGACACTAGGAATCAAGTTGATGTAATTTTGAGTGTGACAAAGCATATGCAAGACACGTTCAAAACTTATCAACTTGATCAGCCCATATATCATGAACTTTCCTGGAAAGGGAAGGCTAATACTGAAGGTGCTTCACAGTCTATCCCAAGCCTCCCTACCCCATCCAGTGACCCCTGCAAACAGTACACTAGTGATTAGGGAACCAAGTGCACCAATCTCTTAAAAGATTGGTGCTACTAAAAAGAAGACAAATAAGAGACCCTTAACAATCATTAATGAGTCTGTAGAATTAGGAAGTGAGGAACCTGAGTCACAGCTCACCAGACCAAAGAAGAAGTCAAAAGAGATAGCTACCACTGAATCCTCCCAACAGGATTCAGATGTGTTAAAAGGGGTAAACCTATTACTGTCAATGTCCTCTCAACATGACATTGGTATTGAAAAGAGTAGTCTCCCCACTACAACCTGTACAGAGTCTGCACAGGGTCAAGAACTCACTCTTGACTCAGGTGGGAATAAGGTGGTTGTAACACTGAGTGGAGAGCACATCACTCTTGAAACTCCTCCCATTTCTCAGGGGGAGTTGCCAAAATCTAATCTAGACTCCTCTTTTCTTACAAAATCTCAAATCTCTAAAATTTCTTCTTTACAGGAAAGTCATTCACATGACAATTCTGCTTTTGATCAGTCACAACTTCATTCTGTGACTGAGCCCCTTTCAAGTGACATGGTGCTTGACACTGTGCTCACCACCCAGGACCCACATTTTGTTGGTCAGGAAATGCATGCTGGGGCATATTCTAATGACACCAACAAAAACATAGAGGATTCACCAGTTCCTACTGGAGACTCTGTGTCTCTCTCTCCAATCCTTAGGGATTTGGACTTGCCTTCACAGGCATATGGAGATGATGCTGTAATTCATCCCATTTCAATGGAGACATCATCATACTCCACAGCTATTCCAAGGCTGGAGGAAACTCTAAATTCATTCATACATGTTGCAGAACCCTCATCTGTGACATGAGTGCCTAGCACTAGCTCTAACTTGGCTCAGGCCACAATGTCACAATGGCTGGAGTCTGTGCACCATGACAGACCTTCATGATCATCTTCTGTGCCCACACAATTGACGGATGAAGCACTCCAAAATCTTCATGTGGCACATATTGATGAGTTCTCAAAGATTGCCCAACATCTCCTCACAGTTGGACTACCAAATAAGGACTATGAAGCTATTCTGCTCTGTCATAAGGAGGATGTTGAGGCCCAGAAGGAGAAGATTGTGGATGAGGCTCAATAGGATGGTAATGTGGATGCCTGGTTGGATGCCAAGAGGTCAGTAAGGCTGAAGGATGCACTAGCTTTTCTCAGGGAGGACTACTTAACTGCTTTGGGGTCTAATGCTAAAGGTCTCTCTCCTGAAGAAGTCTATGAAGCTGTGAATGAGGTCTACAAGAGTCAATTGAAGGCTCTGCACTATCTTGGGAAAGGTCTTCAATCAGAAATCTCCACTATTAAAGAAGAAACTGACCAATCCTTGGTTCAGCTCAAGAATTCATATCTTTCTGATTTTCCCAAGGTGGATGGCATCCTTAAGGAAGTAAAGAAGACTACTCATAATGTATCTACCATGGATCTCACTCTAGCTATGGTGTCTGATAACTTGAAGAAACTGTCTGCCAAGCTAGAGAAACTAGTATGGTGACAAGCTGGTAGATGAAGTTCTCATCTCAAATATCTCCAAATTTGATTTCTCTAAGATCAAGGAACAGACTCTCAATCCTTTCAAATCTGAGCAACTTTTCTCAAAGGTTGTTAACTTAGAGAAGGAGGTGGCTGAGCTAAAGTCTGAAAACCAAGGGATTTCTCATTCCTTGGAGCTCTTAAATGCCAAGTTGGATGACCAAAGCAACTCCACTTCAAACATTTTGCTAGTCCAACAACAAATGATGACCTAAATGATGAGAAACATGAACCTTCCTATTCCTGGAGAAGCTCAAGACATCTTGTCTGATCCCAAGCCTAAGGGGGAGAAAGGAAAGGAAGTGATTCTGGAAAAGAAAAGGGAGGCAAAGCTAAAGGGCAAGTTAACATAGAAAGATCTAAAGCCTATGACCCTTCCTACTGTTTCTGTCACCAGTTTAGTTGGACAGAAAAGTAGTGTGACTACAACCTTCTATCCTGGCACAATGCCCAGTGATGTCTCTGCTCCTCTCATCTCCACAAAAGCTCAGCCTGTCAAAGCAAGTATAATCACTGAGGACAAGCTACAGGAAGTTGCCAACAAAAACATCTATCATGATGAGGCCTTTCTGGAGTTTCTGAAAGCCATCTTCATCAGTGTACAAGGTGATACCAAGACCTACAGGGCAATGATCAAGGAAAACATCCAGTATCTCACTGTGGTAGTCAGGAAAGTCAAGGATGCCTGTCTAAGAGAAATTGTCATGGTATCTAAAGAAAATGACTTACGACATTTGTCTTTTGAAACTCTAGAGAAGCTGAGATTTACTGAACTAGACAGTATAATGGAGCTAATAGAGAAAACTGGTGAGAACAACAAGATTCTATATGAGGACTTGAAGAAGGACCAATACTTAAGATTGCCTGAAGTTATCACCAATCCAAGAACAGTCATTTTCCAAGGTCTCGCCAGGGCAAACACCATTGATCAACTAATCATCCCTGCTCACCTGAATATGAAGAACAAAGACAAAATCAACAATGTGCTCCAGATGCTAAGAGCCAAGAGGGGATTCAGGACTGCTGAAGAGCTAGAAATTATACAAATTCTTCAATCATTTTTTATACATGGAAGAATACCTGAATCACTCAAGGCAAAGAAAACTCAAAAATATGACAAGGATGATAATGAAGACAAGAGCTACAGGAGAAGGAGTCAGTCAAGGAGTGATAAGGATGGGACAAGTGAGAGCAGCAAGGGCAAAACTTCCAAGAAATCTAAAGATGATGAAGATGACAAGAAAGATTCTCAGGGGAAGAAAGAGACAGTAAAGAAGAGAAGTGAAAATCAGCAAGTCAAGGACATTGCTAGCAGTACCTTAACCACAACACAAGACTCTAAGTCTAGGGTGGGTACTGTTAGAAATGATCCTCCAAAATCAATAACCAAGACTTCTGAAACTGACTTGCCACTGGAGAAAGGTAAAGCCACAACAACAAAATCAAAAAGACACTTCCACAAAGTCACAGCTAGTGGAGTGTTATAGTGGATGAAAGGGAAAGAGTTGAAGCTACTTCCAAATGATGTGGCACTAAAGACTAAATCTCCTTGTTCTGGAAAGCTACCACAAGTCAAACACTGGAAACTCAAAAGTGTAGCTAAAAGAACAAGGATAACAAAGAGGAATGGAGCAATCACAAATGTTGTTGGGATCAATGTACTTCCTCTGGATGAAGACTATGATGAAGATGCCCTGACATTTTTGAGAGCTCAAAGAATCTTTGAAGTTAAAGTTAAGCAAAATCATCTAGAGATCAAATACACTGATGGAAGAGAAAGAGAAATGAAGCAAGGGAGCTGGCAATACTTTCCACAATATGAGCTTGAAAGAATAAATGCACTGCTGAATTTTGAAGAAAAGGAAGAAAGATTGCGGAAGATTGAAATTGCCAGATTCTTGAAGATGCACTCTGATTACAAAGAAAACCTAAGGAAGCTAAATGAAGAGAAGAACATTCAAAAAGAGAAAGAGATGGCTGAGATGGAAGAGAGGGCTAAAGAGTTGAGGAAGAAAGGGCTGTGCAAAGTGAAACAAAATCCTTATGTTGTGGAATACAAAAATATAAATGGAGGAAAAAGCAAGATAAGGATGGAGTTTGTGGATTCCTATGTGGAAAGTGCCCTAAAAGCTGCAGTTGAAGACTTAGAAAACTCTCCTCTCATTGAAGAACTAATGGCAAGAGATGAAATTCAAACAACCATTTTAGATATGAAGAGAAAGGAAGAAATGAGAAAGAAGAAGGTTTATTATGACTATCTTGAGAAGCAAATGAAAACTGAAGCTGTTCAGCAACAAAGATAATCTGTAAGCTTTCACTTTCAATATGTAATCAAAATTCTGTTCATAATGTTCATCTATTGTTCTCTCTGAAATTTAATTCCTTTTATGTAAGTTAGGCTTGTTATCAGACATGAAATTGTGCCTAAGTTTCTTACTCACAATTTGGGGGAGATTGTTAGGCTCAAGGCATGTCTGAATACCACTATTAACAAGCCTACTCTTTGTGACTATGTCACTCTACATGACCTAGTGAATTCTTTCACTGGGATATAGTATAGGTCTCTACTGTACTTGTCTTGTTTTCATGAACTTAGCTTTATCTTGTATGCTCGGAGTTATAATGAGCTTAGTAAGTTTCTTGCAATCTAGAATGTACATAGGCCATGGAATAATTATCCTGGTAGAAGTTCAGAAATGTTCATGCAGCAGGATGGAGATGAATAAGGCCCTGAAGAAATAAGTTGCAGAAATTTATCTAAGTCCCTATACCGTGAAGTCAAAATAAAGCTATGTCGTGAAGTCCTCAAATATCCATGTCGTGAAGTACTGAGATCGCATAGTCCTAAATGAACTATGTCGTGAAGTCTTCAAGGCTCATATCGTGAAGTGTTGGTACAGCAAAGTCAAAATGTACTAGATCGTGAAGTCCTAAAAAAGCCCAGATCGCGAAGTCCTCAAAAAGGCTATGTCGCGAAGTCCTCAAAAAGCCTAGATCGCGAAGTCCTCAAAAAGGCTATGTCGCGAAGTCCCCAAAAAGGCTATGTCGCGAAGTCCTCAAAGGCTATGTCGCGAAGTCTTCAAAGGATATATCGTGAAGTCAGGAACATACTGGAGTTCACGATATCAACACTTAGCCGTTTATAACAAGACAAATCAAGGTACAGAACCAAAATTCAAAGGAGACAAATATTGAAGCATCTGTTACGGTAAGGTGGTCCAAAGAACAGATGGCAAATCTACAGCAAAACTTGGATAGAAAGACAAGAGACAAGCAGCTACAGAAACGGGAAAGATTCCGAAAAGCAGTGGTCCTTCCTGACACAGTTAACTTCTTATGGTAGGACAAGTTGGACTTACAGTGAGGGGTAACTGTGTAAATAGGAGTGTGCACTAGTTTGTATAGGTTATATATATCTTGCACACCCAATTGTTAGCTACAAGAGAGTAACACACGGAAAGATTCAAGCACTCTTTTCTCTGTAAGCAAAGCAAGAAAACATTGTTCTTGTTTAGAAGTTAGAATTTCACCTGTGAAATTTTGGAAGCTGTAGTATTTAATTTACTCAATACAAAGTAGATGAAAGTGATTGTGTGTGTTCTGCTTATTTTCATTCCGTATTTTACACAACACAATCTCTCACAGCTTATTAGTGTTCAAGAATCGAAAAATATCAAAACAATCCATTCACCCCCCCCCTTGTCTAGTTTCTTAGTGACATTCATTACTAACAAGAACGTGCTCCCTCACATCCCGAAGAATCAGCCAAGACCGGTTCCACCTGGTAACGTCTACCTTGTTAAGCTTTGGGCTCTAAAGTTTGGGCTTAGTTCGGTCCATCACATTTGGCTTTTCCTTCGGCCCAACCAAATGTGTCCGGGCCTCCAAAATGTCCTTGGGTTTCAGTCGGATGTTTGTCATTCGGGCGAAGATCAAATTCCAAATCCTGCTTCGGGATAACTTTTCAAATTTCGTACTTCGAACTTACCGAAAAAAGAGAGAATCATTACACATCACATGGAAAGGTGTGTCGTTTTAATCATGACAACTGTCAGGCCTCAAAACTTTTCCTTCCATCCTAACCGGTTAATCTGGAACGTCCCCATCCTTGTCGGTGAATCTATAATGCTTCCACTCCTTGGCCAAACGTCATTTATTTGTCCTATAAAAGCACAATTTCCCCCTTCATTTCCCTTTTCCAATTTCAAACACATTCTCCCCTGTAAACACTGTCACGAATTCATTTGATGGGCACTCCTAGGAGCAATCAAATATCCATCCTCAATCCCAATCTCGCACTTCTATCCTTACAATCACAAGTAAGTCTCTAACATCTTCTCTTTTTCAATTTCAACAATATTACATGTAGTTGTATGGATATGTGTGACCGTTAGTTGTTTTTACGGGTTCCTAGGGTTATATTTTCTCATTTCTCGGGTAGTGATGCATGTTTATAGTATAAAAAAGGGTTTTATTTGTGTATAACATATGTTTCATGTGCGGTTTAGACATAAGGTTTGTTCCAAGATACTCATAGACATAGGATTTGCGAATTTCTGGGTTTATGGAGGTTACTAGGGTGTTTTTGGAGTAAGAACAGTCTTCGGGATGTTCAAGCCTTTAGTTTTTAATTAGAATTTAAATCTATTAACTATTACATTTATACATTTCAAAAATTGGGTTATCAATTAAAATTATTTTATTTTTGATTGAGAATATAATTCCTTTATGATAATTATATATACTTCAAGATTTTGATCACCAACTATACTATCTATTTAATATAAAATCATTTATTTTATATATAAACTTCTAATACTAGCGTGTGATCCAACACATTGAGTGAGGAAGTATTACGAATATATCTATAGTTTTTACGACTTTAATCAATAATTTTGATTGTTTAATTGTTAAAGGTCGTAATTTAAGGTTTTTACACTGTGAGAGTAGTAATCCAATATTAATATTATATATTGTAATTAAAAAAATCTAATGTTAATTGATTATATTAAAAAGAAAAAAAATCCATTCACTATAATATTTTTATATTTCAAGAATTTTGTTATTTTGATTTAGAATTTAATCCCTTTATGATAATTATATACACTTCGAGATTTTGATCACAAATTGTACTATCTATTTAATATAAAATCATCTATTTTATATACTAGCCTATAACTCGTGCAAGGCACGGGCTATCAAAAAGAGATTAAAAATGACAAATTAAAAAATATTAATGGGAACAAAAAATATTAAATAAAGAATAAAAATCAATATGATAAATTATAAAATGAGAAACTTAAATATAAATTGGAACATAGAAAAAAATAAATAAATATTACAAATGGTCCATTATTAATATTATTATTTTATTCATTAAAATAATATTAATAATAAGGACAAATAGAAAAGCTAACATGTTTTAATTAAAAAAAGTAACTACTCGTGATATTTATAGAAGTATTTTAATTATATTAATTGTATTTGTTAAAAAATATATTGGCGTGTTAAAATAGGTAAGATTTTTTAAATAATTAAAAACATTAAAATATATTTTAAAATAAATAAGTAAGGGTTGCACCTGATATTTTTAGAAAAGAGAGATTTTAGTGAGAGCAAATATAAAATGTAATATGTTTTAATTTAAAGGTAATTGCCCATGATATTTTTGGAAAATGAGTATATTTTATTAGAAAAAAGTATTTTATTTATAAAACGCAAAAAATAAGGACAAATAGAAAAGTTAACATATTTTAATTTAAAAAAGTAAATGCCCGTGATTTTTAAAAGTGTTTTAATTATATTAATTATATTCGTTAAAAAAATACGTTGGCATGTTAAAATATGTAAGCTTTTTTAAATAATTAAAAGCATTAAAATAAGTTTTAAAATAAATAAGTAACGGTTGCACTTGATATTTTTGGAAAATAGAGATTTTAGTGAGAACAAATATAAAAGGTAATATATTTTGATTTAAAGATTATTGCCCGTTATATTTTTGGAAGTAATAGATTTTGTTAGAAAAAAGTGTTTTAATTATAAAAGGCAATCATTTAGTTACTATTTTTATATTATTTTATTATTTATTAAATAGAATAAATGACCGAAAACCGAAAACCGAAAACCAAAAATTTCAATGTTTCGGCTTTAATAATATAGTATAGTATACATAAACTTCTAATATCACCCAGTGACCCAACACGCTGAGTGAGGAAGCATTACGGGTATATATATCGTTTTTATGACTTTAATCAATAATTTTTATTTTTGATTGTTTAATTGTTAAAGGTTGTAATTTAAGGTTTTTACACACACTGAGTGAGTGTAGTTATCCAATATTAATATTATTTATTATAGCTAAAAAAATCCGATGTTAATTGATTATATTAAAAAAAATCCATTCACTATATTATTTTTATATTTCGAGAATTTTGTTATCAATTAAAATTATGTTATTGTTAATTATAATTTAAGTCTTTATTATATTTATATACTTCGAGATTTTGATCATTAGTTGTATTATGTGTTTAATATTGAATCGTCTATTTTATAGATAAACTTCAAATACCACTCCATGATCTAATACACTTATTGAGGAAATATTATGAGTATATGTATAATTTTTACAACTTTAATATATAATTCATATTTTTGATTATTTAATTGTTAAAGGTCGTAATTTAAGGTTTTTACATACAGATGTGAGGGTAATTATCCAATATTAATATTATTTATTATAACAAAAAATCGATGTTAATTGATTATATCAAAAAATTAAAATAAAATGTTACTTATAATAGATACTTGAAACGGTTGATATTGTTTTGTGGATCTTATATATATATAAACTATTGTAATATTTTATTATAAAACTTTAGTCTAGATGCTATGTAGTTTACCAATCATAAACTATTAATTATTTTAAGACCAATCAAAGACCCCTCCTAAATTTTAGACCAAAAATGTTATATAAATGGTTTTCTTTATTTATCATTCTCATCCTATTTGAATAATCATGATTAGTTGACAATTCAAATTTAAATCCAGTAATTACTTGATATAAAATATACATGTATTACATATTTGTTTTAGTCACAAATATTTGTTAATAAGTAAATTTTTATTTAAAATCATTCACAATTATACTAACATATTTATAATTAGATTTTCATAAATGTTTATTAAACAATTTGATTACTATTTTACATTAAATATGATATTAATAATGCAATTTCAAGTATAAAACTAACAGTTTGTTAATCATTTATTTCCATGCATATTACATTAGAAGATTAATAGTGACATTATTGTATGCTTTAAATAAATGTTAAAATTTTAAAAGTGGACAAACCATTTTAATACAATGTCCGCCTTAATTTATCAATATATAACAATTTTATACTCATCTTATTGAGATTACATGTTAATGGGTAGCTAAGCTGTCTTTTAAGCCGATTTAAAATAATAGACTTTTTAGACTCATTTAAATTTAAAATTTTGATTTATTTTAGTTCACATGTAATTTTTAAAATCATACTTGAATGAACACATCATCTTCGTAAGTATAAATCTTTTGAATTTTAAAAAAATTAAAATTTAAAAGTAAACAAAATTAATTTTAGTACAAAATATGTTGACGAGGTCAACTAAACTGTTTTTCAGGCCATTTTAAAATAATATTAACAATATAAATTCGATTAATGACATTTAATTTTAAATTATTTTAATTCATAAGTAACTTTTAGAATTGTACGTGAATGGATACATCATCTTTTTAAGTACTTTTAATTTATTAATAAAAAATGACATAAATAACAATTTTTTAGACTATATGAGAAGAATATCATTTTTAAAATTTTTGGCCAAAAATAACACTCTATTACGCATTTCAAAATTGGGTATCACTAATACGCATTTGAAATCTGGGTATTACATTTTAAAAAATAAAAAATATTTTTTGAAAATAAAAATAAAAATTTGACCTTTTACGCATTTCGAAGATGCGTAACACAATGAGTAAAGTGGTGTTACGCATTTGGAAAATGCGTATCTATTTTTTTAACTTTTTTTTGTAATTTTTTTTCGAAAAATCACGTGATACCCATTCTTCAAATGCGTAATAATAATACTCATTTCTCAAATCCGTAATAGACTGGTATTTTTGGCCAAAATTTTTGAAATGGGTATTTTTGTCTACCTAATATAAAAAAATGGTATATTTGGCCAAAATTTTTGAAATGGGTATTTTTGTCTACCCAATATTAAAAAAATGGTATTTTTGGCCATCATCCTTTATTAATAAGACGTGTCTTCACATTAGCTTGATAATGTATTATATATAAGCATATTACATATCTCTAAAGTTCAGATAGTAAACCGATACATTACTTCTTCTTTTTTAAAATATTAATGCAGATGGAGACGATATATCATTTATGAGTTTACAGTGTCGAAGATGTAACCCAGGGAACTCTGTAACATTAATCATACATACAAATGCAAATGTGGTAAAATCGTCTCAAACCCGAATAATAGGGATCATGTTCAATAAATCAAATTCTTCGAAAATCTTTTTCTTATTATCCTATTTACCATAATTATATATAATTTTATTAGGTTTAGGGTACCCATCTACATTATTAATTGAAGTGAGGTAGTAGTCCAATGATTGTGAAGTGATGCGGTCAATATCAACAAATGTTGACGACGACTTTTTTGATTAAATGTAATGACGTACTAAATACAAAATCCTAAAAATATAGAATATTAAATGTAAGTTTAAAATTTATTCTAACAAATTAAAACCTTCGTCATCAGAAGAAAATAAAAACCAGTGTCCTAAAAATTGAAAGTCATCACATCAAAAATTTAGACATTTACTATATCTTTGAATGATTGAAACTTAATTTATAGCAATACAATATACTTTGTCTCGAATGTGATAAAATTAGTTCAAATTATAGAGTTTCAACTCCCTCACAAAAATCTAAAGTCACCTCATACAATGTTGATTCTATCGTGGCAAACATAAAAATTTCAATTAAAATAATAAATTGTGATATTTGTCCAACATCGGATTTATCTTTTTTATTCTTAATAACTCAATCATGTTGTTTCTTTTGAAGCAGGTGCATGATTCAACAAATAATGATAATTTCATTGATGATAATCTATAGTCAAAATCAGGAACAAATAAACGCATAAAGAAGTATAACTCTAAAATGGGTTAGGACTTTCAACATTCTTATTAATTTGAAAATTGATGGTATATTTCAAACAATTCTAATATCATAATGTTATTTTGTTATGATGGTAGCATTTTATATATTTGTTCAATCAATATCTTATGTAATGAATATTTAATTTTTAATTGTAGATATTTATTTTCTTAACAACCAATAACATAATTTACATTTATTAATACATGCATGCGTATATTTAGTAAAAATATGTGCGAAAAAAATTAATATGAGTTTTGTTATATAACATATTTATAATTGTTTTAAAGTTTTTAAGATTTTAAAATTTTAAAATTGTGCTTTCGGTGCGTAGCACTGGTAAAACACTAGTATTAAATAATATTAAAGACAATTAATTCAACATATTATATATTATATTAAGTAATAAATTATCACTAATAAATTACTGAGTTTGTTGTGTATTAATTGAGTTTATAAGCATTTTAAATGTAAAATCGTAAAAATACACGTGAAATTAGACATTTGAGCGCGCATTTACAAATATAACCCCATATTTGTATGTGAAAGACCTCGTAATCTTAGGTAAATTTCTTTACATCAATTTTGTGAAATCTTTTTCTAAATTAATCATTTTATCAAAAATGATATATTAAGAAATTACATATTAGAATTGTTATAATATGAGTAATATAAAGTGATTGTCAAATCTTATTCAAGAAGGTTCTCAAAACTTACTCAACAAGATTCTCAAAGCTTACTCAGGAAGATTCGAAAAGCTTAGCCATGAAGACTTGCACAACTTATCTTAGAAGACTTGTAATACTTAATTAAGAAGAATTGAATAGCTTCCTCAGTAAGACTTGTAATCTAACTACTATAAATAGACATTCAACTAATGAAATCAATATGACTTTCTCTTTGCATCTCCTATTCTCTTATACTTACTCTGTACTTTTCTATTCTCATACATATATCTTTCTCGGTCGATAATTATCAAGATTTACAACAAGAATAACATTTTAAAACAAAGCTAATTAAAGAGTGTTTGCGTTTAATATTATTTTTTCATTTAATATTATAAATTCGAGAATTATTGTGTTATTAATATCTATAAAAACAAAAACTTAAAAAGCGTATTAAAGAAATGAATGATAATTTTGATGGGTTAAAATAAATTTTAAAAAAAAATTAAATTTATAAATATTAAAATATGAGATGTTGATGTCAAAAATATTATTAATTAATTTATAATTTATAAAATTAACGATAACTTATAAAAGTATAATAAAACTTATTTTCTTTTACAAATTAAAATAAATTTTAACTAATTAATTCCAATTCAAATAATACTTCAAAACCGGAATAAACTTTATATAACTCGAAAAATCGAATATCTGATCCAAATTTTATAAATGGTACCGGATATCCGGTTTGTGTAAGTTCCCTTTTTAGACAGAAGTATGTGTTTGGTGTGAATAGGCTAGGCTGTAAAACTAAAATCAACGCAACACTATTAACAGACCGCGTTCGGGCACTCACTTTTGCTGTATTGTTTAGACCTCCCCGCCGTTGATCTCCATGGATGCAAAATCAGCTAAGGTCTTCATATCATTTTTACTTCTACTTTTTCTTCTAATAACTTTTCTACTTGTCTTTCTTTTAATATTAACTCAAATTTATAGATAAATACAAATTGTGTTGTGTTAGAATTCGACTGTTAATTTAATTTCCGTTTAAATTCAACCATCGTTTTACTTGTATTTTGCTACTCCAATGGAGCTGGTCTTATGCTTATTAACTTTGTTATGAATGTGAAACTGTTTTTATGGTCTTATTAAACTTCAATTGCGATCATGAAATGTAGGTATGCTTTTTTATATGCCTGAAATTATGTTATGCTGCTTAATTATATGAATGTTAAGTGTTATTGTCTTGCGGAAGTTCGAATTGAATTTATGAAAATTAGATGTGTATATGTATTTTATTTGTATCTATGTCCCGAGTAAAGATTTTATTTGTTTTTTGTTGTTTGTATGGTTATGCTCATTAATTTTTTATGAATGAAACAGGCAAAGCTCGAGGCAGCTAAGCACAAATTAGGACGAGATGTTCGTGTCTTTGAAACATCAATCGTTTCTCAGACTCAAATTGATGCTTCTAAGAATGATGGTTCAATTTTTTTTTTTTCCTTTTGAATTAAGTGTAGTGATAATGTTGCTTTGAGATTACAATTAGGGTTTTGGCTGCTTTCTAAACATTTTACCCGATGTTGGCAGACGATGAAGATGACATGTATGAATTTACTCCCGCGGATTATTATCGCGTTTTGGGTCCAAAAAAGCAAGGTAGCTTAGCTCTTAACTATATTTGTTTATACATAGTGTCGTTAGTAGATTTTGGTAGATAACACTGTTTATATGTTATATTCTCTTGTTATTGTCCCCATGTTATGAGTGTAAATTTACGGGTATTCTCATATATGCTCTATTTTATGTTTTCATTAATCTTTTTTTTAAATCTTTAGAAGAGTTGGATCCTCACAAGATACAGTACACACTGATCGACATTTATATGTGTCAGGATTTAGGAACCACATTCAGTCGTGAAATTAAGCACAAAGTTGCATGCCTAGGTTTCGTACGGAATAGGACACGAATTGGTATGTGTTGGGATCCAACACACGATTTTTTTTAATGGATCTACACTCATGTGTTGAGATAGATAATATTAAAATTTCTGTGAATGGATGCGTAATGAAAGCATGTAACATGAGATTGAAACATATGGACGTGTTTAATCCACTGATAATCCTATCATTCCATTCAGGTCAAGCATGTTTATGTATACACGCTGGTATATGTCTCTATGGGTATAAACCTTACTTAATTCATAATTAAAATATACGTAATACAGGTTGTCTAGGTAATTGTTTGGACCTAAATAAGTAATTAAAAAAACGGGTATAATCCCAATATTCTCAACTCAAATAGATCGGTGCCAGGTTGGGTTAGATTAATGGTTTTAAATCTGCATTGCCACCTCTACTTATGGTATTAGAGAATTGTAGAACGAAAGTTAAAATAGTATGATGATGATTTGACTGCCCGAGTACTGATGCAGGGATTTTGTTCAACTACTGGGCATACTGCGTGTTGCGCTATGCATGTCTGTTGAAACTTGAAATGGCTATGCAATAGTGCCTACAACTGTGAGTTTCTAGTGACGGCTGATTTTTGTGCAGATAACGTCTTAAAGACTCGAAAAATCCGAGAAGCTGAAGAGGCTGCTCGCAGGTCAAGGATAACTAAGGTGTTTAAATGACCATTAGTCACCATTACTTTCTAGATGATATTCTTTATCCTATTTGAAATCTGATATATCTCGATGAATTCAGAATTTTATATTTGTTTCCGTGGGGGGGAGAGGGAAGCTGGTTTCATATTAGATGTGGTCAGCCAATTTTGGATTGAACCCGAGTTGTTGTCGGGGTCAATTTTTTATTTTTGATAAGTTATATCATGGTTGAATCAATATAAATTCTGCAGGCTGTGATTCGGATTCGGTTCCCAGACAATCACACTTTAGAAGTGACATTTCATCCATCAGAGACCATTCAGCTCTTGTTTGATTTTCTTAAGAATGTTCTTGCACGGCCAGAACTCCCATTTTACTTATGTAAGCACTAAGTAATAATGCTTCTTTTTGGTAATAGATTTTATACACAATTATTATCTCCGTCTTTTTCTTCGCACTTTGTACTTTTCCTCGATAAACTTCTTAAGAGTGTGGAAGATGGATTACTAACAGTTATACTTGATTATATTTCAGATACTACTCCTCCTAAGAAGCTAATTAAGGATATGGCCCAGGACTTCTACTCTGCTGGATTTGCTCCTGGTGCAATTGTCTACTTCTCACAGGATCTACCAAAAGGTTGGTTAAATTCTTTCATCACTTTATAAATAAGTAGCTGCTAATTGGTCACTGGAGTAATTATACAAAACAAAAAAGAACGGAAAGTGTGCTGTGATCATGGTTGGCAAGCATACTTGATGCAATATGTCCAAGCCCCAATACTATGATAAGTTGCCCTAGACTTTCAGGAAGACGTACTGCCTGTGTTCAATATGCACACGTGCCGCAAACACACTTTTAAAGGTTTCACCCAACCAATTTTTTGGTAATAACAATTGTACAAAAGCATATTAAATTTTCAGAATTAATTAATATCACTTTGTCAAAACAATAATGAACAAAAAGGAAAAAGAAAAATGGAATTTGCCTTACTATGAACTCTAATTTCATATTCAATTGTGCACATTGGATTTGACACTTCAAGTTTATCATTAAATGCTGTTTCTTAATCTATTGGAGCGTAACGCTACAAGATAGAAAATAATCTACCATCAAAAATTTCTCCTTGCACTTGCTTTTGATGTTTACTAGTGTGTAATTGCTAAAAATCTTGATTGTGGTTACACTGTTGATGAACTCTGAGTGTCATATCACTATTGAATATAAATTTAAGAATCCAGATCTGTATGTTTTCCCATGCCTGATTTGTTTTGTTTAAAAATTACTTTGCTATTTTATATACAATCTGAGTCACAGACATACCCAAGCTTGCTCGAAATTTCCGTGTATGGCTTCAGTAGTACTGCACGGTGGATTTAATTTACCTAGATTAAGTTTCATAGGTAAGGAATGATTGAGGGCAATTCAATCAAGTAACTCAGGCATATGGACTGGGGGTCAATTTAATATGAATTAGGGCTTACGCATGTCAAAATTTAAAAGGTCCAATGATGTTAGAGTAGAAGGCATTTATGTGTACGTCAAGGTATAGAAGGTACGAACCTATATTTAGCACCACTCAACAGTCAGCGCAGTTTTCAACCATTCCACTCAATCAGATAACAATTGTTATACAAGTATAAATATCCTTAAAACCCATTTGAAATTAATGGATAATTGAACTATGCTTGTGTGAGCATCTCCAATGGGGTTGACTAAAATAATATAAAATACTTATTATGTAAAATTTGTTGAACCTGTAAGGTGTTTTGCTCCAATGTGGTTAGCTATAATAATTGGCTATATCTTAAAAAGAACATGTTATATTATTTCAAGTTGTTATAAATAGAATATTTATTTTAATATGGTAATAGATGACGTGGAATTTTGTTATAGGTCTCTAGAGGTTGGCCAAATCTAGCCAATATGAAGAGGTTGGTTAAATTTTTTGTTAAGGGTTATGACCCCGTTGGTGTGCAAACATTTTTACAAAATCTCTATGTTTTTTTATTCAAGGCATGTCACATAGAGTTTTAGCTAAGGGTTTCTCATGGTTGGAGATGCTCATGCCTTTGTTCATGTGTCACTAAGGTAGGTATATTATTAAGTTCTAAGTGCTATAATTAATGACTTGAGGTTAGAAAGAATTGTTACCTACATAGTTTCTCGCATTTTAATATATATATTTGGTTTGAATCACCACTACCGGAAACAACCAAAGAGAATGCAGATGTTAGCAAAATCAGTAAATGTAACCGTTGTAGTTGATTTGCCCTAAAGTACCTTTGTATTTGTTACCCACATTTGCGGGTATGGGATCTGAATTCTTCTTTATTTGTTTGGTAGAAACCTGAACTTACTACTCACTATTTTTCTTACCCTAGGCCTATAACCTTTTTAGTGGTTTAGAACATAAACACTTACAGTTTTACTATCCTCAAATATGTTTTTTAGCGTAAATGGAACAATTCCAATTTTCTTTACATCCAAAATGATTTACTACTTCATTACCATAACATATGGGTTTTAAAAACGTGACGTTTTTTTGAAAAGGATACATGTTTTTAACGTGACGTATATCTGAGAAGGAATATGTCTAATCCTGAATCTATCATTTTAGTTACATCCAGCTTGTACAAAAATAAACCTCAACACTTGAGCCTCTTTTAGTAATGTGTGTAGCTCAAATATTAGCCTCATTAGTTGTGTGCAAACTGTCAACTTTGAATTTTCTTACTACATTTAGTTGATGGAGGACTCCTCGACCTTGTTTGCCCTCTTTCTAATCTACTTTCAATAGATTTGTTTCTGTATACGGAATATTATGCAGTGTTTTAAGAAGCTTTAGATTGAACTATAAAAGGATATCCGAGTAATTCTAGACAAGGATTTGTTATCGTATTCTTTACAACTTTATGTAGTATCTAGATAGCCTCTGAATTTTATTTCCAATGCATAAAGAATGTCAGAAGTCGGCGTCAGAAAGTCGCGAATAATTTGTGTTTTTGTTCTATATTGTTTCCAATCATATATGTTCTCGATAACATCCTAACCATTATTTTCGGCTTCTGTTTTTCCAGATGATAATGGAGTACATGAATCAGGTCCCTTCCTTCAAGAGGAGATCTTTTCATTGAAAGGACTGGACCTCATAGCTGAACAGGTAGAACCTGTCCAACCTTCCCCAGAAAGTTCGGAACCAGCAGTAAAAATCCCTTTGGCAGCTGTGAAAGAGCAAAAGGCCGCGGATAAAAAGCCCATCAAACCAAAATGGTTGAGAATGTGATACTTTTGAGTCTAAAACTGCCCTATTTCATATCAATTCGAAAATGCATCAACGTTCAGTTATGTACCTTAATACTCAACTTTATATAAGTTAAAATTCAATACCTATAGTGTTAATGGACACCCAGCGACGAGATTTGTAAACTTTGAATGTATTATAGGTATTCAAGTGAGCAGTGCAGTATATGATGAGCAACCGTTATATGTTCCGACAGCATGGCTTTGGCGCGCTGCATGTTTATTATGATTGTTTTCGTTCATTATTTATAAAGAAACTCATCAAAAGTTTTACTGGTGATCGAATTTAGTCAACTTAAAAGAGGATTAAAGCAATCATATAATTACCTGGAAGCCTAATATTTCTTATTAAGCATTGGTATCTAGTCAAACTTCTTGGAAAAGCTTCGAAATTCCCTTTGGAGTTTGGAGTATGAATGAGAAAAATATCCAGTAGTTTTGCACCAGATTTTCGTGTTGATTTTCGTCTCATTTTCTATATAAGCTTTATGCCATTGAGATTTATTTATGATTATTCTTATTTCTTTAACTAACAAAACTATTAACAGACAATCTCAGAAGTCAATGGATGTCTATTTACTTCATGAGAAAAAGGAATATAAGGTTAATCTTAGAAATTTTTTTAAGATAATATAGTTTTTTAGTATAAATTCTTAATGATAATTTTGTAATTACACATAATATTCTAAAAGTATAATAGTATCCTCGTGACCTTAGAAAACTTATCACATGAATGAATAATAGCTGCGCCCGCCACTAATTAATTTCCTTTCAGAAATTGGATAATGCCTCCCACAGATTTTACTTGCTGAATAATAATATTTGGACCGGATTTTGTGAATAACTATTGATACATATATGATCCTGGATATTCTTTTTTAATCATGGCCCTGTATATTCTAAGACTGAAGATTCAAAAGATTTCTGGTCACCCTATTTTAATTATACATTCTAGAAGTAGTAGTGTATCACATTGTATATTTGTATATGATCCTGCTAGCACTCAATTGTGAACTAGTCAGGTCAACCTCTTTTCACAGACAATTTACACTTGATTTCCCATATTGCATTAAAGATTTTAGTATATATAAAAAATATACATTTATCTCTCAATGTCTTTTTTTTTTATATTAAAAAAATATATACATTTATCTCTAATCTCTCTTTGTCCCTATGTGTATATATTGGCACATCTCTTACTAACATCATAAAAAAGGTACTACTACCACCTCTCTTTCTCAAACTCTTTTTGCTCTCTTTGTATTGTCACCTTAAACTTTCTCCTTTAAGGCTTCTTCATACTTTAATTTAAGGTTTGATCTCTTCACTCTTTATGTTCATCTCATTAATGCTTGTTTTCTTCATTTTTTATGGAAACATTCTTTATTACAAAGTTTTGATCTTTATGTTTATCTTTAATATGGGATGCTCCATTTTTAATTTCTTTGTTTGTAAGACCTTTGATCACAGTTGGATACTGTAGTTCTCTAGTTATATGATGTACTCAGCTCAAACTGATAATTAATTTACACTACTTAGCTTTTTGAGTCTTGAACTCTTTTAATTACTTCCTGTTAGTCATTCACTTTGCTATAAATTTTGATGATGATGTGACTGAATATTTAAGAAAGTAATGATCTTTATTGCAAGATTCCCCTCTTATTGCTGTTATGTTTGATATGCATAGTATTTTATAAATATAGTAAAATTTGATGTAAATTTCGTAAAATTTGCAAGGTAAATCAAGCTTGAAGATGGCATCTGATGCATGGACTATCCAAAAAAGAGCACCTCTCAGAAATGATTCTGTATTGAAAGAAGAGAATGTGCCTGAAATTGGTTGTCTTTCGATTGTTGTTCTTGGTGCTTCTGGTGATCTGGCCAAGAAGAAGACGTTTCCCGCACTCTATAATCTTTATCGTCAGGTTTGGTTAAAGCTTCCTTGAAGTTTCGTGTATACTAAAAATGGGGGTTACATTTGTTGAGTCGGTAGAGATGATATCACTTCTGTTTAAATCTTGGAGTTTTGTGCAGTTTATGATATTACATATTTAATTTATTTTGTACTGACATAGAACTCGGATGGATATGCACAGGGTTTTTTGCAATCACACGAAGTCTACATTTTTGGCTATGCAAGGACAAAAATATCGGATGAAGAGTTAAGAGATCGAATTCGAGGGTAAGAAACTTAATTATATCTGGGGAATAAATTGTACTTGCACAGTAAAAAGTTAAAAACACAGTTTTTATGAGACACTTTTGTTATTCTCCTGCTAGGAAATAGTTGCAACTTTAACATGGTTGGACCATTTTTACCCAGTGTATGCATGTGATATATTGACTGAATTATGACATGGCAATTGCAGATATCTTGTTCCAAGCAAGAATTCTGCAGAGGGGCATGAAGAAGATTTGTCCAACTTTCTGCAATTGGTTAGTAAATAAGTTGTCTCTTCTTTTGATTAACAATCATCTACATAGTCTACTTTGCATCAGTTCATGCCATTTATTGATTAGTTTTTAATCACATAGATCAAATATGTTTGTGGCTCTTATGATGCTGAGGATGGTTATCAATTACTGGATAAGGAGATAGCTGAGCATGAGATATTAAGAAATAGCAAGGAAGGATCATCTCGTAGACTATTTTACCTTGCTCTTCCTCCATCAGTATATCCTCCCGTCTGCAAGATGATCAGAAAGTGCTGCATGAATAAATGTATGTTATATGACACAGTTGTTTTTCATTGGTGTAATTGTATTAACTTAGTTTAAAATCCATCTGTCATCTGATAAATTAGATACTGTTAGGTTGAATTCTGACTTTTACGAAATAGTCATGTCAGAAAGTTCCATAAAGGTTAAAATGAAAAGTGCTTCATGTTTGGGCAATTGATAGGAATATAACTGAAACAGGATTACCAAAGGCTTGTTCATACTATGTTATGTAAAAAAAGTTTTAATATGACGATGGACCTTATTTCAGCTGATCTTGGTGGATGGACTCGAATTGTTGTTGAGAAGCCCTTTGGCAGGGATTTGGAATCGGCCGAACAACTCAGTAACCAGATAGGGGAATTGTTTGAAGAGTCGCAAATTTACCGTATCGATCATTATTTGGGAAAGGAATTGGTGCAGAACTTGGTAATTAGTGTTGACATATTTTCACCATTTGACGTCTTAGGTGTTGTGAATCTTTATCCTTGTTGCATTTGGATGTTTCTTTTGCAGTTGGTACTTCGTTTTGCAAATCGCTTCTTCATGCCACTTTGGAATCGTGACAACATTGACAATATTCAAGTTGGTTGCCAATTCTTTTTCTCCTCTTCCTGATTGGAAGCAGCTGCAGAGTTGCTAATCTCGCAACCTGTTGTGTCATTTGTCGCTTTATAGTAATTTCTTAAAACGGTTATTACAAGATTCCAAAGAATTTAAATTATTCCATCTTTATAGTAACGGTTTTGAAATTCGTTTTAGAAGACTTCATTAACTGCATATCTTTTGTTTTCTATATCAATATTTGCCAAAATAAATAGTTGACATATCTTCTGAAAAATTTCGGCGGAAATTCTATCTTCTAGATGGTGTTGCTTGAGTTTCATCACATCATGACTCTACTTTTGCATACCTCTTCTAGATTCATTGTCTGACATGACGTAGTTTATTGTTTTGTCCCCCTTCCCTGTCAAGTATGATATTTTATGAGTATCAATTTGCTTAATGTTTTAAATAATTTGTTTATTTCTTCTGCCCTCATACTTGCAGATTGTATTTAGAGAAGATTTTGGCACTGATGGCCGTGGAGGTTATTTTGATCAATATGGGTATGTTCTGAGAAAATGATAGTTACCTGCTGCTAAATGATCTTCATCATACCTTGCAATGCATATATTGATGTCATTTGTTATTTGTTTTATTATCCATGCAGAATTATCCGCGATATTATACAAAATCATCTCTTGCAGGTGAGAAAATTATATGAAATTGAAACCATCTTTTATATAATGCTGTATGTTCTTGTAGTCGAGTTGTAGAACATATATTGCGTACACTTTACTATTTATTTCAGTCTGCAGTTGAAAAAAAATAATACCTGTACCTTCTCAAATATATTTCATATACTGTAGGTTCTATGCCTTGTAGCCATGGAGAAGCCCGTCTCACTCAAGCCGGAGCACGTCCGAGACGAGAAAGTGAAGGTGTGTTCAAGTGCTTTAGTATTCCTTTTCTGAAAACTTCTAGTCCGTAATGTATGATGTCTTTGACTGGTTCTGTTAACTTTTGTAACTCCTCCTTATAAACAAAAGACCTTTGCAAAATAGAAGGAGAAGGTTCATCTGCATTTTAACAGCAGAGTAAGTGGTTCCTTAGAATGAGTAAAGTAAATAAAAATTAAAAAGTACCCTGCAAATTCCCCTTGTTTTGACCAATTCCCAACCAGATGACAGGTAAAAATAATACAAATAAATTTAATTGTCATTCATGAGTATATCAAATTATACAAGCAAAAAGTACCAAACATATCATTGCTTTGGCTTGTCACAGTTTCCAAATTTTTTGAAATTGTTCGAATTTATAACATTTTTTTCTCTATAACCATTTTCAACTTTCACCTGACATGTATTATGAACTTCAGGTTCTTCAATGTGTTGTTCCAATCAAAGATGAAGAGGTTGTACTCGGGCAGTATGAGGGCTACTTGGAAGACCCAACAGTTCCCGATGGCTCATACACTCCCACATTTGCAACTATGGTTTTGAGGATACACAATGAAAGATGGGAAGGTATTTAAAATCTTCATAGATATTTTCTAAGGGTAAAGTTTCATTTTAGTTTACTCATTGATTTTGCTAGAGTAATCTCTTAAAACAGTCATGGACAATCCTTTCGTACACTCTTGTACTTAAGAGTGAAAAAGGATCGATCACCATTTCTGAACCAAAACTAATATCTTATTTTAGAAGTCTAAAAACATTCTGAAGGAAATGAACTTACCTAACGCAATTTACATTTACATGTATAAGTGGGGAATGTTAGATGACTAGTGCAAGGATGGACAGAAGCTTCTTCAAGTAAAATGAGACAAACGTGTAAGCTACACTAATTAAAAAAAGAAGTAATTTCTTGTTCTGAGCAAATGAGTCTTTTTAAGAAGAAACAGAGTTATTTCAGTGGCTGTGGTAACAAGATTGGTAATCTGTTTCTGCATCATCAATTTATTAGCTTAACATGTTATGTAGCCTAAAGTGTTCTCATGAACATTTTTTTTTAAATTATTATGATTGCTTCAGGTGTGCCCTTCATCCTAAAGGCAGGAAAGGCACTGAACTCAAAGAAGGCAGAGATTAGAGTTCAGTTCAAGAATGTTCCTGGTGACATTTTCAGAAGTATGGCATCTGAGTTGCTTTCACTTTTTAAATTTTTTCACGACTTCCCAGTTCCAATCAACTTCTATGTTTTTCTGAGTGAAACTTAAGAGCAACAGCGAGCACTTATGAGGGAATTTTTTCCTTTGAATACTATTTTTCCAATGACAACATAGGCAGATGGATAGAACTATTACTCCAACCTAGACTTTTTTTAATGAATCTTATTTGCTTTATATGCCCCTGTTCTCTGAATCATACCATGAACTCCGAGAATCTAGAATTATTGATAGTTCATATTACATGTTGCCATGTTGGATACACTACTATTTTCACCACCCTAGTTAGAAATACAGGTCCTGAATTAGAGCAAAATAATTAATTTGACCTCGTGCTCAAGTACTTACTGTAAGATAAGTTTAACACCATTACACCTCAATTAGAATTTCTTATAAATTCAAATTAAGTGGTAAACAAAGATGATACCAAAGGTTAGTCTTATTTGTAGACATGTTCTTCAATATTTCAACTCTATGACAGCAACTGCAAGAACAGCTCGAACATCTACTAGAGTTAGGTGCGACCTTCGTAGTATCTTTTGTTCAGTCTGATGAGTGTGTTGTTTCAGAAAGAAAGTTCTGAACTCTAAAGTCAACTAACCTACTGTGCAGGCAATAAGCAAGGAAGGAATGAATTTGTTATACGCCTACAACCTTCAGAGGCCATGTACATGAAGCTCATTGTACGTGACTGACCTTTGTTTACACGTTTTAAGAATTTTAGTTAAGCTAGTTTCTGAACTTATTTATTTTATTAGCTACATATCATCATGGAGTTTGAATAAGTGTTACATTTCAAAGTTGTTCAGCTATAAGCTGCCTAAAATTGCTTCACAATTATAAAGTATATTACTTACTTTTTACCGCAGAGTTTTTGTTTGTGATTTTACAGTATTGGGACAAATAAATAAACCAGACTATCTGACTATGTACTAGTTTCTAATAAATGACTTCAATTCATAAACCAAATTATAGGTAAAACTGTATCGCTGTATATGCTGTGTTTAGGGGTGACAATATTAATTTGCTGAATTTTTCTTCTAACTATAGGTCAAGCAGCCTGGACTTAAGATGTCAACTGTTCAGAGTGAGATGGACTTATCATACGCACAGCGTTATCAGAACATTACCATCCCAGAGGCTTATGAACGTCTGATTCTCGATACGTAAGTTTTCTATTTTCTATTAAATAGTAACACACCAACATTCTTTTCTTCTTTCTGCAACATGCTTTGTTTCTCTCTTATTGACTAAGATTCACCAATACATGCCACGCCAAGTGTGATCATGTGACTAACACATATATTCTTAATTAATACATTAGTTGTACTACCAAAACAATCCTGCAAATTGATATTTGCACACACTCATCAATATCAGTAACCCTGCAGAAAAAGCAGAATTACTGCATAATGAAACCATATAAGCTATTTATGTGTGCCAAGTTAAAGATATATTTATGTGTTCTTTCTACAGGATTAGGGGTGATCAACAGCATTTTGTTCGGAGAGATGAACTGAAGGTACACAACTGAATCTTTTGATCTGCACAAAACATCTGATGCACTAGGAAACTATAATTAATTTTCTTTTCTAATAATCCATCAGGCGGCCTGGGAGATCTTTACTCCTCTTTTGCACAGAATAGATAACGGCGAGTTTAAATCAATTCCATACAAGCGAGGCAGCAGAGGGCCAGAGGAGGCCGACAAGTTACTTGAAAAGGCCGGCTATGTCCAAACACATGGATACATCTGGATCCCTCCTACCTTATAGAAGTCCTTACTACAGAAATGCGACGACATGTTGGATAATGTGTGTAGACTATCACTTGTGTTGTTATGTTATGTTGTGATGTTTGTTTTTTCATAAGCACATGCTCTAAACTTGTAACCTTGATGGCGGGGTTTCTGTATATGCACTTATGCTGAGTTAATGATAAGTGTTACGTAGAAGAGAACGGAAATGATCCGTAGAAAAAATTCCTAATAATTTATTTCCAAAACTCTCCCCATTTTTGGGATGATTGGGAGGGATTGTCTCACACAATAATTTAATTAATTACTTTTATATCCAAACTTTCTCTCTCCATAAAAAACTTGAGAGCAAGTTAGAGAAATTAAATAATCACTATTCTCTTCTACTCTCTTCTCTTCCCTTCTCTTCTTGCGTTAAAAAACTCGAGAGCATAGCGTAAGTACAGAATGTTTGTCTTGGCTGAGAGATGATGCATATTAGTGCATTATACAACCCAACAGCATGCGGTAATATTATAGATCAACTCACCGGAAAATATTGAAACATCCTCAAATGAGAATGATCCACTTATGCGAAGAATTGTTATGTTCTGTACCTGACACTCACTGTTTTTTTTTTGAATCTATTAAGGTTTCTTGTAATTGTCGATGATTTTTACAAAACATAAAACGGAGAACCTATATATTTATTCTGTAAGCCCTTTCTTTAGCGAGGAAAGAACCTGCCTTTTATTCTTTTATTTTTTTTCATTATTTCCGAAACACATATATATTACGAAACAGTATATCAACCTAAATTAGACTGAGAAAACATAGGATCCAGACAATAACTTAAACGTTCAAGGGATTACTTCTTCTCATCATATTCCTTAACATTTATTAATTTTCTTCGAGATTACTTGTTATCATATCCCACAACATTTATTAATTCTTGAGATTACTTGTTTTCCGAAACTTAAACGTTCCATAACAATGCACTTAAAATCTCTAAATATACTCTCTCATTAATTAAATTTTACCATACACACCTATCATGACTGATTCACAGCCTGTTGAAAGTGAAGGAGACAATCTCCCAACATTCATTCGTCGAAACAACCTCTATTTTTCAAACAAAAATACTTTGTCGAAATCAATTAATGAGGAGGTGGCTAAGGAGAAATCAATAATCAAAAAGGCGGAGAAAAGAGTTAAGATGTTCCCGCCACTTTTGCCAAGTTTGAATAGAAACGGTAGGCCTAAGTACAGTTTGGAGAGTGTGAGAAGAGAAGGTAGATTACAGATGTGGATTGTTCCGAATCATTATTTGGAGGTTGTTCGGACTTGTCAGGACGGTGATCGAGTTAGTATGGAGCTGCTGGAAACAGGACAACGTTGAGTTGTTAAGACTTGCGAGGCTATGGTGTTTTCTTGGGAACAAAATATGCTACTAGTATAGTCAAAGGTCAATTTTGTTTTAGGTCTGTTCCCAAACATTTTGATTGTCATGAGTAGTATATTACAGTATCTTCGTTATTTATATGATTATTCATTTGACTGCTTAGTTTTTGTCAACCTAATTCTATGGTTCTTGCAGTATAATGACTCAAATCGTATATGTTTCTCTGTTACTTAGAATTGACGAAGCTTGATTGTCAGAATATTGATCTATTTTAAAAATCCCAATGGAATAATATTAAATAATCCGAATACAGTCGATGTGAACTGAGCTCTTTTTTTGTACCAAAACAATGTCTATATTAATGGAGGAATGCCTTTGATACGTCATCATGAGCTGCCATGGTCTTGGTATTTTCTCGGAACGTGTGTGGATAAGTCATTGACCCGAGATTATCGGAGTCAACGCTTATCTTAAATCACATAGAAGAATAACGAAAAACTAGCCATGTGAGTATCAAGGGGCGACGCCCTTCAACCCGTGATGAAACACTCCAGAGTACTGAAAGTAAAGGGATGCCACGTCGCTCGAAGAGGATATTCAAACCCAACCCAAAATATATGGACAGCTATGTGTAGTGACACTTTAGTAATTCAGAGAGTTATTTTAATTTAATTATTGCAGTAAGTATTTGTGGGTTAGTAAAATAAGGGAAGCAGTTATATATGTAACTATGTGTAGAGACATTATCGCATTAGTGGCCTAGCTTTTAGGAAGTTATGCACGGGAGTTATATATTTTGTAATTTGACTATGATGGTCATCTATCAGAAAAACTCAAGTTTGCCTTGAACAAATACGGTCGCCAAGTGCGGATAGCAGCTACAATGACAAGCATTTCTTTGGCATATGTTGACCAGGAAAGCTTAGAAACACCCAATGCCTGACTCATGAAGGCTATAGGCCTGCCATGTTGTTGCAAGACGGCACCAATACCTTTTTCGGACGCATCTGACTCAATAGTGAAAGCCTCATTAAAATTTGGCATTGCAAGAGTAGGAGTGGAGGTCATGGCATCTTTTAATTTGTTAAAGGCAAGTTCTGCCTCATTAGTCCATGTATATTGACCCTTACGAAGTAGCCTTGTTAAAGGCTATGCAAGTATTCCATAATTGCGCACAAATTTCCGATAATAACCTGTTAAGCCTAAAAAACCACGCAACTCCGAAATATTTGTAGGGACAGGCCATGTGAGCATGGCTTCAATTTTTTTGTAATCAACCTTAACTCCCGTGTCTGTTACAATATAGCCAAGATATTCAACCTCCTGCTTTCCAAATGCACATTTACTGAGCTTAAGAAAAAACTGTTGCTGCCTCAGTATGTCAAAAACTATCTTAACATGCTCAAGATGCAAATTCCAAGTGGGACTATAAATAAGAATATCGTCAAAAAAGACAAGCACGAACTTACGAAGATACGGTCGAAAAATCTCGTTCATGATAGATTGAAATGTAGAGGGGGCATTGCATAATCCAAATGGCATCACAAGATATTCATAATGACCATTATGTGTACGAAAAGTAGTCTTATAAATATCAGAAGGATGAACTCTTACTTGGTGATAACCTGCTCGTAAATCAAGTTTCGTAAAGAAAGAAGCCCCGTGTAACTCATCCAACATGTCATCAACTGCAGGAATAGGAAATCTATCCTTAATGGTGACATCATTTAGTGCACGATAATCAGTACAAAATCTCCATGACCCATCTTTCTTCTTAACTAGCAAAACCGGGGAAGAGAAAGGGCTGGTGCTAGGCCTAATGTAAGATCCGGGAAAATTACGTGTTATTATATGATATGAAATGAGATTTTAATTTCATATTAAGAGTTATTAAATGATTTATCTGTTTAAACGTGCTAAATTATTCGTTAAATGATTGAATATGTGACAATGTGATGCTATGTGATATGTGTGGGGAATTTGAAACTATTTTGAAAAGGGTGTTATACTATTTTATTTTATTATAATTATTGAAAAGAAAATTTGGATCGTTCCCAAATTATTCGGGCAATTGGTATATCGTTCGTACCAAAATTTCATTCGTTAAAGTGGAAAGTATTCGAAAATATTCGTAATAGAAGTATTTTGGTTCGTATATCTATTATTAAACGATACTTGTAGTTATCCGTACCTTATGGATGATTATCGTCTCGTAAAACGTGTATTCTGCTTTATTAAAGATTTAAAGTGTTTTATCTGTTAAAATGTATTTAAAGCGATCTATCGGATCAGTATCGATTCAAAAATGTCGTTTGGGGTATTATTTTCCGTTTAATATAAAAAGGCAAATCGTACTTTGTTTTTCGCATAATCAAGCTTAATTACAGTTAAAAAGCTAAAAACCCCTGAAACGTGTTCTTCGTGTTCTTGAGAATCAAACCAACTTTTGAAGGCGTTATCGGATTCCGATTTCGATGTTCTTGTAACCAAATCGAATCTCTCATCATCCTCTACCTAAATCCACCATCAAAATTCATGTGGGTATGATTTTCTGATCTTTCCGATTTTTGTCATTTATTTATTTTCGAATTTTTATATTTAAATTGGGGGTTTCTTTATTATTGATTGTTCTTGCTAATTGATGTTATGAATGGATTGTGTGTGTTGTGCTGAGTGTTTTGATGATTTTTATTTGATTTTTAGAGCCTTGATTCGAGCTAATCGGAAATTTGAAGCTCGCCGGTTTTCTTTAAGTTTTGGCCGGACTTTTGATCCGTTGATGGGTTCTTGATTGTGTTCTAGCGGTTAGATAGATCGTTTCATTTAGAATCGATTCATATAATTAGTTTTCAGTTTGATGCTTGTTTTATGATGGCCGGAAAACGGAGCCACCACCGGCGGTCTTCGATTTTGGTACGATTAAGTCACGTTTCTGGCGTGTTTTTGACGGATTGTGAGAGCCCATAAGTTCCTCAGTGAAAGCCCTTTTGTTTGGTAACGTTTTTGGTCGATTTTGACTCGCCGGGAACTGGGTTCGGGCGGCCGGAATTCCGCCGGCGGCGGGTGTTCTTGGCAACCCGAATCCGTTCTTCATAACCCGTTTTCAAAACCCTACCGACCCGGTTTTGATTCTTCAAACCCTAATTTCGTTTTAGAAAACTGTTTCTGGATTTTTAATTTTTAAAATAATTCAAAAATGGTTTTGAAAATTCTAAAAATCATATCTTTAATTTAAAAATACATTTTATTATTCCGAAAATTTTATAAATTCATAAATATTTATTTAAATTCGAAAATTGATTAAATTTAATTATTTTAATTATTTTTGATTAATAATTAATTTATTTAATTAATTGATTAATTCTTTTAATCAGTTAATTCTTAATAATTAATTATTAATTAGATTTAATTAATTAAAATTAAGTTTAATTATTTTCTAGCTTGGTTTATTTATTTAAAAATAGTTTGAGCATTTAAAGAGTGTCAATTAATTTTATTAATTGATTTATTTGCATTTAAAATACTTATATTGGATTTAAAAATCCGATTTTTGATTTAAAAATTGTTTGTGGCTTATTTAAATTCAAATAAGCTTTGTGTGATGTTTTAAAAATAGTTATAAGTGCTATATGATGTGTATGAGTTGTGTAATGTGTTTTATAGTCCGTATATGCCCGTACTAGGGCTAGTGTCTGAGTTTTAAATATCGTAAATTAGACCGGGCGTCCGATACGTAACCGGTCACTTGTTTAAATGTGTTATGTGAACAATGTGAATTATCTGTGTGAGTCATGCATGCGAATAAATTGTGTGGAGACTTGTTTGAGTAATTGGTTGTGTCTAATGTTATCACGAGGGGTAGATAGGATAGAAATTTGTCGGTTATGTTAGAAAGTGAGATTTACGAGGCCGTTGACTTGGATGTTGACTTTTTATAGTATGGGGATTGTCGTCAAGCAAGTTACGTGGATTACTTATGTGGTTGATTGCGATTGGTCTATCAGTTGAGATGTGGATGTTTATGCAACAGAGATATCGGTAAGATCGGTAAGTGCGTCGAAGTTAAGTTACGATCATTTATATAATATGAGGATTATACGTTGAAGACTAAGTACCGTCTCATGTTTGACTATCGAGGCTGGCACGTGGATTCGAAATGGTAAAAGCAGACTAGTGGTATTCGCAAGAGCGTTAAAGCAAAGAAGGACGGAAGTAGAGAATCGTGCGACAAGACAGAATAAGGAAGAAATCGTATTGTTTCAGCGTTACGAAATAGCTAAGGACCAGAGGCAAGTGTTTATACCCTTGCTTATTAATTAAGGGATATTATCTTGAATTATTAGTATGTATGTTGAACGTTGATTACTGAGTTTTCAAATGTTGATTTCTATGCATTGAATTGCAAGTATGTTATTTAATCTCGTAAATTGACGAGTACTCTTTTATACCTTTTTAGTTTAGATTCATATTTTCATATTGATTGGAAAGATATACTTATTATACTGAAAAGTTTGAAGAGATAATTATGGGCCGTATACTAAGGCTTTCTTTTAAAAGACTTGATTTGAAAATGTTAAAATGAAATATTACCAACCCTAGATGAGCAGGAACTTGTGAACCCTATGAGGGAGGACTTATTCTAAAAATTCTGAAGTTGTGTTGCTTACCCTTCCAATATTCCATTTTTCACCTTGCACCTATGCAAACCTTGTTATCCTTTCTTGTTATAAGCAATTATCTGATCCAGCCCCTGATTCAAATTCTATTACGTTGTGTATGAGTTGGTTTACTTCTTTCAAACGTGAGGCTTATCCGTTATAAGTATACGTTCGAGGGATCTAGACTAATTCTGTCAGAAGCCAGTAAACCCTTGTTTTTCTCTAACTATAAACTTACCCTGAATTTTTCTTAAACTTGAACTTGACTTTCTTGTCACTTACCAGATTGTTGAATCTTAACTAATTCTTCCACAATGTGTTAAATCATACTGTTGAGGCCATCTAGAGCCTGTTCTTTGAACCCTACTCTATATTGATCTAATAAAATTTCTGTTGACATCCTAATACCTGTTCCATATCCGACTCGATCTTATTGAGCATGTTCTTGTCTATTCTTCATTATTATTATTCCAGCTGTTGCATCGATCTTGTCAATGTTTATTATGTTGTTACTTGTGATACTTATTTCCCATTGTTGTGTCGATCTCGTCGATACTAGATTATATTGCTATTCCTTATTGATTCTTCATATTAAACTATCTCCTGGAACGTGAGTTTCCAGCAATTGTTATATTAAGGTCGTCGATTCTTCCGACACCTGATTGTCAAAGTAAGGTTGTCAATTGTACTGACACCTGACGTATAAATAATATAGAATTGGAATGTTTTTAAAAATGGACCAATTATTGGTCGATGTAATTAAGGCCCAGATTGGCCTAGGATCCAGTAGAGGACTATGACATGAGCTAGTCCGGGGTTGATGCGTGGCTGGCCAGCAGCACAACCTTTGTATTTGATAATTGTTAAAAATCCAATTCTAATATGAATTTTCATTTCTAGGATGAGTTACATCCATATACTTTGTACTTGTGAGATATGACCTGATTCTCAGGTTTATTCGTTGCGTGAAGTTGTTGGTTTGTTGATTATTAATAGTGGTTTCAATCTTGCTGAAATCGCTTACTCTTAATACATTCGGATTCCAAATAGTCGAAATCCACCTCCTTGATTCTATTGGCAGTCATGAGATACCTATCTTGATGAGTTTTATTCATACCGCATATCCAGTCGGTACCTTGTTGAAGTCTTGAAGTGCGTCCTTTATTTCTTGACCGAGCGTGCTGGTTCATTCTTACCCTTGGTTACTCTAACCTTCCCGAGTTATTGTTGATTCCGGAAAATGTCGTGAATAGATCTGTTATCTTCAAAATTAGTATTTTTATACAAACTATAGTCTTGAAGACATATGAGTTAAATTTAGTTCATATTTTCTACATACTATTGTAGTTATAGTTGATTCGGTTGCCGTGACGACCAATATAAATCTTTTGCGTTTTAAACTATTCAGCTGCGAGAAGCTAAATGAGATATTGTGACAAATTACCAAACTTGTTTTGAAAATATTAAAGATTACAAATGTTTAAGCCATAGGCTTGTTTATTTGAAAATCCAAAGTTTATTTTGGAAACCTTTCGTATCATATTTAATAATACGCTTGCTGAGCAATTCATTCGCTCATACTTGTTTTATTTATATATATTTTAGCCTGCCGGAAAGAAGGTGTTTTGGCGAGAGTTGTCCGCGTAGCTGATCAGAGATGTGGAAAGATATTAGCGTAAAGACGTCTTGATCCAGAGCATTGGAGCTAGTGAGAGGTTTTGTATATAGATGTTTTCTATTGCTTAATATATATTGTATAAGATTAGTTGCCTGGTATACTTCTTATCGAAGTTATACTAGTGTATTAGAATTTTGTAAAGAGAATGGTTGTAAAGAAGAAAGATTGTTGTAATGAATTTGGATTCTTGTTTCTAGCACTATAACCTTTAAAGATTCTTGGTAGAGTTGGGGTCACAGATATTATTATTATTGTGTTGATTTTATATTGAACAGGTTGTTTGGATTAAGAGTGCAGTGTGACGACCAAATCCTTTGACCCCGGATTTGGGGGCGTTACAGTTGGTATCAGAGCAAGGGTTATAGTAAAACTAGAAACGAGAGTGTGTGGGAGTGTATATAGTTATATAAGGAACGTCAGAGCTCATTTAGAGTTCGTGTTGGACTATTGAATATAGTACCACTGAGTGAGTTAAGATAGAGGTATTCAATTTAGATGATTGTGCTGAGGTGGATAGAATTTCATACGATTGTAGATGTCTACGGCGGAATCTTCGAGGACTATTACGAGTTGACGGCGACGTACGATATTGATGACCTTGCGACGTGGAGAAGAAGGGCTGAAATCGAATAACGAGCTATCGAAGGAGTCGACGGAGGAGTCATGTGTGAAGACCCTGGTAATACCCTCCCATCCTAAGGAAATATTTGACATTTCTTTAAGCGAAACTTGTGTTGGTGAATATATTCCACCTTTTGACTTTGTACTTGATACTTTTGATCAATCATGATTGCAATTGCATCAGAGGTTGTTGCGACATCTATTTCAATTTGTAAAGCCTGTTGAAAATATGTTATTTAAATTCCAACTCCTTCATTCTTCCGGAGTGGATAACTCTAATTGTGATGTAACACTATTTGTTGATACTTCCTTTCTGGTTGTTCTTCTTTTCTGAAATAACACCTTTGGAATTTATTCAATTTCAATCCAAGGTGTGTATTTGAGAATTCTTATCGAAAGGCCCTGATTGTTATTCTGACTCTAAATTTCTTTCATATTTCTCTACTCCAACTGAGATAAACAACCCTATTTATAGGGGACACAAGGACTATCTGTCTATGTGATAGAAGTCTGACGGGACGCCGTCACTTGTGTGTTGTGAAATACAAGAAGGCTAATTACCTTTAGTACTGTCTTAATAGAGACACACAACATTGAGTTCATGTGATCAAATTGGTCTCTCAGTAATCCTTTCACTTCCTATAATGTTGCTTTGGAATATACAGATTTGGTAACCCCAATTGTGGGACATTTGCTACGATATAGAATCTTTTCACTTCAAACTATCATGAACTTCTTACTTCAAATAATCTGGGAGGTATGCCATTAGGGTGAACTGGAATTTACCCTACCTTACCGAACGAAGAATTTGCGATTGAATTACCATGAACGAAAGCGGACTACGATGCGATTAGAATACTAGTAACATATAACGGGGCCAGTTGTTCTCTTTCTATCGATTAACGTTACGATGTGGAAAAGGTGAAGTTAGATAATTCAAGAGTTGATTGGAAATTGGGGAAAAAGGTGTAATTGTGCTGATGTTATCCCAGGTTGTGGAAAATGGACATAATAGATTTTTGTCTCAATGAGAAGAACTTTTAAGATTGGATGATAGGCTAATAATGGAGAATGAGTTAATCTTTGAGTATTTCAGGATTGTATGATATGGTTGCAAGTCTTTTGCTCACGATAGTTAAGGTAGATTTTACCAGTCAATGTGGATGTATAGAATGAGAATCAAGATAATGTCGAGTTGATCAAGCTGTTTGGGAAATGAGATGGAACCATGGAAAAGGTGTCATGAGTGTTACTGTGAAGATAGGAAAAGAAGATGAAGAGGTGTTAATAAGGATTTAAAGACAATGGATGAGGTAATGAAGGGTTGTTTTCAGCTGAAGAGTTAATTGGCATGAAAGGTATGTGATTGTTGAAAGCAGTTGTTAGATATATTGGAAATAGGTAGAGTTGACCCAAGAACGTGGATGGCTGATAGTATGAGTAGTAAAGGAGAGAATTGAGATGTAAATATCTTCGGTAAAAGGATTAGAAAGGATGAAGTTTTAAGGTTATGATAACAAGAGATTAATTAAAAGAAATGACGGACATAAGGATTCAACCAGGATTGATTAAAGAGAAAGGGCTACATAAAGGAAAGAGTTATGGAAATAGAAAAGGATTCAATTATAGGAGGGAACGAGAAAGTATAAAGAATAAGAAGGAAATGCAAGGATATATATGAGGGGTTTCAAAAGGGATACCAGTGTTGGTGAATATCTAAGTACTTGAGGTGTTGGAAAATGAAGACAAAATAACAGAGGTATAGTAGACGACTACAACTAAAGAGATTCCTGAATGGAGACGAAGACATGTTGAGATAAACTGTGGTATGGAGTTGCTAAGGCTTAGAGCTTATCGTGGTGTTATTTGGGTTATTATTGACCGATTAATGAGAGATAATGGTACGGCATGGAATGACGAGTTCAATTGTATTTGACAGAGATCCGCGACGTAATTGAAGAATTCAGACAGACTATGATTGTGTACTAAATTTTGAAGGTAATTGGGAGGATCGTTTACCGTTGATTAGATTCTCTTACGACAACAGTTACTATGACGATTTTGAAATGCTACCTTACGACGATTTATTGAGTGTTGGGAAAGTGCGTATAAGTTTGCTTGCCACCCCGTGAGTGGTATATTCATAGTGTATTTCGTAGAATATGAACCTATAGAGATCTAGTTAAATTGTTCTATGTTGAGTAACCGATTGAGATATTGAGTCAGTATGAGAGAGTGATGAGTAATAGAGGAGTCAAATTAGTATGAGTATGAGGAGAAATCCTAAGGTTGAAGAGTCAACCTAGGAATTTGAGAATGAGATGTTGGAAATTATCCACCTACGTTTGCGCGAGCTGATTCTGAGGACAGAATCCTGTTAAGGGGGGAAGGATGTAAGATCCGGGAAAATTACGTGTTATTATATGATATGAAATGAGATTTTAATTTCATATTAAGAGTTATTAAATGATTTATCTGTTTAAACGTGCTAAATTATTCGTTAAATGATTGAATATGTGACAATGTGATGCTATGTGATATGTGTGGGGAATTTGAAACTATTTTGAAAAGGGTGTTATACTATTTTATTTTATTATAATTATTGAAAAGAAAATTTGGATCGTTCCCAAATTATTCGGGCAATTGGTATATCGTTCGTACCAAAATTTCATTCGTTAAAGTGGAAAGTATTCGAAAATATTCGTAATAGAAGTATTTTGGTTCGTATATCTATTATTAAACGATACTTGTAGTTATCCGTACCTTATGGATGATTATCGTCTCGTAAAACGTGTATTCTGCTTTATTAAAGATTTAAAGTGTTTTATCTGTTAAAATGTATTTAAAGCGATCTATCGGATCAGTATCGATTCAAAAATGTCGTTTGGGGTATTATTTTCCGTTTAATATAAAAAGGCAAATCGTACTTTGTTTTTCGCATAATCAAGCTTAATTACAGTTAAAAAGCTAAAAACCCCTGAAACGTGTTCTTCGTGTTCTTGAGAATCAAACCAACTTTTGAAGGCGTTATCGGATTCCGATTTCGATGTTCTTGTAACCAAATCGAATCTCTCATCATCCTCTACCTAAATCCACCATCAAAATTCATGTGGGTATGATTTTCTGATCTTTCCGATTTTTGTCATTTATTTATTTTCGAATTTTTATATTTAAATTGGGGGTTTCTTTATTATTGATTGTTCTTGCTAATTGATGTTATGAATGGATTGTGTGTGTTGTGCTGAGTGTTTTGATGATTTTTATTTGATTTTTAGAGCCTTGATTCGAGCTAATCGGAAATTTGAAGCTCGCCGGTTTTCTTTAAGTTTTGGCCGGACTTTTGATCCGTTGATGGGTTCTTGATTGTGTTCTAGCGGTTAGATAGATCGTTTCATTTAGAATCGATTCATATAATTAGTTTTCAGTTTGATGCTTGTTTTATGATGGCCGGAAAACGGAGCCACCACCGGCGGTCTTCGATTTTGGTACGATTAAGTCACGTTTCTGGCGTGTTTTTGACGGATTGTGAGAGCCCATAAGTTCCTCAGTGAAAGCCCTTTTGTTTGGTAACGTTTTTGGTCGATTTTGACTCGCCGGGAACTGGGTTCGGGCGGCCGGAATTCCGCCGGCGGCGGGTGTTCTTGGCAACCCGAATCCGTTCTTCATAACCCGTTTTCAAAACCCTACCGACCCGGTTTTGATTCTTCAAACCCTAATTTCGTTTTAGAAAACTGTTTCTGGATTTTTAATTTTTAAAATAATTCAAAAATGGTTTTGAAAATTCTAAAAATCATATCTTTAATTTAAAAATACATTTTATTATTCCGAAAATTTTATAAATTCATAAATATTTATTTAAATTCGAAAATTGATTAAATTTAATTATTTTAATTATTTTTGATTAATAATTAATTTATTTAATTAATTGATTAATTCTTTTAATCAGTTAATTCTTAATAATTAATTATTAATTAGATTTAATTAATTAAAATTAAGTTTAATTATTTTCTAGCTTGGTTTATTTATTTAAAAATAGTTTGAGCATTTAAAGAGTGTCAATTAATTTTATTAATTGATTTATTTGCATTTAAAATACTTATATTGGATTTAAAAATCCGATTTTTGATTTAAAAATTGTTTGTGGCTTATTTAAATTCAAATAAGCTTTGTGTGATGTTTTAAAAATAGTTATAAGTGCTATATGATGTGTATGAGTTGTGTAATGTGTTTTATAGTCCGTATATGCCCGTACTAGGGCTAGTGTCTGAGTTTTAAATATCGTAAATTAGACCGGGCGTCCGATACGTAACCGGTCACTTGTTTAAATGTGTTATGTGAACAATGTGAATTATCTGTGTGAGTCATGCATGCGAATAAATTGTGTGGAGACTTGTTTGAGTAATTGGTTGTGTCTAATGTTATCACGAGGGGTAGATAGGATAGAAATTTGTCGGTTATGTTAGAAAGTGAGATTTACGAGGCCGTTGACTTGGATGTTGACTTTTTATAGTATGGGGATTGTCGTCAAGCAAGTTACGTGGATTACTTATGTGGTTGATTGCGATTGGTCTATCAGTTGAGATGTGGATGTTTATGCAACAGAGATATCGGTAAGATCGGTAAGTGCGTCGAAGTTAAGTTACGATCATTTATATAATATGAGGATTATACGTTGAAGACTAAGTACCGTCTCATGTTTGACTATCGAGGCTGGCACGTGGATTCGAAATGGTAAAAGCAGACTAGTGGTATTCGCAAGAGCGTTAAAGCAAAGAAGGACGGAAGTAGAGAATCGTGCGACAAGACAGAATAAGGAAGAAATCGTATTGTTTCAGCGTTACGAAATAGCTAAGGACCAGAGGCAAGTGTTTATACCCTTGCTTATTAATTAAGGGATATTATCTTGAATTATTAGTATGTATGTTGAACGTTGATTACTGAGTTTTCAAATGTTGATTTCTATGCATTGAATTGCAAGTATGTTATTTAATCTCGTAAATTGACGAGTACTCTTTTATACCTTTTTAGTTTAGATTCATATTTTCATATTGATTGGAAAGATATACTTATTATACTGAAAAGTTTGAAGAGATAATTATGGGCCGTATACTAAGGCTTTCTTTTAAAAGACTTGATTTGAAAATGTTAAAATGAAATATTACCAACCCTAGATGAGCAGGAACTTGTGAACCCTATGAGGGAGGACTTATTCTAAAAATTCTGAAGTTGTGTTGCTTACCCTTCCAATATTCCATTTTTCACCTTGCACCTATGCAAACCTTGTTATCCTTTCTTGTTATAAGCAATTATCTGATCCAGCCCCTGATTCAAATTCTATTACGTTGTGTATGAGTTGGTTTACTTCTTTCAAACGTGAGGCTTATCCGTTATAAGTATACGTTCGAGGGATCTAGACTAATTCTGTCAGAAGCCAGTAAACCCTTGTTTTTCTCTAACTATAAACTTACCCTGAATTTTTCTTAAACTTGAACTTGACTTTCTTGTCACTTACCAGATTGTTGAATCTTAACTAATTCTTCCACAATGTGTTAAATCATACTGTTGAGGCCATCTAGAGCCTGTTCTTTGAACCCTACTCTATATTGATCTAATAAAATTTCTGTTGACATCCTAATACCTGTTCCATATCCGACTCGATCTTATTGAGCATGTTCTTGTCTATTCTTCATTATTATTATTCCAGCTGTTGCATCGATCTTGTCAATGTTTATTATGTTGTTACTTGTGATACTTATTTCCCATTGTTGTGTCGATCTCGTCGATACTAGATTATATTGCTATTCCTTATTGATTCTTCATATTAAACTATCTCCTGGAACGTGAGTTTCCAGCAATTGTTATATTAAGGTCGTCGATTCTTCCGACACCTGATTGTCAAAGTAAGGTTGTCAATTGTACTGACACCTGACGTATAAATAATATAGAATTGGAATGTTTTTAAAAATGGACCAATTATTGGTCGATGTAATTAAGGCCCAGATTGGCCTAGGATCCAGTAGAGGACTATGACATGAGCTAGTCCGGGGTTGATGCGTGGCTGGCCAGCAGCACAACCTTTGTATTTGATAATTGTTAAAAATCCAATTCTAATATGAATTTTCATTTCTAGGATGAGTTACATCCATATACTTTGTACTTGTGAGATATGACCTGATTCTCAGGTTTATTCGTTGCGTGAAGTTGTTGGTTTGTTGATTATTAATAGTGGTTTCAATCTTGCTGAAATCGCTTACTCTTAATACATTCGGATTCCAAATAGTCGAAATCCACCTCCTTGATTCTATTGGCAGTCATGAGATACCTATCTTGATGAGTTTTATTCATACCGCATATCCAGTCGGTACCTTGTTGAAGTCTTGAAGTGCGTCCTTTATTTCTTGACCGAGCGTGCTGGTTCATTCTTACCCTTGGTTACTCTAACCTTCCCGAGTTATTGTTGATTCCGGAAAATGTCGTGAATAGATCTGTTATCTTCAAAATTAGTATTTTTATACAAACTATAGTCTTGAAGACATATGAGTTAAATTTAGTTCATATTTTCTACATACTATTGTAGTTATAGTTGATTCGGTTGCCGTGACGACCAATATAAATCTTTTGCGTTTTAAACTATTCAGCTGCGAGAAGCTAAATGAGATATTGTGACAAATTACCAAACTTGTTTTGAAAATATTAAAGATTACAAATGTTTAAGCCATAGGCTTGTTTATTTGAAAATCCAAAGTTTATTTTGGAAACCTTTCGTATCATATTTAATAATACGCTTGCTGAGCAATTCATTCGCTCATACTTGTTTTATTTATATATATTTTAGCCTGCCGGAAAGAAGGTGTTTTGGCGAGAGTTGTCCGCGTAGCTGATCAGAGATGTGGAAAGATATTAGCGTAAAGACGTCTTGATCCAGAGCATTGGAGCTAGTGAGAGGTTTTGTATATAGATGTTTTCTATTGCTTAATATATATTGTATAAGATTAGTTGCCTGGTATACTTCTTATCGAAGTTATACTAGTGTATTAGAATTTTGTAAAGAGAATGGTTGTAAAGAAGAAAGATTGTTGTAATGAATTTGGATTCTTGTTTCTAGCACTATAACCTTTAAAGATTCTTGGTAGAGTTGGGGTCACAGATATTATTATTATTGTGTTGATTTTATATTGAACAGGTTGTTTGGATTAAGAGTGCAGTGTGACGACCAAATCCTTTGACCCCGGATTTGGGGGCGTTACACCTAATTAACCCCAACTTAAGCATTTCATTCACCTGTTTCTCGATTTCATTTTTTTGAAAATGAGCATACCTGTAAGGTCTTACATTGATAGGCGGTGTTCCTTCTTTGATTGTAATTTGATGACTAATTTCCCTTATAGGAGGCAGCCTTTTTGGCTCTTGGTGGAGGTCAGCATAATTATTCACCAACTCTTGCATATCCAAAGGCAATGGCGGATTGCAGATGTTTGCTGGAGTCTGAGCCTGAAAGCAAATAACATATGCTAGTCCTCCATTGCGTCTTTCCCTTAGTACCTCAGATGATTCAACTGGACATATCAATGATGTACTACTGCCGTGCAATACTCTGCGATGTCCACCCTAGTTAAATTCCATAGTCATTTTTTTCCAATCACACAACACTGCACCCAATTGTTGAAGCCAATGCACTCCTAAAACCATATCTAACCCCACCAATGGTAATGAGTAAAGTGTCAAATCAAATGGTGTACCTTGTAGATTAACTGGAACATTTACATAACAGCTATTACATCTGACACGTTCCCCGTTTGCGACATTGACATGAAATGGTCCTGTAGGCTGTACTGGAAGTGACATCTTGTCAGGAACTTTTGAATTAATAAAGTTGTGCGTCGACCCGCTGTCGATAAGCACACTGAGTCTGTGTCGGCCGATTAATGCGCACATGCGCATAGTTCTTCCAGTGTCACAACCAGTGAGAGCATGTAATGATATTTTAGGTAAGTCGTCTTCCTGAGTTTGGATTTCGATCTCCTCACCGTCCTCGCCTGCCATAAGAAAAAGTTTGGCCTTTGTTTTTTCTTTGCAGACATGCCCGACAACATATTTTTCTCCACAATGAAAGCATGATCCCTCGCGTTTGTGCTTCTGAAGTTCGTCCCAAGATAGCCTACGAGTAAAAGTTTGATTTTTTGTTTTGTCCAGTGATGGTTCTGCCACACCTTTTGCCCACTTTAACGCCTTTCGTTGGTGAACCAGCTGCTCATCTCTCATTCGAGCCAAGCTCATGACCTCCTTAAGTGTTTGGGGTCGAAAAAGACGTATCTCATCTGCTATCTCAAATTTAAGACGACCCATAAATGTCCCTACAAGTGCTCGTTGAGTCCAACCATGCACAAGATTACCAAGTCTTTCAAATTCCTTTTGATACTCGCGTAGAGTCCCGGTTTGTTTAACCTTAGATAAGGCTTCATCAAAATCTTCACACCCTGTAGGACCAAAGCGCGCCCATAATTCTTCTTCAAACAGAGTCCACGTGACCTCTTTTTTTTCCTCACGATATGTCTTGCGAAGCCATTGCCACCATTGATTGGCTTCCCCTTGGAGGTGAAACGATGCAAGAGGAACCTTCTGATTCAGAGGTGTTTCTTGGTACTCGAAGAACTGGTTTACTCGCGCCACCCATTCTGTAGGATCATCGCCTGAAAATTTCGGAAAATCCAATTTTGTAACCTTAAAAGAAAATAGAGGTCGATCCCTCTTAGTCGAACTAGAAGAACCTGTATCTTGCTTTTCAACATCATGACTCTCTTTTTCACCATCTGTATCTTGCTTGGAACCCATCAATGCAGAAATTTTGCTAAGCATATCTTCTATTCCCTTGAGTCTGTCCTGCATGGTGTTTTCTATCCTTTCAAGATTAGTCTCCAACGATTCAATACGGTCCTTGTTAGATGTCATCGCTCTGATACCAAGTGTTGGTCCCAATCAGAGTTTCAAATGAGAAAGTATTTGTTCAAGGCAAACTTGAGTTTTTCTGATAGATGACCATCATAGTCAAATTACAAAATATATAACTCCCCTGCATAACTTCCTAAAAGCTAGGCCACTAATGCGATAATGTCTCTACACATAGTTACATATATAACTGCTTCCCTTATTTTACTAACCCACAAATACTTACTGCAATAATTAAATTAAAACAACTCTCTGAATTACTAGCCTGGATGGAGTCTAGTCTTTTGTGAAAATAAATATGATTCAAACAGTTTTCATTCCTTCTGGGCGAGGTTCCTTCAAACCTCCTAGGCGAGGTTCCCCTCATGCCCCCTGGGCGAGATTCCATTCAAGCCCCATGGGCGAGGTTCCCTACAAGACCCTTGGGCGAGGTTCCCTACAAGCCTCTTGGGCTAGGTTTCTGTAATAACCGGCAATGATTGGGCTGAACCCAAGTTGTGCCTTTTTGTGTACGAGCGAGGTTCGTAGATTAATGAGCTAGGCCCAAATCACACACCTCTTATTGAATATTTATTATACTCTTTCCAATCAACTTGCAAAAAGCATATTAGGGATAGGCGAGGCTTCCTACAAGTATGGGCTAGGCCCATTGGATATTCCTCGTTGTGGTGGATGTTTTATCAAACTAGGCCTTCTTTCCTTAACCCAAAGGAGGGCGTGGCCACCATCAAGGGCGAGGTCGACATTTTTACTATAACAACTACCCCTCATTTTCTGTCTTTTCATGTGGACAAGGTTACTTTCGGAGGACGAGGTTCCATATCCTGTAAGTGATCATGCGAAGGGTGATGCCCCGCCGGAGGGCGAGGTTACTTCCGGAGTACGAAGTTTCATATCATGTATAATGCTCATGCAGAGGGTGATTCCCCACCTGGGGGGCGAGATTACACATTTCTTCTATGATAATTGTAGCTATCTCCTTGGTAAATAGTCTGCAGGCGAGGCTTCCCACAATTATGAGAGGCTACTTCCAGAAGGCAAGGTCCTTGTAGGGATGAGAGGCCTTTCTAAGTTGATAACCTAGGCTTCCTATCCTACAGAATGCTTCACATAAGGCGAGGTTGTCAGCTTTAATCTAGAGAAAGAGATGTCAGCTTTAAAACTCCACAAGAAGATAGATTTAGAATTACAAATTGCAGCTACCATTGAAGCATCATGGCCTTTTGAGAAGACGAGGTTATCCATTATGCTGACTTCCAAGAGAAGACCTTTGCCTTTCAATTAAAATATTACTTGGATGCTTAGTCATTATCCCGTGCCAATTTCCTAAATTTTTATATTGATTCCAGCTTCGTGCGTTTAGTGGACTTACGCTTTCAGGGGAAGTCGTATTCCTACGCATCCTCTTCCACAAGGGAAGGACTCCAGCTCCATGCGTTTAGTGGACTTACGCTTCCTGGGGAAGTCGCATTCCTACGCACCTTCTTCCACAAGGAAATGACTCTCTTCACCATAAGAGGGTGGACTCTCTTCTTCATAAGAGGAATGACTCTCTTCACCAAAAGAGGGTGGACTCTCTTCACCATCAGAGGGTGGACTCTCTTCACCTATAAGAGGGTGGACTCTCTTCTTCATAAGAGGAAGAACTCTCTTCACCTATAAGAGGGTGGACTCTCTTCTTCATAAGAGGAAGGACTTTCTTCACCTATAAGAAGGTGGACTCTCTTCACCTATAAGAGGGTGGACTCTCTTCTTCATAAGAGGAAAGACTCTTTTCACCATAAGAGGGTGGACTCTCTTCTTGGTGAGCTTTCTGGAAGTACAGATAAGCACCCCGAAAGTACGGGTTTATCAAGGTATTGTAAGAGATAGATTCCAAGCTCCATGCGTTTAGTGGACTTACGCTTCCTGAGGAATTCGTATTCCTACGCACCTTCTTCCATGAAAGAAGGACTCCAAGCTGCTCCATGCGTTTAGTGGACTTACGCTTCCTGAGGAAGTCGTATTCCTACGCACCTTCTGCTGAGGGGTCTTCTGAAAGGCATATGTTTAGGCCTATTTGTTTACTTCGAGGATTCAACTCAACTTAAACAAGTTTGTAATAAGTAAGTAATAATTCAATTGTCACAGTCACAGGAATCTCAGAAGATCATATCTGTCAGAAGAATACAGATTAAAGTCATCCTACAGATTTGAAGAAATACTACATTGAAAGAAGTTCAATTATTTGTTCAAGCCTCAGTGAAGTCTTCAAAGAAGTGGATTTATTAAAGTGACAGAGGTTTCAGATTTGTGACAGCAAATGTACAGGTTACAAAGATTGATCAACAGTCAAAAGCAGACAATGGACCACAACTTAAAGTCAAGATGAAGAACATACATTGAAGTTAGTCATTTATGAACCAGACAGTGCATCAAATGACAACCTCAAACAATGGATATTCTTCAGAAGTTCAAGTGGTTCAAGAATTGGTTTTGCTATTCTATGAGAATTTAAATTCTATTAAAATTAGTTATTAATTTATTTATTAAATTAATTCATCAGAATTAATTTAGCAAATAAATAAATTAAGTAATTAATTTATTGAATAAATTAATTCATCAGAATTAATTTGTGAAATAAATTAATTATTAGAATTAATTTAGAATTAGAATTTGAATTAAATTAGTCATTCCAATATATTTGGATAGTCATTCCAGAAAGTAAAAGCTAAAACAGAACGTGCAAATTACTTTTGTAAAGTGATTACTACTAAAGCAAAAGATCAAGACAGAAAGAAGTGTTCTTCATTATTACATCAAAAGAAAAGTTTCTGTCAAGAACTCTGCCGTGCAAATTTCTTCAGTGGATTAATTCTAGAAAATCATTGTGTTAAATCTAAACCACTAGAATTCATTTACTTATACTGCTTTGACTATCTAGCGGATTTTTATCCCTAGAACGTATCTCAAATTATCAAATATTGTTATATCTTTTTATTACAAAAATAGATAAATTCATGTCGAATTTATTCTAGATTTGTTTTAATTAGTTTAAGATTCAATCTTGTAATCAGTACCTCATTTGTAACACCTTTTAAGTTTAATATAAGTTATATTTAACTTGAATTCTGTTTCATTTAATTCCGCCATAATTTGTTCTTAAATTGTTTGATTCTAAATAGAACAAATTCGATAAAACGGTATAGTTTGTATTCAACCCCCCTTCTACAAACTTATCAGGACCTAACAATTGGCATCATAGCCTTTTGATTGATATACAAATCAAAGATCCAATTGTTTTGAGATTTTTTTTTTCTTAAACTCTGAAATTTTTATTATTCCTAAAAATCTCAAAAGATGTCTACTACACAGAAAGTGGGTATAGTCAAAATCCCAATGTTCAGCAAGGAGCATTATCCTATGTGGAAGAAGAAAATGCTCCTATTTCTTAAAGTTGCTAATGTTAAATACATTGATGTGCTGAAGAATGGTCCCAAAGTCCCTATGATTATTGAGGGAGAACTAATAGAGAATGATGTTGTTACTAGGGCTGCTAGGATGTACCCTAAGGATCCCAAGGATTACACTCCTGATGAGAAAGAGGATGTTACCTTGGATGCCTGTCTACAGTTGATACTGGTTGATTGTCTTGATCCTGTCATGCATAATCATGTCCTAAACTGTGATACTGCCAAACACATTTGGGACACTATAGAGATAATCAATGAGGGGACAGAGGAAGTTAGAGAGAATAAGCTGGAAATTCTCACCTCTCAATATGAGCATTTCAGATCAAACCCTGGTGAAGGTATCTCTGAGGTTTTTGAGAGATACAACAAATTAATCAATGATCTGAATCTCAATGGGAAGCACTACACTATCAAGGAAATTAACAAGAAGTTCCTACTTACACTTCCACCTCATTTGGAGCACAGAATATCTGCCATTAGAGAAGAAAGAGATCTGAGAGAGATTGCTTTGGAAAGACTGTATGGTGTTCTGAAGACCTATGAGCTGGAGCAGATTCAACAAAGGGAGCTGTATGGAACTGGGAAGATAGTTAGTACTTCTACTGCATTGTCTGCTGAAGTCCCATAGAAACTGGAAGTGAAGGTTGTTCAACCTTCCAGTTCTAACATGAATGTTATTGATGCTGAATATGGATTAACATCCATTGATCAATCTGGTGGTGACTTCTATTCTTTAGAGGAACTTGATCAGCTGGAGGATGGTGATTTGGTTTTGATAGTCAGGAAGTTTGGGAAGTTCAGATTCAAAAGGAATCCCAATCTTAAGTTCAGGCCCAGATTTCAGAGAGGTGGATCTTCCTCTTCAAGTAGCACAAGGGGTGACTACAAAACTGGAACTGTGGAAAGGAGCACAATCAGATGCTACAATTGCAATGAGTTGGGTCACTTTGCTACTGAATGCAGAAAGCCAAAGCAAGTGACAAGGAACACATTTGATTCTAGCAAGAAGAACAAGATTGGGAAAGCCTATGTTGCTGAAGGAAAGAGTTGGGATGACACTGACAGTGATGAAGAAGCAGGTGAGATTGGGAACCTTGCTTTAATGGCTAAAGAGACAAGCACTTCATCTTCATACATGTCAGAGGTAAAGTTCACTGATGCTGAAATGATTTATCATCTTGGTGGTACTATTTCTTGTGCACGCACTGAAAATGATAGAATAATTCTTTTGAACACAGCTCTTGAAAAAGAGATAAAAGAATTAAAACTTGTGCATGTTAATCAGAATGAACTTACTGAGAAAATAGCATTTCTTGAGAATAGGGTTAAATGTTATATTCAACTGGAAACCATTCTCAAGGAAAAGAATAGTGAGCTTAAGACTAAAGCTAATGCCTATTACAACTCTTGTAAGACTTCTAAAGAAATCATCAATAAACAATGCATTGATCATACAACATGAATAGGGTATGACTATAACGAGTCTATTGGTGAATTAAGCATAAATACCCCTAATAGAGTCAGTGCTGAAGAAAGGGGTATACCATATGTGCTTAAGGGTATTGAAACACCGTTCTTTAGAGAGTCCCAAGGAGAACCTCTGAATGAATACTCTATCATCATTGCAGAGGAGATACTTGAAGAAGATCTTGCTTTTAAAGTTGAACAGTCCAACAAGTGTATATCTGATATACCAGTCAAAGTTGTTACAACTAGAAAGACTAAATCAGATATCCATGAGTTGGATCAAAACAACTGTAGAACTAACATGCCTGCTGTTAATTCTTCTCATAAAGCATGTGGTGTGATTAATTGCATGTCTTGTGTTGTCAATGTTATGTATGCTTATTTTAATAGTAAGCATGTGTCTAATGATAAGACTGCTCCACGTCAACATGTTAATAATAAGAAGCATGTTAGAGCTAAGACTACTAGTCCTCCTAAGCCTATAGTGGATTCATTTATCCCTAAGCCTACTCAGAAATGTGTTAAGGCTGGGTATAAATGGAAACGCTCTTTTGTAAAAGAGGTTGAAGTAGTTGTAGCTAAAATGGTTGTTTTGCCTAACAAAGGCCAGTTCTTTAAGTATGCCGGACCCAATCAAGTTTGGGTTCCGAGGAATGACTAATCAACTTGGTATTGCAGGGAGTTAAACAGGTAAACCGTGTTATGTGGATTCTTGACAGTGGTTGTTCAAGGCATATGACCGGAGATAGAGCCCTGCTATCAGATTTGGTTGAGAAAGCTGGCCCAGTAGTTACCTTTGGAGATAACAGCAAGGGTATTACAAAAGGATATGGTTGTTTGAAGTTTGGAAATGTTATCATTGAAGATGTATCATTTGTGGAAGGTCTGAGGTTCAATCTTCTCAGCATCAGTCATTTCTGTGACAGAGGATATGTTGTTTCCTTTGAAAGAGAGACGTGTCAGATCCTTCACAAGAAGAATGGAAAGCCTGCTCTTCAAGGAGTAAGGAAAGGTGACTTGTTCATAGTTGATCTGCACTCTGGATCCAAAGATGAAGTTAATTGTTTTTATGCTAAAGCTTCATCAGATGAAAGCTGGCTATGGCACAAGAAGATGTCTCACCTTAACTTCAAAACCATGAACTCTTTAGTCAAGAGGGAATTGGTTAGAGGTTTGCCTCAGATGGAATTTACACAGGAAGGACTGTGTGAGGCATGTCAGAAAGGAAAGTCAAAGAAAGCTTCTCACAAGGGCACTGACACATCATCAATAACTGAACCACTTCAGCTACTGCACATGGATTTGTTTGGTCCAGTTAATGTGATGTCCATGTCAAAGAAACAATATGCACTCGTGATTGTTGATGACTTTTCTAAATATACATGGGTTTTATTCCTACATTCCAAAGATGAGACCCCACACCTGGTGATTGACCATATCTAAAGTTGATTGAGCTGGATTCTAGATTCCCTGTTAGAGCCATAAGGTCAGATAATGAAACTGAATTCAAGAATGCAGTCCTAAATGACTTTTGTGATGATAAAGGAATAATAAGACAGTATTCTGCCCCTAGAACTCCTCAACAAAATGGAGTAGTGGAAAGAAAGAATCGTACATTGATTGAAGCTGCCAGGACTATGTTAAGTGAGTCTAAACTTCCAATGTACTTTTGGGCTGAAGTAGCAAATACAGCTTGTTATACTCAGAATCGAACTTTAATCAACAAGGACTTAATGAAGACTCCTTATGAGATCATGAACAACAAGAAACCAACTGTCAAGTACTTTTATGTATTTGGAGCAAAATGCTTTGTGCTTAAAGATGACAATGTTAAACGTGGCAAGTTTGAGGCCAAGGCACAAGAAGCTATTTTTGTTGGTTATTCCAGAAGATCTTACAGGGTCTACTTGGTTGGCAGTCACACAGTAAAGGAAAGTGTCAATGTTACTTTTGATGACACTAAGCTCCCTAGTATCCAAAAAGAAGATTCATCTGAGAAGCTGAAGTTTGATAACTTGCCAGACTCAGAATCAGATGAGGTAGCTTCACCTGAAGTTATTGCTGGGAATGATAATAATAATGATGATAATGATCATGGTGGTGGTGGTGGAAACACTGGTAACAATGGAGATACCACCAACACTGGAGAAGAATCATCAAGGCAATCAAGCAACAACTCAGGGGGAGCAAATGAAGGATCATCTAGTCACTCACAACATCAAAGTGAATTTCAAGGCGAATCATCAAGATCAAATCTTCCAAGACAGACTGTATGGAATAGAGCTCATCCTTTTGAGCTGATCATTGGTGATCCAGGTGTTGGAGTTAAAACTTGAAGTGCAACTCAGAATGAGTGTCATTATTCAGCATTTCTATCTGAAATGGAGCCAAAGAAAACTGAGGAAGCACTGACTGATCCAGATTGGGTGATTGCTATGCAAGATGAACTCAATCAGTTTGAACAACAGCAAGTCTGGAAACTGGTACCCAGACCAAAGAACAAAAAAGTAGTTGGTACAAGATGGGTATACAGGAACAAGCTAGATGAGGATGGAATTGTTACAAGGAACAAGGCAAGACTGGTTGCACAAGGGTATTCACAAGCTGAAGGCATTGATTATGATGAAACCTATGCACCAGTGGCTAGACTTGAGGCCATCAGGATGTTCTTAGCATTTGCAGCTTACTCCAATTTTAAAGTCTATCAAATGGATGTTAAGAGTGCATTCCTGAATGGTGAGCTTGATGGAGAAGTTTATATGGAACAGCCCCCTGGCTTTGAACATCAGGAGCTGCTGGACTTTGTGTACTTTCTCTTCAAGGCTATCTATGGTCTCAAACAAGCCCCAAGAAAATGGTATGACACTCTCTCTAGTTTTCTTTTAGAAAATGGTTTTGTTAGAGGTATCATAGACAAAACTCTTTTTTCAAAGAAACACAAAAGTGATATGATATTAGTACAAGTCTATGTGGATGACATCATATTTGGGTCTACTAATGATGATCTCTGTAAGAGATTTGCTAAGCTAATGCATAGTAAGTTTGAAATGAGCATGATGGGTGAGCTGAAGTTCTTTCTTGGATTGCAAGTAAGTCAAAGGTCAAATGGTATATTTATTTGTCAATCCAAGTATCTCAAAGAACTCCTCAAGAAGTATCACATGGAGGATTCAGCATCAACAAGGACTCCATCTTCAACAACAATCAAACTTGGAGCTTCTGACAATTCTATCAAGGTAGATGTTACAAGCTACAGAGGTATGATTGGCTCCTTACTCTATCTTACTGCTAGTAGACCAGATATTATGTATGCTACATGCTTGTGTGCAAGGTTCCAAGCGGACCCTAGAGATTTACATCTCGTTGCTGTTAAAAGAATCTTGAGATATCTTAAGGGTACACCTAATTTAGGTATCTGGTACCCTAAAGATTCTGGTTTTAACCTTGTTGGATATACAGATTCTGATTATGCAGGTAGTGTTGTTGATAGAAAGAGTACCTCTGGGAGTTGTCAATTCCTAGGAGGTAGATTGATTTCCTGGTATAGCAAGAAACAACAAACAGTTTCCAATTCAACAACAAAAGTTGAATATATTGCTGCTGGAAGCTGCTGTGCTCAGATCTTATGGATAAGGAATCAATTGAAGGACTATGGCTTTGCATTAGACAAAATTCCCATTTTGTGTGATAATACAAGTGCCATAGCAATCTCCAACAACCCTGTTCAGCACTCGAGAACGAAGCACATTGATATCAGGTTTCACTTTATTAGAGAGCATGTTATGAATGGAACTGTGGAGTTACACTTTGTACCCACTGAAGAATAGACTGCAGATATATTCACTAAATCTGTTGACGAATCCACATTTACCAGGTTAGTAGGTAAATTGGGTATGTTGAACAGTCTTAGTGATTGACAATGTCTCTGATAGGTTTGTTCTTATCTAAATCATTTTCTCTGGTTGATATTAGATGTTAAATATTGTCAATCCATGTTTATTGTGTAAAGATTGTTAATTTAAATATTTTGAATAATTTAATTTCTTTAAAAATATTTTTCTCATATTTTTTAAGTGGAGAAATGTATTTTTATTGAAAATTTATTTATTTAGAATCATTTAAGTTATTTTCAGATTGTAAATATATTTGTTTAAATATTTCTGCAAGTTTATATTATTTTTATGCAATTCTATATTATTCTGCATATTTTTCTAGGATTTCTGAGAATTTTTCTAGACTTTTATAAATATTTCATGCATTTCTATAAGTTTTATGCATTTTTCTGTATTTATTTTAATTAATTCTGCTAGTTTTTGTTAACAGGTTTGTTTATTTTGTTTTTCTACTAGCATGACTATCGGAATGACTATCGTACATAGTCATTCCAGTAGTCATTGTAGTTTAGTTTAGTTTTAATTCGTTTTAATTACTTTTTCTGTTTTTTTATTTTAGTACTTTAATTATTGTACTGGAATGACTATCAGTATGACTATCTCATAGTCATCCCGGTAGTCATTCCAATAGTATTTTAATTAATCTTTTATTTTTGTCCTAAAACCTGTTAGTATTCTTATTCATTTCAGTTTATACTGGAATGACTACCGGTATGACTACCCAGTAGTCATCCCGGTAGTCATTCCAGCTGTAATGACTTTGCCTATAAATAGCTTCCGTACTTAGTAGTTTTTCTTTATCTTTTCAAACTCTTGTTTTTACAAAGTTTACATTTCTCTTGTTTGGCTTCTTTATTCTCTAAAATAAAGAGGTTCTGTTAATTTTTCTGTGCGCATTATTTTTATTTGGATCAACATATTTTGATTTAATTAATTTCTGATCTAGTTTTTATTTTTGGAATTTATTCCCGAAATTGAAATTAATCTAAAATTAACTCTATTAATTTGTGTTAAAAATGGCCCAGCAATTTGAGATTGTTCTTACTAATTACCATGGCTATTTTGATCCCCTGAAATGTTCACTTGAACGTTTTAGGCCTTGGATCTCCTTTCTTAATCAACATTCTTGTGTTAATTATGCTATATGTTCAAATGTTGACCTGAAAGTTGATCCCTTATATTTACTTTGTTCTACTGCTGTTGTCTCTGATGATTTCTCAACTATCTCATTCAATATTCAGGACACACGACACATTATTACTGAGGAAACATTTTGTAATGCCTTGCAGTTTCCTCGGGATAATTTTGACAGACTCCCCACTGAAGAAGAATTAACTAGGTTTTTCATCAATATTCACTATCAAGGTCCCCTAAATATGGCTAAAATGATCACGGGGAATCTTGTGTGTGAATGAGATCTATTTTTTGATACTTTGGCTAAGGTCTTTGGCAATTGCACGAAAAATAACTTTCAGAATATTCCTTATCTGTTACAAGTTATTGGTTATGCAATTGTCTTCAACAAAAGACTCAATTATGGCCACCTTCTATGGGAAATTGTTGTTAGGAGGGTGTTTAATGCTAGAAAGGAATTTGACAGTGGTAGAAAGATTAAGTGTTATTATCCTCGTTTTCTATCACTTGTCCTTAATTCTTTACTTTCTAATGAGCATCAAGAACTGTTCAGGAATGGTCGCTTTTTCATTTCTCCGACCACTGACAGAAAGTTCTATCAAAGATTGCAAACATCCTTCAGGTATAGCAATGTTCCAGTTCTCATATCCAACTACATGACAAACTTCATCAACCTACCATCATTTGAACCACCAGTTCCCGAGCAAAGGATAGTTACATCAACTGGAACTGAAGAAGTCATACAACCACAGGTAAGGACTTCTATCCCTGGTTCTTCTGGTACTGTTCTGAAACCCAAGAGGTTAATAGGGCTGACCAAGAGTTTGTAGAACCACAAACTCTATCCCCGGTCATAGAGCCAAACACTGAGTCATATCCAAATCAACATGAACCTTATCTCAATACCAGAAACAGAAATAGTAGTGATGAAGAAACAATGAGTGATCCCGCAGCTCTATCTCCACCTCCAAAGAAAAGAAGAACATATAGGGAGATATCTGTAAGCCCGTCTGTATCCTCCCAACAGGATATGGATTTTGAAATGGCCAATACACAGTCTCTGGAGACATCCTCTCAACAGGGTGAATCTATTGAAGTTCTCCATAGGGCCATGGCATCTTGTACCGAGTCAAGCACACTCCCGTTACTCACAATGGGAGAAAACATAACTTTAGATGCAACTCAGGACACTTTGCTAGGAGAGCACATAGGACATGAGACAGTGCCTACCATTGTAACGGTAGAAGTGCCTTCACAGGCATCTGAGGGAAAATCTGATTCTTCGCCAACTCAAATAGAATCATTTTCTTCCCTCCCAGAGGGAACATTTCTGGCTCCCTTAAGGGATTTTCCACTCGCAGTTTATACTGGAGAAAGTGGAAGGCAACCTAATGAATCCAACACTGAAGCAATTCAGTTTCAAATTCAATCAAATTTGGATTTCATTAGGGATTGGGAATTGCGAACTCCCATTGCACCACCACTGACCTCTCTAGAAGGGGCTAGGGTGATTTTTCCTGCAGGTACATCAACTCCTAATATGGATAGACAGCTAGTGGTTAGATCTGAGAGACAAACATAGAGCGATACACAAGCACGTGAGCATAGTGAAACACCATCGAGAGAAATTGAGATGAGTGCACACAATGACACATACACTGCTTCTTTATTGGCTCAAATAGCTGGTCTACAGAAACAACTTCAACAAACCCAGGCTAAAAAAGATATTCTCAAGGCACAAGTGGTTGAACGGTCTTCTTCTTCCACCTCTGTAACTAATCAGCTGGGTACTATCAAGGATGAAATTGAAGGATTGAAGACTACTCTACTCCCCAAGATGAATGCTATTCAGGAGTCCCAGGTGTTAGTGGCTTCAGACATCTCTGAGATTATAACGTCAAATGCTGAGATAACAGAGAGTGTCAAGCAGATTGCTTCCATTTCAACTCGGGTGGACTACATTCAGGAGACTGTTGATGAAAATCAGTGGTTCAATGATGAGAGGTTTGCAAGGATTGAAGGAGGGATGCAACATCTGAATGAAGGCATGAAGCATATGTACAACATGATCAAGAACTCACATCAACCCAATGCTGAACAGAAGAAATTCTTTGATGGTGATGATGGTGATGATGATGATGAGGATAATGATGGTAAGGATGAAGGAGGAGAAGGAGAAGGAGAAGGAGAAGGAAGAAGTAGGAAGGAGGATCCTAAGACTGATAAAGTTAAATCCGTAGAGGATTCCTCAACTAAGGGGGAGAATAAGGAGAAGGAGATACAAGGAGGAGAAGAAGTGAGAGATCAAGGAGGAGAAGCTCAAGGTTCTAGTTCTGGAAAGGACAAAGGGAAGCAAAAGTTAACCTTTTCTGATGATGTCTACTATCAAGGTGAACAGGGAGAGTTTGACAATATTGAATCTGAAGAAACCCCTGAAGATATATTTGGTGAAGTGGAGGTTGAAGGAGAGGCTGACTATGCTGACTGGGAAGATGAATCTGAAGTGGATCATGCCTTTGAAGCTGAGCTGTTAAGACAGAAAGCTGATCTGAAGAGAAGAGAGGAGGAGAATGCTAAAGTGTCTGACATCATCTCAAAGCATCTAGTTATCCAAAAAGCTGAACATCAAGAAAAGCAACGGCTTCATGATATAAAGGTCAAGGACAGGAAGTCATATGTGAGGCTGAAGCTTGGAGAAGAATGGGATAGAGCTAGAGAGATGTTCTCACATCCGACAGGGTCAGACAATGATGGAAAGTTCTTTAGCATGTTGGAAAGGTATAGAAAGGTCAATCCAGACAACTCAATCTATATGAAAGCTCTTCATGCGGAGATTTCAAGAATTACTACTGGATATGACAGAGTCAGAGAGGAGTTGAAGATCTACATCTACACTCATAATGAGGAAACTTTCATAGTTTCTCTCAATCTTCTGGAAAGTAGAACTCTCTCTGAGCTTTGGGTTTTCATGACAAAGATTAAAAGGTCTTCACCTCTATGTGAGCTGTTGCATGATCAGCTTAGAGAGTTTGCCATGAAAGCTAGTCCTCAAGTTGTGGATGTGCCATATGAAGTTAAATTTTATAAAGGAAGGGCACTTCAAACTTGTGGTGTGGATCCCATCTCTTTGAAAGATTATCCTGCCAAGCATCTTGTCTATATGGAGAACATGTTGAGGACAACAGGGTTTGCTACACAAGAAAAGACAAAAGTTGCTGATTTGATTCAAGACTATTGCATTGCCAATATCAAGAGATATCATCAAATGAAGAATAGGCTGAAGAAAGTTACAACTCAACCTGTCAGACCAAGTGGCATTACTTCTGAATCTGATCGTGTTCTGGACAAGGATTTGCTTGAAGCTCTTGAAGAAGGAGAGATGATGGATGAAGAAATTTGAAGAAGCTCTAGTCTGTAAATGTTAAATGTATATAGCTTAGGTAAATCAAGATAGGACCAATGTAAACACATGTTCAGTCTAGAGGAACATCTATCTTGTATTTATCTTTACTGGTTGAATCTGGAAAATGTTTAATGAAATCCAGAACTTTGTGTTATTATTTACTTAACTTTTAAAGTCTTATTTTTACTTGTTTAGTTAGTTGAGTTATCCTCTAGGTATTTGCTTGTTATTCTCTAACAAACAAATAGGGGGAGATTGAAAGGCATATGTTTAGGCCTATTTGTTTACTTCGAGGATTCAACTCAACTTAAACAAGTTTGTAATAAGTAAGTAATAATTCAATTGTCACAGTCACAGGAATCTCAGAAGATCATATATGTCAGAAGAATACAGATTAAAGTCATCCTACAGATTTGAAGAAATACTACATTGAAAGAAGTTCAATTATTTGTTCAAGCCTCAGTGAAGTCTTCAAAGAAGTGGATTTATTAAAGTGACAGAGGTTTCAGATTTGTGACAGCAAATGTACAGGTTACAAAGATTGATCAACAGTCAAAAGCAGACAATGGACCACAGCTTAAAGTCAAGATGAAGAACATACATTGAAGTTAGTCATATATGAACCAGACAGTGCATCAAATGACAACCTCAGACAATGGATATTCTTCAGAAGTTCAAGTGGTTCAAGAATTGGTTTTGCTATTCTATGAGAATTTAAATTCTATTTAAATTAGTTATTAATTTATTTATTAAATTAATTCATCAGAATTAATTTAGCAAATAAATTAAGTAATTAATTTATTGAATAAATTAATTCATCAGAATTAATTTGTGAAATAAATTAATTATTGGAATTAATTTAGAATTAGAATTTGAATTAAATTTGAATTAATTAATTAAAATGAACTGGAATGACTACCCAGGATAGTCATACAGGTAGTCATACCGGTAGTCATCCCGGTAGTCATCCCGGTTTATTTTAGTTAATTCTAATTTAATTAACCTAAATTATCATAGTCATGCGAAGCCATTTTGATAGTCATCCAAGGCATTTTTGGATAGTCATTCCAATATATTTGGATAGTCATTCCAGAAAGTAAAAGCTAAAACAGAACGTGCAGATTACTTTTGTAAAGTGATTACTACTAAAGCAAAAGATCAAGACAGAAAGAAGTGTTCTTCATTATTACATCAAAAGAAAAGTTTCTGTCAAGAACTCTGTCGTGCAAATTTCTTCAGTGGATTAATTCTAGAAAATCATTGTGTTAAATCTAAACCACTAGAATTCATTTACTTATACTGCTTTGACTATCTAGCGGATTTTTATCCCTAGAACATATCTCAAATTATCAAATATTGTTATATCTTTTTATTACAAAAATAGATAAATTCATGTCGAATTTATTCTAGATTTGTTTTAATTAGTTTGAGATTCAATCTTGTAATCAGTACCTCATTTGTAACACCTTTCGAGTTTAATATAAGTTATATTTAACTTGAATTCTGTTTCATTTAATTCCTCCATAATTTTTTCTTAAATTGTTTGATTCTAAATAGAACAAATTCGATAAAACGGTATAGTTTGTATTCAACCCCCCTTCTACAAACTTATCAGGACCTAACAATTGGCATCAGAGCCTTTTGATTGATATACAAATCAAAGATCCAATTGTTTTGAGATTTTTTTTTCTTAAACTCTTAAATTTTTATTATTCCTAAAAGTCTCAAAAGATGTCTACTACACAGAAAGTGGGTATAGTCAAAATCCCAATGTTCAGCAAGGAGCATTATCCTATGTGGAAGAAGAAAATGCTCCTATTTCTTAAAGTTGCTAATGTTAAATACATTGATGTGCTGAAGAATGGTCCCAAAGTCCCTATGATTATTGAGGGAGAACTAATAGAGAATGATGTTGTTACTAGGGCTGCTAGGATGTACCCTAAGGATCCCAAGGATTACACTCCTGATGAGAAAGAGGATGTTACCTTGGATGCCTGTCTACAGTTGATACTGGTTGATTGTCTTGATCCTGTCATGCATAATCATGTCCTAAACTGTGATACTGTCAAACACATTTATCAACTAGTCCTTGTGGATGAGGTATAGGTCCCTGTTGCGGAGGCGTAGGCTCCAGCTACTGAAGTGTAGGTCCCCGCTGTTGCGGAGTAGGTTCCTGTTGCTGAGGCGTAGGCTCCCGTTGTTGGTGTCCTCCATCTCTGGGGGAAGACCTGGTTATCTCTCAGATCCCAAGTATCTCTCAGATCTAGTTGTCTTGGTGGTGGCGGAGGTAGATCCGTGTGGGAACCACAACCTCGTCTACGTGATTACCTTTATCAACTAGTTCTTTGGTAAGTTGCGACTTCCTTCCTCCAGAGATGTCAAAAAGCCCCTCCTAGCGCCAATTGTTAACAGAGGAATTTGGTGAAAACAAATTCGGGGAGGGTTGCTGGAATTGTGGTGGTAGTTGACGACGGTGTGCAGCGTAGGTTGAGAGGGTTAGGGTTTATGATTTGGGGATGGTTGAGATTGTATGAGAGATTATGTCGCGATTAAGGTTGAATATTGAATTCACTCATGTTCGCTAGATCGCATCGTACCATACAATGTGCCTACGTACCCTTATTTATAGGGATCAAGCCAAACGTAGTTCTTGGAGAGCAAGTAACCTATATGGGCCGGACTTCCTTATTTCTAGGAAGCCGAAAAGACCGGGGTCACCGCCTTTTATACGTCATCATGAGCTGTCATGGTCTTGGTATTTTCTCGGAACGTGTGTGGATAAGTCATTGACCCGAGATTATCGGAGTCAACGCTTATCTTAAATCACAGAGAAGGATAGCGAAAAACTAGCCCTGTGAGTATCAAGGGGCGACGCCCTTCAACCCCCCTAGTAAGGCGAGGCTTACTAGCCTGGATGGAGTCTAGTCTTTTGCGAAAATAAATATGATTCAAACAGTTTTCATTCATTCTGGGCGAGGTTCCTTCAAACCTCCTAGGCGAGGTTCCCCTCAAGCCCCCCGGGCGAGGTTCCATTCAAGCCCCCTGGGCGAGGTTCCCTACAAGCCTCTTGGGCTAGGTTTCTGTAATAAGCGGCAATGATTGGGCTGAACCCAAGTTGTGCATTTTTGTGTACGGGCGAGGTTGGTAGATTAATGAGCTAGGCCCAAATCACACACCTCTTATTGAATATTTATTATACTCTTTCCAATCAACTTGCAAAAAGCATATTAGGGATATGCGAGGCTTCCTACAAGTATGGGCTAGGCCCATTGGATATTCCTCGTTGTGGTGGATGTTTTATCAAACTAGACCTTCTTTCCTTAACCCAAAGGAGGGCGACGCCACTATCAAGAGCGAGGTTGACATTTCTACTATAACAACTACCCCTTATTTTCTGTCTTTTCATGTGGACGAGGTTACTTTTGAAGGACGAGGTTCCATATCCTGTAAGTGATCATGCGAAGGGTGATGCCTCGCCGGAGGGCGAGGTTACTTCCGGAGTACGAGGTTCCATATCATGTATAATGCTCATGCAGAGGGTGATTCCCCACCTGGGGGCGAGGTCACACATTTCTTCTATGATAATTGTATCTATCTCCTTGGTAAATAGTCCGCAAGCGAGGCTTCCCACAATTATGAGAGGCTACTTCCAGAAGGTAAGGTCTTTGTAGGGATGAGAGGCCTTTCAAAGCTGATTAGGCTTCATATCCTGTAGAATGCTTCACATAAGGCGAGGTTGTCCTTGTATACGTCCCGAGTTATACATTTCTTCCCCGATAGTAACAGTTGTCTCCTTACTAGTTAGTTCGTGGACGACGCATCAGGGAGAGGCGACGCTTCCCATGGACGTGGGCTAGGCCAATAGATGTACCCTTTTGAGCTTTCCTTCTTTATATGTATGATATGGAATGACCCTACTAGTCTTCTTTCTTAAGTACATTTAACCAAGGTCGATTTCATCATGTAGCCTAGGTTGATGCTAGTGAGTGACGCCATTGATTAAGGGCGAGGCTGAGAAATGCGGTGGGCAAATTTTGCCCATAACAGTCTATTCTTGTTTTTTTTTGTGAAATTTTAAGAGTGAATACAAGCTTTACAAAAAAATGAATTTGTGTGAGTTGTATTTTGAACAAGAACAAGTAGAACAAACTTACAGTTACAGATTTACTTATGGCTCTGGCAAAACTCAAAAGAGCAACTATGAGAGCAACTCCAATGCAACATTATAACATCAAAATGATGTAATTTTTAGTGTAATAAAACCTACTCCAGTGCAACACTATAATAGTGTAAAAATTAATAGTGTGACACCAAATTTGGTGCCAAAAGTAAATTTGGTGCATTTTTTACACCAATTTGGCATCTTTCATAATTCTCATTATACCCTCGTATTAGTTAACAAAAACAAATATATTTCTTTCATGCCCTATTTATATCTTATTATCTCCCAAACAAGATACTTATTTTGAAAAAGTGAAAATAATATATCTTATTTTAGACTTTTAGTGTAAGATATAGTGTAAATGAGTTGGAGTTATTTTTGTGATTGGTGTTATTTTCACACTAAAATAGTGTAAAAACTACAATATTTTAGTGTTATGTATGTCTAGATATCTATTAAGTTAGATGGAAATTAAAATTTTGAGGAAGAAACTTAGGGACCTCATTTAATCTCCATTTTTAACAATACATTTTGGACGTTATTTTAGGCAACTTTTTTTTTTTTTTTTAAAATATAAGATTGATGCTTTTTCACTCAATTTTTTTGAAAAAGAAATAGTGCATTAATAGTATTCAAATATAGGAATTTTTATAAAAATATATAGTTTACAATTACATAAAAATATATTCAGTAGGAGTATATTTTATCTAATTCATTCAATTATTCATTCTAACTAGCATAAAAGCCCGTGCGAGGCACAGGCCGGTAGTTTAAATTGTGTTTATAAATTATTCTATGCATGATCATTATCGTTTCAAGTATATGATTGATATATATAGAGTTTTTTCTTATTGATGGTATATGTAGCTATTTGGTGCATACTTAAGTATGTTCAAGTTTTTAATTTAGAAATTAATACGAGTATTACTATTAGCTGTATAGAATAGATATTGGGTGTTATAGATGAGTTTTAGAACATTACAATCCTAAATTTTCTTCCAATTCTTCAAGATGTTACATTCTGGAGAGTAGGTTTTATTACTGATTTTGATCAAAAGCCTTCGTAAATCTTCTAATACTCTACTTAGGTCTTGTGCTTTCAGTTCTTAAAACTTTCTTTCTAACTCGTTAATATCTTTTCTTGCAATTTGTTGATTTTAAGCATTCTTTTCCTTTGTTTCGCTTCCTCTATCTTTCTATCTTTCTATCTTTTAGACTTTCAAAACATCGAATAATTCAGTGCCAAGTAATTATCCCAAATGCAACAACTTGGGTAATCCACAAACCCACCCCAAGTTCCCAAAAGATCATGATTTGTTGGTGCAATTTGTAGTAATACTTTGTGTTATAAACTGAACTAAAGTCCCAACTCTTCTCGATTTTGAGACTCGAGTGGTACAAACTCCCTCACTTAAACTCTTGATGGCATCGTTAGATATGAACGGATAGCTCACAGGTCCAAGATCGTACATCTCTAGCGATTGTGAGATAATACTGGCTAGTTTATGTCCCCACCTCTGGACCTCAGTCTATTGTGAAATAATACCACCAGTCTTCATGTCCCCCACCTCCAGCAACTTCACGAATCAACCGCCGACCAATTGGCCCAAATGTAATAACGTGGGTAATCCACAAACCCACCACAGGTCTCCAAAAGATCATGATTGTTGGTGCACTTAGTAGTTGTACTTTGTCTTATAAACTGTACTAAAACCCCCACATTTCTCGATGTGAGACTCAGGTGTTACAATATGTTTTAATTTAATAATATTTCAATCTGTTATCAATATTAGTTCTTTATATATATATATATATATATATATATATATATATATATATATATATATATATATATATATAATTTTCAAATACAATAATTTTTTTTTTACTACTAAAATTTTAAAACATAATTATGTTTAAATGACCTGGGTATGTCTAACTGATAATAATATTAACATTCGTGAAATATTATTTGCTATTATAACTTCAATTCTCATATTTTGTGGCATGAACCCGTGCAAGGCACAGTCATTTTCTAGTGATTAAAATATAATTTTATTCTTTGCTGTTTAAATATTATATTTAGTTATACTTGTACATATTTTGTTCGTCTCGTTATAATATACTTACTTTAATTTATATAGATAATTTGATTGATCGGGGCCTATGATTTTAAATAACCCGGGGTGTATAATGTGATCGATCCGATCATAATATTTTTGTATGCTATATAATATCTTGTCTTCTAAAATTTGTTAACTGAACTATATATTTTTATCTATTTATTTTTTACACAAATTAGTATCACCAAGTATTTTTCCAACCCAAATTTATGTGTTTATATTGTCTAACGTTTTCAACATTACCATATAATTCATTTAATTTTTTTTGTTGTAATATCTATTTATTTTTATTATCTCATCTTTAAATTGTTTTAATTCAAAACAAATAGTTTTCATATGTCATATATATGTATATATTAATCCAATTCCAAATAACTAATTATTTACTTCCATAAAATGACATTAAAATTCATGTGATAATAATTAAAAATGTCTCATATACACAATGCATCCAATCTAATTATAAATCTACTCACTTTTATTATATCTATCTGTTTATATTGTATTATTAAAATCGAAACATTGAAAGTTTTGTAATTAGTCGGCCCGGTACTCGTATTTTGGTATTTGCACTTTAGTTCTTTTGTTTTTACAACTTAACCTTAATTTATTAAAAACAACGATTTTGATCAAAATATAATGTAGTCGGTCGGTTAGAATGATACTCATATTTTGATATTTGCACTTTAATCCCTTTACTTTTGCAACTTGACCTTGATTTATTAAAAACAACAATTTTAATTAAAATATATTTTTTAAATACTGTTAAACACAAAATTCTTGAAACACAATTTAATCACGCTCAAACACAAACACATACGTCAATTCAACATCGAGTTCAACAATCACATAAAACTATTTAAATTTAAGTTCATCTTCGTTAAAAAAAGTATAAATATAAAATAAATTATTAAAATAAATATAAGATAACAAATTTAAAAGTCATCTTTGCATTGCACCGGCCCTATGCTTGTATACATAAGAACAATATTCATAAATATCATGTATACATTTTATCGATATGTGCTATATAATAATGCTTATTGTAGAGATAGACATTCACCCCTTCCCACCCAACCCCGATCCATTCTCTGCCCTGTTTCCGGCGGAGAATTGAGAACTTTTCTGGCGATCGGGAAAAAATATATAAAAACTTCGGGGATCGGGATGGGGTCAAGGATTAGTGTCTCTCTGCCACGCTTCTCGGTCCCCAATTTCTATATTTAACAAAAATATTATACATTTTCATGTATATTAAATAAATTATTGTGAATAAATATGATTCGTATATATTCTTATAGTTTAAACTTTGAATCCATAGTTTTCACATGTAGAATACAATTAAATTACAATAATATTTATTTTATCTCTTATTTTAAATAAATATTAATTTGAATTATTATTTAAAAAATTAAATTAAATTCAAAATATAAATTATATATCATGATTTATCAAACTAATTTTATTATAAAATTTTAAAGAGATTTTATAGAAATTAATAAATATGATTTAATAATTTAAATATATTGTATAGTACAAGAAAAGTTAGACCCTTATATAAGAAAATAAAATATATTATAGTTAAAGTTACACAACCGAAATATTTATTTTAAACTAAAGGAAAGATAAAAATACACCACACTTAATATTGTTTTTGAAACTTAATATAAAAAATTTATAAGTTTGGTAGTATATAGTTTTGTATGATATTTTAATAATTAAAAAATCAATATTATAAATATCCTTTGCAAACATACTCTTAAAAAAGAATTTAAAAAATAAAATTTAATAAATATTATAAATCACCTTGATTTTTACTTAAAAGTTTAAATAATAATTAATATACGATTAAGAATGATTTCAGGTTTGTGTAATGTGATTTTTCACTCAAAATCAAAAGAGGTTATGTAGCTCAATGGTTACAAGAATGATTTACTTAGGGAAGGTCGGAGGTTCGATTCTGCACAAAAACATTATTTACTCTTTTTTTTTCTTTTTTTTTTTTAGATAAGAGAGTAGTGGCATGTCATGTAATTTGAAAATATAAAAGGGTAAAATTGTAATTTCACATGGATTTTATTTGCTCTTTTTACTCTTGTGTTCTCCTATTATATATAGAAGAGATTTTTATTGAATAAATAAAGAACTTGAAATGCGTCGATGTAATTTTAATAAAATAATAATGAAATCGGTTTACTTACGTTTTTTTTCTCTTGAAGGAGTTCTCAAGACAGTTTCTTCATTTTTATCCTAGACATGTGTGAATTTTAGGGGACAAGGAGCAATTTCTAAAATTTTCGCTCCTCACATACACTAACACTTACTTCAAATTTTGAATATAGAAAAAAAATAAGTGAAAGTTAATAAAATAATTTCATTTATATATATATTTTTTTCTCAAATTTTTTTAAAAAACGTTAAGTTAAGGTTTGTTAGACGATCCGCGAACATAGTATCACTATTTAACGAGGTATAATTATTCAGTAGCTGATCGTAAATGGGAGGTGGAGGATGTCCACCCAGATTTTAATCTTGTATTGTGTAAGGATTTGATTCAGTAATAAAATCTTTCCTTTTGTGGCTAAAAAAATAAAAATAAAAGAACGAGTAGAATTTAAAATGTATAGTCTAAAATAAAATAAAATGTTACCTTTCGTTTCTGGAATACAATTACAATCACCTTTACGAAATTACTAATCAAGATAATTATATGATTTATGATCCGTCATATTTGCATTTCTAATCGAAATAAAGGCAATTTTTCATAAATTTCTTCTAATCGTAAGTTCTTCTCTAATCTGAATCCAACTACATTCAAGAGCCTTCACCAGAAACTTCTCTTTTATTAAAAGCCTTAACTGTGATATCGCATTCCACATTCCAGCATTAGTACATGCATGTGCAAGAGCCGCATAATTGCCATATTATTTCATTTCAGGTCTGTTGAGTATACTTTGTTATCTGTTCCCAAAGTTCACTCTTATAACAATAAACGTGCTTTTTTCCTTTTATTTTTTTACATTTTTTTTGTGTTGTTTCTTTCCATTTTTAACATTCCAAAAATTTCTTAAAATATTAAAGTTTTATAATATAAAAATTAACTATATTCTTTATTTCCCTCCACTATCTTCACTTTATACATTAAATATTAATTGATCCCACCACTTTATTCACTTTTCTTACTTTTCTCCACTAATTTACATTTTTTTTTCATTTCCGTGCCCAACCCCAATATAAAAAATTGAGCGGAACGGGAAGAGTATACAAGTAGTAAACACAGAGCCCAACAAGATACCGTGGTGTAATGACTCCCTGTTGAAGTTTCTCACACACTAGGTGACAATCGATTTCGATGTATTTAGTGCGTTCATGATACACCGGATTTGCAGCAATATAGATAACAGAAACATTATCACAGTATAAAGGAGTGGGATGCAGCTGCTGAACAGTTAAATCAACTAGAAGAGCGTGTAACCAAACAAGTTCACATGTTGTATCAGCCATAGACCGATATTCGACTTCGGAAGAAGAACGAGAAACATTAAGTTGCTTCTTACTCTTCCAGGAAATTAAAGACGAACCTAGAGAGACACAAAAGCCAGTCACAAAACGACGAGTGATCTTGCAGCCACCCCAATCTGCATCACAATACCCAATCAACTGAAGATTAGACGTGGCAGATAACAACAAACCCTGACCACAAGTGCCTTTGATATAACGTAAAAGCTTAAACACTTCTTGGAAATGACGTTGTTTTGGAGAAGCCATAAATTGAGCCAAAACATGGATAACATAGGCAATATCCGGTCTGGAAATAGTAAGATAAATCAAACGCCCAACAATGCGTCGATAAAGAGAAACATCAGCAATAGTAGGAGAATCATCTGAGCAAGCAATTGATGATTTTGTTCCATAAGAACAATAGAAACAGTGCAAGAAGACATGCCAACATCTTTAATAAGATCCAAAGTATATTTACGTTGATTCAAGTAAATTCCAGAAGAAGATCGTGCTAATTCTAAACCGAAGAAGTACTTTAATGTACCCAAGTCTTTAACTTTAAACTGAGAGCTCAGAAAAGCCTTCACAGTAGACATTAGACTGGAATCATTTCCAGCTAAAACCATGTCATCGACATTAATCAATAATGTATCGAAGGCATTGCCATTAGTAAATGTGAACAGAGTATGATCACAAACTGACTGTTTGAAGCCAAATTGCAGAAGGGCTGCATAAAGCTTGAGAAACCATTGACGAGGAGCATGTTTAAGCCCGTAAAGGGATTTCTTGAGCTTACAAACCAGAGGCTGACCAGGATATTTGTCCATAACATCGGCATGATGCATATAGCCAGGAGGCATTGCCATGTAGACATCTTTCTCAAGATCGCCATGCAAAAAGGCATTCGTGACATCTAATTGGTCAATAAGACAGTTCTTAGTTGCAGCCACTGCAAGCAAAGTCCGAAAAGAAGTCATTTTGGCAACAAGGGCGTAAGTTTCAAAATAATCAACCCCCTCGGTTTGAGTAAAACCCTTGGCAACCAAACGCGCTTTATAACGTTCCACAGCCCATGTAGGTAGATACTTAACCTTGTAGATCCATTTACAACCAACAATCTTCTGATTAGCAGGTAAAAGGACCACTTCCCACGTGTTATTAGCTTCTAGAGTAGCTAATTCCGTAGCCACTGCAGTACACCACTCAGGATGTGAAGTAGCATGTTTATATGAGTATAGTTCGGGAATTTTGGTAACATTGGCCAAGAAATGCATATACTCAGAAGAAAAAGTATCATAATGTAAGGTATCACGTAGATTTACAGTAGCTTGATTTGCCTTGGATACAAACTGATTGGGTAAACTAGTAAAATCCAAGTATTTAGTTGGAACACTCATGTTTCGAACAGGTCTCGAAGGAGCAATAGGTGGAGGTAAAAAAACTTCAGAAGAAGCAACGGGTGGAGATACATATACTACTTGTGTTATGATTTCATAAGTTACCTCATCAATAGGAGGAGGCATTGGAGCAGTAATAGGCTCACAAGAAATAAGTGGATCATGAGGAACAGATGGTAGACACGTAAACAAGGAGGATTTAACTGTTTGAGGAATATCTTTGAAAGGAAACACATTCTCTACAAACTGAACATTTCGAGAAACGAAGACCTTTTTGGTGTCTAAATTTAAAAGACGATAACCTTTCTGACCATACGGGTAACCCAACATAACACATTTTTCTGCACGTGTGGCAAATTTATCTGAAGGTTTGGGAGCGGTAAAATCATAACAAAGAGACCCAAATAAGCGAAGATGACTATAGTCAGGTTCACAATTAAACAAGACACTGTATGGAGTTTTACCATTTAGAAGAGGTGTGGGAAGTCGATTGATGAGAGAGGTTGCAGTGAGTAAGCAGTCTCCCCAAAAATGAAGTGGAAAGTGTGCATGAATACGCAAGGCACGAGCAATATTTAACAAATGACGGTGTTTACGCTCGACTCGCCCATTTTGTTGTGGTGTATAAATGCTGCTAGTTTGATGAATGACCCCTAGACTAGCTAAAGTGGTAGACAAATCTTTATTTAAAAACTCAGTACTGTTGTCTGTGCGTAGAACCTTAACTGTTTTATCAAATTGGGTCTTCACATAGGCCAAAAAATCCTTCAAAATAGAAGAAACCTGAGACTTATTCGATAGTAAAAACACCCAAGTTGTACGAGATTTATCCTCAAGTACAGTCAAAACCTGATTGCAATTACTATTAGTGGTCCGTGAATACGGTCCCCCACAAGTCAACATGAACCAGGTCAAACAAATCAGTAGAAACATAATTGCAATTAGTAAATGGTAAAGAAGTCTGCTTAGCAAAATGATAAGAGTCACATGTATTAAAGTTTGTATCACACTTTACAGACAATTGATTTAAAATGGAAACATGTACATAACTTAATCTGGCATGCCAGATATCAAAAGAGACAGTTGCAGAATGAACTTGATTACAACTAGTCAAAGAAGGGACTGTAGGAGTAATAAAATGACAGAGCTCCAATGAAGGGTTGATCACATACAAGCCATCTTTTATTCTACCAATCTCTAACTCCCTCGTCCAAGTAGTGTAACAGCCCGACTTTTCGGTCTATTAATTCTAAATACTAAACTTAAATAAAATAGAATATTTATTCGATAAATATGAAATTCCCACAAAGTCAACGCAGCGGTCAAACTCAATAATAATTCAAAAACATGAAACGGAGACGCGGCTCCATAAATCCAATATTCAATGTCCAACAGATAATCAAATTATTCGAATAGTTTTAAACAAAATCAAATTGCACGAAATCCATAAGTCCACATCCTTATTCTTACTTAGCTTCTAAAATCAGAACCTGAAATATTAGAAAAGGGATGAGCTACACAGCTAGTCAAGTACAAATTGATCAAAGGGCATTCTTAAAAATCAATGGGCGGTTTTATTAAAACAGATTTTGTCAAAATATAATAAGTTGCAAAACCTTTACAAAATTGACCCAGCCCAAAGTTTACATTTTAAAAATTCAGAATTTGAAACAGATACAGAATTTAAAGCAGAAACAGAAACCAAACAAAAATCGAAAGTACCACAGTCTTGCTCTATGGCCACACTTTCCCAGTAGCCGGAATTTTATTCTAATCCTTATATGCCACACTTTTGCAGTGACCGACATCTAAAGTTCAATAATTACGTATCCTTAATAGGCATCTAAAGTTGCACACTTGTGCGCCTACTAAGGGTATCTAAGGCTAGTTCCAGAACTATAACGTAAATTATGAACGGGTTCGAAACGTAGAGACTAATGGATTCGAAGATTCTCGTATCTTATTTCTTATATCTTATATAGTTCGAAACAATATTCTTATATCTTATACGAAATTCAAAACAGAATTAAAATATTTTTTCCGAAAATAAAAGTAAGTCAAAAAGTACTTACCTCAAAATCGACACTAGATATCGAAAATAAGTGCACAAACAAGTCCTAAAATTAATTAATAAAACACAAAACCATTAATCATTTATTTTACAGAAGTCTAAACAGCTACTACAAACTGGCAGTCACCGAAGTGAGGTCATATAAGAAATATGGAACACAACTTATAATATAGTAAATCACACAAGACTGGCAGATTCTGTTATATTAAGATTATGTACTAAGACTATTCTAACAAGTGACGTAAAAGAGACATAAATGGGTCTTACGGCTCAACATGGCACCATAATTATTTATTCAGTTAGAAAGTAAAGATACATTGAAAGACTTGACATGTTTTCATATAAATATACACATGATGTATCATAATTAATATGGCAGTATGCAAGCAACTTGTCAATCCATGAAACTATGATATCTAAATTATTTTATTAAGTGACCATATTCAACCACAAGCATTTACATGATACTTAACATTAACCGAATGCTAACATGTAAATATGTTTTGAAAAACTTAAGATTAAAACAGATTAAAACATTACTCATCCAATTTCAAAAATTACTGATTATCAAATTAAATATAAGCTCATGTTACAAATTATAATTACATTAACTAATTAATAACTACTACTTACACCAACTATAGACCAAAAAGATTAAAAGAAATAACAATTTCACATACATGCCATTAGCATACAATATATATTATTAAATTAATATTTATGAAACTTAATACTTTTAAATTTAGAACTCTACTTTTAAATAAATAACCAATAAACAAAATCATGGAGCACTTAAAACAAACATATCATATATAGTATACATATACGAAGCTAAGCATATTTTGTATTAATATATTAATACTAAATAATTATTCATACAGAGTGTACCAAACTAACATGCTGACTAGCAAATTGAAGTGAAACTGTCTTGTTTTAAAACATAAGATCATAAAAAATTATTTGGTTAAATCATATTTAAATAAAAAGCTGTGAAAAAATCAATGGCATCAATACACTTAACCATGAGAGCTAGATGACACACGAGACTCTCAATATTGTATGAGATAATCATATAAACAGTTCATGCATACAAATTAAATAACGGAGCAGCCATATAGACATGTGAACACATGTAAGTCAAATCGTAATTAATAATAGGGGATGAGAAATAATGCACAAGACTGACACACGAACATAAAACACATAAAGAATTTATTATACTACTCAAAGCATGCTGAATCATATTAGTGGTTATTGATTAACACACGAATTCAAAATAGACTCAGAGCATCAAAAATCACTAAATTATCAGAATGAAAGTAGAACAAATTCTTGTACCTGTCGGCGTAGAGAGTATGTACGAGTTTTCTTTTTGTCTTAAGGGTTAATTATATAGCCACACAAAAACCCTAAAGTAATTTAGGTAAGCCTAGAATCTTCTCCTAAAAATTGTTGAATCACTCTAAATTAAAAATATTCTAATTAATACAAATATTCTAAATTAAATGATAACAATTTTCTAAATATTTTCACACTTCTTTCTATAAAATCAAATATTTTCTTCATTCAAATTAGCACAAAAGAAATTCTAGCATTTTCTAACTAAAATAAATAAAACTAATATAATATCTAATATAAAAAAATAACGGGATTTTACATTCTTCTCTCCTTAGAAGAATTTGGTCCCCAAATTCACACAAATACTGAAATAAAGTTAAATATAGTTGAAAAGAGATGGTACCTTAGTTACGATTATTGCTGCGACTTCCCGTGACCATAAATACACGTTGAGGACCGGTGTTTTTATTTGCTCCCTTCCTTGGTGGTGGATTGTGTGGGCACTCAAAAATTTTGTGTCCTACTTCTCCGCAGTGAAAACAAGCACCTGTTTTCCATCGGCAGTCCTTGTCCGGATGGTTCTTACCGCACCTCGAGCACTTTTCTCGATCACTTTGGCCTCCAATTCGATCGTACTCGTGTTGCTTCTTGAAGGGTCCTCTTTGAGACGAAAATCCACTACTTGGAGTGAACCTCTTCTTGTTCCAGTTGTGCGTTGCTTTCTCAGATTATGCCAAGCCCCTCTCGATCACTAGAGCCTTGTTGAGGACAGCCTCGTACGTCTGAAGTTCAAATGACGCTACAGAATTCCTTATGTCGCTCCGAAGTCCCTCTTCCAATCTCCTTGCTTTGCTGGATTCATCCGAGATCAAAGTAGGTGCATACTTTGAAAGCTTCGCGAATTCTGCTTCATATTCGATGACAGTCTTCCTACCTTGCTCAAGTCGAAGGAAGTCCCTCTCTTTCTGCAGATGAATGGTTCTAGGAAAGTACTTGTCTTCTAGCGCCTTCTTGAACTTTGCCCATGTATACAGTTCCGGGTCTCCTTCAGTGGTTGCAGACTCGTTCTTTCTTTTCTCCATGAGCCACCAGTCGTAAGCGCTTCCTTGCAGGTGATACACAGCTAAAGTAACCTTTTGCTCCTCATTTTTGTCGAGAAGTCTGAAAGCTTTTTCCATCTCTTGTATCCACATCTCGACTATGGTCGGATCAGTTGCTTCATCGAAAGTTGGTGGGTTCAAACGCTTGAACTGAGAGACGATGCTTTGTTGCCTTGGCTGTTGATTCACAAGCACAGCTAGAGTTTCAGCTAGTTGATCAAAGATGTTTCCATCTTCATTGTTGTTTCCACCTCCATTGTTATTACCACCCTGATCGCCCGGGTTTCCATTGTTGTTCTGATTGTTGTTCTCTCCGTCCATATTTTCTAAAACAATAAAATAATTCTTCTTACACTCAAATACTAAACTTAAAACGATATGTAAAGAGGTAAAACAAAATCTTAAATCATATAAATACTTAATTTATTCCAACAAAATCCAAATATAAAAATAAAACCAAATCACAGGGTTTCTCATAGCTAAGCATTCATAGTAGCTAAGGTCTTATTCAAAAACTATCTCTCACGCCCTCGTAATTAACAACAGTGCAATAAAATCAAGCATAGAAGTGTATTAGCTTCTTCTCCACGTCCCTCTACATCTTCCTGACCCATCTTCGCGTCTCTATAAAAATGCTCTTTATTGCCTTCTCTTGTCCTGGACGACACCACTTCCTCAATGACATTCCGCAGACCTTGTTGATGACCCTTTCCACCGTTTCTGTTTGGGCTTTCAATGTATCTAGTGCGCCATTTATCTTTTTATCATCGAGCGTCATCCTTTCCTCGTAGAGCTCCATCAGCTCCCTCAAATGTCGAATTTCTGCGTCTCTTGGATCTTCCTCTAAGGATTCATGAACAGCTTCATCGGGGTGAGGTCGGTTCACAGAATCGTCACTCTCGTAGCCATGCTCGCTAGGGTCCTCCTCGGTACTATAAGATACCTTCTTGATAAACGAATCATTTACTAACATCTAAAAAATTTCGAGATAACAAAATAACATTATATCATAAAACATAAGGCCCGTGCTCATAGGTCAAAATTAATTCACTAATCCAAAGGTCAAATCCTATATGACAATCTAAAGGATCGCGCCCTATGGAATGCACTAGTCTCATACCTAGTACACTCTGAAGGAAAGCCTGCTCTTGATACCAACTGTAACAGCCCGGATTTTTGGTCTATTAATTCTAAATACTAAAATTAAATAAAATAGAATATTTATTCGATAAATATGAAATTCCCACAAAGTCAACGCAACGATCAAACTCAATAATAATTCAAAAACATGAAACGGAGACGCGGCTCCATAAATCCAATATTCAATGGCTAACAGATAATCAAATTATTTGAATAGTCTTAACCAAAATCAAATTGCACGAAATCCATAAGTCCACATCCTTATTCTTACTTAGCTTCCAAAATCAGAACCTGAAATATTAGAAAAGGGATGAGCTACACAGCTCAGCAAATACAAATTGATCAAAGGGCATTCTTAAAAATCAATGGGCGGTTTTATTAAAACAGATTTGGTCAAAATATAATAAGTTGCAAAACCTTTGCAAAATTGACCCAACCCAAAGTTTACATTTTAAAAATTCAGAATTTGAAACAGATACAGAATTTAAAGCAGAAACAGAAACCGAACGAAAATCGAAAGTACCACCGTCTTGCTCTACGGCCACACTTTCCCATTAGCCGGGATCTTATTCTTATTCTTATATGTCACACTTTGCCAGTGACCGGCATCTAAATTTCAATAATTGTGTGCCCTTAATAGAGGTATCTAAAGTTGCACACTTGTGCGCCTACTAAGGGTATCTAAGGCTAGTTCCGGAACTATAGCGTAAATTATAAACGGGTTTGAAACGTAGAGACTGATGGATTCGAAGATTCGCGTATCTTATTTCTTAAATCTTATACAGTTCGAAACAATATTCTTATATCTTATACGAAATTCAATACAAAATCAAAATATCTTTTCCGAAAATAAAAGTAAGTCAAAAAGTACTTACCTCAAAATCGACACTAAACATCGAAAATAATTGCACGAACAAGCCCTAAAATTAATTAATATAAGACAAAACCATTAATCATTTATTTTACAGAAGTCTAAACGGCTACTACAAACTGGCAGTCACCGAAGTGAGGTCATATAAGAAATATGGAACATAACTTATAATACAGTAAATCACACAAGACTTGACAGATTCTGTTATATTAAGATTATGTATTAAGACTATTCTAACAAGTGACATAAAAGAGACATAAATGGGTCTTACGGCTCAACATGGTACCACAATTATTTATTCAGTTAGAAAGTAAAGATACATTGAAACACTTGACCTATTTTCATATAAATATACACATGATGTATCATAATTAATATGTTAGTATGCAAGCAACTTTTCAATCCATGAAACTATGTTATCTAAATTATTTTATTAAGTGACCACATTCAACCACAAGCATTTACATGATACTTAACATTAACCGAATGCTAACATGTAAATATGTTTTGAAAAACTTAAGATTAAAACATTACTCATCCAATTTCAAAAATTACTGATCATCAAATTAAATATAAGCTCATGTTACAAATTATAATTACATTAACTAATTAATAACTACTACTTACACCAACTATAGACCAAAAAGATTAAAAGAAATAACAATTGCACATGCATGCCATTAGCATACACTATATATTATTAAATTAATATTTATGAAAATTAATACTTTTAAATTTAGAACTCTACTTTTAAATAAATAACCAATAAACAAAATCATGGAGCACTTAAAACAAACATATCATATATAGTATACATATACGAAGTTAAGCATATTTTGTATTAATATATTAATACTAAATAATTATTCATACAGAGTGTACAAAACTAACATGTTGACTAGCAAATTGAAGTGAAACTGGATTGTTTTAAAACATAAGATCGTACAAAATTATTTGATTAAATCATATTTAAATAAAAAGTTGTGACAAAATCAATGGCATCAATACACTTAACCACGAGAGCTAGATGACACACGAGACTCTTAATATTGTAGGAGATAATCATATAAACAGTTCATGCATACAAATTAAATGACGGAGCAGCCATATAGACATGTGAACACATGTAAATCAAATCGTAATTAATAATAGGGGATGAGAAATAATGCACAAGACTGACACACGAACATAAAACACATAAAGAATTTATTATACTACTCAAAGCATGCTGAATCATGTTAGTGGTTACTGATTAACACACGAATTCAAATAGACACAGACCATCAAAAATCACTAAATTATCAGAATGAAAGTAGAACAAATTCTCGTACCTGTCGGCATAGAGAGTCTGTACGAGTTTTCTTTTTTCTTAAGGGTTAATTATATAGCCACACAAAAACCCTAAAGTAATTTAGGTAAACCTAGAATCTTCTCCTAAAAATTGTTCAGTCACTCTAAATTAAAAATATTCTAATTAATACAAATATTCCAAATTAAATGATAACAATTTTCTAAATCTTTTCAAACTTCTTTCCATAAAATCAAATATTATCTTCATTCAAATTAGCACAAAAGAAATTCTAGCATTTTCTAACTAAAATAAATAAAACTAATCTAATATATATATATATATAAAATAACAGGATTTTACAAATAGGGTCCTGGATGAAACACGAGGAAGTAGAGAAAGTTGCAGTAAGAGTAGTGTTTTGAAGAAGTTTAGAAATTGATAAAAGATTGTGTGTAAATTTAGGTACACACAAGACATCATGTAAAATGAGACCAGAAGAAAATTGCATTTTGCCAACATGAGTGACACAAATTATTTGATCATTAGGAAGATGGAGTAAAGCATTACATGCGACTTGATCAATTAGAATATCAAAATGAGTAGTTATGTGATAGGTTGCACCAGAGTCTATAATCCAATGACTCTGTGCGGGAGGTACAGTAGAAGATGCATTACCTGCCAGATGGACAGTATTAGCAGAAGGCCAAGGTGAGACTCCAGTTTTAGTTTTTGAACTAGGCTTCATTGAAGTTTGCAGTAGCTGAACCAAATAATTAAACTGAGTCTCTGAGAGACCATGAGCAGAAGCATCTAAACCTGAGTTATCTTGTGCACAATTGGTGCCAGAAGTGACATTAGAATCATTAGAGCTTACAGCAATCTGAGTTGCAGATGTCCTTTGAGTATTACCAAAATGAGGCTTTGGTTTAGGCTTACGAAACAACATGTGCCAAGACGGATAACCGACCACACAAAAACATTTATCTTTGGTATGGCCTTGCATATGACAATAGTCACACACCTGAGATGACTCTGAGGCATTCTTTTTTAAAATATCAGTAGTAGGCTGAGTGCCTTTAGACGAAAAACGTGCTGTAACATTACTACGCACATTCATAGCAACATTACTTGAATTAAAACCACCAACCGATTGTACATTCCTTTGGTTCTCATCTTGAAGCAACATTGCATAACATTGACTCAAGTTAGGGATATGAGTCATAATCAGAATCTGTCCTCTAATAGACGTACAAGCATCATTCAATCCCATAAGAAAATGCATCAATTGGATGTTAAGATCATACACATTGAGTTTAGCATTAACGTCACAGGTACACTTGTGACAATCACATTTCGGACGAGATGTGAGACTCTCTAATTCATCAATCAACGTTTTGTATTTCGTATAATACGCAGTGATACTCATGGATCCTTGAGAAAACTGTGATATCTCTTTACGTAAGTTGAACAACTTAGGAAGATTACTTTGTCCATAACGAATTTCTAATTCCATCCAGATTGAGTGTGCATAATCCATATAAACGATGTTATTGCGTATATCAGCAAAAACATAGTTTAGGAGCCAAGAAATTACCATATGATTGCATCGATTCCAATGACTAAAAAGAGGTGATCCAGGAGCAGGTTTTGCTGTAGATCCATAAAAAACCAAGCTTCATCTTCAAAGAAAGTGCAATCTCCATAGATCGACTCCATTGTGATTAATTGAGTTCGTTAAGAACAACAGTTGCGAGACTCATTCTGGATTATCATATAAAGATAGAAAATATGAATGATTGACATCGATAAGAGACGATGATGATACACCAGAAACAGATGTGGAATAAGATGATTGTGACGCCATTGTTGTACGGATCAGAAAGCTTCAAAAGAAACACACTCACACATGCATACACACAATGTGTGTAACACAGAGATTATACTGTAAGTGTATGCGGAACGATCGAGCTTCGCTCTGATACCATGTCAAAATTAAGTTGCAGAAAAGATAATGAACAATGAAGAAGAAGAAGCAGTGTATTTGTTATTGTTACATTACATAGATCTACTTGAGCCTTTATATACAAATTGAAATGTATCTCTAAACTAACAAACTTTGTAACTGAACACCCTTGAGACTGAGTCATACTTGTGCACACCCTCACTCCTGTGTACAACTTGATGTTGAATGCTAAATGAGCACTTTCCTGTTTGCACTTTATTCACCTTTATATTGGTAACAAAATATCGTGTTTGAAATGTCAAAAAAAATATTAAATCAAAACATAATAGTTTTAATAAGGTGAATCTAAAAAAATCACTTATGACTCTATGTAAGGGTATACGCAGTTCAGTTTGGTGCGGTTGGAGAGTAAAAACTGCACCAACCGCATATAATCATAATCTGATATCTTTAACCATAACCACAAGTGCGATTAATCGCCATATCTTTAACCGCAAATTTACGGTTGAAGCGAATCAATTTGCAGTTTAACCATCTATTCAAATATAATAAATTAATTATAAATATTTTAAATTCAAGTAATGTAATTGTATATGATTTTATATAAATATTTTTTAAGCTAAGGAGCATTGTTATTTATAAAGAAATGTAATATATTTTGTAAATTATATCATTCAAGTACTTTCGTTGATAAAAACAAATCAAATATTATATATATATATACACTAAAATGGTTAATTAAAACTTAAGCGATATATCAATAATGATTGTATGCAAAATTGAATAATTAAAATATATTGATAAACACATATAGCTTAGTGATTTATAGATATTTTTAAGTATAATTGTTATTCCCTCTGTCCCACCCATTTGTTTATATTTGGATTGTGCACGGAGATTAAGAAAATGTATAAAGCAGTGGAGAAGATAAGAAAAGTTGATAAAGTGATAGGATCAATCAAAATTTAATGTATAAAGTGGATATAGTATAAGAAAGTAGTGGGTGTAGTTGATTTTTAAATTATAAATTCTTTACTACTTTAGGTAATTTTAGAAATGTAAAGAATTGAGAAGGATATCTCACAAAAAAAGTGTAAAAAAATGAATAGGATGGAGTGAATATATTTTTAACTTTAAATATAAATATATATTATATATATGTTTTGCAATTTGAGGTTTAGTTTTTATATTTTTTAAAATTCGAAATTGCAATCGAACAATAAATGAGTTATTATCAAGATTTGGATCCATAATTATTCACATTTTACAGTTATCAATAAAACATGATTTGATTATAAATAATTTGGAACAATTGAGCGGATGACATGTACTCCCTAACTTTAGGAGGCTACGATTAGACCCGACAATTTATGATATGATACGAACACACGACATGTAACGACATGAAAATTTAGTGTTTGTGTTTGCGTTTTCAGTACACAACACGAAAGTACATGACCGCGATTTACTGTCGATTTTGTGTTTAAACTTTGGATACACGACACAACACGAAGTGCACGAAATAAATAAATTTATATTAATATATTAATATTTAAATTATATATTTTAATATTTATATTAGATAAATTAATATGTATTCTATGTTTATACATAATTTTATAATGTTTATTTGTAAATATGATATAAATACATATTTTTAATACATATTTGTAAAAAATTTAACTGAAAATTTTATTTTTTAAATATTTTTACTTATTTATTTATTTTATTTTTATTTAAAATTACACAAAATACGATACAAAAAATATACGACGTGAAAGATACACAACAGAAAATATACTCGAACCTAAACGAATCAGTTTTGTGTTTTGACACAAAACACGAAAATACGCTACACAAAGTAATAGACTCTCTAGTGACTTTACCCGAGCGAGCTTATGATGTTCCTATGACGTTATACTTAGGCCATCTCCAATCATTACTTTATTATAAAGTAATTTTATCTTCAAATTTTCACCTTTTTTAACTTTAAATCACTATTTCATCTTCAACTATTACTCTAAATATTTCTTCAAACTCACTTTAGGCCATCTCCAACCATAACTTTATAATAAAACAACTTTATCTTCAAATATTTCATCACTCATTTATTATAAAATCATTACTTTATATGAATATTGTTGCTTCATATTTGAAGTTGAAGATAAAATTATAGAATATTACTTTAAATTTGAAGATAAAATTGAATATAATTGAAGACTTATTTATCCATCTTTAACTTCAAATATGAAGAAGTCGAAGATGGACCATTGGATTGGAAATGCCCTTAGGTAGACACGGGCCTTAATATGTGTATCATAAAGGTTGCTTTGGTCCCATATTGGGTATTTTAGTCATCTTATCTTCCAGCGACCAGCGTGAAGTAGAAAGGGTCTTGAGTCAAGGGTTTAAGGTTTGAGGTTTGAGCAGTAGAGTTACACAGAGCCAGTTGGTGGGCGAAGATTTGTTAGACATATACATTAACGGATATGGGCAACAGTAACAATGAAATACCCGAGGACGCAAATGAACGTAATAATTACTCTTTTCTTCATTTTCAACTCTCTCTGTGTGTGTGTTTTTTTCCCCTTGATTTTCAGTTTGATAACTTTGTACTATTAACTTGTACATGTTATTTTTTATAATTGCTGTATGTATTTGTTAATTTGTGGGTTTTGTTTTATATGTTCACTTCAGATTGCCCAGGTCCAGAATCAGAGTCTGCTGGAAAATCTGATGCTTGTGCTGGTTGTCCTAATCAAGATGCCTGTGCTTCTGCTCCCAAAGGCCCTGACCCTGGTTCTCTCTCTCTCTCTCTCTCTCTCTCTCTCTTCACTGTCATTTGTTTCAATCTCATCGTATAATATGATAGTAATATCTTCGTGTGATTGAGACTGTCTAAGTAATGGGGGCTATGACTTTGTCAAATTATGTTAATGAATGTTAAAAAATCCGTGCTAAACATAAGCAGAAAGGAATTCTAAAATGTAAAGCAATGTAAGATGTTTTTTTTTATGGTGTGGGGAGAGGGGGGGGGGGGGTTCTAAGAAAAGAATTTTTGGGGCGAAGATGAAGACTGTGTGTGCGAGAATGAGAAAGTCTGTTAGCCTTTAGAAATGAATAGTAAAATGCCCACTACAAAAATTGGACATATGAATTTTTCGTGGTTCTTGTTGCAGAGCCTGAAACCCAAGGAGACGTTAGAGGAATGATCTTGACCCTTACCAAAGTGAACAAGTGTGTAATTATCCTCAAATACGTGACTACTGCTTCTTTCTGAATCACGCAATTGATAAAAAAGATTTCAGTTTTCCAGCTCAAGCTAGCATCTTTCATCTATCTAAAGTTGTAAAATTGATCAAGTTAAGTATCTCATAATTAACACTCTGCTTCACCTACACTTCTTACTTCTTAGTACGGAAGACTAAGCATAGGACTTTACAAGTACAAGCAACCTCCTTAAATTTGTTCTATTTCTTAAAGGTTGATATATTTTGAAGTATATAGGGCGAGGAGAGAATCAAAATCTAGACCTAAGCCTACCACTAGGAGCATTTTTGCCACCACTCAGATACTCCTTGATTCTTCTACCTCCTTATTGGGTACTGCTAGATTATTACATCTCATTTTGAAAACCATGTCAAGCGCCTTGTGAAGTTTGGTGCAACTGTGATACTTAAATTGGTTTCTGGTGTCTTGACTTTCTGAATCTAGAGTTCATGATGGGCATCCTTCATCTCATGTAAAAATTCCGTATGTATCAGATAGGAATCTAGTACACAATGTTTACTTAATAATGTTGAGTATGAGGGATTTTCTAGCTTGAGTTTTCCTGGCTTTCAACATATTTACATGAAACATATTGCATCTCTAGATGATAAATTATCCTCTTACCAAAAATGTATCTACTAAATACAAAAGGAAGGTTTGCACAAACGTTGCATTGTATTTAGGCAAGAAGGAGAAAACTGAACTAGGATATAGGGAATAAATGTGGGGATTGTGGTGTGTACAACCAGAGTAAGGGATGGCCCTATTGTTGCGTGGCAGGTCTTAGTAGCTTCTCTTTGGAAGAGTACCATAACTATTTCTGCATTAAACTCCTCGCAAAAGACCTGTCAAACAGCTTGCTAGATTCTTCAAGCCCTTTTCAAGGCTATAGATCAAAGATAAATAGAAATCCTGTTTGGTGTCTGCTAAGAGAAAGTAGACTATTAAGTCCTATACATTTCCTGTTTTCCTTATGCAATTTATGTAATCTTTTAGATGTCATTTTACAAGAATGAAACTTATAATAATTGACAGGGGAAGACTAAGCATGCCAAGTGAATATACGGAACTATAGCTTTTGAAGAAAGATATTGATGGATGATTGTGTAGTTTCCTAATATGACTTTGATACTGTGTACTCTCATTAGTCAAGTGTCTCATTGGGGGACCTTAGGTTCATTTTGAAGGAATATTGACCTTAGTACTTGAAATGATTGTCGAAATTTGTAGATTATATAAGGAACCAAAACTGCTTCCTTTGCCTGCCCTTTGCTTTATAGGTAGGGCTAGTTATGTAATTTAATCCCTTACTATTCGAATGTCAATATGAAAGATATATAAGAGAATTTGTTAACATTGTGCTCTAATGTAGCATTCTGTAATATGTATAGCAAATTTTTGTCAGTTGATTTTAAAAACAAGAAAAATAATCATGTCCATAGATTTTAGTGATAGAAAACTATTTTTCTGTAGATTAACGTTTGATGATATATTCTCATATTATTAATCCACCTGTTTGGCAGATTTGGTTGCAATCGTGGAAAGAATGGCTACTGTGAAACACAAGATACTAGTTCTATCTGGTAAGGGTGGGGTTGGCAAGAGCACATTCTCTGCTCAACTTTCATATGCATTGGCAGCTATGGATTTTCAAGTGGGTCTTCTTGATATTGATATTTGTGGTCCAAGCATCCCAAAGATGCTTGGTCTCGAGGGCCAAGAGATTCACCAGAGTAATCTCGGGTGGTCTCCTGTCTACGTGGAGTCCAATCTCGGGGTCATGTCAATTGGATTTATGCTCCCCAATCCAGATGATGCTGTCATATGGAGAGGTCCGCGCAAGAATGGTATTATTAAGCAATTCTTAAAGGACGTCTACTGGGGGGAGCTTGATTTTCTGGTGGTTGATGCACCACCTGGGACCTCAGATGAGCATATATCAATTGTTCAGTTCCTCCAAGAAACCGGAATTGATGGTGCTATTATAGTCACTACGCCACAGCAGGTGTCGCTGATAGATGTTAGGAAAGAAGTTAGTTTCTGTAAGAAAGTCGGAATACAGGTTCTTGGGGTAGTTGAGAACATGAGCGGATTGTCCCAATCAGTTCCAGGTTTTAAATTTTCAAGAATGACAAAAACTGGTGAACAAGAAGACGTAACAGAGTGGGCAATAAATCTCATGAAAGAAAGAGCACCCGAACTTCTGAATCTGGTTGCTTGCAGTGAAGTTTTTGACAGCAGTGGTGGCGGTGCTGCAAAAATGTGTGCCGATATGGGTGTACCTTTTCTTGGAAAGGTGCCATTAGACCCTCAGTTATGTAAAGCAGCTGAAGAAGGTCGGTCCTGCTTTTCAGACAGTAAATGTGCAGCAAGTGCACCTGCATTGAAGCGGATTATAGAGAAACTGGTGGCAACCCAAATGCCAGATATGATAAATGATACATAAGATATCAAGCACCTGCCCTTCTGAAGGGGCAGATCAATGCAAGAGATAAGCTGCTATTCAATTGATTGTAGTAGCTTAATATTCAAAATCATGAATAATTATATCGATCTTTCTTGCTCCAAAACATGAAACTAACGTGTAATGGTTTGGGTTTTGTGAATTTGTGTGGTTCAATAATCTTGGAAAAACATAGTGTTACATATATGTAGTTATTACTTTTCACCTTCAGTATTGAATAGTTCATATATCATAATATACAACTATGTACATATCTCAGCTTGATCATAATTAGCATCCAGATGCAACTACATAAACTTCTACAACTACATGAAGCTCTACAGCTGATTGTGTAGCCGCCGCTAGTCCACCTTCAAAGGGACTACCATATCCTTCTTCTATCATAAAGCTTTGGTCCTCTTGAAGATGGCTTTCATCTTCAATAAGGTTTGAGTGCCTACAATAAAATTTTATGCACAAATTATGGATCAAGTAATGCTATAGAGAATTTGAATATAATTATCCTACAAATCCAAAAGATTGATCACTATATAAAATTATAACAAATTACGAGTTGTGAATATAATTTACAAAATGAACAATTAAGAAAAAGAAAACAAGTTAGAAATGTGAGCCTATATTACTAGTTCTGAACCCGGAGATTTCGTGAAGAAGAGGAAGTAGTAGAAGTAGATCAAGTTTGGTTTTTGTCCATGAAAAACGGCTTTACCGTTTGACAAACAAACTGCAAAGTGGTTGCTTATTCTTCATCTCTTTTCGAGAATAGCTCCCCTTCCTTCTCTTCCTCATATCATATATCATATATATAGATACAAACCAACCCCTATTCACTCTCATCTCACTCCTCTAATCTGTAAATATTACACTGTGCATGCACATTTTTCACTAGTAAGATTAGACCCCTCTCACACTAATCATGCCCATCAAGATTGGAATTAATGGTAAGTACACTAACATATCATGCTTATCTTCGTTTTTTTCTTCTTATGTTTGGTGTATTTATATTAATTTGTGTTAATGTTTGTGTATATATAGGATTTGGAAGAATAGGTCGTTTGGTTGCAAGGGTGATTCTGCAGAGTGATGATGTCGAACTTGTCGCCGTTAATGACCCCTTTATCACCACTGATTACATGGTTATTCATTTTCCTAGCCTTTTTTTTTAAATGCCAATGTTTAATTCAAAATGTTGTTGTATCTTGGTCGTTTTTCTCGTTTGTGCTTTATAACACCAATGTACTTACTATGACAATATTTGCATGTGATGACAGACCTATATGTTCAAGTATGATACCGTTCATGGCATCTGGAAAAAGAATGAAATTACAGTTAAGGATGATAAAACTCTTTTGTTTGGTGACAAACCTGTCAAAGTCTTCGGCATGAGGTACTTATTTATATGCCTTAATCTTCATTGTGAAGTCCTATATTGAGGCTCATTTTGAAATGTAAATTTGAAGGAATCCGGAGGAGATCCCATGGGGCGAGGCTGGAGCAGACTATGTTGTTGAGTCCACTGGAGTTTTTACTGATAAGGATAAAGCTGCTGCTCATATGAAGGTTTTGCATATTTCCCTGTTTTTCTTTATTTTTACATCTCATGTGACACCAATTTTTAATTATAGCAGGTATTTAGTATTTTATCTTTGAAAATTATCGTTAAGAGTCCTAATTTTTATGTATATAAGAAAAAAGCTGTTACGTAGTGTGAAATTTTCATGGTTATGACTTATGAGTGTGTGCTATAATAAGCAGTCATGGACTAAAAAAATGTAATTCTGTGTTATTATCACTAGGGTGGTGCAAAGAAGGTCATCATTTCAGCTCCAAGTGCCAATGCTCCCATGTTTGTTGTGGGTGTCAATGAGAAGGACTACAAGCCAGATATCGACATTGTTTCTAATGCTAGTTGTACTACGAACTGCCTAGCTCCTTTGGCAAAGGTTAAATATCTCCGCCATGTTTATTATCTTTCAAGTATTTCAGGTATTTACCTGTTTAAGAGTAAGAACTAGAGAAATTTCACGAGAGCATAAATTTGTTCAGGTTATTCACGACAGATTTGGTATTGTTGAGGGTCTTATGACAACTGTGCATGCTATGACTGGTGAGATTATCTTGCTATCTATCCTTTTGATCTTTGTGGAAAATATAATGCTCTGCAACCTGATTTATTGCTAAATGTCATTCAGCAACACAGAAGACTGTGGATGGTCCTTCAATGAAGGACTGGAGAGGTGGAAGAGCTGCTTCCTTCAACATAATTCCCAGCAGCACTGGGGCGGCCAAGGTAAAACATGCAATTCTGTTAATATTTAGTACATGGTTAGACTTAAAGAGCAGCTAGCTTTGTGCATTTCTTTATCTCCTTGAATAGTTTCAGGTCAACAACTATTAGACTATTACATAGCAAGCAACTCACTGCGTAGCGTGTGATATAAACAAGGCCAGATTTTGAAAACACGATTTTTCCAAATTTATTAAAGGTAACAAAGAAAAGAGTTTTATGCATTTGTAATATATTGAACATGACTATGTTTTGTTGAAGGCCGTGGGAAAAGTTCTGCCCTCACTGAACGGAAAGTTGACTGGAATGGCGTTCCGTGTTCCCACTTCTGATGTCTCAGTGGTTGACCTCACTGTCAGACTTGAGAAGGCTGCCACATATGATGAAATCAAGGCTGCTATCAAGTAAGCATCATGCAGCCAATCTATTGTGAGAAATTTTGTTTCTTCGATTCTACATAGTGATTTTAATCGTGTTTCTTCTATTCTACATAGTGATTCTCAGATACAGGGTTCAGCAGATACACTACAATAGGGGGAAATATATAGACATGATACAAATTAAAATCAAGAGAATAGTACGCCTGTTAAATGTGCTCGAGCACCTAGAGCTCACACTGTCTCCATTTCCATTGTTTTACAGGGAAGAAGCCAGCGGAAAATTGAAAGGAATACTTGGCTACACCGAGGATGATGTGGTCTCAAGCGACTTTGTGGGTGATAGTAGGTGAGGATTCGTCTTAAGTTTAAAGCCAGTTATACGTATTCCACTCTTCATTTCAGTATGGGAAGTCTTCATTTTAGTTTTTCCTTGTTCCCATCTTTTCTGAATCATGTTACAGTACTGAGATCTCGGAATCAGAGTATGATTCTTTTCTGTCATAGAACTTTCTTTTGTTCATTACGAGTTTACAACAAATATCTTCTGCATTTTCAGATCAAGCATATTTGACGCAAAGGCTGGTATTGCTTTGACTAATAACTTTGTGAAGGTTGTCTCTTGGTATGATAATGAATGGGGTTACAGGTAAGTCTTTACAGTGTCCTCTAGCATACATTGTTCTGTTTATGCCATGAATTTTGGTTACGGTATAAAACATACTGTGTATTGCAGTAACCGCGTGGTAGACTTGATCCGGCATATGGCTTCCTGCTAGTTTAAGCACAGCGATCTGATTCCCTCAAATGGCCTAGAAGTATCGTTTTTCTTGCAAGAGAGCTGTTATCAAGAAAATAATTTGTCTAGAGTTCATTTTGATGTTAAAATTTTTGTTTTTCTGATGGGAACTGCTTATATTTCAGCTTGTTTATTTATGCTGTTCTGAAGATAAACATTCTATGAACGCATTTAGGAGTACACTACTATGCTGTTTTCTGCTATCCTTACGACATTTCTTCTTCTTAAGTTCTTCACATTGTTGTTGAACCCAAGAGAAGTGAGTCCAAAAAATCAATATTGTTGACGGACATAATAGAACTCGCTAGTCCCCCAAGTTATGTTATCAAGACAGCCCCACTGTGACACCTCAATATCCTTTCATTATTAGTACAGGTAGTTCTGTAATATATGCACTTTCAGAATTGCAGTACCATGTTGAACGCTGTCTGTCAAGTTTAGTTTCGTTGCTTCAACAAAAAAAATATATATTACAAGGCAGTAACACATGAACACAAAGGAGTAAACAATAACATTTTCAAAGAAACTTCTGTTTGCAAGCAACCACACAAGACATCATTTAACTGCAACGCAGTAATATTTTGCATTACAACAGAGTAAACCCATGAAACACTGTTCTTTCCTTCCTAATAATTAGTACTCATTAATGAGAAGCGGTGAGAAGTTGACAGCAAAAACAACCGGCAGATACATATATCACGGGCATCAAGAATACTTTATTACTGCCGCACCACCCATGCATCATATTCCTGACAACAATGCAAGGAGAGATTATAAGAACAATGAACACAACTAAATAGGCAGAACAACAAAATATAATGTGCAAAGCTAATAGCACCGAAAGTTCATCGACAACAAGTTCCTCCATTACTCAATCTTCAATCTTTTATACACTCTTTTAACCACTCTCCAATACTAGATCTTTTTTAACAGTGTATTTTTCTACCCAGTTCTATCTGCCCATTTTACATATGTATTCTCTTTCTCCTTCCAACACAAAAAACTTCCGTCCTATTTCAAGGTCTTTCCTACTTTAGCTCTTCAAAAAAAACCAATTTACATAATTATGCACATGTATATTGTACATCCCAGTTCATAAAAATCTGTGCCTTTTAGAAATACAAGGGACTTTGGGAAAGAGATTTTGTAATCCATTTTGATATTTTCACAAGTTTGCATACTCATGGTAAGTGCAGGTGTGTGCTTGAAAACTAGTGACCTACTACATCCCTCACTCAAACTCCCAACTTTTGGATTAAAAGGCAGATCATCAGGATCCCATATTTTGGGGAGAAAGTTAACCTTGGCATCCATATTATGTTTTGGAATATTGGGGGGTAACGAGGTTTGAACTCAATACATCCCGATAATTAAAACTCTGATCCCCTCTCAATTTACCAATTATGCCAACACATTAAAGGCTCGATATGTATATCATGCTCATAATATGATGTTTTACTGAAGGAAACAAAAATCACACATGTACAAGATCTCCAATCTGGATGGAATATTTTCAACTTTCAATAAATTTTATAAAATGGATGAAAAAGAACAAGGATAACGACATTGAAAGGTAAAATCACAAGCTATGCGGCAGTGACACAGATCAACTATCAATCTATATTAATGAAAATTGCATTACTAAAGTAGTCATGTCAATGATAAAAAGACTATATTTACTCTTCTCAGACGTTAAAAAGAGCTATGACTTGATCAAAATTTCGTAACATTTAGAAATCAAAAGATATTTATTAATCATGATAAGAACTATGTAAACCAAATTGTGTAGTCTATAAATCTAAACAAACACAAACCCCAACCTACAATAAAAACACAGCGTAGAATATTATGTTGCAGATGTCACTTGAGATCAAGTATACTTCCCAGTAGGGGTGTACACGGGTTGATAAAACCGACCAACCCAATCCAAACCGATTTCATTTCGTCCGATTCAAACCGAATATTTTTAAACCGAAACATATTTGGTTTGAAAAAATATAAACCCGATTTAAATGGGTTGGGTATGGGTTTCGATTTTTTTAACCCGAACCAACCCAACCCGATTAAAAATAATAGATTTAATTAAAATATCTGAAACACATTTAGTTAAAATAGTTAACAGTTTTGGAGTGTACACTTTTAGTTTTTGAAACACATTATTTTAACTCTTGTGAGGTCTTGGAAGAAAACTTCATTGCTTGCATTGCCTAAGGTTATTCATACAAGATATTATCTATGTTTGTTAATATTGTATCAGTACTTTAAGGCCAGTTTACATTAAAAAGTATCAGTTATACATTAAGTTGTTCGTTATCAAGGATATAGCAGCAGAAATGTGTACATCAATATTCTACAAAACTTCTACAAAATTGTGTGTTGAGACTTGAGATAAATGTTGTTACTGTCTTTGTCCATTCGCGGTTGTAATGCAAATTTAGCACACTAACTATGCTAATAACACAAATTTGACGTTTAAACTGTAAGACTATGTTTAGTACTTTATCAGTCTTTTGGTGTATTTTAACTTAAAGATTTGAGACTTATTTGAGATGGATATGTAATATTTTGTTGATTTTCAATTTTGGTTTATTAATTTAGTACTTATTGCTCGATAAAAATATATTTTATATATTTATTAACCCGACTACTCCAACCCGAACCGATCCAAACCGAAGTACATTAAACGGGTTGGATTACGAATTTATTTTTTGTGGGTTGGGTTGAAAATTTGCAAACCCGATTTAATTGGATTGGGTTGTTAAAATTCCGTAACCCGCCCAACCCGAACCGTGTACACCCCTACTTCCCAGCATCCCAAAGCTTGCAATGATCACAAGAATTATTTATCATCTGCCTCGGCAACCTGCATACTTTGAATACTATAATAGTGTGGTTCCTTAGGGTCTATTTGGATGGGAGGTTGAGGAGGGAAGGGTTGGGTTGGGTTAGGCCGGGTTGGGATGGGTTAGGCTGGATTGAACCCTTACGGTGTTTGAATACAAGGGTAGGATAAGTAGGGGTTCAAGCCTTACCTTGTTTGGAATGAGAGTTATGCTACTAGGTTGGATAATTAAACATAAAAAAATACAATTTTTTAATATAAAAAAATAAAAGTTTTAAATTAAATTTTAAAATGCGTTTATTTGAAAATCAATTTACTTTGCCAAATTTGGCCCAACCCTACCCTCAAAACTCTTTCCCAAACAAGGTTTGTACATTTCCAACCCTCCCACCCCCCAACCAAACATACCCTTGAAGTTAAGATTGTACTATAATCCTTCAAGACTAGGCAGCTGCACTGTGCTAGCTAATTCAAAGTTTTGGCCTCATACACCCTTAAATCTTATACACTCACATGAAAGGAACTCTCTACTGAAAAAGCATATAATAAACATCAGCAAAGTACTGTTTTTACATTAAGATACTTCCAATTCTGCAAAATCATCAAAACACTACATGAATGATAACCTAAACTATATCTTACTACAATACCGAGACATGTGAATGGGACGCTTCAAGTTAATTAAGACATTTTTTTATCCCCCTGCACAATTAATGCCTCTAAATCTAGATTGCACCCTGCAAATCATATTATCAGCTTGAACAACTGATTTATAGTTAAATAGTAGCTGCCCTGGCTAAATAAAATGCAACCTTAATGAAAGAGTCCCAAAACACGACCATGTAGCAGAGAAAATAAAAGTACACTCGCATTGCAACAAAATTTAGAATCACAACTTGTAACTCTTAAAAACCTAAATAAAGTTTCATACCGCATTCAACGACCACCAGCATTGAGACCAAGAAGCAAGTTGCTGTTCCCATTAGGCAAGTAGGCCACATTAGGATTCCTCGACATCGTCGCAGCCACCTCCCTCAACGCCTCAATCTTCCTCAGCTCAATCAACCCCATTCCAGCTTCCTTAGTCGCATCAGAAATCAGCTTAGCACTCTCACTCTCACCTTCCGCCCTAATAATCGCAGCCCTCCTCTCCTGCTCCGCTTTAGCCACAACATACTTAGACCTCTCCGCCTCCTGCTGAGCCACCTGCTTCTGCTCAACCGCCTTAGAAAACTCATTCCCATACGACAAGTGCGTAATCGCCACATCATCAAGCACAATATTGAAATCCTTAGCTCGCGTGGTCAAACTATCGCGAACAAGGGCAGACACCTTAGGCCTCTCAGTCAACAACTGATCCGCATTGAATTGCGCAACAACAGACTTCAAAATCTCATTTCCAATAGAAGGAAGCACTTTCTCATCGTATTCGAGACCTAATTCCTTGTAAATAGTAGGCAATTTAGCCTCATCGGGTCTGGATAAGACCCGAAGAGTGAGATTAACCATCTGGAGATCTTTAGTACCGGAAACTGAGGAGAAAGTGTGAGGTTTGGTGCGGATATCGAAGATGTTTGGGGTTTGAAGAAAGGGGATGAGGAAATGAGTGCCTTCGCCGACAGGGGCGTCGAGGACTCCACGGAGACGGTCCATGAGGACGGCGCGTTGCCCGCCGTCGACGGTGTAGAGAGAGGTGTTGACGAGGGAGGCGGTCACTCCGAGACCGACGGCGGCGCGGGCTATGTTGGATAGAAACGACATCGCTGCTGGATTTGCCATTTGGGGGTTTTTAGAGAGAGAAAGTGGTTGGTTAGAGAGAGAGAAAGTAATGAGGGTTTTGGGGTATAGGAGATGAGGGGTTTTTGAGTTATGTGTTGGGTCGGGTCGCTGAAACCCTACGCTTGGATTATTCTGCAAGTCACCGTAGATGGGCTTGTGTGGCTTTTTTTTTGTTTCGGTCTTGTCTTGGCCCAGAAGGCCTGAAATTGGCATGACAATTATTGGGCAGACTTTGAAAAACGAATTGTGCAAGAATAAATCCAAGTCTGATTTATTTTTCTGATTTTTTTGGTAACCGTTTTTATTATTATAAATACAAGCCTATAACCTATAACCTATAACCTGTGCGATGCACGGATGAATTTTAGTATTTTTAATTTATTAATTTAGTATTTTTATATGATTTACTATTATTTTTTATCTTATTTTGTTAGCATTTATTTGTATTTTGATCTTAAATTTTTTTAATATGTTGTCGACAGATTAATATCTTGAACTTTTGAATGTAGCTTAGAAAAATAGATGATATAAATATTTAATAATAATAATATGTTGTTGACGGGATTCGAATTTTGAACCCGTGAGAGTATTTTAGATACCAAGAAAATAATATTCTTTTAATATTACATCAAACGGTTCTCATTTATCTATATTTATATCTAACAGTTATTATTTAGAGAACCAAACTACCAACCAACCAAATAGATGGTAGTTTGCTTATAATAGTATTTTTTTTATATGATTTTTTATCTTATTTTATTAGCATTTATTTGTATTTTGATCTAAAATTTTTAATATGTTGTTGACGGGATTCGAACCCTGAACCCGTGGGAGCATTTTAGATATCAAAAAAAAGATATTCTTTTAATATTACATCCAACGGTTCTCATTTATCTATATTTAGATCTAACGATTATTATTTAGAGGACTAAACTAAATATAACAACGGTACAGGATAAGTTTGTAGAAGGGGGGTTGAATACAAACTATACTGTTTTATCGAAATTTGTTCTTGAATAATATAACAATTTAGAACAAATTAATGCGGAATATAAATGGAACAAGATTCAAGTTAAATATAACCTATATTAAACTTGAAGGGTGTTGCAAATACAATATGGATTACAAAGTATTTATCTCAAACTAATTAATACAAATTTAGAATAAATTCGACATGAACTTTTCTAATATTTGTAATAAAAAGATCGAATGCTAAAAGCAAGTTCGAGATAAATTCTAGGGATAAAAATCCGCTAGATGATCAAAGCAATACAAGTAATCAACTTCTAGTGGTTTGGATTTAACAATACAAACTAGAATTAATTGCTTGAGAAGAAATGATATTAATGGCTTCTGTGTTCTTGAGAGTAAATTGCTTCAATGTCTTTTCTTTTTGTTCAACTGCATTGTCTGTCTGTTCTGCCAAGAAGTTAATACCAAATGAATAAGCCTTGTATGACCTGTTTAAATAAATCATAAAGATTTAATAAAACAAATCATACACTTGTATGACCAGCAAAACAAGCTCGGTAGAACCTTGAATGATCAATATGACCTGACAAAAGTGTCCGGTATGACCTAGGGTTATTCTAACCACTACTGGTAGAACCTAGGAAATTAACCTGTATGACCTGACACAAATTGAATGATATGACCTGAATATAACTCGGTAGAACCTAAGGTGTTAAAACACTAGGTCATACCGAGTTTACTAAACAGGTCATACCGAGATTTTATAAGAAAATCCTTTTAATTTATTTAGATAGATTAAATTCTAGATTAAATTAATTCTTTTATAGAATTAATTTAATAAATAATTTAAACTACTAACATAACTAATTTAATAAATAAATTAATTCTGATAGAATTAATTTATTAATTAAATTTAATTAATAAATTAAAGAAGATAATTTAAAATCCTTGCAATACTCTATCTTCTGAAAACCACTGAATATAGATGATTGAATTCCACTGATTGATGTCGTCATTCGATGCACTGTCTGGTTTCATGAATAACTGACTTCATTGATAATTCTTCATCTTTAAAATATTTAAAGCTGTGGCTTCTTTACTTTAGCTTTGACTAAACTCTGTATCTTGTACTTCTTCCGTCACTAACTGGAAATCTCTGTCACTGTAGTAAATCCACTTACTTGAATACTTCACTAAGGCTTGAACAATAAATTGAACTTCTTTCAATGTAGAATAACTTCAAGTCTGTAGATGACTTTGGTTCTTCATTCTCTTGACAGATTAAACTTCTGAGATTCCTGTGACATATTTAACTTATTATTTACTTGTTACATACTTGTTTAAATTAAGTTGTTTCCTCGGAATATTAATAGGCCTAAACATATGCCTTTCAATCTCCCCCTATTTGTTTGTTAGAGAATAACAATCAAATACCTAGAGGATAACTCAACTAACTTAAACAAGAAATAGAAATGACTTTTAAGAGCCAAGTAAATAACAAGAAAAGTTCTGGATTTCATTTAACATTTTCCAGATTCAAACATTACAGGTAAGTACAAGATAGATGTTCCTCTAGACTGAACATATGAATACATTTATCCTATCTTGAATCACCTAAGCTCTAAACATTTAATATTTACAAACAGAGCTTCTTTAAATTTCAGACTCAAACATCTCTCCTTCTTCAAGTGCATCAAGCAAATCCTTGTCCAGAATACGATCAGATTCAGAAGTAATGCCACTAGGTCTGACAGGTTGAGCTGTGACTTTCTTCAGCCTATTCTTCATTTGATGATATCTCTTGATATTGGCAATGTGATAGTCTTGAATCAAATCAGCAACTTCTGTCTTTTCTTGTGTAGCAAACCCTGTTGTCCTCAACATGTTCTCCATATAGACAAGATGCTTGGCAGGATAATCTTTCAAAGAGATGGGATCCACAGCACAAGTTTGAAGTGCCCTTCCTTTATAAAATTTAACTTCATATGGCACATCCACAACTTGAGGGCTAGCTTTCATAGCAAAATCTCTAAGCTGATCATGCAGCAGCTCAGCTAATGGAGAAGTTCTTTTTACTTTGCACATGAATACCCAAAGCTCAGAGAGAGTTCTACCTTCCAGAAGATTAAGAGAAACTATGAAAGTTCCCTCATTATGAGTGTAGATGTAGATCTTCAACTCCTCTCTGACTCTGTCAAATCCAGTAGTAATTCTTGAAATCTCCGCATGAAGAGCTTTCATATATATTGTGTTGTCTGGATTGACCTTTCTGTACCTTTCCAACATGCTAAAGAACCTTCCATCATTGTCTGACCCTGTCGGATGTGAGAACATCTCTCTAGCTCTATCCCATTCTTCTCCAAGCTTCAGCCTCACATATAACTTTCTGTCTTTGACTTTTAAATCATGAAGCCTTTGCTTTTCTTGATGTTCAGCTTTTTGGATAACTAGATGCTTTGTGATTATGTCAGACACTTTAGCATTCTCATCTTTTCTTCTCTTTAGATCAGCTTTCTGTCTTAACAGCTCAGCTTCAAAGGCAGGATCCACTTCAGGTTCATCTACCCAGTCAGCAAAATCAGCCTCTTCTTCAACCTCCACTTCACCAAAGATATCTTCAGGGGTTTCTCCAGATTCAATATCATCAAAATCTCCCTGTTCACCTTGATAGTAGTCAGCATCAGAAAAGGTTAACTTCTGCTTCCCTTTGTCCTTTCCAGAACCAGAACCTCCAGCTTCTCCTCCTTGATCTCTCACTTCTTCTCCTCCTTGTATCTCCTTCTCCTTATTCTCCCCCTTAGTTGAGGTATCCTCTACAGATTTGACTTTATCAGCCTTAGGATCCTCATCTTTATTGCCTCCTTCTCCATCCTTGTCATCAGCATCATCATCACCCTCAAAGAATTTCCTTTGCTCAGCATTGGGTTGATGTGAACTCTTGATCATATTGTACAGATGTTTCATGCCTTCATTCAAATGTACCATCCCTCCTTCAAGATTTGAGAACCTCTGGTCATTGTACCACTGATTGTAATCAACAGTTTCCTGAATAGAGTTCACCTGTGTTGAAATGGAAGCAATCTGCTTGACACTCTCCCTGATCTCAGCATTTGAAATTGTCAGCTCGGAGATGTCTGAAGCCACTAGCACCTGTGATTCTTGAACAGCATTTATCTTGGGGATCAATGAGACCTTCACTCCTTCTATCTCATCTCTAATATGACCCAGCTGATTAGTTACAGAGGTGGAAGAAGAAGACTGTTCAACCACTTGTGCTTTGAGAATTTCTTTTTCAGCCTGGGTCTTTTGAAGTTGTTTCTGTAAACCAGCTATTTGAGCCAATAATGAAGCAGTGTATGTGTCATTGTGTGCACTCATCTCAATTTCTCTCGATGGTGTTTCACTCACCTCACGTGCTTGTGTATCGCTCTGTGTTTGTCTCTCAGATCTAATCACTAGCTGTTTATCCATGTGTGGAGTTGAAGTACCTGCAGAAAAAATCACCACAGCCCCTTCTTGAGAGGTCACTAGTGGTGCAATGGGAGTTCGTAAATCCCAATCCCCGGTGTAGTCCAAAAAACAATCCGAGACGGAAAACTGAATTGCTTCAGTAATGGACTCACCAGGTTGCCCTTCACTTTCTCCAGTTAAAACTGCGAGTGAAGAATCCCTTAGGGGAGCCAGAGATGTTCCCTCTGGGAGGGGAGAAAATGATTCTATTATAGGTGGCAAAGAATCAGATTTTCCCTCTGAAGCCTGTGAAGGCTCTTCTACCGTGACAATGGTAGGCACTGTTTCAGCAAGCATTCCTATGTGCTCTCCTCTCAGAGTGTCCTGTTTATGAGTCTCTACTATTGTTTCAGAAGTGTTTGCTCCCATTGTGAGTAATGGGAGAGTGCTTGACTCTGTACAGAATGCCATGGCCTGAGGGCGAATTTCAATAGATTCATCCTGTTGAGAGGATGTCTCTAGTAACTGTTCATTGGCCTTTTGAGAATCCATATCCTTTTGGGAGGATACAGACTGGCTAACAGATGCCTCAAGGAGTGTTCTTCTCTTCTTTAGTGGTGGAGACAGAGCTGTGAGATCACTCTCATTAATATCTACTCCAACTTGTTGATTCAATCTTGTTGTAGCCGGTTGTTCTAGGGGAGCGGTCAATGGATTTGACTCTGTGTGTGGCTCTATGACCGGGGACAGAGGTTGTGGTTCTACAACCCCTTGATCAATCCTAAGAACCTCTTGGGTTAGTGGAGCAGTTGAGATAGGATATATTACCTGAAGTGCCATGGTGTTAGGAGGCACCATTGAAGTTCCTGCTGACGAGGATCCAACCACTGGATGTTCAATAAAGAGGAGAGGTAATTGTGGTTGCAGAATCCTTCGAAGATATGATTGTGGAACTACGGGTATCCTTCCAGACTTAGAACTGGTGGACAAAGTTGAGTATATGAGAGGATTAGTGTGTGCGGGGACTTGAATAGGAGTGTTTTGAAAAAGTGTTTTATGTTCATCAGAAAGAACATGATTCAACACTAGAGAAAGGAAACGGGAATAAAAGCATCTAACTCTCTTTCCATTTTCAATATCTCTAGTGTAATTGAAAATCCTCCTTATCAAGAGATCCCACACAAGAGTTCCTATATCCAATCTCAGGTTGAAAACAGCAGCATAGGCAATGTTTTGTAAAACAGAAGTGATGACTGGAAAGTTGTTTTTGGTACAATTACTAAAAACTTTGGCTAGACAGTCAAAGAACAAATCCCACTCACATGCTAGATTACCCTTATTCAGACGAGGAAGAACAATATTTCCTGGGTAACCAATACTAGAGAAAAATTGAACTAACTCGTCATCAGTAGGGAATCCAACGAAATTATCAAGTGGAAAATGAAGTACTTGACAAAAGATCTCCTTAGTTACTGTGTACTGATGATCAGAAATAGTGAATGTGAAAGATTGCATATCGTCAGCAACAACAGCAGTTAAACATAATAGACGAAGGGGTTCAAGCTTTAAATCAATAGAAGTTGTGATAGCATAGCTAACAATTGATTGTTGATTTAAAAAATGAATCCACGGCCTAAAACGTTCAACAGAACACTTAAGGGGATCAAAATAGCCAACGTAATTATTAAAACGTTCAACAACAAACTCATCAGCCATTTGAAAATTAATAATAAAATAAAAATATTACTAGAATAAAACAGCAATTAATAATAATAGTAATCAGAAAAGAAATAAAATCCCAAGTAATTCACAAGAAAAATTTGCAATAGTTCGTTGTTCTAGGAATAAAACACAAACTAGAGCAAAGTTAACTAAGTAAAAACTTGAGTTAGAAAGGAATGAAAACAAAAAAAACCTAAGATGACCTGGTATTTATAGAGGAGGGTTCTGCTGAGCTCGGTATGACCTAAAGGCAGGTCATACCGAGTTTTTGTACCAGGTCATACCGAGCTTTCTTCAGGTCATACCGAGAATACTGAATTAAAAACTGAAAAAATACTTAATAAAAATAAAAATAAATAAAAAACCAGTATGACCTCTAAGATAGGTCATACCGAGTTCTACAAAGACCTGGGAGTTCTAATAAACAAAATAAATTCTAATATGACCAAACCTAAGGTCATACCGAATTCTATTAACAAATAAACTATTAACAAAAATAAGAAAAGCATACCAATATGACCAAACTAAAAGGTCATACCGAAATATATACTAACAGAAGCAGCAAAACAGAAAATATTCACATAAAATTCTAATACACCTGAAACCTTCTGCATAAAAATATACACGAACAAAAAACTACTATAAACCTGCAGAATAATCTGAACAACAATATTTATAATAAAAAATATCTAAATAATTCTAAATAAATATATTTTCAATAAAAATACATTTCTCCACTTAAAAATATGAGAAAAATATTTTTAAAGAAAATAACATATTCAGAGCTATTTAAATACACAAGCATGTAAAATTAAATTAAATGAGAATTAGCAGTGAATATCATTTAAATGACAAGAGAAAATGAAATTATTGAGAGAACAAACATGACAGAGATATTGTTAATCACTAAGACTGTTTAACATACCCAATTTACCAACTAACTTGATAAATGTGGATTCGTCAACAGATTTAGTGAATATATCTGCAGTTTGTTCTTCTGTGGGTACAAAATGTAACTCCACAGTTCCATTCATGACATGTTCTCTGATAAAATGATACCTGATATCAATGTGCTTCGTTCTCGAGTTCTGCACAGGGTTGTTGGAGATTGCTATGGCACTTGTATTATCACAAAATATGGGAATTTTGTCTAATGCAAAGCCATAGTCCTTTAATTGATTCCTTATCCATAAGATCTGAGCACAACAGCTTCTAACAGCAATATATTCAGCTTCTGCTGTTGAATTGGAAACTGTTTGCTGTTTCTTGCTATACCAGGAAATCAACCTACCTCCTAGGAATTGACAACTCCCAGAGGTACTCTTTCTATCCACAACACTACCTGCATAATCAGAATCTGTATATCCAACAAGATTAAAATCAGAATCTTTAGGGTACCAAATACCTAGATTAGGTGTACCCTTAAGATATCTCAAGATTCTTTTCACAGCAACGAGATGTACATCTCTAGGGTCCGCTTGGAACCTTGCACACAAGCATGTAGCATACATAATATCTGGTCTACTAGCAGTAAGATAGAGTAAGGAGCCAATCATACCTCTGTAGCTTGTAACATATACCTTGATAGATTTGTCAGAAGCTCCAAGTTTGATGGCTGTTGAAGATGGAGTCCTTGCTGATGCTGAATCCTCCATGTGATACTTCTTGAGGAGTTCTTTGAGATACTTGGATTGACAAATAAATATACCATTTGACCTTTGACTTACTTGTAATCCAAGAAAGAACTTCAGCTCACCCATCATACTCATTTCAAACTTACTCTGCATTAGCTCAGCAAATCTCTTACAGAGATTATCATTAGTAGACCCAAATATGATGTCATCCACATAGACTTGGACTAATATCATATCACTTTTGTTTTTCTTTGAAAAAAGAGTTTTGTCTATGATACCTCTAACAAAACCATTTTCTAAAAGAAAACCAGAGAGAGTGTCATACCATTTTCTAGGGGCTTGTTTGAGACCATAGATAGCTTTGAAGAGAAAGTACACAAAGTCCAGAAGCTCCTGATTTTCAAAGCCAGGGGGCTGTTCCACATACACTTCTTCATCAAGTTCACCATTCAGGAATGCACTCTTAACATCCATTTTGATAGACTTTAAAATTGGAGTAAGCAGCAAATGCTAAGAACATCCTGATGGCCTCAAGTCTAGCCACTGGTGCATAGGTTTCATCATAATCAATGCCTTCAGCTTGTGAATACCCTTGTGCAACCAGTCTTGCCTTGTTTCTTGTTACAATGCCATCCTCATCTAGCTTGTTCCTGTATACCCATCTTGTACCAACTACTTTCTTGTTCTTTGGCCTGGGTACCAGCTTCCAGACTTGTTGTTGTTCAAATTGATTGAGTTCATCTTGCATAGCAATCACCTAATCTGGATCAGTCAGTGCTTCCTCAGTTTTCTTTGGCTCCATTTTAGATAGAAAAGCTGAGAAAAGACAGTCATTATGAGAAGCACTTCTAGTTTTAACTCCAACCTCTGGATCACCAATGATCAGCTCAAAAGGATGAGCTTTATTCCAAACAGTCTGTCTTGGAAGATTTGATCTTGATGATTCACCTTGAAATTCACTTTGATGTTGTGAGTGACTAGTTGATCCTTCATTTGCTCCCCCTGAGTTGTTGCTTGATTGCCTTGATGATTCTTCTCCAGTGTTGGTGGTATCTCCATTGTTACCAGTGTTTCCACCACCATCACCATGATCATTATCATCATTGTTATTATCATCACCAGCAATAACTTCAGGTGGGGCTTCATCATCTGATTCTGAGTCTGGCAAGTTATCAAACTTCAGCTTTTCAGATGAGTCCTCTTTTTGGATATTAGGGAACTTAGTGTCATCAAAAGTAACATTGACACTTTCCTTTACTGTGTGACTGCCAACCAAGTAGACCCTGTAAGATCTTCTGGAATAACCAACAAAAATTGCTTCTTGTGCCTTTGCATCAAACTTGCCACGTTTCACATTGTCATCTATAAGCACAAAGCATTTTGCTCCAAATACATGAAAGTATTTGACAGTTGGTTTCTTGTTGTTGATGATCTCATACGGAGTCTTCATTAAGTCCTTGTTGATTAAAGTTCGATTCTGAGTATAACAAGTTGTATTCGTTGCTTCAGCCCAAAAGTACGTTGGAAGTTTGGACTCACTTAGCATAGTCCTAGCTGCTTCAATCAATGTACGATTCTTTCTTTCCACTACTCCATTTTGTTGAGGAGTTCTAGGGGCAGAATACTGTCTTGTTATTCCTTTATCAGCACAAAAGTCATTTAGAATGGCATTCTTGAATTCAGTACCATTATCTGACCTTATGGCTCTAACAGGGAATCTAGAATCCAGCTCAATCAACTTTATGTGGCCAATCACCAGAAATGGGGTCTCATCCTTGGAATGTAGGAATAAAACCCATGTATATTTTGAAAAGTCATCAACAATCACAAGTGCATATTGCTTCTTTGACATGGACATCACATTAACTGGACCAAACAAATCCATGTGTAGTAGCTGAAGAGGTTCAGTTATTGATGATGTGTCAGTGCCCTTGTGAGAAGCTTTCTTTGACTTTCCTTTCTGACAAGCCTCACACAGTCCTTCCTGTGTAAATTCCATCTGAGGCAAACCTCTAACCAATTCCCTCTTGACTAAAGAGTTCATGGTTTTGAAGTTAAGGTGAGACATCTTCTTGTGCCATAGCCAACTATCATCTGATGAAGCTTTAGCATAAAAACAATTAACTTCATCTTTGAATCCAGATTTCAGATCAGCTATGAACAAGTCACCTTTCCTTACTCCTTGAAGAGCAGGCTTTCCATTCTTCTTGTGAATAATCTGACACTTCTCTCTTTCAAAGGAAACAGCATATCCTCTGTCACAGAACTGACTGATGCTGAGAAGATTGAACGTCAGACCTTCGACAAAAGAAACATCTTCAATGATAACATTTCCGTACTTCAGACAGCCATATCCTTTCGTAATACCCTTGCTGTTATCTCCAAAGGTAACTACTGGGCCAGCTTTCTCAACCACATCTGATAGCAGGGCTCTATCTCCGGTCATATGCTTTGAACAGCCACTGTCAAGAATCCATATAACACGGTTTACCTGTTTAACTCCCTGCAATATCAGATTGATTAGACCTTCTTCGGAGCCCAAAATTGATTGGGTCCGGCATACTTAAAGAACTGGCCTTTGTCAGGCAAAACAACATTTTTAGCCAAAACTACTTCAACCTCTTTCACATAAGAGCGTTTCCATTTATAGCCAGCCTTAACACATTTCTGAGTAGGCTTGGGGATAAATGAATCCACTCTAGTCTGAGGAGGACTAGTAGTCTTTGCTTTAACATGCTTCTTATTATTAACATGTTGACGTGGAACAGTCTTATCACTAGATACATGCTTACTATTAAAATAAGCATACATAACATTGAAAGCACAAGACATGCAATTAATCACACCACATGCTTTATGAGAAGAATTAACAGCAGGCATGTTAGTTCTACAGTTGTTTTGATCCAACTTATGGATATCTGATTTAGTCTTTTTAGTTGAAGCAACTTTGACTGGAATATCAGATATACATTTTTTGGACTGTTCAGCTTCCAAAGCAACATCTTCTTCATGAATCTCCTCAGCAATAATGATAGAGTATTCATTCATAGGCTCTGCCTCAGACTCCTTACAGAAGGGTGTTTCAATACCCTTAAGTATATATGGAACAACCTTTCCTTCAGATTTGAATCTACAAGGGGAATTAATTCCAAGCAGTCCAATAGCCTCATTATAATCATACCCTATACTGACATGATTACCAACAGCTTGCTTATTGAGAATTTCTTTAGCAGTCTTACAAGAACTGAAATAAGCATTAGCTTTGGTCTTAAGCTCACTAATCTGATCTTTGAGAATGGTTTCCAGTTGTTGATACAATTTAACCCTTTTCTCAAGAACTGCTACCTTATTAGTAAGTTCATCTTGATTGACATGCACTAGTTTTAAATCTTTTATTTCCTTTTCAAGATTTGTGTTTAAAAGATTTATTCTATCATTTTCAGTGCGTGCACAACTTATGGTGCCACCAAGATGATGAATCATTTCAGAGTCAGTAAAGGTTACCTCTGACATGTATCTGGATGAAGTGCTTTCCTCTTTAGCCATTAAAGCAAGGTTCCCAATCTCACCTGCTTCTTCATCACTGTCAGTGTCATCCCAACTCTTTCCCTCAGCAACATAGGCTTTCCCAATCTTGTTCTTCTTGCTAGAATCAAATGTGTTTCTGGTCACTTGCTTTGGCTTTCTGCACTCAGTAGCAAAGTGACCCAACTCATTGCAATTGTAGCATCTGATTGTGCTCCTTTCCACAGTTCCAGTTTTGTAGCCACCCCTTGTGCCACTTGAAGATGAAGATCCACCTCTCTGAAATCTGGGTCTGAACTTAAGATTGGGATTCCTCTTGAATCTAAACTTCCCAAACTTTCTGACTATCAAAGCCAAATCACTATCCTCCAGCTGATCAAGTTCTTCTAAAGAATAGAAGTCACCACCAGATTGATCAATGGATGTTAATCCATATTCATCATCAATAACATTCATATTAGAACTGGAAGGTTGAACAGCCTTCACTTCCAGTCTCTGTGGGACTTCAGCAGCCAATGCAGTAGAGGTACCAACAATCTTCCCAGTTCCATAAAGCTCTCTTTGTTGAATCTGCTCCAGCTCATAGGTCTTCAGCACACCATACAATCTCTCCAAAGCAATCTCATTCATATCTCTTGCTTCTCTAATGGCAGATATTTTGTGCTCCAAATGAGGTGGTAGGGTAAGAAGGAACTTCTTGTTAATCTCCTTGTTGGTGTAGTGCTTCCCATTGAGATTCAGATCATTGATTAATTTGTTGTATCTCTCAAAAACCTGAGAGATACCTTCACCAGGGTTTGATCTGAAATGCTCATATTGTGAAGTGAGAATTTCCAGCATATTCTCCCTAACTTCCTCTGTCCCCTCATTGATTATCTCTATGGTTCCCCAAATGTGTTTGGCAGTTTCACAATTTAGGACATGATTATGCATGATAGGATCAAGACTCTCAATAAGGATCAACTGAAGACAGGAATCCAAGGTAACATCCTCTTTCTCATCAGGAGTGTAATCCTTGGGATCTTTAGGGTACATACTAGCAGGCCTAGTAACAACGTTATCCTCTTTTAATTCTTCCTCAATAATCATAGGAAGTCTGGACCTTTCTTCATCACATCAATGTATTTAGGATTTGCAACCTTAAGAAATAGGAGCATTTTCTTCTTCCACATAGAATAATGCTCCTTGCTGAACATTGGGATTTTGACCGTACCAACTTTCTGTGTAGTAGACATCTTTTGAGATTTTTAGGAATAAGATAAAAAATCAGAGTTTAAAAGAAAAATCTCAAAACAATTGGATCTTTGATTTGTATATCAATCAAAAGGCTCTGATGCCAATTGTTAGGTCCTGATAAGTTTGTAGAAGGGGGGTTGAATACAAACTATACCGTTTTATCGAAATTTGTTCTTGAATAATATAACAATTTAGAACAAATTAATGCGGAATATAAATGGAACAAGATTCAAGTTAAATATAACCTATATTAAACTTGAAGGGTGTTGCAAATACAATATGGATTACAAAGTATTTATCTCAAACTAATTAATACAAATTTAGAATAAATTCGACATGAACTTTTCTAATATTTGTAATAAAAAGATCGAATGCTAAAAGCAAGTTCGAGATAAATTCTAGGGATAAAAATCCGCTAGATGATCAAAGCAATACAAGTAATCAACTTCTAGTGGTTTGGATTTAACAATACAAACTAGAATTAATTGCTTGAGAAGAAATGATATTAATGGCTTCTGTGTTCTTGAGAGTAAATTGCTTCAATGTCTTTTCTTTTTGTTCAACTGCATTGTCTGTCTGTTCTGCCAAGAAGTTAATACCAAATGAATAAGCCTTGTATGACCTGTTTAAATAAATCATAAAGATTTAATAAAACAAATCATACACTTGTATGACCTGCAAAACAAGCTCGGTAGAACCTTGAATGATCAATATGACCTGACAAAAGTGTCCGGTATGACCTAGGGTTATTCTAACCACTACTGGTAGAACCTAGGAAATTAACCTGTATGACCTGACACAAATTGAATGATATGACCTGAATATAACTCGGTAGAACCTAAGGTGTTAAAACACTAGGTCATACCGAGTTTACTAAACAGGTCATACCGAGATTTTATAAGAAAATCCTTTTAATTTATTTAGATAGATTAAATTCTAGATTAAATTAATTCTTTTATAGAATTAATTTAATAAATAATTTAAACTACTAACATAACTAATTTAATAAATTAATTAATTCTGATAGAATTAATTTATTAATTAAATTTAATTAATAAATTAAAGAAGATAATTTAAAATCCTTGCAATACTCCATCTTCTGAAAACCACTGAATATAGATGATTGAATTCCACTGATTGATGTCGTCATTCGATGCACTGTCTGGTTTCATGAATAACTGACTTCATTGATAATTCTTCATCTTTAAAATATTTAAAGCTGTGGCTTCTTTACTTTAGCTTTGACTAAACTCTGTATCCTGTACTTCTTCCGTCACTAACTGGAAATCTCTGTCACTGTAGTAAATCCACTTACTTGAATACTTCACTGAGGCTTGAACAATAAATTGAACTTCTTTCAATGTAGAATAACTTCAAGTCTGTAGATGACTTTGGTTCTTCATTCTCTTGACAGATTAAACTCTCTGAGATTCCTGTGACATATTTAACTTATTATTTACTTGTTACATACTTGTTTAAATTAAGTTGTTTCCTCGGAATATTAATAGGCCTAAACATATGCCTTTCAAGGACCAAACCAAATGACCAAACTACTAACCAAATAGAGGGTGGTTTGCTTATAATATTATAGTATAGAAGCATACGTAATTATATGTATGAAATCATATGGCAAGAGTCATTAGTCATTACAATCGATAAGAAGTTCATGATCCAAGGTCAAATTCACTAATAAATAGATAAAGGCAAGAGCCAAATTCTTATTCATAATGTTGTTGTTGTTGTTGATGTGCCGGAGCTAGAAGCGTTTTTTGATATCCTTGCCCTTCATATTCAATCTTTCTGCTGATACTGGTACTAAATCAGGATTCACAATATTTCAACTATTGAGCATGTTGTTGCTACCTCCACTCGCACAACCCCTCTTGCCTCTTTTGTTTGCTTTTTCTACCTTGCTTATCCTGACTTTAATTTTGTCTTGGCTATCTCCATCTTCCCTAAGATCACCATCTTTCCTATAACCACTGTTTCTGCCTTCGCCTCCTTATTGGCACTGCTTCCACTTCTGTCATGGACAATTCTACCACTGTATCCATTAGAATCCCCGCAAGCTTGCATTATCCTATAGGTGTTGATGTTCTTAATCTTGTTCATAAGATAGGAGTCAACCTCATTTCCAGCCAAGGAAAGTAGCAGCTTTAAAGACCATTTGGTCATGCTTCCTGGGGTAATAGCGAGTAGCCCTTGTTCTAGTCATGTGTTCCTAGTAAACCATACGGACATCGTCATCCAGAATTCCAACCCAAATACATGAGGGTTTGTGTCTCTGAGGGTCTAGTTGAACCAACACCCAATCAGCCCCTTCATCCTCCAACTCCCTAGAAGGTTGCTCAAGACAGATGACATTCCTAATAGCACTAACAATGTAACATATTGCTTCTTGATTCTTCAGAGAGATAGGTATGTTATACATGATAACCCAAGAGTATTGGGAAACGATTGCATCATGGGAAAATCCCACACTGTCCTGCCAAGATTTAAGGACCAAGATACACTCTCTAAAGACAATGTTTCCCAAATCAAGAGCAGTAGTCATGCTCTATTCATTCTCAAAGACAAATACATAAAACCCCAAGTCATTGTAAATGTTATACTGGATTTTCGGTAATGGGCCCTAGACAGGTCCCTAAGTGATTTGGGCCTAGGGAAAGAATTATATTTTGGAAAGATTGGTGTGGACTGGAATTAGGGCTCGCACCATGAAGCTATGTTGGGCCCAAAATCCTTTTAAGTATGGTGGGCTCGCATCGTTAACTTTTGGTGAACACCTATCCATATGAGTTCTCACCTTAATCAAGGGTTCTCACAAAAATCTTATCATAATTGGGCTCACTTTGCTAAAATAAATATTGAGTTGTCTTTCTTATGAGCTCACCTTGATGGGCTCACGTCTTTATTTATGAACCCTCGCCCTAAGCTTATGGGCTCTCACCATTATGAAGTAATGGGCTCGTGCTACTTATCAGAAATAAGAATAATTGAACATAGGTGAGCTCGCACCACTTGAACTACGAAAGGGTAATTTTCATATGTTTTGTGCGATGCGAGCCTGGCCATCTCGCATCGTGGGTGAAGCCCAAAATATGGAAATTCCTGTTCATGAAGTGAGTAAAGCTTGGTTGACACGGGACAGACCTGCAATCACGGGAAGAAATGCGGAGATGCCGCGAGATTGTAGGAAAACGTGTGACGACCGGACTATTTATGGGAACTTGAAGAGGATTGATAATCCTTGGACTATTTATGGGAACTTGAGGTGGATTGATAATCCTTGAGCTGTTTATGGGAACATAAATCTTGACTATTGTATGGGCTTGGACTGAATGGGCTTATTCAATAACTTGTTTTCCAAGAACTATGTGAGGCTTGATCCCTATATAAAGGGGTACGTAGGCACCTTGTATGATACACAATTGACACTCGGCAAAGAGCAAGAGAAAAAACCCATTCTCTATTCAATTTCTGAGGGGTCATCATACAAGTCCAGTCACAACTTTCCATAAACCTCCAACACACTGTTGTACGAAATTCTCCTTACAACAATTGGCGCTAGAAGGAGGGGCCTCACTAAACATCTTAAGGAGAAGGATGTCGAAGAACAACAAGAACGATGACAAGGGGATTGTGCACAAGAAGGATGCCACACCACACAAGGAGCAAGGACGGATCCACCACCCCACGGAGAGGGAGGACCAAGCAAAATCACCCATGTCATGCCTCAAGTCGCACCGGTTACACTAGATGGCTAGAAGATCCTAGGCTACCTCGAGGGGATCGAGCTCCAATTCAAAACTATGAACGCCCGACTAGCTAAGGTCGAGCAGAACTCAATCAAGAATGCGAAGAGGAAGGCTCGAAGGCTCAAGGGCACTAGGGACAAGAAGGATAAAACCTCTAAAAAACTCATACACGAGTTCGACGAGGTAGCTGATGGGCTAAAGAAAACCGGGTCTCTTGAGACGGATGAGATATCTCCAAGCCAGGAGGAGCGAGGCAGCCAGGATCCGAGCGAGCCGCGGCATGAGCCAGCTTCGTCCGAGGCTAGATCCACTAGTGTTTTAGATCGAATCGGGAAGAAGCTAACTGAGCACGATCTAAGACTTAGATTGGAAAAGTCCAAATCACGAAGGGAGAGGACTCCACCCAGAACAGAACGAAGGGAGAGGACTCCACCTAGAACAGAACGAAGGGAGAGGACTCCACCTAGAAAAGAATGCAGGGAAAAAACTCCGCCTCGGACTCATAGAAGGGAGCGAAGGGAGAGGACCTCCTCTCACCATTCAAATGAAGAGAGGTCAGATGAAAGAATTGGAGACCTGAGGGTTGGTGATTTAAGGCGCTTACTGGTGCAGATGGAAAACGAAAAGAGAGCGCCACCCCCTGCTACGGCCCCATCTCCCTTTACTCCGGCAATAAGGATGTCTCCTCTGCCCCCGGCCTTTAGAAGCAACCTCGAACTTGCCTTCAATGGAGATGCGGATCCCGCTGAGTACCTGGCCCGTTTCAATACTAAGATGGAGGTCTACCAGGTTCCTGACCTGACTCGTTGTCGATTATTCGCTGCCTCGCTAAGAGGGAGTGCCCAACAGTGGTTTACTAAGCTAGGACCAGCTAGCATTAGCACATGGAGACAGTTGGGAGATCTATTCTTAAGGCAGTTTTAGTCCACTCTTCATTATGCCCCCCCCGGTGGCCACCCTTGCAAACATTAAGCAAGGAGAGGTAGAGTCCCTGCAGGATTATTTCATGCGATTTAACGCTGAGGTTCCTAGAGTCCGAGGAGCAACGGAAGAAGCCCAGAAGAATTTCCTAATCGCTGGGTTGAGAGAAGGCTCTAAATTCTGGAAGACTCTACAGACTAGGGATCCAGAGACTTTGGCTGAATTTTATGAACAGGTGGAGCCTCACAAGAGGGTAGAGAAATCCATGAGGGATCTAAGAAGCAGTGGCCGAAGGATGGAGAAGAGAGGGAGATCTTCTAGCCCCGAGGAAAGGAGAAAGACTTTTAAAAGAAGCCCCAGCCCAAAGAAGTTTAACAAGGCCAAGGAAAATGTCAACAAAGAGACTGGAAGGCCTTACACAACAAATGGCAGAATCATACCCCCTTGGTCGCCTCCATTGATCATATATACGCCACTTATGCTGGGAAGGGGGTATTCAAGAAAGCCACCCCTCTGACGGAATATAGCAAAAGGGACACCTCTAAATACTGTGCTTACCATGAATCCACAGGACATCACACGGCTGATTGCCGACAGTTGAAGGACGAGATTGAGAGTCTGATTCGACAGGGAAAGCTAACGGAATGGGTCGTGAAGGAAGTACGAAAATATAAGTCTGAATACCGTCAAGTGCCCCCTCCACCCCCGATAGCTAAGGATGGTGACACAGAGAGGACTGATAGGGCTGATAGCATTCATGTCATTATTGGAGGACCTCATGTGGGAGGAGATAGTAAGAAAGCCATGGAGAGATATGCTCGAGAGGCAAAGGACCGTCCCCTAACCAATGTCCATCGTCTTGAGCAAAGGCCTCCTTATCTTTTCACGAAGGAGAGAGATGAAATCATGTTTAGTGAAGAAGATGCCAAATGGGTACACCACCCTCATGCTGATGCTTTTGTGGTGAGGATAAAAATCGGGTCTACTAATGTATATCGGGTGCTGGTGGACAATGGGAGCGCTGTAAATATCTTGACCTACGACACTTACAAAAGACTTGGATTCCTAGACAGAGAGTTGGTCTCAATCGGGAACCAGCTTTACGGGTTCATTGGGGCTTCAGTAGGAATTCGGGGAACAATCCAGCTACCGGTCAGTTTAGGGGACAACCCCCACGTGGCCACGCAAATTGTCACTTTTACTGTGGTGGACCAGCCATGTGCTTATAACGCCATCATTGGGAGACCAATCCTGAAGGAGATGAAGGTAGTTACCTCTGTTTATCACTTAACCATGAAGTTTCCAACTCCCACAGGTGTTGGACAAGTGAAGAGATGCCAATATGACTTAAGAGTATGCTACAACCAAGCCATGAAAGGGGCAGAGAAGTTAGATGTTCTACGAGAGGTGATAGACCTTAGAGAGCCTGTTGAAGATGGTGAAGAGAAGAAAAGGAAGCGTGTGGACACCCTCATGATGGATGTCTGTAACATGATATCTATAGAGGAACTCCCGGAAGACTACTTCGAAAATTTGGGAATTGAAGTGGAGCCTAGGCCCGGGGCCTTAATGATGGAGCCCTCTCAACCCATAATGACATTGCAGGAAGGCATAGTGGAGGAGGCTAGTGATGATGAGGAGAGCCCAGAACAGGTAGCCGCCAGATTGAATAAAGGAAAGTGGGTGAAGAAAGAGACCTCAATTCTGATAAACTTGCCAACTGGAGTCTCCCGCGAGGTCACCATTGCAACAGAAGGAAACATCCAGCAAGAAGCACCAGAGCTGTCCATTAACAATGGGGATCATCTTAGTATCACTGAAGTGGTAGAGCCTAGCATGGATAAAAACTTCGATGTTGATTTGGACCCAAGAATGCTTCCCCTGCCAGACGGAGCTGGAACATTCGAGGATATCATTCCTATCTTGGTGGACCCAAACGACTCGGCTAAAGTCTTAAGAATTGGAGCCAACCTCGGCCCCGAAATGAGAGACAACCTAGTCTCATTCCTTAAGGAGAACCTGGATGTATTTGCATGGTCTCACGCTGACATGATAGGGATCGACCCAGAAGTGATGTGCCACAGGCTGAACTTAGACCCTAGCAAGAAGGGAACAAGGCAGAAGAGGAGACCTGTTAGTGGAGAGAGGGCAGAGGCCCTTAGAGAAGAGGTGGACAGGTTGATGGAAGTCGGACTCATCAAGGAGTCATTTTACCCGACTTGGTTGGCTAATCCTGAGCTGGTGAAAAAGCCAAATGGAAAGTGGAGAACCTGTGTCGACTTCACCGACTTGAACAAAGCTTGTCCAAAAGATAGCTTCCCGCTTCCTCGTATCGATCAGCTTGTAGATGCCACTGCAGGACACACATTGCTAAGCTTCATGGACGCCTACTCAGGCTATAATCAGATTCCTATGTATGGGCCAGATCAAGAACACACTTCGTTCATCACTGATCGAGGCCTATACCGTTATATTGGGATGTCTTTCGGGTTAGTTAATGCGGGTGCAACTTATCAGCGATTGGTGAACAAGATGTTTAAGGATCACATCGGGAAGACAATGGAGGTATATGTTGATGACATGCTTGTTAAATCAAAGGAGGCCAAGGACCACATCCAGCATTTGGCAGAAATGTTCACTATCTTGCGTATCTACAGAATGAAGCTCAACCCCCAAAAATGTGTTTGTGGGGTGGAGTCGGGAAAATTCCTCGGGTTTATTGTCAACCATCGAGGAATTGAGGCTAACCCGGCCAAGATCAAGGCTCTAATGGAGATGAGATCACCTCGCGGGGTGAGGGATGTGCAGAGTCTCATAGGGAGAATTGCGGCGTTGAACAGATTTGTCTCAAAATCTTCTGACAAGTGCCAAGAGTTCTTTAAGGCCATTAAGAAGGTGGGCAGGAATTTTCAATGGACAGAGGAATGTGAAGAGGCCTTTCAAAATATCAAGAGACATTTGAGCACACCACCTCTATTGTCTAACCCGCAGCAAGGGGAGGTACTGGTGCTTTATTTGGCCGTGTCGGAATATGCGGTAAGTGCGGTGCTAATTCGAGAGGAAGGCGGAGTTCAGCTCCCGGTTTATTATGTGAGCAAAAGGCCGGTGGGCGCAGAAACTCGATACTTGAACATGGAAAAATTGGTGTATGCTCTGATCCTCGCTTCACGGAAGCTCCGTCCTTATTTTCAGGCTCATAAATTTGAGGTGAGGACAGCTTATCCACTTAGACAAGTGTTGCATAAACCAGAAACTTCAGGAAGAATGTTGAAATGGGATGTAGAGCTGGGACAGTTCGATGTGGAATATAAGCCTCGGGTGGCGGTTAAAGGACAAGCCCTAGCAGACTTTATGTTAGAGTTCTCATCACAAACAGAAGAGGACTCTAGGTTGTTGCAAATTTTTTCAGAAATACCAGCAGAAGAAAGTCAGAATAGTGCCCCCTGGTGGAGCTTATATGTGGATGGGGCGTCCAATGGAGATGGAGCTGGAGCCGGGTTTGAGTTAGTAAGCCCAGAAGGATGTAAGGTAAAAAGGGCTGTTCACTTCACTTTTTATGCAACAAACAATGATGCTGAGTATGAGGCCTTGATCAACGGATTCAAGTTGGCATTGGAACTAAAGGTGGAAAACCTTAACGCTTTTAGTGATTCCATGATCGTGGTATACCGGATAAATGGGGGGTATCAAGCACGGGGGCCTTGAACGGAGCTGTATTTGCGTTGTGCGGAAAGGTTGATCAAGTTATTTAATGAGGTGAACTTGGAGCTCATCCCTCGGGGCCAGAACGAAACGGCAGATGAACTTGCAAAGTTCGGTTCACGTCGTAAAACCACTCTGTTAGGGTCAACACCCTTGGAAATACAGAGGAGGCCTAGCATGCCAGAGGTGGAGCTTATGGTGATAGAAGATGGGACAACATGGATGTCCCCACTCTTGGCTTATATAAAAAATGGTGCCTTACCAGATGACAAGAATGAAGCACGACGGGTGCGGTATATGGCTGCTAGGTATGCAATATATGATGGAGATTTATATAGGAGAGGCTTCAATGTGCCCCTACTCAAGTGTGTTGATGGAGACGAGTGCAACTATATACTAAGAGAAGTTCATGAAGGTATCTGTGGTAATCACTCGGGGGGTAGCTCATTGGCACAAAAGATACTTCGTCAAGGATATTACTGGCCAACTCTCAAAAAAGATGCTTTCGAGTTTGCTAGAGCTTGTGACAAGTGCCAAAGGTATGCGAATTTTCATAACAGCCCGGTGGCACCTCTAACCTCACTCATGAGCCCTTGGCCCTTCGCCATGTGGGGGATAGATTTGATTGGAGAACTGCCTAAGGCTAAAGGTAGTGTGAAGTATGCTGTGGTTGCGGTGGATTATTTCACTAAGTGGGCAGAGGCTGAGCCCTTAGCCACAATAACCGCAAAGAAGCTCATTGACTTTGTGTATCGGGCTATTGTTTGTCGATTTGGAATACCCTACAAGTTGATCTCGGACAATGGTAAACAGTTTGACAGTAAGGAGATGAGAGAATTTTGTGATCGGTTGGGGATTCTGAAGAGTTTCAGTGCAGTGAGCCATCCACAGACAAATGGTCAGACTGAGGCAATCAACAAAATTCTCAAGCACACACTGAAGGCAAAGCTAGAGGATGCTAAGGGAAATTGGCCGGAGGAACTTCCACAAGTCTTATGGTCTTACAATACCACTCCCCGAACCACAACGGGAGAGACCCCTTTCTCCTTGGTGTATGGATGTGAGGCTATGGTCCCGGTAGAGGTGGGAGCTGGATCTTTTAGGAGAGCTCATTATGACCCAGAGAATAGTGAGAAAAATCATCGTCTTTACTTGGACATGATTGAAGAGATACGGGTTGATTCCCAAGCAAGGCTGCTAGCATATCACCAGAGAACTGCCATGCATTATAACCGCAAGGTGAGAGCCCGACCTTTCCGGGTAGGGGACTTGGTTCTCCGTCGAGTCATGCCTAACACCAAGGTAGTTAATCATGGAGTGTTTGGTGCAAATTGGGAAGGCCCATATCAGATCAAATCAGTTCTATGAGAGGGAACTTATCATCTCAATGACATACGGGGAAAGCTCATACCAAGGGCTTGGAATGCTGAGCACTTGAGGACATATTATCAGTAGTTTCTATCTATTTAAGACTTAGCATGCATTGATATTTATCCTAAGTCTCGGGGGGTAGTGTCATATAAGCACCTTCCTTTGGCATACAATGTAATAAGTCTAGGTCTGTTATTATTTAAGAAGATGGAAGTTTTATTATCTAAATAAAGTTGAAGTTTATTGAGCATTAAGTAAATTTTACTTGCTTTTTTAGAACAATGGATTGGGCCTCGGCCCATCAATTATGCAAAAATAGCTCGTGCGAGGCGAGCCCTCTCTAGAAACGAGCTCAAGAAAGTTGGGAAAATAAAAACTGAACTGGAACTTTGTGCGAAATGGGAATAACTACGGTACGAGGTAGGACCTCGCGTAAACAGGTAAATTAGTCCCGTGCGAAGTGAACCTGGTGGGAGTTGAACAATAATTACTATGTAAAGAAATGCAAAGACAGAATCATGAATACAAAGTACTTAATAAAAGTTTAAGTGTTACTGGACCAAGGCTGACAAATGTTTACAAGATTGCGAGGCAAATGGGGTGCCTACATCCCCAAAGAAAGATAATCAAATAAAAAAACTAAGTCTGAGGAGTTTCCTCATTCAACCCAATAGCAGGTGGAGACTCTGGAACGGGCTGAACCTCGCTTTCGATGCGAGCCCTCTCTGCAGCCTCCTCCTCCATTTCCTTACGAAGCTTACCAGCATAATTGACAGTAGCAGCACCTAGGGGACTCCAATCGAACTCAGGGACCTTCGTCATGAAGCCCTTCATAAAGTTCTTGGATCCCAAGGATTTCGCATCTCTGACCTCTTCGGCTCGGCTCGCCTCTAGCATTAACAGTTTGGCCTCGAATTCAGTATTTTGAGCAGCCATCTTAGCTTCGGCCTCAGCAACTTGGGCTTTCAGAGAATTGATCTAAGAGGAGGCATCAGTTAGGGCATTTGAATGCTCCTTCTTCATTTTTTCCACAAGTGCTCTAGACTCGCGAAGATCCTTCTCGAGACTCGTGGTCGCATCAAGAATACTTTGCTTGGATTCTTCAACCAAGGCCACATTTGCCCTCCTCGCTTCGTCTAGCTTGCCCTTCAAAATTCTGTTGTCCTTATCCAGACGGGCAGAAGCCTGACCCATAGAGCGAAGCTCCCTGTTTCTGCTAATCTGCCTTATGAACACCTCAGCTGTGGCCTTGGTGAGGGCATCGTTGTTCGCCTCGAACGAGCCCGAGGTCCATGCCCTTAAATCACTCTCGGAAATGTGTGGGGCTCCGAGTCGAACCAAAGTACTGGCCACCACATTTCCTTGAGGATTTGGGGGCAAATCCTTGCGGGCCCGCTTCGCGGCATCAGCATCAGGTGGGGTATCCTTGGATTGCCGAGTTTTCCTTTTGAGCAGAGAGTCCCCCCCGGTGGCCAAATGCTCAGTAAGGGTAGTTTTAAATCGGGAAGGGATCTCTTTGGTTTTGACCCTGTTAGAGCCCTCTGCATGCGAGCCGGTCTGGCTGCCAGAAGGAACGGTGCGAGCATGAACCTCTTGCTCGTCTAGAAAGGGAGGAGGAGAGATCGCCATTTCTGAAATAAAACGAAGACAAAAGAGTTGATCAATACACATGCTAAGTAAAAATACAAGAATAAAGGTGATAGAGTAAAGCAACGATGCGAGCTGAAGGCTCGCATCAAATGAAACTTACCTTTTCTTTTCTTCCTAGATTTCTTGCTAGGGGTCAACCTAGTCCCTTCTTTCAAGAAACCGTACTCGACAAGGTTAGCAGTTGTAATTAACTTTCTAATGTTTCGTTCTGAGACGGGAATCTTTAGAAGGTTATCAGCATTAACCTTCTCTTGTCCCTGTAAAGGTGTCCTCACAGGGGGTTCTGAATAAATAGAAAATAAACTATAAGAACGATGCGAACTCAAAGAGCGATGCGAGGTGACAAAGAAATGATGCGAGCTCAAAAGAAATACTTACCAGGATCGTAGTAAAAATGAGTTTGAACTCGGGGAACTTCATGAACATAGAAGAAGGGGTCCTTCCATTTTCCTGAGTTACTTGGGCCCCCGTAGATTAATTTTTTCCTATTGTAGTAAGGCCATACAGAAAGGTAGAAATAGCCGAACTCGGCTGAGTGTTTTAAATTCAAAAAATATCCCAATTGCCTAGCGGTGAGAGTTGGGTAGCCTTGTTTTTTGTAAAGAATATACAAAGCAATGGCAGACCTGTACCCGTTAGGGTTAATTTGCAACGGTGCGAGCCCGTAGTACTCCAAAATTTCTTGAATAAAAGGATGAAGGGGTGCAGAAATACCCAGCTTCAACAGTAATGTTGAAAGGACCATGCGAGGAGCTTGTCCTCCATTCTCAGGGTGATCAAACCGATAACACCTCATGTGCGGAGCGGGCAGGATTATACGACCCTCTGGCCTGAATTGCTCCACGAGGTCATGCAAGGAATCCTCTTTCAGCGAGGTAGACATATCTCGACAAGCTAAAATCTTCCCATCCTCATGAAAAGCAGACGAGCTCTCATCGCCATCAGGAATTATTCGTTTCTTAAGAAAAACCACCCCTTCGAGCTCGGGCTGTTTGACAGGTTCGTATGGAACAGGAGACGGTTCGGGGACGTAGGCATAATTACAGAAGTCCACCTCTTTGGATACATCTGTTATCTCTTCGCTAGCAGGGCTGTCATAGGACCAATGTGAACTGGTATCCCCATCTTCATCGTCTTGGTCGAACTCATCTTGAGGAGATGCGATGCGAGCCACAGCCTTTCCTTTACGTTTGGCATAAAAAGCACTCCCTAGAGAATTATCTGTGGACGATTCTGAAATTTCAATAGGAACATGAGCAGAATCTTGGCCGAGGCGAAGCTTTGCCTTTCTTTCTTGAAGCAATTGATTTATGCGAGCATTAGCCTCCTCTTCACTCACAGGTGGTAATGGACGACTAAAAAGATCATCAAGATCAAACGAACTAGGGACACTTGGTCCTGTTTTCTTGTTTCTCCATGAGTAAAGATTTTTCTCCCTATTATAGTCTTCTGGTGTGGAGTTGGGATCGAGCTGAAGTCCCAACGAACTGGAACCACTGGCTCGCATCGCACTCTCTACTCTTGCGATGTTTACCGCTCCTTCTGGGGTAATAGCTGAGTTGGGAGAAATAGGCTGACTTAAACGACCCGAAATAGATGTCAATTCGCGCTGGAACTCCTTGGAACCCCTGAGTTCGGGAGGATACTGATTCAAGGGAGATGGAGTGGCAGAAGAACGAACCGGGCTCGGGGTGTTATTGAGCGAATCGGCAGATGGAGAGGGGGTCGCACTCGACATCTGAAAAAGATGGTGAAAATTAGTGTGTGCCTCTAAAAAATAAAAGAAAAAAGAATCCTAAGTGTCCTCGCCTCGCACGAACAATTTGACACTACTGTTCGATGCGAACACATGTCTCGTTCTCATATTAGATCCAGGTTCAACTCAAACCTTGGTATGAGTTCACCTCGATGAGGGAACTCAGTTCGCAACTCTATAGGTTCGAACAAACATGTGATATAGAAACATAAAAAATACATATGAAAGAAGGTTTGTAAGATTGAAATGCTTACTCTGGGAAGGATTAGATGATGAACTTGAAGAACTTGAGGAGGATGCGGACGAACGCCGGGAAGTTATAATAATTCTCGCCGTGTTTGATCCTTGAGCAAAATTGGGCAGAGTTTCCTTACTGTTTCTGATAGAATGAGTTTATGAATGGAAATTCTGAGGTATTTATAGAAGATAGGAGAGAGAATACAAGAGACACGTGTCCGAATTTGAATGGATGGCACGTCTTTTTATGAACAGCTGTCAAACGGTTGGCTGAACACGCATCTAACAATAGTGAGCAAACTGGATGTTATACGAGCTGGATGTTATGCGAGCTGGAAATTGAGCTCGCATCGTGTTATTTGAATCAAATGAAAAATTCCTTATCTAAGATTACTAACGAATTTTGGGGGGTAGTTGTTATACTGGATTTTCGGTAATGGGCCCTAGACAGGTCCCTAAGTGATTTGGGCCTAGGGAAAGAATTATATTTTGGAAAGATTGGTGTGGACTGGAATTAGGGCTCACACCATGAAGCTATGTTGGGCCCAAAATCCTTCTAAGTATGGTGGGCTCGCATCGTTAACTTTTGGTGAACACCTATCCATATGAGTTCTCACCTTAATCAAGGGTTCTCACAAAAATCTTATCATAATTGGGCTCACTTTGCTAAAATAAATATTGAGCTCTCTTTCTTATGAGTTCACCTTGATGGGCTGACGTCTTTATTTATGAACCCTCGCCCTAAGCTTATGGGCTCACACCATTATGAAGTAATGGGCTCGTGCTACTTATCAGAAATAAGAATAATTGAACATAGGTGAGCTCGCACCACTTGAACTACGAAAGGGTAATTTTCATATGTTTTGTGCGATACGAGCCTGGCCAACTCGCATCGTGGGTGAAGCCCAAAATATGGAAATTCCTGTTCACGAAGTGAGTAAAGCTTGGTTGACACGGGACAGACCTGCAATCACGGGAAGAAATGCGGAGATGCCGCGAGATTGTAGGAAAACGTGTGACGACCGGACTATTTATGGGAACTTGAAGAGGATTGATAATCCTTGGACTATTTATGGGAACTTGAGGTGGATTGATAATCCTTGAGCTGTTTATGGGAACATAAATCTTGACTATTGTATGGGCTTGGACTGAATGGGCTTATTCAATAACTTGTTTTCCAAGAACTACGTGAGGCTTGATCCCTATATAAAGGGGTACGTAGGCACCTTGTATGATACACAATTGACACTCGGCAAAGAGCAAGAGAAAAAACCCATTCTCTATTCAATTTCTGAGGGGTCATCATACAAGTCCAGCCACAACTTTCCATAAACCTCCAACACACTGTTGTACGAAATTCTCCTTACAACACTTCTCAGTTCATCCCATCATAGAAAACCACAAGCCCTCACAAATTGGTGGGGTAGAGAATTCCCAACCAAGAACCTGATCAAGGAGACATTAACTAAATCTATGGTGTTCTCATTATCAGTAGGGAGAATAACATTCAAATTCTCTTCATTCATTTCAATCGTTGCATTATCCTCATTCAAATATAAAAAATATCAATGATTAGAATTGGTGAAAATGCTATTTTTGTGAAGATTATATAAGATATTAAATAGAAATAGGAGCCAATGAACCAAAAATCTAGAATTATCGAAGCAAAATTGAACGATCGAAGTAAAATTTAATCATTCAAGATTTTTCTTATTGTAATTTGGACTACCATGAGCGAAGTCAAATTGTCCTTCATAGTAAAAATTTTAGAAACAAAAAAGGAAAAAAGAAAGAGAAAAATACTTTTAGATATACATGATGTTTTTGTCGATCTAACTAAAAAAAGTACACTTGTGTATTAAATTCACCGATCTAAAAATCGACCGACTAATCTATTAATCAGTAGAGAGATGGGTTTCTTCTCGATAAAGCAAAAATCGGGTTAAAGAGCGACTTTTAATTAAATTGGTAAAAAGTCGGCCGAGACGAGAATAATCGTTGAGACGGGTCAAAAGTCAGTATTAATCGGTCAAACTTAAATAAAATAAAATAAAATAACAAAGGTTAATTTTCTTTAAAGAGAACTTAATAAACAATATATTGACTACCATACGGGTATTACCTATTAATTTATTGGCTAAATCTTTAATATACGGTTATTCTTTCAAATTAATTTGTTATTTTCGTTCATATACAAGTATGGACTAATGATCGGTTGTTCTTTTATGTAAATCTTATCATTTAGATATAAATATTGACTAATGATATATGATATTTTTTTGTAAATCTTTTCAAAACTTGATGGTATTAAAATATTAAATTATATATTATTATTTATTAAATAAATTCCTTTGATTAATCAATCCGATTAATCACCGATTATCCGATTAATCACTATAAGGTACATCTACCGAGTAATGCCGATTACCGACTTTTGGAATACTAATTATATTATATTAAAATTAAAATAGAAATATTAAAAGTTTGGTTTTGAGTTGTTGTTACTTAATTATTATTATTTAACTAATTTCTACTTAATATTTTATTTTAAAGAGCGACTTTTAATTAAATTGGTAAAAAGTCGATCGAGACGAGAATAATCGTTGAGACGGGTCAAAAGTTGGTATTAATCGGTCAAAACTTAAATAAAATAAAATAATAAAGGTTAATTTTCTTTAAAGAGAACTTAATAAACAATATATTGACTATCACATTGTTGGGTTTGTGGAGTCTAACATGTTTCAGAATTAGTTTCTGATTTGAGTTAGAATTTCCAGATCTGAATTCTAATTAGAGTTAGTAATTTCATAATTTCAGAATTAGACTCTGATTAGTTTATGCCCAGTTTCTTCTCTTATAAATACTCTCATGTAATTGTAAAACACCAACACAACAGAACACAACATAGTTGTGAGAGATCAATACAAAATTAGTGCGGCTTGTGGAGTAGAAATTTCCGAACCACGTAAATCTTTGTCTTGTGTGATTGTCGTTTATTTTCTTGTTCTTGTTTATTCACTTTGGGTTTTGCTTTCGTTGTTGTATACTCAACAACTGGTATCAAGAGCCTAGGTTTTTCAGGCGAGTGGGAGCGATGAAAGAAGAAGGGAAAGTAAAGATCGACAAATTTGATGACAAGGATTTTAGATATTGGAAGATGCAATTTGAAGATTATTTGTATCAGAAAAAACTACACCAGCCGCTGGAAGAGAAGAAGCCAGATAAGATGGATGAGACTGAATGGAAGCTATTGGATAGGCAGGCTTTGGGTGTTATCAGATTGAATTTGGCGAAAAACGTTGCTTATAATATCTTCAAGGAAACGTCAACTCATGGATTGATCAAGGCGTTAACAAATATGTATGAGAAGCCATCTACTTCGAATAAGGTGTATTTGTGTCGTTTGTTGTTTGTTGCGAGATTGAATGAAGGTGATTGTGTTGCTGATCACGTGAACAAATTTAATTCTATCCTATCAAGATTGGCATAAGTGGATATTAAATTCGATGATAAAGTACAAGCCTTGTTGTTGGTATCCTCGTTACCTGACAGTTGGTCAAGATTTGTCACTGCTATTAGTAATTCATCTGGGAGCGGTAAGATGACTTTTAATGGCGTTCGAGATTCGATTTTTGGAGAAGATATTCATAGGAGAAACTCAGGAGAGTCATCAGGTTACTTATTGAGTACTGAAAGCAGAGGCAGAAAGTCCGAGAGGGGGCATAATCAGGGGCTTAGTAGATCGAAGTCACAGAAAAGAGGGCAATCCAAAGATCGCAAGGAGATTTTTTGTTCGAATTGTTAGAAGAAGGGTCACTTCAGAAATCAGTGTACAACTCATGAATCTCCTAAAGGAAATAAGAAACCGGATAATTAAGCTAATGTAGTTGAAGAAGTGGTGAGCGACGATGCTTTGATTTGTTGTGTTGAATGTTCGGTTGAATCATGGGTTATGGATTCTGGTGCATCATTCCATGCGACCCCTTGCAAGGATTTGATGATAAATTTCAGACTTGGAAATTTTGGTAAAGTTCGTCTTGCTGATGATGAGACTTTGGATATTGTGGGCATGGGAGATATTAATCTCAAGACCTCTTTGGGGACTAGCTGGATGTTGAAATATGTAAGGTACATTCCTGAAATTAAGAAGATGTTGATATCTGTGGGTCAGTTAGATAAGGAAGGGTATCGAGTTTCTTTCGGAAACGGACAGTGGAAGGTTATAAAGGGGAATCTTGTTGTTGCTCGAGGAGAGAAGAAGGGGACTTTGTACATAGTTGAACAATCTAGCTATGAAGCAAATATAGTTGCTGATGAGACTGGGTCTTCAACTTTGTGGCACCAAAGACTTGGTCATATGAGTGAAAAGGGTATGAAGCTGTTAACTTCGAAGGGGAAGATTCCAGACCTGAATAATGTGGAAGTTGGGTTCTGTGAGCCATGTGTTCTTGGAAAGCAAAAATGAGTTACTTTTGCAAAATCAGGGAGGACCCCCAAAGCTAAGAAGTTAGAGCTAGTTCATATAGATGTATATGGTCCAACAACAGTTGCGTCATTGGGAGGATCTCGCTACTATGTCACTTTTATTGATGATTCCACTAGAAAGGTATGGATTTATTTTTTGAAGAAAAAATCAGATGTGTTTGATACTTTTAAGAAGTGCAAGACTGAAGTTGAAAACCAGACCGATTTGAAGGTTAAGAGTTTGATGTCAGATAATGTGGTGAGTATAGTAGTGATGAGTTTAAAAGCTATTGCGCAGAATACGGGATTAAAATGATTAAAACTATTCCAGAGACACTGCAGCAGAATGGTGTTGCAGAGCGCGTGAATAGAACCTTGAATGAGAGGGCCAAGAGTATAAGGTTACATGCAGGGTTGCTGGAGACTTTTTGGGCAGATGCAGTTAGCACAACAGTGTATCTCATAAACAGAGGACCTTTAGTTCCTTTGGGGTTCAAGATTCCTGAAGAAAAGTGGCAAAAAAGAGGTAAATCTTTCACACTTGCGAGTTTTTGGTTGTGTTTCTTATGTGCGTGTTAAAGATTCTGACAGAGACAAGCTTGATCCAAAAGTAAATAAGTGTATATTCATTGGTTATGGCTCAGATAATATGGGTTACCGTTTCTGGGATGAACTGACGAAGAAGGTCGTTAGAAGTAGAGATGTTACTTTTAATGAAAATGCAGTGTACAAGGATAAGCTTACAGTCGATTCTGAGTTTACAAAGGAACAACCTGAAAAAGAGAAAACCGTGCTTGAAGATATTACTGAAGAAGATCTTGCAGGAAATAGTGGGAGTTCTGGGAATGCTGATGAGATAGGTTTAGTTACTCCACAGGCTAAGGTAAGAAGATCTAGCAGAACTGTGAGGCCGGTACACAGATTTTCTCCTTCAGAATATTACATGTTATTGACCGAGGACGGAGAGCCTCAGTGTTATTCAGAGGCAGTTCAGGTGGATGATTCAGTTAAGTGGAAATCAGCCATGGAAGAAGAGATGAATTCTCTTGAGAAGAATGAGACTTGGTCTTTAACAAAATTACCAGCAGGAAAGAAGGCTTTACAGAATAAGTGGGTGTTCAGGATCAAAGAAGAACATGATGGCAACAAAAGGTACAAGGCAAGGTTAGTAGTCAAGAGATATCAACAGAAAAAGGGTATTGACTATACTGATATATTTTCTCTGGTTGTTAAGATGACTACTGTTAGACTTGTGCTAAGCATTGTGGCTGCAGAGGAGTTACATCTAGAGCAACTAGATGTTAAGACCGCGTTCTTACATGGTAATCTTAAGGAAGACATCTACATGGTTCAGCTAGAGGGATTTCAGGTAGCTGAAAAAGAAAAGTTGGTTTGCAAGCTTATAAAAAGCTTGTATGGTTTGAAGCAAGCACCAAGACAATGGTACTTGAAGTTTGACAGCTTTATGATGAAGAATGGGTACACGAGGAGTGCTATAAATCATTGTTGTTACTTTAAACAGTTTGATTCATCGTATATCATATTGTTGTTGTATGTTGATGACATGTTGATAGCAGGATCAAACATGAGGGAAATCAACAGGCTAAAGAGACAGATGTCTGAAGAGTTTGAGATGAAGGATATGGATGCAGCAAAACAGATACTTGGTATGAGCATCATAAGGGATAGATCTGAAGGTACTTTGAAATTATCTCAAGAGAAGTATATTGAGAAATTATTGTAGAAATTTAGTGTCCAGAATGCGAAGACCAGAAGTACACCGTTGGCAACTCACTTTAATCTCACGAAGAAGCAGTCACCTAAAAAGGATGAAGGCAAGAAATATATGGCTAAAGTTCCTTATGCATCTGCGGTTGGCAATTTTATGTATGTTATGGTGTGTACAAGGCCAAACATTGCTCATGCAGTGGGAGTTGTTAACAGGTTCATGTCTAATCCAGGAAAAGAGCATTGGGAAGCAGTCAAGTGGTTGTTACGCTACTTGAAAGGAACATCCAAGTTTGCATTATGTTTCAGCAAGAAAGATGTTATCTTGGAAGGGTTCTCTGATGCAAATTTGGGTGGATGCTTGGATATAAGAAAAAGTACTACGGGATGTATTTTCACTTTGGGTGGCATAGCAGTTAGTTGGATGTCTCGACTTCAAAAGAGTGTTGTTCTTTCAACCAGAGGAGCAGAAAATATGGTTATCTCTGAAGCTAGCAAGGAGATGATTTGGTTGAAGAATTTTCTTGAAGAGTTGGGCAAGAAATAGGCGGACATTGCTTTGTATAGCGACAGTCAGAGTGCCATTCATCTTGTGAAGAATCCTGTGTTTCATGCTAGGACAAAACATATTTAGCTGAGATATTACTTTACGAGGGAGTTGATTAGCAATGGTACTTTGTCCTTGAAGAAAATCCTTGGTTCAAAGAATCCTGCAGATATGTTGACTAAGGTGGTTACCAATGAAAAGTTGAAGCTTTGCATAGCTTCAACTGGCCTTCAGATTTGATTAATGAGAAGGCACTGAGTGAAACATGCAGTGTTAACTGCTTCAGCCCAGAAATAAGTTGGCAGCTTTGATTCTTCCAACATTGTTCTTGCTACTTCAATTAGTGTTCTGTTTTTCCTTTCCACCACACCATTTTGCTGAGGCGTCCTTGCTGCAGAAAATTCATGAACAATCCCATTTTCTTCACAGAACCTTCTTAGGGTAGAATTCTTGAACTCAATGTCATTGTCACTCCTGATTCTTCTAACTTTCTGATCAGGATGATTGTTTACAACCTTGATGTGATTGATTATGATTTCACTTGCCTCATCCTTAGTGTGCAGAAAATAAGTCCATGTACATTTAGAGAAATCATCTACAATCACAAGGCAGTATTTCTTCTTTGAAATTGACATGACATTGACTGGTCCAAATAAATCCATATGAAGTCATTGAAGTGGCTGAACAATAGATTATTTAGTCTTGCTTCTGAAAGATGCCTTCTTTTGTTTTCCTTCCTGACAAGCATCACAGAGGCCATCCTTGGAAAACTCCAATTGTGGAAAACCTCTAGCAAGATCTTTCCTTACCAAATCATTCATAACTCTAAAATTCAAGTGTGACAGCTTCTTGTGCCATAGCCAACTTTCATCCTTGCTTGCTTTGCTGAAAAGACAAGTAATTGAATCTATATTTGTTGAGTTAAAGTCAACTATGTATACATTCTCTTTTCTGTATCCTGTCAATACCACATTGTTGTCTTCCTTGTCAGAAACAACACAGGCTTCTTGCTTAAAAGAAACTGAAAAACCTTTGTCACATAGTTGACTGATACTAAGCAAATTGTGTTTTAGACCATCAACTAGTGCTACTTCTTCAATGATGACATTGCTCATTGTTATCAAGTCATATCCCTTAGTGTAACCTTTGTTGTCATCTCCAAAGGTTATGTTAGTGCCAGCTCTCTCCTTAAACTCTGTGAGCAGGGTAGAATCTCCAGTCATGTGCCTAGAACAACCACTATCCAGGTACCATAGATTCCTTCTTTTTCCCTGATTGATTGAGGAACTTGCTTCCTGATCAGTTGCATCAGCCATGAGTGCACGGTTGACATACTCAGTGTCTTCTTCTGAATCATTTCCTTCATCAGCCCAATCATAATCCTGAGTTATGAATGCCCTTTCCTTTTGCTTGAGAATTTCAAAATATTTCTTCTTGTAGTCTACAAGTTCAAACTTCATGTCCTTCTTCTCAGCTTTGGGCTTTCTGCATTCATTTGCAAAGTGACCTCCCATCCCACAATTAAAACATTTGAATTTAGATCTCTCAACAAAATTCTTGTTTGGTTGAAAGTCTTTCTTGAAGGGTTTCGTCACTTCAGGATTCTTCTTGAATTTAAGCTGGGAAAATCTCCTGGATAGAAAATCTAAGTGTTCATCCAGCTCATCCATCTCCTCTTGATTAGAAGAATCACCTTATTCCTACATCTTTCCCTTACCCTTACCTGAATCAGCTCTATCTTCACAAACATTACTGTTAGGTGTAGCTTTAGCCTTTCCTTTCACCTTTGTGTCCTCAGCCTCATCCTCACTTGCAACTAGAGCTACAAAACTCCCTTTCTTCTGACCCTTCTCAATTTCTTCATCTTGCTCCATCTCTAATTCATATGTCTTTAAAGTTTCATAGAGCCTTTCAAGAGTGAAATTCTTGTACTCTTGAGTGTTTCTTAGAAAAATAGTCATAGGCTTCCATTCCTTGGGCAGAGATCTTAGAAATTTGAGGTTCGAGTCTTTGGTTTGATACATCCTTCCATACAACTTTAATCCATTCAATAGTTTCTGAAATCTTCTAAAAGTACCATTCAGAGACTCACCACTTTTGAAGTGAAAGTGTTCATATTGTTGTATGAGAAGTTGCATCTTGTTTTCTCTAACTTGCTCAGTTCCTTCACATAGAGTTTGAATTGTGTCCCAAACTTCCTTGGTTGTGGTGTAGTTAATCACATTGTCAAACATATGACTGTGTAGACCATTGAACAAAATGTTCATGGCCTTTTTATCTTTGTGCACCTCAATGATATCTTCCTGCACCCATTCTGATGGTAGCTTTGGAATCGTGTATAGGGCTCCTTCTCCTTGTAGAGCAATTCCTGTGTTAGGCTTCATAGGCATATGAGGACATCTCTCTATGCAGTCCACATAACTCTCATCCATAGACATGAGATGTAGATGCATCTTTACTTTCCAGTGAAAGTAGTTGTCTTTATCAAGAACTTGAATCTTCACTCCACTATCCTTCTTTCCCATGATTCTGGTTGTGCTTGATCTTTAAACTTCAGGTGTGTTAGAAACTTGCTCTGATACCAATTGTTATTCCCAGTTACACACTTACAGAATTATAGAAGGGGGGGGGGGGGGTTGAATACAATTCTTGATTTTTAAAACTTTTCTGCAACTTGAAAGTAAGAACAGATAAACTAAATTACAGAAACAGAATAAAGATAAAAGCACGGTGCTTTAAAAATTTCAGGTGGATTGTTTTGTGATCCACCTGAGATATATATTGAAGAAATAATCTGTGATATTTGGTTACAAATACACAACTGCTATTACAGTTCTTTGCTTCTAAGAAATGTAAGAGAGAAAACCTAAGCAAAGACAATGTAAACTATTTTCTCTATGTTCAAAGAACCGCTACACTTGGTTATAAAAGACCCAAGTTTACAAGTCATACTACAGACAAAAACTATCTCTATTTTCTAGGTCCAATATGCTTGCTTCTTCATTCCAGATGCATGTGACTGAGATGTTGTACTCTTGACAAGTTGGCTTGTTTGTACATCTCTTATGTTTGCATGGAAATGGAATGTTTCTTCTTCTTCGAGGTTCACCAGTGTCTGGCTTCCATATTCTTTTTGTTTACTCTATCAACCCATGTGATTCCACCAGTGTCAAGTCACCATCAACCTTTAGTCTTGAGCTTCATCCGTTGGTAGTGTTCTTGACTATCTGTGGTTAACATTAAGTTGATCATCCATGGATAACATTAAGTCTTCATCCGTTGTCATTCATTTTCACTTAAACAGAATTACATAGTACAACCTATTTACAATTAGCTATCCTATCCTACTTACCTACTGAAAGTCAACATGACTTAGTACTTAATACATTCAATCCTTAGACTATAGTAAAATTGAATATGCTACATGATTACTTATCCGTGGATAAGCTTCCCAACAACGGATACTACAGAAAGTATGTCATCCGTTGCTAGTTACAAAATGACTTATACAGAAATGTGTTATATGTTAAGTTATCATCAAGAACAATATATTTCCTAACATAACGACTCACTGGGGTTAACATCTTTAGAGGAAGGACGGTTATATTATGTATTTTAAAATATAATTTGGAATATGAATTTTGAGAAAAATGAAAATAGTGATAAATATACTTACATTTGATATAATATTAAAAAATGAATAATATTTAAGAATTATATTTTTTCTATAATTATTCAAAATTTCGGTAAATAACCAAAACAAAACAGAAAATTCAAAAAAAACCCTTAATTTTAAGTTAAAAAATATTATTTTATGTAAAAACATATTTTATAAAATTATTTTTAAAAAAATTAAGATAAATTATTAAAAAACAACTGCGAAGAACGACTTACTAGTTATCCACAAGGAAGAATATGATTAATCCTTTTTCATTTGAAAGAAATATGATTAATCCTAGTCTGAGAAATAGTTACATAAAGCCATTTGAAACTTTTTTGGTTTTGCTAAATAAAACATTTTAAACTTAAATTTTGAGAAACACTGAGCAACTAAAGGGTCAAAGAGTTAACCGCAGTCTTCTTCTAGGGTTTACCCATCATCACATTACGCCGGCCGGAAAATTTTCTTCTGTTTCGGTACGCTCTCAATTCAATTTCTCGCATTTCTACACATACTTATAAGTGTATCAATCGTTTATAATCTAGTTCATACTTGTTTGTTTGCTCCTTTCTATTAGACTTGCGATACTTGTAGAAATTGAACGATTAATATTCTTCCGCTGCTTGCAAATATGCATTATCGATGTTTTAATTCATGTATTTTACATTGACATTACCCGTAAATACTCAGATTTGAAACTGATACATTTGAGGGTTAGGCTAATTAGTTAGTTATAGTTCTTTAGATGACCCTTTTGTTTGATTCCTTATGAGGAAAATTGCACTTGTTAGGGTAATGCTAGAACTCCCGATAAGTTTGTGATGACTAGTAAGGAATAAGGAATGATCTTGTGTCGGAACTTTGTCTGCCAACTGGTTTTATTAAATGTTTATCGAATGCTGATATGACAGTGAGCCATATATAATTAGAAAACATTTACCAAATGGTGTAGACTGGTTTTGCTCTATTCGATAAAGAATGGTGTTTAAATTTTGTTAATATTCATACATGTCTTGTATATCAGTTGCAGAAAATTTCTGGAAAACTAAATATTGTCTTCTATCTCCTTGATCCTTGCGAAGCTTATTTAGTAGTTTTGTAGTATAAAGTTTAAGCGTCTGCTCTGTCTAAGGTAATGGCTGGTCAAATTTTATCCTGAGATCTGTGTTTTATACTGCTATATTCAACATTTATGTATGATGTGTAAAGAATTGGTTAGGCTTCAGGAGTCGTCGATGGCACAAAGGACCCTTATTAGAGCTTATCACCTTGGGTTTTCAGATGTCAATGATTAACTTTATGTCAAACACTGCTAGGATCTTTTACTCTAGAACAAGCAGAACGCATACTTCACAGCTAAGGGCTCAACTGGATACAATATTTTGCTTTATTTATATTTTTTTAGGTAAGCGTATCAAGTATATATATTGTAATTATGTCCCTCACATTTCAGAGAAGTGTCTTAGCTGCATTTGAGGTTCTTTATATCTTTTATATGAAATGGTACAACAAAAGGTTTTTGGTACAACCTCCTCTAGACAGTATATGACAAGGAGTTTGAATTGCTAATGAATTTTTTGCAGGACTTGTGAGCATAGTGTTCGTATCTTCTTGCAAGCATGAATTTCATTATTTCATAAGCCAAATTATTAAATTTGCAGGGGTTATTAGTCATGGCGTTGAACTGCGTGAAATCATTAAGAAGCATTACCATTAGAAGTGAGGTGATTGGTTGTAGAACATATGCTGCTGGTAAAGCAAAGAAGGGTGCAAAAGGGGGAGCAGCTGCAGATGCTCCAAAGAAGTCACTTCTCACCAAAGAGTTGAAATCCACTACAGTTGTTGGCGCAAATATTAACAAGGAAGGAGGTGACCCTAAAGTTTTGGCAGACTCTGAGTATCCAGATTGGTTGTGGCGCCTTCTTGAGAAACGCCCTGCACTAAGTGAGCTAAGAAGAAAAAGCACAGAAAGTCTCCCATATGATGACCTCAAACGTTTTGTTAAGCTGGACAACCGAGCAAGGATAAAGGAAAACAACTCACTTAAAGCCAAGAATTGATTGAAAAGTCCATGCTTTCTGGTGGTTGTTCCGATCCCTGCAAATCCAAGCCTTGGTAATTGACTATGTGCTGTTAAATTTGGATTGTGATGTAGACCAAATATATATATTAAGCATATTTTGGCCGTAGTTCATTTTGGTATTTTCTGCCAGTACCCTTCACGCAAGTCCCTCTTCCTAGTGAGGTAATAATTGGATTCTCACATTGTACCGTTGATTACTGGTGGCAGGGAAAGTTGATTCTTTAATATGCTTATCGGGTAAAATAAAACTAAGTTTGTTTACATGGATATTAGAATTTAGAGCTTGTTGGTGGTATGTATTTTGGTGCTAGTGGTTGAATGTACTTGAAAACGTTCATTTTAAGCAAATGAAACTGTTTTCATAACAAACATAGGTAAAGATACATATAAAAATTTACTGTCTACCAGGAGATGTATAGTAGTTGATGAATAGACAGTAACAAAGAATGAAAGAGGGTGAGCCACGAATTTGTGTTCCCTCATTTCCCATCTTCCGATCCCAGGTGAGCATACTTTGTATTATGACCAGAAGTACTCTTGTAGCCCATCAGCTTGTGTTCCCCCATTTCCCGTCCGATCCCAGTCCCAGTTGAGCGTACTTTGAATTATGACCAGAAGTACTCTTTTAGAAAACTACCTTTTCACTTTTTCTACCCTTTGTACAATACATGTGTAAAATAACTTAATTTGTTGGGCTGCAGTAGAAATAGCTAAAGCCTTCATCAATCTTATCTGGATGTCCAAGTGAAGGACGACTTCTTCTCTGGATGTCCAAGAGAAGGAAAGGACTTCGTAAAACCTCCATGGAAATGAAGTAGCCAGTGACAGTTGTGTTGTAATAACGTGTAGAAAGAATTATAGGAATGCTGAGACCACATTTCCGACAGGGAGGAATAATTTGGTTAATAATATGTTTGACTTGACAAGAAGTGTTCAACTGAATAATTTCTCCATCCTATTTCATATATAGGACATTTGATTTCTTGTACAAACTGCAAAATGATTAGTGAACAATTAATTACCAGGTCGGACATGTCTTAAAAAAGCCTAATAATCAAAGTTTGGGAATTCTTCACAGGAACTCCACTGACTCATCCGAATGAAGTGAAGTGATAAAAGTTGGAGAGACGTACGGGAAGATGGGGTGGATATGAAAACGAAAAGGCATGCATCATAATTACTTACTGCTACTAGTAAAGCAGGTGGTTGTGCGAGACCACTTTGCAGAATTCATCTCTCTTTATTCATCTACTTTATAAAAGTTAGAAGATAGATCCTACGTACCTCTTCTCACATGCTGTTGTGCCCACCTCCACCCTACACAGGCTTCCGAGATATGACAAATCTATTATCTATTATTATATATTAAACCACAACACAATGGCAAAAAGTGTCACTTTAATGCTTGTGAATTTATGATTTTGTTCATATTTTTTGAAAAATTACAAAAATGTCACCCCTTTAATGTTTATGCAAAAATTAAATTAAATATGTTAGTCTTGAGAATTGAATCTATGACCTTCTACACTTAAACTTGCATCACAACCATTGTGCTACACTTTGTTTTGAGTTTATTACCTTTTATATTTGTTCTCACTAAAATCTCTATTTTCCAAAAATATAAGATACAACCCTTACTTATTTATTTTAAAATCTATTTTAGTACTTTTAATTATTTAAAAAATCTTACATATTTTAACATGCCAACGTATTTTTTAACAAATACAATTAATATAATTAAAACAATTCTAAAAATATCACAGACAATTATAATTTTTAATTAAAACGTGTTAACTTTTTTATTTGTCCTTATTATTTGCCTTTTATAATTAAAACACTTTTTCCCAACAAAATCTACTCTTTTTTCAAAAATAACACGGGTAATTACCTTTAAACTAAAACATATTACCTTTTATATTTGTTCTCACTAAAATCTCTTTTTTACAAAAATATAAGGTGTAACCCTTATTTATTTTAAAATATTATTAAAGCCGAAACATTAAAAGTTTTGATTTTCGGTTTTTGGTCAATTATTATATTTAATAAATAATAAAAATAAAATAAAAATAGTAACTAACTGATTGCCTTTTATAATTAAAACACATTTTTAACAAAATCTACTCTTTTTCCAATAATATCACTCACAATTACCTTTAAATTAAAACATATAACCTTTTATATTTGTTCTCACTAAAATCTCTCTTTTTCAAAAATATCAGGACCCTTACTTATTTATTTTAAAATCTATTTAGTACTTTTAATTATTTAAAAAAGCTTAACTATTTTAACATGCCAACGGATTTTTTAAACAAATACAATTAATATAATTAAAACACTTTTCAAAATCACTTAGCACCGACCACACAAACTTTTAATTGGTTATAAATATCGTTATTAATTAATAATATCTTTTCAAAAATAAACAAGGGCAATTAAGTAAAATCACTTAACACCGATCACACAAATTTTTAATATTTCATCTATTATATTATAGTATAAATTTTGGTTTAACAAATATAATCAATGAAAGAAGATTGTTTAAAATCTTTACTAAAAAGTTTGATGCATTGAAGTGCCATTTTTTTCACAAATTTTCTATAAAATATGCCATATAAATATTATAATTAAGGGCTTTTTACTATTAAAGATGCTCTATGAAGTTAATTGTGGCACCATCAATAATTGTGTATTCCGGCCGCAGCTTAAGTAACTATAAAGTGAATCGAGTTTGGGGTTCTTGAGTAATTATCAGAATTTCCGTTACTAAACTCAATATTCATTTTTCCATCGAGGTAGATCTAGGAATTTATGATACGATATGATACGAAAATATGACATAAAATGAAACAATACAAAAATTTAGTATTTATATTTGTATTTTCAAATATAACATTAAAGTACACGAACACGAAAATACACGAAATAAATAAATAAATATTTATACATTAATATTTATATTAGATATTTTAATATTTACATTAGATAAATTAATAATTATTATATATTTATACATTATTTTATAATATTATTTATAAATATGATGTAAATACATATTTTTAATATATATTTGTAAAAAATTAACTAAAAAATTTTATATTTAATTTTTTTCTTTTATATTTTTTTTAAAATTACACGAAAACACAACACGTAAATACACGACACCAAAGATACACAAAATGAAAGATACATAAACATAAACAGATCGATTTTGTGTTTAGTATTCACGTACAAAACACGAAAATATACCATACGAACAAATTGTAATCGAGAAAGATTTAGAGTCACTTTTAATATTTTTACGGCCGCCTGTATACGAAACAACAAATCAAATAGTAATTTATTATTTGGTTAGTTTCTTTTTCTTATTATCCGTTTCAATCAATGTCGTTGGATTTTTTAAATCAAATTGATGAGAAATGTTACAATATTATTATTTATCGTAGTTTTTTAGATTATAATAAAAGAATTGTAAATTAAAATATTAAAAATAAAAGAATTACAACTATAATCCAATTCATAAAAAATCAATATACTTATATAAATGAGAAGACGGGTGCGGTGAGGTGGCGCCTCTAGAATCGCTCCGTTCTATTTTTCTATTTTTCTCAATTTTTTACAATTTTTAATTTTAATAATTACAACTTCCTTTATTATTTTCGATTTTGTAGGAAGAAAATTGAAAATTACACTTTTATTATTTTTAAACTTGATAGAACTTTCTTTTATTATTTTCAAAGTTGATAGAACTTTCTTTGATTTAGAAAATTACAATTACAACTTCCTTATTATTTTCGAATTTGTAGGACTTGATAAAACTTTCTTTAATTTAGAAAATTACAACTTCCTTATTATTTTCGAATTTGTAGGCTTGATAGAACTTTCTTTTATTATTTTCAAACTTGATAGAACTTTCTTTGATTTAGAAAATTACAACTTCCTTATTATTTTCGAATTTGTAGGACTTGATATAACTTTCTTTGATTTAGAACATTTTATTATTTTCGATTTTGTAGGAAGAAAATTGAAAATTACACTTTTATTATTTTCAAACTTGATAGAACTTTCTTTTATTATTTTCAAAGTTGATATAACTTTCTTTGATTTAGAAAATTACAATTACAACTTCCTTATTATTTTCGAACTTTCTTTAATTTAGAAAATTACAACTTCTTTATTATTTTCGAATTTGTAGGCTTGATAGAACTTTCTTTTATTATTTTCAAATTTGACGGAACTTTCTTTGATTTAGAAAATTACAACTTCCTTATTATTTTCGAATTTGTAGGACTTGATATAACTTTCTTTGATTTAGAACATTTTTTTGATTTAGAAAATTACAACTTCCTTATTATTTTCGAATTTGTAGGACTTGATAAAACTTTCTTTGATTTAGAAAATTACAACTTCCTTATTATTTTCGAATTTGTAGGCTTGATAGAACTTTCTTTTATTATTTTCAAACTTGATAGAACTTTCTTTGATTTAGAAAATTACAACTTCCTTATTATTTTCGAATTTGTAGGCTTAATAGAACTTTCTTTTATTATTTTCAAACTTGATAGAACTTTCTTTGATTTGGAAAATTAGAACTTCCTTATTATTTTCGAATTTGTAGGACTTGATAGAACTTTCTTTGATTTTGAAAATTACAACTTCCTTATTATTTTCGAATTTGTAGGCTCTTATGTTAATAATTCCAATTTTCTCTTTTATTATTTTCAATCTTGATAGAACTTTCTTTTATTATTTTCAAACTTGATAAAACTTTCTTTTATTATTTTCAAACTTGATAGAACTTTCTTTTATTATTTTCAAACTTTATAGAACTTTTCTTTTATAATACTTCTTGACTTTTAAACATAATGGATTTCTATGTTATTCACCTTGCAAACACCTATAAATTAAAGGTCATTCATAACAAAAAATCTACACCGAAACTTTTTTACATAGCTTCAAATTTTTACAACCATATTTACAATCAATACAACTATGGTCTACACCATGTTGGATGCTTTGAACGACAGCAACTATACCGCTATACCTGGATGTGTAGAATTTAGAACGAGTGTGTAGAATGTGGGTATCTGTCAATCCAAATACTGAAGAACTGATCAGTCTTGACATGATTTTGATCGATGAAAAGGTTAATAAATCAATATACTTATAACTTATTAGTTTGTCAAATTGTATGATGTTATTAAATTTTCTAAGATATGTTGTATGACAGGAAAATTTGATCCATGCTACGATCCCGAAGATTCTGGTCTCTCGGTTCAAAAATCTTTTAGAGGAAGGCTCCGTATACATCACCAAAAATCTGAAAGTTGTTTCAAGTACAGGGAAATATAGACCACTATCACATGGGTGTAAATTGCTCTTCATACGCATAACGTTGCCTAAGAGATTGGAAGAATGCATCGTCAACAAATCACTGCATGGATTTCAGTTCATATATCCGGATATGATTGATGCACGTATTAATGACACCAACGTACTCTCAGGTTTTTGATGCAGTAATATATTAGAGTAATATATAAGTAATACTATTATATAAGTTATAATTCAAACTATCATGTTATAATATTATTTTTTCTATGTTGATTTAGATGTTGTGGGTTGTTTGACCTACTTGGGTGGCATTGAAGTTGTCAAAGGCGGTTGGAAAAAAAGAGATCTCAAAATTGTCACAAATTAGTAAGTTATGCATTATATTAAATTTAATATAAATGTTAATTGTTTTTTATTCTTCTTGTAATTTTATATTACTTCTTTGGTTACCCCGATTTATTTGTTTTACTTATTTAATTTGTTCTAATTTTTTTCTTAAACAGCTCCATCACCAATGTCATAACTTTGTGGGAAAAGTTGGCCGAGATGGTTGATACAAATTTATACAAGGAGGGTGGTGGACCCTATATAATAATTATCACATCTACCCATATTAAAAATTTTAAAAGTAATTATCTTTATTAATGTTTTTTATAATATATAGTTTTAGAAATTGCACATATATAAATCTATCTTATCTCGATTGAACGAATATCATTAGATATTATACAAATATTTGTTTCAGTGATATTATTGATTTAATTCTTATTTAGTTTTTTAACCATTTATTTACTCTTATATGCAGATACAATTAGCTTTTCTACCACAAGAAATAGTAAAATTTATACAAATCTGGATACACCGTATGTGTCATCCCTGAGAGAGAGAGAGAGATTTGCTCACCTCTCTACTAAATTGCAAACCAGTGGAGACTCTCTCCCCATAATGTCACCTGAGGAAAAAATGTTTATTAATAGGATGAAAATAACTAATAAAATAATATAAAAATATTAATTAGATGATTGCCTTTTATCATTAAAACACTTTTTTTATAACAAAATCTACTCATTTTTTCAAAAATATCACGGGCAATTACCTTTAATTTAAAACATATTATCATTAATAATAAATAATAAAAAAAATACTAACTAGCTTATTACCTTTTATCATTAAAACACTTTTTTTTAACAAAATCTACTCGTTTTCCAAAAATATCACGGAATGCTTTAATTTAAAGGTAATTGCCCGTGATATTTTTTGAAGAGGAGTAGAATTTGTTAGAAAAAAATGTTTTAATTATAGAATATATTTGATATGGTCAGAAAAGTAATTATAGAAATATAATTGACGGTCCAATGAAAAGGCTTGATATTTAATGCCCAAATCCCTAATTATTCATTAATTTCGTAATTAATGAATAGGGAAAATATACAGCTCATTAAAAGAGCTCAAATTATGGCAAATTGGTCAAAGAAGGATCCAGAATCCCAATTAAAGGCAATTAATGAGTCATAGCCTTTATCGACAAGGAAAAGACTTATCCGGCAAGCAATACAATGCTTATCTAATATCAAAAAGGAGACTTATTCGCTAAGACTCCTAAACATACCCTAAATACTAGGCTCCAGACGCCTATATAAGGTCCCTGATCCTATAATCAGAACTACGTCTTTGGATTGATTCTCAATAACGATTTGAGATACGTAGGCATCTTGTGAGGACCAATTTAGTCCGGAAACACGAGTGCAGCCATTAAAGCTCGAAAGCTCATTAATCCTAGCATTAAATTCGTAAGCTCATATTTTATTCCACAACATTTGGCGCCGTCTGTGGGAAGACAACATCAACCATGGCAAACACACGAAGAACGGCTCGGGATAATCAAACTCCTGAGGATCGCCCTATCACCTCTGAGGCTGATCAGCCACCGCCGACTACTGGCACTCAAGGGGCGAATATCCCCACCAACACTCAAGGACCGAAAATCCCGATTTCGGTTGAAGGGACGAATCCCCTGCAGATGGTCATTCATGGATCTAATCCACAAGAGACCGTTCACCAACAACCGATCACGACCTCCCTGCTGCTCATGAATGCACCGAGGAGCCTTCAACTCCATACTACTGATCTCCCTCAATACGCGAATCAGACTTTAGGGATGCCAAGCTATGGCATGCCCCCTCGACCCATGGCGGGCGGTAGTGAAACTAACCCAATCTACCATGAGGCATATGTGCCCCCTTATATTCAAGGTCTGGGACCCCAAACTCGCCAGACCCCTTTCGTTCAAGATTACTCGGGCCCATACACCGAGGATGAGGGTTATACAACTGGAGAGGATGTCGCCCCAAGAAGGAGACGTTCTTCCCAGACCAATCGGGAACAACCCCAAACTACTAAGGAGAAACTTGCAGCCCATGAGGCAAAGACTGCAAGGCTAAAAAAAACTCCTTGCTGAGGAAGAGACCGCTCAATCTCGGGGCCGAAAGACTGAAGGGATCCCGATAATCAACTTGGATCCAACGGCAAGGAGAACCAAGAGGGTCGAAGCCCCAAGGGGTGATCCTAGTATTCTGTTGCCCCTAGGAGATCCTGATGATCCTACACCACCGTTTACTCAAGACATCATGAAAACGGAAATATCCAGAAAATTTAAGATGCCTTCGATCAAAGCCTATGATGGAACGGGAGATCCCGCAAATCATGTAAGGACCTTCTCCAATGCACTGTTGTTGCAGCCAACCAACGATGCGGTCAAGTGTAGGGCGTTTCCGCAAACCTTGGAAGGCATGGCCCAACGCTGGTATAGCCGTCTTCCTCCCAACTCAATTGGGTCTTTCAAAGAACTAAGCAAAGCTTTTATCAATCAGTTCATTAGTGGAAGGGTGCATGAGAAAAGCTCTGCATCACTCATGGCAATCCAACAAGGAAAGAATGAAGCCCTAAGGGACTACATCAATCGATTTACTCGGGAGGCTTTGAAAGTCCCGGACTTAGAGGACAGGGTGGCTATGATAGCCCTGCAACAAGGAACTACTGATGACCACTTCAAAAGGTCGTTGGCTAAACATCCACCCGAGAGCATGCTGAAGCTCCAAGATAGAGCCAGAAAGTATATCAAGGCTGAAGAAAGCATAAGAAAGTATGAACCCACTGCTGGCGGTAGTGGAAACTCAAAGAAAAGAAAAGAAACTCAGGAGTACGACGTCAAGGAAAAGTTCCCCAGAACATCAAAGAACTCCGATTCTCCCCCTAAGAGATACAATTTTGGGCCAAAATTCACAGAATATGCAAGATTGAATACTCCCAGGAGTCAAATTCTGATGGAGATAGCCAATGAAGAAGATCTCAAGTGGCCAAAGCCAATGAGGGCTGATTTGTCCAAACGGAACCAAAATCAGTTTTGTCGGTTCCACAAAGAAGTCGGTCATGACACCGATGATTGTAGGCAATTGAAAGATGAGATTGAGTTTCTGATACGAAGAGGAAAACTCAGCAAATTCACCAAGGATGGAAATCAAGAGAGTCAAAGAGGAAACTATGAAATGAAGGATTACGACAGAAGGGACAACGACCAAGATCGTAACCCTAAGCCCCGAGGGCCAGTCATCAACATGATATTCGGAGGGCCAACTGCTGCTAGGTCCTCCCGAAACTCAAAAAAAGCTTATGCTCGAGAGGTAATGACTGTGGTTGGAGAAGCACCAAAGCGTGCCATAACAGAAGTGTCAATAGGTTTTGATGATTCAGACTTGGAAGGGGTGAAGTTCCCCACGATGACCCTATAGTCATCATACCTGTGATTGGAAATTCCGAAACAAAGAAAGTCCTAGTCGACAATGGAGCTTCAGTGGATATCTTGTTCCACGATGCTTTTATCAAGATGGGTTACACTGATTCTCAGTTAACACCCTCAAATATGCCCATATACGGATTCAATGGGGTGGAATCAAAAGTGGAAGGCACTATCCAACTCCCAATGACCATGGGACAAGGGATGAATACATCTACTCAAATGCTGAACTTTATAGTTATAAAGGCAACTTCAACCTACAATGCAATCCTGGGAAGGACTGGTCTTCATGCGTTCAAGGCCATTGCCTCATCCTATCATCTGAAAATCAAGTTCCCAACGAGGAATGGGATTGATGAAGAACGAGGAATGGGATTGATGAAGAACGAGGAGACCAAAAAATGGCTAGAAGTTGTTATGTAGCCGCGTTAAGGCCTGATGGAATCGGGGGGCAAGTTCTCCCAATTGAAGACATGAATATCAGCGACAACGAGGACAGAAGGGGGAAACCAGCTGAGGACTTGGTCCCAATTCCCCTAGTCCCAGGAGAACCAGAGAAGGTGACTTATATTGGGGCACTACTGCCCGAACCATTGAAGAGCAAACTCACGTCTTTTCTTCAAGAAAACAATGACGTTTTTGCTTGGACAGCGGCCGACATGCCATGGATTGATCCCCAATTGATAACTCACAAACTGAATGTGGATCCTGAAAGGAAGACGGTGAAACAGAAAAAGAGGAATTTTGCTCCAGAGAGGCTTGAAGCCATTAAACAGGAAGTTAATAAACTTTTGGAAGCTGGGTTCATTGAGGAAATTCAATTCCCAGAATGGTTGGCTAACCCCGTGATGGTCAAAAAGGCTAACGGAAAATGGAGGACGTGCGTCGACTTCACTGACTTGAATGATGCATGTCCTAAGGATTGTTTTCCCTTACCAAGGATTGATGCACTAATAGATGCTACAGCTGGACACGAGATGCTTAGCTTCATGGATGGCTTCAGTGGATACAATCAAATGAAGATGCATGAGGATGACATCGCCAAATTATCATTCATCACTGACTTTGGTGTTTTCTGCTTCTTAGTCATGGCATTTGGACTTAAGAATGCAGGGGCAACATACCAAAGATTGGTGAACAAAATTTTTGGACACCTAATTGGGAAAACCATGGAAGTCTACGTAGATGACATGTTAGTCAAGAGCCTCGATAAGGCCGATCACATTAAGCACCTCCGAGAGGCATTTGAAGTGCTAAGGCACCACAAGATGATGTTGAATCCAGCTAAGTGTGCCTTTGGTGTAGGCTCGGGAAAGTTTTTAGGCCTGATGGTTTCCAAGAGAGGAATCGAGGCCAATCCCGACAAAATCAAAGCAATTCTAGACATGGAGCCACCACGGACTGTCAAAGATGTCCAGAAATTAACGGGAAGAGTGGCCGCATTGGGAAGATTCATCTCCAAGTCAGGAGATAAGTGTTTACCCTTCTTTAAAGCACTCAAGAAAGTGAAATTTTTTGAATGGACAACTGAAAGCCAAGAGGCCTTTGAGGCCCTGAAGAAATACATGGCTGAGCCACCACTATTGGCCAAACCAAAACCAGGAGAGGTTCTTTATCTATACTTGGCAGTATCCAACACTGCCCTGAGAGTTGTTTTGGTAAAAGAAGAGTTAAAGGTTCAGAAACCCATCTACTACGTGAGCAAGATTCTACATGGGGCAGAAATAAACTACTCAACGATTGAGAAGTTTGCCTTAGCCTTGATAATGGCCTCAAGAAAGCTACGCCCGTACTTCCAGGCTCACAAGATAGGGGTCTTGACTGATCAACCTCTAAGAAACATCTTGCATAGCCCTCAAGTTAGTGGAAGATTGATCAAATGGGCCATTGAATTGGGCGAATTCGACATCAAGTATAAGCCTCGAACGGCCATAAAAGCTCAAGCACTCGCTGACTTCATGGTTGAATGTACCATTGACAACCAAGAAGTCGGGGGGCAGGAAGTAACAATGGAAGACAAGGAAACTGAAGACATAATCTCCAAAGAATGTTGGGTGCTCTATTTTGATGGAGCATCAAAAACAAAATCAAGTGGAGCCGGTTTAGTGCTACAAAGTCCTGATGGATTCCTCATAGAGTATGCACTAAAACAGGACTTCCCAACGACAAACAACGAAGCTGAATATGAAGCTCTGATAGCTGGCTTAGGGCTAGCTGGAGGGTTGAGAGTCAAAACTCTGAAAGTATGTGGAGACTCGAGGCTAGTGGTTTCCCAAGTAAATGGGGAGTTTGAAGCCAGAGATGAAATCATGGCCAAGTACTTAAAGCTCGTCAAAGCAATCATGACTCAATTTGACGAATGCTATGTAGAGCACATTCCAAGGGAAGAAAACGTGAAGGCTGATGCCTTGTCTAAATTTGCTTCTTCCGAAATTGAAAACTATGCAGGAAGTGTCTACTTCCAAGTCCTGAGGACCCCAAGCATCAACGGAAAGTTGGTAGCACCCATTGATGTTGGCAGTTGTTGGATAGATCCCATCAAGGCTCATCTGGAAACTGGGTGGTTACCCAATGACATTTCAGAAGCACGAAAGCTATACGTCAGAGCACTAAGGTATACCCTGATTGAGGGAATCCTATATAAGAAGTCTTTCATCATTCCATATCTGAAATGTTTAAGACCTCAAGAGGCAGAATTGGCCATGAAGGAAGTACATGAAGGAATTTGTGGGCAGCACTTGGGGGGCAGAGCCCTTGCCCATAAAATCACTCGTCTAGGTTTCTATTGGTCAAGCATACTTGCTGATGCTAAAAGCTACGTGAAGAAATGTGAACGATGCCAGAAACATGCACCAGTGGTTAGGCAACCACCAGAGATGATGACATCCATTAACTCACCTATCCCCTTTGCTATGTGGGGAATAGATATACTCGGACCATTTCCAATGGCAAGTGCTCAAAGAAAATTCTTGATAGTAGCGATCGACTACTTCACCAATTGGATTGAGGCTAAGCCATTAGCCAAGATAACCACCAAGCAAGTGATGCATTTCTTCTGGGAAAACGTGATATGCAGATACGAAATTCCACGTATCTTGGTCACAGACAATGGAACTCAGTTTAACAACGATGAGTTTAAGAAATATTGTGATGAAAATGATATCAAGTTGCGCTTCACTTCTGTTGCCCATCCTCAAGCAAATGGGCAGGCTGAGGTTGCAAATCGAATTATCCCAGATGGACTGAATAAAAGAGTTGAACGCTCCAGAAACACTTGGGTAGACGAATTGTTCCCCATATTATGGGCATATCGTACTACCTGCAAAGTCACCACCAGAGCAACTCCATTCCTATTGGCTTACGGAGTCGAGGCAGTGGTTCTAGTGGAGATTACTCACACGTCTCCAAGAGTTAAGGCTTATGAGCCAAAAACGAATGAAGAAGGCTTGAGGCTGGCCTTAGATTTGATTGATGAAGTTAGAGATGAGGCAAATGCCAAGATAGTTCAGCATCAGAAACGAGCATCTTTCTATTACAACCTAAGGGTTAAAGAGAGATTATTTCGACAAGGAGATTTAGTCCTCCGAAAGATTGAGGCATCCGGGGTTGGACAAAAAGGCAAGTTGGCCCCAAATTGGGAAGGACCATATCGCGTCAAGAACGTATTTGGTCGAGGCTCGTACAAGCTAGAAACCCTCGAAGGGCATGAGGTGCCAAGGACTTGGCATTCCTCAAATTTAAAAGTCTATTATGTTTAAAGTGTGTCCTGATTGGACTCACTACTAGGACAAATAGAAATAAGGTTTGATGAAATCATGAGCTTCCTAGAAAGCAAATGAAGGGTTGAAACCCCAGAAACCTAAGACATTCAGTCCAAACCCCATCATTCGATATGCTCAATGAAAGGCTTGAAGCCAAAACAAGACGGTATAAGACATAAAAGGCTTATGCAAATGTCAGGTTAGCCTCGAATAAGGCAAAATCGTCGTAAATGTGTAGGTCGCTCCATACTTTACACCAAGACGATACTCGTGAAACACTAGTGTATATTAAAATCCTCAAAAAAGGGTAGTAAGTCCTAGGTAAGGGATAAAAAGACCCAAAGTCTCGAAAAAGACCGGTATAACTTCTATGAAATCCTAGTGAATTATCATAGAAGTTGGGAAGCGCGATCAGCCATTTTAAACCCAGAATCTTCAAAAAAAACCCAGAATCTTCAAAGAATTCTTCAAAACTTCAAGTAAGAAACCCAGAAAACGATGAGATTCAACAGAAAATCTCGCCAGGAATCGCCTAGTGACTGGAAACCCAACCGGTTAAGGAAGGGCAACCGTCTATAGCCAGTTAAGGCCCACAAATCCATTTATGGATTATAAAGATTAAAACCCAAATAATTTGGGTCTCAGGCAAATTCGAAGCCCAAAACAAATAAAGCCCATAAAGGCCCAAGGCTAGAAATATTTTAGCCCAATTAGGCTAATCAAAACCCCAAAGAAAAAACTTGGAATAAAACCAAGTCAAAAAACTGGAAAAATGAGGTCGAAAAGACCCTAGGTCAAAGTCGATTGACTGAGATCGAAAATACACTACAAATCGAGATCGTATCTCACGACCTCATACTGAAATAAGGTCGAAAACAGAGGATTCGAGGTCGAAAATGACCCAGAAAGCGAGGTCTAAACAATCGACCTCACGACGAGTACAGGTCGAAAAAGACCCAAAGAATAAAGTCTATTTTGACCTAGAAAAAACGAGGTCGTAGAGACATGGAGTCGAGATCGAACAAACGATATCGAAAATACATGGGAAATCGAGGTCGTATTGTACGACCTCGTACCAAAATAAAGTTAGGAAATCAGAAATTCCTGGTCGAAAAATGGCTAGTTGAAATCGAGCAAACGAGATCGAAAATGTATGGGAAATCGAGGTTGAAACATACGACCTCGTACCAAAACAAAGCCAGGATAACTAAGAAATCCTGGTCGAAAACACATGGAAATGAAGTCGACACGTCGAGGTCGAAAAAAGCTTATGACGTGAAGTCGACAGCTTCGACCTCACAATCAATCGAGGTCGAAGATATACTAAAATCGATGACGAATGATCCTAGTCGAAAATGACTAGGAATTCCTGGTCGAAACAGACGACCTGGGACCAACATCGAGGTCGAAAAAGAGGAAATCCTGGTCGAAAATGACCAGGAAATCAAGGTCGACAATGGCTTACAATTTGAGGTCGAAAACATACTGAGTCGAGGTCGAACAGGTGAGGTCGAAAAAGACCTGGGAATCCTGGTCGACGGCTTCGACCTCACAACAGTTTGAACTCGAATTCCAGGTCGAAATCCTGGTCGAATTTGTACTGATTCCAGGTCGAAATCCTGGTCGAATTTTTACTAATTCCAGGTCGAAAATAACCTAGTTTGAGGTCAAAAAATGCCCTAAAAATGGAAAATTTTGGGAAAAATGCGCTGTAACTTCTGCGAAAATCCCAAGGATATTTTCCGAGAAGTTGGGGGGCAAATGATATGGTCAGAAAAGTAATTATAGAAATATAATTGACGGTCCAATGAAAAGGCTTGATATTTAATGCCCAAATCCCTAATTATTCATTAATTTCGTAATTAATGAATAGGGAAAATATACAGCTCATTAAAAGAGCTCAAATTATGGCAAATTGGTCAAAGAAGGATCCAGAATCCCAATTAAAGGCAATTAATGAGTCATAGCTTTTATCGACAAGGAAAAGACTTATCCTGCAAGCAATACAATGCTTATCCAATATCAAAAAGTAGACTTATTCGCTAAGACTCCTAAACATACCATAAATACTAGGCTCCAGACGCCTATATAAGGTCCCTGATCCTATAATCAGAACTACGTCTTTGGCTTGATTCTCAATAACGATTTGAGATACGTAGGCATCTTGTGAGGACCAATTTAGTCCGGAAACACGAGCGCAACCATTAAAGCTCGAAAGCTCATTAATCCTAGCATTAAATTCGTAAGCTCAGATTTTATTCCACAACAATATTTTATTTGATAATTTAAATAATTTTATAGATATTAATTTCACAATTTTTATTCTAATATTTTTTTTCTTAACAAATATATTATAATGCCGCTGCGAAGCGCGACTTAGTAACCTAGTTAATATTGAATTGAGGTGAAATATGATTCTTTAATATTCACGAAAAGTACACGACACCGAAGGTACACAAAATGAAAGATACATAAACATAAACGAATCAATTTTGTGTTTAGTATTCACGTACACGAAACACGAAAATATACTATATGAACAAATTGTCATCGAGAAAGATTTAGAGTCACTTTTAATATTTTTACGGCCGCCTGTATACAAAACAACAAATCAAATAGTAATTTATTATTTGGTTAGTTTCTTTTTCTTATTATCCGTTTCAATCAATGTCGTTGGATCTTTCAAATCTAATTGATGAGAAATGTTACAATAATATTATTTATCGTAGTTTTTTAAATTATAATAAACAAATTGTAAATTAAAATATTACAAATAAAAGAATTACAACTATAATCCAATTCATAAAAAAATTAATATTGAATTGAGGTGAAATATGATTCTAGGTAAAATAAAAAAAAAGATGCAAATCAAATTCGGTATAAATCATTGTTAAAAAAGATTTTCTTTATTAATAAAAATTATAGATTTATTGTGCATATTGTACACCATATTCTATATTGTACCAAAACAATTTTAAACCAATAAAAAAACAACCGCACATTGTATGCCCAATTTAAAAATGAAATATTCTAAGATTATGTGAAATTAATTCTATACAGTATCACATATTTAGAAGAAAAAGAAATCCCAGATAAATAGCTTCAATTTAAATAATAGAAAATAAAAAATTGCCGCTGTTTTTAACAAAGGAAAGTAAAGAATTGGCGCTTGTTTTTTCGAACTTGGTCCGCGGAATCCATCGATAAATTCAAGTGTAAGAAACCATGAAACTGACACACTCCATTATTTATATACTTACACAGTTACACGCACACCAATGTATGTATTCAAAACACTGTACACTCTCTTCTTTGCTTTTCCTCAGCTTTCACCTTCTTCCCCATAATATATTATTAATATATGCAACCCCCTGTTATATTATTCAACAGACTTGATTTTTACTTGGTTTTTTTTTTTTTCTAAATTTATCTTGTAGGGAATGGTTTGCTTTATGGGGTTTTATTCTTGAGCTTAATTATTGCTTAATTTTTTTGTTTCTTACTTGTTAATTATGTGTTAGGCCCCCCCATCTTTCTCCTTTATATCAAGTGTTGGATCTTCTTGTCTCCTGCATCTTTTTTCAGGTACTCATCTTTATTTATTTCTCATGCGTTTTTGTTGTTGTTGTTGTTTCATTTTACTTTATCAGGTTTTTAATTGTGTTATAAATTGTTTTAGCAGCTTTAATATTTGTCATTATTATCATAATTACTTCAACTTGGTATGTTTTGACTCCACATGGTACTTAATTGTTAGTTCTCACATGTTATTTCTCTGCAGAATCTCACCTTTGTTTGTTGCTTGAAATCTTTTTGTTTATGGAATTTTATATTATAAATTTGCATTGCTAATTTTATGGTAAATCACTAGTTTACAATCTGCTGCAACATTCACTATGTACTTTGGTTGTATAATTTTAATAGTTTGATTTCTTGCTTGCTTCATGTCAATTATTGATACTGGCCTTGTTCAAGTAAAAAAATTTGGACTGAAAATTTTAGGCTGATTCTGTTAACAAAATTGTTGTTTTTGTAGAACACTACTTGGCCTTGAGTTTGTGGGTATCTGAGATGCCTTCTACGGATTTTCCTCTACGCTGGGAGAGCACGGGAGATCACTGGTGGTACGCTTCTCCAATTGACTGGGCAGCTGCTAATGGACATTATGACTTGGTCAGAGAACTTCTCCGTATTGACGGCAATCACCTTATTCAGCTTGCATCTCTTCGTAGAATCCGTCGCCTTGAGAGTGTCTGGGATGATGATGAGCACTTTGATGATGTTGCAAAAAATCGCTCTCAGGTTGCGCAGAAACTTTTGTTAGAGTGTGAATCCAAGAGAGGGAAAGATTCTCTTATTCGAGGCGGATATGGTGGATGGCTTTTATATACTGCTGCCTCAGCTGGGGATTTGAGTTTTATTCAAGAACTGCTTAAAAGAGATCCACTTCTTGTTTTTGGTGAAGGAGAGTATGGTGTTACGGATATATTATATGCTGCAGCCAGGAGTAAGAGTTCTGAGGTTTTTAGGCTGCTTATTGATAATGCTCTATCGCCTCGGTTTTCTGAGGGTAACAGGAAAGAGGCAGAGGAAGACACTAAGGAGATACCTTCTGTTTATAAGAGGGAGATGATGAACAGAGCTACTCATGCTGCTGCTAGAGGAGGTAATTTGATGATATTGAAGGAGCTTCTTGGTGATTGCTGTGATGCACTGGCTTTTAGAGATGTTCAAGGTTCAACTATCTTACATGCAGCTGCCGGCCGGGGGCAGGTTGAGGTGAGACTCTAATTGTTTTATCTTAATCTTAGGTTATAGTTGGTCATTTTTCTGCATCTTAAGTTTCTGTTCATATAGTTTTAATTTGTTTCTACAAATTTATCTCCCTCTCCCTTTACGATCTTTCTACTGATTAATCCCTTACATATATTATTCATGTTTTCTCATATAGTCTGAGATTTTTTTTTTGTTTTTTTTTGTTTTCGTTGATCTGAATCTATGTACCAAATAAAGTTGAAGGCTGTAAGAAGCTCTTTTATCACTATTTGACATGTGACAGTTGATAAAGTAGCATCCTTGTTCTTCTTTATACCATTAATCTCGGGGTGAAGTGGTGAACCCATATACACATTTTAATAGAATGTGATGACTCTAATAGCACCCTATGTTTCATTTTGTCTTGGACCACCTGCCTTTTGGTTGTTCATATAGATGCAATCTAAGAGATAGAACAAGGGTTGAAAAACTGTCTGTAACATATAAAGGAAGTAGGATCTCTAATTCTGATTTAGTCACAAAATATAAAATGACCTCTAATTGTTTGATGTGAAAAATATCTTCAGTCGGGATTGATTCGTACAGCATTTGTTCTATAACCTACAGTTTGATGCATGAATAAATTAACTTATTTTTGCAATTTCAGTAAATATATAGTTAACTGTTAATTAAATGCTCATGTAGAAAATTGCCAATAGTCATAAATTGATGCTCAGGGATTAAGACCTGGACAAATAAACCTCTGGGTTGATGATGTGAGAGAAAGATTTATACATATCTATTTCACTTATTTATAAAGCAGCTTACATATCTTTTCTCATGATACATTTGTCCTGAATGCAGCTTACATATCTTTTCTCATGATACATTTGTCCTGAATGCAGGTAGTAAAAGATCTTGTAGCATCTTTTGATATCATTGATTGCTCAGACAAGCAGGGGAACACAGCTTTGCATGTGGCTGCTTACAGAGGTCAATCAGCAGCAGTTGAGGCTTTACTGCTTGCATCTCCATCCACAATGTTTTCAAAAAATAATAATGGAGAAACTTTCCTACATTTGGCTGTTACTGGTTTCCAGACCTCCAATTTCCGGAGAGTGGACCATCAAATTGTGCTCATGAAACAACTGGTTTCTGGAGATGTTTTCAACATTGGGGAAATCATAAACGCCAAAAATAATGATGGGAGAACTGCTCTTCATTTGGCCATTATTGGGAATGTTCATACTGGTTTAGTGGAATTGCTTATGAGTGTGAGCTCGATTGATGTCAATGTCTCTGATAATAATAGTATGACCCCCCTTGACCTCCTCAAGCAACGGCCACGTTCTGCATCATCAGAATTACTGACTACCCAGTTGATTTCGGCTGGAGGGGTCTTCAGTTGTCAAGATTATTCAGCAAGGAGAGTCATGGCGTCCCATTTAAGGATGAGAAGTTTTGGGATTAGTCCAGGAACTTCGTTTAAAATCCCGGACTCAGAATTATTCTCGCACATGGGCATTGGGGAAAGAGGCATTAGAATAAAATCTGATGGAATTGCTAGTGCAAGGTTGAGCACTGATCCAGAAGAAATGAGAAAATTTGATTTTGTTAGGGAGAACCATTGTCCTAAAAACAATGCTAAGCAAAGTTCTGTGAATGATACAGCTCTACGCCTAAAACGTCTACTTGGTTGGCCCAAGATGAAGAAGAAGAAGCCTGAGATTCTGCAGAAAACAATTGATGAAATTTCACTGAGCAGCTCAGAGGGAATTCCCATCTCACTCCGACAGAGATATTCACAGCGTTCATCACTAGCTAACAACAAACGAACAATTTCAGTTAGGAACAATGTCCAGAGTCCAATTGCTAAAAAGAAATTTGCTTTCGGACTGGTACAAGGAGTTATGCACGCTATCCCACATTCAAAACCCAAGCATCGGTCTTGTTCCAGTTCATTCTCAAAATCTTCACTTTCTTCACATAGTTCATTAGATAAGCAAAAAGACATCATTGTTGAGAATGGCATGGCAGAGGCATCTTGTTGTGCTCCAACTGTTGATGTTGGACCAAATGAGCGTGGCAACAAGAAATTGATGAAACGAATATGTTTTGGTGCTTCAGGCAGCCAGAAGCAACATGAGATTTATGATCAATCATTTCCATCAATCAGTAGCTAGAATTGAAGGAGAGAAGAAGACTTGCTTGCAAGCATAGTTATGTAAGACTGCAATATATGCTTTTGTTTGATTATTAGTTTGTCTGGCATGTCCAGGATATGAAATTGTTCAATGCAAAACCTTTAGTTTGTTGCATTTTCTTAGAAATGGATACAGTTATTATGCAATGATATTTTGGAACATTACCATCAGTAGACATTGGTCTGAGCCGTTACTTAATGTTTGTTATATAAGATTCTATATCAAAAAAAGTTTTACTTTCCAACTTCCAAGTTGTAACTTTTAAATTCAATTAAATTTTAGACATAACAACTATGCACTTTTTTCGTTATTTGTTGAAGACAATTATATTAGGAGGGAAAAAATTGATCACAGAGTTATCACTTCAACAATGTTGGAATTCATGTCAATTAATTTGAACAGAACTATGAAGACCTGTTGGCTGTTAGTCTGTTACATAGCATTTGTCTTTTTAACCCAACATACTGTAAAAATAAAATACTAGGGCATACCCTAGAGCACTGCAAGAGAAAACCCTGCTTCTCGAGTAACACAGCCAGATTATGGTGGTCCAATGAACCCACCTAAGATCAAAAATACAAAGATCAGAGATCAGCTATAGCACTTGTCTTCAAGTAAATAAACGTGTAGAAAACTATGGTTCAAGACATCATATATGCAGTTGTCATCGTATTCTAGATTCGTGCAATTTTTTGGCAGAACTTGAGAACATGAAATTGCCGACCTACAAAAATTTACAGTTCTAATTGCATTTCCCTTAAACAACTGCATGGATTCATGCCGGCAGTTTTGAGATACAATAATGGAGCTCAGCTAATTGAGGGACACAAACACACACCTAGAAGACAAATATTTTTGTAGATATGTTCAAATTTCAACGTTTGATTGAGATGTATTTTGTAGAAGTAAACAAATATTGTTGGAGTCTTCTGTGTTTTGAAAATAGTTGTGCTTATTTTGTAAGATTCTTCTGATGATGGTTGTTGCCTTTTCAAATTCAACAAAGAAGTAGTATTATTTTTTATTTGCAACTTCTCATATTGATATAATTAAAAAGGAGATATACATTTCAATTTTGTTTTTCTCACTGTGTTAGTGTAAAGAAGATATATTTTTCTTATAGATTATGCTATAACTAGTTGCAGGTGTTGATATTGTCTTTCAACTGTTATCATCAACAAAAACTGGATCATAACCACCATTTGTCATGAATAGCTCATTTGAACAATCTAAAGCTGATTAGATGACTCTACAAGGACATTTGGCAAACTACGAATGCAGTAGCAGTTTTATGTTTCTGAGTTTTGACTCCCATTCCCTGATGAATACAAAGACATTTGGAGAACTAGGAATGCTGCAGATGTTACTTGTTTCTGATTACATATCTTTTTAAGCATTGTTTTCAATTATAATGTGAAGAAACAAGGATTAATCAGTAGTGACGGCAGAGGAATTTCATTCTCTTGAAATTACAATGTCGCTGAGGGTTCTTGCCATTTGTAGAGTGCTAAATGTTGGAGAGGTAACAGAGATATTCGCTTGTAAATTTCTACTGGAAAAGAAGATAGCATAGATCATAATCTGATACCGACAATACAACTTAAGATCCAAAAACAACGAGCCTGTTCTGAGATAAATACATATCTAATGCTTTCAAATTGTCCAGTTTGTATGTCTCTGCCTTGGCAGCATGCAGCTAATTAACTTTTCCTCGAGGTCATGTTCGATGTTACAGAAATATATAAATAATGTTAACTGATTGATGTTCATCAGGAAACAGGATAGAAGTGCATTGCGACCTTTACTGCCTACCGATAGATGCTCCAAATTACTAAAACACTTGATCAATAATCGACTTCAAAGTTCATCTGGTATTTTATCTGGTATTTTTATGCAAAGAAGATATATTAGACACTTAAGTACTTAACATTTATCTATCTAATGATTCCAAAGTTTGAAGGGTGAACAAGCAACAGTCGTATAATTGTGAAAATCTTGATATTGTGAATTTTTTTATCACTGTTGGAACAACTCTGAAGTTGGTAAATGTACAAGCTTTCAACTGCTAAATTCCATGATGTTCGGATCCAGTTCGAACTTATGCATGTCATTAGCATTCAAACTAACCCATGCTTCAATTCCTTCTCCAAATTTGTCGTTAAAAAGGCAGACAATATTTCCCAGGGGACTGTTAATGCCACTGGCCCAAACAGGTTTTCCCAAGCCAAAATCAGCTTCATAAAATGGAAACTTACACCAGTCAGTGAACACAAGGTTACAAGCAATCTCAGGCTTTGCAAGAGTTTTTGTCAACTCATTTAAGCCATTGGTTATTATCATTTGCCCTCCAACTGAGAGTATCATTTTACAGTTCTCCACTTCTCTTCCGACAGCTCGTGTAAGCAGATCGACAATACTTTGAAATTCAACACTTCTTTTGCCTGCCACGATATGAGCAGTCGATACTAAGAAGAGATTTCCACATTGATTTTTAGGAATAGGCGGATCTGTTCTTTCCCTCATGTTCACTGCTTGATTCACTAAAAATCCCTTAGAGGTTCCAGAATCAGCAACATGTATATCAATGATTGCTTTCCCTATAATTCCAAACACAGACTGTACCCTTGTTGGTAACGTCTCACTAAATTTGTCTAGTCTAGCCATTTCACGGATTCTTGATATGGAACTTTTATTAAAGAAAAACACCTTGGTAACAACCTTATGATCCTCAATATTTTCTTTAGCCCCGGACAATCCAAGTGGAAGACCTGAATCTTTTTTCCCAGGAAATAAAGAAGCCGAGGTCCAGCTAGGGGACATAATTGGAATGTCATGATTTTCATCAGAGCCTTCTAATAGTTGCTTTGCATTAATAGCCCATTCGTTAACGAATGTGCTGCTGGTTGACATGTCGGCAATTCTGTGTGAAGTCAACACTACAGTTGCCCATCCACCACATGCAAAAGCACTAACTTGTACAGCTAATAAAGGATGAGTGGCTTCATCACCTGCACCAACTGGACGCGGAAATAAACAATTAAGCAGCTCCATCTTCATATTCTTGGTTTGGCCAATGAAATCATGGAGCCCAACATCAACTATGGCTTCCACAAATTCAGCACCTTGATCACTACAATCAACCATGAAACTTTCCTTGATGTATCTTCCAGCAAAAGGATAGAATCTGGTTAAGACTTTCGACAGAGATCTTTTTAAGTGATCGCATCTTGAACTACTACTGAGATTATCGTTGGAGTAATATAAAACAATGGGAATATACATTGCTAAAGAAAGCTCATCTATTAATGATATATTATAGTCCCTAAGGCTTGGTGGAGTAGAGTGATATGGTTTTATGAACTCTCTGGATACGACTTCAATTTTCATGTTTTCTACTACAATATGTTATGAGGTCTCTCTGGGAAGTGCTGAACTTATAACAGATCATTAGTATTTGTATTGTTGAAAGAATGATGCTAAATTATTATAAAACTAAAGTTATAATCGATTGACAAGGAGTTTATGGTATAGTTTATATTGAGTTAACACAATGCTACTGTTTTATAGAATGTGTTTGCATGAGTAAATTAATAGTAATAAGAAAGTAGTTATGTTGGGCGGCAATGGTGATTAAATTAAGACGACAGTATTATAGATACTTACGAGGATTGTAACATAGGCCGGTTAAAGCATATTCATCAGCCTGTTTGTCATCTTAACTAATTTTAAAAATAAAAAAAATGGTTTACATAATCTCTTTGACAGTTTCAATTGTATTTCTTAATTGTCAGTTGTAGAGTGCAAATATTAAAGAAAAAGATACATGTATTTGCTAGTAAGTTCGTTGTGCAATACACAAAGAAAATGTTTTGGTGCTTCGGGCAGCCAGAAGCAACACGAGATTTATGATCGATCATAAACATCAATCACTAGCTAGAAACTAAGGAGAAAAGACTTGCTTGCAAGGAGCGCTGAGCAAAATATCGAATTTTAAAAACCAATTCGTATAAAATCGAATTGAAACTGAAAGTGAAAAATATAAAATCGAAACCGATTATTCGGTTCTGATTTAAAATCGAACAGGAGTTTGAAGTAAAGAAAAACAACAGCGCTTTTATGAAATTTAGCTTCAGAAAATTCTGCACGGTCATCACAAAATTCACACGGCTGCTTTGCATGAAACACAAAGTTTCACACACAGACGCCGCACGACAATTAAAAAATCTATGTTCCTCAATCTGTTTTTTCTTCCAATTAGAACGCCTGCTTAGCAAACTGCACGTCCAACATGCAATTTCTATTCATCATCATTTTTTTTTCAAGAACTCATTTTTTTCCTTTTTTTCTTCAAAATATTGCCTTCAAAATTTAAATAAAACACCGAGTGTCTTAAATAAATCATTCTCACATTTACCGGAAACACTTCACGTAAATTTATCAAGGCACCTTGTGGAAGTAACAAAAAAATATAATCGTCTAAAAAATACAAAAATATATTACAATAATAATACAATGATTTACATTATCAACACGTTCGGTTGCCTCCCAAGAAGCGCTCCTTTAGAGTCATTAGTTTGACTTTCAAATCACTCGGGTGAAGGCGGAATTTCCACTTTCTTGATCATCATAAACTCACCACCACAAAAAGTATCAAGAGTATCATTATTAGTTGTTTTTATCCTGCAGAAAATCTTCAAACAACCATTAGTAAAATCAAATAAAGCATTGATAATCAATAATTGAGCAAGTGCTTGTGCGGTTTTGGAAAATTTTGTGATAAAACAACGATAAAATTCAGCACCATGACAATAATAAACTCCTTTGATATTCACATGAGGTGGAGACTCAGGCGGAACACTCCTCGCTTTCTCAGGAGCCATTAGAACATCTTGGCTTATCACATTATTGATTAAAAAGACACTTTCATCTTCTCCCTCTTCTTGAGCTTCAAACGTAAGAGCCACTTTGTATGGACAATCAACTAAAATTTGAGAAAGATCTTCTTGAACAACTGTTATTACATCAATCTTGTAGGAAGTATTCTTAAATTGAGGAATCTCGTAATTAGAGGCTAGATCGAAAGCAAATTTACCAATACCCAGTAGCTGATGCACATGAGCTATGTTTCGATTTGGCAATGGTAGCTTAGGCACAAGTTGTGGAAGAAAAATAACCACCATCTCAATATTGCTTTCTTTTATTCCATCATCTTCACTCACATTTCTCCTCAACAACAACATCATCATTGGCCTTGTAATCAGTGGCATACTCCTCCACTTTATCAGTAATCACATCATCAACACAAATTGAGAAACTATCACACTCTTGATCACTTGTAAGAATTAGAGCATTCAAGTCCTCTTCTGGTTGGATAAATGAGTGTGATAAATAGTCAGGTTCCCATGATATAGAAGAACCATCTAAGTTTGCAATTTCATTCTCCATTATCAATTTTTGATTTTTGAATTCTTCAATCAACTCGGTGGTCTCATCATAACTCTTTTTCAATTTCATCAGCATATCCCACAACTCGCTCGTCTGATCAGGTTGCACATCTACATTGGTTTGAGAAACCTATAGCTCTGGTTCGAGTGGAGGATATTCATATTGTTGCAGTGGCAGCTGCTCATATGGTTGATAATATTGTTGTTGAAACTGCTGTTGATCGTGATATTGAAAATCCTGAAAATTGTTGTCCATGTACGAGAAATTTGATTGATCCATCAATTCTTGATCAAAAGTATTTAAGTACTGATTGTACCCATATCCTTCTTCAAAAGAACTCATTTGTCCCAACTGAGCACTTTGAGAATTATAAACATTGTACGAGCATTCGTAACCATAGTGAACCTGAATACCACAAACTTGACAAAAGTTGTAAGTTTTAGGGGCCACTTGTGATATCTCATTGATACTCATTGGGCGCATAGTGGGCTCTATAACTTTTAGTGAGGCAACTTCTTGAGTTCGTGCCTCCAACATGGAAGAGAGGAGTGCTAAAGTATCAACTTCATCCATTGTATACCTAAAAATACTCAACAAAGCCAAGAAAAAGCATTAAAATCTGTCTCAAGCGGAACCAAAGTTCCAATAAGACAATAGAAACAATCTAAATAACCAAACTAAAATCAACGGAAACTAGTTGTCTCCCCAGTAGCGGCGCCAAAAACTTGATCTGTTAAATTATATACCGCAAGCTCATGATATCTATTGCTAGTACAGAATGGCAAACAAGTCGTATTCCACAAGGAGACAGGTTCTATCAATTTCGATTCAATTATTATCAATTGTTTCATAAGCGAAAATGATTATGTGAGAATTTAACTAACTAATTAAACTAAATTAACACTAATTATGAGACGATAAACAAGGATGTTAAAAACCTAGGGCAATCAGGTCCACCATGCTTACACAATAACCGGCTTCTAAGCTAAAACAATCAATGTGATCATATAAGTAGAGTATATTAATATCTCTCAAGCATTAACACTCTCGATATTCTTACACAAATAATCACTTTTAGTAATTCAATCAGTTAGGTAATTAAAGCAATTGTTAATCTCTCTCTAGCATTAACGCTCTCAAAAATCCAATGATGCTCTCACACTCAAATTCAATTCTGCTAATCGTATGTGTGCCTCTAGTAATAAAATCTCTCGATCTATTACTCCTATTCGCATAGAATTAATTCATGATATCGGCCTATTACATAAATTAAACATAATAACATGATCAATTAGAATTAGCCACAACCAATCGAAATATTATGAAAATCATGCCAAATTATAGTATAAACATGGTTTCCCCTTATATGCCCTAGAAACAACCACTAGATAATAACTAAACAAGTAAAACAACTAATAAAATGGAGAAACATAATTAAACTAATAAGAATAAAGATTAAATCACATAAAAAAACCTTTAATCTTCAATCTTGTCACCAGAAGAAAATCCATGGCTTCAAACCCTAGCTTATAAGAATAAAAAGTACGTATCTTTCTCCCCTAAACTAATCATAAAATTAACTATTATATCTGATCCTATAAAACTAATAATAAAAGTATTTTTTAATGTTCTAAATATTATACAAGTAGATGTCCATTTGAGTAGGATTCTTTAATTAAAATTCGTATCTGACCTTACTCCTATATTTATGGGTTCTTCCAGTCGGGCTTTGCTTAATGGACCAACTTAGAATTAAAGATAATTTCATAAGTTTCGCGTGTACTGTAAGATCGTCAAAATCGAATTTCTGGAACTCAAGATACGGTCCAAACAGTGTAGTCAACGTCCAATAAATCCGAATTTCCATCTAATTAAGCTCCAAAATCAGCTATTTTCCTTCAAATCCTTCCAAGTTTAGAACTTCCTTGTATACTACAATAAAACATTAAAATCTATTGATTTAATATCCATATCAATGTAAAATACAATAAGTATGAGGATAAAGTCATCTAAAAAATATATAAAAATATATTTCATCATGTCTTTACAGACTTGTTGTATCTTTAAATAAGAGCACCTGCCTCTGTAAATTCACAAATACCGAATTTTGTGTCCAAACATCACAAGCCAATACTAAGTAAAATGGCCACTAATATAAGTACTCATCAACAGGCTTGGAGGTGTTATGTTCAGTTTCACTAGGTTGTTTGATTGGTGAGTTAATTTTTTCTAACATTACTAATAACAAAAATGTGATTTAATGTAATCATTTGGATAATGAATTTAGTGGCACTTCTTTTGACCTTCGGACAATGTATATTTTGTAGTTTGTCACTACTTTTTTTCGATTTGTGTAAATTTAGATGATACATTTGATTTTTTTAATTAAGCAATTTTTTTAAGAAGTTGTAATAGTTTTTATCTTTTGCGGTTTTGAAAACCGAAACCAATCCGATTGCAACCAAATCAAAATTTTTGAAACCGAACCGTCGGTTTTGGTTGTAGTTTCGGTTTTCAATTTTAAAAATTGAGGATCTTCGATTTCAATTTTATCCTAAAACCGCACTAATCCGTGATATCCCCTACTTGCAAGCATTCAGCCTCACAAGTTATGCAAGAGCATCTTCAATGAGATTATATAAAATGGTTGACTAAAATAATATAAAAGCTAAAATTTGTTGAATCTGGTGCTTTACTCCTACAGGATTAGCTATAATGGTTGGTTATATTTTGAAAATTGTGTTTTATTATTTTGAATAATATATTTTCAGCAAAAACTAAATTTTAATAATTAATATTAACACTAATTGATTAAAAAATGTGATCCTACATTTAGAATTTGAAATTAAAATATTAAAATATTATTATATATAAATATACTTACATTTTGGGAAAAAAACTATAACTAAGATAATATTTTCTAAATTACAAAAAAAGAAATATATTGTAATCAACATTTACACAACTGATTTAATTACGAATTACAACTGATTTAATTAAGAATAATTAAAGTAAAGATAAAATATAACATATTGGCTTTGCAATTAACGGAAGCAGAGAAAAATGGGAGTAAAAAAGTTCAAACCTGCTGACGTTGATTACCTCACAGGTGTGTAGGGGGATTTTCCGGTTGGAGATGCCAAATTAGAAGAGGTTGGTTATATTTATTACTGTCACTACATCAAATATGATCTATTTCAAGCCAAAAAAGTGTATTATTAGATCCCAAATATGTTACGTTAGATGTTTATGTAACGTTTTGGCCAAAATTCGGTGTTGCATTTGCTGGCGTTTCCTATGACCTCTATAACAACATTTTATGTACTTCTTGTAACATTTTTTGAAGTATTACAATAGCACTTTTTGTAACACTTTTGGCTGTTTCTGTAACATTTTTAAGGTGTTACAATAAACGAATGCAACACTTGTTTGCAACACTTATTGAGTTGAAATGTTACGAAGTCTGTATATTGCAATATTTTGATGCAACATTTTGATACCTTTTGTAATACTTTTTGTTTTTTTTGCAACAATTATCTGTAACATTATTATGCCTATTGTAATATTTTTTGATATTACTGGCAACACTCATTTGCAACAATTTTTATTAGTCCAGATTGCAATACCATGTTTCAAATTTAAATATACCATGCAAAAAAGTATATACCAAACCAAAAATGATATTTCAAATTTCCCAAATGGCAAATCCAGCAAAACACATGTCAATAAAGCCCAAACTTAGTCAGCTTTTATCACAATATCATCTAACTCATCTAACATCTGGTACTTACGTCTAAAGTTGAAACACATAACCGACTTACACCACAAGTTTAGGTACATCAAGCTGAGACTTGCTAAAGACATGATTAGGCCGACCACCCTTGCCTTGTTGTAGGCGAGCAAATTTGAGAGGGTCCTGCTGAGCAGGCATTTTAACCCACTGGCCACCACATCCTCGGCGACCTTGGTATCCACCTCCATGTTGTAGGAAAAAGTATCAACCTCGTGGACCCTCTAGTGTTGTGGATAGAGTTCAGGGTCGCCTTGTCTTTTCTATTGCAGCTGCTGTAAAGAATGATGAGCTACAACTTGTCAGCTGGCACCAAAACCTTGATGATGTGAGTTATCTTTCTCGCCTAGAATTTCAGGTTGCCTCTTTTTTATACCATGATGATAGCTACATCTAGTGACCACAGATAGCAAAATTAAATTAAAGGGATTATAGAATTTTATGTGACAATGGTCATAGGCCAAACCACTATTGTAAATAGAAAATAGCCAACAATAATTCGAGAAATCACACGTAATTTGGCAGGATTTCTAATAACGTCAACAAGCTAATAAAATATACAAATTGAATATCCTCCTTACAAGAGTACTGAAATCCCGCTCATATGTTATACAAGCATACGAGAGCTTTTAACTCTGCTATATAAACTAATTAGTGTAATATCCGTGAACTTTATTAATAATATAAATTATATTTTATGTGTAGAATAATTATTGTGGAGTATTTGGAGTCTTAATGGTTAAGGTTATTGAGTAATAGTATGTTAATGGTTGTGTCGAAAGCCCCTTTCGAATATCTTTTCATTTACAAATATCTTCAGTTGTGAGCCCCGTTTTGAAAATTCAAGGGCCCCGTTAAAAATTTGTACATCATTATTATTCCTTCATCTTTCGTATCCGAATCATTATTGGAAGATTTCTTCGTTTTATTATATTCCTTATTATCCGATACTATCTGTTATACAAGATTTTCGATAATAGGCCCTAAGCAGGTCCATAAGCGATTTGGGCTTGAAAGGAAGTTATGTTGGTATAATTCGGGCTTCGGCTCGCACCAAATGTTTTGGATGAACTGGAATGACTAAGTATAACGGGCTCGAACGAGCTTTAATCATTTTGGGCTCGCACGAGTCCCTATTTATGATGCTTAGGTACTGATGAGCCTGTGGTACTTGGGAAATAAAATGGGTTGATTTGTTAGGTTAGGGTCAAGTATTATGGGCTCTAGCCATGTTGAGTTTGGGCTCTCACCATTATGAAGTAATGGACTCGTGTTACTTATCAGAAATAAGAATAATTGAACATAGGTGAGCTCGCACCACTTAAACTACGAAAGGGTAATTTTCATATGTTTTGTGCGATGCGAGCCTGGCCAGCTCGCATCGTGGGTGAAGCCCAAAATATGGAAATTCCTATTGATGGAAAGCTTCTTGGTTCACACAGGATAGACCTGCAATCATGGAAAGAAATGTGGAGATGCCGCAAGATTGTAGGAAAACGTGTGAAGACCAAGTTATTTATGGGAACGTGAGAAGGATTGATAATCCTTGAACCATTTATGGGAACATGAGGTGGATTGATAATCCTTGAACTATTTATGGGAACATAAATCCTGACTATTTTATGGGCTTGGACTGAATGGGCTTATTCAATGACTTGTTCTCCAAGAACTTCGTGAGGCTTGATCCCTATATAAAGGGGTACGTAGGCACCTTGTATGATACACAATTGACACTCGGCAAGTGCAAGAGAAAAAAACCCATTCTCTATTCAATTTCTGAGGAGTCATCATACAAGTCCAGCCACAACTTTCCATAAACCTCCAACACACTGTTGTACGAAATTCTCCTAACAACAATTGGCGCTAGAAGGAGGGGGCTATAAGCATCTTAAGGAGACGGATGTCGAAGAACAACAAGAACGATGACAAGGGGATTGTGCACAAGAAGGATGCCACACCACAAGGAGCAAGGACGGATCCACCACCCCACGGAGAGGGAGGACCAAGCAAAATCACCCATGTCATGCCTCAAGTCGCACCGGTTACACTAGATGGCCAGAAGATCCTAGGCTACCTCGAGGGGATCGAGCTCCAATTCAAAACTATGAACGCCCGGCTAGCTAAGGTCGAGCAGAACTCAATCAAGAATGCGAAGAGGAAGGCTCGAAGGCTCAAGGGCACTAGGGACAAGAAGGACAAAACCTCTAAAAAACTCATACACGAGTTCGACGAGGTAGCTGATGGGCTAAAGAAGACCGGGTCTCTTGAGACAGATGAGATATCTCCAAGCCAGGAGGAGAGAGGCAGCCAGGCTCCGAGCGAGCCGCGACATGAGCCAGCTTCGTCCGAGGCTAGATCCACTAGTGTTTTGGATCGAATTGGGAAGAAGCTAACTGAGCACGATCTAAGGCTTAGATTGGAAAAATCTAAGGAACGGAAGGAGGCGCCAGAGAGGACTCCACCTAGAACAGAACGAAGGGAGAGGACTCCACCTAGAACAGAACGAAGGGAGAGAACAGAGCGAAGGGAAAGGACTCCACCTAGAACAGAAAGAAGAGAGAGGGCTCCACCCCAAACTCATAGAAGGGAGCGAAGGGAGAGGACTTCCTCTCACCATTCTAGTGAAGAGAGGTCTGACGAGAGAATTGGAGACCTAAGGGTTGGTGATTTGAGACGCCTGCTGATGCAGATGGAACATGAGAAGAGAGCCCCACCCTCTGCAACGGCCCCATCTCCTTTCACTCCTGCAATAAGGATGTCCCCTCTGCCCCCGGCGTTTAGAAATAACCTCGAGCTTGCCTTCAATGGAGATGCGGATCCTGCTGAATACTTGGCCCGTTTCAATACCGAGATGGAGGTCTACCAGGTGCCTGACCTAACTCGTTGTCGATTATTCACTGCCTCATTAAGGGGGAGTGCTCAACAGTGGTTTACTAAGCTAGGACCAGCTAGCATTAGCACGTGGAGACAGTTGGGAGATCTATTTCTAAGACAGTTTCAGTCCACCCTTCATTATGCCCCCCCGGTGGCTACCCTTGCAAACATTAAGCAGGGAGAAGCAGAGTCCCTGCATGACTATTTCATGCGATTTAATGCTGAGGTTCCTAGAGTTCGAGGAGCAACAGAAGAAGCCCAGAAGAATTTCCTAATTGCTGGATTGAGGGAGGGCTCTAAATTCTGGAAAACCCTACAGGCTAGGGAACCGGAAACTTTGGCCGAAGTTTATGAACAAGCGGAGCCTCACAAAAGGGTAGAGAAATCTATGAGAGATCTAAGAAGCAGTGGCCGAAGGATGGAGAAGAGAGGGAGATCTTCTAGTCCAGAAGAAAGGAGAAAGACTTTCAGAAGGAGCCCTAGCCCAAAGAAGTTTAACAAGACCAAGGAAAATAAAGAGACTGGAAGGCCTTACACAACAAAATGGCATAATCATACCCCTTTGGTGGCTTCCATTGATCATATATATGCCACTTACGCTGGGAAGGGGGTATTCAAGAAAGCCACCCCGCTAACGGAATATAGTAAAAGGGACACCTCTAAATACTGTGCTTACCATGAATCTACAGGACATCACACGGCCGATTGCCGACAATTGAAGGATGAAATTGAGAGCCTGATTCGACAGGGAAAGCTAACGGAATGGGTCGTAAAGGAAGTACGAAAGCATAAGTCTGAGTACCATCAGGTGCCCCCTCCACCCCCGATAGCAAAGGATGATGACACAAAGAGAACTGCTAGAGAAGATAGCATTCACGTTATTATTGGAGGACCTCATGTGGGAGGAGATAGCAAGAAAGCCATGGAGAGATATGCCCGAGAGGCAAAGGACCGTCCTCTCACCAACGTTCATCGTCTTGAACAAAGGCCTCCCCACCTGTTCACAAAAGAGAGGGATGACATTATGTTTAGTGAAGAAGATGCCAAATGGGTGCACCACCCTCATGCTGATGCTCTTGTTGTGAGGATGAAAATCGGGTCTACCAATGTATATCGGGTACTGGTGGACAATGGGAGCGCTGTAAATGTCTTAACCTACGACACTTACAAAAAACTTGGATTCCTGGACAGAGAGTTGGCCTCAAGCGGAAACCAGCTCTACGGGTTCACCGGGGCTTCAGTAGGAATTCGGGGAACAATCCAGCTACCGGTCAGTTTGGGAGACAACCCCCACGTGGCCACACAAATTGTCACTTTTACTGTGGTGGACCAGCCGTGTGCTTATAACGCCATCATTGGGAGACCACTCCTTAAGGAGATGAGGGTAGTTACCTCTGTCTACCACTTAACCATGAAGTTTCCAACTCCTACAGGCATCGGACAAGTGAAGGGATGCCAATATGACTCAAGGGTATGCTACAACCAAGCCGTGAAAGGGGCAGAGAAGTTAGATGTTCGACGAGAAGTGGCAGACCTTAGGGAACAAGAGCCCGTGGAAGATGGTGAGGAGAAGAAAAGGAAGCGTGTGGACACTCTCATGTCAGATGTTTGTAACATGATATCTATAGAGGAGCTCCCGGAAAACTACTTTGAAAATTTGGGAATTGAAGTGGAGCCTCGGCCCGGGGCCTTAATGATGGAACCCTCTCAACCCATAATGACACTGCAGGAAGGGATAGTAGAGGAGGCTAGTGATGATGAAGAGAGCCCAGAACAGATGGCCGCTAGGTTGAATAAAGGCAAATGGGTGAAGAAGGAAACTTCAATCTTAATAAACCTACCAACCGGGGTCTCCCGAGAAGTCACTATCACAACAGAAGGGAACCTCCCACAGGAAGAACCAAAGGAATCCATCACCAATGGGGGTCATCCTAGCATCACTGAGATAGGAGAGCCTAGCAGGGATATAAGTTTCGATGAAGATTTGGACCCAAGAATGCCTCCCCTACCAGACGGAGCTGGAACATTCGAGGATATCATTCCTATCTTGGTGGATCCAAATGACTCGGCTAAAGTTTTGAGAATTGGAGCAAATCTCGGCCCCAACATAAGGAATAGTCTCGTCTCATTCCTCAAAGAGAACCTGGATGTGTTTGCATGGTCTCACGCCGACATGATAGGGATCGACCCAGAAGTGATGTGCCATAGGCTAAACTTAGATCCTAGCAAGAAGGGAATAAGGCAGAAGAGGAGACCTGTTAGTGGAGAGAGGGCAGAGGCCCTCAGGGAATAGGTGGACAGGTTGATGGAAGTCGGGCTCATCAAGGAGTCATTCTACCCGACTTGGTTGGCTAATCCTGTGCTGGTGAAGAAGCCAAATGGAAAATGGAGAACTTGTGTGGACTTCACCGACTTAAACAAAGCTTGTCCGAAAGATAGCTTCCCTCTTCCTCGTATCGATCAGCTCGTGGATGCTACGGCAGGACATGCATTGTTAAGCTTCATGGATGCCTACTCAGGCTATAATCAAATTCCTATGTATGGGCCAGATCAAGAACACACTTCGTTCATCACTGATCGAGGCCTATACTGTTATATTGGGATGCCTTTCGGGCTAGTGAATGCAGGAGCAACTTATCAAAGATTGGTGAACAAGATGTTTAAAGATCACATCGGGAAGACAATGGAGGTGTATGTTGATGACATGCTTGTTAAGTCAAAGGAGGCCAAAGATCACATGCGACACTTGGCAGAAATGTTCACTATCTTACGGATCTACAGAATGAAGCTCAATCCCCAGAAATGCCTGTTTGGAGTAGAGTCGGGAAAGTTTCTAGGATTCATTGTTAACCACCGGGGAATTGAGGCTAACCCGGCCAAGATCAAGGCTCTATTAGAGATGAAGTCACCTCGAAAGGTGAAAGATGTGCAGAGTCTCACAGGGAGGATCGCGGCATTAAATAGATTCGTCTCCAAATCTTCTGACAAGTGCCATGAGTTCTTTAAAGCTATTAAAAAGGTGGGCAAGAATTTTCAATGGACAGAGGAATGTGAAGAGGCCTTTCAGAATATAAAGAAGCATCTGAGCACACCACCCTTACTGTCTAACCCACAACAGGGGGAGGTACTGGTGCTTTATTTGGCTGTGTCTGAGTATGCGGTGAGTGCGGTGCTAGTTCGAGAGGAAGGCGATACTCAGCTCCCCATATACTATATGAGCAAAAGGCTAGTCGGTGCAGAGACTCGATACTTGAACATGGAAAAACTGGTGTATGCTCTAATCCTCGCCTCAAGGAAGCTTCGTCCCTACTTCCAAGCTCATAAGATCGAGGTGAGAACTGCCTATCCTCTTAGGCAAGTGTTGCACAAACCAGAAACCTCAGGAAGAATGTTGAAATGGGCGGTCGAGCTAGGACAATTTGACGTGGAGTATAAGCCTCGGGTCGCGATTAAAGGGCAAGCTCTGGCAGATTTTGTGTTGGAATTCTCACCTCAAGTAGAAGAGGACTCTAGGGCCTTGCAAATTTACCCAGAGGTGACAATGGAGGAAAATCAGAATAGTGCCCCTTGGTGGAGCCTATATGTTGATGGGGCATCTAATGGAGATGGAGCCGGAGCTGGATTCGAGTTAGTGAGCCCAGAAGGATGTAGAGTGAAGAGGGCTGTTCACTTCACTTTTCATGCAACAAACAATGACGCTGAGTATGAGGCCTTGATCAATGGATTCAAGTTGGCATTAGAGCTGAAGGTGGAAAACCTTAACGCTTTTAGTGACTCCATGATTGTGGTATACCAGATAAATGGAGGGTATCAGGCACGAGGGCCTAGAACGGAGTTGTATTTGCGTTGTGCAGAGAGGTTAATCAAGCTATTTAATGAAGTCAGCCTAGAGCTCATCCCTCGAGGCCAGAATGAGACGGCGGATGAGCTTGCTAAGTTCGGTTCACGTCGCGAGACCACTCTGTTAGGGTCAACACCCTTGGAAATACAGAGGAGGCCTAGCGTGCCAGAGGTAGAGCTCATGGTTGTGGCAGAACAGGCTACATGGATGTCTCCACTCTTAGCTTATATCAAAAATGGTGTGTTACCAGATGACAAGAATGAAGCGCGGCGGATGCGATATATGGCTGCAAGATATGCAATATATGATGGAGACTTGTATAGGAGAGGCTTCAATGTGCCCCTACTCAAGTGTGTTGATGGAGATGCGTGCAATTATATACTAAGGGAAGTTCATGAAGGTATCTGTGGTAATCACTCGGGGGGTAGCTCATTGGCACAAAAGATACTTCGTCAAGGATACTACTGGCCGTCTCTCAAGAAAGATGCTTTTGAGTTTGCTAGAGCTTGTGACAAGTGCCAAAGGTATGCAAATTTTCATAACAGCCCGGTGGCACCTTTAACCTCACTCATGAGCCCTTGGCCCTTTGCCATGTGGGGGATAGATTTGATTGGAGAATTGCCCAAGGCTAAAGGCAGTGTGAAGTACGCTGTGGTCGCTGTGGATTACTTCACTAAGTGGGCAGAGGCTGAGCCCTTAGCCACAATAACTGCAAAGAAGCTCATTGATTTTGTGTATCGAGCTATTGTCTGTCGATTTGGAATACCCTACAAGTTGATCTCAGATAATGGTAAGCAGTTTGACAGTAAGGAGATGAGAGAATTTTGTGACCGGTTGGGAATGCTGAAGAGTTTCAGTGCAGTGAGCCATCCACAGACAAATGGTCAGACTGAGGCAATCAACAAAATTTTGAAGCACACGTTGAAAGCAAAGCTTGAGGATGCTAAGGGAAATTGGTCAGAGGAACTTCCACAAGTTCTATGGTCTTATAACACCACTCCCCGAACCACAACGGGTGAGACCCCCTTCTCCTTGCTGTATGGATGTGAGGCTATGGTCCCGGTAGAAGTGGGAGCTGGATCTTTTAGAAGAGCTCATTATGACCCAGAGAATAGTGAGAAGAATCATCGTCTTTACTTAGACATGATTGAAGAAACACGGGTTGATTCCCAAGCAAGGCTGCTAGCATATCACCAGAGAACTACCAGGCATTATAACCGCAAGGTGAGAGCCCGACCTTTCCGGGTAGGGGACTTGGTTCTCCGTCGAGTCATGCCTAACACCAAGATAGTTAATCATGGAGTGTTTGGTGAAAATTGGGAAGGCCCATATCAGATCAAATCAGTTTTATGGGAGGGGACTTATCATCTCAATGACATACGAGGAAAGCTCATACCAAGGGCTTGGAATGCTGAGCACTTGAGGAGATATTATCAGTAGTTTCGATCTATTTAAGACTTAGCATGCATTGATATTTATCCTAAGTCTCGGGGGGTAGTGTCATATAGGCACCTTCCCTTGGCATACAATGTAATAAGTCTAGGTCTATTATTATTTAAGAAGATGGAGGTTTTTATTATCTAAATAAAGTTGAAGTTTATTGAGCATTAAGAAAATTTTACTTTCTTTTTATTTTGGATTGGGCCTCGGCCCATCAATTATGCAAAAAAAGAGCTTGTGCGAGGCGAGTCCTCTCTAGAAACGAGCTCAGGAAAGTTGGGAAAATATTAAAAAATTGAACTAGAAGTTTGTGCGAAGTGGGTCTAAATACGATGCGAGGTGGGGCCTCGCGTGAACAGAGAAAGTTGGCATGAAAATATTTTTGATTGGGCCTCGGCCCATTAGTCAGAAAAGAAATTTTTTGCGAGGCGAGGCCTCTTTATATGGCGAGTTTGTGCGAAGCGAGGCCTCTATAGGAGGAGAGTCTCATAAGCTTGTGGAGTATTTGTGTGAACTCAATTTTATGTGAAGCAGATCAACTTAAACGTGGTAGAACTCTGTGCGAGGCCCATAAAAGCGAGCCCTAACAGGTCGGAAAATCAAAGTATGGAAACTTTGTACAAGTGGAACCTGGTGAAAATTGGGCGCATACAAAAACAATAACAATAGAAAGATGCAAGATATGAATGATAAATATAAATAGGGTGCGACCACAAAGTACTTGGAAATTGTTAAAATATTAACTGGCCATAAAGTTTTACAAACTGCGAGGCAAACGGGGTGCCCGCATCCCCAAAATAGACGTTCAAGATTGAGGAGTTTCATCATTGCCCCCTTGTGCGGTGCGAGCCTCCTCTGCGAGCCGAGCCTCTTCTTCCATTTCAAGACGAAGCTTCGCAGCATAGCTCACAGTGGCGGCGCCTAGAGGACTCCAATCAAAGTCAGGGCACTTCACCATAAAGCCCTTCATAAATTTTTTGGAACCTAGGGCCTTTGCATCCCTAACATCTGCGTCCCGGCTCGCTTCGAGCGCTGAGAGCTTGGCCTCGAATTCAACGCCTTGGGCTGCCAGTTTAGCCTCGAACCCAGCAACTTGGGTCTTTAGAGATTCGCTCTCGGAAGTAGCGACAGTTAGGGCAGTAGAATGCTCCTATTTCATTTTTCCCACAAGTGCTCGGGACTCGCGCAAATCTTTTTCAAGACTTGTGGTCGCATCAAGGACACTTTGCTTTGCTTCCTCAGTCAACTTCACATTCGCCCGTCTCGCTTCGTCTAGCTTGAACTTTAAGACTTTGTTATCCTTATCAAGGCGCGCGCTGGCTTGACCCATGGAGCGAAGCTCTTTGTTCCTGTTCATCTGCCTTATGAATACCTCGGCTGTGGCCTTGGTAAGAGCATCATTGTTGGCCTCGAACGAGCCAGTGGTCCACTCCCTCAAATCACCCTCAGAAATGTGTGGCCCAGCGAGTCGAACCAGTGTACTAGCCACAACATTCCCTTGGGGAGGGGGAGGGAGTTCCTTGTGAAGCCGCTTGGACGGTTCGATTTCCACGGGGCCATCTTTGGAGTGTTTTGTTCTTTTCTTAGGTGGAGAGACCCCCCCAGTCTTGAGATATTCAGTAAGAGTAGTTTTTTGAGAAGGGATCTCTTTTGGTTTTAACACACGGTTCGAGCCCCCGGCGTGCGAGCCGGCCTGGCTGGCAATAAGGACGGCTTGAACATGAGTTTCCTGTTCAGCCAAGAAGGGAGGTGGAGAAATAGCCATTCCTGCAATAAAACGAGGACAAAAGAGTTAGTCAAAAAGCATATTTGATAAATAATATAAGACAGGATGCGAGGACTTCAATAAACAACGGTGCGAGCCGGAGGCTCGCACCGAGTATGGAACTTACTTTTTCTTTTTCTTTTGGACACCTTATTAGGGGTCAATCGAGTTCCCTCTTTTAGAAAACCGTACTCGATAAGGTTGGCCGTTGTGATTAACTTTTTAATATTTCGATCAGCAACAGGGGTGTTCAAAAGGTTGTCGGCGTTAATTTTGTCTTGGCCGGTTAGTCTCGTTCTAACAGGGGGCTCTGTTAGAAAGGCAAAGCAAGTGTTAGAATACAATAACGGTGCGAGCCTAAAAGGAACGGTGCGAGCTAAAAAAATCAATTTTTACTTACCAGGGTCATAATAAAAGTGAGTTTGGACTCTAGGGACTTCATGAATGTAGAAGAAAGGATTTTTCCAGCGACCAGAATTGCTGGGCCCTCCATGGATTAACTTCTTTTTATTGTAGCATGCCCACACAGAAAAATAAAAGTACCCAAAATCATATGAGTGCTTGAGGGTCAGGAAATATCCAAGTTGTCGAGCCGTGAGAGTAGGGTACCCTTGTTTTTTGTAAAGTATATACAGTGCTATGGCAGATCTATAGCCGTTGGGATTGATTTGTAGCGGTGCGAGCCCATAGTACTCCAAAACCTCTTGAATAAAAGGATGGAGGGGTGCACTAATTCCTAACTTCAACAGAAAAGAAGAAAGAACCATACGGGGCGCTCGACCTCCATTTTCTTGATGATCGAATCGGTAACACCTCATGTGCGGTGCAGGGAGAATTATACGTCCCGCTGGCCTAAATTGATTCACTAGGTCACAAAGATTGTCCTCGGTTAATGAAGTGGACATGTCTCGACAGGCTAGAATTTTTCCCTCCTCTTGATTAGGGGTTGAGCTCTCGTCGCCGTCTGGAATTATGCGTTTTTTAAGAAATACCTCCCCTTCAAGCTCGGGCTGTTTGATGGGATCATATGGAATTGGGGACGGTTCGGGCACATAAGCATAGTTACAAAAATCTGTTTCTTTTGATACATCTGCTACCTCCTCGCTAGTAGGGCTGTCATATGACCAAGTCGAACTAATGTCATCATCCTCATTCTGTTCGAACCCTTCTTGAGGAGTAACGGTGCGAGCCACCTTTTTTCCCTTACGTTTTTCGTAAAAAGCGCTTCCCAAAGAGCTATCTGTGGACTCTGAGTCAGATATATTTACTGGATTGTTTGCTGAGCACGATGCGAAGCGAAGCTTGTTCTCTCTTTCCTGTAAAAGCTGTGCGACGCGAGCATCTGCTTCCTCTTGACTAAAAGGTAGTACAAGACGATTGAATAGGGAATCAAGACCAAGTGAACTGTAAATACTTGGCCCTATTTTCTTGTCCCTCCATGAATATAAGTCCTTCTCTCTAGTGTAATTTTCTGGGGCAGAATTTGGGTCGAGTTGAAGTCCAAGCGAACTAGACCCACTGGCTCGCATCACACTTTCAATCTTGGCTATGTTGGCCGCCCCTTCAGGAGTGATGGCCGAATTTGGGGAAATAGGCTGGCTTAGGCGACCTGAGATGGAGGTCAATTCCCGTTGGAATTCCTTTGAGCCTCTAAGCTCAGGGGGGTACTGGTTCAAAGGGGAGTGAGTAGCTGAAGAATGAATCGAGCCCGGTGTGTCGCCGGGTGAGCCCATGGAGATGGATGGGGTCGCACTCGACATCTGAAAAAAGATGGTGAAGGTTAGTGTGTGCCCCTAAGAGGAAAAAGAAGTAAAAATTCCTAAGTGTCCTCACATCGCGTTAAGAATCATACTACTGCGTTCGATACGAACACAGATTGTATTAATAAACTCAGGTTCGGCTCGAACCGTGAGTTGGGAACTCCTCGATAAGAAGGCCCGGTTCGCAAAAATTACCTCGAACAAATAGTATAATATAAACAGCAAAACATATGAATCAAAGGATGTTTAGAGAAATAAAACTTACTTTGTGAAGAACTGGAAGATGAACTCGAAGAACTACTGGAAACTTGCCGGGAAGTGATGATAATTCTCGCCGTGTTTGATCCTTGAGCAAAATTGACAGAGTTTTGTTACTGTTTTTGATGAAATGAAATTATGGTAGGAAGTTTTGAGGTATTTATAGAGGTGAGGAGAGAGAATGTGGGGGACGCGTGTCACCATGTGAATGGACGACACATATTCCCACGAATAGCTGTAAGCCATTATGAATGGACACACACCTGATTGTGGTGTGCGAGCCGGGCAGAGGGCTCGAACCGCAGTGATTGATGAAAAAATGAAAATTCCTTATTTTGCTAAGGAATTTTGGGGGGTAGTTGTTATACAAGATTTTCGATAATGGGCCCTAAGCAGGTCCATAAGCGATTTGGGCTTGAAAGGAAGTTATGTTGGTATAATTCGGGCTTCGGCTCGCACCAAATGTTTTGGATGAACTGGAATGACTAAGTATAACGGGCTCAAACGAGCTTTAATCATTTTGGGCTCGCACGAGTCCCTATTTATGATGCTTAGGTACTGATGAGCCTGTGGTACTTGGGAAATAAAATGGGTTGATTTGTTAGGTTAAGGTCAAGTATTATGGGCTCTAGCCATGTTGAGTTTGGGCTCTCACCATTATGAAGTAATGGACTCGTGTTACTTATCAGAAATAAGAATAATTGAACATAGGTGAGCTCGCACCACTTAAACTACGAAAGGGTAATTTTCATATGTTTTGTGCGATGCGAGCCTGGCCAGCTCGCATCGTGGGTGAAGCCCAAAATATGGAAATTCCTATTGATGGAAAGCTTCTTGGTTCACACGGGATAGACCTGCAATCATGGAAAGAAATGTGGAGATGCCGCAAGATTGTAGGAAAACGTGTGAAGACCAAGTTATTTATGGGAACGTGAGGAGGATTGATAATCCTTGAACTATTTATGGGAACATGAGGTGGATTGATAATCCCTGAACTATTTATGGGAACATAAATCCTGACTATTTTATGGGCTTGGACTGAATGGGCTTATTCAATGACTTATTCTCCAAGAACTACGTGAGGCTTGATCCCTATATAAAGGGGTACGTAGGCACCTTGTATGATACACAATTGACACTCGGCAAGTGCAAGAGAAAAAAACCCATTCTCTATTCAATTTCTGAGGAGTCATCATACAAGTCCAGCCACAACTTTCCATAAACCTCCAACACACTGTTGTACGAAATTCTCCTAACAACACTATCAATAGTATCTGTTTTGTTCAAAAAGGAAAAATTATTCCGTACCCTAATTGTTTAGGGCGATTGATATATCGTTCATATCAATAATACATCTATTATAGCCCCAGTATTCTTGAGCATTCGTTATATAAATGATATGTATTGATATGGATAGTATCAGTCCTTGTGGATAACTATCACCTCGTAAAACGTGAACTTTACTTTATTAAAGGTTTAAAGCGATCCAGTGGATCGATATCGATCCAAAAATGTCGTTTGGGGTATTATTTTCCACTAAGTATAAAAAGACGAATCGTACATTATCCTTCGTATAATCCGTATTACATATATACAAAAATATAAAAATTCCTGAACCGTGTTCTTCGTGGTCTCGAAGATTAAACTTAATCTTGAAAGTGTTATTGGAATCCAAATCTCAAGTTCAAGTACTCAAATCAAAGCTCTTGATCTCTAGTTTCAGAATCTTCAAACCATATCATCATCTTGTAATTTTTCAATATTCGAATTAAATTAGGGTTCTTGTTCGAATTGGGGATTTCTTTTCTGTTGATTCTCTGTTCAATTGATTGCTTCTAACATGTTCCTAGGGTTCTAATTAGTAGGAATCCATGCTTTAATTTCATGTTTGTGTTCGTTTTTGAAGAATTTAATTTTCGGGTTTTTACCTGAATTTTCTTTTTAATAGTCTGTTCTTGTTATTGATCTGACATGATTTTGGATAAAGGGCTTTGATTGTGTGTGTTCTTAGCTTTGATTTAACACCAAGAACGTAGAGTTTCATGTAAGACTTAGTGAGATCGTGTTTTGGCCGGAAAAACCAAACCCGGTTGGGTTGACTGGATTTTTAGAACGATTCCGTGATGTTTGTGGGATGATATGATGTGGGTTGTGTTTGTTTTTTTGTCCTGAGCAAAAGCCCTCAAAGAAACGTAAAGTTTGGTACGTTTTTGGCCGAGAACGGAATCCGGTGGCCGGACGACCGGCCGGATTCTGGAAAACCCAGTTTCCGGCGGGTTGTTCTTGGCGACCCGGAAATGTTCTTGGTGACCCGTTTTGAAACCCTAACCCGACCCGGTTTCAATCTTCAAAACCCTAAATTATTTTCAGGAAACTGTTTTTGGATTTTATTTTTAAAAATAATTCGAAAATATTTTAAATATTTATAAAAATCATATTTTTATTTTAAAAATACATTTTATTTTCAGAAAATTTTGTAAAATTATATTTATTTATTTAAATTCGAAAACTGATTAAATTTAATTATTTTAATTATTTTTGATTAATAATTAATTTATTTGATTAATTGATTTAGTTTATTAATCAGTTAATTCTTATTAATTAATTATTAATTAGATTTAATTAATTTAAATTAAGTTTAATTATTTTCTAGCTTGATTTAATTATTTAAAAATAGTTTGAGTGTTTGTAAATTGTCAATTAATTTTGTATTAATTGATTAAATTTTTTTTAAATACTTATATTGGGATTAATAATCCGATTTTTGATTTAAAAATTATTTGTGACTTATTTAAATTTAAATAAGCATCGGATATTGTTTTAAAAATGTTTATAAGTGCTATATGGTTTATATGAGTTGAATAATGTGTTTTATTGTCCGTAAATGCTTTGTATAAGGGCTAGTGTCTAAGTTTTTATTTTCGTAAAATAGAACGAGCGTCCGATAAATGCTATTAAGTACCCGATTACTTGTTTAGACTTAAAAATGGTTATGAGTATATGTCGAAGGTAGAACGAGGATAGTTAGACTTATTATTATGAGTTGTTTATTATAGAATCGAGTTCCCGAAGCAAGGGAAAGGAGAAGGTAGAGTAAGCGAGATAGACCGAAGTCAGCTACGTAGACCAGACAAGTATTTGTGCCTTTACTTGTTGATTCAATTGATATTGTTTCCAATGATTATGCATGTTACCATCAGAACAATTCAGATTATTCAATCTTTACTCCGTACTTGAGCAAATGATGCTATTTCCTTGAATATTCCTAACTCTTTGATTAATTCACAATCATGTTGAATATCAGAAACCTTCACCTTCAATTCAGTTTATATTGATAATAACCATTATTGACCTTCTTAAATGAGTACGTTGTACCATTGAAACCATTCCTAATCTATTTCTCGAACTTCATTTGATATTGAGCAGTTGAAGCTCTTTTGCAACTATTATACCTTGTCATTGTGTACTTATCTTGTGATGCATATTATTGTTTATACTCTGTGATAGAATTGACATGTTTTTAAAATGGGACCAATAATGGTCGGAATAATTTAAGGCCAAGATGGCCATGGATCCTAGTGGAGGACTTTGCTAAAAGCAAGTCCGGGGTTGATGCGTGATTGATCAGCAACTCAACCTTTTGATTTGAAAAATGTAGAAGTCCAATTCTAATCCCTTTTACTCCCATTGAGATTGTTAAAAAGCATATGTTTGGCTTAAACCTTGTTGATTCAGATAATTGTGATCTTCCTTTCATTATGGAACTGTGATTGATATATATTATGCTTGCTGAGCACTTGTGGCTCATACTTGTTTTGTTTTTAACCCCATTCCAGTGAAGCGAGAATATGAGCAGACACAGCGCGAGCGATAGTTCTCCAGCGGATAGGAGACCATCTCGAGTGGTTATCATTGGCAGGGTAGTTGTCTATTTTGTTAGTTAGACTAGACGTCTAGCTTTGAACTTTAAGTTGTGTAATATTAATAACTCTGAAAACTGGTTTGTAATAACTTAGAAGCTTGTTCAATGCCATAATATGAACGCGGTCTTGGTTAAGGGGTGTTTTATGTTATTATTATATTATGCATGTGTTATATCCAGGTATATTGTGTTTCGTTGGTCGAGTGACTCCCCAAACCTGTGCCCCGGGTTTGGAGGGCGTCACAATTAGAGTATCTGATATCATGCAACTAGTACCAGTAGAAAGCTAATTTTAGATTTGAGAAATAATTAAATAAAAAAGGTCTCTATTTATATGCAAGTACAGAGTATTCAAGTCTTAATTTGTGAAGTATTGTTTAGTCAAAGTTGACAAAGCTATTGTTTATTCAAAATGACATGATAAAACAAACCTCGGCTGCATCAGAAATCAAAAGCAGGACAAAGTCAATACAAAGCCACTGTCATATATAGTCTCTCATATATCTCCTAGGGTCCCACTCTCTTCGATATAGCCAGCAACACTGACATCGGCTAATAAACGAGAACCCTTCCTCAAACCTTTATTAAAACATCAACATTAGTACATACAAAAAATAAATATGTAGCAATTTCCTAGAAGGTAATAAGCTAAAATTGTATTGTGACATTAATTTTTACAAGAATGAAAGGAGGCTTCAATCTTAAAACAAAGAGTGTATGTACTTTTGACATTATCTTCATAAATCATACTTCCTGCACTTGCATTTAGTTATCTAGTGACAAGTGCATATCTACAGAAGCACAACCTTTTCCGGTATGTTGTCCTTAAGCTCTTCTCTTCTGTCGTTTGGAATTTTCAGAGTGAATGGAGAGCATACACCATGTATCAGAATCCTACAACTTTATAACGCATTGATTTTCTCACACTTGACACACGCCTATAAAATATGAACTTATAAGGCGGTAGACCAGGGCTGCACAACTTGCCAATATATTAAAACAATAAATAAATAAAAAAAGGTTAAACCAGAAAGGGATAAATCAGAGAGACTGGCCTAATAAACTTGTGTTACATTGTACACCATGTAACTTTGTATATGCAAAGATGGTAACATTGTAATGAGAAACAAAGTTAACATATGTCTAACATTGATATTGTTGATAATTTGATATTATCTACCCATATCCATCACAACTATCATCATAAAATTTTTGCACATTACAATCTTTCTCACTCTCGTCTTATTTATCATATTCATGTACCACCATCTTACCTTGTATTTTTTCATCTTATTCATAACTAATTTCATTACATACAACATCATATAAAATTAATATTTACCTCCACCCTCCCATTCCCAAAGTGTCTATAGACATATATACAAAAAAAGAGATAACATAGGTAAAAAATTATAATATAAGAACTGAACATATTCTCTATGACCATAAGGGAAATATAAGACACGACTTCCAATAGCAAGAAGGGAAACAAGAGGACTATCACACACATGCCAAGTTCACAATTTAGACATCTTTTCCCCCCTGTAAATTGTACATAGAGATAGCTATCTATATTTAAGATAGGCCTGTAACGTGTCGCGGATTTCGATACTAAAATCACATTTGTAAACCATTTATCATAAAAATCTTTGCATCATCAATACAGAAAAGAAGCATAACTAGGTACTATCATTCAGGGGAAACTCTATGCATATGCTAAAGTCAAATTTTTTTTTTATAACAGAAGTTGAACCTTTAAATTAAAGTACGAAAGAACCATAGAAACCAAATTATACTCATACATTTTCTTTTTAAAACCATACAAAATCCACAAGAAAATGGGATGCTGAAAATTACCAAATTTTCCCAATTCAGTTTTCAAGTACCGAGTATGTCTTGCACAAAACCTTGATGGCAATGCCGATGGGTGCACGAGGTTGTAGCAACATGAGCCTCTACAATATAACAATAATGTTAAATGCTTAAAATACAGGGGAAAAGAGCAGCAAAACCTATGCATTCAGGAACTCTAGTTCAACAACTGCCTCCCAAAATAAGTTCCCATAATTAATAGAAGCTAATGTACAGAAAATTAAAACAAAAATCCCACTAATTTAACACCAAATTAACACTAACACAAACCAAATTGCAACTAATTTAACACGAAATTCCCACTAAACACTCCAAATCACAACTAATTTAACATGAAATTAACACTTAAAAACACAATATTTTACTAAAGAACAAAAAAATACCTTAAACAAAGTGGTGCCTTCAAGTACCAGCTTTAATCTATCCGAATGAAGAACACAAAATATAATCGAACATGTATCTTGTATATACATATAATTGAAAACTTTAACACGCATACATACATATATAATATAATCCAACATACTCTTGTCATATAAAAAAAAAATTGTACTGTATTTCTAATCGAACCTAATTGGTTTTAGGTAGTGAAGCCCTAAACGAATTTTTGCTTTAATCGGTTTTGGGGAGTGAAGCCTTAATTTATTTTGTGCTATATCTAGGGTGTGAGAGCAGAGTGTGAGAGAGATGAGTGTGAGAGATGTGTGTGAGAGATGAGTGTGAGAGATGTGTGTGAGAGATGAGTGACAGAGAGCGAGATAGGTTTTGTGTATTAAAAATTTATTTTTTGAGTTTTTGTGTTTTGGTACCAAAATTTTGGGGCCAATTTTTAGCCACCCAACTAAAAACTTAAACTCCCGCCTACAAATTTCAGTCAATTTAACCAAAAACATAACGTGTATTGTAACGTTTTTCCAAAAGTATTGCAATTGATAAAATGCTATTTTTGCTTGCAACACATTTCTTTTTTATACAACACTTGATAAGTGGATTTTTAATCCACTTGGAACGCTTCATATCGGCTTAAATTGATGACTTGAACTCAAGTATGTGGTGTGTTTAATGTGTTTTCATTAAGTTTTGCAGAACCAAGAGTTGGAGGTTAATTTGATTAAAATTCGGATTTTCCGGGTAGGTTGCGCAGTCTTCACTGTTTTGGCCATATCTGGAGTTCTACAAGTCCGATTCTGACGATCTTACAGCTCACGCGAAGAGGACAACATTTTCTATAATTCTAGGCAGAAGGTTCTGCGCGGGCGCCCAGGAATTGTACTGGAATTCTGCGCGGCCGCCCAGGAAGTCAGAATCGCCAGAAATTGCCAGAATTCGATTTTAATAAGGAAATTTTCACAAATTCGACTTCTAATCATTATGGTAATTGCTTGGGGCGGCCAGAAACTTCCAGAATCAGTTGTAAACATGGAATATGCAATTCTTATTGCATTCAAAGATGGAAATTGCCGTAATTCTATTCTAACTCAAAAACGGCAATTGCTTGGAAGAGGGACAACTTGGAGCTATAAATACACACCTTGGGGGGACATAATCAACACATCACAATACATCACAACACACCAGAGATCAGATTCAATATTGGAGCACAAGATCGAGGAGCCAAAAACGAAGAACGTGACTACGAGGAGATCTAGACATAGTTTTTTCTTGTATTCTTCAATTTTAGTGCAACTTTTGGATGCTTCCGGATTTGTCCTCTAAACCTTTAACTCTTATTCATATTTACATCATTGATTTCTTGTTTTTCATCATGCTTTCATCAGAACCCACGATGATGAACGGTTCTATTATGAACTAATCATTGTCGTGGGATTCTAACGAATTTATTTATGGATTTTAGTAGTTAATTGTTTTAAAGATGTGTGTGTGATGGCTAATTGATATCCTAGTTTGGTTGTGCTTATTCTTCTTGGATGCGTAGCTAACATCTAAGATTGTTTGTTAATCTCTATTGAATGCGAAAGTGGATATAGAGGTTTGGAACTTGCCATGCTAGCATAGGTTTATGTATGTTTGTCATGCATGATTCGTAGGTGATTTTAACCATCTTACATGCCCTATGTAATCTGACTGGATAACTTGCTCGTTAAACCGTTATGTTTTCAAATCTTATAGACATATAGGGTCTAAGAATAATTGGTGTCTGCTTAACTTCTATCTATTTTGTGGATGTTTAAGTGGTTTGGTATACGTATACTGAAAGGTAGCGTGTACTGATTTCGTGTTATCCGATTAGTTTTCACAACCGTCACATGCATTGATTAAAGACAAAAGACTCTGAATGAAGTACTTAATAAAGTTAGGATCCCATGTTTTATTCTCATATACATAAATCGATTTTAATCCTCTTAGTTAGTTAATTCTTAGTTTAATAATTTGTTCTCTAGTTAATTTTAGATAAGCAAACCCAAATTGTTAATTGTCTTAGCAGTGGATAAAAATCATACATTGTTGCATAGGTACATTAATTGAATTGAACACCTCATTAGATCTCTATGGGAACGAACTTGACTTATTCGTATATTACTTGTGACCACGTGCGCTTGCGTGATTTTGTGCTAACAAGTTTTTGGCGCCGCTGCCGGGGATCATCGGTGTTTTAATTTATTTTATGTGCTTGTCATCAGTGGTCGTTAGAGTTCACTGACTCGGATTGTAGTTGTTTGTTCTGTGTGTTTCAGGTACTTGAACGTGTATGCGAACACGTTCTCAGACTCGTAAATTGGAAGAAGAAAGATTAAAGTTAGTAAAGATGGGAGACGTTCCAGAAGGAGTAGCACCTGCAGCTAAGGCTTTGAAGGACTATTCTCAGCCAAAGATCAATGATATTCAGTCGAGTATTGTCAGGCCGGCTATTGCAGCTAATACCTTTGAAATCAAGCCTGGCATGATTCAGATGGTGCAGAATTCAGTGCAGTTTGGGGGTGCTCCAACGGAAAATCCTAATATGCATATTAGGGATTTCATCGAGATTTGCGACACCTTCAAGACCAATGGAGTGTCGGAAGATGCCGTGAAGCTGAGACTTTTCCCATTTTCTCTGAGGGATAAGGCTAAGGGCTGGTTGCACTCTCTACCAGCAGGTTCTATTACTACATGGGAGGATCTTGCTCAGAAATTTCTTACTAAATTCTTCCCCATGGCTAAAACTGCTGCGATCAGGAATGCTCTTACTCAGTTTTCTCAGCATTCTGGAGAAACTTTATGTGAAGCTTGGGAGAGATACAAGAAGATGCTTAGGAGATGTCCACATCATGGATTGCCCGACTGGATGGTGATTAATTGTTTTTATAATGGTCTGGGAGCACAATCAAGACCAATGTTAGATGCAGCATCAGGTGGAGCTCTATGGGCTAAGAGCTACGAGGAAGCTTATGAGTTAATTGAGATGATGGCTGCGAATGAATATCAGAATCCTACTCAGAGATTATCACAAGGCAAAGTAGCAGGAGTTCTTGAAGTTGATGCAGCTACAGCTATAGCAGCCCAGTTGAAGGCTTTGACAATGAAGGTGGATTCTTTGACGAATTATGGAGTTCAGCAGGTGGCTAGTGTTTGTGAGCTTTGTGCGGGCGCACATGAGACGAATAATTGTACCATATCTAGTGAGTCGGCGCAGTTTGTGAGCAACTTTCAGAGACCATCACAGCCAGTTCCAGCCACCTATCATCCCAATAGCCGGAATCATCCTAATTTCAGCTGGAGCGACAATCAACAATCTCAGTAGCCTTATCAGCCATTCCAAGGTCAGCAATTTGGAGCAAAGCCTTACAATCCTCAGAATTTTCAGCAGCAGCAAGGGCAGAATTTTCAGCCACAGTATGCTCCTAGGCAACAATTTCAGCCACCAGGATTTCCGCAACAACCTCATGCTAGTGCGGGGCAGTCTTCGAATGAAAAATCTGAATTGGATGAGTTGAGAATGATAGTTAAAAGCCAGGCGGCATCGCTCAAGACTTTGGAGAATCAGATGGGGCAGTTGGCAAGTGCCTTACTCAGCAGAGCTCAGGGAACTCTTCCTAGCGATACGAAGCCTAATCCAGGAAAGACAGTTGTCCAAGAACATGTGAAAGCAGTTACCTTGAGATCGGGAAAGGTCACGGGAAATCAAAAATCAGCAGTTGAAGAAGAGGAAGAAATTCAGCAGCATCAGGTGGAACCTTCTAAGGAAAAGCCAATTTTTGATTTGGCAGTTAAGCAGTTGGACGGTGAGGCTGAAAAGAGCAAAAATTCTGCTGACAAGTCTACATCGGAGCAGACTATTTACCCACCTCCTCCATACCCAAAGAGGCTCCAGAAGAAGACTACAGAGAGTAACCAGATCTATTCTCCTCCTCCATATCCAAAGAGGCTACAGAAGCAGAATCTTGACACAAAATTCGCCAAATTTCTCGAGGTTTTCAAGAAGTTACACATCAACATACCTTTTGCAGAAGCTCTTGAACAGATGCCGAGCTATGCTAAGTTCATGAAGGGTATTCTATCTCGGAAGTTGAAACTCGAGGATTTGGACACCGTTGCTTTGACAGAGGAGTGTAGTGCAGTTCTACAGCAGAAATTGCCACCGAAGCTTAAAGATCCGGGAAGTTTTACCATACCTTGCACTATTGGCAATCAACTTTTCAGCAAATGCTTATGTGATTTGGGAGCTAGCATTAATCTAATGCCAATGTCTGTTTTTAAGCAACTTGGGTTGCCTGAGCCGAAACCAGTTAATATGACCTTACAGTTGGCTGATCGGTCGATCACATATCCAAGGGGTATAGTGGAGGATGTCTTGGTAAAGGTGGATAAGCTGATTTTTCCTGCTGATTTTGTTATTCTTGACTTTGAGGAGGATAAGAAGATTCCTATCATCTTGGGAAGACATTTTCTGGCTACTGGCCGAGCGTTGATCGATGTTCAGAAAGGAGAGCTCACAATGAGGGTGAGTAATCAAAAGGTCATCTTTAATGTGTTCAAGGCTATGAAATTTTCGACAGAGGAGGAAAAGTGTTTTAGCTTGAAGATGGTTGATACGGGTCAGAGAAAGGAGTTCGATCAGCTGTTGAGCAAAAATTCGGACATGCACAAGTTCGAGCATCACATCAGTGATTCCATTGACAATTCTTCCATTCGAGATCTTTCGAATGTCAAGCTTGGAAAACTTCCACCACATTTGAAGTATGTCCTTCTGAATGATGAGTTGGTAATTTTTAAAGAGTGTGAAGATAATGTGTTGAGAAGGTGGAACAAGGATGATGAGGTAAAAGAGTGTTCTTATCAATCGACGGAGAAGCATAAACACCTTAGAGGTGTAAAGAAGAAAAAGAAAAAATCGATTGGTGGAAAAGTCAAGGTGAAGTTTGATTTGGAAAAGACGTGGAAAGAAAGCAAGAAGGTTATCAAACAATGGGTGAATGGTCCTTTTGCTAAGGACAAGTCAAATGCGATCTTCGAGCCACCATGATTTGATTCACATTTGTCTGGCTAAATGACATTAATGACAGCGCTTCGTGGGAGGCAACCCATGTGTTAGGTATGTTTCTACTATCTTTCTTATTACCTTTAATGAGGGCATTGAATATTCTAAGTTTGGGGGTGATTTGGGGATAAGTAGTGTTGTGGTGTTATGTGTTCATGTAGGAAATCATATTTTGCATGTTTGTGGTAATTCATTTATGTTTTGTTCGTATTTTGCATGTTTGTTTCATGTAGGACATTTTGTTTATGTTTTTATTATATGTGTCATTTTAGTTGCATGGCATGCATATTTCATGATCCCTTAGGACGAGCTATTTCTGTTTAGTAGGTTGATGTTGATTTGATTGTGGTAATCATAAATAGAGGGATGATTTAAGTTCTTATGAAATTGACATGCATGTTATGAAAACAAAATCTTTACACAATTCATCGTTTGCTTTTGGGCTAGATTAGGGCCATGCCTGTTTGGATGTTTTGAGGCTTAATCATTTGTTATAGTTAAAATGTTCTTTATTCCCTTGATGGCGTAGGAGCACCAAAGTATAAGTTTGGGGGAAAACAGGGATTTCATGCTAAGTGTTTTTAGTTGTGTTTAGTTGTTAATAAAGGCTAGGCGTCAAATGGCTAGTAGCCAGCTCATATTTTATGAGTAGTCTAGGATGAATGAGATGGAGCGAAACGCACTCATTCTTGTGTGAAAAAAAAAAAGAGAAAAGAAAAAGAAAAAGAAAAAAAAAAATGAGTGTTTGTGATAGTGTGAGTGTGTATAATTGTCTAGGGTGAGCTCTTTAATACTCGAGTAATTAAGTTTGAGGGGTACTTGTACCTGGTAACCTAAAGCCCTTTGTGGTTTGGGATTGCCGACCTAACACTCGCTACATGGGTATTATTGTATAAGCCTTTTGGGGTCTCATCCATTGCACGGTCAAATAAACACGTGTGTTATGTTGTTTTGTTATGTGTTGTAGTTGTTAGTAATAAAGCATGAATTCCTGTCTAACTTAAATAATGATGGAGGTGTCTCTGAGTTATGAAGTGTCTAGCGTTCATTCTTTTTATAAACTAGTGATTGCCTTGACGAAGAATGTGTATGATTTTTGGTCTAGTGTTAGGAGTATATCTGATGAGTATCGCACACACCACGTTTCCGTTCATGTATTGTTAGTATACGGGGATTTAGTCGAGCTCTGTTTGGAAGTTATTGCATGATTTGAGATGTTTGCTTATTGAATGGTTATGGTTAGTTTAAAGGGGATCTTTGCATTTTTTTTCATGTAGTTGCATTCATATAGTTTGCATTGTTAGTTGCATTGTTAGATGGATTTTGTGGGTACATTCGCTATAGGCCCTCACGAGACCTTACTCGTCCACTAGGGCTGCCTAGGGGTTTAAAGGGCTTGTTGCATATGCCAAATTCAACCGTGATCACCTACGGAAGTGGTACTAGTTAGTTGTATATAGTTATATTATTTATGCTTGAGGACAAACATCAGTTTAAGTTTGGGGGTGTGATAAGTGGATTTTTAATCCACTTGGAACGCTTCATATCGGCTTAAATTGATGACTTGAACTCAAGTATGTGGTGTGTTTAATGTGTTTTCATTAAGTTTTGCAGAACCAAGAGTTGGAGGTTAATTTGATTAAAATTCGGATTTTCCGGTTAGGTTGCGCAGTCTTCACTGTTTTGCCCATATCTGGAGTTCTACAAGTCCGATTCTGACGATCTTACAGCTCACGCGAAGAGGACAACATTTTCTATAATGGTAGGCAGAAGGTTCTGCGTGGGCGCCCAGGAATTGTACTGGAATTCTGCGCGGCCGCCCAGGAAGTCAGAATCGCCAGAAATTGCCAGAATTCGATTTTAATAAGGAAATTTTCACAAATTCGACTTCTAATCATTATGGTAATTGCTTGGGGCGGCCAGAAACTTCCAGAATCAGTTGTAAACATGGAATATGCAATTCTTATTGCATTCAAAGATGGAAATTACCGTAATTCTATTCTAACTCAAAAACGGCAATTGCTTGGAAGAGGGACGACTTGGAGCTATAAATACACACCTTGGGGGGACATAATCAACACATCACAATACATCACAACACACCAGAGATCAGATTCAATATTGGAGCACAAGATCGAGGAGCCAAGAACGAAGAACGTGACTACGAGAAGATCTAGACATAGTTTTTTCTTGTATTCTTCAATTTTAGTGCAACTTTTGGATGCTTCCGGATTTGTCCTCTAAACCTTTAACTCTTATTCATATTTACATCATTGATTTCTTGTTTTTCATCATGCTTTCATCAGAACCCACGATGATGAACGGTTCTATTATGAACTAATCATTTTCGTGGGATTCTAACGGATTTATTTATGGATTTTAGTAGTTAATTGTTTTAAAGATGTGTGTGTGATGGCTAATTGATATCCTAGTTTGGTTGTGCTTATTCTTCTTAGATGCGTAGCTAACATCTAAGATTGTTTGTTAATCTCTATTGAATGCGAAAGTGGATATAGAGGTTTGGAACTTGCCATGCTAGCATAGGTTTATGTATGTTTGTCATGCATGATTCGTAGGTGATTTTAACCATCTTACCTGCCCTATGTAATCTGAATGGATAACTTGCTCGTTAAACCGTTATGTTTTCAAATCTTATAGACATATAGGGTCTAAGCATAATTGGTGTCTGCTTAACTTCTATCTATTTTGTGGATGTTTAAGTGGTTTGGTATACGTATACTGAAAGGTAGCGTGTACTGATTTCGTGTTATCCGATTAGTTTTCACAACCGTCACATGCATTGATTAAAGACAAAAGACTCTGAATGAAGTACTTAATGAAGTTAGGATCCCATGTTTTATTCTCATATACATAAATCGATTTTAATCCTCTTAGTTAGTTAATTCTTAGTTTAATAATTTGTTCTCTGGTTAATTTTAGATAAGCAAACCCAAATTGTTAATTGTCTTAGCAGTGGATAAAAATCATACATTGTTGCATAGGTACATTAATTGAATTGAACACCTCATTAGATCTCTGTGGGAACGAACTTGACTTATTCGTATATTACTTGTGACCACGTGCGCTTGCGTGATTTTGTGCTAACAACACTTTTTACAATTATTGCAATAGACTACCAAGTTCCGTGTCTATAGCAACACTTTATGCAACACAAATGTACTTTGGACTTGCAATAGGCCATATATGGTGTAGTGTGTACATGTGTAACAACACATTTTAGCTAAGGTTTTGAGAGCCTTGGAGATGCTCTAAGACTGCAATATATGCTTTCGTTTGGTTATCAAGGATGTGTAAACTACCCGAAATTCAGAATCTAATTCGTAAAAAATCCGAAAAGTCTGATCCAGAAAAAACACGACCCGGTTCGACATGGTCCACGAGATTTATATGAGCCTCCTATTTTTCATCAAGTTCGTCCCGACCCAAATCTAAAAAGTCCTATTAAAACTCGGTTTTTAAAATAAATCCGATTCTGACTGGATAAAAACCCAAGTTTTTTAAAAAACATGGAAATAAAAATCCAATTTTCGTAGATAAAATGTAAAAATTCTAATATTTTAATTTAATTTCAAGATTATAATATATAAATTAAAAAGTTCGGATAAAGACCATGATCGATATTGCGAATCTAAAATGGTTCTTATATTTCAAAAAATGTTCGAGTCGACCCGTTTCAAAACCCAAGTCCAACATATACATGTCCTTGCGAAAATCTATCTATCTATTACTATATATAATAGGCCAACACAAGGGCAAAAGTTGCCAATTAAATGGCCGCGAAATTACCGTTTTACCCTTTTTTTTGAAAAATAACAAAAATTCCACTCGTATATTATTATACAAAAAGTTTTTAATAAATGTGTTACTACAGAGATTCGAACCTCCAACCTCCTTCCAAGATATCCATGAGCTTAACCACTATGCTACATGCCTTTTTGAGTTTTTTTCAAAAAACTTATTAGATAACCCACGTCTTTTATCTCTTATATTTTTTTTTACTTTGATGTTTGAATAAATAAAATGTTGGTTTGAATTATTTATATAAATTTGTTTTTCTTTTTTCCTTTTCAGCGAAATTACCGTTTTACCCTCTTTTTTTTGAAAAATAACAAAAATGTCACTCGTATATTATTATACAAACAATTTTTAATAGATATGTGTTACTACAAAGATTCGAACCTCCAACCTCCTTCCAAGATATCCATAGGCTTAACAACTATGCTACATGCCTTTTTGAGTTTATTTCAAAAAACTTATTAGAAAACCCACGCCTTTTATCTCTTATATTTTTATTTTTATTTTTACTTTGATGTTTGAATAAATAAAATGTTGGTTTGAATTATTTATATAAATTTGTTTTTCTTTTTTCCTTTTCATGCCACTCGTATATTATTATACAATTTTTTTTAATAGATGTGTTACTACAAAGATTCGAACCTCCAACCTCCTTCCAAGATATCCATGGGCTTAACAACTATGCTACATGTCTTTTTGAGTTTATTTCAAAAAACTTATTAGATAACCCACGTCTTTTATCTCTTATATTATTTTTTTTTGCTTTGATGTGTGAATAAATAAAATGTTGGTTTGAATTATTTATATAAATTTGTTTTTCTTTTTTCCTTTTCGTAATTTTATATATCTATATATTCAATCACTATATATTATTGCAGTTGTATGTTTTCAATTTAATATATATTAATTATGTTGATTATAATTCATAATTTATATTATACTTTATTTGAATTAAATTAATTATTCATGCATAAAATATACTATTAAAATTCGATCTAATATAAGAAATATTATACACATTATATCTCTCATTATTAGTTATTTCCATAATTTTTAAATTAAGAACATTAGCATTCAAATTATACAAAAAAATTGTCTACCTACTCTGTTCGTCGCATCCATTTCTTAACAATTTTCTTTTCCAGAATGTATTGTTCATTTGTTAACATTTTCTAAAGTAACATGTCATTCTTTATTAACTTATCTATATTTTTTTTCACCTTTCTAACCCCCTCCCCTTCAACCCCAGTGACGTTCGTGTCAAAAATCGGGGTGAGTTTTTAAAATATAGGATATTACATAGTATATAATTACATAATGATCAGTCAGACTGTTAGTAGACGATAAAGTTTGGGAAAATTGAAAATTACAAATTTTGAAAATAGAATTTCAAATTGTATTCCAAAAATTATTGTACGATGTTAAAAAAAAGTATAATCTTTCATAATAATAATAGAACTTTATAGAATACATTAAATTGATTCGTAATGTCATATAATCATTTTGATAAAATGAAATTCTAAATAGGGTTTGTGGGTCCTTAACGACATCCTCTACAACATATACAATATTTCTTATATTAGGTCGAATTTCAATAGTATATTTTATGTATGAATAATTAGTTTAATTCAAATAAAGTATAATAAAGATATATAATATAAAAGTATGAATTTTAAACCACATAATTAATATATATTTAATCAAAAACATACAACTGTAATAAAATTCAGTGATTGAATATATAGGTATATAAAATTACATCAAAGTAAAAATAATATAAGAGAAGAGAAGAAAGACGTGGATTATCTAATAAATTTTTTGAAGTAAACTCAAACAGGCATGTAGAATAGTGGTTAAACCCATGAACATCTTAGAAGGAGGTTGGAGGTTTGTTTCTTTGTACTAACAACTATTAATATATTTTTGCGTAATAATATATGAGTGACATTTTTGTGATGACCATTTAATTGGAAATTTTTGCCCTTGTGTTGAGGTTTAATATATAGTAATAAATTGGATTAAAATGTGTAACTGTAAAACGATATTCCAAACACATTCTTAATGCATTTACTAAGTGTGTTAATATAATTTAATATAAAGATGAACACATGAGAGGAATGCAGAATCAGTTCCCAAGTAAAAAACCAAAAACAAATAGGTGACATGAATACTCCAAACTGTAATAGATGTTCATCTCCCAAGGTGTTTATCACAAACTTGGGTGATGTGAGGGTGTGCAAAGATGCGTCGGCCTTCAGCTTCTTTTTAAAATCCTCTATCTCATTTATGCATGTTCGATTATATTACAACAACATTGCATGCATATAACCTATTCATAACCTAGATTGCAAAAAAAAAACCAATCAATTCTCGAAAAACATATAACAACTGCTCTCTAACGCAAATTACCAATCTACAAACTATCATTTCTCTGACACACAAAACACGGGTAAACCTGCTTATAATCGCAAGAAGAACAATAGTACATTCATGCTTCAAATTCTACATTATTTCAATCTGGCCTCAAAATCAATAATAGTCACTATAAACAAGTCTTAGAGCCTTGGTATAGTTATGTTTGTGATTCAAAGTAATTACACTATTCGCCAAAAAAATTCTTTACTCCTCACTATGCATGAACCATACTTCTCATTTTACGCTCTCAAACTTAAGACTACACAATCCTTAATCTAATAAATCGATCACGACCAACTTTTTCACGATAAAAATTATTGACATCTCTATGCAGGCCCGTGCCTTGCACGGGCTGTTACGCTAGTTATCTATATTATGGGCCAAAATGGCTTTCTATGTCATTTATTAAATTACTTATATACCCCTATAATGTATAAATATATTAAAAATATTGTTACTGGCAAGAATTGAACCCATGACCTTTGGATGCAAAGGTATTTTACGTTACCACCTCAACCATCATGCTAGGAGCCCATTTAATAAAATTTTGAAGCTCATTTACCCCATACTTAAATAACTCTTAATATGTGTATGTTATTTAAACTTTATTTTAAAACTCATCCATCCATCCGGTATATATTATATTATATTACATATATTAAAGGCCAACAAGCCCTTTTAAGACTATTTAGTAATGTACTTATTATGGGCCAACATGACTTTCTATGCCATTTATTAAATTACTTATATACTCTTATAATGTATAAATATATTAAAAATATTGTTATTAGCAAGAATTGAACTCATGACCTTTGGATGCAAAGGTATTTTATGTTACCACCTCAACCATCATGCTAGGAGTCCATTTGATAAACTTTTGAAGCTCATTTACCCCATACTTAAATAACTCTTAATATGTGTATGTTATTTAAACTTTATTTTAAAACCCATCCATCCATCCGGTATATATTATATTATATTACATATATTAAAGGCCAACAAGCCCTTTTAAGACTATTTAGTAATTTACTAATTCGCTCTTTCATCATATTAATATTAAAAAAATGAATTATATTCACATCTCCTATACCAAAGAAATTTTGAGAACCATTTTATGAATCATTGGAGCATCTCCAATGGAGTTAGCTAAAATGGTTGACTACAATAATATAAAGTAATATTTGGGTAAAATTTACTGAATCTGTAAGGCGTTGTACTCCAATGGGTTGATTATAATGGTTGGATATATTTTGAAAATAGTATATTTATAATTTTAAACAATACTTTTTCATTGAAAAATAATTTATAGCCCATTTTGATAAAATTTTAAAGCTCATTTACCCCATACTTAAATAACTGTTAATATGTGTATGTTATTTAAACTTTATTTTAAAACTCATCCATCCATCCGGTATATATTATATTATATTACATATATTAAAGGCCAACAAGCCCTTTTAAGAGTATTTAGTAATTTACTAATTCGCTCTTTCATCATATTAATATTAAAAATGACCTTTGGATGCAAAGGTATTTTACGTTACCACCTCAACCATCATGCTAGGAGCCCATTTAATAAAATTTTGAAGCTCATTTACCCCATACTTAAATAACTCTTAATATGTGTATGTTATTTAAACTTTATTTTAAAACTCATCCATCCATCCGGTATATATTATATTATATTACATATATTAAAGGCCAACAAGCCCTTTTAAGACTATTTAGTAATGTACTTATTATGGGCCAACATGACTTTCTATGCCATTTATTAAATTACTTATATACTCTTATAATGTATAAATATATTAAAAATATTGTTATTAGCAAGAATTGAACCCATGACCTTTGGATGCAAAGGTATTTTATGTTACCACCTCAACCATCATGCTAGGAGCCCATTTGATAAAATTTTGAAGCTCATTTACCCCATACTTAAATAACTCTTAATATGTGTATGTTATTTAAACTTTATTTTAAAACCCATCCATCCATCCGGTATCTATTATATTATATTACATATATTAAAGGCCAACAAGCCCTTTTAAGACTATTTAGTAATGTACTAATTCGCTCTTTCATCATATTAATATTAAAAAAATGAATTATATTCGCATCTCCTACACCAAAGAAATTTTGAGAACCATTTTATGAATCATTGGAGCATCTCCAATGGAGTTAGCTAAACTGGTTGACTACAATAATATAAAGTAATATTTGGGTAAAATTTACTGAATCTGTAAGGCGTTGTACTCCAATGGGTTGATTATAATGGTTGGATATATTTTGAAAATAGTATATTTATAATTTTAAACAATACTTTTTCATTGAAAAATAATTTATAGCCTATTTTGATAAAATTTTGAAGCTCATTTACCCCATACTTAAATAACTGTTAATATGTGTATGTTATTTAAACTTTATTTTAAAACTCATCCATCCATCCGGTATATATTATATTATATTACATATATTAAAGTCCAACAAGCCCTTTTAAGAGTATTTAGTAATTTACTAATTCGCTCTTTCATCATATTAATATTTAAAAAATGAATTATATTCACATCTCCTACACCAAAGAAATTTTGAGAACCATTTTATGAATCATTGGAGCATCTCCAATAGAGTTAGCTAAAATGGTTGGCTAAAATAATATAAAGTAATATTTTGGTAAAATTTACTGAATATGTAAGGCATTGTACTCCAATGAGTTGATTATAATGGTTGGATATATTTTGAAAATAGTATATTTATAATTTTAAACAATACTTTTTCATTGAAAAATAATTTATATATATTAATATCAATGCTAGAGGTGTCAAAATTGGGTACAAGATAATGTGGAGTTGCTAATATGTCAATTTGAAATATTTTAATTTGTGAAAATGATGTAAATGACATTATACATTTATTTATAAATAATCCAATAATGAAACATGTCATTTTATATCCAATTTAATACCTCTAGCATTATTTTTAATACTAACACTAGCTAATTTTTTTTGTTGCCTCCATAATTTTTAATTTCACAAAAAAATATATTAAAAAGGATATTGAAAATTTCGGTCGGTGCAAATCAAAGCTGTTAGGCTCAAGACATGTCTGAATACCACTATTAACAAGCCTACACTATGTGACTATGTCACACTACATGACCTAGTGATTTCTATCACTGGGATAGAGTATAGGTCTCTAAATGTACTTGTCTTGTTCTCATGAACAATAGCTTTATCATGTATGCTCAGATTTATAATGAGCTTAGTAAAGTTTCTTGCATCTAGATTGTATATATAGGCCATTGAATAATTATCCTGGTAGAAGTTCAGAAGTGTTCATGCAGCAGGATAGAGTTGAATAAGGCTATGAAGAAATAAGTTGCAGGAATTTGTCTAAGGCATTATATAGCAAAGTCAAAAGAAAGCTATGTCGTGAAGTCACCAATATCCATGTCGTGAAGTACTATATCGCATAGTCCATTTTGTACTATGTCGAGAAGTCCTCAAGACACATGTCGTGAAGTGTTGAAGTCAGCAAAGTCAAAAGAGCCTAGATCGTGAAGTCCTCAGAAGCCTTATGTCGCATAGTCATCAAATGACCTATGTCGCATAGTCATCAAATGACCTATGTCGCATAGTCATCAAATGACCTATGTCGCATAGTCATCAAATGACCTATGTCGCATAGTCATCAAATGACCTATGTCGCATAGTCATCAAATGACCTATGTCGCAAAGTCTTCAAAGGCTATATCGCGTAGTCCTCACAAGGGAGATCGCGAAGTCAGGGATAAAGTGGAGTTCACGATATCAACACTTAGACGTTTATAACAAGACAAATCAAGGTACAGAACCAAGAATCAAAGGAGACAAATACTGAAGCATTTGTTCTGGCAAGGTGGTCCAAAGAACAGATGGCAAATCTACAGCTAAACTTGGAGAGAAAGATAAGAGACAAGCAGCTACAGAAACGGGAAAGACTCCGAAAAGCAGGTGGTCCTTCCTGACACAGTGAACTTCTTATGGCAGGACAAGTTGGACTTTCAGAAGGGGTAGCTGTGTAATATTGTGTGTGCCTAGTTTGTATAGGTGAATATATATATATCGTGCACACACAACTGTAAGAAGTAAGAGAGATACACATAGTTATTTGCTAAGCTCTTTTCTCTGTAAGCAAGCAAGTTCAAACTGTTCTTGTTTAGAAGCCAGAAATTCGATTGTGAATTTCCTGGAAAGCTGTAGTATTTAATTTGCTTATACAAAGTAGATTAAAGTGATTGTGTGTGTTATTTACTTTCTGCATATTACATATCATAATCACATACAGTTGTTTACTTAGGTTTCAAGAATCGAAAAATATATCAAACTATCCATTCACCCCCCCTCTGTCTAGTTTCTAGTAGTATTCATTTCTAACAAGTGGTATCAAAGCGTAGGCTGTTAACGTACAAACAGGAAAAGATCAAGAATGAGTTCACAGAAACTAAGCAGTATCAAGATTCCTCCCTTTAACAAGGAGCACTACAGTTTATGGAAGAAGAAGATGTTGCTTTTCATCAAAGCTTCTAACCCCATGTATTTAGATATTCTAAAGCATGGTCCCTTCATTCCAATGATCGAGATTGGTGAAACAACCAATGGCACTGAGATTGTACCAGCAAAACATGTGCCCAAAGATCCCTTAAAATACACTGATCCTGAAAAGGAAAAAGTAGCATTGGATGGACATCTTCAACTTATCATTTGTGAATCTATGGACTTCAACATGTATGGCACTGTTGCTCATTGTACTAGTGCCAAGAAGATGTGGGATCTTATAGAAGTGCTCTGTGAAGGAACTACTGAAGTAAGAAAGAACAAGAAGCAGATTCTTGTTTCACAATATGAAGCCTTCATGGCTCAGCCAAAAGAGGGAATCACAGAAGTGTTTGAGAGATTCAACAAGCTGATAAACGAGCTCAAACTCTATGACAAACACTATGAAACAGAAGAGCTCAATATGAAGTTTCTACTAACTCTGCCAGATCACTTGGAACCAAGAATCTCTTCCCTTAAAGAAAGAGATCTGACAAAGATTGGTTTTGATGTGTTGTATGGTGTTTTAAAGACATATGAGTTAGAGCTGTTTCAAAAGAGATCTATTCAAGCAAAGCAAGGATTAGTGGCTAATACCTCCTGTGCACTTATTGCTGACAACCTAAGTCAAAGAATGGACTCTCTTAAAATCAGTCAGGTCAAGATTGAGGAACTGGAAGTTGAAGACACTGGTGATGAAACTCAGGTTGTGTATGATTTACCTGAAGAGGATGAGTTCTACAGTATAGATGAGCTGGACAAAATGGAAAACAAATCTTTTGCTTATATGGCTAGGAGGTATCCTAACATAAGGTTTAAAAGAAAGCAGCCATTTAGGTCCAAGTTCAATAATGGAAACACTGGTGGATCTAGTGGCTCAAACACCTTCAATAAAGGAAAAGGGATTGCTGGTGCTGCTAAAGGTGGATACAAGACAGGAAGTGTGGATAGGACCAAAATAAGGTGCTATAACTGCAATGAACTTGGGCATTTTGCCACTGAGTGCAAAAAGCCTAAACAAGTCAAGAAGGACAAAGCATACTTAGAGCTTGAAGCTAAGTATGAGGCTCTACTCAAGAAACAACAGGGCAAAGCTTTTATTGCTGAGGGAAAATGCTGGGATGACTCTGATGAAGAAGAAGAACAAGAGTACTCAAACTATGCCTTGATGGCATTTTCTGATGAAGGTGATTCAAGTCAGGTACCTATTCTTACTTCTCTTGATATGACTCCCCTTCAATATAAGCAAACTGTTGAAGATATGAGCACTGAGATGTTTAATATTCATACTAGCATGTTAGTAGCTAATGAAGAAATTGACAGACTAACTGCTAAGAATGTTGAGCTTACAGAAAAGAATGAGCAACTTGAGTTAATGGTTGTGAACCTGGATGGTTTGAAAAAGGAGGTTGAGTATCTTAAAAACAAAGTGATTTGTGCTGAGCAGATAGAGAATGCCCTTAGAGAACAAATTGCTGAAACTGAACTGAAACTAAGAAGCTTCAAAAACTCCTCTGAACTTATTCAAACCTACCACAAGGAACACACTGAAGACTGCAAGGTTGGAGTTGGTTTTGACTATGATAATGATAAGGGAAGGAAGAAGGTCAAGGGCAAAGGAAAGGAAACTTTTACAAACAAAAATGCCCCAACCATACTGTCAAGTGTTGAACTGCCCATCTTCAGAAAGAGTGTTGTTGAGTTTGATGAGGAACTACTGATCATCAAGCAACAACTACTTGAAGAAGATGAGGCTGCTAAGAACACTTCTTCCTTTCCTGAACTTGTCAATCAGAAAGAGACCAAAGACAATCTTGTCAAGAGTCCTAAAGCAAAGAAAGAAGTTGTTAAGAAAAGGAAACAAAACAGAAACGGTAAAGTTGGTGTTAACAAAGGAAACAACTATGCTTATGTGCCAAATGCTCCCAGGAAACAATGTCAAAAATGCCTATCTGTTAATCATTTGACTCATAAGTGTAGTAAGCCTGAAATTGTTGAAGTTGACAACCTAAGTAACCTTTCTGCAAGCATAAATTCTAGTCATGATTCTTTCTGTGGTAAGCCAAACTGCATGACATGCTATGTGACTGTGATTGCTAACTGTTTATCTCTTAAACATAAACTTGACTCTGCACAATCTGGTGAATCACACACACACATACATTCTCATAGGACAGGGTCCCCAATCAGGGTTGAGAGGGTGAAAACTTCATGTGAGCCTAAGAGTGTAAACTCCAAAGCCACAGAAAAAGTGAAGTCTCCTACTATGAGAAATGCAATTTATGACAGAAGAATTATTAATCAAAATGTTTCTAAATCATCTGGACCCTACCAAGTGTGGGTACCAAAAACAACTTAGTCACTTTGTGAATGCAGGGCAACAGGAATAAAAGAGTCATATGGATCTTGGACAGTGGATGCTCAAGTCACATGACTGGTGATATGGCCCTGCTATCACATTTTGAGGAAAAGGCTGGCCCATCAGTAACCTTTGGAAATGACAACATTGGTTATACAATGGGATATGGCAGTGTTAAATCTGGAAATGTCATTATTGAAGATGTAGCATTTGTTGAAGGACTGAAGCATAATCTCTTGAGTATTGGACAGTTTACCAACAGAGGCTTCAAAGTGGAATTTGATGAAGACCTTTGTTCAATCTCAAAAAGGGAAAGTGGTGAAGTTGTTCTAACTGGTGTGAAGAAAGGAAGCTTGTTTGTAGCTAATCTCAAGGCTGCAGATAAGGGAGAAATTTGTTGTTTCTACACAAAAGCCACAAATGAGGAATTCTGGCTGTGGCACAAGAAACTGTCTCACTTGAATGTTCAGGCAATGAACTCTCTAGACAAGAGAGAACTCATCAGGGATTTGCCTGCCTTGGAGTTTGTGCAAGATGGAGCATGTGAAGCTTGTCAGAAAGGGAAGATTAAAAGATCAAGTCACAAGAACAAGTTGCTCAATACAAACTCAAAACCTCTGCAACTAATTCACATGGACTTATTTGGCCCTGTGAATGTAATGTCCCTCTCCAAAAAGAAATATGCTCTAGTGATGGTAGATGACTATTCAAGATATACTTGGGTGGAATTCCTATTCTCCAAGGATGAAGCACCCCAAGTCATAATAGAGCATATCAAGAGAGTTGATAAAGAAGTACAAAGCACTGGTTCCTCTGTAGTTGCTTTGAGAAGTGACAATGGGACTGAGTTCAGAAATTCAACATTGTATGAGTTTTGCAAAGATAAAGGAATTTCTCAACAATTCTCAGCTCCTAGAACACCTCAACAAAATGGAGTAGTTGAGAGAAAGAATAGAACTCTCATTGAAGCTGCAAGGACAATGCTGCTGGATGCAAAGCTACCTACTAGCTTTTGGGCTGATGCTGTTAACACAGCATGCTATGTGCAAAATAGAACATTAATCAATAAGAAGTCTGGCAAAACTCCTTACTCATTAATGACTGGAAAAAGAGCATCCTTCAAGCACCTGCATGTGTTTGGAAGCAAGTGCTTTGTGATGAAAGATACCTCTGAGCATGTTGGAAAATTTGATGCTAAGGCATTTGAAGGTATCTTCATTGGATACTCTCTGGAAAGGACAGCATACAGAGTGTTTGTACCTGAGCAACACAAAGTCATGGAAAGCATGGATGTTACCTTTGATGACAAGAAAACTCCAGGACTGAAAACAAGTGATCAAGACAGTGTGCCATTGAGATTTGAGAATCAAGGTTATCTTGAGGATTCTGAAAGTGAAGATGAACCCCCTGTTCAAACTGTTCTAGAAAATGAAATTCTTGAAGTTGACAATCTTCTTCAAACACCTGTGCAAGGATTCACAAACACAGGGGGAGAAGAAGAGAATGCAACTGTCAACCAAAATGAGATTGGAACAGATCAAGGAAATGAACAGGGGCACACAAGGAAATGGGACAGAGCCCACACTAGGGATCAAATCATTGGAGATCCTAGTGAGGGAGTTAGAACAAGAAGGGCAACATTAAATACATGTCTGTATAGCTGCTTTCTGTCACAAGAGGAACCTAAATTAATTGAAGAAGCTTTGAAGAATTCTAATTGGATTGTTGCCATGCAAGAAGAGTTGAATCAATTTGAGAAAAACAAAGTATGGGAACTAGTGCCACCTCCAAAAGGAAAGAATGTTATTGACACCAAATGGGTGTTCAGAAACAAGATGGATGAAGAAGGAGTGGTAGTAAGAAACAAAGCAAGGCTGGTTGCCAAAGGATATTGTCAGCAAGAAGGCATTGACTATGATGAGACATTTGCACCTGTAGCTAGACTGGAAGCCATAAGAATCTTCCTGGCTTTTGCAGCTCACTCAGATTTTAAGGTGTATCAAATGGATGTGAAAAGTGCATTTCTTAATGGTGATCTTGCTGAAGAAGTCTATGTGTCTCAACCACCTGGCTTTGAAAGTGAAGACTTCCCAAACTTTGTGTATAGACTGCTCAAGGCGCTCTATGGACTCAAACAGGCACCAAGAGCCTGGTATGAAACTCTATCTCAATTCCTTCTTGAGCATCAATTTACCAGGGGTACAATTGACAAAACCCTATTCTTCAAGAAGCATGGAAATGATATCATTCTTGTTCAAATCTATGTGGATGATATCATCTTTGGCTCTTCAAATGAAAAACTCTGTGAAAGGTTCTCTAAGTTGATGCAAAGTAAATATGAGATGAGTATGATGGGAGAGTTAACCTACTTCCTAGGCCTGCAAGTACATCAAAGGGAGGATGGCATCTTTATAAACCAATCTAAGTATGTCAAGGATCTTTTAAAGAAATATGGTTTAGAAGAGTCATCCCCAGCTAAAACTCCTATGTCTACTGCAATCAAGCTGGATGAAGACAAGAAAGGCAAGAGAGTTGATATCAAGGTCTATAGAGGAATGGTTGGATCCCTACTCTATCTCACAGCTAGCAGGCCAGACATCATGTTTGCCACATGCCTTTGTGCAAGGTTCCAGTCTGACCCCAAGGAATCTCACATGATGGCCATCAAAAGAATTTTCAAATATCTGAAGGGGACTCCTAATCTTGGGCTATGGTATCCAAAGGGCACTGGGTTCAACCTGGTTGGTTACACAGATTCTGATTATGCTGGATGCAGAATTGACAGGAAGAGCACCTCTGGAAGCTGTCAATTCCTAGGTCAAAGGTTAGTGTCCTGGTTTAGTAAGAAACAACAGTCCACAGCAACATCCACAGCTGAGGCTGAATATATTGCTGCTGGAAGTTGCTGTGCTCAATTGTTTTGGATTAGAAATCAACTCATGGATTATGGGCTAGTGTTAGAACACATTCCTCTAATGTGTGATAATACTAGTGCAATATTCATAGTTGCCAATCCTGTTAATCATTCTACTACAAAGCACATTGAGATCAGGTACCATTTCATTAGGGAACATGCTGCAAATGGTACCATAGAAGTCTCTTATGTTCCAACTGAGAAACAACTAGCTGACATATTTACTAAACCTCTGAATGAAGCAGTCTTCAACAGACTTGTGAGTGAAATTGGAATGCTCAATCCTTCATTCAGTTGTTCTAAGTAAATATGCTGGTTAATAGTTGCAACAGTAAATTGTCACTGTATTTAAATGATCTATTTGTTTGGAGTGAAAATTAGCTGAGATATGATTTATAAATATTTCAGTATTTTACTGCATATTTTTCAAAATCATATTTGTTAGTGGAGTTGTGAGCTTTTGAGACATCTCGATATAGATGATTTTCAGAGTTCACGACATAGTTCAAATTAAACAGACTTATATCGCAAACTGTTGAGATTGTGAGACTTCGCGACACAGTTCATTTCATGAGTTTGCGACATAGTTAATTTTATGACTTCTCGACTTAGAATAACTATATCGACAAGTCTCCATAGTTGACAGAATTTTGATTTAAATTAATTTTATTTCAAAATTTGATAAAAGTCTGACAAATTGCTTAAAATTCCTAAAAGAGAGCTTTAGACAGGGTATTTCTACTATATCGCAAAGTCTCCCCGATCCTTTCATTTTGAAGACTTTGCGACATAGTTCATTGTTGAGACTATGCGATATATTTTGCAAGACTTTGCGGTACAGGCTATTATTGACTTCGCGACATACATATAGACTGTACATATTCATAACTCCATATCGCAGTGTCTCTATCATATAAATACCTTTTCTAACCATTCACAACTTCTCATCTTGTCTATTGCTCTCAAACTCTCAAACCTAAGCACAAATTCTCTACTCTAATTTTCACTCTCTCTCTCTCTCGAAATGGCACCCAAATCTCAAACTGTATCATCCTCTATCCCTTTAACAATTCCCAAAGAAACCAATCTTCTCACCATTCCCTCTGAGGCTGAGGCTAACCCAAGGTACAAGTGTTTTGTACGGTTCTTGAACACTTCCTACCTACGCCAAGCCCTAACCCTGAACCCTACCTTGTATGTCGATGTGTTGGAAGGATTCTGGAGAACGGCGTTGGTATCAACAATGGCTAGGGAAGATGGAACCTCATTCCAGGAGGTTAGCTGTTCAATTGGAGGCAAACACTTTCAATTTGGTGAAAGGGAAATCAATGAAGCTTTGGGGTTCAAGGTGGAAGGTCATGACCAAGAAGCTACAGATGCTCAAATCATAGAATTCATGACCTTCATTCAGTATGCTGATGAGATAGATACTGGAAAGCTGAATAAGAAGTTTGTGAGAAGGGAGTGGTCATTTCTGTTTGACGCACTCCAGAAGGTGTTTCTCTGCAGGAAGACAGGATGGGACCATATCAGTCACATTGCTGTGAAGCTAGCCTACTCCTTGGCCAACAACCAGGAGATCAATGTGGGAGCCATAATTCTCAAAGAATTGACTCAGAGGCTAGGCAGGACCATTCGTGGTAGAGGTAATGACATCTTTTACCCTCGTTTCCTTCAAGTTATTTTAAATTTTCTTGATGCAAATGTCCATCTATTGGAGGGTATAGATAACACTAAAATGGCTTATTCCAAGTCCATGTCCAAAGTACTATTTGGTTCATTGGACACAAGGAATCAAGTGGATGTGATTCTAAGTGTGACCAAGCATATGCAGGACACATTTTAGTCTTATCCACTTGATAAGCCCATATATCATGAACTTTCCTGGACAGGGAAGGCTAAGACTGAAGGAGCTGCACAGTCTATCCCCAGCCTTCCTATCCCATCCAGCAATCCTACTGAAAACACCACTGTAGAGGATAGGCAACCAAGTGCATCAATCTCTCAAAAGGTTGATGTTACTAAAAAGAAGTCAAAGAAGAGAGCCCTAGCAGTGATAAATGACTCTGTAGAGATAGGAAGTGAGGATCCTGAGTCACCCCTTACCAGACAAAGGAAGAAGTCAAAATCTAAACCTACCACTGAATCCTCCCAACAGGATTCAGATGTGGAAAAAGGGGTACACCTACTACTGTCAATGGCCTCCCAACAGGTTATTGGCATTGAAAAGAGTAGTCTCCCCACTACAACCTGTACTGAGTCTGCACAGGATCAAGAACTCACTCTTGACCCTAGGAGTGATAAGGCTGATGACACACAGAGTGGAGAGCACATCACTGTTGAAACTCCTCCTATTTCTCAGGGGGAGTTGCCAAAATCTAGTCTAAACCCCACTTCTCTCTCAGATTCTTCCATAAAAATTTCTTCTGAACAAGAAAGTCATTCCAATGACAATCTTGCCTTTGATCAATCACAATTCTCTCCTGTGATTGAGCCAATTTCAAGTGACATGGTGCATGACACTATGCTCACCACCCAGGAACCACATCTAGTTGGTCAGGGAATGCATGCTGGGGCATATCCTAATGACACCAACACAAACATGGAGGATTCACCAGTTTTCACTGGAGACTCTGTGCCAAATTCTCACATCCTTAGGGATGTGGAACTGTCTTCACAGACAAATAGGGCTAATGTTGTAACACATCCCATTTCAATGGAGACAACATTAGACCCTACAGCCATTCCAAGGCTGGAGGAGACTCAAACTCTTACATCTCATGAAGTGCCTAGCACTAGCTCTCACTTGGCTCAGGCCACTATGTCAGAATGGATGAAGCCTGTGCACCATGACAGGCCTTCAGGATCATCATCTGTGCCTTCCAAAATGACAGAAGAAGCCATACAAGATCTCCATGTGGCACAGATTGATGAGTTCTCCAAAATAGCTCAACATCTCCTCACCTCAAATCTTCCCAATGCTGATTATGAAGCTATCTTACTTTGCCACAAGGAGGATGTTGAAGCTCAGCAGGAGAAGATTGTGGATGCAGCTGAACCAGAGGGAAATGTGGATGCCTGGTTGGATGCTAAGAGGACTCTCAAGCTCAAGGATGCCCTAGCTTTTCTAAGAGAAGAATTCCTAACTTCTCTGGGCTCCAATGCAAAGGATCTCTCTCCTGCTGCCATCTATGATGCTGTGAATGATGTGTACAAGAACCAGCTGAAGGCTCTGCACTATCTTGGGAAAGGGCTTCAATCAGAGATTTCTTCAATCCAGGAGGAGACAGACAGATCCCTCACTAAGCTCAGGAACTCTTATCTCTCTGATTTTCCCAAGGTGGATGGTATCCTCAAAGAAGTCCAGAAAACCTCCACAACTGTATCCATGATGGATGTGACTCTTGCCATGGTCACAGACAACATCAAGAAACTGGCTTCTTCACTGGAAACTCAAGCAAAAGCCACCATCACCTCAAATGCTATGATAAATGTCATGTGGAAAAATCAGTATGGTGACAAGTTGGTGGATGAAGTCCCTCTGTCAGACATCTCCAAATATGACTTTGCCAGGGTCAAAGATCAATCCCTCAACTCATTTAGGTCTCAACAATTATTCTCTAAGGTGGATGGCTTAGAAAAAGAAGTGGCCTCTCTCAAGGATGAAAACAGAATGCTATCTACATCCTTAAGCCAACTCAATGACAAGCTGGATGACCAAGGCAACAACACCTCAAACATCTTACTGGTGCAGCAACAAATGATGACTTCAATGATGAGATCCATGAACCTGCCTATCCCTGGTGAAGCTCAAGACTTTTTATCTGATCCCAAGCCTAAGGGGGAGAAAGTTAAGGAGGTCATTGTGAAAAAGAAAGGGGGAGTACCTGCCAAGCAGTCAAAACTTAAGGGCAAGCTAATTGAAGAGACAATTAAGCCAATCAATCTTCCCCCTGTAGAGGTCATCAATGCACAAGGCCAGAAAAGCACAGTCACCACTACCTACTATCCCTCCACAATGCCAAAAGATATCTCCACTTCTCAACCTGCTCAACCTACTTCCAATGCTCAACCTGCCAAAGCAACAACAATCACAGAGGCCAAGCTACAGGAAGTTGCCAATTCTCACATCTATCATGATGAGGCCTTCCTGGAGTTTCTGAAAGCCACCTACAGAGATGCACAAGAAGATGCAAGGACTTACAGAATGAAGCTCAAGGAAAACATTAAGTACTTCACAGTTGCAGTAAGGAAAATCAAGGATGTCCATCTAAGAGAGATAATCATGGTGTGTAAGGACAACTGCTTGTGGCACCTAGCTTTTCAAACTCTAGAGAAACTGAGATTCACTGAGCTGTCAACAATAATGGACTTAATAGAAAAAGGTGGGGCTAACAACAAGAGACTGTTTGATGACTTGAAGATGGATCAAGATCAAAGACTGCCTGAGGTTATCTCAAAGCCAAAGACAATAATCTTCCAAAGTCTATCTCAAGACAGCAGCATTGACCAGTTGGTGATCCCTTCAGATTTGACAAGAAAGAATAATGCAAAGATCAACCAGGTGCTGCAAATGCTAAGAGCCAAGAGGGGAGTCAGGACAGCTGAGGAACTAGAGATGATTCACACTCTACAATCTTTTCTGATTCATGGAGTCATTCCTGAATCTGTCAAAGAAAAGAACAAAAAGAAGGATGGAGATGATGATGATGATAAGGAGAAAACCTATGAAAGGAGATCTCAGTCAAGGAGAGATAAGGAAAGGAGCAAATATTCAAAGAAATCAAAGGATGATGATGATAGCAAGAGGGATGACAAGGGGGCAAAGGAATCAGTTAAGAAAACAAGAAGTGGAATTCAGCAAGTCAAGGACATTGCTAGTAGTACTTTAACCATAACACAAGACTCTAAGTCTAGGGTGGGTACTGTTAGCAATGATCCTCCAAAATCATTATCCATGACTTCTGAACCTGAATTGCCACAGAAGAAAGATGAAGCCACTAAAGTAATTTCAAGAAAACACTTCCACAAAGTCACAGCTAGTGGAGTGTTACAGTGGATGAAGGGGAAAGGAATGAAGCTACTTCCAAGTGATGTGGCACTGAAGACTAATTCTCCTTGTTCCAGAAAGGTATCTCTTGTGAAGCATTTGAAGATCAAGAGTGTACCCAAAAGGATGAGGATAACAAAGAAGACTGGAAAACTCACAAATGTTATTGGCATCAATGTGCTTCCACTAGATGAGGACTATGATGAAGATACCCTAGCATTTTTGAGGGCTCAAAGGATCTTTGAAGTCAAAGTGAAGTTGGATCATCTAGAGATCAAGTACACTGATGGAAGAGAAAGGATAATGAAGCAAGGAAGCTGGCAATATTTCTATAAGTATGAGCTTGAAAGGATAAATGCCTTACTGAATTTTGAAGAAAAAGATGAAAGGACATGGAAGATAGATATTGCCAGGTACTTGAAGATGCATGCTGATTATGAAGAAAACATGATGAAAGAGAATGAAGAGAAAAACATACAGAGAGAGAAAGAAATGGCTGAGATGGAGGAGAGGGCTAAGGAGCTAAGGCAGAAAGGGATGTGCAGGGTCAAACAAAATCCTTACATTGTGGAGTACAAAAACTCACATGGAGGTCAAAGCAAAATAAGGATGGAGTTTCTTGATTCCTATGTAGAAAGTGCACTCAAGGCTGCAATTGATGACTTGAAAGGCTCACCTCTCATTGAAGAACTGATTGCAAGAGAAGAACTTCAAGAAGCCATCATAGACATGAAGAGAAAAGAAGAGATAAGGAAAAAGAAGATATATGATGATTTGCTAGAGAAGCAATTGGAAGCTGAAGCTGCTGAGCAACAAAAGTAAACTGTAAGCTTTCAATTTTTCTATGTAATCAAATTTCTGATCTCAATGTTCATGAATTGTCCTCTCTGTTACTAAATTTCCTTTTATGTAAGTTAGGCTTGTTATCAGACATGAAATTGTGCCTAAGGATCTTACTCACAATTTGGGGGAGATTGTTAGGCTCAAGACATGTCTGAATACCACTATTAACAAGCCTACACTATGTGACTATGTCACACTACATGACCTAGTGATTTCTATCACTGGGATAGAGTATAGGTCTCTAAATGTACTTGTCTTGTTCTCATGAACAATAGCTTTATCATGTATGCTCAGATTTATAATGAGCTTAGTAAAGTTTCTTGCATCTAGATTGTATATATAGGCCATTGAATAATTATCCTGGTAGAAGTTCAGAAGTGTTCATGCAGCAGGATAGAGTTGAATAAGGCTATGAAGAAATAAGTTGCAGGAATTTGTCTAAGGCATTATATAGCAAAGTCAAAAGAAAGCTATGTCGTGAAGTCACCAATATCCATGTCGTGAAGTACTATATCGCATAGTCCATTTTGTACTATGTCGAGAAGTCCTCAAGACACATGTCGTGAAGTGTTGAAGTCAGCAAAGTCAAAAGAGCCTAGATCGTGAAGTCCTCAGAAGCCTTATGTCGCATAGTCATCAAATGACCTATGTCGCATAGTCATCAAATGACCTATGTCGCATAGTCATCAAATGACCTATGTCGCATAGTCATCAAATGACCTATGTCGCAAAGTCTTCAAAGGCTATATCGCGTAGTCCTCACAAGGGAGATCGCGAAGTCAGGGATAAAGTGGAGTTCACGATATCAACACTTAGCCGTTTATAACAAGACAAATCAAGGTACAGAACCAAGAATCAAAGGAGACAAATACTGAAGCATTTGTTCTGGCAAGGTGGTCCAAAGAACAGATGGCAAATCTACAGCTAAACTTGGAGAGAAAGATAAGAGACAAGCAGCTACAGAAACGGGAAAGACTCCGAAAAGCAGGTGGTCCTTCCTGACACAGTGAACTTCTTATGGCAGGACAAGTTGGACTTTCAGAAGGGGTAGCTGTGTAATATTGTGTGTGCCTAGTTTGTATAGGTGAATATATATATATCGTGCACACACAACTGTAAGAAGTAAGAGAGATACACATAGTTATTTGCTAAGCTCTTTTCTCTGTAAGCAAGCAAGTTCAAACTGTTCTTGTTTAGAAGCCAGAAATTCGATTGTGAATTTCCTGGAAAGCTGTAGTATTTAATTTGCTTATACAAAGTAGATTAAAGTGATTGTGTGTGTTATTTACTTTCTGCATATTACATATCATAATCACATACAGTTGTTTACTTAGGTTTCAAGAATCGAAAAATATATCAAACTATCCATTCACCCCCCCCCCCCCCCCTCTGTCTAGTTTCTAGTAGTATTCATTTCTAACAAAAGCTGCAGCTGAAAAGAAAAAGAAAGAAAAAAGCAAGGGAGAGAAAAAGTAGGTAGAGAAAGTCTCTACATATCTGTAAGACTTGGCCAAATATGGCCAACCATATCTTGATGGCTATAATTTTGAACAACAACAGTTAGTGGTTGGAGTGACCATATTCACAGAGGTTGGCTATAAATCACACTGTTTAGTTGTCAGTTGTACTTTTAACCTAAGTGATAAGTAAGGTTGGAGATGCTCTTAACTACATACACCAATAACTCATTGTTATAATGTTTTACATTTTTATTTTCATATATATTACATATATAGGGTTAGGCTCAAGAGAGAACCAATCACTAAAAAAGAACTTTAGAACTGTTATAAGCCGTTGGATTATAACTAGATCAACTGTTCAGATTCAACTCATTTTTATATACAAAATCTTATAAGGGTATTTTTGGAATAAAAGGATTCTACTGTCGAACCTATTTTGTTTCATAGTATAAATATAGTGTTCTGCAGCTAAATTTTAAAAGTTATGCATATGGACTTCAAAGTTCTACAACTGAACTTACTTTTTTCCACAAAGTTCTACAAGTGAACTTGATTATTTTTATAATGTTCAGCTGTTGAACAATGTTATTCACATTATTTTCCTACCATAACTTTCGTGTTCTACCGCTGAACATAAAAGTCATGCAATCGAATTTGAAATCAAACACATAAATTTTAAAGTTCTGCAACTGAACTTACTTGTATTTAAATGTTCAGCTGCTGAACACTGTTATTTGATATTGTGTTTATACAATAACTTGAATATTTTCACAAAAAATGATAAAAATAATTGGGGAAATTTTATGATGATGATGAAGAATTTTGTGATTGATATCGATGTATGATTATTATCGTTAATAAAATATTAATTAGCTCTAAATTATGTATTTTGTGTTTTTGGACAACTTGACCCATGACCTTCATATAATAAATATATATTATTTAAAAAAATAAGATAGAGTTCTAAGAGTTCTACAAGGAACATGACCCTACATATATATATTATAGGCCAACAAGTCCTTTCCAGACTATTTAGTAATTTACTAATTCACACTTCCATCATATTAATATTAAAAAAATGAATTATATTCAATGTAAAAATTGGAGGACCAATTAAACTTGAGCTCGAGTTCAAGCTTGACATAATTTTTTATCGAGTTTGAACTCGAGTCCGACAGTATTCGACTCGATTACACCCCCACTCTCACTTCTATTAGGAAAAATATTTTTATAGTCTATAAAAAGATAATTTAAGGGGCAAAAAATTATTGTAGATGAGATTTGGAATTCATATTAGTTATTAGATGAATATTTAGATAAAACACATAATTAGTTCAAAAATATTTATTAAAAAATAGAATATGGATACTATATTAAAAATAATTTAAAACGTCTCACTGTATTATTCAAGTATGCTACTTAGTAGATGATATATCACAATGAACATGAATACAAACCAAAATTTTAGCTAATTTTAATATGAACTAGAAGAATATTAAATCACTGTTACATGACCACTACCACGCTACCACCACTAACCACGTGAACACCACCACTTACACAACCAAAATTACCATCATCAAAGCAAGTCACTAGAAATTCAACTAAAATTATCAAAATTTAAACTTAAATCACTAAAAAATTTGAACGCAAATAATAAGAATATTCCAAATTTGGAATTGTGTAAATGTTCGAAGTTGTTGGTAATAGTGTTGACGGTAGTAGAGTGAGTGAAAATGACATCGATCGGTAAACTTAGATATGTTGAGAGAAGGATGAATGAATTACTGGAGGTGTGGTCAGGAATGAGACTGGAATTTGCGACAAACATGTTCATAAGTTACTTTCGGAGTGGTGGTCGATTTGGTGACAAGAAAAGATTGTAGAGTGATTATGGTTTATTATACACACAATTTCTCTCTCTCGCCCACTCACACACATTATATATATATATATATATATGTGTGTGTGTGTGTGTGTGTGTGTGTGTGTATCATGAATGATGATGACAAATGGAATGAGATGGTGATAACAGCGGTGTAAAGTAAGTGATGGTGTGTAAGGTCACCGATAATGGAAGGGGCATAAGAGTGAATATGAGTGATGGTTGAGATGTAAATTAGATTTGAATGTGTGACCATAATTAGTTTTCGCTTCTTATTTATGTAAATTATCTTATTTAGCACTTCTTTATATATAAACACGTGAGTCTACTGACTCATGATTAGACTTTTAAATTACAAATTTTTTAATCATTTCAATTTATTTTTTTAAATGGCTAGATGTGATTCTATTGTTACGATCATATATGAAATTCAAGTAAGAAATTTGAGTTATTGCCAAAGTCCATAAAAAATACCACATTAACGACGTATAGTATTTCAAAAATTATAAATCGTCTATATAATAAAATCAAAACAACAAAATTTTATGAATTTAAATGGTGCACGTGCTTTGCACGGGCTATCATGCTAGTTTATTTTAATATACGTACAGACGTATATTCGTATACACTTTTATGCTAGTCATTGTAATTTATCATGCTGCATGAGTGAGGAAACAATAATATATTAATTAAAAAATAGGATAAATGATTGACAAATTAAATTATATATACTATAATTAACGTATAGACTTAAAACAATATTTTGTAAAATACTGAAGTTTGAAAAAGTATTAAAAGAAATGATGGGAAAGAGTATTATAGATACATAATTAATGTGGAGTAAAATATAGAGAAAAATATCCGATTAAAACATAATTGTACATAATTGTTAATGTGGAGTAAAATGTAAAGAAAACCATCTAGTTAATATATAATTATATTTACTGGTAACGATAACAGATTAAATTAGTTATTTTTACAAATGAATTTAATTAGTTGTTTTCACTATTATATTAAATTTTGATATTTTGAATGAAACTGTTTGATAAATAATTATTTTATTAACTATTTGTGTTTTAATTAGACCCACGAGATCAAAAAAACTCTTCTAAAAAGTTTTTTTAGAATTTGTGGATCAGACTTAAACCGCTATTCAATCTATTAACTAAAGTACTAAATATCAATATTATAGAATTCTTTTAATCAAATATCTTATTTACTTCAATCCGTTAATCTTTTTTATCAAACTGTTGACTCGTAAATACGACATAAGTAAATATTAGATACGAACTATACAGTTAATATAATCTATACGAATACGAAAAAAAAGAACAACATCTATACTATTAACTCCTTATCTATCTATCTATACTATACTATTATAAGCAAACCACCCTCTATTTGGTTGGTAGTTTGGTCATATGTAGTTTGGTCATCTAAATAATAACCGTTAGATGTAAATATAGATAAATGAGAACCGTTGGATGTAATATAAAAAAAATATTATTTTTTTGATATCTAAAATGCTCCCACGGGTTCAAGGTTCGAATCCCGTCAACAACATATTATTATTAAATATTTATATCATCTATTTTTCTAAGCTACATTCAAAAGTTCAAGATATTATTCCGTCAACAACATATTAAGAATTTTTAAGATCAAAATACAAATAAATGTTAATAAAATAAGATAAAAAATACTAAAAAATCATATAAATATACTATACTATTATAAGCAAACCACCCTCTATTTGGTTGGTAGTTTGGTCATCTAAATAATAACCGTTAGATGTAAATATAGATAAATGAGAACCGTTGGATGTAATATTAAAAAAATATTATTTTCTTGATATCTAAAATGCTCTCACGGGTTCAAGGTTCGAATCCCGTCAACAACATATTATTATTAAATATTTATATCATCTATTTTTCTAAGCTACATTCAAAAGTTCAAGATATTATTCCGTCAACAACATATTAAGAATTTTTAAGATCAAAATACAAATAAATGTTAATAAAATAAGATAAAAAATACTAAAAAATCATATAAATATACTATACTATTATAAGCAAACCACCCTCTATTTGGTTGGTAGTTTGGTCATCTAAATAATAACCGTTAGATGTAAATATAGATAAATGAGAACCGTTGGATGTAATATTAAAAAAATATTATTTTCTTGATATCTAAAATGCTCTCACGGGTTTAAGGTTCGAATTCCGTCAACAACATATTATTATTAAATATTTATATCATCTATTTTTCTAAGCTACATTCAAAAGTTCAAGATATTATTCCGTCAACAACATATTAAGAATTTTTAAGATCAAAATACAAATAAATGTTAATAAAATAAGATAAAAAATACTAAAAAATCATATAAAAAATACTAAAATAATAAATCAAAAATACTAAAATTCATCCGTGTATCGCACAGCTTATAGGCTAAAAAAAACTTAGAATAACGTCATACATATATTATTATATTTGATTACTTTTTAAAATCATATAAATCAAAATATAGATAATAAAATAAAAAATACTAAAATTCATCGTGCATCGCACAGGTTACAGGCTTGTGTAACTTTAAAAATAGACTTGTGTTTTGGTTATTTGTAAACGGTTATGTAATTGATGTCAATGTTAGGGTTCTCTTTTTCTAAAAAAAAATCAACGAAAACATGTTACTCTTTCTATTTTTTCTTATTAAAACCCTTCATTTTCCAAAAATATCACGGGCAAACCTTACTTATTTATTTTAATACTTTTAATTACGGCAATTACCTTTTCAACTAAAACATGTTACCTTTTGTATTTTTTTTTCATTTAAAAAAAACTATAACTTATTACCTTTTCAACTAAAATACATTAACTTTTCAATATTTTCTAACAAAATCCTCTATTTTCTAAAAAAAATTCATGGACAATTACCTTTTTAAAATAGAACATGTTACTATTTCTATTTTTTCTTACTAAAACCCCACATTTTCCAAAAATATCACAAGCAAACTCTTACTTATTTTAAAACATATTTTAATACTTTTAATTACGGGCAATTACCTTTTCAGATAAAACATGTTATTTTTTAAATTTGTTCATTTTTTAAGAAAACTATTATTAAATAATAAAATTATTTATAACCAAATAACTTTTTAGTTAAAATACATTAAATTTTCTATTTTGATAACAAAGTCCATTCTTTTTCTATAAAATCACAAACAACCATCTTTTTCAACTAAGACATATGTTACTCTTTCTATTTTTCCTTACTACAACCCCTGCTTTTTCAAAAATATCACGGGTAATTAAACCCTTACTTATTTATTTTAAAACCTATTTTAATATTTTTAATTATGGACAATTACCTTTTTAGCTAAAACATGTTGCTCTTTCTATTTTTTCTTAATAAAACCTCTCACTCCAAAAATATCACGGGCAAATAGTTACTTATTTATTTTAAAACTTATTTTAATACATTTAATTATTGAAATTTATACTATACTATTATAAGCAAACCACCCTCTATTTGGTTGATAGTTTGGTCATCTGTTGATAGTTTGGTCATCTAAATAATAACCGTTAGATGTAAATATAGATAAATGAGAACCGTTGGATGTAATATTAAAAAAATATTATTTTATTGATATCTAAAATGCTCCAACGGGTTTAAGGTTCGAATCCCGTCAACAATATAACCTAAGTTCAATTTAGCTACATAATTATTTTTATATATTTTGAAGTTAAATAAAATGTCTTCTATCAAATGATACTCAAACGTTTCGAGCGAAGTTCCAAAAATATGTGATTTTATAGTTTAGCGATATAAAGACGTTTCAGTTAATAGATAAACTCAAGTTCAATTTCTACAAACAACTTTTTCTAATAAAAAATAAACACAGGGGCAAGTTAGTCAGTTCAAATCATGTACAAAATATCTCATGGTTAAATTATCTCACATATTATAAGATTATGTTAATCGATATAATAATGAATACCAAATACGCCTCAACTCACGCGACACACACACGTACATATAATATTGGAAGTAGAATAAGTGTTTGCAAAACATATTAAATCCTTATATACAATAAGCGTAAGAGAAATCTTATCCAAAATTTTGGCAATGTACCGCCAAATCAATAAGGATTGTTGATTTTAAAATAGATGAATGAGAACCATTACATCTAATATTAAAAAAATAATAATAATATAAATTAAATTAGAGTAACCACCATCTATTTGGTTGGTAGTTTGGTCATATGTAGTTTGGTCATCTAAATAATAACTGTTAGATGTAAATATAGATAAATGAGAACCGTTGGATGTAATATTAAAAAAAATATTATTTTCTTGATATCTAAAATGCTCTCACGGGTTCAAGGTTCGAATCCCGTCAACAACATATTATTATTAAATATTTATATCATCTATTTTTCTAAGCTACATTCAAAAGTTCAAGATATTATTCCGTCAACAACATATTAAGAATTTTTAAGATCAAAATACAAATAAATGTTAATAAAATAAGATTAAAAATACTAAAAAATCATATAAAAATACTAAAATCAAAAATCAAAAATACTAAAATTCATCCGTGTATCGCACAACTTATAGGCTAAAAAACGTAGAATAACATCATACATATATTATTATATTTGATTACTTTTTAAAATCATATAAATCAAAATATAGATAATAAAATAAAAAAAAAACTAAAATTCATCCGTGCATCGCACGGGTTACAGGCTTGTATATAATAAGCGTAAGGGAGATCTTATCCAAAACTTTGGTCGGTCACTGTACTACCAAAACTATACTATCCGTTGGATTATAAAACTATAAATATTCAGATATAATATTAAAAATTGTATTTGATTAATAATAGGATAGTATTTAAATACTAAAAGGTGTATTTTGATAATTTAAACCTATTATAAATGGGTTTTCTATATTGAATAGAAATCTTTATGTAAAAATTCGTAATTATCTTTTCTCTTTATTTTATGGATAGTTCCAGTTAGATAATAATTATTAAACCATCATTAAATTAAAGATAATTTTGTAAGCTTCGCGTGGGCTGTAAAATCGTTAAAATCTGTTGTCTAAAACTCAAGATAGAGCCCAAGAGCCCAAACACTAAAGTTATTATCTAAATTTTAATAAATATTTTTTTATTATTGTAGCACCAATTTAGTTTTTTTTTCCTAATTCTTTTAAATTTATAAATTCTATGTTTATTTCAATAAAATGTTAAAATCAATTTAAGAAAAAATTAAAATCGATATGGTTCATGTACGATCAGTATACGACCAAATTAATAATTATAGTTAGATCTTAAATAGATCGATAAGAATTGTTAGATCTAATATTAAAAAGTGTATCTGATTAATAATAGAATTATATTTAAATACTAAAAAGTGTATTTTGATAATTTAAAATTTTTCTATGTAAAAATTCTTAAATATCTTTTCTCTTGAATTTATGTATAGTTCCAGTTAGATAATAATTACTAAACTAAATATCAAGATAACAATTCATATCGATTACCCTACGAGACTTAGGAGAACTCCATGAATAAATTTAAACACTTTTTTTTCTGAAGGAACATAACAATTTGATTAATCCAAATTATAATTATATTATTTTACATATAACAAACATAAAAGGATAATATCAAAATACTATTAAAATGTTGAGGGTTTCATATTCATAAATGATAATTTTGAATATAATACTTATATTAAAATGTGTATTTGATTAAATGTAAGATTATATTTAAATACTAAGAAGTGTGCTTTGATAATTTAAACCAATTATAAATTGGTTTTCTATATTGAATTGAATTCTTTGTGTAAAACTTCTTAACCATCTTTTCTTTTCAGTTTATTTTATGGGTAGGTCAACTGGTCAAGTTAGATAATAATTATTAAACCATCATTAAATTAAAGATAATTTCGTTAGTTTCGCATGAGTTGTAAAATCGTCAAAATTCAATTTCTAAAAATCAGGATAGACCCCAAATATTAAAGTGAGTATCTAAATTTTAATAAATACTTTTTTATTATTTTAGCACCAATTTATTTATTTTTCCACTAATTCTTTTAAATATAGAAATTTTATGTTTCTTTCAATAAAGTATCAAAATTAATTAAGAACAAATTCAAATCGATAAAGAATATAATAATATGAGAATAAAATTTTATATAATCATAACATAATTTTTATTCTATTTAATAATTTTTAAGTAATAATGTATTTTAAAATTTTATTTACACCGTAAATAAAACCGAAACATTAAAAGTAAAAGCAGTTAGTAAGATACTTATATCAGTATATACTTGATATCCTTATTATATTAAATCCTTATATATAATAATCATAATAGAGATCTTATCCCAAATTTTGGTAGTAGACAACCAAATTAATAAGGACCATTATATATTAACTAGATAAATGAAAATCGTTAGATCAAATATTAAAAAAGTTTATTTTATTAATAATAGGATTATATTTAAATTCTAAAAGGTGTATTTTGATAATTTAAACCAAATATATCAAATATAAATAAGTTTTCTATATTGAATAGAATTCTCCATGTAAAAAATTCATGACTTTCTTTTCTCTTCCATGGATAATTCCACCTAGATAAAAATTGTTAAACTATCTTTTAATTAAAGATAATTTAGTTATCTTCATGTGGGGTGTAAAATCGTTAAAATCTGATTTTTAAAATACAAGATAAAGCCCAAATTAATAAAGTGAATATTTAAATTATAATAATTATTATTATTTCATCATTATTTTAACACCAATTTAATTAATTTTTTCTAACTATTTTAAATTTAGAAATCTATGTTCAAAAATTAAAATCAATCTAAGAAAAATTCAAATCAACAAAGAATATAATAATACGAGGATAAAATTTTATAAAATTATGCATATTTTTAATCCTATTTTATTAAGTTTTATATCATAACTAATCAAATATTATTTATTATTAAATAATAAATTATACATAAATGGTGATTTTGTTTTATAAGAACTCATAAAGACCTAATTTCATTGTTAGCAGAACTATATTCATATTAAAAAAAACCTTATTTTGAAATTTTAGACTCAGCTACAGAACATGCCAAACTTTTTAAACCTATATACATTGTAAATTATTAAATTCGAAACTTTAAAAATTTGTTAATCAATTAGTATAGTACTTTTCTGAAAAATCGTACTTTACAAAAAATATTATCAAATAACATATGTCTGCAAGAAAAAATGAAAAAATTCTTATTTTTCAAAAAACCTATAAATTTTAATATGTTGTTGGTAGATTCAAACATTAGATCATTCTACATGATAATTTTACTGTTATATCTAACGTTTTTCAACAATTTAATTTGAAAGATTCAACGATTATGGATTGAGTGATCAAACAAAATGACCAAACTTATAAGGAAGCTTTCATCATTTAGTTTTTAATATAATAACATAGATATTTACAGGATATACTATAAAAAAATGAAATTTATACAGAATTTTGATCACGGTGTAAACGAAGAACTATTACAAAAAAAAATTATATTTTAATTGATAATATATTTTCTCAAAAGTTCAAATTTCCCGCATCTTTAACATATTACAAAAAAGAGTATATTATATTTTAGCAATAAATATTTAAAAAAAATTATAAATATTAAGAAAAATTAATGATGTTATCGTGGTAGTTTGGTCATAAATACCACCAAAACATTCTCAACCTTTAGATCCAATACTTTTAAAAATACATGATCAAGATTACATCATATAAAAAGAAGTTATTATCTAAAAATCATATAAGTTAAAAGATATTATATTAGGATTGGATTTTCTAAAAATTCAAAACATAAAAATAGTTGTAATTAAATAAGGAAACTTATTTAATACCAAAATAATAAAAATCGTTTAATGTTAAATAGATAGGTGAAAACCGTTAGATTTAACATTAAAAACTGTATTTGGTTAATAAAGGGTATTATAATAATCTAAACTACATATAAGTAGATTTCCTAAATCGAATAGAATTCTCAACATTAAATTTCGTCACTTTATTCTCTTTTTAGTTTTAGAATAGTTTTTAATTGAAAATGAACTATTAAACCACAACTAAATTAAAGATTATTTTGTGAATTTAATGTGGACTATAAAATTGGCAAAATCTAATTTTTATAACTCAATATAAAAAAATATTAAATTGGGTGTGTATAATATAATAAATATCAAATTTTTAACTATAATTTTTTTGGCTAAATCTTTTTTAACAATAATTTAATCATGTAAACTAATAACTTTTAAATATTAAAATATTCATAAATAAATATAATTATAAATATTAAAAAAAACAATCGTGTGTTGCATGGGTAATAAAAATATAATTATAAACAAAATAATTATAAATAAAATTTAAGTAACTATGCATGGCACGGCTATAAGCTAGTATTATTAAAGACGAAACATTAAAAGTTTTGGTCGGTCGTCGGTCGGTCGGTCGGTATTTGGGCCGATTCACGGGCCTATCTATAATCAATTTATTAATAACCAATTACCTTTTTTCACTACATTACCTATTTTATATATTTTTTTTAAACCAAACCAACTCATCTTCTAAAAATAAAACGGGCAACATATATATAATATGATAATATTATTATATATTTATAACTGATTACCTTTTTCAGCTAAAACACATTATTTTTATATTTTTTACCTAAAACAACTCATCTTATAAATAGGACACATATATGAAAACCAAGTTATTGATAACCAATTACCTTTTTCAGCTAAATTATATTACCTATTTCATATATCTATTTAACTAAAACAAATCATATTCTAAAAATAAGACGGGCTATATATATATAAAATGGTAATATTATTATATATTTATAACCGACAGCTAAAACACATTATGTGTTTTATATTTTCTAACTAAAACAACTTATCTTCTAAATATAATATATGCAAAATAAATATACAATGGTAATATTGTTTTATATAAATATTAATAAATAACAAGTTATTCTTTTCAGCTAAAGCAAATTACCTCTTTTATATTTTCTAACTTAAACAACTAATTTTCTAAAAGTAATGCAGACATATATATAAAAAAAATTAATATAATTTTATATAATTGTTAATAAGTAACTAATTGTCTTTTTAAGGATATTACCTGTTTATATTTTTTTAACTGAAACAACTCATGTTCAAATTAAAAATAACACGGGCAAGAGATAGATATATTGGTAATATTATTATATTAAACTTATGAAATTCATGTTTATTATAATTTTTTTAACATTCAATTTAAACGAGATAATTAATTTAAATAAAAGTAATATTATATTCAAATAAACTCGGTATATTGAACAAACACATATTTTGATATTTGCACTTGAGTCCCTTTTTAGATTTTTAAGAGTAAAAAAATACGAATCATTAGATATGTTATTTTAAAATATTTTATATTTTAATATCTAAAATACTACTATTGATTACGTCAATAATATATTAAATTTAAATATTATATTGTTAGATTTATAAATCCAATATATATATATATATATTAAAATTTTATCAAATTATATATAATAACTAAAATCTAAATAAAAAATAAGAAAATATTAAAGAAGACCATCGCACGAGATATAAGCTAGTATATCAATAATTACAAATGTCACTTTCTTCTTTAATCGCTGACATCATATTCCACTAACTCAATTCATTAGTTCATCTTACTTTCTCTTTTTGTTAATTACAATCTCTGCTAAATTTTTTTCATTCTCATTTCGTATCTATTTTTTTTGAATCTTGACCTCGTATGATTTAATTTCATAAATACTAATCAAGATATTTCATATTTAAAAAATTAGTAAATTGTTATCGTTAAAATATTTCAATTCTAATCAATACAATAATATAATAGACGAAACATTAAAAATTTGGTCGGTCGGTATGGTACATTGTGATTTTACTTAATTGTCCTTAATTAACTATACTTCGTGTTTTTACTTAATTAACCTTACTTATTTATAAAAATATATTATTAAATAATAATATTACATATTTATAACCAATTACCTTTTTCACCTAAAATACATTATTTTTTCTAATTTTTCTAACAAATTCCCCTAATTTTTCAAAGGGAAATTCTAAATGGTACCCCTTTACTTTTGACTTTTCCAGTACGCCAAAAGTTATTGGCTTCTCAGTGGTACTCCCGAAGTATTGGTACATTACCAGTTATAACCCTCCCGTTAACAACAGTTAAACAAACGTTAAGTCAACTAATTTGACTTTAAAATAAAAAGGAAAATTCTATTTGGTACACATGTATTTTTGACTTTTCCAAATGATACACCAAAAGTTATTGGCTTCCAAGTGATACCCTCGAAGTATTGGTTTTCATTAAAAAAAAATGTGTAAGACAACTAATTTGACCCCCACAATTAATTTATATATATATTTTACATATATATTAAAAAACATTTTTTTTAAGTTTTACCTTCTAATTTATATAGAAGAAAATACTTACAGAAAAAGCAAGTTTCTATAAAATAAAATATAGAAGTCTTATTTTCTTTCATTTATTTTCTCGATTATCTATATTTCAAATAATAAAAATTAGAATTTTTAAAAATATTTCAACTTATAAACAACATTACACATATACACACACAAAAAAATTTAAATGAATTGTACAAGATTCAAATGATAGGCTATGTATAGCCCGGACTCATCTTGGGGCTCTGGCAAACTTCTGAACCCGAATTCATAGTTGAGCCATGACTCACATCCTAGTCCGAACTCATATTTGAGTCATGACTCACCTACAAGTCCGAATTCATATTTAATTAAATGTACAATTCATTTAAATTTTTTATGGGTGTGTATATGTGTGATGTTGTTTATAAGTTAAAATATTTTTAAAAATTCTAATTTTTTATTGTTTAAAATATAGATAATCGAGAAAATAAATGAAAGAAAATAAGACTTCTTTATTTTATTTTATAGAAACTTGCGTTTTCTGTAAGTATTTTCTTCTATATAAATTAGAAGGTAAAACTTAAAAAACTATTTTTTAATATATATGTAAAATATATAAATAAATTCATTGTGGGGGTCAAATTAGTTGTCTTAAACTTTTTTTTTAATGAAAACCAATACTTTGAGGGTATCACTAAGAAGCCAATAACTTTTGGTGTATCATTTGAAAAAGTCAAAAATACATGTGTACCAAGTAGAATTTTTCTTTTTATTTTAAAGTCAAATTAGTTGACTTAACGTTTGTTTAACTATTGTTAACGGGAGGGTTACAACCGGTAATGTACCAATACTTCAGGAGTACCACTGAGAAACCAATAACTTTTGGCGTACCATTTGAAAAAATAAAAAATAGAGGTGTACCATTTAGAATTTCCCTTTTTTAAATATATCACGGACAATTACCGTTTTTAACTAAAACATGTTTGTTTTTCAATTTTTCTTTACTAAAAGCCCTCCTTTTCCAAAAATATCACGAACAAATATTTAGTTATTTATTTTTAAACCTATTTTAATATTATAATTATTTTTTAAAATTTTACCTATTTTAACATGTCTACTTATATTTCTTAACAAATGCAATTACTAAAAATATTAAAATATAAATAATCAAATACCTATTTATAACCAATTATCTTTTCAGCTAAAACATATTATATATTTTTTCTAACAAAGTCCATCATTTTCTCAATATATCACGGAAAATTGCCTTTTACAATTTATTTTTTCTATTTTTCTCACCAAAATCCATTTTTTCCCAAAAATATCACAGGAAACCCTTTACTTATTTATTTTAAAACGTATTTAAATACTTTTAATTATTAAATTCTAAAACCTCATTTTCTAAAAATATCACGGACATTTACCTTTTTAAACTAAATATATGTTACATTTTTTTATTTTTTCTTACTAAAACCCCTCATTTTCCAAAAATATAATGGGCAAACCCACACTTATTTATTTTAATTTATTTTAATGTTTTTAATTAATTAAAAGTGTTTAGCTATTTTAACATGCCTACTTATTGTTTGCACAATTACAATTAATAAAATATTAAAATAATAATAATAATATAACAATTAACAATCCGTGCATCGCACGAGTTTTAAGCTAGTATTAATAAAACATAAAGTAAATATTTAATTTACACATAATTAAAATTATTTATATTAAAATAAAATTTTAATGAAATAAGTTTAACATAGGGCCTGTTTGGCAATGGCAAAATAAGCCGACTTATCGCTTATAAAGCCATAAAAGTTTATGAGGGGTGTTTGTGTACTCAGCTTATTTGATGACTTATAATTTATAAATTGATAAGTTGAATGTTAAAAATCACCAACATCAATATACTTATATAAAGGAGAAGACGGAGGCGGTGAGGTGGCGCATCTAGATTTATTATTTTCGATTTTGTAGGAAGGAAATTGAAAATTACACTTTTATTATTTTCAAACTTGATAGAACTTTCTTTTATTATTTTCAAATTTGATAGAACTTTCTTTGATTTAGAAAATTACAACTTCCTTATTATTTTTGAATTTGTAGGTTTGATAGAACTTTCTTTTATTATTTTCAAATTTGATAGAACTTTCTTTGATTTAGAAAATTACAACTTCCTTATTATTTTCGAATTTGTAGGACTTGATAGAACTTTCTTTGATTTAGAAAATTTCTTTGATTTAGAAAATTACAACTTCCTTATTATTTTTGAATTTGTAGGACTTGATAGAACTTTCTTTGATTTAGAAAATTACAACTTCCTTATTATTTTCGAATTTGTAGCCTTGATATAACTTTCTTTTATTATTTTCAAACTTGATAGAACTTTCTTTGATTAAGAATATTACAACTTTATTTGTAGGACTTGATAGAACTTTCTTTTATTTAGAAAATTAAAACTTCCTTATTATTTTCGAATTTGTAGGCTCTTATGTTAATAATTGAAATTTTCTTTTTTATTATTTTCAATCTTAATAGAACTTTCTTTTATTATTTTCAAACTTTATAGAACTTTCTTTGATTTAGAAAATTACAACTTCCTTATTATTTTCGAATTTTTAGGATATTATGTTAATAATTGTAATTTTCTCTTTTATTATTTTCAATCTTGATAGAACTTTCTTTTATTATTTTCAAACTTGATAGAACTTTCTTTTATTATTTTCAAACTTTATAGAACTTTTCTTTTATAATACTTCTTGACTTTTAAACATAATGGATTTCCATGTTATTCACCTTACAAACACCTATAAATTAAAGGTCATTCATAACAAAAAATCTACACCGGAATTTTTTTACATAGTTTCAAATTTTTACAACCATATTTACAATCAATACAACTATGGCCTACACCATGTTGGATGCTTTGAACGACAACAACTATACTTGGATGATAAGAGTACAAATGTGTAGAATGTGGGAATCTGTCAATCCAAATACTGATGAACTGATCAGTCTTGACATGATTTTGATCGATGAAAAGGTTAATAAATCAATATACTTATAACTTATTAGTTTGTCAAATTATATGATGTTATTAACTTTTCTAAGATATGTTGTATGACAGGAAAATTTGATCCATGCTACGATCTCGAAGATTCTGGTCTCTCGGTTCAACAGGAAAATTTGATCCATGCTACGATCCCGAAGATTCTGGTCTCTCGGTTCAAAAATCTTTTTAGAGGAAGGCTCCGTGTACAACATCAAAAATCTGAAAGTTATTTCAAGTACAGGGAAATATAGGTCACTATCACATGGGTCTAAATTGCTCTTCATACGCATAACGTTGCATAAGAGATTGGAAGAAGGCATCATCAACATATCACTGCATGGATTTCAGTTCATATGTCCGGATATGATTGATGCACGTATTAATGACACCAACATACTCTCAGGTTTTTGATGCAATAATATATTAGAGTAATATATAAGTAATACTATTATATAAGTTATAATTCAAACTATCATGTTGTAATATTATTTTTTCTATGTTGATTTAGATGGTGTAGGCTGCTTGACCTACTTGGGGGCATTGAAGTTGTCAAAGGCGGTTGGAAAAAAAGAGATCTCAAAATTGTCACAAATTAGTAAGTTATGCATTATATTAATTTTAATATAACTGTTAATTGTTTTTTATTGTTCTTGTAATTTTATATTACTTCTTTGGTTACCCCAATTTATTTGTTTTACTTTTTTAATTTGTTCTAATTTTTTTCTTAAACAGCTCCATCACCAGTACCATATCTTTGTGGGAAAAGTTGGCCGAGATGTTGATACAAATTTATACAAGGAGGATGGTTGAACCTATATAATAATTGTCACATCTACCCAGATTAAAAAATTTAAAAGTAATTATCTTTATTAATGTTTTTATAATATATAGTTTTAGAAATTGCACAAATATAAATCTATCTTATCTCGATTGAACGAATATCATTAGATAATATACAAATATTTGTTTCATTGATATTATTGATTTAATTCTTATATTAGTTTTTTAACAATTTATTTACTCTTATATGCAGATACAATTAGTTTTTCTACCACAAGAAATAGTAAAATTTATACAAATCTGGATACACCGTATGTGTCATCCCTGAGAAAATAGTAATATTATATGTTTATATTGATTTTTATCAATATAACTTTTTTAATATATATATGGCAATGGTATCGGTCTAAGAAAATAAAAAATCAAACTCTATAAACAAAAGGAATATGTAAATAATTTATAATATTACTTACCCAAATGCAAATTTTACATAATATATTTTATTTGATAATTTATATAATTTTATAGATATTTATTTCACAATTTTTATTCTAATATTTTTTTTCTTAATATATATATTCTAATGCCGCTGCGAAGCGCGGCTCAATAACCTAGTTTTATTTAACTTATCAACTTATTCTTTGATTTCTTTATTTTTTTAATACTTTATATTTTTACCTTTGTGTTTTTAAATATTTTTTTAATTTAAAATGCAAGTGTTGAAATCGTTGTATTTAATAATTATTTTTTCAAATTTAATTTAGCAAACTCTTAACTAACTTATAAGTAAATTTATCCAAACACCCGTATAACTTATAAGAATTCATCAACTTATCACTTATAAAGCACTTGCTCATTTTAAGCTATAAATACCCGCACATAACGCCGGGAAACCAATCTAGTAATTATATATAAATTGGACCAAAAATAAAAGAAACAATAGAAAAAGGAAAATCTAATATTAAGTTTAATAAAAAAGAGAAAGGAAAAAGAGGAGTATTGGGGATTTAGGGTTTTATGTTGAGGGGGTGGATATAAGTAGACCTTGAAAATCCTGCCTGATTCATTCGCCGTCGACACAATAGAAGGGGGAGGATGGACAAGAATATGCTAGGAGATCTTGCTTCTCTTCCTCAAGAAGATCAAGCTAAAATGGCTTCCATGATTGACCAGCTCCAAATCCGAGACAGGTATATGCCCTTTTATCCTATATACCCTTTTAATTAAGCAGTGGTCTGTATATTTGTTGAAGATGTATGTATGTTTAATTACATGTATATGATGTTTAAATCTGACTTTTAAGGTGATGTCTTTGTTTCTTTTTTGGCTTCACAGTGTTAATTCAGTTGCGCAACTGTTTATGTTATGTAACTCTGGTATTTGTGAAGCCATACTAATGTTCTTCTAAAAACCATTGTAATATACATATTGCATATGGACGTTAAGGGAACTACATCAGCTTTGTCGATTTTGTAAACTGTTAGCTCTTTGCTTTGCGCCTTATGTCAGTTTTATTTATTCGCTCTTTGAATTAAATCCTAAATTTTGAAATTCGACAAGAGAAGTCATATTCCAGGGTATACTAATGAACAAAACACTTTCCAATTTTCCAGGAACTTTACATTAGTAGTTTTAAGAAATTTCAAGTCATCCGAGTACCTAGGTGACTATGATTTACATTGTAATTTATTTCCAAGGAATTTCAAGTTCCCTGAGTGTGACTATGAAATTAGTGAACTATTTGAGGCATTAGAAATAAGCAGGTGCACAGATATTTTTCAGGCAACTAACTGAGTTTATTGGCTTTCTAGCTAACAATTGAGTTTTAGAGAAAATGATGCATTCATGGTTGCATGCTACTGAATACTACAAAAGTTTTGAAACAAAACATTATATTCCAACTGATACTGACAGGGTAACCTAGTGTCACTAAATCCTTAGTGGAGTTTTTCCTGAAACATGTTTGCACAATGTATAAATAACAATTAGCATGGATCACTAAGGCTGCCTCATTGCTCATTGCTTTTCTGTCAATTTAATGTGTGTCTGTTACCTTTTCACTGTTGCAAATTAGTTATATAAGTAAGCTTTGGGTTTTATTCATTTTGGGACAGCTTATCTAATGTTTCTTTTCTTAATCCTTTCATCAGTCTTAGGATGTATAATTCCCTGGTTGAGAGATGTTTTACAGATTGCGTGGACACATTTAGACGCAAAGCCTTAGACAAGCAAGAGGAAACCTGTGTCAAACGATGTGCAGAGAAGTTTTTGAAGCACTCCATGCGAGTTGGCATGCGATTTGCAGAACTTAATCAAGGGGCTGCCACACAAGATTAAGGACTGGCCTTGAAATCCGCTTATTGATTAATGTAACATTGAGGAGTGAGACACCTTATCAAATTGTGCGGATAAATAATAGAGAGCAAGTTTTATTTACCATCGATTGTCTACAAGAATTTCTTTTTCCCTATAGTAAAGTCAGTCCTCAGACATGTGTTTTATTTGTCATTTCTTGTATGAAGCTCTTGAATTATGCAGTTCAATGGATGTTAATGTTATCCATGAAAAATATATTTTCAATCAGCTATTTTACTAGTTGAGTACTAGTCTATGGAGTAGAATCTTATTAGTAATGTTGTTACCAGGTTCTTGATCAAGTCAGTTGGATCATTGTATGGTAAGAGATTGTGAAATCTATAAGTATGTGAAATGAAAGTGAAACCACCTTTATGCTGATGTCTGGAACTCCAATTTTGATAAAACTAAATTTGTTTTATTCTTTCTTGTAATTTGGTTTCCATAAATTAGGAATCCTACTGTGATAACTTACCAACATTTTGATAGATGGAATTTGCAATGTTGGTAGATTTCACAAATTTTATCATGTTTTAATCAAATGAAGTCTGTTGGTTTATCACCATCTCTTGTTACTTACAATGTTTTAATTGCTGGTTTTTCTAAAGATGGAAATCCAGCAAAGGTTGCAGGATAAGTACGGGAGATGGAGGAGGGAGGCATTCCTCCAACTAAAGTGACATATACATTTTTAATTGATTCATTTATTTGATTGCTGACATTTGCATATTGGGGTCTTGGTACATGGTTGGTGCAGTCGAGGCAATATGAAGGAAGCTTCGAGGGTGTTTATATCAATGCACACCATTGGTATGCAACCAAATGATGTTATGTACAATATGATGATGATTTATGGTTACTGCAAAGAGTAACTCCTACAGAGCCTTGAGGCTGATCTAGGAAATGGGTGAAAATGGAATGAGTCCAAATATGGCTATTTAAATTTTGACTGTTGACGTTCTTTGCAAGGATGGAAACCTGGAAGAAGCCCAAAAGCTCTTAATGAAATGATTAAATCTGTAGCCCAAGTCTGTTATATCTTGAGCTTAGACATGAAAACTCACTAGAAGATTGAAAATATCAGCATTTTATTGAGCATGCTTCATTCTCGTCTTCATCATGTTGTCTGTCTATAAAATTTATTTCTCGATATGAGTAACATAGCCATATTGTGGGCAGCAATACCTGTAAACTGTAATGTGGATATTTAAGATTGCGTTTTCAACAGTTTTTCAGAATTGTATAACCTTAAGGAAGGGTAAACTCCTTTCATTCGGATGTAATCACAAATAAGATGTTATTCCTAGTTGCGATTGGTAAAGCTAGAGCCTACTCTCTCTTCTCTAGCAATTTCCATTTAAAAATAAACTATTCTAAGATGTCAGTGTTCAACTTGTATATGAATATCGTTTTGATTATAATTTCTTATAGGTGGCTTCCTCAATCAGTTTCTTACTATTGCAGTAGCATCTCATTAACTTTTAAATGGAAACTGTAACAAAGCTTTCTTTACTCAGAGATCGTAAAAGCCTTATATTTCCAACACCATATAGTTTGTTTAGAATTGTGGTCTCTAGACATGGTATGGTGTGACAAGCTAATCATTCATCTCAAATCTTATTGTGATTTACGTGCAATGGTACATATTCTTCTATAGTTTTTGTCAGTACTTTATTTTGTTAATGGTTTAGCATTTTGGAACTCATACATCTGTATTATTGTAAAGGATAGTCACACTTTCAGCCTTTTGGATGACAGGGTGCTCAAAGACCTCTCAGTTCATGTACACTTCGCTTCATGGGTCATGGTTTATATGTGATCTGAGTACAGTAATTTGCTCCAGGTATTAATTCATTGAACTAGTTCATCAATGTTCATTTTTTCTCCTCATTTTCTTCCCTGGATTTAAAATAAACCTTGAACAGTCAGACTCTAAAAGATATGTTGCTTCAAAGGTAAAGTCAGGAGAAAGTAAGGCTTTATGGGGACTTCTATAGATGCCAGTTTCTAAACTGTTATTTGAATAATTGGAAGCTTTAGTTATTCAATTTATAGGTCTTTTAGTAGGTTGTTCACTTGTTTTTGGTAGCTAAAGAAGATTATTCTAGTCAAATTATGGCAACATAAATTGATAAGAATCTTCTACAGGGAGAGAATTATCATGCTTCCAGAATTATGCCAATTGTTCGATGACAAATTATGTAGGCACTTGTTAGCTTCCAGAATTTTATGGCATCAATGCTACTTATCATGCTTAAACCTCTTGTGGAGTCTTGTTTGTGGATTCACTCTCTGTATTCCAAAACTAGGTGATGAGTTTCTATAAGGGAAGAATATTCTAAATAACAATTATCTTTTTATTTAATATCGTTTTAGAGATTAATTGGTGTATGCTCATTTACATAGTAGATAGCTCTGAGAGTTTGATGATCATCTCATGGCTATTGAGAACGAATCAAATCAGATGGTTCTATTTCTCAATCTTTCTGATTTGCTCCTACGGAACCAAGACCGAAAAGATTGAAAAACAAGTCATGTCAAGTACTGTACATGCATAATAGGTAAGTATTAACTAACGGTACAGTTAGGTGTTTATGATCATCCAGATAGGTTTTCATACTAATTTGATCAATTACAAGATGTGATCTTTCGTTGATTCAGATTACTGAATGAATTGATTTTCCAAGTCTTGTGTTTTATAGTCATTGAGCCTAGTTTGTAGTTTCCCCTCTTCAATTACTTCTCCTATATTGGAGTTACGGCTTTAATACCCTTACTAGACACATTGTAAAGAATCACACTGGAATATGAGGTCTAGCCATCAAATCTTATTAATAGCTGGAAATTGATGCATAGATAACGACATGGAGCATCTGTATGCTTAGATATCAACAAATTTCATCCTGAACACACAACATGAAATGGTATTAGCTGAAGCTTTAAATTGGATTTAAGTGACATCAGAAAACCAGAACCAAATTTTTGCTGTTATGTGAAGAGTTTGTATGCAATTGTTAGGTTATCTGAGTTTACTAGAATTCTAGCAATTCTTTACACATTTTCATTGTCCATGTAGTTAATTGGTTGGTCATAGGCATTTACTACTATACAAATTACAAACTTTGCATCAATGGTTTAAGAGGTAAGGGGAAAAGTTTAAAAAAATAATATATGTGAAAAGAAAGGATGAGATACAATTAAACTCTTCCATTTGAATCCTAACTATTTAATAGTGTAGGATCTTAGCTGCAGGGGCATCTTTTGTCATTTGAACAAGGGCTATAATGGTGCCCGTGGATGGCGTGACTGTAGACTATTAGACCCCATCTGGAAATATGTATTCATATGTTCATGATATAACATTGTGGATTTAAGATATTCACGTTTAAGACCAAATGCAATCATAGAAACAACAAAATTTAATAAATTGTAAAGTGGAATGCACCTTTGTGATTGTTAACATTACACCTTTGGATTTAGCTTGTTAATTTTAGATTCATTGGACCAAATTTCCATCACATTATTTTAGCATTCAGGTTCTTGTAAATTTCTATTACTAGCCACTAATTTTCTCCTAGATACTCACTCCTAAAAGTTTCACCTGTTATTTATAAGTTTTAGATTTCCATCATGATGGGAACAAGATCAACTCAGTGGGATGGTGATCCGTGGGAGCAATCCGAGAAGTGTGATACAGAGAAGGAAATAATGAAGAAGAATGTTCAAAGTACTCAAGATCTAAGTGTGTGCACATATAATTCCAGATCTATTCAGGTATGTGCAGTTATATTGAAATTGTCTTAATTTGTTCATGAAAAACTAAATCCGAGAAATCTTAGAGATCGCTGACTCTCCTTTTGCTTTGTCATGCTTTTACTCTGTTAGATCGTGTCGCAACTGTGATCAGGTAGAACAATTTATGGTTTTGAAACATGTGAAGGAGATCATGAAGCAACATTGGAGATTTTGTGATATGAAAGTTTATGCACACAGCAAGCGGATCTGTACAATTTTGGCAAATTCGTGTTAGTACTTCTTTCTTTTTATTTGTCAAGAAAGGCCACCAACCCTTTCTTTTTATTTGTCATTCATTTTGAATAATTTTTTTTAATCTTAATATCAGCTCAATTGAAGAAGTTCTCGGATAAAAAGGATTGTTCATGGTACATCGAAATATCAAGGTTAGAATTAAGTATTTATTTCGAAGCAATATTTATGAATTTCTTTATCTGGTTAATTCAGATTCTTATAGGTAATTGATGTGGTCGACACATGTGTGGTGCATTGAATTGTGCAATGATTTTATTTCTATAAACCCCCAATTTGCTGTAAAAATAGTAGCTTGATGTTGCTGATGGCCCTGCGATTCTGGATCCCGTGAAATTGAGGAAGAAAGTGGTATCTAGTTCAAGTTTGCTGCTTTGTTAAAGATCACTAATATCATGCTATTTTTTGCTCATCTGCTGTAATTCTTTCCCTTTTACATTCTTTATACATAAGTTGTATTCCAGGAAAATTGTTTTCCCCCATTTGGTTAAATATTTATGATACATATCAGCTTTTCGTTTTCCGCGTGTGATAATGTGAATTTAGAGAGAAAATCGAGGTTCTGAGAGGGATAAAGTGCTAAGTTTTAGTGTTTTACAGGGATGATTAATTAGGGAAGCCTGATAAAGAGAAGCCGGGACTATAGAGCGGAACTGGGGAAGGGTTCCAAACAGGCACAGAGGCAACAACAACATCCTCAAAGTAATTTTTTCCAGGTTCCAAAGGTGATCCAAAGGGTCCAGGTGGTTAACTGGTTTTTGCGCCAGAATATCAGATGCTACTGCCATGCAATCAGCTGATAATGTTTGCATGTCAACATTCTCATCCTTCTTTTCGATGAGCTTTTCTTCTGATTTTGCAGTTTCTGAATTCTGATAAGCATAGCTAGAGCAGATACAAGAGTCCTCGTTCTACTTTATCAAAATTACCGAAACCCCACCCCCACAGCATAAAGATACAGTAGATGCATAGGATGCTCTAATCCAGCTACTAAGCTTTTGTAAAACGGTATTTTGTTCCTTTCAAAGCTGAAGTTTTTCTGCTCTCGTTATTTTCCGATCTTATTGTTTTGATGTTATTTTTCAATTTCAGTCTGAAAAAAAGCTAGATGATAAAGCCTGATTACAAAGTTCAGAGGAAGCACACCATGAAAAAAGAAAAGAACAGTAACGTCGATGCCAATAATTAGATCTGAAAAGATACAATCTACAGAGCGTAAGGACTTGGAGAAGAATATCCAGATACATATGTAATTCACAATAAACTTGAACTGTTAGAAATATTATGAAAGGTATAAAAGTTTTACAAAAATCAAAATTTAAGAATTTGCTACAAAGCTAGACAACTTTAAACATATGTATTACTGTTTAGTGAACAAATGCCCAACTGATCTAAAAGATTATCTTGATCCCGCCAGCTGTTTTTGGCATGTCACAGTATCCGGAAAATTCAGTAAAGTATAGTTAATGAGTTTGGATCTTTCGTATGGTGTCATTTCCGAAAACCCAAACGAGGGACCAGTCCAAGTGTCTACAACGGAAGGAATTGCAGGCAAAACTAGCTTCTCAATGCCCAAATTTATCAGCTTCTCTTCCAGCACATCCATCAGTGTCTTGCACAAACCTTGTCTCCTATACGCAAATCGCGTAGCAATAAAGGGTACTTCTGCCACGTTGTCTCCAAAAATTCTTACAGTTGCAACTGTGACAACTTTAGCCTTTTTCTCCAAGATCACGGTATAAAAGCCTCGATAATCTAATCTTTTCATATCCGATTGCCTGCTAAAGATCACATCTTCAGCAACATCCCTCCCATTACAAGGCTCTTTCGAAGAATCAAAACATTCGTGCATCACAGCAAGAGCAAGATTCAGCTTTCTGGTAGTCTTAACATCAATCACATTGTTCTGATTCCTTAAAATAGTCCAACTTAAATTATTTTCCCCAACCGCAAATGATTTTCCCAACAATCTACCAAGGCTAGAGGATATGACCTTGCACTTTTCACTACAAAACCATTTATTCCTCTCTTGTTCTGCAACACAACACTCACCTAGACACTTTACATGATACTGTTGTTCACATTGATCACAACTAATAGTTGGTTCTGAACCATCTTTTGGACAAATCTGGCCACAAATCTTGCAAGAACATGATGCGCAGTACCAGGACTTACCAATAAGAACCTCCGACAAACAAAGACACTGTTGGTGAAAAGCAGATGTGCATTGATTACACAATATTAATTCTCCAGTCTCCCTACAAACTAAGCAAAAATCATCACGTAGATTTTTTCCATCAGTTCCAATTATTGAAACATCGTTGATTCCTTTCGCTTTCTTCTTGATTCCTTTCACTTGCTTGCCAACGCTTATCATTTGCTGTTCAACTTGCACTAGAGATCTTCCATCTTCCACAAATATATTGGTTGCAGGTCTGTGATAAGTACTACCCACATGAGCCTCAAACTTACTAAGAGTGAACACACCTTTACAACAAGAACAATCAATCCCTTCCATAGTAACCCTTCCTTCTCCCATTACACTACCATCTCTTCTGTTTCTGTAATAAACTTTTGTCAAAGGTAAAATCAACTTACTTTTGATCAACACGGCCAATTTCCCCCCTGATCCACCCTTACCCACACCAGTCTTTCTCTTCTTAACCTTCTTACTAAACTGATGTTTCTCTCCAGACAAATGCATATCATTAAAACTCTTTCCCCCCAATCCAATCCCAACATTCAGGTTTTCATCATCCTCATCCCCAAACAAATCATTATAAAAATCTTCGAAATCTTGTTCTTCCTTCAACGTACTACTCTGCTCAAAAACATCATCTTCCTCTATAACATCCCTATTTCCTTTCATGCAAATCATCATCCTTTCCCCGTAAACATCACCGAAACTCAACCTTCTTTTCTTGCTTTCCATAACTTCCACATTGGTTCCTCCCAAAACCTCTGTTATCCTAGACTGTAATCCAAGACCATCATAACCAATTTTCCGAACTTGTGAATCAAGAACATTATTAGACATTAACCCGAACTGCGATTCGCTATCTAAATAGCCCTTGCATGCCATTCGAAGAGATATATACTTCTTCTTGCAATTAGGAGGACTATATCTAAGTTCTCTCTTGCCATCCTTCTTCATAATATAATAAAATCTCCACCCCATGGCTGACAGATGTTGCTTAGCCTTCATCTGAATATCTTTAATCCCTTTACTCTTCCCAGATTCATCAGAATTATAATAATAATCAAGAACAGCTTGTGGGTTGATTATGGCCTCAACGACATGTTTTTTGAAACTCCGTTCCATCGCCTCTCTAACTTTATATTAAACTAAAAAGATTAAAGAACATGAAAGACAACTTAAAAATTTATGGAGAGAACAATGAAATTGTAGAATTGTGATTATGTTGTTGTGAATATATAAGAGCTAATATTGACAATTACTCTTTTCGATTAGGATTCAAAAACATATGAATTCAAGTGAAAAAAGGAAACCTGAGGGTTTTGACATTTTGACCAGGTTGTTGTCGATCATAATCAAATTACAATTAGAATTTCAAAATATAATTTGATTTTAAATTAAGTAATTATTTCTTTCTGTTTTTAATACACCTTACCAAATATTGGAGTAGTCGGTGATGCAGACAAATAATTTATTTTCTTTAACCCTGGGCAATCCAAGTGGAGGAAGACCAGACAACTTTTTTCCAGGAAACAACGAAGCTGAGGTCCAGCTAGGGATATCAGCTTTTCGTTTTCCGCGTGTGATAATGTGAATTTAGAGAGAAAATCGAGGTTCTGAGAGGGATAAAGTGCTAAGTTTTAGTGTTTTACAGGGATGATTAATTAGGGAAGCCTGATAAAGAGAAGCCGGGACTATAGAGCGGAACTGGGGAAGGGTTCCAAACAGGCACAGAGGCAACAACAACATCCTCAAAGTAATTTTTTCCAGGTTCCAAAGGTGATCCAAAGGGTCCAGGTGGTTAACTGGTTTTTGCGCCAGAATATCAGATGCTACTGCCATGCAATCAGCTGATAATGTTTGCATGTCAACATTCTCATCCTTCTTTTCGATGAGCTTTTCTTCTGATTTTGCAGTTTCTGAATTCTGATAAGCATAGCTAGAGCAGATACAAGAGTCCTCGTTCTTCTTTATCAAAATTACCGAAACCCCACCCCCACAGCATAAAGATACAGTAGATGCATAGGATGCTCTAATCCAGCTACTGCTGTATTAGTAAAAGAAGGGAAATAAGGCAATGAAGGAGCCACATATTTTGAGTGATTTCCTATGTATTTCACGATGGCGGTGGTGGTAGTTTGATCAAACTCGACATGGGCCCCAGTGGAGTCGGGCTTGCAGCCATGTAATATTGGCCGGATCATCACTACTGACTTCATCACCTGCAACAATTAAACGTGTTAAGCAACTCGGCCTTCACATTCTCCACTTGGCCAATAATATCATCTAGCATTTAGCAAAAATAAAAAATCAAAAATCATCTAGCCGAACATCGACTATGGCTTCAACAAATCCAGCACCTAGGTCACTACAATCAACCATAAAGCCGTATTTCATGTATCTTTCAGAAAAAGGATAGTATCTGTTTAAGACCATTGATAGCCAACTTTTTTTAAGTGTTTGCATCTTGAACTACTAGTGGCATTCTCTTTGCCGTACAGTGATGATCATTTGAGTAATATAAAATCACAGGAATATGTATTGTTGAGTTACCTCATCTACTAACGATAGGCTCGATGGAGTAGAGTGTTATGGTTTTGTTAGCACTCTGGATAGAATTTCAACTTTCATCTTGCTCCTTCTGAGGGTACTTCTTTCTACTACCATATATTATAAGGTATTTCCGGGATGTGCTAAATTTCAACAGATTAGTGGATAAATGAACCAATTAGGATTTACACAATGATTAATGTAGAGTTGTTACTAAAAAAACTTGAAAATATAATCGATGTCAAAACCAATCTGACATTAAAGATAATTTATTGGTAAGCGTGGCAGCTATATCAAGTAAGCATGCCAGTACTTTCTATATTTTCTTCTTTGCATCTGTAAAAATTAATGGAAGTAGATGCTGGTTAATGGTGGTTTCGTGCAAAACTAACATTTCCCTCTCTGTAAAAGAAGATGTACTGGACACTGAAAACGTTTATATATCCAATGATTATCAGCGATCAAGCAACAGTTGGATTACTGTATAAATCTTCAAATTGGTGATCACTGTTAAAACAGCTCTAAAGTTGATGATCTTACAACCTTTCTCAAGTGCTAAATTCCATGATGTTGGAATCCTGTTCAAATTTATGCATGTCATTTGCATTCAAGTTAACCCATGCTTCAATTCCCTCTCCAAATTTGTCGCTAAAAAGGTAGACATTATTTCCCACGGGACTGTTGATGCCACTGACCCAGACGGGTTTTCCCAAGCCAAAATCAGCTTCATAAAATGGAAACTTACACCAGTCAGTGAACACAAGGTTACTAGACATATCAAGCTTTGCAAGAGTTTTTGTCAGCTCATTAAAGCCATTAGTTATTATGATTTGCCCTCCAGTTGAGAGTATCATTTTACAATTCTCCACTTCTCTTCGGACAGATTTTGTAAGTAGATCGACAATACTTGGAAATTCAACACCTCTTTCGCCTGCCACAATATGAGCAGTCGATACTAGGAAGAGATTTCCACATTGATTTTTATGAATAGGCGGATCTGTTTTTTCCCTCATGTTCACTGTTTGAGTAACTAAAAATTCCTTAGAGTTTCCACGATTAGCAACATGTATATCCATAATAGCTTTCCCTATTATTCCAAACACAGACTGTACCCTTGTTGGTAACCTCTCGCTTGATTTGTCTAGTCTAGCCATTTCACGGATTCTTAAGATGGAACTTTTGTTAAACGAAAACATCTTTGTCACAACCTTATGATCATCACTATTTTCTTTAACCCTGGGCAATCCAAGTGGAGGAAGACCGGACAACTTTTTTCCAGGAAACAACGAAGCTGAGGTCCAGCTCATAGGATATTTATGATTTTCATCAAAGCCCTCTAATAGTTTCTTTGCATTAATAGCCCATTCGTTAATGAATGTGCTGCTTGTTGACATGTCGGCAATTCTGTGTGAAGCCAACACCCCAATGGCCCATCCACCACATGCAAAAGCACTAACTTGTACAGCTAACAAAGGATCAGTGACTTCATCATCTGCACCAATTGGACGCGGAAGTAAACAATTAAGGTGCTCCATCTTCATATTCTTCGTCTGGCCAATGAAATCATCGAGACTAACATCAACCATGGCTTCCACAAATTCAGAACCTTGATCACTGCAATCAACCATGAAACTTTCTTTGATGTATCTTCCAGCATAGGGATAGAATCTGGTTAAGACTTTCGACAGAGACCTTTTCAAGTGTTCGCATCTTGTACTGCTACTGTGATTATCATAGACGTAATATAAAATGGTGGGCAGATTCATTGCTGGTAAGAGCTCATCTATTAATGATATAGTATAGTCCCTGAGGCTTGGAGGAGTAGAATGATATGGTTTTATAAACTCTCTGGATACGACTTCAACTTTCATCTTGCTCTTAAAGTAAAGTGGGTATTGCTTTCTAGTACAATATTGTAATATAGCAGATCTCCTGGATGTGCTAAATTTATAACTGACAATAGGATTTGTATTACACAATGATCAATGTTAAATAATTATGAAAATAAATAAATCCGGTAAACGCAATTTTACTTTTTTAAAATTCTTGTTTGCATGCGTGAACAACAATGCAAGTAGATACAACATTTCTATGGAAAAAGATGCTTGCAAGAAGAAGGATAAAAGATTAAAGCAATTTGTAAACTTGAGAGGATCGCATATTAATAATTAAGGCCGCTTAACCATAGGTATACTATAACTGAAGCTTGTCATCTTAAACTTTTTTTTTTTTTTTTTTAAATATGGTTTACACAGTCTGTTGTTCTAGTTATAATTTTCATATCTAGATTGGATTAATGGAAGTAAACTTTTTCAGAGCAAAATACACATTTTTTAACGCGCGAGAATTACAACTACACGGGGAAGGGAATGAGGATTTAGAAATGGATGGAGTTTAGGTACTAGGTTATCACAACAGAGGAGTTTCCTCAAGGATTCTTGCTATTTGTACAGAGCAACAACTTACTGTAAGAAATAACTACAGCAATATATTTGCTATTAAATTTGTTTTGGAAGAGAAAAAGAGTATAACGTCTATTTGCTATGTACAGAGTATGAAAAACAGACGCCCTAAGATCATAGCATGATACCATTAATTTAACTATGATCCAAAACCCTTACCCTCTATTCCGAGGTAGATACATATCTAATGCTTTGAAATTGTCCAGTTTGTATGTCTCTGCCTTGAAAGCCTCATCATTCTTTATGCTACGTAGCATAAAGAATCATATTTCACAAAGTAAATTTATACAGACTTAGCAAAAAAATTAATGAATAAACCCATGATGTGGAACTTCATAGAAGTGCATGATGTGGAACTAACCCTATCGACTAATCCCGCTACAGCTATGAATAAACTAAGTTGGTTCATGGTTAATGAGCCTAGTTAACGGGAATCAGAATCTCAATCCCATGTGTCAGTGTTTATATTAGTAATTTTGTTGTATAGAATGGGAAGCTCAGTCCCTCAAGGTGGGTAAATCATACCCTTCCAGCCCCTAGGGATTTCAAATTCAATCTTAGTACAGTTCTAACAAAGTATATACATGTATTGTTAGATGATTACCAGAAAGTGTTTGAAGTATTTTCACGACTCCACAGACAAAATAATGGAGTTGAGATCTAACTTCTAGGGCACCAGTAAATATGAGAATATTCAGAGAATGCTGTTTACAAGCTAACATGGCTTATTCACCAGCAGAGCAAAGGAGATGAACTTAAGCAGGCTGTATTAAAATGCGGTTAACCAACATAATAATTAAGATTACATAGTCTTAATTTATTTATTTATCAACTCATTTGTTTTGCATAAATATGAGGATATTATACATGACACAAATAATATATGGATTAACAAGGTAAAAAAGAAGGAAACATGACGGATAATAATAGATCATGGTGCTGGTGCAGGAGCAACCGGTAATGCGGACTGTGAATTGGTATTGGGCTCTGGATATATATAGTCATCATTTCCAGTATTTCCCTGTCACATAATTTCAAGATGAGTACTGTACTGAAGTTGTGATCATCAACATATAAACTTATATAATTATACCATCAGCTTCACAAGTACCATAAACCGACCTAGGAAGAAAAAACATATAAAAGGCAAGAAGAAGAAGAAGAAAGAACCTGAGCAGGTTCATAGTCTTCATTTTGCAAATTCTCCATCAGTTTTGTGTTTAAACCTACAAATGCAGAGGAGATGAGAGAAGCTGACACTGTTAGCAAAAACAATTCAAGTAAAAATATGTGTAATTACCATGGGAAGTGGAGGAAAGTAAAAGAAGAGCTGTTAGAAAACAGGCCAATTGTAAACAACTACAAGTCATGTTTGTGTAGCTAGATCAGCAGTCTGAGATGTAGTAGTGTGTTATAATGAAAGGGATAAAACTGGTTTAGACTTTAAAGGGATTTAATTATAATAAAGGATATATATTTTAAGGTGGCATGGCATGGTTTACTTTAGTTTTTATAATAGGGTCAATTAAGGTTATGAGAGAATCTTGGATCTTGTTTGTATGCTACTACCTCTTTATTTCTTCTAATTATCTTTACTCCTATTCTCTTTTTTTTTTCTTTTTTTTTCGGTGTGTGGCTAAATTGACTATACTTTTAGCAATTTGTAATTTGCTTTGGGATATATTATTCGATGCATTTGTTTTGTAAGGAAGCTGCAGAATTGTTTGATTGCAACACTTTTACATTTTTATTTTGTCATGTACTTGTAGGATTGTTGGTAACCTGCCTCCGTCATTTGGAGTATGTCACGTACGGTTTATTTCAGCTTTTTTCGTTCCCTTGAAACAAAATAAAAATCAGCTTCAAAGTTCATCAAATTAAAAATCGATTTTTTTAAATATTGGTCACAAATTCGTGCTTACGAATTTACACTCATAAACAATTTATGCTCAAAGCGCCCACATTTCACAAAAAAAGAAAAGTTGATTAAAAATTTCGATGATAAATATAAAAAATATTAAAGTTACGTACTAGAAAAAAACTTAATTATTAAAAAAACTGCAAGATCCGATCTTAATCGATGCGGTTTTTTACAAGGGATAAGAACTTAAAAACACATAATTTGGCTTTTTTGTTCTACATTGACAAAATGTAAGAGGTCAGGCAACAAGAGTTGCAGGAGCTCAGTGTCTCAAGTCTCAACTCTTGCACATTCATCTTCTTCCGGTGCATATAACTCCAAATACCTTTTTTTTCTTTTTATAAGTTATAACTTCTGCTTTATCGGTTGAACTATACAAACAGATTAAAACTTGTAAACAGAACATGTTGTCATTACTGGTGGTAAAATCCAGGACAGGTCATTTAGTAACAAATTAAAAATAAATAATGAAACTATATTTTATATAAACCTTAAAATACGTGCTGAGTCCTTCATTTTAAATGATAACAAATGAATGAGACGGAGAGACCAGTTCATAACAAGAGAGTATACACTATTTGTTGAAAGTAATAAAGTAAACGTGTCTAGCCTTGAATCATAATTTTTTTTTTCTCTGATGTCGTAGGTAAATATACTTTCTAAAGTTATATTTAACAAAAGAAAACGACACCTGCAAAATAGCAAAATCAATTTCCATGAGATTGATAATTTATAAACTACTTTCAGTGGCAGTATCAATGGAAATCCAAACGGATGAATCCGTATTTTTTGTTCAGCTGAACTATGCTATCAAAGAGATTATAAGTTTTTTCCTCAAAGTTCACTTTACCATCATACAATACCGCATATCCATTTAAAAGTACTACATAATGATAATTGCAAAATGTCCAATCACTTTGGAAACAAAGGTATAGCAACCCACCCAGTGCCATAACATTTATTAACACACCAAAAAAAAATAATCCACGACTGCTCATTTAGTAAAAAATTCCAAACACCACATATTGCAGACAAGGATATAGTGTATGCACATCTACTGGGCTCTTATTCTCCCTTGTAAATTGAGAAAACTAAATCATTTAATATGATTATAGTACAATTATAACCAGCACAACAGCCAAATGAAAAAGCCTTGTCCTGCAAAATAATTACTGCCGCGTGCCAAAACATTCCCCCCCAAGAACATTAGGAGACTAGGAAATTATGGATGGGGAGGTTGGATTAATTAACAACATCGACTATCACCTTCCGAGACTTGAGAACAGACCACTTCATGCGTCTGTAGTATCCTGCTTGAAGAAAGGCCAGGGAGAGTACTAAGATCCACTTGAATCCCATCTACAGTAAAAAATTACAACACATTAGAACACAATAGGGGTTAGCTATCTCTTATAGACAAAGAATTGAAGAAGCACGAGTAGGCACCAGTTTCCTCTCCTCCATCTCTGGTTCTGCAGCCCAAGATAAAAAGCTGACAATATCTTTACCCATCTGCAACAACAATAATGGAGAACACTGAGTTGACCACAGTACAAGACAAGTAATGACACAGAACCCCTATTAACCTCCAATAATCTTAATGGTAAGAAGGGGAAAAAAAATTCAACCTGTGCTTCTGTCGCTGGAGTACCATCCTCATACTCAACAGCACCATCATTAAGCATTTTGGGCATAGCAATAGCTCCCCCAGGGAAGTATGGATTATAGTGCAGTCCTTCTCTGACCTACATACCAGCACCATTACAGATGAGATGGGTCAATGAAGGAAGTAACTTTTTTCATTTAAAACAGATTTTTTTTGTTTACATCTTAGGTCAGTATCTTATAAATATTGTAGAAAAATTAGAAATACATAAACCTTTGTTTTATAACTAGATATGATATTACAATTAATCCATCAACAAATATTATTATTAAAGAGGACATGCTGCAGGCAAACAAATAAAAGGTGCGAGGCTTGGTTGGATTGGACCAAAACAAAATGTTAGACACACACCAAGGTTACTTGTCCAGTAAGAATAAAGTTAGACTACGACTACAAATAATTATCTCTAAAGTTGATTTTTTAATCTATACTCTTTATTAACAAGGAAAACAATGTGAAAATGGCGCGCGGAACCAAAGTACCAAATTTGATTATCACGAAATTCGGGTTCGATTACTTGCAACTTCGTAATTATACAAGATTTATTTACTTTAAACTCTTTAACTTCATCCAGGGTTCGATTCCTTGCAACTACGTAATTATACAAGATTTATTTATTTACTTTAAATTTATTAGCCACATCGAGGGTTCGATTCCTTGCAGCTACGTAATCGTACAAGATTTATTTATTTACTTTAATTTCTTTAGTTTTACAAACGGTTCGATTGTCTATAACTACATAATTAAATAGTGGTTTATTTATTATATATTTTTATCATTCAATTCTTCACAAATACATTTTTTAAAAATATTTATTAATATTTATCAATATTAATATGTTGATGCCAGACTCATGCTCGGCCCGTGCTTGGCACGGGTTATCAGCTAGTTATACTAAATCATTGAGACTACTTCCTTACTACAAAAACACACAAGCCTTTCCTATCTGCTTCATTTTCACAAATTTAGGTTGTGTAGTTCTGCTCCTAAAGCAACCTCGTTTCAGGCAAATGTACATTTCACGTAAAGAATGAGTAAGCAGAAGATGATGAATCGTGTAATACAATTACAAATGTAGAGTGACTTATTGCAATGTTGTAAATCATGAGGAATATGGTGCCGGTGAACAAGTCTCTAGTTCATACCAGTAAAAGGCAAATTGTTAAATGCAAGGTATCTTACAAATAAGAAAAAGTAAGTCAAGAAAATATTGAGGACTGATGGTAAAGCAATCCACCTTTCAATTTTATTCTTTCTAATAAAATACTTGGGCCAAGTGCCTGAAGAGTGAAACTTGTATTGAAACTTACAGAAACTCCGGCAGGTGGTTCACGGTAACCAGTTAGAAGGGCAAATACGTAATTCTGACCATTGTGACGAGCCTGAAAAGAGAGAAGGGTGAGAAAATGCTGCTGATATACATTAATGTTATGAAAGACAATAAAACCTAAAGGAATAATTACCTTAGTAATAACACTTAAATCAGGAGGATAAGCCCCTCCGTTGGCAAATCTAGCTGCCTGCTCATTTGGATATGGCTCAGGAAATTTATCACTCAGTTTTCCAGGACGGGTATACATCTCACCCTCATCATTAGGTCCATCAACAACCTCAATCTCAGCAGCCATAGCCTTTGTTTCCTCCTCTGTATATGCCACACCCACCAAGTCACGATATGAAACTAGGGACATTGAATGGCAGGATGCACAGACTTGTTGGTACACCTGATGACCACGACGAATCCTGTGCAGTAGAGTTAAGAACAGCGCACCAAGATTAGCAATAACGTGATTTAGCCCACTGATTCAGCTAAAAGAAAATGCCTACAGTGATCCAACATCACTATACATAGGTTGTACTTTCAACTTTGAATGATTCACGAACAAGAAAAAAATTCAACCATACAATCCTTAAGAAAAATGCCTTTAATCAAGTAGCAAAAATGAAAATGAAAAAAAAAATGGCATGTAAAATGAAACTCACGAGGCGTGATCATATGAACTCAGAATCCCTGCATGAGGCCACGGATAGTTGGGACACTCCAAACCATGCTCAGACTCATCAGCAGAAGCAACTGTAGCAAACCCCAGAAGCCCTGTTACACCGGCCCCAAGAAGTGCAAATGCTCTTAGGGACTTCATGCCAGCAGATCCAGCTTCCTCTTGATCTTTCTTAGCTAGAAGCGAAGACAAAACCGGACGGCCCTGTGAATAATATAAGCATGGATGACATACAAAGTGACAAACATCAATCAGCATTCATAATGTTTGTTCAGGTATAAAAGAAACTATAATATTTCATTCAAAATACTATGCACCTTAATTACGCCAAGTCATTAGTGAAACAGAATGGACTTTCTAAATTCTTATGCAAGGAGCTTATCCAGCACAAGCTTGAAAACTAAATGAAATTTTAGGTATCTATGATAAATACTCGCATACAGAAAACATGAAATATGTACTTGTTACAAAAACTTGTGCAAATATCATATATCATCATTCTTTCTGAAAAGTATCACACTGTTACGGAAATTATTTACAAATTTACAAATCCTAAGTTTGAGGGAATTTAATGGAATATGAACATGAAATACATTGAACATGGAATAATACATTGACTGCAAATAATAACAGCAAAAGTAACATACTATATGAGGCTTTGTGGATGGCCAGAAAAGATATTAATAACAAAAATACAATATATACCACATGGGTTTTTAAGATTCCTTTGCAAGATATGCATATACTACGATTAAATGAAGGATAAAGTTCTTACAGCGGATTGAGATAGAAGTCTTGTCTTGAGTAATCGTTGAATTGCTCCACCCCCAACCATTTTAGTCAACTACTCTGTTATTCACAACAAGAGATAAACGAAGATAAATAAATTGTTGTTGATCCTGAATACCTTTAATTGAACATGTCAAAATGATAAATAACATCAGCTAAATTAATTTGATGCCAATCAATAGCAAAGTTGATATTGAGTTATTTAATTAACTAGATAATATTTTACAATATTACAATATTTCTTATTTATTGCTATAAGAATGTGTAAACTTAGTCCTGTATTATGCATACAAACACATGGAACACTTAGGCCTAACATAGTAGTAACATTATTTACGCTAAAGGCGTACACATGCATTTTACAATATTTCTTATTTATTGCTATAAGAATGTATAAACTTAGTCCTGCATTATGCATACAAACACATGGAACACTTAGGCCTAACATAGTAGTAACATTATTAAAAGGCTAAATTTTGATAGCATGACGTTCCAATTTGCCGGGAGGAATACTCTCAGGTAGAAATTCAAAGAGTAAATAACTAAATATTCATTATCGCCATTCTCACCTCCATTCCATCAATACATATATAAACTAAAAAGTTGAATCAGTAACCATATCCTAACTAATCATCGCGCGTTCATTCCTACAAATCTCCTTCACAAGTCTCGTATGATAAGTAATTAAAAGTCTGTCACTTTCTACGCTTTCATTTCCTTTCAACGATAATTTTGTTTACAATTAAAAAATTCATTTGAACTCATTTCATTTCCTCCAACCAAACAGGACATAACTGTAAAGTAGAAACACACACTTATCCGATTTACAAAAGCAAGATAAAATAAACTAAAATGAAATGAAATGAAATGGCAGCTTAAAAATTAATAAAAATTTCATAGAATCCGAAACATATGGTAGCAATAGATACAGATCGTAAATGTAAACAAGTCAACAAAAGCAGATGTGTAGATCAGACGAAATTAGAACAAGTCAAAAATCGATTACATCGGAAGACTAGAGAGAGAGAGAGAGAGAGAGAGAGAGAGAGAGAGAGAGAGAGAGAGAGAGAGAGAGAGAGAGAGAGAGAGAGGGGCTGACCGTAGATCTCCGAAGCGGAAGCTTAGGGTATGAAAAATGTATGTATAGGTTGTATGTATAGGTGGCTCTAATTTGTTCAGATGATTAGTATTATCGGATTATTTAGGGGCCGCCAGTGAGAGAAATGCACAAGCAAATATATGTGTGGTTGTAATGTTTGTTTAACATGGTTGCCACGCGACAATTTATTGTCACATGGGCCTTGTATTACCTTTGGGCTGGACTTTCTTATTGGACTTTTAAATACTCCCTTCCAATGCTTTTAAAACACTACTCCGCATACTTTTAACTACATTTGTTAAAAAAATTCAATAGTATCCATCCACTTTACTCCCTTTATGATACTGAATGATTATAATTTAATACAGGTACACTTCGTAATAGTCGATGACATGTAATTTAAAACAATAATTTTAGAGGTATCAAAATGATTACAAAAATGTGTATAAAATGATACGTGTTATATTATTTTTTATTATAATTCAATTAATATGATGAATTCGTGTATTTAACATCGATATTAATTAATTAAAATATTTTAAATTGTCACATCACCAACACCGCTTCATTTTGTAATAATTTTTTATACTTAATTTGGTACCTCTGGCTTTGCTCAATTTAAAAATGAAAAGCTAATTTTTGAATCTCATCACCAGTTTATCAAAATTTAATTTATAGTATTTGTTTTTTGTAAAAATGAAAACAAAAGTTTAACATCTGAATTCTATCGACTACAAATTAAATTTTAATATTTATACTAATAACTTTAAACATACGGTTGGAAAGTTTATAATCATCAATATATTTAAAAATGAAAAGCTAATTTTGGAATCTCATCGCCAGTTTATCAAAATTTAATTTATAGTATTTGTTTTTTGTAAAAATGAAAACAAAAGTTTAACATCTGAATTCTATCGACTACAAATTAAATTTTAATATTTATACTATTAACTTTAAACATGCGGTTGGAAAGTTTATAATCATCGATATACTTATATAAAGCGGGGGCGTTGAGGCGGCGTCTCTCAAATCGCTTCGATCTATTTTTCTAATTTTCTCACAATTTTGAATTAATAATACTACATATCAGAAAACATTTATACATTTTTGAATCTATACTATTATATTAAAGACGAAACATTGAAAGTTTTGTAGTTTGGTCATGAAAATTTTTGTAGTCTGGTCACGCCATTCATAGCCGTTAGATATTTCTGATCAAATCGATGAGAATCGTTAGATAAAATATTAAAATTATTATATATAATATCTTATCTATTTTTCCTAACAAAAACATCTCATTTTCCAAATATATCGCATGCAGTTTCATTTAATAAAATAACATAATAAGATTATAATTGTTAATAACTAACTCATTACCATTTTTAGCCAAAGTGTATATTCTTTTTTATATTTTCTAACTAAAATTTCTACTTTTCTATTTTTCCTAACTAAAACCTCTCATTTTCCAAAAATATCACGAACAGTTCTATTTAATAAAATAAAATAATAATATTATAATTATTAATGACTAACCGATTAGCTTTTTTTTTCAAAACGTATATTTTTTTTAATATTTTCTAACTAATATTTTTCCTAACTAAAACCTCAAAAATATCGGGGGCTATTCCATTTAGTAGCATTAAAATACTAATATTATAAATCTATCTCTCTATCTATACTTTCAATCAATCAATATACTTATATAAAGGAGAAGACGGGGGCGGTGAGGTGGCGCTCTCAGATCGTTTCGTTCTATTTTTCTAATTTTCTCAATTTTTTGAATTAATAATATTAAAAATTCAAAAAAATCTCAATTACCTCTTAAATCTATACTATATTATTAAAGACGAAACATTAAAAGTTTTGGTCAGTCGTCGGTCGGTCAGTCGGTCGGTATTTGGGCCGGACCTATCTATAATTTGGGTCGGACCTATCTATAATTAATTTATTTATAACCAATTATTTTTTTCAGCTAAAACACGTTACCTATTTTATATATTTTTCTAACCAAAACAACTCATCTTCTAAATATAAAATAGGTAACATATATATAAAATGATAATATTATTACATATTTATAATTGATTACCTTTTTAGTCAAAACACATTATATGTTCTACATTTTCTAACTAAAACAACTCATAATTCATTCTTTTTCCAAAAATATCACGGAAACCCTTTACTTATTTATTTTAAAATGTATTTAAATACTTTTAATTATCAAATTTTAAAACCTCATTTTCCAAAAATATCACGGGCATTTACTTTTTTAAACTAAATATATGTTACATTTTTTATTTTTTCTTACTAAAACTCCTCATTTCCAAAAATATAACGGGCAACCATATACTTATTTATTTTAAAATCTGTTTTAATGTTTTTAATTAATTAAAAGTGTTTAGCTATTTTAACATGTCTAATTATTTTTTGCACAATTACAATTAATAAAATATTAAAATAATAATAATAATAATAATAATGAACAATCCGTGCATCGCACGGGTTTTAAGCTAGTAATATATGTATATGCAAAATATTAAAAAAAAAAATTATGAACTTTACACCAAATAAAAAGATTTAATATGTGTTTGGCATTTCATATCATATGAAATTACACCAAATAAATAATAAATAAAATTTACAAATTATAAATTCTTAATATTTTTATTTTTATAATAATATTAATCTTTTTTTTAAAAAAAATAGTGGAATTTTTAATGTGAAATTATTATATAAAGGACTTTTAAAAACACATAAAAATGAATATGTATTAATCAAAATTATATACTGATATGGTCAGAAAAGTAATTATAGAAATATAATTGACGGTCCAATGAAAAGGCTCGATATTAAATGCCCACATCCCTAATTATTCATTAATTTCGTAATTAATGAATAGGGAAAATATACAGCTCATTAAAAGAGTCCAAATAATGAAAATCTTATCAAAGAAGGATCCAGAATCCCAATTAAAGGCAATTAATGAGTCATAACATTTATCAACAAGGAAAAGACTTCTCCAGCAAGAAATATGATGTTTATCCAATATCAAAAAGGAGACTTAATCGCTAAGACTCCTAAACATACCATAAATACTAGGCTCCAGACGCCTATATAAGGTCCCTGATCCTACAATCAGAACTACGTCTTTGGCTTGATTCTCAATAACGATTTGAGATACGTAGGCATCTTGTGAGGACCGATTTAGTCCGGAAACACAAGTGCAGCCATTGAAGCTCGAAGCTCATTAAATCTTAGCACTAATTACACAAGCTCGTTTTTTATTCCATAACATTTGGCGCCGTCTGTGGGACTACAACATCAACCATGGCAAACACACGAAGAACAGCTCGAGATACTCAAACTCCTGAGGATCGCCCTGTCACCTCTGAGGCTGATACTCACAGAGATCAACCACCGCCAACTACTGGCATCGAAGGGGCGAATATCCCCACTAACACTCAAGGACCGGAAGTCCCGACATCGGTTGAAGGGACGAATCCCCTGCAGATGGTCATTCATGGATCTAATCCACAAGAGACCGTTCACCAGCAACCGATCACAACCTCCCCACTGCTCATGAATGCCTCGAGGAGCCTTCAACTCCATACTACTGATCTCCCTCAATATGTGAATCAGACCCTTGGGATGCCTACCCATGGCAGGCCCCCTCGACCCCCGGTGGGCAGTAGTGGTACCAATCTGGTACACCATGAGGCATATGTGCCCCCTTACATACAAGGTTTGGAACCCATGAACCGTCAAACCCAAACTCGTCACATGTATCGAGACGATTTCTCTGGTCCTTACACTGAGGATGAAAATTACAATACTGATGATGACTATCCCCCACGAAGAATACGTTCTGCAAACAAGGAGCAAACCACTCAGGAAAGGATTGCAGCCCATGAGGCAGAGGTTGCAAAACTCAAAAAGAAGTTAGAGGAAGAAGAGGCTGCAAGAGCAGCCGGGAGGCCTCCGGTAATTAATCTGGATCTTACTCCTCCGAGATCCAGAAGGGTTGAAACCCCAAGAGGAGATCCTACTGTATTGTTACCCCTAGGAGATCCTGACGATCCTACACCACCCTTCACTCAAGAGATAATGAAGGCCACTATATCCAGAAAGTTTAAAATGCCAACCATCAAAGCTTATGATGGAACGGGAGATCCCGCAAATCATGTAAGAACCTTCTCAAATGCACTGCTGTTGCAGCCTGCCAATGACGCTGTAAAGTGTAGGGCGTTTCCACAAACCCTAGCGGGCATGGCTCAACGTTGGTATAGTCACCTTCCGCCCAACTCTATTGGGTCGTTCAAGGAATTGAGTAAGGCTTTTATCAATCAGTTCATTAGTGGAAGGGTGCATGAGAAAAGCTCTGCATCGCTCATGGCAATACGTCAAGGAAAGAATGAAGCCCTAAGGGACTACATCAATCGATTCACTCGGGAGGCTTTGAAAGTCCTGGACTTAGATGACAAAGTGGCTATGATAGCCCTGCAACAAGGAACTACTGATGACCACTTCAGGAGGTCGTTGGCTAAATATCCACCAGAGAGCATGCTGAAGCTCCAAGATAGAGCCGGAAAGTACATCAAGGCTGAGGAAAGCATGAGAAAGTATGAACCCACCGCTGGCGACAGTGGAAGCTCGAAGAAAAGAAAGGATGTTCAGGAGTAAGACGTCAAGGAAAAGTTTCCCAGAACGTCAAAGGATTCTGATTCTCCACCTAAGAAAGGTAATTTTGGGCCAAAGTTTACAGAATATGCAAGATTGAATACTCCCAGAAGTCAAATTCTGATGGAGATATCCAAGGAAGAAGATCTCAAATGGCCAAAGCCAATGAGGGCTGATTTGTCCAAACGAAACCAAAATCAGTTTTGTCGGTTCCACAAAGAAGTCGTTCATGACACCGACGATTGTAGGCAATTGAAAGATGAAATTGAATTTCTGATACGAAGAGGAAAACTCAGTAAGTTCACTAAGGATGGAAGCCAAGGGAGCCAAAGGGGAAATTATGACAGGAAGGATTATGACAGAAGGGACAACGATCGAGATCGGAATCCCAAGCCCCGAGGGCCAGTAATCAACATGATTTTCGGAGGGCCAACTGCTGCTGGGTCCTCCCGAAACTCAAGAAAAGCTTATGCCCGAGAGGTAATGACTGTGGTTGGAGAAGCACCAAAGCGTGCCAAAACAGAAGTGTCAATAGGCTTTGATGATTCAGACTTGGAAGGGGTGAAGTTCCCCCACGATGACCCTCTAGTCATCATATCTGTGATTGGAAATTCCGAGACAAAGAGAGTCCTGATCGACAATGGAGCCTCAGTGGACATCTTGTTCCATGATGCCTTTATCAAGATGGGTTACATTGATTCTCAGTTAACACCCTCGAATATGCCCATATATGGATTCAATGGAGTGGAATCAAAGGTGGAAGGCACCATCCAACTCCCAATGACCATGGGACAAGGAATGAATACGTCTACTCAGATGCTGAACTTCATAGTTATAAAGGCAACCTCAACCTACAATGCGATCCTTGGAAGGACGGGTCTTCATGCGTTTAAGGCTGTTGCCTCATCTTACCATCTGAAAATCAAATTCCCCACGAGGAATGGGATTGGTGAGGAACGGGGAGACCAAAAGATGGCTATAAGCTGTTATGTAGCCGCGTTGAGGCCTGATGGAATCGGGGGGCAGGTTCTCCCAATTGAAGATATGGATACAAGTGACAATGAGGACAGAAGAGGGAAACCAGCTGAGGACTTGGTCCCAATTCCCTTAGTCCCAACGGCTGACATGCCAGGGATTGATCCCCAATTGATAACTCACAAGTTGAATGTGGATCCTGAAAGAAAGACGGTGAAACAAAAGAAGAGAAATTTTGCTCCAGAAAGACAAGAGGCCATTAAACAAGAAGTTGAAAAGCTTCTAGAGGCCGGGTTCATTGAGGAAATCCAATTCCCAGAATGGTTGGCTAACCCCGTGATGGTCAAAAAGGCCAATGGAAAATGGAGGATGTGTGTGGACTTCACTGACTTGAATGATGCATGTCCTAAGGATTGTTTTCCCTTACCAAGGATTGACGCATTGATAGATGCTACAGCTGGACACGAGATGCTCAGCTTCATGGATGGCTTCAGTGGGTACAACCAAATCAAAATGCACAAGGATGACATCTCCAAGGTATCATTCATCACTGACTTTGGTGTTTTCTGTTATCTAGTCATGGCATTTGGACTTAAGAATGCAGGGGCAACCTACCAAAGATTGGTGAACAAATTTTTTGGACACCTAATTGGAAAGACCATGGAGGTCTACGTGGATGACATGTTAGTCAAGAGCCTCGATAAGGCCGATCACATTGAACACCTCCGAGAGGCATTCGAAGTGCTAAGGCACCACAAGATGATGTTGAATCCAGCTAAGTGTGTCTTTGGTGTAGGCTCGGGAAAGTTTTTAGGCCTGATGGTTTCCAAGAGAGGAATCGAGGCCAATCCTGACAAAATCAAAGCAATTCTAGACATGGAACCACCAAAGACTGTCAAGGATGTCCAAAAACTAACGGGAAGAGTGGCTGCATTGGGAAGATTTATCTCCAAGTCAGGAGAAAAGTGCTTATCTTTCTTCAAAGCACTTAAGAATGTGAAAAACTTTGAATGGACAACTGAGAGCCAAGAGGCCTTTGAGGCCCTGAAAAAATACATGGCTGAGGCACCGCTGTTAGCAAAACCCAAGCCAGGGGAAATTCTCTATCTATACTTGGCGGTCTCTAGCACAGCCCTTGGAGCCGTTTTGGTAAAAGAGGAGTTAAAGGTTCAGAAACCCATCTACTATGTGAGCAAGATCCTACATGGGGCAGAAATAAACTACTCAACGATTGAGAAGTTTGCCTTAGCCTTGATAATGGCCTCAAGAAAGCTACGCCCGTACTTCCAGGCTCACAAGATAGAGGTCTTGACTGATCAACCTCTAAGAAACATCTTTCATAGCCCTCAAGTTAGTGGAAGATTGATCAAATGGGCCATTGAATTGGGTGAATTCGACATCAAGTATAAGCCTCGAACGGCCATAAAAGCTCAAGCACTTGCTGACTTCATGGTTGAATGCACCATTGACAACCAAGAAGTCGGGGGGCAGGAAGTAATAATGGAAGACAAGAAAGATCAAGAAATGGACTTCAAAGAATATTGGGTGCTCTATTTTGATGGAGCATCAAAAACAAAGTCAAGCGGAACTGGTTTAGTGCTACAAAGTCCTGATGGATTCCTCATTGAGTATGCACTAAAACTTGACTTCCCAACGACAAACAATGAGGCTGAGTATGAAGCTCTGATAGCTAGCTTAGGGCTGGCTGGAGCCTTGAGGGTCAAAACTCTGAAAGTATGTGGAGACTCGAGGCTAGTGGTTTCCCAAGTAAATGGGGAATTTGATGCCAGAGATGAAGTCATGGCCAAGTACTTGAAACTTGTCAAGGCCACCATGACACAATTTGATGAATGCTATGTGGAGCACATTCCAAGGGAAGAGAACGTGAAGGCTGATGCCCTGTCTAAGTTTGCTTCTTCTGAAATTGAAAACTATGCAGGGAGTGTATACTTCCAAGTCTTGAAGACCCCAAGCATCAACGGAAAGTTGGTAGCACCCATTGATGTTGGCAGCTGTTGGATGGATCCCATCAAAGCTCATCTGGAAACTGGGTGGCTACCCAACGATACCTCAGAAGCACGAAAGCTGTATGTGAGAGCACTAAGGTATGCCCTGATTGAGGGACTCCTATACAAGAAGTCTTTCATCATTCCATATCTGAAATGTTTGAGACCTCAAGAGGCAGAATTGGCCCTAAAGGAAGTGCATGAAGGAATCTGTGGGCAACACTTGGGGGGCAGAGCCCTTGCTCATAAAGTCACCCGCCTAGGTTTCTATTGGCCAAACATGTTTGCTGATGCTAAAAGCTATGTGAAGAAGTGTGAACGGTGCCATAAACATGCACCATTGGTTAGACAACCACCAGAGATGATGACATCCATTAACTCACCTATCCCCTTTGCTATGTGGGGAATGGATATACTTGGGTCATTTCCAATGGCAAGTGCTCAAAGAAAGTTTTAGATAGTAGCAATCGACTACTTCACCAAGTGGATTGAGGCTAAACCCTTAGCCAAGATAACCTACAAGCAAGTTACAAGTCAAATACTTAAACTTGGAATACATTATTAACTACAAAGAAAAAAAGAGGAGAAATACTTACAACAGCCATAGCTTGAGATCCAGCATGCTCCACCCCTCAATGGTGGAGTTGGAGACAAAGTCCTTGTAGTCACAAGGAGTCAAAGAATGGTAGGACCACTCCACAGCATGCTTGGACACTCCCACCACGGTGTCCTTCTTCCTAAGACCCCAATTGGGGCGCCAAACTGAGCTCCTGGCCGAGGCAGGACCCTCAGCATCATCAGTAAGGTCCACATGGGGCCTTATAAAAGCTGGAACACTGGAAGCACGAGAGTCCTTTCCTCCCAAACGTGCCCTCTTCATCCTTGATGTTTCCCCATCTTCGGGCTCGTTGGTCTTATTAATAAAGATCGCAGCTGCAAAAAACACAAGGAAAGAAACAGTTGGTATAAGACAATCTTAAATAAACAAAGGAAAATATGAGGTGAGAATTACCCTTATCAGAAACGTTTGAAAGTCCCAAGGACTTAAGCTGGAACTCGTCCAGGAGCACCCAAGCCAATGTGGCATAATCATCCTTTGTGAGCTCAGCATATGCATAGGCCTCCTCATCATTCAGGACGATATTACTAGGGCTACCATCTGAAACCCTACTAAAGGAACTACGAAAAAGGGTTCCCCAATCCCTTCCTTCCCAAATCAAATACATAAACTCCTCTTTCCATTTGGGGTTGTTATCTGGAATAGATTTGGGGTGAAATATGGGGGGAGTGGAAGGACGGTGGTTGATATAAACCCAACCCAAAGTAATGGCTGAGCTATTCTTAAATTGGAAAATTTTTCTAAACAAAACTACAGACAAAGGAAAATTGTTCTTTAAACAAAGGACAATGAAACACATAATGATTCTCCAGGCGTTTGGAGGAAGTTGGCAAGGGTTGATCCCAACATCAGCCATAAGCTTGGGAATAAACTCATGGAAAGGGAACCTGAGTCCCGCGACAATGGCATCCTTGTAAATGCATAAAGCATCAGGACGCCAATGGCAAGAACGGTCCCCTGGGCCAGCTGGGACTAACCTATAAGGGGACTTAACCCTATACATTTTGTTATAGTCCCTAATTAAATCGATTTCGTGGAATTTGTTACTACAGTCAAAAGAATCTAAGTGGGACACAGAAGGATAATCATCACTACGTTCTAAAATCATATCTTGAAGTGACATATGAGAAGAACGAATGGTGATACCTCTCTTAGAAGCTTTGTTCATTTTCTGGAGGCGTTGAGCTGTTTTGTCAGACATCTTCAAATCTTCAAATCTTCAAGAGAAATCCCAGAAAAAACCCCAGAAAAATCTTCAAATCTTCAAAACTTCAAAGAAATTCCCAGAAAATCTTCAAAGAAGCCCAGAAACCTTCAAGGGATGAAGGTGAAAACCCAGAAATCTTCAAGGGATGAAGATCAATCCCAGAAAATCAAGAGCACCACCGCACAAAAACTCGCCGGGAATCGCCTTACCGCGGAATAAAAGGGAGAAAAACTGAAGATACTAGAGAGAAATTTTCGGAAAGAAAGAAGTATGAAGTGAGAGTGAAATGAGAAATCTCACTCTTTTATAGTGAAAATGACTGGAAGCTCAACCGGTTGGGGTATGGCAACCGTCTATAGCCAGTAAGGCCCATAAGTCCATTTATGGATTATAAAGGCGAAAGCCCAAATAAATTAAATCTCAGACAAACTCGAAGCCCAAAAATTAATAAGGCCCAATTAGGCCCAAGGCAGAAATAACTTAAATCCAATTAAATTGGGTTAGTTAAAAGCCCAAATTAAATCCAAAAATAGATTTTGGAATAAAACCAAGGCAAAAACAAAATCGAGGGTGAAAAGACCCTTGATCGACATCGAAGGATTGAAATCGAAAGTATATGGGAAAATGAGGTCGTATCACTCAACCTCACTCCCAAATAAACTCAGAAAATTAAAGATTTAAGGTCGAAAAGACCCTAAATCGAGGTCGTACGACCCAAGTCGAAAAGACACGCGAAAATGAGGTCGTATCACTCGACCTCACTCCCAAAAAAGCAAGTCAAAAAATTAAATAAATGAGGTCGAAAAGACCCTAGATCGAAGTCGATTGACTGAGGTCGAAAATACACTACAAATCGAATTCGTACTCCACGACCTCACATCAAAATGAGGTCGAAAAGCAAAAGAAAACCAGGTCGAAAATGACCCAAGCATTAAAAGTCTATATAAACCTGGAAAAACGAGGTCGAAAAGACACGAGGATGAGATCGAGCAAACGAGATCGAAAATACATGGGAAATCGAGGTCGTATCTTACGACCTCGTACCAAAATAAAGTCAGGAAATCAGAAATTCCTGGTCGAAAAATGGCTAGTTGAAGTCGACACGTCGAGGTCGAAAAAAGCTTATGAAGTGAAGTCGACAGCTTCGACCTCACAATCAATCGAGGTCGAAAAATGGATGCTCGAGGTCGAAGAGTTCTAGTCGAAAAAAGCTGGAAAAATGAGGTCGAGCCCATCGACCTAGGACCAGAAACGAGGTCGAAAAAAGGATGTTCGAGGTCGAACGATCCTGGTCGAAATTTACCAGGAAATCGAGGTCGATACAGTCGACCTGGGACCAAAATCGAGGTCGAAACAAAAGTGATCCTGGTCGAATTCGAGGTCGAAAACATACTGAGTCGAGGTCGAACCGCTGAGGTCGAAAAAGACCTGGGATTCCTGGTCGACAGCTTCGACCTCACAACAATTTGAGCTCGAAATTCCAGGTCGAAATCCTGGTCGAATTTGTACTGATTCCAGGTCAAAATCCTGGTCGAATTTGTACTGATTCCAGGTCAAAATCCTGGTCGAATTTGTACTGATTCCAGGTCAAAATCCTGGTCGAATTTGTACTAATTCCAGGTCGAATTCCTGGTCGAAAATAACCTAGTTTGTGGTCAAAAAATGCCCTAAAAATAGAAAAAATTTGGGAAAAATGCGCTGTAACTTCTACGAAAACCCCAAGGATATTTTCCCAGAAGTTGGGGGGCAAATGATATGGTCAGAAAAGTAATTATAGAAATATAATTGACGGTCCAATGAAAAGGCTCGATATTAAATGCCCACATCCCTAATTATTCATTAATTTCGTAATTAATGAATAGGGAAAATATACAGCTCATTAAAAGAGCCCAAATAATGGAAATCTTATCAAAGAAGGATCCAGAATCCCAATTAAAGTCAATTAATGAGTCATAACCTTTATCAACAAGTAAAAGACTTCTCCAGCAAGAAATATGATGTTTATCCAATATCAAAAAGGAGACTTAATCGCTAAGACTCCTAAACATACCATAAATACTAGGCTCCAGACGCCTATATAAGGTCCCTGATCCTACAATCAGAACTACGTCTTTGGCTTGATTCTCAATAACGATTTGAGATACGTAGGCATCTTGTGAGGACCGATTTAGTCCGGAAACACAAGTGCAGCCATTAAAGCTCGAAGCTCATTAAACCTTAGCATTAATTACACAAGCTCGTTTTTTATTCCATAACATATACTAATGAAACAATATATTATTAAAATATTAAATTTTAAATTATTCATATTAAATTAGACATATTTAGCAAAAAAGCAAATAGACACTAAACTACTTTACATTTAAATTGTTGATCATCTTTAATGTTTTTTGTCGACTAGGGTACCCGCTTTAATGCCCGTTGTATTTCTTGCCATGGAACAGAGTTTTAATTTAATTTAGAAAATTTAGAAAATGATTTCATTGCATTTACTAAAAATTTATAGCATCATCCAACTAAAAAGGACAACAAATAGGGTATGTCATCTTATCAAAGAAAACGAGAGGACAGGTGTAAAAATCCGCGCGCCAAACTAACAAACTGAACCGATCCTTTTGGACTTGAAACTACTCTCTCTCCCCCTTGAAACCAGCATTTACCCCAATTTTATCTCTCAATACAATACATAAACATGTACATAATTTCATAATTCTACACTATGGATATACTATTAGCTCAAATACAAGCTGATCTTCGATCAAACGACGCTCTCCGCCAATCAGGCGCTCTTCTCCAAGCACTGCAACAATCAGCAGCTGGTCGCGATATTTCCGTGATTGCTAAATCTGCTGTTGAGGAAATTGTCCTGTCTCCTGCCTCTGCTGTTTCCAAAAAACTTGCTTTTGATCTTATTCGAAACACTCGCTTAACAGCTGACCTTTGGGAGGTTGTGTGTGCTGGCATTCGAAATGATCTCAATTTTCCTGATCCTGATGTTACTGCTGCGGCTGTCTCCATTCTCGCTGCGCTTCCTTCGCATCGTTTAGGCATTCTTATATCGGACTGTAGTAAAGAGATTTCCAATTGTTTTCAGTCGACTAGTCAGAATTTGAGGTTTGCTACTACGGAGACGTTAGGTTCGGTTTTGGCACGTGATGATTTGGTTACGTTGTGTGAGAATAATTTTAATTTGTTGGATAAGGTTTCGTTTTGGTGGAAAAGGATAGGGAAGAATATGTTGGATAGTGCTGATGCTGTTTCCAAAGTCGCGTTTGAGTCGGTTGGGAGATTGTTTCAGGAATACGAGTCGAAGAAAATGAGTCGGTTAGCTGGTGATAAGCTTGTTGATAGTGAGAATTCTGTTGCGATTAGGTCTTATTGGGTATCGTCTATGGTGGATTTTGCTTGGACCAAGAGAAATGCTCTCATGTCCAGGTCGTTGATTCTTCCTGTTGAGAGTTTTAGGGCTACAGTGCATCCGCTTGTTTATGCTGTTAAGGCCGTGGCTTCGGGGTCAATAGAGATGATTGAGAAGCTTTACATGTCTTCGAGAATGGCTAAGATTGAAAAAAATGTGTTTAGTAATGCGGAAAGGCTTGTTGGAGTATCGGATGTGGTTAGTCACTTGGCACCCTTTTTGAATTCTTCTCTGGATCCTGCATTGATTTTCGAGGTGGGGCTTAACATGTTGTACTTGGCGGATGTACCCGGAGGGAAGCCTGAGTGGGCTTCAGCATCGATTATTGCAATTTTGACACTATGGGATAGGCAAGAGTTCTCTTCTGCCAGAGAGAGTATTGTCAGAGCTGTGGTCACGAATATACATCTCCTCGATCTTAGTATGCAGGTTTGAGCATTTGTATCTGACTATCTGCTAACATTACTATTGAGAAATTAAGCCTAGAATGTTATTTGGATACATCCCATTATTTCAGTTAAAAACGGATAATATTGAAAACTAGTAAGATGAAAAATGGAACTAGCTATGTACTGGTTCACTTTAAAAACTCATTACTGAACAAGTACAATTAGCTTATTATATGCATTCAAAAAACATAAAGTATCTTACATTACATGCTTTCTCTAGTGCAATGCGTGTTTCAAATAGCCCAATTGAATCTTTCAGGTTTCACTTTTTAAAAGGTTGCTTCTAATGGTGAGAAATCTAAGGGCAGAATCTGATCGCATGCATGCTTTAGCTTGCATATGCAGGACTGCTCTTTGTGTCGATCTTTTTGCAAAAGAAAGTGTTCGAAGAGGACAGAAACCTCTTCCAGGAACAGATGTGATTTCACTTTTTGAAGAAGCGAGGATAAAAGATGATCTCAACACTGTATCAAGTAAAAGTCTGTTTAGAGAAGAACTTGTTGCCATGTTGGTGGAAAGCTGCTTTCAGTTGTCCCTACCATTGCCTGAACTAAAAAGTTCAGGTATGGAGAGTCGAGTAATAGGAGCATTGGCATATGGAACAGGTTATGGCGCATTAAATTGGACAGAGCCCGCTTTGGAAGTGGTGGAAGTTTGTAAACCCTGTGTGAAATGGGATTGTGAGGGTCGAACATATGCAATTGACTGCTACTTGAAGCTGCTGGTTAGGCTGTGCCATATATATGATACGAGGGGAGGTGTCAAAAGAGTTAAAGATGGAGCATCACAAGATCAGATTCTTAATGAAACAAGATTGCAAAATTTACAACGCGAACTTGTTAAAGCTTTGCCAGAGGTTTGTGGTATTTAGAAGTAGATTAATAAGGTCAATGGATGGAAAGTACTGCATGTGTTTGATGCATTAATGAGAATTGAGAGCTTATGTAGCTTCTGAATCATATAAATGTTCACGTTGGGATTCAGTGAAACACATAATTTACTGGACTAAAGTTTTAGTTAGTATGGAGTAAAATAATTTAGGTCAGCTACAAGAACCGTCTCATAATAATTTAATACGTATTAATGAGTTGAACCTTGTATGTCTTGGTTTTTTGCCATTAGATAAGAGTCTTTTCTGCCATTTCCTCTTGCTGAGTGTGGTTGTGAATGTAACCAGAGATTTGTTTGTAAATCCAAGGATCATCTTAATACTTTAGCTAGCCTTAGGGGCTGAGAAGACCAAGAGCACCCAACATTGATATTAGAATCCAAATTTTAGCCTTCAGATGGCCAAAGAACACCCAACACTTTATTAAAGTACATGTAAAAACGTAGAAAATGTACTTGTTAAAAGAAACTGATAATTTGTAGTCTCTCTTCGTTTATACTTATATAAATTGTAAACATTTCTCTCTGTTATGTGCAAAAGTAGGGTTTTTCATGTATTGTGAGTTGCTTCCCTGAAATTTGGTTCTTTTATCAGTATAAACACCTGTTATCTGTGTCCATTTTGGTGCTTCGGTTGATCAGAATCTTCTTGTAGTTTTCCTCAACAACAGTAAAAAATAAAAGATAATGAAAATTCTTGTGCTGGTTCACCAAATGATTCTACTAAAGATAGTGCCCCTACATCTACTATTCCTTATTTCTTTTATCTGTAGTTCCCTTTATCATAAATTGTGCTGCATGGAGACTGTCTGACTGTGTCAGTTGTATCCTTTTCACTCAAAACAGTTATTCATGTGGCAGGTGAATACCCCTAGAGTTTGTGCACGCCTTGTTTGGTCCATTGCAGAACACGTTAATCTAGAGGGTTTAGATCCTCTTCTAGTTGATGATCCTGATGATCCTCTGAACATTCTTGTATCAAATATCCACAAAGTTTTATTCAACCCTGACTTATCTGCAGCTACAACAAACAGCCTTCAAGATGTTCAAGCAGTTCTTTTATGTGCTCAGCGGTTGGGATCACGTCATGCAAGGGCGGGGCAGTTGCTTACCAAAGAGCTAGAAGACTACAGGAATGATAAGGCAGCTGATTCGGTTAACAAACACCAAACTAGGTTGATATTGCAACGAATCAAATATGTCCAAAACCATCCAGAGAGCAAGTAATTTATTCCTTTATTTTAGCATGCATATTCAACCTCTCTTTTGCAGTTGCACACATCTGCACCATTACTAGAGTTCTGTATTGCACATCAGAATACAAACATATTGCAATGTTCACTGTCAATCAAATTAACAATTTTCGTAGGTATCTTACAGAAATTAGATGCTAATGCTATGTTTTCTTTTCAGATGGGCAGGGTTTAGCGAAGCCAGAGGAGACTATCCATTTAGCCACCACAAGCTAACCGTTCAATTTTATGATGCATCAGCAGCTCAGGATCGAAAACTGGAAGGATTGGTCCATAAGGCCATTTTAGAATTATGGAGGCCTAATCCTAGTGAATTAACTCTACTGTTGACTAAAGGAAATGATTCTGCTCTTCTCAAAGTTCCACCAAATGCAGTTACTTTGACTGGTAGCAGTGATCCTTGCTACATAGAAGCATATCATTTGACAGATTCAAATGACGGAAGGATTACCCTGCACCTAAAGGTTAACCATCTTTCTATGACTCAAAGAAAAACTCTAAGAAGAATCTAATATTTGTATCTATTCAGGGTATATTAAGGATTAGATAAAGGTAACTTCCGAAGGAACAATTCAGCTAAATATGAAGAGCTCTATTTAGCAACAAAAAAAAAAATTATGAAGAGCTCTACACTCAAGGGGAAACTCTGAGAAGAGTCTTAAAAACTAACGTAGATGAACATTTACAGGCTATGTTGCATATTTTATATTTATAAAGAAATAGCTAAAGGATCTGTCTTGTAATCTATTATAAGTTAATAGCGACTAGCATTTTTAATGTATGGTTTGCAAGCTCCAGGGGCTGACAAAACCTTCAGAACTATTTCAGGTCCTAAACATGACAGAAATTGAACTGAGCCGAGTAGACATCAAAGTAGGTTTATCTGGTCCACTGGTTTACATGGATGGATCGCTTCAAGCAGTTCGGCAGTTGCGAAGTCTCGCTTCACAGGTCAGAATGAAATCCATATCAATATCACTTTAAATGTTGTTCAGTCCCTGCTTTAGTTATTCATATTGTTAAGTTGACATTATGTTCCCAACTATATGTATACCAGTACTTCTCTGGTGATTCTGGTGAATGGTTTCTGTTTTATTTTTCTTTACCGGCTAAAAAGAACCACAAAGTCCTGGTACCTTAGGTATACAGATATTATAGCCTGTGATATTTATTGAGCTCAGGATGTGAACTTGACTAGCCGAATCAAGTAATGGTTGATTACTACCACATTGCTATGACTTCAATATTTAGCTTTAAAGGAGATCATGTAAATATTTAGATGTGCCTCAACAATGAAATCTAATTTGAATAGGAATAATAGATTTCGTCATGGAAGAAGTATGTTTAGTTTTATCAAGTAGTCTTATTTTCAGGAGCCAGTCTGGTGCAGTGTGACTTTGGCTGTCTCAAGTTTTGAGAGATGCGCTCTCTGGGTTCAAGTCATGTACTACCCCTATTTTGGTGCTGGTGATCCAGATGATTACGATGACGAAGATTATGTGAACATTATGAGACATAATGGAACCCTAAGCCAAGACGTGGGAGATCCTGTCATTTTAAGATGTCAGCCTTACAAGATTCCTTTGACCGAGCTTCTTCTGCCACATAGGATCTCTCCTGTTGAGTATTTCCGCTTATGGCCTAGTTTACCTGCCATAATCGAGTACACAGGTGCATATACATATGAAGGAAGTGGATTTACGGCAACTGCTGCTAGGCAATATGGAGCTTCACCTTTTCTAAGTGGACTCAAATCTTTGTCTTCCAAGCCATTCCATAAAGTTTGCTCCCACATTATCCGAACAGTGGCTGGTTTTCAGGTATTTGGTGTTAAGGACTGTTGTAATTCAAACTTGTGTGCTTAAGCTAGGGTTAGCTGAACGTTAAAATACATTAATACAGTAAAGAATCTTTACTGTTCTTCATTTGATCCAGAAACAGTTCATTCCGTATTCCCTAGACCCAATCTACCATACATTCACTTATGAAATCTTTATTGACATTTTGTCTGAAACAGCTATGCTTTGCTGCAAAAACTTGGTACGGAGGCTTTGTAGGCATGATGATATTTGGTTCAAGTGAAGTAAGTACAAATGTAGATTTGGGTGATGAGACGACGACAATGCTGTGCAAATTTGTCATCCGAGCTTCAGATTCAGCGATCACAAAGGAGATTGCCTTAGATGTACAGTCTTGGTTAGATGACCTTACTGATGGAGGAGTAGAATATATGGCTGAAGAGGAAGTCAAAGCAGTTGCTGAAGAGAGGCTTAAAGTATCAATGGAACGGATAGCTCTGTTAAAGGCAGCCAAACCTCCTCCAAAGATTCCAAACTCGGATGATGAAGAGGAGGAAGCTGACAAGGAAAAGAAGGATGAATATGGTGAAGAAAAGGAACCTTCCACATTGTCCAAGTTAACTGCAGAGGAGGTTGAGCACCGCGCTCTTCAAGCTGCAGTGCTGCAGGAATGGCACATGCTGTGTAAGGATAGAAGCACCAAATTTATTTAACTTTGAAGCTGTTCAATAGTGACTTTACTAATTTCTTCAGCTCACAGACTATTTTGGCATCATACGCGCATGTTTTTCATGTTCTGCCTGCCTCGTCAAATCCTATTCGAGTAAAGATAAATTTGTCTTATATTAAAGAAATTGCTAAATTGGTTAAACCATTGTGGTAATGCAGAGATAAGGAGATTTACAAAGTTAAGTGCGTACACTGACATCACAGGGGTTTTTGTATAAGCTTTCAAAAATCTGCAGTTGAAACATCATTATCGAAGTTAAACACAGCAAGAAATTTATTTGCTATAATTAATTAATTATCAAAAAATACCAATAAAGCACATTTTACAATTAGTAGTAGTGGTTTGGTACAAAGTCCTACTTTACCATTTCTTTAGGATGAAGTGAATACAAAGTGCAGCCGATATGAGATTAATACTGAAGGTACATCACAGCCATCGATTCCGGACCATCAAACGGTTCTCATTTGATCGATAAATAGCGGTAATTTGTTTGAACTTTCTTATCCTCGTTTAACTTTGTCTTCACCCCAAAGGATAACATACAGACAAATTTACTTAGGTTGAGATGCCATTTTCATAAGAGCATGCTTATATATGAACCTTGTAATACAACTCTTTAAGTTACAGATATTACTAGCTCCAAATATCCAACTGCTCTTACAGAATGACCCCATTGTATCATGAGGAGCAACCAAATGGTTCCAAAAGGTGCAAATACATTACATCAACCCTCAAGGATGCATTTGCCAGTTGCCATACTTTTCGCGCAAGGCTTTCTTCGTCTTCAAACCCTCAACAAGATGAAGATGATGATGATGAGCAAGAAGTACTAATCATTGAATTATTTATAATGATTTTTCTTTTTATGGCAACATAATTATATATGAGGGCTTAACACGTATAATTGTGACAATATAAAACCTCAGTATACACATTAAAATTTTGAGAATATTGAGTTTTCGTTCTAATACATCACGTTCTCAACTCTCCTAAAATCGTAATGTAATGTGTTAGTAGGGTTTAATATGTATATCATGCTAATGTATTATCCTGCTTTTAATTCTTTGAAATGTTTTCCAGATGTTTGTCTCTGCAGTATTAAGTAGATACATGGAGTCTAAAGCCAGGCGTAAAGGGAGCCTTGCATTGGAAAGCTGTAGTTGGGCGTTTGATCCTACAACAGGAGAATTCTCCATAGCTCCAAAGACAATCAAACAAAAGGAGGAAGACAGTGTCAATGTTGCTGAAGAAACTCAAGACTTCTACTCAGTCTGCAGTTGTTTCTCTTATTGTTCAAATACTGCTAGTAACATGGAAGCATTTGTATCTGTAAGGTCGAATCTTTCTCAGTGCTCGAGTTCAAGCCATGTGGAGTATCTTGAATGGCCACGACGATCAATTATTATGGAGTTCTGCCACTGTGAAGGGTGGCCATTTGGGCTGTGTCGGAGGGCATTGCTGCTTCCTCCACTGCCTAAATCTCCTTCCGAATCTTGGTTATGGTGCAAAAGCAACTCTGCTAGAGTGGTTTAGTGTACTGGGTGGAGTTTTTTTTGCAGTAAACACAAATGACTCCAGCCTCCTCTTTTCAAGCTTCAAATAATGATAATAAGCCGTGTATTCCTTCAAGTTTTCCTAAACAATATTCTTTCTAGCACAAACAATGGATAGGATGACAATAATATCACAACTAAGGGGAAACTACCAGAATCTCCGCCTAATATGGTATCATAGCGAAATCAGGATAAGTGGCATTTTCCACCAAAATTCTGATCCGCGCTCAACAAAAGAACCAGTCAATCCAAAGGTCCCAAGAACTGTGACATGTCAGTGATTAGTCATTTAAATCCACACATTCACTGGATAGAAACATGCATTTATAATGTACATCCAGTTCGCCACTTTAGTTGCTAAAAACTAATTTCACATTTCAAATATTTTCATTTGGATGCTCTAAGTACTCCATGCTTCTCAAGTTACTAGTTCTCTACGTGATTTCTTGTTGGACAACAAATTTACTGAGATCACGTTTCTTCAATTATAAAGTATGCAATGAACTGACAATTAAGTTTAGCATGCCAGCACATCAGTGTTACCGATTCTGATAAACTTCATCATAACTTCAACATTCTTCAATAGTGATTAACAAAATGTTATTGCAACATGTTTTCTATCCTTTTAAGCACAATGATAGTTTTTGTCGCTTCACATGCTGAACTTTTGAGGAACAGGATCATAGTCATCAAAGTCTAGCCTTGGTGCTCGCTCCTTCCCAGCCTGATTTAAAGCGCATTTTAGTAACCCAACACAACAATGTGGAGTATATGTGTTTGACCAAGGAACTGCTAAAAAATTAGGAGAAGGAATTTACCCTTGACAAGTAAGCAGGGTCACAGGACATTAGTTCATCTGTAGCAGTGAGCTTCTTTGATAATTTCATCATCCTGGAACAAAGTAATTAAATCAAAAAAAACACCTAGTATCAACGGGGCGTGGAAAATCAGTAATAGGAATCTATATTTGGTGAGCAGATAAAGAACAGATAAGGTAAAGAAAGAAGAAGATCAGGGCATATAAGTGATGGAGAAGAAATATAATTAAGCAAACTGAATTCACTACGTTACGGATCAAAATCCCCATAAATTCATTGGATAAGGTTCGAGCTTGTTCACGTGTAGTTTACTTTGTTTAGTACAAGCTTATGAAAGTGCTACCTTTCAATTGATGAGTCAATGCGCTCAATCATTGCACATGATTTATATTGCTCAGGATCCTCTAGGAATCTAACCATTCCATCCTTCTGGTTGATTGTAGCATGTATTTCACCGTCTTGGATCTACAATAACATAAAAGACGGAAATTTTAAGTTATAAGATCGAAAAGCACCCAGTCAATCACATAAACCAATTATTTAAAAAAAAAAAAAAAAAAGGTAGCACCCTGTCACTTAATTACCATTTGAAGAACATGCATTTCTGCCACTTTTGGGCTACTCAGTTGCACACTGTTGGCTATGCCTTCGAGGGAAAGAGTCAAATATGTCTGAGTCAATCTCTGTATATTTCTCTTGTATATGGATGATACGACCTGCCTCACCAACCCAAACTCATTTAGTATATACCACTCAAACTCATTTGCACTCTCAAACCATTCTGGGGCAAGGATACACTCAATTTTAACATTAGACCTTTAATGTTAAACTGCTATTGCCACATGGCATAGCGCAAGTAATAAATGTAATTTCATTTTAAATCTGGCAGCAAGATTAATAAAACAGGCTTGGACAAAATGCATCCATGTTATCCAACAATCCAATGTATGAAATTCAAGTCTACAGGTAACTTCTCTTCAAAATGTTACAGGTACAACAAAGGTTCAAAATCATTTGGGACTAGGATATACAATCCCTGGTTCTAACTCATTCACCTGTCATTTTCTCTTAACTTCTATGTACAATCATGCTTAAGCACACATCCAAATGTGCGAGCGCAAATGAATTCATGTCCACTGGATGAAGCATATGTAGTCTTTTTTGTTTTTAAGCATATGTAGTCTTACTCTTGTAGAAAAGTAAGTTTTATAGTAAAGCTGCTGAAAATACCAAAAAATTACTTTTCCCAAGTACCACAATTACCTGAGTAAAATTTTTCAGATTCCTTTGAGCCACCGTAGAAGCATACTTAGGGACAGTAGCATTGAACCGTAAACAAAAGAAAACAAAATTTAAAGATGAAAAACATTGGTCTCAATGCCTTCATAGATCTAGCGGTATAGTAAAAGCCTCTTGCAGATTGATTGCTACAAAAAGAGAGATTATTACTTTTCCATTCTAATTCCATTGGATTTGTCTTTACAGCTGAATGCCCTTCTTCAATCAATCAGATGAAAATAGAATGTTTCCTTTTCTTCATGTTCCCCAAACTGTTGGTTTCTATGTCCTTTTTGCTCCATCAACTCATGTGATCTGTCAGAAGTGTCTCTATCACATTGTCAACTGTTAATTATTGGCATTACATCCATTGAGGTTGATTGGACTCACATCCGTTGATAGCTTTCTTGACATCCGTGAGCAGGCGACATCCGTTTGATGAACTAAGGCACATCCGTTGAAGACTGAATTTGTATGACATCTTCACTTATACAGAATTATAAGGCATAAAGTATTTACAATTAACCAACATATCCATTGATAGTCAACATGACTATCAATTAAGGAACTGGTATTCTTTAATGACATCAATATCAACGAGAATTATGTGTATTATTATTTTTACAATTGAAAATACTCTTGTTCTTACTATTATTATAACAAAAAAATTATATTTAAATTATTCATTTTTCATCAAAATCAACGTAGTTATCATGTATCCGAGTAATTCTTCCGGATTCGACTAGTTAATAATGAATATAATTCGTATTCGTACAAAAAATAAGCGAATTCGAATATTATTTTATAATCAAACTAATAAAGAGTCGAATATCAACATCGTAATATTCGATCATATTTATATAGAGTAGTTCGAATTATTTTCATAATACTACAACAATATGTAGTTGTTTTCGTAAAATATATGTTAAAGTAATATTCTACAAATGAGCATATTTTAGTTTTTCGTAAACCATTAATTTGACATATTCTTAATTTTTTAAGATTAGTTTAAATGAAGCCGAATTCGAATATTAAAAAATGAGTTGTTCGGGTACTCAATCGAGTTGAACCGAAACAAATCCGAACATTTATATTCGAATTCAAATCAATTTTAAGCGAAATATTAAAATATTAATTTGAATACGAACCAAATCCTAACGAATAATTACAAATTCAAGTCGAATATAATCATATTACGATTTGCACATATTGGACTCGTACTGCAAATTTTTGCTTGCCCGGCATCCCATTTTCTAATTTCCCGGTCTTTGGGCACCTTATCTTTCTACAATTGTATCTAGAAATTCTACCAACTACGAGGCTAATTCAAGACAAATAACTAAAAATGACAGTAATGAAAAGGCATTTGGTCTGTTCAAACACTGTTGTGTTTTTTGTAAAACGGTATTTTGTTCCTTTCAAAGCTGAAATTTTTCTGCTCTCGTTATTTTCCGATCTTATTGTTTTGATGTTATTTTTCAATTTCAGTCCGAAAAAAGCTAGATGATAAAGCCTGATTACAAAGTTCAGAGGAAGCACGCCGTGAAAAAAGAAAAAAACAGTAACGTCGATGTCAATAATTAGATCTGAAAAGATACAATCTACAGAGCGTAAGGACTTTGAGAAGAATATTCAGATACATATGTAATTCACAATAAACTTGAACTGTTAGAAATATTATGAAAGGTATAAAAGTTTTACAGAAATCAAAATTTAAGAATTTGCTACAAAGCTAGACAACTTCAAACATATGTATTACTGTTTAGTGAACAAATACCCAACTCTAAAAGATTATCTTGATCCTGCCAGTTGTTTTTGGCATGTCACAGTATCCGGAAAATTCAGTAAAGTATAGTTAATGAGTTTGGATCTTTCGTATGGTGTCATTTCCGAAAACCCAAACGAGGGACCAGTCCAAGTGTCTACAACGGAAGGAATTGCAGGCAAAATTAGCTTCTCAATGCCCAAATTTATCAGCTTCTCTTCCAGCACATCCATCAGTGTCTTGCACAAACCTTGTCTCCTATACACAAATCGTGTAGCAATAAAGGGTACTTCTGCCACGTTGTCTCCAAAAATTCTTATAGTTGCAACTGAGACAACTTTAGCCTTTTTCTCCAAGATCACGGTATAAAAGCCTCGATAATCTAATCTTTTCATATCCGATTGCCTACTAAAGATCACATCTTCAGCAACATCCCTCCCATTACAAGGCTCTTTCGAAGACTCAAAACATTCGTGCATCACAGCAAGAGCAAGATTTAGCTTTCTGGTAGTCTTGACATCAATCACATTGTTCTGATTCCTTAAAATAGTCCAACTTAAATTATTTTCCCCAACCGCAAATGTTTTTCCCAACAATCTACCAAGGCTAGAGGATATGACCTTGCACTTTTCACTACAAAACCATTTATTCCTCTCTTGTTCTGCAACACAACACTCACCTAGACACTTTACATGATATTGTTGTTCACATTGATCACAACTAATAGTTGGTTCTGAACCATCTTTTGGACAAATCTGGCCACAAATCTTGCAAGAACATGATGCGCAGTACCATGACTTACCAGTAAGAACCTCCGACAAACAAAGACACTGTTGGTGAAAAGCAGATGTGCATTGATTACACAATATTAATTCTCCAGTCTCCCTACAAACTAAGCAAAAATCATCATGTCGATTTTTTCCATCAGTTCCAATTATTGAAACATCGTTGATTCCTTTCGCTTTCTTCTTGATTCCTTTCACTTGCTTGCCAACGCCTGTCATTTGTTGTTCAACTTGCACTAGAGATCTTCCATCTTCCACAAATATATTGGCTGCAGGTCTGTGATAAGTACTACCCACATGAGCCTCAAACTTACTAAGAGTGAACACACCTTTACAACAAGAACAATCAATCCCTTCCATAGTAGCCTTTCCTTCTCCCATTACACTACCATCTCTTCTGTTTCTGTAATAAACTTTTGTCAAAGGTAAAATCAACTTACTTTTGATCAATACGGCCAATTTCCCCCCTGATCCACCCTTACCCACACCAGTCTTTCTCTTCTTAACCTTCTTACTAAACTGATGTTTCTCTCCAGACAAATGCATATCATTAAAACTCTTTTCCCCCAATCCAATCCCAACATTCAGGTTTTCATCATCCTCATCCCCAAACAAATCATTATAAAAATCTTCGAAATCTTGTTCTTCCTTCAACGTACTACTCTGCTCAAAAACATCATCTTCCTCTACAACATCCCTATTTCCTTTCATGCAAATCATCATCCTTTCCCCGTAAACATCACTGAAACTCAACCTTCTCTTCTTGCTTTCCATAACTTCCACATTGGTTCCTCCCAAAACCTCTGTTATCCTAGACTGTAATCCAAGACCATCATAACCAATTTTCCCAACTTTTGAATCAAGAACATTATTAGACATTAACCCGAACTGCGATTCGCTATCTAAATAGCCCTTGCATGCCATTCGAAGAGATATATACTTCTTCTTGCAATTAGGAGGACTATATCTAAGTTCTCTCTTGCCATCCTTCTTCATAATATAATAAAATCTCCACCCCATGGCTGACAGATGTTGCTTAGCCTTCATCTGAATATTTTTAATCTCTCTACTCTTTCCAGATTCATCAGAATTATAATAATAATCAAGAATAGCTTGTGGGTTGATTATGGCATCAACGACATGTTTTTTGAAACTCCGTTCCATCGCCTCTCTAACTTTGTATTAAACTAAAAAGATTAAAGAACATGAAAGACAACTTAAAAATTTATGGAGAGAACAATGAAATTGTAGGATTGTGATTGTGTTGTTGTGAATATATAAGAGCTAATATTGACAATTACTCTTTTCGATTAGGATTCAAAAACATATGAATTCAAGTTCAAAAAGGAAACCGGAGGGTTTTGACATTTTGACCAGGTTGTTGTCGATCATAATCAAATTACAATTAGAATTTCAAAATATAATTCGATTTTAAATTAAGTAGTTATTTCTTTGTGTTTTTAATACACCTTACCAAATATTGGAGTAGTCGGTGATGATGACAAATAATTTATTTTCTTTAACCCTGGGCAATCCAAGTGGAGGAAGACCAGACAACTTTTTTCCAGGAAACAACGAAGCTGAGGTCCAGATCATAGGATATTTATGATTTTCATCAAAGCCCTCTAATAGTTTCTTTGCATTAATAGCCCATTCGTTAATGAATGTGCTGCTTGTTGACATGTCGGCAATTCTGTGTGAAGCCAACACCCCAATGGCCCATCCACCACATGCAAAAGCACTAACTTGTACAGCTAACAAAGGATCAGTGACTTCATCATCTGCACCAATTGGACGCGGAAGTAAACAATTAAGGTGCTCCATCTTCATATTCTTCGTCTGGCCAATGAAATCATCGAGACTAACATCAACCATGGCTTCCACAAATTCAGAACCTTGATCACTGCAATCAACCATGAAACTTTCTTTGATGTATCTTCCAGCATAGGGATAGAATCTGGTTAAGACTTTCGACAGAGACCTTTTCAAGTGTTCGCATCTTGTACTGCTACTGTGATTATCATTGACGTAATATAAAATGGTGGGCAGATTCATTGCTGGTAACAGCTCATCTATTAATGATATAGTATAGTCCCTGAGGCTTGGAGGAGTAGAATGATATGGTTTTATAAACTCTCTGGATACGACTTCAACTTTCATCTTGCTCTTAAAGTGGGTATTGCTTTCTAGTACAATATTGTAATATAGCAGATCTCCTGGATGTGCTAAATTTATAACTGACAATAGGATTTGTATTACACAATGATCAATGTTAAATAATTATGAAAATAAATAAATCCGGTAAACGCAATTTTACTTTTTTAAAATTCTTGTTTGCATGCTTGAACAACAATGCAAGTAGATACCTGACTAGAGCTGGCCAGGCGATCGAGCTGGCCAGACAATCGGGTTTGAACGAATAACCTGTACCCAGCTCGTTAAATTGACTCGCGTAACTAGGTTCGGTAATGAGCCGAATCAACCCGGCACGAACCAGTACAGAAAACGTCCGAATACGGGTCCCTAATCTATTAACCGCGCATGGCACGGCACGTCACGTGGAACCGGCACGGCCCGCCCGCCTCGTATAATAACCTGCAAGTTAACGTTCTTCTCTTCTAACTTCTGTTCTGCACCACGGCAACGGCAACGAGAGACCAGCGGCTACATACAAAACGCCTACATTCCCCGACTATAAATACTCCCACATTTCTCCCATTTCTCTCCACCCCGATCTATCTCTCTACTCTATCTCTCTACTCATTCTCCCTCTAACATTCCAAATTCTCACTCTACCATTCCGTGGATGACAATGGATACTTCGGATTCCGACGCCGCCTGAACTACCAACGAACAATAATAAGCCGTGTATTCCTTCAAGTTTTCCTAAACAATATTCTTTCAAGCACAAACAATGGATAGGATGACAATAATATCACAACTAAGGGGAAACTACCAGAATCTCCGCCTAATATGGTATCATAGCGAAATCAGGATAAGTGGCATTTTCCACCAAAATTCTGATCCGCGCTCATCAACAAAAGAACCAGTCAATCCAAAGGTCCCAAGAACTGTGACATGTCAGTGATTAGTCATTTAAATCCACACATTCACTGGATAGAAACATGCATGTATAATGTACATCCAGTTCGCCACTTTAGTTGCTAAAAACTAATTTCACATTTCAAATATTTTCATTTGGATGCTCTAAGTACTCCATGCTTCTCAAGTTACTAGTTCTCTACGTGATTTCTTGTTGGACAACAAATTTACTGAGATCATGTTTCTTCAATTATAAAGTCTGCAATGAACTGACAATTAAGTTTAGCATGCCAGCACGTCAGTGTTACCGATTCTGATAAACTTCATCATAACTTCAACATTCTTCAATAGTGATTAACAAAATGTTATTGCAACATGTTTTCTATCCTTTTAAGCACAATGATAGTTTTTGTCGCTTCACATGCTGAACTTTTGAGGAACAGGATCATAGTCGTCAAAGTCTAGCCTTGGTGCTCGCTCCTTCCCAACCTGATTTAAAGCGCATTTTAGTAACCCAACACAACAATGTGGAGTATATGTGTTTGACCAAGGAACTGCTAAAAAATTAGGAGAACGAATTTACCCTTGACAAGTAAGCAGGGTCACAGGACATTAGTTCATCTGTAGCAGTGAGCTTCTTTGATAATTTCATCATCCTGGAACAAAGTAATTAAATAAAAAAAACACCTAGTATCAACGGGGCGTGGAAAATCAGTAATAGGAATCTATATTTGGTGAGCAGATAAAGAACAGATAAGGTAAAGAAAGAAGAAGATCAGGGCATATAAGTGATGGAGAAGAAATATAATTAAGCAAACTGAATTCACTACGTTACGGATCAAAATCCCCATAAATTCATTGGATAAGGTTCGAGCTTGTTCACGTGTAGTTTACTTTGTTTAGTACAAGCTTATGAAAGTGCTACCTTTCAATTGATGAGTCAATGCGCTCAATCATTGCACATGATTTATATTGCTCAGGATCCTCTAGGAATCTAACCATTCCATCCTTCTGGTTGATTGTAGCATGTATTTCACCGTCTTGGATCTACAATAACATAAAAGACGGAAATTTTAAGTTATAAGATCGAAAAGCACCCAGTCAATCACATAAACCAATTATTTAAAATAAAAAAAAAAGGGTAGCACCCTGTCACTTAATTACCATTTGAAGAACATGCATTTCTGCCTCTTTTGGGCTACTCAGTTGCACACTGTTGGCTATGCCTTCGAGGGAAAGAGTCAAATATGTCTGAGTCAATCTCTGTATATTTCTCTTGTATATGGATGATACGACCTGCCTCACCAACCCAAAATTGTTGTCCTGAAAAGCAGAAGATTAGGGATTTACAACAGAACATTATAGAGAGGTCTCCATCTGAAACTTACTTTCAAATTTATTCATTTGAAAGATAAACTTGTAAACCTCCTATGACTAATATACTCACATTTTGAAACTTCTCCCTGTGTTGCCGAATGCATGTCTCCAATTCTGTGACTTTTCCAGTACCATAACTAACTGCCAGTTCAAGATAGGGCTGCCCAGATGAAACAACTATAAGATTACATATTTAAAAAATATATATGGACCAAAAAAATTGAGCATTTAAGTCTGAATTAGGTATAACATCAGTATAATGGAAGTAGAATCGCTCCTCCCTACGAATTAAATAAACATCAGATAATCCAACTCCTGGCTGACCATCCCTTAATCATAGGATATATAATCCATTTGACCGCACCCAAACATTTAGTATATACCACTCAAACTCATTTGCACTCTCAAACCATTCTGGGGCAAGGATACACTCAATTTTAACATTAGACCTTTAATGTTAAACTGCTATTGCCACATGGCATAGCGCAAGTAATAAATGTAATTTCATTTTAAATCTGGCAGCACGATTAATAAAACAGGCTTGGACAAAATGCATCCATGTTATCCAACAATCCAATGTATGAAATTCAAGTCTACAGGTAACTTCTCTTCAAAATGTTACAGGTACAACAAAGGTTCAAAATCATTTGGGACTAGGATATACAATCCCTGGTTCTAACTCATTCACCTGTCATTTTCTCTTAACTTCTATGTACAATCATGCTTAAGCACACATCCAAATGTGCGAGCGCAAATGAATTCATGTCCACTGGATGAAGCATATGTAGTCTTTTTTGTTTTTAAGCATATGTAGTCTTACTCTTGTAGAAAAGTAAGTTTTATAGTAAAGCTGCTGAAAATACCAAAAAATTACTTTTCCCAAGTACCACAATTACCTGAGTAAAATTTTTCAGATTCCTTTGAGCCACCGTAGAAGCATACTTAGGGACAGTAGCATTGAACTGTAAACAAAAGAAAACAAAATTTAAAGATGAAAAACATTGGTCTCAATGCCTTCATAGATCTAGCGGTATAGTAAAAGCCTCTTGCAGATTGATTGCTACAAAAAGAGAGATTATTACTTTTTTAGTAATCTATACCATCAATTTCTTTATAGTCACTCCTTAACCTCCAAAATCAGTAGCATAAACTGCTAAAGACAATCTGAAAATCAATTACTTCAACTACTTCATTCTGACCTGTTCCTACAAGCCCAAAAATTTTAGACAGTCCTACCCTCCTGGGTATAAACTAAAAAACTTTATTCCGCATAGCAGGTACAAACTAACATAATTTACTATCAAACTAAAGTAACCTATTCCGAATCCCTTAGTAAATATTAGGGTTGTTCACGAACATGGTTGTTCGTGAACAAGCTCGAGCTCGGCTCGTTAAGGGCTCGACTCGGCTCGGTTCGTTAAGAACTCAAGCTCGAACACAAAAAATGGTTCGTTAAGAAAACGAGCTCAAGCCGAGCTATTAGTGAGCTCGACTCGAGCTCGGCTCGAACTCGACTCGAACTCGGCTCGAGCTCGGTTCGAGCATTCGGCTCGAGATCGGCTCGATAAAACTCGAAAAAATTAAGATAAATTCGAAATATTTTTATATTATTTGTTGTATTTTCTAACATTTTAAATTTAATTTTCAATTTATAGTAGGTGTATTTTAGGTTTATTGAAAATTGATTGGGAAATTGGGTTGGCTCTCCAAAAAAAATGTTTTAATTCGTTGGGCCAAGAAAAATTGGGCTTTTTTATCTATAAAAATTGTAAGTTCTAATGAGCTCGGCTCGACTCGGCTCGTTTTTGTTCGATAAAAGCTCGTGTTCGGCTCGTTAGTTAACGAGCTAATTTTGTGCGATAAGAAAACTCAGCTCGGCTCGGCTCGTCAGAGAAAAAAGTAAAGCTCGGCTCGTTTACATCAAAACTCGGCTCGGTTCGTGAACAGCCCTAAATTATCAAGTTGTCATCTAAGAGAAAATAATTCAAACCTGCCCCAGGTGAATGAGTGAAACCAGGATATACTTCTTGTATGCCTCAACGGCTATAGCGCTCATATTGGTCATAGGAGCAGTTACAACCTGAGATTTTTAAGAGTACATTGTATCAATTAAAAATAATTGTACTAAACTGTCCGCAATTCTGTATAAAATTATCCGCAAATCTGTATAAATTTGTTAAGCTTCATAACGAGAAGAAACAATACACTGTGTAGGAGCTCCAATGCCTTGCGAAAGCGCTTCTGACCAATGCAAATCATCCCTCTATCATTGTGGAAAAGTAAAATCATGGTCAGTAAATTTCTCCATTTTTCGTAATTTGGTTAACTTGTGAGAAAATTTAATGAATTCTGCTTACAATAAGATTATATTTATAGGACAAGGCGAGAAGCACATTTATATATGAAGAGTTGATTAATCACACAATCAATTATTATACTTCTTTTTCGTGACCTCAAGCTGATTGCTGTAAAGGTACAATTTAGCAGCCAACACATCAAGCCTTGTATCAACCAATACAAGTGTTAATTCATCACTTTATGGAAAAATCTTTTGACAAAATAAACTCACCCATAATAGCCGTAAAGGAGGAGGTCTCTTGGCTGATCAACTTCATATATATCATCTTCCAAAATCGATAAACCATTTTTATAGCATTTAGCAGATAAACAAAGAAGTAGAAAGTCGGGATGTAAAGTAGTTAAATGCTCGGTAGATGACTGAAGCTTCCTAATAGCGGTCAGCATAGGAGCAATCCCTCGTATGGGAGCTGCAAGAAACATCACCTGGTCCTTCAACCTTCTACATATAGATACAACTGCAATCTCAAAATTAACCATCATATGTCAGATCATAATAAGTACCATACATGTACATTAATACAGCCAAATTAAAAACAAAAAGCAAACATACACTTCTCAGGTGCCAGACGAATCTGTTCAGTAGAGCAAGCCTTGACAAATCTTGCAATAGTGCGGACATGTTCATTAGCTTGCTCTTTTGCACTAGGACCTGAAGTGCAGGCATCCCTGTAAATGCCATAGTAAAAAAAATAGTATTAAGCATCCTTATAATGCAAAATCAAAAGCTGTATCTACAAAGACTTCAATATATCCAACACCAATTCACTTCAAGACATTATAAAGGTATTACCTACAACTCTTTATCATGTTACTTACAACTCTACCTTTGCCAATATATTTAGTTCCAAGCACTTACCCTACAAGATTAAATACTTGGCCCCGTCACATGTTTTATAGGGTTTTGCTTTAGGATTTCATCGGTGCCAACTTACGTAAATTAGTATGATCAATATACTCGTAACTAAAAATTAAGAAATGAAATTCCAAAACATTTATAAAAAACTCATTTACTTCAGCAAATTGTAGATTTAAAATCAATATCCTTCTTAGGGGTTTTTGAGAAACAATGTACTCATAACTAATAATTAAGTACTGAAATTCCGACAACGTAATTGTACTCGTTTATATTCAGCAAATTGTAGATTTAAAATCCTACTTAGGGGTTTTTGGATATCCATGTTAGGGGTTTTCGAGTTGTTATTCAACCGAAATGTACAAATTAAACTCCATAAAAAAATATAATGATACCAAACTTTAATAAACCTAGAATATCAAACCAGTATAAAAAAAAACACATAGATGAAAATCAAAGAGTTGAATTAATTAAATACATAAAATTAAAAATGAATATAAAGTAAAAGAGGAGGGGACATACAAAATGTAAAGATAACCGAGAGAGTGAATGGAGGGATCGAGTTGAGCGAGTGAAGGAGCTAAGCGAGTGGACTCGGAGCGAATAAGATCATCAGATTGCTTGAGAAAAGAGTGGAGTTGTGAGATGTCACGGGGAGTGGTGGATAGGGCTTGGATTTGAGCCACGATTGACTCGGCCGAGTTCATGTTTAGGTTCATTCTTCTTCCTTGTTCTTCTTCTTCACTCGGAAGGGTTTTGTATCCCTCTTGTGTTCTTAATTGCTATCGACAAATAATTATGAAAAATGAAAATTAGTGTACTTGTATTTATTTGTTTTTGTATTTTTTTTTAAATTAATAATACTTACTCCCTCTCATATAATGTGTTTTGAGTTCGAGAACAAATTGATCAAAGTTTGATTACAATTACAAATATTATATAACTAGTCGATAAAATCGTGCTTCGTTATAATATTATAATTTTTTTTAAATAAAATATGTAAATATCTTATATTAAATCATTAATATTAAATTTTAAGAGTTAACGCGGTCATCTCTAACCGCGCTCTCGTTAAAATTGATTTTCATATTGAGTCGTTATCTCATTAAAACCGAAACTCCAACTTTAACATATACTGTACTAGCTTAAAACCCGTGCGATGCACGGATTATTTTTAATAATGGTTAATTTTATTATTTATATTTTATATTTTATTAATTGTGTTTGTTAAAAAAATAAGTTAGTGTGTTAAACTTTTTTAAATAATTAAAAGTATTAAAATATATTTTAAAATAAATAAGTAACGGGTTACTCGTGATATTTTGGAAAAAAAAGAGGTTTTAGTAAGGAAAAATAGAAAAAATAACATGTTTCGCTGAATTTTGAAATATAAAAGTAACGGTTTGTCCGTGATATTTTTGGAAAAAGAGGGGTTTTAGTAAGAAAAAAAAAACTAACATGTTTTAGTTGAAAAAGGTAATTGTCAATCTAAAGTATTAAAATAGGTTTTTAAAATAAATAAGTAAGGGGTTGTCCATGATATATTTGGGAAATGAGAGATTTTAGTAAGGAAAATAGAAAAAGTAACATGTTTTAGCTAAAAAAGGTAATTGTCCGTGACTATTTTAGAAAAAGAGGAAATTTTGTTAGAAAAAATAGGAAAAATAATGTATTTTAACTGAATGAGTAACTGATTGTAATATTTTTATAATAATTAAATAAGGCAAGTAACGTACCAAAAAACAAGTACCAAAAAATATAATTAAATAAATAATTAAAGGCTTTACATGTGATATTTTTGAAAAAGGACGGAGTTTAGTAAGTATAAATAAAATAAAAATAGGTTTTAAAATAAATAATTAAGAGTTTATCCGTGATATTTTTGGGAAAGACAGGTTTTAGTAAGTAAAAATAGAAAAGATAACATATTTTAGTTAAAAAAATTAATTCTCCGTGTTATTTTTGGGAAAAAATGAGATTTTTAATAGTTGTTGTTTGAGTATTTACATCATAATATTTAATTAATTGGATTTGCTAAAAAAATAAGTATGCATGTTAAAATACGTAAACTTTAAAAAAAATTAAAAGCATTAGAATATGTTTTAAAAATAAATAATTTAGAATAGGTTTTAAAATAAATAATTAAGGGTTTACTTATGATATTTTTGGAAAAGGATGATTTCAATAAGTAAAAATAAAAAAATAAAAAAATATATTTTAGTTAAAAAGGTAATTGTCCGTGATATTTTTGGAAAAGGAAGTGAGAAAGGTAATTGGTTATAAATATGTCTTGTTATTTAATAATATTAGTAAGAGTAATTAAGTAAAATCACGAAGTATCAAAAAACAGGTACCGTACTGTTGTGGAATAAAAACGTGCTTATGAATTTAATGCGAGGGTTTAATGAGCTTTCGAGCTTTAATGGTTGCACTTGTGTTTCGAGACTAAATCGGTCCTCACAAGATGCCTACGTATCTCAAATCGTTATTGAGAATCAAGTCAAAGACGTAGTTCTTGGTGTTGCCCTCGGGGCTATGGCGGTAGGGGCACACCAAGGACGTAGTGACTTGTATGTCCTTATTCGTGGATGAAGTCTAAAACGTAGTTCTATGGGTGCCTTTGTGACTTGTTGCGCCTTCGAGGCGTTGTGACGTATGGAGTTGTGCCCAAAACGTAGTAGATGACGTATAGAGCTGTGTCCAAAACGTAGTTCTGATTGTAGGATCAAGGTCCTTATATAGGCGTCTAGAGCCTAGTATTTGTGGTATGTTCAGGAGTCTTAGCGAATAAGTCTCCTTTTTTATATTGGATAAACATTGTATTTCTTGCTGGAGAATTCGTTTCCTTGTTGATAAAGGCTATGACTCATTAATTGCCTTTAATTGGGATTCCGGATCCTTCTTTGATGAATTTACCATATTTTGGACTCTTTTTATGAGCTGTATATTTTCCCTATTCATTAATTACGAAATTAATGAATAATTAGGGTGTTGGGCCTTAAATATCGGCATTTCCATTGACTTGTCAATTATATTTCTATAATTACTTTTCTGACCATATCATTTGCCCCCCAACTTCTGGGAAAATCTCCTTGGGGTTTTCGTAGAAGTTATAACGTGTTTTTCCTCAAAATTTTCCATTTTTAAGGTCATTTTCGACCTCCTTTTTGACCAGGAAACAAGTCATTTTCGACCTCAAATTCGACCAGGAAACAGGTCATTTTTGACCTGAAATTCGATCTGGATTTCGACCTCGACTGGAGTGAGGTCGAAGGTTTCGACCTCGATTTTTAAGTCTTTTTCGACCTCGAGCCAGCCTTTTTTCGACCTTGATTGGTCCCAGGTCGATGGTTTCGACCTTGACTTCCCAGTCATTTTCGACCTCGGTCATTCGACCTCGATCCCTTATACTTTCGACCTCGATTTACATGTCATTTTCGACCTGGGTCATTCGACCTCGATTCCTTATACTTTCGACCTCGATTTACATGTCATTTTCGACCTGGGTCATTCGACCTCGATTCCTCATACTTTCGACCTCATTTTGCAGGTCATTTTCGACCTGGGTCATTCGACCTCGTTCCAGCCTTTTTTGACCATGATTTCTAGGTCAATATCGACCTCGATCTCTAGGTCGTTTTCGACCTCATTTTGGCGTGAGATCGAACGCTTAGACCTCGTTTTCTAGGTCATATTCGACCTCATTCTTTCGACCTTGAATCCTTCTGTTTTCGACCTCACTTGGGTGTGAGGTCGAGGGGTTCGAGCTCAATTTATAGTGTATTTTCGATCTCAATCAATCGACTTCGATCTAGGGTCTTTTCGACCTCAAATTTTCAATTTTTTGACTGGATTTTTGGTGCGAAGTCGATGGAAACGACCTCAATTCCTCGTATATTTTCGACTTCGAGCCTTCGATGTCGTTCTAAGGTTTTTTCGACTTTATTTGGGAGCGAGGTCGTTGGAATCGACCTCGTTTTCCCATATGTTTTCGACCTCGGTCGTACGATTTCGATTTAATGTCTTTTCGACCTTAAATCTTTGATTTTGCCTTGGCTATATTTCATTCTTTTCTTGGGCCTTAACTAGCCCAATTTTTAATTGGACTTAAATTATTCCAGCCTTGGGCCTTATTGGGCCTTTATTGTTTGGGCTTCGAATTTGCCTGAGACCCAAATTATTTGGGTTTTAATCTCTATAATCCATAAATGGATTTGTGGGCCTTAACTGGCTATAGACGGTTGTCCTTCCTTAACCGGTTGGGTTTCCAGTCACTAGGTGATTCCTGGCGAGATTTTTTGTTGAATCTCATCATTTTCTGGGTTTCTTACTTGAAGTTTTGAAGAATTCTTTGAAGATTCTGGGTTTAAAATGGCTGATCGCGCTTCCCAACGTCTATGATAATGCACTAGGATTTCATAGAAGTTATACCGGTCTTTTTCGAGACTTGGGGTCTTTTTATCCCTTACCTGGGACTTACTACCCTTTTTTGGGGATTTTAATATACAATAATGTTTCATGAGTATCATCTTGGTGTAAAGTGTGGAGCGACCTACACATTTACGACGATTTTGCCTTATTCGAGGCTAACTTGACATTTGCATAAGCCTTGTATGTCTTATACCGTCTTGTTTTGGCTTCAAGCCTTTCATTGAGCATATCGAATGATGGGGTTTGGACTGAATATCTTAGGTTTCTGGGGTTTCAACCCTTCATTTGCTTTCTAGGAAGCTCATGATTTCATCGAACCTTATTTCTATTTGTCCTAGTGGTGAGTCCAATCAGGACACACTTTAAACATAATAGACTTTCAAATTTGAGGCATGCCAAGTCCTTGGCACCTCATGCCCTTCGAGGGTTTCTAGCTTGTACGAGCCTCGACCAAATACGTTCTTGACGCGATATGGTCATTCCCAATTTGGGGCCAACTTGCCTTTTTGTCCAACTCCGGATGCCTCAATCTTTCGGAGGACTAAATCTCATTGTCGAAAGAATCTATCTTTAACCCTTAGGTTGTAATAGAAAGATGCTCGTTTCTGATGCTGAACTATCTTGGCATTTGCCTCATCTCTAACTTCATCAATCAAATCTAAGGCCAGCCTCAAGCCTTCCTCATTTATTTCTGGCTCATAAGCCTCAATTCTTGGAGACGTATGAGTAATCTCCACTGGAACCACTGCCTCTGCCCCATATGCCAACAGAAAGGGGGTAGCTCCAGTGGTGACTTTGCAGGTAGTACGATATGCCCATAGTATGGGGAGAAATTCGTCCACCCAAGTGTTTCTGGAGCGTTCAACTCTTTTCTTCAGTCCATCTAGGATAATTCGATTTGCAACCTCGGCTTGCCCATTTGCTTGAGGATGGGCGACAGAAGTGAAGCGCAACTTGATATCGTTCTCATCACAATATTTCTTAAACTCATCGTTGTTAAACTGAGTTCCATTGTCTGTGACCAAGATACGTGGAATCTCGTATCTGCATATCACATTTTCCCAGAAGAAATGCATCACTTGCTTGGTGGTTATCTTGGCTAATGGCTTAGCCTCATTCCACTTGGTGAAGTAGTCGATTGCTACTATCAAGAACTTTCGTTGTGCACTTGCCATTGGGAAAGGTCCAAGTATATCCATTCCCCACATGGCAAATGGAATTGGTGAGTTTATGAATGTCAACATCTCTGGTGGTTGCCTAACCACTGGTGCATGCTTCTGGCACCTTTCACATTTCTTCACTTAGCTTTTAGCATCTTCTAGCATGCTTGGCCAGTAGAAACCTAGACGAGTGATCTTATGGGCAAGGGCTCTGCCCCCCAAGTGCTGCCCACAAATTCCTTCATGTACTTCCTTCAGGGCCAATTCTGCCTCTTGAGGTCTCAAACATTTCAGATATGGAACGATGAAAGACTTCTTGTATAGGATTCCCTTAATCAGGGTATACCTTAGTGCTCTCACATACAGCTTTCGTGCTTCTGAAGTGTCGTTGGGTAACCACCCAGTTTCCAGATGAGCCTTGATGGGATCTATCCAACAACTAGCAACAACAATGGGTGCTACCAACTTTCCGTTGATGCTTGGGGTCCTCAGGACTTGGAAGTATACACTCCCTGCATAGTTTTCAATTTCGGAAGAAGCAAATTTAGACAAGGCATCAGCCTTCATGTTTTCTTCCCTTGGAATGTGCTCTACATAGCATTCGTCGAACTGAGTCATGATGGCCTTGACAAGTTTCAAATACTTGGCCATGACTTCATCTCTGGCCTCAAATTCCCCATTTACTTGGGAAACCACTAGCCTCGAATCTCCACATACTTTCAGAGTTTTAACTCTCAAGGCTCCAGCCAGCCCTAAGCCAGCTATCAGAGCTTCATACTCGGCCTCATTGTTTGTCGTTGGGAAGTCAAGTTTTAGTGCATACTCTATGAGGAATCCATCAGGACTTTGTAGCACTAAACCGGCTCCACTTGATTTTGTTTTTGATGCTCCATCAAAATAGAGCACCCAATATTCTTTGAAATCCATCTCTTGATCTTTCTCATCCTCCACTATTACTTCCTGCCCCCCGACTTCTTGGTTGTCAATGGTACATTCAACCATGAAGTCAGCAAGTGCTTGAGCTTTTATGGCCGTTCGAGGCTTATACTTGATGTCAAATTCGCCCAATTCAATGGCCCATTTGATCAACCTTCCACTAACTTGAGGGCTATGCAAGATGTTTCTTAGAAGTTGATCAGTCAAGACCTCTATTTTGTGAGCCTGGAAGTACGGGCGTAGCTTTCTTGAGGCCATTACCAAGGCTAAGGCAAACTTCTCAATCGTTGAGTAGTTTATTTCTGCCCCATGTAGAATCTTACTCACATAGTAGATGGGTTTCTGAACCTTCAATTCTTCTTTTACCAAAACGGCTCCAAGGGCTGTGCTAGAAACCGCCAAGTACAAATAGAGAATTTCCCCTGGCTTGGGCTTTGCCAACAGTGGTGCCTCAGCCATGTATTTCTTCAGGGCCTCAAAGGCCTCTTGGCTCTCCGTTGTCCATTCAAAAATTTTCACGTTCTTGAGTGCTTTGAAGAAAGATAAGCACTTCTCTCCTGACTTGGAGATAAATCTTCCCAATGCTGCCACTCTTCCCGTTAGTTTTTGGACATCCTTGACAGTCTTTGGTGGTTCCATGTCTAGAATTGCTTTGATTTTGTCGGGATTGGCCTCGATTCCTCTCTTGGAAACCATTAGGCCTAAAAACTTTCCCGAGCCTACACCAAAGGCACACTTAGCTGGATTCAACATCATCTTGTGGTGCCTTAGCACTTCAAATGCCTCTCGGAGGTGCTCAATGTGATCGGCCTTATCGAGGCTTTTGACTAACATGTCATCTACGTAGACCTCCATGGTTTTTCCAATTAGGTGTTCAAAAATTTTGTTCACCAACCTTTGGTAGGTTGCCCCTGCATTCTTAAGTCCAAATGCCATGACTAAATAACAGAAAACACCAAAGTCAGTGATGAATGATACCTTGGAGATGTCATCTTTGTGCATCTTGATTTGGTTGTATCCGCTGAAGCCATCCATGAAACTTAGCATCTCGTGCCCTGTCGTTGCATCTATTAGAGCATCAATCCTTGGTAAGGGAAAACAATCCTTAGGACATGCATCATTCAAGTCAGTGAAGTCCACACACATCCTCCATTTCCCATTGGCCTTTTTGACCATCACTGGGTTAGCCAACCATTCTGGGAATTGAATTTCCTCAATGAAATCGGCTTCCAAAAGCTTTTCAACTTCTTGTTTTATGGCTTCAAGCCTTTCCGGAGCAAAACTTCTCTTCTTTTGTTTCACCGTCTTCCTTTCAGGATCCACATTCAGTTTGTGAGTTATCAATTGGGGATCAATCCTGGCATGTCGGCCGTTGTCCAAGCAAAAACGTCATTGTTCTCTTGAAGAAAAGTCGTGAGTTTGCTTTTCAATGGTTCGGGCACTAGTGCCCCAACATAAGTCACCTTCTCTGGTTCACCTGGGACTAAGGAAATTGGGATCAAGTCCTCGACTTGTTTCCCTCTTCTGTCCCCATCGTCGTTTGTATTCATGTCTTCAATGGGGAGAACCTGCCCCCCGATTCCATCATGCCTTAACGCGGCTACATAACAACTTCTAGCCATCTTTTGGTCTCCTCTCTCTTCTCTAATCCCATTTCTCGTTGGGAACTTGACTTTCAGATGATAAGATGAGGCAACGGCCTTAAACGCATAAAGACCAGTCCTTCCGAGGATCGCGTTGTAGATTGAAGTTGCCTTTATGACTACAAAGTTCAGCATTTGAGTAGATGTACTCATTCCTTGTCGAATGGTCATTGGGAGCTGGATGGTGCCTTCCACCTTTGATTCCACTCCATTAAACCCGTATATGGGCATATTCGAGGGTGTCAACTGAGAATCAGTGTAACCCATCTTGATAAAGGCATCGTGGAACAAGATATCCACTGAAGCCCCATATTCAACTAAGACTCTCTTGGTTTCGGAATTACCTATTACAGGTATGATGACTAAAGGATCATCGTGGGGGAACTTCACCCCTTCCAAATCAGAATCATCAAAACCAATTGACACTTCTGTTCTGGCACGTTTCAGTGCTTCTCCAACCACAATCATTACCTCTCGGACATAAGCTTTCCTTGAGTTTCGGGAGGACCCAGCAGTAGTTGGTCCTCCAAATATCATATTGATGACTGGCCCTCGGGGCTTAGGGTTACGATCTTGGTCGTTGTCCCTTTTGTCATAATCCTTCCTTTAATAATTTCCTCTGTGACTTCCTTGATTTCCATCCTTGGTGAATTTGCTGAGTTTTCCTCTTCGTATCAGAAACTCAATCTCGTCTTTCAGTTGTCTACAATCGTCGGTGTCGTGACCAACTTCTTTGTGGAACCGATAAAATTGGTTTTGGTTCCGTTTGGACAAGTCAGCCCTCACTGGCTTCGGCCATTTGAGATCCTCTTCCTTTGCTATCTCCATCAGAATTTGACTCCTCGGAGTATTCAATCTTGCATACTCTGTAAATTTTGGCCCAAAGTTGCTCTTTTTTGGTGGAGAATCAGATCTCTTTGACGTTCTAGGAAATTTTTCCCTAACATCGTACTCTTGGGTTTCCTTCCTTTTCTTTGAGTTCCCATTACCACCAGTAGTGGGTTCATGCTTTCTTCTGCCTTGATGTATTTGCCGGCTCTGTCTTGGAGCTTTAACATGCTCTCAGGTGGGTGCTTGGCCAATGATCTCTTGAAGTGATCATCAGTAGTTCCTTTCTGTAGGGCTATCATAGCCACTTTGTCCTCCAAGTCTGGGACTTTTAGAGCCTCTCTAGTGAATCGATTAATGTAATCTCTCAAGGCTTCATTCTTTCTTTTCTGAATTCCCATGAGGGATGCAGAGCTTTTCTCGTGCACTCTCCCACTTACGAATTGGTTGATAAATGCCTTGCTCAATTCCTTGAAGGACCCAATAGAATTGGGAGGCAAGCGGTTATACCAACGTTGTGCCATGCCTGCCAAGGTTTGGGGAAACGCCCTACACTTGACCGCATCGTTGGTCGGCTGCAACAGCAGTGCGTTGGAGAAGGTTCTCACATGGTTAGCGGGATCTCCCGTTCCATCATACGCCTTGATCGTCGGCATCTTGAATTTTCTAGAGATGTTGGCTTTCATGATGTCTTGAGTGAAGGTTGGTGTTGGATCATCAGGATCTCCTAGGGGCAACAAATCAGTAGGATCACCCCTTGGGGCCTCAGCCCTACTGCTTCTCCTTGGTGTTGGGTCGAGGTTGATCACCAGGACTCTTCCTTGATTTTGTGTCCTTGTGGCATCCTCTTTTGCCAATAAATTTTTGAGCCTTGCAGCCTCGGCTTCAAGGGACGCAAGTTTTTCCTTAGTAGTTTCTCGATTGGTTTGGGAGGAACGTCTCCTTCTTGGGGCAACATCCCTCTCATCTCCTGTTGAGTAATTCTCATCCTCGGTGTAGGGACCTGAGTAGTCTTGAAAAGGGGTTCGCTGATTTTGGGGTCCCACACCTTGAATATATGGGGGCACATAGGCCTCGTGATAGATGGGGTTGACGCCACTACTGCCCATCGGGGGTCGAGGTGGCATACCATAAGTTGGCATACCGAGAGTCTGGGTAGTATATTGGGGGAGATCCGTGGTGTGAAGTTGGAGACCACGTGGTGCGTTTGCAAGCAATGGAGTGGTTATGATTGGTTGTTGGAGAGTGGTCTCTGGTGGATCTCGTCCATGAACAACCATTTGTAGGGGATTCGTCCCTTCAGCAGTAATCGGGACTTCCGGTCCTTGAGTGGTGGTGATGGGGGCATCTGCCCCTTCAGTGCCAATGATTGGCGGTGGTTGGCTCCCCTGAGTTTCTGTTGCAGAAGTAAGAGGAAGTCCATCAGAAGTTTGAGGACCTCGAGTTGTTCTTCGTGTGTTTGCCATGGTTGATGTTTTCTTCCCACAGACGGCGCCAAATGTTGTGGAATAAAAACGTGCTTATGAATTTAATGCGAGGGTTTAATGAGCTTTCGAGCTTTAATGGCTGCACTTGTGTTTCGAGACTAAATCGGTCCTCACAAGATGCCTACGTATCTCAAATCGTTATTGAGAATCAAGTCAAAGACGTAGTTCTTGGTGTTGCCCTCGGGGCTATGGCGGTAGGGGCACACCAAGGACGTAGTGACTTGTATGTCCTTATTCGTGGATGAAGTCTAAAACGTAGTTCTATGGGTGCCTTTGTGACTTGTTGCGCCTTCGAGGCGTTGTGACGTATGGAGTTGTGCCCAAAACGTAGTAGATGACGTATAGAGCTGTGTCCAAAACGTAGTTCTGATTGTAGGATCAAGGTCCTTATATAGGCGTCTAGAGCCTAGTATTTGTGGTATGTTCAGGAGTCTTAGCGAATAAGTCTCCTTTTTTATATTGGATAAACATTGTATTTCTTGCTGGAGAATTCGTTTCCTTGTTGATAAAGGCTATGACTCATTAATTGCCTTTAATTGGGATTCCGGATCCTTCTTTGATGAATTTACCATATTTTGGACTCTTTTTATGAGCTGTATATTTTCCCTATTCATTAATTACGAAATTAATGAATAATTAGGGTGTTGGGCCTTAAATATCGGCATTTCCATTGACTTGTCAATTATATTTCTATAATTACTTTTCTGACCATATCACGTACCAACCAAATTTTTAATGTTTCTTCTTTAATAGTATAGTATTGATTATGAATACTTTTATAATTTCGAAGTCTTCTTTTTTATAAATTCGAAAAAAAATCTTTATAAATTCGCAAATCTATTTTACTTCCAATATAATTTTTAATTATGTCTTACAAACATATATTCTACTTCCGATAAAACTTTTAATTTCAAGTATTTCTTATATATTTAAACTCTTCTCCTCTATAAATTTGAACACATATTATACTTTCCATTAAACTTTTAATTCTATGTCTTACCTATAAATTCGAAGTATTATCTTTTATAGATTTGAACACCTATTTTACTTGAAATAGAATTTTTAATTCTATGTCTTACGTATAAATCCGAACTATTATCATTTATAAATTCGAACACTGGTTTTATTTCAAATAAACTTTCATTTATATGTTTTTCTTATAATTCAAACTCTTATTTTCTATAATTCGAACACAAATTTTACTTTTAATATGCTAAAAGATATTTTTAATATTCAATTACGAAAATACGAATATTCTCATATAAGCTTTTACAATATTAATCTTTAATATATTACGTAATAAGTAAGCCGCTTTCTCGTCGAATAACTCTCTTCATGTGGCCTTCTTGAATTATTATAAACTAGCTTATAGCAGCGATGATGCACGGTTACTTAAATTTTATTTATAATTATTTTGTTTATAATTATATTTTTTTACCCATGCAACACCCGATTGTTTTTTTTAATATTTATAATTATATTTATTTATGAATATTTTAATATTTAAAAGTTATTAGTTTACATGATTAAATTATTGTTAAAAAAGATTTAGCCAAAAAATTATAGTTAAAAATTTGATATTTATTATATTTTACACGCTCAATTTAATATTTGTTTATATGGAGTTATAAAAATTAGATTTTGCCAATTTTATAGTCCACATGAAATTCACAAAATAATATTTAATTTAGTTGTGGTTTAATGTTCTTTTTCAATTAAAAACTATTCTAAAACTAAAAAGAGAATAAAGTGACGAAATTTAATGTTGAGAATTCTATTCGATTTAGGAAATCTACTTATATGTAGTTTAGATTATTAGAATACCCTTTATTAACCCAATACAGTTTTTAATGTTAAATCTAACGGTTTTCACTTATCTATTTAACATTAAACGATTTTTATTATTTTGGTATTAAATAAGTTTCCTTATTTAATTACAACTATTTTTATGTTTTGACTTTTTAGAAAATCCAATCTTAATATAATATCTTTTAACTTATATCATTTTTAGATAATAACTTCTTTTTATATGATATAATCTTGATCATGTATTTTTAAAAGTATTGGATCTAACGGTTGAGAATGTTTTGGCGGTATTTAGGACCAAACTACCATGATAACATCATTAATTTTTCTTAATATTTATAATTTTTTTAAATATTTATTGCTAAAATATAATATACTCTTTTTTGTAATATGTTAAATATGCGGGAACTTTGAACTTTTGAGAAGATAAATTATCAATTAAAATATAATTTTTTTTGTAATAGTTCTTCTTTTAAAGTAGTACACCGTGATCAAAATTCTGTATAAATTTCATTTTTTTTATAGTATATCCCGTAAATATCTATGTTATTATATTAAAGACTAAATAATGAAAGTTTCCTTATAAGTTTGGTCGCTTTGTTTGATCACTCAATCCATAATCGTTGAATCTTTCAAATTAAATTGTTGAAAAACGTTAGATATAACAGTAAAACTATCATGTAGAATGATCTAAGGTTTGAATCTATCAACAACATATTAAAATTTATAAGTTTTTTTTTTAAATAAGAATTTTTTCATTTTTTCTTGCAGACATATGTTATTTGATAATATTTTTTGTAAAGTACGATTTTTCAGAAAAGTACTATACTAATTGATTAACAAATTTTTAAAGTTTCGAATTTAATAATTTACAATGTATATAGGTTTAAAAAGTTTGGCATCTTCTGTAGCTGAGTCTAAAATTTCAAAATAAGGTTTTTTTTTAATATGAATATATTTCTGCTAACAATGAAATTAGATCTCTATGAGTTCTTATAAAACAAAATCACCATTTACGTATAATTTATTATTTAATAATAAATAATATTTGAATAGTTATGATATAAAACTTAATAAAATAGGATTAAAGATATGCATAATTTTATAAAATTTTATCCTCGTATTATTATATTCTTTGTTGATTTGAATTTTTCTTAGATTGATTTTAATTTTTGAACATAGATTTCTAAATTTAAAATAGTTAGAAAAAATTAATTAAATTGGTGTTAAAATAATGATGACATAATAATTATTATTAGAATTTAAATATTCACTTTATTAATTTGGGCTTTATCTTGTGTTTTAAAAATCAGATTTTGACGATTTTACACCCCACGTGAAGATAACTAAATTATCTTTAATTAAAAGATGGTTTAACAATTTTTATCTAGGTGGAATTATCCATGGAAGAGAAAAGAAAGTCACGAATTTTTTACATGGAGAATTCTATTCAATATAGAAAACTTATTTATATTTGGTATATTTGGTTTAAATTATCAAAATACACCTTTTAGAATTTAAATATAATCCTCTTATTAATAAAATAAACTTTTTTAATATTTGATCTAACGATTTTCATTTATATAGTTAAGATCTAATGGTCCTTATTAATTTGGTTGTCTACGACCAAAAATTGGATAAGATCACTATTATGATTATTATATATAAGGATTTAATATAATAAGGATATCAAGTATATACTGATATAAGTATCTTACTAACTGTTTTTACTTTTAATCTTTCGGTTTTATTTACGGTGTAAATAAAATTTTAAAATACATTATTACTTAAAAATTATTAAATAGAATAAAAATTATGTTATGATTATCTAAAATTTTATTCTCATATTATTATATTCTTTATCGATTTGAATTTGTTCTTAATTAATTTTGATACTTTATTGAAAAAAACATTAAATTTCTATATTTAAAAGAATTAGTGGAAAAATAAATAAATTGGTGATACAATAATAAAAAAATATTTATTAAAATTTAGATACTCACTTTAATATTTGGGTTATATCCTGAGTTTTAGAAATTGAATTTTGACGATTTTACAACTCATGCGAAACTAACGAAATTATCTTTATTTTAATGATGGTTTAATAATTATTATCTAACTTGACCAGTTGACCTACCCATAAAATAAACTGAAAAGAAAAGATGGTTAAGAAGTTTTACACAAAGAATTCAATTCAATATAGAAAACCAATTTATAATTGGTTTAAATTATCAAAGCACACTTCTTAGTATTTAAATATAATCCTACCTTTAATCAAATACACATTTTAATATAAGTATTATATTCAAAATTATCGTTTATGAATATGAAACCCTCAACATTTTAATAATATTTTGATATTATCCTTTTATGTTTGTTATATGTAAAATAATATAATTATAATTTGGATTAATCAAATTGTTATGTTTCTTCAGAAAAAAAATGTTTAAATTTATTCATGTACAGGAGTTCTCCTAAGTCTCTTATAACGTAGGGTATCATTGTAATCGATATGAATTGTTATCTTGATATTTGGTTTAACAATTATTATCTAACTAGAACTATACATAAATTTAAGAGAAAAGATATTTAAGAATTTTTACATAGAAAAATTTTAAATTATCAAAATACACTTTTTAGTAGTTAAATATAATTCTATTATTAATCAGATACACTTTTTAATATTAGATCTAACAATTCTCATCGATCTATTTAAGATCTAACTATAAATATTAATTTGGTTGTATACTGATCGTACACGGACCAGATCGATTTTAATTTTTTCTTAAATTGATTTTAAAATTTTATTGAAATAAACATAGAATTTATAAATTTAAAAGAATTAGGAAAAAAAAACTAAATTGGTGGTACAATAATAAAAAAATATTTATTAAAATTTAGATAATAACTTTACTGTTTGGGCTCTATCTTGAGTTTTCGACAACAGATTTTAACGATTTTACAGCCCACACGAAGCTTACAAAATTATCTTTAATTTAATGATGGTTTAATAATTATTATCTAACTGGAACTATCCATAAAATAAAGAGAAAAGATAATTACGAATTTTTACATAAAGATTTCTATTCAATATAGAAAACCCATTTATAATAGGTTTAAATTATCAAAATACACCTTTTAGTATTTAAATACTAGCCTATCATTAATCAAATACAATTTTTAATATTATATCTGACAGTCCTCATCGATTTGAATATTTATAGTTTTATAATCCAACGGATAGTATACTTTTGGTAGTACAGTGACCGACCAAAGTTTTGGATAAGATCTCCTTTACGTTTATTATATATAAGGAGTTAATAAGATATTGAAAATTATAGGTTGAAACGACTTTAGAGCATCTCAAGGAATAGATTCATATATGAAAGTTTTAAATCAAACATTCACCTGTTAAAATAATTATAATTATAGAAAATATTTTTTTATGGAATCAATATATACTATAAATTCGAATTATTCTCATTTATAAATTCGAACACTTATTATATTTTCAAATAGAACTTTTAATTATATATTTTTTCTATAAATTCAAAATCTTCTACTCTATAAATTGGAACACAAATTCTACTTCTAATATGTTAAGGATATTTTTTGATTTAATAGAAATTTAAAATTCAAAAATTCTAGAAAACTAAAAGAATAAATTGAGAAAATCTTAGAGGTGCCACCTAAGCCGCGCTTCGCGACGGTGTTATAAATATTTTTGAAAACTCTATCAATTAAATTATAACAATTACTTGTTCCTCCCAAATAAGTCATCCTCCCGTGAAAAATGTTTTATTTGTTAAGATCGAAATCCAAAATTTAATATATTGCATACTTGTCTTATATCTTAATTTTCATGTTGACATAAGTCTTTCTAATGAGTCGTTATCTCGTTTAAAAAATGCTTATATAAATTCGCACTCTTATTTTACTTTCAATGGAATTTTTAATTACGTCTTACAAACATCTATTCTACTTTCAGTAGAACTTTTAATTATATGTATTTCTTATAAATTCGAACTCTTCTCCTCTTTAAATTCCAACACATATTCTACTTCTAATATGTTAAAAAGAAATTTACTTATTAGTATTTAAAATTCTAAAAATTAGAAAAAATAGATTGAGACAATTTTAAAGGCGCCACAAACATTCTAAAGATTATAAAAATTAAAAATAAAAATTAACTATAAAAATTAACACAAAAAATCAAAATTGAAAAATTAAAAATCACCTCAAAAGGTAACTATAAAAAGTTAAAATAGGAAGATTGAAGTGAACATAACTAAAATTAGCAGAAGAAGTCGAATAAAAAATTAAGCAAAAATCAGACAGCTACTGATATGGACAGAAAAGTAATTCTAGAAATATAATTAATGAGACATTAATTATACCTAGAATGGTCCAAGAATACGGTCCAATAAGCGAGGCCCAAAACCCTGATTATTTATTAAATTCGTAATTAATAAATAATGGAAATATACAGCTCAGGAAAGAAGTCCAAAATATGGTAAATTCATCAAAAAAGGATCCATAATCCCAAATAAAAGAAATAATGAGTCATAGCCTTTATCAACAAGGAAAAAACTTATCCTGCAAGAAATACAATGTTTATCCAATATCAAAAAGGAGACTTATTCGCTAAGACTCCTAAACTTACCCTAAATATGAGGCTTCAGACACCTATATAAAGGACCTGATCCTACAATCAGAACTACGTCTTTGGCTTGATTCTCAGCATTAATTGAGATACGTAGGCATCTTGTGAGGACCGATTTAGTCTCGAAACACAAGTGCAACCATTAAAGCTCGAAAGCTCATAAATCCTAGCAATTAATATACAAGCATGTTTCTTAATCCACAACATTTGGCGCCGTCTGTGGGAAGAAAACATCAACCATGGCAAACACACGGAGAACAACTCGAGATACTCTAGTTTCTGAGGAACTTCATATCACCTCTGAGGCTGATACTCACGGAAATCAACCACCGCCAACTACTGGCGCTGAGGGGGCGAATATCCTCATCAATACTCAAGGACCGGAGATCCCAAGTGCAACCAATCACGACCTCCCCGCTGCTCATGAATGCACCAAGTGGTCTTCAACTCCACAATACTGATCTCCCCCGATACACTACTCAAACTTTGGGGATGCCTAGCTATGGCATGCCCACTCGACCCATGGCGGGCGGTAGTGGTCTCAACCCCATTTACCATGAAGCATATGTCCCTCCTTATGTACAAGGTCTGGGACCCCAGAATCTACAAACTCAAACTCGAAGGACCCCTCTGATTCGATATTATTCGGGACCATATACCGAGGATGAGAATGACTCAACTGAAGAAGAAAGGGATGTTGCCCCAAAAAGAAGACGTTCTTCCCAAACAAATCGGGAACAACCCCAAACTACTAAGGAGAAAATTGTAGCCCATGAGGCAGAGACTGCAAGACTCAAGAAACTCCTTGTCGAGGAGGAGGCCTCTCAATCTCAAGGTCGATCAACCGGAAGAGTCCCGATAATCAACCTGGACCCGACACCAAGAAGGACTAAGAGGGCTGAAGCCCCAAGGGGTGATCCTAGTGTTTTGTTGCCCCTAGGAGATCCTGATGATCCTACACCACCTTTTACTCAAGACATCATGAAAGCCACCATATCCAGGAAATTTAAGATGCCAACGATTAAGGCTTATGATGGAACGGGGGATCCCGCAAATCATGTAAGAACCTTCTCCAATGCACTGTTGTTGCAACCAGCCAATGATGCAGTCAAGTGTAGGGCGTTTCCACAAACCTTGGCAAGCATGGCCCAACACTGGTATAGCCGTCTTCCTCCCAACTCTATTGGGTCTTTCAAAGAATTAAGCAAAGCATTCATCAATCAGTTTGTTAGTGGAATGGTGCATGAGAAAAGCTTTGCATCACTCATGGCAATCCAACAAGGAAAGAATGAAACCTTGAGAGATTATATCAACCGATTTACTCGGGAGGCTTTGAAAGTCCCGGATTTAGAGGACAAAGTAGCTATGATAGATCTGCAGCAAGGAACCACTGATGATCATTTCAAAAGGTCATTGGCAAAACATCCACCTGAGAGCATGCTGAAGCTCCAAGATAGAGCCGGAAAGTACATCAAGGCTGAAGAAAGCATGAGAAAGTATGAACCCACTGCTAGCGACAGTGGGAACTCAAAGAAAACAAAGGAAACTCAGGAGTACGACGTCAAGGAAAAGTTTCTCAGAACGTCAAAGGATTCTGATTCTCCACCCAAGAGGAACAATTTTGGGCCAAAATTCACGGAATATGCAAGATTGAACACTCCCAAGAGTCAAATTCTGATGGAGATAGCTAAGGAAGGAGATCTCAAATGGCCGAAGCCAATGAGGGCTGACATGTCCAAACGGAACCAAAACCAATTCTATAGGTTCCACAAGGAAGTCGGTCATGACACCGACGATTGTAGGCAATTGAAAGATGAGATCGAATTCCTGATACGAAGAGGAAAGCTCAGTAAGTTCACCAAGGATGGAAATCAAGGGAGTCAAAGGGGGAACTATGAAAGGAAGGATTATGACAGAAGGGACAACGATCAAGATCGAAATCCCAAGCCCCGAGGGCCGGTAATCAACATGATATTCGGAGGGCCGACTGCTGCTGGGTCCTCCCGAAACTCAAGAAAGGCTTATGCTCGAGAAGTAATGACCATGGTTGGAGAAGCACCGAAGTGTGCCCGAACAGAAGTATCAATAGGTTTTGATGATTCAGACCTGGAGGGAGCGAAGTTTCCCCACGATGATCCCTTAGTCATCGTTCCTGTGATAGGAAATTCTGAAACTAAGAGAGTTTTGGTCGACAATGGAGCTTCAGTGGACATCTTGTTCCATGATGCTTTTATCAAGATGGGCTATACTGACTCTCAGTTGACACCCTCGAATATGCCCATATATGGATTCAATGGAGTGGAATCAAAGGTGTAAGGCACTATCCAACTCCCAATGACAATAGGGCAAGGGCCGAATTTGTCTACTCAGATGTTGAACTTCATAGTTATAAAGGCAACTTCGACCTACAATGCAATCCTGGGAAGGACTGGTCTCCATGCGTTCAAGGCCGTCGCCTCATCTTATCATCTGAAAATCAAATTCCCAACAAGGAATGGAATTGGTGAAGAACGGGGAGACCAAAAGATGGCCAGAAGTTGTTACGTAGCCGCGTTAATGTTGCCCAGTAAATAACAATTGTAGAAGGGGGGTTGAATAAAATTGTATAAGATTCTCGACTTAATCAAGTATATAACACAAATATGAAAGAACAGTAACAACTTTATTAAATCTGATATAAAACTGTTACAAACTCTCTCAAGAAATTCTGATGTTCTTGAGAGCTGCTAGTTTACACAAATACTCGAGTGTATGATCGTTTATGTTCTTGTCGTCCATAAATCGAAACCTAAACTGTGTTTATATACTACACAGCTTCTCTATCAATGATAAGTCCTAATCAATTACAAAGATTGAAACCTATCCATAATTGATAGCTACATTCTACAAACCAGGAACCGACAAAATAAACTTCCATGTTTAACTAGACTCCAAATATAACTCGAAGTAGGAATCCTGATCAGCTTCCAGTCCTGATGATCAAACCTGATCCCAGTCCTGATATGTATTCTGATCCTGACGACCATGCAATCCTGATGACGTCAGCAATCCTGATCAGTTGAGTCTAGGTCTTGACGATCATTGAATTCTGATATAAAAATATCCCCCAATCTCATACTTTGTGAACTAAAATATAGATTCCTAAGATTCAATGATGTCAAAAACATATATACAAAATGTACAAGTATCTGCAGAAACAACTTATCTGTTTAAATTCTTTGATAGAACAGATTCATCTTCAAGAAGTTGGATAACAAATTTTCTTCTTTTTCTTCAAGAATTTGAATCAGTCTTTCCTTAAGATTTCTGAGTTCTTCATCTTCCTCATTAATCTGGTAGATAGCTGCTCTGAGATTCAATATGGAGCTTCTCTGAAGACTATGCTCTTCAAGCAAAAGATAAGCAATTTCCTTCCCATCAGGATTGAGAGTAAGTTGAGTCATGCCAAAAGTTACTTCTTTAACAGCAGTACCCCTTTGCATTTCCACATCCTGACCTCTTTGATTTAAGTACATGGGAGTATAATTACCATTGAAATTACTGTTTCCATCCAGTCTTCTTCTTATTGTTGACAAAATCATGTCACTCCACTCTTTGCACATTTGATTCTTCAATCTCAAAAGATAATGAACATATTTCAGTTCCTGTGTAGTTTTCATCAGCAGATCTTGAATAGACAGAATCTTCACACTACCATCTTTCATGAAGTACAGAAGCTTTTCTTTCTTGTCAAAACCATCATGACAATCTATAACTATATCAACAGCTAGTAAATTGTTCAGGTTTTCAGAAGTTAAAGTACCTCCAATTTTAGTTAAGGAGTAAGGATCAACATATGACATATTCAGATATTCAACATCCCTGTGTCCAATACCTCCTCTTGAATTACTTGTCAATTGCTTCAGATTTGAAAACATCTTTAACCAGAGTGCTTTTGATCTAACCATATCAGATAAATCAACAACACTTGAAGCACTTGTAATAATTCCTCCAGTCTGAAAATTGATAGGTGTATCACACCTCAATGTACTTATGTGTTTCCACTTCTTATCTTTTTCCTTTTCAAAAGCATAGCTTCTTTCCAGTAAAGATTCTTGTCTGCTTGGGTTCCTCCAGTTTCTTTCATTTGAATGTTTAAGCCTTTGTTTTTAGAGATTGAAATCTCTATTTGTTTTTCTTGTGATTTCTCTTCTTCTGGCTTCTTCTTCTTCATCTACTTCCTTGTCGTGAGAGTCAACCACAGTAGATAAGATTATCAAATCAATCTCTTGCAGAATTTCAGAATCATCGGGATCTTGAATATTATCAGAAACAACATCAGGATTAGATTCTTCAATTTGATTTGTATTGCAGAGAGTTGATTTTCTTGATTTTCTTCTCAATTCAGGTTCTTCTTCGATATTTCCATCATCACCAAAAGTAGATCTGTCAGGAACTACTAGATTTTGATTAGGTTCAGGAATTTCTTCAATTCTTAACCCTCTAGACCTTGTCTGTCTAGGTACTATTTGAGTTGAAGAACCTCTTCTACTTCTTCTAGCACCTCTCCTACCTCTGCTTCCTCTACCTCTAGTAGAAACAGAATAGCTTTCCATTATCTCTTTTTGTTGTCTCAAGAATTCTTCATTTGAGAGATCTGGATATTCTTCACTTGCTGTAGAGAGTGCTTTTCTGGCAAATAATTGTTGAACTCTTTTATCAGTATGATAAAGAGTACCAATTCTACCATCCTTTGTAGTAAACTTCTGGAATAAATTTGATGCATCTTCAGGATTATCAATAAAAATATCTTCATCACCTTCAGGAATTGTAGCAAGAGTATGTCCATGACTAGGTGTCAGGATTTGTTCTTCCGTCAGGATCTGAGATTGCACCAACGTTCTTACTGTCTTAACTCCAGAATCAGAAACATGAGTTGACTGCATTGTTTGACTTTGAGAAGTTTGAATTGTAGACTTCATAACAGCAGCATCAGAGGTTTCTCCTTGTATCACTTTGTCACTACCATCATCTCCAGTATCATCATCATTATTCCTTAATACTAGATCAGGTGTGCATTTTGTTGCCTGACTAACCTTCTCCCCCTTTTTGACATCAGGATTTGACAATAAATTCAAAATTAAGGAAAGAGAGGCTTGTATGTCAGTTACCTTAGTATCCAGAGAATCAATCCTTCTGTTGATGGAGGTTTGTTCAGAAATGACAGACTTCACTTGGGATTCTACTACCCGTAGCTGAAAAGTAGTAGGCACCTTTGTAAAATTTTGAGAAATATCATTCCTCACCAACTCAGTTGAGTTCTTGATAGAATCAATCTCACTTTTTAGGCTTTTGGATAACAGAGTTGTAGCCTTTAGATGATTCTTCAAGTCTTGATTCTCTATAGATTGTACTACATCATAGGCATGTTCCAAAGCAGAAGAATAACTTACAGATTCAGCAGATCTGTACCATGAATTGTTCCATTCATTCTGTCTAAGTGCCTCAGCAGGATTAAAGGAAGGAATAGAAAAATCTTGTCTCTGATCTTTCCCAGTGGAAGCTTTGCCAGCCATATATGTACTTGATGAACCAAAATTAGTTCCAAGACTAACTTTGAGTGCTGTAGCAAGCTGTTCCTTCTCTTTTCGATTCTCATCATTATCATTATCATCAGAGTCATCATCATCAGTACTATGAGTAACATCAGGATCAGGAATAGCTATACCTTTCATTTTATCCTGTGAATCTGTGATAGGATAATCCATTGGTCTTGAACGAAGTGGTTGAATCAAAATTGGCTCAACATCAGGAGCACCACTATCATCAGGATGAACACCATCAGGATTTGATAAGCTTGCATCAGTATCTGTTACCAATGGTTCTTGTGTAGCATGAGTTTCAGAAGCTGCTTCAACACTTTGAGTCAAAGGTTCTTGTGTGCTTCCCTCATTGACAGTGTCCTCGACCAATCTTTGAACTTCATCTGCACCAGAAATCCCTTGAGTTGTGTCAGGAAATTTCTCAGAAACTGTATCTTGGCCTGCATCTTCACTTTGAGAAGATGGTTCTTGTATAACCATTCCACTAGCTAAGCCTTCACCCAAACTTTGATTGAGTGGTTCTTGTGTGGCTGGATCATCAGAAAGAGCTGCTGAACCACTTTAAGGTTCAGGTTCTTGTGGGCTTGATCCTTTCAGTTTCTTCTGTCTCTGATAGACTAACTCTTCTGCATTCCTTAGCTTTTCCATTGGATGTTTTATCCCAAGATTGGAAGCAGCAGCACCATACTTCTCCCATGAAATATCAAATGTCTTTTTGTTGGAGAGTCCTGTGCTGGAGAGTCTGAAATAGTAACCACTTGACTTGGTGCAGCATCAGGAATACTAACATCAGGATTTGCTTGAGAAGTAGAAACTGATTGCTCATTCAGAATAGAGGTGTCCTGTAAATCAGTATCCTGCTTCTTTTCTAAAGGAATTTGATACCTGCCCTTAGTTAATCTTCGTTTCTTCTATGGTGTAGACAATGAAACCATAGCTGCAGTAGCAGTATCAGCAACTTCCTTATTCACATTCATTATAGAGGATATAGGTAAGTCATCCTCTGAATCAGTCTCATCCCTGAGAACTAATTTTCTTTTAACAGAAACAGCCTCAACACCTTTTGCAGCTTTCTTCACCAGGACTCCTTGTACACCCCCTTGTAACTTCTTTTTAGTGAGTGGTGTAGAGGAAAAATCCTTTGAACCTGGTTGCCTTCCTGACACATCAGTTCTAGCTGACTTCTTTGATTTTGCAACTAAAGTCTTTTGAGAGACAATAGAGGTGGCAGTTGACTGTTTAGACTGTTTAGGATGAATGCTTGGGTTAGGAACAAGGTGTGATTGGCCTTGCCCCATAGCATTATAAATTAAACCATAACGAGTAGGCATTTTCCTATGTAAGAAAAACCTAACCTCATCAGGAATAAAAGCATTTCCTATGAAACCATTTGCCTTATCAGGATTGAAAAACGCAAAAACAATTAATATGAAGTAAAATAAAATTTTATTTATGAAAACAAAATTTATTTTGACAATCCTGATAAATGCTGTTTTGAAAAAAAATGATTACAAAATATATAGCATAATACCCATGTAACCATTCTTACCAATTAACGAGGCAAAGTAATTATAAGAGACTGAACAGTCGCCTCGATATTGAGAAAATGACCTGCATCCTTAATACACAATCTCTATAAAATAGAACTGTTAAACATAGCATCATATATCTATTAAAACACAAACCCTCTCCAAAGAAAAACTTACGAAAACTTTCACCTTCTTTGTTTTTCAATGGCTACCAACCAACAACAAAACAACTTACCAGACGAAGAAGTCGAAAATCTTGATGAAATCTGGCAAGAGATGTTCGATGCACTAGCTGAGATTGCAGAAGATGAAGAGCCTCAACCAGTTCCTGACCCTCAGGAACACGAAGCCTTTGTTAACGCAATGGCTGATGTGCTTTGGCACAATTTCCAGCAGGCCAATCATGACTGGAATCCTCTTGATAATCTCATATTTGTCAATGATGAAGAGGATGAAGATGAAGAGGATGATGAAGAGGATGAGGAGCTCGTCCAAGAGCTTGAGAAAAGAAAGAAGAGAATCCGTGATGCTTGTATGTCATGCAAGTTGGAGGCACGGAAGAGTCCCGGTGGACACGGTGACGATCCGCCTTCAAGTGAATCAGCTCCTCTTCTCGTCCTTTAAGGATGGAACAAGAGATCTTCCAATCCTGATGGACTGTGAAGCTGCTAAGGAGCGTTCATGCTTATTTGCAGGGCACGTGTTCCTGAGTAGAAAAATAGACTAGGAAAAAAATATGTAATTTCCATTTTCATTTGTAATGAATCTTCAAGAATTAATGAAATTTGTCTATTTTCTCAACTGTTTTCTTTCTGTACTTGCCTGCACAATTTGTTAACAACACTGATATTGACATATAAAATGACGAATAGTAAACTCTGATAGAAATATAATTGAAATTGAGAATTAAGACTGAAAACTTAATCAAAGACTAAGTAAAAATCTTATTTTCCAGAGTTTACCAGAAGTGTTGATGACAAATTAGCATAGAACCTCTGGTTTTCATACCAGCTTCAGTATTTGAGCATTAGGATTTGACCAGTTGACTTCCTGTCAGGATTGAGTCCTATCAGGAATAGATCAAAAATACATACCTTTCTAAATAACCATCAATATTTGACAGTTATCAGGATTTCCTCTCTGTAGCTTTCCTCAGAAATTCTCAAAGTTCATCATTCCAAGTTCATTCACCAATTTATTGAAAGTAGCTTCAGGTAGTGGCTTGGTGAATATATCAGCTAGTTGTTGATCAGTAGGAACAAAATGAAGTTCAATTGTTCCTTCCAGAACTTGTTCTCTTATGAAGTGATATCGAATACTGATGTGTTTAGTAAGAGAATATTGAACTGGATTTCCTGTCATTGCAATAGCACTTTGGTTATCACAAAAAATAGGGATTTTTTAGTATGACAAGTCATAATCTAACAACTGATTTCTCATCCACATTATCTGAGCACAACAACTTCCTGTAGCAATGTACTTGTTAGGCCGAATACACAATATATAATCAATATAAGTATGATAATAACAATTGAGAACACTGTTTATGAATCAACAACTGAATTATATAAATAACTCTTCTCTCAGTGATGTTAAAGAATCACAGAGAGCTGCTAGGTTACAAGAATAATGTATTCAGTATTCGCATCCCTTTTAGGGTTAACCTATCTGTGTTTATATAGTACACAGTTACATAGAATCAATCTCTAATTGATATTCCTATAAATTAGCTGTACAAATTATATCAAATTAGGATTGCTTCTGTCTTCTGTTCCGTTTCCTTATCTGTCTTAATATATCTTGCTTCTTTCCATCTTCAAGATATATTGCTTCTAGAATCTTTATATTAGCACCGACAGCTAAGGCAAACTCTCACCCCGTCAGACTTTAACAAACTCTGACTGGCTTCCAGTAAACTCTGATGAGTACCTGGTACTTAAACACTGATGAACAAACGTCAGCAATTATATCTAACAATCTCCCCCAACTTGTTCATACTAAAATGTACAAGTTAAAAGATAATTGATGATGTCAAAACATATAACAAATGCAGTGTTTAAAATATAACAGACTTTAACTTTAACTTAGAACAGAAAACTTTAAAAACTTACAGTCAGACTTTACTTAATCTCTTCAATATCAGGAACTGTCCTGAGATAATCAATAAGAAGCCTCCTTTCAGCTTTTTCTAGCTCTTCCACCATGATTTCTTTCAATTCCTTAAGCTCTGGATCACTTTCTCCAGTCTGGTAGATAGCAGCTCTCAGAGAATAAATGATGTTCTTTCTCATTTCATTCCCTAGCCGGATAAAGTAAGATTTGTCTGACTCCAGATTGAATTCCAAAACCTTTATACCCAGTGCTGTCTTGAACTTGGCACTGTTTCTCTTCATTTCAACAATCTTTCCATAAGCATCTCTGTACTTAGGAATATATGCACTTGAAACACCTCCTCCAAGAAGAACTTTGGATTTCATCATTCTGTCTCTTAAAACTAGAGCAGCATCATGAGTACTTCTATTTTTGATTTTGAGAAGATAAAGAACATACTCAAGCTCTTCCCATAGCTTCAATTGAACATCAGCTTCTCCTACTCTGTATACTCTTCCATCAGACATAAAGTATAACAGAACCTCTTTCTTCAATCCTCTATGATAGACCATCTGAACAGATTCTAGTTTATCAAGGCTCTCTTGAGATACCCCAACACCAGGTTCTGCCAGTGATGTTTGATCTAAAGGTCTGTTATTTATTCTTTTCTCCCTGTGTGAACCTAAACCAGACTTATCATAAGATTCTTTTCCAAGTACTGTTCTGGTTTGAGAAAAGTCCACAGCTTCTAGCGTCAGAGTTTCAGAAAGTACAGGTCTTAAGAAACCTTGGAGTTGTGGAGCTAGCTGAGTTTGTACAACTTGAGCATTGTCAGAGGTTGTCACAACTTTAGTAGAAATATCAACATGAGCAACGTCAGAGGTTGATTTATTTATCCTTGATTCAACTTGAGCAACGTCAGAGGTTGAATAATTCTTCTTTGGTAACTGCCCTTCTTCTACCAGTATACCTTTTCCTTTTCCAGAAACATTTACTGTAGGCCTCCTTGTGTATTTTAAACTCTGTTGAGTATTTTCTTTGATAGAGAGTGCAATTTCCTTCTTTCTAGGAGCCTTTACTGATTTCTTCTTATAAGTACCAGCTTCAATCTTTTTCTGGTGTTCTTCAGCAAGAAGCTTCATCTCAGCATCTATATCTTCCATTGTGGCTTCACCACCATGTTCTTCCATGAAAAGCTTAGCAGCAATCTCTTCATCAGTAGTTGGATTTGATGAAATCACTAGACTCTTAAGTCTTGAAGAAGATTGACCACCAGAGTTTAACCTCTCAGAGTTTGTCTGTCTAGCAGAGTTTGACCTAAGTCTCCCTTGCTCTTGAGAAGACTTTGACCTTTTCTCTGTTCCTCTGCTTCCACCATCATTGGAATCATCCCTCAGTCTCAAAGTTGGAGTCCTTTTAAATTTGTCTTTAGGTACTTTCTCCCCCTTTTTGACATCATCAGGAATAAAAACTGATGTCAGCAACTCAAGTGATGCAGCAATAGAGTCAATCTTAGTAGATATTTCAGCCTGATTGCTCTCAACCTTGGTTAGCCTCTGCTTAATTTCTTCTTGATCCTTTATCAGAGATGAAAATTGAGCTCTATCTTTCTTCAGTGCTAATTCCTTAAGAGCAATATCATTACTCAATCCAAGAACAACCTTGGGAGTCTCATCAAAGCGATTGTGCAATGACTTGACTTGAACAATGGTAGCCTTAAAATGTGTTAGCAGCTCAGGATTAGAAATTTCTTCAGCAGACTTATGTACAAAATCAGCAGCCCTTTGTGTAGAGAAAATGCAGTCTGCTCCTGACCAATTAGCATAATGCATTTCTCTGAAATGAGCTTCAGTTGCATTTTGAGTTTCTTTGATAGACTCTGCAGTAGGATCCCTTAGAAAAGGTATGGACTCATGATCATCAGAGTTTGAAAGTGCAGCATTGATCCCAGAGTCTGCATGATCAGAGTTTCCAGATGTGTGATCAGCATTATCAAAATCAACTCTAGCTTTATTAACATTTTCTGCTATCTGCTCTGCAATTTCTTCAGCAACATTTTCTGCAGTAGCCTCAGCGTTTATCTGAGCAGCTTCAGGAATCTCAGAGTTTATATTCACAAGAACCTCTGTTTCTACAAGAACAGACTCTGCAACAACTTCTTCTGTTTGAGCATTATTTTCTATCAGAGTCTCTGCTGTAGCTTCATCTAATTTCTCTACAGCAGCTTCAATTACCTGATCAACCTCCTCACCCATTTCAGGATTTTGATTATTGACAGAGAGAATCTCTGTACGAGTTGCAAGTGACTCATCTATAATTTGGGTGGGTTGATCAGCTGCCACATCCTCAGTATCACAAACACTGATACTAGGATGTGCTTCAACATTTGCATCCATTTCAAAATCATCAAATAAAGCTCCTTGCTCAACAATTTCAGCCTCTGTATCAGCTTTTGCCATATCAGGCACAGTGGTTGCTTCATTATCTTCAGTAGCCTCCTGAACAATAACTTCAGGAGCTTCAGTCTCCACAAAAACCTTGTCCTCAGTATCATTATGTACAACAGGCTCCTGAACAACAACTTCTGGAGCTTCATCCTGGACAGCTTCAGTGTTTATTGTAGATTCATCCAAATTATCAAAAAGATAATTGGCTACTAATCTTCTTTTCCTCTTATGAAGAGTTTCATTATCAACATCATCCTCATCAGTAGTATTTGATCTATTGGCTCTCCTTTTCTTATAATGACCCTTTGGCTCATCATTAGACTTGGATACCCCCACTTCAGTAGCTGGTCTAACAAACCTTGCAAGTTTAGAACCAACATGCTTAGTCCTACCCCTGGATTTAGGTTGAACAGATGTAGATGGAGGAAGCTCTGTTTGTAAAGGTTCTGGTTGAGGTTCTGATGGAGAAGGAGTTTGTGTTTGTGGATGAATTTGATCATTTATAAACTGTTGCACAAAGGCAGGAAGTAACAAATCTCCAACAACCCCTTTCCTAACATCCTTATTGATAAGATCAGAGAATATCCTCTTGTGTAATTTAAAACAAGAGATAACATCTTCACCAACTATTTCTACCCCTGGAACACAAGCAGAGAATAATATCTGACAAAATCTAGAAAAGTAAACTACCCCTCTATTCTCTGTCATTTTCTCCCCTAAATTATTTAAGACAAGTCTTGCAAAATCAAAATGATTATCATATAACAGAGAATACCCGATTTGCAGACTGTCCGTGGGAATAGCATCCCAGTTGGTGCATTTCTTTCCGAACATTCTTGTGATGCAGTCAAAGAAGAAGCTCCACTTCTTCCTCAAGAACGGTCGCTTCAACTGTCCAATCTTTGTCAAGGGTCCAGAATACCCAATCTCTCGCATCATCCTCAGCAAATCAATATCACCCATTCCAGTTGTATACGAAGAAAACTCAGGAAACCCCATTGCAGCTCGAATTGTACCAGAAGTAATTACATACTCTGCTTCTTCAAATTCAAAGATTATTGATGGGTTACCTGATTCACCACCATCATCATACATACCTGTCTCCCAGAAGGCCTTGATTTGTGAACCAGAAAGTATTGTTGGTTCTACTAAAGCATGCCCAATCGCTGACTGAGCAAGAAATTCTTGTATCATATGAAACGCCCCTGGTGCGTTGGCAGTGGTTAGTGGTGCTGCATAATTGTTTGGAACGAACTCTAACCCAGAAGAGACAAACGCTGTAGTCGCCATTAGTAAGATTTGAAAGAATAACAAAGAATCTGATGCAAAAGCTTCGAAAGAGTTTGAAAGTAGAAAAGTGTTTGTGAATATGTGTGTGTGACAATAGATGTGAGTTGGAGTAAGATGTGAAAGGTTTAGACGTATGTGTGTGTATTGTTTAAATATGAAATTCAAAATTAAAAACTGAACAGTTTTTAATCATTAATACACAACTGTCTTACTCCGTTAATTGTGTGAGTGGGACACGTGGCACACATGCAATGACTGACAGCAATAATTGGCAGTTTCCAATGCGCATGCGCAGTAAAAACAGCAATAATTACCGCCTTTTACACTTTCCTAGACACTCAATCTCTCTCCTCTGTTTAATACAAATTAGAACCGTTACCAATCATACACTTTTGTTTTCAAGAATGTTTTCTCAAAATTGTTAACTGTCTGAAACAAATAATTAATTTTAATCATCAGAGATTAAAATAAAATTACCTCAGCGTAGAGTACACAATTCATCAGTGTTTACCAATCCTCCTCCCTTATAAATAAACTCTTTTCACAAACTGTACAGGTGTGAGTATTTGTGTGTGAATTAGCAGAGTTTACTGAATATGAATATTTAGATCATCTCAAAGTGCATAAAATCCACAAACTAAAGCAGTAAAAACTGGTTGCACAAACTCTCATGTATAAAATAAAATCTGATTTTATCTAAACTCTGTCTTCTTATATCCTTTCATTTGGATATTTCTATTATTTTCACCCCCTTCAATATTTATTTATTATTTTATTATTATTATTTTTTTATTATTATAATTTTTCCAGTAATCAGTGGTTGGCACTAGTCACCAAAAATCAAAGATTTTAGCCTTTATTTCATACAATAAGTTCCTGGGTCTTCCTAGGCACAACATGATCTCAAAGGAATTTGTGCTCTTTTTTTTTTTTGGCATCTTTTGATTTGAGGGTGTAATATTTGCAACTAATTATCAGAGTTTAGACTTTTCATCAGTTAATACAATTAATTTATGAGAGAAAGTGCAAACAACTAATACAGACTCAGTGTATAGGATCAATAAACTAAGAGATGCTATAAATATAGAGACAGTATCATGCTGTGTAAAATTTCTGCACATTTTGAAATCAGAATTTATATCACTCGGAAGGATTCATGATTACTTACTGCAAATCATGCTTCATACAATTTTCTTCATCGGTCCATGTGTTTCAGACAAATATCACAATCAGAGTTTAACATCAGAGTTTAACCGACAGAGTATGACTGACAGAGTATGACTAACAGAGTTTACTATCAGAGTTTAACATACTGGTACAAATAACAGTTAACACATGCAAAGAACCATGAGCATAAAATCAATCATGTATAGAGTTTGAATCTAACCGGTATCTCTAGTCAAAACCAGAGATCATTCCAAGTTCATTTACCAGTCTTGTAAAGGTAGCTTCACTCAAAGGTTTGGTGAAGATATCTGCAAGCTGTTGGTCTGTAGACACAAAATGAAGCTCAATATCTCCTTCTTCCACATGTTCCCTGATAAAATGATACCTTATGCTGATGTGCTTGGTCATGGAGTGCTGTACTGGATTACCTGTCATAGCAATAGCACTTTGATTATCACAGTAAATAGGTATTTTAGAGTACCTTAATCCATAGTCCAGCAATTGATTCTTCATCCATAAAATCTGTGCACAGCAGCTACCAGCAGCTATATACTCTGCTTCTGCTGTGGATGTGGAAATTGATTTCTGTTTCTTGCTGTACCAAGAAACTAATCTGTCACCTAAAAATTGACAGCTTCCACTTGTGCTTTTTCTGTCTATCTTACAGCCTGCAAAATCTGCATCAGAGTAACCAATTAATTTAAACTCTGATTCTCTAGGGTACCACAAACCAAGAGTTATGGTTCCTTTGAGATATTTGAAAATCCTCTTCACAGCTGTTAGATGTGGCTCTCTGGGGTTTGCTTGAAATCTTGCACAAAGACATGTTGCATACATGATATCAGGTCTACTTGCTGTCAGATAAAGAAGAGACCCTATCATCCCTCTGTAGTTTGTCATAGCTACTGAGGCTCCCGTGTCTTTGTCTAGCTTTGTTGCAGTAGCCATGGGAGTTGTAGCAGATGAACTATCAAGCATACCAAATTTCTTGAGAAGATTTCTGGTATATTTTGCTTGATTGATAAAAATCCCATCATCTGTTTGCTTGACTTGCAAGCCTAGAAAATGACTAAGCTCTCCCATCATGCTCATTTGATACCTTGATTGCATAAGCTTGGCAATTTTCTTACAGAGTTTGTCATTAGTAGACCCAAAAATTATGTCATCCACATAGATTTGAACTAACAGCAAATCATCACCAGAATTAAAGTAGAACAAGGTTTTGTCAATTGTACCTCTAGTGAACCCACTTTCTAAAAGAAATTGAGCCAGAGTTTCATACCATGCTCTAGGTGCCTGCTTTAGTCCATATAATGCCTTATCAAGCCTGTAGACATAATCTGGATGTTTGGGATCTACAAACCCTGGTGGTTGTTCAACAAACACTTCTTCTTCAAGTTTCCCATTGAGAAAAGCAATTTTCACATCCATCTGAAAAACTTTAAACTTCTTGTGTGCAGCATAGGCCAGAAAAATCCTTATTGCCTCCAATCTTGCAACTGGAGCAAAGGTTTCATCATAGTCAATTCCTTCCTGCTGTGAATAGCCTTTTGCCACAAGTCTAGCCTTATTCCTTGTTATCACTCCATCACTGTCTGTTTTGTTTCTGAAAACCCACTTTGTACCAACAATAGATCTGTTCTTTGGTCTTGGTACAAGTGTCCAAACTTCATTCCTCACAAATTCATTTAACTCCTCTTGCATTGCTGTTATCCAGTTAGCATCTTGAAGAGCTTCTTCCACTTTCTTGGGCTCTGTTTGAGATAAGAATGCATGAAACAGACATTCATTATTTGTTGCACTTCTAGTTCTCACACTAGCTTCTGGATATCCAATTATCAAGTCAGGTGTATGGGCTTGTGTCCACCTTCTTGCTGTTGGTAATTGGCTTCTATTATCATTATTAGATCCTCCCCTTGATCCATGCACTCCTGATTTTCTTCTTGACCATTTGCATTCTCCGAGGCTCCCCCTGAATTGGACTGTTCAGTATTTGAACTTTCAGAGTTTGACTCAGAGTTTCTGTTTGATTCTTCATTTGACTCTCTTTCAGAATTTGAGTCATCACTTTGAGAAGTTTCTGAAGTTTCTTCACGCTCCCCCTCAACTGGTTCTCTATTTTGTTCTGTCATAGAAAATTCTTCAGTGTTTACCAGTAGAGGTTCAGAGTATGCTCCGTCAGAGTTTGTTGGATTTGCTTCATCAGAGTATAGATCTTCATTTTCAAAGCGAAGTTGATCATGATATTCTTCATCTTCTATTCCAGTTATTTTCTTGTCATCAAATGACACATGTATAGATTCCATGATCACTTTTGTTCTCAGATTGTAGACTCTGAATGCTTTAGTTGATAGTGGGTATCCAACAAAAATTCCTTCATCAGCTTTTAAGTCAAACTTGGTCAACTGTTCAGGATGAGATTTCAACACAAAGCACTTGCTTCCAAAAATATGAAAATATTTCAAATTTGGCTTCTTATTCTTCACCATCTCATATGGTGTTTTCCCATGCTTGTTGATCAGTGTAGCATTTTGAGTAAAACAAGCAGTTTGAACAGCTTTTGCCCAGAAATAAGTTGGCAATTTTGCTTCATCAAGCATCGTTCTGGTAGCTTCGATAAGAGTTCTGTTCTTTCTTTCAACTACACCATTTTGCTGTGGAGTTCCAGGTGCAGAAAATTCTTGCTTCACTCCTATTTCCTTGCAGAAAGCTTCCAGTTCAGAATTTCTGAATTCAGTACCATTATCACTCCTTAGAATTTTCACTTTGTACTGTGATCCTTTGTCCAGTAGTTTTACATGATCCATTAGAATTGAGGCAGTTTCATCCTTCTTTGCTAAGAAATACACCCATGTGTACCTAGTGTACTCATCAACAATGACTAGAGCATATTTCTTTCTGCCTATTGACATTATATTTACTGGACCAAAGAGATCAATATGTAAAAGATGATAAGGTTCCACAACTGAAGATTCAGATTTACTCTTGAAAGATGACTTCCTGTGCTTGGCCTTTTGACAAGAATCACACAGACCATTTAAGCTAAGTATTGACTTTGGAAGTCTCCTTACAAGATCTTTTCGAATCAGCTCATTGATGTTATTCAAGTTTAGGTGAGAGAGCTTCTTATGCCATTTCCAACTCTCTTCACTAGACATTCTTGCAGATAGACACACAGTTTTTCCTTCAGAGTTTGTTACCAAACTTGCTTCATAGATGTTATTATGCCTGTGTCCAACTAGAACAACTTTCCCTGTAGATTTGCTGATAACTTCACAGTGTTCAGTATGAAAATCTACATGGTATCCTCTGTCACAGATTTGACTCACAGAAAGCAGATCATGCTTGAGTCCTGAGACTAGAGCTACATTTTTGATGATGACACTTCCAAGATTGATATTTCCATATCCCAGAGTACGTCCTATGTTGCCATCTCCATAGGAAACTTTTGGGCCAGCCATCTCCTCATAGTCTGATAGCAGGGCTTTATTTCCAGTCATATGTCCTGAGCATCCACTGTCTAAGATAAGAGTGCTCTCTTTTATGCCCTACAATCACAAACAATCACTGAATGTTAGATTTAAGGATCCAGACTTGCTTGGATCCTTTGGCTTTCTTAACATTGTTAGCTTTTGCAGCGGAATCACTATCAACAGAGTTTAAACTAACATTGTCTGACTTTACACTTGCAGAGTTTGCTCTAACCCATTTCAAGTTGGGTTTTAGCTCATAATAGTTGTGATAAATAGCATGATAACTCTTGCAAGTATAAATGGAATGCCAAGTGCTCCCACAGTGTGTGCATAAAGTCTGTGGTCTAACCCTAACATAATCATTCTTTACTCCAGATGTGGAGGGTAAAGAGTTAATATCTTTGTTCTTCTTGCAAAACCTGGCAAGATGGTTAGTACTACCACAACTATGACATGTTTTTCTAGGAGCAGCAGAATTAGGCAGATAATCATTTCTTTTATTAATGCCTACTTTTCCATTCCTATTCTTCTTAAACATTTTCTGTTTGTTGACAGACTTTACTTCTTTGAGTTTATGTGTGAATTGGTTCTCTGTCATTAAACCAACATTAACCTGTTTATCACAGATTTTTACTGGTTCTTTAACAGCTTCTACCTCAATCTGATTTTCTGTTATTGAACCAACATTAACCTGTTTTTCACAAGTTTCAATTGGCTCCATAACAGCTTCTTTCACAACTACAGACTTTAGCTTGCTGGATTCAGGAACAAATTTCACAGGTTTAAGTTGTGGTTTCACTTTAACTTTATCTTCAAACCTAAGTTCATCTTTCTCACAGTAACCTAAACCTACAGTATCTGTCTGAAAAACCTGATGTGTGTCTTTTCCAGAATTGGTCCAGGTTTTAATCACTTTCCTCTCTTTTTCCAACTCAGATTCTATCTGCCTATATTTTTTAAGCAATTCCTGTTCAACATAAACAGCATCATCTCTCTCCTTTTGAACTTGTTGCATGTTAACAAGTCTCTCTTCAAGAAATTTATTCCTTTCTTTAAGACCTAGATTCTCAGATTTGATTCTTTCATTCTCTAAAGTCTGATCCCTATAACTAACATGTATGCTTTTAAGATTAATTCTTAATTCAGATATGTTATCAGTATCATAAGCATAAGTTGTTAGGGGTACCTTGTTTTCAGATGACTCAGCTTCATCTTTAACAGTTGCCATGAGAGCATAATTGACTCCCTCATCTGAGTCTGAAGTGTCTGCCCAGTCCTTGCCTTTAGTGATGAGTGCTTTCTCAGATTTTCCTTTCTTGCACTCTGGAGCATAATGACCCATCTCTTTACACTTGTAGCACTGGATCTCAGACTTGTCTTTCTTTCCAGACTTGGTATTTCCTCCATCAGACTTTCTGAAATTTCTCTTATCAGAGTTTGAATCTCTCCTTGAGAATCTCTTTCCTTTCTTGAAGTTCTTGAATCCCATCTTCTTGAAGGTTTTCACCATTAAAGCTGCCATTTTCATCATCTCTTCTTCATCATCCTCAGAATCAGAAGCTTCATCATCAGTGTTTGAGCCATCATCAGAGTTTGATGACTCACTTTCAGATTTAATGACTAAAGCCTTTCCTTTGGCTTTCTTTCTTGATGATTCCTTCTTGACAGGCTTTTCTTCTACTTTAAGAGCAACAGATTTTGTCTTCTTTCCAGATCTTTTGTTTCTTTGTTCTATCTCAAGTTCATGAGTTTTAAGCAACCCATAGATTTCATCAAGATCTGTTTCTGCAAGATCATAATTGTCTCTGATTGTTGTCGCCTTTAAATCCCATCTTTCAGGTAGGGATAGAAGAAACTTGAGATTTGACTCTTCAAGTTCATATTCTTTATCAACCAGGGACAAATCATTCAACAATTTACAGAACCTGTCATATGTATCTGTTAAGGTTTCATCAGATCTCGAGTCAAAGTGTTCATACTCCTGTGTAAGAATGGTCTTCCTATTCTTCTTTATAGCACTTTTTCCTTGACACCTGACTTCCAAAGCATCCCAAATTTCTTTGGCAGTTTTGCAGCCAATAACTCTGTTAGACATGACATTATCTAAAGCACTGTGGAGTAGATGTCTAACCTTTGCATCCTTTGTAATTGATGAGATATCTTCAGGAGTCAAATCTTTCTTCTCTTTTGGAACAGTCTTTTGCTCTTGACCAGTAATAACAGGAGACAATTTAGTTGGCATATGTGGACCATCATTGATTCTATCAAGGTATTCTGGATCTGTGGCTTCCAGAAACATAGTCATCTTCACCTTCCATATTGGATATTCAACTGGTCTTAGAATTGGAACCCTTATTGACTCATATCGACTAACAGAAGTTGGTTGAACCTTCTGAGCATTAGAACCTTCCTGAGAGTTGTCAATCATGATTATACTTGTGTTTGGATCGATAAACTGTATATACTAATCAGCCTTGGCTCTGATACCAATTGTTAGGCCGAATACACAATATATAATCAATATAAGTATGATAATAACAATTGAGAACACTGTTTATGAATCAACAACTGAATTATATAAATAACTCTTCTCTCAGTGATGTTAAAGAATCACAGAGAGCTGCTAGGTTACAAGAATAATGTATTCAGTATTCGCATCCCTTTTAGGGTTAACCTATATGTGTTTATATAGTACACAGTTACATAGAATCAATCTCTAATTGATATTCCTATAAATTAGCTGTACAAATTATATCAAATTAGGATTGCTTCTGTCTTCTGTTCCGTTTCCTTATCTGTCTCAATATATCTTGCTTCTTTCCATCTTCAAGATATATTGCTTCTAGAATCTTTATATTAGCACCGACAGCTAAGGCAAACTCTCACCCCGTCAGACTTTAACAAACTCTGACTGGCTTCCAGTAAACTCTGATGAGTACCTGGTACTTAAACACTGATGAACAAACGTCAGCAATTATATCTAACAGTACTCAGCTTCTGCAGTTGAAGTGGAAATGGATTTTTGCTTCTTACTGAACCATGAAACTAGTCTTCCACCCAAAAACTGACAACTTCCTGAAGTACTTTTCCTGTCTATTTTACATCCTGCAAAATCAGCATCTGAATAACCACACAACCCAAAATCTGATTCCCTTGCATACCAAAGGCCAAGTGAAGGAGTGCCTTTGAGATATCTGAAAATTCTTTTGACTGCAATCAGATGGGGTTCTCTAGGTTTTGCTTGAAATCTTGCACACAGACAGGTTGCAAACATGATATCTGGTCTACTTGCAGTGAGATACAATAAAGAGCCAATCATTCCTCTGTAGTGAGTTACATCTACCTCAGCACCTTGATCAGGATCAAGTTTGGTAGCTGTAGTTATGGGAGTTGTAGCATGAGAACTATCTTACATGTTAAACCTTGTCAATAAATTCCTTGTATATTTAGACTGATTGATAAAAATCCCTTCATCAGTCTGTTTAACTTGAAGACCAAGAAAGTAACTCATTTCTCCCATCATGCTCATTTGATATCTTGACTGCATAAGCTTGGAAAACTTTTCACATAGCTTATTGTTTGTTGACCCAAAAATGATATCATCAACATAAATCTGAACTAACAACAAGTCCTTTCCATGATTCAAATAAAATAGAGTTTTATCAATAGCACCTCTTTTGAATCCACTTTCCAGTAAGAATAGAGCTAAGGTTTCATACCATGCTCTTGGAGTTTGCTTTAGTCCATAAAGTGCCTTATCCAATCTGTAGACATAATCTGGATATTTAGGATCAATGAAACCAGGAGGTTGCTCAACATAGACTTCTTCCTCCAGTTTTCCATTTAAGAAAGCACTTTTAACATCCATCTGGAAAACCTTGAATTTCTTATGTGCTACATAAGCAAGAAATATCCTGATGGCTTCTAATCTTGCAACATGAGCAAAAGTTTCATCATAGTCAATTCCCTCTGATTGAGAATACCCCTTTGCAACTAGTCTATCTTTGTTTCTGATTATTACTCCATCAGAATCAGTCTTGTTCTCGAAAATCCACTTTGTACCAACAATTGATCTATTCTTTGGTCTTGGTACCAGTTTCCAGACTTCATTTCTTTCAAATTCATTCAGTTCCTCTTGCATTGCAGTAACCCAATCAGCATATTTAAGTTCATCTTCAACTTTCTTTGGCTCCTCCTTGGATAGAAAGTTATTGTATAGACATTCATTCTGAGTTGCACTTCTTGTTTGAACACCTGCATCAGGATCTCCAATGATCAAATCAGGAGTATGACTTGCAGTCCATTTCCTTGCTGGTGGTAAATCAGTCCTTGAAGTAGATGCTTCCCCTGGATTGGTGTTATCTTGATTTGAAGAATTTGCTTGATTTGAAGCTCCCCCTGAATTATTTCTATCTCTTCCTGATAAGTTATCAGGATCATCACTTGAATCAGTATCTGAAGAATTCTGTCCTGATGATTGAGTTGACTCTGAACTTGTAGCAGAATGTTGTTGCTCCCCCTCAACATTAGCACTACTAGAAGTATCACTATTGATTGTATCATCAGTATTAGCACCATCAGTATCTGATGTGTCATCAGGATTTGGTGACCCATCATGATCTGATGAATTGACAACTTCTGATTCACTTTCTTCAGGTTCCTTGGTAGCTTCATTTTCAAAAATCAATCTATCATGAGAGTCTTCACTGATTCCAGTTATCTGCTTGTCATCAAAAGATACATGTATTGACTCCATGACAGTTCTTGTTCTCAAATTAAAAACTCTGAAGGCTCTTGATGCAGGATAGCCTATGAAAATTCCTTCATCAGCCTTTGTTTCAAATTTCCCTAGCTGTTCAGGATGAGTTCTAAGAACAAAACATTTACAGCCAAACACATGCAGAAACTTCAAACTTGGTTTCTTCTCCTTGAGTGACTGATAAGGAGTACTACCATTCCTGTTTATTAATGTGAGATTTTGAGTATATCATGTTGTGTTGACTGCTTCTGCCCAGAAATATGTAGGTAATTTAGCTTCTTCCAACATAGTTCTGCCAGCTTCAATAAAAGTTCTATTTTTCCTTTCAACTACTCCATTTTGCTGGGGTGTGCCAGGAGCAAAGAATTGTTGAATAATTCCTTTGTATTTGCAGAACTCTTCCATCTTTGAATTCTTAAATTCAGTACCATTATCACTTCTCAGTATCTTGACTTTGTACTTTGTGGTTGTCTCAATCATTCTCACATGATCCAACAAAACTTCAGGAGTCTCATCTTTTCTGTGCAGAAAATACACCCAGGTGAATCTAGAATATTCATCAACAATTACAAGAGTGTACCTTTTCTTACTGATGGACATGATGTTGACTGGACCAAATAAATCAAGATGCAGCATGTGATATGGTTCTTCAATAGAGGATTCTGATTTACTCTGGAATGCTGTCCTTCTTTGTTTTGCTTTCTGACATGCATCACAGAGTCCATCAGGTGTATATAATACTTTTGGTAATCCTCTCACTAAATCTTTCTTAACCAACTCATTGATATTGCTGAAGTTGAGATGAGAAAGCTTCTTGTGCCAATTCCAACTTTCATCTACTGATGCTTTACTGATCAGACAGGTAGGAGAGCCATCAGTATTTGATTGAATGTTGGCTTCATATATGTTACCATGCCTGTAGCCAGTCAGAGCTATCTTTCCTGTTGCTTTACTGACTACTTCACAATGTGTGGAATAGAAGTTGACATGATAACCTCTGTCAGTGATTTGACTAATACTCAACATGTTGTGTTTTAGTCCCCTCACTAGAGCTACTTTTTCAATGATGACATTTCCAATGATTATATTGCCATATCCCAAAGTTTGTCCAATGTTGCCATCTCCATAAGACACAGTTGGGCCAGCTTTTTCTTCATATTATGATAACAGGGCTTTGTTTCCAGTCATGTGCACAGAACATCCACTATCCATGACTAACACATTTTTCTTTTTACCCTTATCATCAGGAGCAACAGTTACATCAGCATTGGCCATTAGAGCATAGTTGACTACCTCAGTATCAGATTCTGAGGAAGAGTCCATCCAATCCTTGCTTGATGTGATTAGTACCTTTGTCTTCTTGCACTCAGAAGCAAAGTGACCCATACCATTACACTTGTAGCATCTAACCTTTGACTTGTCAAATTTGCTACCCTTGCTGTCCTTTTTGATATACTTGTCTTTGTTTGCATTGAAGGCCTTTTTCTGAAAGTTGCCTTGTCTTCTACTCTTCCTGAACTTCATCCTCCTGAAGTTTCTGACAATCATAGCAACCATCTCTTCCATGTCTGAGTCAGAAGAATCATCATCAGTATTGGCATCAGGATTGCCATCAGTATCTGATGAAGAGTCATCAGGATCTGACTCAACTATTCTTGTTTTACTTCTAGAGACCTCCATAGTTTTTCCTTTTGATTTAGCCTCTGCTTTCAAAGCAATTGATTTTGCCTTGCTGCTTTTCTTGTTCTTTCTCTGTTGAACTTCAAGATCATGAGTTCTTAGCATCCCATAGACTTCATCAAGAGACACAGTGTTCAGATCATACTGATGTCTAATGATCGAGGTCTAAGTGTCCCATTCTTCAGGTAAAGCTCTTAGAAACTTGGTGTTTGAATCTTCAGTTTCATATTCCTTGTCAACTAAAGATAAACTATTCAATAGTGTCAGAAATCTATCATATAGATCAGTTAGGCTCTCATCAGGTTTTGCCTCAAATTGTTCATATTCTTGAATCAAAAGAGCCCTTCTGTTTTTCTTGACAGATGCAGATCCCTGGTACTGAGTTTCCAAAGTATCCCAGATTTCTTTTGAAGACTTGCATGCAATCACTCTGTTTGACATGACAGCATCAAGACTACTGTGCAAGATATTCTTTATCTTTGGTTCCCTGAGTACATGAGCTTTTTCTTCTGGAGTCCATTCACTTTTAGCCTTGACCACATAATGTTCAGGTACAGTATCTGTTCGTTCTACGAACTTTGTAGGTATATATAGTCCATCACGAATCCTGTCCAAATAGTCAGGATCCATAGCCTCCAGGTACATCAGCATCTTTACCCTCCATGTTGGATATTCTGATTTCTTCAAGATGGGAATCTTCATGCTTTCATACTTGGTTGTCGACATCTTTAGATCGTATCTGATTCAGAATTAAATCAGTTTGCTCTGATACCAATTGTTGCCCAGTAAATAACAATTGTAGAAGGGGGGTTGAATACAATTGTATAAGATTCTCGACTTAATCAAGTATATAACACAAATATGAAAGAACAATAACAGCTTTATTAAATCTGATATAAAACTGTTACAAACTCTCTCAAGAAATTCTGATGTTCTTGAGAGCTGCTAGTTTACACAAATACTCGAGTGTATGATCGTTTATGTTCTTGTCGTCCATAAATCGAAACCTAAACTGTGTTTATATACTACACATCTTCTCTATCAATGATAAGTCCTAATCAATTACAAAGATTGAAACCTATCTGTTAGATATAATTGCTGACGTTTGTTCATCAGTGTTTAAGTAACAGGTACATATCAGAGTTTATATAGAAGCCAGTCAGAGTTTGATAAAGTCTGACTGGGTGAAGAGTTTATATAGAAGCCGGTCAGAGTTTGTTAAAGTCTGACAGGGTGATAGTTGACTTAGCTGTCGGTGCAAAGATAAAGATTCTAGAAGCAATATATTCTGAAGATGGAAAGAAGCAGAATATATTGATACAGCTAAGGAGACTGGACAGAAGACTGAAGCAATCCTTAATTGATAATAATTGTATAGCTAATTTATAGGAGTATCAATTAGATAAGGATTGTATGTAGCTGTGTACTATATAAACACAGATAGGTTATCCCTAGAAGGGACGCGAACATAGAATTATTATTCTTGTAACCTAGTAGCTCTTTGTGATTCATTAACATCACTAAGAGAGAATTATTTAATATAATTCAGTTTGTTGATTTACAAACCTGTGTTCTTGATTGTTATTCTCATACATACTTGATTATATATTGTGTATTCGGCCTAACAATTGGTATCAGAGCCAAGGCTGTTTAATATATACAGTTTTACAATTCAAACACAGTAATAATCATGTCTGAAGAAAATCAAACTGCTCCCAAGGCTGAACAGGTGAAGCCTAATTCTGTGAGTCGATATGAAACAATCAGGGTTCCAATACTCAGGCCAGTAGAGTATCCGATTTGGAAGGTGAAGATGACCATGTTTCTGGAGGCTACAGATCCAGAATACCTTGACAGAATCTATGATGGTCCTCATATGCCGACTAAATTGTCCCCTGTTGTTGATGGTCAAGAACAAAAGACTGTTCCAAAGGAAAAGAAAGATATGACTCCTGAGGACATCTCATCAATTGAAAAAGATGCAAAGGTTAGACATCTTCTCCACAGTGCTTTAGATAATGTTATGTCTAACAGAGTAATTGGCTGCAAAACTGCCAAAGAGATATGGGATGCTTTAGAAGTCAGATGCCAGGGAACAGGTGCTATCAAGAAGAACAGAAAGACAATACTCACACAGGAGTATGAGCACTTTGATTCAAGAACTAATGAAACCTTGACTGAGACTTATGACAGATTTTGCAAACTATTGAATGATCTGTCTCTGGCTGATAAAGAATATGAGCTTGAAGAGTCTAATCTCAAGTTTCTGTTATCTCTACCTGAAAAGTGGGATTTAAAGACAACCACAATAAGAGATAATTATGAGCTTGCTGATACAGATCTTGATGAAATCTATGGGTTGTTGAAAACTCATGAACTGGAGATAGAACAAAGGAATAGAAGATTGAGTAAAAAGACAAAATCTGTTGCTCTCAAAGTTGAGGAGAAGCCCATTAAGAAGGAATCATCAAGGAAGAAAGCCAAGGGAAAGGCTTTAGTCATTAAATCTGAAAGTGAGTCATCAAACTCTGATGATGACTCAAACTCTGATGAAGCTTCTGACTCTGAGGATGATGAAGAACAGATGATGCAAATGGCTGCACTGATGGTGAAGACCTTCAAGAAGATGGGATTCAAGAACTTCAAGAAAGAAAAGAGATTCTCAAGGAAAGACTCAAACTATGAAAGGAAAAGTTTTAGAAAGTCTGATGGAAGGGAGACCAAGTCTGGCAAGAAGGATAAATCTGAAATCCAGTGCTACAGGTGTAAGGAGATGGGTCACTATGCCCCAGAGTGCAAGAAAGGCAAATCTGAGAAAGCAGTCATCTCTAAAGGCAAAGACTGGGCAGATACTTCAGACTCTGATGATGGAGAAAATTATGCTCTAATGGCAACTGTCAGAGATGAGACTGAATCATCTGAAAATAAGGTACCCCTAACTACTTATGCTTATGATACTGATAATATATCTGAGTTAAGAGTATATCTGAAAAGCGTACATGTTAGCTATAGGGATCAGACTTTAGAGAATGAGAGAATTAAAGCTGAGAATCTTAGTCTTAAAGATAGAAACAAGTTTCTTGAAGGAGAACTTGAAAAGATGAAGCAGATTCAAAAAGAAAGAGATGATGCTGTTTATGTAGAACAGGAGTTGCTGAAAAGATATAAGCAATTAGAATCTGATCTAGAAAAAGAAAGAAAAATAATCAAGACTTGGACAGATTCTGGAAGAGACACTCATCAAGTGTTTCAGACAGATTCTGTAGGTTTAGGCTATTGTGAAAATGATGAACTTAGGTTTAAAGACAAGGTTAAGATTAAACCACAACTTAAACCTGTAATATTTGTTCCAGAAGCCAATAAGTTAAAATCTGTTGTAATAAGAGAAGCTGATATGGAATCAGATGAAGCCTGTGAAAGACAGGAAAATATTATAACAGAAAAACTTATGGAAAGAGAAGCTGTTAGAAAGCCAGTAAAAACTTGTGAAAAACAGGTTAATGTTGGTTTGATGACAGGAAAACAGTTCAATCATAAGCTCAAAGAGGTAAAATCTGCCATGAAACCAAAAGGATCCAAGAAGAATAGGAATGGAAAGATAGGCATAAATAAAAGAAATAATCATTTGCCTAATGCTGCTGCTCCAAGGAAAACATGTTATAATTGTGGTAGTTCTAATCATCTTGCTAATTACTGCACAAAGAATAAAAATATCAATTCTTTACCTTCTACATCAGGAGTAAATAATGATTATGTTAGGGTTAGACCACAGACTTTATGCACACACTGTGGGAGCACTTGGCATTCCATTTATACTTGCAAAAGTTATCATGCTATTTATCACAACTATTATGAGCTAAAACCCAATCTGAAATGGGTTAGAGCAAACTCTGCAAGTGTAAAGTCTGACAATGTTAGTTTAAACTCTGTTGATAGTAATTCCGCTGCAAAAACTAACACTGTTAAGAAAGACAAAGGATCCAAGCAAGTCCGGGTCCTTAAAACTAACACTTAGTGTTTGTTTGTGATTGCAGGGTATAAAAGAGAGCACACTTATCTTGGACAGTGGATGCTCAGGACTTATGACTGGAAATAAAGCCCTGCTATCAGACTTTAAGGAGAAGGCTGGCCCAAAGGTTTCATATGGAGATGGCAACATAGGACACACTCTGGGATATGGCAATATTAATCTTGGAAGTGTCATCATCACAAATGTAGCTCTAGTCTCAGGACTCAAGCATAATCTGCTATCTGTGAGTCAAATCTGTGATAGAGGAAACCATGTAGATTTTCATACTGAATACTGTGAAGTTATCAGTAAATCTACTGGAAAAGTTGTTCTAGTTGGACACAGGCGCAACAACATTTATGAAGCAAGTTTGGTAACAAACTCTGATGGAAAAACAGTGTGTCTAACTGCAAGAATGTCAAATGAAGAGAGTTGGAACTGGCATAAGAAGCTCTCTCATCTCAATTTGAACAACCTTAATGAGCTAATAAGAAAGGATCTTGTAAGGGGACTTCCCAAGTCAATACTTAGCTTAAATGGCCTATGTGATTCTTGTCAAAAAGCCAAGCAAAGGAAGTCATCTTTCAAGAGCAAATCTGAATCTTCAGTAGTGGAACCTTATCATCTTCTTCATGTTGATCTCTTTGGACCAGTGAATGTAATGTCCATGGGCAGAAAGAAATATGCTCTAGTAATTGTTGATGAATATACTAGATATACATGGGTGTATTTCTTATCAAAGAAGGATGAAACTGCTCAAACTCTGATGGATCATGTAAATCTACTGGACAAAGGATCACAGCACAAAGTCAAAATTATAAGGAGTGATAATGGAACTGAATTCAGAAACTCAATCATGGAAGCTTTCTGCAAGGAAAGAGGAGTGAAACAAGAATTTTCTGCACCTGGAACTCCACAGCAAAATGGTGTAGTTGAAAGAAAGAACAGAACTTTAATTGAAGCAGCCCAACTTATTTCTGGGCAGAAGCTGTTCAAACTGCTTGTTTTACTCAAAATGCTACTCTGATCAACAAGCATGGGAAAACACCATATGAGATGGTGAAAAATAAGAAGCCAAATTTGAAATATTTTCATATATTTGGATGCAAATGCTTTGTGTTGAAGACTCATCCTGAACAGTTGACCAAGTTCGAGTTAAAAGCTGATGAAGGAATCTTTGTTGGCTATCCATTGTCAACAAAAGCATTCAGAGTCTACAATCTAAGAACTAAAGTGATCATGGAATCCATACATGTGTCATTTGATGACAAAAAAATAACTGGACTTGATGACTTAGATGGATATGATCAACTGCGTTTTGAAAATGAAGGTTTATTCTCTGATGATGTAAACTCTGATGAAGCAGTACCGACAAACTCTGATGAAGCGGTTCTGACAAACTCTGACGAAGCATACTCTGAACCTCTACTGGTAAATACTGGAGAAACTGAATATTCTCAAATTGAACAGAATGGAGAATCAGTTGAGGGGGAGCGTGAAGAAGCTCAACAAGACACAACAAGTGAGTCAGTTGAGGAAACTGATTCAAACTCTGACAGTTCAAACTCTGAGCCATCCAATTCAGGGGGAGCCTCAGATACTGCAGAAAGTCAACATATGAATCAGGAGAGCATGGATCAAGGGGGAGGATCCAATAATGATGCAAGAAACCACTTACCAACAGCAAGAAAGTGGACACAGGCACACACACCTGATCTCATAATTGGAGATCCTGATGCTAGTGTGAGAACTAGAAGTGCAACAAATAATGAGTGTCTGTATCATGCTTTCTTGTCTCAAACAGAACCAAAGAAAGTGGAGGAAGCTCTTCAAGATGCTAATTGGATTACAACAATGCAAGAAGAGTTAAATGAATTTGAAAGAAATGAAGTCTGGACACTTGTACCTAGACCAAAGAATAGATCAATAGTAGGTACAAAGTGGGTTTTCAGAAACAAGACTGACAGTGAAGGTGTGATTACAAGAAACAAGGCTAGACTTGTGGCTAAAGGTTATTCACAACAGGAAGGGATTGACTATGATGAAACCTTTGCTCCAGTTGCAAGATTGGAAGCCATAAGAATTTTTCTGGCCTATGCTGCACACAAGAAGTTTAAAGTCTTTCAGATGGATGTAAAAAGTGCTTTTCTCAATGGGAAGCTTGAAGAAGAAGTGTTTGTTGAACAACCACCAGGATTTGTAGATCCCAAGCATCCAGATTATGTCTACAGGCTTGACAAGGCATTATATGGACTAAAGCAAGCACCAAGAGCATGGTATGAAACTCTTGCTCAATTTCTTTTAGAAAGTGGGTTCACAAGAGGTACAATTGATAAAACCTTGTTTTATTTCAATTCTGGTGATGATTTGCTTTTAGTTCAAATTTATGTAGATGATATTATCTTTGGATCTACTAATGACAAACTTTGTAAGAAGTTTGCAAAGCTTATGCAATCCAGGTATCAAATGAGCATGATGGGAGAGCTTAGTTATTTTCTAGGCTTACAGGTCAAGCAAACAGATGATGGTATTTTTATCAATCAAGCAAAATATACTAGAAATCTTCTCAAGAAATTTGGTATGCTTGATAGTTCATCTGCTACAACTCCCATGGCTACAGCAACAAAGCTAGACAAAGACACAGGAGCCTCAGTAGATATGACAAACTACAGAGGAATGATAGGGTCTTTACTGTATCTTACTGCAAGTAGACCTGATATCATGTATGCAACATGTCTTTGTGCAAGATTTCAAGCAGATCCCAGAGAGCCTCATCTAACAGCTGTAAAAAGGATTTTCAAATATCTCAAAGGAACCATAACCTTGGGTTTGTGGTATCCTAGAGAATCAGAGTTTAAGCTAATTGGTTACTCTGATGCAGATTTTGCAGGCTGTAAAATAGACAGAAAAAGTACAAGTGGAAGCTGTCAATTCTTAGGTGACAGATTGGTTTCTTGGTATAGCAAGAAACAAAAGTCTATTTCCACATCCACTGCAGAAGCAGAGTATATAGCTGCTGGTAGCTGTTGTGCACAGATTCTGTGGATGAAGAATCAGTTGCTGGATTATGGTTTGAAGTACTCTAAAATACCTATTTTCTGTGATAACCAAAGTGCTATTGCTATGACAGGAAATCCAGTACAGCACTCCATGACCAAGCACATCAGCATAAGGTATCATTTTATCAGGGAACATGTGGAAGAAGGAAACATTGAGCTTCATTTTGTGTCTACAGACCAACAACTTGCAGATATCTTCACAAAACCTTTGAGTGAAGCTACTTTTACAAGATTGGTAAATGAACTTGGAATGATTTCTGGTTTTGACTAGAGATACGGGTTAGACTCAAAATCTATACATGTTTGTTTTTTTTATTATGCTCATGATTTCTTGCATGTATTAACTGTTATGAGTGCCAGTACCATAAACTCTGAAAGTAAACTCTGCTGCTAAACTCTGTTAGTCATAAGGTGTGGTCATACTCTGATAGTAAGAGTCTAATGCTATACTCTGATTGTAATTTTGTCTGAAACATATGGACCAATGAAGAAATTTGTATGAGGCATAATTCTCAGTAAGTAATTATGAATTCTTAAGAGTTATATAGATTCTGATCTCAAATATGTGCAGTAAGTTAACACAGCATGATACTGTCTCTATATTTATAGCATCTCTTAGTTTATTGATCCTATACACTGAGTTTGTATTAGCTGTTTGCATTTTCTCTCATAAATTAATTGTATTAACTGATGAAAAGTCTAAACTCTGATTATTAATTGCAAATAATTCACCCTCAAATCAAAAGATTCTAAAAAGAGCACAAATTCCTTTGAGATCATGTTGTGTCTAGGAAGATCCAGGAACTTATTGTATGAAATAAGGGCTAAAATCTTTGATTTTTGGTGACTAGTGCCAACCACTGATTACTGGAAAAATAATAAATAAATAAAAAAAACATGTAAATAAAGGGGGTGCAACATAAAAGATATATCCAAATGAAAGGATATCAGTATTACAGAGTTTAGATATAAAATCAGATTTTATTTTATACATGAGAGTTTAGGCAACCAGTTTTTACTGCTTTAGTTTGTGGATTTTATGCACTTTGAGATGATCTAAATATTGATTTCGGTAAACTCTGCTATTGCACACACAATTATTCACACCTGTACAGATTGAGAAAAGAGTTTATTGACAAAGAAGGACAAATGGTAAACACTGATGTATTGTGTGAAATACGCCGAGGTAATTTACTTTTAATCTCTGATGATTAAAATAAATTTTATTGGTTTCAGACATTTTATAATTTTGAGATTAGACATTTGTTTTGAAGTTCAAAAGAGTATGATAACAAACGGTTCATATTTGTATTAAACAGAGAAGAGAGAGATTAAGTATTTTGAACAATGTGACATGCGGTAATTATGGCTATTTTTACTGCGCATGTGTATTGAAAGTTGTTACATACAGCTGTCAGCGTATACACGTTTGACACCTGTCCCACTCACACACTTTTCAAAGACGCCTGCTGTGTGTAGTAATGATTAAAACGTTTGAGTTTTAAATCTTCACAGTTATTATTTAAATATACTACACATAAACGGTTCACTCTTTTACACACCTCAACTTTTCATAAGCTTTTACTTACACACATTGTCTCAAACACTTTCACTGCATACAATCTATTCTCTGTTTGTTATCTTCTAAACTTTTCTAATGGCTACTACAATGTTTACTGCTTCTGGGTTAGAATTCGTTCCTAATAACTATGCTGCTCCTTTGGCAAATGAGAACGCACCGGAGGCGTTTCATTTGATTCAAGATTTCTTGTCAAACTCTGATGTTGGAACTGATCTCACAGCACCATTGAAGCTGTCTGCATCTCAAATCAGATCTTTTTGGCAGACAGGTACTTATGACAATGGAGGAGAGTCTGGGTCTCCATCTATTATCTTTGAATTTCAAGGAGAAGAGTTTGTAGTTACTTCTACAACTGTTCGTGATGCTCTGGGCCTTGAAGACTTTAATGCTTTCATAATCTCTGTTGGAGATTCTGAGTTAGTTCGAATGATGAGGGAAATAGGATACTCTGGGCCACTGACAAAACTTGGTCAGTTGAAGCGACCGCTCTTGCGAAAGGAATGGAGTTTCTTTTTCGACTGCATAACAAGGGCGTTCGGCAAGAAATGCACGAACTGGGATGCTATTCCCACGGATAGTCTGCAAATCGGGTTTTCTCTTCTTTATGGAGGTAATTTTGATGTTGCTAGGCTAGTTCTAAATATTATAGGTGAGAAAATGAATGAAAACAGATGTGTCGTCTATTTTGCAAGATTTTGTCAATTGATATTCTCTGAATGTGTTTCTGACGTAGAGATAGATGAGAATGATGTGATTCCCTGTTTTAAATTACATAAACGCATATTCTCTGATCTAACCAATAAAGATAACAAGAAAGGAGATGTTGGTGTTTTGTTGCTACCTGAGTCTGTGCAACAATTCCTGGATAACTTACAACAACAACAGCTAGCAAACTCTGAAGCTGGACCTTCTGTGTCTCAACCACAAAGGTCACAGAGATCTAAGGTAAGGGCTGTTAAGTCTGTCAGGATAAACACTGAGGCTGGGGCATCAAATGCTGATGATATGCCTCAGAAGAGAAGAATGAAGAAGAGAAAAGCCAATAGGGCACAGTCTGATGCTGCTGATGCTGTTGATGCAGAGACTGAAACTGATGAAGAAACTCTTCATCAGAGAAAAAGAAGATTGGTAGCAGCACATCTGTTTGGTGCTGTGAATATCTCTTCAACTGTTGCTGATGATATTGAAATTGAGATTCCAGAAGTTGAAGCTGTTCCTGAAGATAGAATTTTTATGGAGACTGTTTTTCAAAATGAAGCTCTTACGTCAAATGCTGATGATGTAATTGAGGAAGCTGCACGTGAAGCTGCAGATGAAGCTCCTGAAATTCTTGTTCAGGAGGCTACAGAAAATATTGAGCCACAAGACTTTAATATGGACGTTGAAGCAAACCTCTCTTTAAACTCTGAACATTTCACAGAGGGTTTGGAAGCTGATCAAGATACTGTTCAACTTGAAGAATCTATGGCTTCTCACACTGAAATAATATCTTTTGATCTTGAGAAAGGTGAGGAAGTCGATCAGACTTTAGCTGTTAAAGCTACAGAAACTGTTGCTGCAAATCCTGATGTTGTTGACAAGGATGCAACAGAGAATGTTCCTTTTGAAGCAGAGTTTGTCGCAAACTCTGAGGATATTCTTGTTCTTGAAGCTCTACAACACTCTGTTGTTGAGATTGTTCAAAGAGAAGCAGAGTTTAGTCATACTGCACACTCTGATGATCCTGAAAGAATGGCAGAAAATGTTCTTGCAGAGAATGAAGCAGAGGATGACAATGCTGAAGCTAGTCCTGTTCATTCCAATCCTGATATACAAGTAGAGTTGTCTGACATTCAAGCAAACTCTGAAGAAGAAAGAGAAGTCAACAGAGCTACTACTGCGTATTATCAAGATATGTACTTCTCTAATTGGTCAAGCAAGGATACTATCTTTTCCAATGAAAGAGCTGCAGATTTTGTGACAAAGTCTTCTAAAGAGATTAAAAATCCAGAACTTCTCAGTCATCTCAAAGCAACTATTGTCCAAATCAAATCATTAACCAATCGTTTTGATGATTCTGACAAAGTGATTGCAGGATTAAGGAATGATATAGCTACAAGAGAGCTTCCACAGCAAAAGGACAAATCTCTATACATCTCTTTGTGTAAAGAGCAAAAGAATTTTAACTCTAGATTGTTGAAAGTTGAGGACAACCAGAATGCTATGTCTGCCCAACTGACATCAATTTCTAATGCAATTGAGTTGTTGACATCAGTACTACTTTCTGATGATGTCAAAAAGGGGGAGAGTGTACCAAGTGACAAATGCAAAGACACTCAAACTCTGAGACGGAGGGATGATGGTAATGATGGTGGAAACAAGGGAGGAGATGGAAAGAGCTTAAGATCAAATGATGATAGAAGACTACCAAGACCAAGATCAAACTATGATAGAAGATCAAACTCTGGTAAGGGAAATGTAAACTCTGCCAGTGGTTCAAAACTCAAAAGTTTGATAAACACTGATAAACCTAGCACTGATGAGGAAATAGCTGCTAAGATGTTTATAGCAGAACATGGTAAAGATGTTACTATTGAAGATATCCAGGCAGAAGAGAAATTGCTAGCTGAAGAACACAGGAAAGATGTTGAAGCTGGAATCTACAAACAGAAGGTTATCAAGGCTCCAAAGAGAAAAGAAAAAGGAATTGTTATCAAAGAGAATGTAAACTCTGATCAGAGTTTACAGTACTCAAGGAGGCCTAGTGGTTCAAATGTTGATAAAGGTAAAGGCGTGATGATTGAAGAGCCTAACCTGAAAAAGAAGAATTATTCAACCTCTGACATTGCTCAAGTTGAAACAAGATTAGCTAAATCAACCTCTGACGCTGCTCAAGTTGATGTTATTACCAAAGTTATGACAACCTCTGACGTTGCTCAAGTTGTACAGAAATCTACACTACTTCCAGGATTCAGCAAACCTAAAATTCTTGAAAACTTAAAGCTTGAAGCTGTGAATTTCTCAGAAACCAGAACAGTATTGGGAAAAGAAGCCTTTGATAAATCTGGACTGGGTTCACACAGAGAGAGAAGAACAAATAACAGATCTCAAGATAACTTTTCACTGGCAGAATCTGGTATTGGGGTTACACAAGAAAACCTTGATAAGTTAGAATCTGTTCAGTTGATTTTTCATAGAATATTGAAGAAGCAGTTTTTGTTATACTTCATGAGTGATGGAAGAGTTTATAAAGTTGGAGAATCTGATGTTAATCTCAAATCATGGGAAGAACTGGAGTATGTACTTTATCTTTTAAAAGTCAAAAACAGATATACTCATGATGTTGCTCAAGTGTTGAGAGAAAAGATGCTGAGATCTAAAGCTATGCTTGGAGGAGGAGTATCAAGTGTCTACATTCCAAAGTATAGGGATCATACTGGAAAGTTGGTGGAAATGAAGAAGAATAGTGCTAGATTCAGGACTGCACTGAATAAGAAAGTTCTAGAGTTCAATCTAGAGTCTGATAAGGCTTTTTATATCAGACTTGGCAATGAAATGAACAAGAACAGCATCTATTCTTTAAGGGCTGCTATTTATCAAATTGGTGAAGATGAACCAGAATTGAAGGAGCTGAAGAAGGATATGATTGCTGAACTAGATCGAGCTGAGAGAAAGATGTTGATTGATTATCTCAGGACAATACCTGATATTGAAGAAGTCAAGTAAAGTCTGACTGTAAGTTTTTTTTGTTTTCTGTTCTAAGTTAAATTTAAACTCTGTTTTAAAGTTAAACTCTGACATATTTTAAACACTGCATTTGTTATATGTTTTGACATCATCAATTATCTTTTTAACTTGTACATTTTAATATGAACAAGTTGGGGGAGATTGTTAGATATAATTGCTGACGTTTGTTCATCAGTGTTTAAGTAACAGGTACATATCCGAGTTTATATAGAAGCCAGTCAGAGTTTGATAAAGTCTGACTGGGTGAAGAGTTTATATAGAAGTCGGTCAGAGTTTGTTAAAGTCTGACAGGGTGATAGTTGACTTAGCTGTCGGTGCAAAGATAAAGATTCTAGAAGCAATATATTCTGAAGATGGAAAGAAGCAGAATATATTGATACAGCTAAGGAGACTGGACAGAAGACTGAAGCAATCCTTAATTGATAATAATTGTATAGCTAATTTATAGGAGTATCAATTAGATAAGGATTGTATGTAGCTGTGTACTATATAAACACAGATAGGTTATCCCTAGAAGGGACGCGAACATAGAATTATTATTCTTGTAACCTAGTAGCTCTTTGTGATTCATTAACATCACTAAGAGAGAATTATTTAATGTAATTCAGTTTGTTGATTTACAAACCTGTGTTCTTGATTGTTATTCTCATACATACTTGATTATATATTGTGTATTCGGCCTAACACTATCCATAATTGATAGCTACATTCTACAAACCAGGAACCGACAAAATAAACTTCCATTTTTAACTAGACTCCAAATATAACTCGAAGTAGGAATCCTGATCAGCTTCCAGTCCTGATGATCAAACCTGATCCCAGTCCTGATATGTATTCTGATCCTGACGACCATGCAATCCTGATGACGTCAGCAATCCTGATCAGTTGAGTCTAGCCCCTGACGATCATTGAATTCTGATCTAACAGTTAAGGCCTGATAGAATCGGGGGCAGGTTCTCCCAATTGAAGATATGGATACTAGTGACAATGAGGACCGAAGAGGGAAACCAGCTGAGGATTTAATCCCAATTCCCTTAGTCCCTGGTGAACCAGAGAAGGTGACTTATGTTGGAGCTCTACTGCCCGAGCCATTGAAAAGCAAGCTCATATCTTTTCTTCAAGAGAATAATGACGTTTTTGCCTGGACAGCGGCTAACATGCCAGGGATTGATCCCCAATTGATAACTCACAAGTTGAATGTGGATCCTGAAAGAAAGACGGTGAAACAAAAGAAGAGAAATTTTGCTCCAGAAAGACAAGAGGCCATTAAACAAGAAGTAGAAAAGCTTCTGGAGGCCGGATTCATTGAAGAGATATAATTCCCAGAATGGTTGGCTAACCCTGTGATGGTCAAAAAGGCCAATGGAAAATGGAGGATGTGCGTGGACTTCACTGACTTGAATGATGCATGTCTTAAGGATTGTTTTCCCTTACCAAGGATTGATGCATTAATAGATGCTACAGCTGGACACGAGATGCTCAGCTTCATGGATGGCTTCAGTGGATACAACCAAATTAAAATGCACAAGGAGTCCTCCAAGGTATCATTCATCACTGACTTTGGTGTTTTCTGTTATCTAGTCATGGCATTTGGACTTAAGAATGCAGGGGCAATGTAACAGCCCCAAATCCGGGGTCAGGGATTTAGGGTAGTCACGATCCATTTACTCCTTGCCTTATCTGTATTACTCACACCGTGCATAATTCACCTGCTCATGACCCCACAATATATGTCTCACACACACACACAGGTTAGAGTCTCAGAAACGACACAATACAACAACTGCGGAATAAATAATCTTTATTACAATACCCAAATGTCTTTGAATCTGTCACTGATACAATTTCTAAGTAAGGTTACATTACCAACTTAGCCTTCTGATGCTCACAATCCTCTCATACCATTCATATCTATACATAAGTTGAATACCAAAAGCTGTAGCCTGATTCGATTGGTTCGTACTATTCTCGGGATCACTGCTAGAAACTGTTTGTGGAAACGCCTTGCGGGGTATGTGTCGTCCCATTGGCATCCTGCTTCGCTGCTATATAATATATATAAAACAATAGCAAGAGTGAGCGATAGCTCAGCAAGGTAATGAAAGTATGGCCTAATTCTGCCTTTAACTCAACCCAGAATAAAGCGGGTATAAGACAATAATTTGTCAAAATATCTCGATACTGAAATTATTTCCTTATCGGAAGATATTCCAAAAATAGTACCTTTATTGTAATTCAAATATCATTTCATAATATTTCTGCAACTCTTTTGCTATATTATGAACAAAGTTCTTGTATACAAGATGAGGTTTCAAAATAAACCCAATATAACCTTTCCAAAAATTATCTGCTATATAAGCAGAATATCAACATATAACTTAAAAGATGAAGTTATAAGGAAAATTCAATATAAGCAACTCCCTTACCATAACTCATGTTATGTAGGGTATCCACAGAGTCATATGATATGCTTTAAGCAGATAAGAAACTAGTATAATATAAACGATGAAGTTACGAGGAAAATTAATATAATATTTCCGTAACCCAAACTCCACTTATGCATATATATCTTTAATCAGGTTTTATCAGAGTCATAACTCAAAAGTAAAAGATGGAGTTGCACAAATTTATTGTCACTTCATTTCCAAACACTTTTCAACCCCCTGCCAACATGGTTGGTTCTTCACCCCAATACATGTTGCAGGAAATATCCAAATTGGATGATGAACTAATACTGGAGTTGCTACCGCGTCCGCTGTGCCTAACCTTACTATGATCAGTAGTAGGTCGCACCGCTCAAATAGTTTTCTACATGTAGATGGAAGTATCACGACGGCCTGACATTGTCTACCGCCTTACTATGACCTCCCGGCCCATTTGGGGCAATATAAAAGTTGGATGGGCCCACGCAACTTGACCACTTACACCACTCCTAGTTCAGATGAAATCCATGACTCTGAAACGTAAAGATCGTCCTCCTTTCCCCAAGTGTAACACTTGTTGATACGACTCCACTAAGTAGTTATATCTAGGTTGGAAAGGAAGGTTCTCCAATATTTCCCAAGCTATGCTTGTTAATGGATATCGACTTGTTCCATGAATTTACCCCTCGATCATTGAGGTGGTAACACAACATTAGACTGGCAGCAATTAAATTGCTCCAAGAAAATATCTGTCCCTTGACAGTTTTTGAATTGAGAGTTTAAAAAGAGTAGTAGTCACTTAAATCAGGTTTCCCGTATTTTTGATAGTTGAGCGAGCATTTGAATCTTCTTAAAAGACGGATTTAAATGGAAAACATTGTTTTGGGAACCTCTTTTGATTTTAAAAATAATCAATGACATTGATTAAGTAAGTAAAGCTTAGATGAATATTCGGAATAATATTCCTTAAGTAAATACTGATTAAATGAATATTCGAAAATAATATTCATTAAGTAAATATAGATTAAATGAATATTCAAAGGTAATATTCATTAAATAAATAACTCTTAAATGAATATTCTAAAATAATATTCATTAAATAAATAAACCTCAAATGAATATTAGGAAATAATATTCATTAAATAAATAAGCCTCAAATGAATATTCAAAAGCAATATTCATTAAATAAATAATTAATCCTCAAATGAATATTCAAAACTAATATTCATTAAATAAATAAATAATCCTCGAATGAATATTCAAAACTAATATTCATTAAATAAATAAATAATCCTCGAATGAATATTCAAAACTAATATTCATTAAATAAATAAATAATCCTCGAATGAATATTCGACATTAATATTCATTAAATAATCCCCAGATGAATATTCACAATAATATTCTTAAAGTCAATAGTCCTCAAATGAATATACATAAATAATGTTCATTAATTAATAAATCTCAAATAACAGTCACCCGATGTCTTTATCGGAAAATAACCTTTATCATATACAAAATATAATCACTTCTGATTTTTTAAGAAAATCACACGCCCTTATCCTAGGGCAAATATAAAATCCTGGCTTATAGCTGATATCCCATATCTAGCTTAGAAGCCCATAATCAAATCATGTCCAAGTAATAAATACTTTCCGGAACATAAATAATGTTTAATAATAATATTCCTCAAGATGAATAGTACTCTGCCGCTGGAATCCCTCCGGGTTTCCACGACTATCTATATAACACAAATATCGACTCCCGGTCTAGAGTCGAAACAATAAACCTGCTCTTATCTATAGAGCTACAAGGTACACCGGTTTATAACTACTTTATCTCAAAGCTCATATATAAACCAAAATCAAACTCTATTTTATACAATATATAACATGTATCACAAAACGGTATAACTCCACACATGGCAAAAGCAGTAATATATAATCAATACTTCAAAGTATAGATTTAGAAAACTTGCCACAATACTTGCAACAAAGATTTGGTATATAAATTGGGAATACACAAGTATTGACCATAGGAAAATATACATACTCTGAATAATAGAGTAAGGTTTAGTAAACTTGCCTGATGCTCGAGAAGTGATAGGGGTTCGCGACGATGCCGGACAATCTAGACAAAGTCAAAGAAAACGTACGATTAATCCCCTGGATAATCCATTTGTACTCAATGCTTAAACACGTAAGCGAAACACAACCAAGGCATTACTAGCTCGTTATAGGCTCATACTAAGTCCATGTTATTCGTCCAATACTTATATCACAAGTTTGGTTCGAAATCCATTCACCAATCCAAGTTATACTTAACCATTTACAACATCGGTTTCTAAGTCATGCTCTTAGGGATTTTCATTTGCGCGACCTCGGCTAAAACATTTTTATAAAATCGAAAAATAATCTTTTTAATACGAATCTTTTTCGTGAGCCTTCCTAACTATCTCTAGTATTATTCCTCAAAATTTCACATTTTAATACGGCTCTGAAGTTGTCCAAATATAGCCTCAAAGTTGCTGGACAGAGATGAGTCATTCTTCCGAACGGCGTTTACTAAAACTCACTTTTCTCCTAAACCGTAAATCGTATAGACATGATCTTTATACCAAAACAAACCTTAAAACAAGACCTACATGTTCATGGTCAGTTCTGTTCAAAAATATTACCAGACCAGTTCGTAATTCTTGCTCAAAACAGCCCTAAATCAAATGGGCATTACGACGGCTATAATCGTAACGTTTTCCATTTCCAAAACACAACCAAATCAATACCAATTAATCCCAAACTCACCATCCACCTTATACACCCTCCACTCAGTCAAATCCTCCATGAATAATCAAAACAAATTCATAACCCATCCTCCAAACTCAACCAACAATTCATATAATTACTTAATCATGATCTTAACCTTACATAAACATCAAAACCACTTCAAAACTCATATAAACAAAAAGGGGCAGGGGTTTTTATACCTTCCTTGGTGCTTCATATACACTAACAATGGTTTATAATCCTTCCTTGAGCTTTGAACAAACCTTATCAAGCTTAATCCTTAAGAAACAAAATCAAGAATCATGAAAAGTTACTATTCATCATCACTTTGTAAAATCCATATAAACTCGAAAAACAAGAGTTGGGTTCTAAGATTTTTACCAGACCTTGTACTCTTCATAAGCTTTCTTTTGAGCTATAGATCGCCACATTTAAAGCTTCCTAGCTAGGGTTTTGAGTCTCATCTTTCCGCTGGACACAAACTGCACAGTTTGGGTTCTCCAACTTGGGGGAGGGATTTGACTAGGCTACACTCCTTTGTTGTCCATGAAATTTTGAACGAATGTTACCCATGGAGTGGAGAAGCTATGGTTAAAATTTGGTGATTTAAGGATGGATAGAAATGGAGTTATGGATTTTTCTTTCCTCCTTGCACAAGCTGAGCCGAAAATGGGGGGAAGAGTTCTTCCTCTCTTTTTTTCTTTTTTGTTTTGATAATTAGATAAGGATGCTGATTTTTATGTCAAAAGTGGTGAGTCATCACCCTTGGTTGCTTCTCCTTCCGACACATGTCACACATGCACTGGCCCAGATAAAGTAGTTTTACTGGTTCGCTTTACTGGTTCGTTTCCTTTCACATGGATGATCCAAATGTTGCATTCCTCGAATTAATCTTGTTACATGTTACTTCCATGTCTATATTTAATCCGGTAGATGTTGCCTTGTTCCTCTTGAAACGATTCGAAATATTTTCCAAAAAGAGCGAATAAAACTTTACGCGATTCCCGCAGTGAATAGTAACTATTCACTATTCATTCCAACAATCGAATCCTTAAATCGACTTTAATAAAATAATAAAATTCCAAAATATTAAATCCTCAAATCCTCAATTTTAATATCTCATTTCTTGAATATAATAATATATAATTCGCTGCCCGGTCGAATATTACACCAAAATAAAATTTGGAATTTCTGAATTCCGATCGTCTTTGCATTCACTTATTTACTCCGTAGATCACTAATATGACTTCGGAATATCCATACTACGTCTCGTACATAGGTGGCATGAAAAACTTTGTTACTCCTCAAAATCACTATTCATTCACCAAATTCACTATTCACTGATGCACTTAATCATAATAAGAAAAGTTTTAATTTTTCCAAAAATTCGGGTTATTACAGTCTCCCCTCCTTAAAAGGATTCCGTCCCGGAATCAACTTAGGAGTAACTGGGGTACGTCTCTTCTATTGCACTTTCTAACTCCCAGGTGGATTCTTCCACCTCTTGATTTTCCACAAACCTTTCACTAGCTTGTCAACCTCGTCACTTAGCACTTGCTCTTTTCTATCCGTGATTTCCACAGGTTGTTCTTTATAAGTCAGACCAGGTTGTATATCTACCTGCTCATACTCTACATATGCCGGGCATCTATAGTATACTGACGTAGCATTGACACATGAACCCCGTTATGACCATTCTACAAGTTTGGGGGGCAAGGCTGGCTCGTAGGCCACCTTCCTGACGCGTTTTAAAATCTCAGATGGCCCAATGAATCTCTGGCTCAACTTCCCTTTCTTTTCAAATCTCATTAATTCCTTCCACGAGGATATCTTTTAGCATCACGAATCTCTAACCTCATATTCTCTATCTTGTTTGTACAGAAAATACACCAACATAAACTTGCTTGTCATCCATCAACATGCCATTTAGCTTATCAATAGCAGTACTATCTCTATACTCGCGGGCTTAGTCCGCATACTTTCTCTATCTGCCATGGTTGTCACTAGCCGTTTGTTGGTGAAATCTTTTGTCTTTCTAGTTTCTTGGACTAACTTGGGTTTTGTGTAAAATCTCATTCTTTAATTCCCGATCATTCGGAATCCATCTCTGTCCCATTTTAATTAAGGGTACCGGCCACCACATTGGCCTTCCCCGGGTGGTAGTGTATCTCACAGTCATAATTCTAGGTCAATTCTAGCCATTTCTCCATCTCACGTTTTCTACTATCACGGATAACTCAAAGTCCATTCATTACATTCCATAAAAATTTGTGGGTGCATTAGTCAATCCCAAAATAACCTTGCTGAAAACTCGAAGTGTCTATTCCTGGTACGAATCGCAGTCTTGGGTATATCCTCGGATTTAACTTCCAACTGGTGATACCCAGTTCTTAAATAAATTTGGAAATACACAACGTTCTTCCGCTGATCAAACAATCATTTACAAGGGTACCTATTATTTAAAGGTCCTGACAGTGGGCTGCTTGTTGGAGGTAGCCCTGGTTGAAACCTACTGGCTTTCTTTTATTCTGTGTTCACAAACTCCGGAACAAACCTCAATAATTCGGAAAACTTGGCCTCATACTCGGTCACAGTCATGGTTTCTTGTTTTAACTCTTTAACTTTCATTTTCATCCGGGTCTCCATATATCTCCGAAAATTATTCCCCTAAATCAACACACGTTGCACCTCTCCTAAGTCACAATACTAGCTCCCTCTGACTCCATCGTCAGTACTTATCTTACTAACCCAGAGGTAGTGTCCATGGGTACACAACTCCTCCAACATCTCAATTCCACTATAGGGCATCTATCTAACACCGTTGTCATTGGAGTTCACGGCACATCGCTATTTCTTTCACATATATCGATTGACACGCTTTCCATTATCATAATATCCTTGGGAGAATAAACCAATTTCATTGATATGTCACTGACATTCTATTCGTCTTAGGGATTCGCTCCTGACATAGGCGATTTCGTCGCGAATCTAATTCCTATCAGCGAATTTTGACTTATTTGACCTGGTTGGCCTCCCCTTGAAATTCAATACGGATAACAAAATTATGGGGCCTTGAAAAGACAGCTCCCATATCAAGGAAAACGTCACACACTGGTGATCGTAAGGTCATGAGTTTTAAGGTAACCTTATTGGAGGTAAAAGAATTTACCGAGAGATCAACATGATCATAAGAACTCAACGTTGTGTGCCTCGATTGAGACATTACTAAAGGTAATTAGCCTTCTTGTATTTCACAACTTACAAGTGATGGCGTCCCATCAGACTTCTATCACACAGACAGATAGTCCTTGTAGCCCCTATAAGTCTAGGGTTGTTCGTCTCAGTGGAAGTTGAAAAGTATGAAAGCAATTCGAGATCAATTTAATGATTATCGCCATTCGACAATATTTCTCAAAGGAACACCTTGGATTTAAAATTGAACAGATTCCAAAGGTGCGGTTTCCAAAGAAAATACAAAGAAAAGAATAACCAAAAAGATACTGGTACCTAACAAACAAGTGGTGAGGTATCACCATAGGGTCATTCATTATTTGAAGAAAAGTCAAAGCTTAAATAACATCATTTGACAGGGCTTCGAAAACCTGAAAGTAGGCATTGTGACAGCCTCTGGCACAGGTGAAACTGAATATGGTTTAGCACAAGTGTTATAAAATAACTTCGAAGAGGGAATATACCCTTTATCAGAATTCTTTCTTGGAAAGAGGTCAAGATAGATCATAGATTGGGGAAATATCCCACATAATTTGCAAATGGGGAGGGTACTACCAAGGTCTCTACGGATGCCTTTTATGTCGGCTCCTTTGATGGATAATCGTTCAATTCCAAAGCTTTTCTTTTCCACGCACCCTAAGGTGTTCGATACTTACGTCATTGCCGACTTATAATAGTCGCTAAGAATTCAACCATCAACATTTGCAATCGCAGGGAGTTCTATTCGATTAGGCGCAAACATCTCAAGTAAGCGTTCTGTTCTATAAGAAGACTTTGATACCGTTGTCGCCCATAGCAATGACAATTCCTCATGTCGACTGGGCAGTACTCCGGAAGATCGTTAGAAACTACAAGATTAAATCTGGTCTCTATTTCAATCATCCTTATATCCAATATTCCTTCTCCCATATCAATCCCGGGCGCTACATAAGCTTAACACTTTTGGCACAATAGCCTTTTCATTTAAGTCAATCCCGGAACTTCTCAGTCTGTCTTGGTCCTTAAATATATTTCGCCTTTACCATCCAATCTCAACTTCATCATTTTATCTCCATAATCAATTATAGCAATCCGGGTCTGTCCACCAACCCATATAACGGCTATCTTACCCAATCCACAGGGTTCGCTCTAGTTTCCACTCTCTTTGGTGACATCCTCTGGTAATCAGAAAGACAAGGTTTGCCAAAATTTGCTGAATTTCTTTCCAAAATCAGGGAAACTCCATCAATCTATTTACCTACTAGTAATGCTCGAATATGATTTCCGACCTTTAGGTTCTATCCTCATAATTCCTTCCTGGTTTCCTGAGGGTGGTAAATCTTGTTCTCGATTCTGCCTTAGCGTGCTTGTCTTATAATAACATTTGTATGGTACATATACCCAAAATTCTCCTTGAGATAATAAAATCCCTCAATGATGTAATAGACACTATTTCCAATGGAATCGCTGGTCGTGGGGGATTGAAACCTCATAGCCAAAGAAATACCTTTCACTATTCTAGGCAACTAAGTACCCTTAATCGTTCGTGAAAATCTGAACATCTTGGTTCTTACGTATGCTGCCTCCTTATGGGCAACTATAACTGACTACGAGTAACAGGTTTCGTTCGAGTCGAATCAATCCACTGATACTGGCTATACTGCCTCTACCTCTTCTGCTTTGGAGATTCCACTCCATCTTCTTTGTCATATCTCTTGATAAATCATGAACGATCCTTAGACTCTCGTCTCGTCACTTATTTATCCTCTGAAGGTTCGTCCGGTCTTTATTATACGACCTCAAGTAACATACTACATCTTTATCAATCAACACGTTCTCTACAAGATTCTTTCCTTGACCCACTATGGGGTCTTCCTCTAGATCCTCCTATGGATCTTCCTTTATCGGGTCTCCGTCCATTTCAAGGAACACATCATCAATTGCCTACTCGAAGGCCTCGGGGTCTGGTATCTCAGAATCCCATCACTCTATAACTCATACGAATCGAGGTGACTAACCATGAAGTCCTAAGTACGGTTTCCCAGAAGAAGTCCCATCTCGGGCTTCATCTTAAACAGTCAGGGTCATGTCCTCTAACCCGACTACGAACTCAATTTGGGCTCTAGATGTTCTTATCATTCTTAAGGGTATTGTAAGACTCGATCTCCTATCGTTTCTGAGGACTGTAACCTAACTCTCTGATACCATTTCTGTAACAGCCCCAAATCCGGGGTCAGGGATTTAGGGTAGTCACGATCCATTTACTCCTTGCCTTATCTGTATTACTCACACCGTGCATAATTCACCTGCTCATGACCCCACAATATATGTCTCACACACACACACAGGTTAGAGTCTCAGAAACGACACAATACAACAACTGCGGAATAAATAATCTTTATTACAATACCCAAATGTCTTTGAATCTGTCACTGATACAATTTCTAAGTAAGGTTACATTACCAACTTAGCCTTCTGATGCTCACAATCCTCTCATACCATTCATATCTATACATAAGTTGAATACCAAAAGCTGTAGCCTGATTCGATTGGTTCGTACTATTCTCGGGATCACTGCTAGAAACTGTTTGTGGAAACGCCTTGCGGGGTATGTGCCGTCCCATTGGCATCCTGCTTCGCTGCTATATAATATATATAAAACAATAGCAAGAGTGAGCGATAGCTCAGCAAGGTAATGAAAGTATGGCCTAATTCTGCCTTTAACTCAACCCAGAATAAAGCGGGTATAAGACAATAATTTGTCAAAATATCTCGATACTGAAATTATTTCCTTATCGGAAGATATTCCAAAAATAGTACCTTTATTGTAATTCAAATATCATTTCATAATATTTCTGCAACTCTTTTGCTATATTATGAACAAAGTTCTTGTATACAAGATGAGGTTTCAAAATAAACCCAATATAACCTTTCCAAAAATTATCTGCTATATAAGCAGAATATCAACATATAACTTAAAAGATGAAGTTATAAGGAAAATTCAATATAAGCAACTCCCTTACCATAACTCATGTTATGTAGGGTATCCACAGAGTCATATGATATGCTTTAAGCGGATAAGAAACTAGTATAATATAAACGATGAAGTTACGAGGAAAATTAATATAATATTTCCGTAACCCAAACTCCACTTATGCATATATATCTTTAATCAGGTTTTATTAGAGTCATAACTCAAAAGTAAAAGATGGAGTTGCACAAATTTATTGTCACTTCATTTCCAAACACTTTTCAACCCCCTGCCAACATGGTTGGTTCTTCACCCCAATACATGTTGCAGGAAATATCCAAATTGGATGATGAACTAATACTGGAGTTGCTACCGCGTCCGCTGTGCCTAACCTTACTATGATCAGTAGCAGGTCGCACCGCTCAAATAGTTTTCTACATGTAGATGGAAGTATCACGACGGCCTGACATTGTCTACCGCCTTACTATGACCTCCCGGCCCATTTGGGGCAATATAAAAGTTGGATGGGCCCACGCAACTTGACCACTTACACCACTCCTAGTTCAGATGAAATCCATGACTCTGAAACGTAAAGATCGTCCTCCTTTCCCCAAGTGTAACACTTGTTGATACGACTCCACTAAGTAGTTATATCTAGGTTGGAAAGGAAGGTTCTCCAATATTTCCCAAGCTATGCTTGTTAATGGATATCGACTTGTTCCATGAATTTACCCCTCGATCATTGAGGTGGTAACACAACATTAGACTGGCAGCAATTAAATTGCTCCAAGAAAATATCTGTCCCTTGACAGTTTTTGAATTGAGAGTTTAAAAAGAGTAGTAGTCACTTAAATCAGGTTTCCCGTATTTTTGATAGTTGAGCGAGCATTTGAATCTTCTTAAAAGACGGATTTAAATGGAAAACATTGTTTTGGGAACCTCTTTTGATTTTAAAAATAATCAATGACATTGATTAAGTAAGTAAAGCTTAGATGAATATTCGGAATAATATTCCTTAAGTAAATACTGATTAAATGAATATTCGAAAATAATATTCATTAAGTAAATATAGATTAAATGAATATTCAAAGGTAATATTCATTAAATAAATAACTCTTAAATGAATATTCTAAAATAATATTCATTAAATAAATAAACCTCAAATGAATATTAGGAAATAATATTCATTAAATAAATAAGCCTCAAATGAATATTCAAAAGCAATATTCATTAAATAAATAATTAATCCTCAAATGAATATTCAAAACTAATATTCATTAAATAAATAAATAATCCTCGAATGAATATTCAAAACTAATATTCATTAAATAAATAAATAATCCTCGAATGAATATTCAAAACTAATATTCATTAAATAAATAAATAATCCTCGGATGAATATTCGACATTAATATTCATTAAATAATCCCCAGATGAATATTCACAATAATATTCTTAAAGTCAATAGTCCTCAAATGAATATACATAAATAATGTTCATTAATTAATAAATCTCAAATAACAGTCACCCGATGTCTTTATCGGAAAATAACCTTTATCATATACAAAATATAATCACTTCTGATTTTTTAAGAAAATCACACGCCCTTATCCTAGGGCAAATATAAAATCCTGGCTTATAGTTATAGCTGATATCCCATATCTAGCTTAGAAGCCCATAATCAAATCATGTCCAAGTAATAAATACTTTCCGGAACATAAATAATGTTTAATAATAATATTCCTCAAGATGAATAGTACTCTGCCGCTGGAATCCCTCCGGGTTTCCACGACTATCTATATAACACAAATATCGACTCCCGGTCTAGAGTCGAAACAATAAACCTGCTCTTATCTATAGAGCTACAAGGTACACCGGTTTATAACTACTTTATCTCAAAGCTCATATATAAACCAAAATCAAACTCTATTTTATACAATATATAACATGTATCGCAAAACGGTATAACTCCACACATGGCAAAAGCAGTAATATATAATCAATACTTCAAAGTATAGATTTAGAAAACTTGCCACAATACTTGCAACAAAGATTTGGTATATAAATTGGGAATACACAAGTATTGACCATAGGAAAATATACATACTCTGAATAATAGAGTAAGGTTTAGTAAACTTGCCTGATGCTCGAGAAGTGATAGGGGTTCGCGACGATGCCGGACAATCTAGACAAAGTCAAAGAAAACGTACGATTAATCCCCTGGATAATCCATTTGTACTCAATGCTTAAACACGTAAGCGAAACACAACCAAGGCATTACTAGCTCGTTATAGGCTCATACTAAGTCCATGTTATTCGTCCAATACTTATATCACAAGTTTGGTTCGAAATCCATTCACCAATCCAAGTTATACTTAACCATTTACAACATCGGTTTCTAAGTCATGCTCTTAGGGATTTTCACTTGCGCGACCTCGGCTAAAACATTTTTATAAAATCGAACAATAATCTTTTTAATACGAATCTTTTTCGTGAGCCTTCCTAACTGTCTCTAGTATTATTCCTCAAAATTTCACATTTTAATACGGCTCTGAAGTGGTCCAAATATAGCCTCAAAGTTGCTGGACAGAGATGAGTCATTCTTCCGAACGGCGTTTACTAAAACTCACTTTTCTCCTAAACCGTAAATCGTATAGACATGATCTTTATACCAAAACAAACCTTAAAACAAGACCTACATGTTCATGGTCAGTTCTGTTCAAAAATATTACCAGACCAGTTCGTAATTCTTGCTCAAAACAGCCCTAAATCAAATGGGCATTACGACGGCTATAATCGTAACGTTTTCCATTTCCAAAACACAACCAAATCAATACCAATTAATCCCAAACTCACCATCCACCTTATACACCCTCCACTCAGTCAAATCCTCCATGAATAATCAAAACAAATTCATAACCCATCCTCCAAACTCAACCAACAATTCATATAATTACTTAATCATGATCTTAACCTTACATAAACATCAAAACCACTTCAAAACTCATATAAACAAAAAGGGGCAGGGGTTTTTATACCTTCCTTGGTGCTTCATATACACTAACAATGGTTTATAATCCTTCCTTGAGCTTTGAACAAACCTTATCAAGCTTAATCCTTAAGAAACAAAATCAAGAATCATGAAAAGTTACTATTCATCATCACTTTGTAAAATCCATATAAAATCGAAAAACAAGAGTTGGGTTCTAAGATTTTTACCAGACCTTGTACTCTTCATAAGCTTTCTTTGGAGCTATAGATCTCCACATTTAAAGCTTCCTAGCTAGGGTTTTGAGTCTCATCTTTCCGCTGGACACAAACTGCACAGTTTGGGTTCTCCAACTTGGGGGAGGGATTTGACTAGGCTCCACTCCTTTGTTGTCCATGAAATTTTGAACGAAAGTTACCCATGGAGTGGAGAAGCTATGGTTAAAATTTGGTGATTTAAGGATGGATAGAAATGGAGTTATGGATTTTTCTTTCCTCCTTGCACAAGCTGAGCCGAAAATGGGGGGAAGAGTTCTTCCTCTCTTTTTTTCTTTTTTGTTTTGATAATTAGATAAGGATGCTGATTTTTATGTCAAAAGTGGTGAGTCATCACCCTTGGTTGCTTCTCCTTCCGACACATGTCACACATGCACTGGCCCAGATAAAGTAGTTTTACTGGTTCGCTTTACTGGTTCGTTTCCTTTCACATGGATGATCCAAATGTTGCATTCCTCGAATTAATCTTGTTACATGTTACTTCCATGTCTATATTTAATCCGGTAGATGTTGCCTTGTTCCTTTTGAAACGATTCGAAATATTTTCCAAAAAGAGCGAATAAAACTTTACGCGATTCCCGCAGTGAATAGTAACTATTCACTATTCATTCCAACAATCGAATCCTTAAATCGACTTTAATAAAATAATAAAATTCCAAAATATTAAATCCTCAAATCCTCAATTTTAATATCTCATTTCTTGAATATAATAATATATAATTCGCTGCCCGGTCGAATATTACACCAAAATAAAATTTGGAATTTCTGAATTCCGATCGTCTTTGCATTCACTTATTTACTCCGTAGATCACTAATATGACTTCGGAATATCCATACTACGTCTCGTACATAGGTGGCATGAAAAACTTTGTTACTCCTCAAAATCACTATTCATTCACCAAATTCACTATTCACTGATGCACTTAATCATAATAAGAAAAGTTTTAATTTTTCCAAAAATTCGGGTTATTACAGGCAACCTACCAAAGGTTTGTGAACAAAATTTTTGGACACCTAACTGGAAAAACCATGGAGATCTACGTAGATGACATGCTAGTCAAGAGCCTCGATAAGGCCGATCACATAGAGCACCTCCGAGAGGCATTCGAAGTGCTGAGGCACCACAAGATGATGTTGAATCCAGCTAAGTGTGCCTTTGGTGTAGGCTCGGGAAAGTTTTTAGGCCTGATGGTTTCCAAGAGAGGAATCGAGGCTAATCCCGACAAAATCAAAGCAATTCTAGACATGGAACCACCAAAGACTGTCAAGGATGTCCAAAAACTAACGGGAAGAGTGGCAGCATTGGGAAGATTCATCTCCAAGTCAGGAGAAAAATGCTTACCTTTCTTCAAAGCACTTAAGAATGTGAAAAACTTTGAATGGACAACTGAAAGCCAAGAGGCCTTTGAGGCCCTGAAGAAATATATGGCTGAAGCACCACTGTTGGCAAAACCAAAGCCAGGAGAAACTCTCTACTTGTACTTGGCAGTTTCTAACACATCCCTTGGAGCTGTTCTGATAAAGGAAGAATTGAAAGTGTAAAAGCCCATTTATTATGTGAGCAAGATCCTACATGGAGCAGAAATAAACTACTCTACTATAGAGAAGTTTGCCTTAGCCTTGATCATGGCCTCAAGAAAGCTACACCCATACTTCCAGGCACACAAGATAGAGGTCCTGACCAATCAGCCTCTAAGAAACATCTTGCATAGCCCTCAAGTTAGTGGAAGATTGATCAAACGGGCCATTGAATTGGGAGAATTTGACATCAAGTACAAGCCTCGAACGGCCATAAAAGCTCAAGCACTTGCTGACTTCATGGTTGAATGTACAATTGATAACCAGGAAGTCGGGGGGCAGGAAGTGATAGAGAAAGACAAGAAAGATGAAGAGATGGTGTTCAAAGAATATTGGGTGCTCTATTTTGATGGAGCATCAAAAACAAAATCAAGTGGAGCAGGTTTAGTGCTACAAAGTCCTGATGGATTTTTCATAGAGTACACACTAAAACTTGACTTCCCAACGACAAACAATGAGGCTGAGTACGAAGCCCTAATAGCTGGCTTAGGGCTGACTGGAGCCTTGAGGGTTAAAACTCTGAAAGTATGTGGAGATTCGAGGCTAGTGGTTTCCCAAGTAAATGGGGAGTTTGAGGCCAGAGATGAAATCATGGCCAAGTACTTAAAACTTGTCAAAGCCATCATGAATCAGTTTGATGAATGCTATGTGGAACATATTCCAAGGGAAGAGAACGTGAAGGCCGATGCCTTGTCTAAATTTGCTTCTTCCGAAATTGAAAACTATACAGGGAGTGTATACTTCCAAGTCTTGAAGACCCCAAGCATCAATGGAAAGTTAGTAGCACCTATTGATGTTGCTAGCTGTTGGATGGATCCCATCAAAGCTCATCTGAAAACTGGGTGGTTACCCAACGACACTTCAGAAGCACGAAAGCTGTATGTGAGAGCACTAAGGTATGCCCTGATTGAGGGAATCCTATACAAGAAGTCTTTCGTCATTCCTTATCTGAAATGTTTGAGACCTCAAGAGGCAGAATTGGCCCTAAGAGAGGTACATGAAGGAATTTATGGGCAGCACTTGGGAGGCAGAGCCCTTGCTCATAAAGTCACTCGTCTAGGTTTCTATTGGCCAAACATCCTTGCTGATATTAAAAGCTATGCGAAGAAATGTGAACGGTGACAAAAGCATGCACCAGTGGTTAGACAACCACCAGAGATGATGACATCCATTAACTCACCTATCCCCTTTGCCATGTGGGGAATGGATATACTTGGGCCATTTCCAATGGCCAGTGCTCAAAGAAAGTTCTTGATAGTAGCAATCGGCTACTTCACCAAGTGGATTGAGGCTAAACCTTTAGCCAAGATAACCACCAAACAGATGATGCATTTCTTCTGGGAAAATGTGATATGTAGATACGGAATTCCACGAATCCTGGTCACGGACAATGGAACTCAGTTTAACAACGATGAGTTAACAAGCTACAAACTACGCTTCACCCCCTTGTCACCAGCATCTGTCTCATCCCCTGAGCTAGAGCCAGAAGAATGCTCATCAGCATCATGGTCATCAGCAGAAGTGTCACCAAGGGGTGATGAATGCACTGGATCTAAAATCCTAGCATCCTCCTCCATGTCATCTACTCCAGCCAAGATACGCTCCAAGGGAGTAGGAGGGTGAGGAGCTGGAAAGTCAGCAGTGTCAAAAACCCTGGGATGCTTGGCCAAGATAGTCTGAACAGCATCCTCCCATCCTGATATATGCTGGACTGGGAAAAGAATCTCGTCATGCTTCTCGATCAAGTCCTTGTACTCCTGAGAGTCAAGGTACTCGTCGATGCAATCATCCTTGCTCTTCCTCAGCTCAACAAGATCAGTTTGAGCGTCAGCAAGCTCCTTCTCCCTCTTAGCAAGAGTCTCCTTAAGAGACTTAACCTCCTCTTTAGACCTCTCCAACTTGACCCGGTTGGCCTCAGAAGAGGTACGCCAAGCCTTAGCTTGGAACAATGCCCCCTGGAAGTTGGCATTGGTCTGCCAAAAGATAAAAGTTAGAAAAATAAAACAAAGACTTAAAAGAAAAAGAAGGGCAAAGGTAAGAAAAATACCGCAGCAGTAGCCTAGGCTCCTAAATGCTCAACACCCTCGAGGGTGGAATCTGCAACGAAATCCTTGTAATCACCAGGAGTGAGGGAATGGTATGACCAATCCACAGCATGCTTGGACACCCCTGTAATGGTGTCCTTCTTCCTAATACCCCAGTTGGGGCGCCACACTGAAGACTTGGTAGACACAGGAATGTCAGCCTCGCCTACAGGGATATCAGAAGGGATCAAAAAGCTGGGGACACCAGACTTCCCCCTTGGATCATCTCCAAGCCTGGCCCTCTTCATCCTGGATGTCTCCACATCCTTGGGCTCATTAGTCTTGTTTATAAAGGTCGCAGCTGTTAAAAAAAATAAACCAAAGAATGGTTAGAAGGAATTTTCTGAAAGACAGGAAAATAAACATAAAGAAAAGGGATAAGTAAAAGTACCCTTATCAGAAACAGTCGAGAGATGGACAGACTTGAGGATAAACTCGTCCATTAGTTCCCAAGCCACGGTAGTCCCATTATCCTTGATTAGCACTGAGTAGGCATGAGATTCCTCCTCATTCAAGTCAATATTGTTGGGACTACCATCTGAAACTCTCCCAAAAGATCTACGGAACAGGGTTCCCCAGTCCCCTCCTTCCCAGACAAGATACATAAACTCATTTTTCCATTTGGGGTTGTTGTCTGGGATAGATTTTGGGTGAAAAATGAAAGGGAAGCCAACCCTATGACTAATGTACACCCAACCCAAGTTGTTGGCAGAGCTATTCTTGAATTGAAAAATCTTTCTAAACAAAGGTACAAAAAGTGGAAGATTATTTCGAAGGCATAAAACCATAAAACAGTTAATTATCCTCCAAGCATTGGGGGTAATTGACAAGGGTTGACGTGAACATCTGCCAAAAGCCTAGGAATAAACTCATGAAAGGGGAACCTAAGGCCGGCAACTATGGCATCCCTATAAATACACAAAGCATTTGACCGCCAGTGACATGAACGGTCACCGGGGCCGGCAGGAACAAGTTTTAAAGGGGCCTTTACCCTATACATCTTATTATAATCTTTAATCATATCTACATCATGAAACCTATTACTACAGTCATATGAATCTAAGGCAGACACAGACGGGTATTCATCCCCACGTTCATTAATCATATCATGCAAAGACATGTATTTAGAACGAATTGGAATGGGGGTACCTCGTTTGGATGCAGAATTCATCTTTTGCAGACGTTGAAAAGCACGATCAGCCATCTAAGCCCAGAATCTTCAAAGAAAACCCAGAATCTTCAAAGAAAACCCAGAAATCTTCAAAGAAAAACCCAGAATCTTCAAAGAAAGCCCAGAATCTTCAAAGAATTCTTCAAATCTTCAAGCGAAAAACCCAGAAAATGGTGAGATTCAACGGAAAATCTCGCCGGGAATCGCCTTGTGACAGAACCCTAGCAGAGCTACTCAGAGAGAATTTTAGAAGAAATTTAGCAGAATATCTTTGAGAAATGGAAAGTGAGAAGTGAATGGAAACAAGTGAGCTTTCACCCTTTTATAGAGATAACAACTGGTCAATGGGCCGGTTGAAGGAAAGGCAAGCGACATCAGCCGGTATAGCCCATAAAAGATTACAGGCCCAATTAATAAATTGGAACAGTTAAAGGCCTAAGGCCCAAATTGAGCCCAATATAGGTGGGCCTTAATGAACACAAGAGGTACAACTTGAAGAAGCCTGGTCGAATGTGTTCGATCAAGGCCCAAAATGGCACTCATCTTCGATCAGAAACCTGGTCGAAAGTATTCGACCAAAGCCCAAAATGAACCATGTATTCGACCAGAATCCTGGTCGACTGAGTTCGAATAAAGCTCAAAATGAACCATGTATTCGACCAGAATCCTGGTCGAATGTCTGGTCGAATGAGTTCGAACAAAGCCCAAAATGAACCATGTATTCGACCAGAATCACAGTCGAATGAGTTCGAACTAGGCCCAAAATGAGGCATAAATTTGACAAGAAACCTAGTCGAAATCATTCGACCAGGAGGAGAAGTGGCAATAAAATTCGACTAGAAACCTGTGAAGGAATTTACGGATGAGCGGAAGCGTGATATAACAATTATTCCGTAAAAACCATATATCGCACATATAGAAAAACATATAAATCTAGAGCGAGAGGAATCGTAACCATACCTTGCGAATCGAAGCTTTAAAATTGATGGTTGCAAGCAGTTGCTCCTCAGAGTGTGAAGCACTCTACCGGTATCCACCAAGAATTTTCCTTCGATGAATTCTTCAAAAAACTCTAAACCTTTTTAGAGAAAAGAGAGAGAGATGGAGGCTAGCTCCTTTTATAGGTTTTTCACAAAAATAAGATGAGCCTTAGAATGACTATCTCATTCTATTTATAGGGCTCTTTTAGGGTTTTTAATAATATATATATATATATTAACCCCACATTTCTAAAATGCTTTAATAATGATTAAAACTATTTTAATCATTATTTCTTTTTCTAAACTATTTAGAAAATAATTCTTCCTCTCTCATAATTTAAATCTTTTCATCAAAGAAAATATTCTTTTATGGTGTGACCATGTAGGTTCAATATTAAGCCGGTAGTAGAAATAAATAATAATAAACTTTTATTTATTATTTATATGAATTCTAATAATTCATTAAATATAATTAACTGATTAATTATATTTATGCTACATCGTGAGTGATGCTTCTCAACATATCGCGACTATCCGGATAATATGAATTCACTTCTTAGAATACCAAGAACCTGTCAGTGACTAGTTTCAGTACAATCAATTCCTTCTACCCTACAATATCCCGATTAAATACAAGGCATGGATCTCGTGTCAGGCCTATCAAATTTAATCATATGATTTCTTATTCATAATGCTAAGTTCATATTAATGCAAATTAGAAACTCCTTTCTAATTTCATACACTATGGCCAGAGATTCCAGAACTCGCATACTAAGAATAACATAGGATATTCTCTTCCTATACTGGAAGGGGTAGATCCTCTATTGACGTTAACTATCTCCATACACAAATCCCTATGCCCAGAATAGACCTAATGGATGTCCTTGAGACTAAGGACTAATCCAAAGCATAGTTCATTATATACAAGATAACTCTAACGATCTCAAGTCTAAGGACACTTGTACAACTATCACTCAGTGAATAACTATTGACACGTGAGTAAACTCCATTAGTTGTTCAACTTATCGAGTCATGTTCAGTAAACTTATTCCCTAACAAGCACCTACATACTAGCTATAGTGTCACCACACAAATGCCTATGAGAACAGACATCCTCCTGACGGGAGAAAGCATAGTATGTACCAATCTTTGTGGATTCACCAACTTCCGATTAGTTATCCTATGATCAGGAACTGTTTAAGTCTAGAGTTATCATCTTCTAGATCTCACTATTATCATCTCATTATAATTCTAGAAGCTTTACTCTAAACTATGGAACATCTTATTTAAAACACTTTAAATAGATAAAGCCCGTAATAAAAACAAAACAAGTCTTTTATTAACATTAATGAAATAAAATAAGAATACAAGAAAGTTCTTCCTAACTCATCATACATGATTGGATTTAGGACAAACACTTTCAACCTGGTCGAAATCATTCGACCAGGAGGTGAAATGACATTAAGCTTCGACCAGAAACCTGGTCGAAATCATTCGACCAGGAGGCAAAAGCAAGGCAAAGTTCGACCAGAATCCTGGTCGAAGGAGTTCGACCAGGAGCTAAACTTGAGGTCGAATTCGACCAGGATCCTGGTCGAAAATATACTGAAAATTCAAAAATTGATTTATTTTCCAAGGAATTGATGAAAAATCCTAATTCTTGTTTTGAGAAAATTACAAAATTGGTTTAGAGCTTTATGTTCATAAAACCAAGCCATAATACGAAAAGAAAACATCGTAACTCCCGAATGAAATAACTTCTACGATAATCCAAGAGAGATTTTCCTAGAAGTTGAGGGGCAAATGATATGGACAGAAAAGTAATTCTAGAAATATAATTAATGATACATTAATTATACCTAGAATGGTCCAAGAATACGGTCCAATAAGCGAGGCCCAAAACCCTGATTATTTATTAAATTCGTAATTAATAAATAAGGGAAATATACAGCTCAGGAAAGAAGTCCAAAATATGGTAAATTCATCAAAGAAGGATCCAGAATCCCAAATAAATGAAATAATGAGTCATAGCCTTTATCAACAAGGAAAAGACTTATCCTGCAAGAAATACAAAGTTTATCCAATATCAAAAAGGAGACTTATTCGCTAAGACTCCTAAACTTACCCTAAATATGAGGCTCCAGACGCCTATATAAAGGACCTGATCCTACAATCAGAACTACGTCTTTGGCTTGATTCTCAGCATTAATTGAGATACGTAGGCATCTTGTGAGGACCGATTTAGTCTCGAAACACAACTGTAACCATTAAAGCTCGAAAGCTCATAAATCCTAGCAATTAATATACAAGCACGTTTCTTAATCCACAATAGCTACCTAATGCCAGTTGACAGTTGTCATGTTAGTTAAATCCAGGAACCCTAATTTGTCACTGGTACCGCATGTCTGCATTACAATTTACAAAACAAACATAATTAATTAAATGTATAACTAACAAATTGATCTTCTCTCTCTCTCTCTCTCTGCTACTGTTTTGAGAGTCTCCCAAAACTAGGGTTCTAGCCGCCACTTCTCCATTCTTCAACCTTCATCCCCTTCACTTATTAAGTCCCTTCGCTCTCCCATCATCTATTATATTTACTAGTTTTTTAATAAAATCGAGATCTAATCCTTTTTGGGTGAGTTCTTGTCGAGTACCTTGTTATCAAGGTTGTTTAGTCGTGCCCATCTTTTTGGGATGTTAGTGTGTTCTGTTTTGATGTTTTTGTGTGGTTTGTTATGGGTTTTGTTAGTTTTTTTGATAAGGATTTATATGTTATTTTGGGTGATCTGTAAGGCTTGCATCAAATTTGGGATGGTGGTGAATACCGCAAGAGCTCACCTTTCACAACAAAAAATTGTTCATATTTTGGAGGCATTTGTTGCTTCAATATCAGTCGATGTAACTGATAGTTTTGAACATTGGGCTACAGATGGTGCTTATGTGAAGGTCAATTGCGATGCTACTAGTTTCACAGCTGATGTAGGTTGGATTGTTCGAGATGTCATTGTAATACTTTTTAGATTAAAGAATTTGGATATTCTATGTGTTAAGCGATCTGAAAACAAAATGGCTATTTGTTTAGCTCGTTTTTAGTTTCACAATCAGGTTATAATTGACAGTTCAGGGGTTTGTCCTGACTTGATTTCAATATTGTAATGAATTCTTCCCTTTACGTCAAAAAAAATTAAATGTATAACTAATACTCTGTAGGCACGCTAAAGATTAATCAAAACAAAAGATAAATAAAAATATGAATCGTCCAAGAGGAAGCGTAAAGATATTTCGCAGCATTAGGATTTAGGAGAGATAAATTAAGCGTATACATCGAACTGTCTATTTAGTATTTATAGAGAGATTATGTATTAATAGAAAAAGTCCTGCTTCTTCGCGATTCGATTTCATTTTCCTCATAACTTCTTGAGTTCTTCTTCTCCATAACTTCAAGTACTTGATTTTTTGTATAAATTTGAAAAAAAATCAATTTCTAATACGATTTCATTTGCCTCATAACTTCTTGAGTTCTTTTTCTCCATGACTTCAAGTACTTGATTTTTCTTATAAATTCGAAATTCTTTTATACTTCTAATATGTTAAAAAATAGGAGGCTCCTCATGAAAGACAAGATATTAAAATTTAATACGAGTACATCGTCAACTTGTGTTGTCTGGCGAAGGGGTCCAACTTAGACCTGGCAATTTGTTACACGACACGAACACGACTTGTTTGGGTGCAAAAATTTGGTACACAAACACGAAAAAACACGAATATATTTAGTGTCGGGTTTGAGTTTTCACAATAGGTACACGACACGGAACGAAAGTACACGAATTAATGAAGTAAATAAATAATTTAAAAAAAATTATATTATTTATAGTATTGCATATTTAAAAAATATATAAACAATTACATATGAACAATAAATAAAAGTTTCACGACTAATTGACAGTAAGTTATACATTTATATATAAGAAGTATACATTTATATATATACGTTATATTTACATTTTTTTGTAAAATTGTATGTAATACATATTTAATACACATTTAATAAAAATTTACATAATTAAAATAGTTTTATAATATATAAATTTTAATTAAATTAAATTTATATTTTTGTTTAATGTACATGAATACGACACGTAAAGTACACAACACGTTTTGAATTGGATATGTGTTTAAAATTTAGTAAACGAATCCAAGACGGGTCGGATATGGGTTTTACATTAAGTACACGAAAGTACACGACACGAAAATATACGACATGATCCATTGTCAGGTCTAGTCCAACTAGTATTTTATCCGAGGGAAATGTAATGAAGCTCATTGAAGATAGCTTAAGTATGATAGGATCGAAAATCAATTACCTAAGCTCTTTATTTCACCGGCATTTCACCATATTATTTTATTGGTAAATGGGGACGATACACTGTTAAAAATATAGTAAAATGAAATATCCTAGTACAAAGACACATGAGAGGACTCTCCATAAGAAATATTTTTTTTGGAACAAACTTCAAAGAGAGAACAAAAGCAAACAAGACACACTCTATTCCTAAACAAGGTTCTCCGATTTACCTGAAAACCTAACAAAATAAGAACAAAAACAAACTGATAGAAACACCGCCAACCCAACAACCTAGTCCACTAGCCTAGCAAACACAAAGTCCAAACAAATCAGACTCCATCTTCAACATCTCTACCTCCGGAACCCACGCCACCACTAACCATTCTAGAGGTTCAGAATTCAACGTCCCTGAGAATTTATGATGAGCTAATCTGGTACATAAACCATCTGCAAAACTAAAAAATTTCCAACAACAAAGCACTTCAAAACTCTTCAGTAATCATTTTAAAGCCATATCACAGTTCATTCCCAATAATGACAGAAAAATATCTGAACTTTGCGACCAATAATACTAAGCCATGTCACAATGAATAAGTAAAGAAACAATTCCCAGTTGTGCTCGTAACAAATTTTTTAAACTAAATTAATCGAACTTGAATCATAATCGAAAACTTCTGATTCCACCATTTGCTACCCAGCAAGCCAATCCCACCATACTCTGTTAGTTACAGAGACATTTATGTATACAACTAATAACAAGTCTACAGTAATGTAATATTTTTTATTACTTACTTAAAATGAGTTAAGTATCAAAGTGGTCATTGAAGTGAAGACCATATATCATTTTCATCACTGATCTCAACGGGGTATCGTTTCAATCACTAAAATCATCATAAACATCAAATAGATAACTCTAAATATGTGTTCAAAAAGTAAAAATAATTTATATCGAGTTCTACACATATTTCTTGAATGCTACCACAACCAAATGAAAAGTTATGAACTCTAGTATTTATGACATTATATTTAGATTTTTAAAAAATTATTTACTATTTATTTTTAATTTTATAGTTATTTAATTTTATTTAATTAAAAATAAATAGTAAATGAATTTTTTAAAATCTAAATAAATTATCTGAAATACTAGAATTCATAACTTTTCATTTGGATGTAGTAGTATTGAAGAAATATGTGTAGAACTCGAGAAAAGTTATTTTTACTTTTCGAACACATATTTAGAGTTATCTGTTTGATGTTTATGATGACTTTAGTGATTGAAATGATACCCCGTTGAGATCAGTGATGAAAATGATATATGGTCTTCACTTCAATGACTAATTTGATACTTAACCCCTTGACCTTTTAACTAAGGGATACTAACTTAAATTTATGTAACCTCAAATAAGTCACTAAATGAATCTTGGAAGAAGATCTATGGATCATGGATCATGGCTCAAGACATTTTGAAGATAGGTTGAAAAATAAAAGAGTTGCAGAAATGAAGTTGAAATTAGTCAAGTCATAATTCGAGAAGTACAAATTGGTTTGTTTGAGAAGTCATCAATTCGAGAAGTGCTACATTGGAGATTCGAGAAGTGAAATGTATTTATTTGAGAAGTAAAGAAATAACTACTTCGAGATATCCTAATTAGTGAAGTCAAAATACACTAATTAGAGATGTCTGGAATTAGAGAACTGTTAGGAACTATGTTGTTTCTTGATGATAACTAGATTAACTTAGTGAAAATTGTATAAGTAAAAATGTAGCCTTCAACGGATAGCATGCTTTTGCAGTATCCGTAGAAGGGTAGTTTATCTACGGATAAGACTCAATGTAGCATGCTTGTGTAATCCTGATGTACAATCCTAAGATGCAATCCTGATATGCAATCCTGATGTACAATCCTGATGTGCAGTCCTGATGTGTATCCTGATGTTGAAGTTGAAGTATTAGTTTTTAGGCTGAATAAGTCATGTTGACTGTTAATGGATATGTAGAATAGGGAGACTAATTGTAAATAGTATATGCCTTGTAATTTTACATAAGTGAAATTAACTGTCTACGGATAGCAACACTAGCCTTCTACGGATGTGGACAATGTAATGTCTAAGGATAGCAGTACTAGTTGTCTATGAATGTAATCAAGATACTCTCAACGGATACAACTCAAATGGCTTCTACGGATGCACATTGTACTTTGAAAAGGACAGTTCAGACATTGCACATGGGTTGACAGACTACATAGAGCATGTAAACCAGTATTTCTGGAAAACTCACGAGAAGAAGTAGCATTCTGTTTTGTCCAGTCAAAATTAGCATTTCTATAAAAGACAATCAGCCAAGAAGGGCAATCTACCAACACATGGACCATTACTCAGAATGGAGAAACAAGGATCTTGAACAGATTTACTTTTTGTATTATTGACTGTTCAAAATATCTAGTGAACTTGGGATATATAACCAAGTGTAACATAATTCTAGAAGAAGAGAAATCTGTTAGGCAATTTAGAGAGCTCAAAGCTATATCCTTTGGAAATTGCTGAAGCTAGAATTGTGTGTATGCAGCTGTGTGTTTATTCATAAACATCACAGAGATTTCTTCAAATAAAAATTTCTCAGGTGGATAAATCAATCCACCTGAATTTTTAATTCTTGTGTTACCTTATCTTGTTTATTTTTCTGTTCTTAAATTTACTTTCATATTTCCACTATCAAGAACTAAAGAATTTTTAAAGATTGTATTCAACCCCCCTCCCCCCTTCTACAATCTTAATTCATTGTCTGGGAATAACAATTGGTATCAGAGCAAGCTTCTAACACACAAGAAGTTTAAAGATCTAAAGACATCAGAATCATGGGTCAGAAGGATTATGGAGTTAAAATACCAGTTCTTGATAGAGAAAATTATTTTCACTGGAAAGTAAATATGTGTCTACATCTAATGTCTAAGGATGAAGGATATGTAGAGTGCATAGATCATGGCCCTCATGTACCAATGAAGTCAAACACCTCAATAGCTCAAGCACCTGCAGGAGCTCCAAACACCATTCCAAAGTTACATTCAGAATGGACTCTTGAGGACAACATTGCAGTTCATAAAGATAAGAAGGCCATGAATATTTTGTTCAATGGTCTTAATTCTGACATGTTTGACAATGTTATTAATTGTTTACAGCAAAGGAGATTTGGCACACTGTCCAGACCATCTGTGAAGGAACAGAGCAGGTAAGGGAAAACAAGATGCAGCTCCTCATACAACAGTATGAACACTTTCACTTTAAGAGTGGAGAATCTTTGAATGATACTTTTACTAGATTTCAAAAATTGCTGAATGGATTGAAGTTGTATGAGAGGGTTTATCAAATCAAAGATTCAAATCTTAAATTTCTCAGAGCCTTGCCAAAAGAGTGGAAGCCTATGACTGTTTCCTTGAGAAACACTCAAGAGTATAGGATTTTACACTTGAGAGGTTGTATGGAACCCTAAAAACATATGAGTTGCAAATGGAGGAGGATGAGGAAATTGAGAAGGTCCAAAAGAAAACTGGATTTGTTGCCTTAGTAGCAAGTGTTGAAAAGGCTGAGGACATGAAAGAAGAAGCTGCTGAAACTACACCAAGCACAAGTGCTTGTGAAGGTAGGACTGAATCAAGAAAGTGCAAAGGCAAGATGAAATGGATGAGCTAGATGAACATTTAGTTTTTCTGTCAAGAAAGTTCTCAAAGCTCAAGTTCAAGAGAAACCCTGAGGTGTCCAAACCATTCAGAAAGGACTTTCAATTAAACAAAAACTATGTTGAAAGGTCCAAGTTTAAAAGTTTCAATTGTGGAATGGGAGGTCACTTTGCTAATGAATGCAGAAAACCAAAAGCTGAGAAGAGTGACAGGAAGTTTGAGTCTGTTGACTAAATACTTTGATCTTCTCAAGCAAAAAGGTAGATCATTCATCACTCAGGATTATGACTGGGCTGAAGATGGGAATGATTCTGAGGAGGACACTGAATTTGTGAACCTTGCACTGATGGCTGATTCAAGCGAGCAGGAGGCCAGTTTATCTTCCAATCAGGTAATTACCACCAATGTCTCTGAGCTTTCTACTGAGAAATGTAATAGTGCAATTAATGATATGTCCACTGAATTGTACCATATGCGTATTTCTCTTAAATCACTTATAAATGAAAACACCAGGATTAAAGATGCTAATCAGTTTTTAAGTGATAGGAATGTTGTTCTAGAAACTCAATTTATTGAGTTTGAGAAAATGAGACTAGAGTGTCAAGTTGCCAAGGATGATTTGTTGATTGTGCTAAAAAGAGAAGAAATTCTCAAAGCACAACTAGCTAAAGAACATGAAACAATTGCTAGATGGACTGATTCCAGGAATGTTGCCACAAACATTATTAAGGCTCAAGGTGTGGATACATTATACAAGGAATTAGTAAGAAAAGATAACAAGAAACTAGATGTTGAGTATCTAGAAGATGAAACATCTACGGATAGTGATCATCCGTTGATGGGTAACACCTCTACGGATGTGACTTGTCCAAAGAAGTGTACATCTAGTGTTAGTCAAGAGAAACTTGAGAAGCTGAACAAAAAGTATGGTCCAACCAGCAACAAAATTGTTCAGGGAGAGTGTAGCAAAACCAAAGCTAAGGATGTTAACATAGGCCACTTGTCCAACAAGCAATTGAAGGGCAAGTTAGAAAATATAGAGGTCAAGGCTGAGGTGAAAAAGAAAAAGAACAGAAATGGTACGGTAGGGATTAACAAACATAGCAACTATACACCTGACAAGTATGCTCCTAGGAAAACTTGTGTAAAGTGTGGTAGTGGTAATCATTTATGTACCAATTGCAAAACTGTTAAAACTTCATCTGTTCAAATGCCAATGCATGTACCCAATATGCCTATGCCTGCTATGCACAACATGTTTGCATATACTGATCATGCATCAAATTTGTATGCCAACATGCCATTTGTTTCAAATCCATATATGAATGCATTCACAATGCCACAAATGACATGGAGCATGCCACACATGAACACTATGTATGCACAACATCCTCAAATGTCTGCATCAAACATGTATGCATATGAACATCCTCAACATGTTGTCTCTCAGAGGTCAACACCCAGGGTCAAGGTTGATTTAACTCAACCTGAGATTAAGGTGCAAAATGACAAGAAAGGCAAAGTTAAAGCTAACAGGAAAGGACCCAAGGAAACTTGGGTACCAAAATCAACTTGATTTGATTTTGTTGTGTGCAGGGAAACAGAAAGAATCTATGGTACTTAGACATTGGCTGTTCTAGGCACATGACTGGAGATTCTACCCTGCTCACATAGTTTGTGGAGAAAGCTGGCACTAGCATTACCTTTGGAGATGACATCAAAGGTTACACTAAGGGATATAGCTTGATTTCAAAGGAAAATGTCATCATTGATGAAGTAGCACTAGTTGATGGACTTAAGCACAACTTGCTTAGCATCAGTCAACTACGTGATAAAGGTTTCTCAATATCATTCAATCAAGGAGCCTGTGTTGTTTCAAACAAAGAAAACAACAATGTGGTGTTGACTAGCGACAAAAGAGGTAAACAATGTGGTGGTGTCAATTCAACAAGTTCAGATTCTATCACTTGTCTTCTAAGTAAAGCAAGTAAAGATGAGAGTTGGCTATGGTACAAAAGATTGTCACATTTGAACTTCAAGTCAATGAATGATTTGATAAGAAGAGACCTAGTAAGAGGACTTCCTCAGTTGGAATTTTCCAAGGATGGACTTTGTGATGCTTGCCATAAAGGGAATCAAAAGAAGATTTCTTTCAGAAGCAAGCTAGACTCATCAATTGAGCAACCTCTACAGCTGTTACACATGGATTTATTTGGACCATTAAATGTCATGTCCATCTCAAAGAAAAGATACTGCCTTGTGATTGTGGATGATTTTTCAAAGTTTACATGGACATACTTTCTACATTCTAAAGATGAGGCAAGTAAAATCATAATCAATCACATCAAGGCTGCTAACAATCATCCTGATCTCAAAGTTAGAAGAATCAGGAGTGACAATGCAACTGAGTTCAAGAATTCAATAATGACGCTGTTTTGTGAGGAGAATGGAATCATTCATGAGTTTTCTGCAGCCAGAACACCACAACAAAATGGAGTGGTGGAAAGGAAAAATAGAACTCTAATTGAGGCTGCAAGAACAATGCGAGGAGAATCAAAGTTACCTACTTATTTCTGGGCTGAAGCAGTTAATACTGCATGTTTCACTCAAAATATCTCTTTGATCAATCAAGCAAAAGGGATGACTCCATATCAGATGCTCAAAGGAAAGAAACCATCCTTGAATTTTCTACATGTCTTTGGATGCAAATGTTTTGTATTGAGAAATCAAGGTGAAAATCTTGGAAAATTTGAATCAAAGGCAGATGAAGCCACTTTTGTGGGATATGCAGCTGGAAAAGCCTACAGGGTTTTCAATCACATAATCAACATTGTTATGGAATCTGTACATGTTGTTTTTGATGATGCCAGAATTCAAGGTCTCACTGATGAGGGTTTTCATGAAACTCTCATGTTTGAGAATGAGGTGGAAGGTATGTTTTATGAAGATGAAGATGGTGATTATGAGGATGAATTAATCCCTCCAGGAATGATTATTTCAAATATGGATAACTCAAGTTCAAATGATCCATCCATAGAAGGGACAATTAGAGCATTCGTATGAAGCCAAATTGGAGCATACGTAGGGAGCCAAATTGGAGCATCCGTAGGAAGCCAAAATGGAGCATCCGTATGTAGTATTTTTGAAGCATCCGTAGGTGGATCACAACACAGGGTTACCACCTCAATAAACTCAGGGGGAGTTTCTCTGAGTCAAGGATCAACCTCACATGATCATGCTTATGAGAATGATGCTACATCTTCAAGACCTACACCTGCAACAAGAAGAAAATGGACAATGGATCACCCATTTGAACTGATCATTGGTGATACATCCTCAAATGTCCAAACTAGAAGAGCTACTCAGGATGAATGTTTATACAATAGCTTTCTTTCACAAGATGAACCAAAGAAAGTTGAGGATGCTCTTTTAGATCCAGATTGGGTGTTAGCTATGCAGGAAGAGCTAAACCAATTTGAGAGAAACAAAGTATGGAAGCTGGTACCCAAACCTAAAGACAGAGGGGTTATAGGAACAAAGTGGGTATTCAGAAACAAGATGAATGAAAATGGCATTGTCACAAGGAACAAAGCAAGATTGGTTGCTAAGGGCTATTCTCAAGAAGAATGAATAAATTATGATGAAACATTTGCCCCTGTTGCTAGATTGGAAGCAAAAAGGATATTCCTAGCCTATGCAGCTCATGCCAATTTCAAGGTTTATCAAATGGATGTCAAGAGTGCCTTCTTGAATGGGGAATTGGTAGAGGAGGTGTATGTCAGTCAACCTCCTGGTTTTGAAGATCCAAATTATCCAGAATTTGTCTACTTCCTACTCAAGGCACTCTATGGACTGAAACAAGCACCTAGAGCCTGGTATGACACTCTGTCATAGTTTCTTTTAGAGAATCACTTCACTAGAAGTACTGTTGACAAAACTCTTTTCTTTAGAAATGTTAATGGCTCTAGTATACTTGTTCAAATTTATGTAGATGACATAATCTTTGGGTCTACAGATGAGAAGCTTTGCAAAAGGTTTGCCAAACTTATGCAAAGTAAATATGAAATGAGCATGATGGGTGAACTTACCTATTTCCTTGGCTTACAAGTTAAGCAAGTGAAAGAAGGAATCTTCATTAGTCAAACTAAATACATCTTTGATCTTTTAAAGAAGTTTGATCTAATGGATTGCTCTCCTGCTAAAACACCCATGCCAACTGCCACTAAGCTTGAATTGAATACTAAGGAAAAATCTGTGGATATTTCAAGCTATAGAGGCATGGTAAGCTCACTTTTATATTTAACAGCTAGTAGACCTGATATTATGTTTGCTACATGTCTATGTGCTAGATTTCAGGCTGATCCTAGAGAGTCTCGCTTAATTGCTATCAAGAGGATTTTCAGATATCTCAAGGGAACACCAAACCTTGGCATTTGGTACCCTAGATAATCTGGTTTTGATCTAATTGGTTATTCAGATGCAGACTATGCAGGTTGCAAGATTGACAGAAAAAGTACAACATACACCTGTCAATTTCTAGGAAATAAGCTTGTTTCATGGTTCAGTAAGAAGCAAAATTCCGTCTCTACTTCTACAGCTGAGGCAGACTATATTGCAGTTGGAAGTTGTTGTGCACAGATCCTTTGGATGAAAAATCAACTAATAGACGATGGTCTAACAGTTAATAAGATTCCAATCTTCTGTGACAACACTAGTGCAATTGCCATAACTGAGAATCCAGTGCAACACTCAAGGACCAAGCACATTGACATAAAGTATCACTTCATCAGGGAACATGTGATGAATGGTACTGTGGAACTTCATTTTGTTCCAAGTGAGCAGCAAATTGCAGACATTTTTACCAAGCCACTTGATGAATCAACATTCTCAAGGTTGGTAAGTGAGCTAGGTATGCTTAACTACTCTTAATTTATTTAAATGTCTGATAATTTGTATTGCAACCAGTGTCAACATGATTTTCATGAGAATTAAAACTCTCTGAAAAAGAAGAATTTTGTCTAAGTCAAAATTTCTCCCTCTACGGATATTCTTATCCGATGATGGTTATTTTTTTTAACACTGGATTTTCTCTACGTCTACGAATATTGCTTGTAACACCCCCATATCTGGGTTGTTATCTAGATTAGCTAGTTTGGGACGCAGCATCTAGCTAGGATGATTAGCTAGTTTGTTTAAACCTTTCCATTGAAGATCTCTCGTTGATGGGGACAATCGGAGTAGACTTATGCAATCAATCAATTATAACCCAACTAACGTCATGGTTCGATTTGGTCCTTGGTAATCCTACCACAAAATCCATTACAATAACTTACATTCCCATCCTGGAATCTCTATGGCTGTGATAGTCCACTAAGTCTCTGATTTCATTCTCGGACATGTCTAGCGTTTACTTAATAATCGATCACATTCTTCTTTATATCCGGCCACCAATAATATCTTCTTAATCTCTACGTAATCTTAACTTCAAACTTCATCCTTTCAATTTCCCTTAGTAGTTGTCCCGAAGAATTTGCATCTCAATCTCTTTTGTCTATTTAAAGTGCCAGCGACCATATTGGCCTTTCCTTAGTGATAGTGAATTTCACACTCAAAGTCTTTGGTCAGTTTCAACTATAATCTCTACCTTGAGTCACTCGTTTCTATGTGAAGATATACTAAAGGCTATTGTGGAAAAGAAAAAAAAATCCACATTTCTCCATTAGTTGAAGTCTCCAAATTTTCAGTGCGAACATAATCGCGGCTAACTCCAAGTCAGGTGTGGGATATCTTATCTCATGCTGCTTAAGTTGCTTAGACGCATAACTATAATTCATAAAGTCCCTTCTATCACAAGTATTTCTAACAACGGGGTTGTTACTAACTTCTACGTCAATCCTTTAAACTCTATTCATTCAATCCATGGATACATCCAAATATCTTCTATGAATACAATAATCAATTTGTCCAGAAACTTTATCCTTTAAATCCATAAAGGCTGCTGACGTATTAGTCCGTCCAAACAACATCATCCGCAAATTCAAAATTCATAATGGTCATATCGGCGCGAAAGGCCATCTTTGGCACATCACTTTGGTAAGTCTTAAGGGGGTGACTATCTATCCTCAAACCTATCCTTGAAAATTAAATTATTTCCTTTAATTGGTCAAACAAATCATCCTTTATTTGACAAGAAGTATCTATTCCTTATGGTTAGTCCATTCAGCTCTTGGTAACCTAGGTACAGTCTTATACTGTCATTCTTCTCTTAGCACACAAAACTGGTGTACTCCTATGTGACACAATGAGTCTTATTTCCTATACTTGAGTAACTAATTCCTTCATCTCAGCGGTGGCAATGGATATGGGTCTTAAATACTGACGCCATCCCTGGCAATAAATCAATGGCAAGTCCCATGCCTCGATCAGGTGGTAGTTCCTGGAGATTGTAAAAAAAAAATACGTCCATGAATTTATTTAAATTGGGGTGCCCGTTATATTTGGTATCTCCCTATTTGCATCAATTTGCATGTGCTCAATAAGTTCCACATTTTTGCCGCAACAATCTCTTTGTTTGTACTAACATCATAAACTTCGTAGTTCACCTCCGTCCTTAAAGGACAACTCCCCCTTACTGGGCAATCCACACTTTAACTTCTTATCTCCTCAATCAATTTGCACATCGTATTTGATCAATCAGTTTATTCCCAAAAATTCATCGGATCCTTCCTTTTTGAAGGAAAATAAATCAACGTATATTGTTGCCTTAAAACCTCAATTTCACATTATTGGCAAACAAGGTTCACCAAGATAATTTCATAGTTTACTAATTCTATTTCTATTTCTATTTCTAGGGTTCCATAGGATTTCCATATATGTGGCTCCCTCATTAGTCCTCAACTCATATTCCTCTATAGTTCTTTCTTTCTAACTCATTAAGCTTCTATCATAGTCATTTCTTAATCAACGTATCGCCATCAGTCATTTTGAATACTCCGTCATTCTGAATTTCCAACATACCGAACAAACCTTGAAAATTTTCGCAGTCTCGATTCATACTTTGTCGTACTCATCTACTTTTATTCTAGTTCTAAAACTTCAACACTTTATCTCTTTCAAAATACTATGGAAAATACTTGCATGGTACCAAGAATATTTCAAGCACATAATATGTTATAAAAACTAAAAACTTTGTAAGAATTCTCGTTGAGTGGGCGACCTTGTTAAGTCTCAATAAATTTATCCTTTAGGAATTTCATCATCAATATACATTGCATATAAAATGCGTTGTGAACTCACTTAAATAAATTTGACCGAAAGTTGAACTTAGTGGAACAATAACTAGTCCATTTCAAGAAACATTAACAACTAGCTGAACAAAATTTGCTAGTTTGATTAGTTTGGGACGCAACATCTAGCTAGGATGATTAGCTAGATTTTCATCATATCGTTAAAATTTCAACTAGTTAGAACAATTAACTAGTCACTCATAATGGCATATACAATTAGCCAGTTTCAATCTACTAGTACAAAATCTCGACATCGTAGTCAAAGAAAGAAAACAAAATTTTGACTACTCGGATAATGAATTGAAAAGAAGAGTAAATAAGTTTGGGTCGAATAAAGTAATTATAAACTTTGAATAGAATATAAGCTTTGAATAGAAAGTTCTTGGTATCGGAACAATCGATAACCTCCCATCAAATATTTCTCATCAGTGAAATGGTCCACCCAAAGGTGTCTCAGTACATATACTTTATCAACTTCTTCAATAGAATTGAATTCGGACTACCAATATCAAATTGATATCCTTTCTACGATTTCAACATCTGATTTACAAATCTCATCTTAAATAAAAGAAAATAATTCACGAGGAATCTCTAAATAATAGATCCTCTATGTTTAAACAAATAGTTAGATATTTATGAACTCGACTGAGGAGTCCAAATATGAAAAAAAATCGAATATTAAGATAATCGTTAAAGAATATTCGTCAAATAATTAAGGAAACATTAACTGAACATTCCTTAGATAATTGAAAGAATAAAGAATAAAAATATAGACCTAGAAGGATAGATGAATAATGGTTCCCTCTTCCGGTCGTCATAGGGCACGAACAAAGCGCTCCGGTGAGTAATGGTAACTTAACTCTGCGTATTTAAACCTTAAAGGTAATTGGAGGAGAAAGAAAAAGAAATAAAATGAATATAGCAGTTGTTGGTTGCATCCCAAGTTTGAATTAGGAAACTGGAAGGGCTACCTGACATGAACTAATCAGATTGAGTAGTGCACCAGCAAGTAGATACCGAAAATTCAATGGTCATCATAATTTCTAACATCACCAGTACGAGGATGATCACCTCTCCTCACCTTCATAATATAGGATACTAACTAAATGGTCTCTCAAAATCATATCAAATTCATTTAATAGCTTAGGGGGTCCACAAACACATCTGTCATTCCCCTATAGTTACCCAATATTGGTGTCTTCCACGGTCGAATCGATATGTCCACCGAAGATGGAGGTCTACTCATTTAATATATACGTAGTCTCTAATAAGAGTTGTATCGAAAGAATCCAATTCCAGACTCAAGGGCCTTCCTCTCGGTAGGTTCTAAGATTGCCGTAGTTCTCGTTGCAACCATATGCACTTCATTAAAGTCATACCATCGATTCCCAACGTTCTTGATCGCTAAGTTGAACCATCACGGCCTATCGTACGAAGCATACTCATGACGTCGTCTAGCGCACTCGTCTTATGATAACGTTCTCGTGATATATATATACACAATCTTCCTCGAGGGCCACAAAATCCTCAATGGTGTAGTAGACACTATCTCTGGTAGAGTCATCGCTCGCGGGGATTTGAAGCCTCATAAACAATAAATGCCTTAATTAATCCAGGTAACTAAGTAACCTTAATCGCGTAAAAAGTTTAAACATCTTGGTTCTCACATATGTCGCCTCCTTAAGGGCAACTATGAAGGACTATGAGTTCAAGTTTTGCTCTAGTCAACTCAACCAATAGTATGGGCTATACCTCCTCTATCAAAACTGCTCTTGAGACTCTACTCGGCGTCTTATAACAATATCCTCGATAAATCACATACAATTCTAACTCCCTTCTCATCATCCTAATGACCTCTAAAGATTTTATCGGTCCTACTATAAGACCTCAAGTAAACATTCTGATCTTAAGTTTCTCAATGGCACTACATTCGGTACTCCAATAACGAACTCTTATTTAGACATCACTCTTAACACTCTCGTCTCTGAGTACTATAACCTAAAGCTCTGATACCATTTCTGTAACACCCCCAGATCCGGGGTTGGAGATCCGGGTTGTCACGCCCTCAATTCCAACAATAATACATGTACTAGCTCAACAATCCAATAATATAACACCAAAAGACCCCAATCTCTTACACACACCAGTTATAGCTTCAGAAACGAGTCACATAAGTAACATTAGTTATTACAACCAAATGTACTATCCAGGATCTCACTAATAGTAGTTGAACCCATGCAACTTACTTCTGCATTAACCATTCTGAATTGGACTACCTCAAGGTTGAATCTTCCACTTCCCTTCTCTTGTAGTACGAAATAACTGACTAGGTTCTCTCTTTACTGAAAGTTAATATAAATTAAAGCAAGAATGAGCGAAAGAATGCTCAGCAAGTATCCCATAATAAAATAAATAGTTTCACAACTACAAAGTCTGAAATCCAATAACCTTTGTTGGTATAACAACCAAAACCTTTAAGGTATAACATTTGAGTTAAAAATACCATATAGTTCAAAATACTGTACGAGGAATAGTAAGATTCCACAATATCTGAAAATAACATATAGTTCGAGATACTATATCAGAAGTCTAAACACTTCCCACCAAAATATATAATCTGCAGCAGATAAAAATAACTTTAAACATTTTTGTAAAATTTAGAAATCCTTTGTTAGCACATCATAGACAAAGGTTTAAAGTAATCTTTTCGTCAAAACATGCCATACAGTTCACATACTGTATGAGGTATAATACTTTGTTAAAATATTATTAACAACTTTCTGTAACCGGTATCTAACCGTGGCTAAAAAACATTTCTGAAATCCAATATTTGGAAAACAAAATAGGGTAACTGTCAGGGCTACGCATGGGTACACGATGATCAGTCGTAGTACCACGTTAATTCTCTACTAGTAGAAGGATACCCCGAAGGTCTCATACCCTAGCCAGCTGTGGGCTTTTAAACTGGACCGGCGTCACCAGGCCTCTTACTCATTAGTCACATACATGGCGACATCAAGGCCATAATTAATGGATCGCTCCCTGATAACGGATTCCACCGGACTGACGTCACCCAGCCTCTTATTATCATTTCCCATGGCGACATCAAGGCCACAATTAGTTGCTGGACCGTGCGTTACTCGGCCACTTATGCGGATCAGTTCTCTCCTATCTATCACTGGAACGGATGTTACTCCGAATTCCCCAAGCATATGCATGTTGATAGGTTTTCATAATAATACTGTCACTTCCGGATTAATCATGGAAGTGGGTTACAATGTGGGTTGACCGCTGTCAACTGACTTCGAATATTAAATATAATACTTTGAAATCACGACCTGGGAGTTTGGTAAAATATACTGGTTCTGATAATTCAGAAACCCAAAACATAACTATTTTCGATGAAAGAGGCAAGTGAACTCCTAGGTTTACTTCTTGAGATGGATTCCCAATTTTTAATAAGTCAAAGGACAATTATAAGAGTTTGAAGTAATTTAATAAATCTAAATAAAATAGTTGGGAACCCCTACCATAATCAAATAAACTTTCTGTAAGTCAGAAAACATTTTAAATAACTATTGGAACTTACGTAATATTTAAATAAGGTTCTATGATTTTTAAATAATATTTGGAATATTTAATAAACATTCAAATAATAAATATTGAATTACTATTTAATAAATCCGTACTTAAATGAATATTCAAAATAATATTCACTTACTCAAATAAATGCCCAAATAATATTTAATCAATAATTGAAATATAACTGTCCATGAAAACCTCCAGCTTTTTATGACAGTGATTCAAAACAAAATAATACGTTGACTCCCGGTCTAAGTTTTAAAACACGATTCACTTGCTCTACTCTAAGAGCCTTCACAAAACCCGGCTTATAACTATCATAACGTATAGCTTATAAACCAATCACAATTTACGAGGTTCAAGTACAACAACAATATTATATTTTCAAAATATAACAGAAAGCATTTGAAAGCTTATACGATAAGTAAACCAATTCGTGCATTTGTAGCAGTCATATCGCAACAATAACAGTTTAAAAATATAGCCGAATACTAGAGCTTCAGGTTTTGGAGAAACTTGCATGATACTTGGAACAAAGAGTATACATAAATATTTGAACAACCAAGTATTATACGTTCGAAAATATACCAACTCTGAACAATAGAGTAATGGTTAGTAAACTTGCCTGGAAATCCCGAAGTAGTAGTAAGTCTCAGGTTGGTCCAGAAATCTAGAATCAACACAAGGTTCAAGATTAATAACTTAAACGCTTTCACCATACTAAGTATATACTAACTCAAGTACAAAGTCCATTTTCAAGTTAACTCCTTAAGATCCTCTACTCGAGCATGCTCGCTCACGCATTTTTATAAAAATGAGATTTAATCCTTTTAACACGAAAGCTTTTCGAGGGTCTTCCTAAACGTACCTAGCATGTTATCACAAAGTTTCACATTTTATTATGACCTCTAAGTGGTTCGATCATAGCCTCAAAGTTGACTAAGTGGTGTGGTTTGGTTTTACGAACGCCTTACACTAAAACGCATGTTTCTTCTAAACCGTAAATCATAATGACATGATTCATGCACTCACGTAAACTACAAACAAATCTCTACACACTCATGTTCATCACTGAACCAAAATAGGCAGTTAGGTTTTCGGATTCTAGGTAGTTTTTAGCGTTACAGAAAATCGGGCATTACGTCGGCTTAAAACTTAACATTTCCGAGATTCAAATCTCATTCCAATTCACCACCCATCATCATACACATCAATTACAACACTTAACATCCATTATCAATCTTAAACCGAGCCAAACCAGTTGGTATCACATTCAAAATCCACCCACAACTCATCCAACAACTAAACAAACTACATAATCCACTTACTCATGACCTTAACAATACATTCATGCTTCCATCTTTCAATTATAAACATAAAACTCAACAAAACACTATTCATCATCTTCTTTAACTTAATAAAAGAGATATCTAGAGTTCATGGGTGAAAGAGATGTTACCCTAGATGCGAAGAGATTGGAAAGGGCTTCGATTCGAGTGGCAGAACACGAGAAACAAGCAAGCAAGCATTCCATCTTCTTCTTCTTCTTCCATTCGTTTTTTTCGTCAAGAAATGGAGGTGAGGAGCTGCTCCCTTTTGTGTGTGTAATGTGTGGTGGAGGTGTGGTGATGGTAGATATTTTGTTTTAACAAAATGCAAGTTAATCCTTCAAGTTTGGTTAAGCTTACAAGCTTCTTTAACATACTTCTTCCACCAATTCATTTCTTTCCCTTTTTCTTTTAATACATATCTTCTTCTTTATTTCCTAAGTCATAATATGTCCAAGGTTGCTCCTTCAATCGGATTTTCGATTCTCGTTTTTGTTTGCGATTTCTGACTACGCGATTAGTAACCGTTTATTATTCCTGAACTTCCGCTGAAATATATGATCAATCGGAGACTATAAAATTTTACTATTCACCTTGGAGTACTATTCATCAATGTTACTATTCATCCTTGTTTTTGTTCCTCTTGAAACGATTCGAAAATATTTCCTAAACAGAGCGAATAAAACTCTACGCGATTCTCGTAGTGAATAGTAACTATTCACTATTCGTCCTAACAATCGAATACTTAATTAAAATGGTTCGAAAGTGAATCTTGGAATATAAATGGGATTTATATACTCTCATTTGTGTCGCCTTGTTCTGTTACCGCTTTAATCTCGTTGAACGTTCGCAGGGTTTTCTTAAGTGTTCTATCGAAGTAGTTTACCGTAAACGTTCTTGATATCTTAATTCCTTTACTAAATCCCTATCCATGGAATTGATAATATAAAATCCTCCAATATATTTAAATAATGATTAATCCATCAGTCATAGGTGAAATTTCGGAGAAAACCGAAAATGCTATTCTTCTAATTCTGATAGCTTCTGCATTCACTCATTTACATAGTAGCTTACTAATATGACTTCGAAAGTTCATTATCCCGACTCGTACATAGGGTGGTCTGAAAATTTTCTAAATGACAAAAATTACTATTCATCAGTGGTTTTTTATTTTATTTTAAATAAGCATAAAATTTGGGGTTATTACATTGCTTTTTACTCCTCTACGGATGTCGAATCTCAAAAGGTAAAATCATATCCGTAGATAATGTAGTTTTAATCATAACCGTTAAAGTCACAATCATATCCGTAGTTACATGCGTACAGTACTTTTTAAACTCATTACTTTTAAACTCTTATTTTCCTGCCAAATCAGATAATTTCTTCCAAGTATTCTGATTTTCTTAGTGAATTATTTTGGGGGAGTATAAATTTATTTTTACTCCTAGTTAATCATTTTCTATCAATTTCCAAAATTCACTAAGGCAAGAACTCATCTTCTCTCTCAAAGCAAAAATCTCTCTCTGTAATTCCAAGCTTAACATCAATGGCACCAACCAACAAGACTATGTCTCTCACTGGTTTCACATATGAGAAGAACAACTTCACAGCACTGGTGGACTTCGAAGAGAAGAACACATCATATCACACTATGATGAGGTTTCTCCAGAACTGCAAGCTCTCAAAGGCAATGTTCGAAGCCCTCAAACTATACTTTGAGGTGATTGAAGCCATCTGGGAATCATCTGTGTTTGATTCTGTCAATGCTACTATCACCTTTGTTCTTCAAGGTAAGGAATATGTGATTAATAGTGATGTCATTACTGCTTGCTTGAATTTGCTTGAAAATAATAGGTTAGAAAAGCATAGTGATACTGATACTGATACTGTTAACATGCTGAATTCGATTAACTATGATTTGCCTACGGGTAATTTAAGTAAGATTCAGAGAAGTGGTATGGTTAAATAATGGAGCTTTTTCTTTGATTCTATTCTTAAGGTTTTATCTGGTAAAATTAGCAAGTATGATGCAGTTACATTTTCTATGCTTGACATTGCTTACATGCTTTTGACTGATAGCTATTATAACCTAGGGTCCTTGATTCTTTTTGAACTTGGTGCTAAACTAGGGAATACAGCATCTAGAAGTAAGAATGTATACTATGCTAGATTCATCATGTTGCTAGCTAACCATGTAGAGAATAACCTGGTGATCCAATTCCCTGCCAACTCCAAAGAGTGTTGGGTTCAAAATAAGAGAGTCCTTGAGGACTTGAATAGGCTGAACTACAACAAGGAGGTACAATTGGTGTATCTACCAATTTTCAATGCAGCTCAGAAGGTACAGGTAAGTCAGGTAATTTCCTCAATTGTACCTTCCTCCATTGTCATTTCTTTGATTTCAAGTGCCACCGTGGAGGCTGGAACTGTCCAACAGCCTCCTACCCAAGTGGCCACCTCTAAAATTCCAAAATCCAAATCTAGAAAGCCAACCTCAAGTGTCTCTCAAAAAGCACATGTTGTAAAAACTACCAAAACCCTTGAGGGGAGTGTGAAGGTGGTAGTAAGTGGTGAGGGAAGGGGTGGACATCAAAGAAACCCCAAGAACAAGGATGGTGAGATTAGTGTATCCCAGCCAAGCCACCATGTATCTTATCAAAAAGATACAGTGGTTGAAAAGGAAGTTATCACATCCCTAGTGGCATCCTCCCAAAAGGATGTTGCTATTGAAAATAGTCCCTAACCAGGGACACAACACAAGAGGGATAGGGACACCAGAAGCCCTACAGATACAACCAAGGCCTATGAAAGGAGAAAAATGTCTAAAACATCTGGGGTTGCACAGGGATCACACACAGTGCCCATGACACCATCACAAATTCAGTTTGATGTGGCTCCAGTAAATGTGGAGTCACAACCCCATTCTTTACTCATTCAAACTGACACAGAAATTCCAAGCTCACCTACTCTCTCTTTGGATGTGGATATGATTCACACATCAATTCCCGAATCTCCATCTTTAACCTTCTTGGAGAAGCCCCACTCTAAAATTGGTGGTCATCATCTTATTGATGATTTGTTGGACCACCAATCTATCATTTCTAAGACTTTGGCTCCATCTATGGCTCTCAATTTAAAATCAATCTCCACAGATTCAGCCATAGTCTCAATTTCAAAAGCTACTTCTTTTTATTCATCTACGGATATCTCTCATCCGTTGATGAGTGTTTGTCTGTCTACGGATATGCCTCATATTAGCTATCCGTTGACATACATTTCTACTACCTCTACGGATACTCCTTCCACACTTGAACTTCAAACTTCAAATATTACAACTTCAAGTGTGGATGAGTTAGTAGTAGTTCAAACACTCTTAGGACTGAGGACAGGAAGTGAAGCTACTGGGAGTGAGGGGCTGGTTTGCAACCAGGCAAAAGGAGAGGGAGAGAAAGAGGGACAAACTATTTCTTCCAGTCTGGTAAAAGTGAGCATTGAGAGTTCCACCTTAGTAGGTGAAGGTGAGGGTGTGAGGGGTGTGAGCCAGGGGGAGCCCCTGATGCAAGAAAAGAGAAAAAATGAGAGAAAAGCAGGTACATGAGGAATAAGGGTGGAAGACTCAGCCATTGCAAGTGAGTTAAAGGATGTCAGTGATGCAGACATGGAGAGGCTATTCCAACTTGAATATCAACATGATTTGGATCAAGTCAACCTGAATGGTGAGACATTTACTCATCCTGATCCATCCTATCAAGTCTTGGCTGGACAAGGCAATGTGGAGGCAGAAAAGATGTTGAATTTGGTACACACTACTGAATCAATGTCTAGGGCAAAAGAAGCAATCACCAATATGCCTCCAGGAGCTGGTGAAGATTTTGAGTATGATGAAGACTCTGAAGACTTGGAAGAAGACTCAGATAGTGGTGAAGGAGGTGGTGAAGGCCCTTCAACCTTAGGAAGCACACCAGGTTGGTTGTTTGACACGGAAGCCAAATCTGGTGCAATCAACCTGGTGCTCTTAAAGGAATATCAAAAGGCTTCCACTGAGTTTCAATCAGCTAATCCATCCCAGAAGCTCATCTTGTCCAAGTTCATAACCAACCTCCAATTACAGAAGATGCAGTTTCTACATCAAAGGACACAGACAGATGAGGTCAAGGCAATCATTGACAATGTCAAGGACAACCTTAACATGAGACTTGATACTGCATTCCCTCTCTCCATAATCAGGACTATTCAAAGAAGAGTTGTTGAAGACAACACTCTATCTAAGAGTGTGGAATCTCTATCAAGGAGGGTGGATAAAATGGAGGAGAAGCTGGATCTCTTCCTGGAGCAACAAAAACTGCAGACACAGCTCCTCCAACAAATGTTGCAGGCCCCTGGTACTACTCCAAACCTTGATGATAACAAAAATGGGGAGAGTACACTAGTGGTCTCTGAACCAGCTAGGATGGAAGTGGTGAAAACATCTACTAAGGGGGAGGAGATTCCAGAAGTAATAGCTAATCCAAGTGAATTCCAATTCACTATGGTCCCTCCAGACTCAATCAAACCAGGAGAGTTGGATTTCTCTGGTATAAGTGAAGAGGAAGTGCTTGCAAGGCAAAATGAGGTATCTAAAGTCAATGAAGTCATAGAGCAAAGAATTCTCTACACAGAAAGGTTGATCAAATAATCAATTTTTAAAGTTGTGACTTCAACTCTCTTCACAACTACAAAGCCTACCACTACTACAACAATTCTCAAAGTTCTTACTCCTGAGGTTGAGCTCCCAAAAAGTTTCTATGATGCTGAGCCATCTCTCTACAAGGAGTGTGAAGGCATATGGAGTGGTAGGTTTGGTTCTCCAACCAAGAAGCATGGCAAGAATAAACTCCAAGTGGATTTTCCACTTCCCAAGCCAGATGCTAAGAAACTCTTGGGCAAAGACATCAAAGCATTCACGGAGACCAGGGATGTAGAACTCAGACATGGAATGGATGTGATAATCAGGAATGGAAATCCAATTCACATAACAATCAGCCATCCTAGGTTTGTTGAAGCTAAAAGGGAGGAGGTAGCTAGACTTGCAAGAGAAGCCAATCCCGAGGGATACGAGTCTACTCCTGATAAGCAGGCTAGACTAGCCAGTGCGCTGATTGAGGAGCTAGAGAAGGAAGATGTGGCTGAAGAAGAAGTGGTCACTTCTCCTAAGAAAAACAAAGGGAAGACAGTGCCTAAGACAAATCCTATTGCCAAGAGGATAAAATTCAAATCCAAAAGGCCTGTCTCTCCAGAAAAACAAGAAGAGATTGAGAAACCAAAGAGAAGGACCTTCACAATTAATGACATCATCAAATCCTCAAGTACCCTAGTAGAGCCCATGGAGTCTGAGAATTTGGTATTCCCAAATATTATCTTAGAAGCTGAAGGGGAGAAAAGAGCAAGGGAATCAAAGAAGAAAACTCCAAAGGGGCCAATTAAACTTCAAATTGTACCTCAAGTTGTTAAGCCAATAGATGACAAAGCTGATTTTATTTACATTACTGACATACAAAAGTTTACAACACTGGATCTCTTTCTGGATGAAATTATTGAAGTAAGGGGCATTGACAAGCACAAGAATCTTCCAGAAAGATTGGTGTTTGTCTACAAGGGTGGAGTAGAAAGGACATGGCCCTTGCAGAGAATTCTGAATGAAGGATATCCCACATTGGTCAAAGTGTTTTCAAGCTTCAAGAGCTCAAAGGGATTTTCTCCAACTGCAAGGAGCCTAGCGATGAGGAAGATTGAAGGGATAAGAGCTAGTTGGAATCAACCTGAAAGCTTACCAAGGAAATTTAAGATCCCATACAATGGTCAAAGAATCCACCTCCAACCTTATTGGATGATGGAGTTCAGAGATAATGAGGGATGTAGAAGATTCTTCATGCTAGAGGACCAACTTTCTAAGGCTAGTTCTCAATACCTTAGGTGGTTGCAATCCAAGCTAGATCCAAAGATAGTTGAAGAAGACACCTTCTACAGGAAGCTAAAGGAGCAAATTGAGATCAACTATGCCAGACAAGGAAAGAAGAAGGTTCAACCTACAAGAGAGAAAAAGGAATTAAATCTGCTCAGCCTAAAGGAGCACTCTCTATGTACATTTCTCAACTCTTTAGGTTTTCAAATAATGTAGCTTAATACAACTTTCACTGCTTATTGTTTATTTATTATGAGTGGTTTTGTTATCATCAAGACTCTTAATTTATGTCTGATTCTCAACCAGGCATAAATTGGGGGAGATTGTTAGGAACTATGTTGTTTCTTGATGATAACTAGATTAACTTAGTGAAAATTGTATAAGTAAAAATGTAGCCTTCAACGGATAGCATGCTTTTGCAGTATCCGTAGAAGGGTAGCTTATCTACGTATAAGACTCAATGTAGCATGCTTGTGTAATCCTGATGTACAATCATGAGATGCAATCCTGATATGCAATCCTGATATGCAATCCTGATGTACAATCCTGATGTGCAGTCCTGATGCGTATTCCTGATTTGTAATCCTGATGTTGAAGTTGAAGTTCAAGTATTAGTTTTTAGGCTGAATAAGTCATGTTGACTATTAATGGATATGTAGAATAGGGAGACTAATTGTAAATAGTCTATGCCTTGTGATATGGTCAGAAAAGTAATTATAGAAATATAATTGACTAGTCAAACAAAAGGCCGATATTTAAGGCCCGACACCCTAATTATTCATTAATTTCGTAATTAATGAATAGGGAAAATATACAGCTCATAAAAAGAGTCCGAATTATGGCAAATTGGTCAAAGAAGGATCCAGATTCCCAATTAAAGGCAATTAATGAGTCATAGCCTTTATCGACAAGGAAAAAACTTATCCTGCAAGCAATACAATGCTTATCCAATATCAAAAAGGAGACTTATTCGCTAAGACTCCTAAACATACCATAAATACTAGGCTCCAGACGCCTATATAAGGTCCCTGATCCTACAATCAGAACTACGTCTTTGGCTTGATTCTCAACAACTATTTGAGATACGTAGGCATCTTGTGAGGACCGATTTAGTCCGGAAACACGAGTGCAGCCATTAAAGCTCGAAAGCTCATTAATCCTAGCATTAAATTCACAAGTACGTTTTTTAATCCATAACATTTGGCGCCGTCTATGGGAAGACAACAACAACCATGGCAAACACACGAAGAACAGCTCCGGATAATCAAACTCCCGATGATCGCCCTAACACCTATGAGACTGATCAGCCACCACCGACGACTGGCACACAAGGGGCGAATATCCCCACCAACACTCAAGGACCGTGTTAGATATAATTGCTAATGTTTGTTTATCAGTGTTTAAGCAACAGGTACTGACAAGAGTTTATCAGAAGCCAGTCAGAGTTTAGTTAAACTCTGACAGGGTGAAGAGTTTAATTGAAGCCGGTCAGAGTTTATTTAAAGTCTGACAGGGTGATAGTTGAATTAGCTGTCGGTGCTGAATTGAAGATTCTAGAAGCAATATATTCTGAAGATGGAAAGAAGCAGAATATATTGATACAGCTAAGGAAACGGAATAGAAGATAAGAAGCAATCCTTAATTGATAAGTTTTGTATAGCTAACTTGTAGGAATATCAATTAGATAAGGATTGTATGTAGCTGTGTACTATATAAACACAGATAGGTTATCCCTAGAAGGGACACGCAAATATTTATATATTATTCTTGTAACCTAGAAGCTCTTTGTGATTCATTAACATCATAAAGAGAGAAGCTGTTAATATAAATACAGTTTATTGATTCATAAACAGTGTTCTTAATTATCGTTATTCTCATACATACTTGATTATATTGTGTATTCGGCCTAACAATTGGTATCAGAGCCAAGGCTGTTTAATATATACAGTTTTACGATTCAAACACAGTATTAATCATGTCTGAAGAAAATCAAACTGCTCCTAAGGCTGAACAGGTTAAGCCCAATTCTGTGAGTCGATATGAAACAATCAGGGTTCCAATTCTCAGGCCAGTAGAGTATCCGATTTGGAAGGTGAAGATGACCATGTTTCTGGAGGCTACAGATCCAGAATACCTTGACAGAATTAATGATGGTCCTCATATGCCAACTAAATTGTCCCCTGTTGTTGATGGTCAAGCACAAAAGACTGTTCCAAAGGAAAAGAAAGATATGACTCCTGAGGATATCTCATCAATTGCAAAGGATGCAAAGGTTAGACATCTTCTCCACAGTGCTTTAGATAATGTAATGTCTAACAGAGTAATTGGCTGCAAAACTGCCAAAGAGATATGGGATGCTTTAGAAGTCAGATGCCAGGGAACAGGTGCTATTAAGAAGAACAGAAAAACAATACTCACACAGGAGTATGAGCACTTTGATTCAAGAACTAATGAAACCTTGACTGAGACTTATGACAGATTTTGCAAACTGTTGAACGATCTGTCTCTGGTAGATAAGGAATATGAACTTGAAGAGTCAAATCTCAAGTTTCTGTTATCTCTACCTGAAAAGTGGGACTTAAAGGCAACAACAATCAGAGATAATTATGATCTTGCTGATACAGATCTTGATGAGATCTATGGATTGTTAAAAACTCATGAACTTGAGATAGAACAAAGAAACAGGAGGTCCAGCAAGAAGACAAAATCTGTTGCTCTCAAAGTCGAGGAGAAGCCCATCAAGAAGGAATCAACAAGGAAGAAAGCCAAGGGAAAGGCTTTAGTTATTAAATCTGAGAGTGAGTCATCAAACTCTGATGATGACTCAAACTCTGATGAAGCTTCTGACTCTGAGGATGATGAAGAGGAGTTGATGCAAATGGCTGCATTGATGGTGAAGACCTTTAAGAAGATGGGATTCAAGAACTTCAAGAAAGGAAAGAGATTCTCAAGGAAAGATTCAAACTCTGAAAGAAGAAGTTTCAGAAAGTCTGATGGAAAGGAGAACAAGTCTGGCAAGAAGGATAAGTCTCAAATCCAGTGCTACAAGTGTAAGGAGATGGGTCATTATGCTCCAGAGTGCAAGAAAGGCAAATCTGAGAAAGCACTCATCTCTAAAGGCAGAGACTGGGCAGATACTTCAGACTCTGATGATGGAGAAAACTATGCTCTTATGGCAACTGTCAGAGATGAGACTGAATCTTCTGAAAATAAGGGTATAATAGAGAGCACACTTATCTTAGACAGTGGATGCTCAGGACATATGACTGGAAATAAAGCCCTGCTATCAGACTTTGAGGAGAAGGCTGGCCCAAAAGTTTCCTATGGAGATGGCAACATAGGACACACTCTGGGATATGGCAATATTAATCTTGGAAGTGTCATCATCACAAAAGTAGCTCTAGTCTCAGGACTCAAGCATAATCTGTTATCTGTGAGTCAAATCTGTGACAGAGGAAACCATGTAGATTTTCATAATGAATACTGTGAAGTTATCAGTAAATCTACTGGGAAAGTTGTTCTAGTTGGACACAGGCGCAACAATATTTATGAAGCAAGTTTGGTAACAAACTCTGATGGAAAAACAGTGTGTCTGACTGCAAGAATGTCAAATGAAGAGAGTTGGAATTGACACAAGAAGCTCTCTCATCTCAATTTGAACAACATAAATGAGCTTATTAGAAAGGATCTTGTAAGAGGACTTCCAAAATCAATACTCAATCTAGATGGTCTATGTGATTCTTGTCAAAAGGCCAAGCAAAGGAAGTCATCTTTCAAGAGCAAATCTGAATCTTCAGTAGTGGAACCTTATCATCTTCTACATGTTGATCTCTTTGGACCAGTGAATGTGATGTCCATGGGCAGAAAGAAATATGCTCTAGTAATTGTTGATGAATATACTAGATATACATGGGTGTATTTCTTGTCAAAGAAGGATGAAACTGCTCAAACGTTGATGGATCATATAAATCTACTGGACAAAGGATCACAGCACAAAGTCAAAATTATAAGGAGTGATAATGGAACTGAATTCAGAAACTCAATCATGGAAGCTTTCTGCAAGGAAAGAGGAGTCAAACAAGAATTTTCTGCACCTGGAACTCCACAGCAAAATGGTGTAGTTGAAAGAAAGAACAGAACCTTAATTGAAGCTGCCAGAACTATGCTAGATGAAGCAAAATTGCCAACTTATTTCTGGGCAGAAGCTGTTCAAACTGCTTGTTTTACTCAAAATGCAACTCTGATCAACAAGCATGGAAAAACACCATATGAGATGGTGAAAAACAAGAAGCCAAATTTGAAATATTTTCATATATTTGGATGCAAATGCTTTGTGTTGAAGACTCATCCTGAACAGTTGACCAAGTTCGAGTTAAAAGCTGATGAAGGAATCTTTGTTGGCTATCCATTGTCAACAAAAGCATTCAGAGTTTACAATCTGAGAACAAAGGTGATCATGGAATCCATACATGTGTCGTTTGATGACAAGAAAATAATTGGACTTGAAGACAAGGATGGATATGATCAACTACGTTTTGAAAATGAAGATCTATTCTCTGATGATATAAACTCTGATGAAGCAGGGTTGACAAACTCTGACGAAGCGTACTCTGAACCTCTACTGGTAAATACTGGAGAAACTGGAAATTCTCAAATTGAACTAAATAGAGAACCAGTTGAGGGGGAGCGTGAAGAAGCTCAACAAGACACAGCAAGTGAGTCAGTTGAGGAAACTGATTTAAACTCTGACAGCTCAAACACTGAGCCATCCAACTCAGGGGGAGCCTCAGATAATGCAGAAAGTCAACATATGAATCAGGAGAGCATGGATCAAGGGGGAGGATTCAATAATGATGCAAGAAACCACTTACCAACAGCCAGAAAGTGGACACAGGCACACACACCTGATCTCATAATTGGAGATCCTGATGCTAGTGTGAGAACTAGAAGTGCAACAAACAATGAGTGTCTGTATCATGCTTTCTTGTCTCAAACAGAACCAAAGAAAGTGGAGGAAGCTCTTCAAGATGCTAATTGGATTACAGCAATGCAAGAAGAGTTAAATGAATTTGAAAGAAATGAAGTCTGGACACTTGTACCTAGACCAAAGAATAGATCAATTGTAGGTACAAAATGGGTTTTCAGAAACAAGACTGACAGTGAAGGTGTGATTACAAGAAACAAGGCTAGACTTGTGGCTAAAGGTTATTCACAACAGGAAGGAATTGACTATGATGAAACCTTTGCTCCAGTTGCAAGATTGGAGGCCATAAGAATTTTTCTGGCCTATGCTGCACACAAGAAGTTTAAAGTTTTTCAGATGGATGTAAAAAGTGCTTTTCTCAATGGGAAGCTTGAAGAAGAAGTGTTTGTTGAACAACCACCAGGATTTGTAGATTCCAAGCATCCAGATTATGTCTACAGGCTTGACAAGGCATTATATGGACTAAAGCAAGCACCAAGAGCATGGTATGAAACTCTTGCTCAATTTCTTTTAGAAAGTGGGTTCACAAGAGGTACAATTGATAAAACCCTGTTTTATTTCAATTCTGGTGATGATTTGCTTTTAGTTCAAATTTATGTAGATGATATTATTTTTGGATCTACTAATGACAAACTTTGTAACAAGTTTGCAAAGCTTATGCAATCCAGGTATCAAATGAGCATGATGGGAGAGCTTAGTTATTTTCTAGGCTTACAGGTCAAGCAAACAGATGATGGGATTTTTATCAATCAAGCAAAGTATACCAGAAATCTTCTAAAGAAATTTGGTATGCTTGATAGTTCATCTGCTACAACTCCCATGGCTACAGCAACGAAGCTTGACAAAGACACAGGAGCCTCAGTAGATATGACTAACTACAGAGGAATGATAGGGTCTCTACTGTATCTTACTGCAAGTAGACCTGATATCATGTATGCAACATGTCTTTGTGCAAGATTTCAAGCAGATCCCAGAGAGCCTCATCTAACAGCTGTGAAAAGGATCTTCAAATATCTCAAAGGAACCATAACCCTGGGTTTGTGGTATCCTAGAGAATCAGAGTTTAAGTTAATTGGTTACTCTGATGCAGATTTTGCAGGCTGTAAGATAGACAGAAAAAGTACAAGTGGAAGCTGTCAATTTTTAGGTGACAGATTAGTTTCTTGGTACAGCAAGAAACAGAAGTCAATCTCCACATCCACTGCTGAAGCAGAGTATATAGCAGCTGGTAGCTGTTGTGCACAGATTTTATGGATGAAGAATCAACTGCTGGATTATGGGTTAAGGTACTCTAAAATACCTATTTTCTGTGATAACCAAAGTGCTATTGCTATGACAGGTAATCCAGTACAGCACTCCATGACCAAGCACATCAGCATAAGATATCATTTTATCAGAGAACATGTGGAGGAAGGGAACATTGAGCTTCATTTTGTGTCTACAGACCAACAACTTGCAGATATCTTCACCAAACCTTTGAGTGAAGCTACGTTTACAAGATTGGTAAATGAACTTGGAATGATCTCTGGTTTAGACTAGAGATACGGGTTAGACTCAAAATCTATCCATGTTTGATTGTTTAAATGCTCATGATTCCTTGCACATGTTAACTGTTATGTGAACCAGCATGTTAAACTCTGATGATAAACTCTGTGAAGTGTCTGTCATACACTGAAAGTAAGCTCTGATGGTAAACTCTGTTGGTCATACTCTGATAGTTACAGTTTAATGTTATACTCTGATTGTAATTTTGTCTGAAACATTTGGACCAATGAAGAAATATGTATGAAGCATAATTCTCAGTAAGTAATTGTGAATCCTTAAGAGTTGATAGATTCTGATCTCAAATATGTGCAGTAAGCTAACACAGCATGATACTGTTTCTATATTTATAGCATCTCTTAGTTTATTGATCCTATACACTGAGTCTGTATTAGCTGTTTGCATCTTCTCTCATAAGTTAATTATAATTACTGATGAAAAGTCTAAACTCTGATTATTTAATGCAAATAATTCACCCTCACATCAAAAGATGCCAAACAGAGCACAAATTCCTTTGAGATCATGTTGTGCCTAGGAAGATCCAGGAACTTATTGTATGAAATAAGGGCTAAAATCTTTGATTTTTGGTGACTAGTGCCAACCACTGATTACTGGAAAAAAAAAAAAATAATAATAATAATAATAATAAAGGGGGTGAAAAATAAAAGACATATCCAAATGAAAGGATATCAGTAATACAGAGTTTAGATAGAAAAATCAGTGTCTAATGTTATACATGAGAGTTTAGGCAACCAGTTTTTACTACTTTAGTTTGTGGATTTTATGCACTTTGAGATGATCTAAATACTGATTTCGGTAAACTCTGCTACTACACACACATATTTTCACAACTGTACAGATTGAGAAAAGAGTTTATTGACAAAGAAGGACAAATGGTAAACACTGATGTATTGTGTGAAATACGCCGAGGTTACTTTGTTTTAATCTCTGATGGTTAAAATAATCTATTTGTTTCAGACATGTTATAATTTTTGAGTTTAGCCATTTGTTTTTCGGAAAAAGTATGATTGAACGGAGAAAAGAAAGAGTGTGTTTGATAAGTCCTGATAGTGATTCGGAATGCTGCTGAGTATGTTAGTTTATTGTTTAAAGTGATATCATTTCTTTCACTTTACAATTACTATGCAAAATCGATAATACTGATATGTAAAGAAACAATTTTTTTTTCATTAATTGATTCAAATTTACATTCAGACTATTTCATACTCATGTTTAGCTAAACTTTCTGGTACATACTAATCACTATGGTTACAAAAGAGAAGATCTATTTAACCAGGACAAGTATCTGAATGCTACATCTGAAGCAGAAGAGCTAGAGCCAGAAGTTATTGTGCTCTACTACTTCTGATGATCGCTACCCAGTTGTTTAACTGATCATTATACCATCTGGGATTGCTTGCCCACATCCTGAAGATGAATCATCATCATCATCTTCCTGGATTCTTTTTCTGCTTTGCAGCTTGCAGGATTCCAAGAAGATTGTCTCCTCAGTACCCATCAGGAAGCTCAGCTGGAAGAGCATCATACAAATCTCCATATTATGATCGTTTGCCAGGATGGGCACATCATATGGACCGGGACGGATGATGTGCACATAAGGATTAGAGATTGGTCCTTCCGCTATTTCCTCATCTGCTATAAGACCTTCATCATTCAGAAAAGACAGAACAAAAAACTCATCGATGATATAGTTTTCTTGTTGCTGCCAGTTCATGTTCATGAATGATTCTACATCCATGAATTCAAAGGTTCCTGCCATTTGGTGTATGGTAAAGTTTAAGATATGAAGCCTGTTGTTACAATGCTTCGGTTTTTAAAGCATTCAACAGGGTAACTGAAAGGTTTTTACTTGAATCGAAGCGCTTGGGATAATAAGGTGCGGAGTTTCAAGACAGTCATTATTATTCTGACTATTGAGCTCCTTTGTACTTTATTATTAAAATTGATAATTTTATTATTATTAATTTTTTTTTATTGAGTGTTATATGTGATGCCAGGTGTCTTCACGGCTGCACGTGTGTATTGGAAGTTGTTAGATACAGCTGTCAGTGTATCCACGTCTGACATCTGTCCCACTAACATACTTCTAATCTTTACAGTTATTATTTAATTCACTACATACACACGATTCAATCTTTTACGCACCTCATCTTTTCATAAGCTTTTACTCACACACAAACACTCAAACACTTTCAAAGCCCAGTTCTTCTTATTTTCAAATCTTACTAATGGCAACTACAGCGTTTATTGCTTCTGAATTAGAATTTGTTCCCAACAATTATTCTGCTCCTGTAGCAAATGAGAACGCACCGGAGGCGTTTCATTTGATTCAGAGGTTCTTGTTACACTCTGATATCGGTACTGCTCTAACCGCACCATCGAAGCTGTCTGCGACTCAAATTCGAACTTTTTGGCAGACAGGTACTTATGATAATGGAGGAGAGTCTGGATCGCCATCTATAATTTTTGAGTTTCAAGGAGATGAATTTGTTGTTACTCCTACTACTGTTCGTGATGCTTTGGGTCTTGAAGATTTCAATGCATTCACAATCTCTGTTGGAGATTTTGAGCTAGTTAGGATGATGGGCGAGATAGGCTACACTGGACCTTTGACAAAGATAGGTCAACTCAAAAGGCCATTTTTGCGCAAGGAGTGGAGCTTCTTTTTCGATTGCATTACTCGTGCTTTTGGAAAGAAGTGTACCAATTGGGATGCGATTCCCACGGATAGTCTACAGATCGGGTATTCTCTTCTCTATGACAGTCATTTTGATGTTGCTAGATTAGTTCTAACTAATATTGGTGAGAAAATGCTAGAGAATAGAAATGTTGTTTATTTCTCTAGGTTTTGTCAATTGATATTCAATTTTTGCTGTCCAAATGTTGAGATAGTAGAGGATGATGTTATCCTTTCGTTTAAACTGCACAAACGTATATTTTCTGACCTTATCAACAAGGACAACAAGAAAGGAGAAGTTGGTCCTTTAATGTTGCCTGCATCAGTGCAACAATTTCTTGACAACTTACAACAACAACAAGTCTCAACTGCTGAAGCTGGACCTTCTGTGTCTCAACCACAGAGGTCAAAGAGATCCAAAGTTCGAGCAGTTAAGTCTGGTTTGCAACAAACTGAAACTGAGGTATCAAATGTTGATGCTGTGCCTCAGAGAAAAAGAATGAAGAAAAGGCGAGCCCAAAGGGCAAAGTCTGTTGCTACTGATTCTAATGTAGACTCAGAAACTGAAGCTGATGAAGAGACTCTTCATCAGAGAAAGCGAAGACTAGTTGCTGATCAACTTTTTGGTGATATCATTGCCAATATGGACAAAGAACCTGAGGACACTGAAGCTCCTACATCAGAGAATGAGGAGATTGTGATTACAACTGTACCTTCAAGTACTCCTGCAATTGTTGTTGAGGAGGATATTCTAACTGCTGAAGATGCTGCTAATCTTGAACCTATTATGATGGATTTTGAACCAGAAGCTCCTACATCAAAAGCTGATGATGTAGTTGAGGAAGCTGCTGCATACTCTGACAGCAGGATTGTTGATCATGACGATACTGTACTGGAAGCTGATCAAGCTACTACTGAATTAGTAGAACCTATTGCTTCTCACACAGAAATCATTTCTCTTGATTTTGAGAAAGGTGAGGCAGTTGATCAGATTAGAGTTGATCCAGTTCCAGAAGCTGTTGATGTACATGCTGATGCAACAGATAATGATCATGAGGATATTGTTTTCCTTGAAACTTTGCAACAATCAGTTGTTGAGATTGTTCAGAGAGAAGCAGAGGTTACTGCTCCAGCAAACTCTGATGTTCCTCAAACTGTAGCAGATCAAGTACCTGATGCCACTGCACAGTTAATTGATGAAATCACTGCTGAAAGAAGAGGCTTGGGACAGTTGAGGACAACCAGCATGCTATGTCTGCTCAACTGACTTCCATTTCTACTGCGCTTGAATTGCTGACATCAGTACTACTTTCTGATGATGTCAAAAAGGGGGAGAGTGTACCAAATGACAAATGCAAAGACACTCAAACTCTGAGACGGAGGGATGATGGTAATGATGGTGGAAACAAGGGAGGAGATGGAAAGAGCTTAAGATCAAATGATGATAGAAGATTACTTTCAAGAAGATCAAACTCTGATAAAAGATCAAACTCTGGAAAGGGACATGTAAACTCTGCCAGTGGTTCAAGATATAAAAGTTTGATAATCTCTGATAAGCCATCTACTGATGAGGAAATTGCTGCTAAGATGTTTATGGCAGAACATGGAAAAGGTATTACAATTGAAGATATCCAAGCTGAAGAGCAAATGCTTGCTGAGGAACACAAGAAGAATGTTGAAGCTGGAATCTACAAAAAGAAGGAAATCAAGGCTCCTAGAAAGAAAGAAAAAGGAATTGTTATCAAAGAGAATGTAAACTCTGATCAGAGTTTACAGTACTCAAGGAGGCCTGTGATTAATAATGCTGACAAAGGAAAAGGTAAACTGGTAGAAGAAGAACAGTTACCTAAGAAGATTTATTCAACCTCTGACATTGCTCAAGTTGAAACAAGATTAGCAAAATCAACCTCTGACGCTGCTCAAGTTGATGATACTATTGAAGTTAAGCTAGCCTCTGACAAGGCTCAAGCTGTGCAAACTCAGCTAGCTCCTAAACTCAAAGGTTTCTTAAGACCTGTACTCTCTGAAACTCTGACACTTCAACCTGTGGATTTTTCTCAAACCAGGACTGTACTTGGAAAAGAATCTTATGATAAGTCTGGTTTAGGTTCACATAGGGAGAAGAGAATAAATAACAGATCTCAAGACAATATTTCACTGGCAGGATCTGGTATTAGGGATACACAAGAAAATCTTGATAAGTTAGAATCTGTTCAGTTGATTTTTCACAGAGTCTTGAAGAAGCAGTTTCTGTTATACTTCATGAGTGATGGAAGTGTTTATAGAGTTGGAGAATCTGATGTAAATCTCAAATCATGGGAAGAACTTGAATATGTACTTTATCTGTTGAAAGTGAAGAACAGACACACCCATAATGTTGCTCAAATCTTAAGAGAAAAGATGCTGAGATCAAAAGTGATGCTTGGAGGAGGAGAAGTCTCAAATGCTTATATTCCAAAGTACAGAAATCATGCTGGACAGTTGGTGAAGATGAAGAAAAACAGTGCTAGATTTACAACTGCACTTGGAATAAAAGTCTTAGAATTCAACTTAGAGTCAGATAAAGCTCAGTACATTCGGTTAGGGAATGACATGAAGAAGAACAGTATCTATTCTCTGAGGGCTGCCATATATCAAACTGATGAAGGAGATCCAGAGTATAAGGAGCTGAAAGAGATTATGATAGCTGAACTTGAGAATGCTGAGAGAAGACTGCTGATTGATTATCTCAGGACTGTACCTGATATTGAAGAAGTCAAGTAAAGTCTGACTGTAAGTTTTTAATATTTTCTATTCTAAGTCAAATTTAAACTCTGTTTTAAATCAAACTCTGTTATATGTTAAACACTGCATTTGTTAAATGGTTTTGACATCATCAATTATATGTTTAACTTGTACATTTTATTATGAACAAGTTGGGGGAGATTGTTAGATATAATTGCTAATGTTTGTTTATCAGTGTTTAAGCAACAGGTACTGACAAGAGTTTATCAGAAGCCAGTCAGAGTTTAGTTAAACTCTGACAGGGTGAAGAGTTTAATTGAAGCCGGTCAGAGTTTATTTAAAGTCTGACAGGGTGATAGTTGAATTAGCTGTCGGTGCTGAATTGAAGATTCTAGAAGCAATATATTCTGAAGATGGAAAGAAGCAGAATATATTGATACAGCTAAGGAAACGGAATAGAAGATAAGAAGCAATCCTTAATTGATAAGTTTTGTATAGCTAACTTGTAGGAATATCAATTAGATAAGGATTGTATGTAGCTGTGTACTATATAAACACAGATAGGTTATCCCTAGAAGGGACACGCAAATATTTATATATTATTCTTGTAACCTAGAAGCTCTTTGTGATTCATTAACATCATAAAGAGAGAAGCTGTTAATATAAATACAGTTTATTGATTCATAAACAGTGTTCTTAATTATCGTTATTCTCATACATACTTGATTATATTGTGTATTCGGCCTAACAGACCGGAAATCCCGATTTCGGTCGAAGGGACGAATCCCCTGCAGATGGTCATTCATGGATCTAATCCACAAGAGACCGTTCACCAGCAACCAATCACGACCTCCCCGCTTCTCATGAGTGCACCAAGGAGCCTTCAACTCCATACTACTGATCTCCCTCAATACGCGAATCAGACTTTGGGGATGCCAAGCTATGGCATGCCCCCTCGACCCATGGCGGGCGGTAGTGGAACTAATCCAATCTACCATGAGGCATATGTACCCCCTTATATTCAAGGTCTGGGACCCCAAACTCGCCAGACCCCTTTCGTTCAAGATTACTCTGGCCCATACACCGAAGATGAGGGTTATACAACTGGGGAGGATGTCGCCCCAAGAAGGAGACGTTCTTCCCAGACAAATCGGGAGCAACCCCAAACTACTAGGGAGAAACTTGTAGCCCATGAGGCAGAGACTGCAAGGCTAAAAAAACTCCTTGCTGAGGAAGAGGCCGCTCAATCTCGGGGCCGAACAACTGAATGGATCCCGATAATCAACTTGGATCCACCGGCAAGGAGAACCAAGAGGGCCGAAGCCCCAAAGGGTGATCCTAGTATTCTGTTGTCCCTAGGAGATCCTGATGATCCTACACCACCGTTTACTCAAGACATCATGAAAACGGCTATATCCAGAAAATTTAAGATGCCTTCGATCAAAGACTATGATGGAACGGGAGATCCCGCAAATCATGTAAGGACCTTCTCCAATGCACTACTGTTGCAGCCAACCAACGATGCGGTCAAGTGTAGGGCGTTTCCACAAACCTTGGCAGGCATGGCCCAACGTTGGTATAGCCGTCTACCTCCCAACTCTATTGGGTCATTCAAGGAACTAAGCAAGGCTTTCATCAATCAGTTCATTAGTGGAAGGGTGCATGAGAAAAGTTCTGCATCGCTCATGGCAATACGTCAAGGAAAGAATGAAGCCCTAAGGGACTACATCAATCGATTTACTCGGGAGGCTCTGAAAGTCCCGGACTTAGAGGACAGAGTGACTATGATAGCCCTGTAACAAGGAACTACTGATGACCACTTCAAAAGGTCGTTGGCTAAACATCCACCCGAGAGCATGCTGAAGCTCCAAGATAGAGCCGGAAAGTATATCAAGGCTGAAGAAAGCATGAGAAAATATGAGCCCACTGCTGGCGACAGTGGAAACTCAAAGAAAAGGAAAGAAACTCAGGAGTACGACGTCAAGGAAAAGTTCCCCAGAACATCAAAGAACTCCGATTCTCCCCCCAAGAGAAACAATTTTGGGCCAAAATTCACAGAATATGCAAGATTGAATACTCCCAGGAGTCAAATTCTGATGGAGATAGCCAAGGAAGAAGATCTCAAATGGCCAAAGCCAATGAGTGCTGATTTGTCCAAACGGAACCAAAATCAGTTTTGTCGGTTCCACAAAGAAGTCGGTCATGACACCGACGATTGTAGGAAATTGAAAGATGAGATTGAGTTTCTGATACGAAGAGGAAAACTCAGCAAGTTCACTAAGGATGGAAGCCAAGGGAGCCAAAGGGGGAACTATGAAAGGAAGGATTATGATAGAAGGGACAACGATCAAGATCGGAATCCCAAGCCCCGAGGGCCAGTGATCAACATGATATTCGGAGGGCCAACTGCTGCTGGGTCCTCCCAAAACTCAAGAAAAGCTTATGCTCGAGAGGTAATGACTGTGGTTGGAGAAGCACCAAAGTGTGCCAGAACAGAAGTGTCAATAGGTTTTGACGATTCAGACTTGGAAGGGGTGAAGTTCCCCCATGATGATCCTCTTGTCATAGTACCTGTGATAGGCAACTCCGAAACAAAGAGAGTCTTGGTTGACAATGGAGCTTCAGTGGATATCTTGTTCCACGATGCTTTTATCAAGATGGGTTACACTGATTCTCAGCTAACACCCTCAAATATGCCTATATACGGATTCAATGGGGTGGAATCAAAAGTGGAAGGCACTATCCAACTCCCAATGACCATGGGGCAAGGGATGAATACGTCTACTCAAATGCTGAACTTCATAGTTATAAAGGCAACTTCAACCTACAATGCAATCCTGGGAAGGACTGGTCTTCATGCGTTCAAGGCCGTTGCCTCATCTTATCATCTGAAAATCAAGTTCTCAACGAGGAATGGGATTGGTGAAGAACGAGGAGACCAAAAGATGGCTAGAAGTTGTTATGTAGCCGCGCTAAGACCTGATGGAATCGGGGGGCAGGTTCTCCCCATTGAAGACATGGACACTAGTGACAATGAGGACCGAAGAGGGAAACCAGCTGAGGATTTAATCCCAATTCCCTTAGTCCCGGGTGAACCAGAGAAGGTTACTTATATTGGGGCACTACTGCCCGAACCGTTGAAGAGCAAACTCACATCTTTTCTTCAAAAGAACAATGACGTTTTTGCTTGGACAGCGGCCGACATGCCAGGGATTGATCCCCAATTGATATCTCACAAATTGAATGTGGATCCAGAAAGGAAGACAGTGAAGCAAAAGAAAAGAAGTTTTGCTCTAGAGAGGCTTGAAGCCATTAAGCAAGAAGTGAATAAGCTTTTGGAAGCTGGGTTCATTGAGGAAATCCAATTCCCAGAATGGTTAGCTAACCCCGTGATGGTTAAAAAAGCTAACGGGAAGTGGAGAATGTGCGTCGACTTCACTGACTTGAATGATGCATGTCCTAAGGATTGTTTTCCCTTACCAAGGATTGATGCTCTAATAGATGCCACTGCTGGGCATGAGATGTTAAGTTTCATGGATGGCTTCAGTGGATATAATCAAATCAAGATGCACAAAGATGACATCGCCAAGGTATCATTCATCACTGACTTTGGTGTCTTCTGTTTCTTAGTCATGGCTTTTGGACTTAAGAATGCAGGAGCGACCTATCAAAGGTTGGTAAACAAAATCTTTGAGCACCTAATTGGAAAAACCATGGAGGTCTACGTGGATGACATGTTAGTCAAAAACCTCGATAAGGCCGATCACATTGAGCACCTCCGAGAGGCATTCGAAGTGCTAAGGCACCACAAGATGATGTTGAATCCAGCTAAGTGTGCCTTTGGTGTAGGCTCGGGAAAGTTCTTAGGCCTGATGGTTTCCAAGAGAGGAATCGAGGCTAATCCCGACAAAATCAAAGCAATTCTAAACATGGAACCACCGAAGACTGTCAAGGATGTCCAAAAACTAACAGGGAGAGTGGCTGCATTAGGAAGATTCATCTCCAAGTATGGAGAGAAGTGTTTACCCTTCTTCAAAGCACTCAAAAAAGTGAAAAATTTTGAATGGACAACTGAAAGCCAAGAGGCCTTTGAGGCCCTGAAGAAATACATGGCTGAGCCACCACTATTGGCCAAACCAAAACCTGGAGAGGTTCTTTATCTATACTTGGAAGTATCCAACACTACTCTGGGAGCTGTTTTGGTAAAAGAAGAGTTAAAGGTTCAGAAACCCATCTACTACGTGAGCAAGATCCTGCACAGGGCAGAAATAAACTACTCTACCATAGAGAAGTTTGCCTTAGCCTTGATAATGGCCTCAAGAAAGCAACGCCCCTACTTCTAGGCTCACAAGATAGAGGTCTTGACTGATCAACCTCTAAGAAACATCTTGCATAGCCCTCAAGTTAGTGGAAGATTGATCAAATGGGCCATTGAATTGGGAGAATTTGATATCAAATATAAGCCTCGGACGGCCATAAAAGCTCAAGCACTTACTGACTTCATGGTTGAATGCACCATTGACAACCAAGAAGTCGGGGGGCAGGAAGTGATAGTGGAAGATAAGAAAGATGAGGAAACGGACTTCAAAGAATATTGGGTGCTCTATTTTGATGGAGCATCAAAAACAAAATCAAGTGGAGCTGGTTTGGTGCTACAAAGTCCTGATGGATTCCTCGTAGAGTATGCACTAAAGCTTGACTTCCCAACGACAAACAATGAGGCTGAGTATGAAGCTCTGATAGCTGGTTTAGGACTGGCTGGAGCCCTGAGGGTCAAAACTCTGAAAGTATGTGGAGATTCGAGGCTAGTGGTTTCCCAAGTGAATGGGGAATTTGAGGCCAGAGATGAAGTCATGGCCAAGTACTTAAAACTTGTCAAGGCCATCATGACTCAATTTGATGAATGTTATGTGGAACACATTCCAAGGGAAGAGAACGTGAAGGCCGATGCCTTGTCTAAGTTTGCTTCTTCCGAGATTGAAAACTATGCAGGGAGTGTTTACTTCCAAGTCTTGAAGACCCCAAGCATCAACGGAAAGTTGGTAGCACTCATTGGTATTACCAGTTGTTGGATTGATCCCATCAAAACTCATCTGGAAACTGGGTGGCTGCCCAACGACACTTCAGAAGCACGAAAGCTATACGTCAGAGCACTAAGGTATGCCCTAATTGAGGGAATCCTATACAAGAAATCTTTTGTTATTCCATACTTAAAGTGCTTGAGACCTCAAGAGGCGGAATTGGCCCTAAAGGAAGTGCATGAAGGAATTTGTGGGCAACACTTGGGGGGCAGAGCCCTTGCTCATAAAGTCACCCGTCTAGGTTTCTATTGGCCAAGCATGCTTGCTGATGCTAAAAGCTATGTGAAGAAATGTGAACGGTGCTAGAAACATGCACCAGTGGTTAGACAACCACCAGAGATGATGACATCCATTAACTCACCCATCCCCTTTGCTATGTGGGGAATGGATATACTTGGGCCATTTCCTATGGCAAGTGCTCAGAGAAAGTTCTTGATAGTAGCGATTGACTACTTCACCAAGTGGATTGAGGCTAAGCCATTAGCCAAGATAACCACCAAGCAAGTAATGCAATTCTTCTGGGAAAATGTGATATGCAGATATGGAATTCCACGAGTCCTGGTCACGGACAATGGAGCTCAGTTTAACAACGATGAGTTCAAGAAGTATTGTGATGAGAACGATATCAAGTTGCGCTTCACTTCTGTTGCCCATCCTCAAGCAAATGGGCAAGATGAGGTTGCAAATTGAATTATCCTGGATGGACTAAAGAAAAGAGTTGAACGCTCCAGAAACACTTGGGTAGACGAATTACTCCCCATACTTTGGGCATATCGCACTACTTGTAAAGTCACCACCGGGGCAACTCCATTTCTATTGGCTTATGGAGCAGAGGCATTGGTCCCGGTGGAGATTACTCACACCTCCCCAAGAGTTGAGGCTTATGAACCAGAAGAAAATGAAGAAGGCTTGAGGCTAGATTTGGATCTAATTGACGAAGTTAGAGATGAAGCAAACGTCAAGATAGTTGAACATCAAAAGAAAGCCTCTTTCTACTACAACCTAAGGGTTAAAGAAAGGTTCTTTCGTCAAGGAGACTTGGTTCTCAGAAAGATTGAAGCATCCGGAGTTGGACAAAAAGGGAAGTTGGCCCCAAATTGGGAAGGACCATATCGCGTCAAGAACGTATTTGGTCGAGGCTCATACAAACTAGAAACCCTTGAAGGGCATGAGGTACCAAGGACTTGGCATGCCTCCAATCTGAAAGTTTATTATGTTTAAAGTGTTTCCCAAGTGGACTCACTACTAGAAATAAGGTTCGACGAAACCAATCCAAGTTTTTAAACTTGAGTATTATGTAAGGGTTGATCCCATTTTTAAAAGTTATGAATTCCATATTTTTATGATTTCATTATATATGCAAAGCATTCTGATAGACATGTGAACTAAGCATGCAAAATCAAGAAAAGCTGAAATAAACTTACTAAGAAAGTTAAATTAAAACCCCGAAGGGTGAGTTCAGAAAAGAATATAAATAAAGAAAATAGCCACGCAGGGCCAACCTATGTTATATCATCCTGAGGAGTATCTCCCTCTAAGTTAAGGGGAACATCATCCTTAACAGCATCTCCCTCTCTAACTGGCTCAGAATCCAGAAAGAGCTCAGAATCATCAATAGGCTGAGATGTGGGGTCGGCAGTGTCCATGATAGTATCCTTGGATGTCCCAGATAAATCAGGAACGGGAAACTTATCCAAGGACACTCTTTCAATCTTTGTCCCCAGCTCTTCAATGATGGATTCCCAATAATCCTTGAAGGTGCTAGGAAAGTTAGCATCATACTCAGCATTAAGGAGGTCATCAAACTCCTTAGATGCTCTGTACTCAGCAATAACATCCTCGCGACCCCTTTGGAGTTGGGCCTCCAGCTGCCTAACCCTCTCCTTCTCAGCTACAAACTCCCTCTCGACTTCCCTAAACCTCTCGAAGTTCGAGGTAGAGGAAGCAAAATATCTGTCCCTGTCTCTCTCGGCTATCAACTTCTCAGCTCGAACTGCCTTCAAGTTTTGAAGAGCAGCTTGATGATAGGTATTAGCCTATAAAACAAAGGCACATATTTAAAGAATGAACAACTAAAAGAAAGAATAAACAAAAGTGAAAATTACTTACAGAAGCAAGGGCTTGGGCCCCGAGAAGCTCAATCTGGAGATCCTCTGAGGACTCCACAACGTGGGCCACGTCCCTTGGAGTGACCACATTCCTGGACCACTCTGCTGCAGCCCTGGAATCACCAACTATGGTATCCCTGTTGAGCAAACCCCATTTAACCACAAATGGGTTGGGGTCCTCATCAACAGGGATAGGCTGCTCAGTCGAAAAAGCTGACACCTTCTCCACAGCAGGGGAGCCATCTCCTGTCTTCTTCCGTTTGGAAACTCTCTCAACTTCCACGACCACAGCTTTAGAGGCATGGTCCTCCCTCCTCTTGAAAATAGCACCCAAAGCAGCTTTGGCTGAAAAGAAAAAGCAAATGTTACAATCATACTATATGATAAGAAGTAAGAATAAAGAAAGAAAGTTAAGGTTATATACCCCGAGGTTCGAGGGTACTAAGCCCCACAGCTTGAAGGTTATCCTCAGAAATTAGGAGATTGCAATGATGCAGGAAATCACCTGTCAGGAGTTGAATTGCCGCGAGATCATCTACCCCTAATTTGAGGGACCTTAAAGAACCACTCTTTTTTCCACAAGGGAAGAGAGTCGGGAGAAGAACCAGAAACGAAGCAACTACGGTTTAAGGTTCGATATTGAATCTTAACCCAACCTATATCATCTGGGGCATTTACAAATTTAAAGAGATATCGAAATACTGATACACTGGGCTTTACCATATGTTTCATGCATTGGGCCAAGAAGCAATATATGAATCTCCACCCATTGGGCATTAGTTGTGTGGGACAAATTTGGACCTCAGCTAATAAACGAAGAACAAAAGGGTGAGGAGGAAGGCGAAAACCAGAATAAAAAATTTCTTTATACATCCTAATGGCCCCAGGCTTAGGATAACATGCCCTATCATTAGGCCCAGGAGCTACGGCCCTATAAGGGGCCTTGATACCGAAAAGAACAGAAATATCATCTACCCTACTCTGTTTATATTTGGAAGGAATATTATGGGCCTCTAAATGAAGAAGATTGGGAAAAGCATCCCCAAAATCAGAAAGTAAATCTCTAAGAGAAAAAACGTTTGCATGAACTAGAGATTTTGGAGGTGGGTTACCTCGATTCGCTCTAGCAGGACGAGAAGGCTGAGAAATCTGGGATTGGGATGAGCTTGAATCCGCCATTGAAATCCTTCCAAAGAATGCTTGAACCCAGAAATCTTGACGAAGCAGATGAAGATTTAAAGGGAAACTGGAAAAACCCACGGTGGTTGGAAGCCGGAAATCGCTTTGCCGCAGAACCCTAGAAGAGCTTTTCTAAGGAAAGTTTCTGAGAAAATTTAGTAGAATGACTTTGAAGTGTGAAAAATGGAAGTCCTACTCTACTCAATTTATAGGAATTACAGCCGGTGATAACGTTCAAATGAACCGTCTATAGACGGTAAATGGACCAAAAACAGGTCATTGGGCCTCTTACAGGCGGGAAGCCCAAACGAATTCAAAATTTGAATTACAAGTTCTAGAAGAACCTAGAAAACTCATAGGTGGGAAACGTATATTGAAGGTTCTAGAAGAATCTAGAACATTCAACATATAAAAAATAGATATTGGTTAAATTTAACCGAACAAAGGCCCGACAAGGCCCAACTTCTATAAAGCACGCCCAGGAGACATAGTTTCTAGGCGTGGCAACCTAGGACGTCTCATAGGCGGGGATATTGTTGCCCAGTAAATAACAATTGTAGAAGGGGGGTTGAATACAATTGTATAAGATTCTCGACTTTATGTAACACAAATATGAAAGATCAATAACAATAACAATAACAGCTTTATTAACTCTGATATAAAACTGTTACAAACTCTCTTAAGAAATTCTGATGTTCTTAAGAGCTGCTAGCTTACAAAAACTCTCTCAAGAAATTCTGTTCTTAAGAGCTTCTCTCCGATTATGTTCTCTCTCTCATGAATTATACATAAATCGAAACCAAAACTGTGTTTATATAGTGCACACAGCTTCTCTATCAATAACAAGATAAGTCCTAATCATAATAAAGATAGAAACATATCTTTAATCGATAGCTGCATTCTACAAACCAGGAACACATAGAATAAACTTCCATGTTTATCTAGACTCCAAATATAACTCGAAGTAGGAATCCTGATCAGCTTCAAGTCCTGATGATCAAACCTGATCATAGTCTGAGTAGGAATCCTGATGATCAATAAGATACTGACGCTTGATCAAATACTGATGACCATGCAATACTGATGACGTCAGCAATCCTGATCAGTTGAGTCTAGCTTCTGACGATCATTGAATTCTGATCTAACAATCTCCCCCAATCTCATACTTTGTGAAATAAAGTATAGATTCCAAATATTCAATGATGTCAAAAACATGTATCAAAATGTACGAGTATCTTCAGAAACAACTTATCTGTTTAAGCTTTGTGATAGAACAGATTCATCTTCAAGAAGTTGGATAATAAACTTTCTTCTTTTTCTTCAAGAATTTGAATCAGTCTTTCCTTAAGATTTCTGAGTTCTTCATCTTCCTCATTAATCTGGTAGATAGCTGCTCTGAGATTCTGTATGGAGTTTCTCTGTAGACTGTGCTCTTCAAGCAAAAGATAAGCAATTTCCTTCCCATCAGGATTGAGAGAAAGATGAGTCATGCCAAAATTTACTTCTTTAACAGCAGTACCCCTTTGCATTTCCACATCCTGACCTCTTTGATTTAAGTACATGGGAGTATAATTACCATTGAAATTACTGTTTCCATCCAGTCTTCTTCTTATAGTTGACAAAATCATGTCACTCCATTCTTTGTACACTTGGTTCTTCCATCTTAACAGATAGTGAACATATTTCAGTTCCTGTGTAGTTTTCATCAGCAGATCTTGAATAGATAGAATCTTCACACTACCATCTTTCATGAAGTACAGAAGCTTTTCTTTCTTTTCAAAACCATCATAACAATCTATAACTATATCAACAGCTAATAAATTGTTCAGATTTTCAGAAGTTAAAGTACCTCCAATTTCTGTCAAGGAGTAAGGATCAACATATGACATATTCAGATATTTACCATCTCTGTGTCCAATACCTCCTCTTGAATTACTTGACAATTGCTTCAGACTCGAAAACATCTTTAACCAGAGTGTTTTTGATCTAGCCATATCAGACAAATCAACAACACTTGAAGCGCTTGTAATAATTCCACCAGACTGAAAATTGATAGGTGTATCACAACTTAATGTGCTAATATGTTTCCACTTCTTGTATTTCTCCTTTTCATGAGCGTAGCTTCTTTCAAGTAAAGATTCTTGTCTGCTTGAATTTCTCCATTTTCTTCCATTTGAAAGTTTAAGCCTTTGTAGATAGAGATTGAAATCTTCGTATGTTCTTTTTGTAATATCTCTTCTTCTGGCTTCTTCTTCTTCATCTACTTCTTTGTTGTGACAATCAACAACAGTAGATAAGATTATCAAATCAACCTCTTGCAGAATTTCAGATTCGTCAGGATCTTGAATATTGTCAGGATTAGAATCTTCAATTTGATTTGTATTGCTGAGAGTTGATTTACTTGATTTTCTTCTCAATTCAGGTTCTTCTTCAACAATTCCATCATCACCAAAAGTAGATCTGTCAGGAACTACTAGAGTTTGAATAGGTTCAGGAATTTCTTCAATTCTTAACCCTCTAGACCTTGTCTGTCTAGGTACTGTTTGAGTTGAAGAACCTCTTTTACTTCTTCTAGCACCTCTCCTACCTCTGCTTCCTCTACCTCTAGCAGGAGCAGTATAGCTTTCCATTGTCTCTCTTTGTAGTCTCAAGAATTCTTCATGTGAGAGATCTGGATATTCTTCACTTGCTGTAGAGAGTGCTTTTCTTGCAAATAATTGTTGAACTCTTTTATCAGTGTGATAAAGAGTAACAATTCTACCGTCTTTTGTAGAAAACTTCTGGAATAAATTTGATGCATCTTCAGGATTATCAATAATTACATCTTCATCACCTTCAGGAATTGTAGCAAGAATATGTCCATGACCAGGTGTCAGGATTTGATCTTCCGTCAGGATCTGAGATTGCACCAATGTTCTTACTGTCTTAACTCCAGAATCAGAAACATGAGTTGACTGCGTTGTTTGACTTTGAGAAGTTTGGATTGTCTTCATAACAACAGCATCAGAGGTTTCTCCTTGTATCGCTTTGTCACCACCATCATCTCCAGTATCATCATCATTATTTCTTAATACTAGATCAGGTGTACATTTTGTCTGAATAACCTTCTCCCCCTTTTTGACATCAGGATTTGACAATAATTGCAAAATTAAGGAAAGAGAGGCTTGAATTTCAGTTACCTTAGTATCCAGAGAATCAATTCGTTGTTTGATGGAGGTTTGTTCTGAAACAACAGATTTCACTTGGGATTCCACTACCCTCAATTGGAAAGTAGTAGGCACCTTTGTAAAATTATTAAAGATATCAGTCCTCACTTTTTCAGTTGAACCCTTGATAGAATCAATCTCACTTTTCAGACTTTTAGATAACAGAGTTGTAGCTTTCAGATGATTCTTCAAGTCTTGATTCTCTATAGACTTCACTGCATTATAGGCATGTTCAATAGCAGAAGAAAAACTGATAGATTCATCAGAATTGTGCCATGAATTGTTCCATTCATTCTGTCTAAATGCCTCTGCAGGATCAAAGGAAGGAGTAGAAAAATCTTGTCTCTGATCTTTCTCAGTGAAAGCATTGCTAGCCATATATGTACTTGATGAACCAAAATTAGTTCCAAGACTAATCTTGAGTGCTGTAGCAAGCTGTTCCTTCTCTTTTCTATTCTCATTATCATCATCACTATCATCATCAGAATTATCATCATCAGAACCATGAGATATATCAGGATCAGGAATTGCAATACCTTTCATTTTATCCTGTGATTCTGAGATAGGATGATCCATTGGTCTTGAACGAAGTGGCTGTATCAAAATAGATTCATTATCAGGAGCACCACTAGCGTCAGGATGAACATCGTCAGGATTTGATATGCTTGCATCAGTATTTGCTACCAATGGTTCTTGTGGAGCTTGAGGTTCAGAAGCTGCTTCAACACTTTGAGCTAAAGGTTCTTGTGTGCTTCCCTCATTGACAATGTTCTCGACCAATCTTTCAACAGAAGCTGTAGCTTTGCCTGCATCTTCACTTTGAGAAGATGGTTCTTGTGTAGCTGGAATGTTGATGTCTTCATTCTCCATTTGAGAAAATGGTTCTTGTGTGACCATTCCACTAGCTAAGCCTTCACCCAAACTTTGATTGAGTGGTTCTTGTGTGGCAGGATCAACAGTAGCTGCTGAATTACTCTGAAATTCAGGTTCTTGTGGGCTTGATCCTTTCAGCTTCTTCTGTCTCTGATAGACTAACTCTTCTGCATTCCTCTTTTTCTTTGATGTAGGTGCAAGACCAACCAAGGAAGCAGTTGTAGAAACCTTCTCCCAAGAAATTTCTCTAATCTGAGATGGAGAGGCTGGAGAGTCTGATATAGAGACAACTTTTGTTGCTGTATCAGGAATACTAATATCAGGATTTGATGTCTGAATATCAGTATCCTTCATTTGCACTGTCAAAGGAATATGATACCTGCTCTTTGATAATTTCCTTGTCTTTTGTGGTGTTGACGAAGGTACCACAACTGTAGTAGCAGTATCAGCAACTTCCTTGTTCACATTCATCACAGAGGATATAGGTAAGTCATCCTCTGAATCACTTTCATCAATCAACCTTAACTTCCTTTTCACAGGAACATCCTTAACAACCTTATCAGCTTTCTTGACCAGGACCCCTTGTACACCCCCTTGTATCTTCTTTTTAGTGAGTGGTGTAGAGGAAAAATCCTTTGAACCTGATTGCCTTCCAGACACATCAGTTCTAGCTGATTTCTTTGATTTTACAACTAAAGTCTTTTGAGAGACAGTAGAGGTGGTTGTTAACTGTTTAGACTGTTTAGGTTGCATGCTTGTGTCAGGAACAAGGTGGGTTGGGCCTTGCCCCATAGCATTAGAAAGTAGTCCATAACGAGTAGGCATTTTCTGATGTAAGAAAAACCTAACCTCATCAGGAATAAAAGCATTTCCTATGAAACCATTTGCCTTATCACTGTTGACTAAGGACTTAATATTATTCTCAGTAATTCTACAGATTGGTAGAACTACATCATCCTCAAAAACAACATTAGGACATAAGTGATTAAATATCAACTGTAAAAATCTAAGAAAACAGACAGAACCCAATTTATCTGATTTCCTATCACTTAAAGCTTTTAAGATAAACGACCCATAATCAAACACTGTAGAATGGATAAGAGAGTACCCAATTTTAAGAGATCCTGATGGAAGAGCATCAAAATTTGATGTCTTGTTCAGGAAACAGCGGCTGATTGTATCAAAGAAGAAATTCCATTCCTTCTTAAGCTTTGTCCTAAAGAGATTTCCATATCTCTTTACTTCTCCATTGTAGCCCAGTTTCTTGACAAACTCAAATAGAGCAGAGTCTGAAATCACCCTAGGAACTTTTTCACCCAGAATAGGCAAATGCAATGCTTCTTCAATAACAGCAGGGGTGACATGATGAGTGACCCCATTTGATTCGAACTGCATCAGAATGGTTCCTGTAGAACTTTGACCAAAAACAACTGTGTTCCAAACCTGCATTACAGACTTAAAAGAAACACTTGCAGGCTCTGTTAAAGCATACTTCAATGGGCTTGAAGTAAGAAAATCTTGAATTATATGGAACTCAGTAGGCAATTCTTGATGGTCTAGAATGGCTATAAAGTTATTAGTGGCAAAAGTAATATCACGAATTACTGTTTGTTTGTTCATGAAAGATGAAGACGCCATTGTAATGCTTTTGAAAACTCGAGAATTAAGATTTAAAGCAATTAGGGTATGAAAGCACAGAGAGAGATAAAAACGAAAAACTGATGATGAGAGAGTAATGAAAGATGTAAAACAATGAAAAGTATTTTGTTAAAACAAAATATTACTCTCAATGACATGTGGCAAAATATGATTTGTGTATAACTAATTAGTGGACAGATTACGTGTGTCATTAAATAAAACTGCACCGCTTTTTATGTGTATGTATAGATATATCTATAATAAAGCAACACACGCGCGTATACAGTTGTCCTACTAAAACTCAATCGTCCATTAGCAGATACGGACGAAAAATTAGGCACAAATTAAGTAATGAAATACTGACCTGTACATCAGGATTGACCAGTTGACTTCCTGTCAGGATTGAGTCCTATCAGGATTTGATCAAAGAAACATACCTTTCTGAATAACCATCAGGATTTGACAGTTATCAGGATTTCCTCTCTGTAGCTTTTCCTCAGTAATTCTCAAAATTCATCATTCCAAGTTCATTCACCAATTTATTGAAAGTAGCTTCAGGTAGTGGCTTGGTGAATATATCAGCTAGTTGTTGATCAGTAGGAACAAAGTGAAGTTCAATTGTTCCTTCCAGAACCTGTTCTCTTATAAAGTGATATCTGATACTTATGTGTTTAGTAAGAGAATGCTGAACTGGATTTCCTGTCATTGCAATAGCACTTTGGTTATCACAATAAATAGGGATTTTTGAGTATGACAGGCCATAATCTAACAACTGATTTCTCATCCACATTATCTGAGCACAACAACTTCCTGCAGCAATGTACTCAGCTTCTGCAGTTGAAGTGGAAATAGATTTCTGCTTTTTACTGAACCATGAAACTAGTCTTCCACCCAAAAACTGACAACTTCCTGAAGTACTTTTCCTGTCTATTTTGCATCCTGCAAAATCAGCATCTGAATAACCACACAACCCAAAATCTGATTCCCTTGCATACCAAAGGCCAAGTGAAGGAATGCCTTTGAGATATCTGAAAATTCTTTTGACTGCAATCAGATGTGGTTCTCTAGGTTTTGCTTGAAATCTTGCACATAGACAGGTTGCAAACATGATATCTGGTCTACTGGCAGTGAGATACAATAAAGAGCCAATCATTCCTCTGTAGTGAGTTACATCTACCTCTTCACCTTGATCAGGATCAAGTTTGGTAGCTGTAGCTATGGGAGTTGAAGCAGGAGTACTGTCTTGCATGTTAAACCTTGTCAATAAATTCCTTGTGTATTTAGACTGATTAATAAAAATCCCTTCATCAGTCTGTTTAACTTGAAGACCCAGAAAGTAACTCATTTCTCCCATCATGCTCATTTGATATCTTGACTGCATAAGCTTGGAAAACTTTTCACACAGCTTATTGTTTGTTGACCCAAAAATGATATCATCAACATAAATCTGAACTAACAGCAACTCCTTACCATGATTCAAATAAAATAGAGTTTTATCAATTGCACCTCTTTTGAATCCACTTTCCAGTAAGAATTGAGCTAAGGTTTCATACCATGCTCTTGGAGCTTGCTTTAGTCCATAAAGTGCCTTATCCAGTCTGTAGACATGATCTGGATATTTAGGATCAATGAAACCAGGAGGTTGTTCAACATAAACTTCTTCCTCCAGTTCACCATTTAAGAAAGCACTTTTAACATCCATCTGGAAAACCTTGAATTTCTTATGTGCTGCATAAGCAAGAAATATCCTGATGGCTTCTAGTCTTGCAACAGGAGCAAAAGTTTCATCATAGTCAATTCCTTCTTGTTGGGAATACCCCTTTGCAACTAGTCTAGCTTTATTTCTGATAATGACTCCATCAGAATCAGTCTTGTTCTTGAAAATCCACTTTGTACCAACAATTGATCTATTCTTTGGTCTTGGTACCAGTTTCCAGACTTCATTCCTTTCAAATTCATCATTCAGTTCTTCTTGCATTGCAGTAACCCAATCAGCATCTTTAAGTGCATCTTCAACTTTCTTAGGCTCCTCCTTGGATAGAAAGTTATTATATAAACATTCATTCTGAGTTGCACTTCGTGTTTGAACACCTGCATCAGGATCTCCAATTATCAAATCAGGAGTATGATCTTTTGTCCATTTCCTTGCTGGTGTCAAATTGTTTCTTGAAGTAGATGCTCCCCCTGGATTGGTGTTATCTTGATTGAAAGAATTTGATTGATTTGAAGCTCTCCCTGAATTATTGTTATGCCCTCCTGATGTGTTATCAGGATCTTCACTTGAATCAGTATCTGAAGAATTCTGTCCTGATGATTGAGTTGACTCTGAACTTGTAGTTGAATGTCGTTGATCCCCCTCAACATTAGCACTACTAGTTGTATCACTGTTGTTTGCATCATCAGTATTATCACCATCAGTACCTGGTGAGTCATCAGGATTTGGTGACCCGTCAGTACTGGATGAATGGACAGCTTCTGATTCACTTTCTTCAGGTTCCTTGGAAGCTTCATTTTCAAATAACAATCTATCATGCGAGTCTTCAATGATTCCTGTTATCTTCTTATCATCAAAAGATACATGAATTGACTCCATGACAGTTCTTGTTCTCAAATTAAAAACTCTGAAGGCTCTTGATGTAGGATAACCTATGAATATTCCTTCATCAGCCTTTGTTTCAAATTTCCCTAGCTGTTCAGGATGAGTTCTGAGAACAAAACATTTACAGCCAAACACATGCAGATGCTTCAGACTTGGCTTCTTCTCTTTGAGAGACTGATAAGGAGTGACACCATGCCTGTTTATCAATGTAAGATTTTGTGTATAGCATGCTGTGTTGACTGCTTCTGCCCAGAAATATGTAGGTAATTTAGCTTCTTCCAACATAGTTCTGCCAGCTTCAATAAGAGTTCTATTCTTCCTTTCTACTACTCCATTTTGCTGAGGTGTGCCAGGAGCAGAGAATTGTTGAATGATTCCTTTGTATTTGCAGAACTCTTCCATCTTTGAATTCTTAAATTCAGTACCATTATCACTTCTCAGAATCTTGACTTTGTACTTTGTGGTTCTCTCAATCATTCTCACATGATCCAACAGAACTTCAGGAGTTTCATCTTTTCTGTGCAGAAAATACACCCAGGTGAATCTAGAATATTCATCAACAATTACAAGAGTGTACCTTTTCTTACTGATGGACATGATGTTGACTGGACCAAACAGATCAAGATGTAGCATGTGATATGGTTCTTCAATAGAGGATACTGATTTACTCTGGAATGATGTCCTTCGTTGTTTTGCTTTTTGGCATGCATCACAGAGTCCATCAGGTATATATAAGACATTAGGTAATCCTCTTACTAACTCTTTCTTAACCAACTCATTGATGTTGCTGAAGTTGAGATGAGAAAGCTTCTTGTGCCAATTCCAACTTTCATCTACTGAAGCTTTACTGATGAAACATGTAGGGGAGCCATCAGTATCTGAGAGAATGTTGGCTTCATATATGTTACCATGCCTGTAGCCAGTTAGTGCTATCTTCCCTGTTGCTTTACTGACTACTTCACAATGTGTGGAATAGAAATTGACATGATAACCTCTGTCAGTGATTTGACTAATACTCAACAAGTTGTGTTTTAGTCCCTTCACTAGAGCTACTTTTTCAATGATGACATTTCCAATGATTATATTGCCATATCCCAAGGTTTGTCCAATGTTGCCATCTCCATAAGACACAGTTGGGCCAGCTTTTTCCTCATATTCTGATAACAGGGCTTTGTTTCCAGTCATGTGCACAGAACATCCACTATCCATGACTAACACATTTTTCCTTTTACCCTGCATCAGAATAGTAAAACACTAGTCAGAATGTTTAGGAACCCACACTTGTTGGATTCCTTGTTCATGCATTTTATTAAATTTAACAGCAGAAGACTTTTTGACTTTAGCAGTCCTGACAGGATTTACTCCATCAGGATTTGCTTTGTCAGTATCAGTATTAACAAAAGCATGCTTCGCTATGACATTTTCAGTTCTATCAGACTTTGTACTACTTTCAAACTTAGGCAAAGGATCATAAAAGTTATAGTACAAATCATGATACTCTTTACATGTATAAATAGAATGCCATAGACTACCACAATGAAAACATGACTTCTGCGGTTTATAGAGTACTGATCTATTCCTAACATCAGACTTAGGAATTTCAGCAATTTTCTTCTTACTCTTCTTACAATCAATAGCAAGATGATTAGAGTTACCACAGTTAAAACAACACTTTCTAGGTGCATTTGGGATATATTTATAACCATTCTCTTTATTGATCCCAACTTTACCATTCCTGTTTCTCTTAACAGTAGCTTCCTTTTTCTTATCTGTAACCTCACAGATTTTATCTTTAAGCTGTTTCTGAGACAATAGACCTACATTCTTAGTGACTTTGTTCATGACAGGTTTAGACTTTATAACTTTAATTCCTTGAGTAGAAGAAGATCCCTTTTCAAAAGTAGAATTGGAATCCTTACCAAAAACAAAATTAACAGGAGTAATCTTAGATTTGGTTGAGTCTATAACATGTCTATAGGTCTTTGGACTGACTGTCTCATCAATGACAATTTTCTCTGCTAATTTCTTATCTTCATCTGACTTATATCCTAGACACTCTTTCCAATTCTTAGAGGTATTAATCTCATGAAATTTCCTACCAGAGTCTGTCCAGGTTCTGATTTCCTCATTAGCATATTCAAGTTCTTTTTCAAGGGAAGTACATTTAGATGTCATCTCTAAGTGCATGTGTTTAACATTATCACATTCTTTTTGTACTTCTTGCATACGAGAAAATTCAGCTTCTAGTATCTCATTCCTCTTTCTAAGGTCAGACATCTCAGATAAGATTCTAGTATTCTCAGCAGTTTGACTTCTAAAGCTAATATGTAATGACTTTGGAAAACGTCTTAACTCAGAAGCATTATCAGTATCAAAATCAAAGATAGTATTTAGTACCTTATCATCAGGAGCAGCAGTTACATCAGCATTGGCCATTAACGCATAGTTGACTACCTCAGTATCAGATTCTGAGGAAGAGTCCATCCAATCCTTGCTTGATGTGATGAGTGCCTTTGTCTTGTTGCATTCAGAAGCAAAGTGACCCATACCATTACACTTGTAGCATCTAACCTTTGACTTGTCAAATTTGCTACCTTTGCTGTCCTTTTTGATATACTTGTCTTTGTCTGCTTTGAAGGTCTTTTTCTGAAAGTTGCCCTGTCTTCTATTCTTCCTGAACTTCATCCTTCTGAAGTTTCTGACAATCATAGCAACCATCTCTTCCATGTCTGAGTCAGAAGAATCATCATCAGTATTGGCATCAGGATTGCCATCAGTATCTGATGAGGAGTCGTCAGGATCTGACTCAGCTACTCTTGATTTACTTCTAGAGACCTCCATAGCTTTTCCTTTTGATTTAGCCTCTGCTTTCAAAGCAATTGACTTTGCCTTGCTGCTTTTCTTGTTCTTCCTCTGTTGAACTTCAAGATCATGAGTTCTTAGCATCCCATAGATCTCATCAAGAGACACAATGTTCAGATCATACTGGTGTCTAATGATTGAGGTCTGAGTATCCCATTCTTCAGGTAAAGCTCTAAGAAATTTGGTGTTTGAATCTTCAGTTTCATATACTTTGTCAACTAAGGATAAGCTGTTCAATAGTGTCAGGAATCTATCATATAGCTCAGTCAGGCTCTCTTCAGGTCTTGCATCGAATTGTTCATATTCTTGAATCAATAGAGCCCTTCTGTTTTTCTTGACAGATGCAGATCCCTGGCACTGAGTTTCCAAAGTATCCCAGATTTCTTTTGAAGACTTGCATGCAATCACTCTGTTTGACATAACAGCATCAAGACCATTGTGCAAGATATTCTTTATCTTTGGTTCTCTGAGTACATGAGCTTTTTCTTCTGGAGTCCATTCAGATTTAGCTTTGACCACATAATGTTCTGGTACAGTATCTGTTCGTTCTACGAACTTTGTTGGTATATATGGTCCATCACGAATCCTGTCCAGATTGTCAGGATCCATAGCCTCCAGGTACATCAGCATCTTTACCCTCCATGTGGGATATTCTGATATCTTCAAGATGGGAATCTTCATGCTTTCATACTTGGTTGTCGACATCTTAGATCGTCTCTGATTTAAAAATAAATCAGTTTGCTCTGATACCAATTGTTGCCCAGTAAATAACAATTGTAGAAGGGGGGTTGAATACAATTGTATAAGATTCTCGACTTTATGTAACACAAATATGAAAGATCAATAACAATAACAATAACAGCTTTATTAACTCTGATATAAAACTGTTACAAACTCTCTTAAGAAATTCTGATGTTCTTAAGAGCTGCTAGCTTACAAAAACTCTCTCAAGAAATTCTGTTCTTAAGAGCTTCTCTCCGATTATGTTCTCTCTCTCATGAATTGTACATAAATCGAAACCAAAACTGTGTTTATATAGTGCACACAGCTTCTCTATCAATAACAAGATAAATCCTAATCATAATAAAGATAGAAACATATCTTTAATCGATAGCTGCATTCTACAAACCAGGAACACATAGAATAAACTTCCATGTTTATCTAGACTCCAAATATAACTCGAAGTAGGAATCCTGATCAGCTTCAAGTCCTGATGATCAAACCTGATCATAGTCTGAGTAGGAATCCTGATGATCAATAAGATACTGACGCTTGATCAAATACTGATGACCATGCAATACTGATGACGTCAGCAATCCTGATCAGTTGAGTCTAGCTTCTGACGATCATTGAATTCTGATCTAACAGATACCAACGCCAAGAAAATAATTGAGGAAAGCTTCTATAAAGCACGCCCAGGAGACATAGTTTCTAGGCGTGGCAACCTAGGACGTCTCCTAGGCGGAGATACCAACGCCAAGAATCTATTTAAGAAAGGGCCACAAAGACCCACGCCCAGGAGACATGGTTTCTAGGCGTGGCAACCTAGAATGTCTCCTAGGCGGGGGTACCCACGCCCAGAAGCTCCTTGAGCCAACCTTGAAAGACCCACGCCCAGGAGACATGGTTTCTAGGCGTGGCAACCTAGAATGTCTCCTAGGCGGGGGTACCCACGCCAAGAAGCTCCTTGAGCCAGCTTTGAAAGACCCACGTCCAGGAGACATGGTTTCTAGGCGTGGCAACCTAGAATGTCTCCTAGGCGGGGGGTACCCACGCCAAGAAGCTCCTTGAGCCAACTTTGAAAAATCCACGCCCAGGAGACATTGTTTCTAGGCGTGGCAACCTTGAACGTCTCCTAGACGGGGGTATGCACACCCAGAACACAGATTTTCCAAGAAATAAAGGAAAAATAATTAATTATTTTCCAGGAAAGTGGAACAAAAATTCGTGAAAAATAAGATCTCGAATCTCGAAAAAGGATAGTTATAACTTCTACGAAACCCCGAGGAGATTTTCCCAGAAGTTGGGGGGCAAATTATATGGTCAGAAAAGTAATTATAGAAATATAATTGACTAGTCAAACAAAAGGCCGATATTTAAGGCCCGACACCCTAATTATTCATTAATTTCGTAATTAATGAATAGGGAAAATATACAACTCATAAAAAGAGTTCAAATTATGGCAAATTGGTCAAAGAAGGATCCAGAATCCCAATTAAAGGCAATTAATGAGTCATAGCCTTTATCGACAAGGAAAAGACTTATCCTGCAAGCAATACAATGCTTATCCAATATCAAAAAGGAGACTTATTCGCTAAGACTCCTAAACATACCATAAATACTAGGCTCCAGACGCCTATATAAGGTCCCTGATCCTACAATCAGAACTACGTCTTTGGCTTGATTCTCAACAACTATTTGAGATACGTAGGCATCTTGTGAGGACCGATTTAGTCCGGAAACACGAGTGTAGCCATTAAAGCTCGAAAGCTCATTAATCCTAGCATTAAATTCACAAGTACGTTTTTTAATCCATAACACCTTGTAATTTTACATAAGTGAAATTAACTGTATATGGATAGCAACACTAGCCTTCTACGGATGTGGACAATGCACTGTCTACGGATAGCAGTACTAGTTGTCTACGGATGTGATCAATATAATCTCAACGGATACAACTCAAATGGCTTCTACGGATACACATTGTACTTTGAAAAGGACAGTTCAGACAGTGCACATGGGTTGACAAACTACATAGAGCATGGAAACCAGTATTTCTGGAAAACTCACAAGAAGAAGTAGCATTCTGTTTTGTCTAGTCAAAAGTAGCATTTCTATAAAAGACAATCAACCAAGAAAGGAAAGCTACCAACACATGGACCATTACTCAGAATGGAGAAACAAGGATCTTGAACAGATTTACTTTTTGTATTATTGACTGTTCAAAATATCTTGTAAACTTGGGATATTTAACCAAGTGTAGCATAATTCTAGAATAAGGGAAATCAGTTAGGAAATTTAGAGAGCTCAAAGCTATATCCTTTGTAAATTTCCGAAGCTAGAATTGTGTGTATGCAGCTGTGTGTTTATTCATAAACATCACAGAGATTTCTTCAAATAAAAATCTCTCAGGTGGATAAACGAATCCACCTGAATTTTTAATTCTTGTGTTATCTTATCTTGTTTATTTTTCTATTCTTGAATTTACTTTCATAATTTCACTGTTAAGAACTAAAGAATTTTTAAAGATTGTATTCAACCCCCCCTTCTACAATCTTAATTCATTGGCTGGGAATAACAAGAACTACAATATATTTATTCGAGATGTCAAGAATTAGACAAGTGAAATCTACTAATTCGAGATGTCAAGAATTAGACAAGTCAAATCTACTAATTCGAGATGTCAAGGATGAGAGAAGTCAATACACTGATTCGAGAAGTAATAAGGAAGCTGATTCGAGAAGTGAAGATAGTTGTTTCGAGAAGCCAGTCTGTACTAATTCGAGAAGTCGAGATATTGAATCAGTTATTTCAGAGATATCGAATGAGGGACTTAGTTACTTTTCAGAGTAACAACAGACAAACTTCTGCAAATATTATGGAGGCAAGGATCAACGATAACCTATGCACCTGTAGTGGTCCTTCCAGTACAGAGTACACAAGGCAAGCCTACAACGAAGCTTGGAGAGAAATTTAAGGGAAGGACAGCTAAAGAAGTGGATCCATGTTTGTTGGAAAAACAAATTAGTACGATTAACTTTTGTCTTATTTTAAAAGCGAGTTGTGCACAATTTATAAGTGCATAGTCTGCTTCATTTAGCTGTAAGTTTTTCAAATTTAAGAATTGTATCACTCTAAGAAAAACAGAAGTTGAGAATACTATTTTGTATTAACAGGTTGTAGCAACGTTTGATATAAAATATTTTAGATTTAAGAGTAAATTTGTGTTCTTATTTCCACAAACACTTCACACACATACATTTACTTTGTTACAAATCAAAATTGAGTAGAATACATTCACCCCCTGTATTATACAATCATAGTACTCATTCCTAACATACTCCTCAGAACAATAACAGACCAGGGTGCGTATACAGACCAGTAAATTACCATCGAGAATAATAAATTTTTGGCACACTAACAAAACACTGAAGACAAAATACTATACTCTTTACCACCAGAATACATGTCATACGCTTGCGAATACAGAGAAACCTCAATCTAATATAACAGCAAATATACGCTTTATTTAGAGTGAATACCTTTCTCCGCAAACACAAATACACATACTAAATCTAAGACCCCAGAAGACGCATACAATACATATTTCTGGTTATTTGGATGTAAAAGTCTCTGACACAAATCATCACCATTGATGGAGCTTCTTTCGCACCATTCTCCCAAATCGCAAATCAATTCCCAGATCAGACCCCATTTATAGCTAACATCACAACTAAAACTTTGATTCTAGTGAATATATGATGAGCAAAGTTCGTAAAAAAAACATCTACATAACAGACCTGCAGAGATTTGCACAGAACCAAAAAACAAACTATTCTGAAGAAATCGCTCAACCCATGAATTATAGAACAAGTACAAAATCTCAGCATCAAAATAAACTCGAAAAACTTCAAGTGGAAAATAATCGAAGTGAACCCCATACTTCCATACACTACAGGCATCAGTTTTTAACTCTCTTTCACTTCATTTTGAAGTTTCATAAAAGGAGTTAAAAAAAAACTAAGACACTTTAAACTTTTAAAACAGATCATTCTCTTTAGGCTAATTCTAAAAGTCAAATACATGTAAAGTTACACACAAACATATCGAAAGTATAGGCTACTGAGACTTTTTATAGTGAAAATCCTCTAGAAAAGAACACCGAGCAACAGAACTAAACCCCTTAAATGCTCATAAATTTCATGTCATTATCAGGACTAACAAGAACCCACCAGAAAGCTACTAAGTTTTTCGTAACTTTACCGTCATGTTAAAAATAAATGACGACAATAAAGAACAATAATCTTTAATCTCGAGTAAATATAATTTAAATAATTCATGAATTTTACGCAAACATAAAATAAAACGATTTTTTTTTTGGAAACTCCGATATGTTTAGTTTAGCTCAACAACTCGAAAACACTTTTCCTCTACGAAAAACTTCATATTTTTGGAGCATGAAATCTATAGTTCTATACTAAACTATAATAAGTAAAATGGGATATAATTTGTAGTTATCCCTTTCATTTACAACTGTTAGATCTTTGAACTCAAATCGATGCTGAACGTTAGACACAATACTTAAAAGTTGCTCTTATAGATGTCTAAGGTTCGACCCCCAAGAACAACATTTTTTATTTAGATTTAATACTAAAAATTGATATATATATATATATATATATATATATATATATAGGTTCAAGGTTCAAACCCCGCCAATAACATATTAATTTAAATTTAATACTAAAAGTTGATATATATAATGGTCTAAGGTTCAAATCCCATAACAACATATTAAAATTATTATTTATAATATTATAGGGTTAAATATCAAAGTGGTCATTGAAGTGAAAACCATATATCATTTTCATCACTGATCTAAACGGGGTATCGTTTCAATCACTAAAGTCATCATAAACATCAAACAAATAACTCTAAATATGTGTTCGAAAAGTAAAAATAACTTTTCTCGAGTTCTACACATATTTCTTCAATACTACTGCAACCAAATGAAAAGTTATGAATTCTAGTATTTCAGATAATTTATTTAGATTTAAAAAAATTCAATTACTATTTATTTTTAATTAAATCAAAGTAAATAACTATAAAATTAAAAATAAATAGTAAATATTTTTTTTAAATCTAAATATAGTATCATAAATACTATAGTTCACAACTTTTCATTTGGTTGCGATAGCATTTAATAAATATGTGTAGAACTCGATATAAATTATTTTTAGTTTTCGAACATATATTTAGAGGTATTCGTTTGATATTTATGACGACTTTAGTGATTAAAGTGATACCTCGTTGAGATCAGTGATGAAAGTGAGATCTGGTATTCACTTCAGTGACCACTTTGATATTTAACCCTAATATTATACCGCACTATAAGAAAACTAAAAAAAAATAAAAATAAGCCCTACTTTGCATGAAATATAAGCCAGGCTATCATAAATCACGAGCAGTAAGAGCCTGTTTGGCCGGAACTTAAAGTGATTTTTGACTTTAAGCTGAAAAATGTTTGTTTGTATAATAAGTTAGAAAATGACTTACAGTTAAAAAAATAGTTTAAAGCCGAAAGTCGGTAGGAGGTACCTTTTTGAATAACTTATATTTTTTGACTAATTTTATTTGATAAAATTAATATAACCATTTAAATGTATTATTTATCAAATTTATTTTTATTATTACAATTTTAATAACTCATAAATCACTTGTAACATAAAATTACCCAAATAGATATTGAATTAAAATTTTTATGTTTTACTTATTAATTTAAGCAATTTTAAGTCATAAACAATAATTTTAAATTTTTTGCCAAACGGGCGCTTAAAAACGTTCGAAATGAAATACATGAAAATGACATGTAGTATATATGCAAAATCTTGAAGGACCAATGAGAAAACATCGGAGGCATTTGAAATATAAGCTGACTTATGACTTATAAACCCGTAGTAGTCTACGAGGGGTGTTTGTTTAATCAGCTTATTTGATAATTTATAATTTATAAGTTGATAAGTTGAATGTTATAAATCACCAACATTTTACTTAACTTATCAACTTATTATTTGATTTCTTTATTTTTCTAATATTTTATATTTTTACATTTGTGTTTTTAAATATTTTTTTAATTTAAAATACAAGTGTTGAAATCATTATATTTAAAAATTATTTTTTCAAATTTAATTTAGCAAATTCTTCATTAACTTATAAGTAAATTTATCCAAACACCCGTATAACTTATAAAAATTCATCAACTTATCACTCATACGACACTTACTCATTTTAAGTTATAAATCAATTTTTTTATGATATCGTGTATGAGTCCAAAATAAACTTAAACGAGGATTCCACGGTTCAAAATCATTCAACCGACAGGCTCTAAATATCAAGTCTTGACAAACACTCCCAACGTCACCAAACTGACATTCAATGTAATAAAAGACTTTATTCAAGGCTATTTTCGTCCATAAAATTAAACTCACTAAAAATATCTATAAGTATGTACAATTGTACTCCAGTTTCTGTCTCTCCGGGTAAAGAATCACCGGGTCATCAACATTAAAAAAAGGTACGTTCTTTATTTTTTTAGATCCCCAAAATCTAGCTAGGGTTTATCAATTTTCTCATATTTACTCACTATAATTCTACTCATTTATTAATTTATAGGGCACTCAATTTATCAATTTGAAGCTCATTCTTGTTTGATCCACCCTTGATTTTACCTCAGGTTAGTCAGTTTTGCTTTGACTAGTTGATTCAGTTATCATCTCTTTGTAGAGGCTGTGAATGTGTTAAATTTGAGCTACTTTGACTGTTTATGTATGTTTATAATCTTTTATGTTTTATCGAAATTTAGTCCTGCGTTTTCGTATTTGATCTTTATTCCTTATTCTTTGTATCAATTCCGGAGATGTGTGTGTCGGTGGAGATGTCGTTTGTTGTCTATCGAAATGTACTGGTTGTGCATTTACAATGTGGTAGTTACTTGTTTGTAGGATGGATAGTTATTGGCAGTTGGGTGATGAGCTCCGAGGGTTGAATGTTTCGGAGGAGCACAAGTGGTTGATGGCTGCTTCTAAATTGGCTGAGCAGACTACTAGGTCGAAAGTTGAGCGGAGGAACAATCTTGATCTTTCTAAAGGACTCGTTGAAACTAGGCCTAGGGATATGAATGTTGGGTTTCAGGAAGAAAACAAATTTGAAAGTCTTAATTTTAATATGTTGAATTTGGACTCGAAAATGAATGAGACTGTTGGAAAGAGTGCTATCAGGAATAGTATCTACAATATGAATGTTGGGTATCAGAAAATTAATTTTAACAGTGTTGTTAATGTGAATGGTACCAAGCATATTGGTAATAACCACCACAAGGAGGCTGTCAACAACCACAACAACTGTGAGAATGGGAATTTGAACAGTGCTGTTGACAAAAGGTTCAAGACCTTGCCTGCTGCAGAGACTCTCCCTCGAGATGAAGTTCTTGGTGGATACATCTTTGTTTGCAATAACGATACTATGCAAGAGGATCTTAAACGTCACCTATTCGGTAATAATTTGTTCTCTTTTTTTTCCCGATGTGTGATACCCATTGTTTGATATTCTAATACAAGTTACGTTATTTTTTAGATTACTACTGTTATTCCGGTGTACCTCCATCTATTCTTGATTAATATGAAATTGAACTTGAGTTCGAACTAGATGTTTTGCGAATTAGTAAGCAATAACTATTGCCAGCAAAATGGTAAGAGTTTTTGAAGTGTTTAGACTTAAACTGCCTCACTTGGACAACAAGCTAGCATCAGATTATTCAAGTAAACTGTCATGCGACTGACACGTGCATGTTAAATGCTTATGCTTTGCAGGTTTACCACCGAGATACAGGGATTCTGTTAGGGCAATAACACCGGGCTTACCGCTGTTTCTCTATAACTACACCACTCACCAGTTGCATGGTATTTTTGAGGTCTGTTGATATCTTTACATTTTATTCTGATTTAATTTCTATATGTAATGCATTAAGGTGTGACTAGTTGTGCCCCATTTGACTTCTGTTTTCTGTTGGATATGTTTAATTTAAGGTCTTATCCTTGGCAAATGTTGTTCTTACTTAAACAGAATATAGTTAAAAAAAAACAGGATTGTTGATGTCTACATAATTTTGAGTGATATAGAGTCATCTCACAGAGTGCTTTGTAAACGTGGGTGATACATAACTTTTACTTTCAGATGGAAATGGTTCTGACTAGAATTTCTTTCCTATGCAAGCATTAGCTTTTTACTAGATCAGTTCTCTGTCATTTTTGTTATATGCCTTCGCATACGAGGCAAGTTTATAGTCCCACCCAATGCATCTTCAAATTGCATTATTTGCTGATAGATATATGTTCCTTTACAGGCTTCAGGTTTTGGAGGTTCAAACATTGATGCAACTGCTTGGGAAGATAAAAAGTGTAAAGGCGAGTCAAGGTTTCCTGCTCAGGTAAGAGATGAAGGTTTTTTAATTTGATTTCTCACAGTTGGCAGTTTGTGCTACTTAGTTAAACATCTTTTACGTTCCTATCCAAATTAGGTGAGAATTCGGGTTCGAAAAATATGCAAGGCTTTGGAGGAAGATTCTTTTAGGCCTGTATTGCATCATTATGATGGCCCAAAATTCCGTCTTGAGCTTTCAGTCCCTGAGGTATGCTGAAATCTAATGTAGTTTGCATGTTAAGTCTGTTAGTTCCCACTCTGTCTAAACTGATGTGTAAAATTTGCTTGTCACCTCAGACACTAGATTTGCTTGATCTCTGTGAACAAGCTGGAGAGTAGAACCCAGTGCTGACCAAAAGATTACCTGGGACAAGTAAAATGTGAATGGAATAGGGTTTATGGCATAATGTGCTTTCAACAGATCTTACCGTAAAGCGCAAGCTTGGGAGGCCAGTCTGTTTTGAGAGAGTGTGAGTGTAGGGCTATGCCTTTGTGGCACTTAAATAATATAGCTGTGTTGTGAAAGTATCTTAAAAAAGTTGTTTCGCACTATTATATGGTATTGTAATCAAGAAAACTAAAATTTAACAATGGTTGTGTGATGGTGATGTCTTTAATAGATGACAACCACTTTGAAGTCTATTGTGTTCATTTCGGCAGAGTATCTTTACACTAAGCAATCTTGTCATGTGAGGTGTGTCGATTTGATATTTTTGCCAAATAAAATATTGGTAGAGCAGAATCCGTTCACGGTCCGTAGGATGCATTTGTGAAAAGAATATACTAAAAAGATTCAACACTCCATCTTGACCATGGAAAAAAACATGCGGACAGAATTTTAGACTTGCTTCATCTCAGCCAGGAAATAAATAACATGATACACATAAACGAATTTTACTTGGTATGGTTTAGGGTTCTGTGTTTCCCCAACCCAAGGCAGCGCATCTGGAGAGGAGCATTGTTTTGACTTTTGAGGGAAGGAAAGAGTGGTTAACAATGGTCATTGTGTTGAAATATTTGTTCGTGATATGTTTACGATGTTCTAAGTTGCTCTCCAGACCACTCCATGTCATGAAGGACCATCCCATAACCTGCTATTGTCCCCAGCTTTGATCTATCTACTTCAGTGACCAGTGTCATGAACAATATTGCTGGCTTTCATGACCCATGTCGGCTAATCCTTTCTAATGCACATTTGTGGAAAGAATTAAACCTAAAATAAATATCCTTAGGTGGAAGTTCTTTTGGCAAATAGAACTGTAGGTCAGACTGTAATAGTCAAGCAAAAGCCTTGTTCCAACAAAAATATCAACACAACAACATTCCCTAAATTATATAATATCCCGAGTGATATATGCTACAATAAGATTGGAATATGTTATGCTATTTTGTTTAGGTTCTTTTTTGATGTGCGAACAAGTTGAAACAATACTATAAGATTTCAAAACCGGGAGTTGACATGTTATTAGAACATACAGTTTTTTTTTTTTTGAAATAAAGTTGCATTTCATCCATTTACCAAAACAATCCGACATAAGTGTCTCCAACAAACAAGATGGAGGAGACGATAAAATGCTAAAGCCATTAGGCGTACAAGGTAACCTAGCCAAGCTATGTGCTACCTGATTTGCCCGCTTTCTCGTAAAAACAATTGAAGTACCAGTCCTAAGATGATAGAGTTCTCTGCATTGCTCAACTAAGTCACCCATTTCCAAAAGATTTTGCTTCATACTGTTAACTGCATTAACACACATTAGAGAATCACTTTCGATTATTACTTGATACTCTGGGAACTCAGCTAGCCACAGTAGAGCCTCGAGGATTCCTGTCATCTCTGCTTCTTCCACTGGAACACGGCCTACTATCTTCATAACTTTACCCCGAATGAACTTACCTCTACAATCCCTTATAACCATACCTATCGAGAAAAACTCTGCATGAGGAGAGACTGAGGCGTCAACATTAAGCTTCAGGATTCCTTCTGTTGGAGGAGACCACTTCTTTCTATGCTGATCAGCACCATTCGACTTTTCCATACCTCTCTGAAGTTTATTCTTGTTTGCCTCGGACCATTCCATAACCTGTTTAGAACTCCAAGCCATTGCTATACAGGGGGTTACTACTTTATTTTCCCACACTCTCTGGTTCCTAGCAAACCAGATCCCCCAAAACACTATGGCTATTTTTATCAAATTCTCATTAGTATCAGTGGCCAACTTGTCTAGTAGCCACTCAGAAGCATTCTCGATTGTCCAAGTATCAAAGATAAGACCCATACGTTGCCAGCATTCCTTTGCATAGTTGCAGTCTAAACAAAGATGTAACAAATGCTCAACGTCTCCAGTACACATCAAACAACCAATAGGAACTACCACCCCCTTACCTCTTAATCTGTTTCGAACCGGTACAGTATTGGGGCATACCCTCCATAAGAAAATCTTAATTTTATGAGGGATTTTCAGACGCCACAGCCTACCCCATCCACTCGACTGCTGAATGTCCATGCTTCCAACATGATTCTGGTGCCAGTTCTGGTAACCCGTCTTCACTGTGTACTGCCCATCTCTAGAATGGACCCAGGCCAACCCGTCTCTTGTACAATTCTGTGGAATCCGAGTTGATAGAATAGCATTTCCATCCTCTAAGTTAAAAACTCTTCTGACTTTAGCAACGTCCCACTCTTTCTTACCCTGCAGAAAGAAATCACACACCTTACTATCGGAATTCTGCACTGTGACTTCATGCTTATTAATACACCAATTCTCCTTTCCTCTCAACCATCTGTCATTGAAAATATCGATTGATTTGCCATCACCCAACACCCATCGAAAACCATCTTTCATCTTTTCCTTTGCCTCCCAGAGTCCAGACCAAGTATAACTCGAACCACCACCTCTAGTAGCTTGAAACAAAGAACAATTCGGATAATATCTAGCCTTTAACACTTTTGCTACCAGAGAGTTTGGACTGTTGATCAAATTCCAGCACTGTTTCCCCAATAAAGCCAAGTTAAAACCATTCAAATCTCGAAAACCTAATCCACCTTTATTTTTAGACATACTCATTCTCTCCCAAGCAAGCCATCGAACGCCTTTATTACTAGATGAATTTGTTTTCCACCAAAAAGAATTCATCATACGTTCAATTTCCTGGCATAATGACTTAGGTAAAAGAAAACAGGACATACAGTATGAGGGAATAGTCTGAGCCACATTTCTTATTAAGATCGCCTTGCCTGCTCTAGATAACAATTTCGTATTCCAACCTTGTATTCGTTGCCACACCTTGTCTTTAAGAAACCTGAAAACCTTCTTCTTTGACCTCCCAATGAGAGAAGGAAGCCCCAAGTATTTACTCTCTCCAATGTCATTTGAAACTCCAAGAATACCTTTGAGCTCCAGTTGTTTATCTCGCCTTACATTTGCACTAAAAAACACTGCTGACTTCAGATAATTAACTACTTGCCCAGAGCAGTCTGCATATGCATTAAGAAGGTTCTTTATGTGATTTGTTTCCTCTGTGGTGGCTTTGAAAAACAGGAAGCTGTCATCGGCAAATAAAAGGTGTGTAACTGCTGGACCTGATTGACTAATACAGCAACCATGAATGTCACCTCTGCTAGCCGATTTCTTCAGAGCTAAAGACAAACCTTCCACGCATAACAAGAAGAGATATGGCGATAATGGATCACCTTGGCGAAGCCCACGCCTTGGAATGATAGGACCAATAGAAGACCCTTGAAACGAAATAGAATACGTCACAGTCTTTACACACATCATAACCCAATCAATCCATTTTCTTGAAAAACCCATCGCCAACATCCTATTTTCCAAGTACTCCCAGCAAACTCTATCATAAGCTTTGCTTATATCCAGCTTCAACGCAACCTCACCCTCCCCTGTTCTTTTACGCTTCATATAGTGCATCAATTCAAAAGCAACCAAGACATTATCAGCTATGTTACGATTTGGCACAAACGCGGACTGCTCCTCAGAGATTGTAATTGGAAAGATTGTTTTGAGTCTATTAGCAAGGACTTTTGCTACAATCTTATAAAGCACGTTGCACAATGCTATTGGTCTCAGGTCTTTTACTTCCTCTACGTTTTCCTTCTTCGGAATTAGAACCAGAGTCGTGTCATTTATGCCAGCTGAAAACTTACAATCTTCTAACCATTGCTTACAACAATTAAACACCTCTCTGCCCAGTAAATTCCAAAAATGCTGATAAAAGGCCGGATTAAGACCATCCGGCCCAGAAGCTTTATCTGGGTGCATAGACTTAACTGCTTCAGAGAATTCTTCAAACGAAAGTGGTGCTGTTAGACTATCATTCTGAGCTTATGTTATAATCCCTTCATCTGCATTATTCTGGTACCTGCTAATAGTTACAGGAGCTGCAAAGACATTAGCATAGTAATCCTTGAGCAACACACACATATCCTCATGTCTGGTTAAAATATCCCCATCCTCAGTTAAAAACTGAGGAATATGATTTGCTTTCTTCCTAGATGAGGCTGTAGCATGAAAAAACCTCGAGTTTGTATCTCCATCCTCGAGCCAGAAAATTTTTGCTCGTTGCCTCTAATACGATTCTTCATGAGAAAGCAGTTCATGTAGTTTCTCCTTCTCCTCAACATACATTTTAATACCCTCCTCGTCTTCTCTTTTAACTAAGACATCCAGCAGAGCCTTTTGAACCTTCACTTTCTCTCTAAATTTATTGAAAAATTGCCTCCCCCACTTAGCCATGAAAGAAGAGACTGATATTAACTTTAGAAGCAAATGAATTTTCGGTAAACCTTTCCAATGACTCGACACCTCCCCTTCAAATTCTGGTTCTTTCAGCCAGGTGTTCTCGAACTTAAACCGAAACTGCTTTTTAGAGATGGCTACGTTGAACAACTCAAGTTTGATAGGGTCGTGATCAGACATTGTAGCATGAAAAACTGTCAAAGTACACAGTGGGAATCTATGCCACCAAGAATCCGTTGCAAAGGCCCTGTCCAACCGTTCCCGAACCCAATTTTGTGTGCCTTTACTCTTTTCCCAGGTAAATTCTCCGCCTTTTAACTCCAACTCTACCAAAGCACAGTCCTCTACCGCATTCCTAAAACCATTCAAAAGATTTTGAGGATGAGGTAATCTCCCTTTCTTGTCCTCCACATACAACAAATCGTTGAAATCACCAAAGATGCACCAAGGCACCTGAGATCTAGCAGCTAAACTACGTAAAAAATCCCAAGAATCTTGTCGTCTTTCTCTTTCCGGGAGACCATAAAAACACGTTAAACGCCAAATAATAGAATTGCTTTCCATAATGTGCATGTCAATATGATTTTGAGATGATTCAAAAATAGAACAAGATAAATTATGGTTCCAGAAAACAGCCAACCCACCACCTCTGCCTTGTCTATCAACTGAGAAAAAATTACTAAATCCTAACTTAGAAGCAAGCTCTTTAACTTTATCACTATTAGCAAGAGTTTCAGATAAAAATAAAAGATTGGGCCCGTGAGACTTTACCATGTCTCGAAGAACACGAACTGTACGAGTATTGCCCAGACCTCGACAGTTCCACCCTATAAGACTCATTGCTGACGGCTAGCTTGCCGAGCAAGCTTAGCCGATAAAAAGTTTGAAGATGTTGCAAAATCCCCTTCAGAAATTACAGCATCGTTTGTTGTATGTTCAGTCTGTGGTCCAGTAATTCTCAGCCCATTATCCACATCCATCGTTCCTTTTGTTTCTCCCACTCCTTCTCCTCTTGTTGGTATCAATTTTAAGCCCATTTGTCTCTTCCTCATTAAGCCCATATAGCAAATTAGCTGTTGTATTAAATCCCACTAAATTAGCATTTACCCTCGAGTCTGTCCCGCTAATTTCTCCATACAAATCGTTCCCAACCATATCCCTACAATCACTCGCTGCAAATATCCCCTTATTTTTTTTTTGAAAATTTCCCCCCCTTACATCACGGTAACTGTTTTCTCTACCAATCCTCGTTTCAGGTTATGGTATTCAGAAGTGCTAATTTAACTCTATTTTTATGCTAATTGGAAATTCATCACATAATATTGAGCTTCATTAATAAAAATTCCATGTTCACTTGCATTCTTACATTTTCAGAATGAAATGTTAATAAATTACACAATTTAAAACTCTTCCTCACTTGCATTTTTCAAAAACAAGAACACAAATTTTGGACTGATTTTAGAAATACAAGAAAATTGGTTGAATAAATTTTAAGATGAGAGATTAGTGTGCCCAGTATATCTATACTATATTATTAAAGCTGAAACATTGAAAGTTTTGGTATTCGGTTTTCGGTCATTTATTCTATTTAATAAATAATAAAATAATATAAAAATAGTAACTAAATGATTACCTTTTACAATTAAAACACTTTTTTCTAACAAAATCTATTACTTCCAAAAATATTACGGGCAATAATCTTTAAATCAAAATATATTACCTTTTATATTTATTTTCACTAAAATCTCTATTTTTCAAAAATATCAAGTGCAACCGTTACTTATTTATTTTAAAACTTATTTTAATTATTTTAAAAAACTTACCTATTTTAACATGACAACGTATTTTTTTAACAAATACAATTAATATAATTAAAACACTTCTAAAAATCACGGGCAGATACTTTTTTAAATTAAAATATGTTAGTTTTTCTATTTGTCCTTATTATTTGTCTTTTATAAATAAAACACATTTTTCTAATAAAATATACTCCTTTTCCAAAAATATCATGGGCAATTACCTTTAAATTAAAACATATTACATTTTAATGCTTTTAATTATTAAAAAAAAACCTTAACTATTTTAACACGCCAACGTATTTTTTTAACAAATACAATTAATATAATTAAAACACTTCTATAAATATCACGGACAGTTACTTTTTTTAATTAAAACATGTTAGCTTTTCTATTTGACTTTTTTCTATTTATCCTTATTATTAATATTGGTCCATTTGTATTATTTATTTTTTTTTTTCTATGTTCCAATTTATATTTTAGTTTCACATTTTATAATTTATCTTATTGATTTTTATTCTTTATTTAATATTTTCTGTTCCCATTAATTTTTTTAATTTGTCATTTTTTAATTTTTTTTGATGGTTCGTGCCTTGCATTGGTTATAGGCTAGTATATATTTATATATAGGGTATGGGGAGATCACGGTTCGGTTTAGCTCGGTTTTCCAATAAAATCGAAACTGAAACCGAACCTCCTCAGTTTTAAAAATTGATAACCGAAATCGCTTTGGTTTCAAAAACCTCGATTTAGGTTCTTATTGGTTCGGTTCGGTTACAAAACCGGTTGAAAACTGAAATTAAAATGAAAAAAAAAACTAGTTTAGGTACATATGTAAAGACAAGTTCTAAATTGCAGTCCTGCATTGTTTGTTCAGACAACACAATAGGATATCTTTCAGAAAGCACAAGTCCCTTGTTATATGTAGACAGAAAATTAGAACAAAACTGGTATTAAATTTGATGGGCAAGCAACTATACACAGGACAGACCAAAAAAATGCAGAAGATAGAAAATAGAGAAAAAAGTTATTTTTATTATATAATCTCATTCTTTTAATTCTTTAAGTTCATTTTGTTGTATTCTAAATTTTTTATTATATAAATTTCAATTTTAAAATATATGTAAAAATATATAATATAAAATATTTAATACATATATAAAGGTAGGAGATGAAAGAGTCGTTCAAAGACATAATCCCCCAATCTGCCATTCACTAACTTCACACTAATGGTTCAATTTGACGGAAAGTTGCAAACTAAAAGCTTGTATCAAAGTATGAGGAGCACTCCTCTTTGTTTATAGTCTAGATATTAAACTTTTTTTGGAGCAAAATAATGGATAACAAAGTGCATTGTACTCAAATATCTTTCATAGAGTACTACAAATTTCAAGAACCTGTTCTATTGAATTTCATTGCAAGAAACTTCCGACACAAAGCACTTACTCCAAGTACATATGGAATCTATTCAATCTAAATGTCCTCAGACTGTTCTTGTAGGAGGATAGTGGTGGACTTAAACTACTTAAACTTATCAACTGAAATACTAGCTCCCATCTCGTGGGGGTAATATTTAGCATAACTCGATTTCTCTCCCATCAGTAGTGTGATTTGAAAATACATTGCACTGAAGAAAGCTTAAGCACACATTGTGAGATCAACTAATAGTGGATTCTGAGTGCTCCTCCATTCCAGTTCTTTCTTTAGAGTGCAGCAGAAACGAGAAAAGATTGAATTCTTTGTAGCAATTCAGCTTTTACCGAAGCAGGAACTGCAGCTGCAAAGTGTAAATATATTAGGGACAAGTATAAATCTTTGAATACAAATGACCTAGAAACGAACGACTAAAGTTCAAAACGAAAACTGCTGACAACTAAAAGATTTAACCTTGAACAGTAAGTTGAGAAACTAATATAAACACTGGATTAGCAAAAAGTAGCGTAACAGGCGCTAATAACATATCTTAGCACAGAAGTAGTACAAGAGTCAAAATTTTGTGATTTCCATGTTATAACTCTATTTCAGGAAGCACAACTGGAATTACTAAAAGTATAATATTTACACTACATGAAAAAAAATGTACTATCCTCTATAGAATAGATGCACCAGCTAAAGGAAAAGGCATGACCAGTAAATTACTTGTTTAATTCACTATCAGAAAATTGCATACAAGGGATTCCAAGACTTCCACCACATAGGCTGGACTTTTTAGAAACTCAGAAAATAATCATACTCACACAGATTTTCTTGTTTTTACGGAATTATTCCACACCAAAGCCTAAATACAGCCGAATGTATAGTATTAGACTATTAGTACTATAGTCTTTATATGCTAATTCATCAACAGCATGTTATATTTTTTATCATACCCAAAGACTTCAACAAAGTTTCAAGCTTTGGCTTTGATATTCATCGTTAAACATTGTTTCTCTTAATGAAAAAATTGCAGACTACCCTGGACCACTACAGTTTCTAGGCACAAATTTCTTTAGAGATTTATTATTAACGCTATTTCAAAATAAGAAAAAAATTTCAATACTACAATTTGTAAAAACAGAAAACTAAAAAAAAACATCGTAATGGAATAATCGCAGTTTGAAAAGATTAGAAAACTGTAAAAGCATCATTGACCATAAGCATGATCACAATTTCAAGGGTTCAATACAGAGAGAAAAAGAACTCATTATGGAGTCACTTGTACAAATAAGTAGCTCACTTTTGAACAAAGAATAAAACTTTACCTCTGCCTTTTAGAGTAATCGCTTGAATAAGGTCATCCAGGGTAACATTGTCCCTTCCCACCTTCTTGATGTATGCCCTAAAGAAGCCCAAATTTAAACAAAAATTAAAAAAGACACTGCAAATCAAACATGAACGTAATACGACTACAATGATTACCAAACTTCAAATAGAACTATAATGATTGAAGAATGTTAGCTTGTTAAAGGGGCTACTTCTAACATCCCTACAAAGTGAAATGTCATAGTTTTATTGGTTGGTTTGTTTTCAATTACACGGAAAAAGGGAGCTGGGAATGGAACTCTAGACCACTTTTAGCACTAAGAGAACTTTGCAACAGCTCAGGTATTATGAATAAAGAACATCTATATCACACATAAATTCACATGTTTATCAAAACTAATGTACATAACAGAAACTCCAAAAGGTGAAACCGAACGAGTAATGGGTAAAAGAGAACCTGCAAAGAGTTTTCATCTCATCCTTCCAACCGCATTCAGTTAGCCGTTCCCTCAACAGCTCCATCAACCTTTCTTTCTCTCCACTCTCAATCATCTATAACGCCAATTAATTACACATAAGTACTCATAACTTATAATCCCCAACTTAAAATCTACTCATAACTAATCAATAAATTTCTTAGCTTATCCAAACAGTAACACACAGGGGCTAATTTAACAAATTCCATAGCTAATCGAAAAATTATCGAAAATTGAAAGCAAAAAGGAAATTGAAGGACCTTAATGTTGATAACATCGTGAAGCGAATGCTCTCGTTCTTGATCATCACTTACATCTGGCGTTGGAGGTCGATTCACTGAGTGCCTCCTGTTTATATAACATCACCATACACAATCAAACACACATACATACATACATACAACATACACACACAGATTAGATACGGGGAAAAGTGAGTATATACATGTTCAACAGAAATCAAACGAGAAGCTTCTCGATTTGCGACTAATTTCTCTACTCAGGCAAAACAAAACAAGAGACTTCATATAAAGGCATAAAGCTTGTTTAGAACATCCTACGACGCCGTTCTAAAACATTTGCTTTTATGACGATTTTAACCTTATCAAAAATGACCATTTTACCCTTCATCTGTTTCGATTAGACCTAGGTGCAAAAATTTGGTACACGAACACGAAAAAATACGAATATAATTAGTGTCGGGTTTGAGTTTTCACAATAGGTACACGACACGGAATGAAAATACACGAATTAATGAAGTAAATAAATAATTTTAAAAAATATATATTATTTATAGTATTGCATATTCAGAAAATATATAAGCAATTACACATGAACAATAAATAAAAATTTCACGACTAATTAGCAGTAAGTTATACATTTATATATAAGAAGTATACATCAATACTATTATATAATAGACGAAACATTAAAAGTTTGGTTGGTCGGTATGTTACGTTGTGATTTTACTTAATTGCCCTTTCTTAAATTCGTGTTTTTACTTAATTAACCTTACTTATTTATAGAAATATATTATTAAATAATAATATTAACTATTTATAACCAATTACCTTTTTCACCTAAAATACATTATTATTTTTTATTTTTTCTAACAAATTCCCCTATTTTTTCAAATATATCACAGACAATTATCTTTTTAACTAAAACATGTTAGTTTTTATATTTTTCCTTACTAAACCCCCTCATTTTTCAAAAATATTACGGACAAACAGTTAGTTATTTATTTTTAAACCTAATATTATAATTATTTTTTTAAAAGTTTACCTATTTTAACATGTCTGCTTATTTTTCTTAACAAATGCAATTACTGAAATATTAAAATATAAATAATCAAATACCTATTTATAACCAATTACATTTTCACCTAAAACACATTATAGATTTTTTCTAACAAAGTCCCTCATTTTCTAAATATATCACGGAAAATTATCTTTTTTAATTTACTTTTTCTATTTTTCTCACTAAAATCCATTCTTTTTGTAAAAATATCACGGACAAACCATTTACTTATTTATTTTAAAACGTATTTAAATCAATTAAATTATTAAATTTTAACCTTTTAAAAAAATATAACGAGCAAATCCTTACTTATTTATTTTAAAATTTGTTTTAATGTTTTTAATTATTTAAAAGTGTTTAGCTACTTTAACATGCCTACTTATTTTTTTAACAAATAAAATTTTAAAAATAATAATAAAATAACAATTAACAATCCGTGGATCGCACGAGTTTTAAGCTAGTTTATATATACTAGCTTATAGCCCGTGCGATGCACGGTTACTTAAATTTTATTTATAATTATTTTGTTTATAATTATATTTTTATTACCCATGCAACACACGATTGTTTTTTTAATATTTATAATTATATTTATTTATGAATATTTTAATATTTAAAAGTTATTAGTTTACATGATTAAATTATTGTTAAAAAAGATTTAGCCAAAAAAATTATAGTTAAAAATTTGATATTTATTATATTTTACACGCTCAATTTAATATTTGTTTATATTGAGTTATAAAAATTAGATTTTGCCAATTTTATAGTCCACATGAAATTCACAAAATAATCTTTAATTTAGTTGTGGTTTAATAGTTCTTTTTCAATTAAAAACTATTCTAAAACTAAAAAGAGAATAAAGTGACAAAATTTAATGTTGAGAATTCTATTCGATTTAGGAAATCTACGTATATGTAGTTTAGATTATTAGAATACCATTTATTAACCAAATACAGTTTTTAATGTTAAATCTAACGGTTTTCACCTATCTATTTAACATTAAACGATTTTTATTATTTTGGTATTAAATGAGTTTTCTTATTTAATTACAACTATTTTTATGTTTTGACTTTTTAGAAAATCCAATCCTAATATAATATCTTTTAACTTATATCATTTTTAGATAATAACTTCTTTTTATATGATATAATCTTGATCATGTATTTTTAAAAGTATAGGATCTAACGGTTGAGAATGTTTTGGCGGTATTTATGACCAAACTACCATGATAACATCATTAATTTTTCTTAATATTTATAATTTTTCTAAATATTTATTGCTAAAATATAATATACTCTTTTTTGTAATATGTTAAAGATGCGGGAACTTTGAACTTTTGAGAAAATAAATTATCAATTAAAAAATAATTTTTTTGTAATAGTTCTTGTTTTAAAGTAGTACACCGTGATCAAAATTCTGTATAAATTTTATTTTTTTATAGTATATCCTGTAAATATCTATGTTATTATATTAAAGACTAAATAATGAAAGCTTCTTATAACTTAAGTTTGGTCGTTTTGTTTGATCACTCAATCCATAATCGTTGAATCTTTCAAATTAAATTGTTGAAAAACGTTAGATATAACAGTAAAATTAAAATTTATAGATTTTTTTGAAAAATAAGAATTTTTTCATTTTTTCTTGCAGACATATGTTATTTGATAATATTTTTTGTAAAGTACAATTTTTCAGAAAAGTACTATACTAATTGATTAACAAACTTTTAAAGTTTCGAATTTAATAATTTACAATGTATATAGGTTTAAAAAGTAGCTGAGTCTAAAATTTCAAAATAAGGTTTTTTTAATATGAATATAGTTTTGCTAACAATGAAATTAGGTCTATATGAGTTCTTATAAAACAAAACCACCACGTATAATTTATTATTTAATAATAAATAATATTTGATTAGTTATGATATAAAACTTAATAAAATAGGATTAAAAATATGCACAATTTTATAAAATTTTATCCTCGTATTATTATATTCTTTGTTGATTTGAATTTTTCTTAGATTGATTTTAATTTTTGAACATAGATTTCTAAATTTAAAATAGTTAGAAAAAAATAATTAAATTGGTGTTAAAATAATGATGACATAATAATTATTATTAGAATTTAAATATTCACTTTATTAATTTGGACTTTATCTTGTATTTTAAAAATCAGATTTTGACGATTTTACACCCCACATGAAGATAACTAAATTATATTTAATTAAAAGATGGTTTAACAATTTTTATCTAGGTGGAATTGTCCATGGAAGAGAAAAGAAAGTCACGAATTTTTTACATGGAGAATTCTATTCAATATAGAAAACTTATTTATATTTGGTATATTTGGTTTAAATTATCAAAATACACCTTTTAGAATTTAAATATAATCCTATTATTAATAAAATAAACTTTTTTAATATTTGATCTAACGATTTTCATTTATCTAGTTAAGATCTAATAGTCCTTATTAATTTGGTTGTCTACGACCAAAATTTGGGATAATATCCTTATTATGATTATTATATATAAGGATTTAATATAATAAGGATATCAAGTATATACTGATATAAGTATTTTACTAACTGCTTTTACTTTTAATGTTTCGGTGTAAATAAAATTTTAAAATACATTATAACTTAAAAATTATTAAATAGAATAAAAATTATGTTATGATTATATAAAATTTTATTCTCATATTATTATATTCTTTATCGATTTGAATTTGTTCTTAATTAATTTTGATACTTTATTGAAAGAAACATAAAATTTCTATATTGAAAAGAATTAGTGGAAAAATAAATAAATTGATGCTACAATAATAAAAAAAATATTTATTAAAATTTAGATACTGACTTTAATATTTGGGTTCTATCCTGAGTTTTAGAAATTGATTTTTGACGATTTTACAACTCATGCGAAACTAACGAAATTATCTTTAATTTAATGATGGTTTAATAATTATTATCTAACTTGACCAGTTGACCTACCCATAAAATAAACTGAAAAGAAAAGATGGTTAAGAAGTTTTACACAAAGAATTCAATTCAATATAGAAAACCAATTTATAATTGGTTTAAATTATCAAAGCACACTTCTTAGTATTTAAATATAATCCTACCTTTAATCAAATACACATTTTAATATAAGTATTATATTCAAAATTATCGTTTATGAATATGAAACCCTCAACATTTTAATAATATTTTGATATTATCCTTTTATATTTGTTATATGTAAAATAATATAATTATAATTTGGATTAATCGAATTGTTATGTTCTTTCACGAAAAAAAAGTGTTTAAATTTATTCATGTACAGGAGTTCTCCTAAGTCTTTTATAACGTAGGGTATCATTGTAATCGATATGAATTGTTATCTTGATATTTGGTTTAACAATTATTATCTAAGTGGAACTATACATAAATTCACGAGAAAAGATATTTAAGATTTTTTACATAGAAAAATTTTAAATTATCAAAATACACTTTTTAGTATTTAAATATAATTCTATTATTAATCAGATACACTTTTTAATATTAGATCTAACAATTCTCATCGATCTATTTAAGATCTAACTATAATTATTAATTTGGTCGTATACTGATCGTACACGGACCAGATCGATTTTAATTTTTTCTTAAATTGATTTTAATATTTTATTGAAATAAACATAGAATTTATAAATTTAAAAGAATTAGGAAAAAAATTAAATTGGTGCTAGAATAATAAAAAAATATTTATTAAAATTTAGATAATAACTTTACTGTTTGGGCTCTTGGGCTCTATCTTGAGTTTTAGACAACAGATTTTAACGATTTTACAGCCCACGCGAAGCTAGAAAACCCATGTATAATAGGTTTAAATTACCAAAATACACCTTTTAGTATTTAAATACTGTCCTATTATTAATCAAATACAATTTTTAATATTATATCTGACGGTCCTCATCGATTTAAATATTTATAGTTTTATAATCCAACGGATCGTATACTTTTGGTAGTACAGTGACCGACTAAAGTTTTGGATAAGATCTCCCTTACGCTTATTATATATAAGGAGTTAATAAGTTATATTTACAAATTTTTGTAAAATTGTATGTGATACATATTTAATACACATTTCATAAAAATTTACATAATTAAAATAGTTTTATAATATATAAATTTTAATTAAATTAAATTTATATTTTTATTTAAAATGGGTCGGATACGGGTTTTTTACATTTAATTACATGACACTGACACGACCATTGCCAGGTCTAGTTGCAACGGAAAACGATACGGCGGCAAATAAGTACCAAGGAGTACGGCTGTGGACACAAACTCAACTACGTAATTTTTATTTCTGTAGTGGAGACTAGAAGAAAGTAGCTTGCATTTTTTTGTACGTCTTCGGCTTTCGATTTTCTTCCATGGCTGTAATTTCATATGCTTCTGTTAGTTTTGTTTCACCTTTGATTAGTAAATCTCAATTTTGTGGTTCATTTCCTGTTGGAGTTGGATCCGGGAGGAAGAATAGAAGAGTTAAGTTTTGCAAAGTCTCTGCTGCTGCTGCTGCTGCTGTTGTGTTTCCGAGGCTCGATGCAGATGATTTTAGGCATCCTCTTGATAAACAGGTTGGTCCACTCATTTTTCCTTGTCATATTTAGTGTGTTAACTATGCTATGCAATTTACATATGTCTTGTACTGTCTTCAATTTGTGGTGCTTCAGAATACGGTGTTATTGCGAGCAATTCCAGGTTTGAACGATATCGGGAAGGCTTTTTTAGGTAATATATGATTCTGAATTCTCCTTTGTCACATGATCAATCATGTTATGATGATTTACATATGACTTTATTTTTCCGTACTCAACCTATATGCACAAATTGCAAATTAAATGTCAAAGAATCAATCTTGATCAAGAATCACCGTATGCACAATTTACATATGCACTTGAATTTGTGTTTGAGATCAAGTGGGAATACACTAAACTAGGGACAGTGGTACTAATACATCTGAATCAAAACTATCTATGTATTTCGACAATATTCATGTTTGGTATTTGTCTAAATATATTGACCTTAACCTAGCCACTTCTAGTGTGATTCAGGAACTTCAAGTTGATCTTATTCCAAGTGCCACATTTGGTTATGACCATATTGCCAACATTTGCTTAATCCTTATACTCCTTTCTCATACTATGGTTGCAGGTACCATAGCAGAGCAGGTCATGGTTCTTGAGAATATAGGGACATCAGTTCTTGTTTCTGAGAATCAGGTCAGTTGCTGCATGATTGACATTATTTAGTAAGTTAAGAGTGTCACATGAAATCTTGTATTATCTTCCTCTTAGAGATTTCTAACATTCAAATAGCTTCCCTCGTAATTTCAGTATGCTCCCAACAAGCACCTATTTTGGATGTACTTTAGGACCATTTTTGAGTTTGCCAAGTCCTACTACAATGCTTAGAATGATTCATATTGTACATATGTTACAATCTTGTTTTCTCCGTATTCCATTATAATATTCCCGTATATAAACCTACAATGCTCCATAGACGACACACTTTAAGTGATTTAGACCTTAATTCAAATGTCCTTAATTAATTTTCTTTATATTCCTCGTTCATTCCATTGATCCATTTTACATGTCTCAGTTTATGTCTTGTGCTGAAAAGTGATATTTTTCTACTGTTGTTAGTCATTTGATATTCCATGTAGGAAACATTTTGTCATATGCAAAGTGCAAAGCATGTATTTGCCTTTTAACTCTAATTTGTTGGGTCAGCTTTCTGAACTTCATCATTTAATGGTCGAGGCTGCTGGCATACTAAAAACTGAGGCACCTGATCTCTACATTCGTCAGAGTCCTGTACCTAATGCCTATACTCTAGCCGTCAGTGGTAAAAAGCCATTTGTTGTTGTTCATACAAGCCTTGTGGAGCTTTTGACCAGAAAGGAGCTGCAGGTGGTTCTTCTCCCTACATTAAAAAGACGTTTTAGTTCATTAATACTTCATAAATAATTGCTTTTTATTTTGGAATATATCTGGTTTACTCCGTCAGTTAAATCATTTGATTCTCAAATTAATAATAAAATATATTGTAATCTTATAAATGTATTTATGTGTAAAAATCAGGCAGTTTTGGCTCATGAGTTAGGTCACCTTAAATGTGACCATGGTGTATGGTTGACAGTTGCAAACATTCTTACCCTTGGGGCGTACAGCATTCCTGGTATGTCCTTTTGTTTCTACAGATGCTTGTTATCTCATTATGTAATTGTTCATCAAGGTATAATGTACCGGATTATCTGAAGTTCTAAATATAAGGTCGATTTTAGTTCCTTCTGATATATCTTTTTACACTATTAAGATGTTTTCAAAGTTTTATATTGACGCGTTCTGAGATGAGGAATTGTCAATTGACTGCACAAAATATATAGATGATCAGATTTGAATTCTCTCCCTTATTTTTAATTGGCTGCAAAGCATTACTCTATTAGAAGTGAATGATTTAGTCTATTGTTGATGTATGAATATGACAATATGTAGATGTGTGTTTAATGGAGGAATGCATACACCAAATGGTTGAATCTTTTCTGATAAACTTATCTAGAGTTTTTTGAATATAAGAAAAAAGTGTCGTTGCACTTACTCTGCTAGCATGGGTCTGAAAGATGGCAATTTTTACCTCCCTGACTAGGATTTCAGTGGTTAATGCAACACATACAAGTCAAATGAGGTTGATTTATAGCTAGTCCAATACATTTCATATTCAGTAATCGTTTAATCTCCTCTGTATCTGAGTCACTTCAGTATCAAAGCACTGAGCCACCTCCCTATGTATAATTTAAAATGAATTTTCACTCTAGTTTTTTCCCACCAATATTGGATTTCTATGATAGTATAATCTGGTTATGAGCAGGGCTTGGTGGAATAATAGCTCAAAGTTTGGAAGAACAACTATTTCGTTGGCTCCGAGCAGCAGAGCTTACTTGTGATCGTGCAGCTCTTCTTGTTGTTCAAGACCCAAAGGTATAGACAATTAAGAACTTGTTTTTCCATTATCTAACCATTTCTTCTGTTGAGGGATGTTTGTTTTCACTAAGCATTTTCCTTGTTGAAAATCCCACAAGAGGTTGTCGTCTCTGTACTGATGAAATTAGCTGGGGGCTGTCCATCTTTGGCTGATCAACTAAATGTGGATGCGTTCTTGGAGCAAGCTCGCTCTTATGACAAAGCATCTTCAAGTCCAGTTGGATGGTATATAAGGTAAGCAAAAGCAAGGCTAAAACATCAGAAGTTTGAACGTTTGGTATATTGAAGTGTTTCTTATCAATCTTAAATTTTTTTAGAAATGCTCAAACAAGGCAACTCTCACACCCACTTCCTGTTTTACGTGCTCGTGAGATTGATGAGTGGTCCAAAAGCCAAGATTATACATCTCTTCTGGACCGTGCAGCTCGGATTAACAGTGCACAGAAAGTATAGATAGTGTTGAGCTCAATACGATACACATTGAACAATGATTTATATCAATGGTTAGTTTCTAAAACTCTATATGTTTCCTGAATTTTGCATATATTTGTGTCTACATTTTGCCCAAGTTACAACACTCAATTAATATAAATTACTTAATGAGCCAGTAGCAAGAATAACAAGAGAGAGAGAGAGAGAGAGAGAGAGAGTATTTACCACTTCTTAATATCACAGCTGCAAAGGTGAACTGACATGATTGGGTGGCTGCGCAAGCCGCAAACATAGGTCGCAATGCTAAGCTTAACTGTTTGCCTTGGCTTAAGTTTCAGCAACATGTTTTCAGTTTTGATTATTTTTTAATTGGCAACTTTTAATCTTGTGTTTGGTTGTGATGATGAAATTGGAGGGAACGGAATGTCGTTTGAACTATAAAATGGGTGAATGTTCAAAACTTTCATTCCTTCCTCCATTCCATGCCTAACAACCTAGACTATAGCTCAAACCCACCAATTTGAGAAGGAATGCTCCATTCCCCACAACACCCATTTTCCTCACAATCCTTGTCATAATAAATTTGCACTCCCACATTTTTTTTTCAAATCTTCCCTTCAACCTCCACCGCTTCTCTTTAATTCTATTCCATTCTCCCTAAATTAAACACAACATTGGTGTTGATATATTGGTTTTTTTTCTCTTAGTGTTGATATATTAATTATAGGGGGAGGGGAGGGGAGGCAAGAATCAAGATAGCACTGAGAGAAATTTTGAGACACTGAGGCACTCCTTGATTTTCATTGGTTTACTTTTATTTATGCCAAGTCAGACTCTTTAAAATATGGATACCAAGTTTTGATTCTCTTGATTATTTTATTTATCAGCAAAATACTGGAATGCATCCGCGTCCTGCATCACTGGAGATGAAGTTTTTGTGGAGCGTGAGCTTCTCTGTGCGTAGTATCTGCCTAAACAGATTACTATTCGGATAGGTATTGTTGCATACTATTTTGCCACTGCTATAGATTTAAGCAGTTATAGTCCTGCATAGAATGGCGTTATGCATGTATATATAGATGTTGTATATAACTGTTAAAAAAGATAATTGGAAATTATAATTCTGGAAGAATCTCTTGCTACTTCCCCGTTCCCTACATCTCCATTGTTTTGTTTCACATGTAATGCCAAGTATCAGACATGATCCATTTTGCTTTAGCTAGGGTGAACACTTGAGCTTGGATTGTCTTATAAGTTAAAAGCTTGAGTGGAGGCTAACTCAGTTCAGGAGTAGACGGCTATAGCTCTCTCAGAATTTCGAATTTTAATGGTAATAAATTTATATCTACTGTTCTAGCTTAATCTGTAATGAATACTAAGTACTACTAATATGTGTATGTGTACGTTCAAATATTGCAGAAGTTTGGTTTTAACTTTGCGAAAATTAATCCCACCCCACCTACATTTTACCCTATTACTTCTTTATTTTATACCCTACCAAGCCTGCACCGTAATTCATGAGTTGGACTGTCAAAAGCATAAATTTGGACAAAGTCAAGGCTCTAATCTCCGCATTTTAAAGGAAAAGCTCAGGCACCTCCATCAATGATTAAAGGATGATCACATAGATATAGACACAAATCCTTCTTAGGAGAAAAGGTCAAAAAGATCATGAACGTGTCCATGATCATTTGGCACAGCCCTGGAAACGAGTTGTTTGGGAGAAATCAGAATCAGAATCAGGTAACATGTCGAAATAATCAATCGTATTCCCACTTTCTCCAATTCTGTTTTCACCATCTACAATCTTTTTTTTTACTGTCTGCTGAATGTCGGTTATTCATGATACTTTGGATATAACACGCGTAGGATACTTTGGATACTTTGGAGGAAGAGGAATCACCCTAATTCATACAGCAAAAATGAAAAGAAATCTTAGGTGTTAAGGATTTTAATGTACCTACTTAAGAAGCTGGGACGTAGTCTACATTTTCTAAAAATAAAAATTAAATTAGTAGTAACTTACACCATCAACACCAAGAGTTATCGTAGGATATAATTCTAAATCTCTCATCTCTTGTCAGTATACAATGCAATGGGAAAAGTAGCATTCAAAGCATTGAGACTTTTGTTTCTACAACATACAAAAATTACTAATCGATAGTAAACTCTTTCCGTTGTTCATATAGGTTGTCTTGAGTTAACTTTAGAGACGCTTTCAAGAGTTTTGCCATTGATCATTTGATAGATAAGTACTAAATCTTCAAATCTTTTAAGCTTTGGGCTATGACTGGTGATACATTTGTTATGACTGATGCGCCAGAAACACGGGAGTGGAATGGGTTTGTTCAAAATGCAACATTCCTTATAAACTACAGAAGACGGGTAGAAAGATCACACCAATATTCCACAAGCAATTCCTGATCTCTTTTTTCTAAAATACAAAGAACAGATAAAAGACCGAAATTCCGTAATTCATACTGGAACTAGACACAACGACAACAGGACCAAAAAAACTCAAGTTACCACCGTAGGCCGGATCTCAATCCCTTGAATAATGAGGCCACTCTTCCAGTTTAAACTTTTCACTTCCCTCAAACTAATCTCTAGTTCTGTATTCTCCTCATCGTTGTTATAATATCCAGCTAATTCAATTTCTAACCATCCATCCTTTCTTCTCCTCGGAGATGGCCTATCAACGTCTGCAGGCGCAACAACTTGAGGCCTTGATCGGTTGGCTCTAAATCTAAGAAACGAACCCATTTGCCTAGGTAAGTTGGCAGTTCTGCGTTCCACACTATCTTTGTGATCGAAATAAACAATGCGGTTTATGCTTCCTTCACCAGTAATCCCAACCGAGACTTGTATTTTTTGGTCCTTAAACCCGTAGAGGATTGATGATGTCTTATAGACAAGATATGTTGTGTAAGCCGTACGTGGTGATAACAATGAAGTGTTAATCTTTCCATGAATTTCAAACCAACAAACATCGATGAGCTCAACCACCTTGGTGAATCTTGATTCGAGATCGGAGCCCCAGGTCCAGTACATAGGGTTGTCACCCCAAGCAATCTCCAGCTCACTAGCTGCTATCATGAAACATTTCTTTCCTGTCCGCTTGTCCAAAGAAAAGCTCAGAGCACCCCCATCAATGATCAAAGGATGATGACACAAAAATAAATATAAATCCTTCTTAGTAGAAAAAGGGAAATGATGATGAATAAGTCCATGATCCGTCACAGCTCTCGCAATGAGTTGTCGATAATCGGATGGAAGGAATCGTTCCCAAACGGAATCAGAATCAGCAATCAAACGAAAACTGGAAGCTACTGCTGTCACTCGACAAGCATCAACAGGTGTTGTGTAGGATATTGCATCTGCTATACATCCTTCAGGTAATATGTGGAAATAATCGATCATATTTCTACTTTCTTGCGTTGGATGGTTAGCCATTTGTGTTTGGATAGAGAATGCGTGTGTTTTTGTAGTCGATGAGTAGAGTTTAGGTGTTTTTGTAGTTGGAGAAATATGTATAGAGAACGGACCACTAGAAGTCTTAGGGGCTAAGGCTTTTGAATAGTTCTGAACGGACCACTGCTTCAACATCAACAGTGTCGGCAACAAACTTCCAATTAAAAAATTTGTGATTTTAAATATTTAACGTTGCCTAAATTATAAATTAATAGTGAGTTGCACAGTTTACCAAGGTCACAAATACTACCTGTTCAATTTTTGTTTAAACTATTGATTCTTAGATATTATCGGCATTAAAACTTCAGTCTATGTTTAAAATATATTTTATTGAAAAAAATATTACTAATGTTGTATTTGGGGGTGGTTAGAACTTTTTTTTTTTAACGCGTCAAATTATTTTATATGTGATGGTCATACATTTCTCCGAAAAAGCCGTAGAGATCATACGACCATTATCAGAAGATGGTTACTATTCTTGGGTTCCTGTTTTGTTGTTGGTGTTTTTGTCTCATTATATGGGGTGCAGCCAGGCCTTACAAAGCAGAGGTTTATGTGAAGGTATGGCTTCTGATTTTCTCTTGCCACTCATATCATCCATGGAATGTTTAACTGGAATGGGATGTGATGGTCGTCGTATTCTCAGACCAAATCCGTAAGGATTATAGTGCCATCATCAGAAGATTTCTTGGTCCCCTTTTTTTGGTGCCTCCCCCTTCATATTTATTTTGTTCTCTTCCTTGTCCCAGCTCCCCCCCTCTAGCTTGAATGACTATCAAGAGCTATATGGGCAGGTGGCCTTGTGTATGCATGACATGTGATGTGCAGAAATAGCTAGGCTGAGTCATGAGATAGGGGTGACAGGTGGTCTTCCTTTACACGTGTTTTGGGAGTTGTGTAACCAGCTACGGCTTACGGGAAGTCTGCCGCAATCCGTAAGCCTTGAGAACCAAGCCGTAGGGATTTAGAGTATAGTTTTTGGTGGCCATCAGAGCCTATGTACTTCGACAGTAAAGCCGTAGACCGTAGCAACTACGGATTAATATTAGTCCATCAGTTGCCCCCGTGGTTACTAGGCTTTCTTTAGGAAGCCATAGGAGCAAAATTCTCAAGGGTGCAGCCCTTCAAAGAAAGCAGGTTCAGGGACATTTAATATGCTAAACTCATTGACATATAAAAGAATGATGTAAACTTCATCTTGAAGAAGCATTCTAATCGGACTTCATATCATCTAAATAGATAAAACATATACGTGAATTCATATTTGAAAATCAGGAACTCATGGAGAGATAAGCAATGATTTACTCTATATCAGCATAAACAACATACATACATTTCCCCAAGTAAGAGGAGGAGGTTTATGCAATTTAAGAATATATATATATATATAGAGATAAAAGATGTGAGTACTCTATTCGGATAGATCAAGAGTATTGTTTCTTTTGCAGTTGTGACATATAAGTAGTACAGTAGCTGAGGCGAGTTGGGTATGTTACCTTTAAAAAATCTATGATTTGTATATTTGTTGACTATCTTTCCGAATAATTACAGTAAATAGCTCCACGTGTAAAGATCAGAGACGCGAGCTTTAAAGAAATTAGCGGACATCATCAACAAAAACAGTATGCATGATAATATACATCATAGAAGCACTCTGCAGGAATGCGTAGATGATAGATATCAATGTGGTGTGCATCTGAAAGGATAGATGTTTGTACTTTGTACACTGCTAAGGCTTCTGATGGCTGTAGGTTTTCTCAAAATGAACAACAATCATACATAATTTATATATAAGTAATAAAAATTAATTGGAGTAGCAGTGACACTGATCAATTTAGGAGAATCATACAAATTAATTACAATCACAATCATGTACAAGTAATTTTAATAATAATCACAGAGAGCTGACTAGCTAGTGGGTGGCATCAGAAGTGACATATATTTTCCTATAATGTGAATTGATGATAACAAATCATCTCACACCGTAGTTGTAAGAACTCTTAAGCCATAGTCGTAGAGACGTAGGTCATAAAGTGATGATCATAAGTTATGAGTTTAGACTTCTATAGGATGATAGTGACTACAATTATACTTTATTTATATCATAGCCATACTCGCCCTAAAAATTTAGTGCAATCTTTAGGTTGTAATGAGATAGTGAATATATTATAGCAATTCAATTCATGACTTGTAAGAAGAATTGACAACTTAAATAATTTAGAGCATATAAGTAGTTCAAAGTTCTTACCAAGGCGCAGGCGGTAGGCAAAGCTTTCGAGCTTTAGCTTGTAGGAGTACCAATAACAGAACTAGTTATATATGTCTTGTAGCAATAGCCATAGCTAGAGCTTATACTGAGAATTGTAGCTTAGTTGGTAGGACGCTATATTCTCTGATAGTGAAGAAGCATAATAATGAATAAAAATAATTAAAATATATGAGCTGTTAATTGCCCCCTGTCCGAACAGGTAACCGGAACTGGCTCATGTCGTAGCCTTATACAGGTTATATAAGCATTGAGCTGTTTGAACGAATAAATATTTTACTAGGAGTCGGTCCGTGCCATAATTTCTTTTGATCATCTACGCCGTAGCACTTTTCGGGCTATCCATATTGGCTATATTTGAGGTGCTTTGAATACAAAGGATCAAAATATATGAGCATTTAGTTGCTTCCTGTCTAAACAGGTGATAGGAACCGATTCATGCCGTAGCCTTTTGTGTGCTACATATGTTGGCTATTTAATGAATACGTGTTTTATTGAAACCGGTTCATGTCGTAGCTTCATACGAGCTACATATATTGACTATACTTGATGTGCCTTGAATACAAAGGATCAAGATTCGTGAGCACTCAGTTGCTTCTTGTCTAAACAGGTAATAGGGACCAGTTCATGCCGTAGCCTTGTATGGGCCACATATGTTGGCTATTTAATGAATTGGTATTTTTTTTGAAACCGGTTCATGCCGTAGCTGGCTTTATTTGATGTGCTTTGAATATAAAGGATCAAAATATATGAGCATTTAGTTGCTTCCTGTCTAAACAGGTGATAGGAACCAATTCATGTCGTAGCCTTTTGTGTGCTACATATGTTGACTATTTAATGAATAGGTGTTGTATTAGAACCGGTTCATGCCGTAGCTTCATGCGAGCTACATATGCTGGCTTTTTAATGAACGGGTGTTTTACTTGAAGTCAATCCACGCCGTAGCTTCTTACGGGCTACATATATTGGCTATTGAATGGAAGGACTACCCGTTCCATGCCCGTAGCCAACATGGGGCTAGATTCGCAGGCTTTTGAATGGACGGGTTAATGGGATCCTTATATGAGAAAGGCATGGCCTTACTTTGTAAGGCTAAGGTGCATGTTGCACACAAATGATATTCAAATACAAGTGCATTGATATTTATAAGTTACATAATATGTGGCTTTCAGTCGCAAGAGTTTGTCCGTGTTGAAATATGTTATCAATGAGGCATCCCTACGGAGGGGCATCTCACAATGAGGCATCCCTATGGAGGCATCTTCAGGATAGTGGATTCAATTGGATTTTAGACTTTCACCTATGATTAGCAGTAAAAGGTCTATCTAGGTAGTACGGTGAAAGGTATTTCCGGGAAAAAAGATATAGCTTAAAAGCCATTCACCATTTTTACTATGATATCATTGATGTGGTTTATAGTTACTCGTGATAACAGTGCACACATCATTAAGAGAGAATAATTTATGATCATAGAAAAATTGAAGTTGGATAATTAAGTGGGGTTGTTATTCAAAAGCTTGAGTAATTTTCTTAAACACCTTACATTTAGCATTTTATGTTTATATTCGCTGAAGGTAATAATTTGTTCTTTTGTTTTTAATTACAATATATATACTCAGTATATTTGTTTTGCATTTTAATGTACGACTATTGCAAATTTTATTACTATTATTATTCGGTTCACCCGTATGCATCTACATATGATATGTTAACCTGTTATTCTCATGTGCCCTTTAGTGTGTTTTTTTTTTTTTGCTAATTGCCTTTAGTGTGTTTAATTAGTCTAGTATAATTTTGTTGTCTCGGGAAGCTTATTAATTAGTATTTTATTATATTTTCTATCAGAGATATACGCCATACTCATATCTTTTTTTTTTTTTGGTGTCTTACAAGTCATCAGATTTACACCGCATGTCTGTTGCTCTTTGAAGGTTATATTTTCTTGGTTGTCTAGACCTGTGTTACTTTTATCTTATATTTATTAGCTAGTGCTTGCCCTTATGGAGAACATATGTTTAATCTCCCTAAACAACTTAAATAAGGGAATAAGGGAATGAACACCTTGATTGATGTAAAACCAAGTGACGATCTACTTGGAAGTAAAAATAAAAATTATAACATGTTGCCTACGGATGTGCCGTAGGGAAGGTTCTAGATTCAACAACATCTGGGATATTTTGGACTTATTATAGAATTTTGTCCGCTACGAACTTACGTTTAGTAACTGTAGGCAATTTTTTGAAAACAAACAATATATAATTTTGCCCTATTGCATGCATGCTCCAAGTGGCTATTTAGTATTAATTATAAAGCTTCATTCCCATATATAATATGTTTGATGATCGTTCTTCAGTTTCTATTAGTAAGAATTATCAACTAAGAATAAGGCTATCAGCGGATGATTATTTTTTCTGTCTCGGTTAGTGACTTACTGTGAACACCTTGGTCTTCTTTTAAGTTCAGGTTTGTGACTAACATGGCGAAGACGCATGCTGAGGTCATGTGGTGATCTACCCGAGCATGGTAGCCGTGGTTGTGGGTAATGAAGTGTTTACATTCTTTACGGAATTTAAAACATCTGTTAGCCCGAGAACCTCGTATTTAGCAGTAATCACATGGGATGCTCTTGAAGCCCCTCACAGGCTGATCCATTGAGGGCTCATGTATCCAAACATATATAAGGCCGTAGCCGCAGGGATTATGCTAACAAACTTGTTGAATCGTGGTGTATATTAAAAGGCCATCAGTCATGCGGCTATAGATAAGTTACTTCAATTATTTTGCCATCAAATATATAGACATATCCATGAATATCAAGTTTGTAGAAGACTAACCTTTATAGTTTATCTTTGTGAGAGTATGCTCGGCTAAGTCATGTAAAGATCTAAACCAAGAACCTGTCGTTGAAGAGGGTAAGTACTCGGTCCCCGGCAGCGGCGCCAAATGATGGTCATACATTTCTCCGAAAAAGCCGTAGAGATCATACGACCATTATCAGAAGATGGTTACTATTCTTGGGTTCCTGTTTTGTTGTTGGTGTTTTTGTCTCATTATATGGGGTGCAGCCAGGCCTTACAAAGCAGAGGTTTATGTGAAGGTATGGCTTCTGATTTTCTCTTGCCACTCATATCATCCATGGAATGTTTAACTGGAATGGGATGTGATGGTCGTCGTATTCTCAGACCAAATCCGTAAGGATTATAGTGCCATCATCAGAAGATTTCTTGGTCCCCTTTTTTTGGTGCCTCCCCCTTCGTATTTATTTTGTTCTCTTCCTTGTGCCAGCTCCCCCCCCCTCTAGCTTGAATGACTATCAAGAGCTATATGGGCAGGTGGCCTTGTGTATGCATGACATGTGATGTGCAGAAATAGCTAGGCTGAGTCATGAGATAGGGGTGACAGGTGGTCTTCCTTTACACGTGTTTTGGGAGTTGTGTAACCAGCTACGGCTTACGGGAAGTCTGCCGCAATCCGTAAGCCTTGAGAACCAAGCCGTAGAGATTTAGAGTATAGTTTTTGGTGGCCATCAGAGCCTATGTACTTCGACAGTAAAGCCGTAGACCGTAGCAACTACGGATTAATATTAGTCCATCAATATGTAAAGATAATAAATGGGAGTCCATTACGAAAAGAGAAGTTCAAGCAAAGTTCATTATATTACAAACCAAAAAACCAAATTTAAATACTGAAAATATCAACATTGAACCGGGTTAACAACCCAAATTCACATCTCGCTCCACGTTCTGGGTAATAACATTTCCTCTTGGCTTCAAAACCACCAGCTGCAATACTGTTAGCATCATCAGCTTCATACCGGGCCTCCCAACATGCTCAACTCATGTATCCTTCTGGCCTACATCCGGTCAGGAATCATTCACCCTTCATTCTCCTGCTCTGTCTCACAATCATCAATTTTCGAAAAGTGGAATTGCTGAGTAAAGGCTTCAGTATCCTCCCTAACCTGAACTAACAGAGAACCTTGCTCGATAGCCTTCCACAAGGCCACACATGTTTCCCTTCAATTGGGAAAACAACTCTGATAACAAACCAATATATCATTTGCATATACATCACCGACCACCGAATGAACAAAATCTCTTTCAACAAAGTCATTAATATCACATCTTTTTCGTTGTTCATTTTGATGGACTGCAAGAATCATCACATCTTCCACGTCCTTAACATCCTTAACAGGGAACAACTCCATCATCCTCACACAAGCACCAACTAAATGTGTTCTAGAAGCAATCCACAAGTCTCCTGCATAAAACATAAATAGCCGATACCCGTGTGAAGCAGGGGCGAGAATAAAATTAATCGAAATCGGGATCAAACTAAAAAAGTAAATCAAATCAATAAAATTTTGAATTATGTAATTATAGAGAATCGAGCCGAGTGAAACCAAAAAAATTAAATCAAATAAATAAATCTTGTTTGATTATGTAATTGTAGAAAATCAAACCTGAATTTTGTGATAACCAAATTTGATAATTTAGTACTTTTATAACCAAATTTGATATTTTGATAATTTTGATAACTTTGGGCTTTGATATTCAGAATCGGGGGCAAGGGTTCTTCTTCATGTTTCTCAATAATTTGTCCATCTTGAAAATGTAAAACTTGTTTCTTTTAAAACTTAATTTGAAGCCAGGATAGTCACTACTTTATCATACGACCTCCAAAAGTTGTATTTTAAACATGCAATTTTGGTTATTCTTTTTTAACATTGGGCGGCATAATGGTCAATCTGTAAATAGGATCAGCACAAATTTGTTATCTTGGTCTATTAAAGACTACAACTCATCTTTTGGTTTCTGAAAAATAGCAGTTTTAGTTCAGTTAATAAAGTCTATGTCACTGATGGCTCATGAGTCTTTTACTCTCTGGCCATCTGTTGCCCCCTATAGTTTCCGAAGATCTCTGTGAGCTGCAGCCGTAAATAAACATCTGGCTGTAGAGGCTCCCTTAGTAAGCACACAAGTGTATACATGTCACTTACGTACTCTAATGGCATACAAGAAATCCATCACTTCCCCTACGGCTTAACACATCACTTCCCCTACGGCTTAACAGAATGATCCGTAGCCAAGTTGTGGGTCCCACAGCCCTGCATGGACTTCTCAATAAACACGTGTCAAACCCTCAGGTTACATACTCATCTCTTTGTCGACTCATCCGGGCTACTAATCCTAGCATCAGTGAGGTGTCAAACGACCCGGAAAAGAGGGGAAGATGAGAGAACTTCAGGAGGATATAAAGGACCATCTAAAAAAGGAGGAGAGGGGACCAAAAAATCTTCTGATGATGGCACTATAATCCTTACGGATTTGGTCTGAGAACTTCACGACCATCATTTGGCGCCGCCGCCGGGGATCAAATACTTCCCTTCATACAACGACATACCTACCCACGGGAAAAGAGGTGTTTGGATTAGTCTCATATTCAAGCCGGTTCTTTGGCTGGCTATGCAATTCATTCTTCCTTTGAAGCAAGCAGAACCGATCGTTGTTGTGGTTGTCCAGAAATTGATGGAGAAAGCTTGTTTTCTAAGAGCTCGGAAATTGAAAATCCAGATTATTCCTGTTGTGATGTTCATATGACCAACGTTTCTAGGGCTTGGTCTACTACATCAATTGTCCCGAAATAAATTTCGATGAATTATGGCATAACAAAGGGGATTAGGTGTGGTCCTATTCTTGTGTTTGAGATCTGGACCAGAGCTTGTGAAGATTCAGAGCCATCATTTGGTGCTCAGAATTTGACTTTCTCGTCGAGATCAATCTCCAACTCCAAGGTATGCGATTCTGGACCACTTCATGGCCTCGTTCTCGAACCATACCTTAAGCAAACTTATTATCCAAATGATATAATTATTAGAGGCTTGAAGAGTATGTTTCCATCAAAGAAAATTTTATGCAAATAAGTTGTTTCATGAAATGTTTACACAAATCAGTGCTTGTACTATGAATATTTTGTACGGGGATTTGCTATGAAACAAAACTAACCACAAACACGCTGTCTTTGAGAAGATCGTATTGGCTTGTGGTCTTTGATTTTTAGATTATAGTTATGAGTTACCCCTACTGCTTTCGGCGAAGTTATTGAGGCATTCAAATTGAACAACTGGTAACCAAGCTCATGTGGATGAAGTCATTCTTACGAGATGCGGATTCAAGGATTAGTCAATACAAAATTCGCATTTTGGTTGCGGAAATACGAGAGCTGGCCTATGATTCTGAACGTGTTGAAAGCTTTCTTCTCAAGGCTTTATCCTCATACGGAACAATAGGAAAACTAAAGCGCTTTTACTCCTTTCCTGCTGTTAAACCCGATATTTTTGTAGGATTCCATGGAGAGGTTGATTGCTTGGTAGGACATCTGGTAAACGAAAGTGATGATGGTTACCTGCTTATCTCCATTTGTGGACTGGGAGGTCTGGGTAAGACCACTCTCGCGCAAAAAATATACCATCATTCCACCATAAAGAATTACTTTGCTGGTTTAGCTTGGGTTTCCATTTCACGAAAGTGGCAAAGAAAACAAGTGTTGCAGCGAATTCTTATATGTCTTGTCCCTGAGGAAAAAAAAAAAAAAATTTAAATCCTAGAGATGGACAATGACAAGTTAGTGGAGAATCTGTTGCGAATTCAACAAAGGAAAAAATGCTTAATAGTCCTTGATGACATATGGACAACTGATGCTTGAGATTCTTTAAAAGCTGCCTTCACAGCTAAAAAGTCTTTAAGCAAAATAATGCTTACCACTCGTGATGTTTCTGAGCATGTAAATCCAAAAGGGTTCATTCACCGACCTGTACTTCTAAGTGTAGAACAAAGCTGGGAGCTACTTCGGTTGAAAGCTCTTCCCAGAGGAGATTATCTAGACATTACCAGATGTGTCAAAGAAAGCGAACGTATTCTCTAGAAGATTAGCAAAAGACTTAATCTTGATGTCAGTAAAGATGTATATCGGCTACTTTGTTTTCTTATACAGTTAAGGGAGAGAAGAGCTCTGACCTTGATGTTATGGCTGAGCATGAATGTAAGCCTGAAGACTTCTTGGTTAGCCAAATATGCGGCTCTTGTCAAGTTTTCTCCGTGATCCAAAGAGGAAAGTCGGGGTACTTGTGTCATCTAGAAAGTCACGCTCCGAAGGCATACTTCTTATCGACACTTCAAGAGTTCTGCTGGATGTAGCATTGAATCCTTTTGCTGGAAAACAAGCAATAAGTCGAACATTTAGGCTTGGCCCGGGAAAGAAATTATGCACGCTACCAATTCGTCGCATAAGAAACATTATGCAGACCTGTTGACTATTTTCCCTTGGACAGGCTCTTAATGAAATATTCAAATGTAAGTGTGAATGAAGTTTCAGGCAAATGTCCTTAAGCGGGTGTTCGAAGAAAAGAGAATGAAGAAAATTACTTCATCCGTCAAACTATTTGTTCTTTCCAGCGAGTATCTGAAGATAAAGGTAATCACATGCGGTACTGCCACTCACTCAAAGGAGGCCTCTTATTTATTTTCCAACTCCATATTCTAATTTGTGTGCAACATGCACCTTAGCCTTACAAAGTAAGGCCATGCCTTTCTCATATAAGGATCCCATTAACCCGTCCATTCAAAAGCCTGCGAATCTAGCCCCATGTTGGCTACGGGCATGGCACGGGTAGTCCTTCCATTCAATAGCCAATATATGTAGCCCGTAAGAAGCTACGACATGGATTGACTTCCACTAAAACACCCGTTCATTAAAAAGCCAATATATGTAGCTCGCATGAAGCTGCGGCATGAACTGGTTCTAATAAAACGCCTATTCATTAAATAGTCAACATATGTAGCACACAAAAGCCTACGACATGAATTGGTTCATATCACCTGTTTAGACAGGAAGCAACTAAATGCTCATATATTTTGATCCTTTGTATTCAAAGCACATCAAATATAGCCAATATGTATAGCCCGAAAAGTGCTACGGCATAGATGATCGAAAGAAATTACGGCACAGACCGACTCCTAGTAAAATATTTATTTGTTCAAACAACTGAATGCTTATATAACCCGTATGAGGCTATGACATAAGCCGGTTCCGGTTACCTATTCGGACAGGGGGCAATCAACAGCTCATATATTTTGATTCATTATTATACTTCTTCACTACTAGAGAATATAGCATCCTACCAGCTAAGCTACAATTCTCAATATAAGCTCTATCTATGGCTATTGCTGCAAGACATATAGAACTAGTTCTGTTATTGATACTCCCACAAGATCAAGCTTGAAAGCTTTGTCTGCTGCCTGCGCCCGCCTACGCCCTGGTAAGCATTTTGAACTACTTATATAATCTAAATTATTTAAGTTATCAATTCTTACAACTCATGAGTTGCATTAATATAATAGATTTACTTATCTCATAGCAACCTAAAGATTGCACTTAGTTTTAGGGGCAAGAAAATACAATTGCAGTCACTAGTATCATACAGAGTTGATCTTTTATAACTTGTTATATTATCGTTACCCTAGAGCCTAAAGTTCCCATATATACTGATAAGTCATAGGATTGCACAGCCCTATGGAGCCTTTGGCTACGACCTATAACCAAAATCTTAAGCTCCTTATTTTTCAAACTTAATCATTTTTACGGTATGGTCATATTATGTATTAACATCGATTACAAAGTATCACTTGACTATCTTTCCGAATAATTACAGTAAATAGCTCCACGTGTAAAGATCAGAGACGCGAGCTTTAAAGAAATTAGCGGACATCATCAACAAAAACAGTATGCATGATAATATACATCATAGAAGCACTCTGCAGGAATGCGTAGATGATAGATATCAATGTGGTGTGCATCTGAAAGGATAGATGTTTGTACTTTGTACACTGCTAAGGCTTCTGATGGCTGTAGGTTTTCTCAAAATGAACAACAATCATACATAATTTATATATAAGTAATAAAAATTAATTGGAGTAGCAGTGACACTGATCAATTTAGGAGAATCATACAAATTAATTACAATCACAATCATGTACAAGTAATTTTAATAATAATCACAGAGAGCTGACTAGCTAGTGGGTGGCATCAGAAGTGACATATATTTTCCTATAATGTGAATTGATGATAACAAATCATCTCACACCGTAGTTGTAAGAACTCTTAAGCCATAGTCGTAGAGACGTAGGTCATAAAGTGATGATCATAAGTTATGAGTTTAGACTTCTATAGGATGATAGTGACTACAATTATACTTTATTTATATCATAGCCATACTCGCCCTAAAAATTTAGTGCAATCTTTAGGTTGTAATGAGATAGTGAATATATTATAGCAATTCAATTCATGACTTGTAAGAAGAATTGACAACTTAAATAATTTAGAGCATATAAGTAGTTCAAAGTTCTTACCAAGGCGCAGGCGGTAGGCAAAGCTTTCGAGCTTTAGCTTGTAGGAGTACCAATAACAGAACTAGTTATATATGTCTTGTAGCAATAGCCATAGCTAGAGCTTATACTGAGAATTGTAGCTTAGTTGGTAGGACGCTATATTCTCTGATAGTGAAGAAGCATAATAATGAATAAAAATAATTAAAATATATGAGCTGTTAATTGCCCCCTGTCCGAACAGGTAACCGGAACTGGCTCATGTCGTAGCCTTATACAGGTTATATAAGCATTGAGCTGTTTGAACGAATAAATATTTTACTAGGAGTCGGTCCGTGCCATAATTTCTTTTGATCATCTACGCCGTAGCACTTTTCGGGCTATCCATATTGGCTATATTTGAGGTGCTTTGAATACAAAGGATCAAAATATATGAGCATTTAGTTGCTTCCTGTCTAAACAGGTGATAGGAACCGATTCATGCTGTAGCCTTTTGTGTGCTACATATGTTGGCTATTTAATGAATACGTGTTTTATTGAAACCGGTTCATGTCGTAGCTTCATACGAGCTACATATATTGACTATACTTGATGTGCCTTGAATACAAAGGATCAAGATTCGTGAGCACTCAGTTGCTTCTTGTCTAAACAGGTAATAGGGACCAGTTCATGCCGTAGCCTTGTATGGGCCACATATGTTGGCTATTTAATGAATTGGTATTTTTTTTGAAACCGGTTCATGCCGTAGCTGGCTTTATTTGATGTGCTTTGAATATAAAGGATCAAAATATATGAGCATTTAGTTGCTTCCTGTCTAAACAGGTGATAGGAACCAATTCATGTCGTAGCCTTTTGTGTGCTACATATGTTGACTATTTAATGAATAGGTGTTGTATTAGAACCGGTTCATGCCGTAGCTTCATGCGAGCTACATATGCTGGCTTTTTAATGAACGGGTGTTTTACTTGAAGTCAATCCACGCCGTAGCTTCTTACGGGCTACATATATTGGCTATTGAATGGAAGGACTACCCGTTCCATGCCCGTAGCCAACATGGGGCTAGATTCGCAGGCTTTTGAATGGACGGGTTAATGGGATCCTTATATGAGAAAGGCATGGCCTTACTTTGTAAGGCTAAGGTGCATGTTGCACACAAATGATATTCAAATACAAGTGCATTGATATTTATAAGTTACATAATATGTGGCTTTCAGTCGCAAGAGTTTGTCCGTGTTGAAATATGTTATCAATGAGGCATCCCTACGGAGGGGCATCTCACAATGAGGCATCCCTATGGAGGCATCTTCAGGATAGTGGATTCAATTGGATTTTAGACTTTCACCTATGATTAGCAGTAAAAGGTCTATCTAGGTAGTACGGTGAAAGGTATTTCCGGGAAAAAAGATATAGCTTAAAAGCCATTCACCATTTTTACTATGATATCATTGATGTGGTTTATAGTTACTCGTGATAACAGTGCACACATCATTAAGAGAGAATAATTTATGATCATAGAAAAATTGAAGTTGGATAATTAAGTGGGGTTGTTATTCAAAAGCTTGAGTAATTTTCTTAAACACCTTACATTTAGCATTTTATGTTTATATTCGCTGAAGGTAATAATTTGTTCTTTTGTTTTTAATTACAATATATATACTCAGTATATTTGTTTTGCATTTTAATGTACGACTATTGCAAATTTTATTACTATTATTATTCGGTTCACCCGTATGCATCTACATATGATATGTTAACCTGTTATTCTCATGTGCCCTTTAGTGTGTTTTTTTTTTTGCTAATTGCCTTTAGTGTGTTTAATTAGTCTAGTATAATTTTGTTGTCTCGGGAAGCTTATTAATTAGTATTTTATTATATTTTCTATCAGAGATATACGCCATACTCATATCTTTTTTTTTTTTGGTGTCTTACAAGTCATCAGATTTACACCGCATGTCTGTTGCTCTTTGAAGGTTATATTTTCTTGGTTGTCTAGACCTGTGTTACTTTTATCTTATATTTATTAGCTAGTGCTTGCCCTTATGGAGAACATATGTTTAATCTCCCTAAACAACTTAAATAAGGGAATAAGGGAATGAACACCTTGATTGATGTAAAACCAAGTGACGATCTACTTGGAAGTAAAAATAAAAATTATAACATGTTGCCTACGGATGTGCCGTAGGGAAGGTTCTAGATTCAACAACATCTGGGATATTTTGGACTTATTATAGAATTTTGTCCGCTACGAACTTACGTTTAGTAACTGTAGGCAATTTTTTGAAAACAAACAATATATAATTTTGCCCTATTGCATGCATGCTCCAAGTGGCTATTTAGTATTAATTATAAAGCTTCATTCCCATATATAATATGTTTGATGATCGTTCTTCAGTTTCTATTAGTAAGAATTATCAACTAAGAATAAGGCTATCAGCGGATGATTATTTTTTCTGTCTCGGTTAGTGACTTACTGTGAACACCTTTGTCTTCTTTTAAGTTCAGGTTTGTGACTAACATGGCGAAGACGCATGCTGAGGTCATGTGGTGATCTACCCGAGCATGGTAGCCGTGGTTGTGGGTAATGAAGTGTTTACATTCTTTACGGAATTTAAAACATCTGTTAGCCCGAGAACCTCGTATTTAGCAGTAATCACATGGGATGCTCTTGAAGCCCCTCACAGGCTGATCCATTGAGGGCTCATGTATCCAAACATATATAAGGCCGTAGCCGCAGGGATTATGCTAACAAACTTGTTGAATCGTGGTGTATATTAAAAGGCCATCAGTCATGCGGCTATAGATAAGTTACTTCAATTATTTTGCCATCAAATATATAGACATATCCATGAATATCAAGTTTGTAGAAGACTAACCTTTATAGTTTATCTTTGTGAGAGTATGCTCGGCTAAGTCATGTAAAGATCTAAACCAAGAACCTGTCGTTGAAGAGGGTAAGTACTCGGTCCCCGGCAGCGGCGCCAAATGATGGTCATACATTTCTCCGAAAAAGCCGTAGAGATCATACGACCATTATCAGAAGATGGTTACTATTCTTGGGTTCCTGTTTTGTTGTTGGTGTTTTTGTCTCATTATATGGGGTGCAGCCAGGCCTTACAAAGCAGAGGTTTATGTGAAGGTATGGCTTCTGATTTTCTCTTGCCACTCATATCATCCATGGAATGTTTAACTGGAATGGGATGTGATGGTCGTCGTATTCTCAGACCAAATCCGTAAGGATTATAGTGCCATCATCAGAAGATTTCTTGGTCCCCTTTTTTTGGTGCCTCCCCCTTCGTATTTATTTTGTTCTCTTCCTTGTGCCAGCTCCCCCCCCCCTCTAGCTTGAATGACTATCAAGAGCTATATGGGCAGGTGGCCTTGTGTATGCATGACATGTGATGTGCAGAAATAGCTAGGCTGAGTCATGAGATAGGGGTGACAGGTGGTCTTCCTTTACACGTGTTTTGGGAGTTGTGTAACCAGCTACGGCTTACGGGAAGTCTGCCGCAATCCGTAAGCCTTGAGAACCAAGCCGTAGAGATTTAGAGTATAGTTTTTGGTGGCCATCAGAGCCTATGTACTTCGACAGTAAAGCCGTAGACCGTAGCAACTACGGATTAATATTAGTCCATCAATATGTAAAGATAATAAATGGGAGTCCATTACGAAAAGAGAAGTTCAAGCAAAGTTCATTATATTACAAACCAAAAAACCAAATTTAAATACTGAAAATATCAACATTGAACCGGGTTAACAACCCAAATTCACATCTCGCTCCACGTTCTGGGTAATAACATTTCCTCTTGGCTTCAAAACCACCAGCTGCAATACTGTTAGCATCATCAGCTTCATACCGGGCCTCCCAACATGCTCAACTCATGTATCCTTCTGGCCTACATCCGGTCAGGAATCATTCACCCTTCATTCTCCTGCTCTGTCTCACAATCATCAATTTTCGAAAAGTGGAATTGCTGAGTAAAGGCTTCAGTATCCTCCCTAACCTGAACTAACAGAGAACCTTGCTCGATAGCCTTCCACAAGGCCACACATGTTTCCCTTCAATTGGGAAAACAACTCTGATAACAAACCAATATATCATTTGCATATACATCACCGACCACCGAATGAACAAAATCTCTTTCAACAAAGTCATTAATATCACATCTTTTTCGTTGTTCATTTTGATGGACTGCAAGAATCATCACATCTTCCACGTCCTTAACATCCTTAACAGGGAACAACTCCATCATCCTCACACAAGCACCAACTAAATGTGTTCTAGAAGCAATCCACAAGTCTCCTGCATAAAACATAAATAGCCGATACCCGTGTGAAGCAGGGGCGAGAATAAAATTAATCGAAATCGGGATCAAACTAAAAAAGTAAATCAAATCAATAAAATTTTGAATTATGTAATTATAGAGAATCGAGCCGAGTGAAACCAAAAAAATTAAATCAAATAAATAAATCTTGTTTGATTATGTAATTGTAGAAAATCAAACCTGAATTTTGTGATAACCAAATTTGATAATTTAGTACTTTTATAACCAAATTTGATATTTTGATAATTTTGATAACTTTGGGCTTTGATATTCAGAATCGGGGGCAAGGGTTCTTCTTCATGTTTCTCAATAATTTGTCCATCTTGAAAATGTAAAACTTGTTTCTTTTAAAACTTAATTTGAAGCCAGGATAGTCACTACTTTATCATACGACCTCCAAAAGTTGTATTTTAAACATGCAATTTTGGTTATTCTTTTTTAACATTGGGCGGCATAATGGTCAATCTGTAAATAGGATCAGCACAAATTTGTTATCTTGGTCTATTAAAGACTACAACTCATCTTTTGGTTTCTGAAAAATAGCAGTTTTAGTTCAGTTAATAAAGTCTATGTCACTGATGGCTCATGAGTCTTTTACTCTCTGGCCATCTGTTGCCCCCTATAGTTTCCGAAGATCTCTGTGAGCTGCAGCCGTAAATAAACATCTGGCTGTAGAGGCTCCCTTAGTAAGCACACAAGTGTATACATGTCACTTACGTACTCTAATGGCATACAAGAAATCCATCACTTCCCCTACGGCTTAACACATCACTTCCCCTACGGCTTAACAGAATGATCCGTAGCCAAGTTGTGGGTCCCACAGCCCTGCATGGACTTCTCAATAAACACGTGTCAAACCCTCAGGTTACATACTCATCTCTTTGTCGACTCATCCGGGCTACTAATCCTAGCATCAGTGAGGTGTCAAACGACCCGGAAAAGAGGGGAAGATGAGAGAACTTCAGGAGGATATAAAGGACCATCTAAAAAAGGAGGAGAGGGGACCAAAAAATCTTCTGATGATGGCACTATAATCCTTACGGATTTGGTCTGAGAACTTCACGACCATCATTTGGCGCCGCCGCCGGGGATCAAATACTTCCCTTCATACAACGACATACCTACCCACGGGAAAAGAGGTGTTTGGATTAGTCTCATATTCAAGCCGGTTCTTTGGCTGGCTATGCAATTCATTCTTCCTTTGAAGCAAGCAGAACCGATCGTTGTTGTGGTTGTCCAGAAATTGATGGAGAAAGCTTGTTTTCTAAGAGCTCGGAAATTGAAAATCCAGATTATTCCTGTTGTGATGTTCATATGACCAACGTTTCTAGGGCTTGGTCTACTACATCAATTGTCCCGAAATAAATTTCGATGAATTATGGCATAACAAAGGGGATTAGGTGTGGTCCTATTCTTGTGTTTGAGATCTGGACCAGAGCTTGTGAAGATTCAGAGCCATCATTTGGTGCTCAGAATTTGACTTTCTCGTCGAGATCAATCTCCAACTCCAAGGTATGCGATTCTGGACCACTTCATGGCCTCGTTCTCGAACCATACCTTAAGCAAACTTATTATCCAAATGATATAATTATTAGAGGCTTGAAGAGTATGTTTCCATCAAAGAAAATTTTATGCAAATAAGTTGTTTCATGAAATGTTTACACAAATCAGTGCTTGTACTATGAATATTTTGTACGGGGATTTGCTATGAAACAAAACTAACCACAAACACGCTGTCTTTGAGAAGATCGTATTGGCTTGTGGTCTTTGATTTTTAGATTATAGTTATGAGTTACCCCTACTGCTTTCGGCGAAGTTATTGAGGCATTCAAATTGAACAACTGGTAACCAAGCTCATGTGGATGAAGTCATTCTTACGAGATGCGGATTCAAGGATTAGTCAATACAAAATTCGCATTTTGGTTGCGGAAATACGAGAGCTGGCCTATGATTTTGAACGTGTTGAAAGCTTTCTTCTCAAGGCTTTATCCTCATACGGAACAATAGGAAAACTAAAGCGCTTTTACTCCTTTCCTGCTGTTAAACCCGATATTTTTGTAGGATTCCATGGAGAGGTTGATTGCTTGGTAGGACATCTGGTAAACGAAAGTGATGATGGTTACCTGCTTATCTCCATTTGTGGACTGGGAGGTCTGGGTAAGACCACTCTCGCGCAAAAAATATACCATCATTCCACCATAAAGAATTACTTTGCTGGTTTAGCTTGGGTTTCCATTTCACGAAAGTGGCAAAGAAAACAAGTGTTGCAGCGAATTCTTATATGTCTTGTCCCTGAGGAAAAAAAAAAAAAAAATTTAAATCCTAGAGATGGACAATGACAAGTTAGTGGAGAATCTGTTGCGAATTCAACAAAGGAAAAAATGCTTAATAGTCCTTGATGACATATGGACAACTGATGCTTGAGATTCTTTAAAAGCTGCCTTCACAGCTAAAAAGTCTTTAAGCAAAATAATGCTTACCACTCGTGATGTTTCTGAGCATGTAAATCCAAAAGGGTTCATTCACCGACCTGTACTTCTAAGTGTAGAACAAAGCTGGGAGCTACTTCGGTTGAAAGCTCTTCCCAGAGGAGATTATCTAGACATTACCAGATGTGTCAAAGAAAGCGAACGTATTCTCTAGAAGATTAGCAAAAGACTTAATCTTGATGTCAGTAAAGATGTATATCGGCTACTTTGTTTTCTTATACAGTTAAGGGAGAGAAGAGCTCTGACCTTGATGTTATGGCTGAGCATGAATGTAAGCCTGAAGACTTCTTGGTTAGCCAAATATGCGGCTCTTGTCAAGTTTTCTCCGTGATCCAAAGAGGAAAGTCGGGGTACTTGTGTCATCTAGAAAGTCACGCTCCGAAGGCATACTTCTTATCGACACTTCAAGAGTTCTGCTGGATGTAGCATTGAATCCTTTTGCTGGAAAACAAGCAATAAGTCGAACATTTAGGCTTGGCCCGGGAAAGAAATTATGCACGCTACCAATTCGTCGCATAAGAAACATTATGCAGACCTGTTGACTATTTTCCCTTGGACAGGCTCTTAATGAAATATTCAAATGTAAGTGTGAATGAAGTTTCAGGCAAATGTCCTTAAGCGGGTGTTCGAAGAAAAGAGAATGAAGAAAATTACTTCATCCGTCAAACTATTTGTTCTTTCCAGCGAGTATCTGAAGATAAAGGTAATCACATGCGGTACTGCCACTCACTCAAAGGAGGCCTCTTATTTATTTTCCAACTCCATATTCTAATTTGTGTGCAACATGCACCTTAGCCTTACAAAGTAAGGCCATGCCTTTCTCATATAAGGATCCCATTAACCCGTCCATTCAAAAGCCTGCGAATCTAGCCCCATGTTGGCTACAGGCATGGCACGGGTAGTCCTTCCATTCAATAGCCAATATATGTAGCCCGTAAGAAGCTACGACATGGATTGACTTCCACTAAAACACCCGTTCATTAAAAAGCCAATATATGTAGCTCGCATGAAGCTGCGGCATGAACTGGTTCTAATAAAATGCCTATTCATTAAATAGTCAACATATGTAGCACACAAAAGCCTACGACATGAATTGGTTCATATCACCTGTTTAGACAGGAAGCAACTAAATGCTCATATATTTTGATCCTTTGTATTCAAAGCACATCAAATATAGCCAATATGTATAGCCCGAAAAGTGCTACGGCATAGATGATCGAAAGAAATTACGGCACAGACCGACTCCTAGTAAAATATTTATTTGTTCAAACAACTGAATGCTTATATAACCCGTATGAGGCTATGACATAAGCCGGTTCCGGTTACCTATTCGGACAGGGGGCAATCAACAGCTCATATATTTTGATTCATTATTATACTTCTTCACTACTAGAGAATATAGCATCCTACCAGCTAAGCTACAATTCTCAATATAAGCTCTATCTATGGCTATTGCTGCAAGACATATAGAACTAGTTCTGTTATTGATACTCCCACAAGATCAAGCTTGAAAGCTTTGTCTGCTGCCTGCGCCCGCCTACGCCCTGGTAAGCATTTTGAACTACTTATATAATCTAAATTATTTAAGTTATCAATTCTTACAACTCATGAGTTGCATTAATATAATAGATTTACTTATCTCATAGCAACCTAAAGATTGCACTTAGTTTTAGGGGCAAGAAAATACAATTGCAGTCACTAGTATCATACAGAGTTGATCTTTTATAACTTGTTATATTATCGTTACCCTAGAGCCTAAAGTTCCCATATATACTGCTAAGTCATAGGATTGCACAGCCCTATGGAGCCTTTGGCTACGGCCTATAACCAAAATCTTAAGCTCCTTATTTTTCAAACTTAATCATTTTTACGGTATGGTCATATTATGTATTAACATCGATTACAAAGTATCACTTGACTTGGCATTAACTTTCTTTGTTACTGGATTATTTTGAATTAGTAGGTTTCACATCCACCCATATTAAAACCAATATATGTAGCTTCCTACAGCTACGGTTTGGGTTGATTTCGTAACCAACTCATATGAAAGCTATCATATGAAAGTCAGTGTATGTAGTCTCTCTTTAACAACTACGCTCTAAGTTGGATCTTCATAAAACATAAATTCCTTTTTTATCAATAAGGAGCTTTTGAACGCTCCTGTTTCAGTTGATCCTTGATCCCAATTCATCATCTAAACAATGTATGTAATTTCTTACTGGCCATTTGGCCTACAGCTACAATTTGAATAGGTCTCCCGATTACGTTTTAATTTCTTCTAACCCACTGACACATATTCGACTATCATATATCACGTATATATCAGGTCCTGGCACGTTCGTGGTAAGCACTATGAGCTGTCAGAATGCTTTAAAATTCGCCCTTATGAGGGGGTTCTAACAAATTACTTAAGTTACTTAAGTTATCATTAGTTACAAGTCATGAGGTACATTATTGTAGTAAATTTACTTCTCATTGTAAGCTGTAAATTACATATACGGTTCAATATTGTTCCGAAAGCTACGATTTAGCACGTGAAAAACGAGGATTCATGGCAAACAAAAGGATTCCTAGAAATATCCCTACGAATATTATCAAAGCAGTAATATTCCCTGATACACCATCCATGATGTTTTATACTTTCTTCAACAAGTTTCTCTGTACATATTTCGTATACCCAATACTTGCGTTTCTGAAAACTCCTACTTTCAGCATCTCCTCACTTTTTACATGGTTCATTATAATTCTTCAAAATCCCCTAGAACACTGCCTATATTAGGGTCTTCCTAAAGAAAGTCCATCTCTACGGGGGGCTACTGATGGCATACAAGAAATCCATCACTTCCCCTACGGCTTAACACATCACTTCCCCTACGGCTTAACAGAATGATCCGTAGCCAAGTTGTGGGTCCCACAGCCCTGCATGGACTTCTCAATAAACACGTGTCAAACCCTCAGGTTACATACTCATCTCTTTGTCGACTCATCCGGGCTACTAATCCTAGCATCAGTGAGGTGTCAAACGACCCGGAAAAGAGGGGAAGATGAGAGAACTTCAGGAGGATATAAAGGACCATCTAAAAAAGGAGGAGAGGGGACCAAAAAATCTTCTGATGATGGCACTATAATCCTTACGGATTTGGTCTGAGAACTTCACGGCCATCATACTCTTTAATCATCCACTTAAAAAATAGACTGTTGACTAAAAAAAATAGACTGTTGACTCTAAAAAATAGACTGTTGACTGTTGACTATCGCAAGCTACGCAAAACTTCTACTCCTTAATTAATTTAGCTTATATCTCATGGTCATGGATCCCAGCAACAAGAAGCCTAAAATAGTCATAAACTTTTAACTTGCAGGTGGGCTACCTAATAGTTATCGCATACTTTGCACACAAATTCTTTTGCATGGTTGACAAATGTATATAATAGTTTTATGTTTCTTTCTTGAAATTATATATGCAAAAATTAAAGGATCATAGCAGGGTTGAGGAACAGACCATTTTTAGTTTATTACTTGTACAATTGGCATCGAAATTAAACTCAACGCTCACTAAACTATTTCCGCAGAAGACATATTGCGCGTGTTTGAGATATCACAAAAAAATTGACTTATAACTTAAAATGAGTAAGTGCTTTATAAGTGATAAGTTGATGGATTCTTATAAGTTATACGAGTGTTTGGATAAATTTACTTATAAATTAGTTAAGAATTTGCTAAATTAAATTTGAAAAAATAATTATTAAATACAATGATTTCAACACTTGCATTTTAAATTAAAAAAATATTTAAAAATACAAAGATAAAAATATAAAGTATTAAAAAAAATAAAGAAATCAAAGAATAAGTTGATAAGTTAAGTAAAATGTTGGTAATTTCTAACATTCAACTTATGAATTTATAAGTTATAAGTTATCAAATAAGCTGAGTACACAAACACCCTCATAAGCTATTATCAACTTATAATGCATAAGCTCTCTCAAATAAGCTCGGCCAAACAGGCCCATTATAAAATCTTTGCTGCTGAACCACTTGGTCGATTTCACGATCGGAACTTTCGATGTTTCAATAATTTTAATAAAATAGTGTAAATGTGGTCACAAATAAATTATCACTGCATTAGTGAAACGTTACATAGGTGATGCTTAATTAAAGAACCCTTTCAACACACAAGTGTTTGAATAAACAAACAGATAAATAGATGAACATATGTTCATGATGATCCTTCGGTTTCAAAAGTTACGCTGCTTTGACACGAATCTTTGGAATCAAAATCAAATGTTCGAGTCGAGGGATTGTTAACCCAAACTGCTCAGTCATATCCAAGTCATCCATTGATTTCCCGACCGGTAACTCCCAGTCAAAACAATGTAGCAATTGAGCCAACACAAGTTGAACACTGAGCAACCCTAGTTGCATACCGGGACACCCTCTTCTACCGGAACCAAACGGTAAGAGCTCAAAATCACGTCCTCGAAGGTCTATTTTACTCTCAGCAAACCTCTCTGGAATGAATTCTAGAGCTTTGTCACCCCACACCTTGGAATCTCGTCCTATAGCCCATGCATTCACGATTATTCGTGACTTCTGAGGGATATGATATCCATTAATCACAATATCCTCTTTAGCTTCGTGGGGACCAAGTAATGGTACAATCGGGTGCAATCTCATACCTTCTTTCACGACCATGTAAAGATATTCTAGTTTGGGCAGATCCGTCTCCTCCACCATTCTATCGAGTCCAACAACGGAAGCTAGCTCGTCTTGACACTTTTTCATTGCGCTCGGATGTCTCATTAGTTCTGTTAATATCCATTCAATTGATGTAAACGAAGTGTCAATAGACGCTGTAATGATATCAATCATGATGGACTTGATACTGGGTCTGTCAATCAGTTTGGCCAGCTCTTGATAGTTGGCAGAAGAGTTATTTCTAGACAGTGAAATCATTTCATCGACAATGTCTCGATTATTCTTATGAGTGCCTGCATTTAAATTTTGCTCATGCTCATCAATAATTAGCTCCAACATTGCGTCAAGTTTCTTGCTTGATTCCTTGTACTTTCGAGTCAATCCTTGGAGGTCAAATGACTTTATAGAAGGGTACAAAGTCTGCAATATTAAACTGTCCGGCCAAAGTGAAGGCTTCCGTCATGATACCCTTAAGATCAAATCGATCATCTTTGCTTCGTCCCAAAAGGAACCTAAAAGTCATGTTTTCGATCAAAGACCCCACCTTATCACTGACATTCACAACCTCACCAGCGACCGCAGCTTTCTTGATCTCCTCCACAACCAAGCCAACCTCCTCTCTTCTCATCCCTTGGAAAGAATTAACTTTTGCAGGAGCTAAAAGCTCTTGCACAACAAATTTCCTCACGTGTCTCCAGTACGTACCATTAGTGAAGCTAATGCCATTGTTACCATAGGACATATGTGCAACAGCCTCCATTTGTGGTCGTACAGCAAAAACACTGTCATGAGTTTTAAGGAAAAGTTGAGCAGCCTCAGGAGAGGAGACAACTATAGCTGGCACAGAACCCATACGTAAAGACATAATAGGACCATACTTGTTGGATAACTCATGGAAAGTACGGTGGGGAAGGCTTCCCAAACTAAACAGACTACCAACAATCGGTAATCCTCTGGGGCCTGGTGGGAGTAGCTTACGCTGCCTGGTATCTAGTATCCACCAAAATGCAGCACCGAGAACTAGGAACAGAAATGAAAAGCCCAACGAAAGTAGCATCTTTGGGATAATGATTTAAAAGAAAAATAGAAAAAAAAAGGTGTTAAAAGCTAGAATGAAGGTCTTGATTGGTATGTAACTGAAATGTACGTAGTAGCTGTTTGTGTGGTGTTAGAATAAGGTTAGGAGCTGGTTTTTATAGGGGGAGAGGAGGTTGAGCAGCCATATTAAAATAATTACATGCAGTCTTTCCGTTAACTTTCTTGAAAATTAGAAATATTCCAAGTCTAGAAAGCTATTCAAAGTCCAGTGTTTTGCACATGTTTAATTAAGAGGGCAAGGGTTGAGGTTAAATTTTTGTTTAATGTCAGGGGTGATTTTATATTTATATTTATTTCCAGAAGACCTGTCCAAATTCTTTTGCCAGGGGTAGGTAATAATTTTTGTAAGAAAAGAACCAAAATTGCATTAAAATTAATACTAATCCCCAATTTCTTCTGCATAAAATTAACACTAATTCCAAAAAAGTTGGCACAATCAATCAAAGCTTGAATTGAAAGTATATATTGGCATGTAATTGCCACCAGGCGGCTGAAGGCGGCATAAACTAAAATAGTGGTATACTCGGCCAGAAAAGGAATAGAATAGCGGAACCCGACTTCTAGTAGCTGCATGTGTTTCACTGTTTCTCTCATTCGTTCAAAGAATCAAAGGTCACGCTCACGCATTCTTGTAAGCATGCAAGTGAGTTAACTAGGTGATGAAATATGAGGTTAATTATCAAGTTGGTCACTGAAGTGGACTTAAAAGTATTAAGTTGGTCACTAAACTGAAAACTGTCTCAAGCAGGTCATTAAAGTAGTTACAGGTACATTCTGTTAAGTAACTTACTTTTTTATGGATGAAAAATACTAATATTCATGTTGATTTCTTCGATTTTATGGTCTGAAATGAATATGTTACCCTACCATATTGATGTCATATCAATTTTTTCTTAATATATTATCATTTTTAGTCTAAAAAAAGTGAGTTATTTAACGGAATGCACCCGTAGCCAACTTTAATGACATGTTTGAGACCATTTTCAGTTTGGTGACCAACTTGATACTTTAGGTTCACTTCAGTGACCAACTAGATAATTAACCCATGAAATATGCACAGACATACTCTAAATATAAGTAAATAATTAATTTGTTTGAAATTGTTTTGTACGTTTATGTATGAGAGTAGCAGTTTATGAGTTACGGTACAAGTTTATATTACACTTATATACGTGAAACATGAAAGTTCTTTTTCTTTTTTGCGTGTAATCTTTGTGTTCGATTTGAACCTATATATGCCATACAAATATATTACTTCAAATATGTCAAAGATCATGTATTGTTAGATTATGTATTGTTTGATTTATTAGAGATAATTATACTGCACATGCATGCCTAATATATAAATTTTACTCAAATAATATTACTTCCTATGTCTCATTTTTATTGTCCATCATAAAAAAATACACGTTTCATTCAATCATGTAAAGTAAACAGATAATTTTCAAATAATTGTATTATTTTTCATAAAAGTCAACATGATTAATACATAATTTTCCATATTAATTAATTTTGGACAATTATTTTGGGACAATCTAAAAAGGAAATAGTGGACAATATTTAATTCGTAAATAATCAAAATAATAATATAATGAGATATAGTATATGTTAGCAATTATGGGCATATATTATCATACATTCACATAAATTTATGGATATACGTATGTATGTCTCTATGCATATGCAATCAAAAAATTAAAATCAATGAATGAAATATTATCAGATAGTCACATAAATGTATGTATGTATGTATGTATGTATGTATGTATGTATGTATGTATGTATGTATAAATGTATGCATATTAAATTTGCAGCATTTAATGATATGTAATAAATGTATTGATGTTAAAAAACCAAAATAATCCTGAAAAAATATAGTAGAGAGGAGGGTAAAATGGTCCACAAATTAAATTACTCAACAAATCCTTTGTTGTTGTTGTATTATATATATATATATATATCTATATAAGGGTTTTGTTATATGTATAACCTTAAACTTAGGACTAATTGTAGACCATGTACTTTTATATATATACTGTAATGTGTGTAATGCACATATTATTTACACAACTTGCAATATACACTGCAGTACAAATATAAAAATTATCTGGTGTACGATTAGTTCTAAGTTTAAGGGTCTATACTGTACTTTTGTCTCTAATATATATATAATATAATTAACTAGCTTTATAACCCCGTGCGAGGCACAAGTTTATTCTAGAATATTTTATAAGTTTGTCATTAATTCAGGTATATTTGTTTGCGATATATTCGTGATGATGGTTTGATGATTGAGATATTTAAAAATTTAAGTTAGCAATAGCTGTTGTAAAGTTAAAATTCCTCTTTTTTATTGTATTGTATTCGTTTAATTGAAAGTTCGTGTGATACATGTCTATGATTTGAATATGAATAGGTTCTGTTGATTTTCGAGTAAGTATTTTATGTTTCTTTACTGCATAATTTGTTTTTAAATAACTCGATATGGTTTTACATACATATTCTTAATTAGTTAACAATTAATAACTCTCTCGAATATAACTTCGACCACAATAAAGATAACATGAAATCATGTCAAATTACTAAACATTCGATATCATTAATTCATGTTATGTATAAATTCATGTTATTACTTTTTTAAATTATATATATCATTTGAAATATAATGTATAAAAACAATAAGTATTAATTACAAAACAATTAATATAATTTAATGAATATTAGTAATTAATGTGCACATATATTAATATCTAATAATAATAGAGAATTAATATGAAATAATTAATGAAGGGGTCATAATGTCATTTTGTAATTTTTAGGATATAATTGTCATTTCACCTTGATTAAATTGCCTCACAAACCCCATAGTTGCTCTATTATATATATAATAGATAGATATAATATATGGGAAGAAATATAAGTTATAATTCTGCCATATCGTAAAATAATGATCAAAATTAATTTCATTCTTAATTTGAAATATTTATAATTTCTAAACAAAACTAAATTATGATTACAAAAATAATCACTATAAAATAATAAATTATATCATATTATTATATTATATCTTTATATTATATAATTATAACTTATATATAATATGTGCAAGGAGATCTTATCTTGTTTTTTTGGTAATTTTGTCCTTTTTTTGGTAATAAGGTCACATACGAACAAATTAATAATGATCTTTAAATTTTAAATTGAGTTTGAGCTCGAGCTTATTGAGCTGAGCTCACGAAAACTCGGATCGACTCGAGTTTTTAATTGAGCCTAAAATTTTGTTCGAGCTCGAGCTCGAAATTTTTTTCGAGACGATTCGAGCCGACCTAATCGAGTCGAGCTCAAAAAAGCTCGGATCAAATTACAGCCCTAGACGAGAACAGTTAGATCTAATATTAAAAAAAATGTATTTGATTTATAGTAGAATTATATTTTAATCCGAAATATGCCTTTTAATAATTTTAACCAAATATAAATAAGTTTTCAATATCGAATAGAACTAGCTGATAATCTGTGTCAAGCACGACCGAGCATGAATCGACATTAAAATATTAATAATGATAAATTATTAAAAAAATGTACTTGTCGAGAATTAAATGATAAAAATATATAACCTTGGTGATTTTTGGTTCGCCTATTTCTGTGGTTATCATATTCCTAAGGGAAACAGTTTGGAATTTGCTTTAAAATTGTAACAATTTAGCTTCTTTTTTTTGCATTTTCTAACTTGCAATTCTTTGGGGACTTTGTGAGGGAAATTATAGAAATTTTTTTGTATAATTATGTAGCTGCAATTGAACCCTCGATGAATGAATTTAAATTAAAATAATAAATCTTGTATAATTACGTAGTTAGAAAGAATCGAATTCTGGATGAAACTAAAGAATTTAAAATAAATTTGATATGGACAGAAAAGTTATCCTAGAAATGTAATTACTGATGTATTAATTAGACCTAGATTGGTCCAAGAATAAGGCCTAAAACCCTGATTGTTTATTAATTTCGTAATTAATAAATAGGGGAAATATACAGCTCATAAATAGAGTCCAAAATATGATAAATACTTCAAAGAAGGATCCAGAATCTCAATTAATGGAAATAACTAGTCACAGTCCTTATCCTATGATAAGGAAAAGACTTGTTCACCATAGAATACAATACTTATCCACTGCCAAGAAGGAGACTTATTCGCTAAGTCTCCTAAACATACCCAAAATACAAGGCTCCAGACGCCTATATAAGGACCCTGATCCTTCACATTAGAACTATGTTTTCTGGCTTGATTCTCAGCATTGATTGAGATACGTAGGCATCTTGTGAGGACCAATTTAGTCACGAAACACAAGAGCAGCCATTAAAACTCGAAAGCTCTTAAAACCCTAGCATTAAATTTACAGACACGTTTTTTAATCCATAACATTTGGCGCCGTCTGTGGGAAGACAACATCAACCATGGCAAACACACGAAGAACAACTCGAGATACTCACACTTCTGAGAGGCTTCCTCTCAGCTCTGAGGCTGGTACTCAAGGAAATCAACCACCGTAACTACTGGCACTCAAGGGGAGAATATCCCCCTCACCACCACTCAAGGACCGGAAATCCCAATCTCGTTGAAGGGACGAATCCCCTACAAATGGTCGTTCATGGACCGAATCCACAAGAGACCACTCTCCAGCAACCCATCACAACCTCCCCATTGCTCATGAATGCACCAAGTGGTCTTCAACTTCATACCACTGATCTACCCCAATACGTAACTCAAACTCTTGGGATGCCAAACTATGGCATGCCCCCTCGACCCACGGTGGGCAGCAGTGGTCTCAATCCCACTTACCATGAAGCATACGTTCCCCCTTACATACAAGGTCTGGGACCCCAAAACCAACAAACTCAAACTCGACGGACCCCTTTGATTCAAGATTACTCGGGACCTTACACCGAGGACGAGAATGACTCTATTGGGGAAGAAAAGGATCTCGCCCCAAGGAGAAGGCGTTCTTCCCAAACGAATCGGGAGCAAACTACTAAGGAAAAAATTGCAGCCCATGAGGCAGAGACCACAAGACTCAAAAAGTTACTAGCTGAAGAGGAGGCTGCCAAAACACAAAGCCAAGCAACTGGAAGGGTCCCGGTGATTAATTTAGACCCGGCACCAAGAAGAACCAAGAGGGCTGAAGCCCCAAGGGGTGATCCTAGTGTTTTGTTACCTCTAGGAGATCCTGATGATCCTACACCACCGTTTACTCAAGACATCATGAAAGCTAACATATCCAGGAAATTTAAGATGCTTATGATGGAACGGGGGATCCCGCAAATCACGCAAGAACCTTCTCTAATGACTGCTGTTGCAGCTAACCAATGATGCGGTCAAGTGTAGGGCGTTTCCACAAATATTGGCAGGCATGGCCCAACGTTGGTATAGTCATCTACCTCCCAATTCCATTGGGTCTTTCAAGGAACTAAGCAAAGAGTTCATCAATCAATTTGTTAGTGGAAGGGTGCATGAGAAAAGTTCTGCATCACTCATGGGAATCCAGCAAGGAAAGAATGAAGCTTTAAGGGATTATATCAACCGATTCACCCGGGAGGCTCTGAAAGTCCCGGACTTGGAGGACAAAGTAGCTATGATAGCCCTGCAGCAAGGAACCACTGATGATCACTTTAAAAGATCATTGGCAAAACATCCACCCGAGAGTATGCTGAAGCTCCAAGATAGAGCCGGAAAATACATCAAGGCTGAAGAAAGTATGAGAAAGTATGAACCCACTGTTGGTGGCAGTGGAAATTCAAAGAAAAAAAAGGAAACTCAGGAATACGACGTCAAGGAAAAATTTCCTAGAACGTCAAAGGATTCTGATTATCCACCCAAGAGGAACAATTTTGGGCCACAGTTTACGGAGTATGCAAGATTAAACACTCCCAGGAGCCAAATTCTGATGGAAATAGCAAAGGAAGATGATCTCCGATGGCCGAAGCCACTAAGGACTGACATGTCTAAACGGAATCAAAACCAATTTTTTCGGTTCCACAAGGAAGTCGGTCACGACACGGATGATTGTAAACAACTAAAAGATGAGATCGAGTTTTTGATACGAAGAGGAAAGCTCAATAAATTCACTAAGGATCGAAATCAAGGGAGTCAAAGAGGAAATTATGAAAGGAAGGATTAAAACAGAAGGGAAAACGATCAAGATCGTAATCCCAAGCCCCGAGGGCCAGTCATCAACATGATATTCGGAGGAGCAACTGCTGCTGGGTCCTCCCAAAATTCAAGGAAAGCCTATGCCCGAGAAGTAATGACTGTGGTTGGAGAAGCACCGAAACGTGCCAAAACGGAAATATCAGTAGGATTTGATGATTCTGACTTGGAAGGAGTGAATTTTCACCACGATGATCCTTTAGTCATCGTACCTGTGATAGGAAATTCTGAAACAAAGAGAGTTCTGGTTGACAATGGAGCTTCAGTGGACATCTAGTTCTATGATGCTTTTATCAAGATGGGCTATACTGACTCTCAGTTGACACCCTCGAATATGCCCATATATGGATTCAATGGAGTGGAGTCGAAGGTGGAAGACACAATCCAACTCCCTATGACAATGGGGCAAGGGTCAAATACGTCTACTCAGATGTTAAACTTTATAGTTATAAAGGCGACTTCAACCTACAACGCGATCCTTGGAAGGACGGGTCTTCATGCATTCAAGGCTGTAGCCTCGGCTTACCATCTGAAAATTAAGTTCCCAACAAGGAATGGGATTGGTGAAGAACGGGGAGACCAAAAGATGGCTAGAAGTTGTTACGTAGCCGCGTTAAGGCCTGATGGAATCGGGGGGCAGGTTCTCCCCATTGAAGACATGGATGCTAGAGATAATGAGGATAGAAGAGGGAAGCCAGCTGAGGATTTAATCCCAATTCCCTTAGTTCCCGGTGAACCGGAGAAGGTGACTTATGTTAGAGCATTGTTGCCTGAACCATTGAAGAGTAAGATCATATCTTTTCTTCAAGAAAATAACGATGTTTTCGCTTGGACAACAGCCGACATACCAGGGATTGATCCCCAGTTGATAACACATAAATTGAACGTGGATCCTGAAAGGAAGACTGTGAAACAAAAGAAGAGAAATTTCGTACCAGAAAGGCAAGAGGCCATCAAGAAGGAAGTAGATAAGCTCTTAGAGGCCGGGTTTATTGAAGAAATTCAATTTCCAGAATGGTTGGCTAACCCAGTGATGGTCAAAAATGCCAATGGAAAATGGAGGATGTGTTTGGATTTCACTGACTTGAATGATGCATGTCCTAAGGATTGTTTCCCCTTGCCAAGAATTGATACTCTGATAGATGCCACAGTTGGGCACGAGATGTTGAGCTTCATGGATGGCTTCAGTGGATACAACCAAATCAAAATGCACAAAGATGACATCTCCAAGGTATCATTCTTGTTGAGGTACCACTGTTGGCAAAACCAAAACCAGGAGAAATTCTCTATTTATACTTGGCAGTTTCTAACACTGCCCTTGGAGCTGTTTTGGTAAAAGAAGAGTTGAAGGTCCAGAAACCCATTTATTACGTAAGCAAGATTCTACATGGAGCAGAAATAAACTACTCTACGATAGAGAAGTTTGCCTTAGCCCTGATTATGGCCTCAAGAAAACTACGCCCATACTTCCAGACACACAAGATAAAGGTCTTGACCAATCACCCTCTAAGAAACATCTTGCATAGCCCTCAAGTTAGTGGAAGGTTGATCAAATTGGCTATTGAATTGGGAGAATTTGACATCAAGTATAAGCCTCGAACGGCCATAAAAGCTCAAGCACTCGCTGACTTCATGGTTGAATGCACTATTGACAACCAGGAAGTCGGGGGGGGGGGGGGGCAGGAATTAATAGTGGAAGACAAGAAAGATGAAGAAATGGTGCCCAAAGAATGTTGGGTGCTCTATTTTGATGAAGCATCAAAAACAAAATCAAGTGGATCAAGTTTGGTGCTACAAAGTCCTGATGGATTTCTCTTAGAGTACGCACTAAAACTGGACTTCCCAACGACAAACAATGAAGTTGAGTACGAAGCCCTGATAGCTGGTTGGAGCCTTGAGAGTTAAAACTCTGAAAGTGTGTGGAGATTCGAGGCTAGTGGTTTCCCAAGTAAATAGAGAATTTGAGGCTAGAGATGAAGTCATGGCCAAGTACCTGAAACTTGTCAAGGCCATTATGACTCAGTTTGATGAGTGTTATGTGGAACACATTCCAAGGGAAGAAAACATGAAGGCCGACGCCTTGTCTAAGTTTGCCTCTTCTGAAATTGAGAACTATGCAGGGAGTGTATACTTCCAAGTCTTAAAGACCCCAAGCATCAATGGAAAGTTGGTAGCACCCATTGATGTAGCTAGTTGTTGGATGGATCCCATCAAATCTCATCTGGAAACTGGTTGGTTACCCAACGACACTTCAAAAGCACGAAAGTTATATGTGAGAGCACTAATGTATACCTTGATTGAGGGAATCCTATACAAAAAGTCTTTCATTGTTCCGTATTTGAAATGCTTGAGACCCCAAGAGGCAGAATTGGCCCTAAGGGAAGTACATGAGGGAATTTGTGGGCAGCACTTGGGGGGCAGAGCCCTTGCTCATAAAATTACTCGTCTAGGTTTCTATTGGCCAAGCATACTTGCAGATGCTAAAAGCTACGTGAAGAAATGTGATCGGTGCCAAAAGCATGCACCGGTGGTTAGACAACCACCATAGATGTTGACATCTATAAACTCACCTATCCCGTTTTCTATGTGGGGGATGGATATACTTGGACCATTTCAAATGGAAAGTGCGCAAAGAAAGTTCTTGATAGTGGCAATCGACTACTTCACCAAGTGGATTGAGGCTAAACCTTTAGCCAAGATAACCACCAAGCAAGTAATGCATTTCTTCTGGGAAAATGTAATATGCAGATACGGGATTCCACGAATCTTGGTCACGGATAATGGAACTCAGTTTAACAACGACGAATTCAAGAAGTATTGTGACGAGAATGATATCAAGTTACGTTTCACTTCTGTTGCTCATCCTCAAGCGAATGGGCAAGCTGAAGTTGTAAATCGAATTATCCTGGATGGACTGAAGAAAAGAGTGGAACGCTCTAGGAACACTTGGGTGGACGAATTGCTCCCCATACTTTGGGCATATCGTACCACTTGTAAAGTCACCACTGGAGCAACCCCGTTTCTGCTAGCGTATGGGGCAGAAGCAGCGGTTCCAGTGGAGATTACTCACACATCTCCAAGAGTTGAAGCCTATGAACCAGAGAAAAATGAAGAAGGCTTGAGCCTGGCTCTAGATCTAATTAATGAAGTTAGAGATGAGGCAAACGCCAAGATAGTTGAACATCAAAAGAAGGCATCTTTCTACTATAACTTAAGGGTTAAAGAAAGATTCTTTCGTCAAGGAGATTTGGTCCTTTGAAAGATTGAAGCATCCGGGGTAGGACAGAAAGGGAAGTTGGTCCCAAATTGGGAAGGACCGTATCGGGTCAAGAACGTGTTTGGACGAGGCTCGTATAAGCTAGAAACCCTCGAAGGGCATGAGGTGCCAAGAACTTGGCATGCTGCAAACTTAAAAGTTTACTATGTTTAGTGTTTCCTAACTTGACTCACTATTAGGACAAGTAGAAATAAGGTCGATGAAACCAATCCGAGTTTTTAACTTGAGGTAGAAAGTAGAGTATTATGTAAGGGTTGAACCCATTTTCAAAATTATAATTCTATTCAACATTTTCATATTTTTATGATAAGTTTATATGCATTGAGTGTTGACAAACATTCAGAAGTGAAAGAAAATCAAGAATATGATAGATTAAAACTTACAAAGAGTTAAGTTATGCCCGAAGGCAGAGATTACATAAATAAAAGCCATAAATGGCTACAAAAGAAAAAACTACACGAACTAGGCTTCCCCTCCTTTGTCTCCGGTATCAGCCTCCTCTTCTCCTGAGCTAGAGCCAGAACCAGAGTGAGTAGCTGCAGAATCAATGCCGGCTGTCTGACCAGGGGGAGAGGAATGTCCTAGATCCATAATCCTGTCATCCTCGTCCATATCATCCTCTCCAGCCAAAGCCACCTCTAAAGGGGTAGGGGCATAAGGGCTCAGGAAGTCAGAAAGACTAAGCGACCCAGGAATCTTCTCCAAGACATCTGCTAGGGCACCATCCCATCCCTTGGTAAACTGAACTGGGAAGAGGAGCTCGTCATGCTTACCGATTAAGTCCTTGTACTCCTGAGAGTCAAGGTACTCATCGATAAAGTCATCCTTGCTCTTCCTAAGCGCAACCAGCTCAGCCTGGGAATCAGCCAACTCCTTTTCCCTCCTAACCAGGGTAGCTTTGAGAGAGCCCACTTCCTCCTGAGACTTCTCAAACTTGCCTTGGTTGGCCTCAGAAGATGAGCGCCAAGCCTTGGCTTGGAAGAGAGCCCCTTAGAAGTTGGCATTAGTCTGCAAACAAAGCACGAGTTAAGAAAAAGACATGTAACATATTAAGTAAAACACAAGAGGAAAAGGAAGAAAAAGGTTACCGCGGCTATGGCCTGAGAACCTGCACGCTCAACTCCCTCGATAGTAGAGTTGTAAACAAAATCCTTGTAGTCACAAGGAGTAAGAGAATGATAGGACCATTCAATAGCATGCTTGGTCACCCCAACGACTGTGTCCTTCTTCCTGATACCCCAGTTGGGGCGCCAAACAGAGGCCTTGGATGATGGAGGAGCCTCGACCTCCTCCACAGAATCCGTATGAGGCCTTAGAAAGGCTGGGCCATCAAGAGCACCCCGAGGATCTCTGACTCCCAAACGAGCCCTTTTCATCCTAGCAGTTTCTCCATCCGCGAGCTCGTTGCCTTTATTTATAAAGGCCGCAGCTGCAAAAGCAAATGAGAAAGAAACAATGGGTATGAGAAAATCTTAGATAAATAAATTAAACTAAGGAATGAGAGTTACCCTTGTCTGATACGCTCGATAAGCCCAGAGACTTAAGGAGAAACTCGTCCAGAAGCTCCCAAGCCATGGTAGCATAGTTGTCCTTGGTTAGCTTAGCATTGGCATGAGCCTCCTCCTCAGTCAGGACTATCTCATTGGGACTACCATCCGAGACTCTACTAAACGACCTACGGAATAGGGTACCTCAATCCCGTCCTTCCCAAACTAGATACATAAACTCATTTTTCCATTTTGGGTTATTATCAGGGATGGATTTTGGGTGGAATATTGGAGGTGTGGAAGCCCTATGATTAATATAAACCCAACCAGGGGAAATTGCAGAACTGTTCTTAAATTGAAATATTTTTCTAAATAAAGAAACAGAAAGGGGAAAATTGTTCTTTAAGCAAAGAACTATGAAGCTCATTATAATTCTCCAAGCATTAGGAGGAAGTTGTAAAGGGTTAATCCTAACATCAGCTAATAACTTGGGAATAAAATCATGAAAAGGAAACCTAAGCCCTGCAACAATGGCGTCCTTGTAAATGCAGAGAGCATCAGGACGCCTGTTAGGTCCTGATATGTTTGTAGAAGGGGGGTTGAATACAAACTATACCGTTTTATCGAATTTGTCCTTTTAATAATTTAACAATTAAGAACAAATTAATGCGGAATATAAATGAAACAAGATTCAAGTTAAATATAAACTATATTAAACTTGAAGGGTGTTGCAAATACAGTACGGATTACAAAGTATTTATCTCAAACTAATTAATACAAATTTAGAATAAATTCGACATGAACTTTTCTAATATTTGTAATAAAAAGATCGAATGCTAAAAGCAATGTTCGAGATAAATTCTAGGGATATAAATCCGCTAGATAATCAAAGCAATACAAGTAATCAACTTCTAGTGGTTTGGATTTAACAATACAAACTAGAATTAATTGCTTGAGAAGAAATGAGATCAAATGGCTTCTTCTTGTTCTTGAGAGAGAAATGTCTATGTGTTTGATAATTCCGTGTTTCTGTCTCTTTTCTGTTGTTCAGCCGAGTTGATATATCACTCTTCATTAGCCTTGTATGACCTGTTAATTAAATCAAAATGACTTAATTAAACAATCAATATACTTGTATGACCTGAGGAATTATGCTCGGTAGAACCATGCTTCATCAATAGAACTACAGAATGTGTCTGGTATGACCAAGCATACTTCTGCCAACTTTTCGGTAGAACCTAGGAAAAGAACCAGTATGACCTGCCACATTGTCCCTGTATGACCTCAAATCATTCGGTAGAACCTTGTATTAAAAAATACTAGGTCATACCGAGTGTAAAGCTAGGTCATACCAGATTTAAGATATTTTATTTTAATTAATTTAGTTAGATTAAATTCTAGATTAAATTAATTCTTTTATAGAATTAAGTTAATAAATAATTTAAACAACTAACTTAATTAATTTAATAAATAAAAAGAAGATAACTTAAAAACATAGCATTCCTCTATCTTCTGAAAACCACTGAATATAGATGATTTAATTCCACTGACTGATGTCGTTATTCGATGCACTGTCTGGTTCATGAATAACTGACTTCAATGATAATTCTTCATCTTTAAAACATTTAAAGCTGTGGTCCATTGTCTGCTTTGACGGTTGATTAATCCTTGTAACTTGTATATTTGCTATCACAAATCTGAAACCTCTGTCACTTTAATAAATCCACTTCCTTGAAGACTTCACTGAGGCTTGAACAAATAATTGAACTTCTTTCAATGTAGTATTTCTTCAAATCTGAAGGATGACTTTAATCTGTATTCTTCTGACAGATATGATCGTCTGAGATTCCTGTGATTGTGACAATTGAATTATTACTTACTTATTACATACTTGTTTAAGTTGAGTTGATTCCTCGAAATACAAATAGGCCTAAACATATGCCTTTCAATCTCCCCCTATTTGTTTGTTAGAGAATAACAATCAAATACCTAGAGGATAACTCAACTAATTTAAACAAGTAGAAGATATGACATTTAAAAGCCAAGCAAATAATAAAAGTTCTGGTTTATATTTAACAATTCCAGATTCAAACATAAAAGATAAATACAAGATAGTTGTTCCTCTAGCCTGAACAATTGATAAAATAGATTCTATCTTGATCTACCTAAGCATAACTAAGATGTATACATTTAAAAACTTATGCTTCCTTCACTGATTTCTCCTTCTTCTTCACTATCTTCAACTTCTTCCAGCTTTTCCAACAATTCTTCATCAAGAACTTGATCTGATTCAGAAGCAAAACTTGATGGCATGACTGGTTGAGGAGTTACTTTCTTGAGTCTGTTCTTGAGTTGAGAATATCTCTTGATGTTATGCTCACAGTACTCCTTGATGATGTCAGCAAACTCAGTTTTCTTTTCAGAAGCAAAACCAGAAGTCCTTAGCAGATGTTCAGTGTGTACTAATCTTGTGGCAGTAATAGAAGCTAAGGATACTGGATCTAGTCCTACAGTCTGAACAGAAGAGCCTTCGTAGAATTTAACTTCAAGTGGCACATCTATAGTTTGAGGACTGTTTCTGCTGGCATACTCCCTTAACCTTTCATTTAGAAGAACGTTGAGATGAGAAGTTTCAAATGCCTTGCAAATCAACACCCAGAGTTCTGATACAGTTCTTCTTGACAGAAGGTCAAATGAAACACAGAATGACCCTACATTCTGACAAGAGACAAAGATTTGGGGTTCTTCTAACACTCTATCATAAGCAGTACTTGAAAATGCACACCTAGAGGGGGGTGAATAGGTGTATATGGCTAACTAATACCAATTTTAGTAATTACCAAAAATGGCTTGCTGTTTACAAATTATGCAGACTTAAATGTCACGCTGACTGTTACTAATGCAGACACAAATGGCACACTGTTTATAACAAAATGCAGAACAGTAAGTAAGACAGAAAGGTAAAGAACACAATAAACTTTTAGCTAGGTTCGACCCCTAATCTCTATGGTCTACGTCCTGGTCCCTTACCAACTTGGTAAGAGAATATATTATTGATCAAAGATAATAACTATTACAAGAACAATAATATACCACCCTTCTACCCGGTTGCTGACGAATGGCTTGCTGAACACCTGTTATAGAACTTGCTCTCTAAGCTATACTTCCTAAGTACACTTCTCTAGCAACGTTAACTATACCCTTGTTCCCTAGCCAATATGTCCAACAACTAATGATTACAAATAGAACAATACAAATCAATAAAGTGTTTACAACTCAAAACTATGAACCCTCAAAGATATAGTACGTATATGGTATATCAAGAGCTCAAGAATATATTTGAATATAGCAAAGTAAAAACTGAGTTGAGTGTGTTCTTGTTGTGCTTGAAAACCCCGTAGAAAAAGACACAAGAACCGATTTAAATAGCTTCACAAACAACGTTCAAAAATCAAACAATCAATTTACCAACGTCTAGAATCCAATTCTAACGTTCAATTGGTTGGAGTGATTTTAGTAACGTCTTTGTGACCGTTTGACAGTGGGATTGAAAGAAGTAGATCGATGAAAAACAAACCCTTGCGTTTGTGTGTATAGAAAACATATATAGGAGTTTTGGGAAGATACAATCTTTTTTAAATAAGGTAAGCTCCTATAATTTTGAAACCAATTATTAAAAAGATTTTGATAGAAGATTTTGAGCTCTTAATATATTATGTACGTATTTAAATCTTAGAGGAGTCCTCACAATATATCTAATCAAGTTTCTTGAAATAGATCCATGATTCCCGAACTTGATAGATTCTGAGCAGAATAACTTGGCTTGCTGTTTGTATGACAAGATATGAAGAATGGCTTGCCATCCATCGTCTGTCAAGTGTAGATGGCTTGCTGATTTAATGTTTTGTTTACTCAAATAGTAAGTACCCTGCAAAAACAAGTTAGCACAGAACAATATTGCATGCTGTTTTATATCTACTATAAGCTCTTAGCTTGCTGTTTATGATCATCAAAACCTAAGGAGTATCAATCTCCCCCTTTTTGATGATTACACACTATTTTTAGGAGAATTTATAAAACTCCCCCTTAATCCTGCACTACTGATCACTATATATAAAACATAATATGCTGCACATAGAAAATAACCAAACATCCATATACTAGATATATCAGAATGATTGCATAAAGTCATAAAAGAGCTTAAATAGTTCAAACATAACCAATTACCACATAGTATTCTGAAAAACAAATAGATTTACGAACAAGGAAACAAATATGTTTACGAAGGCAAGGCAACATATAATTTCTCCTAAAAGTTTCTCCCCCTTAATCCATCAAAAAGAGAGAAATCTTTGTTCGAACTCTTGAGACACCTTAATCCTTTTCGAATCCGGGGTCTGAGAAATTTCGTCGACTCCTTCCTGAGCAGTGGAATCACCAAGGTCGACCATTTCAGTATCTTGCTTTGAGGGAGTTTGATTAGCGAAAAGAGTAGATTTTCGAGAGCGGGTGCGTGTCATTATCGAATTTCAGCGGCGAGAGAGAGAAACCCTAGTTCTGTGGAGAGCAATTGAAGAGCGGCGAAGAACTGAACCGTGCCTTGTGTTTAATAGATTTTAGGGGAGAATGTTTTTAGGATAAAAATAATAAATAAACAATACTATTATCCCAAAAACTAACAATTAATCATGTAGAATGATAAAAAACCCATAATTAGCAATTAACCATATCAGTAAACCCTGAACAAAAATATTGAGACAAGATACAATTAAAATTAAAGCAAATAATTGCAATAATTCATTTAAGAAAAATAAAAAAAATCAGATAATACACCTGGTAAGCCATTCATACCATTAAGAAGTGCAAATGGTAAGCCAACCTGTCAAGATGAACTGTAGTCAGCTTACTGACTGTACTGCACACATACCCAGTTCCCTTCGAATAAGTGAGAATCTTTCTTCAGCTAAGGGCTTTGTAAAGATATCAGCAAGTTGCATTTCTGTTGAGACAAAGACCAATTCTATTTTCCCTTTTGCAACATTATCTCTTAGAAAGTGATGACGAACATCGATAGGCTTTGTCCTTGAGTGATTCACCGGATTTCTTGAGATATTGATAGTACTTGTATTGTCGCAATAGATTGGAATCTTTTCACAATTGATAGAAAAGTCTCTTAAAGTTTGAATCATCCATAGGATTTGAGCGCAACAGCTACCAGCTGCTAAGTATTCTCCTTCAGCAGTAGATAATGCAACAGATGTTTGTTTTTTGCATTGCCAAGATACAAGACTTTCTCCTAGAAAAGCACACACACCACTTGTGCTTTTCCTATCAGTTTGAGACCCTGCATAGTCTGCATCACTATACCCAAAAATATCAAAAGTATTTGTGATAGGATAAAATAAGCCAAGATCTATAGTACCACTTAAATGTTTAAAAATTCTTTTAACGGCAGTTAAGTGAGATTCCTTAGGCTTGGATTGAAACCTGGCACAAACACACACACTATACATAATATCAGGACGTGAGGCAGTTAAATATAATAGACTTCCAATCATACCTCTATACCTTTTGACATCAACATCCTTACCATTCTCATCTGAAGTCAGCTTGCTGTTCAGGTTCATTGGAGTTGATTTCAGCTTGACATCCTCATAGCCAAATCTTTTTAGCAGATTTTTGGTGTATTTTGATTGATGCACAAAAATACCATCCTTGGTTTGCTTAATTTGGAGACCCAAGAAATAATTGAGTTCTCCCATCATGCTCATGTCAAATTCATTGTGCATGCATTTAGAAAACCACTCACACATAGATTCATTAATAGATCCAAAAATTATATCATCCACATATACTTGTACAATAAGAATATCTTTACCATTTTGCTTTGTAAATAATGTGGGATCGATTTTACCTCGAATGAATCCATTTTTGAGTAGAAATTTACTAAGTCTTTCATACCAAGCTCTAGGGGCCTGCCTTAGACCATATAATGCCTTTTTGAGCTTGTAAACATAATCATGAAACTTCTCATGCTCGAATCCGGGAGGCTGTTTGACATAAACTTCCTCATTCAGCACGCCATTTAGAAAGGCGCTCTTGACGTCCATTTGATATAGCTTGATTTTCTTGTAGCATGCATAAGCAAGAAGCATTCTAATTGATTCCAAACGAGCAACAGGAGCATAAGTTTGATCAAAGTCGATTCCTTCTTGTTGATTATAGCCTTGAGCCACAAGCCTAGCTTTGTTTCGCGTGACGGTACCAAACTCATCCACTTTGTTCTTAAAGACCCATTTGGTTCCTATGATAGAAGCATCTTTTGGTGGTTCTACAAGTTCCCAAACATCGCATCGTTTGAATTGATTTAGTTCCTCTTGCATCGCCATGATCCAATTTTCATCTTCTAAGGCTTCCTTCTTATTTTTAGGTTCTTCTTGAGCAAGAAAGGCAGCAAAAGCACAAAAATTTGCTCTTCCTCTTCTTGTGGTAATTTTATCAGACAAATCACCAATGACAAATTCAGGAGGATGATTCTTTACAGTTCTTGTCGCCTTTGGTAGAAAATGTTGAGCAATTTCTTCATGTGAGACCTTCCCTTTCTTTGCTGGTCTAGACTGATCTTCTCCATCATATATAGGCATCTTATGAGTGGATCTTGAGCCTCTAGGACCATCCAAAGTCATTCTAGCCATTTTTTCAGTTGTATTATCAACTAGATTTTCCACTTCAGCTTGCTGACTTGAAGATTCAGCTTGCTGACTTCCAGTGTCTTCAGTGTTGTTGGCTTGCTGACTTGATCCAGTGACTTGAGGTTGAATAATATCTTCTTTACCTGTAAATTCTTCCTCATCTCTTGGTAGATCATTGTTAGGTTCTTGAAAAGTAACATCAATAGATTCTTCAACTATACTTTTATCAATATTGTAAACTCTATATGTTCTACTAGTTAAAGAATAACCAAGAAAAATTGCTTCATAAGATTTTGCATCAAATTTACCATCATTACCAATTGTCTTGAGCACAAAACACTTTGAACCAAAAATCTTGAAGTAACTGATATTTGGCTTCTTCTTTCTCAGTAATTCATATGGAGTTTTGGTCAGAATGGGTCTGATTATGACTCTATTCATCACATAGCATGCTGTATTTATTGCTTCCGCCCAAAAACTTCTAGGAATCTTGCTTTCTTGAAGTAAAGTCCTTGCAGTTTCTTGAAGTGACCTATTCTTCCTTTCTACCACTCCATTTTGTTGTGGAGTTCTTGGGGCAGAAAATTCATGAGTGATTCCTCTTTCTTCACAATAAGAAATGAAGTCCTTGTTGATAAATTCACCTCCTCTGTCACTTCCTATACCTACAAGTCTTGTATTCAACTTATTCTCAAGCAACTTGATTAGTTTTACAAATTCATCAAAAGCACAATCTTTAGAGCTAAGAAACAGTACCCATGTAAATCTAGAATAATCATCCACAATTACAAAGCCATATTGTTTACCTCCAATGCTCTTATAAGATTCTGGACCAAATAAGTCCAAATGCATAAGCTCTAAGGGTTTAGATGTAGATACCATTTTCTTTGATTTGTGAGTACTTCTAATCTGTTTGCCCAATTGGCAAGCTGAACAAACCTCAGTTTTGACATACTTTAGCTTGGGTAGTCCTCTGACTAATTTCTTGCTTGATAATTTGTTGAGCAAGTCCATGTGAGCATGTCCCAATCTCCTATGCCAAACATGTGGGTCATTATCCATTGTAGCTAAACAGCAAGCTGTTTCCTGCAAATCGAAGTCCAAAATATATATATTTCCTTCCCTTCTAGCAACTAGGGGGACTTTGTTAGTACCAATAGTAATAATACATTTATCAATACCAAAATTAACATTATGACCATCATCAAACAATTAAGTAACGGTAAGCAGATTATAAGTAAGCCCTTGCACATATTGTACTTTATCAATTGAAATACCACTATTACCAATAGAGCCGGTACCAAGTATTTGAAGAGTTTTGCTATTTCCAATGGTTACTCTTCCTCCCTTTTTCTTATTAAGACTTAGAAACTGAGATTTATCTCCACACATGTGCCTTGTGCATCCGTTATCTAAAATCCATTGCTTTGACTTTACTTTAACAGCGAGGCACATCTACAAAATACAAGAAAAACAACTCAATGTTTTGGTACCCATATAGGTTTAGGTCCAGTTTGGTTAGTAGCAAGAATATAAAGCACATTTAAATCATGTTTCTTGATCCACATCTGGATCACTTTTGGTGACTGATTTTGGTTTCTTTGTTTTCTGCCAAACTGATGGTAAGCTGTTTGTTGTCGATCAGAGCCCTGTTGGTAAGCTGACTTCTGTCGATAAGTCTTATTCTGAGAAGATTCTTTGTTTTTCTGATTGACTTGAGAGGTACAGTGTCTTTCAAGATGTCCTTTTCCTCCACATTTGTTGCACGTCTTCCAAGGCATGGCATAGTTGTAAGGTATGCCATTTCTTCCTTCATACTTGATGTTTTTGTCCTTTTTGTTGGAGTTCATTCCCAATCCTTCTCTGTCCAATGGAGCATTCGTGTTTTTCATTATTGATTTTAGACCTTCTTCTCCTTGGATAAATGTTCCCATTCCTGACTTGAGATCCTTCACTTTCTTTTCAAGAGTTATGATCACTTCAGCTTGCTGACTAATGGTTTCAGCTTGCTGAGAAGCCATTTCTCTTGTTTTTGAGGATTCTGCTTGGTTTGATTTCATCAACTTGTAGGATTCCAAAGCTACAGCCTTTGCTTTGTTATCTGATCTGAGCTCCTTGATTTCTTCAGTTAAAACTTTGTTCCTCTTTTGAAGTACTTTGATAATAGCATCAGATTGACTATTTTTAGCCATTAATTCCTTGATCTCAGTGGCCTTGTTTGATGAGGTTGCATCCCATTCTTTCATTTTGGGCATCAAATCTTGAATTATGTTAGACATACATGCATTCTTCTCAGACAGCTTGCTGATTTCAGCTTTAAGAGCCATATACTCTTCAATGGTTACACTTTTGGGTTCCTGCATGGTTAGTGAATCTAACATAGCATCATCTGAAGATACATAATTATTAAGAGAATTTACCTCACTCTCATCATCTTCAGAATCAGTTTCGGCATATACTCCTTCAGAATTTCCTGGAGTAGATTTATTTTCAAGTCCAACAAGTGCTAAGTTCACCATTTCTTCACTTGAATCATCACTGGAATCTGAGTCATCATCACTCCAAGTCAGTAGAGCCTTTGATTTCTTGTCCTTATATCCAGCATGCTGTCTTGACTTTAGCTTGTAGCAATCCCTCTTGTAATGACCTATTTTTCCACACTCAAAGCATGTCTGCTCCTTTGAGTTTTTAGATAATTTCTTGCTATTTGAGAATCCACCTTTATCTTTCTTCAATCTGTTCTTGGCCTCAATCAGCTTCTTGATTTTCCTTGAGATAAGTGCAATTTCTTCATCAGAATCATCATCAGAATCAGTTGGCTTGCTGTCTTTAGATTGAAGAGCCATATTCTTCATTTTGGTAACTGGAACTTTAGTACTCGAACTTTCCATCTGACTTTCATTTATTTTGCTTTCAAATTGCTCTAGTTCAGCAAATACCGCCAAGTGATCCATAGTATCAATGAGTGGAGAAGATTCCAATGAGGCAACTTTTGCTTCGTAGATAAAGGGTACGGCACTTAAGACTTTCATGTTGATTTCTTCTCGAGGAATCTTTTTGCCAAGTCTTTCCAGAGAATTTATGGTGACTTGAAATCTAGCTTGACTCTCTCTGATTGTTTCTCCTTCTTTGAGCTTGAAATTCCCAAACTCATTCATCAGCTTGCTGAGTTTCACTTTCTTTAGAGTTTTTGATCCTTCATGATAATTCTCCAAAGAATCCCACATTTCCTTAGCTGATTCGAGTGAAGATACTTTATCATATTCAGCTTGGTTTAAGCCATTCATCAGAGTATTAATTGCTTTTCCATTGTAGCCAACTTTAACTAGTTCATCAGGAGTAAGATCATCAACATCCTTTGGCTTGCTATCTTTATCGAGAAAGGCATATGGACCTTTCTGAACGACTCTCCAAACAAGTGGATCCCTGGATAAATGATTCTTCATGCTTCCTTTCCACCAGTAATAGTTGTTCATGCCCGTAAGAAGAGGAGCCCTAAAATCAGATTTTCCTTCGGGATAATTGTCAGCCATTATGATCGAATACTTTTCCTGTCACAGAAATATTAGTATACCACGCTCTGATACCAAATGAAAATGCACACCTAGAGGGGGGTGAATAGGTGTATATGGTTAACTAATACCAATTTTAGTAATTACCAAAAATGGCTTGCTGTTTACAAATTATGCAGACTTAAATGTCACGCTGACTGTTACTAATGCAGACACAAATGGCACGCTGTTTATAACAAAATGCAGAACAGTAAATAAGACAGAAAGGTAAAGAACACAATAAACTTTTAGCTAGGTTCGACCCCTAATCTCTATGGTATATGTCCTGGTCCCTTACCAACTTGGTAAGAGAATATATTATTGATCAAAGATAATAACTATTACAAGAACAATAATATACCACCCTTCTACCCGGTTGCTGACGAATGGCTTGCTGAACACCTGTTATAGAACTTGCTCTCTAAGCTATACTTCCTAAGTACACTTCTCTAGCAACGTTAACTAAACCCTTGCTCCCTAGCCAATATGTCCAACAACTAATGATTACAAATAGAACAATACAAATCAATAAAGTGTTTACAACTCAAAACTATGAACCCTCAAAGATATAGTACGTATATGGTATATCAAGAGCTCAAGAATATATTTGAATATAGCAAAGTAAAAACTGAGTTGAGTGTGTTCTTGTTGTGCTTGAAAACCCCGTAGAAAAAGACACAAGAACCGATTTAAATAGCTTCACAAACAACGTTCAAAAATCAAACAATCAATTTACCAACGTCTAGAATCCAATTCTAACGTTCAATTGGTTGGAGTGATTTTAGTAACGTTTTTGTGACCGTTTGACAGTGGGATTGAAAGAAGTAGATCGATGAAAAACAAACCCTTGCGTTTGTGTGTATAGAAAACATATATAGGAGTTTTGGGAAGATACAATCTTTTTTAAATAAGGTAAGCTCCTATAATTTTGAAACCAATTATTAAAAAGATTTTGATAGAAGATTTTGAGCTCTTAATATATTATGTACGTATTTAAATCTTAGAGGAGTCCTCACAATATATCTAATCAAGTTTCTTGAAATAGATCCATGATTCCCGAACTTGATAGATTCTGAGCAGAATAACTTGGCTTGCTGTTTGTATGACAAGATATGAAGAATGGCTTGCCATCCATCGTCTGTCAAGTGCAGATGGCTTGCTGATTTAATGTTTTGTTTACTCAAATAGTAAGTACCCTGCAAAAACAAGTTAGCACAGAACAATATTGCATGCTGTTTTATATCTACTATAAGCTCTTAGCTTGCTGTTTGTGATCATCAAAACCTAAGGAGTATCAGTACTTACCCTGGTAATCTCTTTCTTCAAATCTTTCATGTACATGTTATTATCAGGGTTAGCACTGCTAAAAGATTTCAATACCTTTAAGAATTGAACATCATTGTTAGAAGACTTCTGGGGCTTTGCAAATAACTCCCTAGCTTGATCCCATCTTTCTCTAAGCTTTAGCTTGATATCCAACCTCCTATCCTTGACTTGAAGACTGTGAAGACTTTGTTTGACTTCATGCTCAGCCTTTTGAACTTTAATCTTCTGGGAGATGATATCAGCTACTCTTGCATTCTCTTCTTCTCTCTTCCTTATTTATGCCCGTTGCTTGAGAATCTCTCTTTCAAAGGCAGGATCTGGATTTTATAAATCATCTTGATCATCCCAGTCCTCCACATTTACTCCTTCTCCTTCACCACTAGCTGCTTGATCACTATCATACATTGGATAACCTTGCTCACCTTGATAAACAAACTCATCATCAGGTAGCACACCTTCTGGATCAACAGCTATTCCTTTCCCCTTATCTCTCACTCCTACTTGAGCAGTAGCAATTCCCTTGCCTTTATCTTGTACCTTCGACCCTCCATCTTCTCCACCCTTATTCTCCCCCTTAGTTGAGGAATCCTCTACAGATTTAAAAAGTGGAATTGTAGGAACCTCTTCAGCATATCCAAAGAACTTTTTCTGTTCAACAGTAGGCGGATGTGATGTCTTGATCATGAAATATAAGTGTCTCATCCCCTGCTTTACGAAATCTACCTCCTCATGGACAGTTGACTTCAAAGAATGTAAAGATGATGAAAGTGAAGCAACTTCCCTTTTAGTGTCTTGAATGTCTTGATGAGAAGCGGAAAGTTGTTGAACTTTAGGAACCAGTGAGGTCTTCAGATTGTGTACCTCATTTTGTAACACACCCAGTTGATTGTCGACAGAGCTGGAAGACGAAGTTCGTGCAACCAGTTGTGCTTTGTAAAAATCATTTTCCACCTGGGTGTCAACCAACTTTTTCTCGAGTTCAGCTATCTTAGCTAACAACAGAGCAGTGTTTGTGTCAGTGTGTGCACTCACCTCAGTTTCTCTTGGTGGTGTTTCACTCACCTCACGTGCTTGTGTTTCGCTCAGTGTTTGGTTCTATTTACTAACCACTAGCTGTTTATCCTTGTCAGTTGCTGATGTACCTACATTTAAAATCACCATAGCCCCTTCTGGAGAGGTCACTGGTGGTGCAATGGGAGTTTGCGAATCCCTTTCCCTGGTAAAGTCCAAAAAATCATCCGAAATTGAAAACTGAATTGCTTCAGGGATGGACTTACCAGGTTGCCCTTTACTTTCTCCAGTTAAAACTGCGAGTGAAGAATCCCTTAAGGGAGCCAGAGATGTTTCCTATGGGAGGGGAGAAAATGATTCTATTTGATTTGGCAAATAATCAAATTTTCCCTCTGAAGCCTGTGAAGGCTCTTCTACCGTAACTATGGTAGGCACTGTTTCATGAAGCATCCCTATGTGCTTTCCTTCTTGAGTGTCCTGTGTACGAGTTTCTATTATTGTTTCAGAAGTGTTTGCCTCCATTGTGGTTAATGGAAGAGTACTTAACTCTGTACAGAATGCCATGGCCTGATGGCGAATTTCAATAGAACCATCCTGTTGAGAGGATGTGTCTAGTAACTGTTCATTGGCCTTTTGAGAATCTATATCCTGTTGAGAGGATACAGACTGGCTAACAGTTGCCTCAAGGTATGTTCTTCTCTTCTTTAGTGGAGGAGGCAGAGCTGTGGGATCACTCACATTAACATCTACTTCAACTTCTTCTCTCAATCTTGTTGTAGCAGGTTGTTCTAGGGGAACGGTCAATGGATTTGACTCTGTGTGTGGCTCTATGACCGGGGACAGAGGTTGTGGTTCTACAACCCCTTGGTCAATCCTAGGAACCTCTTGGGTTAATGGAGCAGAAGAGAGAGGATATATTACCTGAAGTGGAATGGTGTTGGGAGGCGCCATTGAAGTTCCAGGTGACGAGGATCCAACCACTGGATGTTCAATAAATAATAGTGGTAACTGTGGTTGAAGAATCTCTTGCAGATAAGAATGTGGAACTATTGGTCTCATTCCAGATTTAGGATTAGTGGACAAACTAAAGTATATAGCAGGATTAGTGTGTGCGGGGACTTGAAAAGGAGTGTTTTGGAAAAATGTTTTATGTTCATCAGAAAGAACATGATTTAACACTAGAGATAAGAAACGAGAATAGAAGCATCTAACTTTCTTCCCAGTTTCAATGTCTCTAGGGTAATTGAAAATCCTCCTTATCAAGAGATCCCATACAAGTGTCCCTATGTCCAATCTGACATTGAAAACAGCAGCATAGGCAATGTTTTGTAAAACAGAAGTGATGACTGGAAAGTTGTTCTTGGTAGAATTACTAAAAACTTTGGCTAGACAGTCAAAAAATAAATCCCACTCACAAGCTAGATTAGCCTTATTCAGACGAGGAAGAAAAATATTCTCTTGGTAATTAATACTAGAGAAAAATTGAACTAACTCGTCATCAGTAGGAAATCCAACAAGATTATCAATAGGAAAATGAAGTACTTGACAAAAGATCTCCTTAGTTACTGTGTACTGACGATCAGAAATAGTGAATGTGAAAGATTGCATATCGTCATCAACAACAGCAGTTAAACATAATAGACGAAGGGGTTCAATCTTTAAATCAACAGAAGCAGTGATAGCATAGCTAACAATTGATTGTTCATTTAAAAATCGAATCCACGGCCTAAAACGTTCAGCAGAACACATAAGGGGATCACAATAGCCAACGTAATTATTATAACGCTCAATAACAAACTCAGCAGCCATTGAAAAGAAATAAATAAAGCAAAAGGATTTACTTAATCTGAAAGATTGAAAATCAGAAAGAATTATAAGATTAATTCGAAATAAATTTCAAATTAATAAGAAATTCCATAGATTTTAAAACAAAATCCACCAAATTAAATAAATAAAGCATCAATTAATAATAATATTAGACAGGGAAGAAATAAACTGCCAAGTAATTCACAAGAAAAATTTGCAATAGTTCGTTGTTCTAGGAATAAAACCCAAACCAGAGCAAAGTTAACTAAGTAAATACTTGAGTTAAAAAAAATGTGAGCAAAAGAACTTGAAGTGAACTGGTATTTATAGGAGTGGGTTCTGCTGGGCTCGGTATGACCTATGGGCAGGTCATACCGAGAAAATACTAGAGGTCATACCGAGAAAAACCTAAATAAAAACTGAATAATTAACAACAATTAAATCAAAAATCAGTATGACCTGGAGATAGGTCATACCGAGACTCAAAATGACCTGGGATAGGTCATACCGAGTATACACAACAGAAAATAATCAGAAAATAAAATAAAAAGATAGTATGACCAAAGTAGAGGTCATACCGAGTTTTATCAGAAAAGAAAAATAATAACAGAAAAATAAATAGGAAATAAAATTGCAGAAAAACTGTTTATGAATACTATTATATAATAGACGAAACATTAAAAGTTTGGTTGGTCGGTATGGTACGTTGTGATTTTACTTAATTGTCTTTACTTAACTATAATTCGTGTTTTTACTTAATTAACCTTACTTATTTATAGAAATATATTTTTAAATAATAATATTACCTATTTATAACCAATTATATTTTTCACCTAAAATACATTATTTTTTCTATTTTTTCTAACAAATTTCCCTACTTTTTTTTCAAATATATGACGGGCAATTACCTTTTCTAACTAAAACATGTTAGTTTTTCTATTTTTTCTTATTAATCCTTTCCTTTTCCAAGAATATCATGGACAAACCTTTAATTATTTATTTTTAAACCTATTTTAATATTATAATTTTTTTAAATTTTTTTTACCTATTTTAACATGCCTACTTATTTTTCTTAACAAATGCAATTATTAAAAATATTAAAATATAAATAATCAAATACCTATTTATAACCAATTACCTTTTCAGCTAAAACACATTATAGATTTTTTCTAACAAAATCCCTCATTTTCTAAATATATCACGGGAAATTGCCTTTTTCAATTTACTTTTTCTATTTTTCTCACTAAAATCCATTTTTTTCTTAAAATATCACAAGAAACCCTTTACTTATTTATTTTAAAACGTATTTAAATATTTTAATTATTAAATTTTAAAACCTCATTTTCCAAAAATATCACAGACATTTAACTTTTAAACTAAATATCTGTTACATTTTTTATTTTTCCTTACTAAAACCTCTCTTTTTCCAAAAATATAATGGGCAAACCTTTACTTATTTATTTTAAAATCTGTTTTAATATTTTTAATTAATTAAAAGTGTTTAGCTATTTTAACATGCCTACTTATTTTTTTAACAAATACAATTAAAAAATAATAATAAAATAACAATTAACAATCCGTGCATCGCACGGGTTTTAAGCTAGTATATATAAAAAATATTTACATTAAAACTAGAAAAATTCACAGAATATTCTATAAATCCTAGAAAAATATGCAAAAAATTTATAAAAGTGCATTAAACTAATATAAACTTGCAGAAATATTTAAACAACAATATTTACAATCTGAAAAACACCTAAATAATTCTAAATAAATATATTTTCAATAAAAATACATTTCTCCACTTAAAAAATATGAGAAAAATATTTTTAAAGAAAATAAATATTCATGGCTATTTAAATTTACAAGCATGTAATATTAAATGAGAATTGGCAATAAATATCATTTAAATGACAAGAGAAAATGAATTTTTGAAAGAACAAACATGACAGAGATATTGTTAATCACTAAGACTGTTTAACATACCCAATTTACCAACTAACTTGATAAATGTGGATTCGTCAACAGATTTAGTGAATATATCTGCAGTCTGTTCTTCTGTGGGTACAAAGTGTAACTCCACAGTTCCATTCATGACATACTCTCTGATAAAATGATACCTGATATCAATGTGCTTCGATCTCGAGTGCTGCACAGGGTTGTTGGAGATTGCTATGGCACTTGTATTATCACACAAAATGGGAATTTTGTCTAATGCAAAGCCATAGTCCTTTAATTGATTCCTAATCCATAAGATCTGAGCACAACAGCTTCCAGAATTCCTGCTACCTTGCCTTGTGATAACCTCTGAGTTGGATTCTGGTATTCATTAGCAGCCATCATCTCAATCAGCTCATACGCTTCCTCGTAGCTTTTAGCCCAAAGAGCTCCACCTGATGCCGCATCAAGCATTGGTCGTGATTGACCTCCCAAACCATTATAGAAACAATTGATCACCATCCAATCAGGCATTCCATGATGAGGACACTTCCTAAGCATCTCCTTGTAGCGCTCCCAAGCTTCACATAAAGTTTCTCCAGAATGCTGTGCAAACTGAGTAAGAGCATTCCTGATTGCAGCTGTTTTAGCCATAGGGAAGAATTTAGTGAGAAACTTCTGAGCTAGATCCTCCCATGTAGCAATAGAACCTGCTGGTAGAGAGTGCAACCAGCCCTTAGCTTTATCCCTCAGAGAAAATGGGAAAAGTCTCAGCTTCACAGCATCTCCCGACACTCCGTTGAACTTGAAGGTGTCGCAAATCTCGATGAAATCCCTAATATGCATATTAGGATCTTCCGTCGGAGCACCCCCAAACTGAACTGAGTTCTGTACCATCTGAATCGTGCCAGGCTTGATTTCAAAAGTATTAGCTGCAATAGCCGGCCTGACAATGCTAGATTGAATGTCATTAATTTCGGCTGAGAATAGTCCTTCAAAGCCTTCGTTTCTGCTGCTGGTTCTCCCATAACTAGATTCAATTCAAGTGATTCCTTACGAGATTGAGAACGTGTTCGCATACACGCTCACTAAAGTACCTGAAACTCACCAAACAAAGTAAAATTGATGAAAGAATAATCCGAGTCAGTGAACGTTAACGACTACTGATGACAAGCACATAAACTATATATATAACACCGAATCCCCGGCAGCGGCGCCAAAAACTTGTTCGCACAAAATCACGCAAGCGTACGCGGTCACAAGTAATATATGAATAAGTAGAGTTCGTTCCCACAGAGACTGCTTTGGTTACTATAGTTATGCACAATGTATGGCTATTGTTCAATGCTAAGACAAGTAACAAATTTGTGTTTGGATTATCTAAATTAACTAAGCAAATTACCAAGACTATAATTAACTAAAGAGATTGCTTTCAAATTACTTATGAGAATAAAACATGGGATCCTAACTTCATTAAATACTTCATCTAGAGTTTTATGTCTTTAATCAATGTATGTGACGGTTATGATAACTAATCGGACAACACGAAATCAGTACACGCTACCTTTCAGTATACGTATACCAAACCACTCAAACATCCACAAAAGAGATAGAAGTTGAGCAGACACCAATTATGCTTAGACCCTATATGTCTATAAGATTTGAAAACATAACGGTTTAACGAGCAAGTTATCCATTCAGATTACATAGGGTATGTAAGATGGTTAAAATCACGTACGAATCATGCATGACAAACATACATAAACCTATGCTAGCATGGTAAGTTCTAAACCTCTATATCCACTTTCGCAATCAATAGAGATTAACAAACAACTTAGATGTTAGCTACGCATCCAAGAAGAATAAGCACAACCAAACTAGGATATCAACAAATCATCACACACACATCTTTAAAACAATTAACTACTAAAATCCATAAATAAATCCGTTAGAACCCCACGACAACGATTAGTTCATAATAGAACCGTTCATCATCGTGGGTTCTGATGAAAAAATGATAGTAAATATGTCTGGAATACTAAATAAAAGTACTAGGGTTTATGAAGAAACAAACGAGAATCCAAAGTATCGCCTAATTAGAAGAATACAAAGATAAATTGAAAACTAGATCTTCGTAATCAGCCGTCTTCTTGTTCTCCTCACCGGTGGATGGATATGTATGTATGTATATCAATATATCTCTGTATATCTGTATCTCTCAGATCTGATGTTTATATATATATCCTCAAATATTTTAATGCCTTGAGGAAACTACAATTACGTTTCCTAAACTGATTCTGTTTTACAAGGAAAATTCGTAGCTGACTTTTCTTCAGTAATTATGGGACTTTCCTGAAGTAATTTGATAATTGGACCACTTTAGAATAAAAGATATTTTTATTATCTTCGCGTGGGCTGTTAAATCGTCCAATTCTGACTTCTAGATCTCAAGATATGACCCAAACAGTGAATTATGTGCATGCAGCCCAACAAATCCGAATTTTCTTCTAATAAATTTCCAAATTAAGCTCTTTATTCTCCAATCCTTCCAAGTTTAGGATTTCCTTGCATCCTACAATAAAACATTAAAATTTATTAAATAAATATCCAATTAACTGCAAAATATAATAAATATGAGGAATAAAATCATATAAAATATATATAAATATATACTCTATCAAACATCCCCACACTTAGCATTTTGCACGTCCTCGGGCAAATAAAGAAATAAAAATAATAATAACTAATAGGACCACCACTTTCGTAGATGACACGATTGCATTGAGCATATGCAACAAGCCGTTAAACCCCTAGGCAGCCCTAGTAGGACGAGTTTTGTCTCGTGAGGGTTTATAGATGATATACCCACAAAATCAAATATTTTCAACCACCAAATCTCTCAAACATGCAACATGTCATAGTACTCCACACATTGTAAATCTCAATCACATATCAACCTAAAAGTGTCTGAAAGTACAAGTACTCTCACTTTAAGCATCATTAACACAAAATAATCCAAGTATGCACACAATGTCTAGATAGACAAAAATATCATGAGATGGACATCAAAGTCGCATTCAACAAGTAAGCATGCTATGGATAGAATCTCACATTGCTCTCACTTCACACAAGTGTATGGGTATAAGTGTATCGCTCAAGTTCAATCAATGTACTCATGTGCTACCATATGCTTGGTTGTCCACCAAATCTCCACTACCTCGTATATATGCATACATGAATCAAAAGGTCTTCGTTAAAGGTTGTAACGGGGCTTAGGTACGGGGTAGAATATCAAAGAACCAGGCTAACAAGTGGCTAAACTTGATAACTGATAGAGCATAATGTTCACTTTTAATTAAAGCACCCAATATGAAACTTAGATCATGTAAAAGTTGATCAAGCTTTCACAAGCATTAAACTTCCAAGTACTTATAGCCCATGTACTTTCCCACTTTCACATTGTATCAATCAAATGAACACACTCTACTTGATTTTCCTCTTGCTCATAATTTTTTTTTTTTTTTTTTTTTAAAGTCAAGTCATTCTCCAGTAACCAAGGGCAGTGAAAAGTCACCAAGAATGTACTTAATACCAGCACACATGGATCGTCCCTTTAATATGATATTGCACTTGCCACCCATTGATCTCAAATGAGTACTTAATACTTGTTTACAACTTTCATACCATATTGTATCCCACCAAGATGTAACACTTTAACCAAAAGAAATCCCCACAATAAATATTCACCAACCCATAAATTGAATCAATATGCTCTACCAGATAAATCAAGACAAGAATAAATAAGTAGGCTAAAAAGTTTTAGAGTGGTGATATACGAAAGAAACGGGTATAAGCTCAAAGGGGTTCACTAAGGATTATGGCTCTAACAGGGAATCTAGAATCAAGCTCAATCAACTTTACATGGCCAATCACCAGGTGTGGGGTCTCATCCTTGGAATGTAGGAATAAAACCCATGTATATTTTGAAAAGTCATCAACAATCACAAGTGCATATTGTTTCTTTGACATGGACATCACATTAACTGGACCAAACAAATCCATGTGCAGTAGCTGAAGTGGTTCAGTTATTGATGATGTGTCAGTGCCCTTGTGAGAAGCTTTCTTTGACTTTCCTTTCTGACATGCCTCACACAGTCCTTCCTGTGTAAATTCCATCTGAGGCAAACCTCTAACCAATTCCCTCTTGACTAAGGAGTTCGTGGTTTTGAAGTTAAGGTGAGACATCTTCTTGTGCCATAGCCAACTTTCATCTGATGAAGCTTTAGCATAAAAACAATTAACTTCATCTTGGGATCCTGAGTGCGGATCAGCTATGAACAAGTCACCTTTCCTTACTCCTTGAAGAGCAGGCTTTCCATTCTTCTTGTGAAGGATCTGACACTTCTCTCTTTCAAAGGAAACAACATATCCTCTGTCACAGAAATGACTGATGCTGAGAAGATTGAACTTCAGACCTTCCACAAATGATACATCTTCAATGATAACATTTCCAAACTTCAAACAGCCATATCCTTTCGTAATACCCTTGTTGTTATCTCCAAAGGTAACTACTGGGCCAGCTTTCTCAACCAAATCTGATAGCAGTGCTCTATCTCCGGTCATATGCCTTGAACAGCCACTGTCAAGAATCCATATAACACGGTTTACCTATTTAACTGTTATTCCCAAATGACCTAACAGAATTGTAGAAGGGGGGGTTGAATACAATTCTTGATATTTTCTTGAAACTAAACACTTTATAAAATAAAACTGAACTGAATAAATAAAAACACAAGATATAAATAATTCAGTTGGATTGTTTGATGATCCAACTGAAGTGTTTTTATTGCGGAAATAATCTGTGATACAGAAGTACACAGCTGCTCAGTTACAAGGTTGTAGAGAAGAATTGCTCTCAAAAATAGCTAATACAATCTATTTGTGTTTCTTCTCTTATTTCTAAAGTAACTGCTACACTTGGTTATATAATCCCAAGTTTACAATTCTACGTTTGGTTAAACTAAAGAATAATAGTAGTAACCATCAGTAGCTTGCTTTTCATTCCTTTTGTCTAATGGTCCTTGGAGATCTTTGCTTTTGTCTTCATGTTCATTATAATCATTTCCAAGAGCCTTATTGGAAATTGGAATGTTTCCTTATTTCCAGTATCCACTTTGATGGCTTCCAATGCAAAGTACACTTCCATATCTCCTTTTAGATCTGTTCAGTAAACTGTCACTATCACTTTGTCAACTGTTCAAAAAGCAACATTGATTCGTTGATAGCAAGGAGATGTGTTTCGTTGATAGCTTCATTCTTCATTCCGTTGATGGTGTTTCCCTCGTTTCGTTGACGGGTAAACTCCATTCCGTTGACAGAGTAATCTTCATACCGTTGACATGTCTTCACTTAGTCAAAATTACAAGGCATAACATATTTACAATTAACCAACCTATTTTGCCTATCTAGTACTTAGTCAACATGACTTAGAAAACCTATCTAAAACATATAACAGAATGCCTATCATACTGAGAAGTATTGTACAATGCAATTGCTACAACACTCATTTCGTTGATGAGCTTCCTGTCAACGGAATGCTGCAAAGCATGCCATTTCGTTGACAGTTACAAAAATGACTTTACACAAATTCTACTAAGTGTTTTATGTTTATCATCAAGAACAACATATTCCTAACAATCTCCCCCAATTTATGACTGATAGAATAACAGCCATAAATCAAGAGACTTGATGATAACAAAAACACTCAGATACATCATAAATTACAAAAGTAGAAAATGTATTAAGCTTCAAAACTTTATAGACAAAATACAAGACTTACAAGACTAATGCCCACAAGTGCTCCTCTAGTCTGAGCAAATGTTTCATCTGTTACTTCTTTGTGGCATAGTCTTCTTCCCTCTCTTGGAGTTGTTTTCCTCAATCTGGACCTGTAGCCTTCTGTAGAAGATTTTTTCCTCTTCATCTTGATCACCAAGCTTGGATTGCATCAGCTTTAGAGTTTGATTAGATGCCTTCTCCAGCTGGTCTTCCATTCTGAAGAATCTTCTGCAATTGTCCTTGTCCTTAAACTCCATCATCCAATAAGGTTGAAGATGGATTTTCTTTCCTGTTGAGGGAACTCTAAGTATCCTGGGAAGAGCCTCAGGCTTGTTCCAGCTAGCCTTTATCTGACAGATTTTGGAGACCACCTCAGACTTGGCTGTTTTGGTGAAACCAAAGTCCTTTTTCAAGCATCTAAACACTGAGAGTAGTGTTTGATAGTCTTCTCCTAAAATTCTGTAGAGAGGCCACACTTGTTCTCTACCTCCCTTGAATATGAACACTAGTCTTTCAGGCAACTTTTGAGAAGCTGCAATTCCCCTTACTTCCACCAGGTTGTCTAAGTCAAGATGTAGACTGGATTCTTCCCTGATGTCAGCAATGTACATGCAGTCCTCTGGGTTTGCAGGGGGTTTTTGAGATTGTGGCTTTCTCACAAGAACAGGCTTTGCTTTGACAGACCTCTTCTTTGTCTTCATTGGTTGGTCCTTCTCTAACAGGAACTTTGGAAAGTAGGCTTCATCAAATTCAAAAGGTTCCTCTTTTGGCATGATTGGTTGATCATGAAAATTGACAGGATGTGCAGGATCACAAGCCAACTTTCCCTCAATAGGTAGATCACCAGGAATTTGATGTGCACTTGTTGTGGAAGAGTCTTGAGCAGTTTCTTGAGAATCATCTTCATCAAAGTTCAGATTCCTCTTAGCTCTAGCCTTTGGCTGACTTGTTCTCTTCTTCTTTCCAGCTTCCTTAGCTTTATCCTTGGCCTTTTCTTCCTGTAGGGCTTCTTCATCTTCAAGTGATTGAGCAACTGCAAGAGCTTGCATTGCTGCCCTTTCACTTTCTTCAGCTTTGGCCTTAGCAAAATTTGGGTGACCAACCCAAATGTAGATTTCCTTGCTATCTCTGTAGATGAGTGCCCTCTTGTTCCTTATGCTTGGATGATTGCTTTCTTTGCTCTCCTTGATCAGCTTCCCTAAGACTTTGAACTCATCTGGCTTTGGTGGAGGATAGGCTATCCTTTCTATGTTCTTGCCTTTGGGTTTTATGGGAGATACTGGAGATATCCCTCTTGCATCCACATTCCTCAAACATGAAGCTTGTCCTTTCTCATTCCTTGAATCTTGAAGGACTCCATGCTGAAGGGGTTCCATGACATAGGAACTCCTGAATTGTGGCTCCACTTGCACTGTCACCATTTCATTTGTTGATGGTGGTATTGAAGTAGCTTGTACAGATGATACCTTTTTAGTGTCAGCTAGCTTCTTGACCTTTGCTTCAATATTTGACCAGTGATCCTTGATTTGTTCTGCAAGTTTCATCCTCAAAGAGGCTTCCTGGATCAGGTCAATACTGTCCTTTTTCTTCTTTGCAAACTCCCCCATTGCTAATGGCTCTTCTGGTAAGGAGATGGCTGGGACCATAACCTTTGTGATCTGAATGTTTAGCTCCTTAGATTTCTCCCCCTTTTTGTTAGCATCAAGTGAGATGATAGGGAGCCCTTGAGCTGCCAGAAGCTGGGTGAGTAGCTGAGTTTGCTTCTCCTGCTCCTTTTGCATGTGACTAAGTGTAGCCTCAACTTTGTCCACTCTAGAGGAAAGAGTTTTCAAAGATGAAGACACTTCAGGTTCCTTGGTGAAAAACCTTGACATCCTGGAGACAGTGTGAAGAGGAAGCTTTTCATCTAGCCTCCTGTCAGTAGCAGCCCTAAGGTTGCTAATTGAGTCCTTGATTTCTGTAGCCTCAATCCTTGTCTGCAACATTTGTAGCCTTTGAATTTCCAGAGAATCCATGATGGCTTTGTAGAATTTCTTGTCCCTTGCTCCTGCAGACTCATGAGCTAGATATGCTTCATTGTACTGCCTTGTGATGGCAGCATCCAAATTGCATCTACCATGCATATCTTGAGAAAGCCAGTTTGGTGTAGGAGGCACCACAGAAGTCCCAGTCTGTGCAGTAGTGGCCACCTGTAGAATGTCACCAAAGCTATCCTCATTATCAGAAAAATCAAATTCTCCACTTGCTTCAGCCCCTGGAGGTAGATTGGTCAAGGCATCCTTTGCTCTTTGCATTGATGCAGTTGTGTGAATTAGTTGTAGTGACCTCTCTGCCTCCACATTGCCCTGTTGAGCCAAAACTTGATAGGCTGACACAGGATGAGTAAAGGTCTCAGGATCCAGGGAAATACTATCCAGAGTTTGTTGATAAACCTCTTGGAAAGTAAGTTCCCTTTCTCCCTCACTGACCTCCATTAACTCACTAGCAATGACTGCTTCCATCCTTATTACTCCTGTAGTCCCTTCTCTCTCTCCACTCTGTTCTTGCATCATGGGCTCCCCATGGCTCACACCTCTCACACCCTCACCTTCACCTTCTAAGGTGGAACTCTCAATCTCTCCTTTTGCCTGGCTGGAAGAAATAGCCAGCCTCTCACTCACATTCTCTCCTTTTGCCTGGCTGCAAGCCAGCCTCTCAGTTTCACTCCCTCTCAGTCCTAGAAGTGTCTCAACTACCACTAGATCATCTGCACTAGTTGTGGGAACAACTTGATTTTCAATTAAAGGTGCAGAGTGAACTATCAACGGAATGGTAGTTTGAACTGTCAACGGTATGGATACCGTTGATGGAGAAACACTTGTCAACGAAATAGACTGTTTCGTTGATGAAGTCAAGAAAGCACTTTGAGAATGAGAAATTACAGTAGAGTCTGTGGTGATTGATTTTAAAGATTGGTCCACAGATCCCCTTGCAACTTCAGGAAAAATTGGTTGATGGCCCAACAAATCACTTAACAAGTGATGGCCACCAGCTTCAGAGTGGGGCTTCTCCAAGATTAGAGTTGGAGAATCAGGAATAGATGTATGGATCATGTCCACATCTAAAGATTGAGTTGGTGAATTTGATGGAGATAATTCAAGATTGATGTTTAGAGAATGGGACTGTAACCCCAGAGAAATGATAGGGGTTACATCAAACTGAATTTGAGAAACTGGAAGTGTTGCTTCCAGTGTGTGTGCACCCTGTGTACCCTTGGACTTTTGCTTCACTCTCCTTTGGTATTGGGAAAATGTAGACTGTGGGCTTGAAGTGTCCCTTACCCTTTTGGACTGTGCTCTAGGAGGAGAGCTTGTTTCAATAATCACATCCTTTTGGGAGGATGCAATTAGACTTGTGTTTAAATCCATGTTACTCATTGTGCCTTGTTGGGAAGACACAATGGGGCTTGGCTGGTACACACTAACCTGTCCTTCCTTATCCTTGGGGTTTCTTTGATGTTCACCCCTTCCCTCACCTCTCACAACTCCAGACTCACTCCCCTTAGGTTGTGTGGTAGTTTTTACAACAGGTGCCTTTTGAGAAGCACCTGAGGTTGGCTTGGAGGATTTCTTTGATTTTGGTTTTGTTGCTAGGGCAGGAGCCTGTTGGGTCACAGCTACAGACTCCATAGCAACATTGGAAGGTAAAACAGTAGAGGTGTTAGCTACACTAACAGGGATAGTAGTAGTTACCTCAATGATTGGCAGATACACCACTGGAACATCACCATTGTGGTTCAGCCTCAGTATGTCTGTCAATACTCTCTTTTCTTGCACAAAGCACTCAAACCTGGCATTAGGGTTAGAGATAACTAATGGTGCTGGACTAACATGGTTAGCCAACATCATCAGAAACCTAGCATAATAGATATTTTTCTTCCTATTTGCTTTGTCACCCAACTTAGCACCAATTTCATACATAAGTTGGGTGCTAAAGTTGTGATATCTATCATTTAGAAGCATGGTTAGGAGAATTAACATAGAGTTAGTTAATGCATCAAAATTACTAATCTTTCCAGAAAAGACCTTAATGAATGCATCAGCTAAATAACTGTATTCCCTAACCAAACCTCTCCTAATTATTCTACCCAGATTATCAGTAGGCAAAGAGTAGTTTATAGAATTTAGCATGGTAGTTATTTCAGTGTTAGTAGGCAAAGCATCACAGTTATTATCAGGAATATGTAAACATGCTTGCAAAACATCAGAATTAACTATGTACTCATTACCTTGAAGAGTGAATTGTAGTGTGCAGTTTGTTCCACTATACTCACATGAGGTCCAAATTTCCTCGATTATCTCATTGTAGAGTGGTGTAGAGTGAAACATTGCATAGCTCAACTTGCAATTCTTCATGAAATCCATCATTTTGAAGAACAGGCTGTTCGGGTTTTCCTTGACAACAAAAGGGATGGAGTTGTTCTTCTCATAGATGAACCCTCCAGCAGACATAAGCTTGACTATAGGTGCCATTGTTGATTAAAGGAAAGCTTCGAACTGAATTGCTTGTTAGAGAGAAGAAGAGAGAAAAAGCCTTTGGAATTTTTGAGAACAGGTAAAAAGAAATAATGAAAATAAAATTTCTTAAATACTCCCCCAAAAATTCTCAGAAAATGAATCCAATAATAAATGTAAATTACTGGATTGGCTTAAAAATATAACCGTTACTTTTAAAGTATTACCATGATTTATACTTACAGGGGTGTATGCATAGATCGTGGTAAAAGACGTGTCAAATTACAACGGTTCAGATTAAAAGCGCTAAATCAACGAATCAGGATTGGGCGGTTAAAGTCCCGTCTTATTACGTTGATAAAGCTGCGTTTCGTTGATATAAAAGAGCTATCAACGAAACACCCAGAAAACTGCTAAGACTGTCAACGAAATGGTTCGTTTCGTTGACATAGTAATTTTGACTTAGACAAAATTTCACTTTTTCCTAAGAAAATTAATTCACAGAAAAACGTAGCAAGTTTCTGGCTGCATTTTAACTTGCAAATATCTCAAAAATAATTAAGAGAAATTTAGCATACCTAGCTCACTTACTAATCTTGAGAATGTTGATTCATCAAGTGGCTTGGTAAAGATGTCTGCAAGTTGTTGTTCACTTGGAACAAAATGTAACTCCACAGTACCATTCATAACATGTTCTCTAATGAAATGGTACTTGATGTCAATGTGCTTGGTCCTTGAATGCTGCACTGGATTTTCAGTAATGGCAATGGCACTAGTGTTGTCACAGAAAATAGGAATTTTCTCAACTCTTAATCCATAATCAAGAAGTTGATTTTTCATCCATAAAATCTGTGCACAACAACTTTCAGCTGCAATATACTCAGCCTCAGCTGTGGAGGTAGAAACTGAGTTTTGTTTCTTGCTGAACCATGACACAAGCTTGTTTCCTAGGAATTGACAGGTTCCAGTTGTACTTTTCCTGTCAATTTTACATCCTGCAAAATCTGCATCTGAATAACCAATTAGTTCAAAACCAGATTCTCTAGGATACCAAATGCCAAGGTTTGGTGTTCCTTTGAGATATCTGAAAATTCTTTTAATAGCAACTAAATGGGATTCTCTAGGATCAGCCTGAAATCTAGCACATAGACATGTAGCAAACATAATATCAGGTCTACTAGCTGTTAAATATAAAAGTGAGCCTACCATGCCTCTGTAACTTGAAATGTCCACAGATTTTTTCTTAGTATTCAATTCAAGTTTGGTGGCAGTAGGCATGGGAGTTTTGGCAGTAGAGCATTCCATTAGGTTAAATTTCTTTAATAAATCATGAATGTATTTTGTTTGACTAATGAAAATGCCTTCATTAACTTGCTTTACTTGAAGACCAAGAAAGTAAGTTAATTCTCCCATCATGCTCATTTCATATTTACTTTGCATAAGCTTGGCAAACTTTTGACAAAGTTTCACATCTGTAGGCCCAAAGATTATATCATCTACATAAATTTGAACAAGTAAAGTAGAGCCATTTACAACCCTGTGAAAAAGAGTTTTGTCTACAGTACCTCTAGTGAAATGATTCTCAAGGAGGAACTGTGAGAGAGTGTCATACCAGGCTCTAGGTGCTTGTTTCAAACCATAGAGTGCTTTGAGAAGGAAGTACACATAGTCTGGAAAATCATCATCTTCAAAACCAGGAGGTTGACTTACATACACCTCCTCTTCCAATTCCCCATTCAGAAAAGCACTCTTCACATCCATTTGATAGACTTTGAAATTGGCATGGGCTGCATAGGCTAGGAAAATCCTTATTGCTTCTAGTCTTGCAACAGGAGCAAAGGTTTCATCAAAATCAATTCCCTCTTCCTGTGAGTAGCCTTTTGCAACCAGTCTAGCTTTGTTCCTTGTGACTATGCCATTTTCATCCATCTTGTTTCTGAACACCCACTTTGTGCCTATAACACTCCTGTCATTAGGCCTGGGCACCAGCTTCCAAACATTGTTTCTCTCAAATTGGTTTAGCTCTTCTTGCATAGCTAAAACCCAATCTGGATCTAGAAGTGCATCCTCAACTTTCTTTGGCTCATCTTGAGACAGAAAGCTACTATATAGACATTCTTCTTGAGTTGCTCTTCTAGTTTGGACTTTTGAAGAAACATCCCCTATAATAAGTTCAAAGGGATGATCTTTAGTCCATTTCCTTGAGGGAGGTAGATTTGCTCTTGAAGACGTAGCTTCATGATCATGATTGCCTTGATTGGATATTTGTCCTTGAGAAACTCCCCCTGAGTTTGTTGTCCCTAATTGATCACTTCTAGAAGCATTCCTATGACTATCAACGGTATGACCGTTTTGGCTGTCAACGAAACGCTCATTCTGACTGTCAACGAATCCACCATCATGACTGTCAACGAAATGACCATTTGGTCTGCTAGCTGCTATCCTTTTTAACCTTAATGCAGCAATTTCATCTTCACTGCTGCTTTCATCTGTGCTAGATACAACAACTTTAGGCTGTTTCTCAGTAGCCTTATCATGATTCACTTGTTCTCCTTCCTCATTCTCAAAAGAGAGACTTTCATGGAAACCTTCATCACAGAGACCTTGTATTTTGAGATCATCAAAAACAACATGTACAGATTCCATAACAATGTTGATTCTGAGATTATAGACTCTGTAAGCTTTCCCTGCTGCATATCCCACAAATATTGCTTCATCTGCCTTTGCTTCAAATTTCCCCAAATGCTCAGCTTGATTTCTCAGAACAAAGCACTTGCATCCAAAGACATGAAGAAAATCTAATAGTGGCTTCTTTCTTTTGAGTAGATGATAAGGGGTCATTCCCTTGGCCTGATTAATCAAAGAAATATTTTGAGTAAAGCAAGCTGTGTTAACTGCCTCAGCCCAAAAATATGTAGGTAACTTTGATTCATCTAGCATTGTCCTTGCAGCTTCAATAAGTGTTCTGTTTTTCCTTTCAACTACACCATTTTGCTGTGGTGTTCTTGCTGCTGAAAACTCATGCAAAATACCATTTTCTTCACAGAACACCTTCATGCTTGAATTCTTGAATTCTGTCCCATTGTCACTCCTAATCCTTCTTACTTTGAAATCAGGATGATTGCTTACCATCTTGATGTGATTGATAATGATTTCACTTGCCTCATCTTTAGAGTGCAAAAAGAAAGTCCATGTAAATCTAGAAAAATCATCAACAATCACAAGACAGTATTTCTTCTTTGAGATGGACATAACATTTACAGGGCCAAATAGGTCCATATGAAGTAATTCAAGCTGCTGGACAATTGATGACTCTGTCTTGCTTTTGAATGATGCCTTCTTCTGTTTCCCTTTTTGACAGGCATCACACAAACCATCCTTGGAAAATTCCACTTGTGGAATTCCTCTAGCAAGATCCTTTCTCACCAAATCATTCATAACTTTGAAATTCAGATGGGATAATTTCTTGTGCCATAACCAACTTTCATCTTTGCTTGCCTTGCTGAAAAGACAGGTGATGGTTTCTGAACTTGTGCTACTAAAGTCAGCAATGTACACATTCCCTCTTCTGAATCCAGTCATTACCACATTGTTGTTTCCTCCTTTAGAAACAACACAGGCTTCTTTTGAAAAAGTAACTAAAAATCCTTTGTCACAAAGTTGGCTGATACTAAGCAAGTTGTGCTTAAGACCATCCACCAATGCAACCTCATCTATGATGACATTCTCTTTTGAAATCAAGCCATATCCCTTTGTGTAGCCTTTGCTGTCATCTCCAAAAGCAATACAAGGGCCAGCTCTTTCCTGAAACTCTGTGAGCAGGGTAGAATCACTAGTCATGTGTCTTGAACAACCACTATCCAAGTACCAAAGATTCCTTTTGTCTCCCTGCACACAATAAACCCAAATCAAGTTGATTTTGGTACCCAAGTTTCCTTGGGTCCTGTCTTGTTAGCCTTTGCATTCCCTTTTGTACCATTTTTCACTTTGGGCTCAGATTGATTCAAATCAATCTTTACCCTTGGTGTTGATTTCTGAGGGTTGCTCATATTTTCATTCATAGCATGCATAGTTGGAGGAACAATCATGTTATTCATGTTCCATGGCATTTGTGGCATGTTAAACATATTCATGTAAGGATTAGGCACAAATGGCATGCTAGCATATGGATTCTGAAATTGTGCATATGGAGCAAACATGTTAGGCATAACAGGCATTTTAGGCATGGAACTGTTCATTGCAGGCTTGGGCATTTTCACATTAGCAGATTTCTTAACAGATTTGCAGTTAGTAGATAAATGATTAACACTTCCACAATTGACACATGTCTTTCTAGGTGCATATTTATCAGGTGTGTAATTGTTGTGTTTGTTAATCCCTACCTTGCCATTTCTGTTATTCTTTTTATTTCCCTTAGCCTCAACCTGAACTTTCTCTAACTTGTCTTTCAATTGCTTGTTAGACAAGTTACCTACATTAGCTCTCTCAACAGGCTTCTCAACTTTCTTTGATTTACTAGACTCACCTTGAACAAAGTTCTTGGTGACAGGACCATACTTGTTATTAAGTCTAGTGAGTTCATCCTTTCTTTTCTCTGTCAATGAAACAGCCTGATCGGTTGATGGTTCATCTGTCAACGAAACATTGCATTCCGTTGACATATCAACCTTCAACAAATGATCCTTGTTGTTTGTTGACTCAGTTTCTGATTCTAAGGTTTCACCAACATACCCTAGCTTCTCTTTGTTCCTTTTCCATGATTGCTCACAGAAGGATTCCACGCCTTGAACATTAATTATGTTGGCAGCAACATTCCTGGCATCCTTCCATTTTGCAATCACACCTTGTTCTATCTCAAGTTGTGTTTTAAGAATTTCTTCCCTTTGTAACACGTTCTCAAGTTCCTTCTTAGCATCCCTACTAACACATCTCATTTTCTCAAATTCAATGAGCTGTGCTTCTAACATTGCATTCCTATCACTTAAGAGCAGATTGGTCTCTTTTATTCTAGAATTCTCTTTAGTAAGTGATTTAAGAGTAACACGCAAATTATATAATACAGTAGACATTTCATTTACTGCACTGTCGCATTCCTCTTTAGAAAGCTCAGAAAGATTAGTAATTGTTACCTGGTTGCTTGAGGAACTTGCTTCCTGCTCATGATTGTCAGCCATAAGAGCCAAGTTGACATACTCAACATCATCATCAGAATCTTCACCATTACCAGCCCAATCATACTCCTGAGACATGAAAGCCTTTTCTTTTTGTTTGAGAAGTTCAAAGTATTTCTTTTTATAATCAACAGGCTCAAATTTCCTGTTGCCCTTCTCAACCTTGGACTTTCTGCAGTCTCCAGCAAAGTGACCAAGCATTCCACAATTGACACATTTTGACTTAGACTTTTCAATCCAGTTTGTTTTGCTAGGTTGAAAGTCTCTTCTTGGAGGCCTTGCTTCTGAGTTTCTTTTGAACTTGAACTTAGAGAATTTTCTAGACAGAAAAGCAATGTGTTCATCAATCTCATCTAAGTCCTCCAAATTGGCTGGTTCTGATTCTTCTTCTTCTGTCATCTTGTCTTTACCCTTGCTAACATCACTCCTACAACTAGATCGACTAGTTGTGGCCTTTGCAGCTTCTTTATTGTCATCTTCAAGTTGGTTCACAGATGCAATCAATGCAATAGATCCACCCTTCTTTTGTACCTTTTCAATTTCCTCATCTTGCTCCATTTCCAGCTCATAAGTCTTCAAGGTTCCATAAAGCCTTTCAAGAGTGTAGTCTTTGTACTCTTGAGTGTTTCTGAGAGAAACAGTCATAGGCTTCCATTCTTTTGGAAGAGCTCTAAGAAATTTAAGGTTTGAATCCTTGGTTTGATAGATCCTCCCATACAACTTTAATCCATTCAAAAGCTTTTGAAACCTACTAAACGTGTCATTTAGGGTTTCACCAGCTTTAAAATGAAAATGCTCATATTGTTGTATAAGGAGTTGCATTTTATTTTCCCTGACTTGCTCAGTTCCTTCACAGAGAGTTCTAACAGTATCCCATACTTCCTTAGAGGTTGTACAGTTGATAACATTGTCAAACATCTCTTGCTCCAAACCATTAAACAGAATGTTCATGGTCCTTTTGTCTTTATGGACTTCTGCAATATCTTCAACAGTCCATTCTGAGACAGTTTTTGGAATCTCTACATCAGGTGCATCATCTGGCAGTCCAACTCTAGAATCAAGCTTCATGGGAACGTGTGGACCTTTCTCAATGCAGTCTACATACCTCTCATCCATAGACATGAGATGTAAATGCATCTTTACTTTCCAGTGAAAGTAATTGTCTTTATCAAGAACTGGTATCTTCACACCTGCATCCTTCTTCACCATGGTTTCTGTTTTTGGTCTTGATCTTTAAACTTCTTGTATGTTAGAAGCTCGCTCTGATACCAATTGTTATTCCCAAATGACCTAACAGAATTGTAGAAGGGGGGGTTGAATACAATTCTTGATATTTTCTTGAAACTAAACACTTTATAAAATAAAACTGAACTGAATAAATAAAAACACAAGATATAAATAATTCAGTTGGATTGTTTGATGATCCAACTGAAGTGTTTTTATTGCGGAAATAATCTGTGATACAGAAGTACACAGCTGCTCAGTTACAAGGTTGTAGAGAAGAATTGCTCTCAAAAATAGCTAATACAATCTATTTGTGTTTCTTCTCTTATTTCTAAAGTAACTGCTACACTTGGTTATATAATCCCAAGTTTACAATTCTACGTTTGGTTAAACTAAAGAATAATAGTAGTAACCATCAGTAGCTTGCTTTTCATTCCTTTTGTCTAATGGTCCTTGGAGATCTTTGCTTTTGTCTTCATGTTCATTATAATCATTTCCAAGAGCCTTATTGGAAATTGGAATGTTTCCTTATTTCCAGTATCCACTTTGATGGCTTCCAATGCAAAGTACACTTCCATATCTCCTTTTAGATCTGTTCAGTAAACTGTCACTATCACTTTGTCAACTGTTCAAAAAGCAACATTGATTCGTTGATAGCAAGGAGATGTGTTTCGTTGATAGCTTCATTCTTCATTCCGTTGATGGTGTTTCCCTCGTTTCGTTGACGGGTAAACTCCATACCGTTGACAGAGTAATCTTCATACCGTTGACATGTCTTCACTTAGTCAAAATTACAAGGCATAACATATTTACAATTAACCAACCTATTTTGCCTATCTAGTACTTAGTCAACATGACTTAGAAAACCTATCTAAAACATATAACAGAATGCCTATCATACTGAGAAGTATTGTACAATGCAATTGCTACAACACTCATTTCGTTGATGAGCTTCCTGTCAACGGAATGCTGCAAAGCATGCCATTTCGTTGACAGTTACAAAAATGACTTTACATAAATTCTACTAAGTGTTTTATGTTTATCATCAAGAACAACATATTCCTAACATTAACTCCCTGTAATATCAAATTGATTAGTCCTTCCTCGGAACCCAAACTTGATTGGGTCCGGCATACTTAAAGAACTGGCCTTTGTCGGGCAAAACAACATCTTTAACCTTAACTACATAAACCTCTTTAACAAAAGAGCGTTTCCATTTATAGCCAGCCTTAACACATTTCTGAGTAGGCTTAGGAATAAATGGATCCACTCTAGTCTTTAGAGGACTAGTAGTCTTAGCTTTAACATGCTTCTTATTATTAACATGTTGACGTGGAGCAGTCTTATCACTAGATACATGCTTACTATTAAAATAAGCATACATAACATTGAAAGCACAAGACATGCACTTAACCACACCACATGCTTTATGAGAAAGATTAATAGCAGGCATGTTGGTTCTACAGTTGTTTTGATCCAACTTATGGATATCTGATTTAGTCTCTGTTGTTGAAACAACTTTGACTGGTTTGTCAGATACACACTTGTTGGACTGTTCAACTTCAAAAGCAAGATCTTCTTCATGAATCTCCTCTTTAATGATGATAGAATATTCATTCCGAGGTTCTCCTTGGGACTCTCTAAAGAAAGGTGTTTCAATACCCTTAAGCACATATGGTATACCCCTTTCTTCAGCACTGACTCTATTAGGGGTATTTATGCTTAATTTACCAATAGACTCATTATAGTCATACCCTATTCCTACGGTCTGACTAATACTTTGTTTATTGATAATTTCTTTAGCAGTCTTACAAGAGCTGAAATAGGCATTAACTTTGGTCTTAAGCTCACTAATCTGATCCTTGAGAATGGTTTCCAGTTGAATATAACATTTAACCCTATTCTCAAGAAATGCTATTTTCTCAGTAAGTTCATCCTGATTAACATGCACTAGTTTTAATTCTTTTATCTCCTGTTCAAGAGCTGTATTCAAAAGAATTATTCTATCATTTTCAGTGCGTGCACAAGAAATAGTACCACTAAGATGACGAATCATTTCAGTGTCAGTGAACTTTACCTCTGACATGTATGTTGATGAAGTGCTTTCCTCTTTAGCCATTAAAGCAAGGTTTCCAATCTCACCTGCTTCTTCATCACTGTCAGTGTCATCCCAACTCTTACCTTCAGCAACATAGGCTTTCCCAATCTTGTTCTTCTTGCTAGAATCAAATGTGTTTCTTGTCACTTGCTTTGGCTTTCTGCACTCAGTAGCAAAGTGACCCAACTCATTGCAATTGTAGCATCTGATTGTGCTCCTATCCACAGTTCCAGTTTTGTAGCCACCCCTTGTGCTACTTGAAGAGGAAGATCCACCTCTCTGAAATCTGGGCCTGAACTTAAGATTGGGATTCCTCTTGAATCTGAACTTCCCAAACTTCCTTACTGTTAGTCCCAAATGACCTAACAGAATTGTAGAAGGGGGGGGGGGTTTGAATACAATTCTAGATATTTTCTTGAACTTGAAATTAAATAATGAAAACTGAACTGATTAAATAAAAACACAAGAAGTAAATAATTCAGTTGGATTGTTTGATGATCCAACTGAAGTGTTTTTATTGAGGAAATAATCTGTGATACAAAGATGTACACAGCTGTTCAGTTACAAGAATGTAGAGAAGTATGCTCTCAAATATAGCTAATACAATCTGTTTGTTTTTCTTCTCTTACTTCTAAAGTAACTGCTACACTTGGTTATATAAACCCAAGTTTACAACTCTATTTTTGGCTACACTAAAAGTACAATGAGTAACCTCCAATAGTTTGCTTTTCATCCCTTTGTCTAGTGGTTCTTGAGTATCCTTGTCTTTTGCATATAATAATTCATTCCAAGAACCCAATTGGAAACTGGGATGTTTCCTTATTTCCAATGTCCATTTTAATGGTTTCCAATGCACTGTACCCTTCTACATCACCTTTTGAGCAGTCAGAGAACTATCACTATCACTTTGTCAACTATTCAGAAAAGAAACAATGATTCGTTGATAGTAGGGAGATATGTTTCGTTGATAGCTTTATTCTTCATTCCGTTGATAGTGTATTCCTCGTTTCGTTGATAGAGTAATCTTCATTCCGTTGATAGAGTAATCTTCAATCCGTTGACATGTCTTCACTTAGGCAAAATTACAAGGCATAATATATTTACAATTCACCAACCTATTTTGCCTATCTAGTACTTAGTCAACATGACTTAGAAAACCTATCTAATACCTACAACAAAATGCATATCAAACTATGAAGTATTGTACAATGCAGTTGCTACATCACTCATTTCGTTGATGAGCTTCCTGTCAACGGATTGCTGCAAAGCATACCATTCCGTTGACAGCTACAAATTACTTTACACGAATTCTACTAAGTGTTTTATGTTTATCATCAAGAACAACATATTCCTAACAATCTCCCCCAATTTATGACTGATAGAATAACAGCCATAAATCAAGAGACTTGATGATAACAAAAACACTCAGATACATCATAAATTACAAAAGTAGAAAATGCATTAAGCTTCATAATGTTTTAGACAAAATACAAGACTTACAAGACTAATGCCCAAAAGTGCTCCTCTAGTCTGAGCAAATGATTCATCTGTGTCTCCTTTTTGGCATAGTCTTCTTCCCTCTCTTAGAGTTGTTTTCCTCAATTTGGACCTGTAGCCTTCTGTAAAAGATCTTCTCTTCTTCATCTTGATCACCAAGCATGGATTGCATAAACTTTAGAGTTTGATTACATGCCTTATCCAGCTGGTCTTCCATCCTGAAGAATCTTCTGCAATTGTCCTTGTCCTTAAATTCCATCATCCAGTATGGTTGAAGATGGATCTTCTTTCCTGTTTAGGGCACTCTAAGAATCCTGGGAAGAGCCTCAGGCTTGTTCCAGATAGCCTTTATCTGACAAATTTTGGAGACCACCTCAGACTTGGCTGTTTTGGTGAAGCCAAAGTCCTTCTTCAAGCATCTAAACACTAAGAGTAGTGTTTGATAGTCTTCTCCTAAAATTCTGTAGAGAGGCCACACTTGTTCTCTACCACCCTTGAATATAAAAACTAGTCTCTCAGGCAATTTTTGAGAAGCTGCAATGTCCCTTACTTCCACCAGGTTGTCTATATCAAGATGTAATCTGGATTCTTCCCTGATGTCAGCAATGTACATGCAGTCCTCTGGATTTGCAGGGGGTTTCTGAGGTTGTGGCTTTCTCACAAACACTGGTTTTGCCTTGACAACCCTTTTCTTTGTCTTGATTGATTGATCCTTCTCAAATAGGAACTTTGGAAAGTAGGCCTCATCAAATTCAAGAGGCTCCTCTTTTGGCATTATTGGTTGATCATGAAAGTTGACAGGATGTGCAGGATCACAAGCCAGCTTTCCCTCAAGAGGTAGATCAACAGGAATTTGATGTGCAATTGTTGTGGGAGAGTCTTGAGCAGTGTCCTGGGAATCATCTTTATCAAAGCTCAGATTCCTTTTAGCTCTAGCCTTTGGTTGCCTTACACTCTTCCTTTGCTTTCCAGCTTCCTTAGCTTCATCCTTAGCCTTTTCTTCCTATAGGGTTTCTTCATCTTCAAGTGATTGAGCAACTGCCAGTGCTTGCATTGCTGCCCTTTCAGATTCTTCAGCTTTGGCCTTAGCAAAATTTGGGTGACCAACCCAAATTCAAATTTCCTTGCTATCCCTGTAGATGATGGTCCTTTTGTTCCTTATGCTTGGATGATTGCTCTCTTTGCTATCAGTGATCAGCTTCCCTAGGACTTTGAACTCATCTGGCTTAGGTGGAGGATAAAATATCCTTGCAATGTTTTTGCCCTTGGGTTTGGCAAGTGATAATGGAGATATCCCTCTTGCATCCACATCCCTAAAGCATGAAGATTACCCTTTCTCATTTCTTGAATCTTGAAAGACTCCATGTTGAAGGGGTTCTATAACATATGAACTCTTGAACTGTGGCTCCATTGATACTATCACCATTGCATTTGTTGATGGTTCTGTAGAGGTAGCTTGATCCGTTGATGGCTGATTTGTCTTTGAAGTTCCAGCAATTTTCTTGACCCTTGCATCTATGCTAGACCAGTGGTCTTGTATCTGTTTTGCAAGCTGAAGCCTCAGTGATGCTTGCTGAATTAGGTCAATGCCATCAAGCTTGTTTTTCCCTGACTCCCCCATAGCTAATGGCTCTTTTGGTAAGGAAATGGCTGGGATCAAAACCTTTGTGATTTGTATATCAAGCTCCTTAGATTTCTCCCCATTTTTGTTATCATCAAGAGAGATGATAGGGAGTACCTGAGCTGCCAAAAGCTGAGTTAGGAGATGAGTCTGTTTCTCCTGTTCCTTTTGCATTTGAGAAAGTGTAGCCTCTACTTTGTCCACTCTAGAGGAAAGAGTCTTCAAAGATGAGGACACTTCAGGTTCCTTGGAGAAAAACCTGTTCATCTTGGATACAGTGAGAGAGGGAAGCTTCTCATCAAGCCTCCTTGCTGTAGCATCCTTCAAGTTCTCAACAGAGTCCTTGATGTCCCTTGCTTTCATCCTGGTCTGCAACATTTGTAGCCTTTTAATCTCCAAGGAGTCCATAATGGCTTTGTAGAAAGGCTTGTTTTCAACACTAACAGATTCATGAGCCAAGGAGACTTCATTGTATTGTCTAGTGATTGCAGCATCCAGGTTGATTCTTCCATGACCATCCTGAGAAAGCCAGCTAGGTCTAGGAGGCACCATAGAAGTCCCAGTCTGTGAAGTAGTGGCCACCCGTAGATTGTCACCAAAGCTGTCCTCATCATCAGAAAGATCAAAGTCACCACTAGCTGCAGCTCCTGGAGATAGATTGGTCAAGGCATCCTTTGCTCTTTGCATTGATGCAGTTGTATGAATTAGGTGTAGTGACCTCTCTGCCTCCACATTGCCCTGCTGAGCCGTAATTTGATAGGCTGGCACAGGATGAGTAAAGGTCTCAGGATCCAGAGAAATACTATCCAGAGTTTGTTGATAATGCTCTTGGATAGTAAGTTCTCTTTCTCCCTCATTGACCCCCATGAACTCACTAGCAATGGTTGTTTCCTCCCTTATGACTCATGTAGTCCCTTCTCTCTCTCTCCACTCTTTTCTTTCATCATGGGCTCCCCATGGCTCACACCTCTCACACCCTCACCTTCACCTACTAAGGTGGTACACTCAACCTCTCCTTTTGCCTGGCTGGAAGAAATAGTCAGCCTCTCACTCTCATTCTCTCCTTTTGCCTGGCTTCAAGCCAGCCTCTCAGTTTCACTCCCTCTCAATCCTAAAAGTGTCTCAACTACCACCAGGTCATCTACACTAGTTGTGGAAACAACTTGATTTTCAATAAGAGGTGTAGAATGACCTATCAACGGAATGATAGTTTGAACTGTCAACGGTATGGATACCGTTGATGTAGAAACACTTGTCAACGAAAGAGGCTGTTTCGTTGATGAAGTCAATAAAGCATTTTGAGAAAGTGAAATTACAATTGAATCTGTGGTGATTGATATGAGATTGGGGTCCACAGATCCTCTTGCAGCTTCAGAAAAAATTGGTTGATGGCCCAACAAATCACTTAACAAGTGATGACCACCAGCTTCAGAGTGGGGCTTCTCCAAGATAAGAGTTGGAGAATCAGGAATAGATGAGTGGATCATGTCCACATCTAATGACTGAGTTGGTGAATTTTGTGTAGTTGGTTCAAGATTGATGTTTAGAGAATGGGACTGTAACCTCAGAGTAATAATAGGGGTTACATCAAACTGAATTTGTGAAACTGGAAGTGTTGCTTCCAGAGTGTGTGCACCCTGTGTACCCTTGGATTTTTGCTTCACTCTCCTTTGGTATTGGGAAAATGTAGACTGTGGGCTTGTAGTGCCCCTTACCCTCTTGGAGTGTGCTCTTGGAGGAGAGCTTGTTTCAATAATCACATCCTTTTGGGAGGATGCAACTAGACTTGTGTTTAAATCCATTTTACTCATTGTGCCTTGTTGGGAAGACACAATGGGGCTTGGCTGGGACACACTATCCTTTCCTTCCTTATTCTTGGGGTTTCTTTGATTTTCACCCCTTCCCTCACCTCTCACAACTCCAGAATCACTCCCCTTTGGTTGTGAAGTAGTTTTTGCAACAGGTGCCTTTTCAGAAGCACCTGAGGTTGGCTTGGAAGATTTCTTAGATTTAGGTTTTGCTGCTGGGGCAGGAGCCTGTTGGGACACAGCTACAGACTCCATAGCAACATGGGTGGGTGAAACAATAGAAGTAACAATTACACTAACAGGGTTAGATGTAGTTACCTCAATGATGGGCAGATACACCACTGGGACATCACCATTGTGGTTAAGTCTCAGTATATCTGTCAAAACCCTCTTCTCTTGCACAAAGCACTCAAACCTGGAAACAGGGTTAGAGATAACTAATGGTGCTGGACTAACATGATTAGCCAACATCATCAGAAACCTAGCATAATAGATATTCTTTTTCCTATTAGCCTTATCACCCAACTTAGCACCAATTTCATACATAAGTTGGGTGCTAAAGTTGTAATATCTATCAGTTAGGAGCATGGTTAAGCGAATCAACATAGAATTAGTTAATGCATCAAAATTGCTAATCTTTCCAGAAAAGACCTTAATGTATGCATCAGCTAAATAACTGTATTCCTTAACCAAACCTCTCCTAATAATCTTACCCAAATTATCAGTAGGCAAAGAGTAGTTTATAGAATTTAGCATGTTAATCATTTCAGTATATGTAGGCAAAGCATTACAGTTATTTTCAGGAATATGTAGACATGCTTGCAATACATCAGAATTAACTATATACTCTTTACCTTGAATGGTGAATTGTAGTGTGCAGTTTGTTCCACTATACTCACATGAGGTCCAAATCTCCTCGATTATCTCATTGTAGAGCGGAGTTGAGTGAAACATTGCATAGCTTAGCTTGCAATTCTTAATGAAATCCATCATCTTGAAAAAGATGCTGTTCGGGCTTTCCTTGACAACAAAAGGAATGGAGTTGTTCTTTTCATAAATGAACCCTCCTGCTGACATAAGTTTGACTATGGGTGCCATTGTTGAGTGAAGAAAAGCTTCGAACTGAATTGCTTGTTAAAGAGAAGAAGAAAGAAAAGCCTTTGGAATTTTTGAGAATAGGTAAAAAAAGAATTAAAGAAAATAGAATTTCTTAAATACTCCCCCAAAAATTCTCAGAAATTAAGTCCAATAATAAATGAAAATTACTGGATTGGCTTAAAAATATAACCTTTACAATTAAAATATTACCATGATTTATACTTACAGGGGTGTATGCATAGATCGTGGTAAAGGACGTGTAATTTCAACGGTTGAGATTAAAAGCGCTATATCAACGAATCAGAATTGGCCGTTTAAGGTCCCGTCTATTTCGTTGATGAAGCTGCGTTTCGTTGATATAAAAGAGCTATCAACGAAACACCCAGAAAAATGCTAAGACTGTCAACGAAATGGTGCGTTTCGTTGACATAGTAATTTTGACTTAGACAAAATTGCACTTTTTCCTGAGAAAATTAATTCACAGAAAAACATAGCAAATTTCTGGCTACATTGTAACTTGCAAAAATCTCAGAAATCATTAAGAGAAATTTAGCATACCTAGCTCACTTACCAATCTTGAGAATGTTGATTCATCAAGTGGCTTGGTAAAGATGTCTGCAAGTTGTTGTTCACTTGGAACAAAATGTAACTCCACAGTACCATTCATAACATGTTCTCTAATGAAATGGTACTTGATGTCAATGTGCTTGGTCCTTGAATGTTGTACTGGATTCTCAGTAATGGCAATGGCACTAGTGTTGTCACAGAAAATAGGAATTTTCTCAACTCTTAATCCATAATCAAGTAGTTGATTTTTCATCCATAAAATCTGTGCACAACAACTTCCAGCTGCAATATACTCAGCCTCATCTGTGGAGGTAGAAACTGAGTTTTGTTTCTTGCTGAACCATGACACAAGCTTGTTTCCTAGGAATTGATAGGTGCCAGTTGTGCTTTTCCTGTCAATTTTACATCCTGCAAAATCTGCATCTGAATAACCAATTAGTTCAAAGCCAGATTCTCTAGGATACCAAATGCCAAGGTTTGGTGTTCCTTTGATATATCTGAAAATTATTTTAATAGCAACTAAATGGGATTCCCTAGGATCAGCCTGAAATCTAGCACATAGACATGTAGCAAACATAATATCAGGTCTACTAGCTGTTAAATATAAAAGTGAGCCTACCATGCCTCTGTAACTTGAAATGTCCACAGATTTTTCCTTAGTATTCAATTCAAGTTTGGTAGCAGTAGGCATGGGAGTTTTGGCAGGAGAGCAATCCATTAGATTAAATTTCTTCAGCAAATCATGAATATATTTTGTTTGACTAATGAAAATGCCTTCATTAACTTTCTTCACTTGGAGACCAAGAAAGTAAGTTAATTCTCCCATCATGCTCATTTCATATTTACTTTGCATAAGCTTGGCAAACTTTTGACAAAGTTTCACATCTGTAGACCCAAAGATTATGTCATCTACATATATTTGAACAAGTATTGTAGAGCCATTCACAACCCTGTGAAAAAGAGTTTTATCTACAGTACCTCTAGTGAAGTGATTCTCAAGGAGGAACTGTGAAAGTGTGTCATACCAGGCTCTAGGTGCTTGCTTCAACCCATAGAGTGCTTTGAGGATGAAGTACACATATTCTGGAAAATCATCATCTTCAAAACCAGGAGGTTGACTTACATACACCTCCTCTTCCAATTCCCCATTCAGAAAAGCACTCTTCACATCCATTTGATAGACTTTGAAATTGGCATGGGCTGCATAGGCTAGGAAAATCCTTATTGCTTCTAGTCTTGCAACAGGAGCAAAGGTTTCATCAAAATCAATTCCTTCTTCCTGTGAATAGCCTTTTGCAACCAATCTAGCTTTGTTCATTGTGACTATGCCATTTTCATCCATCTTGTTTCTGAACACCCATTTTGTGCCTATGACACTCATGTCTTTAGGCTTGGGCACTAGCTTCCAAACATTGTTTCTCTCAAATTGGTTTAGCTCCTCTTGCATAGCTAAAACCCAATCTGGATCTAGAAGTGCATCCTCAACTTTCTTTGGCTCATCTTGAGACAGAAAGCTACTATATAAACATTCTTCTTGAGTTGCTCTTCTAGTTTGGACTTTTGAAGAAACATCACCTATAATTAGTTCAAAGGGATGATCTTTAGTCCATTTCCTTGAGGGAGGAAGATTTGCTCTTGAAGAAGTAGCTTCATGATCATGGTTGCCTTGATTGGATAAATGTCCTTGAGAAACTCCCCCTGAGTTTGTTGTCCCTAATTGATCACTTCTAGAGGCATTTCTGTGACTGTCAACGGTATGACCATTTTGACTGTCAACGAAACGCTCATTCTGACTGTCAACGAATCCACCATCATGACTGTCAACGAAATGACCATTTGGTCTGCTAGCAGCTATTCTTTTCAATCTTAATGCAGCAATTTCATCTTCACTGCTGCTTTCATCTGTGCTAGATACAACAACTTTAGGCTGTTTCTCAATAGCCTTGACATGATTCACTTGATCTCCTTCCTCATTCTCAAAAGAAAGACTTTCATGGAAACCTTCATCACAGAGACCTTGTATTTTGATATCATCAAAAACAACATGTACAGATTCCATAACAATGTTGGTTCTGAGATTATAGACTATGTAAGCTTTCCCTGCTGCATATCCCACAAATATTGCTTCATCTGCCTTTGCTTCAAATTTCCCCAAATGCTCAGCTTGATTTCTCAGAACAAAGCACTTGCATCCAAAGACATGAAGAAAGTCCAATAGTGGCTTCTTTGTTTTGAGTAGTTGATAATGGGTCATTCCCTTGGCCTCATTAATCAAAGAAATATTTTGAGTGAAGCAAGCTGTGTTAACTGCCTCAGCCCAAAAATAAGTAGGTAACTTTGATTCATCTAGCATTGTCCTTGCAGCCTCAATAAGTGTTCTGTTTTTCCTTTCAACTACACCATTTTGCTGTGGTGTTCTTGCTGCAGAAAACTCATGTAAAATACCATTTTCTTCACAGAACATCTTCATGCTTGAATTCTTGAATTCTGTCCCATTGTCACTCCTAATCCTTCTTACTTTGATGTCAGGATTGTTGTTTACCATCTTGATGTGATTGATAATGATTTCACTTGCCTCATCCTTAGAGTGCAGAAAGAAAGTCCAAGTAAATCTAGAAAAATCATCAACAATCACAAGACAATATTTCTTCTTTGAAATAGACATGACATTTACAGGGCCAAATAGATCCATATGAAGCAACTCAAGCTGTTGGACAATTGATGACTCTGTCTTGCTTTTGAATGATGTCTTCTTTTGTTTCCCTTTTTGACAGGCATCACACAAACCATCCTTGGAGAATTCCACATGTGGAATTCCTCTAGCAAGATCTTTCCTCACCAAATCATTCATAACTTTGAAATTCAGATGAGATAATTTCTTGTGCCATAGCCAACTTTCATCCTTGCTTGCCTTGCTGAAAAGACAAGTGATGGTGTCTGGACTTGTGCTACTAAAGTCAGCAATGTACACATTCCCTCTTCTGAATCCAGTCATGACCACATTGTTGTTTCCTACCTTAGAAACAACACAGGCTTCTTTTGAAAAAGTAACTAAAAAACCTTTGTCACAAAGTTGGCTGATACTAAGCAAATTGTGCTTAAGACCATCCACCAATGCAACCTCATCTATGATGACATTCTCTTTGGAAATCAAGCCATATCCCTTAGTGTAGCCTTTGCTGTCATCTCCAAAAGCAATACAAGGGCCATCTCTTTCTTGGAACTCTGTGAGCAGGGTAGAATCACCAGTCATGTGTCTTGAACAACCACTATCCAAGTACCAAAGATTCCTTTTGTCTCCCTACACACAATAAAACCAAATCAAGTTGATTTTGGTACCCAAGTTTCCTTGGGTCCTGTCTTGTTAGCCTTTGATTTCCCTCTCAAATCAGTTTTCACTTGTGACTCAGATTGAGTTAAATCAACCTTTGTCTTAGGTGTTGATCTTTGAGGGTTGCTCACAGTTTCATTCACAACATGCATAGTTGAAGGAACAAACATGTTATTCCATGGCATTTGTGGCATGTTAAACATATTCATGTAAGGGTTAGGCACAAATGGCATACTAGCATATGGATACTGATACTGTGCATATGGAGCAAACATGTTAGGCATAACAGGCATTGCAGGCATAGAAACATTCAATGCAGACTTAGGCATTTTCACATTAGCAGGTTTCTTAACAGACTTGCAATTAGTAGATAAATGATTAACACTACCACAATTAACACATGTCTTTCTAGGTGCATATTTATCAGGTGTGTAATTGTTATGTTTGTTAATTCCTACTTTGCCATTCCTGTTATTCTTTTTATTGCCCTTAGCCTCAACTTGAATTTTCTGTACCTTGTCTTTCAATTGCTTTTTAGACAAGTGACCTACATTAGCTCTTTCAATAGGCTTCTCAACTCTCTTTGATTTACTAGACTCACCTTGAACAAAGTTCTTGGTGACACGACCATACTTGTTATTAAGTCTAGTGAGTTCTTCTTTTCTTTTCTCTGTCAACGAAACAGCCTGATCCGTTGATGGTTCATCTGTCAACGAAACTCTGCATTCCATTGACATATCAACCTTCCGACAAATGATCATTGTTGTTTGTTGACTCTGTTTCTGATTCTAAGGTTTCACCAGCATACCCTAGCTTCTCTTTGTTCTTTTTCCATGATTGCTCACAGAAAGATTCCATACCTTGAACATTAATGATGTTGGTAGCAACATTCCTGGAATCTTTCCATTTTGCAATCACAATTTGTTCTATTTCAAGTTGTGTTTTAAGAATTTCTTCCCTTTCTAACACGTTCTCAAGTTCCTTCTTAGCATCCCTACTAACACACCTCATTTTCTCAAATTCAATGAGTTGTGCTTCTAACATTGCATTCCTATCACTTAAGAGCAAATTAGTCTCTTTTATTCTAGAATTCTCTTTGGTAAGTGACTTAAGAGTAACACGCAAATTATATAGTACAGTAGACATTTCATTTACTGCACTATCGCATTCCTCTTTAGAAAGCTCAGAAAGATTAGTAATTGTTACCTGGTTGCTTGAGGAGCTTGCTTCCTGCTCATGATTGTTAGCCATAAGAGCCAAGTTGACATACTCAACATCATCATCAGAATCTTCACCATTACCAGCCCAATCATACTCCTGAGACATGAAAGCCTTTTCTTTTTGCTTGAGAAGTTCAAATTATTTCTTTTTATAATCAACAGACTCAAATTTCCTGTTGCCCTTCTCAACCTTGGGCTTTCTGCAGTCTCCAGCAAAGTGACCAACCATTCCACAATTGAAACATTTAGACTTTGACTTTTCAATCCAGTTATTTTTACTAGGTTGAAAGTCTTTCCTTGGTGGTCTTGCTTCTGAGTTTCTCTTGAACTTGAACTTAGAGAATTTCCTTGAAAGAAAAGCAACGTGTTCATCAATCTAATCTAAGTCATCCAAGTTAACTGGTTCTGGTTCTTCTTCTTCTTCTGTCATCTTGCCTTTACCCTTGCTAACATCACTCCTACAACTAGCTCGACTAGTTGTGGCTTTTGCAGCTTCTTCATTGTCATCTTCATGTTGGTTCACAGATGCAATCAATGCAGTAGATCCACCTTTCTTCTGTACCTTTTCAATTTCTTCATCTTGCTCCATTTCCAACTCATATGTCTTTAAGGTTCCATAATGCCTTTCAAGAGTGTAGTCTTTGTACTCTTGAGTGTTTCTGAGAGAAATAGTCATAGGCTTCCATTCTTTTAGAAGAGCTCTAAGAAATTTAAGGTTTGAATCCTTGGTTTGATAGATCCTCCCATACAACTTTAATCCATTCAAAAGCTTTTGAAACCTACTAAACGTGTCATTTAGGGTTTCACCAGCTTTAAAATGAACATGCTCATATTGTTGTATAAGGAGTTGCATTTTGTTTTCCCTAACTTGCTCAGTTCCTTCACAGAGTGTTCTAACAGTATCCCATACCTCTTTAGAGGTTGTACAGTTTATGACATTGTCGAACATCTCTTGCTCCAAACCATTAAACAGAATGTTCATGGTTCTTTTATCTTTATGGACTTCTGCAACATCTTCAATAGTCCATTCTGAGACAAGTTTTGGAATTTCTACATCAGGAGCATCATCTGGTAGTCCAACTCTAGATGCAAACTTCATGGGAACGTGTGGAACATTCTCAATGCAGTCTACATACCTCTCATCCATAGACATGAGATGTAAATGCATCTTTACTTTCCAGTGAAAGTAATTGTCCTTGTCTAGAACTGGTATCTTCACACCTGTATCCTTCTTCACCATGGTTACTATTTTGGTCTTGATCTTTAAACTTCTTGTATGTTAGAAGCTTACTCTGATACCAATTTTTAATCCCAAATGACCTAACAGAATTGTAGAAGGGGGGGGGGGTTGAATACAATTCTAGATATTTTCTTGAACTTGAAATTAAATAATGAAAACTGAACTGATTAAATAAAAACACAAGAAGTAAATAATTCAGTTGGATTGTTTGATGATCCAACTGAAGTGTTTTTATTACGGAAATAATCTGTGATACAAAGATGTACACAACTGCTCAGTTACAAGAATGTAGAGAAGTATGCTCTCAAAGATAGATAATACAATCTGTTTGTTTTTCTTCTCTTACTTCTAAAGTAACTGCTACACTTGGTTATATAAACCCAAGTTTACAACTCTATTTTTGGCTACACTAAAAGTACAATGAGTAACCGCCAATAGTTTGCTTTTCATCCCTTTGTCCAGTGGTTCTTGAGTATCCTTGTCTTTTGCATATAATAATTCATTCCAAGAACCCAATTGGAAACTGGGATGTTTCCTTATTTCCAATGTCCATTTTAATGGTTTCCAATGCACTGTACCCTTCTACATCACCTTTTGAGCAGTCAGAGAACTGTCACTATCACTTTGTCAACTATTCAGAAAAGAAACAATGATTCGTTGATAGTAGGGAGATGTGTTTCGTTGATAGCTTTATTCTTCATTCCGTTGATAGTGTATTCCTCGTTTCGTTGATAGAGTAATCTTCATTCCGTTGATAGAGTAATCTTCAATCCGTTGACATGTCTTCACTTAGGCAAAATTACAAGGCATAATATATTTACAATTCACCAACCTATTTTGCCTATCTAGTACTTAGTCAACATGACTTAGAAAACCTATCTAATACCTACAACAAAATGCATATCAAACTATGAAGTATTGTACAATGCAGTTGCTACATCACTCATTTCGTTGATGAGCTTCCTGTCAACGGATTGCTGCAAAGCATACCATTCCGTTGACAGCTACAAATTACTTTACATAAATTCTACTAAGTGTTTTATGTTTATCATCAAGAACAACATATTCCTAACACTTACTATCAAACCCAAATCACCATCCTCCAGCTGATCAAGTTCCTCTAAAGTATAGAAGTCACCACCAGATTGATCAATGGATGTTAATCCATATTCAGCATCAATAACATTCATGTTAGAACTGGAAGGTTGAATAGCCTTCACTTCCAGTTTCTGTGGGACTTCAGCAGCCAATGCAGTAGAAGTACTAACTATCCTCCCAGTTCCATATAACTCATCCTGTTGAATCTGCTCCAGCTCATAGGTCTTCAGAACACCATACAGTCTTTCCAAAGCAATCTCTCCCAGATCTCTTGCTTCTCTAATGGCAGATATTTTGTGCTCCAAATGACGTGGAAGTGTAAGTAGGAACTTCTTGTTAATTTCCTTGATAGTGTAGCGCTTCCCATTGAGATTCAGATCATTGATTAATTTGTTGTATCTCTCAAAAACCTCAGAGATACCTTCACCAGGGTTTGATCTGAAATGCTCATATTGAGAGGTGAGAATTTCTAGCTTATTCTCTCTAACTTCCTCTGTCCTCTCATTGATTATCTCTATAGTTTCCCAAATGTGTTTGGCAGTATCACAGTTTAGGACATGATTATGCATGACAGGATCAAGACAATCAACAAAGATCAACTGTAGACAGGCATCCAAGGTAACATCCTCTTTTTCATCAGGAGTGTAGTCCTTGGGATCCTTAGGGTACATCCTAGCAGCCCTAGTAACAATCTGATTCTCTATAAGTTCTCCCTCAATAATCATAGGGACTTTGTGACCATTCTTCAGCACATCAAAGTATTTAGGATTAGCAACTTTAAGAAATATGAGCATTTTCTTCTTCCACATAGGATAATGCTCCTTGCTGAACACGGGGATTTTGACGGTACCCACTTTCTGTGTAGTAGACATCTTTTGAGATTTTTAGGAATAATAAAAAATTCAGAGTTTAAGAAAAATCTCAAAACAATTGGATCTTTGATTTGTATATCAATCAAAAGGCTCTGATGCCAATTGTTAGGTCCTGATATGTTTGTAGAAGGGGGGTTGAATACAAACTATACCGTTTTATCGAATTTGTCCTTATAATAATTTAACAATTAAGAACAAATTAATGCGGAATATAAATGAAACAAGATTCAAGTTAAATATAAACTATATTAAACTTGAAGGGTGTTGCAAATACAGTACGGATTACAAAGTATTTATCTCAAACTAATTAATACAAATTTAGAATAAATTCGACATGAACTTTTCTAATATTTGTAATAAAAAGATCGAATGCTAAAAGCAATGTTCGAGATAAATTCCAGGGATATAAATCCGCTAGATAATCAAAGCAATACAAGTAATCAACTTCTAGTGGTTTGGATTTAACAATACAAACTAGAATTAATTGCTTGAGAAGAAATGAGATCAAATGGCTTCTTCTTGTTCTTGAGAGAGAAATGTCTGTGTGTTTGATAATTCCGTGTTTCTGTCTCTTTTCTGTTATTCAGCCGAGTTGATATATCACTCTTCATTAGCCTTGTATGACCTGTTAATTAAATCAAAATGACTTAATTAAACAATCAACATACTTGTATGACCTGAGGAATTATGCTCGGTAGAACCATGCTTCATCAATAGAACTACAGAATGTGTCCGGTATGACCAAGCATACTTCTGCCAACTTTTCGGTAGAACCTAGGAAAAGAACCAGTATGACCTGCCACATTGTCCCTGTATGACCTCAAATCATTCAGTAGAACCTTGTATTAAAAAATACTAGGTCATACCGAGTGTACAGGTCATACCAGCTTTAAGATATTTTCTTTTAATTAATTTAGTTAGATTAAATTCTAGATTAAATTAATTCTTTTATAGAATTAAGTTAATAAATAATTTAAAAAACTAACATAATTCATTTAATAAATAAAAAGAAGATAACTTAAAAACATAGCATTCCTCTATCTTCTGAAAACCACTGAATATAGATGATTTAATTCCACTGACTGATGTCTTTATTCGATGCACTGTCTGGTTCATGAATAACTGACTTCAATGATAATTCTTCATCTTTAAAACATTTAAAGCTGTGGTCCATTGTCTGCTTTGACGGTTGATTAATCCTTGTAACTTGTATATTTGCTATCACAAATCTGAAACCTCTGTCACTTTAATAAATCCACTTCCTTGAAGACTTCACTGAGGCTTGAACAAATAATTGAACTTCTTTCAATGTAGTATTTCTTCAAATCTGAAGGATGACTTTAATCTGTATTCTTCTGACAGATATGATCGTCTGAGATTCCTGTGATTGTGACAATTGAATTATTACTTATTTATTACATACTTGTTTAAGTTGAGTTGATTCCTCGAAATACAAATAGGCCTAAACATATGCCTTTCAACGCCAATGGCAAGAACGTTCTCCTGGACCAGCCGGGATAAGCCTATAAGGGGATTTAATTCTATACATTTTGTTGTAATCCTTAATTTTATCAACTTCGTGGAATTTGTTACTACAGTCAAAGGAATCTAAGTGAGATACAGAGGGGTAATCATCGCCACGTTCGCTAATCATATCTTCCAAAGACATATATGAAGAGTGAATAGTGACTATACCTCTCTTGGACGCTTGATTCATCTTTTGGAGGCGTTGAACAGCGCGATCAGCCATTGATATCCAAAAATATTCAAAGGAACTTCCAGAAAAAACTTCAAATCTTCAAAGGAATTTCCAGAAAACTTCAAATCTTCAAAGGAATTTCCAGAAAACTTCAAATCTTCAAAGCAAAATTCCAGAAATCTTCAAAACTTCAAGAAGAAATCCCAGAAATCTTCTAACGATGAAGAAAAAACCTAGAAAATGATGAATGTGGCTGAAGAAATCTCGCCGGAAATCGCCTTACCACGGAGAAACTAGAGAGAATTTTTTTTAGAAATTGAAATGAGAAGTGAAGAGTGAAATGGAAATCTCACTCTTTTATAACTGAAGTAGCTGGTCACCCAACCGATCAAGAGAAGGGCAACCGACTACAGCCAGTCAAGGCCCGTAATCAATTGTTGGGCTCCAAAAATAACTAAGGCCCAATAAAGGTTGAGGCCCAAAGAGAATTAAAGCCCAAAAGAATTTGAGGCCCTAAAGAGATAATATGTAACCTAAAGAAGCTTAGACCAAATTGAGGTCGAAAGAACCCTAGATCGAGGTCGAATGGCTGAGGTCGAAAACACACACGAAATTGAGGTCGAAACCTTCGACCTAGGACCCCATTGAGGTCGACTGACCGAGGTCGAAAGAACCATAGATCGAGGTCGAAAAAGACCTAGTACGAGGTCGAACGACTGAGGTCGAAAAAACACGGGCGAACGAGGCCGAAACCTTCCACCAAGGACCAAATGAGGTCGAAATCGAGGTCGAAAAAGAATAGGCTGAGGTCGCTGGATCGAGATCGAAAAAACACGGAAAATTGAGGTCGAATCCTTCGACCTCATACCAATTTGAGGTCGAAAAAGAATAGGCTGAGGTCGCTGGATCGAGATCGAAAAAACATGCAAAATTGAGGTCGAATCCTTCGACCTCATACCAATTTGAGGTCGAAAAAGAATGGATTTGAGGTCGAACACTCGAGGTCGAAATTGTACTAGAAATCGAGGTCGAATCTGTCGACCTCATACCACTTCGAGGTCAAAATCGTGGTCGAAAAAGACCTGACTCAAAGTCGAAAATGAGGTCGAAAAAGACCTGACTCGAGGTAAAAAATGAGGTCAAAAAAGACCTATTTTGAGGTTGAAAATGAGGTCAAAAAACCCTAACTCGAGGTCGAAAATACCCTTAAAAATAAAAAAAAATTGAGGAAAAATACGCAAGAAACTTTTGTGAAAACCCAGATAGATTTTCTCAGAAGTTGGGGGGCAAATGATATGGACAGAAAAGTAATCCTAGAAATGTAATTACTGATGTATTAATTAGACCTAGATTGGTCCAAGAATAAGGCCTGAAACCCTGATTGTTTATTAATTTCGTAATTAATAAATAGGGGAAATATACAGCTCATAAATAGAGTCCAAAATATGATAAATACTTCAAAGAAGGATCCAAAATCCCAATTAATGGAAATAACTAGTCACAGTCCTTATCCTACGATAAGGAAAAGACTTGTTCACCAAGGAATACAATACTTATCCACTACCAAGAAGGAGACTTATTCGCTAAGTCTCCTAAACATACCCAAAATACAAGGCTCCAGACGCCTATATAAGGACCCTGATCCTTCACATTAGAACTACGTTTTCTGGCTTGAATCTCAGCACTGATTGAGATACGTAGGCATCTTGTGAGGACCGATTTAGTCACGAAACACAAGAGCAACCATTAAAGCTCGAAAGCTCTTAAAACCCTAGCATTAAATTTACAAACACATTTTTTAATCCATAACAAAATTAATATAGTAAAATTACGTAGTTGTGATGAATCGAACCTGAATTTAGTGATAACCAAATTTGGTACTTCAGTACCGAGCGTCATTTAAACATTATTTTCCCTTTTAATAAATAATATAGATCCATTATGTAAAAAATCATATATTAATAAATAATATAGATCCATTATTTATCCATAATAATAATGAGTATGTGAATATTACCATAGGCAATCAATTGTCGTCGACATGTTAAATATAATATTTAAATTTAAGCTCTAAGCATATTATCAATGTAACAGCCCGACTTTTCGGACTATTATTTCTAAATCAAAACTTAAATAAAACATAATACTTTATTTGATAAACCAAAATTTACGAAAGTCAAACGCAGCGGTCAAACTTAACGATAATCCAAAATCATAAAAACGGAGAGGCAGCTCCATAAACCAATATTCAATGTCTAACAAATAATCAAATTTATTCAAATGGTCTTTAAACAAAATCAAATTGCACGAAATCCAAAGTCCACGTCCTTATTCTTACTAAGCTTCCACAGTGAACCTGAAATATAGGGAAAGGGATGAGCTACACAGCTCAGCAAGTACAACTGACAAACAGATAGTCTTAAAATCCAATGGGCAGTTTTAATAAAACAGATTTGGTCAAAATATAATAAGTTGAAAAACCTTTGCAAAATTGACCCAGCCCAAAGTTTACATTTTAAAATTTCAGAATTTAAAACAGATACAGAATTTAAAACAGAAACAGAAGCAGAAGTAGAAACAGAACTAAAATCGAAATACCACAGTCTTGCTCTACGGCCACACTTTCCCAGTAGCCAGGATCTTATTCTTATTCTTATATGTCACACTTTTCCAGTGACCGGCATCTAAAGTTCAATAATTACGCGCCCTTAATAGGTATCTAAAATTGCACACTTGTGCGCCTACTAAGGGTATCTAAGGCTAGTTCCGGAACTATAACGTAAATTACGAACGGGTTCGAAACGTAGAGACTGTGTTCTAAAATTCAAATACTTATATCTTATAAAATCCGAAACACAATTTTTATATCTTATACAAAAATTTGAAGATCACAATATAAATATATTTTTCAAAAACGAAAAGTAAGTCAAAAGTACTTACCTTAAAGTCGACACTTAAAATCCGAAATTAATGATACGAACAAATCCTATAATTAAATTAATAACAAGAGACAATTAATCATTTATTCAAAACATGCTTCCGTTCATGCAAAGCAATTCAACAGTCATTTAAAAGAAATTAACAGCAGGCAGAAAGCACGCTTATTATTTTAACTAAAACAATCTTTTCAAGAAATAATCCGTATTTGTATAACACAACCATTTATATAAAAATTGGACCAACCACTGTAGTCACTTTATAATCACACAAAAGCAGGCAAGGAAAACAAATGGGCTTGAGGCCCAACATCAACCACAGACTTGTCCAGTTAATATGCAAGACTGCAGAAAGGTACCTAATGTTTTACAAATCTTGCATGTCATTATATCAACCAAGTTTTATTATCTAATATTATTTTATACCATTTCTATTACCTGTCTTGCATGCATGAGAACTAGGCTAGTGTGGCTGGACATATTAACTTACACAGTGAAACAACTTAATCAATTTCAAAACCATGATCATGCAAATTAATATCATGTAATAATTATAAACAAATAATCAAATTCATTGAATAGCGGTCGAATGGTTTTAAGCTACACTATCATGGTGGTCAAATACTCAAGTACTTAACAAACTAATTTAATAACAGGAACATAACTATGCATGCTAGAAATATATCAACATTAATTAAAATATTAGTTTAATAATAACTCATGCAAGTCATGTCAGACACTTAACCAATAACTTCTAATTTAAAAAGTTCGGATATTAATAATCATATTTATCGTATGAGCATGGCATGATTATTTATAACTAATTCAACTAATCTAATATACCTATAACAAGAATTCTGGCCACTAGTTTATCATACCAGTACATGTACTAAATTTATATTATTACACATTAAATATATTGTTAGAAATGAATACTACTAGAAACTAGACAGAGGGGGGGTGAATGGATAGTTTGATATATTTTTCGATTCTTGAAAACTAAGTAACAGACTGTATATGATTATGATATGTAATATGCAGAAAGTAAATAACACACACAATCACTTTAATCTACTTTGTATAAGCAAATTAAATACTACAGCTTTCCAAGAAATTCACAATAGAATTTCTGGCTTCTAAACAAGAACAGTTTGAACTTGCTTGCTTACAGAGAAAAGAGCTTAGCAAATAACTATGTGTATCTCTCTTGCAGCTAACAATAGGATGTGCATGATATATATAAGCCCTATACAACCTAGTGCACACACCTATTTTTACACAGTTACCCCTTGCTGAAAGTCCAACTTGTCCTGCCATAAGACGTTAACTGTGTCAGGGAGGACCACCTGCTTTTCGGAGTCTTTCCCGTTTCTGTAGCTGCTTGTCTCTTATCTTTCTCTCCAAGTTTAGCTGTAGATTTGCCATCTGTTCTTTGGACCACCTTGCCAGAACAAATGCTTCAGTATTTGTCTCTTTTGATTCTTGATTCTGTACCTTGATTTGTCTTGTTGTAAACGGCTAAGTGTTGATATCGTGAACTCCACTTCATTCCTGACTTCGCGATCTCACTTGTGAGGACTACGCGATATAGCCTTTGAAGACTTTGCGACATAGGTCATTTGACGACTATGCGACATAGGTCATTTGATGACTATGCGACATAAGTCATTTGACGACTATGCGACATAGGTCATTTGACGACTATGCGACATAGGTCATTTGATGACTATGCGACATAAGGCTTCTGAGGACTTCACGATCTAGACTCCTTTGACTTTGCTGACTTCAACACTTCACGACATGTGTCTTGAGGACTTCTCGACATAGTACAAAATGGACTATGCGATATAGTACTTCACGACATGGATATTGGTGACTTCACGACATAGCTTTCTTTTGACTTTGCTATATAATGCCTTAGACAAATTCCTGCAACTTATTTCTTCATAGCCTTATTCATCTCTATCCTGCTGCATGAACACTTCTGAACTTCTACCAGGATAATTATTCAATGGCCTATATACAATCTAGATGCAAGAAACTTTACTAAGCTCATTATAAATCTGAGCATACATGATAAAGCTATTGTTCATGAGAACAAGACAAGTACATTTAGAGACCTATACTATATCCCAGTGATAGAAATCACTAGGTCATGTAGTGTGACATAGTCACATAGTGTAGGCTTGTTAATAGTGGTATTCAGACATGTCTTGAGCCTAACAATCTCCCCCAAATTGTGAGTAAGATCCTTAGGCACAATTTCATGTCTGATAACAAGCCTAACTTACATAAAAGGAAATTTAGTAACAGAGAGGACAATTCATGAACATTGAGATCAGAAATTTGATTACATAGAAAAATTGAAAGCTTACAGATTACTTTTGTTGCTCAGCAGCTTCAGCTTCCAATTGCTTCTCTAGCAAATCATCATATATCTTCTTTTTCCTTATCTCTTCTTTTCTCTTCATGTCTATGATGGCTTCTTGAAGTTCTTCTCTTGCAATCAGTTCTTCAATGAGAGGTGAGCCTTTCAAGTCATCAATTGCAACCTTGAGTGCACTTTCTACATAGGAATCAAGAAACTCCATCCTTATTTTGCTTTGACCTCCATGTGAGTTTTTGTACTCCACAATGTAAGGATTTTGTTTGACCCTACACATCCCTTTCTGCCTTAGCTCCTTAGCCCTCTCCTCCATCTCAGCCATTTCTTTCTCTCTCTGTTTGTTTTTCTCTTCATTCTCTTTCCTCATGTTTTCTTCATAATCAGCATGCATTTTCAAGTACCTGGCAATATCTATCTTCCATGTCCTTTCTTCTTTTTCTTCAAAATTCAGTAAGGCATTTATCCTTTCAAGCTCATACTTATAGAAATATTGCCAGCTTCCTTGCTTCATTATCCTTTCTCTTCCATCAGTGTACTTGATCTCTAGATGATCCAACTTCACTTTGACTTCAAAGATCCTTTGAGCCCTCAAAAATGCTAGGGCATCTTCATCATAGTCCTCATCTAGTGGAAGCACATTGATGCCAATAACATTTGTGATTTTTCCAGTCTTCTTTGTTATCCTTTTCCTTCTGGGTACACTCTTGATCTTCAAATGCTTCACAAGAGATACCTTTCTGGAACAAGGAGAATTAGTCTTCAGTGCCACATCACTTGGAAGTAGCTTCATTCCTTTCCCCTTCATCCACTGTAACACTCCACTAGCTGTAACTTTGTGGAAGTGTTTTCCTGAAATTACTTTGGTGGCTTCATCTTTCTTCTGTGGCAATTCAGGTTCAGAAGTCATAGATAATGATTTTGGAGGATCATTGCAAACAGTACCCACCCTAGACTTAGAGCCTTGTGTTGTGGTTAAAGTACTGCTAGCAATGTCCTTGACTTGCTGAATTCCACTCCTTGTTCTCTTGACTGTTTCCTTTGCTCCTTTTGAATCCCTCTTGTCATCACCAGCATCTTTTGATTTCTTTGAATATTTGCTCCTGCTGCTCTCACTAGACCCATCCTTATTTCTCCTTGACTGAGATCTCCTTTCATAGGTTTTCTCCTCATCATCATCATCATCCCCATCCTTCTTTTTGCTCTTTTCTTTAACAGATTCAGGAATGACTCCATGAATCAGAAAAGATTGTAGAGTTCGAATCATCTCTAGTTCCTCAGCTGTCCTAGCTCCTCTCTTAGCTCTCAGCATTTGCAGCACCTGGTTGATCTTTGCATTGTTCTTCATTAAAAGATCTGAGGGAATTACTAGTTGGTCAATACTACTGTCTTGAGATAGGCTTTGGTAAATTATTGTCCTTGGCTTGGATATAACCTCAGGCAATCTTTTATTCTGGTCCATCTTCAAGTCATTATAAAGACTTTCATTGTTCATCCCATGCTTTTCAATCAAATCCAGAATGATTGACAGCTCAGTAAATCTCAGTTTCTCTAGAGTTTGAAAAGCTAGGTGCCACAAGTAGTTGTCCTTGCACACCATGATTATCTCTCTTAGATGGACATCCTTGATTTTCCTTACTGCCACTGTGAAATACTTGATGCTTTCCTTGATCTTCTGTCTGTACATCCTTGCATCTCCTTGAGCACTACTGTAGATGGCTTTCAGAAACTCCAGGAAGGCCTCATCATGATAGATGTTTGAATTGGCAACTTCCTGTAGCTTGGCCTCTGTGATAATTGCAGCTTTGACAGGTTTAGCATTGGGAGTAGGTTGAGATATCTTTAGGCATTGTTGATGGATAGTAGGTGGTTGAGATTGTGCTCTTCTGACCTTCTGCACTTATGACCTCTACAGGGGGAAGAATGATTGGCTTTATGGTTTCTTCAATGAGTTTGCCCTTGCCCTTATGCTTTGGCTGCTTGGCAGGTACTCCCCCTTTCTGTTTCAGAATGACCTCCTTTTGTTTCTCCCCCTTAGGCTTGGGATCAGACAAGAAGTCTTGAGCTTCCCCAGGGATAGGCAGGTTCATTTGTTTCATCATTGAAGTCAGCATCTGTTGTTGCACCAGCAGGATATTGGAGGTGTTGTTGCCTTGGGCATCCAGTTTGTCATTGAGCTGTTTTAGAGAGTTGGCAAGCTCCTTGTTTTCATCTGTCAGAGAGGCCACTTCTCTTTCAAGACCATCCACCTTTGAGAATAGCTGTTGAGACTTGAAAGAATTGAGAGATTGATCCTTGAGCTTGGCAAATTCAAATTTGGAGATGTTTGACAGAGGGACCTCATCCACCAATTTGTCACCATATTGATTCTTCCAAATTACATTCAGCATTGCATTTGAGTTGATATTGGCCTTGACTTGATTTTCCAGGGTTGTAGCCAGCTTCCTGATGTTGTCCGTGACCATGGCCAGAGAGATGTCCATCATGCTTACAGTAGAGTTTGTCTTCTGGATTTCTTTAAGGATGCCATCCACCTTGGGAAAATCAGAGAGATATGAGTTTCTGAGCTTAGTGAGGGATCTGTCTGTCTCCTCCTGGATTGAAGAAATCTCTGATTGAAGCCCTTTCCCAAGATAGTGCAGAGCCTTTAATTGATTCCTGTAGACATCATTAACAGCATCATAGATGGCAGCAGGAGAAAGATCCTTTGCATTTGAGCCCAGAGAAGTGAGGTAGTCTTCTCTTAGAAAAGCTAGGGCATCCTTGAGCTTGAGAGTCCTCTTAGCATCCAACCAGGCATCCACATTTCCCTCTGGTTCAGCTGCATCCACTATCTTCTCCTGCTGAGCTTCAACATCCTCCTTGTGGCAGAGTAAAATGGCTTCATAATCAGCATTTGGGAGATTTGAGGTGAGGAGATGTTGAGCTATCTTTGAGAACTCATCAATCTGTGCCACATGGAGATCTTGTATGGCTTCTTCTGTCATTTTGGAAGGCACAGATGATGATCCTGAAGGCCTGTCATGGTGCACAGGCTTCAGCCATTCTGACATAGTGGCCTGAGCCAAGTGAGAGCTAGTGCTAGGCACTTCATGAGATGTAAGATTTTGAGTCTCCTACAGCCTTGGAATGGCTGTAGGGTCTAATGTTGTCTCCATTGAAATGGGATGTGTTACAACATTAGCCCTATTTGTCTGTGAAGACAGTTCCACATCCCTAAGGATGGGAGAATTTGGCATAGAGTCTCCAGTGAAAACTGGTGAATCCTCCATGTTTGTGTTGGTGTCATTAGGATATGCCCCAGCATGCATTCCCTGACCAACTAGATATGGTTCCTGGGTGGTGAGCATAGTGTCATGCACCATGTCACTTGAAATTGGCTCAATCACAGGAGAGAATTGTGATTGATCAAAGGCAAGATTGTCATTGGAATGACTCTCTTGTTCAGAAGAAATTTTGATGGAAGAATCTGAGAGAGAAGTGGGGTTTAGATTAGATTGTGGCAACTCCCCCTGAGAAATAGGAGGAGTTTCAACAGTGATGTGCTCTCCACTCTGTGTATTATCAGCCTTATCACTCCTAGGGTCAAGAGTGAGGTCTTGACCCTGTGCAGACTCTGTACAAGGTGCAGTAGGGAGGTTGCTCTTTTCAATGCCAATGACCTGTTGAGAGGCCATGGACAGTAACAGGTGTACCCCTTTTTCCACATCTGAATCCTGTTGGGAGGATCCAGTGGTAGGTTTGGATTTGGATTTCTTACTTTGTCTGGTGAGAGGTGACTCAGGATTCTCACTAGCTATCTCTACAGATTCATTTATCACTTCTAGGGCTCTCTTCTTTGACTTCTTTTTAGTAACACCAATCTTTTGAGAGATTGATGCACTTGGCTGCCTAACTTCTATGGTACTGTTTGCAGTGGGGTTGCTGGATGGGATGGGAAGGCTGGGGTTAGACTGTGTAGCTCCTCCAGTCTCAGCCTCCCCTGTCCAGGAAAGTGCATGGTATATGGGCTTATCAAGTGGATAAGACTCAAATGTGTCCTGCATATGCTTGGTCACACTTAGAATCACATCCACTTGATTCCTTGTGTCCAATGAGCCAAATAGTACTTTGGACATGGACTTGGAATAAGCCATTTTAGTGTTATCTATACCCTCCAATTCATGGACATTTGCATCAAGAAAATTTAAAATAACTTGAAGGAAACGAGGGTAAAATATGTCATTACCTCTACCACGAACGGTCCTGCCTAGCCTCTGAGCCAATTCTTTGAGAATTATGGCTCCCACATTGATCTCCTGGTTGTTGGCCAAGGAGTAGGCTAGCTTCACAGCAATGTGACTGATATGGTCCCATCCTGTCTTCCTGCAGAGAAATACCTTCTGGAGTGCGTCAAACAGAAATGACCACTCCCTTCTCACAAACTTCTTATTCAGCTTTCCAGTATCTATCTCATCAGCATACCGAATGAAGGTCATGAAATCTACGATTTGAGTATCTGTAGCTTCTTGGTCATGACCCTCCACCTTGAACCCCAAAGCTTCATTGATTTCCCTTTTCACCAAACTGAAAGTGTTTGCCTCCAATTGAACAACTAACCTCCTGGAATGAGGTTCCATCTTCCCTAGCCATTGTTGATACCAACGCCGTTCTCCAGAATCCTTCCAACACATCGACATACAAGGTAGGGTTCAGGGTTAGGGCTTGGCGTAGGTAGGAAGTGTTCAAGAACCGTACAAAACACTTGTACCTTGGGTTAGCCTCAGCCTCAGAGGGAATGGTGAGAAGATTGGTTTCTTTGGGAATGGTTAAAGGGATGGAGGATGATACTGTTTGAGATTTGGGTGCCATTTCGAGAGAGAGAGTGAAAAAGAGAGTAGAGAATTTGCGCTTAGGTTTGAGAGTTTGAGAGCAATAGACAAGATGAAAAGTTGTGAACGGTTAGAAAAGGGTATTTATATGATAGAGACACTGCGATATGGAGTTATGAATCTGTACAGTCTATTTGTATGTCGCGAAGTCAAAAAAATGGCCTGTACCGCAAAGTCTTGCACAGTATATCGCATAGTCTCAGAAATGAACTATGTCGCAAAGTCCCAAAGTGAACAGGTCGAGGTGACTTTGCGATATAGGAGAAATACCATGTCTAAAACTCTCTTTTAGGAATTTTAAGCAAGTTGTCAGACTTTTATCAAATTTTGAAATAAAATTAATTTAAATCAAAATTCTGTCAAATGTGGAGACTTGTCGATATAGTTATTCTAAGTCGCGAAGTCATAAAATGAACTATGTCGCAAACTCATGAAATGAACTATGTCGCGAAGTCTCACAATCTCAACAGTTTGCGATATAAGTCTGTTTGATTTGAACTGTGTCGTGAACTCTGAAAATCATCTATATCGAGATGTCTTAAAAGCTCACAACTTTACCAACAAATGTGATTTTGAAAAATATGCAGTAAAATACTGAAATATTTATAAATCATATCTCAGCTAATTTTCACTCCAAACAAATAGAGCATTTAAATACAGTGAAAATTTACTGCTGCAACAATTTACTGGCATACTTACTTAGAGCAACTAAATGAAGGATTGAGCATTCCAATTTCACTCACAAGTCTGTTGAAGATTGCTTCATTCAGAGGTTTAGTAAATATGTCAGCTAATTGTTTCTCAGTGGGAACATAAGAGACTTCTATGGTACCATTTGCAGCATGTTCCCTAATGAAATGGTACCTGATCTCAATGTGCTTTGTAGTGGAATGGTTAACAGGATTGGCAACTATGGATATTGCACTAGTATTATCACACATTAGTGGAATGTGTTCTAACACTAGCCCATAATCCATGAGTTGATTTCTAATCCAAAGCAATTGAGCACAGCAACTTCCAGCAGCAATATATTCAGCCTCAACTGTGGATGTTGCTGTGGACTGTTGTTTCTTACTAAACCAGGACACTAACCTTTGACCTAGGAATTGACAGCTTCCAGAGGTGCTCTTCCTGTCAATTCTGCATCCAGCATAATCAGAATCTGTGTAACCAACCAGGTTGAACCCAGTGCCCTTTGGATACCATAGCCCAAGATTAGGAGTCCCCTTCAGATACTTGAAGATTCTTTTGATAGCCATCATGTGAGATTCCTTGGGATCAGACTGGAACCTTGCACAAAGGCATGTGGCAAACATGATATCAGGCCTGCTAGCTGTGAGATAGAGTAGTGATCCAACCATGCCTCTAAAAACCTTGATGTCTACTCTTTTGCCTTTCTTGTCTTCATCAAGCTTGATTGCAGTGGACATGGGAGTTTTTGCAGGGGATGAGTCTTCTAAACCATATTTCTTCAAAAGATCTTTGACATACTTTGATTGGTTTATGAAGATGCCATCCTCCCTTTGATGTACTTGCAAACCTAGAAAGTAGGTTAATTCTCCCATCATACTCATCTCATATTTGCTTTGCATCAACTTAGAGAACCTTTCACAGAGTTTTTCATTTGAAGAGCCAAAGATGATATCATCCACATAGATTTGAACAAGAATGATATCATTTCCATGCTTCTTGAAGAATAGGGTTTTGTCAATTGTACCCCTGGTGAATTGATGCTCAAGAAGGAATTGAGATAGAGTCTCATACCAGGCTCTTGGTGCCTGTTTGAGTCCATAGAGTGCCTTAAGCAGTCTATACACAAAGTTTGGGAAGTCTTCATTTTCAAAGTCAGGTGGTTGAGACACATAGACTTCTTCAGCAAGATCACCATTGAGAAATGCACTTTTCACATCCATTTGATACACCTTAAAATCTGAGTGAGCTGCAAAAGCCAGGAAGATTCTGATGGCTTCCAGTCTAGCTACAGGTGCAAATGTCTCATCATAGTCAATGCCTTCTTGCTGACAGTATCCTTTGGCAACCAGCCTTGCTTTGTTTCTAATTACCACTCCTTCTTCATCCATTTTGTTTCTGAACACCCATTTGGTGTCAATAACATTCTTTCCTTTTGGAGGAGGTACTAGTTCCCATACTTTGTTTTTCTCAAATTGATTCAACTCTTCTTGCATGGCAACAATCCAATCAGAATTCTTCAAAGCTTCTTCAATTAATTTAGGTTCCTCTTGTGACAGAAAGCAGCTATACAGACATGTATTTAATGTTGCCCTTCTTGTTCTAACTCCCTCACTAGGATCTCCAATGATTTGATCCCTAGTGTGGGCTCTGTCCCATTTCCTTGTGTGCCCCTGTTCATTTCCTTGATCTGTTCCATGCTCATTTTGGTTGATAGGTGCATTCTCTTCTTCTCCCCCTGTGTTTGTGAACCCTTGCACAGGTGTTTGAAGAAGATTGTCAACTTCAAGGATTTCATTCTCTAGAACAGTTTGAACAGGGGGTTCATCTTCACTTTCAGAATCCTCAAGATAACCTTGATTCTCAAATCTCAATGGCACACTGTCTTGATCACTTGTTTTCAGTCCAGGAGTTTTCTTGTCATCAAAGGTAACATCCATGCTTTCCATGACTTTGTGTTGCTCAGGTACAAATACTCTGTATGCTGTCCTTTCCAGAGAGTATCCAATGAAGATACCTTCAAATGCTTTTGCATCAAATTTTCCAACATGCTCAGAGGTATCTTTCATCACAAAGCACTTGCTTCCAAACACATGCAGGTGCTTGAAGGATGCTCTTTTTCCAGTCATTAATGAGTAAGGAGTTTTGCCAGACTTCTTATTGATTAATGTTCTATTTTGCACATAGCATGCTGTGTTAACAGCATCAGCCCAAAAGCTAGTGGGTAGCTTTGCATCCAGCAGCATTGTCCTTGCAGCTTCAATGAGAGTTCTATTCTTTCTCTCAACTACTCCATTTTGTTGAGGTGTTCTAGGAGCTGAGAATTGTTGAGAAATTCCTTTATCTTTGCAAAACTCATACAATGTTGAATTTCTGAACTCAGTCCCATTATCACTTCTCAAAGCAACTACAGAGGAACCAGTGCTTTGTGCTTCTTTATCAACTCTCTTGATATGCTCTATTATGACTTGGGGTGCTTCATCCTTGGAGAATAGGAATTCCACCCAAGTATATCTTGAATAGTCATCTACCATCACTAGAGCATATTTCTTTTTGGAGAGGGACATTACATTCACAGGGCCAAATAAGTCCATGTGAATTAGCTGCAGAGGTTTTGAGTTTGTATTGAGCAACTTGTTCTTGTGACTGGATCTTTTAATTTTTCCTTTCTGACAAGCTTCACATGCTCCATCTTGCACAAACTCCAAGGCAGGCAAATCCCTGATAAGTTCTCTCTTGGTTAGAGAGTTCATTGCCTGAACATTCAAGTGAGACAGCTTTTTGTGCCATAGCCAGAATTCCTCATTCGTGGCTTTAGTGTAGAAACAGCAGATTTCTCCCTTATCTGCAGCCTTGAGATTAGCTACAAACAAGCTTCCTTTCTTCACACCAGTTAGAACAACTTCACCACTTTCCCTTTTTGAGATTGAACAAAGGTCTTCATCAAATTCCACTTTGAAACCTCTGTTGGTAAATTGTCCAATACTCAAGAGATTATGCTTCAGTCCTTCAACAAATGCTACATCTTCAATAATGACATTTCCAGATTTAACACTGCCATATCCCATTGTATAACCAATGTTGTCATTTCCAAAGGTTACTGATGGGCCAGCCTTTTCCTCAAAATGTGATAGCAGGGCTATATCACCAGTCATGTGACTTGAGCATCCACTGTCCAAGATCCATATGACTCTTTTATTCCTGTTGCCCTGACTTGAATCACCATCATCAGAAAATGCCATCAAGGCATAGTTTGAGTACTCTTGTTCTTCTTCTTCATCAGAGTCATCCCAGCATTTTCCCTCAGCAATAAAAGCTTTGCCCTGTTGTTTCTTGAGTAGAGCCTCATACTTAGCTTCAAGCTCTAAGTATGCTTTGTCCTTCTTGACTTGTTTAGGCTTTTTGCACTCAGTGGCAAAATGCCCAAGTTCATTGCAGTTATAGCACCTTATTTTGGTCCTATCCACACTTCCTGTCTTGTATCCACCCTTAGCAGCACCAGCAATCCCTTTTCCTTTATTGAAGGTGTCTGAGCCACTAGATCCACCAGTGTTTCCATTATTGAACTTGGACCTGAATGGCTGCTTTCTTTTAAACCTTATGTTAGGATACCTCCTAGCCATATAAGCAAAAGATTTGTTTTCCATTTTGTCCAGCTCATCTATACTGTAGAACTCATCCTCTTCAGGTAAATCATACACAACCTGAGTTTCATCACCAGTGTCTTCAACTTCCAGTTCCTCAATCTTGACCTGACTGATTTTAAGAGAGTCCATTCTTTGACTTAGGTTGTCAGCAATAAGTGCACAGGAGGTATTTGCCACTAATCCTTACTTTGCCTGAATAGATCTCTTTTGAAACAGCTCTAACTCATATGTCTTTAAAACACCATACAACACATCAAAACCAATCTTTGTTAGATCTCTTTCTTTAAGGGAAGAGATTCTTGGTTCCAAGTGATCTGGAAGAGTTAGTAGAAACTTCATATTGAGCTCTTCTGTTTCATAGTGTTTGTCATAGAGTTTGAGCTCGTTTATCAGCTTGTTGAATCTCTCAAACACTTCTGTGATTCCCTCTTTTGGCTGAGCCATGAAGGCTTCATATTGTGAAACAAGAATCTGCTTCTTGTTCTTTCTTACTTCAGTAGTTCCTTCATAGAGCACTTCTATAAGATCCCACATCTTCTTGGCACTAGTACAATGAGCAACAGTGCCATACATGTTGAAGTCCATAGATTCACAAATGATAAGTTGAAGATGTCCATCCAGTGCTACTTTTTCCTTTTCAGGATCAGTGTATTTTGAGGGATCTTTGGGCACATGTTTTGCTGGTACAATCTCAGTGCCATTGGTTGTTTCACCAATCTCGATCATTGGAATGAAGGGACCATGCTTTAGAATATCTAAATACATGGGGTTAGAAGCTTTGATGAAAAGCAACATCTTCTTTTTCCATAAACTGTAGTGCTCCTTGTTAAAGGGAGGAATCTTGATACTGCTTAGTTTCTGTGAACTCATTCTTGATCTTTTCCTGTTTGTACGTTAACAGCCTACGCTCTGATACCACTTGTTAGAAATGAATACTACTAGAAACTAGACAGAGGGGGGGGGGGTGAATGGATAGTTTGATATATTTTTCGATTCTTGAAAACTAAGTAACAGACTGTATATGATTATGATATGTAATATGCAGAAAGTAAATAACACACAAAATCACTTTAATCTACTTTGTATAAGCAAATTAAATACTACAGCTTTCCAAGAAATTCACAATAGAATTTGTGGCTTCTAAACAAGAACAGTTTGAACTTGCTTGCTTACAGAGAAAAGAGCTTAGCAAATAACTATGTGTATCTCTCTTGCAGCTAACAATAGGATGTGCATGATATATATATAAGCCCTATACAACCTAGTGCACACACCAATTTTTACACAGTTACCCCTTGCTGAAAGTCCAACTTGTCCTGCCATAAGACGTTAACTGTGTCAGGGAGGACCACCTGCTTTTCGGAGTCTTTCCCGTTTCTGTAGCTGCTTGTCTCTTATCTTTCTCTCCAAGTTTAGCTGTAGATTTGCCATCTGTTCTTTGGACCACCTTGCCAGAACAAATGCTTCAGTATTTGTCTCTTTTGATTCTTGATTCTGTACCTTGATTTGTCTTGTTGTAAACGGCTAAGTGTTGATATCGTGAACTCCACTTCATTCCTGACTTCGCGATCTCACTTGTGAGGACTACGCGATATAGCCTTTGAAGACTTTGCGACATAGGTCATTTGACGACTATGCGACATAGGTCATTTGATGACTATGCGACATAAGTCATTTGACGACTATGCGACATAGGTCATTTGACGACTATGCGACATAGGTCATTTGACGACTATGCGACATAGGTCATTTGACGACTATGCGACATAAGGCTTCTGAGGACTTCACGATCTAGACTCCTTTGACTTTGCTGACTTCAACACTTCACGACATGTGTCTTGAGGACTTCTCGACATAGTACAAAATGGACTATGCGATATAGTACTTCACGACATGGATATTGGTGACTTCACGACATAGCTTTCTTTTGACTTTGCTATATAATGCCTTAGACAAATTCCTGCAACTTATTTCTTCATAGCCTTATTCATCTCTATCCTGCTGCATGAACACTTCTGAACTTCTACCAGGATAATTATTCAATGGCCTATATACAATCTAGATGCAAGAAACTTTACTAAGCTCATTATAAATCTGAGCATACATAATAAAGCTATTGTTCATGAGAACAAGACAAGTACATTTAGAGACCTATACTATATCCCAGTGATAGAAATCACTAGGTCATGTAGTGTGACATAGTCACATAGTGTAGGCTTGTTAATAGTGGTATTCAGACATGTCTTGAGCCTAACATATATATATATATATATATATTAAAATAATGCATCAAAAACAGAAAATGAGCACGTATTAATCATAATAATTTTAATCACACCTTTATAAAAATCTAACATATTTAATTATTTAAAAGTCAAAGTTATAAAACACTCCCCGGTTAACAATTTGTTAACATTCTTGAACTTTTATAAAAACAGATTCATTTTATATACAATTTTTTTTTCAAGTAAAACTTAAAAGGAACTGAACATCACTAATCATGAGAATATATACATAAATTGTGAGATAAAAAAAAAGAACATGAAACTAATTTAATACTAAATAATGGTCACTATCGAATAATCATATAGACAGTATGTCATAAATTTGCAGTGCCCACATATATACTTACAAATCACAATCCGTGGATAAAGTAGGCACAGACAACAGACACATATATTAGTTATTACTCGAATGTCAAAATTCATGTTATACAAAGACGGAGAGAGAAAACACCTAGCATCAAAGTCACTAAATTAAAACAAGAACGTGACAAAATGACATACCTGTCGACGACGAGTAAAAAGAGCTGTACGAGTATTTTGTTTGTCCTAAGGGTTAATTATATAGCCACACAAACCTTAAAATCAATTAGGTAAGGCTAGAATCTTTTCCTAAAAAAATTATTCAATCACTCTAAATTAAAATATTCTAATTAATACAAATATTCTAAATTAAATGATAAGAATTTTCTAAATCTTTTCATACTTCTTTCCATAAAATCAAATCTTATCTTGATCTAAATAAAATAACTTGTACGAAAAGAATTTCAAAAAACAATCTTTAACTAAAATAATTATCTAAATAAAATTTCTTAAATATCTAATATCTAATATTAAAATAAAAAATAAAATTACGGGATTTTACATTCTTCCCTCCTTAGAAGAATTTGGTCCCCAAATTCACACAAATACTAAAATAAAGTTAAAAATTGTTGAAAAGAGATGGTACCTTAGTTACGATTATTGGTGCGACTTCCCGTGAGCATAAATACACGTTGAGGACCGGTGTTTTTATCAACTCCCTTCCTTGGTGGTGGATTGTGTGGGCACTTAGAAATCTTGTGTCCTACTTCTCCGCAGTGAAAGCAAGCACCTGTGTTCCATCGGCAGTCCTTGTCTTGATGGTTCTTACCGCACCTCGAACACTTTTCTTGATCACCCTGTCCTCCAATTCGATCGTACTCGTGTTTCTTCTTGAAGGGTTCTCTTTGAGACGAAAATCCACTACTAGGAGCGAACCTCTTCTTGTTCCAATTGTCCGTTGCTTTCTCAGATTCTGCCAAGCCCCTCTCGATCACTAAAGCCTTGTTGAGGACAGCCTCATACGTCTGAAGTTCAAACGACGCTACAGCATTTCTTATGTCGCTTCGAAGTCCCTCTTCCAATCTCCTTGCTTTGCTGGTTTCATCCGAGATCAAAGTAGGTGCATACTTTGAAAGCTTCGCGAATTCTGCTTCATATTCGATGACAGTCTTCCTACCTTGCTCGAGCTGAATGAAGTCCCTCTCTTTCTGCAGACGAATGGTTCTAGGAAAGTACTTGTCTTCTAGCGCCTTCTTGAACTTTGCCCATGTATACGGTTCGGGATCTTCTTCAGTGGTTGCATTCTCGTTCTTTCTCTTCTCCATGAGCCACCAGTCGTAAGCGCTTCCTTGTAGTTGATACACCGCTAAGGTAACCTTTTGCTCCTCATTGCTGCCGAGAAGTCCGAAAGCTTTTTCCATCTCCTGTATCCACATCTCGACTATGGCCGGATCAGTTGCTCCATCGAAAGTTGGTGGGTTCAAACGCTTGAACTGAGAGACGATATTTTGCTCCCTTGGCTGCTGATTTACGAGCACAGCGAGAGTTTCAGCTAGTTGATCAAAGACGTTTCCATCTTCATTGTTGTTGCCACCTCCATTGTTATTGCCACCATGATCGCCCGGGTTTCCATTGTTGTTCTGATTGCTATTCTCTTCGTCCATATTTTCTAAAATAATAAAATAATTCTTCTTACACTCAAATAATAAACTTAAAACGATATCTAAAGAGGTAAATCACAATCTTAAATCAAATACTTAATTTATTCCAACAAAATCCAAATATCAAAATAAAACCAAATCATAGGGTTTCTCATAGCTAAGCATTCATATTAGCTAAGGTCTTATTCAAAAACATCTATCACGCTCTCGTAACTAACGACGTTGCAATAAAGTCAAGCATAGAAGCGTTCTAGCTTCTTCTCCACGTCCTTCTGCGTCTTCTTGACCCATCTTCGAGTCTCCATAAAAATACTCTTAATTGCTTTTTCTTGTCCTGGGTGACACCACCTCCTCAATGACATTCTGCAGACCTTGTGGACAACCCTTTCCACCGTTGTTGTTCGGGCTTGTAACGTATCTAATGCGTCATTTATCTTTTTATAATCAAGCGCCATCCTATCCTCGTAGAGCTCGATCAACGTCCTCAAATATTGAATTTCGGCGTCTCTTGGATCTTCCTCTAAGGACTCATCAACGGCTTCATCGGGGCGAGGTCGGTTCACAGAATCGTCACTCTCGTAGCCATGCTCGCTAGGGTCCTCCTCGGTACTATAAGATACCTTCTTGCTAAACGAATCGTTTCCTGACATCTACAAAATTTTGAGATAACAAAATAACATTATATCATAAAACACAAGGCCAAACTCACAGGTCAAAATTAATTCACTAATCCAAAGGTCAAATCCTATATGACAGTCTAAAGGATCGCGCCCTAGGGAATACACTAGTCCCATACCTAGTACCTTCCGAAGGAAAGCCTGCTCTTGATACCAACTGTAACAGCCTGACTTTTCGGACTATTATTTCTAAATCAAAACTTAAATAAAACATAATACTTTATTTGATAAACCAAAATTTACGAAAGTCAAACGCAGCGGTCAAACTTAACGATAATCCAAAATCATAAAAACGGAGACGCGGCTCCATAAACCAATATTCAATGTCTAACAAATAATCAAATTTATTCAAATGGTCTTTAAACAAAATCAAATTGCACGAAATCCAAAGTCCACATCCTTATTATTACTAAGCTTCCACAGTGAACCTGAAATATAGGGAAATGGATGAGCTACACAGATCAGCAAGTACAACTCACAAACAGATAGTCTTAAAATTCAATGGGCGGTTTTAATAAAACAGATTTGGTCAAAATATAATAAGTTGAAAAACCTTTGCAAAATTGACCCGGCCCAAAGTTTACATTTTAAAATTTCAGAATTTAAAATAGATACAGAATTTAAAACAGAAACAGAAGTAGAAACAGAACGAAAATCGAAATACCACAGTCTTGCTCTACGGCCACACTTTCCCAGTAGCCGGGATCTTATTCTTATTCTTATATGTCACACTTTTCCAGTGACCGGCATCTAAAGTTCAATAATTACGCGCCCTTAATAGGTATCTAAAATTGCACACTTGTGCGCCTACTAAGGGTATCTAAGGCTAGTTCCGGAACTATAACGTAAATTACGAACGGGTTCGAAACGTAGAGACTGTGTTCTAAAATTCAAATACTTATATCTTATAAAATCCGAAACACAATTTTTATATCTTATACGAAAATTTGAAGATCACAATATAAATATATTTTTCAAAAACGAAAAGTAAGTCAAAAGTACTTACCTCAAAGTCGACACTTAAAATCCAAAATTAATGATACGAACAAATCCTATAATTAAATTAATAACAAGAGACAATTAATCATTTATTCAAAACATGCATGCTTCCGTTCATGCAAAACAATTCAACAGTCATTTAAAAGAAATTAACAGCAGACAGAAAGCACGCTTATTATTTTAACTAAAACAATATTTTCAAGAAATAATCCGTATTTGTATAACACAACTATTTATATAAAAATTGGACCAACCACTATAGTCACTTTATAATCACACAAAAGCAGGTAAGGAAAACAAATGGGCTTGAGGCCCAACATCAACCACAGACTTGTCCAGTTAATATGCAAGACTGCAGAAAGGTACCTAATGTTTTACAAATCTTGCATGTCATTACATCAACCAAGTTTAATTATCTAATATTATTTTATACCATTTCTATTACCTGTCTTGCATGCATGAGAACTAGGCTAGTGTGGTTGGACATATTAACTTACACAGTGAAACAACTTAATCAATTTCAAAACCATGATCATGCAAATTAATATCATGTAATAATTATAAACAAATAATCAAATTCATTGAATAGCGGTCGAATGGTTTTAAGCTACACTAACATGGTGGTCAAATACTCAAGTACTTAACAAACTAATTTAATAACATGAACATAACTATGCATGCTAGAAATATATCAACATTAATTAAAATATTAGTTTAATAATAACTCATGCAAGTCATGTCAGACACTTAACCAATAACTTCTAATTTACAAAGTTCGGATATTAATAATCATATTTATCGTATGAGCATGGCATGATTATTTATAACTAATTCAACTAATCTAATATACCTAAAACAAGAATTCTGGCCACTAGTTTATCATACCAGTACATGTACTAAATTTATATTATTACACATTAAAAATAATATATATATATATATATATATATATATATATATATATATATATATATATAGAGGAAGGCTCAACAGGGAACTATTTTTATTGAGTAACCGAGTAACTAAATATAGATCGTCAGATTAAATCACCAACTGATCAGGTGTATTTAGATTACATGCACATCTTATTAATACTGAATCTCTTGTACACGTAAAACAAGGAAGCTTAACTGCACAAAATCCTAATTACCCATTTAATTAATATTAAACGTGTTTTGCTTATAAATTTGTATTAAAAATTTCTTTTCAAATTCCATATTCTTTTGCAACCTCATTTGAAGTACCGTTTGATAAATTTATTTAAAAAAACTGAAATATGCTATATGAAAATTTTGTAATAAATTAAAATACTTTTAAGTTTTTCTCAAAATACGTTGTTAACTAAAAAACAAATAATAATATAAAAATACCAAACATATGAAAATAAATAAAATTATATAAAATAAAAAAAGAATTAAAAAAGGTTAAAAACATAAAACTTAATTAAATAAATAAAATTCAGAGAACACAAAAATATTACAGAACATGGAAATGTTATTGAATACAGATTACAGAACATGTATACCTTAATTTTAGGAACAAAAAAATATTACAGAACACGAATATATTAAGAAAAATATTATAGAACACAAATATATTACATAACATGTGTATCTTAATTTTTTCCCATCCACAAAATTGTATACAGTAAATTAAATATAAATAAAAGGAAATTGATAGAATACAAATTATAGAACGTGTAAAATTTTAAAAAACAATCTACATAACATTTAAAATTATAGGGAAAATAGTATAGAACATGAAGATATTGAAATACATTTAAAATTATAGGGAAAAAATGTACAAAAATTTACGTAACATAAATTGTAAAATATTAAAGATACAGAACATAATTAATTTATTTACAGGACACAATAAATTTATTTACAGGACATAATTAATTTATTTACAGAACATACTAAAATTTACACATACAAAATTTTAATTTACAAAAAAAAATTACAGAACACAAAAAACTAAAACACACTAAAAATCATAAAAAAATTATCACGAAAATAGTATATAACATGAATATATTGTAATACATTTAAAATTATAGAAAAAAAATATATACAGAACACAATAAATTTTCAATTTTAAATAATAGAAGTACCGAACACAATTAACATAAAGAACATTAATACAAGATTTATGTTTAACTTTTAGAAAGAGAGATATTAGGTTGTTTAAGATTTGGTTGATATCTGGTGTGTGGCTTGACTACAGAAACGTGGGTATGCATCTAACTTACTAGGGGACCATAGGATGAAAACTAATCCAATGGATAGTGTCTATAGTTACTTAGTTACTTAATATGTTAGTTACCCACAGAACCCTCCCATATATATATTAAAATAATGCATCAAAAACAGAAAATGAGCACGTATTAATCATAATATTTTTAATCACACCTTTATAAAAATCTAACATATTTAATTATTTAAAAGTCAAAGTTATAAAACACTCCCCGGTTAACAATTTGTTAACATTCTTGAACTTTTATAAAAACATATTCATTTTATATACAATTTTTTTTTCAAGTAATACTTAAAAGGAACTGAACATCACTAATCATGAGAATATATACATAAATTGTGAGATCAAAAAAAAAGAACATGAAACTAATTTAATACTGAATAATGGTCACTATCGAATAATCATATAGACAGTATGTCATAAATTTGCAGTGCCCACATATATACTTACAAATCACAATCCGTGGATAAAGTAGGCACAGACAACAGACACATATATTAGTTATTACTCGAATGTCAAAATTCATGTTATACAAAGACGGAAAGAGAAAACACCTAGCATCAAAGTCACTAAATTAAAACAAGAACATGACAAAATGACATACCTGTCGACGACGAGTAAAAAGAGCTGTACGAGTATTTTGTTTGTCCTAAGGGTTAATTATATAGCCACACAAACCTTAAAATCAATTAAGTAAGACTATAATCTTTTCCTAAAAAAATTATTCAATCACTCTAAATTAAAATATTCTAATTAATACAAATATTCTAAATTAAATGATAAGAATTTTCTAAATCTTTTCATACTTCTTTCCATAAAATCAAATCTTATCTTGATCTAAATAAAATAACTTGTACGAAAAGAATATCAAAAAAAAAATCTTTAACTAAAATAATTATCTAAATAAAATTTCTTAAATATCTAATGTCTAATAATAAAAAATAAAATTACGGGATTTTACAATCAAACTAATATAGTTCAATTTTTTTATAAAGTATATTACGTATAATAAATTTTGGTCCTTACTTTGTAGTACGGTCTTTGGACAACAAAAAATAATGACCGTTAGATCTTAATATCATACTAAGGCTTCCTAGCGGCTCAACAGATCTTAAATAGATAGATAAGAACCGTTCGATCTAATATTAAAAAGTGTATTTGATTAATTGTACGATTATATTTTAATATTAAGAAGTGTATTGTGATAGTTTAAACCAAATATAAATGGATTTTCTAAATTGAATAAAACTCTCCAAGTTAAAATTCGTAACTGTTTTCTTTTCCATTTAGAGGTAGTTCCAATTAGATAAAACTTGTGAAACCATCATTAAATTAAAGATAATTACGTTAGCTTCGCGTGAGCTGTAAAATTGTCAAAATCCGATTTTAGAACTCAAGATAAAAGCCAAATAGTAAATTGAGTATCTAAATTCTAATAATAATAATAATAATAATAATAATAATAATTTTATTATTATTTTAACACCAATTTAATTAATATTTTTCAAATTCATTTAAATTTAAAAATTGTATGTTTCCTTCAATAAAATAATAAAAATCAATCTAAGAAAAATTCAAATTCGTAAAGAATGTAATAATACGAGAATAAAATTTTATTTAAATCGTACATCTTTTTATCCTCTTTTAATAATTTTTAGATAATAACTAATCAAATATTATCTATTATTAAATAATGAATTATCCGCTAATTTTATGAAAAAATTATTTCGATCAAAACTCGACTACTAAAAAAGAAACCTAATTTCATTGTTAGTTACTCCCTCCGTCCCCCTCAATTTTTTACATTGGGGGACGCGGGCTTGACACGCATTTTAAGCCTCTTTTAATATATACTTTGATAAATTATTTTAATTTTTTTCTTCTTCTTAATAAAAATATAATGTTTAAATTTTTATTTAGAAAAAAGAAAATTTTAAAAATAAATTGTAGAGCTATACTTTATAGCAGCCTTAAAATGCGTGCCAAACAGTGTGAAAAAACTATAAAGAAATGAGAGGGACGGAGGGAGTAGATTATTTTCAAATCCAATAAAGTGTATTTCAAAATTTTAAACTCAGCCACTAAAAAGAGACCTAATTTTTTAACATATATACACAGTAAATTATTAAAACTAAAAAATTAAAAGTTTGGTTATCGATTAGCATGGTACATTTTTTTTAATAGAATCTCTCTTATAACTATTACTAGCTTATTTCTCATGCAAAGTACGAGTTATTTTTAAATGTTTTATCATTTAATTTTTTAACTTTTACTTTTATTAATTATATATATATATTATATATACATGTTAATGTTCTATGTAGACCACTTTAATCTTAGACTTGTTAGACCAAATCTCCACTTTTCATTTTTTTTTACAATCCAATGGCTATATTTATTCAACTTTATTAAGTAAAAGCAATACATACACACATATATACATGTATCTAGTATATTATTATTTTTTAACAGTCAAAGTAGCATTTACTATACAATTAATTGTTCTGAATAATATCTATTTACTTGTATCGCAATATATATTTTGTATGTACACAACAATATTTTCATTGTACTGCAATTTTTTTCACTTGTACTGCATATCATATATAGTACTGCAGCTAAAATATTACGTATTTTTTATTCGTACTGAACATTATTTTATCTAGTAATGCATAATTGGATATAATAAAATAATTGTTGTTCTTAGCTTAGTTGTTATACTACACTTTGATATGATATGCCTAGAATGTATGTATAAATCATATATTATATATAAAATATAACTGCAGTACAATACTAATATATAATTAACACAAATTTCTTCTTAATCTAAGCCACACATTAAAAATTAATCTAATGGTTGATATTAAGTCTAAGGGGTCTACAATTTAACTAGTCTACATATAAAACAACTAATATTGTAAATTATAAATTTTAGAGAAATCATCAAAAATACTATTTTTTTTAACTTAATTGCGATTTTACTATTTTCTGAAAGTTTTGCGAAAATACAGTTTGCAACCAGAAGCAACCAAATGCAACTCTTTTTTTTTTATGATTTGCTATCAAATGCAACTTATTTTTACGTTTTTATGAAAAATATTTGTTTTTGTTTTTGGTTTTATTAGAATGCAAAATTGTATTTTTGCAAATAATAATAGTAATAATAATAATATAAATAACCTTTTTTTGCAAAAAAAAACAGATTAGAAAACCCATATTTTGAAAAAAAAACCTCTTAATTTTAATATGTTGTTAGTAGATTCAAAACTTAGACCATTCTACATAATAACTTTTGCTGTTATATCTATCGGTTCTCATCAATTTAATTTGAAATATTCAACGATTGTGCATAGAATGACCAAACTAATGTGACTAGACTACCAAGAAAACTTTCAATGTTTAGTGTTTAATATAATATTTTAGATATTTAGGGGATATAATAAGTACAAAATGGATCTTATATATAATTTTGATCGTCACAGAGTACTACTTCAACAGAAGAAGAACTTATACAAAAATATTTTATATTTTAACATATAATTTTCTTTTTCAAAAGTCCAAAATTCCAACATCATCAACATATTAAAAAAAAATTAATTATTAGAATTAAATATTTAAAATTAAAAAATTAAAAAAAATTAAAAAATTCATGATTTAATATAATTATAAATTTTAAAAAAAAAAATTTGTGCATTGCATGAGATCTTATCCTAGTAGTTTGGCCATCACTACAATCAAAACAATCTCAAAGGTTACATTTAATATTTTAAAAAAAATGATCAAGATTATATCATATATAAAGAAGAAATGATTGGTTAAAAAGGATATTTGTTAAAAGATTTGTATTAAAATTGGATTTTCCAAAAGTTTAAACTAAGAAAAATGCTAGAGAATCCAAAAAGTTGTCCCCAAAAATTTCCCAAAAGTTTATATGTCCTTCAATAATTAGTAAGTTTCCTAATACAAATATGAGACCCCGCATGCATACATATGTGCCCACGAATTAAAAGAGACATTTATCTTCCACGTAATTTTGTACAAATTTTGAGAGATATTTTTGGGTTCCCTAGCAACACTATTAAACTAAAACATAGTTATAACGTAATAAGGAAACCTATTTAATTAATACTTAAATTGTATTCAATTTTATTATATGTCGAAATAATAGGTATCGTTAGATCTTAAAAATAGATAGATAAAAATCGTTGGATTTAAAATTAAACAATGTATTTGGTTTTAAATATAAATTATATATTAGTAGATTTCATAAGTCGAGTATAATTCTTCAACATTAAAATTAGTCACTTTCTTCTCTATTTGGTTTAAGAGTAGTTTTAATTGAAAAAGAATTATTTTAAACATTGCTAAATTAAAGATTATTTTGTGAGTTTCACGTGGACTGTAAAATCGTCCAGATCTGATTTTCATAATTCAAGATAAACAAATAGTGAATTGACAAAAGAAAGGAAATTGTCCTAACAAAACAAACTATTATAATAACGGAACAATAATAATATTATTACTTATATTAACAAATTTTATTGGAACTTGTCACTTTTACAAACTCTAACTAACTTCTAGAGAGATAATGAAAATGTAAAGATAAGAAAATGTAATTCTGTAAAGTCTAATATGATTACACAGAGAAGATGATACTTATACACGAAGGAATGATCTAGAAAACATTACACACAAATGTCCGTGTCTATCTAAACCGTAACTAACTTTGCTGGCGTGTTTAACGTCATTCACTTATTTAAACTATGTTGCTGCTTCTGTGTTTGATGAATTGCCACACTGACTTTTAGTGTCCAGAGTGTGAGTATATGCAACATCCCCCTCATGTTGGAGGGTTGAAACAAATTGGAAACCCCCAACTTGCAAGCTAAAAATTGTAACTGCGCGGAAGACAAGGCCTTAATATAGATATCTGCAGGTTGAGACATGGTCGAAATCTGAGCAGTCTTAATAATTCCTAGCTGAAAATTTTCACGCACAATATGAAAATCATGTTCGATATGTTTTGTACGTTCATGAAACACAGAATTGGAGGCAATGTAAAGAGCATAGTTGTTGTCACAGAACAACGTCACATAAGTCATATGATAGAATCCAAACTAAGGAGCCACACCAACTCACAACATGTATCTACCATGGCACGATACTTGGCCTCATCAGAAGATTTAGAAACCGTATGTTGCTTTTTGCACTTCCAGGAGATAAGAGATGACCCAAATTTTACACAAAACCCCGTAAGTGAGTGTCGTGTAGTCTAACAATCCCCCCCAATCAGAGTCACTATATGCAGTAAGCACAAGTTTAGAATAAGCATAATAAAAGAGACCCTGACCTGGAGAACCTTTGAGATACCAAAGGATTTTATAGGTAGCATGAAGATGATCAAGCCGAGGTTGTGCAAGGAATTGTGATAAAACCTGAACAGGGTAAGAAATGTCTGGCTGAGTGATGGTCAAGTATAACAGACGACCAACAATCCGTCGATAAGTAGAGCCATCTGTATCAGACAAAAAGGCACTATTGTTTTTCTGTAAGTGTGTGATTCTGTTCCATTGGAACTTTTGAGGGCTTACAACCCAGAAGACCTGTATCTGTAAGGATATCAATGGTGTATTTGCTTTGATGAAGATAGATACCAGAAGAGGACCTGAAGACCCCAACACCTAGAAAGAACTTTAAATCGCCCAAGTATTTGACCTTAAAATAAGAACTGATGAAATCAATACCTTGCTGAATAAGAGGTTTCTCAGTACCAGTAATAAGTATGTCATCAACATACACCAACACTGTCAGAAATTGAGCACCAGTATGCTTAGTAAAGAGACTGTTGTCTGAGTGTGATTGAAGAAAGCCATTTTCTTTGAGAGCAGTAGCAAACTTAGTGAACTAGCAACGAGGTGCTTTCTTGAGATCGTACAATGACTTTTTGAGTTTACAAACCCAATTGGTTGGATCAGAAATACCATTCAAAGTTGGAATAGAAGATAATTGAAAGTAACCGGGAGGAACTTTCATGTAGATTATTTCATTTAAATCACCATGCAAAAAAGCATTAGTAATATCAAGTTGTTTAATCTGCCAATTCTGAGATGCAGCTACAACAATTAATAATCTAACAGTTGTCATCTTTTCCACCAGGGCAAAAGTTTCAAAGTAGTCCAAGCCATATGTTTGGGTAAAAGCCTTGGCCACTAGACGTGACTTATACCGTTCAACCGAGCCATTTGGATTATACTTAACCTTGAAAAGACATTTGCAATCAACAACGTGTGTATTTGGTGGCTTGGGGACAAGTTCCCAAGTATGATTGCTCTGAAGAGCATCTAACTCAAGCTTCATAACTTTAAGCCAGTTGGAATCTTTCGCAGCCTGGGTGTAGGTGTAAGGTGTGGATATAGTAGATGTAGCACACAAATAGTTAACATAGAAAGGACTAAAGGTTGAATAAGCCATGTACTTGGTAATTGGATAAACACAATTAGAATGGGCTACATGTGAAGTAGGCAAACCAGTAAAATATTTAAATTTGGTAGGAATGTTTTTGTGTCTAACTGGTTTAGACTTGGCAATAGGAAAGATTAACTGAGCTGGTAGAGGTGAGGGTGGACAATCAGGTGTATCAGTAGAAGTAGACAACAATGGAACATCTAGAGACAGAGATGATGTTTGAGTTGTTTTAGAAAGGATAGGATTAGAAATAGAATCATCAGTCAAAGGAGTGTCAGGAAAAATGTAACTGGAAGGGACTGAAGATGACACAATCTCAGATTTGTCATGAAATGGAAAACACTGTTCTTCAAACAGAACATCCCTGGATATATAGCACTTTCTGGTACTAATATCCATAACCCTATATCCTTTCTTGTTGAAAGGGTATCCCAGAAATATGCATTTCAAAGATTTAGAAGCAAACTTATCATGTGGACAATATAAATCAGATATGTAGCATACGCAGCCAAAGGTTCTAAGAGCTGTATAATCAGGTGCTTTATTGAAGAGAATTTCATATGAAGATTTGTAATTAAGAACAACAGAAGGCATCATATTGATGAGATGAGTAGCAGTAAGTAAGCAATCTCCCCAGAATGAAAGTGGGAGATTTGCTTGAAATCTGAGAGATCTTGCTACATTAAGCAAGTGTTGATGTTTACGCTCTACAACCCCATTTTGTTAGGGTGTATGAGAGCAAGTAGTCTGATATAGAATTCCTAATATCAATAAGTGTGTAGTAAGATCAGTATTCAAGAATTCTGTGCCATTATTTGTTCAAAGAATTTTAATAACTCTATTGAATTGTGTTTTCACATACACAAGAAACTGTTTAAGAAGGGTAGAAACTTGAGTTTTATCAAAAAACAGAAAGGTCCAAGTACAACGTGAACAATCATCAACAATAGTGAGAAAGTAGGTACATTTTCCATGAGTACAATGTTTATATGGCCCCCAAACATCACAGTGAACAAGATCAAATATTTGATCAGTTTTAAAGGTACTAGAGGGGAAACTATGTCTGACTTGATTTGACATATGACAAACATCACAAGGATGACTAGGAACAGTTTCACAAATAGAAATATGACTAAGAATAGTATTAGAAGGATGTCCTAATCTCCAATGCCACTTGTTGGCTTCAGACACGCTAGCAACAGATGACAAAGCACATGAGAGAGACTGAAGTTTAAGAGTTGACAGCTTGTAAAGACCTTCATTTAACTCACCAATCTCTTTTTCCATCATTAATGCAGGGGCCTGCAACAAGCATTTAGTATAAACAAATGAAATTGTACCAGAGAGAGAGGTGGTTAGTTGAGGGACGGATAATAAGTTGCACTGAAAAGTAGGCACAACAAGAACATCCTTTAGGATGATAGTAGAAGTCAAGGCAACATTGCCTATATGACTGACCAAGGAAATGGCACCATTTGGAAGATGTAATTCAGAATTGACAATTTGAGGACTCACTAGTACAAAAATGACTTTTTATGTCGCCTATTTTACATCGCATTTATAAAAAACCGACGTATATACTACTCTTATACGTCGGACTACTATAAAACCGATGTATATTCATCTTTTATAAGTATTTCTTACGTCGACTTCATAAGTAACCGACATATTTTATATTTGGTGGTATTTTATATTTGGAGCTGGTATTGAGGTGTGAATTTTGTATTTACACTTTGTGCTAAAATGATCAAAACACAAACTTTGTTGCAGTGCTATCTAGTAGGAGGGAAGCATCATCTCTGGACTTTGCTGGGGACTTGGCTTGCAGCAATTCTGAAATGGAAATTATTTTTAATTTTGGTAATTGTGATGGCATAATGAAATTTTCCCTATTAAGGAGGGTAGTGTTAGCTTGCTCTGGCGCATAACTGGAAATTATTTTTATGTTGGTATTATGATACCATGGTGTATGGCATGATGTGTTGCAATAGTGTAGGATAAATTTAGAACAAGAATTCATAAACAATGTGGACGTTCCTTCAATTCAATTTTGTATTGATGCTTTATTTTATATGATCTATCATTGTGTTTGAGAAATTTGGTTACCACAAGTTTTAATTTATCAGGATTTTTGGTTAGTTGTTATATATAACAGGATTTGTGAGTATATAAAGAAGAACATGAAGGCATTTTTTTTTCATTTGATCGTATACGTCGGTTTTTCAAATAAAAAGACGACGTATAAATAGTAGATTATATGTCGGTCATATAAACCCGATGTAAAAGAACGATTAATATATGTCGGTCTTATTGCTTTTACGTCGGCTATAAGACTCTTATACGTCGCCATTTTTTAACAATATACGTCGGTTTACAACTGTTTTACGTCGGTTTTTAACCCGACGTATATTCGACAATATACGTCGCCTTTTTACCCGACATAAAAAGACTAGTTACTTTATACGTCCCCATTCCATACGTCGCTCTTTAGCCGACGTAAAAGGCCTATTTAACCGACGTAAAAAGCCAGTTTTGTACTAGTGACTGTCAACTAATTCAAGAAAGGGAGTGATGTGGTGAGTCACTCCAGAATCAATTATCCACTTGTGTTTTGATGAATTAAATTGTGTATGACTAGCAAATATAACTGAGTTGATGGAAAAAGAATGAGTACCTGCACATTGACTACCAGAGTTACTAGAGTTGGTAATCTATGGTGCATAAGCAGAAACATTGTTGTTGGACATATTGGATTGAATCATTTGAATAATCTGATGACATTGTGTATCTGAGAGATTGTCTGTAGTGCTCCCAGATTGAGGAGTAGATGAATCAGGTTTTGTGTCACAAGATGCGGAAGCAAGCACATGTGCTGCATATTTCTGTTTAGCAGAGGTCCTGATCTTTGGTTTAGGTTGACCATAAAGTCTATGCCACTCCGGATAGCCATGTAAGGCAAAACACTTGTCACGAGAGTGTCCAGTGAGAGCACAATAATCACACACAATGGAAGCATCATTTACTTTCTTATCATCTTTCCTGAATGGCTGAGATTTTGCCTTATTGTGAGAGAATGAACCAGAACGCACATTCATAGCCATGGATGATTCAGTATTAAGAGCAGTATGAAGAGCAAATCCACGTTGATTTTCTTCTTGCAATAACAAAGCATACGCCTGACCCAAGTCAGGTAGTGGATTCATTAAAAGAATTTGTCCTCTAGTATTGGTAAATTGATCGCTTAGTCCCATGAGAAACTGACTGAGCTTCATCATTGTTCATACTTATCCAATTGCTGAACATTATTGCAAGTAAAAGTAGCAGATAGACATGTACAGCGAGGAATCAGAGCAAGATTATCAAGTTCATCAATAAGACCTCGAAATTGTGTGAAATATGCAGTAATGGACTTTGAGCCTTGAGTTAGTTAATCAAGTTCTTTTTGCAAATTAAACAGTCGTGGCACATTGTTTTGAGCATAACGCAAGTTTAAATCATCCCAAATTTGCTTAGCAGTTGACATATAAACAATGCTTTTACGAATTTCAGGAGATACAGAGTTTATAATCCAGGAGATTATTAGATCATTACTGTGCATCCAAAGAGATAACTGAGATGAATTTGCAGCAGGCTTTGCTTGTGTTCCATCAATAAAACCGAGTTTTAGCTTTGCAGAGAGCGATAAAAACACCGATCGACTCTAATGGTGATAATTTTGATTTTTAAGTACATCACTAACCAAAGAAAGACCTGGATGATCAGAACTGTTGAGCTGTTGAGATAGTAGGGATGATTAATTTCAATTACAGGAGGAGGAGTCATTGATTGTGAAGAAGATGCAGCATTTGCTGAGATAACAGCAGCATACGATAGCATACTCACACAAGATACAAATTTTAGCAATAGCAATTAGAGATTGCAATGGATCGAGATCGCAAAAAAGATCATAATTGATCGAGGGAGATTAATTGAGAGAGAGAGATCACTAACGAAAGATATACATAGATTTTTGCTCTGATACCATGTCACTTTTACAAACTTTAACTAACTTTTAGAGAGAGAATGAAAATGTAAAGATAAGAAAATGTAATTCTGTAAAGTCTAATGTGATTACAGAGAGAAGATGATACTTATACACGAAGGAGTGATCTAGAAAACATTACACACAAATGTCTGTGTCTATCTAAACCGTAACTAACTTTGCTGATGTGTTCAGCGCCATACACTTATTTAAACTATGCTGCTGCTTCTGTATTCGATGAATTGCCCCACTGACTTTTAGTGTCCAGAGTGTGAGTATATGCAACAGAACTCTAAACTTAAAACAATTGTAATTTCGTATATGTGATGTATTTTTGTAGTTGATGAGTAGAATTTGATAAAAAAATCAGAGATACGCACTGCTGTAAAAATCATTTGATTCCGTGATTACTCGAACATGAAGAATTAATATGTTTGAAAACGAAGATTTGAAAATAGGGTCAATCACAGTAGAGTAGAAATTAATGACCTTGGAGAAATGTATAGAAAATGAACAATTAAAAAATCTTAGGTGATGTGGTTTTTGAAATAAATAGGTCGACTGCTTCAACATCAACAGCGTAATCAGCAAACTTCCTTATTAAAAATAGTTAGTCAAAATTAAATTTTAACAGTAAGTTGTGGAATATACGAAGGTCAAGTCCATAAACAGGTCATTTAATTTTGTTCAAACTATTGAGATTCCTTGTTAGACTTTTAGTCAAGGTCGATATTGCTTTGATAACATCTGCCCCACTTATTAAATTGTGTTTGATGTATACAAGTTCGGAAGGTGATGGTGTATTTTGAGTACAGTTTCCAAGAAGTCACTCTTTGGATTTGGAGATACTTTCATTTGCGTTTTTATCGGTTTGGTCAATCCGACCCAATCCAACTCTATTTTTGATGTTCAAATTGATAAAAAAAATCCAAAACTTGGTTGGATTAAAAAAATTTCAACCCGAATTAAATGGGTTGAGTATGGGTTTTATGTTTTGTCGGTCAACCCAACTCAACACAACCCGATTTAAATTACAAATTTTATTCGATAATTTAAAAATATATTTATACTAGCTTATAGCCCGTGCGATGCACGGTTACTTAAATTTTATTTATAATTATTCTGTTTATAATTATATTTTTATTATAATAACTAGTTGACAAAGCCGCGCTTCGCGGCGGCGTAATAAATTTTTTAAAAATTCTATCAATAAAAATTACAACAATTACTCATTTCTCTCTAATAAGCCGTTCTCCAATTAAACACGCTTTCATTGTTAAGATCAAAATCTCAAATTTGATATATTGAATACTTGTTATATATATTAATTTTCATTTTAACATACTCATTTATATTGAGTCGCTCTCTTGCTGAAAACACAATTATACAAATTCATACTCCTACTTTATTTTCAATATAACTTTTGATTATATGTATTTATTATAAATTCGAATTCTTTACTCTATTCGAATATCTATTTAACTTCCGATAGAACTTTTAATTATATGTTTAAACTATAAATTTGAAATATTCTCCTTTATAAATCCGAATACCTATTTTACTTCAAATATAACCTTTATTTATGTGTCTTCCAGTAAACTCGAAATGTTCTCGTCTATAAATTCGAACACCTTTTTTACTTCTAATATGTTAAAGGATATTTTTTTAAATTACAACAATTACTCAATTCTCCATGATAAGTCATTCTCCCGTTAAACGTGTTTCACTCGTTAACATCGAAAAACATATTGAATACTTTCTTATGATGTTTATTAATTTTCTCGTTAACATCGAAAAACATATTGAATACTTTCTTATGATGTTTATTAATTTTCATGTTAACATACTCCTTTCTAGTGAGCCGTTCTCTCGTTGAGAAAACATGTTTATACATCTACACTCATATTTTTTCTTCTAATAGAACTTTTAACAATGTCTTACAAACACCTATTCTACTTTAAAATAAAACTTTTAATTATATGTATTTTTTATAAATTCGAACTCTTCTACTCAATAATTTTGAAAACTTATTCTGATAGAACTTTTAATTATATGTCTAACCTATGAATTTAAACTATCCTCATTTATAAATTTGAATACCCATTATATTTCAAATATAACTTACAAAAAATATATTTAATTTTATGCAAACATCAATTTTTTTTCTAAAAAAAAAAAGATCAGTAATTTTCGAACATCGTAAGATGCCACCCCGCCACTATCTTATTCTAGTCCCAATAAAACTTTGATCATATGTCTTATTTGTAACTTTTCAACTATTTTTTCAAACAGCTATTCTACTTTTAATAAAAATTTTAATTATATGACTTTCTTATAAATTCGAACTCTTCTTCACTATAAACTCGCAAACCTATATTTTAAGAAAAATATAAATAGATCGTAAAAGATGTCACCCCATATTCTGCTTCTAATACAACTTTTAATATATGTCTCTTTTATAACTTTTTCTCGATATTTTCAAACACATTCTACTTTCAATAGAACTTTTAACTAAATGTCTTTTCTATAATTTTAAACTCCTTTCCTTCATAAATTGGAACACTTATTATATTTTCAATAGAAATTTTAGATATGATTCTATTGAAAATAAATTTTAGGTGATTGACTCTTTAACTAACTCGTATTTTGTAGTCAATAGATTTTTAGTTATATTTTTCGAAAATTTATATAAATAAATTGGAGCAAAATAAAACACAAATCGGAAGTAGATCATATAATATGGAGTAATATGCCTGTACCCGTGCTTATTTATTAGCCTGCAAATTCGATGATTACAAAATTAAGTTATTTTTAATTTTAAACATCACAATATCTTTATTAACCTGCGTCGTGTGCCTTTTTTCGTGAGGCCCCTATACTTATTTATTAACATGCAAAATTAGTCAATTAGCATCACATAATATTGAATAGCTTTTCACATCTTAATATTATCATAAACAAATAATCTCATGTATGTACTGTAATTTATAAACACATAATTCATGAGCTCTGCTGCTGGTTATGAACGCCAATTACAGAAAATTTCAAACTCCTATATTATTTTAGAAAATAAAAATTAGAATAATAGATTGAGAAAATATTAGAGGCCCTCAATACTTCCAACACATATCCTATTTTCAAATTCTTTTAATATAAATCTTACATATAAATTCGAACTATTATTCTTTATAGATTCGAACACCTATTCTACTTTAAATGAAACTTGTATTTATATGTTTTCCTTATTAATTCGAACCCCTCTCCTCTATAAATTTGAACTCTTCTCCTCTATAAATTCGAACATATATTCTCCTTCTACTATGTTAAAAGATTTTTTTCTATTTATTAGTATTTAAAATTCTAAAATTCTAAAAATTTAGAAAAGTAAATTGAGACGATACATGACCAGTTAAGAGTTCGACTCGGTTCGGCTCATTTACAGCTCTAATTATCCATTAAAGTTATTGACTTCAATAGTCATAAACATCAATAGCATATCAAAACGAATTAAATATCAACTTGTAAAAGGCTCGACTTTTCTTATAAAAAATTAAAAATGTTAAAGAATTTCTAATTTCAACTTACAAAGACTGAAACAAACATGACAAAGAGCAAATGAAGAAATCAAACAAAAGTTGGCAAAAATCACATACCTCGCCTACTATCGATGGTCACCTTATTTGAATCTGCCACGTACGGCCCGGAGTTTCATACTTCTGCCTATCACTGTTAGTACACATTACAACATGCAATAATTAACTGAAAGTATATAATATAATCGGTCGAATGTATAATCATAAAAATAAATTCTTAAGAACTCAATAAAAATATGCATATGCCAGAGATTTATATAGACATAGATTAATTGATGACCTATAAATTCGAATTAGTTTTCTACAATGAGTATGTTAACGGAAATTTTAGTTAGATTCGAGTATCCAAGTGATTTACATATATTAGTTATTATGTTTTTTATATGAATTATAATTGTTCTCCTCTATAAATTCGAACTCATGTTCTACTTCTAATATGTTAAAGATTACATATTATTGATTAGTATTTTTAATTCTAAAATTCTAGAAAATTAAAAAAAAATATTGAGACGATCTTAGAGCGCCACCTCACCTCCCGCTTATCCTCCTTTATATATATATATTGATACTATTGAGATTCCTTGTTAGACTTTTAGTCAAGGTCGATAACATATTGTTTTGATATATAATAATACTAGATTTATATATATGTCCAAACTTATTTTTTTGATAACAATGTTTCTAGATTTATATGTCCCAAAAGGTTCGTAAGAAGAAGGTATGGTAATCATTTCGGATTAATTAAAAAAATATTGAACTTAGGACGACCCACCATGAATGGAGAAGTTCACACTCATCTACAATATAATTTTTATAATTTAATAGTATTGGGACTCATGAATTCTATTAAATTATCAAGATTAAATTCATAAATTATTACGTTGGAACAAAAGATATATATTAAAAATATTAATTCATCTTATAAAAAAAATATTAATTAATTCATTGTAGTATTGAGTATTAGTTTAACAAAATTTTATACTTGACAAAAAATAAAAGAAAACATAAACTCATAAACTCATCACGTCAGTTTAGGATTTAATAATTTGGACACTTTAAAAGACTGTTGACTACTGGTGAACAATGTAACATCACTAAGCTAGCTAGGCAAAACTTCTAGTCCTTGACCATAATTTAACCAGAGTTCAGCTAAAATAGGCCAGGTTTGGATTATTGTGGCATCCCTGCTCCTTTAACCTCTATCTCATGACTCATGGAGTCATGGTCATGGATCCCGGCAACAAGAAGCCTAAACCGCAATTGTGCTACAAACTAGTTATTCCTTTGCATGGTTGAGAAATGTTTAAAATAGTTAAATATTTCTATATATGCAAAATTAAAGGATTATAGCAGGGTTGAGAGAGACCATTAACTAAATGCAACGTTTTTTTTAAGATTCGCTACGAGATGCAACTTATTTTTTCGATTTTTTGAAAATTATTTTCAGTTGTTTTTGGTTTTACTAGACTGCAAAATTGTATTTTTGCAAAAAAAACAATATTAATATAAATAACCTTTTTTTGCAAAAAAAAAAATTAGAAACCCGGTTTTTTTTAAAAACGTCTAAATTTTAATATGTAATTGGTAGATTCAAAACTTAGACTAATAGGTATATTGAATATTGTAAATATAGAGTAATGAGCTGTTAATCTTACTGTCAGGAAAGTTAGTTAGTTTGTTAGATCAGTTTTGTATATATTTCATTTTCTTTGGTGACTACAGACAGTTGTAACAAATTAGATGATTTGAATTCTTAAGTAAACATTTTTCTCTCTCTCTAAAGATGAAGGAATGATCTTCATCTTTTCATGGTATCAGAGCAGTGCAGATTGATCTTTTGCTTCGCTGATAAGTCTTTTCTTTGATTAATTTTTTTGCTTTTCATATTATTCTTAGCTTCTTGTTTTTCTTATTATTAGAAAATCCAAACGAATTGTTGATTGTTACTTCTTCATCTCTTTTGATCAATCAATCTGTTGATTTGTTCTTGTATCAATATCAAGTTCACCAAATCTTCGTTTAGACATTTCATCAAACAGTTATGGCTCAATCGGTACAAAATCAGATTCAGAGTAATAATACGACTATTAACTACAATGATCCGTATTTTCTGTCCACTAGTGATAATTCTAATGCTCAATTAGGGCAAATTATCTTTAATGGCAACAACTATGTTAAATTAGAGATAATTTAACCAGAGTTCAGCAAAAATAGGCCAGGTTTGGATTATTGTGGCATCCTTACTCCTTTAGCCTCTATCTCATGACTCATGGTCACGGATCCCGGCAACAAGAAGCCTAAACCGAAATTGTGCTACAAACTAGTAATTATTCTTTTTGCATTTTTGCATGGTTGAGAAATGTTTAAAATAGTTATATATGCGGGTTGAGAACTTGAGACAGATCATTAACTAATTACTAGTACAATTAGGGCTGAGCAACGGTCGATTTGGTCGGTTTTTATCGATCAAATCAGACCGGAACATATATGACGGTTTTATTTGAAATCAGACCAGACCAGACTGTTTGGAGATTGTGACTAGACCGAACCATTAACTAATCACTTGTGGCATTGAATTTGAACTCAACACTCACTAAACCTTTTCTACATAGGAGATATATTAATTTGAACGTAAAACAGGAAGCAGGTGTGAGAATTGCAAGTTTGAACATTTCTGTAAAAGTAAATGTCAATGCACTAGCTACCCAGGACCGATGGTTACATAATGGAGCACAAGAAGTATGTATCTAGCTACGTGGTTACAAATAAAACTATCACTGCATTATTCAAACGTTACGTAAGTGATGCTTAATTCAAGAACCCTTTCCACATAAAAGAATATATAAATTAACAAACAGATAAATTGATGAACATATGTTCATGATCATGATCCTCAGGTTTCAAAAGTTACGCAGCTTTAACACGAATCTTTGGCACCAAAAGCAAGTGTTCAAGTCGAGGAATTGTCAGCCCAAACTGCTCAGTCATATCCAAGTCATCCATTGATTTCCCCACCGGTAACTCCCACTCAAAACAATGTAGCAACTGAGCCAACACAAGTTGTACACTGAGCAACCCTAGTTGCATACCTGGACACCCTCTTCTACCAGAACCAAACGGTAAGAGCTCAAAATCACGTCCTCGAAGGTCTATTTTACTCTCACCAAACCTCTCCGGGATGAATTCTAAAGCTTTGTCACCCCACACCTTGGAATCTCGTCCTATAGCCCATGCATTCACGATTATTCGCGACTTCTGAGGGATATGATATCCATTAATCACAATATCCTCTTTAGCTTCGTGGGGACCAAGTAATGGTACAATCGGGTGTAATCTCATACCTTCTTTCACCACCATGTAAAGATATTCTAGTTTGGGCAGATCCGTCTCCTCCACCATTCTATCAAGTCCAACAACGGAAGCTAGCTCGTCTTGACACTTTTTCATTGCGCTCGGATGTCTCATTAGTTCTGTTAATATCCATTCAATTGATGTAAACGAAGTGTCAATAGACGCTGTAATGATATCAATCATGATGGACTTGATACTGGGTCTGTCAATCAGCTTGGCCAGCTCTTGATAGTTGGCAGAAGAGTTATTTCTAGACAGTGAAATCATTTCATCGACAATGTCTCGATTATTCTTATGAGTGCCTGCATTTAAATTTTGCTCATGCTCATCAATAATTAGCTCCAACATTGCATCAAGTTTCTTGCTTGATTCCTTGTACTTTCGTGTCAATCCTTGGAGGTCAAATGACTTTAGGAAGGGCACAAAGTCTGCAATATTAAACTGTCCGGCCAAAGTGAAGGCTTCCGTCATGATACCCTTAAGATCAAATCGATCATCTTTGCTTCGTCCCAAAAGGAACCTAAAAGTCATGTTTTCGATCAAAGACCCCACCTTATCACTGACATTCACCACCTCACCAGCGACCGCAGCTTTCTTGATCTCCTCCACAACCAAGCCAACCTCCTCTCTTCTCATCCCTTGGAAAGAATTAACTTTTGCAGGAGCTAAAAGCTCTTGCACAACAAATTTCCTCACGTGTCTCCAGTACGTACCATTAGTGAAGCTAATGCCATTGTTACCATAGGACATATGTGCAACAGCCTCCATTTGTGGTCGTACAGCAAAAACACTGTCATGAGTTTTAAGGAAAAGTTGAGCAGCCTCAGGAGAGGAGACAACTATAGCTGGCACAGAACCCATACGTAAAGACATAATAGGACCATACTTGTTGGATAACTCATGGAAAGTACGGTGGGGAAGGCTTCCCAAACTAAACAGACTACCAACAATCGGTAATCCTCTGGGGCCTGGTGGGAGTAGCTTACGCTGCCTGGTATCTAGTATCCACCAAAATGCAGCACCGAGAACTAGGAACAGAAATGAAAAGCCCAACGAAAGTAGCATCTTTGGGATAATGATTTAAAAGAAAAATAGAAAAAAAAAGGTGTTAAAAGCTAGAATGAAGGTCTTGATTGGTATGTAACTGAAATGTACGTAGTAGCTGTTTGTGTGGTGTTAGAATAAGGTTAGGAGCTGGTTTTTATAGGGGGAGAGGAGGTTGAGCAGCCATATTAAAATAATTACATGCAGTCTTTCCGTTAACTTTCTTGAAAATTAGAAATATTCCAAGTCTAGAAAGCTATTCAAAGTCCAGTGTTTTGCACATGTTTAATTAAGAGGGCAAGGGTTGAGGTTAAATTTTTGTTTAATGTCAGGGGTGATTTTATATTTATATTTATTTCCAGAAGACCTGTCCAAATTCTTTTGCCAGGGGTGAGTAATAATTTTTGTAAGAAAAGAACCAAAATTGCATTAAAATTAATACTAATCCCCAATTTCTTCTGCATAAAATTAACACTAATTCCAAAAAAGTTGGCACAATCAATCAAAGCTTGAATTGAAAGTATATATTGGCATGTAATTGCCACCAGGCGGCTGAAGGCGGCATAAACTAAAATAGTGGTATACTCGTCCAGAAAAGGAATAGAATAGCGGAACCCGACTTCTAGTAGCTGCATGTGTTTCACTGTTTCTCTCATTCGTTCAAAGAATCAAAGGTCACGCTCACGCATTCTTGTAAGCATGCAAGTGAGTTAACTAGGTGATGAAATATGAGGTTAATTATCAAGTTGGTCACTGAAGTGGACTTAAAAGTATCAAGTTGATCACTAAACTGAAAACTGTCTCAAGCAGGTCATTAAAGTCAGTTACAGGTACATTCTGTTATGTAACTTAATTTTTTATGGATGAAAAATACTAATATTCATGTTGATTTTTTCGATTTTATGGTCTGAAATGAATATGTTACCCTACCATATTGATGTCATATCAATTTTTTTTAATATATTATCATTTTTAGTCTAAAAAAAGTGAGTTATTTAACGGAATGCACCCGTAGCCAACTTTAATGACATGTTTGACACCATTTTCAGTTTGGTGACCAACTAGATAATTAACCCATGAAATATGCACAGACATACTCTAAATATAAGTAAATAATTAATTTGTTTGAAATTGTTTTGTACGTTTATGTATGAGAGTAGCAGTTTATGAGTTACGGTACAAGTTTATATTACACTTATATACGTGAAACATGAAAGTTCTTTTTCTTTTTTGCGTGTAATCTTTGTGTTCGATTTGAACCTATATATGCCATACAAATATATTACTTCAAATATGTCAAAGATCATGTATTGTTAGATTATGTATTGTTTGATTTATTAGAGGTATAAATAATTATACTGCACATGCATGCCTAATATATAAATTTTACTCAAATAATATTACTTCCTATGTCTCATTTTTATTGTCCATCCTAAAAAATACACGTTTTATTCAATCATGTAAAGTAAACAGATAATTTTCAAATAATTGTATTATTTTTCATAAAAGTCAACATGATTAATACATAATTTACCATATTAATTAATTTTGGACAATTATTTTGGGACAATCTAAAAAGGAAATAGTGGACAATATTTAATTCGTAAATAATCAAAATAATAATATAATGAGATATAGTATATGTTAGCAATTATGGGCATATATTATCATACATTCACATAAATTTATGGATATACGTATGTATGTCTGTATGCATATGCAATCAAAAAATTAAAATCAATGAATGAAATATTATCAGATAGTCACATAAATGTATTTATGTATGTATGTATGTATGTATGTATGTATGTATGTATGTATGTATGTATGTATGTATGTATGTATGTATAAATGTATGCATATTAAATTTGCAGCATTTAATGATATGTAATAAATGTATTGATGTTAAAAAACCAAAATAATCCTGAAAAAATATAGTAGAGAGGAGGGTAAAATGGTCCACGAATTAAATTACTCAACAAATCCTTTGTTGTTGTATTATATATATATATATATATATATATATATATATATATATATATATATATATATATATATATATATATATATAGGACTAATTGTAGACCATGTACTTTTATATATATACTGTAATGTGTGTAATGCACATATTATTTACACAACTTGCAATATACACTGCAGTACAAATATAAAAATTATCTGGTGTACGATTAGTCCTAAGTTTAAGGGTCTATACTGTACTTTTGTCTCTAATATATATATAATATAATTAACTAGCTTTATAACCCCGTGCGAGGCACAAGTTTATTCTAGAATATTTTATAAGTTTGTCATTAATTCAGGTATATTTGTTTGCGGTATATTCGTGATGATGGTTTGATGATTGAGATATTTAAAAATTTAAGTTAGCAATAGCTGTTGTAAAGTTAAAATTCCTCTTTTTTATTGTATTGTATTCGTTTAATTGAAAGTTCGTGTGATACATGTCTATGATTTGAATATGAATAGGTTCTGTTGATTTTCGAGTAAGTATTTTATGTTTCTTTACTGCATAATTTGTTTTTAAATAACTCGATATGGTTTTACATACATATTCTTAATTAGTTAACAATTAATAACTCTCTCGAATATAACTTCGACCACAATAAAGATAACATGAAATCATGTCAAATTACTAAACATTCGATATCATTAATTCATGTTATGTATAAATTCATGTTATTACTTTTTTAAATTATATATATCATTTGAAATATAATGTATAAAAACAATAAGTATTAATTACAAAACAATTAATATAATTTAATGAATATTAGTAATTAATGTGCACATATATTAATATCTAATAATAATAGAGAATTAATATGAAATAATTAATGAAGGGGTCATAATGTCATTTTGTAATTTTTAGGATATAATTGTCATTTCACCTTGATTAAATTGCCTCACAAAGCCCATAGTTGCTCTATTATATATATAATAGATAGATATAATATATGGGAAGAAATATAAGTTATAATTCTGCCATATCGTAAAATAATGATCAAAATTAATTTCATTCTTAATTTGAAATATTTATAATTTCTAAACAAAACTAAATTATGATTACAAAAATAATCACTATAAAATAATAAATTATATCATATTATTATATTATATCCTTATATTATATAATTATAACTTATATATAATATGTGCAAGGAGATCTTATCTTGTTTTTTTGGTAATTTTGTCCTTTTTTTGGTAATAAGGTCACATACGAACAAATTAATAATGATCTTTAAATTTTAAATTGAGTTTGAGCTCGAGCTGAGTTCGAGCTTATTGAGCTGAGCTCACGAAAACTCGGATTGACTCGAGTTTTTAATTGAGCCTAAAATTTTGTTCGAGCTCGAGCTCGGAATTTTTTTCGAGACGATTCGAGCCGACCTAATCGAGTCGAGCTCAAAAAAGCTCGGATCAAATTACAGCCCTAGACGAGAACAGTTAGATCTAATATTAAAAAAAATGTATTTGATTTATAGTAGAATTATATTTTAATCCGAAATATGCCTTTTAATAATTGTAACCAAATATAAATAAGTTTTCAATATCGAATAGAACTAGCTGATAATCTGTGTCAAGCACGACCGAGCATGAATCGACATTAAAATATTAATAATGATAAATTATTAAAAAAATGTACTTGTCGAGAATTAAATGATAAAAATATATAACCTTGGTGATTTTTGGTTCGCCTATTTCTCTGGTTATCATATTCCTAAGGGAAACAGTTTGGAATTTGCTTTAAAATTGTAACAATTTAGCTTCTTTTTTTTGCATTTTCTAACTTGCAATTCTTTGGGGACTTTGTGAGGGAAATTATAGAAATTTTTTTGTATAATTATGTAGCTGCAATTGAACCCTCGATGAATGAATTTAAATTAAAATAATAAATCTTGTATAATTACGTAGTTAGAAAGAATCGAATTCTGGATGAAACTAAAGAATTTAAAATAAATTTGATATGGACAGAAAAGTTATCCTAGAAATGTAATTACTGATGTTTATTAATTTCGTAATTAATAAATAGGGGAAATATACAGCTCATAAATAGAGTCCAAAATATGATAAATACTTCAAAGAAGGATCCAGAATCCCAATTAATGGAAATAACTAGTCACAGTCCTTATCCTACGACAAGGAAAAGACTTGTTCACCAAGGAATACAATACTTATCCACTGCCAAGAAGGAGACTTATTCGCTAAATCTCCTAAACATACCCAAAATACAAGGCTCCAGACGCCTATATAAGGACCCTGATCCTTCACATTAGAACTACGTTTTCTGGCTTGATTCTCAGCATTGATTGAGATACGTAGGCATCTTGTGAGGACCGATTTAGTCACGAAACACAAGAGTAGCCATTAAAACTCGAAAGCTCTTAAAACCCTAGCATTAAATTTACAGACACGTTTTTTAATCCATAACATTTGGCGCCGTCTGTGGGAAGACAACATCAACCATGGCAAACACACGAAGAACAACTCGAGATACTCACACTTCTGAGAGGCTTCCTCTCAGCTCTGAGGCTGGTACTCAAGGAAATCAACCACCGTAACTACTGGCACTCAAGGGGCGAATATCCCCCTCACCACCACTCAAGGACCGGAAATCCCAATCTCGTTGAAGGGACGAATCCCCTACAAATGGTCGTTCATGGACCGAATCCACAAGAGACCACTCTCCAGCAACCCATCACAACCTCCCCATTGCTCATGAATGCACCAAGTGGTCTTCAACTTCATACCACTGATCTACCCCAATACGCAACTCAAACTCTTGGGATGCCAAACTATGGCATGCCCCCTCGACCCACGGTGGGCAGCAGTGGTCTCAATCCCACTTACCATGAAGCATACGTTCCCCCTTACATACAAGGTTTGGGACCCCAAAACCAACAAACTCAAACTCGACGGACCCCTTTGATTCAAGATTACTCGGGACCTTACACCGAGGACGAGAATGACTCTATTGGGGAAGAAAAGGATCTCGCCCCAAGGAGAAGGCGTTCTTCCCAAACGAATCGGGAGCAAACTACTAAGGAAAAAATTGCAACCCATGAGGCAGAGACCACAAGACTCAAAAAGTTACTAGCTGAAGAGGAGGCTGCCAAAACACAAAGCCAAGCAACTGGAAGGGTCCCGGTGATTAATTTAGACCCGGCACCAAGAAGAACCAAGAGGGCTGAAGCCCCAAGGGGTGATCCTAGTGTTTTGTTACCTCTAGGAGATCCTGATGATCCTACACCACCGTTTACTCAAGACATCATGAAAGCTAACATATCCAGGAAATTTAAGATGCTTATGATGGAACGGGGGATCCCGCAAATCACGCAAGAACCTTCTCTAATGACTGCTGTTGCAGCTAACCAATGATGCGGTCAAGTGTAGGGCGTTTCCACAAACATTGGCAGGCATGGCCCAACGTTGGTATAGTCATCTACCTCCCAATTCCATTGGGTCTTTCAAGGAACTAAGCAAAGAGTTCATCAATCAATTTGTTAGTGGAAGGGTGCATGAGAAAAGTTCTGCATCACTCATGGGAATCCAGCAAGGAAAGAATGAAGCTTTAAGGGATTATATCAACCGATTCACCCGGGAGGCTCTGAAAGTCCCGGACTTGGAGGACAAAGTAGCTATGATAGCCCTGCAGCAAGGAACCACTGATGATCACTTTAAAAGATCATTGGCAAAACATCCACCCGAGAGCATGCTGAAGCTCCAAGATAGAGCCGGAAAATACATCAAGGCTGAAGAAAGTATGAGAAAGTATGAACCCACTGTTGGTGGCAGTGGAAATTCAAAGAAAAGAAAGGAAACTCAGGAATACGACGTCAAGGAAAAATTTCCTAGAACGTCAAAGGATTCTGATTCTCCACCCAAGAGGAACAATTTTGGGCCAAAGTTTACGGAGTATGCAAGATTAAACACTCCCAGGAGCCAAATTCGGATGGAAATAGCAAAGGAAGATGATCTCCGATGGCCGAAGCCACTAAGGACTGACATGTCTAAACGGAATCAAAACCAATTTTTTCGGTTCCACAAGGAAGTCGGTCACGACACGGATGATTGCAAACAACTAAAAGATGAGATCGAGTTTTTGATACGAAGAGGAAAGCTCAATAAATTCACTAAGGATGGAAATCAAGGGAGTCAAAGAGGAAATTATGAAAGGAAGGATTAAAACAAAAGGGAAAATGATCAAGATCGTAATCCCAAGCCCCGAGGGCCAGTCATCAACATGATATTCGGAGGAGCAACTGCTGTTGGGTCCTCCCGAAATTCAAGGAAAGCCTATGCCCGAGAAGTAATGACTGTGGTTGGAGAAACACCGAAACGTGCCAAAACGGAAATATCAGTAGGATTTGATGATTCTGACTTGGAAGGAGTGAATTTTCCCCACGATGATCCTTTAGTCATCGTACCTGTGATAGGAAATTCTGAAACAAAGAGAGTTCTGGTTGACAATGGAGCTTCAGTGGACATCTAGTTCTATGATGCTTTTATCAAGATGGGCTATACTGACTCTCAGTTGACACCCTCGAATATGCCCATATATGGATTCAATGGAGTGGAGTCGAAGGTGGAAGACACAATCCAACTCCCTATGACAATGGGGCAAGGGTCAAATACGTCTACTCAGATGTTAAACTTTATAGTTATAAAGGCGACTTCAACCTACAACGCGATCCTTGGAAGGACGGGTCTTCATGCATTCAAGGCTGTAGCCTCGGCTTACCATCTGAAAATTAAGTTCCCAACAAGGAATGGGATTGGTTAAGAATGGGGAGACCAAAAGATGGCTAGAAGTTGTTACGTAGCCGCGTTAAGGCCTGATGGAATCGGGGGGCAGGTTCTCCCCATTGAAGACATGGATGCTAGAGATAATGAGGATAGAAGAGGGAAGCCAGCTGAGGATTTAATCCCAATTCCCTTAGTTCCCGGTGAACCGGAGAAGGTGACTTATGTTAGAGCATTGTTGCCTGAATCATTGAAGAGTAAGATCATATCTTTTCTTCAAGAAAATAACGATGTTTTCGCTTGGACAACAGCCGACATACCAGGGATTGATCCCCAGTTGATAACACATAAATTGAACGTGGATCCTGAAAGGAAGACTGTGAAACAAAAGAAGAGAAATTTCGCACCAGAAAGGCAAGAGGCCATCAAGAAGGAAGTAGATAAGCTCTTAGAGGCCGGGTTTATTGAAGAAATTCAATTTCCAGAATGGTTGGCTAACCCAGTGATGGTCAAAAATGCCAATGGAAAATGGAGGATGTGTTTGGATTTCACTGACTTGAATGATGCATGTCCTAAGGATTGTTTCCCCTTGCCAAGAATTGATACTCTGATAAATGCCACAGTTGGGCACGAGATGTTGAGCTTCATGGATGGCTTCAGTGGATACAACCAAATCAAAATGCACAAAGATGACATCTCCAAGGTATCATTCTTGTTGAGGCACCACTGTTGGCAAAACCAAAACCAGGAGAAATTCTCTATTTATACTTGGCAGTTTCTAACACCGCCCTTGGAGCTGTTTTGGTAAAAGAAGAGTTGAAGGTCCAGAAACCCATTTATTACGTAAGCAAGATTCTACATGGAGCATAAATAAACTACTCTACGATAGAGAAGTTTGCCTTAGCCCTGATTATGGCCTCAAGAAAACTACGCCCATACTTCCAGACACACAAGATAGAGGTCTTGACCAATCACCCTCTAAGAAACATCTTGCATAGCCCTCAAGTTAGTGGAAGGTTGATCAAATTGGCTATTGAATTGGGAGAATTTGACATCAAGTATAAGCCTCGAACGGCCATAAAAGCTCAAACACTCGCTGACTTCATGGTTGAATGCACTATTGACAACCAGAAAGTCGGGGGCAGGAATTAATAGTGGAAGACAAGAAAGATGAAGAAATGGTGCCCAAAGAATGTTGGGTGCTCTATTTTGATGGAGCATCAAAAACAAAATCAAGTGGATCAGGTTTGGTGCTACAAAGTCCTGATGGATTTCTCATAGAGTACGCACTAAAACTGGACTTCCCAACGACAAACAATGAAGCTGAATACGAAGCCCTGATAGCTGGTTGGAGCCTTGAGAGTTAAAACTCTGAAAGTGTGTGGAGATTCGAGGCTAGTGGTTTCCCAAGTAAATAGAGAATTTGAGGCTAGAGATGAAGTCATGGCCAAGTACCTGAAACTTGTCAAGGCCATTATGACTCAGTTTGATGAGTGTTATGTGGAACACATTCCAAGGGAAGAAAACATGAAGGCCGACGCCTTGTCTAAGTTTGCCTCTTCTGAAATTGAGAACTATGCAGGGAGTGTATACTTCCAAGTCTTAAAGACCCCAAACATCAATGGAAAGTTGGTAGCACCCATTGATGTAGCTAGTTGTTGGATGGATCCCATCAAATCTCATCTGGAAACTGGTTGGTTACCCAACGACACTTCAAAAGCACGAAAGTTATATGTGAGAGCACTAATGTATACCTTGATTGAGGGAATCCTATACAAAAAGTCTTTCATTGTTCCGTATTTGAAATGCTTGAGACCCCAAGAGGCAGAATTGGCCCTAAGGGAAGTATATGAGGGAATTTGTGGGCAGCACTTGGGGGGCAGAGCCCTTGCTCATAAAATCACTCGTCTAGGTTTCTATTGGCCAAGCATACTTGCAGATGCTAAAATCTACGTGAAGAAATGTGATCGGTGCCAAAAGCATGCACCGGTGGTTAGACAACCACCATAGATGTTGACATCTATAAACTCACCTATCCCGTTTTCTATGTGGGGGATGGATATACCTGGACCATTTCAAATGGAAAGTGCGCAAAGAAAGTTCTTGATAGTGGCAATCGACTACTTCACCAAGTGGATTGAGGCTAAACCTTTAGCCAAGATAACCACCAAGCAAGTAATGCATTTCTTCTGGGAAAATGTAATATGCAGATACAGGATTCCACGAATCTTGGTCACGGATAATGGAACTCAGTTTAACAACAACGAATTCAAGAAGTATTGTGACGAGAATGATATCAAGTTACGTTTCACTTCTGTTGCTCATCCTCAAGCGAATGGGCAAGCTGAAGTTGTAAATCGAATTATCCTGGATGGACTGAAGAAAAGAGTGGAACGCTCTAGGAACACTTGGGTGGACGAATTGCTCCCCATACTTTGGGCATATCGTACCACTTGTAAAGTCACCACTGGAGCAACCCCGTTTCTGCTAGCGTATGGGGCAGAAGCAGCGGTTCCAGTGGAGATTACTCACACATCTCCAAGAGTTGAAGCCTATGAACCAAAGAAAAAATGAAGAAGGCTTGAGCCTGGCTCTAGATCTAATTGATGAAGTTAGAGATGAGGCAAACGCCAAGATAGTTGAACATCAAAAGAAGGCATCTTTCTACTATAACTTAAGGGTTAAAGAAAGATTCTTTCGTCAAGGAGACTTGGTCCTTCGAAAGATTGAAGCATCCGGGGTAGGACAGAAAGGGAAGTTGGTCCCAAATTGGGAAGGACCGTATCGGGTCAAGAACGTGTTTGGACGAGGCTCGTATAAGCTAGAAACCCTCGAAGGGCATGAGGTGCCAAGAACTTGGCATGCTGCAAACTTAAAAGTTTACTATGTTTAGTGTTTCCTAGCTTGACTCACTATTAGGACAAGTAGAAATAAGGTCGATGAAACCAATCTGAGTTTTTAACTTGAGGTAGAAAGTAGAGTATTATGTAAGGGTTGAACCCATTTTCAAAATTATAATTCTATTCAACATTTTCATATTTTTATGATAAGTTTATATGCATTGAGTGTTGACAAACATTCAGAAGTGAAAGAAAATCAAGAATATGATAGATTAAAACTTACAAAGAGTTAAGTTATGCCCGAAGGCAGAGATTACATAAATAAAATCCATAAATGGCTACAAAAGAAAAAAACTACACGAACTAGGCTTCCCCTCCTTTGTCTCCGGTATCAGCCTCCTCTTCTCCTGAGCTAGAGCCAGAACCAGAGTGAGTAGCTGCAGAATCAATGCCGGCTGTCTGACCAGGGGGAGAGGAATGTCCTAGATCCATAATCCTGTCATCCTCGTCCATATCATCCTCTCCAGCCAAAGCCACCTCTAAAGGGGTAGGGGCATAAGGGCTCAGGAAGTCAGAAAGACTAAGCGACCCAGGATTCTTCTCCAAGACATCTGCTAGGGCACCATCCCATCCCTTGGTAAACTGAACTGGGAAGAGGAGCTCGTCATGCTTACCGATTAAGTTCTTGTACTCCTGAGAGTCAAGGTACTCATCGATAAAGTCATCCTTGCTCTTCCTAAGCGCAACCAGCTCAGCCTGGGAATCAGCCAACTCCTTTTCCCTCCTAACCAGGGTAGCTTTGAGAGAGCCCACTTCCTCCTGAGACTTCTCAAACTTGCCTTGGTTGGCCTCAGAAGATGAGCGCCAAGCCTTGGCTTGGAAGAGAGCCCCTTAGAAGTTGGCATTAGTCTGCAAACAAAGCACGAGTTAAGAAAAAGACATGTAACATATTAAGTAAAACACAAGAGGAAAAGGAAGAAAAAGGTTACCGCGGCTATGGCCTGAGAACCTGCACGCTCAACTCCCTCGATAGTAGAGTTGGAAACAAAATCCTTGTAGTCACAAGGAGTAAGAGAATGATAGGACCATTCAATAGCATGCTTGGACACCCCAACGACTGTGTCCTTCTTCCTGATACCCCAGTTGGGGCGCCAAACAGAGGCCTTGGATGATGGAGGAGCCTCGACCTCCTCCACAGAATCCGTATGAGGCCTTAGAAAGGCTGGGCCATCAAGAGCACCCCGAGGATCTCTGACTCCCAAACGAGCCCTTTTCATCCTAGCAGTTTCTCCATCCGCGAGCTCGTTGCCTTTATTTATAAAGGCCGCAGCTGCAAAAGCAAATGAGAAAGAAACAATGGGTATGAGAAAATCTTAGATAAATAAATGAAACTAAGGAATGAGAGTTACCCTTGTCTGATACGCTCGATAAGCCCAGAGACTTAAGGAGAAACTCGTCCAGAAGCTCCCAAGCCATGGTAGCATAGTTGTCCTTGGTTAGCTTAGCATTGGCATGAGCCTCCTCCTCAGTCAGGACTATCTCATTGGGACTACCATCCGAGACTCTACTAAACGACCTACGGAATAGGGTACCTCAATCCCGTCCTTCCCAAACTAGATACATAAACTCATTTTTCCATTTTGGGTTATTATCAGGGATGGATTTTGGGTGGAATATTGGAGGTGTGGAAGCCCTATGATTAATATAAACCCAACCAGGGGAAATTGCAGAACTGTTCTTAAATTGAAATATTTTTCTAAATAAAGAAACAGAAAGGGGAAAATTGTTCTTTAAGCAAAGAACTATGAAGCTCATTATAATTCTCCAAGCATTAGGAGGAAGTTGTAAAGGGTTAATCCTAACATCAGCTAATAACTTGGGAATAAAATCATGAAAATGAAACCTAAGCCCTGCAACAATGGCGTCCTTGTAAATGCAGAGAGCATCAGGACGCCTGTTAGGTCCTGATATGTTTGTAGAAGGGGGGTTGAATACAAACTATACCGTTTTATCGAATTTGTCCTTTTAATAATTTAACAATTAAGAACAAATTAATGCGGAATATAAATGAAACAAGATTCAAGTTAAATATAAACTATATTAAACTTGAAGGGTGTTGCAAATACAGTACGGATTACAAAGTATTTATCTCAAACTAATTAATACAAATTTAGAATAAATTCGACATGAACTTTTCTAATATTTGTAATAAAAAGATCGAATGCTAAAAGAAATGTTCGAGATAAATTCTAGGGATATAAATCCGCTAGATAATCAAAGCAATACAAGTAATCAACTTCTAGTGGTTTGGATTTAACAATACAAACTAGAATTAATTGCTTGAGAAGAAATGAGATCAAATGGCTTCTTCTTGTTCTTGAGAGAGAAATGTCTATGTGTTTGATAATTCCGTGTTTCTGTCTCTTTTCTGTTGTTCAGCCGAGTTGATATATCACTCTTCATTAGCCTTGTATGACCTGTTAATTAAATCAAAATGACTTAATTAAACAATCAATATACTTGTATGACCTGAGGAATTATGCTCGGTAGAACTATGCTTCATCAAAAGAACTACAGAATGTGTCTGGTATGACCAAGCATACTTCTGCCAACTTTTCGGTAGAACCTAGGAAAAGAACCAGTATGACCTGCCACATTGTCCCTGTATGACCTCAAATCATTCGGTAGAACCTTGTATTAAAAAATACTAGGTCATACCGAGTGTAAAGCTAGGTCATACCAGCTTTAAGATATTTTCTTTTAATTAATTTAGTTAGATTAAATTCTAGATTAAATTAATTCTTTTATAGAATTAAGTTAATAAATAATTTAAACAACTAACTTAATTAATTTAATAAATAAAAAGAAGATAACTTAAAAACATTGCATTCCTCTATCTTCTGAAAACCACTGAATATAGATGATTTAATTCCACTGACTGATGTCGTTATTCGATGCACTGTCTGGTTCATGAATAACTGACTTCAATGATAATTCTTCATCTTTAAAACATTTAAAGTTGTGGTCCATTGTCTGCTTTGACGGTTGATTAATCCTTGTAACTTGTATATTTGCTATCACAAATCTGAAACCTCTGTCACTTTAATAAATCCACTTCCTTGAAGACTTCACTGAGGCTTGAACAAATAATTGAACTTCTTTCAATGTAGTATTTCTTCAAATCTGAAGGATGACTTTAATCTGTATTCTTCTGACAGATATGATCGTCTGGGATTCCTGTGATTGTGACAATTGAATTATTACTTACTTATTACATACTTGTTTAAGTTGAGTTGATTCCTCGAAATACAAATAGGCCTAAACATATGCCTTTCAATCTCCCCCTATTTGTTTGTTAGAGAATAACAATCAAATACCTAGAGGATAACTCAACTAATTTAAACAAGTAGAAGATATGACAGTTAAAAGCCAAGCAAATAATAAAAGTTCTGGTTTATATTTAACAATTCCAGATTCAAACATAAAAGATAAATACAAGATAGTTGTTCCTCTAGCCTGAACAATTGATAAAATAGATTCTATCTTGATCTACCTAAGCATAACTAAGATGTATACATTTAAAAACTTATGCTTCCTTCACTGATTTCTCCTTCTTCTTCTTCTTCACTATCTTCAACTTCTTCCAGCTTTTCCAACAATTCTTCATCAAGAACTTGATCTGATTCAGAAGCAAAACTTGATGGCATGACTGGTTGAGGAGTTACTTTCTTGAGTCTGTTCTTGAGTTGAGAATATCTCTTGATGTTATGCTCACAGTACTCCTTGATGATGTCAGCAAACTCAGTTTTCTTTTCAGAAGCAAAACCAGAAGTCCTTAGCAGATGTTCAGTGTGTACTAATCTTGTGGCAGTAATAGAAGCTAAGGATACTGGATCTAGTCCTACAGTCTGAACAGAAGAGCCTTCGTAGAATTTAACTTCAAGTGGCACATCTATAGTTTGAGGACTGTTTCCGCTGGCATACTCCCTTAACCTTTCATTTAGAAGAACGTTGAGATGAGAAGTTTCAAATGCCTTGCAAATCAACACCCAGAGTTCTGATACAGTTCTTCTTGACAGAAGGTCAAATGAAACACAGAATGACCCTACATTCTGACAAGAGACAAAGATTTGGGGTTCTTCTAACACTCTATCATAAGCAGTACTTGAAAATGCACACCTAGAGGGGGGTGAATAGGTGTATATGGCTAACTAATACCAATTTTAGTAATTACCAAAAATGGCTTGCTGTTTACAAATTATGCAGACTTAAATGGCACGCTGACTGTTACTAATGCAGACACAAATGGCACGCTGTTTATAACAAAATGCAGAACAGTAAGTAAGACAGAAAGGTAAAGAACACAATAAACTTTTAGCCAGGTTTGACCCCTAATCTCTATGGTCTACGTCCTGGTCCCTTACCAACTTGGTAAGAGAATATATTATTGATCAAAGATAATAACTATTACAAGAACAATAATATACCACCCTTCTACCCGGTTGCTGACGAATGGCTTGCTGAACACCTGTTATAGAACTTGCTCTCTAAGCTATACTTCCTAAGTACACTTCTCTAGCAACGTTAACTATACCCTTGTTCCCTAGCCAATATGTCCAACAACTAATGATTACAAATAGAACAATACAAATCAATAAAGTGTTTACAACTCAAAACTATGAACCCTCAAAGATATAGTACGTATATGGTATATCAAGAGCTCAAGAATATATTTGAATATAGCAAAGTAAAAACTGAGTTGAGTGTGTTCTTGTTGTGCTTGAAAACCCCGTAGAAAAAGACACAAGAACCGATTTAAATATCTTCACAAACAACGTTCAAAAATCAAACAATCAATTTACCAACGTCTAGAATCCAATTCTAACGTTCAATTGGTTGGAGTGATTTTAGTAACGTCTTTGTGACCGTTTGATAGTGGGATTGAAAGAAGTAGATCGATGAAAAACAAACCCTTGCGTTTGTGTGTATAGAAAACATATATAGGAGTTTTGGGAAGATACAATCTTTTTTAAATAAGGTAAGCTCCTATAATTTTGAAACCAATTATTAAAAAGATTTTGATAGAAGATTTTGAGCTCTTAATATATTATGTACGTATTTAAATCTTAGAGGAGACCTCACAATATATCTAATCAAGTTTCTTGAAATAGATCCATGATTCCCGAACTTGATAGATTCTGAGCAGAATAACTTGGCTTGTTGTTTGTATGACAAGATATGAAGAATGGCTTGCCATCCATCGTCTGTCAAGTGCAGATGGCTTGCTGATTTAATGTTTTGTTTACTCAAATAGTAAGTACCCTGCAAAAACAAGTTAGCACAGAACAATATTGCATGCTGTTTTATATCTACTATAAGCTCTTAGCTTGCTGTTTGTGATCATCAAAACCTAAGGAGTATCAATCTCCCCCTTTTTGATGATTACACACTATTTTTAGGAGAATTTATAAAACTCCCCCTTAATCCTGCACTACTGATCACTAGATATAAAACATAATATGCTGCACATAGAAAATAACCAAACATCCATATACTAGATATATCAGAATGATAGCATAAAGTCATAAAAGAGCTTAAATAGTTCAAACATAACCAATTACCACACAGTATTATGAAAAACAAATAGATTTACGAACAAGGAAACAAATATGTTTACGAAGGCAAGGCAACAGATAATATAAAGAACAGATAATTTCTCCTAAAAGTTTCTCCCCCTTAATCCATCAAAAAGAGAGAAATCTTTGTTCGAACTCTTGAGACACCTTAATCCTTTTCGAATCCGGGGTCTGAGAAATTTCGTCGACTCCTTCCTGAGCAGTGGAATCACCAAGGTCGACCATTTCAGTATCTTGCTTTGAGGGAGTTTGATTAGCGAAAAGAGTAGATTTTCGAGAGCGGGTGCGTGTCATTATCGAATTTCAGCGGCGAGAGAGAGAAACCCTAGTTCTGTGGAGAGCAATTGAAGAGCGGCGAAGAACTGAACCGTGCCTTGTGTTTGATAGATTTTAGGGGAGAATGTTTTTAGGAAAAAAATAATAAATAAACAATACTATTATCCCAAAAATTAACAATTAATCATGTAGAATGATAAAAAAACCCATAATTAGCAATTAACCATATCAGTAAACCCTGAACAAAAATATTGAGACAGGATACAATTAAAATTAAAGCAAATAATTGCAATAATTCATTTAAGAAAAATAAAAAAAATCAGATAATACACCTGGTAAGCCATTCATACCATTAAGAAGTGCAAATGGTAAGCCAACCTGTCAAGATGAACTGTAGTCAGCTTACTGACTGTACTGCACACATACCCAGTTCCCTTCGAATAAGTGAGAATCTTTCTTCAACTAAGGGCTTTGTAAAGATATCAGCAAGTTGCATTTCTGTTGAGACAAAGACCAATTCTATTTTCCCTTTTGCAACATTATCTCTTAGAAAGTGATGACGAACATCGATAGGCTTTGTCCTTGAGTGATTCACCGGATTTCTTGAGATATTGATAGTACTTGTATTGTCGCAATAGATTGGAATCTTTTCACAATTGATAGAAAAGTCTCTTAAAGTTTGAATCATCCATAGGATTTGAGCGCAACAGCTACCAGCTGCTAAGTATTCTCCTTCAGCAGTAGATAATGCAACAGATGTTTGTTTTTTGCATTGCCAAGATACAAGACTTTCTCCTAGAAAAGCACACACACCACTTGTGCTTTTCCTATCAGTTTGAGACCCTGCATAGTCTGCATCACTATACCCAAAAAGATCAAAAGTATTTGTGATAGGATAAAATAAGCCAAGATCTATAGTACCACTTAAATATTTAAAAATTCTTTTAACGGCAGTTAAGTGAGATTCCTTAGGCTTGGATTGAAACCTGGCACAAACACACACACTATACATAATATCAGGACGTGAGGCAGTTAAATATAATAGACTTCCAATCATACCTCTATACCTTTTGACATCAACATCCTTACCATTCTCATCTGAAGTCAGCTTGCTGTTCAGGTTCATTGGAGTTGATTTCAGCTTGACATCCTTATAGCCAAATCTTTTTAGCAGATTTTTGGTGTATTTTGATTGATGCACAAAAATACCATCCTTGGTTTGCTTAATTTGGAGACCCAAGAAATAATTGAGTTCTCCCATCATGCTCATGTCAAATTCATTGTGCATGCATTTAGAAAACCACTCACACATAGATTCATTAGTAGATCCAAAATTATATCATCCACATATACTTGTACAATAAGAATATCTTTACCATTTTGCTTTGTAAATAATGTGGGATCGATTTTACCACGAATGAATCCATTTTTGAGTAGAAATTTACTAAGTCTTTCATACCAAGCTCTAGGGGCCTGCCTTAGACCATATAATGCCTTTTTGAGCTTGTAAACATAATCATGAAACTTCTCATGCTCGAATCCGGGAGGCTGTTTGACATAAACTTCCTCATTCAGCACGCCATTTAGAAAGGCGCTCTTGACGTCCATTTGATATAGCTTGATTTTCTTGTAGCATGCATAAGCAAGAAGCATTCTAATTGATTCCAAACGAGCAACAGGAGCATAAGTTTGATCAAAGTCGATTCCTTCTTGTTGATTATAGCCTTGAGCCACAAGCCTAGCTTTGTTTCGCGTGACGGTACCAAACTCATCCACTTTGTTCTTAAAGACCCATTTGGTTCCTATGATAGAAGCATCTTTTGGTGGTTCTACAAGTTCCCAAACATCGCATCGTTTGAATTGATTTAGTTCCTCTTGCATCGCCATGATCCAATTTTCATCTTCTAAGGCTTCCTTGATATTTTTAGGTTCTTCTAGAGCAAGAAAGGTAGCAAAAGCACAAAAATTTGCTCTTCCTCTTCTTGTGGTAATTTTATCAGACAAATCACCAATGACAAATTCAGGAGGATGATTCTTTACAGTTCTTGTCGCCTTTGGTAGAAAATGTTGAGCAATTTCTTCATGTGAGACCTTCCCTTTCTTTGCTGGTCTAGACTGATCTTCTCCATCATATATAGGCATCTTATGAGTGGATCTTGAGCCTCTAGGACCATCCAAAGTCATTCTAGCCATTTTTTCAGTTGTATTATCAACTGGATTTTCCACTTCAGCTTGCTGACTTGAAGATTCAGCTTGCTGACTTCCAGTGTCTTCAGTGTTGTTGGCTTGCTGACTTGATCCAGTGACTTGAGGTTGAATAATATCTTCTTTACCTGTAAATTCTTCCTCATCTCTTGGTAGATCATTGTTAGGTTCTTGAAAAGTAACATCAATAGATTCTTCAACTATACTTTTATCAATATTATAAACTCTATATGTTCTACTAGTTAAAGAATAACCAAGAAAAATTGCTTCATAAGATTTTGCATCAAATTTACCATCATTACCAATTGTCTTGAGCACAAAACACTTTGAACCAAAAATCTTGAAGTAACTGATATTTGGCTTCTTTTTTCTCAGTAATTCATATGGAGTTTTGGTCAGAATGGGTCTGATTATGACTCTATTCAGCACATAGCATGCTGTATTTATTGCTTCCGCCCAAAAACTTCTAGGAATCTTGCTTTCTTGAAGTAAAGTCCTTGCAGTTTCTTGAAGTGACCTATTCTTCCTTTCTACCACTCCATTTTGTTGTGGAGTTCTTGGGGTAGAAAATTCATGAGTGATTCCTCTTTCTTCACAATAAGAAATGAAGTCCTTGTTGATAAATTCACCTCCTCTGTCACTTCTTATACCTACAAGTCTTGTATTCAACTTATTCTCAAGCAACTTGATTAGTTTTACAAATTCATCAAAAGCACAATCTTTAGAGCTAAGAAACACTACCCATGTAAATCTAGAATAATCATCCACAATTACAAAGCCATATTGTTTACCTCCAATGCTCTTATAAGATTCTGGACCAAATAAGTCCAAATGCAGAAGCTCTAAGGGTTTAGATGTAGATACCATTTTCTTTGATTTGTGAGTACTTCTAATCTGTTTGCCCAATTGGCAAGCTGAACAAACCTCAGTTTTGACATACTTTAGCTTGGGTAGTCCTCTGACTAATTTCTTGCTTGATAATTTGTTGAGCAAGTCCATGTGAGCATGTCCCAATCTCCTATGCCAAACATGTGGGTCATTATCCATTGCAGCTAAACAGCAAGCTGTTTCCTGCAAATCGAAGTCCAAAATATATATATTTCCTTCCCTTCTAGCAACTAGGGGGACTTTGTTAGTACCAATAGTAATAATACATTTATCAATACCAAAATTAACATTATGACCATCATCAAACAATTGAGTAACGCTAAGCAGATTATAAGTAAGCCCTTGCACATATTGTACTTTATCAATTGAAATACCACTATTACCAATAGAGCCGGTACCAAGTATTTGAAGAGTTTTGCTATTTCCAATGTTTACTCTTCCTCCCTTTTTCTTATTAAGACTTAGAAACTGAGATTTATCTCCACACATGTGCCTTGTGCATCCGCTATCTAAAATCCATTGCTTTGACTTTACTTTAACAGCGAGGCACATCTACAAAATACAAGAAAAACAACTCAATGTTTTGGTACCCATATAGGTTTGGGTCCAGTTTGGTTAGTAGCAAGAATATAAAGCACATTTAAATCATGTTTCTTGATCCACATCTGGATCACTTTTGGTGACTGATTTTGGTTTCTTTGTTTTCTGCCAAACTGATGGTAAGCTGTTTGTTGTCGATCAGAGCCCTGTTGGTAAGCTGACTTCTGTCGATAAGTCTTATTATGAGAAGATTCTTTGTTTTTCTGATTGACTTGAGAGGTACAGTGTCTTTCAAGATGTCCTTTTCCTCCACATTTGTTGCACGTCTTCCAAGGCATGGCATAGTTGTAAGGTATGCCATTTCTTCCTTCATACTTGATGTTTTTGTCCTTTTTGTTGGAGTTCATTCCCAATCCTTCTCTGTCCAATGGAGCATTCGTGTTTTTCATTATTGATTTTAGGCCTTCTTCTCCTTGGATAAATGTTCCCATTCCTGACTTGAGATCCTTCACTTTCTTTTCAAGAGTTATGATCACTTCAGCTTGCTGACTAATGGTTTCAGCTTGCTGAGAAGCCATTTCTCTTGTTTTTGAGGATTCTGCTTGGTTTGATTTCATCAACTTGTAGGATTCCAAAGCTACAGCCTTTGCTTTGTTATCTGATCTGAGCTCCTTGATTTCTTCAGTTAAAACATTGTTCCTCTTTTGAAGTACTTTGATAATAGCATCAGATTGACTATTTTTAGCCATTAATTCCTTGATCTCAGTGGCCTTGTTTGATGAGGTTGCATCCCATTCTTTCATTTTGGGCATCAAATCTTGAATTATGTTAGACATACATGCATTCTTCTCAGACAGCTTGCTGATTTCAGCTTTAAGAGCCATATACTCTTCAATGGTTACACTTTTGGGTTCCTGCATGGTTAGTGAATCTAACATAGCATCATCTGAAGATACATAATTATTAAGAGAATTTACCTCACTCTCATCATCTTCAGAATCAGTTTCGGCATATACTCCTTCAGAATTTCCTGGAGTAGATTTATTTTCAAGTCCAACATGTGCTAAGTTCACCATTTCTTCACTTGAATCATCACTGGAATCTGAGTCATCATCACTCCAAGTCAGTAGAGCCTTTGATTTCTTGTCCTTATATCCAGCATGTTGTCTTGACTTTAGCTTGTAGCAATCCCTCTTGTAATGACCTATTTTTCCACACTCAAAGCATGTCTGCTCCTTTGAGTTTTTAGATAATTTCTTGCTATTTGAGAATCCACCTTTATCTTTCTTCAATCTGTTCTTGGCCTCAATCAGCTTCTTGATTTTCCTTGAGATAAGTGCAATTTCTTCATCAGAATCATCATCAGAATCAGTTGGCTTGCTGTCTTTAGATTGAAGAGCCATATTCTTCATTTTGGTAACTGGAACTTTAGTACTCGAACTTTCCATCTGACTTTCATTTATTTTGCTTTCAAATTGCTCTAGTTCAGCAAATACCGCCAAGTGATCCATAGTATCAATGAGTGGAGAAGATTCCAATGAGGTAACTTTTGCTTCGTAGATAAAGGGTACGACACTTAAGACTTTCATGTTGATTTCTTCTCGAGGAATCTTTTTGCCAAGTCTTTCCAGAGAATTTATGGTGACTTGAAATCTAGCTTGACTCTCTCTGATTGTTTCTCCTTCTTTGAGCTTGAAATTCCCAAACTCATTCATCAGCTTGCTGAGTTTCACTTTCTTTAGAGTTTTTGATCCTTCATGATAATTCTCCAAAGAATCCCACATTTCCTTAGCTGATTCGAGTGAAGATACTTTATCATATTCAGCTTGGTTTAAGCCATTCATCAGAGTATTAATTGCTTTTCCATTGTAGCCAACTTTAACTAGTTCATCAGGAGTAAGATCATCAACATCCTTTGGCTTGCTATCTTTATCGAGAAAGACATATGGACCTTTCTGAACGACTCTCCAAACAAGTGGATCCCTGGATAAATGATTCTTCATGCTTCCTTTCCACCAGTAATAGTTGTTCATGCCCGTAAGAAGAGGAGCCCTAAAATCAGATTTTCCTTCGGGATAATTGTCAGCCATTATGATCGAATACTTTTCCTGTCACAGAAATATTAGTATACCACGCTCTGATACCAAATGAAAATGCACACCTAGAGGGGGGTGAATAGGTGTATATGGCTAACTAATACCAATTTTAGTAATTACCAAAAATGGCTTGTTGTTTACAAATTATGCAGACTTAAATGGCACGCTGACTGTTACTAATGCAGACACAAATGGCACGCTATTTATAACAAAATGCAGAATAGTAAGTAAGACAGAAAGGTAAAGAACACAATAAACTTTTAGCTAGGTTCGACCCCTAATCTCTATGGTTTACGTCCTGGTCCCTTACCAACTTGGTAAGAGAATATATTATTGATCAAAGATAATAACTATTACAAGAACAATAATATACCACCCTTCTACCCGGTTGCTGACGAATGGCTTGCTGAACACCTGTTATAGAACTTGCTCTCTAAGCTATACATCCTAAGTACACTTCTCTAGCAACGTTAACTAAACCCTTGTTCCCTAGCCAATATGTCCAACAACTAATGATTACAAATAGAACAATACAAATCAATAAAGTGTTTACAACTCAAAACTATGAACCCTCAAAGATATAGTACGTATATGGTATATCAAGAGCTCAAGAATATATTTGAATATAGCAAAGTAAAAACTGAGTTGAGTGTGTTCTTGTTGTGCTTGAAAACCCCGTAGAAAAAGACACAAGAACCGATTTAAATAGCTTCACAAACAACGTTCAAAAATCAAACAATCAATTTACCAACGTCTAGAATCCAATTCTAACGTTCAATTGGTTGGAGTGATTTTAGTAACGTCTTTGTGACCGTTTGACAGTGGGATTGAAAGAAGTAGATCGATGAAAAACAAACCCTTGCGTTTGTGTGTATAGAAAACATATATAGGAGTTTTGGGAAGATACAATCTTTTTTAAATAAGGTAAGCTCCTATAATTTTGAAACCAATTATTAAAAAGATTTTGATAGAAGATTTTGAGCTCTTAATATATTATGTACGTATTTAAATCTTAGAGGAGTCCTCACAATATATCTAATCAAGTTTCTTGAAATAGATCCATGATTCCCGAACTTGATAGATTCTGAGCAGAATAACTTGGCTTGCTGTTTGTATGACAAGATATGAAGAATGGCTTGCCATCCATCGTCTGTCAAGTGCAGATGGCTTGCTGATTTAATGTTTTGTTTACTCAAATAGTAAGTACCCTGCAAAAACAAGTTAGCACAGAACAATATTGCATGCTGTTTTATATCTACTATAAGCTCTTAGCTTGCTGTTTGTGATCATCAAAACCTAAGGAGTATCAGTACTTACCCTGGTAATCTCTTTCTTCAAATCTTTCATGTACATGTTATTATCAGGGTTAGCACTGCTAAAAGATTTCAATACCTTTAAGAATTGAACATCATTGTTAGAAGACTTCTGGGGCTTTGCAAATAACTCCCTAGCTTGATCCCATCTTTCTCCAAGCTTTAGCTTGATATCCAACCTCCTATCCTTGACTTGAAGACTGTGAAGACTTTGTTTGACTTCATGCTCAGCCTTTTGAACTTTAATCTTCTGGGAGATGATATCAGCTACCCTTGCATTCTCTTCTTCTCTCTTCCTTATTTCTGCCCGTTGCTTGAGAATCTCTCTTTCAAAGGCAGGATCTGGATTGTATAAATCATCTTGATCATCCCAGTCCTCCACATTTACTCCTTCTCCTTCACCACTAGCTGCTTGATCACTATCATACATTGGATCACCTTGCTCACCTTGATAAACAAACTCATCATCAGGTAGCACACCTTCTGGATCAACAGCTATTCCTTTCCCCTTATCTCTCACTCCTACTTGAGCAGTAGCAATTCCCTTGCCTTTATCTTGTACCTTCGACCCTCCATCTTCCCCACCCTTATTCTCCCCCTTAGTTGAGGAATCCTCTACAGATTTAGAAAGTGGAATAGTAGGAACCTCTTCAGCATCTCCAAAGAACTTTTTCTGTTCAACAGTAGGCGAATGTGATGTCTTGATCATGAAATATAAGTGTCTCATCCCCTGCTTTACGAAATCTACCTCCTCATGGACAGTTGACTTCAAAGAATGTAAAGATGATGAAAGTGAAGCAACTTCCCTTTTAGTGTCTTGAATGTATTGATGAGAAACGGAAAGTTGTTGAACTTTAGGAACCAGTGAGGTCTTCAGATTGTGTACCACATTTTGTAACACACCCAGCTGATTGTCGACAGAGCTGGAAGACGAAGTCCGTGCAACCAGTTGTGCTTTGTAAAAATCATTTTCCACCTGGGTGTCAACCAACTTTTTCTCGAGTTCAGCTATCTTAGCTAACAACAGAGCAGTGTTTGTGTCAGTGTGTGCACTCACCTCAGTTTCTCTCGGTGGTGTTTCACTCACCTCACGTGCTTGTGTTTCGCTCAGTGTTTGGTTCTGTTTACTAACCACTAGCTGTTTATCCTTGTCAGTTGCTGATGTACCTACATTTAAAATCACCATAGCCCCTTCTGGAGAGGTCACTGGTGGTGCAATGGGAGTTTGTGAATCCCTTTCCCTGGTAAAGTCCAAAAAATCATCCGAAATTGAAAACTGAATTGCTTCAGGGATGGACTTACCAGGTTGCCCTTCACTTTCTCCAGTTAAAACTGCGAGTGAAGAATCCCTTAAGGGAGCCAGAGATGTTTCCTATGGGAGGGGAGAAAATGATTCTATTTGATTTGGCAAAGAATCAAATTTTCCCTCTGAAGCCTGTGAAGGCTCTTCTACCGTAACTATGGTAGGCACTGTTTCATGAAGCATCCCTATGTGCTTTCCTTCTTGAGTGTCCTGTGTACGAGTTTCTATTATTTTTTCAGAAGTGTTTGCCTCCATTGTGGTTAATGGAAGAGTACTTAACTCTGTACAGAATGCCATGGCCTGATGGCGAATTTCAATAGAACCATCCTGTTGAGAGGATGTGTCTAGTAACTGTTCATTGGCCTTTTGAGAATCTATATCCTGTTGAGAGGATACAGACTGGCTAACAGTTGCCTCAAGGTATGTTCTTCTCTTCTTTAGTGGAGGAGGCAGAGCTGTGGGATCACTCACATTAACATCTACTTCAACTTCTTCTCTCAATCTTGTTGTAGCAGGTTGTTCTAGGGGAACGGTCAATGGATTTGACTCTGTGTGTGGCTCTATGACCGGGGACAGAGGTTGTGGTTCTACAACCCCTTGGTCAATCCTAGGAACCTCTTGGGTTAATGGAGCAGAAGAGAGAGGATATATTACCTGAAGTGGAATGGTGTTGGGAGGCGCCATTGAAGTTCCAGGTGACGAGGATCCAACCACTGGATGTTCAATAAATAATAGTGGTAACTGTGGTTGAAGAATCTCTTGCAGATAAGAGTGTGGAACTATTGGTCTCATTCCAGATTTAGGATTAGTGGACAAACTAAAGTATATAGCAGGATTAGTGTGTGCGGGGACTTGAAAAGGAGTGTTTTGGAAAAATGTTTTATGTTCATCAGAAAGAACATGATTTAACACTAGAGATAAGAAACGAGAATAGAAGCATCTAACTTTCTTCCCAGTTTCAATGTCTCTAGGGTAATTGAAAATCCTCCTTATCAAGAGATCCCATACAAGTGTCCCTATGTCCAATCTGACATTGAAAACAGCAACATAGGCAATGTTTTGTAAAACAGAAGTGATGACTGGAAAGTTGTTCTTGGTAGAATTACTAAAAACTTTGGCTAGACAGTCAAAAAATAAATCCCACTCACAAGCTAGATTAGCCTTATTCAGACGAGGAAGAAAAATATTCTCTTGGTAATTAATACTAGAGAAAAATTGAACTAACTCGTCATCAGTAGGAAATCCAACAAGATTATCAATAGGAAAATGAAGTACTTGACAAAAGATCTCCTTAGTTACTGTGTACTGACGATCAGAAATAGTGAATGTGAAAGATTGCATATCGTCATCAACAACAGCAGTTAAACATAATAGACGAAGGGGTTCAATCTTTAAATCAACAGAAGCAGTGATAGCATAGCTAACAATTGATTGTTCATTTAAAAATCGAATCCACGGCCTAAAACGTTCAGCAGAACACATAAGGGGATCACAATAGCCAACGTAATTATTATAACGCTCAATAACAAACTCAGCAGCCATTGAAAAGAAATAAATAAAGCAAAAGGATTTACTTAATCTGAAAGATTGAAAATCAGAAAGAATTATAAGATTAATTCGAAATAAATTTCAAATTAATAAGAAATTCCATAGATTTTAAAACAAAATCCACCAAATTAAATAAATAAAGCAGCAATTAATAATAATATTAGACAGGGAAGAAATAAACTGCCAAGTAATTCACAAGAAAAATTTGCAATAGTTCGTTGTTCTAGGAATAAAACCCAAACCAGAGCAAAGTTAACTAAGTAAATACTTGAGTTAAAAAAATGTGAGCAAAAGAACTTGAAGTGAACTGGTATTTATAGGAGTGGGTTCTGCTGGGCTCGGTATGACCTATGGGCAGGTCATACCGAGAAAATACTAGAGGTCATACCGAGCAAAACACCATCAGACCTTAGGTCATACCGAGAAAAACCTAAATAAAAACTGAATAATTAACAACAATTAAATCAAAAATCAGTATGACCTGGAGATAGGTCATACCGAGACTCAAAATGACCTGGGATAGGTCATACCGAGTATACACAACAGAAAATAATCAGAAAATAAAATAAAAAGATAGTATGACCAAAGTAGAGGTCATACCGAGTTTTATCAGAAAAGAAAAATAATAACAGAAAAATAAACAGGAAATAAAATTGCAGAAAAACTGTTTATGAATACTATTATATAATAGACGAAACATTAAAAGTTTGGTTGGTCGGTATGGTACGTTGTGATTTTACTTAATTGTCTTTACTTAACTATAATTCGTGTTTTTACTTAATTAACCTTACTTATTTATAGAAATATATTATTAAATAATAATATTACCTATTTATAACCAATTATATTTTTCACCTAAAATACATTATTTTTTCTATTTTTTCTAACAAATTTCCCTACTTTTTTTTTCAAATATATGACGGGCAATTACCTTTTCTAACTAAAACATGTTAGTTTTTCTATTTTTTCTTATTAATCCTTTCCTTTTCCAAGAATATCATGGACAAACCTTTAATTATTTATTTTTAAACCTATTTTAATATTATAATTTTTTAAATTTTTTTTTACCTATTTTAACATGCCTACTTATTTTTCTTAACAAATGCAATTATTAAAAATATTAAAATATAAATAATCAAATACCTATTTATAACCAATTACCTTTTCAGCTAAAACACATTATAGATTTTTTCTAACAAAATCCCTCATTTTCTAAATATATCACGGGAAATTGCCTTTTTCAATTTACTTTTTCTATTTTTCTCACTAAAATCCATTTTTTTCTTAAAATATCACAAGAAACCCTTTACTTATTTATTTTAAAACGTATTTAAATATTTTAATTATTAAATTTTAAAACCTCATTTTCCAAAAATATCACAGACATTTAACTTTTAAACTAAATATCTGTTACATTTTTTATTTTTCCTTACTAAAACCTCTCTTTTTCCAAAAATATAACGGGCAACCCTTTACTTATTTATTTTAAAATCTGTTTTAATATTTTTAATTAATTAAAAGTGTTTAGCTATTTTAACATGCCTACTTATTTTTTTAACAAATACAATTAAAAAAATAATAATAAAATAACAATTAACAATCTGTGCATCGCACGGGTTTTAAGCTAGTATATATAAAAAATATTTACATTACAACTAGAAAAAATCACAGAATATTCTATAAATCCTAGAAAAATATGCAAAAAAAATGATAAAAGTGCATTAAACTAATATAAACTTGCAGAAATATTTAAACAACAATATTTACAATCTGAAAAATACCTAAATAATTCTAAATAAATATATTTTCAATAAAAATACATTTCTCCACTTAAAAAATATGAGAAAAATATTTTTAAAGAAAATAAAATATTCAGAGCTATTTAAATTTACAAGCATGTAATATTAAATGAGAATTGGCAATAAATATCATTTAAATGACAAGAGAAAATGAATTTTTGAAAGAACAAACATGACAGAGATATTGTTAATCACTAAGACTGTTTAACATACCCAATTTACCAACTAACTTGATAAATGTGGATTCGTCAACAGATTTAGTGAATATATCTGCAGTCTGTTCTTCTGTGGGTACAAAGTGTAACTCCACAGTTCCATTCATGACATACTCTCTGATAAAATGATACCTGATATCAATGTGCTTCGTTCTCGAGTGCTGCACAGGGTTGTTGGAGATTGCTATGGTACTTGTATTATCACACAAAATGGGAATTTTGTCTAATGCAAAGCCATAGTCCTTTAATTGATTCCTAATCCATAAGATCTGAGCACAACAACTTCCAGAATTCCTGCTACCTTGCCTTGTGATAACCTCTGAGTTGGATTCTGGAATTCATTAGCAGCCATCATCTCAATCAGCTCATACGCTTCCTCGTAGCTTTTAGCCCAAAGAGCTCCACCTGATGCCGCATCAAGCATTGGTCGTGATTGACCTCCCAAACCATTATAGAAACAATTGATCACCATCCAATCAGGCATTCCATGATGAGGACACTTCCTAAGCATCTCCTTGTAGCGCTCCCAAGCTTCACATAAAGTTTCTCCAGAATGCTGTGCAAACTGAGTAAGAGCATTCCTGATTGCAGCTGTTTTAGCCATAGGGAAGAATTTAGTGAGAAACTTCTGAGCTAGATCCTCCCATGTAGCAATAGAACCTGCTGGTAGAGAGTGCAACCAGCCCTTAGCTTTATCCCTCAGAGAAAATGGGAAAAGTCTCAGCTTCACAGCATCTCCCGACACTCCGTTGAACTTGAAGGTGTCGCAAATCTCGATGAAATCCCTAATATGCATATTAGGATCTTCCGTCGGAGCACCCCCAAACTGAACTGAGTTCTGTACCATCTGAATCGTGCCAGGCTTGATTTCAAAAGTATTAGCTGCAATAGCCGGCCTGACAATGCTAGATTGAATGTCATTAATTTTCGACTGAGAATAGTCCTTCAAAGCCTTCGTTTCTGCTGCTGGTTCTCCCATAACTAGATTCAATTCAAGTGATTCCTTACGAGATTGAGAACGTGTTCGCATACACGCTCACTAAAGTACCTGAAACTCACAAAACAAAGTAAAATTGATGAAAGAATAATCCGAGTCAGTGAACGCTAACGACTACTGATGACAAGCACATAAACTATATATATAACACCGAATCCCCGGCAGCGGCGCCAAAAACTTGTTCGCACAAAATCACGCAAGCGTACGCGGTCACAAGTAATATATGAATAAGTAGAGTTCGTTCCCACAGAGACTGCTTTGGTTACTATAGTTATGCACTTATGCAACAATGTATGGCTATTGTTCAATGCTAAGACAAGTAAAAAATTTGTGTTTGGATTATCTAAATTAACTAAGCAAATTACCAAGACTATAATTAACTAAAGAGATTGCTTTCAAATTACTTATGAGAATAAAACATGGGATCCTAACTTCATTAAATACTTCATCTAGAGTTTTATGTCTTTAATCAATGTATGTGACGGTTATGATAACTAATCGGACAACACGAAATCAGTACACGCTACCTTTCAGTATACGTATACCAAACCACTCAAACATCCACAAAACAGATAGAAGTTGAGTAGACACCAATTATGCTTAGACCCTATATGTCTATAAGATTTGAAAACATAACGGTTTAACGAGCAAGTTATCCATTCAGATTACATAGGGCAGGTAAGATGGTTAAAATCACGTACGAATCATGCATGACAAACATACATAAACCTATGCTAGCATGGCAAGTTCTAAACCTCTATATCCACTTTCGCAATCAATAGAGATTAACAAACAACTTAGATGTTAGCTACGCATCCAAGAAGAATAAGCACAACCAAACTAGGATATCAACAAATCATCACACACACATCTTTAAAACAATTAACTACTAAAATCCATAAATAAATCCGTTAGAACCCCACGACAACGATTAGTTCATAATAGAACCGTTCATCATCGTGGGTTCTGATGAAAACATGATAGTAAATATGTCTGGAATACTAAATAAAAGTACTAGGGTTTATGAAGAAACAAACGAGAATCCAAAGTATCGCCTAATTAGAAGAATACAAAGATAAGTTGAAAACTAGATCTTCGTAATCAGCCGTCTTCTTGTTCTCCTCACCGGTGGATGGATCTGTATGTATGTATATCAATATATCTCTGTATATCTGTATCTCTCAGATCTGATGTTTATATATATATCCTCAAATATTTTAATGCCTTGAGGAAACTACAATTACGTTTCCTAAACTGATTCTGTTTTACAAGGAAAATTCGTAGCTGACTTTTCTTCAGTAATTATGGGACTTTCCTGAAGTAATTTGATAATTGGACCACTTTAGAATAAAAGATATTTTTATTATCTTCGCGTGGGCTGTTAAATCGTCCAATTCTGACTTCTAGATCTCAAGATATGACCCAAACAGTGAATTATGTGCATGCAACAAATCCGAATTTTCTTCTAATAAATTTCCAAATTAAGCTCTTTATTCTCCAATCCTTCCAAGTTTAGGATTTCCTTGCATCCTACAATAAAACATTAAAATTTATTAAATAAATATCCAATTAACTGCAAAATATAATAAATATGAGGAATAAAATCATATAAAATATATATAAATATATACTCTATCAAACATCCCCACACTTAGCATTTTGCACGTCCTCGGGCAAATAAAGAAATAAAAATAATAATAACTAATAGGACCACCACTTTCGTAGATGACACGATTGCATTGAGCATATGCAACAAGCCGTTAAACCCCTAGGCAGCCCTAGTAGGACGAGTTTTGTCTCGTGAGGGTTTATAGATGATATACCCACAAAATCAAATATTTTCAACCACCAAATCTCTCAAACATGCAACATGTCATAGTACTCCACACATTGTAAATCTCAATCACATATCAACCTAAAAGTGTCTGAAAGTACAAGTACTCTCACTTTAAGCATCATTAACACAAAATAATCCAAGTATGCACACAATGTCTAGATAGACAAAAATATCATGAGATGGACATCAAAGTCGCATTCAACAAGTAAGCATGCTATGGATAGAATCTCACATTGCTCTCACTTCACACAAGTGTATGGGTATAAGTGTATCGCTCAAGTTCAATCAATGTACTCATGTGCTACCATATGCTTGGTTGTCCACCAAATCTCCACTACCTCGTATATATGCATACATGAATCAAAAGGTCTTCGTTAAAGGTTGTAACGGGGCTTAGGTACGGGGTAGAATATCAAAGAACCAGGCTAACAAGTGGCTAAACTTGATAACTGATAGAGCATAATGTTCACTTTTAATTAAAGCACCCAATATGAAACTTAGATCATGTAAAAGTTGATCAAGCTTTCACAAGCATTAAACTTCCAAGTACTTATAGCCCATGTACTTTCCCACTTTCACATTGTATCAATCAAATGAACACACTCTACTTGATTTTCCTCTTGCTCATAAATTTTTTTTTCTTTTTTTTTTAAAGTCAAGTCATTCTCCAGTAACCAAGGGCAGTGAAAAGTCACCAAGAATGTACTTAATACCAGCACACATGGATCGTCCCTTTAATATGATATTGCACTTGCCACCCATTGATCTCAAATGAGTACTTAATACTTGTTTACAACTTTCATACCATATTGTATCCCACCAAGATGTAACACTTTAACCAAAAGAAATCCCCACACTAAATATTCACCAACCCATAAATTGAATCAATATGCTCTACCAGATAAATCAAGACAAGAATAAATAAGTAGGCTAAAAAGTTTTAGAGTGGTGATATACGAAAGAGACGGGTATAAGCTCAAAGGGGTTCACTAAGGATTATGGCTCTAACAGGGAATCTAGAATCAAGCTCAATCAACTTTACATGGCCAATCACCAGGTGTGGGGTCTCATCCTTGGAATGTAGGAATAAAACCCATGTATATTTTGAAAAGTCATCAACAATCACAAGTGCATATTGTTTCTTTGACATGGACATCACATTAACTGGACCAAACAAATCCATGTGCAGTAGCTGAAGTGGTTCAGTTATTGATGATGTGTCAGTGCCCTTGTGAGAAGCTTTCTTTGACTTTCCTTTCTGACATGCCTCACACAGTCCTTCCTGTGTAAATTCCATCTGAGGCAAACCTCTAACCAATTCCCTCTTGACTAAAGAGTTCGTGGTTTTGAAGTTAAGGTGAGACATCTTCTTGTGCCATAGCCAACTTTCATCTGATGAAGCTTTAGCATAAAAACAATTAACTTCATCTTGGGATCCTGAGTGAAGATCAGCTATGAACAAGTCACCTTTCCTTACTCCTTGAAGAGCAGGCTTTCCATTCTTCTTGTGAAGGATCTGACACTTCTCTCTTTCAAAGGAAACAACATATCCTCTGTCACAGAAATGACTGATGCTGAGAAGATTGAACTTCAGACCTTCCACAAATGATACATCTTCAATGATAACATTTCCAAACTTCAAACAGCCATATCCTTTCGTAATACCCTTGTTGTTATCTCCAAAGGTAACTACTGGGCCAGCTTTCTCAACCAAATCTGATATCAGTGCTCTATCTCCGGTCATATGCCTTGAACAACCACTGTCAAGAATCCACATAACACGGTTTACCTGTTTAACTCCCTGCAATATCAAATTGATTAGTCCTTCCTCGGAACCCAAACTTGATTGGGTCCGGCATACTTAAAGAACTGGCCTTTGTCGGGCAAAACAACATCTTTAACCTTAACTACATAAACCTCTTTAACAAAAGAGCGTTTCCATTTATAGCCAGCCTTAACACATTTCTGAGTAGGCTTAGGAATAAATGGATCCACTCTAGTCTTTAGAGGACTAGTAGTCTTAGCTTTAACATGCTTCTTATTATTAACATGTTGACGTGGAGCAGTCTTATCACTAGATACATGCTTACTATTAAAATAAGCATACATAACATTGAAAGCACAAGACATGCACTTAACCACACCACATGCTTTATGAGAAAGATTAATAGCAGGCATGTTGGTTCTACAGTTGTTTTGATCCAACTTATGGATATCTGATTTAGTCTCTGTTGTTGAAACAACTTTGACTGGTTTGTAAGATACACACTTGTTGGACTGTTCAACTTCAAAAGCAAGATCTTCTTCATGAATCTCCTCTTTAATGATGATAGAATATTCATTCCGAGGTTCTCCTTGGGACTCTCTAAAGAAAGGTGTTTCAATACCCATAAGCACATATGGTATACCCCTTTCTTCAGCACTGACTCTATTAGGGGTATTTATGCTTAATTTACCAATAGACTCATTATAGTCATACCCTATTCCTATGGTCTGACTAATACTTTGTTTATTGATAATTTCTTTAGCAGTCTTACAAGAGCTGAAATAGGCATTAACTTTGGTCTTAAGCTCACTAATCTGATCCTTGAGAATGGTTTCCAGTTGAATATAACATTTAACCCTATTCTCAAGAAATGCTATTTTCTCAGTAAGTTCATCCTGATTAACATGCACTAGTTTTAATTCTTTTACCTCCTGTTCAAGAGCTGTATTCAAAAGAATTATTCTATCATTTTCAGTGCGTGCACAAGAAATAGTACCACTAAGATGGCGAATCATTTCAGTGTCAGTGAACTTTATCTCTGACATGTATGTTGATGAAGTGCTTTCCTCTTTAGCCATTAAAGCAAGGTTTCCAATCTCACCTGCTTCTTCATCACTGTCAGTGTCATCCCAACTCTTACCTTCAGCAACATAGGCTTTCCCAATCTTGTTCTTCTTGCTAGAATCAAATGTGTTTCTTGTCACTTGCTTTGGCTTTCTGCACTCAGTAGCAAAGTGACCCAACTCATTGCAATTGTAGCATCTGATTGTGCTCCTATCCATAGTTCCAGTTTTGTAGCCACCCCTTGTGCTACTTGAAAAGGAAGATCCACCTCTCTGAAATCTGGGCCTGAACTTAAGATTGGGATTCCTCTTGAATCTGAACTTCCCAAACTTCCTTACTGTTAGTCCCAAATGACCTAACAGAATTGTAGAAGGGGGGGGGGGGGGGGGTTGAATACAATTCTAGATATTTTCTTGAACTTGAAATTAAATAATGAAAACTGAACTGATTAAATAAAAACACAAGAAGTAAATAATTCAGTTGGATTGTTTGATGATCCAACTGAAGTGTTTTTATTGAGGAAATAATCTGTGATACAAAGATGTACACAGCTGCTCAGTTACAAGAATGTAGAGAAGTATGCTCTCAAAGATAGCTAATACAATCTGTTTGTTTTTCTTCTCTTACTTCTAAAGTAACTGCTACACTTGGTTATATAAACCCAAGTTTACAACTCTATTTTTGGCTACACTAAAAGTACAATGAGTAACCACCAATAGTTTGCTTTTCATCCCTTTGTCCAGTGGTTCTTGAGTATCCTTGTCTTTTGCATATAATAATTCATTCCAAGAACCCAATTGGAAACTGAGATGTTTCCTTATTTCCAATGTCCATTTTAATGGTTTCCAATGCACTGTACCCTTCTACATCACCTTTTGAGCAGTCAGAGAACTGTCACTATCACTTTGTCAACTATTCAGAAAAGAAACAATGATTCGTTGATAGTAGGGAGATGTGTTTCGTTGATAGCTTTATTCTTCATTCCGTTGATAGTGTATTCCTCGTTTCGTTGATAGAGTAATCTTCATTCCGTTGATAGAGTAATCTTCAATCCGTTGACATGTCTTCACTTAGGCAAAATTACAAGGCATAATATATTTACAATTCACCAACCTATTTTGCCTATCTAGTACTTAGTCAACATGACTTAGAAAACCTATCTAATACCTACAACAAAATGCATATCAAACTATGAAGTATTGTACAATGCAGTTGCTACATCACTCATTTCGTTGATGAGCTTCCTGTCAACGGATTGCTGCAAAGCATACCATTCCGTTGACAGCTACAAATTACTTTACACAAATTCTACTAAGTGTTTTATGTTTATCATCAAGAACAACATATTCCTAACAATCTCCCCCAATTTATGACTGATAGAATAACAGCCATAAATCAAGAGACTTGATGATAACAAAAACACTCAGATACATCATAAATTACAAAAGTAGAAAATGCATTAAGCTTCATAATGTTTTAGACAAAATACAAGACTTACAAGACTAATGCCCAAAAGTGCTCCTCTAGTCTGAGCAAATGATTCATTTGTGTCTCCTTTTTGGCATAGTCTTCTTCCCTCTCTTAGAGTTGTTTTCCTCAATTTGGACCTGTAGCCTTCTGTAAAAGATCTTCTCTTCTTCATCTTGATCACCAAGCATGGATTGCATAAACTTTAGAGTTTGATTACATGCCTTATCCAGCTCGTCTTCCATCCTGAAGAATCTTCTGCAATTGTCCTTGTCCTTAAATTCCATCATCCAGTATGGTTGAAGATGAATCTTCTTTCCTGTTTAGGGCACTCTAAGAATCCTGGGAAGAGCCTCAGGCTTGTTCCAGATAGCCTTTATCTGACAAATTTTGGAGACCACCTCAGACTTGGCTGTTTTAGTGAAGCCAAAGTCCTTCTTCAAGCATCTAAACACTAAGAGTAGTGTTTGATAGTCTTCTCCTAAAATTCTGTAGAGAGGCCACACTTGTTCTCTACCACCCTTGAATATAAAAACTAGTCTCTCATGCAATTTTTGAGAAGCTGCAATGTCCCTTACTTCCACCAGGTTGTCTATATCAAGATGTAATCTGGATTCTTCCCTGATGTCAACAATGTACATGCAGTCCTCTGGATTTGCAGGGGGTTTCTGAGGTTGTGGCTTTCTCACAAACACTGGTTTTGCCTTGACAGCCCTTTTCTTTGTCTTGATTGATTGATCCTTCTCAAATAGGAACTTTGGAAAGTAGGCCTCATCAAATTCAAGAGGCTCCTCTTTTGGCATTATTGGTTGATCATGAAAGTTGACAGGATGTGCAGGATCACAAGCCAGCTTTCCCTCAAGAGGTAGATCAACAGGAATTTGATGTGCAATTGTTGTGGGAGAATCTTGAGCAGTGTCCTGGGAATCATCTTTATCAAAGCTCAGATTCCTTTTAGCTCTAGCCTTTGGTTGCCTTACACTCTTCCTTTGCTTTCCAGCTTCCTTAGCTTCATCCTTAGCCTTTTCTTCCTATAGGGTTTCTTCATCTTCAAGTGATTGAGCAACTGCCAGTGCTTGCATTGCTGCCCTTTCAGATTCTTCAGCTTTGGCCTTAGCAAAATTTGGGTGACCAACCCAAATGCAAATTTCCTTGCTATCCCTGTAGATGATGGCCCTTTTGTTCCTTATGCTTGGATGATTGCTCTCTTTGCTATCAGTGATCAGCTTCCCTAGGACTTTGAACTCATCTGGCTTAGGTGGAGGATAAAATATCCTTGCAATGTTTTTGCCCTTGGGTTTGGCAGGTGATAATGGAGATATCCCTCTTGCATCCACATCCCTAAAGCATGAAGATTGCCCTTTCTCATTTCTTGAATCTTGAAAGACTCCATGTTGAAGGGGTTCTATAACATATGAACTCTTGAACTGTGGCTCCATTGATACTATCACCATTGCATTTGTTGATGGTTCTTTAGAGGTAGCTTGATCCGTTGATGGCTGATTTGTCTTTGAAGTTCCAGCAATTTTCTTGACCCTTGCATCTATGCTAGACCAGTGGTCTTGTATCTGTTTTGCAAGCTGAAGCCTCAGTGATGCTTGCTGAATTAGGTCAATGCCATCAAGCTTGTTTTACCCTGACTCCCCCATAGCTAATGGCTCTTCTAGTAAGGAAATGGCTGGGACCAAAACCTTTGTGATTTGTATATCAAGCTCCTTAGATTTCTCCCCATTTTTGTTATCATCAAGAGAGATGATAGGGAGTACCCGAGCTGCCAAAAGCTGAGTTAGGAGATGAGTCTGTTTCTCCTGTTCCTTTTGCATTTGAGAAAGTGTAGCCTCTACTTTGTCCACTCTAGAGGAAAGAGTCTTCAAAGATGAGGACGCTTCAGGTTCCTTGGAGAAAAACCTGTTCATCTTGGATACAGTGAGAGAGGGAAGCTTCTCATCAAGCCTCCTTGCTGTAGCATCCTTCAAGTTCTCAACAGAGTCCTTGATGTCCCTTGCTTCCATCCTGGTCTGCAACATTTGTAGCCTTTTAATCTCCAAGGAGTCCATAATGGCTTTGTAGAAAGGCTTGTTTTCAACACTAACAGATTCATGAGCCAAGGAGACTTCATTGTATTGTCTAGTGATTGCAGCATCCAGGTTGATTCTTCCATGACCATCCTGAGAAAGCCAGCTAGGTCTAGGAGGCACCATAGAAGTCCCAGTCTGTGAAGTAGTGGCCACCCGTAGATTGTCACCAAAGCTGTCCTCATCATCAGAAAGATCAAAGACACCACTAGCTGCAGCTCCTGGAGATAGATTGGTCAAGGCATCCTTTGCTCTTTGCATTGATGCAGTTGTATGAATTAGGTGTAGTGACCTCTCTGCCTCCACATTGCCCTGCTGAGCCGTAATTTGATAGGCTGGCACAGGATGAGTAAAGGTCTCAGGATCCAGAGAAATACTATCCAGAGTTTGTTGATAATGCTCTTGGAAAGTAAGTTCTCTTTCTCCCTCATTGACCCCCATGAACTCACTAGCAATGGTTGTTTCCTCCCTTATGACTCATGTAGTCCCTTCTCTCTCTCCACTCTTTTCTTTCATCATGGGCTCCCCATGGCTCACACCTCTCACACCCTCACCTTCACCTACTAAGGTGGTACACTCAACCTCTCCTTTTGCCTGGCTGGAAGAAATAGTCAGCCTCTCACTCTCATTCTCTCCTTTTGCCTGGCTTCAAGCCAGCCTCTCAGTTTCACTCCCTCTCAATCCTAAAAGTGTCTCAACTACCACCAGGTCATCTACACTAGTTGTGGAAACAACTTGATTTTCAATAAGAGGTGTAGAATGACCTATCAACGGAATGATAGTTTGAACTGTCAACGGTATGGATACCGTTGATGTAGAAACACTTGTCAATGAAAGAGGCTGTTTCGTTGATGAAGTCAATAAAGCATTTTGAGAAAGTGAAATTACAATTGAATCTGTGGTGATTGATATGAGATTGGGGTCCACAGATCCTCTTGCAGCTTCAGAAAAAATTGGTTGATGGCCCAACAAATCACTTAACAAGTGATGACCACCAGCTTCAGAGTGGGGCTTCTCCAAGATAAGAGTTGGAGAATCAGGAATAGATGAGTGGATCATGTCCACATCTAATGACTGAGTTGGTGAATTTTGTGTAGTTGGTTCAAGATTGATGTTTAGAGAATGGGACTGTAACCTCAGAGTAATAATAGGGGTTACATCAAACTGAATTTGTGAAACTGGAAGTGTTGCTTCCAGAGTGTGTGCACCCTGTGTACCCTTGGATTTTTGCTTCACTCTCCTTTGGTATTGGGAAAATGTAGACTGTGGGCTTGTAGTGTCCCTTACCCTCTTGGAGTGTGCTCTTGGAGGAGAGCTTGTTTCAATAATCACATCCTTTTGGGAGGATGCAACTAGACTTGTGTTTAAATCCATTTTACTCATTGTGCCTTGTTGGGAAGACACAATGGGGCTTGGCTGGGACACACTATCCTTTCCTTCCTTATTCTTGGGGTTTCTTTGATTTTCACCCCTTCCCTCACCTCTCACAACTCCAGAATCACTCCCCTTTGGTTGTGAAGTAGTTTTTGCAACAGGTGCCTTTTGAGAAGCACCTGAGGTTGGCTTGGAGGATTTCTTAGATTTAGGTTTTGCTGCTGGGGCAGGAGCCTGTTGGGACACAGCTACAGACTCCATAGCAACATGGGTGGGTGAAACAATAGAAGTAACAATTACACTAACAGGGTTAGATGTAGTTACCTCAATGATGGGCAGATACACCACTGGGACATCACCATTGTGGTTAAGTCTCAGTATATCTGTCAAAACCCTCTTCTCTTGCACAAAGCACTCAAACCTGGAAACAGGGTTAGAGATAACTAATGGTGCTGGACTAACATGATTAGCCAACATCATCAGAAACCTAGCATAATAGATATTCTTTTTCCTATTAGCCTTATCACCCAACTTAGCACCAATTTCATACATAAGTTGGGTGCTAAAGTTGTAATATCTATCAGTTAGGAGCATGGTTAAGAGAATCAACATAGAATTAGTTAATGCATCAAAATTGCTAATCTTTCTAGAAAAGACCTTAATGTATGCATCAGCTAAATAACTGTATTCCTTAACCAAACCTCTCCTAATAATCTTACCCAAATTATCAGTAGGCAAAGAGTAGTTTATAGAATTTAGCATGTTAATCATTTCAGTATATGTAGGCAAAGCATTACAGTTATTTTCAGGAATATGTAGACATGCTTGCAATACATCAGAATAAACTATATACTCTTTACCTTGAATGGTGAATTGTAGTGCGCAGTTTGTTCCACTATACTCACATGAGGTCCAAATCTCCTCGATTATCTCATTGTAGAGCGGAGTTGAGTGAAACATTGCATAGCTTAGCTTGCAATTCTTAATGAAATCCATCATCTTGAAAAAGATGCTATTCGGGCTTTCCTTGACAACAAAAGGAATGGAGTTGTTCTTTTCATAAATGAACCCTCCTGCTGACATAAGCTTGACTATGGGTGCCATTGTTGAGTGAAGAAAAGCTTCGAACTGAATTGCTTGTTAAAGAGAAGAAGAAAGAAAAGCCTTTGGAATTTTTGAGAACAGGTAAAAAAGAATTAAAGAAAATAGAATTTCTTAAATACTCCCCCAAAAATTCTCAGAAATTAAGTCCAATAATAAATGAAAATTACTGGATTGGCTTAAAAATATAACCTTTACAATTAAAATATTACCATGATTTATACTTACATGGGTGTATGCATAGATCGTGGTAAAGGACGTGTAATTTCAACGGTTGAGATTAAAAGCGCTATATCAACGAATCAGAATTGGCCGTTTAAGGTCCCGTCTATTTCGTTGATAAAGCTGCGTTTCGTTGATATAAAAGAGCTATCAACGAAACACCCAGAAAAATGCTAAGACTGTCAACGAAATGGTGCGTTTCGTTGACATAGTAATTTTGACTTAGAAAAAATTGCACTTTTTCCTGAGAAAATTAATTCACAGAAAAACATAGCAAATTTCTGGCTACATTGTAACTTGCAAAAATCTCAGAAATCATTAAGAGAAATTTAGCATACCTAGCTCACTTACTAATCTTGAGAATGTTGATTCATCAAGTGGCTTGGTAAAGATGTCTGCAAGTTGCTGTTCACTTGGAACAAAATGTAACTCCACAGTACCATTCATAACATGTTCCCTAATGAAATGGTACTTGATGTCAATGTGCTTGGTCCTTGAATGTTGTACCGGATTCTCAGTAATGGTAATGGCACTAGTGTTGTCACAGAAAATAGGAATTTTCTCAACTCTTAATCCATAATCAAGTAGTTGATTTTTCATCCATAAAATCTGTGCACAACAACTTCCAGCTGCAATATACTCAGCCTCAGCTGTGGAGGTAGAAACTGAGTTTTGTTTCTTGTTGAACCATGACACAAGCTTGTTTCCTAGGAATTGATAGGTGCCAGTTGTGCTTTTCCTGTCAATTTTACATCCTGCAAAATCTGCATCTGAATAACCAATTAGTTCAAAGCCAGATTCTCTAGGATACCAAATGCCAAGGTTTGGTGTTCCTTTGATATATCTGAAAATTCTTTTAATAGCAACTAAATGGGATTCCCTAGGATCAGCCTGAAATCTAGCACATAGACATGTAGCAAACATAATATCAGGTCTACTAGCTGTTAAATATAAAAGTGAGCCTACCATGCCTCTGTAACTTGAAATGTCCACAGATTTTTCCTTAGTATTCAATTCAAGTTTGGTAGCAGTAGGCATGGGAGTTTTGGCAGGAGAGCAATCCATTAGATTAAATTTCTTCAGCAAATCATGAATATATTTTGTTTGACTAATGAAAATGCCTTCATTAACTTGCTTCACTTGGAGACCAAGAAAGTAAGTTAATTCTCCCATCATGCTCATTTCATATTTACTTTGCATAAGCTTGGCAAACTTTTGACAAAGTTTCACATCTGTAGACCCAAAGATTATGTCATCTTCATATATTTGAACAAGTATTGTAGAGCCATTCACAACCCTGTGAAAAAGAGTTTTATCTACAGTACCTCTAGTGAAGTGATTCTCAAGGAGGAACTGTGAAAGTGTGTCATACCAGGCTCTAGGTGCTTGCTTCAACCCATAGAGTGCTTTGAGGAGGAAGTACACATATTCTGGAAAATCATCATCTTCAAAACCAGGAGGTTGACTTACATACACCTCCTCTTCCAATTCCCCATTCAGAAAAGCACTCTTCACATCCATTTGATAGACTTTGAAATTGGCATGGGCTGCATAGGCTAGGAAAATCCTTATTGCTTCTAGTCTTGCAACAGGAGCAAAGGTTTCATCAAAATCAATTCCTTCTTCCTGTGAATAGCCTTTTGCAACCAATCTAGCTTTGTTCATTGTGACTATGCCATTTTCATCCATCTTGTTTCTGAACACCCATTTTGTGACTATGACACTCATGTCTTTAGGCTTGGGCACCAGCTTCCAAACATTGTTTCTCTCAAATTGGTTTAGCTCCTCTTGCATAGCTAAAACCCAATCTGGATCTAGAAGTGCATCCTCAACTTTCTTTGGCTCATCTTGAGACAGAAAGCTACTATATAAACATTCTTCTTGAGTTGCTCTTCTAGTTTGGACTTTTGAAGAAACATCACCTATAATTAGTTCAAAGGGATGATCTTTAGTCCATTTCCTTGAGGGAGGAAGATTTGCTCTTGAAGAAGTAGCTTCATGATCATGGTTGCCTTGATTGGATAAATGTCCTTGAAAAACTCCCCCTGAGTTTGTTGTCCCTAATTGATCACTTCTAGAGGCATTTCTGTGACTGTCAACGGTATGACCATTTTGACTGTCAACGAAACGCTCATTCTGACTGTCAACGAATCCACCATCATGACTGTCAACGAAATGACCATTTGCTCTGCTAGCAGCTATTCTTTTCAATCTTAATGCAGCAATTTCATCTTCACTGCTGCTTTCATCTGTGCTAGATACAACAACTTTAGGCTGTTTCTCAATAGCCTTGACATGATTCACTTGATCTCCTTCCTCATTCTCAAAAGAAAGACTTTCATGGAAACCTTCATCACAGAGACCTTGTATTTTTATATCATCAAAAACAACATGTACAGATTCCATAACAATGTTGGTTCTGAGATTATAGACTATGTAAGCTTTCCCTGCTGCATATCCCACAAATATTGCTTCATCTACCTTTGCTTCAAATTTCCTCAAATGCTCAGCTTGATTTCTCAGAACAAAGCACTTGCATCCAAAGACATGAAGAAAGTCCAATAGTGGCTTCTTTCTTTTGAGTAGTTGATAATGGGTCATTCCCTTGGCCTGATTAATCAAAGAAATATTTTGAGTGAAGCAAGCTGTGTTAACTGCCTCAGCCCAAAAATAAGTAGGTAACTTTGATTCATCTAGCATTGTCCTTGCAGCCTCAATAAGTGTTCTGTTTTTCCTTTCAACTACACCATTTTGCTGTGGTGTTCTTGCTGCAGAAAACTCATGTAAAATACCATTTTCTTCACAGAACATCTTCATGCTTGAATTCTTGAATTCTGTCCCATTGTCACTCCTAATCCTTCTTACTTTGATGTCAGGATTGTTGTTTACCATCTTGATGTGATTGATAATGATTTCACTTGCCTCATCCTTAGAGTGCAGAAAGAAAGTCCAAGTAAATCTAGAAAAATCATCAACAATCACAAGACAATATTTCTTCTTTGAAATGGACATGACATTTACAGGGCCAAATAGATCCATATGAAGCAACTCAAGCTGTTGGACAATTGATGACTCTGTCTTGTTTTTGAATGATGTCTTCTTTTGTTTCCCTTTTTGACAGGCATCACACAAACCATCCTTGGAGAATTCCACCTGTGGAATTCCTCTAGCAAGATCTTTCCTCACCAAATCATTCATAACTTTGAAATTCAGATGAGATAATTTCTTGTGCCATAGCCAACTTTCATCCTTGCTTGCCTTGCTGAAAATACAAGTGATAGTGTCTGGACTTGTGCTACTAAAGTCAGCAATGTACACATTCCCTCTTCTGAATCCAGTCATGACCACATTGTTGTTTCCTACCTTAGAAACAACACAGGCTTCTTTTGAAAAAGTAACTAAAAAACCTTTGTCACAAAGTTGGATGATACTAAGAAAATTGTGCTTAAGACCACCCACCAATGCAACCTCATCTATGATGACATTCTCTTTTGAAATCAAGCCATATCCCTTAGTGTAGCCTTTGCTGTCATCTCCAAAAGCAATACAAGGGCCAGCTCTTTCTTGGAACTCTGTGAGCAGGGTAGAATCACCATTCATGTGTCTTGAACAACCACTATCCAAGTACCAAAGATTCCTTTTGTCTCCCTACACACAATAAAACCAAATCAAGTTGATTTTGGTACCCAAGTTTCCTTGGGTCCTGTCTTGTTAGCCTTTGATTTCCCTCTCAAATCAGTTTTCACTTGTGACTCAGATTGAGTTAAATCAACCTTTGTCTTAGGTGTTGATCTTTGAGGGTTGCTCACAGTTTCATTCACAACATGCATAGTTGAAGAAACAAACATGTTATTCCATGGCATTTGTGGCATGTTAAACATATTCATGTAAGGGTTAGGCACAAATGGCATACTAGCATATGGATACTGATACTGTGCATATGGAGCAAACATGTTAGGCATAACAGGCATTGCAGGCATAGAAACATTCAATGCAGACTTAGGCATTTTCACATTAGCAGGTTTCTTAACAGACTTGCAATTAGTAGATAAATGATTAACACTACCACAATTAACACATGTCTTTCTAGGTGCATATTTATCAGGTGTGTAATTGTTATGTTTGTTAATCCCTACTTTGCCATTCCTGTTATTCTTTTTATTGCCCTTAGCCTCAACTTGAATTTTCTGTACCTTGTCTTTCAATTGCTTTTTAGACAAGTGACCTACATTAGCTCTTTCAATAGGCTTCTCAACTCTCTTTGATTTACTAGACTCGCCTTGAACAAAGTTCTTGGTGACATGACCATACTTGTTATTAAGTCTAGTGAGTTCTTCTTTTCTTTTCTCTGTCAACGAAACAGCCTGATCCATTGATGGTTCATCTGTCAACGAAACTCTGCATTCCATTGACATATCAACCTTCCGACAAATGATCATTGTTGTTTGTTGACTCTGTTTCCGATTCTAAGGTTTCACCAGCATACCCTAGCTTCTCTTTGTTCTTTTTCCATGATTGCTCACAGAAAGATTCCATACCTTGAACATTAATGATGTTGGTAGCAACATTCCTGGAATCTTTCCATTTTGCAATCACACTTTGTTCTATTTCAAGTTGTGTTTTAAGAATTTCTTCCCTTTCTAACACGTTCTCAAGTTCCTTCTTAGCATCCCTACTAACACACCTCATTTTCTCAAATTCAATGAGTTGTGCTTCTAACATTGCATTCCTATCACTTAAGAGCAAATTAGTCTCTTTTATTCTAGAATTCTCTTTGGTAAGTGACTTAAGAGTAACACGCAAATTATATAGTACAGTAGACATTTCATTTACTGCACTATCGCATTCCTCTTTAGAAAGCTCAGAAAGATTAGTAATTGTTACCTGGTTGCGTGAGGAGCTTGCTTCCTGCTCATGATTGTTAGCCATAAGAGCCAAGTTGACATACTCAACATCATCATCAGAATCTTCACCATTACCAGCCCAATCATACTCCTGAGACATGAAAGCCTTTTCTTTTTGCTTGAGAAGTTCAAAGTATTTCTTTTTATAATCAACAGACTCAAATTTCCTGTTGCCCTTCTCAACCTTGGGCTTTCTGCAGTCTCCAGCAAAGTGACCAACCATTCCACAATTGAAACATTTAGACTTTGACTTTTCAATCCAGTTATTTTTGCTAGGTTGAAAGTCTCTCCTTGGTGGTCTTGCTTCTGAGTTTCTCTTGAACTTGAACTTAGAGAATTTCCTTGAAAGAAAAGCAACGTGTTCATCAATCTAATCTAAGTCATCCAAGTTAACTGGTTCTGGTTCTTCTTCTTCTGTCATCTTGCCTTTACCCTTGCTAACATCACTCCTACAACTAGCTCGACTAGTTGTGGCTTTTGTAGCTTCTTCATTGTCATCTTCCTGTTGGTTCACAGATGCAATCAATGCAGTAGATCCACCTTTCTTCTGTACCTTTTCAATTTCTTCATCTTGCTCCATTTCCAACTCATATGTCTTTAAGGTTCCATAAAGCCTTTCAAGAGTGTAGTCTTTGTACTCTTGAGTGTTTCTGAGAGAAATAGTCATAGGCTTCCATTCTTTTAGAAGAGCTCTAAGAAATTTAAGGTTTGAATCCTTGGTTTGATAGATCCTCCCATACAACTTTAATCCATTCAAAAGCTTTTGAAACCTACTAAACGTGTCATTTAGGGGTTCACCAGCTTTAAAATGAACATGCTCATATTGTTGTATAAGGAGTTGCATTTTGTTTTCCCTAACTTGCTCAGTTCCTTCACAGAGTGTTCTAACAGTATCCCATACCTCTTTAGAGGTTGTACAGTTTATGACATTGTCGAACATCTCTTGCTCCAAACCATTAAACAGAATGTTCATGGTTCTTTTATCTTTATGGACTTCTGCAACATCTTCAATAGTCCATTCTGAGACAAGTTTTGGAATTTCTACATCAGGAGCATCATCTGTTAGTCCAACTCTAGATGCAAACTTCATGGGAACGTGTGGAACTTTCTCAATGCAGTCTACATACCTCTCATCCATAGACATGAGATGTAAATGCATCTTTACTTTCCAGTGAAAGTAATTGTCCTTGTCTAGAACTGGTATCTTCACACCTGTATCCTTCTTCACCATGGTTACTATTTTGGTCTTGATCTTTAAACTTCTTGTATGTTAGAAGCTTGCTCTGATACCAATTGTTAATCCCAAATGACCTAAGAGAATTGTAGAAGGGGGGGGGGGGGTTGAATACAATTCTAGATATTTTCTTGAACTTGAAATTAAATAATGAAAACTGAACTGATTAAATAAAAACACAAGAAGTAAATAATTCAGTTGGATTGTTTGATGATCCAACTGAAGTGTTTTTATTGCGGAAATAATCTGTGATACAAAGATGTACACAGCTGCTCAGTTACAAGAATGTAGAGAAGTATGCTCTCAAAGATAGCTAATACAATCTGTTTGTTTTTCTTCTCTTACTTCTAAAGTAACTGCTACACTTGGTTATATAAACCCAAGTTTACAACTCTATTTTTGGCTACACTAAAAGTACAATGAGTAACCGCCAATAGTTTGCTTTTCATCCCTTTGTCCAGTGGTTCTTGAGTATCCTTGTCTTTTGCATATAATAATTCATTCCAAGAACCCAATTGGAAACTGGGATGTTTCCTTATTTCCAATGTCCATTTTAATGGTTTCCAATGAACTGTACCCTTCTACATCACCTTTTGAGCAGTCAGAGAACTGTCACTATCACTTTGTCAACTATTCAGAAAAGAAACAATGATTCGTTGATAGTAGGGAGATGTGTTTCGTTGATAGCTTTATTCTTCATTCCGTTGATAGTGTATTCCTCGTTTCGTTGATAGAGTAATCTTCATTCCGTTGATAGAGTAATCTTCAATCCGTTGACATGTCTTCACTTAGGCAAAATTACAAGGCATAATATATTTACAATTCACCAACCTATTTTGCCTATCTAGTACTTAGTCAACATGACTTAGAAAACCTATCTAATACCTACAACAAAATGCATATCAAACTATGAAGTATTGTACAATGCAGTTGCTACATCACTCATTTCGTTGATGAGCTTCCTGTCAACGGATTGCTGCAAAGCATACCATTCCGTTGACAGCTACAAATTACTTTACACAAATTCTACTAAGTGTTTTATGTTTATCATCAAGAACAACATATTCCTAACACTTACTATCAAAGCCAAATCACCATCCTCTAGCTGATCAAGTTCCTCTAAAGTATAGAAGTCACCACCAGATTGATCAATGGATGTTAATCCATATTCAGCATCAATAACATTCATGTTAGAACTGGAAGGTTGAATAGCCTTCACTTCCAGTTTCTGTGGGACTTCAGCAGCCAATGCAGTAGAAGTACTAACTATCCTCCCAGTTCCATATAACTCATCCTGTTGAATCTGCTCCAGCTCATAGGTCTTCAGAACACCATACAGTCTTTCCAAAGCAATCTCTCCCAGATCTCTTTCTTCTCTAATGGCAGATATTCTGTGCTCCAAATGACGTGGAAGTGTAAGTAGGAACTTCTTGTTAATTTCCTTGATAGTGTAGCGCTTCCCATTGAGATTCAGATCATTGATTAATTTGTTGTATCTCTCAAAAACCTCAGAGATACCTTCACCAGGGTTTGATCTGAAATGCTCATATTGAGAGGTGAGAATTTCCAGCTTATTCTCTCTAACTTCCTATGTCCCCTCATTGATTATCTCTATAGTTTCCCAAATGTGTTTGGCAGTATCACAGTTTAGGACATGATTATGCATGACAGGATCAAGACAATCAACAAGGATCAACTGTAGACAGGCATCCAAGGTAACATCCTCTTTTTCATCAGGAGTGTAGTCCTTGGGATCCTTAGGGTACATCCTAGCAGCCCTAGTAACAATCTGATTCTCTATAAGTTCTCCCTCAATAATCATAGGGACTTTGTGACCATTCTTCAGCACATCAAAGTATTTAGGATTAGCAACTTTAAGAAATATGAGCATTTTCTTCTTCCACATAGGATAATGCTCCTTGCTGAACATGGGGATTTTGACGGTACCCACTTTCTGTGTAGTAGACATCTTTTGAGATTTTTTGGAATAATAAAAAATTCAGAGTTTAAGAAAAATCTCAAAACAATTGGATCTTTGATTTGTATATCAATCAAAAGGCTCTGATGCCAATTGTTAGGTCCTGATATGTTTGTAGAAGGGGGGTTGAATACAAACTATACCGTTTTATCGAATTTGTCCTTTTAATAATTTAACAATTAAGAACAAATTAATGCGGAATATAAATGAAACAAGATTCAAGTTAAATATAAACTATATTAAACTTGAAGGGTGTTGCAAATACAGTACGGATTACAAAGTATTTATCTCAAACTAATTAATACAAATTTAGAATAAATTCGACATGAACTTTTCTAATATTTGTAATAAAAAGATCGAATGCTAAAAGCAATGTTCGAGATAAATTCCAGGGATATAAATCCGCTAGATAATCAAAGCAATACAAGTAATCAACTTCTAGTGGTTTGGATTTAACAATACAAACTAGAATTAATTGCTTGAGAAGAAATGAGATCAAATGGCTTCTTCTTGTTCTTGAGAGAGAAATGTCTGTGTGTTTGATAATTCCGTGTTTCTGTCTCTTTTTTGTTATTCAGCCGAGTTGATATATCACTCTTCATTAGCCTTGTATGACCTGTTAATTAAATTAAAATGACTTAATTAAACAATCAACATACTTGTATGACCTGAGGAATTATGCTCGGTAGAACCATGCTTCATCAATAGAACTACAAAATGTGTCCGGTATGACCAAGCATACTTCTGCCAACTTTTCGGTAGAACCTAGGAAAAGAACCAGCATGACCTGCCACACTGTCCCTGTATGACCTCAAATCATTCGGTAGAACCTTGTATTAAAAAATACTAGGTCATACCGAGTGTAAAGCTAGGTCATACCAGCTTTAAGATATTTTCTTTTAATTAATTTAGTTAGATTAAATTCTAGATTAAATTAATTCTTTTATAGAATTAAGTTAATAAATAATTTAAAAAACTAACATAATTAATTTAATAAATAAAAAGAAGATAACTTAAAAACATAGCATTCCTCTATCTTCTGAAAACCACTGAATATAGATGATTTAATTCCACTGACTGATGTCGTTATTCGATGCACTGTCTGGTTCATGAATAACTGACTTCAATGATAATTCTTCATCTTTAAAACATTTAAAGCCGTGGTCCATTGTCTGCTTTGACGGTTGATTAATCCTTGTAACTTGTATATTTGTTATCACAAATCTGAAACCTCTGTCACTTTAATAAATCCACTTCCTTGAAGACTTCACTGAGGCTTGAACAAATAATTGAACTTCTTTCAATGTAGTATTTCTTTAAATCTGAAGGATGACTTTAATCTATATTCTTCTGACAGATATGATCGTCTGAGATTCCTGTGATTGTGACAATTGAATTATTACTTACTTATTACATACTTGTTTAAGTTGAGTTGATTCCTCGAAATACAAATAGGCCTAAACATATGCCTTTCAACACCAATGGCAAGAACGTTCTCCTGGACCAGCCGAGATAAGCCTATAAGGGGATTTAATTCTATACATTTTGTTGTAATCCCTAATTTTATCAACTTCGTGGAATTTGTTACTACAGTCAAAGGAATCTAAGTGAGATACAGAGGGGTAATCATCGCCACGTTCGCTAATCATATCTTGCAAAGACATATATGAAGAGTGAATAGTGACTATACCTCTCTTGGACGCTTGATTCATCTTTTGGAGGCGTTGAGCAGCGCGATCAGCCATTGATATCCAAAAAATTCAAAGGAACTTCCAGAAAAAACTTCAAATCTTCAAAGGAATTTCCAGAAAACTTCAAATCTTCAAAGGAATTTCCAGAAAACTTCAAATCTTCAAAGCAAAATTCCAGAAATCTTCAAAACTTCAAGAAGAAATCCCAGAAATCTTCTAACGATGAAGAAAAAACCCAGAAAATGATGAATGTGGCTGAAGAAATCTCGCCGGAAATCGCCTTACCACAGAGAAACTAGAGAGAATTTTTTTTAGAAATTGAAATGAGAAGTGAAGAGTGAAATGGAAATCTCACTCTTTTATAACTGAAGTAGCTGGTCACCCAACCGATCAAGAGAAGGGCAACCGACTACAGCCAGTCAAGGCCCATAATCAATTGTTGGGCTCCAAAAATAACTAAGGCCCAATAAAGGTTGAGGCCGAAAGAGAATTAAAGCCCAAAAGAATTTGAGGCCCTAAAGAGATAATATGTAACCTAAAGAAGCTTAGACCAAATTGAGGTCGAAAGAACCCTAGATCGAGGTCGAATGGCTGAGGTCGAAAACACACACGAAATTGAGGTCGAAACCTTCGACCTAGGACCCCATTGAGGTCGACTGACCGAGGTCGAAAGAACCATAGATCGAGGTCGAAAAAGACCTAGTACGAGGTCGAACGACTGAGGTCGAAAAAACACGGGCGAACGAGGCCGAAACCTTCGACCAAGGACCAAATGAGGTCGAAATCGAGGTCGAAAAAGAATAGGCTGAGGTCGCTGGATCGAGATCGAAAAAACACGGAAAATTGAGGTCGAATCCTTCGACCTCATACCAATTTGAGGTCGAAAAAGAATAGGCTGAGGTCGCTGGATCGAGATCGAAAAAACATGCAAAATTGAGGTCGAATCCTTCGACCTCATACCAATTTGAGGTCGAAAAAGAATGGATTTGAGGTCGAACACTCGAGGTCGAAATTGTACTAGAAATCGAGGTCGAATCTGTCGACCTCATACCACTTCGAGGTCAAAATCGTGGTCGAAAAAGACCTGACTCAAAGTCGAAAATGAGGTCGAAAAAGACCTGACTCGAGGTCGAAAATGAGGTCAAAAAAGACCTAATTTGAGGTTGAAAATGAGGTCGAAAAACCATAACTCGAGGTCGAAAATACCCTTAAAAATAAAAAAAAAATTGAGGAAAAATACGCAAGAAACTTCTGTGAAAACCCCAGATAGATTTTCTCAGAAGTTGGGGGGCAAATGATATGGACAGAAAAGTAATCCTAGAAATGTAATTACTGATGTATTAATTAGACCTAGATTGGTCCAAGAATAAGGCCTGAAACCCTGATTGTTTATTAATTTCGTAATTAATAAATAGGGGAAATATACAGCTCATAAATAGAGTCCAAAATATGATAAATACTTCAAAGAAGGATCCAAAATCCCAATTAATGGAAATAACTAGTCACAGTCCTTATCCTACGATAAGGAAAAGACTTGTTCACCAAGGAATACAATACTTATCCACTACCAAGAAGGAGACTTATTCACTAAGTCTCCTAAACATACCCAAAATACAAGGCTCTAGACGCCTATATAAGGACCCTGATCCTTCACATTAGAACTACGTTTTCTGGCTTGAATCTCAGCACTGATTGAGATACGTAGGCATCTTGTGAGGACCGATTTAGTCACGAAACACAAGAGCAACCATTAAAGCACGAAAGCTCTTAAAACCCTAGCATTAAATTTACAGACACGTTTTTTAATCCATAACAAAATTAATATAGTAAAATTACGTAGTTGTGATGAATCGAACCTGAATTTAGTGATAACCAAATTTGGTACTTCAGTACCGAGCGTCATTTAAACATTATTTTCCCTTTTAATAAATAATATAGATCCATTATGTAAAAAATCATATATTAATAAATAATATAGATCCATTATTTATCCATAATAATAATGAGTATGTGAATATTACCATAGGCAATCAATTGTCGTCGACATGTTAAATATAATATTTAAATTTAAGCTCTAAGCATATTATCAATGTAACAGCCCGACTTTTCGGACTATTATTTCTAAATCAAAACTTAAATAAACATAATACTTTATTTGATAAACCAAAATTTACGAAAGTCAAACGCAGCGGTCAAACTTAACGATAATCCAAAATCATAAAAACGGAGACGCAGCTCCATAAACCAATATTCAATGTCTAACAAATAATCAAATTTATTCAAATGGTCTTTAAACAAAATCAAATTGCACGAAATCCAAAGTCCACATCCTTATTCTTACTAAGCTTCCACAGTGAACCTGAAATATAGGGAAAGGGATGAGCTACACAGCTCAGCAAGTACAACTGACAAACAGATAGTCTTAAAATCCAATGGGCAGTTTTAATAAAACAGATTTGGTCAAAAGATAATAAGTTGAAAAACCTTTGCAAAATTGACCCGGCCCAAAGTTTACATTTTAAAATTTCAGAATTTAAAACAGATACAGAATTTAAAACAGAAACAGAAGCAGAAGTAGAAACAGAACTAAAATCGAAATACCACAGTCTTGCTCTACGGCCACACTTTCCTAGTAGCCGGGATCTTATTCTTATTCTTATATGTCACACTTTGCCAGTGACCGGCATCTAAAGTTCAATAATTACGCGCCCTTAATAGGTATCTAAAATTGCACACTTGTGCGCCTACTAAGGGTATCTAAGGCTAGTTCCGGAATTATAACGTAAATTACGAACGGGTTCGAAACGTAGAGACTGTGTTCTAAAATTCAAATACTTATATCTTATAAAATCCGAAACACAATTTTTATATCTTATACAAAAATTTGAAGATCACAATATAAATATATTTTTCAAAAACGAAAAGTAAGTCAAAAGTACTTACCTCAAAGTCGACACTTAAAATCCGAAATTAATGATACGAACAAATCCTATAATTAAATTAATAACAAGAGACAATTAATCATTTATTCAAAACATGCTTCCGTTCATGCAAAGCAATTCAACAGTCATTTAAAAGAAATTAACAGCAGGAAGAAAGCACGCTTATTATTTTAACTAAAACAATCTTTTCAAGAAATAATCCGTATTTGTATAACACAACCATTTATATAAAAATTGGACCAACCACTGTAGTCACTTTATAATCACACAAAAGCAGGTAAGGAAAACAAATGGGCTTGAGGCCCAACATCAACCACAGACTTGTCCAGTTAATATGCAAGACTGCAGAAAGGTACCTAATGTTTTACAAATCTTGCATGTCATTATATCAACCAAGTTTAATTATCTAATATTATTTTATACCATTTCTATTACCTATCTTGCATGCATGAGAACTAGGCTAGTGTGGCTGGACATATTAACTTACACAGTGAAACAACTTAATCAATTTCAAAACCATGATCATGCAAATTAATATCATGTAATAATTATAAACAAATAATCAAATTCATTGAATAGGGGTCGAATGGTTTTAAGCTACACTAACATGGTGGTCAAATACTCAAGTACTTAAAAAACTAATTTAATAACAGGAACATAACTATGCATGCTAGAAATATATCAACATTAATTAAAATATTAGTTTAATAATAACTCATGCAAGTCATGTCAGACACTTAACCAATAACTTCTAATTTACAAAGTTCGGATATTAATAATCATATTTATCGTATGAGCATGGCATGATTATTTATAACTAATTCAACTAATCTAATATACCTATAACAAGAATTCTGGCCACTAGTTTATCATACCAGTACATGTACTAAATTTATATTATTACACATTAAATATATATATATATATATATATATATATATATGAAAATAATGCATCAAAAACAGAAAATGAGCACGTATTAATCATAATATTTTTAATCACACCTTTATAAAAATCTAACATATTTAATTATTTAAAAGTCAAAGCTATAAAACACTCCTCGGTTAACAATTTGTTAACATTCTTGAACTTTTATAAAAACAAATTCATTTTATATACAATTTTTTTTTCAAGTAATACTTAAAAGGAACTGAACATCACTAATCATGAGAATATATACATAAATTGTGAGATAAAAAAAAAAAGAACATGAAACTAATTTAATACTGAATAATGGTCACTATCGAATAATCATATAGACAGTATGTCATAAATTTGCAGTGCCGACATATATACTTACAAATCACAATCCGTGGATAAAGTAGGCACATACAACAGACACATATATTAGTTATTACTCGAATGTCAAAATTCATGTTATACAAAGACGGAAAGAGAAAACACCTAGCATCAAAGTCACTAAATTAAAACAAGAACATGACAAAATGACATACCTGTCGACGACGAGTAAAAAGAGCTGTACGAGTATTTTGTTTGTCCTAAGGGTTAATTATATAGCCACACAAACCTTAAAATCAATTAGGTAAGGCTAGAATCGTTTCCTAAAAAAATTATTCAATCACTCTAAATTAAAATATTCTAATTAATACAAATATTCTAAATTAAATGATAAGAATTTTCTAAATCTTTTCATACTTCTTTCCATAAAATCAAATCTTATCTTGATCTAAATAAAATAACTTGTACGAAAAGAATTTCAAAAAAAAATCTTTAACTAAAATAATTATCTAAATAAAATTTCTTAAATATCTAATATCTAATAATAAAATAAAAAATAAAATTACGGGATTTTACATTCTTCCCTCCTTAGAAGAATTTGGTCCCCAAATTCACACAAATACTAAAATAAAGTTAAAAATTGTTGAAAAGAGATGGTACCTTAGTTATGATTATTGGTGCGACTTCCCGTGAGCATAAATACACGTTGAGGACCGGTGTTTTTATCAACTCCCTTCCTTGGTGGTGGATTGTGTGGGCACTCAGAAATCTTGTGTCCTACTTCTCCGCAGTGAAAGCAAGCACCTGTGTTCCATCGGCAGTCCTTGTCTTGATGGTTCTTACCGCACCTCGAACACTTTTCTTGATCACCATGTCCTCCAATTCGATCGTACTCGTGTTTCTTCTTGAAGGGTCCTCTTTGAGACGAAAATCCACTACTAGGAGCGAACCTCTTCTTGTTCCAATTGTCCGTTGCTTTCTCAGATTCTGCCAAGCCCCTCTCGATCACTAAAGCCTTGTTGAGGACAGCCTCATACGTCTGAAGTTCAAACGACGCTACAACATTTCTTATGTCGCTTCGAAGTCCCTCTTCCAATCTCCTTGCTTTGCTGGTTTCATCCGAGATCAAAGTAGGTGCATACTTTGAAAGCTTCGTGAATTCTGCTTCATATTCGATGACAGTCTTCCTACCTTGCTCGAGCCGAATGAAGTCCCTCTCTTTCTGCAGACGAATGGTTCTAGGAAAGTACTTGTCTTCTAGCGCCTTCTTGAACTTTGCCCATGTATACGGTTCGGGTTCTTCTTCAGTGGTTGCATTCTCGTTCTTTCTCTTCTCCATGAGCCACCAGTCGTAAGTGCTTCCTTGTAGTTGATACACCGCTAAGGTAACCTTTTGCTCCTCATTGCTGCCGAGAAGTCCGAAAGCTTTTTCCATCTCCTGTATCCACATCTCGACTATGGCCGGATCAGTTGCTCCATCGAAAGTTGGTGGGTTCAAACGCTTGAACTGAGAGACGATATTTTGCTCCCTTGGCTGCTGATTTACGAGCACAGCGAGAGTTTCAGCTAGTTGATCAAAGACGTTTCCATCTTCATTGTTGTTGCCACCTCCATTGTTATTGTCACCATGATCGCCCGGGTTTCCATTGTTGTTCTGATTGCTATTCTCTTCGTCCATATTTTCTAAAATAATAAAATAATTCTTCTTACACTCAAATAATAAACTTAAAACGATATCTAAAGAGGTAAAACACAATCTTAAATCAAATACTTAATTTATTCCAACAAAATCCAAATATCAAAATAAAACCAAATCATAGGGTTTCTCATAGCTAAGCATTCATATTAGCTAAGGTCTTATTCAAAAACATCTATCACGCTCTCGTAACTAACGACGTTGCGATAAAGTCAAGCATATAAGCGTTCTAGCTTCTTCTCCACGTCCTTCTGCGTCTTCTTGACCCATCTTCGAGTCTCCATAAAAATACTATTAATTGTTTTTTCTTGTCCTGGGCGACACCACCTCCTCAATGACATTCTGCAGACCTTGTGGACAACCCTTTCCACCGTTGTTGTTCGGGCTTGTAACGTATCTAATGCGTCATTTATCTTTTTATCATCGAGCGCCATCCTATCCTCGTAGAGCTCGATCAACGTCCTCAAATATTGAATTTCGGCATCTCTTGGATCTTCCTCTAAGGACTCATCAACGGCTTCATCGGGGTGAGGTCGGTTCACAGAATCGTCACTCTCGTAGCCATGCTCGCTAGGGTCCTCCTCGGTACTATAAGATACCTTCTTGCTAAACGAATCGTTTCCTGACATCTACAAAATTTTGAGATAACAAAATAACATTATATCATAAAACACAAGGCCAAGCTCACAGGTCAAAATTAATTCACTAATCCAAAGGTCAAATCCTATATGACAGTCTAAAGGATCGTGCCCTAGGGAATACACTAGTCCCATACCTAGTACATTCCGAAGGAAAGCCTGCTCTTGATACCAACTGTAACAACCCGACTTTTCGGACTATTATTTCTAAATCAAAACTTAAATAAAACATAATACTTTATTTGATAAACCAAAATTTACGAAAGTCAAATGCAGCGGTCAAACTTAACGATAATCCAAAATCATAAAAACGGAGACGCAGCTCCATAAACCAATATTCAATGTCTAACAAATAATCAAATTTATTCAAATGGTCTTTAAAAAAAATCAAATTGCACGAAATCCAAAGTCCACATCCTTATTCTTACTAAGCTTCCACAGTGAACCTGAAATATAGGGAAAGGGATGAGCTACACAGCTCAGTAAGTACAACTGACAAACAGATAGTCTTAAAATTCAATGGGCGGTTTTAATAAAACAGATTTGGTCAAAATATAATAAGTTGAAAAACCTTTGCAAAATTGACCCGACCCAAAGTTTACATTTTAAAATTTTAGAATTTAAAACAGATACAGAATTTAAAACAGAAACAGAAGCAGAAGTAGAAACAGAACGAAAATCGAAATACCACAGTCTTGCTCTACGGCCACACTTTCCCAGTAGCCGGGATCTTATTCTTATTCTTATATGTCACACTTTGCCAGTGACCGGCATCTAAAGTTCAATAATTACGCGCCCTTAATAGGTATCTAAAGTTGCACACTTGTGCGCCTACTAAGGGTATCTAAGGCTAGTTCCGGAACTATAACGTAAATTACGAACGGGTTCGAAACGTAGAGACTGTGTTCTAAAATTCAAATACTTATATCTTATAAAATCCGAAACACAATTTTTATATCTTATACGAAAATTTGAAGATCACAATATAAATATATTTTTCAAAAACGAAAAGTAAGTCAAAAGTACTTACCTCAAAGTCGACACTTAAAATCTGAAATTAATGATATGAACAAATCCTATAATTAAATTAATAACAAGAGACAATTAATCATTTATTCAAAACATGCTTCCGTTCATGCAAAGCAATTCAACAGTCATTTAAAAGAAATTAACAGCAGGCAGAAAGCACGCTTATTATTTTAACTAAAACAATATTTTCAAGAAATAATCCGTATTTGTATAACACAACCATTTATATAAAAATTGGACCAACCACTGTAGTCACTTTATAATCACACAAAAGCAGGTAAGGAAAACAAATGGGCTTGAGGCCCAACATCAACCACAGACTTGTCCAGTTAATATGCAAGACTGCAGAAAGGTACCTAATGTTTTACAAATCTTGCATGTCATTATATCAACCAAGTTTAATTATCTAATATTATTTTATACCATTTCTGTTAGGTCCTGATAAGTTTGTAGAAGGGGGGTTGAATACAAACTATACCGTTTTATCGAAATTTGCTCTTTGAATAATTTAACAATAAGAACAAATTAATGCGGAATATAAATGAAACAAGATTCAAGTTAAATATAACTAATATTAAACTTGAAGGGTGTTGCAAATACAATATGGATTACAAAGTATTTATCTCAAACTAATTAATACAAATTTAGAATAAATTCGACATGAACTTTTCTAATATTTGTAATAAAAAGATCGAATGCTAAAAGCAAGTTCGAGATAAATTCTAGGGATAAAAATCCGCTAGATGATCAAAGCAATACAAGTAATCAACTTCTAGTGGTTTGGATTTAACAATACAAACTAGAATTAATTGCTTGAGAAGAAATAAGATTAAATGCTTCAGCTGTTCTTGAGAGAAAATAAATGTCTGCTGCCTTTTTGTTGATTGATTCTATCTTTATTTTTGGCCCCGGGTTTATACAATTCATTTTCCCTTGTATGACCTGAAAAATGTCTTGTATGACCTTGGAAAGAAGATCTGTATGACCTGCTGTACACTTTCTAATTCTCGGTAGAACCACAAAAGCACATTGTATGACCTTGGAAAAAGGACTTAGTATGACCTTGTAAATAATTCGGTAGAACCTAATAATAGGTCATACCGAGTTATTCACCTAGGTCATACCGAGTTTCTGAAAATAATAAAACAGGTCATACTAGTTTGATTTCAGAAAATCCTTTTAATTTAATTAGTTAGATTAAATTATAGATTAAATTAATTCTTTTATAGAATTAAGTTAATAAATAATTTAAACAACTAATCTTAATTAATTTAATAAATTAATTAATTCTTATAGAATTAATTTATTAATTAAATTAAATTAATAAATCAAAGAAGATAACTCAAAAACCTTGCATTCCTCTATCTTCTAAAAACCACTGAATATAGATGATTTAATTCCACTGATTGATGTCGTCATTCGATGCACTGTCTGGTTTCATGAATAACTGACTTCAATGATAATTCTTCATCTTTAAAACATTTAAAGCTGTGGCTTCTTTTCTTTAGCTTTGACTAAACTCTGTATCCTGTACTTCTTCCGTCACCACTGGAAATCTCTGTCACTGTAGTAAATCCACTTCCTTGAATACTTCACTGAGGCTTGAACAATAAAATTGAACTTCTTTCAATGGAGAATAACTTCAAGTCTGTAGATGACTTTAATTCTCCATTCTCTTGACAGATAAAACTATCTGAGATTCCTGTGACATATTAACTTATTATTTACTTATTACATACTTGTTTAAATTAAGTTGTTTCCTCGGAATATTAATAGGCCAAAACATATGCCTTTCAATCTCCCCCTATTTGTTTGTTAGAGAATAACAATCAAATACCTAGAGGATAACTCAACTAACTTAAACAAGAAATAGAAATGACTTTTAAGAGCCAAGTAAATAACAAGAAAAGTTCTGGATTTCATTTAACATTTTCCAGATTCAAACATTAAAGATAAATACAAGATAGATGTTCCTCTAGACTGAACATATGTTTACATTGATCCTATCTTGAAATACCTAAGCTCTATACATATAACATTTACAGACTAGAGCTTCTTCAAATTTCAGACTCCATCATCTCTCCTTCTTCAAGTGCTTCAAGCAAATCCTTGTCCAGAATACGATCAGATTCAGAAGTAATGCCACTAGGTCTGACAGGTTGAGCTGTGACTTTCTTCAGCCTATTCTTCATTTGATGATATCTCTTGATATTGGCAATGCAATAGTCTTGAATCAAATCAGCAACTTCTGTCTTCTCTTGTGTAGCAAATCCTGAAGTCCTCAACATGTTCTCCAAGTAGACAAGATGCTTGGCAGGAAAATCTTTCAGAGAGATTGGATCCACACCACAAGTTTGAAGTGCCCTTCCTTTATAAAATTTAACTTCATATGGCACGTCCACAACTTGAGGGCTAGCTTTCATTGCAAAGTCTCTTAGCTGATCATGCAGCAGCTCAGCTAATGGAGAAGTTCTTTTTACTTTGCACATGAATACCCATAGTTCAGAGAGAGTTCTGCTTTCCAGAAGATTGAGAGACACTAAGAAAGTTCCCTCATTGTGAGTGTAAACATAGATCTTTAACTCCTCTCTAACTCTGTCATATCCAGTTGTTATCCTTGAAACCTCTGCATGAAGAGCTTTCATATATACTGTGTTGTCTGGATTGACTTTCTTGTATCTTTCCAACATCCCAAGAAACTTTGCATCATTATTAGTTCCTTCTTGATGTGCAAACATTTCTCTAGCCTTGTCCCATTCTTCTCCTTGCTTCAGCCTCACATACAATTTTCTATCACTAACCTTCAGATTGTGAAGCCTTTGCTTTTCTTGATGCTCAGCCTTTTGAATGACAAGATGCTTAGAAATGATGTCAGATACCTTTGCATTCTCCTCCTCTCTTCTCTTCAAATCAGCCTTTTGTCTCACCAACTCAGCTTCAAAGGCAGGATCCACTTCAGGTTCATCTTCCCAGTCAGCATAATCAGCCTCTCCTTCAACCTCCACATCACCAAAGATATCTTCAGGGTTTTCTTCAGATTCAGTACAGTCAAAATCTCCCTGTTCACCTTGGTAGTAGTCAGCATCAGCAAAAGTTAACTTCTGCTTCCCTTTGTCCTTTACAGAACCAGAACCTCCAGCTTCTCCTCCTTGATCTTCTCCTCCTTGTATCTCCTCCTCCTTATTCTCCCCCTTAGTTGAGGAATCCTCTAAAGATTTAACTTTATCAGTTTTAGGATCCTCCTCTTTACTTCCTCTTTCTCCTTCTCCATCCTTGTCATCATTTCCCCCTTCATCATCATCACCCTCAAAGAATTTCTTCTGTTCAGCATTGGGTTGATGTGAGACCTTGATCATGGTATACAGATGTTTCATGCCTTCATTCAGATGTTGCATCCCTCCTTCAATCTTGGTAAATCTCTCATCATTGAAGTACTGATTTTCATCAATAGTATCTTGAAAGGAGTCTACCTTAGTTGAAATAATAGGAATCTGTTTGATAGCCTCCCTGATCTCAGCATTAGAAACCAGAAGCTCTGACATATCCGAAGCCACTAACACCTGTGATTCTTGAACAGCATTCATCTTGGGGACCAATGTGACCTTCACTCCCTGTATCTCATCTCTAAGATGACTCAGCTGATTATTTACAGAGGTGGAAGAAGAAGAACGTTCATCCACTTGTGCCTTGAGAAAATCTTTTTCAGCCTGGGACTCTTGTAGTTGTTTCTGCAGACTAGCTATTTGAGCCAATAAGGAAGCAGTGTATGTGTCGTTGTGTGCACTCATCTCAATTTCTCTAGATGGTGTTTCACTCACCTCACGTGCTTGTGTATCGCTCTGTGTTTTACTAACCACTAGCTGTCTATCCAGATTTAGATTTGAAGTACCTGCAATAGAAATCACCATAGCCCCTTCTTGAGAGGTCACTGGTGGTGCAATGGGAGTTCGCGAATCCCAATCCATGGTAAAGTCCAGAAATTCATCAGAAATTGAAAACTGAATTGCTTCAGGTATGGACTTACCATGTTGCCCTTCACTTTCTCCAGTTAAAACTGCGAGTGAAGAATCCCTTAGGGGAGCCAGAGATGTTCCCTCTGGGAGGGGAGAAAATGATTCTATTATTGTGGGCGAAGAACCAGATTTTCCCTCTGAAGCCTGTGAAGGCTCTTCTACCGTGACAATGGTAGGTACTGTTTCACCAATTATTCCTATGTGCTCTCCTCTCTGAGTGTCCTGTTCATGAGTCTCTACTATTGTTTCAGAAGTGTTTGCTCCCATTGTGATTAATGGGAGAGTGCTTGACTCTGTACAGAATGCCATGGCCTGATGGCGAATTTCATTGGATTCATCCTGTTGAGAGGATGTTTCTAGTAACTGTTCATTGGCCTTTTGAAAATCCATATCCTTTTGGGAGGATACAGACTGGCTAACAGATGCCTCAAGGAGTGTTCTTCTCTTCTTTAGTGGTGGAGGCAGAGCTGTGGGATCACTCACATTAGAATCTACTCCAGCTTGTTCTATCAATCTTGTTGTAGCTGATTGTTCTAGGGGAGCGGTCAATGGATTTGACTCTGTGTATGGCTCTATGACCGGGGACAGAGATTGTGGTTCTACAATCCCTTGGTCAATCCTAAGAACCTCTTGGGTTAGTGGAGTAGCTGAGAGAGGATATATTACCTGAAGTGCCATGGTGTTAGGAGGCACCATTGAAGTTCCTGCTGACGAGGATCCAACCACTGGATGTTCAATAAAGAGTAGAGGTAACTGTGGTTACAGAATCCTTCTCAGATATGATTGTGGAACTACGGGTCTCCTTCCAGACTTGGAACTTGTGGACAAAGTTGAATATATGAGAGAATTAGTGTGTGCGGGGACTTGAAAAGGAGTGTTTTGAAAAAGTGTTTTATGTTCATCAGAAAGAACATGATTCAACACTAGAGAAAGGAAACGAGAATAAAAGCATTTAACTTTCTTTCCAGTTTGAATATCTCTAGTGTAATTGAAAATCCTCCTTATCAAGAGATCCCACACAAGAGTTCCTATGTCCAATCTCAGGTTGAAAACAGCAGCATAGGCAATGTTTTGAAGGACAGAAGTTATGACTTGAAAGTTGTTTTTGGTAGAATTACTAAAAACTTTGGCTAGACAGTCAAAGAACAAATCCCACTCACATGCTAGATTACCCTTATTCAGACGAGGAAGAACAATATTTCCTTGATAATCAATACTAGAGAAAAATTGAACTAACTCGTTATCAGTAGGGAATCTAACAAAATTATTAAGGGGAAACTGAAGTACTTGACAAAAGATCTCCTTAGTTACTGTGTACTGACGATGAGAAATAGTGAATGTAAAAGATCGCATATCTTCAGCAACAACAGCAGTTAAGCATAATAGATGAAGGGGTTCAATCTTTAAATCAACAGAAGCAGTGATAGCATAGCTAACAATTGATTGTTCATTTAAAAAACGAATCCACGGCCTAAAACGTTCAACAGAACACTTAAGGGGATCAAAATAGCCAACGTAATTATTAAAACGTTCAACAACAAATTCAGCAGCCATTTGAAAATAAATAATAAAATTAAAAATATTACTAGAATAAAACAGCAATTAATAATAATAATAATCAGAAAAGAAATAAAATCCCAAGTAATTCACAAGAAAAATTTGCAATAGTTCGTTGTTCTAAGAATAAAACCCAAACCAGAGCAAAGTTAACTAAGTAAAAACTTGAGTTAGAAAGGAATGAAAAGCAAAAGAACTAGAAAAGCACAGGTATTTATAGAGAAGGGTTCTGCTGAGCTCGGTATGACCTAAAGGGAGGTCATACCGAGTTTTGTACCAGGTCATACCGAGCTTTCCTTGAGGTCATACCGAGAAAACTGAAAAAAAATACTAATAAAAAATAAAATAAAAACCAGTATGACCTCTAACTAGGTCATACCGAGTTTTTGAATCCTAATAAACAAAAATAAATTCCAATATGACCAAACCTGAGGTCATACCGAATATTATTATCAATTAAACTATTAACAGAAATGAAAAACATGCCAATATGACCAAACTAAAGGGTCATACCGAATTATATACAAACAGCAGAAACAGACAATATTCACATAACAGTTTATAAAACCTGAAACCTACTACATAAAATATATGAAAGAACAAAAAAAACTACTATAAACCTGCAGAAAAATTTGAACAACAATATTTACAATCTGAAAAATATCTAAATAATTCTAAATAAATATATTTTCAATAAAAATACATTTCTCTACTTTAAAAAATATGAGAAAAATATTTTTAAAGAAAATAAAATATTCAGAGATATTTAAATACACAAGCATGTAACATTAAATTAAATGAGAATTAGCAGAGAATATCATTTAAATGACAAGAGAAAATGAAATTATTGAAAGAACAAATATGACAGAGATATTGTTAATCACTAAGACTGTTTAACATACCCAATTTACCAACTAACTTGATAAATGTGGATTCGTCAACAAATTTAGTGAATATATCTGCAGTTTGTTCTTCTGTGGGTACAAAATGTAACTCCACAGTTCCATTCATGACATGCTCTCTGATAAAATGATACCTGATATCAATGTGCTTCGTTCTCGAGTGCTGCACAGGGTTGTTGGAGATTGCTATGGCACTTGTGTTATCACAAAATATGGGAATTTTGTCTAATGCAAAGCCATAGTCCTTTAATTGATTCCTTATCCATAAGATCTGAGCACAACAGCTTCCAGCAGCAATATATTCAGCTTCTGCTGTTGAATTGGAAACTGTTTGCTGTTTCTTGCTATACCAGGAAATCAACCTACCTCCTAGGAATTGACAACTCCCTGAGGTACTCTTTCTATCCACAACACTACCTGCATAATCAGAATCTGTATATCCAACAAGATTAAAACCAGAATCTTTAGGGTACCAGATACCTAGATTAGGTGTACCCTTAAGATATCTCAAGATTCTTTTCACAGCAACGAGATGTACATCTCTAGGGTCCGCTTGGAACCTTGCACACAAGCATGTAGCATACATAATATCTGGTCTACTTGCAGTAAGATAGAGTAAGGAGCCAATCATACCTCTGTAGCTTGTAACATCTACCTTGATAGATTTGTCAGAAGCTCCAAGTTTGATGGCTGTTGAAGATGGAGTCCTTGCTGATGCTGAATCCTCCATATGATACTTCTTGAGGAGTTCTTTGAGATACTTGGATTGACAAATAAATATACCATTTGACCTTTGACTTACTTGTAATCCAAGAAACAACTTCAGCTCACCCATCATACTCATTTCAAACTTACTCTGCAGAAGCTCAGCAAATCTCTTACAGAGATTATCATTAGTAGACCCAAATATGATGTCATCCACATAGACTTGGACTAATATCATATCATTTTTGTGTTTCTTTGACAAAAGAGTTTTGTCTATGATACCTCTAACAAAACCATTTTCTAAAAGAAAACCAGAGAGAGTGTCATACCATTTTCTTGGGGCTTGTTTGAGACCATAGATAGCCTTGAAGAGAAAGTACACAAAGTCCAGCAGCTCCTGATTTTCAAAGCCAGGGGGCTGTTCCACATACACTTCTTCATCAAGTTCACCATTCAGGAATGCACTCTTAACATCCATTTGATAGACTTTAAAATTGGAATAAGCAGCAAATGCTAAGAACATCCTGATGGCCTCAAGTCTAGCCACTGGTGCATAGGTTTCATCATAGTCAATGCCTTCAGCTTGAGAATACCCTTGTGCAACCAGTCTTGCCTTGTTCCTTGTAACAATGCCTTCCTCATCTAGCTTGTTCCTGTATACCCATCTTGTACCAACTACTTTCTTGTTCTTTGGCCTGGGTACCAGCTTCCAGACTTGTTGTTGTTCAAATTGATTGAGTTCATCTTGCATAGCAATCACCCAATCTGGATCAGTCAGTGCTTCCTCAGTTTTCTTTGGCTCCATTTTAGATAGAAATGCTGAGAAAAGACATTCATTCTGAGAAGCTCTTCTAGTTTTAACTCCAACATCTGGATCACCAATGATCAGCTCAAAAGGATGAGCTCTATTCCAAACAGTCTGTCTTGGAAGATTTGATCTTGATGATTCACCTTGAAATTCACTTTGATGTTGTGAGTGACTAGCTGATCCTTCATTTGCTCCCCCTGAGTTGTTGCTTGATTGCCTTGATGATTCTTCTCCAGTGTTGGTAGTATCTCCATTGTTACCAGTGTTTCCACCACCATCACCATGATCATTATCATCATTATTATTATCATCACCAGCAATAACTTCAGGTGGGGCTTCATCATCTGATTCTGAGTCTGGCAAGTTATCAAACTTCAGCTTTTCAGATGAGTCTTCTTTTTGGATATTAGGGAACTTAGTGTCATCAAAAGTAACATTGACACTTTCCTTTACTGTGTGACTGCCAACCAAGTAGACCCTGTAAGATCTTCTGGAATAACCAACAAAAATTGCTTCTTGTGCCTTTGCATCAAACTTGCCACGTTTCACATTGTCATCTAAAAGCACAAAGCATTTTGCTCCAAATACATGAAAGTACTTGACAGTTGGTTTCTTGTTGTTGATGATCTCATACGGAGTCTTCATTAAGTCCTTGTTGATTAAAGTTCGATTCTGAGTATAACAAGCTGTATTCGCTGCTTCAGCCCAAAAGTACGTTGGAAGTTTGGACTCACTTAGCATAGTCCTAGCTGCTTCAATCAATGTACGATTCTTTCTTTCCACTACTCCATTTTGTTGAGGAGTTCTAGGGGCAGAATACTGTCTTGTTATTCCTTTATCAGCACAAAAGTCATTTAGAATGGCATTTTTGAATTCAGTACCATTATCTGACCTTATGGCTCTAACAGGGAATCTAGAATCCAGCTCAATCAACTTTATGTGGCCAATCACCAGGAATGGGGTCTCATCCTTGGAACGTAGGAATAAAACCCAAGTATATTTAGAAAAATCATCAACAATCACAAGTGCATATTGCTTCTTTGACATAGACATCACATTAACTGGACCAAACAAATCCATGTGTAGTAGCTGAAGTGGTTCAGTTATTGATGACGTGTCAGTGCCCTTGTGAGAAGCTTTCTTTGACTTTCCTTTCTGACATGCCTCACACAGACCTTCCTGAGTAAATTCCATCTGAGGCAAACCTGTAACCAATTCCCTCTTGACTAAAGAGTTCATGGTTTTGAAGTTAAGGTGAGACATCTTCTTGTGCCATAGCCAACTATCATCTGATGAAGCTTTAGCATAAAAACAATTAACTTCATCTTTGAATCCCGAGTTCAGATCAGCTATGAACAAGTCACCTTTCCTTACTCCTTGAAGAGCAGGCTTTCCATTCTTCTTGTGAGTGATCTGACACTTCTCTCTTTCAAAGGAAACAGCATATCCTCTGTCACAGAACTGACTGATGCTGAGAAGATTGAACGTCAGACCTTCCACAAATGAAACATCTTCAATGATAACATTTCCGTACTTCAAACAGCCATATCCTTTCGTAATACCCTTGCTGTTATCTCCAAAGGTAACTACTGGGCCAGCTTTCACAACCACATCTGATAGCAGGGCTCTATCTCCGGTCATATGCCTTGAACAGCCACTGTCAAGAATCCACATAACACGGTTTACCTGTTTAACTCCCTGCAATATCAGATTGATTAGTCCTTCCTCGGAGCCCAAAATTGATTGGGTCCGGCATACTTAAAGAACTGGCCTTTGTCAGGCAAAACAACATTTCTAATTAAAACTACTTCATCCTTTTTCACATAAGAGCGTTTCCATTTATAGCCAGCCTTAACACATTTCTGAGTAGGCTTAGGGATAAATGAATCCACTTTAGTCTGAGGAGGACTAGTAGTCTTTGCTTTAACATGCTTCTTATTATTAACATGTTGATGTGGTGCAGTCTTATCACTAGATACATGCTTTTTATTAAAGAAAGCATACATAACATTAAAAGCACAAGACATGCAATTACTCACACCACATGCTTTATGAGAAGAATTAACAGCAGGCATGTTAGATTTACAGTTGTTTTGATCCAACTTATGGATATCTGATTTAGTCTTTTCAGTTGTAGCAACTTTGACTGGAATATCAGATATACACTTTTTGGACTGTTCAACTTCCAAAGCCATATCTTCTTCACGAATCTCTTCAGTAATGATTATAGAGTATTCATTCATAGGATCTGCTATGGATTCTTTACAGAAGGGTGTTTCAATACCCTTAAGTACATAAGGAACAACCTTTCCTTCTTCTCTGACTCTACAAGGTGTATTAATACCAAGCAATCCAATAGCCTCATTATAATCATAACCTATACTGACATGATTACCAATAGCTTGTTTATTGAAAATTTCTTTAGCCGTTTTACAAGAGTTGTAATAGGCATTAGCTTTGGTTTTAAGCTCACTAATCTGATCTTTGAGAATGGTTTCCAGTTGAATATAACATTTAACCCTATTCTCAAGAAAAGCAATTTTCTCAGTAAGTTCATCCTGATTAACATGCACAAGTTTCAATTCTTTTAATTCCTTTTCAAGATTTGTGTTTAAAAGATTTATTCTATCATTTTCAGTGCGTGCACAACTTATGGTGCCACCAAGATGATAAATCATTTCAGCGTCAGTAAAGGTTACCTCTGACATGTATCTGGATGAAGTGCTTTCCTCTTTAGCCATTAAAGCAAGGTTCCCCATCTCACCTGCTTCTTCATCACTGTCAGTGTCATCCCAACTCTTTCCCTCAGCAACATATGCTTTCCCAATCTTGTTCTTCTTGCTAGAATCAAATGTGTTTCTGGTCACTTGCTTTGGCTTCCTGCACTCAGTAGCAAAGTGACCCAACTCATTGCAATTGTAGCATCTGATTGTGCTCCTTTCCACAGTTCCAGTTTTGTAGCCACCCCTTGTGCCACTTGAAGAGGAAGATCCACCTCTCTGAAATCTGGGTCTGAACTTAAGATTGGGATTCCTCTTGAATCTAAACTTCCCAAATTTCCTGACTATCAAAGCCAAGTCACCATCCTCCAGCTGATCAAGTTCTTCTAAAGAATAGAAGTCACCACCAGATTGATCAATGGATGTTAATCCATATTCAGCATCAATAACATTCATGTGAGAACTGGAAGGTTGAACAGCCTTCACTTCCAGTTTCTGTGGGACTTCAGCAGCCAGTGCAGTAGAAGTACTAACAATCTTCCCAGTTCCATACAGCTCCCTTTGTTGAATCTGCTCCAGCTCATAGGTCTTGAGAACACCATACAATCTCTCCAAAGCAATCTCATTCATATCTCTTGCTTCTCTAATGGCAGATATTTTGTGCTCCAAATGAGGTGGAAGTGTAAGAAGGAACTTCTTGTTAATCTCCTTGTTGGTGTAGTGCTTCCCATTGAGATTCAGATCATTGATTAATTTATTGTATCTCTCAAAAACCTGAGAGATACCTTCACCAGGGTTTGATCTGAAATGCTCATATTGTGAGGTGAGAATTTCCAGCATATTCTCCCTAACTTCTTCTGTCCCCTCATTGATTATCTCTATGGTTCCCCAAATATGTTTGGCAGTTTCACAATTTAGGACATGATTATGCATGATAGGATCAAGGCTCTCAATAAGGATCAACTGAAGACAGGAATCCAAGGTAACATCCTCTTTCTCATTAGGAGTGTACTCCTTGGGATCTTTAGGGTACATACTAGCAGGTCTAGTAACAACGTTATCCACTGTTATCTCTTCCTCAATAATCATAGGGAGTTTGGGACCTTTCTTCAGCACATCAATGTATTTAGGATTTGCAACCTTAAGAAATAGGAGCATTTTCTTCTTCCACATAGAATAATGCTCCTTGCTGAACATTGGGATTTTGACAGTACCAACTTTCTGAGTTGTAGACATTTTTGAGATTTTTAGAAAAATAAAAATTTCAGAGTTAAGAAAAAAATCTCAAACAATTGGATCTTTGATTAGTATATCAATCAAAAGGCTCTGATGCCAATTGTTAGGTCCTGATAAGTTTGTAGAAGGGGGGTTGAATACAAACTATACCGTTTTATCGAAATTTGCTCTTTGAATAATTTAACAATAAGAACAAATTAATGCGGAATATAAATGAAACAAGATTCAAGTTAAATATAACTAATATTAAACTTGAAGGGTGTTGCAAATACAATATGGATTACAAAGTATTTATCTCAAACTAATTAATACAAATTTAGAATAAATTCGACATGAACTTTTCTAATATTTGTAATAAAAAGATCGAATGCTAAAAGCAAGTTCGAGATAAATTCTAGGGATAAAAATCCGCTAGATGATCAAAGCAATACAAGTAATCAACTTCTAGTGGTTTGGATTTAACAATACAAACTAGAATTAATTGCTTGAGAAGAAATAAGATTAAATGCTTCAGCTGTTCTTGAGAGAAAATAAATGTCTGCTGCCTTTTTGTTGATTGATTCTATCTTCATTTTTGGCCCCGGGTTTATACAATTCATTTTCCCTTGTATGACCTGAAAAATGTCTTGTATGACCTTGGAAAGAAGATCTGTATGACCTGCTGTACACTTTCTAATTCTCGGTAGAACCACAAAAGCACATTGTATGACCTTGGAAAAAGGACTTAGTATGACCTTGTAAATAATTCGGTAGAACCTAATAATAGGTCATACCGAGTTATTCACCTAGGTCATACCGAGTTTCTGAAAATAATAAAACAGGTCATACTAGTTTGATTTCAGAAAATCCTTTTAATTTAATTAGTTAGATTAAATTATAGATTAAATTAATTCTTTTATAGAATTAAGTTAATAAATAATTTAAACAACTAATCTTAATTAATTTAATAAATTAATTAATTCTTATAGAATTAATTTATTAATTAAATTAAATTAATAAATCAAAGAAGATAACTCAAAAACCTTGCATTCCTCTATCTTCTGAAAACCACTGAATATAGATGATTTAATTCCACTGATTGATGTCGTCATTCGATGCACTGTCTGGTTTCATGAATAACTGACTTCAATGATAATTCTTCATCTTTAAAACATTTAAAGCTGTGGCTTCTTTTCTTTAGCTTTGACTAAACTCTGTATCCTGTACTTCTTCCGTCACCACTGGAAATCTCTGTCACTGTAGTAAATCCACTTCCTTGAATACTTCACTGAGGCTTGAACAATAAAATTGAACTTCTTTCAATGGAGAATAACTTCAAGTCTGTAGATGACTTTAATTCTTCATTCTCTTGACAGATAAAACTATCTGAGATTCCTGTGACATATTAACTTATTATTTACTTATTACATACTTGTTTAAATTAAGTTGTTTCCTCGGAATATTAATAGGCCAAAACATATGCCTTTCAATCTCCCCCTATTTGTTTGTTAGAGAATAACAATCAAATACCTAGAGGATAACTCAACTAACTTAAACAAGAAATAGAAATGACTTTTAAGAGCCAAGTAAATAACAAGAAAAGTTCTGGATTTCATTTAACATTTTCCAGATTCAAACATTAAAGATAAATACAAGATAGATGTTCCTCTAGACTGAACATATGTTTACATTGATCCTATCTTGAAATACCTAAGCTCTATACATATAACATTTACAGACTAGAGCTTCTTCAAATTTCAGACTCCATCATCTCTCCTTCTTCAAGTGCTTCAAGCAAATCCTTGTCCAGAATACGATCAGATTCAGAAGTAATGCCACTAGGTCTGACAGGTTGAGCTGTGACTTTCTTCAGCCTATTCTTCATTTGATGATATCTCTTGATATTGGCAATGCAATAGTCTTGAATCAAATCAGCAACTTCTGTCTTCTCTTGTGTAGCAAATCCTGAAGTCCTCAACATGTTCTCCAAGTAGACAAGATGCTTGGCAGGAAAATCTTTCAGAGAGATTGGATCCACACCACAAGTTTGAAGTGCCCTTCCTTTATAAAATTTAACTTCATATGGCACGTCCACAACTTGAGGGCTAGCTTTCATTGCAAAGTCTCTTAGCTGATCATGCAGCAGCTCAGCTAATGGAGAAGTTCTTTTTACTTTGCACATGAATACCCATAGTTCAGAGAGAGTTTTGCTTTCCAGAAGATTGAGAGACACTAAGAAAGTTCCCTCATTGTGAGTGTAAACATAGATCTTTAACTCCTCTCTAACTCTGTCATATCCAGTTGTTATCCTTGAAACCTCTGCATGAAGAGCTTTCATATATACTGTGTTGTCTGGATTGACTTTCTTGTATCTTTCCAACATCCCAAGAAACTTTGCATCATTATTAGTTCTTTCTTGATGTGCAAACATTTCTCTAGCCTTGTCCCATTCTTCTCCTTGCTTCAGCCTCACATACAATTTTCTATCACTAACCTTCAGATTGTGAAGCCTTTGCTTTTCTTGATGCTCAGCCTTTTGAATGACAAGATGCTTAGAAATGATGTCAGATACCTTTGCATTCTCCTCCTCTCTTCTCTTCAAATCAGCCTTTTGTCTCACCAACTCAGCTTCAAAGGCAGGATCCACTTCAGGTTCATCTTCCCAGTCAGCATAATCAGCCTCTCCTTCAACCTCCACATCACCAAAGATATCTTCAGGGTTTTCTTCAGATTCAGTACAGTCAAAATCTCCCTGTTCACCTTGGTAGTAGTCAGCATCAGCAAAAGTTAACTTCTGCTTCCCTTTGTCCTTTACAGAACCAGAACCTCCAGCTTCTCCTCCTTGATCTTCTCCTCCTTGTATCTCCTCCTCCTTATTCTCCCCTTTAGTTGAGGAATCCTCTAAAGATTTAACTTTATCAGTTTTAGGATCCTCCTCTTTACTTCCTCTTTCTCCTTCTCCATCCTTGTCACATTTCCCCCTTCATCATCATCACCCTCAAAGAATTTCTTCTGTTCAGCATTGGGTTGATGTGAGACCTTGATCATGGTATACAGATGTTTCATGCCTTCATTCAGATGTTGCATCCCTCCTTCAATCTTGGTAAATCTCTCATCATTGAAGTACTGATTTTCATCAATAGTATCTTGAAAGGAGTCTACCTTAGTTGAAATAATAGGAATCTGTTTGATAGCCTCCCTGATCTCAGCATTAGAAACCAGAAGCTCTGACATATCCGAAGCCACTAACACCTGTGATTCTTGAACAGCATTCATCTTGGGGACCAATGTGACCTTCACTCCCTGTATCTCATCTCTAAGATGACTCAGCTGATTATTTACAGAGGTGGAAGAAGAAGAACGTTCATCCACTTGTGCCTTGAGAAAATCTTTTTCAGCCTGGGACTCTTGTAGTTGTTTCTACAGACTAGCTATTTGAGCCAATAAGGAAGCAGTGTATGTGTCGTTGTGTGCACTCATCTCAATTTCTCTAGATGGTGTTTCACTCACCTCACGTGCTTGTGTATCGCTCTGTGTTTTACTAACCACTAGCTGTCTATCCAGATTTGGATTTGAAGTACCTGCAATAGAAATCACCATAGCCCCTTCTTGAGAGGTCACTGGTGGTGCAATGGGAGTTCGCGAATCCCAATCCATGGTAAAGTCCAGAAATTCATCAGAAATTGAAAACTGAATTGCTTCAGGTATGGACTTACCATGTTGCCCTTCACTTTCTCCAGTTAAAACTGCGAGTGAAGAATCCCTTAGGGGAGCCAGAGATGTTCCCTCTAGGAGGGGAGAAAATGATTCTATTATTGTGGGCGAAGAACCAGATTTTCCCTCTGAAGCCTGTGAAGGCTCTTCTACCGTGACAATGGTAGGTACTGTTTCACCAATTATTCCTATGTGCTCTCCTCTCTGAGTGTCCTGTTCATGAGTCTCTACTATTGTTTCAGAAGTGTTTGCTCCCATTGTGATTAATGGGAGAGTGCTTGACTCTGTACAGAATGCCATGGCCTGATGGCGAATTTCATTGGATTCATCCTGTTGAGAGGATGTTTCTAGTAACTGTTCATTGGCCTTTTGAAAATCCATATCCTTTTGGGAGGATACAGACTGGCTAACAGATGCCTCAAGGAGTGTTCTTCTCTTCTTTAGTGGTGGAGGCAGAGCTGTGGGATCACTCACATTAGAATCTACTCCAGCTTGTTCTATCAATCTTGTTGTAGCTGATTGTTCTAGGGGAGCGGTCAATGGATTTGACTCTGTGTATGGCTCTATGACCGGGGACAGAGATTGTGGTTCTACAATCCCTTGGTCAATCCTAAGAACCTCTTGGGTTAGTGGAGTAGCTGAGAGAGGATATATTACCTGAAGTGCCATGGTGTTAGGAGGCACCATTGAAGTTCCTGCTGACGAGGATCCAACCATTGGATGTTCAATAAAGAGTAGAGGTAACTGTGGTTGCAGAATCCTTCTCAGATATGATTGTGGAACTACGGGTCTCCTTCCAGACTTGGAACTTGTGGACAAAGTTGAATATATGAGAGAATTAGTGTGTGCGGGGACTTGAAAAGGAGTGTTTTGAAAAAGTGTTTTATGTTCATCAGAAAGAACATGATTCAACACTAGAGAAAGGAAACGAGAATAAAAGCATTTAACTTTCTTTCCAGTTTGAATATCTCTAATGTAATTGAAAATCCTCCTTATCAAGAGATCCCACACAAGAGTTCCTATGTCCAATCTCAGGTTGAAAACAGCAGCATAGGCAATGTTTTGAAGGACAGAAGTTATGACTTGAAAGTTGTTTTTGGTAGAATTACTAAAAACTTTGGCTAGACAGTCAAAGAACAAATCCCACTCACATGCAAGATTACCCTTATTCAGACGAGGAAGAACAATATTTCCTTGATAATCAATACTAGAGAAAAATTGAACTAACTCGTTATCAGTAGGGAATCTAACAAAATTATTAAGGGGAAACTGAAGTACTTGACAAAAGATCTCATTAGTTACTGTGTATTGACGATCAGAAATAGTGAATGTAAAAGATCGCATATCTTCAGCAACAACAGCAGTTAAGCATAATAGACGAAGGGGTTCAATCTTTAAATCAACAGAAGCAGTGATAGCATAGCTAACAATTGATTGTTCATTTAAAAAACGAATCCACGGCCTAAAACGTTCAACAGAACACTTAAGGGGATCAAAATAGCCAACGTAATTATTAAAACGTTCAACAACAAATTCAGCAGCCATTTGAAAATAAATAATAAAATTAAAAATATTACTAGAATAAAACAGCAATTAATAATAATAATAATAATCAGAAAAGAAATAAAATCCCAAGTAATTCACAAGAAAAATTTGCAATAGTTCGTTGTTCTAAGAATAAAACCCAAACCAGAGCAAAGTTAACTAAGTAAAAACTTGAGTTAGAAAGGAATGAAAAGCAAAAGAACTAGAAAAGCACAGGTATTTATAGAGAAGGGTTCTGCTGAGCTCGGTATGACCTAAAGGGAGGTCATACCGAGTTTTGTACCAGGTCATACCGAGCTTTCCTTGAGGTCATACCGAGAAAACTGAAAAAAAATACTAATAAAAAATAAAATAAAAACCAGTATGACCTCTAACTAGGTCATACCGAGTTTTTGAATCCTAATAAACAAAAATAAATTCCAATATGACCAAACCTGAGGTCATACCGAATATTATTATCAATTAAACTATTAACAGAAATGAAAAACATGCCAATATGACCAAACTAAAGGGTCATACCGAATTATATACAAACAGAAGCAGCAGAAACAGACAATATTCACATAACAGTTTATAAAACCTGAAACCTACTACATAAAATATATGAAAGAACAAAAAAAACTACTATAAACCTGCAGAAAAATTTGAACAACAATATCTACAATCTGAAAAATATCTAAATAATTCTAAATAAATATATTTTCAATAAAAATACATTTCTCTACTTTAAAAAATATGAGAAAAATATTTTTAAAGAAAATAAAATATTCAGAGATATTTAAATACACAAGCATGTAACATTAAATTAAATGAGAATTAGCAGAGAATATCATTTAAATGACAAGAGAAAATGAAATTATTGAAAGAACAAATATGACAGAGATATTGTTAATCACTAAGACTGTTTAACATACCCAATTTACCAACTAACTTGATAAATGTTGATTCGTCAACAGATTTAGTGAATATATCTGCAGTTTGTTCTTCTGTGGGTACAAAATGTAACTCCACAGTTCCATTCATGACATGCTCTCTGATAAAATGATACCTGATATCAATGTGCTTCGTTCTCGAGTGCTGCACAGGGTTGTTGGAGATTGCTATGGCACTTGTGTTATCACAAAATATGGGAATTTTGTCTAATGCAAAGCCATAGTCCTTTAATTGATTCCTTATCCATAAGATCTGAGCACAACAGCTTCCAGCAGCAATATATTCAGCTTCTGCTGTTGAATTGGAAACTGTTTGTTGTTTCTTGCTATACCAGGAAATCAACCTACCTCCTAGGAATTGACAACTCCCTGAGGTACTCTTTCTATCCACAACACTACCTGCATAATCAGAATCTGTATATCCAACAAGATTAAAACCAGAATCTTTAGGGTACCAGATACCTAGATTAGGTGTACCCTTAAGATATCTCAAGATTCTTTTCACAGCAACGAGATGTACATCTCTAGGGTCCGCTTGGAACCTTGCACACAAGCATGTAGCATACATAATATCTGGTCTACTTGCAGTAAGATAGAGTAAGGAGCCAATCATACCTCTGTAGCTTGTAACATCTACCTTGATAGATTTGTCAGAAGCTCCAAGTTTGATGGCTGTTGAAGATGGAGTCCTTGCTGATGCTGAATCCTCCATATGATACTTCTTGAGGAGTTCTTTGAGATACTTGGATTGACAAATAAATATACCATTTGACCTTTGACTTACTTGTAATCCAAGAAACAACTTCAGCTCACCCATCATACTCATTTCAAACTTACTCTGCATAAGCTCAGCAAATCTCTTACAGAGATTATCATTAGTAGACCCAAATATGATGTCATCCACATAGACTTGGACTAATATCATATCATTTTTGTGTTTCTTTGAAAAAAGAGTTTTGTCTATGATACCTCTAACAAAACCATTTTCTAAAAGAAAACCAGAGAGAGTGTCATACCATTTTCTTGGGGCTTGTTTGAGACCATAGATAGCCTTGAAGAGAAAGTACACAAAGTCCAGCAGCTCCTGATTTTCAAAGCCAGGGGGCTGTTCCACATACACTTCTTCATCAAGTTCACCATTCAGGAATGCACTCTTTACATCCATTTGATAGACTTTAAAATTGGAATAAGCAGCAAATGCTAAGAACATCCTGATGGCCTCAAGTCTAGCCACTGGTGCATAGGTTTCATCATAGTCAATGCCTTCAGCTTGAGAATACCCTTGTGCAACCAGTCTTGCCTTGTTACTTGTAACAATGCCTTCCTCATCTAGCTTGTTCCTGTATACCCATCTTGTACCAACTACTTTCTTGTTCTTTGGCCTGGGTACCAGCTTCCAGACTTGTTGTTGTTCAAATTGATTGAGTTCATCTTGCATAGCAATCACCCAATCTGGATCAGTCAGTGCTTCCTCAGTTTTCTTTGGCTCCATTTTAGATAGAAATGCTGAGAAAAGACATTCATTCTGAGAAGCTCTTCTAGTTTTAACTCCAACATCTGGATCACCAATGATCAGCTCAAAAGGATGAGCTCTATTCCAAACAGTCTGTCTTGGAAGATTTGATCTTGATGATTCACCTTGAAATTCACTTTGATGTTGTGAGTGACTAGCTGATCCTTCATTTTCTCCCCCTGAGTTGTTGCTTGATTGCCTTGATGATTCTTCTCCAGTGTTGGTAGTATCTCCATTGTTACCAGTGTTTCCACCACCATCACCATGATCATTATCATCATTATTATTATCATCACCAGCAATAACTTCAGGTGGGGCTTCATCATCTGATTCTGAGTCTGGCAAGTTATCAAACTTCAGCTTTTCAGATGAGTCTTCTTTTTGGATATTAGGGAACTTAGTGTCATCAAAAGTAACATTGACACTTTCCTTTACTGTGTGACTGCCAACCAAGTAGACCCTGTAAGATCTTCTGGAATAACCAACAAAAAATGCTTCTTGTGCCTTTGCATCAAACTTGCCACGTTTCACATTGTCATCTAAAAGCACAAAGCATTTTGCTCCAAATACATGAAAGTACTTGACAGTTGGTTTCTTGTTGTTGATGATCTCATACGGAGTCTTCATTAAGTCCTTGTTGATTAAAGTTCGATTCTGAGTATAACAAGCTGTATTCGCTGCTTCAGCCCAAAAGTACGTTGGAAGTTTGGACTCACTTAGCATAGTCCTAGCTGCTTCAATCAATGTACGATTCTTTCTTTCCACTACTCCATTTTGTTGAGGAGTTCTAGGGGCAGAATACTGTCTTGTTATTCCTTTATCAGCACAAAAGTCATTTAGAATGGCATTTTTGAATTCAGTACCATTATCTGACCTTATGGCTCTAACAGGGAATCTAGAATCCAGTTCAATCAACTTTATGTGGCCAATCACCAGGAATGGGGTCTCATCCTTGGAACGTAGGAATAAAACCCAAGTATATTTAGAAAAATCATCAACAATCACAAGTGCATATTGCTTCTTTGACATAGACATCACATTAACTGGACCAAACAAATCCATGTGCAGTAGCTGAAGTGGTTCAGTTATTGATGATGTGTCAGTGCCCTTGTGAGAAGCTTTCTTTGACTTTCCTTTTTGACATGCCTCACACAGACCTTCCTGAGTAAATTCCATCTGAGGCAAACCTCTAACCAATTCCCTCTTGACTAAAGAGTTCATGGTTTTGAAGTTAAGGTGAGACATCTTCTTGTGCCATAGCCAACTATCATCTGATGAAGCTTTAGCATAAAAACAATTAACTTCATCTTTGAATCCCGAGTTCAGATCAGCTATGAACAAGTCACCTTTCCTTACTCCTTGAAGAGCAGGCTTTCCATTCTTCTTGTGAGTGATCTGACACTTCTCTCTTTCAAAGGAAACAGCATATCCTCTGTCACAGAACTGACTGATGCTGAGAAGATTGAACGTCAGACCTTCCACAAATGAAACATCTTCAATGATAACATTTCCGTACTTCAAACAGCCATATCCTTTCGTAATACCCTTGCTGTTATCTCCAAAGGTAACTACTGGGCCAGCTTTCACAACCACATCTGATAGCAGGGCTCTATCTCCGGTCATATGCCTTGAACAGCCACTGTCAAGAATCCACATAACACGGTTTACCTGTTTAACTCCCTGCAATATCAGATTGATTAGTCCTTCCTCGGAGCCCAAAATTGATTGGGTCCGGCATACTTAAAGAACTGGCCTTTGTCAGGCAAAACAACATTTCTAATTAAAACTACTTCATCCTTTTTCACATAAGAGCGTTTCCATTTATAGCCAGCCTTAACACATTTCTGAGTAGGCTTAGGGATAAATGAATCCACTTTAGTCTGAGGAGGACTAGTAGTCTTTGCTTTAACATGCTTCTTATTATTAACATGTTGACGTGGTGCAGTCTTATCACTAGATACATGCTTTTTATTAAAGAAAGCATACATAACATTAAAAGCACAAGACATGCAATTACTCACACCACATGCTTTATGAGAAGAATTAACAGCAGGCATGTTAGATTTACAGTTGTTTTGATCCAACTTATGGATATCTGATTTAGTCTTTTCAGTTGTAGCAACTTTGACTGGAATATCAGATATACACTTTTTGGACTGTTCAACTTCCAAAGCCATATCTTCTTCACGAATCTCTTCAGCAATGATTATAGAGTATTCATTCATAGGATCTGCTATGGATTCTTTACAGAAGGGTGTTTCAATACCCTTAAGTACATAAGGAACAACCTTTCCTTCTTCTCTGACTCTACAAGGTGTATTAATACCAAGCAATCCAATAGCCTCATTATAATCATAACCTATACTGACATGATTATCAATAGCTTGTTTATTGAAAATTTCTTTAGCCGTTTTACAAGAGTTGTAATAGGCATTAGCTTTGGTTTTAAGCTCACTAATCTGATCTTTGAGAATGGTTTCCAGTTGAATATAACATTTAACCCTATTCTCAAGAAAAGCAATTTTCTCAGTAAGTTCATCCTGATTAACATGCACAAGTTTCAATTCTTTTAATTCCTTTTCAAGATTTGTGTTTAAAAGATTTATTCTATCATTTTCAGTGCGTGCACAACTTATGGTGCCACCAAGATGATAAATCATTTCAGCGTCAGTAAAGGTTACCTCTGACATGTATCTGGATGAAGTGCTTTCCTCTTTAGCCATTAAAGCAAGGTTCCCCATCTCACCTGCTTCTTCATCACTGTCAGTGTCATCCCAACTCTTTCCCTCAGCAACATATGCTTTCCCAATCTTGTTCTTCTTGCTAGAATCAAATGTGTTTCTGGTCACTTGCTTTGGCTTCCTGCACTCAGTAGCAAAGTGACCCAACTCATTGCAATTGTAGCATCTGATTGTGCTCCTTTCCACAGTTCCAGTTTTGTAGCCACCCCTTGTGCCACTTGAAGAGGAAGATCCACCTCTCTGAAATCTGGGTCTGAACTTAAGATTGGGATTCCTCTTGAATCTAAACTTCCCAAATTTCCTGACTATCAAAGCCAAGTCACCATCCTCCAGCTGATCAAGTTCTTCTAAAGAATAGAAGTCACCACCAGATTGATCAATGGATGTTAATCCATATTCAGCATCAATAACATTCATGTGAGAACTGGAAGGTTGAACAGCCTTCACTTCCAGTTTCTGTGGGACTTCAGCAGCCAGTGCAGTAGAAGTACTAACAATCTTCCCAGTTCCATACAGCTCCCTTTGTTGAATCTGCTCCAGCTCATAGGTCTTGAGAACACCATACAATCTCTCCAAAGCAATCTCATTCATATCTCTTGCTTCTCTAATGGCAGATATTTTGTTCTCCAAATGAGGTGGAAGTGTAAGAAGGAACTTCTTGTTAATCTCCTTGTTGGTGTAGTGCTTCCCATTGAGATTCAGATCATTGATTAATTTATTGTATCTCTCAAAAACCTGAGAGATACCTTCACCAGGGTTTGATCTGAAATGCTCATATTGTGAGGTGAGAATTTCCAGCATATTCTCCCTAACTTCTTCTGTCCCCTCATTGATTATCTCTATGGTTCCCCAAATATGTTTGGCAGTTTCACAATTTAGGACATGATTATGCATGATAGGATCAAGGCTCTCAATAAGGATCAACTGAAGACAGGAATCCAAGTTAACATCCTCTTTCTCATTAGGAGTGTACTCCTTGGGATCTTTAGGGTACATACTAGCAGGTCTAGTAACAACGTTATCCACTGTTATCTCTTCCTCAATAATCATAGGGAGTTTGGGACCTTTCTTCAGCACATCAATGTATTTAGGATTTGCAACCTTAAGAAATAGGAGCATTTTCTTCTTCCACATAGAATAATGCTCCTTGCTGAACATTGGGATTTTGACAGTACCAACTTTCTGAGTTGTAGACATTTTTGAGATTTTTAGAAAAATAAAAATTTCAGAGTTAAGAAAAAAATCTCAAACAATTGGATCTTTGATTAGTATATCAATCAAAAGGCTCTGATGCCAATTGTTAGGTCCTGATAAGTTTGTAGAAGGGGGGTTGAATACAAACTATACCGTTTTATCGAAATTTGCTCTTTGAATAATTTAACAATAAGAACAAATTAATGCGGAATATAAATGAAACAAGATTCAAGTTAAATATAACTAATATTAAACTTGAAGGGTGTTGCAAATACAATATGGATTACAAAGTATTTATCTCAAACTAATTAATACAAATTTAGAATAAATTCGACATGAACTTTTCTAATATTTGTAATAAAAAGATCGAATGCTAAAAGCAAGTTCGAGATAAATTCTATGGATAAAAATCCGCTAGATGATCAAAGCAATACAAGTAATCAACTTCTAGTGGTTTGGATTTAACAATACAAACTAGAATTAATTGCTTGAGAAGAAATAAGATTAAATGCTTCAGCTGTTCTTGAGAGAAAATAAATGTCTGCTGCCTTTTTGTTGATTGATTCTATCTTCATTTTTGGCCCCGGGTTTATACAATTCATTTTCCCTTGTATGACCTGAAAAATGTCTTGTATGACCTTGGAAAGAAGATCTGTATGACCTGCTGTACACTTTCTAATTCTCGGTAGAACCACAAAAGCACATTGTATGACCTTGGAAAAAGGACTTAGTATGACCTTGTAAATAATTCGGTAGAACCTAATAATAGGTCATACCGAGTTATTCACCTAGGTCATACCGAGTTTCTGAAAATAATAAAACAGGTCATACTAGTTTGATTTCAGAAAATCCTTTTAATTTAATTAGTTAGATTAAATTATAGATTAAATTAATTCTTTTATAGAATTAAGTTAATAAATAATTTAAACAACTAATCTTAATTAATTTAATAAATAAATTAATTCTTATAGAATTAATTTATTAATTAAATTAAATTAATAAATCAAAGAAGATAACTCAAAAACCTTGCATTCCTCTATCTTCTGAAAACCACTGAATATAGATGATTTAATTCCACTGATTGATGTCGTCATTCGATGCACTGTCTGGTTTCATGAATAACTGACTTCAATGATAATTCTTCATCTTTAAAACATTTAAAGCTGTGGCTTCTTTTCTTTAGCTTTGACTAAACTCTGTATCCTGTACTTCTTCCGTCACCACTGGAAATCTCTGTCACTGTAGTAAATCCACTTCCTTGAATACTTCACTGAGGCTTGAACAATAAAATTGAACTTCTTTCAATGTAGAATAACTTCAAGTCTGTAGATGACTTTAATTCTCCATTCTCTTGACAGATAAAACTATCTGAGATTCCTGTGACATATTAACTTATTATTTACTTATTACATACTTGTTTAAATTAAGTTGTTTACTCGGAATATTAATAGGCCAAAACATATGCCTTTCAATTTCTATTACCTGTCTTGCATGCATGAGAACTAGGCTAGTGTGGTTGGACATATTAACTTACACAGTGAAACAACTTAATCAATTTCAAAACCATGATCATGCAAATTAATATCATGTAATAATTATAAACAAATAATCAAATTCATTGAATAACGGTCGAATGGTTTTAAGCTACACTAACATGGTGGTCAAATACTCAAGTACTTAACAAACTAATTTAATAAGAGGAACATAACTATGCATGCTAGAAATATATCAACATTAATTAAAATATTAGTTTAATAATAACTCATGCAAGTCATGTCAGACACTTAACCAATAACTTCTAATTTACAAAGTTCGGATATTAATAATCATATTTATCGTATGAGCATGGCATGATTATTTATAACTAATTCAACTAATCTAATATACCTAAAACAAGAATTCTGGCCACTAGTTTATCATACCAGTACATGTACTAAATTTATATTATTACACATTAAATATATATATATATATATATATATATATATATATATATATATATATATATATATATATATTAGAATAATGCATCAAAAACAGAAAATGAGCACGTATTAATCATAATATTTTTAATCACACCTTTATAAAAATCTAACATATTTAATTATTTAAAAGTCAAAGTTATAAAACACTCCCCGGTTAACAATTTGTTAACATTCTTGAACTTTTATAAAAACATATTCATTTTATATACAATTTTTTTTTCAAGTAATACTTAAAAGGAACTGAACATCACTAATCATGAGAATATATACATAAATTGTGAGATCAAAAAAAAAGAACATGAAACTAATTTAATACTGAATAATGGTAACTATCGAATAATCATATAGACAGTATGTCATAAATTTGCAGTGCCCACATATATACTTACAAATCACAATCCGTGGATAAAGTAGGCACATACAACAGACACATATATTAGTTATTACTCGAATGTCAAAATTCATGTTATACAAAGACGGAAAGAGAAAACACCTAGCATCAAAGTCACTAAATTAAAACAAGAACATGACAAAATGACATACCTGTCGACGACGAGTAAAAAGAGCTGTACGAGTATTTTGTTTGTCCTAAGGGTTAATTATATAGCCACACAAACTTTAAAATCAATTAGGTAAGTCTAGAATCTTTTCCTAAAAAAATTATTCAATCACTCTAAATTAAAATATTCTAATTAATACAAATATTCTAAATTAAATGATAAGAATTTTCTAAATCTTTTCATACTTCTTTCCATAAAATCAAATCTTATCTTGATCTAAATAAAATAACTTGTATGAAAAGAATTTCAAAAAAAAAATCTTTAACTAAAATAATTATCTAAATAAAATTTCTTAAATATCTAATGTCTAATAATAAAATAAAAAATAAAATTACGGGATTTTACAATCAAACTAATATAGTTCAATTTTTTTATAAAGTATATTACGTATAATAAATTTTGGTCCTTACTTTGTAGTACGGTCTTTGGACAACAAAAAATAATGACCGTTAGATCTTAATATCATACTAAGGCTTGCTAGCGGCTCAACAGATCTTAAATAGATAGATAAGAACCGTTCGATCTAATATTAAAAAGTGTATTTGATTAATTATACGATTATATTTTAATATTAAGAAGTGTATTGTGATAGTTTAAACCAAATATAAATGGATTTTCTAAATTGAATAAAACACTACGTCAAATTTGGGCTTTCGTCACTCTTTTGTACAGTAAGGGCTGTGACACTTTGGAAAAAACGAGTGGCTAAAGGTCATCGTCCCAAGTTTTAGCCACACAATTATTTTTTGAGTGACCGAAAACACATTTTTTGGCAGATTTAGTCACAATTTATAAAAGTGTGACAATTGAGAGATGAAACAGCATGTTTTTTTGTTGACTTTGACCAAATCCAACATTTATAGTCATACTTGAGAGATAGAAGTGTGACAAAAAATAGTGACGCTTCTTTGCTGTATCTAAATGTTACCAAACGGTCACAGTCATTTTCGGTGATGTGGCTAAATGTGAAATAACCTATGGTCACTACATTTTATATGTGACTAAAAAGTAGAGTTTTCTGCATTATGTCAGATCTTTGTTCGCTAAGGCAGCTAAAAACTAGTGACTGTATTATTGTGTGACTAAAAAGTACTCTGTTTTCAGGAACAGAGCATTCTGTTTTGAGGATCCTCATTTCCAACTGATCTGTCACATTATTACATTTGGGTGTGGCAAAATATTTGACCACTGGACATGAAGTATTGGTATAGCAGATTAACCAGAGATGACAAACACAAACTTGATTTATCCAAGTTGCATACCAGATGAGCTTAAAACTTGATAATGAAGCTTAAAACTAGAACAATTCAACTAATCCATGTCATTCGGCCAACATTAGAATTCACCATTACATATTAATTCTTCATCAAATAAAAAACAAAGAAAATGACCAAGACAATGATAACATTATACAACTTCTCACGTATGACATGAACCTCCTTTCGAAGATCTTCAACTGTTGACATGCAGTTTTGCAGGTCAGTCTTCACAACATCAACTTCTTTCTGGATCTTGATCTTCATGCCAACTGGTTCAGGATCAATCCATTCCCAAAACGAACATTTGGGTCCAGAAGACTTGAAAAGGGAATTCAAATTAAAAGCTGTTTGTTAAATTAAACAGATGAAACTGATAGACATCAGCTTACCAATGAACTTGATTTGTGGCACACCCGAAATCTTCTTCCAGGGTTGTCAAGTGTGTTTGATGTTCTAATCCGGGCAGGAAGACCACAGTAGCACAGATCACATCGATTTTGGTTTGAGCTGTAGGAATTTGAAGACGACATCATGATCAGGCCTCTTTCTTTGCACACACCTGGAGAAAAAAACAGGAATTCAAACAGAGCATAGAATTTAACCATACAATAGAATTTAGCATTACATAAAAAACATGGAAAATGACAAACATAATGATAATAATTACCAGATTCAGTTAGCATTACGTATAATAATACCCTTACAGTCCTGTCTAAAGTAATCATCACGAGATTCATTACCCAAGTCACGTGGATCTACAGGTGGTAATATATTATCATTGTGAGGAAAAATTACAGTACTGAAATCATCATTGACATCATCGTACAGATCTCTATAATTCTTAGGAGGTGTCATCAAGACAATAGACATTTTTTTATCCAGCTGGTCTTTAACATAAAACACCTGTCGTGTTTGTGAGGCCAATATGAACGGATCATCCTTGTGGCCTAATCTGTTAAGTTCGACCAACGTGTAACCCAGGCCATCTTGCTTGACACCATTTCTACTGTCAACCCAGTCGCACATGAAAAGAGGAATTTTCTTAATATGATAATCTAGTACCCATATCTCTCGTAGAACCCCATAATAAAAGTTCTTTCCATAGGTTACTACTTCTTTAGAAATGTGCATCTCAGTTGCCTCTACACAAACCCCACTGTTCTGGTGAATTCTGCCATCACGAATTTTTGTACGAAATGTATAGCCATTGATGTCATATACATCATATTTGTTCACGATTCTGCGTGCTCCATGTGAGATCCACTTAACTGTTTCTGATACACTTTCGTTGGAGATCGATAACTCGCTTTCAACCTAAATTACACAATAACAAGGATAAGATTCAGCTTGCACAAATTACAATTGAGAAAAAACTAAGATCATACTGATTTAAATATTACCTTGTTGCGTAACCACTGACCAAACGTTGTGCTATGCTCTTTCTCCAGCCATGCTTGTCGTTTACCAGGATGTGTGTTTTCCAAAAATGTCATGTGTTGTCTGCAAGTACAAAAATGAGTATCAAATCTGATCCTACTGTTAAATAAAAGAAAAACACAAATAAACATGTTCAGTAGGAGTCCTTACTCGATATACGGCACAACTTCAGGCGTATTTTGCAGTACATAGAAATGTGCTTTCATGTAGAGATCTTGAGAAACTTCAACTGGTTTACCAGCTGACAAAGGAATTCCCTCTTCATTACCATTTTCAGATGTGTTGTGCTGGTGTTCTGGAATATCAATGGACCTCATGCATTTTTTGTATTCATTGAAGAACGCAATTGTTTCTTCTGCAATATGCTCCTCAGCAATGCATCCTTCTGGGTAAGCTTTGTTCCGCACATGCCCTTTAATAACTTTCATCATCCTCTCAAAGGGATACATCCACCGAAAGCATATTGGGCCACATAATTTGACCTCTCTAACAAGGTGCACAGTTAGATGAAGCATAACGTCAAGAAAGGATGGGGTAAAGTATTTCTCCATCAAGCACAGTGTAACACAAAGCTCCTCATGCAATTTATCGAGTTCTTCTACATTGATTTCTTTGCTACATATTGATTTGAAAAAAAAAACAAAGTCTGATAATAGCATATCTCGTGGGTTTAGGCATGATAGACCGTATTGCAATTGGCAAGAACTGTTGCATAAGCATATGGTAATCATGTGATTTAAGTCCCATAAGCTTCCTATCCTTTTCATTCACCAAACTAGAAAAGTTGGAACAATAACCTTGCGGAGCCCTTAAGTTGTGTAATGTGCCACAGAACATGTCTTTTTCATCTTTAGTTAATGTGTAGCAGGCTGCAGGAAGTAATGTCTTCTCGCCTTGACTTTTAGCCTGCAACTCTTGTATTATCCCAAAATGTGCCAGATCCTTTCGAGCTTGCAACCCATCTTTCGTCTTGCCCGGAACATTTAGTAATGTTCCGATAATACTCTCAGCCACATTCTTCTCAGTGTGCATGAAATCAATACAATGTTGGACCAAATTATACCGCCAATACCTAAGTCGTCGATTCCATATGTTGAATTTCTTCCAATAGGTCTGTTCTTTCTGTCCGGAATTTGTGCTACCACCCCCTTCTGATTTTCTCTTTTTTGTTTTCCCCCCTCTTCCAGTCGAAGTCTCCATCAGTTCTGAATCTTTATCCTTAAATCCCTTCCCCCACATATTCCGAATAAATTTAACCTCGTTGAATATTTCTTCCCCTGTCATAGGATCTGCAGCAGTTCCCCACTCTTCTTTTCCATTGAATGCCTTAGTTTGCTTTCTGAAGGGATGACTATATGGTAGATATCTTCGGTGACCACCATAACTCTGCTTGGCAGAGAACGGAAGTCTTACACAATGAGTTTCTTTCCTGCACACCACACAACCATGGAATCCACTGTAAGGACAGCCACATAATGCACCAAGAGCAGGGTAATCATTAATCGTCCATAAGACAACAGCACGTAAAGTGAATTGTTCCTGTGCATAGGAATCATATGTTTCAACACCTTCTTCAAACAAGAGCTCCAGATCATCGATCAAAGGATCCAAAAACACATCGATATCGTTTCCAGGCGTTCCCGATATTAATAACGAAAGCATGATGAACTTTCTTTTCATACACAACCAAGGTGGAAGGTTGTAAATGACAGTTAATACTGGCCACACACTGTGATTCCTATTCCCTCTGTTTACATCAACCCCGTCTGTGGAAATGCCAAGCCGAAGATTTCTTGGATCAGATGCAATTTCCGGAAATTTGTCGTCTATTGTTTTCCATGCAGGTGAATCAGATGGGTGCCGTAGAACACCGGGCTTTTTCGAACTGGTGGAGTGCCATATCAAATCTTTTGATATGCTTTTCACTTTATAAAGTCGTTTCAGTCGTGGAATAAGGGGGAAGTACCATAATACCTTTGTAGGAACATTTTCGTATATGACTTTAGTCTTCTCATCCACCTTCCACCGTGACATGCCACAAGTTGGACATACCACCATGTCCTTGTAATCCTTCCTGTAAAGAATGCAGTTGTTAATGCAAGCATGTATCTTTTCGTATCCTGACCCCATTGCTGTCATTATCTTTTTGGCCTCATATGTGTTGTTCACCATCTCGCTACCTTCTGCAGGCAACATCCTTTTCAACAGAAGTAGCATTTCAGTAAAGCAATTATTTGTCATTCCATGCTTACTCTTCAAGTTTAGTAGTTCAACTGTTGCAGACAACTTTGTGAGGTTAGGACAATATTTATACAAGGGCTTCTCCGCATCTGCAAGTAGTTCTTGAAACTTGTCAATGCCAGCTATGAAATTGTCTTCCGTAGCTTTTACCATTTCTATTGTTTCTGCAGCATCTGTTGGAAATTCTACTGCATCAAACTGGTTGAAAGTTGTTGGCTTGTCTTCCTCTCCATGTTTAATCCACCTTGTATAATTCCGATCGAATCCCTTAACGAGTAAGTGGTAATGGACCTCATCCACCGAAAGAGAGAAGTGGTTTAAACAGCTTACACATGGACATGAAATAGTCTTCGTTGACATATTCAGATGAGAAACCGCAAAATCGATAAATGCTACAACTCCATCCATATATGGTTCACTGTTTCTATCGGTTACCATCCAAGACTTATCCATAACTACAGCCTATTACGAGCATATTAGAGCATAACTAAACCAATTACGAGCATATTAGAGCATAACTACAGCAATTACGAGCATATATCAAAGCATAAAATTCAAAAATTAGCATATATTTAACACATGACTTACTGAAATTAGGGATGAAATCGTTGTGGATGAAAGTATGAGTGGTTTCTGTCGGCTGCTTGTTTGAAGCTACTTGTTTGAATCCGATTAGAAGCGACAGCTAGTGTGGTTTCCAATTGAGAGAATAAACTTTCCACTTAGGTATTTGACCCCCATAGCCGCGCGCTACTCCCTCTGGACTGAACCTGTTCAAGGCCCAATTAGAATAGTGTTGTCCCAAATAGAATAGTGTTGGCCTAAATAAAATAACGAGATTCGACCCCGAAAGTGGAAATAATTTTTTTTAATGCATTTTTCGACGATCCAACCGTACGGATGTTAATAGATACGCATTGTGATGTTGGGGAAAAATAATCGAAAAATCGGGAATTTATCTTGTACGACATTTTTTGAGGGATCTGGCCAAAGTACTACTCGAAAGAACGAGATTCGACCCCGAAAGTGGAAATAATTTTTTTTAATGCATTTTTCGACGATCCAACCGTACGGATGTTAATAGATACGCATTGTGATGTTGGGGAAAAATAATCGAAAAATCAGGAATTTATCTTGTACGACATTTTTTGAGGGATCTGGCCAAAGTACTACTCGAAAGAACGAGATTCGACCCCGAAAGTGGAAATAATTTTTTTTAATGCATTTTTCGACGATCCAACCGTACGGATGTTAATAGATACGCATTGTGATGTTGGGGAAAAATAATCGAAAAATTGGGAATTTATCTTGTACGACATTTTTTGAGGGATCTGGCCAAAGTACTACTCGAAAGAACGAGATTCGACCCCGAAAGTGGAAATAATTTTTTTTAATGCATTTTTCGACGATCCAACCGTACGGATGTTAATAGATACGCATTGTGATGTTGGGGAAAAATAATCGAAAAATCGGGAATTTATCTTGTACGACATTTTTTGAGGGATCTGGCCAAAGTACTACTCGAAAGAACGAGATTCGACCCCGAAAGTGGAAATAATTTTTTTTAATGCATTTTTCGACGATCCAACCGTACGAATGTTAATAGATACGCATTGTGATGTTGGGGACAAATAATTGAAAAATCGGGAATTTATCTTGTACGATATTTTTTGAGGGATCTGGCCAAAGTACTACTCGAAAGAACGAGATTCGACCCCGAAAGTGGAAATAATTTTTTTTAATGCATTTTTCGACGATCCAACCTTACGGATGTTAATAGATACGCATTGTGATGTTGGGGAAAAATAATCGAAAAATCGGGAATTTATCTTGTACGACATGTTTTGAGGGATCTGGCCAAAGTACTACTCGAAAGAACGAGATTCGACCCCGAAAGTGGAAATAATTTTTTTTAATGCATTTTTCGACGATCCAACCGTACGGATGTTAATAGATACGCATTGTGATGTTGGGGAAAAATAATCGAAAAATCAGGAATTTATCTTGTACGACATTTTTTGAGGGATCTGGCCAAAGTACTACTCGAAAGAACGAGATTCGACCCCGAAAGTGGAAATAATTTTTTTTAATGCATTTTTCGACGATCCAACCGTACGGATGTTAATAGATACGCATTGTGATGTTGGGGAAAAATAATCGAAAAATTGGGAATTTATCTTGTACGATATTGTTTGAGGGATCTGGCCAAAGTACTACTCGAAAGAACGAGATTCGACCCCGAAAGTGGAAATAATTTTTTTTAATGCATTTTTCGATGATCCAACCGTACGGATGTTAATAGATACGCATTGTGATGTTGGGGACAAATAATCGAAAAATCGGGAATTTATCTTGTATGATATTTTTTGAGGGATCTGGCCAAAGTACTACTCGAAAGAACGAGATTCGACCCTGAAAGTGGAAATAATTTTTTTTAATGCATTTTTCGACGATCCAACCGTACGGATGTTAATAGATACGCATTGTGATGTTGGGGAAAAATAATCGAAAAATCGGGAATTTATCTTGTACGACATTTTTTGAGGGATCTGGCCAAAGTACTACTCGAAAGAACGAGATTCGACCCCGAAAGTGGAAATAATTTTTTTTAATGCATTTTTCGATGATCCAACCGTACGGATGTTAATAGATACGCATTGTGATGTTGGGGAAAAATAATCGAAAAATCGGGAATTTATCTTGTACGATATTGTTTGAGGGATCTGGCCAAAGTACTACTCGAAAGAACGAGATTCGACCCCGAAAGTGGAAATAATTTTTTTTAATGCATTTTTCGACGATCCAACCGTACGAATGTTAATGGATACGCATTATGATGTTGGGGAAAAATAATCGAAAAATCGGGAATTTATCTTCTACGACATTTTTTACAATATATTGATATATAAAAAATAATTAATATAAATAATATAACATAAAAATATATATTTTACATTTACAGGTCGTCTAAAAACCGGCAACATCACTTTACCAATTCACTTCCCCCCACTACACAGGCGGCTAGACTTCCCCAAAATATCAAACTTCCCCCCAATTCACTTTCAACATCACTTTACCCAACTCACATTCAAACTCTCCCTCTCTGTGCACCATAATCTCTCCACAACTTTCAGTCGGTGAAATTAGGTTACACCGTCGGTCAGATCTGGTGACCCAATCTGGTTTATGTTCTTGAAATTAGGGTTTTTTCCACCGGCGTTTAAATCACCTTGCTTGTCGCAGGTAAACCATTCTTCCACAGACTATTTCAGTTATTGCATGTTTGAGAGATATATGTTTGAGATATATGGTTGGAGAGATTGCATATTTGAGTTGTATTTGAGAGATTGAGACGAATTGAGTTCCAATTATATGAATAATACTACTTATGCTTTAATGTTGATGTATTAATATCTGACATTGTTGTGCTTGTTGTCTACAGCTAATTTGAGTACCATGGGAAAGAAGTACAGGTTAGTTGTTTACTATGGGGGTCAGTTCATGACAAAGGTTAAGTGGCAATACACCGGTCCTAAGGCAAAGGTGTTCGACGGAATGGAAGTCTACAACATGACTATTAAACAAGTTAGGGATTTGGTAGCGGATGTAGTTTCGGATGATGATAAGCTTTATTTCATGAAAGATGGGGTGACCCCGGATCATGGATATGGTTTGATCCTTGGAGACAGTGACTTAAAAGAGTTGGTTGTTGCTTCTACCATGACTGGAGTCTGCAAGATTCATGTCTTCCATTCCTGGTCCACAGCTACTGCACCAGTTTGCGTTGAAGAAGAATACCTAGGTAGACTAATTTTTGACTTCTCATATTTATGCATGTGTATGTATATTGAACAGATAAATCCTGTAATTGCTAAGGGTTCTTATACTGGTTGTAGGTGAGGACAATGAGGAATTTGAGGAACAATATTCAACGGAAGAGTGTAGCGAAGAAGAAGAAAGCACAAAAGTAGAAGACGAAGGAGAAAACGCAGAAGAAGAAGTAGAAGAGTGCAAAAAGGTGCAACAAAAGAATGATGTCAAAGCTAAGAGGGGGCTAACCAGGTTGCCGAAGCTGCGTACCAGGTTTACAAACTCTGGTGGAAAAAGACATGAGGTTGAATTTGACTCACTTGGTAGGTTAATGGGGGAATACATATCAGAATTTATGAGCTTTTTGGGAGACACGGTCAGGGAGCATGTTGGCTTAAGATGGTTAACATGGAAGGAGGTGCCAAAAGAAGTGAAGGCTAAGCTGTGGGATCAAGTAACGGTAAATCAGCTACTTCGCATTAAGTACTCTAAATATATGTTACATTTTTAATATGAAACACTATTGTTGAACTTATCTGCTTGCCTTTTATGTGTATTAACACCATGTATTATATATTGCAGCATTTTTTTGATATAGAACTTTGTCGTCGAAAGTTTACAATGACTCGGCTTGGTGGGCTGCTTCGCAATTTCAGAAGAAAGATGTATGCAAGATTCATACAACCTAACCTGAATAAACCAGCAAAACTTGCAAAAGTTCCTAGGCAGTATCGTACACTGGTAGAGCAAGCTGATTGGGATAGGTTCGTAGCCCACACGCAAACGGATAAATTCAAGGTTGTAATACTTTAATATACGGATCATTGTTTGAATTAACGTATTTTTCCAATGCACTTTGCTGAAATAATTCTTTTGACTATTGGAAGGATGTCTCCAAAACTACGAAAATTGCGCGATCACGGTCCGTTTTTGATCATCGCTTGGGACGAGGAGGATACCCTCGTCTCAAAGAAAAATTGGTAATTCAGATGTGTTTTTATTGTGTTACTAGTGATTATTTTGGATATTAAATGTCTGATTGTGTCATCGTTGCATTATGCAAGGTTTCAAAAAATGAAATAAAGGTTGATGATGTCCCCACCCGTGCTTTTATGTGGAGGAAGGGGAGGGAAAACAAAGATGGAGAGTTGGTAGATCCAAAAGTGAAGAGCATGGCAGATTATTTAGTAAGTTTAAATATGAGAGTTAGTATATCCTACAGTGAAGAACATGTCCTTGTTACTAATTTTCTTCACTTTTTTCTTTACAGATGGATATTGAAGCACAGATAAAGGACGGACTAATCAAGATTGGGCCGGACGAGGATGCCCTTATAGTGGTTTTTGGCAGGGAGCAGGGTTCATACTTGAGAGGTGTTGGTTGTGGAGTCACTCCCAGTGCGTACTGGCATTGTCCTCGGCAAAGGACAACAGGAAAAGATAAAATCAAGATTCTGGAGCTTCAATTGGAAAATGAAAAACTGCTGCGTGAGAAGAAGGATGAAGAGCTGAAGAACCTGTCGTTACAGATGGAGGCAACGAACAATAAACTGAATAAAGTCATGGCTCAATTGGATTCGCAAGGACTGCTTTCAGCAACAAAACAAGATGTAAGCACTACGTAAATTGTTGGAGTTTTTTGTGTTGGAATTTAGTTATCTTGTGTCTATATTCCAAAACATAGTTTACAAAACTTGTGTTATCACTTGACTTTCCCATTTCACGTTACATTCTGTAGGGAACACCGATAAGTGGGAATGGTTCGAGGGACAGCTGCATTAATGTTACCATCCCAGCATCGAAAGAGTTTTTAACACCTGTAAGTAATGGCTACTTTAATTTCTTTTTAATTTTTTCCAAGTAGTTGCTGATTTCTTGTCGAAATTTCTTAAATTGTAGGTTAAATCTGTGGAGAAGCAAGTGACTCCTACTGCCGACACATCCATAATGGCGCAAAAGGTCATCACCACCAGAAGGAAAGTTTATATATCTCCGCGTACCACTAAATCACAAGAAGATCCAACAATTGTGCAACAGGTATTACAACATTGCTAAATGCACATGTATACTGAGATTAACTTTAACTTTAATATGTTGGCAATTATGCTTCTACTTTTGTAGGAAAAGGTAATTCGATCCGGAACCAGGAAGAAGATTAATTTATCTCAGCCTAGCACTATCTTTGGTCAAATGCCATCTCAGTCGCCATCTCAGTCAAATCAAACCTCAACAGTTGTCCAATCGGTATGCATTATATTTCTAAATGCGTATGTATATTAGTTCACTTTACCTTTATGATGTTAATTATGCCACGTACTTTTGTAGCCAATGAAGTGTACTCTGTATATGTTGAATTTGAACAACCCGGTTGCACGTGGTACGGCTATCCTTTCAGACCAGAAAGGACAAACCATTCATGGAGTCCCCCTACAAGATGATTGCTATAGAGTTTCTGTTGATGAAGTTGTGAAGGGGGCAGCATTCTTACCTTATGAAGCCGGTGATATGCGGACAGTTGAGGATGCTTTGGGTTCTTTTGTGGCTTGGCCCAAAACCCTTATCAAGATAATTGATCATCAAGTACGTTTCTTACTTTGCATTCCATTTTGGTTGTGTGCATTTATTATCCTGCTTTATAATTTTGTTTAAAATGATGGAGCTTTAATTAAATAACATTACTTGTCCAACGGTCTTAACTTGCTTATCTATAGAATTACATTACTTGTGTTAGAATGGTCTTAACTTGAGGGCTGTTGGAATGATCATCGTATTTGTTTTCATGTTTTACTCTAGGTACCAAATCCAACGGCCAATGGGATTGGGGAAGAACATAGCGCAGCTCAAGCTAAGGAAGAACATAGCGCAGATCAAGTTAAGAAGGAGAAGAAGAGATGTAATACCATTACTGGTTCCCCAGTAACACGTTCAAAGGCTAAGGCGAACAAGGCAGACAAGCTGAGGAAGAAGCGGAAGCTGGTGGTGTAATTGTAAACTGAATTTGACTCATGTTAATGTGGTTTTCTGGTTGTGAACTTTTCGATAAGTTGTTAATTTTCTGTACTCTGGTTATGGTTATGTGCTTTTTATGGATTGTGGAGTTATACTCCATATCGTTGTTATGGATCATGGATTTAGTATGGATTTTATGGATTAATATGGACTAGTTTGGAATTTGGCATTTTTTTTACTTGTATTTTGGCATTTTACTTGTTTGCATATTGTGGCCTTTTTGAATTGGATTGTGGCCTTTTGGTATTGTGATTTGTATCAGCTTTTTGGTACGGCCGTGGTCATTTATATTACAAATGAAACCTGTTTGTGATGTGGTTAAGTATGTGTGGCTACTACCACACTTCAGCCACACTACCTATTATATTATATTGGGGGATAGTTACTACAATTATTAGTGACTAAAAGCAGTTGTTTAATAGTATATAAAACATACAAACGACCACAGAAAAATTATAAAATGTGGCCATACCCAAGTTTTTTGCCACGATTTACCAATAAATAGTGCGACCAAAACTAAGCCTTTGATGAATGTTGGTATTTAGCCACGTTATTAATTCTCTTTAGCCACGACCCATCCTCTGGCTGAAAGCTGGTATTTAGTCACACTTTTGAGCTTAAAACAGGGGTTGTCAGACCCAAGGGGTGGTATGCTTTAGTCACTCTATTTTGAGTTACAGCCACACAGCTGGCGTGTGGCCGTAGGGGGCGTAAAATGATCCGACCTTAGGTGACACTTTGCTGAAAAATTAAAACGTGATGTAAAGTGCTTAGCCACACGTATTTGATGTGACGGAAGCCAAAATTTGACGTAGTGAAACTCTCCAGGTTAAAATTCGTAACTCTGTTTTCTTTTCCATTTAGAGGTAGTTCCAATTAGATAAAACTTGTGAAACCATCATTAAATTAAAGATAATTACGTTAGCTTCGCGTGAGCTGTAAAATTGTCAAAATCCGATTTTAGAACACAAGATAAAAGCCAAATAGTAAATTGAGTATCTAAATTCTAATAATAATAATAATAATAATAATAATAATAATAATAATAATAATAATAATAATAATAATTTTATTATTATTTTAACACCAATTTAATTAATATTTTTCAAATTCATTTAAATTTAAAAATTGTATGTTTCCTTCAATAAAATAATAAAAATCAATCTAAGAAAAATTCAAATTTGTAAAGAATGTAATAATACGAGAATAAAATTTTATTTAAATCGTACATCTTTTTATCCTCTTTTAATAATTTTTAGATAATAACTAATCAAATATTATCTATTATTAAATAATGAATTATCCGCTAATTTTATGAAAAAATTATTTCGATCAAAACTCGACTACTAAAAAAGAAACCTAATTTCATTGTTAGTTACTCCCTCCGTCCCCCTCAATTTTTTACATTGGGGGACGGGGGCTTGACACACATTTTAAGCCTCCTTTAATATATACTTTGATAAATTATTTTAAATTTTTTCTTTTTCTTAATAAAAATATAATGTTTAAATTTTTATTTAGAAAAAAGAAAATTTTAAAAATAAATTGTAGAGCTATACTTTATAGCAGCCTTAAAATGTGTGCCAAACAGTGTGAAAAAACTATAAAGAAATGAGAGGGACGAAGGGAGTAGATTATTTTCAAATCCAATAAAGTGTATTTCAAAATTTTAAACTCAGCCACTAAAAAGAGACCTAATTTTTTAACATATATACACAGTAAATTATTAACACTAAAAAATTAAAAGTTTGGTTATCGATTAGCATGGTACATTTTTTTTAATAGAATCTCTCTTATAACTATTACTAGCTTATTCCTCATGCAAAGTACGAGTTATTTTTAAATGTTTGATCATTTAATTTTTTAACTTTAACTTTTATTAATTATATATATATTATATATACAGGCTAATGTTCTATGTAGATCACTTTAATCTTAGACTTGTTAGACCAAATCTCCACTTTTCATTTTTTTTTACAATCCAATGGCTATATTTATTCAACTTTATTAAGTAAAAGCAATACATACGCACATATATACATGTATCTAGTATATTATTATTTTTTAACAGTCAAAGTAGCATTTACTATACAATTAATTGTTCTGAATAATATCTATTTACTTGTATCGCAATATATATTTTGTATGTACACAACAATTTTTTCATTGTACTGCAATTTTTTTCACTTGTACTGCATATCATATATAGTACTGCAGCTAAAATATTACGTATTTTTTATTCGTACTGAACATTATTTTATCTAGTAATGCATAATTGGATATAATAAAATAATTGTTGTTCTTAGCTTAGTTGTTATACTACACTTTGATATGATATGCCTAGAATGTATGTATAAATCATATATTATATATAAAATATAACTGCAGTACAATACTAATATATAATTAACACAAATTTCTTCTTAATCTAAGCCACACATTAAAAATTAATCTAATGGTTGATATTAAGTCTAAGGGGTCTACAATTTAACTAGTCTACATATAAAACAACTAATATTGTAAATTATAAATTTTAGAGAAATCATCAAAAATACTATTTTTTTTAACTTAATTGCGATTTTACTATTTTCTGAAAGTTTTGCGAAAATACAGTTTGCAACCAGAAGCAACCAAATGCAACTCTTTTTTTTTTTTTTATGATTTGCTATCAAATGCAACTTATTTTTACGTTTTTATGAAAAATATTTGTTTTTGTTTTTGGTTTTATTAGAATGCAAAATTGTATTTTTGCAAATAATAATAGTAATAATAATAATATAAATAACCTTTTTTTTGCAAAAAAAAAAACAGATTAGAAAACCCATATTTTTAAAAAAAAACCTCTTAATTTTAATATGTTGTTAGTAGATTAAAAACTTAGACCATTCTACATAATAACTTTTGCTGTTATATCGGTTCTCATCAATTTAATTTGAAATATTCAACGATTGTGCATAGAATGACCAAACTAATGTGACTAGACTACCAAGAAAACTTTCAATGTTTAGTGTTTAATATAATATTTTAGATATTTAGGGGATATAATAAGTACAAAATGGATCTTATATATAATTTTGATCGTCACAGAGTACTACTTCAACAGAAGAAGAACTTATACAAAAATATTTTATATTTTAACATATAATTTTCTTTTTCAAAAGTCCAAAATTCCAACATCATCAACATATTAAAAAAAATTAATTATTAGAATTAAATATTTAAAATTAAAAAATTAAAAAAATTAAAAAATTCATGATTTAATATAATTATAAATTTAAAAAAAACAAATTGTGCATTGCATGAGATCTTATCCTAGTAGTTTGGCCATCACTACAATCAAAACAATCTCAAAGGTTACATTTAATATTTTAAAAAAAATGATCAAGATTATATCATATATAAAGAAGAAATGATTGGTTAAAAAGGATATTTGTTAAAAGATTTGTATTAAAATTGGATTTTCCAAAAGTTTATATGTCCTTCAATAATTAAAAGAATCCAAAAAGTTGTCCCCAAAAATTTCCCAAAAGTTTATATGTCCTTCAATAATTGGTAAGTTTCCTAATACAAATATGAGACCCCGCATGCATACATATGTGCCCACAAATTAAAAGAGACATTTATCTTCCACGTAATTTTGTACAAATTTTGAGAGATATTTTTGGGTTCCCTAGCAACACTATTAAACTAAAACATAGTTATAACGTAATAAGGAAACCTATTTAATTAATACTTAAATTGTATTCAACTTTATTATATGTCGAAATAATAAGTATCGTTAGATCTTAAAAATATAAAAATAGATAGATAAAAATCGTTGGATTTAAAATTAAACAATGTATTTGGTTTTAAATATAAATTATATATTAGTAGATTTCAAAAGTCGAGTATAATTCTTCAACATTAAAATTAGTCACTTTCTTCTCTATTTGGTTTAAGAGTAGTTTTAATTGAAAAAGAATTATTTTAAACATTGCTAAATTAAAGATTATTTTGTGAGTTTCACGTGGACTGTAAAATCGTCCAGATCTGATTTTCATAATTCAAGATAAACAAATAGTGAATTGACAAAAGAAAGGAAATTGTCCTAACAAAACAAACTATTATAATAACGGAACAATAATAATATTATTACTTATATTAACAAATTTTATTGGAACTTGTCACTTTTACAAACTCTAACTAACTTCTAGAGAGATAATGAAAATGTAAAGATAAGAAAATGTAATTCTGTAAAGTCTAATATGATTACACAGAGAAGATGATACTTATACACGAAGGAATGATCTAGAAAACATTACACACAAATGTCCGTGTCTATCTAAACCGTAACTAACTTTGCTGGCGTGTTTAACGTCATTCACTTATTTAAACTATGTTGCTGCTTCTGTGTTTGATGAATTGCCACACTGACTTTTAGTGTCCAGAGTGTGAGTATATGCAACATCCACCCTCATGTTGGAGGGTTGAAACAAATTGGCAACCCCCAACTCGCAAGCTAAAAATTGTAACTGCGCGGAAGACAAGGCCTTAATATAGATATCTGCAGGTTGAGACATGGTCGAAATCTGAGCAGTCTTAATAATTCCCAGCTGAAAATTTTCACGCACAATATGAAAATCATGTTCGATATGTTTTGTACGTTCATGAAACACAGAATTGGAGGCAATGTAAAGAGCATAGTTGTTGTCACAGAACAACGTCACATAAGTCATATGATAGAATCCAAACTAAGGAGCCACACCAACTCACAACATGTATCTACCATGGCACGATACTTGGCCTCATCAGAAGATTTAGAAACCGTATGTTGCTTTTTGCACTTCCAGGAGATAAGAGATGACCCAAATTTTACACAAAACCCCGTAAGTGAGTGTCGTGTAGTCTAACAATCCCCCCCAATCAGAGTCACTATATGCAGTAAGCACAAGTTTAGAATAAGCATAATAAAAGAGACCCTGACCTGGAGAACCTTTGAGATACCAAAGGATTTTATAGGTAGCATGAAGATGATCAAGCCGAGGTTGTGCAAGGAATTGTGATAAAACCTGAACAGGGTAAGAAATGTCTGGCTGAGTGATGGTCAAGTATAACAAACGACCAACAATCCGTCGATAAGTAGAGCCATCTATATCAGACAAAAAGGCACTATTGTTTTTCTGTAAGTGTGTGATTCTGTTCCATTGGAACTTTTGAGGGCTTACAACCCAGAAGACCTGTATCTGTAAGGATATCAATGGTGTATTTGCTTTGATGAAGATAGATACCAGAAGAGGACCTGAAGACCCCAACACCTAGAAAGAACTTTAAATCGCCCAAGTATTTGACCTTAAAATAAGAACTGATGAAATCAATACCTTGCTGAATAAGAGGTTTCTCAGTACCAGTAATAAGTATGTCATCAACATACACCAACACTGTCAGAAATTGAGCACCAGTATGCTTAGTAAAGAGACTGTTGTCTGAGTGTGATTGAAGAAAGCCATTTTCTTTGAGAGCAGTAGCAAACTTAGTGAACTAGCAACGAGGTGCTTTCTTGAGATCGTACAATGACTTTTTGAGTTTACAAACCCAATTGGTTGGATCAGAAATACCATTCAAAGTTGGAATAGAAGATAATTGAAAGTAACCGGGAGGAACTTTCATGTAGATTATTTCATTTAAATCACCATGCAAAAAAGCATTAGTAATATCAAGTTGTTTAATCTGCCAATTCTGAGATGCAGCTACAACAATTAATAATCTAACAGTTGTCATCTTTTCCACCAGGGCAAAAGTTTCAAAGTAGTCCAAGCCATATGTTTGGGTAAAAGCCTTGGCCACTAGACGTGACTTATACCGTTCAACCGAGCCATTTGGATTATACTTAACCTTGAAAAGACATTTGCAATCAACAACGTGTGTATTTGGTGGCTTGGGGACAAGTTCCCAAGTATGATTGCTCTGAAGAGCATCTAACTCAAGCTTCATAGCTTTAAGCCAGTTGGAATCTTTCGCAGCCTGGGTGTAGGTGTAAGGTGTGGATATAGTAGATGTAGCACACAAATAGTTAACATAGAAAGGACTAAAGGTTGAATAAGCCATGTACTTGGTAATTGGATAAACACAATTAGAATGGGCTACATGTGAAGTAGGCAAACCAGTAAAATATTTAAATTTGGTAGGAATGTTTTTGTGTCTAACTGGTTTAGACTTGGCAATAGGAAAGATTAACTGAGCTGGTAGAGGTGAGGGTGGACAATCAGGTGTATCAGTAGAAGTAGACAACAATGGAACATCTGGAGACAGAGATGATGTTTGAGTTGTTTTAGAAAGGATAGGATTAGAAATAGAATCATCAGTCAAAGGAGTGTCAGGAAAAATGTAACTAGAAGGGACTGAAGATGACACAATCTCAGATGTGTCATGAAATGGAAAACACTGTTCTTCAAACAGAACATCCCTGGATATATAGCACTTTCTGGTACTAATATCCATAACCCTATATCCTTTCTTATTGAAAGGGTATCCCAGAAATATGCATTTCAAAGATTTAGAAGCAAACTTATCATGTGGACAATATAAATCAGATATGTAGCATACGCAGCCAAAGGTTCTAAGAGCTGTATAATCAGGTGCTTTATTGAAGAGAATTTCATATGAAGATTTGTAATTAAGAACAACATAAGGCATCATATTGATGAGATGAGTAGTAGTAAGTAAGCAATCTCCCCAGAATGAAAGTGGGAGATTTGCTTGAAATCTGAGAGATCTTGCTACATTAAGCAAGTGTTGATGTTTACGCTCTACAACCCCATTTTGTTAGGGTGTATGAGAGCAAGTAGTCTGATAGAGAATTCCTACTATCAATAAGTGTGTAGTAAGATCAGTATTCAAGAATTCTGTGCCATTATTTGTTCAAAGAATTTTAATAACTCTATTGAATTGTGTTTTCACATACACAAGAAACTGTTTAAGAAGGGTAGAAACTTGAGTTTTATCAAAAAACAGAAAGGTCCAAGTACAACGTGAACAGTCATCAACAATAGTGAGAAAGTAGGTACATTTTCCATGAGTACAATGTTTATATGGCCCCCAAACATCACAGTGAACAAGATCAAATATTTGATCAGTTTTAAAGGTACTAGAGGGGAAACTATGTCTGACTTGATTTGACATATGACAGACATCACAAGGATGACTAGGAACAGTTTCACAAATAGAAATATGACTAATAATAGTATTAGAAGGATGTCCTAATCTCCAATGCCACTTGTTGGCTTCAGACACGCTAGCAACAGATGACAAAGCACATGAGAGAGACTGAAGTTTAAGAGTTGACAGCTTGTAAAGAGCTTCATTTAACTCACCAATCTCTTTTTCCATCATTAATGCAGGGGCCTGCAACAAGCATTTAGTAGAAACAAATGAAATTGTACCAGAGAGAGAGGTGGTTAGTTGAGGGACGGATAATAAGTTGCACTGAAAAGTAGGCACAACAAGAACATCCTTTAGGATGATAGTAGAAGTCAAGGCAACATTGCCTATATGACTGACCAAGGAAATGGCACCATTTGGAAGATGTAATTCAGAATTGACAATTTGAGGACTCACTAGTACAAAAATGACTTTTTATGTCGCCTATTTTACATCGCATTTATAAAAAACCGACGTATATACTACTCTTATACGTCGGACTACTATAAAACCGACGTATATTCATCTTTTATAAGTATTTCTTACGTCGACTTCATAAGTAACCGACATATTTTATATTTGGTGGTATTTTATATTTGGAGCTGGTATTGAGGTGTGAATTTTGTATTTACACTTTGTGCTAAAATGATCAAAACACAAACTTTGTTGCAGTGCTATCTAGTAGGAGGGAAGCATCATCTCTGGACTTTGCTGGGGACTTGGCTTGCAGCAATTCTGAAATGGAAATTATTTTTAATTTTGGTAATTGTGATGGCATAATGAAATTTTCGCTATTAAGGAGGGTAGTGTTAGCTTGCTCTGGCGCAGAACTGGAAATTATTTTTATGTTGGTATTATGATACCATGGTGTATGGCATGATGTGTTGCAATAGTGTAGGATAAATTTAGAACAAGAATTCATAAACAATGTGGACGTTCCTTCAATTCAATTTTGTATTGATGCTTTATTTTATATGATCTATCATTGTGTTTGAGAAATTTGGTTACCACAAGTTTTAATTTATCAGGATTTTTGGTTAGTTGTTATATATAACAGGATTTGTGAGTATATAAAGAAGAACATGAAGGCATTTTTTTTTCATTTGATCGTATACGTCGGTTTTTCAAATAAAAAGACGACGTATAAATAGTAGATTATATGTCGGTCATATAAACCCGATGTAAAAGAACGATTAATATATGTCGGTCTTATTGCTTTTACGTCGGCTATAAGACTCTTATACGTCGCCATTTTTTAACAATATACGTCGGTTTACAACTCTTTTACGTCGGTTTTAACCCGACGTATATTCGACAATATACGTCGCCTTTTTACCCGACATAAAAGACTAGATACTTTATACGTCCCCCTTCCATACGTCGCTCTTTAGCCGACGTAAAAGGCCTATTTAACCGACGTAAAAAGCCAGTTTTGTACTAGTGACTGTCAACTAATTCAAGAAAGGGAGTGATGTGGTGAGTCACTCCAGAATCAATTATCCACTTGTGTTTTGATGAATTAAATTGTGTATGACTAGCAAATATAACTGAGTTGATGGAAAAATAATGAGTACCTGCACATTGACTACCAGAGTTACTAGAGTTGGTAATCTATGGTGCATAAGCAGAAACATTGTTGTTGGACATATTGGATTGAATCATTTGAATAATCTGATGACATTGTGTATCTGAAAGATTGTCTGTAGTGCTCCCAGATTGAGGAGTAGATGAATCAGGTTTTGTGTCACAAGATGCGGAAGCAAGCACATGTGCTGCATATTTCTGTTTAGCAGAGGTCCTGATCTTACGTTTAGGTTGACCATAAAGTCTATGCCACTCCGGATAGCCATGTAAGGCAAAACACTTGTCACGAGAGTGTCCAGTGAGAGCACAATAATCACACACAATGGAAGCATCATTTACTTTCTTATCATCTTTCCTGAATGGCTGAGATTTTGCCTTATTGTGAGAGAATGAACCAGAACGCACATTCATAGCCATGGATGATTCAGTATTAAGAGCAGTATGAAGAGCAAATCCACGTTGATTTTCTTCTTGCAATAACAAAGCATACGCCTGACCCAAGTCAGGTAGTGGATTCATTAAAAGAATTTGTCCTCTAGTATTGGTAAATTGATCGCTTAGTCCCATGAGAAACTGACTGAGCTTCATCATTGTTCATACTTATCCAATTGCTGAACATTATTGCAAGTAAAAGTAGCAGATAGACATGTACAGCGAGGAATCAGAGCAAGATTATCAAGTTCATCAATAAGACCTCGAAATTGTGTGAAATATGCAGTAATGGACTTTGAGCCTTGAGTTAGTTAATCAAGTTCTTTTTGCAAATTAAACAGTCGTGGCACATTGTTTTGAGCATAACGCAAGTTTAAATCATCCCAAATTTGCTTAGCAGTTGACATATAAACAATGCTTTTACGAATTTCAGGAGATACAGAGTTTATAATCCAGGAGATTATTAGATCATTACTGTGCATCCAAAGAGATAACTGAGATGAATTTGCAGCAGGCTTTGCTTGTGTTCCATCAATAAAACCGAGTTTTAGCTTTGCAGAGAGCGATAAAAACACCGATCGACTCTAATGGTGATAATTTTGATTTTTAAGTACATCACTAACCAAAGAAAGACCTGGATGATCAGAACTGTTGAGCTGTTGAGATAGTAGGGATGATTAATTTCAATTACAGGAGGAGGAGTCATTGATTGTGAAGAAGATGCAGCATTTGCTGAGATAACAGCAGCATACGATAGCATACTCACACAAGATACAAATTTTAGCAATAGCAATTAGAGATTGCAATGGATCGAGATCGCAAAAAAGATCATAATTGATCGAGGGAGATTAATTGAGAGAGAGAGATCACTAACGAAAGATATACATAGATTTTTGCTCTGATACCATGTCACTTTTACAAACTTTAACTAACTTTTAGAGAGAGAATGGAAATGTAAAGATAAGAAAATGTAATTCTGTAAAGTCTAATGTGATTACAGAGAGAAGATGATACTTATACACGAAGGAGTGATCTAGAAAACATTACACACAAATGTCTGTGTCTATCTAAACCGTAACTAACTTTGCTGATGTGTTCAGCGCCATACACTTATTTAAACTATGCTGCTGCTTCTGTATTCGATGAATTGCCCCACTGACTTTTAGTGTCCAGAGTGTGAGTATATGCAACAGAACTCTAAACTTAAAACAATTGTAATTTCGTATATGTGATGTATTTTTGTAGTTGATGAGTAGAATTTGATAAAAAAATCAGAGATACGCACTGCTGTAAAAATCATTTGATTCCGTGATTACTCGAACATGAAGAATTAATATGTTTGAAAACGAAGATTTGAAAATAGGGTCAATCACAGTAGAGTAGAAATTAATGACCTTGGAGAAATGTATAGAAAATGAACAATTAAAAAATCTTAGGTGATGTGGTTTTTGAAATAAATAGGTCGACTGCTTCAACATCAACAGCGTAATCAGCAAACTTCCTTATTAAAAATAGTTAGTCAAAATTAAATTTTAACAGTAAGTTGTGGAATATACGAAGGTCAAGTCCATAAACAGGTCATTTAATTTTGTTCAAACTATTGAGATTCCTTGTTAGACTTTTAGTCAAGGTCGATATTGCTTTGATAACATCTGCCCCACTTATTAAATTGTGTTTGATGTATACAAGTTCGGAAGGTGATGGTGTATTTTGAGTACAGTTTCCAAGAAGTCACTCTTTGGATTTGGAGATACTTTCATTTGCGTTTTTATCGGTTTGGTCAATCCGACCCAATCCAACTCTATTTTTGATGTTCAAATTGATAAAAAAAATCCAAAACTTGGTTGGATTAAAAAAATTTCAACCCGAATTAAATGGGTTGAGTATGGGTTTTATGTTTTGTCGGTCAACCCAACTCAACACAACCCGATTTAAATTACAAATTTTATTCGATAATTTAAAAATATATTTATACTAGCTTATAGCCCGTGCGATGCACGGTTACTTAAATTTTATTTATAATTATTCTGTTTATAATTATATTTTTATTATAATAATACTATTGAGATTCCTTGTTAGACTTTTAGTCAAGGTCGATAACATATTGTTTTGATATATAATAATACTAGATTTATATATATGTCCAAACTTATTTTTTTGATAACAATGTTTCTAGATTTATATGTCCCAAAAGGTTCGTAAGAAGAAGGTATGGTAATCATTTCGGATTAATTAAAAAAATATTGAACTTAGGACGACCCACCATGAATGGAGAAGTTCACACTCATCTACAATATAATTTTTATAATTTAATAGTATTGGGACTCATGAATTCTATTAAATTATCAAGATTAAATTCATAAATTATTACGTTGGAACAAAAGATATATATTAAAAATATTAATTCATCTTATAAAAAAAATATTAATTAATTCATTGTAGTATTGAGTATTAGTTTAACAAAATTTTATACTTGACAAAAAATAAAAGAAAACATAAACTCATAAACTCATCACGTCAGTTTAGGATTTAATAATTTGGACACTTTAAAAGACTGTTGACTACTGGTGAACAATGTAACATCACTAAGCTAGCTAGGCAAAACTTCTAGTCCTTGACCATAATTTAACCAGAGTTCAGCTAAAATAGGCCAGGTTTGGATTATTGTGGCATCCCTGCTCCTTTAACCTCTATCTCATGACTCATGGAGTCATGGTCATGGATCCCGGCAACAAGAAGCCTAAACCGCAATTGTGCTACAAACTAGTTATTCCTTTGCATGGTTGAGAAATGTTTAAAATAGTTAAATATTTCTATATATGCAAAATTAAAGGATTATAGCAGGGTTGAGAGAGACCATTAACTAAATGCAACGTTTTTTTTAAGATTCGCTACGAGATGCAACTTATTTTTACGATTTTTTGAAAATTATTTTCAGTTGTTTTTGGTTTTACTAGACTGCAAAATTGTATTTTTGCAAAAAAAAACAATATTAATATAAATAACCTTTTTTTGCAAAAAAAAAAAATTAGAAACCTGGTTTTTTTTTTAAAACGTCTAAATTTTAATATGTAATTGGTAGATTCAAAACTTAGACTAATAGGTATATTGAATATTGTAAATATAGAGTAATGAGCTGTTAATCTTAGCTGTCAGGAAAGTTAGTTAGTTTGTTAGATCAGTTTTGTATATATTTCATTTTCTTTGGTGACTACAGACAGTTGTAACAAATTAGATGATTTGAACTCTTAAGTAAACATTTTTCTCTCTCTCTAAAGATGAAGGAATGATCTTCATCTTTTCATGGTATCAGAGCAGTGCAGATTGATCTTTTGCTTCGCTGATAAGTCTTTTCTTTGATTAATTTTTTTGCTTTTCATATTATTCTTAGCTTCTTGTTCTTCTTATTATTAGAAAATTCAAACGAATTGTTGATTGTTACTTCTTCATCTCTTTTGATCAATCAATCTGTTGATTTGTTCTTGTATCAATCTCAAGTTCACCAAATCTTCGTTTAGACATTTCATCAAACAGTTATGGCTCAATCTATACAAAATCAGATTCAGAGTAATAATACGACTATTAACTACAATGATCCGTATTTTCTGTCCACTAGTTATAATTCTAATGCTCAATTAGGGCAAATTATCTTTAATGGCAACAACTATGTTAAATTAGAGATAATTTAACCAGAGTTCAGCAAAAATAGGCCAGGTTTGGATTATTGTGGCATCCTTACTCCTTTAGCCTCTATCTCATGACTCATGGTCACGGATCCCGGCAACAAGAAGCCTAAACCGAAATTGTGCTACAAACTAGTAATTATTCTTTTTGCATGGTTGAGAAATGTTTAAAATAGTTATATATGCGGGTTGAGAACTTGAGACAGACCATTAACTAATTACTAGTACAATTAGGGTTGAGCAACGGTCGATTTGGTCGGTTTTTATCGATCAAATCAGACCGGACGATATATGACGGTTTTATTTGAAATCAGACCAGACCAGACTGTTTGGAGATTGTGACCAGACCGAACCATTAACTAATCACTTGTGGCATTGAATTTGAACTCAACACTCACTAAACCTTTTCTACATAGGAGATATATTAATTTGAACGTAAAACAGGAAGCAGGTGTGAGAATTGCAAGTTTGAACATTTCTGTAAAAGTAAATGTCAATGCACTAGCTACCCAGGACCGATGGTTACATAATGGAGCACAAGAAGTATGTATCTAGCTACGTGGTTACAAATAAAACTATCACTGCATTATTCAAACGTTACTTAAGTGATGCTTAATTCAAGAACCCTTTCCACATAAAAGAATATATAAATTAACAAACAGATAAATTGATGAACATATGTTCATGATCATGATCCTCAGGTTTCAAAAGTTACGCAGCTTTAACACGAATCTTTGGCACCAAAAGCAAGTGTTCAAGTCGAGGAATTGTCAGCCCAAACTGCTCAGTCATATCCAAGTCATCCATTGATTTCCCCACCGGTAACTCCCACTCAAAACAATGTAGCAACTGAGCCAACACAAGTTGTACACTGAGCAACCCTAGTTGCATACCTGGACACCCTCTTCTACCAGAACCAAACGGTAAGAGCTCAAAATCACGTCCTCGAAGGTCTATTTTACTCTCACCAAACCTCTCCGGGATGAATTCTAAAGCTTTGTCACCCCACACCTTGGAATCTCGTCCTATAGCCCATGCATTCACGATTATTCGCGACTTCTGAGGGATATGATATCCATTAATCACAATATCCTCTTTAGCTTCGTGGGGACCAAGTAATGGTACAATCGGGTGTAATCTCATACCTTCTTTCACCACCATGTAAAGATATTCTAGTTTGGGCAGATCCGTCTCCTCCACCATTCTATCAAGTCCAACAACGGAAGCTAGCTCGTCTTGACACTTTTTCATTGCGCTCGGATGTCTCATTAGTTCTGTTAATATCCATTCAATTGATGTAAACGAAGTGTCAATAGACGCTGTAATGATATCAATCATGATGGACTTGATACTGGGTCTGTCAATCAGCTTGGCCAGCTCTTGATAGTTGGCAGAAGAGTTATTTCTAGACAGTGAAATCATTTCATCGACAATGTCTCGATTATTCTTATGAGTGCCTGCATTTAAATTTTGCTCATGCTCATCAATAATTAGCTCCAACATTGCATCAAGTTTCTTGCTTGATTCCTTGTACTTTCGAGTCAATCCTTGGAGGTCAAATGACTTTAGGAAGGGCACAAAGTCTGCAATATTAAACTGTCCGGCCAAAGTGAAGGCTTCCGTCATGATACCCTTAAGATCAAATCGATCATCTTTGCTTCGTCCCAAAAGGAACCTAAAAGTCATGTTTTCGATCAAAGACCCCACCTTATCACTGACATTCACCACCTCACCAGCGACCGCAGCTTTCTTGATCTCCTCCACAACCAAGCCAACCTCCTCTCTTCTCATCCCTTGGAAAGAATTAACTTTTGCAGGAGCTAAAAGCTCTTGCACAACAAATTTCCTCACGTGTCTCCAGTACGTACCATTAGTGAAGCTAATGCCATTGTTACCATAGGACATATGTGCAACAGCCTCCATTTGTGGTCGTACAGCAAAAACACTGTCATGAGTTTTAAGGAAAAGTTGAGCAGCCTCAGGAGAGGAGACAACTATAGCTGGCACAGAACCCATACGTAAAGACATAATAGGACCATACTTGTTGGATAACTCATGGAAAGTACGGTGGGGAAGGCTTCCCAAACTAAACAGACTACCAACAATCGGTAATCCTCTGGGGCCTGGTGGGAGTAGCTTACGCTGCCTGGTATCTAGTATCCACCAAAATGCAGCACCGAGAACTAGGAACAGAAATGAAAAGCCCAACGAAAGTAGCATCTTTGGGATAATGATTTAAAAGAAAAATAGAAAAACAAAGGTGTTAAAAGCTAGAATGAAGGTCTTGATTGGTATGTAACTGAAATGTACGTAGTAGCTGTTTGTGTGGTGTTAGAATAAGGTTAGGAGCTGGTTTTTATAGGGGGAGAGGAGGTTGAGCAGCCATATTAAAATAATTACATGCAGTCTTTCCGTTAACTTTCTTGAAAATTAGAAATATTTCAAAGTCTAGAAAGGTATATATTCAAAGTCCAGTGTCCATTTTTTTTTGTCAATTTACATGTTTAAAGAGTGCAAGGGTTGAGGTTAAATTTTTGTTCAATGTCAATTTGTCAATATTGGAAAAAGCAAATATATAGGGGTTTTCAAATAATTTATACAAGCCTATGCGATCCACAGATGAATTTTAGTATTTTTAATTTTTACTTTTTAATTTTAGTATTTTTATATGATTTATTATTATTTTTTATCTTATTTTATTAGCATTTATTTGTATTTTGATCTTAAATTTTTTTAATATGTTGTTGACGGAATTCGAACCTGAACCCGTGAGAGCATCTTAGATATCATAAAAAGAATATTATTTTAATATTACATCCAACGGTTCTCATTTACCTATATTTACATCTAACGGTTATTATTTATGGGACCAAACTAAATGACCAAACTACCAACCAAATAGAGGACGGTTTGCTTATAATATTATAGTATAGATATAGATTTATTTTCAGAAGACCTATCCAAATTCTTTTGCCAGGGGTGAGTAATAATTTTTGTAAGAAAAGAACCAAAATTGCATTAAATTAATACTAATCCCCAATTTCTTCTGCATAAAATTAGCACTAATTCCAAAAAAGTTGGCACAATCAATTAGAGCTTGAATTGAAAGTATATATTATTATATTGGCATGTAATTGCCACCAGGCGGCTGAAGGCGGCGTAAACTAAAATAGTGGTATACTCGGCCAGAAAAGGAATAGAATAGCGGAACCCAACTTCTAGTAGCTGCATGTGTTTCACTGTTTCTCCCATTCGTTCAAAGAATCAAAGGTCACGCTCACGCATTCTTGTAAGCATGCAAGTGATGTGCCGGCCAAACGAGCGGTCCGGGACGGTCCGTACTAAAGAATGGTTGGCTCGTGCACGGCTACGCGGGTTGGCGGAGCGATTTGCGGGTCGGACGGTTTAAATTTTTTTATTTTTATTTTAATTCGATACAAACAATTGTTCGAAAGCTATAGCCTAAAATTTGGAAGAAAAAAGGACGGTACCTCTATAAATTTTATTAATTAAAAAAAAATGTTAAAATTAATTTGAGATGACTCATCTCTAAAAAAACGAAACAAACCGCATTAACATATTAAAACAATTACAAACCAAACAAATTTTAAAAATACAAAACAAAAAAAATCCACTTTGGTTCTCCTCTTTCTTCTTGTTTTGGTTCACTAACAAGATTAAATACACTAAAATTTAGTTTGAAATTAGGTAAATATATAAGTAGTTGCTTGCATATTCAACTTCTCAAATCAGTTTTCTCTTGCAGGCAGATGTAGCGGGCGGTTCACGGGTGTGCCGTGTCGTGCCACGTGCCGTGTCGGTTCCCCATGTCGTGTCGTTCGTGGTTTACAAAATCCTAACCCGTATTCTCCTCGTTTTTTGTAACAGTTCGTGTCGGTTTAATTCGGCTCGTTACCGAACCGAGTTAAGCGGGTCAATTTAACGTGCCGGGTACGGGTTAGACGTCCCAACCCGATCGTCTGGCCAGCTCTAGGGCCAGCTCTAGATGCAAGTGAGTTAACTAGATGATGAGTGTACTTGATGCATTGTGTTGCAACACATTCTTTTAACTTGTACGTGAGTTAATATAATAAACTTACTAAATATTTTATTATTTAGGTTCTCATAATTTATTAATCCTAAAAATAACTCTTTAGCCCGTACAATGAATGCGAACATACTCAAAATATAAGTAAATTATTGATTTGTTCGAAATTGTTTTGTACATTTACGTATCAAAGTAGCAGTTTATGAGTTACAACGTTAGACGACAAATAATGTTAGTACAAGTTTGTATTACACTTATATACATACATGAAAGTTCTTCTTCTTTTTTGCGTGTTATCTTTGTGTTCGATTTGAACGTAAATATGCTATACAAATATAATACTTAAAATATGTTGGAGATTATGTATTGTTTGATTTATTAGAGGTATAAATAATTATACTGCACATGCATGCTTAATATATAAATTTTACTCAAATAATATTACTCCCTCCGTCCCATTTTTTTTGTCCATCATAAAAAATTCACGTTTTATTCAATCAGGTAAAGTAAATAGATAATTTCCAAATAATTGTATTGTTTTTCATAAAAGTTAACATAATTAATACATAATTTACCATATTAATCAATTTTGGACAATTATTTTGGGACAATCTAAAAAGGAAATAGTGGACAATAAAAACGGTACAGAGAGAGTATTTAATTCGTAAATAATATAAATAATAATATAATGAGATATAGTATCACATAAATTTATGGATATACGTATGTATGTATGTATGTCTCTATGCGTATGCAATCAAGTTCTCAGAAGGTTGGACAGAGCTTTATGTAATGCTACGTGGTTGGCTTCTTTTGATTAGTCCCATGTCTTGGTTCTTCCCCGTGGTATCATGGACCACTCCCCTTTGCTCCTAAAAATCACTGGTGAGGTATTTCGATGTGCAAAGCCCTTTCAATTCTTTAATTATATGTTGGTAATTGATGGTTTTCAGGATGAAATTAGAAAGGTGTGGGCTACCCCGGTTTCGTGAAATCCTTTGGCTGTCTTGTGCAAGAGGCTCAAATTAGTAAAGCAAATGCTCATCATCCTTAACAAAAAACACACAGTCACACCTGATCATATTAACTCTCTCCGAGTTGCTCTTTCACAAATTCAAGAAGATATTGCAAATGGCCCCCCTGACTCAGCCATCCTGATCCTTGAGCAACAGGCCATCAAGAATTTAAATAAAGCTTTGCTTATTGAAGAGCAAGTCCTAAAGCAAAAAGCTCGTGTCAAATGGCTTCAATTTGGTGATGGCAACACGAAATTCTTTTTCAACCAGGTTCGAAGTAACTGGAACAGAAACAAGATCTTCTCTATTGAAGATGAGCACGGTCACATTGTGCATGGTCACCAAGCAGTAGCTTCTGTTGCTGTGAATTACTTTGCTCAGTCTTTGGGTACCACCTCTGATACAAGCCCGATTGATCTCTCCACTATAAATTGTCCAGTACTCAATGAACAGCAGCAAAATATGTTGACTCACCCTTTCACTGATGAACAAATATTTCAAACTTTAAAGAAGATGAAGAAAGGAAAGGCACCAGGCCCAGATGGATTTAATGTAGAATTCTTTATTTCTACTTGGGATATAGTGGGCACAGATTTTTGTAAGGCACTGATGTACTTCTTCAGCACCTCTCAAATGCACCAAGGATTCAATTCGACAAGTATTTCTTTGGCTCCTAAAATCTTGACTCCATCTCGTATGCAAGATTTTCGACCTATCTCCTTGTGCTCCACAGTTTACAAGTGTTTGTCCAAGCTTCTTGCAGATCGTCTCAAGCGAATTTTGCCTTCTATTATAGATCATGCACAGTCTGCTTTTGTCCCGGGAAGATTGATTTCGGACAATGTGATTTTGGCCCAAGAACTTTATCGAGGTTATACTAGAGAAACGGGGACTCCTAAGTGCTCTCTAAAGATTGATTTACACAAAGCCTTTGATTCGGTCAGTTGGGATTTCCTCATTGTTGTTCTTCACAAAATGAATTTCCCTGAACAATTTATTCGATGGATTTTTTCTTGTGTTTGCACAACAAAATTCTCGGTTAAAGTTAATGGGACGCTTAATGGCTATTTTAGTGGTCGCAAAGGCCTTCGCCAAGGCGACCCACTATCCCCATATTTGTTTACCCTAATCATGAATGTTTTATCCTCTATCCTAAACGATGTGCCCCCGGATTTTCATTATCACTGGAAGTGTAAAGAGCAGAAATTAACACACCTATTTTTTGCGGACGATGTGCTATTTTTCTCAAGGGGAGACAAGGATTCGATTTCTCACATTCTGAAATCCTTGCAAACTTTTTCTAGCCTGAGTGGTCTTTCAATGAGCCTTGCTAAAAGCACCTGCTTCCTTATTAACTGTGAGAATGCTGTAGTTCGTTGGTTTGATGACAGCTTTGCCATCCCTCACGGTGAGCTACCGATCAAATTCTTGGGAGTGCCTCTTATTTCTGCAGAATTGTCTTTTAATGACTGTGTCCCTTTAATCCATAAAATCACTGCTAGACTTGATCACTGGACAGCTTTGTTCCTATCCTTTGCGGGTCGGGTTCAACTCATTCGAGCCATTCTTTTTTCAATACAAGCATATTGGACTTCGCATTTTATGCTTCCTGTTGTGGTCCATAAGCATCTCAAGTCAATTTTCACTCGTTTCCTTTGGAAAGGTGATCATACGAAGAAAGGAGGGGCTAAAATTGCTTGGTCAACAGTGTGTAGGCCTAAAGATGAGGGTGGCCTAGGTCTGCGGTGCCCTGTGGTTTGGAACCAAGCCCAACTTTTAAATCATCTTTGTCGACTGCTCAGCCACAAATCTTCATTATGGGTTTCATGGGTTCACACAACGTTGCTGAAAAACAAAAGCTTCTGGCATATGGCAATCCCCACAAATTGTTCGTGGTTTTGGCGTAACATTTTGAAGTTACGTGACCTGGCCCAAGGTCATATCTCTTACAAACTAGGGCGTGGAAATTTGATTTTATTCTGGCTAGACCCGTGGTGGCAAGGTTCTTCTATTGCACAAACTTTCAATGACAACATTATTAGATCGTGTGGCTCTTATCCTAGTGCTCTTCTCGGTGAATTTATGAGAATAATTCTTGGAGACTCCCAACTCCAAATGCTGCTCAACGAAATGCTACTAGAGCTTTTAACAGATGGCACGATAACTTCTTGTACCCAACTTGTGATGTTAACACTAGTGACCAAGTTCTGTGGGATGGCTCACCAAAAATTTCAACAACTGCAATCTGGGATACTATTAGAGAGCACAATGATACGGTTAATTGGGCTTCAGGAGTGTGGTTTAAGGGGGGAATTGCTCGTTATGCTCACCACAATTGGGTCTTGTGCCATGGACGTTTGTATACACTGGAAAGACTTCGGAGATTTGGCTTGACTGACATAACTAGTTGTTTCCTTTGTGCAGGTGGCTTGGAGACTAACCTACATTTATTCATCCATTGCTCTTATTCCAGGACAATTCTAAGCAATCTCCTGACTCCTCTTGGCTTCGACATAAACCAGGCTTCTTCTTGGCATAACCTGGTTACTCACATTGCTTCTACTCAGGACTCCACTGTTCGCACCTTGGGCTTACTCACTGCTCAAATTTTCTCATATCATCTTTGGAGGGAGCGGAATGCTAGGGCTCATGACAAGGGCATTTTCTCTCCGGCAAAGTTATTTAAAGGCATCATGGAAGACATCAAAGCGAGGGTTCATAGCATCAGTTGGCTTAAAAAACAAATTTGTAACAAACCCGACATTATATTCTGGCTCACCTAATTTAGCTTAGCTTTGTAGCTTTGTAGCTGTAGTAGCTTCGTACTTTCGGTAGTTCGTTCCTTTGTTTCAGTGGTTAGTCGCATGGCTGTCCTAGTATAGGTTCATTTTGTTGCTTTCTCATTGCAATCTCTTTTTTCAGATTGCTTTGAGATAGCATGCCATTGTATATTCTGTTTCTCTTTCTATAAATTTTAAACTTAGCAAAAAAAAAAAAAAAAAAATCAATGAATGAAATATTATCATATAGTCACATAAATGTATGTATGTATGTATGTATGTATATGTATGTATGTATAAATGTCTGCATATTAAATTTGCAGCATTTAATAATATGTAATAAATGTATTGATGTTAAAAAAACCAAAATAACCCTGAAAAAATATAGTAGAAAGGAGGGTAAAATGGTCCACGAATTAAATTACTCATCAAATCCTCTGTTGTTGTATTATATATATAATAACTAGCTTTATAACCCATGCGAGGCACGGGTTTATTCTTGAATATTTTATAATTTATCATTAATTCCAGTATATTTGTTTATGATATATTCGTGTTGATGATTTAATGACTGAGATATTTGAAAATTTAAGTTAGCAATAATTGTTGTAAAGTTAACATTCCTCTTTTTTATTATATTTTATTTGTTTAATCGGAAATCCGTGTGATACACGTTTATGATTTGGATGTGAATACCTTTCTGTCGATTTTCGAGTAAGTAAGTAATTGATGTTTATTTACTGCATAATTTGTTCTTTAAAAAACTCGATATGGGTTTTCATACATATTGTTAATTAGTGTTGATGGTTTGATGACTGAGATATTTAAAAATTGAAGTTAACAATAGTTGTTGTAAGGTTGGTATTCCTCTTTTTCATTGTATTGTATTCGTTTAACTGTAAGTTCGTGAGATACATATCTATGATTTTGATGTGAAGAGTTGGATGTGAAGAGAGTGCTGTTGATTTTTGAGTAAGTAAGTATTTGATGTTTCTTTACTGCATAATTTGTTTTCAAAAATTCGATATGATTTTACATATGTATTCTTAATTAGTTAACAATGAATAACTCTCACGCAAATTACTTCGACCAATGAAGATAACATGAAATCATGTCACATTACCAACCATTTGATATTATAAAATCATGTTATGTATATATTTATTCCAATATCTGTAATTTTTTAAAATTATATTCTATTACTTTTTAAATAATATGTATCATTTAAAATTACATGTATATAAACAATAAGTATTAATTACAAAATAATTAATATATTTTAATGAAAATGAGTAATTAATGTGCAAGTATATTAATATGTAATAATATTAGAGAATTAATTTGAAATAATTAAGGAAGGGGTATATAATAATGTCATTTTCTGATTTAGAGGCTATAATTATCATTTCACTGTGATTTTTTTTGTCTCACACAACCCCCCATTTTCTCTACTATATATATAATAGATAATATGATTTTGTTATATGTATACCCTTAAACTTTTGACTAATTGTAGACCATGTACTTTTATATATATACTGCAATATGTGTACTACACATATTATTTACACAACTTGCAATATACACTGCAGTACAAATATAAAAATTATCCGATATACGATTAGTGCCAAGTTTAAGGGTCTATACTGAACTTTTGCCTCTAATAATATATATAATATAACTAGCTTTATAACCCCGTGCGAGACACGAGTTTATTCTATAATATTTTATAATTTGTCATTAATTCCGGTATATTTGTTTGCGGTATATTCGTGAAGATGGTTTGATGACTGGGATATTTAAAAATTTAGGTTAGCAATAGTTGTTGTAAAATTAAAATTTCTCTTTTTTATTGTATTGTATTCGTTTAATTGAAAGTTCATGTGATACATGTCTATGATTGGAATATGAATATGTTCTGATGATTTTCGAGTAAGTATTTGATGTTTCTTTATTGTATAATTTGTTTTTAAATAACTCGATATGGCTTTACATACATATTCTTAATTAGTTAACAATTAATAACTCTCTCGAATATAACTTCGACCACAATAAAGATAACATGAAATCATGTCAAATTACTAAACATTCGATATCATTAATTCATGTTATGTATAAATTCATGTTATTACTTTTTTAAATTATATATATCATTTGAAATATAATGTATAAAAACAATAAGTATTAATTACAAAACAATTAATATACTTTAATGAAGATGAGTAATTAATGTGCACATATATTAATATCTAATAATAATAGAGAATTAATATGAAATAATTAAGGAAGGGGTAATAATGTCATTTTATAATTTTTAGGATATAATTATCATTTCACCTTGATTAAATTACCTCACAAACTCCATGGTTGCTCCGTATCATGTACACCAATATAATTCTGACATATCGTAAAATAATGATCAAAAATTAATTTCATTCTTAATTTGAAATATTTATAATTTCTAACCAAAACTAAATTATGATTACAAAAATAATCACTATAAAATAATAAATTATATCATATTATTATGTTATATAATTATAACTTATATATAATAAGTGTTAGGAGACCTTATCTTCTCTTTTGGTAGTTTTGTCCTTTTTTGGGTAATAAGGTCATGCACGATAAAATTAATAATGATCTTTAAATTTTAAATCGAGTTTGAGCTCGAGTCGAGTTCGAGCTTATCGAGCTGAGCTCACGAAAAATCGGTTCGACTCGAGTTTTTAATTGAGTCTAAATTTTTTTTTGATCTCGAGCTTGAATTTTTTTTCGAATCGACCTTATCAAGTCGAGCTCAAAAAAGCTCGGATCGAATTACAACACTAGATGAGAACAGTTAGATCTAATATTAAAAAAATGTATTTGATTTATAATAGAATTATATTTTAATCCTAAAAATGTCTTTTAATTACGTAGTTAGAAATAATCGAATTCTGGATGAAACTAAAGAATCTAAAATAAATTAATCTAGTAAAATTACATAGTTGTGAGTAATCGAACTTGAATTTAGTGATAACCAAATTTGGTACTTCAGTACCGAACACCATTTAAACATTATTTTCCCTTTTAATAAAGAATATAGATTCATTATGTACAAAATCGTAACTTTTTTTCTCTTTAATTAATAGTAATTTCCGTTTGATAATAATGGTTAAATCATCATTAAATTAAAGATAGTTTCGTTAGTTTCGTGTGTATTGTAAAATCGTTGAAATCCAATTTTTAAAACTCAAGAAAGAGCTGAAATAGTAAAATAAGTTTTAAAATTCTAATAAATATTATTATTTTAGATCTTAAATAGATAGATAAGAACTGTTAGATATAATATTAAAAAAAATATTTGATATATTATATTTAAATATTAAAAATATATTTTGATAATTTAAACTAAAAGTAACATCGATTAAAAAAATATTCAATTATATATATATATATATATAATTTATAAACATTTTTTCTCTATTAAAAATAATGAATAAATTTTAAAATAACACACTTTTGTATGTGAAATTACTATAATATATTCAAATATAATTTTGTTGTAGATCTGTACAGTGGTATTTGTCATTTAACATAGTACTAATATAAATTATTAAATAATAAAGTAGTTGGTTGCATTTTGATGGCTATAATTTGCACCAAATTTTAAATTTGTGGTTATAATTTGATATTCGAAAATCGATGATCAATTTGGGTGGCTACACTTTGAAATTTATAAATCGACTAGAATATTTTATCTTGAATTTTAAAATTGTGATTGTGCTTTAATAATTGCGAGTGTGTAGCCCTATAATTAATTAAATTTATTTTAAGAAATTAAGAATCTATTAATTAATAAATAAATATATTATATATCATAATCTCATATTAGAGAACTTGTTTAATTTGATAATTTTAATAATTATAATAATACACTGAAAACTGGAAAAAAATATCAAGTTATTAGAAAGGAATTTAAAAAATTAAAAAACATAACTAATATAAATAATATAAGTATTTAAATGATAACATATAAAAAACATAAATTATATCCTATTATATAATAAGAGTAAGAGAGGTAATAAAAAATAACTACTATAGATCAAACGATTGACTCTCATCTACAACATATTAAATAAAACAATTATACATAAAATCTACAATTACCATAAAAAATTAATAATATTAATGAGTATGTGAATATTACCATAGGCTAATAAATCGACTGTCGTCGACATGTTAAATATAATATTTAAATTTAAGATCTAATAAGTATATTATCAAACTAATATAGTTCAATTTTTTTATAAAGTATATTACGTATAATAAATTTTGGTCCTTACTTTGTAGTCCGGTGTTTGACGACCAAATTAATAATGACCGTTAGATACTCCTGATGTGGACAATATCATACTAATGTAGATCTAATATTAAAAAATGTATTTGTTTAATTGTAGGATTATATTTTAATATTAAGAAGTGTATTGTGATAGTTTAAACCAAATATAAATGGATTTTTTAAATTGAATAGAACTCTCCAGGTTAAAATTCGTAACTCTATTTTCTTTTTCATTTATAGGCAGTTCCAATTATATAAAACTTGTTAAACCATCATTAAATTAAAGATAATTACGTTAGTTTTGCGTGAGCTGTAATAAAAGCCAAATAGTAAATTGAGTATCTAAATTCTAATAATAATAATAATAATAATAATAATAATTTTATTATTATTTTAACACGAATTCAATTAATACTTTTCAAATTCTTTTAAATTTAAAAATTGTATGTTTCCTTCAATAAAATAATAAAAATCAATCTAAGAAAAATTCAAATTAGTAAAGAATGTAATAATACGAAAATAAAATTTTATTTAAATCGTACATCTTTTTATCCTCTTTTAATAATTTTTAGATAATAACTAATCAAATATTATCTATAAATAAATAATGAATTTTCCGCTAATTTGTGAACAAATAATTTCGATCAGAACTCGACTACTAAAAAAGAAACCTAATTTCCTTGTTAGTAAGATTATTTTCAAATCCAATAAAGTGTATTTCAAAATTTTAAACTCAGCCACTAAAACACACCTAATTTTTTAACATATATACACAGTAAATTATTAAAACTAAAACATTAAAATTTTGGTTATCGATTATTATGGTACATTTTTTTAATAGAATCTCTCTTATAACTATTACTAGCTAATACCTCATGTATGGGTTATTTTTAAATGTTTTATCATTTAACATTTTAACTTTTACTTTTGTTAATTATATATATTATATATACAGGCTAATATTCTATGTTGACCACTTTAATCTTAGACTTGTTAGATCAAATCTCCACTTTTCATTTTTTTACGATCTAATGGCTATATTTATTCAACTTTATTAAGTAAAAGCAAAAAATACACACATATATACATGTATCTAGTATATTACTATTTATAACAGTCAAAGTAGCATTTACTATACAATTAATTGTTCTGAATAATATCTATTTACTTGTATCGCAATATATATTTTTGATATGGACATAAAAGTATTCCTAGAAATGTAATTAATGGTGTATTAATTAGATCTAGATTGGTCCAAGAATACGACCCGATAAACAAGGCACGAAACCCTAATTATTTATTAATTTCGTAATTAATAAATAGGGAAAATATACAGCTCACAAACTCATCAGAAAAGTCTGCCTTCTACCAGGAAAGATCTAGAATCCCAATCAAAGGAAATAACTAGTCACAGTCCTTATTCTACGATAAGGAAAAGACTTGCCCACCAAGGAATACAATACTTATCCACCGTCAAGAAGGAGACTTATTCGCTAAGTCTCCCAAACACACCCTAAATACTAGGCTCCTGACGCCTATATAAAGGACCTGATCCTTCAATCAGAACTACGTTTTTGGCTTGATTCTCAATTACAAATTGAGATACGTAGGCATCTTTTGAGGACCGATTTAGTCACGAAACACGAGAACAACCATTAAAGCTCGAAGCTTTCTAACCCTAGCATTAAATTCGCAAGCACGGTTTTTATTCCACAATATTTGGCGCCGTCTGTGGGAAGACAACATCAACCATGACAAACACACGAAGATCGACTCGAGAAACTCATACTTCTGAAGGACTTCCCCTTACCTCTGAAACGGAGACTCATGGAAGCCAACCACCGCCAACTACTGGCATTCAAGGGGCGAGTATCCCCCTCACCACTACCCAAGGACCAGAAATCCCGATTTCGGTTGAAGGGACGAATCCCATACAAATGGTCGTTCATGGACCTAATCCTCAATAGACTACTCTCCAGCAACCAATCACAACTTCTCCACTGCTCGTGAATGCACCACGTGGTCTTCAACTTCACACCACGGATCTACCTCAATACGCGACTCAAACTCTAGGGGTGCCAACCTATGGTATGCCCCCTCGATCCACGATGGACAGCAGTGGTATCAATCTAACTTACCACGAAGCATATGTGCCCTCTTACATTCAAGGTCTGGGACCCAAAACCAACAAACTCAAACTCGACAAACCCCCTTGATTCAAGACTACTTAGGACCTTATACTGAGGATGATAATTACTCAACTGGGGAAGAGATGGATGTTGCCCCAAGGAGAAGACGTTCTTCCCAAACGAATCGGGAACATCCCCAAACCACTAGGGAAAAGATTGCGGCCCATGAGGCAGAGACTGCAAGACTCAAGAAATTACTGGCAGAAGAGGAGGCTGCAAAAGCACAAGGCCAAACAACTGGAAGAGTTCTGGTGATCAATTTAGATCTGACACAGAGAAGAACTAAGAGGGCTGAAGTCCCAAGAGGAGATCCTAGTGTCTTGTTACCCCTAGGTGACCCTGATGATCCTACACCACCCTTCACTCAGGACATCATGAAAGCTAGTATATCTAGGAAATTCAAGATGCCAACCATCAAAGTTTATGATGGAACAAGAGATCCCGCAAATCACGTGAGAATTCTCTAATGCACTGATGTTGCAGCCAACCAATGATGCGGTTAAGTGCAGAGCTTTTTCTCAAACCCTAGCAGGCATGGCTCAACGTTGGTACAACCGTTTACCTCCCAATTCAATTGGATCCTTTAAGGAGCTGAGCAAAGCGTTTATCAACCAATTTGTTAGTGGAAGGGTGCATGAGAAGAGTTCTGCATCGCTCATGGGAATCCAGCAAGGAAAGAATGAATCTTTAAGAGACTATATAAATCGATTCACTAGAGAGGCCCTGAAGGTCCCGAATCTGGAAGATAAAGTAGCTATGATAGCCCTACAACTGATGATCACTTCAAGAGGTCCTTGGCAAAGCATCCACCCAAAAGCATGTTGAAACTCCAAGATAGAGCCATAAAGTACATCAAGGCTGAAGAAAGCATGAGAAAGTATGAACCCACTACTGGTGGAAGTGGAAATTCAAAGAAAAGAAAAGAAACCCAGGAATACGATGTTAAGGAAAAGTTTCCTAGAACGTCAAAGGATTCTGATTCTCCACCTAAGAAGAACAATTCTGGGCCAAGGTTCACGGAGTATGCAAGGTTGAATACTCCCAGGAGCCAAATTCCGATGGAAATAGCAAAAGAAGATCTCTGATGGCCGAAGCCACTAAGGACTGACTTGTCTAAAAGAAACCAGAACCATTTCTGTCATTTCCACAAAGAAGTGGGTCATGACACGGATGATTGCAGACAACTGAAAGATGAGATTGAGTTTTTGATTCGAAGAGGAAAACTTAATAAGTTTACTAAAGATGGGAATCAAGGGAGTCACAGAGGAAACTATGAAAGGAAGGATTATGATTAAAGGGACAATGATCAAGATCGCAATCCCAAACCCAGAGGGCCTGTTATCAACATGATATTTGGAGGACCAACTACTGCCGGGTCCTCCCGAAACTCAAGGAAAGCTTATGCCCGAGAGGTAATGACTGTGGTAGGAGAAGCACCGAAGCGTGCCAGAACAGAAATAGCAATAGGTTTCGATGACTCTGACTTAGAGAGAGTGAAATTTCCCCATGATGATCCTTTAGTCATCGTACCTGTGATTGGAAATTCTGAGACAAAGAGAGTTCTGGTTGATAATGGAGCCTCAGTAGACATCTTGTTTCATGATGCTTTTATCAAGATGGGTTATACTGACTCTCAACTGACACCTTCGAATATGCCCATATACGGATTCAATGGAGTGGATCAAAGGTAGAAGGTACAATCCAACTCCCAATGACAATGGGGCAAGGGTTGAAAACGTCTACTCAAATGTTGAACTTCATAGTTATAAAGGCAACCTCAACCTACAATGCAATCCTAGGAAGGACAGGTCTTCATGCGTTCAAGGCTGTTGCCTCGTCTTATCATCTAAAAATCAAGTTCCCAACAAGAAATGGGATTGGTGAAGAACGGGGAGACCAAAAGATGGCTAGAAGTTGTTATGTAGCCGCTTTAAGGCCTGATGGAATCGGGGGGCAGGTTCTCCCCATTGAGGACATGGATGTTAGAGATAATGAGGATAGAAGAGGGAAACCAGCCGAGGATTTAATCCCAATTCCCTTTGTTCCTAGTGAACCGGGGAAGGTTACTTACATTGGAGCGTTGTTACCTGAACCATTAAAAAGCAAAATCATATCCTTTTTCCAAGAAAACAATGATGTTTTTGCTTGGACAACGACCGATATGCCAGGGATTGATCCCCAGTTGATAACCCACAAATTGAACGTAGATCCCGAAAGGAAGACTGTGAAACAGAAAAAGAGAAATTTTGCTCCAGAGAGGCAAGAGGCCATCAAGCAGGAAGTAGATAAGCTTTTGGAAGCCGGGTTCATTGAAGAAATTCAATTTCCATAATGGTTGGCTAACCCAGTGATGGTCAAAAAAGCCAATGGAAAATGGAGGATGTGTGTGGACTTCACAGACTTGAATGACGCATGTCCTAAGGATTGTTTTCCTTTGCCAAGAATTGATACTTTGATAGATGCCACAGCTGGGCACGAGATGTTGAGCTTCATGGATGGCTTCAGTGGATACAACCAAATCAAAATGCACAAAGATGAAATCTCCAAGGTATCATTCATCACTGACTTTGGTGTTTACTGCTATTTGGTTATGGCATTTGGACTTAAGAATGCATGAGCAACATATCAAAGGTTGGTGAACAAAATTTTTGAACACCTAATTGGAAAAACCATGGAAGTCTATGTGGATGACATGTTGGTTAAGAGCCTCGATAAGGCGGATCATATAAACCATCTACGGGAAGCCTTTGAAGTGCTGATGCACCATAAAATGATGTTAAATCCAGCAAATTGTGCCTTTGGGGTAGGGTCAGGAAAGTTTCTAGGCCTAATGGTTTCTAAACGAGGAATTGAGGCTAACCCCGACAAAATCAAAGCAATCTTGGACATAGAGCCACCACGGTCTATCAAGGATGTTTAGAAGCTAACAGGAAGAGTAGCAGCATTGGGGAGATTCATCTCCAAGTCAGGAGAGAAGTACTTACCTTTCTTCAAAGCACTCAAGAACGTGAAAAACTTTGAATGGACAATAGAAAGCCAGGAGGCCTTTGAGGCCTTGAATAAGTACATGGATGAGGCACCACTGTTGGCAAAACCAAAACCAGGAGAGACTCTCTACTTATACCTGGCAGTTTCTAACACTGCCCTTGGAGCTGTTTTGGTAAAGGAAGAATTGAAAGTTCAGAAGTCTATCTATTACGTGAGCAAGATTCTACATGAAGCGGAAATAAACCACTCTATGATAGAGAAGTTTGCCTTAGCCCTGATCATGGCCTCAAGAAAGCTACGTCCATACTTCCAGGCACACAAGATAGAGGTCTTGACTAATCAGCCTCTAAGAAATATCTTGCAGAGTCCTCAAGTTAGCGGAAGATTGATCAAATGGGCTATAGAATTGGGAGAGTTTGACATCAAGTATAAGCCTCGAACGGCAATAAAAGCTTAAGCACTTGCTGACTTCATGGTTGAATGCACCATTGACAACCAAGAAGTTGGGGGGTAGGAAGTAGTATTAGAAGGAAAAGAAGAAGACAAGAAGGATGAAGACATGGTGTCCAAAGAATGTTGGGTACTCTATTTTGATGAAGCATCAAAAACAAAATCAAGTGGAGTAGGTTTGGTGCTACAAAGTCCCGATGGATTCTTAATAGAGTATGCACTAAAGCTGGACTTCCCAACAACGAACAATGAAGCTGAGTACGAAGCTCTCATAGCTGGCCTAGGGCTGGCTGGAGCCTTGAGAGTTAAGACTCTGAAAGTATGTGAAGACTCGAGGCTAGTGGTCTCCCAGGTAAATGGAGAATTTAAAGCCAGAGATGAAGTCATGGCCAAGTATCTGAAATTGTTCAAGGCCATTATGACCCAGTTTGATGAATGTTATGTGGAACACATTCCAAGGGAAGAAAATATGAAGGCTGATGCCTTGTCCAAGTTTGCTTCTTCTGAAATTGAGAACTATGCATGAAGTGTATACTTCCAAGTCTTGAAGACCCCTAGCATCAATGGAAAGTTAATAACACCCATTGACTTTGCTAGCTATTGGATGGATCCCATCAAATCTCATCTGGAAACTGGTTGGTTACCTAACGATACTTCAGAAGCACGAAAGTTATATGTGAGGGCACTAAGGTATACCTTGATTGAGGGAATCTTATACAAAAAGTCTTTCATTGTCCCTTACTTGAAATGTTTGAGACCCAGGAGGCAGATTTGGCCCTAAGGGAAGTACATGAGGGAATTTGTGGGCAGCACTTGGGGGGCAGGGCCCTTGCTCATAAACTTACTCGTCTAGGTTTTTATTGGCCAAGCATACTTGCAGATGCTAAAAGTTATGTGAAGAAGTGTGAACGTTGCCAAAAGGATGCACCAGTGGTTAGACAACCACCGAAAATGTTGACATCCATAAACTCACCTATTCCATTTGCCATGTGGGGAATGGATATACTTGGACCATTTTCAATGGCAAGTGTGCAGAGAAAGTTCTTGATAGTGGCAATCGACTACTTCACCAAGTGGATTGAGGCAAAACCTTTAGCCAAGATAACCACAAAGCAAGTAATGCAATTCTTCTTGGAGAATGTAATATGCAGATACCGGATTCCACGAATCTTGGTGACAGACAATGGAACTCAGTTCAACATTGAAGACTTCAAGAAATATTGCGAGGAGAATGATATTAAGCTACGTTTCACTTCTGTTGCTCATCCTCAAATAAATGGTCAAGCTGAAGTGGCAAACCGGATTATCCTGGATGGACTAAAGAAAAGAGTTGAACGCTCTAAGAACACTTGGGTGGACAAATTGCTCCCCATACTATGGGCATATCGTACTACTTGTAAAGTCACCACTAGAGCAACCCCATTTCTGTTAGCATATGGAGTAAAAGCAGTGGTTCCAGTGGAGATTACTCACGCATCTCCAAGAGTTGAAGCTTATGAGCCAGAGGCAAATGAAGAAGGCATGAGGTTGGCTTTAGATCTAATTGATGAAGTTAGAGATGAGGCAAATGCTAAAGTAGTTGAACATCAGAAGAGGGCATCTTTCTAATATAACCTAAGGGTTAAAGAGAGATTCTTTCGTCAAGGAGATTTAGTTCTCCGAAAGATTGAGGCATCCGGAGTTGGACAGAAAGGGAAGTTGGCCCCAAATTGGGAAGGTCCGTATCGGGTCAAGAACGTGTTTGGACGAGGCTCATATAAGTTAGAAACCCTCGAAGTGATCGAAGTGCCAAGAACTTGGCATGCTGCAAACTTAAAAGTTTACTATGTTTAGTGTTTCCTAATTGGACTCACTATTAGGACAAGTAGAAATAAGGTCGATGAAACCAATCCGAGTTTTTGACTCGAGGTAGAAAGTAGAGTATTATGTAAGCGTTGAACCCATTTTCAAAGTTATGATTTTATTCAACATTATCATGTTTTTATGATAGTTTATATGCATCAAGTATTGACAAACATGCAAAAATTCAGAAATGCAAGAAAATCAAGGGATGATAAATTAAAACTTACAATAGTTAAGTTATGCCCGAAGGCAGAGATTACATAAATAGATAAAAGCCACACATGGCTATACAAACTAAGCTTCTCCCCCTTTGTCACTAGTATCAGCCTCATCTTCTTCTGAGCTAGAGCCAGAACCAGAATGAGTGGCTGCAGAATCAATGCCAGATGTCTGACCAAGGGGAGAAGAATGCCCGGGATCCAGAATCCTGTCATCCTCGTCCATGTCATCCTCTCCAGCCAAAGCCCTCTCTAAAAGAGTAGGAGCATAAGGGCTCGGGAAGTCAGAAAGGCTAAGTGACCCAAGAATCTTCTCCAAAACATCTACCAAAGCACCATCACAGCCCTTGGTAAACTGGACTGGGAAAAGAAGCTCGTCATGTTTACCAATTAAGTCCTTGTACTCCTGAGAGTCAAGGTACTTGTAACAGCCCCAAATCCGGGGTCGGGGATTTAGGGTTGTCACGATCCATGTACTCCTTGCCTTACCTGTATCACTCACACCATTCATAATTCACCTGCTCATGACCCCACAATATATGTCTCACACACACACACACACACAGGTTAGAGTCTCAGAAATGACACAATACAACAACTGCGGAATAAATAATTTTTATTACAATACCCAAATGTCTTTTGAATCTGTTACTGATACAATTTTCTAAGTATTGTTACATTACCAACTTAGCCTCCTGATGCTTACAGTCCTCTAATACCATTCATGTCTATACATAAGTTGAATGCCAAAAGCCGTAGCCTGATTCGATTGGTTCGTACTACTCTTCGGGATCACTGCTAGAAACTGTTTATGGAAACGCCTTGCGGGGTATGTGCCGTCCCATTGGCATCCTGCTTCGCTGCTATATAATATATATACAACAATAGCAAGAGTGAGCGATAGCTCAGCAAGGTAATAAAAATATGGCATAATCCTGCCTTTAACTCAACCCAGAATAAAGCGGGTATAAGACAATAATTTGTCAAAATATCTCGATACTAAAATTATTTCCTTATCGGAATGTATTCCCAAAAACAGTACCATTAATGTACTTCAAATATCATTTCATAATATTTCTGCAAGCTTTTGCTATATTATGAACAAAGTTCTGGTATAATATAAAAGATAAGGTTTCAAAGTAAACCAATATAACTCTTCCAAAAATATCTGCTATGTAAGCAGAATATCAACACATAACTTAACAGAAGTTATAAGATGATTCAGTATAAACAACTCCCTTACCATAACTCATGTTATGTAAGGTATCCACAGAGTCATATGATATAAAAGAGGAAGTTACGAGGAAAATTAATATAATATTTCCGTAACCCAAAATCCACTTAGGCATATATATCCTTAATCAGGTTTTATCAGAGTCATACTCATAAAATAAAAGATGAAGTTGCAAGGATTCATTGTAACTTTATTTTGAACACTTTTCGACCCCCTGCCAACATGACCGGTAAACCTGTACCACGGTGTCATCCTTGGTCCCTTTCAATACATGTTGCAGAATCCCTCTGCCAACATGATCGGTAAACCTGTACCAACGGAGCCATCCGTGGTCCCTTTCAGTACATGTTGCAGAATTATCCAAAATGGATGATGAACCAATACTGGAGCCTTCTCCGCGCCCGTCGTACCAACCTTACTATGATCAGTAGCAGGTTGTACAACAAAATATATTTTCTACATGTAGATGGAAGTATCACGACAGACTGACATTGTCTACCGCCTTTCTGGATCTCCCGGCCCATTTGGGGCAATAAGGTGATGGGTCGGCGCGACTCGACCTCTTACACATGCTCCTAGTTCAGATGAAATCCATGACTCTGAAACGTAAAGATCGTCTTCCTTTCCCCAAGTGTAATACTTGTTGATACGACTCCACTCAGAAGTTATATCTAGGCTGGAAAGGAAGATTCTCCAATATTTCCCAAGCGATGCTTGTTAATGGATATCGACTTGTTCCAGGAATTTACCCCTCGATCGTTGAGGTGGTAACACAATATTTGACTTGCAGCAACTAAATTGCTTCGAGAAAATATCTGTCCCCTGACAGTTTTGAGTTGAGAGTTTAAAAAGAGTAGCAGTCACTTAAATCAGGTTTCCCATATTGTTGATAGTTGAGCGAGCATTTAAATCCCCTTTAAAAGACGGATTTAAATGGAAAAACATTGTTTTGGGAACCTCTTTTTGATTTAATAATACTTAATAATCTTTATTAAATAAATAAATCTTAAATGAATATTTGAAAATAATATTCATTAAGTAAGTAATCCTCAAATGAATATTCAAACATAATATTCATTAAATAAATAAATAACCCTCGAATGAATATTCAAAAGTAATATTCATTAAATAATTAAATAATCCTCGAATGAATATTCAAAACTAATATTCATTAAATAAATAAATAATCTTCAAATGAATATTCAAAATAATATTCATTAAATAATCCTCAGATGAATATTCACAATAATATTCTTAAAGTCAGTAATCCTCAAATGAAAATAATATCCTTTAAGTCAATAATCCTCAAATGAATATAAATAATATTCTGTAAGTCGATAATCCTCAAATTAATATTAATAATTAATATTCTTAAAATGAATATTAATGAATAATATTCTTGAAATGAATATTAACAAATAATATTCTTAACGTCAATAATCCTCAAATGAATACAAATAATATTCCTTAAATAAAATAATTAACCCTCGAATAACAGTTACCCGATATCTTTATCGGAAAATAACCTTTCACATATACCGAAATATAATTACTTCTGATCTTAGAGAAAATCACCCGCCCTTATCCTAGGGCAAATATAAATTCCTGGCTTATAGCTGATATCTCATATCTAAGTCATAAGCCCCAACTTCAAGTCATAACCTCAAGTATTGCTATATATAGCAATTCGAAAACAAGTATGCAATAACACATGTATACTTCTCATTTGCATATATAACTGAAATAGTATTCAAATAGTATTTCTCGACCGAGATAATACTTAAATAACATTCCTCAAAACACATAGTATTCTGCCGATGGAATCCCTCCGGGTTTCCACGACTATCTACATATCTCAAAATACCGACTCCCGATTTAGAGTCGAAAACAATGAATATGCTCTTATATAAAGAGCTACAAGGTATACCGGTTCATAAGTACATTATCTCAAAGCTCGTATATAAACCAAAATCAAACTCTATTTTATACAATATATAACATGTATCACAAAACTGTATAACTCCACACATGGCAAAAGCAGTAATATATAATCAATACTTCAAAGTATAGATTTAGAAAACTTGCCACAATACTTGCAACAAAGATTTGGTATATAAATTGGGAATACACAAGTATTGAACATTGGAAAATATACCTACTCTGAATAATAGAGTAAGGTTTAGTAAACTTGCCTGATGCTCGAGAAGTGATAGGGGTTCGCGACGATGCCGAACAATCTAGACAAAGTCAAAGAAAACGTACGATTAATCCCCTGGATAATCCATTTGTACTCAATGCTTAAACACGTAATCGAAACACAACCAAGGCATTACTAGCTCGTCATAGGCTCATACTAAGTCCATGTTTAATCGATGATTACTTAAGTCGTAGGTTTAGTCCGAAATCAATCCTCGAATACAAGTTATACTTAACCATTTACAACATTGGTTTCTAAGTCACGTTCTTAGTGGTTTTCACTTGCGCGACCTCGGCTACAACATTTGTATAAAATCGAAAAATAATCTTTTTAATCCGAACTTTTTCGTGAGCCTTCCTAACTGTCTCTAGTATTATTCCTCAAAGTTTCACATTTTCATATGGCTTCTAAGTGGTCCAAATATAGCCTCAAAGGGACTGACCAGAGAGGGGTTGTTCCTCCGAACGACGTTTACTAAAACTCACTTTTCTCTTAAACCGTTCGGCCAAATTAGGCGAACCGCATATCATTACGAAGCTTATAACATAAACTACACAATAATGGGCAGCAGGACTCAAGGGTCGAGCTCTAACAGAGGAAAAACAGGGAACCAATCAGTAGGTAAAAATTTGGGCATTACGACGGCTATAACTCGGATATTCCCAAATTTCAAATCATCCAAAATGCATATCGATCATTCCACACAACACATACATCTTATTCAACCAAGAACTGAGGCCAAGCAATGCCTTTACGTTCTTAAAACTCAATATAACTTATAACAAAGCCCAATCATAGCTACTAAGATCATAAGCATGCTTTTACACCATTAAACCTTCAAAAATCACTTAATACATTCAAGGGTTCAAGGTTCATACCTCCTCCAAGCTTGTTTACTTCCAATACACCTATATAAACTTAGATCCTTGCTTAATACAACCTTTGGAAGCCACAAACTCAATATCCAAAAACAAAACAAAATACAAGTTACTATTCATCATCTTCCCCAACTGTTAATCACTGCAATCGAAGGGGTAAATCACAGAGGTGAGGTGAGCGCTTACCATGGTTGCGTAGAGCTTCTCGAGAGCTTCGATTTGAGTGGTGGAACACCAAAAACGGACAAGGGAATCACGAGTTACGAGCATTTCTTTCTCCACCATTTTCTCTCTTTTTTTCTCTCTCGGTTTTCTTCTTCCTTTTTCTTTTCTTTGTCTTGATTATTAGATAAGGATGCTGATATTTTGTGTTTAAAAAGGGGGTGAGTCATCACCTTTAATGCTTAGTCATTAGACACGTGTCAAGCATGTAGGAGGTTGGCTAAAGTAGCTTTACTGGTTCGCTTTCCTTTCACATGGATGATCCAAATGTTGCATCCCTCGAATTAATCTTGTTACATGTTACTTCCATGTCTATATTTAATCCTGTAAATGTTGCCTTGTTTCTCTTGAAACGATTCGAAATATTTCCTAAGGAGCGAATAAAACTCTACGCGATTTTCGCAGTGAATAGTAACTATTCACTATTCATTCCAACAATCGAATCCTTAAATCGACTTTAATAAAATAATAATAAAATTCCAAATTATTAAATCCTCAATTCCTCAATTTTAATATCTCATTTCTTGAATATAATAATATATAATTCGCTGCCCGGTCGAATATTACACCAAAACAAAAATCTGGAATTTCTGAATTCCGATCGTCTTTGCATTCACTTATTTACTCCGTAGATCACCAATATGACTTTGGAATATCCACACTACGTCTCGTACATAGGTGACATGAAAAATTTTCTTAACCCTCAAAATCACTATTCATCCACCAAATTCACTATTCACTGATGCACTTAATCATAATAAGAAAAGTTTTAATTTTACCAAAAATTCGGGTTATTACAGTACTCATCGATAAAATCATCATTGCTCTTCCTAAGCGCAACCAGCTCAGCTTGAGAATCAGCCAACTCTTTCTCCTTCCTAGCCAGGACAGCCTTAAGGAAGCCCACTTCTTCCTGAGAGTTCTCAAACTTGCCTTGGTTGGCCTCAGAAGATGAGCGCCAAGCCTTGGCTTGAAAGAGAGCCCCTTGAAAGTTAGCATTAGTCTGCAAATAAAGAACAAGTCAAAAAAGAGATTTATAACATATTAAGTAAAACACAAAGGGAGAAAAGGAGGAAAGGTTACTGCGGCCATGGCCTGGGAACCTGCATGCTCAACTCCCTCGATAGTAGAGTTGGTGACAAAGTCCTTGTAGTCATAAGGAGTGAGTGAGTGATAGGACCACTCAGCAGCGTGTTTGGACACCCCAAAAACAGTGTCCTTCTTCCTGATACCCCAGTTGGGGCGCCAAACAGATGCCTTGGATGAGAGAGGAGCCTCAACCTCCTCCACAGAATCCTCATGAGGCCTTAGAAAGGCTGGGCCATCAAAAGCTGCATGGGGATCTTTTCCTCCCAAACGAGCCCAACCTCCGTTGGAATTATCTCTAAAGGCCGCAGCTGCAAAAACGAATAAGAAAGAAACAATGGGTATAAGAAAATCTTAGATAAGTAAAAGAAATTAAGGAATGAGAGTTACCCTTGTCTGATACGCTCGATAAGCCCAGAGACTTTAGGAGAAAATCGTCCAGGATCTCCCAAGCCAAGGTGGCATAGTTGTCCTTGGTTAGCTCAGCATAGGCATGAGCCTCCTCATCAGTTAGGACTATGTCATTGGGACTACCGTCCGAGACCCTACTAAACGACCTACGGAACAAGGTGCCCACATCCCCTCCTTCCCAAACCAAATACATGAACTCATTCTTCCATTTTGGGTTGTTATTGGGAATGGATTTGTGGTGAAAAATTGTCGTGTAGAAGCATGATGGTTGAGATAAACCCAACTAGGAGAAATTGCAGAACTATTTTTAAATTGAAATATTTTACTAAATAAAGAAACAGAAAGGGGAAAATTGTTTTTTAAATAAAGAACTATGAAACTCATAATAATTCTCCAAGCATTAGGAGGAAGTTGACGAGGATTAATCCTAACATCTGCTAATAGCTTGGGAATGAACTCATGGAAAGAAAACCTAAGTCCTGCAACAATGGTGTCCTTGTAAATACAGAGAGCATCAGGACGCCAATGGCAGGAACGATCTCCTGGACCGGCTGGGACGAGTCTAAGGGGGGACTTAATTCTATACATTTTGTTGTAATCCCTAATTTTATCAACTTCATGAAACTTATTACTACAGTCAAAAGAATCTAAGTGAGACACTGAGGGGTATTCATCACCACGTTCGCTAATCATATCTTGCAGAGACATATATGAAGAGTGAATAGTGATGGTACCTCTCTTGGAAACTTGGTTCATCTTTAAAGACGTTGAGTTGCACGATCAGTCATTGATATTCAAATCTTCAAAACAAATTCCTAGAAAACTTCAAATCTTCAAAACAAATTCCCAGAAAACTTCAAATCTTCAAAGAAAATTCCCAGAAAACTACAAATCTTCAAAGGAAATTCCCAGAAAACTTCAAATCTTCAAAGGCAATTCCCAGAACTCTTCAAATCTTCAAGAAGAATTTCCAGAAATCTTCAAATGTTGAAGAAAAAACCCAAAAATTGATGAATGTGTATGAAAGAGGACTCACCGGAAATCGCCTCACCACGGAGAAACTAGAGAGAAAATAGAGAGAAAACTAAAGAAATTTTTGAAATTGGAAATGAGAAGTGAAGAGTGAAAAAAGAAACCTCACTCTTTTATAACTGAAGTAGCCGGTCACCCAACCGGTCAAAAGGAAGGGCAACCGACTAAAGCCAGTCAAGGCCCATAATCATTCACTGAGCTCCAAAAATTGAGGCCCAAAAGAATTTGAGGCCCAAAAGAAATCGAGACCCAAAAGAAATCCAAAAAAACTATGGTCGAATAAACCCTAGATTGAGGTCGAAAGGCTGCGATCGAAAATGTATATGAAATTGAAGTCGATTTGTTCGACCTAAGACCAATTTGAGGTCAAAGAAGTACTAGATTGAGGTCGAAAGGCTGAGATCGAAAATGTACACAAAATCAAGGTCGATTTGTTCGACCTAAGACCAATTTGAGGTCAAAAACTGACGTCGAAGAGACCCTAGACTAAGGTCGAATGATCGAGGTCGAAAAAACATGCAAAACTGAGGTCGAACTCTTCGACATGGGACCAAATGAGGTCGAAATTGAGGTCGAAGAGACCCTAGACTGAGGTCGAATGACCGAGGTCGAAAAAACATGCAAAACTGAGGTCGAACTCTTGGACCTGGGACCAAATGAGGTCGAAACTGAGGTCGAAGAGACCGTAGACTGAGGTCGAATGACCGAGGATGAAAAAACATGCAAAATTGAGGTCGAACTCTTCGACCTGGGACCAAATGAGGTCGAAACTGAGGTCGAAGAGGACCCTAGACTGAGGTCGAATGACCGAGGTCGAAAAAACATACAAAACTGAGGTCGAACCCTTCAACCTGGGACCAAATGAGGTCGAAACTGAGGTCGAAGAGACCCTACACTAAGGTCGAAAAAACATGCAAAACTGATGTCGAACCCTTCGACCTGGGACCAAATGAGGTCGAAACTGAGGTCGAAGAAACCCTAGGCTGGGGTCAAAAATGAGGTCGAAAATACCCTTAAAAAATTAAAATTTTAAATAAATACATTTAGTTATTAAATATGCAAAACTTTCTAGAAGAAAAAGTCAAGGAAAAATGTACAGATCCCATGACAAGATCAACAAAAAATTCTGTGAAAAACTCAAAAAGATTTTCTCAGAAGTTGGGGGGGCAAATTATATGGACAGAAAAGTAATCCTAGAAATGTAATTAATGGTGTATTAATTAGACCTAGATTGGTCCAAGAATATGTCCCGATAAACAAGGCCCGAAACCATAATTATTTATTAATTTCGTAATTAATAAATAGGGAAAATATACAGCTCATAAACTCATCAGAAAAGTCTGCCTTCTACCAAGAAAGATCTAGAATCCCAATCAAAGGAAATAACTAGTCACAGTCCTTATCCTACGATAAGGAAAAGACTTGTCCACCAAGGAATACAATACTTATCCACCGTCAAGAAGGAGACTTATTCGCTAAGTCTCCCAAACATACCCTAAATACAAGGCTCCTGACGCCTATATAAAGGACCCGATCCTTCAATCAGAACTACGTTTTTGGCTTGATTCTCAATTACAAATTGAGATACGTAGGCATCTTGTGAGGACCGATTTAGTCACGAAACACGAGAACAGCCATTAAAGCTTGAAGCTCTCTAAACCTAGCATTAAATTCGTAAGCATAGTTTTTATTCCACAACAATTTTGTATCTATAAAACCATTTTTTCATTGTACTGCAATTTTTTTCACTTGTATTGCAGCTAAAATATTACGTATTTTTTATCTTGTACTGCATAATTGGATATAATAAACTAATTATTGTTCTTAGCTTAGTTGTTGTACTACACTTTGATATGATATGCCTAGAATGTATGTATAAATCATATATTATATACAAAATATAACTACAATACAATACTAATATATAATTAACACAAATTTCTTCTTAATCTAAGCCACACATTAAAAATTAATCTAATGGTTGATATTAAGTCTATGAGGTCTACAATTTAACTAGTCAACATATAAAACAACTATATATATATATATATATATATATATATATATATATATATATATATATATAGTGTTTATTAAAACAAATAAAATATAATAATATACGTTTGATGGATTTTTATTTTTATTTATATTTTTAAACTAATATTTTAAATGATAAATTTTAGAGAAATCATCAAAAATACTAATTTTTCTAAACTTAATTGCGGTTCTACTATTTTCTGAAAGTTTTGCGAAAATAAAGTTTGCAACCAAATGCAACTCTTTTTATAATATTTGCTATCAAATGCAACTTATTTTTACGTTTTTATGAAAAATATTTGTATTTGTTTTTGGTTTTATTAGATTCCAAAATTATATTTTTTGAAAAAAATAATAATAACATAAACAACCTTTTTTTTTGCAAAAAAAAAAAAGGATTAGAAAACCCGTATTTTTTTTAAAAACCTCTTAATTTTAATATGTTGTTGGTAGATTCTAAACTTAGATCATTCTACGTAATAACTTTTACTATTATATATATCAGTTCTCATCAATTTAATTTGAAATATTCAACGATTGTGCATAGAATGACCAAACTACTGCGACTAGACTACCAAGAAAACTTTCAATGTTTATTTTTTAATATAACTCGCTTAAAACTCGTGCGATGCACAAATAGTTTTTAATAATTGTTAATTTTATTATTTATATTTTATATTTTATTAATTGCGTTTTAAAAAAAAATAAGTAGGTGTGTTAAAAAATTTTAAATGATTAAAATGATTAAAATATATTTTAAAATAAATAAGTAACGGATTACCCGTGATATTTTGGAAAATGAGAGGTTTTAGTAAGGAAATATAAAAAAACTAACATGTGATATTTTTATAATAATTAAATAAATAATTAAATAAGTCAAGTACCATACCGAAAAATAGGTACAACAAAACAGGTACAAAAAAAAATAATTAAATAAATAATTAAGGGTTTTACCTGTGATATTTTTGAAAAAAGGAGGGGTTTAGTAAGTATAAATAAAATAAAAATAGGTTTTAAAATAAATAATTAAGAGTTTACCCGTGATATTTTTGGAAAATGAGAGGTTTTAGTAAGTAAAAATAGAAAATGTAACATGTTTTAGTTAAAAAGGATAATTACCTGTGATATTTTCGTGATATTTTTGGGAAAGAAGGAGATTTTTAATAGTTATTGTTTGATTATTTACATCATAATATTTAATTAATTGCATTTGCTAAAAAAATAAGTATGCATGTTAAAATATGTAAACTTTTAAAAATTAAAACATTAGAATAGGCTTTAAAAATAAATAATTTAGAATATGTTTTAAAATAAATAATTAAGGGTTTATGTGACGCCCTCCAAACCCGGGGTACAGATTTGAGGAGTCACCCGACCAACGGGACACAATATAATCACTAACTAAAACACATGCATAATATGTAAGACAATAAATACCCCTTGACCAAGACCGCTATAGATTATGGCATTGAACACAAGCTTCTACAATCTTTTATTATTACAAACCAAACTTTATCAGAGTTATTACATCACAACTAAGTTCAGAACTAGACATATAGTCTATCAAAACAAGACAACAACTACCCTGCCAATGACAATCACTCGAGGTGTTCTCCTAGCTGCCGGTGAACTATCAGTCACGCTGTTCCGACTCATACTCTCACTTCACTGGAATGGGGTTAGAAAACAACAAGCAAGAGTGAGCCAAAAGTGCTCAGCAAGTATCACAATATATATATCATCAATTATTAGATATGAATTTCAAGATATCTGATTCAACAATGTTTAAGACAACAAATGCTTTATATCAATATCAACTGAAGAAAAAGAATTAGAATTGGACTTCTACATTTTATTTAAATCAAAGGTTGTGCTGCTGGCCAGCCACGCATCAACCCCGGACTAGCTCATGGGAAAGTCCTCTACGGATCCAAGGCCAATCTGGGCCTAAATTACATCGACCATAAATGGCCTGACCAATAACTGGTCCATTTTAAAAAACATGCCAATTCTATCATAAGGTGTAAGCAATAACAAGCTCGATAAGTAAAACACAACATCAAGGTATAATAATTGCAAAAGAGCTTCAACGACTCGATATCAAAAGAAAATTGGGAATAATCATGAAATAATTCCAACGGTAATATATACTCGTTTGGGAAAGAAATCAATGGTTGAAATCGATTATCAATGACGGTAGCCAATTGTCAATAACGGAAAATCAATAATCAATAGTTGTAACAATAATCAAGTGGTGGTAATCAACCGGTAATAGTTATGAGAAATAATCAAACGATGGTATTCAACAATCAATAGTTGAAAGCAATAATCAAATGGTGGTAATCAACCGGTAATGGTTATGAGAAATAATCAAACGATGGTAATCAACAATCAATAGTTGAAAGCAAAAATCACTGGATTGGAAATAAGGGTTTACGATGCAGATCAAATCAAAGAATTTAGGAAATTTATAAATGGAATCAGTTGCCCAATTACGGGTCAAGGATTAACAATCTGAACTATTCTGGAATCTCAATATTTAATTATAGATGACAAACAATTTATCACAAGAAAGGCACAGATACTAGTCTGGTCTATGTCGCTGCTGGTTCTAGTCGTTCATTCAACTATCCCCTTTTCCTTGCTCCGGGAACTTGATTCTATAATTTAAACAACTCATCACGGTAAGTCTAACTATCCTCCTTCTAACCTCGACACATAATCAATTAATAACACACTTAAACGATTTACCGGTCACGTATCGGACGTCAGGTATAATTTACGGTATTTAAAACTCAAACCCTACCCTAGTACGGGCATATACGGACCATAAAACACATTACACAACTTATACGAACCATATAGCACTTATAAACATTTTTAAAACATCACACGGAACTTATTGGAATTAAAACAAGTCACAACTAATTTTTAAATCGAAAATCGGATTTTTAAATCCAATATAAGTATTTAATGCAAATAAATCAATTAATAAAATTAATTGATACTCTTTAAATGCTTAAACTATTTTTAAATAATAAAAAAAACTTGAAAATAATTAAACTTAATTTTAAATTAATTAAATCTAATTAATAATTAATTTTTAAGAATTAACTGAATAAAAGAATTAATCAATTAATTAATAAATTAATTATTAATTAAAAATAATTAAAATAATTAAGTTTAATCAATTTTCGAATTTAAAATAATAAATATGATTTTTCAGAATTTTTCTGATATTAAAATATATTTTTAAAATAAAAATATGAATTTTTAAAGATTTTAAACTATTTTCGAATTAAATAAATAATTAAAATTCAAAAACAGTTTTTCAGAAATGGAATTAGGGTTTCAAAGATCGAAACCGGGTCAGAATTTTCGGGTAAACGGGTCGGGAAGAACAAAACCGGGTCACCAAGAACAAACCACCGGATTCTGGGTTTTCCAGAATCCGGCCGGTGTCCGGCGACCGGAATCTTTCATTCCCGATCAAACACATACAAATCCATAGGGCTTTTGTTCCCCCTTGCAAGACAAACACATCTACCACATAAACACATCTGTCCCATGCCGGAATCGAGCCCAGAATCCGGTCAAAGAAACCGTCGGGAACAACTCCGGCCGGAAACCCGATCTCCTTTATTACTACATGAAACTCAACGTTTAATATGTCAAAATGAAGCTTATATCTCATACCATAAAAGCCCTATATCATAATCAATGTCAGATCAACAACAAGAACGAACGAAGCAAAAGAAAAATTCGGGTCAAAACCTGAAAATTAAACCCATCAAAATTGAACTTAAACATGAAATTAAATCATGGATTCTTGCTAATTAGAACCCTAGGAACATGTTAGAAGCAACCAATTGAACGGAGAATCAACAGAATGAAAATCCCCAAATCGGGTATGAACCCTAATTTTAATTTGAATATTGAAAAATTCATAACAAATCAAAAAATTACCAGATGATGATGAGGTTGGAAGATTCTGAAACTAGAGATCAAGAGCTTTGATTTGAGTGCTTGAACTTTGATTTCTGAACTCAATAACACCTTGAACGAATGGATTGATTATTCAAGAACACGAAGAACACGTTTCGGGAATTTTTACTTTTTGATTATACGCAATGTAGATTATGAAGGTTATAAGGTACGATTCGTCTTTATATATTTTTGGAAAAATAATACCCCAAGGAACACTTTTGGATCGTTATAGATCCACTGGATCGTTTAAAAACCCTAATTAGGTTAAAAACACGTTTTACGAGAAGATAATTATCTACAAGGATTGATAATTATCCAAATCAATACATATCATTATATAACTAATGCTCAAGAATACTGGGGCTATAACAAATGAAATATTGAGTTAAACGATATATCCGTCCCCCTAAGCAATTAGGGCTTGGAACAATTTTTCCCTTTTTGAACAAAACGAATTATACTGGCAAGATCAAATAACTAGGGATGAAATGATACGAATAATCCTTTCGATAACGTTTCAAATACGAATGACGAAGGAATAATAATGATATACAAAATCTCAACGGGGCCCTTGAATTTTCAAAACGGGGCTCAGGATTGAAGAAAATTTCAAACGACGAAAAAATATTTGAAAGGGCTTCTGACTCACCAAATAACACATAATCACTTAACACTCTTACCTTAATAATATTCAAATATCCCACAAAATATTTTATACCAAATATATCATTTATTCATTTATAAAAAAAATATATTCACGGATATTACATCCTTCCCCTCTTAATATGATCCTGTCCTCAGGATCTGATCAAGGAAACAACTGGGAGTACATCTCTATCATGCCACCTTCTAGTTCTCAATTATACTCGTTTACCAAAAATTTCCTCCACACGACTCTTTAACACTATCTCCTTACGATACCATAATGACTCAATCACTCTACATACAGAGAATCTGCCGGGACCTCTACGGTTTCATATTCTATCACACATCCCTCTTATCCTTACAATCAACACTCGCATCAAACTCTCCTACTCGAAAGGCAACAATTCTCATAAAAACAAATTTCCAAAACTTAGCACGCAACGAGGATTATATGAACTGGTCGCTATACGATTCTAACTTTCATTACGCAATTCAATATACGAGAAATGCTTCTAAATAATAGACTTGGTGTACCTGGCATCACGTCGGAGTCTCTTTCTGCTTCTCCCATAGACATATTATAAGTCCTTGCTAACGGCTGGATATTAACAGCTGGGGGTGCCTTTATGGCCCGGATCATGTTGTTCACGGCTGCTGGCATCCTGCAATCCTTAACCACATGTCCTGGTTTCTGAAAATGGTGACACACAATGCCTGTTGTGCAATCCCTGGAGTAGTGACCCTTCTGGTTGCACTTAAAGCATGTGACAGTCAACTGATGGCATATTCCTGGATGTCGTTTCCCGCATGTCTTGCACTCAGGTAGTAGGGGTCTTCAAACTCCCTGATGACTGTCGGCTGGTAGGTAGTTATCCTGCCATGCACTTCCGGTATCTGGTTTCTTAAAACTTGCATCCCTACCGGGCTGAAATCCCGGCTTCTTACTTGATTGACTCTGAAAACTTCCTTGCTGCTGCCCCTTCTCGGGTATCCCTGTTTCCTCTTCTTATTCTCCCTCTCCTTCATGTATGAATCACTCTCTATTTCTGCAATCATTGCTTTCTGTACCACTGCTGCATACGTATCTAACTCCAAAATGGCTAACTTGCTACGAATCCATGACCTTAGTCCCTGTTGGAATCTCTTGGCCTTCTTCTTCTCCGTGTCCACATATGTCGGAACAAACCTTGACAACTCCGTAAACCTTGTCTCGTATTGGGGAACAGTCATGCTTCCCTACTTCAACTCTAAAAACTTCAATTCCATCTGATCTCGCATATAATCTGGAAAATACCTTTCTAGAAACAATTCTGAAAATCTAGCCCACGTAATCGATCCCTTGGGTTCCATAGCCCTACTTGTTTCCCACCAATAACTTGCCTCACTCTTCAAGAAATAACTAGCATATTCTGTCTTCTTATCTTCCGTCATTTCTATCAGGGTAAAAGCCTTCTCTATCTCTTTTAACCATGCCTTTGCCTCTACGGGGTCTGCGGATCCTTTAAACTCTGGAGGTTTCGCGGCCTGGAAAGATTTGAACGTTACCGCGGGTGCTGCCTGCTGGTGAAGCTGCTGCTGCTGTTGCTGCTGTTCTAAGAGCTGTTGTTGAATCACTTGCTGCTGTTGTGCTAGCGCGGCCGTCTGCTGGTTAAGAGTATTCAAAAGCTGAATTACCATCGGATCTATATGTCCCGTGGGAGGTGTATTCTGTTGACCTTCCTGGTCAGATGAATCATTTGAACGGGTTTGTCGTCTATGAGGCATATCGCTGATGAATAAACAATATTTGGCTTAATTAAACAGTTCAAAACAATAGAAGGGAGGGTCACAATTGATATTTTTGGAGGTTTACCGGTCTTCTCAACGGTGTATGGATACACTCGTCGTAACAAATAGAATGACAATTATGATGCTGGAAAATGAATGACAAGGAAACAAAATAACAATTCTGCAAAAGGTGTTTATCATATATATATATGGGGTCAGTACAAGCGTAGAATGCTTCAAAAGTAAAATACGTCATAGCTGAACTACAACTGCCGATTACAATACAACCAAAAAGGTAACAAAAACCCAAGGCGATCCTATAAGCCCGGTACACTGCTGATACTACCATATGCATCTATATACTGTGTATCTTAATCCATATACCATACCAGATCTGACTTCTCCTATCCTGCTCACAAATCACCTGCTCCTGTCTGCCATAACGGTGGTCCTGCAATCTCCGCAATCTCTCTCATCGCGTAATCCAAAATCTCTCTCATCCCTGGTACTGTCTCTCCCTCTCGGCTAGAAGCTAAACCATGCAGTCGAGTCTCAACCAATGTCCTCGTAACTCTAAGTCTCATCTGAATATCTCCTACCTGAACTCTGAGTCTGTCCCTCTCTCGAACTACCGCTGCCTCTATCGAACGAATCTTCCTCATCTCTAATACCTGGCTACAGAAGTACTCTCTCTCCCTACTCACCCTCTGATACTCATGGTGTGGAACTGGTAGATCACAAAGCTGATAACTAGGTCCAGAAACTGATTCCTGAGAAAATGCTGCTGGGGCTACTCGTCGGAGTGGAACAGGACAAGGTATCTGGTCCCTCCTAACTACTGGCTGCCTCGGCTGGTGCCGTGCTGGTCGCGACGGTCTTGACGGTCCTGCTCTAGTATCCAGTATAGTTCTCTCCTCTGTCGGGTCTTCTGACGGATATGACTCTAAGCTAGAGCTAGGGGGCTGCAATCATAACCATATTTAATTACCACTCGCAATACCCTCAACTGACCTTCTAATATCCTTAAGTGAATTTCTAACCCTCTATGTTATTTTGGACCCTAAGTCCTAACTTGTTTCAAATGCCATAACCTTTAGCTCTGATACCAACCTATGACGCCCTCCAAACCCGGGGTACAGATTTGAGGAGTCACCCGACCAACGGGACACAATATAATCACTAACTAAAACACATGCATAATATGTAAGACAATAAATACCCCTTGACCAAGACCGCTATAGATTATGGCATTGAACACAAGCTTCTACAATCTTTTATTATATCAAACCAAATTTTATCAGAGTTATTATATCACAACTAAGTTCAGAACTAGACATCTAGTCTATCAAAACAAGACAGCAACTACCCTGCCAATGACAATCACTCGAGGTGTTCTCCTAGCTGCCGGTGAACTATCAGTCACGCTGTTCCGACTCATACTCTCACTTCACTGGAATGGGGTTAGAAAACAACAAGCAAGAGTGAGCCAAAAGTGCTCAGCAAGTATCACAATATATATCATCAATTATTAGATATGAATTTCAAGATATCTGATTCAACAATGTTTAAGACAACAAATGCTTTATATCTATATCAACTGAAGAAAAAGAATTAGAATTGGACTTCTACATTTTATTTAAATCAAAGGTTGTGCTGCTGGCCAGCCACGCATCAACCCCGGACTAGCTCATGGGAAAGTCCTCTACGGATCCAAGGCCAATCTGGGCCTAAATTACATCGACCATAAATGGCCTGACCAATAACTGGTCCATTTTAAAAAACATGCCAATTCTATCATAAGGTGTAAGCAATAACAAGCTCGATAAGTAAAACACAACATCAAGGTATAATAATTGCAAAAGAGCTTCAACGGCTCGATATCAAAAGAAAATTGGGAATAATCATGAAATAATTCCAACGGTAATATATACTCGTTTGGGAAAGAAATCAATGGTTGAAATCGATTATCAATGACGGTAGCCAATTGTCAATAACGGAAAATCAACAATCAATAGTTGTAACAATAATCAAGTGGTGGTAATCAACCGGTAATGGTTATGAGAAATAATCAAACGATGGTATTCAACAATCAATAGTTGAAAGCAATAATCAAATGGTGGTAATCAACCGGTAATGGTTATGAGAAATAATCAAACGATGGTAATCAACAATCAATAGTTGAAAGCAAAAATCACTGGATTGGAAATAAGGGTTTCCGATGCAGATCAAATCAAAGAATTTAGGAAATTTATAAATGGAATCAGTTGCCCAATTACGGGTCAAGGATTAATAATCTGAACTATTCTGAATCTCAATATTTAATTATAGATGACAAAAAATTTATCACAAGAAATGCACAGATACTTGCCTGGTCTATGTCGCTGCCGGTTCTACTCGTTCACTCAACTTTCCCCTTTCCCTTGCTCCGGGAACTCGACTCTATAATTTAAACAACTCATCACGGTAAGTCTAACTATCCTCCTTCTAACCTCGACACATAATCAATTAATAACACACTTAAACGATTTACCGGTCACGTATCGGACGTCTGGTATAATTTACGGTATTTAAAACTCAAACCCTAACCCTAGTACGGGCATATACGGACCATAAAACACATTACACAACTTATACGAACCATATAGCACTTATAAACATTTTTAAAACATCACACGGAACTTATTGCAATTAAAACAAGTCAAAACAAATTTTTAAATCAAAAATCGGATTTTTAAATCCAATATAAGTATTTAATGCAAATAAATCAATTAATAAAATTAATTGATACTCTTTAAATGCTCAAACTATTTTTAAATAATAAAACAAACTTGAAAATAATTAAACTGAATTTTAAATTAATTAAATCTAATTAATAATTAATTTTTAAGAATTAACTGATTAAAAGAATTAATCAATTAATTAATAAATTAATTATTAATTAAAAATAATTAAGTTTAATCAATGTTCGAATTTAAAATAATAAATATGATTTTTCAGAATTTTTCTGATATTAAAATATATTTTCAAAATAAAAATATGATTTTTTTAAAGATTTTAAACTATTTTCGAATTAAATAAATAATTAAAATTCAAAAACAGTTTTTCAGAAATGGAATTAGAGTTTCAAAGATCGAAACCGGGTCAGAATTTTCGGGTAAACGGGTCGGGAAGAACAAAACCGGGTCACCAAGAACAACCCACCGGATTCTGGGTTTTCCAGAATCCGGCCGGTGTCCAGCGACCGGAATCTTTCATTCCCGATCAAACACATACAAATCCATAGGGCTTTTGTTCGCCCTTGCAAGACAAACACATCTACCACATAAACACATCTGTCCCATGCCAGAATCGAGCCCAGAATCCGGTCAAAAAAACTGTCGGGAACAACTCCGGCCGAAAACCCGATCTCCTTTATTACTACATGAAACTCAACGTTTATTATGTCAAAATGAAGCTTATATCTCATACTATAAAATCCCTATATCATAATCAATGTCAGATCAACAACAAGAACGAACGAAGCAAAAGAAAAATTCGGGTCAAAACCCAAAAATTAAACCCATCAAAATTGAACTTAAATATGAAATTAAATCATGGATTCCTGCTAATTAGAACCCTAGGAACATGTTAGAAGCAACCAATTGAACGGAGAATCAACAGAATGAAAATCCCCAAATCGGGTATGAACCCTAATTTTAATTCGAATATTGAAAAATTCATAACAAATCGAAAAATTACCAGATGATGATGAGGTTGGAAGATTCTGAAACTAGAGATCAAGAGATTTGATTTGAGTACTTGAACTTTGATTTCTGAAATCAATAACACCTTGAACGAATGGATTGATTATTCAAGAACACGAAGAACACGTTTCGGGAATTTTTACTTTTTGATTATACGCAATGCAGATTATGAAGGTTATAAGGTACGATTCGTCTTTATATATTTTTGGAAAAAAAATACCCCAAGGAACACTTTTGGATCGTTATAGATCCACTGGATCGTTTAAAAACCCTAATTAGGTTAAAAACACGTTTTACGAGAAGATAATTATCTACAAGGATTGATAATTATCCAAATCAATACATATCATTATATAACTAATGCTCAAGAATACTGGGGCTATAACAAATGAAATATTGAGTTAAACGATATATCCGTCCCCCTAAGCAATTAGGGCTTGGAACAAATAACTAGGGATGAAATGATACGAATAATCCTTTCGATAACGTTTCAAATACGAATGACGAAGGAATAATAATGATGTACAAAATCTCAACGGGGCCCTTGAATTTTCAAAACGGGGCTCAAGATTGAAGAAAATTTCAAACGACGAAATATTTGAAAGGGCTTCCGACTCACCAAATAACAAATAATCACTTAACACTCTTACCTTAATAATATTCAAATATCCCACAAAATATTTTATACCAAATATATCATTTATTCATTTATAAAAAAAATATTCACGGATATTACAGTTTACCCGTGACATTTTTGTATAATGATAGGTTTTAGTAAGTCAAAATAGAAAAAATGACATGTTTTAGTTAAAAAAGATAATTGCCCGTGATATTTTTGGAAAAGGATGAGAAAAAGGTAATTGATTATAAATATGTCTTACTATTTAATAATATTAGTAAGGGTAATTAAGTAAAATCACGAAATACCAAAAAACAGGTATCAAAAAACATGTCCCAAAAAACAGGTATCGTACTGACCAAACTTTTAATATTTCATCTTTAATAGTATAGTATTGATAGTATAGATATTTAGGGGATATAATAAGTACAAAATGGATCTTATATAGAATTTTGATCGTCACACAGTAGTACTTCAAGAGAAGAAGAACTTATACGAAAATATTTTATATTTTTAACCTATAATTTTCTTTTTCAAAAGTCCAAAATTCCAACATCATCACCATATTACAAAAAAAATTAATTATTAGAATTAAATATTTAAAATTAAAAAATTATAAATATTAAAAAATTCATGATTTAATATAATTATAAATTAAAAAAAAATCGTGCAATCTTATCTAGTAGTTTGGCCCTCACTACAATCAAAACAATCTCAAAGGTTACATTCAATATTTTAAAAAAACTGATCAAGATTATATCATATATAAAGAAGAAATGATTTGCTAAAAAGGATATTTGTTAAAAGATTTGTATTAAAATTGGATTTTCCAAAAGTTTAAACTAAGAAAAATGCGTAACTTTCCTAATACAAATATGAGACGCCACATACATACATATGTACCCATGAATTAAAACAGACATTTATCTTCCACGTAATTTTGTACAAATTTTGGGAGATATTTTTGGGTTCCCAAGCAACACTGTTAAACTAAAACATAGTTATAACGTAATAAGGAAACCTATTTAATTAATACTTAAATTGTATTCAATTTTATTATTTGTAGAAATAATAAGTATCGTTAGATCTTAAAACTAAATTGATAAAAACCGTTGGATTTAAAATTGAACAATGTATTTGGATTTAAATATAAATTATATATTAGTAGATTTCAGAAGTCGAGTAGAATTCTTCAACATTAAAATTAGTCACTTTCTTCTCTATTTGGTTTGAGAGTAGTTTTAATTGAAAAGAAATTCTTTTAAACCATTGTTAAACTAAATATTATTTTGTGAGTTTCACGTGGACTGTAAAACCATCCCGATCGGATTTTTATAATTCAAGATAAACAAATAGTGAATTGACAAAAGAAAGGAAATTGTTCAAACAAAAGAAACTCCATGAATTAGTGAGCATATACACATAAGATCCGATATTGTTAAGAATTCTCTCCATGAATTAGTGAGAGTCTTATTTTCTTTCCTTTCAAACTTATTTCCCCAGAGTTTGAACTGTGTGAGTTTTCAATGGCGAATTATCAAAATCTGAGTGAGCAAATGTCGAGTTTAGATATTGAAGATGAGGAGAATGCAGCCTTCATTATTGAAGGAGATGTTGAAGAAGTGAACAATAGGTATGATTTGTGTGTGGTGGGTAGGTTTCTCACAGAGAAGAATGTGAATGTAAGGGCGATGAAAACGAAATTGGCTGATATTTGGCGACCAGCAATGGGTATAAATATTAAGGAGTTGGGTTCAGGGCTGTTTTTGTTTCAGTTTTATCATGTGGAAGATAAGAATTGGGTGTTGAATGGAGGTCCGTGGTCATTTGATAATGCGATGTTGGTTATGGCTGCCATACCAAAGGGGGAGGAGCCACTGAATGTACCACTTTGGCACTTAAACATGTGGATTCAAATCCATGATTTACCAGCAGGGCTTATATCTGAGAGTGTGGGAAAGCAATTAGGAGACTTCTTTGGAGAATTTGTGGAGTATGATCATAAAAATAACACAAGTATTTGGCGTGAGTGCATGAGGATTAAAATTCGTATTGATGTCAGGAGGCCTCTTAAACGCAAAAAGAAGATAACTAGGAAGAATGGAACAGAGGTGGTTGTCAACTGCAAGTATGAACGTCTGGGTGATTTTTGCTTCTCATGTGGCGTGATATCTCATACTGAGAGGTATTGCAGAAAATTCCTAGAGAGAGCAGATGATAATGTCATAAAGGAGTTGGGAGGGTGGCTTAGAGCTCCACCGCGTAGGTCGTTCGGTCCGGTGAAGAGTAAATGGCTCCGTGAGGAAGGAGATGTTGATTGGGAGGAGAGAGTTGGTCGTGCTACAGTCAACCCAGGATCAGGGGGATGTGGTTACGCAGTTGGAGGAAGTCAGTTAATTAAAAGGAGTGATTTTAGGCAAATACCACAACAATTTAGTGATTTGCCAAATTCAAAAATTATGGTAGTAAAGAGCGCGGGGTTTCAGGGATTGGGTGAAAATTCAAATTCTTTTAGTGGGCTGGAGGAGGAGGAGTTAGATGGGCTTCAAATAATGGATAGGAAAAGAATGAGAGGCCCAAGTAATTATGAGACTATGGATACAGCAGGGGGCTTTCAAAAGGTCCAGGAAATAATATTCTTTCAGAGGTTGTTCTTTTTGGTTCAGATTGTACAACGTCTTCAAACAATGAATTGGCTAAGCTTGCTCTGCAAGCTAGCCAGCAGCCATGAATACCCTAAGTTGGAACTGTCGGGGGTTGGGGAACCTCCGAACAGTTCGAGTTCTTGGAGACTTAATAAGGTCTCGTAAACCCGATATATTGTTTTTGTCAGAAACGTTGTCTAATGCGGATAGAATAAAGAAGCTGTGTTCGAAGTTTGGCTTTGCAGACTGTTGGGTAGTAGATAGTATTGGTAAAAGTGGGGGTTTGGCAATATTTTGGAAAAGGAGCGTTCAGTGTTCTATTAGTAGTTCTTCTTCTAATTACATTGATGTAAATATTTTGAATAATAATATTCCGGTTTGGCGCTTAACTTGCTTTTATGGATTTCCTGAAAGATCTCGGAGAAGGGAATCATGGGAGCTTCTGAAGTGGCTGGCTAGTAGGTCGAATCTTCCCTGGTGTATCTTAGGGGATTTTAACGATATGGTCAGTGAAGCTGATAAGAAAGGGTTACATAAGCATCCTCAATCTTTACTGGATGGGTTTAAGAAAACAATTGAGGAATGTGATTTGATTGAGCTTCAACTTGCAGGGGGCAAATATACGTGGGAGAAAAGCAGGGGTACTAAGGACTGGGTTCGTGAGCGGTTAGATCGTGCATTTGCTACAACATCTTGGTGGTAGCTTCATCCTTTATGTTTACTGAGTGTGCACCATACAATCTGTTCAGACCATGAGCCTATTCTTCCGGATCTCTGTAATACGGCTCACACAAGGAGGAAATTCCGTTTTCGGTTTGAGAATACATGGTTGCGTGAAGAATCTTTTCATGCTGAGGTAACTAGTTATTGGAGGAGTCTTTCACCTACTCTTGTGCTTTCTAAATTATTTGATCTATCAAAGTTCATGGAAAAGTGGGGCAAGAATTTTTTTAATAAGTTTCGAGAAAAAATAAAAGCACAGAAGGGTGTAATTAGTTTGTTTGAGGATTGTGGGGATGAGGAGAGGACTAAGAGATATTTTGAAGAGAGGAATAAGCTGGACGAGTTGCTACTCCATGAAGAACTCTATTGGAAACAACGAGCCAAAACTTTTTGGTTAGTTGATGGTGATTCTAATTCTAAGTTCTTTATTGCGTATGCTACTACGAGGAAGAAACTTAATCATGTTACTCAGTTGAGATCAGATAATGGGGAGGTCGTGACAAAGCATGAAGACATGTGCCAAGTAGTTCAAGACTACTTTTCGAAGTTGTTTGATCACACAGGAGGAGAGGATGAAAGGGAATCTATTTTGGTGGAGGAGATAATTTCCGAGAGGCAGAACGAAGAGCTGGTTTCTGAACTCACCTTTGACAAATTTACAACTGCTATTAACCAGATGCATCCGGACAAGAGCTCAGGCCCAGATGGACTCAACCCATCATTCTTTCAGAATTTCTGGAATTTGCTAGGTAAGGAAATATTTCAGAGTTGTAAATTTTGGATGAATGATTTGGCGTTTTCTCTTGAGTTGAATAATACGAATGTAGTTTTGATCCCAAAAAAGGACAATGCAGATTCAATGAATTATTTGAGACCTATTGCTCTATGTAATGTAATGTATAAAATCATTGCAAAAGTCTTAGCGAATCGTCTCAGAATCATTCTTCCTGGTATTATATCGGAGAGTCAATCTGCATTTGTGCCGGGCAGAAGTATAACATATAATGTTTTAGTGGCTTTTGAGCTTTTGCATTTTATGAAGCAAAAGAAGCGAGGGTCAGAAGGAGAGGTTGCTATAAAATTAGATGTTAGTAAAGCCTATGACAGGGTTGATTGGGGTTTTTTACAAAATCAGATGAGGCGTATGGGTTTTTCGAGGAAGTGGATTAGCTGGGTTATGTTACGTGTCACAACGGTCTCATATTCGATAAATTTTAATGGGACGCAGATTGGACCTATCATTCCAAAAAGAGGACTGTGTCAAGGTGATCCGTTATCACCTTACCTCTTTTTATTTTGTGTGGAAGGGTTATCGTTTTTAATCAGACAGGCTGCTAACGAAGGGAAAGTAAGTGGGTCTAGAATTTCTTCACAAGCTCCATCAGTTACTCATCTATTGTTTGCGGACGATAGTTTCCTGTTTTTTAAGGCTTCAATGGAAGAGATTTTGGAGGTAAAGGCTATATTACAGAAGTATGAGTTGGAGTCTGGGCAGGCCATTAACCTTCAGAAATTCGGTATTTACTTTAGTGCCAATGTTAGAACTGATAAATAGGATGAGTTAAAGAATGTGTTAAATATCCATATTGATCTAAGTGAAGGGAAGTATTTGGGTTTACCGTCTCTAATAGGTAGGTCAAAGAAAAGAGTTTTTAATTTCTTAAAGGAGCGTTTATGGAGTAGGATTCAAGGCTGGAGTACGAAATGTTTATCGAAAGCAGGAAATGCAGTTTTATTGCGGAATGTTGCTCAAGCTATCCCATCTTATGCAATGTCGTGTTTTTTGTTGCCGAAGTCATTTTCTCAGGAGTTGGAACGGATGATGAACAGCTTTTGGTGGGGTTCAAGTAGCAATAACAGGAAAGGTATTAAGTGGTTGTCGTGGTCTAAAATGAGTAAGTCTAAATGTAAAGGGGACTAGGTTTTCGTGATTTATATGGGTTCAATATTGCTTTGTTGGGGGAAGCAGTGCTGGAATCTTATTAATAATCCTGAGTCCTTAGTTTTTAGGGTGTATAAGGCGAGATATTTCCCTATTAGTGATTTATTTGCAGCAGTTAGAGGAGCGGGAGTGAGTTTTGTTTGGTCGGGTCTGTGGCAAGCGAAGGAGGAGTTAAAGCTGGGTTTTCGTTGGGTTCTTGGTGATGGGGAGAAAATTGGAGTATATGAGGGAGGATATGTGGCTAAGAGGTAAACATAATTTCAGGGTGGACTCTACATATATGCATCATTCTAGTGTTAGCAAGGTCTGCGATCTTTTTATTCCTGGTACAAAACATTGGGACGTTCATAAGGTTAGTAGTTTGTTTTCGAATTACGATGCTGAGGCAATCTTGGCAATGCATGTCCCGTCGAATCAGGTTACGGATCGTATTGCTTGGTTTAATGCTTTGGATCGAAGGTATAGTGTAAAGTCTGGTTACAGGTTTTGGTTCTCACAGCATAATGTCGATGAATCATCTATACAGGAACAAGGCTGGGAAAATCTCTGGAAAGTTGATGTGCCACATAAATTAAAGATCTTTTTGTGGAGGTTATGTAGTAATACTGTTCCTGTTAGGAATTTGCTGCGTAGTAAAGGTGTTCAGACGACAATTATATACCCTATGTGTCAAGTAGACGTTGAACATTTGCTTCATTTGTTTCTGGATTGTAACTTTGCTAAATGTTGCTGGAGTGCTGTGGGTCTAAACTTTGATACATCTAGGGTGGAGTCAGCCCCAGAATGGCTTTTTGATAAACTGGCTAACGAAGATAAGGAGGTTTTAGTTCAGATAACTATTGTTCTTTGGGGCATATGGTCAGTACGAAACCTGAGAGTCTGGGAGCAGAAACAAGTTACAGCGGAAATTGCAATGCAGTGGAGTAATAAACAGGTTGTTCAATGGAGAGAGGCCAAGAAGTTTAGGTTGGGCAACTTGAATGTGCAGCAACGGAGAGCTAATAATGTAGTAGTTAAATGGGTGCCTCCTGTTGAAGGTCGATGGAAGATCAATGTCGACGCGTCTGTGGTTACTGGGATTTCTTCTTTTGCAGTGGGAATGGTTGCCAGAGATCATAAGGGTGCATTTTTCAGAGCAAAAAATTTCAGATATGCAGGGGAGGTTTCGGTGTTTGAAGCAGAGGCAAGAGGAGTTTTGGCTGCATTGAAATGGGTACACGAGCTGCAGTTGAACAATGTGGAGATTGAATGTGATTCTATGCTTGTGGTTAATGCTATCCATCGAGGGCAAGAAAACTACTTGGAAGTGGGTGCTGTAATTCATGAATGTCGTTCTATAATTAGGTTACGTCCTGATATTTCTATCTCGTTTGTTAAAAAGCAGACCAATAAGGTTGCCCACTTGTTAGCTAGGGTACCTTGTTTGGTGTATTGCTCAAATGTGTTTATGTCTCCTCCATTATCGGTGTTGGAGACGGTGATGTATGAGGCTTCTTTGATTTACTATAATTCCATAAGTTTCAAAAAAAGAAACTATTATAATAACGAAACAATAATAAATTATTACTTATATTAACAAATTTTACTAAATTTTATTAGAACTGTAAACTTAAAACAATTGTAATTTCGTGTATGTGATGTATTTTTGTAGTCGATGAGTAGAATTTGATAAAATGTCAGAGATACGCACTGCTGTAAAAATCATTTGATTATGTGATTACTCGAACATGAAGAATTAATATGTTTGAAAACGAAGATTTGAAAATAGGGTCAATTACTTAAACTTATTACACAGTAGAGTAGAAATTAATGACCATGGAGAAATGTATAGAAAACGAACAATTAAAAATGTTGGGTGACAAGGTTTTTGATACACGCTCTGTTTGGGATTACTGTTAAAAATTGTTGTGCTGTTGAAAAAAGTGCGGTTAAAATAAGTGTTGTTGTGAAAATCAGATAACTGTTTGGTAATATTTTTGATATGTGCATGTTTTGGTGTATAATATAAAAAATTAATGTTTTTGGTGAGTTTTGATGTTGAAACCAGTAGTTGTTTCCTGCAAAGCTGAAAAGCAGCTTTTTTTTCAAAAGCAGGAGACCTGCTTTCTATAAAAACAATTTTTCAGTCAAAAACGTTTTTGAGAAAATCAGTTTTTAAATTTTACCAAACACTTTTTAGTTATTTTTTAGAAAAAAAATGCAACAACAATGCCAAACAGAGCCATAATTAGCCCAACTGCTTCAACATCAGCAGCGTAATCAGCAAACTCCCGAATTAAAAATAGTTGGTCAAATTTAAATTTTAACAGTTGTACAAAATATGAAGGTCAAGTCCATATACAGCTTAATATAAAAAATTAATGTTTTTGGTGAGTTGAAAAGCAGCTTTTGTCAAAAGCAGGAGACCTACTTTCTATAAAAACAGTTTTTCAGTCAAAAATGCTTTAATTAGCCCGACTGCTTCAACATCAACAGCGTAATCAGCAAACTCCCGAATTAAAAATAGTTGGTCAAATTTAAATTTTAACAGTTGTACAAAATATGAAGGTCAAGTCCATATACAGGTTAATTATTTTTTGTTCAAACTATTGAGATTCCTTGTTTGAATTTTTGAGCCAATTTGGCTGATTTTTAATTTTAGTTTTGCAAAATATTTATTGATGTAATAAGTCAGAAAATAATTTAAAATTAAAAAATAATTCAAAGTTAAAATTTTTGGTTAGAGATATATTTTGGAATGACTTATTTTATTTTATAATTTTTATTTTATAAAAATTAATATCATTATTCAAATATATTATTTATCAATTTTTTTATATTTTTAATACCTCATAAGTTACTTATAATACAAAATTACTTAAACAGATATTAAATTAAAATTTTCACTTTGTATTTATCACTTTAATCAAATTTAAGTGATAAGCTATAATTTTAGTTTACACAAACACTTTCAAGTCCAAAACTTATAAATTTTTTGATAACAATGTTACTAGATTTATACTCCCTTTGTCCCAACGACTGGGCACGAAAACCAAGAAAAAAATATAAAAATGAGTAAAATTAGATAAAAAGTGGGTAAAGTGGTGCACATATCAATATTTACTAATAGATTTGAGATATTGAAGAAAAATAATGGGTGTAATAGTGTTTTATATTATTATAGAATAGAGATAGTGGATAAAGTAGTGGGTGTAATAGTGTTTTATATTATTAAAAGTTACTATTTTTGGAATATGTATAAAAATGAGAGGTATATCCCAAAATAAAAAATGTATAGAAATGAATGGGACTGAGGGAGTATGTCACAAGATTCGTAAGAAGAAGGTGTAGTAATCATTTCGGACTCATAAAAAAATCTTGAACTTAGGACGACCCACCATGAATGGAGAAGTTCACACCCATCTACAATATAATAATCTCTGTAATTTAATATTGTTGGGACTCGTGGAATCTATTAAATTATTGAAGTTAAATTTATATTAAAATTATTATATTAGGACAAAAAAAATGATATTAAAAATATTAATTCACTATGATATTGAGTACTAGTTTAATAAAATTTTATTGTACTTGACAAAAAATAAAAGAAAACATAATTTTTTTTAATAACTAAATTAGAAAACATAAACTCATCAACATCACATCCCTCCTCTTCTAAGCATTTACACGTCAGTTTAGGATTTAATAATTTGGACACTTTAAAAGACTGTTGACTACTGGTGAACAATGTAACATCACTAAGCTAGCTAGGCAAAACTTCTAGTCCTTGACCATAATTTAACCAGAGTTCAGCTAAAATAGGCCAGGTTTGGATTATTGTGGCATCCCTGCTCCTTTAACCTCTATCTCATGACTCATGGAGTCATGGTCATGGATCCCGGCAACAAGAAGCCTAAACCGCAATTGTGCTACAAACTAGTTATTCCTTTGCATGGTTGAGAAATGTTTAAAATAGTTAAATATTTCTATATATGCAAAATTAAAGGATTATAGCAGGGTTGAGAGAGACCATTAACTAAATGCAACGTTTTTTTTAAGATTCGCTACGAGATGCAACTTATATTTACGATTTTTTGAAAATTATTTTCAGTTGTTTTTGGTTTTACTAGACTGCAAAATTGTATTTTTGCAAAAAAAACAATATTAATATAAATAACATTTTTTTGCAAAAAAAATAAAATTAGAAACTCGGTTTTTTTTTAAAAACGTCTAAATTTTAATATGTAATTGGTAGATTCAAAACTTAGACTATTGAGTATATTGAATATTGTAAATATAGAGTAATGAACTGTCAATCTTAGCTGTGAGGAAAGTTAGTTAGTTTGTTAGATCAGTTTTGTATATATTTCATTTTCTTTGGTGACTACAGACAGTTGTAACAAATTAGATGATTTGAATTCTTAAGTAAACATTTTTCTCTCTCTTTAAAGATGAAGGAATGATCTTCATCTTTTCATGGTATCAGAGCAGTGCAGATTGATCTTTTGCTTCGCTGATAAGTCTTTTCTTTGATTAATTTTTTTGCTTTTCATATTGTTCTTAGCTTCTTGTTCTTCTTATTATTAGAAAATCCAAACGAATTGTTGATTGTTACTTCTTCATCTCTTTTGATCAATCAATCTGTTGATTTGTTCTTGTATCAATCTCAAGTTCACCATATCTTCGTTTAGACATTTCATCAAACAGTTATGGCTCAATCTGTACAAAATCAGATTCAGAGTAATAATACGACTATTAACTACAATTAATGATCCGTATTTTCTGTCCACTAGTGATAATTCTAATGCTCAATTAGGGCAAATTATCTTTAATTGCAACAACTATGTTAAATTAGTGATAATTTAACCAGAGTTCACCAAAAATAGGCCAGGTTTGGATTATTGTGGCATCCTTACTCCTTTAGCCTCTATCTCATGACTCATGGTCACGGATGTAAAGCATAATGTAACATAAGATGTAAAAGAGATAACTACAACTCAACAAAGGACAAGACAGACAATAGTATTAACAGAAGCACAGGAATCCAGAATCAAAGAAGAAAAGGTAAACTCAAAAAATCAAAATACGTTATGTATTCTTGAAGTCCGTAAACAGGTCATAGAAAGAAGTTCATGAAAATGTTCAAGCCTCAGTGACAACAAAAGAAACAAGACTTTGAAGATGACAGAAGTATGTGAATGATTTAGGGTTCAGTACCACGGGATTCCAGTGATGAAGCAACCAGAACGACAAGGGACGTATCAGCAGCATTGTATTGAAGACATAAAATAAGAATTGATCAAGTGTTATTCATCTGTGAACCAGACCAGTTGCACTAGGTGACGGCACTAAAAAGATCAAGTTGTTTTATCGTCTCAGAAGAAAGTGATACAGTCTATTACTTAAACACCCAGGAGCTCAGTGGAATCATTAATGGATAAAAGACAAGAAAAAGTGATTCGATAGTTTTTCTTTTTAGAAAACTATCGAATGATATAAAAAGTGATTCATTGAAAACCAAGTTAAGTTAATTTGGTATTCGATAGTTTTAATTAAAAAACTATCGAATGGTGAATTAACTTAATTCATTCGATGGTTTTTTATTCAGGAGCAGGTGAAAAGTATTCTTGTTGTCAGGTTGATTTTGAAGATGGACGGCCAGGATTGATTCTTCAATTCTAGTTCGATAGTTTTCAATTCAAGTCTACAATTAATACTGAGAGAAGAGTGTGTCTTCTTCAGTTAAGGCATTCAACACAGAAACATTACTGAGAGAGAGAACTAAGCCGGAGAAATTATCAGAGAATTAATAGTGCTCAGAACTTGATCATTGTTTTGTATTTGTGTAACCTTAAACTCATTGAAGCTAATCTACGGATTAGAAATTGTAGCACCCCTCGAGGTTTATATTTATAAAAAGATATATTCCCCGAAACTTGATTTGGTTTGGTGTGTTTGATTTCGTTATAGAACTGAAAGATTAATCCGCGAACGAAATTAAATTATTTGTGAGTATCGTATTCAACCCCCCCTTCTACGATACTTTGGACCTAACAATTGGTATCAGAGCTACTTGATTGATATACAAATCAGATCCGGTGAATGAGACCAAAATCAAACGTAGCGTGAAAATTCGAAGCAAATTTTTTAACTTTCAAAATTTTTCATTTAATTGGAATTTCTTGAATTTTAAACAATTTGAAATTTTCAGAAACCATGAGTGCTCCAAAGACAACCGCTGGTATTAAAGTTCCCCCGTTTACAAGAGATGATTTCGGTTTGTGGAAGATAAAGATGTTGTTATTTATCAAGGCATCAAATCCGTTATACATTGGAATATTAGAGAACGGACCTTATGTACCAATGAAATCAGTTGATGAATCTACAGCTCCTGATGGTAGCAGGATTCCTTCAGGCACCCAACCTAAGGATATTAGTGAATATACAGATTTTGACAAGGAACTGATTCGATTGGATACAGGTTTGATGTTGATATTAGCAGACTCCGCAGACAAGGAAATGAGCTATCAGTTGATGAACTGTACAAGCGGGAAACATATATGGGATACCATTAACTTAATAATGGAAGGAACTGAAGACGTGCAGGAAAACAGATTGGACATTCTGACTTCTCAATACGAAGCGTTTAGGTCACTGCCAGGAGAAAGTATAACTCAGGTCTTTGAGAAATATACTAAGCTCCTCAATGAATTGGCAATGAAAGGAAAGACCTATCCACTGAGAGAATCAAACAGGAAGTTCATGATGACGCTGCCCCATCATGTAGAACACAAGTCATCATCCATTAGGGAAAGAATTGACTTCACAAAGATGCCACTAGAGATGATCTATGGCAAGTTGAAGACCTATGAGATGGAACAGGAACAAAGGGTGATAATCTACGGATCAGGGACAGTGGACAGCAAGCACAATGCACTTGTGAGATCAGCAGCACTTGTAGTGGATGAACCAATAACTTCTGAGATTCAGGTTCAAACCCCTAGAGCTGGAAAGGAGGTGATAATAGAAGCAGAAATGGATTCTGTGAATCTGGGTGTTGATGAAAGTGATTACTACACCCTAGAAGAGCTTGAGCAAATGGAAGACAAAACCATGGCGTACTTAGCTGCAAAGTTTAGTCATATTCGTTTCAAAAGAAACCCTAAGTACAAGTTCAAGGGCTCAACCAACAGATTCCAGAAGAGCAATTATACACCTAGTACAGGCTTTAAGGGAGGCTACAAGACTGGCATGATTGATAGAAGCAAATCAAGATTCTACAATTGCAATGAGTTAGGGCATTTCGCCACTGAATGCCGGAAGCCTCGTCAAGCAAGAGACATGAAAGATGTCTATGGAAAGAAGGATTCTTATGATGAGTTGAAGAAGGAGAATGCCAAGCTTAAACAGCAACTGGAGGCATTGTCTGGAAAGCAGAAAGGGAAAGCTTATATAGCAGAGGGAAAGCACTGGGATGATACTGATTCGGATGAAGAGGAGGAATATGGGAATGTTGCTCTAATGGTTGACTCTTCAGAGGAATCACCACAATCATCTCAGGTACCTATCTTAACTACAATTGATATGTCTAACTCCGAGTACAAGAAAACTGTGCAAGATCTTAGTGTAGAATTGTTTAATGTACACACAAGCATGCTAGCATCATAAATGGAAAATGCTAAACTAGTTCTTAAGATTAAAAAGCTAGAATCTAAAAATGAAGAACTAGAGCTTGTAGCTGTAACATTAGAAGATCTTAAGCAAAGAATGCGTACTTAGAGAACAAGGTCAAGTGTAATGATGAGATAGAGACTATCCTCAGGAAGCAGATTTCAGATCTAGATTTGAAGCTGAATGCTTTTAAGAATTCCGCTCTAGTGGCTAAGGAAATCATTGATACTCAGGCCATAGAGAATAAAACTGCTATAGGATTTGACTATAACAAGAAAGCTGGTAAGAAGATTGTGGAATTCCCTGTGACACCTTCAGTTGTCAAAAGGAATACTCCACATGTTCTTAAGAATGTTGATTGTCCAGTTTTTGTTAAGCCGTTTCCACCACTCTTTAATGAGGATGATCTTTTCATTAGACAAGAATTGCTTGAGGAGGATTTATTGAAGGAAAAAGAGGTAAAGACTAAGTTGCCTAGGAAATCAGTAAAAAATGAATTACCTAAACCTGATTTACCTAAAACTGAAGTAGGTTCCTTAGTTAGTAATGTTAAAAAGAACAGGAATGGGAAGAAGAAGATTGTTAATCAGGAATTGGTTCCATCTTCTCCCATTGCATCTAGGAAGTTGTGCTCTATTTGTAATTCTGCTGGACACCTTACACATGCATGTAAAAAGGTTAAAGTAGAAACTGCTAATACTTCTGAAATGCATAACATGTCTGACATGCCTGATACTCATGAACCCTGTGGAAAGAAAGAGTGTTTGATATGTAAGTACAACATCATGCATGCTTATTTTAAGTTGATGAATGATAGTAGCAATAGCACTAGTAATGTTAAATCCACAGATACTATGAATATCAAACAGGGTAAGACTAAATTGAATGTTACTCCTGTTAAATCATCTAAACCTTCAGGACCCAAACAATTTTGGGTACCAAAGTCCGCTTAATCAATCTGTGATTGCAGGGTAAGGTTAAAAGCTCAAAGGTTGTGTGGATTCTGGATAGTGGCTGTTCTAGACACATGACAGGTGAAGAGTCCCTGCTTACAGAGGTGGTTAAGAAGACCGGCCCGATTGTAACCTTTGGAGATGACAGCAAAGGATTCACTACGGGATATGGTAAATTGAAAGCTGGAAATGTCATCATTGAGAACATCTCTCTTGTTAAAGGATTAAAGCACAATCTTCTAAGTATCAGTCAGTTCTGTGATAAAGGCTACAATGTAGATTTCAGAAAGGACAAGTGCTTGATCACCAACAGGAAGGATGAGAAGCTTACTCTACTGGGAGTGAGAAAAGGAAATTTGTTTATAGCTGACTTAAGTTCTACCAGTGAAGGAGAAGTTACATGTTTCTATGCAAAGGCATCTTCAGAACAAAGTTGGCTATGGCACAAGAAGCTCTCACATCTGAACTTCAAAACTATGAACTCTTTGGTAAAGAGAGAGTTAGTGAGAGGGTTGCCCCTGATGGAATTCAATCAGGAGGGACTATGTGAAGCATGTGAAAAGGGGAAGTCGAAGAAAGCATCACATGGAAGCAAAGGAATGACAAGCATTACTGAACCATTACAGCTGATTCATATGGATTTATTTGGTCCAGTTAATGTTATGTCACTTTCAAGAAACAGATATGCATTGGTGATGGTGGATGACTACTCCAAGTACACGTGGGTGTTGTTCATACAAACAAAGGATGAAGCAACACAACTAATCATTGATCACATCAAGAAGATAGAAGTGGAAGCTAAGCTACCTGTGCGGACAATCAGATCAGACAATGGAACTGAATTCAAGAATGCATTTCTAAATGATTTCTGCTCAGAGAAAGGAATATCAAGACAGTTTTCAGCACCAAGAACTCCTCAACAGAATGGAGTAGTGGAAAGGAAGAACATGACCTTGGTTGAAGCAGCAAGGACCATGTTGAGTGAATCAAAACTTCCCACTTACTTTTGGGCTGAAGCAGTGAATACAGCTTGCTACACTCAGAATCGAACCCTGATCAACAAAGATCATGAAAAGACTCCGTATGAGTTAATGGCCAACAAGAAACCAACACTGAAGTACTTTCATGTGTTTGGTGCAAAGTGCTTTGTACTTAAAGATGGAGAAGATCTTGGCAAGTTTGATGCCAAAGCAGATGAAGGCATTTTTCTGGGCTATTCTCTGGAATCTAAGGCTTTCAGGGTATATGTGATTGAAGATAAGAAGGTGTTGGAAAGATTTAATGTAACATTTGACGACACCAAAAGACCAGGCCTGCAAACTGGAGAGAACTCTGAATCCTTGGTATTTGAAAATCTATCAGGAGATCTCTCTGACAATGAAGAAGTACCTGAAGTTGTTACAGTTATTAATAATAATCATAATGATAATGATTCTGGACAAAGTGGTGACCAAAGTGGAGATCCTCATTCTACAGGATCCACTAGTCAGTCTTCAGAATCAACAGATCAAACCGTCAACAACTCAGGGGGAGCAGGAGAAGGATCAACTAGTCACACTCCACAACATCTAGAACAAGGAGAATCATCAAGATCGCATCTGCCAAGACAAAGGGTATGGAATAGAGATCATCCCTTTCACTTGATCATTGGTGATCCGGACACAGGAGTGAGAACTAGGAGAACATCACAAAATGAATGTCACTATTCTGGGTTTCTTTCAGAAACAGAACCTAAAAAAGTTGAAGATGCTCTAGATGATCCAGATTGGGTAATTGCTATGCAAGAAGAACTCAATCAATTTGAAAGGCAGAAAGTTTGGAAGCTGGTACCCAGGCCTAAGGGAAAATCTGTTATTGGAACACGATGGGTATTCAGAAATAAGTTGGACGAAGATGGCATTGTAACGAGAAACAAAGCCAGACTGGTTGTTAAAGGTTACTCTCAAGAAGAGGGTACAGATTATGATGAAACCTATGCACCAGTAGCAAGACTTGAGGCCATCAGAATGTTTCTGGCATTTGCTGCACATTCCAATTACAAGGTATATCAAATGGATGTGAAGAGTGCTTTTCTGAACGGGGAATTAGAAGAAGAAGTGTATGTGGAACAACCTCCAGGTTTTGAGGATTCAAAACTGGCAGACTTTGTGTACTTTCTATTCAAAGCTCTCTACGGACTCAAACAAGCTCCAAGGACATGGTATGACACTCTCTCTGAATTCTTACTTGAAAATGATTTTACAAGAGGTGTTGTAGACAAAACTCTCTTTGTCAAAAAGCATAAAAATGATTTGATATTGGTGCAAGTATATGTTGATGACATAATATTTGGTTCTACTAATGATGATCTATGCAAGAGATTTGCTAAGTTAATGCAGAGTCGTTATGAAATGAGCATGATGGGTGAATTGTCATTCTTTCTTGGACTGCAAGTATACCAAAAACAAGATGGTATATTCATTTGTCAGTCCAAGTACATCAAGGATCTTCTTAAGAAGTATCAAATGAAAGACTCATCTACAGCAAAGACACCTATGCCAACTGCCACTAAGTTTGATAAGGATGAAACTGGTAAGAAGGTTGACATCACAGGCTACAGAGGTATGATAGGCTCATTACTTTATCTCACTGCAAGTAGACCAGATATAATGTTTGCAACATGCTTGTGTGCTAGATTTCAGTCTGATCCTAAAGAATCTCATCTAATAGCTGTTAAGCGAATATTTAGATATCTTAAGGGGACCCCAAATCTTGGAATTTGGTACCCTAAAGATACAAGATTTGATCTTATTGGATACACAGACTCTGATTTTGCAGGTTGTAAGATTGATCGGAAGAGTACTTCAGGAAGCTGTCAGTTTCTTGGAAGAAGATTAGTTTCTTGGCATAGAAAGAAGCAGCATTCAGTTTCCACATCAACAGCTGAGGCTGAATACATTGCTGCTGGAAGCTGTTGTGCTCAGATCTTGTGGATGAGAAACCAACTCCGTGACTATGGACTTTTGTTGACAAAGATTCCAATATTTTGCGACAACACAAGTGCCATAGCAATCTCAAACAATCCAGTGCAACACTCGAGGACGAAGCACATCGACATCAGGTATCATTTTATCCGAGAGCATGTCATGAATGAAACTGTGGAGTTACATTTTGTACCCACAGAGGATCAAATTGCAGACATCTTTACTAAACCGCTTGATGAATCCACTTTCAATAAGCTGGTTGGTGAACTTGGGATGTTAAATCTTTCTAATTGATTTTGATTAGAAGTCAGTAACTGCAGAGAGTCCTGGTAAATACATGAGTTTAAGAATTGCTATATCCTTAGGACTCTTGAATTTATTTTCTGGAGCAATTCTCGTAGTTAGGATTATTGTACTAATTTTATGTCATAATTATGGATGATATATCTTCTGGCATTTAACTGGTTATTAATTCTAAAAATTATTTAAGTGCTAATATTTGTTCTAAATATTTAAGCATTTATTTAATTTGAATTAATTTACTTTGTTTTTGACATTGTAGATTAATGCAGCATAATTGATTAGATTTTAATTGGTTAATATCACTCAATGATATTTAATTGATTTTATTCTAAGAAAATTGTGAATTTTCTGTTAAGAATTGATTTTGGTAAATTTGAAATGATTTATTAGAATTAAAACTTGACAGGAAATAAGACAGTCTAAATTTTAAAACAAGAACAGGTTTTTAAAATGAAGACAGAAGCAAAAATATCGAATTTAGGAAATTCGATAGTTTTTCAAGTACATTGATAAATCTATCGAAAGTTAATTTCGATGGTTTTTGAAAAGGAAAAAGAAAAAGAAAATCTATCGAAAATATTTCTCGATAGTTTTTGAGAATCTTTTTTTAAAAAATATATCGAAGGAATTTAACTAATTCTATATTTAAATTAATATCTAAATTCTCGATAGTTTTTTCTAAAATACCCTCGATAGTTTTTGTTTTTAATAAAAAACACTTTCGATAGTTTTTCTGATAAAAGTCTGTTGATATTCAAATACTCAACTTCGTACTTCTGACTTTTTTACCCCCTCAGAAAAACCATCGATAGTTCATTTACAAAACTATCGAACTAGAAATGACGATTTTACCCCTGTCAGTTTCAGTTAGTATATAACGTTGCCTTAGTAAATTTCTTTTCATTTTGTTTTCACATATCTGAAAAGCTAAGCTCCCGTTTATATACTTACATTATATACACAGCCAAGAACACAACTCACTCGATACTTTCTCGATTTCTACTGATTATTAACCTTCAACGATTTACTGCAGTGATTTTTTTTAAACGAATCAATTACTGTGTACTGTGTTGAGTTGATAATTGCTTTTCAAAGAAAAACCATCGAGAGAGAGAGAGATAACTAGAACTTTGATACCTTGATATTCGAAGGAATTTTACTATTCTGTTGTTTTGTCAATAGAATTTTAAGGTTGAAATTCTCAAATTCTTTATCAATCTGCAGTCAAAGTTCTAACAATAGGAATTTGTTTTTGGTTTAAGTGTTTACATTCGAAAAGAAAGGGGTTTATTGTTAAAAGTTTGATTAATTAGTCATAATTAATTAAATTTAAAGGAAAAATAGTTTTGGTTTATTTGAATTTTCTGGAAATTTTAAAATGGCTGGAGAATTTATTATTACCAAGACTAATCATGTCTCGTTCCAAAACTTGCAATCCATAACGAACCTTCAGTTTCGTGCATGGGCAGAGTTTTTGAACACACGTTCATTAGTGGCATATGCTGTGAGTACTCCTGTGGTCCTTTGTATTGATCAATTGACTGCGTTGTACACAACCGCCACGGATACGAGTGAGAATAATATTCGATCCTTCAGTTTTGTTGTGCCAGGGGGCAGAACAATAAGGGTGACGGAACATGACTTTAACAGAATACTTCATTTTCCTACAGAAAACCTTGTTCCTGATCCCACAACTGAGGAGATACATGCTTTCTTCACTCTCATTAGAAGTCAACAACCTAACTTCTTTGTGGGAGAGTTCCTTAAGCATTACTTGCCAAAGGCATGAAACTTTTTCTTTCATACCCTAATCCATGTTTTTACTGCCAAGCTTACAAATCTGCATGGTATTCCCTTATTCCTTCAAAAGATAGGGTTTGCCATTGCGAACAATAGGCATATTAACATTGGACGGTTAATGATTGATCAAGTAATCATATGCATGGGACCACTGGATGAAAGAACAGGCATAAGTGAAGATGTGCTCTATTTCTATCCTAGGTTCCTACAGCTAATTCTCAATGATATCTTAACAGATAATGAACGGGAGATCTTTGAAGGTGAAGCCAACCAGGAGTGCATGAGAATGAAGAGCAATGCCATAACCGCTCTCATTAGGAAGAACAACTATCTTCCAGGGGTACCCACTGTTCTCACTGAATATCTAAGAACGGTGCCCCTACCACTTCTACCCCCAGGGGAACAGGTAAATCAAGGTAACATTCCTGAACCTGAACTGGATCCTGAACCACAACCAATGGATGTTGATCCAGAGCCCTTAGTGGCCATTCCAGACCAGGAGGTTGCAAACCCACAACCTCTAACCACGGTCGAAGAGCCTTTGGAAGAGCCAAATGAAACCACAAATGAACCTCCTTCCCCTACTATACCCAGTATACAGACATCCCTGAGTATCGAGGGAGATAGTGCCTTAGCAGCACCACATAAGGAGATACACCCTTCAACAGCAGCTCTGCCTTCCTCTAAAAGGAGACGAACAGAAACCGAGGCAACTGTTGATACTTCATTTCTTTCATCCAAAGCGCCCTTTATTGATTTTTCTGATGCTGATTGGGCTACGCTAACGAAAGCTATATCTGAACCAATAGCTCAATCAAGTAAGGAAGAATTGACGGAAGCAACTGGTGTTCCGACCATATTACGGTCAGGTTCACTGGTTGAAGGTTCTAAGAACCAAGGGTCTTCACAGACGTCGAGAGAAGGCTTTGACCTAAATGCACAATCTAAAGGGTCATTGTCTACCTCCCCAGATGGAACATATCTGGATCCTGCGGGTAAAGGGTCTGACGTAGGTGCAGATCGGCAACTCGTTGACAGTGAATCAATTACTATTGAGGAGTCAACTGAGGTAAAGTCTTCACAGACTATCGGGGAAGATTCGGGATCTCTGCTGTTAAAAGAGCCTGTTTCTAACCCCCTAGAGATTCAAACTCTAGATCCTACAAAGGATATATCATCTAAGGATGATCAGCAACTTGGTTTATCCAAGGACGGGGACTTGCGAAGCCCCATTGCACCACCGGTGACCTCCTTAAGGACGGCTACGGTGATTTCTTCTGCAGATACAATCAGCACAAAGGATTTGAGTGAAACAAAAACACTTACACCTGGCCTGAGTGGGAAAGGAAAAATGATTCAAACACCGACAGAAACGTTGAGTGTACACCCAGAGCCAAATGTGAGGAGTGACACCCTAACCCTACCTAATATTCATGATTTGCTGTTACCAACAGAAAGAGAGCTACAAATTCAATCTACCCTCAATGAGATGACAGTTCGAGACAAAGAAGGAAATCCATTATTCAAGGTTCCACTGCGACCTTCCTTTGACCAAGGGATCTCCTCTAGTCAAGCCAATGCTTCTTTAAAGACTATTCAAGAGAAGGTTGACTTGGCTGCAGCTGATTCCAGAAGAACATTCAGGGTCATTGGCAGTGTATCTGGCACTATAACAGGTACGAAGCAGGCAGTGGACTCCTTAAAGAAGGAAGCTATGGACGAACTGATCGAGTTGAGGACGGACGTAAAGGAACTTAAAGATGGTTTCATGAATGAAGTGGATGCCTTGCAACAAGGACAAGAAGCTTTGAAAGAAGACGTTCTGGTTATCCGGGATGGTCAAGCTAGGGTAAAAGATGCAATGAACACCCTTTCTAGAGTGGATTCTAAGATGAACCAGAGATTGGACAAGATTGAGAAGACTACCAACTCCAGATTGAATGACATTGACCTGAAGCTGGCTTCTATACAAGAGATGAATAAGGATCTGCTAGATTTCATGGACAATCAAAGTGATGGAGTACAGTCGATATGGACTATGCTGAAGAACCAACAAACTAGCCAACCTGGTCCTTCAAATCAGCAACCTGATCCTTCTACTACCTTTTATGCTGAGGATGCTTTTATCGAGGATTCCTCAACTAAGGGGGAGAAAGTTGGAGAAGGGGAGAAAGAGAAGCCTAAGGATGGATAGGGAGTTTGGGAGACAGTTGAAGCTATTTCTATTAGACAGTACTGGATAGAGGAACTTGTAGAAGAAGAGAAGGAGAGTGAAGAGGAATTTGAGGTCATGCATGAGCAACCTAATCAAGAGGAGCATGAGCCATATTATCCAGAGCCATTTGAACATCCTATCTGGGAGGATATTATGGAAGAAGAAGCAAATTCTCTATCACCAGAAGAAGAAGCTGCCTTGGAAGCTGTAAGAGCTCAAAGAGCGCTGCAATAGATGCCAGGCAAGCTGAGAAAGAGAAACAGCAAGCAATTCTGAGGAGTGAAAAACTGAAGAGATTCAAAGTGTATAATGAAGTGAGGAAGAAGAGGATGATAGATCTGGCAAAGAAAGATGGTACTGAATGGGAAATGGCTTACAAAACCTTTTGCGGAGTTGAAGAAGGATTAGAAGTCAACGACAATGCTGAGGTGGAAGTTATTATTCAGGACATCAGAAGTGCTAATATTGAAGATCAGACTTACTTTAAAGCACTGAGAAGCTCTATAATCTGTCTGAATGGTGGAGTTAAACCAAATGGTGCCTGGAGCTTTTTAATCAGTTTTCTGGAGAAAGGTACATTTGTGATTTCCACTAAGTTTTTAGAACAGAGGACATATACAGAATTGCAGGCTATACTCATCAAGATCCAAAGAACTACAAGGCTAAATGAACTGCTCCGTGAGCATGTTAAGGAGATCGTGATGAAAGTCGGTCCAGAGATTACTGAAGATCCTCCAATGGTTAGATTCATGACGAATGACTTGTTCAGAATCTGCTATTTGGCTGAGGACAAACTGAGGGACTACCCAAGCAACTATCTAATCTCAGTTGAGAAGTATCTTAGATCCACTGGATTCTCATCAACGGAGAAGGACAAAGCAGCAGACACTCTTAGAAGATTTCTAATGGAGAATGTTCCTTACTATAGGAAAAGAGTGGAAAGATGATTGGAAGTGCATACCAGACTGCCAAACATGCCAAAGCTAAACAAGAAAGATGTTAACATTGCATGGTTATGGGCTGGAGTGGGTCAAGAGGTTGAATATATTGGAAGACACATCCAAGGAGCAATCCTTAAACCTGGAGAACCACTGCACTATCTATCAGTGATTGATTATCAAGCTGCTAACTCCGATCCAATGATTGAAGAAGGTGAGATTGGAATGGACTGAATGTTGAAGCAAAGAACAAAAGAACTATCAGCTCAGACTAGAGGAGCAACTTCATTGTATAAAGTTTAATTGTTTTTTGATTTATGAAATCTGGAAATGTATATATATCTAATCCAGAATGCATTAATATTATTACGCTGTCTTACTTTAATTAGTTTCATGTTTCCTTAGTTAGTTGAGTTATCCTCGAAGTATTTGCTTGTCGAACTCTATCCAATCAAATAGGGGGAGATTGTAAAGCATAATGTAACATAAGATGTAAAAGAGATAACTACAACTCAACGAAGGACAAGACAGACAATAGTATTAACAGAAGCACAGGAATCCAGAATCAAAGAAGAAAAGGTAAACTCAAAAAATCAAAATACGTTGTGTATTCTTGAAGTCCGTAAACAGGCCACAGAAAGAAGTTCATGAAAATGTTCAAGCCTCAGTGACAGCAAAAGAAACAAGACTTTGAAGATGACAGAAGTATGTGAATGATTTAGGGTTCAGTACCACGTGATTCCAGTGATGAAGCAACCAGAACGACAAGGGACGTATCAGCAGCATTGTATTGAAGACATAAAATAAGAATTGATCAAGTGTTATTCATCTGTGAACCAGACCAGTTGCACTAGGTGACGGCACTAAAAAGATCAAGTTGTTTTATCGTCTTAGAAGAAAGTGATACAGTCTATTACTTAAACACCCAGGAGCTCAGTGGAATCATTAATGGATAAAAGACAAGAAAAAGTGATTCGATAGTTTTTCTTTTTAGAAAACTATCGAATGATATATAAAAAGTGATTCATTGAAAACCAAGTTAAGTTAATTTGGTATTCGATAGTTTTAATTAAAAAACTATCGAATGGTGAATTAACTTAATTCATTCGATGGTTTTTTATTCAGGAGCAGGTGAAAAGTATTCTTGTTGTCAGGTTGATTTTGAAGATGGACGGCCAGGATTGATTCTTCAATTCTAGTTCGATAGTTTTCAATTCAAGTCTACAATTAATACTGAGAGAAGAGTGTGTCTTCTTCAGTTAAGGCATTCAACACAGAAACATTACTGAGAGAGAGAACTAAGCCGGAGAAATTATCAGAGAATTAATAGTGCTCAGAACTTGATCATTGTTTTGTATTTGTGTAACCTTAAACTCATTGAAGCTAATCTACGGATTAGAAATTGTAGCACCCCTCGAGGTTTATATTTATAAAAAGATATATTCCCCGAAACTTGATTTGGTTTGGTGTGTTTGATTTCGTTATAGAACTGAAAGATTAATCCGCGAACGAAATTAAATTATTTGTGAGTATCGTATTCAACCCCCCCCCCTTCTACGATACTTTGGACCTAACAACGGATCCCGGCAACAAGAAGCCTAAACCGAAATTGTGCTACAAACTAGTAATTATTCTTTTTGCATGGTTGAGAAATGTTTAAAATAGTTATATATGCGGGTTGAGAACTTGAGACAGACCATTAACTAATTACTAGTACAATTAGGGCTGAGCAACGGTCGATTTGGTCGGTTTCTATCGATCAAATCAGACCGGACCATATATGACGGTTTTATTTGAAATCAGACCAGACCAGACTGTTTGGAGATTGTGACCAGACCGAACCAGGCCGTAATTAAACGGTTCAGTTCGTTCAGTTTCGATTTTAAACCTAACTAGACACCTAAATAAATAAAAACATTGTTCTTGAATCAAATTACAAAATATACTACTGGTGTCCATTTAATAAACCATGTTTTTAATGATACACGTCATTAAAATATGAAAGTCTTAGCAAAATTAGAAATATCTTAAAGAAAGTCTAAGAAATATCTTAAATAAAATCTAAGAAATAGACTAGGGTTTTAACTTCTAAGATAAAAATTAGAAATATCTTAAAGAAAGTCTAAGAAATATGTGAGGTATAAAATTAAATGATTAAATATAATATATTATATTAATAAAAACTCAAGCGGTCCGGTTCGATCTAAACGGTCGGTCTAGATATGAAAACCGAACCGGACCAGAAAATAACGGTTTATTATTTTACCAAACCTAAACCAAACCAAACCGTCCAAAAAATCGAAAAAGGCGGTTTGGTCAGTTCGATCCGGTCCGGTTCAGGCGATTTGATTTTTTTTTGCTCAGCCCTAAGTACAATTGGCATTGAAATTGAGAGTTGCATGTTTGAACATTTCTGTAAAAGTAAATGTCAATGCTCTCAGCAAATACTTTAGTATAATATATATATGCTGTATTAATATTCTTAACTGGAAATGTACTATTTAACACACACAGTATTATTTGCCAAAAGATTGATTTATTATGACAGCAATAACAATACATATATAGAAAATGAAGGTAAACAAACACATGCGATAAAGTTGCATGACTCCAACTGAACAACTACTTCCTACGTTTATTAAGCTAGTTCCTACAAACCAGCAACAAAGAAACACACGACTGGGTCGTGTCAAATACTCCTGCAGACCAAGTCCAAGCCCATTACTCCAGCCCATTACTCCAGCTGGTCTCAGACAAACTGCAGATTACTCGCAACAATCACCCCCCTAAGCTGTAGTTTGTCTGACAGTTCTTCACTCCAAGCAATTTTCTCATTTTCTCAAACTGAAGTGTTGCTAATGGCTTTGTCAAACTATCTGCTCGCTGGAACTCCCCTTTTACATGCTTCACAACAATCTCGCCTCGTTCAACACATTCTCTAATAAAGTGATAGTGTATGTCAATATGCTTGCTTCGCCCGTGAAACACTGCATTCTTTGCCAAATCAATGGCCGACCTGTTATCCAAGAACAATACCACTGGTCCCAGATCCTTTGCTGTTATTTGATTTAACAAATTTCTGAGCCAAATGGCTTGACAAGCGGCCGCCGTTGCTGCCATAAACTCAGCTTCGCAAGATGACAAAGCAACACATTTCTGTTTCTGTGATATCCATGTAACCAGACTATCATTTAGATAAAATGCCATACCTGACGTGCTTCGTCGGTCATCCAGGTGCCCAGCTAGGTCGCTGTCCGAGTAGCCAGTTAAGATATTATTTCCACTGTTCTTCGTGTACACAAGACCAAAGTGCAGCGTTCCCTTTACATACCGTAATATCCTCTTAGCTGCGTTCAAGTGTAAATTGGTTGGTCTTTCCATATACCTGCTGATGATTCCCACCGCATATGAGATGTCCGGCCTGGTGTGAACTAGATATCTAAGTCCACCAACCAAACTTTTATACCTGGTGGAGTCAACAGCTTCTCCTTCCTCATCCTTCGTGATCTTCTCTTTAGGGTCCATGGGATACCTCGTGGAATTGCACTGTAACATACCTGCCTTAGTCAGAATCTTCTTTGCGTAGCCTGCTTGCTTGATTTTTATGTAGGTTTTGCCTTGTTCCACCTCCATACCAAGGTAGTAGCTTAGTTTACCAAGATTGCTCATTTCAAATTTCTTGTTCATCTCCTCTTTGAACTGATTGATCATTGCAGTGTTTGAACCCGTTATCAGTAAATCATCGACATAGATAGCCACAACTAAGCTATCATTTCCCTGGTTCCGTGTGTAGACAGCGTGTTCTGAGGGACACTTTGTAAATCCGAGACTAGCAAGACATGAATTTAATTTTGCATACCAGGCTCGGGGTGCCTGACGCAAACCATACAGTGCTTTCAATAACTTGTAGACTTTTCGTTCTTGTCCCGGAATCTCAAACCCCTCGGGCTGAGCAACATAAACATTCTCACTGATTTCTCCATTTAGAAATGCCGTCTTCACATCTAAATGGTGGACTTCCCACTCATTCTTGGCCACCAAGGCTAGTATTAGTCGAACTGTCTCCAAGCGTGTGACTGGTGCAAAACTCTCCTCGAAATCAATTCCAAGTTCTTGAACGTATCCCTTCGCCACTAACCTTGCCTTGTGCTTAACGATTCTTCCATCTGCATCTTTCTTTAATTTAAAAATCCATTTCAAGCCTATTACCTTTTGGTCACTCGGAGGATTTGTCAACAGCCATGTTCCATTCTTCTCAATTGATTCAAGTTCGCTCTCCATGGCTTGTTTCCAGCTTTTATCCTTTACAGCCTGTGCATAATTTCTGGGTTCTTCACAGCCCAGTAACAGCAGCTCTTCTTCCGCATCTGATTCTCCTTCTTCTGTTGCTTTGTACACATCAGCAATCAATCGTGTTTTTCTGGGCTCGCAGCTATCATCATAATTGTCAGTGTTCAAGCGTGGTTCAGGAGGTGGACTGTGAACTGTGTGCGATGCACTGCTCTCCTCCGTGTTGCTTTCCTTCCACATGTCGTCCAAAACCATGAACGGAGTATCCCTTTCTTCATCTGCAGTTGACTCCCATTGCCAGGTTTTTGTTTCATCAAAAACAACGTCCCGGCTGATATAGACTTTATCATTGTCTGGATCATACAAGCGATATCCTTTCGTACCTGATTCCCTTCCCAAATTAATTACCGGACGACTTCGATCATCTAACTTCCGTGTTTGATTTCCGGGTATCTTCATATAAGCCAAGCACCCAAAAAGTTTTATATGACTTACATCAGGCTTCTGGTTTGTCCAAGCTTCATATGGAGTTACATCAGATAGAGCACGAGTCGGGAGTCTGTTTAAGAGATACACAGAATGTCTCACTGCTTCCCCCCATAATTTTGATGGAAGCTTCATCTCTTTTAAGCAGCTCCTGGCCATCTCTACAACGGTTCTGTTTCTCCTCTCTACGACGCCATTCTGTTGTGGTGTGTAAGGAGTTGTAAGATGTCTTTCGATTCCAGCCTCGTCACAGTAAGCTTTAAACTCTTGAGAGTTGAACTCTCCTCCTCTATCCGTTCGAAACACCTGAATTCTTTTCCCCGGCTTTCTTTCAACCATAGCTCTAAAGCTTTTAAACGCACTCAACGCCTCATCTTTACTTTTCAAAAAATATACCCACATTACTCTGCTAAAATCATCAACCAACAAGAAAAAATATTTCTTACCAGTGGCTGTCTCAGGTGTTATGGGGCCACACAAGTCTCCGTGTATGAGTTCCAGCTCTTTGCTTGCAAAATACTTCGCGTGCGAGGGAAATTGTTTCCGTGGCTGCTTTGACACTAAACAGCCTGCACAAACTTCCTTTGGTTGCTCAATTTTACTCAGACCTCTCACCATGTCCCTCTTGTGAAGCAATTCCAAGGCTTGATAATTTACATGACCAAAGCGAGCATGCCACAGTTTGGAGGTCTCGACTGCTTTAGTCATTAAACAAGACTGTTTCGTACTTTCAATAAGCAGTTTGTACAATCTATTAGTAGATTTCTTTACCTTCATTAGTAGCACATTTTCTCTGTCATACACCCACAGGAAATCCCCTTTAATGACCACTCTGTTCCCTTCCTCCGAGAGTTGACCCAGGCTTATGATGTTGTTGCGAAGGCTCGGGATGTAGTACACATCGTTCAAAACGTGTTCCTCCCCTGTCTTGCATTTGAACACAAGTGACCCCTTTCCTTCGATTTTGACTGTTGAACCATCTCCAAAGCGCACTGTTCCTGTTACATTCTCGTCAATCTCGGAGAACTTTGACTTGAAACCCGTCATGTGATTGCTTGCGCCATTGTCAAGATACCACAGGTTTGTCTCCTTTCCATGTTCAGCATTCTTAGGAAGTGTATTTGGTGTTACCATCCCTTCATTCAGCATCAATTTCTTGGACTCCTCCTCCTGGTCGTGTTTGGCCAGCAACAGTGCTACTTCATCATCCTCAATTTGGGCCATATTTGCCTCTTGCCTCGGTTCTCTGGCTCGTCTTGGTTTCCGACACTCGGTGGCAAAATGACCATACACTTGGCAGTTGAAACACCTGATCTTACTCTTATCTCGACCTCGGAATTTCACATTGGACACACCACCCTCAACTCCACTTTTGTTTTGTCTCTTCAGCCACTCCTCCCGAGTGAACAGCAATTTCTTTTCTTCGTTTTCCCGTTTACTCCATTCCTCCTCTGTGAGTAAAAGATGTTCTTCATTGGCTTCTTTCTTTCCCTTTACTCTTTCTTCATGCGCCTTAAGCGAGCCTATTGCTTCTTCAATGGTCATTGTCTCCAGGTCACCGAATTGCTCGAGCGTGGATGTTATCTGCAAGAATTTTGGTGGCACTGCTCGTAGCAGTTTCTTGACCACATATGATTCACTCACGTCTTCACCGAGTGCTCTGATGTTCGTGACTAACCCATTCAGTTTCATGGAGAAGTCGTCCAGAACCTCATTCTCCTTCATGCTTAAAGATTCAAACTCCGCCTTGAGAGTTTGAATTTTCGCCTTCTTAACTTTGTCAGCCCCTTGACACATGGTTTTAATTCCATCCCATGCTTCCTTGGCTGTCTTCTTCTCTGCCAACGCGAGAAGCATCTCCTCTGGGATCCCTTGGTAGATCATCGCCAACGCCACCTTATCCGTCTTGTCTTCTATTGGCACCTTTGGGTCAGCCTTTGGGTCAATTGGTTCAACAACAACCCATACACCTTGAGCTTGCATAAACACACGCATCTTTAGTGCCCAGGCTGTGTAGTTGCTCCTGCTCAGCATCGGATAACTTAGGCCTATTGATCCTCCCTTGATCTTATTCCCATCCTTCATATCCATCGTTGTTTGAGTCTTTGACATTCACGACAAGTTTCCAGGCTCTGATACCAATTCTCAGCAAATACTTTAGTATAATATATATATGCTGTATTAATATTCTTAACTGGAAATGTACTATTTAACACACACAGTATTATTTGCCAAAAGATTGATTTATTATGACAGCAATAACAATACATATATAGAAAATGAAGGTAAACAAACACATGCGATAAAGTTGCATGACTCCAACTGAACAACTACTTCCTACGTTTATTAAGCTAGTTCCTACAAACCAGCAACAAAGAAACACACGACTGGGTCGTGTCAAATACTCCTGCAGACCAAGTCCAAGCCCATTACTCCAGCCCATTACTCCAGCTGGTCTCAGACAAACTGCAGATTACTCGCAACAATCACCCCCCTAAGCTGTAGTTTGTCTGACAGTTCTTCACTCCAAGCAATTTTCTCATTTTCTCAAACTGAAGTGTTGCTAATGGCTTTGTCAAACTATCTGCTCGCTGGAACTCCCCTTTTACATGCTTCACAACAATCTCGCCTCGTTCAACACATTCTCTAATAAAGTGATAGTGTATGTCAATATGCTTGCTTCGCCCGTGAAACACTGCATTCTTTGCCAAATCAATGGCCGACCTGTTATCCAAGAACAATACCACTGGTCCCAGATCCTTTGCTGTTATTTGATTTAACAAATTTCTGAGCCAAATGGCTTGACAAGCGGCCGCCGTTGCTGCCATAAACTCAGCTTCGCAAGATGACAAAGCAACACATTTCTGTTTCTGTGATATCCATGTAACCAGACTATCATTTAGATAAAATGCCATACCTGACGTGCTTCGTCGGTCATCCAGGTGCCCAGCTAGGTCGCTGTCCGAGCACAACATTCACATACAGACATATTTGACGAAAATCCAGTGTTCTAAAAATCGGAACTAGGTCGACTTGGTGAAGGGATGGACTACGGTTCAAAAATTGAACTTATTAAAATATTAATATTTAATTTTAGAACATATTTAACTTTTAATACTTTATACATGGTATATAATATAATTAATAATGTTTTAATTTTTATAAGTCTTTAACTTTTATTTCGACTTTTAAAATGCTTTGGAGTTGTCTTTTATTTGTTATTGAAAATTAGTACTCCTCAGAGATTTTTTTTAAAAAGTATTATTTTATAATAACATTACATATAAACAATTACCTTTTCAACTAAAATATATTATTTTTTCTATTTTTCCTAATAAAATTCCCTCTTTTTCTAAATAAAATCACGGCAATTACCTTTTTCAACTAAAACATGTTACTCTTTTTATTTGTCCTAACTAAAATACCTCTTTTTTCCAAAAATATCACGGACATACCATTACTTATCTATTTTAAAATCTATTTAAATACTTATTATATATGTTTTAAACTAGTTCTATTAAAGTTTGTAGCTTATTATATACTCTCTCCGTCTCGTCCATTTGTTAACATTTGAAATGGAGAGGTCGGCACGTATTTTAAGACTCCTATAAAATATAGATCCATTATTTATTTTTAAATTTTTTCTTTTTTGAATAAAAATCCAAACATTTAATTTTTATTCAGAAGAAAAAAAAATTAAAACAATTAATGGACTATACTTAAAGAGTCTTAAATATGTGTAGAACCTTCACTTTCAAATGTTAACTTCCTAGGAGTATTATTTAAGTGACTCATGCCACATGTATACAGATTATTCCCCATCATATAAGATGACCAAGGGTTACAGGATGAAAAACCGACATTAACACTACTTTGAAATGATTTACCAATTTGAGACACCAAAATGAAACTTTTGCAGGTATCGACACCATATTGTCAAAACAACCCAAATTCAGGCACCAAATTTGCCTTTTTACCATGCTTAATTCAAGAACCCTTCCGACATAAAAGAATAAATTAACAAACAGATAAATTGATGAACATATGTTCATCATCATGATCCTCAGGTTTCAAAAGTTAGGCAGCTTTAACACGAATCTTTGGCACCAAAAGCAAGTGTTCAAGTCGAGGAATTGTCAACCCAAACTGCTCAGTCATATCCAAGTCATCCATTGATTTCCCCACCGGTAACTCCCAGTCAAAACAATGTAGCAACTGAGCCAACACAAGTTGAACACTGAGCAACCCTAGTTGCATACCTGGACACCCTCTTCTACCAGAACCAAACGGTAAGAGCTCAAAATCACGTCCTCGAAGGTCTATTTTACTCTCAGAAAACCTCTCCGGGATGAATTCTAAAGCTTTGTCACCCCACACCTTGGAATCCCGTCCTATAGCCCATGCATTCACGATTATTCGTGACTTCTGAGGGATATGATATCCATTAATCACAATATCCTCTTTAGCTTCGTGGGGACCAAGTAATGGTACAATCGGGTGTAATCTCATACCTTCTTTCACCACCATGTAAAGATATTCTAGTTTGGGCAGGTCCGTCTCCTCCACCATTCTATCGAGTCCAACAACGGAAGCTAGCTCGTCTTGACACTTTTTCATTGCGCTCGGATGTCTCATTAGTTCTGTTAATATCCATTCAATTGATGTAAACGAAGTGTCAATAGACGCTGTAATGATATCAATCATGATGGACTTGATACTGGGTCTGTCAATCAGTTTGGCCAGCTCTTGATAGTTGGCAGAAGAGTTATTTCTAGACAGTGAAATCATTTCATCGACAATGTCTCGATTATTCTTATGAGTGCCTGCATTTAAATTTTGCTCATGCTCATCAATAATTAGCTCCAACATTGCGTCAAGTTTCTTGCTTGATTCCTTGTACTTTCGAGTCAATCCTTGGAGGTCAAATGACTTTAGGAAGGGTACAAAGTCTGCAATATTAAACTGTCCGGCCAAAGTGAAGGCTTCCGTCATGATACCCTTAAGATCAAATCGATCATCTTTGCTTCGTCCCAAAAGGAACCTAAAAGTCATGTTTTCGATCAAAGACCCCACCTTATCACTGACATTCACAACCTCACCAGCGACCGCAGCTTTCTTGATCTCCTCCACAACCAAGCCAACCTCCTCTCTTCTCATCCCTTGGAAAGAATTAACTTTTGCAGGAGCTAAAAGCTCTTGCACAACAAATTTCCTCACGTGTCTCCAGTACGTACCATTAGTGAAGCTAATTCCATTGTTACCATAGGACATATGTGCAACAGCCTCCATTTGTGGTCGTACAGCAAAAACACTGTCATGAGTTTTAAGGAAAAGTTGAGCAGCCTCAGGAGAGGAGACAACTATAGCTGGCACAGAACCCATACGTAAAGACATAATAGGACCATACTTGTTGGATAACTCATGGAAAGTACGGTGGGGAAGGCTTCCCAAACTAAACAGACTACCAACAATCGGTAATCCTCTGGGGCCTGGTGGGAGTAGCTTACGCTGCCTGGTATCTAGTATCCACCAAAATGCAGCACCGAGAACTAGGAACAGAAATGAAAAGCCCAACGAAAGTAGCATCTTTGGGATAATGATTTAAAAGAAAAATAGAAAAAAAAAGGTGTTAAAAGCTAGAATGAAGGTCTTGATTGGTATGTAACTGAAATGTACGTAGTAGCTGTTTGTGTGGTGTTAGAATAAGGTTAGGAGCTGGTTTTTATAGGGGGAGAGGAGGTTGAGCAGCCATATTAAAATACGTAAATTATGCGACAAGCTAGCTATAGAAATATTCCAAGTCTTAAGAAAGCTATTCAAAGTCCAGTTTCTTTATTTTTTAATTTTTTCCTAATTCAAAGTCCAGTGTTTTACTTGGTTTGTTTATTCTTTATTCTCTCTTCCTCTCTCTTTCTCTAATAACACAATGCCGCCGGAATTATTTACATGTTTAAAGAGGGCAAGAGTTAAGGTTGATTTTTTATTTAATGTTAATATTGGAATAAGCAAATAAATAGGTCCCAAGGTGTTTTTCAATGATTTATTGTATTTATTTTAAGAAAACTTGTCCAAATTCTTTTGTAAGAAAGAACCAAAATTGCATTAAAATTAATACTAATTCCAATATAGCACTAAAAGTTGGCACAATCAATAATCAGAGCTTGGATTAAAAGTTTATATTGGCATGTAATTGCCACCAGGCGGCTGAAGGCGGCCAAGAAAAAAAAAAGAATAGCGGAACCTGACTTCTAGTAGCTGCATGTGTTTCACTGTTACTCTCTCATTCATTCAAAGAATCAAAGGTCACACATTTCTGTAAGCAAGTGAGTTAACTAGATTACGAGTGTACTTCATGCATTTTGTTGCAACGCATGGGATGAATATGCGTTCCAACGCCGTATGAATGCGTTCCATTCAAAAATACACGTCCAGTAACTCATATTTAAGAAAAAATTATCACCCATTCTGAGTATATATTTATCCGAGATTCTAAGCTTAAAGAGTTCTAGCTTAAAAGATTGTTTTTTATAGTTATTATTTTATTATTTATATTTTAATATTTTATTAATTGTCATTATAAAAAAAACAGACATGTCAAAATAGGTATTTTTAAAAAATAATTTTTCCTTGATATTTTTGGAAAAGAGGGTTTGGTAAGAAAAAATAGAAAATTTAACATATCTTAGTTGAAAAAAGTAATTTATATTTTTAAATGAGGGGATTTTGTTAGAAAAATAGAAAAGTGTGTGTTTTAGCTGAAAAAACTAATTAATATTTAATATAATTATTATTTAAACAATTTAAAATATTAAATTATGTTTTGAAATAAATAAATAAGGATTTGTCTGTGATATTTTTGGAAAATGAAGGATTTTAGTAAAGAAAAATAGAAAAGATAACATTTGTTAGTTGAAAAAAGTAATTACCGATGATATTTTTGGAAAAGGAGAGAATTTTATTAGATATATGGGCCCTATTTGTAGTTTGAAAAATTGAATTTCGATGATTTTACAATCCATATGAAGTAAACGAAATTATCTTTAATTAAATGATAGTTTAACAATTATTATTAAACTGAAAATACTCATAAATTGAAGAGAAGAAATTTACGAATGTTTAGATAGATAATCCTATTTAATATAGAATTCCCATTTATATTTGGTTTACGTATCAAAATAGACTTCTCAGTATTTAAATGTTATCATACTATTAGTCAAATACATTTTTTTAATATAAGATCTAATGGTTCTTGTTTTGGTAAATTTTTGTAGGGGTAAAAGCTAAGTAATTTGATCTAGTGACTAATGGACATATAGAAAGTAAAATTGACAAGTACACAAAATAAGAATCAAGAAAATAAGACACAAAGTTTTTGGTGACGCAGAAAATCCCTTTTAAAAGGTTAAAAACCGCGCGGGTGGGATTGTCTTAGCCAAATGATCCACTATCATATGTTTAATAATGTTTACAAAGATGAATAAAAAATGAAGAAGAAATACAACAAAGCCTATCTGTCTAAAGCAGTCTGCACTCGTCCGAAAGGTGTAGTATTTGAGAGTAAATTGAAGTGTAGAGGTAGTAAGAGTCTGGAGTTGTCTTGTTAATGAACTATAGAGCTGTATATATCTCTGATTCAGCTTATTTTCCCGTTGCTATCTTCATGGAGCACGCGCCTAAGTTTTAGGAGATAGTTGTTAATTACTCTCATATTTTTCGGGACATGTAGTTGATGGGTAGACCAATTCAAACATGTCCCGCACCTGTCAAGTGTTCTTCAGCTGTTAGCTATGATTTAGTTCCTATTTGACTGGGTCTTTCTGTGACTTAGTCAAATACATACATTATACGTATTACGTAATTGAAAATATCTTACATTATTTGACTGTCTTCATGTCGGGATGTTGTTGTCCTTACTATTCCTTCATGTCGACGTTTAATCTTCCTGTCACTTCAGAGTAGACGAGTAGGAAAATTTGTGCACCAACAATTGCCCCTAATCAAATTGGTGGAAAACACATGCAACCAATGAGATTACTCCTCGATAACCGTGTCTATCTTTTTGCTTTATCCTTCTATACTTCATGCAAATCTCTCACATAGTTGTGTTATAATCCAACAAAAACTCTCTCCATTTTATATAATACCCGAGCTATCTTCAACCTTCATTCTTCAAAAACCCTTCTCGTCGTTGTGTAGCCTAATTCTTCAATAATGGCAAAGAAAAACAGCAAGAACGGAAGTAAGGGTACCGACACTGTAGAAAAAACCCAATTGGACTCCCACCGGAGTGCTTGATCCATCGGACAATGGTCCAAGTCTTATGAAAGCTCCCAAACTAGAAGAAGTGAAGTTAATGTTCAACTCGGAGGTGCATGCATTACTGCCCAAGGCTGAGGTGGGCATCGATTGGCACTACAAGTATTGGATTTCGTTTCTCTATTACCCTTTTGAATTGGGGATGAAGTTTCCATTATCCAAATTGACTGAGGAGTTATTGATGAGTCTCGACATATCTCCTGGACAGTTGATGCCCACGACGTGGAGGATTTGGCTTTTCTCGATGCAATCGAAGAAAAACATGAATTGGGGATTGATTTCAATGTTGTGAGTTATGTGTATACGACAAAGAAGTTCAATAATGCTAGATATGGTTTGGTGGCGAAGAAGAAAGGAGGTGGTTTGGTCCAAAATTTGGAGACCGTCAATGATCATAGTGTTGGAACGGATGATTACTGTTCTGCGTTTTACTATATGATTGATTACGAGTTCGAAAAGAAAACTTTACCTTAATCGATACGATTCTGATCCACGTCTTCTACTGAATTCCTTGATTCCCTTCGAGCGAAGTGTGGCCTTCGATCTCCCGAAGTTTCCTCTCCTTAAAGCCTCGAAATCCCAAAACCCTAGCTCCTTGCGGCTGCCCTAGGTTTTAATCTCGAATTATGAAAAACCGAAAAAAACGTTTTCAGCCTTTAGGAGAACAAGAATATTTATAGGCTCCAGTAGGGATCATGGACAATTAGGTCGGGCCTCCCAATGACATTCTGGGTCAAGCCCAATGTCATTAAATATTAATTCTATCCACTAACGAATTAATATCTGCACTGCCTTTCCTAATACCGTAATTGCTTTATTATTAAATTCGGCTCCTATATTATTTGCTTATTAAATTCCCCATGTTTAAGATATCGTATGTCCATTAATTAAATTAATTTCTGATAATTAATTTAATTAATATCTTTTTATCCTTGATCATCCACTCAACCTTATAATTATGCAAGAACAAATCTGCCTGCAGGACTAAAGCATAATTATCTTTATGAGCTTTCAAGAGGACATCATCAACCCGAATATTATCAGGACATGGTTTCCTTATGTAATTAATATCCCACTCTGCATGCAATGTCATTGCTCAATACATAATATTGTAATTAACAATTAATTACATCACATATGAATCAAAGCATGTGCATTGCATACAAGTGTCAATCACTACACTTGGATTGAGAACCTAAGCATTAATAATATCATAGAATCTTAGTTCTTCTTTATTGTCAGAATAGAAGAACAATTCTAATATTTCGATCCTGTTCAATATACACAAAGTATACAAGTATTATTTAATAGTCAAGATAAACTATTCCAAATAATACTTCAGTTATTCCAGTGGTTTGTCTAATTCCACTTAAACTGTGAACCCTTTATATTATATATAGACACTGATAATTTAATCTTCTGTTATCCCATTTGATACTAAATTATCCACAATATATAATAAACAGACAATGTAAAAATATGCAATCAAGATTCTCAATAAAATGGACAATGTTTATATACTACTAATGAATAGTTTAGTATAAAACCCAACAATCTCCCACTTATACTCAAGCTATTCTTTGAGTATATCAGTGTTTATTAATATAATCCGCTACCAGTTTAAATAACTATTCCGTGACCAGACATCTGACTCCTATCGCCTCCACGTGTTCTTCAAAAACCTTAGCTGGTAAACTCTTCGTGAAAGGATCAGCACGGTTGTCCTTTGATGCTATATCAGTCACAATAATATCTCCTCGCTTAACGAACTGTCGTATGAGGTGATACTTACGCTCAATGTGTTTTGCTGCCTTATGTTCTCGTGGTTCCTTTGTATTTGCAACAGCACCAGTATTATCACAATAAATTGTGATTTGCCGTGGCAAATTAGGAACTACATTCAAATCCAGCAGGAAATTCCGGAACCATATAGCCTCCTTGGCTGCCTCAGAGGCTGCCACATATTCAGCTTCCATGGTTGAGTCTGCGATGCATTTCTGCTTCACACTCCTCCATATTACAGCTCCACCTCCTAAAGTAAAAACACACCCCGAGGTTGACTTCCTCTTATCCCTATCTGTCTGGAAATCTGAATCGGTATATCCTACAGGAAACATGTCTGAAGCCTTGTAAATTAACATATACTTCTTAGTCCTTCGCAGGTACTTAAGTATCGTTTTTACTGCACTCCAATGCTCCTGACCTGGATTGGACTGATATCTACTGACCATGCCTACGGCAAAGCAAATATCAGGTCTCGTGCATAACATGACATACATTAAGCTTCCACATGCTGAAGCATAAGGAACTGCTTTCATGTTCTCTATCTCCTTAGGTGTTTTAGGACACTGCTCCTTTGATAGAGAGACTCCATTTCTAAAAGGTAAATTACCCTTCTTAGAGTCCTGCATGTTAAAACGAGCCAATACCTCATCAATGTACGGTTCTTGAGATAAAGCCAACGTTCTTTTCTTGCGATCTCTTATAACTTTGATCCCAAGAATGTATGCGGCTTCACCTAAGTCTTTCATTTCAAATTGTTTGAACAACCATGCCTTAATAGATGACAACATCTCTACATTGTTTCCAATGAGCAAAATGTCATCTACATATAGTACTAGAAAAACCACTGCATTTCCTTCACTTTTCCTATACACACATGCTTCGCTTGGAGTCTGATCATAACCATTTGTCTGGACGGCCTGATCAAAACGAATGTTCCACTCCCTGGAAGCTTGTTTCAGTCCATAAATGGACTTCTTAAGCTTACACACTAGATGCTCTTGGCCCTCTTTGATGAATCCCTCTGGTTGCTGCATATGGATGTTTTCATCAAGACTTCCATTTAGGAAAGCTGTCTTGACATCCATTTGCCAAATCTCATAATCGAGATGAGCTGCTATAGATAAAAGAATCCGGATTGACTTAAGCATGACTACCGGAGAAAAGGTTTCCTCATAATCAATTCCTTGTTTCTGAGTATACCCTTTCGCAACAAGTCTTGCTTTCCAGGCTTTCACCTTTTTGTCAGATCCTCTTTTTCTTTTGTAGATCCACTTGCATCCAATGGGTTTTACACCATTGGGTGGTTCCACGAGATCCCAGACTTGATTGGAATACATAGATTCCATCTCAGATTGCATAGCCTTTTGCCAAAGATCTGCATCCTTATCTTGCATTGCTTCTTCGTATGTCCTGGGATCCTCATCATGTTCACCAGAGACTAAGTCCGAAGACTCTCCCAAAAACATGAACCTCTCAGGTTGTTTAACAACCCTCCCACTACGACGAAGCATTGGAGTGGTATTAGTGATAGGTTGTTCATTTACTTGTGGTTGTTCTACTTGTATCGGTGGCATATTAGAATTATCTTGTCCTCCCACTAGTTCTTCTAAAACAACAGTACTCATGGGTTTGTGATTCATTATATAGTCTTCCTCTAAGAATCTAGCATTGGTGCTTACAATGATATCCCGATCCTTAGGACTATAAAACAAATACCCTTTTGTTCCCTTGGGATAACCCACAAACAGCCTTACTTCTGTACGAGAATCTAACTTAGTCACGTTCTTGTTCAGCACATGTGCTGGACAACCCCAAATCCGAATGTGTTTCAAACTAGGTTTGGTACTAGTCCACAATTCTTTTGGAGTTTTTGGAACTGACTTAGAAGGTACCAAGTTTAGAAGATAAGCCGCTGTTTCTAGAGCATGTCCCCAAAACGACTTGGGTAAATTCGAATAACTCATCATCGATCTAACACTCTCTAAAAGAGTCCGGTTCCTTCTTTCTGCTACACCATTCTGCTGAGGTGTGCCAGGTGCAGTCAACTGGGATGAAATCCCATGTTCTGATAAATATTCTCTAAATTCTCCAAGCAGGTATTCGCCCCCACGATCTGATCGTAGTGACTTGATACATTTTCCTGAATGTCGCTTCTCCGCACTTGCTTTGTACTCTTTGAATTTTTCAAAGCACTCAGACTTGCGGTGCAACAGATAAATGTATCCATATCTCGAATAATCATCAATGAAAGTGACAAAATATTCATACCCACCTCTCGCTTGGATATTCATAGGTCCACATAAATCAGTATGAACCAATTCTAACACATCTTTGGCTCTATTTCCTTTTGCCTTAAAAGGTCTACTGGTCATTTTTCCTTCCAAGCAAGATTCACAGACTGGAAATGGCTCCACTGCCAACGAGCCTAAAGGCCCATCTACTACCAATCTTTGAATCCTCCTCAAGTTAATATGACCTAATCTCAAGTGCCAAAGATATGTTTGGTTCAATCCAGAAGGTTCCTTTCTTTTACTAGAGGTAGAAAATGTATTATTAATTTCACTTGGTTGCAGCATTGGTTCTATAGGATCAATAATATATAAATTGTCTTTCAATGTACCAGAACATATAACTCGTTTATTCATCATAATGGAAACATTACGATCCAAACAAACATTATAACCATCCATAGCAAGTTTAGAAACCGAAATTAAATTCCTTCTAAATGAAGGTACATAAAGACAATTATTCAAAACCAAAATCCTATCATAACCAAAAGATAAAGAAATAACTCCAACTGCAACCACTGCTACTTTCGTAGCATCTCCCATGAACACATATATCTCGCCATCTCTAAGCAGCCTGGTTTTCTGGAACCCCTGCATGGAATTACAAACATGATCAGTGGCTCCTGTGTCTACACACCAAGTGCTCGTAGACATAGCCGCTATATATGTTTCCGTAACAAGAGAAAGAGACATACCAGTATTGTTCTTCTTAGAAAGAGGACAATCCTTTTTCCAGTGACCCGACTGCTTGCACTTGAAGCACTTGCCCTTAGGCTTCTTCACTGAATTCTGAACTCCCAATGGTTTCACAACTTTCTGTGTCTGAACCTTCTTCTTCTTCTTTCCTTTCGGCTTTGAAGAAGAAACTTTCTCAGCCACATTTACCTGAACATGCTGCTGAAATAATGATTCCGCTGCCTGAAGCTCTGTCAGAAGTTCCGCAAGACTATACAACTTCTTGTTCATGTTGTAATTCAAGCGAAACGGCTCAAAGCTTTTGGGCAAACTCATAAGTATGATATCGACCTGCGTTTCCGCATCAATATCAGCACCAAGGACCTCTAGTTCATTTATATGAGACATCATCAGAAGAACATGGTCCCTTACAGGTGTTTTTTCAGCCATCTGAGTGTTCATTAGAGACTTCATTGCTACTTGCCTAGCAGCCCTATTCTGATCTCCGAAAAGCTCCTTGAGATTAAAGAGCATATCTGCAGCAGTGGTCATGGCCTGATGCTGATGTTGCAAAACACCCGACATTGCTGCCAGAATGTAACATCGCGACATCTCATCTGCCTTAGTCCACTTCTTAAAATACTCTTTTTCCTCATCCGGAGCATCGGCAGCAGGCTGGTCCGGTTGGGGTTCAACAGTACAAAATTTGAACTCTTCAGCAGTCAACACTATGTCCAAATTGCGTTTCCATTCAATATAGTTAGGTCCGGTAAGTTTGTTATCCTTAAGTATGGTGAAAAGTGGATTAAAGCCCATTCTATCCTGAGAATCATGCATATAACACTTAATCAGAAAATTGCATATATCTTAAAACCTATTGGTTTCCTCTAACAATTAATTAAAATTAATGCACTAATATTTAAATTCCATAAATATCTGGTACGCCATGATGGATGACATATATACCATTTAAATTTAAATATTACTTCGGTCCTACTACTAAATAATACGCCACGTTAGGGTGGACTATATATTATCTTTCATAGCTAAGTGTATACCATTATTTAGATCTTAAGTTGCCTTTAGTCAGACCCATCCGTTCGATGTATCAATGGATAAATCCCAGGTGTTTTCGGTGAAGTCACAGACGGACTCGCTTAAGAACACAACTCCGTAGACAGAAATATCCATTATCAACATCAATCAAGGAATGTCCAACTTTTTTCTCGAATTCTATGAAACTTGGTTTGTCACGATGGGGTGAGCTTACCTTTCAATATTCGTGATTAACTTAAGAAGATTGTCCTAGTAATATCCTTAACACTACCCAGACGTCATAAATCATACGCCACGATGGGTGACATATATCCAATTCATAATCGTCCTAGTGTTAAATTACATACAACCAATAATGGATGACCATGGGATCTAATATCAAATTAATTCCCTCTCCCACTTAGTATTTTACTTTGAGGATTTTTTTATATCTACATGCATCGTCCTATGTTAATTCTTCGAGGTCCACATGTTATCATAATAACAAGACAAAGAACACATAACATAGTAGAACATGGCATGACGATCAACATAATTAAAGCATAACATATAACCCTATGTCCATGTCGTTCTAGCATACTAAGGTTAGTATTGCATGGCATGATAATCACGTAAGGCATATAAAATTGCAATAATTAAAATAAATAGCAGAAATTATGTAAAACATAATAAAACACATCCACTATTATGGCCCCAGAAAATTAGCTTCGAATTCCTTCGTTGAAAATTTCCCGAAATCTTCAGGAGCCCGTTTGGAGGCCTAAACAGCGTCAGAATGGGTCGAAAAATCGGGGAATGGTTCTTTAGATACATTCCAGCCTGTTCGTCTCGTTCTGCCGTTTCCGAAAAGTGCTTATTCGCCCAAATCGGACATCGTATGCAAAATCTGCAGCCAAAACAGCGAAGCTCCCACGAAAACAGTATGGCGCAGCGGAAGAACTCTGTTTCTCGTATCTCCGATGTTTAAACGATTACATACAACATAATACAGCAAAACAAACCTATTCTATTACATACATCTGATCATAATCTTAACTATCACGATAAACCCTCGTGATTTACAACAATCAAACATCCACGATAAACCACGTGGGATCCAATCACATAATCAAATAAAACATGACCATAATAGTGGATTACAACCTGCATCACAAAATCAATACAAGCAACCACCATATACATGCATATATAATTACGACATGGACATCATATCATAAAACGCAGAACTGCATAACCAGGCTCTGATACCAATTGTTGGAACGGATGATTACTGTTCTGCGTTTTACTATATGATTGATTACGAGTTCGAAAAGAAAACTTTACCTTAATCGATACGATTCTGATCCACGTCTTCTACTGAATTCCTTGATTCCCTTCGAGCGAAGTGTGGCCTTCGATCTCCCGAAGTTTCCTCTCCTTAAAGCCTCGAAATCCCAAAACCCTAGCTCCTTGCGGCTGCCCTAGGTTTTAATCTCGAATTATGAAAAACCGAAAAAAACGTTTTCAGCCTTTAGGAGAACAAGAATATTTATAGGCTCCAGTAGGGATCATGGACAATTAGGTCGGGCCTCCCAATGACATTCTGGGTCAAGCCCAATGTCATTAAATATTAATTCTATCCACTAACGAATTAATATCTGCACTGCCTTTCCTAATACCGTAATTGCTTTATTATTAAATTCGGCTCCTATATTATTTGCTTATTAAATTCCCCATGTTTAAGATATCGTATGTCCATTAATTAAATTAATTTCTGATAATTAATTTAATTAATATCTTTTTATCCTTAATCATCCACTCAACCTTATAATTATGCAAGAACAAATCTGCCTGCAGGACTAAAGCATAATTATCTTTATGAGCTTTCAAGAGGACATCATCAACCCGAATATTATCAGGACATGGTTTCCTTATGTAATTAATATCCCACTCTGCATGCAATGTCATTGCTCAATACATAATATTGTAATTAACAATTAATTACATCACATATGAATCAAAGCATGTGCATTGCATACAAGTGTCAATCACTACACTTGGATTGAGAACCTAAGCATTAATAATATCATAGAATCTTAGTTCTTCTTTATTGTCAGAATAGAAGAACAATTCTAATATTTCGATCCTGTTCAATATACACAAAGTATACAAGTATTATTTAATAGTCAAGATAAACTATTCCAAATAATACTTCAGTTATTCCAGTGGTTTGTCTAATTCCACTTAAACTGTGAACCCTTTATATTATATATAGACACTGATAATTTAATCTTCTGTTATCCCATTTGATACTAAATTATCCACAATATATAATAAACAGACAATGTAAAAATATGCAATCAAGATTCTCAATAAAATGGACAATGTTTATATACTACTAATGAATAGTTTAGTATAAAACCCAACACATAGATGGAAGACGGAGTGTTTCTTTGCTGAGAAGTCGACTTTGGGAGATGGGAGTGACTATCTTCGCGACCATTGGAACAAAGAAGGTAAAAGACCCTTTGCATGTCGAGTTCTAGTGTAGTTCTAGTTGTCGTATTCAAACTGTTCGATTAAATGTTTATGTCGTGTTGATGATTTTTTGGGTCGTTTATGAATGCCATGTAATTACACTCATATTGTAGATGTTGTTTTGATTCATTTATGCAATTGGGTACGATTTCATCCATGGCTGTCAACTGACGTTTGTACGGTATTTGACGTGATCCTGCATGTTGTTGATGTTGTCAAGATTATACTTTGTTCGATGTAATCTTAATGTAGCCTGTAATTACTAGTTCTGTAGATGGAGTGGTATATTCATTGTACTGGTTTACTTTTTATGGCACATTATTTGTAGATGGTTGGGCTTAGAATGCGGTTTACATAGATGTGTCTTGACTACTTTGTTCGTATCTTTTATACATATTGTAGTCGAATACTTCTTATATACTTATTCTAGTGATTGAAATTCATTGTCATTCGTTTGATAGATCGTAATCTCCCTACTGTTGTTGAGGATGTAGAGGCTTGTAAGGCCATTGCAGACAAGATTCTCTCATTGCCTTTAGGGGATACGATTTGGCCCAATTTCTTGGGTAGGCCTATTTGTAATATCCGTGAACGTTATTAATAATATAAATTATATTTTATGTGTAGAATAATTATTGTGGAGTATTTGGAGTCTTAATGGTTAAGGTTGATGAGTAATAGTATGTTAATGGTTGTGTCAAAAGCCCCTTTCGAATATCTTTTCATTTAAAAATATCTTTAGTTGTGAGCCCCGTGTTGAAAATTCAAGGACCCCGTTAAAATTTTGTACATCATTATTATTCCTTCGTCGTTCGTATCCGAATCATTATTGGAAGATTTCTTCGTATTATTATATTCCTTATTATCTGATACTATCAATAGTATCTATTTTGTTTAAAAAGAGAAAAGTTATTCTGTACCATAATTGTTTAGGGTGATTGATATATCGTTCATATCAATAATACATCTGTTATAGCCCCAGTATTCTTGAGCATTCGTTATATAAATGATATGTATTGATATGGATAGTTATCAGTCCTTGTGGATAACTATCACCTCGTAAAACGTGAACTTTACTTTATTAAAGATTTAAAGCGATCCAGTGGATCAATATCGATCCAAAAATATCGTTTGGGGTATTATTTTCCACTAAGTATAAAAAGACGAATCGTACATTATCCTTCGTATAATCCGTATTACATATATACAAAAATATAAAAATTCCCGAACCGTGTTCTTCGTGTTCTTGAAAATCAAATTCAATTTTGAAAGTGTTATTGGAATCCAAATCTCAAGTTCAAGTACTCAAATCAAAGCTCTTGATCTCTAGTTTCAGAATCTTCAAAACATATCATCATCTGGTAATTTTTCGATTTATTATGAATTTTTCAATATTCGAATTAAATTAGGGTTCTTGTTCGAATTGGGGATTTTCATTCTGTTGATTCTCCGTTCAATTGATTGCTTCTAACATGTTCCTAGGGTTCTAATGAGTAGGAATTCATGCTTTAATTTCATGTTTATGTTCAATTTTGAGAAATTCGATTTTAGGGTTTTTGCCCGATTTTTCTTTTAAATAGTCCGTTCATATGAATGATCTGACATTGTTTTTGATAGAGGGCTTTTGTTGTATGTGTTCTTAGCTTCATTTTAACATAAAAACGTAGAGTTTCATGTAGAAATAAGCTAGATCGGAAAATTGTTTAAGCTCGCCGGAATTTGGTCGGGTTTTGGATTCCGGTGATGTTTTTGGTTTGTTTTTGATCGGAATATATTGATATGGTTATAAGGAATGTTTTGATATCAAAAGCCCCAATTTTTGTCGAGTTTTTGGCTCGCTGGATTTTGGACTGGTCGCCGGATTCTAGAAATTTTCTGACAGTTCTTGGCAACCCGGTTTGTTCTTGGCGACCCGTGACCCGATCCATTAACCCGGTTTCTGACCCGTTTTCAATCTTCGAAACCCTAAATTATTTTCAGAAAACTGTTTTTGGATTTTATTTTTAAAAATAATTCGAAAATAGTTTAATATTTATAAAAATCATATTTTTATTTTAAAAATACATTTTTAAATTCTCAAAATTCTGAAAAATTATATTTATTTATTTAAATTCGAAAACTGATTAAATTTAAATATTTTAATTATTTTTGATTAATAATTAATTATTTGATTAATTGATTTAGTTTATTAATCAGTTAATTCTTATTAATTAATTATTAATTAGATTTAATTAATTTAAATTAAGTTTAATTATTTTCTAACTTGATTTAATTATTTAAAAATAGTTTGAGTGTTTGGAAATTGTCAATTAATTTTATATTAATTGATTAAATTGTTTTTAAATTCTTATATTGGGATTAATAATCCGATTTTTGATTTAAAAATTATTTGTGACTTATTTAAATTTAAATAAGCATCGGATATTTTTTTTAAAATATTTATAAATGCGATATGGTTTATATGAGTTGAGTAATGTGTTTTATTGTCCGTAAATGCTTTGTATAAGGGCTAGTGTCTGAGTTTTTATTTTCGTAAAATAGAACGAGCGTCCGATAAATGCTGTTAAGTACCCGATTACTTGTTTAGACTTAAAAATGGTTATGAGTATATGTCGAAGGTAGAACAAGGATAGTTAGACTTATTATTATGAGTTGTTTATTATAGAATCGAGTTCCCGAAGCAAGGGAAAGGAGAAGGTAGAGTAAGCGAGATAAACCGAAGTCAGCTACGTAGACCAGGCAAGTATATGTGCCTTTAATTGTTGATTCAATTGATATTGTTTCCAATGATTATGCATGTTACCCTTAGAACAATTCAGATTATTCAATCTTTTCTCCGTATTTGATCAACTGATGCTATTTCCTTGAATATTCCTAACTCTTGATTTAATCCACAATTGTGTTGGATATCAGAAACCTTCACCTTCAATTCAATTTATATTGATGATAACCATTGTTGACCTTCTTAAATGAGTACGTTGTACCATCGAAACCATTCTGAATCTAATTCTCGGACTTCATTTGATATTGAGTAGTTGAAGCTCTTTTGCAACTACTATACCTTTTCATTGTGTACGTTCTACCATTGAAATCATTCTAAATCTATTTCTCGGACTTCATTTGATATTGAGTAGTTGAAGCTCTTTTGCAACTATTATACCTTGTCATTGTATACTTATCTTGTGATGCATGTTATTGCTTATACTCTGTGATAGAATTGGCATGTTTTTAAAAATGGGACCAATAATGGTCGCAATAATTTAAGGCCAAGATGGCCATGGATCCTAGTGGAGGACTTTGCTATAAGCAAGTCCGGGGTTGATGCGTGACTGATCAGCAGCTCAACCTTTTGATTTGAAAAATGTAGAAGCCAAATTCTAATCCCTTTTACTTCCATTGAGATTGTTAAAAAGCTTATGTTTGGCTTAAACCTTGTTGATTCAGATAATTGTAATCTTCCTTTCATCATGGAACTGTGATTGATATATATTATGCTTGCTGAGCACTTGTGGCTCATACTTGTTTTGTTTTTAACCCTATTCCAGTGAAGCGAGAATATGAACAGACACAGCGCGAGCGATAGTTCTCCAGCGGATAGGAGACCATCTCGAGTGGTTGTCATTGGCAGGGTAGTTGTCTATTTTGTTAGTTAGACCAGACGTCTAGCTTTGAACTTTAAGTTGTCACTACTAGAAAAACTAAATTAGACATCACACATTAGACATCGGACAGAAAAGCCACTGATGTTAAAAGTGTCTCTTACATCGGAAATTATAAAACTGATGTCTAATAGTAAACTACACATCACTTGCATGAATAAACGATGTCTAAACCCCCATTTTAAAAAAAATAAACTCGCGCCTTCCCCGTTTTTCTTTTCCCCCTTGGCAAAATTCCCCCCCTTAGCTAAATTTCAGATCCCGCTTCCCTCTTTTCCCCCCTTAAACTGAAAACATAAAAATAAAAAAACATACTACCCCCAAATCAAAAAACATACTACCCCCAAAACATAAACATACTACCCCTAACATAAACCCTAGTTTTCAACATCGCCGGTTTCTTTTTTCTTGAAGAACCCTAGTTAACCTAATTAACCCCTCCTTTCAACAAATCCCTAATTAACCTATGTAAGTCTTCGATTCCTTTCAATATTATGTTAATTTTATCAAATACTCTTCAATATTAGTTCGATTTTATAAACCCCTTTTCTATTTTCGATTTCGATTACCCTCACTCTTCATATTGTTCGATTTGCTCGTTTTTTAGATCTGGGGACTCAGTTTTTGTTAGTTGAAGCCAAGAATGATGGGTTGGAAGATTGTAAATCAGTGTATACTGTTTTCTTGCCCATTATTGAGGGTGATTTAGAGTTGTGCTTCAGGGGAATCAAAACGATTATTTGGATGTTTGTTTAGAAAGTGGTATGTGACCTCTCTATATATGTTTGTATGTATGTATCTTTGTAGTGCTTAGATAATGATGATGATGGTGAATTGCAGGAGATCCAGCTGTTGATCAATTTGAAGGGAGTCATCTGGTGTTTGTTGCTGCCGGATCTAACCCTTTTGACCTCATCACAAATGCAGTCAAGTATGTGTATTTTACTTTTATTCTTTAATTACTGCTACTGAATTTTGTTTTTTCTTCAGAGATCGCCATCTTATAATTTGTATGTACTTTAGTTATAATTTGTATGTACTTTAGTTTAATATTGATGATCAGTGTCGACAGGCTAAATTCTTAAAGAATCTTATTTACTATAGGACTTTCTGTCAGTTCTCTTCTTTGATTTGCAGAAGGATTATTCAGATACTCTTTTGTTTTCCCCTGAATTTCAGTCTCATAAGAGTAGTTAGTACAAGGCCCGTCAAAATTTATTATTTTAGAGTTTCTTTTTATAGATATACACTTCTCTGGCCATTATTTTTGTTGTGGTATCAAAATTACAACACAAACTTCTAAGGTTTAAGACAATCATTGAACTGATGTCATGACAATATTAATTCAAATTTTCTGGTAACTTATCCAAATATACTATTATTAATCTCAAGTAAATTTATTTTGCAGCATGTTCTTCGTGAATTACCTTCATCTCCTGTTCCTGCTTCTTGCTGCAATGCTTTGTTGGAAGCTTATAGTAAGTGATGGATCACTTCTTTGAAGATTGCATATATGGTTCTGAGCTAGTGAAAAGCCACAACTATGTTATAATATGCAACATTATGTTACTTTTGTGTTTTCACTTTGTATATTAAGAGTTCTTAAATTGGAGAATTTTTTACGCTTTTAAAATTATGATGTATCATATGAGGCATAGCATATTTGTTAAACCCATACCCGGAAATAAAATATAACCTAACACCTGCATACTGATGCATGGGTCAATTTAACATCTGTTGCCTTGGCAATCTAGTAAAGAAGCTCTCTCATATAGGCAGACGGTTGATTCTCATGAAGTCATAGAATAATGCCCTAGAGCTACCTTCTTTTTTTGACGGATTGTTCCAGTCTATTTAAATGCCAATATCTTTTGTCTACCTTGCAAGCATTTAAAATGTTGGACACACTACTTCACTAATAAGTATATTCATCATTTATCCTATTGGCAATTTAGATTACAGAGTCAGTACTGCAGTTTTAACTTTTATTTCACTCAATTTTAAAAAAACATATTGTGCTTTTTGTCTTTGCACCTTGAGATCTTTTTTGTTTACTTTTGATCTTTATATGACCTGTCTTGAACAGAATGCCTATTTTTGTTTTTCTATTGTTACCTTGCACATATCAATCTTTGCGACTATAATATTTCTTTGAATCCATTGTACTCCTGAATCCTGTTACATTTTAATGTGTTTGTTTAAACACTTTGGTGAACTATCTGTTCTATTAAAAAGTGAAAGTTGAATGCTTTGGAACCTGAATGTTACATTGATTGTAAATATTGACCTTGTTTTCTTGATTATTTATTCAGAGATTGAAAGAAAAGAGGCTCGAATGAATGCAATGCGTTTAGCAATATTGGAGACATTTCCTGAACCAAACAGGCGGTTATTACAAAGGTTCTCTCTCTCTCTCTCTCTCTCTCTCTCTCTCTCTCTCTCTCTCTCTCTCTCTCTCTCTCTCTCTCTCTCTCTCTCTGATGTTTGTGTCTTGGTAAGCTCCTTTATCCTTTTTTTGCATATTATGTCTTCTGAGGTATGTATCAACAGAAGCAATTTATTTTCATCTATTAATCTCCTTTTGGCAGAATGCATGTTAGACTGGTAGTCATCATCTGGTCTGCCTCCTTAGGTTAAGCACATAGACTAGTTTGATCATGTGTATATTGAATTATCATATTAACAAATTTCCTTGGCCTCAGAAAGACTTTTCTGAATTTAAATGATAATTGAGTGACTCAAATCTGATGTCCCTATGCTTTTAAGTTTTAATTAGGTAAAATATTGTTGTTCTTTGTGTATATGGACATGCTGGACACACTTTCTATATTTCTCAATTTTTTGCTTTCTTCATCATGGTTCAGATACCTGACATGTTGAACTGGTTTGGTTGGTGTACATGGGATGCATTCTATACGAATGTCAATGCTGAGGAGATAAAGCAAGTATTAGAGAGGTATGAAGTTAAGCAGTGTGAAGTTTATAGCCTGGTGTAAAGCCAGGTGTTGCTGAAATGGAGCACTATGAGTCCATACTGGCTTTTCCTGTTTCATCTCCAGGGGTCGAGTTTGATGAACCTTGCGGTGCTTTGACGTGCATTACCAAAAATGGGCTAGGCCTGGTTAACCCTGACAAAGTGTTTAGCTTCTATGATGAGCTGCACTCTTATGTTCCATGTAAGTGGGAACGTGTCATTTGGTAGCTTTAGTGTGTATCTGTTCCTGTTTTTTTGGCTAATTGTAAATTACTTTACCTTGTAGAGCGTACACCCAATGGCTGAATATCACGGGGCAGCCCGTGCAGTGGGAGGCTGTGGGATATATGTTAGGTAGTCATTTATCATGTTTAATATTTTCAATGTGAATATCGAATTAAATTATTAATTAATTAAATATTCTATACCTTTTGCAGCGACAAGCCTGGGCATCACAATTTTAACCTGCTAAAGAAGCTTGTACTTCCTAATGGATCGATATTGAAGGCCAAACTTCCTGGGAGACCAACCTGTTTAACTCTGGAGGAGCAATCAAAGAATTGAAGGATCAACATGAATCAGAGAAAGATGAATGTGTCCGTCTCAAAGTTCACGGGTGTGGTATGTTTGGTTCTTATGCATCAATTCGACCTAAAAGGATAACAGCAGATGCAAACGATGTAGAGTTTAAGTATGAAGAGAAGTCAAGATTTATCACATTTACCCTAACAGAACCAGTTGAAGGTTCGTACCATTGGGATATCATTGCAATCTTCTGATTATTTACTGACCCAGAATTCAGAATTGTGATCAAGATTTCAGCTCCAGAGCCCCCTAATTGCCAGTTTAAGAATGATAATTATATCCTTGCTTGAAACTCTACTTTGTTGGAATATTTTATTGCAAGACAAATAAACTTTTACATGTTACCACTATGTTAGGGTGCTGGTATTATGTAAGAAGCCGTATTACTACGTGTGTTTTGTATTGAGACCATAAATACATAAACTTTATACTAGAGTTTCAAGTTCCCCTTGTGTGTTCTCCAGAGATATTTGGCTTTGGTATATATTGGTCTTTTGATTTTGATATTTGGTTTGGTTTTTTGATTTTGGTCATTTGGTATTTTGGTTTTTTGGAAAGTCGTATAAACAGGGCAACAACATATTAACAAAACAGAACTTACATCACTTTTCCAAAAAACCGATGTTAAATATGACAAATATAGACACCAGTTTCATGAACGAAATCATGCAAAGGATACGATAGACATTAGCTCCAACTGCATAGACATCAGCTAGATATAAGAAACCGATGTAAATCAGATAAACAGACATTAGTTTATATAGAGAACCAATGTTAAATGTTAACGTGGACATCAGTTCTCAAACAAATTTTAAGGTTTTTTTCTCTTTTCCTTTTATATGTCATATGTTCAAGATTATATAAATCTTATATTAAAACAAGATTCACATTGTTGTGATGACATATTTTCAATAATTTGAAGTAACAACATCAGTTTTGGACAAATAACCGATGTCTAAGATGCCTACAGACATCGGCTAAAAACTGATGTCTAATACCCCTACCTTTCTCTACACATGCAAAGACATCGCTTCTCATTATCAATAGACATCGGTTTTTAGCCGATGTCTATTGTTGTTTTTCTAGTAGTGTGTGTAATATTAATAACTCTGAAAACTGGTTTGTAATAACTTAGAAGCTTGTTCAATGCCATAATCTGAACGCGGTCTTGGTTAAGGGGTGTTTTATGTTATTATTATATTATGCATGTGTTATATCCAGGTATATTGTGTTTCGTTGGTCGAGTGACTCCCCAGACCTGTGTCCCGGGTTTGGAGGGCGTCACAGGTTGGTATCAGAGCGACAGGTTATGGCATTTGAAACAAGTTAAGACGTAGGGTCCAGGATAACGTAGAGAGTTAGAAATTCACTTAAAGTCTATAGAAGGTCAATTAGGAATAATATGCGTGGTTATTGAATGTGGTTATATAATTGCAGCCCCTAGATCTAGTTCAGATTCAGACCTGTCAGAGCATACGATAGAGGAGAGACATGTACCAGAAGAGAGAGCAGGACCGTCGCGGCCGATATGACCCCAGCCTGAACATGTTGAAGTCAGGAGAGATCATATACTTTGTCCCGTTCCACTTCGACGCGTTGCACCAGCACCAGTGTCTCAGGCATCAGTTTCCGGACCTTTGTACCAGCTTTCTCAGCCACCAGTTCCACATCATGAGTATCAGAGGGTGAGAGGGGAAAGGGAGTATTTTTATAGACAGGTATTGGAGATGAGAGGGACTCGTTCGTCAGAAGCAGCCGTAGCCCAAGAAAGGGACAGACTCAGAGGTCAGATAGGAGAGATTCAGATGAGACTTAGGGTTACGAGGACATTAGTAGAGACGAGGTTACAGGGACTAGCTTTTAGCCGAGAGGGAGAGACTGAAAAAGGAGTTGAGATGAGTGTTGGTCGTCAGTATGCTAAAGGTACGTGTCGAATGTTAAAACTTTTTTTTTCTTCACACACTCTTGTTTCTCTTTTCGTTGTTTTTAATTATCACTTTTGTGTTATTTTTAGATTTTAAATCTCCCAGCATCCGTGCCATTACTGTTTCCAGTAAAGAGCTATTTCAGAAACGTGTCTGTGATGATGAATCTAGTCAGACTAAAGTGTCAAAGGCTCCACGTGTTGTTACTCCAGATGTTAGTCCTCTAACAAGAAGGTCAAAATCTCACTTCCCCCAGGTCCTTCTGGTGTTAAAGTGGAATCTTTTGGACCCGAAATGGCTCACAGGTACAATGTCGACGCCAAACCTTCCGTTATATTCTATATGATGGGTGAATAGCTGTTACTTGAAACCGTTGAAGGTCATCATGGCGAGGACGTTAATCAGATTCTGGCTGAAGCGATGAGGCATAATTTTCATGTAAGTATTCCTCTGTGATTTTATGTCGTACTTTAGTCGTGATATTATTTGACCTGCATCATTATGTTTGTGCATTATAGGTCGGTCAAGCCATTATTTTGGCTCATGCTGTCAATACAAAGAATATGAAGAATATGGATGCTTGCGAGCTGAGCAAACAATATACGAGGAGTCCCAAATCGATTTGAACATGGCATTGGATGTCCAGAAGGATCTAGATGAATTTGTTGCTTAAGTTCAAGCGTCGGAGAAGAAGTTGTCTGAAGATGCTTCTGCACTCGTTACTCAGTATACTATGCGTACTCGTGTAGAGATGATGCTAGAATTCAGACGTGGAGAATGGAAGACTTGGGATGTGGAAGAGACGGTTAAGATCTACAATGAGACTTACCCTGAGGACGCTTTCCCGGTTGAAGTCATTCCTAGTGAAGACGGCAGTATTAAACCATCCAAGGGTGATGATGATGCGTGAGCTTTCCTCGTAATGGTTTCTGTTGTTTTTACTAGATTAGCACTTTGTTTTTTGAACTTTAAGTTGGTTTCTGATGTTGTCCTTAACTTATTGTTCATGTTTCACCTTAATGGTGGGGAACTCGTATTGTTTGGTTTGCTTGTGAATGTTTGCCATGACTTTTCATGTCGTTTAGACGTGTCAAGTTATGGCACCTTAGTTTTTATGATATTTCTCTCGTATCTTTGTTGAATTTCCTTTGAATATGTTTCGTGATGTGTTTATAGTGTTTTAATAATGTCATAGATATTCACGTTCACGTAAAAGCTTGTGTTTGACGAAGTAGCTTAAACATGTCTAAATGGTGAGAACGTCGACAATGCCATATAGAGATACATGTGGTAGCAATTAATGAGCTAGGTAAGTAAGTACATACTTAAAATTGTAATAGAATATATGTTTTTGTTACAAAATGTGATGCAAGAATTGAGATTGTTGTTTATAATAAAACATATGTCAAGTGTCATTTGTATTTTGTGATCGAAATTGTTCATGTCATCTGTCAATTGTAATTTGTAATGTGTTTTTCATTTTGTCATAATGTCATTTTGTCATCTTGTCATTTTTTAAAGTATCATTTTTAAAAAATATTTTCGTAAGTGCATGTACCACGTTAGGTCGCTAAAAGGTCTTCCCCTCTTGAAATGATTCCTATTTATCATCATATTTATAATGTAATAATGGAGTTCGTTTCCGTCAGGAGTTCGTCCCTATCATTTGAGTAAATTGTAAATGTCGTATGATATTTGTGTCGTGTATGGGGTTTTGCCCCTTGTTATATATGTATGGGGTGTTGCCCCTACGTACACGCATTTTGTCACAATATATTAAGATGATATGCAAATGATCTATCTAAATGCAAGAATGTAATTGACAAATTATAGTTCTAAGCGAGACGCTAAAATTAGCCACGTAAACGAGACTATAAAAGAATCTACTAAGTACGAGGTCACATATGATATAGCACAATCACACATAAGCAACACATTGGGACAAGTAAGGTACTAACAAAGACATGTGTTATTCAAGCAATCTCGACTAGACAAGTCGCATAATAGTCAATCATCAAAACAACGAAAGAAATAACTACTAGTTCCCAAACCAAAGCATATAGTCAAGAGAATTATTGAAAAGCAAACGAACTAGGAATATAAAGTTACATATGATAAGCCTTCAAATGAGTCGCATTCCAACTCTTTGGCACTTGCTGTCGGTCCATCGACATTAGGCGATATGCCCCTTGTCCAGATATGTCGTCGATAATGTATGGGACCTTCCCATGTAGCAGCAAACTTCCCAGCACTTGTGTCAAGTGTGTTCTGAAAGACTTTTAGTAGAACTAAGTCACCTTGTTGAAACATTTCGATTCGAACATTCTTGTTGTAGCTTTTCTATACTTGTTGTTGATATGATGCCATTCGTATTTGGGCCATGTCACGTATTTTATCAATAGTGTCCAAGTCATGGGCAAGCTCTTTGTTATTGAGCTCTTATGATAGAAGTCTGTATCGTGCTATAGCAACCTCGATCTCGGCAGGTAACACTGCTTCCGTCCCGTACACCAAAGAGATAGGTGGTATGTCCTGTAATCGTCTTTGGTGTCGTCCGGTCGGCCCAAAGCACCCACAATAACTTGTCAACCCATTTCTGTTTATATGTGGTCAATCTCTTCTTCAAGTTGTTGATGATGATTTTGTTGCTGGATTCGGCTTGTCCATTGGCTTGTGGATATCTAGGTGTTGACTTCATCAACGTGATATTCCATTTATAGCAAAACACATCTGTCTCGTCACTTATGAATTGTGAGCCATTGTCACAAACAATCTCAGATGGCACACCAAACTTACATATTATGTTTCTCTTAATGAAAGAGATAACCACTTTTGACATCACTTGTTGAAATGCTTCAGCTTCTATCCACTTGGAGAAATAGTCTGTCATTGCCAACATGGAGACTTTCTATCCGTGTGTTTGTGGCATTTTTCCCACAATGTCCATTCCCCATTTCATGAAAGGCCACGATACAACAGTGGGGTGTAGGTATTTTGATGGAACGTGGTGTATTGGAGCATGCCTTTGACAAGCATCACAATCCTTGACATATTCGATGGCGTCTTGACATAAAGTGGGTCAATAGTAACCCATACGTAGGACTTTGTGTGATAAATTTCGTCCACCTGAGTGATTCTCACATTCTCCTTCATGTAATTCTTTGAGGACACATTTTGTTTGTTCGTTGTCTAGACATCTTTGTAGTAGACCCGTCATCGATTTCTTGAACAATTCCACGTCCACGATAGTGTATCTGGACGCCTTCATCCTTAACACTCTTGTTTCGTTTTTGTCACTGGGTTGTAAATTGTTGCCCAGTAAATAACAATTGTAGAACGGGGGTTGAATACAATTATATAAGATTCTCGACTTAATAAATTATGTATCACAAATATGAAAGAATAATAACAACTTTATTAAATCTGATATAAAACTGTTACAAACTCTCTCAAGAAATTCTGATGTTCTTGAGAGCTTCTAGGTTACAAAATACTCGTGTGTGTGATCTCCGATCTAAATCGAAACCTAAACTGTGTTTATATACTACACAGCTTCTCTATCGATTACAAGATAAGTCCTAATCAATTACAAACTAGATTGAAACATATCCTAACCGACAGCTGCATTCCTATAAATTAGGAACCGACAAAATAAACTTCCTTATTTAACTAGACACATAAACCAACTCGAAATAGAAATCCTGATCAGCTTCCAGTCCTGACGATCAATCCTGATCACAGTCCTGATATAAATCCTGATGACAATCCTGATACTGACACTTGTGCAATACTGATGACCATGCAATACTGATGACGTCAGCAATCCTGATCAGTTGAGTCTAGATCCTGACGATCATTGAATCATGATCTAACATATGTCATTCTCCAAGTACTCTTTGTATTTTTGAACCCAACTTGTTGTGTCGTCAGTACTTGACAAGTCTATAACAGATTCCGATTTGTCATTTTTCTCAATGGCAGGTTTGAAGACATGTACGATTGGGATGTTAGACAAGTTGATATTTCTGAATACTGCCCCTAGGCCAGCTAGGGCATCTGCTTACACATTAGGCTCTCTTGGTACTTGTTGAATTTCAAAAGTTTGAAATTCGGCTTGTAGGCGTTTCACTATCTCCAAGTAAGCTAGCATCCTCTCGTCTTTTGCCATGTAGGAGCCATTCACATGGTTCACAATGAGTAGAGAATCACAAATGACATGGATGTTGTCAACTTTCAAATCTCTTGTTGTTGTCAAACCAATAATCAGTGCTTCGTACTCGGATTTGTTGTTTGTCGTCTTGAACACACAACAAATAGCATATGCCATATTGTCCCTTTGTGCCGATTTCAGGACAAGCCCTAGACATGTTCCGTTGATGTTTGAGGCACTGTCGGTATACAAAGTCCATGGTTCTTGTCGTGTAGTTGTCATCAATTTCTTCACTTCATTTTCAACTTGAGATAGAAGACTTGGAGTGAAATCAACCACAAAATCAGCTAATACTTGTGACTTGATCGATGTTCGTGGTTCATAGATAATGTCATAGGTACTCAAGCTAACTGACCATTTATCCATTCTTCCCGTAAACTATGATTTTCTTATGACCATTTTTAAAGGATAGTTAGTTTTGACGCATATCTTGTGTGCTTCAGAATATGGTCTTAGCTGGATAGTTGTTACTACGAGTGCCAAAACCAATTTCTCCAAGGAAGTGTATCGACTTTCTGCATCCAACAAGCTTTTACTGACGTAATAGATAGGAAGTTGTTGACCTTGTTCTTCTCTGACAAGTACGCAGCTGACAGCATGCTCTGTGACTGATAGGTAGACGTAGAGAGTTTCATCAGGTGTTGGCTTGGACAACAACGGAGGTAAAGACAGATATTGCTTTAACTGTGCAAAAGCTTCTTCATGTTTTTTTGTCCAATGAAACCCTTTGTTTAACTGTGCAAAAGCTTCTTCATATTTTTCTGTCCAATGAAACCCTTTGTTCTTCCGTAAGACATCGTAAAACAATCTACAGTTGTCACAAGATTTTGAGATGAACCTGTTGAGTGCAGCTACCCGTCCGATCAACCTCTGCACCTCCTTGACAGATGTTGGAGATGTCAGTTCAATGATCGACTTGACTTGTTCAGGGCTAGCCTCGTGTCACCATCTGTCCCAATAACTTGCCCGACGAAATAGCAAAATTACACTTTGAGGGATTTAACTTCATGTTATATGAATGAAGTGCGTCGAATGTTTCTATCAAGTCCCTGACATGATCGGTTGTGTTCCTTTATTTAACTACCATGTCGTCGATGTAAACTTTCATAGTACGTCCAATCCGTTACTTGAACATTTTGTTGACTAGCCGTTGAAATGTAGCACCTGCATTCTTCAAACCAAATGGCATCTCTAAGTAACAGTAAATGCCCTTATCCGTTACAAAGGCATTTTTCTCCTCATCTGGTGGATTCATTTCAATTTGATTGAAACCACTTGAAACATCGAAGAATGTCAACAATTCATGTCAGCTGTTGCATCGACCATCATGTCGATGTGTGGTAAATGATATAGTTCATATGGGCATGCTTTGTTCAAGTCCAGTAGTCGACACAAACTCTCCACTTTTCGTTCTTTTTTTGCACAATCACAACGTTTGCTAGCCACTCCGGGTAGTCAACCTCACGTATCATTCCAACCTTAAGCAATTTGTCAACTTCTTCGTTGATGATTTTGTTCCTATCAGGAGTGAACTTTTGACGTTTCTGTTGGACAGGTGTGTAACTCGGGTCGATGTTCAGTTTGTGTGTGATCACTTCACTGCTAATTCCCGTCATGTCACCGTGTTCCCATGCAAAAGCATCCATTCTTTCTGTCAAAAAGTCGATCAAGTTGGCTTCAATTTCTAGAGGTACATCTTGTCCAACAAATACCTTCTTGTCCCTAGTTCTCAAACTGACTTCTACCAATTTCTCTGCATCTGTCGAGACGACTTGTGGAATTTTTGGCTCATGTTGTTGTACAGTAGGCATGAGACATGTATTATAACATTCTTTGGCCAAATCTTGGTCACCTCGTATTTCTTGTACTCCCCACGACGTTGGGAATTTGACCAATTGATGGTATGCAGAAGGGATGGCTTTCAAGTCGTGAATCCAAGGTCGTCCAAATATTACGTTGTATGTGGACGCACAATCGATGATGAGAAACTTTTGTAGTATATTGACACCTTGGGCATATGTGGGGTAGAGAAATCTCTCTCATCGTCCTCTTAGTCTCTCCACTAAAGCCAACCAATGTCGTGAAATTTCTCGTCATGTCTTCTTCTTTCAAACCCATTTGATTTAGGGCTCCTAATATCATAATGTGGACTGCACTTCCATTGTCAACAAGTATTCTTTTCACAAGGCAATCCCCTATAGGCATAGAGATTACCAAACTATCATGTTAAGGCTCCGTCACATGTTCTCTATCGAACTCGTCGAATTGAATTATGGGAAGTTTGTCACTTATCAAATCCACCCGTTGTGATTGTAGCTTGACTTCTCTTGCCAATCTTTTGGCCTGTGAATATGTAGCTCCACAAACAGCAGAGCCTTCAACAATAAAGTTGATCACCTTGTGGTGTAGGGGGTGGAGGTGGCAATATTGGAGCCGTCATGTCCTTGTCGTAGTCTCTTTTGTGTCTTCCCATGAATTTTGACAAGTGTCCTCATTTGACGAGTGCATGTAGCTCCTTTCTCAAGGCTACAAATTCGTACGTTTTATGGCCATAGTCACCATGAAAATCACACCACAACTTAGAATCTGGATTGGCTCGAGGTTTGTCACTTTTTGGTGGCCATTTCACCACGTTTCCAAGTTTGCTCAATTCTCTAATTAGTGTCGTTGGGCCGATGTCAAATCCATAACTGTTAAACCGTGGTAGTAGTGTCGGATCCTTCCTCCAATATGTCCTCCCTTTTACGTTATTGGTAGGTACAGTGTCACGTTCATTCCTTGAGTATGGCTTGTAATCTCTTGACCTCTATGTCGTCAATTTTCTACTAGGTTGATAGTAGCTGTCAGCCTCTCTTCTCTTGTCTTCTTCCAACCGTATTTGTGCCATAGCCTTTGCTTGTACATCATCCATAGTTTTGCATGGATATTTGGTCAATTCTTCGTTGAAAGCCGAATCAGGTACTAACCCACGTCGAAAAGCCTCAATAGCCGTAGGAATATCACAGTTGTTGATTGTTAGCTTCTCCTTGTTGAATCTCGACAAGTAGTCTCGTAGTGGTTCCCTATATCGTTTCATAATGCGGTATAGATCACTCGTTGTCTACTCGAACTGTCCACTACTGGCGTACTGCAAATTGAAGGCGTCAACCAAATCAACAAATACATTGATGGACCCGTTAGGCAAGCCCACGAACCAATGTAACGCCGGACCCGTTAGTGTCGCTCCAAAGCCCTTACACATGCAAGGCTCACGTAATTCTTTCGGTATAGGTACTGTGAACATCCTTTGTTTGTACTAAGCTACATGCTCTTGTGGGTTAGCCACACCATCGTATAATTTGATGTTAGGCATAGAGCCTTTTTGGAATGTCCACTAAGGCAATGTCATCGGCAAAAGGTGAGTCAGCATAATTAGTGGGAGCTGCCTTTTCCAAGGGCCTTGGCACACCTGGAATTCTCGCAATCATATCTTTCATTTCTTGTAACTCCTTTTGTACCTCACTAGGAATGCGTTTGTGCGGCCTAGAACTTCGATGTCCTGATCTTTTATGGGACTTGTGGCCATCAATTTTCCCATTTTCTGTAGAATAATGTCGTTCTTCTTTCTCTTCTTCCTCGTTGTCATGTAGTTTCTCATCGTCAAGATCGACAATGGGTGGCTCCTTATCGTGTTCAGGTTTGTCATCATTGATATCATCCATGTCAAGTCGTCGTACCACACTAGGTTTGATATTTTTCGTCACCTTTGAGGACTTGGTGAGCCCAATTCACCCTTGAGGAACTTGTTTTATGATCGTAACTCATCCACGTCAGATTACAGCTTCTTGATAGTAGTAAGCATATCATTGTCGCTGTCATTTCTAGCATTACTCCCTCGTTTGGAAGTCTCACCATGAGGTGGTTCTTCCTCCATCGTAGAAATCATATAATTCCTTAGCTAGTTTCCTACATACTGCGCTAAATTGTATTGGTAAATTTTTGTAGGGTTAAAAGCTAAGTAATTTGATCCAGTGACTAATGGACATGTCGAAAGTAAAATGGACAAGTATATAAAACAAGAATCAAGAAAACAAGACACAAAGCTTTTGGTGACGCAGAAAATTCCTTGTAAAAGGTTAAAAACCGCGGGTGGGATTGTCCCAGCCAAATGATCCACTATAATATGTTAAATAATGGTTACAAAGATGAATAAAAAATGAAGAACAAATACAACAAAGCCTATTTGTCTAAAGCAGTCTGCACTCGTCCGACATGTGTAGTATTTGAGAGTAAATTGAAGTGTAGAGGTAGTAGGAGTGTGGAGTTGTCTTGTTAATGAACTCTAGAGTTGTATATATCTCCGATTCAGATTATTTTCCCGTTGCTATCTTCATAGAGAACTTGCCTAAGTTTTAGGAGATAGTTGCTAATTACTCTCCTATTTTTCATGACATGTATTTGACGGGTAGACTAATTCAAACATGTCCCGCACCTATCAAGTGTTCTTCAACTGTTAGCTATGATTCAGTTCCTGTTTGACTGGGTCTTCATGTAATGTTAGGTCGTAGATAACGATTATAGAAGGGGGGTTGAATGTAATCGTATGAAATAATCGAATAAACAAATATAAAACAATCAATATCAGCTTTTATTAACCTTTATAAAAACTGATACAAACTCTCTCAAGAAACTATGAGTTCTTAAGAGCTGCTAGGTTTACAAAAATACTCGTGAAAAGCTATTACTCTCGTAAAACCTATCATGTGTTTATATATGCACACAGCTACACATTCTGTTACATAAGATAATCTACATTAAATTAGATTGATCTTCTTGTCGCTTATCTTCTGTAACAGCTTCGATGAAGTATATCTTCTACAAATCAATCCTTTCCTGAAATCACGGAATAGTATCAATCAATATCTTCTGACTTGTCCTGCCACTGATGATGACATCATCAGACATCAGCTCCTGATGCTCTAAGTACTGATGTTATCTGATCCTGACGCATTCATTAAATCATCATTTTCCAACAATCTCCCCCAATTTATACTTTCTGAAATAAAGCATAAATTCTCTGGATTTAATGATGCCAAAACTTCAATCAAATACTCGTAGGATTAATATAAGGATTTTGCTTCAGATATCCTTCATAATCAGACACTCTTATGAACCCCATGTTCTTCTGAAGAAACTGCTTCATCAACTCATCGTCTTTTTCTAATAACAAGTCAATCATTTTTCTCCTCAGCTTCCTCAGACTTTCATCATCCTTGTCTGTCTGATAAATTGCTACTCTCAGATCTTCAATAGAACTTCTTAACATTCTTTCATCCAGATAGATAAGTTTAACTCTTTCACTATCAGGACTGAAAGATAAATACTCCACTCCCAGAGTCTTCTGAATGAATGCACTCCCTTTCTTCATTTCCACCTCTTGTTCATCCATGTCAATGTATTTAGGAGTATATCCAGTATTTTTCAGATTAAGCCCCATCAAATGAAAATTAATACTGGATTGAATCTTCTTCCTCCACTTCTTTGAACTAGAGAAACATCATCATCCTCTTCAACACTTTGTTCAGTGACTGTCACTTGAGATGGACCTTCAAGAACTTTCATCCCTTTTTCCTTGACAAGACTGGCAGATAATTCAGATGACTTATCTGCATCAGTATTTGATCCTTCTTTGATCACAATACCTTTTTGAGATTCTGAAGGTGATTTGACAGTCCTTGCTCTTCCTCTATCATGACCTCTACCTCTAGACCTATTTCCCCTCTTTTCACTTCTGACAGTTCCTTTCTGTGAATTCAGCATTTCATATTCTATCCTTTGAGCTTCCACCATTTCTTCTACATCCTCATCAGGATACATTTCTTGAAGAAGTTTTCTAGATTTCTGCTCATTGAATGCTTCAAGTCTGGGATCTTTATAGTGCACAGTGTATTCTATTCCATCAATCTTCACAGTCTGATGAAACTTCTTTGCCTGCTCAGCAGTTGTCACTATAACATCATGAGATTGCCTCTTAGAACTAGATCCAGAGACTTGTGTTGACTGTTGTCTTTGACTTTGATTAGACACAGTGATTTTTGTTCTAGCTGCAACATCAGTAAATACCTGTTTCTGACTGGATCCTCCATCAGGAGCATCATCCCTCCTTAGAACCACTAACTCCGAAGAGCATTTGGTTGACACTACTTTCTCCCCCTTTTTGGCATCAGTACCAGCATCAGGAACAAGAGAAGAGATAAGTAAATCCAGCTTAGAATCCATAGATTCAGCCTTTCTCTCCAGAGTTGCAATTCGATGTTCAAGAGAGACATGATCTTTGTGAACACAAGAGAAATCTCTTGTATGGCGCGCATCAGATTTAGCATTCTCAGCCACTACATCAGCAATATTATTTGCATTTGAAGTTCTGACATCAGTAATCTCTTCAAAGATAGCCTTAAGCATGAGAGAAGTACCTTTGAGATGAGCTTGAAGATCTGAACTTTTAATCTCTTTAGAAGCAGTGGCCAAATGACAATGAGCACCAGTAATACCAACAAATGAGGAAGGATCAGTCCAAGAATGATCCCATTGAGCTCTCCAGTGACTAGTCAGAATGTCAGTGGAAGAATCATCAGGATCAGACTTATCAGAACTGGAATGAGAACTGTGAGACTGATCCTGAGACAAAGAAGTTGTAGGAGTATTGGATGTTCCTGCATCAAAATCAGTAATTCCTAGATCTCTCTTTTCTTTTTCAGTGATCTCATCACCGCTCACCAGCACAATATCTGAACTTTTGAGAGTCAGATTTTCCTCACTCAAATGCATAGCATTTGCACTCAGTTCTACCTCTCCTTTTGCCAATTCAGGAGACTGCCTCTCAAAAATTCTGTTTTTCTATAAATCTTTTCTCTCATTCTCACGAAAAAGGCTTAGAGCACTCAGAAACGAAGAAATAAGAGATGGCAGAGAAAAGTGGAGTGCAGTCATACTGACAGGGGATCCCTCAGTCAAGGGTCTGTCAGTATTCATCGTGACACCAGGAGAGTAAACAACCATAGAAGAATCAGGATTAGTCACATTACATGATTCCTCAATATCCAAGGGACGAGAGGACAATGGTTGAATCAAGAGAGCTTGACTGTCTTCACTTGGGCATGCTTCCATACTTTGAATGGAAGGTTCTTGTGGAGCCTGGACAATTTGGACTGCTTCAGTAAAGAGTACTGGAGGTTCTTGTGTGTTCTGTCCTTGAGACTTGTCTTCATCAAAATAAGCAATCATCTCCTCGTCAAAAGTGCCTTCATCCACCCTTTGAGTGGATGGTTCTTGTGTGGCTTGATCTACAGGGACCGCTGGTTCACATTGAGAACCAGGTTCTTGTGTATCCAGATCAAAACTTGGAGCAGAAGATGTTCTGGCTTTAACATTCCTTTTCTTTGTCCTCATAAAACATATCTTCCTTTTCTGACCAGCAGACTCAACAATTTCCTTACTAGCTGCATTTTCCAGTCTTTTGATTCTATCATAAGACATATCAACATGCCGTGCCTATGGAGATACAGGAGGACTGGAGTCAGAAACCTCCACATCTACAGGTGAGGGTTGCACAGGGGATGTGTTAGCATCATTGACAGGTACTGCATCAGCATCAAGTCCGGTATCAGGAGTGAAGGTACTATCCGGAGCAAAACTGACAATAACATCAGTAGCAGAACTGTCATGAAAAGATTTGTGCAGAGCATCAACAGCATCAAAGTGAGAGTAAAGAGTAGACTTCCTTAATATGCGTCTTTTGGGAGACTTTGGTGGATCATGTGCCACATCCATAGGAGATATCTTAAATATCGATGACAGCGGTACATCATCATCATTATCAGTATCATTATCAGAGTCAACAACAGTTGTATGCTTTCTTCGGGAGGCTAATATTTTAGATGCCATACCAACTGATTGATCACCTTGTTTCTCCAGATTTTTCGTGTGGGAGTGTGACAAGATCCTTGATCCTGACGACTGAGAATGTCGCACAGATTTTGCTAACCTTGTATGTTTTACAACTGATTGCTTTTGAGAGCCATCAGAGGTGGGATTTGAGTGTATAGGAATCTATTTAGATTTTGTACTTGGGTTAGATCCAGAGGGGGTAGCACCATCAGACCTCCGAATCAGAGTACTAGGATCCAATCCATAAACAGTAGGAAATCTCTGTCGCAGAAGTTGCCTGACCTGTTAAGGATACACAACATCACCCTGAAACATTTGTTTTCCTTTTAACAATGTACTCCTGAAAGGATCGAGGAGTATTCTGAAAAACAGGCAACAATCGCTCATCTTGAAAAGCAACCTTAGGGCACAAGTATTTAAAAATCAAATGCAGAAAACGACCAAAGTAGACAGTTTCCCGATTCTCATTTATTCTACTTCCTATGGAATCAATAAGCATGCTAGCTATATTAAAGTCAAACCCATAGATTAAAGAATACCCAATGTTTTGTGAGGCTTGAGTGAGAGCATCAAAGTTTGAGCTTTTGTTCATAAAACACTTACCGATGGAATCAAAGAAAAAATTCCATTCTTGACGAAGCTTTGTTCTTACCAGTCTGCCCATTCTGGTCATATCACCATTATAGCCAATTGTGATGAAAAACTCCCTAAGTACAGCCTCCGAAAAGAAGGGAGTAAAGGATGTAGGGCTACCCAGGTGCAAAGCTCTTTGAACAACAGAGGGAGTAACCTCATATAGATCATTCCTATAGGAGAAAGTGAGACCGAGTTGAGTGTTAGAAGTACCTGAAGTGTAGGTTGCAGTACTCCAAATCTGCATCACTGCTTGTGCAGAAATTGCCTTGGGTTCTGTCAGAGAAAATTCAATTGAGCTAGAAGCCAAAAAATCTTGAATGAGATGAAATTCGGATGGGGCTTTCGTCTTATCCAGAATGGCAGAGTAATTGTTGGTGACAAAGAGAACTCCATCATGAGTCAGATTCTTGTTTGTAGAAGATGGGAAATGAGTTGCTGCCATTGTTGAAAGAAAACAAATACAGAGAGAATAATATGGATATTCAACAATGATAAGAGAGTTTAAGAGAAACAAATCTTATGAGTATAGTTAGCAACACAATTTCTCCGAAAAACAAGATTAATGATGACTATTGGACAGATATCGTGTAAAAATGGGCAATCACGATTTCCAAGGACGCATGATGAAAGGGCTATACACAACGGTTGTATATACCAGCGCGTGAAAGACAAGCTTGGGGACACCTGGCACCAACTTATACACTTAAAATATCATTCAATCAGCTATGTTAGATAATAAAAATCAATAATAAAATTATCGATTTAAATATTTCTAAGAGAAAATAATAATAAAGTACGAAGTAGTCCAACAGTCAGAAGAGTAATGACTGTCTTGAAACTCCACACTTTACTATCCCCATAGCTTCGAGCCAAGCATCAGATTAAACCTTTCAGTTGCCCTGTTGTATACTATAAAAGTCTGAGCATTGTAACAACAGTCATTACATATATTCTCAAGAAAAAAGACAATACCATACATCAAATGGCAGGAATCTTCGAATTCATGGACATTGAAGCATTCTTGAATATGAACTGGGAACAACAAGCAAACTATTTAATCGATGAGTTGTTTGTTTTATCATTTCTGAATGATGAAGGTCTCATTGCTGACGATGAGATTGCTGAAGGCCCTATCTCCAATCCCTATGTTCACATCATCCGTCATGGGCCATATGATGTGCCTATCCTTGCAGATGATCTAACTTCGGAGATCTGTCTGTGGCTCTTCCAACAGAGCTACTTGGAGGGTTCTGAGGAGGAACTCTTCTTGGAATCCTGCAAGCTGCAAGAAGGAAAGGGAAAACGAGATGATGATGATGATTCAACATCAGGAGGATGTCAAACTCGTGAAATCCCAGATGGTATTCAGATCCTTGTCCTGGTTAGGAAGGCATTTCTCTGTAATCATAGTGAGTAGGATTCAAGAGAAAGATTAGCTAGACAAATGTATGAGATTGTATGAATGTAAAGTTTGGTTGAATCAATTAATGAAAAAAAAATCCATTGTTTTGCTTTACATTTAACTGCAATTATTTTGATAAATGCATAAACAAGAATCAATTATCAGAACTACAGTCATCAGTATCTCATATTAATTGCAAAGTGAAAGAAAAGATATCACTTTAAACAATAACCCAACCTACTCATCAGTACCACTTGTCATTATCAGTACTTAGCATAATTCCTTCTTATCAGTACTGGTATCAGTATCAATCATCAGTAGCAATATTCAATAGCAACCATCAGTAGCAATATTCAATATCAGCCATCAGTAGCAATATTCAGTATCAGTTATCACAAGTTACTTGCTTGTAATCATACCAAGTTCATTCACAAGTCTAGTGAATACTGCTTCTGCCAGAGGCTTAGTGAAAATATCAGCCAGTTGTTGATCTGTGGGAACGAAATGAAGTTCAATCGTTCCTTCCATTACGTGTTCACGAATAAAGTGATACCTGATACTGATATGCTTGGTCAGCGAGTGTTGGACTGGATTTCCTGTCATGGCAATAGCACTTTGATTATCACAATAAATAGGAATTTTAGAAAAATGCAAACCGTAATCCAACAGTTGATTCTTCATCCATAATATCTGAGCATAGCAGCTTCCTGCAGCTATGTACTCAGCTTCTGCAGTCGAGGTAGAAATTGACTTCTGCTTTTTGCTGAACCATGAAACCAATCGACCACCTAAAAATTGACAGCCACCAGAGGTGCTTTTCCTGTCAATCTTACAACCAGCAAAATCAGCATCAGAGTACCCTATCAGTGTGAAGTCTGATGCTCTGGGATACCACAGACCGAGATTTGGTGTACCTTTAAGATATCGAAATATCCTCTTTACAGCTATCAGATGCGGTTCTCGTGGTTGTGATTGAAATCTTGCACAGAGACATGTTACGAACATGATATCAGGCCTACTAGCAGTGAGATAAAGGAGAGAACCAATCATTCCTCTATAGCTTGTAATATCCACTTCAATTCCTTCCTTAGAGTCAAGTTTGGTGGCAGTAGCCATGGGAGTACTGGCAGGAGCGCTATCTTGCATGTTGAATTTCTTAAGAAAGTTTCTGGTGTACTTTGACTGATTGATAAAAATTCCTTCATCGGTTTGTTTTACCTGTAATCCCAGAAAGTAACTCATCTCTCCCATCATGCTCATCTGATATCTTGACTGCATCAACTTAGCAAATTTCTGACACATTGTAGCATTAGTAGATCCAATGATTATGTCATCTACATATATCTGGACTAAGAGCAAGTCTTTGCCTTTTTGGATATAGAACAAAGTTTTATCAATGGTGCCTCGTGTGAATCCACTATCAAGAAGCAAATGAGTAAGTGTTTCATACCAGGCCCGTGGTGCTTGCTTGAGTCCATACAGAGCTTTATCCAGTCTATACACATGATCTGGATATTTAGGATCAACAAATCCTGGAGGTTGTTCAACATAAACTTCTTCCTCCAATTCTCCATTTAAGAAGGCACTCTTAACATCCATCTGAAAGACCTTGAATTTCATGTGTGCAGCATATGCTAGAAATATTATGATGGCCTCCAATCTGGCAACTGGAGCAAATGTTTCATCGTAATCAATGCCTTCTTGCTGAGAATACCCTTTTGCGACGAGTCTGGCCTTGTTCCTTGTGATTACTCCATCAGAATCAGTTTTGTTTCTGAACACCCATTTAGTTCCCACAATAGATCTATTTTTGGGTCTTGGAACAAGTTTCCAGACTTCATTTCTTTCAAACTCATTGAGTTCTTCTTGCATTGCTGTTACCCAGTCAGCATCTTTCAAAGCATCTTCAATTTTCTTCGGTTCTTCTTGTGAAAGAAAATTGTGAAACAGACACTCATTCTGAGTTGCATGTTTTGTTTGAACACCAGCATCAGGATCTCCAATAATGAGATCAGGAGGATGTGCTTGTGTCCATCTTCTTGCTGAAGGTAACTGAGTTCTTGAACTTGATGCTCCCCCTGCATCAGTGTCTTCCTCAAAAGAGATTTCTTGAGTTGTGTGCAAAACTCCCCCTGTATCAGTGTATTCATAAGATCTACTGGAATTAAAATTTCTCTGATGGACATCTCCTGATGTGCTGTCAGTACTTGCATCAGTACTGTTATCAGTACTTCCATCAGTATTTGTAGAAGAGTTGTTTTCAAGAGATTCATTATTTGTAGTATTATCAGTAGTATTTATGATATCATTAGGCTCCCCCTCAATATCATCACTACTGATTTCAGCTTCTAGTTCGTCTCCAAATATCAATTCTTCATGAGTACCTTCATTTATTCCAGTAATCTTCCTGTCATCAAATGATACATTTACTGAGACATTCACAATCTTAGTTTTCAGATTATATACCTTGAACGCTTTTGTCGTATCAGGATATCCAACAAAAATTCCTTCATATGCTTTTGTTTCAAATTTTCCATGCTGCTCTGGGTGTGATCGTAAAATGAAGCATTTGCACCCAAACACGTGCAAGTGTTTTAAGCTTGGTTTCTTTCCCTGAATCATCTGATATGGGGTATGGCCATGTCTTGTAATCAGAGTACAGTTCTGAGTATAACATGCAGTGTTGACAGCTTCTGCCCAGAAGTAAGTTGGCAGCTTTGCTTCTTCCAGCATTGTTCTTCCAGCTTCAATTAGAGTTCTGTTTTTCCTCTCAACTACTCCATTCTGTTGAGGAGTACCAGGAGCAGAAAATTGTTGTACAATTCCTTTTGATTTGCAGAATTCTTCCATTGTTGAGTTTTTGAACTCAGTTCCATTATCACTTCGAAGAACTTTGACTTTGTTGCTTGATCCGTTCTCCAGCAATTTGACATGCTCTATCAGAATCTCTGGTGTTTCACTCTTTTTATGCAGAAAATATACCCATGTAAATCTTGTATATTCATCAACAATTACTAGAGTATACCTTTTCTTGTTGATAGACATCACATTTACGGGACCAAAAAGATCCAGATGTAGTAGGTGATAAGCTGTGTCTATTGAGTATTCTGATTTACTTTTGAAGCTGATTCTCTTTTGTTTTGACTTTTGACATGAGTCACAGAGTCCATCAGGGAAGTACATCGCTTTTGGGAGACCTCTCACTAAGTCCTTTCTGACTAACTCATTGATGTTATTGAAGTTCAAATGAGAAAGCTTCTTATGCCAGTTCCAACTCTCATCTACTGATGCCTTTGATAGAAGACACGTCAGTTTCCCATCAGTAGCAGACTGTACGTTGGCTTCGTATATGTTACCATGTCTATAACCCGTAAGAATCACCTTTCCATCCTTCTTACTTGTTATTTCACAGCGAGATTCATAAAAATTGACATGATAACCTCTGTATGTAATTTGACTGATGCTCAAGAGATTATGCTTCAGTCCTTCTACTAGAGCTACGTTTTGAATGATGACATTTCCAATCACAATGTTGCCATATCCCAAGGTATGTCCTATATTGCCATCTCCATAGGAAACCTTTGGGTCAGCTTTCTTCTCAAAATCTGACAGCAGGGACTTATTTCCAGTCATATGTCCTGAACATCCACTATCCAGAACTAAAACATTTTTCCTGTTGCCCTACAATCAATATTTCAATCAGTTAGAATTTTTAAGAACCCACACTTGTTGGGTCCTGTTTTTCAATTTCTTGTTAAGATTTGCAGCGGAATTTTTCTTTAAATCATTTTCAACTGAATTATCTCCACTTGAACTTGATTTAACAGAGTTTTTCTTAACATACACATTTTTAGTACATTTCTTATCACTTGAATTTGCACCTTTATTGAATTTAGGAAAAGGAACATAATTATCATGATACAAATTGTGATAACTAGTACATGTGTGAACTGAATGCCATTTGCTACCATAGTGAGAACAAGGATTCTGTGGTTTATAATTAACATTTCTACTCCTAACATCAGAAATAGAAATTTCAACTCTCCTCTTTTTATTCTTCCTGCAATCAATGGCAAGATGATTAGTATTACCACAAGTATGACATGTCTTTCTTGGAGCATTAGGTATACTTATAGTTGTTAGACTTGTCTATTCCTAGTTTTCCATTCCTATGCCTTTTGGAAATCTTCTCATTTTTCTTACCTGTTTCTGCATTAATCTTTTTCTTCAACTTCCCAGAGGAGAGATGTCCTATGTTCTTTTCTTTTGTGATTCTCTTCTTGACAGTTTTAGCATCAGACTTAACAGAAGTTTTAGTGCTGATTTTAGAACAAGATGTACCAGTAGATTTAATTTCTGTAATTGATTTAATTTCTGTATCAGAAACAGTTTCTATTTCTTCATCAGAAATCAATTCAATATTAGAACTTGATCCTTTTTCAAAGATAGAATTCACTTTCATGTCACTAGCAGGAACAAATTTTATGTGAGTGGATAAATTGATATTTTCATCTTCTTTTGCCTTATTCTTCTTATATCCAAGACACTCTTTCCAGTTTCTATCATTTATCAATAAATGAGTTTGTTTACCAGAATGAGTCCACACTCTTATTTGTTCTCGTTCTTTCTTTAACTCTGCTTCTAGGGATTCTATTTTTAACATCTGTTCTATTTCTATTCCTTTAAGTTTGTCACACAAATTTTGAGTATTTTTTAGGATAACTAACTCAGCTTCTAAATACTCATTCCTCTTCTTTGTAACAGCTGCTTCTTCTAAAATTCTGATGTTTTCCTTAGACTGATTATTAAAACTAATGTGCAAGTTTCTAAGAAAGGACTTTAATTCACACATGTTATCAGTATCAAAAGCATAAGCAGTTTTAGGTACCTTTTCAGATGCTTCTTCAATTGCAGCCATCAGTGCATAGTTTGTTTCTTCTTCTTCTTCTTCAGAGTCAGAAGAATCCATCCATCCTTTGTTTGATGTGACAAGCGCCTTTCCAGCAGATTTTCCAACTTTGGGTTTCTTGCATTCAGTTGCATAGTGACCCATCTTGTCACAATTGAAACATTTAATCTTTGAGAGATCAATTTTCTTCTGTCTATTTTTCTTGTCAGAATATTGATCTCCTTTTGACTTCTTTCCATCTTTTCTGAATTTGCTCTGCTTCATTCTTCCGAAACCTTTCACCATCATGGCCATCATCTACACAAGTTCTTTGTCAGAATCATCCTCTGATTCCTCATCAGTACACTCATCAGAATCAGTATCAGTGTCTGACTTTATTACTACATGAGCTTTAGCCTTCATTTTTCCTTGGTGCACACGCCTTTCTTTTGATTCCACTTTCAAGGCCACAAATTTAGGCTTTAATCGTGTTCCTTCCTTTTGCTTGATCTCCAGATCATATGTCTTCAGCATTCCATAAATTTCATCAAGTGTCATCACGTTCATCTTATAAGTGTGCCTTATAAGATTCTGTTGAGTTATCCATTCCATGGGTAAAGATCTTAAAAACTTGACGTTTGAATCTTCAACGTCATACACCTTTCCCACCAGTGACAATTCATTTAGCAAAGTAAGAAATCTATCATAGATATCTGTTATGTCTTCATTATGCTTTGCCTCAAATTGCTCATATTCTTGAATAAGAATACCTCTCCTGTTTTTCTTGATTTCTTCAGTTCCTTGGCATTGAACTTCGAAGGCATCCCATATTTCTTTAGCAGTCTTACACGCAATAACTCTGTTAGATAAGACAATATCTAAACTATTGTGTAAGATATTTCTAACCTTTGCATCTTTGATCATTTCAGCTTTATCTTCAGGCGTCCAATCACCCTTTTTCTTTGTTGCCAGCCCTGCAGGAGTTGTCTCAGTTGCTGCAACTGGTTTTGTTGGGATGAACGGTCCATTGTTTATCCTGTCTATGTAGTCAGGATCTGAAGCTTCAAGATACATAAGCATTCTTACCTTCCATGTTGAAAACTCTGATTTCTTCAACATTGGAATCTTCATGGTTTCATATCTGTTTCCCGACATTTCGATCATTTCTGATTTGATAAATTATCAGTCTGCTCTGATACCAATTGTTAGGTCGTAGATAACTATTATAGAAGGGGGTTGAATGTAATCGTATGAAATAATCGAATAAACAAATAAAAAACAATCAATATCAGCTTTTATTAACCTTTATAAAAACTGATACAAACTCTCTCAAGAAACTATGAGTTCTTAAGAGCTGCTAGGTTTACAAAAATACTCGTGAAAAACTATTACTCTCGTAAAACCTATCATGTGTTTATATATGCACACATCTACACATTCTGTTACATAAGATAATCTACATTAAATTAGATTGATCTTCTTGTCGCTTATCTTCTATAACAGCTTCGATGAAGTATATCTTCTACAAATCAATCCTTTCCTGAAATCACGGAATAGTATCAATCAATATCTTCTGACTTGTCCTGCCACTAATGATGACATCATCAGACGTCAGCTCATGATGCTCCAAGTACTGATGTTATCTGATCCTGACGCATTCATTAAATCATCATTTTCCAACATGTAACTTAGTCAAATATACACGTTATACGTATTTCGTAATTGAAAATATCTTACATGCATGTATATTGAGTCATTAGACGTCAATTGTCTTCATGTCGGGATGTTGTTGTCTTTACTATTCCTTCATGTCGACGTTTAATCTTCCTATCAGTTCAAAGTAGACGAGTAGAAAAATTTGTGCACCAACAGTTCTCATCATCTAACTGTTTAAAATCTAACAGTTCCTAGTACTTTGGTCATCTAGTGACCGGACTACCAGGACCAAAGTTTTGGATAAGACCCTTCTTACGCTTATAATATATAAGGATATAATAGTACTAGTTTAAAACTCGTGCGATTTACGATTTTTTTTTAATAGTTGTTTTTTTATTATTTATGTTTTAATATTTTATTAATTACATTTGTTTGAAAACTTAATAGGCATGTTAAAATATGTAAACTTTTTAAACTAATTAAAAGTATTAAAACATTTTTTAAAATAAATAAGTAAGGGTTTACCCGTGATATTTTTGGAAAAGGAGGGGTTTAGTAACATGTTTTTAGTTGAAAAGGGTAATTGTGTATGATTTTTTTGGGAAAAAGAGAGGATTTAATTAGGAAAAATAGAAAAAATAAAATGTTTTTGTTGAAAAAGGTGGTTTTTTATAAATAGGTTATGTTATTATTGAATAATATTTTTTTTAATAAGTAAGGCTAATTAATTAAAAACACGAAGTACCAAAAAATAGGTACCGTACTGACCAACCTTTTTATGTTTCGTCTTTAATAATATAGTAATATAGTACTTAGTTGAAAAAGGTAATTGCGCGTGATATTATTAGGGAAAATATAAAACATAACGTGTTTTAGTTGAAAAAGGTAGTTGTTTATAAATAGCTAATGTTACTATTTAATTATATTTTTTATAGATAAGTAAAGTTAATTAATTAAAAGCACAAAGTGCCCAAAAACAGGTATCGTACCGACCAAATTTTTGACATTTTGTTTTTAATAAAATAATATAAATAGATTAATCAAAATACTTATGTCTCTTACATGCTTCAATTGCAGTGTGGGGTATCAGATACTCTTGACTCAATGAAGCACTATGGATGGTACTTGTCTGTTAGTAGAGTATCAAACATTTAAACATCTCACCATTGGTAGAGTATTACAGTTCACACCTGATATCTCATCATTCTTAACATAATTTTCGGTCAATCTCCGTTCATGATTTATCATAATATTTAAGCTACACAATAGTTTATCCCCGATGCAGTCATATTATCATCGATGACACGTTACTAAATTGTTGTCGTTAATTTCGGAAATTCTCTCTTTGTTCCTCCCTCCAACTTTCTTCGTTCTTTCTTCTCCAGCACTCTCGACAATATTTCAACACTGGTTTTCAATAAAGTTTGTTTTATTTTTAGAACATATATACATTGGATCAGTAATTTTCTAGGTGATTTACTCTAATTTGAAAAAGTTGTCAGTGGTTGTTCTGTTAAAATTTTGCTATCTTTTTTTTTTTTAAAATTATTAGTTTTTTTTTAAAAAAAATTATCTGCTTTTTTGTTTTAATTTTTGGTCGGTGATTAAGTCGATAATTGTGAGATTCTACATGTTAATAGTGTCATAAATTCTCACAGTGATAATGGTGTATTGATATACCATAATCACTTAAACATAATAATTAATAAATCTGCAATCTAAATTAATTTTATGCATTTTAATATTGTAGTTATCAAATGACAAATAACACAAACAACTTCTCTATGCGAACAATCCTTGAGAAGAACAAGCTAACAGGAACAAATTTCCTCGACTGACATAAGAGTTTGAGGATTGTCCTCAGGCACCACGATGTTAGTCAAATCCCTACCCCTGCTCTTTTGGCTGAGAATGTAACATATGCTGAACATAATGCTTTTTAGAAGCAAATTGATGGTTCGACTGATGATGTTTCATGTCTCATGCTTGCAATTGTGAGTGCTGAGCTTAAGAAACAACATGAGCATATGGATGTTTATGAGATAATTGAGCACCTTCAAAAGATGTTTAAGGTAAAGGCTCGTTAAAAAGGATTTGACAAAAGTAAGGCACTATGCACCCACGAGTAGGAAAAGTGAGATTCGGTTAGACCACATGTTCTAAAGATGATAGGGTATAATGAGTACCTTGAATTTTTGGGTTTCAAGATTGGTCTAGAGACTCATATTGATTTTATCATGCAATCTATGAGCAATAACTATTCTCAATTTGTTATGAACAATGAAATAAATGAGATAGACATAACACTCACTGAATTGTGAAGCACGTTGAGAACTGCTGTAAGCAACATGATAAATGCATGGACTACTCCCATAATGATGGTCAATGTAGGAATGTGAATGGGAAAGGAAAATGGAAAGAAAAGAAGAAAATTCGATCTAATTCTATAGTCAAATTAAAGTCCAATCCCAAATAGGCTTTGAGGCCTAAATGAGGTGTTGTTAAAGAAGACGATTGTCACTTCTGTGGAAAACCGGAAGACTGGAAGTTAAACTGTCATGCTTATTTGGAATATCTAATAAGAAGACCGATGAGGGTCAAGTTTCAGGTATCTGGTTAGAATTGGAGCAAAAGTTGTTGCTCTAGTTGAAAGAACTCGTTACTTAATTTTGCCTACAAGGCTAAGTTTAGAACTTCAAAATTGTAACTATGTGCCTCTAACAACATAAACATTATATTGGTTTCTTGTATGGACAAAGGTTTTTCATTTTACTTAAATAACAATTGTTGTTTATTACATTTAAATGATAAGGTTAATAATGTTGTAAAATTAGTTAACAATTTATATGTTCTCAAATGACTCAAATCAAACATTACCTTTGGCACTGTCATTTAGGAGATATTATGATAAACGCATTTCCAATTTACATAATGATGGATAATTTGATAAGTTTGATTGTGAATCATATGAAGAATGCAAATCTTGGTTTATTTGGCAAAATGACAAAAACGGACCATCAAACGATTAGGACTTATATATGGTGATGTATGTGGTCATATACGTACAATGACAGGAGGTAGGTTTTACTACTTCATAATGCTCACTGATGATGTCAGTAGAGACGGATATGGATATCTTCTGAAGAACAAATCTGAATCTTTTGAAAAGTTCAAAGAATATTAAACTGAAGTAGAAAAAGTTCAAAGAAAGGGGTTTCAGAGAGCTGAAATTGCACTTTGTTAGTCATAGTGCGATGGATGATGAGTCAATCGGATTTTCTAATTATTTTAAGGGGTTATGCCCTAAAAAAGGTTGCATATACACTTAATTGTGTTCCTACTAAATCGGTTCAAAAGACCCCATATGAGGATATGGATTGAGTAACATCATAGCATGTCATTTATGAAAATTTGGAGATGCGGAGCGTTTGTGAAACATTTAATATCCGACAAGCTAGGACCGAAATCAGATAAATGTGATTTTATGGGATACCCAATAGAAACTAAAGGGTATTACTTCTATAATCCAGAGAATAAAATGTTTGTTGCTCGGACTATTGTATTTCTTTAGAGAGAACTGCTTTCTAAGAGAAACAGTGGGAGGATAATAGATCTCGATGAGGATCAAGAACCACGAGACAACATTGAACTCTGGAACAAGAGCAGAATGTACAAGAAAATTTTAATGACAACATTGCTCAAGAAACACAGGTTGTTTGTAGGACTTGTAGGATTCACCATGAGCCCGAGAGATATTATGGATTTCTCTTGACTCAAGATGGTGATGTAATGCTTGTGGTTGATGATGAGCCTCTTACCTACCAAGACGCTATGAACATTCCAAACTCTAAGGGTTGGCTAGATGCCATGAAATCTAAGATGGATTCCATGTATTAAAAACCAAGTATGGACTTTGGTTGATCCACCTAACGGGGTAAAACTTATAGGGTACAAGTGGGTTTTCAAGAAGAAAATTGACATGGATGGTAATGTATAGACCTATTAGGAACGAGTGGTGGCGAAAGGTTTAAATCAAGTTCATAGTATTGACTATGATGAAACTTTCTCACTAGTGGTAATGGTCTAGTCCATCAGGATTTTGTTTGCTTACTATAACTATGAAATATGGCAAATGGATGTCAAGACTACTTTCTTGAATGGGAGCCTTGAAGAGGATGTGTACATGACACAACCTGAAGGTTTTGTAGATCCAAGTTTTGCTAAAATGGTTTATAAGATATGTCGATCCATTTATGGATTAAAGTAAGCCTCGATGAGATGGAATATATGTTTTGAGGAAACGGTCAAGTAGTTTGGCTCTATTCAAAATGAAGATGAACCGTGTGTTTACAAGAAGGTTAGTGGGAGCCATGTGGCATTCCTAGTATTATATGTAGATGATATATTACAAATAAGGAATGACATTCTTCTTCAACAGACTATTAAGACTTGGTGGAGAAATAGTTTCTCAATGAAAGACTTAGGAGATGTGTCATATATCTCAGGGATCAGGATCTATAGAGATAGATCAAGAAGATTAATCGGCTTAAGTTAGAGTACATTAACAAAATATTGCACCATTTTTGGATGCAAGAGGCTAAAGGGGATATGTCCTAATGTCTCATGGGATAATGATCTCAAAGGATATTTGTCCTAAATCATTGGATGATAAGGTCTGTATGAGTAAAGTTCCATATTCTTCGGCAATTGGTTCTATAATGTATACAATGATATGTACTCGTCATCATGTCTCGTATGCATTAAGCATGACGAGCAGGTACCGGTCTAATCCAAGTGATGGTCACTGGATGGGAATCAAGAATATTCTTAAGTACCTGAAGAGGACTGAAGACTCATTCGTAGTATATGGAGGAGATGAGAAGCTAGATGTAAAATGTTACACTGATGCTTGTTTCAAGATAGACAGGACGGTTCTTTATCTTAGTCTGGATTTGTGTTTTGTCTAAATAGATGTGTTGTAAGCTGGAATAGTTCACATCAAGAACCTTAAATGATTCTATAATCGAGGCTGAGTATATTGATGTTTGCGAAGCGGCCAAGGAGGCTGTTTGGGCATGTCCTTAGACGATATCACCTTATTAATGAGATTAATGATAGAGGAGATATACATATATGTAAAGTGCATATTATTGAAAATATTGCAGAACCACTGACTAAGGCTTTGTCGCAGTAGAAACACGAAAGTCACACTAGTTCCATGAGTATCGGATACTTGGGTAATTGTCTCTAGTGCAAGTGGGAGATTGTTAGTATTTGTGCTCCAGAGACAATACTTTTATGTTTTAGGGAAAATATTTTATTATTATAAATTATGTTTTATTGATTATTATTATTTATTTATTATGTCTTTATTTACTCCGCTACAAATGTTAGCATAATAAATGTCCTTGGAATTAATGATACGTCTTCTATATCTTTAAATACGTGACTTAAAAATGAGATTATATGAATAGTATTTTTATTCCTAAATCTCCCTAGTTGATTGTTATTATTTAAGGACAATAATAATACATAGAGACTAGAATGTTTGTTGACTGATGACCACATCTCATTGGTCATAGGTATGGTGATACTAAAGTCATAACATAGGTGCATGTAAGAGTACATGACACTGGATTTACCCGCCGTGAGATTCTACATGTTAATAGTGTCATAAGTAATTCACACAGTGATAATGGTGTAATGATCCTTAGACCTGAAATCATTATATTTCTATACGAGAATTAATATAATTTGATTACATTAGAAGTTACCTTTGACCGGGTGATGATAAAAGTGGACATTGGGTATATTATGAATCGTATGAGAAATATGAATGATCTAGATGGGATTTAACCCTCCTAATTTTAGGAGCGATATTATTGGCCAAGCTTTGGATCTCCATTAATCTTCCATTGATGTACTGTTAAAGCTTCTTAAGGTATTTGTTCTTAATCTCCGAATTAAATCTTTTGTTATTCGCATGGATCCTGCGGAGGGTTTCAAATTTTGGTTTATTTTCACGTTTTTCCGTTGCATTTATGTGCTCAAAACCCTTTAAATAGCAGTAGTGGTAGTGTGACGGCAACGACAAGGGTGATAGTAAATAACGGTTGTAATAATTTTTTGATTAATTATGATGATTTTTGTTTATATTTGGTGATTTAAGTACTATGATAGTGTTTTACAAAAATGATTAGGGGTGGTGGCTAAAAGTGGTGGTCGAAATTGGTAGCAGTGTAATTATATGACTGAGTGATAATTTATTTTTAAAATTTGGTGAGTTACATGTTCAAAAGCGGTGATGTTGAGTTATGTCGTGAACGTCAGAGACTGTACTTCAAGTGGTGGGTAGTAGTAGGCCGATTTTTGCCGATAAATTAGAAAAAAGATTAACATATCTATAAGATTAATGAGCGGTGAGAAGAACTATTACATAAATGAAGTGGAGTTTACACATAGTCTGGATAAGAATTATTACATAAATATTTACATAACACACATATACAGAACTTCACTATAAACCACTCTTAACCCAAAAACTAGAAATTTGACATAATCACTAAATTACATACAAGTATAAAAATAATTTATATATTAACACTTTTTGGGCGATCACTAAATTACATATAAATAATCACTAAATTACAGTCAATCACTAAATTACATGTTGCCCAGTAATAAACAATTGTAGAAGGGGGGTTGAATACAATTGTATAAGATTCTCGACTTATCAAAGTATATATCACAGATATGAAAGAATAATAACAGCTTTATTAATTCTGATATAAAACTGTTACAAACTCTCTCAAGAAATTCTGATGTTCTTGAGAGCTTCTAGGTTACAAAGATACTCGTGTGTTTTATCGATTTTCTTCTCTTTAAAATCGAAACTTAAAACTGTGTTTATATACTACACAGCTTCTCTATCAATTGCATGATAAGTTCTAATCAATTACAAAGATTGAAACCTATCCTATATTGATAGCTTCATTACTATAAATAAGGAACCGACAAAATAAGATTCCTTATTTAACTAGACTCCAAATATAACTCGAAATAGAAATCCTGATCAGCTTCCAGTTCTGATGATCAATCCTGATCCCAGTCCTGATGTAGATATCCTGATGACAATCCTGATACTGACGCTTGATCAAATATTGATGACCATGTTGTACTGATGATGTCAGAAATCCTGATCAGTTGAGTCTAGATCTTGACGATCATTGAATCCTGATCTAACAATCTCCCCCAATCTTATACTTTGTGAAATAAAGTATAGATTCCTAGATTCAATGATGTCAAAAACATATTTACAAAATGTACAAATATTTAAAGCAGCAAGTTATCTGTTTAAATTCTTTGATAGAACAGATTCATCTTCAAGAAGTTGGATAACAAATTTTCTTCTTTTTCTTCAAGAATTTGAATCAGTCTTTCCTTAAGATTTCTGAGTTCTTCATCTTCCTCATTAATCTGGTAGATAGCTGCTCTGAGATTTTGTATGGAGCTTCTCTGAAGACTGTGCTCTTCAAACAAAAGATAAGCAATTTCCTTCCCATCAGGATTGAGAGTAAGTTGAGTCATGCCAAAAGTCACTTCTTTAACAGCAGTGCCCCTTTGCATTTCCACATCTTGACCTCTTTGATTTAAGTACATGGGAGTATAATCACCATTGAAATTTCTGTTTCCATCCAGTCTTCTTCTTATTGTTGACAAGATCATGTCACTCCACACTTTGCACACTTCATTCTTCCATCTTAACATATAATGAACATATTTCAGTTCCTTTGTAGTTTTCACCAACAAGTCTTGAATGGATAGAATCTTCACAGAACCATCTCTCATAAAATACAGAAGCTTTTCTTTCTTTTCAGAACCATCATGACAATCTATTACTATATCAACAGATAATAAATTGTTCAGATTTTCAGAAGTTAAAATACCTCCAATTTCAGTCAAGACATAAGGATCAACATGACGTGTATTCAGATATTCAGCATCCCTGTGTCCAATACCTCCTCTTGAATTATTTGCCATTTGCCTCAAATTTGAGAACATTTGAAACTAGAGTGTTTTTGATCTAACTGACTCAGAAAAATCAGCAACACTTGAGGTACTTGTGACAATTCTCCCAGACTGAAAATTGATAGGTCTATCACACCTAAGTGTGTCAATGTGTTTCCACTTCTTATCTTTTTCCTTCTCATAAGCATAGCTTCTTTCTATTTGAGGTTCTTGTCTGCTTGGATTTCTCCACAACCTTTTGTTTGAGAGTTTAAGCCTATGTACATAGAGATTGAAATCTCTATTTGTTATTCTTGTGATTTCTCTTCTTCTGGCTTCTTCTTCTTCATATACTTCCTTGTTGTGAGAATCCACCACAGTAGAAAGTATTAACAGATCAACCTCTTGTAGAATATCAGATTCATCAGGATCTTGAACTGTGTCAGGAACGGTATCAGGATTAGAATCTTCAATTTGATTTGTATTACTGAGAGTTGATTTTCTTGTTTTTCTTCTCAATTCTGGTTCTTCTTCAACATTTCCATCATCACCAAAAGTAGACCTGTCAGGAACTACTAGAGTTTGAGTAGGTTCAGGAATTTCTTCAATCCTTAATCCTCTAGACCTTGTTTGTCTAGGCATAATTGGAGTTGATGAGCTTCTTCTACCTCTTTGAGCACTTCTTCTACCTCTGCCTCCTCTACCTCTAGCAGGAGCAGGATTCTTGAAACTCTCCATCATTTCTCTTTGAGCATTTAAAAACTCTTCTTGTGAGAGATCAGGATATTCTTCAGTAACAGTAGATAGTGCCTTTCTAGCAAATAACTGTTGTACCCTCTTATCAGTATGATAAAGAGTCACAACATCACCTTTCTTTGTTTTGAACTTCTGGAATAGGTTTACAGCATCTTCAGGATTTTCAATGATTACATCTTCATCACCCTCAGGAATTGTAGAAAGTGTATGTCCATGACCAGGCGTCAGGATTTGATCAGTCATCAGGATTTGATCACCTGTCAGGATTTGTTCTTCCGTCAGGATCTGAGATTGTACCAATGTTCTCACTGTCCTTACTCCAGAATCAGAAACATGAGTTGACTGCGTTGTTTGACTTTGAGAAGTTTGAATAGTCTTCATAACAGCAACATCAGAGGTTTCTCCTTGTATAACTTTGTCACCGCCATCATTTCCAGTATCATCATCATTATTCCTTAATACTAGATCAGGTGTACATTTTGTAGAACTTACCTTCTCCCCCTTTTTGACATCAGCATTTGACAATATATTCAAAATTAAGGCAAGAGAGGTTTGAATATCAGTTACCTTAGAATCAAGTGAATCAATTCTACTGTTGATGGAGGTTTGTTCAGTAATGACTGACTTGACTTGGGATTCCACTATTCTTAGTTGAAGAGCAGTAGGCACCTTTGTGAAGTTTTGAAAAACGTCAGTCCTTACTAATTCTGTAGCAGCCTTGATAGAATCAATTTCTTGTTTGAGGCCTTTTGATAAAAGAGTAGTTGCCTTCAAATGATTCTTCAAATCTTGATTCTCAATTAATTTCACTGCATCATAGGCATGATCCAAAGCATATGGATAACTAACAGACTCAGAAGATCTGTACCATGAATTGTTCCATTCATATTGTCTAAGTGCCTCAGCAGGAGAAATTTCAGAAGGAACAGAAAAGTCTTGTCTGAGATCTTTTCCAGTAGAAGCCTTTCCAGCCATGAATGTGCTTGATGAACCAAAGTTGGTTCCAAGACTAGCTTTGATTGTTGTAGCAAGCTGATCCTTCTCGTCATTATTATCATCATCACTATCATCACTATCATCAGCATCAGAATCAAGAGTAACATCAGGATCAGGAATTGCAATACCTTTTAGCTTATCCTGAGATGTTGTGATAGACTCTGTCATTGGTCTTGAGCTTAGTGGCTGTATCAGGATTGGCTTATCAGTAGCACCACTAGCGTCAGGATGAGATAAGCTTGCATCAGGATTTTATACTGATGGTTCTTGTGTAGCATGAGGTTCTGAAGCTGCTTTAACACTTTGAGTTAAAGGTTCTTGTGTACTTCCCTCATTGACAGTGTCCTCGACCATTCTTTCATTTTCACTAGAAATCCCTTGAGCATTGTCAGGAAATTTCTCAGAAGCTGTAGCTTTGCCTGCATCTTTAGATGGTTCTTGTGTGGATGGAATGTTGATGTCTTCATTCTCCCTTTGAGAAAATGGTTCTTGTGTGACCATTCCAATAGCTAAGCCTTCACCCAAACTTTGATTGAGTGGTTCTTGTGTGGAAGGATCTTCAGTAGCTGCTGAATCACATTGAGATTCAGGTTCTTGTGGACTTGATCCTTTCAGCTTCTTCTGTCTCTGAGAGACCTGTTTCTCTGCTTTCCTTTTCTTCTCCAATGGATGTAGAAACCCAAGATTGGAAGCAGCAGCACCATACTTCTCCCATGAAATATCAACATGTCTTGTAGTAGGAGAGGATTTGCCTGGAGAGTCTGAAACAGAGACAACTTTTGTTGGAGTGACATCAGGAGTACCAACGTCAAGATTAGCTTGAGCATCAGGATTTGACTGCTCATCAGGAATTGATAGATCCTGACCATCAGTAGTCTGTGTCTCCAAAGGAATATGATACCTACTTTTAGATAATTTCCTTTTCTTCTGTGGCTTAGATGATGGTGCCACAGCTTCAATAGCAGTATCAGCAACTTCCTTGATTATCTTAAATTTAGAGGAAATTGGCATGTCATCATCAGAATCAGATTCATCCCTTAATACCAATTTTCTCTTCACAGAAACAGCCTCAATCACCTTCTCAGCTTTCTTCTGAACCAGGACCCCTTGTACACCCCCTTGTTTCTTCTTTTTAGTGAGTGGTGTAGAGGAAAAATCCTTTGAACCTGATTGCCTTCCAGACACATCAGTTCTAGCTGATTTCTTTGATTTTACAACTAAAGTCTTTTGAGAGACAATAGAGGTGGATGTTAATTGTTTAGACTGTTTAGGTGGCATGCTCGGGTCAGGAACAAGGTGTAATGGACCTTGCCCCATAGCATTAGAAATTAAACCATAACGAGTAGACATTTTCTGATGCAAGAAAAGCCTGACCTCATCAGGAATAAAGGCATTGCCAATAAAACCATTTGCCTTATCAGGATTAAAAAAAAATCCGATATGAAGTGAGACTAAAATTTCATTTAAGAAAACAAAATTTTATTTCAATAACCCTGAAAAATGTTTTTTTTAATAAAAAATCACCAAATTATGGTGTAGAACCCACTGAAACATTCTTACCATTTAACAAGGCAAAATAGTCATTGAAAACTGAACCGTCTCCTCGAGAAAGAGCAAATTACCTGCAGTCTTAAATAATCTCTATAAGAGAAAAGAGAATGTTAAACAGTATTATCATTTATCATCAAAAATACAAAAACCCTCTCCACAGAGAAAAAATCTTACGCAAACCTTTCATATTCTTCTTTTCTCCATGGCTGCTAACAATCAACCAAACGACTTACCAGTTGAAGAACTTGATTTAATTTGGCAAGAGATGCAGGAGGCCCTTGATGAAATCGCAGAGCATGAAGAACCACAACCTGTTCCTGACCCTCAGGAACATGAGGCCTTTGTGAATGCAATGGCTGATGTGCTTCTTCATAACTTCCATCAGGCAAACCCTGATTGGAATCCTCTTGAAAATCTTATCATTGTCGATGAAGAGGACGAAGATGAAGATGATGATAACGATGAGGAGCTCGAGCGAGAGCTTGAGAGAAGAAGAAAGAAAATCCTTGATGCTTGTATGTCATGCAAGGTGGAGGCATGGAAGAGTCACGGTGGTCACGGTGACGATCCGCCTTCAAGTGCATCTCCTCCCCTTCTTGTTCTTTAAGGATGGAACAAAGGTAGAGAAATAGAGTAGGAAAAAAAACTGTAATTTCCTTTTTCATTTGTAAAAATCTTCAAGTATCAATGAAAGTGAACTTGTTTCTCTATTATTCATCTTCTTTGTTTTCCTGTACAAATTGTTAGCAACATTGCATTTGACATTTAAAATTATGAATAGTAATCCTGAGAAAAAAATTGAATTGAGATTGAAAATTAAAACTTAATACTTAATCAAAGACTAAGTATAAATTTTATTTTCCAGAGACTACCAGCAATGTTGATGTCAAATTGTCTTAGAACCTCTGGTTTTCACACCAGCTTCAGGATCTCCAATTATCAAATCAGGAGTATGACTTGCAGTCCATTTCCTTGCTGGTGGTAAGTCATTTCTTGATGTAGATACTCCCCCTGGATTGGTGTTATCTTTATTAGAAGAATTTGTTCCATTAGAAGCTCCCCCTGAATTGTTACTATCTCCTCCTGATGGATTATCAGGATTGTCACTTGAATCAGTATCTGAAGTACTTTGTCCTGATGATTGAATAGACTCAGAATTTGTAGCAGTTTACTGTTGCTCCCCCTCAACATTTGCACTACTCAATGAATCATCATTATTTGCATCATCAGTATTAGCACCATCAGGAATTGGTGTGTCATCAGGATTTGATGGATCATCAGAATTTGGTGACCCATCAGTATCTGATGAATTGACAGGATCTGATTCATTTTCTTCAGGTTCCTTGGTAACTTCATTTTCAAAAACCAATCTATCATGTGAGTCTTCATTCAATCCAATTATCTTCTTATCATCAAAAGATACGTGTATTGACTCCATGACAGTTCTTGTTCTCAAGTTAAAAACTCTAAAGGCTCTTGATGCAGGATAGCCTATGAAAATTCCCTCATCAGCCTTTGTTTCAAACTTTCCTAGCTGTTCAGGATGAGTTCTGAGAACAAAACATTTACAGCCAAACACATGCAGATGCTTCAAACTTGGTTTCTTCTCCTTGAGAGATTGATAAGGAGTAACACCATGTCTGTTTATCAAGGTGAGATTTTGAGTATAGCATGCTGTGTTGACTGCTTCTGCCCAGAAATATGTAGGTAATTTAGCTTCTTCCAACATAGTTCTGCCAGCTTCAATAAGAGTTCTATTTTTCCTTTCAACTACTCCATTTTGCTGAGGTGTGCTAAGAGCAGAGAATTGTTGAATAATTCCTTTGTATTTGCAGAACTCTTCCATCTTTGAATTCTTGAATTCAGTACCATTATCACTCCTCAGTATCTTGACTTTATACTTTGTGGTTGTCTCAATCATCCTCATATGATCCAACAGTATTTCAGGAGTTTCATCTTTTATGTGCAGAAAATACACCCATGGGAATCTAGAATATTCATCAACAATTACAAGAGTGTACCTTTTCTTACTGATGGACATAATGTTGACTGGTCCAAATAGATCAAGATGCAGCATGTGATATGGTTCTTCAATAGAGGATTCTGATTTACTCTGGAATGATGTCCTTCTTTGTTTAGCCTTTTGACAAGCATCACAGAGTCCATCAGGAGTATACAAAGCTTTAGGTAATCCTCTCACTAAATCTTTCTTAACCAACTCATTGATATTGCTGAAGTTGAGATGAGAAAGCTTCTTGTGCCAATTCCAACTTTCATCTACTGATGCTTTACTGATAAGACATGTAGGAGAGCCATCAGTGTTTGAGAGAATGTTGGCTTCATATATGTTACCATGCATGTAGCCAGTCAGTGCTATCTTTCCTGTTTCTTTGCTGACTACTTCACAATGTGTGGAATAGAAAATGACATGATAACCTCTGTCAGTGATTTGACTAATACTCAACAGGTTGTCTTTTAGTCCCTTCACTAGAGCTACTTTCTCAATGATGACATTTCCAATGATTATATTGCCATATCCCAATGTTTGTCCAATGTTGCCATCTCCATAAGACATAGTTGGGCCAGCTTTTTCCTCATATTCTGATAACAGGGCCTTGTTTCCAGTCATGTGAACAGAACATCCACTATCCATGACTAACACATTTTTCCTTTTTCCCTGCAATCAGAATAGAAACACACTAGTTAGAACATTTAGGAACCCACACATGTTGGGTTCCTTTTCCATGCAATTTATTAATTTTAGCAGCAGAAGACTTTCTGACTTTAGCAGTCCTGACAGGATTAACTCCATCAGGATTTGCTTTGTCAGTATCAGTATTAACAAAAGCATGCTTCACTGTGACATTCTTAAGGCTACCAGACTTTGTACTTTTATCAAACTTAGGCAATGGATCATAAAAGTTATAGTACAAATCATGGTATTCTTCACATGTATAAATAGAATGCCATTTACTACCACAATGAAAACAGGAATTCTGTGGTTTATAAAATACTGATCTACTCCTGACATCAGAAATAGAAATTTCAGTACTTTTCTTTAAACTCTTTTTACAATCAATGGCAAGATGATTAGAGTTACCACAGGTAAAACAACATTTTCTAGGTGCATTTGGGATATATTTATAACCATTCTCTTTATTAATCCCAATTTTACCATTCATGTTTCTCTTAACAGTAGCTTCCTTCTTCTTATCTGTAACTTCACAGATCTTATCCTTGAGTTGTTTCTGAGACAGTAAACCTACATTCTTAGTATCTTTACTCATGACAGGTTTAGACTTAATAAGTTTAACACTTTGAACAGAAGAAGATCCCTTTTCAAAAGTTGAATTGGAATCCTTACCAAAAACAAAATTAACAGGAGTAATCTTAGATTTGGTTTTGTCTATAACATGTCTATAGGTTTTTGGACTCACTGTCTCATCAACAACAATTTTCTCTTTCAATTTCTTATCTTCATCTGACTTATACCCTAGACACTCTTTCCAATTCTTAGAGGTATTAATCTCATGAAATTTTCTACCAGAGTCTGTCCAGGTTCTAATTTTCTCATTAGCATATTCAAGTTCCTTTTCAAGAGCAGTACATTTAAGTTTCATCTCTAAGTACATGTGTTTAGCATTATCACATTCTATCTGTACTTTTTGCATGCGAGAAAATTCAGCTTCTAAATGCTGATTCCTTTTCCTAAGTTCAGACATCTCAGATAAGATTCTAGTATTTTCAGCAGTTTGACTTCTAAAGCTAATATGCAATGACTTTAGAAAACTTCTTAACTCAGAAGCATTATCAGTATCAAAATCAAAGACAATATTTAGTACCTTATCATCAGGAATATCAGTTTCATCAGTATTGGCCATTAGGGCATAGTTGACCACCTAAGTATCGGATTCTGAGGAAGAGTCCATCCAATCCTTGCTTGATGTGATGAGTGCCTTTGTCTTCTTGCATTCACTAGCAAAGTGTCCCATACCATTACACTTGTAGCATCTAACCTTTGACTTGTCAAATTTGCTACCCTTGCTGTCCTTTTTGACATACTTGTCTTTGTCTGCATTGAAGGTCTTTTTCTGGAAGTTGCCTTGTCTTCTAGCCTTCCTGAACTTCATCTTTTTGAAGCCTCTGACAATCATAGTGTTAGGCCGAATACACAATATATATAATCAATATTAATATGATAATAACACTCAAGAACACTGTTTATGAATCAATAACTGAATTATATAAAATAACTCTTCTCTCAGTGATGTTAAAGAATCACAGAGAGCTGCTAGGTTACAAGAATAATATTCAGTATTCGCATTCCTTTTAGGGTTAACCTATCTGTGTTTATATAATACACAGTTACATAATCAATCTCTAATTGATATTCCTATAAATCAGCTATACATGTTATATCAAATTAGGATTGCTTCTGTCTTCTATTCCGTTTCCTTAACTGTCTCAATATGTCTTGCTTCTTTCTATCTTCAAGATATATTGCTTCTAGAATCTTCAAGTCAGCACCGACAGTTAATAAACTCTTTACCCCGTCAGACTTTAACAAACTCTGACTGGCTTCTGATAAACTCCGATTAACACCTGGTACTTAAACACTGATGAGCAAACGTCAGCAATTATATTTAACAATCTCCCCCAACTTGTTCATACTAAAATGTACAAGTTAAAAAGATAATTGATGATGTCAAAACTTATAACAAATGCAGTGTTTAAAATATAACAGAGTTTAACTTTAACTTAGAACAGAAAACTTTAAAAACTTACAGTCAGACTTTACTTGATTTCTTCAATATCAGGCACTGTCCTGAGATAATCGATGAGAAGTCTCCTTTCAGCCTTTTCAAGCTCTTCCACCATAATTTCCTTCAATTCTTTATACTCTGGATCACTTTCTCCAGTCTGGTAGATAGCAGCTCTCAGAGAATAAATGCTGTTCTTCCTCATTTCATTCCCTAGCTGAATATAATATGATTTGTCTGACTCCAAATTGAATTCCAAGACTTTAATACCCAGTGTTGTCTTGAATTTAGCACTGTTTCTCTTCTTCTCAACAATCTTTCCATGAGCATCTCTGTACTTAGGAATATATGCACTAGAAACACCTCCTCCAAGAAGCACTTTAGATTTCATCATTCTATCTTTTAGGACAAGAGCAGCATCATGAGTACTTTTGTTTTTGATTTTGAGAAGGTATAAAACATACTCAAGCTCTTCCCATAGCTTCAACTGAACATCAGCTTCTCCTACTCTGTAAAATCTTCCATCAGACATAAAATATAACAGAAACTCTTTCTTTAATCCTTTATGATAGACCATCTGAACAGATTCTAGTTTATCAAGGCTCTCTTGAGATACCCCAATACCAGCTTCTGCCAGTGATGTTTGATCTAAAGGTCTATTATTTATTCTCTTTTCCCTGTGTGAACCTAAACCAGACTTGTAATAAGATTCTTTTCCAAGTACTGTCCTGGTTTGAGAAAAATTCACAGGTTCTAGTGTCAGAGTTTCAGAAAGTACAGGTCTTAAGAAACCTTTGAGTTGTGGAGCTAGCTGAGTTTGTACAACTTGAGCCTTGTCAGAGGTTGTCACAACTTTAGTAGAAATATCAACATGAGAAACGTCAGAGGTTGATTTGTTTATCCTTGATTCAACTTGAGCAACGTCAGAGGTTGAATAATTCTTCTTTGGTAACTATCCTTCTTCTACCAGTATACCCTTTCCTTTATCAGTATTTGCAATCACAGGTCTCCTTGTGTATTGTATACTCTGTTGAGTATATTCTTTAATAGAAATTCCAATTTCTTTCTTTCTAGGAGCCTTTACTGATTTCTTCCTATAAGTTCCAGAAGCAACTTTCTTTTTATGTTCTTCAGACAGCATCTTCATTTCTGCTTCCAAATCCTCAACTGTCACTTCACCATCATGCTCATCTAAAAACAGCTTGGCTGCAATCTCTTCATCAGTTATTGGATTAGCTGAAATCACTAGACTCTTAAGTCTTGAAGAAGATTGAGCATGAGTACCAGAACCAGTAGCACCAGAGTTTATCATATCAGAGTTTGTCTGTCTAGCAGAGTTTGACCTCAGTCGCCCTTGCTCTTGAGAAGTCTTTGACCTTTTCTCTGTTTCCCTGCTTCCACCATCATTTGAATCATCCATCCGTCTCAAGGTTGGAGTCCTTTTGCATTTGTCTTTAGATATCTTCTCCCCCTTTTTGACATCATCAGGAATAAAAACTGATGTCAGCAACTCTAGTGATGCAGCAATAGAAGTTAGTTGTGAAGACATAACAGTCTGATTGCTTTCAACATTTGTAAGCCTCTTCTTGATCTCCTCCTGATCCTTTTGCATAGATGAAAACTGAGCTCTATCCTTCCTCAATGCCAACTCCTTAATAGCAATATCATTACTCAATCCAAGAACAACCTTGTGAGTCTCATCAAAGCGGTTGTGCAGTTACTTGACTTGAACAATAGTAGCCTTAAAATGAGATAATAACTCAGGATTAGTAATCTCTGTAGCAGTCCTATGTACAAAATCAGCAGCCCGTTGAGTAGAGAAAATGCAGTCTGCTCCTGACCAGTTAGCATAATGCATTTCCCTGAAATGATCTTCAGTTGCATTTTGATTTGCTTTGATAGACTCTGCTGTAGGATCTCTTAGAAAAGGGATTGACTCATCAGAGTCTGAAAGCTCAACATTATCAGCATTGATCCCAGAGTTTGCATGATCAGCATTATCAGAAATAACTCTAGCTTCATTAGCATTTTCCTCTAACTGCTCTGCAGCTTCTTCATTAGCATTGTCTGCAGTAACCTCAGCATTTAGCTGTGCAGCTTTAGGAATCTCAGAGTTTACAAGAACCTCTTCTGTTTGAACAGCAGGCTCTGTCAAAATCTCTGCCATAGCTTCATCAAATTTCTCTACAGCAGCTTCAGGAATTATCTGAGCAGTTTCCACTACCTGATCAACCTCCTCACCCTTTTCTGGAATTAAATTATGGACAGAAAGAATTTCTGTATGAGTTGCAATTGACTCATCTAATATCTGGGTGGGTTGATCAGCTGTCACATCCTCAGTATCACAAACACTGATACTAGGATGTGCTTCAACATTAAAATCTTGTTGCTCAAAAATTTCAGCCTCTCTATCAGCATTTGCTAAGTTAGGCATAGAGGCTGCTTCAACATTTTCATTAGCCTCCTGAACAATAATCTCAGGAGCTTCAGTTTCCATAAAAACCTTGTCCTCAGCATCAACATTTACAACAAGCTCCTCAGCAACAATTTCAGGAGCTTCATGCTGGACAGCTTCATCCACATTATCAAAAAGATAATTGGCTACAAGTCTTCTTTTTCTCTTGTGAAGAGTTTCATTGTCAAGATCATCTTCATTATCAGCTTTTGATCTATTTGCTCTTCTCTTCTTATAATGACCCTTAGGTTCATCATTAGACTTAGACACACCTACATCAGTAGATGGTCTCACAGACCTTGCAGGTTTAGTACCAATGTGTTTAGTCCTACCACTGGATTTAGTCTTTGTAGATGTAGGAAGCTCTGTTTGTAAAGGCTCAGGTTGAGAATCTGATTGAGCTTGAGTAGGTGGATTAACCTGATCATTTATAAATTGTTGCACAGAGGCAGGTAGCAACAATTCTCCAACAACTCCTTTCTTAACATCCTTATTGATGAGATCAGAGAATATCCTCTTATGTAATTTAAAACAAGAAACATCTTCTTCAATTACATCTACTCCTTCAACACAGTAAGAAAATAAAATCTGACAGAATCTAGAAAAATAGACTACTCCTCTATTCTCTGTCATTTTCTCCCCTAAGTTATTCAAGACAAGTCGTGCAAAATCAAAATGATTATCATATAATAAAGAGTACCCGATTTGCAGACTGTCCGTGGGAATAGCATCCCAGTTTGTGCATTTCTTTCCAAAAGTTCTTGTAATGCAATCAAAGAAGAAGCTCCACTCCTTCCTTAAGAACGGTCTTTTCAACTGTCCAATCTTGTTCAAGGGTCCAGAATACCCAATCTCTCGCATCATCCTTATCAAATCATCATCACCCATGCCAATAGTGTATGATGAAAACTCAGGAAACCTCATTGCATCGCGAATGGTTCCAGCAGTAATTACATACTCTGTTTCTTCGAACTCAAAGATTATAGATGGATTCCCAGTTTCACCACCATCATCATACATCCCAGACTCCCAGAATGCCTTGATTTGTAACCCAGAAAGTTTTGCTGGTTCAACTAAAGCACGCCCAATCGCTGATTTAGCAAGAAAGTCTTGAATCATATGAAAAGCTTCTGGTGCATTGGCAGTGTTTAGTGGTGCTGCATAGTTATTTGGAACAAATTCTAATCCAGACGAAACAAAAGTTGTAGTCGCCATTAGTAGATTTGAAAGAAATCAAAGAAACTGATGCAAAAGCTTCAAAAGAGTTTGTAAGTAGGAAAGTGTTTGTGAATATGTGTGTGTGTAAATTGAAGTAAGATGTGAAAAGTTTGGACGTATGTGTGTGTATTGTATTAATATGAAATTCAAAATTAAAAACTGAACAGTTTTTAATCATTAATACACAACTGTCTTACTCCTTTAATTATGTGAGTGGGACACGTGGTACATATGCAATGACTGACAGCAAGTAATTGACAGTTTCCAATGCGCATGCGCAGTAAAAACAGCAATAATTACCGCCTGTTACACTTTTCTAGGCAATTAACCTCTCTCCTCTGTTTAAAACATTCTTGAACAACTGTCCAATCATACTCTTTTTAACTTTTGAAAACAAATGTCTTTTCTCAACATCATAATATGTCTGAAACAAACAAAATTTATTTTAATCATCAGAGATTAAAATTAAATTACCTCGGCGTAGAGTACACAAATCATCAGTGTTTACCAATCCTCCTCCTTTATAAATAAACTCTTTTCACAAACTGTACAGGTGTGAGCATTTGTGTGTGAATTAGCAGAGTTTACTGAATATGAATATTTAGACCATCTCAAAGTGCATAAAATCCACAAACTAAAGTAAAAACTGGTTGCCTAAACTCTCATGTATAAAATAAAATCTGATTTTATATCTAAACTATGTATACTGATATCCTTTCATTTGGATATATCTTTTATTTTTCACCCCCTTTATATATATATATTTTTTATTATTATTATTATTATTTTTTTATTTATTTTTTCCAGTAATCAGTGGTTGGCACTAGTCACCAAAAATCAAAGATTTTAGCCCTTATTTCATACAATAAGTTCCTGGATCTTCCTAGGCACAACATGATCTCAAAGGAATTTGTGCTCTTTTTGGCATCTTTTGATTTGAGGGTGAATTATTTGCAATTAATAATCAGAGTTTAGACTTTTCATCAGTTAATACAATTAATTTATGAGAGAAAATGCAAACAGCTAATACAGACTCAGTGTATAGGATCAATAAACTAAGAGATGCTATAAATACAAAGACAGTATCATGCTGTGTAAAATTTCTGCACATTTTGTAATCAGAATTTATACTACTTAGAAGGATTCATGATTACTTACTGAAAATCATGCTTCATACATTTTTCTTCATCGGTCCATGTGTTTCAGACAAAAATCACAATCAGAGTATAACATCAGAATTTAACCGACAGAGTATGACTAACAGAGTTTACTTATCAGAGTTTAACATGCTGGTGCAAATAACAGTTAACACATGCAAAGAACCATGAGCATAAAATCATGTATTGAGTTTGAATCTAACCAGTATCTCTAGTCAAAACCAGAGATCATTCCAAGTTCATTTACCAGCCTTGTAAAGGTAGCTTCACTCAAAGGTTTGGTGAAGATATCTGCAAGCTGTTGGTCTGTAGATACAAAATGAAGTTCAATATCTCCTTCTTCCACATGTTCCCTGATAAAATGATACCTTATGCTGATGTGCTTGGTCATGGAGTGCCGTACTGGATTACCTGTCATAGCAATAGCACTTTGATTATCACAGTAAATAGGTATTTTAGAGTACCTTAATCCATAGTCCAGCAACTGATTCTTCATCCATAAAATCTGTGCACAACAGCTACCAGCAGCTATATACTCTGCTTCTGCTGTGGATGTGGAAATTGATTTCTGTTTCTTGCTGTACCAAGAAACTAATCTGTCACCTAAAAATTGACAGCTTCCACTTGTGCTTTTTCTGTCTATCTTACAGCCTGCAAAATCTGCATCAGAGTAACCAATTAATTTAAACTCTGATTCTCTAGGGTACCACAAACCAAGAGTTATGGTTCCTTTGAGATATTTGAAAATCCTCTTCACAGCTGTTAGATGTGGCTCTCTGGGGTCTGCTTGAAATCTTGCACAAAGACATGTTGCATACATGATATCTGGTCTGCTTGCTGTGAGATAAAGAAGAGACCCTATCATTCCTCTATAGTTTGTCATATCTACTGAGGCTCCTGTGTCTTTTTCTAGCTTTGTTGCAGTAGCCATGGGAGTTGTAGCAGATGAACTATCAAGCATACCAAATTTCTTGAGAAGATTTCTGGTATATTTTGCTTGATTGATAAAAATCCCATCATCTGTTTGCTTGACCTGTAAGCCTAGAAAATAACTAAGCTCTCCCATCATACTCATTTGATATCTTGACCGCATAAGCTTGGCAAATTTCTTACAGAGTTTGTCATTAGTAGACCCAAAAATTATGTCATCCACATAGATTTGAACTAACAGCAAATCATCACCAGTATTAAAGTAGAACAAGGTTTTGTCAATTGTACCTCTAGTGAACCCACTTTCTAAAAGAAATTGAGCCAGAGTTTCATACCATGCTCTAGGTGCCTGCTTTAGTCCATATAATGCCTTATCAAGCCTGTAGACATAATCTGGATGTTTGGGATCTACAAACCCTGGTGGTTGTTCAACAAACACTTCTTCTTCAAGTTTCCCATTGAGAAAAGCACTTTTCACATCCATCTGAAAGACTTTAAATTTCTTGTGAGCAGCATAGGCCAGAAAAATCCTTATTGCCTCCAGTCTTGCAACTGGAGCAAAGGTTTCATCATAGTCAATTCCTTCCTGCTGTGAATAGCCTTTTGCCACAAGTCTAGCCTTATTCCTTGTAATCACTCCATCACTGTCTGTTTTGTTTCTGAAAACCCACTTTGTACCAACAATAGATCTGTTCTTTGGTCTTGGTACAAGTGTCCAGACTTCATTCCTCTCAAATTCATTTAACTCCTCTTGCATTGCTGTTATCCAGTTAGCATCTTGAAGAGCTTCTTCCACTTTCTTGGGTTCTGTTTGAGATAAGAATGCATGAAACAGACATTCATTATTTGTAGCACTTCTAGTTCTTACACTAGCTTCTGGATCTCCAATTATCAAGTCAGGTGTATGAGCCTGTGTCCACCTTCTTGTTTTTGGTAATTGGCTTCTATCATCATTATTACATCCTCCCCCTTGATCCATGCTCTCCTGATTTTCTTCTTGACTATTTGCATTCTCTGAGGCTCCCCCTGAATTGGACTGTTCAGTATTTGAACTTTCAGAGTTTGACTCAGAGTTTCTGTTTGATTCTATATTTGACCCACTTTCAGAATTTGAGTCTTCATTTTGAGAAGTTTCTGAAGTTTCTTCACGCTCCCCCTCAACTGGTTCTCTATTTTGTTCTGTCAGAGAAAATTCTTCAGTATTTACCAGTAGAGGATCAGAGTATGATTCGACCGAGTTTGATGGATTTGCTTTGTCAAAGTTTACATCATCAGAGTTTAGATCTTCATTTTCAAAGCGAAGTTGATCATGATATTCTTCATCTTCTATTTCAGTTATTTTCTTGTCATCAAATGACACATGTATAGATTCCATGATCACTTTAGTTCTTAGATTATAGACTCTGAATGCCTTTGTTGATAATGGGTATCCAACAAAAATTCCTTCATCAGCTTTTAAGTCAAACTTGGTCAATTGTTCAGGATGAGTTTTCAACACAAAACACTTGCATCCAAATATATGAAAATACTTCAAATTTGGCTTCTTATTCTTCACCATCTCATATGGTGTTTTCCCATGCTTATTGATCAGTGTAGCATTCTGAGTAAAACAAGCAGTTTGAACAGCTTCTGCCCAGAAATAGGTTGGCAACTTTGCTTCATCAAGCATTGTTCTGGCAGCTTCGATTAGAGTTCTGTTCTTTCTTTCAACTACACCATTTTGCTGTGGAGTTCCAGGTGCAGAAAATTCTTGCTTCACTCCTCTTTCCTTGCAGAAAGCTTCCAATTCAGAATTTCTGAATTCAGTACCATTATCACTTCTTATAACTTTCACTTTGTACTGTGATCCTTTGTCCAATAGCTTCACATGATCCATCAAAGTTAGGGAAGTTTCATCCTTCTTTGCTAAGAAATACACCCATGTGTACCTAGTGTACTCATCAACAATAACTAGAGCATATTTCTTTCTGCCCAATGACATTATATTTACTGGACCAAAAAGATCAACATGTAGAAGATGATAAGGTTCCACAACTGAAGATTCAGATTTACTCTTGAAAGATGACTTCCTTTGCTTGGCCTTTTGACAAGAATCACACAGACCATCTAAGCTGAGTATTGACTTTGGAAGTCCCCTTACAAGATCTTTTCGAATCAGCTCATTGATGTTGTTCAAGTTTAGATGAGAGAGCTTCTTATGCCATTTCCAACTCTCTTCACTAGACATTCTTGCAGATAGACACACAGTTTCTCCTTCAGAGTTTGTTACCAAACTTGCTTCATAGATGTTATTGTGCATGTGTCCAACTAGAACAACTTTCCCTGTAGATTTGCTGATTACTTCACAATGTTCAGTATGAAAATCTACATGGTATCCTCTGTCACAGATTTGACTCACAGAAAGCAGATCATGCTTGAGTCCTGAGACTAGAGCTACATATGTAATGATGACACTTCCAAGATTGATATTGCCATATCCCAGAGTATGTCCTATGCTGCCATCTCCATAGGAAACTTTTGGGCCAACTTTTTCCTCAAAATCTGATAGCAGGGCCTTATTTCCAGTCATATGTCCTGAGCATCCACTGTCCAAGATAAGAGTGCTCTCTTTTATGCCCTGCAATCACAAACAATCACTGAGTGTTAGATTTAAGGATCCAGACTTGCTTGGATCCTTTGGCTTTCTTAACAGTGTTAGCTTTTGCAGCGGAATCACTATCAACAGAGTTTAAACTAACATTGTCAGACTTTACACTTGCAGAGTTTGCTCTAACCCATTTCAAGTTGGGTTTTAGCTCATAATAGTTGTGATAAATAGCATGATAACTCTTGCAAGTATAAATGGAATGCCAAGTACTTCCACAGTGTGTGCATAAAGTTTGTGGTCTAACCCTAACATAATCATTCTTTACTCCAGATTTTGAGGGTAAAGAATTAATGTCTTTGTTCTTATTGCAAAACCTGGCAAGATGGTTAGTACTACCACAATTATGACATGTTTTTCTAGGAGCAGCAGAATTAGGCAGATAATCATTTCTTTTATTAATGCCTACTTTTCCATTCCTATTTTTTTTAAACATTTTTTGTTTGTTAACAGACTTTACCTCTTTGAGCTTATGTTTAAATTGTTTCTCTGTCATTAAACCAACATTAACCTGTTTATCACAGATTTTTACTGGTTCTTTAACAGCTTCTAGCTCAACCTTATTCTCTGTTATTGAACCAATATTAACCTGTTCGTCACAAGTTTCAACTGGTTCCATAACAGTTTCTTTCACAACAACAGACTTTAACTTACTGTGTTCAGGAACAAATTGCACAGGTTTAAGTTGTGGTTTCACTTTGACTTTTTCTTGAAACCTAAGTTCATCTCCCTCATTGTAACCTAAACCTACAGTATCTGTCTGAAAAACCTGATGTGTGTCTTTTCCAGAATTTGTCCAGGTTTTAATCACTTTCCTCTCTTTTTCTAACTCAGCTTCTATTTGCCTATATCTTTTAAGCAATTCCTGTTCAACATAAACAGCATCATCTCTTTCCTTTTTAACTTGTTGCATGTTAACCAGCTCCTCTTCAAGAAATTTATTTCTTTCTTTAAGGCCTAGATTCTCAGATTTGATTCTTTCATTCTCTAAAGTCTGATCCCTATAACTAACATGTATGCTTTTAAGATAAATTCTCAATTCAGATATGTTATCAGTATCATAAGCATAAGTTGTTAAGGGTACCTTATTTTCAGATGACTCAGCTTCATCTTTAACAGTTGCCATGAGAGCATAATTGACTCCCTCATCTGAGTCTGAAGTGTCTGCCCAGTCCTTGCCTTTTGTAATGAGTGCTTTCTCAGATTTTCCTTTCTTGCACTCTGGAGCATAATGACCCATCTCTTTACACTTGTAGCACTGGATCTCAGACTTGTCTTTCTTTCCAGACTTGGTATATTTTCCATCAGACTTTCTGAAATTTCTCTTATCAGAATTTGAATCTTTCCTTGAGAATCTCTTTCCTTTCTTGAAGTTCTTGAATCCCATCTTCTTGAAGGTCTTCACCATTAAAGCAGCCATTCTCATCATCTCTTCTTCATCATCCTCAGAATCAGAATCTTCATCATCAGTGTTTGAGCCATCATCAGAGTTTGATGACTCACTGTCAGATTTAATGACTAAAGCCTTTCCTTTGGTTTTCTTTCTTGATGATTCCTTCTTGACAGGCTTTTCTTCAACTTTAAGAGCAACAGATTTTGTCTTCTTTCCAGATCTTTTGTTTCTTTGTTCTATTTCAAGTTCATGAGTTTTAAGCAACCCATAGATTTCATCAAGATCTGTATCTGCAAGATCATAATTGTCTCTGATTGTTGTTGCCTTTAAATCCCATCTTTCAGGTAGGGATAAAAGAAACTTGAGATTTGACTCTTCAAGTTCATATTCTTTATCAACCAGAGACAAATCATTCAACAATTTACAAAATCTGTCATATGTATCTGTCAAACTTTCATCAGATCTAGAGTCAAAGTGTTCATACTCCTGTGTTAGAACAGTCTTCCTATTCTTCTTTATAGCACTGGTTCCTTGACACCTGACTTCTAAAGCATCCCATATCTCTTTGGCAGTTTTACAGCCAATAACTCTGTTAGACATAACATTGTCTAAAGCACTGTGGAGTAGATGTCTAACTTTTGCATCCTTTGCAATTGATGAGATGTCCTCAGGAGTCATATCTTTCTTTTCCTTTGGAACAGTCTTTTGTTCTTGACCATCAACAATAGGAGACAGTTTAGTCGGCATATGAGGACCATCATTGATTCTATCAAGGTATTCTGGATATGTGGCTTCTAAAAACATGGTCATCTTTACCTTCCATATTGGATATTCCACAGGTCTGAGAATTGGAACCCTGATTGCCTCATATCGACTTACAGAAGCTGATTGAACCTTTTGAGCATTAGAACCTACCTGGTTGTTATCAGTCATGATTATACTTGTGTTTAGATCAAAAACTGTATATATTTAACAGCCTTGGCTCTGATACCAATTGTTAGGCCGAATACACAATATATATAATCAATATTAATATGATAATAACACTCAAGAACACTGTTTATGAATCAATAACTGAATTATATAAAATAACTCTTCTCTCAGTGATGTTAAAGAATCACAGAGAGCTGCTAGGTTACAAGAATAATATTCAGTATTCGCATTCCTTTTAGGGTTAACCTATCTATGTTTATATAATACACAGTTACATAATCAATCTCTAATTGATATTCCTATAAATCAGCTATACAGATTATATCAAATTAGGATTGCTTCTGTCTTCTATTCCGTTTCCTTAACTGTCTCAATATATCTTGCTTCTTTCTATCTTCAAGATATATTGCTTCTAGAATCTTCAAGTCAGCACCGACAGTTAATAAACTCTTTACCCCGTCAGACTTTAACAAACTCTGACTGGCTTCTAATAAACTCTGATTAACACCTGGTACTTAAACACTGATGAGCAAACGTCAGCAATTATATTTAACACATAGCAACCATCTCTTCCATGTCTGAGTCAGAAGAGTCATCATCAGTATTGGCATCAAGATTTCCATCAGTATCTGATGAAGAGTCATCAGGATCTGACTCAACTATTCTTGATTTCCTTCTAGAGACCTCCACAGCTTTTCCTTTTGATTTAGCCTCTACATTCAAGGCAATGGTCTTTGCCTTGCTTCTTCTCTTATTCTTTCTCTGTTGAACTTCAAGATCATGAGTTCTTAGCATTCCATAGACTTCATCAAGAGACACAGTGTTTAGATCATACTGATGTCTAATGATAGAAGTTTGAGTATCCCATTCTTCTGGTAAAGCTCTCAGAAACTTGGTATTTGAATCTTCAGAAACATATTCCTTGCCAACTAAAGATAGATTGTTCAGGAGTGTCAGAAATCTATCATATAAATCAGTCAAGCTCTCATCAGGTCTTGCATCAAATTGTTCATATTCTTGAATTAAAAGAGCCCTTCTGTTTTTCTTGACAGATGCAGATCCTTGACATTGAGTTTCCAAAGTATCCCAGATTTCTTTTGCAGACTTGCATGCAATCACTCTGTTGGACATGACAACATCAAGACTATTGTGCAGGATGTTCTTTATCTTTGCCTCCCTTAGTACATGAGATGTTTCTTCTGGAGTCCATTCACTCTTAGCCTTGACCACATAGTGTTCTGGTACAGTTTTTGTTCGTTCTATGATCCTGGTAGGAATATATGGTTCATCACGAATCTTGTCCAAATAATCAGGATCCATAGCCTCTAGGTACATCAACATCTTTACCTTCCATGTTGGATATTCTGATTTCTTCAGGATGGGAATTTTCATGCTTTCATACTTGGTTGTCGACATCTTAGATCGTATCTGATTCAAATTTAAATTAGTCTGCTCTGATACCAATTGTTGCCCAGTAATAAACAATTGTAGAAGGGGGGTTGAATACAATTGTATAAGATTCTCCACTTATCAAAGTATGTATCACAGATATGAAAGAATAATAACAGCTTTATTAATTCTGATATAAAACTGTTACAAACTCTCTCAAGAAATTCTGATGTTCTTGAGAGCTTCTAGGTTACAAAGATACTCGTGTGTGTTATCGATTTTCTTCTCTTTAAAATCGAAACCTAAAACTGTACGGATTTGGAATACATTTTATAAAACAGAAAACAGATATTAATATTTGACAGTTTATAATAAAACATTTATTTAAAAATAATTATGGCTGAAGCAACGAGGGGTTATGATATTTCATACCGAGATCAGAACAGAACAGATACAAATACACACATCATAGGGTACCTAATGTGTGCAACAAATCAGATAACGTGTACGGCATATACAACGTCACCGTCAAATCAAATCACAAATCACAATTCATAAACTCTGGGTGCACCCACGTATCCTGAAACAAATATCAAATGCGCAAAAGCTCGCCTCCTGAGCTATTAGAAGGATACGCCGTGACCAATCACACTGTCACGGAAGTTTCATGTCACTGGTGCCGCAATGACATGGCTGTAGTACCCCTACAGTTGGTTAACTCGGTATACCCTATATCACTAAGGGTTCAAATATAATATTTCGTAAAATATTTTAAAATCTCACATAACAGATATTCTCAATATTTCCAACAGACGCAATATCAGAAAATTGCAGAAACAAATATTTAAGTATTTCGAAACAGATTTAAATATACTTTTCAGAATCAAAACAATTTTCACATTTCAAAATGATTCAAAATCAAACGAACAGATTTGAGGTCAAAACGAATTTAATTTAAATATTTCTAAGAGGAGTAGCGCTGAATAAAATAGGAGAGAATCCGTACCTCAAAATGACAAATGTCAAATACTAATAAAACCTGTGAATGAGCTTAAACTTCCGGCTCCCAATCTAATTACAAAAAGATAATTTATAATTAAAGTAATTTCCTTTCCACATTGATTAGTAGTACAATTAAGTTAATAATGTTTAAATTTATAACCTGGTGCCATAACTTTTATCAGAACTAAAACTATTAATACTAATCCTACAATTTTGACAACATAAGATGCCCGGCCACTGGACCTTGATTTGACCTCGTGTAAACACTAATTTAGGGACTTCTTGTTAACCTTGCAACACCACCTAATCTATGAAATCTTTATAACTTAATACTAAGCCTTTTATTAATTAGAAAATCCTAACAACCAACTACCTGACTAGGTTTGGCCAATGGTCAATTACATGAGACCAACAAACTATAGTACTATAATTTATATTTTAATTCACGTACATTACACCTAATTAAAACAAAAACTCAACATCTAATTTTTAAATACCAAAATCACGCATCTCGGATATCAAAGCATTCTTCATATTTTTATACCATACCTTTAAACTCAAATTCCAGAATTAATCTAATTGATATGTATAACATATTTGAAATATGCCACTACTTAATTATTAAAGAATAGATAACTAATGATGACACGGAAGCTTGGGACCTTGAAACACACAATAGAGTACACCTAATAAGATTGTATGAATTACACTTAATTATAAATTAATTTAAAAGATGAAGCAATACCTCATATAACTCCATAAATTTCAAAGGCATGTGTCCTCTACCGTTAGTCTCCTTCTCGCCCCTCTTTGTTTTTCTTTTTCTTCCCTTCCGCTGCGGTCTTAAATTTGCTTTTAGGGTTTTGTAAAACAGCTCACGTTTATACCGAAACTTATAATAATTAGTGTTTTCTTCTTATTTTAATTACTATTGTATTTGAAACTCTTTTTTTACAATCAAATTATAATATAAACAAATATTACTACTAAAATTAATCGTACCAAATCTAAATTTAGTTTAAATCAGATTTCTCTAAAAAATATTATTGTTATTATTATTATCAAAATTTATGAATATTACATATATATCCCCTTAAAAAGGATTCCGTCCCCGGAATCAAACGAAACTAAGATCCGTACCTAATTCAAACAAGTGCCGATATTTCTAACGAATATATTCCTCGCATTCCTCACTAACTTAATGATCCTTGCACAAATCTTTGACAATAAGAATAGTTTTTTTTTCTAGAAATTCGCTCCTCTCAAAGTAAGATGACTTTGACTTTGACTTCCGCCTCACAAATTAATGTATAAACTTGTATAACGAATATAGTAACAAACAAGTATGACAATTCTAATCCCTTAAAATTAAAATACAAAACATATACACATTTGAGATAATTGGGTCGTTATTTGAATCTTTGAGCAATTTCAGTGACTCCCTCTATTGATGCACCAACATATATCATCAGAGTTATTTTTTTTTTTTAAATATACAGATATTTTTATTTCTTGCATGCAAGACTAGCTACTATTACATATAAATACATATAGCATAAACAAACCATGTCTACAAAATAAATTATCAAATCTTTAGTCTTTTGCTACTAGTAACGGAGAAATATATGTTAACAAGTGCACGCAAAAATGAAAACCACAAGTAATATACAAATATCGAAAAGCCCTGAACTCATATATTTGATGTTATATTAAATAGTGAATTTACATATTCAAATATTTTTTAATATGATTAATGACACCAATATAATTAGCACAATTAGAACGACAAGTATAATATATAGTTTTGTAAAAAATGTAAATAAATAAATATTTATCCGATTAGGCCACGACCTCCGACATGCATGTAAATGCTTAGTAAAATTAGGAATAAAGTCTGGATGATTGCAACCTATTAAATTAATTTGTAATTAATTAATAACTAGTGTTGAAACTTAGTGTTCGTACAAGAATGATATGTTCACGTAAGCACTGACTGTATTTACTGGGATCAGCTATATCTCACGTTTTCACTAAAAAAAATAAACATAATTATTTTATCTTTTTGGATACTTTTATACATAAATATATGTATGCCTTCACTTTACCTATTAACAATGATTTGTTTTTTAAAATTGACAACTTTAATATTAGAAATTAGACATATAGTAATAGTTCAAATAATTTTAAAAAAAAAATCTCATGCTACAAATACACAAGTTTAATTAAATTAGTCATGATATAATTTCATACAATTCAAATCAATCAAGGCACATTGCATACATGAGTGATATAAATATTCTTATGATACTCTATGAAATATCAAGATACTTGATTCATCGCAAAAGATAAAGCCACAAACTTAATATGCATGCATAAATCAGCTAGAAAATAGTCAAGTGCCCAACTAAGCATACCACGTAATTACAAAAGAGAATAATGGGTCTGATGATAATCTTAGGTGACAACAGTATTATAAAGTTTACATGTCAAATTTTAAGGGTGTCTTTGTAAATTCAAGTCTAACCCGTGTAATTAGAAATATATTTTTGTACATTATATGGGAAATAGTCTAACCTCACATATTATTATATAATGCCAACCTCTTGCACATCATACTCATTACAAAAGATAATTGTCTTTGTACGAGAATAAAATTATGGAATATCTGTGGTCTGCTTTTTCTTTCTCATATGTCTCACGCATGGCTTGGACTGTTTTTTTTCTTGAACAACTTCTAATTATAGAGTTCATTAACGATAATATATATCCAAACTCAAACAAATTTAATTGCCATACATTATAAATACAATATAAAATAATATTTAACTCAACTTAAAAACTATCAATAATTGTATATAATTCAAAAACACTTAAAGTAATTTTTTTTTTAAAAATTATGAGATACTACATTCTCTCTCACTTATAAAAATTTTGTTTTTGAAAATTAAAAATTTAATGATATTCCGATAACTCGGACAAACAGACGCGTTGATTCTTCAAGAGACTAAAATTCTTTAGTAGCAATTTGGAACCAAATACTATGCATAAGTTGTTTTAAAGTAATTAAATAAAATCAAGAATGAAAACATTGATTTTTTTTTGCCACCAAAATATTACGTGCATACTAATATGAATAAGATGTACAAGTGTCTATCATGAAACAAATATACGGGAAAAAAAAACGCAGAATAATAATTCTGAACGAAATTATATTCTAAAGTATAAAATTAAATATTAAATACGAGCATATAACATATCTTATAACAAACAACTTAATCATACAAGTCCCATCACTTGTTAAATTATAACGCTTCATGATTTTATTAGATAAATACAATTAAAACATTAAAGAAAATAATTATTCAATTATACAACGTGAAAAGATTTCCGAAAATTAAAGCACATAAAACCAAGTCATTAGTCTTTGATAATAATTCTTGATACTAGCAAAATAAAAAAAACCAGATATGTATGATTTTTGTTTTTTTGAACCTACTTGGGACACCAAATGATGACCATTAGATAGCGTGCAATACATTAAATACTATATACAGATAATTCAAAATACCTTGAATCTTGTCAAAAATTCCTAGCCTACAAAACACTTATTTTCCTTTACTGAATTATTAATTTCAGGCGTCCCTAAAACCAATAATATCATTTCATTTAATTATTTATTTCGAGCGTCCTCAAAATAAAATAATTAAATAATTAAATTTTGGAACATAAATGTTTTGGCCATAATTTGAATTGAGAAAAAAAAATATTATTAATATTTGAAAATAGATTGTGGCAACCAGTGTCAAAACAATGTGAATATCCTGTAATCTTACATGTAAACTATTATAACATATGAGTATAAGAAAATCACAATAAAATAAAATAAAATGTGAATATCCTATAATCTTACATGTAAACTATTATAACATATGAGTATAAGAAAATCACAAAAAAAAAAAAAATAAAAATAAAGGACTGAGGATTTGTATTCTCAAAGACTCTTACTTAATTCAAATAAGCAAATTATCAAAGGTGCATGCATATAGAACTTTTTATTATTATTATTATATAATTCAGAATGTAAGAATGACAGATAGACAGGAAACAAGTAAAAAGTTATCCTAAATTTAATTTAATATTCAAAAATAAATAAGAAGATTAAGCTAGTAACCAAGAGATAATTTATTATCATATATATAACAACATACATGAACATAATCTTACAAATTCAAAATCAAAATGCTTAAATCTATTCATATAAAGTCAACCCACAACTCACAGGTCAAGTCTAGAGACCGTCTACAAAATCACATTCTAATCCCATGCAATCTTATCGATGCATAAAATCTAAATTTAACACAATCCTTATCTAAAACTTTTCTCTCTTGTGAAGCTAACAAAAGTTTCAAATAATTTGTTGATCTTATTAAACATGTTCTCATATATTTGCATCTGTAAAGATCATTCACTTTTCTTGTCGATTGACTCATTGGAAAATTGACTTAACTCTTGCACATTGTTAACTTAACTCATCCATGCCTATGATAATGTCAATTAAGGAAATGCACCATTATTGAAATCAAGCTGTCTGATGTTTATATAATTCCTCGAACTTCTAAGCACTCCCGATACTAAACAAATATTTAACATAATTTACCTTAAGAGTACAAAGATACACAAAAAGGTTTTTATCACGAAGATAGAAATCCAAAATTCAGCACAGATAACAAGAAAATCACAGACTGGGTCGAAGCAAAATTAATTAACATCTAAGCTTCACATCTAAAAATGATCCTCAATATCAGATACATGTACAAATAAAGTTCATAATAAAGTGACCAGCCAAAGTAGTTTTTTTTTATGTCATCAAAGCAGCTTCTCTATCAATTGCATGATAAGTTCTAATCAATTACAAAGATTGAAACCTATCCTATATTGATAGCTTCATTACTATAAATAAGGAACCGGCAAAATAAGCTTCTTTATTTAACTAGACTCCAAATATAACTCGAAATATAAATCATGATCAGCTTCCAGTTCTGATGATCAATCCTGATCCCAGTCCTGATGTAGATATCCTGATGACAATCCTGATACTGACGCTTGATCAAATACTGATGACCATGTTGTACTGATGACGTCAGCAATCCTGATCAGTTGAGTCTAGATCCTGACGATCATTGAATCCTGATCTAACATTACATACTACTGATCACTAAATGAGGGGTCCGGAGGATTTTTTGGCGATCAATAAATGACACATTACTAATCACTTAATTACAGTCGATCACTAAATTATATAATACTTGTCATTAAATTAGGGGTGGGGCCCGTGTATGTGATGTCATGGTGATGTCATATAGGGGTGGTTGATGTTATAGGGGTGTGGATGTATAAAATAGGGGTGAAAATAATGATTTTTAGTTTCTAGGCTAAGGATGGTTTTTATTTGAGTATTTGGCTATACATATATATTTATCTCATTCTTTTATTAAACATATTTACAAGTTTCAATTAGTAAATCAACAAATGAAATTAAGAAACTTTTTCATTAGAAAATGATTGAAAATTTGATGACAAAATAGTTCAAAGTATTTTTACAATAAAAATAAATTTATCTAAAATGATTCTATAATACACTAAAATTTAAAAATGAATGTTTTTTAGTACTCTAAGGTTTAAATTGTTTATATAGTTTATATAGTTAGTATTTTACATTAATATCAAATTTTATATATTGTAAAATATAATTTTTGAATTATTTATAAAATTTTATAGCAGAATAAATGGTTTTTGAAAGGCATATGTCTAGTCCTATTTGTAAACACCGAGGATTCTACTCAACTTTAATTAAGATGTAATAAATAAATAATAAAAATCAATTGTCACAGGAATCTCAGAAGATTATATCTGTCAAAGAATGAAGATTAAAGTCATCTACAGACTTGAAGTGATTCTACATTGAAAGAAGCTCAATTTATTGATCAAGCCTCAATGAAGTATTCAAGCTCAGTGGATTTATTAAAGTGACAGAGATTTCAAGTGGTGACAGAAAAAGATACTGATTACGGAGTTCTTGAATGAGAAGGTAGTGAATCACTGCTTAAAGTTAAATAGATAAAGAACAGACATTGTCGTTAGTCACTCATGAACCAGACAGTACATCGAGTGTCAACGTACTATTGTGTTTGTTATTTATCTAAGTTTTAAGTGATTCTGGAATTAATTGAGAAGTCAACTAATTCTATTTATTCTCTTATAAATAATTAATATTATTAAGTATATTATTTATTAAATTAATTCTGCAAAGAATTAATTTAATACATAATTTATTTAGTTAATTATTTAAATTAGAATAAAAATGAACTAGGAAGACTTAGATTTAAACTAGGAAGACTCAGTTTATTTAACTAGGAAGACTCACAATCTTGTCTTCCCGATTGTCTTCCTAGAGTAAATGTAAGTCTTACCGATTGTCTTCCATGTACAATAGCTTGTCTTCCCGATTGTCTTCCAATGCAAAAAGAATAGTTTTCCAGCAAGTCTTCTAAATACAATCTGCTAGTGGATTGGCGCGTGGAAAAGTTTGACAAGTGAATTGTATAAATGAAAGAGGCAGTTGACATTACAAAACATATAGAGAAGAAAAGACACAGACCAAAAAGCATTACATTCTTCATTACTTCTTCAACTGTAAAGCATTCATTTCCGGCCAGTGATTTAATTCTTGACAAGTTCTTATCATTAAATTCATAAGGATCATTTCACTTGTACTGCTTTAGCTTTCTAGCGGATCATAATCCCTAGATTTTATATCGAACTACTTTTTAGTATTCGATCCTTTTTATTACAAAAATAGATAAATTCATGTCGAATTTATTCTAGATTTGTTTTATTAAGTTCTTTGTAATCAGTGATCAAAGTTGTAACACTCCTCAAGTTTAATAGAGTTTCTATTTAACTTGAATATTGTTTCAGTTTTTATTCCGCATTAATTTGTTCTAAATTGTTTAATCTTAAACGAACAAATTTCGATAAAACGGTATAGTTTGTATTCAACCCCCCTTCTACAAACTTATCAGGACCTAACAATTGGCATCAGAGCCTTTTGATTGATATACAAATCAAAGATCCAATTGTTTTGAGATTTTTCTTTTAAACTCTGATTTTTTATCTTATTCCTAAAAATCTCAAAAGATGTCTACTGCACAGAAAGTTGGTACTGTCAAAATCCCTATGTTCAGCAAGGAGCATTATCCAATGTGGAAGAAGAAAATGCTTCTATTTCTTAAGGTTACAAATCCTAAATACATTGATGTGCTGAAGAACGGTCCCAAAGTCCCTATGATTATTGAGGGAGAGCTCATTGAGAATGATGTTGTGACTAGGGCTGCCAGAATGTACCCTAAAGATGCCAAGGATTACACTCCTGATGAGAAAGAGGATGTTACCTTGGATTCCTGTCTTCAGTTGATCCTTATTGATTGTCTTGATCCAATCATGCATAATCATGTTCTCAACTGTGATACTGCTAAACACATTTGGGCAACTATAGAGATAATCAATGAGGGGACAGAGGAAGTTAGGGAGAATATGCTGGAGATTCTCACCTCACAATATGAGCATTTCAGATCAAACCCTGGTGAAGGTATCTCTCAGGTTTTTGAGAGATATAACAAATTAATAAATGATCTGAATCTCAATGGGAAGCACTACACCAACAAGGAGATTAACAAGAAGTTCCTTCTTACACTTCCACCTCATTTGGAGCACAAAATTTCTGCCATTAGAGAAGCAAGAGATATGAATGAAATTGCTTTGGAGAGATTGTATGGTGTTCTGAAGACCTATGAGCTGGAGCAGATTCAACAAAGGGAGCTGTATGGAACTGGGAAGATTGTTAGTACTTCTACTGCACTGGCTGCTGAAGTCCCACAGAAACTGGAAGTGAAGCATGTTCAACCTTCCAGTTCTAACATGAATGTTATTGATGCTGAATATGGATTAACATCCATTGATCAATCTGGTGGTGACTTCTATTCCTTAGAAGAACTTGATCAGCTGGAGGATGGTGATTTGGCTTTGATAGTCAGAAAGTTTGGGAAGTTTAGATTTAAGAGGAATCCCAATCTTAAGTTCAGACCCAGGTTTCAGAGAGGTGGTTCTTCATCTTCAAGTGGCTCAAGGGGTGGCTACAAAAATGGAACTGTGGAAAGGAGCATAATCAGATGCTACAATTGCAATGAGTTGGGTCACTTTGCTACTGAGTGCAGAAAGCCAAAGCAAGTGACTAGAAACACATTTGATTCTAGCAAGAAGAACAAGATTGGGAAAGCTTATGTTGCTGAAGGAAAGAGTTGGGATGACACTGACAGTGATGAAGAAGCAGGTGAGATTGGGAACCTTGCTTTAGTGGCTAAAGAGGCAAGCACTTCATCTGCACACATGTCAGAGGTAATGTTTACTGATACTGAAATAATTCGTCATCTTGGTGGCACCTTAGAATGTGCTCGCACTGAAAATGATAGAATAATTCTTTTGAACACAAATCTTGAAAATGAGATAAAAGAATTAAAACTAGTGCATATTAATCAAGATGAACTCACTAATAATGTAGCAGTTCTTGAGAATAGGGTTAAATTGTATCAACAACTGGAAACCATTCTCAAAGATCAGATTAGTGAGCTTAATACCAAAGCTAATGCCTATTACAACTCTTGTAAGACGGCTAAAGAGATTATGAATAAACAAGCTATGGGTAATCATGTCAGTATAGGTTATGGTTATAATGAGGCCATTGGATTGCTTAGAATTAACTCCCCTTGTAGATTCAAATCTGAAGGAAAGGTTGTTCCATATGTGCTTAAGGGTATTGAAACACCCTTCTGTAAGGAGTCTGAAGCAGAACCTCTGAATGAAGATTCTATCATCATTGCAGAGGAGATTCGTGAAGAAGATATTGCTTTGGAAGTTGAACAATCCAAAAAGTGTATATCTGATATTCCAGTCAAAGTTGCTACAACTAAAAAGACTAAATCAGATATCCATAAGTTGGATCAAAACAACTGTAGAACTAACATGCCTGCTGTTAATTCTTCTCATAAAGCATGTGGTGTGAGTAATTGCATGTCTTGTGCTTTTAATGTTATGTATGCTTTCTTTAATAAAAAGCATGTATCTAGTGATAAGACTGCTCCACGTCAACATGTTAATAATAAGAAGCATGTTAAAGCAAAGACTACTAGTCCTCCTCAGACTAGAGTGGATTCATTTATCCCTAAGCCTACTCAGAAATGTGTTAAGGCTGGCTATAAATGGAAACGCTCTTATGTGAAAGAGGTTGAAGTAGTTGTAGTTAAAAATGTTGTTTTGCTTGACAAAGGCCAATTCTTTAAGTATGCCGGACCCAATCAAGTGTGGGTTCCGAGGAAGGACTAATCAATCTGGTATTGCATGGAGTTAAACAGGTAAGCCGTGTTATATGGGTTCTTGACAGTGGCTGTTCAAGGCATATGACCGGAGATAGAGCCCTTCTATCAGATTTGGTTGAGAAAGCTGGCCCAGTAGTAACCTTTGGAGATAACAGCAAGGGTATTACGAAAGGATATGGCTGTTTGAAGTACGGAAATGTTATCATTGAAGATGTTTCATTTGTGGAAGGTCTGACGTTCAATCTTCTCAGCATCAGTCAGTTCTGTGACAGAGGATATTCTGTTTCCTTTGAAAGAGAGAAGTGCCAGATCCTTCACAAGAAGAATGGAAAGCCTGCTCTTCAAGGAGTGAGGAAAGGTGACTTGTTCATAGCTGATCTGAACTCGGGATTCAAAGATGAAGTTAATTGTTTTTATGCTAAAGCTTCATCAGATGATAGTTGGCTATGGCACAAGAAGATGTCTCACCTTAACTTCAAAACTATGAACTCTTTAGTCAAGAGGGAATTAGTTAGAGGTTTGCCTCAGATGGAATTTACACAGGAAGGACTGTGTGAGGCATGCCAGAAAGGAAAGTCAAAGAAAGCTTCTCACAAGGGCACTGATACATCATCAATAACTGAACCTCTTCAGCTACTGCACATGGATTTGTTTGGTCCAGTTAATGTGATGTCCATGTCAAAGAAACAATATGCACTTGTGATTGTTGATGACTATTCAAAATATACATGGGTTTTATTCCTACATTCCAAAGATGAGACCCCATTCCTGGTGATTGGCCATGTGAAGTTGATTGAGCTGGATTCTAGATTCCCTGTTAGAGCCATAAGGTCAGATAATGGTACTGAATTCAAGAATGCCATTCTAAATGACTTTTGTGCTGATAAAGGAATAACACGACAGTATTCTGCCCCTAGAACTCCTCAACAAAATGGAGTAGTGGAAAGAAAGAATCGTACATTGATTGAAGCTGCAAGGACTATGTTAAGTGAGTCCAAACTTCCAACGTACTTTTGGGCTGAAGCAGCTAATACAGCTTGTTATACTCAGAATCGAACTTTAATCAACAAGGACTTAATGAAGACTCCGTATGAGATCATGAACAACAAGAAACCAACTGTCAAGTACTTTCATGTATTTGGAGCAAAATGCTTTGTGCTTATAGATGACAATGTTAAACGTGGCAAGTTTGATGCAAAGGCACAAGAAGCTATTTTTGTTGGATATTCCAGAAGATCTTACAGGGTCTACGTGGTTGGCAGTCACACAGTAAAGGAAAGTGTCAATGTTACTTTTGATGACACTAAGTTCCCCAGTATCCAAAAAGAAGACTCATCTGAAAAGCTGAAGTTTGATAACTTGCCAGACACAGAATCAGATGATGAAGCCCCACCTGAAGTTATTGCTGGTGATGATAATAATAATGATGATAATGATCATGGTGATGGTGGTGGAAACACTGGTAACAATGGAGATACCACCAACACTGGAGAAGAATCATCAAGGCAATCAAGCAACAACTCAGGGGGAGCAAATGAAGGATCAGCTAGTCACTCACAACATCAAAGTGAATTTCAAGGTGAATCATCAAGATCAAATCTTCCAAGACAGACTGTTTGGAATAGAGCTCATCCTTTTGAGCTGATCATTGGTGATCCAGATGTTGGAGTTAAAACTAGAAGAGCTTCTCAGAATGAATGTCTTTTCTCAGCATTTCTATCTAAAATGGAGCCAAAGAAAACTGAGGAAGCACTGACTGATCCAGATTGGGTGATTGCTATGCAAGATGAACTCAATCAATTTGAACAACAACAAGTCTGGAAGCTGGTACCCAGGCCAAAGAACAAGAAAGTAGTTGGTACAAGATGGGTATACAGGAACAAGCTAGATGAGGAAGGCATTGTTACAAGGAACAAGGCAAGACTGGTTGCACAAGGGTATTCTCAAGCTGAAGGCATTGACTATGATGAAACATATGCACCAGTGGCTAGACTTGAGGCCATCAGGATGTTCTTAGCATTTGCTGCTTATTCCAATTTTAAAGTCTATCAAATGGATGTTAAGAGTGCATTCATGAATGGTGAACTTGATGAAGAAGTGTATGTGGAACAGCCCCCTGGCTTTGAAAATCAGGAGCTGCTGGACTTTGTGTACTTTCTCTTCAAGGCTATCTATGGTCTCAAACAAGCCCCAAGAAAATGGTATGACACTCTCTCTGGTTTTCTTTTAGAAAATGGTTTTGTTAGAGGTATCATAGACAAAACTCTTTTTTCAAAGAAACACAAAAATGATATGATATTAGTCCAAGTCTATGTGGATGACATCATATTTGGGTCTACTAATGATAATCTCTGTAAGAGATTTGCTGAGCTTATGCAGAGTAAGTTTGAAATGAGTATGATGGGTGAGCTGAAGTTCTTTCTTGGATTACAAGTAAGTCAAAGGTCAAATGGTATATTTATTTGTCAATCCAAGTATCTCAAAGAACTCCTCAAGAAGTATCATATGGAGGATTCAGCATCAGCAAGGACTCCATCTTCAACAGCCATCAAACTTGGAGCTTCTGACAAATCTATCAAGGTAGATGTTACAAGCTACAGAGGTATGATTGGCTCCTTACTCTATCTTACTGCTAGTAGACCAGATATTATGTATGCTACATGCTTGTGTGCAAGGTTCCAAGCGGACCCTAGAGATGTTCATCTCGTTGCTGTGAAAAGAATCTTGAGATATCTTAAGGGTACACCTAATCTAGGTATCTGGTACCCTAAAGATTCTGGTTTTAATCTTGTTGGATATACAGATTCTGATTATGCAGGTAGTGTTGTGGATAGAAAGAGCACCTCTGGGAGTTGTCAATTCCTAGGAGGTAGGTTGATTTCCTGGTATAGCAAGAAACAGCAAACAGTTTCCAATTCAACAGCAGAAGCTGAATATATTGCTGCTGGAAGCTGTTGTGCTCAGATCTTATGGATACGGAATCAATTAAAGGACTATGGCTTTGCCTTAGAAAAAATTCCCATATTTTGTGATAATACAAGTGCCATAGCAATCTCCAACAACCCTGTGCAGCACTCGAGAACGAAGCACATTGATATCAGGTATCATTTTATCAGAGAGCATGTCATGAATGGAACTGTGGAGTTACACTTTGTACCCACAGAAGAACAGACTGCAGATATATTCACTAAATCTGTTGACGAATCCACATTTATCAAGTTAGTTGGTAAATTGGGTATGTTAAACAGTCTTAGTGATTAACAATATCTCTGTCATGTTTGTTCTTTAAAATTCATTTTCTTTTGTCATTTAAATGATATTCACTGTCAATTCTCATTTAATAGTACATGCTTGTGTATTTAAATAGCTCTAAATATTTTATTTTCTTTAAAAATATTTTTCTCATATTTTTTAAGTAGAGAAATGTATTTTTATTGAAAATATATTTATTTAGAATTATTTAGGTATTTTTCAGATTGTAAATATTGTTGTTTGAATTTTTCTGCAAGTTTATATTAATTTTATGCATTTCTATAATATTCTGCATATTTTTCTAGGATTTATGGAATTTTCTGTGAATTTTTCTAGAATTTTATATATTTTTCATGCATTTTTATAAGTTTTTCAGCATTTTCCGTAAAAATTCGAATTAAATTCTGAATTTTTCCTAAGTCTTCCCAGCTTTACACTAGGAAGACTACCGGGAAAACAAGGGATATTTTCTTTTTGTTTTTTTGTTTTTTCCTTTTTATTTTAAGTCTTTTTGGAAGTCTTCCCAGTTTTTTGAACTAGGAAGACTATGAATTAATTAGTTTTATTTCTGTTTTTCTTTAAATCAATTTTCCGGAAAACTTACTAATTTGTATTAGGAAGACTACCGGGAAGACTATCCTAAGTCTTCCCGATTGTCTTCCCAATACAAATTTTAAAAAAAAAAACCGTTCAAATCCTTTTCTTTTACAGTTTAATTATTCCTTAATTCTATATATACATACAACGTACATACACTGCTATTCTTTGTGTTTGCCTTAGCAGTTCTTTTCATTTCTTTTGTGTGAAAAACCTTCCCCCATTCGAATTCCTTCATACTTCTGCAAAGTTCATTGTTCAGATCTTTATCTTTGCTCAAGTTTTAACTTAGCAATTCAGTTATTCACTTATTTCGAATCTAATCATATTAAGTCGAAACTCTGCTAAATTTTTTTTCTAAATCTGTTCGACTTTCTTGTGATTAATCTTGTGTTTGGTTAGTGTTTGACTGTTTAAATCTTGTTAAGAACGAATTTCTGTGAGTGTTTAACTGGTGTGTGTTCTTAAAGATAATTGCCCAATACAGTTTTTGCATTTCAAAGTTAAGTTCGAATTTTTAGGATTTTTAATTAAAATTTAGTTAATTTTGATAAAAGTTGAATTTTCTGGATTTTAAGTAATTTTTATTAATTCTAAAAATCCCTAAAATTTTAATTTTATTTTAAGATTAATTAAATTTTGTGTTTTGTTTTAAAATGGATCCTAATAATTTTGAACTTGTGTTAAATAATTTTGTTGGGTATTTTGATCCGGCTAGGTGTAAAGTGGAACGTTTTAGACCGTGGATTCAATTTTTAAATAGCAATACATGTGTTAGTTATGCTATTTGTGTCAATGCACTTCTGAAAATTGATCCATTAAGGATGTTGTGTTCAAGTGCTGTTATTGCTGAAAATTCAAAATCTTTTACTTTCAATATTTTAAACCAGCAATATACAGTTACTTTTGATTTATTTTGTGATGTGTTGCATTTTCCAAAGGACAGGTTTGATCCCTTACCCACTGATGATGAGTTATCACAGTTCTTTGTGAATATTCATTATCAGGGTCCCTTTCAAATGGTAAAATTGTCCAAAACCTTTGTTGTAAGGGAATGGGATCTGTTCTTTGATACTATAGCTAGGGTATTTGGTAACTGCACAAAAACAAACTTTCATTGCATTACCAGTCTTAATCAATATATTGCCTATGCTATAGTATTTGGTCGTAGATTGAACTTCGCTGAGATTCTGTGGAACCTTTTGCTCAACAGGCTTGCTCACTCTAGGAGAGATTCTGATAATGGTGTGAAAGTAAGGTGTTGATACCCTCGCTTTCTAACTCTTATCATTAATCATCTTCTCACTACTGAGCAGGTAGAACTGTTTCGAGAAGCTAGATTTGAAACCTCTCCAACCACAGACACCAAATTCTACACCAGACTTGATGTCTCATCCAAATTCCTCAATATACCTGTTCTTGTTTCACCATTGATGAGTCAATTCATTAATCTTCCTATCTTTGGTGAACAAGTTCCCGAACCACATCCAGTACCTCTACAGGTAGTTATTCCTAACTCTGGTTCTTCTTCTGGTACTTCAATTGAAACCCAAGTGGTTGTTAGGGCTGACCCAGAGATTGTAGAACCACAGTCTCTAACCCAGGTCATAGAGCCATACAGAGAGTCAAACACTTCTGATACACAACCTGAGCCTACTATTCAAACCAGTTCAAGAAGAGTTAGTGATATACCTGAAAAGAGTGTTCCCACAGCTCTGTCTCCACCCTTAAAGAAAAGAAAAACCTATAGGGAGACAACTGTAAGCCCATCTGTATCCTCTCAAAAGGATATGGACATTGATATGGTCACTACACAGTCTCTGGAGACATCCTCTCAACAGGGTGGATCTATTGAAATTCGCCATAGGGCCATGGCATCTTGTACTGAGTCAAGCACACTCCCATTACTCACAATGGGAGAAGATATCCATATAGATGATACTCAGGACACTATGCAAGGAGAGCACTTTACTTTTGACTTTGAAACAGTGCCTACCATAGTTACGGTAGAAGTGCCTTCACAGGCATCAGAGGGAAAATCTGATTCTTCGCCACCAATAATAGAATCATTTTCTCCCCTCCCAGAGGGAACATCTCTGGCTCCCCTAAGGGATTTTTCACTCGCAGTTTATACTGGAGAAAGTGAAAGGCAACTTGATGAGTCTGTCCCTGAAGAAATTCAGTATACAATGTCAAATATTTTGACAGACTCATTCAGGGATCGGGAATTGCGAACTCCCATTGCACCACCACTGACCTCTCTTGAAGGGGCTAGGGTGATTTTTCCTGCAGGTACATCTACTGAGAATCTTGACAGACAGTTAGTGGTGAGAGATATGAATCAAACACCGAGTGAAACACAAGCACGTGAGTTGAGTGAAACACCACTGAGAGCAATTGAGGTGAGTGCACACACTAACACAAACACTGCTTTGTTGAACCAGCTAGCTGATCTACAAAGGAAGTTACAAGAAACCCAGGATGAGAACAATCTTCTTAAAGCACAAGTGGTTGCTCAATCTACCACCTCTGTATCAAATCAGCTGGGTACTGTGAAAGATGACCTGGAAGGATTGAAGAATAATTTACTCCCAAGGCTGAATTCAATCCAACAATCTCAAGTACTGGTGGCTTCAGACATCTCTGATCTTACAACGTCAAATGCTCAGATATCGGAGAGTGTCAAGGAAATTGCTTCTATTTCTACCAAGGTGGACTTTATTCTGCAAACATCTGATGAAAACCAGAGGTTTAATGAAGAAAGGATGTCTAAGTTAGAAGGAGGAATGGAGCATCTTAATGAAGGGATGAAGCACCTATACAATATGATCAGGAATTCACATCAACCTACTGAAGAGCAAAGAACATTCTTTGAGGGAGATGATGATGAGGATGATGATGCTGATGAAGGAGGAGATGGGAGAGAAAGAGGAGAGATAAGGAGAACATCTGAGGTGAATCCTAGGGCTTCAACAGCTCAAACTGTAGAGGATTCCTCAACTAAGGGGGAGAAGGAGAAAGAAGGAGGAAATAGAGAAGCTGGAGGAGCTTCTGGAGGAGATAAGGGAAAAGGTAAACAATCACTGGAGGATACTGTCTTTGATGATGCCTACTACTACCACGGTGAACAGGATGACTTCCATTATGACACATCTGGTGATCTGGAGAAGACCATACCTGAAGAAGCTTTTGGTGGGGAGGAGGTTGAGGAGGAAGCAAACTTTGAGGATTGGGAGGATGAAGCTGATCTATATACACCTGACCCCTTGTTTCAGAAAGAACTGAAGAAACAGCAAGCAGAGCTAAGGAGAAAGGAGGATGAGAATGCCAAGGTCTCAGACATCATATCTCAGAAGCTGAAAATTCAAAAGGCTGAACATGAAGACAAACAACGTCTTCATAGTATTCATGTCAAAGAAAGGAGATTGGATGTGAGGATGAAGCAAGGAAGCAAGTGGGATAAGGCAAGGGAGATGTTTGATATCCCTCAGAGAGGCACAAACAATGATGCTACTTTTCTGAAGCTGCTTGAGAAGATCAGAACGGTTAATCCAGACAACTCATTATATATGAAGGCATTGAAGGAAGATATCCTAAGGATTACGTCTGCATTTGATCAAGTGAGGCAAGAACTGTTCATTTATGTCTCAAGTGCTCTTGAAGGGTCATTCACCATTTCTCTTGACCTCCTACAAAGAAGATCTCTTTCTGAATTGTGGATTCTGATGAGTAAAGTAAAGAGATCTTCTTGTTTGAATGAGCTTCTATATGACCGGCTTAGAGATTCTGCTATGAAGGCCAGTCCTCAAGTAGTACATTTTCCTTATGAAGTCAAAATCTACAGTTACAACTTTAGAGACTGTGAGGCTGGATCCTGATTCCATGAAGCTACAGACTGCTATGCAACTGGTGAAGTTGGAGAATCTTCTTAGAACTTCTGGGTTTGCTTCTGTAGAGAAGTCTGAAGTTGCTGATATGATTTCAGACTACTGCACGGAGAAAATTCCAAGATATGCTCAGATGAAGAATAGATTGAAGAAGATCACCAATCAACCAGTAATGCCAAGTGGTGTGGTTTCTGAAAGTGATCGTGTCCTTGACAAAGATCTTCTAGTCACCTTACAAGAAGCTGAAGAAGGTGAAATTAGAGACTAAAGGCATGATGTAGTTAGCTCATTTGTAAATGTTATATCTTTAGAGCTAGGTAAATCAAGATAGGGAAATGTATTCATATGTTCAGTCTAGAGGAACATCTATCTTGTATTTATCTTTACTGTTTGAATCTGGAAATTGTTATATTTAATCCAGAACTTTTTATTATTTGCTTGGCTCTTAAAAGTCTTATCTTTTCTTGTTTTAGTTGAGTTATCCTCTAGAGTATTTGGTTGTTATTGTCTAACAAACAAATAGGGGGAGATTGAAAGGCATATGTCTAGTCCTATTTGTAAACACCGAGGATTCTACTCAACTTTAATTAAGATGTAATAAGTAAATAATAAAAATCAATTGTCACAGAAATCTCAGAAGATTATATCTGTCAAAGAATGAAGATTAAAGTCATCTACAGACTTGAAGTGATTCTACATTGAAAGAAGCTCAATTTATTGATCAAGCCTCAATGAAGTATTCAAGCTCAGTGGATTTATTAAAGTGACAGAGATTTCAAGTGGTGACAGAAAAAGATACTGATTACGGAGTTCTTGAATGAGAAGGTAGTGAATCACTGCTTAAAGTTAAATAGATAAAGAACAGACATTGTCGTTAGTCACTCATGAACCAGACAGTACATCGAGTGTCAACGTACTATTGTGTTTGTTATTTATCTAAGTTTTAAGTGATTCTGGAATTAATTGAGAAGTCAACTAATTCTATTTATTCTCTTATAAATAATTAATATTATTAAGTATATTATTTATTAAATTAATTCTGCAAAGAATTAATTTAATACATAATTTATTTAGTTAATTATTTAAATTAGAATAAAAATGAACTAGGAAGACTTAGATTTAAACTAGGAAGACTCAGTTTATTTAACTAGGAAGACTCACAAGCTTGTCTTCCCGATTGTCTTCCTAGAGTAAATGTAAGTCTTACCGATTGTCTTCCATGTACAATAGCTTGTCTTCCCGATTGTCTTCCAAGGCAAAAAGAATAGTTTTCCAGCAAGTCTTCTAAATACAATCTGCTAGTGGATTGGCGCGTGGAAAAGTTTGACAAGTGAATTGTATAAATGAAAGAGGCAGTTGACATTACAAAACATACAGAGAAGAAAAGACACAGACCAAAAAGCATTACATTCTTCATTACTTCTTCAACTGCAAAGCATTCATTTCCGGCCAGTGATTTAATTCTTGACAAGTTCTTATCATTAAATTCATAAGGATCATTTCACTTGTACTGCTTTAGCTTTCTAGCGGATCATAATCCCTAGATTTTATATCGAACTACTTTTTAGTATTCAATCCTTTTTATTACAAAAATAGATAAATTCATGTCGAATTTATTCTAGATTTGTTTTATTAAGTTCTTTGTAATCAGTGATCAAAGTTGTAACACTCCTCAAGTTTAATAGAGTTTCTATTTAACTTGAATATTGTTTCAGTTTTTATTCCGCATTAATTTGTTCTAAATTGTTTAATCTTAAACAAACAAATTTCGATAAAACGGTATAGTTTGTATTCAACCCCCCTTCTACAAACTTATCAGGACCTAACAGTTTTCTATATAAGAAGGCTCTCTAAAATAATGATATATATATATATATATATATATAGGGTCTTGCTCAAATGAGAACCCGAAATAAAATAAGAACTAAGATCTAATCTCAGCCCTTTATTTTCTTTTAATTCTAGCCACCCAATTAAAATATATGCATACATATTTGTATGTATCACCCTCTTTATCTATTGAACTGTCATAACATTGCCCCCTCCCACCCCAACCGTCACTCCGGCAACCACTTCCGGCGACCTCCTCCGGCAACCCCAAAAAATCACCACCAGTTTGAAAAAATCACCACAACCAAACCATCACAAACAACCACAAAATCTCCGGACTTCTACTGACTCTGACCAATGCCTCCGACGTTGCCAACAAATCACCTGAGAATCAACACAAATTGGCTAGGAATAACAAAAAATCACCACCGTCAAACAAAAATCACTACAGTCAAACGACCACAAAACCACCACGTTCAGTCGCCATTTCCGGTCACCACCTCCGACCATCACAAACATGTCACCAACAACATACGTAAATCACCGGATATAAATGAAAATCACAACCACTCCCCGTCGTTACCATTACATCATTAAAATGGGTTTATATTCTAGTGGCGGCATCATTGTGTTATGTTGATAAAAAAACAAATCTTGAACGATACAGATCGATGTGATAGTGAAGCTGATTATGACGACAACGTGGTACAGTGATTGTGAGTTTTTGTAACACCCCAGTCCCACATCGAATAGATTTGGGACTTTTGTTTAGTTTATAAGTCAAAGTACTACTACCAATAAGCACCAACAAATCATGATCTTTTGGGGGCCTCTGGTGGGCTAGTCGTTACCCAAGTTGGCTGCATTTGGGCCAGTGTACTTGGCTTATTGCGGGCTAGGAATCGGGACTTGACCCGATTTTCGAAAAAAGACTCAAGATTTGACCCGGATCGTCTCATATGGTATCAGAGCCGACTCTAGAAAGCTTGATTAGTCATGTTACCGGTGGTGGGCACACAAAGGCTGGTAGTATTTTCCCACAATTGATAGAGGCCCGAAGGTGGGAACACGAAGCCAACCGGTATTATCCCACAATGGATAGAGAGGAACGATCTTGGAACCTATGGGATATCCGTTTAGCCCTGACAAGGACGTCAGGAGTTTAAGTGGGGGAGTTTGTAACACCCCAGTCACACATCGAATAGATTTGGGACTTCTGTTCAGTTTATAAGGCAAATTACTAATACCAATAAGCACCAACAAATCATGATCTTCTGGGGGCCTATGGTGGGCTAGTCGTTACCCAAGTTGGCTGCATTTGGGCCAGTGTACTTCGGCTTATTGTGGACTCAGAATCGGAACTTGACCCAATTTTCGAAAAAAGACTCGAGATTTGACCCGGATATTAACACATATATAAATTAAAAGAATAATCACCTTGTCGAAAAAGGTGCGACTATGCTTCCTTGTTTCTCACAATTTTCTTTCTCACGGCTACTCTGCAAGTTGCTAGGGTTTTTTCTTTTCTTTTTTCTTACTCGTATGTATCTAGGTATGTATTGATCCATTTTAATTAACTAGGATCAACTAAAACTTTAAACTAAAGCCCAACAAAATTAAATTAGTAAGACTCATTGATCTATATTTATTCTAAAGTCAAATTATTTAATTATCTCAAATTTTAATCCACTTCTAATTCTAATTTCTAGAAAATTTTAATCTATTAAAATAATAAAAAAATATCTGGGATGTTACATACTACCATCCTTAAAAAGAATTAGGTCCCCAAATTCTAAATAACTATAATTCTAAAATCCACATAGAAAGTTCATTGCAAGTTTACCAAAAAATTTACTGGTTAGCACAGGTCACGCCTAAAGGCAGTCTACAAGAAAATAACCTAGAGCTCTAATACCAACTGTGAGAACCCGGATCAAATCCCGAGCCTTTTTCGAAAATCGGGTCAAATCCCAATTCCGAGTCCGAAATAAACTGAATCGTACTATCCCAAATGCAGCCAACTTGGGTAATCAACAAGCCAACCACAGGCCCCCAAAAGATCATGATTTGTTGGTGCTTATTGGTAGTAGTACTTTGCCTTATAAACTGAACAGAAGTCCCAAATCTACTCGATGTGGGACTGAGGTGTTACAGTTTTGGAGATTGGGGTGGGTTTGTTGGCGGTTGATTAATTGATCAGTGAGAGAGAAAGTGTGGTGTATCGGGTGGGGTGGTGATGGAAGCTCGTCGGTGGCTTTACAGAGGTGCCGATAATCGGAGAGAGCGACGACGAATGAGTTTTGTAGTGATTTAGGGTAAAGTTGTTGGTGGTTGAATAATGGATCGGTGAGAGAGAAAATGAATATCAATAAGAGATAAAAGAGGAATGATGCAGTGGGAATAAAAAATTAAATTTGGTGGCTCAGATTTAAAGTTAATATAAATAATGTGCGATTGTGATTAGATCCTAGTTCTCACATTAAAAAGGGTTCTCATTTGATCGCGACCCTATATATAGACACACACACACACCATATTATCAATAACGAAATATTAAAAATTTAGTTGATATGATCAAGGTTGTCATGGCGTCCATGTGACGTCCATTTGGCATCGTGACGTGTAAAATGGCTTAAACATCGGTGTTGACTTACGAACAAGCACTGAGGCGGTCGCTTCGGACGCCACAGGATGCCTTAGTCATCTTTGGACGCCTTAGTCGCCTTTTGGACGCCACAAATATAAAAAAATAAAGGTAAAATGAAAACTGGCATGTTGGGCTTTGACCTACCCAGCCCGATCCAATGACCCTGCCCGATCCTGTTACATATCAAACATAAATAAGCCCTAAATCAGACACAAAAGAAGTTGCTCTCGTTAGACTCCTCGTCATCTCTTCTCGAGTGGACTCCAAGACTTCTCCTCTTCAAGGTAATCTTCTTCTCTTTCTTCATATCCTTTTCTTCTCTCTTCTTATCTCTTATAGTCTTATGATCTTATCTCTTATCCTTTTTTTTCTCTTTCTTGTAATATACATAGTATATAATATATATATATAGTATATAGTATGTATATAACATATACATATAAATATATATTATATTATACATATAACATACCCAACATATTCGTTTACTAATATGGGCTTTTATTTTCAAATATGTTTACATATTCTTTCAATCTGTTTAAATTTAATAATACTTTTTCCTTTTTCTCGAAACATATTTGCTAATTGACTTTAACTTATTGATTACAGTGTAAGTTTAACGTATGATTGTTTATAACAAAATAACAATCATCTTTAATTTTTACACAACTGATGGCATTTTAATTATACGTGTTTTGCAGATAGTAAGATGAATTCCCAAAGTGTTTGCACTAAAATTCATCCCAAGGATGATCCAAATAGAAGACCAGGAACTTCAACTGACCCCGGTTGGAAATATGATTTCTGGCCGAATATTGACAAGAGAGACTTGGTCGAATGTAGCTTATCTACAAGACAAATGAATGGAGGTTTCAGAGATATTACAATTTGTCCCAAAACAACAACTGAATTAAGAAAACAGATGCTAAAGTATATTTTGAGCAAACAGAAGAAAAAAGTATCATTAAGTATTGATGATGGTGAAGACGGTGACGAGGATGATGGTGACCAGGATGATGTCCATGAGCTACATTCTTCTGTTGGGGACTCCAACTTTGTGAAAATGCCAAGTTTTGGTACATCTAAAAAGCAGAAAAAGAAGGCAGCTTCAATACTCAATTTTGTCAAGCCCCAGACCCCAATAAATAAAGGCAAGACAATCGTCCAAATGTTAAGAAAAAGTCCTGAAGATGTTATTAAGGATAGGCATGATAAGAGCAAAACTTAAACAACAATTGAATCATATACAAAAACACCAGAATAGAAAGAAAGAGTGTTTATGCACATATCCGATTTTTTCTATGAAAATGGAATACCTTTTAATGATGTACACTCTTTGAGCTATGAGATCATGATTGAATTTGTAGGACAATACAGGCCTGGGTTGAAACCTCCATCGTACCACGAGCTTCGAGTTCCTTTACTTGAAAAAGCAAAGAAAAATACAGAAAAGCTGCGTGTATTCAATGAGAAAGCGTGGGAAAGATCCAGGTTTACAAGTATGGCAGATGGATAGACTAATAAGAGACAAAGCCACTTCATAAATTTTCTTATGAACAGCCATGAAGGAACCTTTTTCCTTGGAACCGTGAATGCTTTAGATAAGTCACACGATGCGGTAATGTTAGCAGATTTGCTTGAAAGCAAAATTCGAGAAATTGGGAGTTCCTTTGAAAGGCATATGCACTGACCTATTTGTAAACACCGAGGATTCGACTCAACTTAAACAAGAATGTAATAAGTAAATAATATACAAACTGTCACAGGAATCTCGGAAGATAATATCAGTCAAAGTGAATGAAGATTAAAGTCAATCTATAGACTTGGAATAATTCTACATTGAAATAAGTTCATTTATTTGATCAAGCCTTAGTGAAGTATTCAAGAAAGTGGATCTATTAAAGTGACAGAGATTCCAATAGTGTGACAGAAAGTGAACAGGTTACAGAGTTTGATAAAGGGAAAAGAAAAAGAACCACAACCTAAAGTCAAAAGATGAAGAAAAGTCATTGCAGTTAGTCACTCATGAACCAGACAGTACATCGAGTGTTAACATCATACAGTGAAAGTTCGTCATAATTTTTGGTGGTTCACAGAATGGTTCTTCTATCAAGGAATTGTATTAATTATCTTTTAATTAATTAAATTAGTTAATTAATTTATTCAATAAATTAATTCAACAAGAATTAATTTATTCCTTAAATTAATTATACATTTAATTAAATTAGAATTAATATATATGCTAGTATGACTTTGAAAATGAACTGGTATGACTATCTAGCATAGTCATACCGAAAGTCATAGTAGTTCAAAGTGACAGTCATACCGATTGTCATATTGGTTCAGAAGGTAGTCATGCTAGTTCTATAGACAGCCATACCGAAAGTCATAGTGGTTCAAAAGACAGGCATACCGATTGTCATACAAGAAGAAAATGATAGTCATGTCAAGTCAACTGATAATCATATCAGTTCAAAGAAATGCGTACAAATATCTACAAAAGGCAGTGGATTAAACAGAGTTCAGTAGTTAATCAAAAGAAGATATAAACATTACATCCTCTTCTCTCTGCTCTTAAATACAAGCAACTGTCGAGCTCAAGCAATTAAACTAGTGAATTAATTCTTGATCAGATTGTAACATTTAATCCACTGGAATTAGTTTACTTGTACTTATGTGACTATCTAGCGGATCATTATCCCAAGAAATTATCTCGAACTACTTTTTAGTATTCGATGTTTTTATTACAAATATAGATAAATTCATGTCGAATTTATTCTAATTTGTTTTAATTAGTTTGATAATCATTCCCTGTAATCTATATTGTAATTGTAACACCTTTCAAGTTTAATATTAGTTATATTTAACTTGAATCTTGTTTCATTTTATTTCTCTTAAATTGGTTCTTGAATTATTATTTCACGAACCGAACAAATTCGATTAAATAGTATATTTAGTATTCAACCCCCCTCCCCCTTCTACAAACATATCTGAGGACCTAAAAACCTTTGAATTTGTAAGTTAGTGAGTAAACAATATTTATTTACTTGAGTTTCTTTCAAATAGTTTATACATAAATTGACTTTGTTACTTTCATGTTTTAGATTCACCAAAAAGGAAAAACAGATTGGAATGGAAGAGATTAAATGACCTGGTCTACGTGCAATATAATCGGAATATAGCAACAAGGTTTGAGAAGTTATATATTAGTGGGAAAGGTTTTAATCCACTAGTTATCGAGGAATTTCAAGGGGAAAATGAGTGGGTTGTAGATGATCCTTTGTGGCTTTTTGTAGATGAATCTAATGGTGCATCAAATGCAAATCTGCCACACAATGTTCCTAGAGCTGCTCGTGGTGATCTTACATATACTCAGCGTCGTAATCATAATGATGATGTTTCATCTTCAAAGTGTAGGAGGAATCTCAATTTAGATTGCATAATGAGTCAGACTCGGATCCAGGGATGTTGATGTGGAAATGGGTGAAGAAAATATTCCAATTGATGATTAAGAAGTTGATGATTTTGGTGAACCATCTAGTGCACATGAAAGTGCTGGCCATATGGGAAGTGGAAGTTTTGTTAGGGAGGAGTTGGTGCTTGAGGATTTCGCCACACCAGACTTGCATTACTAATTATTAGTTGTCTTGTTGACTTTGTTAGTTCCTAGTTGCTATATTTTTCTATTGCCACCTAGTTCAGTGTGTTATGCTTTAAATTTTGAGTTCTAATCTAAGACTTCTTGAGTTATTGATATTTTAAGTACTAAATATTACTAATATTTTCACCTTATACTTATAATGCATGTGTTATTATTAGTAAGTAATTAGAGTAATATACTAATAGATATTATTATTGTATAATATATATAATTACAACTACTATCTTATATATTGGGCACCATAAGAATGCCACGAGGGGCACCATGATGCCGCACCGCCGTAACAACCTTGGATACGAAATAATTTTTTAATATTTTGGGTTTTTACTTAATTACGTAAAGTGGCTCGTATATAGTGTGACCCATATTGGTCATTGAGTATTAACATATAATTGACTGAATATAGTTATTAGATCCTTTTTTAAGTTATTAATATGCTTTAGTTATAGTTGATTGAATTTATTTCGTAACATATTTAAAGCTAATAATATAAATATTATGTTTTACTAAGTTGTCGAAAAGATTCAAAATTTGAATCTTTTTTAATATATTTAGTGATAATAGTATAAATATCTATCTTTGATCTGTTTGCGGTGGAGTTCGATCATTAGAACTTTGAATAAGTAGTTTATATATAAAAATATAAAATTTACTTTAATATTACAACTTACAATTTTTTTTTCTATTTATTCTTTGTTTTTTCTTATTTTATTTAAGTAATTTTGCATGACTATTAAAATTCTGACTAATTGTTTTTACATTCATCATATATAAGAATTTAATTTGTAATATGTAATTGTAAAGCATAATGTAACATAAGATGTAACAGAGATAACTACAAAACTCAATAAAGGACGAGACATATAATAATATTGACAGAAGCACTGGAATCCAGAAGTAAAGAAGAGAAGGTAAACTCAAAAAATCAAAATATGGTATGTATTCTTGAACTCCGTAAACAGGTCACGGAAAGAAGTTCATTAATATGTTCAAGCCTCTATGACAAATAAAGAAACAAGACTTTCAAGACTACAGAAGTATTTGAATGATTAAGAGTTAGTACCATAGGATTTCAGTGATTTAACTGAAGCAACCAGAACGACAAAGGACTTATCAACAGCATTGAATTGAAGACATAGAAGTATTGATCGAGTGTTAGTCATATGTGAATCAGACCAGTTGCACTAGTTGTCAGCACCTAAAAGATCAAGATGTTTATCGTCTCGGAAGAAGTTGATTTAAGTCTAAATCTGAAACATCCTGGAAGTGAAAAGAATATTACAAGGTATGTTTAGGTTTAAATGGAGATACAATTTGCTTACTGTAAAAAGGAAAGAACTTCAAGGGTCAATCTGTAAAAGAAAAAAAGATTCGATGGTTTTCTTTTAAGAAAATCCATCGAAGTGGATCAAGTGAGGTTGAAAGAAAAACCATCGAAGGATTGTTTTTCCATTCGATAGATTTTATTTAAAATCTATCGAAGGAAAGAAAAACAATTCCTTTCGATAGTTTTTAAATATGGGGCAGGTGAAACTTGTGTCACTTTGTCAGGTTGATTGAAAATTTGGACGGCCAGGATTCTTCCCAAAGCCTTCGATAGTTTTCAAAGGTTACAATCGGAGAAGTGAAGACAGTGTCTTCTTCAGTTAGGATTTTCACAGAAAGCATTTACGAAGAGAGAAGCTTGAGCCAGAGAATCACAGAGAAATTAATATTGCTCAGAATTCTATCATTGTATTGATTTCGTGTAACCTAAACTCATTGAAGCTAATCTACAGATTAGAATTGTAGCACCCCTCGCGGTTTATATTTATAAAATGATATATTCCCCGACTCGTGTTTTGATTTGGTGTATTTGATTTCGGACTAGAACACATATATTTATCCGCGAACGAAATTAAATAATTTGAAAGTGTCGTATTCAACCCCCCCTTCTACGATACTTTGGACCTAACAGTAATAGGTACCGAAGATTTAGTTTAGTAAATAGAGTAAATCTAAGTTTGAACTGAAATTACTTTTCTCTATCATATGAACAAAACTCATATTAAATTGATAAGAAAATGGAATTTAGTTTGATCCGTTTTGGTTTGGACGCTTGAAAGACATATGCACTAGCCTATTTGTAAACATCGAGGATTCGACTCAACTTAAACAAAAATGTAATAAGTAAATAATAAGTTAAACTGTCACAATAATCTCAGAGGATAATATCAGTCAAGAAAATGAAGATTAAAGTCAATTTACAGACTTGAAGTAATTCTACATTGAAAGAAATTCATTTATTTGATCAAGCCTCAGTGAAGTATTCAAGAAAGTGGATCTATTAAAGTGACAGAGATTTCTATAGCGTGACAGCAAGTGTACAGGTTACGGTGTTTTATAAAGGGAAAAGAAAAAAGAACCATGGCTTAAAGTCAAAAGATGAAGAACAGACATTGTAGTTAGTCACTCATGAACCAGACAGTATATCGAGTGTCAACATCATTCAGTGGAAGTTCGTCATTATTTTAAGTGGTTCACATATTGATTCTACTATTAAAAAATTGTATTAATTCTCGTTTAATTTATTAAAGCAGTTAATTAATTTATTCTATAAATTAATTCAATTATAATTAATTTATTCCTTAAATTAATTAAAAGATAAATTAAATTTGAATTAATATAATGCTAGTAGTACTTCTGTTTGTCCTCCTAAGCCAAAGGACAATACTACTGATAGTACTACCAAGGCTAAGGACAGTACTACTGATAGTATTGCCAAGCCTTTGATTAGTACTACCGATAGTACTGTTGGTTAAAAAGGGTAAATGGTGTACATATATAGAAACAAATGCAGTTGACAAAAAGAGAGAGAATTCAAGACAGAAGCATTAAAAACATATCATCAATATCTCTCTCTGCCTTAAACTCAAGAACTGTCGAGCTCTTAATTGTATCACAGTGAATCAACTTATAGTATTTATTGTTGTATCCAAGCCACTAGAATAAGTTCACTTGTACTGCTTTGACTATCTAGCGGATCATAATCCCTAGATTTTATCTCAAACTATTTTTAAGTATTCGATCTTTTTATTACAAAAATAGAAAAGTTCATGTTGAATTTATTCTAGATTTGTTTTAAATAGTTTGAGATTCAAACCTTGTAATTCGTACTGTATTTGCAACACCCTTCAATTTTAATATGAGTTATATTTAACTTGAATTTTGTTTCATTTAATTTCGTATTAATTTGTTCTTGAATTGTTAAATCAAGAACCGAACAAATTCGAGAAAACAGTACCGTTTGTATTCAACCCCTCTTCTACAAATTTATTAGGATCTAACAATGCTTATATTATACTTAGATAAAATGATGTTGATTGTGTTAATAATTGGTTTGATTAACCATACTCCCTCGTTTCAATATACTCGTTCCATTTTATTTTATTTTTTAATATTGAATTAGTTATCCACTTGTCATTTTAATCTTATTTTTTTAAAGATTATACTTTAATTTGTAGTTCCAAGTTTAAGCTAAAACCACGTACAATTGTTTAGTCTTTAATTTGTATTTTCAATACTAACTCTACATCATAAATAATTATTCAATCAATTTAATCAATGAATAAATATAAATGTAAATGTAATTTTGTTGTCAATGTTATGTGATATGGACAGAAAAGTAATTATAGAAATATAATTGACTATTCAATGGAAAGGCCGATATTTAAGGCCTGACACCCTAATTATTCATTAATTTCGTAATTAATGAATGGGGAAAATATACAGCTCATGAAAAGAGTCCAAAATATGGTAAATTCGTCAAAGAAGGATCCAGAATCCCAATTAATGAGTCATAGTCTTTATCAACAAGGAAAAGACTTCTCCAGCAAGAAATACGATGTTTATCCAATATCGATAAGGAGACTTATTCGCTAAGTCTCTTAAACATACCATAAATACTGGGCTCCAGACGCCTATATAAGGTCCCTGATCCTACAATCAGAACTACGTCTTGGCTTGATTCTCAGTAATAATTGAGATACGTAGGCATCTTGTGAGGACCGATTTAGTCTCGAAACACAAGTGCAGCCATTAAAGCTCGAAAGCTCATTAATCCTAGCAATTAATATACAAGTAAGTTTTTTAATCCATAACATTTGGTGCCGTCTGTGGGAAGACAACATCAACAATGGCAAACACACGAAGAACAGCTCGGAATACTCAAACTCCTGAAGATCGCCCTATCACCTCTGAGGCTGATACTCACGGAAATCAACCACCGACGTCTACTGGCATTCAAGGGGCGAATATCCCCACCAACACTCAAGGAACGGAAATCCCAATTTCGGTTGAAGGGACGAATCCCCTGCAGATGGTCATTCATGGATCTAATCCACAAGAGACCGTTCACCAGCAACCAATCTCGACTTCTCCACTCATAATGAATGCACCGAGAAGCCTTCAACTCCATACTACTGATCTCCCTCAATACACGAATCAGACTTTGGGGATGCCAAGCTATGGCATGCCCCCTCGACCCATGGCGGGCGGTAATGGAACTAATCCAATCTACCATGAGGCATATGTGCCCCCTTATATTCAAGGTCTGGGACCCCAAAATCAACAAACTCGCCAAACCCCTTTTGTTCAAGATTACTCAGGCCCATACACCGAGGATGAGGGTTATACAACTGGGGAGGATGTCGCCCCAAAAAGGAGACGTTCTTCCCAGACAAATCGGGATCAACCCCAAACTACTAAGGAGAAAATTGCAGCCCATGAGGCAGAGACTGCAAGACTCAAGAAACTCCTTGCTGAGGAGGAGGCCGCTCAATCTCCAGGCCGAACGACTGAAGGGATCCCGATAATCAACTTGGATTCGCCGGCAAGAAGAACCAAGAGGGCCGAAGCCCCAAGAGGTGATCCTAGTATTCTGTTGCCCCTAGGAGATCCTGATGATCCCACACCACCGTTTACTCAAGACATCATGAAAACGGCTATATCCAGAAAATTCAAGATGCCTTGGATCAAAGCCTATGATGGAACGGGAGATCCCGCAAATCATGTAAGGACCTTCTCCAATGCACTGCTGTTGCAGCCAACCAACGATGCGGTCAAGTGTAGGGCGTTTCCACAAACCTTAGCAGGCATGGCCCAACGCTGGTATAGCCGTCTTCCTCCCAACTCAATTGGGTCCTTTAAGGAACTAAGCAAAGCTTTTATCAATCAGTTCATTAGTGGAAGGGTGCATGAGAAAAGCTTTGTATCACTCATGGCAATCCAACAAGGAAAGAATGAAGCCCTAAGGGACTACATCAATCGATTCACTCGGGAGGCTTTGAAAGTCCCGGACTTAGAGGACAGAGTGGCTATGATAGCCCTGTAACAAGGAACTACTGATGACCACTTCAAAAGGTCGTTAGCTAAACATCCACCCGAGAGCATGTTAAAGCTCCAAGATAGAGCCGGAAAATACATCAAAGCAGAAGAGAGCATGAGAAAATATGAACCCACTACTGGTGATAGTGGAAACCCAAAGAAAAGGAAGGAAATCCAAGAGTATGATGTTAGGGAAAAGTTCCCTAGAACTTCAAAGAGATCTGATTCTCCACCAAAAAAAAGCAATTTTGGCCCAAAGTTTACGGAGTATGCAAGATTGAACACTCCCGGGAGTCAAATTCTGATGGAAATATCTAAGGAAGGAGATCTCAAATGGCCGAAGCCAATGAGGGCTGACTTGTCCAAACGGAACCAAAACCAATTTTGTTGGTTCCACAAAGAAGTTGGTCACGACACCGACGATTGTAGACAACTGAAAGATGAAATTGAGTTTCTGATACGAAGAGGAAAACTCAGCAAATTCACCAAGGATGGGAATCAAGGAAGTCACAGAGGAAATTACGAAAGGAAGGATTATGACAGAAGGGACAACGATCAAGATCGTAACCCTAAGCCCCGAGGGTCAGTCATCAATATGATATTTGGAGGACCAACTGTTGCTGGGTCCTCCCGCAACTCAAGGAAAGCTTATGCCCGAGAGGTAATGACTGTGGTTGGAGAAGCACCGAAGTGTGCCAGAACAGAAGTGTCAATAGGTTTTGATGATTCTGACTTGGAAGGGGTGAAGTTCCCCCATGATGATCCTCTTGTCATAGTACCTGTGATAGGCAACTCCGAAACAAAGAGAGTCCTGGTTGACAATGGAGCCTCAGTGGACATCTTGTTCCATGATGCTTTTATCAAGATGGGCTACACTAACTCTCAATTAACACCCTCGAATATGCCCATATACGGATTCAATGGGGTGGAATCAAAAGTGGAAGGCACTATCCAACTCCCAATGACCATGGGACAAGGAATGAACACGTCTACTCAAATGGTGAACTTCATAGTTATAAAGGCAACTTCGACATATAATGCGATCCTAGGAAGGACTGGTCTTCATGCGTTCAAGGCCGTTGCATCATCTTATCATCTGAAAATCAAGTTCCCAACGAGGAATGGGATTGGTGAAGAACGAGGAGACCAAAAGATGGCTAGAAGTTGTTATGTAGCCGCGTTAAGGCCTGATGGAGTCGGGGGGCAGGTTCTCCCCATTGAAGACATGAATACAAGTGACAATGAGGACCGAAGAGGGAAACCGACTGAGGATTTGATCCCCATTCCCTTAGTCCCTGGTGAAACGGAGAAGGTGACGTATGTTGGAGCACTACTACCTGAGCCATTGAAAAGCAAACTCATATCTTTTCTTCAAGAGAACAATGACGTTTTTGCTTGGACAGCGACTGACATGCCAGGGATTGATAACTCACAAGTTGAATGTGGATCCTGAAAGGAAGACGGTGAAACAGAAAAAGAGAAATTTTGCTCCAGAAAGGTTTGAAGCCATTAAGCAAGAAGTTAATAAACTTTTGGAAGCTGAGTTCATTGAGGAAATTCAATTCCCAGAATGGTTGGCTAACCCCATGATGGTCAAAAAAGCTAACGGGAAATGGAGAATGTGCGTCGACTTCACCGACTTGAATGATGCATGTCCTAAGGATTGTTTTCCCTTACGAAGGATTGATGCTCTAATAAATGCCACAGCGGGACATGAGATGCTAAGTTTCATGGATGGCTTCAGTGGATACAATCAAATCAAGATGCACAAAGATGACATCGTCATGGTATCATTCATCACTGACTTTGGTGTGTTCTGTTTCTTAATCATGGCATTTAGGCTTAAGAATGCAGGAGCAACCTATCAAAGGTTGGTGAACAAAATCTTTGAACACCTAATTGGAAAAACCATGGAGGTCTACGTAGATGACATGTTAGTCAAGAGCCTCGATAAGGCCGATCACATAGAGCACCTCCGAGAGGCATTTGAAGTGCTAAGGCACCACAAGATGATGTTAAATCCAGCCAAGTGTGCCTTTGGTGTAGGCTCGGGAAAGTTTTTAGGCCTGATGGTTTCCAAGAGAGGAATCGAGGCTAATCCCGACAAAATCAAAGCAATTCTAGACATGGAACCACCAAGGACTGTCAAAGATGTCCAGAAACTAACGGGGAGAGTGGCAGCATTGGGAAGATTCATCTCCAAGTCTGGAGAGAAGTGTTTACCCTTCTTCAAAACACTCAAGAAAGTGAAAAATTTTGAATGGACGGCTGAAAGCCAAGAGGCCTTTGAGGCCCTGAAGAAATATATGGCTGAGGTACCACTGTTGGCAAAACCAAAGCCAGGAGAAACTCTCTACTTGTACTTGGCGGTTTCTAACACAGCCCTTGGAGCTGTTCTGATAAAGGAGGAATTGAAAGTACAAAAGCCCATTTATTATGTGAGCAAGATCCTACATGGAGCAGAAATAAACTACTCTACCATAGAGAAGTTTGCCTTAGCCTTGATTATGGCCTCAAGAAAGCTGTGCCCATACTTCCAGGCACACAAGATAGAGGTGTTGACCAATCAACCTCTAAGAAACATCTTGCACACCCCTCAAGTTAGTGGAAGGTTGATCAAATGGGCTATTGAACTAGGAGAATTTGACATCAAATACAAGCCTCGAACGGCCATAAAAGCTCAAGCACTCGCTGACTTCATGGTTGAATGCACCATTGACAACCAAGAAGTCGGGGGGCAAGAGATAACAGTGGAAAGCAAGGAAGATGAAGAGATGGTCTCCAAAGAATGTTGGGTGCTCTATTTTGATGGAGCATCAAAAACAAAATCAAGTGGAGCCGGTTTAGTGCTACAAAGTCCTGATGGATTCCTCATAGAGTACGCACTAAAATTGGACTTCCCAACGACAAACAACGAAGCTGAATATGAAGCTCTGATAGCTGGCTTAGGGCTGGCTGGAGCCTTGAGAGTTAAAACTCTGAAAGTATGTGGAGATTCGAGGCTAGTGGTCTCCCAAGTAAATGGGGAGTTTGAAGCTAGAGATGAAGTCATGGCCAAGTACTTAAAACTTGTTAAGGCCATCATGACTCAGTTTGATGAATGCTATGTGGAACACGTTCCAAGGGAAGAGAACATGAAGGTCGATGCCTTATCTAAGTTTGCTTCTTATGAAATTGAAAACTATGCAGGGAGTGTATACTTCCAAGTCTTGAAGACCCCAAGCATCAACGGAAAGTTGGTAGCACCCATTGATGTTGGCAGTTGTTGGATTGATCCCATCAAAGCTCATCTGGAAACTGGGTGGCTACCCAACGACACTTCAGAAGCACGAAAGCTATACGTCAGAGCACTAAGGTATGCCCTAATTGAGGGAATCCTATACAAAAAGTCTTTCATCATTCCATACTTAAAGTGCTTGAGACCTCAAGAGGCAGAATTGGCCCTAAAGGAAGTGCATGAAGGAATTTGTGGACAGCACTTGGGGGGCAGAGCCCTTGCCCATAAAGTCACTCGTCTAGGTTTCTACTGGCCAAACATACTTGCTGATGCTAAAAGCTACGTGAAGAAATGTGAACGGTGCCAGAAACATGCACCAGTGGTTGGACAACCACCAGAGATGATGACATCCATTAACTCACCTATCCCCTTTGCCATGTGGGGAATGGATATACTTGGGCCATTTCCAATGGCAAGTGCTCAAAGAAAGTTCTTGATAGTAGCAATCGACTACTTCACCAAGTGGATTGAGGCTAAGCCATTAGCCAAGATAACCACCAAGCAAGTGATGCATTTCTTCTGGGAAAATGTGATATGCAGATATGGAATTCCACGGGTCCTGGTCACGGACAATGGAACTCAGTTTAACAACGATGAGTTCAAGAAATATTGTGATGAGAACGATATCAAGTTGCGCTTCACTTCTGTTGCCCATCCTCAAGCAAATGGGCAAGCTGAGGTTGCAAATCGAATTATCCTAGATGGACTGAAGAAAAGAGTTGAATGCTCCAGAAACACTTGGGTAGACGAATTGATCCCCATACTTTGGGCGTATCGTACTACCTGCAAAGTCACCACTGGGGCAACCCCATTTCTGCTGGCATATGGGGCTGAAGCAGTGGTTCCAGTGGAGATTTCTCACACGTCTCCAAGAGTTGAGGCTTATGAACCAGAAACAAATGAAGAAGGCTTGAGGCTAGCCTTAGATCTGATTGATGAAGTTAGGGATGAGGCAAACGCCAAGATAGTTGAACATCAAAAGAAGACATCTTTCTACTACAACCTAAGGGTTAAAGAAAGGTTCTTTCGACAAGGAGATTTAGTCCTCCGAAAGATTGAGGCATCCGGAGTTGGACAAAAAGGCAAGTTGGCCCCAAATTGGGAAGGACCATATCGTGTTAAGAACGTATTTGGTCGAAGCTCGTACAAGCTAGAAACCCTCGAAGGGCATGAAGTGCCAAGGACATGGCATACTGCAAACTTGAAAGTTTACTATGTTTAAAGTGTTTCTTGAATGGATTCACTACTAGAAATAAGGTTTGATAAAACCAATCCAAGTTCTTAAACTTGAGTATTATCATGCAAGGTCAAGAATGTAAAAGGCTGAACAAAAGCTTAAATAAAAGTTAAGTTAAGCCCGAAGGCTGAGAGTACATAAAACTAGTACAAGCCGTGAAAGGCCATAAATAAAACTACAAACTAATCTTCTCCATCCTTGTCGACGGCCTCCTCCTCCTCTTCTTCTGAAGCAGAACCGGAGCGAGTTGCAGCAGAATCAGCCCTGGTGGTCTGACCAGGTGGAGAAGAATGATCTAGGTCTAAGATCCTATCATCCTCTTCCATATCATCCTCTCCAGCCAAAGCCACCTCTAATGGGGTAGGTGCATGGGGGCTTGGAAATTCAGAAAGGTTGAGGGATCCATGCATCCTCTCCAGAACCTCAGCAAGAGCGCCTTCCTATCCCTTAGTGTACTGGACTGGGAAGAGGAGCTCGTCATGCTTCTCGATTAAGTCCATGTACTCCTGGGAGTCGAGGTACTCATCAATGTAGTCATCACGGCCCTTCCTCAGAGAAACCAGCTCAACCTGGGAATCGGTTAACTCCTTCTCCCTCCTAGCCAGACTGGCCTTCAGAGAGCCCACCTCCTCTTGGGACTTCTCAAACTTTCCTTGGTTCGCCTCTGAAGATGAGCGCCAAGCCTTGGCTTGGAAGAGAGCCCCTTGGAAGTTGGCATAACCTACAATTAAGTTACAAGTTAACTATAGAAACTTGAAATACATTGAAAAACTACAAAGAAAAAAGAGGAGATAAAATACTTACAGCAGCCATAGCTTGGGCACCTGCACTCTCCACCCCCTCGAGTGTGGAGTTGGAAACAAAGTCCTTGTAATCACAAGGGGTCAAGGAATGATATGACCACTCCACAACATGCTTAGACACCCCCACCACAGTGTCTTTCTTCCTAAGACCCCAGTTGGGGCGCCAAACTGAACTTTTGGTCGAGGAAGGACCCTCAACCTCTTCAGTAAGATCCACATGTGGCCTTATAAAGGCTGGGACACTGGAGGCACGGGGATCCTTCACCCCCAAACGAGCCCTCTTCATCCTCGCAGTTTCACCCTCCACAGGCTCGTTGGTCTTGTTGATAAAGGCCGCAGCTGCAAAAATACAAGCAAAGAGACAATGGGTATAAGCCAATCTTAGTTAAATAAAGAAAAGATTGGAATGAAAATTACCCTTGTCATGAACATTTGAAAGTCCCAAGGACTTGAGCTTAAACTCATCCAGGAGCTCCCAAGCCATAGTACCATAATCATTTTTGGTGAGCTCGGCATAGGCATGAGCCTCCTCCTAAGTCAAAACAATGTCATTGGGCTTCCCATCCGAGACCCTACTGAAAGATCTACGGAATATAGTTCCCCAATCCCCTCCTTCCCAAACTAAATACATGAATTCATTCTTCCATTTTGGATTATTATCAGGGATGGATTTTGGGTGGAAAATGGGAGGAGTGGAAGGACGATGGTTGATATAAATCCAACCCAAAGAAACAGTTGAACTATTCTTAAACTGGAAAATCTTCCTAAACAGAGCGACAGAAAGAGGAAATTTGTTCTTCAAACAAAGAACAATAAAACACATGATTATTCTCCAGGCATTTGGAGGAAGTTGGCATGGGTTAACCCCTACATCAGCCAAAAGCCTGGGAATAAATTCATGAAAAGGGAACCTAAGCCCCGCAACAATGGCATCCCTGTAAATGCATAGAGCATCAGGACGCCAATGGCACGAGTGGTCCCCTGGGCCAGCTGGGACTAACCTAAAAGGAGAATTAACTCTATACATTTTGTTATAGTCTCTAATTTTATCTACTTCATGAAATTTATTACTACAATCAAAAGAATCTAAGTGCGAGACGGAGGGGTATTCATCACTACGTTCTAAAATCATATCTTGAAGAGACATATGAGAAGAACGAATAGTGATACCTCTCTTAGACACTTGATTCATTTTATGTAGACGTTGAGCAGTGCGATCAGACATCTTCAAATCTTCAAGCTAAAATCCAGTAAATCTTCAAGGGATGAAGATGGAACCCAGAAAACCAAAGAAAACAACTCCGGAAAGCTCGCCGGAAATCGCCTTACTACGGAATAAAAAGAGAGAAACTAAGAATACTAGAGAGAAATTTTCGAAAAGAGAAAAGTATGAAGTGAAGAGTGAAATGGAAATCCCACTCTTTTATAATAAAGTGATTGGGAACTCAACCGGTTAAGGGAAGAGCAACCGACTATAACCAGTCAAGGCCCATAAGTCCTTTACTGGACTGAAAAAATCAAAACCCAAAAGATTTGAGGCTTAGGCAAATATAAAGCCCAACAAATTAAGGCCCAGTAAGGCCCAAAGGCATGGAAAATTAAAGTCCAAATAGAAATTCGGGCTAGTTTGAAATAAAGCCAAGGCAAAAATCAAAGATTCAAGGTCGAAAAGATCTTAAATCGAAGTCGCACGAACGAAATCAAAAATATACGGGAAATCGAGGTCGAATCCATCGACCTTGCTACCAAAATGAAGTCGAAAAATAATGAATCTGAGGTCGAAAAAACCTTAGATCGACATCGAAGGCTCGAAGTCGAAAATACACGAGGAATTGAGGTCGTATCCATCGACCTCGCACCAAAACAAGGCAAAAAATTAAAGATTTGAGGTCGAAAAGACCTTAGATCGAGCTCGAAGGCTTGAGGTCGAGAAAGGCCTAAGAATTGAGCTCGAACCCTTCGACCTCGCACCAAATCGAGGTCGAAAACATATGGGTTCGAGGTCGTACGACTGAGGTCGAAAATACATAAGAAATCGAGGTCGTATCCATCGACCTCGCTCCCAAATGAAATAAAAATTGAGGTCAAAAAGACTCTAAATCGAGATCGAAACCTTCACCAAAATGAGGTCGAAAGTATAAGGGGTCGAGGTCGAATGATCGAGGTCGAAAATGACCGAGAATTCGAGGTCGAAACCATCGACCTGGGACCGATCGAGGTCGAAAATCCTGGTCAAAAAAGGCTGGATCGAGGTCGAACGGTCGAGGTCGAAAAAGACTGGGAAGTTGAGGTCGAAAGCTTCGACCTCACAGTAGTCCTGGTCGAATTCCTGGTCGAAAATGACCTGTTTCCTGGTCAAATTTGAGGTCAAAAATGACCTAAATTGAGGTCGAAAATGACCTAATTTGAGGTCGAAAATACCCTCAAAAATAGAAAATTTTGGGGAAAAACATGTTATAACTTCTACGAAAACCCCGAGGAGATTTTCCCAGAAGTTGGGGGGCAAATGATATGGACAGAAAAGTAATTATAGAAATATAATTGACTATTCAATGAAAAGGCCGATATTTAAGGCCCGACACCCTAATTATTCATTAATTTCGTAATTAATGAATGGGAAAAATATACAGCTCATGAAAAGAGTCCAAAATATGGTAAATTCGTCAAAAAAGGATCCAGAATCCCAATTAATGATTCATAGTCTTAATCAACAAGGAAAAGACTTCTCCAGCAAGAAATACGATGTTTATCCAATATCGATAAGGAGACTTATTCGCTAAGTCTCCTAAACATACCATAAATACTGGGCTCCAGACGCCTATATAAGGTTCCTGATCCTACAATCAGAACTACGTCTTGGCTTGATTCTCAATAATAATTGAGATACGTAGACATCTTGTGAGGACCGATTTAGTCTCGAAACACAAGTGCAGCCATTAAAGCTCGAAAGCTCATTAATCCTAGCAATTAATATACAAGTACGTTTTTTAATCCATAATATTATGATTTATTAGTATGCTTTATAACTTTTTTAAAAGTGAACAAATAATTTGAGACCGGGTAATGCAAGATGTGTTGTTAATAACTGAATTTTATTAATAATAATAAAAAAAACACTATGAGATGTGAGTAACTAGTTGATTATATTATATATAACTGATTTGTTTAATAATGTCAACTTTCACGTATTTGTTTTTATATTATATCCAGTGTGTATATTAAACTAGTTGGTTATTCCATATTTATTTATGACATACAGTCAATGGTGAACTTGTAAATTGAAAGTTGATTCATTTTGCTAGTATTCTTTAAATTTTTGTTCGGATCCAAATTCGAAATGTTGACCAAAGTTTATTAGAATTAATGTTATGACAAATGACTCTGAAAACTCAATCAAGTTAAGCTGTCGTACAAAAAATTGATAAATTAAAAGGAACACAGAAAAATTAAATGGTATTATTTTATTGGTGACACCATGAGCTTATTATCACCGGTCAGAACTAGTTGATAGAATTCATTTTTTAGGTGGCGATATGGGACGTCTATTCATACTTGATGCGAATTTTAGTAAAAATATACTCCCTCTACCAGTAAATTCTATATAATGGGACTGGGCACGGAGATCAAGAAAAAATATAAAAAATGAGTAAAATTAGATGAAAAGTGGGTAAAGTGGTGGGACCTATCAATATTTAATAATAGATTTGAGATAGTGGAGAAAAATAGTGGGTGTAATAGTGTTTTATATTATTATAGAATAGATAGTGTTGTAATTCGAGCCGAGTCGGGCGAGTTCGAGCCGGGTATTAATTCGAGTCGAGTTTTTTTTCACGAGCCGAGTCGGCTTGTTTAATTAAACGAGCCTAATCTTCTGCCCGAACTCCGCTCGTTTAATTTCATGAGTCGAGCCGAGCCGGCTCGTTTAGTTAAACGAGCCTATTTAAACGAGTCGGGCGAGCCGACTCGTGTAAAATTATACTTAAACGAGCCTAATCTTCTGCCCGAACTCGGCTCGTTTAATTTCACGAGTCGAGTCGAGCCGACTCGTTTAGTTAAACGAGCCCGATCTTATGTTCGAGCTCGGCTCGTTAACGAGTTCGAGTCGAGCCGAGCCTTATTAAATGATCCGAGTCGGGTCGGGCTCGCGAGCCGCCCGACTCGAATTACAGCCTTAAGAATAGAGATAGTGGAGAAAGTAGTGTGTGTAATAGTGTTTTATATTATTAAAAGTTACTATTTTTGGAATGTATAGAAAATGAGATGGACATCTAAAATGGAAAGTGTATAAAAATGAATGGGACGGAGGGAGTACCAATTAGTTATATCATAATTTGACCTAATATATAAACTATAATAATATATCACAAAATTATGTACAATCTTTCTATCAATATTATACTATTAAATACGAAACATTAAAAGTTTGGTCGGTACCTATTTTTTGGTATTTTGTGATTTTACTTAATTACTCTTACTTATATATTTATTTCGTGTTTTTACTTAATTACCCTTACTTATATGTAAAAAGATATAATTAAATAATACTATTACCTATTTATAACCAACTACTTTTTTCAGCTAAAACGCCTTACTTTTTCTATTTTTCCAACAAAATCCCCTCTTTTTACAAAAATATCACTAGAGATTACCATTTTGAACTAAAACATGTTAACTTTTGTATTTTTCCTTACTAAAATCTCTTTTTTTTTCCAAAAATATCACGGACAAACCCTTACTTATTTATTTTTAAAACCTATTTTAATACTTTTAATTATTTGAAAAAGTTTACCTATTTTAACATATCTACTTATTTTTTTAATAATGCAGTTAATAAAAGTATAAAATCTACTCTTTTTCCAAAAATATCGGGCAATTATCTGTTTTAAATAAAACATGTTACATTTCTGTTTCTAAAACCCATCATTTTCCAAAAATATCACATGTAAACCCTTAATTATTTATTTTAAAATAATTATATATTTTAAAATAATTATTTATTTTAAAACCTAATTTAATGCTTTTAATATTTTAAAAAGTTTACATATTTTAACATGTGTACTTATTTTTTTAACAAATATAATTAATAAAATATTATAAAATAAATAATCAAATAATAACTATTAAAAATAATCCGTACATGACACGAATTTTAAACTAATTATGAAGAAAATGATAAAATATTAAAAAATATCAGACACGGCGTGGTTGTAAAACAGGACATCTAAAAGATGGTTAAAGCCTTAAATAGTCATCGTTCTCTGGTCAACAGTTGAACAGTTTTTTTATTTATTTATTAACGTAGGCTAGAACATCCCTCTTATGTAACATTAATAAGTTTGTTCTTTTTTTTTTTAATTTTACAATTCCATTCTTCAAATTTTAAAAGAGTATTTAAAACGAGAAAAGACGTTCACAAACAAAAATCCTTGTGTTTCATGCTTTTTAAAGTAAATTTTAAAATTTCGTATTTCCTGATATTAATATACATGTACAACAAAATAAAATTAATTTTAACAAGTAGCATTACTTTAAATGACTTGTCCGAATTTAGCTTTTGACCAAAAATAAATAGAATTAAGTGTTAAAGTAGTATGTAAGAGTTTTGATATCAATTTGAAAATTGAGTCAATTCCTTCATTTTATAACACAATCAATCGAGTAAAAATTTAGTATAGAAAATGAACAATTAAAAAATCTTAGGTGATGAGGTTTTTGAAATAAATAGGTCGACTGCTTCAACATCAACAGCGTAATCAGCAAACTTCCTTATTAAAAATAGTTAGTCAAAATTAAATTTTAACAGTAAGTTGTGGAATATACGAAGGTCAAGTCCATAAACAGGTTATTTAATTTTGTTCAAACTATTGAGATTCCTTGTTAGACTTTTAGTCAAGGTCGATATTGCTTTGATAACATCTGCCCCACTTATTAAATTGTGTTTGATGTATACAAGTTCGGAAGGTGGTGTTGTATTTTGAGTACAGTTTCCAAGAAGTCACTCTTTGGATTTGTAGATACTTTCATTTGCGTTTTTATCGGTTTGGTCAACCCGACCCAATCCAATTCTATTTTTGATCGTTCAAATCGATAAAAAAAAAATCCAAAACTTGATTGAGTTTAAAAAATTTCAACCCGAATTAAATGGATTGAGTATGATTTTATGTTTTGTCGGTCAACCCAACTCAACTCAACACAACCCGATTTAAATTACAAATTTTATTCGATCATTTAAAAATATATTTATATTTTATATATAACTATATATTAAACCTTATCCTCCTTACATTTATTGATATATGATTACCTTTTGTGCATATACGTATTACCTACGACATAATTTACATTAATAAAATTATAATATTAATTAAAAGTAAATATTAACACCAAAATCGTAAGTTACACGTACTTTATTTTCATTAAAATTTTTAAAATGAGCAGTGTTATATAATATTAGAACTTTTTTTTTTAAACATTCAACTCATCCAAACCGACCCAACCCAACCCAAACCGATATACGATGGATAGGGTTGGGTTACGAATTAAAATTTTATGGATTGAGTTAAAAATTTACAAACTGATTTAAATGAATCGGGTTGAAAAAACATTTGCAACCCGGCCAACCCTACCCATTAACACAGTTGCTTCTCCGTCATTTTCTTTGTAATGGTCCCTTCTAAACAAAATGTATTTATTTAAAAATATCATATTATATTATATTAGTCAAATCTTAAAAATTAACAGTGCAGGGATAACTTTTCAAGTTTCAAGTATTTATAAAAAAACTACTTCCTCTATCTCTCTCAATTCTTAACAGGGATAACTTTTGAAGTATTTATAAAAAACTACTTCCTCAAAAAAGTTTTAAAAATAAGTTGTAAAGTTATACTTTATAAGAGTCTTAAAATGTATGTCAATCAGTGTAAAAAAACTGTAAAGAAATGGGGGGACGGAGGGAGTATCTTCCAACAAAAAGTGAATTATTTACAACAAAAAAAAAAAAAATCTGGGGTAATCAATTGGTTCTTAATTTTTTTTACCAAATACACTGTTAGATTCTCATTCTTTGTAATAATAAATGAATTTTCGCATTTACACCAATTACACTAATAAAACTATTTATACTATCACATCACTTATGTCATGTTGGAACAATTTTTTTTACCCAATTTTATGCTTATAGCACTATTCTTATTTAAGAATACATTTTCTTTTTCAAAAAATAAAATCTAGAAAGAACGGAGGGAATGCATGCTTCGCTAAACAAGACAGAGTTACACTAATCCAGTCGTAGCAGGAGAAGAAACAATAACTGCGGGAGCTATAGCCTAAAACTAGGACACCTGAATTTAAACCTTGGTACGACGCGATCACGCAAACAATAGACCATAAAAAAAAAACCACTTTACATGGTTTAGATGCGTAGCCTGCTTCTGCGTCAAAACCAGCACCAGTTAATAGTTGAGTTTCTAACATTGAACCAATTGATTACCCCAGCTTTTTTTTTTTTGTAAATAATTCACTTTTTTTTTAGATTATAAATGGTACAAAATATTGGTTCTTAATTTATAATGGTACAAAATATTCTCGTTGGCTATTGTAAAGTGACGCAGATCAAATCCTATTTTGTTAACTTCAAAAAACAAACCTATTAGCCTTATTATTACATCTTCCGTATCCAAAGTTCTTATTTGGTTGATATTCATTGTTCACTCACCATATCCATTATTTTTTATCATCATTTATTTGGTCTATAATTACTTTTGATCTCCCTTAACTGTTTACTATATAAGCAAATAAATGTCATGAACCAAATAGCGAACCTGGATACGAAATATGCAATAAGGCCAATAGTTTGTTTTTTCAATTTAGCAAAATAAGATTTGATATGCAGATCAAATCATATTTTGCTAACTTCGAAAAACAAACCTATTGCCTTATTATTACATCTTCTGTATCCAAATTTCTTATTTGATTGACATTCATTGTCCACTCGCTATATTCATTATTTTTTATCATCATTTATTTGGTCTATAATTACTTTTGATATCCCTAAACCGTCTGCTATATAAGCAAATAAATGTAATGAACCAAATAGCGAACCTAGATACGAAATATGCAATAAGGCTAATAGTTTTTTTTTTTAATTTAGCAAAATAAGATTTAATATGCATCACTTTGCAATAGTGAATGAAGCTCTAAATTAGTTGGTAATCTCTTTCAAATAACAATTATCAATCATTATTGTCACAATTTATTTAATGTTAAAAAGTTTTAATATTTTCTATAAAAAATAATATCTAATCATAAATTGTTAATATTAAATATTGAAGTAATAATAAATATCAATGATATGAAATAATGAGTTGGACACAATTAATGTACGCATATTAAAGTAGATGAGTATTAATTGTAATTAATACATGTATAATTAAAATATAATTTAGAAGGGTATTTTGGTAATTTAACTTGAATAAATTGACTCATTAAACCCTCTAGTTTCTCTATTATATATATAATAATAGATATATAATAGATTTCTTTCATCTTGTATAGGGACTTGTCGTGCTAATAGATGATGTTTGTTAGAGATGTACCTTGAAAGCGTTTAAAAACTGCCTTAAAATTCATAATTTTCAAAGTATATCAACGACAAATCTATCCAAATATTATTTAAACATTGTCTTAAAATTATGTTTTTAGTCCTGCATAACGGGCATACTTTAAACACAAATATATTTTTATTCTTTTTTTAAAAATATATCCTATATCTAAACGTAAAATCTGCGATAAATTAAATATACGATAGTTAATATTAACATCAGTATGTGTTGTGAAGTTAACGATCCCCTAATTTCTCTGTGTGTGTATGTTGGGTTTTAAGATGCAATTTTTTCCATCTTGTATAGGGACTTGTCATGCTACTGGATGATGTTCGTTAGAGATGTACCTTGAAAGAGTTTTAAAGTTTTGAATTTTACGGTTACCGTCATTCAGCGTGGATGTTCATTGATTTGGCAAGATCCAGTTAGTTGATTAAGAAGAAATTGTGTTAATTTGCATCCGTTTGTTCAATTTTTTTGCTGGGTATGTAGTTTGCATGCCAAAATAGTCTATCTATCATATGCGTGAGTTACATGAACTGAATTGTTCAGGTTCTTGATTTGTTGGTTTTAAATTGAATAAGCTGTACCAAATTCTCAAAATATATCAACGACAAATCTTTGTAGATATTGTTTAAACACTGTTTTAAATTATGTTTTTAGTCATGCACAACGGGCATGCTCTAAACACGAATATATTTTTATTCTTTTTTTAAAAATATATCTTATATCTAAATGTTAAATCTGCGATAAATCAAATATATGATCGTTAATATTGACATCAGTATGTGTTGTGAAGTTAATGATCCCCTAATTTGTTGAAGTGTTATGCTTATATAAATAAAAATTTGATATTCATAATCTCCATATGAATTTAAGCTCATTTTACTATAAATGTAAATTAAAAGATAATAGCAGACACGTTGAATGCAATAATTGTACAGTTGTGGATATACTTTATTTATAAAACTATTACTTATACCTCTCAAGAAGCCGCTAAACTGATTTATGATAAGTTACTCGTTTCACCTTACAATTGTCACTTGGCATAAATAATTTAACAATTAATACTTTTAACATTTTATCATAGATATTCAAAAAATTTAAACCAATTTTAGTTAAGATTTAATTTAATCATACGATGACAACTTCAACTTTTTTTGTAAAAATCTTCCACACAAATTTTTTTATTAGTATACAAAGAGAAAACTCTTTTGCATTTTTCGGGTTCAATACTTTATATACTAATAGTGTATTTTTTGAAAATGATCAATGTATAAAATTTATTTATTGAAGAAGAGATTTATAATATATAGGATCGTAGTAACACTATAGTTTTAATCTATATTAGTATCTAAAATTTCAAAACTGCGTATATAATCTATAAGTTGTTAATATCTTATAATGAAGCATTAATAAATGTTAAATGATGAATAAAATCCGTTTTATGCTTATTACATATAAGGATATAATTGGAATGGATTAAATAGGTTGATAGTTTTAAATTTTAAAATAAAAATTAAAAAAGACTATAATAAGTGATAGTGGCTATAGACATTTGTCACATTATCACCTAGGTCATGGTTCAATTCTCATTAAAAACAATTTTTTTATCATCAATATAAAATTAGAAGGGTAATTTAGTAATCTATTATCATCAATATAATATTGAAAAGGTAATCAGGAATCTAATATATATAATCTGATAGTATATAGAATTTGTAATGTAATAGTATATATAATCTGAATCATTATATATTTAATGCAAATAAACATGATTTACAATATTAAATATTAATATAATCTTTTTTATGGGTCAATTCCAATTTTATAATATTTTGTATATCTTGCGTTAAGGCACTTGTGAAAATGAATTATCTACCTTACCAAGGAGATTACAAGAAGAGACCAAAATAGAATATAAAATATTGAGTATCTGCGCATATTAATAAAGAGTTTTATAATATAATCAAAATTGATATCTAGCATAGTGTTAAGGAATGTTACTTCTAATCAAGAGGTCAAGGGTTCAATTCCCATTAGGAACATTTTTTTATCATTAATATAATATAGGAGGGGTAATTTAGTAATTTAACATTGAATAAATTGTCTCACTAAACCCCCTAGTTGCTCTATTATATATACTAGCGTAACAGCCCGTGCAAGGCACGGGCCTGCATAGAGATGTCAATAATTTTTATTGTGAAAAAGTTGGCCGTGATCGATTTATTAGCTTAAGGATTGTGTAGTCTTAAGTTTGAGAGCGTAAAATGAGAAGTATGGTTCATGCATAGTGAGGAGTAAAGAATTTTGTTGGTGAATAGTGTAATTATTTTGAATCACAAACGTAACTATACCAAGGCTCTAAGACTTGTTTAAAGTGACTATTATTGATTTTGAGACCAGATTGAAATAGTGTAGAATTTGAAGCATGAGTGTACTATTGTTCTTCTTGCGATTATAAGCAGGTTTACCTGAGTTTTGTGTGTCAGAGAAAGGATAGTTTGTAGATTGGTAATTTGCGTTAGAGAGCGGTTGTTATCTGTTTTTCGGGAATCGATGGGTTTTTTCTTGTAATCTAGATTATGAATATGTTATATTCTTGCAATGTTGTTGTAATATAATCGAACATGCATGAATGAGATAGAGGATTTTAAAACGAAGCTGAAGGCCGACGCATCTTTGCACACTCTCACATCACTCAAGTTTGTGATAAACACTTTGGGAGATGAACACCTATTACAGTTTGGAGTATTCATGTCACCTATTTGTTTTTAGTTTTTTACTTGGGAACTGATTCTGCACTCCTCTCATGTGTTCGTCTTTATATTAAATTATATTAACACACTTAGTAAATGCATTAATAATGTGTTTGGAATATCGTTTATAGTTACAAATTTTAATCCAATTTATTACTATATATTAAAGCTCAACACAAGGGCAAAAGTTTCTAATTAAATGGTCGTCACAAAAATGTCACTCATATATTATTATGCAAAAATATATTAATAGTTGTTATACAAAGAAACAAACCTCCAACCTCCTTCTAAGATGTTCATGGGTTTAACCACTATTCTACATGCCTGTTTGAGTTTACTTCAAAAAATTTATTAGATAATCCACATCTTTCCTCTCTTATCTTATATTATTTTTACTTTGATTTTTAAATAAATAAAATATTGGTTTGTATTATTTATATAAATCAGTTTTTCTTTTCATCTTTTCGTAATTTTGGTCAAAAAATGTATTTTCCGGACACCCCAACCGGTATCACGCTAGACCCTAGAGTGCAGGAAGAATTCCCCACGCTCCCATGAATCGAATCTTGAATGCTTTGGTCAATAACCAGTGCTTTCACCAACTCATCTACAGGCTCGGAGGCTTCTTTTTGTAATTTTATATACCTATATATTCAATCACTGAATTTTATTACAGTTGTATGTTTTCGATTAAATATATATTAATTATGTTGTTTAAAATTCATACTTTTATATTATATATCTTTATTATACTTTATTTGAATTAAATTAATTATTCATACATAAAATATACTATTGAAATTCGACCTAATATAAGAAATATTGTATATGTTGTAGAGGATGTCGTCAAGGACCCACAAACCCTATTTAGAATTTCATTTTATTAAAATGATTATATGACATTACGAATCAATTTAATGTATTCTATAAAGTTCTATTATTATCATTAAAGATTATACTTTTTTTAACATCGTACAATAATTTTTGGAATACAATTTGAAATTCTATTTTCAAAACTTGTAATTTTCAATTTTCCCAAACTTAATTGTCTACTAACAGTCTGACTGATCATTATATAATTATATACTATGTAATATCCTGTATTTTAAAAACTCACCCCGATTTTTGACACAAACGTCACTGGGGTTGAGGGAGAGGGGGTTAGAAAGGTGGAAAAAGATATAGATAAGTTAATAAAGAATGACATGTTACTTTAGAAAATGTTAACAAATGAACAATACATTCTGGAAAAGAAAATTGTTAAGAAATGGATGTGACGAACATAGTAGGTAGACAATTTTTTTGTATAATTTGAATGCTAATGTTCTTAATTTAAAAATTATAGAAATAACTAATAATGAGATATATAATGTGTATAATACTTCTTATATTAGATCGAATTTTAATAGTATATTTTATGCATGAATAATTAATTTAATACAAATAAAGTATAATATAAATATATAATATAAATTATGAATTATAATCAACATAATTAATATATATTAAATTGAAAACATACAACTGTATTAATATATAGTGATTGAATATATAGATATATAAAATTACGAAAAGGAAAAAAGAAAAACAATTTTTTATAAATAATTCAAACCAATAGTTTATTTATTCAAACATCAAAGTAAAAAAAATAGTATAAGAGATAAAAGACGTGGGTTATCTAATAAGTTTTTTGAAATAAACTAAAAAAGGCATGTAGCATAGTGGTTAAGCCCATTGATATCTTGGAAGGAGGTTGGAGGTTCCATTCTTTGTAGTAACACATCTATTAAAACATTTTTGTATAATAATATACGAGTGACATTTTTGTTATTTTTCAAAAAAAAGGGTAAAAATAATCAACATAATTAATATATATTAAATTGAAAACATACAACTGTATTAATATATAGTGATTGAATATATAGATATATAAAATTACGAAAAGGAAAAAAGAAAAACAAATTTATATAAATAATTCAAAGCAATATTTTATTTATTCAAACATCAAAGTAAAAAAAATAATATAATAGAAAAAAGACGTGGGTTATCTAATAAGTTTTTTGAAATAAACTCAAAAAGGCATGTAGCATAGTGGTTAAGCCCATGGATATCTTGGAAGGAGGTTGGAGGTTCGATTCTTTGTAGTAACACATCTCTTAAAACATTTTTGTATAATAATATATGAGTGGCATTTTTGTTATTTTTCAAAAAAAAGGGTAAAACAGTAATTTCACGGCCATTTAATTGGTAACTTTTGCCCTTGTGTTGGCATATAATATATAGTAACTAGTGTAACAGCCCGTGCAAGGCACGGGCCTGCATAGAGATGTAAATAATTTTTATTGTGAAAAAGTTGGTCTAGATCGATTTATTAGCTTAAGGATTGTGTAGTCTTAAGTTTGAGAGCGTAAAATGAGAAGTATGGTTCATGCATAGTGAGGAGTAAAGAATTTTGTTGGCGAATAGTGTAATTACTTTGAATCACAAACGTAATTATGCCAAGGCTCTAAGACTTGTTTAAAGTGACTATTATTGATTTTGAGACCAGATTGAAATAGTGTAGAATTTGAAGCATGAGTGTACTATTGTTCTTCTTGCGATTATAAGCAGGTTTACCTGAGTTTTGTGTGTCAGAGAAAGGATAGTTTGTAGATTGATAATTTGCGTTAGAGAGCAGTTGTTATCTGTTTTTCGGGAATCGATTGGTTTTTTTTTTTGCAATCTAGATTATGAATAGGTTATATGCATGCAATGTTGTTGTAATATAATCGAACATGCATGAATGAGATAGAGGATTTTAAAACGAAGTCGAAGGCCGACACATCTTTGCACACTCTCACATCACTCAAGTTTGTGATAAACACTTTGGGAGATGAACACCTATTACAGTTTGGAGTATTCATGTCACCTATTTGTTTTTAGTTTTTTACTTGGGAACTGATTCTGCACTCCTCTCATGTGTTCGTCTTTATATTAAATTATATTAACACACTTAGTAAATGCATTAATAATGTGTTTGGAATATCGTTTATAGTTACAAATTTTAATCCAATTTATTACTATATATTAAAGCTCAACACAAGGGCAAAAGTTTCTAATTAAATGGTCGTCACAAAAATGTCACTCATATATTATTATGCAAAAATATATTAATAGTTGTTATACAAAGAAACAAACCTCCAACCTCCTTCTAAGATGTTCATGGGTTTAACCACTATTCTACATGCCTGTTTGAGTTTACTTCAAAAAATTTATTAGATAATCCACGTCTTTCCTCTCTTATCTTATATTATTTTTACTTTGATTTTTAAATAAATAAAATATTGGTTTGTATTATTTATATAAATCAGTTTTTCTTTTCATCTTTTCGTAATTTTGGTCAAAAAATGTATTTTCCGGACACCCCAACCGGTATCACGCTAGACCCTAGAGTGCAGGAAGAATTCCCCACGCTCCCATGAATCGAATCTTGAATGCTTTGGTCAATAACCAGTGCTTTCACCAACTCATCTACAGGCTCGGAGGCTTCTTTTTGTAATTTTATATACCTATATATTCAATCACTGAATTTTATTACAGTTGTATGTTTTCGATTAAATATATATTAATTATGTTGTTTAAAATTCATACTTTTATATTATATATCTTTATTATACTTTATTTGAATTAAATTAATTATTCATACATAAAATATACTATTGAAATTCGACCTAATATAAGAAATACTAGCGTAATAGCCCGTGCAAGGCACGGGCCTGCATAGAGATGTCAATAATTTTTATCGTGAAAAAGTTGGCCGTGATCGATTTATTAGATTAAGGATTGTGTAGTGTTAAGTTTGAGAGCGTAAAATGAGAAGTATGGTTCATGCATAGTGATGAGTAAAGAATTTTTATGGCGAATAGTGTAATTACTTTGAATCACAAATGTAACTATGTCAAGGCTCTAAGACTTGTTTATAGTGACTATTATTGATTTTGAGACCAGATTGAAATAATGTAGAATTTGAAGCACGAATGTACTATTGTTCTTCTTGCGATTATAAGAAGGTTTACCTATGTTTTGTGTGTCGGAGAAATGATAGTTTGTAGATTGGTAATTTGATTTAGAGAGCGGCTGTTATATGTTTTTCGAGAATTGATTGGTTTTTTTTGCAATCTAGGTTATGAATAGGTTATATGCATGCAATGTTGTTGTAATATAATCGAACATGCATGAATGAGATATAGGATTTTAAAAAGAAGCTGAAGGCCGACGCATCTTTGCACACCCTCACATCACCCAAGTTTGTGATAAACACCTTGGGAGATGAACATCTATTACAGTTTGGAGTATTCATGTCACCTATTTGTTTTTGGTTTTTTACTTGGGAACTGATTCTGCACTCCTCTCATGCGTTCATCTTTATATTAAATTATATTAACACACTTAGTAAATGCATTAAGAATGTGTTTGGAATATCGTTTTACAGTTACACATTTTAATCCAATTTATTACTATATATTAAACCTCAACACAAAGGCAAAAATTTCCAATTAAATGGTCGTCACAAAAATGTCACTCATATATTATTATGCAAAAATATATTAATAGTTGTTAGTACAAAGAAACAAACCTCCAACCTCCTTCTAAGATGTTCATGGGTTTAACCATTATTCTACATGCCTGTTTGAGTTTACTTCAAAAAATTTATTAGATAATCCACGTCTTTCTTCTCTTCTCTTATATTATTTTTACTTTGATGTTTAAATAAATAAAATATTGGTTTGTATTATTTATATAAATCAGTTCTTCTTTTCATCTTTTCGTAATTTTGGTCAAAAATTTTATTTTCCGGACACCCCAACCGGTATCACGCCAAACCCTAGAGTGCAGTAAGAATTCCCCACGCTCCCATGAATCAAACCTTGAATGCTTTGGTCAATAACCAGTGCTCTCACCAACTCATCTACAGACCCAGAGGCTTCTTTTTGTAATTTTATATACCTATATATTCAATCACTGAATTTTATTACAATTGTATGTTTTTGATTAAATATATATTAATTATGTTGTTTAAAATTCATACTTTTATATTATATATCTTTATTATACTTTATTTGAATTAAACTAATTATTCATACATAAAATATACTATTGAAATTCGACCTAATATAAGAAATATTGTATATGTTGTAGAGGATGTCGTTAAGGACCCACAAACCCTATTTAGAATTTCATTTTATCAAAATGATTATATGACATTACGAATCAATTTAATGTATTCTATAAAGTTATATTATTATTATGAAAGATTATACTTTTTTTTAACATCGTACAATAATTTTTGGAATACAATTTGAAATTCTATTTTCAAAATTTGTAATTTTCAATTTTCCCAAACTTTATCGTCTACTAATAGTCTGACTGATCATTATGTAATTATATACTATGTAATATCCTATATTTTAAAAACTCACCCCGATTTTTGACACGAACGTCACTGAGGTTGAAGGGGAGGGGGTTAGAAAGGTGAAAAAAAATATAGATAAGTTAATAAAGAATGACATGTTACTTTAGAAAATGTTAACAAATGAACAATACATTCTGAAAAAGAAAATTGTTAAGAAATGGATGCGACGAACAGAGTAGATAGACAAATTTTTTGTATAATTTGAATGCTAATGTTCTTAATTTAAAAATTATAGAAATAACTAATAATGAGATATATAATGTGTATAATATTTCTTATATTAGATCGAATTTTAATAGTATATTTTATGCATGAATAATTAATTTAATTCAAATAAAGTATAATATAAATTATGAATTATAATCAACATAATTAATATATATTAAATTGAAAACATACAACTGCAATAATATATAGTGATTGAATATATAGATATATAAAATTACGAAAAGGAAAAAAGAAAAACAAATTTATATAAATAATTCAAACCAAATTTTTATTTATTCAAACATCAAAGCAAAAAAAATAATATAAGAGATAAAAGACGTGGGTTATCTAATAAGTTTTTTGAAATAAACTCAAAAAGACATGTAACATAGTGGTTAAGCCCATGGATATTTGGAAGGAGGTTGGAGGTTCGAATCTTTGTAGTAACACATCTATTAAAAAAAATTTGTATAATAATATACGAGTGGCATGAAAAGGAAAAAAGAAAAACAAATTTATATAAATAATTCAAACCAACATTTTATTTATTCAAACATCAAAGTAAAAAAAAATAATATAAGAGATAAAGGACGTGGGTTATCTAATAAGTTTTTTGAAATAAACTCAAAAATGCATGTAGCATAGTGGTTAAGCCCATGGATATCTTGGAAGGAGGTTGAAGGTTCGAATCATTGTAGTAACACATCTATTAAAAAAATTTTGTATAATAATATATACGAGTGACATTTTTGTTATTATTCAAAAAAAGAGAGGATAAAACGGTAATTTCGCTGAAAAGGAAAAAAGAAAAACAAATTTATATAAATAATTCAAACATCAAAGTAAAAAAAATAATATAAGAGATAAAAGACGTGGGTTATCTAATAAGTTTTTTGAAAAAAACTCAAAAAGGCATGTAGCATAGTGGTTAAGCCCATGGATGTCTTGGAAGGAGGTTGGAGGTTCGAATCTCTCTGTAGTAACACATATATTAAAAACTTTTTGTATAATAATATACGAGTGACATTTTTGTTATTTTTCAAAAAAAAAGGGTAAAACGGTAATTTCGCGGCCATTTAATTGGCAACTTTTGCCCTTGTGTTGGCCTATTATATATAGTAATAGATTGTATATGTTGTAGAGGATGTCGTCAAGGACCCACAAACCCTATTTAGAATTTCATTTTATTAAAATGATTATATGACATTACGAATCAATTTAATGTATTCTATAAAGTTCTATTATTATCATTAAAGATTATACTTTTTTTTAACATCGTACAATAATTTTTGGAATACAATTTGAAATTCTATTTTCAAAACTTGTAATTTTCAATTTTCCCAAACTTAATCGTCTACTAACAGTCTGACTGATCATTATATAATTATATACTATGTAATATCCTGTATTTTAAAAACTCACCCCGATTTTTGACACAAACGTCACTGGGGTTGAGGGAGAGGGGGTTAGAAAGGTGGAAAAAGATATAGATAAGTTAATAAAGAATGACATGTTACTTTAGAAAATGTTAACAAATGAACAATACATTCTGGAAAAGAAAATTGTTAAGAAATGGATGTGACGAACATAGTAGGTAGACAATTTTTTTGTTTAATTTGAATGCTAATGTTCTTATTTAAAAATTATAGAAATAACTAATAATGAGATATATAATGTGTATAATACTTCTTATATTAGATCGAATTTTAATAGTATATTTTATGCATGAATAATTAATTTAATTCAAATAAAGTATAATATAAATATATAATATAAATTATGAATTATAATCAACATAATTAATATATATTAAATTGAAAACATACAATTGTAATAATATATAGTGATTGAATATATAGATATATAAAATTACGAAAAGGAAAAAAGAAAAACAAATTTATATAAATAATTCAAACCAATATTTTATTTATTCAAACATCAAAGTAAAAAAAATAATATAAGAGATAAAAGACGTGAGTTATCTAATAAGTTTTTTGAAATAAACTCAAAAAGACATGTAGCATAGTTGTTAAGCCCATGGATATCTTGGAAGGAGTTTGGAGGTTCGATTCTTTGTAGTAATACATCTATAAAAACAATTTTGTATAATCATATATATACGAGTGACATTTTTGTTATTTTTCAAAAAAAAAATTGTAAAACAGTAATTTCGCGGCAATTTAATTGGCAAATTTTGCCCTTGTGTTGGCATATAATATATAGTAATAGATAGATAGATAGATAATAATAGATTTAAAGTAATTTTTTGATCGTATAATTCTTTTAATTTCTCTATAAATTCTCATAAATATAATAAGTAAAAAAATATGCATCGGGTCATCCTTATAATATTTTAGTGAATAAGATAATTGAAAAAAATTCAAGGACTTTTTTCATATATACCCAACACTAGAATTTTTTTTTTACAAAAATACTATGTTTTGTTTGAATATTTTGCAAAAATATCACCATTGTAGTTGCAAAAATATCAATTTTTTGAAAGTATTTGCAAAAATACGGTGCAATTTCTTGCAACTCATCAGCCAAAATCAACTGCAACTTATAAAAATTTTAATAATTAAAATCATCTTTATTTTTGCATAAGTTGGTGCGGGCATGTTGATTAATTGAAACTCAACACAATTGTTGATTTAGTTGAGATAAAACTCCTCAACTACTACGTAAGTATCTGTATATGTATATGTATAAACGAAATGTGAGGGGATGTAACATTTCAAACTTTATTTATCTTTATCTTCATTCACCCTTTTACTAACAATTTTTTTAAATTCTCGTTGATTTTAAATTATTTTTAAAAAAGTTGAATGTGTTGTATTTGGTTGTGTTTGATTGCATACCGTATTTTTTCAAATATTTTCAGAAGAGATAAAATTGCAAAAAAAAAAACTTAAAAAAATAATAGTTTTGATAATTTCTCAAAATTATTTTGTTAGTATATACATATAATTGTACCAGAATAAGTAAGAGTTTTAATCAATATATGAATATAAAATAATATAAAATTTTAACTATCATTCAAAATAATAAATTATTAATTTATTTAAACAAGTTTTCTCTCTACCCATGCTTAAAGATGCACAAAAATCCCTTCGGGTCGGGTTTTATCCGGTCTTTAAAAAATTTGAACTTTTTAACAATCGGGCCAGGACGGGCTTTATCAAAAATCGGGTCGGGTCGGGCCGGACTTCTTCTAAAATATGAGGCCCGTTTTAGGCCCTCGGGCCTGGCCGGGTCGGGCTTTTATCCTGACTTTTTTTAATTTATATAAAAATATTTTTTTTTGCAAAGTTAATATATTAAAATATAGAAAAAACAAAGTTTTCCAAAAAAAACGATCCTAAAATAGCTACACCCCTGAACTATTGAAATTCAGAAAACATACCAAGAGACACCACGATACCTACTACTAAAATACTATTAGCATAATGTTTTATCATAAAACATGAGTGCAACTCATGAACATTCTACACATAATATGCGTTATTCAACTTAACCTGACCGTGAGCCATACAAATCTCCGCGTACATGATCATTTCAAGAAGCACATACACTACACTCAATAAATCTTCTAGAAAAAAAGGTTTGTCGTGCACATTGTTGATTTTTCTTAACCTCGTTATTCTTCATATTCCCTCTATTACTAAGTTTAATATTCTTAAAATTTATTTAAAATATTATAAATTTTCAAATTTTATCTATAAAAAATCAGGTTTTTATCTGAATCTCTCAAAAAGCTCGGGATTTTATCCGGACCGAACCGGGCTTTTATCCGGGCTTTTCAAAAATCTGGGCTTTTAACCGGGCTTTTCGAACTTCAGGCCGGGCCTGATGAAAAAATAGTAGGCATGTTTAAGGCCCTCGGGCCGGGCCCAACCGGGCCGGGTTTTTTTCGGACCGGACTTTTCGGGCTTTTTTCCGGATCGGGTCAGGTCAGATTTCGGGCTTCAGGCTTTTTGAACATCTATACCCATGCTTGCCACAGTTATGTTCTAGTATTATATTAATCATAAAACCATTGTTTGTAATTGTAATACTACTAACTTTTAAAATATACTTTAGTTTTAATGAATTCGGATTTAGAATTTATAATATTACTATTTTTCTTTTAGAATTCTAAAACAAAAAATGTTATTCATAGTTATATCTAGACCGTGTTAAAAAATTACGCAATATTTTTATAACTTTTTAAATTTCTTTCCTTATGCTTTTCAATTTCTTTTAATATTTTTCCCAATACTTTCACTGAAGTCCATAAATATTATAACGTAAAAAACAACATTATTTAGTAAAGTATAAAGTTTTAATTCACTAAACTACTTTAATGAAACTAATTATTCTAGCAAAATATCTAAAAATAATTTGATTTAGAGATATTTTTAAAACTTACTTATTCTAAAATTGTTATTACTATTTTAGAAATAATAATAAATTAAAATATATTAAATGTAAATATAAAAAAAAATGGACAGAGACAGGAGATAAGATGATAAGTACTGCTATGAATCAAATAAAAAGAAAATTGAAATAGGCGGCCCAAACTTGAATTATGAGCTATTATATAATTTGTATGATACATCACCCCTCCCTCGTTAAAGTCAAAATAATCTACTTCAACTAATCTGGAAGAGGGGAAGGAGACGCAAAGACTAATAATAGTTAGAACCCAACATGGACATCTATGAATTAAATAAGTGGATTGATTAGAATCTGTACACTCTCAAAACATTTAAAATACGGCGTCTCAGTATTACTGATACAATTATTGATAGCATATCTGTACGTATACATGTTTGAAGTCGCTATTGGCAACAAAATTTAACAAGAAAAAAAAAACTAAGCAAGTGGACATTTTGAAAACGTAAACGAGACCAGCTGAAACTTTCCTGGATTTCGCATGTGGAATTCAAGACTGCATGTAATTTACGTTGTTTATCTTGGCTGCTCACCCCTCGTCTGCCTATATAAACCACCTCCTATCCTTGCTCAACACAACACAACATCTACTAACAAAGTTTCACTCACATACCAATTAGTACCTTCATTTTATTTCTCTTTTAAATAATTAATCCAAAGATGATACTTTCGTTGGCCTTTTCATTTCTGTTCCTACTTCTCGGCGCTGCATTTTGGTGGATACTAGATACCAGGCAGCGTAGGCTACTCCCACCTGGCCCCAGAGGATTACCGATTGTTGGTAGTCTGTTTAGTTTGGGTAGCCTTCCCCACCGTACTTTCCATGAGTTATCCAACAAGTATGGTCCTATTATGTCTTTACGTATGGGTTCTGTGCCAGCTATAGTTGTCTCCTCTCCTGAGGCTGCTCAACTTTTCCTTAAAACTCATGACAGTGTTTTTGCTGTACGACCACAAATGGAGGCTGTTGCACATATGTCCTATGGTAACAATGGCATTAGCTTCACTAATGGTACGTACTGGAGACACGTGAGGAAATTTGTTGTGCAAGAGCTTTTAGCTCCTGCAAAAGTTAATTCTTTCCAAGGGATGAGAAGAGAGGAGGTTGGCTTGGTTGTGGAGGAGATCAAGAAAGCTGCGGTCGCTGGTGAGGTGGTGAATGTCGGTGATAAGGTGGGGTCTTTGATCGAAAACATGACTTTTAGGTTCCTTTTGGGACGAAGCAAAGATGAGCGATTTGATCTTAAGGGTATCATGACGGAAGCCTTCACTTTGACCGGACAGTTCAATATTGCAGACTTTCTGCCCTTCCTAAAGCCATTTGACCTCCAGGGATTGACTCGAAAGTACAAGGATTCAAGCAAGAAAATTGATGCAATGTTGGAGCTAATTATTGATGAGCATGAGCAAAATTTAAATGCAGGCACTCATAAGAATAATCGAGACATTGTCGATGAAATGATTTCACTGTCTAGAAATAACTCTTCTGCCAACTATCAAGAGCTGGCCAAACTGATTGACAGACCCAGTATCAAGTCCATCATGATTGATATCATTACAGCGTCTATTGACACCTCCCTTACATCAATTGAATGGATATTAACAGAACTAGTGAGACATCCGAGCGCAATGAAAAAGTGTCAAGACGAGCTAGCTTCCGTTGTTGGACTCGATAGAATGGTGGAGGAGACGGATCTGCCCAAACTAGAATATCTTTACATGGTGGTGAAAGAAGGTATGAGATTACACCCGATTGTACCATTACTTGGTCCCCACGAAGCTAAAGAGGATATTGTGATTAATGGATATCATATCCCTCAGAAGACACGAATAATAGTGAATGCATGGGCTATTGGACGAGATTCTAAGGTGTGGGGTGACAAAGTTCTAGAATTCATTCCAGAGAGGTTTTCTGAGAGTAAAATAGACCTTCGAGGACGTGATTTTGAGCTCTTACCGTTTGGTTCTGGTAGAAGAGGATGTCCAGGTATGCAACTAGGGTTGCTCAGTGTTGAACTTGTGTTGGCTCAGTTGCTACATTGTTTTGACTGGGAGTTACCTGTCGGGAAATCAATTGAAGACTTGGATATGACTGAGCAGTTTGGGCTAACAATTCCTCGACTCGAACACTTGCTTTTGGTGCCACAGATTCGTGTCAAAGCAGCGTAACTTTTGAAACCACAGGATCATCATATGTTTTATCTAATTATCTCTTTGTTTATTTAGGCTCTGTGATTTTTGTTAAAAAATGTTGTACTACGAGAAAATGTGCTGATAAAAAAAGTGTTGTAACAAAAATCAAATGATTGTTTGGTAATTTATTTTGCTGCCTTTCAAACTACTCTCTAGTTCTCTACTCTCCCCTCCTTGTTATAGTATTTTAACCAACTCAATTACTAGCCATCGGTACTTGTAGATAGCACGATGACATTTCTGCGATGCACCCTATTCTTGGGGAACAAATTCTGCGATGCACGATGCACCATACTATTGGGGTCCAAACAAATTGTATACTTTATACTTTCCTCGCCAATAATCCCGACAAACATTTGTATTGTTTGGTCCTCGAATCAGAGATTCTAAATGTTGTCTTATAGACAAGATAATTTGATCAACTTAAAGTTGATGCATTCTGGGAGCAAGCTCGCTCGTTCGACCAAGCATCATCAGGTCTAATTGGAGGGTATATAAGGTAGTAAAAGGCTAAAAGCAAGAGCAAAGCATCAGGACTCAGGAGTTTGTGCATGTGGTATATTGAAGTGTTTCTTAGTAAATTTAAACTTTACAGAAATGCTAGATATTTCGCAATGCTGAGCTTGGTTGTTTACCTTGGCTTAAGTTAAGTTTCATTATGCTGATAGGACTTTTTCTGGTTTTAATACGGAATTAGTTTTTGCTGTGTAATTAATCAGGAATGAATACAGTGGCTGACATGCAGTACACAGTAGTCCTGGAGATAGTTATTGTTGGACGCGAGCTTCTATAAGCAGTAAAATATCGGCCTATATAGATTTCGGATTGGTTTTCTTGACTAATATATAGCAAAGTGTTCAAGAGAGGAATTCTGCAATAGATACAATTTGAAGTACCAACAATTTATCAACTGTAAAGTTACCTCACGTCGGATCTCAATCCCTTCAATAATGAGACCACTCATCCACTTTACATTTTTCAAATTTATCTCTAATTCTGTATTCTCCCCACCCTTGTTATAGTATTCGGCCAATTTAATTTCTAACCATCCGTCTTTTCTTGTCGCTGGATATTGGCTATCAGCTTCTTTGGGCACAGCAACTTGAGGCCTTTGTTGGTTCGCTCTAAATCTATGAAACGAATCCATTTGCATAGGTAAGTTGGCAGTTCTGCGTTGTACCTGTTAGGTTGAGGGACTACACACTTTCGAGATTCACAATACATCAATATAGAGCACACACACAAATACATGATTAGTTGACAAGTAACACACACAAAACATATATGACGTGGAAACACCCACGTCCCAACTTGTATTATTAATCAAAACAGTTATCAATAATACAATCAAAACAATAACACCTCAATGGTGTCCCAACCTGATACTTGAGCCAAACAATGCTCAAACATCTCCCAAACAATACATAAGACGATTACATCTCTTAAGCATTCATATCAAACAAATACAATATGACTATGTTTATATAGCCACCCAAAACTTAGCCACCAAGACTTGTCATACTTGTTTTACAAACTTACCATACTTGTTATACAAGACTTTTTATTCTTAGTACCTAATTCCCTAATTTAATCATGATCAAGACATACCATATATAATAATTGTCTATCCATACAATTATTAACATATATAATAATTGTCTACCCATACAATTATTACCAAAACAGTCTTAATCGCCCAAATTCATATTACCATATTGGGTTGAACAACCGGTCAAACCCAACAGTACCCTACCTTTCTGATTTAAATAAACATTTCTATTTATGCTCTCTTCGCCAATGATCCCAACTGAAACTTCTATTGGTCGGTCCTTAAACCCGAAGAGGACTGATGATGGCTTATAGACAAGATATGTTGTGTAAGCTGTTTGTGGAGACAACAACGAAGTGCTTATCTTTCCATAAATTATAAACGAACAAACATCGATCAACTCAATCACCTTTGTAAATCTTGATTCAGAATCCGAGGTCACCCTCCAGTACATAGGGGTGTCACCCCATGTAATCCGGAGCTCACTGGCGGCTAGCATAAAACATTTTTTTCCTGTCCGCTTGTCCAAGGAAAAGCTCAGAGCACCGCTGTCGATGATTAAAGGATGATCACACAGAAACAGATACAAATCTTTCTTAAAAGAAAAGGCCAAAAGATCATGAATGGGTCCATGATCAGTCACAGCCCTGGAAATGAGTTGTTGATAATCAGATGGAAGAAATTGTTCCCACACAGCATCAGAATCATCAACCGAACGAAAACTAGAAGCTACTGCTGTGAGCCGACAAGCATCAACAGGTGTAGTATACGATATCAAATCTGCTACACATTCTTCGGGTAAAATGTCGAAATAATTAATCATATTCCTACTTTCTTCTGTTTGTTGCTTAGCCATTTGACTTTGGATTTAGATGTATTTACGTATGTGTTTTGTATTCGGTGAGTAGAATTTGGATGAAGTTAGAGATGTTTATAGAGAATGAACAATTAGAAATCGGAGGTGCTAAGGTTTTTTGATACAGTTAGCTTGACTGCTTCAACAACAACAGCATCACCAAGAAACTCGGAACCAAGATAGTTGCGAATTAACTGAATATAACTGTTGAACAACTGATAGACGTGTATGCTTAGATAGAATTTACTGTAATGAGAGTTTCGACAACATCAACAAACCCTCTGCTGTAATGGGGCCATATTAGATCTGACTCCATAAGCAGCATTGTGGATATTGCATGATCATAGGAGCTGTCCTTTAAGAGAGGCAAACAGCCTCCACACAAGCCAGTTGAGATGCCCCAAATTTAAGTCAAAATCTCTAGGTGACCCTCTCTTATTGTTGCTGTTGTCGAAAACCCCCTGAAAAGTTTCTAATTTACATCGGCCTTAGAACGCTGATCATGCAATGATTGATAACATCTACATTATATATTTCTGATTTTCTGTTTAGTCTTTTCTCAGTTAGTTAACTAGCAAAATCATATGATTTTTCAGTCACTTTTGGCCCGATTCTTGTGTTTTTCTGGATCTTAAGCTTAAGAGAAGAAGGTATCTTGTGAAGGTTATTTCTGGAGGTTTAAATGTAAAATTTGAGACTATTCCTGAAACTTTCCCCAATCTCTGGAGTTGTTTCACCCTTTTCGGTTCAGTATGATGCCTTGTTTCCATCATTTAGAGAGTCTAGATTGTGAGTCATATCTGTTGGGAAAGCTAGCATCATTGTGTAACAATATAATCTATCAATTCAAAATCACAGCACACAACTCAATGATTTTGGCTTGATCATGATGAGTACGTTGTTCAGATAGTAGTTATGTCTCTATATGCAAAATCTACGAAGATGTAATTTAAAGGTAAAAGGGGCCTTTATTTTCTGTTATGCATTTTGGGTTTGGATGACTTGTATGAAAATGTCGGGTATCTTGGTACTTCTTTTCTCGCTTGTTAATCGACAAGCAATACCTTGAATTTTTGATGAGAAGACAACACAAATAGATAAAGGAGGGAAATATATAGTAATGGATACATGAAGAATACATGGCTAATGTGCCAACCTAATATCAACTGTTACTTACTACCTGTAACCAATCGGACAATATTTTTGGGTTTTCTGGATATTAAAATCAAAGTGCAGACAATAATACTTACAATAATGGGGAAAACAGGGTAAATTGATATTGATATTCAAACAGTACTACAGCTTTCTACTCCGGCTTACAGGATAAAAAAAAACTAAAAGAAGAAAACAACTAAGGCGTGTCCAGACTAGCTTCTCCTTCACGCATTGGGGTATTTCTATTCCCTCACCCTGCAACGTGTCACTTCTCTAGTTGTTGGATTGATAACCCGTTAACGCACAAGATCCCAAGTTGAAAGCTGTCACTCTCTTGCTAAGCTACGTCGTTTCGATCATTGGTCAAAAATACCCTTCCTGTCTTAGAATACAACTCCCGCTAAAGATATGAATAAGTTAATAGATATAATTGTAGCCATTCTCCTAGACAATTGGTCGAACAGTTACAATGCCTCCCCCTTAAGAATCCTTGTCCTCAAGGATTAAAATCTGGATGTTGCTCTGCAATTACGGCTGCATCTTCCCAACTTGCATCTTCGGGAATTGAGTGCGACCATTGAATTAGCCACTGAATCACAGCCTTGTTACCCTTTTTGACCATTCGACGGTTGAGAAGCTGTACTGGGTATACCAAGAACTGTCCCTCTTGGCCTAACCTCGGTAATTCAGTTGAGACTGAAAATTTAGACCCCACCTTCTTCTTTAACAAACTGACATGAAAAACAGGGTGAACTGAGCTGCTAACTGGTAGCTCCAACTTGTATGCCACAGGCCCTATTTTAGCTAACACTTGGTAAGGTCCAAAGAATTTGTGAGCAAGTTTAAGATGTTTCCTGATAGCAACCGAGAGTTGTCTATATGGCTACAATTTTAAGAAAACCCAATCTCCAACCTCAAATGTTGTTTCTGTGCGCTTCTTATCTGCATAATTCTTGTATTTGTGTTGTGCTGAGCGAATGGCTTCCTGTAGTATATGGTTCATTGCTTCTCTATCCACTTGAAAGTCAGCCACTGTTTCCACTGTAGTTCTGCAGTCAAAGGGACACATAATTGTCGTGGTTTGACTCCGTATAATGCCTCGTATGGAGTCATTTTTATAGCAGAATTATACGAGGAGTTGTACCACCACTCAGCGAGGGGAAGCCACTTATTCCATTGCTTCGGTCTCTTACTTGTCATTGCTCGAAGGTAGTGTTCAAGGCATCGATTGAGTCTCTCCGTCTGGCCGTCCGTTTGAGGATGGTACGACGTGCTGAGGTTAAGTTCAGTCCTTATTGAAGAAAACAGTTCTCTCCAAAAAGTACTCGTGAAAATCTTGTCACGATCCGATACTATGGATTTGGGTAGTCCATGGAGTTTATAAACATTATCAAGGAACATTTGAGCAACCTGAGTTGCCGAGTAGGGATGTGACAGCGAGAAGAAATGCCCTACCTTTGACAATCGGTCTACCACGACCATGATGCAGTCCTTCCCTCCTGAGGGGGGCAGTCCTTCCACAAAATCGATTGAAATGTCTTCCCACACTTGGCTTGGGATGGGGAGGGGTTGGAGGAGACCATTTGGGAATTGAGTCCCCGATTTCACCCTTTGACATGTATCACAAGACTTCACATACTCGTTAACATCCTTCCTCATTGAACCCCAATAAAAGAATTGTGATAATTTTTTAAAGGTCACCTCCTGCCCGGAGTGGCCACCCATCACGTTGTCATGGAATTCCCATATTAATTTCTCCCTCATATCCGCCCCCTTTCCCACAAACAACTTACCTTCAAACTTAATCAGACCCCGGAAGCACTGGTACTTGCTAAAGTTGTCGTCCTTTGATGCAACTCCCTCAACAATTTGTAGAGATTCATCATCATTTACATAGCTATTCGTGACATCGTGCATCCACCCATGAGTCACCGCAGTGATCTCTTGCAATTCTCCGTCCTGGGGTAATTCATGTACCCTTGACAATGCATCCGCAACGATATTCTCCTTCCCTTTCTTGTATTTTATCTCATAGTCTAAACCCATTAGTTTCGCCAACCATTTCTGTTGCAACATGGTGGAAAGCCTCTGTTCTAGCAAGTACTTTAATGACTGATGATCCGTCTTAATTATGAAACGGTGCCCTTGCAAATATGAATGCCATTTGTGTGTGGCTAGCACTATGGCTAAGAGCTCTTTTTCGTATGTAGATAGTGACTGCTGCCTAGGGGATAGAGCTTTACTGTAGTATACAATGGGCCTCCCTTGCTGCATAAGCACTGCCCCCACACCCGGGAGTGTGAGTACAGGGGTTGTAATCATAGCTGTCTTGAGTCTATCGAATGCTAGTTGAGCTTCCTCCCCCCACTGGAATGGTCCTTTTTTCAGTAAATCAGTTAGAGGCCGGCTAATCACTCAATACCCTTGCACGAACCTACGGTAGTATCTCGTAAGGCCGAGGAAGCCTCGTAACTGTTTGATGGTTTTTGGGACTGGCCAATCTATCATATTCTGGACTTTACTTGCATCCGTCGACACTCCTTCCCTTGATATAATATGCCCAAGATACTCCAATTGATTTTGGCAAAAAGAGCACTTACTTTCCTTGACGAACAGCTGGTGGGACTGCAATGCATTCAATACCTCCTCCAAGTGGACCAGGTGCTCCTCGTAGGTTTTGCTATAAACAAGAATGTCATCGAAGAAAACTAGCATCGTTCTTCGAAGTTGCGCCTGAAATATCTCATTCATTAGAGCTTGGAACGATGCAGGAGCGTTTGTCAATTCAAACGGCATCACTCTAAACTCATAGAGACCTTGGTGGGTTTTAAATGCCGTTTTATGTATGTCCTCCTCCGCCACTCGAATCTGGTGATACCCCGCCCTTAAGTCTAGCTTTGTAAACCAATGAGCCCCCTTCAATTCATCAAGTAATTCATCTATAATTGGTATGGGATATTTGTTTTTCACCGTAATATCGTTCAATTTTCGGTAATCAATGCACATGCGCCATGTGCCGTCTTTTTTCTTTACCAAGATCACCGGAGAGGCAAAGGGGCTTGTACTGGGCTGTATGACCCCGGTGCTCAGCATATCTTTCACTTGCTTCTCTATTTCATTTTTCTGAAAGTAAGGCACTCTGTAGCTAGGCTGGTTCACGGGTTGGCTACCATCTAACAGTGGGATTCTGTGGTTATGTAGTCTATTGGGAGGCAGGCCTTGTGGTTCTTGGAAGATACCTTGGTATTTCTGGAGTAGTGATTTCACTTCTAGGGGGATGGGTACTGAGCCTACGCTCTCTGTTTCCTCTGTAGGTTTTGCAGAAATCAAGCATAGATATCCTTGTGCTGCCACCTTCCTGCTTCTGATTAATTTACTCAGCCCCTTGCCACTAATGGTTTTTAGACTTCCTTCCTTATTACTTCCCTGTAGAACTACCCTCTTTTCCTCCTTTATAATTGTAATGCTTAGATTTTGATAATCGAAGGTCACGGGGTTGTGTTCCTTCAACCAGTCAACCCCTAAAACAATATCTGAGCCTCCTAGAGGAAACAATCTCAACTCAGATTTGAACACATGACCCTGTATGTTGTATTCCATCTGTCTACAAGCATTATCGCTGACCAACTTCGAACCATCAGCCACACTAACAATTAACGCTGGCACCACCTCTACCACACACCCCAATTGTTTCACCAATTTTGCATCCACGAAGCTGTGGGTGGAGCCGCTATCGATTAATATGCTCACTGTTTGCCTCTTGATAGTTCCCTGTAGTCTAATGGTACTAGGAGATTGGTTCCCAGCTATGACGTTGAGAGAGATTTCTCCAGGCACCCCTTCTTCTTCACATACATACTCCCCTTTTTCTTCCTCATTATTGTCCTCCTCTTCCTCACCCCACATCGCATACAGTTTGGCCTTACAGTCCTTGCCCGGGTGGTATTTCTCATCACAGTGGAAGCACAACCCTTGTGCCCTCCTCTCTATTATCTCCTTGCTGGTTAGGGTCGACCTCCCAGTGCCCACTTCTTTCTTTACCCCATAGCTACCCGAATAGGCTGGTTTGACATCAGGACTGGGAGTATTCTTAGAAAATGTTTTAGTGGTATTAACAAAGCTCTTTTGTGACTTGGACTCTTCCTGTTTTGATAAGAATACTGCATCCACTAACAGTTGAGGTCTAAACATCTTCACTGAGCTTTTGATATGTTCCTTCAATCCACTTATAAAACTGGATACAAAGTACTCCTCCGTAAATTGCTTGTTTTTTGCCACCACCATAGCTCTAAGTTCCTCGAACTTATCCTCGTATTCAGCCACTGTCCCGGTTTGCCTCAACTTATTGAATTGATCTTGTACATCTCTGTTGTGAGGGTTCTCAAACCTAGACAGCAAATCATTTTGAAACAGTTTCCAATTGCTGTTGGCTCTGCTGCTTTGGTAAAATCTGTACCATACACTTGCCTTTCCCTCGAAATGAAGACCAGCCAGCTTCACTTTCTTAGGTTCATCTATGTTGATGAACTCAAAATATTGGTCGGCCCTAACAATCCATCCCTTGGGGTCACTCCTATCGAACTTGGGAAACTCGATTTTCGGGCTGGGATTGAAGTGTGGATGGTGATGTCCTGTGGTAACCCCTGGTCCCATATTATGTGGAAAAAACAGGGGCGTAGCTTGGTAGTTCTGGGGGTTTTGGTACTGTGTATAAGGGGGTACATACAATTGTTGGTGATTGTGGTAACTTGAGTTGTTTGGTGAGGTGGGTTGGGTAGTCGTAGTGGTGGAATAATACGGTGCAGATGAGTATGTAGGCATTTGATGCATCTGGTGTGTATAAGGGGGTAGAGTATAGGTCTGGGCATATGTGGAGTGCATTGTAGGCATAAAAGTGACAGGATTAGCAGTAGTTGGTATAGCAGTATATGTAATATTAGAACCAGAATTTACAGGTGAGGATACCTCTTCTCTGTGGTTACTTCGAGATTCACTGCCTGCTTTCAGAACTATGGTGCTTCCTTGTTGAATCTGGGCATTCTCCGGTCACCCTTGTTGTTGCCCTATCATGATGATTTGTTTCAACTCATCGAATTTACCATCTACTTTTCCCAACCCAATACTCAATTCTTCGATTTGTTGGCTCATCTCCACCATTTTATGACTCACATATGTTCTTCATTTACTCGCTTCTCCAGTAAATTCTATGAACTTAACCTCCAACAAACCCAATATATCATCTACACTCTTGCTCCTTGTTCCCTCCGCCATAACTCACTCTATTTTCGGCCAAGGATTAAACAGCTCTGATACCACTTGTAACCAATCGGACAATATTTTTGGGTTTTCTGGATATTAAAATCAAAGTGCAGACAATAATACTTACAATAATGGGGAAAACAGGGTAAATTGATATTGATATTCAAACAGTACTACAGCTTTCTACTCCGGCTTACAGGATAAAAAAAAAACTAAAATAAGAAAACAACTAAGGCGTGTCCAGACTAGCTTCTCCTTCACGCATTGGGGTATTTCTATTCCCTCACCCTGCCACGTGTCACTTCTCTAGTTGTTGGATTGATAACCCGTTAACGCACAAGATCCCAAGTTGAAAGCTGTCACTCTCTTGCTAAGCTACGTCGTTTCGATCATTGATCAAAAATACCCTTCCTGTCTTAGAATACAACTCCCGCTAAAAGATATGAATAAGTTAATAGATATAATTGTAGCCATTCTCCTAGACAATTGGTTGAACAGTTACACTACCTTTGGTCGGATCTCAAGCCCTTGAATAATGAGACCACTGTGCCGCTTTGCATATGTTGGTCCCTTCAAACTAATTCCTAGTTCTCTATCCTCCCCTTCCTTGTTATAATATTCGGCCAACTCAACTTCTAACCATCCATCTTTTCTAGTCCTTGGTGGTACGGTCACATTTCTGTGACGCACCCTACTTTTGGGGTCCAAACAAACAGTCCTATTTATACATTCCTCGCCTATGATTCCAACAGAAATTCGTACAGATTGATCCTGAAACCCAGAGATTGTAAATGTTGTCTTGTACACAAGATATGTTGTGTAGGTCATATCCGGAGACAATAACCATGTATCTATCTTACCATGGATGTCAAACCAAGGACTGTTGATTAGCACAATTGTCTCCGAGAATCTTGATTTGGAATCGGGGGTCCACCTCCAATTTTCTTCGTCGTCAGAGCCTGCTATTCCCAGCTCCCTGGCAGCAATCATGAAACACCATTTTCCTGTCCACTTGTCTAAACAAATGCTCATAGCACCACTATCAATAAGTAAAGGATGATCACAGAGATATTGATACAATTCCTTCTTAGCACAATTGGACAAAAGATCACGGTTGTGTCCACGCTGTGTCATAGCCCTGGAAACTTGTTGATAATCAGGTGGAAGAAACCGTTCCCAAACAGCATCAGAATCAGCAATCAACCGCAGACTTGAATCCACTAGTGCCAACCTACAAGCATCAACAGGTGTTGTACAAGATACCATATCTACTATACATCCTTGAGGTAACAAGTCGAAATAATCAATATTATTCAGCTGACTAGCTTCTGAGAGTTGGTTAGTCATTTCTCTTTGGATAAATATAGAGGTCGATGAGTTTGTTTTCGTATTTGTTGAATAGAGTTCAGAGGAAGAGGTATTTTATATAGAAAGAAGGAAACAAATCTTAAGTGTTAAGGTTTTTCATGTGTTTATTTCAGAAGTTAGGACATCAACATCTTCTGTAGCATCACCAGGCAACTTCCTAATTGAAACTATTGCTACTTTCAATATTGTAGTAATCAATAAATTTAATAGTAAGTTGAACTTTCGGTTGTTAGAAGTACGAACGGGGTGAAGAAATTTTTAAAAAGTTGTGAGAAGACTTCACTCAATCCGAAGACAACGGAAATTATATTGTGGATTTCTACAAATTGGCTTTTGGTGTTGCAGATAAATATTTTTAAAATGAAATTCTAAAGGTCATTGGCTGATTTGAACTTTTAAGACTTTTTTGTTTAAAAGCCACTTTGCAGGTCTCTCATGCTTTGTTTTTTTTAAAGCAACAAATGACTTGGACTTTTGTGGCTAATATATTGGTAACCAAGTTGTTAGGGTTGAAACATTAGTGATAAGAGACCAAGAAAAGAAAAAAGATATAAAAAATGAGTAAAATTAGATGAAAAATGGATAAAGTAGTGGAAATTATCAATATTTAATAATACATTTATTGATATATGATTACCTTTTGTGCATATACGTATTATCTACGACATAATTTACATTAATAAAATTATAATATTAATTAGAAGTAAATATTAACACCAAAATCGTAAGTTACACGTACTTTATTTTCATTTAAATTTTCAAAATTAGCAATGTTATATAATATTAGAACTTTTTTTATTAAACATTCAACTCATCCAAACCGACCCAACCCAACCCAAACCGATGTACGATGGATAGGGTTGTGTTACGAATTAAAATTTTATGGGTTGGGTTAAAAATTTACAAACTGATTTAGGGCATGTTTGGCTTATCTTTTAAACCGTAACTTATGCATTATAAGTTGATAAGAGCTTAGGAGGGGGTGTTTGTGTACTCAACTTATTTGATAACTTATAACTTATAAATTGATAAGTTGAATGTTAGAAATCACTAACATTTTACTTAACTTATCAACTTATTCTTTGATTTCTTTATTTTTCTAATATTTTATATTTTTACATTTGTGTTTTTAAATATTTTTTTAATTTAAAATACAAGTGTTGAAATCATTGTATTTAAAAATTACTTTTTCAAATTTAATTTAGCAAATTCTTCACTAACTTATTATAAGTAAATTTATCCAAACACCCGTATAACTTATAAGAATTCATCAACTTATCACTTATACTGGACTTACTCATTTTAAGTTATGAGTCAACTTTTTTGTGATATCCCAAACACGCACAATCAAGCAATCAAATTCGAGTATTGATTACTTTGATTATAAATATTTTAATTTAAATATAATTATAAGTATTATAATCAAACTCAAGTATTGATTACTTTGATTATAAATATTTATATATTTAATTTAAATAACCTCTTTTCGTTGGAGTGCAGTAATACCGAACTTTAGTTATAAATATTTATATATTTAATTTAAATATAATTATAAGTATGATAATCAAATTCGAGCATTGATTACTTTGATTATAAATATTTTAAATTCAAATATAATTATAAGTATTATAATCAAACTCGAGTATTGATTACTTTGGTTATAAATATTGATATATTTAATTTTCTCATATCGCTTCGTTTTATTTTTCTAATTTTCTCAATATTTTGAATTAATAATATTAAAAATTCAAAAAAATCTCAATTACCTTTTAAATGCTTACTAATAGAGGAAACATATAATATTCTTACATTTAAAATCTCTACTAATAGAGAAAGTAAAAATACAATAGATCTTAAAATCTCTACTAATAGAGAAAGTAAATATACAATAGATCTTTACTGGAGGAAACTAAATATTCGATTTTAATATTCTTGTCTTCAAAATATCTAAATTATAAAAAAAAGTGTATTAGCTTACATTATTTTAAACTTTTCTCTATTATTATCTAAATATTCTCATAATATTTTTTTTCAAATGAAATTAACATTTTAACATTCTCTTCTCCTAAACTTTCTTCTTTTTTTATGTGATATAATAGAAAATACAGGAACGTTTTGGTAAATAAGAAGTTAAGAAATTAGATTGGTCTTGCATAAGAAATTAATTAATTAAAACCAAAGATTAGAAAAAATCTCAATTGTCTTTTAAATATTTACTAATGTAGAAAACTAAATATACAATTTCACTACTTTCATCCAAACAGGTAATTAATAGTATAAATATACACCTAAACTCTGTTAATTGTTTACTGCAATTTTTGTTGTCGACATTGTTCTTCTTTACTTTTTTGTTTGTTCATGTTAAAAGTGTGTATATGAGTACATGAGTATGAGACATTTTCCTTTATATTATTTATCTTATTACGTTTGTTTGTATCCTAATGCAGGATCATATTAAAATCTTTGAAAAGATAAGTTATTTGCTATTAGTGTTGATTGAGTTAAGACATAGATTAATAAGGAGGGGATTCATCAGTTAATCAGTTAAAATAATATGCCGAGTAAGGTGATTTTCATATACATTCAGTTGTGAATTGATTTATATATTTATGTGTGTACGTTATTAGTTTTGAATTTATAGTTAAAAATTGATACACCTGTATACAAGGTAATTCGAAAGTGGAAAGTGGAGAATTCATCATGTCTTCAAAAACAAATTTTATCATTATTTTTTAACGTTTAGATAGTTATTGCTCTAATTTTTATGAGAAAAGATTATATCTTTTAGTAAAATATTTTCAGTAATTCATACACGAAAATTCAAAGATAAAAATCGTATATTAAGAAATTTATAGTGTATGTATTTCGAAAATATCATGTTAAGATTTATTCGACTAAAGAATTTATTTAGTGTGTGCATTTGTAACAAAATTTAATAAGTCCGTGCATCTATAACAAAAGTCATACAAGAATAAGAAACATTGAGACGAGGTCATTAATTTTTTTTTTTTAAAGGAAGAGGTTGTTGTTTTTTTTTTGTTATTTGTTTTGACAAAAAGAGATCATTATTAATAAAAAAATCTTCCATCAACAAAAAGGATGTTTGTTCATATTTTTTGATTTTTTTCTTACTGGGAGTAGATTTATATATATATATATATATATATATATATATATATATATATAATTCAAAACAAAACTTAATTTTATATTAGAAATATTATTTTATTTAAAAACGTATTTTGTAGAATATTGTTTTGAGAAAATTTAGAGATATTATTATAAAGCCGCTGTGAAGCGCGGCTTAGTAAACTAGTATAATTATAAGTATTATAATCAAACTCGAGTATTGATTACTTTGGTTATAAATATTGATATATTTAATTTAAAAATATTTAAAAGCATTATAATCAAACTCGAGTATTGATTGACTATTATAATCAAACTCTTATAACCATAAATAAGTATATTTAAATATTTGATTATTTAATTTTGTTTATCACTATAACTATAAGTATTATTATAATCAAACTTGAGTATTGATTAACAAAGAGTTGTAAATCGAATCACGAGTTTAAAAAGCAATAACAAATAAAAATTTTAAAACACTTTAATTATAAACTTAAATATCTAATTATTTTATTGACATAAACAGTAAAACATATCTACTACTACTATAACTAAAAGGATTATAATAATCAAACTTGAGTAAAGAAACAGGGCCTGTTTGGGAATGATAAAATAAGCCGACTTATGGCTTATAAAGTCATAAGAGCTTATGAGGGGTGTTTGTGTTTGTGTACTCAGCTTATTTGATAACTTATAACTTATAAATTAATAAGTTGAATTTTATAAATCACCAACATTTTACTTAACTTATTAACTTATTCTTTGATTTCTTTATTTTTTTAATACTTTATATTTTTACCTTTGTGTTTTTAAATATTTTTTTAATTTAAAATGCAAGTGTTGAAATCATTGTATTTAATAATTATTTTTTCAAATTTAATTTAACAAATTCTTAACTAACTTATAAGTAAATTTATCTAAACACCCGTATAACTTATAAGAATCCATCAACTTATCACTTATAAGCACTTACTCATTTTAAGCTATAAGCACTTACTCATTTTAAGCTATAAGTTTTTATGATACCCCAAACACGCACATAGTTGTATAGTTGTATAATCAAACGGGTTTGGCTTATTAATAAAGAGTATAAATTTGTTTTAATTTCTTTAATTTCACCCCGATTTTATTTAAAGGTTTACTCTCTAAGCATCGGCTAGTATCTATATATTCTTAAAGCATGATCTCACCCGTTTAGCAATTTACCCAATGGGTAAAAAAATTTGACCAACTCATCCAAAATATACTTGGTTTTAGTTGTTTTTTTTTGACACATGGGTTATCCATATTTTTAACCCATTTGGTAAACAAATTACCCATTTAATGACTCATTTATACTATTATAACAAACTAGCATATCTACGTTGATATCATCTTCCTTAATTTAAGCATTTTTCAAATTTGAACTTTTCTCTCAGGATAATGATAATTTCAGTTTTTTTTACTTTTATGGGACTGTGAGAAAATATTTTCAAATCTTTCCTTGATTCAAGACTATTATTTTATTGAGTATGATTTATTACCTTCTTGTAATTGAATCTGTATCAATCAGTAATGGATTCTTCTTCACTAAAACCATTTCCAGAAAATGCCCAATCAGGTTTTCAATTGTTGTGTTCAGTTTTTGTTAAAAAAAATTTGACGTGTACTAATTTGATGTTGATGACATACCATTGTTAGCTTCAAAACGAAGGGTTCGTGGACAGAGTATTCAGACAATCTTAGGGAGGAGGAACTCATCGATTAATGGAGGAACAAACAATCGTGCCCCTTTGAATGGTGTTGAAAATGTAGATCCAAACAAATCTGCCGTGACACATGAAGATATCAGTTTAGAGTCTCCTTATTCCAAAATAGCCACAGGTAAATGGATACATTATATCTTTCATGTGTACTGCACATTAAGATTGTCTTGCTTAGAGAATTTGAGTAATGTTAGTGGTTAATTTCAATTTTGATTTGTCATGTAATATAGTTGATTATGGATATCCAATCACAAAAACTTTAATGAGTAATAGCAGTGGATCGGCTTCTTCAACAACATGTAATCGTCTATGACACAATGCATCTTATGATTGATGGTATAATAAACATTATGTTTGTTTCTTTTTTTTTTCAGTTAAACGCAAAGTTAGAGGTCCGAATGTTAATAAAATTAAAGGTACAATGTTACATATGATTTACCATACTTTACGGATTATGACATATGATTTATCATACATTTTAATCCACATGTATGACATATATCCTTGAATATGTTTGAAACAGAATCAAAAACCTTATCGAATGTATCTGGATTTCAATCAGATTCCGTTTTAATGTCATCCAATGCTATGAGATCATCAGGTAGTATTGTTTTTAGGCGTAAAATATCTTGGTTATTACTGAGCTAATGTGATTTTCTTTTTTGTTTCTTATAAAGATTCCAAGAACAGAGTTCGCGGTCCTAACATTGATAGGACACATAAGCCTACAACCACCGAAATGGGTAGTAAAGTTGTTATTATTTTCATCACTGGGTACTTTAGTAATTTAATTGATTTTTTTTATAATCTTTACGAATGTTACCTTTTTGTAGTGGATCGTAGAACAACTTTGGGATCATTAAATCCTAATACATTTAACCGAAGTACAATCAATTCAACATCTCAACTGACAAATATATGCGACAAAAAACTTGGAGACCATTCCATAAGTGGTACGTAGATGTATATTGTTTAAGTGTGTTGTAATCGTTTATAATTGAAATCCATTTGTTTTACAGGTAATTATGTAATGAATGGTGTCTTCCACAACAAAGATTCTCAGGACATTAGTGTACGCACGTCTCCACATTTTATAAGTCCATCAGGTATTCATTTGTTTCGTTTTTAGTATTCTTACAATACTTTCATTTTGCATATAACCTCATTGGTATGATTGTACTCTTATGAAGTTAATTTCACAACTCCGCTAAGAAGTGCTATTATTGATAGTAACAATGTTGGCATTGGATCATTTTCAGGTAATTTGGAAAATAATTTGACTTACTTAGCACTATAAATCTCTTGATCAAAATTGTGCAATGTGATGCTAATTTTAATTTATTTATTTTTACAGTGCCTTCTAATCGTGTTAAAATTCAACAAAGTAATACGAAATCTACAATTAGTTTTCAATTGCCTCATTCTGTTGTCCAATTGAATGCTAAGCAGTCATGCAACAAACCAGCCTCATCCCAAGAAACTAATTTCCAACATGGCAGATTTATGCAGAATTCTGAAGACAATCAGAATACATCTTCGTCTACTGTTCATAATGATACTGATAGCACATTATTCCAAAATGGTGAATCATCTTCTGGAAAAAAGAATTTGATGTCTGATTTTGAGGAAGCTGGTGAAGATTCTCATTATGAGACTGACTCAGATGTTGATGGTAAGCATCTAATATTCTACCAAATTGATTGGTGATATATATTTAATGGTTATTAATTTGTTGCATTCATATTATAGTTGAATATCATGATTTTGTTGATGATGTTGGCATGGAAGCAAATATCGGACAACCACTACTTTGGTCAAAATATATGGATCTTGGTGGTCCTAACAAAGTGTGCGCAGAATGTGGTGCACATATGTGGAATGAGGAGCGTAATAACAAATCAACGAAGAAACAGAACCCAACATTCTCCTTATGTTGCCGGAATGGAAAAGTTCAACTTGAGAAAGAGCCCCAACCTTCAGAACCACTTGCTTCGTTGTTATCCGGAGGTGAAAAATCTAAACAATTTAAGCAAAATATAAGGGTGTACAATTGCATGTTTTCTTTTACTTCTTCTGGTGGAAAGGTTGATAACAGAATCAACAAAGGCAGAGGTCCGTATTGTTTCAAAATGCAAGGGACTAATTATCATTTATTGGGTAGTTTGGTCCCCACTGACGGAGAATCACCACAATTTTGTCAATTATACATATATGACACGGAAAATGAGGTTGATAATAGAATTCATGCTTTGGGAGGAAATACTGATAATGTGGATCCTGACATTGTAAAAGAACTTTTGGCAATGTTGGATCAGAATAATAAATTAGTTCGTGCCTTCCGGATGGCACGAGATCGTTTTGAAAATCATGAGTTGATGAGTTCAAATTGGTATTAATATCTTCGAATTCTGCCAGTGGCAGACCTAATCACATCAGTCCATCTAATGAGGTTGCAGCGTTCATTGTTAGTGATGATTCTGATACTGGTTGTTTCCGAGACACAGTTGTCAATTCTAAGCAAGAAGGTCTGCAGAGGATTTATGAAACTGATCCACATTTCATGCAGTTTCAATATCCTCTCCTTTTTCCTGCTGGTAATGAAGGATTTCACTTAAACATACCTTTGAAAAATATCAAAAAACACGAGGAATTTACAACAAATTTTGATGATTTTGATCCAGATGCCAAGCAACGTCAAACTGTGTCTATGCGGGAATACTATTGTTACAAGGTCATGATACGCACGTCTGAAGGTATAATCTGCAAATTAAATATATTTATCTTTGATATCATGTTGTTAAATTTATATTTTGAAATTTCAGCTTTGACTCTACACCTGGCTGGCCGTTTGTGGCAACAATTTATCGTTGATGCTTTTAATGCTATTGAACAGTACCGTTTGGATTGGGTGTCAACCCACCAGTCTACCATTCGAGCAGAACTTTACCAGTCTGTACGTGATGCTGTGCGTAAAGGTGATAATGACCCATCTCATGTTGGTAAAGCAGTGATTCTTCCTGCTTCATTTACTGGATCTCAACGCTACATGTCACAGTACTTCAAAGACTCTTTGGCTATATGTCGTGCAATTGGACATCCGTCATTATTTCTCACCATGACGTGTAATACGAAGTGGCCTGAAATTAAAACCATGATCCAGTTGTTGGCCAATGTTGATGTTGCTGATGCTCCCGATATAGTGTCAAGAGTTTTCAAGCTAAAACTTGACCAGCTGATTGACTTGATCAAAAAAAAAAATTATTTCGGGAGATGTATAGGAGGTATTTAACATCAATTGACGTTTTATTTATTGAAAGTTAACAGTACACAATTATTGATTCTTTTTTTTATTTGATTTGATTAAACAGTGATGCATGTGATTGAGTTTCAGAAGCGTGGTCTGCCACATGTACATATGTTAATATGGTTACATCCAAATGATGGACCAAATACAATTGAAAAGATTGATGATTTGGTCTCAGCTGAAATACCAGATAAAGACAGAGATCCAGAAGGATATATTGCAGTTTTGAATTATATGGTACACGGTCCATGTGGAAAAGATCGCACTTACTCTCCATGCATGGTTAAAGGGAAATGTCATAGACATTTTCCGAAGAAGTACCATATTCAGAACATAACTTCTTTCAAATCAGATATAATGTAACTTTTAAACACCATACAAATTTATGATAAATATGTACTCTATTTTTTACAGGTATAATGGACATACCTTCTTTGACGATAGTGGATTTCCAGTTTATCGGAGACGTAGAACCAACAAAGTTGTAAAGAAGAACGGTGTAATCCTTGATAATCAGTATGTTGTCCCGTATAATCGTGATCTTCTACTTCGATTTCAATGCCATATCAATTTAGAGATTTGTAACAGTTCAAGATCATTAAAGTACCTATTCAAGTACTGTTTGAAGGGTCACGATACAGCCACAATGTTGGTTAGGAAAAAATCTGCAAATTCTGGAAGTGCTAATTGCCAAGGCAAGGGGAAAAGTCTGGATGAAATTAAAAACTTTTTGGCTGGGAGATACGTGTGTGCATCTGAAGCTTCTTGGAGAATTTACGGTTTTGACATTCATAACCGGTGGCCAAGTGTTGATCGTTTGCCATTGCACCTTCCAGATCAGAAATATATCAATTTTCAGAGTAATGCAGATTTGCAAACTGTTTGTGAAAGGGCGAAGTCAAAAACCAGTAAATTGGAAGCTTGGTTCATTGCTAATAAGGAGTTGCCACAAGCTCGGAATTTTACATATTCTGAATTTCCAAGGAAGTTTACATGGGTCCCGAAATCGGGTAGATGGAAGGTTAGGCAAAGAGGTGATGTAGTGGGAAGATTAACGGAAGTTCACACAACAAGTGGTGAATTATTATATCTTCGTATGCTTTTGCTAAGAAGAAAAGGTGTATCGTCATTTAAGGAGCTACGGTCTGTGGATGGTATTGTTTACCCGACATTTAAAGAAGCATGTGGTGCACTTGGACTCCTAAATAATGACAAGCAATGGCATGAAGCAATATCTGAAAATGAACATTCCCGGATGCCTCAACAACTACGTGCAATGTTTGTTAACATTTTGGTATATTGTACTGTTTCGGATCCATTTGGTCTATGGGATGCACATTGGATTGGTATGTCAGATGATATTGTTTACAACCGGAGGAAAATAACTGGAAATATACATTTATCTTTGGCTGAGGATGAAATAAAAAATTATGCATTGGCAAGTTTGTTCAGAATACTCTATTATATATGTTTAGAATGTAATTACGAAGTATTTAAAGAAATTTAATATATTTTTTATATTTATATATTTACTTATTCAATTAGTTCAATCAATTCAATCAACTCAGTCAATGCTGAAAATATTATTTGTTTATACAGAAATTGAGAAATTACTCAACGACATTGGTAAGAGCTTGAGAGACTTTCCAATGATGCCATTTCCTGATGAGATGTACTTTGGTCAAAATATCAACCGTCTTATTCTTGAAGAAACTGGGTACGATAGAGTTGAAATGAAAGCTCAACATGATTGTTTTCATAAAAGTCTTAATCTCGAGCAGAGATGGGTTTATGATGCAGTTGTTGAAAATGTATACCGGAACAAAGGCGGTATGTTCTTTGTGTACGGCAGCGGTGGTTGTGGAAAAACATTTTTGTGGAAAACTCTTTGTTGTCGTTTACGTTCGGAGGGTAAAATTGTGCTTCCTGTAGCTGGATCCGGGATAGCAGCTACTGTTAATCCCAAATGACCTAACAGAATTGTAGAAGGGGGGGGTTGAATACAATTTTGATATTTCTTTAACTTGAAAGTACTTTATAAAATTAAACTGAACTGAATAAATAAAAACACAAGATATAAATAATTCAGTTGGATTGTTTGATGATCCAACTGAAGTGTTTTTATTGCGGAAATAATCTGTGATACAAATGTACACAGCTGCTCAGTTACAAGGTTGTAGAGAAGAAAAATGCTCTCAAAGATAGCTAATACAAACTCTTTGTTTTTCTTCCCACAAATAAAGTAACTGCTACACTTGGTTATATAAACCCAAGTTTACAACCCTATTTTTGGCTACACTAATAGTACAATGAGTAACCGCCAATAGTTTGCTTTTCATCCCTTTGTCCAGTGGTCCTTGGAGATCCTTGCTTTTGACTTCATGCTTATTATGATCACTCCCAAGAGCCCAATTGGAAACTGGGATGTTTCCTTATTCCCCATGTCCATTTTAATGGTTTCCAATGCAAAGTACACTTCCACATCTCCTTTTTGATCTGTCAGGAACCTGTCACTATCACTTTGTCAATTGTATAGAAAAGCAATAATGATTCGTTGATGGCATAGAGATGTGTTTCGTTGATAGCTTTATTCTTTGTTTCGTTGATGAGCTTCCTTGTTTCGTTGATAGAGTAATCTTCATTCCGTTGACATGTCTTCACTTAGGCAAAATTACAAGGCACTAAATATTTACAATTAACCAACCTATTTTGCCTATCTAACCATTTAGTCAACATGACTTAGAAAACCTATCTAGTACTCAACAAACTGCATACCAAACTATGAAGTAATGTACAGTGCAATTGCTACATCACTCATTTCGTTGATGAGCTTCCTGTCAACGAAACACTGCAAAGCATGCTATTTCGTTGACAGTTACAAAATAACTTAATACAAAATCTACTAAGTGTTTTTTATAATTATCATCAAGAACAACATATTCCTAACAATCTCCCCCAATTTATGACTGATAGAATAACAACCATAAATCAAGAGCCTTGATGATAACAAAAACACTCAGGCATATTACACATGATAAAAGTAAAAGTTGTATTGAGCTTCATAAAGTTTTTAGAAATAATGCAAGACTTACAAAACTAATGCCCAAATGTGCTCCTCCAGACTGAGCAAATAATTCATCTTTGTCTTCTTTGGGGCATAGTCTTCTTCCCTCTCCTAGAGTTGTTCTCCTCAATCTGGACCTGTAGCCTTCTGTAAAAGATCTTCTCTTCTTCATCTTGATCACCAAGCATGGATTGCATAAACCTTAGGGTTTGATTAGATGCCTTGTCCAGCTGGTCTTCCATCCTGAAGAACCTTCTGCAGTTGTCCTTGTCCTTGAATTCCATCATCCAGAAAGGTTGAAGATGGATCTTCTTTCCTGTTGAGGGCACTCTTAGCATCCTGGGAAGAGCCTCAGGCTTGTTCCAGCTAGCCTTTATTTGACATATTCTGGAGACCACCTCAGACTTGGCTGTTTTGGTGAAGCCAAAGTCTTTCTTCAAGCATCTAAACACTGTGAGTAGTGTTTGGTAGTCTTCTCCTAGAATTCTGTAGAGAGGCCAAATTTGTTCTCTACCACCCTTGTATGTGAAAACCAATCTTTCAGGTAGCTTCTGAGAAGCTGCAATGCCCCTTACTTCCACCAGGTTGTCTAACTCAAGATGCAAGCTGGATTCTTCCCTGATGTCAGCAATGTACATGCAGTCCTCTGGATTTGAAGGGGGTTTTTGAGGTTGTGGCTTTCTCACAAATACTGGCTTTGTCTTGACAGCCCTTTGCTTCAATTTCTTCTTTGGATCCATCTCAAAAAGGAATTTAGGAAAGTTAGCCTCATCAAACTCAATTGGCTCTTCCTTTGGCTCAATTGGCTGATCATGATAATTAACAAGATGTTTGGGATCACAGGCTAACTTTAAAGATGGATCAGGAATTGTTGGAGGTACAGAAGAGTCTGATGCAATACTCTGAGAGTCATCATTTTCAAAGGTTATGTTTCTTCTAGCCCTTGCCTTTGGTTGCCTTGTACTCTTCTTTTCACTCCTTTCCTTTTGGGCTTTTTCTTCTTGCTGTCTTTCTTCTTCATCTAGAGCTTGAGCTACTGCAAGAGCTTGCATAGCTGCTCTTTCTGATTCCTCAGCCTTGGCTTCAGCAAAGTTTGGATGACCAGCCCAAACACAGATTTGTTGTCCATTCCTGTAGACAATTGCCCTTTGCTTCCTTATCTCATGATTATTACTTTCCTTGCTTTTTGTGATGAGAAGTCCAAGTAGTTTGAGCTCATCTGGATAAGGTGCAGGATAGAAAGTCCTTGCTATGTTTTTGCCTTTTGGTTTAGCAGGAGACTTGGGAGATAAGCTTCTTTGTAATGTAGCTTCTTCCACATCCCTAATGCATGAAGTTTGTCCTTTCTCCTTTCTTGGTCCTTGAATGACTCCATGTAGAAGGGGCTCTATAGCATAAGAGCTCTTGAACTGTGGCTCCACTTGTGCAGTCACCATTGCATTTGTTGATGGCTGATCTGTCTTTGAAGATTCAGTAATTTTCTTGAACCTTGCTTCTATGTTGGACCAATGATCTTTGATCTGTGCTGCAAGTTGTATCCTCATAGAAGCTTCCTGGATCAAGTCAATGCCATCCTTATTCTTCTTTCCAAACTCCCCCATTGCTAGTGGCTCCTGTGGCAATGTGATGGTTGGGACCAGCACCTTTGTGATTTGAATGGTTAGCTCCTGAGATTTCTCCCCCTTTTTGTTATCATCAAGAGAGACAACTGGGAGTCCTTGAGCTGCCACTAGCTGGGCCAAAAGTTGAGTCTGCTTCTCCTGTTCCTTTTGCATTTGAGATAAAGTAGCTTCCACCTTGTCCACTCTAGAAGAGAGAGTCTTCAAGGAGGTAGCCACTTCAGGTTCCTTAGAGAAAAACCTGTTCATTTTGGACATAGTGAGAAGAGGGAGCTTTTCATCCATCATCCTGTAGTTAGCATCCCTGAAATTGCTAATAGAGTCCTTGATTTCTGTAGCCTCAATCCTTGTCTGCATCATTTGTAGCCTTTGAATTTCCAGAGAATCCATGATGGCCTTGTAGAATTTCTTGTCTCTTGCATTTGCAGACTCATGAGCTAAGTAGGCTTCATTGTACTGCCTGGAGATAGCAGCATCTAGAGTGGCTCTACCATGCATACCTTGAGAAAGCCAGCCTGGTGTAGGAGGCACCACAGAAGTCCCAGTCTGTGAAGTGGTGGCCACCTGTAGATTATCACCATAGCTGTCCTCAGCATCAGAAAACTCAAATTCTCCACTTGCTGCAGCTCCTGAAGGTAGATTGGTCAGGGCATCCTTTGCTCTTTGCATTGATGCAGTTGTATGAATTAGATTTAGTGACCTTTCTGCCTCCACATTGCCCTGCTGAGCCATAATTTGATAGGCTGGCACAGGATGAGTAAAGGTCTCAGGATCCAGGGAAATACTATCCAGAGTTTGTTGATAAACCTCTTGGAAAGTAGGTTCCCTTTCTCCCTCACTGACCTCCATTAACTCATTAGCAATGGCTGCTTCCATCCTTATTTCTCCTGTAGTCCCTTCTCTCTCTCCACTCTGTTCTTGCATCATGGGCTCCCCATGGCTCACACCTCTCACACCCTCACCTTCACCTTCTAAGGTGGAACTCTCAATCTCTCCTTTTGCCTGGCTGGAAGAAATAGCCAGCCTCTCACTCACATTCTCTCCTTTTGCCTGGCTGCAAGCCAGCCTCTCAGTTTCACTCCCTCTCAGTCCTAGAAGTGTCTCAACTACCACTAGATCATCTGCACTAGTTGTGGGAACAACTTGATTTTCAATTAAAGGTGCAGAGTGAACTATCAACGGAATGGTAGTTTGAACTGTCAACGGTATGGATACCGTTGATGGAGAAACACTTGTCAACGAAATAGACTGTTTCGTTGATGAAGTCAAGAAAGCACTTTGAGAATGAGAAATTACAGTAGAGTCTGTGGTGATTGATTTTAAAGAATGGTCCACAGATCCCCTTGCAACTTCAGGAAAAATTGGTTGATGGCCCAACAAATCACTTAACAAGTGATGGCCACCAGCTTCAGAGTGGGGCTTCTCCAAGATTAGAGTTGGAGAATCAGGAATAGATGTATGGATCATGTCCACATCTAAAGATTGAGTTGGTGAATTGGATGGAGATAATTCAAGATTGATGTTTAAAGAATGGGACTGTAACCCCAGAGTAATGATAGGGGTTACATCAAACTGAATTTGAGAAACTGGAAGTGTTGCTCCCAGTGTGTGTGCACCCTGTGTACCCTTGGACTTTTGCTTCACTCTCCTTTGGTATTGGGAAAATGTAGACTTTGGGCTTGAAGTGTCCCTTACCCTCTTGGACTGTGCTCTTGGTGGAGAGCTTGTTTCAATAATCACATCCTTTTGGGAGGATGCAATTAGACTTGTGTTTAAATCCATTTTACTCATTGTGCCTTGTTGGGAAGACACAATGGGGCTTGGCTGGTACACACTAACCTGTCCTTCCTTATCCTTGGGGTTTCTTTGATGTTCACCCCTTCCCTCACCTCTAACAACTCCAGACTCACTCCCCTTAGGTTGTGTGGTAGTTTTTACAACAGGTGCCTTTTGAGAAGCACCTGAGGTTGGCTTGGAGGATTTCTTTGATTTAGGTTTTGTTGCTAGGGTAGGAGCCTGTTGGGTCACAGCTACAGACTCCATAGCAACATTGGAAGGTAAAACAGTAGAGGAGTTAGCTACACTAACAGGGATAGTAGTAGTTACCTCAATGATTGGCAGATACACCACTGGAACATCACCATTGTGGTTCAGCCTGAGTATGTCTGTCAATACTCTCTTTTCTTGCACAAAGCACTCGAACCTGGCATTGGGGTTAGAGATAACTAATGGTGCTGGACTAACATGGTTAGCCAACATCATCAGAAACCTAGCATAATAGATATTTTTCTTCCTATTCGCTTTGTCACCCAACTTAGCACCAATTTCATACATAAGTTGGGTGCTAAAGTTGTGATATCTATCATTTAGAAGCATGGTTAGGAGAATTAACATAGAGTTAGTTAATGCATCAAAATTACTAATCTTTCCAGAAAAGACCTTAATGAATGCATCAGCTAAATAACTGTATTCTCTAACCAAACCTCTCCTAATTATTCTACCCAGATTATCAGTAGGCAAAGAGTAGTTTATAGAATTTAACATGGTAGTTATTTCAGTGTTAGTAGGCAAAGCATCACAGTTATTATCAGGAATATGTAAACATGCTTGCAAAACATCAGAATTAACTATGTACTCATTACCTTGAAGAGTGAATTGTAGTGTGCAGTTTGTTCCACTATACTCACATGAGGTCCAAATCTCCTCGATTATCTCATTGTAGAGTGGTGTAGAGTGAAACATTGCATAGCTCAACTTGCAATTCTTCATGAAATCCATCATTTTGAAGAACAGACTGTTCGGGTTTTCCTTGACAACAAAAGGGATGGAGTTGTTCTTTTCATAGATGAACCCTCCAGCAGACATTAGCTTGACTATGGGTGCCATTGTTGATTAAAGGAAAGCTTCGAACTGAATTGATTGATAGAGAGAAGAAGAGAGAAAAAGCCTTTGAAATTTTTGAGAACAGGTAAAAAGAAATAATAAAACTAAAATTTCTTAAATACTCCCCCAAAAATTCTCAGAAAATGAATCCAATAATAAATGTAAATTACTGGATTGGCTTAAAAATATAACCGTTACTCTTAAAGTATTACCATGATTTATACTTACAGGGGTGTATGCATAGATCGTGGTAAAAGACGTGTCACATTTCAACGGTTCAGATAAAAAGCGCTAAATCAACGAATCAGGATTGGGCGGTTAAAGTCCCGTCTTATTTCGTTGATAAAGCTGCGTTTCGTTGATATAAAAGAGCTATCAACGAAACACCCAGAAAACTGCTAAGACTGTCAACGAAATGGTGCATTCCGTTGGCATAGTAATTTTGACTTAGACAAAATTTTACCTTTTCCTGAGAAAATTTATTCACAAAAAAAAAACATAGCAAATTTCTGGCTGCATTATGACTTGCAAATATCTCAAAAATAATTAAGAGAAATTTAGCATACCTAGCTCACTTACTAATCTTGAGAATGTTGATTCATCAAGTGGCTTGGTAAAGATGTCTGCAAGTTGTTGTTCACTTGGAACAAAATGTAACTCCACAGTACCATTCATAACATGTTCTCTAATGAAATGGTACTTGATGTCAATGTGCTTGGTTCTTGAATGCTGCACTGGATTCTCAGTAATGGCAATGGCACTAGTGTTGTCACAAAAAATAGGAATTTTCTCAACTCTTAATCCATAATCAAGTAGTTGATTTTTCATCCATAAAATCTGTGCACAACAACTTCCAGCTGCAATATACTCAGCCTCAGCTGTGGAGGTGGAAACTGAGTTTTGTTTCTTGCTGAACCATGACACAAGCTTGTTTCCTAAGAATTGACAGGTGCCTGTTGTGCTTTTCCTGTCAATTTTACATCCTGCATAATCTGCATCTGAATAACCAATTAGTTCAAAACCAGATTCTCTAGGATACCAAATGCCAAGGTTTGATGTTCCTTTGAGATATCTGAAAATCCTTTTAATAGCAACTAAATGGGATTCCCTAGGATCAGCCTGAAATCTAGCACATAAACATGTAGCAAACATAATATCAGGTCTACTAGCTGTTAAATATAAAAGTGAGCCAACCATGCCTCTGTAACTTGAAATGTCCACAGATTTTTCCTTAGTATTCAATTCAAGTTTGGTGGCAGTAGGCATGGGTGTTTTGGCAGGAGAGCATTCCATTAAGTTAAACTTCTTCAATAAATCAAAAATATATTTTGTTTGACTAATGAAAATGCCTTCATTAACTTGCTTTACTTGAAGACCAAGAAAGTAAGTTAATTCTCCCATCATGCTCATTTCATACTTACTTTGCATAAGCTTGGCAAACTTTTGACAAAGTTTTTCATCTGTAGACCCAAAAATTATGTCATCTACATAAATTTGAACAAGTATTGTAGAGCCATTCACAATCCTATGAAAAAGGGTATTATCTACAGTACCTCTAGTGAAGTGATTCTCAAGAAGGAACTGTGAAAGTGTGTCATACCAGGCTCTAGGTGCTTGTTTCAAACCATAGAGTGCTTTGAGGAGAAAGTACACATACTCTGGAAAATCATCATCTTCAAAACCAGGAGGTTGACTCACATACACCTCCTCTTCCAGTTCCCCATTTAGAAAAGCACTCTTAACATCCATTTGATAGACCTTGAAATTGGCATGGGCTGCATAGGCTAGGAAAATCCTTATTGCTTCTAGTCTTGCAACAGGAGCAAAGGTTTCATCATAATCGATTCCTTCTTCCTGTGAATAGCCTTTTGCAACCAATCTAGCTTTATTCCTTGTGACTATGCCATTTTCATCCATCTTGTTTCTGAACACCCATTTTGTGCCTATGACACTCCTGTCCTTAGGCTTGGGCACCAGCTTCCATACATTGTTCCTTTCAAATTGGTTTAGCTCTTCTTGCATAGCCAAAACCCAATCTGGATCTAGAAGTGCATCCTCAACTTTCTTTGGCTCATCTTGAGACAGAAAGCTGCTATATAGACATTCTTCTTGAGTTGCTCTTCTAGTTTGGACTTTTGAAGAAACATCACCTATAATGAGTTCAAAGGGATGATCTTTAGTCCATTTTCTTGAGGGAGGTAGATTTGCTCTAGACGAGGTAGCTTCATGATCATGATTGCCTTGATTGGACATTTGTCCTTGAGAAACTCCCCCTGAGTTTGTTGTCCCTAAATGATCACTTCTAGAACCATTTCTATGACTGTCAACGGTATGACCATTTTGGTTGTCAACGAAACGCTCATTTTGACTGTCAACGAAATGATCATTTGGTCTACTAGCAGCTATTCTTTTCAATCTTAATGCAGCAACTTCATCTTCACTGCTGCTTTCATCTGTGCTAGATACAACAACTTTAGGCTGTTTCTCAGTAGCCTTATCATGATTCACTTGTTCTCCTTCCTCATTCTCAAAAGAGAGACTTTCATGGAAACCTTCATCACAGAGACCTTGTATTTTGAGATCATCAAAAACAACATGTACAGATTCCATAACAATGTTGATTCTGAGATTAAAGACTCTGTAAGCTTTCCCTGCTGCATATCCCACAAATATTGCTTCATCTGCCTTTGCTTCAAATTTCCCCAAATGCTCAGCTTGATTTCTCAGAACAAAGCACTTGCATCCAAAGACATGAAGAAAATCTAATAGTGGCTTCTTTCTTTTGAGTAACTGATAAGGGGTCATTCCTTTGGCCTGATTAATCAAAGAAATATTCTGAGTGAAGCAAGCTGTGTTAACTGCCTCAGCCCAAAAATAAGTTGGTAACTTTGATTCATCTAGCATTGTCCTTGCAGCTTCAATAAGTGTTCTGTTTTTCCTTTCAACTACACCATTTTGCTGTGGTGTTCTTGCTGCTGAAAACTCATGCAAAATACCATTTTCTTCACAGAACACCTTCATGCTTGAATTCTTGAATTCTGTCCCATTGTCACTCCTAATCCTTCTTACTTTGAAATCAGGATGATTGCTTACCATCTTGATGTGATTGATAATGATTTCACTTGCCTCATCTTTAGAGTGCAAAAAGAAAGTCCATGTAAATCTAGAAAAATCATCAACAATCACAAGACAGTATTTCTTCTTTGAAATAGACATGACATTTACAGGGCCAAACAAATCCATATGAAGTAACTCAAGCTGATGAACAATTGATGACTCTGTCTTGCTTTTGAATGATGCCTTCTTTTGTTTCCCTTTTTGACAGGCATCACACAAACCATCCTTGTAAAACTCCACCTGTGGAATTCCTCTAGCAAGATCTTTCCTCACCAAATCATTCATAACCTTGAAATTCAGATGAGATAATTTCTTGTGCCATAGCCAACTTTCATCCTTGCTTGCTTTGCTGAAAAGACAAGTGATGGTGTCTGAACTTGTGCTACTAAAGTCAGCAATGTACACATTCCCTCTTCTGAATCCAGTCATTACCACATTGTTGTTTCCTCCTTTAGAAACAACACAGGCTTCTTTTGAAAAAGTAACTAAAAATCCTTTGTCACAGAGTTGACTGATACTAAGCAAATTGTGCTTAAGACCATCCACCAATGCAACCTCATCTATGATGACATTCTCTTTTGAAATCAAGCCATATCCCTTTGTGTAGCCTTTGCTGTCATCTCCAAAAGCAATACAAGGGCCAGCTCTTTCCTGAAACTCTGTGAGCAGGGTAGAATCACCAGTCATGTGTCTTGAACAACCACTATCCAAGTACCAAAGATTCCTTTTGTCTCCCTGCACACAATAAAACCAAATCAAGTTGATTTTGGTACCCAAGTTTCCTTGGGTCCTGTCTTGTTAGCCTTTGCATTCCCTTTTGTACCATTTTTCACTTTGGACTCAGATTGATTCAAATCAATCTTTACCCTTGGTGTTGATTTCTGAGGGTTGCTCATATTTTCATTCATAGCATGCATAGTTGGAGGAACAATCATGTTATTCATGTTCCATGGCATTTGTGGCATGTTAAACATATTCATGTAAGGATTAGACACAAATGGCATGCTAGCATATGGATTCTGAAATTGTGCATATGGAGCAAACATGTTAGGCATAACAGGCATTGTAGGCATGGAACTGTTCATTGCAGGCTTGGGCATTTTCACATTAGCAGATTTCTTAACAGATTTGCAGTTAGTAGACAAATGACTAACACTTCCACAATTAACACATGTCTTTCTAGGAGCATATTTATCAGGTGTGTAATTGTTGTGTTTGTTAATTCCTACTTTGCCATTCCTGTTATTCTTTTTATTTCCTTTAGCCTCATTATGAACTTTCTCTACCTTGTCTTTCAATTGCTTGTTAGACAAGTGACCTACATTAGCTCTCTCAACAGGCTTCTCAACTTTCTTTGAATTACTAGACTCACCTTGAACAAAGTTCTTGGTGACAGGACCATACTTGTCATTAAGTCTAGTGAGTTTCTCTTTTCTTTTGTCTGTCAACGAAACAGCCTGATCGGTTGATGGTTCATGTGTCAACGAAACATTGCATTTCGTTGACATATCAACCTCCAACAAATGATCATTGTTGTTTGTTGACTCTGTTTCTGATTCTAAGGTTTCACCAACACACCCTAGCTTCTCTTTGTTCTTTTTCCATGATTCCTCACAGAAAGATTCCATACCTTGAACATTAATGATGTTGGTAGCAACATTCCTGGAATCTTTCCATTTTGCAATCACACCTTGTTCTATTTCAAGTTGTGTTTTAAGAATTTCTTCCCTTTGTAACACGTTCTCAAGTTCCTTCTTAGCATCCCTACTAACACATCTCATTTTCTCAAATTCAATGAGCTGTGCTTCTAACACTGCATTCCTATCACTTAAGAACAAATTAGTCTCTTTTATTCTAGAATTCTCCTTGGTAAGTGATTTAAGAGTAACACGCAAATTATATAGTACAGTAGACATTTCATTTACTGCACTATCGCATTCCTCTTTAGAAAGCTCAGAAAGATTAGTAATTGTTACCTGGTTGCTTGAGGAACTTGCTTCCTGCTCATGATTGTCAGCCATAAGAGCCAAGTTGACATATTCAACATCATCATCAGAGTCTTCACCATTACCAGCCCAGTCATACTCCTGAGACATGAAAGCCTTTTCTTTTTCCTTGAGAAGTTCAAAGTATTTCTTTTTATAATCAACAGGCTCAAATTTCCTGTTGCCCTTCTCAACCTTGGGCTTTCTGCAGTCTCCAGCAAAGTGACCAAGCATTCCACAATTGAAACATTTTGACTTAGACTTTTCAATCCAGTTTGTTTTGCTAGGTTGAAAGTCTCTTCTTGGTGGCCTTGCTTCTGAGTTTCTTTTGAACTTGAACTTAGAGAATTTCCTAGACAGAAAAGCAATATGCTCATCAATCTCATCTAAGTCATTCAAGTTGGCTGGTTCTGATTCTTCTTCTTCTTCTGTCATCTTGTCTTTACCCTTGCTAACATCACTCCTACAACTAGGTCGACTAGTTGTGGCCTTTGCAGTTTCTTTGTTGTCATCTTCCAGTTGGTTCACAGATGCAATTAATGCAATAGATCCACCCTTCTTCTGTACCTTTTCAATTTCCTCATCTTGCTCCATTTCCAGCTCATAAGTCTTCAAGGTTCCATAAAGCCTTTCAAGAGTGTAGTCTTTGTACTCTTGAGTGTTTCTAAGAGAAACAGTCATAGGCTTCCATTCTTTTGGAAGAGCTCTGAGAAATTTAAGGTTTGAATCCTTAGTTTGATAGATCCTCCCATACAGCTTTAATCCATTCAAAAGCTTCTGAAACCTACTAAACGTGTCATTTAGGGTTTCACCAGCTTTAAAATGAAAATGCTCATATTGTTGTATAAGGAGTTGCATTTTATTTTCCCTGACTTGCTCAGTTCCTTCACAGAGAGTTCTAACAGTATCCCATACTTCCTTAGAGGTTGTACAGTTGATAACATTGTCAAACATCTCTTGCTCCAAACCATTAAACAGAATGTTCATGGTTCTTTTGTCTTTATGGACTTCTGCAACATCTTCAACAGTCCATTCTGAGACAAGTTTTGGAATCTCTACATCAGGAGCATTATCTGGCAATCCAACTCTAGAATCAAGCTTCATGGGAACGTGTGGACCTTTCTCAATGCAGTCTACATACCTCTCATCCATAGACATGAGATGTAAATGCATCTTTACTTTCCAGTGAAAGTAATTGTCCTTATCAAGAACTGGTATCTTCACACCTGCATCCTTCTTCACCATGGTTTCTGTTTTTGGTCTTGATCTTTAAACTTCTTGTATGTTAGAAGCTTGCTCTGATACCAATTGTTAATCCCAAATGACCTAACAGAATTGTAGAAGGGGGGGGTTGAATACAATTTTGATATTTCTTTAACTTGAAAGTACTTTATAAAATTAAACTGAACTGAATAAATAAAAACACAAGATATAAATAATTCAGTTGGATTGTTTGATGATCCAACTGAAGTGTTTTTATTGCGGAAATAATCTGTGATACAAATGTACACAGCTGCTCAGTTACAAGGTTGTAGAGAAGAAAAATGCTCTCAAAGATAGCTAATACAAACTCTTTGTTTTTCTTCCCACAAATAAAGTAACTGCTACACTTGGTTATATAAACCCAAGTTTACAACCCTATTTTTGGCTACACTAATAGTACAATGAGTAACCGCCAATAGTTTGCTTTTCATCCCTTTGTCCAGTGGTCCTTGGAGATCCTTGCTTTTGACTTCATGCTTATTATGATCACTCCCAAGAGCCCAATTGGAAACTGGGATGTTTCCTTATTCCCCATGTCCATTTTAATGGTTTCCAATGCAAAGTACACTTCCACATCTCCTTTTTGATCTGTCAGGAACCTGTCACTATCACTTTGTCAATTGTATAGAAAAGCAATAATGATTCGTTGATGGCATAGAGATGTGTTTCGTTGATAGCTTTATTCTTTGTTTCGTTGATGAGCTTCCTTGTTTCGTTGATAGAGTAATCTTCATTCCGTTGACATGTCTTCACTTAGGCAAAATTACAAGGCACTAAATATTTACAATTAACCAACCTATTTTGCCTATCTAACCATTTAGTCAACATGACTTAGAAAACCTATCTAGTACTCAACAAACTGCATACCAAACTATGAAGTAATGTACAGTGCAATTGCTACATCACTCATTTCGTTGATGAGCTTCCTGTCAACGAAACACTGCAAAGCATGCTATTTCGTTGACAGTTACAAAATAACTTAATACAAAATCTACTAAGTGTTTTTTATAATTATCATCAAGAACAACATATTCCTAACAGCTACATTACTTCCAGGAGGCCGTACTGCTCATTCCAGATTTCATATACCGCTAAAACTGGACCAGTATTCAACTGCCGGGATAAAGCATGGGACTGATATTGCTGAGTTAATGCAACAAACAAGTCTTATAATATGGGATGAAGCTCCTATGCAACATCGTCATGCTTTTGAAGCAGTTGATCGTAGTTTGCGTGATATAATGTCTGTTGTAGATCTTGAAAGAGCGCGGAAACCTTTTGGTGGTATTACCGTGGTGTTTGGTGGAGACTTTCGGCAGATATTACCTGTTCTACCGAAGAGTAACAGAGCTGATATTGTTTGTGCATCATTGAATGCATCCAAGCTATGGAATTACTGTACAGTCTTCCTTCTCCGGCAAAATATGCGTTTGCATTCAGGTAATTCAGATACGCAGAATAGGATTATATCAGAGTTCAGTAAATGGCAACTTTCTATTGGAGATGGCAAAGTCAAATGTATTGAATCTGGCGTTGACATGATTGATACTCAATTTGTTGTTCCAGATCAGTATGTTGTTAAGAGTACTTCCAAGGATCCCATTCAAACTCTTATTGACATAATATATCCAGATTTCTTGAAGAATTTCCAGTCCCATGAATATTTGAGATCAAGATCAATTCTCACACCAACAAACGTGGTGGTTGATGATATCAATTCCCATATTCTGGAAAAGATACCATGTACTACACACACATATCTAAGTCAGGATTCTATTGATGATAATTGTGATGAAGATAATGATTTTGACGCTGCATTTCCAGTTGAATATTTGAATTCAATTAATATGCCATGTCTTCCTAAACATGAACTCAAGATTAAAGTAGGATCAGTGGTTATGTTGATGAGAAATTTAAACCAAATTATGGGACTTTGTAATGGGACACGTATGATTGTTACTGCCTATAAGAAGAATAGCATTGAGTGCGAAATACTCTGTGGATCTGAAGTAGGTACTAAACACCTTATACCACGGATTGACATGGTTCCGACTGACACCAAATGGCCATTTGAATTCAAGAGAACTCAGTTTCCGATTCAACTCTGTTTTGCAATGACTGTGAACAAGAGCCAAGGCCAATCGATGGACACTGTGGGCTTATACCTACCTCGACCAGTTTTCTGTCATGGTCAGCTATATGTGGCAATTTCTCGAGTTACATCTCCAGATGGTCTTCACATTCTGATTGACGATGATACTGGGTGTAGCACTAATATTACTTCAAATGTAGTATTTGAGGAAGTCTTTTATAATTTACCCAGTGTGGATTAAATTTTCAATGTATTATTCTTTAATATTTATATGATTTGTATTTTTAATGTAATTAATAATAAAGAACATATATTAAAGAATAAGAACTTTAAGTTTTCACATATCTTTAAATTTATATAGGGTATTTATAATGGCACAATCTTTCTAACAAACTTTTTAGCTTTTATGATCTCCAAATCACTAACCAGAATCATTGTAATCATGTTACCACCTAAATATATTTTTATATAAATCAATTCACATATCTTTAAATGTATATAGGGTATTTATAATGCAACAGTCTTTCTAACAAACTTTTTATCTTTTATGATCTCCAAATCACTAACCAGAATCATTGTAATCATGTTACCACCTAAATGTATTTTTATATAAATCAATTCACATATCTTTAAATTTATATAGGGTATTTATAATGCAACAATATTTCTAACAAACTTTTTTATCTTTTATGATCTCCAAATCACTAACCAGAATCATTGTAATCATGTTACCACCTAAATATATTTTTATATAAATCAATTTCTAACAAATCTTATCCCTTATCACTTTGAAAAAATCAGTAATTAAGGGTCATATATCTTTTATAAATACTAATATATGTTATGTATGTCAGTGTGTTAACAAAAAAGGATTTCACATTTTAGTGATCAATCAGGTTGATTATAGTTGTTTGAAACATTATTTGGTGCATACAACATTTTGACTTTCAGATTATGATTTATGCATGGTATATGTATTGTATATGAATCATAATTAACCTATGATGCATGATACTAAGCTAATTTAACCAGCAAAATATTTTGTCTCATGTATGTTCGTAGATATGAACGTGCATCAACATCTTGCATCCCTTGATGATACCAGACTCAATTGGACTATAAAGGTAAGAATTACTAGGATGTGGGTGAAAACCAATGATCTCCATGATATCCTTCAATATCATCTCATTTTGGTTGATTGTGAGGTACGTCTAATAAACTATTTTGATGAATTTACATTTAACTTTTTATTATATACAATTCAGTATATAATGCTAATGACATGAATGATGTTAATACAACAGAACACTCAAATGCATGCTATCGTTAGTCCTGAGCTCTGGCAATTATTTCCTAATGTTATACATGAAGGGAGCTTATGCACTATTACCAATCTCCGTGTGATCCCGTCATTTGGTCATTTTAGGCCTATAAAACAAATGCAGAAGATGATGTCCTTTCTGCATACAACTGTAGTCAATATTTTGCCAGAAGACTTTGTCATTTCTATGCACAGGTTCGAACTGGTGGAAGTTCAAGATTTGCCTCAACACTGCACAGATTTTGACGGATCAGATATACCACTATATTCGAAAGGTAAATTTTAAAATTAAAGTCATTGGTTGTGTAATTATGTTTTGTCAGTGTTTAAACGTATTTGCATCATGTAGACATTATTGGAGTAATGGAAGACCTTCAGCCTATTGAAACCTTTGAAACAAGATATGGTCCTAGACAGGTTGTCAAATTCTCAATTACTGACGGAAGGTATCATTATCGTTCTCACGTAGTGTTGTATTACGTTAGGTGTTTGATATAATTTAATTAGCATTTCATGTATAAAGCTAATCATGATTGTTAATCTTAGTAATCATTTCTGTTTTTCTGTTCAAAGAAGGGTGTCACACCGAGTTTCTTTTTATGGACCTCTTAATGAAAATACAGAGCCATTGTATCACCCATCCCAGGAACCAAAGATTTTGATATTGTCAAGTATTAGGGTTTCAATCTTCAGGGGTAATTATTTGTGAATCCATTTTTTCAAGGCACTTAAAATGTTATCAATTTGATATTTTTGCCACTTAATACAATAATCGATTATATTAATTTTGCAGGTAAATATCAGATATCCAATCTCTACTATTCAAGGATTTATGTTAACCTTGACCATCCCGAGGTTTTCTTTTTCAGGGAGAGGTAATTTGATTTTCTTTTTTGTAATTACTTTACGATGGATTTTTGTTGATATTTATAGCTTCTTTTATACATGATATTAATTTTGTTTGTTTTATTTTAATTTAGGATGATAGATGACAATTTCTAGGCTCCTGTTGAGTGAACAATGCAAACATTTGGGAAATCCATACAGAAATGGAAGCTTTGTGATGATATTCGAGTTTTTATTTTTGCAATAAATGTACTTAGTATTATTTAAACAGTTTTTTTAAGCCATTTTGCAGTGTGGTTTGTTTGAATTTGTTTGTTTATTTCAATTATGTAATACATTCATTTTGAAATAATTCCAAGGATTTTGTTTGAAATTTGTTTAAATATATTGTAGTTAACTTTATCCCAAATTAAACAACTTGATAAAATTGTAATAAAGCGTAGTTTAAGATAAAAGTACAAACAATGGTCACGACCTTTATTATTTTAAACCAGAAAATTGGAAATTGTAATGGGATACATATAATTGTTTTTGGCTTTAAGAGTAATGGCATTTATTGCGTAATACTCTTTACGTCAATTAGTTTTACGTCATTGTCAGATCTATATAGTCGTTTCTCGAGTGTCGTCCAAACATTCGATATTAAATGATATATTGTTGTGGAATGATTATTAGTTATTAAATTAGTACACGAAAGGTATATACTCTGTATATTTATACGAGAATTATAGAAAATTTAGAACAAATAGTTTTGATACAACATATCATGACAAAAAAAAAAATTCTAATAAAGTATTTTTTTTACTAAACAATATATCATCATTTTTGTACTTATATCAATCAGTAATCAATTGTAGATTGATATCATTATATGCAAAATATTATATATTACAATATAAGACATGATATAAGAATGTTGGTAATGTACATTTACATAAAAATGGTTTTCAAATCAACCGTAATATATCATCTGCAACTAATTACGTGCATATCATAACAAACCTAAAAACTAACAGATAGAATCATGCCCACGATTTATAGCACGTAAATCATGTTCTAATTGTAAGCAATTTAAGGTTATCTGTAAGATACTATAAATATTGGATAATAGCTCAAGAACTTTGTCATTGCAACTCAGTTTTTCAATTTGATTTAGAGTTTTAGGTGTTTACATTTTTATTCTTTTCCTTCTGTAATCAGTTCATTAGCTAAATTTTACTTAAGTATATATTAGCGAAGGTTTTTGTATTTTCACATTTTATCATATATAAGCGTTGTTTGTTAATATGTACAGGCATGGAGCATAACCTGACAATCGTTGATAATACTAGGACAGATTGGAACGTCCGAGTACGTATTACTCGCATGTGGCCTGCATTTGCAAACAATCAAAATTTCATCGATTTTAATCTAATATTGCTAGATTACGAGGTAACATTATACTTTGCTATTCTTTTTATCAGCAAATGTTATTAGTTTACATTTAATTCTAATTTGGACTTTTTAAAATATATGTTTTGTTAGGATGTTCATGTGCTTGCCTACATATATCCTGTTGTTTGGAATGTTATTGGCAATGCCATACTTGAAGGAAGTGCTTATGATATAGAGAATTTTATAGTGCGCGAACCATTGGGGCGCATGAGGCCCGTATCTTCTGATAAGGTTATTGTTTTTACAAATTTCACAAGGGTGCAGATTCTTCCTCCAGCTATTGTTACAATACCAAGGCATAAGTTTGAAATTAGAACTTTCGATGAAAGTTATGACATTGCAATGTTTTCTTCTGCTTCAAATTTCATGCCTCTGTATGCTATAGGTATTTCTAAATTATCATTTTTCAATGATCAGTTAAAGTTGCCAATCTGAACTTATCAAAATGTGGTTTTCATTGTACCATTTTAAATTTTATTTCATTCACAGATATTGTTGGCGTTGCTCAGAACATTGAAGCAGTAAGACACTTGAACACCCATAGAGGTCAAAAAACTTTTCTACGCTTTGAATTTTATGACGGAAGGTTAGATAATTGTAATTGCGTTTTTTAGGATTAGTTCTGATTTCTCAAGTTTTATTCACATACATTGATACATTGTTAAGTTTCAATGTCAAGTACAGCAATGTGATTAAGATTGTAGCATGGGATGATCAAGCGGAGATGTTTGCCCCATTACTTGAAGGGAACTTTGTTATTCCTCCCATTTTGATTTTGACAACTATGAAGCCCTGTATATTTCATGGTGATGCTCTTATTTTAACACAGTGGTTTGCAACATAGTTCTTTAGTTACATAGTCCATTAATAATTTGTACATAATTATGGTTATGGTTTGTAGGCTCCCTTCAAGTATCCACCTCCAAAGCGTCTCAAGTTTATATCAATATTGACTATGAAGTTGTTCGAGTATTGAGGCAAAAGTATAGTTACTAAGAAATCAGCAAACCGTTTAATTTAAAAAATTCTCAGTTTTTTAAATTAATTAATTAATAAGTAAATACATATAATTAATTTCTGATTTTGCATTTTCAGGTTGGCTCACCAAGCTAATGAGTTGAACATTTTTGGACATTGATATATCTTTTTGGACAAGAGTTTGGATGATGAAAGCATAGAAGAATATCAATTTTATTTAAAAGATTTTAATTTCAGTATTATATTAGAAATTTTCATGTATTTTAATATTTGGTTTAATAAGTTTTTATATGTTAAGGATTAACAATTTAAATTGTTTGGAGTTTATTTATTTTCATTGTAGTTGTTATATCAAAATTTTAATTACATTTTTTCCCAATATGCTTGGATTTCGTATATAATAAATTTTGGTAATACTTCGAAAGAGTTAACTTTTATTATATTAAATTGATAAATTGATTCAGGAATTTTTATTTTACGTATAGCATAATTATGCTAACAAACATTAATCCACTATCATGAAATGTGATGATTACATTTTAGTTTTACAAGAAAGATATCTTAATAAGATACTTAAACCAAAAAAAAGGATATAAATGAAGCTGAACAGTCTCTCAGCCAACTCCATGCATTAGTACATGTAAGAGTTTTATTACATTAAGAAATCAATTGTCTACAACTTTTCCCATTTTCAAGATTTTATCATATACACCCTTATTAAGTTTTTTATATTCTCTCCTGCTACTAAGGCCTTTTCACTCCATCCCACCATATTCCAACCAGACTAAACCGAACCATGGATAATGGTATCATAGCTGATCTCCAAGATGATGCTCTTTGCTTCATCTTTAATTTCCTTATATTTAATTTAGGACACTTTTACATGTTTTCTCGACTTTTGATGGCATGGCTAACTAAGGGAAATATGGTCAGAGTTAAGCATGTACTCGAAAGGCTTAACTGGGATGCACTGTACCATTTCCATAACCATGACTTTGAAGTCACACGTGATCAATTTCATGGTTTCGTTGGCTTTGCTGTTAGATTTAAAGTTGATCAAGCGATGTTCTACAATTCTGTTCGTAGCCTTTTCTTTAGGGTTAATGTGCATCACCATCTTTCGGTTTTATCCAATCTATCAGGTACTCATTTCCCATCTAAATTTGCATAAGTCTTTTTTTAAAGCAATATATCGTCCATTTGAGAGAAATCGGACTGCTCAAGAAATGAGTGATTTGCTCAATACTACATATTTGAGAGGTAGGTTGTTAGAACAAATTGCTTTGCTTCAAGATATGTATTTTTATATATTTGAGAGAGACTATCTTTTGCCGGTTTATAAATTTTGTCCAAATGCAAGAAATCTGGATCCAATTTATCAGATAGATGGTCCACCTTTTGAAGAGGAACTTTGATATTCACTGTGTGATAAGACTGTTGAACAGAACTATCGTAATGAGGGTGATTTTTATGGAAAATCTCTGACAATGCAACACATTTGGGCCTCAGATTGTGTACATTGCAGACTACAACTTATACTTTTCAAAATTCTGCTTGGTAATGTTAGAGATTGAATTAGCATTAATCCTCAAACTTTCGGACTATGTTTTGTAAATCTCTGTTTCAAAGCTTGAGCTTGAACATCTTATATCATGTTTCATAAATTGCTTGGTACTATGTTAATATTTTTTGTGTTTGTGAAGTACTGTTTTAATGTTCCTACCTATTCCATATGCATTGATTTGTCTCAATTTTGGTTTTATTTAATGATTCTTATTTCAGAATCTACCTCATACAGATCATATCTAGCAATGTATCTGTTTTTTTAGATACAGTTTTCGTTTTATATAAAAAATTTAATGCTATGTGTTTTGTTTTATTGTCTTAGCTGCCTTAAGTTAGAATTTACATAGCAATCATACAATGTACATTTGCATTAGAATGTTCACCTATACCAATTGTAAAGACATTTGGTTATGGATATTTGGGATTCAGCTAGAGATATTACTAACAAATCTATTACGGACTTAATGATTTTAAACAAAGACCCATGGGTTCTTGATGTTATGTAAACTATATAGCACGGATTAAATCACCGAGTATAGCACTCATAGTCGATATATTTTGCTGCATTTGACCAGCTTTGATCAACCAGTCATTTATCTTTTCAATCCAATTTGCTTCAAAATGGAAGATACGTCAACTTCTCTTCTTTGCCATGTCAAGCTTCATAAGGATCTGTGTTTTGTTTTATTGTCCTAGCTGCCTTATTTTAGAATTTTCATAGCAATCAGACAATCAGACAATGTACACGTGCATTAGAATGTTCACATCCTTCAATTGTAAAGACATTTGGTTATGGATATTTGGGATACAGCCATGAATGCAAATAGTAAACGTACAAAGAGATATTACTAACAAATCTAAAATCGACTTAATGATTTTAAACAAAGAACCATAGGTTCAGGATGTTATGTACTCTATGTAGCACGGATTAAATCACCCAGCCTAGCACTCATAGTCGATCTAATTTCTTCCAGTTCACCAGCTTTGATCAACCAGTTATTTATCTTTTCGATCCAATTTGCTTCAAATGTCTTGAATCCTGTTAGCATTTCTTCCAAGTGCTCCCTGAAAAGCTTGACATGGCAAAGCAGAGAAGTTGACGTATCTTCCATAAATTTTGTCTCTCTTCCCAAGTAAGCATCGTCAATTTTAACATTTTGTTGTGATGATTCACCAACTGTTCCATGGTGAGTTCCTTTCAGCACTTCTGTAATGTTCCTGCATCTCAATGAAGCATAATACCGTTTAATTTATGTATCGATTAAAAAAAATTATTTTAAATTTATTTTATTTTATTAAAGAATAAAATACCGTTTAATTTATGTATCGATTATTGGTTTCATTCTAATTTGTTTAAAAAATAAAATGAAACGTTTTACAAAAAAATTTATAGACGTGATTTGTATATTAAAACAGGGTTTATTGTGAATTTTAAATCAAAACATTCAAAATTTTATATACAGTCCGACATTGTAATAGTTATTTTATACGAATAACTTTTTTTATTTATAATTTTTTTTAATTTATTGATTTTAATAATATTTGTAATAGTTATGAATCAAATAATTTTGATTTAATATTTCTTTTTAATGTTTATTTAATTTGGATCCAGTATTCATAATCATATTTTAAAAAAAAAATTAAATTTCACACATGTTCATTTATATATCAAAATTGGATTGTATTAAATATATTCCAATATATGATTTGTATAATTTCCGAAGGGCTTCTAATTGGTCTTCAAATAACCATCGAACTAAATTAGGCGGGTACCAATTCAAGTTTAGTTCGTTGATTTTCATTTGCTTTTACGAATTTGGACAACTTAGGTCAAGAAGTATAATTTCCACTGACGAATAATTTTTGGGATACATATATGAACAATATAATCTAATTTCATTAATTTCTGATAAAAAAAATTATTACTTTTAGATCAACTTCAGTTATGATACATGAAGTTATAATTCACAACAGTTTTATAATCAGATTTAATTATATGTTTTTTAAATTTTTTTATTTTATAATTTTTGTAAAGGTCGGTTCAATATCATAATTATTTCTTTATCATGATATTATATTCAGATAATTTTATATTTATTTATGGTCTGTTCAATTTCAATTTTTTTATAAAATATTTGGATTTTTATATCATTGATATTATTATTTTTCTCATACATGATTAAAAATCATATTTTAAGTTGTTAATTTATTATTCACTTATTGTCAGCTCTATATTAATTTTGAATATTTTTTACATAATAAAATAGTTGGTGTGGATAATTTTCAAATCGGTTCAAATTTGTTTTCGGATATTTTTCCGAGCAAATAATTCGATTTTAATATTATGCTTATAACAAATCTGTAATTGAATTTTCTGTTAATCACAATAATTTAATTTCGTATTATTATTTAGTCATTAAATATCTCAATCTCATATTTATATCAGTCAATAAATTTTCCTGATCTCAATCAAACACAACTTATAATCATGTTAAAATATACAAATTTAGGTTGTTGTGATTTACTTCCATAACTAACAACATATATCTATAGTTTGATTGCTTTGCATTTTTTAATTATGAGTATAAACAGCATTACGGATAACAACTGAAATCGTGGGATTTGTCGTCAAAGAAAATCAACACCTTTTTTTAGTGTTATATAAGAATCATATCGTTTTATGAGGTTTTCTCTAATTCCTTTAACATTCTCCTTCATATTGTACCATCTTCTTCATCATTGTCTTTGCAATGGAAGCGATTAAGTTCGATCGTATTGAATCTCTCGACAAATCTAAAATGGACTGGAAGATCAAATCAAGAGTTACTAGAATGTGGGCCACCATATCACCGGAGAGTGGAATAACAAAAGGATTCAATCTCATTCTGTTGGATGATGATGTAAGAATTCTACTTCGTATTATATTATACTCTAATCAATATATTATACTCTAATCAATATCTTACAATATATACATTACTGATAACAGTGCTACTGTTTGTTAACCAGAATCAGCATGTTCATGCCTTCGCTTACGCCGATGTTTGGGGATCTATTGGCCGAAATGTATTCGAGGGTGGTGTCTATATTGTTAGTACATTTGCAGTTAGAGATACTGGTGGTTCCTTGAAGCCTGTTTCAAATGATAAAAGCCTCCGTTTTACCAACTCAACTAATTTTGAATCTGTTAAAGATGATTTCATGATTCCTCAACACAAATTCGAGTTTCTGGACCTAGGAGATTTGCTGAATGAAGCAAGTCGATACCAACCATCTGAAAATCCAGATTTTGCCACAGGTTTGTCTTAAAAAAATTTCTTTTAAATAATGTTTAAAGGTAATTACTATAATCACATACAATTTTTTATATAATAAATGTTATAATACAAATCTATAGATGTCATTGGAGTTGTTGAAGAGTATGAGAGGCTTAGGAAAATCGGAACCAAGTTTGGAGACAGAGATATTGTTCGCTTTAAAATATGTGATTCAAGGTTAACTTTTACATCAATATATTTGATTTCATATTTAGATTAGCATGAGGCGTTTCACATTTTATATGCCATGATATATCATATTTTGAACTGCATGTTTCTATGTAGAAACCGTCACAGAGTAGGAGTTTGGGGTGAACTTGCAAAAACTGTTGACAATGACTATGATCAAGATTTGGAGAAACCTATTATTGTTATCATTACAAGTACCAAACTGTCTACGTACAATAGTAAGCATTTATAATATAGTTCATTATTTGATTGAGCATGAACATTTTTTTAAATAAGTACACTACAAGTTCCTTATTGAAGTCAGATGGCCATATAATTAGAAAATAAAATGTTTCAGACTCAGTTCAGATTAGCACTATGCCATCTTCGAAAGTTTACTTCAATCTGAATGATGAGTGTGTTATGGAAATGTGACAGAGGTAATTTCAAATTTATAGTGTTTATCTTTATATATTATTGTATGAACTCACTTCACAATTAGCATTAATATTAAATTTTAATAGGCTTGAAGATGATGGATATAAGTCCTCACAGCAAGGCAATGAATCCAACTATGACTTGACAATTGTTCCAGCCACTCTTCAAATATCACTCCAGGATTTGATCCAGAACCCATTTGACAATTTGAAGGTTTATTCTGTTTATTAAATCCATTATATATCATATGTAAACCAAGATTTTAACACAATCAACCTTATATTGTAAATGCAGAAGAAGTTGTTCTGCACGTACACCATTGCTAAAGTAGAAGAAACCAACTCTTGGTACAACTATCATTGTCATAAGTGTAAGAATGAAGTTTTATGTATTGAAAACAAATTCAAGTGTGACCGTTGTATTCGTCACATGCCTCTTGCGGAGAAAAGGTATCCAACTTTCAACACCAATTATTAACAATTATTAATGTAGTCATCAGTGATGCTAATATAATGTGTAATGCCATGCATTTTACAACAGATTTTGCGTAAAGGTTACTGCAGAAGATGATTCTATTTCCTGTTCTGTCTTCCTTTTGGATCGAGTTGTGAAACAGATTATTGGTACTACTGCTTCAAATTTGTATCTGGAATCGCTCAAAGTGAGGACATAAATAACTGTTACAAACTTAATTAGTCCTTAATGTTTAAAAAATTCCATCTAATATGAATTATTTCTATATGTTGATATTTCAAGGTTCCAGCGAAGGCTGCCATTGTTCTTAATGATGTTGTTGGTAAAATGGTTACAACTACCATTGATGTTATCGACTTGAAGAATGAGCATGACAGGTTTGCGTATCATGATGTTGATATGTGTGCCTCACCATTAGCTATTGCAGCAATGTCTGAATTTTCACCTCCTCCAGAGTTCCCGTCTATTAACTTAACTGATGTATGTTTATATTTCTTTCATAATAAAACTATAATTGTACACTTGAAAACATGTGAACTTAATACTGCTTTAATGCTTTTTGTTGCAGTCATTCGATGATGTAGAAGTTGCCAAGACACCTGGATCTGCAAAATCAGTGAACAAGAAAATTAAAATGGTAAATTTTACTTAATTGCTTACTATTTTGTATATTGGCCACATTTTTTCTGCGAAAATAAATATGCTTATTTGTTTATATACTTAACTGTTTTGTAGGAAAAATGAGCTCTGGTTGGAGACATTGCAACATGGTTCCTCTCCCTTTTTTTCTCATGCGTCGAAATATGAAAACTCATGTCTCTTTTTAATAAGTTTTTATGGTGACTTATGCCATGTTTTATTTTTCACAAAGTTGTTGGTTTATTGTTTGATTCAAATATAATTGGTTCATGTTACTGAATTGTTATCACTCTTGAGTGAGGTTTGAATACTACAACGTGTTTAGTTTAACGTATGCAGTTCATTTTGGGAAGAATGATTACCAATTTCACATTATTTAATTATGTCATTGTCTGTTGATAGAATGATCATGTTAGTAATTTTTAAACCTTGATTAAACATTGTAATATTGGTCTTTTTTTCAAGTTAAAACACAAGGTCATCAATTACTCAATAACATGCCCTGTGACATTACTCAAAGATGCTCTTATGCCTTTAACTCAATCATCAATTCGCAACATTGAAAATCATGGAATTATTTTTGAGTTTCATGTCCTTGGAATTTTTTTTTTTAAAACTCACAACTTGGAAAGTTCAATGTTATAAAATACAGAATAGCCAATATGATAATCACCATACATAAAATGTTCAACTTAATGCAAACCATAAAACCATAAAACGTGTTTTTGAAATTGCCATGTCAGATAGTGCCAAACTATATCCATAAGTTGCTTATCAAATCCAACCAAAACCACATTGAAAATGTCATTAGGATTCAACAAATCGCTAATGTAGTTCTACATCAAAAACACTTCCATTTTCTTCATCATTAACAAGATTAAAGACCAATGTCTGTTTGTACTTCAGTTTGTTTCCATTAGTGAATTTGTTCCATCCTTTTGAGAAGCGACCCATTCCTTTGGAAATTACAATTCGAACTGTCCATTCTCCATGTCTGGTCCTTAATGTCACATCTTCATTTGATGTCCACTGTCTATTTTCAGGTGTGATATTGTTTGGAATATACTGTAAATATTAGGAATATAACTTGGATCAAATTGATATATTTTATCTAAATTACAGTTACAATAAGAAACCGAAATTACTGCGAAGTGTTAAGTTAAATCATACCACTCCATGTGAAGTGTTGTCAACATTTGACTTAGTCATAATGACTGTAAACTCTTTAGGAATGACGTCAACTTGATGATCAGAAGGATCATCGTAAACAGCTATTCCAGTGACATCCTCAACAGCAGTGTCGTCAATTGGTTCTGCATCAAAATCCAAAATAACAGCATCATTATGTTTCATTGAACAAATAAAGAATACAATGCTCCATTCAGATAAAAGTCGATATAAATTTATATCCTACCAGTTTTGACCGATATCTCCTCGATTCTCTCCAGTCTTGATTTATTAAACAGAGTGATATCAAACTCTCCGTATCCGTAGAGTTTAAACATTAACACATCACCTTCTTCCACATTAGCATAAATAACCAAATCCATTAAATCATACAACTTTTTGTCACCAAAGGAGTACCGACCTTTGAACAGTTCTCCGTTTTTCAAACCATATAGAACATATGGAGGGATAACTTTTCGAAACTGTTTAAAATATGGTGTCGGAATCTCCTAAAAAAATAGAGTTAAATCAAATATATATCCATTCATACGATTACCATATTCAGACTTAATACAATTATATACCAATTTGAAATTATTTCTAAACAGGTTTGACTTACAATTTCACCGTCATAGAGTAAAGACTCATTAGCAATTGAGATAAAGTTCCATCCATTTCCAAGTATTTTATCTGATAATGTTTAATAGATTAAACATCATTATAGATGATGAAACACAATCATAATCTTAACATATGTCGTAACCTATAGTTTTGAGAAAACTGGAATTACCTTGAAAGCTTACAATATCCGAATCATCTTTGACAGGTATGCTGTATTCTACTTCTGAACCTTGATTACCTAAGATTGAAACTAAAAAGGTACCATAACTCCTATAGCCAAAAACAAGAATTGAACCAGAAGTTTTTCTGCATTCCTTGAAAAGATTGGCAACATGTGTAATGCTTTGGATTTTCTTTCTATAATGAACAGGAAAACACAGTCCATTCGGAAGCAGCACCTTAACTTTAAATGGAATGTGATGCCAATTTTCAGAAACAAATTGTTCCGGTACTTTCTGTTTGAATTAAAATAAATTGATAAATTCATTAGAAAAATCTCGAAGATAACCCTCTATGTAGTTAGAGAAAAATGTTCCTTTACCACAATATCCCATTGGCTTGGCTCTGGATCAAGGAACACAATAAAACGCTGAAAACTTGATTTCTCAGCAATCATCTGTAATTCACTACCAATATCAACAAAGGCACCAATGGGCTAACAAATTCTTATACAGATTACACATACAGATTAAATTAGTACACTTCTAATCGTATTAGGCTGACAAAAGGGGTTTGCATCATACATATTCTTACTTAAAAACTAATCAAATTCTACAACATATTTGAATTCAATCAATTAGTATACTAATATTCAAGTCCATATATACAGTGAGATAAACAGCAAATTACATACCTCTGTGCTTCTTCAATGTAAGTTAGATAGACGATTGAATTGAAAAAATAAGAGGTTAACTTCGGCTTTGGATTGAGAATGGATTCAGTGATGTCGAGCTCTGAATGCAAGAGTCCAATTTGGGGAAATTTCTGCACAACTCATCGTCAATTTAATGTCTTTTTTTCATTTTTATATCACATTTTCTAATTTTATACTCCCTCTGTCCCATCCATTTCTTTACAGTTTTTTTACACTGCTTGGCACGCATTTTAAGGCTTCTATAAAGTATAGTTCTACAACTTATTTTTAAAATTTTCTTTTTCTAAATAAAAATTTAAACATTATATTTTTGTTCAGAAGAAAAAAAAAATTAAAATAATTTATCGAAATATATATTAAAGGAGCCTTAAAATGCGTGCCGAGTCCCCGTCCCCCAATGCAAAGAATTGGGTGGGACGGAGGGAGTAATTAATTTTATATCTAATTTATACAATATTTTAATTTATATATAATGTTAAGAAAAGTTAACTATACTTCAGTACAAATAGCCCATGGGATAACTGTATAATTTATGTTACAATGTCGGACTGTATATAAAATTTTGAATGTTTTGATTTAAAATTCACGATAGACCATGTTTTAATATACAAATCACGTCTATAAATTTTTTTGTAAAACACTTCAATTGTTTTTTTAAACAAATTAGAATGAAACCAAAAATCGATACATAAATTAAACGGTATTTTATTCTTTAATAAAATAAAATAATTTTAAAATAATTTGTTTTAATCGCACGCGAAGCGCGGGCAAAGTCCCTAGTTAATAAACCAAGTTTTCTGGCAAGGAGAGTGTCCATGTTGTTGGGGGAATGATTCAGACTGATTAACAGGCAAGTATCTCTTCCTTATTCAAGAACATCTTCTAACTCTGAAGCTAAACCTACTAATGCAGACAACAGTAGGTCAAAGGTTCCAGTCTCTCATTCCCCCAAACCGTTATTTATACAACGTAAGTACATATTAGTCTTCTTTCTGGTTCCTTCAGTCACATTAGTTTCACGGATAATATATATTGCATAGTAAGTTCTTGTAGATCTTCTAAGAACTGTGGGATAACGTTACTAAAGCCACAATTCATTAGTAACATGTCTTCAAATAATAGCATTCTTTAATTAGCAGTAAAAACAGAAGAGGTTGGGAGAGTGAATATAATTTAGATGTGAGTAATGAAGATAAGGAGGAGAGAATCGTACTTGTTTGCCACTGTGAAAGCTCCAAGCATGAACAGTACACCATCAACTGAACCTGCCAATCAGCCGAAAAACAAAGAAAGTCAGACTAGTACCCGCAATTAAGTAAACTCCATTCTCTTTTGCCCAAAGGTTCAGTAGTAAAATTATTAGTTATTGACCCTGCACAGAGAAGCAGAATGATCCTATGTACACTTGATAATAATCTATATGGATAAGCAAAGACAGGTGCAAATATAAATATCCAGCTCTAACCGATGTAATAAATTTAGTGGAGAAGATTGCTACCTTGGATTTCTTCTGAAGCATAGTGAAAGGCTGACTAAGATTATTATCAGATAATTATAGTCTCAACAGTTTACACTCTCTCAACCATCCCCGCTGCCCAAACGCTTTGTTCATTCTAATATTTATGCTCCTGGTTATGAGAATTAAATCTCAAATAATCATTCAAACTGGAGTTGTCAAAATTGAAGAAGAATGGAACCTGCAACCAAACATTTCATTGTCTTCTTTTTAATGAAGTACAGTTAGATCTGCGGAATTGTGAAATTGAGCCAATGAGAGTCCATATATGAACTTTTATCGTGGGTTAGATCTCCTATGTTTACATACTACTACTATCTAATTTTATGGCTAAGGTTCTTAGATGATTCTTGTTCTTCTTTAACAATATTCCTTGCATGTGTAGATTTATCAAATGACAGAACTAGCTACCTATCATGTCGTCCTTTCAGGTTCGAAACCATCATCTCTGTAAATTTTCATACGTTTCTGTTTGAAATCTATACTCTTTATTAATAAGCAAAACAATGTGAAAATGACGGTACTAAGTACCAAATTTGGTTATCAGGTTCGATTCCTCACAACTACATTATTTTACAAGATTTGTTTACTTTAAATTATTTAGCTTCATTCAGGTTCGATTCCTTACAACTACGTAATTATATAAGATTTATTTATTCACTTTAAATTCATTAGCTTCATGGGGGTTCGATTCCAGCTACGCAATTATACAAGATTTATTTATTTACCTTAATTTCTTTAGCTTTATTCACAATTCAATTGTCTATAACTAAATAATTAAATAGTGGTTATTTATTATATTATTTTTATCATTCAATTCTCGATAAATACATTTTTTAATAATATTTATTAATAATTTATCAATATTAATATTTTAATATCGACTCATATTCGGCCGGTGCTTGGCACGGGTTATCAGCTATTATATGTAAATTTAATTCTTATCATATCTAGTTTGTAAATTGGAATCACCTAATATATACTTTTTATTTTATTTTAATTTGTTAATTTAGAATAATGATATGATAGTATTTTGTACAAAGACATTAGTGTTGAATAATATAAAATCATGCTGTGGCATCCAAAGATCTCTTCCATTTCAGGATACTAAAATGATTTTAACTGTAAAAGAATTGCCATAGAAGAACAAATACAAGTGCTTGAGCGCATGTTAAGAAAAGCCGGTACTTGAGATAAAGTACTCTGTGAAGATATTTGCATTTTTACATAAATTCTAGAACTACTTGAAATTCCTTTTACATATGAAAATTTACTGATGGCTAGATAAAGCTTCCCTAGTAACAAGCTTGATTCCCCTCACCCACAGCTCAGCCATCTCAAGTCCGCCTTCACAGAAAAAATGTATTTCCTTCTTCTTCACTGTTATGACCTTGAACAATCCAGGTCTATCAGCATCACCCTTGCTCTGCCTTAGCCTTTGAAATTTATTGCTTGATCCCACTTCTGCGTCTTCGCATCGAACATTTCTGCTCCTGGAATTACCCCACCTTAATAATCCTTCAGGTCCTACCATTTTGATGACCTTCTTATGTGGAGCTCCTCTTCCTTCTTTGGTGTGTTTCCACACATTGGCACCGGTCAGGACCATCTTGCGAGAAATCTGGTCAAGTATCACACTTTCCACATCATGTCGTGTACAACCAGCCTTTCTCGCAAGTGAAAGTGCTGTCTCACCTTTAGCATTCTTAAAATTACAATGTGCTCCAAGGTGGATCAAGAGTTCACACATGTCTGTATGGCCTTCTCTTGCTGCCCACATTAGAGGTGTGTATCCATCCCCATCAGAAACATTTACATCGTAATCTCTACCCACCAGCAATTTAACTGCATCTAAGTCTCCCTGCCGAGCTGCATAATGTAACGCATAAAAATATCCACCACTGTGGTTGCCTCTCTCGAGGGTAAATTCAAGCATTACCTTCTCAATTAGATCATAGTTGGGACTCAACTTTGAAAGTGTGATAGCTGTTTCACCAGACTTATTACTAAGCTTAACATCAGCCCCAGCATAAACAAGTAAACGGAAGGCTGCAACATGACCTTCCATTGCAGTAATCATGACTGCTGAAAAACCTTTTTCATCCTGCTCATCTAAATTTATCTCTCCATGTTTGAAAATAGCACTCAATGCTTGTACATCGCCAGACCGAGCTACAAACAAGAACGGTGAAAAAACATAAGCGTTGCTCGACTGGAGAACCCTTCCGACCTTAACTGTATCTAGAAGAGCTTGTTGGAGACCACCGTACCACTGATTTGATGCAGCTAATGAAGTCGCAGATATGCCAGCTATATTAAGCAAGCCAAAATCAGCACCAGCTTTTGCCAATACACGGAGACAGTCTTCCTGTTTATATCTAACACATATAATCAGAGCAGTGTCTCCATCATCTGTCGTTGCATTAAGATCACAGCCAGAGTCAATAATGTGCTGAAGAATAGTTGATGATCCAACACGGGCAGCTAAGTGCAATGGGCGGAAATCAGCCTTTTCAAATGTTTCAATAGGGGCTTCTATGTGAGCTCCAGCATCTAAAAGAAACTTGGCAGCTCCTGTGCTTCCACAGAGAATGGAATGGTGGAGGAGAGTTCTTCCAAGGTGTCGGGTGTTGAGGGGTAGGTGTTGGAGCAGCTTGCGCAAGATTGTCCCACTAGCTTCAAAATACTCCACTGCCAACCAGCTGATGGCATAGGGATCTGCAAGTCCTGCACCCACTCTGATTTCTTCACCTGTACACGTATCCCATGACCATGCTCCTAATTGCACTTCAATATCCGTGCTTGCACCAGCCTTGAATTTTTCATCAGAACAAAATAAAGATCTCATTATTTTTCTGTATTGTGAACAGATACAACTAAAAATAACTGATTAGAACATTAAAGATAAAGAGGTACTTGGATGTTATATTCTTGTTAATCTTAAAAAACTTAGTAATTCCACTTCATACCCGTAAACACTTATGCTAGCTTTGTTACCCGGACTCGGCTGGAAGTGTCCAACTTGGACACGGACTTGGCAATTTTTTGAAAAATACATATGTTTTTGGCCTAAATGAAGTGTCCATGCCCGTGTCCTAGTATCAGGTGTCCGCCATGTACTTGAAGCAAAATTAAGAGCCAGGGGTAACAGACTATGTTAGGATTCTGGTGTAATCCATTGCACAATGCACACGATGATTAAGAAAAATATTAAGAATACAGCACATATATTGCACCACCAACCCTGAGGGGGGGACCGCAGTTCTTTTGATATGTTGTTACTTCTATTTCACTTACATGTTGATTGCTCGTAAATATTCTAATGATCCAATATACAGGTATTCTAATTGGGTAACTTTCTGAACTATTTTGTCATTCAGGTGGTTGCATTAGTCCTTTTCATTCTGATTGTTCATAAATATCCTTATTATTCTATATAAAAGTAAATTATTTGGGTACATTCTGAACTATTGTGTCCTTCAGGTGGTTGCAATAGTCTTTTTATGTGCAGACACTGTTTAATATAATAAAATCTTTTAAATGAATATCAGCAGGAAACATGACTATATTCACTGAGATGCCATAATGACATGACCTTCTGAGATCTCAAGCAAATAAATTGGATGACATTGAATTTGGTCATACAAGTTAGGAAGTTTACCCGTAGCAACAGATCTACCACAGAGACCTGCCTACTAATAATAGCAGCTACAAGAGCCGTGCAATCAATATTTGCATGCAGAAACGGTTTTGATGATCTGAGCAACACACGACTGGTTGTGTTAGCATCCACTCCGCACTGTCATTTTAGCAAAAGAAAAAAAACCATGTCAAAATCGCATACTGAAGACTTCCTTGAAACACTGATTTTATTAAGAAGTCTGATTGACACAATCTCTAATTTTTAACTACCCAATACCAGTAACAAACCCAAATCTTACATGTTATGCGCATGGGAATAGCATTGGTTATATGTAATTCAACTATGCCTGATTCAATGCAGATACTTAGCCCCTAATTATTAGCTCCATGAGATTTTTTGTGATTGCAAAATGTTCTCTGTCTATAGCACAGATTAAGACGAGAAATTTGCAGCTAGTTAAAACTACTTGTGGACAAATGTGGAACCAATTTAAAATATGGACCAATTAGATGTTGAATAACTTTCTTAGATTTGGACTGTAGTAATAATAACTGAAGTAGTCAAATCATGATTCAACAAATCAAGTTGTTGCAATGTATATGTAAAACGATTAATAATTGTTGAACAGCCGACATGAGTGTATGCTTAAATATTATTTACCTTAATGAGAGTATCGACAACATTCACAAACCCTCTGCTGCATGCACTGACAAGAGCATGTAGGGCAATATGGGGCCGAATTAGATCAGACCCCATAAGCAGCGCTGCGGACATTGCATTTCCATAACAGCTAGCCTCTAATAGAGCCTCCTCGCAAGCCAGTTGGGATGCCCCAGATTTAAGTAGGATCTCCAAAATCTTTAGGTGACCCTCCCTTATTGCAGCTGTTGTCGAAAAACCCCTAAAAAGTTTCTGATTCACATCGGCCCCAGAACTCTGTCATTGTCAAGAAAAAAAAAAATGAAACATGGTCATACAATGCTTGATGTTAAGCACTCTATATACAATATAATCATTTTTGCTTGGAATTTTTTTCACAAATATTAGTTTCTTTCTAGTCTTCCAAGACAATAATTATTGTGCTACCATGTGTGAGTTATCTTGGATTCTTCATAATACGCAGGCAACCGTAGCCACGATATGTATTACAGGGAACATAACTGATGTGGCAGACATTGGAACATGGGAATCCCGTTTGGAAGGACATGTAGGAAATGAATACAAAAGTAAAGGGGGAATGTATCCTCTATACATGCATACTGCACTGTTCCTTATAGACTTAGACAACTGAAATGAGCATGGCCTACACAAATTTACATTACACGTAGCCTGCTAAATTTAAAAACAAGTTTTAACTAAATTATATGAATCATGTAATGCACACTCAATGTATAGAGGAAGGAAAGATAAAGTTTTTTCACCATCTTAAGGCGACTAAGATCAGTTTTGTGCTGCTTCATTTTCAGGATCAGTGGAGTTTATAGAAATAATGATTCATGTTGCCTTTTCTTATTAGAGTTGATGATTTTAAACTCTTTGTAAGAAATTTCATAGTTAGAGTTCATTTATAACATAATCTTTGCAGAGGTTTCTTGTGCAAAAATTGAGATAAAAAAGATGTTACAAAAATGAATTAACTTGAAACAGACGGCAGCTCAGAAATCAAAAGAATTGCATTATATTATTGAAGGTAGCCACGAAAGAATTAGCATCTCATTTCAGAAATTATAAGGAATAGAAGCCAATGAGCTAATTAAAATTTTAGTACAGATTATAAACAGATGTATATGTCAGCCAAGCAAAATGATGAGTTTTAGAAAGGAAAGCAAGAAGACATAATCCCCTTTCTTCTCTGTAAACTTCAGGGAGTGGAGATTGGTACGTTATACTAGAATACCTAAATTTGACATTGAGTAACTAACAGAACTCTGTTTTTCGAACTTAATAAACATTCTAACTGAAAAATGTACGGAATCATTAAGAAAAATCGATAACAGGCACAACCTAAACTTCTCCTATTCATCAAACTTTTTATAAAACAACAATTTGAATTCATAAATTATCAGAATCATGATGATGTTTTTTCGTACCATCAAAAATGTGAACCAAAACAGAACAGCTGATTACAAATAAAGTATGACAATATTTTTGTAAAAAACAGAGCTCCTAAAATAGATATCCAAGTTTCATTATCCTTTCCACTTAGCAATCCTTTTAAATCTGAACAAGAAACAAAAGTGCTTTAAAAAATTACTAAAACGAATAAAATTACAATAAAATTTAACACTCATCCAAACAAGTGATGTTTATAAACAGATCAATAATTAACTGTAAACTAATTAAATGCCGAAAAATTAAAAGCTAATATCACAGTCACATGCAGATTTTCATCGAAAATTAAAAAAAAAATTAAGAAACCCGAAAAAAATTCAAATAATGAAATGAATTTAACAAACTTACCAGAAGTTTGTTGACAAGAGCTACATTTCCGTTATGAACGGCGAGGAACAACGGCGTGACGTCCATCTTAAACTTCTCCACCTCAAACTTAATTTCAATAGGCAATTCATCGCGACACGCCAGCTCAGCTTTTCGAACATTTAGCCACACAGCAGCGACGTAATTAACATCTACTAAAGGATCGGCAATACATTCAAAAGCCGATACATTATCATTTGAGTTTGCTGATTCGAGAAGGCGTTGCGAAACCTCTGCTTCGTAGTCGAATGGAACTACTTGTTTGCTGCCGCCGCTGGAGTGGCCAAACACCGTCATTTCAGCGAGGTGGTGCCTCTTTCTGTCTAGGCTCTAGCTATACGTATATTAATTTGTATGTATAGGTGGTAGTGGAATTGGATAGCTTCTCTCTTACACTATATGGTGTGGTTTTTAAATTTAGTATACAAGGGAGGGGAGGGTACAGAGAAAACAAGTTGAAAGGAGTGAGCGCCAGAGACAAAACAGAAACAAGGAATGGAAATGTGTTTTTAAACTTTAATGCTTATTTTTGGTTTTTCACTGCGCTGAATTACGGCCTTTTTTTGGTTTGTTTTTTTGTGGTGATGATGGCTGGTGGGGACGGTCTCTAGTGTTACTTCTAATTTTCATTTTTAAAGTTAAGAGTCAAATCTCTATAAACTAATCTCAATATTGTTTGTACCGACGGATTTTATTAATTTATCGAGATTATTAATTAGTCGAGGTTAAATTTATAATATAGCTATTATGTTGAGATCTAAAATTTGTGTTGAAAATATTAATTTATTGTGGTATCGAGTATTTAATTTATTGTGGTATTGTTTTATTAAAGTTTGACACAAATATTGAAAACCTTTGCAAATCAGGAATTTAGATAAGTAGTGGTTAAAATAATTTACAAAAAAAAAAAATTATTGTACTGATTGAAGAAATTGTTGTTTTCGCATTCCATCAAGCTGAAAACCAAAATTTTCTTATTAATTTTTAGAAGTTGGTCAAAGTTTAAATATAATTTAATCACTGTGATTCTTTACTCCCCTAACTTAGCAATGTTAATTATTCGTCAATCCTGTTAAGTTATCTCAAAATGTCAAAAGGATACAGTTAGAAAATGTCTTGAATCAGTAATTCCCAAACGCTGAGATTTTACGGTATCTTCTGTTATATGTTAGGATTATCTATTTTAGACCTATTTTCTGGGTTTTCGATAACCACATATAAACTCTCTAAGTTATAACCTAAACATATGCTGTAATCTGTATCAATGTCTATTATAATCTTTTTTATTTCTGTTATAACAGATATTTTGATATCATATATCCTAATTTCATTTGTCAGTTAGAAATATATTTCTTTGAATGGTTAAATAACTTTTTGTTTTAACATAATATTTAATTTTAATATTTGAATTAACAAAGAAAAGGCATGTGCTTGGAGAGAGCACGCGAGGGAAAGAAAACAAAGTTGGTTGTTTCTTTTTATGCATCTTACATGCAGGCTGCAGCATGGAGTATATTACATAATTATAAGTGGTATGTAGTTACTTGTTTTGTTTATTCGGCCCTTGAAAAGCCTATAAGTCTAGTGAAGGCAAATATTTTACCAAGTGAGCCCAATTTTTTGTTGTTTTCTCCTCGTAGATTGAGTTACAAGCATTATTGTCATGATCTGTCTTTACGCAAAAAAATTGACCTTGATAGAAGGTGTTCGATATGAGTAGGTCTGAGTATTCGGTAATTCGATAACCGAAATCGAATTATAATTCGGTTATTGAATACCGAATAAGAGCAAAATCTATTATCGAATTAAGAACCGAAATAATTTCGGTTATTTCGGTTAAATTATTTCGGTTAAAACCAAATACCGAATTATAAAACCGAATTAGAAACAAAAGTTCGAATTAAAATCAATTGTTAACAGAAACATCAAACATGTAGTATATTTTAAACAAATAACGAGCTTCAATATGAGATAAAATGCAAATAATACATAAAGTTTGGAAAATGATGTTTCTAAACAAAGTAAAGTGTGTCATGTTCTCCTCCTAGAGACTTGATATCAAACTATGACATGCAAAATACCAGCAGCAACCAGTGGCGAAGGGAGGATATAACATGGTAGGTCACAGGACCCACCATTATTTTTTTTTAATTTTAATTTTTTTTTTATTATATATATTAACATAAAATGCCAAACCGTTTGTTTATGTAATGCTAAAAATTAAAATGCAGGCTAAACTAAGTTATGGGCTGGGCTAGTGGGCTGGGCTTTATCTTAAATTAGCCCATATATGTTAATATGTATATTGTGACAGACTTGCTAGTTGACAGACGACAGTTGTGTTCTCATACAGACAGTCAGACAGAGCTTCTCCCCTGTTTTCCCCTCTCTACTGTCTCTCTTCCATGCCAATTTCAATATTTATTTTTAAACCGTAAACCCCCAAAATTTTCATATAAATTCATTCTCCAAATTCTCTATATACATAATACATTATAGCTTTATTAGAATTATCAAAAGTTGCAATTTGCTAAAGAAAAAAGAGAGGTTACAAGGTGTTTGTCAAAATGCCACAATGATTTTTTTTTTGATATGAGTTGATTTGTGTATATTAACACAATGAAAAGGTCAAATACGCGAGATATTTCAAGTTTCTTTACCAAAAAATCAACTACGAAAAATGCTTCTCAAGTTCAAACAAGTGAAGAAAATCCTATTCCGGAAATTAATATCACTCGGGCACCTCAACCAAGCGCACAAGGTTCTTCTCCATCGGTCACTATACCTCCACCGGTCGTCGATATTGTTAATCTTTCACATGATCCGGGAAAAAGAAAAAAGTTGATTGATTTTCATCCTAACGAGAGGGATTTAGTAAGGAGAATGTACATACAAAGGGGGCCTTGTCAACCGGTAGATCATGTATTTCCTAAAACATTATTTGGAACAAAGGAGCGTCGGTTTAATGTGAAATGGTTTGATTCTAGTTGGCGACCTTGGCTAGAATATAGTGTCTTTAAGGATGCCGCTTTTTGTTTCATTTGTTATTTATTTAAAGCTGAAAATACAGCAGGAGGTGACGCTTTTGTTAGTGAAGATTTCAAGGCTTGGAACAGAATAGAGACAATCAGAGATCATGTTGGCAAGCACACAAGTTCTCATAACAATGCAGTGATCGCTATGGAGTTGTTTACGAAACAAAAGGGCAGTATTGTTACTGCTTTATCCAAACAAACAGATGAGATCATGAGTGCATATCGTAAGCGATTGGAGGCATCAATTACCGCTATTAGATGGCTTTTAATCCTACAAATCGATTTGCTGCCTTTGATAAAAGTAAATTGACACAACTTGCTACATTCTATCCGAATGAATTTTCAAGTACCGAATTGCTATTCTTTGAGCATTCTCTTGAAAATTTTATCATTTCTGTTAGAGGAGATGAGAGGTTTTGGAATTTAAAAAATCTTGGTGAGCTTTCTGTGAAACTAGTTGAGACAGGAAAGCATATGACTCATGAAAGTGTCTATTTGCTATTGAAGTTGGTGTTGATTCTTCCGGTTGCAACAGCAAGTGTTGAGAGAGTATTTTCTGGAATGACCCAAGTGAAAGCTAAGTTACGCAATAGTATGGGAGATCAAATGTTGAATGATTGCTTGATTACTTATCAAGAGAGAGATTTGTTTTTGAATGTTAAGATGAGTGATATTATTGATAGGTATCAAAATATGAAAACTCGTCGAGAACAATTGTAATAAATTTGTGACCCACCATTCTGAAAAACCTGTATCCGCCACTGGCAGCAACTCAGCAACAATATACTATGTGAATCAATAATTGAGCTAAAAAAGAAAGAAACTAAAATTAGTAGCATAAATGACATATCATATATAAATAAAATATATATAATATTTTATATTTTTTGTTATTTCGGTAATTCAGTAAAAAAACCGAAAAAACCGAAATACTGAATAACACATATTTTTAAAACCGAATTATTTCATTTCGGTATTCGGTTAACTGAACCAAATGCTCAGCCCTACATACGTGTGCTTAGTTCAGATGTAAGATAGGCCTGGATGTATTATTTTCTTTTTTTAATGATTTTGATAAAATAACTTTGAGTAACAACTTAAATGGGTGTGAAAATGTTTAAATAGAATAATTAGTTTTAATAGGGTAACCGATGATGTGGAGTTCTGTTATAGATTTTTAAAGATTAGCAAATATAGTCAAGGTGATGGAATTGACTAAAATTTTAACTAAACAAAATGTTTCATTAAAGTACAATTTTATTTTACATAATCATTAAAAGTAATATGCTTATAAAAATGTAATATATTGTAGGTAAAGGTTTTATGTTGTTGGATATGTGCTTATAAAAATGTAATATATTTTAATTAAAAGTAAACATGTTTTAATTAGAACAGGCAATCTGATATTTACTATTATTTTATTATTTATTAACGAGAATTAGGGAATTAGTCCGTGCTACGCACACGGGTGAAATATTTAAAATATATTTAAATTAATTATAATATTTCATTTATATTGAAAATTTAGGATATAGAATGACAGTAATTTATATTTAGAATAAGACAAATTATAATATAGAAGAAAAACAAATTTAAAAGAAGATATAATAGTAATTAAAATTAATGGAGATTTGTTAGTAAATTTTATAAAGTATGTTGGACACATGAATTAAAAATAAAGGTAAATAATTATATAATAAAACAATTATAAAATTAAGTAACCTTGAGATGCTAACATTATTTTTCTTGCCGCAAATTAAAGGTCTTCAAAATTTTTTATGTACTTTTCAATTTTATTCTCTTCGAATTCATGCAAACTGGTTAGAATTTACATAAAAAATCTCATTACAATCAACATTGATAAAATTTATATTTTGGAAATCAATATTGACAATCTCTATAACTTTATTTGAATGAGAAGTTATGAAAAAGTAATAAAAAATTGAAAATTTTGACGAACAAAAATTAAATGTATAAAGCATTTATTGCAATCTGTCTGATGCTGATCTAATTCACACGTTGTCATTTGAAAAAAATAATATGGGAAGCGAAACATATAAAGTTTTATAAAATTTTCGGACAGTAGCGTCACCATGTTTTGATCTTTATTCATAATCTCCGTAATTAATGTAAGTAATATATTATACATGCATTTTGAATAAATTAAAAAAACAATATCTATAAATTTATTTAAATTTTGAACTGTTTTACAGACTATTTTGTTCCATGCTATATAAGAATGAAAGTATGTAAAGTACAATAATTTTGAAGTAATTTTATAGAGAAGGATTTCTCGGCATCGCCGTTTGCAATAACTCGTATCATATATAAAAAAATGTAAGAAATACGATACAATATATTGAAAGGCATATGTTTAGGCCTATTTGTTTACATCGAGGATTCAACTCAACTTAAACAAGTTTGTAATAAGTAAGTAATAATTCAATTGTCACAGTCACCGGAATCTCAGAAGATCATATCTGTCAGAAGAATACAGATTAAAGTCATCCTACAGACTTGAAGAAATACTACATTGAAAGAAGTTCATTTATTTGATCAAGTCTCAGTGAAGTCTTCAAAGAAGTGGATTTATTAAAGTGACAGAGGTTTCAGATTTGTGACAGCAAATGTACAGGTTACAAAGGTTGAACAACAGTCAAAAGCAGACAATGGACCACAACTTAAAAGTCAAGATGAAGAACAGACATTGAAGTTAGTCATTTATGAACCAGACAGTACATCAAATGACAACCTCATACAATGGATATTCTTCAGCAGTTCAAGTGGTTCAAGAATTGATTTTGCTATTCTATGAGAATTTAAATTCTATTTTAAATTAGTTATTAATTTATTTATTAAATTAATTCATCAGAATTAATTTAGCAAATAAATTAAGTAATTAATTTATTGAATAAATTAATTTATGAAATAAATTAATTATTAGAATTAATTTAGAATTAGAATTTGAATTAAATTAGAATTAATTAATTAAAATTAACTGGAATGACTACCCAGGATAGTCATACCGGTAGTCATACCGGTAGTCATCCCGGTAGTCATCCAAATTTATTTTAAATAATTCTAATATTATTCTCCTAAATTCTCATAGTCAAACAAGGCCATTTTGGTAGTCATCCAAGGCATTTTGGATAGTCATTCCAGTATTAAATCATAGTCATCCTGGAAAGCAAAAAGAAACGTGCAGGTTTTGTCAAGTGGTTAATCAAAAAGGTGATTAACTTCATAAGAAGCAGATCAAGACAGAAATTGTTAGGAATGAATATCACCTAGAAACTAGACAGAGGGGGGGGGGGGTGAATGGATAGTTTGATGGATTTTTGCTTTCTTGAAACTAAATGTAAACTGTATATGATTATGCTATGTAATATGTAAAAAGTAAACAACACGCACAATCACTTTAATCTACTTTGTATAAGCAAATTAAATACTACAGCTTTCCAAGAAATTCACAATCAAATTTCTGGCTTCTAAACAAGAACAGTTTGTACTTCATGTTAAGCTCTTCTGTCTCATAGTGTTTGTCGTAGAGTTTGAGCTCATTTACCAGCTTGTTGAACCTCTCAAACACTTCTGTGATTCCCTCTTTTGGCAGAGCCATGAAGGCTTCATATTGAGAGACAAGAATCTGCTTCTTGTTCTTCCTTACTTCAGTAGTTCCTTCACAGAGTACTTCTATAAGATCCCACATCTTCTTGGCACTAGTACAGTGAGCAACAGTGCCATACATGTTGAAATCCATAGATTCACAGATTATAAGTTGAAGATGTCCATCCAGTGCTATTTTCTCCTTTTCAGAGTCAGTGTACTTTGTGGGGTCTTTTGGAACATGTTTTGCTGGTATTATCTCAGTGCCTCCAGTTGTCTCACCAATCTCAATCATTGGAACAAAGGGACCATGTTTTAGAATGTCTAAAAACATGGGATTAGAAACTTTGATGAACAACAACATCTTCTTCTTCCATAAGCTGTAGTGCTCCTTGTTGAAGGGAGGAATCTTGATACTGCTTAGTTTTTGTGAACTCATTCTTGATCTTTTTCTGTTTGTATGTTAACAGCCCGCTTTGATACCACTTGTTAGGAATGAATATCACCTAGAAACTAGACAGAGGGGGGGTGAATGGATAGTTTGATGGATTTTTGCTTTCTTGAAACTAAATGTAAACTGTATATGATTATGCTATGTAATATGCAGAAAGTAAACAACACGCACAATCACTTTAATCTACTTTGTATAAGCAAATTAAATAATACAGCTTTCCAAGAAATTCACAATCGAATTTCTGGCTTCTAAACAAGAACAGTTTGTACTTGCTTGCTTACAGAGAAAAGAGCTTAGCAAATAACTATGTGTATCTCTCTTTCTTACAGCTATCAATAGGGTGTACATGATATATATAAGCCCTATACAGACTAGTGCACACACCTATTTTTACACAGTTACCCCTTGCTGAAAGTCCAACTTGTCCTGCCATAAGAAGTTAACTGTGTCAGGAAGGACCACCTGCTTTTCGGAGTCTTTCCCGTTTCTGTAGCTGCTTGTCTCTTATCTTTCTCTCCAAGTTTAGCTGTAGATTTGCCATCTGTTCTTTGGACCACCTTGCCAGAACAAATGCTTCAGTATTTGTCTCTTTTGATTCTTGGTTCTGTACCTTGATTTGTCTTGTTGTAAACGGCTAAGTGTTGATATTGTGAACTCCACTTCATTCCTGACTTCGCGATCTCCATTGAGAGGACTATGCGATATAGCCTTTGAAGACATTGCGACATAGCCCATTTGACGACTATGCGACATAAGTCATTTGATGACTATGCGACATAGGTCATTTGACGACTATGCGACATAAGTCATTTGACGACTATGCGACATAAGTCATTTGACGACTATGCGACATAAGTCATTTGGCGACTATGCGACATAAGTCATTTGACGACTATGCGACATGAGGCTCCTGAGGACTTCACGATCTAGGCTTCTTTGACTTTGCTGACTTCAACACTTCACGACATGAGTCTTGAGGACTTCTCGACATAGTACAAAATGGACTATGCGATATAGCACTTCACGACATGGATATTGGTGACTTCACGACATAGCTTTCTTCTGACTTTGCTATATAATGCCTTCGACAAATTTCTGCAACTTATTCCTTCATGGCCTTATTCTTCTTTGTCCTGCTGCATGAACATTTCTGAACTTCTACCAGGACAATTATTCAGTGGCCTATATACAATCTAGATGCAAGAAACTTTACTAAGTTCATTATAACTTTGAGCATACATGATCAAGCTAATGTTCATGAGAACAAGACAAGTACATTAGAGACCTATACTATATCCCAGTGATAGAACTCACTAGGTCATGTAATGTGACATAGTCACATAGTGTAGGCTTGTTAATGGTGGTATTCAGACATGTCTTGAGCCTAACAGAAATCATTATCATCAACATCATATCAAAAGAAACTTTCTGGGAAGAACTTTCAAGAACTCTACCGAATCTTTTCTTGAGTGAATTAATTCTAGAAAATCATTGTGTTAAATCTAAATCACTAGAATTCATTTACTTGTACTGCTTTAACTATCTAGCGAATTTTTATCCCTAGAACGTATCTCAAATTATCATTTATTGTTATATCTTTTTATTACAAAAATAGATAAATTCATGTCGAATTTATTCTAGATTTGTTTTAATTAGTTTGAGATTCAATCTTGTAATCAGTACCTCATTTGTAACACCTTTCAAGTTTAATATAAGTTATATTTAACTTGAATTCTGTTTCATTTAATTCTGCCATAATTTGTTCTTAAATTGTTTTATTCTATAAAGAACAAATTCGATAAAACAATATAGTTTGTATTCAACTCTCCTTCTACAAACTTATTAGGACCTAACATATATTTTAAAAAATATAATTTTTTAATCTAACTTCTATTTATCCACAATATATTAACAATAATAAATAAAAATAATTAAACTTAGTAAATTTTGTATGTAATAATGAGATAAGATAAATGTAATTAAGATAATGTGACTATGAAAATGATGAAAATTGTAAAAGTTAGTGCAAAATAATTTTTTGTACTATTATACTCATTGTTAGTAGAGTTAAGACTTCAATTCTTAAATAAACAATTAATACAAAATAAATACAAAATACAAAATAAATTAGAATACATTAATTTCTTTGATAAAAAGATTTGCATCGAACTATTCTCAGATTTCTGATTCTTTTTTTTTATTTATTTGGAAAGTGATGATAAATTTGTTCAGCATTACTAAAATTTTATTATATCACGTACGTTACTTGCATTGTAGGCATGCATAAAAAAAACAGAATCGTATAAAAAGATATATAAAATTTTGAGTTAGAAGGTTTCTCGTTGACGGCGACCATAATTTTACATACTCCCTCCGTCCCACTAATATTTGCCATGTTTATTTTACCACATTTTTTTCGGCGAAAATAAAATATAGTTTTGTAAATTTTTTTTCAGAATTAAAATTTATCTTAAAATATTAATTCTGAAAAGGAAAATTTTGAAAAAAAGTTATGGAAATATATTTTATTTGCAACCAAAAATGCATGTAAAAATTAGGATGGCCAATATTAGTGAGACGGAGGAGTACATTGTATCAAAAAAGCTAAAAAAGATTGAAATTTTTATTGGACCAATATATACATTGTCCAACTTGTTCAACCTTGAAAAAATAGCGTCAAAATATATTAAATTTAAGGGAGAAAATAATATTGATTAACCTGCAGTTAAAATATATAAATCAGTTCAAAATAATTAAAAATCATTATATTAAATATGTATTTACATTATGAACATACATTAAAAAAATAGATTTTTGATGGTCAAGTTTGGTGTCACTTTAAACACAAATAAAAATGAAATATTATTCGACAAAATATGAAACTAAATTTACAAAAAATAAACGTAGATAACAAATCTCTGATTAAACAAATAAACATAAACATATGAAAAATATGTGAAGAGGACGAAGATTAGCCCGAGTGAGCAGTCAAGTCGTATATTATATTTAAAATTGTCAACAAACTTCTGTCAAAATTTTCATCAAACATATCAACCGCATAACCAAAATATACGCAATAATAAATTACTGTAAAATTGTCCGAGAAATAGATGAGACTATAAAGATCAATATCATAATTTTTAAGTTAACAATTTTTACCTAATTTAGAGAACACGTATCTCTAAAATATGATTATTGGAATCAATTGAGACTTTTTCATCACTATAAAATCTATATCACAACAAAAAAATGAAAAATATCGTAAAATAAGAGATATACATGTTTATATATAAAGCTCCAACTCATAGAGAGAAATAAAAATGAAGAATAAGAAAAGAATGAAAATGCATGGATTTAAAATCTAAAAAGGATAAAATTGAGGACAATCAAAAATTTGAAAGTAATAACAAAAAAAATGTTGAGAAAACAATCAAGATTGTTAAACATGTCTTAAATTTTGTGTATATCTTATACAATATTCATGTATGATATCACATAAATACTGATAGCGTGAAATGATGATATATGGTTGATAGAATCTTTAATAAAATGTGACAAAATCACAGTTTCGAAAATCTTAAAAATCTAAAATTGAAGAAAATCAAGGATATGAAAACAATAACAATTTAAATTTCAGAAAAATAACAATTAAAGCGGATTGAAAATAATCAAAGATCGTTAAATATCCCTTTAATTGCATATAAATGTGATACAAAACTTATGCATCAATATCAAATAATTAGATCTGATAGCTTGAAATTAGGATATGTGATAGGTACATATTACTATTAGGAGGAAAAGAATAAATGGAAGTAATTTAAAATTTAAAATGTTGTAAATCATGTGATATTTAATATGATTTGAGAGATTAATTAATAATTTAAAGAACTGGACTGAAAATGGATAATTCATGAATTATGCAAACCCTTATACAAAATAAGCTTGCAAATTGTAATAAGTAAAACATAGATAAATTTTGTTATTGTTATAAATGGGATAGTAAGAAAATTACTTTTGTACCCGTAATTTGTATTGAAAATAAAGACTTTTCCCTGGTACTCATTAAGAATATATAGACTTTTTATGTTAGAACAAAGAGAATTAGATAAACAAAATTTGAAGTTGAAAAAGTGGTAACAATTAAGGAGTGATATAAAACAGTTTATTATATGGATATCGTTTATTGATTGCTTAACAATATAAAAATATTAAAAAAAATCAGTGAAAGGTTTCTCGGCGTCGCCTAACGGAGACACCTCGCAATTCGAACACTAAACAATTAAAAACTCAACAAAGAAAAAAAATAAAATAACTAAATATTTAGGATGTAAAATTACTATGTGTGGCACAATATCATCCATTAAAAATGTATATATCAATAAAACACTTGATTTAAGTACTCTAATTTGATTGAGTAATAAACAAAAAGGGAAAGAAACTGAATGTATATATCAATGAGACCCTTGATTTAAGTACTCTAATTTGATTGAGTAATCAACGAAAAAGAAAAAAAATTGAATTATCTTTTAAAATTTTAAAAATTATGAGATCAGATGATTTGAGTGTTGAGATGATACAAATTATAAAATTTAGAATTCGAAAATATATATCAAATAGTAATTAATTTGCCATAAAACATCAATTAAAGTCTTCTCGATGTCGCGTAACAGCGATCTCTCGCAAGTTGAACCACATACATTTTAAAACTCAACAAAAAGAAAGATTAAGAAACGAAATACATATGATGTAAATTACTAATGCCCTATTTGGCATTGTTGTTGCAAACAGCAACAACAACTTTTTTTTTGAAAAGCAGGTAAAATACTGTTTGATAAATATCAAAAGCAGCTTTTCTGAAAAACGTTTTTGACTGAAAAGTTGCTTTTAGAGAAAGCATGTTCCCCCGTGCTTTTAAAAAAAGCTGTTTTCAGCTGTTGCGGGAAGCAGCTACTGATTTCAACATAAAACCTTACCAACAACATTAATTTTTTATATTATACCTCAAAACATGCACATATCAAAAATATTACCAAACAGTTATCTGATTTTTGTAACAGCACTTATTTTAACAGCACTTTTTTCAACAGCACAACAATGTTTAACAGCAATCCCAAACAGAGCCTAAGTGTAGTATCAATGTCACCCACCAAAATGTGTACATATTTTTGTTTATAACAAAATACTATAATTATTTATTATATATTGCATATGTTATATAATTAAAATATTTTAAATAAATATAAGTGTAGCATACACGTAAACATATAAAACATTTAACATCCGAAACAGGCACAAACTACTAAAAGAAAATTAAAATTACAAACATCAAAAATTAATCCAAACAAATGTAATTATGAGTAACAGAGTAAGTCACAATTATACGAATATCTCAAGTTGCAATCATGCATACAATTCTTTTAAAACATAAATATCATTATACTAAATATCATAAACATAAAAGAAGTATGATTAAACATCTATCAAACTAATATCATGTCAATATCAAACCAATATAACAATACATTATATTAACATTAGTTGATTCCATTGAGAAATTTGAGTCCATGGATACCACGATCTATTCCGATCAGGAGTTTCATGAATACAACAATCTCTTCTAGTCGAGAATTTTAATATATACGACTTGAGATTCACCTGCAATTGTTTTAACCTTCAACACAAAGTAAATAAATATTTAGCAAATTTAAGTAAACAACAAATATATTCGACAAAAAGTGTATATATGCATTACATAAGTCAATGACACATTACATAAATATTAAATTTATTGGAGAAAATCATAATGATTAGCATGAAATTAATGTATATAAATCTGTTTCAAATCATTAAAAATTATTATATTATTTATGCAATTACATTTTAAACAAACATAAACAAAATATGAAAAATATACAAATATAAAAAAATTCAGTGAAAGGTTTCCCGGCGTTTCCTAACTACGACACCTCGCAATTCGAACACTATACAATTAAAAACTCAACAAAAAAGATGATAAAATAAGTAAATACCTAGGATGTAAAATTAATATATGTGGTACATTATCATCCACCAAAAAATTTACATATATTTATTTAAGATCAAGTAATTTATTTTTAATCATATATTGCATATTTTTGTAATTAAAAAAACTAAACAAATATAAGTGTACATATAAACGAACATCCTAAAATTTTAACATCTAAAATAGGCATAAACTACTAAGAGAAAAAGAACACTAAAATTACAAATATCATAGGTTAATCTAAGAAAATATAATTATAAACAAAATTAATTGAATTAAAACCTGATTTCTTTGACGAATTGAATTCTACGGATACTACGAACGCTTGTGATCAAGTGGTACAACGAACACGATGTTGAAACACACTGTCATGGATACACATATCAATTAGTTCGCACGTAATGATTCGGGTCCTTAAAAATATGCAAACAAATTCATGAAAATACAAACAGAAAAAATCCCTCATGAGTAAATAAATACAAAGAAAAACAAAACTAACGGAAAAGAAGAAAGTTCAGATACAAAACAAAGTATACTAAATACATCAAACATATATCAATATTATATGAATATAGAGAAAAACATAATGAATGGAATAGAAGAAATTTCAGAAACAAAACAAAATATACTAAACACATCAAACATATATCAATATTATACACAACAATATAATGTTCAGTTATACATACTTAAGTACAATTTGATTAAAAATTACAGTAATTTAACATTATCTTGTCTACCTTCTGTAGATATAAACATCAATTTAAATAAATATACCAATGTTGCTTATGTATTGACGAATACATTTATGTATTTTGCCAGAATTAACAATCGCTAAAGCAACTTCGTTAAGGATATCCATGTTTCGTATACTGCAAATATTATTTTAGTAATACATATTAAAACCTACACTTATAAATATTATTTTAATGTGTTTATGCCAACTATATATGTGGATACACTTGTGGGAACAATAGAGATTATTTTCTATTTTAAAACCTATTTTAGTGCCTTTAATCAACAATACATATTTATAACCGATTACCTTTTTATATTGAAACACATTACTTTTTCTATTCTTTCAATAAAATCCCATCGTTTTCCAAAAATATCGCGGAAATTTACCTTTTTTTTCAACTTAAACATGTTACATTTTCTATTTATTCTACTTAAAACCCTTCATTTTTCAAAAATATCAAGAGAAAAACCTTACTTATTTATTTTAAAATCTATTTTAATTCTTTTAATTATTTAAAAGAGTTTACCTATTTTAACATGTTTACTTTTTTTTAATAAATGTGATTAATTAAATATTAAAACATATATATAATAAAATAACAACTATGAAAAATAATATGTGTATCACACGGGGTTTAAGCTAGAATATATAGTGTAAGTAATAGGGTTTTATATCAAAGTAGCCACCGTTCTCATCAAAATATATCACCTAACTACCCTATCTCCATGGAAACTCATTTAAAGAACTCAAATCATTTAAAGCTAATACTCCATTAAATTTAGAAAAAAAATTAACAGAAAACTTTACGGAATACTAGTTACTGGATAAAGTGTTCTACACATGACTCATATACACAATCACATATATAATACTCACACAAAAAACTTTTGAGTATAAGAGAAAGATAGAAGATGAAAAAGGAGAAAGGAGAAAGGAAAAGGATAGATCAAAGAAATGATCATTAAGCTAACTAAAATATTGAATTTTTATGTTAAAATTAAGAGAATGAGTTATATGTATGTATAAGCAATCAGGATTTTGAATTTGAAAAAAAATGATAACAATAATTAAGGATTGATTTGAAACAATTTCTATATTTTAAAAATTGTTTATAGATTGATCCATAATATAGGCAAAGTATTGAATTCACGTATATCTATTGTAGGTGTCAAAATGAGCAGAAATTAAATGGTTTAGGTTATAACAAATTTAATGAATTTTATAGTTTACAATGAAAAATGACATAAGAGTAGTGAATTTGAATTTGGAAAATGTAAGGTTGTAGAAAATTTTGAAAGATCTGATTGAAGAAATTAATTATAATTTGTACAATGATTTAATTTTCAAATTTTCATATTTACTTGTGTATGTATGTACTTCAACTAATTATCTAAATAAATATATGTTACTTTATTAATTTATATACTACAAACGTCACATATTGTATTTAAAACTGTAGAACTTTCTTATAGATTAACAAACCTTTGTAAGAATTTTCATCAAACATATAGATAGTATAACCAATTGTGATTATTTGAACCAATTGAGACTTCTTCGTCATTTTAAAATATGTATCATAGTAGAAACATGAAAAATATTATCAAATAAGAGAGATACATATAAAGAGAAAAATAAGGGAGAAGAAAAAGAGAATGAAAATGTATGGATTGACAATTCATATTAATAAAAGTAGTCATATTAAAATCTATAGCTAAATTGGAATTTAAAATTTGAAAAAATAAGAGAGATAATTAAAGGGGAAATAAGATAAATATTATTATTATTATTATTATTATTATTATTATTATTTTCAATTTATATCGGGAAATGAGATATGAGTAGTGAATTTAAAATTTAAAATTATGAGGATTGATAAATTTGGAAAGAAAATGATAGACGTTGATTATAATTTAAGTCTACTGATTTGATTTAGATATTTACTATATGCAAATTTTTTGAGATGAAGGTAAAATATACAATTATTTAATTTTTTCTCACTGATTGAGAAAATAAATAGATATTACCTTAATTATTTGATATATCACCAAATTCGTGTGCTTAATTTATTCATAACTATGACTACATTATATTAAATAAATTGTGTAATAATTGCATAATCTTTTTATAAATAGGAAAGAGATAACATGCTATTAATAATGATGATGTAAAATTTGAAATGAGTTTTAAAGAAACCCCCATTTGATGTAGTCATGTCATTTTAAAAAAGTTATCACAACTTTAATAAGAGTGATCACTCTACATAAAAATAATAAATTTTGTGAACTTGTTGGCAACTACTCAAGATATGGATATTACACGTAATCGAAATTTCAAAATATTAATATTTATAATGATTTAATCAATTTTATTAATATCTCAAATCACAATCATATGAATATCTCAAGTTGCAATCATACATACAAATCTTTTAAAACATGGATACCATCTAAAGTAAACATCATACACAAAAAAGGTATTATTAAACATCTATCAAACTAATATCATACCAATATCAAACCAATAACATTGAACAAAATATGTGCAAATGCATCACTTAATATAAAGATACATTATATTAACATTAACCATTAGTTGATTCTTTTCAGAAAATTGAGCCCATGGATACTACGATCTCTTCCGATCAAGTATTTCAATATATATGATTTAAGATTCACCTACAATTGGTTTAACCATCATTTTCAAAACAAAATTAACTAATATTAATAGCAACTTTAAGTAAACAACATATTTGACAAAAAGTGTACAAATACATTACTTAAATCAATGACACATTACATAAACATAAAAGAGTACCTTTGTATTTTTTGTCCACTTTGAATTCATGGATACCACGTCCTCTTATGATCAAGAACTCAATTCTATAAGATTTGGAATTCACTTGCAATTACTATATAACGAAATCAACATATAAGAACGATCATTATAGCGTATATATGTGTTTAATTATCATGTTTTTGTTGTCACAAAAAAATGGTTCAAAGTGTGGTATTATGCACAATGTAAACAAATATTAGTGATATATAAAAGTAAGCAACAAAAATATAAAACACATACATATACACAAACCTGCATAATCGATACAAACACTAACGAAAAGACATAGGAAAATAGTAGACAAAGAATAAGAGAGAAATGAGATTTTAACATTGTGAATGGTGAAAATCAAAGTTTTATAATCAAGAAATACTTGTAATCAATTATGAATTTGGATTTTGAAAATAGATAACAAAAATCATGGATACAAATAATATGTAATTGTTTAATGCTTCCGCTGATTAAGGAATTCAAACATATTCAAAAAAAAATTAAATTATTGATTTGATATATTGCCAATTTTATATCCTTAATTGATGGGTTATTATAGCTATAGTAAATTAAGGAAATCATGTCATATTGAGTATAAGCGGGATTATAGTTGTGTGAAAGATAATTAGGCATAAAATAAGATATCTTTTAATTAATGATGATGATGTAAGATGACATAATATTTCTGAATCGGGAAATTACGAAAATAGACATAAGATATATGAAGAGAGTAAATTTTTAAGGGTATTTTGTGGAATTTTCTAAATCCTTCACTAGCAGCTATTAAGAATATAATAGATAATAGATATAGTACTGAAATTTGAAAATTAAAATTTTTAATATTTCAATTTTAATATAAGGATATAAATAAAAAGTAGATATAAAAATTTACAGGTAGTACTCTCATATTTTCCATTTTACTCTTATTATAAAATAAGATATAATGTGAAAATGTGTTAATTCTTTCTCATCAAACTTATAAATTTAAGCAACTTCCTAATAACAAAAAAGAATATGTACAAGAAAAGTACTGATAGGCTATGTATAGCCCGGACCCGTCCTGAACCCCGGATCACTACCGAACTCAGATTCATATTTAGGCCATGGCCCATCGACTAGTCTGGATTCATATTCTGTGTCATGACTCACCTACAAATCCGAACTCATATTGGAGTCCTGGTCCATCAATAAGTCCGAACTCATATTGGAGTCCTGGCTCATCTACTAGTCCGAACTCATATCGGAGTCCGGGTCCATCAATAAGTCCGAACAAATATTGGAGTCCTGGCTCATCTACTAGTCCGAACTTATATCGGAGTCCTGGTCCATCAATGAGTCCGAACTTATATCAGAGTCCGGGCACACCTACAAAACTCGAGCTCACAGTTAGGATGTGGCTTAAGTCCAAAGTTTAACTCATTCCTGGCGACAAAGGCAATAATCTACGTGAGAAAGACTACACATTGTTATGTGACGTGTTTAGGTCATCACTGATGGCCACACCTGGAGACGACACGTAAGGATACCTAATGATTGGCACATTCATGTCCTAGTCAAGCCACACGCCGGCAGGAGCCTGGCACACGACACCATAATTCTACACCTGAACACGTGGGATCCATCAACATCACCCAGGTGTCCTACCTACCTAGGATTCAACGCTCATGATTGCAGGTACAACCCCTAAACCCTAATTCTTGGCCTATAAATAGACCAAGGAGGAAAGGTCTAGGGGTTACACATTCTCTTTTACACACTTAGCCTACATTATACACACAACATACATACACCCTCCATATTTAGATTTCTCTAGTCTTATTCTCTCTTCCAAAGCCCCCACTTATTCTCACGCCGGAGGCGCCGCCAGGGTCCAAACCCCCCTCCGGTGTTGTTTTGCAGACACCCAACGGCAGCAACACCGCATCCAGGCGTGGGTAACGGCTGGGAAGGGCTAGATCGGGACTTGGAGTTATCATTTGGCGCTAGAAGGGGGGGAACCCTGTCTTGTGGTCACGGTGCCATAAGACTCACCATCATCAACAAGCTCCTTCATCCTGGAAGGAGTCCTAGTTAAATCCAGTAAGATCTAAGCAAATTCCTTTATTTTAGCCACTAAACATGAACTCTTTAGCCCATTTGTCCAATGTATGCATGTTTTTTAACCTTGTTTAGCCCAGATCTGGTCTAGCCTTGTTTGTATGCTTTGATTATTGTTTAGATCTATATTGCTCCTGTTTAGATCTATTTAAAAAACCCAGCTTTCGTGATTATTGAGATTGTGAACCCAGAAATACGTGCATACATTTTGACCCCTTCACATACACACTGAGATCTAGTTGTAAAACTCAGGATACTTTGCGGTTGAATTTGCTCGAAATTTTGTTTTAGAATACCATATACATCTATTTGTGTGTGAAGCATGGCTCGTGGAAGTAAGAGCACAAATAGGCATACCCCAAGTAACCCAGCCCCGGACACCAGCATCCCGGTCCCAGGTCAGGCGGGTAACCAGATACCCCCAGTCCTGACTCTGGCCTCACAGGTAATCCGGCCAGGAGATGCCCGGGTAAACATAGAGGTGAACAAATATAAGTATACTGACCTTGCTCTTGAGCCCGGACAGATGGAGAACCTGACTGGCGAACAGGTTGCTGAAGCAATCCGGTTATACAACCAAACCCGGAACAAAGAGCAAGACCAGTGTGAGAACTCTCATCACCCTGAAGGATCCCACCGCTCTAGGTCTGTTTTTGACCGAATTGGCGACAAAGACAAAGACACCGAAAGGAGGCCTCACCGGACTCGCAGCCGAAACAATGATGAGGAGACCGAAAAGCTTAAAAGGCTAGCCGAGATGCGAGAAAAGATTCAAGCGGAAGAGCAAGCCAGACTCGATCTAAGGGTCCAGAAAAGAATCCAGGAGGAGGAGGCCTGGATTCTGGGTAAAACCTCTGAAAAGAGGAGAACCCGGGCTCCAAGTCCGGAAATAATCTCAGATGAGGATGAACCTAAGGAGGACCTTATGAACATGATACATGAATTGCAAAGAAAAGTTGACCAAGACTCTGGGATCGACATTGGGGACACCTTTACACCATTTAGCTACTCCTTGGAGGCAACACCAAGACAGAGAAACATTAAGCATTATAATTTCGATTCTTTCAATGGTTTGGATGATCCCGAAGAACATGTGAATTATTTTGAACAAATAGCCATGATTTATTATTACAATGATTTAACAAAGTGCAGGTTCTTTGCTTCCACACTCAAATCCGGAGCTCAGAGGTGGTTCAACCGGATACCATCTCGCAGCATCCACAGCTGGAAGCAGTTCCGTGATTCATTTCTCAAACGCTTCCGGGCAAACAGGACTCATGAGATGCATATGTGCCATCTTGAAATAGTCAGGCAGGCCCGGGGTGAAGCCCTCTCTTCTTATATGAAAAGATTTCAAGAAGCTATTAACAACATAACCAACCTGGATGAGCGGGAGGCTCTGACAATTTTTCGAAGAAACCTGGATCCTGATAACAATGAGAGGTATGTCCTGGACCTCATCCATAAAGAGCCCCAGAGCCTGGCGGCAGCCTATGCAATGGCCGCCAGGTTCATTAAAGAAACGGATGTCCTCCAAGCAATGAGGATGACTAAGCAGGGCATATCTCCAACCCGGATTCAAGATCCACCCAAAAACAACTTCAATCATCAAGACAAAAAATTCAAACTCAATAGACAAAGCAACTACATTCAGAGCTCTCAGCTCGCTTTTCCAACCTCAACCCCGAACTCCAATCAAAGTGTGGAGCCCGGACAACCTAAACAAAAACTTGAGCCCAGGCCTGAACCAAACTGGACTCCTCACAACCGGGATCGAGCTGATATTTTGAAAGAAGTACGAGATAAGCCTTTCTACTACCCTCCCAAACCCATGGCGACCGGACCAGAAAATCGGTCTGTCCATAAACACTGTGACTATCATGAAACACATGGACACACAACCGAGAATTGCTTGTCTCTAAAGTTTTTTGTGGAATAACAAATCAAGAAAGGTAACATGGGACAATACATAGCCCGAAAAACTGATGACAGGGGAACAGGATCCGGGAAGGGTAAAAATGTTGTGAATGTCGTATTGGGTGGGTCTAACTCGCCACCCCGAAGTCCGGACTCGGGAGATGAGATAATGATGGTTCAAACCTGTCCAGAACAAATAATCAGTTTCAACAAAGATGATTTTGAAGGACTCGACCCAAATCATAATGAAGCTCTAGTTGTTAGTCTAGACATAGCTGACAATGAAGTTAAAAGAATACTGATTGACAACGGTTCTTCTGTCAATATCATATTCAAACATATTGTGGATCGAATGCAGCTGGGGAGTGTGAAGATGAACGATTGCAGAGAAGATCCTCTCTACGATTTTGGGAACAACTTGGTCCCAATTCAAGGAACCCTTTATCTACCAGTACTATTTGGAACTTATCCGAACCAAGTCACCAACATTGTTAAATTCTATGTCATCAACACTCCTTCTTCTTACAATGTGATCCTGGGAAGACCGGCCCTGACTAAGCTCCAAGCTATAACCTCAACCCCACACCTAAAGTTCAAGTTTCCCACACCCTCTGGCATTGGAGAAGTCCGGGGAGATTATGAAATGGCTAGTAGATGCTATAGGCAAGGGTTAGTCATGGCTGAAACAGACCCGAAAAACAAAAGGAAAGCCAATTCTTACCAGAAAAGTATGAGCCAAAAGAAACATAAATTCAACCCAAGGAAAGAGCCCGGCCAAAAAATTGGTGAGTAGAAGATTTCAAAACCCGGGCCAGAAATAAAGATCAATTTGTATTGAAGAATAGAAAATTTGTACTCGTGATCAATTTATGAATAAAAATAGGGCACGATGTTATTTCTCACAAAATTGTATTTCACATTACCTGTATTTCATTTTTCCTGTATCAACCCTGGCTCAGAGCCATAGGCATACAGAGGAGCCAGGGTCCCCAGCAATATGCAGATCAAGAGTCCGGCTCAGAATCAAGTCATGAGACCGGACTCAAGAAGCAATATGCAATAAAATCGAAGTCTTAGATTCCATTATAAGTACAAAAGAAAGAGTCCGGCTCAGAATCAAGCCATGAGACCGGACTCACGACCAACATGCAACTCTATCAACCCTGGCTCAGAGCCATAGGAATACAGAGGAGCCAGGGTCCCCAGCAATATGCAAATCAAGAGTCTGGCTCAGAATCAAGTCATGAGACCGGACTCAATAAGCAATATGCAATCAAATCGAAGTCTTAGATTCCATTCTAAGTACAAAAGAAAGAGTCCGGCTCAGAATCAAGCCATGAGACCGGACTCACGACCAACATGCAACTCTATAACCCTGGATCATAGCCATAGGCATACAGAGGAGCCAGGGTCCCCAGCAATATGCAGATCAAGAGTCCGGCTCAGAATCAAGTCATGAGACCGGACTCAAGAAGCAATATGCAATCAAATCGAAGTCTTAGATTCCATTCTAAGTACAAAAGAAAGAGTCCGGCTCAGAATCAAGCCATGAGACAGGACTCATGACCAACATGCAACTCTATAACCCTGGCTCAGAGCCATAGGCATACAGAGGAGCCAGGGTCCCCAGTAATATGCAGATCAAGAGTCCGGCTCAGAATCAAGCCATGAGACCGGACTCACGAGCAATATGCAATCAAATCGAAATCTTAGATTCCATTCTAAGTACAAAAGAAAGAGTCCGGCTCAGAATCATTCCATGAGACCGGACTCACGAGCAATATGCAATCAAATCGAAGTCTTAGTTTCCATTCTAAGTACAAAAGAAAGAGTCCGGCTCAGAATCAAGCCATGAGACCGGACTCACGAGCAATATGCAACCTAATGACCCTGGTTCGGAGCCATAGGCAAATAATGCAGCCAGGATCCCCAGCAAAATGCAATCCTAAATCCGGGCCCGGACCAAACTAAGCTATAAAGCCGGGCCCGGACTAAGCAATCATAAATTAGGAAATATTCCTAAGTACAAAATATATATATGCCCGGCCCGGACCAAACTATGAGGCTGAGCCCCCAGCAATGTGCAAACTAATAACCCTGGCTCGAAGCCATAGGCAAATAATGCAGCCAGGGTCCCAAGCAATATGCAATCATAAACTATATGCCCGGACCGCACTAAGATATGTGACCGGGCTCCTAGCACATGCAAATTCAAAGTATATACGCAAACATGGAATTTTTAAGAGAGCAAGGAAAGAAAAAGCAAACATGGAATTTTTAATAAAGATAGAAGCCCGGGTTGTCCTTACAACCCGGAAACACTTCCAATGTTAAGAGAGACAAGTCAAACGAAAAAGTAAGAGTTACATGGGAATTCAACCCCAAAAGGCAAACGCAGTTGCATCAGTTTATTCCGGAATGTGATTAGTTCATTTGGATGGCTGAGGAGAATCCGGCCCAGCTGGAATGATAAATGGATTCGGGCCATCATAAGGCATGGGCTCTCCAAGGCCATCTTCAATGTCTTTCTTGGCTGCAACAAAATGGTCTATGAAGGATTCCCAGCAAGCGTTCGGATCGGTCTTGAGATGCTTTTCAGCAACAACAAACGTCCGGTAAATCTCAGGAGCACCGGCGTCAGCAATAGCTTGGTCATAAGCAGCAGATTTCTGAAACTCGGCGATAATCTCCTCCTTTGACTTGCTAAGCTCGGCCTGCAAATCATCATACTTATCTTTCATAGCCCCGGACTCCTCTGTAGCGCTCGTGACTTGGGCTTTCAGTTTAGAAACCTCAGAACTTAGATCGGAAACCTTACTGTCATAAGTCGTCTTCAAAGAGGACAACTCATTTTCCAGGATTTGATTCCGGTCCTCTTTCTCCTTCAACTTTTGATTCAAGCTTTCCAATTCATGAACAAAAACTGTGGCAGCTCCACTGATCAACGCCTCGGACTGCGAATAAACATGTTAGTGACACGAACATTAAGAGCTCAAATTCACAAGGAAAAACCATACTTACATGACCCCAGTGTCCAATGGCACGTTTCAGAACAGCTATAACCCCGGACCGTTTCATTTCGTCAACATCTTCATCCGTGGGAATTTCATATGCCAAACTGGCAAGCTTCTTCAAATCACATGATCCAACCATGACCGGTTGTCCATCAGCACCTTTACCTTTGTCATCAACTGTGATTTTCTCCACAACAACTCGGGGCCTAGAGGGTGGTTTCCGGCCAATACTAATTCTCCTTTTCTTAGTGGTCCAGTCATCAGGAGTACCAATGTTCTCCACATCAATTGATTCAACATCAGGGGCGGGGTGGTTTAAGACCGGAGCAGCAGACTCAGCACCGCCCTCTTTCAAAACAGTGGAACCGGATCCCTCACCGGCCTTCTTCACCTTGTCATTGTGAACCCCGGAAATTTTCCTTAGAGCCAAGGAATAAGTGTTGTAAGACATGATATCCTCCAATCCCTGATTGTAGTGGGGGAAACCTGAAATAACACAAAGAGTTAGCAAGAAGCCTAGACTATAAAACAGTGAAATTACACAATTGTGAATAAAAAACAACTGACTTACACCCTAGCTCAAAGAGTTTCTTATGATCCATAAAGGTATCCCGGGTACATTGAAACCCAAGGATCCCACAAAACTTACGAATCCTTCTCAACGCTGAACCTGTCAGCTTAACCGTTTCAAAAATCTTGGCTTCCTTATCTAAAACAATATGGGGCATACCACCTAGATCCCAGCCCCTCAACATCAGAACCTCGCCGGACCAACCTTTCAAGGTACTTTGTTGAATCACAGGCTGGGCAGATCCTGATGGAAATCCACATTCCTTAGCACGAAATCGGAGCTCGTAAAGAGGTTTCTTGTTAGACCGAACTAATTGGAAAAGCTGATGAAAAAGTCGAAAGGTGGGGATATATTCGGATTTCTCGCAGCAAGCCAAGAACCAAATAACCCATTTAATCCCGTTAGGGGTCACTTGCATAATTGAGATCTCATATTCATATTTGAAAAGGTATTTTACAAAATTGTGACATTGTGGATTCCATCCAGACCGTAGATGTTCCAACCAAACTCCAATATACCCATCGTCACCCCGGTCATAAATGTGCTCGTTGGACTCGGGCCATCTCCATTCAATTTCTGGGCCGAGTTGGAAAGCAGCCCGGATGGCAACATCCATTACCTCTTTGGGAAGATCCACAAAAGGTGTCTTGAGAGGGTTAGGAGCCCGGCCAACAACAAGCTGCGCGCAAGCCCGGTCCATAATCTCTTTATTAACAGGCCCGGGAAGCCCCTTAGCACCGTGGTTATTGTTATAGTGATGATTGAGATTTTGGTAATACAGATGATGGTCATAGTCAGAGGGTTTCTTAACAAACATATAATCAGTATCGTGGTAAAATCCTAATGGAGTTATAAGACCTCGGCCAGGGGCTAAAACCCTCTCGTTCAGTTGAGTTACTACTGGGGGGTCCGAGCTAGTTGACATTATACACCAATCTAAATCTACAAGTTCAAGATACTGATTTTGGCTAGATGACGATGAGGACGTACAAGAGAAGAAGGAATTACTACTATGGCTTTCAGAAAGTGGAACACACACCCTGTTGGCACGCTTCGCTATCCGAACCATACACACCTATTAAGAATCCGGATTAACTATGGTTAGTTTATTCAATTTATCCTTCAAATATTACATGATTTTTCATACATGTTAATGTTTGTTAAGGTACAGTAAACCAAATATAGGATGATAGTCCGGACGATCCCCAAAACAAACAAAGTTATAGCTAATCCGGACTAGGACCTAAACACTATACATGAAACCAAGCCCGGACTCGTCTACAAATCTAAACCACAGAAGCATCAAAACAAAATGACGCAAACACAACACAAGTTACAATTCCATTGGCATCAAATAGAAACCCGATCCACAAACCAAAATTAAGCCCGGGCCATTTCAGAACCATAAACGCCAAAAACACAAACACAAAATGACACAAACAGCATACAAGATCAAAACCACGATACTTATAACTTATACAATCCCCAAATCAAGAACACCAAGAACAACATAGAAACCCAGAAATTCGAAAACGCCCAAATCGCAGTATTTAAAAAAGCATGCAACAACAGTGGTGACCAACAAAACACACACAAGCCAGTATACCAATAAACAAGCAACAATACCACACAAAACCTAAAACTTTTCAAAACCCCCAAATCGAAATGCAAGCAGTCAATACCAAGGGGCAACTATGGAACCAAAACGAACAAGATAGAGAAAACGTGAAATAGTAAACGGAATGAATCGAAAATACTTACAAAGAGCAGGAGAATTCTGGGGCTTCGCGAGATGAGCACTGGTTCGCCGGAAAAGAGAAGTCAAGAATGGAGGAGAATTGTTCAGGCAAGGTAAAAAGAAAAGAAGATGAAAAAGAGGGTTTTTATAGAGGATAAAGAATAACCCCTAAATGGACAGGTGTCACGCTATAATTGGTTGGCAAGAACTAGAAATGGAAAAATAAAAAATGGAAAAGAGAGTAAAGGACACTACATTTATTGTTGATAGCAGTTATCTACGAGAATCGAGGCAAAATGGTGTTGTGGCTTTTCAAAAGAAAGGGGGGGGGACTGAAATCGTTTCATATTCTACAAACTAATGAAAATGTCACGCAGCCCGGACTCGATCATTCTTTCACTGCACAATTCAAGCCTCACTTTCAACACCGGATTGCCATCTTTGATAACAATCCGGGTTGGGGGCAACAATCAAGCCAGAAATATTTCTAAGTTACCCAGAGCTCGAAGGTTTTGGACTTGAGAAAAAACAAAGGATCATTCTCAACCCCGGATTGTCACTTTTCATACCAATCCGGGTTGGGGGCAACAATCAAGCCATAAATGTTTCTAAGTTACCCAGAGCTCGAAGGTTTTGGACTTGAGAAAAAACAAAGGATCATTCTCAACCCCGGATTGTCACATGTCATACCAATCCGGGTTGGGGGGCAACAATAAAGCCAGAAATTTTTTCTAAGTTACCCAAAGCCCCACAGCTTTGGACTTGAGAGAGAATCAATGCTCACTTTCAACACCGGATTGCCATCTTTGATAACAATCCGGGTTGGGGGGCAACAATCAAGCCAGAAACCTTTCATACCAATCCGGATTGGGGGCAACAATCAAGCTAGAAATTTCTTCCAAGTTATCAATTCAGGAGTTTCTACTCCCCCATCCAGAAAATCTACATAAGGGAGTGGGGGGCAAATGATAGGCTATGTATAGCCCGGACCCGTCCTGGACCCCGGATCACTACCGAACCCGGATTCATATTTAGGCCATGGCCCATCGACTAGTCTGGATTCATATTCTGTGTCATGACTCACCTACAAATCCGAACTCATATCGGAGTCCTGGTCCATCAATAAGTCCAAACTCATATTGGAGTCCTGGCTCATCTACTAGTCCGAACTCATATCGGAGTCCGGGTCCATCAATAAGTCCGAACTCGTATTGGAGTCCTGGCTCATCTACTAGTCCGAACTTATATCGGAGTCCTGGTCCATCAATGAGTCCGAACTTATATCAGAGTCCGGGCTCACCTACAAAACTCGAGCTCACAGTTAGGATGTGGCTTAAGTCCAAAGTTTAACTCATTCCTGGCGACAAAGGCAATAATCTACGTGAGAAAGACTACACATTGTTATGTGACGTGTTTAGGTCATCACTGATGGCCACACCTGGAGACGACACGTAAGGATACCTAATGATTGGCACATTCATGTCCTAGTCAAGCCACACGCCAGCAGGAGCCTGGCACACGACACCACAATTCTACACCTGAACACGTGGGATCCATCAACATCACCCAGGTGTCCTACCTACCTAGGATTCAACGCTCATGATTGCAGGTACAACCCCTAAACCCTCATTCTTGGCCTATAAATAGACCACGGAGGAAAGGTCTAGGGGTTACACATTCTCTTTTACACACTTAGCCTACATTATACACACAACATACATACACCCTCCATATTTAGATTTCTCTAGTCTTATTCTCTCTTCCAAAGCCCCCACTTAGTCTCACGCCGGAGGCGCCGCCAGGGTCCAAACCCCCCTCCGGTGTTGTTTTACAGACACCCAACGACAGCAACACCGCATCCAGGCGTGGGTAACGGCTGGGAAGGGCTAGATCGGGACTTGGAGTTATCAAGTACTACATTTTCCTAGTGTGAAAAGTTTAATAAAGAGTAAGAATTGAAATTTTATTGTACTTGTTTTTCATTTGGCGAGGTCAACTTTTCAAATGAAAATCATAAAACGTAGGAACCAAAATTTCTGCGGGACAAATACTGCAAAATCACTTTTAAACTTGCACGAGTACCACTTATAAATTGTAGAACCTTTTTGATTTTGATGTTCTCGCCATTTTTTAGTGAAAATTTTGTGGTTTCACAATAAAATTTAATTATACATATCCACGTGTGTTTACCAAACAAAGATTATTTTTTTTTGAACAATATAATTAATTCATTAATGAAAAGTCATACGACATCTACATCTACAAAGATAGTCGAGTCAAACAAACATAAAATATAAACAATCGTATATCCTCCTGAAGAGATAGTCAAACGATATGTTGAAAATGATATATTTACATGTACCCGTCTCACCGTAACTTGTTCTACCGCAACCTGTTTGAGCTATCGACCATAATTGCAATTCCATACAAACTTTTATCACTAAATCAAAACCAGCACTCACAATAAAGGAGAGAAAACAACATCCTCTCATCATGGAGAGCAAAACAAACCGAAATTGCAAACTAAAAATCAAATTAAAAGAACTTAGATCTGAAAAAACGAAACCACGATAGGGGATAATCGGTCCACTCTCGAAACCAAAATCTCGCTTGAATCGAAGAAAAACGAAACCGAAAGCTCCAAAAATTTAGATCAAAACAAACTAAACGGGTAGAAAACATTACTCTTATTGAAGAAAATAAGAAAGAAAAAGATTGGGGCTTTTCACCGGAGAGAAACCGATGAAAGCCCTGCCGGCTATGTTAAAGAAGAAGAAAGAAGGGCGACAGCTCTTTTGAAAGAGAGAGGAGAGTGGGCTATCGAAACAAAGTTCATCTACCAACAAAAACTTATTTATCAAAGCTTGAGAAAAATTGAAAAACAGATGCCACGAATGATTTGGGTTTGGACTCAAAAACTTTTTAAACCTGTAAAATAAAATATTGTTATAAATAATAAAATAATGTGGATGTCCTTTGGCCTTTCATCTACAAGACCTTTGTCTTTTCAATCTATAGACTTTTAGTTTTTCACCTACTTGTAACTTTTGACCTTTTAATGGTTTGTAACATTGAAGTTGTAGCCTATATAAAGGCATGTTGTATGATTATTTTACGCACATCAAAATATGATATAAAACATATTATCTCATCTCTATATCTTTGTCTCTCGTATCTCTATATTTATTTGTTATTCTATAACACGTTATCAGCACGACTAGCTATTTCACTCCGTTAACATGATGGCTATAACAAATATTTAATAGTTGTGGGTATTTCTTCTTATTGGGGCCTAAAACTTCGCCACACAAGTAGCAATGCTGAAAGAGTAACAGGACCTCATTGTGAACTTACTATAACTAATATATCCATCCTTTAATAGGCCTGGATCAAATTGGCAACTGGGCATGAACAGCTGTGTGTCTGCAAGGAAGCCCCAAGTGGACCAGAAATTTTTATTCCCCATTATCTGTAGGAAAAGAAAATTATTGCACGTGTACTTATTTTTAACATATAAAAATTTAACTATTTTCATTGTTAAAATAATTTTAATATTTTTCATTTGAAATTATAAATGAGTTCGAGCTTGAACTCAGGCCGAACCAAACCGAGTTTTCGAACATTTAACTAAACGGATTCAAATTTATGTTCGAACTCAACTTATTTATGAACTCGTGCCGTGCCGAGCACTAATAAACGAGTTCGTGCTCGAGCGACTCGCACCCCACCCCTTACTCCAGGCATCTACAATCCACCATATCCCTTAAACCTTGGTTGCAGATGAGAAAAAAATAACCTTTTGTATTTGGAAAATCACTACCAACCACTAAAATTCGCCGCATTATCTATAATATTGTTTTCAACCTATTTAAATATAGGTAATAATAATATGCCTAAAATTTTAATCAAATATTATATTTAGAGAATAGGGTAAATAAAAAAATTAAGATCAAGAAGGTAAAACAAATTTTACTTCCTTATATTTTAAGTAATCACTTTTTTTTATTATTAAACTATTCTAAAAAACACCACTGAGTAACTGATATATTGTTCTAAAAGAGAAGACTGACGTGTAATGAACATGGCGATAATCTGTTTATTATTTTAAACATATGACCGTTGAGTTTGGGTTCTAATTCAACAACTACGGAGTATATTATTATCGTTATGATGAACTCTGACAAATTTGTAGATCCAGCACATTCACGTTTCTTTCGTTTCGTTGCAACAAGTATCGTGTAAGCAGATCGTTTTACTGTATATAAGAAATTTATTATTTCATATTTAAAATTAAAGTTTAATCATTTGATTCTCGAGCCCATTTTTTATTTATTACTGTCAAATTACGAATATTTTTTTTTTGCAGACATAATGAAGAAATAAAAGTTTAGTAATCAGAATCAATTAAATTCAGTTATATTCCATTCCTAAGAAAATGAAAAACAAATTGTTGGTTACCAAAAAAAACAAATTGTTATATATAATCAACTATCATACTTTTACAAATACTAGTTTACTAAGTCACGATTCGCATCGGCTTTATAATATTTTACAATTTTTAAAATAAATATATTACAAATTATTGTATGTTTTCAATAAATTAAACAATTATATTTCTAATATAACTCATATTTCTAATATAACTCATATTTATAATATAACATTATAACTCTACGGTTTCTTTCAGATTTTTCTTTCCGTTTTAGTGAAATTATAAATAAATATAGAAAAAGATAATCGTTTAAAATTTTCATTCTTTTGATATCATCTTAAATATTATTATATTTATAACTAATTTTATCTTTCTCAAAATTTAATTCTTATTTTAAAATACATAATACAATATCAATATTAAATTCTAGAATATTATACACTCCTCCTATTTGAATACCCTTTTGTTAAATATGTTCACTCCCAATAAGCCGCTCTCTTATTGCTACCAAATCTAAACAAATAACCCATTAAATAATTAATTGTAAAAATTTTAAACCTCGGTTTAATATTTTTAAAGATTAATTTAATTAATGTAAAAAACTTGTATTTTTTTTTAGAACTATATTAGTTTCTATATAATTTAAAAGGTAAGACATAAAAGACTTGATTTTAAATATATAATATATATAGATAATTTAAAAGCGATTTTTTTACAAAAAATTATGAAACATAATTTCTGATAGTTTATATGTATTGTGAGCCGCTCTCTCATTAAACATAAGTTATTATTATTTTTATAAAAAAATTATAAAAAATAAATATTTATATTTGTCTATTTGTTAATATTTAAAAGATAATGACGATCAACATAATTATGGTCAATTACTATCGATCAAATAACTTTAAAAAACAACAATTTAGAGTTGTGATACTAAAATTAATAACAATATACAAACCATCATATTCAAGATTTTGCTTCATGTTCGGAATAGAGAAACCACCTGTCAAAAATAAATATTAATATATAAGAATGAATAAAGAAATACAAAGTAGTAACACTACAACACAAATGACTTCTAGCAACGCGTGTCAAATTCTACACATATCTCTATCTTCAACAGTATATTTGAAAACACGATGTATAATTTTTGCGATTCACATAAACACAAAATAAGTTAATGGTGATAAAATTCACACATATATATAATTGATAGAAGAAAAAGGTAAAGTAAGATATTAAAGTTGAACCTTGGTGGAGAAAAGTTTCATTGATGTATTCTCTATGCAGCAAACATTACAACAAAAGTTACTTTAAAACGAAAATCCTTCAAACAAAATTAATAAATGGGAGAAAATATAAAACAAAAAATTCATAAGATGCTAAAGGACCAAAATGAAGAATATATATAACTATTACATGTCCTTAATTTAGGAGATTTGCCATAAAAAAAAAAAAGAATCAACAATTTTTTGTATAACTTCGTAAACATTAGTTTTATGATTTGTACTTTCTTGTGTGAATTGATTATTCTCCTCCTATTTATTCTCTTTTTCTGTTTATTAATTACTAAATAAATTAGTTTTGTAGAGAAATTTAGGTGAATATTAACATAATATATTTAATTTGATAGAAGCAAGAAAATTAAGATTAAAACTGTATATTTTTTTCCTTTATTAGAAAAGATTTTATAGGAAAGGATATTAAAAGTATATATTTAGTTTCCTATGTTTGTAAAGATGTTTAAAGCAATTGAGATATTTTCGAATTTTCAATATTAATAATTCAAAAATTCGAGAAAATATAAAAAATAGATCGAGTGGCTTTGTAGCAATTTTTCCAAATTGTTCTTAAAATATTATACAAATTATGTTTTTATTTAAAATAATATTTTTAACATAAAATTAAAGTTTTTTTTGAATTCTCAATTTAGTCTTGTTCATTTACCGAAATTTTCAATAAATATAGAAAATGTCAATTGTTCAATATATTTCATTATTTTAACATTATATCAAATATTAGTATATCTATCACTTTATTTTTCTCAAAATTGATATTACAACTTCTATTTTAAAATACATAATATAACATCAATATTAAATTCTACCATATAATATGTTCCTCCTAATGAATCGCTTTCTCGTTAAACATGTTTACTTCCAGTAACCGGCTTTATCGTTGTTACCAAATTTAAAATATAACAAATTAATTACTAAATGTATTACAACATTTATTAATCAATTTTCTTATACCATAAAATTTAATTTAAACATTATTCAAAATTCTAATTTTTAAGAAAAAATATGTAAGAATATTAAGATGGTAACTTTAAGTTTAAAAGAAAGTTTAAGAGAATATCAACATGTTAATTTAACTTGAAGATAAGTTTTAGGACAACATTAAGATAATAATTTGACTTAAGAAGAAAGTTTGGGAGAATATAAGGTAATTAATATTTCTATTACTAAAAATTTAAAAGGCAATTTCTCAAATCATCCCATTTATTATTTTCCTCGATTAAAGGATAGTAAAAAAGAAATTAGTATATTAAATTGAACTTGTAGAATAAGTTAATGAGAATATTAATATAGTATACTTAGTGTTCCTCCATTTGAAGATAGTGGTAAAAAAATAGTATATAAATTGGATTTGAAGAGAAAGTTTAGGGAAATATTAATATAATATATTTAGCTTTCTTACTTGAAAGACAATATTAAAGAAATTAGTAAATAAATTAGATTAGTAGAGAACATTTAGGAGAATATTATAGTATATTTAGTTTCTTGCGTTAGAAAATAGTAAGAAAGAAATTGAGAATTTATCGAATATTATAAAGGCAAAAATATTAAAATTTTATATTTAGTTTTATCTATTAGTAAAAATTTAAAAGATAACTGAGATATTTTCTAATAAAAAATTTAGGAGAATATTACAAGAATCTTAAAATTATATATTTAGCTTCCTCAATTAGTAAAGATTTTAAAGGCAAGAATCTTAAAATTGAGATATTTTCGAATTTTTAATATTAATAAGTCAAAAAATTGAGAAAATTAAAAAAATAGACCGGGGCGATTTGAGAGCCGGCACTTCAAGTTTGGGAGAATATAAGGTAATTAATATTTTTATTACTAAAAAATTAAAATGCAATTTCTCAAATCATCCCCTTTATTATTTTCCTCGATTACGGGATGATAAAAAAGAAATTAGTATATTAAATTGAATTCGTAGAATAAGTTAAGGAGAATATTAATATAGTATACTTAATTTCCCTCCATTAGAAGATAGTGGTAAGAAATTAGTATATAAATTGGACTTGAAAAAAAGTTTATGAAAATATTAATATAACATATTTAGCTTTATTACTTGAAAGACAGTATTAAAGAAATTAGTAAATAAATTAGATTAGTAGAGAACATTTAGGAGAATATTAATATAGTATATTTAGTTTCCCGCGTTAGAAAATAGTAAGAAGTAAATTGAGAATTTATCGAATATTATAAAGACAAGAATATTAAAATTTTATATTTAGTTTTCTCTTTTAGTAAAAATTTAAAAGTTAACTGAGATATTTTCTAATAAAAAATTTAGGAGAATATTACAAGAATCTTAAAATTATATATTTGGTTTACTCCATTAGTAAAGATTTTAAAGACAAGAATCTTAGAATTGAGATATTTTTGAATCTTTAATATTAATAAATCAAAAAATTGAGAAAATTAGAAAAATAGATCAGAGCGATTTGAGAGCCGCCACCTCACCACCCTCGTCTTCTCCTTTATATAAATACTAGTCGACTAAGCCGCACTTCGCAGGGGCCCTATAATATTTTTGTAAAATTTCAAATATTAACTATTTAAGAAAAACAAATATAAAATCAATCAATCTATACTATCTATCTATCTATACTGTAAAAGACGATACATTCAAAGTTTTGGTACCTGTTTTTGGTACGGTACGGTACTTATAAGGCAAGTACCGTACCGTGCCAAAAACAGGTACCAAAACTTTTAATGTTTCGTCTTTTACAGTATAGATAAATAGATGGATATATAAAAAAAAAATCTAAATGAACTTATTTTTTCTTAACAAAATTCAGTTAATACCATATAATTGGTTCGAGTAACAGACCTATTTATTTTTAAACCTATTTTAATGTCCTAATTATTTTAAAATTTTATAATAATTAAAATAAGTTTAACTATTCTTTATTTTAAAACTAATTTTTATTCTTTTAATTATTTAAAAAAGTTAACCTATTTTAAGATGTCAACTTATTTTTTTATCAAATACAAATAATAAAATTTAAGTATTAATCACCACTTCAAACTTCAACCATTCGAATTATCACAAAAATTACAAATTTCTTAAATATCTCTAGACTTTATATGCTGATTTTGTGTCATGTTTTTTAGCCCGTTTCATATGTACATACAAATAAAAAAATATTAAAAAATGCAACAATAAAATTTAAGTATTAACCGCTGCTTCAAACTTCAACTATTAGTATCATAACAAAAATTACAAATTTCTTAAATATCCCTAGACTTTATAAGACGATTTCGTGTCATAGTTTTTTCAGCCAACATCCATTTCTCTAAATACATATAAATTAAAAAAATAAAATTAAGCACTACTAAAAATTTAATTTTAACCATAGTGAAAGATCTACTCAATGATCGTAGTTTCGAGGAGAAAATTGTGAATTTAATTTATTTTAAATATGTGTTCGTTGAATTTAATTATTTTTGTAGTTATCGTATGATTTTTATCAATGAACTAGTCGAAAAAGCCGCGCTTCGCGGCGGCGTAATAATTTTTTTAAAAAAACTCTATCAATTAAATTATGAAAATTACTCGATCCTCGCTAATAAGCCGTCCTCCCGTGAAACACGCTTTTCTTTGTAATATCAAAATCTCAAATTTAATATATTGAATATATACTTGTCTTATATATTAATTTTTATGTTATCATACTTCTTTCTAATTTCTAATTAGACACTCTTTCGTTGAAAAAACACCTATATAACTTCACATATTCTACTTCAAATAAAACTTTTAGTTATGTATTACAAACGCTTATTCTACTTCCGATAGAACTTCTAATTGCAAGTACTTTTTTCATATCCGAAATTTTCTCCTGTATAAATTGAAACACCTATTCTACTTCAAATAGAACTTTGCAAGTACTTCTTTTATATTTGAACCCTTCTCATCTACAAATTCAAACACCTATTCTACTTCAAATAGAACTTTTAATTATATGTCTTCGCTATAAATTCGAACTCTTCTCCTCAATAAATTCGAACACCTATTCTACTTCTAATATGTTAAAGGATATTTTTTGATTTATTAGTATTTAAAATTCAAAATTTTTACAAAATTAGAAAAATAGATTGAGACGATCTTAGGGACGCCACATCACTCCCGCGTATCCTCCTTTATATATATATATTGATTATTTGATTTTCAAAAAAACAAAAATAGTACTTTTGTTAGTTTTTTTAAAAATTTTGTCTACAAATATTGCAAGTATATATAATTATAATCGAATATACTAATAACTTATAGTCGAGTAGCATTACGTAATTCCGGCCATTATTATGACATATATCAAGTGCACATTAAAAAATGAGGTACAAAATTTAAACAGTACACAATTAAAATTACTATATTGAAAAGACTACACCTAAATTTGAGATAATAACCAAATTTTAAAAATATATATTAAAATGAATTATATCCATCTTACATTAAAATATATATTAAAATGAATTATATCTAGCACTAATATATATTATTAAAAATATATATTAAAATGAATTATATCCATCTTAAAGATAATAACCAAGTATTACTCATAATCAATGCTAGATTACAAGTATTATTTAGTGTACCTAAATCCTCAAGATTTAAGTGCAAGTACCTAGGTTGAGCTCCTCATCCTTGGATTTGTCCTAACCTCTCTTTGTTTAATTCCTTAATTTGGTTAAACTAGTATTGCTTCAATATTAGTTGCTAGTATCAAGAGAACTAATTTATGTGCTTCACTAAATTAGTGTTCTTAGAAGAGAAATAAGATTTTGTGTGCTTCACCAATTATCTTGGTTAGGTAGAGTTGGATATATCTTGCTTGAATTTGTTGGGGTAAAGTACTTGATTTTCCATATTCCTTGGGTCAAATATCTCTTTATCTTGCTAATTAACTCATTGTGCCTTGTTGTGTTGGTAAATTTGGATGATTGCCATTTACTTAATTGCATTTATCTAGCAATTTCGGGTTTGCACAGGATGGGTGGCTCGGTTAGATATTCCTTAATTCTTTCAAAGGCGTTTTGACATTCTTCATTCTATTATATTTTCTTTGTGTTTTTAGCCCATTTTAGGGTCTCAAAGAATGGTAAGCATCTCTCGGCCAACTTGGCTTTAAATCTTCTGAGTGCCGCCAGGCGTCCTACGAGCCTCTGGATGTCTTTCTGAGTCTTTTGTGATTGCATTTCCTGAATTGCCTTTCTTTTTTCTGGATTTGCTTCGATGCCTCTATGGGTGATCAAGAAACCGAGAAACTTTCCCGCACGTACTCTGAACGTGCACTTTTCCAGGTTCAATTTCATTTTATGCTTTCTGAGGTTATCGAAACATTCTCTCAAATCTCTGATGTGGTCCGGGATGCGCTTGGACTTGGCTATCATGTCATCGACGTAGGACTCCATGTTGTGGCCCAGTTGAGAACCGAAGATGACGTTCATCATCCTTTGGTAGGTGGCTCCGGCATTTATGAGACCAAATGGCATGACTTTGTAGGCGTATATTGCTCGATATGTTATGAAGGTTGTATTTTTTATGTCCTCGAGGGCCATTTTCACCTAGTTGTAGCCCGAGAACGCATCCATGAATCTAAACATTAAATGTCCCGAGGTCGCATCAATTAGTTGGTCAATGTCGGGTAAGGGATATGAGTCTTTAGGGCATGCCGCATTTAGATCAGTATAATCTACGCACATCCTCTATTTTTCACTAGGCTTCTTCACCAGCACCACATTTTCTACCCAATCCGGGTACTTGACTTCGCAGATGACATCGGCTTTCAACAGTTTACCTACTTCCTCATCGATAGCTTTCTGACGCTCCGGGGTGAAGTTTCTCCTTTTCTGTTTGATTGATTTTTTATCCGGGTCGATCCCGAGGCGGTGCATAGATAAGGACTCGTCGACCCCTAGCATGTCCTCGGGGCCCCATGCAAATACATCGGCGTATTCCTGAAGGAGGTGTTTTAGTTCGTCTTTGAATACCGCCTCCAAGCCTTTGCCTATCTGGACTGTCCTCCCTTCTTGTCCCTTTATGAGTTGTATGGGTTCAGTTTTGACTGTGGGCAGGATGGTTTGCTCCCCAGCCCTTTTGATTTGGGCTTGGAGGGTGAAGTCAGCCGGGATTTCCTCCTCGGGCTCTTCAACCACGGTGTTTATTTCCCATTTTCTTTTTTGGAAGTATTTCTCTCGGTGCTTCTTGAGTATTTTGTCTTTTCTGGCCCAGGATGCTTCTTTTCTTTAGTTGTTGGGCTCGGTTTCTGCCATGGCTAGGGCGTTGTTGTATCATTGTTCCGAGACTCCGAGGTCGCCCTTGACCTGACCCATGCCGCCCGGAGTAGGGAACTTCATTTTCAAGTGGGGGATAGAGGTGATGGCTCGGAGCCGGGTAAAGGTCGGTCTTCCTATGATCATGTTGTAGGAGGACGGGGCGTTGATGATGTAGAACTTGACCTCCTGGGTCACTTGGTTGGGCTGCACCCCGAAGATTATCGACAGTTTTATGGTGCCCATGACTTGTACCGCATTATTCCCGAAGCCATAAAGTGGTTTCTCTTCGGAATGCACCATCTCATGTTCGCCGATTTCCATTCTCTTGAGGGTGTGGTGAAACAGGATGTCCACCAACGAGCCATTGTCCACCAGTATTCTCTTCACCTCATTGTCAGCCACTTCGACCTTCGAAGTCTGTGTCGTCGAAGGATATCAGGATACATGGGCTCAGGTTTGATTGTATCTGCATGACCTCGTTCGTGGGGTCAGGGTCCGGGGTTCTTCGTCCCCCCCTGTGACGGTGTTCACCACATTTTTCCTTCTTTCTGGGCCCGGGTCCTTCCTACCGCCTATGTGTCATTCGAGGTACTGATTCAGGTTTCCCTTTTGGACTTGTTCTTCCAGGAAGTATTTTAGGGAGAGGTAGTCTTCAGTATAGTGTCCACGGGCTTCGTGGAAGTCGCAGTGCTTGTGTCTGAACCTTTGATCATCCGGGGTGGGTTTGCATCGGTTTTGGGGCCTGGTAAAACGGTTTGTCCTTGATGCTCTTGAGGATGTCGACCCAAAACCGGGTTAGGGGGGTCCACTGTGGCTCAGGACAAGACTCCTTCTTTTCCTGAGGCTGGGTCGCGGGAAAAGTCAGGCGGTCACGGACTGAGGAGCTCCGAGCCTTGGGTTGTTCTCCGAACTGCGAACTGTGGATGTAGTTGCTGCTCGGGGTCGGTCTGTACTTCTTGTCTTTATGATCTTCTGTGCTCTTTTTCGGAAATGTCGTGGACTTGGTGGCCGGACCTAGACGGGTGAGGCGTATGGAGTTTAGTGTCTCGGTTTCCTTGATGAACTTGAAAGCTAGGTTGTAGGCTGCCGCTTGGGTTCGAGGTTCTTTATCAATGAGCTCGAAGATATATTTTTCACTGTGTTCCGGGTCCAGGTTTCTTCGGAAGATGTTGAGTGCTTCTCTCTGGTCCAGGTTTGTAATCTTTTTTACCCCTTCTTTGAACCGGTCCATATACCCGGATAAGGGTTCGTCTTCATATTGTCTGATTGACTCCAGGTGGAACATGTGTATCTCATGTGTCTTGTTGGCCCGGAACCTCCTGAGGAACAACTCTCTGAATTGTCGCTACGACCCTACGCTTCGAGTCTCTAGCTTACCGAACCATTTTTTAGAGCAGCCTTTGAGGGTTGAAGCAAAGAATCGGCATTTGGTGAGGTCGGTGTAGTCGTAGGCTAGGGCTATCTGATCGAAGTAGTTGACATGTTCCTCGGGATCTCCCATCCCGTCATAGGAGTCTAGGCGTGGTAGATTGGCTTCCTTTTGCCCGGGGGCGGTTTCCAATTCCAGGGTGAAGGGAGTGATAGACTCTCCAATTTCAACATTTCCTTCAACCTTCCGTTTTACCTCACGGAGTATTTGCATTAGTTCGGATAGGGCGGGATTTTCGAGTTCGGGTTCGGTGCTTTGTGAGGGGTTCCTCTTAGCTCGTTCTTCTTCATCCAGGATTCTGCGGGCAATATTTTATTCCTTCTGTCTTTCCTCTTCTTCACGAATCCTCTTTCTGAATTCCTGGAGTCGGGCCAGTTCTTCTTTCTCTTTCGTCTTCTGGTCGCACTCGTCCCACTGCTCTTTGGTGTGGTGTGGACCTCGGTACCTATCATGTTCGGGGCACTCCGAGGACCCGATCCGGGAGAAAATTGAGCGTCTTTGTTCCCCATTGTGTTCTCATCCCCCTTCTTCATCGTGTGGTGGGGGCTCGGGACTTCCTCCCTGGGCCCGGAATTCTTGTATGCACTACACCATAAATGGCCTACTACAACAATTTGAGTTCATGTTGCCTTTGATTATGTTGGCTTTGATATGCATATTTTTGGCTATTACAACATTGTTATTTTGATGTTGGCTTAGGCACATATGTTGCTGTAGAATCCAAGTGTTTACATGTTGCCATATGTAACAAATATGTTCCCATAGTTATCAAATAAACAAAATTTTATTTTATTTTAAAATAAAATTAAACATATTTATTTTTATTTGACATGAAAATTAATTGTCTGTGATAAAAATAATTAATATTTTAAAAATTACGGATTAACTTTTTGTTGTAGAAAAAAAGTGTTTACATGTTGCCATATGTAAAAAATATGTTTCCATAGTTATCAAATAAGCAAAAAATTATTTTTTTAATAAAATTAAACATATTTGTTTTTTTAAAATAAAATTAAAATATTTATTTTTATTTGACATGTGACATGAAAATTAATTGTCTGTGATTAAAATAATTAATATTTTAAAAATTATTTATATACCCAAAGAAGTGAATAATTAATTAAAAAATATTAAAGCATTTTCGTGAAATGAATAATAATATTTTCATAACCATTTAAGTATTATTCAACAATTAAAATGAAAAAGTTTTTTTCTAAAAGTATTTTAATATATTACTAAGATAATAAAATTTTCATATTTGACATTATTAAAAATATTTTATTATATTATAAATATTTAAAAATTAATATATTTTTATTTAACATGAAAAGTACTTGATTTGAATGAAAATAATTAAGAAGTTTTTTTAAAAAATTAAGAAAATACGAAATAAAATGGATTTTAATTAAAAACAATTAAACTGTTATTTGAGATACATAATTATATTTTTATTATCCGTAAAACAATTTTTTAAAAATTAAAACTGAACAATCTTTTTTTCTAAATATGCTTTTATAATCATGAAATATAATCTAAATATATTTAAATATATATACTAGTTTCTACACTTTCTAGCACAGAAAAAGATGAAAAAGTTTGTAGCGGCAAAAAAACCGCTCTTTGTTTTTTCTCTTTTAGTCTTTAGACCGCTCTTTTTTGGCCTCCACAAAAATACATATTTTCTCTTACACTCTCAGTCTCAGAGGTTAGCTCGCTTGCTAGCTCTCTCTCTCTCTCTCTCTCTCTCTCTCTCTCTCTCTCGTGTTCTCGACTACTTCAGTTATCTTCTCTCTGTCTTTCTCTCTTTCTCGTTTGTGTTCCCGACTACTTCAATTGCCGATTCTGGACTTCTTGGACTTACGATTTTTTCGGTTCTGGGACTTCTTCAATCAGTACTTAGGTTTGGGTTCAAATAGGTTCTAAATTAAGAGTTCAAATTGATTAATTGACCATTTTATGTTTTCTCTCTTTATCTCAGGGCTGAATTGGGTTCTCTTCGATTTGAATTAGGGCTGATTTGGGTTCAAAATTAGGGCCTCTGCAACTTGGGTTGAGGGGTTCAATTTGTAGGTATTCCTCTTTCTATTTGGTTATATTGTTTTTCATTTTCGATTTGTTTTGTGTTTATGTATGAGCAGAAGGAGAAATATTTGCAAGTTATATCTGTATGATTTGTTTTTTTTTTCATTTTCGATTTGTTTTGTTTGGGTATTTTGAAGTACATTGTTAAAAAGGTTTTATTGCGGTCGATGGGACTAGTTTCACTGTAGTGAAGATTTTCGACGAGGAGAGGTGTTTTAATTTTATGTTCTGTACTTCAATAGTTTTAGCAGTCGAAAAAATTGAATTGGTTAATGAGCTTGTAATTCTTGATTGGATGATTGACTGGTTTAAGCGGAAATCATAATAACTATGGTTGTAATGTAGTACGAGTTTCTAGTGTACTTGAACTTGAATGTGTTGGTGTCTTTTTCGCTCTGTCAGGTTAATCGTTACCTGTGGTAGTTCTATTATTTGAATGGTCGATATATGAGGAAGCAGATTGTTATTGTTTTTTGTTTAGGTGTCTTTAGTTAACTTCTGGCGTAGTTCATTAGAGATGAAATTAAGCACATTTGGTGCTTATGTTCCTGGTGATTCATCATCGTTACAGTTAAGGGATTCTGCTTATGTCAGTTGTAAGGGATTCTCTCAGCAGAAGAGGGCTTTCTGCTATTTCTATTTTTACTCGAGTACACTAGCAGTATCTTACTGAAGGTTCATTCTTCCATGTAAAGAGGCTTTATTTACTAAATAAACTTTATTTACTAAATAAAGCTTTATTTACTAAAGCTTTATTTTTACTGAAGTTATGGTTTGTGTATCAGGTTGTTATTTTAGTATGCATGTGTCAAGTTACTTACTAAATGGGCCTTTTGTTTCAGTTTGTGATCCAGTTATGGGTGATGAAGAAAAGCTTTATGTTCCACCAGAGTTGGTGTTTGTATCGTGAAAAGGTATATTTTCAATATTTTTACTTACAACTGACATTGGTTGAGCATATTGTAAATACCAACGGGGAAATATCAAGTGACAGTGATGCATACTTCTATACCTTTTATGCATGTGTACTAGGAGCTTGGAGAGGTCACCTCTTCAAGGAGATAAAATTTTCTACATTTTTGCCGAAAATTTATGAAGTGCTCATATATATCAAATCATCCCTTCCAATTAAGATATGCCAAAATTGATATTTAATGTGTCATTGCGCTTAATTTTCTTTTTCCTGATCCATGCTTAGAATTAATTTTCAACCACTTAACTGGTGAAAGGCATATGTATAGGCCTATTTGTAAACACCGAGGATTCTACTCAACTTTAATTAAGATGTAATAAGTAAATAATAAAAATCAAATGTCACAGGAATCTCAGAAGGTTATATCTGTCAAAGAATGACGATTAAAGTCATCTATAGACTTGAAGTTATTCTACATTGAAAGAAGTTCAATTTATTGATCAAGCCTCAGTGAAGTATTCAAGCTTAGTGGATTTATTAAAGTGACAGAGATTTCAAGAGGTGACAACAAAGATACTAGTTACAGAGTTCAAGAATGAAAAGGAAGTGAATCACTGCTTAAAAGTCAAACAGATGAAGAACAGACATTGTCGTTAGTCACTCATGAACTAGACAGTACATTGAGTGTCAACGTTCTAAAATGTTTATTCTTCATCTAAGTTTTAGTGATTCAAGAATTAATTGTGAAGACAAAGAATTCTATTTATTCTCTTATAAATAATTATTACTATTAAGTAAATTATTTATTAAATTAATCCCTAGAAATTATATCGAACTACTTTTTAGTATTCGATCCTTTTTATTACAAAAATAGATAAATTCATGTCGAATTTATTCTAGGTTTGTTTTATCAAGAACTTTGTAATCAGTGATCAAATTGTAACACTCCTCAAGTTTAATATAAGTTATATTTAACTTGAATATTGTTTCAGTTTTATTCCGCAATAATTTGTTCTTACTTTGTTAAATATTAAAAAGAACAAATTCGATTAAACGGTATATTTTGTATTCAACCCCCCCTTCTACAAACTTATCGGGACCTAACAATTGGCATCAGAGCCTTTTGATTGATATACTAATCAAAGATCCAATTGTTTTGAGATTTTTTCTTAAACTCTGAAATTTTTATTATTCTTCAAAAATCTCAAAAATGTCTACAACTCAGAAAGTGGGTACAGTCAAAATCCCAATGTTCAGTAAGGAGCATTATCCTATGTGGAAGAAGAAAATGCACTTATTTCTTCAAGTGGCTAATGTTAAATATCTTGGAAAGCTGAAGAATGGTCCTAAACTTCCTATGATTGTGGAGGAAGAGCAGTTAGAAAATGATGTTGTTACTAGAGCTGCTAGGATGTACCCTAAGGATCCCAAGGACTACACTCCTGATGAGAAAGAAGATTCTACACTGGATGCCTGTCTATAGTTGATACTGGTTGATTGTCTGGATCCTGTCATGCATAATCATGTTCTAAACTGTGTTACTGCCAAACACATTTGGGACACAATAGAGATAGTCAATGAAGGGACAGAGGAAGTCAGAGAGAATAAGTTGGAAATTCTCACCTCTTCATATGAGCATTTCAGATCAAACCCTGGTGAAGGTATCTCTAAGATTTTTGAGAGATACAACAAATTGATCAATGATCTGAATCTCAATGAAAAGCACTATACTATCAAGGAGATTAACAAGAAGTTCCTACTAACACTTCCAATTCATCTGGAGCACAGAATATCTGCAATCAGAGAAGCAAGAGATCTTGGAGAGATTTCTTTGGAAAGACTTTATGGTGTTCTGAAGACCTATGAGCTGGAGCAGATTCAATAAAAGGAGATATATGGAACTGGAAAGATAGTTAGTACTTCTACTGCATTGAAAACAGAAGTCCCACAGAAACTGGAAGTGAAGGTTGTTCAACCTTCCAGTTCTAACTTGGATGTTATTGATGCTGAATATGGCTTAACATCCATTGATCAATCTGGTGGTGACTTCTATTCTTTGGAAGAACTTGATCAGTTGGAGGATGGTGATTTGGCAATGATAGTGAGGAAATTTGGCAAATTCAGATTCAGAAGGAATTCCAATCTTAAGTTCAAGACCAGGTTTCAGAGAGGTGGTTCCTCATCTACAAATAGCACAAGGGGTGGCTATAAAACTGGAACTGTGGAAAGAAGCACAATCAGGTGCTACAATTGTAATGAGTTGGGTCAGTTTGCTACAGAATGTAAAAAGCCAAAGCAAGTGAGAAGGAACTCATTTGATTATAGCAAGAAGAATAAGATTGGGAAAGCTTATGTTGCTGAAGGAAAGAGTTGGGATGATACTGATAGTGATGAAGAAGCAGGTGAAATTGGAAACCTAGCTTTAATGGCTAAAGAGGCAAGCACTTCATCAACATTCATGTCAGAGGTAAAGTTTACTGATACTGAAATGATCTATCATCTTAGTACTATTGTTTCATGTGCACGTAGAGAAAATGATAGAATAATTCTTTTGAAAACAGCTCTTGAAAAGGAGGTAAAAGAATTAAAACTTGTGCATGTTAATCAGGATGAACTAACTAAGAAAATAGCATTTCTTGAGAATAGGGTTAAATGTTATATTCAACTGGAAACCATTCTTAAGGATCAGATCAGTGAGCTTAAAGTCAAGGCTAATGCTTACTATAATTCTTGTAAGACTGCTAAAGAAATCATCAATAAACAAGTTATTGGTCATACTGTAGGAATAGGGCATGACTATAATGAGTCTATTGGAGAGTTAAGCATAAATACCCCTAATAGAGTCAGTGCTGAAGAAAGGGGTATACCACATGTGCTTAAGGGTATTGATACACCTTTCTTTAGAGAATCACAAGGAGAACCTCTGAATGAATACTCTATCATTATTCAAGAGGAGATACATGTAGAAGATCTTGCTTTGGATCTTGATCAGTCCAACAAGTGTATGTCTGACAAACCAGTCAAAGTTGTTTCAGCAACGGAGACTAATTCAGACATTCATAAAGTGGATCAAAACAACTGTAGAACCAACATGCCTGCTGTTAATCTTTCTCATAAAGCATGTGGTGTGGTTAATTGCATGTCTTGTGCTTTCAATGTTATGTATGCTTATTTTAATAGTAAGCATGTATCTGATAATAAGACTGCTCCACGTCAACATATTAGTAATAAGAAGCATGTTAGATCTAAGACTACTAGTCCTCCAAAGACTAGAGTGGATCCATCTATCCCTAAGCCTACTCGGAAATGTGTTAAGGCTGGCTATAAATGGAAACGCTCTTTTGTGAAAGAGGTTTATGTAGTTAAAGTTAAAAATGTTGTTTTGCATGACAACGGCTAGTTCTTTAAATATGCCGGACCCAATCAAGTTTGGGTTCCGAGGAAAGACTAATCAATTTGATACTACAGGGTGTGGAACAGGTAAACCGTGTTATGTGGGTTCTTGACAGTGGCTGTTCAAGGCATATGACCGGAGATAGAGCCCTGCTATAAAATGTGGTTGAGAAAGCCGGCCCAGGAGTTACCTTTGGAGATAACAGCAAGGGTATTACCAGAGGATATGGCTGTTTGAAGTTTGGAAATGTTATCATTCAAGATGTATCTATTGTGGAAGGTCTGAAGTTCAATCTTCTCAGCATCAGTCATTTCTGTGACAGGGGATATGTTTTTTCCTTTGAGAAAGATAGATGTCAGATCTGTCACAAGAAGAATGGAAAGCCTGCTCTTCAAGGAGTAAGGAAAGGTGATTTGTTCATAGCTGATCTGCACTCTGGATCCAAAGATGAAGTTGCTTGTTTTTATGCTAAAGCTTCATCAGATGAAAGTTGGCTATGGCACAAGAAGATGTCTCACCTTAACTTCAAAACCATGAACTCTTTAGTCAAGAGGGAATTGGTTAGAGGTTTGCCTCAGATGGAATTTACACAGGAAGGACTGTGTGAGGCATGTCAGAAAGGAAAGTAAAAGAAAGCTTCTCACAAGGGCACTGACACATCATCAATAACTGAACCACTTCAGCTACTGCACATGGATTTGTTTGGTCCAGTTAGTGTGATGTCCATGTCAAAGAAACAATATGCACTTGTGATTGTTGATGACTATTCCAAATATACATGGGTTTTATTCCTACATTCCAAGGATGAGACCCCGCAGATGGTGATTGATCATATAAATTTGATTGAGCTGGATTCTAGATTCCCTGTTAGAGCTATAAGGTCAGATAATGGAACTGAATTCAAGAATGCAGTCCTAAATGACTTTTGTGCAAATAAAGGAATAACAAGACATTATTCTGCCCCTAGAACTCCTCAACAGAATGGAGTGGTGGAAAGGGAGATTCGTACATTGATTGAAGCTGCTATGACTATGTTAAGTGAATCAAGACTTCCAATGTACTTTTGGGCTGAAGCTGTGAACACTACTTGTTATACTCAGAATCGAACTTTAATCAACAAGGACTTAATGAAGACTCCTTATGAGATCATGAACAACAAGAAAGCAACTCTCAAATACTTTCATGTATTTGGAGCAAAATGTTTTGTGCTTGAAGATGACAATGTGAAACATGGCAAGTTTGAGGTCAAGGCACAAGAAGCTATTTTTATTAGTTATTCAAGAAGATCTTACAGGGTGTACTTGATTGATGGTCACCATGTGAATGAAAGTGTCAATGTTACATTTGATGACAATTAGCTCCCTAGTATCCAAACTGAAGATTCATCTGAACAACTGAAGTTTGATAACTTGCCAGACTCAGAATCAGATGATGAAGCTCCACCTGAGAATGTTGCTGGTAATGACAATAACAGTGATGTTAATGATACTGGTGGTGGTGGTGGAAACATTGGTAACAATGGAGATACCACCAACACTGGAGAAGAATCATCAAGGCAATCAAGCAACAACTCAAGGGGAGGGAATGAAGGATCTACTAGTCATTCACAACACCACAATGAATTTCAAGGCGAATCATCAAGATCAAATCTTCCAAGATAGACTGTATGGAATCGAGCTCATCCTTTTGACCTGATCATTGGTGATCCAGGTGTTGGAGTTAGAACTAGAAGTGCTACTCAAAATGAATGTCATTATTCAGGGTTTCTATCTGAAATGGAGTCAAAGAAGACTGAGGAAGCACTGACTGATCCAGATTGGGTGATTGCTATGCAAGATGAACTCAATCAATTTGAACAACAACAAGTCTAGAAGCTGGTACCCAGACCAAAGAACAAGAAAGTAGTTGGTACAAGATGGGTATACAGAAAGAAGCTAGATGCGGATGGCATTGTTACAAGGAACAAGGCAAGACTGGTTGCTCAAGGGTATTCACAAGCTGAAGGCATTGATTATGATGAAACCTATGCACCAGTGGCTAGACTTGAGACCATCGGGATGTTCTTAGCATTTGCAGCTTACTCCAATTTTAAAGTCTATCAAATGGATGTTAAGAGTGCATTCCTGAATGGTGAGCTGGATGAAGAAGTGTATGTCGAACAGCCCCTGGCTTTGAAAATCAGGAGTTGCTGGACTTTGTGTACTTTCTCTTCAAGGCTATCTATGGTCTCAAACAAGCCCCAAGAAAATGGTATGACACACTCTCTTGTTTTCTTTTAGAAAATGGTTTTGTTAGAGGTATCATAGACAAAACTCTTTTTTCAAAGAAACACAAAAGTGATATGATATTAGTCCAAGTCTATGTGGATGACATCATATTTGGGTCTACTAATGATGATCTCTGTAAGAGATTTGCTAAGCTAATGCAGAGTAAGTTTGAAATGAGTATGATGGGTGAGCTGAAGTTCTTTCTTGGATTACAAGTAAGTCAAAGGTCAAATGGAATATTTATTTGTCAATCCAAGTATCTCAAAGAACTCCTCAAGAAGTATCACATGGAGGATTCAGCATCAGCAAGGACTCCATCTTCAACAGCTGTCAAACTTGGAGCTTGTGATAACTCTATCAAGGTAGATGTTACAAGCTACAGATGTATGATTGGCTACTTACTCTATCTTACTGCAAGTAGACCAGATATTATGTATGCTACATTCTTGTGTGCAAGGTTCCAAGCGGACCCTAGAGATTTAAATCTCGTTGCTGTTAAAAGAATCTTAAGATATCTTAAGGGTACACCTAATTTAGGTATCTGGTACCCTAAAGATTCTGGTTTTAATCTTGTTGGATATACAGATTCTGATTATGCAGGTAGTGTTGTTGATAGAAAGAGTACCTCTGGGAGTTGTCAATTCCTAGGAGGTAGATTGATTTCCTGGTATAGCAAGAAAAAGCAAACCGTTTCCAATTCAACAGCAGAAGCTGAATATATTGCTGCTGGAAGCTGTTGTGCTCAGATCTTATGGATAAGGAATCAATTGAAGGATTATGGCTTTGCATTAGACAAAATTCCCATTTTATGTGATAATACAAGTGCCATAGCAATCTCCAACAACCCTGTTCAGCACTCGAGAACGAAGCACATTGATATCAGGTATCATTTTATCAAAGAGCATGTCATGAATGGAACTGTGGAGTTACACTTTGTACCCACAGAAGAATAAACTGCAGATATATTCACTAAATCTGTTGACGAATCCACATTTACCAGGTTAGTTGATAAATTGGGTATGTTGAACAGTCTTAGTGATTAACAATATCTCTGTCATGTTTGTTCTTTTCAAAAATTCATTTTCTCTTGTCATTTTAAATGATATTTATTGCTAGTTATCATTTGATATTACATGCTTGTTAATTTAAATATTTCTGAATAATATATTTTCTCTAAAAATATTTTTCTCATATTTTTTAAGTGGAGAAATGTATTTTTATTGAAAATGTAATTATTTAGAATTTTTTAGATGAGTTTCAGATTGTATATATTGTTGTTTAAATTTTTCTGTAGGTTTATATTAATTTAATGCACTTCTATATTTTTTTGCATATTTTTCTAGAATTTATGGAATTTTCTGTGAATTTTTCTAGACTTGTAAATATTTTTCATGCATTTTTATTATTTTTCTTTAAAAATTTTAATTATTCTAAGTTTTTCTCTAAGTCTTCCTAGTTTTCATACTAGGAAGACTACCAGGAAGACTCAGAATAATTTATATTTGGTTTTTGGTTTTTCCTTTTATTTTTAAGTCTTTTCCTAAGTCTTCCCAGTTTTTGAACTAGGAAGACTATCGGGAAGACTTTCCATTTTAAGTATTTAATTTTGTTTTTCTGTTTTAATTATTTCCGAAGACTTTCTAGTTTGTACTAGGAAGACTACCGGGAAGACTATCCTAATTCTTCCCGATTGTCTTCCCAGTACAATTTTAATTAAAACGTTTGGTTAGTCTTCTGTATTTAATTTTAACAGTTTTGTTCATATATATACATACACATACGCACAACATATCTTTTCTATTCCCTTATCAGTTTGTTCTAACCCCTTTCGAATTCTCTCATTTTCTGTAGAAATCTTTGATCTCAATCATTCTTGCTCAAGTATTTACTTAGCAAATCATTACTGTTCTTTTAAAATCAATCATTTGAGTCGAATTGCTGTTAAAATTTTCATTTGTTTTAAATCCTTTCGACTTGTGTGTTCTTGTTTTTGCTAAGTGATTCTTGTGTTTTAGTGATCAAAGATAAGTTTCTGAGACTCTTGAACTGTGTGTGTGCTTGAGAATCAATTGCCCATTCATTTTGCATTTCAAAGTTTTTAAGTTCGAATTTTAGGATTAAAATTTAAAATTGGTTAATTTTGGTAAAATTTTGATTTTGTGGATTTTATTCAATTTTAATTAATTCTAAAAATCCCTAAAATTATAATTTTATTTTAAATTAATTAAAATTTCTTGTTTTATAAAAATGGATCCTAATTTTGAACTTGTTTTAAATAACTATGTTGGGTATTTTGATCCGTCCAAGTGTAAGGTGGAACGATTTAAACCTTGGATTCAGTTTTTGAATAGTGAGACTTGTGTTAGTCATGCTATTTGTGCCTCTGCACTTTTGAAAATTGATCCATTACGGTTTCTTTGTTCAAGTGTTGTTATTGTTGAGGATTCAAAATCTTTTACGTTCAATATTTTAAACCAGCAATATACAGTCACTTTAGAGTTATTTTGTGATGTTTTACGGTTTCCAAAGGACAGGTGTGATCCTTTACCCTCTGATGATGAGTTATCACAGTTCTTTGTGAATATTCATTATCAGGGTCCCTTACAGATGGTTCAATTGTCTAAAAGTTTTCTTGTTAGGGAATGGGGTTTGTTCTTTGATACAATAGCAAGAGTCTTTGGTAATTGTACAAAAACCAATTTTCATGGCATTACCAGTCTTAATCAATATATTGCTTATGCTATTGTAGTTGGTCGTAGACTTAATTTTGCTGAAATTCTGTGGAATATAATGATCAACAGGCTTGCTCACTCTAGGAGAGATTTTGATAATCATGTGAAAGTGAAGTGTTGGTACCCTTGTTTTCTCACTCTTATCATAAATCATCTACTTACTGCTGAGCAGGTAGAATTGTTTAGGAATACAAGATTTGAAACCTCTCAAACCACAGATTCTAAATTCTACACCAGGCTGGACTGCTCCCTCAAATTTCTAAACACACCAATTCTTGTTTCACCATTGATGAGTCAATTCATTCATCTTCCAATCTTTGGTGAACAAGTTCCTCAGCCACATCCGGTTCCACTACATGTAGTTATTCCTAACCCTGGATCTTTTTCTACTGGTACTTTAATTAAAACCCAAGTGGTTGGTAGGGCTGACCAAGAGGTTGTAGAACCACAATCTCTAACACAGGTCATAGAACCAAACAGAGATTCAAACAGTTCTGACCAATAACCTGAGCCTAATGTTCAATCCAGTTCAAGAAGAGTTAGTGATATAGCTACAATAAGTGTTTCCACAGCTCTGTCTCCACCCTTAAAGAAAAGAAAAACCTATAAGGAGGCATCTGTAAGCCCATCTGTATCCTCTCAACAGGATATGGACATTGATATGGCCACTGAACAGTCTCTGGAGACATCCTCTCAACAGGATGAATCTATTAAAATTCGCCATCGAGCCATGGCATCTTGTACTGAGTCAAGCACACTCCCATTACTCACAATGGGAGAAGATATCCATATAGATGAAACTCAGGACACTATGCTAGGAGAGCACTTTGATTTTGATTTTGATACAGTGCCTACCATAGTTACGGTAGAAGTACCTTCACAGGCATCAGAGGGAAAATCTGATTCTCAGCCATCTTTAATAGAATCATTTTTTCCCCTCCCAGAGGGAACATCTCTGGCTCCCCTAAGGGATTTTTCACTCGCAGTTTACACTGGAGAAAGTGAAAGGCAACCAGGTGAGTCTGTCACTGAAGCAATTCAGTTTACAATGTCAAATATTTTGACAAAATCAACCAGGGATTGGGATTTGCGAACTCCCATTGCACCACCACTGACCTCTCTCGAAGGCGCTAGGGTGATTTCTTTTGCAGGTACATCATCTGAGAACATGGAAAGACAGTTAGTTGTGAGAGATGAGAGTCAAACACCGAGTGATACACAAGCATGTGAGTTGAGTGAAACACCACTGAGAGAAATTGAAGTGAGTGCACACACTAACACAAACATTGCTTTGTTGTTAACCTAACTAGCTACTCTACAAAAACAGTTACAAGAAACCCAGGCTGAAAACAACCTTCTCAAAGCACAAGTGGTTGCACAATCTTCCACCTCTGTATCTAATCAGCTGGGTACTGTTAAGGATGATCTGGAAGGAATGAAGAGTACTCTCATCCCGAAGCTGAATTCCATCCAACAATCTCAAGTACTAGTGGCTTCAGACATTTCTGATTTAACAACGTCAAATGCTCAGATTTCAGAAAGTGTCAAGGAGATTGCTGCCATTTCTACCAAGGTGGACTTTATTCTGCAAACAACTGATGAAAATCAATGGTTTAATGAAGAAAGGATATCAAGGATTGAAGGAGGAATGGAGCATCTGAATGAAGGGATGAAGCACTTGTACAATATGATAAAGAATTCACATCAACCTACAGAACAACAAAGAACATTCTTTGAGGGAGATGATGATGATGATAATGATGAGGATGATGCTGATGAAGGAGGAGATATGAGAGATAAGGAGAACATCTAAGGTGAATCCTAGGGCTTCCAAAGCTCAAACTGTAGAGGATTCCTCAACTAAGGGGGAGAAGAAAGGAGGAAGTAGCGAAGCTGGAGGAGCTTCTGGAGGAGGAAAAGATAAAGGGAAGGGTAAACAATCATTGGAGGAGTCTGTTTTTGATGATGCCTACTACTACCATGGTGAACAGGATGATTTTCAATTTGACACACCTGGTGATCTGGAGAAGACCAACCCTGAAGAACCTATTGGTGAGGAGGAGGTTGAAGAGGCAGCTAACTTTGATGATTGGGAGGATGAAGCTGATTTGTATACACCTGACCCTTTGTTTCAAAAGGAGCCAAAGAAACAGCAAGCAGATCTCAGAAGAAAGGAGGATGAGAATGCCAAGGTCTCCGACATCATATCTCAAAGGCTACAGATTCAAAAGGCTGAACATGAAGACAAACAACGTCTTCATAGTATTCATGTCAAGGAGAGGAGATTGGATGTTAGGATGAAGCAAGGAAGCAAGTGGGACAAGGCAAGGGAGATGTTTGATATCCCTCAAAGAGGCACAAACAATGATGCTACCTTTCTAAAATTGCTTGAGAAGATCAGAATAGTTAATCCAGACAATTCATTGTTCATGAAGGCTTTGAAGGAAGATATCTTAAGGATTACATCTGCATTTGATCAAGTGAGGCAAGAATTGTATATCTATGTGTCTAGTGCTCTTGAAGGGTCATTCATCGTCTCTCTTGACCTCCTACAAAGAAGATCTCTCTCAGAATTGTGGATTCTTATGAGTAAGGTAAAGAGATCTTCATGCTTAAATGAGCTTCTATATGACAGGCTGAGAGATTCTGCAATGAAGGCCAGCCCTCAAGTTGTACACTTTCCTTATGAAGTCAAAATCTACAGAGGTACAACTTTGGAGACAGTAAGGCTGGATCCTGATTCTTTGAAGCTACAAACTGCTATGCAACTGGTGAAGTTGGAGAATCTTCTTAGAACTTCTGGGTTTACCACTGAAGAGAAGTCTGAGGTTGCTGATATGATTTCAGACTACTGCACGGAGAAAGTTCCAAGGTATGCTCAGATGAAGAACAGATTGAAGAAGATCACCTTTCAACCAGTAATGCCAAGTAGAGTGGTTTCTGAAAGTGATCGTTTCCTTGACAAAGATCTTCTAGACACCTTGCAAGAAGCTGAAGAAGGTGAAATTAGAGATTAAGGCATGATGTAGTTAGCTCAATTTGTAAATGTTATATGTTTAGAGCTAGGTAAATCAAGATAGGAAAATGTAATCATTTGTTCAGTCTAGAGGAACATCTATCTTGTATTTATCTTTATTGTTTGAATCTGGAAATTGTTAAATATAATCCATAACCTTTTTATTATTTGCTTGGCTCTTAAAAGTCTTATCTTTTCTTGTTTTAGTTGAGTTATCCTCTAGAGGTATTTGGTTGTTATTGTTTAACAAACAAATAGGGGGAGATTGAAAGACATATGTATAGGCCTATTTGTAAATACCGAGGATTCTACTCAACTTTAATTAAGATGTAATAAGTAAATTGTTAGATATAATTGCTGATGATTATTTACCAGTGTTTAAGCAACAGGTACTCATCAGAGTTTATGTTAGAAGCCAGTCAGAGTTTGATAAAGTCTGACGGGATGAGAGTTTATTTAGCTGTCGGTGCTGACATTGAAGATTCTAGAAGCAATATATCTTGAAGATGGAAAGAAGCAAGATATATTGAGATAGCTAAAGAAACGGAACAGAAGACAGAAGCAATCCTAAATTGATATAAATTGTATAGCTAATTTATAGGAATATCAATTAGAGATTGATTATGTAGCTGTGTACTATATAAACACAGATAGGTTAACCCTAAAAGGGATACGAATACTGAATACATTATTCTTGTAACCTAGCAGCTCTCTGTGATATTTTACATCACTGAGAGAAGAGTTATTTAATATAATTCAGTTTATTGTTCATAAACAGTGTTCTTGATTGTTATTCTCATACATATATTGATTATATATTATGTATTCGGCCTAACAATTGGTATCAGAGCCAAGGCTGTTTAATATATACAGTTTATTGATATAAAACACAAGTATAATCATGACTGAAAACTCTCAGGAAGGTTCTATTGCTCAAAAGGTTCAATCTGCTTCTGTAAGTCGATATGAGTCAATCAGGGTTCCAATGCTCAAACCAGTAGAAAATCCAATATGGAAGGTTAAGATATGACCATGTTTCTAGAAGCCACAGATCCAGAATACCTTGATGGAATCTATGATGGTCCTCATATGCCAACTAAACTGTCTCCTGTAGTTGCTGGTCAAGAACAAAAGACTGTTCCGAAGGAAAAGAAAGATATGACTCCTGAGGACATCTCATCAATTGCGAAGGATGCAAAAGTTAGACATCTTCTACATAGTGCCTTAGATAATGTCATGTCTAACAGAGTTATTGGTTGCAAGACTGCCAAAGAAATCTGGGATGCTTTAGAAGTCAGGTGTCAAGGAACAAGTGCTATAAAGAAGAACAGGAAGACTATTTTAACACAGGAATATGAACACTTTGACTCTAGATCTGATGAAACTTTGACAGATACATATGACAGATTCTGTAAATTGTTGAATGATTTGTCTCTTGTTGATAAAGAATATGATCTTGAAGAGTCAAATCTCAAGTTTCTACTATCTCTACCTGAAAAATGGGATTTAAAGGCAACATCAATAAGAGATAATTATGATCTTGCAGAAACAGATCTTGATGAAATTTATGGGTTGCTTAAAACTCATGAACTTGAGATAGAACAAAGAAACAAAAGGTCTGGAAAGAAGACAAAATCTGTAGCTCTCAAAGTTGAAGAAAAACTCATGAAGAAAGCTAAGGGAAAAGCTTTGGTCATAAACTCTGAAAGTGAGTCATCAAACTCTGATGGTGATTCAAACTCTGATGCTTCTTCTGAATCTGAGGATGGTGAAGAACAAATGATGCAAATGGATGCCTTGATGGTGAAAACCTTCAAGAAGATGGGTTTTAAAAACTTCAAGAAGGGAAAAAGATTCTCGAGGAAAGATTCAAACTCTGAAAGAAAGAGTTTCAGAAAGTCTGAAGGAAGGGATACCAAGTATGAAAAGAAAGACAAGTCTGAGATCCAGTGCTACAAGTGTAAAGAGATGGGTCATTATGCTCCAGAGTGCAAGAAAGGAAAATCTGAGAAAGCACTCATCACTAAAGGAAAAGACTGGGCAGATACTTCAGATTCTGATGAAGATGTCAGGTATGCTCTTATGGCAACTGTTGAAGATAAATCTGAGACATCTGAGAATAAGGTACCCCTAACAACTTATGCTTATGATATTGATAATATATCTGAATTGAGAATTTATCTTAAAAGCATACATGTTAGTTATAGAGATCAGACTTTAGAAAATGAGAGAATTAAATCTGAGAATCTTAAACTTAGATATAGAAATAAATTTCTTGAAGAAGAGCTTGTTAACATGCAACAAGTTCAAAAGGAAAGAGATGATGCTGTTTATGTTGAGCAAGAGTTGTTAAAGAGATTTAGACAACTAGAATCTGATTTGGAAAAAGAGAGAAAGGTAATTAAAACCTGGACTAATTCTGGAAAAGACACACATCAAGTTTTTCAAACAGATACAGTTGGGTTAGGTTACTGTGAGGAAGATGAACTTAGGTTTAAAGATAAAGTTAAAGTTAAACCACAACTTAAACCTGTGAAATTTGTCTCTGAATCTAGTAAGCAAACCTCTGTACTTGAAGCAGAAGCTGTTAAAGAATCAGTAAAAACTTGTGTTAAACAGGTGAATGTTGGTTTAATGACAGAGAAACAATTCAAGTATAAGCTCAAAGAGGTAAAGTCTGTTGAAAAACAGAAAGTGTCCAGGAAGAATAGGAATGGAAAAGTAGGCATTGATAAAAGAAATGATTATCTGCCTAATTCTGATGCTCCTAGAAAGACATGTCATAGTTGTGGTAGTACTAACCATCTTGCAAGTTTCTGCACGAAAAACAAAGACATTAATTCTTTATCCTCCAAGTCTGGAGTGAAGAATGATTTTGTTAGGGTTACACCACAGACTTTATGCACACACTATGGGAGCACTTGGCATTCCATTTATAGTTGCAAAAATTACCATGCTTTTTATCACAACTATTATGAGTTAAAACCCAACTTGAAATGGGTTAGAGCAAACTCTGTAAGTGTAAAGTCTGACACAGTTAGCTTAAACTCTGTTGAAAGTTTTTCCGCTGCAAAAGCTAACTATGTTAAGAAAGCCAAAGGATCCAAGCAAGTCTGGATCCTTAAATCTAACTCTTTGTAATTGTCTGTGATTGCAGGGCATAAGGGAAAGCACCATAGTCTTGGACAGTGGATGTTCAGGACACATGACTGGAAATAAAGCCCCGCTATCAAACTATGAGGAGAAGGCTGGCCCAAAAGTTTCCTATGGAGATGGCAACATAGGACGTACTATGGGATATGGCAATATCAATCTTGGAAGTGTCATCATCACAAATGTAGCTCTTGTCCCAGGACTCAAGCATGATCTGCTATCTGTGAGTCAAATCTGTGACAGAGGATATCATGTAGATTTTCAACTTGAATACTGTGAGGTTGTTTGTAAATCTACAGGGAAAGTTGTTCTAGTTGGACACAGACGGAATAATATCTATGAAGCAAGTTTGGTAACAAACTCTGAAGGAAAAGCTGTGTGTATGTCTGCAAAAATGTCAAATGAAGAGAGTTGGAAAAGGCATAAGAAGCTCTCTCACCTAAACTTGAACAACATCAATGAGCTAATTCGAAAAAATCTTGTAAGGGGACTTCCAAAGTCAATACTCGGCTTAGATGGTCTGTGTGATTCTTGTCAAAAGGCCAAGCAAAGGAAGTCATCTTTCAAGAGTAAGTCTGAATCTTCAGTTGTGGATCCTTATCATCTTCTTCATGTTGATCTATTTGGTCCAGTCAATATAATGTCTCTTGGCAGAAAGAAATATGCTCTTGTCATTGTTGATGAGTACACTAGGTACACTTGGGTGTATTTCTTAGCAAAGAAGGATGAAACTGCTTTAACTCTGATGGATCATGTAAAGCTACTGGACAAAGGATCACAGTATAAAGTGAAAATTATCAGGAGTGATAATGGTACTGAATTCAGAAATGCAATAATGGAAGAATTTTGCAAAGAAAGAGGAGTGAAGCAAGAATTTTCTGCACCAGGGACTCCACAGCAAAATGGTGTAGTTGAAAGAAAGAACAGAACCTTAGTCGAAGCTGCCAGAACAATGCTTGAAGAAGCAAAATTGCCAACCTATTTCTGGGCAGAAGCTGTTCAAACTGCTTGTTTTACTCAGAATGCAACACTGATTAACAGGCATGGGAAAACACCATATGAGATGGTGAAAGAAAAGAAGCCAAATTTGAAATATTTTCATATTTTTGGATGCAAGTGCTTTGTGTTGAAAACTCATCCTGAACAGTTGACCAAGTTTGACTTAAAAGCTGATGAAGGAATTTTTGTTGGATACCCACTGTCAACTAAAGCATTCAGAGTCTTCAATCTGAGAACTAAAGTGATCATGGAATCTATACATGTGTCATTTGATGACAAGAAAATAACTGGAATAGAAGATGAAAAATATCATGATCGACTTTGCTTTGAAAATGAAGATCTAAACTCTGATGACGTAAACTCTGATGAAGCAAATCCAACAAACTCTGATGAAGCATACTCTGAACCTCTACTGGTAAACACTGAGGAAGTTTCTCTGACAGAACGAAATAAAGAACCAGTTGAGGGGGAGCGTGAAGATACTTCAGCAACATCTCAAAATGATGACTCAAATTCTGAAAATGAGTCAGCTGAAGAATCTATCCCAAACTCTGAGTCAAACACTGAAAATCCAAACTCTGAGCAGTTTAATTCAGGGGGAGCCTCAGAGAATGCAAATGGTCAAGAAGAAAATCAGGAAAGCATGGATCAAGGGGGAGGATCTAATGATAATAGAAGCCAATTACCTACAACAAGAAGGTGGACACAAGCTCACACACCTGACTTGATAATTGGAGATCCAGAAGCTAGTGTGAGAACTAGAAGTGCTACAACTAATGAATGTCTGTTTCATGCATTCTTGTCTCAAACTGAGCCCAAGAAAGTGGAAGAAGCTCTTCAAGATGCAAACTGGATAACAGCTATGCAGGAAGAGTTAAATGAATTTGAAAGGAATGAAGTATGGACTCTTGTACCAAGACCTAAAAACAGATCTATTGTTGGTACAAAGTGGGTTTTCAGAAACAAAACAGACAGTGATGGAGTGATTACAAGGAATAAATCTAGACTTGTGGCTAAAGGCTATTCACAGCAGGAAGGAATTGACTATGATGAAACCTTTGCTCCGGTTGCAAGATTGGAGGCCATAAGGATTTTTCTAGCATATGCTGCTCACAAGAAGTTTAAAGTCTTTCAGATGGATGTAAAAAGTGCTTTTCTCAATGGGAAACTTAAAGAAGAAGTCTTTGTTGAACAACCACCTGGATTTGTGGATCCCAAACATCCAGATTATGTCTACAGGCTTGACAAAGCTCTTTATGGACTAAAGCAAACACCTAGAGCATGGTATGAAACTCTGGCTCAATTTCTTTTAGAAAGTGGGTTCACTAGAGGTACAATTGATAAAACCTTGTTCTATTTCAATACTGGTAATGATCTGCTGTTAGTTCAAATCTATGTGGATGACATAATTTTTGGGTCTACTAATGACAAACTCTGTAAGAAGTTTGCAAAGCTTATGCAGTCAAGATACCAAATGAGCATGATGGGAGAGCTTAGTTATTTTCTAGGCTTACAAGTAAAGCAAACAGATGATGGGATTTTTATCAATCAAGCAAAATATACCAGAAATCTTCTCAAGAAATTTGGCATGCTTGATAGTTCATCTGCAACAACTCCTATGGCTACTGCAACAAAGCTAGACAAAGACACAGGAGCCTCAGTGGATATGAAAAACTACAGAGGGATGATAGGGTCTCTTCTTTATCTTACTGCAAGTAGACCTGACATCATGTATGCAACATGTCTTTGTGCAAGATTTCAAGCAGATCCCAGAGAGCCTCATCTAACAGCTGTGAAGAGAATTTTCAAATATCTCAAAGGAACCATAACTCTTGGTTTGTGGTATCCTAGAGAATCAGAGTTTAAATTAATTGGTTACTCTGATGCAGATTTTGCAGGCTGTAAGATTGATAGAAAGAGGACAAGTGGAAGCTGTCAATTTTTAGGTGACAGATTAGTTTCTTGGTACAGCAAGAAACAAAAGTCGATTTCCACATCCACAGCAGAAGCAGAGTATATTCCTGCTGGTAGCTGTTGTGCACAGATTTTGTGGATGAAGAATCAATTGATGGATTATGGATTAAGGTACTCAAAAATACCTATTTTCTGTGATAATCAAAGTGTTATTGCTATGACAGGTAATCCAGTACAGCATTCCATGACCAAGCACATCAGCATAAGGTATCATTTTATCAGGGAACATGTGGAGGAAGGAGATATTGAGCTTCATTTTGTGTCTACAGAACAACAGCTTGCATATATCTTCACCAAGCCTTTGAGTGAAGCTACCTTTACAAGACTGGTAAATGAACTTGGAATGATCTCTGGTTTTGACTAGAGATATTGGTTAGACTCAAAATTTCTCATTCTGTGATTTGTTGCTCATGATTCTTTGCATATGTTAACTGTCATTCATACCAGCTTGTCAAAATTCTGAAGTCATACTCTGTCATAATGTTAAACTCTGTTAGTCATACTCTGTCAGTTATACTCTGATGTTAAACTCTGATTGTGATTTTGTCTGAAACATATGGACCGATGAAGAAAATTGTATGAAGCATGATTCTCAGTAAGTAATCATGAATCCTTCTGAGTGATATAAATTCTGATCTCAAATGTGTGCAGAAAATTTTACACAGCATGATATTGTCTCTATATTTATAGTATCTCTTAGTTTATTGATCCTATACACTGTGTCTGTATTAGCTGTTTGCACTTTCTCTCATAAATTAATTGTATTAACTGATGAAAGTCTAAACTCTGATAATTAGTTGCTCATATTTCACCCTCAAATCAAAAGATGCAAAAATAAGCACAAATTCCTTTGAGATCAAGTTGTGCCTAGGAAGACCCATGAACTTATTGTATGAAATAAGGGCTAAAATTTTAGATTTTTGGTGACTAGTGCCAACCACTGATTACTGGAATAATAAAAAAAAATCGAAGGGGGTGAAAATAATAAATTTATACGTACAGAGTTTAGACAATATCATATTTTGTTTATAAATGAGAGTTTGGGCAACCAGTTCTTACTGATTTAATTTGTGGATCTTATGCACTTTGAGATGCTCTAAATATTTATATTCAGTAAACTCTGCTAAGTCACACACAAATATTCACACCTGTACAGTTTGTGGAAAGAGTTTATGAATAAAGGAGGAGGATTGGTAAACACTGATGAACTGTGTACTCTACGCCGAGGTAATTTAATTTTAATCTCTGATGATTAAAATAAATTTCTTTGTTTCAGACATATTATGCTTTCAAGAAAAGACATCTGTTTTAAAAATTCAAAAGAGTATGATTGGACAACAGTTCAAAAATGTATTAAACAAAGGAGAGAGGTTGAGTGTCTAGGAAAGTGTAATAGGCGGTAATTATTGCTCTTTTTACTGCGCATGCGCATTGGAAACTGCCAATTACTGTTGTCAGTCACTACATGTGTGCCACGTGTCCCACTCACACGTTTCACGGAGTAAAATAGTTATGTGTATTGATTAGAAACTGTTCAGTTTTTAATTGTTAATTTTGTATTAATATACAATACACATATTTGTTTAAACTTTTCACAACTTACTCCAATTCAAACTTTACTGTCACATACACATTTTCTCAAACACTCTTACTGCAAACTTTCTCAAATACTCTCTAAGCCATTCTCTGTTTATTTCTTAATCGTACTAATGGCTTCTACTGCTTTTGTCTCTTCTGGGCTTGAATTTGTTCCAAATAACTATGATGCTCCATTGATTAATGCAAACGCACCAGAGGCGTTTCATCTGATGCAAAACTTTCTTGCCCAATCTCCTATCGGACGTGCTCTTGTAGAACCAGAGAAGTTTTCTGTGCTTCAAATCAAAAGCTTCTGGGAAACTGGTGTCTATGATGATGGTGGTGATTCTGGAACACCGTCCTTTCTTTTTGAGTTTCAGGAAACAGAGTATGTTATTACTCCTGGTACAGTTCGTGCTGCGATGGGCTTTGATGAACATAATGCTTACACCATTGCTGTTGGTGATGCTGATTTGCTAAGGATGATGAGGGAAATTGGTTATGGTGGATCTTTGACTAAGATAGGTCAATTGAAGCGACCGTTCTTGAGGAAAGAGTGGAGTTTTTTCTTCGACTGCATAACTAGAACGTTCGGGAAGAAGTGCACAAACTGGGATGCCATACCTACTGATAGTCTACAAATTGGGTATTCTCTTCTTTATGGTACTCATTTTGATTTTGGTAGACTAGTTCTTATGAATTTGGGTGAAAAGATGACTTAGAATAGAGGAGTAATTTACTTTGCTAGATTCTGTCAGCTTTTATTTTCTGCCTGTGTTAGTGGGGTAGAAATTATTGATGCAGATGTGATTCCATGTTTTAAATTGCACAAACGTATATTCTCTGATCTTATAAACAAGGATGTAAAGAAGGGTAATGTAGGTGATCTTTTACTGCCTACATTAATGCAACAGTTTTTGGATGATTCTATCCAAGTAGAACAACAACAAGAACCAGTAAATATTGAAGTTTCTTTAACTCAACCAATTCGTACTGGTGGTAGAATCAAACACAGGGCTTTCAAACCTGCAAAGATTGTTAAGCCAGCTACTGAAGTTGGAGTATCAAAATCTTCTGTGCCAAACTCTGTTGGTACATCTAAGAAGAGAAGAGCAAAGAGACCAAGGTCTGATGATGATGTAGAAGATTCTGAAACTTTACATCATAGAAGAAGAAGACTGGTAGCTGACTATCTGTTTGATGAGTTAGATGAAGTTGTTCCTGAAGCTGAACAGAATGCAGCTCCTGATGTTGTTATTCAGGATGCTGAAGTAAATGTTGAAGCTACTGTGCCAACAGAGGACAGAGTAGATGTTGAAGACAATGAAGCTGATAATGTCAGAACAGATGCTGCAAATGCTGATAATTTTGTTGATCCTTTGGACATAGAAATTGAAGCACATCCTAAAATCAGTGTTTGTGACACTGAGGATGTGGCAGCTGATCAAGCCACTCTGATAATTGAAGAGTCTGTGGCAACTCATACAGAGATTCTCTCTGTCACCAATCAAGTTCTTGAAGTTGGTGATGAAGTTGATCAGGAAGCAAAATATGTCTCTTCTGAGAAGATTGTTGAAAATGCTGAGAAGAAGATTGTTGTAGAAGAAGCTGTTCTAGCAGAAGAAGAAATTGCTGAGAAGAATGAAGCTGTAGTAGAGAAAGTTCTTGATGAAGTTGCACAGTTAAACACTGAAGTTACTGCAGAGAATGTAATTGAAGAAGCTGCAGAGCCTTTACCAGACAATGTTGATGAAAACAGAGTTGTTTCTGATAGTGATGATCACACTTCTGTCAATTCTGATCATGCAAACTCTGGAATAAATATTGTACTTTCAGACTCTGATGAAAATGAATCAATACCTTTTCTAAGGGATCCTACTGCTGAGACTGTTAAGGAAAATCAAAATGCCACTGAAGCTCATTATAGAGACATGTACTATGCAAACTGGTCAGGGGTAGATTGTATTTTCTCTAAGCAAAGGACTGTTGATTTTGTTGATAAGTCTGCAAAAGAGATTTCAAATCCTGAGTTGTTGACACATCTGAAGGCTACAATTGTTCAAGTCAAATCTTTGCATAATCGATTTGATGAGACTCATAAAGATGTCATAGGCCTGCGAAATGATATAGTTACTAAGGAACTGGCTTTGAAGACTGGTAGAGCTAAATATTCCTCTATGATCAAGGATCAAGTGGAAATCAAGCAGAGGCTAAGCAAAGTTGAGAGCAATCAAGATGAAATGTCTACAAGGATTGATTCTATTGCTGCATCTTTGGAATTGCTGACATTAGTGCTTATTCCTGATGATGTCAAAAGGGGGAGAGAGTTCCTAAAGACAAATGCAAAAGGGCTCCAACTCTGAGACGGAGGGATGATGCAACTGATGGTGGAAGCAAGAATTCAGAGTTTAGGTCAAAGAATTCTCAAGAGCAAGGGAGACTTAGGTCAAACTCTGCTAAGCTGACAAACTCTGAAAGAGTAAATTCTGGTGTTCAATCTTCTTCAAGACTTAAAAATCTAGCTATTTCAGCTAATCCAATTACTGATGAAGAGATTGCTGCTAAACTCTTTTTGGAAGAACATGGTGGTGAAGCCACAGTTGAAGACATTGATGCTGAATTGCAGATTCTTGCTGAAGAGCATAAAAAGAAAGTTGAAGCTGGAACTTACAAGAAAAAAGCTGCTAAGGCTCCTAGGAGAAAGGAAAAAGGAATTATTATTAAAGAGAATGTGAACTCTCAACAGAGTTTACAATACTCAAGGAGGCCTGCTGGAGCAAACACTGACAAAGGAAAAGGCAAATTGATTGAAGAGCCTGAGTTATCAAAGAAAGCTTATTCAACCTCTGACATGGCTCATGTTGAATCAAGATCTAATAAATCAACCACTGACGTTGCTCAAGTTGATGATTTTGTTAAAGTTGTGACAACCTCTGACACTGCTCAAGTTGTACAAACTCAATTAATATCTTCACAACTCCAAGGTACTTTTCGAAGATCATCTAAAGATGAAACTCTGAAGTCAGGAAATGTGAACATTTTACAAAGCAGAACTGTAATGGGAAAAGAATCTTATGATAGATCTGGCTTGGGTTCACATAGAGAGAAAAGAGTGAATAACAGTCCTTTAGATCATACATCACTGGCAGAACCTGGTGTTGGGGTAACTCAAGAAAGCCTTGACAAGTTAGAGTCTGTTCAGATGATCTATCATAGAGGAATCAAAAAGGAGTTTTTGTTATATTTTATGGCTGATGGAAGAGTTTATAGAGTTGGAGAAGCTGATATTCATCTAAAACTATGGGAAGAGCTGGAGTATGTTTTATATCTGCTAAGAGTGAAAAATCAAAGTACTCACAATGCTGCTCAAGTTTTAAGAGAGAGAATGATGAAGTCTAAAGTCTTGTGTGGAGCCAGAATTTCAAGTGCTTATGTTCCGAAGTACAGAGATGCTCATGGAAAGCTGGTAGAGATGAAAAGGAACAATGCTAAATTCAATACAGCACTTGGAATTAAAGTGTTGGAATTTAACTTGGAGTCAGACAAGTCTTATTTTATCAGGCTAGGGAATGAGATGAGGAGGAATAGCATCTATTCTCTGAGAGCTGCTATCTACCAGACTGGAGAGAGTGATCCAGAATTAAAGGAATCGAAGAAAATCATGGTAGATGAGCTAGAAAAGGCTGAAAGGAGACTACTCATTGATTATCTCAGAACAGTGCCTGACATTGAAGAAATAAAGTAAAGGCTGACTGTAAGTTTTTAAAGTTTTCTGTTCTAAGTAAAAGTTAAACTCTGTTATGTTATAAACACTGCATTTGTTGTATGTTTTGACATCATCAATTATCTTTTAACTTGTACATTTTTGTTATGCACAAGTTGGGGGAGATTGTTAGATATAATTGCTGATGATTATTTACCAGTGTTTAAGAAACAGGTACTCATCAGAGTTTATGCTAGAAGCCAGTCAGAGTTTGATAAAGTCGGACGGGAAGAGAGTTTATTTAGCTGTCGGTGCTGACATTGAAGATTCTAGAAGCAATATATCTTGAAGATGGAAAGAAGCAAGATATATTGAGATAGCTAAAGAAACGGAACAGAAGACAGAAGCAATCCTAAATTGATATAAATTGTATAGCTAATTTATAGGAATATCAATTAGAGATTGATTATGTAGCTGTGTACTATATAAACACAGATAGGTTAACCCTAAAAGGGATGCGAATACTGAATACATTATTCTTGTAACCTAGCAGCTCTCTGTGATATTTTACATCACTGAGAGAAGAGTTATTTAATATAATTCAGTTTATTGTTCATAAACAGTGTTCTTGATTGTTATTCTCATACATATATTGATTATATATTGTGTATTCGGCCTAACATAAATAATAAAAATCAAATGTCACAGGAATCTCAGAAGGTTATATCTGTCAAAGAATGAAGATTAAAGTCATCTATAGACTTGAAGTTATTCTACATTGAAAGAAGTTCAATTTATTGATCAAGCCTCAGTGAAGTATTCAAGCTCAGTGGATTTAAAAGTGACAGAGATTTCAAGAGGTGACAACAAAGATACTGGTTACAGAGTTCAAGAATGAAAAGGAAGTGAATCACTGCTTAAAAGTCAAACAGATGAAGAACATACATTGTCGTTAGTCACTCATGAACCAGACAGTACATTGAGTGTCAACGTTCTAAAATGTTTATTCTTCATCTAAGTTTTAGTGATTCAGGAATTAATTGTGAAGACAAAGAATTCTATTTATTCTCTTATAAATAATTATTACTATTAAGTAAATTATTTATTAAATTAATTCTGTAAAGAATTAATTTAATACATAATTTATTTAGATAATTATTTAAATTAGAATAAAAATGAACTAGGAAGACTTAGTTTTTAAACTAGGAAGACTTAGTTTTTAAACTAGGAAGACTTATAAGTGAGTCTTCCCGATTGTCTTCCTAGGCAAAGACAGAGTCTTCCCGATTGTCTTCCCTTTACAAATGATTGTCTTCCCGATTGTCTTCCAAGGCAAAAAGAGAGTTTTCCTGCAAGTCTTCCTTATGCATTTCTGTTAAATGTTGGCGCGTGAAGATTAAAGAGAATGCAGTGTTTAAATAGAATTGAAGACAGAATCATTTGCATTATCATCAACATAAAAGCAAAAGACAGAACAAACAAAAATATTTCATTCAAAGCTCTGCTTTTACTTTCTCAACTGTCGAAGCTTTAATTCTGCCGGAAGATTTAATGCTTGATTGTTCTTAAACATTTAATCCATAAGAATTGTATCTCTTGTACTGCTTTGACAATCTAGCGGATTATAATCCCTAGAAATTATATCGAACTACTTTTTAGTATTCGATCCTTTTTATTACAAAAATAGACAAATTCATGTCGAATTTATTCTAGGTTTGTTTTATCAAGAACTTTGTAATCAGTGATCAAATTGTAAAACTCCTCAAGTTTAATATAAGTTATATTTAACTTGAATATTGTTTCAGTTTTATTCCGCAATAATTTGTTCTTACTTTGTTAAATCATAAAAAGAACAAATTCGATTAAACGATATAGTTTGTATTCAACCCCCCTTCTATAAACTTATCAGGACCTAACAACTGGAAATAAAGTCACATGTTTGGGCTGATTTCAGATTAACGTTAAGTTACTAAAAGTAATTTATGATATTCAACATTTACTCTTCCGTCTTCCAATATATTTCTTTAAATACCAGCAGTACCCTGTTTAAAGTCTAGCCCTGTTTTAAGACAAGTTATCATGTTGCATTTGCACCAGAGAGTAGCTTCTGTTGCAACAAGTGTATGATAATATATGGCTCTGGATATTACAAAACATGCCATATTATTTTTGTGAATTAACATGAGCTTAAGTTTACCATTGCTTACATATATGCAAATATTTGGCCACCACTACCGAATTGCTAATGGTGTTAGTTGCAAATGAAACCAAGATAACAAATACGGAAAGTCGGATCCAAATTATTACCTTGCCTTTGATCTTGTAATTCTATATGGTAGATACCATCAACTTTATCAAAGTTGGTCCACTATGATATATAGTTACCAAGTTGATTTGTTATTTATTAACTAACTCTATAATGAATCATCCTGTCAAGGTTGTTCCAGTTGCTTCAATGTTGACCCCTAATCATTTTGAAGCAGAGCAGTTGACTGGTTCCATGTACTTATTGATACTTAAGGACACTTCTCCTTATCTGATTTATAATCTTTCATTACTATATTATGATTATGACATTATTTTTCTATGAAATAGGTGATGTTGTTGGCAACTTTTGTGATTTTATGTCCAAAAATGTCAGTAGTAATGCTTCCTCAAAATTTAATTGCACACCAGTTTCTTCTGGGACCAATGGTAATAGGGAGGAGGATATAGGATCGCAGACAATGTCTATTCATGTGTATACCCAGAATCATTTGAATTCACCTCCCTCTGTCGTAATTTTATTCAGTTTGAAGATGTATACTCATCTTTATTGAATTCTCCTCCCACAAAAGAAGTTCATATTAGACCAGCTCTTAGTTCAACTCTGGGATATCTTTATGTTTTAGACTATCACCTTTTGTTGTTAGTATGGTCGTTATCTACTTAGTAAGATGTAAGACATTGTGCGTAACTAGTTTGTGAAATATTATGTTTGCAGATACTTTTCTAGTTAGTTGATGAATGTTTGGAGATGTTTTTCTCGTTGGTTGAATCTGGATTGTTGGTTTGGATTATTATGTATTATGTTGTCTGGTGGAAATGAAAAAAATAAGTTGTGTTGATTTGGTTAGTCTGGAATCTATATATACAAATTGTGTATTTCTAATCGTAAATAGAAAAGTGTTGGAATTGATGTTATAAAGTGTTGGCAAACAGAACAAATAATGCTAGAAAATGTTGTAGTAGATAAAATTTGTGTTGGCATAAAGTGGGCCCCACACAGGTGTTCGCACAAAATCACGCAAGCGTACGCGGTCAACAAATAATATATGAAAGTAGAGTTCGTTCCCATAGAGACTGCTTTGGTTACTATAGTTATGCACTTATGCAACAATGTATGGCTATTGTTCAATGCTAAGACAAGTATCAAAGTTTGTGTTTTGATTAACTAAATTATCTAAACAAATTACCAGGACTATATTAAACTAAAGATTGTTGTTGAATTACTTATGAGAATAAAACATGGGATCCTAACTTCATTAAATACTTCATCTAGAGCCTTTTGTCTTTAATCAATGTATGTGACGGTTGTGATAACTAATCGGACAACACGAAATCAGTACACGCTACCTTTCAGTATACGTATACCAAACCACTCAAACATCCACAAAAGAGATAGAAGTTGGGTAGACACCAATTATGCTTAGACCCTATATGTCTATAAGATTTGAAAACATAACGGTTTAACGAGCAAGTTATCCATTCAGATTACATAGGGCAGGTAAGATGGTTAAAATCACCTACGAATCATGCATGACAAACATACATAAACCTATGCTAGCATGGCAAGTTCTAAACCTCTATATCCACTTTCACATTCAATAGAGATTAACAAACAACTTAGATGTTAGCTACGCATCCAAGAAGAATAAGCACAACCAAACTAGGATATCAATTATCCATCACACAAACATCTTTAAAACAATTAACTACTAAAATCCATAAATAAATCCGTTAGAATCCCACGACGACGATTAGTTCATAATCGAACCGTTCATCATCGTGGGTTCTGATGAAAACATGATAATAAATAAGTCTACAATACTGAATAAAAGTGCTAGGGTTTATGAAAGACAAACGAGAATCCAAAGTATCGCCTAATTAGAAGAATACAAAGATAAATTGAAAAGTAGATCTTCGTAATCAGCCGTCTTCTTATTCTCCTCACCGGTGGATGGATATATAGATAAGTATATGGTTGTATATCTCAGAAATCGTCCACCAAGTGCTTAAATAAGCCTTTCTGCTGACTTGTTGTTGCTGGTTTCCTTTTCAGAATCGAAGTTGCCTTTTTCCAGAATGTTTCAGGGGTGGGCGCGCCTGAAGGGGGTGGCCGCGCTTGAAATAATTTCACCTAGGGCGCGGGCGCGCTTGGAGGGGGTGGCCACCCCTGACCTTCTGTCAAATTTCTCCAAAATCTTGTTCCTTGACAATTCATGCTCTCTTCACTCCGCAACCTCTTGACTTCCTCAACAATGATCAAATAGCACCACATAACCCTAGAAACTTCACCACACTGCTGACGAAGCAATTCTGCATACTTAACACAAAACACATCAAAAACACCATGTACTTGAGAACAAACGATCAATTTAAGCCGATTTAGGGTGTTCCAAGTAGATATGAAATCCACTTATCAACAGGGTCCCATACTGGACTCCATAGGTGGGGCTCACTTTGTGGGTATAGAGGTGGGTCCCATTTTCATTTTACAGAAAATATAACACAAAGGCAACATAGATATTATATTGGTGTAGGGTAATAATATTGTTGCTATAGCAGTCTATTACAACACCAAAACTCATGTTGCTATAGAGGAGAATAATGTTGGCATAGACCCCAAAGCTAACATAAAAAAAAACCAACACAAAAAAAGTGTTGGATTTGCAATTTTTTGGCCTACAGAAACATATTTTGGACATACGTCAACAGTTTTCAAGGCTTGTCATAGGCCATTTATGGTGTAGTGATGGCGAGCTGAACTTGTTGTTCAGTCATTCCTGCGAACAGTTGATGGTTCAGGGTGAGAGGGGGTTGTTGGGTTTGGACTCGGGGTCAGAGAGGGTTTGTTGATTCTTCGGGATTTGGCTGTTGGTTGTTCGGTCATTGGTTGTTTCGAGCCTGGCTTCGAGGTTCCATTTGTCTAGTGTTGGGTAGGTGTTTTTTCTCAGGGATTTTTGTGGCTGTTAGTTACGGGGTCGGAGGTTCACCCCTCCTTCTAGCGCCACTGATAACTCCGTTTTCCGTATTGGGCCTTTCCCTTGCTGGACCTGTGCAGGAAATGGGTAAGTGTTTGGGCTGGTGTCCTGCAAAACAATGCTGACGGGGGGTGGCCGGTCCGTGGCACCTCCAGCGTGAGAGTAAGGTTAAATTGCTCAGGTAGGAAAACCGAAAACCCTTAAAACGAAATGCAGAGAAATTCTTTAAGTGTGTGTGTATAGAGAAAATGTGAACCTCTTTCTCCTCTTTCTTCCCACTATTTATAAGGGAGGAAATAGGGCCAAGGGGTGCCACGTGTTACCTTCTGGTTGGTTCGGGCTTTCTGTTTAGGGGACCGGCCGATGGGAGTTTAGCCCAACCGTTGGTTCTATTTTGTCTCATGTTGCAGCTGTTTGTAGTGGCTTGTCCTATTGGTTGACTCTTGTTTTGTTTTGGTCCTGCTTTGCTTTGGGCTTTTGTTGTTGGGCTTGCTTTACTAGTTTAGGTCCTTACCATAGTGGACCGACCGATTTGTCCCCTATTGTTAGGTCCTGATAAGTTTGTAGAAGGGGGGTTGAATACAAACTATACCGTTTTATCGAATTTGTCCTTTAAATGATTTAACTGTTTAGAACAAATTAATGCGGAATAAAAACTGAAACAATATTCAAGTTAAATAGAAACTCTATTAAACTTGAGAGGTGTTACAATTTTGATCACTGATTACAAAGAACTTAATAAAACAAATCTATAATAAATTCGACATGAATTTATCTTGTTAGATCAGAATTCAATGATCGTCAGAAGCTAGACTCAACTGATCAGGATTGCTGACGTCATCAGTATTGCATGATCATCAGTATTTGATCAAGCGTCAGTATCTTATTGATCATCAGGATTCCTACTCAGACTATGATCAGGATTGATCATCAGAACTTGAAGCTGATCAGGATTCCTACTTCGAGTTATATTTGGAGTCTAGATAAACATGGAAGTTTGTTCCTGGTTTGTAGAATGCAGCTATCGATTAAAGATATGTTTCTATCTTTGTTATGATTAGGACTTATCTTGTTATTGATAGAGAAGCTGTGTGCACTATATAAACACAGTTTTGGTTTCGATTTATGTATTCATTCGAGAGAGAACATAATCGAATAGAAGCTCTTAAGAACAGAATTTCTTGAGAGAGTTTTTGTAAGCTAGCAGCTCTTAAGAACATCAGAATTTCTTAAGAGAGTTTGTAACAGTTTTATATCAAAGTTAATAAAGCTGTTATTGTTATTGTTATTGATCTTTCATATTTGTGTTATATAAAGTCGAGAATCTTAAACAATTGTATTCAACCCCCTTCTACAATTGCTATTTACTGGGCAACAATTGGTATCAGAGCAAACTGATTTAATTCTGAATCAGATACGATCTAAAGATGTCGACAACCAAGTATGAAAGCATGAAGATTCCCATCTTGAAGATATCAGAATATCCTACATGGAGGGTAAAGATGCTGATGTACCTGGAGGCTATGGATCCCGACTACTTGGACAGGATTCGTGATGGACCATATATACCAACAAAGTTCGTAGAACGAACAGATACAGTACCAGAACATTATGTGGTCAAAGCTAAAGCTGAATGGACTCCAGAAGAAAAAGCTCATGTACTCAGGGAACCAAAGATAAAGAATATCTTGCATAATAGCCTTGATGCTGTTATGTCAAACAGAGTGATTGCATGCAAGTCTTCAAAAGAAATCTGGGATACTTTGGAAACTCAGTGCCAGGGATCTGCATCTGTCAAGAAAAACAGAAGGGCTCTATTGATTCAAGAATATGAACAATTCGATGCAAGACCTGAAGAGAGCCTGACTGATCTATATGATAGATTCCTGACACTATTGAACAGCTTATCCTTAGTTGACAAAGTATATGAAACTGAAGATTCAAACACCAAATTTCTTAGAGCTTTACCTGAAGAATGGGATACTCAGACCTCAATCATTAGACACCAGTATGATCTGAACATTGTGTCTCTTGATGAGATCTATGGGATGCTAAGAACTCATGATCTTGAAGTTCAACAGAGAAAGAACAAGAAAAGCAGCAAGGCAAAGTCAATTGCTTTGAATGTAGAAGCAAAATCAAAAGGGAAAGCTATGGAGGTCTCTAGAAGGAAAGCGAGAGTAGCTGAGTCAGATCCTGACGACTCTTCATCAGATACTGATGGCAATCCTGATGCCAATACTGGTGATGAATCTTCTGATTCAGACATGGAAGAGATGGTTGCTATGATTGTCAGAAACTTCAGAAGGATGAAGTTCAGGAAGAATAGAAGACAAGGCAACTTTCAGAAAAAGACCTTCAAAGCAGACAAAGACAAGTATATCAAGAAGGACAGCAAGGGTAGCAAATTTGACAAGTCAAAGGTTAGATGCTACAAGTGTAATGGTATGGGTCACTTTGCTTCTGAATGCAACAAGACAAAGGCACTCATCACATCAAGCAAGGATTGGATGGACTCTTCCTCAGAATCTGATACTGAGGTAGTCAACTATGCGTTAATGGCCAATGCTGATGTAACTGCTGCTCCTGATGATAAGGTACTAAATACTATCTTTGATTTTGATACTGATAATGCTTCTGAGTTAAGACGTTTTCTAAAGTCATTACATATTAGCTTTAGAAGTCAAACTGCTGAGAATACTAGAATCTTATCTGAGATGTCTGACCTTAGAAAAAGGAATGAGATATTAGAAGCTGAATTTTCTCGTATGCAAGAAGTACAAAAAGAATGTGATAATGCTAAACACATGCACTTAGAGATGACATCTAAATGTACTTCCCTTGAAAAAGAACTTGAATATGCTAATGAGAAAATCAGAACCTGGACAGACTCTGGTAGGAAATTTCATGAGATTAATACCTCTAAGAATTGGAAAGAGTGTCTAGGATATAAGTCAGATGAGGATAAGAAATTGAAAGAGAAAATTGTCATTGATGAGACAGTCAGTCCAAAGACCTATAGACATGTTATAGACTCAACCAAATCTAAGATTACTCCTTTTAATTTTGTTTTTGGTAAGGATTCCAATTCTACTTTTGAAAAGGGATCTTCTTCTACTCAAGGAATTAAAATTATAAAGTCTAAACCTGTCATGAACAAAGTCACTAAGAATGTAGGTCTATTGTCTCAGAAACAGCTTAAAGATAAAATCTGTGAGGTTACAGATAAGAAAAAGGAAGCTACTGTTAAGAGAAACAGGAACGGTAAAGTTGGGATCAATAAAGAGAATGGTTATAAGTATATCCCAAATGCACCTAGAAAGTGTTGTTTTAACTGTGGTAACTCTAATCATCTTGCTATTGATTGTAAAAAGAGTAAGAAGAAAATTGCTGAAATTCCTAAGTCTGATGTTAGGAATAGATCAGTATTTTACAAACCACAGAATTCCTGTTTTCATTGTGGTAGTCTATGGCATTCTATTTATACATGTAAAGAGTATCATGATTTGTACTATAACTTTTATGATCCATTGCCTAAGTTTGAAAGTAGTACAAAGTCTGATAAAACTGAAAATGTCATAGTGAAGCATGCTTTTGTTAATACTGATACTGACAAAGCAAATCCTGATGGAGTAAATCCTGTCAGGACTGCTAAAGTCAAAAAGTCTTCTGCTGTTAAATTTAATAAAATGCATGAACAAGGAATCCAACAAGTGTGGGTTCCTAAACATTCTGACTAGTGTTTTACTATTCTGATGCAGGGTAAAAGGAAAAATGTGTTAGTCATGGATAGTGGATGTTCTGTGCACATGACTGGAAACAAAGCCCTGTTATCAGAATATGAGGAAAAAGCTGGCCCAACTGTGTCTTATGGAGATGGCAACATTGGACAAACCTTGGGATATGGCAATATAATCATTGGAAATGTCATCATTGAAAAAGTAGCTCTAGTGAAGGGACTAAAACACAACTTGTTGAGTATTAGTCAAATCACTGACAGAGGTTATCATGTCAATTTCTATTCCACACATTGTGAAGTAGTCAGTAAAGCAACAGGGAAGATAGCACTAACTGGCTACAGGCATGGTAACATATATGAAGCCAACATTCTCTCAGATACTGATGGCTCCCCTACATGTTTCATCAGTAAAGCTTCAGTAGATGAAAATTGGAACTGGCACAAGAAGCTTTCTCATCTCAACTTCAGCAACATCAATGAGTTGGTTAAGAAAGAGTTAGTAAGAGGATTACCTAATGTCTTATATACACCTGATGGACTCTGTGATGCATGCCAAAAAGCAAAACAAAGAAGGACATCATTCCAGAGTAAATCAGAATCCTCTATTGAAGAACCATATCACATGCTACATCTTGATCTGTTTGGTCCAGTCAACATCATGTCCATCAGTAAGAAAAGGTACACTCTTGTAATTGTTGATGAATATTCTAGATTCACCTGGGTGTATTTTCTGCACAGAAAAGATGAAACTCCTGAAGTTCTGTTGGATCATGTGAGAATGATTGAGACAACCACAAAGTACAAAGCCAAGATCCTGAGAAGTGATAATGGTACTGAATTTAAGAATTCAAAGATGGAAGAGTTCTGCAAATACAAAGGAATCATTCAACAATTCTCTGCTCCTGGCACACCTCAGCAAAATGGAGTAGTAGAAAGGAAGAATAGAACTCTTATTGAAGCTGGCAGAACTATGTTGGAAGAAGCTAAATTACCTACATATTTCTGGGCAGAAGCAGTCAACACAGCATGCTATACACAAAATCTTACATTGATAAACAGGCATGGTGTCACTCCTTATCAGTCTCTCAAAGAGAAGAAGCCAAGCCTGAAGCATCTGCATGTGTTTGGTTGTAAATGTTTTGTTCTCAGAACTCATCCTGAACAGCTAGGGAAATTTGAAACAAAGGCTGATGAAGGAATATTCATAGGCTATCCTACATCAAGAGCCTTCAGAGTTTTTAATTTGAGAACAAGAACTGTCATGGAGTCAATACATGTATCTTTTGATGATAAGAAGATAACTGGAATAATTGAAGACTCGCATGATAGATTGTTATTTGAAAATGAAGCTTCCAAGGAACCTGAAGAAAGTGAATCAGAAGCTGTCCATTCATCCAGTACTGACGGGTCACCAAATCCTGATGACTCACCAGGTACTGATGGTACTAATACTGATGATGCAAACAACAGTAATACAACTAGTAGTGCTAATGTTGAGGGGGAGCAACGGCATTCAACTACAAGTTCAGAGTCAACTCAATCATCAGGACAGAATTCTTCAGATACTGATTCAAGTGAAGATCCTGATAACACATCAGGAGGGCATAGCAATAATTCAGGAAGAGCTTCATCTCAAGCAAATTCCTTCAATCAAGATAACACCAATCCAGGGGGAGCATCTACTTCAAGAAACAATTTGACACCAGCAAGGAAATGGACAAAAGATCATACTCCTGATTTGATAATTGGAGATCCTGAAGCAGGTGTTCAAACAAGAAGTGCAACTCAGAATGAATGTCTATATAATAACTTTCTGTCCAAGGACGAGCCTAAGAAAGTTGAAGATGCACTTAAAGATGCTGATTGGGTTACTGCAATGCAAGAAGAACTGAATGAATTTGAAAGGAATGAAGTCTGGAAACTGGTACCAAGACCAAAGAATAGATCAATAGTTGGTACAAAGTGGATTTTCAAGAACAAGACTGATTCTGATGGAGTCATTATCAGAAATAAAGCTAGACTAGTTGCAAAGGGGTATTCCCAACAAGAGGGAATTGACTATGATGAAACTTTTGCTCCTGTTGCAAGACTAGAAGCCATCAGGATATTTCTTGCTTATGCAGCACATAAGAAATTCAAGGTTTTCCAGATGGATGTTAAAAGTGCTTTCTTAAATGGTGAACTGGAGGAAGAAGTTTATGTTGAACAACCTCCTGGTTTCATTGATCCTAAATATCCAGATCATGTCTACAGACTGGATAAGGCACTTTATGGACTAAAGCAAGCTCCAAGAGCATGGTATGAAACCTTAGCTCAATTCTTACTGGAAAGTGGATTCAAAAGAGGTGCAATTGATAAAACTCTATTTTATTTGAATCATGGTAAGGAGTTGCTGTTAGTTCAGATTTATGTTGATGATATCATCTTTGGGTCAACAAACAATAAGCTGTGTGAAAAGTTTTCCAAGCTTATGCAGTCAAGATATCAAATGAGCATGATGGGAGAAATGAGTTACTTTCTGGGTCTTCAAGTTAAACAGACTAATGAAGGGATTTTTATTAATCAGTCTAAATACACAAGGAATTTACTGACAAGGTTTAACATGCAAGACAGTACTCCTGCTTCAACTCCCATAGCTACAGCTACCAAACTTGATCCTGATCAAGGTGAAGAGGTAGATGTAACTCACTACAGAGGAATGATTGGCTCTTTATTGTATCTCACTGCCAGTAGACCAGATATCATGTTTGCAACCTGTCTATGTGCAAGATTTCAAGCAAAACCTAGAGAACCACATCTGATTGCAGTCAAAAGAATTTTCAGATATCTCAAAGGCACTCCTTCACTTGGCCTTTGGTATGCAAGGGAATCAGATTTTGGGTTGTGTGGTTATTCAGATGCTGATTTTGCAGGATGCAAAATAGACAGGAAAAGTACTTCAGGAAGTTGTCAGTTTTTGGGTGGAAGACTAGTTTCATGGTTCAGTAAAAAGCAGAAATCTATTTCCACTTCAACTGCAGAAGCTGAGTACATTGCTGCAGGAAGTTGTTGTGCTCAGATAATGTGGATGAGAAATCAGTTGTTAGATTATGGCCTGTCATACTCAAAAATCCCTATTTATTGTGATAACCAAAGTGCTATTGCAATGACAGGAAATCCAGTTCAGCATTCTCTTACTAAACACATAAGTATCAGATATCACTTTATAAGAGAACAGGTTCTGGAAGGAACAATTGAACTTCACTTTGTTCCTACTGATCAACAACTAGCTGATATATTCACCAAGCCACTACCTGAAGCTACTTTCAATAAGTTGGTGAATGAACTTGGAATGATGAATTTTGAGAATTACTGAGGAAAAGCTACAGAGAGGAAATCCTGATAACTGTCAAATCCTGATGGTTATTCAGAAAGGTATGTATCTTTGATCAAATCCTGATAGGACTCAATCCTGACAGGAAGTCAATTGGTCAAATCCTGATGCTCAGATGATTGAAGCTGGTATGAAAACCAGAGGTTCTATGCTAATTTGTCATCAACACTCCTGGTCAACTCTGGACAATTCGATTATTACTTAGTCTTTGATTAAGTTTTCAGTCTTAATTATCAATGTCATTATTATCAGAGTTTATTATTTATCATATCTATATCACTATGAGTGTTACTAACAAATTTTGCAGGCAAGAACTGGAAGAAAACAATTGAGAACATAGACAAATTTCATTAATACTTGAAGATACATTACATGAAATATGGAAATTACATATTTGTTTTCCTAGTCTATTTTCTACTCAGGAACTCGTGCTTTACAGATAAGCATGAACACGTGCCCTGCAAATTAGCATGAATGCTCCTGAGCAGCTTCACAGTTCATCAGAACTGGAAGGTCTCTTGTTCCATCCTTAAGAGACAAGAAGAGGAGCTGATTTACTTGAAGGCGGATCGTCACCGTGACCACCGTGACGCCTCCGTGCCTCCAACTTGCATGACATACAAGCATCACGGATTCTCTTCCTCCGTTTCTCAAGCTCTCGGACGAGCTCTTCATCATCTTCATCCTCATCCTCTTCATCATCCTCATCGTCTTCATCCTCTTCATAGATGAGATTCTCAAGAGGATTCCAGTCAGGATTGGCTTGCACAAAGTTGTGCCACACCACATCAACCATAGCGTTTATAAACGCTTCATGTTCCTGAGGGTCAGGAACTGGTTGTGGCTCCATCTCTGCTAGAGCCTCATCCATTTGTTGCCAAATTCTATCAATTTCTTCATCAGGTATGTTGTTTTGATTGTTGGCAGCCATTGAAAAACAAAGAAGGTGAAAGGTTTTCGTAAGTTTTTCTCTGGTGAGGGTTTGTGTTTTAATAGATATATGATGATTATGCTTAACAGTTCTCTTTTATAGAGAATGTGTATTAAGGGTGCAGGTCATTTCTACAATCTCGAGGAGACGGTTCGGTTTTCTATAAATATTTTTGCCTCGTTTGCTGGTAAGCGTGTTTTAATTCTATGACCATTAATTTGGTTATTTTTCTTAAACCAAAACGCTATTCAGGATTGTTAAAATAAATTTTGTTTTCTTAAATAAAATTTTATTTTAATCTTATTGAATTTTTTTTTTAATCCTGATATGGCAAAATATTTTGTGCGGAAATGCTTTTATTCCTGATGAGGTTAGGTTTTTCTTACATCAGAAAATGCCTACTCGTTATGGACTACTTTCTAATGCTATGGTACAAGGACCAACCCACCTTGTTCCTGACACAAGCATGCAACCTAAACAGTCTAAACAGTTAACAACCACCTCTACTGTCTCTCAAAAGACTTTAGTTGTAAAATCAAAGAAATCAGCTAGAACTGATGTGTCTGGAAGGCAATCAGGTTCAAAGGATTTTTCCTCTACACCACTCACTAAAAAGAAGATACAAGGGGGTGTACAAGGGGTCCTGGTCAAGAAAGCTGGTAAGGTTGTTAGAGATGTTCCTGTGAAAAGGAAGTTAAGGTTGATTGATGAAAGTGATTCAGAGGATGACTTACCTATATCCTCTGTGATGAATGTGAACAAGGAAGTTGCTGATACTGCTACTAAAGCTGTGGTACCTTCATCGAAACCACAAAAGACTAGGAAATTATCAAAGAGCAGGTATCATATTCCTTTGACAATGCAAATGAAGGATACTGATATTCAGACATCAAATCCTGATGTTAGTATTCCTAATGCAACAACAAAAGTTGTCTCTATATCAGACTCTCCAGCCTCTCCATCTCAGATTCGAGGACATTCTTGGGAGAAGGTATCTACAACTGCTTCCTTGGTTGGTCTTACACCTACATCAAAGAAAAAGAGGAATGCAGAAGAGTTAGTCTATCAGAGACAGAAGAAGCTGAAAGGATCAAGCCCACAAGAACCTGAATTTCAGAGTAATTCAGCAGCTACTGTTGATCCTGCCACACAAGAACCACTCAATCAAAGTTTGGGTGAAGGCTTAGCTAGTGGAATGGTCACACAAGAACCATTTTCTCAAAGGGAGAATGAAGACATCAACATTCCAGCTACACAAGAACCATCTTCTCAAAGTGAAGATGCAGGCAAAGCTACAGCTTCTGTTGAAAGATTGGTCGAGAACATTGTCAATGAGGGAAGCACACAAGAACCTTTAGCTCAAAGTGTTGAAGCAGCTTCTGAACCTCAAGCTCCACAAGAACCATTGGTTGCAAATACTGATGCAAGCATATCAAATCCTGACGATGTTCATCCTGACGCTAGTGGTGCTCCTGATAATGAACCTATTTTGATACAGCCACTTCGTTCAAGACCAATAGATCATCCTATCTCAGAATCTCAGGATAAAATGAAAGGTATTGCAGTTCCTGATCCTGATATATCTCATGGTTCTGATGATGATAATTCTGATGATGATAGTGATGATGATGATGAGAATCAACAAGAGAAGGACCAGATTGCTACAGCACTCAAGATTAGTCTTGGAACTAATTTTGGTTCATCGAGTACATTTATGGCTGGCAATGCTTATACTGGAAAAGATCAGAGACAAGATTTTTCTACTCCTTCCTTTGATCCTGCAGAGGCATTTAGACAGAATGAATGGAACAATTCATGGCATAATTCTGATGAATCTATCAGTTTTTCTTCTGCTATTGAACATGCCTATAATGCAGTGAAATCTATAGAGAATCAAGCCTTTAAGAATCATCTGAAGGCTACTACTCTGTTATCCAAAAGCCTGAAAAGTGAGATTGATTCTATCAAGGGCTCAACTGAAAAAGTGAGGACTGATATCTTTAATAATTTTACAAAGGTGCCTACTACTTTTCAACTAAGGGTAGTGGAATCCCAAGTGAAATCTGTTGTTTCAGAACAAATCTCAATCCATCAAAGAATTGATTCTCTGGATACTAAGGTAACTGAAATTCAAACCTCTCTTTCCTCAATTTTGCAATTATTGTCAAATCCTGATGTCCAAAAAGGGGAGAAGGTTATTCAGACAAAATGTACACCTGATCTAGTATTAAGAAATAATGATGATGATACTGGAGATGATGGTGGTAACAAAGTGATACAAGGAGAAACCTCTGATGTTGCGGTTTTGAAGTCTACAATTCAAACTTCTCAAAGTCAGACTACGCAGTCAACTCATGTTTCTGATTCTGGAGTTAAGACAGTAAGAACATTGGTGCAATCTCAGATCCTGACGGAAGATCAAATCCTGACATCTGGTCATGGACAAATTCTTGCTACAATTCCTGAAGGTGATGAAGATGTGATTATTGATAATCCTGAAGATGCATCAAATTTATTCCAGAAGTTTTCTACAAAAGACGGCAGAATTGTTACTCTATATCACACTGATAAAAGAGTTCAACAATTATATGCAAGAAAAGCACTCTCTACAGCAAGTGAAGAATATCCAGATCTCTCACATGAAGAATTCTTGAGACTACAAAGAGAGACAATGGAAAGCTATACTGCTCCTGCTAAAGGTAGAGGAAGCAGAGGTAGAAGAGGTGCTAGAAGAAGTAAAAGAGGTTCTTCAACTCAAACAGTACCTAGACAGACAAGGTCTAGAGGGTTAAGAATTGAAGAAATTCCTGAACCTATTCAAACTCTAGTAGTTCCTGACAGATCTACTTTTGGTGATGATGGAATTGTTGAAGAAGAACCTGAATTGAGAAGAAAATCAAGTAAATCAACTCTCAGCAATACAAATCAAATTGAAGATTCTAATCCTGACAATATTCAAGATCCTGACGAATCTGAAATTCTGCAAGAGGTTGATTTGATAATCTTATCTACTGTTGTTGATTGTCACAACAAAGAAGTAGATGAAGAAGAAGAAGTCAGAAGAAGAGATATTACAAGAAGAACAAATAAAGATTTCAATCTCTATCTACAAAGGCTTAAAGTTTCAAATAAAAGACAATGGAGAAATTCAAGCAGACAAGAATCTTTACTTGAAAGAAGCTACGCTCATGAAAAGGAGATATACAAGAAGTGGAAACATATTAGCACATTAAGTTGTGATACACATATCAATTTTCAGTCTGGTGGAATTATTACAAGCGCTTCAAGTGTTGTTGATTTGTCTGATATGGCTAGATCAAAAGCACTCTGGTTAAAGATGTTTTCAAGTCTGAAGCAATTGTCAAGTAATTCAAGAGGAGGTATTGGACACAGAGATGGTGAATATCTGAATATGTCATATGTTGATCCTTACTCCTTGACAGAAATTGGAGGTACTTTAACTTCTGAAAACCTGAACAATTTATTAGCTATTGATATAGTTATAGATTGTCATGATGGTTTTGAAAAGAAAGAAAAGCTTCTGTACTTCATGAAAGATGATAGTGTGAAGATTCTATCTATTCAAGATCTGCTGATGAAAACTACACAGGAACTGAAATATGTTCACTATCTGTTAAGATGGAAGAACCAAGTGTACAAAGAATGGAGTGACATGATTTTGTCAACTATAAGAAGAAGACTGGATGGAAACAGTAATTTCAATGGTAATTTTACTCCCATGTACTTAAATCAAAGAGGTCAGGATGTGGAAATGCAAAGGGGTACTGCTGTTAAAGAAGTAAATTTTGGCATGACTCATCTTTCTCTCAATCCTGATGGGAAGGAAATTGCTTATCTTTTGCTTGAAGAGCACAGTCTACAGAGAAACTCCATACAGAATCTCAGAGCAGCTATCTACCAGATTAATGAGGAAGATAAAGAACTCAGAAATCTTAAGGAAAGACTGATTCAAATTCTTGAAGAAAAAGAAGAAAGTTTATTATCCAACTTCTTGAAGATGAATCTGTTCTATCACAAAGCTTAAACAGATAAGTTGTTTCTGAAGATACTTGTACATTTTGATACATGTTTTTGACATCATTGAATATTTGGAATCTATACTTTATTTCACAAAGTATGAGATTGGGGGAGATTGTTAGATCAGAATTCAATGATCGTCAGAAGCTAGACTCAACTGATCAGGATTGCTGACGTCATCAGTATTGCATGATCATCAGTATTTGATCAAGCGTCAGTATCTTATTGATCATCAGGATTCCTACTCAGACTATGATCAGGATTGATCATCAGAACTTGAAGCTGATCAGGATTCCTACTTCGAGTTATATTTGGAGTCTAGATAAACATGGAAGTTTGTTCCTGGTTTGTAGAATGCAGCTATCGATTAAAGATATGTTTCTATCTTTGTTATGATTAGGACTTATCTTGTTATTGATAGAGAAGCTGTGTGCACTATATAAACACAGTTTTGGTTTCGATTTATGTATTCATTCGAGAGAGAACATAATCGAATAGAAGCTCTTAAGAACAGAATTTCTTGAGAGAGTTTTTGTAAGCTAGCAGCTCTTAAGAACATCAGAATTTCTTAAGAGAGTTTGTAACAGTTTTATATCAAAGTTAATAAAGCTGTTATTGTTATTGTTATTGATCTTTCATATTTGTGTTATATAAAGTCGAGAATCTTAAACAATTGTATTCAACCCCCTTCTACAATTGTTATTTACTGGGCAACATATCTATTTTTGTAATAAAAAGGATCGAATACTAAAAAGTAGTTCGATATAAAATCTAGGGATTATGATCCGCTAGAAAGCTAAAGCAGTACAAGAGAATCAGTTCCTATGAATTAAATGTTATGAACCAAACAAGAATTAATTCTCCTGAAGAAATTAATGCCTTTGCTGTTGAAGAGAAGTAAAGACAGAGAGAATGAAAAGTATTTGTTGCTGTGCCTTTTTGCTTCTTTTGAATGTAATGATCTGTATGTCTTTAAGTCCACTGCCTTTCCTTTTATATATAACAAACTGCATTCATTTTAATCCCACGTGCAAGCCACTTCAGAAAATGACTTAGGAAGACTATCATGAAAACAATCCAATTACCCTTGGAAGACTTTCGGGAAGACAACCTTTGTGAAGGGAAGACAATCGGGAAGACAGTGGTTTGGCCTAGGAAGACAATCGGGAAGACAGCCTTGGTAGTCTTCCTAGTTCAAAGAACTAAGTCTTCCTAGTTCAATCCTAAGTCTTCCTAGTTCAAATATATTCTAATTTAAATAATTAACTAAATAAATTATGTATTAAATTAATTCTTTGCAGAATTAATTTAATAAATAATATACTTAATAATATTAATTATTTATAAGAGAATAAATAGAATTAGTTGACTTCTCAATTAATTCCAGAATCACTTAAAACTTAGATAAATAACAAACAAAATAGTACGTTGACACTCGATGCACTGTCTGGTTCATGAGTGACTAACGACAATGTCTGTTCTTTATCTGTTTGACTTTAAGCAGTGATTCACTTCCTTCTCATTCAAGAACTCCGTAATCAGTATCTTTTTCTGTCACCACTTGAAATCTCTGTCACTTTAATAAATCCACTGAGCTTGAATACTTCATTGAGGCTTGATCAATAAATTGAGCTTCTTTCAATGTAGAATAACTTCAAGTCTGTAGATGACTTTAATCTTCATTCTTTGACAGATATAACCTTCTGAGATTCCTGTGACATCTGATTTTTATTATTTACTTATTACATCTTAATTAAAGTTGAGTAGAATCCTCAGTGTTTACAAATAGGCCTGGACATATGCCTTTCAATCTCCCCCTATTTGTTTGTTAGACAATAACAACCAAATACTCTAGAGGATAACTCAACTAAAACAAGAAAAGATAAGACTTTTAAGAGCCAAGCAAATAATAAAAAGTTTCTGGATTAAATATAACAAATTCCAGATTCAAACAGTAAAGATAAATACAAGATAGATGTTCCTCTAGACTGAACATATGAATACATTTCCCTATCTTGATTTACCTAGCTCTAAAGATATAACATTTACAAATGAGCTAACTACATCATGCCTTTAGTCTCTAATTTCACCTTCTTCAGCTTCTTGTAAGGTGACTAGAAGATCTTTGTCAAGGACACGATCACTTTCAGAAGCCACACCACTTGGCATTACTGGTTGATTGGTGATCTTCTTCAATCTATTCTTCATTTGAGCATATCTTGGAATTTTCTCCGTGCAGTAGTCTGAAATCATATCAGCAACTTCAGACTTCTCTACAGAAGCAAACCCAGAAGTTCTAAGAAGATTCTCCAACTTCACCAGTTGCATAGCAGTCTGTAGCTTCATGGAATCAGGATCCAGCCTCACAGTTTCTAAAGTTGTACCTCTGTAGATTTTGACTTCATAAGGAAAATGTACAACTTGAGGACTGGCCTTCATAGCAGAATCTCTAAGCCGGTCATATAGAAGCTCATTCAAGCAAGAAGATCTCTTTACTTTACTCATCAGAATCCACAATTCAGATAGAGATCTTCTTTGTAGGAGGTCAAGAGAAATGGTGAATGACCCTTCAAGCGCACTTGAGACATAGATGAACAATTCTTGCCTCACTTGATCAAATGCAGACGTAATCCTTAGGATATCTTCCTTCAAAGCCTTCATATATAATGAGTTGTCTGGATTAACCGTTCTGATCTTCTCAAGCAGCTTCAGAAAAGTAGCATCATTGTTTGTGCCTCTCTGAGGGATATCAAACATCTCCCTTGCCTTATCCCACTTGCTTCCTTGCTTCATCCTCACATCCAATCTCCTTTCTTTGACATGAATACTATGAAGACGTTGTTTGTCTTCATGTTCAGCCTTTTGAATTTTCAGCTTCTGAGATATGATGTCGGAGACTTTGGCATTCTCATCCTCCTTTCTCCTTAGCTCCGCCTGTTGTTTCTTCAACTCCTTCTGAAACAAAGGGTCAGGTGTATATAGATCAGCTTCATCCTCCCAATCCTCAAAGTTTGCTGCCTCCTCAACCTCCTCCTCACCAAAAGCTTCCTCAGGTATGGTCTTCCCAAGATCACCAGATGTGTCATAATGGAAGTCATCCTGTTCACCATGGTAGTAGTAGGCATCATCAAAGACAGTATCCTCCAATGATTGTTTACCTTTTCCCTTATCCTTTCCAGAAGCTCCTCCAGCTTCTCTGTTTCCTCCTTCTTTCTCCTTCTCCCCCTTAGTTGAGGAATCCTCTACAGTTTGAGCTGTGGAAGCCCTAGGATTCACCTCAGATGTTCTCCTTATCTCTCCTCTTTCTCTCCCATCTCCTCCTTCATCAGCATCATCATCCTCATCATCATCTCCCTCAAAGAATGTTCTTTGATCTTCAGTAGGTTGATGTGAATTCTTGATCATATTGTATAGGTGCTTCATCCCTTCATTGAGATGCTCCATTCCTCCTTCTAACTTAGACATCCTTTCTTCATTAAACCTCTGGTTTTCATCAGTTGTTTGCAGAATGAAGTCCACCTTGGTAGAAATAGCAGCAATCTCCTTGACACTCTCCGATATCTGAGCATTTGACGTTGTAAGATCAGAGATGTCTGAAGCCACCAGTACCTGAGATTGTTGGATTGAATTCAGCTTCGGGAGTAGATTATTCTTCAATCCTTCCAGGTCATCTTTCACAGTACCCAGCTGATTTGATACAGAGGTGGTAGATTGTGCAACCACTTGTGCTTTCAGAAGATTGTTCTCAGCCTGGGTTTCTTGTAACTTCCTTTGTAGATCAGCTAGCTGGTGCAACAAAGCAGTGTTTGTGTCAGTGTGTGCACTCACCTCAATTGCTCTCAGTGGTGTTTCACTCAACTCACGTGCTTCTGTTTCACTCGGTGTTTGATTCATATCTCTCACCACTAACTATCTGTCAAGATTCTCAGTAGATGTACCTGCAGGAAAAATCACCCTAGCCCCTTCAAGAGAGGTCAGTGGTGGTGCAATGGGAGTTCGCAATTCCCGATCCCTGATTGAGTCTGTCAAAATATTTGACATTGTATACTGAATTTCTTCAGGGACAGACTCATCAAGTTGCCTTTGACTTTCTCCAGTAAAAACTGCGAGTGAAAAATCCCATAGGGGAGCCAGAGATGTTCCCTCTGGGAGGGGAGAAAATGATTCTATTTGAGTTGGCAAAGAATCAGATTTTCCCTCAGATGCCTGTGAAGGCACTTCTACCGTAACTATGGTAGGCACTGTATCAAAATCAAAAGTAAAGTGCTCTCCTGACATGGTGTCCTGAGTGTCATCTAAATGGATATCTTCTCCCATTGTGAGTAATGGAAGTGTGCTTGACTCAGTACAAGATGCCATGGCCCTATGGCGAATTTCAATAGATTCATCCTGTTGAGAGGATGTCTCCAGAGACTGTGTAGTGGCCATATCAATGTCCATATCCTTTTGAGAGGATACAGGTGGGCTTACAGTTGTCTCCCTATAGGTTTTTCTTTTCTTTAAGGGGGGAGACAGAGCTGTGGGAACACTCATTTCAGGTATATCACTAACCTTTCTTGAACTGGTTTGTACATTAGGCTCAGATTGTGTTTCAGGAGTGTTTGACTCTCTGTTTGGCTCTATGACCTGGGTCAGAGACTGTGGTTCTACAATCTCTGGGTCAGCCCTAACAACCGCTTGGGTTTCAATTGAAGTACCAGAAGAAGAACCAAAGTTAGGAATAACTACCTGCAGTGGTACCGGATGTGGTTCGGGAACTTGTTCACCAAAGATAGGAAGATTAATGAATTGACTCATCAATGGTGAAACAAGAACAGGTATATTGAGGAATTTGGATGAGACGTCAAGTCTGGTGTAGAATTTGGTGTCTGTGGTTGGAGAGGTTTCAAATCTAGCTTCTCGAAACAGTTCTACCTGCTCAGCAGTGAGAAGATGATTAATGATAAGAGTTAGAAAGCGAGGGTACCAACACTTTACTTTCTCACCATTATCAGAATCTCTCCTAGAGTGAGCAAGCCTGTTGAGCAAAATGTTCCACAGAATCTCAGCAAAGTTCAATCTACGACCAAATACTATAGCATAGGCAATGTACTGATTAAGACTGGTAATGCAATGAAAGTTTGTTTTTGTGCAGTTACCAAATACCCTAGCTATAGTATCAAAGAACAGATCCCATTCCCTTACAATAAAAGTTTTTGACAATTTCACCATTTGAAAGGGACCCTGATAATGAATATTCACAAAGAACTGTGTTAACTCATCATCAGTGGGTAATGGATCAAACCTGTCCTTTGGAAAATGCAACACATCACAAAATAAATCAAAAGTAACTGTATATTGCTGGTTGAGAATATTGAAAGTAAAAGATTTTGAATCTCCAGCAATAACAGCACTTGAACATAAAAACCTCAATGGATCAATTTTAAGAAGTGCATTGGCACAAATAGCATGACTGACACAAGTATTGCTATTTAAAAATTGAATCAATGGTCTGAAACGTTCCACCTTACACCTAGCCGGATCAAAATACCCAACAAAATTATTTAAGACTAATTCAAAATTATTAGGATCCATTTTAAATAAAACACTAAAATTTTAATTAATTTAAATAAAAATAAAATTTTAGGGATTTTTAGAATTAATTAAAATTACTAAAATCCACAAAATTAAATATTATCAAAATTAATGAATTTTCAACTTTTAGATCCTAAAAATTCGAACTTAACTTTTTGAAATGCAAAAACTGAATTGGGTAAGTGATTCTTAAGAACACACACACAGTGAACACACAGTACTTTCCCTTAATCAAGAACACAATCACATTTAAAGGATTAACACTCAACAATCGAGAGAAAAAAAAAATGGGCAGAGTTTCGACTTATAGTGTTAATATACGAAAAAAAATTGAATGAGTGTATTGCTAAGTTAAAACTTGAGCAAAGAGCAAAAGTGATCAATGATTCTGGAAAAGCTTGAGAGAATTCGAAAGGGATAGTGAAAAATTAGAAAGAAAACTGATAAGGAAATGAGAAACTGTGCAGTGTGTAAGTCTGTGTATATATATATATATAAAAACTGTTCAAATTCAAAGAAAATAAACTGAAAAAAATAGAATACTGATCGAATTTTTTTTTTTTAAGATTGTACTGGGAAGACAATCGGGAAGACTTAGGATAGTCTTCCCGGTAGTCTTCCTAGTACAAACTAGAAAGTTTTCCGGAAAATAGAATAAAAGAAAAATCAGAAAACTAAAGTAATTATATTTAAGTCTTCCCGATAGTCTTCCTAGTTCAAAAACTGGGAAGACTTAGGAAAAGACTTAACAAATAGTAAAAATAAACAAAAATAAATTGGAAAATCCCTAGTTTTCCCGATAGTCTTCCTAGTGTAAAACTGGGAAGACTTAGGAAAATTCAGAATTTTAATTAAAATATTTACAGAAAATGCTGAAAAACTTAGAAAAATGCATGAAAAATATATAAAATTCTAGAAAAATTCACAGAAAATTCCATAAATCCTAGAAAAATATGCAGAATATTAGAAATGCATAAAATTAATATAAACTTGCAGAAAAATTCAAACAACAATATTTACAATCTGAAAAATATCTAAATAATTCTAAATAAATATATTTTCAATAAAAATACATTTCTCCACTTAAAAAATATGAGAAAAATATTTTTAAAGAAAATAAAATATTCAGAACCATTTAACTCAACAAGCATGCAATTATTAAATGAGAATTGGCAGAAAATATCAATAGATGACAAGAGAAAATGAATTTATTGAAAGAACAAACATGACAGAGACATTGTTAATCACTAAGACTGTTTAACATACCCAATTTACCAACTAACTTGATAAATGTGGATTCATCAACAGATTTAGTGAATATATCTGCAGTCTGTTCTTCTGTGGGTACAAAGTGTAACTCCACAGTTCCATTCATGACATGCTCTCTGATAAAATGATACCTGATATCAATGTGCTTCGTTCTCGAGTGCTGCACAGGGTTGTTGGAGATTGCTATGGCACTTGTATTATCACAAAATATGGGAATTTTGTCTAAGGCAAAACCATAGTCCTTTAATTGATTCCGTATCTATAAGATCTGAGCACAACAGCTTCCAGCAGCAATATATTCAGCTTCTGCTGTTGAATTGGAAACTGTTTGCTGTTTCTTGCTATACCAGGAAATCAACCTACCTCCTAGGAATTGACAACTCCCAGAGGTGCTTTTTCTATCCACAACACTACCTGCATAATCAGAATCTGTATATCCAACAAGATTAAAACCAGAATCTTTAGGGTACCAGATACCTAGATTAGGTGTACCCTTAAGATATCTCAAGATTCTTTTCACAGCAACGAGATGAACATCTCCAGGGTCCGCTTGGAACCTTGCACACAAGCATGTAGCATACATAATATCTGGTCTACTAGCAGTAAGATAGAGTAAGGAGCCAATCATACCTCTGTAGCTTGTAACATCTACCTTGATAGATTTGTCAGAAGCTCCAAGTTTGATTGCTGTTGAAGATGGAGTCCTTGCTGATGCTGAATCCTCCATGTGATACTTCTTGAGGAGTTCTTTGAGATACTTGGATTGACAAATAAATATACCATTTGACCTTTGACTTACTTGTAATCCAAGAAAGAACTTCAGCTCACCCATCATACTCATTTCAAACTTACTCTGCATTAGCTCAGCAAATCTCTTACAGAGATTATCATTAGTAGACCCAAATATGATGTCATCCACATAGACTTGGACTAATATCATATCACTTTTGTGTTTCTTTGAAAAAAGAGTTTTGTCTATGATACCTCTAACAAAACCATTTTCTAAAAGAAAACCAGAGAGAGTGTCATACCATTTTCTTGGGGCTTGTTTGAGACCATAGATAGCCTTGAAGAGAAAGTACACAAAGTCCAGCAGCTCCTGATTTTCAAAGCCAGGGGCTGTTCCACATACACTTCTTCATCAAGTTCACCATTCAGGAATGCACTCTTAACATCCATTTGATAGACTTTAAAATTGGAGTAAGCAGCAAATGCTAAGAACATCCTGATGGCCTCAAGTCTAGCCACTGGTGCATAGGTTTGATCATAATCAATGCCTTCAGCTTGAGAATACCCTTGTGCAACCAGTCTTGCCTTGTTCCTTGTAACAATGCCATCCTCATCTAGCTTGTTCCTGTATACCCATCTTGTACCAACTACTTTCTTGTTCTTTGGCCTGGGTACCAGATTCCAGACTTGCTGTTGTTCAAATTGATTGAGTTCATCTTGCATAGCAATCACCCAATCTGGATCAGTCAGTGCTTCCTCAGTTTTCTTTGGCTCCATTTTAGATAGAAATGCTGAGAAAAGACATTCATTCTGAGAAGCTCTTCTAGTTTTAACTCCAACATCTGGATCACCAATGATCAGCTCAAAAGGATGAGCTCTATTCCAAACAGTCTGTCTTGGAAGATTTGATCTTGATGATTCGCCTTGAAATTCACTTTGATGTTGTGAGTGACTAGTTGATCCTTCATTTGCTCCCCCTGAGTTGTTGCCTGTTTGCCTTGATGATTCTTCTCCAGTGTTGGTGGTATCTCCATTGTTACCAGTGTTTCCACCACCATCACCATGATCATTATCATCATTGTTATTATCATCACCAGCAATAACTTCAGGTGGGTCTTCATCATCTGATTCTGAGTCTGGCAAGTTATCAAACTTCAGCTTTTCAGATGAGTCTTCTTTTTGGATACTGGGGAACTTAGTGTCATCAAAAGTAACATTGACACTTTCCTTTACTGTGTGACTGCCAACCACGTAGACCCTGTAAGACCTTCTGGAATATCCAACAAAAATAGCTTCTTGTGCCTTTGCATCAAACTTGCCACGTTTAACATTGTCATATATAAGCACAAAGCATTTTGCTCCAAATACATGAAAGTACTTGACAGTTGGTTTCTTGTTGTTCATGATCTCATACGGAGTCTTCATTAAGTCCTTGTTGACTAACGTTCGATTCTGAGTATAACAAGCTGTATTCGCTGCTTCAGCCCAAAAGTACGTTGGAAGTTTGGACTCACTTAGCATAGTCCTACCTGCTTCAATCAATGTACGATTCTTTCTTTCCACTACTCCATTTTGTTGAGGAGTTCTAGGGGCAGAATACTGTCTTGTTATTCCTTTATCAGCACAAAAGTCATTTAGAATGGCATTCTTGAATTCAGTACCATTATCTGACCTTATGGCTCTAACAGGGAATCTAGAATCCAGCTCAATCAACTTCACATGGCCAATCACCAGGAATGGGGTCTCATCCTTGGAATGAAGGAATAAAACCCATGTGTATTTTGAATAGTCATCAACAATCACAAGTGCATATTGTTTCTTTGACATGGACATCACATTAACTGGACCAAACAAATCCATGTGCAGTAGCTGAAGAGGTTCAGTTATTGAAGATGTATCAGTGCCCTTGTGAGAAGCTTTCTTTGACTTTCCTTTCTGGCATGCCTCACACAGTCCTTCCTGTGTAAATTCCATTTGAGGCAAACCTCTAACTAATTCCCTCTTGACTAAAGAGTTCATAGTTTTGAAGTTAAGGTGAGACATCTTCTTGTGCCATAGCCAACTATCATCTGATGAAGCTTTAGCATAAAAACAATTAACTTCATCTTTGAATCCCGAGTTCAGATCAGCTATGAACAAGTCACCTTTCCTTACTCCTTGAAGAGCAGGCTTTCCATTCTTCTTGTGAGTGATCTGACACTTCTCTCTTTCAAAGGAAATAGCATATCCTCTATCACAGAACTGACTGATGCTGAGAAGATTGAACGTCAGACCTTCCACAAATGAAACATCTTCAATGATAACATTTCCGTACTTCAAACAGCCATATCCTTTCGTAATACCCTTGCTGTTATCTCCAAAGGTAACTACTGGGCCAGCTTTCACAACCACATCTGATAGCAGGGCTCTATCTCCGGTCATATGCCTTGAACAGCCACTGTCCAGAATCCACATAACTCGGTTTACCTGTTTAACTCCCTGCAATATCAGATTGATTAGTCCTTCTTCGGAGCCCAAAATTGATTGGGTCCGGCATACTTAAAAAACTGGCCTTTGTCAGGCAAAACAACATTTCTAACTAAAACTACTTCAACCTCTTTCACATAAGAGCGTTTCCATTTATAGCCAGCCTTAACACATTTCTGAGTAGGCTTAGGGATAAATGAATCCACTTTAATATTAGGAGGATTAGCAGTCTTAGCTTTAACATGCTTCTTACTATTAACATGTTGACGTGGAGAAGTCTTATCACTAGATACATGCTTACTATTAAAATAAGCATACATAACATTGAAAGCACAAGACATGCAATTATCCACACCACATGCTTTATGAGAAGAATTAATAATAGGCATGTTAGAACAATTGTTTTGATCCAACTTATGGATATCTGATTTAGTCTTTTTAGTTGTAGCAACTTTGACTAGAATATCAGATATGCACTTTTTGGATTGCTCAGCTTCTAAAGCAACATCTTCTTCATGAATCTCCTCAGCAATAATGATAGAGTATTCATTCATAGGCTCTGCCTCAGACTCCTTACAGAAGGGTGTTTTAATACCCTTAAGTATATATGGAACAGCCTTCCCTTCAGATTTGAAGTTACAAGGGGAATTAATTCCAAGAAGTCCAATAGCCTCATTATAATCATACCCTATACTGACATGATTACCAACAGCTTGCTTATTCAGAATTTCTTTAGCAGTCTTACAAGAACTGAAATAAGCATTAGCTTTGGTCTTAAGCTCACTAATCTGATCTTTGAGAATGGTTTCCAGTTGAATATAACATTTAACCCTATTCTCAAGAAAAGCAATTTTCTCAGTAAGTTCATCCTGATTAACATGCACAAGTTTCAATTCTTTTAATTCCTTTTCAAGATTTGTGTTTAAAAGATTTATTCTATCATTTTCAGTGCGTGCACAACTTATGGTGCCACCAAGATGATAAATCATTTCAGCGTCAGTAAAGGTTACCTCTGACATGTATCTGGATGAAGTGCTTTCCTCTTTAGCCATTAAAGCAAGGTTCCCAATCTCACCTGCTTCTTCATCACTGTCAGTGTCATCCCAACTCTTTCCCTCAGCAACATAGGCCTTCCCAATCTTGTTCTTCTTGCTAGAATCAAATGTGTTTCTAGTCACTTGCTTTGGCTTTCTGCACTCAGTAGCAAAGTGACCCAACTCATTACAATTGTAGCATCTGATTATACTCCTGTCCACAGTTCCAGTTTTGTAGCCACCCCTTGTGCCACTTGAAGATGAAGATCCACCTCTCTGAAATCTGGGTCTGAACTTAAGATTGGGATTCCTCTTGAATCTAAACTTCCCAAATTTCCTGACTATCAAAGCCAAGTCACCATCCTCCAGCTGATCAAGTTCTTCTAAAGAATAGAAGTCACCACCAGATTGATCAATGGATGTTAATCCATATTCAGCATCAATAACATTCATGTGAGAACTAGAAGGTTGAACAGCCTTCACTTCCAGTCTCTGTGGGACTTCAGCAGCCAATGCAGTAGAGGTACCAACAATTTTCCCAGTTCCATACAGCTCCCTTTGTTGAATCTGCTCCAGCTCATAGGTCTTCAGCACACCATACAATCTCTCCAAAGCAATCTCATTCATATCTCTTGCTTCTCTAATGGCAGATATTTTGTGCTCCAAATGAGGTGGTAGGGTAAGAAGGAACTTCTTGTTAATCTCCTTGTTGGTGTAGTGCTTCCCATTGAGATTCAGATCATTGATTAATTTGTTGTATCTTTCAAAAACCTGAGAGATACCTTCACCAGGGTTTGATCTGAAATGCTAATATTGTGAAGTGAGAATTTCCAGCATATTCTCCCTAACTTCTTCTGTCCCCTCATTGATTATCTCTATGGTTCCCCAAATATGTTTGGCAGTTTCACAATTTAGGACATGATTATGCATGATAGGATCAAGACTCTCAATAAGGATCAACTGAAGACAGGAATCCAAGGTAACATCCTCTTTCTCATCAGGAGTGTATTCCTTGGGATCTTTAGGGTACATTCTAGCAGCCCTAGTCACAACATTATTCTCAACAACTTCAGGATCAATAATCATAGGGAGTTTGGGACCACTCTTCAGCACATCCAAGTATTTAGGATTTGCAACCTTAAGAAACAGGAGCATTTTCTTCTTCCACATTGGATAATGCTCCTTGCTGAATATTGGGATTTTAACTGTCCCCACTTTCTGTGCAGTAGACATCTTTTGAGATTTTTAGAAAAAAAATAAAAAAATCAGAGTTAAGAAAAAAATCTCAAACAATTGGATCTTTGATTAGTATATCAATCAAAAGGCTCTGATGCCAATTGTTAGGTCCTGATAAGTTTGTAGAAGGGGGGTTGAATACAAACTATACCGTTTTATCGAATTTGTCCTTTAAATGATTTAACTGTTTAGAACAAATTAATGCGGAATAAAAACTGAAACAATATTCAAGTTAAATAGAAACTCTATTAAACTTGAGAGGTGTTACAATTTTGATCACTGATTACAAAGAACTTAATAAAACAAATCTAGAATAAATTCGACATGAATTTATCTATTTTTGTAATAAAAAGGATCGAATACTAAAAAGTAGTTCGATATAAAATCTAGGGATTATGATCCGCTAGAAAGCTAAAGCAGTACAAGAGAATCAGTTCCTATGAATTAAATGTTATGAACCAAACAAGAATTAATTCTCCTGAAGAAATTAATGCCTTTGCTGTTGAAGAGAAGTAAAGACAGAGAGAATGAAAAGTATTTGTTGCTGTGCCTTTTTGCTTCTTTTGAATGTAATGATCTGTATGTCTTTAAGTCCACTGCCTTTCCTTTTATATATAACAAACTGCATTCATTTTAATCCCACGTGCAAGCCACTTCAGAAAATGACTTAGGAAGACTATCATGAAAACAATCCAATTACCCTTGGAAGACTTTCGGGAAGACAATCGGGAAGACAGTGGTTTGGCCTAGGAAGACAATCGGGAAGACAGCCTTGGTAGTCTTCCTAGTTCAAAGAACTAAGTCTTCCTAGTTCAATCCTAAGTCTTCCTAGTTCAAATATATTCTAATTTAAATAATTAACTAAATAAATTATGTATTAAATTAATTCTTTGCAGAATTAATTTAATAAATAATATACTTAATAATATTAATTATTTATAAGAGAATAAATAGAATTAGTTGACTTCTCAATTAATTCCAGAATCACTTAAAACTTAGATAAATAACAAACAAAATAGTACGTTGACACTCGATGCACTGTCTGGTTCATGAGTGACTAACGACAATGTCTGTTCTTTATCTGTTTGACTTTAAGCAGTGATTCACTTCCTTCTCATTCAAGAACTCCGTAATCAGTATCTTTTTCTGTCACCACTTGAAATATCTGTCACTTTAATAAATCCACTGAGCTTGAATACTTCATTGAGGCTTGATCAATAAATTGAGCTTCTTTCAATGTAGAATAACTTCAAGTCTGTAGATGACTTTAATCTTCATTCTTTGACAGATATAACCTTCTGAGATTCCTGTGACATCTAATTTTTATTATTTACTTATTACATCTTAATTAAAGTTGAGTAGAATCCTCGGTGTTTACAAATAGGCCTGGACATATGCCTTTCACCTATCAGGTATTGGGTTGAAGGGGTGGATTGTTGGGTTTTAACCCAATATGATGGTATGGGATTTGGTGATCCGTGACATATATGGGTTGGGTAATAATTGTATGGGTAGACAATTATTATATATGGTATGTCTTGTCACTATGTTGGGTAATTAGACATCAAGAATTGGAAGACTTGTATAACAAGTATGGGAAGACTTATTTTGACAACCCGGGTTAAATCCCGAGTCTTTTTCGAAAACCGGGTCAATTCCCGATTCCGAGTCCGAAATAAGCCGAAGCCTACTGGCCCAAACGCAGCCAACTTGGGTAACAACTAGCCCACCAAAGGCCCCCAAAAGATCATGATTTGTTGGTGTTAATTAGTAGTAGTACTTTGCTTTATAAACTGAACAGAAGTCTCATATCTACTCGATGTGGGACTGGGGTGTTACACTTATAGAACAAGTATGGTAAGTCTTGGTGACTAAGTTTTGGATGGCTATATATATATAGGCTAGTGATCAAATACAAACCTTTTTTAAAATACAAACTAAGAACCAATTTAAGCCCTTAGATTAATCTAATCTAATGGCCCCCCTATATACACAACACACAACTAAAATACACCCTCCCACACTCAATCACACCTATTCCCCTTCGTTTTTAATTTGACTTTTCCCGTCAATCGGAGAGCTTTTTTTGAAATCCGACTTCACCATATTTTTCTCCATCTCCCAACGATCGATTTGCATACCATATGTGCTATGTTACGACGCGATTTGAAAAAAAATTATTTAGTTTGTAGGTTTGCAGTCTAAGAGTGGTTTGTAGTAGAATAGCCCTATATATATATATATATATACACTTACATAGTCATAATATTGTATTTGAAAAAGTGAATATATATATATATATATATATATATAATATACACTTACATGGTCATAATATTGTATTTGAAAAAGTGAATGCTTAAGCGATGTAATCGTCTTAGGTATTGTTTGGAAGATGTCTGAGCATTGTTTGACAAGTATTAGTTGAGACACCATTGAGGTTTTATTGTTTTGATTGTATTGTTGATAACCGTTTTGATTAATAATACAAGTTGGGAAGTGGGTGTTTTTACTTTAAATATATGTTGTGTCTGTTACTTGTCAACTAATCAATTGATTGTGTGTATGTTCTGCTTTGATGTATTGTGAATCTCGAAATTTGTGTAATTTCTTACTCTAACATTGCACCTATGCTTAGCATGGGTCACTTGAATTTACTCTTTTGAGAATTAGGATCGTAATGAATTATCTCCATTTATTTATAAATTTAAATGGTTAGAAAAAGTATAAAAAAAGGTGATTGTTATCGAATGTCATTTTGTGCTTATGGTCCCTAGTCTATTTGCTTATTCAACAAATTAGAAAAGCTTCTTGATTCCCGTTTACTAGGGTTTTATAAAGTAGACACACAAGATGCCGGTTCTTTTAGCGTAAGAGATGTGTTTAGTTTACTTTAATACTCTCATATGAAGAAGAATCTTGAGGCAACTACATGATGAGCACATGAGAGTACCGATGCTCGCTTTTTGGACCTGAAAAAGCGAGCAAGTGTAATGCAAGGCGTAAAAAGAATTAATCATTATACTCGTTTTCTATTAAAGTAATTATTGGTATCAAAATTAAATTTTAATTTCAATTTTAGTTATATTTTGTAATTAAATGAATTTAAATTAAAATAAAATTTTAAATTATTTATAAGGACTGACCTAATTTATTTTTTAAGATGCTACCAGGCAGATTATGTTCATGTTCTTCCCTAACACTAGCAAGATTTTTAAAATGTTACAAAAGTAAGCATGCGTCTATGTTAATACTCCCCCCGTTCCACTTAATTGTATAGATCGGGGAACGAAGATTTGACACGCATTTTAAGACTCCTATAAAATATATTTTCATAAATATTTTTTTCTTTTGTTTAAAAATTTAACATTTAAATTTTTATTTAAAGAAACAATAATTTAAAAATAAGTTATAGAACTATACTTTATATACATCTTAAAATATGTGATAAATAATTTTAAAAAAAAAGATTATATTAAAATGAGCAAGACAGAAGGACTACGCAGCTTCACTGGTTCCAAAAACAAAAAGTGAGAGTAGTAGCACTAGTAGCGTGATGAGCCATAGGACTGAAAGCAGTCCAGTCCCTCAGTCACTCCCCAAGAAAAGCGATCGCTAGTCAGAACTCAACACAAGTTCCAACCTCACTCTTTCAGTACTCCTTATAACTTGCAGACTTACCGTACACCCCACTCTGATAAATATAGCTAGCACCTAATCGGTCATCTTCTATCATGGAAGCGTAAAAATATGTACTACCAGTCTACTAGTAGCATTTTATTCTGCTAAAAATTTGAAAAACCCCGCTGTAGTGACGAACCTACACCGAGTGGTCTGGATCCTCCCTAAAATTTTAAAGATAAGTTACTCATGTCAAATTTTTTTAAGTAATGCTAGGAAATTATAAAATATAGGCATAAAAATTTTCAGAATAACATGACGATAATGATATGACAAAATTATAAATTTTAATTGGTGAAGTTATTATAAATGCACGAAGTCCGTTTTATTTATTATTTATATTTATACTATTATATAATAGACGAAACATTAAAAGTTTGATCGGTCGGTATATTACGTTGTGATTTTACTTAATTGCCCTTTCTTAAATTCGTGTTTTTACTTAATTAACCTTACTTATTCATAGAAATATATTATTAAATAATAATATTACCTATTTATAATCAATTACCTTTTTCACCTAAAATACATTATTTTTTTTATTTTTTCTAACAAATTCCCCTAATTTTTCAAATATATCACGTGCAATTACCTTTTTTAACTAAAACATGTTAGCTTTTCTATTTTTCCTTACTAAAACCCCACATTTTTCAAAAATATCACGACAAACCTTTAGTTATTTATTTTTAAACCTAATATTATAATTATTTTTTTAAAAGTTTATTTATTTTAACATGCCTACTTATTTTTCTTAACAAATGCAATTACTAAAAATATTAAAATATAAATAATCAAATACTTATTTATAACCAATTACCTTTTCAACTAAAACACGTTATAGATTTTTTCTAACAAAGTCCCTCATTTTCTAAATATATCACGGGAAATTGCATTTTTCAATTTATTTTTTCTATTTTTTCTCACTAAAATCCATTCTTTTTCTAAAAATATCACGAACAAATCCTTTACTTATTTATTTTAAAACATATTTAAATAATTTAAATTATTAAATTTTAAAACCTCATTTCCAAAAATATCACGAGCATTTACCTTTTTAAACTAAATATATGTTACATTTTTTTATTTTTCCATACTAAAACCCCTCTTTTTCCAAAAATATAACAAGCAAACCCCTACTTATTTATTTTAAAATTTGTTTTAATGTTTTTAATTAATTAAAAGTGTTTAGTTATTTTTACATGCCTACTTAATTTTTTAACAAATACAATTAAAAAAATAATAATAAAATAACAATTAACAATCTCTGCATCGCACGGGTTTTAATCTAGTACTCAATCAAAAGAGGACATGTATATTTTGATAACTTTTATGGGGATATTTTATCATTCTCTAGCATTTTTTTTTTTGTAAAACACAAGTTGGTCCAATAAATCTTGATTCCTTTGTTATTATGATGACCGGAAAATATCAAAAAAATTAATTTTCCAAAATAAAAAGATTACCAAAATGTTACATTTTTCTTACAATCATTCTACAATTTAAATTCTTGAATTACTTCTTCTTTTTTTTTTTTTAATTTCTTTCGGCCACATTGTTAAGTGGGTGACTAAAATGACATTGGATGCTTTTGTGCCATGTATTACAGATTGCAACTTAACAAGTGCCCTTTCTCCTTTTCCATAAGCTAGCTTTTGAACTTGCCGTTGGATGCTTTCTTGTGTTTGTATCTGACACCAACATCTTCTGAAAAGTAAGTTCGGTAAAAATGCACCAAGCCCATAATAATATGAGGCGTTGATATATTATCATATTTATTTATTTTCAGTTCTCAAATTAAAATAAAAAAATCATGTATTCAACAATACTGGAATTAATGGATGAAATTAAAGGAAAGTAATGGGAGTTGGAAGGAAGATTTGAGAAAAAAATGAGATAATGCAAAATTGTTATGATAAGAATTATGAAGAAAATGAATGAGTTGAAGAATGAAACATTCCTTCTCAAAGTGGAGTTTTTGAATTATAATATATAGGTGATTAAGAATGTAATGAGTTAAAGAATGAAAATTGCGAGTATTTCACTATTTTACACTTTAAATCTCATTACATTCCATTTCACTCCAATCATCTCAACCAAACACAACATTAAGGTTTTTAAGGTTTTTATAATGGTTTCGCTAAGAACGCTTTTTGTAAGTTAAATTTTACTATTTAACTAAATTATATTTTAAGTACACTCTATATACAGTATTTAACTTACAAAAAGTGCTCTTAACCAAATCATCATAAAAAAAAGTGCTCCTTGTGGAACCTTCATAAAAAAAAATGTTCTTAGCGAAATCATTATAAAAAGTTAAATATGTTAAATGATAAAAATGTAAAGATCATTAGATAACGTGATTTAACATACCTAAATCACAAAAATTACTTTTCATATAGGTAAATATATAAAATATGAATTTAATCAAAAATATCACTTACATCAAGCTTGGGATTAAAATTTAATATTACAATTTAAAAAGAAAATTTACTCCACTAAATGAGTTACAAAACTGAATTTTGATACAAATCCTAACGTGAGATCGAGAACTTCCGGCAATGGTTGATGATCACTTGTCCGTTATAAAGATTAGAGAAATTATCAAAAATACTATTTTTTTAAGTTTATTTTTGTAATTTTATCATTTTTTAAAAATATTTGTAAAAATACGGTATGCAACTAGATGCAACCGGATGTAACCTAAAAATATTTACAAAAATACGATCCGCAACCAAAGAAACCAGATTCAACAAAAGCAACCAGATGCAACTTTTTAAAAAATTATTTGAAATCAACTGAGAATTCTAAAAATTTGTTAGTAAAAGGGGGTGAATGAAGATAAATATAAATAAAGCTTGCAATCTCAAGTTTCATCCCCTCACCTTTCATCTATACATACATATATAGATACGTGCGTAATTGACCGTTCATAAAGATTTTCATCTAAATTAAATCAACAATTGGGGTTAAGTTTCCGATTAATAAATAAGGCCCCGCAGGGGCACTAACTTATGCAACTAAAGATAATTTCAATTATTAAATTTTAATAAGTTGCATCTGTGATTGATTTTGGTTGATGTAGTTCCAAATATGGTCGTAAGAAGTTGCACCGTATTTTTACAAAAAATTTCAAAAAGTTGGTATTTTTGCGAATATGTTGGTATTTTTTTTGCAAAATATTCAAAAAAATATAGTACTTTTGCTAAAAAAAAATTATAGGATTGGATATTTATGAAAAAAACACTAAAGATTAACTGTCGAGAAAGTATTGTTTGTATTGTTCAAAATAAGTTGCAGAAATTAAAAATTGAAATTAATTAGTTAATTTAGGATTCATGATGAATTGGGGATTAAGTGAACGTCTCGGATAAACCAAGTTAGTTTTGAATCAATAAAAAAAATTTAGATTATCGATAAAATTAGCGTAAAAGTCCGTGCGGCTTGTTTATACACTAAAAAATAAATTCGTACTAATATATACACATATTAAAATAATTTTGTAAATATAGTAAACGATAGTATTTTGAATTTATATTTTATATGCATAGTATTTTTATATATATTTTCTAGTTGCGTAAGATTTCATAAAATTTGGATAAATTTCTATAAGATAAATATCAAATGATTGTTATTAGTCTTCAAAATATTAGTTTAGTTTTGAATGTCGTGAAGTGAATTTTATCAAATTTAAAAGTTTAAGATAATAATGTAAATGATTATTTTATTAGAGTTCTTCGTATATAAAATGAATGTATGTAAACTCATGTGTTGTTAACGAAATAACAGTATATTTGTAATATAATATTGGTCACAAATGTACGAATATAATTTAAATACATCATAAACTTTCTTACTTTTAATTTTGTGTATAAGACATATGTAAAGTTATATAATTTTAATGAAATAAAAGTATATTTATAAAATATAAAATTGGTCATTCATGTAAGACTATACAATGAACACAATATAAAAATCTTTTCATTTTTTGTAAAAGTCAATCTTGAACTTGTCTTACTATTTCCTTCATATGTACTCCCTCTGTCCCCCTCATTTCTTTACACTTTCCTTTTTGGTACGTCCCTCTCATTTCTTTACATACCAAAAATAGTAACATTTTATAATATAAAATTCAATCACATTCACTACTTTCCTCTACTATATCTACTTTATACCCAATTTATACATTAAATATTGATTGGTCCCACTACTTTACTCATTTTTCTTACCTTTCTCTATTAATTTACATATTTTCTTAACCTCCGTGTCGTCCCCTCAATGTAAAGAATCGAGGGGGACGGAGGGAGTATATATATTTTTACACTTTTAAACTGAATTGTCTGTTTTTAGTCTATTATTAATTATAAAATATCTAAGATCGTAGTTTAAAAATTACCAAATTGAAAATTTTTATATATGCAATTTAGAATCATTTTTTTAACACAATCATAAAATTGTATCCCATGCGATTTTAATATTTGAATTATAATTGATCTTGTGTTTGATCTTATATGAATCATAATATACCTAAATAATTTAACATCCGTGTAGAGTAATTATTAAGTAATTTAATAATCTATTTGTCAAGACTCGGTTGTATTTATACGTATAATATATGTTCTAAATGTTTGAGATTAACCGCTAGATGGTGACTAATCAATCTGAATATGTTAAAATCGGATCAGAAAATCAATTTTTATAAAAATCGATTTAGAAATCATGTAATTTGGATTAACTGGGCACAAATTGGTTTAATCAGTCGAAAATTGGCTTACGCACCCGATTAAACCGAACAAAATCAACCCAGCCCCTTTTTCGACCAAACAAGCCGACAAAAAAAATCTGATACTTAATTGGGTCTAAAAATATTTCAGACCGATTTAAATTGGTTGCATATCAATTTTATATATTCGACCAACCCAACCCAACCCTATTTAAATTAGAATTTTTTTTGATAATTTAAATATATAATAATTTAGATATATATATATATATGTCTAAATTATTATATATAAGTATACATTTTATAATACAGTATATCATCTTATTTATAGATGTGTGCTTACATTTTGTGTTTATACACTTACGATATAATGTACATAACTAAAATTATAAGGTTAATCAAATTAAAATATTAGCACTAAAATTTTAAGTTATACGTATTTTAGCTTTACTTGAATTTTTGCAATGTGCATATTGCGTAATATTTATTTTTTATAAAAATTATTTAACATATTCAAACCGATCCAACCCGGCACAAACCGATAAGTAAGGTTGGGTCATGAATTATTATTTTGTGAGTTGGATTTAAAAATTTAAACTTACTTAATTGGATTGAGTTGCAAAAATGCTTACAGCCCCGACAACCTAACCTGACCCATGAACACCCCTAACTATGATTCCCATTTTTTATAATCCCTTGTATAATTTTAAAATATATAAGTTACGTATAATAGGTTACTTATTTTAGATTAAATTTTAATATTAAATTTATATATCAATACTTGAATAATTCATATAAAGCTAATAAGTGACATAGTATTATATAAAAATATAAATCGTATAACAATTAACCTTTAATCAAAAAAATTAAAGGTGTAATTATAAAATTCGTAAAGAAAATCGAATACATAATTATATATTAAAACTAAGAAAACTTAAAAAAAAATTGAGCTGTATAAATAATATAAACTAACAATTTTTTATTAAAAAATTTAAAATTAAAAAAATTGGATAAACATGTTATATAAATAATATAAATAAACATATTATTTACTCAAAATTTGAAATAATAAAAGATAATATGATGAGCGAATATTATTTATCTAATAATAATTTGAAAATAAACTCAAAACTCAATGTAGCACACTCGATTATGAATGAAATTATTACTAGGAGACCAACGTTACAATTCTTGATGTTTATGCACAAATTTGAGCTTTTCTATCTTCATTAATAAAGGGTGACATGTTTGTAATTTTAAAAATACAAGGATAAAATTGTAATTTCATAAACATTTTTTGTCTGTTTTTGCCTTTGATCCGCTTTTAATATATAGAAGTAGATTTCTAAAAAATTGGTTATGTACGTAAATTATACATTGAGACTGTCTTGCTCTTTTTTCCCATGAATATATATTTTCATATTTATATAATTTTAATTTTAGCTATCTATTTTAAGTCTATTATCAGTACACACATTATCTAACAACCTAGTTCAGAAATTAAGTAAATTTAAACATATTTTATATTATAATGTAGAATTATTTTTTTAACTCAACTTTACATTTTATATATCTGAAAATTATATAATGCAATTATATCCACACGTAAATGAATATAATTCTTTCTTAAAATATTATCCTATTATTATCCAATAATCTAATATATACATAGACGAATGTTAACAAATTCATATTTTTTCAACTTGAATTTGGTTATATTTATGAATAATTTAGATTTTTTTTATAAGAAATATAAACCAACAATATATTTACTAAAAAGTAACGTAAAAAGGAGAAAACAAGATTATAAGAGAATATGTGGCTTATCTAATAAGATTTTTAAAGTTAACTCAAAAATTGATATAACACAAAACAATGGTTATGATACTTTATTTGTAAGTAAAAGGTTTGTGTTTCAATCTTGAAAGCAATAAAATTTCATATTATTTTCGAATAAATTATAGAGGGATGACATTTTTGTAATTATATGATAAATAAGGGTAAAATTATAATTTCACAGTCATTTTATTGATATATTTTGTCCTTATTTGACTTTTAATATATAAAAGTAGAAGTAGATATTTCAAAAGAATTAATCGGGAAATTTTCGAAAATGGGTGCAGTAATTTTAAAGGGAAAATAGATTGTTTTGTCACTAAAGTATATGGTCTTTTAGAAACTTACCACCGAACAATAATTTTACTCAAAATTATCACTAACGTTACAGACGTTTGTGATTTTTGCCATTCCATTAAATTTAACATTTAAATTTTAAAAAGGGAAAATAGATTGTTTTGTCACTAAAGTATATGGTCTTTTAGAAACTTACCACCGAACAATAATTTTACTCAAAATTATCACTAACGTTACAGACGTTTGTGATTTTTGCCATTCCATTAAATTTAACATTTAAATTTTAAAAAAATAATGAAAAAATAGATGTTTTTACCACTGAACTCTTGTGTCTATTAGAAAGTAACCAATGGACATTTAAATAATTAAATATAGGCACTAACGTTACATGTATTATTGTTTTTAATCATTCCGTTAAATATAAATGAAATCTCAGTTAAAATAACATTGATTTGGACTTAATCTTCCACATAATATTTTCCAAATAATTATTTTTCCCCAATTTGGTATTGTAAAATTTTCAAGATAAATTTTTTTGATTTAGAATCTAATATTTTAATTCAAAATATCTAGATATTGATTGAAAAGAATAAATTAGATATCTATTCTTTTTTTTTTGTGGTCAAATTTGGTTTATAAAATCTTAAAAATCAATGATACGAATCTAAAACATTTATACATATATATAATAATATTATGTTTTTAATAAAAATATATAATTTCATTAATCTTTTGTTTAATATGATAAGTTTTAAACGAATATTATTAACAAGATAAATGATTTCAATATTATTGAGTTGATTTATGAAAAGATAATAAAATTTATGCAATAATATCTCTCTATTCATGTTTAGTAGCTAATTTTTAATAATTATGCAATAATATCTGTCTATTCATCATATTAATAATACTAGCTTAAAACCCGTGCGATGCACGGATTGTTAATTGTTATATTATTATTATTTTTTTAAATTTTATTAATTGTAATTGTGTAAAAAATAAGTAGGCATGTTAAAATAGGTAAACACTTTTAATTAATTAAAAACATTAAAACAAATTTTAAAATAAATACGTATGGGTTTGCCCGTTATATTTTTTGAAAATGAGGGGTTTTATTAAAAAAAATAAAAAATGTAACATCTATTTAGTTTAAAAAGGTAAATGCCCGTGATATTTTTGGAAAATAAGGTTTTAAAATTTAATAATTAAAAGTATTTAAATATGTTTTAAAATAAATAAGTAAAGAGTTTTCTGTGATATTTTTGAAAAAAGAATGAATTTTAGTGAGAAAAATTAAATTGTAAAAGATAATTTCATGTGATATATTTAGAAAAGGTGATATTTTGTTAGAAAAAATATATAGTGTGTTTTAACTGAAAATGTAATTGATTATAGATAGGTATTTGATTATTTATATTTTAATATTTTTAGTAATTGCATTTGTTAAGAAAAATAAGTAGACATATTAAAATAGGTAAACTTTTAAAAATAATTATAATATTAAAATATGTTTAAAAATAAATAACTAAATATTTGTCCGTGATATTTTTGGAAAATGAGAAGTTTTAGTAAGGAAAAATAGAAAAACTGACATGTTTTAGTTAAAAAAGATAATTGTCCGTGATATATTTAGGTAAAAAAGGTAATTGGTTATAAATAGGTAATATTATTTTTTAATAATATATTTCTATAAATAAATAAGGTTAATTAAGTAAAAACATGAAGTACAGTTAATTAAGGGCAATTAAGTAAAATCACAATGTACCATACCGACCAACCAAAGTAAGGTTAATTAAGTAAAATCACAACGTAGCATACCGACCAACCAAACTTTTAATGTTTCGTCTATTATATAATAGTATTGATTTCAACGACACATTAACAGAATGACTAGAAACAAAAACTAATGTAAGGTTAATGGTTAAAATTAATTATTTGATAGTTCAATTATTACTTTATAAAAAAACTCAATAGTTGAGTGATAAAAAAATCTATTTTCCCTTACTAAATTTAACGGAATGACAAAAATCACAAACGTCTGTAACATTAGTGATAATTTTGAGTAAAATTATTGTTCGGTGGTAAGTTTCTAAAAGACCATATACTTTAGTGACAAAACAATCTATTTTCCCAATTTTAAATAATGCAAAAGTAAAATGTAGTGCATTAAATTTACAAAACATGGGGTCCAGTGAAAAACCAATGATGAGTGATTCAAAAAAAGCAGGTGCAGACTTGCAGGTTAGCTAAGCATAGTGATAAACCTACACACACCATTCTTGTACTTGCAGCTTCTTGTACGATAGTATTTATTGTCCAGTGTTGTAGATAAAAAGCAGGGCCAGCCTCCTTTGGTAAAATCATCCCCTCCCTGGCCTCCTGTGTGTAATGTAAGTTATTCTTCATTTCTCCTGTGTAATCTTTTTACTAAAACAGTATTCCACTAAATGCTTTCTCACTATTTTACTCTCAGTCTCCAACCACTTCCATCTTCCAACCCACTTTAGCTACTTGTCTTCACTCCTTTCATACATCATTGTTATACACATCACTTAACTTACACACACACACACACAACTGTTTTCTGCAAAATCCAAACTCGTGCATCTTCTTCAAGTCTGTAAGTAACCACTTGATTTCCCACAGTTGTTCTATGTAATGTTTGTCTGCTTTTCTACATGTCACTTGTTACAATATTTTTTTTATCTTTTTTGTCTTCAACTGTAAAATTTTCGTACTTATAATTAGTTAGTTTAAGATTCTTGCACCTAATTTCAAGATTTTTGTTTTTGTGTTGTTTCTTTTAACACCTACAAACTCTCATGGTGTTGTATTTGTTTATTTGTACTTATGCTGACTTTCTGACTTTCAAGATTCATTAACACATGTGTTATGTTTGTAGGGTATGTTCATCATTCTTAACTTCATTTATGAAACTTTGGGAAATGAAGTTCTCAAGTGTTTTCCTTTTAATGTCTTTTACATGGGTTTTCTTTTTCTCAACTACCCATCAATTACAAATCTATGAAACCCAACTTCTTCTTCAGCTCAGGAAGCATTTAGAATACCCAGTTCAGTTGCAATCTTGGGACAATTATAATGCTGATATGTGTAACTTGCCTTCAACTTTACATATGAGCATCAAATGCCAGAACAATTCTGTATCTGAGCTCAAAATCATGGGAGATAAGCTTGCTAAGGTCAGTGAATTCCATGGCTTTGCTATTCCAAATCAAACGTTATCGCGGAGTTTTTCCATTGATTCTTTTGTAACTACATTGGCAAGGTTAAGTAACTTGAGGTTTTTGAGTTTAGTGTCTTTGGGAATTTGGGGACAGCTTCCGGATAAAATTCATAGATTGTATTCACTTGAAGTTCTTGATTTGAGTTCAAATTTTATGTTTGGTGCTATTCCACCTCAGATAGGTAGACTAGTGAATCTTTGTACTTTGACATTAGATGGGAATTTTTTCAATGAAAGTTTTCCTGACTGGTTGGATTCGTTATCAAACCTTACTGTTCTAAGTATTAAGAACAACCATTTAAAAGGTCAAATTCCCAACTCAATATCCACAATCAAGAAACTTACGGGGATTGCATTGTCCCACAATGAGATATCTGGTACATTGCCTGACTTGAGTTCATTGACCAATCTCCGTTTATTAGACATGAGGGAAAATCATTTGGATTCTCAACTACCTTTGTTACCTGGAAGCTTGACAACAGTTCTTTTGCGCAAGAACCAATTTTCAGGTCATATTCAGGAACAATTTGGAAAGCTAAATCAGCTTCAACACCTTGATCTCTCATTCAATAAACTAAGTGGGGCTCCACCTTCTACATTGTTCTCTTTGTCAAATATCAGTTACCTAAATTTAGCATCGAATTTGTTGACGGGCTCGTTTCCAGACCGGCTGAGTTGTGGAGAGGAACTTGGGTATGTTGATATTTCTAGTAATCGGTTCACCGGTAGTCTTCCATCTTGCCTGGCTTCTACATCAGAGAAGAGAGTTGTAACATTTAGTGGAAATTGCCTTTCTATCGATTCTCAGCATCAAAATCCAGAATCATACTGCAGATCAAGTATTGTGAAAGAACAATCTAGAAGAAAAGCAATTGGAGTTTATATTGGAGTGGTTGGTGGTACTGTTATTGTAGTAATCTTGCTGCTTAGCTTTCTTGTATTGCGTCGAAGATATACGTCAAAAGAGGCAATAGTGCAACATACGTTGCCAAAGATTATGCAGTATGCTACATCATCAGGGATTTCATCTGAAGTTCTTGCGAATGCCAGTAAGTTGTTTGTACTAATCATGTATATATTTCATAAGAGGATTGTGGTCTACTAATTCTACAGTTCTCTGGAATTTAAAATGATGTGCTACTCAATTAGAATTATTAGGATACTTGTATCACATTGTGAATTTAAAAAAAAAACAAAAAATCGTGAATTTTAAGAAGAGAAATTCTGCTTTTGTTTTTCTATTTTTAGGAATCATATCCCAAGCTGCAAAATTAGGAACTCAAGGAACCCAAGTGCAGCGAGTTTTTTCCTTGGAAGAGTTAAAAGAAGCCACTAATGACTTCAGTCAGATGCTGATATTGGGTGAAGGTTATACCGGAAAGGTATCTCTAAATTGACTCTTGATACACCGGATTCATTTTTTTGTTATTACCTATCTGTTATATATGAACTAAGTGGTTTTTGATATGCATGATTGAGAATGGTTTTCCAGCTTCTCGTTCTTATATACGCCCACATATTTTATTGCGCCCTTAGTTAGCACTTAATAGCAAATGATATGCATGATTTAGATTTTAGAATGGTTTGATCAGCTTCTCACTCTTATGTATGTCCACATAATTTATTGCACCAGTTAGCACTTAATAGCAAATAAAACAGGATTGCTACAATAGACACTTGACCAACTTAAAAAAATGTTCTTAAACAGCACTAACATAGTCACGAAAAATGCAAGAGAAAAGGATGGTGTGGAGTGATTCTGTCATGTAAAATGTAGCTGTAAGCCATTTCTGCAATTCCTATCTGATCCCTTTCTGCGCTTCCTGTCTGAAGACAGTTTATACCACATGAAATCTATAAAGGAAAGACCTGGCACATATGATATTTGACAACTGTTTCAAACTAAGCTGTACTTGTTATAAGTTTTCTAATTACAGTTTTTTTGAGGTATACACAGCACTAACTTGCTATATTATGCATCTTATCAGCTGTACAAGGGAAGATTAGAAAATGGTACCTGTATAGCCATTCGATCTCTACCTTTGTTTAGGAATAATTTAATCCGAAATCTTGAAATTCGACTGAATTTGCTTTCAAAGCTTCGGCACCCGCACCTTGTTGAGCTTATGGGTTATTGCATCGATGGAGAAGGACATGATAATCTCATTGCTAGCAGAGTTTTCCTTGTATATGAATATGTTTCTAATGGAAATTTCCGTTATCATCTCTCAGGTCAGTTATACAACAAATAGAAAACTTACAAATTCCTTGTGCAGAAGAGCATGTTTGTGCTATATGCAATTCCCCATACGTACCTTTTGTTCAGATAACATGAGACAGTGTTATTTAGCAAAAAAAAACAAAAACATGGGACAGTGTTGAATGATATATTAGGATGTGGAGGAATCGATCACGGCAAGATACATATATGACAATTAACAGACTACTTTAAATTTGTACCTTAAAGGGAATAGATTCTGTGCATGATGACTTTCAACTTCATGTTTAGTTTAACACCTGTGCAGTTGCACTATGTTCTTTGTACACACATAAACGCAACATTCTGAGAAAGGTATAACAAATTTTACCATCATGAAATTAAACTTGGTATAACTGAAAAAGCTAGAAGCTTTTCAAATTCTGTTGTCCATGAACTGTAAAAATTTGATAATTTTTGTAGCCTTTTTAGGAAGTTGAGATTATATGGTTTGGCAAAAGTGTAAGGTTAATTAAAAGAGTAAGTATATAGATATAAGACTTTCTAAAGTCTAGATCATGAAAGTTTTGGGAGAAATAATAACAAGGAAAAGTCAAAAGGTAAATTCCCAGCCAACCATGAATCAGTCTCACTCTTTTACCGAATTTAGACGAGCATTCAGTATCGATTATACAGTGAAAGGTCTCCTCCGTACATTATAATAGAACATCTATTAAGCCAGAATTAAATACATTACTTATGCAATTTTTTAAAACAGGGAAGATCATTGTGCATTCAGAGTATCTTAACCATCAATTTGAATAAATCAAATTAAGCTTCACCAATAACAATTTATATCTCAAATAACATAATATGAGTTTAATTCACACACGACACATGTATGATACAGTTGGTTGGGTATATTTATTTCTTTGCTAAAATGCTGCCTACTGATAGCTACGAGAAATTAAACTGCAATCTGTAATGAATTTGCAGAAACTTGTCCAGAGAAAGCTCTCAAGTGGTCTGACAGATTAGCAGTTCTAATTGGTGTAGCCAAAGCCGTACATTTCTTACATACCGGAGTAAACTTTGCTTCTTTCTATAATCGTCTGAAGACAAATAATATATTGCTTGATGAGCATTTTGTTGCAAAGCTAAGCGACTATGGAGTGTCCATAATAACTGAAGATATCGATAAACTTGAGGTTAATTTCTCTAACCATTAGTCACTCATCTGATAATGTGGTGATATCTTGGGGTATCAATGTTAAAGTGATATGACTTTTTTCATTTTTCCTATGTTATTTTTCCAGGCAAAGGGAGATGGCCCGAAATCCTGGTATGTTATTCTTGCAAACCGTACTCTCAAATAGGGTCCAGAAAAAATATTCATTCACCTTGCCTATATACTAATAGGACCTATTTAAAGTAGGAAATTGGAAACTTTAATGAACACAGTGTCAAGTTTGCAAGATATATGTGACTCAATGGAGCGGCTTTTTGCAGGCACAAAACAACAAAGTTAGACGATGATGTCTACAGTTTTGGATTCATATTGCTCGAGTCACTTGTTGGGCCTATTGTAAGTGGAAAAGGAGAATCATTTTTGTTGAATGAAATGGTATGCTATATTTTTCTCATCCTAAAGACTACCTGTTTCTTATTGCAGTTCTGCATTAAATGAATAGATATAACTAATCTCTAGCATCCTCAACCTCAAGTTATTATCTCAATACAATATTCTTGTTACTTGAGTAGCAAAAAATTTGATGTGAACTTAAATATAAATTTCTTTTTCTGTTGTTGCTAATATAAATTCAATGTTATATTTTATGGTCTGGTCTGTCATTAAAGTTATTTTTAGTGAACTTGTACTGCTTCTTTACACAAAAGAAACTAAGTATATGTTGATTATTTTTGGATTTTGATGTAATCTAATATTGTTTCGCGAAATGCAGGCATCATTTGGTAGCCAGGATGGACGAAAACGAATGGTGGATCCGTTTGTATTAACAACATGCTCAGAAGAGTCGTTAAAAATAGTGATATCGATAACAAACAAATGCATATCTCTAGATTCATCAAGGCGACCCTCATTTGAGGATGTTCTTTGGAATTTGCAGTATGCAGCACAAGTACAGGCTATAGCAGATGCTGATCAGAAGTCGAGTGCATCGTCACAGTAGTAGTAATTGTAAATGTTAGAGTTATACTAGTCTTCATACTAACATAAGTTATTAGGCCTAGAATCTACCGAGTTATTATGCAAGCAATCACACAAATTCACATAATGTTTGTGCTAATTGTATCCTTTTAGTAGTTATTCTTTAATAAAACTTGGTGTTGAACTGAAAAGTAAAAGGAGAATCTTACCCTTGATATAAAACTGTTCATCAAAATAACGTTTTTTAGACAACTTAGCATGCATGTAGAGCTGTAATTCGAATCGGACGGCTCGCGAGCCACTTGAGCTTGAAGAGTTGGGTGGCTCACGAGCCGCTTGAACTCAAACTCGTTTAAACGGGGCTCGGCTTGACTTGAGCTCGTAAACGAGTCGAGTCGAGTATATGCTGAAAACGACTAAGCTCGGCTAGAAACTCGAAAACTCGGCTCAACTTGAACTTGTTTATAATTTCAAATAAAAAATTATTAAAATATATTTTTATAATTTAAATAATGAAAAATAGTTAAGTTTTTTGTATTTTTAATAATTTTAATTGTTGAGCTCGCGAGTAAACTCGACTCGTTTTCGTTTAATAAATGAGTCGGGTTCGGTCATAGATTTGAGCTCGTTTAACTTAAACGAGCGGCTCAACTCGTTTATTAGACAAATGAAACTCGTTTAATGAATATCCGGTTCGGCCCGAATTACAACATTACACGCATGAGTTCCGAAAAGAAATTAATTACATTTCATATTAAGTGTTTAATATTTATGTAAATAGTAAATTTAGAGCAAACCTAATACTAAAAAAATAATAATAAAGAATGTTAGATTTTGAAAAGATAGATGATTAAACAATCTCAATCGTTGAATTTAATATTTTTAAAAATAGTTTATCGAGATTATTTCATATAAAAAAGAAATTATTATCAAAAAATGGTATAAGTTAAAAAAGGTTGTATTGGAATTGAAATTTTCGAAAGTCTAAACTAAAAATTAGTTATAACTTAATAAGGAGAATAATTTAATTAATATGTAAATTATATTAAATTTTATTATTAATTGAAATAATAAAGAAAGTTGGATCTTAAAAGATGAATGAGAACGGTTGAATTCAATATTAAAAAGTGTATCTGATTGTTAATTGAACTATATTAATACATAAATTATATTTGATTTTTGTTATATGCCAAAATAATAAGGAATTTTAGATTTTAAAAAGATAGATGAGAACTACTGAATCTAATATTAGAAAATGGTTGATTATTAATATTATAACTATATTCAAATATTAAAAATGGTATTAAAAATTGTAAGACCATCACTTAAATGGTTTAAACCATCCCTTAAACCATGAATTATATTGTGATGAAAATAATTTGAGGAAAATATATTGTGACCCATGGTTCCTGAAATGGGCCAAAATCGTTTTTCAGCAAGGGTTGCTGTAAAAGCCCAAGTCTTGGCCTAGAATTTTATTATCGTCTTCCCCATCTGCTATCACATCTCATGCGAAGCTCCCTGCCTATGGAAAACGTAAGTTCACCTCTCCCTCACACACCACTTTATTCGATATATAACTAATCTATCTCCTTCTCTTTAATATGAATTTGTGTTTTACTTATATTAAATCACTTTCTTTTTAAAAAATTAATAAATGAATTCTGTTTGGTTCCAGTAAAATTTTTCTTCTTATACCAAGTTCCTGACTAGAATTGTGTAAATGATTGCAATATATCCAGTTACAAATTTGAATATTTTTGTTGAGTTTTCTTTTTAATCTAGCAAGTAAAATTGAAACTTTTCAAGGTTGTAGTAAGTTTAAAATTTCACTTTTTGGGGTTAAATTTGCGGTGTATGAATCACTATAGCAGCATTGTAAGAGCAAGATGATTTCGGGATGAGTCATATCTTCAGTAGGAGTGAATATTCTTAATTCTGTTACAAAAGACCCTACATCGATCATGCTTTACTTACATATCCATTTTAACCTCAAATTATATGTTTTCTTATCAAACATGATGAAATTAAATGGAAGTCAAATTCTTTCTTGTTTATTGTTTACGTTTCGGTCAGTCTTGTATTAATTAATACTGATTGGTTACCAGGATTAGGATGTAAAATGTTTAAGCTAAGATTGTTCTTGGATGCTTTTTGATAAGTAAGATTACAAAATAATTCACAATTGTTTAAAGAATATTTTACATGGCAGCTACTTTGTAACCTAGCCAAATCCTATATGCCGATAATTTTTTTATTAATTCTATGTTCTTTCTTAAAATGAATCTAAAATGTACTCTAATACTTCATACTTGGACACATTTTTGTAGCGTATTCAATTTGTACTAAGCTGGTTTGATTACTGATAATGAATGCATGCTTTATTGATGGATACAAATTTAGCAGTATATAGATATTTACATGTTACCCTCTGAATTGAATGCCGGTATCCCATATATTTTGCTCAAAACTTCTATGCAGATATCCTCCCTTTCAGTTTAGTCCTTATTCTTCTGTATCGAGGATATGAAAAGACTGAGTTTTCTATGGAATGTCTCAAAAAACTTCTTCACATGTGGGATTATAGGCCTTACCATATCAGATCGTTATGTCAGTATTGTCCCTATTCGAGGTGGTTCTATGTCTCCAACTTTTAATCCCCATTGCAGCACTTCTGTGAAAACATATTTCGGTAAAGTCTCTCAGAGTAATTAGTTTTAAACTCACCTCAGTGATTAGCTGTTTTTACCTAATTTACTGATTTTCTTTTCCACAGCTGACCGTGTATTGGTGGAGAAATTGTGCCTGGAGAAGTACAAGTTCTCACTTGGTGATGTTGTAGTTTTCTGGTATAATTACAGAACTGTATTTTGTTAATTTTTTTTTAGGCAGCAGCAATGAAATGTAATTTGTAATTAGAAGCATGCTGTGCTATAAAAAAATATATCTCCGTTTCTGATTGTGTATTGCATGTCACGTACGTGTGTGTTATAATAGAGTTACTTGTGGAAGTTTAATATTGTTTAACACGTGTATTTTGATGCTATGCGTTTACACTAGAAAGTTAACATATTTAAATTCATTCAAAACATATAGTCACATATTGATGTGAATATTTTTTTATTTCGAAGTCTTATCCATTGTAAAATGCTTCACGAGAGTAGACTATGACTGGAGAATCTGCATTCAATTGCATTGCCTTGGGAGATTTGTTTAATACAAATTACTGTAGAAGTAGAACATATGATACTTTTTTTATATTTAAATTTTAAACTTAATTTGCTGGACCATCTCATGTAGAAATTCATGGTGGTGTTCTTAACAGTTTATACTGAAAGTTGAAGTTTTTTTGAAATTTTCATGTGAATTATGATTGTTCTACAGTTTCCATCTTTTGCAGCTCCCCCAGTAATCACAAGGAGAAATGCGTTAAAAGAATCACTGCATTGCCAGGTGACTGGGTCAATTCGCCGTACTCCCATGATGCTGTGAAGATTCCAGATGGGCATTGTTGGGTTGAAGGAGATAATTTGGCTTCTAGTTTGGATTCAAAGTCCATCGGTCCGGTAATGTTTCCATTATCCATATCATCTATCTTTCCCACATCATCTGTGTACCTAACAACCTTGATTTTAGTTGCAGAGCATCGCTCTCAGTTTTTTGCTATTATTAGAAGTCAAATGATCGAAGTCTCTCTATGTTGTTCTGTGCAATAATGTCATAAGCATCTCGAGAAGACAAAAAGAATAGCATAACTTTCATATTTCTAAGATCATAAAGATAATTTGGGTAACCATTTGGTTATGTAGTTAAAGTTTTTTTGTCATTTTTTGTAGTTTAAGTTAGATGCCCAATTAGTGACGAAATAGTCATGGTTCGACTCTCTTATCCAAAATCCCAGGGGTCATTTTTTGAAAATACCTCTCTACTCATTGAGTAGGGGGTAAGGCTGAGAAAACTGACAGGGTGATGTTAGTGCTTCTTTATGCATGTTCACAATACTGTCTATGTATAAGTATGTAAACCAAAATGCTGAAGAAAGATTTTCTATTTCTTGAAATATATGATATGTACTCTAAATTTCATTAGTGAACTTGTGATTCATGTTTCTTTTTCAAGCATGTGCCTTTACATGGTAGAAGTTGACAATAATACTCCAAAATATTTTCTGACATTACTACCTTACCATGGATTCACTGGCTTGAAATTTCTTTTGGCAATCGCAGGTCCCTTTAGGTTTAATAAAGGGAAGGGCCACCCACATTATCTGGCCACCACAAAGAATTGGTAAAGTCGAGCAGACAATTACTGAAGGTAGATTTGTCTTCTAAATGATGTCATCCGGTTTCCTGTTGTACAGGAAGTAGAGTTGTTGATCTAATTTTGATCTGTTTGTAGGAAAGATCTTTTACATTGCAATGATATTTGAATGATAAATTATTCTAGTTTTACTATTGCCCTAGCTCAACCGTTGTATTTATATTCTTAATAATTTTTCTGTTTGTAAACAATAACCTTAATAGGTACAATCCGGGATCCTTATAAATTTATAGAGTATCATATGCCCTAATTGAATGACTCGATCTTTATATGCAGTGCTATTAATAGTAGCAAATTTTATTAAATCATAACAAATGTGTGTAGATGCGCCAGTTCTAGGAATGTATTTTTCCCTTGTATGCATTTAAAAATGTGTGTTTGAACTTTAAAATTGTAAAATATGCCTATTGTATAAGTAGTTTAGGTAGTTAAATTCAAAATCTGTTATTTTAATTTTTTATAGGTAGTTAGACACTGATAAAATCAATGTTCTCAACTTCCAAGCATAGACTTGGCTTGCCAAAATGATGACAATTTAATTCTCAAAAGAATATTTTACTTCCAGATTTTAGTTAAAAATTTACTGTGCGAAGCAGAATTCTTAAATTCTTTGAATAGGTTAATACGATAAGCTTTCTTCAAAAGAACTGAATTTCAATTGTATGATTAGCAATGACAGGCCCTGACACCACATTATACAATTACTAGTCAATAGCCTTTTTCTCTCTACTTTGAATTATATAGAAGCTACATCAGGATTGAGATGACCAAGATTTGACTAATTAGTCTATTCAGTTAATGGAATCTTTGTAGAGTGTCAGTAACAAATTAGAATTGCTAATCTCAGCTTATATTACTCATTTAAAAATATTACTAAGCATTTAAAAATAAAGCATTTAATCATCCTTCAAACTAATCTCCTCAGGTCTGGAGATGGTGTGATGTGCACAACTATTACCCCTGTACCTAAGAGTAGAAAGTTTGTTTCCGCGAATACTCGGGTTTTGAGAAAAATTATATGACTTTGTGTTTGTAATATTCTCTATTGAAAGCCAAATGAAAATTTCTTGACATATGGGTGGGATGAAGGAAATTTCTTTAAACTTTCTAAACTGCATGCACAATATAGTAGAATTATTGATTTAATGTTTGGATATTAGGAATCCTCAATCCCTCCAGGACTATGGGCTATGCTTTGTTCACATATTACTTCCAGAAGCTTTTACAAGAGGTTTGCAAGAGCTTTCACAGATTGTGAAATTCTCTCCTGATGGTAATTCTTCAACCAATCTAGATAGCTTTTCGACAACTTCTCCAGCGTTTGGTCTCAAAGAAGGGTCTTCCTCGACGCAAGCCCTTGCAAGGTTGGCTAATGTGACAGCTTGATCAAATGAGTAATTCTCATCTAATACATTGTCCATCCAGCCCCTCAACTCCTCTGCATTCTCTGACCGCAGAATGAAGTTGACTCTATCTGACAGCAAAATAGTCCCCTCTCCTTTCTCAGTTCCCCTGGTGACAGGTGGTTGGCCCGATAATATCTCAAGCAAGACCACCCCATATGCAAATATGTCAGTGCGCATAGAAGGCAAACATTGGTGAAGGAGCTCAGGTGCCAAGTATCCTTTAGTCCATGACACAGAATGGCTCGAGCAAGGTACTTGATTTTGATCACATGTGTCATTCTCAGCACATTCAGCCATCCCAAAATTCCCAACCTTCGCATTAAACTCTTCATCAATAAAGATGTTTCGACTCTTTATATTTCTGTGAAGGTAGCAAGGATTCATTATTTGGTGCATGTACTGTAAAGCTGTGGCCACGTCTAGGCAGATCCTTAGCCTTTGATTCCATGTCAAGAAACAATAGCAGGATGAAATGAACTGGCTCTTCATAGCTAAACCACCATGAAGCCAGTCTTTTAAAGAACCGTTTCTAGCATACTCAGAGACTATAAATGAATCTGGGCCTTCAGTTTCACATGTACCAAAGAGCCTAATTATGTTAGGATGACGATGAACTGCATCATGAAAAAGCCCGAATTCAATCTTTGAAACATTCTCTGTCTTTGTGCACTTTATTGCCAAGTTCTTGCCATTTAAATGACCATGAAATACAGAACCCTCAATAAGATTACTTGAACTGAAATCTGCGGTGGCTTTCTTCATCTCCTCGAGTGTGTATGTTTCAATCATCATCTTATGTGGTGTTGGTTCGATTACCTGGCCATCAATTGTATCTTGGGACCCTTCAAAAGAGACCTTTTTCTCGCTAATGGTCCGCACACTTAGACTCAGTTGCTGCAGCTCCACATCCCCGTCCTTCGCTAAAATTTGCTGCTTCTTTTTCCATTGGATCATAACGAACGCTGCTGCAACTGCAATAAATGCTACAAATACAGCTCCACCAACGGCAACATAAGCTCCGATCTTCCACATTTTCGATGACTTCCTCTTGTGTTGATTTATGCAAGGATTGGTTTTTGCTGGAGAACCCAAAGTTGGCTGATTTGGTTCTGCTAGTGAACCAAGTGCAGGCTTTCCATGTAATGGAAGCAAAAGAGTTGACACAGGCTCTAAAATCTGCAGCTTCGTAAAATCTACTCCTGATCTATTATTAGCTGAAATAATAGCCTCTTCTGAAATATTAAACTTGGTGGCTAAACTTGAAACTGTATCACCTCTAGTTACAGGATAAGACAATAGATTTGTGTTTTTTCCGATTACATTTAATGGACAAGCACATCTTAACGGAATCAACAATGTGTGATTATCTCCTAAATCCCATGGATTTATACTTGGATTCTTCTCCTTCATGGCTTTACATGTTGTCAGGCCTTCCAGTGCCTCTGAAATACTAGAAAAACTTTCACCTTTAACAGTAGTGTGTGCAAATTCTGCACTATAGATGCCGCCTTTGCAGTTACAATCAAGTGGGATCAATAAAGGGTGTTCTTTTGGAAGAAATTCCGTGTTAGCAGAGAAATCATTCGCTTCAGCTAGAACAGACCGGTTAATCCCCATGTAAAAGCTGAGATTGGAAAGGGATGAATAATACGAATTTGTACGGAGTATAGCGTATGTCTCACACTGGTTTTGTGCATCATTTCCATTGCATTGGTAGCCAGAAGCATATGTAGAATTTGTTTCACAATTTAAAAAGTTTTTTTCAAGTGCAGAGGCAAGGAAAAAGATGGAGTAAAGTAGTAAAGCTCTAAGTTTGGGCTTGAACATGGTTGAAATTATATGCATGAACACATGGAACAGCTAGTAAAATAGTAGGATTACACTATGAGAGAGAAGGTAGAAATTTTTTTGGATCTCTACAAAGGGGAATAGCTGGTCATGGACAGGATCCTTGGGGTTAAGAACTTGTAACCATATATTAACACACACAGACAAACCAAGATGACCTCTAGTTTGTGTAGGCAACTATCCTAATTATCTTGGTTTCTGATTCAAGAGGCCATAGCTGAGTATGATAAGCCACTTCATATGTCTTCAACTGTATTCTAATCTTCCTGCTACTTTAAACTCTTTATATAATATACACAACCACTAGGATAACAGAATGAGATGGTTAAATTATGAAATAGAGTTGCTCACACACAAATAAAACATACATTCATCACATTAATACACATGCTAATATCTATGCAACTCATGTGCTATGCAACTTGAGGCATGATTATGCACAACTTTATTTTCAAGGCATTAAAATACTGGTTTGGTACACGTGGACGCTTACCATTGGCCGTGGACGTACAATTCAACAAATACAACTGTGCATTTATGCATGACCATGTCAGCAACATTCTTCAAGAATGTGGAAATAGTGATAATTTTGCTGTTAAAAGAGATAAGGAAGAGGGTACAGAAATGAAGGATTGCATCAATGTTGATGAGACTTTTGTGTGTTGGAAAGTTGATGCATAGAATAAAACTAGAATATGAAACCTCAGGAGACATTCATATATAGTCTCATAGGCCATAGATAACCTAGGTTGACAAGAACCAATATCACTAAGAAAAAGTTATACACAAGAATATATGAGAGATGTTAAAAAAGGTAGAAAAAGGCTGAGGTTAAACTAAATTACTGCATAATTTGCTTGTCAGTAATATCTCTGAAGTCGATGTTAGTATCGATTCAACATTGGCGATAGTTTAAGAAGAAAAGTCGCATTTAGAGTGAGAAAAGTTTATCAGACATTACATCGGACTTGAGAATAAATTACTGTCAAACTTCCTAGTTAGTTACAAAAGTTACTGCAGTTTTGCCGACCTTGACTGAAATCCCATAAATCTACGATAAAACGCCCCTCCAAGCTGGACTTATGGCTCGACAAGTGCACAATTTTCAGAATAAAGGACTCTAACTTAAGGTTCCAGATTCATTGGGTACGTAAATCCATAAGTATCTTCTTTTGTTAATCCGATGGTGAAGAGTATGCACATGCAGGTAACACAGCAGCAGCATGTGATTGCCACTAGTAACTGATCAAAATGTAGGTTAAAAAAATTATAGAAAAAACATATTAATTTTCAAAGTACTACAATGAAGGAACAAAAGACTGAACTGTAGGACTTGATAAGGTCCCTTTGTCCAGAATCCATTAGTACAGCTGTAGTTACAAATTCAGGCAGTTGCTAGAAGTAGGTGGTGTGTGTCTACATATAACTGTCTTCCACTTTGCTACTAGTGAAGTTTTGTTAACTTCTTCTTTTTAATAAAGTCGACATATCTTTCTTAATTAGCCCTTTCTGATAGATTGTTGAGAGATTTTGGTAGTAGAATTGTATCTTAAAGTACAAGTTGTCATGTGGATGCAAATAAAATATAGGAAACAAATACACCAAAAATTTTAGAATTGATTTCTACAAATTGTTTTCCATGCCCCGGAAATAGCGTCTGTCTGTATAAAAAATGAGGTAAAAGTTGTGTGTACTGGGCGTAGACCCGGCAATTTATGACACGACATGAAAAATTTAGTGTTTGTGTTTGCATTTTTAGTACACGATACAAAAGTACACGAACACGAAAGTACACGACCGAGATTTAGTGTCGGTTTTGTGTTTATCCTATGGGTACACGACACGACACGAAGTACATGAAATAAATAAATATATATTTATATATTAATATTTATATTACATATTTTAATATTTACATTAGATAAATTAATATTTATTACATGTTTATACATAATTTTAAAGTTTTATCTGTAAATATGATGTAAACACATATTTTTAATACATATTTGTAAAAATTTAATTGAAAAATTTAATATTTAATTATTTTTATTTAAAATTACACGAAACACGACACTAAAAATACACGACACGAAAGGTACACGACACGAAATGTACACGAACCTAAACAGGTCGGTTTTGTGTTTAACATTCATGTACACAAAACACGAAAGTACACGACACGAAAATACACGACAGACGAATTGCCAGGTATAACTGGGGTGCGACCTTATGTGTACATTAAAATTTAAAGTAGTGTGTCACGGGTGATGCAATCAAGTAGATCAACCAAGTGTGGTGCGTGATTAGAAGATGAAAGCGGAAGACTTGCGTTGAACCAAGTTAAATTTGAGTGATAATGAAATTGCACATATCCAGAGAGCTGCTTAGGTGACACATTTAACACTCATCGGAAGGCAACCATACTCAGGGCTGATCGTAAGGTAGATCTGACTTATGTACACCTTGAAGCTTTATAACATTTCTAGTGAAAAAATGCTACTAGCTTGTAATATAGTACATATAGCAACTTTCCAGAACTTGAATTATTAACTCACATGGTCAGTCAGGCCTTAGTAATTATATGCAAGTCATACACAAAATGAGCCAGACATCACTAACAGATATTCATATTATTGTCTTCATGATTAAAAGATCTCATTTAGATCTTTCAAGTACAATATAGAAATAATACATGTATAACAAACCAGGAAGTATGTTTGTAAAGCCTGATGAGCTGTAAATTACTATTGTTTATGTTGAGTAACTAAGTAATCTAAAATCTTAAGGTACTGTCAGAGAAATGTCTCTTATGGATCTTATATTACATTCTAACACGCCCCCTCACTCGAACTGTAGGACTGTTGTTTATTTTCAACTCCTTTTCGAATTCTTATTGTCCTGTGTAGCTTGTATTCAAAAAAATAAAATAAATCACAGTAGACTCAAATTCGGGTTAGATAGAAAATTAAGCTCGTAGTCTACAAACACACATCTCCAGCTAGTGGTCAAGTTAAAGGATAGACCTAGTTACATGCAGTTGAGATAATTTCTGCATGATGTTGGCAGGTACCAATTATCTCTTTGCCTTTCTCTTTCTGGATTTCAAAAGTGCATTCTCCCTAGCTTCTTAAATCCAGGTGATCTATATCTTTCAAATCTAATATTCAAGCATGTTTAAATTGAAAGACTTGAGATCCGAACATCTGTAAGATTTTCATATTCTACTTGATAATGGAGATTATAACGTACTCATAAATTCTTGTAAAACCGATTAAAGGATCCATCACTGATAATATAAATAATCTTTGTTAAAAATACATGACTTGGACATGACTGCATATGGTTACGACTCAGAGTCAAAACCAGTCTCTCCTTATTTCAGAAAAAAGATGCAAACCAAACTGTAATACAACAAGACAGAGGATATAACATCCACTGAGATTCTGAGAAACGAAACCTCTAGACATAGGCGCCAGGGTTTTGAAGGAGGTAGGACTCAACAACTTTGTACATCATCAGAACTTTTTCCTTTCCGGCCTTGATATCCTCTTCCTTAAGCATGAATTCACCTTTAGTGTAATACTTGCTTGTCACCTTAGAGATAGTACCACCGCTAGGCGAGGACTCAAACTTGACCTCGTAAGTTATTTTTTCGAGATTTTCGACTAGGGCATCACCTTCTAATAACGTATAGTTATACGTGTACTTCTCTTCACTGAGCTCGTCGATGTGGTACTTCACACTATTAAAATCGCGACCTACATGATTAAGAATGAAGTTTTCCATATAGTAGATAACCATTAGACATTTAGACATGTTTTCCTACGATCAATATGCATGTGTATGTTATCATGAGAATGTACAAGAGATGATAAGCACAAGTAAATGAGCTAACCATCAATGAAGTTAATCTGCTTGGTGCTTCCAGCTCCTCCATCACCCTGAATCAGTTCGATGCTCTTGATACCTTGTGGCAAGAGTTTCGGAATTAAGTTGTGAGAGTCGAGGACAGAGGCCTTGAAGATCCTTGATGGAGCGATAGGGGAACTGTACTCATCAGTGAAGCTTGCGTAGCCCATGCTTGGTTACACAAAAAGTTTTTGGTGAAAACTTAGGGGAGGAGATTTAAACAGAACAATGAAGAGCTATTTCTGTTGGTTTTAGTGATGTGCTGAAAGCATGGTATTTATACAATTAGCAGAGATCGGCTAGGAAGTTTTTATTATTTTGTAATACCATGACAAGTTACTATGGCAAATGGGAAAAGATATTCTGGTATTTGTCCTATTTGATGTCCCTGCAATGATTATCAAAATCAGATACTCTCCTTCAAGTGACTAACTCATCCAGATGATAAGGAGCTAAGAGGTAAAGACACCCTTAAGTTCCTGAAACAATGTTGTCATGGAAATATATTAAAATGGAGTGCATAATGTTTGAAATTTGAATATTGCCTCAGTAATTGCAAAAGCTGGTCTCATGGAAGAAAATCATTCCAAGAATAAATTCATCACTGATTTTATGCTGAGCATTATCTTTTTCATTTAAGTTTGTATTTCAGTTTTTGATTTGTAGCCTATATAAAGGCCTGATTCTGGAGGAATAAAATATCAATCCTCAGCTTATTTTGTCCTTGTCCTGATATTCTATTTTCTCCTAATGTTGCAGTTCTTATAATCTAAAACCATCACATAATACAAAAATTTGGATCTCAGGCATAAGGAGAATTAGGGAACATGAATGGGGCATAATCCTAAACAAAGTGGAAAGGTCTAAAATACTTATTTGATATAGTAATAATATACTCGCACTTGGAGATAAGCTGTTGCAATATGTTAAAATATATTAATATAAGATCGTAGGTAAGACCTTTCTCCAAAACCTTAATATTTTAGATGATCTGGTTACTTAACCTCCAATATTCTCACAGTTTATAATGAACATGAAGGCAAATTATTTCTCCAAAGATAGACGCCTGTGATCCACGCTTATTTTCCCAAAGATAGACGCTTGTGATCCACTCTTTTCGACCCAACATCTTAAGGTTATATATGATCTGGTTACTTAACATACAGAACTCCTCATTCCAGCGATAATCTTAATTTTGTGTCACAATGGCTTGGTTTTCATGTTGTTGTAGATGGCTAGTGGGTTTCTCACTCATCATCTTCGTACATTAAATCGAGGATTGATAACTCGTTCAATATATTTTATGAATTGAGATTTTTTTATTGACTTCACAAACTGTCAGGCCTTGCAGCACTTCAGGAATGCTTTAGCTGTCCTTGTTGAAACAGTTGTTTCTATCACTCTATGTAGAAGATATAGCGCCCTAGCTAGGTACAAATAAGTTGGAACATAAGAGGTGGCTGCTAGAAAGAAACTTACTGTTAGCGGAAGTCATCTTCTCTTGATTCATGAGACCGTGGCTGACAGGCTGAGCATGATATGCCATTTTCAAATTTTTTTGATGTTTAAGAAAAATATTTCTGGAACTACGAGATCTTAAGTCCAAGTAATATGCACATCCACCATGATAACATGCTGAGATTTTTGCAACTTGAGGCATTTTGCAGAAATTAATTTTAATGGCATATATAGAATTTGTTCTGTACGTTAGAAAAATGAAATAAATAGATACCAAAAAGTTCTGCATTGGTTTTATTATGTAAATTACTGTTTAAGTAACTAGTTAATTAAGTTTCAGAAATAAAGAACTTCCTAGTTATACTTCTGGTACCAGTAGCATTGCAACATTGGCGCTAGAACAAACAGAAGTCATATTAGAAACTTAGAATGTGAAAAATTCATAAGATGTTACATCGGACTCGAAAAGGAATTGCTGCAGAATTTCTTGATTAGCAGAAAAAGTTACTGCAGTTTGCTGACCATGACTAAGATAAACCCTCCCCCAAGTTGGACAAAAGGCTCGACAATGCATTTTTTTTAATGGGAAAGAACTGTAACTTAAGGTTCCCGATTCAAAGTACGAATGAGCGAGTATCTTGTTTTCTTAAGAACTACACATCGATGATCTAGTGGTGAAGAGTAGGCACATGCCTGTATGTAGCAGCATGTGGCTGTCACTAGTATCTTGTAGAAGGTAATTGTTATAGCAAAAAATAACCACCTTTTCTTTAATGATGACGTTTGCTAATATTAGGTATAGCCTAGGCTCATGTGAATCCCGGCTCATTACTTGATGAGATTACTAGTCCATTGGGTGACAATCAAAGTATCGGGTTTAACCTAGGTTCATACGAAGCCTCGCCTTCTTGGAAACCTAGGTTACAGATAAAAATGGATGACTAGTGTAAGTAAGGAATGTGCCCTTTTTGACTTATTCCGAGGTATAAACTACCTTATTTACCTCATCACTTAAATATAGGAACCTCGTCTTCTAAAAGATGAAGGTTCCTTAACTTTTATTGATTTATTGAAAATTAACGCTGAGAAACTTCGCCTTGCGAGAAGCCTCGCCCTTTTGAGATTCATAAGAGCCTGTCTTTCCTTATTTTCCATGGATCAAGATAAGCGTTGGCTCCGATAAATCCGGGTCAATGAATTATCTGATAAGTCCCAAGAAAATAGTGAAACCATGATAGCTCATAATGACATATCAAAGGCGGTGATCCCGGTCTTTCCGCTCTTTAAAGAAGGAAACTCGGCCCATGGGTTACTTGCTCCCCAAGAACTACGTTTGGCTTGATCCCTATAAATAGGGTACGTAGGCACATTGTATGATACGATGCAAACTTGCAAACAAGAGAGAATTCAATATTCAATCTCAAATTGCGACCTATTCTCACATACAATCTCAGCCATCCCCAAATCATAAACCCTAATCCCTGTAACCTACGCTACACATCATCCTCGGTTTCTACCACAATTCCAGCAACCCTCCCCGAATTAGTCATCACCAAATTCCTCCGTTAACAATTGGCGCTAGAAGGAGGGGCTCTTGACATCTCTGGAGGAAGGATGTCGCATCATACCGAAGAACCAGCTAATGTAGGCAACGACGCAAGAGAGGTTGAGATCCATACAACAGATCTACCGCCACCACCACCACGACCATCAAATCAAAGAGAGGCTTCCACACCAAACCAGGCAAACCCGACTCCTCGCCTTGGAGGGGATCCTCCTGTCTTGATGAGCAATACTGAGTTGTTGAGCCAGATTGCTCACATGGGAAACACGGTGAATAGAATGGCAGAACGTATGGAGTCACTTGAAAGAGAAAGAAGGTTACCTGAGCGGGCCCGTCGAAGCCCAGATAGGCGACGTACCTCTGTTAGGGACAGGCGTCCCCCACGTACCAACAGCCGACATCAGTATACAGCCAGAAGGCTTCATCGCCCCGGAAAAGAACCTATCACCGACCATAGACGATCTTCAAGGAAGGATACTCCTCCCGAGAGAGAAATCCGCACAGTTGAGGAAACCCGTCAGAACCGAAGATTTCAAGCTGTGACCCCAAGGGAATTGACCTATGAAGAGAATCTCACCCCGTACGTGGAGTTCCCCCCTGATCGTCCTAGAAACCCCTCAAGACCTCCTACCCCAAGAAGTCAAGATCCAGGTGAATTAAGAATCGAACCGTACAGGCGACGCTCTAGACCGGTTTCACCTGATGACCCACATAGGAGGATAGAGATCTACCGAGCAAGATATGGTGGAGAGCGACACTCTCCACCGTGGGTGAGAACAGACAATCAAGTGAGAGATCGTCCTAGAAATTCCCAGTCTGATGACGATGTTATGATAATAGATCCGATTCAAACTATCTATAGGGGCGAACGTGCAAATCAGGGAACACAGGATTCTAGGAGACCTCGCCCTCAGGAAAATCAAGCTATAAATCAAAGGAGAGTAGGCGAGCATGGTTCCTCGTATGAAAGAATGGGAGACAGAGGTATAATCTTTTCCCAGCACAACCATGGCGGACATCATGTTAATCATGGTAGTGGCCGGCGACATCAGAGGGAACCTACACCCCAAGAACCAACCTATCATCAGAGGGAACCTACACCCCGAAGACCTATACCTCAGCAAGGACAGAACCTTTACTTACCAGTGCCCAGTGTCTTGCAACGGGAACCTACACCTCATGCGGAACTAGGAGGTAGAACTCAAACAATCCCAGGCTTGGAAGGCATCAATGTGAATGCACTACGAAGGCTTATTGCTCAGTCAGAAGGTCAGGGAGGGGCGATACCTGATGCAGCACCTTCTCCTTTTTCTGCGGTTGTACGAGAGGCTCCTCTTCCACTGGCATTTAGAGGTACAGGAGATCTTCGCTTTAATGGAAGCACAGACCCCGCAGAGTATATAGGTAGGTTCAATACAGAAATGGAACTCTATCAAGTGGAGGACTTAACGAAGTGTAGACTCCTTGCCTCAACATTGAGAGGAAATGCTCACCAATGGTTTCAAAAGCTAGGACCAGCATCAATCACATCCTGGGAACAAATGCGTAAGATGTTTTTAATTCAATTTCAGTCTTCAATTCATTATGCTCCACCTGTTACAACTCTAGCTAACATCAAACAACGAGATGGAGAGACTCTCCAAGAATACTTCAAACGCTTCAATGTAGAGGTCCCTACTGTGCGAGGAGCATCCGAGGAAACCATTAAGAACTTTTTGATTGCTGGGGTTCGTGTGGAAACTGATTTTTGGAAAAATCTGCAAAGAGAAGAACCTTCAACGTTGGCAGCCTTGTACCTACAGGCAGAGCCTTTCAAACGAGAGGAAGAGGCTTTGAAGAGGAGTGACTATGGAGATGCACCACGACGGAATAAACGGAAAGAAAGATCTCCTAGCCCCAAAACAGAAAAAAAGAACGGGAGAGGAGATGTGAATCTAGTTGAGGATAGTGGACCGACCCGCTCGAAGTCCCTTAGTCCAAAGGAGAACAAAGGAAGGGATAAATTTATCAGATCTCGATCACCTAGCCCCCCAAGTTGTCCACCTCCGCCTCCGAATCGGCGAGAAAATCATACTATGCCTAGCAAGTATTACACTCTTCTCACAGCATCTATTGATTATATCTATGAGATCACCAAGAGTCAAGGCCTATATAAGAAGCATGCACCATTGTCAAGGGCCGCTATGAAAGATAAAGGCAGGTACTGCGCATATCATGAGTCTCATGGACACCACACCTATGCTTGCAGGCAGCTGAAAGAAGAAATTGAAAAGTTGATAAAGGAAGGAAAGCTTACTGACTGGGTAGTCAAGGAAGTAAAGAAATACAAAGAAGAGGCTCCCGTTAAAGTAACCGAAGTGATTGAAGGCTCTACGGAAGGAAAGGAACTTGAGAAGCCTGTGTTCGTAAGAGAGGAAAGCATACATACTATCTTTGGAGGACCTCACATTGGGGGAAACGGGAGAAATGCAATGGAGAGATACGTTCGGGAAGCTCAACATCCGCCTCTGACCAATGTTAACCATCTATCAGAAAGACCTCCCAAGTTATTTAAGGGAGAAGACATTCAGATAATTTTCTCTGAAGAAGATGCTAGGTGGGTGCATCATCCTCACAGCGATGCTCTGGTGGTTAATGTTCGAATTGGATCTAGGAATGTCCATCGTGTGTTCGTGGATACAGGGAGTTCTGTAAACATTCTCTACTATGGAACGTATAAGAAGATGGGATTGCTAGATAAAGAGCTGACTCAAGGAACAACTCATATCTATGGCTTTACAGGGGACTCCGTTCGAGTTAAAGGAACAATCAGGCTACCACTTACCCTGGGGGAAGGTCCTCTCTCAGCCACACAAGTCTTTGACTTCTTGGTTGTCGATCAACCAACGCATTATAATGCCTTGGTAGGGCGACCAGTCCTAAAGGAGATGCGGATCGTCACCTCAATTTATCATCTGTCCATGAAGTTCCCAACTCCAAATGGTGTAGGTTGCATTAAGGGATGCCAATACGATTCTCGTGACTGCTACAGTAGAATGATCAGATCATCTCGCAAAGGAAGTAAGGGAGTAGGGGAGGACTCCGATATGGCTGACTTTGATCAAGAAGATACGCAAGAAACCCAAACATCTTTCAGACCCCCTTATGCTAGCACTAATATGGTCTATACAATCGAGTTTCCAGAAGAGGAGAGGCTTCAGGATTATGAAGTTTTGGCAAGAGATGGAATTCCAATTTTCTTTTTGGAAGCCCCACCACTTGTGGGCGGAACTGCTGACATGTTGAAGGCAAAAGAGGTTTTGCAAGGAGACGAGGCTCCTTTGAACCAGAAACATGGAGTGTTAATGATTGAAGCTCCCCCACCAAACCCTTTCTATGAGGGAATTGTAGAAGATGCCAGTGACGATGAATCAAATCAGCGTAGTCTACGAGCAAAGAAGGGTAAAATGATCATGGAAGATAACTTGAAACCTTTGATAGAATTCCCTGCAGAATTATCGGAAGCATTGTCCTCTCAGCTACCTAGAAAGGAAGGGGTAGTGTCTGTGCAAGAAGTAGGAGAATCTAGCAGCATAACGGATGTCGAGTTTGATCTAGACCCGCGTCTACCGGAGAATGACAAAAAGATAGCACCAGCAGAGGATACTCTCTCAATCCTAATGGAGGAAGCAGACCCTCCCAAGATACTTCAAATAGGGGCCAAGCTCGAGTCTAGCTTGAGGGTAAGGTTGATCGATTTCTTGAAGAAAAACTTGGATGTTTTCGCATGGAGTCATGCTGACATGGTAGGCATTGATCCAGGCGTTATGTGTCATCGTCTTAACATTGACCCCCTCCGGAAGAAAGGCTTCAGGCAAAAGAGACGTCCGATTAGTGGAGAAAGAGCGATAGCTTTGAAAGATGAGGTTGATCGACTTATGCAAGTCGGCCTGGTTAAAGAGTCCTTCTATCCTAACTGGCTGGCAAACCCTGTTTTGGTAAAAAAGCCTAACGGAAAGTGGAGAGTATGCATAGACTTCACAGATTTAAACAAAGCATGCCCAAAGGATAGCTTCCCTTTACCTAGAATAGATCAAATGGTAGATGCCACAGCTGGACATGCTCTTCTTAGTTTTATGGACGCTTATTTGGGGTATAATCAGATTCCAATGTATGAACCAGACAAGGAGGATACCTCTTTTATCACAGATAGGGGGTTGTACTGTTACATAGGAATGCCCTTTGGCTTGATTAATGCAGGAGCTACGTACCAGAGACTGGTCAACATGATGTTCAAGGAACAGATTGGAAAGACGATGGAGGTTTATGTAGATGATATGCTTGTAAAATCTAAACGGGCAGAGGATCACATAGTTCATCTGGAGGAGACGTTTCAGATATTGAGAAAGTACAGAATGAAGCTCAACCCTCAAAAATGTGTATTTGGGGTTGAATCTGGGAAATTCTTGGTATTTATGGTAAATCACCGAGGAATAGAGGCAAACCCAGCAAAGATACAAGCTCTTCTTGACATGAAGTCACCCAGGACGGTGAAGGAGGTTCAAAGTTTGACTGGAAGGGTGGCAGCTTTGAATCGTTTCGTATCCAAATCTTCTGATAAGTGCCGAGAATTCTTCAAAGTTATCAAAGGTGCGGGAAAGAGGTTCGAATGGACAGTTGAATGCGAAGAGGCCTTTCAACAGCTAAAGGACCACATGGGATCGCCTCCCCTCTTATCTAAGCCTCTGGAAGGTGAGACCCTTATTTTGTATTTGGCTGTTTTAGAATATTCAGTAAGCGGAGTCCTGGTTAGAGAAGAAGGCGAGGTTCAGTTCCCAGTCTACTATGTGAGTAAAAGGTTATTGGATGCAGAAACCAGATATAACAACATGGAGAAGCTTGTTTATGCCTTGATCTTAGCTTCCAGAAAATTGAGGCCTTATTTCCAAGCACACAAGATAGAGGTCCGAACAGCGTATCCTTTGAGGCAGGTGCTGCATAAGCCGGAGACTTCTGGACGTATGCTCCGGTGGGCTATTGAGTTGGGACAGTTTAATGTGGAATACAAACCTCGGAATTCTATCAAGGGCCAAGCCTTGGCTGATTTTATTCTAGAGTTCCCTCTTGAACGAGAAGGTGACAACCTCGCAATAATCTCAATTCCTTTGCCCGAGGCCGGAGTTGAACATGATAACTCGTCCCCATGGTGGACTTTGTATGTTGATGGCGCTGTCAATAATGAAGGAGCTGGTGGAGGAATAGTCTTGGTTAGTCCTGAAGGACATCATTTACAAAGCGCCATTCACTTCACTTTCTACGCAACAAACAATGATGCTGAGTATGAAGCTTTAATTTCCGGCCTGAAACTCGCCCTCGAGATGAAGGTTGAGAATATAAATATCTGGAGTGATTCTATGCTGGTTGTACACCAAGTCAACGGGGGGTTCCAGGCAAGAGGACCTCGTACAGAGTTATATATGAGATGCACTCAACGGTTGATGAACTTGTTTAAGGAGGCTAGGTTGGAGCAACTTCCTAGGGACGCTAATGCGGAGGCGGATGCTTTGGCAAAGTTAGGGTCTCAAAGAGGTGCTGCACTCTTAGGGGTTATTCCTTTGGAAATACGAAGACAACCAAGTGTGCCAGAAGCTAATTTGATGCAAGTAGAGGAACCTGTTCTCCTCACCTGGAAAACTCCGATTTGGGAATATCTAACGAAGGGAACTCTTCCTGAAGACAAAGGAGAGGCTCGAAGGTTACGTTACAAAGCAGCCCGCTATGTTAATTATGAAGGAATTCTTTACAGGCGAGGCTTCAATCAACCTCTTCTTAAGTGTCTGGATGGTGATGAATGTACCTACGTTCTCCGAGAAGTTCATGAGGGTATTTGTGGCAATCACTCGGGGGGTGGATCTTTAGCCCAGAAGGTGTTGCGGCAAGGATACTTCTGGCCTACATTAAAGGAGGATGCATCTCAGTTTGTTCAGGCTTGTGACAAGTGCCAAAGATATGCCAATTATATTCATAATCCCGCTGCTCCACTTACTTCTATTACTAGTCCATGGCCTTTCTCTATGTGGGGGATTGACTTGATTGGAGAGTTACCTAAAGGAAAGGGAGGTGTCAAATATGCTATGGTTGCCGTGGATTACTTTACCAAGTGGGCAGAAGCTGAACCTTTGGCTACGATCACTGCTAAGAAGTTAGTAGATTTTGTGTATCGTTCTATTGTTTGTCATTTTGGAATTCCTTATAAGCTCATATCCGACAATGGAAAACAGTTTGATAGTAAAGAGATGCGTGAGCTATGTGATAACCTTGGCATTGTAAAGAGTTTCTCCGCTGTTAGTCATCCTCAAACTAATGGCCAAACAGAAGCAGTTAATAAGATAATCAAACATACTTTGAAGGCGAAATTGGAAGATAGCAAGGGTAGCTGGCCTGAGGAGTTGCCTAATGTACTTTGGAGTTATAATACCACTCCCAGAACCACAATAGGAGAAACTCCTTTCATTTTGACTTATGGGTGCGAGGCTATGGTACCAGTTGAGCTTGGGGCAGGATCGTTTAGAAGGGATAATTTTCAGCCAGAAGTTAATGAGGTAAATCATCGTCTCTATCTAGATATGGTAGAAGAACTCAGGACTACCTCTCAGACTAGGTTAGCAGCCTATCATCGAAGGGTGGCTAGGCATTACAATACCAAAGTAAAGGCAAGGCCTCTTAAAATTGGTGATTATGTTCTGCGACGAGTTATGCCTAACACCAAAGTTCACAATCATGGAGTCTTTGGAGCTAACTGGGAAGGACCTTATCGAGTCAGGACTGTGCTATGGAGTGGAACCTACTATCTTGCTGATCTAAATGGAAAGGATATTCCTCATGCTTGGAACATGGAGCATCTCAAGAAGTATTATCAGTAGCGTACGCTATTCTAACTATACCATGTAAACTTTATTTTAATTCATTGGCAATAAAGTTCAGGGGGGTAGTGCATGTACTTCTCCTCCGACAAAACTTATCTTATATTTATGAATAAAACATGCATCTTTTCTGACAAAATTTTTCTTGTGGTTTTCAATTCTTAATGGAACCTACTTTTTATGTTTTACGAAATCTTGGTAAACCCGTACTTCCGGGGTGCTTATCCGTACTTCCGGAAAGCTCACCAAGAAGAGAGTCTCTTCCCTCTTAAAACTCTGCTCAGCATAGAGTATAAAAGAAGGCGAGGTTACTCTTCCTTCTTAAAACCCTGCTCAGCATAGAGTATAAAAGAAGGCGAGGTTACTCTTCCTTCTTAAAACTCTGCTCAGCATAGAGTAGGGGTGTAAACGAGTCAAACAGTTCGTGAGCTACTCGAGCTCGGCTCGGAAAATATTCGAATTCGGCTCGGTAATAATCGAGCCGAGCTCGAGCTCGAGCTATTCGAATTATTTACCGAGCCGAGCTCGAGCTTCAAATTACTCGGCTCGTTAGGTTCGCGAGCCTAATCGAGCCTTTATTATTTTTAGTGTTTATATATTATAAATATATATTTTCATAAATATTTAGTATTTAGATATTTTTTATATATATAATCGAGTCGAACTTGAGCCATGTAATCGAGTCGAACTCGAGTCGAACCTGTCACATTCGAGCTTTTGTCAATATGGGGTGATATCGATTCGAGCTTTCGAGCCGAACTCGAACATATCAAACTTTTTACGAGCCGAGCTTCGAGCTTGAAATTGAAGGCTCGGTCGAGCTCGAGCCCGAGCTCGAGCCCGAACTCTTTAGTCGAGCTCGAACTCGAGCCTGACAGTGTTCGGCTCGGCTCGATTACACCCCTAGCATAGAGTATAAAAGAAGGCGAGGTTACTCTTCCTTCTTAAAACTCTGCTCAGCATAGAGTAGAAAAGAAGGCGAGGTTACTCTTCCTTCTTAAAACTCTACCCAGCATAGAGTATAAAAGAAGGCGAGGTTACCCTTCCTTCTTAAAACTCTGTTCAGCATAGAGTATAAAAGAAGGCGAGGTTACTCTTCCTTCTTAAAACTCTGCTCAGCATAGAGTATAAAAGAAGGCGAGGTTACTCTTCCTTCTTAAAACTCTGTTCAGTATAGAGTATAAAAGAAGGCGAGGTTACTCTTCCTTCTTAAAACTCTGCCCAGCATAGAGTATAAAAGAAGGCGAGGTTACCCTTCCTTCTTAAAACTCTGTTCAGCATAGAGTATAAAAGAAGGCGAGGTTACTCTTCCTTCTTAAAACTCTGCTCAGCATAGAGTATAAAAGAAGGCGAGGTTACTTTTCCTTCTTAAAACTCTGCTCAGCATAGAGTATAAAAGAAGGCGAGGTTACGTTTTTTAAGAGCGCATTTTCTGTTATGAATAAAAAAAATGCAATAACAGTAGATGTGATAAAAAGAAGTTTTTACAAGGGCGACACCATTAAAAGGAGGGTGCGCGTCTCCAATAAAGTTAAGAACAGTTGGGGGGACCATGTACCCCAATAGTGTTTGCCAAAATAAATAAATCATACAGTCACGAGGCTGTCGTATTAGAGGGCGAAGCTCCACTTGTGTTGCCAATCTCAGCATCACCCCCAGTAGCTTCGTTCCTCGCCTCTTCCTCAGCCTTGGCTTTCAGCTCGTTCTCAATCTTCTGGAGGAGCTCTTTCCTCGCCTCTTCGATAGACTTGGCATTTTCAGCCTTGAATGTTGTTATATAATGGGAAGTTGAGGGAGCAAAATGCACTGACCAGTCGTAGTCAGGGTCGGCGGCAAGGAAATTCTTTAAGTAACCTAAAAAGCCGAGGCTGTAGGCGTCGCTTAGTTCTTTTTCCATTTTCTTGTTAAGCTCATCCAGCTTAGACTACATCTCTTCCTTCTCTTTCTTGGAAGCCTCGCCTGCCTGCTTAGCATCAGCCGCGAGTCTGGTGCACTCATCTTGAAGCTTCCCAACCTCGTCTTTCCTGACCTTGGATTCCTTATCAAGCTGTTTTTGCACATTTGACAGTTGATCTTTAAGAGATGAAGCCTCGCCTTTCAATTTCTTGAGGCCTTTTTCTTGATCTTGAATAATCATGTTCCTCTCAGTCAGAACATTAAGGCCATGGTAAAAAGCCTCGCCTAAACCCATTTTGAAGGCGAATTCAGCATCTTGGCTATTCCTCTTCATGAAAAGTTTAGCGTCGTCATCAGAATAATGGTTCGCAGCTAAGGAACCAAAGGTAGCAGACACCAACTGCAATGGGGGATCGCCTTCCGTTGCCCCGATCTTAGATTTCTTGCCCGTCCCCCTTGGAATGTCGTTTACTCCCCGTTTCCCTTTATCTTTCTCTTTGATTGGAGGAGGGGGTGGGGCAGTTGAGCTTGTTGGGATAATGCTTTGAGGGCGAGGTTGCCCAGCAGCAGAGGTTGGGTTAGCTGTGGCCGGTCTTGCAAAAGGATTTCCTCCAAACGGGAGCTGCATCTTTTTTCATGCACAAAATAAAAGAGAGCGAGGTTATATACAAGGCGACGTTACTAAGCTTGCAGAACAATAAAAAGATAGAAGGCGAGGTTACCTCTTCCTGTTAAATGTTTAGTTATTTTTCTTAAAATCCTTTTTGAAGAATTTCTTTTAAATTTCACGGGAGCAATTTGCCCGAACCCGCTGTTGTAAAAGCCGTGGGATTGAAGAGATTCCGAGGTTACAAGTACATAAAAGTTTTTCTCTTGTGGAGAAAGACTTAAAATATGCTCCGCACGATCCAGAGCGTCGCCAGAAAGTACAGATTGTTTCGGTTGATCTATATACGAAAAGCGAGCAATAAAAGCCGAGGTTATTAAAAGTTAAGAAGACGAGGTTAGGCAGAAGACGAGGTTATGATTTAACTTACAGGCGTTCAGGTTAAATTGTGTCCTCACTCGTGGAACGTCGTAGAGATAGAAATAATCGTCTTTCCATACCTTCATGTTACTTGGGTTGCCGGAATAGAATCCCTTTCTGTTATGCTTAGCGAAGAAGGCGAGGTAATAGAAGCCTAGGTCGCTTCCGCTTTTCCTTAGAGACAGAAAGTAATTGATTTCTTCTAAAGAAGGAGCTTCATAACCATTGTTTCTGTACAACATGTACAATCCAATAGCAATTCTATAGCTATTGGGCGACAATTGCATAGGGGCGATCTTGTAGAACTCGATAATTTCATGAAGGAACCTATGCATTGGATATCCAAATCCAATTTCAACCAATTTGTTGGTTAAGACCATTCTTGGGATTTGGGGAAGAGGAACGTCAAACCAATGCATCCTCATATGTAGGCGAGGTTTCAGCCATTTCCCTTGAAGATTGAAATATTCCATTAAGTACATAATTTCCTCCGAACTGATTTCAGAGGCGAGACCAGCGCAAGAAACCACGCCCTCTTCCTTTCGATACTTGATTTTGTCAGCTTCGGTGTAACTTTCAGGAAAGTCATAATCAATCTCGTGCTCATAAGTATCGGGGTTATAAGGACTTGGTGAGGGAAAATCAAACGCACAACAAATGGGAGAAACTGAAAGAGCCTCGCCTTCATCATCTGAAACGTCGGCTTCCTCTTGATGGTCGTCATCATCTGGATTTCTATCCTCGCCCCTTTGAGCCTCGTACTCATCTCCATATGAGCACTGACTTTCTATTTCTTCATCTTCGTCGTTTTGATCTTCTTGGAATATCCTAGCACATTGGTTCAAATCTTTACCTCGCCCTCTTCCTAGCATAGATGAGGTGGAAGGCTCAACGTCTAAGGGGGAAAAGAAATCGTGAAGGTCCTCCTCGCCTTCATTGATGTCTCCGGTGTTGAAAATGCTTTGTTGATCGTCAATTCTCCCAGGAGAACATGGATTCCTTTCTTCAAGATGAGAGTTATCGGACAAAGATATGACTGCGTCTGGGTTTTCAATGATTTTGTGGGAATTCAGATTCCTTTGATGCGCTCTTAGCCATCCTCGGTCTAGAAAAGTGTCAAGATTTTCCTCGCCTTTAGTGCGAGGAGGGAAGGTTTTTGAAGCAGAAGATGCCTCGACCTCATTTGATGTTGAATTATGAGACATCTGAAAAGAGAGGGCGAGGACAGGATTACTGATTTGATTGAAGGAAAATAATAAAGATGACTAAAGGTCTAATGAGTCCTCGCCCTTACGAAAGGCGCGCCTAGTTCTAGATCAGGGAGAAGATTACAATCCCTAAGTGTCGCTCTAATTCTAGAAGATAATTTTTTAACAGGTTAAAATGCATTACAAATGAGCAAGTAATAGAATATACCTCTGTAAGTAGATGATTGGATACGACTCGAAAAATTCTGCTTCGCCTACTTTACTACTAGCCTCGTCTCCAGAAATCAAGAGCCTCGCCTTCTTAGCTTCAGAGAAAATTGGCAGCACTTTGAGAGATTTTTAGAAAGATGGTAACTTTGACGAAAATTTTGGGTTTTTATAAGAGAAATGAAGTTGCCACGTGTCTGCTTATGATTCGTACTTAGGTGCAGTAATCGAGGTGTGACAGTTGGAAATGATATTTAAAAACTTAAGAGAAAATTAGTTTATAAATGAATGACGACTTGTTGAACAAGGGTATTAGATATACCTCGCCCATCAAGGAAGGGAGGTTCCTCAGTGATTGGTGATAATGGCTCGCCTTTGTTATTTATTTAGATATTTTTGGATGAACTTTTCTTTTACAAATGTTTGCTTCAAGAAAATGGGGGGTAGTTGTTATAGCCAAAAATAACCACCTTTTCTTTAATGATGACGTTTGCTAATATTAGGTATAGCCTAGGCTCATGTGAAGCCCGGCCCATTACTTGATGAGATTACTAGCCCATTGGGTGACAATCAAAGTATCGGGTTTAACCTAGGTTCATACGAAGCCTCGCCTTCTTGGAACCTAGGTTACAGATAAAAATGGATGACTAGTGTAAGTAAGGAATGTGCCCTTTTTGGCTTATTCCGAGGTATAAACTACCTTATTTACCTCATCACTTAAATATAGGAACCTCGTCTTCTAAAAGATGAAGGTTCCTTAACTTTTATTGATTTATTGAAAATTAACCTATTAACGCTGAGAAACTTCGCCTTGCGAGAAGCCTCGCCTTGCGAGAAGCCTCGCCCTTTTGAGATTCATAAGAGCCTGTCTTTCCTTATTTTCCATGGATCAAGATAAGCGTTGGCTCCGATAAATCCGGGTCAATGAATTATCTGATAAGTCCCAAGAAAATAGTGAAACCATGACAGCTCATAATGACATATCAAAGGCGGTGATCCCGGTCTTTCCGCTCTTTAAAGAAGGAAACTCGGCCCATGGGTTACTTGCTCCCCAAGAACTACGTTTGGCTTGATCCCTATAAATAGGGTACGTAGGCACATTGTATGATACGATGCAAACTTGCAAACAAGAGAGAATTCAATATTCAATCTCAAATTGCGACCTATTCTCACATACAATCTCAGCCATCCCCAAATCATAAACCCTAATCCCTGTAACCTACGCTACACATCATCCTCGGTTTCTACCACAATTCCAGCAACCCTCCCCGAATTAGTTATCACCAAATTCCTCCGTTAACAGTAATGATTTAATGAAAAAACATATAATTACTAACTGAAATTACTAAATATGGCATTTTTTTAAGCATAACAAAAAAATTGCTACATTGAAGAAAGAAGACTCAACTGTTGCACTTGATAATGTCTCAAGTATTCAGGGCTGATCTTACTACTTATAAATTGCTGAGGCCAGTTGGCAATCAGGCTATGCTTAGAGCTGATTCTGGTCCTCTACTCACTGAAGCTTTCTAATGCTTAATCTTTCAAAATCAGGGGAAATCCTAGATATTTTCATTCCTATAGTACTTGGCATATGCCTTGAACAACAGGATTTCCATGTTTTTTAGGCCTAAATCCGTCCTTCTTAGCTATAAGCATAATTACCAAGTCACTGTTGGTAAAGCCGGAGAGGGCAAAAATTAAATGTTGGTATAACTAACTGACATTCCCAATAGCAATGCTCTGTTTGCATCTTATATAGGAAATGTTCCTTTAAATTATACCTCGATTATTTATATAATAAATTGTAAAATTGCTAAAGTAAACATTGGTTCTTGGTTTAAATTGTTATTAGGAATCTTAGATTGCTTTTAATCTTGGTTTAGACTTGTGCAGACAAAAGATGTGCTTGTACTGAAAAACATGAAACTTGTAGATTACCTTTATTTACTCCGATTCAAAATTTTACACTCCTCAGTAACTCATGGTTAAATACATTTCTGCTCAACTGAAATTCGGATTCCATGGAAATTTAATTGCTTGTAGTCGACAAACACACATACATTATTTTGCTGGTGTTCCATGCGCTTGGCATAGCTTCTGTCAGATATGGCTGCCACCAACTTCAATATCAATTTCTCTTTTCCTTGCTTAATACTACTAGTTAGATATTCTAGTTGATCAAGAGGAAAGTCGCTTGAAAGCAATAAAGGTTTCCATCTCTGATAACTGAAATCATTTTAGTTACATTCAAAAACTAGCTTCTTTATTTATCAGGATGTGAATACTGAAACACGACTTTGTATGGTTAGGATTCGGAGTCAAAACCAAACTACAAGGTTCTCCTTATTCCAGAACAAAAAAGTACAAACCAGACTGAAAACAAAAAGAAAGAAAATGTGTGCGTGTTTGTGTAATATTTTAACCTATTACAGAGAACAGAACACACATTCAGAAAAACAAAATCTTTAGACGTAGGCATCAGGGTTTTGGAGGAGGTAGGCTTCAACAACTTTGTACATCAACAGAACCTTTTCCTTGCCCGCCTTGATATCCTCTTCCTTAAGCATGAATTCTCCTTTGGTGTAATACTTGCTTGTCACCTTAGAGATGGTACCACCACTAGGAGAGAACACAAACTTAACCTCGTAGGTTATTTTCTCAAGATTGTCCACTAAGGCATCGCCTTCCAACAACGTATAGTTATACGTATACTCGTCTTCATTGAGCTCGTCAATGTGATACTTCACACTATTAAAATTGCGACCTACATGAGTAATATTGATGTTTTCGAATTAGTATATACTCATTAGACATGTTCTACTAGAATATAGATGTTTGTTTAAGTAATTATGAGTTTGTACAAGCATGTGGTGATAATAAGCTGGAGTAAAGGAGCTAACCATCGATGAAGTTGATCTGCTTGATGCTTCCGGCTCCTCCATCACCTTGAACAAGTTCAATGCTCTTGATACCTTGTGGCAAGAGTTTTGGAATCAAGTTGTGAGAGTTGAGGATGGAGGCCTTGAAGATCCTTGATGGAGCGATAGGGGAAGTGTACTCATCAGTGAAGCTTGCGAAGCCCATGCTTGTTGACGTAAGGTTTTGGTGGAAACTAAAAGATATTAAACTAGATCAGTGAAGAGTTTCTTGAGTTGGTTTTAGTGATATGATGTAGGGATGGTATTTATAGGATAAGCAGAGATCTGTTGGGAAGTATGTCTTGTGTAATGCCATGACAAGTTACCACGGAAAGTGGGAACATATAGTCTGGTGTGTTTGTCTATTTTTATGTCACTGCACGGATTAATGAAGTTAAGGTACTGTCCAAGGTATAGGATTAAGCCAGTAAGATGCAAGATGAGAAGGGGATAAAAGAGCAAGAGGTAAGGACACCCTTAAGTTCCTGATGCATTATTTTTTTTCTTGAAATATATTTTCAATAGTGCACAAGACAAAATTTTGGATGTCAAGCTCTCAGCATAGTAATTAGGGAACATATATTAAAACATCTGCTTTTAAGTGTCTAAAAGTCCACAATACTTGTTTTTATGTAGTACAATACTTCCATGTAATACATTTCTTCTGTTACATGAAAACTTCTCATTCCAGTAATATTCTTATTTTTGTTACGGAATGGCCTGGCTTTCATGTCTTTGTTGATGGTTAGGTCACTCTTTAATATAGTCCAATCCATTGACAATTACATCTCAGCAGGTAAATAATGCGCATATATGTCTTTAATTACATGGACTGTCAGTTGGATTCTTCTCTTTGATGGCTTTCAACTTGTCATGCCCGTCGTAAACAATTATTCCTCTCAGTTCTGCTCAAACAACCCAACTTCACAATAAGAGTCAAGTAGGATCACATATAAGATTGGGTTAGAAAAAACAAATCATCTTCTTCTGATTCATGAGACCAGAGCTGTGCATCATAAGGCAGTTTAAAAAAATTATCATGCGTATTATAAAAAGTATTGCATAGCTAACTAGTTTGTCAACTTTAAAAAATAATAAGATTCTTTGTTAGTTATACTTCTGGTGTTGGTAGCTAGAGCTGCAACATTGGTGCTACAACAAACAGAAGTCACAGTTGAATGAGAAAAATTGATAAGATGTTAAAAATTGCTATAGAACTTAGTTAGCAATAGAAGTTGCTGCAATTTTCCAACCATGACTGGAATTGCATAAACCAAAGATAAACCCCTTCCAAGAGTTGGACTAAAGGCTCGACAATGCATTCATTCTTGAGAAAAACGAGTGTAACTTAATTAAAGTTCCAGATTCAAAGTCCTAATCTATAAGCATCTTCTTTTGTTAAGAACTATACATCGATATTAATCTGATGGTGAAGAGTTTGCACATGCCTGCATGTGGTTGCCACTATTATCTATCAAAAGGTCATAATTTGATGAAAAAACATATTATTAACAGAAAATACTAAATATTATAGCATTTATTTTTATTTAGCAAAAATAAAAAATGATTGTGCTGAAAAAAGTCTGATAATCTGTTGCACTTGTTAAGGCCCTTCTGTCCTGAATCCACTAGTGCAGTTTTAATTATAAATGCAGGCAGTTTACAGGTGTCCCTTAATTACTTTGCCTTTTCACAGAGATGAGATTTCATTTTAAAGTACAGGTTGTTCTGGATGCAGAGAAATATATAGGATACAAATACAGCAGGGGTCTTGCTCATCTCTCTACTCGTTGAAGTAGGGTAAGGTCAGCGTACACTTTACCGTCTCCATACCTTACCCCGTGTAGGACATAATGTTCGGTTGAGCTATCCACATTTTGTGCTTAATGAGTCTATTAAAACTTGATGCTGTACATCACGGATGATGTAGTGTAAGAGTAAATAGGTGTCAGCAGCAAGTAGATCAACTAAGTGTAGTGTGATTGCAAGAGGGGGAGGTACAAGGAGACTTGTCTTGAACCAAGCTAAACTTGGGTAATAATGAATAGCACATATTTGGAGAGCTGCTTATGAGACAAATGGAAAGTCTCACTGGAAGGTACGTAACAGTATCAAATCTGATCTTACAGCTTATAAATTGCTCAGGCCAGTGGGCAATCAGGTCATGCATCAGCTAATCCGTGTTCTGTAACAGCTTAATTTTTCAAAATTAGTGGGAATCGAAGATGAATTCATTCCAATAGTACTGGGAATACGCCACAATAGGTTTTCCGGTAATCCATTCATGCTTTATTGTAACATTTCTAGTCCAAGTTTGTAGTGCTTAGCCATAGCCATAATAACAGCAGCAATAATGATAGCTCACTTGGTTTACAACTTTTCCCTACTTGTTTTATAAATTCACATGGTCAGTCCGGCATCATTGTTTATATGCAAGCCATAAACAAAACGAGGCAGTCATCACTAACAAATATGATCCTTATATTGTCTTCATGATTACACGATCCTGTTTCGATCTTACAAACAAAAACAATAAACAAACACTACAAATATAAACAGGAAATTGGGCATTACTGAGGAGTTGAATATTAGAAATCTTAAATAGCTTTTGATTTGTATTAGGCTTGTTTAGACTGTAATTAAACAGAAGATATGCTTGTATTTAAAAATGAAACTTGTCAGTCATCGACAAATGCACATCTTTAGTTAGATATTGTCCGGAACCAACTTCATTATCGATTTCTCTTTTTCTTGCTTAATACTTGCTTCATGAGATTTTTAATATTCAAGTTAATCAAGAGGAATGTCGTTCGAAAGTGATAAAGGTTTCCATCTCTGATAACTAAAATAAATTTAATTATTTATGAAAAGAAGCTTCCTTGTCTTTCAGAATGTAAATACTGAATACAAAACTTAGACATGACTGAATATGGTTAGGACTCGGTCAAAACCAAACTCTCCTTATTCCAGAACAAAGATAGTACAAACCAAACTGAAAACAGCAAGACAGACAGTGTGTGTGTTTGAGTAATATATCAACCTATTGGAGAGAACAGAACAATTATAGGTAAACCAAATGTTTAGACGTACGCATCAGGGTTTTGGAGGAGGTAGGCTTCGACAACTTTGTACATCAACAGTACCTTTTCCTTGCCAGCCTTGATATCCTCTTCCTTCAGCATAAATTCTCCTTTGGTGTAATACTTGCTTGTCACCTTAGAGATAGTACCACCACTAGGAGAGGACTCAAACTTAACCTCATAACTTATTTTTTCAAGATTTTCCACCAAGGCATCGCCTTCCAACAACGTATAATTATATGTGTACTTGTCTTCGCTGAGCTCATCAATGTGGTACTTCACACTATTAAAATTGCGACCTACATGAGTAATATTGATTTTTCCAATTAGTATATAATTAGGAGACATGTTTTACCAGAATAAAGATGTACGTTTATGTAATCATGAGTATGTACAAGCAAGCATATGGCAATATTAAACAGGAGCAAGTGAGCTAACCGTCAATGAAGTTTATCTGCTTGATGCTTCCGGCTCCTCCATCACCTTGAACAAGTTCAATGCTCTTGATACCTTGTGGCAAGAGTTTTGGAATCAAGTTGTGAGAATCGAGGATGGAGGCCTTGAAGATCCTTGATGGAGCGATAGGGGAAGTGTACTCATCAGTGAAGCTCGCAAAGCCCATGCTTGTTTTTGTAAGGTTTTGGTGAAAACTTGATGAAACTAGAGCAGTGAAGAGCTTCTTGAGTTGGTTTTAGTGATATGGTGTAGCTGTGTAGGGATGGTATTTATAGGATAAGCAGAGATCTGCTGGGAAGTGTGCCTTGTGTAATGCCATGACAAGTTACCACAGCAAGTCGGAACATATATTCTGGGGTTTGTCCTTTTTTTAATCAAGTTAAGCTACCGTCCAAGGTATGAAATCTAGGCGACTAAGACGACAAGATGGGAAGGGGATTAAAAAGTAAGAGGTAAGTACGCCCTTAAGTTCCTGATGCATTATTTTATTTATTTTTGAAATATAATTTTAATAGTGTGCAAAAGACAAAATTTTGGATCTCAAGATCTCAGCGTAGTGAGAATTAGGGAGAATATATCAAAACATTTGCTTAATATAGTACAAAACTTCCACTACATAATCCTGTTACAGGGGAACTTCTCTTTCCAGCGATATTCTTATTTTTGTTACACAATTGCCTGGTTTTCATGTCTTTGTTGATGGCTAAGTCACTCTTTAACTTCCTACTTTCCATTGCATCTCAGCAGGTAAATAATACGCGATTATGTTTTAACATGCACTGACGGTTGGGTTCTTTTTGATGGCTTTCAACTTGTCAAGCCTTGTAGCACCTCAAAATGTTGTATGTGCTCGTGTTAAACAATTGTTTCTCAGTTCTGCTCAAAGGCTCCAACTTCACAATATCAGTCTCGTCTCTAGTGGGATCACATATAAGAGAAGAGGTGGCTGTTGCTAAGTTGCAGCCAACTAAAATGGTTGTAGTTATAATTTTATATGCAAGACCACATATGAAGCTAGTGAAATTTATGAGCTTACTGATCACACCTTGAGAGAGAGGCAGTGCATATATTTTGAATCTCTACAAAGGAAATAGCTGAAGATCCTTGGGTACTAACAGTTGTATAGACAACAACTCTGACCTTGTTTCTTAAATAAACAGGCCAAGGATGAGTACAACGTGACCAATCCGAAAGCTTTCCAATGCGTTATAAATTTATAATCGTTCTGTTACTTTAAACTACTAATACAGCATTATATAACAGATGGCGACAATTATCTAACAATCAGTTTTTTAATTGTTTGAGATTTTAACGATCAAATTAAAACAAACTTTTTACTTTATCCGCTATAATTTTTCTCCTGGTATTTTGGCTTACTAACCTCAGCGCTGCTTTTTTTCCACCGAGGGGCTGAAAATAACTAAGCTAAACCTAATCACAGCTTAAAAACTAATATCTTTAATTTTATTTATTTTAATTGTTCTTTTTTTAATTTTAATTAAATTAATTGTTCTTTCCCTAAAAAATATTTTAGTTTTTCTTAATTGTTTACCCACATTAGCTACCCTATAAGTCATTTTTAATGTTTTTAAATTTACATTTTCAATACACTAAAATAATCACATGAACAATTTTATAAATAATTTAAAATTGAAAGCTTAAAAAAACATATTATGATTTTCATAATTTTAACTAAATGACAAGAAGTATACTAAAATATATAGACTAATTGTGAAAATATTGTATTAGTATATCAATTTTTTTTTGAATAATATGATCAATTATATAAAATTTCTCTATACTTGAAATAAATTTTTAGACTATCCACTATAATTTTATTAAGAAAAATTATAGTAAGAAAAATTATTTTATAATTATTTTTTATAGAATTAGTTTGCTTTTTTTTATAAAGTTCTTTTTATAGTAAGAAAAACTGTAAAATTAAAGCTTAGTGAATTAAATGAAATAATCTAATTATAACCTTTTTCAAATAGTTATAATATATGTGAAGATATTGTTAAAACTGTAAAATTAAAGCTTAGTGAATTAAATGAAAGAATCTAATTATAACTTTTTTTCAAATAGTTATAATTTTTACGGTTTTTCTTACTATAAAAAGAGCTATAAAAACAAACTAACTAATTCAACAAGAATTAACTATAAAATATTTTTTCTTAATAAAATTATAGCGGATAATCTAAAATTTTATTTCAAGTATATAGAAATTTTATATACATGATCATATTATTAAAAAAAAATGGGCTTTTTTCATAAATACCCACCCCTAAATGTTTTTTTTCAAAAATACTATGGTTTTTTGAACTTTTTGCAAAAATACTATCTTTTTGAAATTATTTTCAAAAATACGGTATGCAACCACGTGCAACTTTTGCAATCAGAATAAGATGCAACCATGTGCAACTTTTGCAACCAGAATCAACCTGATGCAACTTATTAGTAATGATGTTTTTCCGGCGTCTGATTTTAGGGTTGTAAACAACCCTAAAATCAGGGTAGGTTAGGGTTGTAAACAACCCTAAACCCTAAACCCTAAACCCTAAGTCCGTATACGAATTATTCGTCATTCTTAATATTTTTAAAACCCAAAATAGAAACATTGAACCCCAAAAGTTAACTATTGAACCCACAGGGTAAATCAAGACCACAAGTTTACCTCTTTTATTAATAATTTTTTTTGAATTCTTAGCTGTTTTTTCAATTATTTTTTTAAAAAGTTGCATATAGTTGCATCTGGTTGCTTTGGTTGCATCTGGTTGCGTTGGTTACAGACCGTATTGTTTGAAAATATTTTTTGGTTGCATCTAGTTGCATTTAGTTGCAGACCGTATTTTTGAAAATAATTTCAGAAGATAGTAAAATTGAAAAAAAACTTAGAAAAAGTAGTATTTTTGACAATTTCTCAAAAAAAATTGATATACTAATACAATATTTTCACAACCAGTCTATATATTTTAGTATACTTCTTGTTATTTAGTTAAAATTATAAAAACCATAATATGTTTTTTTAAACTTTCAATTTTAAATTATTTATAAAATTGTTCATGTGATTATTTTAGTGTATTGAAAATGTAAATTTAAAAACATTAAAAATGACTTATAGGGTAGCTAATGTGGGTAAACAATTAAGAAAAACTAAAATATTTTTTAGGAAAAGAACAATTAATATAATTAAAATTAAAAGAAGAACAATTAAAATAATTAAAAGTAAATATAATAGTTTTTAACGTGTGATTAGGTTTAGCTTAGTTATTTTGAATACAAGCCCGGAAAAGAAGGGCAGAGATTAGTAAGCCAAAACACCACTCAGCGGTAATTTACGGCGGACAGCTAGGGCTCGAAAAATTATAGCGATAAACTAAAAAGTTTGTTTTAATCCTGATCGTTAAAATCTCAATCCAACGGTTAAAAAACTAATTGTTAGATAAACGACCCATAACAGATAGGATTGGGTATATAAGATAATAGTGTCCACACACTAGCTAAGATGACTCCTACACCTCTGTCCATTCCTAATTAACGGGGGGATGACTCCTTAACACTAAATTAAGATTTTTCTTTGTTAAATTTCACAAATATTAATTTCATTTAGGCTTAATGACCTTTTAGCTCTAAAGGTTTATTATCATATACTCATCAGCCCCTGTGTTTTAAAGTTATACATTTTAACCCCTGAGGTACTAAAATCATATCTTTCGACCCTTTATACCGGTTCAGAAAAAAAAACGATATTAAATCGGAAGGGTAAAATATTCTTTACAGAGTTAAGTAAAGGAATGTCATCCGTTTTGAACCCTAAAGTATCGAAAGAGTAAAGTAAACCTATAAAAAGAAGTGGGAGGTTGAATGTGACTCCATTGTTGATGGGTTTCCAAAACACAAAACAGGCTCCAGTTTGTATTGATGAGGATGTTAACATAATGATAGCACCAAAGGGGGGCAAATCAACTCAACAGAAGGACCAACTGAACTCATACACAGGCCCTATGAAATTGGGCAAACAAATGGCACCACAAGTGAAGCAATACAAAACTATTGTTGGGAAAACAAAGGCAAAATTTGCTCCTTTCTTATCTCATGGCAAGAATGTGATCACAAAGACTGCTCTGACAAATGCTCTACATGGGACCACTCAGAAATTTAGGAATGTAGGAAAGGGAAAAAACACCTCAAAAGGAAAAGAGAAGCAGACTTGAAGAGTCATTTTTAAGTTATTAGTATGTGCACTCTTTTGTTAGTTTATGAATGTGCATCTTGTGGTTTTATATTCAGACAATTTATGGATGTGTAATGTAATGAGTGACTATTTAGGGCCTGTTTGGCTGACGCAACTTATGCATTATAAGTTGATAAGAGCTTATGGGGGGTGTTTGTGTACCCAGCTTATTTGATAACTTATAACTTATAAATTGATAAGTTGAATGTTAGAAATCACTAACATTTTACTTAACTTATCAACTTATTATTTGATTTCTTTATTTTTCTAATATTTTATATTTTTACATTTGTGTTTTTAAATATTTTTTTAATTTAAAATACAAGTGTTGAAATAATTTTATTTAAAAATTATTTTTTTCAAATTTAATTTAGCAAATTATTCACTAACTTATAAGTAAATTTATCCAAACACCCGTATAACTTATAATAATTCATCAACTTATCACTTATATGACACTTACTCATTTTAAGTTATAAATCAACTTTTTGGTGATAACCCAAACACGCACTTAGACTCATTTTTAAGTCATGGTTGGAATGTAATGACAATGTGATTTGCCTTAAATTCAAATCATTTAATTAGCAATACCAAAATGTAGTAGTACATTTTTCAAACATTATAACTAATTTAAGTACTAAAAAGATACAATTAGGGTAGTTCATATTGTCCCTTGCTCACTGACTCAACATTTTTCGTTCATCACTACAAAGCTCCACAATAAGAATATGAGAACCATCAGCAACAAAACAGGGCTTCTCTTGTTCCCTTTCATTTCAGTAGTAGGCTCAAGCTTCTTTAACTCATCTTCTAGCTTCTAAACCTTTCTCAACAACCCTGGAATGATAGTTCTTGACCTTGGGCACATAGGAGGGTCGAACCATAGGTGATAATTACAAGCATTAGCCCTGTCTTCCTGCAATTTAAATGGGTCAGAAAAAACAATTAAGCAAGATAATCACTGATTAACAATGGTTTTTACCATGAAACGCAAGCATCCCCAAAATCTTTTCCCGGATTTGCATCGGTCCATGATTTTCTTAACACAACTGATCTTCCACACCAACATATAAGTTCCATCTTCTTACCTCCTTCTCTAATAATTTTTGTTGTAAATGTATACACGCGTATATATAAATATATATATGTATAACAATAGAACTACAGGGGCTAAAAGGTTTGGCGGGAGTTCTTTCTGCGTTTTAGAGGGAACTTAACTCTGTAAATACTGTTTTACCCTTCCGATATACTTCCGATTTATATCATTTTTTTGTTCTGAACCGGTATAAGGGTCGAAATATATGATTTCAGTACCTCGGGGCTAAAAAGTACAACTTTAAAATATAGGGGCTGATGGGTACATGGTAGTAAACCTTTAGGATTAAAAGGTCATTAAGCCTTTCATTTAGTACCAAGAACTGACATCTATTAGTTCTTCTTGGTATGAGTATATATAATAAACTTTTTGCTCTCCAAATTGACCTCCCCAGTCCTCATCTGGTTGCAATATGTGTCCTAGTACTTTCACAGATTGTACACCAATCACCACCTCATACGCTGACAAACATACGTGACTTTAAGCAGCATCCCCCGAGAGATGCAAGAAAATAAAGAAAATGAAATGACCTCCAAATTTGAGACAATAGGAATCATTCAAAGGCATCATCTTAACCTGATAAGGCATAGGAATCTCGAACAACATAAGTACATAACATCAACCCTGCATAATAACAAGCTCATAGTACTTGGTCGGATCCCTAGACCCTCGGAGTAGTACTATTTAACAGTAGTATGTTTGATTGCCAAGCCAGACAAGTATGTACCAGCCTACCAAGAGTAGCTGTAACGGCATAGACTATCCCAGAAGTCCCAAGAATATCAGAAACATACGGTGGCTGCAAAACAAATATTGTCACCAGCAGTTCCAAGATATAAAATCCTTGCACCGGATTTAATCCAAATACGTTTCTGACTTCTTCGATAATGGCAGCTGCTATGCCAGATTCAAAATGATTCCAGAGCCTGTACTCAACTTCAGTTCTGTCTTCTTCCTTAACAGAATGCAATTTATCCTTGTATACAGCTTTACTAGGGTCCAGGAACTATGCTTCCAGTACAACGTCGATAATATCTTCCATTCGTGTCCCCCAATATGGCACAACTAGTAATCTGCTCTCGCCTTGCATTCCACCAGCACTGACATGGGCGCCCCTTCCTCCGCCTCTCATAACTTGCCTACAGAGAGCACAAACTAAACGACCAAGTACTCTTGGCCGCCACATTGTAAATTTGTTATAGTTGTTCCTGTGTTCTGTTAGAAAATTGATAGTTTAAGGATATAATTAACTATATTCTTGACGTTAATTCAAATTTCTAATGATTGGAAGTTGTTCCTTGCAATGGGAACTTAAACTTTCATGTATGGGATTAATAATTTTCTTGTTTAAATCCATAAGAGAAATTGAGATGAAGGTAGTAGCTTGAAAAAGCTTGTGATAATGATGTTTCATTTGTCCCACATAGAAAAGAATAAGGGGACTTGGTGGCTTTATATAGCATTACACACATGAGTAGTATACAACTACTAAGGTGTGTGATGGTGCATGGTGTTAGTGTGTGCTTCACGCGCACATATACACACACGCGCGCCGCCGCCCGCCTCGCCACGCCACACACCGCACCGCACCGCACAGGCGACCTGGGCGAGAGTTTTTATTTATGTGATTTAATATTTTATTAGAATTAATTTATCAAATTGGGCTGGGTTATCAGTTGTCAAATTGGGTTGGGTTATCAGTATTTAACTAGTAAACTCTGATGGAGTTGGTTTATCAGTATTTAACTAGTAAACTCTGATGGAGTTGGTTTGTCAGTAAATTCTGATGGACAACTAGTTAAACTCTGATGGACAACAGAAACTAAACTCTGATGGGCAACAGAAACTGATATGAACCTGGACATGATTTGATGGATATGTTTAAAATAAATATTAAAACTGATATGTGGATAAACATGAAAAATAGGTAACAACTACAGGTTATTAAATTCAATCAAAACGTTCTATTCTTTAATGCTCAGTTTTGATTTTTTTAATATGATCAGCTGTTACGAAAATTAATGTGTGTGCTGCAGTTACGAAATTGAATGCCCCTGTGCTTCAGTTACAGAAAGGAACCACTATAAATAGTGGCCCTTGTAGCTCAGTTAAAAGATAGAATTTTGCAAACACCTTCTCTCAAAACTCTCTCTGCCCTCCCTCTCCATACAGTTTTCCCTGTAGTTTTTCTGGTTCTCCGGCGACTGAGGTGTTGGTCGTAGTTGAGCGCTGCTGTTGCTGTGAACACCTTGCTCGGAGCTGTTTTATCCTGGAAGTAGTATCTCGCCGACAACCTAACACAGTAAGTGGGGGCGAATAACTCTTCAAGAACAGTCAGGGTTTCTCGAAGTCCTGACGACTCAGCTGTTGCTTCGTTATTTCTGTACTTTTACACTGTTAAGCTATGGCTACAGGTACTGTTTCTGTCTCCCTGGTTATTTATCAGTTTCTGATATGCATACTTTCGACCTTCATGCTTTGTTTTGTTAACTTTGGTCTTGGCCTGTGAATGCTATATCTTTTATATAACTGCCTCCATGTTGCTGTAGTACTTGTTATTTCCAACATGTTCTACATAATTCGTACGGTAATGTTCTTCTTGTGAATAGAGATTTTACAAACAAAGAGACAATTCCATGAGGGGTTTTTTTGATCTTGTAAGAGGGGCTTGAAATAACTGTTTAATCTAGGACTTGGTTTTTGTCGAGATTAACATTTTGGAACTGGATTTGTGTTTGGCTGATTTTTGTTTTCTCTGGTGAATTTCTTTTTGTTTTTTAAGTAAAACCAAGATAGGTGAAAAACAAAATCAAAGCCTGAATCAAAATACTGGGGATGTTTGGAAGATAGAACAGCTAATAAACAAACAGTTTCATATAAAACAGGTAATTGAATCCGTTAGTCAAAACATTTAACTCAATCAGCTAGTCAAAACACTTAACATGTAATCGAGCTAACAGCTATCAGCTAACACCTAATTGTGAAATAAGGCCTAAAGCTTTTTTGTTCATACCAAAAGAACATGAGGTCAAGAGTTTGTATAACGTTTATTAATAAACGAAATCTCTTTTAATGATACAGCTTTATAACTTACGCAACTTCTTTTAATATCATAAATTATAACTTTTATATAATTGCTCTATTAACAATTATTTATAATATAATATTAGTAATAATAATTATCGTTATTTAATTAATGACATGTATTGTTTAAATTAATAATATAAACTCTTAATTTTAATATGTTATTGTGATGATTCGAACCTTAGACGTTTAGTAGATTAGCTTAAATATAGAATAATATTTATAATGGATCTAACAGCTCTCATTTAATTATTAAAAATTTAACTGTCAATATATTTTTTATGATTTAACCAAACTAACAACCATTATACCTTATTATATTTTAGTATAGATTTTGTACCAAAATAAGCGAAATATCTTTTTAATAGTATTTTCTACTAAATTTGGTTCACACCCTTTTTTGATTTCATCCCAAAAATCATATCTCGCTTAGAATTTTATATTGTTATTAAAAATATAATTATAATAATTAAATAATAATTAAATTATTGGAATCCTTTTTTATTCACACCCTATTTTTGTTTCACCCCTAGAATTCTATCTCACCTAAAATTCTATGTTATTTATTAAAAATTATAATAAAATGTCAAAAATCCTTTGACATTCGCATCCTATTTTGATTACGCCCTTGAGATCTTATCTCGCCTACAATTATACGTTGTTTTTGAATATATATATATATTCTCTTATTACATCTCAAAATCAGAATAGATGACAGTTTGTTTACCAAAAAATTTATTAATGAGAATATATATATATATATATATTTGGTCAATACTCCATGAAAAACACTTTTCACACAATTTTTTTTAATGAATAAAAATAGAATCTAACAAAAAATTAAGATCAAATATAACATGATTACACATAATTTCATTGTTACACACACACACATATATATATAGAGAGAAAAGTTCTATGGAGACCACTATTTTGTTGGAGACTAATTATGTTCTGCAATCAAAATATTGCAAAAATAGATTATATTTTGTAATCAAAATATTGCAAAACGTGTTATTTTGCGAAGAATGTTCTATTAAAATCATTATTTCGTTGAAAGTCTTTAAAATGATCTATGTTTTGCATACTAAACATGTATGTTCTGCAAATTCAATTTGTTTTGCAGAACAATATATTTTTCTAGTGTTCTACTTGCAAAACATATATAATTTTAAAATTTTTCAATGAAATAGTAATTTTCATATAACATAATTGATAAAATATTAGATTTTGCAAGATTTGGCTTGCAGAACATACATGGTCTCCGAGGTCTCTACTAAAATGCGGCCTCCATAGAACTCAACTATATATATATATATTTAAGTTCTATGGAGACCACCTTTTTTGTGGAGACCTGGAGACCACATACGTTCTGCAATCTAAATTTGGCAAAATAGATCATATTTTATAATTATAATTTTAAATCATAATTATAGAATAATTATGATTTAAAATCAAGCCCATTCATTATTCTATAATTATCAATTTGATAATTTCCCTGAAATTTTTGGTTTCCTATTAAATAAAAAATCCAAAAATGTAAACTCAATTAATTAGAAAGTTCATATTAAAATCAATACTAAATTAGATGTAGAAATAGTTAAATATACGGGTCATAATTATCTTTTAATATGATAACCATCCAATTTTTTCATTTTTAGCATTTTAAAAATTTGTCCTTAAATTTTATTTGTGGTTTATTGTTAATTAAAAGATCCATGAATGTAAAGAAATTTACTTAGTAGATCCACATTAAATTTAATATTAAATTAGATGTATAATTAGTTAAGTATATGTAAATTTGATGTGATAAATGTGTACACAAAATATTTATTTCATAGATATATTAATTATTATTATTATTTTATTTTTAAGATTTTATAAATTTTATATTCTTTTACGGCTCATATTCCTCTCTACTTCTAATTTTTTACATTGGTTCCACTACCACCTACATCTTTTTCAAACTAACCAAAGTGATGTATATGAAACATCTACGGGAAGTTGACAAATTGTAATAATGAATGAAGATATTTCATTATAAATTTTGTTTACGACCCGTAGCAAGGCCAACAAACAAATCTGTTACAAAAAAATAAAATAAAACATTTTCTCTACTTTCGGAGATTATAGATCCCGTTTGGGTTAGCTTAAACTAATTGCTTATGACTTAAAATTGCTTAAAGTGCAAAGTGAAAATTTTAAGTTAATATCTATTTGCGCAATTTTGGATTATCTTATGAGTAATTGAAATTATAAAAATAAAAGTAAAATTTTAAGTTGAACATGTGAATGATGATATTAATTTTTACCAAATAAAATTATTAGAAGTACACTAAATGGTTCAAAAATTACCTTCTGCCAACTTTTGACTTTAAACTATTTTTTCAATTCTAAGTTACTTTAAATTGTTTTTCCGTCTTGTCTTTTGACATGGTTTGACAGTTTAAAAGTTTTCGCTCAGTGCTACTATTCGAAATCCACTACAAGAAATGGAAGAGAGGTTTGCAACAATTACAATTGAGGAGGAAGAAGTGGAAGGCCTGCAGTATGAGGGAGAAACAGATAGATTATCGGATATAGACTTACGATGGTGTTTGGTGGGTCGCTTCTTAACTGAGTCTTCTATTGATTTTCAGGCAATGAAACATAAGATGACATCTCTGTGGAGGCCAGGAAAGGGGTTATATGTGAAAGAATTGGAGGCAAATCGATATATATTCCAGTTTTATATATTCCATTTGGTTATTGAAAGATTGAAGGAATGAGATAATCCCCGAACCATTGCGCTTAACAAACTGGATATTTGGATTCAATTACATGGGACGAGTGTTGGTTTTATGTCAGAAAGAGTAGCAATAGACATTGGGAATTATATTGGTTTGTTTGTTGAATTAGATGCTAATAACTTTATTAGAGTATGGTGGGATTACTTAAGGATCAGAGTGAAGATTTCTTTGGAGGTACCGCTGAAAAGAAGAATAAAGTTGAAGAAAAATGAGGACATTTGGTGTTGGGTCAATTTCAAGTACGAAGGGGTTCCAACCTTCTGCTTCATTTGTGGATTAATTGGACATAGTGAGAAGTTCTATGATAAACTTTTTGAAATGCCCAATATATAACAAATTGAGAAACCATATGGAATTTGGATAAGAGCGGAACCTCGACGAAGAAACCATACCATGGGATCTAAGTGGCTATGACAGGGATGGAGTTTTCCGGCAAGCTCAACGATGAACTATGAAGATAGCATAACCACAAGTGCGAAAGACGAACGAGATAGGCCGGATCATGGAATCGGAGGAATGGCAGTAACGGAATGGTCCAAGAAAATCGGATAATTATTCCTACAAATCAGGAAAGGATTAGGGTGGATGAAGGGGAAATTAGTTCGAAAATAACTGGAAATCAGCAGAATATGTTGGTTGAAGCGGGAAAGGCAACATTAATTCAAAATGAAGATCTTATCTTTATGGACCCAAAAAGGCGTAGAACTGGAAAGCCCAACAACTATGGGGCAGATGTAAAATTAAATCAGGAGGACGAGGAGTTTATGGATTACAATGAAAATGAAATATTGGGCCAAAAAAATGGACAGTTGGCGGGTAAAGATAAAGATCAAGTAAAGTTATACAGCTATTCGCACCTTCATACAAATATTGAAGTTGAGATGGAAGGTGTTGGTCCTTGTGTATTGTAGAAGGGGGGGGGGGGGATGAATGCAATACTGATAAAATTCAATCTCAGTTTCAACAACTAAAACTAAGATTTAATGTTATCAATAATATGTATGCATTCACAAACAGTATAATAGAGAAGACAGGATTCACAAAATAAATGTTTTATTTATTTTGCAAAGTGTTGCTACAACCTCAAGAGAGAATTCTTGAGCTTCGATCTTCTCCAAGACACTTGCTTGTCTTCGTTACATTTCTAGAATGAATTGACAGTAGGTATAAGACTAATCCTATCACTATCAGTCACGGGTTTGTGAAGCTGCTGTCACTGTCAAGTGGCAGCTTCTTACAGATTGTCTTACCCATGTGACTTTCCTAAATTTCTAATATGTCAGATATACATTATAAAGAAAGCAACCTAGATTCATTCTATTTCCAGCTTAAGCAATTCAGCAAATAAAGACTTGACCTTGCTCTTGAATTGATTCGCTTTTGTTTTGCAGTGCTTGAAGCTTCTGTCGTAGTCTTGCAGACTTGGTGCAACCTAGGGATACTGCAACACGCCTGTTTCTTGAACATTGAAACTGTCACGGGATTTGACTGAGAAAGATACTTAGAACAAGGGTCTTTCTCGAGACAGTTACTTTTGCCACAAAGCTTGCTGTCACAGGAATGTGCTTTTGGTGACAGTAGGAGTTCCCCGCATAGTGTGTTGTCGAGGTTTCCAAGCTTGCTGTCGCGTAGTTTTCCGCCAATGTTGCTGTCAGAGTGAATATACTGTCTTGACTTGCAACATTCTGTCTTCTTGTAATCTTACTGTCGAAGCTTTAGGACAGTAACCTTTATTCATGTTGTCATCTAATTATGTATCCTTTGAGGCTTGAACACAGCAAGTGAACTTCTTTCAAATTATACAACTAGAATAACATTACATACTGATTACAAGAACATACTTTGGTTGTGACAGTATGTTCTACTTAATTAAAAATTAAGTACAATCAAAGTTAAGTTGTTTCTATGTTATCACCCATAAATCCCAACAGAAGGGATGAGTAAATGGCGTTTGACAAGGGTATATGGTGAACCTAATAGAACTCAGAAGAGGAAAACATAAGAGCTTCTGAGGAATTTAGCTAGAGACTCGAATATTCCTTGGTGTGTGATAGGAGACCTAAATAATCTAGTATCACAAGATGATAAGAAAGGGGGAGCTCCGTATCCAGGTTGGTTGATTGAGGGGTTAAATCGGACGGTTGTTGATACTGGGTTACGAGACATGGAGCTTGTAGGGCACCAATTTACATGGGAAAGAGGGTGAGGTACTAGGGAGTGGATGAAAGTGCGGATTGACAGGACCTTGGTCTCCCCATCGTGGCTTAATTTGTTCACAATGGCAAAGCTTTATAATCTGGAGGACACATCTTCAGATCACAGTCCATTATTGCTGGAGTAAAAAACTGACAGTTTCAGGTATGTCAAGAAGCAATTTTGTTTTGAAAATGCTTGGCTCACGGAGCCAATGTGTGGTCAAATTGTTAAAGATAATTTGAGTAGATATAATTGAATGAATATCCAGGACAAAGTTCAAATCTGTGGGGAGAGACTTGAAAGCTGGGGGCAAGAAGTGACTTTGGGAGTAGAATTAAGCAATGTAAATTGGAGTTGAAACATTTTCGCAACAAAAGGGATGATGTATCTGTCTAGCGGTTTAAAGAGGTGAAGAATGAGTTGTTTAAAATTTTCAATCAACAATAAATTTTCTGGCATCAGAGGTCAAAACAACTATGGCTCCAATCCGGAGATCAGAATAACAAATTTTTCCACGCCTCTGCTAGTGCACGACGAAGGTCTAATCAGTTCCAAAATTTGAAAAATGAAAGGAATGAGTGGGTTGATTGGGAGAATGGATTGTCAGAGCTTATAATGGATTATTTCACAAATCTTTTCAGTAGACAGGAATTAGTTTGGGATGAAGTAATTAATTGCATTCCTAACTCGATTTCTATAGATCAGAATTTGGAGCTGTTAAAACCAATTTATGGTATTGAAGTTAAGAAGGTGCTGTTAATGCACCCGGATTAGTCCCCCAGGCTGGACGAAATGACACGGCTTTTTTCCAAAAGCACTGGTCAATTGTTAGAGTTGATGTTGTGGATATGGTGAAGGATTTTTTCTAACAGGTTGAACGAAACAAATGTGGTTTTAATCCCGAAGAAAAAGAGTCCAACAAACATGGGGCAACTGCGACCCATATCTCTTTGCAATGTTTTAGTAAAAGTGATCACGAAAGTTCTGGCTAACAGGTTAAAGGAGTTGTTGGGGCAAGTAGTAAGTGATACTCAAAGCGCTTTTATCCTAGGCCGATTAATTTCTGATAACATTATGGTATCTTCCGAAGTGATGCACTATTTAATTTCTAGAATGAATTGACAGTAGGTATAAGACTAATCCTATCACTATCAGTCACGGGTTTGTGAAGCTGCTGTCACTGTCAAGTGGCAGCTTCTTACAGATTGTCTTACCCATGTGACTTTCCTAAATTGCTAATATGTCAGATATACATTATAAAGAAAGCAACCTAGATTCATTCTATTTCCAGCTTAAGCAATTCAGCAAATAAAGACTTGACCTTGCTCTTGAATTGATTCGCTTTTGTTTTGCAGTGCTTGAAGCTTCTGTCGTAGTCTTGCAGACTTGGTGCAGCCTAGGGATACTGCAACACACTTGTTTCTTGAACATTGAAACTGTCACGGGATTTGACTGAGAAAGATACTTAGAACAAGGGTCTTTCTCGAGACAGTTACTTTTGCCACAAAGCTTGCTGTCACAGGAATGTGCTTTTGGTGACAGTAGGAGTTCCCCGCATAGTGTGCTGTCGAGGTTTCCAAGCTTGCTGTCGAGGGCTAAAGTTGCTGTCGCGTAGTTTTCCGCCAATGTTGCTGTCAGAGTGAATATACTGTCTTGACTTGCAACATTCTGTCTTCTTGTAATCTTACTGTCGAAGCTTTAGGACAGTAACCTTTATTCATGTTGTCATCTAATTATGTATCCTTTGAGGCTTGAACACAGCAAGTGAACTTCTTTCAAATTATACAACTAGAATAACATTACATACTGATTACAAGAACATACTTTGGCTGTGACAGTATGTTCTACTTAATTAAAAATTAAGTACAATCAAAGTTAAGTTGTTTATATGTTATCACCCATAAATCCCAACAATCTCCCCCAATTTGTTTTTATGGAAAATAACAACAAATTTACAATATGTGCTGACAACTTAACTAACAAGATCAGAATGGATTAGGAATTTTTTACTTAGCCTGAGATTTCCTCTTCTGCCTTGCTACATCCTCTCTTTTGAGAGCTTCTACCAAGCAGCCTCTTAGACCTTCTATAAGAGAAATTTCAGCAGCAGAAACTGCAGCATCCTCTACTTCCTCAATGATCTTCTTTATGGTAGGAGAGAGGAGAGAACTAGCATCCCTGAGATTCAGCCATTGCTCTATATCATATGGATAGGTTCTGAAGTGAAGTTCTTCAAGAATGAGCTTGAATCTACTTCCAGGATAAGCATTGAGAGACCTTCTCCTTTGCTTGTCCAGCTTTGAGTCTTCTCATTTTCTCCCTTCCAATACTTTCTCTATTTCATCAGAACAAATCTGCTCCAAGGGATGAATAGATCCAGCTACCATATACTGTAAATCCTTCAGAATAGTTGTTTTTAGCTTGTGAAAGCTGCAAACATAGATTTCTTCTTTTAGATACTTCATTCTTAGGGGATTTTCCAGCATACATGATTGATAATTTGGAGCTTCACTTTCTGCCTTGTTGGAGACCTTGCATCTTTCCAGTAGTTCAGCTTCCTTCTTATCAAGTTCTGACTTAGTTTGAGAATATTGTGAAGATTCAGGTCTTTTGCTTGGCTTGGGTTCCCTTTCATGAGTTGGTTGGGTTTGCCCTTCTTCTGTTGGTAAATCCTCAAACTCATAGTACTAATGGTATGGTATAGGAGAAGATGGTAGATCAGTGAGAATATCAGCATCATCAAAATCTGCAAAATTGTAGCCAAATTTCTGATAGAATTCAGCATCCCTATCAGCATGATATTTCAGAATATGTTCCATGACAGGCTCTGGAACATCATCATAGCTTTCCATCAACTCTATCATCCTTTCCAAGTAGAAGAAATCAATTCTTCTTTTATCTATTTTCGTCATGCTACCACTGATTGATGTGGCTACAAGATCAAAGTCCTTGTTCATCCTGACCGATCTTGATTCTGGCCACAACAGAATGTACTCAGCAACCTCTTGATTAGCATCCAGCTTAATCTCAACACTCTTGATTTCTTTTGATTGCATTTGTTGTACCTTAAGACTGTTGGGAGGTATTGATTGAATTGGCATCTTCAGATTTCTGCCAAATCCAGTGGCCTTTTCCTTTCCTGAGTACTTGTGCTTTCCATGAGGTTTCTGTCTAGAGAACCATGCTCTTGCTTTAGCTTTCAGTCTTTTGGGCTTGACAGTAGCTTTGGCTTCATCCTTGACAGAATCTTCCTTGACAACACCTTTATCGACAATATCTTCTATGATAGCATCTTCTTTGACAGTTTCCTCGTCGACAGTACCTTTGGTGACAGCATCTTTTTCTGCATTTATGCAGTCAATAGCACATCTAAGAATGCTTGCCTCCAAAGCTTCCAGTATTCTTGACTCCTCTTCATCTGTTGCACCAGCATCTTTCTTTTCCTGATTAGGAGTTTCTTCATTGCCTTCATTCTGGGATTGAATACCAGTATTCCCAGAATTACTTCCACCAGCATTTCCAGCATTTCCAGAAGCTTCACCACCTCCAACCTCATCATCATCATCATCATCATCCTGAGGAGGTATGTCATAGAGACAGCTTCCACCTTGATCATTTCTTTTGGCATTGGCTCTAGAGATTAGTTCCTTCACTCTAGCTCCCAGTGCCTTGTCTCTCTGCACCAGCATTTTGTAGATCTCTTGAACAACATAAGCTCTTCCTGGATTGGCATTTGAATTGAGTATTCCATCTAACACTTTCAGAATTGACTTGGTTTCCATTCTGGATGTGCCAATCAAATTCATGAAGTTGTTCCTTCTTGTGCCATCCTTAGTTACAGATCTGTAGAAAACACTTGGTGGATTTTTGTAGACTTCAGGTAGCTTTTGTGTGAGCAGGTTCTGGATTTGCATATCCAATATTTCATTGAATGGTGTTTGAGTTGCCCTGATCTTTCCCTTCAAAGCACACAACACCTTTGCTGGAAGACTCTGCAATAACTGCATTGTGATGAAATAAGATATGCCAGAAGTGAAATAGATACTTACAGCCCATCTTTTCTCATCATTCACCATTACACTGACACTAGTGATTTGATCCTTTAACAGTTTTGTGGTGCTGGTTGGACGGTTGCTTGTAGCATTCATTGCTTCTTCCACCAAACTGCTAAATTCACTGTCATGGTTGAGTAATGTGCTCTCCCTGTAATCCACCATCAAAACATTGGCTTCTTCTTGATCAAATTCAGTGCCATTTGACCAAATAATTCCCTTTTGGATGGATTCAGGCAGTTTCCCTTTACCTTTCCCAAGATTGTTTTGTTCCTCCATTTCTCTCCATTTCTTCTGTAGAGTAGTTTCTTGAGTTTCTGGAGTTGGCTCTCTAATTACCACAGGAGGCAAGATTGGGTGTTTAGATGTAGGTCTTCTTTGCAGTGCATCTTGAGTTGCCTTTGACATTAACACCCTTTCACCATCCATGTCCACTTCAACAGGCTTTTCAGCTTTATCCTTTGGTTGTCCACTGCTTGGTTTGACTTGCTCCCCCTTTGACATTGCTTTCCTTTTAGCTCCCCCTTTGGTCTTCACAGTTACAGGCTCCCCCTGAGTTCCACCTGATTCCTGAATAGGCAATGATTCTGATCTTGCTACCTTCTCCCCCTTAGTTGAGCTGGCAGCTACTAGGTCAGTAAGGAACTGGATGGAGAGCTGAGTAGCAGCAAAACCATCAACCACCAGTTGAGAGAGAGAGTCCATTTTGGAGTTCAATGTAGCACACTGTCCTTCCAGAGCTGCAATCCTGTTACCATAAATAGCAGAGGGGCCACCATACCTTAACCTTCTTGGAGGGGAAGGAAAAGAAAGGGGCTTGGAGGCTATGGGGGTTCTCACACTCTCAGGGTGTTTTTGAGTGATCTCATCACCCCTCACAGATTGACTCTCAAGGACTAATGCCTGAATAGTTTGGGCTCCCTCAATATCTCTCTGGACATGCTCAAGTCCCTCTCCTTTTGCCAGCTCATTTGGCTGCTTCTCATTTTTATGCTCACCTCTCTTTTCTTTTATCTCTCTTTTCTTTTGCACACCCTCACTCAACCTAGATGCATGGGTATGAGCAGTACTAACATGCATGGAAGGAGTAGATTTAGAATGTACCTTTAAGAGTTTGGCAAGAGGTAGATCATCATCAAAGGCATCCTCAATGATTACAGCATCAAAATCAGGCTGAGAGGACTGGACAACAGCTTTGGCAGGAATGTTACTGTCAGTTGGAGTCTGGACAGCAAGTTCTGGCATGACAGCAACTTTGGGAGGTGGAGTGACAGTAGGTTCTGTAGTGACAGTATCTTTCTCTCCACCCATGACAGCAGCTGTGTCCAGGACAACAACATTGCCAGTGTCTTTGACAGCAACAGAGGCTGTGACAGCATCTTCCTGAAGGTAAGATGCTCCTTGGAGTTCAGACAAAGTGTTGGCTGTTTCATTTTCTGACAAAATTCCACTTTGCCCTAGCTCAGTGTTTGGAGGAGTGGTGTCCATCTCACTTTGAGAAATGGGTTCTTGTGGACCACTAGATGGGGGCTCATCCATGATTGGAGATGGATGATCAAAACCTGAAGGGTTGGGACTGTCCCCTTCTCTAGGTTGTGGAGAAGAAACAAAGGAATGTGTAGGGAAGGAAGAAGGTGAAAGTGTAGCAGAGAGTGGGGGCTGATTCACAGATGAAACATGTGAACCATCAATAGGAGTAGAGAAATCCTCACTGTGCCCTAACTCATTGTGTGTTTCTTCAAGTGGGGGTATCTCAGGTTGTGAACCATGAGTTTGTGCAGACTCTGTACAGGGTGCCTTGGGAGACATGCCAATTTCAATAGATACACCTTGATGAGAAGGCACATCTAGGGAGGTGTTTGAGTCCCTTTCAGTAACTACAGTTTGTTGAGAAACTGCAGCTTGGTTAACAGTGGTTTTGGTCCTCCTAGCTCTCTTCTTCTTAGGCTCAGGGGGAACCACTGTGGGTTCTGTTTGACTACCTTCCTTATTTGCTGCACTAGGTGCAGTGTCTCCCTCTTGACTAACAGAGCTACCACCAACATCAGCTTCTAAGGACCTTTTTCTGGATTCTTGCAAGGCTTCTCTTTGGGCTTTGGTAAGTCTAGAGGGCCTAGGCTGAGTGTATGGTGTTGAATGTGGGTTAACTGAATTTGGGTCTAATTCAGTTTCATTCACAAGAGTAAAGGAATCATAACCAGAAGGTAATGGATAATCAAGGTTGGACACTTGATCAACCATGTGCTGAGTGAAACAGAGTGGAATGTGTGCATTGAGATCTTGTGATGATAACAGTGTGTATGTGTGTTCTTTTTCAAAACTGAGCAAGCCTCTAAACGAGGAGCAGTATCATTAAAATCACAGAATGAATTAATGCACATCATAAGAAAGCGAGGGTAGATTGATACCTTCTTACCTATGGCAGCTTGGAGGTGTGCCATGAGGAGAGCTCCAACATTCACCTTGTATCCATGGACAAGAGAATGTGTCAGTTTCTTGATGTAGGAGGGTATTCCATTCCAGCCTGTGGACTTGGTAGAGAACACCTTGACCATCACATCAAATATCATGCTCCACTCCTTTCTCAGATGCTTCCTATCCATTTCACCAGTTGGATACCACTTGGTAGTCCCCTCTTCGAGAATAGGGCCTGCATACCCAATCTTCAAGAAGAGCTTCTTGAGAGTGTCATCATTTGCAAGTTCAGTAAATTGTTGTCTTGCTTCCAGGGTAATTCCAAGAGCAGTGTTGATGACCTCAGCTGTAAGAGTGTATTGTTGCCCAGAGATTGTGAATTGAATACCCGAGTTCTCACCCTCAGTTTGAGCAACAGCAGTTTGCCAAAACGCCTCAAGTCTGTCTAAGTCTAGAATGGGGGTTGAGGTGATGGCATAACCGAGATAGGACTTGTTCAAGAAAAACACGAGTCCTTTGAAGCCTTCACCAGCATCATTTGGGGAAAAGATGCCAGCAAAGTTTGTTTGAGAGAGAGTCTGTTTGGGGGCCATTGAGATTTCAAGAAAAGAAGAATGTAAGAGAGTTGCTTTTTGCTGGAAGAAAGTTGTTTTGTCTTGAGTTTGATGAGAAAGAGAAAGATATGTCTGAGTAACTGGGGAATAAATAGGGGTATCTCAAACGTTTTGTGCATAAAAAGTGGATTTCAAGAACGTGTCTTAACCCACTCTTAAACACGTGAGTTACTGCCCGTTATTCACTGACCAACGTGGGATAAATATCCAATTTCAACGGTCCACTATTGTTGACAATAACCTGTGCGCTAGAAACAATCTGTCAGTAATAAGAGGTGGTGACAGTAGGTTTTGCGCAATAACAACTATTGCGCAAAAACTTGCTGTCACCGTTAAGCATATGAATGACAGTATCCTTTACAAGTCTTGACAGAAAGTCTTTTCCTGCTGTCAAGAAGGTTGCTGTCAAGAAACACATGACAGTACCCTTCTTAACGACAGTAACTTCGATTGGGAATTGGTTCTGTCATGAACTTATTAGAATGCTTTATTCATATACTTAACTTAATATTGACACATTATGGATTTAACAATGTAATCGTTTGAACACAAATATTAAGCAAATTACACAGACACTTCATAAACTCAGTAACCACAAAAACAAGAACTTTTATTATTAATAAAATCATTAAAAATAGAACATTGAGTACATTATTCTATGATTTTATCAACTAGTTCTAACGTCTCTGCCTTAATTTTCTCTTCAGAGCGACCTTCTTCCTTGAGAAGTGCCTGAAGCTCTTTCTCTTCTTCCTGAGCCTTGGCCTCCTCTTCCTGTTTCTTTTCTTCATCTATCTCATCGATGGCGTCCAACAGCATCTCGAAGAGCTCATCAATCTCTTCACTGTCGGGTTCACTATCGCACCGTTTTAGCCCTACTTCAATTCCTACTTTGTTTTCCATTATTTACTTTAAAACTGAGAGCAGACTGGTGAAACCTAAGGTTAATTTATAGGCAAAACCGTCTAAGGATTAAAGTCTAATGGTCAACAGTTAGAGTACCCATACAACTACCACATAAGTAATTAATGGTCGTGTCCTCCTTTAATCCTACAGATTAATGCAAAAAGGTGTGAAAGTCCAATGGAACAGATTTTTATCTCTCAAATTTAACAAGTAACCACATTAATGTCATACACGGTTTAAAGTATGAGACTGGCACAAAATACTGACATGAAAAGTCAAATCAACACATGCTGTCACATAACAGACATAGACCAAGTAGACAGTAACTTCTCTTGATAGCAGGTTTGAAGTTGCTGTCATGAGCTTCATTAGAGAATTTGGAATTATAGAAAACTGAGTAAATCAACATACCAGGTTCAGCATTCCCAATTCACTTACCAACCTGTTGAAGGTTGCTTCATCCAATGGCTTAGTGAAGATGTCAGCAAGTTGCTTGTCAGTTGGGACATAGATCAGCTTCACAGTTCCTTGTTCAACATGCTCTCTGATAAAGTGATGTCTTATATCAATGTGCTTTGTCCTAGAGTGTTGAACTGGATTGTCTGAAATGGCTATGGCACTAGTGTTGTCACAGTAGATTGGAATTTCACTTAACACTAGACCATAATCCAGAAGTTGATTCTTCATCCATAGAATTTGTGCACAGCAACTGCCTGCAGCAATATACTCAGCTTCTGCAGTTGAGGTAGAAACTGAATGCTGCTTCTTGCTAAACCATGAGACCAATCTTCCACCAAGAAATTGACAGCTACCAGTAGTACTCTTTCTGTCAATCTTGCATGCAGCATAGTCTGAGTCTGAGTAGCTAATTAGATCAAATCCAGTGTTCTTGGGATACCAAAGACCTAGGTTAGGAGTGCCTTTTAGGTATCTAAAGATTCTCTTGATGGCTACTAAGTGAGACTCCTTTGGATCACTCTGAAATCTTGCACAGAGACATGTAGCAAACATGATGTCAGGTCTGCTAGCAGTTAGGTATAGGAGAGATCCTACCATGCCTCTATAGGTGCTTGAGTCAATTTTCTTCCCTTTAGGATCAAGATCCAGACTGGTTGAGGTGGACATTGGTGTCTTTTCAGGTGATGAATCTTCCAAGTTGAACTTTCTGAGAAGTTCCTTGATGTATTTAGCTTGACAAATGAAGATTCCATCAGATTGTTGAAGAATTTGTAATCCCAGAAAGAATGACAATTCTCCCATCATACTCATCTCATATTTGTTACTCATGAGAGAGGAAAACTTCTCACACAGCCTCTCATTTGTTGAACCAAAAATGATATCATCCACATAGATTTGTACCAGAATGATGTCCTTGCCATGGTGTTTGTAGAAAAGTGTCTTGTCCACAACTCCTCTAGTAAACTGATTGTCCAAGAGAAAAGTGGAGAGTGTGTCATACCAAGCCCTGGGTGCTTGCTTTAGTCTATACAAAGCTTTGAAAAGTTTGTATACAAAATCATACACTTCAGCATCCTCAAACCCTGGTGGCTGTTCAACATACACTTCTTCTTCCAATTCTCCATTTAGGAAGGCACTTTTGACATCCATCTGAAATACTTTGAAGTTGCAGTGTGCAGCATAGGCTAGAAAGATTCTTATAGCTTCAAGTCTTGCAACAGGTGCAAATGTCTCATCATAATCTATTCCCTCCTGTTGACAGTAACCCTTAGCTACTAGCCTTGCTTTGTTTCTTGTCACTGATCCATTTTCATCAAGCTTGTTTCTGAAAACCCATTTGGTCTCAATGACTGACTTTCCCTTAGGTCTTGGAACTAGCTTCCATGCATTGTTCCTTTCAAACTGAATTAGCTCTTCTTGCATGGCTATCACCCAGTCAGAATCCAACAATGCTTCATCAGTTGTCTTGGGTTCCATTTGAGACAGGAAGCATGAAAACATGCTGTCAGCAGAGACTTTGTTCCTTGTCCTCACTCCAGAATTAGGGTCACCAATGATGAGGTCACTTGAGTTCCTTGTTCCACTTGGTGATTCTGGGCAAACTACTTGACTGTACAGGAACATTTGCTTCAGTTTGTTGAGTTGAATGATCACCAATCCCATTGTCTTCACCATGTTCTTCATTGCCTCCAGAGTCACCACTTTCATGAATGTTATGGGTTATGGTCTGTGACTGAGCTGGAGTTTGGTTGACAGTAGTGGTATTGACAGTATCTTTATCAACTTCAACAATTTGAGTGAAGCTAGGTTCTTCATCCACAATTTCCTCAGCTTCCAAGTATCCTTGATTCTCAAATCTGAATGTCTGCATCTTTCCTTCTTCATGCAGTCCTGGAAACTTGGTTTCATCAAATGTGACATTAACACTTTCTTCAATAATCCTGTGTTCCATAACATAAACTCTGTAGGCAGTCCTTTCTGTGCTATAACCCATGAATAGTCCTTCAAAAGCCTTGGTGTCAAATTTTCCTTTCTTCTCATGGTTATCCTTCATCATAAAGCATTTGCTCCCAAACACATGAAAATATTTGACAGTAGGTTTCTTTCCAGTTAACAGACAGTAAGGTGTACTTGCATGAGTCTTGTTGATCCTGGTTCTGTTCTGAGTATAACAGGCTGTGTTGATAGCTTCAGCCCAGAAATATGTTGGCAGTTTGGCATCATGCAACATAGTTCTAGCTGCTTCAATGAGAGTCCTGTTCTTTCTCTCTACAACTCCATTCTGCTGTGGAGTTCTTGTAGCAGAGAATTGTTGTACAATTACTTCATATTTACAGAAATTTCCAAGAGTGGCATTTCTGAATTCTGTACCATTGTCACTCCTCAAGATTTGAACTTTTGAGTTTGGAGTTCTATCAAGAACTCTGACTTGATCAATAATCACTTGAGCAGCTTCATCTTTGGATTCAAGAAACTTCACCCAAGTGTACCTTGAGTAATCATCCACCATTACTAAGGCATATCTCTTCTTGGCCATTGATGGTACATTGACTGGTCCAAAGAGATCCATGTGTATCAACTTGAGTGCTTCAATGTTGGTGTTCATTTGCTTGGACTTGTGCACAGCTCTTCTCAGTTTGCCCATTTGACAATCTTCACACAGTTCTTCTTGATAGAATTCCTGTTGGGGCAAACCTCTCACTAACTCCTTCTTCATCAGAATATTCATTGTCTTGAAGTTGAGATGTGAGAGCTTCCTGTGCCAAAGCATACTGTCACCAACAGTAGCTTTACTGTAAAAGCAGTAAACCTTATCCTTCTTTGTTGAATTTAAGTCAGCAACAAACAAGCTTCCTTTTCTAACCCCTTTTAGAGAGAGGCTACTATTCTTCTTGTGATAGATGTTACACAGCATCATATCAAAATCAACCTTGAATCCCCTGTCACTGAATTGGCTGACACTGAGTAGATTGTGCTTCAATCCATCCACAAGAGCAATATCTTCAATGACAACATTTCCAATTTCTAGACAGCCATATCCCACTGTGTAACCCTTGCTGTTGTCTCCAAAGGTTATGATTGGGCCAACTTTCTCAACATAATGTGATAGCAGAGCTTTATCACCTGTCATGTGCCTTGAGCAACCACTGTCAATGATCCACATGACTTGATCTTTCTTCTTGCCCTGCAAAACAGAATGTGTCTAAGATGCATATGGTGCCCAATCCTTGTTGGGTCCTGCAGTTTCAGTGTCTCCTGAGTTTCTTTCAGTCATAAAGTCATAAGCATTATCAGTAATCTCCTGTTTGACTTCTCTTTTCACCCACTTAGGTTTAGAATTGGACTTGGTCCTTTTCTTAGTGGATGGAGCCTTTTTGCTGTTGCCAGCAGGCTCAGAAGTCTCAACAGTGTTTATGTATGAACATTTTTCAGTAGTGAGAATAGGTAAGTTAAAGCATGTACTCATGGCAGTAATTTTGCATGGCATACATTCAATGTTATTACAGACACTCATAGTTCTATGCATAAGGGGGGTTCTGTGTAAGTTACCATTGAGTTCAGTTGCATTGACCTTATCCTTAATTGGTTTCTTACAAACATGTGTTAAGTGATGAGTAGATCCACAGTTATTGCATAGTTTCCTAGAAGCACCTCCAACATTAGTGTATCCATTTCCTTTGTTGACTCCTACCTTTCCATTCCTATTCTTAGACTTGGGAGTTACTGGATTGACAGTATGTTCAGAAGTTGCTGTCGAACTTTCCTTGACAGTATCTTTTATTCCTACTGTCTTGACAGAAGGTTTTAAAGTTACTGTCTTGGAACCATTCTTGACAGTATCTTTGGAAGATTCTGTCTTGCCAACTGTGACAACATCTTTTGAACTTACTGTCTGATTGCTTGGTAAGTTTACTGTCTTGGGGATTGTGACAGTATCCTTTCCATCCTTGAATGTGCTGTCAACACCTTCATCCTCATCAAGAATTTCTTGTTTGATGAGCATGGCTTCTTCATCAAACTCAATTTCTGCAGCTTTGAAAATGGGAGTTTTAACTTTCTTGAGAATGGTGGGTTTGACAGCAGCATTTCCAGAACAATCTAGAATCACAGTTTCCTTTCCAGGTCTTCTACCATATGAAAAACCTATACCAACTGACTGATTTTCTGTATGCTTATCATTGTAATCCTGAACTATCTTTGATGAGTTTTTATAAGCCTTGATTTTAAATTCATTTTCAGCAATCTCATTTCTCAGGAATTCCTCAACCTCTTTAGCACATTTCAATTCATTTTTAAGTTTAGCATTCTCTTGAGCTAAAGAGTCTAGTGAACTGGTTTTGAGAACAAGAGATTCATTTTCAGACTTTAGTGTTTCATTTAGCTTACTCAGCCTAGTGATCTCCTCATTGGCAGCAGATAAGCTAGTATAGACATTGAACATTTCAGCACTTAAGTCTTTAATGGTTTTCTTATACTCATCAATGGACATATCAAGTAAGACAAGTGAAGGTACCTGACTTGAAGATGTTGATGTTACTTCATCAGTGCTAGCCATGAGAGCTAGGTTGACATATTCTTCTTCATCTTCATCATCAGACTCATCCCAACACTTTCCTTCAGCCACATAGGCTCTACCTTGATTCTTCTTAGAGTATCCACCAGTTCCTTTCTCAAATCTCTGAACTTGTTTGGGTCTTTTACACTCAGTAGCAAAATGACCAGGTTCACCACAGTTGTAACACTTGAATTTAGATCTATCCACAAATCCAGTCTTGTATCCTCCTTTGAATGAGCTTCCCACAGCAGCCTTTGATGAGCTTCCCTTGGTGAACTTGGATGCTTGGCCTTGGGGCCTGAATGACCTATCCTTCTTGAACCTGAAGTTCTTGAACTTTTTGGCCATGTAAGCCATAGTAGGATTGTCCATGCTTTCCAGTTCCTCCATAGTGTAGAAGTCTTCATCTTCCACATCCTTGAGCTGTAGTACTACTTTCTCATCATCTTCAACAACCTCTTCTATTTTCAAGGATTGTACAGGGGTTGGTTGAGTGATTTGTAGTGCTTCACTAGGTTGTGTGATTCTTGGCACTTGTGCTACTAGGGCACTTGACATGTTAGCCATCTTATTCCTTGTTCCACTTTGTATGGCTCTCTTTTGAAAGAGTTCAAGTTCATAAGATTTTAGAATGCCATAAAGTGTCTCAAAGGTTATATTGTTGAGATCTCTTCCTTCTCGTATGGCTGTTGTCTTGTGTTCAAGATGATCAGGCAGTGTAAGCAAGAACTTGACATTCAATTCTTTTCTGTCATAGTACTTGCCATGTATCTGCAGTTCAGTTAAGATCTTACTGAACCTTTCAAACATGGAGGTTAAGTCTTCACCAGGCTTGGCCATGAATGCCTCATATTGAGATATAAGTATTTGCCTTTGGTTGCCTTTAACTTCTTCACTTCCTTCACAGAGTAAGGCTAACCTGATCCACATCTCCTTGGCTGATGTGCAGCTTATCACACTTCCACACATGGCTTTATCCAACGTGAGAGAATCGAGCAAGATGAGTTGCAAGTGATCATCTAGCACCATTTTCTCCTTCTCAGTTTCCAAAAATTCTGAGGGATCTTTGGGAACCCAATGTGCAGGAATGATTTTACCATTTACTGTTGTGGCTTCAATTTCCTTCCTTGGTATGAAAGGACCATTCTCAAGTATACCTGGGTATAGTGGATTCGCAGCTTTGATAACCAACAAGATTTTTCTTTTCCAAATGCTGTAGTTCTCTTTATCAAAAGCTGGGATCTTGATACTGTTTGATTTCTGCATTGTCGTCGGGATCTCAGATATGTATGTTAATCTGATTGCTCTGATACCAGTTGTTGGTCCTTGTGTATTGCAGAAGGGGGGGGGGGGATGAATGCAATACTGATAAAATTCAATCTCAGTTTCAACAACTAAAACTAAGATTTAATGTTATCAATAATATGTATGCATTCACAAACAGTAAAATAGAGAAGACAGGATTCACAAAATAAATGTTTTATTTATTTTGCAAAGTGTTGCTACAACCTCAAGAGAGAATTCTTGCGCTTCGATCTTCTCCAAGACACTTGCTTGTCTTCGTTACATTTCTAGAATGAATTGACAGTAGGTATAAGACTAATCCTATCACTATCAGTCACGGGTTTGTGAAGCTGTTGTCACTGTCAAGTGGCAGCTTCTTACAGATTGTCTTACCCATGTGACTTTCCTAAATTGCTAATATGTCAGATATACATTATAAAGAAAGCAACCTAGATTCACTCTATTTCCAGCTTAAGCAATTCAGCAAATAAAGACTTGACCTTGCTCTTGAATTGATTCGCTTTTGTTTTGCAGTGCTTGAAGCTTCTGTCGTAGTCTTGCAGACTTGGTGCAAACATTGAAACTATCACGGGATTTGACTGAGAAAGATACTTAGAACAAGGGTCTTTCTCGAAACAGTTACTTTTGCCACAAAGCTTGCTGTCACAGGAATGTGCTTTTGGTGACAGTAGGAGTTCCCCGCATAGTGTGCTGTCGAGGTTTCCAAGCTTGCTGTCGAGGGCTAAAGTTGTTGTCACGTAGTCTTCCGCCAATGTTGCTGTCAGAGTGAATTTACTGTCTTGACTTGCAACATTCTGTCTTCTTGTAATCTTATTGTCGAAGCTTTAGGACAGTAACCTTTATTCATGTTGTCATCTAATTATGTATCCTTTGAGGCTTGAACACAGCAAGTGAACTTCTTTCAAATTATACAACTAGAATAACATTACATACTGATTACAAGAACATACTTTGGCTGTGACAGTATGTTCTACTTAATTAAAAATTAAGTACAATCAAAGTTAAGTTGTTTCTATGTTATCACCCATAAATCCCAACAGAAGGGATGAGTAAATGGCGTTTGACAAGGGTATATGGTGAACCTAATAGAACTCAGAAGAGGAAAACATAAGAGCTTCTGAGGAATTTAGCTAGAGACTCGAATATTCCTTGGTGTGTGATAGGAGACCTAAATAATCTAGTATCACAAGATGATAAGAAAGGGGGAGCTCCGTATCCAGGTTGGTTGATTGAGGGGTTAAATCGGACGGTTGTTGATACTGGGTTACGAGACATGGAGCTTGTAGGGCACCAATTTACATGGGAAAGAGGGTGAGGTACTAGGGAGTGGATGGAAGTGCGGATTGACAGGACCTTGGTCTCCCCATCGTGGCTTAATTTGTTCACAATGGCAAAGCTTTATAATCTGGAGGACACATCTTCAGATCACAGTCCATTATTGCTGGAGTAAAAAACTGACAGTTTCAGGTATGTCAAGAAGCAATTTTGTTTTGAAAATGCTTGGCTCACGGAGCCAATGTGTGGTCAAATTGTTAAAGATAATTTGAGTAGATATAATTGAATGAATATCCAGGACAAAGTTCAAATCTGTGGGGAGAGACTTGAAAGCTGGGGGCAAGAAGTGACTTTGGGAGTAGAATTAAGCAATGTAAATTAGAGTTGAAACATTTTCGCAACAAAAGGGATGATGTATATGTCTAGCGGTTTAAAGAGGTGAAGAATGAGTTGTTTAAAATTTTCAATCAACAAGAAATGTTCTGGCATCAGAGGTCAAAACAACTATGGCTGCAATCCGGAGATCAGAATAACAAATTTTTCCACGCCTCTGCTAGTGCACGACGAAGGTCTAATCAGTTCCAAAATTTGAAAAATGAAAGGAATGAGTGGGTTGATTGGGAGAATGGATTGTCAGAGCTTATAATGGATTATTTCACAAATCTTTTCAGTAGACAGGAATTAGTTTGGGATGAAGTAATTAATTGCATTCCTAACTTGATTTCTACAGATCAGAATTTGGAGCTGTTAAAACCAATTTCTGGTATTGAAGTTAAGAAGGTGCTGTTAATGCACCCGGATTAGTCCCCCAGGCTGGACGAAATGACACAGCTTTTTTCCAAAAGCACTGGTCAATTGTTAGAGTTGATGTTGTGGATATGGTGAAGGATTTTTTCAGGGAGGATCTATTTCTAACAGGTTGAACGAAACAAATGTGGTTTTAATCCCGAAGAAAAAGAGTCCAACAAACATGGGGCAACTGCGACCCATATCTCTTTGCAATGTTTTAGTAAAAGTGATCACGAAAGTTCTGGCTAACAGGTTAAAGGAGTTGTTGGGGCAAGTAGTAAGTGATACTCAAAGTGCTTTTATCCTAGGCCGGTTAATTTCTGATAACATTATGGTATCTTCCGAAGTGATGCACTATTTAAAGCGGAAAAGACGAGGTAAGGAGGGATATATGGAAGTGAAGTTAGATATGAGCAAAGCCTATGATAGGGTTGAATGTGATTATCTTGGGGCCATAATGTTGAAGATGGGATTCAATGAAAGGTGGGTTCAATTAGTAATGAAGTGTGTGACATCGGTGAAATATAATGTGGTTCATGGAAGAAACGTGATGGGGCCAATTCTTCCGCATAGAGGACTCCGTCAGGGGGATCCTTTATCCCCATATCTTTTTATCATATGTGCAGAGGGCCTATCTGGTCTGATTTGATCTTATGAAGCTCGGAAATGTATTCAGGGGGTTAAGGTCTGTCGTCAAGCACCAGTGGTTTCTCACATGTTTTTCGCCGACGACAGTTATTTATATTGCAAAGCAAACAATGAGGAAGCTATTAAGGTATTGGAGTTGTTACAGAAGTTTGAGAAAACATCATGTCAGCAGGTAAACTCGATGAAATCCTCTATATTCTTTAGTTCTAATACTATAGCGTATAACATGGAGGATATTTGTCATACAATGCAAATGCCAGAGGCCACTACACCATAGATCACATATTGCAACAACACAAATATATTTCCTTAAGGCCTATATTTGTTGCATTAGATTTAATTGCAATGAATGTGCAAAATTTCACTGTTGCATCCACCCCTGTTGCAACAGAGCCATTTAGCAACAATTTCAGCTCCTTACAACAACGTTAAGAATCATTGCAATACAGGCATGTAGCAACGTTTTATGGTCTTCAGCAACATTTAAAAATCATTGCAGTAGCAAATGGTCGGCAAACAAGTCACTTTAAAGTAACAAATATTAGTCCAATTGCAATGAATTTATTAGACAAATTGCAATAGTTTAGGCCCTTATTACAATAATTTTATAACAGTTGTAACATTATTTGCAACATATTTTTGACACAATTGCAACAAAATTTAAAAATAAAATTGCATGGTTCCATTTGAATATACAACTAGCCAGGCATAAAAGCCACAAATCCAAGCAACAACAAAACATCAATATCATTTCATACAGACCACTAATTACCAATAGTTCAAAAGTAGCACCAATATCATCATAGAAACCATCCAAAAGGTAAATAGCTAGATCACATACAAGTCAAATCTTCCTAACTAATTCATACAATACATAATAAACCTAAGTATGCAACTGCGAGTAACTGATACGGTTATATGAGAACTGCTAGGTTTGAACGGGAACTTCCAGAGCTGAAGAATCTGTACACTTGGAGCATGGATGCAACAAAGGTTTTCCATCACTAGCATTGTTATTGTTCCAAGATAGGATTTTCTACTCAAGTTCTCCTGTTCAAGATAAGGTTTGCGATTTTAGTACAAAACATAATTCAAATATTAACAAAAACAAGTACAAAACAGAACAAAAAAATTCAAAAACTAAAAATTGAACCTCAGACCTACTGTTTTGATATTAGTCCCGCACCTGCTACATAAGATAAATCAGCAATCCCGACCTATAACCGCACAACCCTTCAGACCTACTATTTTCAAAAATTGTAAAACCAAGACAATATACTCCACCAATAACACGTCCAAAGTTTGAAAAAACAGACCAGCACAAATCAGTACCTGAGACATTTCAAGCCTCCCAAACCCGTGGCTATTAATCCTAAAAAATTCCCACTGCCAAAACACTAACCAACCCATGGTATTTTTGTTAAATACCTTTGTATGCACATTTGATGGACTTCCATGTTCTGAGGTTCAATTAAACAATCTGCGTAATAAATATTACAAGGCAGAGTTAGACTAATAGTGAAGTAAAGTAGACTACTAGATATTTAACAAAAATCAAGCAGTATGTAAATGAATCATCAATAACTTTGTGCAAAGTAAACCCATGTCATTCGGCTAAAATCATCAATAAATAGTGCAAAGTAAACATTACTGCTCAATAACTTTGTGCTCATAGGTCCGCAAATGTCTGAGTGAATTAACTCTAGCTTCTCGGTAGCTCTCTTGGCTAAATTCTGAGGGAAATATTTTCGATGATGTTTTCCTAGATGGGAGGACATTTGACTATTCCAAAAAAGATGGAGTTTTCTGTCTGCTACCATATTGCTTCTCTCGACAGTTCTTTAAGTTCTCTTTACATCTATAATTGTCTATAAACTCTTAGGCAATCGTACATGACAAACTATTTGGTGACAAGACTGCAATATTCAATTTTTGCATCCCTCAAATGAAATGTTGAAACTCTTTAAATTATAGCATAACACTATATATTTTCCCCTTAGAATGATTTTAGGTTACTTTTTCGTATAAGTTGGGGCAAATTGTTTATAGATCACATAACTTACAGGACAAGTCTCCAGAGTTAGCAAGCTCGCGGTTGTCATGCTCGTGCAGCTTCTGCATGTTTTTTTCCCACCTCTATGCCCAGGCTACGTTGTTCCAGCATTGGTACCAACAATAATATATGGAAATATATAGGAATCTGGGGAGTTTATAGTTTATTATGAAAATAATAAAATAAATCTGGTAAAGTAACCAAATCCATGTAGATTATATGTGTTTAATTTCTTAGTAGTGACTAGTGACTGGTAATACAAATATATCATTAGAAAGCTTTAAATCACATGTTGTATTACTGCTACCAAGGGTGCCAAAGGTCATCATAGGATGTAAACCATAGAGGGGAAAAGCTTCCACCATTACACATAGATATGCTACTTCATACATAAAAGTATAATAACATAATATCACAACCTCTTCGTGTCGCAGAATGTTTTGGGGAATCGAAAAACAATCTCGTCCGTCATTGAGAAACAATTTGTTTCCTTTAACTTGATTATGAGCTCATCTATAAGTGGAATGGAAATGATGACTGAATACATACAACAAAAGGATTGAAAAAAGATCATAACAATTGTATTTAAATGATAAGATGAAACTCTTATTCTTGGCCTACCAAAATTTACATTAATGGCTTCAACTAAAGCCCTGTCAAGAATCCACTGTGTGTAAATTGTAAAATATACGCACATATTATATATTTCTGTTCAATTTAAATTATGAATAATAATTCATCTTACCTTCCTTTCCTTTCTTATGCTAGTTGTTGGTAAGTAATAAAACAAGGCATCAATTGATTGATAGTCATAACACTGAATACTGCTACAAGCAACTCAATCTTCTCCCCTGCTCATGCCAGATCTTGACTATTACTGTCACTGCTACTTATCTTTTTAAAACCCAAGCATACAAACATACAAACATAATTTCAATTGAGAACAACAAAAATATAAACATATAGTAACACAAAACAAAACATAACACAAACTACAAGAAAAATACAAGCACAAAATTACAAACCGAGACATGACAACAAAAATTAATTCAAATTAGCAGCAAAATAAACTAAAAGCAAAATTATAATTTAAAACCCCTAATTAAAAAAATTAAATCAAAATCCCTAATTGTTAGGGTTGACCGATTTGGAATGATGATAACAAAATCCTTAAGACAAGAATTTGATCTTGACACCGAAGCTGATTATCAGAAAGCTAGTTCACAGAAGCTGATAAATCAGGAAGCTAACTAGAAGGAACTTTATCTATCCAAGGTCTAAAAGCCACATCAAATGATTGGAGGATATTCTGTCATCAAGTTAGGAAGCATTTCAGAAGCAAGCCAATGGACGTCTAATCAAGCACCAAGTGTTTCAGTGGTAAGTCTGCCTAATCAACTCAGTAATGGTGAATCAATAAAGATGACAAGGTGTTTTATCTAAAGATGAAGCTAATAGTATCCATTCTACGGATCAAGCTATGAAATCTCATTTCATCTACGGATACAAGCTGAAAACATCATATGCCATCAACGGATAGAAGCTGAGGGCATCTTATCTCATCAACGGATAGGAGCTAGGGACAACTTATCTCATCTATGGATAAAAGATGGGGACATCATATATACGGATAAAAGCTGAAGGAAGTTGATCATCAGAAACAACTAAGGATGTTATGTTTTATCTGTGGATGCAGTCAAGAATGTCATGGTCTATCTATGGATGCAGTCAAGAATGTCATGTCTCATCTATGGATACAGTTATGGAATATTACTTCTATGGATATTTTGAGATTGCCTTTCTACGACTATTTGACGTAAAATGGTAGTTTACGGATATGGAATTAATACGCCTACTGATGTTCATCTCCTTCAACATGAAAACAAATCTATGTAACAGAATCTTTTGGAGGTTTCTTTATTTTAACAGGTTGAATGGAAGACATTCTCAGATATCATCATTACACACCCATGACTAAAAGATACTGGATGACGATGCAAAAGATGTATGGAATAGGGAGTCAAAATTGTAAATATGTGAAGGCTCAAATTCCTACAAATGAAATGTGAAGTCATCTTTTGTCTTTTATGTCTCGATGGATAAATAAGAGTTAAGGCAGCTACCTAGAAGTTTAACTTCTAACTGGACACAAAGGAAAAGCTTGACAAGCATGAAGACCTATTTGAATACGACAAGCTTACTTATCTTAGCTGATAGTGACTTGACAGTCAGGTTATCGAGGAGAGGTCTCTTTCATGCAGATGTCACATGGGCTTGGAAGCTAGGTCAATTGCATGGACTTAGTAATTTTTGAAGAGAGCAGCACACTCAATCAGAAAGCACCATTTGGGAGTATACAAGTTTATCTTTGATGCCAGCCAAGGCATTTCCCGAATAGGATAGTTTCTGATACGAGCATATGAACAAGCAAAACCAAAAATGTAATATTTTATTATGTTGTAGGTTTTGTTTGTAACACACAGTTGATGTATATAAGACTGTGTGGAGTAGCATAGAAAAGTTAGAGAGCACAAAGCTGAAAGAAAAACACTTAGGCTCTCTTCCATCATTTGTGTAAGCAGTTGGAGTTTGTTGAAAAACAAAACCAGAGAATTCTTCAATATACACCTTAGGTGGGCTTTTTCCGAGAAACCCACCTAAAAAGTTTAAAAAGTTTGCTTGTCTCATGCATGTCTTTTTAACTCGAATAATTCATATTTGTTCATGGCTTGTTTCAATTCCTAGTTAATTTACCAACTCACTTACTCATGTTGTAAAAGGTTTGAAAAAGTTTTGTAAAATTAACTAGATTGTATTCAACAAGATATGCGAACATGCCATTTGTTCCCCATCCATATTGGTATGAATTCAATATGCCTCAAATGTCATGAAGCATGCCTGAATTGAATGATTTGTATGCTCAAACATTTCCTTGCCAAGAAACAAATTTTGATATTACTGAGCAACATGTGAATTCTAGTTTCTCAATGTCGAAACCAAGGGATGAGAAGGGGCCGAATCCTTTGAAGCTCAAAGCTCAGAAAGAGAATATGATAGTCATAAAAGCTAAAAAGCCAAAGCTCAAGGAAACTTGGGTACCTAAGCCAGCTTGATGTGGTTTTGAAAGTGTGCAGGAGAAAGATACAGAGCTTTAGCTTCCTACTAGAGTTTTTGTCCTGTTCACTAATTGCTCAGAGGATCGTAGCCCCTCTACTGATAAGTAGAGATGATATTTGTAGTCATGATTAAGTAATGAAGCATGACTTTGGCAAACAATATCATCAGTTAGGGTTGAAGCACTAGTTGATGGATATAAGCATAACTTGCTATGTATCTATCAAGCATGTGACAAAGGAAACTTTGTAATTGTAGCCTGCATTGTCCATCAATAGAAAGACAATGAAGTGGTAAACACTGGACACTTGTTAGAAAAATGTATGTAGCTGATTTGCCTACTGCCTTGGAGGATTGCATGTTTTTGACCTCTTTGTGATAAGGCAAAATCAGAATAAAAGTAGCCAGTGAATAAGAAGCTGTTTGAGTCATGATTAGAGGAACCCCAAGTCTTGCCAAGGATGGGTTAAATGATGCATGCCATTGAGGGAAGCAATAGAAGACCTATATCAAGGACAAGACAGATCATACATTTGATAAACTCCTTCAGCCACTGCACATGAAATATCGCCAAAGAATTTAGCTCAAGAATTCAGTGTGAAGAGATCTTATGAAACAAATGATAAAATCTGCAGAGACTTTGCTTGGAAAATCAGGATAACTTTTTGAGTTCTGGAAAGTTGTGGTTGTTGCTACTTATTGAAGCCAGAATGTTTTCTCGATCATTCAAGCATCTGAAGGAGGGATCATCAAATTGTGTGTATAAGTGTAGCCAACAGTTTTCTATTTTCACATTCCTTAGCCAAGGAAGTAATAGAAGCTTAGCTAAAGGAGATAAGGGAATCTGTGTGGGAAATTGCTTGAAGAACATTAAGTCCACGATCGAATACTTAACCTTTCACATTGGTTAAGTTTAACTGACATCTGGATAAATATTCTCAAGAAATAAATGAGTGGAAGAAAAGATCTTTGCTAAGAGGAAGTAGAGGTGTAGCTGAGAGTGGTGGGTTCTTCTACGTGCATTTCTGACTATCTTTCATAAGAAATGACATTCTTGTGTAGGGGAAAGTAAGTAGCCATCCACGGTATTTTGTGTTCTTCTCTGAAGGGTTTTCTGCATGGAACATCTACTCAGGGGGAGCATTTCTCAGAAAGTGTTAATCTACTTCTGCAACTTCAAGAAGACATCCTGTCAAAGATCGGATCTCTTACCTACTCAGAAACCCAGAATGGGTATGCAACTCATAAGGAGTGTCTGTATCTGGAAAAGCCCACAAGGCTTTAAGTCAATGAATCAACACTGTTATGGAGTCTAAACAGGTTGTTTCTAATGATGCCAGATAAATCAAGCTTATTGATGAGAGATTTTCTGGAATTCTCAGATTTAAGTTTGAAGTGGAAGGTGGTTTTGGTATGAAGAAGATGATGATTATGTGGATGGATCAGTGTCTCCATGGGTTTTCTTCTAGACTATGAATGATTCAAGTCCAAATGAGTCATCCATAGAAAGGATAAGTGGAGTATCTGATGGAAGCCAATTGAAGCATCCGTAGGAAGCCAGGATGGAGTATCCGTAGGAAGCCAGAATGGAGTATCCGTAGGAAGCCAGAATGGAGCATCCGTAGGAAGCAAGTGAAGCATCCGTAGGTGGATCACAACTCGGAATTATCACCCCAATGAACTTAGGGGGAGTTTTTCTGAGTTAAAGATCTACTTCTCATAATCATACTGATGGGAATATTCTTACATCTTCAAGACCTGCACCAACCATAAGAAGCTTATTCCAAAAATCCAGAAGAAAGTCCTCTTGAAGACAACTTTCGGGTTGAAGGAATAAGGTGTTCTCTTGGATCAAGGCAAGATCTTCCAGCTCTCATAAATCTGCATGTCTACTTCCTGGACATCAAATCTTTCTCCTTGAAGTTAATGGTTAAAGGAATGAGTGGAACATCTGCCTTGCAATTCTCTAAATCTACTGTGCTAAGATCAGGTTCTTCAAAGACTTTCTGTAAAGGGATTCTCTGTTGGACAGTGCAGTTGAAATACCTATGATCCAAGTGTGACTGGTAAAGAAGACATCAGTACCAAGCTGCTTATCAACCATCTTCTTCAAAATGGTAAGTAAGTGAGGTACGAACAAATTTCAATATCTTTATTGATGTCTTATATGTAGCCAGTGTTTAAATGACCTTCTTGAAAACTAAGTTTTCCAGAAGAAGTGAAAATTTTGTCTAAGTCAAAATTTACTTTATCGATGGATATCCTTATCCATAGATAGTCATTCATAACACTGGATTTGTTTCTTTGCTTTGTCTATGGATACTGATTATCCGTAGATAATTTTCTACACCTATGGGTACTATTTTTGCTCTTCTACGGATAGTGCAAAAAGACAGTGTCTATATCTGTAGAAATTTGTAAATCTAAATCTCAGCCCTTGCATGTCTTATCCTTAGCTGAGATACGTGTAGTTTACATAATATCTAGCAACACTGATCAGTAGCTTTGCTATTATGCTGAAAATCTCATGCAAAGAAGTTCTGAGGAGATAAGTGAGTATTCTTCTAAGAATTCTCATACCAAGTATTGACATTACTGAATTGAATACCTTGGTAGGAAATTTGTGTTTTGAAAAGATAATTGGTGATCTTCCTCATGACTAAGTAACAGAATGCTAGAAATTATGTTAACCACCTGTTTATGTACTAGTACCTTACCTTTTCTTGGAATTCTTGTGGTATCTCAAAAGATTATCATTCATTCAGTAATTGATAATCCAAGAGATACTTGCTATGCTCTAATTGGTTGTCTAGATGTTGATACTTGCAGGATAAATTCCTAATCAAGAAGACATATCACAATTCATGCTAACCCCAAGAAAGAAGGTTCAGGTCATGACTCAGAAGAAATGCTTAGCTTAATGACAAATCAAAAGATGCAGCTGAAGCATTTAAGCATTTCTCAAAAGAGTCAAGCACATAAACCTCATGCATCATGCTATTGGAAGAAGTGTTGTGCATGTTGTAGTGGAACTACATTGTGTTCCAAGGGAACAACATTTAACCAGATATCTTGCCAAAGCTTTCAATGCAGCAACTCACTTGAGTTGATAAATGAGTTTGGCAGGTAATAATTTCCTATTCTCTTACATATCTGTGTTAAATGCATGCAGCCAGTGATTTAAATCTTTGGATTTATTTGTTTATTTTATGTGTTTATTTGTTTGTTATGTTTTAGTTATCATGACAAGTCAATACAATTGAATGATGTTATGCACTAAGTAAAGTCGTCTAGAAATGATCTTCTGAGTAATATTCAATGAGATAGCAAGCTACTTTTATCACTGATATTAAATAGTTGATCATCTCTAGACATTAACAAGCTAAGTGCATTGCTGTACTTTGAATTTTCTATAGATCAATGTTCAGGGATATCATTTGTCAAATGTCATACATTTAATGTGACAACCCGGGTCAAATCCCGAGCATTTTTCGAAAATCGGGTCAAGTCCCGATTCTGAGTCCGAATAAACCGAAGCCTACTGGCCCAAACGCAGCCAACTTGGGTAACGACAAGCCCACCACAGGCCCCCAAAATATCATGATTTTGTTGGTGCTAATTAGTAGTAGTACTTTGCCTTATAAACTGAACAGAAGTCCCAAATCTCCTCGATGTGGGACAGGGGTGTTACAAACTCCCCCACTTAAACTCTTGACGTCCTCGTCAAGCCTGAACGGATAGCCCATAGGTTCCAAGATCATTCCTCTCTAGCCATTGTGGGATAATACCGGCTGGCTTCGTGTCCCCACCTCCGGATCTCTGTCCATTGTGGGATAATACCACCAGCCTTCGTGTCCCCCACCTCCGGCAACTTGACGCATCAAGCTTTCGAGAGTCGGCACTGATACCATATGTGACAACCCGGGTCAAATCCCGAGCATTTTTCAAAAATCGGGTCAAGTCCCGATTCTGAGTCCGAATAAACCGAAGCCTACTGGCCCAAACGCAGCCAACTTGGGTAACGACAAGCCCACCACAGGCCCCCAAAATATCATGATTTTGTTGGTGCTAATTAGTAGTAGTACTTTGCCTTATAAACTGAACAGAAGTCCCAAATCTCCTCGATGTGGGATAGGGGTGTTACATTTAATGAATGATGTCAGCTGAATAAGTGTTTCAAAAATTCAAATTATCTGCATGTTACCTTATTCAAAAGTATTGATATTCTTAATTCTTTTTGTCTAGAGATTTCAGTTTAAGATTATTTAGCTGAACATATTTATATGACCAGCTATTTAGTTTTATTCTCATCTTTATTCAAAATATCCGTGTCATGATAATTCTTTTTGTTATCTGAGATGAGACACATTTTTCCACTCTAGGAACTCGAGTAGTCTTCGTTTTCACTAGAGCGATTTAATGCATGTCTCTTCAGCTTTTCTAACCCCCGTTTAACCCTAGTTAAACACAAGGGTTATCTTGTAGCTCCCTGCCTATTTAAACGCAAAGGTTGAGCTCTCATCGCTTCATCTAAATCTCTAAACACTTCTCCAAATGTCTTCAACAATTCTTGACATTATTCCTGAGGAGTTCAACCGTTTGTCCACTGTGGACAAAATCTTTTTACTGCAAGAAAAGACTGACCTCCTCATCAGGGAGGCGGAGGATGAGATTTTAAGGATGAGAGCTGCTCTCCATGCTCTTATGGCTCGCAACCGCTGGGGAGGTCCTGATGGAGGCCCTGAAGGAGCCTCCAGGGAGGCTACAGCAGCTGCTTAACAGCTGTCTGTTTGTCTCTCCGGGGAGAGGGCGGGACAAGGGGGACTGGAATGTTTTTCCAGTCCTTAATGTTTTTAAGTTTTTTTTTAATCAATGTAATTTTATTTTATTTTCTTTAATGAAGTATGGGGTTTTCCCCCATTTTTATTAAGATTGCTGTGTGTGATGTGCATGTTTAATTTTCTTTAGTTTCTGCATTTGAATCCATTTAACCTGTTTAACCTGTTAAAAATTGGCTTGCATGTTAACAGGACTCATTTCCTTAAATAAAAAGAAAAACATCTCAAAAACACCATCAATAAAATTCAATTACATATTATTTTGTTTGTTTCCATTAATTGATCAAATGTTAATTATAAAATCTATCTGTTCACGGATAACTTTGATTAATTTATCAAGAAGCCTTAATTGTTCAACTAACAGAATAGTGAGCTCTTTTAGCAACACAAAATCCGTTTCATTTTTTGCATGAACTCACTGAAGAAACATAAGAAGAAAACTTGAAGGAATTTGAAAGAAATTGACAATCTATCAAGTTAAAGACTTTTGCAGATTCTGATGATCTTTATGAGGATGTTGAAACAATTAACGGGAAAGTTGGTAATCTTGAACTTTAGGAGAATAAACCTTCAATGGAGAAGGCTATTAACAGTTCATCATTGATAAAGGAAGGTAATTATCTTATCTTTATCAAAGCTCTCACTTACTAAAATCTAAATCATTTTTCTTTGCATTTTCAAAAACTGAGATGAGAACTGTTTGGAATGACCCCCAAGTTCTCTACCCTATCAGTTACACCCTAATTTGTGATAAAAAAAACTCCTAACCCCCTCTACAGTTTCTCAACAAACTGTAGTTGCAAAATTCTAGCAAATCTTAACCAGTGGGGAGTGTTGAAGGAGTTAATTGAGGGTGAGGGCAGTGGTGAATATCAAGAATACACTAGAAGAAAGGTGAGGGTGAGATTACCAGCCAAACTGCCTTATGTCTTCTCAAAAAGGCATAATGGTCTAAAAAGATTAGCTCATTTCTGGTTGTAGTCTCCCAAAAGACTATGATCATTGAAAAATACTCTGATCCAGGAGCACTAATGAGGGACTGGGACACTGTGTGCATAATATGGATTATTATCCTTTTTGTTTCTGAAGTAGAAAGAAAATATATGCACGGGCACAAGGGGAGCACACACTATTCTTAAATTCAGTTTGATGCATCTTCTTCAAATGTGAGGATGCAGTCCCCAGTCCATTTCATCTCATTAAGTTATAATTGCAGTATACAACTCATCTGTACTTGATTCTCCATTTTCTGAACTCTTGGAGAAGCTCCATTCACCTAGTGATCATTCTCTTTCAGAGAATTCGTTGGATCACTAGTCTCTTTTTGATGATCTTGATGTAAGAACTGTGCACTTAAATGTCACATTCAATCTTCACAGAACTTACATCAATTTCTACTTCGCAAGCCCAATCTTAAAAATCATCTACGGATATCCTTCATCCGTAGAAATGTGTCTTTCAATCTACGGATAAGCTTAACTAGCGATTATCCGTAGACCAACTATGTTGAGTTCCATGATTCTTTCTTGAAAAACTATTCGGCTCATTCTGACTGAGTATCAAGGAATTCAATATAGTTGAGACACCTATAGGTTTGTGGGAAGGGAGTTAGTGGAGTGGCTGGCTTGAGACCAGGCAAAAGGAGATTGAGAGAATGAGAGGCATGCTATTTCTTCCAACATGGCAAAAGGAGAGATTTTTTTTGAGTACCCCTTTAGTAAGGGAAGTGAGCCATGATGAGATCCTGATGCAAGAATAGAGAGATTCCTGAGAGAAATCTTTCGATCCTTGAAGTGTTGGATTCCTGTACCCAGAAATCTTATTCAGTAACTCAGACTATGCATCTTCTATCTTCAGTGCTGATAACAAAAAGGGGGAGAAGTTAAAAAGAAGATAGGTTGTTCTCAGGGGGAGTTAGAAGGAGATCTCAGATTCAGAATTTCTCCACTCTCGATTGCAATCTATTGGAACCCCTTAGAAGAAGGTATAGACTAAGTTGCAGGAAAGTATATGGAATCTGACAGCTTCAAGTTGTTATTTTTGTTTTTGCAGCATCATCAAATTCTGTCCAATATTAATCTCTATCTGAGGATCACACTGAGAACAACATTGAAGGGTTTTGTTATCATCAACTTAAGGATTTATGCCAGTTCTAACAATCATAAATAGGGGGAGATTGTTAGGGTTGACCGATTTGGAATGATGATAACAAAATCCTCAAGACAAGAATTTGATCTTGACACCGAAGCTGATTATCAAAAAGCTAGTTCACAGAAGCTGATAAATCAGGAAGCTAACTAGAAGGCACTTTATCTATCCAAGGTCTAAAAGCCACATCAAATGATTGGAGGATATTCTGTCATCAAGTTAGGAAGCATTTCAGAAGCAAGCCAATGGACGTCTAATCAAGCACCAAGTGTTTCAGTGGTAAGTCTGCCTAATCAACTCAGTAATGGTGAATCAATAAAGATGATAAGGTGTTTTATCTAAAGGTGAAGCTAATAGTATCCATTCTACGGATCAAGCTATGAAATCTCATTTCATCTACGGATACAAGCTGAAAACATCATATGCCATCAACGGATAGAAGCTGAGGGCATCTTATCTCATCAACGGATAGAAGCTAGGGACAACTTATCTCATCTATGGATAAAAGATGGGGACATCATATCTACAGATAAAAGCTGAAGGAAGTTGATCATCAGAAACAGCTAAGGATGTTATGTTTTATCTATGGATGCAGTCAAGAATGTCATGGTCTATCTATGGATGCAGTCAAGAATGTCATGTCTCATCTATGGATACAGTTATGGAATATTACTTATATGGATATTTTGAGATTACCTTTCTACGGCTAATTTACGTAAAATGGTAGTCTACAGATATGGAATTAATACGCCTACTGATGTTCATCTCATTCAACATGAAAACAAATCTATGTAACCGAATCTTTTGGAGGTTTCTTTATTTTAACAGGTTGAATGGAAGACATTCTCAAATATCATCATTACACACCCATGACTAAAAGATACTGGATGACGATGCAAAAGATGTATGGAATAGGGAGTCAAAATTGTAAATATGCGAAGGCTCAAATTCCTACAAATGAAATGTGAAGTCACCTTTTGTCTTTTATGTCTCGATGGATAAATAAGAGTTAAGGCAGCTACCTAGAAGTTTAACTTCTAACTGGACACAAAGGAAAAGCTTGACAAGCATGAAGACCTATTTGAATACTACAAGCTTACTTATCTCAACTGATAGTGACTTGACAGTCAGGTTATCGAGGAGAGGTCTCTTTCATGCAGATGTCACATGGGCTTGGAAGCTAGGTCAATTGCATGGACTTAGTAATTTTTGAAGAGAGCAGCACACTCAATCAGAAAGCACCATTTGGGAGTATACAAGTTTATCTTTGATGCCAGCCAAGGCATTTCCCGAATAGGATAGTTTCTGATACGAGCATATGAACAAGAAAAACCAAAAATGTAATATTTTATTATGTTGTAGGTTTTGTTTGTAACACACAGTCGATGTATATAAGACTGTGTGGAGTAGCATAGAAAAGTATGTGTAGAGAGCACAAAGCTGAAAGAAAAACACTTAGGCTCTCTTCCATCATCTGTGTAAGCAGCTGGAGTTTGTTGAAAAACAAAACCAGAGAATTCTTCAATATACACCTTAGGTGGGCTTTTTCCGAGAAACCCACCTAAAAAGTTTAAAAAGTTTGCTTGTCTCCTGCATGTCTTTTTAACTCGAAGAATTCATATTTGTTCATGGCTTGTTTCAATTCCTAGTTAATTTACCAACTCACTTACTCATGCTGTAAAAGGTTTGTAAAATTAACTACATTGTATTCAACCCCCCTTCTACAATCTAGGTTGCATTGTTCTGGGAATAACACTAATTTTAAAAGCAGATTTAGGGAGAATTCATCTAAAAGCAGATTTTAGAATCGATTTAGGGAAAGAGAATACCTTTTTGGAGCTTCAATGTTCGAGCTTGAATCTTCGAGTTCTCCCTCCCTCGCGTTGAGTTCTCTCTCCCTCGTGTTGTCTCTCTCTCTCTCTATCTCACGTTGTCTCTCTCTCTTTCTCTATTGTATTGTGTCTGTGTTGTGTTTGTTTTGAGTCAAAGGTTTTAGTCAAGCCCTATTTTAGAAAGTCTGGGCAAAAAAAAATTGGAAGACCGCTTAAATTTTTAAAAGACCGCCAAACTTACCCTCAAAATTTTGAAGTTAATGGCAATATTTATTTATATTCATTGCAATATAATTCAAATGTCGCATGAATTAAATTCATTTGTAACAGTTTTAAAAAATATTTCAATATTTCTAAATTTATCAAAAAAATTCACTAAATAGCAACGATTTTTAAGGAATTTTTTCAGTGGTCGTTGCAATAGCCAATATATGGTGTAGTGGGCTGATGAGCATAGCACATACCTTGGACTGCCAAACATTTTGGGGTGAAATAAATCGGTGGTTTTGGGTTTTCTGAAAGAAAGAGTTAGAAAAAGAATTCAAAATTGGGATGGCCAAATTCTTTCAAGAGGAGGGATGGAAATCTTGATTAAAACAGTGGTACAATCCTTACCGACTTTTGCTATTAGTGTTTCTCTACTCCCTCTGGAAATTATCAAGGATTTGGAACGAAGTATGAACCGTTTCTGGTGGCAGTCTACTCACAAAAACAAGAAAGGAATTCATTGGAAGGCATGAGATAGAATGACGCTTCATAAATCTGCGGGAGGAATGAGGTTCAAAGACTTACGAGATTTTAATTTGAGCATGTTGGGAAAGCAAGGTTGAAGATTGATTAATAACGCATGAAGTTTAGTTAGTAAAATATATAAAGCTCGTTATTATCCGAATGGTACTTTCTTGGATTCAAACCTAGGGAGTAACCCGAGTTTCATTTGGAGAAGCATTTGGGAGGCACGGGCAGTGATCGGAGAGGGAGCTAGATGGTGTGTTGGTCCTGGTAAGATGGTGGATATTTTACATCAGCCATAGCTGGTTGATGAGGTTAATCCTTATATTATTACATCAGATATTCAGGGGTTGTAGGATAAGACAGTTGATTCTCTAATGTGTATGGATAGAAGAGCCTGGGACATAGATGTGATTAATGATATATTCAATGATAGAGATAAGTAATGTATTTTAAATGTGCGGTTAAACTCTATTCTTGAGGAAGACAGGTTATACTGGAGTAAGGAAATGACAGGGAACTATTCAGTTCGCAATGCCTAATAAAATGTGGCAAGTTCAAAAAGGACTATGGACTGAAACAAACATGCCAGGGATGTGGAATAAGTTATGGAAAATCAAAGTTCCGTCGAAAGTTTAAAATCTGTTGTGGCGTGCATTATCAAACTATCTTCCAACATTGACTCAGCTTCACCGAAAACACGTCCCAACAAATAAAATTTGCCCAGTGTGCAAGTTGGGGGAGGAAACAATTTTCCATATTCTTGTTTCATGTTCATTCGCAAATGAGTGTTGACAGGGGGTGATCCCAGATTTTTATATATCACCTGGAAATGACTTTTCTTACTGGTTTAATCAAATCCTGAATTCTTTTAGCAAGGAGAAATGTGCTGAAATTGCCATGATCTACTGGGCAATTTGGAAAGCTCGAAATGGTTTTGTTTGGCAGCAGATGAAGACTTAAGTTAGTGGTCTAATTAATTCAACAATGCAGTACCTTGGACAATGGAAGAATTCTCAATCTGGAGTTTCTATTGCTCTATTCCCAAACACTAATGAGGGGGATGGAGCTACGAGTTGGGTTAAGCCACATGATGACACAATCAAGGTAACAGTTGATGCGACCATTTTTGAGGAAAATTCTGCATTTGGTTTTGGTTTAATTGCCCGAGATACAACTGGTGATCTGGTTCAAGCTCGAACTGGTCGACTTTGGGGTTCAGTGACACCAGAACTGGCTGAAGCAATGGCAAAAAAAGAGGCTCTCATCTGGACTAAAACTCAACCGTGGATAAGGGTGGAAATTGAATCAAATTGCCTAGTCATTGTGCAAGCAATCAGAAGTAAATTCCCGATGGTATCACAGTTGGGGCTGGTTGTGGAGGAATGTCGTACATTCCTACAAGGTGTTAACAATATTAAGTTATCTTTTATTAAGCGGTCCGCTAATAAGGGGGATGGAGCTACACGGGTTAAGCCACATGATGACACAATCAAGGTAACAGTTGATGCGACCATTTTTGAGGAAAATTCTGCATTAGGTTTTGGTTTAATTGCCCGAGATACAATTGGTGATCTGGTTCAAGCTCGCACTGGTTGGCTTTGGGGTTCAGTGACACCAGAACTGGCTGAAGCAATGGCAAAAAAAGAGGCTCTCATCTGGACTAAAACTCAACCGTGGATAAGGGTGGAAATTGAATCAAATTGCCTAGTCATTGTGCAAGCAATCAGAAGCAAATTCCCGATGGTATCACAGTTGGGGCTGGTTGTGGAGGAGTGTCGTACATTCCTACAAGGTGTTAACAATATTAAGTTATCTTTTATTAAGCGGTCCGCTAATAAGGGGGATGGAGCTACACGGGTTAAGCCACATGATGACACAATCAAGGTAACAGTTGATGCGACCATTTTTTAGGAAAATTCTGCATTTGGTTTTGATTTAATTGCCCGAGATACAACTGGTGATCTGGTTCAAGCTCGCACTGGTCGGCTTTGGGGTTCAGTGACACCAGAACTGGCTGAAGCAATGGCAAAAAAAGAGGCTCTCATCTGGACTAAAACTCAACCGTGGATAAGGGTGGAAATTGAATCAAATTGCCTAGTCATTGTGCAAGCAATTAGAAGCAAATTCCCGATGGTATCACAGTTGGGGCTGGTTATGGAGGAGTGTCGTACATTCCTACAAGGTGTTAACAATATTAAGTTATCTTTTATTAAGCGGTCCTCTAATATGGCTGCTCATTCTTTAGCAAGTGCATCGTATTCTTTTCCGGATCGAGTGTTTAATAGGAGTGATGTTCCTATTGAAGTTAAAGCTTGTTTTTTAGCTGATTTATCGTTACAATAAAATTCTTAATTTTGCTTCAAAAAAAAGTTACTTTTTAACTTACTACAGAGACAAACATATATTTTACTTCAGCCAGTTCTGGTGTCAAATAGGATCCGTACCACACACCCCAATGGACATCATTATTCATCCCTCAAACTAATCATGACTATCGTATTTGCGTAATTACGAAATATTTATATTTGGTAAATTAAATTATTAAATTGGGAAAAAATTGATGTTTGTAAGTCATGCTATTTTTTTTGTAAAAGTTGATCACTTTCTGTCTCCACTTTTGGTTTTTTTGCTGACAAAAATACATACACACATGATCTATACCACACACCCCAATGAACATCCTTATACATCCTTCAAACTAACCATGACTACCGTATTTTCTTAATTACGAATTATTTATATTTGGAAAATTAAATTATTAGATGGGAAAAAAATCGATATTTGTGAGTCATGTTGTTTTGGTAAGAGTTGATCATTTTATGTCTCTACTTTTGGTTTTAGTACTGACAAAAACATATACACGCTTATTTGCGCACTCATGCATGCTTTAAATAGAAACATATACATTTTCAACTTAATAAATACTCGTGTCAATATATTTGTTCGTGTGTTGAATACATATTATGAGACAATTTTTTTTGCCAACATAGTTGTAAGAAACACCTATCGATATCCTCCAAAGTCATTTCTGTATATTTTAATAGTCGACTTTAAATTGGTACTTTATAAGCTCAAGTCAAGAAATTATATAATCTAAGGGAGTGTAAATCTACCAGTGTTTACTTCCTCCAACGATGTTCAGTTTTAGCCTTTTCTTATAATTGAAGGATCTATATAATAGTTTGTAGATCTTAAAGGTGAGTGAATTTCATGCCAGAGTTAATGATTGTCACTTCCAACCCGATAATATAAGGTGAATTTTGTTTTCAGTTTTCTGGAAAATAAATTTTTCACTTTGCTTTATTGGCAGGTCACTAAAAAATACGCAAAAAAATATTTCTCACCAATGGCATATGTACTCTCTATATAGTACTTTATAGTTTGGCCAGTGCCGTTTTCACTATTTATCATATTTTTCCAACCTCCAATATCAAGTGCAATTTTTTCTTGAAAATAGTTTGAAGATCACTAAATAATATATATATATAATTTATTAAAATCTATATTTTAGTCTCTTCATATTGATTAGTGACATAGAAAACATCTCTACAAGCCTGATGGTCATATCTATGTTGATATCTAACATATTAAGAGAGAAAATTAACTAATAATATGAATGTTTTGTAGGATTCTGAAGGTCTTGCAGATACATTGAGCCTAGAAGTTATAATTCATATGTAACAAGATTGATCACTTTACATGTGTTAAGGTCACTAACAACGAGTTGTTTCAACACGGTGAAACTCCCACTTTACTTGAATTGAGAATATTTATTTGTCATAAGTTTAAATACTTTCATTTATGCCTTTAGATTTAATATATCAATCGCTCAATCAGTTAAGTAATCTATGTGCAGCATAAGCATGACAATTTAGCAGCCTTCAAAGATATTGAACACATTCAGCAACATAAGAGGTCCAATTAGCAGTATAGCTTGGCCATTGAGCAGCCACCAAAGAAGTTTGCTTGCATTTTATAGAAAGCAAAATGTGTACTTGATCTATTTTTTAATTAATAATTATACTTCTAATATTTTCTACACGGTCTTCAAGATAGGATTATGTTAAACCGGACTTTCCATAAAAGTAACATCATAAAATTATTTGAGAAAAAACAAAAAAAAAATATCTATTTTATTTTTAGACACTTATAAATATTTTTGTAACTTTTGAAATTGTGTCTTCAATGCATAGCACAGCTAAAATGCTAGTTTAATATAATATAATATATAAAGATATGTCCATGTCCGATATGTAAATTGCTAGCGAGCCCATAGATGAAGACTAAAGCACCGTAGAATTCATGCAGATGGTTTGCATGTTTAGTGTTTGAGCAGCTGCATAACTGCATTATACATGCTAAACAACATCACATTAAAAATAATAAATTCAACTAGGTAATTAGAAGACTTAAAAGGGTGCGTCAAAAATCATACATTATTTTCATAAAAATTAAATCTAATAGTAAAAGTAGTATTTTCTAAAAATATTTATTTTCATAATTTTTATGTCTAATAATATTTATCACGTATAAGTCAAAGTAGGATCAATTTAACTTAAAAATATATCATAAATCAACAGTTTTCATAGTTTTGATGGAATGGAGTGAGCATTTTTTATACATTATTCTTTAGTACAAAGTATTTAATTATTAAATTTTTTAAGGTTTTTTTAAAGTCGAACATGGTTCTTAGAGGAATCTAAAATTTCCCATTTTGTAAAAATTGCTGGAATTCGTGACTAGAAGATAATGTTGCAATTATTTATGGAAAATTGCACAAGAATCCAAACTTGTTCGAAGTATTTATATGTTATTTACTTAATTACTAATCTTTCTAATAAAATATGAAATTCCGTGAATATTATATGTTTCAAATAAATATTTTGGGATTTTTTTTAAGTTTATAATATTAATTTTACTAGCTTATAACCCGTGCGAAGCACGGCTTCTTTAAATATAATATAATATTTTTTTATAATCAAAATAATCCTTTTTATCATCTTTTTGTATTAAAAATGGAAATATATAGAATATAATATAATTAACATTTTTATTAAGAAAATATAGTGTATGATATTTTTTGGAATGTATTAATAATTGAAAGATATATAATTAAGAAAAAGGCAATATTAATGATTGAATATATATTATACTAAATTTTATTTTTAGGCGTTTTTATAAAAGGTAATATATTTTCATTAAAAGGTAATGTGTTTTATATTTATACTTAATATTATTTTATTTAATAGAATAATTGAAATATATATAATTAAAGAAAAAGACAATATTAATGACTGAAATATAAATTATACTAAATTTTATTTTTAGGTGTGTTTATAAAAGGTAAAAATATTTTCATTAAAAGTTTATGTGTTTTATATTTATACTTAATATTATTTTATTTAATAGAATATTTGAAAGATATAATTAGAAAAATGCAATATTAATGACTGAAATATATATTATACTAAATTTTATTTTTAGGCATGTTTATAAAAGGTAATATATTTTTATTAAAAGGTAATGTATTTTATATTTATACTTTATATTATTTTATTAAATAGAATAAGGGAACGAAAACCGAAAACCAAAACTTTTAATGTTTCAGTTATTATATAATAGTAGGATTAAAACTCGCGCGATGCACAGATTGTTATTAATAATTGTTATTTTTAATACTTTATTAACTACATTTGCTAAAAAAATAAGTAGGCGTGTTAAACTTTTTTAAATAATTAAAATTATTAAAATAGGGTTTAAATAAATAAGTAACTGTTTGCCGTGATATTTTTGGAAAATAAAGGGTCTTAGTAAGGAAAAATAGAAAAAGTAACATGTTTTAGCTGAAAAGGTAATTGCTCGTAATTAAAAAATAAATAAGTAAAAGTTTGTTCGTGATATTTTTGAAAAAAAGAGGGGTTCTAGTAAAGACAAGTAATTCCCCATATTTGTTTTAGAAAAAGAAAGGATTTTGTTAAAAAAATAGAAAATGTAATGTATTTTAGCTAAAAAGATAATTGATTATAAATAATGTAATTATTTAGTAATAGTTTTTTTTAAAATAAGTAAGGGTAATTAAGTAAAATCATTAAGTACCGATCATCCGTCCGACTACCAAAATTTTAATGTTCTGTCTTTAATAATACTAGTTTACTAAGCCGCGCTTCGCAACGGCTTTATAATAATTTCTCCAAATTTTTCTAAAAACTATTCTAAAAAATATGTTTTTAAATAAAATTATATTTAAAACATGAAATTAAGGTTTCTTTTAAATTCTCCGTTTAGTGTTGTTCATTAGCGAAATTTTGAATAATTTTAGAAAAGGGCAATTGTTTAATATATTTCATTATTTTAATATTATATCAAATATTAGTATATTAATCACTTTGTTTTTCTAAAACTTTATATTGCTACTTCTATTCAAAAATACATAATACATAAATATTAAATTCTAGCATATAATATGCTCCTCCTAATGAATCGTTCTCTCGTTAAACATGTTTCCTCCCACTGACCCGCTTTCTCGTTGTTACCAAATTGAACATAAAACAAACTAATTACTTAATCAATTACATCATCTATTAATCAATTTATTATATCATAAAATTTAATTCAAATCTTTTTCGAAATTCTAATTTTTATTGTTTAAAATATAGGTAGAGAAAAGAAATGAAAAGAAAATAAGGCTCCTCAAATCCCATTCTAATTTTTTTTAAATGATTTTTAATGTATATGTAAAACATATAGATAAATTAAATGTGGGTTTTTTTACAAAAAATTATGAGAACATAATTTCTAATACATTTTTTAGGAGAATTTAAAGATGATAATATGATTTCAACATAAATTTTAGAACTTCAAGAAAACATATATGAGAATATTAAAATGGTAACTTTAAGTTCAAAAGAAAGTTTAAGAAAATATCAACATGATAATTTGACTTAAAGATAAATTTTAGGACAATATTAAGATAATAATTTGACTTAAGAAGAAAGTTTAGGAGAATATAAGTTAATTAATATTTCCATTACTAAAGATTTAAAATCCAATTTAGATATTTTCTACACAAATCGGCTGGCACCTCACAAATCGTCTTCCTTATTATTTTTCTCGATTAAAAGATATTAAATAAAAATTATTAAATAAATTGGACTCGTGGAGTAAGTTTAAGATAATATTAATATAGTATACTTAGTTTCCTCCATTTGAAGATTTTTTTGTTGACAGTCAAACAAACCATTTTTAACATAACATAACATATTTAACTTTCTTCCTTGAAAAATAGTATTAAAGAAATGGATAATTATCAAAATTATCACTCTTTTGGTTCAAATGTATCAAATTAGTCACTCATTTCAAAAATGACTCAATTAGGTAACTAATTTGAAAACTATATTTATAGAAGTATAGATCGAAGCGATTTGAGAGGCACCACATCACCGCATCGTCTTCTCCTTCGTTTTCCTGTTTATATAAGTATATTCATTGGATCAATAGAGAGCGTTTATGAGATTATTAACTTACTATATTTAGTTTCCTCTGTTAGAAAATAGTAAAAAGGAAATTGAGAATTTATCTAAGATTATAAAGGCAAAAATATTAAAATTGTATATTTACTTTTCTCTATTAGTAAAATTTTAAAAGACAATTAAGATATTTTCTAATAAAATAATTTATGAGACTATTAAAATTATAAATTTAGTTTCATCCATTAGTAAAGATTTTAAAGGTAAGAATATTAGAATTGTATATTTAGTTTCCTCCATTAATAAAGATCTTGAAGGCAAGAATATTATAATTGTATATCTAGTTTCCTCAATTATTAAAGATTTTAAAGTCAATTGAGATATTTTCGAATCTTTAACATTAATTATTCAAAAAATTTAGAAAATTAGAAAAATAGATCGAAACGATTTGAGAGACGCCACATCACCGCCCTCGTCTTCTCCTTTATATAAGTATATTGACTAGTTTATGGTCATGCGAAGCACGAGCTTATTTTAATATAATATAATATTTTTTTTAATAAAATATTTTTTTATTAATAATGGAAATATATATAATATAGTATACTTGATATTTTTATTAAGAAGATATAGTGTATGATATTTTTTGGAATTTTTTAATAACTGAATGATATAAAATTAAAAAAAGACAATATTAATGATTGAAATATATATTATACTAAATTTTATTTTTAGGTGTGTCGGTAATATATTTTTATTAAAAGGTAATGTGTTTATATTTATACTTATATTATTTATTAAATGGAATAATTGAAAGATATATAGTTAAAAAAAACAATATTGATTACTGAAACATATATTATACTAAATTTTATTTTTAGGCATGTTTATAAAAGTTAATTTATTTTCATTAAAAGGTAATGTGTTTTATATTTATACTTTATATTATTTTATTAAATAGAATAAGTGATAGAAAATCGAAAACCAAAACTTTTAAAGTTTCGGTTATTATAATAGTAAGCTTAAAACCCGTGCGATGCACGAATTTTTATTGATAATTATTATTTTTTAATATTTTTTTAATTGAATTTTTAAAAAAAATAGGCGTGCTAAACTTTTTTAAATAATCAAAAGTATTAAAATATGTGTTGGGATTTATGGGTGATAGCATAGGAACAACTTAACTTTGTATATACTTAATTTTGTAATTAAGTAGAACATATTGTCACAGCCAAAGTATGTTCTTGTAATCAGTATGCAATGTTATTTTAATTGTGTAATTTGGAAGAAGTTCACTTTCTGTGTTCAAGCCTCAAAGAACGCATATTAGATGACAGCATGAATAAAGGTTACTGTCATAATTTGTGAATCCTGTCTTCTCTATTTTACTGTTTGTGAATGCATACATATTATTGATAACATTAAATCTTAGTTTTAGTTGTTGAAACTGAGATTGAATTTTATCAGTATTGCATTCATCCCCCCCCCCTTCTGCAATACACAAGGACCAACAACTGGTATCAGAGCTTTCAGATTAACATACATATCTGAGATCCCGACGACAATGCAGAAATCAAACAGTATCAAGATCCCAACTTTTGATAAAGAGAACTACAGCATTTGGAAAAGAAAAATCTTGTTGTTTATCAAAGCTGCGAATCCACTATACCCAGGTATACTCGAGAATGGTCCTTTCATTCCAAGGAAGGAAATTGAAGCCACAATAGTAAATGGTGAGATCATTCCTGCACATTGGGTTCCCAAAGATCCCTCGGAATTTTTGGAAACTGAGAAGGAGAAAATGGTGCCAGATGATCACTTGCAACTCATCTTGCTCGATTCTCTCACGTTGGATAAAGCCATGTGTGGAAGTGTGATAAGCTGCACATCAGCCAAGGAGATGTGGATCAGGTTAGCCTTACTCTGTGAAGGAAGTGAAGAAGTTAAGGGCAACCAAAGGCAAATACTTATATCTCAATATGAGGCATTTATGGCCAAGCCTGGTGAAGACTTAACCTCCATGTTTGAAAGGTTCAGTAAGCTCTTAACTGAACTGCAGATACATGACAAGTACTATGACAGAAAAGAATTGAATGTCAAGTTCTTGCTTACACTACCTGATCATCTTGAACACAAGACAACAGCCATACGAGAAGGAAGAGATCTCAACAATATAACCTTTGAGACAATTTATGGCATTCTGAAATCGTATGAACTTGAACTCTTTCAAAAGAGAGCCATACAAAGTGGAACAAGGAACAAGATGGCTAATATGTCAAGTGCCCTAGTAGAACAAGTGCCAAGGATCACACAACCTAGTGAAGCACTACAAATCACTCAACCAACCCCTGTACAATCCTTGAAGATAGAAAAGGTTGTTGAAGATGATGAGAAAGTAGTACTACAGCTCAAAGATGTGGAAGATGAAGACTTCTACACTATGGAGGAACTGGAAAGCATGGACAATCCTACTATGGCTTACATGGCCAAAAAGTTCAAGAACTTTAGGTTCAAGAAGGATAGGTCATTCAGGCCCCAAGGCCAAGCATCCAAGTTCACCAAGGGAAGCTCATCAAAGGCTGCTGTGGGAAGCTCATTCAAAGGAGGATACAAGACTAGATTTGTGGATAGATCTAAATTCAAGTGTTACAACTGTGGTGAACCTAGTCATTTTGCTACTGAGTGCAAAAGACCCAAACAGGTTCAGAGATTTGAGAAAGGAACTGGTGGATACTCCAAGAAGAATCAAGGTAGAGCCTATCTGGCTGAAGGAAAGTGTTGGGATGAGTCTGATGATGAAGATGAAGAAGAATATGTCAACCTAGCTCTCATGGCTAGCACTGATGAAGTAACATCAACATCCTCACGTCAGGTACCTTCACTTGTCTTGCTTGATATGTCCATTGATGAGTATAAGAAATCCATTAAAGACTTAAGTGCTGAAATGTTCAATGTCTATACTAGCTTATCTGCTGCCAATGAGGAGATCACTAGGCTGAGTAAGCTAAATGAAACACTAAACTCTGAAAATGAATCTCTTGTTCTCAAAACCAGTTCACTGGACTCTTTAGCTCAGGAGAATGCTAAAATTAAAAATGAATTGAAATGTGCTAAAGAGGTTGAGGAATTCCTGAGAAATGAGATTGCTGAAAATGAATTTAAAATCAAGGCTTATAAAACTCATCAAAGATAGTTCAAGATTACAATGATAAGCATACAGAAAACCAGTCAGTTGGTATAGGTTTTTCATATGGTAGAAGACCTGGAAAGGAAACTGTGATTCAAGATTGTTCTGGAAATGCTGCTGTCAAACCCAACATTCTCAAGAAAGTTAAAACTCCCATTTTCAAAGCTGCAGAAATTGAGTTTGATGAAGAACCCATGCTCATCAAACAAGAAATTCTTGATGAGGATGAAGGTGTTGACAACACATTCAAGGATGGAAAGGATACTGTCACAATCCCCAAGACAGTAAACTTACCAAGCAATCAGACAGTAAGTTCAAAAGATGCTGTCACAGTTGGCAAGACAGAATCTTCCAAAGATACTGTCAAGAATGGTTCCAAGACAGTAACTTTAAAACCTTCTGTCAAGACAGTAGGAATAAAAGATATTGTCAAGGAAAGTTCGACAGCAACTTCTGCACATACTGTCAATCCAGTAACTCCCAAGTCTAAGAATAGGAATGGAAAGGTAGGAGTCAACAAAGGAAATGGATACACTAATGTTGGAGGTGCTTCTAGGAAACTGTGCAATAACTGTGGATCTACTCATCACTTAACACATGTTTGTAAGAAACCAATTGAGGAAAAGGTCAATGCAACTGAACTCAATGGTAACTTACACAGAACCCCCCCTTATGCATAGAACTATGAGTGTCTGTAATAACATTGAATGTATGCCATGCAAAATTACTGCCATGAGTACATGCTTTAACTTACCTATTCTCACTACTGAAAAATGTTCATACTCAAACACTGTTGAGACTTCTGAGCCTGCTGGCAACAGCAAGAAGGCTCCATCCACTAAGAAAAGGACCAAGTCCAATTCTAAACCTAAGTGGGTGAAAAGAGAAGTCAAACAGGAGATTACTGATAATGCTTGTGACTTTATGACTGAAAGAAACTCAGGAGACACTGAAACTGCAGGACCCAACAAGGATTGGGTACCATATGCATCTTAGACACATTCTGTTTTGCAGGGCAAGAAGAAAGATCAAGTCATGTGGATCATTGATAGTGGATGCTCAAGACACATGACAGGTGATATAGCCCTGCTATCACATTATGTTGAGAAAGCTGGCCCAATCATAACCTTTGGAGACAACAGCAAGGGTTACACAGTGGGATATGGCTGTCTAGAAATTGGAAATGTTGTCATTGAAGATATTGCTCTTGTGGATGGATTGAAGCACAATCTACTCAGTGTCAGCCAATTCAGTGACAGGGGATTCAAGGTTGATTTTGATATGATGATGTGCAACATCTATCACAAGAAGAACAGTAGCCTCTCTCTAAAAGGGGTTAGAAAAGGAAGCTTGTTTGTTGCTGACTTAAATTCAACAAAGAAGGATAAGGTTTACTGTTTCTACAGTAAAGCTACTGTTGGTGACAGTATGCTTTGGCACAGGAAGCTCTCACATCTCAACTTCAAGACAATGAATATTCTGATGAAGAAGGAGTTAGTGAGAGGTTTGCCCCAACAGGAATTCTGTCAAGAAGGACTGTGTGAAGATTGTCAAATGGGCAAACTGAGAAGAGCTGTGCACAAGTCCAAGCAAATGAACACCAACATTGAAGCACTCAAGTTGATTCACATGGATCTCTTTGGACCAGTCAATGTACCATCAATGGCCAAGAAGAGATATGCCTTAGTAATGGTGGATGATTACTCAAGGTACACTTGGGTGAAGTTTCTAGAATCCAAAGATGAAGCTGCTCAAGTGATTATTGATCAAGTCAGAGTTCTTGATAGAACTCCAAACTCAAAAGTTTAAATCTTGAGGAGTGACAATGGTACAGAATTCAGAAATGCCACTCTTGGAAATTTCTGTAAAGATGAAGGAATTGTACAACAATTCTCTGCTGCAAGAACTCCACAGCAGAATGGAGTTGTAGAAAGAAAGAACAGGACTCTCATTGAAGCAGCTAGAACTATGTTGCATGATGCCAAACTGCCAACATATTTCTGGGCTGAAGCTATCAACATAGCCTGTTATACTCAGAACAGAACCATGATCAACAAAACTCATGCAAGTACACCTTACTGTCTGTTAACTGGAAAGAAACCTACTGTCAAATATTTTCATGTGTTTGGGAGCAAATGCTTTATGATGAAGGATAATCATGAGAAGAAAGGAAAATTTGACACCAAGGATTTTGAAGGACTATTCATGGGTTACAGCACAGAAAGGACTGCCTACAGAGTTTATGTTATGGAACACATGATTATTGAAGAAAGTGTTAATGTCACATTTGATGAAACCAAGTTTCCAGGACTGCATGAAGAAGGAAAGATACAGACATTCAGATTTGAGAATCAAGGATACTTGGAAGCTGAGGAAATTGTGGATGAAGAACCTAGCTTCACTCAAGTTGTTGAAGTTGATAAAGTTACTGTCAATGCCACTACTGTCAACCAAACTCCAGCTCAGTCACAGACCATATCCTCTAACATACATGACAATGGTGACTCTGGAGACAATGAAGAACATGGTGAAGACAATGGGATTGGTGATCATTCAACTCAACAAACTGAAGAAAATGTTCCTGTACAGTCAAGTAGCTTGCCCAGAATCACCAAGTGGAACAAGGATCACTCAAGTGACCTCATCATTGGTGACCCTAATTCTGGAGTGAGGACCAGGAACAAAGTCTCTGCTGACAGCATGTTTTCATGCTTCCTGTCTCAAATGGAACCTAAGACAATTGATGAAACATTGTTGGATTCTGACTGGGTGATAGCCATGCAAGAAGAGCTAAATCAGTTTGAAAGGAACAATGTATGGAAGCTAGTTCCAAGACCTAAGGGAAAGTCAGTCATTGAGACCAAATGGGTTTTCAGAAACAAGCTTGATGAAAATGGATCAGTGACAAGAAACAAAGCAAGGCTAGTAGCTAAGGGTTACTGTCAACAGGAGGGAATAGATTATGATGAGACATTTGCCCCTGTTGCAAGACTTGAAGCTATAAGAATCTTTCTAGCCTATGCTGCACACTACAACTTCAAAGTATTTCAGATGGATGTCAAAAGTGCCTTCCTAAATGGAGAATTGGAAGAAGAAGTGTATGTTGAACAGCCACCAGGGTTTGAGGATGCTGAAGTGTATGATTTTGTATACAAACTTTTCAAAGCTTTGTATAGACTAAAGCAAGCACCCAGGGCTTGGTATGACACACTCTCCACTTTTCTCTTGGACAATCAGTTTACTAGAGGAGTTGTGGACAAGACACTTTTCTACAAACACCATGGCAAGGACATCATTCTGGTACAAATCTATGTGGATGATATCATTTTTGGTTCAACAAATGAGAGGCTGTGTGAGAAGTTTTCCTCTCTCATGAGTAACAAATATGAGATGAGTATGATGGGAGAATTGTCATTCTTTCTGGGATTACAAATTCTTCAACAATCTGATGGAATCTTCATTTGTCAAGCTAAATACATCAAGGAACTTCTCAGAAAGTTCAACTTGGAAGATTCATCACCTGCAAAGACACCAATGTCCACCTCAACCAATCTGGATCTTGATCCTAAAGGGAAGAAAGTTGACTCAAGCACCTATAGAGGCATGGTAGGATCTCTCCTATACCTAACTGCTAGCAGACCTGACATCATGTTTGCTACATGCCTCTGTGCAAGGTTTCAGAGTGATCCAAAGGAGTCTCACTTAGTAGCCATCAAGAGAATCTTTAGATACCTAAAAGGCACTCCTAACCTAGGTCTTTGGTATCCCAAGAACACTGGATTTGATCTAATTGGCTACTCAGACTCAGACTATGCTGGATGCAAGATTGACAGAAAGAGTACTACTGGTAGCTGTCAATTTCTTGGTGGTAGATTGGTCTCATGGTTTAGCAAGAAGCAGCATTCAGTTTCTACCTCAACTGCAGAAGCTGAGTATATTGCTGCAGGCAGTTGCTGTGCACAAATTTTATGGATGAAGAATCAACTTCTGGATTATGGCCTAGTGTTAAGTGAAATTCCTATCTACTGTGACAACACTAGTGCCATAGCCATATCAGACAATCCAGTTCAACACTCTAGGACAAAGCACATTGATATAAGATATCACTTTATCAGAGAGCATGTTGAACAAGGAACTGTGAAGCTGATCTATGTCCCAACTGACAAGCAACTTGCTGACATCTTCACTAAGCCATTGGATGAAGCAACCTTCAACAGGTTGGTAAGTGAATTGGGAATGCTGAATCTGGTATGTTGATTTACTCAGTTTTCTATAATTCCAAATTCTCTAATGAAGCTCATGACAACAACTTCAAACCTGCTGTCAAGAGAAGTTACTGTCTACTTGGTCTATGTCTGTTATGTGACAGCATGTGTTGATTTGACTTTTCATGTTAGTATTTTGTGCCAGTCTCATACTTTTAAACCGTGTATGACATTAATGTGGTTACTTGTTAAGTTTGAGAGATAAAAATCTGTTCCATTGGACTTTCACACCTTTTAGCATTAATCTGTAGGATTAAAGGAGGACACGACCATTAATTACTTTTGTGGTAGTTGTATGGGTACTCTAACTGTTGACCATTAGACTTTAATCCTTAGACGGTTTTGCCTATAAATTAACCTTAGGTTTCACCAGTCTGCTCTCAGTTTTAAAGTAAATAATGGAAAACAAAGTAGGAATTGAAGTTGGGCTAAAGAAGTGTGATAGTGAACCCTACAATGAAGAGATTGAGGAGCTCTTCGAGGTGCTGTTGGATGCCCTCGATGAGATAGATGAAGAAAAGAAACAGGAAGAGGAGGCCAAGGCTCAGGAAGAAGAGAAAGAGCTTCAGGCACTTCTCAAGGAAGAAGGTCGCTCTGAAGAAGAGATTAAGGCAGAGACTTTAGAACTAGTTGATAAAATCATAGAATAATGTACTCAATGTTCTATTTTAATGATTTTATTAATAATAAAAGTTCTTGTTTTTGTGGTTATTGAGTTTATGAAGTGTCTGTGTACTTTGCTTACATATCTGTGTTGAAACGATTACATTGCTAAATCCATAATGTGTCAATATTAAGTTAAGTATATGAATAAAGCATTCTAATAAGTTTATGACAGAACCAATTCCCAATCGAAGTTACTGTCGTTAAGAAGGATACTGTCGTGTATTTCTTGACAGCAACCTTCTTGACAGCAGGAAAAGACTTTCTGTCAAGACTTGTAAAGGATACTGTCATTCATATGCTTAACGGTGACAGCAAGTTTTTGCGCAATAGTTGCTGTCGCGCAAAACCTACTGTCACCACCTCTTATTACTGACAGATTGTTTCTAGCGCACAGGTTACTGTCAACAATAGTGGACCGTTGAAATTGGATATTTATCCCACGTTGGTCAGTGAATAACGGGCAGTAACTCACGTGTTTAAGAGTGGGTTAAGACACGTTCCTGAAATCCACTTTTTATGCACAAAACGTTTGAGATACCCCTATTTATTCCCCAGTTACTCAGACATATCTCTCTCTTTCTCATCAAACTCAAGGCAAAATACCTTTCTTCCAGCAAAAAGCAACTTTCTTACTTTCTTCTTTTCTTGAAATTTCAATGGCCCCCAAACAGACTCTCTCTCAGACAAACTTTGCTGGCATCTTTTCCCCAAATGATGCTGGTGAAGGCTTCAAAGGACTAGTGTTTTTCTTGAACAAGTCCTATCTCGGTTATGCCATCACCTCAACCCCCATTCTCGACTTAGACAGACTTGAGGCGTTTTGGCAAACTGCTGTTGCTCAAACTGAGGGTGAGAACCCGGGTATTCAATTCACAATCTCTGGGCAACAATACACTCTTACAGCTGAGGTCATCAACAATGCTCTTGTAATTACACTTGAAGCAAGACAACAATTTACTGAACTTGCCAATGATGACACTCTAAAGAAGCTCTTCTTGAAGATTGGGTATGCAGGCCCTATTCTCGAAGAGGGGACTACCAAGTGGTATCCAACTGGTGAAATGGATAGGAAGCATCTGAGAAAGGAGTGGAGCATGATATTTTATGTGATGGTCAAGGTGTTCTCTACCAAGTCCACAGGCTGGAATGGAATACCCTCCTACATCAAGAAACTGACACATTCTCTTGTCCATGGATACAAGGTGAATGTTGGTGCTCTCCTCATGGCACACCTCCAAGCTGCCATAGGTAAGAAGGTATCACTCTACCCTCGCTTTCTTATGATGTGCATTAATTCATTCTGTGATTTTAATGATGCTGCTCCTCGTTTAGAGGCTTGCTCAGTTTTGAAGAAGAACACACACACACACTGTTATCTTCACAGAATCTCAATGCACATATTCCACTCTGTTTCACTCAACACATGGTTGATCAAGTGTCCAACCTTGATTATCCATTACCTTCTGGTTATGATTCCTTCACTCTTGAGAATGAAGCTGAATTAAACCCAAATTCAGTTAACCCACATTCAACACCATACACTCAGCCTAGGCCCTCTAGACTTCCCAAAGCCCAAAGAGAAGCCTTGCAAGAATCCAGAAAAAGATCCTTAGAAGCTGATGTTGGTGGTAGCTCTGTTAGTCAAGAGGGAGACACTGCACCTAGTGCAGCAAATAAGGAAGGTAGTCCAACAGAACCCACAGTGGTTCCCCCTGAGCCTAAGAAGAAGAGAGCTAGGAGGACCAAAACCAATGTCAGCCACCCTGCAGTCTCCCAAAAGACTGTAGAGGAAACCAGGGAAATAAACTCCTCCCTAGATGTGCCTTCTCAACAAGGGACATCTATTGAAATTGGCCTGTCTCCCAAGGCACCCTGTACAGAGTCTGCACAAACTCATGGTTCACAACCTGAGATACCCCCACTTGAAGAAACACACAGTGAGTTAGGGCACAGTGAGGATTTCTCTACTCCTATTGATGGTTCACATGTTTCATCTGTGAATCAGCCCCCACTCTCTACTACACTTTCACCTTCTTCCTTCCCTACACATTCTTTTGTTTCTTCTCAACAACCTAGAGAAGGGGACAGTCCCAACCCTTCAGGTTTTGATCATCCATCTCCAATCATGGATGAGCCCCCATCCAGTGGTCCACAAGAACCCATTTCTCAAAGTGAGATGGACACCACTCCTCCAAACACTGAGCTAGGGCAAAGTGGTATTTTCTCAGAAAATGAAACAGCCAACACTTTGTCTGAACTCCAAGGAGCGTCTTACCTTCAGGAAGATGCTGTCACAGCCTCTGTTGCTGTCAAAGACACTGGCAATGTTGATGTCCTGGACACAGCTGCTGTCATGGGTGGAGAGAAAGATACTGTCACTACAGAACCTACTGTCACTCCACCTCCCAAAGTTGCTGTCATGCCAGAACCTGCTGTCCAGACTCCAACTGACAGTAACATTCCTGCCAAAGCTGCTGTCCAGTCCTCTCAGCCTGATTTTGATGCTGTAATCATTGAGGATGCCTCTGATGATGATCTACCTCTTGCCAAACTCTTAAAAGTACATTCTAAATCTACTCCTTCCATGCATGTTAGTACTGCTCATACCCATGCATCTAGGTTGAGTGAGGGTGTGCAAAAGAAAAGAGAGATAAAAGAAAAGAGAGGTGAGCATAAAAATGAGAGGCAGCCAAATGAGCTGGCAAAAGGAGAGGGACTTGAGCATGTCCAGAGAGATATTGAGGGAGCCCACACTATTCAGGCATTAGGCCTTGAGAGTCAATCTGTGAGGGGTGATGAGATCACTCAAAAACACCCTGAGAGTGTGAGAACCCCCATAGCCTCCAAGCCCCTTTCTTTTCCTTCCCCTCCAAGAAGGTTAAGGTATGGTGGCCCCTCTGCTACTTATGGAAACAGGATTGCAGCTCTGGAAGGACAGTGTGCTACATTGAACTCCAAGATGGACTCTCTCTCTCAACTAGTGGTTGATGGTTTTGCTGCTACTCAGCTCTCCATCCAGTTCCTTACTGACCTAGTAGCTGCCAACTCAACTAAGGGGGAGAAGGTAGCAAGATCAGAATCATTGCCCATTCAGGAATCAGGTGGAACTCAAGGGGAGCCTGTAGCTGTGGAGACCAGAGGGGGAGCTAAAAGGAAAGAAATGTCTAAGGGGGAGCAGGTCAAACCAAGCAGTGGACAACCAAAGGATAAAGCTGAAGAGCTTGTTGAAGTTGACTTGGATGGAGAAAGAGTACTGATGTCTAAAGCAACTCAAGATGCAATGCAAAGAAGACCTGCATCTAGACATCCAATTCTACCTCCTGTGACAATCAGAGAGCCAACTCCAGCATCTCAAGAATCTGCTCTACAAAGAAGATGGAGAGAAATGGAGGAACAGAACAAGCTAGGGAAATGTAAAGGGAAACTGCCTGAATCCATCCAAAAGGGAATTATTTGGTCAAATGGCACTGAATTTGATCAAGAAGAAGCCAATGTTTTGATGATGGATTACAGGGAGAGCACATTACTCAACCAGGACAGTGAATTTAGCAGTTTGGTGGAACAAGCAATGAATGCTCCAAGCAACCGTCCAACCAACACCACAAAACTGTTAAAGGATCAAATCACTAGTGTCAGTGTAATGGTGAATGATGAGAAAAGATGGGCTGTAAGTATCTATTTCACTTCTGGCATATCTTATTTCATCACAATGCAGTTATTGCAGAGTCTACCAGCAAAGGTGTTGTGTGCTTTGAAGGGAAAGATCAGGGCAACTCAAACACCATTCAATGAAATATTGGATATGCAAATCCAGAACCTGCTCATACAAAAGCTACCTGAAGTCTACACAAATCCACCATGTGTTTTCTATAGATCTGTAACTAAGGATGGCACAAGAAGGAACAGCTTCATGAATTTGGTTGGCACATCCAGAATGGAAACCAAGTCAATTCTGAAAGTGTTAGATGGAATACTCAATTCAAATGCCAATCCAGGAAGAGCTTATGCTGTTCAAGAGATCTACAAAATGCTAGTGTTGAGAGACAAGGCACTGGGAGCTAGAGTGAAGGAACTAATCTCTAGAGCCAATGCCAAAAGAAATGATCAAGGCGGAAGCTGTCTCTATGACCTTCCTCCTCAGGATGATGATGATGATGATGATGATGATGAGGTTGGAGGTGGTGAAGCTTCTGGAAATGCTGGAAATGCTGGTGGAAGTAATTCTGGGAATACTGGTATTCAATCCCAAAATGAAGGCAATGAAGAAACTCCTAATCAGGAAAAGAAAGATGTTGGTGCTACAGATGAAGAGGAGTCAAGAATACTGGAAGCTTTGGAGGCAAGCATTCTTAGATGTGCTATTGATTGCATAAATGCAGAAAAAGATGTTGTCACCAAAGGTACTGTCGACAAGGATACTGTCATAGAAGATGCTGTCATGGAAGATGCTGTCGACAAAGGTACTGTCAAGAAAGGTTCTGTCAAGGATGAAGCCAAAGCTACTGTCAAGCCCATAAGACGGAAAGCCAAAGCAAGAGCATGGTTTTCTAGACAGAAACCTGAAGGAAAGCACAAGTACTCAGGAAAGGAAAAGACCACTGGATTTGGCAGGAATCTTAAGAAGCCAATTCAATCAATACCTCCCAACAGTCTTAAGATACAACAGATGCAATCTAGATAAATCAAGAGTGTTGAGGTAAAGATGGATGCAAATCAAGAGGTCACTGGGTACATTCTGTGGTGGGAAGAATCAAGATCTACCAAGGTTGATAAGGATTTCAATCTGGTCTCCACATCAACCAGTGGTAGGACATCAACCTTAGATAAAAGAAGAATTGACTTCTTCTACCTGGAAAGAATGGTAGAGTTGCTGGAGAGCTATGAAAATGTTTCAGAGTCTGTTATGGAACATATTCTGAAATATCAAGCTGATAGGGATGCTGAATTCTATCAGAAATTTGGCTACAACTTTGCAGATTTTGATGATGCTGATATTTCAACTGATTTACCAGCTTCTCCTATACCATATCACTGGTACTATGAGTTTGATGATTCACCCACAGAAGAAAGGAAAACCCAACCCACAGAGGAAGGGCAACCCAAGCCAAGCAAAAGACTTGACTCTTCTCAATACGCTCAATATCAGTCAGAACTTGATAAGAAGGAAGCTGAACTCCTGGAAAGATGCAAGACTGCCAACAAGGCAGAAAGTGAAGCTCCAAATTATCAAACATGTATGCTGGAAAATCCCTTAAGAATCAAGCATCTAAAAGAAGAAATCTATGTTTGCAGCTTGCACAAGCTAAAAACAACTATTCTGAAGGATTTACAGTATATGGTTGCTGGATCAATTCATCCCCTGGAGCGATCTGTTCTGACAAGATAGAGGAACTATTGGAAAGGAGAAAAGGAGAAGATTCGAAGCTGGACAAGCAAAGGAGGATGTCTCTCAATGCTTATCGAGGAAGTAGATTCAAGCTTATTCATGAAGAACTCCACTTCAGAAGCTATCCATTTGATCAAGAGCAATGGTTGAATCTCAGGGATGCTAGTTCTCTTATTTCTCCTACTATCAAGAAGATCATTGAAGAAATAGAAGATGCTGCAGTCACACCTGCTGAAATCTCTCTTGTAGAAGGTCTAAGAAGCAGCTTGGTAGAAGCTCTCAGAAGAGAGGAAGTAACGAGACAGAAGAGGAAATCTCAAGCTAAGTAAACATTCTAAATCCATTCTGATCTTGTTAGTTAAGTTGTCAGCATATATTGTAAATTTGTTGTTATTGTCCATAAAAACAAATTGGGGGAGATTGTTGGGATTTATGGGTGATAGCATAGGAACAACTTAACTTTGTATATACTTAATTTTGTAATTAAGTAGAACATACTGTCACAGCCAAAGTATGTTCTTGTAATCAGTATGCAATGTTATTTTAATTGTGTAATTTGGAAGAAGTTCACTTTCTGTGTTCAAGCCTCAAAGAACGCATATTAGATGACAACATGAATAAAGGTTACTGTCATAAGCATTGACAGTAAGATTACAAGAAGACAGAATGTTGCAAGTCAAGACAGCATATTCACTCTGACAGCAACATTGGCGGAAGACTACGCGACAGCAACTTTAGCCCTCGACAACAAGCTTGGGAACCTCGACAGCACACTATGCGGGGAACTCGTACTGTCACCAAAAGCACATTCCTGTGACAACAAGCTTTGTGGCAAAAGTAACTGTCTCGAGAAAGACCCTTGTTCTAAGTATCTTTCTCAGTCAAATCCCGTGACAGTTTCAATGTTCAAGAAACAGGCGTGTTGCAGTATCCCTAAGCTGCACCAAGTCTGCAAGACTACGACCGAAGCTTCAAGCACTGCAAAACAAAAGCGAATCAATTCAAGAGCAAGGTCAAGTCCTTATTTGCTGAATTGCTTAAGCTGGAAATAGAATGAATCTAGGTTGCTTTTGTTATGATGTATATCTGACATATTAGCAATTTAGGAAAGTCACATGGGTAAGACAATCTGTAAGAAGCTGCCACTTGACAATGACAGCAGCTTCACAAACCCGTGACTGATAGTGATAGGATTAGTCTTATACCTACTGTTAATTCATTCTAGATATGTAACGAAGACTAGCAAGTGCCTTGAAGAAAATCGAAGCTCAAGAATTCTCTCTTGAGGTTGTAGCAACACTTTGCAAAATAAATAAAACATTTATTTTGTGAATCCTGTCTTCTCTATTTTACTGTTTGTGAATGCATACATATTATTGATAACATTAAATCTTAGTTTAAGTTGTTGAAACTGAGATTGAATTTTATCAGTATTGCATTCATCCCCCCTCTGCAATACACAAGGACCAACAATATGTTTTAAAATAAATAAGTAAATGTTTATCCGTGATATTTTTGGAAAAATAGGGATTTTACTAAGTAAAAATAGAAAAAGTAACATGTTTTAGCTGAAAAGGTAATTGCCCGTAATTAAAAATATTAAAATAGGTTTTGAAATAAATAATTAAGGATTTTCCGTGATATTTTTGAAAAAAGAGGGGGTTTAGTAAGTAAAAATAGAAAGAGTAACATATTTTAGTTAAAAAAAAAGTAATTGTCCGTGATTTTTTTAGAAAAATAGAGGATTTTGTTTGAAAAATATATAAAAGGTAATGTATTTTAACTGAAAAAGTAATTGGTTATAAATAATTTTATTATTTTATAATAGTTTCTTTAAAAAAAATAGAAAAAGTATATGTTTTAGCTGAAAAGGTAAGTGCACGTAATTAAAAGTATTGAAATATGTTTCAAAATAAATAAGTAAAGATTTGTCCGTGATATTTTTGAAAAATGTTGGGTTTTAGTAAGAAAAAGTAGAAAGAGTAACATGTTTTAGTTCAAAAAAGTAACTACTCCTGATTGTTTTAGAAAAAGAGAGGATTTTGTTAGAAAAAATAGAGAATGTAATGTATTTTAGCTGAAAAGTTAATTGGTTATAAACAATGTTATCATTTAATAATAGTTTCTTTAGAAAATAAAAAAAAATTGAAAAAGTAATATGTTTAGCTGAAAAGGTAAGTGCCTGTAATTAAAAATATTAAAATAGATTTTAAAATAAATAAGTAATGGTTTACCCGTGATATTTTTGGAAAATGAGGGGTTTTAGTAATAAAAAATAGAAAGAATAACATGTTTATTTGAAAAAGGTAACTGCCTCGTGTTTTTTTTAAGAAGAAGAGGGAATTTTGTTAGAAAAATAGAAAAGATAATGTATTTTAGCTAAAAAGGTAATTGATTATAAATAATGTTAATATTTAGTAATAATCTTTTTGAAAAATAATTAAAGATAATTAAGTAAAATCACTAAATACCAACTGTCTGTGCTACTACCAAACTTTTAAGGTTTCATCTTTAAGTTTTTAACCTGTGCGATGTACGGATTGTTTAATAATTGTTATTTTATTTTTAATTTTTTAATATTTTATGCGATGCACAGATTTTTTAATAATTGTTATTTTATTTTCTAAATTTTAATATTTTATTAATTGCATTTGTTAAAAAAAATAGGCATGTTAAATTATGTAAACGTTTTTATATAATTAAAATCATTAAAGTAAGTTTTAAAATAAATAAGTAAGGGTTTTCCTGTGATAAGTAGGTAGGTTAAAGTATGTAATATTTTTAAATAATTAAAAGTATTAAAATAGGTTTTAAAATAAATAAGTAAGGGTTTATATGTGATATTTTTGGCAAATGAGTGGTTTTAGTAAGAAAAATTGAAAAAATAAAATGTTTCAGTTAAAAAAAAGATAATTATCCGTGATATTTTTGCAAAAGGAGGAAATTTTATTGAAAAAATAGAAAAAGTAAAGTGGATTTTAGCTGAAAAAGGTAATTAATTATAAATATGTATTGTTATTATTTAATAATATTTTTCTCTTTTTGAGTAAGGTTAGTTGAGTAAAAGATTGTGCATATCAAAACAAGATCATTGTATATATTAAAGGAAGAGTTTTACTAAGAAAAAATAGAAAATAGAAAATGTAACATGTTTTAGTTGAAAAAGGTAATTACCCGTGTTTTAAAAAAAAGATTCTGTTTAAAAAAAAATAGATAGATAGATAGATATGTTTTTAATTATTTAATTTGAATTGAAAATTATATAAAATTATAATAAATATGGATTTTATAAGTTTAATATAATAACATTACTAAGATGTATATGTTGTCCCTGGTATTTTTTTAGTTAGAAGAGTTGTTTTATTTAGAAAATATAAAAAGGTAATGTGTTTAAAAAGGCAATTAGTTATTTATTTATAATCATACAAAATTATATTACCTTTTTATATGTATATATGTTATTTGTGTTATTTTTAGAATATTGGTTGTTTAAGTTAAAAAATATAAAATATGTAAAACATGTAATATGTTTTAACCGAAAAGGGTAACCAATTATTTATTAATAATTACATAAAATAAATTACCATTTTTTTATATATGTTGTATGTGTTATTTTTAGAAAATGCTTTGTTTTACTTAGAAAATATAAAACAGGTAATGTGTTTTAAGTGGAAAAGGTAATTGGTTTGAAATATTTAATAATATTACCATATACATATATAAAATATAAAATAGGTAATGTGTTTTAGCTAAAAAAGGTAATTGATTATAAATAAATTGATTATAGTTAGACCCGTGAAATGACCCCTACCAAATTTTTTAATATAGGTAATATGTTTTAACTGAAAAGAGTAACCAATTATTTATTAATAATTACATAAAATAATATTACCATTTTGTTTTAACCGAAAAGAGTAACCAATTATTTATTAATAATTACATGAAATTATCTTACCATTTATATATATATGTTGTCCGTTTTATTTTTAGAAAATGAGTTGTTTTAGTTAAAAAATATAAAACAGGCAATGTGTTTTAGGTGGAAAATGTAATTGATTTGAAATATATAATAATATTAACATATATATATATATATATTTAGAATATGAGTTGTTTTAGTTAAAAAATATAAAATAGGTAATGTGTTTTAGTTAAAAATGATAATTGATTACAGATAGGCCCGTGAAACGGCCCAAAACCTACCGATCAAAACTTATAGTATAGAAGATATCATGTATAAATTAAATTACAGAATGTTAACCACATTTTACATCAATTTTTAAAAATGTGACTAAATGTCCAAATTTACAAATTAATCACAAGGTTATATTTTTGTCTTTTAAAATAATTGATCCCGCTAATTTGTGGACATTAAAATGATCATTCTTTTAATAAATGGAAACAAAATCTGACCATTATTTTGAAAAACGTTAGCAGGAGTCAATTTCGAAAGTAATTTTTATTTTGGCATCTCAGGAAAATTATATGAGATATTTAAGTATTATTTGATTTTAATATGGATTCAAGCATCATTAAGGTTATAAAAGTTAGGATACATTTATCGCTTTATATATATCGTGTATATGTTTTGTATTGATACGTTGGAATATTGTATAATCTCATTTAACTAGATTTGACAATTGGTTCATTTCGTACATTTTTGTGTGCTGTGTATTTTTATGTTTCGTGTACATACATGTTAAACTTAAACCTGATCCATTAAGAATTTTTGTCGTGTTCCTATAATTTCATATCATGTACTTTTCGTGTAATTTTAAATAAAAATAATAATAAAAAAATAAAAATAATTAAATTTAAAATTTTCAATTAAACTTTTACCATTTGAGTATTAAGTCAATAAGCGGTAAATGAGTCAAGTGTTGTCAAATATTATTAAACTTAAATTTGAAATTATTTTCTATTTTATATTTATAAAAATAATATATAAAATATTATTGATAATATGTATTCATATAATTTTTAAATATTTAATTAATTAATTATTTATTTTGTATATTATCGTGTCGTGTACTCATGAATAAATTCAAAACCAACACTAAATTTACTTATATATTTTCACATTAATATACCAAAAAAATAAATATAAACATAATATTTTCGTATATTTTCGTATCGTGTACAAAATTATCCCTCTACAAATAACGCTGGTGGTTTAACGGACAACATGTTGCCTAAAGATATTTTATGCGCGTCATCTTTCCTCATGCATTGTCATGCGCACTTGTTTGGACATTTTGGTGGAGAAGAATTTGGGTGGGGGCTGGGATTTTTTTCGTTTTCATGCAAGAACAATAATCGACATGCTTTTCCAATTTTTTGTTACACATGTATTTCTTATTTCCTATTTCTTTACAAGAGCATGGGAAGAAATATCAATGGTGACAGAGATTTGTCGACAATATTGCACAATTACACGAACCTAACTTTAGTAGTACTGTTTATGAGTCATGAATATGAATTTATCCTATTCGAATAAGAACAAACATGTTAACTAATTCTCCATGTCTACCCCCTTAAAGTTTGGTGAGTCGGCCACATCAATCAATAACAATATCGTTGTTATTATATCTTATCTACTTTCATGAATTTTATAATTTTTTAGATTTGGTTTAGACACGGAGTTTAAGAAAAATTATAAATTAATAATAAAAAATAAGAAAAGTTAATAAAGTGGTGGAAAGTGAGTATATCGAAGAAAAGTAGTGGGTGAAGTTAATTTTTATATTATAAAATTTACTATTTTAGAATATAAAGAATTGAGAGTGACATCAATGAAAGTAAAGTGTAAAAAAAATGAATGAGACAGAGTTGGTCAATTAAATTCGTTTATTAAGATTTTAAATACAAGGTAAAGAAAAAAGTCAAAAACTAGGGACCATAAACTATTTTCCAATTTTTTTTATTAAATATCAATATGTCACGAGTAAATTTGATAACTTTCATAATAATAAAATAGGATCTGCGTGTACTTATATGCACACTCAATTAAACTTCATTTCAAATTATATGACACTAACGCTACGCGGGTCTTATATTAATATCAAAAAATTACTAATTATACATAAATGTCACATCAAATTTTTGCAAAGATTTTTGAGAAAAATTTTGAGCACTTTAATAATTTCCTTAAATAAATCAAGACACCAAATCTGTTCCGTTAATACTGATTTTAAAATTGGTTTACAATCTTGTTTTCCGAAAGGAAATACTGTAATTTATTACGAAAATATGGACAATCGTTTTAATTAATACATGAATTACTTGATACAAGTGCGCAGTTACCAGTTCCTTAAAAAGGAGTCTACCATCTTGTTCTACAGACAATATTACATTAAATTTCGGCTTATATTATGTATATAAGTTTATTAAAAGAATTTGAAAATTTTAATTATTAATAAACATATATATATATATATACAATTTAAACTAGATAAATAAATTATATTAGAGATCGATTATCTTTAAATCATTTTATTATTAATTTTTATTATAGGAAATCGTAAAAATTATTCATTTAACAAATTTATTGATTCATCGATTATTTATTTCTCAAGGTTTTACCGTACCTTACTTTAAAATATACTCTACTTTAAAATATATTTTTAACTTTTTAAATCAGAAAGATATAGTTTATAATTTTAGTCTAAATTTTCATACGTAGAAAAGCGTCCCATCCGTTTTGTCTTTTCCGTGACAAAAATACAAATATATTTAGGAATCTTGCTTTTTTCCCTCTATGATTTTGATTAAAGAATGCATACTTTGTAACGCCAACACTAGTTTCTTCAGCTTCACTTTCGTCTTCAACCCCCCCCCCTCCCCCTCTGACACAGTTACCAATGCTAAAGAAATCAGACACCTTTACTTGAGTGTCTCTCAACTTTTGTAATAATGGGTTCTTGCGTTTCATCTCATAAACGTAAAAACTCAGATATGAAGCTTCATAAATCTATTAGTTCTAAATCTGATCAGCTTATATTTTCACCTGTTAAACCCATTGGTGATCTTGGTTCCAAATTACAGCCTGACCCATCTACTAATTTTCCTGATCTTGGTATGTTCTTTGTTTAATCATGTGTTTATCTTTTAAAGTTTCTGTTATTACATCATAAAGTTATACAGTGTTTAGTAATCTGTTTTGTTTGTTTTATTGGGTTGGAGTTCTGTTGTATTTCTTGTTTTGTTTCAGTCTGGTAATATATTATTAGAATACAACACTTTCCGGGATCATATATTGTATTCTAACATGTATGTGTGTATAGCTTCTGTTCAAATATAAACTAGTGAAGGCTATAACCTACAAACGTCTGATTTATATTGCTGATCACTCTGTTTTTTAGTAATAGTTTGGTGATATGTTGTGGCTAATTTGCAACAGCTCAACTTGAAGACATGACCATTAGGAAGTAGGGTGAATAATTGGAGGCTGTCATATTTATCTTTAAAGTTATAACACCAATCTTGATTGCGAAAGCAACCCTAGCAGACATTGGTGGTCTATACAGCTATACTATAGAGAGTGCCTGTTTTTTTTTTCTTTCTTGGGTGTGTGTTTTTGACTTTGTGGTGGGGTTGTTCTGCTTCTTGATTCGAAGGTGGCTATTACAGAACTCTATTCCCAAATACGGTCTTACCTTTTTATTACAACTTTGTATTTAGTGACAGGATAGAATATTAATTTTAGTAATACCATCACAACAAGAGCAGACTAACAAGATAATATCCTTCTAAAGGGTTCGGTTGAATTAAGTTGTTATATCGGGCACCCTAATATGCGGGAGAGTATAAGAGAGTTGAGCTCATTAGCCTCGTCCTATAGGAGCATAGGTACAAGTTTCTGTTTTTTTAAAACTTAAGCTGTGAAGTCCTGTTTTGGAATAAAAATGGAAGAACCATTAGGTAATCATCAATCTAGTTTTTCTAAAAAAAATTCGTCCCCTTTGGTGTCTACCGTTACCGTACTATGTGTCGAATCCTGTAGAGTGTAGACGTTATTGCAAGAACCTATAATATAGATTTATGTTTTCTTAATTTGCGAGTATTTGGCTAGTTTTTTATTATGTAGTAGATATTGATCTTTTTACTGGAGAAAGAATTGGAAGATTAGGTGTCGGTGGTTTACAGGTTCTCATTTCAATATTTAAGTTTGGTGGTTGAACCAACCTCAACTAAGCGTGGATTGTGATGTACATAGTTAGTGGTAAATTAAAAACCTTTTTGTTCTAGAATTTAAACTATAGCAAAATATTAAATGGTTTGAAATAGGTAGAGCTTTTAATCTACATTGATAATAATGTCATGAACTATTCAACTTCTGCATAATAAGGCTGAGTATATCTAAAGTTATCAAATGTATTGTATATCTAAAGTTATCAAATGTATTGTTTGGTGGTGCTTCTGAGATTTGGATGGCATTCTCGTTCTTGTGACTACCCAGAACTTATCCACGAATTTTGAAATGACTTGTTTGTGTGTTCCTTAATGTCGTCTTTTCAAGGGAAACACTGGTAGTAAATACAAAGCTGCTTTTGGAGTGTTGGCTGCGATGCTTATTACTATTTACTACTTGTTAGTTATGTAAGATGCTGGTGTGTGTCCAGATTCTTAGTTCAGCATGTATGATGTGATGTGTGTCTTTAGAGTTCATAATCTTCTTAAGATGCATGATGCAGATCATGTTGGACATGTATGTACCCTTTACTACTGTCAACAGTATCTATCTTGCAAAAATTGTTCGAACATGCTTCTTAATTGCCTTCATAAATTCTAATTTCAACCTTCTTTTCATTATATATTTAATGAGCATAGACTCATTTTCAACCCAAGTCAGTCTTATCTATTGGTAGGTTAAGTACAAAAAAGATCGAGGGACACTGTGTTCGTCTGAGACATTTAAATTTACAGTTAATCTAACAATTTGAGTTACACCCATTATATTCTACTTCGTTGACCCATTATATTGTACTTCCTTCTCACTTTCTTCTGGTTTGAGTTACCTTTCTGATACCAAATGTGATGCAGGTAGTGAAGAAGAGGCCTTCTTTGATTCACAAGCCTGGTTAGATTCAGATTGTGATGACGACTTCATGAGCGTTAATGGTGGTAAGATCTATATTTATATGACACAACAGTATTTGCATGTGGAAGCTGTAATTTAACCTTCTTTCGTTGTGCCTAATGACACTGCTGTATTTCTTGATAGCTTACTGATTAGAATGTGATTACTGTAGGTAAGGTAAAAGTAATTAAAATTTTATCCTATTATATTCTTCTAATAATCCTTGCATATTATCTGATGCAGAGTTTACCCCTTCTCGTGGTAACACTCCAGTACATAGTTTTATTACTGCAGCTCCACAAGTGAACAAAGCCTTTTTTGAGGACTCAGCCCTGGGTGGTACAATAAAAAATCAAGCATTCCCATGTGACAAGAAAATGAGTTTATCTGACCTATTTAATCAGAGTTTTCGAGCTAAACAGGATGCTGCTGACGAACAAAATACATCTGGTTGTTCAAGTGACACAAATTGTAGTTCAAGTTTGCAAAGCAGCGAAAGAACCCCAAATGGAAATTTCAAGGCTGAGCGGGAGAAATCTTTGATGTCGTTGCAGTGTTGCCTTCCGAATCTGGGCAAGCAAGTAACTTTATTGAAAGAAACTAGATGAGCTTGTCCATAGTATTTGGTTAATGAACATATTATGCAGATTACTCTCTTTGCTGTCCATATATTTTGTGAAGCCAAGTTTTTTTGGCAATGATACATCAAGGAGTTTTAAGTTGTTATTGAAACATATCCAACTTAAACTACATTATTTTCAAGTTTGTGACTGGCTTAATTGTTGAAGAAGATCCATTTTTGTTGTGCTTAATAGTTGGGATCTTCTCATTGTTTTGTCTTCTAAAAATTATTCTAAATACTAAGATTAAAATCAGTCCAAGACAAAACGAAAATCGAATCTGGACAATGTTCATCCAGTACTTGCAAATTTATATTATTATATTACTCGAATCCAAATTAGAAAACAATCGAAAAGGAAAAATAAAAAAACAAGTGGGTCAGATTCCCATTCCTGAACAAAATAAAAGGTACCTCTTCCTGCAGTTCTCTAAAGTTTAAGTTCCCCTCTAAAATACACTCTTTAGAACTCTACTGTCTCCAACACTCCATGAATTAAAAGAGATGATGAGTCTCCGAGCTTCATCTAACTTGGCTGCTTTTTTAGCCTTACTAGTTGTCACATATTCTCATCATGCTCTCGCTTCTAGCCGCCGTCTCGCGGAAACAACCAATGATCAAGCTACCACTACACCACCAACTGGTTTATGTTACGATGCCGAGATCATGCATGGTTACAAGTGCCAGGAGTATGATGTATGTTCTAATAGCTACTCAAATAATCAAATATTTATTATGCCTACATTTTTTGTAAATCGGGATTAATTATTTTTGTCGCGTACATTAATATCCTTTCGAGTACGTTTAATGTGCAGGTTACTACAAGTGACGGGTATATTTTGAGTCTGCAAAGATTTCCAGAAGGTAAAACTGGAGGAGGTGGAAGTAATAAGCAGCCTGTGTTGCTGCAACACGGGGTTCTTGTGGTAATTAAGCTTAATTAATTTAAAATTTATTATTTGTTTTGTCATAAATATTGATATGTCGGGACTGTTTACTGTTTAAGATAATATTATTGATTATTGATTTGATAATAAAAGTATTTTAACACACACAAGACATACTGTGTACCCGTGAACAACTCATTTGCCCGTGAAGAGTTTGGCAGGTTGTCCACAAACACAACTATGAGTCGCTACTAGCTACCGCAACTTGAAATGATTGAACATTAAAAACTATACAAACTTTATTGGATTCCGGTTTCAAGCAGCGTTAAATTTTGTGTCTCTAGCATTTTCGATCATAAAAGCATATTTATATCAGAACATTTTAGTTAACAACCAATTGAGTACACTTCCCTCCACTATGAACTGTTACTACCTAATCATGATTTTTTTTAAAGAGCTTGGCATGAGCTTAGCAACAAATTTGGGTCCGCAGATGTCTGTTATGCAATTTTGCCGTATTTCAATAATTTTGTCGGTATCCCATTCCATTTACATAATAATTGGAATCCAATGTATGTGGTGGATGTATAGTTTAATATTAATAAATTTCTTTTTAAATACGTTTTTCTTTTGTAGGATGGAATGACATGGCTGCTCAATCCAGCTAACCAATCTCTAGCACTGATACTAGCTGATAATGGTTATGATGTGTGGATTGCTAATACTAGAGGCACCAGATTTAGCCGAAGACATGTATCCCTTGATTCCAGTAACCCGGTAAAATATGCGTGCGGTTATATATCAGCAAATTCATGGGACCTGTTTTTATGAAAAATAATACTGAGTTGATAGTGATATTAGGCAACTCTGGGGGATTATAATCTTTTCTTGTAAATACCAAGTTGAATGTAAACTTCAAAAACACAAATGCAATTTTAGTTAATATCACTGTCATAATCATAATTCTATTGTGTACGAACACTACAGAAACTTTAGAACACATAAATTTTGTACATTATGGTGGATTTTGTTTGGTAATCAGTACTTAGAGAAGTTATTCTTACTATTTCCCGTGTCATATCTATCTGATAAGAATATATATTGTGGCAATTGACAGGATTTTTGGGACTGGACATGGGATGCTTTGGTAGCTCATGACTTACCAGCCACAATCGATTTTGTGTTTGAACAAACAGGGCAGAAGGTTCATTATATAGGCCACTCATTGGTAAGATTATCTGATTTATCACTACTTAAAATTGTCTCCAATAGTCAGTTGCCATAGGCGATTTGTTATTGAGTTAAATTTGCTACACGTAAATGATAAGAGTTGACGATACGTTAAACTTGGGCAGGGAACTTTAGTAGCTCTAACTTCATTCTCAGAAGGGAAACAAGTAGACAAGGTGAAATCAGCAGCACTGCTAAGTCCAATTGCTTACTTGAACCATATGACCACTGCCCTTGGTGTTCTTGCAGCTAGAGCCTTTGTTGGTGAGGTACATATATACCTATGCACTTCCTGCATACTTTTCCATAAACTTAACAATAGTATATCTCAAGATTAAGAGATTTATTCCCCTGTCCTCGAGAATGGACAAGGTATCGCATTTTGGAGTTACAAATATCAACTTATAACTAATAAATGATAATTAATTATTTCCTATAATACTCTCTATTTTTTTGCTAAGTTTATTTCTTATATTGGTGATTATGGTTTCTCAACAGATCACTACAATAGCTGGCTTTGCAGAATTCAATCCAAAAGGGTAAATCTTAATTGTTATGAACTTTCACCTTAAACTAATGCTTGATCTAGTTTTCCTACCCTCTGTATATTAATAAGAAACTTAAAATTTACATAACAGTATGAATTTTCTTTCGTTTGTTTTATTGACTGCTGCAGAGAGCCAGTAGCCAACTTTCTCAAGGTATTGTGCCTTGATCCGCAAGTAGACTGTTTTGATCTAATCACTGCACTTACAGGTAATTATATTTTAATTACTATCTGTATTTCTCATTAAGAAAAATGTAGTTTACTTGATCATTCTCCTTAATTATTTTTTAAAAGGCCTGCAGTCATAACTATACTACATCTCTTTAGGTAAGAACTGCTGTCTCAATACCTCTACTGTTGACCTCTTCCTGAAGAATGAGCCTCAATCTACAGCAACTAAGAATTTGGTGCATCTAGCTCAAAGTAAGTTACTTGAATACCTAGTAATTTTAGTAATTGATCCGTAATCTGGTCTTTACAATATAATGCTAAACAAGTTATGTGTGGAAACACTACACAATTTTGCAGCCATTCGAGATGGAAGATTGGCGAAATACGATTATGGAAGCGCTGACTTCAACCAGGAGCATTATGGTGATTCTCAGCCTCCTGTTTACAATTTGTCCAACATTCCGCACGACCTCCCTCTTTTCTTGAGTTATGGAGGCCAAGATTCACTTTCGGATGTTAAGGATGTTGAGAAGTTGCTTGATAATCTGAAGTTGCATGATGTAGACAAGATAAACATTCAGTACATCGAAGATTTTGCACATTCAGATTTCATATTAGGAACCACTGCCAAGGATATCGTGTATAACCAAATTATGGCCTTCTTTAAACGCCACTAATATTATCATATAAATCTGAAGGCTGCGGGATATCTCTCTGACTCTCTGTATATTTACTGTAAGTGATCATTACCAGTTTTATATATTTTTCAGTTGAAGAATATAAGATTTATTTATGTATTCATTTTTTATCTTTCAAAATGACAAATAAAAGGTCCTACTAAATACATTAGTAGCCAACCGAGACCTCTGACAACGGCTAGTACCTACTTCTTTGTTTAAGAGGTTGTGGGATCAATCTCCTTCCCAATAATATTATGTTTGACGTTTGAGAAAGGATCGTGGTGTCTCTTTATGGACTTGTCCTCGTGGGAGCTTGTGTCGGTATCTATACCATCTATCTATACTATAATATTATAAGCAAATCATTTTTGGTCTAGGAGCTAGGATTTAAAAAATGTGTTTTCGAAACGGACTCAAAATTACTTGCAGATGCATTTACAGGTGGTAAGGGAAGGTCATTTTTCCACACAATTGTTCTAGATTGTATAGAGTTGTTTAAGCACTTTGAGGATGTGCTAGTAAAATTTGTTCATAGGTCTGCGAATGAAGTAGCCCATACGTTGGCTCGGGCTGCGTATTTCATGTCAGACTTCAAGGAGTGGCATGTCGCTCCGGAATTTCTCTGATGTATTGATTATTGATTCCATATAATATAAGCAAGTACGTTTTATTCAAAAAAAAATCACTTTTGGTCATTTAGTTTGGTCCTCTAAATAATAACAATTAGATCTAAATATAGATAAATGAGAACCGTTGGATGTAATATTAAAAAAATATTTTTTTTTGATATCTAAAATGCTCCCACGGGTTCAAGGTTCGAATCCCGTCAACAACATATTAAAAAAATTTAAGATCAAAATACAAATAAATGCTAATAAAATAAGATAAAAAATACTAAAAAATCATTAACTCATTAATACCTTATATATAATAAGCGTAAGGGAGATCTTATCCAAAACTTTGGTCGGTCACTGTACTACCAAAAGTATATGATCCGTTGGATTATAAAACTATAAATATTCAAATAGATGAGGACCGTTAGATATAATATTAAAAATTGTATTTGATTAATAATAGGATAGTATTTAAATACAAAAAGATGTATTTTGATAATTTAAACCAACTATAAATGGGTTTTCTATATTGAATAGAATTCTTTATGTAAAAATTCGTAATTATCTTTTCTCTTTAGTTTATGGATAGTTCCAGTTAGATAAAAATTAATAAACCATCATTAAATTAAAGATAATTTTGTTAGCTTCGCATGGGCTGTAAAATCGTTAAAATCTGTTGTCTAAAACTCAAGATAGAGCCCAAACAGTAAAGTGATTATCTAAATTTTAATAAATATTTTTTTTATTGTAGATTTAATTTTTTTCCTAATTCTTTTAAATTTATAAATTCTATTTTTATTTCAATAAAATATTAAAATCAATTTAAGAAAAAATTAAAATCGATATGGTCCGTGCACGATCACTATACGACCAAATTAATAATTACAGTTAGATCTTAAATAGATCGATGAGAATGGTTAGATCTAATATTAAAAAGTGTATCTGATTAATAATAGAATTATATTTAAATACTAAAAAGTGTATTTTGATAATTTAAAAGTTTTCTATGTAAAAATTCTTAAATATCTTTTCTCTTGAATTTATGTATACTTCCAATTAGATAATAATTGTTAAACCAAATATCAACATAACAATTCATATTGATTACAATATTAAAAATTATCAATATAATGCTGATGTATATCATACTAACAATGATACACGTGAACCTATAGAGACTTACGAGAACTCCTGTACATAAATAAATTTAAACACTTTTTTTTTCTGAAGGAACATAACAATTTGATTAATCCAAATTATAATTATATTATTATTTTACATATAACAAACAGAAAAGGATAATATCAAAATATTATTAAAATATTGAGGGTTTCATATTCATAAACGATAATTTTGAATATAATACTTATATTAAAATGTGTATTTGATTAAAGGTAGGATTATATTTAAATACTAATAAGTGTGTTTTGATAATTTAAACCAATTATAAATTAGTTTTCTATATTGAATTGTATTTTTTATGTAAAAATTCTTAACCATCTTTTGTTTTCGGTTTATGTGTAGGTCAACAGGTCAAGTTAGATAATAATTATTAAACCATCATTAAATTAAAGATAATTTCGTTAGTTTCGCATGGGTTGTAAAATCGTCAAAATTCAATTTCTAAAACTTAGGATATAACCCAAATAGTAAAATGAGTATCTAAATTTTAATAAATATTTTTTTTATTTTTGTAGCACCAGTTTATTTATTTTTCCACTAATTGTTTTAAATATAGAAATTTTATGTTTCTTTCAATAAAGTATTAAAATTAATTAAGAACAAATGCAAATCGATAAAGAATATAATAATATGAGAATAAAATTTTATATAATCATAACATAATTTTTATTCTATTTAATAATTTTTAAGTAATAATGTATTTTAAAATTTTATATACACTGTAAATAAAACCGAAACATTAAAAGTAAAAGCAGTTAGTAAGATACTTATATCAGTATATACTTGATATCCTTATTATATTAAATCCTTATATATAATAAGTATAATATGGATCTTATCCAAAATTTTGATGGTACGGTCTTGGACAACCAAACTAATAAGGACCATAAGATCATAACTGGATAAATGAAAATCGTTAGATCAAATATTAAAAAAGTGTATTTTATTAATAATAAGATTATATTTAAATTCTAAAAAGTGTATTTTGATAATTTAAATCAAATATAAATAAGTTTTCTATATTGAATAGAATTCTCCATGTAAAAAATTCGTGACTTTCTTTTCTCTTTCATGGACAATTCCAGTTATATAAAAATTGTTAAGCCATCTTTTAATTAAAGATAATTTAGTTATCTGGGTGTAAAATCGTCAAAATCTAATTTTTAAAACACAAGATAAAGCCCAAATTAGTAAAGTGGGTATTTAAATTCTAATAATAATTATTACGTCATCATTATTTTAATGTCAATTTAATTACTTTTTTCTAACTATTTTAAATTTAGAAATCTATTTTCAAAAATTCAAATCAATCTAAGAAAAATTCAAATCAACCAAGAATATAATAATACGAGGATAAAATTTTATAAAATTGTGCATATTTTTTATCTTATTTTATTAAATTTTTTATCATAACTAATTAAATATTATTTATTATTAAATAATAAATTATACGCAAATGGTGATTTTGTTTTATAAGAACTCATAGAGACCTAATTTCATTGTTAGCAGGACTATATTCATATTAAAAAAAACCGTATTTTGAAATTTTAGACTCAGCTATACAGAGAGACCTAACTTTTTTAACCTCTATACATTGTAAATTACTAAATTCGAAGAAAAATTTCTTATTGTTCAAAAAAACCTGTAAATTTTAATATGTTGTTGGTAGATTCAAATCTTAGATAATTCTACGTGATAATTTTACTGTTATATCTAACGTTTCTCAACAATTTAATTTGAAAGATCCAACGATTATGAATTGAGTGACCAGACTTATAAGAAAGCTTTCATCATTTAGTCTTTAATATAATAACATAGATATTTACGGGATATACTATAAAAAAATGAATTTTATACAGAATTTTGATCGTCACGGTGTACTACTTTAAAAGAAGAACTATTACAAAATAAATTATATTTTAATTGATAATTTATTTTCTCAAAAGTTCAAAGTTCCCGCATCATTAACATATTACAAAAAAGAGTATATTATATTTTAGCAATAAATATTTTTTAAAAAAATATTAAAAAAATTAATGATGTTATCCTGGTAGTTTGATCCTAAATACCGCCAAAACATTCTCAACCGTTAGATCCAATACTTTTAAAAATAGACGATCAAGATTATATCATATAAAAAGAAGTTATTATCTAAAAATGATATAAGTTAAAAGATATTATATTATGATTGGATTTTTCAAAAAGTTAAAACATAAAAATTGTTGTAATTAAATAAGGAAACCCGTTTAATAATAAAAATCGTTTAATCTTAAATAGATAGGTGAAAACCGTTAGATTTAACATTAAAAACTGTATTTAGTTAATAAAGGGTATTCTAATAATCTAAACTACATTTAAGTAGATTTCTTAAATCGAATAGAATTCTCAATATTAAATTTCGTCACTTTATTCTATTTTTAGTTTTAGAATAGTTTTTAATTGAAAAAGAATTATTAAACCACAACTAAATTAAAGATTATTTTGTGAATTTCACGTGGACCGTAAAATTGGTCAAATCTAACTTTTATAACTCAATATAAACAAATATTAAATTGAGTGTGTAAATTATAATAAATATCAAATTTTTAACTATAATTTTTTTTGGCTAAATCTTTTTTAACAATAATTTAATCATGTAAACTAATAACTTTTAAATATTAAAATATTCATAAATAAATATAATTATAAATATTAAAAAAACAATCGTGTGTTCCATGGATAATTAAAATATAATTATAAACAAAATAATTATAAATAAAATTTAAGTAACCGTGCGTCGCACGGGCTATAAGCTAGTTTTATATATAATAAGCGTAAGGGAGATCTTATCCAAAACTTTGGTCGGTCACTGTACTACCAAAAGTATACGATCCGTTGGATTATAAAACTATAAATATTCAAATCGATAAGGACCGTCAGATATAATATTAAAAATTGTATTTGATTAATAATAGGATAGTATTTAAATACTAAAAGGTGTATTTTGATCAGTATACGACCAAATTAAAATATTAAAATTCTATATTTATTTCAATAAAATATTAAAATCAATTTAAGAAAAAATTAAAATCGACCTGGTCTGTGTACGATCAGTATACGACCAAATTAATAAATATAGTTAGATCTTAAATAGATCGATGAGAATTGTTAGATCTAATATTAAAAAGTGTATCTGATTAATAATAGAATTATATTTAAATACTAAAAAGTGTATTTTGATAATTTAAAATTTTTCTATGTAAAAATTCTTAAATATCTTTTCTCTTTAATATATGTATAGTTCCAGTTAGATAATAATTGTTAAACCAAATATCAAGATAACAATTCATATCGATTACAATGATACCCTACGTTATAAGAGACTTAGGAGAATTACATGAATAAATTTAAACACTTTTTTTTTTGAAGGAACATAACAATTTGATTAATCCAAATTATAATTATATTATTTTACATATAACAAACATAAAAGGATAATATCAAAATATTATTAAAATGTTGAGCGTTTCATATTCATAAACGATAATTTTGAATATAATACTTATATTAAAATGTATATTTGATTAAAGGTAGGATTATATTTAAATACTAAGAAGTGTGCTTTGATAATTTAAACCAATTATAAATTGGTTTTCTATATTGAATTGAATTCATTGTGTAAAACTTCTTAATCATCTTTTCTTTTCCGTTTATTTTATGGGTAGGTCAACTGGTCAAGTTAGATAATAATTATTAAACCATCATTAAATTAAAGATAATTTCGTTAGTTTCGCATGAGTTGTAAAATTATCAAAATTCAATTTCTAAAACTCAATATAGAACTCAAATATTAAAGTGAGTATCTAAATTTTAATAAATATTTTTTTATTATTGTAGCACCAATTTATTTATTTTTCCACTAATTATTTTAAATATAGAAATTTTATGTTTCTTTCAATAAAGTATCAAAATTAATTAAGAACAAATTCAAATCGATAAAAAATATAAAAATATGAGAATAAAATTTTATATAATCATAACATAATTTTTTTTCTATTTAATAATTTTTAAGTAATAATGTAAACCGAAACATTAAAAGTAAAAGCAGTTACTAAGATACTTATATCAGTATATACTTGATATCCTTATTATATTAAATCATTATATATAATAATCATAATAGGGATCTTATCCCAAATGAAAATCGTTAGATCAAATATTAAAAAAGTTTATTTTATTAATAATAGGATTATATTTAAATTCTAAAAGGTGTATTTTGATAATTTAAACTAAATATACCAAATATAAATAAGTTTTCTATATTGAATAGAATCCTCCATGTAAAAAATTCGTGACTTTCTTTTCTCTTCCATGGACAATTCCACCTAGATAAATATTGTTAAACCATATTTTAATTAAAGATAATTTAGTTATCTTCATGTGGGCTGTAAATCGTCAAAATATGATTTTTAAAACACAAGATAAAGCCCAAATTAATAAAGTGAATATTTAAATTCTAATAATAATTACTATGTCATCATTATTTTAACACCAATTTAAATACTTTTTTCTAACTATTTTAAATTTAGAAATCTATGTTCAAAAATTAAAATCAATCTAAGAAAAATTCAAATCAACAAAGAATATAATAATACGATGATAAAATTTTATAAAATTGTGCATATTTTTAATTCAATTTTATTAAGTTTTATATCATAACTAATCAAATATTATTTATTATTAAATAATAAATTATACGTAAATGGTGATTTTGTTTTATAAGAACTCATAGAGGCCTAATTTCATTGTTAGCAGAACTATATTCATATTAAAAAAAACCTTATTTTGAAATTTTAGACTCAGCTACAGAAGAGACCAAACTTTTTAAACCTATATACATTGTAAATTATTAAATTCGAAACTTTAAAAGTTTGTTAATCAATTAGTATAGCACTTTTCTGAAAAATGGTACTTTACAAAAAATATTATCAAATAACATATGTCTGCAAGAAAAAATGAAAAAATTCTTATTTTTCAAAAAAACCCTATAAATTTTAATATGTTGTTGGTAGATTCAAATCTTAGATCTACATGATAATTTTACTATTATATCTAACGTTTTTCAACAATTTAATTTGAAAGATTCAACGATTATGGATTGAGTGATCAAACAAAGCGACCAAATTTATAAGGAAGCTTTCATTAATTAGTCTTTAATATAATAACATAGATATTTACAGGATATACTATAAAAAATGAAATTTATACATAATTTTGATCACGGTGTAATACTTTAAAAGAAGAACTATTACAAAAAAAATTATATTTTAATTGATAATTTATTTTCTCAAAAGTTCAAAGTTCCCGCATCTTTAACATATTATAAAAAAGAGTATATTATATTTTAGCAATAAATATTTAAAAAAATTATAAATATTAAGAAAAATTAATGATGTTATCATGGTAGTTTGGTCCTAAATACCGCCAAAACATTCTCAACCGTTAGATCCAATACTTTTAAAAATACATGATCAAGATTATATCATATAAAAAGAAGTTATTATCTAAAAATGATATAAGTTAAAAGATATTATATTAGGATTGAATTTTCTAAAAAGTCAAAACATAAAAATAGTTATAATTAAATAAGTAAACTCATTTAATACCAAAATAATAAAAATCGTTTAATGTTAAATAGATAGGTGAAAACCATTAGATTTAACATTAAAAACTGTATTTTGTTAATAAAGGGTATTCTAATAATCTAAACTACATATAAGTAGATTTCCTAAATCGAATAGAATTCTCAACATTAAATTTCGTCACTTTATTCTCTTTTTAGTTTTAGAATTGTTTTAATTGAAAAAGAACTATTAAACCACAACTAAATTAAAGATTATTTTGTGAATTTCATGTGGACTATAAAATTGGCAAAATCTAATTTTTATAACTCAATATAAACAAATATTAAATTGAGCGTGTAAAATATAATAAATATCAAATTTTTAACTATAATTTTTTTGGCTAAATCTTTTTTAATAATAATTTAATCATGTAAACTAATAACTTTTAAATATTAAAATATTCATAAATAAATATAATTATAAATATTAAAAAAACAATCGTGCGTTGCATGAGTAATAAAATTATAATTATAAATAAAATTTAAGTAACCGTGCATCGCACGGGCTATAAGCTAGTATAAAAAATACTATTATAAGCAAACTACCATCTATTTGGTTGGTTAGCAGTTTGATTCTCTAAATAATAACCGTTAGATATAAATATAGATAAATGAGAACCGTTTGATGTAATATTAAAAGAATATTATTTTCTTGGTATCTAAAATACTCCCACGGGTTCAAGATTCGAATCCCGTCAACATATTATTATTATTATTAAATATTTATATCATCTATTTTTCTAAGTTACATTCAAAAGTTCAAGATATTATTCCGTCGACAACATATTAAAAATTTTTAAGATCAAAATACAAATAAATGATAAAAAAATAAGATAAAAAAATAATAATAAATCATATAAAAATACTAAAATAATAAATTAAAAATACTAAAATTCATCCGTGCATATACTATAATATTATAAGCAAACCACCCTCTGTTTGGTTGATAGTTTGGTCATTTGGTTTGGTTCTCTAAATAATAACCGTTAGATGTAAATATAGGTAAATGAGAACCGTTGGATGTAATATTAAAATAATATTCCATAACAGTATTAGAAGTAATTATATCATATTACGCAAAAACAATCTAAACCGTTGAATTTAATATTTTTAAAAATAGACGATCAAAATTATATAATATAAAATATAAACTATTATCCAAAAAGATATAAGTCAAAAGTGGAAGTATTAATATTATAATTGACTTAGAAGTAATTATATTTTATTATATATATAATTATATAATAAGAGTAAAAATAATAATAATAAAGTGTTAAGAGTTTGATTCACCTCTACAACATATTAATTAATTATTATATTTCAAAGTGCTATGGAAACGTATGTAAAGTTTAGTTCAATTGGTAATACGTTAAGATGTAAATATAGGTAAATGTGAACCATTGGATGTAATATTAAAAGAATATTTTTTTTTGATATCTAAAATGATCCCACGGGTTCAAGGTTCGAATCCCGTCAACAACATATTAAAAAATTTTAAGATCAAAATACAAATAAATGCTAATAAAATAAGATAAAAAATAATATATAAAAAAAATACTATTATAAGCAAACTACCATCTATTTGGTTGGTTGGTAGTTTGGTTCTTTAAATAATAACCGTTAGATATAAATATAGATAAATGAGAACCGTTTGATGTAATATTAAAAGAATATAATTTTTTCCTGGTATCTAAAATACAGGGCCGTCTAGGAGGGTGTGCAAGGAGCCCAATAGCACAGGGCCCCAAAATTATTAGGGCCCTCAAATCAGAAAAGCCCATTTAAATATTCTATATATATCCATCTAATTATTAGCAAAATTCCACCAAAATTGACTTATTCAGTTACTCACGTCCAGAATCAATAACTCCTATGATGTCTCTTCAAATATCACGCCTAATAATTAGGAAATTGTCATGTAAAAGTGTTGGAAATATATTTATTATATATAGCTTGTTTAAATTTTGAATAAATTAATGGTCAAATTTTATAATTAGCACATGGCCCTTGTAAAGTTTGAGACGGGCCTGCTAAAATACTCCCACGGGTTCAAGATTCGAATCCCGTCAACAACATATTATTATTATTAAATATTTATATCATCTATTTTTCCAAGCTACATTCAAAAGTTCAAGATATTATTCCGTCGACAACATATTAAAAATTTTTAAGATCAAAATACAAATAAATGCTAATAAAATAAGATAAAAAATAATAGTAAATCATCTATACTATAATATTATAAGCAAACCACCCTCTATTTGGTTGGTAGTTTGGTCATTTAGTTTGGTCATCTAAATAATAATCGTTAGATGTAAATATAGGTAAATGAGAACCGTTGGATGTAATATTAAAATAATATTCTTTTTTTGATATCTAAAATGCTCCCACGGGTTCAAGGTTCGAATCCCGTCAACAACATATTAAAATTTTTTAAGATCAAAATACAAATAAATGCTAATAAAATAAGATAAAAAATACTAAAAAATCATATAAAAGAATACTATTATAAGCAAACTACCATCTATTTGGTTGGTTGGTAGTTTGGTTCTTTAAATAATAACCGTTAGATATAATCTATACTATAATATTATAAGCAAACCACCCTCTATTTGGTTGGTAGTTTGGTCATTTAGTTTGGTCCTCTAAATAATAACTGTTAGATGTAAATATAGGTAAATGAGAACCGTTGGATGTAATATTAAAAGAATATTCTTTTTTTGATATCTAAAATGCTCCCACGGGTTCAAGGTTCGAATCCCGTCAACAACATATTAAAAATTTTTAAGATCAAAATACAAATAAATGCTAATAAAATAAGATAAAAAAATACTAAAAAATCATATTAAAAAAATACTATTATAAGCAAACTACCATCTATTTGGTTGGTTGGTGTTATGGATTAAAAATTGTGCATGCGAATTTAATTCTAGGGTTAGAGAGCTTCGAGCTTTAATGACTGCTCTTGTGTTTCGTGACTAAATCGGTCCTCACAAGATGCCTACATATCTCAATCAATGCTGAGAATCAAGCCAGAAAACGTAGTTCTTGGTGTTGCCCTCGGGGCTATGGCGGCATGGGCACACCAAGGACGTAGTGACTTGTATGTCCTTATTCAAGGATGAAGTCTATAACGTTGTAGATGACGTATGGAGCTGTGTCCAAAACATAGTTCTGAGATGAGGGGTCAGACCCTTTATATAGGCGTTTAGAAGCCTAATGGATAAGTATTATCACTTCCTTGAATGATAAGTCTTATCCTTGACGGTGGATAAGTATTATCACTTTCTTGAAGGATAAATCTTATCCTTGACAGTGGATAAGTATTAACACTTTCTTGAATGATAAGTCTTATCCTTGACGGTGGATAAGTATTATCACTTCCTTAAAGGATAAGTCTTATCCTTGACGGTGGATAAGGATTAATTCTAGATCTTTCCTTGTAGGAGTTGTTTCCATATCATAACGGACTTGTATTGAAACAAGCCCAATTGTATTCGAACAAGCCTGTATTGGACGTCTCCTAATACATGTTGTACTTCTAGCCCAAATATTAATTACGAAATTAATATTTAATTAGAGTTTCAGGGCTTATTAATGGGCCTTATTTATGGACCATCTAGGTTTAATTAATGTAATATTAATTATGTCTTTAAGGTTATTTTTAACCCATATCATTTGCCCCCCAACTTCTATGATAATGCACTAGGATTTCATAGAAGTTATACCGGTCTTTTTTGAGACTTGGGGTCTTTTTATCCCTTACCTGGGACTTACTACCCTTTTTTGGAGATTTTAATATACACTAGTGTTTCACGAGTATCGTCTTGGTGTAAAGTGTGGAGCGACCTACACATTTACGACGATTTTGCCTTATTCGAGGCTAACTTGACATTTGCATAAGCCTCTTATGTCTTATACCGTCTTGTTTTGGCTTCAAACCTTTCATTGAGCATATCGAATGATGGGGTTTGGACTGAATGTCTTAGGTTTATGGGGTTTCAACCGTTCACCCTTACGAGTTCTTACTGATGGCTCCTAGTCGTAGTGATTCATTCTCAAGTCTATCATATCAAACTTCTCCTGATCTTGAAATTTTTGCTAATTAACAATAGGCATCTTAGGCTTTCTTTTGTATGTTTATTAGCAACATTCACCCTTCGGGGTTCGTTGTATTCAACTCTATTTGTGTAGTTTACATGCATATTTTGTATGATTTCCTTTGCATTAATTTGTAGTTTGTCTTGGCAATGCTTTGAGGATGTTTCTACCAATCAAAACGGGCTCAACCCTTCATCTGCTTTCTAGGAAGCTCATGATTTCATCGAACCTTATTTCTACTTGTGATACTAGCGGATCCTTTTAGGATGCACTAAACATAATAAACTTTTAAGTTTGAGGCATGCCAAGTCCTTGGCACCTCATGCCCTTCGAGGGTTTCTAGCTTATACGAGCCTCGTCCAAACACATTCTTGACTTTGTAGGGCCCTTCCTCATTAGGGGCTAATTTTCCTTTCTGTCCAACCCCGGATGCTTCAATCTTTCTGAGAACCAAGTCTCCTTGACGAAAGAACCTTTCTTTAACCCTCAGGTTGTAGTAGAAAGATGCCCTTTTTTGATGTTCAACTACCTTAGCATTTGCCTCATCTCTAACTTCATCAATTAGATCTAAAGCCAGCCTCATGCCTTCTTCATTTGTCTCTGGCTCATAAGCTTCGATTCTTGGAGATGAGTGAGTAATCTCCACTGGAACCACTACCTCTGCCCCATATGCCAGCAGAAAGGGGGTTGCTCCAGTGGTGACTTTACAAGTAGTACGATATGCCCATAGTATGGAGAGCAATTCGTCTACCCAAGTGTTTCTAGAGCGTTCAACTCTTTTCTTCAGTCCATCTAGGATAATTCGGTTGGCAACCTCAGCTTTCCCATTTGCTTGAGGATGGGCAACAGAAGTGAAACGTAACTTGATATCATTCTCGTCACAATACTTCTTGAATTCCTCATTGTTGAACTGAGTTCCATTATCTGTGACCAGGATACGTGGAATCCCGTATCTGCATATCACATTTTCCCAGAAGAAATGCATCACCTGCTTGGTGGTTATCTTGGCTAAAGGCTTAGCCTCAATCCACTTGGTGAAGTAGTCGATTGCTACTATCAAGAACTTTCTTTGCGCACTTGCCATTGGAAATGGCCCAAGTATATCCATCCCCCACATGGCAAACGGGATGGGTGAGTTTATGGATGTCAACATCTCTGGTGGTTGTCTAACCACCGGTGCATGCTTTTGGCACCGTTCACATTTCTTCACACAGCTTTTGGCATCTGCAAGTATGCTTGGCCAATAGAAACCTAGACGAGTGATTTTATGAGCAAGGGCTCTGCCCCCCAAGTGCTGCCCACAAATTCCCTCATGTACTTCCCTTAGGGCCAATTCTGCCTTTTGGGGTCTCAAGCATTTTAAGTATGGGATGATGAAAGACTTTTTGTTTAGGATTCCCTCAATCAGGGTATACCTTAGTGCTCTCACATATAACTTTCGTGCTTCTGAAGTGTCGTTGTGTGACGCCCTCCCAATCTGGGGTCATGATCGGGGAGTCACTACAAACTCTATACAATAAACCCGTAAACAAAATAATATAAACATGCAGACTCGACCCCAACTCTACCTTGGATCTCAACAGTTGATGGTGTGAAACAAGCATCCACTGTCTAATTCATTAATACATAAGCATAAGTCTCAAGAGTTATTACAACCATATCTTAAAAGTTCTATGTTCCCTCCTTACAAGACGCCGTCTACAAGTGGTCATCACCTACCTGAGCTGGCATCCCAAAAACAACCCTATAGGAAGACTTCCTAGCTGTCTGAAAGGTGCGTACCATCTTCTCGCTTAACTGTGGGTTAGAATAGGGAAAAAGAATGAGCCAAATGCTCAGCAAGTAATAATATGTCCAAATAGTTAACCACTGGGAAACAGTTCCAATATCAATATGTATGACATGGGTATAGCAAAATCCGTATCAAGGGATTATCAGAATAATGAATTGAATATACAGTTTCAAAGCAGTTTCCAATATCAATATATATGGCATGGTTTTAGCAGAATCCATATCAAAGGATTATCAGAACAATGACATAAATATGCAATTTCAAAGGGTAAACCAATTTCATTATCAATATATCTGTTTTCAAGAAAAGCATTAAGTAATTTTTGGAGATTTTTCACAACGCACCGGACAATACGGGTGATCAGCCACGTAAAGTCCCCATACCGGACACACAGTCCCTCTGGTCCTTGTATTGGGTCCCAATAGGCACACATTGGCCTTTAGACTAGTCCATCCCTAGTCCATTTATTATAATTAAAAAGTGCTGGACCGGCGTTACTCGGCCTCTTACGCCTCCAATCTTAGGAATCCGTGGAAACCACAAATCGGAATTTAAATGAGTCTAAACTTTATTCCTTTTTAAAACATGTTCAGGTATAAAGAAGTCCTTTGGAAATCAGATAGGTTCAATCAAAACACTTTGGATTTCTATTAGTGGAATATAGGAAATATTTATCATCGGGTATGTTCTGGTAATGTACTAGAATGAGAGTTAGGTGTATTCAGTTTCAGGTATAAAAAAAGGAATGCATAAGTATATGATCAAATTCAGGTTATAGAATCATAGGTCATTAGGTTTCAATTCATGGATATGAACAGTGTATAAGGGTTTAAAGAAAAAGGAACTATACAAAGTATGGTATACAGAACAACATGGTATATATGAACAGAGATAAGGGTTATCAATGAACAACATGTGTTTTCAGAACTAAAAGTATATCAAGGCAAGATAGCAATTCATATATGTCAAAATGAAACAATGGAATCGAAATACGAAAGCAAGTTTGTATTACTTGCCTTAAGTAGCTAAAAGGGGTAATGAGCAATCACTGATTCTCCACCTTAGTCTTTCCTTTGTCTCTAAGTTCCACTTCCTTGGACTCTACAAAAGAATATATTCTATCTTAGTATGCCCTCGCTAAAATGCTAATCCTTTATTCTAAACTACCCAACGCATCCTAAACGCGTAAACACATAATAGGTACACCACATTTCAATCATGTGATAGGCAACAACCATATAAACGCACATCGTCATTTAAATACACATAACATGCTCCTAATACATATATATATACAATAATATATCTTTCAAATCATACCACACTTGGTATTCCTTAAATCAATTTGATCATGCCAACCATATCCTTAACACTTTTACAACAATGTTTTTCATCTCAAAAAGCTGAAAAATCTGCTGCGCATACTTTACTAAAACATTTTTCATAAATCCAAAAATAATCAAACAATTACCAAATTTGACAGGCTACTTCCTGATTACTAACGCAACTTAGAATAAAAGTTTCAACTTCAGAACACTTTATTTAGATTAAAAACGAACTGTATAAACTAGGTACTGAAACACAGAAAAATCCCTGCTGCGCAACTTTTAGTAAAACAAGCATAACTTTTTATTCGTTAACTCTATCGATACAAGGTTAGCGCGTGCACAAACTAGATTCTAATTAGAACATTGACATCCTAGGCTCTCTGTCTAAAACAAGCAGCAACAATTCGAAATTTAGCAAAACAGGACAGACAGTTTTTCTGGAAATTCAACATTCTTCAATTATACTTTTAAACACTAACATTCTTATTTCACAAAACTTATCACAACTAATCATCAATTAACCACACTCAACACTTCTTGGTTTGGCTGCCCCAATTTTCAAAAACCAAAACCTCATTGACAAATACTCAAACTATATACATATAATCACTAAATACCGAAATTAACTAACATGCTCACTATAATTCAAATCCGAGCAAAAACCCAACTTAAACTTTCAAATTAAAATCGAGTACCAATCATGTATAATCTGAAATTCTTTAACTTAACCCAATAATTAACATGCAATCACTATAACCTTGAATTTACACATCAAACATCCATTATAATCAAATTTCAAACTAATTATCAAAAGAGGAAAAATCGAAAATACACATGCACTTCGGTTTTTCAACATGCAATTCATAACTCCACTAAATACTAGTATTAATACAATAATCGGACTCAAAAGCATCATCATCGTCCCCGTCGGCTCGCCGGAGCTCATTGCCGACGACGACATGATTTGGAGATGCCCGGAAAATCGGGTTTCCTTCACAAATCTCACCGATAAGCAATTTAAACAACCCAATAATCACAGAATCATCATCAAGCAAGGATTTCGGGATTTAATCAAGATCAAATCGCCAAAACCCCTTTGCATGCAACTGATACACACATGAATACACACGGCCATACACACGCATACACACACACACACACACACACACATATGCGCATATATATATATATACACATAATTATCAATATATTTGAGAGATTGAGAGAGAATGAGAGAGAGAGAGAGAGATTTTACAGAAGAAAATCGAGAGAGAGAGAGAAGAGAGAGTCGAACGGCAAAGTGGAGAAAGGGGAAAAACTGGGTGTAGGGGTTTTATAAGCCCAGGGGCAAAACTGTACTTTGCTAATTAAAAATCTGATTTTTTTAATAAACGAAAACCAACATAAATGCCTTTCTAAATTCGAAATAAAATAAAGATAATATCTAAAAATCAAAATTTTATTTTTAAAACATAGAATACGAATTTACAAGCTCACCCATATTTTTAAAATAATTTTATTATCAAAATTGAATTAAATATGAATTTTCAAAGTTTTGATCACATAAAGGACATTTAACTCATAAAATCGTTTTTAAATCCTTAAAGTCAAAACTAAATTCCTCCATTAATTTTAGAAAATAATAGAATATAAAATAAAGGTTGTGAAAAAGATTTCACAATAAAAAGAGTCTCCGATGATTTTATAAAATTCCCGGAAGGTCAAAAAGAACTAATTTTTAATAAGGAATTCATATAAAATGCAATTAAAAGCATACACATATATTTTAATCCATACCATTCACCAAGTAAACATCTAATTATCACACTTTCAAGTATCCACCTTTCACACAATACTCACATATCATAGAACTCAAATATTATTAAATATTAATATTGTACAAGCGTTTTTCTGAGTCGTTATAACCTTCCCCCCTTAAAAAGATTCTGTCCCCAAAATCTAACCTTATGAAAATAGATGCGGATACTTTTCAAGCATCTCGCTCTCAAGTTCCCAAGTTGATTCTTCAACTTTAGGATTCCTCCACAAAACCTTAACTAGCTTAACAATCTTATTCCTTAATTTCCTATCCATACGATCCTGAATCTCTACAGGCTTTTCTACGTAAGACAAATCAGGTTGAATCTCAAAAGGTTCATATTCGATCACGTGATTTGTATCAGGATTAAATTTCTTAAGCATCGAAATATGAAAAACGTTATGAATGTGCTCCATGTGTGGTGGTAGCGCTAACTCATATGCAACTTTTCCAATACGTCTCAGTATCTCAAACGGTCCTACGTATCTCGGGCTAAGTTTCCCTTTCTTGCCAAATCTCGTAACTCCTTTCCATGGCGACACTTTTAGCAACACTTGGTCTCCTTCTTCAAAGCTTACATCCTTCCTGTCTCGGTCCGCGTACTTCCGTTGTCTGTCTTGTGTCGTAACTAGTCTTTTCTGAATGATCTCAATCTTTTCCTTCGTTTGTTGTACTAGCTCGGGTCCTAAAACTTTTCGTTCTCCAACTTCTTCCCAATATACAGGCGATCTACATTTCCTTCCATACAAGGCTTCATACGGTGGCATTCTAATGCTCGCGTGATAGCTGTTGTTGTACGAAAACTCTACTAACGGCAAATGTTCATCCCAACTTCCTTTAAAATCCAGTGCACAGGCTCTAAGCATGTCTTCAATGGTTTGAATTGTTCGTTCACTCTGGCCATCAGTTTGTGGATGATAAGCGGTACTCATCTTAAGCTTTGTACCCAGACATTCTTGAAATTGTCTCCAAAATCGGGAGTTAAACCTTGGATCACGATCCGACACAATGGTTACTGGAACTCCGTGGCGTGTCACAACTTCCTTCAGATATAGCTGTACTAACCTATCCAGTGAGAATCTTTCATTGATTGGGAAAAAATGTGCAGACTTGGTCAGACGGTCTATAATTACCCATATGGCATCATGATTAGCTTTTGTCCTCGGTAGTCCAACAATAAAATCCATGGCAAGATGTTCCCACTTCCATTCCGGAATATCCAATGGCTGCAATAGTCCGCTCGGCTTTTGATGTTCAGCTTTGACTCGTTGACAAGTATAACACTTACTTATCCATTCGGCAATTTCTCTTTTCATATCAGGCCACCAGAAATGTTCCTTCAAATCTCGATACATTTTCGTGCTACCAGGGTGAATTGAGTACTGTGAACTATGGGCTTCCCGCAAGATTTCATTCTTCAATTCTGTCACATTTGGAATCCATATCCTTGTAGAAAATCTCAAAACTCCTTGGTCATCCTTTTGGGTGCAGATCTCTTCACCAGTCAATGTGTTCATCTCTTGGTTCATAACCTCCTCTTGACATCTTCGTATCTTTTCCAACAATTCCGGTTGAAACGTCATAGCGTTGAGCACTTCGTCAGTAACTTCCGAATCATAAACTTCTAGTTTCAACTTCTCCAATTCTTGAAGCAATTCTTTAGGTATTGTGAACAAATTCAATCTCTCTTTTCGACTTAACGCATCTGCCACAACATTCGCTTTTCCCGGGTGATAGTTAATACTACAATCATAATCCTTAATTAGCTCCAACCATCTCCGTTGCCTCATGTTTAATTCCTTCTGAGTGAATATATACTTTAAGCTCTTATGATCCGTGTAAATTTCACACTTCTCTCCGTAGAGGTAATGTCTCCAAATTTTCAGCGCGAACACGATAGCTGCTAATTCCAAATCATGAGTTGGGTACTTCTGTTCGTGCGGTTTGAGTTGTCGTGAAGCATACGCGATCACTTTTCCATGTTGCATTAAAACACATCCTAATCCTTTGTGTGAAGCATCACTGTAGATAACGAAATTTCCTTGATCATCTGGTAAGACTAACACTGGTGCTGTCACTAATCATCCTTTCAGCTCTTGGAAACTTTCCTCACATTTCTCAGTCCAAACAAACTTCTCATTCTTCCGAGTCAGTGCAGTTAACGGCGTAGCTATCTTTGAAAAATCTTGAACAAATCTCCGGTAGTATCCAGCCAATCCGAGAAAACTTCTCACTTCAGTAGGGGTCTTTGGTCTTTCCCAATTAACCACAGCTTCAATCTTGGCAGGGTCCACTCTCACTCCTTCTCGACTAATAACGTGACCTAGAAATTGTACTTCTTCCAACCAGAATTCACACTTCGAAAACTTTGCATATAACCTTTCCTTTCTCAAGACTTCCAATGCGATCCTTAGATGTTCCGCATGATCTTCCGAAGACTTTGAATATATCAAGATGTCATCAATAAATACAATCACAAACTTATCCAAATACGGTCGAAACACTCGGTTCATCAAATCCATAAACACAGCCGGGGCATTAGTTAATCCAAATGGCATCACTAAAAATTCGTAATGTCCATATCTCGTGCGAAAAGCAGTCTTCGAAACGTCTTCAGGTTTGATCTTCAGTTGATGGTATCCAGATCTTAAATCAATCTTTGAGAAATAAGCTGCTCCTTTGAGTTGATCAAATAAATCATCGATTCGCGGTAACGGGTACTTATTCTTTATAGTCAACTGGTTGAGTTCTCGATAATCTATACACAATCTCATACTCCCGTCTTTCTTCTTGACAAATAAAACTGGCGCTCCCCACGGTGATACACTAGGCCTTATAACTCCTTTATCCAGAAGATCTTGTAGCTGCGTAGCCAATTCCTTCATTTCTGCCGGTGCCATTCTGTAAGGTGCCTTTGATACTGGTTCCGCTCCAGGTGCCAAATCAATCGTAAATTCTACTTCTCGATCTGGAGGTAATCCGGGTAGTTCGTCAGGAAAAACATCAGGGAACTCATTTACAACGGGTATCTCCTCCATCTTCAACACTTGCTTCTCCACATCCACAACATGAGCCAAATAAGCTTCACAACCTTGTCGAAGTAGTCGTGTCGTTTGCATAAACGTTAAGAACTTCCTAGTTTGTCTTTGACCTTGAAACACCACTTCTTGATCTTCGTCCACACGCAATCTTACTTGCTTTTTCCTACATTCAATCTGTGCATCGCAATCTACTAACCAATCCATTCCTAGGATAACATCGAATTCTCCCATTTTGAACGGTATCAAATCCGCATGAAAAAGATATCCACCGATCTCTATTTTACAGTTAGGACACACTTGGTTTACGGGAACTCTATCCTGGTTAGCCACTTCTATTACTAACGTCCTTTCCAATGGTTGTATCTCACATTGCAATTTATCAAGGAATCTTTCAGATATAAAAGATCTAGTCGCTCCAGAATCAATTAACACTTTAGCTTTAACAGAATTCACAGGAAGCGTACCTGCTACCACATCTCCGTCCTGAACTGCTTCATTGATTGACATATTAAAAGTTCTTGCTCGAGGTTGAGATGACTGTGACCGTGTTGGTGGTGCAGTGAGCCTAAGTACATTAGCAGATTGGACCGGTTCCTTACATTCTCGCGCAAAATGTCCCACTTTTCCACACTTGAAACATGTTAGTCCTCCTGGCTTTGAACTTGGACATCCATCAGCATAGTGTCCCTTCTTGTTGCATTTAAAACATGTGATGTTCAACTTGTTACAGATTCCCGAATGTCTTTTACCACACGTCTTGCACTCTGGTATAGACGGCTTTCCCGTGATAGTTGGCGGCTTTCCTCCTTGAGGTTTCTTGTCTGAACTTCCAAATCCACTCCTCTGTTTCTGAAAATTCCTATCTCCTCCTGATTGATTTCCAAACCTTTTCCTATTTTGAGAACTTCCTTGTCCTTCATCACCTTGGCTTCTTTCAGATCCTCCAAATTTTCGTTTCTTTCCAAATTTCTCCTTTTGAACTAATTCGCTTTCGCCCTCAATGATCATCGCTTTCTGTACTACCGCAGTATAATTTCTCAACTCAAAAGCTGCAACTCTACTCCTTAACCATGGCTTTAATCCGTGTTGAAACTTTCTAGCCTTACTGACATCATCTCCTACGTACCTAGGTGCAAATCTTGCCAATTCAGTAAATTTGGCTTCGTAATCTGCCACACTCATCCCTTCTTGCCTTAATTCTAATAACTGAACTTCCAACTGATCTTGTATGTACCTTGGTAAATACTTTTCCTGAAATAGTTCCGTAAATCTTTGCCAAGTAATTTCTCCTTCTCCTAACTTCACAGATTCCCACCAAAAATTAGCTTCTGCCTTCAAGTAGTAACTAGCAAATTCAGTTTTCTGATCTTCCCCAACCTTAACTAACGCAAAAGCTTTCTCAATGTCGATTAACCTTGATTTCGCCTCAACAGGGTTTAGAGTACCTTTGAATTCAGGTGGGTGGACAGCTTGAAATGATTTAAAGGTTGTCAAAGGTTGAACATTTCGTTGTTTTTTTTGAGTCAAGGCAGCAGTTTGTTGTTGGAGTAATTGAAGTATCTGAGTTATAGTTGGGTCTACCGGGTTCTGGGCCTCGGTATCGGTTGTCTGTTGAGTAGAAGCAGTAGTCTTTTTCTTTGGTGGCATTTTTCTGATAAGAGATAAGCAATTTATGAAACAATATGCATATATATACCACAATGTAAACTCTTTTTGAAAACGTTTATAAAACTGAAGGCAATATAAATTTTTTTTAAAACTTTTAGCCATATTGTTAGATAACTTGCTTGTCTCCGTAACAGGGTAAACAGGGTAAGCATAGGTATTATAGGATCAGGTTAACAATAAATGGTATAACAGTTTAAAGCAAGGTATAAGAAAAGTACGTGCATAATGTAAAGATATGAGTCAGGTACAATAGATGACAGGGTACATGATCACCCCATAAAGTCAAAGCAGAGTTAATGCCCAAAGCAGATAATATAATACTGTCTACTAGTACTAGGAAAACGGGAAAACATCCTAACAACTAGTAGTCATCCGTGCAACTAATCAATACTAAAACCAATGGGCTCTAACAGATGTCCCATTCTCAGAATCCAACCATCTCTAGTCTCGTCCACCACGAACAGCTCTCAGCTCACATAGCATCCAGCTAACAATCCTAGTCACTCTCCTGGCCTCCTCTAAAGCATCAACAGTAACGGGTCCTTCGGCTAGGCGCTTTCTCGCTGTCTCCTCTACAGTACGAATCCTATCCTCCCACTCCGCCTCAGTAGCAGCAACACGACGGTCCGCCTCATCAGACATCTGGTCTACAAGGGCCTGAAGCTCGGCATTCTGTCCGGAAAGGGTCTCTAGGTCTCTAGCAAGGTCTACATGAGCATGAAGAAAGATAGGTGCAGGATCTCCCATGACTGAAACACGAGAATCAACAGATGCTGCTCTCCAAGGGATAGTAGTATGAACAGGTACAGGTGCAAATGGTAGCTCAACGGGCTGAACACTAGGGCTACCTATCTCCGCTGGATCCTCCTCATGATCAGACAAAGTATGCATAGGGTCAGATGATGTGATAGATGGGTGAGGGGGTGTGTCTCCACCAATAACGTCCATCTCCTGCGATAACAATATAGATATAGATACTTATATAATAACAGGTTATCTTAATCCTAAAGACTTAATCTTAAAAGAAAGTACTTACGCCTACCGTGGCTACTTAGCATCTATCAATCTAATATCCTAACAGATTCCTACACCTTTCATAACTATCTTAATCATCTTTTATTAATAGGGATCCTAATCTTTTATTAATAGGGATCCTAATCCTGGCTTGTTTCAGTGACCAAAAACTGACCGCTCTGATACCAACCTGTGACGCCCTCCCAATCCGGGGTCATGATCGGGGAGTCACTACAAACTCTATACAATAAACCCGTAAACAAAATAATATAAACATGCAGACTCGACCCCAACTCTACCTTGGATCTCAACAGTTGATGGTGTGAAACAAGCATCCACTGTCTAATTCATTAATACATAAGCATAAGTCTCAAGAGTTATTACAACCATATCTTAAAAGTTCTATGTTCCCTCCTTACAAGACGCCGTCTACAAGTGGTCATCACCTACCTGAGTTGGCATCCCAAAAACAACCCTATAGGAAGACTTCCTAGCTGTCTGAAAGGTGCGTACCATCTTCTCGCTTAACTGTGGGTTAGAATAGGGAAAAAGAATGAGCCAAATGCTCAGCAAGTAATAATATGTCCAAATAGTTAACCACTGGGAAACAGTTCCAATATCAATATGTATGACATGGGTATAGCAAAATCCATATCAAGGGATTATCAGAATAATGAATTGAATATACAGTTTCAAAGCAGTTTCCAATATCAATATATATAGCATGGTTTTAGCAGAATCCATATCAAAGGATTATCAGAACAATGACATAAATATGCAATTTCAAAGGGTAAACCAATTTCATTATCAATATATCTGTTTTCAAGAAAAGCATTAAGTAATTTTTGGAGATTTTTCACAACGCACCGGACAATACGGGTGATCAGCCACGTAAAGTCCCCATACCGGACACACAGTCCCTCTGGTCCTTGTATTGGGTCCCAATAGGCACACATTGGCCTTTAGACTAGTCCATCCCTAGTCCATTTATTATAATTAAAAAGTGCTGGACCGGCGTTACTCGGCCTCTTACGCCTCCAATCTTAGGAATCCGTGGAAACCACAAATCGGAATTTAAATGAATCTAAACTTTATTCCTTTTTAAAACATGTTCAGGTATAAAGAAGTCCTTTGGAAATCAGATAGGTTCAATCAAAACACTTTGGATTTCTATTAGTGGAATATAGGAAATATTTATCATCGGGTATGTTCTGGTAATGTACTAGAATGAGAGTTAGGTGTATTCAGTTTCAGGTATAAAAAAAGGAATGCATAAGTATATGATCAAATTCAGGTTATAGAATCATAGGTCATTAGGTTTCAATTCATGGATATGAACAGTGTATAAGGGTTTAAAGAAAAAGGAACTATACAAAGTATGGTATACAGAACAACATGGTATATATGAACAGAGATAAGGGTTATCAATGAACAACATGTGTTTTCAGAACTAAAAGTATATCAAGGCAAGATAGCAATTCATATATGTCAAAATGAAACAATGGAATCGAAATACGAAAGCAAGTTTGTATTACTTGCCTTAAGTAGCTAAAAGGGGTAATGAGCAATCACTGATTCTCCACCTTAGTCTTTCCTTTGTCTCTAAGTTCCACTTCCTTGGACTCTACAAAAGAATATATTCTATCTTAGTATGCCCTCGCTAAAATGTTAATCCTTTATTCTAAACTACCCAACGCATCCTAAACGCGTAAACACATAATAGGTACACCACATTTCAATCATGTGATAGGCAACAACCATATAAACGCACATCGTCATTTAAATACACATAACATGCTCCTAATACATATATATATACAATAATATATCTTTCAAATCATACCACACTTGGTATTCCTTAAATCAATTTGATCATGCCAACCATATCCTTAACACTTTTACAACAATGTTTTTCATCTCAAAAAGCTGAAAAATCTGCTGCGCATACTTTACTAAAACATTTTTCATAAATCCAAAAATAATCAAACAATTACCAAATTTGACAGGCTACTTCCTGATTACTAACTCAACTTAGAATAAAAGTTTCAACTTCAGAACACTTTATTTAGATTAAAAACGAACTGTATAAACTAGGTACTGAAACACAGAAAAATCCCTGCTGCGCAACTTTTAGTAAAACAAGCATAACTTTTTATTCGTTAACTCTATCGATACAAGATTAGCGCGTGCACAAACTAGATTCTAATTAGAACATTGACATCCTAGGCTCTCTGTCTAAAACAAGCAGCAACAATTCGAAATTTAGCAAAACAGGACAGACAGTTTTTCTGGAAATTCAACATTCTTCAATTATACTTTTAAACACTAACATTCTTATTTCACAAAACTTATCACAACTAATCATCAATTAACCACACTCAACACTTCTTGGTTTGGCTGCCCCAATTTTCAAAAACCAAAACCTCATTGACAAATACTCAAACTATATACATATAATCACTAAATACCGAAATTAACTAACATGCTCACTATAATTCAAATCCGAGCAAAAACCCAACTTAAACTTTCAAATTAAAATCGAGTACCAATCATGTATAATCTGAAATTCTTTAACTTAACCCAATAATTAACATGCAATCACTATAACCTTGAATTTACACATCAAACATCCATTATAATCAAATTTCAAACTAATTATCAAAAGAGGAAAAATCGAAAATACACATGCACTTCGGTTTTTCAACATGCAATTCATAACTCCACTAAATACTAGTATTAATACAATAATCGGACTCAAAAGCATCATCATCGTCCCCGTCGGCTCGCCGGAGCTCATTGCCGACGACGGCATGATTTGGAGGTGCCCGGAAAATCGGGTTTCCTTCACAAATCTCACCGATAAGCAATTTAAACAACCCAATAATCACAGAATCATCATCAAGCAAGGATTTCGGGATTTAATCAAGATCAAATCGCCAAAATCCCTTTGCATGCAACTGATACACACATGAATACACACGGCCATACACACGCATACACACACACACACATATGCGCATATATATATATATATATATATACACATAATTATCAATATATTTGAGAGATTGAGAGAGAATGAGAGAGAGAGAGATTTTACAGAAGAAAAATCGAGAGAGAGAGAGAAGAGAGAGTCGAACGGCAAAGTGGAGAAAGGGGAAAAACTGGGTGTAGGGGTTTTATAAGCCCAGGGGCAAAACTGTACTTTGCTAATTAAAAATCTGATTTTTTTAATAAACGAAAACCAACATAAATGCCTTTCTAAATTCGAAATAAAATAAAGATAATATCTAAAAATCAAAATTTTATTTGTAAAACATAGAATACGAATTTACAAGCTCACCCATATTTTTAAAATATTTTTATGATCAAAATTGAATTAAATATGAATTTTCAAAGTTTTGATCACATAAAGGACATTTAACTCATAAAATCGTTTTTAAATCCTTAAATCAAAAATAAATTCCTCCATTAATTTTAGAAAATAATAGAATATAAAATAAAGGTTGTGAAAAAGATTTCACAATAAAAAGAGTCTCCGATGATTTTATAAAATTCCCGGAAGGTCAAAAAGAACTAATTTTTAATAAGGAATTCATATAAAATGCAATTAAAAGCATACACATATATTTTAATCCATACCATTCACCAAGTAAACATCTAATTATCACACTTTCAAGTATCCACCTTTCACACAATACTCATATATCATAGAACTCAAATATTATTAAATATTAATATTGTACAAGCGTTTTTCTGAGTCGTTATACGTTGGGTAACCACCCAGTTTCCAGATGAGATTTGATGGGATCCATCCAACAGCTAGCAACATCAATGGGTGCTACCAACTTTCCATTGATGTTTGGGGTCTTCAAGACTTGTAAGTATACACTTCCTACGTAGTTTTCAATTTCAGAAGAGGCAAATTTAGACAAGGCATCGGCCTTCATGTTCTTTTCCCTTGGAATGTGTTCCACATAGCATTCATCAAACTGAGTCATGATGGCCTTGACAAGTTTTAGGTACTTGGCCATGACTTCATCTGTTAATCCCAAATGACCTAACAGAATTGTAGAAGGGGGGGGGGGGGGTTGAATACAATTCTTGATATTTCTTAAACTTAAAAACAACTTACAAATAAAAACTGAACTTAATGTAAAAATCACAAGCACATAAATAATTTCAGTTGGATTGTTTGATGATCCAACTGAAGTGATTTTATTGCGGAAATAATCTGTGATACAAAAGTACACAGCTGCTCAGTTACAAGAATGTAGAGAAGAAAATGCTCTCAAAGATAGCTAATACAATCTATTTGTTTTTCTTCTCTCTTTCTTATTTTAACTGCTACACTTGGTTATATACATAACCCAAGTTTACAATACTATTTCTGGCTACACTAATGTACACTAGTAATAACCATCAGTAGCTTGCTTTTCATTCCTTTTGTCCAGTGGTCCTTGGAGATCTTTACTTTTGTCTTCACGCTTATTATGATCACTCCCAAGAGCCTTCTTGGAAATTGGAATGTTTCCTTATTTCCAGTGACCATTTTGATGGCTTCCAATGCACAGTACACTTCCATATCTCCTTTAGATCTGTTCAGTAAACTGTCACTATCACTTTGTCAACTATTCAAAAAGTAATAGTGATTCGTTGATAGCAGGGAGATATGTTTCATTGATAGCTTCATTCTTCATTTCGTTGATGAGTAAACTTCATTTCGTTGATAGGATAATCTTCATTCCGTTGATGAGTAAACTCTATACCGTTGATAGGATAATCTTCATTCCGTTGACAGGTCTTCACTTAGGCAAAATTACAAGGCATGATGCATTTACAATTAACCAACCTATTTTGCCTATCTAGTACTTAGTCAACATGACTGAGAAAACCTATCCAATATCTACAATGAAATGCATATCAAACTAGAAGTATTGTACAGTGCAATTGCTACATCACTCATTTCGTTGATGAGCTTCCTGTCAACGGAATGCTGCAAAGCATGCCATTTCGTTGACAGCTACAAAATGACTTTACACAAATTCTACTAAGTGTTTTATGTTTATCATCAAGAACAACATATTCCTAACAATCTCCCCCAATTTATGACTGATAGAATAACAGCCGTAAATCAAGAGACTTGATGATAACAAAAACACTGAGATACATCATAAATTACAAAAGTAGAAAATGCATTAAGCTTCATAATATTTTAGACAAAATACACGAATTACAAGACTAATGCCCAAAAGTGCTCCTCTAGACTGAACAAATGATTCATCTGTGTCTTCTTTGTGGCATAGTCTTCTTCCCTCTCTTAGAGTTGTTTTCCTCAATTTGGACCTGTAGCCTTTTGTAAAAGATCTTCTCTTCTTCATCTTGATCACCAAGCATGGATTGCATAAACTTTAGAGTTTGATTAGATGCCTTATCCAGCTGGTCTTCCATCCTGAAGAATCTTCTGCAATTGTCCTTGTCCTTAAATTCCATCATCCAGTATGGTTGAAGATGGATCTTCTTTCCTGTTGAGGGCACTCTAAGCATCCTGGGAAGAGCCTCAGGCTTGTTCCAGCTAGCCTTTATCTGACAAATTTTGGAGACCACCTCAGACCTGGCTGTTTTGGTGAAGCCAAAGTCTTTCTTCAAGCATCTAAACACTGAGAGTAGTGTTTGGTAGTCTTCTCCTTAAATTCTGTAGAGAGGCCACACATGTTCTCTACCACCCTTGAATACAAAGACCAGTCTCTCAGGCAATTTTTGAGAAGCTGCAATGCCCCTTACTTCCACCAGGTTGTCTAAGTCAAGATGTAGACTGGATTCTTCCCTGATGTCAGCAATGTACATGCAGTCCTCTGGATTTACAGGGGGTTTCTGAGGTTGTGGCTTTCTCATAAATATTGGCTTTGATTTGACAGCCCTTTTCTTTGTCTTCATTGGTTGATCCTTCTCAAATAGAAACTTTGGAAAGTAGGCCTCATCAAATTCAAAAGGCTCCTCTTTTGGCATTATTGGTTGATCATGAAAGTTGACAGGATGTGTAGGATCACAGGCCAACTTTCCTTCATGAGGTTGATCAACAGGAATTTGATGTGCACTAGTTGTGGAAGAGTCTTGGGCAGTGTCCTGAGAATCATCTTTGGTTGCCTTACACTTTTCCTTTCCTTTCCAGCTTCCTCAGCTTCATCCTTGGCCTTTTCTTCCTTTAGGGTTTCTTCATCTTCAAGTGATTGAGCAACTGCAAGAGCTTGCATTGCTGCTCTTTCAGATTCTTCAGCTTTGGCCTTAGCAAAATTTGGGTGACCAACCCAAATGCAGATTTCCTTGCTATCCCTGTAGATGATGGCCCTTTGGTTCCTTATGCTTGGATGATTGCTTTCTTTGCTTTCAATAATCGGCTTCCCTAGGATTTTGAACTCATCTGGCTTTGGTGGAGGATAAAATATCCTTGCAGTGTTCTTTCCCTTGGGTTTGACAGGTGATATTGGAGATATCCCTCTTGCATCCACATTCCTAAAGCATGAAGCTTGCCCTTTCTCATTTCTTGAATCTTGAAAGAGTCCATGCTGAAGGGGTTCTATAACATAAGAACTCTTGAACTGTGGCTCCCATTCCGTTGATGTTACAACCATGGCATCCGTTGATGGTTGATCCGTTGATGGATTTGAGCTTATTGCAGTTCCAGCAATTCTCTTGACCCTTGCTTCTATGTTGGACCAGTGATCTTTAATCTGTTCTACAAGTCTCATCCTCATAGAAGCTTCCTGAATCAGGTCAATACCATCCTTTTTCTTCTGTCCAAGCTCCCCCATTGCTAGTGGCTCATTTGGTAAGGAAATGGCTGGGACCAAAACCTTTGTGATTTGTATATCAAGCTCTTTAGATTTCTCTAGCTCCTTAGATTTCTCCCCCTTTTTGTTATCATCAAAAGAGATAATAGGGAGTCCTTGAGCTGTCAAAAGCTGGGTGAGTAGCTGAGTTTGCTTCTCCTGTTCCTTTTGCATTTGAGAAAGTGTAGCCTCAACTTTGTCCACTCTAGAGGAGAGAGTCTTCAAAGAAGAGGACACTTCAGGTTCCTTGGAGAAAAACCTGTTCATTTTGGACACAGTGAGAGAGGGAAGCTTCTCATCAAGCCTCCTGTCTATAGCATCTTTCAAGTTCCCAACAGAGTCCTTGATGTCCCTTGCTTCCACCCTGGTCTGCAACATTTGTAGCCTTTGAATCTCCAAGGAGTCCATAATGGCTTTGTAGAAAGGCTTGTGTTCAACACTAACAGATGCATGAGCCAAGAAGGCTTCATTGTACTGTCTAGTGATTGCAGCATCCAGGTTGATTCTTCCATGAATATCCTGAGAAAGCCAGTCTGGTGTAGGGGGCACCACAGAAGTCCCAGTCTGTGAAGTAGTGGCCACCTGTAGATTGTCACCAAAGCTGTCCTCATCATCAGAAAAATCAAATTCATCACTGCAGCTCCTGGAGATAGATTGGTCAAGGCATCCTTTGCTCTTTGCATTGATGCAGTTGTATGAATTAGGTTTAGTGACCTCTCTGCCTCCACATTGCCCTGCTGAGCCATAAGTTGATAGGCTGGTACAGGGTGAGTAAAGGTCTCAGGATCCAGAGAAATACTATCCAGAGTTTGTTGATAATGCTCTTGGAAAGTAAGTTCCCTTTCTCCCTCACTGACCTCCATTAACTCACTAGCAATGGCTGTTTCCTCCCTTATTGCTCCTGTAGTCCCTTCTCTCTCTCCACTCTTTTCTTGCATCATGGGCTCCCCATGGCTCACACCTCTCACACCCTCTCCTTCACCTTCTAAGGTGGTACCCTCAATCTCTCCTTTTGCCTGGCTGGAAGAAATAGCCAGCCTCTCACTCTCATTCTCTCCTTTTGCCTGGTTGCAAGCCAGCCTCTCAGTTTCACTCCCTCTCAAACCTAAAAGTGTCTCAACTACCACCAGGTCATCTACACTAGTTGTGGAAACAACTTGATCTTCAATAATGGGTGTAGAATGACCTATCAACGGAATGGTAGTTTGAACTGTCAACGGTATGGATACCGTTGATGGAGAAACACTTGTCAACAAAAGAGGCTGTTTCGTTGATGAAGTCAATACAGCACTTTGAGAAAGTGAAATTACAGTAGAATCTGTGGTGATTGATTTTAGAGATTGGTCCACAGATCCCCTTGTAACTTCAGAAAAAATTGGTTGATGGCCCAACAAATCACTTAACAAGTGATGACCACCAGCTTCAGAGTGGGGCTTCTCCAAGATAAGAGTTGGAGAATCAGGAAAAGATGAATGGATCATGTCCACATCTAGAGACTGAGTTGGTGAATTTGGTGGACTTGAAGTGTCCCTTACCCTCTTGGAGTGTGCTCTTGGAGGAGAGCTTGTTTCAATAATCACATCCTTTTGGGAGGATGCAACTAGACTTGTGTTTAAATCCATGTTACTCATTGTGCCTTGTTGGGAAGACACAATGGGGCTTGGCTGGGACACACTTTCCTTTCCTTCCTTATTCTTGGGGTTTCTTTGATGTTCACCCCTTCCCTCACCTCTCACAACTCCAGAATCACTCCCCTTGGGTTGTGAAGTAGTTTTTGCAACAGGTGCCTTTTGAGAAGCACCTGAGGTTGGCTTTGAGGATTTCTTAGATTTAGGTTTTGCTGCTTGGACAGGAGCCTGTTGGGACACAACTACAAACTCCATAGCAACATTGGAAGGTGAAACAATAGAAGTAACAACTACACTAACAGGGTTAGAAGAAGTTACCTCAATGATGGGCAGATATACCACTGGGACATCACCATTGTGGTTGAGTCTCAGTATATCTGTCAAAACTCTCTTTTCTTGCACAAAACACTCAAACCTGGAAACAGGGTTAGAGATAACTAATGGTGCTGGACTAACATGGTTAGCCAACATCATTAGAAACCTAGCATAATAGATATTCTTTTTCCTATTTGCCTTATCACCCAACTTAGCACCAATTTCATACATAAGTTGGGTGCTAAAGTTATAATATCTATCAGTTAGAAGCATGGTTAAGAGAATCAACATAGAATTAGTTAATGCATCAAAATTACTAATCTTTCCTGAAAAGACTTTAATAAATGCATCATCTAAATAACTGCATTCTCTCACCAAACCTCTCCTAATTATCTTACCCAAATTATCAGTAGGCAATGAGTAGTTTATAGAATTTAGCATGTTAACCATTTCAGTGTATGTAGGCAAAGCATTACAGTTATTTTCAGGAATATGTAGACATGCTTGCAATACATCAGAATTAACTATATACTCATTACCTTGGATGGTGAATTGCAAAGTGCAATTTGTCCCACTATACTCACATGAGGTCCAAATCTCCTCGATTATCTCATTGTAGAGTGGTGTAGAGTGAAACATTGCATAGCTCAACTTGCAATTCTTCATGAAGTCCATCATCTTGAAAAAGATGTTGTTCGGGCTTTCCTTGACAACAAAGGGGATGGAGTTGTTTTTCTCATAGATAAACCCTCCAGCAGACATAAGCTTGACTATGGGTGCCATTGTTGAGTGAGAAAAAGCTTTGAACTGAATTGCTTGTTAGAGAGAAGAAAAGAGAAAAGCCTTTGGAATTTTTGAGAACAGGTAAAAAGGAATTAAAGAAAATAGAATTTCTTAAATACTCCCCCAAAAATTCTCAGAAATTAAGTCCAATAATCAATGTAAATTACTGGATTGGCTTAAAAATATAACCGTTACTTTTAAAGTATTACCATGATTTATACTTACAGGGGTGTATGCATAGATCGTGGTAAAAGACGTGTCAAATTTCAACGGTTCAGATTAACTGCGCTAAATCAACGAATCAGGATTGGGCGGTTAAAGTCCCGTCTATTTCGTTGATAAAGCTGCGTTTCGTTGATATAAAAGAGCTATCAACGAAACACCCAGAAAAATGCTAGGACTGTCAACGAAATGGTGCGTTTCGTTGACATAGTAATTTTGACTTAGACAAAATTGCACTTTTTCCTGAGAAAATTAATTCACAGAAAAACATAGCAAATTTCTGGCTACATTATAACTTGCAAATATCTCAAAAATAATTAAGAGAAATTTAGCATACCTAGCTCACTTACTAATCTTGAGAATGTTGATTCATCAAGTGGCTTGGTAAAGATGTCTGCAAGTTGTTGTTCACTTGGAACAAAATGTAACTCCACAGTACCTTTCATAACATGTTCTCTAATGAAATGGTACTTGATGTCAATGTGCTTGGTCCTTGAATGCTGCACTGGATTCTCAGTAATGGCAATGGCACTAGTGTTGTCACAGAAAATAGGAATTTTCTCAACTCTTAATCCATAATCAAGTAGTTGATTTTTCATCCATAAAATCTGTGCACAACAACTTCTAGCTGCAATATACTCAGCCTCAGCTGTGGAGGTGGAAACTGAATTTTGTTTCTTGCTGAACCATGACACAAGCTTGTTTCCTAAGAATTGACAGGTGCCAGTTGTGCTTTTCCTGTCAATTTTACATCCTGCAAAATCTGCATCTGAATAACCAATTAGTTCAAAGCCAGATTCTCTAGGATACCAAATGCCAAGGTTTGGTGTTCCTTTGAGATATCTGAAAATTCTTTTGATAGCAACTAAATGGGATTCCCTAGGATCAGCCTGGAATCTAGCACATAGACATGTAGCAAACATAATATCAGGTCTACTAGCTGTTAAATATAAAAGTGAGCCTACCATGCCTCTGTAATTTGAAATGTCCACAGATTTTTCCTTAGTATTCAATTCAAGTTTGGTGGCAGTAGGCATGGGAGTTTTAGCAGGAGAGCATTCCATTAAGTTAAATTTCTTTAATAAATCATGAATATATTTTGTCTGACTAATGAAAATGCCTTCATTAACTTGCTTCACTTGAAGACCAAGAAAGTAAGTTAATTCTCCCATCATGCTCATTTCATATTTACTTTGCATAAGCTTGGCAAACTTTTGACAAAGTTTCACATTTGTAGACCCAAAGATTATGTCATCTACATAAATTTGAACAAGTATAGTAGAGCCATTCAAAACCCTGTGAAAAAGAGTTTTATCTACAGTACCTCTAGTGAAGTGATTCTCAAGGAGGAACTGTGAAAGTGTGTCATACCAGGCTCTAGGTTCTTGTTTCAAACCATAGAGTGCTTTGAGGAGGAAGTATACATATTCTGGAAAATCATCATCTTAAAAACCAGGAGGTTGACTTACATACACCTCCTCTTCCAATTCCCCATTCAGAAAAGCACTCTTCACATCCATTTGATAGACCTTGAAATTGGCATGGGCTGCATAGGCTAGGAAAATCCTTATTGCTTCTAGTCTTGCAATAGGAGCAAATGTTTCATCAAAATCAATTCCTTCTTCCTGTGAATAGCCTTTTGCAACCAATCTAGCTTTGTTCCTTGTGACTATGCCATTTTCATCCATCTTGTTTCTGAACACCCATTTTGTGCCTATGATACTCCTGTCCTTAGGCTTGGGCACCAGCTTCCAAACATTGTTCCTCTCAAATTGGTTTAGCTCCTCTTGCATGGCTAAAACCCAATCTGGATCTAGAAGTGCATCCTCAAATTTCTTTGGCTCATCTTGAGACAGAAAGCTGCTATATAGACATTCCTCTTGAGTTGCTCTTCTAGTTTGGACTTTTGAAGTAACATCACCTATAATAAGTTCAAAGGGATGATCTTTAGTCCATTTCCTTGAGGGAGGTAGATTTGCTCTTGACGAGGTAGCTTCATGATCATGATTGCCTTGATTGGATATCTGTCCTTGAGAAACTCCCCCTGAGTTTGTTGTCCCTAATTGATCACTTCTAGAAGCATTTCTATGACTGTCAACGGTATGACCATTTTGGCTGTCAACGAAACGCTCATTTTGACTGTCAACGAATCCACCATCATGACTGTCAACGAAATGATCATTTGATCTGGTAGCAGCTATTCTTTTCAATCTTAATGCAGCAATTTCATCTTCACTGCTGCTTTCATCTGTGCTAGATACAACAACTTTAGGATGTTTCTCAGTAGCCTTAACATGATTCACTTGATCTCCTTCCTCATTCTCAAAAGAAAGACTTTCATGGAAACCTTCATCACCGAGACCTTGAATTTTGAGATCATCAAAAACAACATGTACAGATTCCATAACAATGTTGGTTCTGAGATTATAGACTCTGTAAGCTTTCCCTGCTGCATATCCCACAAATATTGCTTCATCTGCCTTTGCTTCAAATTTCCCCAAATGCTCAGCTTGATTTCTCAGAACAAACACTTGCATCCAAAGACATGAAGAAAATCCAATAGTGGCTTCTTTCTTTTGAGTAATTGATAAGGGGTCATTCCCTTGGCCTGATTAATCAAAGAAATATTTTGAGTGAAGAAAGCTGTGTTAACTGCCTCAGCCCAAAAATAAGTTGGTAACTTTGATTCATCTAGCATTGTCCTTGCAGCTTCAATAAGTGTTCTGTTTTTCCTTTCAACTACACCATTTTGCTGTGGTGTCCTTGCTGCTGAAAACTCATGCAAAATACCATTTTCTTCACAGAACACCTTCATGCTTGAATTCTTGAATTCTGTCCCATTGTCACTCCTAAGCCTTCTTACTTTAAAGTCAGGATGATTGTTTACCATCTTTATGTGATTGATAATGATTTCACTTGCCTCATCTTTGGAGTGCAAAAAGAAGGTCCATGTAAATCTAGAAAAATCATCAACAATCACAAGACAATATTTCTTCTTTGAAATAGACATGACATTTACAGGGCCAAACAAATCCATATGAAGCAACTCAAGCTGATGGACAATTGATGACTCTGTCTTGCTTTTGAATGATGCCTTCTTTTGTTTCCCTTTTTGACAGGCATCACACAAACTATCCTTGGAAAACTCCACCTGTGGAATTCCTCTAGCAAGATCTTTCCTCACCAAATCATTCATAACTTTAAAATTCAAATGAGACACTTTCTTGTGCCATAGCCAACTTTCATCCTTGCTTGCCTTGCTGAAGAGACAAGTGATGGTGTCTGGACTTGTGCTACTAAAGTCAGCGATGTACACATTCCCTCTTCTGAATCCAGTCATTACCACATTGTTGTTTCCTCCTTTAGAAACAACACAGGCTTCTTTAGAAAAAGTAACTAAAAATTCTTTGTCACAAAGTTGGCTGATACTAAGCAAATTGTGCTTAAGGCCATCCACCAATGCATCTCATCTATGATGACATTCTCTTTTGAAATCAAGCCATATCCCTTAGTGTAGCCTTTGCTGTCATCTCCAAAAGCAATACAAGGGCCAGCTCTTTCCTGAAACTCTGTGAGCAGGGTAGAATCACCAGTCATGTGTCTTGAACAACCACTATCCAAGTACCAAAGATTCCTTTTGTCTCCCTGCACACAATAAAACCAAATCAAGTTGATTTTGGTACCCAAGTTTCCTTGGGTCCTGTTTTGTTAGCCTTTGCTTTTCCTTTAATATCATTTTTCACCTTGGGCTCAGATTGATTTAAATCAATCTTTACCCTTGGTGTTGATTTCTGAGAGTTGCTCACATTTTCATTCACAGCATGCATAGTTGGTGGAACAAACATGTTATTCACATTCCATGGCATTTGTGGTACATTAAACATATTCATGTATGGATTAGGCACAAATGACATGCTAGCATATGGATTCTGAAATTGTGCATATGGAGCAAACATGTTAGGCATAACAGGCATTGTAGGCATAGAACTATTCATTGCAGGCTTGGGAATTTTCACATTAGCAGTCTTCTTGACAGATTTGCAGTTAGTAGATAAATGACTAACACTTCCACAATTGACACATGTCTTTCTAGGAGCATATTTATCAGGTGTGTAATTGTTGTGTTTGTTAATCCCTACTTTGCCATTCCTGTTATTCTTTTTATTTCCCTTAGCCTCAACTTGAACTTTCTCTAACTTGTCCTTCAATTGCTTGTTAGACAAGTGACCTACATTAGCTCTCTCAACAGGCTTCTCAACTTTCTTTGAATTACTAGACTCACCTTGAACAAAGTTCTTGGTGACAGGACCATACTTGTTATTAAGTCTAGTGAGTTTATCTTTTCTTTTCTCTGTCAACGAAACAGCCTGATCGATTGATGGTTCATCTGTCAACGAAACATTGCATTCCGTTGACATATCAACCTTCAACAAATGATCATTGTTGTTTGTTGACTCTGTTTCTGATTCTAAGGTTTCACTAACATACCCTAGCTTTTCTTTGTTCTTTTTCCATGATTGTTCACAGAAAGATTCCATACCTTGAACATTAATGATGTTGGTAGCAACATTCCTGGCATCTTTCCATTTTGCAATCACACTTTGTTCTATTTCAAGTTGTGTTTTAAGAATTTCTTCCCTTTCTAACACGTTCTCAAGTTCCTTCTTAGCATCCCTACTAACACACCTCATTTTCTCAAATTCAATGAGTTGTGCTTCTAACATTGCATTCCTATCACTTAATAGCAGATTAGCCTCTTTTATTCTTGAATTCTCTTTGGTAAGTGATTTAAGAGTAACATGCAAATTATATAGTACAGTAGACATTTCATTTACTGCACTATCGCATTCCTCTTTAGAAAGCTCAGAAAGATTAGTAATTGTTACCTGGTTGCTTGAGGAGCTTGCTTCCTGCTCATGATTGTTAGCCATAAGAGCCAAGTTGATATACTCAACATCATCATCAGAATCTTCACCATTACCAGCCCAATCATACTCCTGAGACATGAAAGCCTTTTCTTTTTGCTTGAGAAGTTCAAAGTATTTCTTTTTATAATCAACATGCTCAAATTTCCTGTTGCCCTTCTCAACCTTGGGCTTTCTGCAGTCTCCAGCAAAGTGGCCAAGCATTCCACAATTGAAACATTTAGACTTAGACTTTTCAATCCAGTTAGTTTTGCTGGGTTGAAAGTCTCTTCTTGGTGGCCTTGCTTCTGAGTTTCTCTTAAACTTGAACTTAGAGAATTTTCTTGACAGAAAAGCAATGTGTTCATCAATCTCATCTAAGTCATCCAAGTTGGCTGGTTCTGATTCTTCTTCTTCAGTCATCTTGCCTTTACCCTTGCTAACATCACTCCTACAACTAGCTCGACTAGTTGTGGCCTTTGCAGCTTCTTCATTGTCATCTTCCAGTTGGTTCACAGATGCAATCAATGCAATAGATCCACCCTTCTTTTGTACCTTTTCAATTTCTTCATCTTGCTCCATTTCCAACTCATATGTCTTCAAGGTTCCATAAAGCCTTTCAAGAGTGTAGTCTTTGTACTCTTGAGTGTTTCTGAGAGAAACAGTCATAGGCTTCCATTCTTTTGGAAGAGCTCTAAGAAATTTAAGGTTTGAATCCTTGGTTTGATAGATCCTCCCATACAACTGTAATCCATTCAAAAGCTTTTGAAACCTACTAAACGTGTCATTTAGGGTTTCACCAGCTTTAAAATGAAAATGCTCATATTGTTGTATAAGGAGCTGCATTTTGTTTTCCCTAACTTGCTCAGTTCCTTCACATAAAGTTCTAACAGTGTCCCATACTTCTTTGGAGGTTGTACAGTTTATGACATTGTCAAACATCTCTTGCTCCAAACCATTAAACAGAATGTTCATGGTTCTTTTATCTTTATGGACTTCTGCAACATCTTCAATAGTCCATTCTGAGACAAGTTTTGGAATTTCCACATCAGGAGCATCATCTGACACTCCAACTCTAGATGCAAACTTCATGGGAACGTGTGGACCTTTCTCAATGCAGTCTACATACCTCTCATCCATAGACATGAGATGTAAATGCATCTTTACTTTCCAGTGAAAGTAATTGTCCTTATCAAGAACTGGTATCTTTACTCCTGCATCCTTCTTCACCATGGTTACTGTTTTGGTCTTGATCTTTAAACTTCTTGTATGTTAGAAGCTTGCTCTGATACCAATTGTTAATCCCAAATGACCTAACAGAATTGTAGAAGGGGGGGTTGAATACAATTCTTGATATTTCTTAAACTTAAAAACAACTTACAAATAAAAATTGAACTTAATGTAAAAATCACAAGCACATAAATAATTTCAGTTGGATTGTTTGATGATCCAACTGAAGTGATTTTTATTGCGGAAATAATCTGTGATACAAAAGTACACAGCTGCTCAGTTACAAGAATGTAGAGAAGAAAATGCTCTCAAAGATAGCTAATACAATCTATTTGTTTTTCTTCTCTCTTTCTTATTTTAACTGCTACACTTGGTTGTATACATAACCCAAGTTTAAAATACTATTTCTGGCTACACTAATGTACACTAGTAATAACCATCAGTAGCTTGCTTTTCATTCCTTTTGTCCAGTGGTCCTTGGAGATCTTTACTTTTGTCTTCACGCTTATTATGATCACTCCCAAGAGCCTTCTTGGAAATTGGAATGTTTCCTTATTTCCAGTGACCATTTTGATGGTACACTTCCATATCTCCTTTAGATCTGTTCAGTAAACTGTCACTATCACTTTGTCAACTATTCAAAAAGTAATAGTGATTCGTTGATAGCAGGGAGATATGTTTCGTTGATAGCTTCATTCTTCATTTCGTTGATGAGTAAACTTCATTTCGTTGATAGGATAATCTTCATTCCGTTGATGAGTAAACTCTATACCGTTGATAGGATAATCTTCATTCCGTTGACAGGTCTTCACTTAGGCAAAATTACAAGGCATGATGTATTTACAATTAACCAACCTATTTTGCCTATCTAGTACTTAGTCAACATGACTGAGAAAACCTATCCAATATCTACAATGAAATGCATATCAAACTAGAAGTATTGTACAGTGCAATTGCTATATCACTCATTTCGTTGATGAGCTTCCTGTCAACGGAATGCTGCAAAGCATGCCATTTCGTTGACAGCTACAAAATGACTTTACACAAATTCTACTAAGTGTTTTATGTTTATCATCAAGAACAACATATTCCTAACATCATCTCTGGCCTCAAACTCCCCATTTACTTGGGAAACCACTAGCCTCGAGTCTCCACATACTTTCAGAGTTTTAACTCTCAAGGCTCCAGCCAGCCCTAAGCCAGCTATCAGGGCTTCGTACTCAGCTTCATTGTTTGTCGTTGGGAAGTCCAGTTTTAGTGCATACTCTATAAGGAATCCATCAGGACTCTGTAGCACCAAACCTGCTCCACTTGATTTTGTTTTTGATGCTCCATCAAAATAGAGCACCTAACATTCTTTGGACACCATGTCTTCATCTTTCTTGTCTTCCACTATTACTTCCTGCCCCCGACTTCCTGGTTGTCAATCGTGCATTCAACCATGAAGTTAGCGAGTGCTTGAGCTTTTATGGCCGTTCGAGGCTTATACTTGATGTCAAATTCTCCCAATTCAATAGCCCATTTGATCAACATTCCACTAACTTGAGGGCCGTGCAAGATGTTTCTTAGAGGCTGATTGGTCAAAACCTCTATCTTGTGTGCCTGGAAGTATGAACATAGCTGTTAATCCCAAATGACCTAACAGAATTGTAGAAGGGGGGGGGGGGGGGTTGAATACAATTCTTGATATTTTTCAAACTTAAAAATAACTTACAAATTAAAACTGAACTTATAAAATAAAAACCACAAGCACTTAATAATTTCAGTTGGATTGTTTGATGATCCAACTGATGTGATTTTTATTGCGGAAATAATCTGTGATACAAAAAGTACACAGCTGCTCAGTTACAAGAATGTAGAGAAGTATGCTCTCAAAGATAGCTAATACAATCTATTTGTTTTTCTTCTCTTACATCTATTTTAACTGCTACACTTGGTTATATATATATTCCCAAGTTTACAAAGCTATTTTTGGCTACACTAAAGTACACTAAAGGTAACCGTCAATAACTTGCTTTTCATCCCTTTTGTCCAATGGTCCTTGGAGATCTTTGTCTTCTGTCTTCAGTCTTGTAGTGATCCCACTCAATAACCAGATTGGAAATTGGAATGTTTCCTTATTCCCCATGTCCATTTTAATGGTTTCCAATGCAAAGTACACTTCCACATCTCCTTTTGATCTGTCAGAAAACTGTCACTATCACTTTTCCAACTATTCAGAAAAGTGATAATGATTCGTTGATAGCAGTAAGGTGTGTTTCGTTGATAGCTTTATTCTTCGTTTCGTTGATGAGTAATCTTCGTTTCGTTGATGAGTAAACTTCGTTTCGTTGATGAGTAAACTCCATACCGTTGACAGAGTAATCTTCATACCGTTGACATGTCTTCACTTAGGCAAAATTACAAGGCATAATATATTTACAATTAACCAACCTATTTTTCCTATCTATTACTTAGTCAACATGACTTAGAAAACCTATCCAATATCTACAACGAAATGCATATCAAACTAGAAGTATTGTACAGTGCAATTGCTACATCACTCATTTCGTTGATGAGCTTCCTGTCAACGGAATGCTGCAAAGCATGCCATTTCGTTGACAGCTACAAAATGACTTTACACAAATTCTACTAAGTGTTTTATGTTTATCATCAAGAACAACATATTCCTAACAATCTCCCCCAATTTATGACTGATAGAATAACAGCCATAAATCAAGAGACTTGATGATAACAAAAACACTCAAATACATCATAAATTACAAAAGTAGAAAATGCATTAAGCTTCATAAAATTTTAGACAAAATACAAGACTTACAAGACTAATGCCCAAAAGTGCTCCTCTAGACTGAGCAAATGTTTCATCTGTGTTTTCTTTGTGGCATAGTCTTCTTCCCTCTCTTAGAGTTGTTTTCCTCAATTTGGACCTGTAGCCTTCTGTAAAAGATTTTCTCCTCTTCATCTTGATCACCAAGCATGGATTGCATAAACTTTAGAGTTTGATTAGATGCCTTATCCAGCTGGTCTTCCATCCTGAAGAATCTTCTGCAATTGTCCTTGTCCTTAAATTCCATCATCCAGTATGGTTGAAGATGGATCTTCTTTCCTGTTGAGGGCACTCTAAGCATCCTGGGAAGAGCCTCAGGCTTGTTCCAGCTAGCCTTTATCTGACAGATTTTGGAGACCACCTCAGACTTGGATGTTTTGGTGAAGCCAAAGTCCTTCTTCAAGCATCTAAACACTGAGAGTAGTGTTTGATAGTCTTCTCCTAAAATTCTATAGAGAGGCCACACTTGTTCTCTACCTCCCTTGAATGTAAAAACTAGTCTCTCATGCAATTTTTGAGAAGCTGCAATGCCTCTTACTTCCACCAGGTTGTCTAAGTTAAGATGTAAACTGGATTCTTCCCTGATGTCAGCAATGTACATGCAGTCCTCTGGATTTGCAGGGGGTTTCTGAGGTTGTGGCTTTCTCACAAACACTAGCTTTGCCTTGACAGCCCTTTTCTTTGTCTTCATTGGTTGATCCTTCTCAAATAGGAACTTTGGAAAGTAGGCCTCATCAAATTCAAGAGGCTCCTCTTTTTGCATAATTGGTTGATCATGAAAGTTGACAGGATGTGCAGGATCACAGGCCAACTTTCCTTCATAAGGTAGATCAACAGGAATTTGATGTGCACTTGTTGTGGAAGAGTCTTGAGCAGTGTCCTGAGAATCATCTTTGTCAAAGTTCAGATTCCTTTTAGCTCTAGCCTTTGGCTGCCTTACACTCTTCCTTTCCTTTCCAGCTTCCTTAGCTTCATCCTTAGCCTTTTCTTCCTGTAGGGTTTCTTCATCTTCAAGTGATTGAGCAACTGCTAGTGCTTGCATTGCTGTCCTTTCAGATTCTTCAGCTTTGGCCTTAGCAAAATTTGGGTGACCAACCCAAATGCAGATTTCTTTGCTATCCCTGTAGATGATGGCCCTTTTGTTCCTTATGCTTGGATGATTGCTCTCTTTGCTTTCAGTGATCAGCTTCCCTAGGACTTTGAACTCATCTGGCTTTGGTGGAGGATAAAATATCCTTGCAATGTTCTTGCCCTTGGGTTTGACAGGTGATATTGGAGATATCCCTCTTGCATCCACATTCCTAAAGCATGAAGATTGTCCTTTCTCACTTCTTGAATCTTGAAGGACTCCATGCTGAAGGGGTTCTATAACATAAGAACTCTTGAACTGTGGCTCCCATTCTGTTGATGTTACCACCATGGCATTCGTTGATGGATTTGAGTTCTTTGCAGTTCCAGCAATTCTCTTGACCCTTGCTTCTATGTTGGACCAATGATCTTTGATCTGTTCTGCAAGTCTCATCCTCATAGAAGCTTCCTGAATTAGGTCAATGCCATCCTTTTTCTTTTGTCCAAGCTCCCCCATTGCTAGTGGCTCATTTGGTAAGGAAATGGATGGGACCAAAACCTTTGTGATTTGTATATCAAGCTCTTTAGATTTCTCTAGCTCCTTAGATTTCTCCCCCTTTTTGTTATCATCAAGTGAGATGATAGGGAGTCCTTGAGCTGCCAAAAGCTGGGTGAGTAGCTGAGTTTGCTTCTCCTGTTCCTTTTGCATGTGAGAAAGTGTAGCCTCAACTTTGTCCACTATAGAGGAAAGAGTCTTCAAAGATGAGGACACTTCAGGTTCCTTGGAGAAAAACCTGTTCATCTTGGACACAGTTAGAAGAGGAAGCTTTTCATCTAGCCTCCTGTTAGTAGCATCCCTGAGGTTGCTAATGGAATCCTTGATTTCTGTAGCTTCAATCCTTGTCTGCAAAATTTGTAGCCTTTGGATTTCCAGTGAATCCATGATGGCCTTGTAGAATTTCTTGTCCCTTGCATTTGCAGACTCATGAGCTAGATATGCCTCATTGTACTGCCTTGTGATAGCAGCATCTAGAGTGCATCTTCCTTGCATATCCTGAGAAAGCCAGTTTGGTCTAGGAGGCACCACAGAAGTCCCAGTCTGTGAAGTAGTGGCCACCTGTAGATTGTCACCAAAGCTGTCCTCATCATCAGAAAAGTCAAAGTCTCCACTTGCTGCAGCTGCTGGAGATAGATTGGTCAAGGCATCCTTTGCTCTTTGCATTGATGCAGTTGTATGAATTAGGTTTAGTGACCTCTCTGCCTCCACATTGCCCTGTTGAGCCATAACCTGATAGGCTGGCACAGGATGAGTAAAGGTCTCAGGATCCAGGGAAATACTATCCAGAGTTTGTTGATAATGCTCTTGGAAAGTAAGTTCCCTTTCTCCCTCACTGACCCCCATTAACTCACTAGCATTGGCTGCTTCCTCCCTTATGACTCCTGTAGTCCCTTCTCTCTCTCCACTCTTTTCTTTCATCATGGGCTCCCCATGGCTCACACCTTTCACACCCTCACCTTCACCTACTAAGGTGGTACACTCAATCTCTCCTTTTGCCTGGCTGGAAGAAATAGCCAGCCTCTCACTCTCATTCTCTCCTTTTGCCTGGCTGCAAGCCAGCCTCTCAGTTTCACTCTCTCTCAAACCTAAAAGTGTCTCAACTACCACCAGGTCATCTACACTAGTTGTGGAAACAACTTGATCTTCAATAAGGGGTGTAGAATGACCTATCAACGGAATGGTAGTTTGAACTGTCAACGGTATGGATACCGTTGATGGAGAAATACTTGTCAACGAAAGAGGCTGTTCCATTGATGAAGTCAATAAAGCATTTTGAGAAAGTGAAATTACAATCGAATCTGTGGTGATTGATGTGAGATTGGGGTCCACAGATCCTCTTGCAGCTTCATAAAAGATAGGTTGATGGCCCAACAAATCACTTAACAAGTGATGACCACCAGCTTCAGAGTGGGGCTTCTCCAAGATAAGAGTTGGAGAATCAGGAATAGATGTATGGATCATGTCCACATCTAAAGACTGAGTTGGTGAATTTGATGGAGATAGTTCAAGGTTGATGTTTAGAGAATGGGACTATAACCCCAGAGTAATAATTGGGGTTACATCAAACTGAATTTGTGAAACTGGAAGTGTTGCTTCCAGAGTGTGTGCACCCTGTGTACCCTTGGATTTTTGCTTCACTCTCCTTTGGTATTGGGAAAATGTAGACTGTGGGCTTGAAGTGTCCCTTACCCTCTTGGAGTGTGCTCTTGGAGGAGAGCTTGTTTCAATAATCACATCCTTTTGGGAGGATGCAACTAGACTTGTGTTTAAATCCATTTTACTCATTATGCCTTGTTGGGAAGACACAATGGGGCATGGCTGGGACACACTATCCTTTCCTTCCTTATTCTTGGGGTTTCTTTGATTTTCACCCCTTCCCTCACCTCTCAAAACTCCAGAATCACTCCCCTTTGGTTGTGAAGTAGTTTTTGCAACAGGTGCCTTTTGAGAAGCACCTGAGGTTGTCTTTGAGGATTTCTTAGATTTAGGTTTTGCTGCTTGGGCAGGAGCCTGTTGGGACACAGCTACAGACTCCATAGCAACATTGGTAGCTGAAACAATAGAAGTAACAACGACACTAACATGGTTAGAATAAGTTACCTCAATGATGGGCAGATACACCACTGGGACATCACCATTGTGGTTAAGTCTCAGTATATCTGTCAAAACCCTCTTCTCTTGCACAAAACACTCGAACCTGGAAATAAGGTTAGAGATAACTAATGGTGCTGGACTAACATGGTTAGCCAACATCATCAGAAACCTAGCATAATAGATTTTCTTTTTCCTATTAGCCTTATCACCCAACTTAGCACCAATTTCATACATAAGTTGAGTGCTAAAGTTGTAATATCTATCAGTTAGAAGCATGGTTAAGAGAATCAACATAGAATTAGTTAATGCATCAAAATTGCTAATCTTTCCAGAGAAGACCTTAATGAATGCATCAGCTAAGTAACTGTATTCCTTAACCAAACCTCTCCTAATAATCTTACCCAAATTATCAGTAGGCAAAGAGTAGTTTATAGAATTTAGCATGTTAATCATTTCAGTATATGTAGACAAAGCATTACAGTTATTTTCAGGAATATGTAGACATGCTTGAAATACATCAGAGTTAACTATATACTCATTACCTTGGATGGTGAATTGCAAAGTGCAATTTGTCCCACTATACTCACATGAGGTCCAAATCTCCTCGATTATCTCATTGTAGAGTGGTGTAGAGTGAAACATTGCATAGCTCAATTTGCAATTCTTCATGAAATCCATCATTTTGAAAAAGATGCTGTTCGGGCTTTCCTTGACAACAAAAGGGATGGAGTTGTTCTTCTCATAGATAAACCCTCCAGCAGACATAAGCTTGACTATTGGTGCCATTGTTGAGTGAAGAAAAGCTTCGAACTGAATTGCTTGTTAGAGAGAAGAAGAAAGAAAAGCCTTTGGAATTTTTGAGAACAGGTAAAAAAGAATTAAAGAAAATAGAATTTCTTAAATACTCCCCCAAAAATTCTCAGAAATTAAGTCCAATAATCAATGTAAAATACTGGATTGACTTAAAAAATATAACCGTTACTTTTAAAGTATTACCATGATTTATACTTACAGGGGTGTACGTATAGATCGTGGTAAAAGACGTGTCAAATTTCAACAGTTCAGATTAACTGCGCTATATCAACGAATCAGGATTGGGCGGTTAAAGTCCCGTCTATTTCGTTGATAAAGCTGCGTTTCGTTGATATAAAAGAGCTATCAACGAAACACCCAGAAAAAGGCTAAGACTGTCAACGAAATGGTGCGTTTCGTTCACATAGTAATTTTGACTCAGACAAAATTGCACTTTTTCCTGAGAAAATTAATTCACAGAAAAACATAGCAAATTTCTGGCTACAATGTAACTTGCAAAAATCTCAAAAATAATTAGGAGAAATTTAACATACCTAGCTCAGTTACTAGTCTTGAGAATATTGATTCATCAAGTGGCTTGGTAAAAATGTCTGCAAGTTGTTGTTCACTTGGAACAAAATGTAACTCCACAGTACCATTCATAACATGTTCTCTAATGAAATGGTACTTGATGTCAATGTGCTTGGTCCTTGAATGCTGCACTGGATTCTCAGTAATGGCAATGGCACTAGTGTTGTCACAGAAAATAGGAATTTTCTCAACTCTTAATCCATAATCAAGTAGTTGATTTTTCATCCATAAAATCTGTGCACAACAACTTCCAACTGCAATATACTCAGCCTCAGCTGTGGAGGTAGAAACTGAGTTTTGTTTCTTGCTGAACCATGAGACAAGCTTGTTTCCTAAGAATTGATAGGTGCAAGTTGTGCTTTTCCTGTCAATTTTACATCCTGCATAATCTGCATCTGAATAACCAATTAGTTTAAAGCCAGATTCTCTAGGATACCAAATGTCAAGGTTTGGTGTTCCTTTGAGATATCTAAAAATTCTTTTAATAGCAACTAATTGGGATTCCCTAGGATCAGCCTGAAATCTAGCACATAGACATGTAGCAAACATAGTATCAGGTCTACTAGCTATTAAATATAAAAGTGAGCCTACCATGCCTCTGTAACTTGAAATGTCCACAGATTTTTCCTTAGTATTCAATTCAAGTTTGGTGGCAGTAGGCATGGGAGTTTTGGCAGGAGAGCATTCCATTAAGTCAAATTTCTTTAATAAATCATGAATATATTTTGTTTGACTAATGAAAATGCCTTCATTAACTTGCTTCACTTGAAGACCAAGAAAGTAAGTTATGTTAGGCCGAATACACAATATAATCAAGTATGTATATGAGAATAACAATCAAGAACACTTTTTATAAATCAACAAACTGTATTTATATTAACAGTTTCTCTCTTTATGATGTTAATGAATCACAAAGAGCTACTAGGTTACAAGAATAATATATTCAATGTTCGCGTCCCTTCTAGGGATAACCTATCTGTGTTTATATAGTACACAGCTACATACAATCCTTATCTAATTGATACTCCTATAAATTAGCTATACAATTCATATCAATTAAGGATTGCTTCAGTCTTCTATTCCGTTTCCTTAGCTGTATCAATATATTCTGCTTCTTTCCATCTTCAGAATATATTGCTTCTAGAATCTTTATCTTTGCACCGACAGCTTAAGTCAACTATCACCCTGTCAGACTTTAACAAACTCTGACCGGCTTCAATGTGAACTCTTCACCCAGTCAGACTTTATCAAACTCTGACTGGCTTCTATATAAACTCTGATATGTACCTGTTACTTAAACACTGATGAACAAACGTCAGCAATTATATCTAACAATCTCCCCCAACTTGTTCATACCAAAATGTACAAGTTAAAAAGATAATTGATGATGTCAAAACATATAACAAATGCAGTGTTTAAAATATGTCAGAGTTTAATTTTAAAACAGAGTTTAAATTTAACTTAGAATAGAAAACATAAAAACTTACAGTCAGACTTTACTTGACTTCTTCAATATCAGGTACTGTCCTGAGATAATCAATCAGCAGTCTTCTTTCAGCCTTCTCTAGCTCATCCACCATAATCTCTTTTAGCTCTTTAAGTTCTGAATCACTCTCCCCCGTTTGGTAGATAGCAGCTCTTAGAGAATATATGATGTTTCTTCTCATATCATTTCCTAGCCGAATGTAATGAGCTTTGTCTGACTCTAGGTTGAATTCTAAAACTTTTGTTCCAAGTGCTGTTCTAAATCTAGCACTGTTTCTCTTCATCTCTACTAACTTTCCATTATGATCCCTATACTTTGGAATATAAACACTTGATACTCCTCCTCCAAGCATAGCTTTAGATCTCAGCATCTTTTCTCTCAAAACTTGAGCAACATCATGAGTATGTCTGTTTTTGACTTTTAGAAGATAAAGCACATATTCTAGTTCTTCCCATGATTTGAGATTAACATCAGATTCTCCAACTTTATAAACTCTTCCATCACTCATGAAGTATAACAAAAACTGCTTCTTCAATACTTTGTGAAAAATCAACTGAACAGATTCTAACTTATCAAGGTTTTCTTGTGTAACCCCAATACCAGATTCTGCCAGTGAAATGTTGTCTTGAGATCTGTTATTTATTCTTCTCTCTCTGTGTGATCCCAGTCCAGATTTATCAAAAGCTTCTTTTCCCAATACAGTTCTGGTTTCTGAGAATTTCACAGCTTCAAGCTTTAATTCTTCAAGAATTTTAGGTTTGCTGAATCCTGGAAGTTGTGTAGATTTCTGTACAACTTGAGCAACGTCAGAGGTAGTCATAACTTTAGTAGAAACATCAACTTGAGCAGCGTCAGAGGTTGATTTAGCTAATCTTGTTTCAACTTGAGCAATGTCAGAGGTTGAATAAATCTTCTTAGGTAACTGTTCTTCTTCTACCAGTTTACCTTTTCCTTTGTCAGCATTTTTAATCACAGGCCTCCTTGAGTACTGTAAACTCTGATCAGAGTTTACATTCTCTTTGATAACAATTCCTTTTTCTTTCTTCCTAGGAGCCTTGATTTCCTTCTGTTTGTAGATTCCAGCTTCAAGATTCTTCTTGTGTTCTTCAGCAAGCATTTGCTCTTCAGCTTGGATATCTTCAATTGTAACATCTTTTCCATGTTCTGCCATAAACACCTTAGCAGCAATTTCCTCATCAGTAGATGGCTTATCAGAGATTATCAAACTTTTGTATCTTGAACCACTGGCAGAGTTTGCAATTCCCTTTCCAGAGTTTGATCTTCTATCAGAGTTTGATCTTCTTTGTAATCTTCTATCAGCATTTAATCTCAAGCTCTTTCCATCTCCCTTGTTTCCACCATCATTACCATCATCCCTCCGTCTCAGAGTTGGAGTGTCTTTGCATTTGTCACTTGGTACACTCTCCCCCTTTTTGACATCATCAGAAAGTAGTACTGATGTCAACAGCTCAATTGCATTAGAAATTGAAGTCAGTTGGGCAGACATAGCAGTCTGGTTGTCCTCAACTTTCCCAAGCCTCTTCTGAATGTCATCAGAGTCCTTAGCTTGCTTCTTGAACATGGAATTGTAGTAAGCTCTATCATTTTTCAGAGTAAGATCCCTCAGACCAACTTCATTCCTCAAAGCAGTGACTTCCTTATGAGACTCATCAAATCTGTTGTGAAGAGATTTGATTTGAATCACAGTAGCCTTTAGATTTGTAAGAATATCAGGATTTGAAATTGTCTTCACAGAATCACCAAGAAAATCAGCAGCCCTCTGTGCAGAAAAGATACAATCTGCATCAGCCCATCTGTTATAGTACATTTCTTGAAAGTGCTCAGCAGTGGCTCGATTGACCTCTCTTTCTTCATCAGAGTCTGCTTGAATATCAGATAACTCCATTTGCACATCAGGATGTGAATGAGCAGGACTATCTTCAACATTAGCATTCTCTGCGGAATTCTCTTCAGGAACATTCTCTGCAGCAGTCTCAATGTTAATATGCTCAGCTTCATTGATCTCAGCTTTATTAGCCTCAGAGTTTGTAACAAACTCTGCTTCTATGGGAACATTCTCTGTTGCATCCTTGTCAGGAACATCAGGATGTGCAGCAACAGTTTCTGGAGCATTAGCATCTAAAGTCTGATCGACTTCCTCACCCTTTTCAATTACCTGGTGAGTAACAGAGAGAATCTCTGTGTGTGTAGCCATAGAATCTTCAAGAATAACTGTGGCTTGATCAGCTTCCACACTCTCTGTTTCATCAAAAACTTCAAGATTGTCAGAGTTTACAGAGTTGTGTGCTTCAACATCCATATCAAATCCCTGTGGCTCAAAAATTTCAGCCTCAACATTTTCTGTAGCCTCCTGAACAAAAATTTCAGGAGCTTCATCTGCACCTTTATTTGCAGCTTCCTCAACTACATCATCAGCGTTTGATGTAGGAGCTTCATTCTCAGAATGTACCATGCCAGTTTCAGCATTTACTCTGTCCTCATTAGGCACATGAGTATCAAAAATCTCCTCTTGAAGAATATCTTCAGGAGCTACATCTTCCTCAGAGACTCTGTCCAAATTGACAGCTTCAGCAGTTACATTTGATGCACCAAAAAGATGTGCAGCCACCAATCTTCTTTTTCTCTGATGAAGAGTTTCTTCATCAGTTTCACTGTCCTCAACAGCATTATCAGACTTTGGCCTTTTTGCCCTCTACTTCTTTGATGGACCATCAGACTGTGGCATAGAGGTTTTTGACACACCAACTTCAGTAGCTGGATTCACAGACTTTGAAGATTTGAAAGCCCTGTGTTTGATCCTACCACCAGTCCTTGGTTGTTGAGTTGCGGATTGAATAGGTTCAGAGTTTACAAATTTAGGTTGAGTTGGAGATGGAGAGACCTCAGGATTTTCTGGTTCTTGTTGTTGTTGAGGTTCAGGATTTAAAAACTGAAGAACTCTCTCAGGTAACAACAACTCATCAACATTTACCTTCTTTAAATCCTTATTCGTAAGATCAGAGAATACCCTTTTGTGCAATTTGAATGAGGGAATTACGTCCTCCTCATTAATCTCAACATTTGGAACACAAGCAGAGAATAAAATTTGACAAAATCTAGAAAAATAGACTACATGCCTATTCTCTGTTAACTTGTCACCAATGTTCATCAAAACAAGTCTAGCAAAATCATAATTACTGTTAAAAAGAAGTGAATACCCGATTTGCAGACTGTCTATTGGAATGGAATCCCAATTTGTGCATTTCTTCCCGAACGCTCTAGTTATGCAATCGAAAAAGAAACTCCATTCTTTTCGTAAGAGCGGTCGCTTCAATTGGCCTATCTTCGCCAAAGATCCAGTATACCCAATAGCTTGCATCATTCTCTGAAGTTCAGTATCACCAACACTAATGGTGTACGCGTCAGACTCTGCAAAGCCCATTGCTTCACGAACAGTTCTTGGAGTTATGACAAACTCTGTCTCCTTGAACTCAAAAACTATGGATGGGGTACCAGAATCACCACCATCATCATAAACACCAGTTTCCCAGAAAGCTTTGATCTGAGATCCATAAAGCTTTGCAGGCTCCACTAAAGCACACCCAATTTCTGACTGAGCAAGAAAGTTTTGTATGATATGAAACGCCTCTGGTGCATTGACAGTGTTTAATGGGGCTGAATAGTTATTAGGAACGAACTCTAACCCAGAAGCAGTGAAAGCAGTTGAAGCCATTAGTAATATCAAGAAAGAAACAGAAAATAGCTTCAAAAACACGAGAGAGTTTAAGAAAGAAAGTGTTTGTGAATATGTGTGAGTGAAACCAGAATACAATTGGAGTAAGTCGTGAAAAACTGTAACGGTTGTGTGTATAATGTATAAATTTAAAATTTAAAATTAAAAACTGAACAGTTTTTAATCATTAAAACACAACTGTCTTACCCCGTATACTGTGTAAATGAGACACGTGTCACACATGCAATGACTGACAGCAGTAATTGGCAGTTTCCAATGCGCATGCGCAGTAAAAACAACAATAATTACAGCCGATTACACTTTCCTATGTATGCAATCTCTCTCCGCTCTTTAACACTTTTCTAAACCAATGCCCAAACATACTCTTTTGGAAATACCAAAACAAATGTTTTTCCTCAAAATTATAAAATGTCTGAAACCAATAAAATTTATTTTAATCATCAGAGATTAAAATTAAATTACCTCGGCATATTTCACACAATACATCAGTGTTTACCATTTGTCCTTCTTTGTCAATAAACTCTTTTCTCAAACTGTACAGGTGTGCAGAATTGTGTGTGCAATAGCAGAGTTTACCGAAATCAATATTTAAATCATCTCAAAGTGCATAAAATCCACAAACTTAAGCAGTAAAAACTGGTTGCCTAAACTCTCATGTAAAACATAAAATCTGATTTTTATGTCTAAACTCTGTAATACTGATATCCTTTCATTTGGATATATCTTTTATTTTTTACCCCCTTTATAGATATAATTTTTATTTTATATTATTATTATTTTTTTATTTTTTTTTATTTTTCCAGTAATCAGTGGTTGGCACTAGTCACCAAAAATCAAAGATTTTAGCCCTTATTTCATACAATAAGTTCCTGGATCTTCCTAGGCACAACATGATCTCAAAGGAATTTGTGCTCTGTTTGGCATCTTTTGATTTGAGGGTGAATTATTTACAATTAATAATCAGAGTTTAGACTTTTCATCAGTTAATGCAATTAATTTATGAGAGAAAATGCAAACAGCTAATACAGACTCAGTGTATAGGATCAATAAACTAAGAGATGCTATAAATACAGAGACAGTATCATGCTGTGTTAACTTACTGCACATATTTGAGATCAGAATCTATACAACTCTTAAGGATTCATAATTACTTACTGAGAATTATGCTTCATACAAATTTCTTCATTGGTCCTTATGTTTCAGACAAAAATCATAATCAGAGTTTAACATCAGACTTTAACCGACAGAGTATGACTAACAGAGTTTAGCATCAGAGTTTATTTTCAGAGTTTATGACACTGGTACTCATATCAGTTAATACATGCAAGGAATCATGAGCATAAAAATCAAACATGTATAGTTTTTGAGTCTAACCTGTATCTCTAGTCAGAACCAGAGATCATTCCAAGTTCATTTACCAATCTTGTAAAAGTAGCTTCACTCAAAGGTTTAGTGAAGATATCTGCAAGTTGTTGGTCTGTAGACACAAAATGAAGCTCAATGTTTCCTTCTTCCACATGTTCTCTGATAAAATGATACCTTATGCTGATGTGCTTGGTCATGGAGTGCTGTACTGGATTTCCTGTCATAGCAATAGCACTTTGGTTATCACAGAAAATAGGTATTTTAGAGTACTTCAAACCATAATCCAGCAACTGATTCTTCATCCATAGAATCTGTGCACAACAGCTACCAGCTGCTATATACTCTGCTTCTGCTGTGGATGTAGAAATTGATTTCTGTTTCTTGCTATACCAAGAAACCAATCTGTCACCTAAAAATTGACAGCTTCCACTTGTACTTTTCCTGTCTATCTTACAGCCTGCAAAATCTGCATCAGAGTAACCAATTAGCTTAAACTCTGATTCTCTAGGATACCACAAACCCAAGGTTATGGTTCCTTTGAGATATTTGAAAATCCTTTTTACAGCTGTTAGATGAGGCTCTCTGGGATCTGCTTGAAATCTTGCACAAAGACATGTTGCATACATGATATCAGGTCTACTTGCAGTAAGATACAGTAAAGACCCTATCATCCCTCTGTAGTTTGTCATATCTACTGAGGCTCCTGTGTCTTTGTCTAGCTTTGTTGCTGTAGCCATGGGAGTTGTAGCAGATGAACTATCAAGCATACCAAATTTCTTGAGAAGATTTCTGGTATATTTTGCTTGATTGATAAAAATACCATCATCTGTTTGCTTGACCTGTATGCCTAGAAAGTAACTAAGCTCTCCCATCATGCTCATTTGGTACCTGGATTGCATAAGCTTTGCAAACTTCTTACAAAGTTTGTCATTAGTAGATCCAAAAATAATATCATCTACATAAATTTGAACTAAAAGCAAATCATCACCAGAATTGAAATAAAACAAGGTTTTATCAATTGTACCTCTTGTGAACCCACTTTCTAAAAGAAATTGAGCAAGAGTTTCATACCATGCTCTTGGTGCTTGCTTTAGTCCATATAATGCCTTGTCAAGCCTGTAGACATAATCTGGATGTTTAGGATCTACAAATCCTGGTGGTTGTTCAACAAACACTTCTTCTTCAAGCTTCCCATTGAGAAAAGCACTTTTCACATCCATCTGAAAGACTTTAAACTTCTTGTGTGCAGCATAGGCCAGAAAAATTCTTATGGCCTCCAATCTTGCAACTGGAGCAAAGGTTTCATCATAGTCAATACCTTCCTGTTGTGAATAACCTTTAGCCACAAGTCTAGCCTTGTTTCTTGTAATCACACCTTCACTGTCAGTCTTGTTTCTGAAAACCCACTTTGTACCTACAATTGATCTATTCTTTGGTCTAGGTACAAGTGTCCAGACTTCATTTCTTTCAAATTCATTTAACTCTTCTTGCATTGCTGTAATCCAATTAGCATCTTGAAGAGCTTCTTCCACTTTCTTTGGTTCTGTTTGAGACAAGAAAGCATGATACAGACACTCATTATTTGTTGCACTTCTAGTTCTCACACTAGCATCAGGATCTCCAATTATGAGATCAGGTGTGTGTGCCTGTGTCCACCTTCTTGTTGTTGGTAAGTGGTTTCTTGCATCATTATTGGATCCTCCCCCTTGATCCATGCTCTCCTGATTCATAAGTTGACTTTCTGCAGCATCTGAGGCTCCCTCTGAATTGGATGGCTCAGAGTTTGAACTGTCAGAGTTTGAATCAGTTTCCTCAACTGACTCACTTGCAGTGTCTTGTTGAGCTTCTTCACGCTCCCCCTCAACTGGTTCTCTATTTTGTCCAATTTGAGAATTTCCATTTTCTCCAGTATTTACCAGTAGAGGTTCAGAGTATGCTTCGTCAGAGTTTGTCAGAACCTCTTCATCAGAGTTTGTCGGTACTGCTTCATCAGAGTTTACATCATCAGAGAATAATCCTTCATTTTCAAAACGCAGTTGATCATATCCATCTAAGTCATCAAGTCCAGTTATTTTCTTGTCGTCAAATGACACATGTATGGATTCCATGATCACTTTAGTTCTCAGATTGTAGACTCTGAATGCTTTTGTTGACAATGGATAACCAACAAAGATTCCTTCATCAGCTTTTAACTCGAACTTTGTCAACTGTTCAGGATGAGTTTTCAACACAAAGCATTTGCATCCAAATATATGAAAATATTTCAAATTTGGCTTCTTATTTTTCACCATCTCATATGGTGTTTTCCCATGCTTGTTGATCAATGTTGCATTTTGAGTAAAACAAGCAGTTTGAACAGCTTCTGCCCAGAAATAGGTTGGTAACTTTGCTTCATCAAGCATAGTTCTGGCAGCTTCGATTAAGGTTCTGTTCTTTCTTTCAACTACACCATTTTGCTGTGGAGTTCCAGGTGCAGAAAATTCTTGTTTCACTCCTCTTTCTTTGCAGAAAGCTTCCATGATTGAGTTTCTGAATTCAGTTCCATTATCACTCCTTATAATTTTGACTTTGTGCTGTGATCCTTTGTCCAGTAGATTTACATGATCCATCAGAGTTTGAGCAGTTTCATCCTTCTTTGATAAGAAATATACCCATGTATATCTAGTATATTCATCAACAATTACTAGAGCATATTTCTTTCTGCCCATAGACATCACATTCACTGGTCCAAAGAGATCAACATGTAGAAGATGATAAGGTTCCACTACTGAAGATTCAGATTTGCTCTTGAAAGATGACTTCCTTTGCTTGGCTTTTTGACAAGAATCACATAGGCCATCTAAACTAAGTATTGACTTGGGAAGTCCCCTTACAAGATCCTTTCTTATTAGCTCATTAATGTTGTTCAAATTGAGATGAGAGAGCTTTTTATGCCAGTTCCAACTCTCTTCATTTGACATTCTTGCAGTCAGACACACTGTTCTTCCATCAGAGTTTGTTACCAAACTTGCTTCATAAATGTTGTTGTGCCTGTGTCCAACTAGAACAACTTTTCCAGTAGATTTACTGATAACTTCACAGTATTCAGTATGAAAATCTACATGGTTTCCTCTGTCACAGATTTGACTCACAGATAGCAGATTATGCTTGAGTCCTGAGACTAGAGCTACATTTGTGATGATGACACTTCCAAGATTAATATTGCCATATCCCAGAGTGTGTCCTATGTTGCCATCTCCATAGGAAACCTTTGGGCCAGCCTTCTCCTTAAAATCTGATAGCAGGGCTTTATTTCCAGTCATATGTCCTGAGCATCCACTGTCCAAGATAAGTGTGCTCTCTTTTATACCCTTATTTTCAGATGATTCAGTCTCATCTCTGACAGTTGTCATAAGAGCATAATTTTCTCCATCATCAGAGTCTGAAGTATCTGCCCAGTCTTTGCCTTTAGAGATGAGTGCTTTCTCAGATTTGCCTTTCTTACACTCTGGGGCATAGTGACCCATCTCTTTACACCTGTAGCACTGGATTTCAGATTTATCTTTCTTACCAGACTTGGTCTCCCTTTCATCAGACTTTCTAAAACTTTTCCTTTCAGAGTTTGAATCTTTCCTTGAGAATCTCTTTCCTTTCTTGAAGTTCTTGAATCCCATCTTCTTGAAGGTCTTCACCATCAATGCAGCCATTTGCATCATCTGTTCTTCATCATCCTCAGAGTCAGAAGCTTCATCAGAGTTTGAGTCATCATCAGAGTTTGATGACTCACTTTCAGATTTAATGACTAAAGCCTTTCCCTTGGCTTTCTTCCTTGATGATTCCTTCTTAATGGTCTTCTCCTCAACTTTGAGAGCAACAGATTTTGTCTTTTTACTCAATCTTCTATTCCTTTGTTCTATCTCCAGTTCATGAGTTTTCAACAACCCATAGATTTCATCAAGATCTGTATCAGCAAGCTCATAGTTATCTCTTATTGTGGTTGTCTTTAAATCCCACTTTTCAGGTAGAGATAACAGAAACTTGAGATTAGACTCTTCAAGCTCATATTCTTTATCAACCAGAGACAGATCATTCAATAGTTTGCAAAATCTGTCATATGTCTCAGTCAAGGTTTCATTGGCTCTTGAATCAAAGTGCTCATACTCCTGTGTGAGTATTGTCTTTCTGTTCTTCTTAATAGCACCTGTTCCTTGGCATCTGACTTCTAGAGCATCCCATATCTCTTTGGCAGTCTTGCAGCCAATTACTCTGTTAGACATAACATTATCTAAAGCACTGTGAAGAAGATGTCTAACCTTTGCATCTTTTGCAATTGATGAGATGTCCTCAGGAGTCATATCTTTCTTTTCCTTTGGAACAGTCTTTTGTTCTTGACCATCAACAACAGGGGCTAGCTTGGTTGGATTATGAGGACCATCATAAATTCTGTCAAGATATTCTGGATCTGTAGCCTCCAGAAACATGGTCATCTTTACCTTCCAAATTGGATACTCTACTGGCCTGAGAATTGGAACCCTGATTGTTTCATATCGACTCACAGAATTAGGCTTAACCTGTTCAGCCTTGGGAGCAGTTTGATTTTCTTCAGACATGATTATTACTGTGTTTGAATCGTAAAACTGTATATATTAAACAGCCTTGGCTCTGATACCAATTGTTAGGCCGAATACACAATATAATCAAGTATGTATATGAGAATAACAATCAAGAACACTTTTTATAAATCAACAAACTGTATTTATATTAACAGTTTCTCTCTTTATGATGTTAATGAATCACAAAGAGCTACTAGGTTACAAGAATAATATATTCAATGTTCGCGTCCCTTCTAGGGATAACCTATCTGTGTTTATATAGTACACAGCTACATACAATCCTTATCTAATTGATACTCCTATAAATTAGCTATACAATTCATATCAATTAAGGATTGCTTCAGTCTTCTATTCCGTTTCCTTAGCTGTATCAATATATTCTGCTTCTTTCCATCTTCAGAATATATTGCTTCTAGAATCTTTATCTTTGCACCGACAGCTTAAGTTAACTATCACCCTGTCAGACTTTAACAAACTCTGACCGGCTTCAATGTGAACTCTTCACCCAGTCAGACTTTATCAAACTCTGACTGGCTTCTATATAAACTCTGATATGTACCTGTTACTTAAACACTGATGAACAAACGTCAGCAATTATATCTAACAAGTTAATTCTCCCATCATGCTCATTTCATATTTACTTTGCATAAGCTTGGCAAACTTTTGACAAAGTTTCACATCTGTAGACCCAAAGATTATGTCATCTACATAAATTTGAACAAGTATAGTAGAGCCATTCACAACCCTGTGAAATGGAGTTTTATCTAAAGTACCTCTAGTGAAGTGATTCTCAAGGAGGAACTGTGAAAGTGTGTCATACCAGGCTCTAGGTGCTTGTTTCAAACCATAGAGTGCTTTGAGGAGGAAGTATACATATTCTGGAAAATCATCATCTTCAAAACCAGGAGGTTGACTTACATACACCTCCTCTTCCAATTCCCCATTCAGAAAAGCACTCTTCACATCCATCTGATAGACTTTGAAATTGGCATGGGCAGCATAGGCTAGGAAAATCCTTATTGCTTCTAGTCTTGCAACAGGAGCAAAGGTTTCATCAAAATCAATTCCCTCTTCCTGTGAATAGCCTTTTGCAACCAATCTAGCTTTGTTCCTTGTGACTATGCCATTTTCATCCATCTTGTTTCTGAACACCCATTTTGTGCCTATGACACTCCTGTCTTTAGGCTTGGGCACCAGCTTCCAAACTTTGTTCCTCTCAAATTGGTTTAGCTGCTCTTGCATAGCTAAAACCCAATCTGGATCTAGAAGTGCATCCTCAACTTTCTTTGGCTCATCTTGAGACAGAAAGCTACTGTATAGACATTCCTCTTGAGTTGCTCTTCTAGTTTGGACTTTTGAAGAAACATCACCTATAATAAGTTCAAAGGGATGATTTTTAGTCCATTTCCTTGAGGGAGGTAGATTTGCTCTTGACGAGGTAGCTTCATGATCATGATTGCCTTGATTGGATAATTGTCCTTGAGAAACTCCCCCTGAGTTTGTTGTCCCTAATTGATCACTTCTAGAAGCATTTCTTTGACTGTCAACGGTATGACCAATTTGGCTGTCAACTAAACGCTCATTTTGACTGTCAACGAATCCATCACCATGACTGTTAACGAAATGACCATTTGGTCTGCTAGCAGCTATTCTTTTCAATCTCAATGCAGCAATTTCATCTTCACTGCTGCTTTCATCTGTGCTAGATACAACAACTTTAGGCTGTTTCTCAGTAGCCTTAACATGATTCACTTGATCTCCTTCCTCATTCTCAAAAGAAAGACTTTCATGGAAACCTTCATCACAGAGACCTTGAATTTTGAGATCATCAAAAACAACATGTACAGATTCCATAACAATGTTGGTTCTGAGATTATAGACTCTGTAAGCTTTCCCTGCTGCATATCCCACAAATATTGCTTCATCTGCCTTTGCTTCAAATTTCCCCAAATGCTCAGCTTGATTTCTCAGAACAAAGCACTTGCATCCAAAGACATGATGAAAATCCAATAGTGGCTTCTTTCTTTTGAGTAGTTGATAAGGGGTCATTCCCTTGGCCTGATTAATTAAAGAAATATTTTGAGTAAAGCAAGTTGTGTTAACTGCCTCAGCCCAAAAATAAGTTGGTAACTTTGATTCATCTAGCATTGTCTTTGCAGCTTCAATAAGTGTTCTGTTTTTCCTTTCAACTACACCATTTTGCTGTGGTGTCCTTTCTGCTGAAAACTCATGCAAAATACCATTTTCTTCACAGAACATCTTCATGCTTGAATTCTTGAATTATGTCCCATTGTCACTCCTAATCCTTCTTACTTTGAAATCAGGATGATTGCTTACCATCTTGATGTGATTGATAATGATTTCACTTGCCTCATCTTTGGAGTGCAAAAAGAAGGTCCATGTAAATCTAGAAAAATCATCAACAATCACAAGACAGTATTTCTTCTTTGAGATAGACATGACATTTACAGGGCCAAACAGATCCATATGAAGCAACTCAAGCTGATGGACAATTGATGACTCTGTCTTGCTTTTGAATGTTGCCTTCTTTTGTTTCCCTTTTTGACAAGCATCACACAAACCATCCTTGGAGAATTCCACTTGTGGAATTCCTCTGGCAAGATCTTTCCTCACCAAATCATTCATGACCTTAAAATTCAGATGAGATAATTTCTTGTGCCATAGCCAACTTTCATCCTTGCTTGCCTTGCTGAAGAGACAAGTGATGGTGTCTGGACTTGTGCTACTAAAGTCAGCAATGTACACATTCCCTCTTCTGAATCCAGTCATTACAACATTGTTGTTTCCTCCTTTAGAAACAACACAGGCTTCTTTAGAAAAAGTAACTAAAAATCCTTTGTCACAAAGTTGGCTGATACTAAGCAGATTGTGCTTAAGACCATCCACCAATGCAACCTCATCTATGATGACATTCTCTTTTGAAATCAAGCCATATCCCTTAGTGTAGCCTTTGCTGTCATCTCCAAAAGCAATACAAGGGCCAGCTCTTTCCTGAAACTCTGTGAGCAGGGTAGAATCACCAGTCATGTGTCTTGAACAACCACTATCCAAGTACCAAAGATTCCTTTTGTCTCCCTGCACACAATAAAATCAAATCAAGTTGATTTTGGTACCCAAGTTACCTTGGGTCCTGTTTTGTAGCCTTTGCTTTTCCTTTTATATCATTTTTCACCTTGGGCTCGGATTGATTTAAATCAATTTTTACCTTTGGTGTTGATTTCTGAGGGTTGCTCACATTTTCATTCACAGCATGCATAGTTGGAGGAACAAACATGTCATTCACATTCCATGGCATTTGTGGCACATTAAACATATTCATGTATGGATTAGGCACAAATGAGATGCTGGCATATGGATTTTGAAATTGTGCATATGGAGCAAACATGTTAGGCATAACAGGCATTGTAGGCATAGAACTATTCATTGCAGGCTTGGGCATTTTCACATTAGCAGTCTTCTTAACAGATTTGCAGTTAGTAGATAAATGACTAACACTTCCACAATTGACACATGTCTTTCTAGGAGCATATTTATCAGGTGTGTAATTGTTGTGTTTGTTAATCCCTACTTTGCCATTCCTGTTATTCTTTTTATTTCCCTTAGCCTCAACTTGAACTTTCTCTAACTTGTCTTTCAATTGCTTGTTAGACAAGTGACCTACATTAGCTCTCTCAACAGGCTTCTCAACTTTCTTTGATTTACTAGACTCACCTTGAACAAAGTTCTTGGTGACAGGACCATACTTGTTATTAAGTCTAGTGAGTTCATCTTTTCTTTTCTCTGTCAACGAAACATCCTGATCGGTTGATGGTTCATCTGTCAACCGAACATTGCATTCCGTTGACATATCAACCTTCAACAAATGATCATTGTTGTTTGTTGACTCTGTTTCTGATTCTAAGGTTTCACCAACATACCCTAGCTTTTCTTTGTTCTTTTTCCATGATTGTTCACAGAAAGATTCCATACCTTGAACATTAATGATGTTGTTAGCAACATTCCTGGCATCTTTCCATTTTGAAATCACACTTTGTTCTATTTCAAGTTGTGCTTTAAGAATTTCTTCCCTTTCTAACACGTTCTCAAGTTCCTTCTTAGCATCCCTACTAACACACCTCATTTTCTCAAAATCAATAAGATGTGCTTCTAACATTGCATTCCTATCACTTAAGAGTAAATTAGTCTCTTTTATTCTTGAATTCTCTTTGGTAAGTGATTTAAGAGTAACACGTAAATTATATAGTACAGTAGACATTTCATTTACTGCACTATTGCATTCCTCTTTAGAAAGCTCAGAAAGATTAGTAATTGTTACCTGGTTGCTTGAGGAGCTTGCTTCCTGCTCATGATTGTTAGCCATAAGAGCCAAGTTGACATACTCAACATCATCATCAGAATCTTCACCATTACCAGCCCAATCATACTCCTGAGACATGAAAGCCTTTTCTTTTTGCTTGAGAAGTTCAAAGTATTTCTTTTTATAATCAACAGGCTCAAATTTCCTGTTGCCCTTCTCAACCTTGGGCTTTCTGCAGTCTCCAGCAAAGTGACCAAGCATTCCACAATTGAAACATTTAGATTTAGACTTTTCAATCCAGTTATTTTTGCTAGGTTGAAAGTCTTTCCTTGGTGGCCTTGCTTCTGAGTTTCTCTTGAACTTGAACTTAGAGAATTTCCTTGACAGAAAAGCAATGTGTTCATCAATCTCATCTAAGTCATCCAAGTTGGCTGGTTCTGGTTCTTCTTCTTCCGTCATCTTGCCTTTACCCTTGCTAACATTACTCCTACAACTAGCTCGACTAGTTGTGGCCTTTGCAGCTTCTTCATTGTCATCTTCCAGTTGGTTCACAGATGCTATCAATGCAATAGATCCACCTTTCTTCTGTACCTTTTCAATTTCTTCATCTTGCTCCATTTCCAACTCATATGTCTTTAAGGTTCCATAAAGCCTTTCAAGAGTGTAGTCTTTGTACTCTTGAGTGTTTCTGAGAGAAACAGTCATAGGCTTCCATTCTTTTGGAAGAGCTCTAAGAAATTTAAGGTTTGAATCCTTGGTTTGATAGATCCTCCCATACAACTTTAATCCATTCAAAATCTTTTGAAACCTACTAAACGTATCATTTAGGGTTTCACCAGCTTTAAAATGAAAATGCTCATATTGTTGTATAAGGAGCTGCATTTTGTTTTCCCTAACTTGCTCAGTTCCTTCACAGAGAGTTCTAACAGTGTCCCATACTTCTTTGGAGGTTGTACAGTTTATGACATTGTCAAACATCTCTTGCTCCAAACCATTAAACAGAATGTTCATGGTTCTTTTATCTTTATGGATTTCTGCAACATCTTCAATAGTCCATTCTGAGACAGGTTTTGGAATCTCTACATCAGGAGCATCATCTGGCAGTCCAACTCTAGATGCGAACTTCATGGGAACGTGTGGACCTTTCTCAATGCAGTCTACATACCTCTCATCCATAGACATGAGATGTAAATGCATCTTTACTTTCCAGTGAAAGTAATTGTCCTTATCAAGAACTGGTATCTTTACACCTGCATCCTTCTTCACCATGGTTACTGTTTTGGTCTTGATCTTTAAACTTCTTGTTTGTTAGAAGCTCTCTCTGATACCAATTGTTAATCCCAAATGACCTAACAGAATTGTAGAAGGGGGGGGGGGTTTGAATACAATTCTTGATATTTTTTAAACTTAAAAATAACTTACAAATTAAAACTGAACTTATAAAATAAAAACCACAAGCACTTAATAATTTCAGTTGGATTGTTTGATGATCCAACTGAAGTGATTTTTATTGCGGAAATAATCTGTGATACAAAAAGTACACAGCTGCTCAGTTACAAGAATGTAGAGAAGTATGCTCTCAAAGATAGCTAATACAATCTATTTGTTTTTCTTCTCTTACATCTATTTTAACTGCTACACTTGGTTATATATATTCCCAAGTTTACAAAGCTATTTTTGGCTACACTAAAGTACACTAAAGGTAACCTTCAATAACTTGCTTTTCATCCCTTTTGTCCAATGGTCCTTGGAGATCTTTGTCTTCTGTCTTCAGTCTTATAGTGATCCCACTCAATAACCAGATTGGAAATTGGAATGTTTCCTTATTCCCCATGTCCATTTTAATGGTTTCCAATGCAAAGTACACTTCCACATCTCCTTTTGATCTGTCAGAAAACTGTCACTATCACTTTGTCAACTATTCAGAAAAGTGATAATGATTCGTTGATAGCAGTAAAGTGTGTTTCGTTGATAGCTTTATTCTTCATTTCGTTGATGAGTAAACTTCGTTTCGTTGATGAGTAAACTCCATACCGTTGACAGAGTAATCTTCATACCGTTGACATGTCTTCACTTATGCAAAATTACAAGGCATAATATATTTACAATTAACCAACCTATTTTGCCTATCTAGTACTTAGTCAACATGACTTAGAAAACCTATCCAATCTCTACAACGAAATGCATATCAAACTAGAAGTATTGTACAGTGCAATTGCTACATCACTCATTTCGTTGATGAGCTTCCTGTCAACGGAATGCTGCAAAGCATGCCATTTCGTTGACAGCTACAAAATGACTTTACACAAATTCTACTAAGTGTTTTATGTTTATCATCAAGAACAAAATATTCCTAACAATAGCTTTCTTGAGGCCATTATCAAGGCTAAGGCAAACTTCTCAATCGTAGAGTAGTTTATTTCTGCCCCATGTAGAATCTTGCTTACGTAGTAAATGGGTTTCTGAACCTTCAACTCTTCTTTTACCAAAACAGCTCTAAGGGCTGTGTTACAAACTGCCAAGTACAAATAGAGAATTTCTCCTGGCTTTGGTTTTTCCAACAGTGGTACCTCAGCCATGTACTTCTTCAAGGCCTCAAAGGCCTCCTGGCTTTCAGTTGTCCACTCAAAAATTTTCACGTTCTTGAGTACTTTGAAGAAAGGTAAGCATTTCTATCCTGACTCGGAGATGAATCTTCCCAATGTTGCCACCTTTCCCGTTAGTTTCTGAACATCCTTGACGGTTCATGGTGGCTCCATATCCAGGATTACTTTGATTTTGTCGGGCTCCATCCTTGACCGAATCATTTTAAGGTCATACCGAATAATGTCAGGTCATACCGAATCATTTGATAGGTCATACCGAATAATGTCAGGTCATACCGAATCATTTGATAGGTCGTACCGAGTCATTTCTCAGGTCATACCGACTCATTCAGCAGGTCATATTGGTTCTTTTCTAAGGTCATACCGAAAGTTGGTAGAAGTATGCTAGGTCATACCGGACACATTCTGCAGGTTCTATTGATGAAGCATGGTTCTACTGAGCTTAATTCCTCAGGTCATACAAGTGTATTGATTGATTTATTAGGTCATATTGATTTAATTAAAAGGTCATACAAGGCTAATCTAATTGTATTTCAACCCGGGGCTGGACAGAAAAGAAAGGACCTCAATTATCAAATCAAAAAGACACAAGGCATTAAACTCTCTCAAGAACAAGAAGAAAAGCATTTTGATCTCATTTCTTCTCAAGCAATTAATTCTAATTTGTATTGTTAAATCCAAACCACTAGAAGTTGATTACTTGTATTGCTTTGATTATCTAGCGGATTTTTATCCCTAGAATTTATCTCGAACATTGTTTTTAGAATTCGATCTTTTTATTACAAATATTAGAAAAGTTCATGTCGAATTTATTCTAAATTTGTATTAATTAGTTTGAGATAAATACTTTGTAATCCGTACTGTATTTACAACACCCTTCAAGTTTAATATAGTTTATATTTAACTTGAATATTGTTTCATTTATATTCCGCATTAATTTGTTCGTAATTGTTAAATTATTCAAAGGACAAATTTCGATAAAACGGTATAGTTTGTATTCAACCCCCCTTCTACAAACTTATCAGGACCTAACAAGCTTTAATTGTTGGCATCTTGAATTTCCTGGATATGGTAGCTTTCATGATGTCTTGAGTAAACGGTGGTGTAAGATCGTCAGGATCTCCTAGGGGCAACAAAACACTAGGATCATCCCTTGGGGCTTCAGCCCTCTTGGTTCTTCTCGGTGTTGGGTCCAGGTTGATTATCGGGACTCTTCCAGTTTCTTGGCTTTGGGCTTTTGCGGCCTCCTCTTCAGCCATTAGTTTCTTGAGTCTTATAGTTTCTGCCTCATGGGCTGCAATTTTTTCCTTAGTAGTTTGCTCCCGTTTCGTTTGGGAGGAACGTCTTCTTCTTGGGGCAAAATCCCTCTCTTCTCCACTTGAATCATTCTCGTCCTCACTATAGGGACCCGAGTAGTCTTGAATCAAAGGGGTCCTTCGAGTTTGAGTTTGATGGTTTTGGGGTCCCAGACCTTGTATATAAGGGGGAACATATGCTTCAAGGTAAGTGGGGTTGAGACCACTGCTGCCCATCGTGGATCGAGGAGACATGCCATAGTTTGGCATCCCAAGAGTTTGAGTTGCATATTGGGGAAGATCCGTAGTATGAAGTTGAAGGCCACTTGGTGCATTCATGAGCAGTGGGGAGGTCGTGATTGGTTGCTGGTGAGCGGTCTCTTGTGGATTAGATCCATGAATGACCATCTGCAGGGGATTCGCCCCTTCAACCGAAGTTGGGATTTCCGGTCCTTGAGTGGTGGTGAGGGGGATATTCGCCCCTTGAATGCTAGTAGTTGGTGGTGGTTGATTTCCGTGAGTCTCTGTTTCAGAGGTAAGAGGAAGTCCTTCAGAAGTATGAGTTTCTCGAGTCGTTCTTCGTGTGTTTGCCATGGTTGATGTTGTCTTCCCACGGACGGCGCCAAATGTTATGGATTAAAAAGTGTGCTTGCGAATTTAATTCTAGGGTTAGAGAGCTTCGAGCTTTAATGGATGCTCTTGTGTTTCGTGACTAAATCGGTCCTCACAAGATGCCTACGTATCTCAATCAGTGCTGAGAATCAAGCCAGAAAACGTAGTTCTTGGTGTTGCTCTCGGGGCTATGGCGGCATAGGCACACCAAGGACGTAGTGACTTGTATGTCCTTATTCGAGGATGAAGTCTATAACGTTATAGATGACGTATGGAGCTGTGTCCAAAACGTAGTTATGAGATGAGGGGTCAGACCCTTTATATAGGCATTTAGAAGCCTAATGGATAAGTATTGATTTCCTTGAAGGATAAATCTTATCCTTGACGGTGGATAAGTATTATCACTTTCTTGAAGGATAAATCTTATCCTTGACAGTGGATAAGTATTATCACTTCCTTGAATGATAAGTCTTATCTTTGACGGTGGATAAGGATTAATTCTAGATCTTTTCTTGTAGAAGTTGTTTCCATATCATAACGGACTTGTATTGAAACAAGCCCAGTTGTATTAGAACAAGCCTATATTGGACATCTCCTAATACATGTTGTACTTCTAGCCCAAATATTAATTACGAAATTAATATTTAATTAGAGTTTCAGGCCTTATTAATGGGCCTTATTTATGGACCAGCTAGGTTTAATTAATGCAATATTAATTATGTCTTTAGGGTTATTTATAACCCATATCAGTTGGTAGTTTGGTTCTCTAAATAATAACCGTTAGATATAAATATAGATAAATGAGAACCGTTTGATGTAATATATTAAAAGAATATTATTTTCTTGGTACCTAAAATACTCCCACGGGTTCAAGATTCGAATCCCGTCAACAACATATTATTATTATTAAATATTTATATCATCTATTTTTCTAAGCTACATTCAAAAGTTCAAGATATTATTCCGTCTACAACATATTAAAAAATTTTAAGATCAAAATACAAATAAATGCTAATAAAATAAGATAAAAAATAATAGTAAATCATATAAAAATACTAAAATAATAAATACTAAATACTAAAATTCATCCGTGCATCGCACGGGTTATAGGCTTGTATTATTAAAGCCGAAACATTGAAAGTTTTGGTTTTCGGTTTTCGGTACTTTATTATCTTGAAATTAAAACATATTACATTTTATATTTGTTATCACTAAAATCTCCGTTTTCTAAAAATATGAGGTGCAATCCTTATTTATTTATTTTAAAACCTATTTTAATACTCTATTTAATAACTAATAAAATAATATAAAAATAGTAACTAGCTGATTGCCTTTTCTAATAAAAAAAAATTCTAACAAAATCTACTCCTTTTTCAAAAATATCACGTCAATTACCTTTAAATTAAAATATATTATCTTTTATATTTGTTATCACTAAAATCTCTATTTTCTAAAAATATGAGTTGCAATCCTTACTTATTTATTTTAAAACATATTTTAATACTCTATTTAATAAATAATAAAATAATATAAAATAGTAACTAGCTGATTGCCTTTTATAGTTACAACATTTTTTCTAACAAAATCTACTTATTTTCTGAAAATATCACGAAAAATTACTTTTAAATTAAAATATATTATCTTTTTTTTTGTTATCATTAAAATTTCTCTTTTCCAAAAATATCAAGTACAACCCGTACTTATATATTTTAAAACCTATTTTTAATACTTTTAATTATTTAAAAAATTACCTATTTTAACAAGTCAACGCATTTTTTTAACAAATACAATTAATATAATTAAAACACATCTAAAAATATTACGGGAAGTTATTTTTTTTTAATTAAAACATATTAGCTTTTTTATTTGTCCTTATTAAAAAAAACTTAATTATTTTAACATGTCAACGTATTTCTTTAATAAATACAATTAATATAATTAAAACACTTCTAAAATATCATGGGCAATTACTTTTTTTAATTAAAACGTGTTAGCTTTTCTATCATCCTTATTATTAATATATTATTTTATTATTAAATAATATTAATAATACCTCATTTATCTTTCTCAACCCCATATGTATTTTTTTATATTTTTTAATGTTCCAATGAATATTTAAGTTTCTCATTTTATAATTTATCATATTAATTTTTACTTTTATTTTAATATTTTCCGTTCACATTAAATTTTTTTAGTTTATTATTTTTTAAGGTTCGTGCCTTGCACGGGTTATAGGCTAATAATTCTAAATTACAAAACAACAATATGAATAACAAAAACTGGCAAATAAAAATAATTAACAAAAAAAAATACGAAGGTCGAAACAAGAATATAATTAGAGACTATAAATAATAAGATAAGAAAGAACAGTTGAGTCGCTAAGTCTTTCGAGAAATCTTGACTGTTTTTTAAGAGATTATTGTCCTACTTACGTTGTGTTGGTTTGTAACAATATCACTTCTAGGATAAAACAACTCAGATCAATCTGTTAGGTCCAAAGTATCGTAGAGGGGGGGGGGGGGGGTTGAATACGATACTCACAAATAATTCAATTTCGTTCGCGGATTAATCTTTCAGTTCTATAACGAAATCAAACACACCAAACCAAATCAAGTTTCGGGGAATATATCTTTTTATAAATATAAACCTCGAGGGGTGCTACAATTTCTAATCCGTAGATTAGCTTCAATGAGTTCTAAGTTATACACAATCAAAACTTTGATAGATTTCAAGCAGAATTAATTTCTCTGTATTTTCTCTCTGGCTCAAGCTCTCTCTCAGTTATTGCTTCTGTGTAAATAACTTCGACTGAAGAAGACACTATCTTCTCTCTGTATTAATTGTAGTCTTCATTTGAAAAACCATCGAACCAAAGTTGAACAAACAATCTTGGCCGTTGGATCTTCATCAACCTGTCAGACAAACCAAACTTTTCACCTGCTCCAATTTGAAAACCATCGAATGGAATTACTTTATTTACCATTCGATAGTTTTTAAAACAAAACTATCGAATACCAAATAAAGTAAAAGTGGTTTTCAAATAATTACTTTTAAACTCATTCGATAGTTTTCACAAATGAAAAACTATCGAATTCATTTTCTTTACTTTTGTCCTTTAGTAATTACTCCTGGGTGTTTTAGTTTTAGACTGTATCAATTTCTTCCGAGACGATAAAACAACTTGATCTTCTTAGTGCCGTCACCTAGTGCAACTGGTCTGGTTCACAGATGAATAACACTTGATCAATTCTTCTTTTATGTCTTCAATTCAATGCTGCTGATACGTCCTTTGTCGTTCTGGTTGCTTCGATTAAATCACTGGAATCCCGTGGTACTTAACCCTAAATCATCCACATACTTCTGTCGTCTTGAAAGTCTTGTTTCTTTTGCTGTCACTGAGGCTTGAACATTTTCATGAACTTCTTTCCGTGACCTGTTTACGGACTTCAAGAATACATAACGTATTTTGATTTTTTGAGTTTACCTTTTCTTCTTTGATTCTGGATTCCTGTGCTTCTGTTAATATTATTGTCTGTCTTGTCCTTTGTTGAGTTGTAGTTATCTCTTTTACATCTTATGTTACATTATGCTTTACAATCTCCCCCTATTTGATTGGATAGAGTTCGACAAGCAAATACTTCGAGGATAACTCAACTAACTAAGGAAACATTAAACTAATTAAAGTAAGACAGCGTAATAATATTAAATGCATTCTGGATTAGATATATATACATTTCCAGATTTCATAAATCAAAAAACAATTAAACTTGTACAATGAAGTTGCTCCTCTAGTCTGAGCTGATAGTTCTTTTGTTCTTTGCTTCAATCTTCAGTCCATTCCAATATCACCTTTTCAATCATTGGATCGGAGTTAGCAGCTTGATAATCAATCACTGATAGATAGTGCAGTGGTTCTCCAGGTTTAAGGATTGCTCCTTGGATGTGTCTTCCAATATATTCAACCTCTTGACCCACTCCAGCCCATAACCATGCAATGTTAACATCTTTCTTGTTTAGCTTTGGCATGTTTGGCAGTCTGGTATGCACTTCCAATCCTCTTTCCACTCTTTTCCTATAGTAAGGAACATTCTCCATTAGAAATCTTCTAAGAGTGTCTGCTGCTTTTTCCTTCTCCGTTGATGAGAATCCAGTGGATCTAAGATACTTCTCAACTGAGATTAGATAGTTGCTTGGGTAGTCCCTCAGTTTGTCCTCAGCCAAATAGCAGATTCTGAACAAGTCATTCGTCATGAATCTAACCATTGGGGGATCTTCAGTAATCTCTGGACCGACTTTCATCACGATCTCCTTAACATGCTCACGGAGCAGTTCATTTAGCCTTGTAGTTCTTTGGATCTTGATGAGTATAGCCTGCAATTCTGTATACGTCCTCTGTTCTAAAAACTTAGTGGAAATCACAAATGTACCTTTCTCCAGAAAACTGATTAATAAGCTCCATGCACCATTTGCTTTAACCCCAGCATTCAGACAGATTATAGAGCTTCTCAGTGCTTTAAAGTAAATCTGATCTTCAATATTAGCACTTCTGATGTCCTGAATAATAACTTCCACCTCAGCATTGTCGTTGACTTCTAATTCGTCTTCAACTCCGCAAAAGGTTTTATAAGCCATTTCCCATTCAGTACCATCTTTCTTTGCCAGATCTATCATCTTCTTCTTCCTCACTTCATTATACACTTTGAATCTCTTCAGTTTTTCACTCCTCAGAATTGCTTGCTGTTTCTCTTTCTCAGCTTGCCTGGCATCTATTGCAGCTCTCTGAGCTCTTATTGCTTCCAAGGCAGCTTCTTCTTCAGGTGATAGAGAATTTGCTTCTTCTTCCATAATATCCTCCCAGATTGGATGTTCAACGGGCTCTGGATAATATGGCTCATGCTCCTCTTGATTAGGTTGCTCATGCATGACCTCAAATTCCTCTTCACTCTCCTTCTCTTCTTCTACAAGTTCCTCTATCCAGTACTGTCTGATAGGAATAGCTTCAACTGTCTCCCAAACTCCCCATCCATCCTTAGGCTTCTCTTTCTCCCCTTCTCCAACTTTCTCCCCCTTAGTTGAGGAATCCTCGATAAAAGCATCCTCAACATAAAAGGTAGTAGAAGGATCAGGTTGCTGATTTGAAGGACCAGGTTGGCTAGTTTGTTGGTTCTTCAGCATAGTCCATATCGACTGTACTCCATCACTTTGATTTTCCATGAAATCTAGCAGATCCTTATTCATCTCTTGCATAGAAGCCAACTTCAGGTCAATGTCATCCAATCTGGAGTTGGTAGTCTTCTCAATCTTGTCCAATCTCTGGTTCAGCTTAGACTCCACTCTAGAAAGGGTGTTCATTGCATCTTTTACCCTAGCTTGACCATCCCGGATAACCAGAACGTCTTCTTTCAAAGCTTCTTGTCCTTGTTGCAAAGCATCCACTTCATTCATGAAACCATCTTTAAGTTCCTTTACGTCCGTCCTCAACTCGATCAGTTCGTCCATATATAGCTTCCTTCTTTAAGGAGTACACTGCCTGCTTCGTACCTGTTATAGTGCCAGATGCACTGCCAATGACCCTGAATGTTCTTCTGGAATCAGCTGCAGCCAAGTCAACCTTCTCTTGAATAGTCTTTAAAGAAGCATTGGCTTGACTAGAGGAGATCCCTTGGTCAAAGGAAGGTCGCAGTGGAACCTTGAATAATGGATTTCCTTCTTTGTCACGAGCTGTCATCTCCTTGAGGGTAGATTGAACTTGTAGCTCTCTTTCTATCGGTAACAGCAAATCATCAATATTAGGTAGGGTTAGGGTGTCACTCCTCACATTTGGCTCTGGGTGTACACTCAACGTTTCTGTCGGTGTTTGAATCATTTTTCCTTTTCCACTCAGGCCAGGTGTAAGTGTTTTTGTTTCACTCAAATCCTTTGTGCTGATTGTACCTGCAGAAGAAAACACCGTAGCCGTCCTTAAGGAGGTCACCAGTGGTGCAATGGGGCTTTGCAAGTCCCCGTCCTTGGTTAAACCAAGTTGCTGATCATCCTTAGATGATATATCCTTTGTAGGATCTAGAGTTTGAATCTCTAGGGGGTTAGAAACAGGCTCTTTTAACAGCAGAGATCCCGAATCTTCCCCGATAGTCTGTGAAGACTTTACCTCAGTTGACTTCTCAATAGTAATTGATTCATTGTCAACGAGTTGCCGATCTGCACCTACGTCAGACCCTTTACCCGCAGGATCCAGATATGTTCCATCTGGGGAGGTAGACAATGACCCTTTAGATTGTGCATTTAGGTCAAAGCCTTCTCTCGACGTCTGTAAAGACCCTTGGTTCTTAGAACCTTCAACCAGTGAACCTGACCGTAATATGGTCGGAACACCAGTTGCTTCCGTCAATTCTTCCTTACTTGATTGAGCTATTGGTTCAGATATAGCTTTCGTTAGCGTAGCCCAATCAGCATCAGAAAAATCAATAAAGGGCGCTTTGGAAGTTTGAAATAAAGTATCAACAGTTGCCTCGGTTTCTGTTCGTCTCCTTTTAGAGGAAGGCAGAGCTGCTGTTGAAGGGTGTATCTCCTTATGTGGTGCTGCTAAGGCACTATCTCCCTCTACACTCATGGATGTCTGAATATTGGGTATAGGAGGGGAAGGAGGTTCGTTTATTGTTTCATTTGGCTCTTCCAAAGGCTCTTCGACCGTGGTTAGAGGTTGTGGGTTTGCAACCTCCTGGTCTGGAATGGCCACTGAGGGCTCTGGATCAACATCCATTGGTTGTGGTTCAGGAGCCAGTTCATGAATGTTACCTTGATTTACCTGTTCCCCTGGGGGTAGAAGTGGTAGGGGCACCGTTCTTAGATATTCAGTGAGAATAGTGGGTACCCCTGGAAGATAGTTGTTCTTCCTTATCAGAGCGGTTATGGCATTGCTCTTCATCTTCATACACTCCATGGTCTCCTCTTCGGCGAATGTCTCGCGCTCATCATCTGTTAAGATATCATTGAGAATTAGCTGTAGGAACCTAGGATAGAAACAAAGCACATCTTCATCTATGCCCGTTCTTTCATCCAGTGGTCCCATGCATATGATTACTTGATCAATCAGTAACCGTCCAATGTTAATATGCCTATTGTTGGCAATGGCAAACCCTATCTTTTGAAGGAATAAGGGAATACCATGCAGATTTGTTAGCTTGGCATTAAAAACATGGATTAGGGTATGAAAGAAAAAGTTCCATGCCTTTGGCAAGTAATGCTTCAGAAACTCTCCCACAAAGAAGTTAGGTTGTTGACTTCTAATGAGAGTGAAGAAAGCATGTATCTCCTCAGTTGTGGGATCCGGAACAAGGTTTTCTGTAGGAAAATGTAAGATTCGATTAAAATCATGTTCCGTCACCCTTATTGTTATGCCCCCTGGCACAACAAAACTGAAGGACCTTACGTTATTCTCACTTGTATTTGTGGCGGATGTGTACAACGCAGTCAATTGATCGATGCAAAGGACCACGGGAGTACTCACAGCATATGCCACTAATGAACGTGTGTTCAGAAACTCCGCCCATGCACGAAACTGTAAGTTCGTTATGGATTGCAAGTTCTGAAACGAGACATGATTAGTTTTGGTAACAATAAATTCTCCAGCCATTATTTTTCAAATTTCTAGAAAATTTAAATAAACCAAAACTATTGTACCACTAAAATTTAATTAATTATGAGTAATTAATTAAACTCTTGACAAAAACACCCTTTTTATCAGTTAACAATTTCGAACAATTTAAAAACTCCCAAATCAAAAACCCTAACTTTCTAAATCAAGGATAGCAATTTTAATTGAAACAGATCAATCAAAAAGTACTATTCAAGAACAATTCTAACAGTTCAAGTTCGAGAAAAGGCTTTCGATAGTATTCTTTAACCACAACCACGAATTAAGTCCACAGAATTCACAAAGTACAGAGATTTCACTGTTTAAAAACGAGATCACTGTAAAAACTGAAGTTACTGTGTGTAATTCTTGATTAAAACTAAAAAACTATCGAGTTTTTGATGTTCTTAATCGAAAATATACGTAAGTATATATGTATCACTCTTAGATCTGTAAAAATGACAAAAGAAAAACTTCTAAGGGCCACTTTGATAGAGTATATATTTATATATATTTTATATGATTTTATTCCTCATATTTATTATATTTTGCATTTAATTGGACTTTTATTAAATAAATTCTGATGTTTTATTGTAGGAAGCAAGGAATCCTAAACTTGGAAGGATTGGAGAATAAAGAGCTTAATTTGGAGATTTATTAGAAGGAAATTCGGATTTGTTGGGCTGTATGCAAGTACATCACTGTTTGGGCCATATCTGGAGTTCCAGAAGTCAGAATTGGACGATTTAACAGCCCACGCGAAGATAACATAATTCTCTTTCATTTTTAAGTGGCACAGATATCAAATTACAACTGGAACGGGCCAGAATTACTGAGGAACAGTCAGTTACGAATTTCCTTGGAAAAGCAGAATCAGTTTAGGAAATATTTGTATTTTCCTCAAAGTATTAAAATACTTTTATTAGATACATATACATAGATCAGATACAATTAGGTATTAGATACATCTGAGAGAGAGAAAAAGAGAGGCTGCGCTCAAGAGGGAAGAAGTTTTGGGGATTGCTGCGATTACAGATTTCATCTTTTCTCCTTACTTTTTCATCATGTTTACATACTCTTGCGTATTGGTTTCTTTTGAGATGATGAACTAATTTTCTCTCTAGGCCTTTAATGGATTCTTTTGTTAATACATAAGTTGTATTCTTTAATTCTTTGTTCTTGTGGTCATATTGATTGTTTGTATTGGTTTGCGTTTAATGCTTCTCAAAGATTGATCACCCTTGAGATTGAATCAGTAATTTAGGTGGACTTGGAAAAGAAACCCTAAGTTAAGACCCAACCAATATAACCTAGGATTAATATTTATATTAATTTGTGGTTATGATTGGAATATACCTAAACACCCTAGGTAGTCCAATTAAGGTGAAACTTAATGCTGTTTATGGATTTAAATTCTACATAGGAATATGGGAGTTAATTCATAAATTAGAGTCACTTGAGATTCGGAAGGTCCTTGTGCGTACTTAATAGCCTTAGACTAGCAATTAGACCACGAGAATAGAGGTTAAAGAAGAAGCTTGTTAAAGGACATTAGATGAAGTTAAGGCCTAGTTTTCATTCTCTTGGAATTTATTATTCGATATTGTGTTAGCTTAATTGTTAGTGGTAATTTAATAAAAACTTTACTTGAATTTTATCAGACTTGAATTGAAAGAAAGATAGTAAGTGGTATTTAACAGCTTATTTGTAGTCCTCGTGGGAACGAACTTATTTACTACTTGTTGCGATACGTGCTCTTGCGTTAAGGTTGTAAAACCAACAACAAGTTTTTGGCGCCGCTGCCGGGGACTAATTTTAAGTATTTATTTGTTAATATCATTGCACTATTTAGTATTTTGAGATCGAGTTATTACTTGTTCTTTTGTTCAAGTTTTGTAGGGGCTTGATTTTGTATGCGTAGACGTGACTCTTCTTCACTTGTTCCACTTGATTTGGAGATTGAGAGAACTGCGAAACAAATTCGAAAGCAAGTCAGGGAAGCTAAAACCCAAGTCGGTACAATGGGTGATAATGTGGATGAAGTTCCTGCTGCAAGGCGCATGCGGGTGAAGGAGTACATAATGCCTTCTTTCGATGGCATTCATTCTAGTATTGCAAGGCCCGCCATTGCTGCAAATAACTTTCATGTTGATTCAGCTACAATGCAGGCTATCAGGGACAACAAATTTCATGGTCTTTCTGCTGAAGATCCTAATGCTCACTTGAGGAATTTTCTTGAGATTGTTGATAATTTCAAGGTTAATGGTGTTTCTGAAGAGACCATCAGACTAAGACTATTTAGTCGTTCTTTGGATGGAAGAGCGAGAGAATGGTTGGATTCTCTTCCAGTCAATTCTATCACTACATGGAACCAACTTGTTGAGAAATTTCTAAACAAGTACTTCTCTCCAGCAAAGACAGAGCGTTTGATCAAAGAAATTCAGAATTTTCAGCAGTTTGATATGGAGTCTCTTTATGAAGCTTATGAGAGGTTCAAAGATCTTTTGAGGAAGTGTCCACATCATGGACTATATGATCAGCAAAAGATTCGCACATTCTATAATGGGCTGACATTGCAGTGTGCTACTCAAGTTGATGGAGCTGCTAGGGGCTCATTGATCAACCAGTATCCTGAAGATGCTTTTGAGATTCTTGAGGATATTACTTCAAATAATTGCAGGGCCTATGAAAGAACAAGTTCCAAGAAAGTAGCTGGTTTGTATGAAGTTGATCCATTTACATCGTTCTCAGCTAAAATGGTGTCTCAATTTGAAGCTTTAAATAAAAAGCTTGAGTCTTTATCGGTAGATAGACATCAACCAGTTCAACCTGCTCATCAAATTCAGAATGTTCATGTATTTTGTGAGACATGTGGGGAAGGACATCCAACTCAACAATGTCCATTGATTTATCATGATGCATCACAGTCTAATACAGTAAAATATGTGGGGAATTCAAGTAACCAAGGAAACAATTCGTATTCTAATACTTACAATCCTGGTTGGAGAAATCATCCCAACTTTGCATGGAACAACAACGCAAGCTCAAACATGCCATACAAATCTAATGCACCTCCAGGTTTTCAACAACAACCAAGGTCGCAAGAGATGGAGAAGAAACCAACAACTGAAGATCTTCTTCTTCAATATATGCAGAAAACAGATGCTGTGATTCAAAGCCAAAGTGCATCTATGAGAGCTCTAGAGATGCAGTTGGGGCAGTTAGCTAGTGCATTGAATAATCGTCCTCAAGGTTCATTGCCTAGTGATACAGAGCCAAATCCAAAGAATGATAGAAAGGAGTACTGCAAAGCAATAACTTTGAGGAGTGGTAAAGAGATTGAGAGGAACACAAAGAAAGCTCATGAAGAGGTTGTAAGAGAATCTGATTCTATTGAAGAGCCTCAAAAGTTGGCACGTGAAGAGTCCAATGAAGTCCAACAACAACCTCAAGTTAAAGCACCAACACCAAAGAAGCCTGTTTATCCGCCTCCTCCTTTTCCTCAGCGATTACAAAAGCAAAAGCAAGACAAACAGTTTCAAAAATTTATGGATGTCTTCAAGAAACTTTCTATCAACATTCCTTTTGTTGAGGCATTGGAGCAGATGCCAAACTATGTCAAGTTTATGAAGGACATTCTGTCTCGAAAAAGAAGGTTGGAAGAATTCGAAACAGTGGCACTAACTGAAGAATGTAGTGCTATTTTGCAGAAAAAGTTACCTCCAAAGCTCAAGGATCCTGGGAGTTTCACTATTCCGTGCACTATTGGTACACAAAATTTGGGGAAAGCTCTATGTGATTTGGGATCCAGCGTTAATTTAATGCCTCTGTCCATTTTTATGAAGCTTGGAGTTGGAGAGGTAAAGCCTACTTCGGTTCGATTACAACTTGCAGACAGATCATATGCATATCCAAGGGGTATAGTGGAAGATGTTCTTGTAAAGGTTGATAAATTCATATTTCCTGCGGATTTTATTGTGCTTGATATGGAGGAAGACGAGGAAATCCCTCTGTTATTTGGTAGACCATTCTTAGCCACAGGAAGGACCCTTATTGACGTGCAAAAAGGGGAGCTGACTATGCGTGTGCATGATGATCAGGTAACTTTTAATGTGTTTTCACCAATGAAATTTTCAGATGAACAAGAAAAGTGTTTTTCTGTGAGATCTCTTGATGATGAAACTAATATGCACATGAGTAAGCATAACTCCAATGATCCTCTAGAGTTACCAGTCCAAGAAGTTGCAAGTGAATTGAATGCATTGCCCAGTATTCCAAAATCTGTTGAAACTTTTGAATCATCCAAGATGCTTGAGAAATCCAAGGCTGAAAAACCTCTTTTTGAAGATCTTTCGAATGTAAAGCTCGGAAAACTTCCATCACATTTGAAGTATGTACTTTTGGATGACGAGCTAGTTCTTTTCAAAGTTTGTCATGATAATGTTTTGAGAAGGTGGAACGTAGATGATGAGGTAGAAGAGCATATTTTTCAATCGTCTGAGGGGGATAAACACCTTAGAGGTTTTAGAAAGAGAAAGAAAAATAAAAACCCGATGGATGGAAGAATCCGTGTGAAGATGGACAAGAAAAATATGTTGGAAGTAACCAAGGTGGCAGCTAAACATTTTGTGAATGGTCCTTCTGATAAGGGCAATTCTATTATTCTCTTGAAGCCGCCATGAGATGATTCAGAAACGTCCGGCTAAATGACGTTAACGACAGCGCTTCTTGGGAGGCAACCCATGATTGTTGTAAGGTTAGTAAAATTTTATTCCATATTTTTTTTTTCATTATTTTTGTATTTTTTTTTTTTTTTTTTTTTTAGTTTAGATTTTTTTTTTTTTTTTTTTATATTTTTTTACTCCCACAAGGTGCCTTGATAATTTTGTGTGAAGTGTTTCAGGACAATAAAGAATTTTTGCAGGTTGATAGGAAAATGTTATTTGATTTGCTGGGGTGAAAAAAAAATTGATTTAAAAGTTGGGTTTTGTTTAAAGAAAAAAGAATTGTACCCACAAAATGCTGAAATTAATGAGTTGTGATTTGTGCGTTAATAAACCCACGGTGCAAGTCTGCTCACCCATGGTGCGGATATCCCTGGGAGACAATTTTATTTTTACTTGAATCTCTCAAAGTTCACGCGCCTCTCACCTTGGTGCACAAATCCTTCCCGCGGTGCACAACTCCCTGCTGCTACTGTACTTCTCTACTCTTACTTCACACATACTGGCTCCAAGTTACCAACATACATCACCACATAATCAACATACGGGCCCAATTCATTTGAGCCCATTAGTCTGTGGTCCAGCCCAGCATTAATCACCACATCAGCTGTAACAACCCCAAATCCGGGGTCAGGGATTTAGGGTTGTCACAATCCATGTACTCCTTGCCTTACCTGTATTACTCACACCATTCATAATTCACCTGTTCATGACCCCACAATATATGTCTCACACACACACACACAGGTTAGAGTCTCAGAAACGACACCATACAATAACTGCGGAATAAATAATTTTTATTACAATACCCAAATGTCTTTGAATCTGTTACTGATACAATTTCTACGTAGTGGTACATTACCAGCTTAGCCTTCTTATGCTCACAATCCTCTAATACCATTCATATCTATACATAAGTTGAATACCAAAGCCGTAGCCTGATTCGATTGGTTCGTACTACTCCCGGGATCACTGCTGAAACTGTTTATGGAAACGCCTTGCGAGGTACGTGTCGTCCCATAGGCATCCTGCTTCGCTGCTATATAATATATATAAAATAATAGCAAGAGTGAGCGATAGCTCAGCAAGGTAATGAAAGTATGGCATAATTCTGCCTTTAATTCAACCCAGAAATAAAGCTGGTATAAGACAATAACTTGTCAAAATATCTTGATACTGAAATCATTTTCTTATCGGAATGTATTCCAAAAATAGTACCATTGTGGTATTTCAAGTATCATTTCATAATACTCTGCAACTTTCAATGTTTATACTATGAACAAAGTTCTAGTATAGTATAAAAGATGAAATAACAAGATACTCAGTATATCCTTTCTGTAAAATATCTGCTATATAAAATATAAGCAGACTATCAACATATACTTGAAAGATGAAGTTATAAGGAAAATATAAGGTTTCTGTAACCCAAAATCCACTTGTGCATATATATCCTTAATCAGGTTTTTATCAGAGTCATAACTCATAAGATAAAAGATGAAGTTGTAGGAATTTCCAAATATCATCTTTCATATCAAACATTTATCTCATATCATATTCTGGAAATAAAGACAAGGCAAAATATTTCCAATCCGCTTTCTGAACTTGAATAACTTGCATGAACTGGAATAAACTTGAGTAAACTTGAATAAACTTTCTTTCATGGATGATGAACTGTAGACGGAGATTCTGGGCGACAGGGATACCTCTACGATGATCAGTCGTAAGGCAATCCCCACTGCTGTTTTTCTACGTAGAAAGGAAAATAGGGCAGACGCTAACTGACCTACCTCCCTGCCAATTGGTTGTAGGGGGAAGAGCATACCCATTCACTTAGGGGTCTCCGATACTCTTCTCTCACCTCCCCGCCAATTGGTTGTAGGGGGAAGAGCATACCCATTCACTTAGGGGTACCCATTCACTTAGGGGCCTCTGATGCTCTTCTCTTATCCTACGGTCGGGCACTATCTGATAATCTAAGGGAAGAACAGACCCGTTCATAGACTGCCGGTCTACGTGTAATTCCCTTAGGGGACAGGTCGCCACTCAGTCCCTTACACATTCTCCGAGTTCGAGAAAATCCATAACCTTGAAACATAAAGTTCCTTTCCCTTTTTCCCAAGTATACGACTCCACAAAGTAGTCATATCTGGTTGGAAAGGAAAATTCACTCATATTTCCCAAGCTGATGCTTGTTCATGGATACAACTGATTTCACTGCTCTTACTCCTCGAGTCTTGAGGAAGTAATCAAAATCATTGTGATGGTAGTAAACCAGACTGATAAATTCATTGATTTAAAAGATTTAGGACCGGGCAGTCCACTTGAACAACCATAAAATCTTGAGAAAGGTTTCATGTATATTTGAATTTTGAGCGAACATTTAAGTCTTTCTGAATATAGACTTAAACGGGAAATAGTTTTGGGAACCTCCTCTAATTATATTTATAATTGCCTGAGTAAAACTTTATTAGCTATCTAGGGTTTAAAAATAGTTTTCACAAAATACTTCCTTAAGAAGTAGGGCTTTAAATAATTAAATCAAACTATAATTAATAAAGAATATTTATTTAGAAGTAATTCCCACATACTTCTTTAACAAAGAATGGAAAATAAATTAATAAAATAACCCTAGATAGCAACTGATACCATTCCCGGTCGGTAGAATACTACAGAGTATATACCCCCTACTGAGGGTTTTTTTTTTCTTAACATATCGACTTATATATATATATATATATATATATATATATATATATATATACCATTACCATTGGAGTATCTTTGTCATCATTCCGGAACAAAGCGATTTTAAGAAAACATTTTGAAAATGATATTCATCTAATTAAACAAATTTAATTAGACGAATAAGGCTTATTTAATCCGTAAATGCTTCCAGAAGTATTTACTAATTAAATAAACACTGGTTTATTGGTGATGTTGCCTTTAGGTTAATTATTGCGAAAATATTTCTATAAAGCTCTGTCCGGGTTTTCGAAAATATACCTTACAAAATAACCCTGATACGCTGGCTAAGTTATAAACTCACTACATGCTCTACCCTCTGAGCCTTTCTTATTCCAGTACACAAATACCTACCTTAGGATATATAGTCCCTTTCCACCATACGAAAAGTTTATAAATATATACACCATATAATTCAAGGCGTAGGATCTTAAAAGTATCACCACCCATCAACAGTATTATAAGGTCATGGGATTTAGAAAACTTGCACGATACTTGGAACAAAGAATATATATATAGATATATTTTTGAATCAACGAGTATTAAACATTCGAAAATATGCCCACTCCAATAATAGAGTAAGGGTTAGTAAACTTGCCTGATGCTCGAGAAGTGATAGGGGTTCGCGACGATGCCGGACAATCTAGACAAAGTCAAACGAAAACATACGATTAATCCCTTGGATAATCCACTATAATCCAACGCTTAAACACGTAAGCGAAACACAACTAAGGCATTAATAACTCACTTTAGGCTCGTACTAAGTCCACGTTATTCAATAAATATTTAAGTCGAAGGTTCACCTTAGGAATCGAATCTCGTTTGCCGGTTATACCAAGTGGTTTTGAAGGTTAGAACCAAGTTCTCCTCTAAGGGGTTTCTTCGCACTTAACCTTGATTCGAACATTTTTATAAAATCGAAAAATAATCTTTTTGATATGAGGTCTTCTCTCATATCTTCATTATGACCTCTAGTATTTAATTACCAAGATTCTTAACCGAATATCTCATTATAAGGGGGTTCCATTGAAGTTACGAACTCACACTTACGTTTACGAACTGCTTTTACGATTTTTATCATAACGCCTAAACCGTAAGTCGGAATGCTACGATTCTTTCGCCAAAATGATCTATGACTCAAGATATACAAGTATAGGTCAGTTAATAAGTAAGGTCAGAAGGTTATATCAACTGTTAAGCTCGGTTCGTAAGGTTAAAGAAATTTCGCCATTACGACGGCTATAAATCAAACGTTTCCATTTTACGATCACTCCAAATAACCAACCAAGGCAACCCATACTTCATCAATCTCAACAAACATCCATTTTACATCTCTAAGTCCAGTGGTGAGACTAAAATCAATCACCCATCATTTTACACACCAAAACAAATCCAAATATCTAAGGATGTTCTTATTAAGCACTAATCTTTATGTAACATCAAAACCACATCAAAAACTCATAATAACTCAAAGGGTGGGTTAGGGCTTTACCTTCTTGGAAGCTCTATCAACACTACCAAGGGTTTATAATCACTTAACAAGCTTTAACAAGTCCTTATAATGCTTAAACCTTAAGAACAAAGCAAGAAAACAAGTTAGTAATTTCGGAGTTACTATTCACCTCTTGAAAGAACTGGAAACACGAGGGCCTTACCATGCTTTTCTGGACTAGGCTCCTGAATAGAAGTTGTAGAGCATCTCAATACCTTTCCAACAAGATAAAGAACACATGATTCCATTGAGAAACGAGGGAGTTATGGCTATTTGAAAATCGGTGCAGAAACTGCCAAGATCATGGCAGTTTGGATTCTTCAACTTGGGGAGGATATTTGACTGGGCTAAACACCTTGGATTGCCATGAAATTTTGAACGAGTGTTATACATGGAGTGGAGAAGCTATGGCTAAAATTTGGTGATTTTAGGATGGATAGAAATGGAGATATGAATTTTTCTCTCTTCCTTGTCCCAGCTGAGCCGAAAATGGGGGTGTTCTTCCTCTTCTCTTTTTCTTTTCTTTATCTTGGTTAATCAATTAGAAATGCTGATTTTTATGTCAAAAGTGGTGAGTCATCACCCTTGGTTGCTTCTCCTTCCGACACATGTCACACATGCACTGGCCCAGATAAAGTAGTTTTACTGGTTCGTTTGATTTCGTAGAACGCTCGCAAGGTTTCTCGAGGGTTCTATCGAGGTATTTTACCGAAATCGTTCTCGATACTTCTAATTCATTTATCAAATCCATATCCATATAATTAATAATTTAAATCCTTAAATATCCTCAAATAATAATTATTTAGTCCATTTTTGGTGAAATTTCGGAGAAAACGAAAAATGCTATTTTTTTCTGATTCTGACAGCTTCTGCATTCTTTTATTTCCATCGTAGATCACTAACGCGACTTTGAAAGTTTATTATATCGTCCCGCATATAGGGTGGTCTGAAAAACTTTTAAATGAAGAGTTACTATTCATCAGTGTTTTTTCTATAATCCTTTGGATCAAAATCCGTTCCAATATTCCTGATCTATTTTCTCTTTACTCTGTGCACTTAGAAAACGTTCTAGTGATTTCTCGGGCGTACGCTATCTTGTTTACGGAGTTGTCGGATGTATTCCCGATATTGATTTGGATGACATAAAAATACTTTCCTTCCCTGGAGTATTGTATTCTTATCTTCCAGATTGATTGTTCTTATTTATATGTTCAGTCCATTCTTACTATTCTCAAAATGTTCGAAAACCGAAATTCATATTCATTTCATAACTTGATTCTCAAAGTCATTGCCACTATCCATATTTACATCAACATATAATAAAAGTTTTAATTCTACCCAAAATCTGGGGTCTTACAGTCTCCTCTCCTTAAAAGGATTCCGTCCCGGAATCACTCTGAAAACAAATGGGGATATCTTTCTAGCATCTCGCTCTCTAGCTCCCAAGTTGATTCTTCCACATTATGATTCCTCCATACCACTCTGGCTAGTTTGATGACCTTGTTTCGGAGTACTTGTTCCTTTCGATCTATAATTTCCATTGGTTGCTCCACATAGGTCAAGTCTGGTTGTATGTCTACGTGCTCGTACTCTACATGTGCCGGGCATCTATAGTATACTGACGTAGCATTGACACCTGAACCCCGCTATGACCATTCTACAAGTTTGGGGGGGTAAGGCTGGCTCGTAGGCCACCTTCCTGGCGCGTCTTAAATCTCAGATGGCCCAATGAATCTCGGGCTCACTTCCCTTTCTTTTCAAATCTCATTAATTCTTTCCCTGGAGATACCTTTAGCATCACGAATTTCTAACCTCATATTCTCTATCTTGTTTGCACAGAAATACACCAGCATAAACTTGCTTGCCATTCATCAACTTGCCATTTAGCTTATCAGTAGCAGTACTATCTCTATACTCGCGGGCTTAGTCCGCATACTTTCTCTGTCTGTCTTGGTTGTCACTAGCCGCTTGTTGGTGAAATCTTTTGTCTTTCTAGTTTGTTGGACTAACTTGGGCGTTGTGTAAAATCTCATCTTTTAATTCCCGATCATTCGGAATCCCTCTCTGTCTCATCTTAAAGTAAGGGTATCGGCCACCACATTGGCCTTCCCCGGATGGTAGTGTATCCCACAGTCATAATCCTAGGTCAATTCTAGCCATTTCTCCATCTCATGCTATCTACTATCATGGGTAACTCAAAGCCAATTCATTACATTCCATAAAATTTGTGGGTGCATTAGTCAACCCAAAATAACTTCGCTGAAAACTCGAAGTGTCTATTCCTAGTACGAATCGCAGTCTTGGGCATATCCTCTGATTTAACTTCCAACTGGTGATACCCAGTTCTTAAATAAATTGGAAATACACAGCGTTCTTCCGCTGATCAAACAATCATTTACAAGGGTACCTATTCTCCATGTCAAACTCATACAACTCTCGAGGTTCGATATATAATCTTGTGCTAAAATCTTTCTCTCTTACAACAACACCGGGCTCTCCATAGTGGTACACTGGGTCTTATTACACCTTTATACAGCAACTCTTGTAACTGAGTCACTAACCCTTTCATTCCCATTATACTCTGAATACTCGGTCACAGTTTATGGTTTCTTGTTTTAACTCTTTAACTTTTATTTTCATCCGGGTCTTCATATATTTCTGAAAATTATTCCTTTATAACAACACACGCTGCACATCTCCCAAGTCACAATACCAGCCCCCTCTGACTCCAACGTCAGTAATTATCTTGCTAACCCAGAGGTAGTGTCCACTCGTAAACACTCCTCCAAAATCTCAATTTCACTATAGGGGATCCATCTAACACCGTTGTCACTGGAGTTCACGGCATACCGCCATTCCTTTCACATATATCGATTGACACGCTTCCCATTATCATAATATCCTTGGGAGAATTACCAATTTCGTTGATATGTCACTAACATTCTATTTGTCTTAGGGATCCGCTCCGGTCATAAGCAATTTTGTTGCGAATCTAATTTCTATCAGCGAATTTTGACTTATTTGACCTGGGTGGCCTCCCCTTAGAATTCAATGAGGATAACAAAAATTATGGGGCCTTGAAAAGACAGCTCCCATATCAAGGAAAACGTCACACACTGGTGATCATAAGGTTATGAGTTTTAAGGTAACCTTATTGGAGGTAAGAGAATTTTACCGAGAGATCAATATGATCATAAGAACTCAACGTTGTGTGCCTCAATTGAGACATACTAAAGGTAATTAGCCTTCTTGTATTTCACAACTTACAAGTGATGGCGTCCCATCCGACTTCTATCACACAGACAGATAGTCCTTGTAGCCCCTATAAGTATAGGGTTGTTCGTCTCAGTGGAAGTTGAAAAGTATGAAAGCAATTCGATATCAATTTAATGATTATCGTCTTTAATATTTCTCAAAGGAACACCTTGGATTAAAATTGAACAGATTCCAAAGATGCGGTTTCCAAAGAATCGCAAAGAAAAGAATAACCAAAAGATACTGGTACTTAACAAACAAGTGGTGAGGTATTACCATAGGGTCATTCATTATTTGAAGAAATGTGAAAGCTTAAATAACTTCATTTGACAGGGCTTCGAAAGCCTGAAAGTAGGCATTGTGATAGCCTCTGGCACAATTGAAACTGAATATGGTTTAACACAAGTGTTATAAAACAACTTCGAAGAGGGAATATACCCTTTACCAGAATTCTTTCCTGGAGAGAGATCAAGATAGATCATAGATTGGGGAAATATCCCACATAATTTGCAAATGGGGAGGGTACTACCAAGGTCTCTACGGATGCCTTTTATGTCGGCTCCTCTGATGGATATTCGTTCAATTCTAAAGCTTTTCCTTTCCGCGCACCCTAAGTTGTTCGATACTTACGTCATTACCGACTTATAATAGTCGCTAAGAATTCAACCATCAACATTTGCAATCGCAGGGGGTTTTATTCGACCCGGCGCAAACATCTTAAGTAAGCGTTCTGTTCTATAAGAAGACTTCGATACCGTTGTCGCCCATAGCAATGACAATTCCACATGTCGACTGGGCGGTACTTCGGAAGCTCGTTAGAAACTACAAGCTTAAACCCGGTCTCTATTTCAATCATCCTTATACCCAATATTCCTTCTCCCATATCAATCCCGTGCGCTACATAGGCTTAACACTTTTGGCACAATAACCTTTTCATTTAAGTCAATCCCGGTACTTCTCCGTCCGTCTTGGTCCTTAAATATATTTTGCCTTTACCATCCAATCTCAACTTCACCATTTTTTTCTCTACAATCAATTATAGCAATCAGGGTCTGTCCACCAACCTATCTAACGGCTATCTTACCCAATCCACAGGGTTCGCTCTAATTTCCACTCCCTTTGGTGATATCCTCTGGTAATCAGAAAGACAAGGTTTGCCAAAATTTGCTGAATTCCTTTCCAAAATCAGGGAAACTTGATCAATCTATTTTCCCACTAGTAATGCTCGGATCTGATTTCCGACCTTTCGGTTCTATCCTCATAATTCCTTCCTGGTTTCCTGAGGGTGGTAAATCTCGTTCTCGATTCCGCCTTAGCGTGTTTGCCTTATACTAACATTTGCATGGTACATATACCCAACATTCTCCTTGAGATAATAAAATTCCTCAATGACGTAATAGACACTCTTTCCAGTGGAATCGCTGGTCGTGGGGGGATTGAAACCTTGTAGCCAAAGCAATTCCTTTCACTATCCTTAGGCAACTAAGTACCCTTAATCGTTCGTGAAAATCTGAACGTCTTGGTTCTTACGTATGCCGCCTCCTTAGGGGCAACTATAACCGACTACGAGTAACAGGTTCCGTTCAAGTCGAATCAATCCACTGATACTGGCTATACTGCCTCTACCTCTTCTGCTTTGGAGACTCTACTCCATTTTCTTTGTCATACCTCTTGATGTATCATGAACGATCCTTAAACTCTTGTCTCGTCACTTATTTATCCCTTGAAGGTTCGTCCGGTCTTATTATACGACCTCAAGTAACATGCTACATCTTTATCAATCAACACGTCCTTTACAAGATTCTTTCCTTGACCCACTACTGGGTCTTCCTCTAGATCCTCCTATGGATCTTCCTTTATCGGGTCTTCGTCCATCTCAGGAAGCGCATCATCAAATGCCTACTCGAAGGCCTCGGGATCTGGTATCTCAGAATCCCATCCATCTATAACTCATACGAATCGAGGTGACTAACCATGAAGTCCTAAGTACGGTTTCCCAGAAGAAGTCCCTTCTCGGGCTTTATCTTAAACAGTCAGGGTCATGTCTTCTAACCCGACTACGAACTCAATTTGAGCTCCAGATGCTCTTATCATTATTACGGGTATTGTAAGACTCGGTCTCCTATCGTTTCTGAGGACTGTAACCTAACGCTCTGATACCATCAGCTGTAACAGCCCCAAATCCGGGGTCAGGGATTTAGGGTTGTCACAATCCATGTACTCCTTGCCTTACCTGTATTACTCACACCATTCATAATTCACCTGTTCATGACCCCACAATATATGTCTCACACACACACACACAGGTTAGAGTCTCAGAAACGACACCATACAATAACTGCGGAATAAATAATTTTTATTACAATACCCAAATGTCTTTGAATCTGTTACTGATACAATTTCTACGTAGTGGTACATTAACAGCTTAGCCTTCTTATGCTCACAATCCTCTAATACCATTCATATCTATACATAAGTTGAATACCAAAGCCGTAGCCTGATTCGATTGGTTCGTACTACTCCCGGGATCACTGCTGAAACTGTTTATGGAAACGCCTTGCGAGGTACGTGTCGTCCCATAGGCATCCTGCTTCGCTGCTATATAATATATATAAAATAATAGCAAGAGTGAGCGATAGCTCAGCAAGGTAATGAAAGTATGGCATAATTCTGCCTTTAATTCAACCCAGAAATAAAGCTGGTATAAGACAATAACTTGTCAAAATATCTTGATACTGAAATCATTTTCTTATCGGAATGTATTCCAAAAATAGTACCATTGTGGTATTTCAAGTATCATTTCATAATACTCTGCAACTTTCAATGTTTATACTATGAACAAAGTTCTAGTATAGTATAAAAGATGAAATAACAAGATACTCAGTATATCCTTTCTGTAAAATATCTGCTATATAAAATATAAGCAGACTATCAACATATACTTGAAAGATGAAGTTATAAGGAAAATATAAGGTTTCTGTAACCCAAAATCCACTTGTGCATATATATCCTTAATCAGGTTTTTATCAGAGTCATAACTCATAAGATAAAAGATGAAGTTGTAGGAATTTCCAAATATCATCTTTCATATCAAACATTTATCTCATATCATATTCTGGAAATAAAGACAAGGCAAAATATTTCCAATCCGCTTTCTGAACTTGAATAACTTGCATGAACTGGAATAAACTTGAGTAAACTTGAATAAACTTTCTTTCATGGATGATGAACTGTAGACGGAGATTCTGGGCGACAGGGATACCTCTACGATGATCAGTCGTAAGGCAATCCCCACTGCTGTTTTTCTACGTAGAAAGGAAAATAGGGCAGACGCTAACTGACCTACCTCCCTGCCAATTGGTTGTAGGGGGAAGAGCATACCCATTCACTTAGGGGTCTCCGATACTCTTCTCTCACCTCCCCGCCAATTGGTTGTAGGGGGAAGAGCATACCCATTCACTTAGGGGTACCCATTCACTTAGGGGCCTCTGATGCTCTTCTCTTATCCTACGGTCGGGCACTATCTGATAATCTAAGGGAAGAACAGACCCGTTCATAGACTGCCGGTCTACGTGTAATTCCCTTAGGGGACAGGTCGCCACTCAGTCCCTTACACATTCTCCGAGTTCGAGAAAATCCATAACCTTGAAACATAAAGTTCCTTTCCCTTTTTCCCAAGTATACGACTCCACAAAGTAGTCATATCTGGTTGGAAAGGAAAATTCACTCATATTTCCCAAGCTGATGCTTGTTCATGGATACAACTGATTTCACTGCTCTTACTCCTCGAGTCTTGAGGAAGTAATCAAAATCATTGTGATGGTAGTAAACCAGACTGATAAATTCATTGATTTAAAAGATTTAGGACCGGGCAGTCCACTTGAACAACCATAAAATCTTGAGAAAGGTTTCATGTATCTTTGAAGTTTGAGCGAACATTTAAGTCTTTCTGAATATAGACTTAAACGGGAAATAGTTTTGGGAACCTCCTCTAATTATATTTATAATTGCCTGAGTAAAACTTTATTAGCTATCTAGGGTTTAAAAATAGTTTTCACAAAATACTTCCTTAAGAAGTAGGGCTTTAAATAATTAAATCAAACTATAATTAATAAAGAATATTTATTTAGAAGTAATTCCCACATACTTCTTTAACAAAGAATGGAAAATAAATTAATAAAATAACCCTAGATAGCAACTGATACCATTCCCGGTCCGTAGAATACTACAGAGTATATACCCCCTACTGAGGGTTTTTTTTTTCTTAACATATCGACTTATATATATATATATATATATATATATATATATATATATATATATATATATACCATTACCATTGGAGTATCTTTGTCATCATTCCGGAACAAAGCGATTTTAAGAAAACATTTTGAAAATGATATTCATCTAATTAAACAAATTTAATTAGACGAATAAGGCTTATTTAATCCGTAAATGCTTCCAGAAGTATTTACTAATTCAATAAACACTGGTTTATTGGTGATGTTGCCTTTAGGTTAATTATTGCGAAAATCTTTCTAAAAAGCTCTGTCCGGGTTTTCGAAAATATACCTTACAAAATAACCCTGATACGCTGGCTAAGTTATAAACTCACTACATGCTCTACCCTCTGAGCCTTTCTTATTCCAGTACACAAATACCTACCTTAGGATATATAGTCCCTTTCCACCATACGAAAAGTTTATAAATATATACACCATATAATTCAAAGCGTAGGATCTTAAAAGTATCACCACCCATCAACAGTATTATAAGGTCATGGGATTTAGAAAACTTGCACGATACTTGGAACAAAGAATATATATATAGATATATTTTTGAATCAACGAGTATTAAACATTCGAAAATATGCCCACTCCAATAATAGAGTAAGGGTTAGTAAACTTGCCTGATGCTCGAGAAGTGATAGGGGTTCGCGACGATGCCGGACAATCTAGACAAAGTCAAACGAAAACATACGATTAATCCCTTGGATAATCCACTATAATCCAACGCTTAAACACGTAAGCGAAACACAACTAAGGCATTAATAACTCACTTTAGGCTCGTACTAAGTCCACGTTATTCAATAAATATTTAAGTCGAAGGTTCACCTTAGGAATCGAATCTCGTTTGCCGGTTATACCAAGTGGTTTTGAAGGTTAGAACCAAGTGCTCCTCTAAGGGGTTTCTTCGCACTTAACCTTGATTCGAACATTTTTATAAAATCGAAAAATAATCTTTTTGATATGAGGTCTTCTCTCATATCTTCATTATGACCTCTAGTATTTAATTACCAAGATTCTTAACCGAATATCTCATTATAAGGGGGTTCCATTGAAGTTACAAACTCACACTTACGTTTACGAACTGCTTTTACGATTTTTATCATAACGCCTAAACCGTAAGTCGGAATGCTACGATTCTTTCGCCAAAATGATCTATGACTCAAGATATACAAGTATAGGTCAGTTAATAAGTAAGGTCAGAAGGTTATATCAACTGTTAAGCTCGGTTCGTAAGGTTAAAGAAATTTCGCCATTACGACGGCTATAAATCAAACGTTTCCATTTTACGATCACTCCAAATAACCAACCAAGGCAACCCATACTTCATCAATCTCAACAAACATCCATTTTACATCTCTAAGTCCAGTGGTGAGACTAAAATCAATCACCCATCATTTTACACACCAAAACAAATCCAAATATCTAAGGATGTTCTTATTAAGCACTAATCTTTATGTAACATCAAAACCACATCAAAAACTCATAATAACTCAAAGGGTGGGTTAGGGCTTTACCTTCTTGGAAGCTCTATCAACACTACCAAGGGTTTATAATCACTTAACAAGCTTTAACAAGTCCTTATAATGCTTAAACCTTAAGAACAAAGCAAGAAAACAAGTTAGTAATTTCGGAGTTACTATTCACCTCTTGAAAGAACTGGAAACACGAGGGCCTTACCATGCTTTTCTGGACTAGGCTCCTGAATAGACGTTGTAGAGCATCTCAATACCTTTCCAACAAGATAAAGAACACATGATTCCATTGAGAAACGAGGGAGTTATGGCTATTTGAAAATCGGTGCAGAAACTGCCAAGATCATGGCAGTTTGGATTCTTCAACTTGGGGAGGATATTTGACTGGGCTAAACACCTTGGATTGCCATGAAATTTTGAACGAGTGTTATACATGGAGCGGCGAAGCTATGGCTAAAAGTTGGTGATTTTAGGATGGATAGAAATGGAGATATGAATTTTTCTCTCTTCCTTGTCCCAGCTGAGCCGAAAATGGGGGTGTTCTTCCTCTTCTCTTTTTCTTTTCTTTATCTTGGTTAATCAATTAGAAATGCTGATTTTTATGTCAAAAGTGGTGAGTCATCACCCTTGGTTGCTTCTCCTTCCGACACATGTCACACATGCACTGGCCCAGATAAAGTAGTTTTACTGGTTCGTTTGATTTCGTAGAACGCTCGCAAGGTTTCTCGAGGGTTCTATCGAGGTATTTTACCGAAATCGTTCTCGATACTTCTAATTCATTTATCAAATCCATATCCATATAATTAATAATTTAAATCCTTAAATATCCTCAAATAATAATTATTTAGTCCGTTTTTGGTGAAATTTCGGAGAAAACGAAAAATGCTATTTTTTTCTGATTCTGACAGCTTCTGCATTCTTTTATTTCCATCGTAGATCACTAACGCGACTTTGAAAGTTTATTATATCGTCCCGCATATAGGGTGGTCTGAAAAACTTTTAAATGAAGAGTTACTATTCATCAGTGTTTTTTCTATAATCCTTTGGATCAAAATCCGTTCCAATATTCCTGATCTATTTTCTCTTTACTCTTTGCACTTAGAAAACGTTCTAGTGATTTCTCGGGCGTACGCTATCTTGTTTACGGAGTTGTCGGATGTATTCCCGATATTGATTTGGATGACATAAAAATACTTTCCTTCCCTGGAGTATTGTATTCTTATCTTCCAGATTGATTGTTCTTATTTATATGTTCAGTCCATTCTTACTATTCTCAAAATGTTCGAAAACCGAAATTCATATTCATTTCATAACTTGATTCTCAAAGTCATTGCCACTATCCATATTTACATCAACATATAACAAAAGTTTTAATTCTACCCAAAATCTGGGGTCTTACATCAGCTGCCACTTTGCCGCCATGTCAGCAACTCACCCAGCAGTCCAGGTGTCGCCACATCAGCTGCCACCTGGTGCCACGTCACAGTCCAGTCAGCTCGTCATGTGTAACCAGCGACACGTCAGCTGCTTGAATGGCTGCTATTACAAAAATATTATGGAAATATAGGAGGGCAAGGAGTTGAACCCCTGACCTTTTCTCATACAAGACTCCTATGTGCACTCCTCCACCACTTGAGCTAGATTGCTGTTGTGTTAGAATTGGGCTCACTTACTTATAAAGCTACTGATGGAGCAGTTGGAGGAAGCTTCACCACTTCTTCTCGCCAGACAATTCATGCAAGACACTAGGGGAGTATTTTTAACCCTTCTTTGTATATATTTTTTTTTATTCTTTTTGTATTTTATTTAGGATATTATTATTATTATTATTATTATTCTTATTATTATTCATTGAGGACAATGAACCACTTAAGTGTGGGGATGGGTTCTTGATAATAATATATTTTAAAAAAACCAAAAAAATTATATATCATAAAATCAAAAAAAAAAAATTGAAAAATCAAAAACCTTTTTGTATATAATTACCTTGTCTCAAAAGCATGTTAGCATGGATAAGTACACATTGTGTGGATTTATTTCGCATGATTAATTCTGAGTGTCATATTCATGGAAAAATCATTTGATGCTTGATAATTCTTTGTGTGTGCTTGCGAAAATTTGAAAACATGAGATGCTTCTTAGTCAATTTTAGTGAGTAAAGCATGTTTTCACCCTGTGAGAATTTGAGCTTAATTTATGATTGATATATTTTATATCAATCCATTCTTTTGTTGTGTGTTGTTCATAATGATTCATGTTGCTCTAGAACTTGTTTTAAACCGTGTTGAGACTACATGGTATGTGTATGCATGAAAATGATAAAGGCACTAGGATTGAGCTCATTTACCTAAACAGTAACCATGAAAAATATCCTTAGTGAACCCCCTTGAGCTTATATCTGTTTCTTTCGTATATCACCAATCTAAAATTCTTGAGCCTACTTATTCGGTCATGTCTTGATTTATTGGTAGAGCATATTGATTCGACTTCAGGGTTGGTGAATATTAAGTGTGGGGATTTCTTTTGTTAAAGGGTTACATTTTGGTGGGAAAGTTGTAAAAAAAAAATTTGAATGTTATCAAGTACTCCTTTGAGATCAATGGGTGGCAAATGCAATGTCATATGAAAGGGACGATCCATGAACATGTGCTGGTATTAAGTGCATGGGCTAGAAATTAAGGAGAAAAATACTTCTTATTTTCTTGGTGACTTTTCACTGCCCTTGGTTACTGGAGAATGACTTGACTTTGAAAAAAAAATCGTGATCAAGAAGAAGTAGAGTTTGTGTTCATTGGTTTGTACAATGTGAAAAGAGGGGAAGTGCATGGTAATATGTGCTTAGTGTTTAATGCTTGTGAAAGCCTGACCAGTTTTTACATGATTTATTTTCCATGTTGGGTGCTTTAAGTAAAAGTGAACATTATGCGCTACTGGTTTATCAAGTTTAGCCACTTGTTAGCCTAATTCTTTGATATCCTACCTGTGCCAAAGCCCAATTACAACCTTTAACAAAGACCTTTTGATTCATGTATGCATGTATACGAGGTAGTGGAGATTTGGTGGACAACCAAGCATATGGTAGCACATGAGTACATTGATTGAACTTGAGCGATACACTTATACCTATACACTTGTGTGAATTGAGAGCAATGTGAGATATTTATTCATAGCATGCTTACTTCTGAATGGGACTTTGATGTCAATTTCATGATATTTTTGTCTATCAAGACATTATGTGCATACTTGGATTATCTTGTGTTAATGATGCGTAAAGTGAGAGTACTTGTACTTTCAGACACTTTCAGGTTGTTATATGATTGAGGTTTACAATGTGTGGAGTACTATGATATGTTGCATGCTTGAGAGACTTGGTGATTGAAAATATTTGATTTTGTGGGTATATCTTCTATAAACCCTCACGAGACAAAACTCGTCCTACTAGGGCTGCCTAGGGGTTTAAAGGCTTGTTGCATATGCTCAATGCAATCGTGTCATCTACGAAAGTGATGTTAATAATTTAGGATGTAGATTTTATTTTCTTTCTTTGCCCGAGGACGTGCAAATTGCTAAGTGTGGGGATATTTGATAGAGTATATATTTATATATATTTTATATGATTTTATTCCTCATATTTATTATATTTTGCATTTAATTGGACTTTTATTAAATAAATTCTGATGTTTTATTGTAGGAAGCAAGGAATCCTAAACTTGGAAGGATTGGAGAATAAAGAGCTTAATTTGGAGATTTATTAGAAGGAAATTCGGATTTGTTGGGCTGTATGCAAGTACATCACTGTTTGGGCCATATCTGGAGTTCCAGAAGTCAGAATTGGACGATTTAACAGCCCACGCGAAGATAACATAATTCTCTTTCATTTTTAAGTGGCACAGATATCAAATTACAACTGGAACGGGCCAGAATTACTGAGGAACAGTCAGTTACGAATTTCCTTGGAAAAGCAGAATCAGTTTAGGAAATATTTGTATTTTCCTCAAAGTATTAAAATACTTTTATTAGATACATATACCAGATACAATTAGGTATTAGATACATCTGAGAGAGAGAAAAAGAGAGGCTGCGCTCAAGAGGGAAGAAGTTTTGGGGATTGCTGCGATTAAAGATTTCATCTTTTCTCCTTACTTTTTCATCATGTTTACATACTCTTGCGTATTGGTTTCTTTTGAGATGATGAACTAATTTTCTCTCTAGGCCTTTAATGGATTCTTTTGTTAATACATAAGTTGTATTCTTTAATTCTTTGTTCTTGTGGTCATATTGATTGTTTGTATTGGTTTGCGTTTAATGCTTCTCAAAGATTGATCACCCTTGAGATTGAATCAGTAATTTAGGTGGACTTGGAAAAGAAACCCTAAGTTAAGACCCAACCAATATAACCTAGGATTAATATTTATATTAATTTGTGGTTAGGATAGGAATATACCTAAACACCCTAGGTAGTCCAATTAAGGTGAAACTTAGTGCTGTTTATGGATTTAAATTCTACATAGGAATATGGGAGTTAATTCATAAATTAGAGTCACTTGAGATTCGGAAGGTCCTTGTGCGTACTTAATAGCCTTAGACTAGCAATTAGACCACGAGAATAGAGGTTAAAGAAGAAGCTTGTTAAAGGACATTAGATGAAGTTAAGGCCTAGTTTTCATTCTCTTGAAATTTATTATTCGATATTGTGTTAGCTTAATTGTTAGTGGTAATTTAATAAAAACTTTACTTGATTTTTATCAGACTTGAATTGAAAGAAAGATAGTAAGTGGTATTTAACAGCTTATTTGTAGTCCTCGTGGGAACGAACTTATTTACTACTTGTTGCGATACATGCTCTTGCGTTAAGGTTGTAAAACCGACAACACACTTAAATACTTACTGATCTTTCAGGGGTATTTTCGTCCTTTCTTGTTCGATAGATTTAAAATGTACTGTCGATGGTTTTATTTGAGGGGTGAAAAGGTCAATTTTTCTTCGATAGTTTTTTGAAAAACTATCGAAGTATTTAAAATAAGAATGCAAACGGACCTTTTCAATTGTAAAGCATAATGTAACATAAGATGTAAAAGAGATAACTACAACTCAATAAAGGACAAGACAGACAATAATATTAACAGAAGCACAGGAATCCAGAATCAAAGAAGAAAAGGTAAACTCAAAAAATCAAAATACGTTATGTATTCTTGAAGTCCGTAAACAGGTCACGGAAAGAAGTTCATGAAAATGTTCAAGCCTCAGTGATAGCAAAAGAAACAAGACTTTCAAGACGACAGAAGTATGTGGATGATTTAGGGTTAAGTACCACGGGATTCCAGTGATTTAATCGAAGCAACCAGAACGACAAAGGACGTATCAGTAGCATTGAATTGAAGACATAAAAGAAGAATTGATCAAGTGTTATTCATCTGTGAACCAGACCAGTTGCACTAGGTGACGGCACTAAGAAGATCAAGTTGTTTTATCGTCTCGGAAGAAATTGATACAGTCTAAAACTAAAACACCCAGGAGTAATTACTAAAGGACAAAAGTAAAGAAAATGAATTCGATAGTTTTTCATTTGTGAAAACTATCGAATGAGTTTAAAAGTAATTATTTGAAAACCACTTTTACTTTATTTGGTATTCGATAGTTTTGTTTTAAAAACTATCGAATGGTAAATAAAGTAATTCCATTCGATGGTTTTCAAATTGGAGCAGGTGAAAAGTTTGGTTTGTCTGACAGGTTGATGAAGATCCAACGGCCAAGATTGTTTGTTCAACTTTGGTTCGATGGTTTTTCAAATGAAGACTACAATTAATACAGAGAGAAGATAGTGTCTTCTTCAGTCGAAGTTATTTACACAGAAGCAATAACTGAGAGAGAGCTTGAGCCAGAGAGAAAATACAGAGAAATTAATTCTGCTTGAAATCTATCAAAGTTTTGATTGTGTATAACTTAGAACTCATTGAAGCTAATCTACGGATTAGAAATTGTAGCACCCCTCGAGGTTTATATTTATAAAAAGATATATTCCCCGAAACTTGATTTGGTTTGGTGTGTTTGATTTCGTTATAGAACTGAAAGATTAATCCGCGAACGAAATTGAATTATTTGTGAGTATCGTATTCAACCCCCCTTCTACGATACTTTGGACCTAACAATTGGTATCAGAGCTACTTGATTGATATACAAATCAGATCCGGTGAATGAGACCAAAATCAAACCTAGCGTGAAAATTCGAAGCAAATTTTTTAACTTTCAAAATTTTTCATTTAATTGGAATTTCTTGAATTTTAAACAATTTGAAATTTTCAGAAACCATGAGTGCTCCAAAGACAACCGCTGGTATTAAAGTTCCCCCGTTTACTAGAGATGATTTCGGTTTGTGGAAGATGAAGATGCTGTTATTTATCAAGGCATCTAATCCGTTGTATATTGGCATATTAGAGAACGGACCGTTTGTACCAATGAAACCAGTTAGTGAATCTACAGCTCCTGATGGTAGCAGGGTTCCTCAAGGCACCCAACCTAAGGATATTACTGAATATACAGATTCTGACAAAGAACTGATTCGATTGGACACCGGTTTAATGTTGATATTGGCGGACTCCGTAGACAAGGAAATGAGCTATCAGTTGATGAACTGTACAAGCGGGAAACATATGTGGGATACCATTAACTTGATAATGGAAGGAACTGAAGACGTGCAGGAAAACAGATTGGACATCCTGACTTCTCAATACGAAGCGTTTAGGTCACTGCCAGGAGAAAGTATAACTCAGGTCTTTGAGAAATATACTAAGCTTCTCAATGAACTGGCAATGAAAGGAAAGACCTATCCACTGAGAGAATCAAACAGGAAGTTCATGATGACGCTGCCCCATCATGTAGAACACAAGTCATCATCCATTAGGGAAAGAATTGACTTCACAAAGATGTCATTACAGATGATCTATGGCAAGTTGAAGACCTATGAGATGGAACAGGAACAAAGGGTGATAATCTACGGATCAGGGACAGTGGAGAACAAGCACAATGCACTTGTGAGATCAGCAGCACTTGTAGTGGATGAACCAATAACTTCTGAGATTCAGGTTCAAACCCCTAGAGCTGGAAAGGAGGTGATAATAGAATCAGAAATGGATTCTGTGAATCTGGGTGTTGATGAAAGTGATTACTACACCCTAGAAGAGCTTGAGCAAATGGAAGACAAAACCATGGCGTACTTAGCTGCAAAGTTTAGTCACATTCGTTTCAAGAGAAACCCTAAGTACAAGTTCAAGGGTTCAACCAACAGATTCCAGAAGAGCAATTATACACCTAGTACAGGCTTTAAGGGAGGCTACAAGACTGGCATGATTGATAGAAGCAAATCAAGATGCTACAACTGCAATGAGTTAGGGCATTTCGCCACTGAATGCCGGAAGCCTCGTCAAGCGAGAGACATGAAAGATGTCTATGGAAAGAAGGATTCTTATGATGAGTTGAAGAAAGAGAATGCCAAGCTTAAACAGCAATTGGAAGCATTCTCTGGAAAGCAGAAAGGGAAAGCTTATATAGCAGAGGGAAAGCACTGGGATGATACTGATTCGGATGAAGAGGAGGAATATGTAAATGTTGCTCTAATGGCTGACTCTTCAGAGGAATCACCACAATCATCTCAGGTACCTATCTTAACTACAACTGATATGTCTAATTCTGAGTACAAGAAAACTGTACAAGATCTTAGTGTAGAATTGTTTAATGTACACACAAGCATGCTAGCATCAGAAATGGAAAATGCTAAACTAGTTCTTAAGATTAAAAAGTTAGAATCTAAAAATGAAGAACTAGAGCTTGTAGCTGTAACATTAGAAGATCTTAAGCAAAAGAATGCGTACTTAGAGAACAAGGTCAAGTGTAATGATGAGATAGAGACTATCCTCAGGAAGCAGATTTCAGATCTAGATTTGAAGCTGAATGCTTTTAAGAATTCCGTTCTAGTGGCTAAGGAAATCATTGATACTCAGGCCATAGAGAATAAAACTGCTATAGGATTTCTAATTTTTAATGTTTAAAATATAAATAATTGAGAAAATATATGAAAAGAACATAGGACTTTTATATTTTATTTTATTTTGTATAAACTTGCATTTTTTGTAAGTATTATCTTCTCTATAAATTAGAAGGTAAAACTTTAAAAAAATGATTTCTAACATATATGTAAAACATATATATAAATTAAACATGGATTTTTTTACAAAAAATTATGAGAACATAATTTGTAATAATTTTTTTTAAGGAAAAAGATGATTCGAGATGAACCGGTTATCTGAGCCGTCTTCTCATTTATATAATATAATAATTATATAATAATTTATTGGTTAATTGATTTGTATTTTATTTTCAAATTTTAAAAATTTGACTAAAATACAAAAGTTAGGAGAATATTAAAATAATATATTTAGTTTCCTATGTTAGCAGGTATATTCATAAATAAAAAAACTTAGGAGAATGTTAAAATTGTATATTTAGTTCCTCCATTAGTAAATATTCTAACGGCAAGAATATTAAAATTATATATATAGTTTCTTCCATTAGTAAAGATTTAAAAAAACAATTAAGATATTTTTCAATAAAAAATTTAGGAGAATATTAAAATTGTGTATTTAGTTTCCTCATTAGTAAAGATTTTAAAGGAAAGAAGATTAAAATTGTATATTTAGTTTCTTCCATTAGTAAAGATTTTAAAGGCAATTGAGATATTTTCGAATCTTTAATATTAATAATTCAAAAATTTAAGAAAATTAGAAGAATATGTTATGCTCAAGGCATGTCTGAATACCACTATTAACAAGTCTACACATTGTGACTAAGTCACTCTACATGACCTAGTGAAGTTTATCACTGGGATATATAGTATAGGTCTCCATTGTACTTGTCTTGTTTTCATGTACTTAGCTTTATTCTGTATGCTCAAAGTTATAATGAGCTTAGTAAGTTTCTTGCATCTAGAATGTACATAGGCCATGAAATAATTATCCTGGAAGAAGTTCAATTTGTTCATGCAGCAGGATTGGAGTGAATAAGGCCTTGAAGAAATAAGTTGCAGAAATTTGTCTAAGTCCCTATATCGTGAAGTCAGAATGAGCTATGTCGTGAAGTCCAAAATATCCATGTCGTGAAGTACTGAGATCGCATAGTCGAAAATGAACTATGTCGTGAAGTCTTCAATGCGCATATCGTGAAGTGTTGAGATCGTAAAGTAAGAATGTACTAGATCGTGAAGTCCTAAAAAAGGCTATATCGTTAAGTCTTCAAAGGCTATATCGTGAAGTCTGAAATAAGCTATATCGCATACTCCTGAAATAATCATATAGCAAAGTTCTCATATAGCAAAGTCAAGATTGCTCTATGTCGACAAGTCAAAGAATCAGGAATATGTTGGAGTTCACGATGTCAACACTTAGCCGTTTATAACAAGACAAATTAAGGTACAGAACCTAAATTCAAAGGAGAAAAATACTGAAGCATCTGTTACGGTAAGGTGGTCCAAAGACAGATGGCAAATCTACATCAAAACTTGGAGAGAAAGATTAGAGACAAGCAGCTACATAAACGGGAATGGACTATGTTAGGCCGAATACACAATATATAATCAATATAAGTATGATAATAACAATTGAGAACACTGTTTCTGAATCAACAACTGAATTATATATATAATTCTTCTCTCAGTGATGTTAAAGAATCACAGAGAGCTGCTAGGTTACAAGAATAATGTATTCAGTATTCGCATCCCTTTTAGGGTTAACCTATCTGTGTTTATATAGTACACAGCTACATAGAATCAATCTCTAATTGATATTCCTATAAATTAGCTATACAATTTATATCAAATTAGGATTGCTTCTGTCTTCTGTTCCGTTTCCTTAAGTGTCAATATATCTTGCTTCTTTCCATCTTCAAGATATATTGCTTCTAGAATCTTTATATCAGCACCGACAGCTAAAGTAAACTTTTCTCCCCGTCAGACTTTAATAAACTCTGACTGGCTTCCAGTAAACTCTGATGAGTACCTGGTACTTACACTGATAAAACAATCATTAGCAATTATATCTAACAATCTCCCCCAACTTGTGCATAATAAAGATGTACAAGTTAATAGATAATTGATGATGTCAAAACATATAACAAATGCAGTGTTTAAATATAATCAGAGTTTAACTTTAACTTAGAACAGAAAACTTTAAAAACTTACAGTCAGACTTTACTTAATCTCTTCAATGTCAGGCACTGTTCTGAGATAATCAATGAGTAGTCTTCTTTCAGCCTTTTCTAGCTCATCTACCATGATTTTCTTCAATTCCTTCAATTCTTGATCACTCTCTCCAGTCTAATAGATAGCAGCTCTCAGAGAATAGATGCTATTTCTCCTCATCTCATTCCCTAGCCTGATAAAATAAGACTTGTCTGACTCCAAGTTAAATTCCAACACTTTAATTCTAAGTGCTGTATTGAATTTAGCACTGTTCCTTTTCATCTCTACAAGCTTTCCCTGAGCATCTCTGTACTTAGGAACATAAGCACTTGAAATTCTGGCTCCACACAAGACTTTAGACTTCATCATTCTCTCTCTTAAAACTTGAGCAGTATTGTGAGTACTTTGATTTTTCACTCTTAGCAGATATAAAACATACTCCAGCTCTTCCCATAGTTTTAGATGAATATCAGCTTCTCCAACTCTATAAACTCTTCCATCAGCCATAAAATATAACAGAAACTCCTTTTTGATTCCTCTGTGATAAATCATCTGAACAGACTCTAATTTGTCAAGGTTTTCTTGAGTTACCCCAACACCAGATTCTGCCAGTGATGTATGATCTAAAGGACTGTTATTCACTCTTTTCTCTCTATGTGAACCCAAGCCAGATCTATCATAAGATTCTTTTCCCATTACAGTTCTGCTTTGTAAAATGTTCACATTTCCTGGCTTCAGAGTTTCATCTTTAGATGATCTTCGAAAAGTACCTTGGAGTTGTGGAGATATTAATTGAGTTTGTACAACTTGAGCAGTGTCAGAGGTTGTCACAACTTTAACAGAATCATCAACTTGAGCAACGTCAGTGGTTGATTTATTAGATCTTGATTCAACATGAGCCATGTCAGAGGTTGAATAAGCTTTCTTTGATAACTCAGGCTCTTCAATCAATTTGCCTTTTCCTTTGTCAGTGTTTGCAATCACAGGCCTCCTTGTGTATTGTATACTCTGTTGAGTATTTTCTTTGATAGAAATTCCAATTTCTTTCTTTCTAGGAGCCTTTACTGATTTCTTCTTATAAGTACCAGCTTCAATCTTTTTCTGGTGTTCTTTAGCAAGAAGCTTCATCTCAGCATCTATATCTTCAACTGTGGCTTCACCACCATGTTCTTCCATGAAAATATTAACAGCAATCTCTTCATCAGTGGTTGGATTTGATGAAATCACTAGACTTTTAAGTCTTGAAGAAGATTGACTACCAGAGTTTAACCTTTCAGAGTTTGTCTGTCTAGCAGAGTTTGACCTAAGTCGCCCTTGCTCTTGAGAAGACTTTGACCTTTTCTCTGTTTCCCTGCTTCCACCATCATTTGAATCATCCCTCAGTCTCAAAGTTGGAGTCCTTCTGCATTTGTCTTTAGGTATCTTCTCCCCCTTTTTGACATCATCAGGAATAAAAACTGATGTCAGCAACTCAAGTGATGCAGCAATAGAGTCAATCTTAGTAGATATGTCAGCTTGACTGTTCTCAACCCTTGTTAGCCTCTGCTTAATCTCTTCTTGATCCTTTACCATAGATGTAAATTGAGCTCTATCTTTCTTTAGTGCTAACTCCTTAAGAGCAATATCATTACTCAATCCAAGAACAACCTTGTGAGTCTCATCAAAGCGGTTGTGCAATGATTTAACTTGAACAATGGTCGCCTTAAAATGTGATAATAACTCAGGATTAGTAATCTCTGTAGTAGTCTTATGTACAAAATCAGCAGCCCTTTGAGTAGAGAAAATGCAGTCTGCTCCTGACCAATTAGCATAATGCATTTCCCTGAAATGATCTTCAGTGGCATTGTGATTTGCTTTGATAGACTCTGCTGTAGGATCTCTTAGAAAAGGCATAGACTCATCAGAGTCTGAAAGTGCAGCATTCATCCCAGAGTTTGCATGAAGAGAATGTTCAGAATTTTGATTATCATCTGCATCAACATTGTCTTGGATAGGCTCTGCAGCTTCTTCAAATGCATTCTCTGCAGTAGCTTCAGTATTTATCTGTGCAGCTTCTTCAAGAACTTGCTCTGCAACAGCTTCAACATTCTCAGAGTTTACATTTGCAAAAACCTCTGTTTCTTCAGGAACAGTCTTAACCATATCCTCTGCTGTATCTGCATTTATCACCTCTACAGCAGCTTCAATTACCTGATCAACCTCCTCACCCATTTCAGGAATTGAATTATTGACAGAGAGAATCTCTGTATGAGTTGCAAGAGACTCATCTAGAATTTGGGTGGGTTGATCAGCTGCCACATCCTCAGTATCACAAACACTGATACTAGGATGTGCTTCAAGTTTTTTTTCAATATCAACAAAGAAAGTTTCTTCCAAAGGCATCTCAGCCATATCATCAGTATTTGCAAGAGCAACATCAAAGACATCTTCAGGAACTGCTTCAGGAGCTTCAACATTTGTAGCATCAACATTTTCAACATTTTCAGCTTCAATATTTGGATCAGAAACATCCAACTCCTCAAAAAGATAATCAACCACCAACTTTCTTCTTTTCTGATGTGAAATCTCATTGTCAGCAAAAGATGGCCTATTTGCCCTTCTTTTCTTCCTTGAAGTTCCAGCAGATGTTGACACCCCAATATCAACTGATGATTTAGAAATCCTAGCTGGCTTAGAACCCATATGCTTAGTTCTACCACTAGATTTTGGTTTATTAGGAAGAACAATATCTAGAGGTTCAGGCTGTGGTTCAGATTGTGGTTGTGGTTGAGTTTCAGATTGTGTTTGGGTAGAATTGATCACAAACTGTTGAACCACCTCAGGTAATAAGAAATCACCTAGATTACCCTTCTTGACATCCTTGTAATAAGATCAGAGAATACTCTTTTGTGCAGTTTAAAACAAGGAATAATATCATTATCAATAATATCTACCCCATTAATACAAACAGAAAATAAAATCTGACAAAAACGAGCAAAGTAAACTACCCTTCTGTTTTCAGTCATTTTCTCACCTAAATTAGTTAAAACTAATCTAGCAAAATCAAAATATAATAACCCGAATTTTTGGAAAAATTTAAAACTTTTCTTATTATGATTAAGTGCATCAGTGAATAGTGAATTTGGTAGATGAATAGTGATTTTGAGGGTTAAGAAAATTTTTCATACCACCTATGTACGAGACGTAGTGTGGACATTCCGAAGTCATATTAGTGATCTACGGAGTAAATAAGTGAATGCAAAGACGATCGGAATTCAGAAATTCCAAATTTTATTTTGGTGTAATATTCGACCGGGCAGCGAATTATATATTATTATATTCAAGAAATGAGATATAAAAATTGAGGATTTGAGGATTTAATATTTTGGGATTTTATTAATTTATTAAAGTCGATCTAAGGATTCGATTGATGAAGTGAATAGTTACTATTCACTGCGAGAATCGCGTAAAGTTTTACTCGCTCTTTTTGGAAAATATTTCGAATCATTTCAAGAGGAACAAGGCAACATTTACAGGATTAAATATAGACATGGAAGTAACATGTTACAAGATTAACTCGAGGGATGCAACATTTGGATCATCCATGTGAAAAGAAACGAATCAGTAAAGCAAACCAGTAAAGCTACTTTATCTCAACCAGTGCATGTTTGACAAGTGTCGCAAGAAGAAGACATCAAGGTGATGACTCACCACTTTCTAATACAAAACTATCAGCATTCTTATCATTATTAATCAAAACAAAGAAAAAGAAAAGAAGAAAAGCAAGAGAAAAGTTCTCTCTCTCATTTTCCAGATTTCTGCCCAGCAAGACCAAGCAGTGAAGAAAAATTCGTAACTTAATATCTACTCATGATAAAATCACCAAATTTTAACCACATCTTCTCCCCGCCATGGGCAACATTCGTTCAAACTTTCATGGCCAACAAAGGAGTGTAGCCTAGTCAAATCGCTTCCCCAAGTCGGAGAACAGAAACTGTCCTGTCTTTTCCAGTTTCGACCCCTCACCGTAGAAAGCCAATAAGTCGAGCTTCAAGCATCCCCTGGTGATGAGATAGGACTCAAAAGAAAGCCCTTGAAGAGTAGAAGGTATGGTAAAAAGTTGAGAACCAAACTCTTGTTTTTCGATTTTATATGGAGTTTACAAAGTGATGATGAATAGTAACTTTTCATGATTCTTGATTTTGTATCTTAAGGATTAAGCTTTGTAAGGAGTATATAAGGCTTGTTGAGTGGTTGTGGCCACTGGTTAGTGTTGGTAGAGCATCAAGGAAGGTATACCACTCATCCACTCTTTGATTTATGTTGAGATTTAAGTGAAGCTTCTAGTAATGTTTAAGAATAAGCATGATTATGGAATTTGGAGTATGTATGGTTAATTCTTGATGGATACTTGTTGTTGGTTGATGTTGGTGATATGTTCTTGAAGTATATAAACTGATTATGTTGTAAAGATGGTTGTGTTGTTGAATTTATTTGGTTTTAAGAGGTTTTGACATAACAAAAACCGGGAAACGTTACGATTATAGCCGTCGTAATGCCCATTTGATTTAAGGCTGTTTTGAGCAAGAATTTCGAACTGGTCTTGGAATATTTTTGAACAACACTGACCATGAACATGTAGGTCCTGTTTTAAGGGTTGTTTTGGTATAAAGATCATGTCTATACGAATTACGGTTTAAGAGAAAAGTGAGTTTTAGTAAACGCCGTTCGGAGGAACAACCCATCTCTGGTCAGTCACTTTGAGGCTATATTTGGACCACTTAGAAGCCATATTAAAATGTGAAACTTTGAGGAATAATGTTAGAGACAGTTAGGAAGGATCACGAAAAAGATTCGGATTAAAAAGATTATTTTTCGATTTTATAAAAATGTTTTAGTCGAGGTCGCGCAAGTGAAAACCACCAAGAACATGCCTTAGAAACCAATGTTGTAAATGGTTAAGTATAACTTGTATTCGAGGATCGATTTCGGACTAAACCTACGACTTAAGTAATTTTCGACTAAACGTGGACCTAGTATGAGCCTATAACGAGCTAGTAATTCCTTGGTTGTGTTTCGCTTACGTGTTTAAGCATTGAGTACAAGTGGATTATCCAGGGGATTAATCGTGCGTTTTCTTTGACTTTGTCTAGATTGTCCGGCATCGTCGCGAACCCCTATCACTTCTCGAGCATCAGGCAAGTTTTTCTAAACCCATACTTTGAAGTATTAGTTATATAATACGGCTTTTGCCATGTATAGTGTTGTATAGTTTTGAGATAAATGATTATATCGTGTTAAATAGAATCTGACCTTTTGGATATTATACGAGCTTTGAGATAATGTACTTATGAACCGGTATACCTTGTAGCTCTATATATAAGAGCATGTTTATTGTTTCGACTCTAGACCGGGAGTCGATATTTTCGTTATATAGATAGTCGTGGAAACCCGGAGGGATTCCAGCGGCAGAGTACTATTCATCTTGAGGAATATTATTATTAAACATTATTTATGTTCCGGAAAGTATTTATTACTTGGAAATGATTTGATAATGGGCTTCTAAGCTAGATATGGGATATCAGCTATAAGCCAGGATTTTATATTTGCCCTAGGATAAGGGCGTGTGATTTTCTTGAAAGATCAGAAGTGATTATATTTTGTATATGATAAAGGTTATTTTCCGATAAAGATATCGGGTACTGTTATTCGAGGATTAATTATTGACTTAAAGATTATTAGTGTGAATATTCATTTAAGGATTATTTATTTAATGAATATTACTTTTGAATATTTATTTGAGATTTAATTATTTAATGAATATTATTTCGAATATTCAAATGAGATTTATTAATTAAAGAATATTATTTCAGATATTCATTTGAGGTTTACTTAATCGAAGAATATTATTGGGAATATTATCTGAGGATTATTTAATGAAGATTATTTTTGAATATTCATTTGAAGATTGATTATTTATTTAATGAATATTATTGTAAATATTCATTTGAGGATTATTTATTTAATGAATATTATTTTCAAATATTCATTTGAGGATTACTTACTTAATGAATATTATTTTCAAATATTCATTTAAGATTTACTTAGTTAACAAAAATTATTAAGTATTTTTAAATCAAAAAGGAGGTTCCCAAAACAATGTTTTTCCATTTAAATCCGTCTTTTAAAGGGGATTTAAATGCTCGCTCAACTATCAAAAATATGGGAAACCTGATTTAAGTGACTACTACTCTTTTTAAACTCTCAATTCAAAAACTGTCAAAGGACAGATATTTTTCGGAACAATGTAATTGCTGCAAGTCAAATATTGTGTTACCACCTCAACAATCGAGGGGTAAATTCATGGAACAAGTCGATATCCATTAACAGACATCAGCCTGGGAAATATGAGTGAATTTCCTTTCCAACCAGATACGACTACTTTGTGGAGTTGTATACTTGGGGAAAAAGGGAAAAGAACTTTATGTTTCAGTGTTATGGATTTTCTTGAACTCGGAGAATATGTAAGGGACTGAGTGGCGCCTGTCCCCTAAGGGAATTACGCGTAGACCGACAGTCTATGAACGGGTCTGTTTTTCCCTTAGATTATCAGTATGTGCCCGACCGTAGGGTAAGAGGAGGGAATTACGCGTAGACCGACGGTCTATGAACGGGTCTGTTTTTCCCACCCAGAGAAGAGTATCAGACCGGCAGTCTATGAACGGGTCTGCTCTTCCCCCTACAACCGAAGGCGGGGAGGTAGATCAGTTAGCGTCTGTTCTATTTTCCCTTCTACGTAGAAAAACAGCAGTGGGGATTTGCCTTACGACTGATCATCGTAGAGGTATCCCTGTCGCCCAGAATCTCCATCTACAGTTCACTATTCATGAAAGAGCACATTTTGTGCAAGTTTTCAGAGAAAGAGAAATCATTCCAGTTACTCAGTTTTATGCAAGTTTTCAGAAAAGAAAGTTACTCCAGTCATTCAGTTCTATGCAAGTTTTCAGAAAGAGAAAGTTTACTCAAGAGTATTCCAGTTTATTTCAGTATATGAGTTATCTTGTTATTTCATCTTTTATACTATACTAGAACTTTGTTTATAGTATAAATATTGAAAGTTGCAGAGTATTATGAAATGATATTTGAAATACCACAATGGTACTATTTTTGGAATACATTCCGATAAGGAAATAATTTCAGTATCGAGATATTTTGACAAATTACTGTCTTATACCCGCATTATTTCTGGGTTGTATTAAAAGGCAGCATTATGCCATACTTTCATTACCTTGCTGAGCTATCGCTCACTCTTGCTATTATATTATATATATTATATAGCAGCGAAGCAGGATGCCTATGGGACGGCACATACCTCGCAAGGCGTTCCCATAAACAGTTTCTAGCAGTGATCCCGGGAGTAGTACGAACCAATCGAATCAGGCTACGACTTTGGTATTCAACTTATGTATAGACATGAATGGCATTAGAGGATTGTGAGCATCAGAAGGCTAAGCTGGTAATGTAACAATACTTAGAAATTGTATCAGTAACAGATTCAAAAGACATTTGGGTATTGTAATAAAAGTTATTTATTCCGCAGTTGTTGTATTCTGTCGTTTCTGAGACTCTAACCTGTGTGTGTGTGTGTGTGTGTGAGACATATGTTGTGGGGTCATGAGCAGGTGAATTATGAATGGTGTGAGTAATACAGGTAAGGCAAGGAGTACATGGATTGTGACAACCCTAAACCCCTGACCCCGGATTTGGGGCTGTTACACAAAATGAGTACCATAAAGTAAAGAATACCCAATTTGCAGACTATCAGTGGGTATTGCATCCCAGTTGGTGCACTTCTTTCCGAACGTTCTTGTAATGCAATCGAAGAAAAAGCTCCACTCCTTCCTCAAGAACGGTCGCTTCAGTTGACCTATCTTAGCCAAAGACCCACTGTATCCTATCTCCTTCATCATCCTTACCAAATCAGCATCACCAACAGCAATGGTGTAAGCAGTATGCTCACCAAAGCCCATAGCTACACGAACTGTACCAGGAGTAATAAAATACTCTGTTTCTTGAAACTCGAAAATAATGGATGGTGTTCCTGATTCACCACCATCATCATAGACACCAGTCTCCCAGAAGCTTTTAATTTGAAATCCAGAAAGCTTCTCTGGTTCTACAAGAGCACGCCCGATTGGAGATTGGGCAAGAAAATTCTGCATCAGATGAAACGCCTCCGGTGCGTTCTCATTAGCCAATGGAGCAGCATAGTTGTTAGGAACAAATTCAAGATCAGAGGATACAAAGCAGTAGAAGCCATTAGAACGATTTAGAAATAATCAGAGAATGACTTAGAAAATTTTTGAGAGTGTTTGCAGTAAAAGTGTTTGTGAAAATGTGTGAATTGGAATAAGTTGTGAAAAGTTCAAATGAGTTTGTGTATTGGATATTAATACAAAAGAATTAATTAAAAACTGAACAGTTTCTAATCAATACACACAACTGTCTTACTCCGTAAAACGTGTGAGTGAGACACGTGGCACACATGCAATGACTGACAGCAGTAATTGACAGTTTCCAATGCGCATGCGCAGTAAAAACAACAATAATTACCGCCTTTTACACTTTTCAAGACACTCAACCTCTCACCTCTGTTTAATACAAATTAGAACCGTTACCAATCATACTCTTTTATTTTCAAGAATGTTTTCTCAAAATTGTTAACTGTCTGAAACAAATAATTAATTTTAATCATCAGAGATTAAAATAAAATTACCTCAGCGTAGAGTACACATTTCATCAGTGTTTACCAATCCTCCTCCTTTATAAATAAACTCTTTTCACAAACTGGACAGGTGTGAGTATTTTTGTGTGTGAATAGCAGAGTGTACTGAATATACATATTTAGATCATCTCAAAGTGCATAAAATCCACAAAATAAATCAGTAAAAACTGGTTGCCCAAACTATCATATAAAATAAAATCTGATTTTTATATCTAAACTCTGTATTCTGATATCCTTTCATTTGGATATATCTTTTATTTTCACCCCCTTTATAATTTTTTTTTTTCCAGTAATCAGTGGTTGGCACTAGTCACCAAAAATCAAAGATTTTAGCCCTTATTTCATACAATAAGTTCCTGGATCGTCCTAGGCACAACATGATCTCAAAGGAATTTGTGCACTTTTTGGCATCTTTTGATTTGAGGGTGAAATATTTGCAATTAATTATCAGAGTTTAGACTTTTCATCAGTTAATACAATTAAGTTATGAGAGAAAGTGCAAACAGCTAATACAGACTCAGTGTATAGGATCAATAAACTAAGAGATGCTATAAATATAGAGAAAGTATCATGCTGTGTAAAATTTCTGCACATTTTGTAATTTAGAATTTATAATACTTAGAAGGGTTCATGATTACTTACTAAAAATCATGCTTCATACAAATTTCTTCATCGGTCAATATGTTTCAGACAAAAATCACAATCAGAGTTTGACATCAGAGTTTAACCGACAGAGTATGACTGACAGAGTATAACTAACAGAGTTTACTATCAGATTTTAACATGCTGGTACAAATAACAGTTAACACATGCAAAGAATCATGAGCATAAATCAATCATGTATAGATTTTGAATCTAACCAGTATTTCTAGTCAAAACCAGAAATCATTCCAAGTTCATTTACCAGTCTTGTAAAGGTAGCTTCACTCAAAGGTTTGGTGAAGATATCTGCAAGCTGTTGATCTGTAGACACAAAATGAAGCTCAATGTTTCCTTCTTCCACATGTTCCCTGATAAAATGATACCTTATGCTGATGTGCTTGGTCATGGAGTGCTGTACTGGATTACCTGTCATAGCAATAGCACTTTGATTATCACAGTAAATAGGTATTCTAGAGTACCTTAATCCATAGTCCAGCAATTGATTCTTCATCCATAAAATCTGTGCACAACAGCTACCAGCAGCTATATACTCTACTTCTGCTGTGGATGTGGAAATTGATTTCTGTTTCTTGCTGTACCAAGAAACTAATCTGTCACCAAGAAATTGACAGCTTCCACTTGTGCTTTTTCTGTCTATCTTACAGCCTGCAAAATCTGCATCAGAGTAACCAATTAATTTAAACTCTGATTCTCTAGGATACCACAAACCAAGAGTTATGGTTCCTTTGAGATATTTGAAAATCCTCTTCACAGATGTTAGATGTGGCTCTCTGGGGTCTTCTTGAAATCTTGCACAAAGACATGTTGCATACATGATATCAGGTCTGCTTGCAGTGAGATAAAGAAGAGACCCTATCATTCCTCTATAGTTTGTCATATCTACTGAGGCTCCTGTGTCTTTGTCTAGCTTTGTTGCAATTGCCATGGGAGTTGTAGCAGATGAACTATCAAGCATACCAAATTTCTTGAGAAGATTTCTGGTATATTTTGCTTGATTGATAACAATCCCATCATCTGTTTGCTTGACCTGTAAGCCTAGAAAATAACTAAGCTCTCCCATCATACTCATTTGATATCTTGACTGCATAAGCTTGGCAAATTTCTTACAGAGTTTGTCATTAGTAGACCCAAAAATTATGTCATCCACATAGATTTGAACTAACAGCAAATCATCACCAAAATTAAAATAGAACAAGGTTTTGTCAATTGTACCTCTAGTGAACCCACTTTCTAAAAGAAATTGAGCAAGAGTTTCATACCATGCTCTAGGTGCCTGCTTTAGTCCATATAATGCCTTATCAAGCCTGTAGACATAATCTGGATGTTTGGAATCTACAAACCCTGGTGGTTGTTCAACAAACACTTCTTCTTCAAGTTTCCCATTGAGAAAAGCACTTTTCACATCCATCTGAAAAACTTTAAACTTTTTGTGAGCAACATAGGCCAGAAAAATCCTTATTGCCTCCAATCTTGCAACTGGAGCAAAGGTTTCATCATAGTCAATTCCTTCCTGCTGTGAATAGCCTTTTGCCACAAGTCTAGCCTTATTCCTTGTAATCACTCCATCACTGTCTGTTTTGTTTCTAAAAACCCACTTTGTACGAACAATAGATCTGTTCTTTGGTCTTGGTACAAGTGTCCAGACTTCATTCCTCTCAAATTCATTTAACTCCTCTTGCATTGCTGTTATCCAGTTAGCATCTTGAAGAGCTTCTTCCACTTTCTTGGGCTCTGTTTGAGATAAGAATGCATGAAACAGACATTCATTATTTGTAGCACTTCTTGTTCTTACACTAGCTTCTGGATCTCCAATTATCAAGTCAGGTGTATGGGATTGTGTCCACCTTCTTGCTGTTGGTAATTGGCTTCTATTATCATTATTAGATCCTCCCCCTTGATCCATGCTCTCCTGATTTTCTTCTTGACTATTTGCATTCTCTGAGGCTCCCCCTGAATTGGACTGTATTTGAACTTTCAGAGTTTGACTCAGAGTTTCTGTTGGATTCTTCATTTGACTCTCTTTCAGAATTTGAGTCATCGCTTTTAGAAGTTTCTGAAGTTTCTTCACGCTCCCCCTCAACTGGTTCTCTATTTTGTTCTGTCAGAGAAATTCCTTCAGTGTTTACCAGTAGAGGATCAGAGTATGCCTCGTCAGAGTTTGTTGGATTTGCTTCATCAGAGTTTACATCATCAGAGTATAGATCTTCATTTTCAAAGCGAAGTTGATCATGATATTCTTCATCTTCTATTCCAGTTATTTTCTTGTCATCAAATGACACATGTATAGATTCCATGATCACTTTAGTTCTTAGATTGTAGACTCTAAATGCTTTAGTTGATAGTGGGTATCCAACAAAAATTCCTTCATCAGCTTTTAAGTCAAACTTGATCAATTGTTCAGGATGAGTTTTCAACACAAAACACTTGCATCCAAAAATATGAAAATATTTCAAATTTGGCTTCTTATTCTTCACCATCTCATATGGTGTTTTCCCATGCTTGTTGATCAGTGTAGCATTTTGAGTAAAACAAGCTGTTTGAACAGCTTCTTCCCAGAAATAAGTTGGCAATTTTGCTTCATCAAGCATTGTTCTGGCAGCTTCGATTAGGGTTCTGTTCTTTCTTTCAACTACACCGTTTTGCTGTGGAGTTCCAGGTGCAGAAAATTCTTGCTTCACTCCTCTTTCCTTGCAGAAAGCTTCCATTTCAGAATTTCTGAATTCAGTACCATTATCACTTCTTATAACTTTCACTTTGTACTGTGATCCTTTGTCCAATAGCTTCACATGATCCATCAAAGTTAGGGCAGTTTCATCCTTCTTTGCTAAGAAGTATACCCAGGTGTATCTGGTGTACTCATCAACAATGACTAAAGCATATTTCTTTCTGCCCATTGACATTATATTCACTGGACCAAAGAGATCAATATGTAAAAGATGATAAGGATCCACAATTGAAGATTCAGATTTACTCTTGAAAGATGACTTCCTTTGCTTGGCCTTTTGACAAGAATCACACAGACCATCTAAGCTGAGTATTGACTTTGGAAGTCCCCTTACAAGATCTTTTCGAATCAGCTCATTGATGTTGTTCAAGTTTAAGTGAGAGAGCTTCTTATGCCATTTCCAACTCTCTTCACTAGACATTCTTGCTGATAGACACACAGTTTTTCCTTCAGAGTTTGTTACCAAACTTGCTTCATAGATGTTATTGTGCCTGTGTCCAACTAGAACAACTTTCCCTGTAGATTTGCTGATAACTTCACAATGTTCAGTATGAAAATCTACATGGTATCCTCTGTCACAGATTTGACTCACAGAAAGCAGATCATGCTTGAGTCCTGAGACAAGAGCTACATTTGCAATGATGACACTTCCAAGATTGATATTGCCATATCCCAGAGTATGTCCTATGTTGCCATCTCCATAGGAAACTTTTGGGCCAGCTTTTTCCTCAAAATCTGATAGCAGAGCTTTATTTCCAGTCATATGTCCTGAGCATCCACTGTCCAAGATAAGAGTGCTCTCTTTTATGCCCTGCAATCACAAACAATCACTGAGTGTTAGATTTAAGGATCCAGACTTGCTTGGATCCTTTGGCTTTCTTAACATTGTTAGCTTTTGCAGCGGAATCACTATCAACAGAGTTTAAACTAACATTGTCAGACTTTACACTTGCAGAGTTTGCTCTAACCCATTTCAAGTTGGGTTTTAGCTCATAATAGTTGTGATAAATAGCATGATAACTCTTGCAAGTATAAATGGAATGCCAAGTGCTCCCACAGTGTGTGCATAAAGTCTGTGGTCTAACCCTAACATTATCATTCTTTACTCCAGATGTGGAGGGTAAAGAGTTAATATCTTTGTTCTTCTTGCAAAACCTGGCAAGATGGTTAGTACTACCACAACTATGACATGTTTTTCTAGGAGCAGCAGAATTAGGCAGATAATCATTTCCTTTATTAATGCCTACTTTTCCATTCCTATTTTTCTTAAACATTTTCTGTTTGTTGACAGACTTTACTTCTTTGAGCTTATGTTTGAATTGTTTTTCTGTCATCAAACCAACATTAACCTGTTTATCACAGATTTTTACTGGTACTTTAACAGCTTCTAGCTCAATCTTATTCTCTGTTATTGAACCAATATTAACCTGTTTTTCACAAGTTTCAATTTGCTCCATAACAGCTTCTTTTACTACAACAGACTTTAGCTTACTGTATTCCGGAACAAATTGCACAGGTTTAACTTGTGGTTTCACTTTAACTTTATCTTTAAACCTAAGTTCATCTCCCTCACAGTAACCTAAGCCTACAGTATCTGTCTGAAAAACCTGATGTGTGTTTTTTCCAGAATTTGTCCAGGTTTTAATTACTTTCTTCTCTTTTTCCAACTCAGATTCTATTTCCCTATATCTTTTAAGCAACTCCTGTTCAACATAAACAGCATCATCTCTCTCCTTTTGAACTTGTTGCATGTTAACAAGTTTCTCTTCAAGAAATTTATTCCTCTCTTTAAGACCTAGATTCTCAGATTTGATTCTTTCATTTTCTAAAGTCTGATCCCTATAACTAACATGTATGCTTTTAAGATAAATTCTTAATTCAGATATATTATCAGTATCATAAGCATAAGTTGTTAGGGGTACCTTGTTTCCAGATGACTGAGCTTCATCTTTAACAGTTGCCATGAGAGCATAATTGACTCCCTCATCTGAGTCTGAAGTGTCTGCCCAGTCCTTGCCTTTAGTGATGAGTGCTTTCTCAGATTTTCCTTTCTTGCATTCTGGAGCATAATGACCCATCTCTTTACACTTGTAGCACTGGATCTCAGACTTGTCTTTCTTTCCAGACTTGGTATGTTTTCCATCAGACTTTCTGAAATTTCTCTTATCAGAATTTGAATCTTTCCTTGAGAATCTCTTTCCTTTCTTGAAGTTCTTGAATCCCATCTTCTTGAAGGCCTTCACCATTAAAGCAGCCATTCTCATCATCTCTTCTTCATCATCCTCAGAATCAGAAGCTTCATCATCAGTGTTTGAGCCATCATCAGAGTTTGATGACTCACTGTCAGATTTAATGACTAAAGCCTTTCCTTTGGTTTTCTTTCTTGATGATTCCTTCTTGACAGGTTTTTCTTCAACTTTAAGAGCAACAGATTTTGTCTTCTTTCCAGATCTTTTCTTTCTCTGTTCTATTTCAAGTTCATGAGTTTTAAGCAACCCATAGATTTCATCAAGATCTGTATCTGCAAGATCATAATTGTCTCTGATTGTTGTCGCCTTTAAATCCCATCTTTCAGGTAGGGATAGAAGAAACTTGAGATTTGACTCTTCAAGTTCATATTCTTTATCAACCAGGGATAAATCATTCAACAATTTACAAAATCTGTCATATGTATCTGTCAAACTTTCATCAGATCTAGAGTCAAAGTGTTCATACTCCTGTGTTAGAATAGTCTTCCTGTTTTTCTTTATAGCACTTGTTCCTTGACACCTGACTTCCAAAGCATCCCAAATTTCTTTGGCAGTTTTGCAGCCAATCACTCTGTTAGACATGACATTATCTAAGGCACTGTGGAGTAGATGTCTAACCTTTGCATCCTTTGCAATTGATGAGATATCTTCAGGAGTCAAATCTTTCTTCTCTTTTGGAACAGTCTTTTGTTCTTGACCAGTTATAACAGGAGACAATTTAGTTGGCATATGAGGACCATCATTGATTCTATCAAGGTATTCTGGATCTGTGGCTTCCAGAAACATAGTCATCTTCACCTTCCATATTGGATATTCACTTGGTCTGAGAATTGGAACCCTTATAGTCTCATATCGACTCACAGAAGTAGGTTGAACCTTCTGAACATTAGAACCTGCATTAGAACCTTCCTGAGAGTTGTCAGTCATGATTATACTTGTGTTTGGATCGATAAACTGTATATACTAATCAGCCTTGGCTCTGATACCAATTGTTAGGCCGAATACACAATATATAATCAATATAAGTATGATAATAACAATTGAGAACACTGTTTCTGAATCAAAAACTGAATTATATATATAATTCTTCTCTCAGTGATGTTAAAGAATCACAGAGAGCTGCTAGGTTACAAGAATAATGTATTCAGTATTCGCATCCCTTTTAGGGTTAACCTATCTGTGTTTATATAGTACACAGCTACATAGAATCAATCTCTAATTGATATTCCTATAAATTAGCTATACAATTTATATCAAATTAGGATTGCTTCTGTCTTCTGTTCCGTTTCCTTAACTGTCTCAATATATCTTGCTTCTTTCCATCTTCAAGATATATTGCTTCTAGAATCTTTATATCAGCACCGACAGCTAAAGTAAACTTTTCTCCCCGTCAGACTTTAATAAACTCTGACTGGCTTCCAGTAAACTCTGATGAGTACCTGGTACTTAAACACTGATAAAACAATCATTAGCAATTATATATAACAGACTACCAAAAGCAAGTGGTCCTTCCTGACACAGTTAACTTCTTATGGAAGGACAAGTTGGAGTTATAGTTAGGGGTAACTGTGTAAATAGGAGTGTACACCAGTTTGTATAGGATATATATATATATATTGTACACACCCTATAGTTAGCTGCAAGAGAGATATACAAAGTAGATTAAAGTGATTGTGTGTGTCTTGTTTATTTTATTCCGCATTTTCATCAACACAATCTAACACAACTTTTTAGTTTCAAGAAAACGAAAAACATTCAAACTATCCATTCACCACCCTCTGTCTAGTTTCTTAGTGATAATCATATCTAACAAGTGGTATCAGAGCAGGATGTTGATATACAAACAGAAAAAGATCAAGAATGAGTTCACAGAAGCTAAGCAGTATCAAGATTCCTGCCTTTAACAAGGAACACTACAATCTATGGAAGAAAAAGATGTTGTTGTTCATCAAAGCTTCAAACCCCATGTATTTAGACATTTTAAAACATGGTCCCTTCATTCCAATGATTGAGATTACAGAAACAACTGTTGGTACTGAAAAGATACCAATGCATTAGGAGCCTAAAGATCCTTTTAAATACACTGAGCCTGAAAAGGAGAAAATGGCACTAGATGGAAATCTCCAACTCATTATCTATGAATCTATGGACTTCACCATGTATGGCATTGTTGCTCATTGTAGTAGTGCAAAGAAGATGTGGGATCTCATAGAAGTGCTATGTGAAGGAACCCCAGAAGTGAGAAAGAACATGAAGCAGATTCTGGTTTCTCAGTATGAAGCCTTCATGGCTCAGCCAAAGGAGGGAATCACAGAGGTATTTGAAAGGTTCAACAAGCTGATAAATGAGCTCAAACTCTATGACAAACACTATGAAACAGAAGAGCTTAACATGAAGTTCTTATTGACTCTACCAGATCACTTGGAGCCAAGGATCTCTTCTCTCAAGGAAAGGGATCTAACCAAGATTGGTTTTGATGTATTGTATGGTGTTTTGAAAACATATGAACTGGAGTTGTTTCAGAAGAGGTCCATTCAAGAAAAGCAAGGTATGATGGCCAACACTTCTTGTGCCCTTATTGCTGACAACTTAGGTCAAAGAATGGAAGCTCTGAAAGTCAATCAAGTTAAGATTGAAGAGCTGGAAGTTGAAGACACTGGTGATGAGTCTCAAGTCATCTATGATCTGCCCGAGGAAGATGATTTTTACAGCATAGAAGAACTAGATGAGATGGAAAACAAATCTTTTGCTTATATGGCTAGGAGGTATCCTAATATCAGGTTCAAAAGGAAGCAGCCATTTAAGTCCAAGGTTAATGCTGGTGGTGCTGGTGGATCAAGTGGCTCAAACACTTTCAATAAAGGGAAATGAATTGCTGGTACTGCAAAAGGAGGTTACAAGACCGAGAGTGTGGATAGGTCCAAGATAAGGTGTTATAACTGCAATGAACTTGGGCACTTTGCTACAGAGTGCAAGAAGCCCAAACATGTCAAAAAGGACAAAGCATACTTAGAGCTTGAAGCTAAGTATGAAGCTCTACTCAAGATAGTAGGGTAAAGCTTTTATTGCAGAGGGAAAATGCTGGGATGATTCTGATGAAGAAGAAGAACAGGAGTATTCAAACTATGCCTTGATGGCCTTTTCTGATGATGGTGATTCTTCAAATTAGGTACCTATTCTTACTTCTCTTGATATGACTCCCTCTCAATACAAGCAAACTGTTGAAGACATGAGTACTGAGATGTTTAATATTCATACTAGCATGTTCGTTGCAAATGAAGAAATTGATAGGCTAACTGCTAAAAATCTTGAGCTTATAGAAAAGAATGAGGAACTTGAGTTAATGTTTGTGAACCTTGATGGTTTGAAAAAGGAGGTTGAGTATCTTAAGAATAAAGTAATTTGTGCTGAACAAATAGAAATAGCTCTTAGGGAACAAATTGCTGAAAATGAATTAAAGATAAGAAGCTATAGAAAGTCCTCTGAGCTTTGTTCAAACCTATCACAAGGAACACATTGAAGACAGTAAGGTTGGAATTGGTTTAGATTATGAGAATGACAAGGGAAGGAAGAAGGCCAAGGGCAAAGGAAAAGAATCTTTTGTAAACAAAAATGCTCCAACTATTTTGTCTGGTGTCAAAGAGCCCATCTTCAAAAAGAGTGTTATTGAGTTTGATGAAGATTTAATGGTCATTAAACAACAATTACTTGAAGAAGCTGAGGCTGCTAAAGACACTTTTTCCTCTCCCAAATCTGTAGATCAGAAAGAAACCAAAGACAATCTTGTCAAAAGTCCTAAGGTTAATAAAGAAGTTGTTAAGAAAAAGAAACAGAACAGAAATGGTAAGGTAGGTGTCAACAAGGGTAACCGTTATGTTTATGTGTGAAATGCTCCTACGAAACAATGTCAAAAATGCTTGTCTGTTAATCACTTGACTCATAAGTGTAATAAACCTGTTAGTAATGAAGTTGATAACCTGAGCAACCATTCTTGTGGCATGAATAATATCCATGATTCTTTCTGTGGTAAATCTAACTGCATGACATGCTATGTGACTGTGATTGCTAATTGCTTATCTTTAAAGCAAAAAATTGACTCTGCACAATCATGTGAATCACACACACATATGCATAGTCACAGAACAGGAACCCCAATCAAGGTTGAAAGGGTAAAGACTTCATGTGAGCCTAAGAGTGTCACTCTAAAGCTTCAAACACAGTGAAGTTTCCTACTGTGAAGAATGCTGATTATGATAGAAGAATCAATTACAAAAATGTTTCTAAATCAACTGGACCCTACCAAGTGTGGGTACCAAAAAAAACTTAGTCATTTTGTGAATGCAGGGCAACAGGAATAAAAGAGTCATATGGATCTTGGACAGTGGATGCTCAAGTCGCATGACTGGTGATATAGCCCTGCTATCACATTTTGAGGAGAAGGCTGGTCCATCAGTAACCTTTGGAAATGACAACATTGGTTATATAATGGGATATGGCAGTGTTAAATCTGGAAATGTCATTATTGAAGATGTAGCATTTGTTGAAGGACTGAAGCACAACCTCTTGAGCATTGGACAATTCACCAACATGGGTTTCAAAATGGAATTTGTTGAAGATCAATGTCTAATCTCTAAAAGAGGAAGTGGTGAAGTTGTTTTGACTGGTGTGAAGAAAGGAAGCTTGTTTGTAGCTAATCTAAAAGCTGCAAACAAGGGAGAAATTTGTTGTTTCTACACTAAAGCCACCAATGAAGAATTTTGGCTGTGGCATAAGAAACTGTCACTTGAATGTTAAGGCAATGAATTGTCTGGCTAAGAGATAACTCATAAGAGACATTCCTGCTTTGGAATTTGTTCAAGATGAAGCATGTGAAACATGTCAAAGAGGAAAAATAAAAAGGTCAAGTCACAAGAATAAATTGCTCAACTCAAACTCAAAGCCTCTACAGTTAATTCACATGGACCTATTTGGTCATGTAAATGTCATGTCCCTTTCCAAGAAGAAATATGCTCTAGTCATGGTTGATGATTATTCAAGATACACTTGGGTGGAATTCCTGTTTTCCAAGGATGAAGCTCCTCAATTAATTATAGAGCATATCAAGAGAGTTGATAGAGAAGCACAAAGCACTGGTTCCTCTGTGGTTACTTTGAGAAGTGATAATGGAACTGAGTTCAGAAATTCAACATTGTATGAGTTCTGCAAAGATAAAGGAATTTCTCAACAATTTTCAACTCCTAGAACTCCACAACAAAATGGAGTGGTTGAAAGAAAGAATAGAACTCTCATTGAAGCTGCAAGAACAATGTTGTTGGATGCAAAGCTACCTACTAGCTTCTGGGCTGATGTTGTTAACACAACATGCTATGTGCAAAATAGAACATTAATCAATAAGAAGTCTGGAAAAACTTCTTACTTCTTGATGACTGGAAAAAGAGCATCCTTCAAGCATCTTCATGTTTTTGGAAGCAAGTGTTTTGTGATGAAAGATACATCTGAGTATATTGGAAAATTTGATGCAAAGGCATTTGAAGGTATCTTCATTGGATACTCTCTGGAAAGGACAAAATACAGAGTGTTTGTACCTGAGCAACACAAAGTAATGGAAAGCATGGATGTTACTTTTGATGACAAGAAATTTCCTGGACTTGCAACAAGTGAAAAAGACAGTGTGCCATTAAGATTTGAAAATCAAGGATATCTTGAAGATTCTGAAAGTGAAGATGAGACACATGTTCTAACTGTTGCACAAGATGAAGGAAATGAATTTGATGATCACCCTCAAACACCTGTGCAATGGAACACTAACACAGGGGGAGAAGAAGAAAATTCCAATGTTGGTAATCAAAATGATCCTGAATCAAGTCAAGGAGATGAACAGGGTCATACAAGGAAATGGGACAGAGCCCACACTAGGGAACAAATCATTGGTGATCCTAGTGAGGGTGTTTGAACAAGGAGAGCTACAATGAATACTTGTATGTATAGCTGCTTTTTGTCACAGGAAGAACCTAAAGTAATTGAAGAAGATTTGAAGAATTCTGACTGGATTGTTGCCATGCAAGAAGAGTTGAATCAATTTGAGAAAAACAAAGTTTGGGAATTAGTACCACCTCCTGAAGATAAGAATGTCATTGAAACCAAATGGGTGTTCAGAAACAAAATGGATGAAGAAGGTGTGGTTGTGAGAAACAAAGCAAGGCTGGTTGCTAAAGGATACTGTCAACAAGAAGGCATTGACTATGATGAGACATTTGCACCTGTAGCTAGACTGGAGGCCATCAGAATCTTTTTGGCCTTTGCAGCTCATTCAGATTTCAAGGTGTATCAAATGGATGTGATATTGCTGAAGAAGTATATGTATCCCAACCTCCTGGCTTTGAGAATGAAGAACTTCCAGACTTTGTGTACAGATGGCTTAAGGCACTCTATGGTCTCAAACAGGCACCTAGAGCATGATATGAAACTCTTTCTCAATTTCTTCTTGAGCATCAATTCACAAGTGGGAAAATAGACAAAACTCTATTCTTCAAGAAGCATGGTAATGATATCATTCTAGTCCAAATCTATGTGGATGATATCATCTTTGGCTCTTCAAATGAAAAACTCTGTCAAAGGTTCTCCAAGTTGATGCAAAGCAAGTATGAGATGAGTATGATGGGAGAGCTAACCTACTTCTTAGGCCTGCAAGTAAATCAAAGGGAGGATGGCATCTTCATAAATCAATCAAAGTATGTCAAAGATCTTTTAAAGAAATATGGTTTAGAAGATTCATCCCCTGCAAAAACTTCAATGTCTATTGCAATCAAGCTTGATGAAGATAAGAAAGGCAAGAGAGTTGACATCAAGGTTTACAGAGGAATGGTTGGATCACTACTCTATCTCACTGCTAGCAGGCCAGACATCATGTTTGCCACATGTCTATGTGCAAGGTTTCAATCTGATCCCAAGGAATCTCACATGATAGAAATCAAAAGAATTTTCAAGTATCTGAAAGGAACTCCTAATCTTGGCTTATGGTATCCAAAGGGCACTGGGTTCAACCTGATTGGTTACACAGATTCTGACTATGTTGGATGCAGAATTGACAGGAAGAGTACTTCAGGAAGCTTCCAGTTCTTAGATCAAAGGTTAGTGTCCTGGTTCAGTAAGAAACAACAATCCACAGCAACATCTACAGCTGAGGCTGAATATATTGTTGCTGGAAGCTGCTGTGCTCAATTGCTTTGGATTAGAAATCAACTCATGGATTATGGACTAGTGTTGGAACACATTCCCCTGATGTGTGACAATACTAGTGCAATATCCATTGTTGCCAATCCTGTAAATCACTCTACTACAAAGCACATTGAGATAAGGTACCATTTCATTAGGGAACATGCTGCAAATGGTACTATATCAGTCTCTTATGTTCCAACTGAGAAACAATTAGCTGACATATTCACTAAACCTCTAAATGAAGCTGTCTTCAACAGACTAATGAGTGAAATTGGAATGCTCAATCCTTCATTTAGTTGTTCTAAGTAATTATGCTACTTAATTATTGCAGCAGTAAATTTTCACTGTATTTGAATGCACTATTTATTTGGAGTGAAAATTAGCTGAGATATGATTTATAAATATTTCAGTATTTTACTACATATTTTTCAAAATAATATTTGTTTGTGGAGTTGTGAGCTTTTGAGACATCTCGTTATAGGTGCTTTTGAGAGTTCACGACTTAGTTCAAAATAAATAGACTTATATCGCAAACTGTTAAAGTTGGGAGACTTCGCGATATAGTTCATTTCTGGAGTTTGCGATCTACTTATTGGACTTCGTGACACAGCATAACTATATCGACAAGTCCCCACATATTAACAGAATTTTGATTTAAATTAATTTTATTTCAAAATTTTGATATATGTCTGACAAATTGATTAAAATTCCAAAAAGAGAGTTCTCGACAGGGTATTTATACTATATCGCAAAGTCTCCTCATACTTTCTACCTTTCAGACTTTGCGACACAGTTCATTTCTGGACTTTGCGATCTACTTTGCAAGACTTCGTGATACAGTCTATTTTGAGACTTCACGACATCAAAATAGTCTGTACACATTCATATCTCTATATCGCACTGTCTCAGTCATATAAATACTTTTTGCAAACACTTTCACATCTTCTCATCTTGTCGATTACTCTCAACTCTTAAAACCTAATTTCAAATATTTTCTCTCTCTCTCTTCAATCTCAAACTCAGAAATGGCACCCAAATCTCAAACAACTGCTTCATCAAACCCTTTAACCATACCCAAAGAAACCAACTTCCTCACAATTCCATCTGAAACAGAGGCAAACCCTAGGTACAAATGCTTTGTACGCTTTTTGAACACTTCCTACCTTCTCCAAGCTTTAACAATGAACCCACTTTTGTTTGTTGATATACTGGAAGCATTCTGGAGGACTGCAACTTGTACTGTAATGGCGAGGGAGGATGGGACTTCATTTCAAGAGCTACATCGCACAATTGGAGGGAAGCAATTGGTGTTTGGGGAGAAAGAAGTGAATGAGACATTTGGTTTCAAGACTGAGGAGCATGATGCTGAAGCAAATGACAAGGATATGGTGGACTTCATGACATTGATCAAGTATGCTAATGAAATTGACATGGCAAAGCTGAACAAGAAGCATGTCAGGAGGGAATGGTCTTATTTGTTCGATGCCCTTCAGAAGGTGTTCTTGTGCAAAAAGACAGGGTGGGACCAAATCAGCCACATTACAGTGAAGCTTGCCTATTCCTTGGCCTACAACCAGGAAATCAATGTGGGAGCAATCATTGTAAGGGAGTTGGGTCAAAGGCTAGGTAAGACTCCACGCAACAAAGGTACTGAAATTTTCTACCCTCGTTTTATTCAATGCATTTTAAATCATTTAGATAATCAATTGCATGAACTAGACGGGATAGATACATTAAAATTGGCTTATCCTAAGTCCATGTCCAAAGTCATTTTTGGTACATTGGGCACTAGGAATCAAGTGGATGTAGTTTTGAGTGTGACAAAGCATATGCAAGACACATTCGAAACTTACACCCTTGATAAGCCCATATATCATGAACTTTCCTGGAAAGGGAAGGCTAAGACTGATGGAGCCTCAGAGTCTATCCCAAGCTTTCCCATCCCCTCCAGTGACACCCCTACAAACAGTATGTTCGATCATGATTCAATGATCGTCAGGATCTAGACTCAACTGATCAGGATTGCTAACGTCATCAATATTGCACAAGCGTCAATATCAGGATTGCTGTCAGGATTACTATCAATATTGTGATCAGTATTTATCATCAGGACTGGAAGCTGATCAGGATTACAACTCCGAGTTATTTATGGAGTCTAGTTAAAGAAGGAAGTTTATTTTGTCGGTTCCTAGTTTATAGGAATGAAGCTGTCGGTTAGGATATGTTTCAATATTGTTTGTAATTGATTTGGACTTATCTTGTAATCGATAGAGAAGCTGTGTAGTATATAAACACAGTTTATGTTTTGATTTATTATCAATCACATACACGAGTATATTGTAACCTAGAAGCTCTCAAGAACATCAGAATTTCTTGAGAGAGTTTGTAACAGTTTTATATCAAAATCAATAAAGCTGTTATTCTTTCATATTTGTGTTTTATATTTTATTAAGTCGAGAATCTTATACAATTTTATTCAACCCCCCTTCTACAATTGTTATTTACTGGGCAACACAGTACTTTAGTGATTAGGGAGCCAAGTGCACCAATCTCTCAAAAGGTTGGTGTTACTAAAAAGAAGACAAAAAAGAGAACCCTTGCTATCATTGATGAGTCTGTAGATTTAGGACGTGAGGAACCTGAGTCACAGCTCACTAGACAAAAGAAGAAATCCAAGAATTTAGCCACCACTGAATCCTCCCAACAGGATTCAGATGTGATAAAAGGGGTAAACCTATTACTATCAATGTCCTCTCAACAGGAAATTGTTATTGAAAAGAGTAGTCTCCCCACAACACTTTGTAAAGAGTCATCACAGGGTCAAGAACTCACTCTTGACTCAGGTGAACATAAGGGTGATCATACACAAAGTGGAGAGCACATAACCATTGAAACTCCTCTTATTTCTCAGGGGGATTTGCCAAAATCCAATCTAAACCTCTTTTTTCTTTCAGAATCTACTACATCACAAATTTCTTAAATACAGGAAAGTCATTCACATGACAATCCTGCACTTGATCATTCACTACTTCATTCTGTGAATGAGCCCCTTTCAAGTGACATGGTGCTTGACACTGTGCTCACCACCCAGGACCCCCCTTTAGTTGGTCAGGAAATGCATGTTGGGGCATATTCTAATGACACCAACACAAACATGGAGGATTCACCAGTTTTTACTGGAGACTCTATGCCTATCTCTCCAATCCTCAGGGATTTGGACATGCCTTCACAGGCAAATAGAGATGATGTTGTAACTCATCCCATTTCAATGGAGACATCATCATACTCTACAGCTATTCCAAGGCTGGAGGAGACATAATCCACTTCCATACCTGTTACAGAACCCTCATCTGTGACAGGAGTGCCTAACACTAGCTCTCACTTGGCTCAGGCCACCATGTCTCAATGGTTGAAGTCTATGCAACATGACAGGCCTTCAGGATCATCTTCTGTGCCCAATGAATTAACTAAAGAAGCTCTCCAAAGCTTACATGTGGCACAGATTGATGAGTTCTCAAAGATTGCCCAACATCTCCTCACAACTGGACTACCCAATAAAGACTATGAAGCTATTTTGCTATGCCATAAGGAGGATGTTGAGGCCCAAAAGGAGAAGATTATAGATGAGGCTCAACAGGATGGAAATGTAGATGCCTGGTTGGATGCCAAAAGGTCTGTGAAGCTGAAAGCTGCTCTAGCCTATCTCAGGGAAGAATATCTCACCACTCTGGGGTCAAGTGCAAAGAATCTTTCTCCTGCAGAAGTCTATGATGCTGTGAATGAAGTGTACAAAAGTCAGCTGAAGGCTTTGCACTATCTTGGGAATGGTCTTTAATCAGAGATATATACTATAAAGGAGGAAACAGACAAATCTGTGGCACAGCTTAGGACCTCTTATCTCTCTGATTTTCCCAAGGTAGATGGCATCCTTAAGGAGGTTTAAAAGACTACTCAGCATGTCAACAAGATGGACTGCACCCTAGCCTCGGTGACAGACAATTTAAAGAAGCTATCCACCAAGCTAGACAATCAGGTGCAATCCAACATCAACTCCAACTCTTTGATCTCAGTAATGTGGAAAAACCAGTATGGTGACAAGCTGGTGGATGAAGTCCCAATTTCCAACATCTCTAAATTTGACTTCTCCAAGATCAAAAACCAGTCTCTCAAATCTTTTAGGTCTGGGCAACTCTTCTCCAAGGTTGATATATTGGAAAGAGAAGTAGCTGAGTTGAAATCTGAAAACCAAGGGATTTTTCATTCCTTGGAGCTCCTCAATTCCAAGCTGGATGACCAAAGCAATACAACTTCAAATATCTTGCTAGTCCAGCAGCAAATGATGACAACAATGATGAGAAGCATGAGCCTTCCTGTTCCTGGTGAAGCTCAAGACATCTTGTTTGATCCCAAGCCTAAGAGGGAGAAAGGAAATGAAGTCATTCTGGAAAGAAAGGGGGAGCATTGGCTAAACAACAAAAGCTAAAGGGTAAAATCACAGAGAAAGACCTCAAGCCTCTCACTCTTCCTACTGTGTCCATTACTAGTAGAGATGGCCAGAAGAGCACTGTCACAACAACTTTCTATCCTGGAACAATGCCCATGGATGTCTCTGCTCCTCAAATCACAACAAGTGCTCAGCCAGTCAAAGTTGACATTGTCACTAAGGCCAAGCTACAAGAAGTTGCCAACTCAAACCTCTATCATGACAAAGCCTTCCTGGAGTTTCTGAAAGCCATCAACATCAGTGTACAAGCTAAAACCCTGGACTACAGAAACAAGCTCAAAGAAGATATCAAATACTTCACAGTGGCAGTCAGGAAACTCAAAGGAGCTCATCTAAGAGAAATAATAATGGTATCCAAAGACAATTGCTTATGGCATTTGTCCTTTGAAACTCTAGAGAAGCTGAAGTACACTGAGTTGGATACACTGTTGGAGTTAATTGAGAAGAATGGGGAGAACAAGAGATTGTATGATGATTTGAAGAAAGATCAATTTCTAAGATTGCCTGAAGTCATTTCTCCAAGAACTATAATATTTCAAAGTCTCACTAAGGCAAACTTTATTGATCAATTGATTGATTCCTGCACAGTTGGAGATGAAGAACACGGACAAGATCAATCAAGTGCTTCAAATGCTGAGAGCAAAGAGAGGGTTCAGGACTGCAGAAGAGCTAGAGATAATTCAAACTCTGCAATCATTTCTCATTCATGGCAGAATACCTGAGTCAGTCAAAGAAAGAAATGAAAAGAAAGATGATAAGATAAGGATGATGAGGAGAAGAGCAGCAAGAGAAGGAGTCAATAAAGGAGTGATAAGGATGAGAAAAGTGAAAGCAGCAGAAGCAAATCAACCAGAAGATCCAAGGATGCTGATAAAGACAAGAGGGACACCCAATCAAAGAGAGAAGCTGAAAAGAAGAAGAGTAGAAATCAGCAAGTCAAGGACATTGCTAGCAGTATCTTAACCATAACACAAGACTCTAAGTCTAGGGTGGGTACTGTTAGTAATGATCCTCCAAAATCTAAATCCAAGACTTCTGAAACTGATTTTCCACTGAAGAAAAGTAAAGCCACAACATCAAAATCTAAAAGACACTTCCACAAAGTCACACCTAGTGGAGTGTTACAGTGGATCAAAGGGAAAGGATTAAAGCAACTTCCAAATGATGTGGCACTGAAGACCAAATCTCCTTGTTCAAGAAAGCTACCACATGTAAAGCACTGGAAGATCAAAAGGGCAGCCAAAAGAACAAGGATAACAAAGAGGAATGGAGTGATCACAAATGTTGTAGGGATAAATGTACTTCCTCTAGATGAAGACTATGATGAAGATGCCCTAGCATTCCTGAGAGCCCAAAGAATCTTTGAAGTCAAAGTGAAACAAAATCATCTAGAGATCAAATACACTGATGGAAGGGATAAAGAGATGAAGACAGAGAGCTGGCAATATTTTCCAACATATGAGCTTGAAATAATAAATGCCTTGCTGAACTTTGAAGAAAAAGAAGAAAGATTGTGGAAGATTGAAATTGCCAGGTTTTTGAAAATGCATTCTGATTATCAAGAAAATCTGAGGAAGTTGAATGAAGAGAATAAAATTCAGAAAGAAAAGGAGATGGCAGAAATGGAAGAGAGGGCTAAAGAGTTGAGAAAGAAAGGGCTATGTAAAGTCAAGCTAGATCCTTATGTAGTGGAGTACAAAAACAGAAATGGAGGGAAAAGCAAAATAAGGATGGAGTTTTTGGATTCCTATGTGGAAAGTGCCCTAAAAGCTGTAGTTAAAGATTTAGAAGACTCTCATCTCTTAGAAGAATTGACTGCAAGGGATGAAATTCTGGCAGCTATTTCAGAAATGAAAAGAAGGGAAGAAACCAGAAAGAAGAAGGTCTACGATGACTATCTAGAAAAGCAAATGGAAACTGAAGCTATCCAACAACAAAAAGATAATCTGTTAGCTTTCATTTTCAATTTGTAATCAAATCATGTTCATAATGTTCATCTGTTATTTTCTCTGAAGTATGTTTACTTTTATGTAAGTTAGGCTTGTTATCAGAAATGAAATTGTGCCTAAGTTTCTTACTCATAATTTGGGGGAGATTTTTAGGCTCAAGGCATGTTTGAATACCACTATTAACAAGCCTACACATTGTGACTATGTCACTCTACATGACCTAGTGAAGTTTATCACTGGGATATAGTATAGGTCTCCATTGTACTTGTCTTGTTTTCATGTACTTAGCTTTATTCTGTATGCTCAAAGTTATAATGAGCTTAGTAAGTTTCTTGCACCTAGAATGTACATAGGCCATGAAATAATTGTCCTAGAAGAAGTTCAATTTGTTCATGCATCAGGATTGGAGTGAATAAGGCCTTGAAGAAATAAGTTGCAAAAATTTGTCTAAGTCCCTATATCGTGAAGTCAGAATGAGCTATGTCGTGAAGTCCAAAATATCCATGTCGTGAAGTACTGAGATCGCATAGTCCAAAATGAACTATGTCGTGAAGTCTTCAAGGCGCATATCGTGAAGTGTTGAGATCGCAAAGTCAGACTGTACTAGATCGTGAAGTCCTAAAAAAGGCTATATCGTGAAGTCTTCAAAGGCTATATCGCATACTCCTGAAATAATCATATAGCAAAGTCCTCATATAGCAAAGTCAAGAATGCTCTATGTCGACAAGTCAAAGAATCAGGAATATGCCGAAGTTCACGATGTCAACACTTAGCCGTTTATAACAAGAAAATTAAGGTACAAAACCAAAATTCAAAGGAGACAAATACTGAAGCATTTGTTACGGTAAGGTGGTCCAAAGACAGATGGCAAATCTACAACAAAACTTGGAGAGAAAGATTAGAGACAAGCAGCTACAGAAACGGGAAAGGACTACAGAAAGCAAGTGGTCCTTCCTGACACAGTTAACTTCTTATGGAAGGACAAGTTGGAGTTACAGTTAGGGGTAACTGTGTAAATAGGAGTGTGCACTAGTTTGTATAGGATATATATATATATTGTGCACACCCTATAGTTAGCTGCAAGAGAGATATACACAGAAATATTCAAGCACTCTTTTCTCTGTAAGAAAACAAGAAAACACTGTTCTTGTTTAGAAGCTAGAATTTCACTTGTGAAATTTTGGAAGCTGTAGTATTTGATTTACTTAATACAAAGTAGATTAAAGTGATTGTGTGTGTCTTGTTTATTTTATTCCGCATTTTCATCAACACAATCTAACACAACTTTTTAGTTTCAAGAAAACGAAAAACATTCAAACTATCCATTCACTCCTCATCTGTCTAGTTTCTTAGTGAGAATCATATCTAACAGAATAGATTGAAGCGATTTGAGAGACGGCACCTCACCTGACTAAAATAGAAATGTCAGGAGAATATTATAATATATTTATTTTCTAATGTTAGCGGTATATTCATAAATAAAAAATTTAAGAGAATATTAAAATTGTATATTTAGTTTCTCCATTAGTAAAGATTCTAAAGGAAAAAAAAATTAAAATTGTATATTTAGTTTCCTCCATTAGTAAATACTAGTTTACTAAGTCGCGCTTCGCAACAGTTTTTTAATCATTTCTCTAATTTTCTAAAAAATATTCTACGAAATATGTTTTTAGATAATGTAATATTTCTAACAAAATTAAGGTTTATTATGAACTCTCCGTTTCGTCTTGATCATGTACCAAAATTTTGAATAAATATTGAAAAGGTCAATCGTTTAATTTATTCATTATTTAAATATTATATCAAATATTCGTATATTTATAACAATTTTTATTTTTTTCAAAATTTATATTTCAAATTCTATTTAAAAATACATAATATAATATCAATATTAAATTTTAGAATACAATATGCTCTTCATAATTAATCGCACTCTCGTTAAACATGTTTTCTCTTAATGACTCGTTTTCTCATTTTTACCAAATCTAAACAGATAACAAACTATGTCACAAAATAAATTACATTCTCCATTAATCAATTTTATTATATCATAAAATTTAGTTCAAATATTTTTAAAAATTCTAATTTTTATTGTTTAAAATATAGGCACTTGAGAAAATAAGTGAAAAGAAAATAAGACTTCTACATTTTATTTTATAGAAACTTGCATTTTCTCTAAGCATTATCTTCTATATAAATTAGAAGGTAAAGCTTAAAAAATGATTTTTAATATATATGTAAAACATATATATATAGACTAAACGTGGGTTTTATAACAAAAAAATTATGAGAACATAATTTATAATAGCTTTTTAGGAAAATATTAAGATGATAATCTGATTTCAAGATAAATTTTAGGACTTAAAAAAACAATTTATGAGAATATTAAGATGGTAACTTTGAGTTCAAGAGAAAGTTTAAGAAAATATCTAACATGATAATTTGACTTGAAGATTAATTTTAGGAGAATATTAAAATAGTAATTTGATTTAAGAAGAAAATTTAGGAGAATATAAGATAATTAAGATTTCCATTACTGAAAATTTAAAAGGCAATTTAGATATTGATAACCTTTAATATTATTAATTCAAAATTTTGAGAAAAATTAAAAAAAATTGATCAAGGCAATTTTATTTGAGAGGCGCCTCTCAAATCGTCTGACACCTCTCGTATCGTCTCCTTATTATTTTCCTTATTATTTTCCTCGACTAAAATATAGTGAAAAAGAAATTAGTAAATAACTTGAACTCGTAGAGTAAGTTTAGTAGAATATTAATATAGTATACTTAGTTTTGACTTAAATAGAAAATTCAGGAGAATATTAAGATAATATTTCCTATGTTAATAAGTATATTAAAATTATACTTAGTTTCCTCCATTTGTAAAGATTTTAAATACAAGAATATTAAAATTGTATATTTAGTTTCCTCCATACGCAAAGATTTAAAAGACAATTGAGATATTTTCTAATCCAAACATTAGGAGAATATTAAAACTGCTAGTAGTAAATATTTTAAAGACAAAAATATTAAAAGTGAATATTTAGTTTACTTCATTTGTAAAGATTTTAAAGACAATTGAGATATTTTCGAATCTTTAATATTTAAAACTGTATATTAAGTTTCTTGCAGTAGTAAATATTTTAAAAGCAAGATTATTAAAACTGAATATTTAGTTTCCTCCATTAAGAAAGATTTTACAAACAATTGAGATATTTTCGAATCTTTAATATTAATAATTCAAAATTTTGAGAAAATTAGAAAAATAGATCGAAGCGATTTAAGAGGAGCCACCTCACCGCCCTCGTCTTCTCCTTTATATAAGTACTAGTTTACTAAGTCGCGCTTCGCAGCGGCTTTATAATAATTTCTCCAATTTTTTCTAAAAACTATTCTACAAAAAATGTTTTTAAACAAAATTATATTTATAACATGAAATTATGGATTTTTTTAATAAATTCTCCGTTTAGTGTTGTTCATTACCGAAATTTTGAATAATAATATAAAATGGCAATAGTTTTAATATATTTCATTATTTTAATATTATATCCAATATTAGTATATTAATCACTTTATTTTTCTAAAACTTTATATTGCAACTTCTATTTTAAAATACATAATTAACATAAATATTAAATTCTAGAATATAATATGATCCTCCTATCAATCGCTCTCTCGTTAAATATGTTTCCTCCCAATGACCCGTTTTCTCGTTGTTACCAAATTGAACCGAAAACAAACTAATTACTTAATCAATTTCATCATCTATTAATAAATTTTATTATATCCTAAAATTTAATTCAAATCTTTTTCAAAATTCTAATTTTTATTGTTTAAAATACAAGTACTCGAGAAAAGAAAATAAGACTCCTATATTTTATTTTATTATATAGAAACTTGCATTTTTTGTAAGTATTATCTTCTACATAATTAGAAGCTAAAATGGTTTTTAATGTACATGTAAAACATATAAATAAATTAAAATGGGGTTTTTTACAAAACAATTATGAGAACATAATTTCTAATAATTGTTTAGGAGAATGTAAAGATGATAATCTGATTTCAAGATAAATTTTAGAACTTAAATAAAAAAATATATGATAATATTTAAATGGTAACTTTAAGTTCAAAAGAAAGTTTAAGAAAATATCAACATGGTAATTTGATTTGAAGATGAATTTTAGGACAATATTAAGATAGTAATTTGACTTAAAAAGAAAGTTGAGGAGAATATAAGTTAATTAATATTTCCATTACAAAATATTTAAAAGCCAATTTAGATATTTTCTACTCAAATCGTCAACCACCTCTCAAATCGTCTTTTTTATTATTTTCCTCTATTAAAAGATATTAAATAAAAATTAGTAAATAAATTGGACTCGTGGAGTAATTTTAGGAGAATATTGATATAATATACTTAGTATCCTCCATTTGAAGATTTTTTTTTTGGGACAGTCAAGCAAACCATTTTTAACATAATATAACATATTTAACTTCCTTCCTTGGAAGATAGTATTAAATTTGGTTCAAATGTATCAAATTAGTCCCTCGTTTCAAAAATGACTCAATTAGGTAACTAATTTGAAAACTTGTATCAATTTAGTCATTAAAAGAGTAAAATTTTGTATCAATTTAGTCATTGGCGGATGGTCTCCTGATACGAAATTTCAAATTAGTGACTAGATTAATTCATTTTTGAAATGAGTGACTACTTTGATACATTTGAACCAAATGAGTGATGATTTTGATAATTATCTCATTAAAATATTATTAAATAAATTGGATCAGTAGAGGGTGTAACATACTATATTTAGTTTCCTCCGTTAGAAAATAGTAAGAAGAAAATTGAGAATTTATCTAATATTATAAATGCAAGAATATTAAAATTGTATATTTGCTTTCCTCGATTAGTAAAAATTTGAAAGGTAATTAAGATATTTTCTAATAAAATAATTTAGGAGTCTATTAAAATTGTAAATTTATTTTTTTCCATTAGTAAAGATTTTAAAGGCAAGAATATTAGAATTGTATATTTAGTTTCCTCAATTAATAAAGATTTTGAAGGCAAGAATATTATAATTATATATTTATTTTCCTCCATTAGTAAAGATTTTAAAGTCAATTGAGATTTTTTCGAATGTTTAACATTAATTATTCAAAAATTTGAGAAAATTAGAAAAATAGATGGAAGCGATTTGAGAGGCGCCACCTCACCGCCCTCGTATTCTCCTTTATATAATTATATTGATTTAAAAAGTAATTAAGATATTTTATAATAAAAAATTTAGGAGAGTATTAAAATTGTGTATTTAGTTTTCTCAATTATTAAAGATTTTAAAAGCAAGAATTTTGAAATCGTATATATAGTTTATTCCATTAGTAAAGATTTCAAAGACAATTGAGATATTTTTGAATTTTTAATATTAATAATTCAAAAATTTGAGAGAATTAGAAAAACAGATCGAAGCGATTTGAAGGCGACACCTCACCACCCCCGTCCTCTCTTTTATATAAGTATATTGATTGTGTTATTTAATCTTTAAAAGTAAGGCGGTATTGAATTTAGACACATGCTCTTTACAAGTATCGTGTTATTCAAAAAGTTAATGACTTTTAATGAGAATAACTTTTAACAAAAATTATAATTAGATCACTTGGAAAAAAGTAATCAGCTTTTTGGTAATATTTGACATGACTTCTAATAACTCTATAAAAAATCATATGACTTATAATAACTCTATATAAAATCATCTTGAATTTCGGTAACTGTATAAGTTGCTAAAAGTATGTAAAATCCTTAAAAATCATTAACCTAAAAAAGTCATTAAAAGTACTAATACAATATTGATCGCAATATTTTAACACATAATATCGAATAAATTTAAAAATATTATCAAAAAATTAAAGTAAAAACAAATGTAAATAAAAAATAATAAAATATTGAAGAAAACCATGCAATAACTTAGTGTTTTATTAATGAAGTTATAAAGGAGCTTTGGCATATTTTAAATAGTTTAATATTGGTACATAAGAATCTTAATAGTTTTAACTAATATTATTTATTTAAGAGATACCAAAAATACTATTTTTTCTGAACTTATTTGCGGTTCTACTATTTTTTAAAAATATATGCGAAAATACGTTTGCAACCAAAAAGAATCAAATGCAACTTCTTCTTTTTACGATTTGAAATCAGAAATAACCAGATGCAACTTATTTTTACATTTTTTTTGAAAAATAATTACAGCTGCTTTTGGTTGCATTTGAAATTGCATCGAGTTGCACTTACATTTGATTTCAAAATTGTAGGTTCGCGAAAAATTCCGAAAAATTGTATTTTTGAAAAAGATAAAAATAAAATATGTATTTTTGCAATTTTACTTAAAAACTTGTTTTTCAAAAAACCTCTTTATAGTTAGTTAAACCTCGATAAAATAATATCTATTAAAGTAATAACCTCAATAAAGTAATGTGTTTGTTTGATCCCGACTTGGATCAATAAGATAAAGTAATATATTCACTAAAAGCATAATATAATAATTTTTGAAAAAATCATTAAGGGACCAATGAAAATGTAAAGTAATATTTATTGATAAATATAATATTTATTGATATATGAATAAATACATATATATATATATAAATATATATATATATATATATCTATACTATATTATTAAAGACGAAACATTAAAAGTTTTGGTCGGTCGGTCGGTCGGTATTTGGGCCGATTCACGGGCCTATCTATAATCAATTTATTAATAACCAATTACCTTTTTTCACTACATTACCTATTTTATATTATTTTTTAAACCAAACCAACTCATCTTCTAAAAATAAAACGGGCAACATATATATAATATGGTAATATTATTAACCAAGTTATTGATAACCAATTACCTTTTTCAGCTAAATTATATTACCTATTTCATATATCTATTTAACTAACATTTTCTAAAAATAAAACGGGCAATATATATATATAATGGTAATATTATTATATATTTATAACCGACAACTAAAACAAGTTATTTATAACATTATGTGTTTTATATTTTCTAACTAAAACAACTTATCTTCTAAATATAATACATGCAAAATAAATATACAATGATAATATTGTTTTAATAAATATTAATAAATAACAAGTTATTCTTTTCGGCTAAAACAAATTACCTCTTTTATATTTTCTAACTTAAACAATTAATTTTCTAAAAGTAATGCAGACGTATATATAAAAAAAATTAATATAATTTTATATAATTGTTAATAAGTAACTAATTGTCTTTTTAATATTACCTGTTTATATTTTTTAACTGAAACAACTCATGTTCAAATTAAAAATAACACGGACAAAAGATAGATATATTGGTAATATTATTATATTAAACTTATGAAATTCATGTTTATTATAATTTTTTTAACATTCAATTTAAACAAGATAATTAATTAAAATAAAAGTAATAGTATCAATACTATTATATAATAGACGAAACATTAAAAGTTTGGTTGGTCGGTATGGTACGTTGTGATTTTACTTAATTGCCCACATTTTTTGTTGGTCGGTATGGTACGTTGTGATTTTACTTAATTGCCCTTAATTAACTGTACTTCGTATTTTTACTTAATTAACCTTACTTATTTATATAAATATATTACTAAATAATAATATTACCTATTTATAACCAATTACCTTTTTCACCTAAAATACATTTTTTTTTCTATTTTTTCTAACAAATTCTCCTACTTTTTCAAATATATCACAGACAATTACCTTTTTCAACTAAAACAGGTTAATTTTTTTATTTTTCCTTACTAAACCCCCTCCTTTTCCAAAAATATCACGGACAAACCTTTAGTTATTTATTTTTAAACCTATTTTAATATTATAATTATTTTTTAAAAGTTTACATATTTTAACATGTCTACTTATTTTTCTTAACAAATGCAATTACAAAAAATATTAAAATATAAATAATCAAATATCTATTTATAACAAATTAACTTTTCAGCTAAAACACATTATATATTTTTTCTAACAAAGCCCCTCCTTTTCTAAATATATCACGGGAAATTGCCTTTTACAATTTAATTTTTCTATTGTTCTCACTAAAATCCGTTCTTTTTCCAAAAATATCACTGGAAACCCTTTACTTATTTATTTTAAAACGTATTTAAATACTTTTAATTATTAAATTTTAAAATCTCATTTTCCAAAAATATCACGGGCATTTACCTTTTTAAACTAAATATATGTTACATTTTTTATTTTTTCTTACTAAAACCCCTCATTTTCCAAAAATATAACGAGCAAACCCATACTTATTTATTTTAAAATTTGTTTTAATGTTTTTAATTAATTAAAAGTGTTTAGCTATTTTAACATGCCTACTTATTTTTTGCACAATTACAATTAATAAAATATTAAACAAAATAATAATAAAATAACAATTAACAATCCGTGCATCGCACGGGTTTTAAGCTAGTATATATATATATATATATATTCATATTTTTCAGTTTTCACCAAATTCAAAATGAAGTCCATTCATAATTTTTGTGGAGAATATACAAAATATGTCTCATTATATATATTATTCATAATATAGGAAATAATCGTTTCTAGTATATATCTTGAGACTTACTGACCTAATATTAGATGACAAAATTTGATATTAATGCTTATAAATTTCTAATCAATCATTAATTTTGAATAATTTTACGTTATTAGTGATTTTATAAGTATTATCCTTAGTGTGATGTATATTTTATTTGTTTGTATTTTACCCTTAATCGATTATAGTTTGTTTCTATAATATAAATTTATTATTACAATATAAATACACTTCTATTCATGCTAAAAATATCTACCAAATTTAAGTTTTACAAAAAAAACATGCATATAATTTTCTTTAAAATAATAAAATATTACTTTATCGATAAAGTAATATTTTATTATTATATCGATAAAGTAATAAATTCGATAAAATAATATTTTTCTCTGGTCCTAAGGATTAAATCTGGGTTTTTACCGAGTCGGAAACATAAGGCCTGTTGAGGTCCTAAACTCGGGCCCAGAACGGGCCGGGCTTTTTCGTGCCGGTCTTTGACCAAGTTTTGATCAAATCGGGTCAAATTTTCTTGCCTGGGCTTTTTATGCATATCTAGCCCAGAGCTGATAATATCGCTATTCTTCGATATCTATCTACGTACCTTGACACCTTGTCCTCACAAGTCAAAACTTAAAACCCTCCTCCTTTCCCTTAAAGAACTTGCAACGTCCGTTTTCCAATTTTAAGTACAATATCAGGGATGACATGATTATTCTTTGTTCATTCATTCACTAGTCTCCATGACAATAAATTATGGTAACTGGATTGTTTTTTTCTTACAGGTGCATAATTTTTGGGTGGTGATATATGCACGTCCTAAATTTATTTATGCACACCATATATATATTTTTGGACTATAATATCCTTGTCTTCTTTATTTTGATTAACATTGGCATTTATGTATAGATTAGTGTCTTATGGCTTGTAGTACATCCTTGTCTTTTTTGAAAACTTAATACTGTGAACTAGATTTTTTGAAATTATTGATAGCTAGGATTCTTTGTTATCATGTGATTCATTTTCTCATATTAGGTTCTTCAGTTAACAAACATGTTTGCTTTGTTTATCAATCAATCGAAAATTATAAAAACTCTAACTTGAATTTTGCATTTCAGGAAGCAGGAGTATCAATGCTATATGTTGGGATTTATGGGTGATAGCATAGAAACAACTTAACTTTGATTGTACTTAATTTTTCAAATTAAGTAGAACATACTGTCATAGCCAAAGTATGTTCTTGTAATCAGTATGTAATGTTATTCTAGTTGTATTGTTTGAAAGAAGTTCACTTATGTGTTCAAGCCTCAAAGAATGCTTTTTGGATGACAACATGAATAAAGGTTACTGTCCTAAAGCCGTGACAGTAAGATTACAAGAAGACAGAATGTTGCAAGTCACGACAGCATATTCACTCTGACAGCAACATTGGCGGAAGACTACGCGACAGCAACTATTGCCCTCGACAGCAAGTTTGGGATCCTCGACAGCACTCTATGCGGGGAACTCATACTGTCACCAAAAGATCATTCCTGTGACAGCAAGCTTTGCGGCAAAAGTAACTGTCTCAATAAAGATCCTTATGCTAGGTATCTTTCTCAGTCAAATCCCGTGACAGTTTAAATGTTCAAGAAACAGGCGTGATGCAGTATCCCTAAGCTGCACCAAGTCTGCAAGACTACGACAGAAGCTTCAAGCACTGCAAAACAAAAGCGAATCAATTCAAGAGCAAGGTCAAGTCTTTATCTGCTGAATTGGTTTAGCTGGAAATAGAATGAATCTAGGTTGCTTTCTTTGTAATGTATATCTGACATGTTAGCAATTTAGGAAAGTCACATGGGTAAGACAATCTGTAAGAAGCTGCCACTTGACAGTGACAGCAGCTTCACAAACCCGTGACTGATAGTGATAGGGTTAGTCTTATACCTACTATCAACTCATTCTAGAATAGTAACGGAGACAAGCAAGTGTCTTTGAAGAAAACCCGAAGCTCGAGAATTCTTTCTTGAGGTTGTAGCAACACTTTGCAAAATAAATAAAACATTTATTTTGTGAATCTTGTTCTTACTAAATACTGTTCGTGATTGCATATATTGCTGATAACGTTTAATCTTGATTTTAGTTGTTGAAATTTAGATTGAATTTTATCAGTATTGCATTCATCCCCCCCCCCCTTCTGCAATACACAAGGACTAACAACTGGTATCAGAGCTTTCAGATTAACATACATATCTGAGATCCCGGAGAAAATGCAGAAATCAAACAGTATCAAGATCCCAGCATTTGATAAAGAGAACTACAGCATTTGGAAAAGAAAAATCTTGTTGTTTATCAAAGCTGCAAATCCACTATACCCAGGTATACTCGAGAATGGTCCTTTCATTCCAAGAAAGGAAATTGAAGCCACAACAGTGAATGGTGAGATTATTCCTGCACATTGGGTTCCCAAAGATCCCTCAGAAATCTTGGAACCTGAAAAGGAGAAAATGGTGCTAGATGATCATTTGCAACTTATCTTGCTCGATTCTCTCACGCTGGATAAAGCCATGTGTGGAAGTGTGATAAGCTGCACATCAGCCAAGGAGATGTGGATCAGGTTAGCCTTACTCTGTGAAGGAAGTGAAGAGGTTAAGGGCAACCAAAGGCAAATTCTAATATCTCAATATGAGGCATTTATGGCCAAGCCTGGTGAAGACTTAACCTCCATGTTTGAAAGGTTCAGTAAGCTCTTAACTGAATTACAGATACATGGCAAGTACTATGACAGAAAAGAATTAAATGTCAAGTTCCTGTTCACACTGCCTGATCACCTTGAACACAAGACAACAGCCATACGAGAAGGAAGAGATCTCAACACTATAACCTTTGAGACACTTTATGGTATTCTGAAATCTTATGAACTCGAACTCTTTCAAAAGAGAGCCATACAAAGTGGAACAAGGAACAAGATGGCTAATATGTCAAGTGCCCTAGTAGCACATGTGCCAAGGATCACACAGCCAAGTGAAGTACTACAGATCACACAATCAACCCCAACACAGACCTTGAAGATAGAAGAGGTGGTTGAAGATGATGAGAAAGTGGTACTACAGCTTAAAGATGTGGAAGATGAAGACTTCTACACAATGGAGGAACTGGAAAGCATGGACAACCCTACAATGGCTTACATGGCCAAAAAGTTCAAGAACTTTAGGTTCAAGAAGGATAGGTCATACAAGCCTCAAGGCCAAGCATCCAAGTTCAGCAAAGGAAGCTCATCAAAGGCTGCTGTGGGAAGTTCAACCAAAGGAGGATACAAAACTGGATTTGTGGATAGATCAAAGTTCAAATGTTACAACTGTGGAGAACCTGGTCATTTTGCTACTGAATGCAAAAGACCCAAACAGGTTCAAAGATATGAGAAAGGAACTGGTGGATACTCCAAGAAAAATCAAGGTAGAGCCTATGTGGCTGAAGGAAAGTGTTGGGATGATTCTGATGATGAAGAAGAGGAAGAATATGTCAACCTAGCTCTCATGGCTAGCACTGATGAGGTAGCATCAACACCTTCAAGTCAGGTACCTTCACTTGTCTTACTTGATATGTCTACTGATGAGTATAAGAAAACCATTAAAGACTTAAGTGCTGAAATGTTCAATGTCTATACTAGCTTATCTGCTGCTAATGAGGAAATCTCTAGACTAAGTAAGCTAAATGAAACACTTCAGTCTGAAAATGATTCTCTTTTTCTCAAAACCAGTTCACTAGGCTCTTTAGCTCAAGAGAATGCTAAACTTAAAAATGAATTAAAATGTGCTAAGGAGGTTGAGGAATTCCTGAGGAATGAGATTGCTGAAAATGAATTTAAGATTAAGGCCTATAGAAACTCATCAAAGATAGTTCAGGATTACAATGATAAGCATACAGAAAATCAGTCTGTTGGTATAGGTTTTTCTTATGGTAGAAGACCTGGAAAGGAAACTGTGATTCAAGATTGTCCTGGAATTGCTGCTGTCAAACCCACCATTCTCAAGAAAGTTAAAACTCCTATTTTCAAAGCTGCTAAAATTGAGTTTGATGAAGAAGCCATGCTCATCAAACAAGAAATTCTTGATGAGGATGAAGGTGTTGACAGCACATTCAAGGAAGGAAAGGATACTGTCACAATCCCCAAGACAGTAAACTTACCAAGCAATCAGACAGTAAGTTCAAAGGATGCTGTCACGATTGGCAAGACAGAATCTTTCAAAGATACTGTCAAGAATGATTCCAAGACAGTAACTTTCAAACCTTCTGTCAAGACAGTAGGAATAAAAGATACTGTCAAGGATAGTTCGACAGCAACTTCTGAACATACTGTCAATCCAGTAACTCCCAAGTCTAGAAACAGGAATGGTAAGGTAGGTGTCAATAAAGGAAATGGATACACTAATGTTGGAGGTGCTTCTAGGAAACTATGCAATAACTGTGGATCTACACATCACTTAACACATGTTTGTAAGAAACCAATTGAGGATAAGATCAATGCAACTGAACTCCATGGTAACTTACACAGAACCCCCCTTATGCATAGAACTATGAGTGTCTGTAATAACATTGATTGTATGCCATGCAAAATCACTGCCATGAGTACATGCTTTAACTTACCTGTTCTCTCTACTGAAGAATGCTCATACCTAAACACTGTTGAGACTTCTGAGCCTGCTGGCAACAGCAAAAAGGCTTCATCCACTAAGAAAAGGACCAAGTCCAATTCTAAACCTAAGTGGGTGAAAAGAGAAGTCAAACAGGAAGTCTTTGATAATGCTTGTGATGTTGTGACTGAAAGAAACTCAGGAAATACTGAAACTGCAGGACCCAACAAAGATTGGGTACCATATGCAACTTAGAAACATTCTGTTTTGCAGGGTAAGAAGAAAAATCAGGTCATGTGGATAATTGACAGTGGTTGCTCAAGACACATGACAGGTGATAAAGCCCTGCTATCACATTATGTAGAGAAAGCTGGCCCAATCATAACCTTTGGAGACAACAGCAAGGGTTACACAGTGGGATATGGCTGTCTGGAAATTGGAAATGTTGTCATTGAAGATATTGCTCTTGTGGATGGATTGAAGCACAACCTACTCAGTGTCAGCCAATTCAGTGACAGAGGATTTAAGGTTGACTTTGACATGATGGTGTGCAACATCTATCACAAGAAGGATGGAAGCCTCTCTCTAAAAGGGGTCAGAAAAGGAAGCTTGTTTGTTGCTGATCTAAGCTCAACCAAGAAGGATAAAGTTTACTGTTTTTACAGTAAAGCTACTGTTGGTGACAGTATGCTTTGGCACAGGAAGCTCTCACATCTCAACTTCAAGACAATGAATATTCTGATGAAGAAGGAGTTAGTGAGAGGTTTGCCCCAACAGAAATTCTGTCAAGAAGGACTGTGTGAAGATTGTCAAATGGGCAAACTGAGAAGAGCTGTGCACAAGTCCAAGCAAGTAAACACCAACACAGAAGCACTCAAGTTAATTCACATGGACCTCTTTGGACCAGTCAATGTACCATCTATGGCCAGAAAGAGGTATGCCTTAGTAATGGTGGATGATTACTCAAGGTACACTTGGGTGAAATTTCTTGAATCCAAAGATGAAGCTGCTCAAGTGATTATTGATCAAGTCAGAGTTCTTGATAGAACCCCAAACTCAAAAGTTCAAATCTTGAGGAGTGACAATGGTACAGAATTCAGAAATGCCACACTTGGAAATTTCTGTAAAGATGAAGGAATTGTACAACAATTCTCTGCTGCAAGAACTCCACAGCAGAATGGAGTTGTAGAAAGAAAGAACAGGACTCTCATTGAAGCAGCTAGAACTATGTTGCATGATGCTAAGTTGCCAACATATTTCTGGGCTGAAGCTATCAACACAGCCTGTTATACTCAGAACAGAACCATGATCAACAAAACTCATGCAAGTACTCCTTACTGTCTGTTAACTGGAAAGAAACCTACTGTCAAATATTTTCATGTGTTTGGGAGCAAATGCTTTATGATGAAAGACAACCATGAGAAGAAAGGAAAATTTGACACCAAGGCTTTTGAAGGACTATTCATGGGTTACAGCACAGAAAGGACTGCCTACAGAGTTTATGTTATGGAACACAGGATTATTGAAGAAAGTGTTAATGTCACATTTGATGAAACCAAGTTTCCAGGACTGCATGAAGAAGGAAAGATGCAGACATTCAGATTTGAGAATCAAGGATACCTGGAAGCTGAGGAGATTGTAGATGAAGAACCTAGCTTCACTCAAATTGTTGAAGTTGACAAAGATGCTGTCAACACCACTACTGTCAATCAAACTCCAGCTCAATCACACACCATAACATCTAACATTCAGAACAGTGATGACTCTGGAGACAATGAAGAACATGGTGGAGACAATGGAATTGATGAGCATTCAACTCAACAAGCTGAAGCAAATGTTCCTGTTCAATCAAGTAGCTTGCCCAGAATCACCAGGTGGACCAAGGATCACACAAATGACCTTATCATTGGTGATCCTAATTCTGGAGTTAGGACAAGGAACAAAGTCTCTGCTGACAGCATGTTCTCATGTTTCCTGTCACAAATGGAACCCAAGACAATTGATGAAGCATTGTTGGATTCTGACTGGGTGATAGCCATGCAAGAAGAGCTAAATCAGTTTGAAAGAAACAATGTATGGAAATTGGTTCCAAGACCTAAGGGAAAGTCAGTTATTGAGACCAAGTGGGTTTTCAGAAACAAACTTGATGAAAATGGATTGGTGACAAGGAACAAAGCAAGGCTAGTGGCTAAAGGTTACTGTCAACAGGAGGGAATAGATTATGATGAGACATTTGCTCCTGTTGCCAGACTTGAAGCTATAAGAATCTTTCTAGCTTATGCTGCACACTGCAACTTCAAAGTATTTCAGATGGATGTCAAAAGTGCCTTTCTAAATGGAGAGCTGGAAGAAGAAGTGTATGTGGAACAGCCACCAGGGTTTGAGGATGCTGAAATGCATAATTTTGTGTACAAACTCTTCAAAGCTTTGTATGGACTAAAGCAAGCACCCAGGGCATGGTATGACACACTTTCCACCTTTCTTCTGGAAAACCAGTTTACCAGAGGAGTTGTGGACAAGACACTTTTCTACAAGCATCATGGCAAGGACATCATTCTGGTACAAATCTATGTGGATGATATCATTTTTGGTTCTACAAATGAGAAGCTGTGTGAGAAGTTTTCCCATCTCATGAGTAACAAATATGAGATGAGCATGATGGGAGAATTGTCATTCTTTCTAGGGTTACAAATTCTTCAACAAACTGATGGAATCTTCATAAGTCAAGCTAAGTATATCAAGGAACTTCTCAAAAAGTTCAACTTGGAAGATTCATCTCCTGCAAGGACACCAATGTCCACAGCAACTAGTCTGGATCTTGATCCTAAAGGAAAGAAAGTTGACTCAAGCACTTATAGAGGCATGGTAGGATCCCTCCTATACCTAACTGCTAGCAGACCTGACATCATGTTTGCTACATGTCTTTGTGCAAGGTTTCAAAGTGATCCAAAGGAGTCACACTTGGTAGCCATCAAGAGAATCTTTAGATACTTAAAAGGCACTCCTAACCTAGGCCTTTGGTATCCTAAGAATACTGGATTTGATCTAATTGGTTACTCAGACTCAGACTATGCTGGATGCAAGATTGACAGAAAGAGTACTACTGGTAGCTGTCAATTTCTTGGTGGAAGATTGGTCTCATGGTTTAGCAAGAAGCAGCATTCAGTTTCTACCTCAACTGCAGAAGCTGAGTACATTGCTGCAGGCAGTTGCTGTGCACAAATTCTATGGATGAAAAGTCAACTTCTAGATTATGGTCTAGTGTTAAGAGAAATTCCTATTTACTGTGACAACACTAGTGTCATAGCCATCTCAGACAATCCAGTTCAACACTCTAGGACAAAGCACATTGATATAAGACATCACTTTATCAGAGAGCATGTTGAACAAGGAACTGTGAAGCTGATTTATGTCCCAACTGACAAGCAACTTGCTGACATCTTCACTAAGCCATTGGATGAAGCAACCTTCAACAGGTTGGTAAGTGAATTGGGAATGCTGAATCTGGTATGTTAATTTTACTAAGGTTTCTAAATTTTCAATTCTTATTGAAGCTCATGACAGCAACTTCAAACCTGCTGTCAAGAGAAGTTACTGTCTACTTGGTTTATGTCTGTTATGTGACAGCATGTGTTGATTTGACTTCTCATGTCAGTATTTTGTGCCAGTCTCATACTTTTAAACCGTGTATGACTTTAATGTGGTTATCCGTTAAGTTTGAGAGTTAAAAATCTGTTCCATTGGACTTTCACACTCTTTTGCATTAATCTGTAGGATTAAAGGAGGACACGACCATTAATTACTTTTGTGGTAGTTGTATGGGTACTCTAACTGTTGACCATTAGACTTTAATCCTTAGACGGTTTTGCCTATAAATTATCCTTAGGTTTCACCAGTCTGCTCTCAGTTTTAAAGTGAATAATGGAAAACAAAGTAGGAATCGAAGTTGGTCTAAAGAAGTGTGATAGTGAACCCTACAATGAAGAGATTGAGGAGCTCTTCGAGGTGCTTTTGGATGCCCTCGATGAGATAGACGAGGAAAAGGAGGCCAAGGCTAAGGAAGAGGAGGCCAAGGATGTGGAAGAAGAGAAGGAGCTTCAGGCACTTCTTGAAAAAGAAGGCCGCTCTGAAGAAGAGATTAAGGAAGAAGTCTTAGAACTAGTTGATAAAATCATAGAATGATGTACTCAATGTTCAATTTTAATGATTTTATTAATAATAATAAAAGTTCCTGTTTATGTGGTTACTGAGTTTATGACTTGTCTGTGTAACTTGTTTATTACTTGTGTTTGAAAGATTACATTGCTAAATTCATATTCTGTTAATTTTAAGGTTAAGTATATGAGCAACGCATCCTAATTAGTTCAAGACAGAAACAATTTCCCATTTAAATTACTGTCACAAAGAAGGATACTGTCCTGTGTCTCTTGACAGCAACCTTCTTGACAGCAGGGAAAGACTTTCTGTCACGACCTTTAAAGGATACTGTCACTCAAATGCTTAACGGTGACAGCAAGTTTTTGCGCAATAGTTGCTGTCGCGCAAAACCTACTGTCACCACCACTTCTTACTGACAGATTGTTTCTAGCGCACAGGTTACTGTCAACAATAGTGGACCGTTGTAATTGGATATTCACCCCACGATTGACAGTGAATAACGGGCAGTAACTCACGTGTTAAGAGAGTGGGTTAAGACACGTCCTTTAACTCCACTTTTTGAGCAAACGTTTGAGATACCCATATTTATTCTCCAGTTACTCCGACATATCACTCTCACAAAACTCAAGGCAAAATACTTTTCTTCAAGCAAAAAGCTACTTTCTCACTTTCTTCTTTTCTTGAAATCTCCATGGCCCCCAAACAGTCTCTCTCTCAAACAAACTTTGCTGGCATCTTTTCCCCAAATGATGCTGGTGAAGGTTTCAAAGGACTGGTGTTTTTCTTGAACAAGTCCTATCTTCGTTCAGCCATTACCTCAACTCCACATCTCGACCTAGACAAACTTGAGGAATTTTGGCGAACTGCTGTTGCTCTAACTGTGGGTGAAAACCCAGCTATTCAATTCAAGATTAATGGGCAACAATACATTCTCACAGCTGAGGTCATCAATACTGCTCTTGGAATTACACTGGAAGAAGGACAAAACTTTGCTCCATTTGCTAATGATGACACTCTGAAGAAGCTCTTCTTGAAGATTGGGTATGCAGGCCCTATTCTCGAAGAGGGAACAACCAAGTGGTACCCGTCTGGTGAAATGGACAGGAAGTATCTAAGGAAGGAGTGGAGCATGATATTTGATGCAATGGTCAAGGTGTTCTCTACCAAGTCCACAGGCTGGAATGGGATACCCTCCTACATCAAGAAACTGACACATTCTCTTGTCCATGGATACAAGGTGAATGTTGGAGCTTTCCTCATGGCATAACTCAACACTGCCATAGGTAAGAAGGTATCACACTACCCTCGCTTTCTTATGATGTGTATCAATTCTTTCTGTGATTTTAATAATGATGCCCCTCGTCTAGAGGTTTGCTCTGTCTTGAAAAAGAACACACACACACTGTTATCTTCACAGGATCTAAATGCACATATTCCACTTTGCTTCACTCAGCACATGGTTGATCAAGTGTCCAACCTTGATTATCCATTACCTACTGGTTATGATTCTTTTTCTCTTGAGGATGAAGCTGAATTAGACCCAAATTCAGTTAACCCACATTCAACACCATACACTCAGCCTAGGCCCTCTAGACTTCCCAAAGCCCAAAGAGAAGCCTTGCCAGAATCCAGAAAAAGATCCTTAGAAGCTGATGTTGGTGGTAGCTCTGTTAGTCCAGAGGGAGACACTGCACCTAGTGCAGCAAATAAGGAAGGTAGTCACACAGAACCCACAGTGGTTCCCCCTGAGCCTAAGAAGAAGAGAGCTAGGAGGACCAAAACCACTGTCAGCCACCCTGCAGTCTCCCAAAAGACTGTAGAGGAAACCAGGGAAATAAACTCCTCCCTAGATGTGCCTTCTCAACAAGGTGCTTCTATTGAAATTGGCCTGTCTCCCAAGGCACCCTGTACAGAGTCTGCACAAACTCATGGTTCCCAACCTGAGATACCCCCACTTGAAGAAACACACAGTGAGTTAGGGCACAGTGAGGATTTCTCTACTCCTATTGATGGTTCACATGTTTCATCTGTGAATCAGCCCCCACTCTCTACTACACTTTCACCTTCTTCCTTCCCTACACATTCTTTTGTTTCTTCTCCACAACCTAGAGAAGGGGACAGTCCCAACCCTTCAGGTTTTGATCATCCATCTCCAATCATGGATGAGCCCCCATCTAGTGGTCCACAAGAACCCATTTCTCAAAGTGAGATGGACACCACTCCTCCAAACACTGAGCTAGGGCAAAGTGGTATTTTGTCAGAAAATGAAACAGCCAACACTTTGTCTAATCTCCAAGGAGCATCTTACCTTCAGGAAGATGCTGTCACAGCCTCTGTTGCTGTCAAAGACACTGGGGATGCTACTGTCCTGGACACAGCTACTGTCAAAGGTGGAGAGAAAGATACTGTCACTACAGAACCTACTGTCACTCCACCTCCCAAAGATGCTGTCATGCCAGAACCTGCTGTCCAGACTCCAACTGACAGTACCATTCCTACTCAAGATGCTGTCCAGCCTTCCCAGCCTAATTTTGATGCTGTACTTGTTGAGGATGCCTCTGATGATGACCTACCTCTTGCCAACCTCCTAAAGGTACACTCTAAATCTTCTCCTTCCATGCATGTTAGTACTGCTCATACCCATGCATCTAGGTTGAGTGAGGGTGTGCAAAAGAAAAGAGAGATAAAAGAAAAGAGAGGTGAGCATAAAAATGAGAGGCAGCCAAATGAGCTGGCAAAAGGAGAGGGACTTGAGCATGTCCAGAGAGATATTGAGGGAGCCCACACTATTCAGGCACTAGGCCTTGAGAGTCAAACTGTGAGGGGTGATGAGATCACTCAAAAACACCCTGAGAGTGTGAGAACCCCCATAGCCTCCAAGCCCCTGTCTTTTCCTTCCCCTCCAAGAAGGTTAAGGTCTGGTGGCCCCTCTGCTACTTTTGGTAACAGGATTGCAGCTCTTGAAGGACAGTGTGTTACTTTGGACTCCAAACTGGACTCTCTCTCTCAACTGGTGGTTGATGGTTTTGCTGCTACTCAACTCTCTATTCAGTTCCTTACTGACCTGGTAGCTGCCAACTCAACTAAGGGGGAGAAGGTAGCAAGATCAGAATCATTGCCTATTCAAGAATCAGGTGGAACTCAGGGGGAGCCTGTAGCTGTGAAGACCAGAGGGGGAGCTAAAGGGAAAGCAATGTCTAAGGGGGAGCAAGTCAAACCAAGCAGTGCAAAACCACAGGATAAAGCTGAAAAGCCTGTTGAAGTGGAAATGGATGGAGAAAGGGTGTTAATGTCAAAGGAAACTCAAGATGCATTGCAAAGAAGACCTGCATCTAGACATCCAATCTTGCCTCCTGTGGTGATTAGAGAACCTGCTCAAGAAACTCAAGAAACTGCTCTACAGAAGAAATGGAGAGAAATGGAGGAACAAAACAAACTTGGGAAAGGTAAAGGGAAACTGCCTGAATCCATTCATGGTGGAATAATATGGACAAATGGCACTGAACTTGATCAAGAGGAAGCCAATGTCTTGATGGTGGATTACAGGGAGAGCACATTACACAACCATGACAGTAAGTTTAGCAGTTTGGTGGAAGAAGCAATGAATTCTCCTAGCAACCGTCCAACCAACACCACAAAACTGTTAAAGGAACAAATTACTAGTGTCAGTGTAATGGTGAATGATGAGAAAAGATGGGCTGTAAGTATTTATCTAACTTCTGGCATATCTTATTTCATCACAATGCAGCTATTGCAGAGTCTGCCAGCAAAGGTGTTGTGTGCTTTGAAGGGAAAGATCAGGGCAACTCAAACACCATTCAATGAAATATTGGATATGCAAATCCAGAACCTGATCATGCAGAAGCTACCTGAAGTCTACTCAAATCCACCATGTGTTTTCTACAGATCTAAAACTAAGGATGGCACAAGAAGGAACAGCTTCATGAATATTGGTAGCCCATCCAAAATGGAAACCAAGTCAATTCTGAAGGTACTAGATGGAATACTCAGTTCAAATGCCAATCCAGGAAGAGTTCATGCTGTTCAAGAAATCTACAAAATGCTGGTGTTGAGAGACAAGGCACTGGGAGCTAGAATGAAGGAGCTAATCACTAGAGCCAATGCCAAAAGAAATGATCAAGGTGGAAGTTGCTTCTATAACATTCCTCCCCATGATGATGATGATGATGATGAAGATGGTGAGGATGGAGGTGGTGAAGCTTCTGGAAATGCTGGAAATGCTGGTGGAAGTAATTCTGGGAATACTGGTATTCAATCTCAGAATGAAGGAAATGAAGAAACTCCTAGCCAGGAAAAGAAAGATGCTGGTGCAACAGATGAAGAGGAGTCAAGAATACTGGAAGCCTTGGAGGCAAGCATTCTTAGATGTGCTATTGACTGCATAAATGCTGAAAAAGATGCTGTCACCAAAGGTACTGTCGACAAAGATACTGTCATAGAAGATGCTGTCTTGAAAGATGCTGTCGACAAGGATACTGCCAAGGAAGGTTCTGTCAAGGATGAAACCAAGGCTACTGTCAAGTCCAAAAGACTGAAAGCTAAAGCTAAGGCATGGTTTACTAGACAGAAACCAACAGGGAAGCACAAGTACTCAGGAAAGGAAAAGGCCACTGGATTTGGCAGGAATCTCAAAAAGCCAATTCAATCAATTCCTCCCAACAGTCTTAAGATTCAACAAATGCAATCAAGAGAAATCAAGAGCGTTGAGGTTAAGCTGGATGCAAATCAAGAGGCCACTGAGTACATTCTGTGGTGGGCAGAATCAAGGTCAGCCAAGATTGACAAGGACTTCAATCTGGTAGCCACATCAACCAAGAAAAGTGAAACAACCATAGATAAAAGAAGAATTGATTTCTTCTACCTGGAGAGAATGGTAGAGTTGCTGGAAAGCTATGATGATGTTTCAAAGGCTGTCATGGAACATGTTCTAAAATATCAGGCAGATAGGGATGCTGAATTTTATCAGAAATTTGGCTATAACTTTGCAGATTTTGATGATGCTGATATTCTTACTGATCTCCCAGCCTCTCCTATACCATACCACTGGTACTATGAGTTTGATGACTTACCCACAGAAGAAGGGCAAACCCAACCAACTCAGGAAGGGGAACCCAAGCCAAGCATGTTAGGCCGAATACACAATATAATCAAGTATGTATGAGAATAACAATAATTAAGAACACTGTTTATGAATCAATAAACTGTATTTATATTAACAGCTTCTCTCTTTATGATGTTAATGAATCACAAAGAGCTTCTAGGTTACAAGAATAATATATCAATATTCGCGTCCCTTCTAGGGATAACCTATCTGTGTTTATATAGTACACAGCTACATACAATCCTTATCTAATTGATATTCCTACAAGTTAGCTATACAAAACTTATCAATTAAGGATTGCTTCTTATCATCTATTCCGTCTCCTTAGCTGTATCAATATATTCTGCTTCTTTCCATCTTCAGAATAAATTGCTTCTAGAATCTTCAATTCAGCACCGACAGCTAATTCAACTATCACCCTGTCAGACTTTAAATAAACTCTGACCGGCTTCAATTAAACTCTTCACCCTGTCAGAGTTTAACTAAACTCTGACTGGCTTCTGATAAACTCTTGTCAGTACCTGTTGCTTAAACACTGATAAACAAACATTAGCAATTATATCTAACAATCTCCCCCAACTTGTTCATAATAGAATGTACAAGTTAAACATATAATTGATGATGTCAAAACCATTTAACAAATGCAGTGTTTAACATATAACAGAGTTTGATTTAAAACAGAGTTTAAATTTGACTTAGAATAGAAAATATTAAAAACTTACAGTCAGACTTTACTTGACTTCTTCAATATCAGGTACAGTCCTGAGATAATCAATCAGCAGTCTTCTCTCAGCATTCTCAAGTTCAGCTATCATAATCTCTTTCAGCTCCTTATACTCTGGATCTCCTTCACCAGTTTGATATATGGCAGCCCTCAGAGAATAAATACTGTTCTTCTTCATGTCATTTCCTAACCAAACGTACTGAGCTTTATCTGACTCTAAGTTGAATTCTAAGACTTTTATTCCAAGTGCAGTTGTAAATCTAGCACTGTTTTTCTTCATCTTCACCAACTGTCCAGCATGATTTCTGTACTTTGGAATATAAGCATTTGAGACTTCTCCTCCTCCAAGCATCACTTTTGATCTCAGCATCTTTTCTCTTAAGATTTGAGCAACATTATGGGTATGTCTGTTCTTAACTTTCAACAGATAAAGTACATATTCAAGTTCTTCCCATGATTTGAGATTTACATCAGATTCTCCAACTCTATAAACACTTCCATCACTCATGAAGTATAACAGAAACTGCTTCTTCAAGACTCTGTGAAAAATCAACTGAACAGATTCTAACTTATCAAGATTTTCTTGTGTATCCCTAATACCAGATCCTGCCAGTGAAATATTGTCTTGAGATCTGTTATTTATTCTCTTCTCCCTATGTGAACCTAAACCAGACTTATCATAAGATTCTTTTCCAAGTACAGTCCTGGTTTGAGAGAAATCCACAGGTTGAAGTGTCAGAGTTTCAGAGAGTACAGGTCTTAAGAAACCTTTGAGTTGAGGAGCTAGCTGAGTTTGCACAGCTTGAGCCTTATCAGAGGCTGGCTTATCTTCAATAGTATCATCAACTTGAGCAGCGTCAGAGGTTGAGTTTGCTAATCTTGTTTCAACTTGAGCAATGTCAGAGGTTGAATAAATCTTCTTAGGTAACTGTTCTTCTTCTACCAGTTTACCTTTTCCTTTGTCAGCATTTTTAATCACAGGCCTCCTTGAGTACTGTAAACTCTGATCAGAGTTTACATTCTCTTTGATAACAATTCCTTTTTCTTTCTTTCTAGGAGCCTTGATTTCCTTCTTTTTGTAGATTCCAGCTTCAACATTCTTCTTGTGTTCTTCAGCAAGCATTTGCTCTTCAGCTTGGATATCTTCAATTGTAACATCTTTTCCATGTTCTGCCATAAACATCTTAGCAGCAATTTCCTCATCAGTAGATGGCTTATCAGAGATTATCAAACTTTTATATCTTGAACCACTGGCAGAGTTTACATGTCCCTTTCCAGAGTTTGATCTTTTATCAGAGTTTGATCTTCTTGAAAGTAATCTTCTATCATCATTTGATCTTAAGCTCTTTCCATCTCCTCCCTTGTTTCCACCATCATTACCATCATCCCTCCGTCTCAGAGTTTGAGTGTCTTTGCATTTGTCACTTGATACACTCTCCCCCTTTTTGACATCATCAGAAAGAAGTACTGATGTCAGCAATTCAAGCGCAGTAGAAATGGAAGTCAGTTGAGCAGACATAGCATGCTGGTTGTCCTCAACTGTCCCAAGCCTCTTCTTGATTTCTTCAGAATCCCTGGCTTGCTGCTTGAACATGGCATAGTAAGAAGTTCTGTCAGCCTTTAAAGTAATATCCCTCAGACTTACTTCATTCCTCAATTTTGTAAGCATCTGTTGATTCTCATCAAATCTATTATTGAGAGATTTGACTTGAATAACAGTGGCCTGTAAGCTCGTAAGGACATCAGGATTTGTAATCTTCTTAACAGAATCAGATAGAAAATCTGCAGCCCGTTGTGCTGGAAAAACACAATCTGCATTAGCCCATGCATTGTAGTACATATTCTGAAAATGCTCAGAAGCAGCCCTTTGAACTTCCCTCTCTTCAGTAGAATTTGCTTGAATATCAGAAACTTCCACTTGAATATCAGAGTTTGAATGAGCAGGACTAGCTTCAGCATTGTCATCCTCTTCAAGCACATTTTCAGCAGTGATTTCATCAATTAACTGTGCAGTGGCATCAGGTACTTGATCTGCTACAGTTTGAGGAACATCAGAGTTTGCTGGAGCAGTAACCTCTGCTTCTCTCTGAACAATCTCAACAACTGATTGTTGCAAAGCTTCAAGTAAAACAATATCCTCCTGATCATTATCTGTTGCATCAGCATGTACAGCAACAGCTTCTGGAACTGGATCAACTCTAATCTGATCAACTTCCTCACCTTTCTCAAAATCAAGAGAAATGATCTCCGTGTGAGAAGCAATAGGTTCTACTAATTCAGTAGTAGCTTGATCAGCTTCCATTACAGCATCTTCATGATCCACAATCCTGCTGTCAGAGTATGCAGCAGCTTCCTCAACTACATCATCAGCTTTTGATGTAGGAGCTTCTGGTTCAAAATCCATCAGAATAGGTTCAGGAGTAGCAGCATCCTCAGCAGTTAGAATATCCTCCTCAACAATTGCAGGAGTACTTGAAGGTACATTTGTAAGCACAATCTCCTCATTCTCTGATGTAGGAGCTTCAGTGTCTTCAGGTTCTTTGTCCATATTGGCAATGATATCACCAAAAAGTTGATCAGCAACTAGTCTTCTCTTTCTCTGATGAAGAGTCTCTTCATCAGCTTCAGTTTCTGAGTCTACATTAGAATCAGTAGCAACAGACTTTGCCCTTTGGGCTCGCCTTTTCTTCATTCTTTTTCTCTGAGGCACAGCATCAACATTTGATGCCTCAGCTTCAGTTTGTTGCAAACCAGACTTAACTGCTCGAACTTTGGATCTCTTTGACCTCTGTGGTTGAGACACAGAAGGTCCAGCTTCAGCAGTTGAGACTTGTTGTTGTTGTAAGTTGTCAAGAAATTGTTGCACTGATGCAGGCAACAGTAAAGGACCAACTTCTCCTTTCTTGTTGTCCTTGTTGATAAGGTCAGAAAATATACGTTTGTGCAGTTTAAACGAAAGTATAACATCATCCTCTACTATCTCAACATTTGGACAGCAAAAATTGAATATCAATTGACAAAACCTAGAGAAATAAACAACATTTCTATTCTCTAGCATTTTCTCACCAATATTAGTTAGAACTAATCTAGCAACATCAAAATGACTGCCAAAGAGAAGAGAATACCCGATCTGTAGACTATCCGTGGGAATCGCATCCCAATTGGTACACTTCTTTCCAAAAGCCCGAGTAATGCAATCGAAAAAGAAACTCCACTCCTTGCGCAAAAATGGCCTTTTGAGTTGACCTATCTTTGTCAAAGGTCCACTGTAGCCTATCTCGTTCATCATTCTGACGAGCTCAGAGTCTCCAACAGAGATTGTGAATGCATTGAAATCTTCAAGACCCAAAGCATCACGAACAGTAGTAGGAGTAACAACAAAATTATCTCCTTGAAACTCAAAAATTATAGATGGCGATCCAGACTCTCCTCCATTATCATAAGTACCTGTCTGCCAAAAAGTTCGAATTTGAGTCGCAGACAGCTTCGATGGTGCGGTTAGAGCAGTACCGATATCAGAGTGTAACAAGAACCTCTGAATCAAATGAAACGCCTCCGGTGCGTTCTCATTTGCTACAGGTGCAGAATAATTGTTGGGAACAAATTCTAATTCAGAAGCAATAAACGCTGTAGTTGCCATTAGTAAGATTTGAAAATAAGAAGAACTTGGCTTTGAAAGTGTTTGAGTGTTTGTGTGTGAGTAAAAGCTTATGAAACGATGAGGTGCGTAAAAGATTGAATCGTGTGTATGTAGTGTATTAAATAATAACTGTAAAGATTAGAAGTATGTTAGTGGGACAGATGTCAGACGTGGATACGCTGACAGCTGTATCGAACAACTTCCAATACACACGTGCAGACGTGAAAACACCTTTCATCACATATAACACTCAAAATATCCGCTTAAAAAAAAATTAATAATAATAAAATTATCAATTTTAATAATAAAGTACAAAGGAGCTCAATAGTCAGAATAATAATGACTGTCTTGAAACTCCGCACCTTATTATCCCAAGCGCTTCGATTCAAGGAAAAACCTTTCAGTTACCCTGTTGAATGCTTTAAAAACCGAAGCATTGTAACAACAGGCTTCATATCTTAAACTTACCATACACCAAATGGCAGGAACCTTTGAATTCATGGATGTAGAATCATTCATGAACATGAACTGGCAGCAACAAGAAAACTATATCATCGATGAGTTTTTTGTTCTGTCTTTTCTGAATGATGAAGGTCTTATAGCAGATGATGAAATAGCAGAAGGACCAATCTCTAATCCTTATGTGCACATCATCCGTCCCGGTCCATATGATGTGCCCATTCTGGCAGACGATCATACTATGCAGATTTGTATGATACTCTTCCAGCAGAGCTTCCTGATGGGTACTGAGGAGACAATCTTCTTGGAGTCCTGCAAGCTTCAAAGCAGAAAGAGAATCCAGGAAGATGATGATGATGATGATGATTCATCTTCAGGACGTTGTCAAGCAATCCCAGATGGTATAATGATCAGTTGAACAACTGGGTAGCGATCATCAGAAGTAGTAGAGCACAATAACTTCTGGCTCTAGCTCTTCTGCTTCAGATGTAGCATTCAGATACTTATCCTGGTTAAATAGATCTGTTCTTTTGTAACCATAGTGATTAGTATGTACCAGAAAGTTTAGCTAATCATGAGAATGAAATAGTCTGAATGTAAATTTGAATCAATTAATGAAAAAAAATTTGTTTCTTTACATATCAGTATTATCAATTTTGCATAGTAATTGTAAAGTGAAAGAAATGATATCACTTTAAACAATAAACTAACATACTCAGCAGCATTACGAATCACTATCAGGACTTATCAAACACATTCTTTCTTTTCTCCGTTCAATCATACTTTTTCCGAAAAACAAATGACTAAACTCAAAAATTATAACATGTCTGAAACAGATAGATTATTTTAACCATCAGAGATTAAAACAAAGTAACCTCGGCGTATTGCACACAATACATCAGTGTTTACCATTTGTCCTTCTTTGTCACTAAACTCTTTTCTCAATCTGTACAGTTGTGAAAATATGTGTGTGTAGGAGCAGAGTTTACCGAAATCAGTATTTAGATCATCTCAAAGTGCATAACATCCACAAACTAAAGTAGTAAAAACTGGTTGCCTAAACTCTCATGTATAACATTAGACACTGATTTTTCTATCTAAACTCTGTATTACTGATATCCTTTCATTTGGATATGTCTTTTATTTTTCACCCCCTTTATTATTTTTATTTTTATTTTTTTTATTTTTTTTATTATTTTTTATTATTTTTCCAGTAATCAGTGGTTGGCACTAGTCACCAAAAATCAAAGATTTTAGCCCTTATTTCATACAATAAGTTCCTGGATCTTCCTAGGCACAACATGATCTCAAAGGAATTTGTGCTCTGTTTGGCATCTTTTGATGTGAGGGTGAATTATTTGCATTAAATAATCAGAGTTTAGACTTTTCATCAGTAATTATAATTAACTTATGAGAGAAGATGCAAACAGCTAATACAGACTCAGTGTATAGGATCAATAAACTAAGAGATGCTATAAATATAGAGACAGTATCATGCTGTGTTAGCTTACTGCACATATTTGAGATCAGAATCTATCAACTCTTAAGGATTCACAATTACTTACTGAGAATTATGCTTCATACAAATTTCTTCATTGGTCCAAATGTTTCAGACAAAATTACAATCAGAGTATAACATTAAACTGTAACTATCAGAGTATGATCAACAGAGTTTACCATCAGAGTTTAACATGCTGGTTCACATAACAGTTAACATGTGCAAGGAATCATGAGCATTTAAACAATCAAACATGGATAGATTTTGAGTCTAACCCGTATCTCTAGTCTGAACCAGAGATCATTCCAAGTTCATTTACCAATCTTGTAAACGTAGCTTCACTCAAAGGTTTGGTGAAGATATCTGCAAGTTGTTGGTCTGTAGACACAAAATGAAGCTCAATGTTCCCTTCTTCCACATGTTCTCTGATAAAATGATATCTTATGCTGATGTGCTTTGTCATGGAGTGCTGTACTGGATTACCTGTCATAGCAATAGCACTTTGGTTATCACAAAAAATAGGTATTTTAGAGTACCTTAACCCATAATCCAGCAGTTGATTCTTCATCCATAAAATCTGTGCACAACAGCTACCAGCTGCTATATACTCTGCTTCAGCAGTGGATGTGGAGATTGACTTCTGTTTCTTGCTGTACCAAGAAACTAATCTGTCACCTAAAAATTGACAGCTTCCACTTGTACTTTTTCTGTCTATCTTACAGCCTGCAAAATCTGCATCAGAGTAACCAATTAACTTAAACTCTGATTCTCTAGGATACCACAAACCCAGGGTTATGGTTCCTTTGAGATATTTGAAGATCCTTTTCACAGCTGTTAGATGAGGCTCTCTGGGATCTGCTTGAAATCTTGCACAAAGACATGTTGCATACATGATATCAGGTCTACTTGCAGTAAGATACAGTAGAGACCCTATCATTCCTCTGTAGTTAGTCATATCTACTGAGGCTCCTGTGTCTTTGTCAAGCTTCGTTGCTGTAGCCATGGGAGTCGTAGCAGATGAACTATCAAGCATACCAAATTTCTTTAGAAGATTTCTGGTATACTTTGCTTGATTGATAAAAATCCCATCATCTGTTTGCTTGACCTGTAAGCCTAGAAAATAACTAAGCTCTCCCATCATGCTCATTTGATACCTGGATTGCATAAGCTTTGCAAACTTCTTACAGAGTTTGTCATTAGTAGATCCAAAAATAATATCATCTACATAAATTTGAACTAAAAGCAAATCATCACCAGAATTGAAATAAAACAGGGTTTTATCAATTGTACCTCTTGTGAACCCACTTTCTAAAAGAAATTGAGCAAGAGTTTCATACCATGCTCTTGGTGCTTGCTTTAGTCCATATAATGCCTTGTCAAGCCTGTAGACATAATCTGGATGCTTGGAATCTACAAATCCTGGTGGTTGTTCAACAAACACTTCTTCTTCAAGCTTCCCATTGAGAAAAGCACTTTTTACATCCATCTGAAAAACTTTAAACTTCTTGTGTGCAGCATAGGCCAGAAAAATTCTTATGGCCTCCAATCTTGCAACTGGAGCAAAGGTTTCATCATAGTCAATTCCTTCCTGTTGTGAATAACCTTTAGCCACAAGTCTAGCCTTGTTTCTTGTAATCACACCTTCACTGTCAGTCTTGTTTCTGAAAACCCACTTTGTACCTATAATTGATCTATTCTTTGGTCTAGGTACAAGTGTCCAGACTTCATTTCTTTCAAATTCATTTAACTCTTCTTGCATTGCTGTAATCCAATTAGCATCTTGAAGAGCTTCCTCCACTTTCTTTGGTTCTGTTTGAGACAAGAAAGCATGATACAGACACTCATTATTTGTTGCACTTCTAGTTCTTACACTAGCATCAGGATCTCCAATTATAAGATCAGGTGTATGTGCCTGTGTCCACTTTCTTGCTGTTGGTAAGTGGCTTCTTGTATCAGTATTGGATCCTCCCCCTTGATCCATGCTCTCCTGATTTATGTGTTGACTTTCTGCAGCTTCTGAGGCTCCCCCTGAGTTGGATGGCTCAGTGTTTGAGCTGTCAGAGTTTGAATCAGTTTCCTCAACTGACTCACTTGCTGTGTCTTGTTGAGCTTCTTCACGCTCCCCCTCAACTGGTTCTTTATTTTGTTCAATTTGAGAATTTCCAGTTTCTCCAGTATTTACCAGTAGAGGTTCAGAGTATGCTTCGTCAGAGTTTGTCAACCCTGCTTCATCAGAGTTTATATCATCAGAGAATAGATCTTCATTTTCAAAACGTAGTTGATCATATCCATCCTTGTCTTCAAGTCCAATTATTTTCTTGTCATCAAACGACACATGTATGGATTCCATGATCACCTTTGTTCTCAGATTGTAAACTCTGAATGCTTTTGTTGACAATGGATAGCCAACAAAGATTCCTTCATCAGCTTTTAACTCGAACTTGGTCAACTGTTCAGGATGAGTCTTCAACACAAAGCATTTGCATCCAAATATATGAAAATATTTCAAATTTGGCTTCTTGTTTTTCACCATCTCATATGGTGTTTTTCCATGCTTGTTGATCAGAGTTGCATTTTGAGTAAAACAAGCAGTTTGAACAGCTTCTGCCCAGAAATAAGTTGGCAATTTTGCTTCATCTAGCATAGTTCTGGCAGCTTCAATTAAGGTTCTGTTCTTTCTTTCAACTACACCATTTTGCTGTGGAGTTCCAGGTGCAGAAAATTCTTGTTTGACTCCTCTTTCCTTGCAGAAAGCTTCCATGATTGAGTTTCTGAATTCAGTTCCATTATCACTCCTTATTATTTTAACTTTGTGCTGTGATCCTTTGTCCAGTAGATTTATATGATCCATCAACGTTTGAGCAGTTTCATCCTTCTTTGACAAGAAATACACCCACGTATATCTAGTATATTCATCAACAATTACTAACGCATATTTCTTTCTGCCCATGGACATCACATTCACTGGTCCAAAGAGATCAACATGTAGAAGATGATAAGGTTCCACTACTGAAGATTCAGATTTGCTCTTGAAAGATGACTTCCTTTGCTTGGCCTTTTGACAAGAATCACATAGGCCATCTAGACTGAGTATAGATTTTGGGAGTCCCCTTACAAGATCCTTTCTTATAAGCTCATTTATGTTGTTCAAATTGAGATGAGAGAGCTTCTTATGCCAATTCCAACTCTCTTCATTTGACATTTTTGCAGTCAGACACACTGTTCTTCCATCAGAGTTTGTTACCAAACTTGCTTCATAAATGTTGTTGCGCCTGTGTCCAACTAGAACAACTTTCCCAGTAGATTTACTGATAACTTCACAGTATTCGCTATGAAAATCTACATGGTTTCCTCTGTCACAGATTTGACTCACAGATAACAGATTGTGCTTGAGTCCTGAGACTAGAGCTACTTTTGTGATGATGACACTTCCAAGATTAATATTGCCATATCCCAGAGTGTGTCCTATGTTGCCATCTCCATAGGAAACTTTTGGGCCAGCCTTCTCCTCAAAGTCTGATAGCAGGGCTTTATTTCCAGTCATATGTCCTGAGCATCCACTGTCTAAGATAAGTGTGCTCTCTATTATACCCTGCAATCACAAACAAACACTAAGTGTTAGTTTTGAGGATCCAGACTTGCTTGGATCCTTTGTCTTTCTTAACAGTGTTAGTTTTTGCAGCGGAATCTGTATTATCAGAGTTTAAACTAACATTGTCAGATTTTACACTAGCAGAGTTTGCTCTAACCCATTTCAAGTTGGGTTTTAGCTCATAATAGTTATGATAAATTGCATGATAACTCTTACATGTGTAAATAGAATGCCAAGTGCTCCCACAATGTTTGCATAAAGTCTGTGGTCTTACTCTAACATAATCATTCTTTACTTCTGAAGTAGAAGGTAAAGAATTAATATGTTTGTTCTTAGTGCAAAATCTAGCAAGATGATTAGAACTACCACAATTATAACATGTTTTTCTTGAGGCACTAGCATTAGGCATATGATTATTTCTATTATTTATGCCTACTTTTCCATTCCTATTTCTCTTGGACCCTTTAGGTTTCATGGCAGACTTAACCTCTTTGAGCTTATGTTTAAACTGTTTTCCTGTCATTAAACCAACATTAACCTGTTTCTCACAGATTCTAATTGGTTCTTTAACAGCTTCTAGCTCAACAAGCTTCTCTGTTTTAGATTCAATATCTACTTGTTCAACACAAGCTTCAACTGACTCCATAACAGCTTCTTTCACAACTACAGATTTTAGCTTGGTGGATTCTGGAACAAATATCACAGGTTTAAGTTGTGGTTTAACCTTAACTTTGTCTTTAAACCTAAGTTCATCGTTTTCACAATAACCTAAACCTACAGAATTAGTCTGAAACACTTGATGAGTGTCTCTTCTAGAATCTGTCCAAGTCTTGATTATTTTTCTTTCTTTTTCTAAATCAGATTCTAGTTGCCTATACCTTTTAAGCAACTCCTGTTCAACATAAACAGCATCATCTCTTTCTTTTTGAATCTGATTCATATTCTCAAGCTCTCTTTCAAGAAACTTGTTTCTTTCTTTAAGACTAAGATTCTCAGATTTAATCCTCTCATTCTCTAAAGTCTGATCCCTATAACTAACATGAACACTTTTCAAATATACTCTTAACTCAGATATATTATCAGTATCATAAGCATAAGTAGTTAGGGGTACCTTATTTTCAGAAGATTCAGTCTCATCTCTGACAGTTGCCATAAGAGCATAGTTTTCTCCATCATCAGAGTCTGAAGTATCTGCCCAGTCTCTGCCTTTAGAGATGAGTGCTTTCTCAGATTTGCCTTTCTTGCACTCTGGAGCATAATGACCCATCTCCTTACACTTGTAGCACTGGATTTGAGACTTATCCTTCTTGCCAGACTTGTTCTCCTTTCCATCAGACTTTCTGAAACTTTTCCTTTCAGAGTTTGAATCTTTCCTTGAGAATCTCTTTCCTTTCTTGAAGTTCTTGAATCCCATCTTCTTAAAGGTCTTTACCATCAATGCAGCCATTTGCATCAACTCCTCTTCATCATCCTCAGAGTCAGAAGCTTCATCAGAGTTTGAGTCATCATCAGAGTTTGATGACTCACTCTCAGATTTAATAACTAAAGCCTTTCCCTTGGCTTTCTTCCTTGTTGATTCCTTCTTGATGGGCTTCTCCTCGACTTTGAGAGCAACAGATTTTGTCTTCTTGCTGGACCTCCTGTTTCTTTGTTCTATCTCAAGTTCATGAGTCTTTAACAATCCATAGATCTCATCAAGATCTGTATCAGCAAGATCATAATTATCTCTGATTGTTGTTGCCTTTAAGTCCCACTTTTCAGGTAGAGATAACAGAAACTTGAGATTGGACTCTTCAAGTTCATATTCCTTATCTACCAAAGACAGATCGTTCAACAGTTTGCAAAATCTGTCATAAGTCTCAGTCAAGGTTTCATTAGTTCTTGAATCAAAGTGCTCATACTCCTGTGTGAGTATTGTTTTTCTGTTCTTCTTAATAGCACCTGTTCCCTGGCATCTGACTTCTAAAGCATCCCATATCTCTTTGGCAGTTTTGCAGCCAATTACTCTGTTAGACATTACATTATCTAAAGCACTGTGGAGAAGATGTCTAACCTTTGCATCCTTTGCAATTGATGAGATATCCTCAGGAGTCATATCTTTCTTTTCCTTTGGAACAGTCTTTTGTGCTTGACCATCAACAACAGGGGACAATTTAGTTGGCATATGAGGACCATCATTAATTCTGTCAAGGTATTCTGGATCTGTAGCCTCCAGAAACATGGTCATCTTCACCTTCCAAATCGGATACTCTACTGGCCTGAGAATTGGAACCCTGATTGTTTCATACCGACTCACAGAATTGGGCTTAACCTGTTCAGCCTTAGGAGCAGTTTGATTTTCTTCAGACATGATTAATACTGTGTTTGAATCGTAAAACTGTATATATTAAACAGCCTTGGCTCTGATACCAATTGTTAGGCCGAATACACAATATAATCAAGTATGTATGAGAATAACAATAATTAAGAACACTGTTTATGAATCAATAAACTGTATTTATATTAACAGCTTCTCTCTTTATGATGTTAATGAATCACAAAGAGCTTCTAGGTTACAAGAATAATATATCAATATTCGCGTCCCTTCTAGGGATAACCTATCTATGTTTATATAGTACACAGCTACATACAATCCTTATCTAATTGATATTCCTACAAGTTAGCTATACAAAACTTATCAATTAAGGATTGCTTCTTATCATCTATTCCGTCTCCTTAGCTGTATCAATATATTCTGCTTCTTTCCATCTTCAGAATAAATTGCTTCTAGAATCTTCAATTCAGCACCGACAGCTAATTCAACTATCACCCTGTCAGACTTTAAATAAACTCTGACCGGCTTCAATTAAACTCTTCACCCTGTCAGAGTTTAACTAAACTCTGACTGGCTTCTGATAAACTCTTGTCAGTACCTGTTGCTTAAACACTGATAAACAAACATTAGCAATTATATCTAACAAAGCAAACAACCTGAATCTTCTGAATATGCTCAAACTCAGTCAGAACTTGATAAGAAGGAAGCTGAATTACTGGAAAAACACAAGGCCTCTAACAAGGCAGAAAGTGAAGCTCCAAATTATCAACCATATATGCTGGAAAATCCCCTAAGAGTCAAGTTCCTAAAAGAAGAAATCTATGTTTGCAGCTTGCATAAGCTTAAAACATCCACTCTGAAGGATTTACAGTATATGGTAGCTGGTTCAATTCATCCCTTGGAACAGATTTGTTCTGATGAGATAGAGAAGTTATTGGAAGGGAGAAAAGGAGAAGACTCAAAACTGGACAAGCAAAGAAGGAAGTCTCTCAATGCTTATCCTGGAAGTAGATTCAAGCTCATTAATGAAGAACTTCATTTCAGAACCTATCCATATGATATAGAGCAATGGCTGAATCTCAGGGATGTTAGTTCTCTCTTATCCCCTTCCATAAAGAAGATCATTGATGAAGTAGAGGATGATGCAGTGTCTGCTGCTGAAATTTCTCTTGTAGAAAGTCTAAGAGGCTGCTTGGCAGAAGCTCTCAAAAGAGAGGATGTAGCAAGACAGAAGAGGAAATCTCAAGCTAAGTAAAAATTCTTGAATTCTGATCTTGTTAGTTAAGTTGTCAGCACATATTGTAAATTTGCTGTTATTTTCCATAAAAACAAATTGGGGGAGATTGTTGGGATTTATGGGTGATAGCATAGAAACAACTTAACTTTGATTGTACTTAATTTTTCAAATTAAGTAGAACATACTGTCATAGCCAAAGTATGTTCTTGTAATCAGTATGTAATGTTATTCTAGTTGTATTGTTTGAAAGAAGTTCACTTATGTGTTCAAGCCTCAAAGAATGCTTTTTGGATGACAACATGAATAAAGGTTACTGTCCTAAAGCTGTGACAGTAAGATTACAAGAAGACAGAATGTTGCAAGTCACGACAGCATATTCACTCTGACAGCAACATTGGCGGAAGACTACGCGACAGCAACTATTGCCCTCGACAGCAAGTTTGGGATCCTCGACAGCACTCTATGCGGGGAACTCATACTGTCACCAAAAGATCATTCCTGTGACAGCAAGCTTTGCGGCAAAAGTAACTGTCTCAATAAAGATCCTTATGCTAGGTATCTTTCTCAGTCAAATCCCGTGACAGTTTAAATGTTCAAGAAACAGGCGTGATGCAGTATCCCTAAGCTGCACCAAGTCTGCAAGACTACGACAGAAGCTTCAAGCACTGCAAAACAAAAGTGAATCAATTCAAGAGCAAGGTCAAGTCTTTATCTGCTGAATTGGTTTAGCTGGAAATAGAATGAATCTAGGTTGCTTTCTTTGTAATGTATATCTGACATGTTAGCAATTTAGGAAAGTCACATGGGTAAGACAATATGTAAGAAGCTGCCACTTGACAGTGACAGCAGCTTCACAAACCCGTGACTGATAGTGATAGGGTTAGTCTTATACCTACTATCAACTCATTCTAGAATAGTAACGGAGACAAGCAAGTGTCTTTGAAGAAAACCCGAAGCTCGAGAATTCTTTCTTGAGGTTGTAGCAACACTTTGCAAAATAAATAAAACATTTATTTTGTGAATCTTGTTCTTACTAAATACTGTTTGTGATTGCATATATTGCTGATAACGTTTAATCTTGATTTTAGTTGTTGAAATTTAGATTGAATTTTATCAGTATTGCATTCATCCCCCCCTTCTGCAATACACAAGGACTAACACTATATATAAAACTCAACAAAACTTCATCATTAATTGTCCAAAATATAAGTCAGGGATATTTTAATCTAATACTAATGGAGCTAGTCAACTTGTCACACCTCTTTTACTCATTTCCTTATTAGTAATTCCTTTATTTCAGTGAACATTTTATTGTGTCAGGGCTTGATTGTCTATAATAATTATCAGGAGGGTATCTTAGAATTTTACTCAGAGGATATTTATGTTAGTCTGCGTGTCATTCCCTATGAGGATATGTTGAGGTGGGCAGGTACTATGTATGACAGCTTTTAGATCTACAATTTCTGAGAGATATGAATAAAGTTTTGTCTCTACAATTCTCTTGCTCATTGCTCTTCATTTAGCCATTAAATTCATAAAAGTATCATGGTATCAGAGCTGCTAATGAAGCTTGAGTGAATTAATAGAGTCATAGTTAACTTTTCTGTTCAAATAGTTGTTCTTACTCAGATTCAAAGCTCCCTGTGTAATCCAAAATTGTCTTAAATATAGAGTGAGTAGTACTTATCTTGAAACTCTAATCATGACAAATGGAAGTAAGTTTTCCTTCTCAGATATGCAGAACCCGTTATTTCTTCATCCGTATAAAAACCCCCTTTCTATTAATGTCACAAAACTTGAAGGAGTTGGTGATTATCGGTCGTGGAAGAGATCCATGGTGATTCAGTTGTCCTCGAAACGTAAGCATGGATTTGTGGAGGGTACTGAAGTAAAAAGTGCAACTGATCCCGTTGAAGCTGTACAATGGGAGACCTGCAATAGTATGGTAATCTCTTGGATTCATAATAACATCTCTGATTCGATTAAAAATTATGTGTTGTTTATTACTTCTGCTTCTGAGGTGTGGAGACAATTAGAAAAACTTTTTCAGCTAACTAATGGGTCTCGTAAGTATAAACTGAGTAAGGAACTGTTTGGGTTGAAACAAAATGGTAGAACTGTAGTTCATTATTTTACGTCTCTTAGTAGTATATGGGAGGAATTGAAATCCATGAATCTTTTGTTAGTATTTGTGCCCTAGAGACAATACTATAATGTTCTTGGGAAAGACATTTTGATTATTAGTAGTATTTTTCTTATATTTGAATTATTATATAATTAATCAAGTCCTACTTAATTAACTCAATAATTCAATATAATAATAATAATTCATTTAATTTCAAAATTTAAATAAAACTCCGTTTAAAACGTTCTTTGTGTGTGACCCTTTAGGTTATTATTACGTTGGCAATAATTTTAATATCTCATAATAAAATTATAAATAATGAGCGGCCTCTAGTAATACATCATTGCTACCCAAGTAATAATGATAATTGGTGATCCAATTAAACCTTCCGTGAATAATGTTCCATGTAATATAATCTTTTTAACCTTATATTATAGATTAAACTCGAGGCATGGTTTGTGTCACCCTCTTCATCATTTAATCATTATTTACTTGATCAATGAGTAGAATATTAAACAAATCACTATTTGAGCATGACCATGCATTGCATAGTCTCACTCAATCAAGAGGCCAATAATATCACTCCTTATTGATCATTAGTATGGTGATACTAAAGTCAAAGACATAAGTGCATGTTAGAAAAACATGGCACTGGATAGACCCACCGTGTGAATTCTTTATGATAAACGTTATCAAGTGTCATAAGTAATTCGCACAGTGATAATGGTATAATGATCCTTAGACTTGAAATCATTATATTTCTATATGAGAATTAATATACTTTGATTCTACTCAAAGTTACCTTTGACCGGGCAATGATAAATGTGGACATTGGGTATATTATGAATCATATATATGATTTAACCCTCCTATTTTAGGAGTGATATTATTGGCCTCTTGATTGAGTGAGACTATGAAATGCATGACCATGCTCAAATAGTGTTTTGTTTAATAGTCTACTCATTGATCAAGTAAACCAGGATTAAATGATGAATAGGGTGACACAAACCATGCCTCGAGTTTAATCTATAATATAAGGTTAAAAGGATTATATTACATGAAACATTATTCACGAAAGGTTTAATTGGATCGCCAATTATTATTATTACTTGGGTAGCAATGATGTATTACTAGATGCCGCTCATTGTTTATAATTTTATTATGAGATATTAAAATTATTGCCAGCGTAATAATAACCTAAAGGGTCACACACAAAGAACGTTTTAAATGGAGTTTTAGTTAAATTTTGAATTTAAATGAATTATTATTATTATATTGAATTATTGAATTAATTAAGTAGGACTTGATTAATTATATAATAATTCGAATATAATAAAAATACTACTAATAATCAGATTGGGTTTTGGAAGCCCAGTCAGATTAGGTAAAGGCCCAAAACTCTCTCAATATAAATACATTAAGATGTATTATTTTAAGTTTAATTTTTCAGAATTCGTTTTTGAGTAAGAAACCTAGATGCTCTACATCAAGGAGAGGCTAGAGAGAGAGAGAGATTCGAGGTTGCTTCTTGGCTAGTACCAAACTCCGGTGATCGTTGGACGATCAAGCATTCGTATAGACTAATTTAGAGATGTAGATCTTGGCTCAAGGGATACGTGGTGATCAAAGAAAGGACCTCCATCTGTCAACCAATCGTAAAGCTTCAAAAATGTAAACATATTCTTATCCACGAATTCAATATCGTTTTTAACATGGATCCTGCGTAGGGTTTCGTTAATTTTCTGTTTTAAGCGATGTTTCCGCTGCGTTTTCATGCCCGAAACCCTTCATCTTTTGGCTTCTGTCAAAACTGTTGCTGATGATATTAATACCTTGTTGAGAGCTATTCATACTCAAAAAGAGGGAGCCAAATTGTTTCAGTTTCTTAATGGCTTAGATGAGAAATATTCACCTCAACGTAGTCAATTGTTATTGTTTATTCCCCTTCCCAGTGTTGAGGTTGCCTGTTCTGCTATTCAACAAGAGGAATCTCAAAAGGAGATTCTTCAAACTCCTTATTCTTATGAAAATGAAATGTCTGTTATGTTTACAAAAACTGTTGTGAGTTCTGATAAACCTTTGGGCTGTGGAGTTTATGGTGGCAAATGTCATGCTGGGGATAAATGTTGGAATGTCATTGGATATGCCAAATGGTATTACAAGTATAAACCTAAACCTCCTATGGGAAGAGGACACTCTCCTGATGGCAAATGGTTGAATAAGAGGCAATCATTTACTCCAAGAGGTGATGTAGCTGCTAATGTCTTGGTTGATTCCTCTCAAGTGACTGGTGCTCAACAGTCTATTGTTTTTTCTCCAAAGCAACTGCAACAGTTGTTGCAACTTCTCCCTGTTAATTCTCAGTCCATCAGTCATGAACCTGTAGAAGATGCATTGGGCTTTCCTTTTTCTGGCATGATTATGTGTGATAATCTGGAAGCCACCTCTGATGATTGGATTGTGGATACTGGCGTCACCAATCATATGACTTAACACCGAGTCATCTTGTGAATGTTCAAACTGCAGGATCAAATCTCACAGTGAACTTACCTACTGGTTCCAAAGCTACTGTGACTCATACTGGGGATTTTCAGTTGCACAATGGCTTGAAGTTACTGAATGTTTTGTATGCGCCTCTTTTCACTCATAATCTACTCTCTATTCGTAAATTGTTTGCTGATAATAAATGTTATGCTTTGTTTAGTCCTACTGTCTGCACTATTGTTGACACTAACACACATACAGTAAGAGCTAAAGGTCTAGTGAGTAATGGATTGTACCACTTGTCAAATGCACCTGTGTCTGCATCTCTTGATTTGCAATGCTTGGCAGTCACCACGCCATCTCTGTCTGAACAATATTCTCTGTGGCACAATCGATTGGGGCATGCTCCTGTCTCCAAGTTAAAATTTGTTGATTGTGTCAAGCATTGTGTTCATGCTTCTACTAAAGTCTGCCTCACATGTCCTATGGTAAGATTTACAAAGCTTTCATTTCAGCTAAGTGAGTCATGTGCATCCAAGACATTTGAGCTTATACACACTGATATTTGAGGCCCGTGCAAAGTGTGTACAAGACAACAATTCAGGTATTTTCTCACGATTGTGGACGACTTCTCTATGATGACTTGGATATATTTACTCTAGTACAAGTCAAAGTATCTGCAGTCTATGAAGTTGTTTCATCAGTATGTGAAAAAACAGTTTAATGTCTCAATTGTTGTGGTCGGGTCTGATAATGCTCTCGAGTTCGACATTGCAGATTGCAAAAAGTTCTTTCAGTCACAAAGGATAGTCCATCAGACATCTTGTTTCTATAGTACACAACAAAACTCAAGAGTCGAGCGAAAGCATAGGCATGTGCTTGAAGTGGCTCGAGCACTCATGTTCCAGTCTGGCCTGTCTATTTATTTTTGGGGTAAATCAGTTTTAACTGCCGCCTTCATTATAAACAGGTTACCCTCCTCTGTACTTGCACATAAGTGTCCATATGAACTGTTATACAATGCTCCTATTGATTATGCTCAGTTTAAATCATTTAGTTGTTTGGAATTTGCCATTAATCCTGATCATACAGTTGAAAAGCTTGCACCTCGAGGGGTACCATGTGCCTTTATAGGATACCCTCCAACCCAAAAGGGTTATAGACTGCTTGATCTTAGAACTATGAAACCTTTTGTCTCTCGAATGTTTCTTTTAATGAGCTAGTCTTTCCTTTGAATACATCCACTCCTCAACCTTATATGCTTCCCTTACCAACCACATTGCTAACATTCCCACAGAAGTTTATTGATGATGATACATTCATTACACTACCTCCTCAAACTGCTGATAATCGCACTGATGCTTCACAATTTGACTCACCTATACCTGAAATAACCACTACAACCTCTCCACCTACTGAATCTCCTGACACTAATGTTCCTATTCCTACCAATGAAATTTCTCTTACACCTCCAAGAAGAGCTTCTAGAATGCACAAACCACCCACTTGGATGGAAGCATATGCGACCAAACCTCTTACTAATCCTTCTGTCAACTTGGATATACCCACTCAACGTGTCACACCTACAAGTTTCAAGCAAGCATTTCAGGACTTAAATTGGGTCAAAGCTATGACTGTTGAACTGGACACTTTGGAAGCTAATGATACTTGAGAAGTTACCTCTTTACCTCCACACAAGAAAGCCATAGGGAAATTGGCTATATAAAACTAAGTTCAGTCCGAACGGGTCAATTGAACGTTTCAAATCAAGATTGGTTATCTTGGGATGTAAGCAGATTTATGGCGTGGATTATGAGCTTACTTTTGCTCCTGTCGCCAAAATAACGACAGTGAGAGCCTTGATTTCTGTAGCAGCACTTCAAAACTGACATGTCATGTAAATGGATGTGCAAAACGTATTCTTACATGGAGACTTATTTGAGACAGTTTATATGAAAATGCCTCAAGGGTATACTCATTATGGCAGCATAATTACTCTGAATCAGGGGGAGTTCTCGAGCTCTAAACCAATGTTGGTGTGCAAACTTAAAAAGTCTCTCTATGGACTTCGTCAAGCCCCTCGTAACTGGTTTAGCAAACTCTCAACTACACTAAAAAATCTTGGCTTTACTCAATCCCTCTCTGATTGTAGTTTGTTTACACATACCAGTGCCTCAACTATCACTTTAGTGTTAGTCTATGTCGATGATCTCTTGCTGGCAGGCAACAATCTCACTGATATTGACAAGTTGAAGTCCATGTTGTCTACAAACTTCAAAATGAAAGATTTAGGTGTTGTGAGTTATTTTTTGGGTCTAGAAATAACAAGATCTCCTGATGGCTTCTTTGTTTCTCAAAAGAAATATGTTGTTGACTTAATAGCTGAATTTGAGCTCACTGATGTTACCCCTGATACCTAGTAGATGTCGATTATAGAAGGGGGGTTGAATATAATCTTACTAAATAATCAAATAAAACAGATATATAAAACAATCAATATCAGCTTTTATTAATCTTTATAAAAACTGATACAAACTCTCTCAAGAAACTATGAGTTCTTAAGAGCTGCTAGGTTTACAAAATACTCGTGTAAGTTATTACTCTCGTAAAACCTATTCTGTGTTTACATACACACAGCTACACATTCTGTTACAAAAGATAATCTCTATTTAATTAGATTGATCTTCTTGTCACTTATCTTCTATAACAGCTCCGGTGATACTTATCCTGGCAAATCAATCTTTTCCTGAAATCGTGGAAAAGTATTAATCATCATAATGCCTGATTTAATCTGTTACTGATGATGACGTCATCAATCATCAGCTTCTGATGATGTGAGTACTGATGCTACCTGATCCTGACGCACTTCATTAAATCAACATTTTCCAACAATCTCCCCCAATTTATACTTTCTGAAATAAAGCATAAATTTCCTTGATTTAATGATGCCAAAACCTTTATCAAATGCTCGCAGGATAAAGATGAGAATTATGCTTTAGATATCCTTCAAAATCAGACACTCTCACAAACCCTTTGTTCTTCTGAAGAAACTTCTTCATCAACTCATCATCTTCCTTCAACAATAAGTTGATCATTTTTCTTCTAAGTTTCTTCAACCCTTCATTACTTTTATCTGTCTGATAAATTGCAGCTCTCAGATCTTCAATAGGACTTTTCAGCATTCTTTCATCTAAATATATACATTTAAACCTCTCACTTTCAGGACTAAAGGTCAAATGTGTAATACCTAGAGAAGTTTCAATAAACGCACTGCCCTTCCTCATTTCCACTTCATGTCCATCCATGTCAATGTACTTGGGAACATATCCAGTATCTTTAGATTTCAGTTCCATCAATTGTAAATCGATAATGGATTGAATCTTCTTTCTCCATTTAACACATAGATCATCTTTAGGAACAAACAGATATAGAACATACCTTAATTCTTCCAGATTCTTCATTGTGATGTCTAAAGATGTTAATACAAAGGTGGTTCCATCCTTGAGAAAATATATCAACTTGTTAGGTCCAAAGTATCGTAGAAGGGAGGTTGAATACGATACCTACAAATTCTTTAATTTCGTTCGCGGATAAATCATTCAGTTCAACTACCAAAACAAATACACCAAATCAAACCAAGAATCGGGGAATATATCGTTTTATAAATATTAACCTCGAGGGGTGCTACAATTTCTAATCCGTAGATTAGCTTCAATGAGTTTAACGTTACACAAATTCAATACAATGATAAGATTCTGAGCAATATAAATTTCTTTGATAATTCTCTCCGGCTCAAACTTCTCTCTTAGTAATGTCTCTGTGTTCTGCCTTAACTGAGGAAGACACTTCTACTTAACTCTGTATTAATTGTAGACTTGTTTTGAAAACCATCGAACCAAAACTAAACTAATAATCTTGGTCGTCCAATTTCCATCAACTTGACAAACAAATAAACTTTCCACCTGCTCCTCCAAATAGAAAACTATCGAATGAATAAAGTTAATATTCCATTCGATGGTTTTTTAATAAAACTATCGAATGAGAAATTAACTTACTTTAATTTTCTTTTGTTTTCTTTGAAACACATTCGATGGTTTTTTAAATAGAAAAGAAAAACCATCGAATTCTTTTCTTGTCCTTGATCTTTTAGAAAAACTTCTGAGCTTCAGGGTGTTTAAGTTTTAGACTGTATCAATTTCTTATGAGACGATAAAACAACTTGATCTTTTTAAGTGCCGTCAACAGGTGTAACTGGTCTGGTTCACAGATGAATAACACTTGATCAATTCTTCTATGTCTTCAATTCAATGTTGCTGATAAGTCCTTTGTCGTTCTGGTTGCTTCAAATAAATCACTGGAATCCTGTGGTACTAACCCTAAATCATTCACATACTTCTGTAGTCTTGTTTCTTTAACTGTCACTGAAGCTTGAACATTTTCATGAACTTCTTTCCGTGACTTGTTTACGGACTTCAAGAATACATATCGTATTTTAATTTTTTGAGTTTACCTTTTCTTCTTTGATTCTGGATTCATGTGCTTCTGTTAATATTATTGTATGTCTTGTCCTTTGTTGAGTTGCAGTTATCTCTTTTAAATCTTATGTTACATTATGCTTTACAATCTCCCCCTATTTGATTGTATAGAGTTCGACAAGCAAATACCTCGAGGATAACTCAACTAACTAAGGAAACATGAAACTAATTAAAGTAAGACAGCTTAATAATATTAAATGCATTCTGGATCAGATATATATACATTTCCAGATTTCATAATTCAAAAAACAATAAAACTTTATACATTGAAGTTGCTCCTCTAGACTGAGCTGATAGTTCTTTTGTTCTTTGCTTCTTTTTCTTTAGTCCATCTCGATCTCACCTTCTTCAATCACAGATGGATAGTGCAATGAATCTCCAGGTTTAAGGATTGCTCCTTGGATGTGTCTTCCAATGCATTCAACCTCTTGACCCACTCCAGCCCACAACCATGCAATGTTAACATCCTTCTTGTTTAGCTTTGGCATGTTTGGTAGTCTGGGACGCACTTCCAATCCTTTCTCCACTCTCTTTCTGTAGTAAGGAACATTCTCCATTAGATATCTTCTCAGAGTGTCTGCTGCTTTGTCCTTCTCCGTTGATGTGAATCCAGTGGATCTAAGATACTTCTCCACTGATATGAGATAGTTACTTGGATAGTCTTTCAGCTTGTCCTCGGTCAAATGGTGTGACGCCCCCAAATCCGGGGTCAGGATTTGGTGCCACTATCGCTCTGAATAAAACATAATTATACAGACGACCCCTCAACAAAGGATCGATCACAGGTTATGGTATGAAACAAGAATCTAAAATATCAAAGTTTATTAAAACATCTAATTCAGTTTTATTACAAACCATAAGCCACCATCTAACCATTGGTGAAGTCTAAAATGAACTCTATCTGTCTGGCATCATGAACCTAAAATCTCGAATCAGGCCTTCTCACGGTCCTCTTAGCGGATACTCGAAAACTGCATACTCCGTTCCTAACTGAAAGGTTAGGGAATAATAAAACAAGAGTGAGCCAAAAATTGCTCAGCAAGTGTAATCAACAACGTATGTAAATATCAACTAGAAATCCATTATTAATCAAAAGGTAATCAATTGGTAATCAACTGGTAATCAACTGGTAATCAAATGATAATTAAAGGTATTCAATTGGTAACAAGTTTCAAGATATACTTTTCTATTCAAAGAATAAGATTAAGCAATTGAATTGGAACTTCCGGTAAGACGGTACGAGCTATACGGGTGATCAGCCACGTAAAGCTCCAGACCATGTTTTCACAAGGTCCTAACATTCAGGATCCATAGGCACATATTGGCCTTAAAATACATACATAAGTTACCAGGACCGCCGCCACGGTCAAAGTTTGTTCCATTCATAAGTAATTCAACAAAGGGATTAAATGAATAAGAGGCTTTCAATATTTCCAACATTTGTTTCATGGTATAAGCTAATTTAAGATTCTATTGCAAGGGTTTAAAGAATTAAGAAATTGAAGGGCATGGTAAGTAAGTGAGCAAAGGAATAAGTAAGCTTCGGGTATCCAAAAGTTAACAGAGGTCAACAAAGTATAAGTCAAGGAAAAGGCTCATATGAACAAAGCAAAGGTAAAGGAACAATTGTAGGTTTTATCAAGAGGGAGGTGAAAAAGGAATACAATAACATGGTATGGAAATCGATTGCATAATGATAAGTAAAGGACAAGTAAAAGTTTAACGTATACTTGCAATAGAATTCAAGGGCAACATTCACATCAGAATTTAAGATAACTACCACTTGAAAAATAAGTGGAGGGAATAGACACTTGCCTCAAAAGCCGATAAACTAACTCAATAACTTGTACACCACTCCGACTTTACGTACACGGGCTCCTTTCCTGGCCTCTTACTTGTACCTATATAAAGGTATAATATCGTCATAGTCTTTATCACTTAGTACCTCAGCTTTGTTTACGTATCTCTAAATACGTCTACCCCATCGTCATACAATTACATACACTTATATATATACAATCAAGAAGCACATAGTGTCTTTACAACTTTAGTCAACATTTGGTCACTTAGCAAGAATATAACTTCACAAAGCATTCCTTATACTTATGATGGAAAAGCCTCCAAAACAAAGTACTTTAATAACTCTATCTACATTCTTGGACAATATTAACACTTAATCATATAAGCCAGGTATACGTACCACATATATTATACACTTCACATAATTTTATCACATTGGTTCAATACATACATAGTAACTCAACCTTATAGCAATCCATGACCAACTAGTCAATCCACACATATACCATTACTAAGTCAACGACGACTTGACTTAAATTACAACTACGCAATTAGCACAACTTGACTATACATACCAATCAAAATCAAATTTAAATAAACTTATGGGATTACAAAACCAGTCACCAACACTTCTCCTTTCTTTCTCTCTCTTCCATCCTCTTTTCTTTCTCTTTTCTTTTTCTTCTCGGACTCTCGGCCTATCTCCCTCTCTTCACTCTCTCTCGGCCTTATGGCCTCAATCAACACCAACACACACTCACTCATACGAAATCATATTTTAAAAGTACACACTAAATCATATTTTGAAATAACACACCCACACTTTTACAAGATTATGTTTTTGAATGACACACACACACACAAAGTCACATTTGTGAAAAGAACACGTTTAAAAGAATACGCACACACACATTTTTAAATCATATTTTAAATCACTCACACAAAATCCTATTGTTGAATAACACACTCACACCTTTAGAAAATCATGTTTTTGAATAACTCACACCAAAATCACATTTTTGAAACACACATACTCTCATAATTTTATTTTTATTTTAAATCATTTCTTCCTTACTTTCTCAATCTCCCTCTCGGCCTTTCTCTCTCTCTCTCTCTCACCATCTCCCTCTCGGCCCTCTCTCTCTTTCTTTTCTCTTCTCACTTCTCCTTCCACCTTAACTCCCATCTTTAAACCATAACCAATTCATAATACCAACATTCATCAAGATAATCTCTATAAAATCAATTTATCAAAATATTAAAACTAGTATCAATCAATTCTCACCATATAGCTAACATGCAAGTTTAAATAACTCTCCTACTTCACTTTTCTCATTACATCAACAATTTTATTCAAAAAAAATAAAAATAAATAAATAAATAAATAAATATAACACACTAACAATTTACTACTATTTTCCCAAGAATTCACAAAACTAGTAACATGCAATTAGTAAAATACCCAATTAACACATATATAAGTCTTCAATCATCTCAACCTTAATGACCCATCAAACTTTAGTACCAAAATCACTAAGATCTTCAAGAATCTCTTACATGCAATCAATAAAACTTATAAATTTCTACTACCCACATCTCATACAACTCATATCCTTAACAAAAATCAAAACCCATTTCTAATCTATAACTAGTATCACCAATTATCATAAAATAAATGACATGCATCAACTTATATCACTCAATCAAGCAAGAATAGACTTGAATCAAACTTGTAAATATGAAATCAAGACCATGGCTCACAAGGATCATTGCCCATGGTCGGGTTTCTTCTCGGATGAGTCCAAAATGATGGATCTCACCGAGAATCATCCCTATTACCAATAATCAACCATTGCATGTAAGTTTTAAACAAAGAGAAATGAAAATCCGAAAATTACCAAATTCAAAAATTGAATCAAAACTTGATATTGACACAAGAGGGTTGTAGAGATTAGAGAGAGGAGTGTTTTGGTTACTCACACTTGAAATTTGGATAAGAGAATCACAAGTTTTGGTGGGTTTAATTTGTGAAGAAAGGAAGAACAATGGAGGGGTTGGGGAAGAAGAGGGCCACGGGAGAAGAAGAGAGATGAGAGCGTGAGAGAGAGTTGGGTGGGGTGGGTTTTTGGGTGAGTGTAGAATGAAATGAATAAAAAGTAATGTTATCTCTTAAATACTTTAGAAATATATTATAATTTACAAAATTGTCCCACTAACTCCATTGCTAAATTAATAAAAACAAGGGCTATGATGTAAATTCATAATGCCCACTCTAGATCAATTAGAAATATTATTCTACAAATAACTTTTGTAGATTAGATAATTAAAATTGCATTTACATAGAAATAATCAAATAAAATGCCTTTTTATCTCAAAAACAATTTTAAATAAAATTTTATTACTCCCTAGGTAAATAAATAAATTACCCACTGAAAATAAGTAATCTAGAAGGTGTAGCATCCCTCAAAATAAATAATTAAAATAATTAAGTGATTATAAAATTTAAATCATGAGTTTAAAACTAAAGTAGAAATAAAATAATGCTAAGAAATATTTTATGCTATTAATTAAATAATTAAAGCATTCTCTAAATTTAATATAAATATTATATGACCCAAATAAATTCTCAGAGCACTTAAATAAAATTTAGAAACCACATTCACAATTAACTAATTATTCACCACGCATATAATTCACATTTTAAGCACGTAACAATTATGGCACATAGAGAAATTTCAAAATTATAGGACTATATCAAATAATTATTTTTATCTCAAATAAGTATGACTAAAATATGAGCTATCACATTATACAAAGATCATCATTGCTAATTAAAATTTCAAGAATAAAATCTCAATTGCTATTACTAGCAATAAATATAAAATAATTTTAAATAGCTCTTTTTAACAAAATAAATTTAAGGCTACTCTAATTAGCACAAAGAGCCTATTAAACAATTATCACGCACATATATAAAAATAAAATTAATCGTATTCACATACTGGTAATAATTTACACGTCAAAAATTCTAAGGCGTTACAAATGGCAGATTCTGAACAAGTCATTCGTCATGAATCTAACCATTGGAGGATCTTCAGTAATCTCTGGACTGACTTTCATCAAGATTTCTTTAACATGTTCACGGAGCAGTTCATTTAGCCTTGTAGTCCTTTGTATCTTGATGAGCATCACCTATAGTTCTGTGTATGTTCTTTGTTCAAAAAACTTAGTGGAAATCACAAAGGTACCTTTCTCAAGAAAATTGATCACTATGTTCCAGGCACCGTTTGCTTTAACCCCAGCTTTCAGAAAGATCACAGTATTTCTCAGTGCAGTGAAGTAAGTCTGATTTTCAAGATTTGCACTTTTGATGTCCTGGATGATAACTTCCACCTCTGCATTGTCGTTGACTTATAATCCGTCTTCAACTCCACAAAAGGTTTTATAAGCCATCTCCCAGTCAATACCTTGCTTCTTTGCCAAATCCATCATCTTCTTCTTCCTCACTTCAGCATACACCTTGAATCTTTTTAGCTTCTCACTCCTTAGAACTGCTTGAATTCTTTCCCTCTCAGCTTGCCTGTCATCTCTTTCAGCTTTTAATATCTCCAAGGCAGCTTCTTCTTCCTGTGACAGAGAATTTGCTTCTTCTTCCATATTATCATCCAAGATAGGATGTTCAATAGGCTCTGGATAATATGGCTCATGCTCTTCTTGTAGTGGTTGCTCATGCATGATTTCAAATTCCTCTTCACTCTCCTCTTCTTGCACAATGTTCTCAATCCAGTACTGTCTAACCGGAATAGTTTCATTGGTTTCCCATCTTCCCCATCCATTTGTCTCCCATGCTCCAACTTTCTCCCCCTTAGTTGAGGAATCCTCGATGAAGTTATCCTCAACATAAAAGGTTGAAGAAGGATCAGGTTGTTGATTTGATGGTCCAGGTTGTTGGTTCCTCAACATATTCCATATGGACTGCACTCCATCACTTTTGTTCTCCATGAACTCTGCAATGTCCTTATTCATTTCATGCAAAGAAGCCAGCTTCAGGTCAATGTCATCCAATCTTAATTTGGTAGTCTTTTCAATTCTATCCAATCTCTGATAAAGCTTAGACTCCACTCTTGAGAGGGTGTTCATTGCATCTTTTGCCCTAGCTTGACCATCCCGGATAACCAGAACGTCTTCTCTCAAAGCTTCCTATCCTTGTTGCAGAGCATTCACCTCATTCATTAATTCATCCTTCAGATCTTTGACATCTACTCTCAAGTCAACTAGTTCCTCCATTGCTTCCTTCTTCAAGGAGTCCACTGCTTGCTTAGTACCTGTTATAGTTCCAGATGCACTGCCTAAGACCATGTATCTTCTTCTAGAATCAGCTGCAGCCAAGTCAACCTTCTCTTGAATAGACATTAAAGAAGCATTGGCTTGACCGGAGGAGATCCCTTGGTCAAAAGGAAGGTCTCAGTGGAACCTTGAATAGTGGATTTCCTTGCTTGTCATGAATCGTCATCTCCTTGAGAGTGGATTAAACATGTACTTCTTTCTCAGTAGGTAGTAGCAAATCATCAATATTTGGTAGGGTTAGGGTGTCACTCCTCACATTTGGCTATGGGTGTGCACTCAACGTTTCTGTTGGTGTTTCACTCATTTTTCCTTTCTAACTCAGGCCAGGTGTAAGTGTTTGTGTTTCACTCAATCCCTTATTGCTCTTTCTACATGCATCAGAAAACACCGTAGCCATCCTTAAGGAGGTCACCGGTGGTGCAATGGGGCTTCGCAAGTCCCCGTCCTTGGATAAACCAAGTTGTTGATCATCCGTAGATGATGTATCCTTTGTAGGATCTAGAGTTTGAATCTCTAGGAGGCTAGAATCAGGCTCTATTAACAGCAGAGATCCTGAAACTCCCTCTAAAGTCTGTGAAGACTTTTCCTCAGTTAACTCCTCAATATGAATTGATTCATGGTCACCGAGTTGCCGATCTGCACCTACGGCAGACCCTTTACTCGCAGGATCCAGATATGTTCCATCTGGGGAGTTAGATAATGACCCTTGTAATTGTGAACCTTCAACCAGTGAACCTGACCATAATATGGTCGGAACACTAGTTGCTTCCGTCAATTCTTCCTTATTTGATTGAGCTATTGGTTCAGATATAGCTTTGGTTAGTGTAGCCCAATCAGCTTCAGAAAAATCAATAAAGGGCTCTTTGGATGATTGAAATGAAGTTTCAACAGTTGCCTCATTTTCTATTCTTCTTCTTTTAGAGGAAGGCAGAGCTGATGATGAAGGGTGTATCTCCTTATGTGGTGCTGCTTTGGCACTATCTCCCTCTACACTCATGGATGTTTGTATGTTGGGTATAGTAGGGGAAAGAGGTTCGTTTACGGTTTCATTTTGTAACAGCCCCAAATCCGGGGTCGGAGATCTGGTCGTTACGGTCATTATTTCATACATCATGCTTGACTTAAATCAATATAAATAAATAACATGCTATGACCCCGCAATCTAAGCTTACACACAAACAAGTTATAGTCCCAGAGATGAACTTGAAATAAGTACTGCTGACAGGATCCACATACATATCATAAGTGATTACAAGCCCAAATATAATTTACAAGTTTATGTTTGTTGCCACTTCTTTAAGTTATGTCATACATATAATTAAAAGCTGAATCCAACTACCAGTCTATATCACTAGTAAGTTCTACCTCAGCTATAGCGGCGATAGTGTCAGGGGAGAGTCCTCTGGGTACCCGCGCCCTCTTGCGCATGGTGGTTTCGGTACGAGCCATCTGGTTTATCTGTTGTGGTGATATATATAAAACAAGCAAGGGTGAGCAACGAGGCCCACCAAAATAATACTGAACTGATAAACAATATATATATCCAAGTATCATCTTTCACAATAAACATTTACTTCATGTCATAATCTGGAAATAAAGACAATGTAAAATATTTCCAATCCATTTTCGAAACTCAACTGATTCCATATACCTTTTTCAAAACAATCATATACCTTTCGTAATTTCATATGTTTTCTCATAACTCATATACTGGAATAAACTTGAATACTCTTGAGTAAACTTTCTTTTTCAGAAAACTTGCATAAAACTGAATAACTTGAGTAAACTTTCTTTTTCTGAAAACTTGCATAACACATGCTCTTTCATGGATGATGAACTGTACATGGAGATTCTGGGCGCCGAGGATACCCCTATGATGATCAGTCGCAAGCTGTATCCCCCTGGTCTTTTTCTACGTAGAAGGGAAGATAATCAGTCTCACACCGACTTACCTCCCCGCCTTCGGTTGTAGGTAGGAAGAACAGACCCGTTCCACCAGTCCGTCGGCGTGTTACTCTCCTATGAGTAAGAACAGACCCGTTGCAATAGTCCGTCAGTCTGTTACTCTCCTCTTATCCTACGGTCGGGCACTTACTGATAAACTAAGGGAAGAACAGACCCGTTGCAATAGTCCGCCGGCCTTATTGTAATTCCCTTAGGGGACCGGCGCTACTCAGTCCCTTACATATTCTCCAAGTTCGAGTAAATCCATAACACTGAAACATAAAGTTCCTTTCCCTTTTTCCCCAAGTATACAACTCCACAAAGTAGTCATATCTGGTTGGAAAGGAAAATTCACCCATATTTCCCAAGCTGACGCTTGTTAATGGATACAACTGATTCCACTGATCTTACTCCTCGAGTCTTGAGGAAGTAATCAAAATCATTTTGATGGTAGCATACGAAGCTGTTAAATTAATAGTTTCAAAAAGATTTAGGACCGGGCAGTCCACTTGAAACAAACATAAAATGTTGAGAAAGGGTCCATGCATCTTTGTAGTTTGAGCGAACATTTAAGTCTTTCTGAATATAGACTTAAAAGGGAAATAGATTTGGGAACCTTCTCTAATTATATTTATAATTGACTGAATAAAACTTTATTAGCTATCTAGGGTTAAAGGATAGTTTTCACAAAATACTTCCTTAAGAAGTAGGGCTTTAAATAATTAATGAAAACTATATTTAATAAAGAATATTTATTTAGAAGTAATTTCCAAATACTTTCTTAACAAAATAATTGATAATAAATTAATCACCTTATACTTAGGTACATTCTTAGCAGTTAAACCCCAAATAATCCTCAGTTTATAAATCATTTAACCAGATTAATTATAATAATATAATAAAATAACCCTAGATAGCAACTGATACCATTCTCGGTACGTAGTATAAATACAGAGTATATATAATATAACTCTAGATACAACTGATACAAATAACTTTTACTTAGCATCATAAGTATCATTTTGAAATTATGAACAGATAGCATATATCTCAAAATCTTTTGTTTATCACCACAACAGTTTATAGAGGCATAGGTTTGAAAACTTGCCTGATCTCTGCGTCTGAGGGTGGTGTCTCGCAATGGTCCGGTGATCTATCAACAATAAAGATACCTTTTATCAATAATTCATACTTAGGAATCAAGCAAACATTATTCTTAAACTTAAACACTGCACCAATGCAACTATATGATCATAACCATTGCAATCTCTACTAACATCTTATGATTAGGTACTTGTTTGTTATCAAGGGACGTCCTCCCAACTTGCCCTTGATCTGACTTGATGTTATAAATGCTCTAGAGTCGACCTCTTATGATCCATTTCAAGGTTTTTGATTCGTTTCTCAAAGTGTTTCTAAAGTTATGTCCAAGTACTTGTTTTCAGGGGTTTCTCGCACTTAGCCTTACTTCAAACATTTTTATAAAATAGAAAAACGATCTTTTTCACACAAGGTCTTCTCCCACACTTTCCTTACTGTCTCTCATATTTAATTATCAAGATCAACCCCTGCTATAACCGAGTTAAGAAAGCTCAATTTCAGTTACGAACTTTTCCTCTCGTTTTAGAACCACTTTTACTAATTTGGCCGTATCTCCTAAACCGTAAGTCGAATAGCTTCGATTTTCACGCCAAAATGATCTACGTTCAAAACTCTATAAGTACATGTCATATACTCCTCAAGGTCAGAGACCTATCCCGACTGTTAAGCTCTGTTTTTAAAGGTTTTAGAAATTTCGACATTACGACGGCTATAAATCGGATAATCCCAAAATTCAAACCATTCAATTTGCTCATCGATCACTCCACTCAACATATACATCTTATTCAACCAAGAACTGAGGCCAAGCAATGCCTTTACGTTCTTAAAACTCAATATAACTTATAACAAAGCCCAATCATAGCTACTAAGATCATAAACATGCTTTTACACCATTAAAGCTTCAAAAATCACTTAATACATTCAAGGGTTCAAGGTTCATACCTCCTCCAAGCTTGTTTACTTCCAATACACCTATATAAACTTAGATCCTTGCTTGATATAACCTTTAGAAGTCATAAATTAAAAATCAAAACCAAACAAAAACTTGGTTACTATTCATTCATCATCTTCATCCATTTATTTGAACATGAAATACTTAAAGGATGGCTATAAGATTCATGGCTCACCTTGTACTACTCACTAGCTTTGATTTAAGCTCTAGATTGAAATTGTTGGTGGAAGAAATCTCCAAATCCCCTTCCTTCTTGAAGCTTGGCCGAGAGCTCCTTAATGGAGTGGTAGTGGTGATGCTTCTCTTTTTCACTTTATTACATGTTTTATTATGCATCTATCCTTACTTTTGCAAGACTAAATGCTAGCCTTTGGATTAGATTTCCACTTTTGTGTTGGGTTCATCTTGGCCATCCACTTGTTGGCTTGTCCTTGGTTGCTTTTACTTTAGCCATTTTGCATCCTAGTCCTTCATCTTTTAGTTGACTTACACTTTGGTCCCTCTTGAGTTTCCTTCTTTCACCAACTAGCTCCCCTTTTATTCTTGTAACAAAATAATGTTATACTTGTACGTCGCATTTATTTATTCGTATTTTGTTGATCCGGTACTGCTCTGCTTCGTAAATGTTTTCAGTGGTTTTTCTATAATCCCTTTGAAATGATTTCTCTGAATGTCCTGAGTATCTTAAATAAAATCTTATATTATAATTTCATTTGTAGACTCGTATATAGTGTGATGTGATCCCATTCTTATCTTAAGGAATCTACTATTCACCATAATCATTTGGATCACTATCAGTTCCAATATTCCTGGTTTATTTCCTCTTTATTTCTTGCACTTATAAAATGTTCTAATGCTTCCTCGGGCACACGCTATCTTGTTTACGGAGTTGTCGGATGCGTACCAGATATCGATTTGGATGACATAAAAATACTTTTCCTCCTTGGGGTGTTATATTCTTATTTTCCAGAGAGATTATTCTTATCTAAATGGTCAGTCCATTCTCACTATTCACAAAATACTTGAAAACTGAAATCCATATTCATTTCATAACTTGATTCTCAATTCATTACCACTATTCATATATACATCAACATATAATAAAAGTTTTAATTCTACCCAAAATCTGGGGTCTTACACATTTGGTTCTTCCAAAGGCTCTATGACCTGGGATAGAGATTGTGGGTTTGCAACCTCTTGATCAGAAATGGCCATCGAGGGCTCTGGATCAACATCCATTGGTTGTGGTTCAGGAGCCAGTACAGGTTCAAGAATATTACCTTCGTTTACCTGTTCCCCTGGGGGTAGAAGTGGTAGGGGCACCGTTCTTAGATATTCAGTTAGAACAGTGGGTACCCCTGGAAGATGATTCTTTCTTATCAGAGCGGTTATTGCATTGCTCTTCATCCTCATGCACTCCATGGTCTCCTCGCCATCAAATGTCTCCCGTTCATCGTCTGTTAACACATCATTTAGAATTAGCTGTAGGAACCTAGGATAGAAACAAAGCACATCATATATGCATGTTCTTTCATCCAGTGGTCCCATGCATAGAATAACTTGATCAATCACCAATTTTCCTATGTTTATATGCCTATTGCTAGCAATGACAAACCCTATCTTCTGAAGAAATAAGGGAATACCATGCAGATTTGTCAGCTTAGCAGTAAAAACATGGATCAAAGTATGAAAAAAGAAATTACATGGCTTAGTCAGATAATGCTTAAGGAACTCTCCCACAAAGAAGTTTGGTTGTTGACTTCTTATGAGAGTGAAGAAAGCATGTATTTCCTCAGTTGTGGGATCCAGAACAAGGTTTTCTGTTGGAAAGTTTAAAACCCTATTAACGTCTTGTTCTGTCACCCTTATTGTTCTGCCCCCTGGCACAACAAAACTAAAGGCACTTACATTGTTCTCAGATGTGTGAGTGGCGGATGTGTACAACGAAATCAATTGATCGATACAAAGGACCACGGGAGTACTCAAAGCATATGCCACTAATGAACGTGTGTTCAGAAATTCTGCCCATGCACGAAATTGTAAGTTCGTAATGGATTGCAAATTCTGAAAAGAGACATGGTTAGTCTTGGTTACGATAAATTCTCCGACCATGTATTTCAAATTTCCAGAAAATTAAATTTAAACCAAAACTAATTTTCTTCAATTAATTATTTCTAATTAATCAAACTTTTAACAAAATACCCCTTTTAATCACTTAAACAACTTCGAACAATTAAACTTCCAAATTAAGAACCCTAAATTTTTCTAACTCAAGAAAAGTAGTTTTAATTAAAATACACTTCCAAAGAGATGGATTTAAACTAAAAATCACTATTCAAGAACAGTATTCTCAGGTAAGGTTCGAAAAAAAAATGGCTTTCGATAGAATTCTTTAACCACAACCAAGATTTGAAAACACAGAAGTCACAAAGTACAGAGGTTTCACTATTGAAAATGAAATCACTGTAAAAACTGGAGTTACTGTGTGTAATTCTCGGTTAAAAATGAAATCTATCGAGTTTTGATGTTCTTGGCTGTATCTCCATTTGTAAGTATTATACTCGACAAAAACTTTTCTCAGATTTTTGAAACTGTAAAGAGAAAAAGCTAAGTGCCAGTTAAATACCTTTTGAAACTGAAAGGGGTAAAATTGTAATTCCACTGTTCGATAGTTTTTAAATTAACTATCGATTGATTTCACTTAGGGGCAAAACAGTCAACTACACTTCGATAGTTTTTGAAAAACTATCGAAGTCTTTGAAAATCAGAATTTAAACCGTTTTTTTGAAAACTATCGAATGCATTTTCTGTTTTAAGACAAAAACTATCGAGGTTATTTTTAAAAAAAACTATCGAGAATTTAGATATTAATTTACATAAATTCACTTCGATACTTTTTCTATTTTATCTAAAAAACTATCGAAACTTGTTTTCGATGGTTTTTTCTTTTCCTATTTAAAAACTATCGAATTTTATCTGCAATGGTTGTCATTTAGTACTTAGAAAAACTATCGAATTTTCCAAATTCGATGGTTTTTGCTTCTGATTTAATTTTTAAAACCTGTTCATGTTTCAAAAATCAAACCTTTGTTTTTCTGTGAACTTTTAATTTGAATAAACTTTTTCAAATTTACCAAAATCAATTGTTAACAGAAAATTCACAATTTTCTTAGAATAAAATCGACTTAATATCATCAACTGATATTAACCAATTAAAATCCAATAAATTATGCTGCATTAATCTACAATGTTTAAAACAAAGTGTTAGGCCTGATTACACAATATATAATCAATATAATTATGATAATAACAATAAAGAACACTGTTTATGAATCAACAACTGAATTATATAAATAACTCTTCTCTTTGTGATGTAAAATATCACAGAGAGCTGCTAGGTTACAAGAATAATGTTTTCAATAATCGCATTCCTTTTAGGGTTAACCTATCTGTGTTTATATAGTACATAGCTACATAGAATCAATCTCTAATTGATATTCCTATAAATTAGCTATACAAATTATATCAAATTAGGATTGCTTCTGTCTTCTGTTCCGTTTCCTTGTCTGTCTCAATATATCTTGCTTCTTTCCATCTTCAAGATATATTGCTTCTAGAATCTTCAATGTTAGCACCGACAGCTTTAGCAAACTCTCACCCCGTCAGACTTTATCAAACTCTGACTGGCTTCTAGTAAACTCTGATGAATACCTGTTGCTTAAACACTGATAAACACTCATCAGCAATTATATCTAACAATCTCCCCCAACTTGTGCATAATAAAAATGTACAAGTTTAAAAGATAATTGATGATGTCAAAACATATAACAAATGCAGTGTTTATAACATATCAGAGTTTAACTTTTACTTAGAACAGAAAACTTTAAAAACTTACAGTCAGACTTTACTTAATCTCTTCAATATCAGGCACTGTCCTGAGATAGTCAATAAGCAGCCTCCTTTCAGCTTTTGCTAGCTCATCCACCATGATTTCTTTTAACTCCTTAAGCTCTGGATCACTTTCTCCAGTCTGGTAGATGGCAGCTCTCAGAGAATAAATGATGTTCTTCCTCATTTCATTCCCTAGCCGAATATAGTATGATTTGTCTGACTCTAGGTTGAATTCTAAAACCTTTATACCCAGTGCAGTATTGAACTTGGCACTGTTTCTCTTCATTTCAACAATCTTTCCATAAGCATCTATGTACTTAGGAACTTGGCACTGTTTCTAGAATCTGTACTAGAAACACCTCCTCCAAGCATAGCTTTTGTTTTCAGCATCCTTTCTCTTAGAACTAGAGCAGCATTATGAGTACTTCTATTTTTGATTTTGAGAAGATATAGAACATACTCAAGCTCTTCCCATAGTTTCAATTGAACATCAGCTTCTCCTACTCTGTATACTCTTCCATCAGACAGAAAGTATAACAGAACCTCTTTCTTCAATCCTCTATGATAAACCATCTGAACAGACTCTAGTTTATCAAGGCTCTCTTGAGATACCCCAATACCAGGTTCTGCCAGTGATGAATGGTCAAAAGGACTATTATTTATTCTCTTTTCTCTGTATGAACCTAATCCAGATTTATCATAAGATTGCTTTCCATGTACTGTTCTGGTTTGAGAAAAGTTCACAGCTTCTAGCTTCAGAGTTTCAGAAAGTACAGGTCTTAAGAAACCTTGGAGTTGTGGAGCTAGCTGAGTTTGTACAACTTGAGCATTGTCAGAGGTTGTCACAACTTTAGTAGAAACATCAACATGAGCAACGTCAGAGGTTGATTTATTTGGTCTTGATTCAACTTGAGCAACGTCAGAGGTTGAATAATTCTTCTTTGGTAATTGTCCTTCTTCTACCAGTATTCCTTTTCCTTTATCAGACTTTGCAATCATAGGCCTCCTTGTATATTGTAAACTCTGTTGAGAGTTCACATTCTCTTTAATAGAAATTCCCATTTCCTTTTTCCTAGGAGCCTTGGCCTTTTTCTTGTATGTACCAGCTTCAATCTTTTTCTGGTGTTCTTCAGCAAGAAGCTTCATCTCAATATCTATATCTTCAACTGTGGCTTCACCACCATGTTCTTCCATAAAAAGCTTAGCAGCAATCTCTTCATCAATAATTGGATTTGATGAAATCACTAGACTCTTAAGTCTTGAAGAAGATTGTCCACCAGAGTTTACTCTTTCAGAGTATGTCTGTCTAGCAGAGTTTGACCGAAGTCTCCCTTGCTCTTGAGAAGACTTTGACCTTCTTTCAGCGCCCCTGCTTCCACCATCATTAGAATCATCCCTCAGTCTCAAGGTTGGAGTTCTTTTGCATTTGTCTTTATGTATTCTCTCCCCCTTTTTGACATCATCAGGAAGAAAAACTGATGTCAGCAATTCTAGTGAAGTAGCAATCGAATCAATCTTAGTAGATATTGCAGCTTGATTGCTTTCAACATTGGTTAGCCTCTTCTTGTTTTCTTCTTGATCCTTGATCAGAGAAGAAAATCTAGCTCTATCTTGCTTCATTGCTAAATCCTTAAGAGCAATATCATTACTCAATCCAAGAACAACTTTGTTTGTCTCGTCAAAGCGATTGTGCAATGACTTGACTTGAACAATGGTCGCCTTAAAATGAGTTAACAGCTGAGGATTAGAAATCTCTTTAGCTGACTTCTGTATAAAATCTGCAGCCCTTTGTGTAGAGAAGATGCAGTCTGCTCCTGACCAATTAGCATAAAGCATTTCTCTGAAATGAGCTTCAGTTGCATTTTGGTTTTCTTTGATAGACTCTGCTGTAGGATCCCTTAGAAAAGGTTCTGACTCATGACTATCAGAGTTTGAAAGTCCAGCATTGATCCCAGAGTTTGCATGATCAGAGTTTACAGATGTGTGATCAGCATTATCAAAATCAACTCTAGCTTCATTGACATTTTCTGCTATCGGCTCTGCAATTTCTTCAGCAACATTATCTGCAGTAGCCTCAGCATTTATCTTTTCAGCTTCAGGAATCTCAGAGTTTGCAGTTACAAAAACCTCTGTTTCAACAGGAACAGACTCTGCAACAATTTCTTATGTTTGTACAGTAGTCTCTTTCAAAGTCTCTGCCATAGCTTCATCCATTTTCTCTATAGCAGCTTCATTTACCTGATCAACCTCCTCACCCATTTCAAGAATTTGATTTGTAACAGAGAGATTCTCTGTGTGAGTAGCAATGGACTCTTCAATAACCAGGGTGGGTTGATCAGTTGCCACTTCCTCAGTATCACAAACACTGATACTAGGATGTGCTTCAATATTTGCATCCATATCAAAATCATCAAATAAAGCTTCTTGCTCAACAATTTCAGCCTCTGTATCAGCTTTTGCCATATCAGGCACAGTGGCTGCTTCATTATCTTCAGTAGCCTCCTGAACAATAACTTCAGGAGCTTCAGTATCCACAAAAACCCTGTCCTCATGATCAGTATTTACAGCAGACTCCTGAATAACAATTTCTGGAGCTTCAACCTGGACAGCTTCAGTTGCTGGTGTAGATTCATCCACATTATCAAAAAGATAATTGGCTACTAATCTTCTTTTTCTCTGATGAAGAGGTTCATCATCAACCTCAGCTTCATCATCAGTTTTTGATCTATTGGCTCTTCTTTTCTTAGAAGGACCAACACCCTTTGGCACAGATGTCTTGGACACTCCTACTTCAGTAGCTGGTCTAACAGACTTTGCAGGTTTGGAGCCAACATGCTTAGTCCTACCACTGGATTTATGTGGAACAGATGTAGATGGAGGAAGTTCTGTTTGTAAAGGTTCTGGTTGTGGTTCTGATTGAGAAGGAGTTTGTGTTTGTGGATTAAGTTGATCATTTACAAACTGTTGCACAGAAGCAGGTAGCAACAACTCTCCAACAACCCCTTTCTTAACATCCTTGTTGATGAGATCAGAGAATATCCTCTTGTTTAATTTAAAACAAGAAATAATATCTCCATCAACTAGTTCTACCCCTTCAACACAAGCAGAGAATAAAATCTGACAAAATCTAGAAAAGTACACTACCCCTCTATTCTCTGTCATTTTCTCCCCTAAATTATTCAAGACAAGTCGTGCAAAATCAAAATGATTATCAAATAAAAGAGAATACCCGATTTGCAGACTGTCCGTAGGAATAGCATCCCAGTTGGTGCATTTCTTCCCGAACGTTCTTGTAATGCAGTCAAAGAAGAAGCTCCACTCCTTCCGCAAGAACGGTCGCTTCAATTGTCCTACTTTGGTCAAGGGCCCAGAATACCCAATCTCTCTCATCATCCGTAGTAGATCAATATCACCCATTCCAATAGTATATGAAGAATACTCAGGAAACCCCATAGCAGTTCGAATGGTACCAGAAGTAATTACATACTCTGCTTCTTGAAATTCAAAGATGATAGACGGATTTCCAGAGTCACCACCATCATCATAACTACCTGTCTCCCAGAAGGCCTTGATTTGTGAACCATAAAGTGTTGATGGTTCTACCAGAGCACGCCCAATTGCTGATTGAGCAAGAAATTCCTGCATCATATGAAACGCCTCTGGTGCATTGGCAGTGTTTAGTGGTGCTGCATAGTTATTAGGGACATACTCTAACCCAGAAGAAACAAACGTTGTAGTCGCCATTAGTAAGATATGAAAGAGGAACAAAGAAACAGATGTGAAAGCTTGAAAGAGTTTGAAAGTAGAAAAGTGTTTGTGAATATGTGTGTGTGACAATAGATGTGAATTGGAGTAAGATGTGAAAGGTTTAGACGTATGTGTGTGTATTGTTTAAATATGAAATTCGAAATTAAAAACTGAACAGTTTTTAATCATTAATACACAACTGTCTTACTCCGTGAACTGTGTGAGTGGGACACGTGGCACACATGCAATGACTGACAGCAGTAATTGACAGTTTCCAATGCGTATGCGCAGTAAAAACAGCAATAATTACCGCCTTTTACACTTTCCTAGACAAGCAAGCTTTTCTCTGTTTAATACTGATGAGAACCGTTACCAATCATACACTTTTGGTTTTAAGAATGTTTTCTCAAAAATTGTTAACTGTCTGAAACAAATAATTAATTTTAATCATCAGAGATTAAAATAAAATTACCTCAGCGTAGAGTACACAGTCCATCAGTGTTTACCAATCCTCCTTCTTTATTCAGAATCTCTTTTCTCTCAATGCACAGTTGTGAAAAATTGTGTGTGAAATAGCAGAGTTTACTGAATATAAATATTTAGAGCATCTTAAAGTGCATAAAATCCACACAATAAATCAGTAAAAACTGGTTGTCCAAACTCTCATGTATAAAATAAAATCTGATTTCATCTAAACTCTGTACTATTAACATTTATTATTTTCACCCCCTTCGAATTTTTTTTTATTATTATTATTTTTTTTATTATTATTTTTCCAGTAATCAGTGGTTGGCACTAGTCACCAAAAATCAAAGATTTTAGCCCTTATTTCATACAATAAGTTCATGGGTCTTCCTAGGCACAACATGATCTCAAAGGAATTTGTGCACTTTTTGGCATCTTTTGATTGGAGGGTGAATATTTGCAACTAATTATCAGAGTTTAGACTTTTCATCAGTTAATACAATTAATTGATGAGAGAAAGTGCAAACAGCTGATACAGACTCAGTGTATAGGATCAATAAACTAAGAGATGCTATGAATATAGAGACAGTATCATGCTGTGTTAATTTACTGCACATTTTGAGATCAGATCATATATTATTCAGAAAGATTCATGATTACTTACTGAGAATCATGCTTCATACAGGTTTCTTCATCGGTCCAAATGTTTCAGACAATATCACAATCAGAGTATAACATCAGAGATTAACTTCAGACTTTAACCGACAGAGTATGACTGACACTTTATGACTAACAGAGTTTACTATCAGAGTTTAACCTACTGATACAAATAACAGTTAACACATGCAAAGAATCATGAGCATAAAATCAATCATGTATAGATTTTGAATCTAACCAGTATCTCTAGTCAAAACCAGAGACCATTCCAAGTTCATTTACCAGTCTTGTAAAGGTAGCTTCACTCAAAGGTTTGGTGAAGATATCTGCAAGCTGTTGGTCTGTAGACACAAAATGAAGCTCAATATTTCCTTCTTCCACATGTTCTCTGATAAAATGATACCTTATGCTGATGTGCTTGGTCATGGAATGCTGTACTGGATTACCTGTCATAGCAATAGCACTTTGATTATCACAGTAAATAGGTATTTTAGAGTACCTTAATCCATAGTCCAGCAATTGATTCTTCATCCATAAAATCTGTGCACAACAGCTACCAGCAGCTATATACTCTGCTTCTGCTGTGGATGTGGAAATTGATTTCTGTTTCTTGCTGTACCAAGAAACTATTTTGTCACCAAGAAATTGACAGCTTCCACTTGTACTTTTTCTGTATATCTTACAGCCTGCAAAATCTGCATCAGAGTAACCAATTAATTTAAACTTTGATTCTCTAGGGTACCACAAGCCAAGAGTTATGGTTCCTTTGAGATATTTGAAAATTCTCTTCACAGCTGTTAGATGTGGCTCTCTGGGGTCTGCTTGAAATCTTGCACAAAGACATGTTGCATACATGATATCTGGTCTACTTGCAGTGAGATAAAGAAGAGACCCTATCATTCCTCTATAGTTTGTCATATCTACTGAGACTCCTGTGTCTTTGTCTAGCTTTGTTGCAGTAGCCATGGGGGTTGTAGCAGATGAACTATCAAGCATACCAAATTTCTTGAGAAGATTTCTGGTATATTTTGCTTGATTGATAAAAATCCCATCATCTGTTTGCTTTACTTGTAAGCCTAGAAAATAACTAAGCTCTCCCATCATGCTCATTTGATACCTTGACTGCATAAGCTTGGCAAATTTCTTACAGAGTTTGTCAATAGTAGACCCAAAAATTATGTCATCCACATAGATTTGAACTAACAGCAAATCATCACCAGAATTAAAGTAGAACAAGGTTTTGTCAATTGTACCTCTAGTGAACCCACTTTCTAAAAGAAATTGAGCTAGAGTTTCATACCATGCTCTAGGTGCCTGCTTTAGTCCATATAATGCCTTGTCAAGCCTGTAGACATAATCTGGATGTTTGGGATCTACAAACCCTGGTGGTTGTTCAACAAACACTTCTTCTTCAAGTTTCCCATTGAGAAAAGCACTTTTCACATCCATCTGAAAGACTTTAAACTTCTTGTGAGCAGCATAGGCCAGAAAAATCCTTATTGCCTCCAATCTTGCAACTGGAGCAAAGGTTTCATCATAGTCAATTCCTTCCTGCTGTGAATAGCCTTTAGCCACAAGTCTAGCCTTATTCCTCGTAATCACTCCATCACTGTCTGTTTTGTTTCTGAAAACCCACTTTGTACCAACAATAGATCTGTTCTTTGGTCTTGGTACAAGTGTCCAGACTTCATTCCTCTCAAATTCATTTAACTCCTCTTGCATAGCTGTTATCCAGTTAGCATCTTGAAGAGCTTCTTCCACTTTCTTGGGCTCTGTTTGAGATAAGAATGCATGAAACAGACATTCATTATTTATAGCACTCCTAGTTCTTACACTAGCTTCTGGATCTCCAATTATCAAGTCAGGTGTATGAGCTTGTGTCCACCTTCTTGCTGTTGGTAATTGGCTTCTATTATCAGTATTATATCCTCCCCCTTGATCCATGCTCTCCTGATTTTCTTCTTGACCATTTGCATTCTCTGAATTGGACTGCTCAGAGTTTGGGATAGATCCTTCAGCTGATTCACTTTTAGAATTTGAATTATTATCTTGAGATGTTTCTGAAGTATCTTCACGCTCCCCCTCGACTAGTTCTCTATTTTGTTCTGTCAGAGAAATTTCCTCAGTGTTTACCAGTAGAGGTTCAGAGTATGCTTCATCAGAGTTTGTTGGATTTGCTTCATCAGAGTTTACGTCATCAGAGTTTAGATCTTCATTTTCAAATCGAAGTTGATCATGATATTCTTCATCTTCTATTCCAGTTATTTTCTTGTCATCAAATGACACATGTATAGATTCCATGATCACTTTAGTTCTCAGATTGTAGACTCTGAAAGCTTTTGTTGATAGTGGGTATCCAACAAAAATTCCTTCATCAGCTTTTAAGTCAAACATGGTCAATTGTTCAGGATGAGTTTTCAACACAAAACACTTGCATCCAAAAATATGAAAATATTTCAAATTTGGCTTCTTATTTTTCACCATCTCATATGGTGTTTTCCCATGCTTGTTGATCAGTGTAGCATTTTGAGTAAAACAAGCTGTTTGAACAGCTTCTGCCCAGAAATAAGTTGGCAATTTTGCTTCATCAAGCATTGTTCTGGCAGCTTCGATTAAGGTTCTGTTCTTTCTTACAACTACACCATTTTGCTGTGGAGTTCCAGGTGCAGAGAATTCTTTCTTCACTCCTCTTTCTTTGCAGAAAGCTTCCATTTCAGAATTTCTGAATTCAGTACCATTATCACTCCTGATAATTTTCACTTTGTGCTGTGATCCTTTGTCCAATTGCTTCACATGATCCATCAAAGTTAAGACAGTTTCATCCTTCTTTGCTAAGAAATACACCCATGTGTATCTGGTGTATTCATCAACAATTACCAAAGCATATTTCTTTCTGCCCATTGACATTACATTCACTGGACCAAAGAGATCAACATGTAAAAGATGATAAGGTTCCACAACTGAAGATTCAGATTTACTCTTGAAAGATGACTTCCTTTGCTTGGCCTTTTGACAAGAATCACATAGACCATCTAAGCTGAGTGTTGACTTTGGAAGTCCCCTTACAAGATCTTTTCGAATCAGCTCATTGATGTTGTTCAAGTTTAGATGAGAGAGCTTCTTATGCCATTTCCAACTCTCTTCATTTGACATTTTTGCAGATAGACACACACAGCTTTTCCTTCAGAGTTTGTTACCAAACTTGCTTCATAAATGTTATTGCGCCTGTGTCCAACTAGAACAACTTTCCCAGTAGATTTGCTGATAACCTCACAATGTTCAGTATGAAAATCTACATGGTATCCTCTGTCACAGATTTGACTCACAGAAAGCAGATCATGCTTGAGTCCTGGGACTAGAGCTACATTTGTGATGATGACACTTCCAAGATTAATATTGCCATATCCCATAGTACGTCCTATGTTGCCATCTCCATAGGAAACTTTTGGGCCAGCTCTCTCCTCATAATCTGATAGCAGGGCTTTATTTCCAGTCATGTGTCCTGAACATCCACTGTCCAAGACTAGGGTACTTTCCCTTATGCCCTGCAATCACAAACAATTACAAAGAGTTAGATTTAAGGATCCAGACTTGCTTGGATCCTTTGGCTTTCTTAACATTGTTAGCTTTTGCAGCGGAATAACTTTCAACAGAGTTTAAGCTAACTGTGTCAGACTTTACACTTGCAGAGTTTGCTTTAACCCATTTCAGGTTGGGTTTTAGCTCATAAAAGTTGTGATAAATAGCATGATAACTCTTACAAGTATAAATGGAATGCCAAGTGCTCCCACAGTGTGTGCATAAAGTCTGTGGTCTAACCCTAACATAATCATTCTTTACTCCAGACTTGGAGGGTAAAGAATTAATATTTTTGTTTTTCGTGCAGAAACTTGCAAGATGGTTAGTGCTACCACAACTATGACGTGTCTTCCTAGGAGCATCAGAATTAGGCAGATAATCATTTCTTTTATTAATGCCTACTTTTCCATTTCTATTTTTCTTGGACACTTTCTGTTTGTTGACAGACTTTACCTCTTTGAGCTTATGTTTGAATTGTTTTTCTGTCATTGAACCAACATTAATCTGCTTATCACAGATTTTTACTGGTTCTTTAACAGCTTCTAATTTAACCTTATTCTCTGTTATTGAACCAACATTAACCTGTTTATCACAGGTTTCAGCTGGTTCCATAACAGCTTCTTTCACTACTACAGACTTTAGCTTACTGGATTCAGAAACAAATTTCACAGGTTTAAGTTGTGGTTTCACTTTCACTTTATCTTTAAACCTAAGTTCATCTTTCTCACAGTAACCTAAACCTACAGTATTTGTCTGAAAAACTTGATGTGTGTCTTTTCCAGAATTAGTCCAAGTTTTAATCACTTTCCTCTCCTTTTCCAACTCAGATTCTATTTGCCTATATCTTTTAAGCAATTCCTGTTCAACATAAACAGCATCATCTCTCTCCTTTTGAACTTGTTACATGTTAACAAGTCTCTCTTCAAGAAATTTATTCCTTTCTTTAAGACCTAGATTCTCAGATTTGATTCTTTCATTCTCTAAAGTCTGATCCCTATAACTAACATGTATGCTTTTTAGATAAACTCTTAATTAAGATATATTATTAGTATCATAAGCATAAGTAGTTAGGGGTACCTTGTTTTCAGATGACTCAGCTTCATCTTTAACAGTTGCCATGAGGGCATAATTGGCTCCCTCATCTGAGTCTGAAGTGTCTGCCCAGTCCTTGCCTTTAGTGATGAGTGCTTTCTCAGATTTTCCTTTCTTGCACTCTGGAGCATAATGACCCATCTTTTTACACTTATAGCACTGGATCTCAGACTTGTCTTTCTTTCCAGACTTGGTATTCCCTCCATCAGACTTTCTGAAATTTCTCTTATCAGAGTTTGAATCTCTCCTAGAAAATCTCTTTCCTTTCTTGAAGTTCTTGAATCCCATTTTCTTGAAGGTCTTTACCATTAAAGCAGCCATTTTCATCATCTCTTCATCATCATCCTCAGAATCAGAAGCTTCATCATCAGTGTTTGAGCCATCATCAGAGTTTGATGACTCACTGTCAGATTTTATGACTAAAGCCTTTCCTTTGGCTTTCTTTCTTGATGATTCCTTCTTGACAGGCTTTTCTTCAACTTTAAGAGCAACAGATTTTGTCTTCTTTCCAGATCTTTTGTTTCTTTGTTCTATCTCCAGTTCATGAGTTTTGAGCAACCCATAGATTTCATCAAGATCTGTATCTGCAAGATCATAATTGTCTCGAATTGTTGTTGCCTTCAAATCCCATCTTTCAGGTAGAGATAACAGAAACTTGAGATTTGACTCTTCAAGTTCATATTCTTTATCAACCAGGGACAAATCATTCAACAATTTACAAAATTTGTCATAAGTATCTGTCAAAGTTTCATTAGATCTTGAGTCAAAGTGTTCATACTCCTGTGTTAGAATGGTTTTCCTATTCTTCTTTATTGCACTTGTTCCTTGACACCTGACTTCTAAAGCATCCCAGATTTCTTTGGCAGTTTTGCAGCCAATAACTCTGTTAGACATGACATTCTCTAAGGCACTATGGAGTAAATGTCTAACTTTTGCATCCTTTGCAATTGATGAGATGTCTTCAGGAGTCAAGTCTTTCTTCTCTTTTGGAACAGTCTTTTGTTCTTGACCAGTAATAACGGGAGTCAATTTAGTTGGCATATGAGGACCATCATTGATTCTATCAAGGTATTCTGGATCTGTGGCTTCCAGAAACATGGTCATCTTCACTTTCCATATTGGATATTCAACTGGTCTTAGAATTGGAACCCTTATAGTTTCATATCGACTAACAGAAGTTGGTTGAACCTTCTGAGCATTCGAACCTGCATTAGAACCTTCCTGAGAGTTGTCAGCCATGATTATACTTGTGTTTAGATCGATAAACTGTATATATTAAACAGCCTTTGCTCTGATACCAATTGTTAGGCCTGATTACACAATATATAATCAATATAATTATGATAATAACAATAAAGAACACTGTTTATGAATCAACAACTGAATTATATAAATAACTCTTCTCTTTGTGATGTAAAATATCACAGAGAGCTGCTAGGTTACAAGAATAATGTTTTCAATAATCGCATTCCTTTTAGGGTTAACCTATCTGTGTTTATATAGTACACAGCTACATAGTATCAATCTCTAATTGATATTCCTATAAATTAGCTATACAAATTATATCAAATTAGGATTACTTCTGTCTTCTGTTCCGTTTCCTTGTCTGTCTCAATATATCTTGCTTCTTTCCATCTTCAAGATATATTGCTTCTAGAATCTTCAATGTTAGCACCGACAGCTTTAGCAAACTCTCACCCCGTCAGACTTTATCAAACTCTGACTGGCTTCTAGTAAACTCTGATGAATACATGTTGCTTAAACACTGATAAACACTCATCAGCAATTATATCTAACACAAAGTAAATTAATTCAAATTAAATAGATGCTTAAATATTTAGAACAAATATTAGCACCTAAATAATTTTTAGAATTAATAACCAATTAAATGCCAGAAGATATATCATCCATAATTATGACATTAAATTAGTACAATAATCCTAACTACGAGAATTGCTCCAGAAAATAAATTCACGAGTCCTAAGGATATGAAAATTCTTAAACTCGTGTATTCTAGGACTATCTTGCAGTTACTGACTTCTAATCAAAATCAATTAGAAAGATTTAACATCCCAAGTTCACCAACCAGCTTAGAAAAAGTGGATTCATTAAGCGGTTTAGTAAAGATGTCTGCAATCTGTTCCTCTGTGGGTACAAAATGTAACTCCATAGTTCCAATCATGACATGCTCTCGGATAAAATGATATCTGATGTCGATGTGCTTCGTCCTCAAGTGTTGCACTGGGTTGTTAGAGATTGCTATGGCACTTGTGTTGTCGCAAAATATTGGAATCTTTGTCAACAAAAGCCCATAGTCACGGAGTTGGTTTCTCATCCACAAGATCTGAGCACAGCAGCTACCAGCAGCAATGTATTCAGCCTCAGCTGTTGATGTGGATACTGAATGCTGCTTCTTGCTATACCAGGAAACTAACCTTCTTCCAAGAAACTGACAGCTTCCTGAAGTACTCTTCCGATCAATCTTACAACCTGCAAAATCTGAGTCTGTATATCCAATAAGATCAAATCATGTATCTTTAGGGTACCAAATTCCAAGATTTGGGGTTCCCTTAAGATATCTAAATATTTGCTTAACAGCTATTAGATGAGATTCTTTAGGATCATACTAAAACCTAGCACACAAGCATGTTGCAAATATTATATCTGGTCTACTTGCAGTGAGATATAGTAAGGAGCCAATCATACCTCTATAGCCTGTGATGTCAACCTTCTTACCAGTTTCATCCTTATCAAGCTTAGTGGCAGTTGGCATTGGAGTCTTTGCTGTAGATGAGTCTTCCATTTGATACTTCTTAAGAAGATCTTTGATGTACTTGGACTGACAAATGAATATACCATCTTGCCTTTGATACACTTGCAGTCCAAGAAAGAATGACAATTCACCCATCATGCTCATTTCATATCGACTCTGCATTAACTTAGCAAATCTCTTGCATAGATCATCATTAGTAGAACCAAATATTATGTCATCAACATATACTTGCACTAATATCAAATCATTTTTGTGTTGTTTGTAAAAGAGAGTTTTGTCTACGACACCTCTTGTAAAGTCATTTTCAAGTAAGAATTCAGAGAGAGTGTCATACCATGTCCTTGGAGTTTGTTTGAGTCCATAGAGAGCTTTGAATAGAAAGTACACAAAGTCTGCCAGTTTTGAATCCTCAAACCCTGGAGGTTGTTCCACATACACTTCTTCTTCTAACTCCCCGTTCAGAAAAGCACTCTTCACATCCATTTCATACACTTTGTAATTGGAATGTGCTGCGAATGCCAGAAACATTCTGATGGCCTCAAGTCTTGCTACTGGTCCATAGGTTTCATCATAATCTATACCCTCTTCTTGAGAGTAACCTTTAGCAACCAGTTTGGCTTTGTTTCTCGTTACAATTCCATCTTCGTCCAACTTATTTCTGAACACCCATCTTGTTCCAATAATAGATTTTCCCTTAGGCCTGGGTACCAGCTTCCAAACTTTCTGCCTTTCAAACTGACTGAGTTCCTCTTGCATTGCAATCACCCAATCTGGATCATCTAGGACATCTTCAACTTTCTTAGGTTCTATTTCTGAAAGAAACCCAGAATAGTGACATTCATTTTGTGATGTCCTCCTAGTTCTCACTCCTGTGTCCGGATCACCAATGATCAAGTGAAAGGGATGATCTCTATTCCATACCCTTTGTCTTGGCAGATGCGATCTTGATGATTCTCCTTGTTCAAAATGTTGTGGAGTGTGACTAGTTGATCCTTCTCCTACTCCCCCTGAGTTGTTGACGGTATGATCTGTTGACCCTGTTGATTGACTAGTGGATCGAGTAGTAGTTTGAGTATTTCCACCACTATCACCACTTAGTCCAGAATCATTATCATTATTATTATTATTAATAACTCTAACAACTTCAGGTTCTTCTTCAATGTCAGAGAGATCTCCTGATAGATTTTCAAATACCAAGGATTCAGAGTTCTCTATAGTTTGTAGGCCTGGTCTTTTGGTGTCATCAAATGTTACATTCAGGCTTTCCAATACCTTCTTATCTTCAATCACATACACCCTGTAAGCCTTAGATTCCAGAGAATAGCCCAGAAAAATGCCTTCAACTGCTTTGGCATCAAACTTGCCTAGATGTTCTCCATCTTTAAGTATAAAGCACTTTGCACCAAACACATGAAAGTACTTCAGTGTTGGTTTCTTGTTGGCCATTAACTCATAAGGAGTCTTTTCATGATCTTTGTTGATCAGGGTTCGATTCTGAGTGTAGCAAGCTGTATTCACTGCTTCAGCCCAAAAGTAAGTGGGAAGTTTTGATTCATTCAACATAGTCCTTGCTACTTCAGCCAAGGTCTTGTTCTTCCTTTCCACTACTCCATTCTGTTGAGGAGTTCTTGGTGCTGAATGCTGTCTTGATATTCCTTTCTCTGAGCAGAAATCATTAAGAACTGCATTCTTGAATTCAGTTCCATTGTTTGATCTGATTGTCCGCACATGTAGCTTAGCTTCCACTTCTATCTTCTTGATGTGATCAATGATAAGTTGTGTTGCTTCATCCTTTGAATGTAAGAATAACACCCACGTGTACTTGGAGTAGTCATCCACCATCACTAATGCATATCTTTTCCTTGAAAGTGACATAACATTGACTGGACCAAATAAATCCATATGAATCAACTGAAGAGGTTCAGCAATGCTTGCCATTTCTTTGCTTCTGTGTGATGCCTTCTTAGACTTCCCTTTTTCACATGCTTCACATAGTCCCTCCTGATTGAATTCCATCAGGGGCAACCCTCTCACCAACTCTCTCTTTACCAAAGAGTTCATAGTTTTGAAGTTCAAGTGTGAGAGCTTCTTGTGCCATAGCCAACTTTGTTCTGAAGAAGCCTTATTGTAGAAACATGTAACATCTCCTTCACTGGTAGAACTTAAGTCAACTATAAACAAATTTCCTTTTCTTACTCCCAGTAGAGCAAGCTTCTCATCCTTCCTGTTTGTGATCAAGCACTTGTCATTTCTGAATTCTACATTGTAGCCTTTATCACAGAACTGACTGATACTTAGAAGATTGTGCTTCAATCCTTCAACAAGAGAGATGTTTTCAATGATGACATTCCCAATTTTTAATTTACCATATCCCGTAGTGAATCCTTTGTTGTCATCTCCAAAGGTTACAATCGGGCTAGTCTTCTTAACCACCTCTTTAAGCAGGGACTCTTCACTTGTCATGTGTCTAGAACAGCCACTATCCAGAATCCACACAACCTTTAAGCTTTTAACCTTACCCTGCAATCACAGATCGATTAAGCGGACTTTGGTACCCAAAATTGTTTGGGTCCTGAAGGTTTAGATACTTTAACAGGAGTAACATTCAATTTTGTCTTACCCTGTTTGATATTCAAATTATCTGTGGATTCAACATTATCAGTGCTATTGCTACCAGATGCATTCATCAACTTAAAATAAGCATGCATGATGTTGTATGTGCATAGCAAGCATTCTTTCTTTCCACAGGGTTTATGAAGATCAGGCATGTCAGACATGTTATGCATTGCAGAAGTATCAGCAGTTTCTACTTTAACCTTTTTACATGCATGTGTAAGGTGTCCAGTAGAATTACAAATAGTGCACAACTTCCTAGATGCAATGGGAGAATATGGAACAATTTCCTGATTAACAACATTCTTTTTCCCATTCCTGTTCTTTTTAGTCTTGATAACCTTATTGCCTAAATCAGTTTTAGGTAATTCAGTTTTTACTGACTTCCTAGGCAACTTAGTCTTAACCTCTTTAACCTTCAATAAATTCTCCTCAATCAATTCTTGTCTTATGAAAAGGTCAGCCTCGTGAAAAGGTTCTGAGAAGGGCTTGACAAAGACTGGACTGACCACATTCTTAAGAATGTGTAGAATATTCTTCCTGGCAACAGTAGATGTCACAGGAAATTCCTGAATCTTCTTCCCATCCTTTTTGGTGTAGTCAAGTCCTATAGCAGATTTATTCCCTATGGTCTGAGTATCAATGATCTCCTTAGCAATTAGGGCGGAATTCTTAAAAGCTATCAGTTTCAAATCTAAATCTGAAATCTGCTTCCTGAGGATAGTCTCTATCTCAGCATTACACTTGACCTTGTTTTCTAAGTACACATTCTTTTGCTTAAGATCTTCTAATGTGACAGCTACAAGCTCTAGTTCTTCATTCTTAGATTCTAGATTTTTAATCTGAAGAACTAGTTTAGCATTTTCCATTTCTGATGCTAGCATGCTTGTGTGTACATTAAACAATTCTACACTAAGATCTTGCACAGTTTTCTTGTACTCAGAATTAGACATGTCAATTGTTGTTAAGATAGGTACCTGAGATAATTGCGGTGATTCCTCTGAAGAGTCAGCCATTAGGGCAACATTTACATACTCTTCCTCTTCATCCGAATCAGTATCATCCCAGTGTTTTCCCTCTGCTATGTAAGCTTTCCCTTTCTGCTTTCCAGACAATGCCTCCAATTGTTGTTTCAGCTTGGCATTCTCTTTCTTCAACTCATCATAAGAATCTTTCTTCTCATAGACATCTTTCTTGTCTCTTTCTTGACGAGGCTTCCAGCATTCAGTGGCGAAATGCCCTAACTCATTGCAATTGTAGCATCTTGATTTGCTTCTATCAATCATGCCAGTCTGGTAGCCTCCCTTAAAGCCAGTCCTTGGTGAATACTTGCTCTTCTGGAATCTGTTGGTTGAGCCCTTGAACTTATACTTAGGGTTTCTCTTAAAACGAATGTGGCTAAACTTTGCAGCTAAGTACGCCATGGTTTTGTCTTCCATCTGCTCAAGCTCTTCTAGCGTGTAGTAATCACTTTCATCAACACCCAGATTCACAGAATCCATTTCAGCTTCTATAATCACCTCTTTTCTAGCTCTAGGGGTTTGAACCTGAATATCAGAAGTTATTGGTTCATCCACTACAAGTGCTGCTGATCTCACAAGTGCATTGTGCTTGTTGTCCACTGTCCCTGGTCCGTAGATTATCACTCTTTGTTCCTGTTCCATCTCATAAGTCTTCAACTTGCCATAGATCATCTCTAATGACATCTTTGTGAAGTCTATTCTTTCCCTTATGGATGATGACTTGTGTTCTACATGATGGGGCAGCGTCATCATGAACTTCCTGTTTGTTTCTCTCAGTGGATAGGTCTTTCCTTTCATTGCCAATTCATTAAGAAGCTTAGTATATTTCTCAAAGACCTGAGGTATACTTTCTCTTGGAAGAGACCTAAAAGACTCATACTGAGAAGTCAAGATGTCCAATCTGTTTTCCTGCACGTCTTCAGTTCCTTCCATTATCAAATTTATGGTATCCCACATATGTTTCCCGCTCACACAGTTCATCAACTGATAGCTCATTTCCTTGTCTGCGGAGTCTGCCAATATCAACATCAAACCTGTATCCAATCGAATCAGTTCTTTGTCTGTATCTGTGTACTCAGATAAATCCTTTGGGGTTGAGCCTTGAGGAATTCTGGTACCATCAGGAGCTGTAGATTCACTAAATGGTTTCATTGGTACAAACGGTCCGTTCTCTAATATGCCAATATACAACGGATTAGATGCCTTGATAAATAACAGCATCTTCATCTTCCACAAACCGAAATCATCTCTAGTGAAGGGGGGAACTTTAATACCAGTGGTTGTCTTTGGAGCACTCATGGTTTCTGAAAATTTCAAATTGTTTAAAATTCAAGAAATTCCAATTAAATGAAAAATTTTGAAAGTTAAAAAATTTGCTTCGAATTTTCAAGCTATGTTTGACTTTGGTCTCATTCACCGGATCTGATTTGTACGTCAATCAAGTAGCTCTGATACCAATTGTTAGGTCCAAAGTATCGTAGAAGGGGGGGGTTGAATATGATACCTACGAATTCTTTAATTTGTTCGCGGATAAATCATTCAGTTCAACTACGAAATCAAATACACCAAATCAAACCAAGAGTCGGGGAATATATCGTTTTATAAATATAAACCTCGAGGGGTGCTACAATTTCTAATCCGTAGATTAGCTTCAATGAGTTTAAGGTTACACAAATTCAATACAATGATAAGATTCTGAGCAATATAAATTTCTCTGATAATTCTCCCCGGCTCAAACTTCTCTCTTAGTAATGTCTCTGTGTTTTGCCTTAACCGAGGAAGACACTTCTCCTTAACTCTGTATTAATTGTAGACTTGTTTTGAAAACTATCAAACCAAAACTAAACTAATAATCTTGGTCGTCCAATTTCCATCAACCTGACAAACAAAGAAACTTTCCACCTGCTCCTCCAAATAGAAAACTACCGAATAAATAAAGTTAATATTCCATTCGATGGTTTTTTAATAAAACTATCGAATGAGAAATTAACTTACTTTAGTTTTCTTTTGTTTTCTTTGAATCACATTCGATGGTTTTTTAAATAGAAAAACCATCGAATTCTTTTCTTGTCCTTGATCTTTTAGAAAAACTTCTGAGCTTCAGGGTGTTTAAGTTTTAGACTGTATCAATTTCTTCTGAGATGATAAAACAACTTGATCTTTTTAAGTGCCGTCAACTGGTGCAACTGGTCTGGTTCACAGATGAATAACACTTGATCAATTCTTCTATGTCTTCAATTCAATGCTGTTGATAAGTCCTTTGTTGTTCTGGTTGCTTCAAATAAATCACTGGAATCCTGTGGTACTAACCCTAAATCATTCACATACTTCTGTAGTCTTGTTTCTTTAACTGTCACTGAGGCTTGAACATTTTCATGAACTTCTTTCCGTGACCTATTTACGGACTTCAAGAATACATACCGTATTTTGATTTTTTTAGTTTACCTTTTCTTCTTTGATTCTGGATTCATGTGCTTCTGTTAATATTATTGTCTGTCTTGTCCTTTGTTGAGTTGCAGTTATCTCTTTTAAATCTTATGTTACATTATGCTTTACACAACTTTTCTTGAGGTAGATTTCCATCGTAAACATCATAGATCATTTGAACAGATATTAGTTTGTCAAGATGTTTTTGAGTCAACTTGTCACTCAGATTTTCTGTTAAGCATGCTTGATCATATGACGTTGCTTGATGAGTTATTTCTGCATCAGGATGTCCAATACCTCCATGAGTTCCCGTACTTCGACATTCATTCTTCTTTTTCACAAATTCTTCATAAGATCTCTTGAAACTTCCAGATCCACCAATACCAGGAATTTCAGAAAGGCTTTTGAGATGCCCACTTGACTTGAATATTTCATTGATATGAAGATTAGTTTATCTTCCCTGACATCATAGCCTCTTCCTTTGTACCCTTTAAGCTTTTTGAATCCGTAAGCATTCCTTGAGCTTCTTGCAACATCTTCCTTCTTTCTCAGATATTTTTGTAGCATAGCTCCTGACTTAGTGAAACTTCGTCATTATAGAGACTTAAGATAGTCCTTTTTCTGCTTGCTTAGCTGCCTCTACATTCAATGACGTTCTTACAAGAAATATCTGTCTATCATTCCCTGAATCTCCTTTTCTTCTTCTTTGTACCAGAGGAACATCATCATTCTTTTCTTCTTCATCTTGTGATTCTGCATCGACTGCACTTGAGATGGACCTTCAAGAACTTCTTTTCCTTTCCCTTTCACAGAACCAGTAAGTAACCCAGATGATGTATTTGTACTTGTATTTGATCCTTCTTTGATCACAATACCTTTTTGGGATTCTGACAATGGTTTGGTAGTCCTTCTTCTTCCTCTACCATGACTTCTACCTCTAGACTTGTTACCTCTCTTTCCACTTCTGACAGCCCCTTTCTGTGAATTCAACATTTCATACTCTATCATTTGAGATTCAACCATTTCTTCTACATCCTCATCAGGATACATTTCTTGAAGAAGTTTCCTTGCTTTCTGCTCATTAAATGCTTCAAGTCTGGGATCTTTATAGTGCACAGTATATTCTGTTCCATCAATGTTCACAATTTGATGAAACTTCTTTGCTTGCTCAGCCGTTGTCACTATAACATCATGATGTTGCATTCTAGTACTAGACCCAGATACTTGAGTTGATTTCTCTCTTTGACTTTGTGTAGACACTGATGTTCGTGTCCTTGTAATATTATCAGTAGCTACCTGCTTCTGACTAGAACCACCATCAGGAGCATCATCTCTCCTTTGAACTACTAACTCCGGAGAGCATTTGGTTGACATTACTTTCTCCCCCTTTTTGGCATCAGTACAAGCATCAGGAACAAGAGCAGAGACAAGTAAATCCAGCTTAGCATCCATAAAATCAGCTTTCTTCTCCAAAACTGTAATTCTTTGTTCAAGAGAGACATGATCCTTGTGAACAGAGGAGAAGTCCCTTGAATGACAAGCAACTGATTGAATATGATCATCCATAACAGCAGCAATACTCTTGGCATTTGAAGTCCTGACATCAACAATCTCTTCAAAGATAACTTTAAGCATGAGAGAAGTACCTTTGAGATGAGTTTGAAGATCTGAGTTTGTGATATGCTTGAAGGCAGTAGCCAAATGATGATGAGCATTATCGATCCCAACAGGAGTAGAAGGATCTGTCCATGAATGACTCCATTGAGCTTGCCTATGACTTGTCAGTATATCAGTAGAAGAGTCATCAAGATCAGAATCATCAGAACTTGAATGAGAGCTATGAGACTGATACTGAGCACTAGGAGAAGGAGAACCGCCAGGAGTAGAGGATGTGCTTGCAGTAAAATTAGTGATTCCTAGATCTCTCTTTTCTTTTTCAGTGATCTCATCACCGCTCATTAACACAATATCTGAACTTTTGAGAGTCAGATTGTCCTCACTTGAATGTACAACATTCTCACTCAATTCTACCTCTCCTTTTGCCAGTTCAGGAGACTGCCTCTCAATAATTCTGTTTTTCTCTAATTCTTTTCTCTCATTCTCACGAGAAAGGCTCAGAGAACTCAGAAACGAAGAAATAAGAGATGGCAGAGAAGGGTAGAGTGCAGTCATACTGATAGGGGTTCCCTCAATTAAGGGTCTGTCAGTAGTCATCCTAACACTAGGAGAATAAACATCCATAGCAGAATCAGGATTAGAGATATTACCTGATTCCTCAGTATCCAAAGGAAGAGAGGATAATGGTTGAATCATAAGAGCTTGACTATCATCAGTCTGGCATGCTTCCATACTTTGAATGAAAAGTTCTTGTGGAGCCTGGACAACTGGGACTGCTTCAGTAAAGTGTATTGGAGGTTCTTGTGTGTCCTGTCCTTGAAAATTGTCCTCATCAAAGTAAGCAACGATGTCCTCTTCTATAGTGCCTTGATCACTTTCAAGAAGTGATACCGAAGAAAGTGGAGGAACCTGATGTAACTCCTCCATGCCTTCATCCACCCTTTGAGTAGATGGTTCTTGTGGGGCTTGATCTATTTGGACTGCTAGTTCACTTTGAGAACCAGGTTCTTGTGTATCCAGATCAACAGCAGATGCAGAGGATGTCCGTGCCTTCACATTCATTTTCTTTGTTCTCTCAAAACAAATTTTCCTTTTGGAACCAGTAGCCACAACAATTTCTTTTCTGGCTATATCTTCCAGTCTTTTGATTTGATCATAGGACATGTCAACCTTTCGTACATGCGAAGATACAGTTGGACTGGAGTCAGAAATCACCACTTTTTCAAGTGAAGGACGCACATCAGATGTGTCAACATCAGGAGCAAGTATTGCATCAGGATCAATCCCTGTATCAGAAGACAAGATATTATCTAATGTATGAGTGATAGGAACAACAGTAGAAGTATTGTCATGGAGTGATTTGTGGAGAGCGTCAACAGCATCAAAGTGAGAGTAGAGACCAGATTTCCTCAATCTGTGTCTTTTGGGAGACGGCGGTGGAGGAGGAATGTCATGTGCCACATCCACAGATGATATCTTAAATATGGATGACAGAGGTACATCATCATCATCAATATCATCATCAGTATCAACAACAGTTGTATGCTTTCTTCGTGAGGCCAATATTTTGGATGCCATACCAACTGGTTGATCCCCTTGTTTCTCCAGTGTATCAGTGGGGTGAGGTAACAAGGTCCTTGATCCTGACGACTGAGAATGTCGTACAGATTTGGCTAACCTTGTGTGTCTTACAACTGATTACTGTCGAGAGCCATCAGAGGTGGGATTTGAGTGTTTGGAAAGCTGTTTAGGTTGTGTACGTGGGTTAGATCCAGAGGGGGTAGCAACATTAGACCTCTGAATCATGGTACTAGGATCCAATCCATAAACAGTAGGCAATCTCTGTCTCAGAAGCTGCCTGACCTGTTCAGGATACACAACATCACCCTGAAACATTTCTTTACCTTTTAACATGTACTCCTGAAAGGAGCGAGGAGTGTTCTGAAAAACAGGTAACAGACTCTCATTTTGAAAAGCAACATTAGGGCATAAGTACTTAAAAATCAAATGCAGAAAACGACCAAAGTAGACAATTTCCCGATTCTCATTTATTCTACTTCCTATGGAATCAATAAGCATGCTAGTTATATTAAAGTCATAACCATAGATTAGAGAGTACCCAATGTTTTGTGTGGCTTGAGTGAGAGCATCAAAGTTTGAACTTTTGTTCATGAAACACTTGCCAATGGAGTCAAAGAAAAAATTCCATTCCTGTCTGAGCTTGGTTATAATAACCCGAATTTTTGGAAAAATTTAAAATTTTTCTTATTATGATTAAGTGCATCAGTGAATAGTTAATTGGTGGATGAATAGTGATTTTGAGGGTTAAGAAAATTTTTCATGCCACCTATGTACGAGACGTAGTGTGGATATTCCAAAGTCATAATAGTGATCTATGGAGTAAATAAGTGAATGCAAAGACGATCGGAATTCAGAAATTCCAAATTTTATTTTGGTGTAGTATTTGACCGGGCAGTGATTTATTATTATTATATTCAAGAAAAGAGATATTAAAATTGAGGATTTGAGGATTTAATATTTTGGAATTTTATTATTTTATTAAAGTCGATTTAAGAATTCGATTGTTGAAGTGAATAGTGAATAGTTACTATTCACTGCGAAAATCGCGTAGAGTTTTATTCGCTCTTTAGGAAATATTTCGAATCATTTCAAGAGGAACAGGGCAACATTTACAGGATTAAATATAGACATGGAAGTAACATGTAACAAGATTAATTCAAGGGATGCAACATTTGGATCATCCATGTGAAAGGAAAGCGAACCAGTAAAGCTACTTTATCTAAGCGAATACATGTTGGACAAGTGTCACAAGATGATACAACTAGAGGTGATGACTCACCACTTTTATACAAATATAAGCATTCTTATCTATTTATCAAAACAAAAAGAAAAAGAAGAGGAAGAACTCTCCCCTCCCATTTTCGGCTCAGCTTGTGCAAGGAGGAAAGAAAAATCCATAACTCCATTTCTATCCATCCTTAAATCACCTAATTTTAACCATAGCTTCTCCACTCCATGGGAAACATTCGTTCAAAATTGCATGGCCAAAAAAGGAGTGTAGCCTAGTCAAATCGCTTCCCCAAGTCGGAGAACAGAAACTGTCCTGCCTTTTCCAGTTTCGACCACTCACCTTAGAAAGCCAATAAGTCGAGCTTCAAGCATCCCCTGGTGATGGGGTAGGACTCAAAAGAAATCCCTTGAAGAGTAGAAGGTGTGGTAAAAAGTTGAGAAGCAAAATCTTGTTTTTCGATTTTATATGGATTTTACAAAGTGATGATGAATAGTAACTTTTCATGATTCTTGATTTTGTTTCTTAATGATTAAGCTTGATAAGGTTTGTTCAAAGCTCAAGGAAGGATTATAAACCATTGTTAGTGTATATGAAACATCAAGGAAGGTATATAAACCTCTGCCCCTTTTTGTTTATATGAGTTTTGAAGTGGTTTTGATGTTCATGTAAGTTAAGATCATGATTAAGTGATTTAGTGATTGTTTGGCTTTGTTTAAATGTGTAAAATGATGGGTGTTGGATTTGAGCCTCGCCACTGATCTTATGGAGTTGTGTACTTGGGGAAAAAGGGAAAGGATGTTTCAGTATTATGGATTTACTCGAACTTGGAGAAGATGTAAGGGACTGAGTAGCGCCGGTCCCCTAAGGGAATTACAATAAGGCCGACGGACTATGAACGGGCCTGTTCTTCCCTTAGTTTATCAGTCAGTGCCCGACTGTAGGATAAGAGGAGAGTAACAGGCCGACGGACTATGAACGGGTCTGTTCTTCCTACCTACAATCGATTGGCGGGGAGGTAAGTCGGTGTGAGACTGATTATCTTCCATTCTACGTAGAAAAAGACCAGGGGGATACAGCTTGCGACTGATCATCGTAGGGGTATCCTCGGCGCCTAGCATCTCCATCTATTGTTCATCATCCATGAAAGAGCATGTGTTATGCAAGTTTTCAGAGAAAGAAAGTTTACTCAAGAGTATTCAAGTTTATTCTAGTATATGAGTTTATCAGAAAGCATATGAAATTACAAAAAGATATATGGAATCAGATGAGTTTAGAAAATGGATTGGAAATATTTTACATTGTATTTATTTCCAAATTATGATACGAGGTAAATGTTTGATATGAAAGATGATATTGAATTTTCCTTATAACTTCATATTTCAAGTATATGTTGATAGTCTGCTTATATTTTATATAGCAGATATTTTACGGAAAGGATATACTGAGTTATCTTGTTATTTCATCTTTTATACTATACTAGAACTTTGTTCATAGTATGAATATCGACAGTTGCAGAGTATTATGAAATGATATTTGAAATACCACAATGGTACTATTTTTGGAATACATTCCGATAAGGAAATAATTTCAGTATCGAGATATTTTGACAAATTATTGTCTTATACCCGCTTTATTTCTGGGTTGAATTAAAGGCAGAATTATGCCATACTTTCATTACCTTGCTGAGCTATCGCTCACTCTTGCTATTATTTTATATATATTATATAGCAGCGAAGCGGGATGCCAATGGGACGGCACATACCTCGCAAGGCGTTTCCATAAACAGTTCTAGCAGTGATCCCGGGAGTAGTATGAACCAATCGAATCAGGCTACGGCTTTTGGCATTCAACTTATGTATAGACATGAATGGTATTAGAGGATTGTGAGCATCAGAAGGCTAAGTTGGTAATGTAACAATACTTAGAAATTGTATCAGTAATAACTTCAAAAGACATTTGGGTATTGTAATAAAAAAATTTATTTATTCCGCAGTTGTTGTAGTGTGTCGTTTCTGAGACTCTAACCTGTGTGTGTGTGTGTGAGACATATATTGTGGGGTCATGAGCAGGTGAATTATGAATGGTGTGAGTAATACAGGTAAGGCAAGGAGTACATGGATCGTGACAACCCTAAATCCCCGACCCCGGATTTGGGGCTGTTACAGAGATGGTATCAGAGAATTAGGTTACAGTCCTCAGAAACGATAGGAGATCGAGTCTTACAATACCCTTAAGAATGATAAGAACATCTAGAGCTCAAATTGAGTTCTTAGTCGGGTTAGAGGACATGACCCTGACTGTTTAAGATGAAGCCCGAGAGGGGACTTCTTTTGGGAAACCGTACTTAGGACTTCATGGTTAGTCACCTCCATTCGTATGAGTTATAGATGGATGGGACTCCGAGATACCAGATCCCGAGGCCTTCGAGTAGGCATTTGATGATGCGCTCCTTAAAATGGACGGAGACCCGATAAAGGAACATCCATAGGAGGATCTAGAGGAAGACCCCATGGTGGGTCAAGGGAAGAATCTTGTAGAAAATGTGCCGATTGATAAAGATGTGGTGTGTTACTTGAGGTATAATAATAAGACCGGACGAACCTTCAAGGGATAAATAAGTGACGAGACGAGAGTTTAAGGATCGTTCATGATTCATCAAGGGATATGACAAAGAAAATGGAGTAGAGTCTCCAAAGCAGAAGAGGTAGAGGCAGTATAGCCAGTATCAGTGGATTGATTCGACTTGAACGAAGCCTGTTACTCGTAGTCGGTTGTAGTTGCCCATAAGGAGGCGGCATACGTAAGAACCAAGGTGTTCAGATTTTCACGAACGATTAAGGGTACTTAGTTGCCTAGGATAGTGAAAGGAATTGCTTTGGCTATGAGGTTTCAATCCCCCACGACCAGCGATTCCACTGGAAATAGTGTCTATTACATCATTGAGGGATTTTATTATCCCAAGGAGAATTTTGGGTATATGTACCATGCAAATGTTATTGTAAGACAAGCACGCTAAGGCAGAATCGAGAACGAGATTTACCACCCTCAGGGAACCAGGAAGGAATTATGAGGATAGAACAGAAAGGTCGGAAATCAGATCTGAGCATTACTAGTAGGTAAATAGATTGATCAAATTTCCCTGATTTTGGAAAGAAATTCAGCAAATTTTGGCAAACCTTGTCTTTCTGATTACCAGAGGATGTCACCAAAGAGAGTGGAAATTAGAGCGAACCCTGTGGATTGGGTAAGATAGCCGTTATATGGGTTGGTGGACAGACCCTAATTGCTATAATTGATTGTAGAGATAAAATGATAAAGTTGAGATTGGACGGTAAAGGCGAAATATATTTAAGGACCAAGACGGACTGAGAAGTTCCGGGATTGACTTAAATGAAAAGGCTATTGTGCCAAAAGTGTTAAGCTTATGTAGCGCACAGGATTGATATGGGAGAAGGAATATTGGGTATAAGGATGATTGAATAGAGACCGGATTTAAGCCTGTAGATTCTAACGATCTTCCGGAGTATCGCCCAGTCGACATGAGGAATTATCATTGCTATGGGCGACAACGGTATCGAAGTCTTTTTATAGAACAGAACGCTTACTTGAGATGTTTGTGCCTAGTCGAATAGAATTCCCTGCGATTGCAAAGGTCGATGGTTGAATCCTTAGCGACTATTATGAGTCGGCAATAACGTAAGTATCGAGCACCTTAGGGTGTGCATGGAGAAGAAAAGCTTTGGAATTGAACGATTATCCATTAGAGGAGCCGACATAAAAGGCATCCGTAGAGACCTTGGTAGTACCCTCCCCATTTGCAAATTATGTGGGGTACCTCCCTAACCTATGATCTATCTTGACCTCTCTCCAGGAAGGAATTCTGATAAAGGGTATATTCCCTCTTCGAAGTTGTTTTATAACACTTGTGTTAAACCATCTTCAGTTTCAATTGTGCCAGAGGCTATCACAATGCCTACTTTCAGGTTTTCGAAGCCCTGTCAAATAATGTTATTTAAGCTTTGACTTTTCTTCAAATAATGAATGACCCTATGGTGATACCTCACCACTTGTTTGTTAAGTACCAGTATCTTTTTGGTTATTCTTTTCTTTGTATTTTCTTTGGAAACCGCACCTTTGGAATCTGTTCAATTTTAATCCAAGGTGTCCCTTTGAGAAATATTGTCGAAATGCGATAATCATTAAATTGATCTCGAATTGCTTTCATACTTTTCAACTTCCATTGAGACGAACAACCCTATACTTATAGGGGCTACAAGGACTATCTGTCTGTGTGATAGAAGTCTGATGGGATGCCATCACTTGTAAGTTGTGAAATACAAGAAGGCTAATTACCTTTAGTAATGTCTCAATCGAGGCACACAACGTTGAGTTCTTATGATCATGTTGATCTCTCGGTAAAATTCTCTTGCCTCCAATAAGGTTACCTTAAAACTCATAACCTTATGATCACCAGTGTGTGACGTTTCCTTGATATGGGAGTTGTCTTTTCAAGGCCTCATAATTTTTGTTATCCTCATTGAATTCTAAGGGGAGGCCACCCAGGTCAAATAAGTCAAAATTCGCTGATAGGAATTAGATTCGCAACGAAATCGTCTATGACAGGAGCGAATCCCTAAGACGAATAGAATGTTAGTGACATATCGATGAAATTGGTTTATTCTCCCAAGGATATTATGATAATGGAAAGCGTGTCAATCGATATATGTGAAAGAAATAGCAATGTGCCGTGAACTCCAGTGACAACGGTGTTAGATAGATGCCCTATAGTGAGATTGAGATTTTGGAGGAGTTGTTACGAATGGACACTACCTCTGGGTTAGCAAGATAAGTACTAACGATGGAGTCAGAGGGAGCTGGTATTGTGACTTGGGAGAGGTGCAGCGTGTGTTGTTCTAGAGGAACAATTTTTGAAAATATATGGAGACCTGGATGAAAATGAACGTTAAAGAGTTAAAACAAGAAACCATGACTGTGACCAAGTATGAGGCCAAGTTTTCCGAATTATCGAGGTTTGTTCCGGAGTTTGTGAACACAGAAGAAAAGAAAGCCAGTAGGTTTCAACCAGGGCTACCTCCAACAAGCAGCCCATTGTCAGGACCTTTAAATAGCAGGTGCCCTTATACACTGTTTAGACAGAGCTAATGTATCATTGTATATCAAGAAGTTGCATGACAATTAAACCTTAAGGCCGAGCCACTAAGGGAATAATTACAAGTAAAAATAGTCAATCAAGGGATTTTCCCATAGGACTGGTACATCCAGGTTGTGAACTAGAAATATGAGGTCGACACTTTTGATAGACCTGATTCCTTTCAAGTTGGGAGAAGTTGATATTATAATAAGGATGGGTTGGTTGACACCCAATGGAGCCAATTGATTGCAAAGAAAAAGAGTAATAATTAAAGGATGGAGGCAGATTTAGAGATTCTTCAATATAGTTCAGACTAAGAAACTATTACGCCAGAGATACGAGGCTTAATTAGCTCTTATGGTTGACGCCAAGAAAAGAGATACCAAGTATAAAGGAAACTACAATGGTTTTGGGAGATTGTACAAGGTTTTAATGAGCTACCAGATATCGATTTGGATGACATGAGAATGAATACCGAGTATTCAGAGTATAATGGGAATGAAAGGGTTAGTGACTCAGTTACAAGAGTTGTTGTATAAGGGTATGATAAGACCCAGTGTACCGCCATGGAGAGCCCGGTGTTGTTGTAAGAGAGAAGGATGTTAGCACAAGATTATGTATCGAACCTCGAGAGTTGTATGAGTTCGACATGGAGAATAGGTACCCTTGTAAATGATTGTTTGATCAGCGGAAGAACGCTGTGTATTTTCAAATTTATTTAAGAACTGGGTATCACCAGTTGGAAGTTAAATCCGAGGATATACCCAAGACTGCGATTCGTACTAGGATTAGACACTTCGAGTTTTCAGCGAGGTTATTTTGGGTGGACTAATGCACCCACAAATTTTTATGGAATGTGATGAAATGGCTTTGAGTTATCCATTATAGTAGATGACATGAGATGGAGAAATGGCTAGAATTGACCTAGGATTATGACTATGAGATACACTACCATCCGGGGAAGGCCAATGTGGTGGCCGATACCCTTGATTAAAATGAGACGGAGATGGATTTCGAATGATCGGGAATTAAAGGAGGAGATTTTACACAAAACCCAAGTTAGTCCAACAAACTAGAAAGACAAAAGATTTCACCAACAAGCGGCTAGTGACAACCAAGACAGACAGAGAAAGTATGCGGACTAAGCCCGCAAGTATAGAGATAGTACTGCTATTGATAAGCTAAATGGCATGTTGATGGATGACAAGCAAGTTTATGTTGGTGTATTTTCTGTACAAACAAGATGGGAATATGAGGTTAGAGATTCGTGATGCTAAAAGATATCCATGGAAAGAATTAATGAGATTTGGAAAGAAAGGGAAGTGAGCCCGAGATTCATTGGGCCATCTGAGATTTTAAAACGCGTCAGGAAGGTGGCCTACGAGCCAGCCTTACCCCCCCCCCCCCCAAACTTGTAGAATGGTCATAACGGGATTCATGTGTCAATGCTACGTCAGTATACTATAGATGCCCGGCATATGTAGAGTACGAGTAGGTAGATATACAACCTGGTCTGACTTACAAAGAACAACCTGTGGAAATCACGGATAGAAAAGAACTAGTGCTAAGAGACGAGGTTGCCAAACTAGTGAGAGGTTTGTGGAGAATCAAGAAGTGGAAGAATCCACTTGGGAGTTAGAAAGTGCAATGGAAGAAAAGTACCCCCAGTTATTCCTAAGTTGATTCCGGGACGGAATCCTTTTAAGGAGGGGATATTATAATAACCCGAATTTTTGGAAAAATTTAAAATTTTTCTTATTATGATTAAGTGCATCAGTGAATAGTGAATTGGTGGATGAATAGTGATTTTGAGGGTTAAGAAAATTTTTCATGCCACCTATGTACGAGACGTAGTGTGGATATTCCAAAGTCATATTAGTGATCTACGGAGTAAATAAGTGAATGCAAAGACGATCGGAATTCAGAAATTCCAAATTTTATTTTGGTGTAGTATTTGACCGGGCAGTGATTTATTATTATTATATTCAAGAAAAGAGATATTAAAATTGAGGATTTGAGGATTTAATATTTTGGAATTTTATTATTTTATTAAAGTCGATTTAAGGATTCGATTGTTGAAGTGAATAGTGAATAGTTACTATTCACTGCGAAAATCGCGTAGAGTTTTATTCGCTCTTTAGAAAATATTTCGAATCGTTTCAAGAGGAACAGGGCAACATTTACAGGATTAAATATAGACATGGAAGTAACATGTAACAAGATTAATTCAAGGGATGCAACATTTGGATCATCCATGTGAAAGGAAAGCGAACCAGTAAAGCTACTTTATCTAAGCGAATGCATGTTGGACAAGTGTCACAAGATGATACAACTAGAGGTGATGACTCACCACTTTTATACAAATATCAGCATTCTTATCTATTTATCAAAACAAAAAGAAAAAGAAGAGGAAGAACTCTCCCCTCCCATTTTCGGCTCAGCTTGTGCAAGGAGGAAAGCAAAATCCATAACTCCATTTCTATCCATCCTTAAATCACCAAATTTTAACCATAGCTTCTCCACTCCATGGGAAACATTAGTTCAAAATTTCATGGCCAAAAAAGGAGGGTAGCCTAGTCAAATCGCTTCCCCAAGTCGGAGAACAGAAACTGTCCTGCCTTTTCCAGTTTCGACCACTCACCTTAGAAAGTCAATAAGTCGAGCTTCAAGCATCCCCTGGTGATGGGGTAGGACTCAAAAGAAAGCCCTTGAAGAGTAGAAGGTGTGGTAAAAAGTTGAGAACCAAAATCTTGTTTTTCGAGTTTATATGGATTTTACAAAGTGATGATGAATAGTAACTTTTCATGATTCTTGATTTTGTTTCTTAAGGATTAAGCTTGATAAGGTTTGTTCAAAGCTCAAAGGAAGGATTATAAACCATTGTTAGTGTATATGAAGCATCAAGGAAGGTATATAAACCTCTGCCCCTTTTTGTTTATATGAGTTTTGAAGTGGTTTTGATGTTCATGTAAGTTAAGATCATGATTAAGTGATTTAGTGATTGTTTGACTTTGTTTAAATGTGTAAAATGATGGGTGTTGGACTTGAGCCTCGCCACTGATCTTAGAGGTGTATTATGGTTGTTTGTTGAGGTTGTGGATGTATGATATGCCCGGTGTGGCTTGGTTATGTTGTGACAAAATTGGATTATTCGATTTTAAGCCGTCGTAATGCCCGATTTTCGGTAACTCTATAAACTGCCTAAAATCCGAAAACTTAACTGCCTCTTTTGGTTAAATGATAAACATGAGTGTGTAGAGCCTTGTTTCTATTTTATGTGAGCGCAAGAATCATGTTAATCCGATTTACGGTTTAAGAGAAAAGTGAGTTTTAGTAATCGTCGTTCGGAGGAACAACCCATCTCTGGTCAGTCACTTTGAGGCTATATTTAGGCCACTTACAAGCCATATTAAAATGTGAAACTTTGAGGAATAATACTAGAGACAGTAAGGAAGTCTCACGAAAAATATTTGGATTAAAAAGATTATTTTTCGATTTTATAAAAATGTTTTAGCCGAGGTCGCGCAAGTGAAAACCACTAAGAACATGACTTAGAAACCAATGTTGAAAATGGTTAAGTATAACTTGTATTCGAGGATCGATTTCGGACTAAACCTACGACTTAAGTAATTGTCGACTAAACGTGGACTTAGTATGAGCCTATAACGAGCTAGTAATTCCTTGGTTGTGTTTCGCTTACGTGTTTAAGCATTGAGTACAAGTGGATTATCCAGGGGATTAATCGTGCGTTTGCTTTGACTTTGTCTAGATTGTCCGGCATCGTCGCGAACCCCTATCACTTCTCGAGCATCAGGCAAGTTTTCTCATTACATGCTGTATTTTAAAGTACCATATTCTGATATATGCATATACTAGATGCAAGTTTTCAAACCTATGCCTCTATAAACTGTTGTTGTGATAAATAAATGATTTTGAGATATATGCTATGTGTTTATGATTTCGAAAGGATACTTATGGTGCTAAGTAAAAGTTATTGATATGAGTTGAACTTATAAGCTATGGTTATGACAATATTTATAAGTCGATATGTTAAGAAAGACCCTCAGTAGGGGGTATATACTCTGTACATATACTATGGACCGGGAATGGTATCAGTTGTTATCTAGAGATATATTATATATCCTCCGTATTTATTTTACGTACTGAGAATGGTATCAGTTGCTATCTAGGGTTATTTTATTATTTTATTATATTATTATAATTAATCCAGTTAAATGATTTATAAACTGAAGATTATTTGGGTTTAAACTGTTAAGGATGCACCTAAGTATAAGGTGACTAATTTATTTTCCATTCTTTTGTTAGGAAAGTACTTGGGAATTATTTCTAAATAAATATTCCTTATTAAATATAGTTTTCATTAATTAATTAAAGCCCTACTTCTTAAGGAAGTATTTTGTGAAAACTATTCTTTAACCCTAGATAGCTAATAAAGTTTTATTCGGTCAATTATAAATATAATTAGAGAAGATTCCCAAATCTATTTCCCTTTTAAGTCTATATTCAGAAAGACTTAAATGTTCGCTCAAACTACAAAGATGCATGGAACCTTTCTCAAGATTTTATGTTTGTTTCAAGTGGACTGCCCGGTCCTAAATCTTTTTGAAACTATTAATTTAACAGCTTCGTATGCTACCATCAAAATGATTTTGATTACTTCCTCAAGACTCGAGGAGTAAGATCAGTGGAATCAGTGGTATCCATTAACAAGCGTCAGCTTGGGAAATATGGGTGAATTTTCCTTTCCAACCAGATATGACTACTTTGTGGAGTTGTGTACTTGGGGAAAAAGGGAAAGGATGTTTCAGTATTATGGATTTACTCGAACTTGGAGAAGATGTAAGGGACTGAGTAGCGCCGGTCCCCTAAGGGAATTACAATAAGGCCGACGGACTATGAACGGGCATGTTTCTCCCTTAGTTTATCAGTAAGTGCCCGACCGTAGGATAAGAGGAGAGTAACAGGCCGACGGACTATGAACGGGTCTGTTCTTCCTACCTACAACCGATTGGCGGGGAGGTAAGTCGGTGTGAGACTGATTATCTTCCCTTCTACGTAGAAAAAGACCAGGGGGATACAGCTTGCGACTGATCATCGTAGGGGTATCCTCGGCGCCTAGCATCTCCATCTATTGTTCATCATCCATGAAAGAGCATGTGTTATGCAAGTTTTCAGAGAAAGAAAGTTTACTCAAGAGTATTCAAGTTTATTCCAGTATATGAGTTTATCAGAAAGCATATGAAATTACAAAAAGATATATGGAATCAGATGAGTTTATAAAATGGATTGGAAATATTTTACATTGTATTTATTTCCAAATTATGATACGAGGTAAATGTTTGATATGAAAGATGATATTGAATTTTCCTTATAACTTCATATTTCAAGTATATGTTGATAGTCTGCTTATATTTTATATAGCAGATATTTTACGGAAAGGATATACTGAGTTATCTTGTTATTTCATCTTTTATACTATACTAGAAATTTGTTCATAGTATGAATATCGACAGTTGCAGAGTATTATGAAATGATATTTGAAATACCACAATGGTACTATTTTTGGAATACATTCCGATAAGGAAATAATTTCAGTATCGAGATATTTTGACAAATTAATATTGTCTTATACCCGCTTTATTTCTGGGTTGAATTAAAGGCAGAATTATGTCATACTTTCATTACCTTGTTGAGCTATCGCTCACTCTTGCTATTATTTTATATATATTATATAACAGCGAAGCAGGATGCCAATGGGACGGCACATACCTCGCAAGGCGTTTCCATAAACAGTTCTAGCAGTGATCCCGGGAGTAGTACGAACCAATCGAATCAGGCTACGACTTTTGGCATTCAACTTATGTATAGACATGAATGGTATTAGAGGATTGTGAGCATCAGAAGGCTAAGTTGGTAATGTAACAATACTTAGAAATTGTATCAGTAATAACTTCAAAAGACATTTGGGTATTGTAATAAAAAAATTTATTTATTCCGCAGTTGTTGTAGTGTGTCGTTTCTGAGACTCTAACCTGTGTGTGTGTGTGAGACATATATTGTGGGGTCATGAGCAGGTGAATTATGAATGGTGTGAGTAATACAGGTAAGGCAAGGAGTACATGGATCGTGACAACCCTAAATCCCCGACCCCGGATTTGGGGCTGTTACATTGGTCCTTACCAGTCTTCCCATTCGAGTCATATCACCATTATAACCAATTTTGATGAAAAACTCCCGAAGTACTGCATCCGAAAAGAAGGGAGTAAAAGATGTGGGGCTACCTAAGTGCAGAGCTCTTTGAAATAGTAGGAGTGACCTCATACAGATCATTCATATAGGAGAATGTGAGACTGGGTTGAGTATTCGAAGTACCTGGAGTGTAGGTTGCAGTACTCCAAATCTGCATCACTGCTTGTGCAGAAATTGCCTTGGGTTCTGTCAGAGCAAACCCAATTGAGCTAGAAGCTAGAAAATCCTGAATTAGATGAAATTTGGATGGGGCTTTTGTCTTATCCAGGATAGCAGAGTAATTGTTCGTGACAAATATGATACCATCATTTGTGAGATTCTTGTTTGTGGAAGTTGGAAAGTGAATTGCTGCCATTGTTGATAGTGAAAAAGCTTGGAGAGAGAGATAAATTATCACACAAACAATATTATATGATAAGTTGTGAAGTGGACAATCTTTTTTTAGTATAGTTAGCAGCTAATTTTTCCGAAAAACAAGAGTAATGATGATACTGGAACACTTATCGTGTAAAGAATGACGACACACGATTTTTGAGGACGCGTGATTAGGGCGATATACACAATGGTTGTATAGTATAGCGCGTGAAAGTCACGCGAGTTGACACCTGTCAGTCAGTCATTTTTAGGTATGTCCCTACATTTAGCTATTACAATAAAATCAAGAGTAAAGTGCACTTCGTGTACTTACACTTTGGCTGTCAGACCACTTGAAATATTGACATTCAAAAACTCTCACTTGCAATACTGCACTTCCAGAATAATTAGAGAGTGTGTACTGACGTCAAATTTGACTAACTCCGTTAGTTTTTTGAAGGGCATTTTAGTATTTTCAGCTTGCAATGAATATAATACACTCAATTAAACCCCCAATTCAATTCAATAAACCCTAATTGTAATTTGGTCATTTTTTTAAACTCTAAATTTACAATTTGATTGCAGACCTTCAAATTAGATCAAACAGACCTTGAAATTAGGTCTGATGATGTATGTATGTGATGATGCAACAGCAGAAAGGATGAGTGACTATGACTCTGAAGATGATAAGTCATTGGTTTTTAGACGGAATAATGCAACGTTAAAGCAAAATCAATCGAATCCAGAATTAACAAAGTCATTGTCTCAGAAGCATGATGCTATATCAGGAAGGCAAGTGTCTGATGTACGTCCGAATGGTCAACACTCCTCCCAAGTATACAAGACAGTTTCTCTTTCGGAAGGATTACCATTTGCAAGTCAAAAAGCATCTTCTTCATCTGCAGAGGCAGAACCACGGAAGCCACCTGTAACCACGGCAGAACCACGGAAGCCCCAACTCTACAAACTTTTATAAAGTAGGCATTGAAGTTAATGGGAGGTGTTTTATTCTTTACGGGGAGAAGCACGAAGAGTACAAGGAGCCTGAAGAGAAATGAGAAAATTCCGAGAATGTTGACCCTTTGCTAGGATTGAGCAAGCGTATGAGAGAAGTCACATGGTGTTTGAGGTTGAATGATTTGGATGACCCGATTATGCTAATGGTTGGTGATAGTTACCCAGCTTTAGAACATGTAGCTGGCTTAAAAAGGAGGATATCAAATTAGCAAGAGAACCACTTATTTGTGTGTGAAACAGATAATGTCACAGTAAAAGACTGAAATACCCCTGCTCGAACTAACGGAGTTAGCCAAATTTGACGGTAGTACACACATTATAAAAAGTTTAAAAATCCAGTATTTCAAGTGGGAGTTTTCGAATGTGAGTATTTCAAGTGATCTGACAGCCAAAGTGTAGGTACACGAAGTGCATTTAACTCTAAAATCAATAAAATAAAAGAGATTTTATCGATTAAAAATCTTGCTCAGAGAGAGAACATAGGAGAGTGGAAGAGTCCAACAGTCACTTAAATATTGTCTTGGAACTCAACACGCTCTATATTCCCTATAGCTAAAACCTTTCAGTTTCCCAATCTCATCCTATAAAGACCTGTCATTTGTGGAGACCTAAAAAAATCACACACAAACACACAAATTTCAAATCATATGGCAGGAGTATTTGAGTTTATGCCTATTGAAGAGGTCCTTGAAATGGAGTGGGAACAATAGGCAAACTATCTTATTGATGAATTGCTTGCATTGATCTTTCTTGATGAGGAGGGACTCATCACCGATGATGAGATAGCTGAGGTTCCAATATCAAACCCTTACGCCCACATCATTCGACCTGGTCCTTTTGATGCACCAATCCTGTCAGAGGAGGTTGCTGCTGACGCCTGTCTCTTGCTTCTCCGCAAAAGCTACTTTGAGGGTACCGAGGAAGAGATTTTTCTTGAACCCTGCAAACTGCAAGCGAGAAAGAGAAGACGTGACGAAAATGAGGACCCAACATCAGGGGGATGTCAAGTGATTGACATCTCATCTGGTATTCTCTCCAACTGAACGTACAAGTAGTTGTCATCAGAGGTTAGAGCACACAATAGCTTCTGGCTCTATCTGAATTACCTCTGATGACTTGCATTCAAGTACTTGTCCTGGTTTAGTAAGGCATCTCTTTGTAATATATTAGATAAGATTGAAGAGAGAGATTAGCTAGACAAGGATAGGGGATATTGTATAAAGTTTATGTAAAGAATTTTTGAATCAATGAATGAAAAGATCCAATTTTTTTCTTTATCAATGTGCTTTATATTATTGAATGAATGCATGTTTTTCTGATGAGAAAATTATTTGAGATCAATTTCAATGAAGTAAACCGATCATCAGAACTGAACAATTAGACTCCCCATATGTTGCAAAGTGAAAGAAATGATATCACTTAATACAAACAAAACTTGAACTAACTATCAGTACTTATCAGAAGGAGTTTTCATTAGTATCAGTACCAGGCATCAGGACTTATTCATTTGTGATCATTCCTAGTTCATTCACAAGTTTAGTGAACACAGCTTCTGCCAGAGGCTTAGTAAATATATCAGCCAATTGTTGATCAGTAGGAACAAAGTGAAGCTCAATTGCACCTTCCATAACATGCTCACGAATAAAGTGATACATGATACTGATGTGCTTTGTCAATGAGTGCTGAACTGGATTTCCTGCCATTGCAATAGCACTTTGATTATCACAATAAATAGGAATTTTAGTAAAGTGCAAACCATAATCCAGCAGCTAATTTTTCATTCAGAGAATTTGAGCACAGCAGCTTCCAGCAGCAATGTACTCAGCTTCAGTAGTGGAAGTTGAGATTGACTTCTACTTCTTACTAAACCATGAAACCAAACGACCACCTAAGAACTGACAACTCCCAGAAGTGCTTTTTCTGTCAATCTTGTAGCCAGCAAAATCAGCATCAGAGTCACCTATCAGAGTAAAGTCTGATGCTCTTAGATACCATAAGCCCAAGTTTGGTGTCCCTTTTAGATATCGAAATATCCTTTTGACTACTATAAGGTGTGGTTCCCTTGGTTGGGACTGAAACCGTGCACATAGACAAGTAGCAAACATAATATCGGGTCTACTTGCAGTGAGATATAAGAGAGAACCAATCATTCCTCTATAGCTTGTTACATCTACCTCAATCCCTTCCTTTGAATCCAGCTTGGTCGCAGTAGCCATGGGAGTATTGGCAGTAGCACTGTCTTGCATATTAAACTTCTTGAGCAAATTTCTGGTGTATTTGGACTGATTTATAAAAATTCCTTCATCAGTCTGTTTTACTTGTAATCCCAAGAAATAGCTCATTTCTCCCATCATACTCATTTGGTATCTCGACTGCATTAACTTAGCAAACTTTTGACACATCTTGTCATTAGTGGACCCGAAAATAATATCATCAACGTATATCTGAACTTAAAGCAAGTCTTTACCTTTTTGAATGTAAAACAAAGTTTTATCAATGGTACCTCTTGTGAACCCACTATCAAGAAGGAATTGAGTGAGTGTTTCGTACCAGGCTCTTGGTGCTTGCTTAAGTCCGTATAGTGCTTTATCCAACGGATACACGTGATCTGGATATTTGGGATCAACAAAGCCTGGAGGTTATTCAACGTATACTTCCTCCTCTAGTTCCCCATTCAAGAAAGCACTTTTTACATCTATCTGGAAAACTTTAAACTTCATATGTGCAACATATGCTAGGAATATCCTGATGGCCTCAAGTCTTGCAACTGGAGCAAACGTTTCGTCGTAGTAAATACCTTCTTGTTGAGAATAACCTTTTGCTACAAGTCAAGCTTTATTCCTTGTGATAACTCCATCAGAAACAGTCTTGTTTCTGAAGACCCATTTAGTTCCCACAACAGATCTATTCTTGGGTCTTGGAACAAGTTTCCATACTTCATTTCTTTCAAACTCATTTAGTTCTTCTTGCATGGTTGTTACCCAATCAACATCTTTTAAAGCATCTTCAACTTTCTTTGGTTCTTCTTGAGATAGAAAGTTATGAAAAAGACACTCATTCTGAGTAGCATTTCTAGTTTGAAAACCAGCATCAGGGTCTCCAATTATTAGATCAGGAGTGTGAGCTTGTGTCCATCTTCTTGCTGGTGGTAACTGAGTTCTTGTACTTGATGCTCCCCCTGCATCAGTGCCTTCAAAAGAACTATCTTCATTTGAGTGCGAAGCTCCCCCTGAGCCAGTTGCCTGAGAGGCTTCATTGAAGCTTGAAGTTTCCTGACTGCTTTCTCTTGATGTACCATCAATACTTGTAGAAGAGTTTTCTGTAGACTGTTCATCAGTAGTGGTATCAGGAGAATTCGTTTCAGTGACAGGCTCCCCCTCAACATCACAACCACTACTATCACATTCTAGTTCATCTCCAAAAATCAGTTCTTCATGAGTATCTTCAGAAATTCCAGTAATTTTTCTGTCATCGAACGATACATTCACTAAGACATTAACAATATTGGTTCGCAGATTATATGCCTTGAATGCTTTTGTTGTGTCTGGATAGCCAACAAAAATTCCTTCATCTGCTTTTGTATCAAACTTTCCAAGTTGCTCAGGATGAGATCTCAGGATAAAACATTTGCAGCCAAATACATGCAAATGTTGTACACTGGGTTTCTTCCCCTTAATCATGTGATATGGAGTCTTTCCATGCCTTGTAATTAAGGTACAATTTTGAGTGTAACATGCAATATTAACGGCTTCTGCCCAGAACTAAATGGGCAGTTTGGCTTCTTCCAACATGGTTCTTCCCGCTTCAATTAGAGTTCTGTTCTTCCTTTCAACTACTCCATTTTGTTGTGGAGTTCCAGGAGCAGAGAATTGCTGCACAATGCCTTTTGATTTACAGAAGTCCTCCATTGATGAATTTTTAAACTCAGTTCCATTATCACTCCTAAGAATCTTGACTTTATTACTAGATCCAGTTTCTAGCAACTTTACATGCTCTATCAGAATGTCTGGAGTTTCACTCTTTTTGTGAAGGAAAGAGACCCATGTGAATCTTGTGTATTCATTGACAATTACTAACGTATATCGTTTCTTGTTGATAGACATCACATTCACATGGCCAAACATATCTAGATGAAGCAGGTGATAAGCTGTATCTATTGAGAATTCTGATTTACCTTTGAAGTTGGTTCTCTTTTTCTTTGCTTTTTGACAAGAATCACATAGTCCATCGGGAGAATACATTGCCTTTGGAAGACCTCGCACTAAGTCTTTTCTAACTAGCTCATTGATATTATTGAAGTTCAAATGAGATAGTTTCTTGTGCCAGTTCCAACTTTCATCTACTGATGCCTTTGATAGCAGACACGTTATTGCTCCATCAATAGCAGAATGTAAGTTGGCTTCATATATGTTACCACGTCTATAACCAGTAAGAATTACTTTTCCATCCTCCTTGCTAGTTATTTCACAATGACTTTCATAAAAATTGACGTGATAACCTCTGTCAGTAATTTGACTGATGCTCAAGAGATTGTGCTTCAGTCCTTCTACTAGAGCTACATTTTGAATGATGACATTTCCAATCACAATGTTGCCATATCCCAAAGTGTGTCCTATATTTCCATCTCCATAGGAAACCTTTGGGCCAGCTTTCTTCTCAAAATCTGACAACAGGGTCTTATTTCCAGTCATATGTCCTGAGCAACCACTGTCCATAACTAGAACATTTTTCCTGTTGCCCTGCAATCAGTATCTAATTCAGTTAGAATTTTTAAGAACCCACACTTGTTGGGTTCTATTTTTCAATTTCTTGTTAAGAATTGCAGCGGAATTTTTCTTTAAATCATTTTCAACTGATTTTGATTCAGTTGAACTTGATTTAACAGAGTTTTTCTTAACATACACATGCATAGATGACAGAATTAATTTATTATCAAAAGTTGCACTTTTATTGAATTTGGGCAAAGGCACATAATTGTCATGATACAAATTATGATAACAGTTACATGTGTAAACTGAATGCCAACTACCACCACAATGAGAACATGGATTCTGTGGTTTATAACCAACTTTCCTACCCCTAACATCAGATGAAAGGCATATGTCTAGGCCTATTTGTAAACACCGAGGATTCTACTCAACTTTAATTAAGATGTAATAAGTAAATAATAAAAATCAAATGTCACAGGAATCTCAGAAGATTATATCTGTCAAAGAATGAAGATTAAAGTCATCTACAGACTTGAAGTGATTCTACATTGAAAGAAGTTCAATTTATTGATCAAGCCTCAGTGAAGTATTCAAGCTCAGTGGATTTATTAAAGTGACAGAGATTTCAAGTGGTGACAACAAAAGATACTGGTTACAGAGTTCTTGAATGAGAAGGAAGTGAATCACTGCTTAAAGTCAAACAGATAAAGAACAGACATTGTCGTTAGTCACTCATGAACCAGATAGTACATTGAGTGTCAACGTACTATTATGTTTATTCTTTATCTAAGTTTTAAGTGATTATGAAATTAATTGAGAAGTCAACTAATTCTATTTATTCTCTTATAAATAATTAATACTATTAAGTAAATTATTTATTAAATTAATTCTGTAAAGAATTAATTTAATACATAATTTATTTAGTTGATTATTTAAATTAGAATAAAAATGAACTAGGAAGACTTAGGTTTGAACTAGGAAGACTCAATTTATTAAACTAGGAAGACGTGAGTCTTCCCGATTGTCTTCCTAGGCCAAACCCTAGTCTTCCCGGTTGTCTTCCCGAAAGTCTTCTAAGGCAAAAAAGATTGTTTTTCTGCTTGTCTTCCTAGTGCAAATTGTATTCTGTGAAGATGCATTGCATGTGGGTTTACAAAAAGAAAAGCTATAGTATTAATAAAAGGCAGAAGACAGAAGACATATTGAAATTACACATAACACAAGACAGAACACACAGAAACTTTTCATTCCTTCACTGTCTTAAATTCTCTCAACTGCAAAGCTTCAAATTTCTTCAGGAGTATTAATTCTTGATTGTTCTTCAACATTTAATTCATAAGAATTATATCTCTTGTACTGCTTTGACTTTCTAGCGGATCATAATCCCTAGATTTTATATCGAACTACTTTTTAGTATTCGATCCTTTTTATTACAAAAATAGATAGATTCGTGTTGAATTTATTCTAGGTTTGTTTTATTAAGAACCCTTGTAATCAGTGATCAAATTGTAACACTCGTCAAGTTTAATATAAGTCATATTTAACTTGAATATTGTTTCAGTTTTATTCCGCATTAATTTGTTCTAAATTGTTAAATCTTTAAAAGGACAAATTCGATTAAACGGTATAGTTTGTATTCAACCCCCCTTCTACAAACTTATCAGGACCTAACAATTGGCATCAGAGCCTTTTGATTGATATACTAATCAAAGATCCAATTGTTTTGAGATTTTTTCTTAAATTCTGAAATTTTCATTATTCATTTTAAATCTCAAAAATGTCTACTACACAAAAAGTTGGTACTGTCAAAATCCCCATGTTCAGCAAGGAGCATTATCCTATGTGGAAGAAGAAAATGCTCCTGTTTCTTCAAGTTGCAAATGTTAAATATCTGGGAGTGCTGAAGAATGGTCCTAAAATCCCTATGATTGTTGAGGGAGAGCAGATAGAGAATGATGTGGTTACTAGAGCTACTAGGATGTACCCCAAGGACCCCAAGGACTACACTCCTGATGAGAAAGACGATTCTACACTGGACGCATGTCTGCAGTTGATACTGGTTGATTGTCTTGATCCTATCATGCATAATCATGTCCTAAACTGTGCTACTGTCAAACACATTTGGGATACAATAGAGATAATCAATGAGGGGACAGAGGAAGTTAGAGAGAATAAGCTGGAAATTCTCACCTCTTCTTATGAGCATTTCAGATCAAACCCTGGTGAAGGTATCTCTGAGGTTTTTGAGAGATACAATAAATTGATTAATGATCTGAATCTCAATGGGAAGCACTATACTATCAAGGAAATTAATAAGAAGTTCCTTCTGACACTTCCAATTCATTTGGAGCACAGAATATCTGCTATTAGAGAATCAAGAGATCTTGGAGAGATTTCTTTGGAAAGACTGTATGGTGTTCTGAAGACCTATGAGCTGGAGCAGATTCAACAGAAGGAGATATATGGAACTGGAAAGATAGTTGGTACTTCTACTGTATTGACAACAGTAGTCCCACAGAAACTGGAAGTGAAGGTTGTTCAACCTTCCAGTTCTAACTTAGATGTTATTGATGCTGAATTTGATTTAACATCCATTGATCAATCTGGTGGTGACTTCTACTCTTTGGAAGAACTTGATCAGCTGGAGGATGGTGATTTGGCCATGATAGTCAGGAAGTTTGGGAAGTTCAGATTCAGAAGGAATCCCAATCTTAAGTTCAAGCCCAGATTTCAGAGAGGTGGATCTTCCTCTTCAAGTAGCACAAGGGGTGGCTACAAAACTGGAACTGTGGAAAGAAGCACAATCAGGTGCTACAATTGTAATGAGTTGGGTCACTTTGCTACAGAATGTAAAAAGCCAAAGCAAGTGAGAAGGAACTCATTTGATTCCAGCAAGAAGAATAAGATTGGGAAAGCTTATGTTGCTAAAGGAAAGAGTTGGGATGATACTGATAGTGATGAAGAAGCAGGTGAAATTGGAAACCTTGCTTTAATGGCTAATGAGGCAAGCACTTCATCAACATACATGTCAGAGGGTGTAGAAAAAGTAAACCGTGTTGTGTGGGTTCTGGACAGTGGTTGTTCAAGGCATATGACCGGAGATAGAGCCCTGCTATCAAATGTGGTTGAGAAAGCCGGCCCAGGAGTTACCTTTGGAGATAACAACAAGGGTATTACCAGAGGATATGGCTGTTTGAAGTTTGGAAATGTTATCATTCAAGATGTATCTATTGTGGAAGGTCTGAAGTTCAATCTTCTCAGCATCAATCATTTCTGTGACAGAGGATATGTTGTTTCCTTTGAGAAATATAGATGTCAGATCCTTCACAAGAAGAATGGAAAGCCTGCTCTTCAAGGAGTAAGGAAAGGTGACTTGTTCATAGCTGATCTGCATTCTGTATCCAAAGATGAAGTAACTTGTTTTTATGCTAAAGCTTCATCAGATGAAAGTTGGCTATGGCACAAAAAGATGTCTCACCTTAACTTCAAAACCATGAACTCTTTAGTCAAGAGGGAATTGGTTAGAGGTTTGCCTCAGATGGAATTTACACAGGAAGGACTGTGTGAGGCTTATCAGAAAGGACAATCAAAGAAAGCTTCTCACAAGAGCACTAACACATCTTCAATAACTGAACCACTTCAGCTACTGCATATGGATTTGTTTGGTCCAGTTAGTGTGATGTCCATGTCAAAGAAACGGTATGCACTTGTGATTGTTGATGACTATTCCAAATATACTTGGGTTTTATTCGTACATTCCAAGGATGAGACCCCATAGATGGTGACTGATCATATAAAGTTGATTGAGCTGGATTCTAGATTCCATGTTAGAGCTATAAGGTTAGATAATGGAATTGAATTCAATAATGCAGTCCTAAATGGCTTTTGTGCAGATAAAGGAATAACAAGACAGTATACTGCCCCTAGAACTCCTCAACAGAATGGAGTGGTGGAAAGAAAGAATCGTACATTGATCGAAGCTGCTAGGACTATGTTAAGTGATTCAAGACTTCCAATGTACTTTTGGGCTGAAGCTGTGAACACTGCTTGTTATACTCAGAATCGAACTTTAATCAACAAGGATTTAATGAAGACTCCTTATGAGATCATGAACAACAAAAAACCAACTCTCAAATACTTTCATGTATTTGGAGCAAAATGCTTTGTGCTTAAGGATGACAATGTGAAACTTGGCAAGTTTGAGGCTAAGGCACAAGAAGCTATTTTTATTGGTTATTCCAGAAGATCTTACAGGGTGTACTTGATTGATGGTCACCATGTGAAAGAAAGTGTCAATGTAACATTTGATGACACTAAGCTCCCTAGTATCCACACAGAAGACTCATATGAGAAACTGAAGTTTGATAACTTGCCAGACTCAGATTCAGATGATGAAGCCCCACCTGAGAATGTTGCTGGTAATGACAATAACAATGATGATAATAATCCTGGTGGTGGTGGTGGTGGAAACATTGGTAACAATGGAGATACCACCAACACTGGAGAAGAATCATCAAGGCAATCAAGCAAAAACTCAGGGGGAGGAAATGAAGGATCTACTAGTCAGTCACAACACCACAATGAATTTCAAGGTGAATCATCAAGATCAAATCTTCCAAGACAAATTTTATGGAATATAGCTCATCCCTTTGAGCTGATCATTGGTGATCCAGGTGTTGGAGTTAGAACTAGAAGTGCTACTCAGAATGAATGTCATTATTCAGGGTTTCTATCTGAAATGGAGCCAAAGAAGACTGAGGAAGCACTGACTGATCCAGATTGGGTGATTGCTATGCAAGATGAACTCAATCAATTTGAACAACAACAAGTCTGGAAGCTGGTACCCAGACCAAAGAACAAGAAAGTAGTTGGTACTAGATGGGTATACATAAACAAACTGGATGAGGATGACATTGTTACAAGGAACAAGGCAAGACTGGTTGCACAAGGGTATTCACAAGCTGAAGGCATTGATTATGATGAAACCTATGCACCAGTGGCTAGACTTGAGGCCATCAGGATGTTCTTAGCATTTGCAGCTTACTCCAATTTTAAAGTCTATCAAATGGATGTTAAGAGTGCATTCCTGAATGGTGAGCTGGATGAAGAAGTGTATGTGGAACAGCCCCCTGGCTTTGAAAATCAGGAGCTGCTGGACTTTGTGTACTTTCTCTTCAAGGTTATCTATGGTCTCAAACAAGCCCCAAGAAAATGGTATGACACTCTCTCTGGTTTTCTTTTAGAAAATGGTTTTGTTAGAAGTATCATAGACAAAACTCTTTTTTCAAAGAAACACAAAAGTGATATGATATTAGTCCAAGTCTATGTGGATGACATCATATTTGGGTCTACTAATGATAATCTCTGTAAGAGATTTGCTAAGCTAATGCAGAGTAAGTTTGAAATGAGTATGATGGGTGAGCTGAAGTTCTTTCTTGGATTACAAGTAAGTCAAAGGTCAAATGGTATATTTATTTGTCAATCCAAGTATCTCAAAGAACTCCTCATGAAGTATCACATGGAGGATTCAGCATCAGCAAGGACTCCATCTTCAACAGCAGTCAAACTTGGAGCTTGTGATAACTCTATCAAGGTAGATGTTACAATCTACAGAGGTATGATTGGCTCCTTACTCTATCTTACTGCTAGTAGACCAGATATTATGTATGCTACATGCTTGTGTGCAAGGTTCCAAGTGGACCCTAGAGATTTACATCTCGTTGTTGTTAAAAGAATCTTGAGATATCTTAAGGGTACACCTAATTTAGGTATCTGGTACCCTAAAGATTCTGGTTTTAATCTTGTTGGATATACAGATTCTGATTATGCAGGTAGTGTTGTGGATAGAAAGAGTACCTCTGGGAGTTGTCAATTCCTAGGAGGTAGATTGATTTACTGGTATAGCAAGAAACAACAAACAGTTTCCAATTCAACAGCAGAAGATGAATATATTGATGCTGGAAGCTGCTGTACTCAGATCTTATGGATAAGGAATCAATTGAAGGACTATGGCTTTGCATTAGACAAAATTCCCATTTTGTGTGATAATACAAGTGCCATAACAATCTCCAACAACCCTGTTCAGCACTCGAGAATGAAACACATTGATATCAGGTATCATTTTATCAGAGAGCATGTCATGAATGGAACTGTGGAGTTACACTTTGTACCCACAGAAGAACAGACTGCAGATATATTCACTAAATCTGTTGACGAATCTACATTTATCAAGTTAGTTGGTAAATTGGGTATGTTAAACAGTCTTAGTGATTAACAATATCTTTGTCATGTTTGTTCTTTCAAAAATTCATTTTCTCTTGTCATTTAAATGATATTTATTGCCAATTCTCATTTAATATTACATGCTTGTAAATTTAAATATTTATGAATATTTTATTTTCTTTAAAAATATTTTTCTCATATTTTTTAAGTGGAGAAATGTATTTTTATTGAAAATATATTTATTTAGAATTATTTAGGTGTTTTTTAGATTGTAAATATTGTTGTTTAAATTATTCTGCAAGTTTATATTAATTTTATGCAATTCTGTATTATTCTGCATATTTTTCTAGGATTTATGGAATTTTCTGTGAATTTTTCTAGACTTTTATAGATTTTTCATGCATTTTTATTATTTTTCTGCACTTTTCTGTAAAAATATTCATTTTTATTCTAAGTTTTCCTAAGTCTTCCCAGTTTTATACTAGGAAGACTACCGGGAAGACAAGGAATATTTCATTTTGTTTTTTGTTTTTTCCTTTTATTTTTAAGTCTTTTTCTAAGTCTTCCCAGTTTTTGAACTAGGAAGACTATCGGGAAGACTTACATTTTATTTATTTTATTTTCGTTTAATTATTTAGAAGACAATCCGGTTTGTACTAGGAAGACTACCGGGAAGACTATCCTAAGTCTTCCCGATTGTCTTCCCAAGTCATTTTCCTTAAATCGTTTCAGTTGTCTTTTATACTCTTCTATTCAGTTATTTATTTATATATATATATATATATATATAGAGTAAGGTTCCAGAGAGAACCATTATATCAAGAGAACCCTTCTAAAACCGTTGATATACTATAATATAATTAATGAATCTTAATAAAACACTAAAAAGAATCTTAATTATCAATTAAATTTATTGTAAATCAATATATTTTGAAATATATTATAAAACACTTTATAGAATTCCCCTATATATATATATACATACAGTTACACGCACTTCCTTTTTAATTTTGCCTTAATCAGTTTTTTTTCTCTCTTCAGTTTTTGAATTCCCCCCTTTCGAATTCTTTCTCTTCTGCAGAAACTGTGATCCTTGATTCAATTTTGCTCAAGTTTTTACTTAGCAATACTCATTGTTCTTTCAAAACAAATCCTTTCTAAGTCGAATTGCTGTCCATTTTTTCTTTTTTCTTGAAAACCATTCGACTTGGGTGTTCTTGATTTGCTAAGTGATTTCTTGTGTTTTATGTGATCATAGTGAATTCTGTAAGTGTTTAACTGTGTGTGTTCTTGAAAATCAACTGCCCTTTCATTTTTTGAATTTCAAAGTTTTTAGTTCGAATTTTACGATTAAAATTTAAAATTGGTTAATTTTGGTAAAATTTTGATTTTGTGGATTTTAATTAATTTTAATTATTTCTAAAAATCCCTAAAATTTTAATTTTATTTTAAATTGATTAAAATTTCTTGTTTTATAAAAATGGATCCTAATTTTGAACTTGTTTTAAATAATTATGTTGGGTATTTTGATCCGTCTAAATGTAAGGTGGAACATTTTAAACCTTGGATTCAATTTTTAAATAGTGAGACTTATGTCAGTCATGCTATTTGTGCCTCTGCACTTCTTAAGATTGATCCTTTGAGGTTTCTATGTTCAAGTGCTGTTATTGCTGGAGATTCAAAATCTTTTACGTTCAATATTTTAAACCAGCAATATACAGTCACTTTTGAGTTATTTTGTGATGTGTTACAATTTCCAAAGGACAGGTTTGATCCTTTACCCACTGATGATGAGTTATCACAGTTCTTTGTGAATATTCATTATCAGGGTCCCTTACAAATGGTTAAATTATCTAAGAGTTTTCTTGTAAGGGAATGAGATCTGTTCTTTGATATAATAGCAAGAGTATTTGGTAATTGCACAAAAACCAATTTTCATGGCATTACCAGTCTTAATCAATATATTTCTTATGCTATTATATTTGGTCGTAGATTAAATTTTGCTGAAATTCTGTGGAAATTAATGCTTAACAGGCTTGCTCACTCTAGGAGAGATTCTGATAATCATGTGAAAGTGAAGTGTTGGTACCCTCGCTTTAATTCTCACTCTTATCATTAATCATCTTCTTACTGCTGAGCAGGTAGAACTGTTTAGGGAAACCAGATTTGAAACCTCTCCAACCACAGATACTAAATTCTACACCAGGCTTGATGTTTCATCCAAATTCCTCAACACACCTATTCTTGTTTCACCATTGATGAGTCGATTCATTAATCTTTCTATCTTTGGTGAACAAGTTCCTGAGCCACATCCAGTTCCACTACAAGTAGTTATTCCTAACCCTGGATCTTCTTCTAGTACTTTAATTGAAACCCAAGTGGTTGTTAGGGCTGACCCAGAGGTTGTAGAACCACAATCTCTGACCCAGGTCATAGAGCCAAACACAGAGTCAAACATTTCTAACCAACAACCTGAGCCAAATGTTCAAACCAGTCAAAGAAGATTTAGTGATGTAAATACAATGAGTGTTTCCACAGCTCTGTCTCCTCCCTTAAAGAAAAGAAAAACCTATAGGGAGGCATCTGTAGGGTGATTTCTTATGCATGTACATCCTCTGAAAACATGGACAGACAGTTAGTTGTGAGAGATGAGAGTCAAACACAGAGTGATACACAAGCACACGAGTTGAGTGAAACACCACTGAGAGAAATTGAAGTGAGTGCACACACTGACACAAACACTGTTGTTGAACCAGCTAGCTCATCTACAGAAAAAGTTACAAGAAACCCAGGCTGAAAACAATCTTCTCAAAGCACAAGTGGTTGCACAATCTTCCACCTCTGTATCTAATCAGCTGGGTACTATCAAGGATGATCTGGAAGGACTGAAGAGTACTCTACTCCCGAAGCTGAATGCCATCCAACAATCACAAGTACTAGTGGCTTCAGACATTTCTGATTTAACAACGTCAAATGCTCAGATTTCGGAACGTGTCAAGGAGATTGCTGCCATTTCTACCAAGGTGGACTTTATTCTGCAAACAGTTGATGAAAATCAAACATTTAATGAAGAAAGGATGTCAAGGATAGAAGGAGGAATGGAGCATCTGAATGAAGGTATGAAGCACTTGTACAATATGATAAAAAAACTCACATCAACCTACAGCACAACAAAGAACATTCTTTGAGGGAAATGATGAAGATGAGGATGATGATGCTAATGAAGGAGGAGATAGAGGAGAAAGGAGAGAAGAAGGAGAGATAAGGAGAACTTCTGAGGTGAATCCTAGGGCTTCCAAAGCTCAATCTGTAGAGGATTCCTCAACTAAGGGGGAAAAGGAGAAGAAAAGAGAAAGAGAATCTGGAGGAGCTTCTGGAGTTGGAAAAGATAAAGGGAAAGGTAAACAATCACTAGAGGATACTGTCTTTGATGATGCCTACTACTACAACGGTGAACATGATGACTTCCAATTTGACACATCTGGTGATCTGGAGAAGACCATACCTGAAGAAGCTTTTGGTGAGGAGGAGGTTGAAGAGGCAGCCAACTTTGATGATTGGGAAGATGAAGCTGATTTATACACACCTGACCCTTTGTTTCAAAAGGAGTTGAAGAAGCAGCAGGCAGAGTTAAGGAGAAAGGAGGATGAAAATGCCAAGGTCTCTGACATCATTTCTCAGAAGCTAAAGATTCAAAAGGCTAAACATGAAGACAAATAACGTCTTCATAGTATTCATGTCAAAGAAAGGAGATTGGATGTTAGGATGAAGCAAGGAAGCAAGTGGGACAAGGCAAGGAAGATGTTTGATATCCCTCAGAGAGGCACAAACAATGATGCTACTTTTCTGAAGTTACTTGAGAAGATCAGAACTGTTAATCCGGACAATTCATTATACATGAAGGCATTGAAGGAAGATATCCTAAGGATTACATCTGCATTTGATCAAGTGAGGCAAAAATTGTATATCCATGTGTCTAGTGCTCTTGAAGGGTCATTCACCATTTCTCTTGACCTCCTACAAAGAAGATCTCTCTCTGAATTGTGGATTCTTATGAGTAAGGTAAAGAGATCTGCATGCTTGAATGAGCTTCTATATGACCGGCTGAGAGATTCTGCAATGAAGGCCAGCCCTCAAGTTGTACACTTTCCTTATGAAGTCAAAATCTACAGAGGTACAACTTTAGAGACTGTGAGGCTGGATCCTGATTCTTTGAAGCTACAGACTGCAATGCAACTGGTGAAGTTGGAGAATCTTCTGAGAACTTCTGGGTTTACTACTGTAGAGAAGTCTGAAGTTGCTGATATAATTTCAGACTACTGCACGGAGAAAGTTCCAAGGTATGCTCAGATGAAGAACAGATTGAAGAAGATCACCACTCAACCAGTAATGCCAAGTGGTGTGGTTTCTGAAAGTGATCGTGTCCTTGACAAATATCTTCTAGTCACCTTGCAAGAAGTTGAAGAAGGTGAAATTAGAGACTAAGACATGATAGAGTTAGCTCAAATTTGTAAATGTTATATGTTTAGAGCTAGGTAAATGTGTCATTTGTTCAGACTAGAGGAACATCTATCTTGTATTTATCTTTACTGTTTGAATCTGGAAATTGTTATATTCAATCCAGAACTTTTTATTATTTGCTTGGCTCTTAAAAGTCTTATCTTTTCTTGTTTTAGTTGAGTTATCCTCTAGAGTATTTGGTTGTTATTATCTAACAAACAAATAGGGGGAGATTGAAAGGCATATGTCTAGGTCTATTTGTAAACACCGAGGATTCTACTCAACTATAATTAAGATGTAATAAGTAAATAATAAAAATCAAATGTCACAGGAATCTCAGAAGATTATATCTGTCAAAGAATGAAGATTAAAGTCATCTACAGACTTGAAGTGATTCTACATTGAAAGAAGTTCAATTTATTGATCAAGCCTCAGTGAAGTATTCAAGCTCAGTGGATTTATTAAAGTGACAGAGATTTCAAGTGGTGACAACAAAAGATACTGGTTACCGAGTTCTTGAATGAGAAGGAAGTGAATCACTGCTTAAAGTCAAACAGATAAAGAACAGACATTGTCGTTAGTCTCTCATGAACCAGATAGTACATTGAGTGTCAACGTACTATTATGTTTATTCTTTATCTAAGTTTTAAGTGATTCTGAAATTAATTGAGAAGTCAACTAATTCTATTTATTCTCTTATAAATAATTAATACTATTAAGTAAATTATTTATTAAATTAATTATGTAAAGAATTAATTTAATACATAATTTATTTAGTTGATTATTTAAATTAGAATAAAAATGAACTAGGAAGACTTAGGTTTGAACTAGGAAGACTCAATTTATTAAACTAGGAAGACTCACAAGTGAGTCTTCCCGATTGTCTTCCTAGGCCAAACCCTAGTCTTCCCGGTTGTCTTCCCTATTCTTTTCTTGTCTTCCCGAAAGTCTTTTAAGGCAAAAAAGATTGTTTTTCTGCTTGTCTTCCTAGTGCAAATTGTATTATGTGAAGATGCATTGCACGTGGGTTTACAAAAAGAAAAGCTATAGTATTAATACAAGGCAGAAGACAGAAGACATATTGACATTACACATAACACAAGACAGAACACACAGAAACTTTTCATTCCTTCACTATCTTAAATTCTCTCAACTGCAAAGCTTCAAATTTCTGCAGGAGTATTAATTCTTGATTGTTCTTCAACATTTAATTCATAAGAATTATATCTCTTGCACTGCTTTGACTTTCTAACGGATCATAATCCCTAGATTTTATATCGAACTACTTTTTAGTATTCGATCCTTTTTATTACAAAAATAGATAAATTCATGTCGAATTTATTCTAGGTTTGTTTTATTAAGAACCCTTGTAATCAGTGATCAAATTGTAACACTCGTCAAGTTTAATATAAGTTATATTTAACTTGAATATTGTTTCAGTTTTATTCCGCATTAATTTGTTCTAAATTGTTAAATCTTTAAAAGGACAAATTCGATTAAACGGTATAGTTTGTATTCAACCCCCCTTCTACAAACTTATCAGGACCTAACATCAGATATAGGAATATCAACTCTCCTCTTTTTATTCTTCCTGCAATCAATGGCAAGATGATTAGTATTGCCACAGGTATGACATGTCTTTCTTGGAGCATTGGGAATATATTTATAATCATTAGACTTGTCAATTCCTTGTTTTCCATTCCTATGCCTTTTAGGAGTTTTCTTGCTTTTATTACCAGTAACTGTACTGATTTTCTCCTTTAACTTTCCAGAAGAGAGATGACCTATGTTCTTTTCTTTCTTGACACTTTTCTTTGCAGATTCAGTACTAATTTTAGTATGAGTTTTAATAGAAATTTCAGTGCTAGTTTTAGAGACAGATGATTTGTTTTCTTCACTAGAGATTGACTCAATCTCTATATCAGAAACTAATTCTTCTGTCATTTCTTCCTCAGAAACTAACTTAGTACTAGAACTCGATCCTTCTTCAAAGGAGGAGTTGTTTTTCATTTCACTTTCAACTTTATGTGTGTGGATAAAGTGACTTTTTCTTTTTCCTTGTTCTCTTTGTATCCTAAGCACTTCTTCCAATTTTTATCATTCATGAGAAGATAAGTCTGTTTACCAGAATGAGTCCACACTCTAATTTGTTCTCTTTCTCTTTTTAACTCATTTTCTAGAGACTCTATTTTTAGCATCTGTTCTATCTCTATCCTTTTGAGTTTATCACACAAGTTCTTAGTATCTGTCAGAACTACTAACTCAGCCTCTAAATAATCATTCCTCTTCTTAATATCAGCTACTTCATTTAAGATTCTGATATTTTCTTTAGACTGATTATTATAGCTAATATGCATGGTTTTCAGAAAAGATCTTAATTCACACATATTGTTAGTATCAAAAGCATAAGTAGTTTCAGGTACCTTTTCAGAAATTTCCTCAAGATCAGCCATCAGTGCATAGTTGACTTATTCCTCTTCTTCAGAATCAGAAGAGTCCATCCATCCTTTGCTTGAAGTGACAAGTGCCTTTCCAGAAACCTTTCCAGTTTTGGACTTCTTGCAGTCTGTTGCATAATGTCCCATTTTGTCACAATTGAAACACTTGACTTTGGAAAGATCATTCTTATTGAACTTGTTTTTCTTGTCAGAGTACTGATTTCCTTTTAAAGTCCTTCCATATTTTCTGAATTTACCATATTTCATCTTCCTGAAGCCTTTCACCATCATGGCCACCATTTGCACTAGTTCATTGTCAGAATCATCTTCTGACTCTTCATCAGTACTGTCATTTGCATCAGTATCAGTATCTGATTCTACAGCTACTCGTGCCTTGGCTTTAATTTTATTTTGATTCATGTGCTTTTCCTTTAACTCAGTCTTTAAAGCAACAGATTTTGATTTTGATTTGACACCTTCCTTCTGCTTGATCTCCAATTCATATGTTTTCAGCATGCCATAGATCTCATCAAGTGTCATCAAATTCATCCTATAAGTGTGTCTTATAAGATTTTGTTGATTTATCCATTCCATAGGTAAAGACCTTAGAAACTTGACGTTTGAGTCTTCAACGTCGTACACTTTTCCCACAAGCGAGAGCTCGTTCAGCAGAGTGAGAAATCTATCATAGATTTCTGTTATATCTTCATTATTCCTTGCTTCAAACTGCTCATATTCTTGAATAAGAATACCTCTTCTATTCTTTTTAATTTCTTCAGTTCCTTGACATTGAACTTCCAAGGCATCCCATATTTCCTTTGCAGTCTTACAGGCAATAACTCTGTTAGATAAAACAGTGTCTAAACTATTGTGCAAAATATTTCTAACCTTTGCATCTTTCAGCAGTGATGCCTTGTCTTCAGGCGTCCATTCTTTCTTTTCTTTCAGAATTACACTTGCAGGAGTCGTCTCAGTTGCAACAACTGGCTTGGTTGGAACAAATGCTCCATCATTTATCCTGTGAATATAGTCGGGATCTGAAGCTTCCAAATACATTGTCATCTTGACCTTCCATGTTGAGAATTCAGATTTCTTCAACATTGGGATCTTCATTGCTTCATATCTGTTTCCTGACATCTTGATCGTTTCTGATTTGTAAACTTTATCAGTCTGCTCTGATACCAATTGATACCCAGTAGATGTCGATTATAGAAGGGGGGTTGGATATAATCTTACTAAATAATCGAATAAAACAGATATATAAAACAATCAATACCAACTTTTATTAATCTTTATAAAAACTGATACAAACTCTCTCAAGAAACTATGAGTTCTTAAGAGATGCTAGGTTTACAAAATACTCGTGTAAGTTATTACTCTCGTAAAACCTATTCTGTGTTTATATACACACAGCTACACATTATGTTACAAAATATAATCTCTATTTAATTAGATTGATCTTCTTGTCGCTTATCTTCTGTAACAGCTTCGGTGATACCTATCCTGGAAAATCAATCTTTTCCTGAAATTGTGGAACAATATCAATCATCATAATTCCTGATTTAATCCGTTACTGATGATGACGTCATCAATCATCAGCTTCTGATGATGTGAGTAGTGATGCTACCTGATCCTGACGCACTTCATTAAATCAACATTTTCCAACAACCCCCTTGAAATTGCCTATGGACATACACCTCAGACTTAAGGCTGAAAGCGGTGAATTTCTCCGAGACCCTCATCCTTATCAACGACTACTTGGTAAACTAATCTATCTCACCATTATGCGTCCCGATATTGCCTTCTCGGTCCACATCTTGACCCAATTCATGCAGAACCCCACCTCTCATCACATGGATGCTGCTACAGGGAATGAGGAAGACTATCTAAACCACCATGATAAGATCAGTTACGTTTATTTTTGCGTGAACATATAACTTTTGGTTTGCAATGATGTCCAGTATTGTAATCTATTTCGCCAACACATTTCGTTCCAAAATCAACAAACATGTCTGCTGGAAGCAAGTGACTGAATTGTATGCTGGTTTATTAAAAGAGAAAAGTGAATATTGATTTAGAACCAGTTGCAAGACAGACACTATAGTATTAGCTGATCTGGTTCAAAAACAGGTCGAGTAATATAAATTGTGTAACAGGGAACCAGAGCAAAATTGCTGCAAATTTAAGTACTCCTTGTATAACTTTGTTTACTGACATTTGATAAAAATAACCATTCTGAAAAAATAAACAAAAAATACCCTTTGGGTACCCTTTGAGAAATAACCATTTTTTTGATAAAATAAACAAAAATAACCATTCTGAAAAAAGTGGCCAACTTTACCCTTTGGGATACTCCACTGGTAGTTGGGTATCCCAATTTGTATAAGATACTCCACTGATAGTTGGGTATCTCATATACAGGATACTCCGTTTACAGTTGGGTATTATATATATATATGGGATACTCCACTGACAGTTGGGTATCCCATAGGTCAAAATTAACCTCTTTTTTAATACAAAATGAACAAAATTAAACGTGTGTTATTAGTTTAGCCGTTCCCTTGGGGGTTGAACAGTTAACCTTTGGGGTTCAATGCTTCTATTTTGGGTTTTAGAAATATTCAGAATGACAAATCCGTATACGGACTTAGGGTTTAGGGTTTAGGGTTGTGTTACAACCCTAAACCCTAAACCCTAACCTAACCTGATTTTAGAGTTGTTTACAACCTTAAAATCAGGCCGCCGGTCTGTGTAAGAAAATCAACTTAAAATCATATTTCGTATTTTATGATTTTGTACATGTGATTTTATACTGATTTTAGATGAAAAAATTACAAAAATATCCATTGGTAGTTGGGTATCCCAATTTATATAAGATACTCCACTAGTAGTTGGGTATCCCATATACAGAATACTCCACTGACAGTTGGGTATTTCATATATATGGGATACTCCACTGAAAGTTGGGTATTCCATAGGTAAAGTTGACCAAAATTTTAAAAATAGGTATTTTTGTTAATTTTGTTTGAAAAAAAAGTTAAAGTTGTCTTTCACCCCACTATACATCCATCTTGTTTTTAACAAGATTCGAAATCTCGACATCCCGTAAAAAGAGCGAGAAAGATAACTTTGCACTAACATTGTGTTCCAGGGTTTTTTTGTTGAAGAAGAGAATAGAAGGTGGAAGAAGAGAAACAAAAAAAATATTCTTTCATGTGTTCCCGAGTTTTTGAGAAAGAAAAGAAAATTTTGAAAAAAAGGATAAGAAGCGAATAATTTCAAAAGTTGTGTTAGAGCTTTTTTCCTAATCATCCCATTTTTGGGAAGAAGATTACGAAGAAAAAGTTAGTTGAATTTTTTTTCCGGATTTCTTCTCTTCTTTTTCAAAAAAACTCGGGCACATGACTTGAAAAGAAAATTTTGAAATCTTGTCTTCTGTTCTCTTCTCTCAATAATTAAATTCTCTCAATAATTAAACTCAGGAGCACAGCATAAGAGAATACAGATATTTGGGATTTCCATTTTAAATTGCGGGGTATGCCCCAAATTTTGTTATAAGAAGTTTTATTTAGTAAAAAAAAACATGTTATATCTTTTTTTTTCTAAGCAAATAAATTATATGAACTCAACAGAAAAAACAAAAAACATGATATATCCCAAAAAAAAGGAAAATGCATGATAAAAAGGGTAACATACGAAAACGACAAATAAGGCTTGACTGAGTCAACACCCCCCACAGCGCCTCCGGTGGCCAATCAGAGAACAAAACAAACCCACTACACACCGTCAAAAAAAGCCGGAAAAAAACACAAATCCATGCCGGAGGAAACCAAATCAATCGATTACGCCATGGAAGCGGCGTCTGGCCCTCACTTTTCCGGCCTCCGTCTGGATGTTCTCCGTTCCTCTCCCTCTTCTTCACCTCGTTCCAATCCTGTTCAAGCCATTTCTTCTTCCACTACATCCTTACCTACTTCACAACCCTTCATTATTGGTAACAATTCAATTCTCTCTCTCTCTCTCTCTCTCTCTCTCTCTCTCTCTCTCTCTCTCTCTCTCTCTCTCTCTCTCTCTCTCCCTCGCAACATATAGAAAATACGCCATATGTATAATTGTTGTGATTCTTTTTAATTGCATTGAATAATGAGTTAATTTGTTGTGTTTGATTGAGTAGGAGTTTCTGGTGGTACAGCTTCGGGTAAAACGACTGTTTGTGATATGATTATTCAACAACTACACGATCATCGCGTTGTGCTTGTTAATCAGGTTTAGATGTTAATTTTTTTGATTTTCTATAGAAAATTTCCATGTTTGTATTTTAATGTTATTTGCCAATGAAGGCTAGCAAGTAAAATTATAATGTTGTGACGATGTGGTTAAGGAGATGTGTTATGTGTTGTGCATTTACTGTTTGATTTGCGGTTTTAGGTTAAACTAATTAATCCTGTGTTATCTCCTAATTTTTTAAAATAATTTTTAATGATGTGAAATTTTAAATCTTGATGATTAAACGTTTCTTTGACATTGATGTTTCCTTCTGGTACTGTAGGATTCTTTTTACCGTGGCTTGACACCAGAAGAATCAAAACTTGTGCATGAGTATAATTTTGATCATCCAGGTGTTTAATTCCAGGAAATTTAATTGTTAGGCATATTAAGTTCTGGTACTTGTAAACTGGAATGAGTTTGCCTTGATGAGACTACCTAGTTAGTGCTTTAATAAATGTAGTATGTATTTATGTGTAGATGCATTTGACACGGAGCAGCTTTTAGAGTGTGTTGAGAAGCTCAAACTTGGGCAGTCTGTACATGTTCCGATATATGACTTTAAGATACATCGCAAATCTGAAGATTCTTTTCGGCAGGTTTGACCTTGCAACATGTTGACTTGCAACTTGGGTTCAGCCATTCATTGGATGACTAGCTCGGATAACGTTACATCTTATGTCTATCATGTTACATGTTTTGTATGTTTTTCTGTGTTCCTTCCCGTAAAGATTCTGAATATTTAATTTTGCATGTTGTGGTAGCAGCTCATCAGGATTTACTGTCTACATTTGTTATTTATGTATTGATTAGCTTTGGGAACTTCAAACTTGCAAAGTAGACATAATGTATAAAACCAGGTAAACTATCTTAGTAAGACGCAATGTAATCATGCATGTTATCTTTTTCTCTAGAAGACGAGGCTTGTTAATTGTACAACAAACAGACAACAAATCTGATATATTAATTTTTTCCTTAAAATAAAAATAAGTTGTAAAATATCATTTCTTTACTCAATCACTCTTATGAAATCCTGCTAGCCACATGTTTTCCATATTTTAGAAATCATGTTGGTTAAAATATATTCTTATCGCTAAATGGACACATCGTTATGCTTATCTTGTTTCATTCGTGAATAGATAATACTATAATTATGAGATATATAATTTTTAACAGGCTTTCTCAAGCTCCCCCAGTTTGCGTGCTTTGTCCTTCCCTTGTGTTTGTTAGAGAAGTTACATAATTTGTTGTTTTAGTCTTAATGTCTTGTTTTGGGTAACTTCCATAGTTCTAATATTGTCTCCAAAATTTTATATACTTGTTCAGGTAAATGTATCAGATGTAATTATATTGGAAGGAATCTTGGTATTCCATGACCAACGTGTTCGTAACTTGATGAATATGAAGATTTTCGTTGACACAGGTTACCAGTTCACACTCTTTTTTGGTTGTTTTGTAGCTTTTACATCTCATCTCATCATTATAGTAACTTGTCATGTTCTTTCTTTTAATTTTGCAATTTCTGAAGAAGCATCCTTGTTTTTTAGTTTGGTTTTCTTTTGATTATAACGGGGTAGACCGTAGACAGTATTGCTCTATATTTTTTATCTTTCTCCACCCTGCATAATTAAATAAGACCATTTTATAGGGAAATTATAGATGCAAAGGGATGGAGCTCGATTTTTAGAGCCTGAATGTCATTATGAAATGTTAAACTTGGTTATTGAGATAAGATCTTATTTTTATGTCGTTACTATTTGTAGTACTTTAGTTCTTCAAGGATCATCGATTTATGAAGTATCGTAGCATATCGCATCTATGAGAAAGTTAACTGGTTTTCATTCTGTAAAAATAAATTAGACATGTCACAAGTATTTTCATTGCTTGTTATTACTTATTAAGTTTACATATATCTCGTTTATTTTTCCTTGGCACATTTCGTGATTTTGTCTGACCCCGTATACTTTATGTATGGCTTAAACTGCCACAATAAATTGATTATTATTAGATCCTCTTTTTCCTCATAAATGAAAAAGAATGCAACATTATCTTGGTGTTACTTTTAAGTTCCCTTAAGTTGTAGCTTCATAGACAGTAGGTCATGCAAAATTAGGGGTGGGCAGTGGGTGGGAGAGGGTTTGTATTCATGCCTTCATGGATGCATTTTTGTATCTTGCCATTCTTTTTAATTTATTAATTAGGACCTTTCTTCCATATTAGCCATATTTTCATCCTAGGATGAGTTTCACATGCATCCATGAAGTGCACGTGCAAATATATACAAAAAAAAAAAGAAGCCATAGACAGCTCTAGACTAAGTCCGTGCATATAACCTGAATTCATACCCTTCTTTCTCTCTCCCACTCCAATTTTTGCATACCAACAACATTATATGTTTTTATTAACTATTTGATTATTCTTCAATGTACTTTTACTATGATATTGTACATTAATTACATTTCAGCCAATGTTACCATATATCCAGCTATGTTCCCATTTGATTCTTTTGTCTACTTCCTGTGTGATATCCAGATGCGGATGTAAGGCTTGCTCGTAGAATACGGCGTGACACTGTTGAGAGGGGTAGGGACGTTAACTCTGTTCTTGAACAGGCAAGCCTTTACTTCATATAATTAGCTTTAGGATGATGATTTTTGATCTATTAGTATACGATACATTTGTACACCGTAATATTTTGTGAGCGCTTAGAACGATTTAGTGTTTCTTGGACCTTTGTCTGTAAACTCTTTTTTCCTTTTATTTTTGTAAAGTGTAGTAAAAAGTGCCTCGTGAGCTAGATACACAGTACTTGCACCAGGTGAACATTTGATCTATTGGTCCGACTTGACTCCACTAAGTTAATACGTAAAGTTCAATGACTCGATTACTTTTACTGCACAAGATGAACGTAAGTTATTCTGCCTGCTAGGCCTTTCTCCCTGCATTTAAGGCATTACATTGTAACTCAATAAGATGTTTTACCTGCTAGGCCCTTCTCCCTGCATTTAAGACTATTACATTGTAACTTAGTAAGATGTTTTGGAGAGAAATATAAGAGGAAACAAATAAGATAAACAAAAAGAAATATTCGATAATAATTACTTTTAACACGTTTGAGGAAAGGTCTTAGCAAAATTGAGAAATGGATGCATTATACAAAGAATTGAGACTCGTGTGTAAGAAATTTTGAAATTTTGGTGTATTTTCTTGTGTCTGCTCAACAGAAAAGTTACAGACAAATATGAAAATGTATATTTATATGTGTGAGTCTAGATATACGTGGCCTAGACTTTGTTATTTTGTGAATAAAATTAATACGTATATGGCATCTGTTTGATAAAGGTGCGAGTCAATGATTAGTACCCTGCAAACTGTAGTGCTTTGAGGTGCATGCTAGATATTGGATGAATATTAGTCTTCTTAGATATCAGTGGCAATTGAATAGGTCTTAATTATTAAACAAAATTGGAAACAGAAATAAATGCTGCCAATAGTCATTAGAATTAGCTATATTATATTAGTATCGGATAAAGTAATGAAGGATATTTGTCCAAGGCTGGTGCAAGTTACCCTAAGATACTTGTTGCAGTGGCCCAGATGATGACGGCCCCTTTGGGCGAAGGAAACTCGGAGGTCAGGCAAGACTTCCGCCATCGACTAGCAACCTGTTGATAATGGTCCTTTTGGGCGAAGAAGACATTTTTTATAAGGCAGAATGAGCCAAGACTAAGGAGTCTTTCCCTCACTGTAGTTGTGCGATATCGCGGTATTGCCCATTGGCCATTGAGCGGGAGGGAGATTAAGGGTACCATGTTAAATAAAGCTAGTAGCCATCCAATCTAATGCAGGGCATCTTCCTTAATTTTCTATGTGATGCATTGAATATGTGAAAATGAAAAATGTTCCAGATGAAAAAAAAGGAATTCTCTTCTCTGAAAAATTCAGTCTCTGCAAATTTGTGTGTCCACCTACTAAGTCCCCAGGGATTCATTTCTATAGCTCTTTAGTTTTCCAATCTTAGATACACTTTTCTAGGATGTCAGCTGTAACTTCCGTAAATTATCCAAGTCCTGTGACCATAGATTCTCAGTGAATATTTGTGTATAATATGTGGCTATTTTATGATAACTTTTGAACTTGGTTAAAAATGAGAGACTTCAGCCTGTGGGATGCCCACGCGCTCTAAACATTGAAGGTTGTCCTGTATTAATTTTGTTGTCTTATATGCTTGGTACCGCATTGTACTTGTACTCTTAACATTGAAGGTTGTTGTATATTCATTTATTGTCTAATATGCTTGGGTTTTCTTTTCAATTCAACTTATATATCTTCTGTTGGTATAACCAGTACTAGTTTTGTGAAGTCCAAATTCATGTATTTCTTGAACAGTATGCAAAATTTGTGAAGCCTGCTTTTGATGATTTTATTCTGCCATCAAAAAAGTATGCTGATGTTATTATTCCCCGTGGAGGTGATAATCATGTTGCAATTGATTTGATTGTTCAACATATCCACACAAAGCTTGGACAGCATGAACTTTGCAAAATTTATCCTAATGTATATGTTATTCAGTCAACATTTCAGGTATGCTCTATGTTTTTATGGTACTTTCACATTTTTCTTTGGTTTTTACTGGCTCACGGGTTGTGCTATAAACACTGATAAATGGCTCCGAACACTTGACCTCTCTGTGCATCAGTAATAATCAATAATACCAATTTCAACCAATGAGGCAAAGATAAAAAAAACCAACACTGAGCAGTGTTGTGAAATGCGCAAAATCTAAAAAAGCGCAAGCTCTGTTTTTGAAGCGCGACTCGGGATTACTCGCACGATTTTTTGCCAAAAATGAAATTATTTACGTAATTATCTATATTTATACATAAATAGTTCTGAAAAATGTTAGTTATAAAATTTAACTCTAAAATGGTACGTAAAACATTTTCAAACATAATAATAAGTCCCGAACTTAGTAGAGATAAACATAATAAAAAGTCTCGAGCTTGTATAAATATCAACTTAGTAGGAAGTAGGAAGTAGGAACTACGAATGTCACACAAAATATTGTACTATCAATCGATGATATTTAGCAAGTCAAAGGCTTCCAAATCATTTACCTCGATCTCGGTTCCCATGAGCTCTCTTTCTTCCTTATCATCTTCTTCGTCTTGAAGAGTTGAAGAACAAGAAGCTCTTTCACTTGATTTTGAGGTGTTCATGTTTCTTCGGTTCTTCAACTCCAGAAGCAATGCAAACATCATCCCAAGTAAGATCTTCTTCCCCAGGAACTCTATAATTTCAGCTTTAACATGAGCTGGTACTTTATCACATGGTGTAGCATCTCTATTGTATCCACCAGCCAGATGCTTCTTGAAACGATTAATTCCACCACTGAATGTGTGCTTGCAAAATGAGCACTGAACTTTTGACTTATCATTCTGTACAGGACTCCCATATTTCCACCCAATGTCAGCCGTACGAGTCATTTTCCAACTAGTTTCAGAGTAAATAGTATGTACTTGAGAATTTTTTTAAGGGGAATTTTGTCAAACACCTAACAGGCACAAAAGAAGGCACTCGATATATAGCATATATACTACATATGTATAATCAGAATTTGAGAATATAGAGATAGAGAGATGAAGAAAAAGGGCCAAGTGGGCAGAGAGAGAGAGATGAAGATTGAAGAGAAAGAGGGCAGAGAAAAAGAGAGAGAGTTATGGAGAAAGAGATGGAGATAATAAAATATAAGACATACCTCTTTGACTGCGGCTGTGCAAAACTTGTGAGGATGTGAACGGTTATAAAGATAAGTAGATAAGTAGGGTTTTTTTAACTTAAGGGTATTCCAGTCTTTTTATGGACTGTGCGAGTTTTTGCGTTTTTATTGCGATTTTCTGCGCTTTTTTTGCGATTAATCGCGATTGACTCGCGATTTTTTGCCAATTTCATAATCGCACTAAATCGCTCGTACGCAACTCGCAGGACCTTTGCCTAATCGCGAAGCGCGATTAATCGCGATTTTCACAACACTGACACCGAGTAAAATTAAATTATGTGTAACACATTAATGGCACCAGATATAAATTAACTGAAAAGAGAACATGATGAAAATAACTAGAAGAACGGTGTCATGTAAAGCTAGTGTTTTACTTATGTACCCAACTAACCGAGTCTCTCAGCCTAAACAATGAGCTCCCTGTACTATTAGAGTATTAGTTCTAATCATAAGTTGACCCTGAACAAATTTAGCATATTATTTATGGGACTCTGTCATAGTTTCTCACCTGCCCACTCTCTCACACACACACACACACATGCAAGCACATCGTTTTGTGTTGTGAATTTAGGTTTTACTAATTATTTGATTTTTTCATGCTACAGATTAGAGGCATGCATACACTGATTCGAGATCATGAGATATCAACAACTGATTTTGTATTCTACTCAGATCGGCTTATACGCCTGGTACTTGAGCGTTTTTTATTTTTAGTAATGTAACATCAATTGTACATCTCTGCACTTGGACTATCCTGACCTGGCTGTATGTTACACTTACTTCACCTCAACTTTCAGGTTGTAGAGCATGGCCTTGGTCATTTGCCCTTTACCGAGAAGCAAGTAGTCACTCCAACGGGTATGTCGCTAACTAAATTGATAGTATCATCTCAATCTTCTTTCTCTTGATTGCGCCATTGCGGCACTACCTTCTGATTGGTCTCTGTGATCAATACACGTCTCGGGTCTTCTGCTAGGCCTTCAGTTCAAGTATACAATATGTACATTCCTTCACTTATTTGTTTAATGCTTAAATTGAGAGCCTTAAAATTTTCACTGTAGATTTCAGAGAATTTGAATGACATCTGCGATCAATTGATAAGGACCATGACTCTGTCTGTAAAATCTGGGTCATTTGGAATTCTTTTGTTTTGTGATGTTTGCTTAAAAGATTACCAAAATGCAATATCCAATCAGATGAAAAATCTAAAATTAAACATTAGCACAAGTAAATTTTGTTTTGTGCGCTTTAAATGACACCGGGTGATCTGGCCTGACAAATCCGTGGTGAAGTTCTCTTTTTCTTTATTTGAAAATAAGTAAATTACCGTGTCTGGGGGCTATATCCGAAATATAACTGTGTAGTCTTTTTATTCTAGCCTTTTTTGGTACTGGACCTGTTCTAATTCGTGACTTCGAATATAATGTTATTCATCATATGTTAATTAGTATTGGGCAGTGTATCTTGTAATATATATACATTATAGGGCAGATAGCTATTATTGGCTTGTGTATATTTAGAACCAATTTTTTTTCTGAACGCATTTATTTACGATTATGGGATCTGAGATGTAAGTCGACTCTTCTGTTGTACTTTTAAGTTGTCCACATTGGCTATGCTGACAAATTCATGTAATTTAATTGCAGGATCAGTATATACTGGAGTTGATTTTTGCAAAAAGTTATGTGGAGTCTCGATTGTTCGAAGGTTTGTGTTGAGTCAAGTGTTTTGAGAAAATTTATTTTGTTTGAAATTTCTTATAAGTTGCTCATATAATGAAAGACATCAAAACATGAGGCAATGATGGCCTTCTATTTATCAATGAATTTACGGAAGTGGCATTGTTTAGCCTAGCCACCAGTAGTTTAGTCTCTTGTAACGTTTGTCTCACTTTTTGGCTGCATTTTTTTGTTTTATTACATTAAGATGCAAAGGTGTGCATACCCATTGATAATAATACCCTTTAACCTTCAAATCATCATTGCTTCTTTAACTAGAACAAGAAGCATTTATACATTTGAAAACTGGTAATTGATATTTCTTTCATTAGTTCAAATTTTAAATATATCAAGTATTATGATATCTTGTTTGCTCAAGTAAATGCTCTAAATGCTTATATATACAGTGGTGAAAGCATGGAGAATGCTGTGCGTGCTTGTTGCAAAGGAATAAAGATTGGGAAAATTCTAATCCATCGTGATGGTGATAACGGGAAACAGGTATGATATTATAAATTTATTTATATGTGTAAAAATTTCTACTGTGGATTTAACTGCTCCATGGTGTATTGTATAGATAACACCAGTATGTATTTAACAGCTTATATACGAAAAACTTCCAAAAGATATTTCAGAACGACATGTCCTGCTCTTGGATCCAGTTCTTGCTACTGGTAATATTTATTGTACTCATCTTATAATTTGTTTTTTTCCCTGGTTCCAACTAAGAAAACATTGGTTGCATTCATCTCCCTTTTCCTTTCTATTATCTACCTAATTGTTTGAAAACAAACAATTTTAATCTCTTCATGAAGGCAACTCGGCTAACCAGGCAATTGAACTACTCATACAGAAAGGAGTTCCAGAGTCCCACATTATATTTCTAAACCTCATTTCTGTAAGTGTCGAAAGGTTTCTACAGATACAAATGTCCTTTAAATTACCCTTGCAAACTGATTCCTCTTGCATTGATTTGTATAGGCCCCAGAAGGAATACATTGTGTCAGCAAACGGTTTCCAGCACTTAAAATTGTCACTTCAGAGATTGATGTAGCTTTGAATGAAGAGTTTCGTGTGATACCAGGCATGGGAGAGTTCGGAGATCGTTACTTCGGCACCGATGATTGAGTAAACTATAGAGTGGCTAACATTGATGGTCTTGGTATTAATCTCCAAAAAAGTTACAAATGGAGATCAACAACTAATGCACATATTGATTTTGTGTTCTTGTGTTTCATTGTCGTTTATTTTGGAGGAATGAGCCCTGAATATCCATATTTAATATTTTGGCTACCACTGCTTTAAGAAATTCATTGCATGACTAATTGATGCAGTAATCCATTTAAGGATGCCCAACAAATTTTCGTAGTTCAGCAGATATTGGCTCATTTCTCAATCTGACCTTGTGCATACCGTTCATGTATACAGATGCAGTAGAATGTAACTTTTTTCTTTTTTTATTTCTTTTTGTTGCTAAATCAGTAGAATGGAACTTTGATTGTACATATATGAGGTGACTGAGTTCCTGTATGTAAAAATGATCAAGGATAAATAATTGAGATAATAAACAATGTTATCAATGTTGTAAATCCTTTATAAATTATAACAGAATTTATATATATAGTACTCCATTCGTCTCATTTATTTCTTTACACTTTCCTTTTTGGGATGTTTCATTCAATTGTTTATATTTCAAAACTTTCCAAAAATAGTAAAGTCTTCCCCTAAATAAAATGTCTCACAATCGCAAATTCCTTAATATTCGCATGCCAATATTGTTTCACAGTTTTTCAAAAGTTGATGTAGGTAATGACTTTGTAAGTAAATATGTCAGATTATCACATGAGCATTATCACATGAGCGAACTTGTTGTACATCAATGTCACCCTTTTCTTGTAGTTGGTGTAGAAGAATTTTGGTAAGATATGTTTTGTTCGATCCACTTTGATATATCTTTTCTTTAGCTGCTTAATACAAGCTGAGTTATCTTTGAACATAATTGTAGGACTATTTGAGATACTTGATAAACCACATGATTCTTGAATATGTTGAATGACAGATCATAACCAAATACATTCTCTACTTGACTCATGGATTGCAAATAATTCTGCGTGATTAGATGAAGTTGCCGTCATAGTCTGTTTTGTAGATTTCCAAGATATAGCAGTACCACAATATGTGAATAGATAGCCTGTTTGAGATTGTCCAAAATGAGGGTCTGACATGTATCCAGCATCTGCATATCCAATCAGTTGCGCTTTTGAATTGTTCGGAAATAATAGTCCAAGATTAATTGTTCCACGGAGATATCTGAATATATGCTTGATCCCATCCCAATGCCTTTTAGATGGATCAGAACTGAATCTCGCCAGTAGGTTAACAACAAATGAAATATCAGGTCATGTGTTATTTGCAAGATACATAAGAGCTCCAATTGTACTAAGATGGAACTTCAGGCCCAAGTGCATCTTCATCTTCTTTTCTAGGATGAAATGGATCTTTCTCAACTTCGAGTGATCGAACAACCATTGGCGTAGTTAGTGGATGAGCTTTGTCCATGTAGAATCTTTCAAGAACCTTTTCTGTGTAGGTCGACTGATGAATAAATATGCCTGAAGATAAGTGTTCCACCTGTATACCTAAACAAAATCTTGTCTTTCCAAGATCTTTCATCTCAAACTCATTTTTTAAATAGTTAGCAGCATTAGTAAAATCAGCAGAGGTTCCTATAATATTTAAATCATCCACATATACAACAATAATAACAAAACCAGTTTGTGACATTTTGATAAACACATATGGACACACTTAATTTTTTATATACCCATCATTCAATAAATATTCACTAAGCCTGTTGTACCATATACGACCAGATTGTTTCAAACCATATAATGATTGTTGTAATTTAACTGAGTATAAATGTCGTGGCTTAGTTTTCTCTAACTTTAATCCTTCAGGGATTTTCATATAAATATCACTATCAAGTGATCCATAAAGGTAGGCTATCACAACATCCATAAGAGGAGTTTATAAACTGTTCATACAAGCCATACCTATTAGAAAACGAAAAGTGACTCTATCCATCACAGAAGAGTAAGTTTCCCGGTAATCAAATCCAGGTCTTTGAGAGAATCCCTGGGCTACCAGCCAGGCCTTATATCTCACAATTTCATTTCTCTCATTTCGTTTTCGTACAAATACCCATCTATTCCCAACGGGGACTACACCAGCTAGTGTTCAGACTGCAGGTCCAAATACATTTCTTTTGTGCAAGGATTGCAATTCTTCCTGGATTGCAATTTCCCATTTTGGCCAATCATCTCTTTGTCCACATTCATCCACACTTTGTGGTTTAGGATCGGAGTTCATAATAATATCACATATCACTGGAAAAAGCATATACATCATCAACATCAGTACTCCCACGATCCAATAATTTCCCATTATGTCTATAATTCATTGAGATCTCATAATTTTTAGGTACCTTTGCTTCTACGGAAGCATGTGCACGGAAGCATGTGCCACTTCAGGGGCAATACTCTCTTCTGGAGGTAATACCACTTCTAGTGGTTTTGTCACAGCCACTTCAGGAGCTTGAACCTCTTCAAGAGGTGATACCACTTCTGGGGTATTTGATATAGCCACTTCAGGGGATCGAGCTTCTTCAGGAGGTAATACCACTTATGGGTTATTTTCTGGAACACTTGCCACTCCAGGGGCAGGTCCAATCAATTTTCATTTTCGTTGTACAACATCTTTTGCACCAACAGGTGTTCCACGCTTCCGGCATGGTTTTGAATTACCAACTAATTCTTCAGGAATTGATTTATGAACAGGGATTTCAACTCTTGCCGGAGCGTTCACAACAAGTATATGTGATTTTATAATATGTCTAGAATCATTAAAAGCATCCGACATTTGATTAGCAATATCTTGCTTATGAATAATTCTTAGAACCATAGATTCACATTGTTTAGTACGTGGATCCATAGCATTTAATCATGATGTATTCCATGATAGTTCAGAATTTAATTTATGTAAAACATTATCTCCCCCCAATGGAGGGAACACAGACTCATCAAAATGGCAATCGGTATATCGAGCAGTAAAAACATCACCAGTTAATGGTTCTAGAAATCTAATAATACATGGTGAGTCAAAACCAACATATATGTCTATTCTTCTTTGCAGTCCCATTTTAGATCTCTGTGGAGATGCAATGGGAACATATACAACACTACCAAAAACCTTAAAAATTGTGAGATATCAGGAATTTGACCAAGAACTAATCGTTGAGGGGATTGTTTGTGATAATCAGATGGCCTTATCCTAATTATATTTGAAGCATGATGTATTGCGTGACCCCAAATAGATGTAGGTAATTAAGCTCTTAGAAGTAAGGGACGTGCAATAAGTTGAAGTCTTTTAATTAGAGATTCTGCTAAACCATTTTGTGTATGCACGTGAGCTACAGGGTGTTCGACTGAGATTCCTACCCACACAATAATCATTAAAAGTTGTAAATGTAAATGTAGCAGCATTATCTAGTTGAATTGATTTAATGGGATGGTCAGGAAATTGGGCTCGCAATTTGATTATTTGAGCAAGTAGCTTGGCAAAGGCTGTATTTCGTGTAGAGAGTAGACAGACATGAGACCATCTAGTTGAAGCATTGATTAGAACCATGAAATATCTGAATGGACCAGATGGTGGATGAATAGGACCACAAATGTCACCCTGAATTCTTTCTAAAAAATTGGGAGACTATGTTTGAAGTTTAACTGGAGATGGTCGAACAATTAGTTTTCCCAAAGAACACGCTGAGCAAGGAAGTTCATCACGTGGTATAACTTTTTGACTCTTAAGGGGATGTCCTGTAGAATTTTTTATTATACGACACATCATTGATACTCCTGGGTGACCAAGTCTTTCATGCCAAAGTGTGAGTGATTTCGGTTCTATGATTTTAGGAATGGTGATACTGTGAGACTCGATGAATCTAATTTGAGTAGCATATAATCCAGAAGAGATTGATTGTAATTTTTCTAAGATCTTCTTATGGCCTGATGTAGTTGAACTGATAAGGAGATATTCTTTTTCATTCTCACTAGTAGTTTCTACGTGGAAACCATTAAGATGAATGTCTTTAAAACTCAAAAGATTCCTAGTGGATTTGCTAGAATATAGAGCATCATGTACGTGAAATTGTGTCCCATTTGGTAGGATAAAACTGGCTTTCCCAAAACCCTCTATTATATTTGATGTGCCTAAAATCGTCCAAACATGTGAATTGGTTTTAGTCAACTTTGAGAAAAATTTCTGATTTTGGAAAATTGTGTGAGTGGTGGCGCAGTCAGCAATGCATTTATCTCCCATATTTATGTTGTGTACATTTATAAATGAACAAAAATTTTATTAAGACATACAAAGTACATAAAACCAGTACATAAAACAGGTACATGGAAGCATAAAACAAATACAAATAAAACATAACATGTAGAAACTAGTCATCTAAGTCGTAGTAAAGATTAGCACCCGTGTCTAGTTCATTTGAAGTCTTGTTTATTGGTTCATTATTAAAACTAGCCAAATTTGTTTCCACCCTTTCTTCATTCTGTCTTTTAGATGCCTCGTAAAGATCTAAAAGATGTTTTGGTACGCGACAAGTACGAGTCCAATGTGCATGAGCCCCACATCTAAAACAGATATATCTAATATCTCCTTCTTGTGGTGCCTCCATTTTATTTGGCCCCTTACTTCGCCACTTCTGGTGGCCAGAGTTGTTGTAGCTATCACGTTGCCACTTCTGGTGGCCTGAGTTGTAGCCATCACGCTGCCACTTCTGGTGGCTAGAGTTGTTGACGCCCACGGTATCGTCCATAACCATGTCCTCCTCAATACCCTTTCCCACACTCATTCTTCCGGAATGACATGTTATGTACTTCAGGTAACTGGGCAGAGTCCGTGGGACGTATCTGATGATTTTTCAGTAACAACTCATTATTATATTCAGCTACAAGAAGGAGAGATATCAACTCGCTATATTTCTAAAATTTGCGCTCCTTGTATTGTTGCGCCAGAATCATAGTGTTGGGGTGAAAGGTTGAGAGGGTCTTTTCAATCATGTCAGCATCAGTAATATTCTCTGTTAGGAATATGTTGTTCTTGATGATAATTATAAAACACTTAGTAGATTTTGTGTTAAGTCAATATTGTAACTGTCAACGGAATGGTATGCTTTGCAGCATCCGTTGACAGGTAGCTCATCAACGGAATGAGTCTCATCAACTAAATGAGTAATGTAGCAATTGCACTGTACAATACTTCAACTGGTTGATATGTATTTGTTGTAGGTATTAGATAGGTTTTCCAAGTCATGTTGACTAAGTACTAGATAGGCAAAATAGGTTGGTTAATTGTAAATATTCTATGCCTTGTAATTTTGCCTAAGTGAAGACATGTCAACGGAATGAAGATTACACTATCAACGGAATGAAGAATGTACCATCAACGGAATGAAGAATAAAGCTATCAACGAAACACATCTCACTGCTATCAACGAATCATTATCACTTTTCTGAATAGTTGACAAAGTGATAGTGACAGTTTTCTGACAGATCAAAGGTGATGTAGAAGTGTACTTTGCATTGGGAGCCATTAAAATGGACACTGGGAATTAGGAAACATTCCAATTTCCAATTAGGTTCTTGAGTGTGATCATAATAAGCATGAAGACAAAAGACAAGATCTCCAAGGACCATTGGACAAAAGGAATGAAAAGCAAGCTACTGGCGGTTACCCTTTGTACATTTTAGAGTAGCCAAAAATAGCATTGTAAACTTGGGATATATAACCAAGTGTAGTAGTTCATTTTACTGTAAGTGAGTGAGATAGAATAACTTTGTATTAGCTTCTTTCAAGAGCACTCTCACTCTACATTAGGAACTGAGCAGCTGTGCTACTTTTGTAACACAGATTATTCCCGCAATAAAAACATCTCAGTTGGATCCTCAAAACATCCAACTGAAATTTTATATTTGCTTGTGTTTTTATTTTCTGTGTTAATTTATTTTAAAGTTGTTTTAAGTTTGAAAATATCTAGAATTGTATTCAACCCCCCCCCCCCCCTTTTACAATTCTGTTAGGTCATTTGGGATTAACAATTGGTATCAGAGCAAGCTTCTAACATACAAGGAGTTTAAAGATCAAGGCCAAAACAGAAACCATGGTGAAGAAGGATGCAAGTGTAAAGATACCAGTTCTAGATAAGGACAATTACTTTCGCTGGAAAGTAAAAATGCATCTACATCTCATGTCTATGGATGAGAGATATGCAGACTGCATTGAGAAAGGTCCACACGTTCCCATGAAGTTTGCATCTAGAGTTGGACTGCCAGATGATGCTAAAGATGTGGAAATTCCAAAGCCTGCCTCAGAATGGACTATTGAAGATATTGCAGAAATCCATAAAGATAAAAGAACCATGAACATTCTGTTTAATGGTCTGGAGCAAGAGATGTTTGACAATGTCATCAACTGTACAACTTCTAAAGAAGTACGGGACACTGTTAGAACACTCTGTGAAGGAACTGAGCAGGTAAGGGAGAACAAAATGCAACTCCTCATACAACAATATGAACACTTTCATTTTAAAGCTGGTGAAACTCTAAACGATACATTTAGTAGGTTTCAAAAGCTTTTGAATGGATTAATGTTGTATGGGAGGGTCTACCAAACCAAGGATTCAAATCTCAAATTTCTTAGAGCTCTTCCAAAAGAGTGGAAGCCTATGACTGTTTCTCTGAGAAACACTCAAGAATACAAAGACTATACTCTTGAAAGGATTTATGGAACCTTAAAGACATATGAGCTGGAAATGGAGCAAGATGAAGAAATTGAGAAGGTACAAAAGAAAGGTGGATCTATTGCATTGATTGCATCTGTGAACCAACTGGAAGATGACAATGAAGAAGCTGCAAAAGCCACAACTAGTCGAGCTAGTTGTAGGAGTGATGTTAGCAAGGGTAAAGGCAAGATGACAGAAGAAGAAGAAGAACCAGCCAACTTGGATGACTTAGATGAGATTGATTAACACATTGCTTTTCTTTCAAGAAAACTTTCTAAGTTCAAATTCAAGAGAAACTCAGAAGCAAGACCACCAAGGAGAGATTTTCAACCTAGCAAAAATAATTGGGTTGAAAAGTCTAAATCTAAATGTTTCAACTGTGGAATGATTGGTCACTTTGCTGGAGATTGCAGAAAGCCCAAAGTTGAGAAGGGCAACAGGAAATTTGAGCCTGTTGATTATAAAAAGAAATACTTTGAACTTCTCAAGCAAAAAGAAAAGGCTTTTCATGTCTCAGGAGTATGATTGGGCTGGTAATGGTGAAGATTTAGATGATGATGTTGAGTATGTCAACTTGGTTCTAATGGCTAACAATCATGAGCAGGAAGCAAGTTCCTCTAGCAACCAGGTAACAATTACTAATCTTTTTGAGCTTTCTAAAGAGGAATGCGATAGTACAGTTAATGAAATGTCTACTGTATTATATAATTTGCGTGTTACTCTTAAATCACTTACCAAAGAGAACTCAAGAATTAAAGAGACTAATTTGCTCTTAAGTGATAGAAATGCCATGTTAGAAGCACAACTCATTGAGTTTGAGAAAATGAGATGTGTCAGTATGGATGCTAAGCAGGAACTTGAGAAAGTGTTAAAAAGGGAGGAGATTCTTAAAACACAACTAGAAATAGAACAGAGAGTGATTTCAAAATGGAAAGATTCCAAAAATGTTGCAAGCAACATCATTAATGTTCAAAGTATGGAATCTTTCTGTGAACAATCATGGAAAAAGAACAAAGAGAAGCTAGGTATGCTGTTGAAACCTTAGAATCAGAAACAGAGTCAACAAACAACAATGGTCATTCGTTGAAGGTTGATACGTCAACGGAATGCATCATTCCGTTGACAGATGAACCATCAACCGATCATGCTGTTTCGTTGACAAAGGAAAAGAAAGAAGAACTCACTAGACTTAGTAACAAGGATGGTCCTGTCACCAAGAACTTTGTTCAAGGCGAGTCTAGTAAATCAAAGAAAGTTGAGAAGCCTGTTGAGAGAGCTAATGTAGGTCACTTGTCTAACAAGCAATTGAAAGACAAGTTAGAGAAAATTCAAGTTGAGGTTAAGGACAATAAAAAGAATAACAGAAATGGCAAAGTAGGGATTAACAAACATAACAATTACACACCTGATAAGTATGCTCCTAGAAAAACATGTGTTAATTGTGGAAGTGTTAGTCATTTATCTGCTAAGTGCAAATCTGTTAAGAAGCATACTAATGTGAAAATGCCTAAGCCTGCAATGAATACCTCTATGCCTACAATGCCTGTTATGCCTAATATGTTTGCTCCATATGCACAATTTCAAAATCCATATGCTAGCATGCCATTTGTGCCTAATCCATACATGAATATGTTTAATGTGCCACAAATGCCATGGAATGTGAATAACATGTTTGTTCCTCCAAATATGCATGCCATGAATGAAAATGTGAGCAACCCTCAGAAGTCAACACCAAAGGTAAAGGTTGATTTAACTCAATCTGAGCCCAAGGATGATGTGAAGAGTAAATCAAAGGCTAACAAAACAGGACCCAAGGAAACTTGGGTACCAAAATCAACTTGATTTGGTTTTATTGTGTGCAGGGAGACAAAAGGAATCTTTGGTACTTGGATAGTGGTTGTTCTAGACACATGACTAGTGATTCTACCCTGCTCATAGAGTTCCAAGAAAGAGCTGGCCCTTGTATTGCTTTTGGAGATGACAACAAAGGCTACACTAAGGGATATGGCTTAATTTCAAGAGAAAATGTCATCATTGATGAGGTTGCATTGGTGGATGGTCTAAAGTACAACTTGCTTAGTATCAGCCAACTTTGTGACAAAGGATTTTTAGTTACTTTTTCAAGAGAAGCCTGTGTTGTTTCTAAAGGTGGAGACAACAATGTGGTAATGACTGGATTCAGAAGAGGGAATGTGTACATTGCTGACTTTAGTAGCACAAGTCCAGACACCATCACTTGTCTGTTTAGCAAGGCAAGCAAGGATGAAAGTTGGCTATGGCACAAGAAATTGTCTCATTTGAATTTCAAGGTTATGAATGACTTGGTGAGGAAAGATCTTGCTAGAGGAATTCCACAGGTGGAATTCACCAAGGATGGTTTGTATGATGCCTGTCAAAAAGGGAAACAAAAGAAGGCATCATTCAAAAGCAAGACAGAGTCATCAATTGTCCAACAGCTTGAGCTGCTTCATATGGATCTATTTGGCCCTGTAAATGTCATGTCCATTTCAAAGAAGAAATACTGTCTTGTGATTGTTGATGATTTTTCTAGATTTACATGGACTTTCTTTTTGCACTCCAAAGATGAGGCAAGTGAAATCATTATCAATCACATCAAGATGGTAAACAATCATCCTGATTTCAAAGTAAGAAGAATTAGGAGTGACAATGGGACATAGTTCAAGAATTCAACTATGAAGATGTTCTGTGAGGAAAATGGTATTTTGCATGAATTTTCAGCTGCAAGAACACCACAGCAAAATGGTGTAGTTGAAAGGAAAAACAGAACACTTATTGAAGTTGCAAGGACAATGCTAGATGAATCAAAGTTACCAACTTATTTTTGGGCCGAGGCAGTTAACACAGCTTGCTTCACTCAAAATATTTCTTTGATTAATCAAGGCAAGGGAATGACCCCTTATCAACTTCTCAAAAGAAAGAAGCCACTATTGGATTTTCTTCATGTCTTTGGATGCAAGTGCTTTGTTCTGAGAAATAAAGCTGAGCATTTGGGGAAATTTGAAGCAAAGGCAGATGAAGCAATATTTGTGGGATATGCAGCAGGGAAAGCTTACAGAGTCTATAGTCTCAGAACTAACATTGTTATGGAATCTGTACATGTTGTTTTTGATGATCTCAAAATTCAAGGTCTCTGTGATGAAGGTTTCCATGAAAGTCTTTCTTTTGAGAATGAGGAAGGAGATCAAGTAAATCATGTTAAGGCTATTGAGAAACAGCCTAAAGTTGTTGTGTCTAGCACAGATGAAAGCAGTAGTGAAGATGAAATTGCTGCATTAAGATTGAAAAGAATAGCTGCTAGCAGACCAAATGATCATTCCGTTGACAGTCATGGTGGAGGATTCGTTGACAGACCAAATGATCATTTCGTTGACAGTCAAAGTGGGCTTTCCATTGACAGTCATAGAAGTGCTTCTAGGAATGATCACTTAGGGACAACAAACTCAGGGGGAGTTTCTCAAGGACAAATATCTATTCAAGTCAATCATGATCATGAAGCTACATCTTCTAGAGCTAATCTACCTCCCTCAAGGAAATGGACCAAAGATCATCCCTTTGAACTCATCATAGGTGATGTTTCTTCAAAAGTCCAAACTAGAAGAGCAACTCAAGAGGAATGTCTATATAGTAGCTTTCTGTCTCAAGATGAGCCAAAGAAAGTTGAGGATGCACTTCTAGATCCAGATTGGGTTTTAGCTATGCAAGAGGAGCTAAACCAATTTGAAAGAAACAAAGTTTGGAAGCTGGTGCCCAAGCCTAAAGACAGGAGTGTTATAGGCACAAAATGGGTGTTTAGAAACAAGATGGATAAAAATGGCATAGTCACAAGGAACAAAGCTAGATTGGTTGCTAAAGGCTACTCACAGGAAGAGGGAATTGATTTTGATGAAACATTTGCTCCTGTTGCAAGACTAGAAGCAATAAGAATTTTCCTAGCCTATGCAGCCCATGCTAATTTTAAAGTCTATCCAATGGATGTGAAGAGTGCTTTTCTGAATGGGGAATTGGAAGAAGAGGTATATGTGAGTCAACCTCCTGGTTTTGAAGATGATGATTTTCCAGAATATGTATACTTTCTCCTAAAAGCACTCTATGGTTTGAAACAAGCACCTAGAGCCTGGTATGACATACTTTCACAGTTCCTTCTTGAGAATCACTTCACTAGAGGTAATGTAGATAAAACTCTTTTTCATAGGATTGTGAATGGTTCTACTATACTTGTTCAAATTTATGTAGATGACATAATTTTTGGGTCTACAGATGAAAATCTTTGTCAAAAGTTTTCCAAGCTTATGCAAAGTAAATATGAAATGAGCATGATGGGAGAATTAACTTATTTCCTTGGTCTCCAAGTGAAGCAAGTTAATGAAGGCATTTTCATTAGTCAAACAAAGTATATTCATGATTTGTTAAAGAAATTTAACTTAATGGAATGCTCTCCTGCCAAAACTCCCATGCCTGCCACCAAACTTGAATTGAATACTAAGGAAAAATCTGTGGACATTTCAAGTTACAGAGGCATGGTTGGCTCACTTTTATATTTAACAGCTAGTAGACCTGATATTATGTTTGCTACATGTCTATGTGCTAGATTTCAAGCTGATCCTAGGGAATCCCATTTAGTTTCTATTAAAAGGATTTTCAGATATCTCAAAGGAACACCAAACCTTGGCATTTGGTATCCTAGAGAATCTGGCTTTGAACTAATTGGTTATTCAGATGCAGATTATGCAGGATGTAAAATGGACAGGAAAAGCACTACTGGCACCTGTCAATTCCTAGGAAACAAGCTTGTGTCATGGTTCAGCAAGAAACAAAACTCAGTTTCTACCTCCACAGCTGAGGCTGAGTACATTGCAGCTGGAAGTTGTTGTACACAAATTTTATGGATGAAAAATCAACTACTTGATTATGGATTAATAGTTGAGAAAATTCCTATTTTCTGTAACAACACTAGTGCCATTGCCATTACTGAGAATCCAGTGCAACATTCAAGGACCAAGCACATTGACATAAAGTACCATTTCATTAGAGAACATGTTATGAATGGTACTACGGAGTTACATTTTGTTCCTAGTGAACAACAACTTGCAGACATCTTTACCAAGCCACTTGATGAATCAACATTCTCAAGACTAGTAAGTGAGCTAGGTATGCTAAATTTCTTTTAATTATTTTTGAGATTTTTGCAAGATATTTGCAGCCAGAAATTTGCTATGATTTTCTGTGAATTAATTTTCTCAGGAAAAAGTGAAATTTTGTCTAAGTCAAAATTACTATGTCAACGAATGTCTCATTCCGTTGACAGTCTTAGCATCTTTCTGGGTATTTCGTTGACAACCCTTTTATGTCAATGAAATGCAGCTTTATCAACGAAATAAACGGGACCTTAAACACCCAATTCTAATCCGTTGATATAGCACTGTTAATATGAACCGTTGAAATTTGCACGTCTTTTTACCACGATCTATGCATACACCCCTGTAAGTATAAATCATGGTTGTATTTTAATTGTAACGGTTAGATTTTTAAGCCAATCCAGTAATTTATAATTATGCTTGGACTTAATTTTTGAGAACTTTTGGGGGAGTATTTAAGAAATTTTATTTTCTTTAATTCTTTTCTACCTTACTCTCAAAGATTTCCAAAGGCTTTCTTACTTCTTCTCTTTCAAAGAAAAACACAGTTCGAGCTTTTCTTTACTCAACAATGGCACCCATAGTTAAACTCATGTCAGCTGGAGGGTTCATTTATGAGAAGAACAACTCCATCCCGTTTGTTGTCAAGGAAAGCCCGAACAAAATCTTTCACAAGATGATGGATTTCTTGGTGAACTGCAAGCTCAGTTATGCAATGTTTCACTCCACTCCGCTTTACAATGAAATCATAGAGGAGATTTGGACCTCCCGCGAGTACAGTGGGACTAACTGTACTTTTCAATTCACCATTCAAGGTAAAGAGTATATTGTCAATTCAGATGTATTGCAAGCATGCCTTCACATTCCTGAGAATAATTGCTTAGCTTTACCAACAAATGCTGAAATTGTTAACATGCTTAATTCAATAAATTACTCTTTGCCAACTGAGAATTTAGGTAAAATTTTTAGGAGAGGCTTGGTAAGGGAGTGGAGTTATTTAGCAGATGCTTTCATTAAAGTGTTTTATGGTAAAATTAGTAATTTTGATGTTTTAACTAACTCCATTATGATTTTGCTTACCATGCTTCTCACTGATAAGTATTATAATTTTAGCACTCAATTGATGTATGAACTAGGTGCTAAGTTAGGAGATACACTACTAGAAAAACAGCAATAGACATCGGCTAAAAACCGATGTCTATTGATAAAGAGAAGCGATGTCTTTGCATGTGTAGAGAAAGGTAGGGGTATTAGACATCGGTTTTTAGCCGATGTCTATAAGCATCTTAGACATCGGTTAATTTACGAAAACTGATGTTGTTACTTCAAATTATTGAAAATATGTCATCACAACAATGTGAATCTTGTTTTAATATAAGATTTATATAATCTTGAACATATTACATGTAAAAGGAAAAGAGGAAAAAACCTTAAAATTTGTTTATGAACTGATGTCCACGTTAACATTTAACATCGGTTCTCTATATAAACTGATGTCTGTTTATCTGATTTACATCGGTTTCTTATATCTAGCTGATGTCTATGCAGTTGGAGCTGATGTCTATCATATCCTTTGCATGACTTCGTTCATGAAACTGGTGTCTATATTTGTCATATTTAACATCGGTTTTTTGGAAAAGTGATGTAAGTTTTGTTTTGTTAATATGTGGCTGCCCTGTTTATACGGCTTTCCCAAAAACCAAAATACCAAATGACCAAAATAAAAAAACCAAACCAAATATCAAAATCAAAAGACCAATATATACCAAAGCCAAATCCAATTCATACTACATAATCCAAACCATCCATAATAATACTGATACCATCTAATTCATCCAAAATACAATTCATCAAAATATCAAAGTCATACTTCCAACTACATAATTCATCCAGAATCATACTGCCAAAGTCAGTAATACTATGCACCAAAACCATATCCTAGGCCCTGTTTACAAAAATTGTTCAATATGACCAGCAGTCTCACATCGGACCTCATCAAGCTCAGCCTTGGAACAACTTAACTTACGAGACTTGGCAGACCACTGAAAAGTGTAAACATGAAAAAAATTACTATGAATCCTACTATAAATATATAGCAATTATATAAGTTTGAGGAAAAAATAATATCTTTTTTAGAAATGACATTTCACTGTCCATTACAATTTCTTTCATGTAGCGCATAACTACATAGACGCATTCAATACCACCAGGTTGTTTAGGACATCCCTATTTAAAAAAAATATTAGATCGATAATATAACCTTAACAAAAATTACTCAATTTATTGGCGTACTGATCCAAATGAGCAGTAGTAGCACAAAGTGATATTTTACAAACAAAACGATGCAATTACCAGAGAAATAACTAAACTGGAGAAAAAAAACTTACTGAAAGGTATTTTACAGTCGGGGCTTTATTTCCCCTTCCAGCCTGAATATTAAAAGCAACTACCGCCCTGTCACGTGTGCAGTGTTAATATTGCTTTATGATCGATATCTCAATAATGAAAATAATCGAGATATAAAATAATTAATAAACCTTGATATTGATTTTTCCAAGTCTGGAAAAGTAGTTGAACGATGCAAAGGATTGAGCACGAAAATTTCGCCACCCCACATCAAGACCAGTATCCAATGGCAACTATTTTTATTTTAAAAAAATACGAAAAATAGAATTACCCTCAATATATAAATAGATTAAAAAAGTGATTTATCAAAAAAATGAAAAAACTCAATATATACTTACTTGGTATTATGCGGCAAGAGGAAAAGACGATCAGGATTACCCTCTTTCAAATGATTAAACAAGTAAGCTTCAAACTCGCTGTTCAGGGTAAATGTGGCTCCAGGATCACAGAAAGCAAACAAATCCAAATTGTCATTCTCATGAACCTTAGAATGCAAGTACCTGTATTAAAAATAAATTAAAGTAACAATGAAACGAAATATGCAGAAGACAAGAATACATGAGAAAGGACAAGAGTGACAAGAATTAAAAAAAATACTCACGCCATGTATGAAGATATTATAGCTTGTCCAATCATTTTAAACTCCATCAAAGCGATTATATTTTCATGCAATATAAATATCGTTTTATCAGAACCAAACACCTCGACATTACATGGAATCTGTATTGAGACCCTAGTGGTCTTCATGAATGTTGTTGCATGTTTATACAACAATCGAAAGCGGTTTGGAACATTCTTATTGATCTCCATGTTCTTAAATAAGGCCTGCACTTTATGCAACTCACTTTTAGGTTCCTTTCCTTTTCTCCTTGTTTTCTGCAAATATATAAAAATTTAGCAAAATATAATCAAAGCTAATATATAGCTTACAACATATTACTTACAACATATTACTTACATACCGCATCAGATGGGGCATTAATTATGATCAAGTCCCGTGGCCATGAGACGTGTGAGCCAACAGCTTGGTCGACTGTCTCAATTTCACCTACTACTGGAATGGGAATCAAGGCATCACCTTTAATTGGGCCATCCACTGAGACACGAGCAATCCAGGCTGCATAGGCACTCCGTGTATAAAGCTATTCATGCCTTCGTCGTCAAATAACAAGCCAAATGCCACCTTGTTTTCAATAGTGTCTACTGCCAACTCACATTTTCGCGGACCCTACACACATTAATATTAAATAAATAATTTTTACCTAAAGAAGTATTGAATATAAAAATAATATTAATTTGAATTTGAAAAATAATAAAAATAATAATATTAAATAAAAAAATAAACTAGTTATTTTACCTTGTTCTCTGGTGGAATATGTTTAATAGGAACACAATCATCATCATCAACCAACAGTTGGTCCAGATCTTTTACAACCGATGGAGAAGCAACTTTTTGGCCACAACTTGCCATTTCAGACAACTTAGGAGATGGAATATTTGCTAGACCCATGGCCTTCAGTGCTTGAACCATCTCCTCCCTTGTCCTCTCCATCTCCTGCCTTGTCCTTTCCATCTCCTGCTTGGCTTTCTCCAACTCTGCGTCCCTCTCCCGATCACGGGCCAATAACTCAGCTTTCGTTATTCTGCATCTTTTTCCAGTCGGTAAGTTGAAGAACATTGAAGGGGTGACGAAGCTTCCAACTCCTCGAACCCTTCCTGAATGTTCAGGAGTTTCCAAGGCCTTAGTCAACACATCCTCACTTCCACAAGGACTAAATTCACCCTTACTTTGCTTCTCCAGTAAGGTATCCTATCACGAAAATATTTAGATTCGAATTAAATATCAATAACATTAAAACAACAATGTGTGTGTTCTATTTGCTTGCTAAATACTCATAATTTTATCATATACTTCTACGAGCTCTGGATCAACAACCTCGCCATCTTTTCCCTTTCGAGCCTTCTTCCACAGAATAGACCGATCAGGTTTTTCTCCGGGCTTTAAGTTTCCTTTCTTTTGCTGATTAAAATCAACGGATAATTAAAATACTGAAAAAGCTAGACTAAAACTATTCAAGTACACAACTTAAATGGTTCTTACTTCTTCTTCGAGCAATCCAATATAACCCTTCCTAGACATGCGGTGAGGATATTTCCGCTTACGCACTCTATTGCTTTGTTGTTCACTAAGTGACTGCAACAAAATTTATAATTAATATAAATAAAAATCAGAACAAAAAAAATTAGTTTATGAATATAACGCGTACCTTCCAGTCATCAGTAATCCTCTGAGCAACAAATTTCTTCCAAGCCTCCTTACCAACAAAAGCATACTGATTTGGAGGCTTTCTTAATTTCTTCTTCTGTCCAAGATTCGGCTTCACAAATTTTCTATTTAAATTCGTCTTAAACTGTCTCCACTTTGCGGATGCAGATTTTAGCACACCCTTCTTAAGTTTCTTCGAAACTTTGAATGTCTCCTGCAACCAACAATAACAATGCAGAGAACTAGTCAACATGTCATTAACACAGAATATTTAATATACATAAAATTAGGTATTTATATATACCAGAATATGAAGCCATAATTTCTCTTTTAATTGAACATCTACATTTCGCCAACTCGGACAATCGATCGGAATTATCGTCCTAGCCAGCATCCCAGTGTAGGACTGAAGGGGGTGCCTGTTTTGTCCGACGGGAACTCCAAGTTCATTGCACCTGACCTTTGTTTTCTTGCCTTGCACCTTCTTCACCACCACTTTGTACATTGCGGAAACACCTCGTGAAGCTCCATACCTTTTTTTGGTAGAATTTGAAGTAGTAGCTGTTATTTCTGTTGCTTGCACGGATTCCGACATTTCAGTTTGAGGAGGTTCTGTTGCTTCATGTGCATTTGACTGCTCTGATGCTTCATCTGCCTGCTTGTCGTCTTCTTGGATTTGAACTTTGGATATCTGCCTTTTAGGTGCCATTTATCTTCTTCAATCTGAAAAATAAAACATAAAATCATTAGTCATGGAGATATTATTCCGATAATTGTGTGTGTGCATATATACATAAAAAGTGCATATTAAATATGCAGATAAAAATGGTACAATTAATTCAGAATAAATTAATTCACAGGATTCAAACTAAAAGCAAATTCATATAAAATTGCAACATTACAATTTCATGGTAACCAACAGATATATTAGTTTTTAACCCAAGTTCCCTCAACATTTTCTCTGATACTATAATCAACATCATAATTTACATCACATATAGGAATGCTAGAGCAGAATGGGGGATTTTCCATGGTCGTGTCTCCTAATTCATCTTCGTTATACAGCTCCTGTTAGTATCGAGTTGTAGAGGTTAATACAACAGACCATTTGGCATCGACCGGATCTTCAACATAAAAAACTTGCTTTACTTGGTCCATCGACACATATTTATCTTTCTTGTGGCCTTGTCGACTTAGATCGACAAGTGTGAACCCAAGATTATCCACCTTTATGCCCTTGTCATTGTCTGCCCATTTACACAAAAATAACGGGGCTTTGAATGCACGATAATCAAACTCCCATATTTCTAAGATAACACCATAAAATGTCATATCACTCTCCACAGGATTTAAATCCTTGGCACTAGACACCTGGACCGTATTAGCAACTAAAGACACACCGCTGTTTTGAACAACCCTCACATCATCTCGCTCCTTTGTGAAGTATCGAACCCCGTTAACTAGAAAACTTTCGTAAGTCAAAACGGAAAATGATGGCTTTCCTGCTAGCCATCTTATTGTCTCTGAAACTCCCTCGTCATTCTCCATCATTTCACTACTAACCTACACATTGTCATAAAAGAAATACAACTAAATTTCATATTATGGAGCCAGTAAAGTAAGCACAAAGGAAACTTTAATAAAAACTAACTTTTTTTTCAAACCAATCAGCAAAAAGCCGATTACGCTCTCTCAAGAGCCAATGTCCACTTTTCTTTTTCCCTTGGTGGATTTCCTCTAGATACTTCTTATGCATTCTGTGAAAATGCATATATTAATTAAGCAGACAAAAATTAGTTGCACGTATAATTAAAGAATTTACAAGAATAAAAAATTCTTACAGAATATATGGATGTACTTCAGGGTTGTTTAGAAGGACATGTAAATGAGCCTCATCTCGCTCTTTTTCTTCAAATGGTTTCATTGTCACAACAGATAGTGGACCACTTAGCTTGCCTGCATCTTTCCGAAGACCGGCAGTGGTGCAACTCTGGTTAACAAACTCTTGGCAGAATTCTACCGATTCTTCTCCAAGATAACTTTCTGCCATACAACCTTCGGGATAATAACGGTTTCGTACGTAACTCTTCAACACCTTATTAAACCGCTCAGATGCATACATCCATCTATAAAACACTGGCCCACATAATCGTAATTCACGAACCAAATGGACAATGAGATGTATCATTATATCAAAAAATGAGGCAGGAAAGATTTTTTCTAGCTCACACAAAGTTACTATCACATCTGCCTGCATTTTATCGAGTTTCGATACGTCTACAATTTTGCTGCACAAAGCATTAAAAAAGAAACAAAATCTTATTATTGTGACCCTAACGCTTTTTGGAAGAACCGCACGGATTGCAACAGGAAGTAATTGCTGGAGTAGGATGTGGCAGTCATGGGACTTCATCCCAAACATCTTTAATTCATCCATGGATATGCAGTTTTTGATGTTCGACGCATGTATGTTCAATAATGATGACAACACTTTCTTTTTTTCAGCCTTCGACAAATTAAAAGCTGCAGGGGGCAAGTAGGTTTTACTTTTTCCTTTTTGTGGAGCTAAATTAGTTCTAACCCCTATATCAATCATGTCAAGACGAGAAGCCTCACTATCTTTAGACTTATATTTCATATTTAGTAATGTGCCAATCAAACTATCACACACGTTCTTCTCGACGTGCATAACATCAAGACAATGACGAACTTGGTGAAACTTCCAATATTCTAAGTCGAAAAAAATCGACTTTTTCTTCCATGGACAGTCCACCCTCTTTGACTTTCTGACCACCTTCCCAAATTCAAATTTAATTCGTTCTTGTTGCGATAACACCTCTTCTCCCGAAAGAGGTGGACGTGCCTGCCCCAACTCCTGCTCTCCATTAAATGCTGTCTTCTGCCTCCTATAAGGATGATTTCTAGGCAAATAACGTCGATGACCTAGGTAACACATCTTCCTACCATGGATTAAATATTTACCAACGGTATCATCACCACATACTGGACAACACATATAACCCTTATTGACGCAGCCAGACAAATTTCCGTATGCAGGGAAGTCATTTATTGTCCACATTAAAATTGTTTTAAAAGTGAAATATGATTTAGTAGACGCATCATACACATTTGGTTCGCCCTCTTCCCAAAGATTCTTTAAATCATCAATTAACGGCTGTAAATATACGTCAAGGTTATTACCAGGCTCATGCGGACCGGAAACTAATATCGTTAACATCATAAACTTCCTCTTCATGCACAACCAGGGAGGAAGATTATAATTTACTAATAATACTGGCCAGCAGGAGTATCTATTGGTTAGGCCATTATTATGTGGGTTGATACCATCTGCTGATAAAGCCAAGCGAATATTTCTTGCCTCACCACCAAATTCAGGCCACCTATAATCGATACTTCTCCTAGAAGGCGAGTCGGCTGGATTCCGCATCTTGCCATCTTGTAATCGCTCTTTTGCATGCCAAGTCATAAGTTCGGCGGTAGAAGGAGATTTAAACAACCGTTTAAATCTAGGAATAATCGGAAAATACCACATGACTTTTGCAGGAATATTAACCCTTACTTTACCGTCCTTTCCCAACTTCCAACGAGATAGATGACACTTAGGACACTCGGAAGCATCAGAGTTTACACCCTGATATAGTATGCAGTTGTTTGGACATGAGTGAAATTTTATATACTCTAGGCCTAAATCAGACAATGATTTCTTTGCTTCATATGCATTAGGTGGTAACAGATTATCTTTGGGAAGTAGACAGTCAACGGAAGAGAGCAAATCTGTGAAGGCACAATCACTGATACCAAACCTAGCTTTCCAATTATGTAATTTTAGCATTGACTCTAACTTGGTATATTCGCTACCCTCATACAAAGGCTGTTGAGCATCAGCCAAGAACCTCCTAAACTCATATGAATCTTTATCGTGGTACCTAGAATTATATGCAGCATCACAAACATTATTGGTTTCAGATGCATGTGCAGGTGCAGAGGTAGGTGCAGGGGTAGAAGTTGGAGCAGGGATAAAAAATGCTGCATTCTTGTTTGAAGCCGCAGATGTACTACCAACTGATGACTTAGTCTTAGAATCTTCTTGGTGCCAAATCCAATCAACATACCCTAAACTAAAACCATTTTCATATAAGTGACCCCTGATAATTTTTATCGAGAATTTTTTGAAGTTGACACATCATGCACAAGGACAGGAAATATGCTTAGGATCACGGGAATTTTCCTCGGCATATATCAAGAACTGTTCGACCCCGATTTCATAAGCTAATGAATCCCTATCTTTAGAAATCCACGACTTGTCCATGTTATCGCGAAACTACCTGATTATCATTTAAAATATCAAATAACAGAGTATATACTAGCCTATATTATTATGGTGACAACTTTGATATTCAAATTACTAACTCTTTGTTAATATGATACTATAAAACTAAAATATTTTTCTTAATTGGTTTATATTCCATATGTGCTAAAATTACTAACTTAGATATTCTGTACATTATTTAAAATTATTAGTTTTCAGCCTATGTTCAATGTCTACCGGAAAAAAACTATACGAAAACAAGAAACATCATTTCTGTTGTCGAATAAGTAGTACCCAAGCAGGAACTTCTTGCGTTAGCATATGATATCATTTAAATGTTCCAAATATGATTCAGACAATCAACGTATTTTGCTTGTACTAGAAAACATACTATATATATACACTTAAAAACATACATTAGGCAAAGAACTACACATACATATACATGCAGTTGTAAATATGCTATAGACATGCTATATATAAACTTATAAACACAAACCAAAAGCTTATATACACAAACACAATTAGTTGAGCAAATACATGCTATACACAAACACCATCAAAAAAAGTTGTAAATATACAAACACATGCAGTTGAGCAAATACATGCAGTTGAGCAAATACAATCAAAAAAGGAAATACAATCAAAAAAAGGAAATAAAATCAAAAAGAAAAGAAAAGGGGGTACCAAATCGAGCTAATCGAGTTGAACAATTAGGGGTAAACTGCAAGAGTGAGGGTATCTTCCAAGCTACAGATCTAAAAAACGAACAATATGAAGAGTGAGGCTTAATCGAAATCGAAAAATAGAAAAGGGGTTTATAAAATCGAACTAATATTGAAGAGTGTTTGATAAAATTGACATAATATTGAAAGGAATCGAAGACTTACATAGGTTAATTAGGGGTTTGTTGAAAAGAGGGGTTAATTAGGTTAACTAGGGTTCTTGAATAAAAAGGAAACCAGCCGGAGGTTTTCTGATTTTGGGGGTCGTATGTTTATGTTTTGAAGAGGGAAGGGGGGTAGTATGTTTTTTGATTTGGGGGGGGGGGGGGTAGTATGTTTTTTTATTTTTATGTTTTTAGTTTAAGGGAGAAAAGAGGGAAGCGGGATCTGAAATTTAGCTAAGGGGGGGAATTTTGCAAAAGGGGAAAAGAAAAACGGGGAAGCGCGGGTTTATTTTTTTTAAAAATGGGGGTTTAGACATCGTTTATTCTAGGAAGCGATGTGTAGTTTACTATTAGACATCAGTTTTCTAATTTCCGATGTAAGAGATACTTTTAACATCAGTGGCTTTTCTGACCGATGTCTAATGTGTGATGTCTAATCTAGTTTTTCTAGTAGTGATAAGAAATCTAGGAAAAAGAACATTTATTATGCTAGATTTCTAATGATGTTGGCCAACCATGTTAGTCCAACACCATTAGTTATCTCTAACCCAAATTCCAGGTTTGATTGTTTTGTCCAAGAGAAGAGGGTGCTAACAGACATCCTGAGGCTCAATCACAATGGTGATGTCCCAATGGTGTATCTGCCAGTTATTGAGGTAACACTTTCTCAACTTGCTAATTTGAATGTTACTTCAGTTTCTGCTTCTGTTACTACTGTTGTTGCAATGGAGTCTATAGCTGTGACCCAACAGGCTCCTGCCCCTGCAACTAGACCTAAATCCACAAAGTCTAAATCTACCAAGCCAACCTCAGGTGCTTCTCAAAAGGCATCTGTTGTAAAATCCACTACACAACCTAAGGGGAGTGATTATGGTGTGGTGAGTGGTGAGGGAAGGGGTGAAAATCAAAGAAACCCTAAGGATAAGGTGGGAGAGGTGAGTGTTGCCCAGACTAGCCCCATTGTGTCTTCCCAACAAGGCATAATGAGTAATATGGATATTAGCTCAAGTCTAATTGCATCCTCTCAAAAGGATGTAGTTATTGAAACAAACTCTCCTCCAAGAGCACACATCAAAAGGGTAATGGACACATCTAGCCCCCAAACAGCTATTTCCCAATACCAAAGAAGGGTAAGACAAAAATCCCAGGTCACACAGGGTGCACACACACTGGAAGCAACAAATCTAGTTTCTCAAATTCAGTTTGATGTAGCCCCAATTTTTACTCTGGGGTTACAGTCCCACTCCCTCAATATTAATATTGAGACACCTCCACAAAATTCTCCTACACAGTCATTAGATGTGGATATGATCCATTCATCTATTCCTGATTCTCCAACTCTATTCTTGGAGAAGCCCCACTCTGAAATTGGTGGTCATCACCTGTTAAGTGATTTGTTGGGCCAACAATCATCTTTTTCCGAAGCTACAAGAGGATCTGTGGAACCATCTCTAAAGTCAATCACCACAGATTCTACTGTAATTTCATTTTCTCAAACTCCTTTTTTGACTTCATCAACGAAACAGTCTCTTTCGTTGACAAGTGTTTCTCCATCAACGGAACCCATTCCGTTGACAGTTCAAACTACCATTCCGTTGATAGCTCATTCTGCACCTATTCTTGAAAATCAAGTTGTTCACACAACTAGTGCAGATGATCTAGTGGTAGTTGAAACACTTTTAGGATTGAAAGGGAGTGAATCTGAGAGGCTGGCTTGCAGCCAGACAAAAGGAGAGGATGAGAGTGAGAGGCTGGCTATTTCTTCCAGCCAGGCAAAAGGAGAGATTGAGAGTTCCACCTTAGTAGGTGAAGGTGAGGGTGTGAGAGGTGTGAGCCATGGGGAGCCCATGATGCAAGAAAAGAGTGGAGAGAGAGAAGGGACTACAGATACTCTAAGGAAGGAACCAGCCATTGCAAGTGAGTTAATGGAGGTTAATGAGGGAGAAAGAGAATTGACTTTCCAAGAGCATTATCAACAGACTCTGGATAGCATTTCTTTGGATCCTGAAACCTTTACTCATCCTGTGCCAGCCTATCAAATCATGGCTCAACAGGGCAATGTGGAGGCATAAAGGTCACTCAATCTTATTCATACAACTGCATCCATGCTGAGGGCTAAGGATGCACTTGGCAATTTGTCTCCAGGAGCTGGTGGAAGTTTTGAATATGATGGTTCTTCAAGTGATGATGATAGTCTTGATGCTGTTCTACAGGTGGCTACTACTACACAGACTGGGACTTCTGTGGTGCCTCCTAAGCCAAGATGGCTTTCTCAAGACTTGCTTGGACATCAGGATTTAGATGCTGCCATCACAAGGCAGTATAATGAAGCATATTTGGCTCATGAGTCTGCACCTGACACTGACATGAAATTCTACAAGGCACTCATGGATTCTCTAGAAATTCTGAGACTCTAGATGCTTCAGACAAGGATTGAAGCCAGGGAAATCAAGGACTCAATTGACAATCTAAAGGATTCCACTACAAGGAGGCTTGATGAAAAACTCCCACTTCTCACTTTTGCCAAGATGACCACTTTCTTCAACAAGGATAATGAGGTGGCAACTACTTTGAAAACTCTTACTTCTAGGGTGGACAAAGTGGAAGCCACATTAGCTCATATGCAGCAGGCACATGAGAAGCAGACACAACTACTAACACAGCTAGTGGCAGCTCAGGGTCTCCCTCTCATCTCTCTTGATGATAACAAAAAGGGGGAGAAATCACAGGGGCTAAATATTCAAGTCACTAAAGTCATGGTCCCAACCATCTCTTTACCAAAGGAGCAACTAGCTATGGGGGAGTATACAAAGGAGAAATTAGATGGAGTTGACCTAATTCAACAAGCATCTATGAGACTACAACTTGCAGCACATATTAAAGAACAATGGTCTAGCATAGATGCAAGGGTTAAGAAGATAGCTGAAACTGCAAGAAACAAACATCCATCAACGGATCAAGCTACTTCTACATCAACGGATGCGCCCATCCCATCATCAACGAATGCCATGGTATTAGTGTCAACGGAATTGGAGCCACAGACTAAATCCACATATGATCTAAAGCCTCTTCTACATGGAGTGATTACTGGTCCAAGAAAAGAAAAGGGACAAACTTCATGTATTAGAGATGTGGACCCAACTACTCTTCAAAGATGCTTATCTCCAAAATCCCCAACTAAACCAAAGGGCAAGAATATTGCTAGGACATTCTATCCTCCTCCACTTCCAGATGAGCTCAAGATGTTGAGTGAACTTATTATAAAATGCAAGGAAAGCAATGTGCCTGAGATCAGGAATCAAAGAGCAATAGTCTACAGGAATGGACAAGAAATCTGTGGTTGGGCTGGTCACCCAAATTATGCTGAAGCTAGAGCTGAGGAATCAGCTAGGGCAGATATGCAAGCTCTTACAGTTGCCCAAGCTCTAGATGAAGAGGAAAGAAAGCAAGAAGAAAGAGCTAGAGCTGAAGCTGTGCAAGTAAAAAGAAAAGGTATAAGGCAACCCAAAACAAGAGCTAAAAGAAACTTGGCTTTTGATAAGGATGATTCTCAAGACATTGTCACAGATGCACCTGTAACATCAATGCCTTCAACCTTTTCTGATCAAGACTGTGGAACAAAATTAGCTTGTGATCCTGAACATCCAGTTAATTTTCATGATCAACCAATTGAGCCAAAGGAGGAGCCAATTGAGTTTGATGAAGCTAATTTCCCTAAATTTCTGGTTGAGATGGAATCAAGGAAGAAATCAAAGCAGAGGGCTTCTAAGGCTAAACCAATTCTAGTGAGAAGGCCACAGACTGAAAAACCACCTCAAAACCCAGAAGACTTTATCTACATTGCAGATATAAGGGAGGAGTCTGACTTAAACCTACATCTTGATGACTTGGTGGAAGTGAGAGGAATAGGAGCCACTCATAAATTACCAGAGAGATTAGTGTTTGTCTACAAGGGTGGAAGGGAACAGATTTGGCCTCTTCACAGAATTCTAGGAGAAGATTATCAGACCTTTCTAGTGGTGTTCAAGTGCTTAAAGAAAGATTTTGGGTTCACCAAAACTGCTAAGTCTGAGGTTGTCTCCAAGATATGTCAAGTAAAAGCTAGCTGGAACAAGCCTAATGCACTTCCCAGAACTTTAAAGGTCCCTCAAACAGGAAAGAAAATTCATCTCCAACCCTATTGGATGATGGAATTCAGAGACAAGGACAACTGTAGGAGATTCTTCAGAATAGAGGACCAATTGGAAAAGGCATCTAATGAAACTCTTAGATTTATGCAATCCAAGTTGGGTGATCAAGATGAAGAGGAGAAGATTTTCTACAGGAGGCTCCAAGCTCAAATTGAGGAGAACAATACCAAGAAGGGGAAGAAAACAAGGCCACAGAGACAAAGATGGTAAATCTGCTCAGGCTAGAGGAGAAACTCTGTGCACTTGTGTTGTAAGATTTTCTACTTTGTTTTCAATAAATTTTAAAGTATCATGAAGCTCAATGCAATTTCTACTTTAGTAATTTGTAATTTGTTTAAGTGTTTTTGTTATCATCAAGGCTCTTGATTTATGGCTGTTATTCTATCAGTCATAAATTGAGGGAGATTGTTAGGAATATGTTGTTCTTGATGATAATTATAAAACACTTAGTAGATTTTGTGTTAAGTCAATATTGTAACTGTCAACGGAATGGTATGCTTTGCAGCATCCGTTGACAGGTAGCTCATCAACGGAATGAGTCTCATCAACTAAATGAGTAATGTAGCAATTGCACTGTACAATACTTCAACTGGTTGATATGCATTTGTTGTAGGTATTAGATAGGTTTTCCAAGTCATGTTGACTAAGTACTAGATAGGCAAAATAGGTTGGTTAATTGTAAATATTCTATGCCTTGTAATTTTGCCTAAGTGAAGACATGTCAACAGAATGAAGATTACACTATCAACGGAATGAAGAATGTACCATCAACGGAATGAAGAATAAAGCTATCAACGAAACACATCTCACTGCTATCAACGAATCATTATCACTTTTTTGAATAGTTAACAAAGTGATAGTGACAGTTTTCTGACAGATCAAAAGGTGATGTAGAAGTGTACTTTGCATTGGGAGCCATTAAAATGGACACTGGGAATGAGGAAACATTCCAATTTCCAATTAGGTTCTTGAGTGTGATCATAATAAGCATGAAGACAAAAGATAAGATCTCCAAGGACCATTGGACAAAAGGAATGAAAAGCAAGCTACTGGCGATTACCCTTTGTACATTTTAGAGTAGCCAAAAATAGCATTGTAAACTTGGGATATATAACCAAGTGTAGCAGTCCATTTTACTGTAAGTGAGTGAGATAGAATAACTTTGTATTAGCTTCTTTCAAGAGCACTCTCACTCTACATTAGAAACTGAGCAGCTGTGCTACTTTTGTAACACAGATTATTCCCGCAATAAAAACATCTCAGTTGGATCCTCAAAACATCCAACTGAAATTTTATATTTGCTTGTGTTTTTATTTTCTGTGTTAATTTATTTTAAAGTTGTTTTAAGTTTGAAAATATCTAGAATTGTATTCAACCCCCCCCCCCCCTTCTACAATTCTGTTAGGTCATTTGGGATTAACATTCTCACCACACAAAATCAGTTTTGAGCTTATATTAAATAAGGCAGAATTATATTCAGCAACAGATTTAAAATCTTGTAACCTTTTATTAATCCACTCATAACGGGCATGTGGAAAATGGACAAGTTTTTGGTGATCAAATCTATCTTTGAGATTGGTCCAAAGAGTGAGGGGGTTTTTTTACGGTTAGATATTCAGATTTTAAATTTTCATTAATATGGTGTTTGAGAAAAATAATAGCTCTGGAATTTTGTTCAATAATTGGAGTTTTTCCAGATTTGATGGTATCTTTTAAGCCATTAGCACTAAGGTGTAATTCCGCATCGAGCACCCAAGATAAATAGTTATCCCCGGACACATTCAATGCAATAAAATCTAATTTTGAAAGATTCGCCATTCTGAATATAAAATAAATATTTAAAACATGATATAACTGAAGGGTTTCGAGCACATAAATGCAACGAAAAAACGTAAAAATAAACCAAAATTCAAAACCCCTCCGCAGGATCCATGCAAAAATAAAAATTTAATTCAGAGATTAAGAACAAATACCTTAAGAAGCTTTAACAGTTCATTAATGGAGATCCAAAGATTTTTCAATCACCACGTATCCCGCTCTCGCGATCTACGTTCTACGTTATTCACACGAACGCTTTTCTTGAAGGATTGATATGTACTAGCACCTGAAAACTCCTTCTTTCGCTCTCTCTTTACATGCTCTCATAAACGACTAGGATTTTTCTTATAAAAACGTTTTTTCACACATAAAATCAGCCTCTAAGAGAGTTTATATAGAGAAGAATAATCTTTATTAATTATAATCCAATTATAATTAATACTAATCCGAAATTTCAATTTATTATTTAATTAAGTCTCACTTAATTAATTAATAACTTATTTTGGAATTAGTTTAAGTAATTCCCTTTTATAATTAATTAATTAATTAAGTCATACTTAATTAATATTATAAATAGAATGAATTACTTATTTAATTTAAATTCATAATTTAAATTATTTCTCCTTCAAGCATTTTTTGTGTGTGACCTTGTAGGTTATTATTATATTGGCAACAATTTTAATAACTAATTAAAATGGTAAACAATGAGCGGCATCTAGTAATACGTCATTGCTACCCAAGTAGTAATAATTAAATCGGTGATTCGATTAAGAATTTCGTGAATAATGTTCCATGTAATATAATCCCTTTAACCTTAATATTATAGATTAAACTCGAGGCATGTAGTGTGTCATCATCTTCATAATTTAATCTTAATTTTCTTGATCGATGAGTAGACTAATAAATCAAATCAACAGTTGAGCACAGCCGTGCATTTCACAGTCTCACTCAAACAAGAGGCCAATAATATCGCTCCCAAAATTAGGAAGGTTAAATCCTATCTAGATCATTCATATTTATCATACGATTCATAATATATCAAATGCTCACTTTTATCATCACCCAGTCAAAGGTAACTTTTAATGTAATCAAAGTATATTAATTCTCGTATAGAAATATAATGATTTCAGGTCTAAGGATCATTACACCATTATCACAGTGAGAATTACTTAGGATACTATTAACATGTGTAATCTCATGGTGGGTCAATCCAGTGTTATGTACTCTTACATGCACCTATGTTTTGACTTTAGTATCACCATACCTATGACCAATGAAATGCGGTCATCAGTCAAAAAACATACTAGTTTTTGTGCATTATTATTGTCCTTAAATAATAACACTCGATTAAGGATATTTAGGAATAAAGATAATATTCATATAATCTCATTTTTAAGTCACATACTTAAAGATATCGAATATGTATCATGATTTCAAGGACATTTATTATGCTAACATTTATAACGCAGTAAATAAAGACATAATAAAATAATAATAATAATAATAATAATAATAATAATCAATAAAACATAATTTATAATAATAAAATGTTTTCTTTAAAACATTAAAGTATTGTCTCTAGAGCACTAATACTAACAATCTCTCACTTGCACTAGAGCCAATATCCCATGTATCCAATACATTTGGAACTAGTGTGACTTACATGCTTCTGCTGCGACAAAGCCTTAGTCACTGGTTCTGCAATATTATAAATAGTATGCACTTTACATATGAGTATATCTCCTTGATCATTAATCTCATTAATAAGGTGACATCTCCTTAGTAAATTCCCAAAACATCCTCTTTGTCTACTTCGCTAGTATCAATATACTAAGCCTTGATTCTAGAATCATTTACGGTTCTTGCAGTGAACTATTTTAGCTTACAACACATCTATTTAGACAAAACACAAATCCAAACTAAGACACAAAACCGTCATGTCTGTCTAGAAACTAGCATCCGTGTAACATTTTACATCTAGCTTCCCATCTCCTCCATATACCAAAAATGAGTCTTTAGTCCTCTTCAGGCACTTAAGAATATTCTTGATTCCAATCCAGTGACCATCACTTGGATTAGACTGGTACTTGCTCATCATGCTTAAAGCATATGAGACATCAGGATGAGTACATATTACCACATACATTATGAAACCAATTTCCGAAGCATATAGAACCATACTAATGTGGTCCATATCATCCAATGATTTCAGATCATTTATTTTGAGATCACTATCTCATGAGACATGAGAACATTTCCCTTTTAGCCTATTTGCATCCCTAATTTCCCTTCGTGATCTATCTCTATAGATCCTGATCCCTAAGATATAGGACACAACTCCTAAGTCTTTCATCAAGAAACTATTTCTCTACCAAGTCTTAACAGTCGGTTGAGAAAGAATGTCATTCCTTATTTGTAATATATCATCTACATATGATACTAAGAATGCCACATGGTTCCCACTAACCTTCTTGTAAACAAACGGTTCATCTTCATTTTGAATAGAGCCAAACTATTTGACCGTTTCCTCAAAACGTATATTCCATCTCCTTGAGGCTTACTTTTATCCATAAATGGATCGACGTAACTTATAAACCATTCTAGAAAAAATTGGATCTACAAAATCTTCAGGTTGTGTCATGTACACATCCTCTTCAACACTCCCATTTAAGAAAGTAGTCTTGACTAGGGCTGAGCAAAACCGAACCAGAACCGAAAAACCGAACCGAATAGTATAATTTCGGTTCGGTTCTAATTTTCTGAAAATTCGGTCTTTTCGGTCCGGACCGAATAGACCGAAATAAATATCGGTTCGGTTCGGTTCTTTCAAAAAAAATTTGGTCCGAACCGAATAGACCGAATTTTTTTTATTTTTTTTTATATAATTTTTATAGATATAATATATTAATTTTATATGTATGTATATATTCAAAAATTTGCATGGCTTATTTTTGGTTTGAGATTTGAAGTTTGAACTATTATATTTACATTTCATACTTGTATTTCATTAGCTAATATTTTTATTTTTAGCAAGATCATATTTTTGGCTTTTTTTGAAATAAAAAATTTTTATTTAAAAAACTTTTGGTTCTTTTATGAAAGAACCGAACCGAATAGCATTATTTCGGTTCGGTTCCGGTCCAAAATACAATTTCGGTTCGGTTCGGTCCGAAAAAAAATGATAATTCGGTTCTCGGTTTATTCGGTCCGGTTCTGGACCGAACCGACCGAATGCTCAGCCCTAGTCTTGACATCCATTAGCCAGATTTCGTATTCATAGTAAGCAAGCAAAATTATGATGGACTTGACCATTTCCACTGGTGAGAAAGTTTCATCATAGTTAATACCATGAATTTACTTGAAACCTTTTGCCATAAGTCGTGCCTTATAGGTCTGTACATTACTATCCATGTCAGTTTTCTTCTTGAAAATGCATTTGCACCTTATAGGTTTTACCCCTTTAGGTGGATCAACCAAATTCCATACTTGGTTTTTCGTACATGGAATCCATCTTAGATTTCATTGCCTCTTGCCAACTTTTAGATCTTGGAATGTTCATAGCGTCTTAGTAGGTAAGAGGCTCATTATCATTATTCATAAGCATTACATCACCATCCCGAGTCAAGAGAAATTCATAATATCTCTCAGACTCATGGTGAATCCTACTAGACCTACGAACAACCTATGTTTCTTGAGCAGTGTTGTCATTAACATTTTCTTGTACATTCTGCTCTTGTTCCAACTTCGGTTCAATGTTATCTCGTGGTTCTCGATCCTCATAGAGATATATTGTCCTCCCACTATTTCTTTTAGAAAGCAATTCTCTCTCAAGAAATACAGCAGTCCGAGCAACAAACACTTTGTTCTATGGAGGATTAAAGAAGTTATACCCCTTTTGTTTTAATTTGGTATCCCACAAAATTACATTTATCTAATTTTGGTCCTAGCTTGTCAGAGGTTAAATATTTCACAAACTCTTTGCATCCCCTAATTTTCATAAATGACATGCTATGACTTTTCTCAGTCCATATCTCATATGGGGTCTTTTGAACCGATTCAGTAGGAACACGGTTAAGTGCATATACAGTCGTCTCTAGGGTATAACCCCAGAAACTTATTGGAAGATCCACTTGACTCATCATCCATCACACTATGTCCAACGTAATGTGATTTCAGTTCTTAGAAACTCCTTTATTTGAACCTTTTTACTTCAGCTTAATATTCTCTAAACTTTTCAAACAATTCGGATTTATTCATCAAAAGATATCCATTTTCGTATCTACTGAAATCATCAATAACCACTATGAAGTAGTAAAACCTACCTTCTACCATCCTACGTATGTGACCACATAAATCACCATATTATATAAGTCCTAATCTTTCGATGACCCTTTTACCATTTCTGGTTAAAGGGGCTTTTGTCATTTTACCCAATAAACAAAGATTCGCATTCTTCGTATGATTCATAATCAAACTTATCCAATCATCCATCATTATGTAAATTGGAAATGTGTTTCTTATTGATATGGCCTAAATGACAGTGCCAAAGATAATGTTTGATTTGAGTCATTTTAGAACTTATAAAATGTTAACTAATTGTGCAACATTATTAACCTTTTCATTGAAATGTAATAAACAACAATTGTTATATATCCAATTAAAATGAAAAACCTTTTTTGTCCATACAAGAAACCAATATAATGTCTCTGCTCTTAGAGGCACGTAGTTACAATTATCAAGTTCTAAATTTAGCCTTATAGGCAAAATTAAGTAACGAGTTACTTCAACTAGAGCAACAACTTTTACTCCAATTCTAACCCAAAACCTGAAGCTTGAACCTCACTGGTCTTCTTCTTAGATCTTCCAAATAAGCATGACAGTTTAACTTCCAGTATTTCGGTTTTCCACAGAAGCGACAATCGTCTTCTTTAACATCAACTCCTTTAGGCAGCAAAGCCTCTTTGAGACTGGACTTTGATTTGGCTACAGAATTAGATCAAATCTTCTTCTTTCCTTTCCATTTTCCTTTTCCATTCATATTCCTACATTCACCATCATTATAGGAGTAGTCTATGCATTTATCATGTTGTTTACCGTAGTTCTCAACGTGATTCACAACTTAGTAGGTGTAATGTCTATCTCATTTATTTCGATGTTCATAACTAATTGAGAATAATTATTATTCAAATATTGCATGATCAAATCAATCCGAGTCTCTAGACCAATCTTGAAACCCAAAAAAATCAAGGTACTCATTATACCCTATCATCTTTAGAACATGTGGTCCAACCGAATCTCAATTTCCCTACTTGTACGTGTATAGTGCCTTGCTATTGTCAAATCTCTTTTGACGAGTCTTTTCCTCAAACATCTTTTGAAGGTGCTCAATTATCTCATAAGCATTCATATGCTCATATTGTTTCTTAAGCTCAACACTCATAGTTGCAAGCATGAGACATGAAACATCATCAGTCGAATCATCAATTTGCTTCCAACAAGCTTTATGTTCGGCACATGTTACATTCTCAGCTAAAAAGTAAGGGAAGAATTTGACTAACATCGTGGTGCCTGAGGACGATCCTCAAGCTCCTATGTCAGTCGAGGAAATTTGTTCCTGTCAGCTTGTCATTCTCAAGGACTGATGGAATAGAGAAGTTGTTTGTGTTATTTGTCATTTGATAGCTATAATATTAAAGTGCATAAAATTAATCTAGGTTGCATATTTATTAATTATTATGTTTAAGTGATTATAGTATATCATTATATACCTCCCACTATTTTTATTAAATAAATACCCCTAACTATTAATTCAGATAGTATTTCTCTTAAATCTTTCTAGTGAGCCAAGATCCATATTTCGTCATGCATTAGGCCAACTTTGGATTTTCTCCTAAAACATGATTATTTAGGTAGACAACATTTGTCAATTATATCATATATAACTCTTAAATAGTTTGGTGGAACAACGTTTGTACACATTTATCCAATAAATCTCACCAAACCTTATGCCTCTAAGTCCACAATCTTATTGTGATGATTTAGTTACGTTAGACCCAATTATCCAATAATTGAGTATCACATTTACTCCATCGCGTCTTACCACGATAGATGGGAGTACCCCGCTTTGGCGAGCCCACTCCTTATCGATTTAGGTCTTGACGAGTGTTTTTCATTGAAAGGCATCCGATTAACTTAATATTAATTTAGGAATTTGTTAATCTTATTTAAAATGACCATGATCACATCATCAAGAGATTCCCAATTTTTCCTTGAATTAGATATTTCAAATCAAAATTCATCAATGGTTTGATTTTCAGGCCGTTGGAAAAGTCACAAGCGGTCTCATTTAAAACTCGACTTTCTTACAACCATTGCTTGTATTTTTGTCAAAATCGCCCCATATCAGAAAATTGAAAATTCATACTTAATTCCATTTTTCATAAACACAAGAATCTCATGTTCGTTTTGATCAATTTTAAAATCTTGAATCGTTACAGATTTTATCTTGTTTAAGCAGACATGACATGGGTATTGTATCTAATACATACATACATGATTAATCTAATTAAAACATGCATCATTATCTACGCATACATATCATCACATGCAATCATAATATATGTAAAGTGTGTAAATAAACGTGTTTGGTTATGGCCCAACCTAAGTGATCTTTCCAAGATAATGGAAAAATCAAGGTCAATCTACGGTGGTATCAAAATACAATACAATGTTACAAGTCTTCAAGCTTTAACTTGCCTCCTTTTAATGTTTCCTTGGTTCTCTATCTTCGATGTCTTCATATACATTACATAAATAAAACAACATATCCTACTGAACTTACAAGTACAACTCGAGTTACATTCGAGATTTAAACATTACAAGGAATAACGACATGCATGTCGTATTTAGAAACCAAACCATAAAAACAAAACCACTATCATATGGGTCTTTAAGCCATAACCAATCACGATGCTCATATAACAATTAAGAACATCTCATATTGCATTAAGATATCATACCATATCATATTTCTTATGATCCAATCACATAAATCAAATAAAGTGTAAATCAGAAAATCAAAATCAGAATTTTGAAAACAATAAATCGCTGTTTACAGACAGTGAACGCCGTCAAACGCCTTACAGACGAACGAATGACAACGTCAGTTTTGTTCGGACACCCGTTTCCCTTTCCGAAAAGGTATTTTCGGCGAAAATCGAACACCGTATGCAAATTTCACCAAATCTACGCAACGTATTTAGAAATCGTATCGAATACCATTCTCATAATAAGAACAAACATATATCATGTATATATCAGTATACATACAGATTATATGATCATCATATGATCATCCCAATCATCATTAATGTACAATTTATTCATATAAATCAATACAATATTCATGTAATGATAAAAACAACACATCAATCATGACAGTCGCAAACATGCGTGTATATACATCAAAACTTTAAACATATAACCAAATTAAAACTTTTTCGCAAGTAGCTCTGATGTCATTGAAGGGTTTTCAGCACATAAACGCAATGAAAAACCGTGAAAATAAACAAAAATTCGAAACCCCTCCGCAGGATCCATGCGAAAACAAAAGATTTAATTCGGAGATTAAGAACAAAGCGTTTGTGTGCATGGACAGTTCATTAATCGAGGATTAATGGAGATCCAAACCGTTAAATCACCACGTATCCCGCTCTTGCGATTTACGATTTACGTTATCCACACGAACGCTTTTCTTGAAGGATTGATGTGTACTAGCACCCGAAGACTACTTCTTTCTATCTCTCTTTTCATGCTCTTATAAACGGCTAGGGTTTTTCTTATAAAAATGTTTTTCCACACATAAAATCAGCCTCTAAGAGATTTCATAGAGAGAAGAATAATCTTTATTAATTATAATCCAATATAATTAATACTAATCCAAAATTTCAATTTATTATTTAATTAAGTCTCACTTAATTAATTAATAACTTATTTCAGAATTAGTTTAAGTAATTCCTTTTTCTAATTAATTAATTAATTAAGTCATACTTAATTAATATTATAAATAGAATGGATTACTTATTTAATTTAAATTCATAATTTAAATTATTTCTCCTTCAAGCATTTTTTGTGTGTGACCCTGTAGGTTACTATTACGTTGGCAACAATTTTAATAACTAATTAAAATTGTAAACAATGAGCGGTATCTAGTAACACATCATTGCTACCCAAGTAATAATAATTAAATCGGTGATTCGATTAAGGCTTTCGTGAATAATGTTTCATGTAATATAATCCCTTTAACCTTAATATTATAGATTAAACTCGAGGCATGTAGCGTGTCATCCTCTTCATAATTTCATCTTAATTTTCTTGATCGATGAGTAGAGCAATAAATCAAATCAACATTTGAGCACAACCGTGCATTTCATAGTCTCACTCAAACAAGAGGCCAATAATATCACTACTAAAATTAGGAGGGTTAAATCACATCTAGATCATTCATATTTATCATACGATTCATAATATACCCAATGTCCACTTTTATCATCACCCGGTCAAAGGTAACTTTTAATGTAATCAAAGTATATTAATTATCGTATAGAAATATAATGATTTTTGGTCTAAAGATCATTACACCATTATAATTGTGAGAATTACTTATGATCCTATTAACATATGTAATCTCACGTTGGGTCAATCCAGTGTCATGTACTCTTACATGCACCTATGTTTTGACTTTAATATCACCATACCTATGACCAATGAGATGTGGTCATCAGTCAACAAACATACTACTCTCTTGCATTATTATTGTCCTTAAATAATAACACTCGACTAGAGATATTTATGATTAAAGATACTATTCATATAATCTCATTTTTAAGTCACGTACTTAAAGATATCGAATACGTATCATAATTCCAAGAACATTTATTATGCTAACATTTATAACATAGTAAATAAATACATAATAAAATAATAATAATAATCAATAAAACATAATTTATAATAATAAAATGTTTTCTTTAAAACATAAAAGTATTGTCTCTAGAGCACTAATACTAACTGTTATGCCACATTTTGGCATAGTTCAAATTTCTCCGTTTAATAATTATTAATTCAGATTAATAATTAATTACTTGAACACTAAGTAATATCCTCTCCCTGAAACGAGGAAATAATCAATATCAATCAATCAATAACGGAAAATATCTTCAAACGATATATTTCAAATCAAGAAGATACCACAACATCAAGATAATGCATGATAAAATCTGTAATTGCCCACATTAACGAAATTTATCCTTAAAGTCCCTCAGGGATAAACATAATTACACAGAACTACGTGGGCTTGATCCAATATAAATTGGTACGCATGCATCTTGGCAAAAGGGGATCCGATATCTGAGAAAAATCGAGACACCTCCCAAGTCCAGCCCCAAACATCCAAAAATCTAAAATCCCCCTATTTTCATAAGTCGTTATTCCAGCAACCTTCGATTTGGGTTGTTACGAAATTCCTTCAACAACAATTGGCGCTGGAAGTAGTGTTCGCACAAAAATCACGCAAGCGTACGCGGTCACAAGTAATATAAGAATAAGTAAAGTTTGTTCCCACAGAGACAGCTTTGCTTACTATAGTTATGCACTCATGCAACAATGTATGGCTATTGTTCAATGCTAAGACAAGTATCAAAGTTGTGTTTTGATTAACTAAATTAACTAATCAACTTAACAAGATTATAATTAACTAAAGAGATTGCTGTTGAATTACTTATGAGAATAAAACATGGGATCCTAACTTCATTAAATACTTCATCTAGAATCTTTTGTCTTTAATCAATGCATGTGACAGTTGTGACAACTAATCGGATAACACGAAATCAGTACACGCTACCTTTCAGTATACGTATACCAAACCACTCAAACATCCACAAAAGAGATAGAAGTTGAGCAGACACCAATTATGCTTAGACCCTATATGTCTATAAGATTTGAAAACATAATGGTTTAATGAGCAAGTTATCCATTCAGATTACATAGGGCACGTAAGATGGTTAAAATCACCTACGAATCATGCATGTCAAACATACATAAACCTATGCTAGCATGGCAAGTTCTAAATCTCTATATCCACTTTCGCAATCAATAGAGATTAACAAACAACTTAGATGTTAGCTACGCATCCAAGAAGAATAAGCACAACCAAACTAGGATATCAATTAGCCATCACACACACATCTTTAAAACAATTAACTTGTAAAATCCATAGATAAATCCGTTAGAATCCCACGACAACGATTAGTTTATAGTCGAACCGTTCGTCACCGCGGGATCTGATGAAAACATGATAATAAATATGTCTGGAATACTGGATAAAAGTACTAGGGTTTATGAAGAAACAAACGAGAATCCAAAGTATCGCCTAATTAGAAGAATACAAAAATAAGATGAAAAGTAGATCTTCGTAATCAGCCGTCTTCTGGTTCTCCTCACCGGTGGATGGATAAGTATGAATGAATGTCAATGTATATCTCTGAAATCGTCCACCAATTGCTTATATAGGCCTTTCTGTTGACTATTCTTCTGCTGGTTTCCTTTTCAGAGTTAAAATTGCCTTTTCCAGCATTCCACCAAGCGCGGGCGCGCTCCTACAGGCGCGGGCGCGCTTCACATGATTCCACTAGGGCGCGGGCACGCTCCTACAGACGCGGGCACGCCTGATCTCTGACAAAAATCCTTCACTTCTTGTTTCTTGACTTTCCTCGCGCTCTCATGACTCGTAACTCCTAAGCTTTCACAAGGATGCTCAATCACCACCGTATAACAAACTTAGCTCCACAACTCTGCTAATGAAGCAACTCTGCACGATCTAACACAAAACACATTAAAAACACCACGTACTTGAGTACAAACAATCAATTTAAGCCGATTTAGAGCGTTCCAAGTAGATATGAAATCCACTTATCACACCCCCAAACTTAAACTGATGCTTGTCCTCAAGCATAAACAGACTATATATATATATATAATGCAATGCATGAATGCAACTAATATGCTAATGCAAATGATCCCCTCAGACTAACCACAACCAATCAACAAGCCAACATCTCTAGGAATGCAATCTTTCAAACAGAGTTCGAACAAATTCCCGTATACTAACCATACAAACACAGAAACGTGCGTGTGTGCAATGCTCATCAATATACTCCCAAACTAAATCAAGATCATATCCTATTCTTCACCAAAACAACCACAATCTTAAAAACAGAATGAACTCTAGACACAAGAAACCACTAAAAGACACCTCATAATCCACTTGAGTTAGACAGGAATTCATGCTTTATTAAGACACAACACAACACTCATGCTTATTTGACCGTGCAATGGCTGAGACCCCAAAAGGCTTATACAATAATACCCATGTAGCGAGCGTTAGGTTAGTGGATCCCAGACCGGAAAAGTCTTAGGTCACTAGACACAAAGTACCCTAGAACTTAATTGCTCGAGTATTAAAGAGCTCAACCTGATCAATTCTGCATAAACACAGCTCTTCTTTTTTTCTTTTTTTTGGGAATGAGTGCGCTTTGCTTTTTCTCATCCCTCCCTAGACTACTCATTTTTTACAATGAGCGGCTACTAGCCATTTGACACCTAGCCTTTATTAATAACTAGCATGAAATCCCTGTTTTCCCCCAAACTTAGACTTAAGTGCTTCTTCGTTTTCAAGAGAATAGAAAAATATTCTAAATGTAAGCAAGTGATTAAATTCTAACATCCAAACAAACATGGTCTGATCAAATCCAAAAGCAACCAATGAGACTTATGAAATTAATTTGTTTCTGGCATGCAAGTCAATTCATAGGAACTTAAATCAACCCTCTATTCATCATAACCACACTCCAATCAACATCGACTCACCAACGGAAATAGTCAAGTCCTACGGGATCATGAAATATGCTATGCAAATGCAACTAAATGGACTCACATGATAAATATAAACACCAATGCAAACAGAATGCTCTAAATGACATAAACATGCAAAGATATGAATGAATTAACTACAAATGCAATATGAATCCTATATGAACACACACTAACATTCCTTAATTATCACCCCCAAACTTACAATATTCAATGTCCTCATTGAAGGTAATAACAAGGAAAGTGCAGAGAATACCTAATCATCAGCAGTACCACCCTCCTCGGGTGGTGTATCCTAGATGGACGTCCCCTCCGTGTTGCAGGCTCTCGAGGTGGAGCCTCTCCTTCCTCAGCATCAAAATCAGTATAGCCCAAACCAAAGTAGTCTGGGGCACCACCTTCCCAATCCTCCATCCTAGAAATCGTCGAATGATCAATAGGAGCACTAGGTAACTGAACCTGCTCCTCCTCAGACCAATGAACACCGACAGCTGAACATAGCTTGATAACAATGGAGGCATGAGGAATCGCCCCCGTTGTACCACCTCTCAAGAACTTCACAATATTCTTATTAAGGAGTTCTCCAAGATCAATGTACTCCTCATTCAGAATTCCCCAAAGAACAATGGCCCTGTCCACCGTAACCTCATGCGAATATGAAGAAGGCAAAATATTAGCACATAAAAACATATTCCAAGCCCTCGCATACTTGTTCATCGCAGAAGCCGGGAAAATAATCGGCTCAGTGGTGCCAGCCTTATACTTCCAAGTAGTACCAGGAACACAAATCTCCCCAAGAATGTACTCGAGATCAAGATCATCCCGAGTCTTCAAAGACCAATCCTCTTCACCCCTCTTCTTCCTAGGCAAATTCAAAACCCGATGAATTGCCTTAGCAGTGTAATCCACAGTCAAGCCCCGAACCACGCTATACCCATTCTTGTCGGCTTTAGCATTAGCGTAGAACTCCCGCACAATACTCAACGGGACCGGCTCCGGTGCTTCACAAAAACTTTCCCAACCCCTCTTCGTAATCATACTGAACAGATGCCCATCAGTAGGTTGAGGCAAAAACCCTCTTTCTTTAGCCACGGCTTTAGAAAGCAACCGTGTGAATTCTGCTTGAGCCTCCGGAGAAGAAAATTTCTCACCCCCAACACCCATACTCGATTCCTCTTCAGATGAAGAGCGACGAGTGCTGCTACTACCCGCAAATCGACCTCTCTTTGGTGGTGCCATGGAATTGGGATGTAGAGATATGTATAGATGTGTATGTATATATTTAGGATTGAAGATGAAAAAAAGAGTGGGAGGCTAGGGTTTATAGAGATAGGGGATAGGAAGGGTAGGTTTAGGCTTAAATAGGAGAAAAAACACATAAAAACTGATTTTGGGGGATTTTTTTCTTCTTTTTTTTTCGGTTTTTTCCCTTCCTGGCCAGAGACCAGGCGCGGGCGCGCTAACCTATGGCGCGGGCGCGCTACCCTTTTTGTCCAGGAAAAAATATTCTGATTTTTTTTTCAAGCAAACTGAAAAATACTCACAACAATAACATGGGTTGCCTCCCATGAAGCGCTCGTTTTACGTCAATAGCTTGACGTGATACCGACTCCTTAATCAGCTAAAACAAGAACCGCGGTCTCCGCCTCGCGATTTACCCGTTCACCAAAATACGGTTTCAATCTCTGTCCATTGACCTTGAATGCTTCATCTAGTGACTTATCAAAAACTTCCACTGCACCATGTGGATATACTGTTTTGACCGTGAATGGCCCCGACCACCTTGACTTGAGTTTTCCAGGAAAGAGTTTGAGACGAGAGTTGAAAAGCAAAACTAGCTGGCCAGGTACAAATGACTTTTGCACCAGCTTTTTATCATGCCATCTCTTGACCTTCTTCTTGTATAACTTGTGATTTTCATAAACCTGTAGCCGAAACTCATCCAATTCGTTAATCTGAAGCATTCTTTTCTCACCAGCAGCTGATAAATCAAAGTTCAACTTCTTCAATGCCCAATATGCCTTGTGCTCTAGCTCGGCCGGCAAATGAGAAGCCTTACCATACACCAGATGAAACGGTGACGTACCCAACGGAGTCTTGTAAGCTGTCCTGTAAGCCCAAACAGCTTCATCTAACTTTAACGACCAATCCTTCCTCGAGGGATTTACCACTTTATCTAGAATACGCTTGATTTCCCTGTTAGAAACTTCTGCTTGACCATTCGTTTGAGGGTGATAAGCAGTAGCAACACGATGATTGATATTATACCTAGCCATTAAGGCTGTGAACTTGCGGTTGCAAAAATGTGTACCCTCATCACTGATAATTACCCTCGGAGTTCCAAAACGAGTGAAAATTTGCTTATGCAGAAAACTCAGCACCACTTTAGCATCATTGGTCGGTGAAGCCTTTACCTCTACCCATTTAGAAACGTAGTCCACAGCTAAAAGTATGTACTGATTATTGCAAGGCGAAACAAACGGTCCCATAAAATCGATTCCCCACACATCGAAAATCTCCACTTCAAGCAACATATTAAGAGGCATCTCATTCTTCCTAGAGATATTACCAACCCTTTGACATCGATCACATCTCAACACAAACTGGTGCGCATCTTTAAACAGAGTTGGCCAGTACAATCCTGCCTGAAGTACTCGAGTAGCTGTCTTCTCTCCACCATAATGGCCTCCATAAGTGGTGGAATGGTAATCTCGCAAGACACCCTCAGTTTCACTATAGGGAATGCATCTTCTTATCATCTGATCAGCTCCTTGCCTGAATAAGAATGGCTCGTCCCAATGGTACCACTTCACATCATGTAGAAACTTCTTCCTTTGAGCATAAGAGAATTCAACAAGGATGACATTACTCACAAGATAATTCACAATATCTACAAACCATGGTTCTTCATCTTGCACCACAAAAAGTTGCTCATCAGGAAAAGATTCATTGATAAGAGTTTTATCCCTTGAATCCGTACCGTGGTCTTCCAAACGTGACAAATGATCCGCCACCTGGTTTTCAGTACCCTTTCTGTCTTTAATCTCCAAATCAAATTCTTGGAGCAAAAGAACCCAACGAATCAACCGAGGCTTTGAATCTTTCTTCAAAATTAGATATCGAATGGCTGCATGATACCTTAGTCCCAAGAAAATATGACCTGAATTTCTTGAAACTGTACACAATTGCCAAAAGTTCCTTTTCTGTAGTAGTGTAGTTAAGCTGAGCATCGTTGAGGGTTTTGCTAGCATAGAAAATCACATGGAACACCTTTTTCTTTCTTTGCCCAAGAACAGCTCCCACCGCATAGTCACTAGCATCACACATCAACTCAAATGGTTCACTCCAATCAGGTGCAGTAATAATAGGTGCTGAAGTCAACTTCTTCTTCAACAGCTCGAAAGCAGCCAAGCAATATTCATCAAACTTGAAAGGAACATCCTTTTCCAACAAATTACATAAGGGTTTAGAGATTTTGGAGAAATCTTGAATGAATCGCCGATAGAAACCCGCATGACCAAGAAAGCTGCGAATTCCCTTAACTGAAATTGGTGGAGGAAGATTTTCAATCGTCTCCAGTTTGGCTTTATCCACTTCAAGCCCCTTGCTAGATACCTTATGCCCAAGAATGATTCCTTCTTGCACCATGAAGTGACATTTTTCCCAATTGAGCACCAGATTGGTCTTAACACATCTTTTCAACACCATGCCCAGATTCTGTAAACACGCATCATAAGAAGTTCCAAACACTGAGAAGTCATCCATGAACACTTCCACATTAATGCCAATCATATCTGAGAAAATGGCCATCATACACCTCTGAAAGGTGGCAGGTGCACCACAGAGTCCGAAAGAAACGCGACGGAACGCAAAAGTGCCAAAAGGACATGTGAAAGTAGTCTTCTCCTGATCTTCTGGAGCAATACAAATCTGGTTGTACCCTGAATAACCATCAAGTAGGCAATAGAATTCATTACCAGCCAACCTGACTAGCATCTGGTCAATGAACGGAAGAGGAAAGTGATCTTTTCTGGTGGCTTTATTCAGCTTTCGGTAGTCCATGCAAATTCTCCACCCTGTAACTGTACGAGTAGGGATAAGCTCATTCTTCTCATTGGCAACTACTGTCATGCCTCCTTTCTTAGGCACACATTGCACTGGACTAACCCATGAGCTGTCTGAAATAGGATAGATTATTCCTGCATCCAGCCACTTAAGAATTTCTTTCTTCACCACCTCTTTCATGATAGGATTCAACCGCCTCTGAGGATCCACAGTTGGTTTACTTCCTGGTTCAAGCGGAATTTTATGCATGCAATACGAAGGGCTGATCCCCTTGATATCCGCTATGGTCTAACCAATTGCTGACTTGAACTCTCTCAAAATTCGCAAAAGTTTTTCTTCTTCACTACCTGACAAGTTAGATGCAATAATCACAGGTAACATAGATGCATCACCTAAAAAAGCATACCTCAAGTGCTCCGGTAGTGGTTTGAGTTCAAGTGTAGGAGATTCTTCAATAGATGGTTTGAGACGCTCCTGAGAATCCTTCAGCTCAGCTATGCCAAGAGAATCAAATGGCATATCAGTCTTTATTTTCCACGGAGATGCATTCAAGAACCTCAATCGCTCTTCTCTTTCTTCATCTTCAGAATCAGAATCCCATGTCAGTACCTTCTCCAAAGTATCTGACTTTAGCAAGTGCTCAAACTCCGTGTAAACTGCAGACTCAACCAAATCCACCTTGAAGCACTCTTCCTCCTCTGTAGGAAATTTCATTGCATTGAAAACATTGAAGGTGACATTATGGTCATGCACCCTCATTGTGAGCTCTCCTTTCTGCACATCAATCAAAGTTCGTCCTGTACCCAAGAACGGTCTTCCCAAGATAATAGGAATCCTCTTATCCTTCTCGAAGTCCAAAATAACAAAATCCGCAGGGAAGATAAACTTATCCACCTTAACCAAAACATCCTCTACTATACCTCTAGGATATGTGACAGACCTATCAGCCAGCTGTAAGGACATAGTAGTAGGTTTAGGCTCCGGCAGCCCAAGTTGCATGAAGACAGACAACGGCATCAAATTAATACTAGCTCCCAAGTCACACAAACACTTGTTGAAAGATAGATTGCCGATGCTGCATGGTATGGAGAAACTCCCTGGATCCTTGAGTTTAGGAGGTAACTTCTACTGTAGGATAGCACTGCATTCTTCTGTCAAAGCGACGGTTTCCAACTCCTCGAGTTTCAACTTCCGAGATAGAATACCCTTCATGAACTTTGCGTAGCTCGGCATTTGTTCTAGAGCTTCGGAAAAAGGTATATTGATCTGCAACTTCTTAAAAACTTTGAGAAATTTAGCAAACTGCTTGTCCAACTTCTGCTTCTGAAGTCGTTTAGGGAATGGAGGAGGAGGATAGACCTCCTTGGTCTCTGTACTTTGCTTCGAAACAGATTTCTCATTAGAATGATCACGCTTTTCTGCTTCGTTTCCCCCCAAACTTGCTTTTTCCTCTTTTTCTTCAACTTCTGGCAGAGTGTCAGGCACGGGCGCGCTCCCTAGGGCGCGGGCGCGCTCAAGCTTCTGCTAGGAATGCAAATTTTTTTCATTTTCTGCCGTTTCTGAGTTCTGATCACTCGTAACCCTTCCGGATCGCAAGGTAACTGCTTTTACATGTTCCTTGACCTCTCTTTTGCCAGTATTAGCTTCTGTATCACTAGGGAGAGTTCCATGTGGTCTATTCAGCATGGCATTGGCAATCTGACCGATCTGATTCTCCAGAGTCTTGATGGAAACAGCTTGACTCTTGCACATTAGCCTCAATTCCTCCAATTCAGACTTTTCATTAGACGACTGACCAATGTTGCCTTGAGACGGTTGTTGAAAACCTGGTGGTTGATACGGTTGCCTTGGAGCATACTGTTGCTGAAAACCAGAAGAGTGGAATGGCTTAGCTCCAAATTGTTGACCTTGATACTTCTGATACGACTGTTGTGGTTGTTGCTGGCCTCCCTGATTGTTACTCCAGGTGAAGTTAGGATGGTTCATGTTATTTGGATGATAGGCATTAGGCACTGGCTGTTGTGGTCTCTGGAAATTGCTCACGAACTGTGCCGATTCACTAGAAATGGCACACTGAGTCGTGTCATGAGCACCTGCACAAAGCTCACACACACTAGCCACCTGCTGAACTCCATAGTTAGACAAAGAATCCACCTTCATAGACAGAGCCTTTAACTGAGCTGCTATTGCCGTAGCTGCATCCACTTCCAGAACTCCTGCTACCTTGCCTTGTGATAACCTCTGAGTTGGATTCTGATATTCATTAGCAGCCATCATCTCAATAAGTTCGTAAGATTCATCATAGCTTTTAGCCCAAAGAGCTCCGCCTGATGCCCCATCAAGCATTGGTCGAGATTGGCCTCCCAAACCATTATAGAAACAATTGATCACCATCCAATCAGGCATTCCATGATGAGGACACTTCCTAAGCATCTCCTTATAGCGCTCCCAAGCTTCACTCCAGAATGCTGTGCAAACTGAGTAAGAGCATTCCTGATTGCAGCTGTTTTAGCCATAGGGAAGAATTTAGTGAGAAACTTCTGAGCAAGATCCTCCCATGTAGTAATAGAACCTGCTGGTAGAGAGTGCAACCATCCCTTAGCTTTATCCCTCAGAGAAAATGGGAAAAGTCTCAGCTTCACAGCATCTTCCGACACTCCGTTGAACTTGAAGGTGTCGCAAATCTCAATGAAATCCCTAATATGCATATTAGGATCTTCCGTTGGAGCACCCCCAAACTGAACTGAATTTTGCACCATCTGAATCGTGCCAGGCTTGATTTCGAAAGTATTAGCTACAATAGCCGGCCTGACAATGCTAGATTGAATGTCATTGATCTTTGGTTGAGAATAGTCCTTCAGAGCCTTCGTTTCTGTTGCTGATGGTTCTCCCATAACTAGACTTAATTCAAGTTCTTTCCGAGATTGAGAACGTGTTCGCATACACGCTCACTAAAGTATCTGAAACACACCAAACAAAGTAAAATTGATGAGTATAATCCGAGTCAGTGAACTTTAACGACCACTGATGACAAGCACATAAACTATATATATAACACCGAGTCCCCGGCAGCGGCGCCAAAAACTTGTTCGCACAAAATCACGCAAGCGTATGCGGTCACAAGTAATATAAGAATAAGTAAAGTTCGTTCCCACAGAGACTGCTTTGGTTACTATAGTTATGCACTCATGCAACAATGTATGGCTATTGTTCAATGCTAAGACAAGTATCAAAGTTGTGTTTTGATTAACTAAATTAACTAATCAACTTAACAAGATTATAATTAACTAAAGAGATTGCTGTTGAATTACTTATGAGAATAAAACATGGGATCCTAACTTCATTAAATACTTCATCTAGAATCTTTTGTCTTTAATCAATGCATGTGACAGTTATGACAACTAATCGGATAACACGAAATCAGTACACGTTACCTTTCAGTATACGTATACCAACCCACTCAAACATCCACAAAAGAGATAGAAGTTGAGCAGACACCAATTATGCTTAGACCCTATATGTCTATAAGATTTGAAAACATAACGGTTTAATGAGCAAGTTATCCATTCAGATTACATAGGGCAGGTAAGATGGTTAAAATCACCTACGAATCATGCATGTCAAACATACATAAACCTATGCTAGCATGGCAAGTTCTAAATCTCTATATCCACTTTTACAATCAATAGAGATTAACAAACAACTTAGATGTTAGCTACGCATCCAAGAAGAATAAGCACAACCAAACTAGGATATCAATTAGCCATCACACACACATCTTTAAAACAATTAACTTCTAAAATCCATAGATAAATCTGTTATAATCTCACGACAACGATTAGTTCATAGTCGAACCGTTCGTCACCGCGGGATCTGATGAAAACATGATAATAAATATGTCTGGAATACTGGATAAAAGTACTAGGGTTTATGAAGAAACAAACGAGAATCCAAAGTATCGCCTAATTAGAAGAATACAAAGATAAGATGAAAAGTAGATCTTCGTAATCAGCCGTCTTCTTGTTCTCCTCACCGGTGGATGGATAAGTATGAATGAATGTCAATGTATATCTCTGAAATCGTCCACCAATTGCTTATATAGGCCTTTCTGTTGACTATTCTTCTGCTGGTTTCCTTTTCAGAGTTAGAATTGCCTTTTCCAGCATTCCACCAAGCGCGGGCGCGCTCCTACAGGCGCGGGCGCGCTTCACATGATTCCACTAGGGCGCGGGCGCGCTCCTACAGGCGCGGGCGTGCCTGATCTCTGACAAAAATCCTTCACTTCTTGTTTCTTGACTTTCCTCGCGCTCTCATGACTCGTAACTCCTAAGCTTTCACAAGGATGCTCAATCACCACCGTATAACCAACTTAGCTCCACAACTCTGCTAATGAAGCAACTCTGCACGATCTAACACAAAACACATTAAAAACACCACGTACTTGAGTACAAACAATCAATTTAAGCCGATTTAGAACGTTCCAAGTAGATATGAAATCCACTTATCAAGTAGGAGATTATTTTTTGATCGTGGAGGACAATCAAATCATCTACATCATGCACAAGGGGGGGTTTTATCGGATCTCGAGCGGCTTTAATGGAGGAGCAGAACGATGGAAGCGGTGATTCGTGGTTCTATTCAAATTTAAGATTAGTTTTCTTATACATAAGTTATATTTTAGAATTCGTAGTACATTTAATACATGTCAGATTTTGATGATTTTTTATGATCCGGAAAGCTTTTGTGATTTCCTACGACTTTCGTTCTTGGTATTTTCTGAAATTATGTTCAGATATATTTTTGCAATCACAAAACATAACCAGATCTTGTTTTTCAGTATTGAGAAGTTAATCAGCAGATGTTTTATTTGATTCCCGATTCATTTTAAGTTCGTTTCTGACGAGCCATATATCATCGGAAACCTCTTTTCGTTTTCTACAACTTTCATGTTTTGTGTTTTCCAAGAAAACATCGTTTACAGGGTCATAAAGGTAAAAAACAGATCTGGGCAGAATCTGAATCATGGAGATGTTAAAGAATTGTGATGCAATATTCGTAGCACATGATTTGATTACTTCACTAGCTCGTGCCTGGATAAAAATAAGTGTGTAGGGTCCTTATCTGATAAGGGTAATGTTTTCGAAAACTCGTTTTTCCAAGGAGGATTAAAATTGAAGACTCTACTATCAGAGGAGAGTCCATGAATAAAATTACATTATTTAAGGCCCATTGGTAGATGGATATTTCTTGGTTGGCACGGGACATTCCTACAATCACGGAAGAAATGCGGAGATGCCGCGAGATTGTAGGAAAACGTGTGGGACCGGACGTGATATAGTTGGCACGAGACATTCCTACAATCACGGGAAGAAATGTGAAGATGATGCGAGATTGTAGGAAAACGTGTGGGATCGGACGTGATATGGGCTGAAAGACTGACATTTGAAATTGAGTAACTTATTAAAGCCTCAACTCGGGGGCTCGCTGATGAAAGAATACATATCCTTATATGGACAATGACACTTGAAAAGCGTGTACACCAATTCGGGCTATATACAAAACGCCAAGGTCCTAACTTGACAATGAGACCGCAACGGATTTCAAAATGATATTATATATACTCGCACTTTTGAAACCTTGGCAAAAACATATATCCTATTTTGGTCATCGCATCCTCTCCTACTTGTAACCTCGTACGATTTACTGGCACCTAGTGCTCTGTATGATTTACTGACCTTCTATTTTCAGCTGTTTCAGCGACCGAAGAAATTTGGAAGCTCGAAGATTTTTAGTTCTCCACTGCAGCAAGCTACAATGAAGAACTAGGGGCTTGTTATTATGCCACATTTTGGCATAGTTCAAATTTCTCCGTTTAATAATTGTTAATTCAGATTAATAATTAATTACTTGAACACTAAGTAATATCCTCTCCCTGAAACGAGGAAATAATCAATATCAATCAATCAATAATGAAAAATATCTCCAAACGATATCTTTCAAATCAAGAAGATATCACAACGCCAATATAATGCAAGATAAAATCTGTAATTGCCCACATTAACGAAATTTATCCCTAAAGTCTTTCGGGGATAAACACAATTGCACAGAACTGCGTGGGCTTGATCCAATATAAATTGGTACACAGACATCTTGGCAAAAGGGGATCCGATATCTGAGACAAATCGAGACACATCCCAAGTCCAGCCTCAAACATCCAAAAATCTGAAATCCCCCTATTTTCATAAGTCGTTATTCCAGCAACCTTCAATTTGGGTTGTTACGAAAATCCTTCAACAACAATTGGCGCTAGGAGGGGATTATTTTTTGATTGTGGAGGACAATCAAATCATCTACATCATGCACAAGGGGGGTTTTATCGGATCTGGAGCGGCTTTAATGGAGGAGCAGAACGATGAAGGCGGTGATTTGTGGTTCTATTCAAAATTAAGATAAGTTTTCTTATGCTTTTATCCGTATACATAAGTTATCTTATAAAATTCATAGTAAATTTAATACATGTCAGATTTTGATGATTTTTTATGATCCGGAAGGCTTTTGTGATTTCCTACGACTTTCGTTCTTGGTGTTTTCTGAGATTATTTTCAGATCTATTTTTTAAATCACAAAATATAATAAGATCTCGTTTTTCAGTATTGAGAAGTTAATCAACAGATGTTTTATTTGATTCCCGATTCATTATAAGTCCGATTCTGACGAGCCATATATCATCGGAAAACTCTTTTCGTTTTCTACTACTTTCATGTTTTGTGTTTTCCAAGAAAACATCGTTTACAGGATCATAAAGGTAAAAAACAGATCTGGGCAGAATCTGAATCATGGAGATGTTAAAGAATTGTGATGCAATATTCGTAGCACATGATTTGATTACTTCACTAGCTCGTGCATGGACAAAAATAAGTGTGGAAGGTCCTTATCTGATAAGGGTAATGTTTTCGAAAACTCTTTTTTCCAAGGAGGATTAATATTGAAGACTCTACTCTGAGAGTCCATGAATAAAATTACATTATTGAAGGCCCATTGGTAGATGGATATTTTTTGGTTGGCACGGGACATTCGTACAATCACGGGAAGAAATGCGGAGATACCGCGAGATTGTAGGAAAACGTGTGAGACCGGACGTGATATGGTTGGCACGAGACATTCCTACAATCACTGGAAGAAATGCGAAGATGCCGCGAGATTGTAGGAAAACGTGTGGGATCAGACGTGATATGGGCTGAAAGGCTGACATTTGAAATTGAGTAACTTATTAAAGCCTCAGCTCGGGGGTCACGGATGAAAGAATACACATCCTTATGTGGACAATGATACTTGAAAAGCGTGTACACCAATTAAGGCTATATACAAAACGCCAAGGTCCTAACTTGACAATGAAACCGCAATGGATTTCAAAATGATATTATATATACTCGCATTTTTGAAACCTTGGCAAAAATATATATCCTATTTTGGTCATCGCATCCTCTCATACTTGTAACCTCGTACGATTTACAGGCACCTAGTGCTCTGTATGATTTACTGACCTTCTATTTTCAACTGTTTCATCGACCGAAGAAATTTGGAAGCTCGAAGATTTTTAGTTCTCCACTGCAGTAAGCTATAATGAAGAACTGGGGGCTCGTTGTTCTGCCACATTTTGGCATAGTTCAAATTTCTCCGTTTAATAATTATTAATTCAGATTAATAATTAATTACTTGAACACTAAGTAATATCCTCTCCCTGAAATGAGGAAATAATCAATGTCAATCAATCAATAACGGAAAATATCTTCAAACGATATCTTTCAAATCAAGAAGATATCACAACGCCAAGATAATGCAAGATAAAATCTATAATTGCCCACATTATCGAAATTTATCCCTAAAGTCTCTCGGGGATAAACACAATTGCACAGAACTGCGTGGGTTTGATCCAATATAAATTGGTACGCAGGCATCTTGGCAAAAGGGGATCCGATATCTGAGAGAAATCGAGACACCTCCCAAGTCCAGCCCCAAACATCCAAAAATCTCAAATCCCCCTATTTTCATAAGTCGTTATTCCAGCAATCTCCGATTTGGATTGTTACGAAATTCCTTCAACAACACTAACATTAACAATACTGCACATTAAGACATGAACAATTAATCATGTATCATATAATAAAATTTGTAGCATAAAATGATAAATGACATAATGTAAAAATTAACATCACATAACATAGCTAACTTTTAATATAAAAATAATATCAATATATTTTTGAATAACAGACATGATAATATCGACATTTATAAAATTAAAATAGACAAAGTTTGAGTGTACCTTATTGATTGAATAAAACTCGGGCAGGGGCTCAACTAAAATAAAAAAAATTAAATTGCACTTTCTTTACCAAATAAAGCTCGGGCAGACATGCTGATAACGTTTTGTAAATCCTTTATAATTATAACAGAATTTATATAGTACTACCTTAACACTAATCACAACACACAAGGAGAGAAGAATTAGAAGTACTGTTATATTTCTCTATGTCTTTTTGCTTCAACTATTGGCTCCAATTTATAGTGTCAAGAGCCGTGTACTATTACAATGTGTTGGGAAATAATTCATGTATAACCATTTATTACATGTAACTACATTAGTTATTTACAATCTAAATACTCCGTGTATTAGAATCTGTGCCATCCAGAAGTTTGAAGCCTAATTTGACAATCATCCGCTATGTTCATGTTATAACAATCAAGACTGATACACGAGATAATTAAAATGGGCTGGAGAGTAAATTTCAAGGAAACTTGGAAGTGACTGACCTAACCCTTAATAAATTGCACTTTCACGTATTTTAGCTACATTTACTATGTGCGTTATAATCAGTAGGAAATACCAGAAAAGTAAATGTAGCTTCCAAAGGAAATGAATCCCTGCACTCCATACCATTGTGTTTAGTTTCCAGTTTATCCAATTTGTCCAGTTCTGATGAGAAAAATGAACTGTTCTTTAGAAAGATTGATATAAGATATAACAATTCTAAGAGTAATACTACATACCCCAAAACCGTTCTCAAATTAAGTTTCCGAATGACCTGATATGGTTGATGGGACAGTTTGAGAAATTTTAATCCGTGAAATTTATGTGAATGAAGTGTGTTCATCATAATTAATTGAATTAGTATCAATCAAATTTTGACCCGTGGCATTTGGGAACAAATTTCGGAAGGAATTCGAGGACTCTAGCCATTTTCATTCACTAATAATAAGTCGTATGACATTTATAAAAATAATCAAAATTAATTGAACACATTTTAAAAATCAAATCAAAATTTCCTTTATTTAAACTACAATAGTTATACAAATTTTGCAGTGTGGAGCATCTCTCACTCGTATCTCTGACATATGCAGCTTTTTTGAGAGACAATAATGATTTGGTGTATTTCTGATAATAATTAATACCTAATTAGTTTGAATGCATCCGAAAAATTAACCATACCTAGGGCTGAGCATAACCGAACCGTGTAATTTCGGTTCGGGTCGGTTCTCATTTTCTGAAATTTCGGTTTTTTCGGTCCGAACCGAATAGACCGAAAATAATTTCGGTTCGGTCCGGTTCTTTTGAAAAAAATTCGGTTAGAACCGAAAAAACCGAACTATTTTTATTATATATATTTTATAATTTTATATGTATAGTAATTACTAATTAGTACCGTGTGTATGTGTATGTATACCGTTTCCAAACTCAGTTTAATTAAAAACCCTAGCCGCTGCCCCCCCCCCGGCTGCTAAAACTTTATTTCCAGTGCTCTGTCCTTTACAGTACTGGTGTACATCTCTGTTTCTATTGTGAATTGTGATCATATGTTTCAATTAAACAAGAGCATGATCTGTCGGATGTCTAATGAACGTTTTAGAGCTGCTTAACTGAAATGCCTATAAATTATAATGCTAGTAAGTGATGATGAACATGTCTCTCTTTGTATTTGCAAGTCCTGTATGTCTCTCTTAGTTTACTTCAACCAAGGCCACGTTCTTAGTATCTACTTCCAGAACAAAGAACACTAATTAATTATATGCAAAAATGTTTTTTAAATTAATTTCGGTTCTCAGAACCGAACCGAACTAACCGAATTATTTTGGTTCGGTTCTGGTTCGGTCCAGGATAGAACTTCGGTCCGGTTCGGTCCATAAAAAATACAAATTTCGGTTCTCGGTTCTTTTGGTTCGGTCCGGTTCTGGACCGAACCGACCGAATGCTCAGCCCTAACCATACCCGTATGTACACATTTCTCAAAAAAATTATAATTATAAAATTCTCATAGATTTGCGATTCTGGACATAAAAGCACATCAAACTTTCACACCGAGAGACAAATGAACTTAAAATATGGGTACAAAAAAATCCAATTACTATGTAGACAAATTCTCAACCAGAAGAAAGATTAATAAACAAGAATAAAAGTTAAACGAAAAAAGAATAAAATGAGGCTTTATCACCAACAAAAAATGATTAATAATAGCCTCTAAATCAATATATGAAATTTAGGATTCTTTGAGAAGAGGAAAAGAGAGAGGTTGGGACTTAATCACCTGCAACTTAATCACCTCTCCTGCAGCTTAAAATTAATATATTACGTGTATCGAGAATAAGTTATTAGTTATAAGTTGAATGTTAAGGATTCTTAACATTCAACTTATCCATTTTAAGTAGCCATAAGTTGGTTTCACTTATTTTGGCAAACACCCCCAATAAGTATTTTTGGGTTTATAAGTCATAAGCTGCAACTTTAAGTTGCAGCCAAACAGGCCCTAAGATAAACACGAATACATGATCATATTCGCGCGTGAGGGGGGAGGGGCTCGAATCATCCTATGTACCGAATGTGTAATGCTAGGGAATAATAAAAAGTTATCATAAAGATCTTAGGGAATGATGTGACAATATTAACTAGGTAAAATAGGGAATTTTAGTTGAGAAATTCATATAATTATAAATGCATGCGAGATTCTTTTTATTAATTAATATTTTAATCAATTATAATAAGACATGTGTTTTATGAGAAATTTTATGAAAATATATTTATGATTCTATAGAATTTTTTGTACTGAATTTATCATCCATATCTACAATCTAATCTTAAAAGCTTTTGGAGAGAACTCGAAATTATCATCTTTACTCCATTTACCATCCATGATTTGCAATCCTTCCTAAATTCATTAGTAAGACACATAAGAATAAGAGTGAAGATAGATAACTCAAAATAATCTCTCAAATAATAATTCAAATGATATGATATGATATATATCAAATTTTAATTTAAGGTGTATATGCATTTATGCGTGGTTTCATTTTTTATTTGAAAAGTTAACTTTTTAACAGATGACATATAAATAACTAGTTTGCTAAGCCGCGCTTCGCAGCGGCTTTATAATAATATCTCTAAATTTTCTCAAAAAATATTTTACAAAATACGTTTTTAAATAAAATAATATTTCTAATATAAAATTAAGTTTTGTTTTGAATTATATATATATATATATATATATATATATTTCTAGATCGTTCAATCAAAAACTACAATTATACCTTCAGAGCTATTAAAAATCTTCACTATCTCCAAATCTACTCCCAGTAAGAAAAAAATCAAAAAATATGAACAAACATCTTTTTTGTTGCTAATAAATTCTTCAGTCGAATAAATCTTAACCTGATATTTTCGAAATACATACACTATAAATTTCTTAATATACAATTTTTATCTTTGAATTTTCGTGTATGAATTACATAAAATATTTTACTAAAAGATATAATCTTTTCTCATAAAAATTAGAGCAATAACTATCTAAACGTTAAAAAACAATGATAAAAATTGTTTTTGAAGACATGATGAATTCTCCCCTTTTGAGTTACCTTGTATACATGTGTATCAACTTTTAACTATAAATTCAAAACTAATAACGTACACACATAAACATATAAATCAATTCACAACTGAATGTACATGAAAATCACATTGCTCGACCTATTATTTTAACTGATTAACTGATTAACTGATGAATCCCCGTCCTTATTAATCCATGTCTTAATTCAATCAACACTAATAGCAAATAACTTGTCTTGTCAAAGATTTTAATATGATCCTACATTAGGATACAAACAAACGTAATAAGATAAATAACATAAAGGAAAAAGTCTCATACTCTTGTACTCATATACACACTTTTAACATGAACAAACAAAAAAGTAAAGAACAATGTTGACAACAAAAATTGTAGTAGACAATTAACAGAGTTTATGTGTATATTTATACTATTAATTAGCTGTTTGTATGAAAGTATTAAACGTAATTAATTATTTACCAAGTAATTACTTAATTTCTTATGCAAGACCGATCTAATTTCTTAACTTCTTATTTACCAATATGTTCTTGTATTTTCTATTATATTACATTAAAAAGAAAAGTTTAGGAGAACAGAATGTTAAGATTGTAATTTCATTTGAATAGAAATATTATGAGAATATCTAGATAATAATAAAGGGAAGTTCAAAATAATGTAAAGTAATACACTTTTTTTTAATTTAGATATTTGAAGGCGAGAATATTATAATTGAATATTTATTTTCCTTCATTTGTAATATTTAGTTTCCTCCATTATTAAATATCTATTGTACATTTACTTTCTCTATTAGTAGAGATTTTAAATGCAAGAATATTATATTTACTTTAATCCATTAATAGAGAATTTAAATGAAAGAATATTTAAATTGTATATTTATTTTCCTATATTAGTAAATATTTAAAAGGTAATTGAGATTTTTTCTAATCTTTGTATTAATTACTTAATTTCTTATGCATGACCGATCTAATTTCTTAACTTCTTATTTACCAAAATGTTCCTGTATTTTCTATTATATCACATAAAAAAATAAGAAAGTTCAGGAGAAGCGAATGTTAATATATTAATTTCATTTGAAAAAAAATATTATGAGAATATTTAGATAATAATAGAGGAAAGTTTAAAATAATGTAAGGTAATACACTTTTTTTTTATAATTTAGATATTTTGAAGACAAAAATATTATAATCGAATATTTAGTTTCCTCCGTTAGTGATATTTAGTTTCCTCCATCAGTAAAAATCTTGTATTTTTACTTTCTCCATTATTAGAGATTTTAAATCCAAGAATATTATATTTCATTAGTAGAGATTTTAAATGCAAGAATATTGAAATTGTATATTTAGTTTTCTCCATTAATAAATATTTAAAAGGCAATTGAGATTTTTTCTAGTTTTTGGTATTAATTACTTAATTTCTTATGCAAGACCGATCTAATTTATTAACTTCTTATTTACCAAAATGTTCCTGTATTTCTATTATATTACATAAAAAAAGAAAGTTTAGAAGAGCAGTATGTTAAGATAATAATTTCATTAAAAAATATTATGAGAATATTTAGATAATAATAGAGGAAAGTTCAAAATAATGTAAGGTAATACACTTTTTTTCTAATTTAGATATTTTGAAGGCAAAAATATTATAATTGAATATTTAGTTTCTTCCATTAGTGATATTTAGTTTCCTCTATTAGTAAAGATCTATTGCATATTTACTTTCTCCATTAGTAGGGATTTTAAATGCAAAAACATTATATGTTTCCTCTATTTGTAAGTATTTAAAAGGTAATTGAGATTTTTTCGAATTTTTAATATTATTAATTCAAAAAATTGAGAAAATTAGAAAGTTAGAACGGAGCGATCTGAGAGCGCCACCTCACCGCCTCCGTCTTCTCCTTTATATAATAGTACTGATTGATTGATTGATTGATTGATTGTAATTGAGATTTTTTTGAATCTTTAATATTATTAATTCAAAAAATTGAGAAAATTAGAAAAATAGAACGAAGCGATCTGAGAGCGCCACCTATTAGTAAAGATTTATTGTATATTTACTTTCTCCATTATTAGAGATTTTAAATGCAAGAATATTATATTTACTTCCCTCCATTAGTAGAGATTTTAAATGCAAGAATATTGAAATTGTATATTTTGTTTCCTCCATTAGTAATATTTAAAAGACAATTGAGATTTTTTCTAATCTTTGGTATTAATTATTTAATTTCTTATGCAAAACCGATTTAATTTCTAAAATTCTTATTTACCAAAACGTTCTTGTATTTTCTATTATATCACCTAAAAAAAGAAAGTTTAGGATAAAAAAAGGTTAAGATGTTAATTTCATTTGAAAAGAAATATTATGAGAATATTTAGATAATAATAGAGGAAAGTTTAAAATAATGTAAGGTAATACACTTTTTTTTATAATTTAGATATTTTGAAGACAAGAATATTATAATCAAATATTTAGTTTCCTCCCTTAGTAAAGATCTATTGTATTTTTACTTTCTCCATTAGTAGAGATTTTAAATCCAAGAATATTATAATTCATTAGTAGAGATTTAAAATGCAAGAATATTGAAATTGTATATTTAGTTTCCTCCATTAGTAAATATTTAAAAGACAATTGAGATTTTTTCTAGTTTTTGGTATTAATTACTTAATTTCTTATACAAGACCGATCTAATTTATTAACTTCTTATTTACCAAAATGTTCATGTATTTTCTATTATATTACATAATAAAAGAAAGTTTAGGCGAGCAGTATGTTAAGATGGTAATTTCATTAAAAAAATATTATGAGAATATTTAGATAATAATAGAGGAAAGTTCAAAATAATGTAAGGTAATACATTTTTTTTTCTAATTTAGATATTTTGAAGGCAAAAATATTTATAATTGAATATTTAATTTCTTCCATTACTGATATTTAGTTTCTTCTATTAGTAGAGATTTCAAATGCAAGAATATTATATGTTTCCTCTATTAGTAAGCATTTAAAAAGTAATTGAGATTTTTTCGAAAAGAAAGTTTAGGCGAGCAGTATGTTAAGATGGTAATTTCATTAAAAAAATATTATGAGAATATTTAGATAATAATAGAGGAAAGTTCGAAATAATGTAAGGTAATATATTTTTTTCTAATTTAGATATTTTGAAGGCAAAAATATTTATAATTGAATATTTAGTTTCTTCCATTAGTGATATTTAGTTTCCTCAATTAGTAGAGATTTTAAATGCAAGAATATTATATGTTTCCTCTATTAGTAAACATTTAAAAGGTAATTGAGATTTTTTCGAATTTTTAATATTATTAATTCAAAAAATTGAGAAAATTAGAAAAATAGAACGGAGCGATCTGAGAGCCACCTCACCGCCCCCGTCTTCTCCTTTATATAATAGTATTGATTTGTACAAATTTTGGGTTCTTTAACAATTTTTATTCTTAAAATCAAAATGTAAGTAATATTTATCGAGTATTGTGAAAATAAAGAAATTATTTGTATTAATAAACATAAATCATTTATACGTTTTCGTTTTCAAATTTTAAGCAAATATTATGGTAACAATTTGAGACGAAAGTGGTACAAACGATGCGAGCATCAATAATTCATATAGTACTAGTTTGGTCCCAGAATGACAAGAATGCGTTTGCCCACCACCATTTAGTCCAACATGTGCCTTCTGTCGCCTCTCTATCCACAAAACTGTCTTTTCCTGCCTTTAGTGTAGTGTAGACTGGAGTGCATGTCTGGCTGGGCCTCGTCTTTTATTTACGATTCCTCGATTTAAGACTGTAAACAAATCATAGTTCATATTTATAGTTTTGATTAACAAAAAACAGTTAGAATTTTAATTTTAGTTACATAAAAATTATGTATCACTCTTAACTGAACAATTTAAACTGATTATAAAGAAATAACAATTTCCAGACAAACTATTTACCAATATAAACCGAGCTGCGTTGTTTTGTGGCATATAGAAAATCAATAAAGGAAATACTAGTAATAGGTAATTGTGTGCGAATTTCATGACAAGTCCAGAAGACGTAATTCTCTCTCCGGTCATTCAAACGCTCATCAGTTTCTTCTACTTCTCAGCAACTTAAAAACTGGCAACTTCTTCCGTACGGTCAGTTTGTACTAATCTTTTAACGTGCATTAGTTTTGATGGTGATTTATGTTGTTTATTACACTATTATTTGTTGGCAATCACCTTTAATAAACATAAACTCATAGCGCCTTGCCTTTTTCCAGTTTTTTTTTTTATATAGTAAATATCAGATTGGATGACTGTTGAGCCAAACTACAATACCGTGGCGACCAGCTCAAATCAAACAAACAAGAATACTAAATTGAAGAAAATGAAACGAAATTAGAAGCATTTTATGCCACACTAAGCACAACTCTTGTCCAATTAAAGCAATATTCTAAATGTTCTGTCAACACATATCACCAACAAATTTAAAGATGATCAAAGACCTGATTTTTTTGGCCCTGTTCTTCATATCAATAAAGATAATGTCTTCAGCCGTTATTGTCCAAGTCTTCGTCTTCCTTCAATCTACTCAGATCAGTGGCTGAAGAGAGTTTGCCACATTTTTTTCCAGATCATGCCCAGAGTAGGGCTCAATGACTAGGTGGCTTCCTCTGACCTAGATAATGTTAAGTTACCCGCACAGACAAATGACAAATGTCGGGCATATCTAAAATTTTACAACGTAAAAACAACTGCAACCCAACTCTAAAACAACACTAAAACAATATATATAATTTTGATTATAGTGCTACATAAACTCTAATCCAACACTAAAAGTGTCACGGAACTTATTTCTTTATTCAACTTTAGATCTTGTTAACTGAAAACAAAACTATATCTTTCAACTATAATTTTGTTTTTAATTCTATAATATCTTTTGTATCTTTTTTAATTATAATTTTTTTTTCACTTTAACTTTTACAAAGTCCGGATATAATTTTAATTTATAAATCATGAATTATATTAGTAGATTGGTTAGTAAACGACTCTGTAATAATCTTTCTAAATATTTCTAAAAAATATTCTACAAAATATGATTTTAGATAAAATTATATTTCTAACATAAAATTAAGGTTTTGTTTTGAATTCTTCATGCTTTTACTTAATTACCCTTAATTATTTATAAAAAATATTATTAAATAATTAAATTACCTATTTATAACCAATTACCTTTTTCAACTAAACACATTACTTTTTCGTACGTTTGTCTATTTTTTCTTAATAAAACCCCACCTTTTCCAAAAACGTAATGGGCAAATGCTTACTTATCTATACTATCAATACTATTATATCATAGACGAAAGATTAAATTTTACTTAATTGCCGTTAACTGTATTTCGTGTTTTTATTTAATTAACCTTACTTATTTATAGAAATATATTATTAAATAATAATATTACCTATTTATAACCAATTACATTTTTTCCCTAAAATACATTATTTTTTCTAACAAATTCCCCTACTTTTTCAAACATGGCAATTACTTTTTTTAACTAAAACATGTTAGTTTTTCTATTTTTCGTTACTAAAACCTTTCATTTTCCAAAAATATCACGGACAAACATTTAGTTATTTATTTTTAAACCTATAATATTATAATCATTTTTTAAAAGTTTACCTATTTTAACATGTCTACTTATTTTTCTTAACAAATGCAATCACTAAGAATATTAAAATATAAATAATCAAATACCTATTTATAACCAATTAATCTAAAACACATTATAGATTTTTTCAAACAAAGTCCCTTCTTTTCTAAATATATTACGGAAAATTGTCTTTTTCAATTTACTTTTTCTATTTTTCTCACTAAAATTCATTTTTCCCAAAAATATCATAGGAAACCCTTTACTTATTTATTTTAAAACGAATTTAAATACTTTTAATTATTAAATTTTAAAACCTCATTTTTCAAAAATATCACGGGCATTTACCTTTTTAAACTAAATATATGTTACATTTTTTATTTTTTCTTATTAAAACCCCTCATTTTCCAAAAATATAACGGACAAACCCTTACTTATTTATTTTAAAATATGTTTTAATGTTTTTAATTAATTAAAAGTATTTAACTATTTTAACATGTCTACTTATTTTTTTAACAAATATAATTAATAAAATATTAAAAAAATAATAATAAAATAACAATTAACAATCTGTGCATCGCACGGGTTTTAAGCTAGTATTATTAAAGACGAAACGTTAAATATTTTGGTCGGTCGGTGGGTCGGTATTTGGGTCGGGCCTATCTATAATTTGGGTCGGACCTATATATAACCAATTGCTTTTTTAAGCTAAAATAAATTACCTATTTTTATCTATTTTTCTAATTAAAACAACTCATCTTCTAAAAATAAAATATATAACATATATATAAAATGGTAATATTATTATATATTTATAACTGATTACCTTTTTCAGCTAAAACACATTATATATTTTACATTTTGTAACTGAAACAACTCATGTTCTAAACATAACACATGCAAAATAAATATGTAATGGTAATATTGTTATATATAATTATTAATAAATAATCACTTACCCTTTTCAGCTAAACACATAACCTTTTTTTATTTTTTCTAACCTAAACAACTAATTTTTCTAAAATTAACACGAGCAACATATATATAGAAAGGTAATATAATTTTCTATTTTCTAATTTAAACAGCTAATTTTCTAAAATTAACACGCGCAAACATATATATATATATATATATATATATATATATATATATATATAAATTTAATAAAAAAATTTATATAATTATTAATAAGTAACTAACGTTTTTAAGGACATTGTCTGTTTTATACTTTTTAATTCAAACAACTCATATTTGAAATAAAAATAACACGGGCAAAATATAGAAATAATGACAATATTATTATATTAAACTTATAAAATACATGTTTAATGTAATTTTTTATAATATTCAATTTAAATAAGATAATTAATAAAAAATAAAAGTAATAGCATATGTTAAAAGGGAACTCGGCATATTACATGTCACATATTTTGTTATTTGCACTTTAGTCACTCTTAGATTTTTTAAGAGCAAATAAATACGAACCATTAGATATATTATTTAAAAATATTTTTCTATTTTAATATCTAAAATACTAGTAAAGATTACGTCAACAATTTTTTAAATTAAAATACTTATATTGTTATATATATATAAATCCAATTTATTATATACTCATATAAATATATATTAAAATTTCATCAAAAAAGATATAATTACAAAAATCTAAATAAAAATAATAAAATATTAAAGAAAACTGTGCATCGCACGGGATATAAGCTAGTTTTATTTAAAATCTATTTTAATACTTTTAATTATTTAAAAACGTTTAGCTATTTTAACATACCTACTTATTTTTTTTAAATATAATTAATAAAATATTAAAAAATAAATAATAAAACAACAATTAACAATCCGTACATCACACGACTTTTAAGCTAGTATTATTTAGAGATGCACAAAAAGCCCTTCGGGCCGGGCTTTATCCGGGCTTTTTAAAGCCCGAGCTTTTTAACAATCGGGCCGGGCCGGGCCGGGCTTCCTCTAAAATATGAGGCCCATTTTAGGCCCTCGGGCCGGCCGGGCTTTTATCCGGGCTTTTTTTAATTTATATATAAATAATTTTTCCCCCTTTTTTTGCAAAGTTAATATATTAAAATACAGAAAAAGCAAAGTTTTTCAAAAAAACGACTATAAAAGAGCTACACTCCTCAACTATTGAAATTCAGAAAACATAACAAGAGACACCACGATATCTATTACTAAAAATCTATTAGCATAATATTTTATCATAAAACATGAGTGCAACTCAAGAACATTCTACACATAATATGCGTTATTGAACTTAACCTGACCGTAAGCCATACAAATCTCCTCGTACATGACCATTTCAAGAATCACATACACTACACTCAATAAATCTTCTAGAAAAAAAGGTTTGTCCTGCACATTGTTGATTTTTCTTAACCTCATTATTCTTCATATTACCTCTATTAATAAGTTTAATATTCATGAAATTTATTTAAAATATTATAAAATTTTAAAATTTATCTATAAAAAATCAAATTTTTATCCGGATCTCTCAAAAAGCCCGAGCTTTTATCCGGGACGAACCGGGCTTTTATCCGGGCTTTTTGAAAGCCCGGGCTTTAACCGGGCTTTTCGGGCTTCGGGCCGGGCCGGGCTTGACGAAAAACAGTAGGCCTGTTTAAGGCCCTCGGGCCGGGCCGAACCGGGCCGGGCTTTTCGGGCTTTTTTCCGGATCGGGCCAGGCCGGATTTCGGGCTTCAGGCTTTTTGAACATCTCTAGTATTATTAAAGACGAAACATTAGAAGTTTTAGTCTTTAATGAGACTAAGAGAAACATACTGTCACAGCCAAGAAAATGTTCTATGTAATATTCAAATTGTATTTTCATGCATACATGTACGGGTGAGCGCGGGTCGGATCGGTTTTAGGTTAAAACCGAAACCGCATATCCTCGGTTTTTAAAATCGAAAACCGAAACCGCAACTGAAACCGTCAGTTCGGTTTTGGTTTTAAAATGATCGGATCGGTTACAATCGGTTCGGTTTCGGTTTTAAAACCGCCTCAAATAAACATAAGAAAATAAATAAAATGATTTCGAATTTTTAAGCTTGCAAAGTTACAAATTATTTTTTCGTCCAAAATAAACATACAAAGTATTCATAATAAATTATTTAAATCCAACATGATCCGAGAATAATGAAAATTTAACATGATCTTCAAAAATATTTTCTTTGAAATGTATATAAGACAATGTTAGAAATTCAACTATCTCGAATCTATCTGAAGTCTTTGTATAAGTAAAGAATTTTTCCAGGAAAGCCAAGAAAAATCGTCACATCCAAAAATAAAGCAATATATAAAACACATAGATATAGAAGTTTATTAAACTACATTTATTAATCAACTATTACAAATTAAAACTTCAAAAAACAAGAACAAAATAGTATAATTATTAAAAGAAATGTCAGGATCTTTATTAATCTACTCTCACTACTCATAAAAATTGGTCTAGTAGAATATATAATATATTTATTTCTTTATTTTTATTAATCGGATCGGTTCGGTTTTTTTCGGTTCGGTTTGGACCTAAAACCGAAATCGAAACCTCAAGAACGGTTCGGTTTTTTAATTTTCGGTTTCAGTTCGGTTTCAACTCGGTTTCGGTTTTTTACGATTCGGTTTTTATCGGTTTCGGTTCGGTTTCGGTTTTGATTCGGTTTTTTGCTCACCCCTACATACATGTAATAAAGAATGTAATCCGGAAGAGAAGTTCACTTTGTTCAAGCCCCAGAGAGTATTATACATATGACATGTAGAAGGAATAAACATGTTGTAAAGTATCACGTCGACAACAACATTACAATGAACATCAATCATGCAGTTAAGACAGCACCTTCATGACAACAACTTTCAGTCTTGATAGCAAATTTGGCAGAACCCCGTAGACAGCAACTTTTTACCTTACTGTCAGCACAGTCTGCAAGGTCACAATAGTAGATTTCCGTGTGACACCCAAGTCCTAGGATAATCTTACTGTAAGCTTTAAAAACATTCCATGATAGCAAAACTTGGCGAGCATGGTACACTGTTTCACGGGAGGATCTTATGATTTGTCTTCAAAGTCAAAAGTGTGACATACGTTTTAGTAGCAGGTGATGCAGAATTCACATGACTCTGCTATAATCCTGAAAGGCTACGACAGGAACTTGAGAGAGAACAAGACAAAGCTTACCAATTCAAGGGTATGCAAGATCTACATCAACTGAGATTGAGTATGCTACAAAAGGAATGTATCTAGATGTTTTATGGTTTATGTTTAGACTATCTACTAAACATTTAAGGAAATGTCACATGTGAGCAAATTATAAGGAGTTGTCACTTGAATATATAAATAGCTCACACCTCACATGTAACTGGGAACACAATCTATCAGGTTTAGAAAGCTACTCCCACAATTTAGTTGTAATCTCTCTCGAGATAGAAGCTGGAAACCTTGGTTTTCCAGGTTGTAGCAAAACCCTTCGCAAAATAAATAAATCAATTATTTTGTGAAACTCTATCCTGTTTAGATCTCGTTGTTTGATTTATTCTAACTGATAACCACAAATCTCTTTCTTTGTTATTGGGAAAAGATTTAAATTATCAATATTGAATTCAACCCCCCTTCTGTAATACTCACAGAGACTAACAACTAGTATCAGAGCCTTTAGATTGACATACAAATCTAAAGATCAAAGATGAGTACGCAGAAGGCAGGTAGTCTAAAAAATTTAGCCTTTGATAAAGAGAACTACAATGTTTGGAAAACAAAGACGTTGTTATTTATCAAAGCTGCAAATCCACTTTACTTGGGTATCCTTGAAAACGTAGCCTTTGTACCTCAAAAAGAGATTCCAGCCTCCAAAGTCAATGGAGTTGTGGTAAGAGCTCACTTTATCCCAAAGCAAGTATCTGAGTATACTAAACCAAAGAAAGAAAAGGTTGCACTTGATGATTATAGTTAATCATCTATGACTCTCTCACAGTGGACAAAGCCATGTGTAGGAATGTCATAAGAAGCAGGACAGTCAAAGAAATATGGGATAAGATTGATTTACTTTATGAAGGAAGTGAAAAAGTCAAAGAAAACAGAAGACATACACTTGTCTCTCAATATGAGGCATTCATGGCTAAGCCAAATGAAGACCTTACTGAGATCTTCTCAAGATTCAGTAAGCTACTGTGTGAACTTCAAATCCATGGAAAGTTCAATGAGAAGAAAGAGATTAACATCAAGTTCTTGTTAATTTTTCCTGAACATCTTGAACACAGGATTATAGCCATAAGGGAAGGTAGAGATATGAAAAGTGTTTCTCTTGAAACTCTTTATGGTGTGCAGTGTGCTTAAGTCTTATGAACTTGAGCTGTTCCAAAAGAGAGCTATTCAAGATGGACATAAGGGAAAGATGGCTAACATGTCTAGTGCTCTAGTAGCTCCTGAACCCCCAACTATTCAAATCACCGAGTTACCTTAGTCATCTAAATCAACTATTGTTCCCTCCATCAAAATAGAAGAAATAGTTGAAGAAGATGACAAAGTGATACTTGAACTTAAGGATGTTGAAAATGAATACTTCTATTCCTTGGAAGAACTAGAAAGCATGGACAATCCAACCATGGATTATATGGCTAAAAAGTTCTCCAACTTGAGATTTAGGAGAAACAAAGCCTTTAAGCCAAATGGTTCAACAAACATGTTCAACCAAGGGAACACTTCAAGGTCTGGAGGAAATGGAACAAAAGGTGGATACAAGAGAGGAATGGTAGATAGATCAAAGTTCAGGTGCTACAACTATAATGAACATGGACACTTTGCCACATAATGTAGAAGACCCAAGCAGAATCAAAAGATGGAAAGAGGATTTTGTCAAAGAAAAGTTAAGAAAGAGCTTATGTAGCTAAAGGAAAGTGTTGGGATGAATCTGATGAGGAAGAAGATGAAGAATATGTAAAGCTTGCCTTGATGGCCAAGTCAGATGATAAAGCATCATCCTCATCAACTCAGGTACCAACACTTGTTTTCCTTGATATATCTAATTTTGAATTCAAATAGATTGTTGAAAGTTTAAGTGTTGAGATATTTAACATTCATACTAGCTTAACTGCTGCTAATGAAGAAATTGCTAGATTAACTAAGTTGAATGATAATATTCAGGCTAAGAATGATATCTTAGAACTTAATCTTGATCCTCTAGAGTCATTAGTTCAGGAAAATGCCAGATTTAAAAATGATATTATTTGTGCTAAGGAGATAAAGGAATTTCTCAGGAACAAAATTGAAGAAAATGAATTTAGGTTACAAGACTATAGAAACTCCTCTAAACTAGGTCAGGAATATCATGAGAACCACACTGAAAATCAGAAAGTTGGCATAAGGTTTAATTACTCTAGAAGACCTGGTAAGGAGATTGCTTCAAATTCCTATACAGACAACAATACTGTCAAACCTCATGTGTTGAAAAATGTCAAAAAACCAATCTTCAAGAATGCTGAACATGAGTTTGATGGAGGAAGCCTTACTTATCAAGCAAGAGCTCCTTGAAGAAGATGAAGGTATTGACAGTATGCTATCTGCCAACAAAGATTCTGTCACAAAACCCCTGACAGAAACCTTGTTAGGCAATTTGACAGAATGTTCAAAAGATGTTGTCAAAAAGAATGAGACATTAACTTTGAAAGAAACTTTCAAGAACATAGTTGTGATAGCAACTTCCAAACTTACCGTCAATGATACTATCAAGAGTTGGAATGTACTGTCAAGGGCTTGTCGATAGCAACTTTAGAACATTTGGTTAGTCCTAGTACCAATAGAACTAAGAAGAACAGAAATGGCAAGTTAGGAATCAATCAGAAGAATGATTATGCTCATGTTAAGGGTGCATCAAGAAAGCTTTGTAATAATTGTGGATCATCACATCATCTAACTCATGTGTGTAATAAACCATCATATGCTAAAATGAATGCTACATATGAATCTGGTAATTTAAACAGAACCCCAGTAATGCAGAGACCTGTGAGTGTTTGTAATAACATTGATTGCATGCCTTGTAAAATCACTGCCATGAGTACATGCTTTAATTTACCAATATTATCTTATGATAAATGTTCTTTGATGTCATCTATTGAGACTCATTATGAGACTTCAAGTTTTTGTACTGATAACAAGAACAAACCATCCTCAAGAAAAAAGACCAAGTCATATCCTAAGCCAAAGTAGATGGTTAAAGAAGTCAAAAGAGAACCATCTGATAGTGATAGTGATGTTAATGTTGATGTGTGCAATATCCCAACTAAGACTGCTGGACCCAACAAAGAGTAGGTACCAAAGAAAATCTAATCCAATTGTTTTTGTGCATGAAAATAAGGTCATGTGGGTCATTGACAATGGATGCTCTAGACACATGACAGGTGATAAAACCCTGCTATCAAATTTCGTGAAGAAATCTGGTCCAGTCATAATTTTTGGAGATAATAGTAAAGGTTACACAATAGGATATAGCTCTTTGGAAGTAGGAAACATCATCATAGAAGACATTGCTCTTGTGAAAGGACTAATGCACTATTTACTTAGTATTAGTCAATTCAGTGATAAAGGATTCAAAGTTGATTTTGAAACTTTGGAATGTTCAATCTAAAACAAGAAAACTGGCAGCCTAACTCTCAAATGAGTGAGGAAATGAAGCTTATTTGTAGCTGATTTGGACTCAGCAAAGAAGGCCAAAATTTACTATTTTTATGGTAAAGCCTCTGTTGCTGACAATATGTTTTGGCACAAGAAACTCTCACATATGAACTTCAAAACAATGAACCTGGTCATAAAGAAAGAGCTAGTGAGAGGACTTCCTCAACATGAATTCTGTCAAGAAGGACTGTGTGAGGACTGTCAAAAAGGAAAGCTAAGAAAAGCTGTTCACAGGTCAAAACAACTCAACACAAATCAGGAAGCACTCAAGTTAATCCACATGGATCTTTTTGGACCAGTAAATGTTTTATCTCTAGCCAAAAAGAGACATGCACTCGTCATGGTGGATGACTTCTCTAGATACACTTGGGTGAAGTTTTTAGAATCAAAGGATGAAGTAGCTCAGGAAATCATTTATCACATCAAGGTACTTGACAAAAATTTTAAGTCCAAAGTTCAATTTCTGAGAAGTGACAATGGGACTGAGTTTAGAAATGCAACGCTTGGAAACTTCTGTAAAGAACTTGGAATTGTGAATTGTTCAACAATTCTCTGCTGCTAGAACACCTCAATTGAATGGTGTAGTGGAAAGAAATAATAGACCTCTCATTGAAGCTGCTAGAACTATGTTGTGTGAATCCAAATTACCAACATATTTCTGGGTAGAAGCAATTAACACATCTTGTTACACTCAAAATAGAACATTGGTCAGCAAGACTCATAGAGACACTCCCTACTTTCTTCTAACAGAGAAGAAACCTTCAGTAAAATACTTTCACAATTTTGGAGGTAAATATATGCAATGAAGGATAACTCCGAAAGGAAAGGGAAGTTTGATTCCAAGGCCTATGAATGAATTTTTGTAGGTTATGGCATTGAGAAGATTGTCTACAGAGTCTACATAATTGAGCACAAGATTTTTAAAAAAAGTGTGAATGTCACTTTTGATGAAACCAAAATCCCTGGTTTAGAAGAAGATGGTGACATGCAACCATTAAGATTTGAAAATCAAGATTACTTGAAAGAACCATGATTTGTTAATGAAGAACCTAGCTGCACTCATGTGTTGGATTCAAGAAAAGATGCTATCATAGAAAATGATCAATATCCTGATCAATCTCAAGACAACACATGAAGCTTTCCAATGGTCATTGATCATGAGACAAGCAATGAACATGTGACTGACAACATCTTTGAAGATGAATCAACTCCTCAGCCTGTAAGACATCAAGGACCTCAAGTAAGGGATCTACCAAGGAGTACTAAATGGAACAAAGATCACACAAATGATCTAATCATTGGAGATCCATCCACTGAAGTAAGAACAAGAAGAAATGCTACAAATGAGTGTCTATACTCTTATTTTCTATCTCAAGTTAAATCTAAGTCAACTGATGAGGCATTGTTAGATCCAGATTGGGTAATTGCTATGCAAGAGGAACTTAATCAGTTTGAGAGAAACAAAGTATGGAAGTTAGTTCCAATTCCAAGACCAAGAGGAAAGAGTGTCATTGGAACTAAATGGGTTTTCAGAAACAAGTTGGATGAAGGTGGAATTGTTACATGGAACAAAGCCAGGCTAGTAGCAAAATGTTAGGTTATTGTCAACATGAAGGTATTGATTATGATGAGAACTTTGCACTTGTAGCCAGACTTGAAGCTATTAGGATTTTTCTAACCTATGCAGCACACTGTAACTTCAAGATGTTTCAAATGGATGTCAAAAGTGCTTTCCTTAATGGAGAACTTGAAGAAGAAGTATATGTGGAGCAACAAAATTGTATGACTTTGTATACAAACTCTTCAAGGCACTTTATGGATTGAAGCAAGCCCCTAGAGCTCGGTATGACACTCTTTCCATTTTCCTGTTAGAGAATCATTTCAAAAGAGGTGTTGTAGACAAGACATTGTTCTGTAAACACCATGGAAAGGATATCATACGTGTCCAAATCTATGTCGATGACATTATCTTTGGCTCAACCAATGAAAAACTGTGTGAGAGATTCTCAACTCTCATGAGGAGCAAGTATGAGATGAGTATGATGGGTGAACTATCTTTCTTTCCTGGACTTCAAATCTATCAAAAGGGTGATGGTATCTTCATTTGTCAGGCCAAGTACATTAAAGAACTTTTGAAAAAGTTTGACCTAGAAAATTCATCACCTTCCAAGACACATATCTCTACTACAACAAAGTTGGATCTAGATCCTAAAGGAAAGAAAGTGGATTCTACTGTTTACAGATGCATGACTGGATCCTTGCTATATCTAACTGCTAGCAGACCTGACATCATGTTTACTACATGTCTCTATGCAAGATTTCAAGCTGATCATAAGGAATCTCACTTTGTAGCCATCAAAACGATTTTTAGGTATCTTAAAGGAATTCCTCATCTAGGCCCTTGGTATCCTAAAAACACTAGCTTTGACCTCATTGGATACTCAGATTTAAACTATGCTGGTTTCAAGATTGACAGGAAGAGTACCACTAACACTTGTCAGTTCTTAGGTGGAAGATTGGTATTATGATTCAGCAAAAAGCGGCGCTCTGTATCAAGTTTAATTGCTGAGGCTGAATACATTGTAGCTAAAAGTTGCTATGCTCAAATTCTATCTACTGTTATTCTTAGCTAAAAGAAATTCTTAGCTAAAAGACTAAGAGAAATATACTGTCACAATCAAGAAAATGTTGTATGTAATATTCAAATTGTACTGTCATGCATACATGTAATAAAGAATGTAATCTGAAAGAAGTTCACTTTGTTCAAGCCGTAGAGAGTATTCTACATATGACATGTATAAGGAATAAACATGCTGTCAAGTATCACGTCGAGAATAACATTACAAGGAACATCAATCATGCACTCAAGACATCACCCTTCATGTCAGCAACTTTTAGTCTTGACAGTAACTTTGGTAGAAGCCCGGAGACAGCAACTTTGTACCTTACTGTCAGCACAATCTGCAAGGCAACTATAGTAGATTTCCATGTGACACCCCAGTCCTAGGACAATCTTACTATCAGCTTTAGAAAATCCCATGACAACATAAATTGGCGAGCACGGTACACTGTTTCACGGGAGAATCTTTTGATTTGTCTTCAAAGTCAAAAGTGTGACAGACGTTTTAGTAGCAGGCGATACAGAATTCACATGATTCTGCTATAATCCTGAAAGACTACAACAGGAGCTTGAGAGAGAACAAATCCTGAAAGACTACAACAGGAGCTTGATAGAGAACAAGACAAAACTTACCAATTCAAGGGTATGCAAGATCTACATCAACTGAGATTGAGTATGCTATATATCTAGATTACTTTCTGGTTTATGTTTAGACTATCTAGTATACATTTAAGGAAATGTCACATGTGCGCAAATTGTAAGGAGCTGTCACTTGAATATATAAATAGTTTCACACCTCACATGTAATTAGGAACACAATCTATCAGGTTTGGAAAGCTACTCCCACAACTCAGTTGTAATCTCTCTCGAGATAGAAGCTGGAAGCCTTATTTATCCAGGTTGTAGAAAAACCTTCGCAAAATAAATAAATCAAATATTTTGTGAAACTCTGTCATGTTTAGATCTCGTTGTTTGCTTTGTTCTAACTGATAACCACAAATCTCTTTCTTTATTGTTGGGAAAAGATTTAAATTATCAGTATTGCATTGAACCCTCCCTTCTATAATACTTTCAGGGACTAACATTACCTTATCTAACCTTAATTACTCTTACTCAATTATTTTTATTTACAGATCGGCGTAATAAGACCTAATACTAAAGTTTAAGTATTGAAACCACGCTTTATTACTTAGTTTTCGTTATTTGGGCCCGAAATAAAATAAAAACTATTTTAATGGATTTAATTTATTTAAGAATCTATAATAATTAAAAATTAAGTTAAAAAATAAATATAAAAATATGGTACCTATTTTATATAGATGTTTTTTTGGTACGTTTTTACTTAAATACCATTAATTATTTTAATTTATAGATATGCATAGTTAAAAATGTATCATCTATTTTATGCATTCAAATTACTATTTCTCTTTTTTTCTAAGATTATTACGGGCAACATATATAAAATTATTATCAAATCATATATTTAAAAAATTTATCCTACCAAAATCATGCCTTAAAAATTTCACATATAATATCAAAAACAATCCGTACATGACACATGTTTTAAGATAGTATAAAAGACAACTAGTTTACTAAGCCGCGCTTCGCAACGGCTTTATAATAATTTCTCTAATTTTTTTGAAAAATCTTCTACAAAATAGTTTTTTTAGATAAAATGATATTTCTAACATAAAATTTGGGTTTCTTTTGAATTCTCTGTTCCGTCTTGATCATTTACCGAAATTTTGGATAAATATAGAAAATGACAATTGTTTAATATTTTTCATTATTTTGGATAAATATAGAAAATGACAATTGTTTAATATACTTCTATTTAAAAATGAATAATATAAAATTAATATAAAAGTTTAGCATATAATATGCTCATTCTAATGAATCGCTCTCTCGTTACACATGTTTCCTCGCTTTATCGTTGTTACCAAATCTAAACAAATAACAAACTAATTTACTAAATAAATTACATCATCTATAAATAAATTTTAGTATATTATAGATGTAGGCGATTTGAGAGCCACACGTCACCGACCTCATCTTCTCCGTAATATGTTTTCAATTTTTTAAGCGTGGACTCAAATAGAAAATTCAGGAAAATATTAAGAAAATATATTTAATTTTCTATATTAGTTAGTGTATTCATAAATAAAAAATTTAGGAGAATATTGAAATTGTATATCTAGTTTACTCATTAGTAAAGATTCTAAAGGCAAGAATATTTAAATTGTATATTTAGTTTCCTACATTAGTAAAGATTTAAAAGATAATTGAGATATTTTTTAATAAACAATTTAGGAGAATATTAAAATTGTAGATTTAGTTTCTTGCATTAGTAAAATTTTTAAAGGCAAGAATAGTAAAATTATATATTTAGTTTCATCCATTAGTAAAGATTTTAAAGACAATTGATATATTTTCGAATCTTTAATATTAAATATTCAAAATTTTGAGAAAATTAGAAAAATATAACAAAGCGATTTGAGAGGTGCCACCTGCCCCAGTCTTCTCCTTTATATAAGTATATTGATTACCTAGTTACTATTTTAATATTTTTAAATTAATTTTTAATTAGAATAAATGACCGAAAATCGAAAACCAAAATTTTCAATGTTACACGTTTTATATAATAGTATATATATATATATAGGTCATTGCTCCATAAAAAATACTCTAAAGAACATCATAGAATCTTACATAAAATTGCATTTAGATTCTAATTTTCACACCAAAAAAGGTTTTTTATGAATAAAAATAAAATTTAATAAAAATTTAGGATCAAATATAACATAATTACACATAGTTTCATTGTTACAAATATATATCTATATTGTACTTGATTCATTCTATTTAACGTTTGATTTTTAAATTTAGGTGACATTCTATGGTAAATTCGATATATTAAGTTTTATAGTTGTTATATTTGGTGATTCTAATATTTGCAAATCAATTTTTGTAAAAAATTAAATGTTATAATGATGTTCTTAATTATTTTTTATATAAAGTATTCTTTTTAGAGTGTAAATATATAACCGTGTGAATTACACAATCGGTTACGCTACAGTCGGAACTAGGGCTGTCAATGGATCGGATCCGGATCCATTCTTGTAGTGCAAGTGACAATTCCGTGAACTAACGTTTCTGTTATGTTCATTTTTTATTGATAAAAGTGCCGTTGATTTTTTATTGACAAAGTTACGTACATGGTTGTGTTTTATAGTGAAAATTGGCTTCAGTGATGGACAGTTGCCCGCGCAATCACAACAGTGACTCTTATTAGCCAAGAAAAACCGACTCTATCAATATATAATTTCATCTTTTGTTTGTTATTCAAGGAATGGGCAATTATGGAATGTATGATGGGGAATTGTACAGTCATGAAAGCCATGATATAAAAGATCACGAACTACGTTTTCATCTAAAACCTCCAGGAAGTTACATCTGCAACGATTGTAAGATGCCAGATGATACTAACCCTTGTCTTAAGTGTCCTTATGAAAAGTGTGAGTTCGTTATTCACAAGATATGCTACAAAACAATGCCAGACTCTACTCACTCGCATAAATTCTTCAAGTGCAAGTTTACATTTCATCACAATCCCATTCCGAACCGCGGAGATGTATACTGTGATGCATGCGGAGACGACATATCAGGGTACAGCTATCGTTGCGATTGTCCAAATAATTATCATGATCTACATCCAACTTGTGCTCATATTCCCGAAGGCAGTACGAGAAAAACAGAAAAAGGAACCATATTAGAGCTCAAAGATAAAGAGAATTCAAAGTGCTTGCTCTGTAGAAAGAAGTATCCTGTTGAATCATGCATACGCTTTACTGGTTGGAAATGGGTTGCCAGAAAAAGAGACTGGGGTTTTCCTTTTTGTTTCTCCGGAAGGAAGATTTGCTATCATCTGAAATGCAAGAACAAAATAGAGGCTCTTCGTCGCTAAAAATACAATTACATAAATTTTCTATTTGCATGTAATATTGTTATTTAATCCATGAACAAGGTTAGTAGTCATGACGTTATTGTTTTGCTTTGTTAAGATTTAATATTGGACCGTATTAAATATTACTCCTAATACTTACAGTTTCGGAAAGACGTAATAATTAAGTATAGTTTCATATTATCATACTCAGTAATCAACGATGAAACTGCTACTTTCAATTCAAGAGTAGACCAATAATGAAAAGTATATATGGAGATAAGAAAACAATATTAATAATTTAGTAGTGTTAGGTGTAATCGTATAAAATAATGAATATGTAAAATTTGTTGAAGGTGTTGTGCTTAAATGGATGGAGTTGGCTATTTAGAATGTTATTATTATTTTAAGTTGTTAAAATAGAATATATTGTTTGAATATGGAAATACATGACATAGACTTTTACTACCGGTCTCTAGCAAATTTAGCCAATATATATAGGTTGGCTAAAATTTTAAATAACAGGAATGGAATGAACCATTGAAGTGAAATTTTTCTTACATATTCTCTATAATTATTATTTATTAAATTTTATTCAATTTTAGTCAAGAGCTTTATATGGTTGGAGATGCTTTTAGAAACACAAAATTGGATACAATTTTTTTTCTCAAATGACATAACATGACTGATATGTCAGTTTGAAATTTGTTGATTAGTGTGAATGCAGGACCAGTTTGAAATTTTTTGATCGTGGTGTTGGTGTGGATGGAGGGGCGCCAATTTATTATTACAACTAATAATGATTTGTCGGGTGTATTTGAAAAATATTTTGGGAATCAATTTGGTATTCCTTAATGATACAGACATAGTTATGCTTCCAACTTCTTTAATTACTTTTTAGATTAAATTTTTTTATAAAAAATCGGTAATAATCCAATAAGATTTTTTTAAATTACACAAAAAATGTAAAAATTATTATTATTGAAAATTTATTAGGATAGCGTGAACTATAATAATTACTCACATTACTGACTTTAAAAAATATTGCGCTAATTTTATTTTTTCGCCTTAACAATGTACATCTCTGAGTAAAGAAGGCTAGACACCCCAGAGTTATTACACGTAAAAACCAAAACAAACAGTACAAAAATAAAATTCATAACACAAACGACTGGCCAAATGTAATTGCCGGCCTGCAGCCTCCTTCCTCCAAGTAAGTATTTTCTTTTGATCAGTAAGAGTAGATGCAATCAATAGTTGTACATCCTTCTGACCTGAAAATTTTGATTTTAGATTTAATTTGTGAGAAGAATATCGCAAGTTAACAAAGACCTGGAGCAACTCTAGGGTCACGTCAAATGAGTGCCAATTTTGATTAGGAAGTACATATAGGATCGCGCATATACAGGACAAGAAAAGTATAATTACCAATTTGGCCGCCATGATTTTAACAGCGTAAGGAATCATTTCGTTCAATGGAAAATGGCGCCTGGCTGCCAGCTACTGTTAAAAGTATTGCCACCCCTTTAATAATTTTTTCAGTTCCCCCATTGGGTGTCCCAACCGTTGTAAAATAATTTTCCAAATCAATATACTTATGTTTATCACTCTCGTCGTCGAAGATCAGTTGTGCTCTCGCGCAATGAAGGTGACATCCGCTTCGGTGTTTGCCATCTGTAATTACGTACGACCACTTATATTTATGGTCGCATAACATGCAGTTCACACCATCAGGTAGGCTTTTGTGGAATGTAACACTCATTTCACGGATTTGGCGATGATTATTCAGAAATTTTTGTAAGTTTGAGGGTAGGCTAGTACTACCAGCTCCAAGAATCTTAGCTGGTACAAGATTAACAGCACATTCTGGGTGAACATTATATTCACCATTACTGTACCGTGTCAGGCCTTTTAAAGGATCATCACACGCTTTGCAGCGCTCATTTTTTCCAAGCTTCTTAACTTCTGTCAGAGAGAGTTCGAACTCAGGATTTCCATCAAAGTTTACTCTTACAGGTGGAGGGACCCTGTCAGACATTTTAAGACAAAACTCGTGAAAGATTTTGCGACAGGTGTTGCATGTCCAAGCTGATTTTGCCCCCGCATATATCCAATCCTGGCATGCCCAGCATTTCTTAAATTCTGCTCTCTTAGCCTTTGACAATTTTTCAGTCTTGCATTTTGGACAGGCCAGATTTCTTGTTGCGTTTGGGTTGGATGTCGCGGCCATCGTTGTTGTTGCGATTGGGTTGGATGTCCCGGCCATTAAATTATAATAATACCTGCAGTAATTTTATGTATGTGCACAGTACTGAAGTTAAATTTGTGATGAAACTCACCTAAATTATGTACTTAGCATGCATGTTACGTTATATTATATAAGTTGAGGCATGCAAATTTAGGTTAACAGAATTGAGGAGAGAGTCGAACATACAATTGTACTTAGCTATTGTGTTACAAAAAAAAAATGAGAGAGAGAGAGTCTAAATACGTACCGATGAATGGATCTCTATATGATGATAAGAATGACAGTCCTGGTACAACTGATAAAAAGCAAATGATGTATATTAGGAATAAAACAAGAAGCGAACGATGAACGCCAAATTCAAAAAGAAAATTGAAGTTATTACAAAATTGTTAGGAGGCCCTTACGCTTACAAATATTTTCTGGAATATGTATAAAAGCGGAAGAACAAGGTATATATGGTATATATAGCAGATGGTCGATGCCGGTGTACGATGTGTACCGGTCCGTTTTAATCGACGAAACTACATAGGTCTTACTGATAACTATGTATTACACGTTAACAACTACACAAATACTGTGTCATATATTGTCAAGTCCATATAAAAGTCAACCATTATATAAATATTCATAATATATATTTTTATCACATTTTTTATTAAATTTAATTATAAATTTCAATTATTAAATCAAAAAACGAAATTAAACTTCTTTTTAAAAAAAACTATTAATTGAAAAATATTAGTCAAATAGTCCAAAATGATTCTACAGCAAATCTATCCAAAATGATTCTGCAACAAAATCAAATTTAAAATCATTGTTTTATTCAAATTTTAAATGTTAAATTTTTATAAAATTTGTATATGCTAATATTCTATGTTAGAATCAGATTATATATTTTATGTAAAATAATTAAAATTATTTATGAAATTCTATAATATAATATATGATTCTCCAAGATAATTCTATTTGGAACAATGATCAATATAAATATAAAATTGTCGCCCTGCAAGTTAATAAAACTACCTGTGGTTTAATGAAGAATTAACGTGTTTCCTTTTCCATACTCAACTTCGTCAACTTAGCCGATTTTCAACGAACATTGAGAGTAAATACATAGGAAGCGCAAGTTTGAACTAATTACCAACCACTTTCTTATCGGGTTCCCGTGGTTCCAGAGACTTCAAACCTTTCTGGAGCACAGGGGTGTGCATTCGGTTCGGTTAACCGATAACCGAACCGATTAATCGAAATAATTTTGATTCGGTTAACCAATATTCATATTTCGGTTCGGTATTCGGTAAGGAAATTTTGCTAATTTCGCTTTTCGGTATTTCGGTTTTTAACCGCGGTTAACCGTAAAACCGAAAAAAAACCGAATTATTATTAATTTATATACCATTTATATTTTAGGGTTAGGCTCAAGAGAGAACCAATCACTAAAAAAGAACTTTAGAACTGTTATAAGCCGTTGGATTATTACTAGATCAACTGTTCAGATTCAACTCATTTTTATATACAAAATCTAATAAGGGTATTCTTGGAATAAAAGGATTCTACTGCCGAACCTATTTTGTTTCATAGTATAAATACAGTGTTCTGCAACTGAATTTTAAAAGTTATGCATATGGACTTCAAAGTTCTACAACTGAACTTACTTTTTTCCACAAAGTTCTACAAGTGAACTTGATTATTTTTATAATGTTCAGCTGTTGAACAATGTTATTCACATTATTTTCATACCATAACTTTCGTGTTCTACCGCTGAACATAAAAGTCATGCAATCGAATTTGAAATCCAACACATAAATTTTAAAGTTCTGCAACTGAACTTACTTGTATTTAATTGTTCAGCTGCTGAACACTGTTATCTGATATTGTGTTTATACAATAACTTGAATATTTTCACAAAAAATGATAAAAATAATTGGGGAAATTTTATGATGATGATAGAGAATTTTGTGATCGATGTCGATGTATGATTATTATCGTTAATAAAATATTAATTAGCTCTAAATTATGTATTTTGTGTTTTTGGACAACTTTACCCATGACCTTCATATAATAAATATATATTATTTTAAAAAATAAGATAGAGTTCTAAAGGTTCTAAGGTTAAGGGTTCTACAAGGAAAATGACCCTTATATTTTATACCCTTTTATGAGGAGCAATGCATTACATAATTATTATTTACAACTTTTTTACATACGAGCAACAGAGTGGGGCGATTGAGATTTGGGCGAACAAGAAGAGAGATTGACCGAACAGATTTGAGGCAATCGAATCTAAGATTCAAATCTTTATTGAGGTAAATCTTTCATCTTTGATTCGAATATATGGTTCTTAATTAGGAATTTTTTATACATAATACACTGATTATTGATGCATATACATACAACATACCTCTGACTAATTACTAATTACTAACTAGTAACTACATAATGTCTATAGATTCCATATTCATGGGTCATGTTCCTTTTAGAACCCTTAACCTAAGAACTCTTAGAACTCTATCTTATATTTTAAAATAATATATATTTATTATATGTAGGTCATGGGTAAAGTTGTCCAAAAACACAAAATACATAATTTAGAGCTAATTAATATTTGATTAACGATAATAATCATACATCGATATCAATCACAAAATTCTCCATCATCACAATAAAATTCCCCCAATTATTTTTATCAATTTTTGTGAAAATATTCAAGTTATGGTATAAACACAATATCAGATAACAATGTTCAACAGCTGAACATTTAAATACAAGTAAGTTCAGTTGCAGAACTTTAAAATTTATGCGTTTGATTTCAAATTCGATTGTAGGACTTTAATGTTCAGCGGTAGAACACGAAAGTTATGGTATGAAAATAATGTGAATAACATTGTTCAACAGCTGAACATTATAAAAATAATCAAGTTCACTTGTAGAACTTCGTGGAAACAAATAAGTTCAGTTGTAGAACTTTGAAGTCCATATGCATAACTTTTAAAATTCAGTTGCAGAACACTGTATTTATACTATGAAACAAAATAGGTTCGGCAGTAGAATCTTTTTATTCCAACAATACCCTTATAAGATTTTGTATATAAAAATGAGTTGAATCTGAACAGTTGATCTAGTAATAATCCAACGGCTTATAACAGTTCTAAGGTTCTTTTTTAGTGATTGGTTCTCTCTTGATCCTAACCCCCATATTCATGTTATCATATATAATAGTGACATATATATGTATATTTTTTTTGTTTGTAATTTTTTGTTAGTAGGCAGTAGCTCAGTGTTAGTGCGTAGTACCAGACTACCAGTAGCTCATATATATATATATATATATATATATATGTATTTTCTGTTTTTTTTTGTAATTTTAGATGGAAGACGAGCGTGATTATGAAGAAGAAGTTGAAATTCCAAGTGAAACCGTGGCTTCGAATCCGAGAAAGAGAAAACAAATGGATCTTAGAACCGATGCATAGGAGCATTACAACAAAATTCGAGATGAAAATGGAAACCTTATCAAAGGCCAGTGCAAATATTGTTCAAAGGAACTAAGTGCAAATACTTCAAAAAATGGTACTAGTAGTTTGCGCAATCATTTGAAAACTTGCAAGTCATATAATGTTGAAGGTCGTCAAACGAAATTAGCTTATCAAATCAATAAAGATAGTGGGAATACATCATTGAGTACTTGGGTTTTTAACAAAGAATTGGCTAGAGAAAAATACATTAAGCGATGCCTATTGTCGATGAGTTACCATTCAAGTTTGGGGAGGGTGCGAGCTTTAGAGAATTTATGGCTACCGTGCAACCAATGTTTCAAATTCCATCTAGGTGGACGGTTGCACGTGATTGTTATGGAATGTATTCTCTTAAGAGAAATGATTTAAAAGGTGCATTGCTTGAACCAACACAACGACTTTGCCTAACTACGGACACATGGACTTCTAATCAAAGAATTAATTATATGTGTATAACCGCACACTTTATTGACAAGAATTGGAAGTTGCATGAAAGAATACTAAACTTTTGTCCAATTCTTAGTCATAAAGGTAAGTCCATTGCAATGGCAATCGAGGAGTGTTTGGTGGAGTGGGGAATTACTAGGGTGTTATCTATCACGGTAGATAATGGTACCTCAAATGATGTTGCATTGAGAAAATTACAAGATATGATTGGTAATTGGCCTACTAGTATCTTGAATGGTGAAAATTTGCATTTGAGGTGTGTTGCTCACATCTTAAAATTGATTGTTAAAGATGGATTAGGTGTATTTAATGGCTCTATTAGTAAGGTGAGAAATGCCGTAAAATATGTGAGACAATCACCCACTAGAGAGATGGTGTTTATAGAATGTGCGAAATTTGAGAGAATTGAGACTAAAAAATGTTTGATTCTTGATGTGGATACTAGATGGAATTCTACATATGAAATTGTTAGTTTGACTTGTATTTTAAATAGAGATAAAATAATATTAAAATATGGGAGTTACATATATTTGTGTATTATGACACAAAGGGGTTACAAATATTATATTGATTGGGTAATAAATTCATTAGGCAGTTACATTTTATGGGGTGGAAGCAATAGAGGTTAAGCCTATACATAGAGGAAGAGATCCTAAAAGAAAAGGCACTGAAAAAAACAGAGCTTGTTCATTCTTTTTCTGGAACCCCATAAAAATATTTTCTTCTTTACTAGGTGAAAGCTTTCATTGGTATCAGAGCCCGAAGAATTTATTAGTTTCGGTCGGATTGCTTAACTCAGTGTTTCAAAGTTTTTGGTACTTTCCTCGTGTGGTTTCTGTCAACTCGTTGTTGTTCCTATTTGGCCTCGCCACTTTGGTTTGTTAAGGATCTATATGGTTATGTATCCACCTTTATCTAATTTTTGATTAATTTCAGATCTCTTGTGTGCATTTAGTTTTTTCAAGATTGTTTTGGGTAATCAATTGTCTATCTTTTATATAGTAGTATTGTTGCATTTTTTATATCTCATATATTGTTTTCTGTGATGTCTATATGTCTAGAAAATTGGTTAATTATATTATTGCCATTTGAGTGCACTATTTTTATATGTCAAGTCATTCTCCATGGCTTTTGTCTTTTGGATAGTCCAGGTCATTCATTTTTTTTTGTATTCGGTAATTGATAATACTCGTGTTCATCTGCTTTGTTTCGACTTTTTGATATATCTTTTGTTATATTACTTGTCAAATTTTTGTTAATTATTTAAAATGGCTGATTATGGGATTATGCGTAAATTGGAATCCATTGTTGAAATAGACAATATTGTACTAAAAGAAAATTTTAGTAATGCTCGGAAAAAAGAGCATGTAAAATATCGTTTTGTTGGTGTAGTTGAATGCAATATTGATGATATGACCAAGGACATAGATGGTTGGTGGATTGATTCGGGTGCGACCCGTCATATTGCAAAGACTAAAAATGATTTAATTGAGTTTGTAGAATTTAAGAAAGGGGAGCAAATAATTTATATGGGAAATGGTACCGGCCTAAATGTGGTAGGAATTGGTACATATAAATTGGATCTTGGGAACAATATATTGGTTCTTAAAAATGTATTTTTATCCCTGAAATGAGGCGTAATCTCATTTCTGTTCCCGCATTGACTAAAATGGTTTGGAAGTGCGGTTTTATGATGATAAATTTTCAATCAAAAAGGATAATGAGGTTTTTGCTATGGGGATATATGAACCGAATTGTGAGTTGTTTAAACTTTCGGTTGTAAACAATATTGAGAATAATGATGTTGGCACTTCGAATCAGATTTCGTCTAATAATACATCTATGTATGACATGTGGCATCAAAGATTGGGACATCCGATAATTAACAAGATGGAACGCATTATTAAAGATAATTTGTTGCCTCAAATGATTATTAACAAATCAGTTTGTGAACATTGTGTAAAAGGAAAAATGACGAGAAAACCTTTTAAAGAAGGGGAAAGAGCTAAAGAGCTTTTGGGTTTGATACACTCGGATATATGTGGTCCGTTAAATTGTAAAACCTATTGTAATAAGGAATATTTTATTACATTCATAGATGATTACTCCAAGTATGCTCAAGTGTATCTTATATCGAGAAAATCTGAATCATTTGAATGTTTTCGGAGATATAAGATTGAAGTTGAGAAGCAACTTGGAAGAGATATAAAGGTGTTGAGAACAGATAGAGGGGGTGAATATAGATCCACAGAATTTGAAAACTATTGTAAAGAGGAAGGAATAATAAGACACGTGACTATGTCTTATACACCACAACAGAATGGTGTGGCGGAAAGAAAAAATAGAACATTGCTAAATGTTGTTAGATGTTTGTTGTCACACTCTAATTTTTCTAAAAAAATTTGGGGAGATGCTTTAATTACAGCAAATTATATATTGAATAGAATTCCCACAAAGTCGGTTGAATCGACACCTTATGAGACATGGACTGGTAGAAAACCAGATTTAAGTGTTATGAGAAAATGGGGATGCATTGCACATGTAATGATCCCGTCTCAGAATAGAGATAAATTAGACTTCAGAACAGTGAAGTGCAGTTTTATCGGTTACCCTGAAAATTCTAAGGGTTATAAATTTTATGACAAAGAATTGGGAATGATTGAAAGTAGAGATGCTGTTTTTGTAGAAAGTTCTGAGGAACAAGAAAATGTGGTGGAGGACACCCTTCCTCTAAATGTTATTGATGATCTTCCTCAAGAAAATATTGGTACACTTATGCAACAGGATCAAACTAGGAATAGTGAGTCGGATCGAAATGTTGGTAATGAACTAGTCAACATGGTTGAAAATAAGAGATCAAGAGCTCCACCTGAATGGATGAATGACTATTATGTATATAATAGTGAAGCATCTTGTTTCTCGGTAGATATGGATGTAAATGATCCTATTGATCCCACTAATTATTTAGAAGCGATGAGATCGCAAGAATCTGAATCATGGTTGGAGGCCATGAAAGATGAAATTGAGTCAATAGAGAATAATCAAGTATTGGAGTTATGTGATCTTCCTAAAGAAAGAAAATCCATAGGTTGTAAATGGATTTTGAAATGAAAATATAAGGCCGATGGGTCTATTGACAAGTTTAAGGCCCGCCTGGTTGCAAAAGGTTTTACACAGAAACCTGGAATAGATTATCAGGAGACGTATTATCCGGTGGCGAAGTTTGCGTCAATAAGAATTATATTGGCTTTAGTAGCGTGTCTTGATTTAGAACTTTACCAAATGGATGTAAAGACAGCTTTTTTTAACGGGGAGTTAAAGGAGGATATATACATGGATCAAGCTGAAGGATTTCAGGTTGAAGGACAAGAAGACAAAGTCTACAAGTTACGGAAGTCGATATATGGACTAAGACAAGCATCTAGAGATTGGAATCTCAAATTTCATGAGGTTGTAGTTCAACTTGGTTTTGTCAAGAATAAATTAGACAATTGTGTCTACACTTTAAAAAGTGAGAGTTCGTTTGCAATATTATCAGTGTATGTGGATGATATATTGCTAGCGGGAAATGACAAAGATATGTTAAACAACGTCAAGTTGGAACTTAGTGACAAATTTGAGATGAAAGATATGGGTGAGGCTTCATATGTTCTAGGAATCCAGATTATAAGGGATAGAAAAAATAGAACATTAAGTTTGAATCAAGAAAGGTATCTACGTAAAGTGCTTAATCGTTTTGGAATGCAGAATTGCAATCCGGCGCCAACCCCATTGGTAATGGGTAAACGATTAACACGTAGTAAAAATCCAGAACCAGAACAGGAACCATTAGATGTACCATACGCGCAAGCGGTCGGAAATTTGATGTATGCAATGTTGAGTACTCGACCTGATTTGGCATATCCAGTAAGTCTAGTGAGTAGATACCAAAGCAATCCTAGTCATGCCCATTGGGAGGTTGTGAAAAGGATTATGAAGTACTTAAAGGGTACATTGCACCATAAATTGGTGTATCAGGGAAAGAAGCCTGAAGTTGTTGTTAATCCCAAATAGCCTAACAGAATTGTAGAAGGGGGGGGGGGGGTTGAATACAATTCTAGATATTTTTAAACTTAAAACAACTTTGAAATAACTTGACAGATAAAATAAAATCACACAAGCAAATATAAAATTCCAGTTGGATGTTTTGAGGATCCAACTGTGATGTTTTTATTTCGGAAATAATCTGTGTTACAAAAGTATCACAGCTGCTCAATTCCTAATGTAGAGTGAGAGTGCTCTTGAGAGAAGCTAATACAGAATTATTCTATCTCACTCACTTACAATAAAATGAACTGCTACACTTGGTTATATATCCCAAGTTTACAATGCTATTTTTGGTTACACTAAAAAGTACAAAGGGTAACCGCCAGTAGCTTGCTTTTCATTCCTTTTGTCCAATGGTCCTTGGAGATCTTGTCTTTTGTCTTCATGCTTATTATGATCACACTCAAGAACCTAATTGGAAATTGGAATGTTTCCTCATTCCCAGTGACCATTTTAATGGCTCCCAACGCAAAGTACACTTCTACATCACCTTTTGATCTGTCAGAAAACTGTCACTATCACTTTGTCAACTATTCAGAAAAGTGATAATGATTTGTTGATAGTAGTGAGATGTGTTTCGTTGATGGCTTTATTCTTCATTCCGTTGATGGTACATTCTTCATTCCGTTGATAGTGTAATCTTCATTCCGCTGACATTTCTTCACTTAGGCAAAATTATAAGGCACATTATATTTACAATTAACCAACCTATTTTGCCTATCTAGTACTTAGTCAACATGACTTAGAAAACCTATCTAATACCTACAACAATTTCCTATCAAGTAGTGAAGTATTGTACAGTGCAATTGCTACATTACTCATTTCGTTGATGAGCTACCTGTCAACGAAAGCTGCAAAGCATGCCATTCCGTTGACAGTTACAAAAGTGACTTAACACAAAATCTACTAAGTGTTTTTATAATTATCATCAAGAACAACATATTCCTAACAATCTCCCCCAATTTATGACTGATAGAATAACAGCCATAAATCAAGAGCCTTGATGATAACAAAAACACTTAAACAAATTACAAATTACAAAAGTAGAAATTGCATTGAGCTTCATGATATTTAAAATTTATTGAAAACAAAGTAGAAATTCTTACAACACAAGTGCACAGAGTTGCTCCTCTAGCCTGAGCAGATTTACCATCTTTGTCTCTGTGGCCTTGTTTTCTTCCCCTTCTTGACATTGTTCTCCTCAATTTGAGCTTGGAGCCTCCTGTAGAAAATCTTCTCTTCTTCATCTTGATCACCCAACTTGGATTGCATAAATCTAATAGTTTCAATAGATGCCTTTTCCAATTGGTCCTCTATCATGAAGAATCTCCTACAGTTGTCCTTGTCTCTGAATTCCATCATCCAAAAGGGTTGGAGATGAATTTTCTTTCCTGTTTGAGGGACCTTTAGAGTTCTGGGAAGTGCATTAGGCTTGTTCCAGCTAGCTTTTATTTGACATATCTTGGAGACAACCTCAGACTTAGCAGTTTTGGTGAACCCAAAATCTTTCTTTAAGCACTTGAACACCACTAGCAAAGTCTGATAATCCTCTCCTAGAATTCTGTGTAGAGGCCAAATCTGTTCCCTTCCACCCTTGTAGACAAACACTAATCTCTCTGGTAGTTTATGAGTGGCTCCTATTCCTCTCACTTCCACCAAGTCATCAAGATGTAGGTTTAAGTCAGACTCCTCCCTTATATCTGCAATCTAGATAAAATCTTCTGGGTTGGTAGGTGGTTTCTCAACTTGTGGCCTTCTCACAAAAGCTGGTCTCTAGCCATAGTAGCCTTCTGCTTTGATTTCTTCTTTGAATCCATCTCAACCAGAAACTTGGGAAAATTAGCTTCATCAAACTCAAATGGCTCTTCCTTTGGCTCAATTGGTTGATCATGAAAATTGATTGGATTTCAGGATCACAAGCTAATTTTGTTCCACAATCTTGATCAGAAAAGGTTGAAGGCATTGATGTTACAGGTGCATCTGTGACAGTGTCTTGAGAATAATCCTTATCAAAAGCCAAGTTTCTTTTAGCTCTTGTTTTGGGTTGCCTTATACTTTTCCTTTTTCCTTGCTCAGCTTCAGCTCTAGCTCTTTCTTCTTGCTGTCTTTCCTCTTCATCTAGAGCCTGGGCAACTGCAAGACCTTGCATGTCTGCCCTAGCTGATTCCTCAGCTCTGGCTTCAGCAAAATTTGGGTGACCAGCCCAAACACAAATCTCTTGCCCATTCCTGTAGACTATTGCTCTTTGATTCCTCATTTCAGGCTTGTTGCTTTCCTTGCATTTTATAATGAGTGCACTCAGAACCTTGAGCTCATCTGTAAATGGAGGAGGATAGAATGTCCTAGAAATATTCTTGCCCTTTGGTTTAGCTGGGGATTTTGGAGATAAGCATCTTTGAAATGTAGTTGTGTCCACATCTCTAATACATGAAGTTTGTCCCTTTTCTTTTCTTGGACCAGGAAACACTCCATGTAGAAGAGGCTTTAGATCATAAGAGAATTTAGTCTGTGGCTCCAATTCCGTTGACACTAAGACCATGGCATTCGTTGATGATGGGATGGGCTCATCCGTTGCTGTAGAAGTAGCTTGATCCGTTGATGGATGTCTGTTCCTTGTAGTTTCAGCTATCTTCTTAACTCTTGCATCTATACTAGACCATTGTTCTTTTATCTGTTCTGTAAGTTGTAGTCTCATAGATGCATGTTGAATCAGGTCAATGCCATCCATTTTAGCCTTGATTGACTCCCCCATAGCTAGTGGCTCCTGTGGTAAAGAAATGGCTGGGACCATAACTTTTGTCACTTGTATATTAAGCTCCTTTGATTTCTCCCCCTTTTTGTTATCATCAAGAGTGATGAGAGGGAGTCCCTGAGCTGCCACTAACTGAGTCAAAAGTTGATTTTGCTTCTCATGTGTCTGTTGCATATGAGTTAATGTGGCTTCCACTTTGTCCATCCTATTAGAAAGGGTTTTCAAAGTGGTTGCCACCTCATTATCCCTTCTGAAGAATTTTTCCATTTTGGCCACAGTGAGAAGTGGAAGTCTTTCATCAAACCTCCTATCATTGGAGTCCCTGAAGCTTGCAATTTTGTCCTTGATTTCCCTGGCCTCAATCCTTGTCTGTAGCATTTGGAGCCTCTGGATTTCTAGAGAATCCAAAATTGCCTTGTAGAATTTCTTCTCATTTTGAGGTGCAGACTCATGAGCCAAGTAAGCTTCATTATACTGCCTTGTAATTGCAGCATCCAACCCTTGATATCCAAGTGAATCTTGGTAGAGCCATCTTGGCTTAGGAGGCATCACAGATGTCCCAGTCTGTGTAGTGGTAGCCACCCCTTGGAAATCAGCATCAAGACTCTCATCATCACTTGAAAACTCAGCAAACTGATCACTTCCACCAGCTCTTGGAGACAAATTGGCAAGTGCATCCTTAGCCCTCATCAGGGATGCAGTTGTATGAATTAGATTTAGTGTGCTCTCTGCCTCCACATTGCCCTGTTGAGCCAAGATTTGATAAGCTGGCACAGGATGAGTAAAGGTTTCAGGATCCAGAGAAATGCTATCCAGAGTTTGTTGATAATGCTCTTGGAAAGTCAATTCTCTTTCTCCCTCACTAACCTTCATTAACTCACTTGCAATGGCTGGTTCCTTCCTTTGAAGTTCTGTAGTCCCTTCTCTCTCTCCACTATATTCTTGCATCATGGGCTCCCCATGACTCACACCTCTCACACCCTCACCTTCACCTACTAAGGTGGAACTCTCAGTCTCTCCTTTTGCCTGGCTGGAAGAAATAGCCATCCTCTCACTCTCATGCTCTCCTTTTGCCTGGATGCAAGCCAGCCTCTCAGATTCACTCCCTTTCAATCCTAAAAGTGTTTCAACTACCACTAGGTCATCTGCACTAGTTGTGTGAACAACTTGATTTTCAATAATAGGTGCAGAATGAGCTATCAACGAAATGGTAGTTTGAGCTGTCAACGGAATGGATACCGTTGATGGAGAAACACTTGTCAACGAAAAAGACTGTTTCGTTGATGAAGTCAAGAAAGGAGTTTGAGAAAGTGAAATTACAGTAGAATCTGTGGTGATTGATTTTAGAGATGGTTCCACAGATCCTCTTGTAGCTTCAGAAAAAGATGATTGGTGGCCCAACAAATCACTTAACAAGTGATGACCACCAATTTCAGAGTGGGGCTTCTCCAAGAATAGAGTTGGAGAATCAGGAATAGATGAATGGATCATATCCACATCTACTGACTGTGTTGGAGAATTTTGTAGAGGTGTCTCAATATTAATATTGAGAGAGTGGGACTGTAACCCCAGAGTAAAAATTGGGGCTACATCAAACTGAATTTGAGAAACTGGAATTGTTGCTTCCAGTGTGTGTGCACCCTGTGTGACCTGGGATTTTTGTCTTACCCTTCTTTGGTATTGGGAGATAGTTGTTTGGGGGCTAGGTGTGTCCCTCACCCTTTTGGAGTGTGCTCTTGGAGGAGAGCTTGTTTCAATAACTACATCCTTTTGAGAGGATGCAATTAGACTTGTGCTAATATTCATATTACTCATTGTGCCTTGTTGGGAAGACACAATGGGGCTTGGCTGGGCAACACTCACCTCTCCCACCTTATCCTTGGGGTTTCTTTGATTTTCACCCCTTCCCTCACCACTCACCACACCTGTTTCACTCCCCTTAGGTTGTGTAGTGGATTTTACAACAGGTACCTTTTGAGAAGCACCTGAGGTTGGTTTGGTAGTTTTAGACTTTGTGGATTTAGGTCTAGTTGCAGGGGCAGGAGCCTGTTGGGTCACAGCTACAGAGTCCATTGCAACAATAGTAGTAACAAAAGCAGAAACTGAAGTAACATTTAAATTAGCAAGTTGAGAAAGTGTTACCTCAATAACTGGAAGATACACCATTGGGACATCACCATTGTGATTCAGCCTCAGGATGTCTGTTAGCACCCTCTTCTTTTGAACAAAGCACTCAAACCTGGAATTTGGGTTAGAGATAACTAATGGTGTTGGACTAACATGGTTGGCCAACATCATTAGAAATCTAGCATAATAAATATTCTTCTTCCTAGATTTTTTATCTCCTAACTTAGCACCTAGTTCATACATCAATTGGGTACTAAAGTTATAGTAATTATTAGTGAGAAACATAGTAAGCAAAATTAGAATGGAGTTAGTTAAAGCATCAAAATTACTAATTTTTCCAGAAAATACTTTAATGAAAGCATCTTCTAAATAACTCCACTCCCTTACCAAGCCTCTCCTAATAATTTTACCTAAATTCTCAGTTGGCAAGGAGTAATTTATAGAATTAAGCATGTTAACAATTTCAGCATTTGTTGGTAAAGCTAAGCAATTATTCTCAGGAATGTGAAGACATGCTTGCAATACATCTGAATTGACAATATACTCTTTACCTTGAATTGTGAATTGCAAAGTGCAGTTAGTCCCACTGTACTCACACGAGGTCCAAATCTCCTCTATGATTTCATTGTAAAGCGGAGTGGAGTGAAATATCGCGTACCTAAGTTTGCAGTTCACCAAGAAATCCATCATCTTGTGAAAGATTTTGTTCAGGCTTTCCTTGACAACAAATGGAATGGAGTTGTTCTTCTCGTAAATGAACCCTCCAGCAGACATGAGTTTAACTATGGGTGCCATTGTTGAGTAAAGTAGAGCTCGAACTGTGTTTTTCTTTGAGAGAGAAGAAGTGAGAAAGCCTTTGGAAATTTGAGAGTAAGATAAAAATTCAATTAAAGAAAGTAAATTTCTTAAATACTCCCCCAAAAGTTCTCAAAAAATTAAGTCCAATAATAATTATAAATTACTGGATTGGCTTAAAAATCTAACCGTTACAATTAAAATATTACCATGATTTATACTTACAGGGGTGTATGCATAGATCGTTGTAAAAAGACGTGCAAATTTCAACGGTTCAGATTAACAGTGCTATATCAACGAATCAGAATTGGGCGTTTAAGGTCCCGTCTATTTCGTTGATAAAGCGGCATTTCGTTGACATAAAAGGGCTGTCAACGAAATACCCAGAAAAATGCTAAGACTGTCAACGGAATAAGGCATTCGTTGACATAGTAATTTTGACTTAGACAAAATTTTACTTTTTCCTGAGAAAATTATTTCACAGAAAACCATAGCAAATTCCTGGCTGCAATTTAACTTGCAAAAATCTAAAAAATAATTAAGAGAAATTTAGCATACCTAGCTCACTTACTAATCTTGAGAATTTTGATTCATCAAGTGGCTTGGTAAAGATGTCTGCAAGTTGTTGTTCACTTGGAACAAAATGTAACTCCACAGTACCATTCATAACATGTTCTATAATGAAATGGTACTTGATGTCAATGTGCTTGGTCCTTGAATGCTGCACTGGATTCTCAGTTATGGCAATGGCACTAGTGTTGTCACAGAAGATAGGAATTTTCTCAACTCTTAATCCATAATCAAGTAGTTGATTTTTCATCCATAAAATCTGTGCACAACAACTTCCAGCTGCAATATACTCAGCCTCAGCTGTGGAGGTAGAAACTGAGTTTTGTTTCTTGCTGAACCATGAGACAAGCTTGTTTCCTAAAAATTGACAGGTGCCAGTTGTGCTTTTCCTGTCAATTTTACATCCTGCAAAATCTGCATCTGAATAACCAATTAGTTCAAAGCCAGATTCTCTAGGATACCAAATGCCAAGGTTTGGTGTTCCTTTGAGATATCTGAAAATTCTTTTAATAGCAACTAAATGGGATTCCCTAGGATCAGCCTGAAATCTAGCACATAGACATGTAGCAAACATAATATCAGGTCTACTAGCTGTTAAATATAAAAGTGAGCCTACCATGCCTCTGTAACTTGAAATGTCCACAGATTTTTCCTTAGTATTCAATTCAAGTTTGGTGGCAGTAGGCATGGGAGTTTTGGCAGCAGAGCATTCCATTAAGTTAAATTTCTTTAACAAATCATGAATATATTTTGTTTGACTAATGAAAATGCCTTCATTAACTTGCTTCACTTGGAGACCAAGAAAATAAGTTAATTCTCCCATCATAAAGCACTTTCACATCCATTTGATAGACCTTGAAATTGGCATGGGCTGCATAGGCTAGGAAAATCCTTATTGCTTCTAGTCTTGTAACAGGAGCAAAGGTTTCATCAAAATCAATTCCCTCTTCCTGTGAGTAGCCTTTAGCAACCAATCTAGCTTTGTTCCTTGTGACTATGCCATTTTCATCCATCTTGTTTCTGAACACCCATTTTGTGCCTATAACACTCCTGTCCTTAGGCTTGGGCACCAGCTTCCAAACTTTGTTTCTCTCAAATTTGTTTAGCTCCTTTTGCATAGCTAAACCCAATCTGGATCTAGAAGTGCATCATCAACTTTCTTTGGCTCATCTTGAGACAGAAAGCTACTATATAGACATTCCTCTTGAGTTTCTCTTCTAGTTTGGAATTTTGAAGAAACATCACCTATAATGAGTTCAAATGGATGATATTTAGTCCATTTCCTTGAGGGAGGTAGATTAGCTCTAGAAGATGTAGCTTCATGATCATGATTGTCTTGATTAGATGTTTGTCCTTGAGAAACTCCCCCTGAGTTTGTTGTCCCTAAGTGATCATTCCTAGAAGCATTTCTATGACTGTCAACGGAATGCCCAATTTGACTGTCAACGAAATGCTCATTTTGTATGTCAACGAATCCTCCACCTTGACTGTCAACGGAATGACCATTTGGTCTGCTAGCAGCTATTCTTTTCAATCTTAATGCAGCAATTTCATCTTCACTACTGCTTTCATCTGTGCTAGACACAACAACTTTAGGCTGTTTCTCAATAGCCTTAACATGATTCACTTGATCTCCTTCCTCATTCTCAAAAGAAAGACTTTCATGGAAACCTTCATCACAGAGACCTTGAATTTTGAGATCATCAAAACAACATGTACAGATTCCATAACAATGTTGGTTCTGAGATTATAGACTCTGTAAGCTTTCCCTGCTGCATATCCCACAAATATTGCTTCATCTGCCTTTGCTTCAAATTTCCCCAAATGCTCAACTTGATTTCTCAGAACAAAGCACTTGCATCCAAAGACATGAAGAAAATCCAATAGTGGCTTCTTTCTTTTGAGTAGTTGATAAGGGGTCATTCCCTTAGCTTGATTAATCAAAGAAATATTTTGAGTGAAGCAAGTTGTGTTAACTGCCTCAGCCCAAAAATAAGTTGGTAACTTTGATTCATCTAGCATCGTCCTTGCAGCTAATATAAGTGTTCTGTTTTTCCTTTCAACTACACCATTTTGTTGTGGTGTCCTTGCAGCTGAAAATTCATGCAAAATACCATTTTCCTCACTGAACATCTTCATAGTTGAAGTCTTGAACTCTGTCCCATTGTCATTCCTAATCCTTCTTACTTTGAAGTCAAGATGATTGTTTACCATATTGATGTGATTGATAATGATTTCACTTGCCTCATCATTGGAGTGCAAAAAGAAAGTCCATGTAAATCTAGAAAAATCATCAACAATCACAAGACAGTATTTCTTCTTAGAGATGGACATGACATTTACAAGGCCAAATAGATCCATCTGAAGTAACTCAAGCTGTTGGACAATTGATGACTCTGTCTTGCTTTTGAATGATGCCTTCTTTTGTTTCCCTTTTTGACAGGCATCACACAAACCATCCTTGGTGAATTCCACCTGTGGAATTCCTCTAGCAAGATCTTTCCTCACCAAGTCATTCATAACTTTGAAATTCAAATGAGACAATTTCTTGTGCCATAGCCAACTTTCATCCTTGCTTGCCTTGCTGAAAAGACAAGTGATGGTGTCTGGACTTGTGCTATTAAAGTCAGCAATGTACACATTCCCTCTTCTGAATCCAGTCATTACCACATTGTTGTCTCCACCTTTAGAAACAGCACAGGCTTCTCTTGAAAAAGTAACTAAAAATCCTTTGTCACAAAGTTGGATGATACTAAGAAAATTGTGCTTTAGACCATCCACCAATGCAACCTCATCTATGATGACATTCTCTTTTGAAATCAAGCCATATCCCTTAGTGTAGCCTTTGTTGTCATCTCCAAAAGCAATATAAGGGCCAGCTCTTTCCTGAAACTCTGTGAGCAGGGTAGAATCACCAGTCATGTGTCTTGAACAACCACTATCCAAGTACCAAAGATTCCTTTTGTCTCCCTGCACACAATAAAACCAAATCAAGTTGATTTTGGTACCCAAGTTTCCTTGGGTCCTGTTTTGTTAGACTTTGATTTACTCTTCACATCATTTTTCACTTTGGGCTCAGATTGAGTTAAATCAACCTTTACCTTTGGTGTTGATTTCTGAGGGTTGCTCACATTTTCATTCATGGCATTCATATTTGGAGGAACAAACATGTTATTCACATTCCATGGCATTTGTGGTACATTAAACATATTCATGTATGGATTAGACACAAATGGCATGCTAGCATATGGATTTTGAAACTGTGCATATGGAGCAAACATATTAGGCATAACATGCATTGCTGTCATAGAGGTATTCATTGCAGGCTTAGGCATTTTCACATTAGTATTCTTCTTAACAGATTTGCAATTAGCAGATAAATGACTAACACTTCCACAATTAACACATGTTTTCCTTGGAGCATACTTATCAGGTGTGTAATTGTTATGTTTGTTAATCCCTACTTTGCCATTTCTGTTATTCTTTTTTATTGCCCTTAACCTCAACTTTAATTTTCTCTAACTTGTCTTTCAATTGCTTGTTAGACAAGTGACCTACATTAGCTCTCTCAACAGGCTTCTCAACTTTCTTTGATTTACTAGACTCACCTTGAACAAAGTTCTTGGTGACAGGACCATACTTGTTATTAAGTGTAGTGAGTTCTTCTTTCTTTTCCTTTGTCAACGAAACAGCATGATCGGTTGATGGTTCATCTATCAACTGAATGATGCATTCCGTTGACGTATCAACCTTCAACGAATGACCATTGTTGTTTGTTGACTCTGTTTCTGATTCTAAGGTTTCAACAGCATACCCTAGCTTCTCTTTGTTCTTTTTCCATGATTGTTCACAGAAAGATTCCATACCTTGAACATTAATGATGTTGCTAGCAACATTCCTGGAATCTTTCCATTTTGCAATCACTCTTTGTTCTATTTCTAGTTGTGTTTTAAGAATCTCTTCCCTTTTTAACACTTTCTCAAGTTCCTGCTTAGCATCCCTACTAACACGTCTCATTTTCTCAAACTCAATGAGCTGTGCTTCTAACATTGCATTTCTATCACTTAAGAGCAAATTAGTCTCTTTAATTCTTGAGTTCTCTTTGGTAAGTGATTTAAGAGTAACACGCAAATTATATAATACAGTAGACATTTCATTAACTGTACTATCGCATTCCTCTTTAGAAAGCTCAGAAAGATTAGTAATTGTTACCTGGTTGCTAGAGGAACTTGCTTTCTGCTCATGATTGTTAGCCATTAGAGCTAAATTGACATACTCAACATCATCATCTGAATCTTCACCATTACCAGCCCAATCATACTCCTGAGACATGAAAGCCTTTTCCTTTTGCTTGAGAAGTTCAAAGTATTTCTTTTTATAATCAACAGGCTCAAATTTCCTGTTGCCCTTCTCAACTTTGGGCTTTCTGCAATCTCCAGCAAAGTGACCAATCATTCCACAGTTGAAACATTTAGACTTAGACTTTTCAACCCAATTATTTTTGCTAGGTTGAAAGTCTCTCCTTGGTGGCCTTGCTTCTGAGTTTCTCTTGAATTGGAACTTAGAGAATTTTCTTGAAAGAAAAGCAATGTGTTCATCAATCTCATCTAAGTCATCCAAGTTGGCTGGTTCTTCTTCTTCTTCTTCTGTCATCTTGCCTTTACCCTTGCTAACATCACTCCTACAACTAGCTCGACTAGTTGTGGCTTTTGCAGCTTCTTCATTGTCATCTTCCAGTTGGTTCACAGATGCAATCAATGCAATAGATCCACCTTTCTTTTGTACCTTCTCAATTTCTTCATCTTGCTCCATTTCCAGCTCATATGTCTTTAAGGTTCCATAAAGCCTTTCAAGAGTATAGTCTTTGTACTCTTGAGTGTTTGTCAGAGAAACAGTCATAGGCTTCCACTCTTTTAATCCATTTAAAAGCTTTTGAAACCTACTGAATGTATCGTTTAGGGTTTCACCAGCTTTAAAATGAAAGTGCTCATATTGTTGTATAAGGAGTTGCATTTTGTTCTCCCTTACTTGCTCAGTTCCTTCACAGAGTGTTCTAACAGTGTCCCATACTTCTTTAGCAGTTGTATAGTTTATAACATTGTCAAACATCTCTTACTCCAAACCATTAAACAGAATGTTCATGGTTGTTTTATCTTTATGGACTTCTGCAACATCTTCAACAGTCCATTCTGAGACAGGTTTTGGAATTTTCACATCTTCAGCATCATCTGGCAGTCCAACTCTAGATGCAAATGTCATGGGAACGTGTGGACCTTTCTCAATGCATTCTACATATCTCTCATCCATAGACATGAGATGTAGATGCATTTTTACTTTCCAGTGAAAGTAATTGTCCTTATCTAGAACTGGTATCTTTACACCTGCATCCTTCTTAACCATGGTTTCTGTTTTGGCCTTGATCTTTAAACTCCTTGTATGTTAGAAGCTTGATCTGATACCAATTGTTAATCCCAAATAGCCTAACAAAATTGTAGAAGAGGGGGTTGAATACACTTCTAGATATTTTTAAACATAAAACAACTTTGAAATAACTTGACAGATAAAATAAAATCACACAAGCAAATATAAAATTTCAGTTGGATGTTTTGAGGATCCAACTGAGATGTTTTTATTTCGGAAATAATCTGTGTTACAAAAGTATCACAGCTGCTCAGTTCCTAATGTAGAGTGAGAGTGCTCTTGAGAGAAGCTAATACATAATTATTCTATCTCACTCACTTACAATAAAATGAACTGCTACACTTGGTTATATATCCCAAGTTTACAATGCTATTTTTGGTTACACTAAAAAGTACAAAGGGTAACCGCCAGTAGCTTGCTTTTCATTCCTTTTGTCCAATGGTCCTTGGAGATCTTGTCTTTTGTCTTCATGCTTATTATGATCACACTCAAGAACCTAATTGGAAATTGGAATGTTTCCTCATTCCCAGTGACCATTTTAATGGCTCCCAATGCAAAGTACACTTCTACATCACCTTTTGATATGTCAGAAAACTGTCACTATCACTTTGTCAACTATTCAGAAAAGTGATAATGATTCGTTGATAGTAGTGAGATGTGTTTTGTTGATGGCTTTATTCTTCATTCCGTTGATGGTACATTCTTCATTCCGTTGATATTGTAATCTTCATTCCGTTGACATGTCTTCACTTAGGCAAAATTACAAGGCACATTATATTTACAATTAACCAACCTATTTTTCCTATCTAGTACTTAGTCAACATGACTTAGAAAACCTATCTAATACCTACAACAATTGCCTATCAAGTAGTGAAGTATTGTACAGTGCAATTGCTACATTACTCATTTCGTTGATGAGCTACCTGTCAACGAAAGCTGCAAAGCATGCCATTCCGTTGACAGTTACAAAAGTGACTTAACACAAAATCTACTAAGTGTTTTTATAATTATCATCAAGAACAACATATTCCTAACAGTTGTTGGTTATTCTGATTCAGATCTCGGAGGTGATAAATATGATGGAAAATCAACTTCGGGACACCTGTTTATATTTGGTGGTGCTGCCGTAAGTTGGGGAAGTAAAAAACAGGGATGTGTTGCAAGATACACACAAGAAGCTGAGTATGTAGCTTGTAGTGTGGCTACTACTCATGCTGTTTGGATAAGACGTTTCTTACTTGAATTAAATCTAAATCTAATAGATGGACCTATTGAGATTTTTTGTGATAATACATCGGCTATTGACTTGATTTATAGCGGGGCAAATAGTTCGAGAGGACAACACATTGACATACAATATCACTACATTCATGATATTGTAGTAGAAAAGAAAGAAGTGAAAGTAACATACATTCCCACTAGTGATATGATTGCAGATCCTTTAACAAAAGGGATTCCCGCGGAAACATTTGTCAAGCATGTTGGTTTGATGGGACTTAGAAACATTTAAGTTGTGATGATGAGAATGTTGTTCTAACGGATAGTGGGAACATATGTGTAAACTCTACGAAAAGTGGGAGTAACGTAAATTATTTGAAAATAAAGTCAAGTGGGAGATGTTAGTTTGACTTGTATTTTAAATAGAGATAAAATATTATTAAAATATGGGAGTTACATATATTTGTGTATTATGACACAAAGGGGTTACAAATATTATATTGATTGGGTAATAAATTCATTAGGCAGTTACATTTTATGGGGTGGAAGCAATAGAGGTTAAGCCTATACATAGAGGAAGAGATCCTTCAAGAAAAGGCACTGAAAAAAAACAGAGCTTGTTCATTCTTTTTCTGGAACCCCATAAAAATATTTTCTTCTTTACTAGGTGAAAGCTTTCAGAAATGCTAGATGTGGCGGAAAAATATGAGAGAGCATTTAGTAGGTATGACATACAAGATCCTAGGTATAAAAAATATCTCAAGGTGGATAATGTTGATGGAAGGCCTACTAGTGAGGATTGGATTACCGTGAGAAAGTTTGCATCATTCTTGAAAATTTTTTATGATCTAACCGTAAAGATTTCGGGAACTTCTTATGTTACTTCTAATATTTTCTTGCATGAGATATATGTCGTTCATTATATCTTGCATGAGTGGACATATGGTAGTAATGTTCAAATGTATACCATCGGAAAGGAAATGTTAGAAAAATATGAAAAGTATTGGGGAGATCCAACCGAAATGAACAATCTTTTGTTTATTGCGGTTGTACTTGATCCAAGGCATAAGCTACAATTTGTGGTGTATATGTTAAAGAACATGTATAGAGAACAAGTTGGGGGGTTGATGGGAAAGTCTTTAGAAGAAACATTGTATAAAATGTTCAATGAATACAAATCTAAAATGGCAACTAACAAATGAAGAGATGAGGCTAGAGAGACAAGAATGGAAGAAACTCTTGGCCAAGTGCATCCATCTCAATTGTTGAGGATGCAATTTGAGAAAGATATTGGAATGGTTTCAAGTGATGGTAGTGCATCGGATTTGGAGGAATATTTGAGTGAGAAACCAAAAACATTTAGGGGTTCCGATGGGTTTGACATATTAGAGTGGTGGAAAAATAATTCGATGAGGTTTCCCGTTCTATCTCAAATGGCTCGGGATGTCTTAGCTTTTCCAATCTCCACTGTAGCTTCGGAATCGGCTTTTAGCACGGGGGTAGGGTTCTTAATGATTTTAGGAGTTCCCTCACACCTAAAATGGTTGAAGCACTTATATGTGCTCAAGATTGGATGAGAAGAACCGTAAAAGCTATAAGTGTTGAAGAGGATCCCGAAGAAATGAGACAACTTGACGAAGGTATGCTTGCATTAATTTATGCGATTTTCAGTTAATAAATTAGAAATGTATTTATAGAGATTATTATGGTTTTTTTTCTTGTTTATGTTATGTTTTTAGCACTAGAGAAGATGAACGTTGACTCAAGTTCAACAGCAGCATCAGCCACAGGAACCAGTCAACCACAAACACAATAAGTCATTAAATTTAATCACCCACTGGTTTTTCTCTACCTTTTCTGTTGTAGACCTGTAGTGTTGTTACTGCTGTACAAACTAGTGTGTACTGTTTACTGTTCTCATGTTATGTGTTCATTGTCAATCTGTCACTGGAAGTCTGGAACTAGTATAGTGTACTGTTAGTTTTCTATGTACTGTAAGTGTCTTGTGCCTGTGTACTTTTAGGTTCTGATTGGCTATGGTACTCATTTAGTCTTTACTTTTCCGTGACAAAAGTATACCAGCAAATAGAAATCATTCTCCCAATTATCTGAACAAAATAAAAGGAATTATAGCCTATGCAGATTGATAATGATCTCTGGATTACTTGCTAAAGTTACTTTGACTTTAAACATATGGTTTCCACTTCATTTTATATGGCTGCACTTAATAACAAAATATCCCCCTGGAGTGTTTGTATTTTCCTGTTGTTTGCCTGTTGCTATATTTCATTTGTTGTCGCCTGTTACTAACTTACTATTGTATACTTTGCTAGATGCTAATGCTGCTATGATTATTATATTTTACAGAACCACTAGCCCAGGCCAGGAGCAGTAGTAGTGATGAAATTGGAGATTGAAGGAGCCAAAATAGCCAAGTACAAGTAGAAGCACATGCAATGGTGTGGATTCCAGTTGAGCAGGAAACCTGAAGACTGAAGATCTTATCAAGAATTGAAGATTATGCTTTTATTATTGTTTTTAGAAACCTTATCAAACTTTCAAACTCATGTTTTTATTCTTGTTTTTGTAAACATATAAGCTCTACCCATCTGCCATTTAGATTATTGAATGTTTTATTTTGATGCTGCAAAGCGCAAACTAGCTAGCTAGTAGCCTTTTCTGTGACTTTGTGTCAAATGGATATTTTTTTTGATTGTTTTTATTCATTTTCAGTAACTTGTATTAAATTTCGGTTTTAAATTCCGGTTTTCGGTAATAACCGAAATAATTATTTCGGTTCGGTTTGAAAACCGAATTTATTTCGGTTCGGTTTTCGATAGCCTTTTTTCAGATTTTCGGTTTCGGTTAACCGAAATAAAATTCGGTTCGGTTCGGTTTGAACCGAAAGCACAGCCCTACACCTACCTCCATCGAAATTAAAATATTTTTTTAATTGTATAAAGCTTAAAATATCAACTCGTGCAAAGTCTTGTCATCTGACATGTTAGACTCTATGAGATTATAATCTCTTTGTTTGTTTCTTTAAGTTTTGTCTTTGTTAATCTTGTCAACCAGCTTATTCGTTTGTGTCTTAATGGATAAGCAACAAACATACATTCAAGAAATGGAGGAGTCTTTTGCAACGATCCAAATAGAGGAGGAGGAACAAGGTGGACTATGTTATGCGAATACAACTGATGAATTAAGTGAGATTGATACAAGGTGGTGCCTGGTTGGACGTTTCCTTACTGATTCTCATATAGATTTCTAAGCCATGCAACACAAGATGACATCCCTATGGAGACCTGGAAGAGGGTTGTATGTTAAGCAATTGGATAATAACAGGTTTCTTTTCCAATTCTATCACGAAATGGATATTAGGAGAGTCATTGCGGGAAGCCCTTGGACGTTTGGGCGCTTTCACCTGGTAATAGAACGGCTTAAAGCTGGAGACAATCCTAGGACACTGGAGATTAATAAGATTGATCTATGGGTTCAGCTACATGGTATGTCTGCAGGATTCATGTCACAACGAGTGGCTACTGATATTGGTAACTACATTGGTTCATATGTTAATGGAGATGCCAATAACTTTGTGGGAGTTTGGAGAGAATACCTACGCATTAGAGTAACATTGTCATTGGACATCCCGATTAAATGGAGAATGAAGCTGAAGAAGTCGGAGAAGGAATGGTGTTGGGTTAATTTTCAATATGAAGCTATCCCCACCTTCTGTTTCATTTGTGGGATGATTGTTCATGGCGAAAGGTTTTGTGACAGAGTCTTTGATACTCCAATGGACAAGATTGAAAAACCATATGGTCCCTGGCTTCGTGCAGATTCAAGGAGAAAGACTCATACTATGGGGGCAAAATGGCTTCGAAATGGTGGTAAATTTCAGGCGAGTAATTCCGGCGAGAGTGGTGGTGTAACTGCAGATAGAGATAATCCCGTAAAAAATGCTTTGGTGCAACAAACTAGCGTCAATTCAGGGTATGATTCACAACGTAACATGACAGCTCGGGGAGAGATTGGAGGTGGAATTAGTGGAATTTCGGAGAAAATAAATCAAAATATCCCTCATCAGATATTTATTCAAAATTCAAGTTTAAGTTTGGAGGGAAACTCTAGTGGGCCGGATACCGTTGAGTTAAGTGTAGTGGAGTCAAAGAGACGTAGAATGGACCTTGATCATAATACTGTTATGTCTACAACTCAGGCCCAAGATACAAGTATGGAGACACAGATGATAATTTCAACAGAGCCAAAAAATGAATTATTGGCGGGTGCTGCTTTGCAGACCCGCCAGTCATCATGAATGCTTTAGCTTGGAACTGTCAGGGTCTGGGTTCACCTGGAAAAATTCAGTTCCTTCAAGAAGTAACCCGTAGTGAGAAGCCGTCTTTTGTTTTTCTTTGTGAGATTATAAGTAGTTATGGGAAAATGGAGAAGCTATGTCATAAGTTGGGGTTTGAAGGTTTTATTGTTGTGGAGCCTCAAGGGAAAAGTGGAGGCATTGCTTTGTTCTGGAAAAATGCAGATGTTGTGAATCTTTTAAGTTTTTCACGATCCCACATTGATGTTTCTGTAAATATGTCTGGTTCTAATGGTTGGCGCTTGATAGGTATTTACGGAGAGCCTGCGAGGTCTCAGAGATTTAAAACCTGGGATCTTTTAAAAAAATTATCTCGTGATGCGAATCTGCCGTGGTGCTTAGTGGGAGACTTTAACAATGTTACATCCCAAGCAGACAAAAAAGGAGGTCCTCCTTACCCTAATTATCTTATTGAGGGTTTCAATGATTGTCTTCACAAAGCTGACCTTCACGACCTTGATAAAACAGGCCACCAGTTTACCTGGGAAAAAGGTCGAAACACAAATTATTGGACGGAAATCAGATTGGATAGATTGCTAGAAAATACACAGTGGTTAAATGTTTTTGATATGGATAAAGTCTACAATTTGGAGGGCTCCCCATCTGATCACAGCCCACTTCTATTGTGTCCGGAAACGCAACTAAGAGGTAATAAGAGACGCCAATTTCGTTTTGAGAACGTTTGGCTAACTGAACCTATGTGTTTTCAAATCATTAAAGATTGTTGGGAAGAGGAGGGACACGCTATTATTATTCAGAAACTGAATAAGTGTGCAGAAGGTTTGAATGTATGGGGAAGAGAAATTACAGGTTGTTTTAGTAGCCGTATCAAGGATTGTAAATCCAAGCTAAAGATACTGAGAAGTAAGCGTGATGCCCAGTCTATAGCAGAGTTTGAGAACACAAGGAAGCAACTGTTTTTAGTGCACGATCAGAAGTAAATTTTCTGGCTCCAAAGATCTAAACAACTCTGGTTACAAGTTGGGGAGAAGAACACCAAGTATTTTCATGCATCTTGTAATAAGAGGAAACGTAATAATCATATCCAAAAACTGAAGAATGCAGACCGTGATTGGGTTGACTAGAGTAGTGGATTTCAAGATTTAATAAAGGAGTATTTCCAGCAGTTGTTTACTGAAGATCAGACTCAAGGTGATGTGATTTTAAACTGTATCTCAAAGACTGTATCGGAGCAACAGAATACAGAGCTGCTAGGTGCTGTGACCAAAAAGGAGGTGAAAGATGTTGTGTTTCATATGCATCCTGATAAAGCGTCAGGGCCAGATGGCATGACCCCGGCCTTCTTTCAGAAAAATTGGAGTACAGTAGGTAATGAAGTGGTGCAAATGGTAAGGGATTTTTTTGTGACAGGGGTTCTCATGGAAAATATTAATATTACTAATATTGTTCTCATCCCTAAAAAGAGAAACCCAACAATATTGACAGAGCTGAGACCTATAGCTTTGTGCAATGTTGTGATGAGAACTATTACAAAGGTGATAGAAAATAGTCTTAAGAGTGTACTGGATTCTGTCATTTCAGATACTCAGAGTGCTTTCATACCAGGCAGACTAATCACTGATAATATCATGATCTCCTTTGAAGTCATAAATTATCTCAAAAGAAAGAAGCTTGGCAAAGATGGCTACATGGCTCTCAAGTTGCATATGTCCAAAGCGTATGATCGTATCGAATGGAAATTCCTGCTAGAAATGCTTCTCAGAATGGGGTTTGATAGTTGGTGGACTCATTTAGTTTTACAATGTGTGACAACTGTTGATTATACCATTATTCATGGATAATTGGAAATGGGGCCTATTAAACCTAGTCGTGGCTTAAGGCAAAGAGATCCTCTATCTCCTTACATTTTCATTATCTGTGCTGAAGGATTAACTGCTTTGATTAGGCACTATGAAGCTAAAAAGTGGTTGCAAGGGATAAGAATTTGCAGAAAAGCCCCATCTATCAGTCACATGTTATTTGCTGATGACAGTTACATTTACTGCAAGGCAGAGACGGGAGAAGCGTGTAAAGTGTTGGAATTATTGTCTTACAATGAAAAAGCTTCAGGGCGGCGAATTAATAGAGGCATATCCACAGTTTTCTTTAGTGCAAATGTTATTCAATACAACAAGGAGTCGATTTGTCAGGTGCTTCAGATTCCAGAGGCGGACAAAACATCTAAATACCTGGGTTTACCAAACATTATAGGAAGGAACAAGTCTGTAATTTTTGGTTACTTGAAAGATAAGGTCAATGCCAGCATTCACAGTTGGAATGAAAGGAAGGTTTCCAGACCAGCAAAAGAAATTCTCATTAAGACAGTAGCTCAAACATTGCCCTTTTATGCTATGAATGTTTTTCTCATTCCGTTAGAGCTGACTCGAGATGTGGAGAAAGCAATGGCAAAATTCTTCTGGAACACATCGCAGAAAAATAATTCTAAAATTACTTGGATGGCCTGGGAATGAATGTCCCGACACAAGCATGCATGTGGTTTAGGATTTAGATGCTTACGAGATGTAAATCTTTCGATGTTGGGAAAACAATACTGGCGTTTTATTACTAATCCGGAAAGTCTGGTGGCCCGAATTTACAAAGCCAAGTACTTTGCCGACACTGATTTTATGGAAGCCAAGTTGGGTAGTAGTCCTAGATTCATCTGGCGAAGTATTACTGAAGCAATGAAGGTTATTTCTTCGGGGTCGAGTTGGAGGATTGGCACATGTATGGAGGTAAAAATCATTGGGCAACCTTATGTTGAATTTTTAGTAAATAAATGACAATCATTAAATCTAATACCAAGTAACATTTTGTAAAAACAAATTAAATTATCATATATTCAAAATTGGAATCTCGTCAACAACAAATTTTAAATTAAGAATTTATATTATTGGTTATAAAAAAAATCATGAATTTTGAAATAATATATATTAAATTAAAATTAAAATAACAATTGAAAAAATAAATTATAGAAATATTAATTATAATATAAAAAATATTATATTATTTTAAATCAAGTTCGTGCACAACACGGATAATTAGCTTGCTACTAGAAGTAATTTATGATTACTATGTTTTCAATCTATACTATCAATACTATTATATAATAGACGAAACATTAAAAGTTTGGTTGGTCGGTATGGTACTTTGTGATTTTACTCCTTAATTAACTGTACTTCGTGTTTTTACTTAATTAACATTACTTATTTATAGAAATATATTATTAAATAATAATATTACCTATTTATAACCAATTACCCTTTCCACCTAAAATACATTATTTTTTCTATTTTTCTTAACAAATTCTTCTACTTTTTCAAATATATCACGCACAATTACCTTTTTTAACTAAAACATGTTTGTTTTTCTATTTTTCTTTAGTAAAACCCCTTCTTTTCCAAAAATATCACGGACAAACCTTTAGTTATTTATTTTTAAACTTATTTTAATATTATAATTATTTTTTAAAAAGTTTACCTATTTTAACATGTCTACTTATTTTTCTTAATAAATGCCATTACCAAAAATATTAAAATATAAATAATCAAATACCTATTTATAACCAATTATCTTTTCAGCTAAAACACATTTTATATTTTTTCTAACAACGTCCATTCTTTTCTAAATATATCACGGGAAATTGTCTTTTACAATTTACTTTTTCTATTTTTCTCACTAAAATCCATTCTTTTTCCAAAAATATCACAGTAAACCTTTTACTTATTTATTTTAAAACGTATTTAAATACTTTTAATTATTAAATTTTAAAACCTCATTTTCCAAAAATATCACGGGCATTAACTTTTTAAACTAAATATATGTTACATTTTTTTATTTTTTCTTAATAAAACCTCTCATTTTCCAAAAATATAACGGGCAAACCCATAATTATTTATTTTAAAATCTGTTTTAATGTTTTTAATTAATTAAAAGTGTTTAGCTATTTTAACATGCCTACTTATTTTTTACACAATTACAATTAATAAAATATTAAAAAAAATAATAAAATAACAATTAACAATCCGTGCATCGCACGAGTTTTAAGCTAGTATTATTAAAAGCAGAAACATTGAAAATTTTGGTTTTCGATTATCGGTTATTTATTCTATTTAATAAATAATAAAATAATATAAAAATAGTAACTAGTTGCTCGCTTTTTATAATTAAAACATTTTTTCTAACAAAATCTACTTCTTTTCAAAAAATATCACGGACAATTATCTTCAAATTAAAACATATTACCTTTTTTATATTTGTTCTCGTTACAAAATCTACTCATTTTTCAAAAATATCAGCGACAATTATCTTTAAATTAAAATATATAATCATTTATATTTGTTCTCACTAAAATCTCTATTTTTTTAAAAAAAAAATCAGGCGCAACCTTACTTATTTATTTTAAACCTATTTTAATGCTTTTAATTATTTAAAAAATCTTACATATTTTAAAATCTCTCTTTTCCAAAAATATCAGGTGCAACCTTACTTATTTATTTTAAACCTATTTTACTGCTTTTATTTATTTAAAAATCTTACATATTTTAACATGCCAATATTTTTTTTAACAAATACAATTAATATATTTAAAACACTTCTAAAAATATCACGGGGAGTTACTTTTTGTAATTAAAACATGTTAACTTTTCTATTTATCCTTATTATTAATATTATTCCAAAAATATCACTGGAATTATCTTTAAATTAAAACATATTACCTTTTATATTTGTTCTGACTAAAATCTCTATTTTTCAAAAATATCGGGTGCACCCCTTTCTTATTAATTTTAAAATCTATTTTAATATTTTTCATTATTTAAAAAAGCTTACCTATTTTAACATGTTGAAGTATTTTTTTAACATACAATTAATATAATTAAAACACTTCTAAAAATATCACAGGTAATTACTTTTTTCAATTAAAACATGTTAGTTTTTCTATTTGTCCTTACGATTAATATTATTTTAATAAATAATAAAATAGTATTAATAATGCCCATTTATCTTTCTCAGCCCCATTTGTATTATTTATTTGTTTTTTCTATGTTCCAATTAATATTTAAGTTTCTCATTTTATAATTTATCACATTGATTTTTATTCTTTATTTAATATTTTCCATTCGCATTAATTTTTTTAGTTTCTAATTTTTTAATCTCTTTTGATTGCCGGTGCCTCGGTTTATAGGCTAGTATTATTAAAGCCGAAACATTGAAAATTTTGGTTTTTAGTTTTCAGTTTTCGGACATTTATTCTATTTAATAAATAATAAAATAATATAAAAATACTAACTAACTGATTGCCTTTTATAATTAAAACACTTTTTTCTAACAAAATATACTCCTCTCCAAACCTTTAAATTGAAACATATTTTATTTTATATTTGTTCTCATTAAAATCTATCTTTTCCAAAATTATCAATTTCAACCCTTACTTATTTATTTTAAAACATATTTTAATGTTTTTAATTATTAAAAAAAGCTTACTTATTTAAAAATGCCAACGTATTTTTTAACATAATTAAAACATTTCTAAAAATATCATGGGCAGTTACTTTTTTTAATTAAAACATGTTAGCTTTTTTATTTGTCTTTATTATTAATATTATTGTAATGAATAAATAAAATATTAATAATGCCCCATTTATCTTTCTCAACCCCAGTTGTATTTTTTAATTTTTTTCCAATGTTTCAATTAATATTTGAGTTTCTCATTTTATAATTTATCATATTGATTTTTATTCTTTATTTAATATTTTTCATTCCCATTAATTTTTTTAATTTGTCATCTTTTAATCTGTCCGTGCCTTATAAGCTAGTATCTCTAATATGTGAAACTCAGTAAATGCAATATTTTCCTTCTGAAATTGATATATTCACATCATTCTAGGGTCGAAACTTAGAAAATGAGAACAATATCTTCTTCATCGGACGTCCTAATCTTTGATTATACACGTTTTTTCCAAGTCGTCGTTCTGAAATTGATATATTCACATCATTCTAGGGTCGAAACTCAAGTCACAGTTTGTTGCTAGCAATTGCTTTTCTTATTATAGATCCATAATAATATGTCCACCATGCATGTGCCATAAAATGAGAACAATATCTTCTTCATCGGACGTCCTAATCTTTGATGATATACGTTTTTTCCAAGTCGTCGTTTTTTACTTTTTTGCCTTGATGTTGATCAGTTAATATAGGCAAAAAGTTTGTCCGCAAAATTCCCAAAGAAAGGAAAATGTATTTTCGGGGTTTACACGGTACAACCAAGTGGATTATTTCAACACTATCTAGAAGATATGGATTTTAGAAAATTAAAGAGGATTGCATGCAATTACCTAAAAATTGACATAAAAACTCGTTTCAACTGGAGGTCGGTCTTTTGTGGCTTTAAATTCTAACTAGCATCCAAGCCGGTGCAATGCATGGACACCCAAGTTTACGTGTTTAAAATCAATTTTGTTTTTATTTGATAGGAGGAATGGCTATGTATGTTGTACAGTCTCAACCAGAATTGGTAATGACATTACACTGGCCGAGACGTTTGTGTCCGGAAACGCAACTAAGAGGTAATAAGAGACGCCAATTTCGTTTTGAGAACGCTTGGCTAACTGAACTTATGTGTTTTCAAATCCTTAAAGATTGTTGGGAAGAGTTTGAATGTATGGGGAAGAGAAATTACACGTTGTTTTAGTAGCCGTATCAAGGATTGCAAATCCAAGCTAAAGATAGTGCGAAGTAAGCGTGATGCCCAGTCTATAGCAGAGTTTGAGAACACAGGGAAGCAACTGTTTTTAGTGCTCGATCAGAAGGAAATTTTCTGGCTCCAAAGATCTAAACAACTCTGGTTACAAGTTGGGGAGAAGAACACCAAGTATTTTCATGCATCTTGTAATAAGAGGAAACATAATAATCATATCCAAAAACTGAAGAATGCAGACCGTGATTGGGTTGACTAGAGTAGTGGATAGCAAGATTTAATAAAGGAGTATTTCCAGCAGTTGTTTACTGAAGATCAGACTCAAGGTGATGTGATTTTAAACTGTATCTCAAAGACTGTCTCGGAGCAACAAAATACAGAGCTGCTAGGTGCTGTGACAAAAAAGGGGGTGAAAGATGATGTGTTTCATATGCATCCTGATAAAGCGTCAGGGCCAGATGGCATGACCCCGGCCTTCTTTCAGAAAAATTGGAGTACAGTAGGTAATGAAGTGGTGCAAATGGTAAGGGATTTTTTTTTATGACAGGGGTTCTCATGGAAAATATTAATATTACTAATATTGTTCTCATCCCTAAAAAGAGAAACCCAACAATACTGAAAGAGCTGAGACCTATAGCTTTGTGCAATGTTGTGATGAGAATTATTACAAAGGTGATAGCAAATCGTCTTAAGAGTGTACTGGATTCTGTCATTTCAGATACTCAAATTGCTTTCATACCAGGCAGACTAATCACTGATAATATCATGATCTCCTTTGAAGTCATACATTATCTCAAAAGAAAGAAGCTTGGTAAAGATGGCTACATGGCTCTCAAGTTGGATATGTCCAAAGCGTATGATCGTATCGAATGGAAATTCCTGCAAGAAATGCTTCTCAGAATGGGGTTTGATAGTTGGTGGTCTCATTTAGTTTTACAATGTGTGACAACTGTTGATTATACCATTATTCATGGATAATTCGAAATGGGCCCTATTAAACCTAGTTGTGGCTTAAGGCAAAGAGATCCTCTATCTCCTTACCTTTTCATTATCTGTGCTGAAGGATTAACTGCTTTGATTAGGTAGTATGAAGATAAAAAGTTTTTGCAAGGGATAAGAATTTGCAGAAAAGCCCCATCTATCAGTCACATGTTATTTGCTGATGACAGTTACCTTTACCGCAACGCAGAGACGGGAGAAGCGTGTAAAGTGTTGGAATTATTGTCTTACTATGAAAAAGCTTCAGGGCAGCGAATTAATAGAGGCAAATCCACAGTTTTCTTTAGTGCAAATGTTATTCAATACAACAAGGAGTCGATTTGTCAGGTGCTTCAGATTCCAGAGGCGGACAAAACATCTAAATACCTGGGTTTACCAAACATTATAGGAAGGAACAAGTCTGTAATTTTTGGTTACTTGAAAGATAAGGTCAATGCCAGCATTCACAGTTGGAATGAAAGGAAGGTTTCCATACCAGCAAAAGAAATTCTCATTAAGACAGTAGCTCAAACATTGCCCTTTTATGCTATGAATGTTTTTCTCCTTCCGTTAGAGCTGACTCGAGATGTGGAGAAAGCAATGGCAATATACTTATGGAACACATCGCAGAAAAATAATTCTAAAATTACTTGGATGGCCTGGGAACGAATGTCCCGACACAAGCATGCAGGTGGTTTTGGATTTAGATGCTAACGAGATGTAAATCTTTCGATGTTGGGAAAACAATGCTGGCGTTTTATTACTAATCCGGAAAGTCTGGTGGCCCGAATTTACAAAGCCAAGTACTTTGCCGACACTGATTTTATGGAAGTCAAGTTGGGTAGTAGTCCTAGCTTCATCTGGCGAAGTATTACTGAAGCAAAGAAGGTTATTTCTTCGGGGTCGAGTTGGAGGATTGGCACAGGTATGGAGGTAAAAATCATTGGGCAACCGTGGCTATCTACTAATTCACCATCGTTGACAAATCAAAAAGTTGTTTCTCTGTTTCGTAATGGTACTAAAGAATGGGATATGGAGGTCATTAAAGATATATTTAATGTAAGAGATCGGCATTGTATTGTAAACACAAGGGTGGAACAAGATTTGGATAAGGATATTTTGTGCTGGAAATTGGAAAACTCTGGTCAATATTCAGTGAAAAGTGTGTACAAGTTTATCCAGGAGCAGAAAGGAACGTGAAATGCCGCTAACAACAGTTTATTTTGGAAGAAGTTATGGAATATTAAGGCACCTCCAAAAGCTTTAAACTTAGTATGGCGAGCTGTCTCGTATTGCTTACCGACCAAGAATCTTTTGCAGGCCAAGCATGTTCAAATTGACAACATGTGTCCGGTTTGTCATGAGGAGGCCGAGTCAATCTTCCATAGTTTGGTGCAATGTAAGGCTGCAGCTCTGTGTTGGCAAATTCACAATCCTAATATTAGCACGGATGGGACTATGGAATTTCAAGAATGGTTGGAAAGAAATTTATCAGGGCAATCGAATCAAACCAATGCAAATATCATCACCTTGTGTTGGTCTATTTGGAGAGCCAGGAACGACATAGTGTGGAGTAATAAACGCTGGAACTCGATGAGAATTGTTGCTAAACCATGGGAGTATCTTTCACAGTGGACAGCAGCTCATGGTAGATATCTTGGAGCACCTCTTCATCCTCCTGTTTCAGGAGATGGTGCAATTTATTGGGTAAAGCCACAACAAAATGAAATAAAGATCACGGTGGACGCATCAATTTTTGAGAACCAGGGAGCTTCAGGTATAGGATTAGTAGCTCGAAATCATGTAGGCCATCTGCTCTTGGAAAAAACCAGATGTTTCTCTGAGGTAATGAATTCGACTCTAGCTAAAGCAATTGCAGTGAAAGAAGCGTTGAGTTGGGCTAAGGAGTTGACAGGGAATACTATCACTATCGAATCGGATTGCTTAGTGGTAATACAACTGATTAGAAATGTTACGCCTATGCGGTCCAGACTTGGCAAGGTGATAGTGGAGTGTAGAAATTTAGTCCGTGAGTTGAACAACGTAAGGTTGTATTTTATTAAACGGTCTGCGAATATGTCGGCACATGAATTAGCTCATGTGTCTCATATGTACCCTGATCGTGTGTTTGACTGGAGGTCTGTTCCAGTCAATGTTAAATCTTGTATCTCGAACGAGTTAATGGAGTAATGAAATTGCATTTTGTCAAAAAAAAAAATACATAGGAAGCGCATGGCAACTCTCTCCAATTAAGAGTGCCTTTCGTAACTACAGTTTTCAAATATTTATGCAATACCTTCAGCTATTATCTACCAAAACAATTAAAATGTGTGTAAAGTGTGCACAACTAATATATTTGAAAATTAAGCTCCTAATGATTTAGGATATTATAAGGAATGACAACTCCAACAATACTCCTTATATATACTCTTTATTATTATTATTATATTATTAAATTCAATCTTCACCTACAGTTTTTATACTGGAGGAGAGATAAAAAGATGAATAGATTTGGAGGAAAGTGAATATTTTATTTAAGAAAATGATATAAGGAATGGCTCAACAATCCTTAAACATAAGAAAGGAAGAGGAGTTCTTAAATTTTTTAGGGATGACTAAGGAGACTGTTGGAGCAAGTTTTTGCTTCAAATTCCTTATATTTCAGTTTAGGAGCCTATTTAGCTAGTCTATTGGAGTTGCTCTAAGTCGTATATATATATATAGAGTTGCGCTTCATTGAGAACCGTGAGATATGAGATCTAATCATAATCATTTATTTTATATGCATCTATAAATCTTAGCCACTCATTTTAATTTTATTTTGTATCATGCATTTATTTTACATATCATTACAATATTTGATTACAACGACTAACTACTTTCGGTCATATTTCCGGCCACCATCTCCGGTCACCACCAGAAAATCATCACAATCAACCAGAAAATCGCCACTAATTCTGGTCACAATCTCTGATCAACTTCGGAAAATCACCATAAATAACCAGAAAATCACCACTAATTCCGGTCACCATCTCCGATCACCACCAGAAAATCACCACAATTACAAAAAAATCACAACCACGCTGCCAACACCAACCACCACCGTCAACATCACCCCCGACATTACCACCACTAATACATCATCATGTCACAACCAAAATCAAAATAAAATTATAAAAAACCATCAAAATCACAAAAAAAAAGAGTCAAATTTTAAAGTACCACCACCACTATTGGTACTCTCCAATAATCATCGCTATTTACAAAAATCACCAAATTACATCATCAAATCACCAAACTTAACACTTTCTGGATAAAAAAAATTCACACAAAATCACCAAACCTAAAAAAACCCACTAATATTCTACATCTTTCATTCTCCAGATCTATCATCATAAAAAAATGTAATCGATGATGTAATCCTTGATGAAGGTCAACTGTTTTTCAGATCGGATTTAGAGAGAGAGAGTATGTGTATATGTATATTTGTATGTATATGTATAAGAGATGATGATGGTAGTGATTGAGCCGATTGGTGGTTATAGTTATGGCCGGAAAAAATAACTGAATATGCAGGATGAAGGGATGAAGGTGGTCGGAGAAGAAGGGGGAAAGAGGGCATGAGGAGAGTGGCGACATTGTCGCCGGCGAAGCGATTCCGATGATGATCGACATTATTTGTGTTTTTGCTGAGTTGAATATCCATTGTAATTCAGTTATTTGTGTGTGTGGGGAGAGAGAGGATGTGGGTTGAACGGGTGGTGGAGGTGGGTGGATGATGTGAGATGAGGAAAGCAAATGAAAGGCTAGGATTAAAAGATTAGATCTCAGTTCTCATTTTAATTGGGGTTCTCACTTGAGTACAAACCTATATATATACCTCCTTTGTGTATTACTAGAAATTTCTCAATTCGAAGAAGGGTTATTACAAGATCGTGGCGTGCAACATCGTACTGATTATAAGTTACACTTAAAAAGGTACGCAACAATTTAAACTTAAAAATTATAGAAAATATTCGGAACATTCTGCACAACAATTATTTAAGAGTTAGTGATATAATTATTATTTTCTCCATCTCATATTATATGTTCTGTTTGACTTTTTAGTGGTTAAATTGATCAAAATTTGACTGAAAATTACATATATTATATAATTGAAAAAAAAATTATATCATTAGAAAGTATATTTAATTTACTTTATAATATATTTCTCAATTAATTGAAATTATAAAGAAATAGCTTATAATTCTCAGTAAAATTTAAGTCAATTTGACCACAAAAGTTCGCGCTTCAATCGCATTCCTTTATATGTAGCTTATCATTAAATATATACATAAAAAAGACTCTCCGGTGAAAAGCCCCAATCTTTTTCTTTCTTTTAGTTTATTTCTTATTTTCTTTAATTAAGGGTAAGGTTTTCTACCCATTTAGTTTGTTTGGTTTGTTTTTTTAGATCTAAATTTTTGGAGCTTTCGGTTTCGTTATTCTTCGATTCAAGCGGGCTTTTGGATTCGAGAGTGGACCGATTATCCACTATTGTGGTTTCGTTTTTTTTCAGATCTAAGTTCTTTTAATTTGGTTTTTTAGTTTGCAATTTCGGTTTGTTTTTCTCTCTATGTTGAGAGGGTGCTGTTTTCTCTCCTTTATTGTGAGAGCTGGTTTTGATTTATTGTTAAATGTTTGTATGGAATTGCAATTATGGTCGATAGCTCAAACAGGTTGCGGTGAAACAAGTTGCGGTGAAGCGGGTACATGTAAATATATCATGTTCAACATATCGTTTGACTATCTCTTCAGGAGGATAGACGATTGTTTCTATTTTTTGTTTGTTCGACTCAACTATTTTGTAGATGCCGTATGTCTTTTCATTAATGAATTAATTCCATTGTTTTTCAAAAAAAAAAGAATTTTACCGAAATAGATAAATCAAATAATTATTTAAATTTGATTAAAAAAATATTATTTAAATTGAAGTACTGAAAATTTTATTTGCGTTTTGTCTGTCATCTCCTTGTGAGAGTTTGGTGTATTTTGGTATAATTTAATATCCAAGATTTTTAGTGATAAATTTTTTTATGAGATTACAATTACGGTCGATAACTCAAAGTGGTTATACTGTAGTGAGTGCATGTATATATATTAAATTGAACAAATCGCTTGATTATCTCGCCAATAGGACTAAATTAATCTGTGATGTAATCTATTTTATATTTATTCGACTTGATTATTTTTTAAATATCATATTATTTTTCATTATTAAATTAATTTTCCATCACAAAAAATTTCTAAAAAGTTTTTGATGTTCTAAATGTTTTGATGTTAGAGAATGAAATGTATTAAATTCTCTCAAAATTTGAAATTGCCATGGAATTAATTCAAGTACACGGGAACAAAGACCGACTTTGCATATATCTATCTATTAGACTATTACTATATATAATAGGCCAACACAAGGGCAAAAGTTGCCAATTAAATAGCCGCGAAATTACTGTTTTACCCTTTTCTTTTGAAAAATAACAAAAATGCCACTTGTATATTATTATACAAATTTTTTTTAATAGATGTGTTACTACAAAGATTCAAACCTCCAACCTCCTTCCAAGATATCCATGGGCTTAACCACTATGCTACATGCCTTTTTGAGTTTATTTCAAAAAACTTATTAGATAACCCACGTCTTTTATCTCTTATATATTTTTTTTACTTTGATGATTGAATAAATAAAATGTTGGTTTGAATTATTTATATAAATTTGTTTTTCTTTTTTCCTTTTCAGCAAAATTACCGTTTTACCCTTTTTTTTTTTGAAAAATAACAAAAATGTCACTCGTATATTATTATACAAATTTTTTTTAATAGATGTGTTACTACAGAGATTCGAACCTCCAACCTCCTTCCAAGATATCCATGTGCTTAACCACTATGCTACATGCCTTTTTGAGTTTATTTCAAAAAATTTATTAGATAACCCACGTCTTTTATCTCTTATATTATTTTTTTTACTTTGATGTTTGAATAAATAAAATGTTGGTTTGAATTATTTATATAAATTTGTTTATCTTTTTTTCCTTTTCATGCCACTCGTATATTTTTATACAAATTTTTTTTAATAGATGTGTTACTACAAAGATTCGAATCTCCAACCACCTTCCAAGATATCCATGGGCTTAACCACTATGCTACATGCCTTTTTGAGTTTATTTCAAAAAACTTATTAGATAACACACGTCTTTTATCTCTTATATTTTTTTTTTTGCTTTGATGTTGGAATAAATAAAATGTTGGTTTGAATTATTTATATAAATTTGTTTTTCTTTTTTCCTTTTCGTAATTTTATATATCTATATATTCAATCACTATATATTATTTCAGTTGTATGTTTTCAATTTAATATATATTAATTATGTTGATTATAATTCATAATTTATATTATACTTTATTTGAATTAAATTAATTATTCATGCATAAAATATACTATTAAAATTCGATCTGATATAAGAAATATTATACACATTATATCTCTCATTATTAGTTATTTCTATAATTTTTAAATTAAGAACATTAGCATTCAAATTATACAAAAAATTCGTCTACCTACTCTGTTCGTCGCATCCATTTCTTAACAATTTTCTTTTCCAGAATGTATTGTTCATTTGTTAACATTTTCTAAAGTAACATGTCATTCTTTATTAACTTATATTTTTTTTTTCCACCTTTCTAACCCCCTTCCCTTCAATCCCATCAAAAATCGGGGTGAGTTTTTAAAATATAGGATATTACATAGGATATAATTACATAATGATCAGTCAGACTGTTAGTAGACGATAAAGTTTGGGAAAATTGAAAATTACAAGTTTTGAAAATAGAATTTCAAATTGTATTCCAAAAATTATTGTACGATGTTAAAAAAAAGTATAATCTTTCATAATAATAATAGAACTTTATAGAATACATTAAATTGATTCGTAATGTCATATAATCATTTTGATAAAATGAAATTCTAAATAGGGTTTGTGGGTCCTTGACGACATCCTCTACAACATATACAATATTTCTTATATTAGGTCGAATTTCAATAGTATATTTTATGTATGAATAATTAGTTTAATTCAAATAAAGTATAATAAAGATATATAATATAAAAGTATGAATTTTAAACAACATAATTAATATATATTTAATCGAAAACATACAACTGTAATAAAATTCAGTGATTGACTATATAGGTATATAAAATTACAAAAAGAAGCTTCCGGGCCTGTAGATGAGTTGGTGAGAGCACTGGTTATTGACCAAAGCATTCAAGGTTTGATTCATGGGAGCGTGGGGAATTCTTCCTGCACTCTAGGGTCTGGCGTGATACCGGTTGGGGTGTCCGGAAAATAAAATTTTTGAACAAAATTACGAAAATATGAAAAGAAAAACTGATTTATATAAATAATACAAACCAATATTTTATTTATTTAAACATCAAAGTAAAATTGAAAATTACAAGTTTTGAAAATAGAATTTCAAATTGTATTCCAAAAATTATTTTACGATGTTAAAAAAAGGTATAATCTTTCATAATAATAATAGAACTTTATAGAATACATTAAATTGATTCGTAATGTCATATAATCATTTTGATAAAATGAAATTCTAAATAGGGTTTGTGGGTCCTTGACGACATCCTCTACAACATATACAATATTTCTTATATTAGGTCGAATTTCAATATTATATTTTATGTATGAATAATTAGTTTAATTCAAATAAAGTATAATAAAGATATATAATATAAAAGTATGAATTTTAAACAACATAATTAATATATATTTAATCGAAAACATACAACTGTAATAAAATTCAGTGATTGAATATATAGGTATATAAAATTACAAAAAGAAGCCTCCGGGTCTGTAGATGAGTTGGTGAGAACACCAAAGCATTCAAGGTTTGATTCATGGGAGCGTGGAGAATTCTTCCTGCACTCTAGGGTCTGGCGTGATACCGGTTGGGGTGTCCGAAAAATAAAATTTTTGACCAAAATTACGAAAAGATGAAAAGAAAAACTGATTTATATAAATAATACAAACCAATATTTTATTTATTTAAACATCAAAGTAAAAATAATATAAGATAAGAGAAGAAAGACGTGGATTATCTAATAAATTTTTTGAAGTAAACTCAAACAAGCATGTAGAATAGTGGTTAAACCCATGAACATCTTAGAAGGAGGTTGGAGGTTTGTTTCTTTGTACTAACAACTATTAATATATTTTTGCATAATAATATATGAGTGACATTTTTGTGATGACCATTTAATTGGATATTTTTGCCCAGGTTTAATATATAGTAATAAATTGGATTAAAATGTGTAACTGTTGTTATGGATTAAAAAACGTATTTGTATATTAATTGCTAGGATTAATGAGCTTTCGAGCTTTAATGGCTGCACTCGTGTTTCCGGACTAAATTGGTCCTCACAAGATGCCTACGTATCTCAATTCGTTATTGAGAATCAAGCCAAGACGTAGTTCTGATTGTAGGATCAGGGACCTTATATAGGCGTCTAGAGCCTAGTATTTATGGTATGTTTGGGAGACTTAACGGATAAGTCTTCTTTTTGATATTGGATAAGTATTGTATTTCTTGCTGAAGAATTCGTTTCCTTGTTGATAAAGGTTATGACTCATTGATTGCCTTTAATTGGGATTCCAGATCCTTCTTTGACTAATTTTCCATAATCAAAGCTCTTTTCATGAGCTGTATATTTTCCCTACTCATTAATTACGAAATTAATGAATAATTAGGGTGTCGGGCCTTAAATATCGACCTTTTGTTTGACCAGTCAATTATATTTCTATAATTACTTTTCTGACCATATCATTTGCCCCCCAACTTCTGGGAAAATATCCTTGGGGTTTTCGTAGAAGTTACAGCGTGTTTTTCCCACAATTTTCCATTTTTTAGGGCATTTTCAACCTCGAATTAGGTCATTTTCGACCAGGAATTCGACCAGGAATTCAGTGTAAAATCGACCAGGATTTCGACCAGGAATCCGAGCTCAAACAAGTGTGAGGTCGAAGCTCTCGACCTGGATTTCTAGGTCTTTTTCGACCTCGCCTGTTCGACCTCGACTCAGTATTTTTTCGAACAGGAACAGCTGTGAGGTCGAAGATCCCGACCTGGTTTTACAAGTCATTTTCGACCTCAAGTGTTCGAACAGGAAGCCAGTGTAACTTCGACCTGGAATTGTTGATTTCAATTCCTAGGCTATTATCGACCTCATTTGACGACCTCGTCTCTAATATACCTTCGACCTCGATTGGTTGCGAGGTCGAGGCTCTCGACCTGTATTCAAAGGCTATTTTCGACCTCGATTGGTCGACCAGGAATTACATGTGTTTTCGACCAGGAATTCCAGAATTAATTTCTGGGCCATTCTCGACCTCGTTTCAGTATGAGGTCGAGTGATACAAACTCGATTAATAGTATATTTTCGATCTCATTCGTTCGATCTCGACCCAGGGTCTTTTCGACCTCATTTTGCCAATTTTTTGACTTGTTTTTGGTGCGAAGTCGATGGACACGACCTCAGTTTCGTGTGTATTTTCGACTAGGGTCATACGACCTCGATTTAGGGTCTTTTCGACCTCAAAACCTTTAATTGTTTCGTTTTATTTGGAAGTGGGGTCGTTTGATACGACCTCGTTTTCTCGTATACTTTCGACCAGGGCCGTGCGATCTCGAATTAGAGTCTTTTCGACCTTGGTTCTTTGATTTTTTGCCTTGGTTTTATTCCAGGATTTATTATTTTTGGGCTTTTAAATAGTCCAATTTTAATTTGGGACTTAATTCTTTCCAGCCTTGGGATTTAATGGGCCTTTTTTGACTTGGGCTTCGATTTTGCCTGAGACTCAATTTATTTGGGCCTTTGCCTTTGTAATCCAAAAATGGATTTATGGGCCTTACTGGCTATAGACGGTTGCCATCCCTCAACCGGTTGATCTTCCAGTCATTCTCACTATAAGAGAGTGAGATTTCTCATTTCTCTCTCACTTCTCACTTTTCACTTTCCAAAATTTCTCTCTAGTTATCTTAGTTTTTTCTCTCTTTTATTCCGTGGAGAGGCGATTTCCGGCGAGCTTTTTACGGTGGTGTTCTTGTTTTTCTGGGATTGATCTTCATCCCTTGAAGATTTCTGGGTTTTTTCCTTCCTCATTCGAAGATTTCTGGGTTCCCTTGAAGTTTTTCTGGAAATTTCTTTTGAAGATTTGAAGATTTGAAGATGTCTGACAAGGCTGCCCAACGACTTCAAAGAATGAACAAAGCTTCAAAGAGAGGTATCAACATTCGCTCCCCTCATATGTCTCTTCAGGATATGATCTTAGAGCGTAGTGATGAATATCCTCATGTATCACACTTAGATTCATTTGATTGTAGTAATAAGTTCCACGAAATTGACTTAATTAGGGACTATAACAAAATGTATAGGGTTAAGTCCCCCTATAGGTTAGTTCCAGCAGGCCCAGGGGACCGTTCTTGCCATTGGCGTCCTGATGCACTTTGCATATACAAGGATGCCATTGTTGCAGGACTTAGGTTTCCCATTCATGAGTTCATTCCCAGGCTTTTGGCTGATGTTGGGATTAACCCTTGCCAACTTCCTCCAAACGCCTGGAGAATAATTATGTGTTTCATTGTTCTTTGTTTGAAGAACAAATTTCCTTTATCTGTAGCTTTGTTTAGGAAAATCTTTCAATTTAAGAATAGTTCAGCCATTACTTTGGGTTGGGTTTATATCAACCACCGTCCTTCCACTCCCCCCATATTTCACCCCAAATCCATTCCGGATAATAACCCAAAATGGAAAGAGGAATTTATGTATTTAGTTTGGGAAGGAGGGGATTGGGGCACCCTTTTTCGTAGTTCTTTTAGTAGAGTTTCGGATGGTAGCCCTAGTGATATTATCCTGAGTGATGAGGAAGCCCATGCGTATGCTGAACTTACAAAGGATAACTATGCCACCATGGCTTGGGTGCTCCTGGACGAGTTCCAGCTTAAGTCCTTGGGACTTTCCAACGTTTCTGATAAGGGTAATTCTCACCTCATATCTTTCTTTATTTATTTAAGATTGACTTATACCAACTGCTTCTTTCCTTGTATCTTTTGCAGTTGCGACCTTTATCAATAAGTCCAACGAGCCTGAAGACGGGGAAACAGCCCGGATGAAGAGGGCACGTTTAGGAGGGAAGGACCCTCGTGCTTCTAGTATTCCAGCTTTCATAAGGCCACATGTGGACCTTACTGAGGATGCTGAAGGCCCTCCTTCGGGCAAGAGTGCAGTTTGGCGCCCCAACTGGGGTCTTAGGAAGAAGGACACCTTGGTGGGAGTGTCCAAACATGCTGTGGAGTGGTCTTATCACTCTCTGACTCCTTGTGACTACAAGGATTTTGTTTCTAACTCCACCATTGAGGGGGTGGAGCATGCTGGATCCCAGGCTATGGCTGCTGTAAGTATTTCTCTCCTTCTTTTCTTTGTAGTCTTTGATTTATTTCAAGTTTAAGTATTTAACCTATAACTTGCTTGCAGATGAATGCCAACTACCAAGGGGCTCTCTTTCAAGCTAAGTCTTGGCGCTCATCTTCTGAGGCCAACCAAGGCAAGTTTGAGAAGTCCCAGGAGGAAATGGCTTCAGCGAAGGCCACCCTGGCTAGGAAGGAGAAGGAGTTGGCTGACTCCCAAGCTGAATTGGTATCTTTGAGGAAGGCCAAAGATGATTTTATTGACGAGTACCTTGACTCTGAGGAGTACGGGGACTTGATTGATAAGCATGATGGGCTCCTCTTCCCTGTTCAGTACACTAAGGGATGGGATGACGCTCTTGTTGCTGTTTTGGAGAGGATGCCTGGATCCCTCACTATCTCCGATTTTCCAAGCCCTCACCTTCCTACTTCTTTGGAGATGGCTTTGGCTGGAGAGGACGAGATGGAGGAGGATGATAGGATCTTAGACCTGGATCACACTTCCCCACCTGGTCAGACTGCTGGAGCTGATGATGCTGTCTTTTCCTCTAGAGAGGAAGAGGAGGAGGACGTAGACAAGGAAGATTAGGTGTATTTTCACTTTTGGCCATCATGGCTTGTACTTTTGTTTATGTACTTTCGGCCTACGGGCTTAACTTAACTCTTGTTTAAGTTTTTATTTATGCATGGTGACCATTCATGGCTTGTGTTGCTTTTCTTGCTTTTTGAATGTTTATGAAGACTCATTATAGATAAGCTTTAAAACATGAAAATGCTGAATTCATTTATAATTTGAAGATGGGATCAACCCTTACATAATATCCCAGTTTAAAACTTGGGTTGGTTTCATCGAACCTTATTTATAGTAGTGAGTCCACTTGGGAGACACTTTAAACATAATAAACCTTCAAATTGGAGGCATGCCAAGTCCTTGGCACCTCATGCCCTTCAAGGGTTTCTAGCTTGTATGAGCCTCGGCCAAATACGTTCTTGACGCGATATGGTCCTTCCCAATTTGGGGCTAACTTCCCTTTTTGTCCAACTCCAGATGCTTCAATCTTTCTGAGAACCAAGTCTCCTTGACGAAAGAACCTTTCTTTAACCCTTAGGTTGTAGTAGAAGGATGCTTTCTTTTGATGTTCAACTATCTTGGCGTTTGCTTCATCTCTAACTTCATCAATTAGATCCAAAGCTAGCCTCAAGCCTTCTTCATTTTCTTCTGGTTCATAAGCCTCAACTCTTGGGGAGGTGTGAGTAATCTCCACCGGGACCACTGCCTCTGCTCCATAAGCCAATAGAAATGGAGTTGCTCCAGTGGTGACCTTGCAAGTAGTACGATATGCCCAAAGTATAGGGAGTAATTCGTCTACCCAAGTGTTTCTGGAGCGTTCAACTCTTTTCTTTAGTCCATCAAGGATGATTCGATTTGCAACCTCAGCTTGCCCATTTGCTTGAGGATGGGCGACAGAAGTGAAGCGCAACTTGATATCGTTTTCATCACAATACTTCTTGAACTCATCGTTGTTAAACTGAGTTCCATTGTCCGTGACCAGGACTCGTGGAATTCCATATCTGCATATCACATTTTCCCAGAAGAATTGCATCACTTGCTTGGTGGTTATTTTGGCTAATGGCTTAGCCTCAATCCACTTGGTGAAATAATCAATTGCTACTATCAAGAACTTTCTTTGAGCACTTGCCATAGGAAATGGCCCGAGTATATCCATTCCCCACATAGCAAAGGGGATAGGTGAGTTAATGGATGTCATCATCTCTGGTGGTTGCCTAACCACTGGTGCATGTTTCTGGCACCGTTCACATTTCTTGACATAGCTTTTAGCATCAGCAAGTATGCTTGGCCAATAGAAACCTAGACGAGTGACTTTATGAGCAAGGGCTCTGCCCCCCAAATGTTGTCCACAAATCCCTTCATGCACTTCCTTTAGGGCCAATTCTGCCTCTTGAGGTCTCAAGCACTTTAAGTATGGAACAACAAAAGATTTCTTGTATAGGATTCCCTCAATTAGGGCATACCTTAATGTTCTGACGTATAGCTTTCGTGCCTCTGAAGTGTCGTTTGGCAGCCACCCAGTTTCCAGATGAGCTTTGATGGGATCAATCCAACAACTGGTGATACCAATGGGGGCTACCAACTTTCCATTGATGCTTGGGGTCTTCAAGACCTGGAAGTATACACTCCCGGCATAGTTTTCAATTTCAGAAGAGGCAAACTTAGACAAGGCATCAGCCTTCACATTTTCCTCCCTTGGAATGTGCTCCACATAGCATTCATCGAATTGAGTCATAATGGCCTTGACAAGTTTTAAGTACTTGGCCATGACTTCATCTCTGGCCTCAAATTCCCCATTTACTTGGGAAACCACTAGCCTCGAGTCTCCACAGACTTTCAGAGTTTTGACTCTCAAGGCTCCAGCCAGCCCTAAGCCAGCTATCAGAGCTTCATACGCAGCCTCATTGTTTGTCGTCGGGAAGTCAAGTTTTAGTGCATACTCTATTAGGAATCCATCAGGACTCTGTAGCACTAAACCAGCTCCACTTGATTTTGTTTTTGATGCTCCATCAAAATAGAGCACCCAACATTCTTTGAAGGTCATTTCCTCATCTTTCTTATCTTCCATAGTTACTTCCTGCCCCCCGACTTCTTGGTTGTCAATGGTGCATTCAACCATGAAGTCAGCAAGTGCTTGAGCTTTTATGGCCGTCCGAGGCTTATACTTGATATCAAATTCTCCCAATTCAATGGCCCATTTGATCAATCTTCCACTAACTTGAGGGCTATGCAAGATGTTTCTTAGAGGTTGATCAGTCAAAACCTCTATCTTGTGAGCCTGGAAGTAGGGGCGTAGCTTTCTTGAGGCCATTATCAAGGCTAAGGCAAACTTCTCCACCATTGAGTAGTTTATTTCTGCCCCATGTAGAATCTTGCTCACATAGTAAATGGGTTTCTGAACCTTCATTTCTTCCTTTACCAAAACAGCTCCAAGGGCTGTGTTAGAAACTGCCAAGTATAAATAGAGAATTTCTCCTGGCTTGGGTTTTGCCAACAGTGGTGCTTCAGCCATATATTTCTTCAGGGCCTCAAAGGCCTCTTGACTTTCAGTTGTCCATTCAAAATTCTTCACTTTTTTGAGTGCTTTGAAGAAGGGCAAACACTTTTCTCCAGACTTGGAGATGAATCTTCCCAAAGCAGCCACTCTTCCCGTCAGTTTCTGGACATCCTTGACAGTCTTTGGTGGTTCCATGTCTAGAATCGCTTTGATTTTGTCGGGATTTGCCTCGATTCCTCTCTTGGAAACCATCAGGCCTAAAAACTTTCCCGAACCTACACCAAAGGCACACTTGGCTGGATTTAGCATCATCTTGTGGTGTCTTAGCACTTCAAAAGCCTCTCGAAGGTGCTCAATGTGATCGGCCTTATCAAGGCTCTTGACTAACATGTCATCTACGTAGACCTCCATGGTTTTTCCAATCAGATGCTCAAAGATTTTGTTCACCAACCTTTGATAGGTTGCTCCAGCATTCTTAAGCCCAAAAGCCATGACTAAGAAACAGAAGACACCAAAGTCAGTGATGAATGACACTTTGGCTATGTCATCTTTGTGCATCTTAATTTGATTATATCCGCTGAAGCCATCCATGAAACTTAGCATCTCGTGCCCAGCAGTGGCATCTATCAGAGCATCAATCCTTGGTAAGGGAAAACAATCCTTAGGACATGCATCATTCAAGTCGGTGAAGTCGACGCACATTCTCCACTTCCCGTTAGCTTTCTTGACCATCACAGAGTTAGCTAACCATTCCGGGAATTGGATTTCTTCAATAAACCCAGCTTCTAAAAGCTTATTCACTTCTTGCTTAATGGCTTCAAGCCTCTCTGGAGCAAAGCTTCTTTTCTTTTGTTTCACTGCCTTCCTTTCTGGATCCACATTCAATCTGTGAGATATTAGTTGGGGATCAATCCCTGGCATGTCAACCGCTGTCCAAGCAAAAACGTCATTGTTTTCTTGAAGAAAAGATGCGAGTTTGCCTTTCAATGGCTCGGGTAGTAGTGCCCCAACATAAGTCACCTTCTCTGGTTCATCCGGGACTAAGGGAATTGGGATCAAATCCTCAGCTGGTTTCCCTCTTCGGTCCTCATTATCTCTAGTGTCCATGTCTTCAATGGGGAGAACCTGCCCCCCAATTCCATCAGGCCTCAACGCGGCTACATAACAACTTCTAGCCATCTTTTGGTCTCCTCGTTCTTCACCAATCCCATTCCGAGTGGGGAATTTGAGTTTCAGGTGGTAAGATGAGGCAACAGCCTTAAACGCGTGAAGACCCGTCCTTCCAAGGATCGCATTGTAGGTTGAGGTTGCCTTTATAACTATGAAGTTCAGCATCTGAGTGGATGTATTTGTTCCTTGCCCCATGGTCATTGGGAGTTGGATAATGCCTTCCACCTTTGATTCCACTCCATTGAACCCATATATGGGCATATTAGAGGGTGTTAACTGAGAATCAGTGTAACCCATCTTGATAAAGGCATCGTGGAACAAGATGTCCACTGAGGCTCCATTGTCGACTAGGACTCTCTTTGTTTCGGAGTTGCCTATCACAGGTACTATGACAAGAGGATCATCGTGGGGGACTTCACCCCTTCCAAGTCTGAATCATCAAAACCTATTGACACTTCTGTTCGTGCACGTTTCGGTGCTTCCCCAACCACAGTCATTACTTCTCGAGCATAAGCTTTTCTTGAGTTTCGGGAGGACCCAGCAGCGGTTGGTCCTCCAAATATCATGTTGATCACGGGCCCTCGGGGCTTGGGATTTCGATCTTGATCGTTGTCCCTTCTATCATAATCCTTTCTTTCATAGTTCCCCCTTTGGCTCCCTTGGCTTCCATCCTTGGTGAACTTGCTGAGTTTTCCTCTTCGTATTAGAAACTCGATCTCATCTTTCAGTTGCCTACAATCATCGGTGTCATGACCAACTTCTTTGTGGAACCGACAAAACTGATTTTGGTTCCGTTTGGACAAATCAGCCCTCATTGGCTTTGGCCATTTGATATCTTCTTCCTTGGCTATCTCCATCAGAATTTGACTCCTGGGAGTATTCAATCTTGCATACTCCGTGAACTTCGGCCCAAAATTATTTCTCTTGGGTGGAGAGTCAGAATTCTTTGGTGTTCGGGGAAACTTTTCCTTGACGTCGTACTCCTGAGTTTCTTTTCTTTTCTTTGAGTTTCCACCGTCGCCAGCGGTGGGTTCATACTTTCTCATGCTTTCCTCAGCCTTGATGTACTTTCCGGCTCTATCTTGGAGCTTCAACATGCTCTCTGGTGGATGTTTAGCCAACGACCTCCTGAAGTGGTCATCAGTGGTTCCTTGTTGCAGGGCTATCATAGCCACTTTGTCGTCTAAATCCGGGACTTTCAAAGCCTCTCGTGTGAATCGATTAATGTAGTCCCTTAGGGCTTCATTCTTTCCTTGACGTATTGCCATGAGTGATGCAGAACCTTTCTCATGCACCCTTCCACTAATGAACTGGTTGATGAAAGCCTTGCTTAGCTCCTTAAAGGACCCAATAGAGTTGGGAGGTAGACGGCTGTACCAACGTTGAGCCATACCCGCAAGAGTTTGGGGAAACGCCCTACACTTGACCGCATCGTTGGCTGGCTGCAACAGCAGTGCATTGGAGAATGTCCTTACATGATTTGCGGGATCTCCCGTTCCATCATAGGCTTTGATCGAAGGCATCTTAAACTTTCTGGATATAGCCGTTTTCATGATGTCTTGAGTAAACGGCGGTGTAGGATCATCAGGATCTCCTAGGGGCAACAGATTACTAGGATCACCCCTTGGGGCTTCAGCCCTCTTGGTCCTTCTTGGTGGATCCAAGTTGATTATCGGGATTCCTTCAGTTGTTCGGCCCCGAGTTTGAGCGGCCTCTTCTTCAGCAAGGAGTTTTTTGAGCCTTGCAGTCTCTGCCTCATGGGTTGCAAGCTTCTCCCTAGTAGTTTGGGGTGGCTCCCGATTTGTCTGTGAAGAACGTCTCCTCCTTGGGGCAACATCCTCCCCAGTTGTATAACCCTCATCCTCAGTGTATGGGCCAGAGTAATCTTGAATGAGAGGGGTCTGACGAGTCTGTTGATTTTGGGGTCCCAGACCTTGAATATAAGGGGGCACATATGCCTCATGGTAGATTGGATTAGTTCCACTACCGCCTGCCATGAGTCGAGGGGGCATGCCATAGCTTGGCATCCCCAAAGTCTGATTCGCGTATTGAGGGAGATCAGTAGTGTGGAGTTGAAGACTGCGAGGTGCGTTTATAAGCAGCGCAGAGGTTGTAATTGGTTGCTGGTGAACGGTTTCTTGTGGATTAGATCCATGAATAACCATTTGTAGGGGATTCGTCCCTTCAGTAGTAATCGGGACTTCTTGTCCTTGAGTGTTGGTGGGGATACTCGCCCCTTGAGTGCCAGTAGTTGGCGGTGGTTGGCTCCCATGAGTATCAGCCCCGGAGGTGATAGGGAGGCCTTCAGAAGTATCAGAATCTCTGGTTGTTCTTCGCGTGTTTGCCATGGTTGATGTTGTTTTCCCACAGACGGCGCCAAATGTTATGGATTAAAAAACGTATTTGTATATTAATTGCTAGGATTAATGAGCTTTCGAGCTTTAATGGCTGCACTCGTGTTTCCGGACTAAATTGGTCCTCACAAGATGCCTACGTATCTCAATTCGTTATTGAGAATCAAGCCAAGACGTAGTTCTGATTGTAGGATCAGGGACCTTATATAGGCGTCTAGAGCCTAGTATTTATGGTATGTTTGGGAGACTTAACGGATAAGTCTTCTTTTTGATATTGGATAAGTATTGTATTTCTTGCTGAAGAATTCGTTTCCTTGTTGATAAAGGTTATGACTCATTGATTGCCTTTAATTGGGATTCCAGATCCTTCTTTGACTAATTTTCCATAATCAAAGCTCTTTTCATGAGCTGTATATTTTCCCTACTCATTAATTACGAAATTAATGAATAATTAGGGTGTCGGGCCTTAAATATCGACCTTTTGTTTGACCAGTCAATTATATTTCTATAATTACTTTTCTGACCATATCAACTGTAAAACGATATTCCAAACACATTCTTAATGCATTTACTATGTGTGTTAATATAATTTAATATAAAGATGAACACATGAGAGGAGTGCAGAATCAGTTCCCAAGTAAAAAAACCAAAAACAAATAGGTGACATGAATACTCCAAACTGTAATAGGTGTTCATCTCGCAAGGTGTTTATCACAAACTTGGGTGATGTGAGGGTGTGCAAAGATGCGTCGGCCTTCAGCTTCTTTTTAAAATCCTCTATCTCATTCATGCATGTTCGATTATATTACAATAACATTGCATGCATATAACCTATTCATAACCTAGATTGCAAAAAAAAAAAAAACCAATCAATTCCCGAAAAACATATAACAACCGCTCTCTAACGCAACTTACCAATCTACAAACTACCCTTTCTCTGACACACAAAACACAGGTAAACCTGCTTATAATCACAAGAAGAACAATAGTACATTCGTGGTTCAAATTCTACATTATTTTAATCTGGTCTCAAAATCAATAATAGTCACTATAAACAAGTCTTAGAGCCTTGGCATAGTTACGTTTGTGATTCAAAGTAATTACACTATTCGCCAAAAAAATTCTTTACTCATCACTATGCATGAACCATACTTCTCATTTTACGCTCTCAAACTTAAGACTACACAATCCTTAATCTAATAAATCGATCACGACCAACTTTTTCACGATAAAAATTATTGACATATCTATGCAGGTTTGCACGGGCTGTTACGCTAGTTATTGTTGATAGCCGAACAAATTTCGAAAGAGCTAAATTTGAAAAACATAATCAGGATTGAGACGGAAATAGTTTCAACAAATTTTATTTACAGTCAATTTACATAATAGAAATGCTTCATTTCCCCAACAAATCATGGATCAGAACCTCCCCTTCTAAAGAAAGTTGAATAGTAGTAGAAGAAAAATCCATATGCGTACTTGACAATATTACTCAAACCAATTGAAGTTAATAGCTGCTGAGACGGTGATAAGTGATAACTGATAGGAGCCGAGTGGACTTTCTGAAAGACAGATTAATTAAGCAATAAAGGGAATATGATGAGAATTGGACAAATCAACGTATAGATTCGAATCCATCTGTTAATGTTAAAAAACTCTGCCATCCGTTGTGCCCTACTAATTCCCTACTAATGTTAAACTTATTTTAATGCTTTTAATTATTTAAAAAATCTTACATATTTTAAAATCTCTCTTTTCCAAAAATATCAGGTGCAACCTTACTTATTTATTTTAAACCTATTTTACTGCTTTTAATTATTTAAAAATGTTACATATTTTAACATGCCAACAAATTTTTTTAACAAATACAATTAATATAATTAAAACACTTCCAAAAATATCATGGGCAGTTACTTTTTTTAATTAAAACATGTTAACTTTTCTATTTATCCTTATTATTAATATTATTCCAAAAATATCACTGAAATTACCTTTAAATTAAAACATATTACCCTTTATATTTGTTCTCACTAAAATCTCTATTTTTCAAAAATATCGGGTGCACCCCTTTTTTATTAATTTTAAAATCTATTTTAATATTTTTCATTATTTAAAAAAGCTTACATGTTGACATATTTTTTTAACATACAATTAATATTATTAAAACACTTCTAAAAATATCACAGGTAATTAAAACATGTTAGCTTTTCTATTTATCCTTACAATTAATATTATTTTAATAAATAATAAAATATTATTAATAATGCCCCATTTATCTTTCTCAGCCCCATTTGTATTATTTATTTATTTTTTCTATGTTCCAATTAATATTTAAGTTTCTCATTTTATAATTTATCACATTGATTTTTATTCTTTATTTAAACTTTTCCATTCCCATTAATTTCTTTAGTTTCTAATTTTTTAATCTCCTTTGATGGCCGGTGCCTCGGGTTATAGGCTAGTATTATTAAAGACGAAACATTGAAAGTTTTGGTTTTCAGTTTTCGGACATTTATTCTATTTAATAAATAATAAAATAATATAAAAATAGTAACTAACTGATTGCCTTTTATAATTAAAACACTTTTTTCTAACAAAATATACTTCTCTCCAAAAAATATCACGATCAATTACCTTTAAATTGAAACATATTTCATTTTATATTTGTTCTCACTAAAATCTATCTTTTCCAAAATTATCAAGTCCAACCCTTACTTATTTATTTTAAAACATATTTTAATGTTTTTAATTATTTAAAAAAGCTTACTTATTTAAACATGCCAACGTATTTTTTAACATAATTAAAACATTTCTAAAAATATCATGGGCAGTTACTTTTTTAATTAAAACATGTTAGCTTTTTTATTTGTCTTTATTAGTAATATTATTTTAATGAATAAAAAAAATATTAATAATGCCCCATTGTATTTTTTTAATTTTTTTCCAATGTTTCAATTAATATTTGAGTTTGTCATTTTATAATTTATTATATTAATTTTTATTCTTTATTTAATATTTTTCATTCTCATTAATATTTTTAATTTGTCATCTTTTAATCTGTCTGTGCCTTATAAGCTAGTATCTCTAATATGTGAAACTCAGTAAATGCAATATTTTCCTTCTGAAATTGATATATTCACATCATTCTAGGGTCGAAACTCAAGTCACAGTTTATTGCTAGGAATTGCTTTTCTTATTATAGATCCATAATAATATGTCCAGCATGCATGTGCCATAAAATGAGAACAATATCTTCTTCATCGGACGTCCTAATCTTTGATGATATACGTTTTTTCCGAGTCGTCGTTTTTTACTTTTTTGCCTTGATGTTGATCAGTTAATATAGGCAAAAAGTTTGTCCGCAAAATTCCCAAGGAAAGGAAAATGTATTTTCGGGGTTTACACGGTACAACCGAGTGGATTATTTCAACACTATCTAGAAGATATGGATTTTAGAAAATTAAAGAGGATTGCATGCAATTACCTAAAAATTGACCTAAAAACTCGTTTCAACTGGAGGTCGGTCTTTTGTGGCTTTAAATTCTAATTGAAGCCTGCATATGGACACCCAAGTTTACGTGTTTAAAATCAATTTTGTTTTTATTGGATAGGAGGAATGGTTGTGTACAGTCTCAACGAGAATTGGTAATGACATTACACTAGGCGAGACGTTTGTGTGTTATGTTAAGGCATGTATGATTAAATGACAAACCATTGATATTCTTGATAAGTTTTAGCTACTTTTTTATATACTAATATGAAATAGACAGTAAATAGATATTTGCGCCCAAGGAAAGAATTAATCATTGTCAGCAACTAAGGGCGGAATTTGTACTCAATCGAAGAAGTTTTAGTGAAAAAATTGACATTGCAAGATAAATTTTGTGCTTAGCAAAAAACAAATTCCAGAAGATGTGTGGTTAATATTTGAAACAACATTCTGATTTATAAGATAAACTAAGTTTTAAAGTAGATGGTAAAAAAATTAAAGCATCACCAAATTTAGCATGCCAATAAAAATCCCAATGTAGGAAGGTTCGCAAATGTTGTAAATATCAAAGCTGTCACTTAAATTATATTAGGTTGTTCTTAATAAATGTATAGTTTGGCCATAGTAGTGCCTATTAGTTCGGTGATCCAGGTACATATTTTATTTGTAGATATTAGTTAGAATCATTTTATGGTAGTGGATCTACAGCCTAAGAAATGCGTGGCCTTTTTGCTATCATTTCATTGTTGTCCACGTCAACTTCATTTGACCGTAGTTCTGATTGACAACCGTGTATTTCTCATATTCCAGGTTTGTATTGAAGTGATTAATCTTCATATCAAATGCACATGCTTTTCCAATGACATTGTTCAGCATATCGGAGATGTGAGCAAAAGAGTTGTCATGCATAATAGTTAATATGACATGTTGTTAAATGGGGTCAATTTTAGCTTAAAGTTTAATTAAAAATGAATAAATGACCTGGCTTATTCTGAGATAACTTTCTCAACTGGGAGGCGCCCAATCTCTTTGTTGAAAAGGGTGAAGGTTGTATTTTCAGACTAGTCCTTGACCCATACAATTATCTTGTACATGGTTGTTTTATTTGTAATAAGTCAGAATTGTATAGAGAAAACATAATCGGAGTGAATGAAATAAAGACGTATTTTATTGACTTTATTGTTTAAGGTCAATCACGAAGTGGTCACAGTAGTAGCCTTAATCCTGGACATACGGTTTCTAGAATCGGATAAAATTTTGTTTGAAGAGTTTTTATAATTGGTACAATCATGTGATCTTTGTTATGCATATGCTTGATTTAGAATTATGCTTCTGCCGTTTTAGTATCAAATATGAACTTAGGACGCGTCATTAGAGTCGTATTATGTTCCTAAGGACGCGTCTTCTTATAGTCAAAAACTTTTTATAGGATTCCATAGGACGCATCTTATATTGATTCACCCTTGTATCTTCTATGATTCCCATGACATTATAATAGATTATATTATCATACTCTTTTAGGACGCGTCTCTGGATGAATTTCCATACTCGTCTCTTCATAATTTTCTTAAGAAATACATCTTTATATTATCACTCCTCCTTGTTCGATCTTCTTTTCCTTTTCAGGGCACGCTCTTACCTATCTTTTGTTTCTCTTTTAAGCTGGAGGGTAAGGGCGCGTCTTCCCCCTTTCATCCTTTTAAGGAATTCAACAAACGCCTAGGGATTTATTCCCCACCTTCACTTTCTTTTCCAGCACAGAGTTCATCATCTATCAAATCCTTCCATACCCAAACAATAGAACAGCTACGCAAAGCATCCACATTCAAAGGTGATACAGAAATTATGTCATCTCCCATGACTTCTAATTCATCTCTTCCTCTCGTTGATGATCTCAACCTTGAAGTGACCAGCCAACATAGTAGGGTGTGTCCTCACCAAATTAAACTGGTTATAGACGAGGGAAATGATGTCATAGAGGATATAGAGGCCAATGTTTCTCGGAAAAGAAAAGGAAAACAAATAGAATTTTCAAATTCTGAAGGCGCATCCAATTCTGAGACAAAGTCCAACTGTGAAAACGCGTCTTCAGATAGTCCATATCCATACATAGACGTGGATGATCGTACACTTCCTCCTGAGAGCTCTCCTATCCCGTTCATTCATCCTGAAGTCACTGAGGAAGAGATTGATCTTGATTGAGGCCAATACAAGGATACACTCACAGAGGCTGAGAATAGAAGAATGAGGAAACAAAATAACAAGTTATTCTGTGTTGCAATGTCATACACTGTATCCGTCGAGGAGATAACCTAGTGTATGACTTATTATGGAATGGAAGGTAAATGGGTGCGTCCTCCTTCTCTCAAGAGGCCACACACCTTCAAATGGCTTGAACCTTTCAAGGCGCCTAGAATGGTTACTTCTCCAAAATTAATGGCATTAGGAGTGGGCACGCCTCTTCACCTTTATCTCAAAAATATCCTTGAGTGGTATGATATTGCCCCCATTCAGCTCTCTCCAAACTCCTATAAACTAGCTCTTGCTTTGTTCATCCTATATCATGATGAAACAATATCTACCCCACCAACAATGGAGGAATTTAGCTACTTCTTTCCCATCAGAAAGAGTTCAAAAGGATACTTCTTTTTGACTACCCAAAACAAGCACAACAAAATGGGTTTTTCTAACGGAAAGATAAGCCATGAGAAGAATGGGAAGGAACCATTCTTCTATCTTTGGAATGTAGAAAGAATTAGAGTGATCTTCAATTGCAATTACAATAAAGACACACCTTTTCTTTTTTAAATTTATTTATTTAGGACGCGCCTTGTGACGCCCTCCAAACCCGGGGTACTGATTTGGAGAGTCACTCGACCAACGACACACATTACACCTGTATATATATATATATGTATAATATAATAATAAAAGAAAATACCCCTTAACCAAGACCGCATCCAGATTATGGCATGAAACAAGCTTCTAAGTCATTATTGTTATTACAAACCAGTTGCAAAGTTAAACGTTAAACAACTTAAAACATAAAGCTAGACATCTAGTCTAACTGCCAAAAGAAAACAACAAACTACCCGTCCAAAGACTACCACCCTGGGTGATCTCCTAGCAGTTGGAGAACTATCACTCGCACTATGTCTTCTCATCCTCTCGCTTCACTGGAAGAGGGGTTAGAAAAACAAGTATGAGCCAAATGTGCTCTGCAAGCATAATTATGTCCATCACAGTTTTATAATGAAAGGTAACCATAAATGTCAGAATCAATATCATCAATGCAAAACATACGATTATAAACAATCGCAATTGAAGTAAATGGGCTTAGAATTGGACTTTTATATTTTTATAAATTAATAAGGTTAAGCTGCTGATCAGTCACGCATTAACCCCGGACTAGGCACACAACAAAGTCCTTTAAATAGGATCCTCAGCCTCATTTGGCCTTAATTCATTCTGACCACGAATCTGGTCTAACCATTATAGGTCTATTTAAAAACGTTCCAATTCTACCACAGAATATTAGTAATAGCATGCTCAACAAATTTACGTATGAAATGAAATGGGCATTACAACATCAAAAGAATTCCAACTGTTCAATGTTAGGTCGGATTCAAGAAACAGGTTCTCAGTGATTTCAATGGTATCAAATATTCAATCATGAAGGGGTAGTTAATGTTATGGTAGTTTCAATATGAAACTGAAAGTGAAAGTTTCTGGTATTTGGTATAATTGTGAAGCATCAAAAGAATTAGGGATACTCAAGAAAAGTAGCAATATTTGCTTAGGTACAAGGTAAGAATTGAGTATTTGTACTTTATTTCGAAGGTAACATGCATATAATAATTGAAGATAATATCATTTGAATAATGAATAAAGGCATAGATACTTGCCTAGTCAAATGTAGCCAAATATACTCTACCAGTTTGCTATACTAGTTTTTCCTTTCTTTTGCTTCGATTACTCGATTCTATAATGAATAACTCACGTTAGTAGGTCTAATTGCTTTTATTTTGTCTTTTAATCATTACTCATACCTATTTTAAGCCTAAACAGTCAAACAAGCAATTCCTAGTATTTATTGATCGCTTTATTCTAATTTACGGCATTTTTAACTCACCTATCAGTTGTTTCACATAATTTACAGAGCATACTTTGACATCTAAATGCAATAAATAGTTCACGTAAGTCATGTAGCACTCAAGAAATATTTTTAGAACAATATTCGACTCTCGTTTTAAAAGAAATTGCACTTAAAATAATTTTAAATTGAAAGTCAAATCATTTTTCATATTATAAAGGTTTAAACATAATTTAATCAATTAAAATAAAATTAATTGACTAATTATAAATAATTAAACAATTTTTTATTGAACAAACTAAGTAAAGAAAATAATTAAATCTAATTTAAATTAATTAGATTTAATTAATAATTAATTAATAAAATTAACTGATTAATAAAATTAATCAATTAATTAAATTAATTAATTATTAATCAAAAATAATTAAATTAATTACATTTTATCAAATTTCGAAAATAAATCCATTTTTATAATTTATAAAAATATCTGAATAATAAAATGAATTTTTAAAATTAAAAATATGATTTTTAGAATTTTAAAACTATTTTTGAATTATTTTTAAAAATAAATTCCAGAAACAGTGTTCTGAAAAGGGATTAGGGTTTTGAAGATTGAAACCGGGTCAAAATTCGGGTAAACGGGTCGGGAAACGGGTCAACGCTTCACCAAGAACAACCCGCCAGAATCTGGCCGGTGCCCGGTGGCCGGAATCCCTCGTTTCTGATCAAACAATTGTCAAAACAGAGGGCTTTTGCTCGGTTTTTCATGACAAACACAACCAACACAAACACACGCCTAATTTCGAACATAAACCCTAATTTTAATTCGAAATTTCAAAAATTCATAATAAATTGAAAACTTACTAGATGATGAAACGGATTGAAGATTTGGAAACTAGAATTCAAGAGCTTTGATTTGAGTACACAAACTCGAAATTTGGACTCCAATAACACCTTCAAAGTTGGATTTGATTACGAAGAACACCAAGAACACGGTTCGGGGATTTTTAGATATTTATCGATATATTAAGCTTTATTATACGTAAAATAATATACGATACGTGTTTTTTATATTTAACGAAAAATAATACCCCAAACGACATTTTTGGTTCAATATCGATCCGTTGGATCGTTTTAATTTTTGAATAAGTAAAATACACGGTTTACGAGACGATAATTATCAACAATAATAGATAATTATCAGAATTACTGAATATTATCTACATAACGAATGTTCAAGAATATTATTACTGTAACGAATGTATTATTGATATGAACGATATATCAATTGCACAAATAATCCGGGAAAGAATCAATTTTCCCCTTTTTCTGAATAAAACAAATAAAATGATCGTATCGAAGAATTAGAGAAATAATAATACGGCAAATCTTTCGATAATGAAACAGACACATACAACGAAATAATAATGATGTAACAAAACTTTAACGGGGCCCTTGAAATTTTAAAACGGGGGATAGAACTAAACATATTTTTAACTGACACGTTCACGAAAGGGTATATCTGAAAACTTAACAAATAACACATATTACTTATTAAACCAAATCTATTATTAAATAAAATTCACGGATATTACATCCTTCCCTCCTTAATAGGATTCTGTCCTCAGAATCAGATCAAGAAAACAACTTGGGATACTTTTCTATCATATCACTTTCTAACTCCCGGGTAGTCTCTTCTACTCTAGGATTCCTCCACAAAACTTTCACTAATGGCACAGTTTTATTCCTTAATACTTTCTCCTTACGATCCAATATCTGTATTGGTCATTCTACATATGACAAGTCTGGTTGGATTTCTACAGGTTCGTACTCTATCACATGGTTCGAATCAGGTCGATATCTCTTAAGCATTGATACGTGAAATACATTATGAATGTGCTGCATGTGTGGGGGTAAGGCTAACTCATAAGCTACTTTCCCAACTTGCTTTAGAATCTCAAACGGTCCAACATATCTCGGATCAATTTTCCTTTCTTCCCAAACCTGACTAATCATTTCCACAGTGAAACCTTTAATAACACTTGTTCTCCTTCTTCGAATTCCATATCCTTTCTGGCTAAATCAGCATATTTCTTCTGTCGGTTCTGAGCTGTTATCAACCTCTTCTGAATCAGTTCGATCACTTCCTTTGTCTGTTGTACTAACTCTGGTCCTATCACCTTTCGTTCACCAACTTCTTCCCAATACAATGGAGATCGACAATTCCGTCTGTATAAAGCTTCGTAAGGTGGCATCCCAATACTTGCATGAAAACTATTGTTGTATGAAAATTCCACTAAGGGTAGATGATCATCCCAATTACCTTTAAAATCAAGTGCACACGTTCTAAGCATATCTTCAATGGTTTGAATTATCCTTTCACTTTGGCCGTCTGTCTACGAGTGATAAGCCGTACTCATTTTTAATTCCGTGCCCAAACATTCTTGAAAGCTCTTCCAAAATCTTGAGTTAAATTGAGGGTCTCGATCAGATACTATTGAAACGGGAACTCCATGACGTACCACGATCTCCTTTAAATATAAATGAACTAACTTATCCAGCGAGAATCTCTCGTTAATCGGAAGAAAGTGCGCATATTTCGTCAATCGATTAACAATAACCCAAATAGCATCATGGTTAGTCTTTGTCCTAGGTAACCCTACCACAAAGTCCATTGCGATGTGTTCCCACTTCCACTCAGGAATTTCTAATGGTTGTAGTAATCCACTTGGTCTTTGATGTTCTGCCTTGACCCTTTGACATGTAAAACATTTACTTACCCATTCAGCAATCTCCCTCCTCATATCTGGCCACCAAAAGTTCGTCTTTAAATCTCGATATATTTTTGTGCTTCCAAGATGAATTGAATACTTTGAGTTATGCGCTTCGTGCAAAATTTTGTTCTTCAGTTCTGCCACATTAGGTACCCATATTCCAGAAGCAAATCTTAGAATCCCTTTATCATCTAGTTGACTACATATCTCCTCGCCTGTCAAACTATTCGCATTGTCGTTCATGACTTGTTCTTGGTACTTTCGTATCTTCTCTAACAATTCAGGTTGAAATGTTATAGCGTAGATCATATCTGTCGCGTCATTTGGAATACGTACTTCTATCTCTAACCTTTCAAATTCCTCATACAGTTCCTTGGTCATTGTCAGCATATTCAGCCTCTCTTTTCTACCCAATGCATCTGCTACTACGTTTGCCTTGCCGGGATGATAATTGATAGAAACGTCATAGTCCTTGATTAGCTCCAACCATCTTCTCTGTCTCATGTTCAGCTCCTTCTGCGTAAAAATGTACTTCAAACTTTTATGATCAGTGTAAATTTCACATCTCTCACCGTACAGGTAGTGTCTCCATATCTTCAGAGCAAATACGATAGTTGCCAATTCCAAATCATGTGTAGGATATTTCTGTTCATGAGGTCTTAACTCTTGACGCATACGCAATTACTTTGTCATGTTGCATAAGCACACAACCCAATCCTTTATAAGACGCATCAGTATAAATTAGAAAATGACCTTGGTCGTCTGGTAGCATTAACACTGGTGCCGTGGTTAGTCTCTCCTTTAACTTTTGAAAATTTTCTTCGCATTTGTCATTCCATATGAATTTCTCACTTTCCCTAGTCAGCTTTGTCAATGGAGTAGCTATCCTTGCAAAATCCTGCACAAATCTCCGATAATAACCTGCTAATTCCAAACAATTGTCAAAACAGAGGGCTTTTGCTCAGTTTTTCATGACAAACACAACCAACACAAACACACGCTTGAAACACGCCGGAATCGATCACAAAATCCGGTCAAACCAAACCGGGTTCGGTTTTCTCCGGCAAAAACAAGATCTAGCTATTTTGTACATGAAACTCGACGTTCTTGATGTTAAAATGATCCTTACAACATATACAATCAAAGCCCTCTATCAAATAACATGAACAATCAACCATATGAGCGGACTATTCAAAAGAAAAACCGGGTAAAAACCCTAAAATCGAACTTGCAATTTCTGGACATAAACATGAAATTAAAACATGTAATCCTACTATTTAGAACCTTAGGAACATGATGGAAGCAACGAATTGAATGGAGAATCAACAGAAATGAAATCCCCAATTTCGAACATAAACCCTAATTTTAATTCGAAAATTCAAAAATTCATAATAAATTGAAAAATTACCAGATGATGAAACAGATTGAATATTTGGAAACTAGAATTCAAGAGCTTTGATTTGAGTACTCAAACTCGAAATTTGGACTCCAATAACACCTTCAAAGTTGGATTTGATTACGAAGAACACCAAGAACACGGTTCGGGGATTTTTAGATATTTATCGATATATTAAGCTTTATTATACGTAAAATTATATACGATACGACTTTTTATATTTAACGAAAAATAATACCCCAAACGACATTTTTGATTCAATATCGATCCATTGGATCGTTTTAATTTTTGAATAAGTAAAATACACGGTTTACGAGACGATAATTGTTAGATCATGATTCAATGATCGTCAAGATCTAGACTCAACTGATCAGGATTGCTGACATCATCAGTATTGCATGGTCATCAGTATTTGCTCAAGCGTCAGTATCAGGATTATCATCAGGATGTATATGAGGACTGGGATCAGGATTGATCATTAGGACTGGAAGCTGATCAGAATTTCTATTACGAGTTGGTTTATGAGTCTAGTTAAATAAGGAAGCTTATTTTGTCGGTTCCTTATTTATAGTAATGCAGCTATCGATTTAGGATATGTTTCAATCTTTGTAATTGATTAGGACTTATCTTGTAATTGATAGAGAAGTTGTGTAGTATATAAACACAGTTTAGGTTTGGATTAATATCGATCACATACACGAGTATTTTGTAACCTTGAAGCTCTTAAGAACTCAGATTTTCTTGAGAGAGTTTTGTAACAGTTTTATAACAGATTTAATAAAACTGTTATTATTCATATTTGTGTTTATTAAAGTCGAGAATCTTATACAATTGTATTCAACCCCCTTCTACAATTGTTATTTACTGGGCAACAATTGGTATAAGAGCAAACTGATTTAAATTTGAATCAGATACGATCTAAGATGTCGACATTCAAATATAAAAGCATCAAAATTCCCATGCTGAAGAAAAACGAGTATCCTACATGGAAGGTGAAGATGCTGATGTACCTGGAAGCAACAGATCCTGATTGTTTAGACAGGATTCGTGATGGACCATACATCCCTACGAGAATAGTTGCACGTACAGATACTGTACCTAAGCACTATGAGATAAAACCAAAAAGTTAGTGGTCACCAGAAGAAAAGGCTCATGTTCTCATGGATGCAAAGGTAAAGAATATTTTACATAATAGTCTTGATGCTGTCATGTCAAACATGGTGATAGCATGCAAAACTGCAAAGGAAATTTGGGATACTTTGGAAACTCAATGCCAAGGATCTGTATCTGTCAAGAAAAATATAAGGGCTCTACTTATACAAGAATATGAACAATTTGATGTTAAACCTGATGAGAGCCTTACTGACTTGTATGATAGATTCCTAACACTTCTGAACAATCTATCTCTAGTTGGCAAAGAGTATGTAACTGAAGACTCTAACACCAAATTTCTGAGGGCTTTACCAGAAGAATGAGATACACAAACATCAATCATTAGACATCAGTATGATCTAAACATTGTGTCTTTTGATGAAGTCTATGGGATGCTGAGAACCTATGATCTTGAGGTTCAACAAAGGAAGAATAAGAAAAGCAGCAAGGCAAAGTCTATTGCCTTGAAAGTAGAGGCTAAATCAAAAGGAAAAGCTATGGAGGTCTCGAGGAAGAAATCAAGAATTGTTGAGTCAGATCCTGATGACTCAACATCAGATACTGATCGCAATCCTGATGCCAATACTGATGATGATTCTTCTGACTCAGACATGGAATAGATGGTTGTTATGATAGTCAGAGGCTTCAAAAAGATGAAGTTCAGGAAGGCTAGAAGACAAGGCAACTTTCAGAAAAAGATCTTCAATGCTGACAAAGACAAGTACAACAAAAAGGACAGCAAGAGTGGCAAATTTGACAAGTCAAAGGTTAGATGCTACAAGTGTAATGGAATGGGGCACTTTGCAACTCAGTGCAAGAAGGCTAAAACACTTATCACTTCAAGCAAGGATTGGATGGACTCTTCCTCAGAATCAGACACTGAGGTGGTCAACTATGCCCTAATGGCCAATACTGATGAAAATGTTGTTCCTGATGATAAGGTACCAAATACTGTCTTTGATTTTGATACTGATGATGCTTCTGAGTTAAGACGTTTTCTAAAGTCATTGCATATTAGCTTTAGAAGTCAAACTGCTGAAAATACTAGGATCTTATTTGAGATGTCTGAACTTAGGAAAAGGAATGAGCATCTAGAAGCTGAATTCTCTTTTATGCAAGAAGTACAAACAGAATGTGATAATGCTAAACACATGTATTTAGAGATGAAATCTAAATGTACTTCTCTTGAAAAAGAACTTGAGGATGCTAAAGAGAAAGTCAGAACCTGGACAGATTCTGGAAGGAAATTTCATGAAATAAATACTTCTAAGAATTGGAAAGAATGTCTAGGTTATAAGTCAGATAAGGATAAGAAGTTGAAAAAGAAAGTTGTAATAGATGAGATAGTAAATCCAATGACCTACACACATGTTATAGACAAAACCAAATCAAAGATTAAGCCTATTAAATTTGTATTTGGTAATGATCCCAATTCTACTTTTGAAAAGGGATCTACATCTCATAACTCAGTTTCTATTGTAAAGTCTACACCTGTCAAGAAAATTGAAAAGAAAAATGTAGGTTTATTGTCTCAGAAACAACTTAGGGAAAAAGTTAGTGATGTAACTGGTAAACAAAATCTACCTTCTGTCAAGAGAAACAGGAATGGTAAAGTTGGGATTAATAAAGAGAATAATTATAAGTTTATCCCAAATGCACCAAGAAAGTGTTGTTATACCTGTGGTAACTCTAATCATCTTGTTATTGATTGCAGAAAGAGTAAAAAGAAGGTTACTGAAATTCCTAGATCTGATGTTAGGAATTAATAGATCAGTATTTTATAAACCACAGAATTCTTGTTTTAGTTGTGGTAGTAAATGGCATTCTATTTATACATGTGAAGAATACCATGATTTTTACTATAACTTTTATGATCCTTTACCTAAATTCGATAAAAGTGCAAATTCTGGTAAATCTAAGAATGTCAATGTGAAGCATGCATTTGTTAATACTGATATTGACAAAGCAAATCCTGATGGAGTTAATCCTGTTAGGACTGCTAAAGTCAAAAAGTCTTATGCTGCTAAAATTAATAAAATGCATGGAAAAGGAACCCAACAAGGGGTTCCTAAACATTCTAATTAGTGATTTGTTATTCTGATTGCAGGGAAAAAGGAAAAATGTGTTAGTCATGGATAGTGGATGTTCTGTGCACATGACTGGAAATAAAGCCCTGTTATCAGAATATGAAGAAAAAGCTGGCCCAACTGTGTCTTATGGAGATGGCAACATTGGACAAACTTTGGGATATGGCAATATAATCATTGGAAATGTCATCATTGAAAAAGTAGCTCTAGTGAAGGGACTAAAACACAACCTGTTGAGTATTAGTCAAATCACTGACAGAGGTTATCATGTCAACTTCTATTCCACTCATTGTGAAGTAGTCAGCAAAGCATCAGGAAATGTTGCACTCACTGGCTACAGGCATGGTAACATATATGAAGCCAACATTCAATCAAATACTGATGGCTCTCCTACTTGTCTCATCAGTAAGGCATCAGTAGATGAAAGTTGGAATTGGCACAAGAAGATTTCTCATCTCAACTTCAGCAATATTAATGAGTTGGTTAAGAAAGATTTGGTTAGAGGATTGCCTAAAGCTTTGTATACTCCTGATGGACTCTGTGATGCATGTCAAAAAGCAAAACAGAGAAGGACATCATTTAAGAGTAAATCTGAATCCTCTATTGGTGAACCATATCACATGTTACATCTTGATCTATTTGGACCAGCCAACATAATGTCCATCAGTAAGAAAAGGTACACTCTTGTAATTGTTGATGAATATTCTAGATTCACCTGGGTGTACTTTCTGCACAGAAAAGATGAGACCCTTGAGATACTGTTGGATCATGTGAGAATGATTGAGACAGGCACAAAGTACAAAGTCAAGATTCTGAGAAGTGATAATGGTACTGAATTCAAGAATTCAAAGATGGAAGAGTTCTGCAAATACAAAGGAATTATTCAACAATTCTCTGCTCCTGGCACACCCCATCAAAATGGAGTAGTAGAAAGGAAAAATAGAACTCTTATTGAAGCTGGCAGAACTATGTTGGAAGAAGCTAAATTGCCTACATATTTCTGGGCAGAAGCAGTCAACACAGCATGCTCTACACAAAATCTCACATTGATAAACAGACATTGTGCAACTCCTTATCAAATGCTCAAGGAGAAGAAACCTAGTTTGAAGCATCTGCATGTGTTTGGCTGTAAGTGTTTTGTTCTCAGAACTCATCCTGAACAGCTAGGGAAATTTGAAACAAAGGCTGATGAGGGAATTTTCATTGGCTATCCTGCATCAAGAGCCTTTAGAGTTTTCAATTTGAGAACAAGGACTGTCATGGAGTCAATACATGTATCTTTTGATGATAAGAATATAACAGGAATTGATGAAGACTCACATGATAGGTTGATTTTTGAAAATGAAGCTACCAAGGAACCTGAAGAAATGGAATCAGATACTGATACACCATCAGATACTGATGGGTCACCAAATCCTGAAGATTCATCAAATCCTAACGACTCACCAAATACTGATGGTGCTACTGATGATACTACTGACAGTTCACATGTTAAGGGGGAGCAACAATAGACTGTTACTGATACTGATACTACTCAATCATCAGGACAACATTCTTCAGATACTGATTCAAGTGAAAATCCTGATAATCCATCAGGAGGTGACATCAACAATTCAGGGGGAGCTTCTAATGAAACAAATTCTTCTAATCAAGTTAACACCAATCCAGGGGGAGCATCTACTTCAAGAAGTGACTTAACACCAGCAAGGAAATGGACTGCAAGCCATACTCCCGATTTGATAATTGGGGATCCTGATGCAGGTGTTTAGACAAGAAGTGCAACTCAAAATGAATGTCTATATAATAACTTTCTGTCAAAGGAAGAGCCAAAGAAAGTTGAAGATGCACTTAAGGATGCTGATTGGGTTACTGCAATGCAAGAAGAATTGAATGAATTTGAAAGAAATGAAGTCTGGAAACTTGTACCAAGACCTAAGAATAGATCAATTGTTGGTACAAAATGGATTTTCAAGAATAAGACTGATTCACATGGTGTCATAATTAGAAACAAAGCAAGGCTAGTTGCAAAGGGGTATTCTCAACAAGAAGGAATTGACTATGATGAAACTTTTGCTCCTGTTGCAAGGCTAAAAGCCATCAGGATCTTTCTGGCATATGCAGCTCACAAGAAATTCAAGGTTTTCCAGATGGATGTAAAAAGTGCTTTCTTAAATGGTGAACTGGAGGAAGAAGTTTAGGTTGAACAACCTCCTAGTTTCATTGATCCAAAGTATCCAAATCATGTCTACAGATTGGATAAGGCACTTTATGGACTAAAGCAAGCTCCAAGAGCATGGTATGAAACTCTAGCTCAATTCTTACTGGAAAGTGGATTCAAAAGAGGTACTATTGATAAAACTTTATTTTACTTGAATCATGGTAAGGATTTGCTTTTAGTTCCGATTTATGTTGATGATATCATTTTTGGGTCAACAAACAATAAGCTCTGTGAAAGGTTTTCTAAGCTTATGCAGTTAAGATATCAAATGAGCATGATGGGAGAAATGAGTTACTTTCTTGGTCTTCAAGTTAAACAGACTAATAATGGCATTTTTATCAATCAGTCAAAATATACAAGGAATTTATTAAAGAGGTTTAACATGCAAGATTGTGCTACTGCAACAACTCCTATTGCTACAGATACCAAACTTGATCCTGATCAAGGTGCTAAGGTAGATGTAACTCACTACAGAGGGATGATTGGCTCTTTATTGTATCTCACTGCAAGTAGACCAGATATCATGTTTGCAACCTGTCTGTGTGCAAGATTTCAAGCAAAACCTAGGGAACCCCATCTGATTGCAGTCAAAAGAATTTTCAGATATCTCAAAGGCACTCATTCTATTGGCCTTTGGTATGCAAGGGAATCAGATTTTGGGTTATGTGGTTATTCAGATGCTGATTTTGCAGGATGCAAGATAGACAGGAAAAGTACTTCAGGAAGTTGTCAGTTTTTGGGTGGTAGACTAGTTTCTTGGTTCAGTAAAAAGCAAAAGTCTATTTCTACTTCAACTGCAGAAGCTGAGTACATTGCTGCAGGAAGTTGCTGTGCTCAGATAATGTGGATGAGAAATCAGTTGTTAGATTATGGCCTGTCATATTCAAAAATCCCTATTTATTATGATAACCAAAGTGCTATTGCAATGACAGGAAATCCAGTTCAACATTCTCTTACTAAACACATCAGTATTAGATACCATTTTATAAGAGAACAGGTTCTGGAAGGAACAATTGAACTTCATTTTGTTCCTACTGATCAACAACTAGCTGATATATTCACCAAGCCACTGCCTGAAGCTACTTTCAATAAGTTGGTGAATGAACTAGGAATGATGAATTTTGAGAATTTCTGAGGAAAGCTACAGAGAAGAAATCCTGATGACTATCAAATCCTGATGGTCATTCTGCAAGGTATGTAATTTTGATCAAATCCTGATAGGACACAATCCTGAGAGGAAGTCAACTGGTCAATCCTGATGTACAAGTCAGTATTTCGTTGCTTAAATTGTGCCTAATTTTTCGTCAGTTACTGATGAGAAACGTTTGAGTTTTAGTTGGACAACTGTATGCGCGCGTGTGTTACACTGATATATATATACATATAGATACACATAAAAAGCGGTGCGGTTATGGTTAATTTAGCACGTAAATTGGTCCACTAATTATTGTTGCACAAATCACAGCATGCCACCTGTCACTGAGAGTAATATTTTGTTTTAACAAAATACATTTGTTTTTCTAAATTACCAATTACTCTCTTATCATCAGTTTTTCATCTTCTTTCTCTCGCTCTGTACTCAAGAACCCTAATTTTTAAATCTCAATTCTCAAGTTTTTGATATTGTTTTAATGGCGTCTTCATCATTCATGAACAAGCAGACAGTGATTAGTGGTGTTACTTTTGCCACTAATAATTTTGTAGCCATTTTATCTCATCAGGATTTGCCTTCTGAGTTTCACATCATACAAGATTTTTTAACTTCAAGCCCATTGAAGTATGCTCTCACAGAACCTGTTAGTGTCTCCTTTAAGTCTGTGATACAGGTTTGGAACACAGCTATTTTTGGCAAAGGGGCAACAAGAAATTTGTTAATGCAATTTGAATTCAATGGGATTACCCATCATGTCACGCCTGCTGTTATTGAAGAGGCACTGCACTTGCCAATTCTGGGTAACCAAGTTCCTGATAATGTTACGGACTCTGAAATTTTTGAGTTTGTTACAAAATTGGGTTACAATGGTGAGGTAAAGAGGTATGGCAACCTCTTCAGGACAAAGCTTAAAAAAGGAATGGAATTTTTTCTTTGATACTATCAGTCGCTGCTTCCTGAATAAGACATCGAATTTTTATGCTCTTCCATCAGGATCACTAAAGATTGGGTACTCTCTTATCTATTCTCAAGTGTTTGATTATGGTAGTTTAATTTTAAAAGCTTTAAGTGATAGGAAGTCAGATAAGTTAGGTTATGTCTGTTTCCTTAGATTTTTTCAGCTAATCTTTAATCACTTCTATCCTGATGCTGTTTTTGAGAATGATGTGATTCTACCAATTTGTAGAATTACAGAGAACAATATTAAGTCCTTAGTCAATAGTGATAAGGCAAATGGTTTTGAAGGCAATGCCTTTATTCCTAATGAGGTCAGGCTTTTCTTGAAAGAGAAAATGCCTACTCAATATGGAACAATTTCTGATGCTATGGGGCAAGGCCAATCACACCTTGTTCCTGACCCAAGCATCCAACTCAAATAGTCCAAACAGTCAACAGCCACCTCTATTGTCTCCCAAAAGACTTTAGTTGTAAAAACTAAGAAATCAGCTAGAACTGATGTGTTTGGAAGGTAATCAGGTTCAAAGGATTTTTCCTCTACACCACTCACCAAAAAGAAGGAAAAAGGGGGTGTACAAGGGGTCCTGGTGAAGAAGGGTGCTAAGGTTGTTACTGACAAGGGTGTTGAGGATGTTCCAGTGAAAAGAAAGTTGATTTTAAGAGATGAAAGTGATTCTGGGGATGATATGCCTATCTCCTCCAAGTTGAAGATAAACAAGGAAGTTGCTGATACTGCTACTGAAGCTGTGGTACCTTCATCAAAGCCACAGATGAAAAGGAAATTATCAAAGAGCAGGTATCATATTCCTTTGGAAAAGAAACAGAATACTGATGGACATGATATCTCAATTCCTGATGAGCAGTCAAATCTTGATGCTCAAGCAAATCCTGACGTTGGTAATCCTGATGCTACATCAAGCAAGGTTGTCTCTATTTCAGACTCTCCAGCAAAAGCCTCTCCAACATCAAGAATTTCAGAAATACCATGGGAGAAGGTAGCTGAGACTGCTTCCAAACTTGGGTTTATACATGCAATGGAGAAGAAAAGGAAGGCAGATGAGATAGTCTTTAAGAGACAAAAGAAGCTGAAAGGGTCAAGCCCACAAGAACCTGAACCTCAAAGTGGTTCAGCAGCTACTGATGATCCAGCCACACAAGAACCACTCACTCAAAGTGTGAGTGAAGGCATAGATGATGGAATAGTCACACAAGAACCATTTTCTCAAAGGGAGAATGAAGACATCAACATTCCAGCCACACAAGAACCATCTTCTCAATGTGAAGATGCAGGCCAAACAGCTACAGCTTCTGAGGAATTTCCTGACAAAGCTCAAGGGGTTTCTGGCAATGATGAAAGATTGGTCGAGGACACTGTCACAGAAGGAAGTACACAAGAACCTTTAACTCAAAGTGTTAAAGCAGCTTCAGAACCTCATGCTACACAAGAACCATCAGTAACAAATCCTGATGCAAGCTTATCAAATCCTGACAGTGTTGCTCCATGACGCTAGTGGTGCTCCTGATGCTGAGCCAATACTGATACAGCCATTTAGCTCAAGACCAATGACAGATCCTATCACAGAATCACAGGATAAATTAAAAGGTATTGCTATTCCTGATCCTAATGTTCCTGATGATTCTGATGTTGATGATAGTGATGACAATGATGATGATAATAATAATGAGAAGGATCAGCTTGCTACAACAATCAAGTCTAGTCTTGGAACCAATTTTGGTTCATCAAGCACATTTATGGCTGGCAAGGCTACTATTGGAAAAGACTTCAGACAAGATTTTTCTTTTCCTTCTGAAATGACACCTGCTGAGGCACTTAGACAATATGAATGGAACAATTCATGGTACAGATCTACTGAATCTGTAAGTTATCCTTATATTTTAGATCATGCCTATGATGCAGAGAAATTAATTGAGAATCAAGATTTGAAGAATCATTTGAAGGCTACTACTCTGTTATCCAAAAGCCTCAAACATGAGATTGATTCTGTCAAGGCTGCAACTGATTCTGTGAGGAGTGATATTGCTCAAAACTTTACAAAGGTGCCTACTGTTCTTCAACTAAGAGTGGTGGAATCCCAAGTCAAGTCTGTTATTTCTGAACAATCCTCCATCAACAACAGAATTGATTCTCTTGATACAAAGGTAACTGATATTCAAACCTCTCTTGCCTTAATTTTGAATTTATTGTCAAATAATGATGTCAAAAAGGGGGAGAAGGTTAGTCAGACAAAATGTACACCTGATCTAGTATTAAGAAATAATGATGATGATACTAGAAATGATGGTGGTGACAAAGTTCTACAAGGAGAAACCTCTGATGCTGCTGTTAGGAAGACAATTCAAACTTCTCAAAGTCAAACAACGCAGTCAACTCATGTTTCTGATTCTGGAGTTAAGACAGTAAGAACACTGGTGCAATCTCAGATCCTGACGGAAGAACAAATCCTGACAGGTGATCAAATCCTGATGCCTGGTCATGGATAAACACTTTCTACAATTCCTGAAGGTGATGAAGATGTGATTATTGATAATCCTGAAGATGCATCAAATCTATTCCAGAAGTTCAAAACAAGAGATGGTAAGGTTGTTACTCTTTATCATACTGATAAGAGGGTTCAACAGTTATTTGCAAGGAAAGCACTCTCTACAGCAAGTGAAGAATATCCTGATCTCTCACATGAAGAATTCTTAAATCAACAAAGAGAAATGATGGAAAGTTTTAATAACCCTGCTCCTGCTAGAGGTAGAGGAGGCAGAGGTAGAAGAGGTGCTAGAAGAGGGAGAAGAGGTTCATCAAATCTAAATATGCCTAGACAGACAAGGTCTAGAGGATTAAGAATAGAAGAAATTCCTGAACCTACTCAGATTCCAGAAGTTCCTTTTGGTGATGATGGAATTGTTGAAGAAGAACCTGAATTGAGAAGAAGACCAAGACAATCAATTCTCAGCAATACAAATCAAATTTAAGAGTCTAATCCTGATATTGTTCCTGACAATGTTCAAGATCTTGATGATTCTGAAATTCTGCAAGAGGTTGATTTGTTAATTCTTTTCTACAGTGGTTGATTCTCACAATAAGGAAGTAGATGAAGAAGAAGAAGACAGAAGAAGAAAAATAACAAGGTCAACAAATAGAGATTTTCAGCTCTATAAGCAAAGACTCAAAATTTCAAATACAGGGTTGTGGAGAAATGCAAGAAGACAACAACCTCAACTAGAGAAGAGTTATGCTTATGAGAAAGAAAAAGATAAGAAGTGGAAACACATTGACACACTTAGGTGTGATAGACCTGTTAATTTTCAGTCTGGTGGAATTATCACAAGTGCCTCAAGTGTTGCTGATTTATCTGATATAGTTAGATCAAAAGCACTCTGGTTACAGATGTTCTCAAATCTGAGGCAAATGGTAAACAATTCAAGAGGAGGTATTGGACACAGGGATGCTGAATATCTGAATACACCTCATGTTGATCCTTATGCTTTGAATGAAATTGGAGGTATTTTAACTTCTGAAAACCTGAACAATTTATTATCTGTTGATATAGTAATAGATTGTCATGATGGTTCTGAAAAGAAAGAAAAGCTTCTTTACTTCATGAAAGATGGTTCTGTGAAGATTCTATCCATTCAAGATCTGTTGGTGAAAACTACAAAGGAACTGAAATATGTTCATTATTTGTTAAAATGGAAGAATGAAGTGTGCAAAGTATGGAGTGACATGATTTTGGCAACAATTAGAAGAAGACTGGATGGAGGTAGAAATTTCAATGGTAATTATACTCCCATGTACTTAAATCAGAGAGGTCAAGATGTGGAAATGCAAAGGGGCACTGCTGTTAAAGAAGTGACTTTTGGTATGACTCAGCTTAATCTTAATCCTGATGGGAAGGAAATTGCTTATCTTTTGCTTGAAGAGCACAGTCTACAAAGAAGCTCCATTCAGAATCTCAGAGCAGCTATCTACCAGATTGATGAGGAAGATGAAGAGCTCAGAAATCTTAAGGAAAGACTGATTCAAATTCTTGAGGAAAAAGAAGAAAATTTGTTATCTAACTTCTTGAAGATGAATCTGTTCTATCAAAGAATTTAAACAGATAAGTTGCTGCTGTAAATATTTGTACATTTTGTAAATATGTTTTTGACATCATTGAATCTAGGAATCTATACTTTATTTCACAAAGTATGAGATTGGGGGAGATTTTTAGATCAGGATTCAATGATCGTCAGGATCTAGACTCAACTGATCAGGATTGCTGACGTCATCAGTATTGCATGGTCATCAGTATTTGCTCAAGCGTCAGTATCAGGATTATCATCAGGATGTTTATCAGGACTGGGATCAGGATTGATCATCAGGACTGGAAGCTGATCAGGATTTCTATTACGAGTTGGTTTATGAGTCTAGTTAAATAAGGAAGCTTATTTTGTCGGTTCCTTATTTATAGTAATGCAGCTATCGATTTAGGATATGTTTCAATCTTTGTAATTGATTAGGACTTATCTTGTAATTGATAGAGAAGCTGTGTAGTATATAAACACATTTTATGTTTCGATTAATATCGATCACATACACGAGTATTTTGTAACCTTGAAGCTCTTAAGAACTCAGAATTTCTTGAGAGAGTTTTGTAACAGTTTTATAACAGATTTAATAAAACTGTTATTATTCATATTTGTGTTTATTAAAGTCGAGAATCTTATACAATTGTATTCAACCCCCCTTCTACAATTGTTATTTACTGGGCAACAATAATTATCAACAATAACAGATAATTATCAGAATTACTGAATATTATATACATAACGAATGTTCAAGAATATTATTACTGTAACGAATGTATTATTGATATGAACGATATATCAATTGCACAAATAATCCGGGAACGAATCAATTTTCCCCTTTTTCTGAATAAAACGAATAAAATGATCGTATCGAAGAATTAAAGAAATAATAATACGACAAATCTTTCGATAATGAAACGGAAACATACAACGAAATAATAATGATGTAACAAAACTTTAACAGGGCCCTTGAAATTTTAAAACAGGGAATAAAACTAAAGATATTTTTAACTGACACATTCACGAAAGGGTATATCTGAAAACTTAACAAATAACACATATTACTTATTAAACCTAATCATTATTATTCCAAATAATTCAAAATAATTATTCCACGCACAACATATCAAATCTATTAATAAATAAAATTCACGGATATTACACGCCTTCATTTTATTGTCCTTACTCCTTTACTTTATGTAGACAACATAAATACCAAAGAACATTTTGGTGAAGCAAAGAAAAGAGCCAACAAAATTACTTCCCTCCCTTCATCTAGGTTCCATTTAAAGACTCTAGTCACAGAGGAAAATATTAAAAGAGTTGGGATCCTTAGGAAGGAGGTTGGAACCATTGTTCCTTTCCAACGTTTTAGAAAGGGAGTTCCAATCAAAGGAGGCAAGGATTATGATTCTGACGAAGAGGACGAGGAATATGAGGATGGTGAATCCGAAAAAAGTACGCAGACTGCTAAGGGCGTGCCTTTTGAGCAGGGTAGACAACATTAACATAGCTAAACTTGTTTGACCCTTTTATTTTAAATTTCTTGATTGTGTTATACTTTAACTTATGGTTAATTGTATTCTTTATGGACGCGTCCTAACAATTTTGTTTCATATTTTTAGATATGGATGGTCTTCCAACCGGTTGGTGCCTTGAGATGGGAACTGTTCCTGCTGCTGGGGCTTTCACAATAAAGAGGACGCGTCTTCATAAACAGGATGCAAAAAAGCCAAAGACAGTTGCTACGAAATCTCAAGTGGTAATTGATCTTGAGAAGAACAAAAAATGAAAAGAGGTTCCTGATAACATTGCTCTTGAAGAGGACGCGTCCTTCAAGAAAACCAAGCCCACACCTTCCTTCTCTTTAGTTCTAGCTACTCTAAGCCCACTAGCCATTCCATACATGACTAATGATGAAATTGTGAAGTGGAGAAATAGAAATCCAATTGAAGAAAACGAGGCCATCATCAAAGCTTCATCTGAAATTCTTATTTCATCTCTTCATAGACAATCAACTCTCCAGAAAGAAGGGAGGCGCCTTGAAACCTTGGAGAGAGAGAAAAATAGGCTGTCTAAAAAAGTGGAAGACCGCGACAGAGTGATCACTAAACTACAGAATGATCTTTCTCAGCAAAAAAGATATTATAAGAGTAATCTCAAAACTCAAGAAGAGGTGTCTAATGGACTAAGCACCATTATTGATACCTTGAAAGATGAAAACTGTAAGCTGCTAGAGCAAGTTGTTGAGCTAACTGAAGACCAGCAAAATGGCTGGGCTAAGGAGAAAAAGAAGGTTGAGGGTGCGTCCTTCATGAAAGGTTTCAGAAACTATGGTTCAGGGTTCCTGGCTCAAGATCCTAACTACGAATTTTCCAAGTTTGGTGAGGAAACTGTGCTATGGATTAATAAATTCAAAATTGATGAAGTTGCTGAAATCAAGGCAAAACGAGTTTTCCTTGGACTAGAGGTGACGTCGCTTGTCTCCTGGAAAAGAGAAGGCCGTGCCAATGGCTGATAATGCTTCCAAAGGCACTCCTCCCACTGATCAAGCTCAGGGCGCGTCCTGAACCCCATGTGATCTGTAACCTTTAACATTATGAGGTGCAGGCCCTCATTTGATACATTGCAAGTTGTAATTTAACCTAAACTTCTTTTGTTGATGTCTTTAACAAGGATTTATTCCCTGGGAAACTTGATTTAAATATTTCTATCATATTAATGCTTGCCATTTTTACTTGTCTTCATAAAAATGTTAACTAGTTCAAGGCGCGCCTTGTTATGATACATATGAAGGCGCGTCCTCTTCATGCAGAAGATAAGACTTGTAAATTCCTTAAAAATCATAAGCAATCAATAATTCTTGAAATTCCTGATAAAAACTTGAATAATTGGAAGTCTTCATAAATAATGCGCTCCGGTATGGAAATCACACTGGCCCCAAGGCTAATGCTCTCTGGGCAAAGGAAAATAAGAAATATTGAAAACAAGCGTCTCAACCAGCCAAGAAAGGGTGTATATGCACTACCCCCCTAGACTATGAGGAATTTTATTACAACTAGTCTACTTAAATAATATAGGGGGTACAAAACCATTCCCTATTGATAATACTTCTTCAAATGTTCCACATTCCATGCTCTCGGTATAGGATTGCCACCTAAATCTTCCAAGTGAAAAGTTCTTTCCCAAAGCATAGACTTGATCTTGTAAGGTCCTTCCCAGTTAGCACCAAAGACCCCATGACTAGCAATTCTGGTATGAGGCATCACCCTTCGTAACACAAGATCACCAACCTTGAGACGACGTACCCTTACTCTTCGATCATAAAACCTGGCCACTCTTTTCTGATATGCAGCTAACCGTAAAGATTATATTGCACGTGTTTCTTCCAGAAAATCAAGATGAATCCGTTGATTGACCTCGTTAGACTCCTTGTCATAATGATATCTTCTGAATGATCCAGATCCAACTTCCACAGGGACCATCGCTTCAAAGCCATATGACAACATAAATGGAGATTTCCCGGTAGTAGATCTTGGTGTGGTATTATAGGACCACAACACCAAAGGAAGCTCCTCAGGCCAGTTACCTTTGCTTTCCTCCAACTTTGCCTTCAAGGTGTGCTTGATTATCTTATTGCTAACTTCAGTTTTCCCATTGCTCTGAGGGTGGTAGACTGCTGTGAAATCCTTCTTAATCTTCAAATCTGCACACAATTTTCTCACTTCCTTACTATCAAACTGCTTTCCATTGTCCGACACAAGCTTGTATGGTTTTCCAAACCTACACACAATAGAGTTGAACACAAAATCCATTATTTTCTTTGCTGTGATTTTTTCCAAGGGCATAGCCTCTGCCCACTTTGTGAAATAGTCTACAGCCACAACAACGTACTTAACACCCCCCTTAGCCGTGGGAAGCTCTCCAATGAGATTGATTCCCCACATAGCAAAAGGCCAAGGACTCATCATTGAGGTTAATGACGTAGCGGGAATGGATGAGTAGTTTGCAAAGCGTTGGCATTGATCACACACTCTTGTGAACTTCATAGCATCATCCTTTAAGGTTGGAAAATAATATCCATGCCTTAACACCTTCATGGCAAGAGAGTTACCTCCCAAGTGATTGCCACATATTCCTTCATGTACCTCCTTCAAGACATAGTTGCATTCATCTCCATCTACGCACCTCAGCAAGGGTTGATTAAAACCTCTTCGGTACAACACTGCATCATATTCCACATATCTCGCAGCTTGATACTTCAAACGCCTGGTTGCTCCTTTATTGTCGGGTAAAATTCCTCTCTGTATATACTCTTGGATAGGGGTTTTAATATCCCAAAATTTTGTAATATTTTGAAACCCTGATGAATAGTAAATTTTGCTGATGAAAATATTTTCAGACACCCTATATGGGAGACATGGAATGGATGTTTCGAAGTTATATTATTGATGTATAAGGAGAATAAGTGAATGCAAACGCAATCAGAATCAGAAGATTTCCATTCGAGTTTTAAATCACTATTCACTGGACAATCAAGGAGTACATATTGAATTGATCATTTTGAGGAATTATATAGAATGAGAAATCCATGATCACATATTAATCCAATGTAATAAAAAGGTCAAGGAAGTATCCCCTAGCATTGGTATAACAAAACGTTTTCAAAATCCCTTGAACCTAGCTCAAAACTTAGTAGCAAAGCAGAAGCGTAACGAATTATGGATTAAACCCTAACCAAAGGAAAAGTATCATATAAGATCATCAAGTGCAACATATATGAGGATTGATGACACAAACCATGACATAAGCATGACACAAGGTGATGACAAAGTGATGATAAGGTGATGAATCACTACCTTGTCACCATTTTCACCACACAACTTGCCAATACTTGACATGTGGCATTGGGTGACAAAACACACTTAAGACCACACAAATTAGAAGCTTGTAATTAGAATTTATTAGAAAGAAAATAAAGAAAAGAAAAATCAAGAACAAAATAGCAAGAAGAAGAAGCAAACTTTCGGCCTCTTTTGTTCATCAAGGTTAAGAAAATTTTCTTCAAGTTTTACTCCACCAAAAATCATGATCATGGGCTCTAAATCTTCCTAATCCATAGACCAGGGTAAATCCTTCATCCTAGATTTATCCATTAATGATTTCATGTTCAAATCATGAGTTAAAAGTGATGATGAATAGTAAAGTGAATAGTAAACTCATGAATTCTTGTTTTGATCTTGAAGTTTAAGGTTTGATAAGGATAGTTAAGGAGCCAGGAAGAGCATACTAGCCATTTATAGTCCATATTAAGTACCAATGAAGGTATAAACCCTCTCACCCTTTTATTTATGCTTTGATTATGGTGATTATATGATGTTGTTTAGAAATGAAGTGATATTAAGGATGTATACTTGTTAATGATGATGTTTAGTGGTTAATTGATGGTTGAACTTGTGAACAATGATACGAACTTGTTTAGGCAGAAAATAAGTTGATTGATATGAGGAATTAGAAGTATGGTTGATTGGTTGTTGATTGGTGGTTTGTTGGAGTGTTTTAAACACGGGAATCTCGATTAAGCGTCGTTACCATGTCGAATTTTCATTAGGTTGATTAGGCAGAAACCTCCGGTAACTTTAAGACATGACAACAACACTTACTTAACATGATCATGTATTTCTTGTTTTGTAGTTTATTTTTGCGAGAGAATCGTATCGTTTTGATTTACGGTTTAGGAGAAACACCCGTTTTAGTGAAAGTGGTTTTGGGTAACTAAGTAGTTCACTTTATGAACTTTGAGCTTATGATCAAACCCCTTAAAAATGGAATTAGGTCATGATATTAAAGTGGATACTAGAATGGACAGTTAGTAAGTGAACCGAGAAGGTTTTGTGTTAAAAAGATAATTTTTTGATTTTATAAAAATGCAGGAACAAACGTTTCGCAAGTGAAATACCCTTAAGGGGATAGTTAAAACCATAAGTTTAGTAATGGTAAAGTACTTGAGTTTTGTGAATGGATTATGATATGGGCTAAAAATAACCCTAGATATGTAATTAATGATGTATTAATTAGACCTAGATTGGTCCAAGAATACGGCCCAATAAACAAGGCCCGAAACCCTGATTATTTATTAATTTCGTAATTAATAAATAAGGGAAATATACAGCTCATGAAAAGAGTCCAAATTATGGAAAATTGGTCAAAGAAGGATCCAGAATCCCAATTAAAGGCAATTAATGAGTAATAGCCTTTAGCGACAAGGAAAAGACTTATCCTGCAAGCAATACAATGCTTATCCAATGTCAAAAAGGAGACTTATTCGCTAAGACTCCTAAACATACCATAAATACTAGGCTCCAGACGCCTATATAAGGTCCCTGATCCTACAATCAGAACTACGTCTTTGGCTTGATTCTCAATTACGAATTGAGATACGTAGGCATCTTGTGAGGACCGATTTAGTCTCGAAACACAAGTGCAGCCATTAAAGCTCGAAGCTCATTAAACCTTAGCATTAAATTCACAAGCTCAGTTTTTATTCCACAACATTTGACGCCGTCTGTGGGAAGACAACATCAACCATATTGGCAAACACACGAAGAACAACTCGAGATACTTCAGTTTCTGAGGAGCTTCCTATCACCTCTGAGGCTGATACTCACGGGAATCAACCACCGCCAACTACTGGCATTGAAGGGGCGAATATCCCCACCAACACTCAAGGACCGGAAATCCTAATTTCGGTTGAAGGGACGAATCCCCTGCAGATGGTCATTCATGGATCTAATCCACAGGAGACCGTTCACCAGCAACCAATCACGACCTCCCCGCTGCTCATGAATGCACCAAGTGGTCTTCAACTCCATACTACTGATCTCCCTCAATACGCTAATCCAATCTACCATGAGGCATACGTGCCCCCTTATATTCAAGGTCTGGGACCCCAAAAAAGACGAACCCCTTTGATTCAAGACATCTCAGGTCCCTATACCGAGGACGAGAATTACTCAACAGGAGATGAGAGGGACGTTGCCCCAAGAAGGAGACGTTCTTCCCAAACCAATCGGGAACAACCCCAAACTACTAGGGAGAAAATTGCAGCCCATGAGGCAGAGACTGCAAGGCTCAAGAAACTCCTTGCTGAAGAGGAGGCTGCCAAAGCTCAATTAAGGCCGCGCAACTGGAAGAGTCCCGATAATCAACTTGGACCCAACACCAAGAAGGACTAAGAGGGCTGAAGCCCCAAGGGGTGATCCTAATATTTTGTTGCCCCTAGGAGATCCTGATGATCCAACACCGCCCTTCACACAAGACATCATGAAAGCCAACATCTCCAGAAAATTCAAGATGCCAACGATCAACGCTTATGATGGAACGGGAGATCCCGCTAACCATGTGAGAACCTTCTCCAACGCACTGCTGTTGCAGCCAACCAATGATGCGGTTAAGTGCCGAGCGTTTCCGCAAACCCTTGCGGGTATGGCACAACGTTGGTACAGCCGTTTGCCTCCCAATTCTATTGGATCCTTCAAAGAGTTGAGTAAGGCGTTCATCAACCAATTTGTAAGTGGGAGGGTGCATGAGAAAAGTTCTGCATCCCTCATGGGAATCAGGCAAGGTGAGAATGAATTCTTGAGGGAATACATAAATCGATTCACTAAGGAGGCTCTGAAAGTCCCAGACTTGGAGGACAAAGTAGCTATGATAGCCCTACAACAAGGAACTACTGATGATCACTTCAAGAGATCCTTGGCAAAGCATCCACCCGAAAACATGTTGAAGCTGCAAGATAGAGCACGAAAGTATATCAAGGCCGAGGAAAGTATGAAGAAATATGAACCCACTGTTAAGGGAAGTGAAAACGGAAAAAAGAGAAAGGAGACTCAAGAGTATGACGCTAGGGACAAATATCCCAGGACAGCGAAAGATTCTGACTCTCCACCTAAAAGGAACAACTTTGGACCCAGGTTCAATGAGTATGCAAGGTTGAACACCTCAAAAAGTCAAATTCTGATGGATATTGAGAAGGAAGAAGATCTTCGATGGCCAAAGGCTCTTAGATCCGACTTGGAGAAACGAAACAAGAATCAATTCTGTCATTTCCATAAAGAAGTTGGTCATGACACCGACGATTGTAGACAACTGAAAGATGAAATCGAGTTCTTAATCCGAAGAGGAAAACTCGATAAGTTCACTAAGGATGGGAATCGAGGAAATCAACAAGGAAACTATAAAAGAAAAGACTATGATAGGAGGGACAACGACCAAGATCGTAATCCTAAGCCCCGAGGGCCTGTCATCAACATGATATTTGGAGGACCGACTATTGCTGGATCCTCCCGAAACTCGAGGAAAGCTTATGCCCGAGAGGTAATGACTGTTGTGGGAGAAGCACCGAAACGTGCCAGGACAGAAGTGGCTATTAGCTTTGATGATTCTGATCTTGAAGGGGTGAAGTTCCCCCATGACGACCCGTTGGTCATTATACTTGTAATAGGCAACTCTAAAACTAAGAGGGTTCTAGTAGATAATGGAGCTTCCGTGGACATCCTGTTCCATGACGCCTTCATCAAGATGGGATATACCGATTCACAACTGACTCCTTCAAACATGCCCATATATGGGTTCAATGGGGTTGAATCCAAAGTAGAGGGAACTATTCAGCTCCCTATGACAATAGGGCAAGGTTCACAAACAGCAACTCAAATGCTGAACTTCTTGGTAATAAAGGCAACCTCGACTTATAATGCAATCCTTGGGAGGACAGTCCTACATGCATTCAAGGCTGTTGCCTCAACTTACCATTTGAAAATCAAGTTCCCAACAAGGAACGGGGTTGGTGAAGAACAATGAGATCAAAAGATGGCTAGGAATTGCTATGTAGCCGCGTTAAGGCCTGATTGAGTCGGGGGGCAGGTTCTCCCAATCGAGGTCATGAATTCAAAAGACGATGAAGAAAGAAGGGGAAAGCCAGCCGAGGATCTAATTCCTATTCCCCTAGTCCCGGGAGAACCAGACAAAGTCACTTACATTGGAGCATTGTTGCCTGAACCCTTGAAGGGACTGAGGTGCCAAGAACTTGGCATGCCTCAAATTTAAAAGTTTATTATGTTTAAGTGTTTCCTTAAAGGATCCACTAATAGTACAAGTAGCAATAAGGTCGACGAAACCATTCTGAGCTCTTAAGCTCTTCGTAGGAAGTAAAGCACTATGTAAGGGTCGAACCCTCTTTTTAAAAGGAAATATTTCAAGTTCTCATTCACTATTTTATTACTTATCTTTGTTTGAGTATTTCCTTATTGTTCTACTAAAGAACAAGTTGTACCAATAACACTTGATCAAAGTGCTAGCCCATTCAAGAAGCCAAGTACTAGGAATTGCCTTACAAAAGATAAGCTAAATAAATAGTGAATGCAAGAACGAAGAAACATAATATGCATAAATAACATGCATGGATAGAAGATCCCGAAGGATCAAAGAGTTATGTTACAAGCTCAACTAAAAGCCTAAATAGGCCTATTGGAAGAAGGTTAATATAAGGGTTGAAACCCCTGAAAATTCGAGGAAGTAGAGCTCAGAACGAGCTTCGATTCGATATACTGGAAGCTCAAATTAAAGAAACAAGTGAAACATTATGTCTGTCTTCGTTCATGAAGACCTCTCGATGTGAAAATTAAGATGTTGAACCTCAAAATCAGGTCCTCTACCTATAAGCCACGTTTGGCATTGCTAAAACGTCAAACGAGGACGAATGGCTTCAATCTCAATCCAAGTCGTTACTATTCGACCCGAAAACAAAAATTCAAGCCACGTTTGGCGTTGTTGAAACCTCAAATGAGGTCTAAGGTGTTAGAACTCAAGTTAGTTCTTGTATCTGTAAGCCACGTTTGGCGTTGTTGAAACCTCAAATGAGGTCTAAGGTGTTAGAACTCAAGTTAGTTCTTGTATCTGTAAGCCACGTTTGGCGTTGTTGAAACCTCAAATGAGGTCTAAGGTGTTAGAACTCAAGTTAGTTCTTGTATCTGTAAGCCACGTTTGACTTTCCTACTTCCACTTCTCCTACAACTGTGTCCCCTACAACTGTGCTTGACTTTCCTACTTCTCCTACTTCCACTATTGATGAAGAGTCGATTGAGGATGATTATTCCACTGAGAGGGATCAGGTTGTGCCGGATGTAGGTACCACGGAGGACGATGAGACTTCTGAGGACAACATTAGCCGATGAGGAATCAGGATGTACCCTCTGCCTATTGTGAGAGCCCTTACCCCTCCTGTGTCCCCACTAAGCCCGTTACCATCGGACGATGACTATGACCTCGCCCCTGAGGGATATGAGGAGGACCAGCCCATGACTGATCCGGACACACCTCCTCCCTCACCTACTGGAGTACCCACTGTGATCCATGACTGGATGGTTGGCCGACTGACCACTGACTTGGCAGCGGAAGAGGCAAGAGCTGATGAGCTGAGGAGATAGTTGGCTGTAGAGAGAGAGACCCGTCATTCCTATCAGGACGGGATGAGGTTTATGACTCCTAGTGAGATGAGACGTGAGATTTCCAGCATTGAGTTGCGAGCTATGGTCCGCATGAGAGGCCTATCTGTTATTGCTGAGGGACTGGTACCCCGACGGGCCACGGAGATGATTTGGACAGATGCTATGGCGCGTGTCAGGAGCCTGAACCGCCCGGAGGGGGAGCCTTGATAGGTGATGGATAGCTTAGTTCTCTAACCTCAGACGGCCGTTAGTAGTGCCAATTTTGTGGGATGGTTCCGATGTATAGTAGTATCCTTTCTGGGTTACAGATAGGCTGATCAGATTGACGTTAGTAGATGTTGACTGGGTGACTGGTAGTACTTAACTTTTGACTGTTGTACGGATGATGTATTTCAGCGATGTGTTCGCTTTTGTTGAAATTTGACTTTCAGTATCTCGTGACTTTATGTCACTTATGTATATATTCGTGCATTTCACTTTATTTAAAGCTTTCAGTCTTAAATTTGATATCCCCTGCTATTTCAACTGTTTTACAAGTTATTAGTCTTAACATATACACTGTGCAACACTTGTTTTGATTTTTTTTTTTTTTTTTAATGATGATTTCCAGGATTTTCACTAAGAAACTCAACTGAACCATCTGCCTATTTTGAAAGAACAAATGGTTTTTAATTAAAAGTTCTTGTTTAAGAATATCAGGAAAATGCCACCCCGATGGATGGGAACACGAGCACGCCCTGCCAATTATGCGGCTCAGGGCAGTGTTAACCAGAGAGATGTAGGGCAAAACTTTCATAATGAGGAAGAAGAAGACCCTGACTTCCACGAGTTGGAAGAACAGAATTATGAGGAAAATGAGTATGAGGAGAGCGGAGAGGATGACGATTATAATGAGTTTGATGATCAGGACTACGAAGAAGAAGAGTATGAAAGTACTCAGAATATGGAGGTCCCCGGTGGCAACCCGATGGACCAATTCATGCATCTACTCCGACAGAATTTGAATCAGCACCCACCGCCACCACCACCAGGCCCCAATACTGCGGGGCAGAGTGCTTTTAAGGTCTTTAAGTCCCTTAGGCCCCCGGAATTTCAGGGATCCGCCGACCCTGTTGAGGCAAGAGCTTGGTTAAAGGAAATGGAAAAATCATTTGAAATCCTAGGTATCGAGGAAGCCAAAAAGACCAACTTTGTAATAACCCCAAATTTTGGACTTAGTTAAAAAATTTTGATGAATAGTAAATGTTGATGAATAGTGAATTTGAGGATGAAAGATATTTTCAAACCACACTATATGGAAGACATGGAATGAATGTTTTGAAGTTATATTAGTGATGTATAAGGAGAATAAGTGAATGTAAACGCGATCAGAATCGGGAGATTGCAACTTTAAATTTTGATCACTAGTCATCGGACAATCAAGGATGGATTGATTTGATCGTTTTGAGAAAGTATGTAGAATGAGAAATGCATGATCATATCTTAAACCAATGTGAGAAATCCTTGAGCATATATTAAGCCAAGGTAATGGAAAGATCAAGGAAGTATCTCCTAACATTGGTACAGAGAAACGTTTTTTTAAAAATCACTTGAGCCTATCGCGAAACAAAAGCGTAACGAATTATGGATTAAACCCTAAACAAAGGAGAAGTATCATATAAGATCATCAAGTACAACATATAAAAGGATTGATGATACAAATTATGACATAAGCATGATGCAGGAGGATGACATAGGTGTGACAAGGTGATGACAAGGTGTGACAAGGTGATGAATCACCACCTTGTAATAAATTTCACCACAAACCACAAAAAGTTGACATGTGGCAAGGGGGTGACTAAACTAAACCATAAACACAAAAATTGGATGCATCCATTTAGCATCATTTTGACAAAAGAAAAGAAAAGAAAAGCAAGTATTCTCCCCATTTCTCAAAATTCTGCCCCGCATGAGCAAGGAGCAAATAAAAATTCATAACTCAAAATCTAATCATCCTAAAATCTCCAAATTTGGACCATATCTCCCTCAATGTATACCCAAGATACTTTCAGAATGTCAGGGCCATCCAAGATGTATAGCATGGTCAAATATTGGATCAAAGTTGAGGCATGAATAGTGAATTCGAAAATGCTAACTTGTGTTCTTGAAGATTAAAGCTTATTGAGGTTGTATAAGGATCAAGCAAGGGTATACAAGCTATTTTTAGTCTTTACCAAGCACCAAGGAAGGTATAAACCCTCTCACACGTTTTATTATGCTTTGATTATAGTGATTAAATGATGATGTTTAGAGATGGTGTGATATTAAGGATGAATTCTTGTTAATAATGAATGTTTAGTGGTTATTTTGATGGTGGAACTTGTAGACATTGGTATGAACTTGTTTAGGCAGAATATAAGTTGTTGATATGGAGAATTAGAAGTATGGTTGATTTGTTGTTGATTGGAGTGTTTTAAACACGGGAATCTTGATTAAGAGTCGTTACCATGTCGGATTTTCATTAGAAAGTTTAGACAGAGACCACGGTTACCTTTTAGGCATAACAAAAATGCTTTCTGACCATGATCATGTAGGTTCTGTTTTTTAGTTTATTTTGGCGAAAGAATCGTATCGTTTCGATTTACGGTTTAGGAGAAACATCTATTTTAGTGAAAGCGGTTTCAGATAACTAAGTAGTTCACTATATGAACTTTGCGATTGTGATCAAACCCTTTAAAAATGGAATTGGGTCGAGATATTAATGTGGATACTAGTATGGACAGTTAGGAAACGAACCGAAAAGGTTTCGTGTTAAAATGATGATTTTTCGATTTTATAAAAATGCGGGAACAAAAGTTGCGCGAGTGAAATACCCTTAAGGGGATGGTTAAAAACAATGAGTTAGAAATGGTAAAGTACTTGGGTTTTGAGAATAGATTTCCACCCAAACTTTTGACTTAAGAGTTTACGTAATGTCATGAGGTTATAAGTGACCAAGAGCGAGACATTTGATGTTCGTTAATAGAACGTTAGTGCTTAAGTTAAATGCACGTTAAATGATTAAGCCAGGGGACTGATCGAGTATTTCCTTGTTTATAGATTTTCCGGCAAGTTCTTTAACCCATAACAACCAAGGACCCGAGGCAAGTTTTCTCATTCCATGCTATGTTTTCCATTACTTATACTAATGATGCATATGATATGATATTATGCATGTTTTCAAACCTTACATCGTATGTAGATGTGATGGTATTAAAATTGTTGAGATGAAATATATGCATATGATAGATGCATGCTTACAAACCTTACATCGTATATAGATGTTGTTAGATCAGGATTCAATGATCGTCAGGATCTAGACTCAACTGATCAGGATTGCTGACATCATCAGTAATACATAGCTATCAGGATTGCATGATCGTCAGGATCAGAATGAATATCAGGACTGGGATCAGGATTGATCATCAGGACTGGAAGCTGATCAGGATTCCTACTTCGAGTTATATTTGGAGTCTAGTTAAATAAGGATATTTATCTTGTCGGTTCCTGGTCTGTAGGAATGCAGCTATCAATTTAGGATAGGTTTCAATCTTTGTAATTGATTAGGGCTTATCATGTAATTGATAGAGAAGATGTGTGTACTATATAAACACAGTTTTAGGTTTCGATTAATATCGATCACATACACAAGTATTTTTGTAACCTAGCAGCTCTCAAGAACATCAGAATTTCTTGAGAGAGTTTGTAACAGTTTTATACCAGATTTAATAAAGCTGTTATTATTCATATTTGTGTTTAAAGTCGAGAATCTTATACAATTGTATTCAACCCCCCTTCTACAATTGTTTATTACTGGGCAACAATTGGTATCAGAGCAAACTGATTTAAATTTGAATCAGATACGATCTAAGATGTCGACAACCAAATATGAGAGCATGAAAATTCCCATCCTTAAGAAATCAGAATATCCAACATGGAGTGTAAAGATGCTGATGTACCTGGAGGCTATGGATCCTGATTACTTGGACAAGATTCGTGATGGACCATTTATACCTACAAGGATCATTGAACGTACAGAAACTGTACTTGAACACTATGTGGTCAAGGCAAAGAGTGAATGGACTCCAGAAGAAAAAGCTCATGTATTGAGGGAGCCAAAGATAAAGAACATCCTGCACAGTAGTCTTGACGTTGTCATGTCCAACAGAGTGATTGCATGCAAATCTGCAAAAGAAATCTGGGATACTTTGGAAACTCAATGCCAGGGATCTGCATCGGTCAAGAAAAACATAAGGGCTCTTTTGATTCAAGAATATGAACAATTCGATGCAAGACCTGATGAGAGCCTGACTAATTTATATGATAGATTTCTGACACTCTTGAACAGTTTATCTTTAGTTTGTTGCCCAGTAATAAACAATTGTAGAAGGGGGGTTGAATACAATTGTATAATATTCTCGACTTTAAACACAAATATGAATAATAACAGCTTTATTAAATCTGGTATAAAACTGTTACAAACTCTCTCAAGAAATTCTGATGTTCTTGAGAGCTGCTAGGTTACACAAAATACTCGTGTATGAGATCGATCAATGTTTTACATAAATCGAAACCTAAACTGTGTTTATATAGTGCACAACTTCTCTATCAATTACATGATAAGTCCTAATCAATTACAAAGATTGAAACATATCCTTAATCGATAGCTACATTCCTACAGACCAGGAACCGACAAGATAAATATCCTTATTTAACTAGACTCCAAATATAACTCGAAGTAGGAATCCTGATCAGCTTCCAGTCCTGATGATCAATCCTGATCCCAGTCCTGATATGCATCCTGATTCTGACGATCATGCAATCCTGATAGCTATGCATTATTGATGACGTCAGCAATCCTGATCAGTTGAGTCTAGATCCTGACGATCATTGAATCCTGATCTAACAATCTCCCCCAATCTCATACTTTGTGAAATAAAGTATAGATTCCTAAGATTCAATGATGTCAAAAACATTATAACAAAATGTACAAATATTTATAGCAGCAACTTATCTGTTTAAATTCTTTGATAGAACGGATTCATCTTCAAGAAGTTGGATAACAAATTTTCTTCTTTTTCTTCAAGAATTTGAATCAGTCTTTCCTTAAGATTTCTGAGTTCTTCATCTTCCACATTAATCTGGTAGATAGCTGCTCTGAGATTTTGTATGGAGCTTCTCTGAAGACTGTGCTCTTCAAGCAAAAGATAAGCATTTTCCTTCCCATCAGGATTGAGAGTAAGTTGAGTCATGCCAAAAGTCACTTCTTTAACAGCAGTGCCCCTTTGCATTTCCACATCCTGTCCTCTTTGATTTAAGTATATGGGAGTATAATTACCATTGAAATTACTGTTTCCATCCAGTCTTCTTCTTATTGTTGACAAGATCATGTCACTCCACACTTTGCACACTTTATTCTTCCATCTTAACATATAGTGAACATATTTCAGTTCCTGTGTAGTTTTCATCAGCAGATCTTGAATGGATAGAATCTTCACACTACCATCTTTCATGAAGTACAGAAGCTTTTCTTTCTTTTCAATACCATCATGACAATATATAACTATATCAACAGCTAATAAATTGTTCAGGTTTTCAGAAGTTAGAGTACCTCCAATTTCAGTCAAGGAGTAAGGATCAACATAAGACATATTCAGATATTCAGCATCCCTGTGTCCAATACCTCCTCTTGAATTACTTGTCAATTGCTTCAGATTTGAAAACATTCGTAGCCAGAGTGCTTTTGATCTAACCATATCAGATAAATCAACAACATTTGAAGAACTTGTTATAATTCCTCCAGTCTGAAAATTGATAGGTGTATTACACCTCAGTGTACTTATGTTTTTCCACTTCTTATCTTTTTCTTTTTCAAAAGCATAGCTTCTTTCTAGTAAAGATTCCCGTCTGCTTGAATTTCTCCACACTCTTCTGTTTGAGAGTTTAAGCCTTTGTACATAGAGATTGAAATCTCTATTTGTTGATCTTGTGATTTCTCTTCTTCTGGCTTCTTCTTCTTCATCAACTTCCTTGTTGTGAGAATCAACCACAGTAGATAAGATTAACAAATCAATCTCTTGCAGAATTTCAGATTCATCAGGATCTTGAACATTGTCAGGATTAGAATCTTCAATTTGATTTGTATTGCAGAGAATTAATTGTCTTGGTTTTCTTCTCAATTCAGGTTCTTCTTCAGTAAATTCCTTGTCTTCCTTCTCCATGATATCCTTGATAACAGGATCTATTAGATTTTGTGAAGCTTCAGGAATTTCTTCAATTAATAAACCTCTAGACCTTGTCTGTCTAGGTACTATTTGAGTTGAAGAACCTCTTCTACCTCTTCTAGCACCTCTCCTACCTCTGCCTCTTCTTCCTCTAGCAAGAGCAGGGTTATTAAAACTTTCCATCACTTCTCTCTGTTGTCTTAAGAATTCTTCATGTGAGAGATCAGGATATTCTTCACTTGCTGTAGAGAGTGCTTTCCTTGCAAACAATTGTTGAACTCTTTTATCAATGTGATATAGAATAACAATTCTGCCATATTTTGTAGTAAACTTCTGGAATAGATTTTATGCATCTCCAGGATTATCAATAATCACATCTTCATCTCCTTCAGGAATTGTAGCCAGAGTCTGTACATGACCAGGCATCAGGATTTGATCACCTGTCAGTATTTGTTCTTCCGTCAGGATCTGAGATTGCACCAGTGTTCTTACTGTCTTTACTCCAGAAACAGAAACATGAGTAAACTGCGTTGCTTGACTTTGAGAAGTTTGAATTGTCTTCATAACAGCAGCATCAGAGGTTTCTCCTTGTAGAATTTTGTCACCACCATCATTTTCAGTATCATCATCATCATTCCTCAATACTAGACCAGGTGTACATTTTGTCTAACTTACCTTCTCCCCCTTTTTGACATCAGTATTTGACAATATATTCAAAATTAAGGCAAGAGAGGTTTGAATGTCAGTTACCTTAGAATCAAGTGAATCAATTCGGCTGTTGATGGAGGTTTGTTCAGAAATGACATACTTCACTTGGGATTCTACTACCCTTAGTTGAAAAGCAGTAGGCACCTTTGTAAAGCCTTGAGAAATATCAGTCCTCACCAACTCAGTTGAATTCTTGATAGAATCAATCTCACTTTTTAGGCTTTTGCATAACAGAGTAGTAGCCTTCAGATGATTCTTCAAATCTTGATTCTCAATCAACTTCACTGCATCATAGGCATGATTCAAAGCAGAAGAATAACTTACAGATTCAGCAGATCTATACCATGAATTGTTCCATTCATTTTGTCTAAGTGCCTCAGCAGGATTAATGGAAGGAATAGAAAAGTCTTGTCGTTGATCTTTTCCAGTAGGAGCCTTGCCAGCCATGAATGTGCTTGATGAACCAAAGTTAGTTCCAAGACTAGCTTTGATGACTGTAGCAAGCTGATCCTTCTCAAGTTGATTATCATCATCATCACTATCATCATAATCATCACCATCAGTATCATGAGTAATGTCAGGATCAGGAATAGCAATACCTTTCAGTTTATCCTGTGAATCTGTGATAGGATGGTTCATTGGTCTTGATCGTAGTGGTTGTATAAGAATTGGCTCAGCATCAGGAGCAACACCGTCAGGATTTGATAAGCTTGCATCAGTATTTGTGACTGATGGTTCTTGTGTAGCATGAGGTTCTGAAGCTACTTCAACACTTTGAGTTGGAGGTTCTTGTGTGCTTCCCTCATTGACAGTGTCCTTGACCAATTGTTCACCAGAAGCTATAGCTTTGCCTGCATCTTCACTTTGAGAAGATGGTTCTTGTGTAGCTGGAATGTTGATGTCTTCATTCTCCCTTTGAGAAAATGGTTCTTGTGTGACCATTCCACTAGCTAAGCCTTCACCCAAACTTTGATTGAGTGGTTCTTGTGTGGCAGGATCTTCAGTAGCTGCTGAATCACTTTGACATTCAGGTTCTTGTGGGCTTGATCCTTTCAGCTTCTTTTGTCTCTGATAAACTAACTCCTCTGCATTCCTCTTTTTCTGTAACGGAGGTGTAAGACCAACCAAGGAAGCAGTCTTAGAAACCTTCTCCCATGAAATTTCTATTATCTTCTTAGATGGAGAGGCTGAAGAGTCTGATATAGAGACAACTTTCGTTTGTGCATCAGGAATACCAACATCAGGATTTGCTAGAGTAGATGACTCATCAGGATTTGATGTCTGAATATCAGTATCCTTCATTTGCACCTTCAAAGGAATATGATACCTGCTTTTGGATAATTTCCTTTTCTTCTGTGGCTTTGATGAAGGTGCCACAGCTTCAGTAGCAGTATCAGCAACTTCCTTGAATATCTTAAACTTAGAGGATATAGGCATATCATCCTCAGAATCACTTTCATCAATTAACTTTAACTTCCTTTTTACTGGAACATCCTCAACAACCTTATCAGCTTTCTTGGCAACTTTCTGCACCAGGACCCCTTGTACACCCCCTTGTTTCTTCTTTTGAGTAAGTGGTGTAGAGGAAAAATCCTTTGAACCTGATTGCCTTCCAGACAAATCAGTTCTAGCTGATTTCTTTGATTTTACAACTAAAGTCTTTTGAGAGACAATAGAGGTGGTTGTTGACTTTTTAGACTGTTTAGGATGAATGCTTGGGTCAGGAACAAGGTGTGATTGGCCTTGCCCCATAGCATTAGAAAGTAATCCATAACAAGTAGGCATTTTCTGATGTAAGAAAAACCTGACCTCATCAGGAATAAAGGGATTGCCTATGAAACCGTTTGCCTTATCACTGTTGACTAAGGACTTAATATTATTATCAGTAATTCTACAAATAGGTAGAACAACATCATCCTCAAAAACAACATTAGGACATAAGTGATTAAATATCAACTGTAAAAATCTAAGAAAACAGACAGATCCTAACTTATCTGATTTCCTATCACTTAAAGCTTTTAAGATAAAAGACCCATAATCAAACACTGTAGAATGGATAAGAGAGTACCCAATTTTGAGAGATCTTGATGGAAGAGCATCAAAATTTGATGTCTTGTTCAGGAAACAGCGACTGATTGTATCAAAAAAGAAATTCCATTCCTTCTTAAGCTTTGTCCTGAAGAGATTGCCATATCTCTTTACTTCACCATTGTAACCTAATTTTGTAACAAACTCAAAAAGAGTCGAGTCTGAAACATTATCAGGAACATCATCACCAAGAACAGGCAAATGTAATGCTTCCTCCACAATGGCAGGAGTCACATAGTTAGTAACCCCATCATATTCAAAACTCATCAGAATTGAGTCAGAATGTCCTTTGTCAAATGTCACTGAGTTCCAAACCTGCATAACTAACTTAAAAGAAACACTTGCAGGTTCTGTTAAAGCAAACTTCAATGGGCTTGAAGCTAGAAAATCCTGAATAATGTGAAACTCAGAAGGCAAATCTTGATGATTCAGAATAGCTACAAAATTATTAGTGGCAAACGTAACACCACTAATCACAGTCTGTTTGTTCATGAATGATGAAGACGCCATTTCAACAATATAGAAAGCTTGAGAATTGAGATTTTAGAAAATAGGGTTCTTGAACACAGAGAGAAAGAGAGATGATGAAAAATTGATGTTTGTGAGAATAAACGATAAATTAGACAATCAAATATATTTTGTTAAAACAAAATAATATTCTCAGAGACAGATGGCATGCTGTGATTTGTGCAAAAATGATTAGTGGACAAATTACGTGTGTAATAAAACATAACTGCACCGCTTTTTATGTGTATCTATATGTATATATCTATCAGTGTGACACACGCGCTCATACAGTTGTCCAACTAAAAACTCAAACGTTTCTCATCAGAAACTAACGAAAAATTAGGCACAAATTAAGCAAATGAAAAACTGACTTGTACATCAGGATTGACCAGTTGACTTCCTGTCAGGATTGAGTCCTATCAGGATTTGATCAAAATTACATACCTTTCAGAATGACCATCAGGATTTGACAGTCATCAGGATTTCTTCTCTGTATCTTTCCTCAGAAATTCTCAAAGTTCACCATTCCAAGTTCATTCACCAACTTATTGAAAGTAGCTTCAGGCAGTGGCATGGTGAATATATCAGCTAGTTGTTGATCAGTTGGAACAAAGTGAAGTTCAATTGTTCCTTCCAGAACCTGTTCTCTTATAAAGTGATATCTAATACTGATGTGTTTAGTAAGAGAATACTGAACAGGATTTCCTGTCATTGCAATAGCACTTTGGTTATCACAATAAATAGGGATTTTGTGTATGACAGACCATAATCTAACAACTGATTTCTCATCCACATTATCTGAGCACAACAGCTTCCTGCAGCAATGTACTCAGCTTCTGCAGTTGAAGTGGAAATAGACTTTTGCTTTTTACTGAACCAAGAAACTAGTCTACCACCCAAAAACTGACAACTTCCTGAAGTACTTTTCCTGTCTATCTTGCATCCTGCAAAATCAGCATCTGAATAACTACACAAACCAAAATCTGATTCCCTTGCATACCAAAGACCAAGAGAAGGAGTGCCTTTGAGATATCTGAAAATTCTTTTAACTGCAATCAGATGTGGTTCCCTAGGTTTTGCTTGAAATCTTGCACACAGACAGGTTGCAAACATGATATCTGGTCTACTTGCAGTGAGATACAATAAAGAGCCAATCATTCCTCTGTAGTGAGTTACATCTACCTCAGCACCTTGATCAGGTTCAAGTTTGGTAGCTGTAGCTATGGGAGTACTTGCAGTAGCACAATCTTCCATGTTAAACCTTTTCAACAAATTCCTTGTGTATTTTGACTGATTGATAAAAATGCCATCATCAGTCAGTTTAACTTGAAGACCAAGAAAATAACTCATTTCTCCAATCATGCTCATTTGATATCTTGACTGCATAAGCTTAGAAAACTTTTCACACAGCTTATTGTTTGTTGACCCAAAAATGATATCATCAACATAAATCTGAACTAAAAGCAAATCCTTACCATGATTCAAATAGAATAAACTTTTATCAATAGTACCTCTTTTGAATCCACTTTCCAGTAAGAATTGAGCTAAGGTTTCATACCATGCTCTTGGAGCTTGCTTTAGTCCATAAAGTGCCTTATCCAATCTGTAGACATGATTTGGATACTTTGGATCAATGAAACCAGGAGGTTGTTCAATATAAACTTCTTCCTCCAGTTCACCATTTAAGAAAGCACTTTTCATATCCATCTGGAAAACCTTGAATTTCTTAAGAGCTGCATAAGCTAGAAAGATCCTGATGGCTTCTAGTCTTGCAACAGGAGCAAAAGTTTCATCATAGTCAATTCCTTCTTGTTGAGAATACCCCTTTGCAACAAGCCTAGCTTTGTTTCTGATTATTACACCATCTGAATCAGTCTTATTTTTGAAAATCCACTTTGTACCAACAATGGACCTATTCTTTGGTCTTGGTACCAGTTTCCAGACTTCATTCCTTTCAAATTCATTCAATTTTTCTTGCATTGCAATAATCCAATCAGCATCTTTGAGTGCATCCTCTAATTTCTTTGGTTCATCCTTGGACAAAAAGTTATTGTATAGACATTCATTTTGAGTTGCACTTCTTGTCTGAACACCTGCATCAGGATCTCCAATTATCAAATCAGGAGTATGACTTGTAGTCCATTTCATTGCTGAAGGTAAGTCATTCCTTGATGTAGATGCTCCCCCTGGATTGGTGTTATTTTGATTAGAATAATTTGTTTCATTAGAAGCTCCCCCTGAATTGTTGCTGTCACCTCCTGATGTGTTATCAGAATTGTCACTTGAATCTGTATCTGAAGAATATTGTCCTGATGATTGAGTAGTATTAGTATCAGTTTGCTGTTGCTCCCCCTCAACATGTGAACTGTTATTAGTATCATCAGTAGCACCATCAGCATTTGGTGAGTCATCAGGATTTGATGGATCATCAGGATTTGGTGACCCATCAGTATCTGATGAATTGACAGGATCTGATTCAATTTCTTCAGGGTCCTTGGTAGCTTCATTTTCAAAAACCAATCTATCATGTGAGTCTTTATTTAAGCCAATTATCTTCTTATCATCAAAAGATACATTTATTGACTCCATGACAGTCCTTGTTCTCAAGTTGAAAACTCTGAAGGCTCTTGATGCAGGATATCTAATGAAAATTCCCTCATCAGCCTTTGTTTCAAATTTCCCTAGCTGTTCAGGGTGAGTTCTGAGAACAAAACATTTACAGCCAAACACATGTAGATGCTTCAGACTAGGTTTCTTTTCCTTGAGAGATTGATAAGGGGTAACACCATGTCTGTTTATCAATGTGAGATTTTGAGTATAGCATGCTGTATTGACTGCTTCTGCCTAGAAATATGTAGGTGTTGCCCAGTAATAATCTATTGTAGAAGGGGGGTTGAATACAATAGTGTAAGATAATCGACTTCTTAATGTATATATCACAAATATGAAAAGAAAGATAACATCTTTATTAAATCTGGTATAAAACTGTTACAAACTCTCTCAAGAAATTCTGATGTTCTTCAGAGCTGCTAGGTTACACAAAATACTCGTGTATGAGATCGATCAATGTTGTACATAAATCAAAACTTAAACTGTGTTTATATAGTACACAGCTTCTCTATCAATTACATGATAAGTCCTAATCAATTACAAAGATTGAAACATATCCTTAATCGATAGCTACATTCCTACAGACCAGGAACCGACAAGATAAATATCCTTATTTAACTAGACTCCAAATATAACTCGAAGTAGGAATCCTGATCAGCTTCCAGTCCTGATGATCAATCCTGATCCCAGTCATGATATGCATCCTGATTCTGACGATCATGCAATCCTGATAGCTATGCATTACTGATGACGTCAGCAATCCTGATCAGTTGAGTCTAGATCGTGACGATCATTGAATCCTGATCTAACATAGTTGACAAGGAATATGAAAATGAAGATTCTAACACCAAATTTCTAAGAGCTTTACCTGAAGAATGGGATACTCAGACCTCGATCATTAGACATCAGTATGATCTCAACACTGTGTCTCTTGATGAAGTCTATGAAATGCTAAGAACTCATGATCTTGAGGTTCAACAGAGAAAGAATAAGAAGAGCAGCAAGGAAAAGACCATTGCCTTGAATGTAGAGGCTAAATCAAAAGGAAAAGCTATGGAGGTCTCTAGAAGGAAATCAAGAATAGTTGAGTCAGATCCTGATGACTCTTCATCAGATACTGATGGCAATCCTGATGCCAATACTGATGATGACTCTTCTGACTCAGACATGGAAGAGATGGTTGCTATGATTGTCAGAGGCTTCAAAAAGATGAAGTTCAGGAAAGCTAGAAGACAAGGCAACTTCCAGAAAAGGACCTTCAATGCAGACAAAGACAAGTATATCAAAAAGGACAGCAAGGGTAGCAAATTTGACAAGACAAATGTTAGATGCTACAAGTGTAATGGTATGGGTCACTTTGCTTCTGAGTGCAAGAATACGAAGGCACTCATAACATCAAGCAAGGATTGGATGGACTCTTCCTCAGAATCTGAAACTGAGGTGGTCAACTATGCTCTAATGGCCAATACTGATGATACTGCTATTCCTAATGATAAGGTACTTAATACTGTCTTTGATTTTGATACTGATAATGCTTCTGAGTTAAGACGTTTTCTAAAGTCATTGCATATTAGCTTTAGAAGTCAAACTGCTGAAAATACTAGAATCTTATCTGAGATGTCTAAACTTAGGAAAAGGAATGAGCTTTAAGAAGCTGAATTTTCTCATATGCAAAAAGTACAGATAGAATGTGATAATGATAATCACATGTACTTAGAGATGAAATCTAAATGTACTGCTCTTGAAAAGGAACTTGATTATGCTAATGAGAAAATCAGAACCTGGACAGAATCTGGTAGAAAATTTCATGAGATTAGTACCTCTAAGAATTGGAAACAGTGTCTAGGGTATAAGTCAGATAAAGATAAGAAATTGAAAGAGAAAATTGTTATTCATGAGACAGTTAGTCCAAAAACCTATAGACATGTTATAGACAAAACCAAATCTAAGATTACTCCTGTTAATTTTGTTTTTGGTAAGGATTCCAATTCAACTGTTGAAAAGGGATCTACTTCTGTTCAAAGTGTTAAAATTATAAAGTCTAAACCTGTCTTGAGTAAAGTCACTAAGAATGTAGGTTTATTGTCTCAGAAACAACTCAAGGATAAAATCTGTGAAGTTACAAATAAGAAGAAGGAACCAAGTGTCAAAAGAAACAGGAATGGTAAAATTGGGATTAATAAAGAAAATGGTTATAAATATGTCCCAAATGCACCTAGAAAGTGTTGTTTTAACTGTGGTAACTCGAATCATCTTGCTATTGATTGCAAAAAGAGTAAACTGAAGGTTACTGAAATTCCTAGGTCTGATGTTAGGAATAGATCAGTATTTTATAAACCACAGAATTCTTGTTTTCATTGTGGAAGTAAATGGCATTCTATCTATACATGTGAAGAATACCATGATTTGTACTATAACTTTTATGATCCACTACCTAAGTTTAAAGATAGTGCAAATTCTGGTAGCATTAAGAATGTCAAGTTGAAGCATGCTTTTGTTAATACTGATACTGACAAAGCAAATCCTGATGGAGTAAATCCTGTCAGGACTGCTATAGTCAGAAAGTCTTCTGCTGCTAAAATTAATAAATTGCATGAAAAAGGAACCCAACAAGTGTGGGTTCCCAAACATTCTAACTAGTGTTTTGGTATTCTGATTGCAGGGTAAAAAGAAAATTGTGTTAGTCATGGATAGTGGATGTTCTGTGCGCAGGACTGGAAACAAAGCCATGTTATCAGAATATGAGGAAAAAGCTGGCCCAACTGTGTCTTATGGAGATGGCAAAATTGGACAAACTTTGGGATATGGCAATATAATCATTGGCAAAGTCATCATTGAAAAAGTAGCTCTAGTGAAGGGACTAAAACACAACCTGTTGAGTATTAGTCAAATCACTAACAGAGGTTATCATGTCAACTTCTATTCCACACATTGTGAAGTAGTCATCAAAGAAACAGGAAAGATTGCATTGACTCGCTACAGGCATGGTAACATTTATGAAGCCAACATTCTCTCCAATACTGATGGCTCTCCTACTTGTCTAATCAGTAAAGCATCAGTAGATGAAAGTTGGAATTGGCACAAGAATCTTTCTCATCTCAACTTCAGCAATATCAATGAGTTGGTTAAGCAAGATTTAGTGAGAGGATTACCTAAAGCTTTGTATACTCCTGATGGACTCTGTGATGCATGTCAGAAAGCAAAACAGAGAAGGACATCATTTAAGAGTAAATCTGAATCCTCAATTGAAGAACCATATCACATGCTACATCTTGATCTCTTTGGTCCAGTCAACATTATGTCCATCAGTAATAAAAGGTACACTCTTGTAATTGTTGATGAATATTCTAGATTCACCTGGGTGTATTTTCTGCACAGAAAAGATGAAACTCCAGAAATACTGTTGGATCATGTGAGAATGATTGAGACAACCTCAAAGTATAAAGTCAAGATACTGAGGAGTGATAATGGCACTGAATTCAAGAATTCAAAGATGGAAGAGTTCTGCAAATACAAAGGAATTATTCAACAATTCTCTGCTCCTGGCACACCTCAGCAAAATGGAGTAGTTGAAAGGAAAAATAGAACTCTTATTGAAGCTGGCAGAACTATGTTGGAAGAAGCTAACTTACCTACTGTTAGATCAGAATTCAATGATCGTCAGGAGCTAGACTCAACTGATCAGGATTGCTGACGTCATCAGGATTACATGGTCGTCAGGATCAGAATGCATATCAGGACTGGGATCAGGATTGATCGTCAGGACTGGAAGCTGATCAGGATTCCTACTTCGAGTTATATTTGGAGTCTAGATAAACATGGAAGTTTATTCTGTCGGTTCCTGGTTTGTAGAATGTAGCTATCAATTATGGATAGGTTTCAATCTTTGTAATTGATTAGGACTTATCATTGATAGAGAAACTGTGTAGTATATAAACACAGTCTTGGTTTCGATTTATGGAGGAGAACATAATCGAATAGAAGCTCTCGAGAACATAGAATTTCTTGAGAGAGTTTTTGTAAGCTAGCAGCTCTCAAGAACATCAGAATTTCTTGAGAGAGTTTGTAACAGTTTTATATCAGATTTAATAAAGCTGTTATCTTTCTTTTCATATTTGTGATATATACATTAAGAAGTCGATTATCTTACACTATTGTATTCAACCCCCCTTCTACAATAGATTATTACTGGGCAACAATTGGTATCATAGCAAACTGATTTAATTCTGAATCAGATACGATCTAAAGATGTCGACAACCAAGTATGAAAGCATGAAGATTCCCATCTTAAAGATATCAGAATATCCTACATGGAGGGTAAAGATGCTGATGTACCTGGAGGCTGGATCCTGACTACTTGGACAGGATTCGTGATGGACCATATATACCAACAAAGTTCGTAGAACGAACAGATACAGTACCAGAACATTATGTGGTCAAAGCTAAATCTGAATGGACTCCAGAAGAAAAAGCTCATGTACTCAGGGAACCAAAGATAAAGAATATCTTGCATAATAGTCTTGATGCTGTCATGACAAACAGGGTGATTGCATGCAAGTCTTCAAAAGAAATCTGGGATACTTTGGAAACTCAGTGCCAGGGATCTGCATCTGTTAAGAAAAACAGAAGGGCTCTTTTGATTCAAGAATATGAACAATTCGATGCAAGACCTGAAGAGAGCCTGACTGATCTATATGATAGATTTCTGACACTATTGAATAGCTTATCTTTAGTTGATAAAGTATATGAAACTGAAGATTCGAATACCAAGTTTCTAAGAGCTTTACCTGAAGATTGGGATACTCAGACCTCAATCATCAGACACCAGTATGATCTAAACATTGTGTCTCTTGATGAGATCTATGGAATGCTAAGAACTCATGATCTTGAAGTTCAACAGAGAAAGAACAAGAAAAGCAGCAAGGCAAAATCAATTGCTTTGAAAGCAGAGGCTAAATCAAAAGGAAAAGCTATGGAGGTCTCTAGAAGTAAATCAAGAGTAGCTGAGTCAGATCCTGACGACTCTTCATCAGATACTGATGGCAATTCTGATGCCAATACTGGTGATGATTCTTCTGACTCAGACATGGAAGAGATGGTTGCTATGATTGTCAGAAACTTCAGAAGGATGAAGTTCAGGAAGAATAGAAGACAAGGCAACTTTCAGAAAAAGACCTTCAAAGCAGACAAAGACAAGTATATAAAAAAGGACAGCAAGGGTAGCAAATTTGACAAGTCAAAGGTTAGATGCTACAAGTGTAATGGTATGGGTCACTTTGCTTCTGAATGCAACAAGACAAAGGCACTCATCACATCAAGCAAGGATTGGATGGACTCTTCCTCAGAATCTGATACTGAGGTAGTCAACTATGCGTTAATGGCCAATGCTGATGTAAATGCTGCTCCTGATGATAAGGGTAAAAAAAAATGTGTTAGTCATGGATAGTGGATGTTCTGTGCACATGACTGGAAACAAAGCCCTGTTATCAGAATATGAGGAAAAAGCTGGCCCAACTGTATCTTATGGAGATGGCAACATTGGACAAACCTTGGGATATGGCAATATAATCATTGGAAATGTCATCATTGAGAAAGTAGCTCTAGTGAAGGGACTAAAACACAACTTGTTGAGTATTAGTCAAATCACTGACAGAGGTTATCATGTCAATTTCTATTTCACATATTGTGAAGTAGTCAGTAAATCAACAGGAAAAATAGCTCTAACTGGCTACAGGCATGGTAACATATATGAAGCCAACATTCTCTCAAATAATGATGGCTCCCCTACATGTCTCATCAGTAAAGCTTCAGTAGATGAAAGTTGGAATTGGCACAAGAAGCTTTCTCATCTCAACTTCAGCAACATCAATGAGTTGGTTAAGAAAGATTTAGTAAGAGGATTACCTAATGTCTTGTATACACCTGATGGACTATGTGATGCATGTCAAAAAGCAAAACAAAGAAGGACATCATTCCAGAGTATATCAGAATCCTCTATTGGAGAACCATATCACATGCTACATCTTGATCTATTTGGTCCAGTCAACATCATGACCATCAGTAAGAAAAGGTACACTCTTGTAATTGTTGATAAGTATTCTAGATTCACCTGGGTGTATTTTCTGCACAGAAAAGATGAAACTCCTGAAGTTCTGTTGGATCATGTGAGAATGATTGAGACAACCACAAAGTACAAAGTCAAGATTCTGAGAAGTGATAATGGTACTGAATTTAAGAATTCAAAGATGGAAGAGTTCTGCAAGTACAAAGGAATTATTCAACAATTCTCTGCTCCTGGCACACCTCAGCAAAATGGAGTAGTAGAAAGGAAGAATAGAACTCTTACTGAAGCTGGCAGAACTATGTTGGAAGAAGCTAAATTACCTACATATTTCTGCGCAGAAGCAGTCAACACAGTTTGCTATACACAAAATCTCACATTGATAAACAGACATGGTGTTACTCCTTATCAGTCACTCAAGGAAAAGAAACCTAGTCTGAAGCATCTGCATGTGTTTGGCTGTAAATGTTTTGTTCTCAGAACTCATCCTGAACAGCTAGGAAAATTTGAAACAAAGGCTGATGAAGGAATTTTCATAGGCTATCCTGCATCAAGAGCCTTCAGAGTTTTTAATTTGAGAACAAGGACTGTCATGGAGTCAATACATGTATCTTTTGATGACAAGAAGTTAGTTGGAATCAATGAAGACTCTCATGATAGATTGATTTTTGAAAATGAAGCCTCCAAGGAACCTGAAGGAAGTGAATCAGAAGCTGTCAATACATCAGATCCTGATGGGTCACCAAATCCTGATGACACACCAGATTCTTATGGTGCTAATACTGATGATGCAAACAATAGTAATACAACTAGTAGTGCTAATGTTGAGGGGGAGCAACAGTATTCAACTACAAGTTCAGAGTCAACTCAATCATCAAGACAGAATTCTTCAGATACTGATTCAAGTGATGATCCTGATAATACATCAGGAGGACTGAACAATAATTCAGGGAGAGCTTCAAATCAAGCAAATTCTTTCAATCAAAATAACACCAATCCAGGGGGAGCATCTACTTCAAGGAACAATTTGACACCAGCAAGGAAATGGACAAAAGATCATACTCCTGATTTGATAATTGGAGATCCTGATGCAGGTGTTCAAACAAGAAGTGCAACTCAGAATGAATGTCTATATAATAACTTTCTGTCCAAGGAGGAGCCAAAGAAAGTTGAAGATGCACTTAAAGATGCTGATTGGGTAACTGCAATGCAAGAAGAATTGAATGAATTTGAAAGGAATGAAGTCTGGAAACTGGTACCAAGACCAAAGGATAGATCAATTGTTGGTACAAAGTGGATTTTCAAGAACAAGACTGATTCTGATGGTGTTATAATCAGAAACAAAGCAAGGCTAGTTGCAAAGGGGTATTCCCAACAAGAGGGAATTGACTATGACGAAACTTTTGCTCCTGTTGCAAGACTAGAAGCCATCAGGATATTTCTTGCTTATGCAGCTCATAAGAAATTCAAGGTTTTCCAGATGGATGTTAAAAGTGCTTTCTTAAATGGAGAACTGGAGGAAGAAGTCTATGTTGAGCAACCTCCTGGTTTCATTGATCCTAAATATCCAGATCATGTCTACAGACTAGATAAGGCACTTTATGGACTAAAGCAAGCTCCAAGAGCATGGTATGAAACCTTAGCTCAATTCTTACTGGAAAGTGGATTCAAAAGAGGTGCTATTGATAAAACTCTATTTTATTTGAATCATGGTAAGGATTTGCTGTTAGTTCAGATTTATGTTGATGATATCATATTTGGGTCAACAAACAATAAGCTATGTGAAAAGTTTTCTAAGCTTATGCAGTCAAGATATCAAATGAGCATGATGGGAGAAATGAGTTACTTTCTTGGTCTTCAAGTTAAACAGACTGATGAAGGGATTTTTATCAATCAGTCTAAATATACAAGAAACTTATTGACAAGGTTTAACATGCAAGACAGTACTCCTGCTTCAACTCCCATAGCTACAGCTACCAGACTTGATCCTGATCAAGGTGCTGAGGTAGATGTAACTCACTACAGAGGAATGATTGGCTCTTTATTGTATCTCACTGCAAGTAGACCAGATATCATGTTTGCAACCTGTCTGTGTGCAAGATTTCAAGCAAAACCTAGAGAACCCCATCTGATTGCAGTCAAAAGAATTTTCAGATATCTCAAAGGCACTTCTTCACTTGGCCTTTGGTATACAAGGGAATCAGATTTTGGGTTGTGTGGTTATTCAGATGCTGATTTTGCAGGATGCAAAATAGACAGGAAAAGTACTTCAGGAAGTTGTCAGTTTTTGGGTGGAAGACTAGTTTCATGGTTCAGTAAAAAGCAAAAATCTATTTCCACTTCAACTGCAGAAGCTGAGTACATTGCTGCAGGAAGTTGTTGTGCTCAGATAATGTGGATGAGAAATCAGTTGTTAGATTATGGCCTGTCATACTCAAAAATCCCTATTTATTGTGATAACCAGAGTGCTATTGCAATGACAGGAAATCCAGTTCAGCATTCTCTTACTAAACACATCAGTAATTCGTGATATTACTTTTGCCACTAATAACTTTGTAGCCATACTAGACCATCAGGAATTGCCTACTGAGTTCCATATAATTCAAGATTTTCTTACTTCAAGCCCATTGAAGTATGCTTTAACAGAACCTGCGAGTGTTTCTTTTAAGTCTGTAATGCAGGTTTGGAACACAGTTGTTTTTGGTCAAAGTTCTACAGGAACCATTCTGATGCAGTTCGAATCAAATGGAGTAACTCATCATGTCACCCCTGCTGTTATTGAAGAGGCATTGCATTTGCCTATTCTGGGTGAAAAAGTTCCTAGTGTGATTTCAGACTCTGCTCTATTTGAGTTTGTCAAGAAACTGGGCTACAATGGAGAAGTAAAGAGATATGGAAATCTCTTTAGGACAAAGCTTAAGAAGGAATGGAATTTTTTCTTTGATACGATCTGCCGCTGTTTCCTGAACAAGACATCAAATTTTGATGCTCTTCCATCAGGATCTCTCAAAATTGGGTATTCTCTTATCCATTCTACAGTGTTTGATTATGGGTCTTTTATCTTAAAAGCTTTAAGTGATAGGAAATCAGATAAGTTGGGTTCTGTCTGTTTTCTTAGATTTTTACAGTTGATATTTAATCACTTATGTCCTAATGTTGTTTTTGAGAATGATGTAGTTCTACCAATTTGTAGAATTACTGAGAATAATATTAAGTCCTTAGTCAAAAGATTGATAAGGCAAATGGTTTCATAGGAAATGCTTTTATTCCTGATGAGGTTAGGTTTTTCTTACATCAGAAAATGCCTACTTGTTATGGATTACTTTCTAATGCTATGGGGTAAGGCTCAACCCACCTTGTTCCTGACACAAGCATGCAACCTAAACAGTCTAAACAGTTAACAACCACCTCTAATGTCTCTCAACAGACCTTAGTTGTAAAATCAAAGAAATCAGCTAGAACTGATGTGTCAGGAAGGCAATCAGGTTCAAAGGACTTTTCCTCTACACCACTCACTAAAAAGAAGTTACAAGGGGGTGTACAAGGGGTCCTGGTGAAGAAAGCTGCAAAGGGAGGTGAGGTTGTTTCTGTAAAAAGAAAGTTAGTTCTCAGGGATGAGACTGATTCAGAGGATGATTTACCTATATCCTCTGTGATGAATGTGAACAAGGAAGTTGCTGATACTACTACCAAAGCTGTGGTATCTTCGTCAAAACCACAAAAGAAAAGGAAATTATCAATAAGCAGGTATCATATTCCTTTGACAGTGCAAATGAAGGATACTGATATTCAGACATCAAATCCTGATGAGTCATCTACTCCTGATGCTCTAGCAAATCCTGATGTTAGTATTCCTGATGCAACAACAAAAGTGGTCTCTATATCAGACTCTCCAGCCTCTCCTTCTCAGTTTCGAGAAATTTCTTGGGAGAAGGTTTCTAAAATTGCTTCCTTGGTTGGTCTTACACCAAACTCAAAGAAAAAGAGGAATGCAGAGGAGTTAGTCTATCAGAGACAAAAGAAGCTGAAAGGATCAAGCCCACAAGAACCTGAATTTCAGAGTAATTCAGCAGCTACTGTTGATCCTGCCACACAAGAACCACTCAATCAAAGTTTGGGTGAAGGCTTAGCTAGTGGAATGGTCACACAAGAACCATTTTCTCAAAGGGAGAATGAAGACATCAACATTCCAGCTACACAAGAACCATCTTCTCAAAGTGAAGATGCAGGCAAAGCTACAACTTCTGTTGAAAGATTGGTCGAGAACATTGTCAATGAGGGAAGCACACAAGAACCTTTAGCTCAAAGTGTTGAAGAAGCTTCTGAACCTCAAGCTCCACAAGAACCATTGGTAGAAAATACTGATGCAAGCATATCAAAACCTGACGATGTTCATCCTGACGCTAGTGGTGCTCCTGATATTGAGCCTATTTTGATACAGCCACTTCGTTCAAGACCAATGGATCATCCTATCTCAGAATCACATGATAAATTGAAAGGTATTGCAATTCCTGATCCTGATGTTACTCATAGTACTGATGATGATGACTCTGATGATAGTAATGATGATGAGAATCGAAAAGAGAAGGAACAGCTTGCTACAGCACTCAAAATTAGTCTTGGAACTAATTTTGGTTCATCGAGTACATATATGGCTGGCAATGCTTATACTGGGAAAGATCAGAGACAAGATTTTTCTATTCCTTCCTTTGATCCTGCTGAGGCATTTAGACAGAATGAATGGAACAATTCATGGCACAATTCTGATGAATCTATCAGTTTTTCTTCTGCTATTGGACATGCCTATCATGCAGTGAAATCTATAGAGAATCAAGACTTGAAGAATCATCTAAAGGCTACAACTCTGTTATCCAAGAGCCTAAAAAGTGAGATTGATTCTATCAAGGGTTCAACTGATAAAGTGAGGACTGATATCTTTAATAATTTTACAAAGGTGCCTACTGCTTTACAATTGAGGGTAGTAGAATCTCAAGTGAAATCTGTTGTTTCAGAACAAACCTCAATCAAACAAAGAATTGATTCTCTGGATAGTAAGGTAACTGACATTCAAGCCTCTTTTTCCTTAATTTTGAATTTATTGTCAAATCCTGATGTCAAAAAGGGGGAGAAGGTTAGTCGGACAAAATGTACACCTGATCTAGTATTAAGGAATAATGATGATGATACTGGAGATGATGGTAGTGACAAAGTGATACAAGGAGAAACCTCTGATGCTGTTGTTATGAAGTCTACAATTCAAACTTCACAAAGTCAAACAACGCAGTCAACTCATGTTTCTGATTCTGGAGTTAAGACAGTAAGAACATTGATGCAATCTCAGATCCTGACGGAAGAACAGATCCTGACACCTGGTCATGGACACACTCTTGCTACAATTCCTGAAGGTGATGAAGATAAGATTATTGATAATCCTGAAGATGCATCAAATTTATTCCAGAAGTTTTCTACAAAAGATGGCAGAATTGTTACTCTATATCACACTGATAAAAGAGTTCAACAATTATATGCAAGAAAAGCACTCTCTACAGCAAGTGAAGAATATCCAGATCTCTCACATGAAGAATTTTTGAGACTACAAAGAGAGACAATGGAAAGCTATACTGCTCCTGCTAGAGGTAGAGGAAGTAGAGGTAGGAGAGGTGCTAGAAGAAGTAGAAGAGGTTCTTCAACTCAAACAGTACCTAGACAGACAAGGTCTACAGGGTTAAGAATTGAAGAAATTCCTGAACCTACTCAAACTCTAGTAGTTCCTGACAGATCTACTTTTGGCGATGATGGAAATATTGAAGAAGAACCTGAATTGAGAAGAAAATCAAGAAAATCAAATCTCTGCAATACAAATCAAATTGAAGAATCTAATCCTGATGTTGTTCCTGATAACATTCAAGATCCTGATGATTCTGAAATTCTGCAAGAGACTGATTTGATAATCTTATCTACTGTGGTTGATTCTCACAACAAGGAAGTAGATGAAGAAGAAGAAGCCAGAAGAAGAGAAATTACAAGAAGAACAAGTAGAGATTTCAATCTCTATTTACAAAGGCTTAAACTTTCGAATGAAAGAAAGTGGAGGAACCCAAGCAGACAAGAATCTTCACTGACAAGAAGCTATGCCTTTGAAAAGGAAAAAGACAAGAAGTGGAAACACATAAGTACACTGAGATGTGATACACTTATCAATTTTCAGTATGGTGGAATTATTACAAGCGCTTCAAGTGTTGTTGATTTATCTGATATGGTTAGATCAAAAGCACTATGGTTAAAGATGTTTTCAAATCTGAAGCAATTGTCAAGCAATTCAAGAGGAGGTATTGGACACAGAGATGCTGAATATCTGAATATGTCATATGTTGATCCTTACTCCTTGACTGAAATTGGAGGTACTTTAACTTCTGAAAACCTGAACAATTTAATAGCTGTTGATATAGTTATAGATTGTCATGATGGTTTTGACAAGAAAGAAAAGCTTCTGTACTTCATGAAAGATGGTAGTGTGAAGATTTTATCTATTCAAGATCTGCTGATGAAAACTACAAAGGAACTGAAATATGTTCATTATCTTTTGAGATCGAAGAATCAAATATGCAAAGAATGGAGTGACATGATTTTGTCAACAATAAGAAGAAGACTGGATGGAAATAGTAATTTCAATGGTAATTATATTCCCATGTACTTAAATCAAAGAGGTCAGGATGTGGAAATGCAAAGGGGTACTGCTGTTAAAGAAGTAAATTTTGGCATGACTCATCTTTCTCTCAGTCCTGATGGGAAGGGAATTGCTTATCTTATGCTAGAAGAGCATAGTCTTCAAAGGAACTCCATATTGAATCTCAGAGCAGCTATCTACCAGATTAATGAGGAAGATGAAGAACTCAGAAATCTTAAGGAAAGGCTGATTCAAATTCTTGAAGAAAAAGAAGAAAATCTGTTATCCAACTTCTTGAAGATGAATTTGTTCTATCAAAGAGTCTAAACAGATAAGTTGTTGCTGCAGATTCTGTACATTTTGTATATATGTTTTGACATCATTGAATATTTGGAATCTATACTTTATTACACAAAGTATGAGATTGGGGGAGATTGTTAGATCAGAATTCAATGATCGTCAGGAGCTAGACTCAACTGATCAGGATTGCTGACGTCATCAGGATTACATGGTCGTCAGGATCAGAATGCATATCAGGACTGGGATCAGGATTGATCGTCAGGACTGGAAGCTGATCAGGATTCCTACTTCGAGTTATATTTGGAGTCTAGATAAACATGGAAGTTTATTCTGTCGGTTCCTGGTTTGTAGAATGTAGCTATCAATTATGGATAGGTTTCAATCTTTGTAATTGATTAGGACTTATCATTGATAGAGAAGCTGTGTAGTATATAAACACAGTCTTGGTTTCGATTTATGGAGGAGAACATAATCGAATAGAAGCTCTCGAGAACATAGAATTTCTTGAGAGAGTTTTTGTAAGCTAGCAGCTCTCAAGAACATCAGAATTTCTTGAGAGAGTTTGTAACAGTTTTATATCAGATTTAATAAAGCTGTTATCTTTCTTTTCATATTTGTGATATATACATTAAGAAGTCGATTATCTTACACTATTGTATTCAACTCCCCTTCTACAATAGATTATTACTGGGCAACACCTACATATTTCTAGGCAGAAGCAGTCAATACAGCATGCTATACTCAAAATCTCACATTGATAAACAGACATGGTGTTACTCCTTATCAATCACTCAAGGAAAATAAACCTAGTCTGAAGCATCTGCATGTGTTTGGCTGTAAATGTTTTGTTCTCAGAACTCACCCTGAACAGCTAGGGAAATTTGAAACAAAGGCTGATGAGGGAATTTTCATTGTATCCTGCATCAAGAGCCTTCAGAGTTTTCAACTTGAGAACAAGGACTGTCATGGAGTCAATACATGTATCTTTTGATGATAAGAAGATAATTGTCTTAAATGAAGACTCACATGATAGATTGGTTTTTGAAAATGAAGCTACCAAGGAACCTGAAGAAATTGAATCAGATCCTGTCAATTCATCAGATACTGATGGGTCACCAAATCCTGATGATCCATCAAATCCTGATGAATCACCAAATACTGATGGTGCTACTGATGATACTAATGACAGTTCACATGTTGAGGGGGAGCAACAACAAACTACTACTGATACTGATACTACTCAATCATCAGGACAATATTATTCAGATACTGATTCAAGTGACAATCCTGATAACACATCATGAGGTGACTGTAACAATTCAGGGGGAGCTTCTAATGAAACAAATTCTTCTAATCAAAATAACAACAATCCAGGGGGAGCATCTACATCAAGGAATGACTTATCTTCAGCAAGAAAATGGACTGCAAGTCATACTCCTGATTTGATAATTGGAGATCCTGATGCAGGTGTTCAGACAAGAAGTGCAACTCAAAATGAATGTCTATACAATAACTTTCTGTCCAAGGAGGAACCAAAGAAAGTAGAGGATGCACATAAAGATGTTGATTGGGTTACTGCAATGCAAGAAGAATTGAATGAATTTGAAAGGAATGAAGTCTGGAAACTGGTACCAAGTCCAAATAATAGGTCCATTGTTGGTACAAAGTGGATTTTCAAAAATAAGACTGATTCAGATGGTGTAATAATCAGAAACAAAGCTAGGCTTGTTGCAAAGGGGTATTCTCAACAAGAAGGAATTGACTATGATGAAACTTTTGCTCCTGTTGCAAGACTAGAAGCCATCAGGATCTTTCTGGCTTATGAAGCTCATAAGAAATTCAAGGTTTTCCAGATGGATGTAAAAAGTGCTTTCTTAAATGGTGAACTGGAGGAAGAAGTATATGTTGAACAACCTCCTGGTTTCATTGATCCAAAATATCCAAATCATGTCTACAGATTGGATAAGGCACTTTATGGACTAAAGCAAGCTCCAAGAGCATGGTATGAAACCTTAGCTCAATTCTTACTGGAAAGTGGATTCAAAAGAGGTACTATTGATAAAACTCTATTCTATTTGAATCATGGTAAGGATTTGCTTTTAGTTCAGATTTATGTTGATGATATCATTTTTGGGTCAACAAACAATAAGCTGTGTGAAAAGTTTTCTAAGCTTATGCAGTCAAGATATCAAATGAGCATGATGGGAGAAATGAGTTATTTTCTTGGTCTTCAAGTTAAACAGACTGAAGATGGTATTTTTATCAATCAGTCAAAATATACAAGGAATTTATTGACAAGGTTTAACATGCAAGATTGTGCTATTGCAAGTACTCCCATAGCTACAGCTACCAAACTTGATCCTGATCAAGGTGCTGAGGTAGATGTAACTCACTTCAGAGGAATGATTGGCTCTTTACTGTATCTCACTGCAAGTAGACCAGATATCATGTTTGCAACCTGTCTGTGTGCAAGATTTCAAGCAAAACCTAGGGAACCCCATCTGATTGCAGTTAAAAGAATTTTCAGATATCTCAAAGGCACTCCTTCTCTTGGCCTTTGGTATGCAAGGGAATCAGATTTTGGGTTGTGTGGGTATTCAGATGCTGATTTTGCAGGATGCAAGATAGACAGGAAAAGTACTTCAGGAAGTTGTCAGTTTTTGGGTGGTAGACTAGTTTCTTGGTTCAGTAAAAAGAAAAAGTCTATTTCCACTTCAACTGCAGAAGCTGAGAAAATTGATGCAGGAAGTTGTTGTGCTCAGATAATGTGGATGAGAAATCAGTTGTTAGATTATGGCCTGTCATACTCAAAAATCCCTATTTATTATGATAACCAAAGTGCTATTGCAATGACAGGAAATCCAGTTCAACACTCTCTTACTAAACACATCAGTATTAGATATCATTTTATAAGAGAACAAGTTCTGGAAAGAACAATTGAACTACACTTTGTTCCTACTGATCAACAACTAGCTGATATATTCACCAAGCCACTACCTGAAGCTACTTTCAATAAGTTGGTGAATGAACTTGGAATGATGAATCTTGAGAATGTTTGAGGAAAGCTACAGAGAGGAAATCCTGATGACTATCAAATCCTGATGGTTATACAGAAAGGTATGTAATTTTGATCAAATCCTGTTTCGTCAGTATTTGATGAGAAACGTTTGAGTTTTTAATTGGACAACTGTATGCGCGCGTGTGTCACACTGATAGATATATTCATATAGATACACATAAAAAGCGGTGCAGTTATATTTTATTACACACGTAATTTGTCCACTAATCATTTTTGCACAAATCACAGCATGCCATATGTCTCTGAGAATAATATTTTGTTTTAACAAAATACACTTGATTGTCTAATTTATCGTTTATTCTCACAAACATCAGTTTTTCATCTTCTCTCTTTCTCTCTCTGCTCAAGAACCCTATTTTCTAAAATCTCAATTCTCAAGCTTTCTATATTGTTGAAATGGCGTCTTCATCATTCATGAACAAACAGACTGTGATTAGTGGTGTTACTTTTGCCACTAATAATTTTGTAGCTATTCTGAATCATCAAGATTTGCCTTCCGAGTTTCACATTATACAGGATTTTTTAGCTTCAAGTTCTTTGAAGTTTGCTTTAACAGAACCTGCAAGTGTTTCTTTTAAGTCAATCATGCAGGTTTGGAACTCGGTTACATTTGATAAAGGACATTCTGACTCAATTATGATGAGTTTTGAATATGATGGGGTTACTCACTATGTGACTCCTGCCATTGTGGAGGAAGCCCTGCATTTACATGTTCTTGGTGATGTTGTTCCTGATAATGTTTCAGACTCGACTCTTTTTGAGTTTGTTACAAAATTAGGTTACAATGGGGAAGTAAAGAGGTATGGCAATCTCTTCAGGACAAAGCTTAAGAAGGAATGGAATTTCTTCTTTGATACAATCAGTCGCTGTTTCCTGAACAAGACATCAAATTTTGATGCTCTTCCATCAGGATCTCTCAAAATTGGGTACTCTCTTATCCATTCTACAATGTTTGATTATGGGTCTTTTATCTTAAAAGCTTTAAGTGATAGGAAATCAGATAAGTTAGGTTCTGTCTGTTTTCTTAGATTTTTACAGTTGATATTTAATCACTTTTGTCCTAATGTTGTTTTTGAGGATGATGTAGTTCTACCTATCTGTAGAATTACTGAGAATAACATTAAGTCCTTAGTCAATAGTGATAAGGCAAATGGTTTCATAGGCAATGCCTTTATTCCTGATGAGGTCAGGTTTTTCTTACATCAGAAAATGCCTACTTGTTATGGATTACTTTCTAATGCTATGGGGCAAGGCCAATCACACCCTGTTCCTGACCCAAACATTCATCCTAAACAGTCTAAACAGTCAACAACCACCTCTATTATCTCTCAAAAGACTTTAGTTGTAAAATCAAAGAAATCAGCTAGAACTGATTTGTCTGGAAGGCAATCAGGTTCAAAGGATTTTTCCTCTACACCACTTACTCAAAAGAAGAAACAAGGGGGTGTACAAGGGGTCCTGGTGCATAAAGTTTCCAAGAAAGCTGATAAGGTTGTTGAGGATGTTCCAGTAAAAAGGAAGTTAAAGTTAATTGATGAAAGTGATTCTGAGGATGATATGCCTATATCTTCTAAGTTTAAAATATTCAAGGAAGTTGCTGATATTGCTACTGAAGCTGTGGCACCTTCATCAAAGCCACAGAAGAAAAGGAAATTATCAAAAAGCAGGTATCATATTCCTTTGAAGGCGCAAATGAAGGATACTGATATTCAGACATCAAATCCTGATGAGTCATCTACTCCTGATGCTCTAGCAAATCCTGATGTTGGTATTCCTGATGCACAAACAAAAATTGTCTCTATATCAGACTCTCCAGCCTCTCCATCTAAGAAGATTCTAGACATTTCATGGGAGAAGGTTTCTAAGATTGCTTCCTTGGTTGGTCTTACACCTCCGTTGCAGAAAAAGAGGAAAGCAGAGGAGTTAGTTTATAAGAGACAAAAGAAGCTGAAAGGATCAAGCCCACAAGAACCTGAATCTCACAGTGATTCAGCAGCTACTGAAGATCCTGCCACACAAGAACCACTCAATCAAAGTGTGGGTGAAGGCTTAGCTAGTGGAATGGTCACACAAGAACCATTTTCTCAAAGGGAGAATGAAGACATCAACATTCCAGCCACACCAGAACCATCTTCTCAAAGTGAAGATGCGGGCAAAGCTACAGCTTCTGGTGAAAGATTGGTCGAGGACACTGTCACTGAGGGAAGTACACAAGAACCTTTAACTCAAAGTGTTAAAGCAGCTTCAGAACTTCAGGCTCCACAAGAACCATTGGTAGCAAATACTGATGCAAGCTTATCAAATCCTGACGGTGTTGCTCCTGATGATAGTGGTGCTCCTGATGCTGAGCCAATTCTTATACAACCACTCAGATCAAGACCAATGAACCATCCTATCACAGATTCACAGGATAAACTGAAGGGTATTGCTATTCCTGATCCTGACGTTACTCATGATACTGATGGTGATGATTCTGATGATAGTGATGATGATGATAATGAAGAGAATGATCAGCTTGCCAGAGTTTTAAAATCTAGTCTTGGAACTAACTTTGGTTCATCAAGCACATTCATGGCTGGCAAGGCTACTACTGGAAAAGATCAACGATAAGACTTTTCTGTTCCTTCTGAGATTGATCCTGCTGAGCAGCTGAAAATGCATCAATGGGAAAATGAATGGTACAAGTCCCATGAATATGTAAGCTATCCCTATGCATTGGATCATGCTTATAATGCTGCAAAGTTGATTCAGAATGAAGATTTGAAGAATCTTTTGAAGGCTACTACTCTGTTATCCAAAAGCCTTAAACATGAAATAGATTCTGTCAAAGACTCTACTGACAAAGTGAGGACTGATATTTCTCAAAGCTTTACAAAGGTGCCTACTGCTCTTCAATTCAGGGTATTGGAATCCCAAGTTAAGTCAATCATTATTGAACAGTCTTCAATCAACAACATGATTGATTCTCTTGATTCCAAGGTAACTGACGTTCAAACCTCTCTAGCCTTAATTTTGAATATATTGTCAAATTCTGATGTCAAAAAGGGGGAGAAGGTAATTCAGACAAAATGTACACCTAATTTAGTATTGAGGAATAATGATGATGATACTGGAGATGATGGTGGTGACAAAATTCTACAAGGAGAAACCTCTGATGCTGCTCTTATGAAGACTATTCAAACTTCTCAAAGTCAAACAACGCAGTCAACTCATGTTTCTGATTCTGGAGTAAAGACATTAAGGACACTGGTGCAATCTCAGATCCTGACGGAAAATCAAATCCTGACAGGTGATCAAATCCTGATGCCTGGTCATGAACATACTCTTGCAACAATTCCTGAAGGTGATGAAGATGTGATTATTGATAATCCTGAAGATGCATCAAATCTATTCCAGAAGTTCACTACAAAAGATGGCAGAATTGTTACTCTATATCACACTGATAAAAGAGTTCAACAATTATATGCAAGAAAAGCACTCTCTACAGCAAGTGAAGAATATCCTGATCTCTCACATGAAGAATTCGTAAGACAACGGAGAGAAGTGATGGAAAGCTTTAATAACCCTGCTCCTGCTAGAAGAAGAGGAGGCAGAGGTAGGAGAGGTGCTAGAAGAGGTAGAAGAAGTTCTTCAACTCAATCAGTGCCTAGACAGACAAGGTCTAGAGGTTTATTAATTGAAGAAATTCCTGAAGCTTCACAAAATCTAATAGATCATGTTATTAAGGATATCATTGAGAAGGAAGACAAGGAGTTTATTGAAGAAGAACCTGAATTGAGAAGAAGACCAAGACAATTAATTCTCTGCAATACAAATCAAATTGAAGATTCTAATCCTAACAATGTTCAAGATCCTGATGAATCTGAAATTCTGCAAGAGATTGATTTGTTAATCTTATCTACTGTGGTTGATTCTCACAACAAGGAAGTGAATGAAGAAGAAGAAGCCAGAAGAAGAGAAATCACAAGAAGAACAAATAGAGATTTCAAACTCTATGTACAAAGACTTAAACATTCAAACGAAAGATTGTGGAGAAATCCAAGCAGACGAGAATCTTTACTAGAAAGAAGCTATGCTTTTGAAAAAGAGAAAGATAAGAAGTGGAAACACATAAGTACACTGAGGTGTAACACACCTATCAATTTTCAGAATGGTGGAATTATAACAAGTGCTTCAAGTGTTGTTGATTTATCTGATATAGTTAGATCAAAAGCACTCTGGCTACGAATGTTTTCAAATCTGAAGCAATTGACAAGTAATTCAAGAGGAGGTATTGGACACAGGGATGCTGAATATCTGAATATGTCTTATGTTGATCCTTACTCCTTGACTGAAATTGGAGGTACTTTAACTTCTGAAAACCTGAACTATTTATTAGCTGTTGATATAGTTATAGATTGTCATGATGGTATTGAAAAGAAAGAAAAGCTTCTGTACTTCATGAAAGATGGTAGTGTGAAGATTCTGTCTATTCAAGATCTACTGATGAAAACTACACAGGAACTGAAATATGTTCACTATCTGTTAAGATGGAAGAATAAAGTGTGCAAAGTGTGGAGTGACATGATCTTGTCAACAATAAGAAGAAGACTGGATGGAAACAGTAATTTCAATGGTAATTATACTCCCATATACTTAAATCAAAGAGGACATGATGTGGAAATGCAAAGGGGCACTGCTGTTAAAGAAGTGACTTTTGGCATGACTGAACTTACTCTCAATCCTGATGGGAAGGAAATTGCTTATCTTTTGCTTGAAGAGCATAGTCTTCAGAGAAGCTCCATACAAAATCTCAGAGCAGCTATCTATCAGATTAATGAGGAAGATGAAGAACTCAGAAATCTTAAGGAAAGACTGATTCAAATTCTTGAAGAAACAGAAGAAAATTTGTTATCCAACTTCTTGAAGATGAATCTGTTCTATCAAAGAAGTTAAACAGATAAGTGGCTGCTGTAAATATTTGTACATTTTGTGAATATGTTTTTGACATCATTGAATCTTAGGAATCTATACTTTATTTCACAAAGTATGAGATTGGGGGAGATTGTTAGATCAGGATTCAATGATCGTCAGGATCTAGACTCAACTGATCAGGATTGCTGACGTCATCAGTAATACATAGCTATCAGGATTGCATGATCGTCAGGATCAGAATGAATATCAGGACTGGGATCAGGATTGATCAACAGTACTGGAAGCTGATCAGGATTCCTACTTCGAGTTATATTCGGAGTCTAGTTAAATAAGGATATTTATCTTGTCGGTTCCTGGTCTATAGGAATGCAGCTATCAATTTAGGATATGTTTCAATCTTTGTAATTGATTAGGACTTATCATGTAATTGATAGAGAAGCTGTGTGTACTATATAAACACAGTTTTAGGTTTCGATTAATATCGATCACATACATGAGTATTTTTGTAACCTAGCAGCTCTCAAGAACATCAGAATTTCTTGAGAGAGTTTGTAACAGTTTTATACCAGATTTAATAAAGTTGTTATTATTCATATTTGTGTTTAAAGTCGAGAATCTTATACAATTGTATTCAACTCCCCTTCTACAATTTTTTATTACTGGGCAACAGATGTGATGGTATTAAAATTGTTGAGATGAAATATATGCATATGATAGATGCAAGTTTTCAAACCCTACATCATATAAGTAATGCTGTTGTGATATATGTTGTGATTGTGATATATATTCTGCTTTAATGCTGTGAAATGATTTATAAACTGTTTACGCTTTTGATAAAAGCTTTATAAGATATAGGGTTTATATGCTATGTAAATATTAGATATAAACCGAGGTGTTATAGAGGCTCTAAGGGTAGAGCGCTCGTACGAGGATTTTAAAACTTAGACCGGGAGTCAAATTAGTATTTTGTCTGGATTATACTATCAGAAGCTGGAGGGTTCCAGGGACAGTTATATTTTAAAATGATGATTAAATATTCCAATATATATATTATTGGATATTTAATGTGAGATATTTAAATAATATTATTAATAATATTATTTTGAATACTTATTAAATTAAGTGAATATTAATTTGAATATTCACTTAAGTGGAATTTTATTGAATAATAATTCAACATTTATTATTTGAATAATTATTTAATTAAGTGAATATTATTTTGAATATTCACTTAAGTGGATTTATATTGAATAATAATTCAATATTTATTATTTGAATATTTATTAAATATTCCAAAAATGATTTAAAAATGATATAACCTTATTTAAGTATTACGTAAGGTTCCAATAGTTATTTAAAATATTTTCTGATCTTAAAAAGATTTAGTCGATTGTAATAGGGGTTCCCAACAACTTTAATTATTTATCTCGAATGATGATTTTGATTTGAACTTATCAAAAATTGGGAATCCATCTCAGGAAGTGAACATATGATTTAACTTGCCTCTTTCATTAAAAGTGATATATTTTGGGTTTCTGAATTATCATCAGAACTAAAGATATTTTACTAAACCACTTTCACCACAAACCACAACAAGTTGACATGTGGAAAGGGGGTGACTAAACTAAACCATAATCACACAAATTGGATGCATCCATTTAGCATCATTTTGACAAAAGAAAAGAAAAGAAAAGCAAGTATTCTCCCCATTTCTCAGAATTCTGCCCAGCATGAGCAAGGAGAAAGGAAAAATTCATAACTCAAAATCTACTCATCCTAAAATCTCCAAATTTGGACCATATCTCCCTCAATGTATACCCAAGATACGTTCAAAATGTTAGGGCCATCCAAGATGTATAGCATGGCCAAATATTGGATCAACGTTGAGGCATGAATAGTGAATTCGAAAATGCTAACTTGTGTTCTTGAAGATTAAAGCTTATTGAGGTTGTATAAGGATCAAGCAAGGGTATACAAGCTATTGTTAGTCTTTACCCCGCACCAAGTAAGGTATAAACCCTCTCACACGTTTTATTATGCTTTGATTATAGTGATTAAATGATGATGTTTAGAGATGGTGTGATATTAAGGATGAATTCTTGTTAATAATGAATGTTTAGTGGTTATTTTGATTGTGGAACTTGTAGACATTGGCATGAACTTGTTTAGGCAGAATATAAGTTGTTGATATGGAGAATTAGAAGTATGGTTGATTGGTTGTTGATTGGTGGATTGATTGGAGTGTTTTAAACACTGGAATCTTGATTAAGCGTCGTTACCATGTCGGATTTTCATTAGAAAGTTTAGATAGAGACCACGGTTACCTTCTAGGCATAAAAAAAATGCTTTCTGACCTCGATCATGTAGTTTCTGTTTTGTATTTTATTTTGGCGAAAGAATCGTATCATTTCGATTTACGGTTTAGGAGAAACATCCGTTTTAGTGAAAGCGGTTTCACATAAATAAGTAGTTCACTATATGAACTTTGAGATTGTGATCAAACCCTTTAAAAATGGAATTGGGTCAAGATATTAACGTGGATACTAGTATGGACAGTTAGGAAAGGAACCGAGAAGGTTTCGTGTTAAAATGATGATTTTTCGATTTTATAAAAATGCGGGAACAAAAGTTGCGCGAGTGAAATATCCTTAAGGGGATGGTTAAAAACAATGAGTTAGCAATGGTAAAGTACTTGGGTTTTGAGAATAGATTTCCACCCAAACTTTTGACTTAAGAGTTTACGTAATGTCATGAGGTTATAAGTGACCAAGAGCGAGACATTTGATGTTCGTTAATAGAACGTTAATCCTTAAGTTAAATGCACTTTAAATGATTAAGCCAGGTGACTGATCGAGTATTTCCTTGTTTATAGATTTTCCGGCAAGTTCTTGAACCCATAACAACCAAGGACCCGAGGCAAGTTTTCTCATTCCATGTTATGTTTTCCATTACTTATACTAATGATGCATATGATATGATATTATGCATGTTTTCAAACCTTACATCGTATATAGATGTGATGGTATTAAAACTATTGAGATTATAATATATGCATATGATAGATGCATGCTTTCAAACCTTACATCGTATATAGATGTGATAGTATTAAAATTGTTGAGATGAAATACATGCATATGATAGATGCATACTTTCAAACCTTACATCATATATAGATGTGATGGTATTAAAATTGTTGAGATGAAATATATGCATATGATAGATGCAAGTTTTCAAACCCTACATCATATAAGTGATGCTATTGTGATATATGTTGTGATTGTGATATATATTCTGCTTTAATGCTGTGAAATGATTTATAAACTGTTTACGCTTTTGATAAAAGCTTTATAAGATATAGAGTTTATATGCTATGTAAATATTAGATATAAACCGAGGTGTTATAGAGGTTCTAAGGGTAGAGCGCTCGTACGAGGATTTTAAAACTTAGACCGGGAGTCAAATTAGTATTTTGTCTGGATTATACTGTCAGAAGCTGGAGGGTTCCACGGACAGTTATATTTTAAAATGATGATTAAATATTCCAATATATATATTATTGGATATTTAATGTGAGATATTTAAATAATATTATTAATAATATTATTTTGAATACTTATTTAATTAAGTGAATATTAATTTGAATATTCACTTAAGTGGAATTTTATTGAATAATAATTCAACATTTATTATTTGAATAATTATTTAATTAAGTGAATATTATTTTGAATATTCACTTAAGTGGATTTATATTGAATAATAATTCAATATTTATTATTTGAATATTTATTAAATATTCCAAAAATGATTTAAAAATCATAGAACCTTACTTAAATATTACGTAAGGTTCCAATAGTTATTTAAAATATTTTCTGATTTTAAAAAGATTTAGTCGATTGTAATAGGGGTTCCCAACTACTTTAATTATTTATCTCGAATGATGATTTTGATTTGAAATTATCAAAAATTGGGAATCCATCTCAGGAAGTGAACATATGATTTAACTTGCCTCTTTCATTAAAAGTGATATATTTTAGGTTTCTGAATTATCAGAACTAAAGATATTTTATTAAACCACTTTCACCACAAACCACAACAAGTTGACATGTGGAAAGGGGGTGACTAAACTAAACCATAACCACACAAATTGGATGCATCCATTTAGCATCATTTTGACAAAAGAAAAGAAAAGAAAAGAAAAGCAAGTATTCTCCCCATTTCTCAGAATTCTGCCCAGCATGAGCAAGGAGAAAGGAAAAATTCATAACTCAAAATATACTCATCCTAAAATCTCCAAATTTGGACCATAGCTCCCTCAATGTATACCCAAGATACGTTCACAATTTTAGGGCCATCCAATATGTATAGCATGGTCAAATATTGGATCAAAGTTGAGGCATGAATAGTGAATTCGAAAATGCTAACTTGTGTTCTTGAAGATTAAAGCTTATTGAGGTTGTATAAGGATCAAGCAAGGGTATACAAGCTATTGTTAGTCTTTACCAAGCACCAAGAAAGGTATAAACCCTCTCACACATTTTACTATGCTTTGATTATAGTGATTAAATGATGATGTTTAGAGATGGTGTGGTATTAAGGATGAATTCTTGTTAATAATGAATGTTTAGTGGTTATTTTGATGGTGGAACTTGTACACATTGGCATGAACTTGTTTAGGCAGAATATAAGTTGTTGATATGGAGAATTAGAAGTATGGTTGATTTGTTGTTGATTGGTGGATTGATTGGAGTGTTTTAAACACGGGAATCTTGATTAAGCATCGTTACCATGTCGGATTTTCATTAGAAAGTTTAGATAGAGACCACGGTTACCTTCTAAGCATAACAAAAATGCTTTCTGACCACAATCATGTAGGTTCTGTTTTGTATTTTATTTTGGCGAAAGAATCGTATCGTTTCGATTTACGGTTTAGGAGAAACATCCGTTTTAGTGAAAGCGGTTTCAGATAACTAAGTTGTTCACTATATGAACTTTGAGATTGTGATCAAACCCTTTAAAAATAGAATTGGGTCAAGATATTAATATGGATACTAGTATGGACAGTTAGGAAAGGAACCGAGAAGGTTTCGTGTTAAAATGATAATTTTTCGATTTTATAAAAATGCGGGAACAAAAGTTACGCGAGTGAAATACCCTTAAGGAGATGGTTAAAAACAATGAGTTAGCAATGGTAAAGTACTTGGGTTTTGAGAATAGATTTCCACCCAAACTTTTGACTTAAGAGTTTACGTAATGTCATGAGGTTATAAGTGACCAAGAGCGAGAAATTTCATGTTCGTTAATAGAACGTTAATGCTTAAGTTAAATGCACTTTAAATGATTAAGCCAGGGGACTGATCGAGTATTTCCTTATTTATAGATTTTCCGGCAAGTTCTTGAACCCATAACAACCAAGGACCCGAGGCAAGTTTTCTCATTCCATGCTATGTTTTCCATTACTTATACTAATGATGCATATGATATGATATTATGCATGTTTTCAAACCTTACATCGTATATAGATGTGATGGTACTAAAACTATTGAGATTATAATATATGCATATGATAGATGCATGCTTTCAAACCTTACATCGTATATAGATGTGATGGTATTAAAATTGTTGAGATGAAATACATGCATATGATAGATGCATGCTTTCAAAACTTACATCATATATAGATGTGATGGTATTAAAATTGTTGAGATGAAATATATGCATATGATAGATGCAAGTTTTCAAACCCTACATCATATAAGTGATGCTATTGTGATATATGTTGTGATTGTGATATATATTCTGCTTTAATGCTGTGAAATGATTTATAAACTGTTTACGCTTTTGATAAAAGCTTTATAAGATATAGAGTTTATATGCTATGTAAATATTAGATATAAACCGAGGTGTTATAGAGGTTCTAAGGGTAGAGCGCTCGTACGAGGATTTTAAAACTTAGACCGGGAGTCAAATTAGTATTTTGTCTGGATTATACTGTCAGAAGCTGGAGGGTTCCACGGACAGTTATATTTTAAAATGATGATTAAATATTCCAATATATATATTATTGGATATTTAATGTGAGATATTTAAATAATATTATTAATAATATTATTTTGAATACTTATTTAATTAAGTGAATATTAATTTGAATATTCACTTAAGTGGAATTTTATTGAATAATAATTCAACATTTATTATTTGAATAATTATTTAATTAAGTGAATATTATTTTGAATATTCACTTAAGTGGATTTATATTGAATAATAATTCAATATTTATTATTTGAATATTTATTAAATATTCCAAAAATGATTTAAAAATCATAGAACCTTACTTAAATATTACGTAAGGTTCCAATAGTTATTTAAAATATTTTCTGATTTTAAAAAGATTTAGTCGATTGTAATAGGGGTTCCCAACTACTTTAATTATTTATCTCGAATGATGATTTTGATTTGAAATTATCAAAAATTGGGAATCCATCTCAGGAAGTGAACATATGATTTAACTTGCCTCTTTCATTAAAAGTGATATATTTTAGGTTTCTGAATTATCAGAACTAAAGATATTTTATTAAACCACTTTCACCACAAACCACAACAAGTTGACATGTGGAAAGGGGGTGACTAAACTAAACCATAACCACACAAATTGGATGCATCCATTTAGCATCATTTTGACAAAAGAAAAGAAAAGAAAAGAAAAGCAAGTATTCTCCCCATTTCTCAGAATTCTGCCCAGCATGAGCAAGGAGAAAGGAAAAATTCATAACTCAAAATATACTCATCCTAAAATCTCCAAATTTGGACCATAGCTCCCTCAATGTATACCCAAGATACGTTCACAATTTTAGGGCCATCCAATATGTATAGCATGGTCAAATATTGGATCAAAGTTGAGGCATGAATAGTGAATTCGAAAATGCTAACTTGTGTTCTTGAAGATTAAAGCTTATTGAGGTTGTATAAGGATCAAGCAAGGGTATACAAGCTATTGTTAGTCTTTACCAAGCACCAAGAAAGGTATAAACCCTCTCACACATTTTACTATGCTTTGATTATAGTGATTAAATGATGATGTTTAGAGATGGTGTGGTATTAAGGATGAATTCTTGTTAATAATGAATGTTTAGTGGTTATTTTGATGGTGGAACTTGTACACATTGGCATGAACTTGTTTAGGCAGAATATAAGTTGTTGATATGGAGAATTAGAAGTATGGTTGATTTGTTGTTGATTGGTGGATTGATTGGAGTGTTTTAAACACGGGAATCTTGATTAAGCATCGTTACCATGTCGGATTTTCATTAGAAAGTTTAGATAGAGACCACGGTTACCTTCTAGGCATAACAAAAATGCTTTCTGACCACAATCATGTAGGTTCTGTTTTGTATTTTATTTTGGCGAAAGAATCGTATCGTTTCGATTTACGGTTTAGGAGAAACATCCGTTTTAGTGAAAGCGGTTTCAGATAACTAAGTTGTTCACTATATGAACTTTGAGATTGTGATCAAACCCTTTAAAAATGGAATTGGGTCAAGATATTAATATGGATACTAGTATGGACAGTTAGGAAAGGAACCGAGAAGGTTTCGTGTTAAAATGATAATTTTTCGATTTTATAAAAATGCTGGAACAAAAGTTACGCGAGTGAAATACCCTTAAGGAGATGGTTAAAAACAATGAGTTAGCAATGGTAAAGTACTTGGGTTTTGAGAATAGATTTCCACCCAAACTTTTGACTTAAGAGTTTACGTAATGTCATGAGGTTATAAGTGACCAAGAGCGAGAAATTTCATGTTCGTTAATAGAACGTTAATGCTTAAGTTAAATGCACTTTAAATGATTAAGCCAAGGGACTGATCGAGTATTTCCTTATTTATAGATTTTCCGGCAAGTTCTTGAACCCATAACAACCAAGGACCCGAGGCAAGTTTTCTCATTCCATGCTATGTTTTCCATTACTTATACTAATGATGCATATGATATGATATTATGCATGTTTTCAAACCTTACATCGTATATAGATGTGATGGTACTAAAACTATTGAGATTATAATATATGCATATGATAGATGCATGCTTTCAAACCTTACATCGTATATAGATGTGATGGTATTAAAATTGTTGAGATGAAATATATGCATATGATAGATGCATGCTTTCAAAACTTACATCATATATAGATGTGATGGTATTAAAATTGTTGAGATGAAATATATGCATATGATAGATGCAAGTTTTCAAACCCTACATCATATAAGTGATGCTGTTGTGATATATGTTGTGATTGTGATATATATTCTACTTTAATGCTGTGAAATGATTTATAAACTGTTTACGCTTTTGATTAAAGCTTTATAAGATATAGGGTTTATATGCTATGTAAATATTAGATATAAACCGAGGTGTTATAGAGGCTCTAAGGGTAGAGCGCTCGTAAAACTTAGACCGGGAGTCAAATTAGTATTTTGTCTGGATTATACTGTCAGAAGCTGGAGGGTTTCAGGGACAGTTATATTTTAAAATGATGATTAAATATTCAAATATATATTATTGGATATTTAATGTGAGATATTTAAATAAATATTATTAATATTATTAATAATATTATTTTGAATACTTATTTAATTAAGTGAATATTAATTTGAATATTCACTTAAGTGGAATTTTATTGAATAATAATTCAACATTTATTATTTGAATAATTATTTAATTAAGTGAATATTATTTTGAATATTCACTTAAGTGGATTTATATTGAATAATAATTCAATATTTATTATTTGAATATTTATTAAATATTCCAAAAATGATTTAAAAATCATACAACCTTATTTAAATATTACGTAAGGTTCCAATAGTTATTTAAAATATTTTCTGATCTTAAAAAGATTTAGTCAATAGGGGTTCCCAACTACTTTAATTATTTATCTTGAATGATGATTTTGATTTGAACTTATCAAAAATTGGGAATCCATCTCAGGAAGTGAACATATGATTTAACTTGCCTCTTTCATTAAAAGTGATATATTTTGGGTTTCTGAATTATCAGAACTAAAGATATTTTACTAAACCACTTTCACCACAAACCACAACAAGTTTACATGTGGCAAGGGGGTGACTAAACTAAACCATAACCACACAAATTTGATGCATCCATTTAGCATCATTTTGACAAAAGAAAAGAAAAGAAAAGCAAGTATTCTCCCCATTTCTCAGAATTCTGCCCAGCATGAGCAAGGAGAAAAGAAAAATTCATAACTCAAAATCTACTCATCCTAAAATCTCCAAATTTGGACCATATCTCCCTCAATGTATACCCCAGATACTGTCAAAATATTAGGGCCATCAAAGATGTATAGCATGGTCAAATATTGGATCAAAATTGAGGAATGAATAGTGAATTCGAAAATGCTAACTTGTGTTCTTGAAGATTAAAGCTTATTGAGGTTGTATAAGGATCAAGAAAGGGTATACAAGCTATTGTTAGTCTTTACCAAGCACCAAGGAAGGTATAAACCCTCTCACACGTTTTACTATGCTTTGATTATAGTGATTAAATGATGATGTTTAGAGATGATGTGATATTAAGGATGAATTCATGTTAATAATGAATGTTTAGTGGTTATTTTGATGGTGGAAGTTGTAGACATTGGCATGAACTTGTTTAGGCAGAATATAAGTTGTTGATATGGAGAATTAGAAGTATGGTTGATTGGTTGTTTATTGGTGGATTGATTGGAGTGTTTTAAACACGGGAATCTTGATTAAGCGTCGTTACCATGTTGGATTTTCATTAGAAAGTTTAGATAGAGACCACGGTTACCTTCTAAGCATAAAAAAAATGCTTTCTGACCACGATCATGTAGTTTCTGGTTTTTATTTTATTTTGGCGAAAGAATCGTATCGTTTCGATTTACGGTTTAGGAGAAACATCCGTTTTAGTGAAAGCGGTTTAAGATAACTAAGTAGTTCACTATATGAACTTTGAGATTGTGATCAAACCCTTTAAAAATGGAATTGTGTCAAGATATTAATGTGGATACTAGTATGGACAGTTAGGAAAGGAACCGAGAAGGTTTCTTGTTAAAATGATGATTTTTCGATTTTATAAAAATGCGGGAACAAAAGTTGCGCGAGTGAAATACCCTTAAGGGGATGGTTAAAAACAATGAGTTAGCAATGGTAAAGTACTTGGGTTTTGAGAATAGATTTCGACCCAAACTTTTGAATTAAGAGTTTACGTAATGACATGAGGTTATAAGTGACCAAGAGCGAGACATTTGATGTTCGTTAATAGAACGTTAGTGCTTAAGTTAAATGCACTTTAAATGATTAAGCCAGGGGACTGATCGAGTATTTCCTTGTTTATAGATTTTCCGGCAAGTTCATGAACCCATAACAACCAAGGACCCGAGGCAAGTTTTCTCATTCCATGCTATGTTTTCCATTACTTATACTAATGATGCATATGATATGATATTATGCATGTTTTCAAACCTTACATCGTATATAGATGTGATGGTACTAAAACTATTGAGATTATAATATATGCAGATGATAGATGCATGCTTTCAAACCTTACATCGTATATAGATGTGATGGTATTAAAAATTTTGAGATGAAATATATGCATATGATAGATGCATGCTTTCAAACCTTACATCATATATAGATGTGATGGTATTAAAATTGTTGAGATGAAATATATGCATATGATTGATGCAATTTTTCAAACCCTACATCATATAAGTGATGCTGTTGTTATATATGTTGTGATTGTGATATCTATTCTGCTTTAATGCTGTGAAATGATTTATAAACTGTTTACGCTTTTGATAAAAGCTTTATAAGATATAGGGATTATATGCTATGTAAATATTAGATATAAACCGAGGTGTTATAGAGGCTCTAAGGGTAGAGCGCTCGTACGAGGATTTTAAAACTTAGACCGGGAGTCAAATTAGTATTTTGTCTGGATTATACTGTCAGAAGCTGGAGGGTTCCAGGGACAGTTATATTTTAAAATGATGATTAAATATTCCAATATATATATTATTGGATATTTAATATGGTTAAAAACAATGAGTTAGCAATGGTAAAGTACTTGGGTTTTGAGAATAGATTTCGACCCAAACTTTTGACTTAAGAGTTTACGTAATGTCATGAGGTTATAAGTGACTGTTCGCACAAAATCACGCAAGTGTACGCGGTCACAAGTAATATATGAATAAGTAGAGTTCGTTCCCACAGAGACTGGTTTGGGTTACTACAGTTATGCACTTATGCAACAATGTATGGCTATTGTTCAATGCTAAGACAAATATCAAATTTGAGTTGTGATTAACTAATTTAACTAAGCAAATTATCAAGACTAAGATTAACTAAGGAGTTTACTGTCGAATTACTTATGAGAATAAAACATGGGATCCTAAATTCATTAAATACTTCATCTAGAGTTTTATGCCTTTAATCAATGTATGTGACGGTTATGACAACTAATCGGACAACATAAAATCAATACACGCTACCTTTCAGTATACGTATACCAAACCACTCAAACATCCACAAAAGAGATAGAAGTTGGGCAGACACCAATTATGCTTAGACCCTATATGTCTATAAGATTTGAAAACATAACGGTTTAACGAGCAAGTTATCCATTCAGATTACATAGGGCAGGTAAGATGGTTAAAATTACCTACGAATCATGCATGACAAACATACATAAACCTATGCTAGCATGGCATGTTCTAAACTTCTATATCCACTTTCGCAATCAATAGAGATTAACACACAACTGAGATGTTAGCTACGCATCACAGAAGAATAAGTACAACCATACTAGGAAGCCAATAATTCATCACACACAAATCTTTAAAACAATCAACTACTAAAATCCATAGATAAATCCGTTAGAATCCCATGATAACGATTAGTTCATAATTGAACCGTTCGTCATCATGGGTTCTGATGAAAACATGATAGTAATAAAGTCTGGAATCCTAATAAAGAGTAATAAGTAATAAGGTTTATGAAACAACTGATCCAAAGTATCGCCTAAAGAAGAATACAAAAGATGTAATAAACAAGAACTCCGTTGCTTGTCACGAGCGTTGGAATTTTGTCTCCACGTTGTATCTTCTGGCTCTTTCTGCTGATAGATATGTGGATAGATAGGATGTTATGTAACCCTAAAATCGTCCCCAAGTGTATATATAGCCTCGCGGTTGACTGGTCTCTGCCTCTTTCCAAAATAGAACAAAATCAGGATTTTAGCATTCGACATAGCGCGGGCGCGCTCCAACACGGCGCGGGCGCGCTCTCTTTCCTTTAGGCAAGCGCGGGCGCGCTCCAACATGGCGCGGGCGCGCTTCCCTTTCTGTCCCTGATTCTGCAAGCTGTTTCCTTTACGTTTCTTTGCGCTCTCAACTCCCGCAACTGCATGGCCTTCACTTCTTATGCTCTATACCACCATATAGTCATGAAAACTCCACAATTCTGCCGACGCTGTAGCTCTGCACATTCTAACTAAAAACACATTAAAAACACCAAATACTTGAGTGCAAGCGATCAATTTAAGCCGATACAAAGCGTTCCAAGTAGATATAAAATCCACTTATCACACCCCCAAACTTAAACCGATGCTTGTCCTCAAGCATAAACAGACTATATATATATATAATGCAATGCATGAATGCAACTAATATGCTAATGCAAACGATCCCCTCAGACTAACCATAACCAATCAACAAGCCAACATCTCAAAGAATGCAATGTTCCAAACAGAGCTCGACTAAATCCCCGTATACTAACAATACAAACACAGAAACGTGAGTGTGTGCGATGCTCATCAATATACACCCAAACTAAATCAAGACCATATCCTATTCTTCACCAAAACAACCACAAGCTTATAAACAGAATGAACTCTAGACACAAAAAATCACTAAGAGACACCTCCATAATCCACTTGAGTTAGACAGGAATTCATGCTTTATTACGACACAAAATACTATACACAACACGCATGCTTATTTGACCGTGCAATGGATGAGACCCCAAAAGGCTTATACAATAATACCCATGTAGCGAGCGTTAGGTTAGTGGATCCCAGACCGGAAAAGTCTTAGGTCACTAGGCACAAAGTCCCCTAGAACTTAATTGCTCGAGTATTAAAGAGCTCACCCTGATCAATTCTGCATAAACACAACTAACACAACTCTTTTTTTTTTACTAATACTAAAGCACCTAACAATTTCGGAATGAGTGCGCTTTGCTTTTTCTCATCCCTCCCTATACTACTCATTTTTTTATGAGCGGCTACTAGCCATTTGACGCCTAACCTTTATTAACAACTGGCATGAAATCCCTGGTTTCCCCCAAACTTATACTTTAGTGCTCCTTCGTTTTCAAGGGAATAAACGAACATTCTAAATGTAAGAAAGTGATTAAATTCTAACATCCAAACAAGTATGGTCTGATCAAATCCAAAAGCAACCAATGAGACTTATGTAATTGATTTGTTTCTGGCATGCAAGTCAATTTCATAGGAACTTAAATCAACCCTCTATTCATCATTACCACACCCCAATCAACATCGACTCACCAACGGAAATAGCCAAGTCCTACGGGATCATGAAATATGCTATGCAAATGCAACTAAATGGACTCACATGATATATATAAACAATTATGCAAACACGTATGTCCTACATGAACAGTTATGCAAAAATATGAATGAACTAACTACATATGCAATATGAATGCTACATGACACACACACTAATACTACTATTCCTTAATTATCACCCCCAAACTTAAAGTATTCAATGTCCGCATTGAAGGTAATAGCAAGGAAAGTGCAGAGTATATCTATTCGGCGGCAGAATCACCCTCCTCGGGTGGTGAATCAGGTGGTGGATACTGTATCAGCTCCAAAAACAGGCCAAGCAACATCAACTCCAGTGGCTCGGAAAGCAGTACCCAAAGCCTGAGGCAATTACTCTGCAAAGATGGGGTAAAAAGAACACAAAACCACTTTTATTTCTCATTTTTTTTCCTTTTTTTTTGTTTTTAATAATACTACAGAAACGCGTGTGTTTCCTCCCACGAAGTGCTTGTTTTACGTCAATAGCTTGACGTGAATCCGTTTTCATCCAGTCACAAGAACGGTGAACGTCGACTCACTGTTCACCGTATTACCAACGTCATGCTTCAGCCACTGACCATTAACCTTGAACGCTTCATCCGGAAACTTATGGAAAATCTCTACTGCATCATGCGGAAATGCTGATTTAACCTTGATAGGCTCCGACCACCTCGACTTACGCTTTCCTGGAAAAAATCTGAAGCGAGACTTAAAACGCAGAACTAACTGACCAGGCACAAATGAATGTTTCACCACCCCTCTTTCATGCTAGTCCTTAACCTTCTCCTTATATAGCCTGTTGCTCTCGTAGACTTTACCATACCTCAATTGATCCTGCAGTGGTTGGAGTTCAAGTGTAGGAGCTTCTTCCATAGATGGTTTAAGTTGCTCCTGAGAATTGTTCAGCTCTGCTAATCCAAGAGATTCGAATGGCGCATCAACTTTTCTTTTCCACGGAGGTGCATTCAACAACTGAAGTTGCTCTGCTCTTTCTTCGTCTTCGATATAAGAATCCCCTATCAAGACTCTCTCCACTGTATCTGACTTCAACAGTTGTCCAACCTCTGTATTGACGACAGAATCGACCATCTCCAATTTAAAGCACTCTTCTTCCTCAGTTGGAAATTTCATTGCCTTGAACACGTTAAAAGTGCCCTTCTGATTTTGAACCCTCATTGTAAGCTCTCCTTTCTGCACATCGATCAAAGTTCGGCCTTTAGCTAAGAACGGTCTTCCCAAGATAATCGGAATCTTCTTGTCTTCCTCAAAGTCCAGAATAACAAAATCAGCAGGAAAAATGAGCTTATCCACTTTAACCAAAACATCCTCCACTATACCCCTTGGATATGTGATCGACCGATCAGCTAACTACAAAGACATGTTCGTAGGTTTCGGTTCAGGTAAACCAAGTTGCATGAAGACAGACAACGAAATCAGATTAATACTAGCTCCCAAGTCACACAAGCACTTGTTGAAAGATAGATTACCGATAGTGCACGGTATGGTGAAACTCCCTGGATCTTTGAGTTTAGGAGGTAACTTCTGTTGTAGAATAACACTGCATTCTTCTGTAAGAGCGACGGTTTCTAACTCCTCGAGTTTCAACTTCTGAGATAGAATACCCTTCATGAACTTTGCGTAGCTCGGCATTTGTTCTAGAGCTTCCGCAAAAGGTATATTGATATGCAACTTCTTGAAAACCTCCAGAAATTTAGCGAATTGCTTATCCAACTTTTGCTTCTGAAGACGTTTAGGGAATGGCGGAGGAGGATAAACTTCCTTGCTCTCTGTAGCTTGCCTCATAATAGATTTCTAAGTCGAAAGTTTGCTATTTTCCAGATCGTTTCCCAACTGATCAGCTTTTTTCTCCAGTTTTTCATTTTCTGGCAGAAGGGGATGCGCGGGCGCACTCTGAACAGCGCGGGCGCGCTCTAGATTCTGGTCATTTTCCTGATTTTCTTCGTCTTGCAGCGTTTTTGAGTTCTGTTCATTCGTGACCCTTCCAGATCGCAAGGTAACTGCTTTTACATGTTTTTTGGCCTCCCGTTTGTCTGGATTAGCTTCCGTATCACTAGGGAGAGTTCCCTGTGGTCAATTTAACAAAGCATTGGCAATCTGACCGATCTGATTCTCCAAAGTTTTGATGGATACAGCTTGGCTCTTGCACATTAGCCTCAATTCTTCCAATTCAGATTTTTCATTAGACGACTGACGAACACTGCCATGAGATGGTTGTTGAAACCCTGGTGGTTGATATGGTTACCTTGGAGCATACTGCTGCTGAAAACTAGAAGAATTAAATGGCTTAGCTACATACTGCTGATACGGCTGTTGTGGTTGTTGCATACCACCCTGATTGTTACTCCAGCTGAAATTAGGATGGTTCCTGTTATTAGGATGATATGTGTTAGGAACTGGCTGCTGTGGTCTTTGGAAATTGCTCACAAACTGCGCCGATTCACTAGATATGGCACACTGAGTCATGTCATGTGCACCTGCACATAGTTCACAAACACTAGCTACCTGCTGTACTCCATAGTTAGTCAAAGAATCCACTTTCATAGATAAAGCCTTTAACTGAGCTGCTATTGTCGTAGCTGCATCCACTTCCAGAATTCCTGCCACTTTACCTTGTGATAACCTCTGAGTTGGATTCTGGTATTCATTAGCAGCCATCATCTAAATTAGATCATAAGCTTCCTCGTAACTTTTAGCCCAAAGAGCTCCACCAGATGTCGCATCAAGCATTGGTCGTGATTGACCTCCCAGACCATTATAGAAACAATTGATCACCATCCAATCAGGCATTCCATGATGAGGACACTTCCTAAGAATCTCCTTGTAACGCTCCCAAGCTTCACATAAAGTTTCCCCTGACTGCTGTGCAAACTGAGTAAGAGCATTCCTGATTGCAGCTGTTTTAGCCATAGGGAAGAATTTAGTGAGAAACTTCTGAGCAAGATCCTCCTATGTAGAAATAGAACCTGCTGGTAGAGAGTGCAACCAGCCCTTAGCTTTATCCCTCAGAGAAAATGGGAAAAGTCTCAATTTCACAGCATCTTCTGACACTCCGTTGAACTTGAAGGTGTCGCAAATCTCGATGAAATCCCTAATATGCATATTAGGATCTTCCGTTGGAGCAACCCCAAACTGAACTGAATTATGCACCATCTGAATCGTGCGAGGCTTGATTTCAAAAGTATTAGCTGCAATGGCTGGCCTGACAATGCTAGATTGAATGTCATTGATTTTCGGCTGAGAATAATCCTTCAAAGCCTTCGTTTCTACTGCTTGATCTCCCATAAATAGATTCAATTCAAGTGATTCCTTACGAGATTGAGAATGTGTTCGCATACACGCTCACTAGAGTACCTGAAACACACCAAACAAAGTAAAATTGATGAGAGAATAATCCGAGTCAGTGAACTTTAACTCCCACTGATGACAAGCACATAAACTATATATATAACACCGAGTCCCCGGCAGCGGTGCCAAAAACTTGTTCGCGCAAAATCACAAAAGTGTACGCGGTCACAAGTAATATATGTAACACCCCCAGATCCGGGGTCAGGAATCTGGGTTGTCACGCTCCATCAATATACAATACCTGCATTACTTCCAACATTCTAATAATACAACTCCAAAGACCCCGATCACTTATGCACACACACACAAGTTATAGCCTTGGAAATGAGCAACAATAAGTAACACTTGTTATTACAAACCAAATGTACTATCCAGGATCTCATCTACAATTTACAACCTCTACCTGAAGTTAAAATAATCGACCTCAGCATTCTATACAAGGTTTAATAATACAAACCTACTCGAAAACAATTCTTACTAATTCAGTCTGCAACTGTTCTGCTATTTCTGACAGTATCCATCTTGATGACTAACTCAAGGGTGGTATCTCCATTCCCTTGCGTTCGTAATACGGGGTGAAACGGCAATGTTTTCTTCAGGCTGAAAGTTTTAATAAAGCAAGAATGAGCTAATAGTGCTCAGCAAGAAATCTATCCAAGTTTAAATCTTTAAACCTTTAAGGTAAATAATCCATATAGAATCCATGTTTTAAACTACTAGGGTCTGTCCCCAAAATAGTATACCGTTCAAAATACCGTATGACTTATAGTCATACTCAAATACTTTTCGTAACTCATTTAGAAATCCTTGGTATCGATATAATGAACCAAGACTCAAAACATATCTTTTTAAAATAGATATTAAATATTGGAATCAAGGCTTAAAGCCTATTCATTGATTCAAAATACTATACAGTTCAATATACTGTATCTCTTAAATACCTTTTCAACATATATACTCACATATCTATTTAGACATCCCATACTGTTCAAAATACTGTAGAATATCAATAATGACCACCTTTTGTAAAAGAAACAAGAATGAGCACTATAGCTCGACAATCAGATATAGCAGCTTAATCATATATGTAAGCTTATATCATGAAGGAAACCCTTTAAACTTCATTCGTATATAGAATGATATTTTATTATTCTTTTCGTCAAAACATGCCATACAGTACAACTACTGTATGAGGAACATCATTACTCATCACTGCCACATTATCAGTAACTCAGCACCTAGGCTTTCATTACAATGTGCAGCACAACTCCAATTGGAGGGAAGGGAATATACTGGAACCACGATACACGGTGATCAACCGTGGAATCGTAACGTAACTTTTCTACTAGTAGAAGGACGACTTCCTAATTCGGTTATCACCCTGGCCGCATTTGGGCCCTTCATGCTATACTGGCACCTATTTCATTGCCGAACATGGAGTCATACTATACTGGCACCTATTTCATTGCCGAGCATGACTTCGTACTATACTGGCACCTATTTCATTGCCGAGCACGAGTTAATTCCAGTCCCCAGATGAAAATCAACGTCACGGGAAACGGAAGTTAATCCTGTTTCCCCCAAGTACAATTACTTGTCAAAAACTTTGTAACCGTTCAGAATTCCTTACTCCAGAGTGTTTGAAGGGAGTAAGTCACAGAGTGGGTTGACATTAGTCAACGAAACTACCGATGATTACCATGTATTTTGAAATCATGACCAGGGAGTTTATTGAAATTTTCAGAGTTTAGCAAGTTTGAAATACTTTACTTGAATAGGGGAGTCATCCCCAGTTATGGTTATTCTAGAGGAACAGTGGAAGTAAAACTCTGTCCTCGACTTCTTGAACTAGATTCCCAAATTTTCGATGAGTTAGAAAACACTATTCGCATTTAGTTACCTTTAAATATCTTAAGATAATAGTTGGGAATCTCTATTTTAATATCTTTTTTGAAAATCAGAAATTTATATTTTTGTGTAAATAATAGAACCTTTAATCATATAATAAGGTTCTATGATTTTTAAATCATATTTGGAATATTTAATAAATACCCAAATAATAAATATTAAATTATTATTCAATATAAAATCATTTAAGTGAATATTCAAAATAATATTCACTTAATTAAATAATATTCAAATAATAAGTATTGAATTATTATTCAATATAAAATCACTTAAGTGAATATTCAAAGTAATATTCACTTAATTAAATAATATTCAAATAATATTTATTATAATATTATTTAAATATCTCACCTTAAATATCCAATAATATATAGATATTGGAATATTTAATAAATCTTTAAAATATAACTGTCCCTGGAACCTTCCAGCTTCTGACAGTAGGATCAAAATAAAATAATACTTTGACTCCCGGTCTAAGTTTTAAAACTATCATACAAGTACTCTATACTTAGAGTCTTTAACCTTTAACCTTGGTTTATATCTAGTATTAATCTAGCATATAAACCTTATATCTTATACAGCTTTTTATTAAAAGCGAAAACATTTTATAAGTCATTTCACAGCATTAAAGCAGCATATTTATCAATATCACAACATATATCACAACAACATCATTATATGGTGTAGGGTTTGAAAACTTGCATCTATTATATGCATACATCAGAATATGGTACTTTAAAATACAGCATGGAATGAGAAAACTTGCCTCGGGTCCTTGGTTGTTAGGGGTTCGAGAACTTTCCAGGAAATCTATAAACAATGAAATACCCGATCAGTCCCCTGACTTAATCATTTAAAGTGCATTTAACTTAAGCACTAACGTTCTATTAACGAACATCAATTGTCTCGCTCTTGGTCATCTATAACCTCATAACATTCCGTAAACTTCTACATCAAAAGTTTGGGTGAAAATCTATTCACAAAACCCAAGTACTTATCCATTACTAACTTCCTGTTTTTAACCATCCCCTTAAGGGTATTTCACTCACGCAACCTTTGTTCACGTATTTTTATAAATTCACCAACTTATCTTTTTAACACGAAACCTTCTAGGTTCCTTTCCTAACTATTCATGCTAGCATCCACTTAAATATCTCGGCCAAATTCCATTTTTAAAGGGTTTGATCACTATCTCAAAGTTCATGCAATTAACTACTTAGTTACGCGAAACCGCTTTCACTAAAACAGACGTTTCTCCTAAACCGTAAATCAAAACGATACGATTCTTTCGCTAAAACAAACTAGACAACCATATCCTTGTACCCATAGGAAGTGATGATACTAAAAATGACTTTATAGTCTCAGACATTAACTGTTTTTAAGGGTTAATGAAATTTTGCCATTACGACGGCTATAATTAGGACATTTCCATTTTGTTACAACAGAACCAAGCCACACCGGGCATACCATACATCCACAACCTCAACAAACAACCTTTTTACTTCTCTAAGGTCAGTGGTGTGGCTACAATCCAACACCCACCATTTTTCATATTTTACAAAGTTAAATAAAAACTAAAATACTTAAACATGATCTCTTAAGCTTATAACATCAAGACAATCATCAAAACTCATATGAACTCAAAGGGTGGGTTAGGGTTTTACCTCCTTGGATGCTCTAACAACACTATCAAGTGTTTATAAACCTTTAACAAGCTTTAGATGGTCCTTAAAGTGCTAAATCCTTAAGATCAAAACAAGAAACCACTTGAAGTTACTATTCATCCTCATCTTGTAAAATCCATAACAAATCGAAAAATAAGAGTTTGGTGCTAAACATTTTACCAGACCTTGTGCTCTTCATAAGATTTCTTTTGAGTTATATATCATCAAATTTGAAGCTTCCTAGCTAGGGTTTTGAGCCCCATCTTTCCGCTGGACAGAAACTGGACAGATTGGGTTCTCCAACTTGGGGAAGAGATTTGGCTAGGCTACACTCCTTTGTTGACCATGAAATTTTGAACGAATGTTACCCATGGAGTGGAGAAGCTCTGGTTAAAATTTGGTGATTTAAGGACAAGTCGATTTGGAGTTATGAATTTTTCTTTGCTCCTTCTGCAAGCTGAGCAGAAACTTGGAGAAATGGAGAGAATACTTGCTTTGCTTTTCTTTTCCTTTCTTGTTTTGTCAAAATATCTCTAAATTAGATGAATCTCATTTGTGTGGTCTCAATTGTGTTTTGTCACCCAAGGACACATCATCTTTGAATGTGTGGTTGTGGTGAAAGTGGTGACAAGGTGGTGATTCACCACTTTGTCATCACTTGGTCATCATCTTGTCATCCTCTTGCATCATGCTTATGTCATCATTTGTATCCTCAATCCTCTTATATATTGCACTTGATGATCTTATATAATACTCCTCCTTTGGTTAGGGTTTAATCCATAATTTGTTACGCTTTTGTTTCGCGATAGGTTCAAGTGATTTTGAAAACGTTTCTATGTACCAAGCTAGGGAATACTTCCTTGATCTTTCCATTATCTTGGCTTAATATATGATCCTAGATTTCTCTCCTTGGCTTAAGGTATGATCATGGATTTCTCATTCTACACACTTTCTCAAAACGATCAAATCAATTCACCCTTGATTGTCCGATGAATAGTGATCAAAATTTAAAGTTGGAATCTCCTGATTCTGATCGCGTTTACATTCACTCATTCTCCTTATACATCAATAATATAACTTCGAAACATTCATTCCATGTCTTCTATACAGTGTGGTCTGAAAATATTTTTCATCAGCAAATTCACTATTCATCAACATTTACTATTCATAATTTTTTTTTAACTAAGTCCAAAATTTGGGGTTATTACAGTCTCCCCTTCTTAAAAGGATTCCGTCCCGGAATCTAAGAAAATAGCCGAGGTTACTCTTTCAATATAGGAATCTCCAGTTTCCAGGTTGACTCTTCAACCCTCTGGTTCATTACAACACTTACTCATTCTAGTCTGTGATATCTACCGGACGCTTTATATAAGAAAATTCTGGTTGTACTCTTATACACCCATTTTCTATCAACATCCGACTACTCTTGCAGTTGGTGGTACAACGCTTACCATAACTTCGGTTGTCTGAAATGCTTCTTTCGGTCGGTCCGTCAATCTGCGGATCTTACGTAGTGCTTGCACTCAAACTCGTTATCAAACATGTTTGGAAAACTCCTCCCGAATCGAGAGTTCAATCATTGGTTCTTATCTGACACGATGGTGACTGGAACTCCACGTCACCCAACTATCTCTTTCGTAACTCTTCGGTTAACGATCTCTTGCTGATAACAAAATATGAGTAGACTCATTTGATCCATCAATTATATCTCAATTGACGTCATAGTCCGACTTGATTCTTGTTGATCCTATCACAGAATCCATTATAGTAAAATTACATTCCTAATCAGGAATCTCTATTAACTGTGATAGTCAACTAGGTCTTTGTTCTGCCTTCATTGTCTGACATATGCAATATTTGTTTACCAATCGATAAATCCTTTTATTTATCGGGCTACCTATAACATTTCCTTAACTTTCTTTACCTTTTCGTACTCTCGGTGTAGTTATCTCTTTATGACAGATCTTTATTCCTTAATTTATTCTGGCTCAATCAGGACCTTTAAATAATCCTTGTAGTACTCGTAACTTCAAACTTCAAACTTCATCCTTTTAGTTCCTCTTATTAGTCATTCCGAAAAATTAGCATCCTTAATCTCTTGATCATTAAGAATCCCAACTTGGTAAAAAAAATACCTTATGATTCCTCTATTATCTTTCTCAGTCTTTAATTCTTTCTTCAACATTGACTTTCTACCTTCACTTGTCATTCCCTCTTGACACAACTGGATCTTCTGCAGCAATTCTGGTTGCATGGCAGTCTCAAATAGTCTCTTAATACCATTTTCGGTTAGCTTAACCTCAATTTACATTTTCTCAAATCCTTGGATTAACTTTATCCGATGATGTTATCATCTTAAGTCTCTCTTTCCTATTAAGGGCATTAGACACCACGTTGGCCTTCCCTGGGTGGTAAGGAATCCCACAGTCATAATCCTTGATTAGCTTTAGCTACCTTTTCTATTCTCATGGTAAGTTCTTTCTGGGAAAGTGTATCTAATGCTCTTATGATTTGTATAAATCTCGCACTTCTTTCATACAATTAGTGCCTCCAAATCTTTAAAGCGAATCTATCGCTGCCAATTCTAAGTCATGTGTAGGGTATCTAAATTCCTTTCCCTTTAACTGTCTGGATGTATACGCAATTACCTTTCTGTGTTGCATAAGCACACACACTAATCCTTTATGCGATGCGTCGCTATAGATCACAAAATCTCCCTTCCCGTCTGGCATTACCAGCACAGGGCGGTGACTAGTCTCTTCTTTAATTCCTGGAAACTTTTCTCACCTTCCTCAGTTCATTCAACTTTTCAGTCTTTCGAGTAAGTCTGGTCAGTGGTGTTGCTATTATAGCAAAATCTTGTACATATCTCCGGTAATATCCGGCTAAATCTACAAAATTACTCACCTCGGTTGGTGTGGTTGGTCTTTCCCAGTTCGAAACAGCTTTTACTTAGCAGGGACAACCAGTACTCCTTTACTATTGACCACATGTCCTAAAATTGTACTTCCTTTAGCCAAAACTCGCACTTTGAGAACTTAGCATATAACTTTTCTCTCCTCAGTGCTTCTAACACTATCCTCAAATGTTCTGCATTTTCTTCCTCGGTCTTTGAGGTAAACTAAAACATTGTCGATGTCACTACGACACGCGTATCCAAATACTTCTTGAAAACTCGATTCATCAAGTCTATGAAAGTTGCAGGGGCATTCGTTAGCCCAACGACATCACTAAAAGCTCGTAGTACCCATACCTGGTACGAAACGCAGTCTTGGGTACATCCTTGGATTTAATATTCATGCAGCCGATCGATCAAATCACCGATCCTTGGCAGGGGTATTCATTCTTAATAGTTAACCTATTTGGCTCTCGATACTCTATGCACAGCCTCATGCTGCCGTCCTTTTTCTTCACCAATAACACGGGTGCATCCCACGGTGACGCACTTGGTCTTATCATTCCTTTCTCTAATAATTCCTACAATTGAGCGACTAATTTCTTCATCTCGACTGGAGCTAGTCGGTACGGGGCCTTCGAAACTGGCGCCGTTCTTGGAGCTAATTCTATAGCAAACTTTATTCCTCTATCGGGTGGTAACCCTGGGAGATTTCTGGAAATACATCCTCGAATTCGTTGCCAACAGGGATATTCTGTACACTAGGTACTTCCCATTTCGTATACATCACCGTCGCTAAACAAGTTTCACATCCTTCGAGATCAATCGTTCCCTCGTCCGACAATCTGAATTCTTACCTTCTTTCTTTCTCAATCTATTCGTGTTTCATACTTTATTTTATTTATTCCCATTTCTTTCTCATCCACTTTGCTTCCATTTCTATCATAGTCGTTTCATTAACCAAGGTAACATAATCAGTCGTTTCGAACACTTTGTTATTCTGAATTCGCATCATGCGAAACAAACCTTGGCAATTTCCGTAAACTTCAATTCATAACTTGTCGTACTCATTCGTTTTAGCTCTCAGCTTCAACACTCTACTTTTTCAAATACTAAGGAAAATACTTGCATGGTACCAAGAATACTTCAAGCAACTGAATGCTTTACATACATAAAAAAAAAAATTGTAAAAATTCTCACTGAGGGGGCGACCTGGTTAGGTCTCAATCAAATTATCGTTTGAAAATCTTCCCACCATACTTCACTGCATACAAATGCATCGTGAATTCACTTATATAAATTTGACCGAAAGTTGAACTTAGTGATACAATAACTAGTTCATTTCAATAAACATTAACAACTAGCTGAACAAAATTTTCTAGTTCGATTAGTTTGGGACGCAGCATCTAGCTAGGATGATTAGCTAGATTTTCATCATATCATTAAAATTTCAACTAGTTAGAACAATTAACTAGTCACTCATAATGGCACATAAAATTAGCCATTTTCAATCTATTAGTACAAAATCTCGACATCGTAGTCGAAGAAAGAAAGAAAATAAAATTTTGACTACTCGGATAACGAATTAAAAAGAAGAATAATAAGTTTGGGACGAACAAGGTAATTATAACCCTTGAATAGAATATAGGGTCTGAATAGATGGTTCTTGGTATCGGAACAATCGATAAACTCCCACCAAACATTTCTCATCAGTGAAACGGTCCACCCAAAGGTGCCTCCGTACATAAACTTTGTCAAATTCTCTGATAGAATTGAATTCGGAATATCAATATCAAATTGATATCCTTTCTACGATTTCAACGTCTGATGTGCAAATCTCTTCTTAATAGAAGAAAAGAATTCATGAGTAGTCTCTGAAATGTATATCATCTATGTTTAAACAAATAGTTAGATATTTATGAACTCGACTGAGGAGTCCAAATATGAAGAAATAAGTGAATATTTAACAATTGTTGGTTGCATCCCAAGTTGAAGTAGGAAACTAGAAGGGTTACCTGACATGAATTATTCAAGGTAACACAGGCATGAACAATTTTAGATTGAGTAGTGTACCAGCAAGTAGATACCAAAAGTCAATGGTCATCATAATTTCTATCATCACCCGTACGAGGATGATCTTATCTTTCTGCCTTTATGGCTTAGGGTACTAACCAACGGTACCTCAAAATCGTACAAGTTTGTAAACAGGTCGGGAGTTCGGAACATATTCGCCATTCCCCGATAATCGTTCAGAGAATGGGCCTCTTACGGCTGCATCAACACATCCTCAAAAGATGAAGGTCGATTAATGTATATGTAATTTTTTAACACTAGTCGTATCGAATGAATCCAACCCCAGGCCACCATAGGTCTCGTTCCTCGTAGGTCCTGAGATTGTCGCATTGCTCGTTGCAACCATACGTGTCTTTATTAGAATCACGCTATCCATTCTTCATATCTTTGATTTCCGAGTTGAGCCATCCTGGCCTATCGTACGAAATATACTCGCGATGCGATTTAGCACGTTCATCTCACGATAACGTTCTGGTACTATATGTACGCAAAAGTCTTCCTCTTAGGTAACAAAATACCCATCGACGGAAAAGACACCAACTCTGGTGGAATCGTTGTTCTCAAGGCTTGGACCTCATACACAAGATAATTCCTTAACTTGTCCACGCAATTTAGTAATTCGGATCGTGTAAAGGACTGTAAACGTCTCAATCTTCACATGTGCTGCCTTCTCGTGGCAAACTACGATGAACTTCAAACACTTAGGTTCTTACTAAGTCAAGTTACCCATTGGTATTGGCCATTCCGACCTTACCCCAACTGCAACCGAGACTCTGCTCCGCGTCTTATCTTAATGTTTTTGATAATCCGTGTACAATTCTAAACGTCCTTCTCCTCATTATGATGATCTTCAACGGTCCTATCGGTCCTCCGATAAGTTCCCAACTAAAATATTTAGTCTTAACATCCTCAATGGCACTACCTCCGGTAGTCCACTTAACGAGCTCTATATGAGTCCTCGCGTCATTCTCTCACTTATAACTCTTAACACTATCATATCCAAGTTTATAACTTATCGCTCTGATACCATTTCTGTAACACCCCCAGATCCGGGGTCAGGAATCTGGGTTGTCACGCTCCATCAATATACAATACCTGCATTACTTCCAACATTCTAATAATACAGCTCCAAAGACCCCGATCACTTACGCACACACACACAAGTTATATCCTTGGAAATGAGCAACAATAAGTAACACTTGTTATTACAAACCAAATGTACTATCCAGGATCTCATCTACAATTTACAACCTCTACCTGAAGTTAAAATAATAGACCTCACCATTCTATACAAGGTTTAATAATACAAACCTACTCGAAAATAATTCTTACTAATTCAGTCTGCAACTGTTCTGCTATTTCTGACAGTATCCATCTTGATGACTAACTCAAGGGTGGTCTCTCCATTCCCTTGCGTTCGTAATACGGGGTGAAACGGCAATGTTTTCTTCAGGCTGAAAGTTTTAATAAAGCAAGAATGAGCTAATAGTGCTCAGCAAGAAATCTATCCAAGTTTAAATCTTTAAACCTTTAAGGTAAATAATCCATATAGAATCCATGTTTTAAACTAGTAGGGTCTGTCCCCAAAATAGTATACCGTTCAAAATACCGTATGACTTATAGTCATACTCAAATACTTTTCGTAACTCATTTAGAAATCCTTGGTATCGATATAATGAACCAAGACTCAAAACATATCTTTTTAAAATAGATATTAAATATTGGAATCAAGGCTTAAAGCCTATTCATTGATTCAAAATACTATACAGTTCAATATACTGTATCTCTTAAATACCTTTTCAACATATATACTCACATATCTATTTAGACATCTCATACTGTTCAAAATACTGTAGAATATCAGTAATGAACACCTTTTGTAAAAGAAACAAGAATGAGCACTATAGCTCGACAATCAGATATAACAGCTTAATCATATATGTAAGCTTATATCATGAAGGAAAACCTTTAAACTTCATTCGTATACAGAATGATATTTTATTATTCTTTTCGTCAAAACATGCCATACAGTACAACTACTGTATGAGGAACATCATTACTCATCACTGCCACATTATCAGTAACTCAGCACCTAGGCTTTCATTATAATGTGCAGCACAACTCCAATTGGAGGGAAGGGAATATACTGGAACCACGATACACGGTGATCAGCCGTGGTATCGTAACGTAACTTTTCTACTAGTAGAAGGACGACTTCCTAATTCGGTTATCACCCTGGCCGCATTTGGGCCCTTCATGCTATACTGGCACCTATTTCATTGCCGAACATGGAGTCATACTATACTGGCACCTATTTCATTGCCGAGCATGACTTCGTACTATACTAGCACCTATTTCATTGCCGAGCACGAGTTAATTCCAGTCCCCAGATGAAAATCAACGTCACGGGAAACTGAAGTTAATCCTGTTTCCCCCAAGTACAATTACTTGTCAAAAACTTTGTAACCGTTCAGAATTCCTTACTCCAGAGTGTTTGAAGGGAGTAAGTCACAGAGTGGGTGGACATTAGTCAACGAAACTACCGATGATTACCATGTATTTTGAAATCATGACCAGGGAGTTTATTGAAATTTTCAGAGTTTAGCAAGTTTGAAATACTTTACTTGAATAGGGGAGTCATCCCCAGTTATGGTTATTCTAGAGGAACAGTGGAAGTAAAACTCTGTCCTCGACTTCTTGAACTAGATTCCCAAATTTTCGATGAGTTAGAAAACACTATTCGCATTTAGTTACCTTTAAATATCTTAAGATAATAGTTGGGAATCTCTATTTTAATATCTTTTCTGAAAATCAGAAATTTATATTTTTGTGTAAATAATAGAACCTTTAATCATATAATAAGGTTCTATAATATTTAAATCATATTTGGAATAATTAATAAATACCCAAATAATAAATATTAAATTAATATTCAATATAAAATCATTTAAGTGAATATTCAAAATAATATTCACTTAATTAAATAATATTCAAATAATAAGTATTGAATTATTATTCATAATAAAATCACTTAAGTGAATATTCAAAGTAATATTCACTTAATTAAATAATATTCAAATAATATTTATTATAATATTATTTAAATATCTCACCTTAAATATCCAATAATATATAGATATTGGAATATTTAATAAATCTTTAAAATATAACTGTCCCTGGAACCTTCCAGCTTCTGACAGTAGGATCAAAATAAAATAATACTTTGACTCCCGGTCTAAGTTTTAAAACTATCATACAAGTACTCTATACTTACAGTCTTTAACCTTTAACCTTGGTTTATATCTAGTATTAATCTAGCATATAAACCTTATATCTTATACAGCTTTTTATTAAAAGCGAAAACATTTTGTAAGTCATTTCACAGCATTAAAGCAGCATATTTATCAATATCACAACATATATCACAACAACATCATTATATGGTGTAGGGTTTGAAAACTTGCATCTATTATATGCATACATCAGAATATGGTACTTTAAAATACAGCATGGAATGAGAAAACTTGCCTCGGGTCCTTGGTTGTTAGGGGTTCGAGAACTTGCCGGGAAATCAATAAACAAAGAAATACCCGATCAGTCCCCTGGCTTAATCATTTAAAGTGCATTTAACTTAAGCACTAACGTTCTATTAACGAACATCAATTGTCTCGCTCTTGGTCATCTATAACCTCATAACATTCCGTAAACTTCTACGTCAAAAGTTTGGGTGAAAATATATTCACAAAACCCAAATACTTATCCATTACTAACTTCCTGTTTTTAACCATCCCCTTAAGGGTATTTCACTCGCGCAACCTTTGTTCACGTATTTTTATAAATTCACCAACTTATCTTTTTAAAACAAAACCTTCTAGGTTCCTTTCCTAACTATTCATGCTAGTATCCACTTTAATATCTCGGCCAAATTCCATTTTTAAAGGGTTTGATCACTATCTCAAAGTTCATGCAATGAACTACTTAGTTACGCGAAACCGCTTTCACTAAAACGGACGTTTCTCCTAAACCGTAAATCAAAACGATACGATTCTTTCGCTAAAACAAACTAGAAAACCATATCCTTGTACCCATAGGCAGTGATGATGCTAAAAATGACTTTATGGTCTCAGACATTAACTGTTTTTAAGGGTTAACGAAATTTTGCCATTACGACGGCTATAATTCGAAAATTTCCATTTTGTCACAACATAACCAAGCCACACCGGGCATACCATACATCCACAACCTCAACAAACAACCTTTTTACTTCTCTAAGGTCAGTGGTGTGGCTACAATCCAACACCCACCATTTTTCATATTTTACAAAGTTAAATAACAACTAAAATACTTAAACATGATCTCTTAAGCTTATAACATCAAAACAATCATCAAAACTCATTTGAACTCAAAGGGTGGGTTAGGGTTTTACCTCCTTGGATGCTCTAACAACACTATCAAGTGTTTATAAACCTTTAACAAGCTTTAGATGGTCCTTAAAGTGCTAAATCCTTAAGATCAAAACAAGAAACCACTTGAAGTTACTATTCATCCTCATCTTGTAAAATCCATAACAAATCGAAAAATAAGAGTTTGGTGCTAAACATTTTACCAGACCTTGTGCTCTTCATAAGATTTCTTTTGAGTTATAGATCATCAAATTTTAAGCTTCCTAGCTAGGGTTTTGAGCCCCATCTTTCCGCTGGACAGAAACTGGACAGATTGGGTTCTCCAACTTGGGGAAGAGATTTGGCTAGGCTACACTCCTTTGTTGACCATGCAATTTTGAACGAATGTTACCCATGGAGTGTAGAAGCTATGGTTAAAATTTGGTGATTTAAGGACAAGTAGATTTGGAGTTATGAATTGTTCTTTGCTCCTTGTGCAAGCTGAGCAGAAACTTGGAGAAATGGAGAGAATACTTGCTTTGCTTTTCTTTTCCTTTCTTGTTTTGTCAAAATATCTCTAAATTAGATGCATCTCATTTGTGTGGTCTCAATTGTGTTTTGTCACCCAAGGACACATCATCTTTGAATGTGTGGTTGTGGTGAAAGTGGTGACAAGGTGGTGATTCACCACTTTGTCATCACTTGGTCATCATCTTGTCATCCTCTTGCATCATGCTTATGTCATCATTTGTATCCTCAATCCTCTTATATATTGCACTTGATGATCTTATATAATACTCCTCCTTTGGTTAGGGTTTAATCCATAATTTGTTACGCTTTTGTTTCGCGATAGGTTCAAGTGATTTTGAAAACGTTTCTATGTACCAAGCTAGGGAATACTTCCTTGATCTTTCCATTATCTTGGCTTAATATATCAATTCACCCTTGATTGTCCGATGAATAGTGATCAAAATTTAAAGTTGGAATCTCCTGATTCTGATCGCGTTTACATTCACTCATTCTCCTTATACATCAATAATATAACTTCGAAACATTCATTCCATGTCTTCTATACAGTGTGGTCTGAAAATATTTTTCATCAGCAAATTCACTATTCATCAACATTTACTATTCATAATTTTTTTTTTTAACTAAGTCCAAAATTTGGGGTTATTACAATATATGAATAAGTAGAGTTCGTTTCCATAGAGACTGGTTTGGGTTACTACAGTTATGCACTTATGCAACAATGTATGGCTATTGTTCAATGCTAAGACAAATATCAAATTTGAGTTGTGATTAACTAATTTAACTAAACAAATTATCAAGACTAAGATTAACTAAGGAGTTTACTGTCGAATTACTTATGAGAATAAAACATGGGATCCTAACTTCATTAAATACTTCATCTAGAGTTTTATGCCTTTAATCAATGTATGTGACGGTTATGACAACTAATCGGACAACACGAAATCAATACACGCTACCTTTCAGTATACGTATACCAAACCACTCAAACATCCACAAAAGAGATAGAAGTTGGGCAGACACCAATTATGCTTAGACCCTATATGTCTATAAGATTTGAAAACATAACGGTTTAACGAGCAAGTTATCCATTCAGATTACATAGGGCAGGTAAGATGGTTTAAATTACCTACGAATCATGCATGACAAACATACATAAACCTATGCTAGCATGGCAAGTTCTAAACTTCTATATCCACTTTCGCAATCAATAGATATTAACACACAACTGAGATGTTAGCTACGCATCACAGAAGAATAAGTACAACCATACTAGGAAGCCAATAATTCATCACACACAAATCTTTAAAACAATCAACTACTAAAATCCATAGATAAATCCGTTAGAATCCCATGATAACGATTAGTTCATAATCGAACCGTTCGTCATCATGGGTTCTGATGAAAACATGATAGTAATAAAGTCTGGAATCCTAATAAAGAGTAATAAGTAATAAGGTTTATGAAACAACTGATCCAAAGTATCGCCTAAAGAATAATACAAAAGATGTAATAAACAAGAACTCCGTTGCTTGTCACGAGCGTTGGAATTTTGTCTCCACATTATATCTTCTGGCTCTTTCTGCTGATAGATATGTGGATAGATAGGATGTTATGTAACCCTAAAATCGTCCCCAAGTGTATATATAGCCTCGCGGTTGACTGGTCTCTGCCTCTTTCCAAAATAGAACAAAATCAGGATTTCAGCATTCGACATAGCGCGGGCGCGCTCCAACACGGCGCGGGCGCGCTCTCTTTCCTTCAGGCAAGCGCGGGCGCGCTCCAACATGGCGCGGGCGCGCTTCCCTTTCTGTCCTGGATTCTGCAAGCTGTTTCCTTTACGTTTCTTTGCGCTCTCAACTCCGGCAACTGCATGGCCTTCACTTCTTATGCTCTATACCACCATATAGTCATGAAAACTCCACAATTCTGCCGACGCTGTAGCTCTGCACATTCTAACTAAAAACACATTAAAAACACCAAATACTTGAGTGCAAGCGATCAATTTAAACCGATACAAAGCGTTCCAAGTAGATATAAAATCCACTTATCACACCCCCAAACTTAAACCGATGCTTGTCCTCAAGCATAAACAGACTATATATATATATAATGCAATTCATGAATGCAACTAATATGCTAATGCAAACGATCCCCTCAGACTAACCATAACCAATCAACAAGCCAACATCTCAAAGAATGCAATGTTCCAAACAGAGCTCGACTAAATCCCCGTATACTAACAATACAAACACAGAAACGTGAGTGTGTGCCATGCTCATCAATATAGTCCCAAACTAAATCAAGACCATATCCTATTCTTCGCCAAAACAACCACAAGCTTATAAACAGAATGAACTCTAGACACAAAAAATCACTAAGAGACACCTCCATAATCCACTTGAGTTAGACAGGAATTCATGCTTTATTATGACACAAAATACTATACACAACACGCATGCTTATTTGACCGTGCAATGGATGAGACCCCAAAAGGCTTATACAATAATACCCATGTAGCGAGCGTTAGGTTAGTGGATCCCAGACCGGAAAAGTCTTAGGTCACTAGGCACAAAGTCCCCTAGAACTTAATTGCTCGAGTATTAAAGAGCTCACCCTGATCAATTCTGCATAAACACAACTAACACAACTCTTTTTTTTTTTTTTTTTTTTTTTTTACTAATACTAAAGCACCTAACAATTTCGGAATGAGTGCGCTTTGCTTTTTCTCATCCCTCCCTAGACTACTCATTTTTTTATGAGCGGCTACTAGCCATTTGACGCCTAACCTTTATTAACAACTGGCATGAAATCCCTGGTTTCCCCCAAACTTATACTTTAGTGCTCCTTCGTTTTCAAGGGAATAAACGAACATTCTAAATGTAAGAAAGTGATTAAATTCTAACATCCAAACAAGTATGGTCTGATCAAATCCAAAAGCAACCAATGAGACTTATGTAATTGATTTGTTTCTGGCATGCAAGTCAATTTCATAGGAACTTAAATCAACCCTCTATTCATCATTACCACACCCCAATCAACATCGACTCACCAACGGAAATAGCCAAGTCCTACGGGATCATGAAATATGCTATGCAAATGCAACTAAATGGACTCACATGATATATATAAACAATTATGCAAACACGTATGTCCTACATGAACAGTTATGCAAAAATATGAATGAACTAACTACATATGCAATATGAATGCTACATGACACACACACTAATACTACTATTCCTTAATTATCACCCCCAAACTTAAAGTATTCAATGTCCGCATTGAAGGTAATAGCAAGGAAAGTGCAGAGTATATCTATTCGGCGGCAGAATCACCCTCCTCGGGTGGTGAATCAGGTGGTGGATACTGTATCAGCTCCAAAAACAGGCCAAGCAACATCAAATCCAAAAGCAACCAATGAGACTTATGTAATTGATTTGTTTCTGGCTGATATGGGCTAAAAATAACCCTAGAAATATAATTAATGACTTATTAATTAGACCTATATTGGTCCAAGAATATGGCCCAATAAACAAGGCCCGGTATCCTAATTATTTATTAATTTCGTAATTAATAAATAGGGAAAATATACAGCTCATAAAAAGAGTTCAAAGTGTGATAAATTCTTCAAAGATCAGCCTCCAAGACGTACAAACCTAATAGGAGTCAGCCTCCTACAAAATAGGATTCACAGTCCTGATCTAAGAAGGCGACTTGTCCCCCAAGTCACCTAATTCTACTCTAAATGCAAGGCTCCTAACGCCTATAGAAGGACCCTGATCCTTCAATCAGAACTACGTTTTTGGCTTGATTCTTAATTACGAATTGAGATACGTAGGCATCTTGTGAGGACCGATTTAGTCACGAAACACGAGAACAGCCATTAAAACTCGAAGCTCTCTAACCCTAGCATTAATTTCGCAAGCTCGGTTTTTATTCCACAACAATTGGCGACGTCTGTGGGAAGACAACATCAACCATGGCAAACACACGAAGAACGGCTCGAGATACTCAAACTTCTGAGGATCGCCCTGTCACCTCAGAGGCTGATACTCACGGAAATCATCCACCGCCGACTATTGGCGCTGAATGGGCGAATATCCCCACCAACACTCAAGGACCGGAAATCCCGATTTCGGTTGAAGGGACGAATCCCCTGCAGATGGTCATTCATGGATCTAATCCACAAGAGACCGTTCACCAGCAACCAATCACGACCTCCTCGCTGCTCATGAATGCTCCAAGTGGTCTTCAACTCCATACCACTGATCTCCTCCAATACGCTACTCAAACTTTGGGGATGCCAAGCTACGGCATGCCCCCTAGACCGATGACGGGCGGTAGTGGTCTCAACCCCACTTACCATGAAGCTTATGTTCCCCCTTACATACAAGGTCTGGGACCCCAAAACCAACAAACTCAAACTCGGCGGACGCCCTTAATTCAAGACTACTCAGGTCCTTACACTGAGGATGAGAATGACTCAACTGGAGAAGAGAGGGATCTTGCCCCGAGGAGAAGACGTTCTTCCCAAAATCGGGAGCAAACTACTAAGGAGAAAATTGCGGCTCATGAGGCGGAGACTGCGAGACTCAAGAAACTCCTTGCAGAGGAGGAGGCCGCCAAATCTCAAGGCCGAGCAACTGGAAGAGTCCCGATAATCAACCTGGACCCAACACCAAGAAGGACTAAGAGGGTTGAAGCCCCAAGGGGTGATCCTAGTGTTTTGTTGCCCCTAGGAGATCCTGATGATCCTACACCACCGTTTACTCAAGACATCATGAAAACCACCATATCTAGAAAATTCAAGATGCCAACAATCAAGGCTTATGATGGAACGGGGGATCCCGCAAATCATGTAAGGACCTTCTCCAATGCACTACTGTTGCAGCCAACCAACGATGCGGTCAAGTGTAGAGCGTTTCCATAAACCTTGGCAGGCATGGTCCAACGCTGGTATAGCCGTCTTCCTCCCAACTCAATTGGGTCTTTCAAGGAACTAAGTAAGGCTTTTATCAATCAGTTCATTAGTGGAAGGGTGCATGAGAAAAGCTCTGCATCACTCATGGCAATCCAGCAAGGAAAGAATGAAGCCCTAAGGGACTACATCAATCGATTCACTCGGGAGGCTTTGAAAGTCTCGGACTTAGAGGACAGAGTGGCTATGATAGCCCTGCAACAAGGAACTACTGATGACCACTTCAAAAGGTCATTAGCTAAACATCCACCCGAGAGCATGCTGAAGCTCCAAGATAGAGCCGGAAAATACATCAAGGCTGAAGAAAGCATGAGAAAGTATGAACCCACTGTTGAGGGAAGTGAAAACGGAAAAAAGAGAAAGGAGACTCAAGAGTATGACGCTAGGGACAAATATCCCAGGACAGCGAAAAATTCTGACTCTCCACCTAAAAGGAACAACTTTGGACCAAGGTTCAATGAGTATGCAAGGTTGAACACCTCAAGAAGTCAAATTCGGATGGATATCGAGAAGGAAAAAGACCTTCGATGGCCAAAGCCGCTAAGATCCGACTTGGAGAAACGGAACAAGAATCAATTCTACCGTTTCCATAAAGAAATTGGTCATGACACCGACGATTGTAGACAACTAAAAGATGAGATCGAGTTCTTCATCCGAAGAGGAAAACTCGATAAGCTCACTAAGGATGGGAATCGAGGAAATCAACAAGGAAACTATGAAAGGAAAGACTATGATAGGAGGGACAACGACCAAGATCATAATCCTAAGCCCCGAGGGCCTGTCATCAACATGATATTTGGACGACCAACTACTGCTGGGTCCTCCCGAAACTCAAGGAAAGCTTATGCCCGAGAGGTAATGACTGTTGTAGGAGAAGAACCGAAACGTGCCAAGACAGAAGTGGCTATTAGCTTTGATGATTCTGATTTTGAAGGGGTGAAGTTCCCCCATGACGACCCATTGGTCATTATACCTGTAATAGGCAACTCTAAAACCAAGAGGGTTCTGGTAGATAATGGAGCTTCCGTGGACATCTTGTTTCATGACGCCTTCATCAAGATGGGATATACCGATTCGTAACTGACTCCTTCAAACATGCCCATATACGGGTTCAATGGGGTTGAATCTAAAGTAGAGGGAACTATTCAGCTCCCTATGACAATAGGGCAAGGTTCACAAACAACAACTCAAATACTGAACTTCGTGGTGATAAAGGCAACCTCGACTTATAATGCAATCCTTGGGAGGGCAGGCCTTCATGCATTCAAGGCTGTTGCCTCAACTTACCATTTGCAAATCAAGTTCCCAACAAGGAACGGGATTGGTGAAGAAAAAGGAGATCAAAAGATGGCTAGGAGTTGCTATGTAGCCGCGTTAAGGCCTGATGGAGTCGGGGGGGGCAGGTTCTCCCAATCGAGGTTATGGATTCAGGAGACGATGAAAAAAAGGGAAAGCCATCTGAGGCTCTGATTCCTATTCCCCTAATCCCGGAAGAACCAGACAAAGTCACTTATATTGGAGCATTATTGCATGAACCCTTGAAGGGACTGAGGTGCCAAGAACTTGGCATGCCTCAAATTTGAAAGTTTATTATGTTTAAGTGTTTCCTTAAGGGATCCACTAATAGTACAAGTAGCAATAAGGTCGACGAAACCATTCTGAGTTCTTCAGCTCTTAGTAGGAAGTAGAGTACTATGTAAGGGTCGAACCCTCTTTTTAAAAATATTTCAAGTTCTTTTTCACTATTTTATTACTTATCTTTGTTTGAGTATTTCCTTATTGTTTTACTAAAGAACAAGTTGTACCAATAGCACTTGATCAAAGTGTTAGCCCATTCAAGAAGCCAAGTACTAGGAATTGCCTTTCAAAAGATAAGCTAATAAATATAAGTGAATGCAAGAATGAAGAAACATAATATGCATAAATAAGTTGCATAAACCCTGAAGAAGAAGTATCGAAAAAATAAGACTACAAGATATAAGTCCTAAAGTCCATGAAAGGACCCTGATAGAAGAACCCGAAGGATCAAAGAGTTATGTTACAGCCATCAAATAAGTCCTAAAGTCCATGAAAGGACCCTGAATAAAAGCAAGATATAGAAAGCCAAGCTGGCCATCTCTTCGGCTTTGAAAGAGGTCGAAGTTGTTCGGCCTGAAAGCCAAGTTGGCCATGTCTTCGGCCTCAATCTCTTTGGCCTCAAAAGTGGTCGAAGGTGTTCGAACAGGAGCCAAAATGGCACAAATATTTGACCACGGTCCTGGTCGAAATGCGAGAGAAACTCTTTGAATCCCGAATGAAGTCAAAATAACTTCTACGAAAATCTAAAAAAGATTTTCCCAGAAGTCGGGGGGGGGGGGCAGGAAGCGGTATTGAAAAGAAAAGAAGAAGACAAGCAAGATGAAGACATGGGGTCCAAAGAATGTCGGGTGCTCTATTTTGATGGGGCATCAAAAACAAAATCAAGTGGAGCGGGTTTTGTGCTGCAAAGTACTGGACTTCCCGACGACAAACAATGAGGCTGAGTACGAAGCCCAGATAGCTGGCTTAGGGCTGGCTGGAGCCTTGAGAGTTAAGACTCTCAAAGTGAATGGAGGATTTGAGGCTAGAGATGAAGTCATGGCTAAGTATCTGAAACTTGTCAAAGCCATTATGACTCAATTTGATGAGTGTTATGTGGAACACATTCCTAGAGAAGAAAACATGAAGGTTGATGCCTTGTCCAAGTTTGCTTCTTCTGAAATTGAGAACTATGCAGAAAGTGTATACATCCAAGTCTTCAAAACACCAAGCATCAATGGAAAGTTAATAGCACCCGTTGACTGCATCCTCCTCCATGTTAACTGTCCCAGCCATCTCCAAGATCAAAAGTTGAAATTGGGGCTCCCAAAAAGATGGGGAAATTTTAAATGGATCCTTAGCCTTGGAGGCCAAAAAGAAGGGGAAAATCAAAATTTTGAAGTCTAAGAAAAGGCTTCAATCTCCATAAATGAAAGAATGAAATAAAAATTCGAATAGAATTTTTTGACGGATGAGAAAATTGCGAAAATAGAAAAAAGAATTTTCGAGTAGTAATTTTCGGATAAAAGGCAAATACCGTTCGACTGGAAAAATGAGAATTCGAATGGAATTATTCGAATGAAGTGCAAAATAGCTCCGACTAGAATGGCAAGCAAGCTCCTCAAAAAGTTCGAATAGAATTTTTGACAAAAAAAAAATTGTAAAAAATCGAATGAAATTATTCGAATGAGAGGCAAAAATACTACGACTGAAGAGAAGTCAGCCATCTCCCGAATTTTCGAACGAAAATTAAAATAAAGAAAAAGATTTTCGAATACATAATTTTCAAGTGAAAATTTTCAGGAGAGAGGAAAAAATGCTTCGGATGAAAAGTGCATTTTAGCACCCAGAACTTTCGCATTTTTTCAAAGTAACCCCCGGTGCATTTTTATATTAAAAAATAATAAAAAATGCAATATTCGGGTGAAAATTTTCTGGTGGGAGGATAAAACACTTCGGGTGAAAAGTGTTTTTAGCACCCCGAAGTTGCCCGCTTTTACAAAGCAGCCCCTGGTGCAAGAAAAAAAAAATTCGACTGAAAATTTTCGAGAGAAATGGAATACGGCATGCTGCGAAAATTACCGGTTGGTAAATGAAGTTTCGAACCTCTTACAAAATGGCCCCTGGTGGCTAGAAAATTAAAAAAAAAATGAAAACAAAAGGTTAAAAAGGGGTGGGGACAAAAACAGGACATGTTATATGGCAAAGGAGACCAAAAGAATATGCTAGCTATTAAACAACAACAAAAAAAAGGAAAAAGAATTCCCGAGAAGACTTTTTCGACTGAAGCCCCAAACTACTTCGACTGGGCAGGCTGGTAGGTCCCATCAGTTTAAATGCTTTTGAAAAATAAATTTTAGAAATTGCTAATAAATAGCAAAATGCTATTTAAAATTCTCAGAAAATTTCAAAAAATTCAGAAAATTCCCGAAAATCCTTAAAAATATAGAAAATAATTTTAAAATTATTTTCTTAATTTTGGAAAATATTATATGCTCGTTAGCAATTTTGAAATATTTCACAAATATTTCTGAAAATACCTGTGGGTACAAGAAAAATTCCTAAAATATTAGGAAAATTACGGAAAAATACAAGAGATATTATTTAAATATTTCATTGGTAAGAACGACAATAATTTATATAGAAAATACGTAAAAAGCCCCGTAATTGCCTAAGAAAGGCGCAAATAAAGGATCGTTTTCCCAAAAATTTAGACATTCTTTTTAAGAACGATCATGAAATTTAGACAATATAAACCGTGAAAGGTTCATATAAATGTCAAATTAGCCTCGAATAAGGCAACAATCGTCGTAAATGTGTAGGTCGCTCCACACTTTGCAATAAGGCGATACTTGTGAAACACTAGTGTAAATAAAGTCCTAGGTAAAGGATAAAAAAGACCCCGAATCTCGAAAAAGGTCAATATAATTTCTACGAAAGCTTGAAAAGTTTTCCTAGAAATTGGGGGGCAAATGATATGGGCTAAAAATAACCCTAGAAATATAATTAATGACGTATTAATTAGACCTAGATTGGTCCAAGAATATGGCCCAATAAACAAGGCCCGGTACCCTAATTATTTATTAATTTCGTAATTAATAAATAGGGAAAATATACAGCTCATAAAAAGAGTTCAAAGTGTGATAAATTCTTCAAAGATCAGCCTCCAAGACGTACAAACCAAATAGGAGTCAGCCTCCTACAAAATAGGATTCACAGTCCTGATCTAAGAAGGCGACTTGGCCCCCAAGTCACCTAATTCTACTCTAAATGCAAGGCTCCTGACGCCTATATAAGGACCCTGATCCTTCAATCAGAACTACGTTTTTGGCTTGATTCTCAATTACGAATTGAGATACGTAGGCATCTTGTGAGGACTGATTTAGTCACGAAACACGAGAACAGCCATTAAAGCTCGAAGCTCTCTAACCCTAGCATTAATTTCGCAAGCTCGGTTTTTATTCCACAACACTGGCATTCAAGTCAATTTCATAGGAACTTAAATCAACCCTCTATTCATCATTACCACACCCCAATCAACATCGACTCACCAACGGAAATAGCCAAGTCCTACAGGATCATGAAATATGCTATGCAAATGCAACTAAATGGACTCACATGATATATATAAACAATTATACAAACACGTATGTCCTACATGAACAGTTATGCAAAAATATGAATGAACTAACAACATATGCAATATGAATCCTACATGACACACACACTAATACTACTATTCCTTAATTATCACCCCCAAACTTAAAGTATTCAATGTCCGCATTGAAGGTAATAACAAGGAAAGTGCAGAGTATACCTATTCGGCGGCAGAATCACCCTCCTCAGGTGGTGAATCAGGTGGTGGATACTGTATCAGCTCCAAAAACAGGCCAAGCAACATCAACTCCAGTGGCTCGGAAAGCAGTACCCAAAGCCTGAGGCAATTACTCTGCAAAGATGGGGTAAAAAGAACACAAAACCACTTTTATTTCTAAATTTTTTTCCTTTTCTTTTTTTTTTGTTTTTAATAATACTACAGAAATGCGTGGGTTGCCTCCCACGAAGCGCTTGTTTTACGTCAATAGCTTGACGTGAATCCGTTTTCATCCAGTCGCAAGAACGGTGAACGTCGACTCACTGTTCACCGTATTACCAACGTCATGCTTCAGCCACTGACCATTAACCTTGAACGCTTCGTCCGGAAACATATGGAAAATCTCTACTTCATCATGCGGAAATGCTAATTTAACCTTGAGATTGTGATCAAACCCTTTAAAAATGGAATTGGGTCAAGATATTAATGTGGATACTAGTATGGACAGTTAGGAAAGGAACCGAGAAGGTTTCGTGTTCAAATGATGATTTTTCGATTTTATAAAAATGCGGGAACAAAAGTTGCGCGAGTGAAATACCCTTAAGGGGATGGTTAAAAACAATGAGTTAGCAATGGTAAAGTACTTGGGTTTTGAGAATAGATTTCCACCCAAACTTTTGACTTAAGAGTTTACGTAATGTCATGAGGTTATAAGTGACCAAGAGCGAGACATTTGATGTTCGTTAATAGAACGTTAGTGCTTAAGTTAAATGCACTTTAAATGATTAAGCCAGGGGACTGATCGAGTATTTTCTTGTTTATAGATTTTCCGGCAAGTTCTTGAACCCATAACAACCAAGGACCCGAGGCAAGTTTTCTCATTCCATGGTATGTTTTCCATTACTAATACTAATGATGCATATGATATGATATTATGCATGTTTTCAAACCTTACATCGTTTATAGATATGATGGTACTAAAACTATTGAGATTATAATATATGCATATGATAGATGCATGCTTTCAAACCTTACATCGTATATAGATGTGATGGTATTAAAATTGTTGAGATGAAATATATGCATATGATAGATGCATATAATAATAATTCAACATTTATTATTTGAATAATTATTTAATAAAGTGAATATTATTTTGAATATTCACTTAAGTGGATTTATATTGAATAATAATTCAATATTTATTATTTGAATATTTATTAAATATTCCAAAAATGATTTAAAAATCATAGAACCTTATTTAAATATTACGTAAGGTTCCAATAGTTATTTAAAATATTTTCTGATCTTAAAAAGATTTAGTTGATTGTAATAGGGGTTCCCAACTACTTTAATTATTTATCTTGAATGATGATTTGGATTTGAACTTATCAAAAATTGGGAATCCATCTCAGGAAGTGAACATATGATTTAACTTACCTCTTTCATTAAAAGTGATATATTTTGGGTTTGTGAATTATCAGAACTAAAGATATTTTACTAAACCACTTTCACCACAAACCACAACAAGTTGACATGTGGAAAGGGGGTGACTAAACTAAACCATAACCACACAAATTGGATGCATCCATTTAGCATCATTTTGACAAAAGAAAAGAAAAGAAAAGCAAGTATTCTCCCCATTTCTCAGAATTCTGCCCAGCATGAGCAAGGAGAAAAGACAAATTCATAACTCAAAATATACTCATCCTAAAATCTCCAAATTTGGACCATAGCTCCCTCAATGTATACCCAAGATACGTTCAAAATGTCAGGGCCATCCAAGATGTATAGCATGGTCAAATATTGGATCAAAGTTGAGGCATGAATAGTGAATTCGAAAATGCTAACTTGTGTTCTTGAAGATTAAAGCTTATTGAGGTTGTATAAGGATCAAGCAAGGGTATACAAGCTATTGTTAGTCTTTACCAAGCACCAAGGAAGGTATAAACCCTCTCACACGTTTTATTATGCTTTGATTATAGTGATTAAATGATGATGTTTAGAGATGGTGTGATATTAAGGATGAATTCTTGTTAATAATGAATGTTTAGTGGTTATTTTGATGGTGGAACTTGTAGACATTGGCATGAACTTGTTTAGGCAGAATATAAGTTGTTGATATGGAGAATTAGAAGTATGGTTGATTGGTTGTTGTTTGGTGGATTGATTGGAGTGTTTTAAACACGGGAATCTTGATTAAGCGTCGTTACCATGTCGGATTTTCATTAGAAAGTTTAGATAGAGACCACGGTTACCTTCTAGGCATAACCAAAATACTTTCTGACCACGTTCATGTAGGTTCTGTTTTGTAGTTTATTTTGGCGAAAGAATCGTATCGTTTCGATTTACGGTTTAGGAGAAACATCTGTTTTAGTGAAAGCGGTTTCAGATAACTAAGTAGTTCACTATATGAACTTTGAGATTGTGATCAAACCCTTTAAGAATGGAATTGGGTCATGATATTAATGTGGATACTAGTATGGACAGTTAGGAAAGAAACCGAGAAGGTTTCGTGTTGAAATGATGATTTTTCGATTTTATAAAAATGCGGGAACAAAAGTTGCGCGAGTGAAATACCCTTAAGGGGATGGTTAAAAACAATGAGTTAGCAATGGTAAAGTACTTGGGTTTTGAGAATAGATTTCCACCCAAACTTTTGACTTAAGAGTTTACGTAATGTCATGAGGTTATAAGTGACCAAGAGCGAGACATTTGATGTTCGTTAATAGAACGTTAGTGCTTAAGTTAAATGCACTTTAAATGATTAAGTCAGGGGACTGATCGAGTATTTCCTTGTTTATAGATTTTCCGGCAAGTTCTTGAACCCATAACAACCAAGGACCCGAGGCAAGTTTTCTCATTCCATGCTATGTTTTCCATTACTTATACTAATGATGCATATGATATGATATTATGCATGTTTTCAAACCTTACATCGTTTATAGATATGATGGTACTAAAACTATTGAGATTATAATATATGCATATGATAGATGCATGCTTTCAAACCTTACATCGTATATAGATGTGATGGTATTAAAATTGTTGAGATGAAATATATGCATATGATAGATGCATGCTTTCAAACCTTACATCGTATATAGATGTGATGGTATTAAAATTGTTGAGATGAAATATATGCATATGATAGATGCAAGTTTTCAAACCCTACATCATATAAGTGATGCTGTTGTTATATATGTTGTGATTGTGATATATATTCTGCTTTAATTCTGTGAAATGATTTATAAACTGTTTACGCTTTTGATAAAAGCTTTATAAGATATAGGGTTTATTTGCTATGTAAATATTAGATATAAACCGAGGTGTTATAGAGACTCTAAGGGTAGAGCGTTTATAAGTGGAATTTTATTGAATAATAATTCAACATTTATTATTTGAATAATTATTTAATTAAGTGAATATTATTTTGAATATTCACTTAAGTGGATTTATATTGAATAATAATTCAATATTTATTATTTGAATATTTATTAAATATTCCAAAAATGATTTAAAAATCATAGAACCTTATGAAAATATTACGTAAGGTTCCAATAGTTATTTAAAATATTTTCTGATCTTAAAAAGATTTAGTCGATTGTAATAGGGGTTCCCAACTACTTTAATTATTTATCTCGAATGATGATTTTGATTTGAACTTATCAAAAATTGGGAATCCATCTCAGGAAGTGAACATATGATTTAACTTGCCTCTTTCATTAAAAGTGATATATTTTGGGTTTGTGAATTATCAGAACTAAAGATATTTTACTAAACCACTTTCACCACAAACCACAACAAGTTGACATGTGGAAAGGGGGTGACTAAACTAAACCATAACCACACAAATTGGATGCATCCATTTAGCATCATTTTGACAAAAGAAAAGAAAAGAAAAGCAAGTATTCTCCCCATTTCTCAGAATTCTGCCCAGCATGAGCAAGGAGAAAAGACAAATTCATAACTCAAACTCTACTCATCCTAAAATCTCCAAATTTGGACCATAGCTCCCTCAATGTATACCCAAGATACGTTCAAAATGTCAGGGCCATCCAAGATGTATAGCATGGTCAAATATTGGATCAAAGTTGAGGCATGAATAGTGAATTCGAAAATGCTAACTTGTGTTCTTGAAGATTAAAGCTTATTGAGGTTGTATAAGGATCAAGCAAGGGTATACAAGCTATTGTTAGTCTTTACCAAGCACCAAGGAAGGTATAAACCCTCTCACACGTTTTATTATGCTTTGATTATAGTGATTAAATGATGATGTTTAGAGATGGTATGATATTAAGGATGAATTCTTGTTAATAATGAATGTTTAGTGGTTATTTTGATGGTGAAACTTGTAGACATTGGCATGAACTTGTTTAGGCAGAATATAAGTTGTTGATATGGAGAATTAGAAGTATGGTTGATTGGTTGTTGATTGGTGGATTGATTGGAGTGTTTTAAACACGGGAATCTTGATTAAGCGTCGTTGTCATGTCGGATTTTTATTAGAAAGTTTAGATAGAGACCACGGTTACCTTCTAGGCATAACAAAAATCCTTTCTGACCACGTTCAAGTAGGTTCTGTTTTGTAGTTTATTTTGGCGAAAGAATCGTATCGTTTCGATTTACGGTTTAGGAGAAACATCCGTTTTAGTGAAAGCGGTTTCAGATAACTAAGTAGTTCACTATATGAACTTTGAGATTGTGATCAAACCCTTTAAGAATGGAATTGGGTCAAGATATTAATGTGGATACTAGTATGGACAGTTAGGAAAGGAACTGAGAAGGTTTCGTGTTAAAATGATGATTTTTTGATTTTATAAAAATGCGGGAACAAAAGTTGCGCGAGTGAAATACCCTTAAGGGGATGGTTAAAAACAATGAGTTAGCAATGGTAAAGTACTTGGGTTTTGAGAATAGATTTCCACCCAAACTTTTGACTTAAGAGTTTACGTAGTGTCATGAGGTTATAAGTGACCAAGAGCGAGACATTTGATGTTCGTTAATAGAACGTTAGTGCTTAAGTTAAATGCACTTTAAATGATTAAGCCAGGGGACTGATCGAGTATTTCCTTGTTTATAGATTTTCCGGCAAGTTCTTGAACCCATAACAACCAAGGACCCGAGGCAAGTTTTCTCATTCCATGCTATGTTTTCCATTACTTATACTAATGATGCATATGATATGATATTATGCATGTTTTCAAACCTTACATCGTATATAGATGTGATGGTACTAAAACTATTGAGATTATAATATATGCATATGATAGATGCATGCTTTCAAACCTTACATCGTATATAGATGTGATGGTATTAAAATTGTTGAGATGAAATATATGCATATGATAGATGCATGCTTTCAAACCTTACATCGTATATAGATGTGATGGTATTAAAATTGTTGAGATGAAATATATGCATATGATAGATGCAAGTTGTCAAACCCTACATCATATAAGTGATGCTGTTGTTATATATGTTGTGATTGTGATATATATTCTGCTTTAATGCTGTGAAATGATATATAAACTGTTTACGCTTTTGATAAAAGCTTTATAAGATATAGGTTTATATTCTATGTAAATATTAGATATAAACCGACATGTTATAGAGGCTCTAAGGGTAGAGCGCTCGTACGAGGATTTTAAAACTTAGACCGGGAGTCAAATTAGTATTTTGTCTGGATTATACTGTGAGAAGCTCAAGGGTTCCAGGGACAGTTATATTTTAAAAATGATGATTAAATATTCCAATATATATATTATTGGATATTTAATGTGAGATATTTAAATAATATTATTAATAATATTATTTTGAATACTTATTTAATTAAGTGAATATTAATTTGAATATTCACTTAAGTGGAATTTTATTGAATAATAATTCAACATTTATTATTTGAATAATTATTTAATTAAGTGAATATTATTTTGAATATTCACTTAAGTGGATTTATATTGAATAATAATTCAATATTTATTATTTGAATATTTATTAAATATTCCAAAAATGATTTAAAAATCATAGAACCTTATTTAAATATTACGTAAGGTTCCAATAGTTATTTAAAATATTTTCTGATCTTAAAAAGATTTAGTCGATTGTAATAGGGGTTCCCAACTACTTTAATTATTTATCTCGAATGATGATTTTGATTTGAACTTATCAAAAATTGGGAATCCATCTCAGGAAGTGAACATATGATTTAACTTGCCTCTTTCATTAAAAGTGATATATTTTGGGTTTCTGAATTATCAGAACTAAAGATATTTTACTAAACCACTTTCACCACAAACCACAACAAGTTGACATGTTGCAAGGGGGTGACTAAACTAAACCATAACCACACAAATTGGATGCATCCATTTAGCATCATTTTGACAAAAGAAAAGAAAAGAAAAGCAAGTATTCTCCCTATTTCTCATAATTCTGCCCAGCATGAGCAAGGAGAAAAGAAAAATTCATAACTCAACATCTACTCATCCTAAAATCTCTATATTTGGACCATATCTCCCTCAATGCATACCCAAGATATGTTCAAAATTTTAGGGCCATCCAAGATGTATAGCATGGTCAAATATTGGATCAAAGTTGAGGCATGAATAGTGAATTCGAAAATGCTAACTTGTGTTCTTGAAGATTAAAGCTTATTGAGGTTGTATAAGGATCAAGCAAGGGTATACAAGCTATTGGTAGTCTTTACCAAGAACCAAGGAAGGTATCACTACAAGAAACAGGGGTCATAAGCGACCACTAAAAATGGTCGTAATTGACTTGTGACGGTCGTAAATGTTATCAAAACCGACTGAAGACCGACCAACTCATTTGGTCGTAAAAAGTCTGGTCGCTTTTGACGCAACAGTCGCAAATAATAATCATTTACGACCATTATTGATGGTCGGTTTCAAAATTCCAGTTTCGTGAGTGTTGGTCCCACATGCCACTGTGGCAAGCCAAGTCAGCAGCATTTACGACCAATAATGAGTCCAATACAAGAATATTAGCACTAGTACCTTACAGATATCTAGAAAATAAGTGAATCAACATTAAGTTTTTAGATTTATGACTCAACAAAAAATGATCAGCAATAGTGTCAAGTTCTACTCAAATTGATAAAATCCTACTTACAAAAGAGGGAGATTATCCTAACTGAAGTAAAACCTGTGGTAATGTTGCTGAGGTCCCCAAAAAATGAATTTGATTGCAATCCACTGTCAAAATCAGAAGCAGCGGCTCGCTGCCTAGTGGCTTGAAGTATGAAAATGCCACAACGTACTGGATTCTTTAAGAAATTATGCAATTTTGTATCCAAAAAGGGGTCACTTTCCCTCGATAAATTCATTTTCAAAGTTGAGTAGTCTGAAGCACTAAATCCATTAATAGCGTATATCAGTTTTGTGGCACTTATACTGCTGGAATCTGTGTCATCGGAGTCCTGAGAAGAATTTAAAAGTTTAGACAACGCACATGCCTAAATAGAAAATATTTCATGATAGATGGACATAATTACAAATTATTATTCTGAACACAAATAATAGAGAGGAAGAATCATACAACTTATACAGGAAAAACACATTTTTCCATACACTTTTTAGCCACAGATAGCAAGATAAAACATATTGCTTAATCAACAAAATCTTAATTGTACATGTTTTTCTTTCTAAATCATACTTCTTTTTCTATAGATTCAAAGCACACTTCCTATATTTTCCCGAGTGCAGGAGTTGTTTAAACAATTATTTACATTCACAGACGATACAAACCGACTAATAGTACAAACTGCAAGTGGACAAATTTTTTGTCATGTCAATAGTTCATCTAAGTGTATACTAATAATTAAGACTACTCTAATGAACTTAGATAAGCCTTGTTGCAGAACCAGTTGGTGGCGGTTATATGAAGAATGCACAATTAAGATATATACAACGTAATAATAAACATGCACTCACAATTTATATATACAAGAGCGGGGCTTCCACAAAATGAAATGAGGTAGATTAAAGAATAAGTAGCCATCATGCCTGATAACATGTTCTGGTAAACTGCTGTAGCCTTTAAAAAACATGTATCACAAGTAACAGTACCTAAGAAGCCATATGCACGATAACAAGATTGTTTCTTTGTTAACTTACAATGGAAAGAGAGATTCAACTCCAATTCCTGTTATCAGCCTTCTTAGTCTGATTGTAGTATTGAGACCCGCATTGCGCCGAGCGATAACAATGACTTTCAAGGTTGATACACGCCTCTTGTTCTCAGGTGTTTCCTTCGATAAGATGAACCATAACAGAATGTAGATGTTAGCCAAGGATCACGTAATCTAGTAGATATTTATGCATACATAAATGACCAACACATGTCCCACACTAAGAACATTTTTTTACCACTTTAAGCTGGATAATATAACCAGGCTTTATTTCAGGTATCTCTCTTCTTGCTTTAACTTCCTCCACTGCTTCCTTGTCAAGAATCTGCGATGTACATTATAACGAACATTCTGTTAGCAAGACATTCACAATTGCCTTCAGTCTCAGTCAGTCCACTAAGTAATCCCTCATTGCATAACCACCTTCTACAATGCTAACTGCTAAATCATTCAACTCTTTATTCCACTTACCACGTAGCACTACTTAAAATTTCAAAATTTATCTTAATTTTATATAAGAACTCTGAATCCTTTGGTCCTTTTCTAAATTTACCACATTAATTAATTAGACCTAAAAACAGCTCCAAAAAACAAATAAATAGCTTATAACAATACACATTCCAAAATATCGCACTTCGTACAAAAAGTTTCTACCAGACATACAATTGTCAAATTTATCTACACATTTTCCATTCTAAAAATTACAGAGCAATTTTAACACATATAGACTACGACATCAGTAAAAGCTAATTTTTCTACATATGGTATACAAAATTTACATAAAGATTTTATGTAATTTTACTATCTAGTCGGTAGTCTCTCCACCGGCTTTCTGATTCAGGCCTATGTTTCGCTGCTCATTTCCTTTCCCTTAGAAGCTGAATCGAACATAAATTACATATAACACAAAATCAAATAAAAAATCGAACATGCTAACTCACAAAATTAAACACAAATTAAAGATATAAAAGATTAAAGTACCTTAAACACGACGCCCCAAATTAAACCCGACCCGATAGAAGCCCTAATTTTGAAGCCCCAAATTAAACCCTACCCGATTGAAGCCCCAAATTAAACTCGATTGAAGCCCTAATTTTGGATGAGCCTTGAGACAGCAAAATACAAATCAAAATCAGCAAAAGTACAAATCAAATTGAAAAATCCATAAACTAAAGATTAAATCGAAGTAGTTATATGTAAGTTACGAGTGTGTGTTCATGAGAGTAGGAGAGAGAGAGGAGTCAGAGACGCCAGGAGAGAGTGGAGTGAGAGATGCAGAGAAAGAGAGGGTGTGTGTTCGTGAGAGTGGAAGAGAAAGAAAGAGTGAGACTGAAAAATGAAATTGGAGTGGCGTTATTTCTATTGTTGTCTGAAAATTTTGGGATTGGGCGGTCTTTTTGCCGCTCACCCACTTTTATCTAAATACTGTACAAAAATTATTTTGTATTTTATTAAATAATATTTTGTAGTTATAAAAATTTAACTATAAATCTCAAATAACATTTTAATTATTTTTAATTAGTTATCCATTTGCTTTCGTATTTTATTAAATTTCATAAATTTTGTTATAATGAGTATAACAAAATTAATACATTTTTGTTATAATGTCGTACAAACCGACCTTATCATTTTTTGATTATTTTTTTCCAATACTATAATGAGTATTTATAAACATCCGTACGGTTGGATCGTAAAAGAAATAATTTTAAAAAAATTATTCAGTGAATCCAGCACGCACTTCGTTACCCGAATCAGTATTAATACTACATTTTTACTATAAAGTCGGACATCTCGGCCTTTTTATTTTTTGATTATTTTTTACCAAGACTATAATGAGTATTTACTAATATCCGTCTGGTTGGATCGTCAAAGAAATCGTTTTAAAAATTTATTCAGTAAATCTGAAACGGACCCCGTTACCCGAATCAAGATTAATACTACATTTTTGTTATAATGTCGAACAAACCGACCTTATCATTTTTTGATTATTTTTTCCCACGACTATAATGATTATTTATTAACATCTGTACGGTTGGATCATCAAAGAAATCATTTAAAAAAATTATTCAGTGAATCCAGCACGCACTCCGTTACCCGAATCAATATTAATACTACATTTTTGCTATAAAGTCGGACATCCCGACCTTTTTATTTTTTGATTATTTTTTCCCAAGACTATAATGAGTATTTACTAACATCCGTACGGTTTGATCGTCAAAGAAATCATTTAAAAAATTTATTCAGTGAATCCGAAACGGACCCCGTTACCCGAATCAAGATTAATACTACATTTTTGTTATAATGTGGTACAAACCGACCTTATCATTTTTTGATTATTTTTTCCCAAGAATATAATGAGTATTTATAAACATCCGTACGGTTGGATCGTAAAAGAAATCATTTAAAAAAATTATTCAGTGAATCCAGCACGCACTCCGTTACCCGAATCAGTACCACCGGCCAAACCGTGTAAACTTTATTTCTGGAATTGCCAAAAGGATTAAAACCATCGGTAGAAAGTCCAAGTCGAACATTTCGAACCTCTTTAGCAAAAGATGGGTGTTGTCTATCGAAATTTTTCCAATCGTCCCCATCCGAAGGGTGACTAAGTTGCCCCTCTTTTACTTCTCTATCCTTATACCATGTCATATGTTTCGCGGTATGCTCCGACATAAATAACCTTTGTAGGCGAGAAATAAGAGGAAAGTGTCTTAAGATCTTCTTCGGAATATTTCTAGCACTTTTTTTCTTTGGCAAATCTTTGTAGCGGTCCTTTTGACAATGATCACATACAATTTTATCTTTGTCATCCCCGTAAAATAACATACAATCATTCTCACACGCATCAATCTTCTTGTATGATAAATTCAAATTTTTCATCATTTTTTCACTTCGTAGCAAGTACTTGGTAATGTATGTTTTGGTGGGAGCATATCACCAATAGTTTGAAGTAACAAATTGAAAGCTTTTTCACTACAACGAGAGACACTTTTAAAATGCATCAACTTCATAGAGAATGAAAGTTTTGTACTTTATGTTGCCGGGATAAATGGGGGATCCGGATTTATTAACCTCCTCGAAAAATTTAGAAGCACTCTTATTAGGGAGTTCTTCTTCTCTACCATCCACATTATCGGCAAAATTATTATTTTCAATCCCAACATCTCGTAACATTGCATCCATATCTACCGGTGGTTTTTCTTCATTAGATACATGCGGGCCTTTACGTGATCGTTGTGCTTGTTTTCTTTCTAATTTTTCACCATGGTAATTCCAAACCTTATAATCCAAACAAAATGGGTTGGTTGGTTTTGACATAACCAACTGAGGGTTGGTTGGTTTTGACATCATTTCTGACCAAATATTGGTTGGTTATATTCAGTTGGAAATGAAAGCATAACTGACCGAAAGTTAGTCGGTAGGTGGTCGGTTTAGAACTATTTCCAACCAAACTTGTTGGTTGGTTTTGTTCAGTCATAAATAGACTTCATTTCCAACCAATCCTTGACGGTCCCTTTTATAGTGGTCGCTTTTGTAGTTGACGTGGAATCCCACATGGCTTGCTACTTACAAAATGGGGCCTACTACTTACATAACCAACCGAGGGTTGGTTGGTTTTGACATCATTTCTGACCAAATATTGGTTGGTTATATTCAGTTGGAAATGAAAGCATAACTGGCCGAAAGTTAGTCGGTAGGTGGTCGGTTTAGACCTATTTCCAACCAAACTTGTTGGTTGGTTTTGTTCAGTCAGAAATAGACTTCATTTCCGACCAATCCTTGACGGTCCCTTTTATAGTGGTCGCTTATGACCCCTGTTTCTTGTAGTGTATAAACCCTCTCACATGTTTTATTATGCTTTGATTATAGTGATTAAATGATGATGTTTAGAGATGGTGTGATATTAAGGATGAATTCTTGTTAATAATCAATGTTTAGTGGTTATTTTGATGGTGGAACTTGTAGAAATTGGCATGAACTTGTTTAGGCAGAATATAAGTTGTTGATATGGAGAATTAGAAGTATGGTTGACTGGTTGTTGATTGGTGGATTGATTGGAGTGTTTTAAACACGGGAATCTTGATTAAGCGTCGTTACCATGTCGGATTTTCATTAGAAAGTTTAGATAGAGACCACGGTTACCTTATAGGCATAACAAAAATGCTTTCTGACCACAATCATGTTGGTTCTGTTTTGTATTTTATTTTGGTGAAAGAATCGTATCGTTTCGATTTACGGTTTAGGAGAAACATCCGTTTTAGTGAAAGCTGTTTCAGATAACTAAGTTTTTCACTATATGAACTTTGAAATTGTGATCAAACCCTTTAAAAATGGAATTGGGTCAAGATATTAATGTGGATACTAGTATGGACAGTTAGGAAAGGAACCGAGAAGGTTTCGTGTTCAAATGATGATTTTTCGATTTTATAAAAATGCGGGAACAAAAGTTGCGCGAGTGAAATACCCTTAAGGGGATGGTTAAAAACAATGAGTTAGCAATGGTAAAGTACTTGGGTTTTGAGAATAGATTTCCACCCAAACTTTTGACTTAAGAGTTTACGTAATGTCATGAGGTTATAAGTGACCAAGAGCGAGACATTTGATGTTCGTTAATAGAACGTTAGTGCTTAAGTTAAATGCACTTTAAATGATTAAGCCAGGGTACTGATCGAGTATTTCCTTGTTTATAGATTTTCCGGCAAGTTCTTGAACCCATAACAACCAAGGACCCGAGGCAAGTTTTCTCATTCCATGCTATGTTTTCCATTACTTATACTAATGATGCATATGATATGATATTATGCATATTTTCAAACCTTACATCGTATATAGATGTGATGGTACTAAAACTATTGAGATTATAATATATGCATATGATAGATGCATGCTTTCAAACCTTACATCGTATATAGATGTGATGATATTAAAATTGTTGAGATGAAATATATGCATATGATAGATGCATGCTTTCAAACCTTACATCGTATATAGATGTGATGGTATTAAAATTGTTGAGATGAAATATATGCATATGATAGATGCAAGTTTTCAAACCCTACATCATATAAGTGATGCTGTTGTTATATATGTTGTGATTGTGATATATATTCTTCTTTAATGCTGTGAAATAATTTATAAACTGTTTACGCTTTTGATAAAAGCTTTATAAGATATAGCGTTTATATGCTATGTAAATATTAGATATAAACCGAGGTGTTATAGAGGCTCTAAGGGTAGAGCGCTCGTACTAGGATTTTAAAACTTAGACCGGAGTCAAATTAGTATTTTGTCGGGATTATACTGTCAGAAGCTGGAGGGTTCCAGGGACAGTTATATTTTAAAATAATGATTAAATATTCCAATATATATATTATTGGATATTTAATGTGAGATATTTAAATAATATTATTAATAATATTATTTTGAATACTTATTTAATTAAGTGAATATTAATTTGAATATTCACTTAAGTGGAATTTTATTGAATAATAATTCAACATTTATTATTTGAATAATTATTTAATTAAGTGAATATTATTTTGAATATTCACTTAAGTGGATTTATATTGAATAATAATTCAATATTTATTATTTGAATATTTATTAAATATTCCAAAAATGATTTAAAAATCATAGAACCTTGTTTAAATATTACGTAAGGTTCCAATAGTTATTTAAAATATTTTCTGATCTTAAAAAGATTTAGTCGATTGTAATAGGGGTTCCCAACTACTTTAATTATTTATCTCGAATGATGATTTTGATTTGAACTTATCAAAAATTGGGAATCCATCTCAGGAAGTGAACATATGATTTAACTTGCCTCTTTCATTAAAAGTGATATATTTTGGGTTTCTGAATTATCAGAACTAAAGATATTTTACTAAACCACTTTCACCACAAACCACAACAAGTTGACATGTGGCAAGGGGGTGACTAAACTAAACCATAACCACACAAATTGGATGCATCCATTTAGCATCATTTTGACAAAAGAAAAGAAAAGAAAAGCAAGTATTCTCCCCATTTCTCAGAATTCTGCCCAGCATGAGCAAGGAGAAAAGAAAAATTCATAACTCAACATCTACTCATCCTAAAATCTCAAATTTGGACCATAGATCCCACAATGTATACCCAAGATACGTTCAAAATTTCAGGGCCATCCAAGATGTATAGCGTGGTCGAATATTGGATCAAAGTTGAGGCATGAATAGTGAATTCGAAAATACTAACTTGTGTTCTTGAAGATTAAAGCTTATTGAGGTTGTATAAGGATCAAGCAAGGGTATACAAGCTATTGTTAGTCTTTACCAAGCACCAAGGAAGGTATAAACCCTCTCACACGTTTTATTATGCTTTGATTATAGTGATTAAATGATGATGTTTAGAGATGGTGTGATATTAAGGATGAATTTTTGTTAATAATGAATGTTTAGTGGTTATTTTGATGGTGGAACTTGTAGACATTGGCATGAACTTGTTTAGGCAGAATATAAGTTGTTGATATGGAGAATTAGAAGTATGGTTGATTGGTTGTTGATTGGTGGATTGATTGGAGTGTTTTAAACACGGAAATCTTGATTAAGCGTCGTTACCATGTCGGATTTTCATTAGAAAGTTTAGATAGAGACCACGGTTACCTTCTAAGCATAACAAAAATTCTTTCTGACCACGATCATGTAGGCTCTGTTTTGTAGTTTATTTTGGCGAAAGAATCGTATCGTTTCGATTTACGATTTAGGAGAAACATCTGTTTTAGGCCCCATTTGTTTACAACTGAACACCCCTGAATGAACACTTACCTGACCGATTCTAACAATCAGGTCATTTGTTTATGGACTTTCTTATTTTGAATGATTCATATTCTACTGAACTATTCATATGAAATCTTGTAACTGAATCATTCAAATAATAGTGCATGCGCGTTGCTATCCTTTTTGTCTCTCCATTTTATTTCAATTTTTATATTACTTTACTATATACATGCATTTTGTCACTTTTCTTATCCCATTATTATTTACGTTATTATCTATAATCGATTAATTTTGCAACATAATACACTAATCTTATCTCAGATAATATTTCCTAGATTTCAAACATCCATTACACGTATATATTTATATTTTAATTATCTAAAAAGTATTTATATCTACATTAACATAAAATGTATATTTTAGAAATTAAATTTGCTTTAAATTTATTCATTGATATTGTGCACACATGATGGTAATAATATAATATTTAGAATTATAAACTTTGTAATTTTTGAAACGTTATTTTTTGCATCATTATCACCAAATTTTATCATTCAGAAACGATAAGAAGTTACATGTCAAACAATCTTATTAGTTCAGCATCCAGATTTGGAATGCAATCAGATTATTCAGAAATATTAATCATTCAGATACAAATGATTCAGATTTGCCAAATGACCCCTTAGTGAAAGTGGTTTCAGATAACTAAGTAGTTCACTATATGAACTTTGAGATTGTGATCAAACCCTTTAAAAATGGAATTGGGTCAAGATATTAATGTGGATACTAGTATGGACAGTTAGGAAAAGAACCGAGAAGGTTTCGTGTTAAAATGATGATTTTTCGATTTTATAAAAATGCGGGAACAAAAGTTGCGCGAGTGAAATACCCTTAAGGGGATGGTTAAAAACAATCAGTTAGCAATGGTAAAGTACTTGGGTTTTGAGAATAGATTTCGACCCAAACTTTTGACTTAAGAGTTTACGTAATGTCATGAGGTTATAAGTGACCAAGGGCGAGACATTTGATGTTCGTTAATAGAACGTTAGTGCTTAAGTTAAATGCACTTTAAATGATAAGCCAGGGGACTGATCGAGTATTTCCTTGTTTATAGATTTTCCGGCAAGTTATTGAACCCATAACAACCAAGGACCCGAGGCAAGTTTTCTCATTCCATGCTATGTTTTCCATTACTTATACTAATGATGCATATAATATGATATTATGCATGTTTTCAAACCTTACATCGTATATTGATGTGATGGTACTAAAACTATTGAGATTATAATATATGCATATGATAGATGCATGCTTTCAAACCTTACATCGTATATAGATGTGATGATATTAAAATTGTTGAGATGAAATATATGCAAATGATAGATGCATGCTTTCAAACCTTACATCGTATATAGATGTGATGGTATTAAAATTGTTGAGATGAAATATATGCATATGATAGATGCAAGTTTTCAAACCCTACATCATATAAGTGTTGCTGTTGTTATATATGTTGTGATTGTGATATATATTCTTCTTTAATGCTGTGAAATTATTTATAAACTGTTTACGCTTTTGATAAAAGCTTTATAAGATATAGGGTTTATATGATATGTAAATATTAGATATAAACCGAGGTGTTATAGAGGCTCTAAGGGTAGAGCGCTCGTACGAGGATTTTAAAACTTAGACCGGGAGTCAAATTAGTATTTTGTATGGATTATATTGTCAGAAGCTGGAGGGTTCCAGGGACAGTTATATTTTAAAATGATGATTAAATATTCCAATATATATATTATTGGATATTTAATGTGAGATATTTAAATAATATTATTAATAATATTATTTTGAATACTTATTTAATTAAGTGAATATTAATTTGAATATTCACTTAAGTGGAATTTTATTGAATAATAATTCAACATTTATTATTTGAATAATTATTTAATTAAGTGAATATTATTTTGAATATTCACTTAAGTGGATTTATATTGAATAATAATTCAATATTTATTATTTGAATATTTATTAAATATTCCAAAAATTATTTAAAAATCATAGAACCTTATTTAAATATTACGTAAGATTCCAATAATTATTTAAAATATTTGCTGATCTTAAAAAGATTTAGTCAATTGTAATAGGGGTTCCCAACTACTTTAATTATTTATCTTGAATGATGATTTTGATTTGAACTTATCAAAAATTGGGAATCCATCTCACGAAGTGAATATATGATTTAACTTGCCTCTTTCATTAAAAGTGATATATTTTGGGTTTCTGAATTATCAGAACTAAAGATATTTTACTAAACCACTTTCACCACAAACCACAACAAGTTGACATGTGGCAAGGGGGTGACTAAACTAAAACATAACCACACAAATTGGATGCATCCATTTAGCATCATTTTGACAAAAGAAAAGAAAAGAAAAGCAAGTATTCTTCCCATTTCTCAGAATTCTGCCCAACATGAGCAAGGAGAAAAGAAAAATTCATAACTCAACATCTACTCATCCTAAAATCTCAAATTTGGACCATAGCTCCCACAATATATACCCAAGATACGTTCAAAATTTCAGGGCCATCCAAGATGTATATCATGGTCGAATATTGGATCAAAATTGAGGAATGAATAGTGAATTCGAAAATACTAACTTGTGTTCTTGAAGATTAAAGCTTATTGAGGTTGTATAAGGATCAAGCAAGGGTATACAAGCTATTGTTAGTCTTTACCAAGCACCAAGGAAGGTATAAACCCTCTCACACATTTTATTATGCTTTGATTATAGTGATTAAATGATGATGTTTAGAGATGGTGTGATATTAAGGATGAATTTTTGTTAATAATGAATGTTTGGTGGTTATTTTGATGGTGGAACTTGTAGACATTGGCATGAACTTGTTTAGACAGAATATAAGTTGTTGATATGGAGAATTAGAAGTATGGTTGATTGGTTGTTGATTGGTGGATTGATTGGAGTGTTTTAAACACGGGAATCTTTATTAAGCGTCGTTACCATGTCGGATTTTCATTAGAAAGTTTAGATAGAGACCACGGTTACCTTCTAGGCATAACAAAAATGCTTTCTGGCCACGATCATGTAGGTTCTGTTTTGTAGTTTATTTTGGTGAAAGAATCGTATCGTTTCGATTTACGGTTTAGGAGAAACATCCATTTTAGTGAAAGTGGTTTCAGATAACTAAGTAGTTCACTATATGAACTTTGAGATTGTGATTAAACCCTTTAAAAATGGAATTGGGTCAAGATATAAATGTGGATACTAGTATGGACAGTTAGGAAAGGAACCGAGAAGGTTTCGTGTTAAAATGATGATTTTTCGATTTTATAAAAATGCGGGAACAAAAGTTGCGCGAGTGAAATACCCTTAAGGGGATGGTTAAAAACAATGAGTTAGCAATGGTAAAGTACTTGGGTTTTGAGAATAGATTTCGACCCAAACTTTTGACTAAAGAGTTTACGTAATGTCATGAGGTTATAAGTGACCAAGAGAGAGACATTTGATGTTCGTTAATAGAACGTTAGTGCTTAAGTTAAAGCCAGGGGCCTGATCGAGTATTTCCTTGTTTATAGATTTTCCGGCAAGTTCTTGAATCCATAACAACCAAGGACCCGAGGCAAGTTTTCTCATTCCATGCTATGTTTTCCATTACTTATACTAATGATGCATATGATATGATATTATGCATGTTTTCAAACCTTACATCGTATATAGATGTGATGGTACTAAAACTATTGAGATTATAATATATGCATATGATAGATGCATGCTTTCAAACCTTACATCGTATATAGATGTGATGATATTAAAATTGTTGAGATGAAATATATGCATATATTAGATGCATGCTTTCAAACCTTACATCGTATATAGATGTGATGGTATTAAAATTGTTGAGATGAAATATATGCATATGATAGATGCAAGTTTTCAAACCCTACATCATATAAGTGATGCTGTTGTTATATATGTTGTGATTGTGATATATATTATGCTTTAATGCTGTGAAATGATTTATAAACTGTTTACGCTTTTGATAAAAGCTTTATAAGATATAGGGTTTATATGATATGTAAATATTAGATATAAACCGAGGTGTTATAGAGGCTCTAAGGGTAGAGCGCTCGTACGAGGATTTTAAAACTTAGACCGGGAGTAAAATTAGTATTTTGTCTGGATTATACTGTCAGAAGCTGGAGGGTTCCAGGGACAGTTATATTTTAAAATGATGATTAAATATTCCAATATATATATTATTGGATATTTAATGTGAGATATTTAAATAATATTATTAATAATATTATTTTGAATACTTATTTAATTAAGTGAATATTAATTTGAATATTCACTTAAGTGGAATTTAATTGAATAATAATTCAACATTTATTATTTGAATAATTATTTAATTAAGTGAATATTATTTTGAATATTCACTTAAGTGGATTTATATTGAATAATAATTAAATATTTATTATTTGAATATTTATTAAATATTCCAAAAATGATTTAAAAACCATAGAACCTTATTTAAATATTACGTAAGGTTCCAATAGTTATTTAAAATATTTTCTGATCTTAAAAAAATTTAGTCGATTGTAATAGGGGTTCCCAACTACTTTAATTATTTATCTCGAATGATGATTTTGATTTGAACTTATCAAAAATTCGGAATCTATCTCAGGAAGTGAACGTATGATTTAACTTGCCTCTTTCATTAAAAGTGATATATTTTGGGTTTCTGAATTATGAGAACTAAAGATATTTTACTAAACCACTTTCACCACAAACCACAACAAGTTGACATGTGGCAAGGGGGTGACTAAACTAAACCATAACCACACAAATTGGATGCATCCATTTAGCATCATTTTGACAAAAGAAAAGAAAAGAAAAGCAAGTATTCTCCCCATTTCTCAGAATTCTGCCCAGCATGAGCAAGGAGAAAAGAAAAATTCATAACTCCACATCTACTCATCCTAAAAGCTCAAAATTTGGACCATAGCTCCCACAATGTATACCCAAGATACGTTCAAAATTTCAGGGCCATCCAAGATGTATAGCATGGTGGAATATTGGATCAAAGTTGAGGCATGAATAGTGAATTCGAAAATACTAACTTGTGTTCTTGAAGATTAAAGCTTATTGAGGTTGTATAAGGATCAAGCAAGGGTATACAAGCTATTGTTAGTCTTTACCAAGCACCAAGGAAGGTATAAAACCTCTCACACGTTTTATTATGCTTTGATTATAATGATTAAATGATGATGTTTAGAGATGGTGTGATATTAAGGATGAATTCTTGTTAATAATGAATGTTTAGTGGTTATTTTGATGGTGGAACTTGTAGATATTGGCATGAACTTGTTTAGGAAATATTATTTAAATATCTTACATCAAATATCCAATAATATATATATATATATATATATATATATATATTGGAATATTTAATCAATATTTTAAAATATAGCTGTCGCTGGAACCCTCCAGCTTCTGACAGTATAATCAAGACAAAATAATAAATTGGACTCCCGGTCTAATGTTTTAACATCATCGTACGAGTGCTCTACCCTTAGAGCCTTTAAAAACCTCGGTTTATATCTAGTATTTACATAGCATATAAACCTTATATCTCACAAAGCTTTTTATCAAAAGCGTAATCAGTTTATAATTCTTTTCACAACATTAAAGCAGAATATATCACAAGCACAACATTAAATCACAACAGCATCTCTATAATATGTAGTGTTTGAAAACTTGCCTTGGTGTCTCGGTGAAGTGATAGTGGGGCCTGGGAGTGTGCTCGTCGATCTATAATAAGATACACAATACACAATCAATCCCCTAGAACCAATTAATGTGCTATTAACTTAAGCACTAAAGTTCTATTAATGAAAACCAAATGTCTAGCTCTTGGTCACTTATAACCTCATGACATTCCGTAAACTTCTAAGTCAAAAGTTTGGGTGGAAATCTATTCACAAAACCCAAGTACTTTACCATTACTAACTCATCGTTTTAACCATCCCCTTAAGAGTATTTCACTCGCGCAACTTTTGTTCCCGCATTTTTAAAATCGAAAAATTATCTTTTTAACACGAAACCTTCTCGGTTCCTTTCCTAACTGTCCATGCTAGTATCCATTTTAATATCACGACCCAATTCTATTTTTAAAGGGTTTGATCACAAGCTCAAAGTTCATATAGTGAACTACTTAGTTATCCGAAACCGCTTTCACTAAAACGGGTGTTTCTCCTAAACCGTAAGTCGAAATGATACGATTCATTCGCCAAAACAAACTACGACACAATACCTACATGATCATGGTCAGAAAGTCTTATGGTTATGTCTAGAAGGTAACCGTGGTCTCTTTCTAAACTTCCTAAGGAAAATCCGACATGGTAACGACGCTTAATCGTGATTCCCGTGTTTAAAACACTCCAATCAACCCATCAATCAATACCCAAGCAATCATAACTCAAAGTTATCATCTAAACCAACTTATTTATGTCTAAAAAAGTTCATAACATTATTCACAAGTTCAACCATCAACCAATCCAATAAACATCATTCTTAACAAGCATAACACTTCTACATCACACTATCACTAATCATTATCAATTTAATCACAAATATCAAAGTATAATGTAATAACCCGAATTTTTGGTAAAATTAAAACTTTTCTTATTATGATTAAGTGCATCAGTGAATAGTTAATTTGATGGATGAATAGTGATTTTGAGGGTTAAGAAAATTTTTCATGCCACCTATGTACGAGACGTAGTGTGGATATTCCGAAGTCATATTAGTGATCTACAGAGTAAATGAGTGAATGCAAAGACGATCGGAATTCAGAAATTCCGAATTTTATTTTGGTGTAGTATTTGACCGGGCAGTGAATTATATATTATTATAATCAAGAAATGAGATATTAAATTTGAGGATTTGAGGATTTAATATTTTGGAATTTTATTATATTTGATTTGAGAATTTAGAACGAAAACCGCTGATACTTTATAACGAGATTAAGCGATTGAGCAAACGAATCATGGATTAAGGATTGAAATTATGACAAGATTAAATATCCTGCACGATCATCAAGAGAATTATATCAAGAGGATTCAAGGATTTAAACAAAAAGGAAGCTAACCAAGAGTTAAGGAACTCTATAAAAAGAGATTGAGAATATTCGAAGAAACGCGAGAACATTTTCTAAGAACAATGAATAAAGAGGGAATAGATAAGGGATGTTGGAATTAATATTGATTAAGGGATTGTGCCACAGTGGAGTAATAAAATGCAACATATAAGCTGTAACGTATTGATTTTATTAAAAGGACACAAAGACGATCCAATTGGTGGAAGAAGAAAAACCAAGGTATCATGCATAAAAGTCAACCAAAAGGTTAATGGTGTATTTGCAACATTGGCAAAAATGGGGTTGTTTGATGAGAGAGCAACAAGTGGACCAATGGGTGATTGACAACACAAAATAAAGGATGCATCCAAAGATTAATACATATATACATGTATTAATTCATTTCTTAAGAAACAAACAATTCTGCCCAGCAGAAACAAAGCTCAAAGAAAAATTCATATCTCCACTTCTATCCATCCTTAAATCACCAAATTTTAATCATAGATTATTCACTCCATGGGTAACATTCGTTCAAAATTTCATAGTCAACAAAGCAGTGTAGCATAGCCAAATCGCTTCCCCAAGTTGGAGAACCCAAACTGTCCAGTTTCTGCCCAGCGGAAATATGGGCCTCAAAACCCTAGCTAGGGAGCTTCAAATTTGGCGATCTATAACTCAAAAGAAAGCTTATGAATATTACAAGGTCTGGTAAAAATCTTAGCACCGAACTCTTATTATTCGATTTGATATGGATTTTACAAGATGAGGATGAATAGTAACTTTTCATGATTCTTGATTTTGTTTCTTAAGGTTTAAGCTTTGTAAGGAGTATCTAAGGCTTGTTGAGCGATTGTAAACACTTGATAGTGTTGTTAGAGCATCCAAGGAGGTAAAACTCTAACCCACCCTTTGAGTTCATATGAGTTTTGATGATTGTTTTGATGTTATAAGCTTAAGAGATCATGTTTAAGTATTTTAGTTGTTATTTAACTTTGTGAAATATGAGAAATGGTGGGTGTTGGATTGTAGCCACACCCCTGACCTTAGAAAAGTAAAAAGGTTGTTTGTTGAGGTTGTGGATGTATGGTATTCCCGGTGTGGCTTGGTTATGTTGTGACAAAATTGGATTATTCGATTTTAAGCCGTCGTAATGCCCGATTTTTGGTAACTCTAAAAACTGCCTAGAATCCGAAAACCTAACTGTCTCTTTTGGTTCAGTGATGAACATGAGTGTGTAGAGCCTTGTTTCTAGTTTACGTGAGCGCAAGAATCATGTCATTACGATTTACGGTTTATGAGATATGACCATTTTAGTGAAAGTGGTTCAAGGAATGAAATTGCAGAAATGTACCAACTTTGTGGCTATGTTTGAGACCCTTAAGAGTTGTTTTAAAATATGAAATTTTGTATTGAAGTGTCAAGGTCAGTTACGAAGGTTTGTACAAAGGTTTCGAGTCCAAAAGATTATTTTTCGATTTTATAAAAATGTGTTAGCCGAGGTTGCGCAAGTAAAAACCACGAAGAACATGACTTAGAAACCAATGTTGTAAATGGTTAAGTATAACTTGTATTCGAGGATCGATTTCGGACTAAACCTACGACTTAAGTAATTGTCGATTAACATGGACTTAGTATGAGCCTATAACGAGCTAGTAATGCCTTGGCTGTGTTTCGCTTATTTGTTTAAGCATTGAGTACAAGTGGATTATCCAGGGGATTAATCGTGCGTTTTCTTTGACTTTGTCTAGATTGTCCGGCATCGTCGCGAACCCCTATCACTTCTCGAGCATCAGGCAAGTTTTCTCATTCCATGCTGTATTTGTGATACTAACCTATACTACTGTTGTTGTGATAATAACTGTTTTCATTTATAATATGCGATTGCGATATATATAAATTGCATACTTGTTTTCGAATTGCTATGTATACCAATACTTGAGGTTATGATTTGAAGTTGGGGCTTATAAGTTAGATATGAGATATCAGCTATAAGCCAGGGTTTTATATTTGCCCTAGGATAAGGGCGGGTGATTTTCTCTAAGATCAGAAGTAATTATATTTCGGTATATGTTAAAGGTTATTTTCCGATAAAGATATCGGGTAACTGTTATTCGAGGGTTAATTATTTTATTTAAAGAATATTATTTATTAATATTCATTTGAGGATTATCGACTTACAGAATATTATTAATATTCATTTAAGGATTATCGACTTACAAAATATTATTTATATTCATTTGAGGATTATTGACTTTAAGAATATTATTTATTAATATTCATTTTAAGAATATTATTTATTAATATTCATTTGAGGATTATCGACTTACAGAATATTATTTATTTTAATTTGAGGATATTGACTTTAAGAATATTATCGTACATATTCATCTGGGGATTATGTAATGAATAGTATGTTTGAATATTCATTTGAAAGTTATTTAATTGTTTAATGAATATTACCTTTGAATATTCATTCGAGGATTGATTATTTATTTAATGAATATTACTTTTGAATATTCATTTGAGACTTAATTATTTAATGAATATTATTTTCGAATATTCATTTGAAATTTATTGATTAATGAATATTATTTTGAATATTCATTTGAGGCTTAATTATTTAATAAATATTATTTTCAAATATTCATTTGAGGATTTCTTACTTAATGAATATTATTTTCAAATATTCATTTAAGATTCACTTATTTAATAAATATTATTAAGTATTTGTAAATCAAAAAGAGGTTCCCAAAACAATGTTTTTTTTTTCATTTAAATCTGTCTTTTAAAGAGGATTTAAATGCTCGCTCAACTATCAAAAATATGGGAAACCTGATTTAAGTAACTACTACTCTTTTTAAACTCTCAATTCAAAAAAAAAACTGTCAAGGGACAGATATTTTTCGGAACAATTTAATTGTTGCCAGTCAAGTATTGTGTTACTACCTCAACGCTCGAGGGGTAAATTCCTGGAACAAGTCGATATCCATTAACAAGCATCGCTTGGGAAATATTGGAGAATCTTCCATTCCAACCTAGATATAACTACTGAGTGGAGTCGTATCAACAAGTATTACACTTGGGGAAAGGAAGACGATCTTTACGTTTCAGAGTCATGGATTTCATCTGAACTAGGAGTATGTGTAAGAGGTCGAGTCGCGCCGATCCATCACTTTATTGCCCCAAATGGGCCGGGAGATCCAGAAAGGCGGTAGACAATGTCAGGCTGTCGTGATACTTCCATCTACATGTAGAAAACATATATTTTGTTGTACAACCTGCTACTGATCATAGTAAGGTTGGTACGACGGGCGCGGAGAAGGCTCCAGTATTGGTTCATCATCCATTTTGGATAATTCTGCAACATGTACTGAAAGGGACCACGGATGACTCCATTGGTATAGGTTTACCGATCATGTTGGCAGAGGGATTCTGCAGCATGTATTGAAAGGGACCAAGGGATGGCACCCGTGGTACAGGTTTACCGGTCATGTTGGCAGGGGGTCGAAAAGTGTTTGGAAATGAAGTGACAATAAATCCATGTAACTTCATCTTTTATATCATATGACTATGTGGATACCTTACATAACAGGGGTTATGGTAAGGGAGTTGTTTATACTGAATCACCTTATAACTTCATCTTTTAAGTTATATGTTGGTATTCTGCTTACATAGCAGATAATTTTTGGAAAGGTTATACTGGTTTACTTTGAAACCTCATCTTTTATATTATACTAGAACTTTGTTCATAGTATGAATATCGAAAGTTTGCAGAAATATTATGAAAATGATATTTGAAATACAACAATGGTACTATTTTTGGAATACATTCCGATAAGGAAATAATTTCAGTATCGAGATATTTTGACAAATTATTGTCTTATACTCGCTTTATTCTGGGTTGAATTAAAGGCAGAATTATGCCATACTTTCACTACCTTGCTGAGCTATCGCTCACTCTTGCTATTGTTTTATATATATTATATAGCAGCGAAGCAGGATGCCAATGGGACAGCACATACCCCGCAAGGCGTTTCCATAAACAGTTTCTAGCAGTGATCCCGAGAGTAGTACGAACCAATCGAATCAGGCTACAGCTTTCGGTATTCAACTTATGTATAGATATGAATGGTATGAGAGGATTGTGAGCATCAGAAGGCTAAGATGGTAATGTAACGTTACTTAGAAATTGTATCAGTGACAGATTCAAAAGACATTTGGGTATTGTAATAAAAATTATTTATTCCGTAGTTGTTGTATCGTGTCGTTTCTGAGACTCTAACATGTGTGTGTGTGTGGGACATATATTGTGGGGTCATGAGCAGGTGAATTATGAATGGTGTGAGTAATACAGGTAAGGCAAGGAGTAAATGGATCGTGACTACTCTAAATCCCTGACCCCGGATTTGGGGCTGTTACAGAAATGGTATCAGAGCGTTAGGTTACAGTCCTCAGAAACGATAGGAGATCGAGTCTTACAATACCCTTAATAATGATAAGAACATCTAGAGCTCAAATTGGGTTCGTAGTCGGGTTAGAGGACATGACCCTGACTGTTTAAGATGAAGCCTGAGAGGGGACTTCTTCTGGGAAACCGTACTTAGGACTTCATGGTCAGTCACCTCGATTCGTATGAGTTATAGATTGATGGGATTATGAGATACCAAACCTTGAGGCCTTCGAGTAGGCAATTGATGATGCGTTCCTTGAAATGGACGGAGACCTGATGAAGGAGATCCATAGGAGGATCTGGAGGAAGACCCCATGGTGGGTCAAGGAAAGAATCTTGTAGAGGACGTGTTGATTGATAAAGATGTGGTATGTTACTTGAGGTCGTACAATAGGACCGGACGAACCTTCAAGGGACAAATAAGTGACGAGACGAGAGTTTAAAGATCGTTTATGATTCATCAAGAGATATGACAAAGAAATGGAGTAGAATCTCCAAAGCAGAAGGGGTAGAGGCAGTATAGCCAGTATCAGTGGATTGATTCGACTTGAACGAAACCTGTTACTCGTAGTCGGTTATAGTTGCCCATAAGGAGGCGGCATACGTAAGAACCAAGATGTTCAGATTTTCGTGAATGATTAAGGGTACTTAGTTGCCTAGAATAGTGGAAGGAATTGTTTTGGGCTATGAGATTTCAATCCCCCACGACCAGCGATTCCACTGGAAATAGTGTCTATTACATCATTGAGGGATTTTATTATCTCAAGGAGAATTTTGGGTATATGTACCATGCAAATGTTATTGTAAGACAAGCACGCTAAGACGGAATCGAGAACGAGATTTACCACCCTCAGGAAACCAGGAAGGAATTATGAGGATAGAACAGAAAGGTCGGAAATCAGATCCGAGCATTACTAGTAGGTAAATAGATTGATCAAATTTGGAGAGAAATTCAGCAAATTTTGGCAAACCTTGTCTTTCTGATTACCAGAGGATGTCACCAAAGAGAGTGGAAACTAGAGCGAACCCTGTGGATTGGGTAAGATGGCCGCTATATGGGTTGGTGGACAGACCCTGATTGCTATAATTGATTGTAGAGATTAAATGATGAAGTTGAGATTGGACGGTAAAGGCGAAATATATTTAAGGACCAAGATGGACTGAGAAATTCCGGGATTGACTTAAATGAAAAGGCTATTGTGCCAAAAGTGTTAAGCTTATGTAGCACACGGGATTGATATGGGAGAAGGAATATTGGGTATAAGGATGATTGAAATAGAGACCGGATTTAAGCTTGTAGTTTCTAACGATCTTCCGAAGTACCGCCCAGTCGACATGTGGAATTGTCATTTCTATGGGCGACAACGGTATCGAAGTCTTCTTATAGAACAGAACGCTTACTTAAGATGCTTGCGCCGGGTCGAATAAAACCCCCCCTGCGATTGCAAATGTTGATGGTTGAATCCTTAGCGACTACTATAAGTCGGCAATGACGTAAGTATCAAACACCTTAGGGTGCGTGGAAAAGAAAAGCTTTGGAATTGAACGATTATCCATTAGAGGAGCCGACATAAAAGGCATCCGTAGAGACTTTGGTAGTACCCTCCCCATTTGCAAATTATGTGGGGTACCTCCCCAATCTATGATCTATCTTGACCTCTCTCCAGGAAAGAATTCTGATAAAGGGTATATTCCCTCTTCGAAGTTGTTTTATAACACTTGTGCTAAACCATATTCAGTTTCACTTGTGCCAGAGGCTGTCACAATGCCTAATTTCAGGTTTTCGAAGCCCTGTCAAATGATGTTATTTAAGCTTTCACTTTTCTTCAAATAATGAATGACCCTATGGTGATACCTCACCACTTGTTTGTTAAGTACCAGTATCTTTTTGGTTATTCTTTTCTTTGTATTTTCTTTGGAAACCGCACCTTTGGAATCTGTTAAATTTTAATCCAAGGTGTTCCTTTAAGAAATATTGTCGAAAGACGATAATCATTAAATTGATATCAAATTGCTTTCATACTTTTCAACTTCCACTGAGACGAACAACCCTATACTTATAGGGGCTACAAGGACTATCTGTCTGTGTGGTAGAAGTCTGATGGGACGCCATCACTTGTAAGTTGTGAAATACAAGAAGGCTAATTACCTTTAGTAATGTCTCAATCGAGGCACACAACGTTGAGTTCTTATGATCATGTTGATCTCTCGGTAAATTCTTTTACCTCCAATAAGGTTACCTTAAAACTCATAACCTTATGATCACCAGTGTGTGACGTTTTCCTTGATATGGGAGCTGTCTTTTCAAGGCCCCATAATTCTTGTTATCCTCATTGAAATCTAAGGGGAGGCCAACCAGGTCAAATAAGTCAAAATTCGCTGATAGGAATTAGATTCGCAACGAAATCGCCTGTGACAGGAGCGAATCCCTAAGACGAATAGAATGTTAGTGACATATCAATGAAATTGGTTTATTCTCCCAAGGATATTATGATAACGGAAAGCGTGTCAATCGATATATGTGAAAGGAATAGCGAGGTGCCGCGAACTCCAGTGACAACGGTGTTAGATAGATGCCCTATAGTGGAATTGAGATTTTGGAGGAGTTTTTTTTTACGAATGGACACTACCTCTGGGTTAGCAAGATAAGTACTGGCGATGGAGTCAGAGGGAGCTGGTATTGTGACTTGGGAGAGGTGCAGCGTGTGTTGTTATTAGAGGAATAATTTTCGGAAATATATGGAGACCCGGATGAAAATGAAAGTTAAAGAGTTAAAACAAGAAACCATGACTGTGACCGAGTATGAGGCCAAGTTTTTCGAATTATTGAGGTTTGTTCCGGAATTTGTGAACACAGAAGAAAAGAAAGCCAGTAGGTTTCAACCAAGGCTACCTCCAACAAGCAGCCCACTGTCAGGACCTTTAAATAGCAGATACCCTTCTATACTATTTAGACAGAGCTAATGCATCGTTGTATATCAAGAAGTTGCATGACAATTAAACCTTAAGGCTGAGCCGCTGAGGGAATAATTACAAGTAGAAATAGCCAATCGAGGGATTTTCCCCTAAGACTGGTACATCCAGGTTGTGAACTAGAAATATGAGGTCGACCCTTTTGATAGACCTGATTCCTTTCAAGTTGGGAGAAGTTGGTATCATAATAAGGATGGGTTGGTTGACACCCAATGGAGCCCAGACTGATTGTAAGGGAGAGAGAGTAATAAATAAAGGACGGAGACAGATTCAGAGATTCTTGAATATAGTTCAGACTAAGAAACTATTACGCCAGAGATCCGAGGCTTAATTAGCTCTTATGGTTGACGCCAAGAAAAGAGACACCAAGTATAAAGGAAACTACAGTGGTTTTGGGAGGCTGTACAAGATCTTAATGCGCTACCAAATATCGATTGGGATGACATGAGAATGAATAACAAGTATTCAGGTTATAGTGCCGCATCTCTTGTTAGCCTCAGTGAGAATGAAAGAGTTAGCGACTCAGTTACAAGAATTGTTGGGCAAGGATATTATAAGACCCAGTGTACCACCGTGGAGAGCCCGGTGTTGTAGTAAGAGAGAAAGATGTTAGCACAAGATTATGCATCGAACCTCGAGAGTTGTATGAGTTCGACATGGAGAATAGGTACCCTTGTAAATGATTGTTTGATCAGCGGAAGAACGCTGTGTATTTCCAAATTTATTTAAGAACTGGATATCACCATTTGGAAGTTAAATCCGAGGATATACCCAAGACTGCGATTCTTACTAGGAATAGACACTTTGAGTTTTCAGCGAGGTTATTTTGGGTTGATTAATGCACCCACAAATTTTATGGAATGTAATGAATTGGCTTTGAGTTACCCGTGATGGTAGATAACATGAGATAGAGAAATGGCTAGAATTGACCTAGGATTATGACTGGGAGATACACTACCATCCGGGGAAGGCCAATGTGGTGGCCGATACCCTTAATTAAAATGAGACAGAGATGGATTTCGAATGATCGGGAATTAAAGGATGAGATTTTACACAAAACCCAAGTTAGTCCAACAAACTAGAAAGACAAAAGATTTCACCAACAAGCGGCTAGTGACAACCAAGACAGACAGAGAAAGCATGCGGACTAAGCCCGCGAGTATAGAGATAGTATTGCTATTGATAAGCTAAATGGCAAGTTGATGAATGACAAGCAAGTTTATGCTGGTGTATTTCTGTACAAACAAGATAGAGAATATGAGGTTAGAGATTCGTGATGCTAAAGGTATCTCCATGGAAAGAATTAATGAGATTTGGAAAGAAAGGGAAGTTGAGCCCGAGATTCATTGGGCCATTTGAGATTTTAAGACGCGTCAGGAAAGTGGCCTACGAGCCAGCCTTACCCCCCCCAAACTTGTAGAATGGTCATGACGGGGTTCATGTGTCAATGTTACGTCAATATACTATAGATGCCCGACATATGTTAAAGTACGAGCAGGTAGATATACAACCTGGTCTGACTTACAAAGAGCAACCTGTGGAAATCACGAATAGAAAAGAGCAAGTGCTAAGAGACAAGGTTGCCAAGCTAGTGAGAGGTTTATGAAAAATCAAGAAGTGGAAGAATTCACTTGGGAGTTAGAAAGTGCAATGGGAGAGAAGTACCCCCAGTTATTCCTAAGCTGATTCCGGGACGGAATCCTTTTAAGGAGGGGAGACAGTAATAACCCGAATTTTTGGTAAAATTAAAACTTTTCTTATTATGATTAAGTGCATCAGTGAATAGTGAATTTGATGGATGAATAGTGATTTTGAGGGTTAAGAAAATTTTTCATGCCACCTATGTACGAGACGTAGTGTGGATATTCCGAAGTCATATTAGTGATCTACGGAGTAAATAAGTGAATGCAAAGACGATCGGAATTCAGAAATTCCGAATTTTATTTTGGTGTAGTATTTGACCGGGCAGTAAATTATATATTATTATAATCAAGAAATGAGATATTAAATTTGAGGATTTGAGGATTTAATATTTTGGAATTTTATTATATTTGATTTGAGAATTTAGAACGAAAACCGCTGATACTTTATAACGAGATTAAGCGATTGAGCAAACGAATCATGGATTAAGGATTGAAATTATGACAAGATTAAATATCCTGCACGATCATCAAGAGAATTATATCAAGAGGATTCAAGGATTTAAACAAAAAGGAAGCTAACCAAGAGTTAAGGAACTCTATAAAAAGAGATTGAGAATATTCGAAGAAACGCGAGAACATTTTCTAAGAACAAGGAATAAAGAGGGAATAGATAAGGGATGTTGGAATTAATATTGATTAAGGGATTGTGCCACAGTGGAGTAATAAAATGCAACATATAAGCTGTAACGTATTGATTTTATTAAAAGGACACAAAGACGATCCAATTGGTGGAAGAAGAAAAACCAAGGTATCATGCATAAAAGTCAACCAAAAGGTTAATGGTGTATTTGCAACATTGGCAAAAATGGGGTTGTTTGATGAGAGAGCAACAAGTGGACCAATGGGTGATTGACAACACAAAATAAAGGATGCATCCAAAGATTAATACATATATACATGTATTAATTCATTTCTTAAGAAACAAACAATTCTGCCCAGCAGAAACAAAGCTCAAAGAAAAATTCATATCTCCACTTATATCCATCCTTAAATCACCAAATTTTAACCATAGATTCTCCACTCCATGGGTAACATTCGTTCAAAATTTCATAGTCAACAAAGGAGTGTAGCATAGCCAAATCGCTTCCCCAAGTTGGAGAACCCAAACTGTCCAGTTTCTGCCCAGCGGAAATATGGGGCTCAAAACCCTAGCTAGGGAGCTTCAAATTTGGCGATCTATAACTCAAAAGAAAGCTTATGAAGAGTACAAGGTCTGGTGAAAATCTTAGCACCGAACTCTTATTATTCGATTTGATATGGAGTTTACAAGATGAGGATGAATAGTAACTTTTCATGATTCTTGATTTTGTTTCTTAAGGTTTAAGCTTTGTAAGGAGTATCTAAGGCTTGTTGAGCGATTGTAAACACTTGATAGTGTTGTTAGAGCATCCAAGGAGGTAAAACTCTAACCCACCCTTTGAGTTCATATGAGTTTTGATGATTGTTTTGATGTTATAAGCTTAAGAGATCATGTTTAAGTATTTTAGTTGTTATTTAACTTTGTGAAATATGAGAAATGGTGGGTGTTGGATTGTAGCCACACCCCTGACCTTAGAAAAGTAAAAAGGTTGTTTGTTGAGGTTGTGGATGTATGGTATGCCCGGTGTGGCTTGGTTATGTTGTGACAAAATTGGATTATTCGATTTTAAGCCGTCGTAATGCCCGATTTTCGGTAACTCTAAAAACTGCCTAGAATCCGAAACCCTAACTGCGTCTTTTGGTTCAGTGATGAACATGAGTGTGTAGATCCCTGTTTCTAGTTTACGTGAGCGCAAGAATCATGTCATTATGATTTACGGTTTATGAGATATGACCATTTTAGTGAAAGTGGTTCAAGGAATGAGATTGCAGAAATGTACCAACTTTGTGGCTATGTTTGAGACCCTTAAGAGTTGTTTTAAAATATGAAATTTTGTATTGAAGTGTCAAGGTCAGTTACGAAGGTTTGTACGAAGGTTTCGAGTCCAAAAGATTATTTTTCGATTTTATAAAAATGTGTTAGCCGAGGTTGCGCAAGTAAAAACCACTAAGAACATGACTTAGAAACCAATGTTGTAAATGGTTAAATATAACTTGTATTCGAGGATCGATTTCGGACTAAACTACGACTTAAGTAATTGTCGATTAACATGGAGTTAGTATGAGCCTATAACGAGCTAGTAATGCATTGGCTGTGTTTCGCTTCCGTGTTTAAGCATTGAGTACAAGTGGATTATCCAGGGGATTAATCGTGCGTTTTCTTTGACTTTGTCTAGATTGTCCGGCATCGTCGCGAACCCCTATCACTTCTCGAGCATCAGGCAAGTTTTCTCATTCCATGCTGTATTTGTGATACTAACCTATACTAATGTTGTTGTGATAATAACTGTTTTCATTTATAATATGCGATTGCGATATATATAAATTGCATACTTGTTTTCGAATTGCTATGTATAGCAATACTTGAGGTTATGATTTGAAGTTGGGGCTTATAAGTTAGATATGGGATATCAGCTATAAGCCAGGGTTTTATACTTGCCCTAGGATAAGGGCGGGTGATTTTCTTTAAGATCAGAAGTAATTATATTTCGGTATATGTTAAAGGTTATTTTCCGATAAAGATATCGGGTAACTGTTATTCGAGGGTTAATTATTTTATTTAAAGAATATTATTTATTAATATTCATTTGAGGATTATCGACTTACAGAATATTATTAATATTCATTTGAGGATTATCGACTTACAGAATATTATTTATATTCATTTGAGGATTATTGACTTTAAGAATATTATTTATTAATATTCATTTTAAGAATATTATTTATTAATATTCATTTGAGGATTATCGACTTACAGAATATTATTTATATTCATTTGAGGATATTGACTTTAATAATATTATCATACATATTCATATGGGGATTATGTAATGAATAGTATGTTTGAATATTCATTTGAAAGTTATTTAATTGTTTAATGAATATTACCTTTGAATATTCATTCGAGGATTGATTATTTATTTAATGAATATTACTTTTGAATATTCATTTGAGACTTAATTATTTAATGAATATTATTTTCGAATATTCATTTGAAATTTATTGATTAATGAATATTATTTTGAATATTCATTTGAGGCTTAATTATTTAATAAATATTATTTTCAAATATTCATTTGAGGATTTCTTACTTAATGAATATTATTTTCAAATATTCATTTAAGATTCACTTATTTAATAAATATTATTAAGTATTTGTAAATCAAAAAGAGGTTCCCAAAACAATGTTTTTTTTCATTTAAATCTGTCTTTTAAAGAGGATTTAAATGCTCGCTCAACTATCAAAAATATGGGAAACCTGATTTAAGTAACTACTAATCTTTTTAAACTCTCAATTCAAAAAAAAAACTGTCAAGGGACAGATATCTTTTGGAACAATTTAATTGTTGCCAGTCAAGTATTGTGTTACTACCTCAACGCTCGAGGGGTAAATTCCTGGAACAAGTCGATATCCATTAAAAAGCATCGCTTGGGAAATATTGGAGAATCTTCCTTTCCAACCTAGATATAACTACTGAGTGGAGTCGTATCAACAAGTATTACACTTGGGGAAAGGAAGACGATCTTTACGTTTCAGAGTCATGGATTTCATCTGAACTAGGAGTATGTGTAAGAGGTCGAGTCGCGCCGATCCATCACTTTATTGCCCCAAATGGGCCGGGAGATCCAGAAAGGCGGTAGACAATGTCAGGCTGTCGTGATACTTCCATCTACATGTAGAAAACATATATTTTGTTGTACAACCTGCTACTGATCATAGTAAGGTTGGTACGACGGGCGCGGAGAAGGCTCCAGTATTGGTTCATCATCCATTTTGGATAATTCTGCAACATGTACTGAAAGGGACCACGGATGACTCCATTGGTACAGGTTTACCGATCATGTTGGCAGAGGGATTCTGCAGCATGTATTGAAAGGGACCAAGGGATGGCACCCGTGGTACAGGTTTACCGGTCATGTTGGCAGGGGGTCGAAAAGTGTTTGGAAATGAAGTGACAATAAATCCATGTAACTTCATCTTTTATATCATATGACTCTGTGGATACCTTACATAACAGGGGTTATGGTAAGGGAGTTGTTTATACTGAATCACCTTATAACTTCATCTTTTAAGTTATATGTTGGTATTCTGCTTACATAGCAGATAATTTTTGGAAAGGTTATATTGGTTTACTTTGAAACCTCATCTTTTATATTATACTAGAACTTTGTTCATAGTATGAATATCGAAAGTTTGCAGAAATATTATGAAAATGATATTTGAAATACAACAATGGTACTATTTTTGGAATACATTCCGATAAGGAAATAATTTCAGTATCGAGATATTTTGACAAATTATTGTCTTATACCCGCTTTATTCTGGGTTGAATTAAAGGCAGAATTATGCCATACTTTCACTACCTTGCTGAGCTATCGCTCACTCTTGCTATTGTTTTATATATATTATATACCAGCGAAGCAGGATGCCAATGGGACAGCACATACCCCGCAAGGCGTTTCCATAAACAGTTTCTAGCAGTGATCCCGAGAGTAGTACGAACCAATCGAATCAGGCTACAGCTTTCGGTATTCAACTTATGTATAGATATGAATGGTATGAAAGGATTGTGAGCATCAGAAGGCTAAGCTGGTAATGTAACGTTACTTAGAAATTGTATCAGTGACAGATTCAAAAGACATTTGGGTATTGTAATAAAAATTATTTATTCCGCAGTTGTTGTATCGTGTCGTTTCTGAGACTCTAACCTGTGTGTGTGTGTGAGACATATATTGTGGGGTCATGAGCAGGTGAATTATGAACGGTGTGAGTAATACATGTAAGGCAAGGAGTAAATGGATCGTGACTAGTCTAAATCCCTGACCCCGGATTTGGGGCTGTTACATATAAGTAAAAGTGTGAGAGGGTTTATACCTTCCTTGGTACTTAATATGGACTATAGATGGCTAGTATATTCTTCCTTGCTCCTTGATTATCATTTACAATTCTTAAACTTCAAGATCAAAACAAGAAAATCAAGCATTACTATTCATTTCACTATTGATCATCATCAACTTTAGCTCATGATTTGAGAATGATAACATCCATGGATGAATCTAGGATCAAGGATTTACCTTAGTCTATGGATGAGGTTGATTTAGAGCCCAAGATCATGATTTTTGGTGGAGTAGAACTTGAGGAAATTTTTTCTTATCCTTGGAGATATGAAAATAGCTGAATGTTGATGCTTCTTCTTGGTGGTTTTGTTTCTTGATTTTCTTTTCTTTATTTTTGTCTAATAAACATTAATTACAAGTCATTTAATTTGTGTGGTGAAAGTGGTGACAAGGTGGTGATTCATCACCTTGTGATCACTTTGTCATAACTTATGTCATCCTCATGTGTCATGCTTATGTCATGATTTGTGTCATCAATCCTCTTATATGTTGCAATTGATGATCTTATATGATACTTCTCCTTTGGTTAGGGTTTAATCCATAATTCGTTACGCTTCTGCTTTGCTGCTAAGTTTTGAGATAGGTTCAAGGGATTTTGAAAACGTTTCGCTGTACCAATGCTAGGGGATACTTCCTTGACCTTTTTATAACCTTGGTTTAATATGTGATCATGGATTTCTCATTCTACATACTTTCTCAAAACGATCAAATCAATACGTCCTTGATTGTCCAGTGAATAGTGATTTAAAAATCGAATGGAAATCTTCTGATTCTAATTGCGTTTGCATTCACTTATTCTCCTTATACATCAATAATATAACTTTGAAACATTCATTCCATGTCTTCCACATAGTGTGGTCTGGAAATATTTTCATCAGCAAATTTAGTATTCATCAGGGTTTCAAATATTACAAAATTTTGGGATATTACAATATACCAATTTCTCTATGCTAGTATATCGAGTTTCTGCATCCAACAATCTTTTACTCACATAGTAGACCAGACTTTGTGAACCGTCCTCTTCTCGTACCAAGACAGCACTAATGGAATAATTTGAGATGGCCACATATAAAATCAATACCTCCCCATCCACAGGCTTGGCCAAGAGTGGGGGTTACCTAGTTGCTCCTTGATTTTTTGAAAAGCATCTTCGCATTCACGAGTCCACATAAAATCCTTATCAACTCCTCTAACTGCTTTGAAGAGCTCTTTGCAACGATCGGAAGATTTTGAGACAAAACGATTCAAGGCAGCAATCCGTCCACAAAGACTTTGAACTTGCTTCACACTAGTAGGAGACTTCATCTCGAGGAGTGCCTAATCTTCACTGGATTATCCTCAATCCCTCTATGATTTACAATAAAGCCTAAAAACTTTCCCGACTCAACACCAAAGACACATTTTTGTGGATTTAACTTCATCCTGTACCTTCTCAAAATATTGAACGTCTCTTCCAAATGCCTCACATGGTCTTTTGCTTTCTTAGACTTGACAAGCATATCATCCACGTAAACCTCCATGGTCTTGCGAATCTGCTCCTTGAACATCATATTTACCAACCTGTGATAAGTCGCCCCTGCATTGATGAGACCAAAAGGCATACCAATATAACAATATAACCCTCTGTTTGTGATAAATGAAGTATGTTCCTGGTTTGGTCCATACATGGGAATCTAATTATACCCTGAGTAAGCATCCATAAAACTTAAGAGAGCGTGTCCAGCCGTAGCATCTACTAACTGATCAATCCGAGGAAGTGGGAAACTATCCTTTGGGCAAGCTTTGTTCAAATCCGTGAAGTTCACACAAGTCCTCCATTTTCCATTAGGCTTTTTACCAATACTGGATTTGCCAACCACTCAGGATAAAAAGACTCCTTGATCAAACCCACCTCCAAGAGTCTGTCGACTTCTTCCTTCAAAGGTACTGCCCTCTCACCACTAAAAGCACGCCGCTTCTGACGCATCCCCTTCTTATGGGGATATATGTTTAGATGATGGCACATGACATCGGGATCAATTCCAACCATATCAGCATGACTCCAGGAAAACACATCCAAATTGGCCACAAGGAAACTAGTAAGGGTTTCTCTCAACTCATCACTTAACTGTGACCCAATTTTAAGAAACTTACTCGGATCTTTTGCGTCCACCAAGATCGAGATTGTGTCTTCAACAGGACCTGTCTTCTCATTAGGGATAGGAATTCTTGGATCAAGATCAAGGTCAAAAAGGCGAGGGTCTTCAACAGGTACCTCCTCCCTTGAGGGTGCGCCCTCTAAGGTATGACTACCTTCCAAGAATCCTTTTTGACCTTCCTGGTGCTCTCCTTGGATACTTATTGAAATAAACTCCTCCCAATATTCTCCTAGCACATCCTCCACAATCCCTTTTCTGAAACTCAATAGTTAGAGGGGGTGCCTCCAACAATAACACTTCAGGATGCACCCTCCATAGAGGGACGTCATCTTCTGGTTCTTGAACTGTGTAATGAGCATGAATTTCCCCCTTACACTACTAGAAATATAGCAATAGACATCGGCTAAAAACCGATGTCTTTCTAAATTTTGACCGATGTCTTCGCATGTGATGTTAAAAGTCTGAATTTTAGACATCGGTTTTTCACCGATATCTCTTGTATATTTTAAGTTTGTCATTATTAAATGCCCTTTTCAACATCAGTTTACTTAAAAGAAATGATGTAAGACAATGTTAAAGACAAGCTCTATTAAATTGAATGATGTCAAATGTTACTTTGAACATCGGTATTTTAAAGCAGTGCAATGTTATATGAACTATTATACATTGGTTTTTAAGAAGAAGCGATGTAATATATCTCTTTAGACATCAGTTTTATAGTTAGTAGCCGATGTCTTTGGTGCATTTAAACATTAGGTTTTTTATTAAACTGTTGTCACGTCTTTTAGAATCACTATGTGATGTTATTCTTGTATGTTTACATCATTTTTCACTTCAATGTGACGTTAATTTTATTCGGTTGTATTGTTCTTCATGTGTATTCATATGAACCAAACCCACTAGATACTAAAAAACTGAAATAATAAAACTTGGATCCTGAACAACAACTACTATATCTCAATATATTAACCAAAAAATTGACAAAAATTAAATGGCAAAGCTCAATAACTATATATCATTACAAAAATTCAATTCAAGATTAACAAACAAAAGGCTTGGCTGCAATTGAAATTCTATGGAGAGCCTCCAAGCTCACGCTCCCTCTCTTCTCCTTCAACGTATGTAAAGGCACAACTCGATCATCATGATCAACAATGGTGATGTACCTAAAGAACAAGTGAGAAATAAGTGATGCAAAAAGATATAACAAAATTGGACAAGGCACAATAGGAAATTCATTGACTTAATAAGAAATTAAAGATCATTTTTAAAGCCCGACAACTAAATCACGAAAATGTGCATATCTGAACTCAAACCACGAATATGAAACAAATATTACTTTTTCCAGAAGATTGTATACAATATAAAGACCAAAAAACAAAAAGGTAGGAAGATAAAACCTCCATATACTGAAATGACATTAAAACTTACAGAAGACTAAAGAGAACAAGGAAAAAAATCTTGAGCACAGGTCTGTCCAGTTTCTGTTTGAGTCTGAATGAATGTCTGATTTCATATTCAAACAAACCTCCTTTATTTTGAGACAGTTTTCCTAAATCAGGCTTGAATAGCAGAACAAAGCCAAGAAAAAAGCCGCACATGAATCCTCCAAAATTCGAAAAATTGTTGACATACAGTAGCAGACCAAGGACCATGTTTATCACCAAGATGAAGGAAAATATGCGAAGAGCTTCATTCTGCAATATGGCTATTCATGAAAATATACGGGAGCTTCATTCTGTGTTCTTACTCTAAACCTCTGCTAAAGCTACTCTATTTCTATCATTTCCATCCTATCATCTCTGTTATCTTACCGTAATATCAGAAAATACCTTAAAAAAAATACTCAAATTAGCAACTCCAGAACCCTAGTTCCTGACAGTATCGAAGTAGTGTGATGCGTAGACAACCTTCTAAAATTAGAGGTTGGATTAATGAATATTGTAGTCATGAATGAGCTAGTTTTCAATGGAGTAAAGCAAGGGTGTGGTCGACGTAGTATCAATGTCCTTCCTAGCAATCAGCTTAATGGATTGCTTGCCTAAGATTATAAAAAGAGGGGCCCTAAAAAATAACTTATACTATGACCAAATAACTTGATGGTTTTTAAAATCACAAGTCTACTTACACAAACTTAAATAGCAATGAATCAACTTCAGACATAGCAGCCTACAAAAAAGTCACAAACTGCACATGATACTCTAAACAAGACAAAATACACTATAGTATACTTCAGTGAAAATGAAATGAGAAGGTATTAATATGATAGAAGGCATGCCAGTAAATCTGGATAGAGTACTTACCTACAAAATCTGGGTATTTAATGAAATAGTGTAAAAAATTGGCAGGCAACTATTTCTGCAGCCTCAACTGATTAAAGAACGCCAAATAGTGGTATTTCGGAGCCCAATAGACTAATCCAATAACAGGTCCACTTTTAATGTACTGCATATATCAAAAAGTTAAAGGGATACAATTAGTAATCACCATGGAAGGGGTACACACTAACACAATTACCAAAAACAAATAACCACAAAGAGAACATAAACCTTTCCATCCATAATAACCACTTCACCATCGACCCATCTAGGATTTCGGAAGCTTGGGTCAGCTAGCCTACCTTAACCTTTGTATCGAGCAACCTAAATTAAAAACAATTTTCATGTTCCCGCATCAAAAGTGTTCTCTGCAGAGCCCTCATTTCTTCCATCCTGTAACAACAATCATATTGAAAAAAATATTCACTTCGATATTAAAACAAATTTGACGATGGTATTTGGTGATAATATAACAGTTTCTAATTGAAAACCAATCCCAAACATCACAAAGCTCCAGAACTATTAAAAAATAGAGTTAAAATTCAAAAAATAAATTTGAATTAAACTTACCAATTCCAAGCTCAAGAACTGCAGACTCCAATTGAAAAAAACATACAACATAAAGCAGAGCAGATTTGTATTTAGCACCAAACTGGGGTTTCAATTAATTGAAAATATTCTACAATTAGGGATTGGATTTGTAAGTGAGCATTATTAGACATAAATATTGGGATGAATAGAGATACAATTCACAAAGATAGTGAGAGAGAGAGAGAGAGACATGTGAGGGAGATGTTGACAGAGAGAGAACTGAGAGAGAGAGAGAGATTGTAATCGGGGAGGGGGGATAGAAATTTTGTTAAAGGTGGGAAAATAAAATTTTAGTTAAAGGGGGAAAATATTTGTGTATTAAGGGGGGAGTATTGGCACGGGTTTTTTCAATTTTTTTAAAAATAAGAATACACAACGGCTATATTATAAAGTGATGTCTGAAAAGTAGTTTAACATCGTTTTAAAAAAATACGATGTTAAAACATCCTTTAACATCAGTGGTTTTTTCAATCGATGTTAAAAACACCGATGTTATATGTACTTTTTCTAGTAGTGTTAGCATTTTTGAGCACCCCTTGGGTGTCTTCCTGAGGAAGGACACGCCCTTCATGTCCATTATGACGGAAACCCTTGACAGTTTTATGGTAGCATTCCCTCGAGTCGTATTGTGATCCACGAACTGAACCAATCCCGTTAAGAGTAGAGAACTTCATTGTCAAATGATAAATGGAAGTGACCACCTTCATCTCCTTCAACAAAGGTCTTCCTACTAGGGCATTGTGGGCAGATTCTTGATCTAACACCATAAACTCTACCATTTGGGTTACGGATAGGGGACCTTCACCAAGTGTGATCGAAAGCTTAAATGCACCCATAACTCTGACAGCTTCTCATGTGAAACCATAGATCCATGCATCCTCTCTAAGAATATCCTTATCAGGCAAGCCTAATTTCTTATAAGTGTTGTAATAAAGGATATTCACTGAACTTCCATTGTCCACAAAGACTCGGTGCACATTCATAAGACCTATCTATATGGCAATAACTAGAGCATCATTGTGAGGGTGATGTACCCATCTTACTTCTTCCTCTGTGAAGGTGATATCCACTGATTCTCCCTTGAACAACTTGGGAGGCTTGAGTTCCAAATTATTCACAATAGTCAAGGGCTTATGCCATGCCTCCCTAGCATACATCTCCGGTGCGTTGTTACTGTCACCACCAAGATGGTGCCCTCCAAAGATGGTATGAATGCTACCAGCCCGGGTAAAATGAACATCCTTAGACCTATCTTCATCGTCTCTATCTGGAGCGCGCTCTCTTTCCATCTTCCTATCAGGCTCATCTTTATGCTTCTTCACCTCTCTAACAATCCAGTCAGTTAGGTATCCTGCCTTGATCAATTCCTCAATTTCTTCCTTTAACTATCGACACTCATGAGTGTTATGTCCAGCAGACTCATGGTACGTACAACACTTCTTCTTATCTTTTCTGCCACGAGGATAAAGGTGTTGGCTGTTGGAACGGTCGATTACTGTTCTGCATTTTATTATATGATCAATTACGAGTTCGAAAAGAAAACTTTACCTTAATCGATACGATTCTGATCCACGTCTTCTACTGAATTCCTTGATTCCCTTCGAGCGAAGTGTGGCCTTCGATCTCCCGAAGTTTCCTCTCCTTAAAGCCTCGAAATCCCGAAACCCTAGCTCCTTGCGGCTGCCCTAGGTTTTAATCTCGAATTGTGAAAAACTGAAAAAACGTTTTCAGCCTTTAGGAGAACAAGAATATTTATAGGCTCCAGTAGGGATCATGGACAATTAGGTCGGGCCTCCCAATGACATTCTGGGTCAAGCCCAATGTCATTAAATATTAATTCTATCCACTAACGAATTAATATCTGCACTGCCTTTCCTAATACCGTAATTGCTTTATTATTAAATTCGGCTCCTATATTATTTGCTTATTAAATTCCCCATGTTTAAGATATCGTATGTCCATTAATTAAATTAATTTCTGATAATTAATTTAATTAATATCTTTTTATCTTTGATCATCCACTCAACCTTATAATTATGCAAGAACAAATCTGCCTGCAGGACTAAAGCATAATTATCTTTATGAGCTTTCAAGAGGACACCATCAACCCGAATATTATCAGGACATGGTTTCCTTATGTAATTAATATCCCACTCTGCATGCAATGTCATTGCTCAATACATAATTTTGTAATTAACAATTAATTACATCACATATGAATCAAAGCATGTGCATTGCATACAAGTGTCAATCACTACACTTGGATTGAGAACCTAAGCATTAATAATATCATAGAATCTTAGTTCTTCTTTATTGTCAGAATAGAAGAACAATTCTAATATTTCGATCCTGTTCAATATACACAAAGTATACAAGTATTATTTAATAGTCAAGATAAACTATTCCCAAATAATACTTCAGTTATTCCAGTGGTTTGTCTAATTCCACTTAAACTGTGAACCCTTTATATTATATATAGACACTGATAATTTAATCTTCTGTTATCCCATTTGATACTAAATTATCCACAATATATAATAAACAGACAATGTAAAAATATGCAATCAAGATTCTCAATAAAATGGACAATGTTTATATACTAATAGTTTAGTATAAAACCCAACATTGGCTTCTTGAATAAGCCCTTATCCTTGTTTACTTCGAAGATATGTTCAATAGAGGCCGCTAGTGTATAACTCCCTGTTTGTTATCTGTTCAACCTGTCATAATCCGGTGGAGTCCAACCTCTCCTAGCATTAGCGATATTCCCTTGGGGACTTGGAGACGTATCCTTCCTCTTAGAACCTTTTCCCTTCCCTTGGGGATCGGACTTTTTGTTATCAGCCAGAGATTGTTCCAAGATCTTGAAGTATTCAGCCTAAGCGAAGAGGTCTGCCAGAGTTGTTGGGTCCTTCCCTTGGAGGTGTTTCCAGAAATCGGTTCCGACTTGAAGCCCTGCAATCAAGAAATTTTGAGTGACTCATCTGTTGCTCTTCTAACCAAGGTAGACTCATCGTTGAACCTCTTGAAGTATGATTACAAGCTTTCTCCTTCCTTGTGCTTGATGTTAGCCAAGGTAGTCACTGGCGGAGCATAATTCACAGTGGCTTGGAACTTTGTCAGGAAAAGAGTCTTCATCTTTTCCCATGAAGTGATCACGCCTGATCCAAACTTCTAAAACCATTGCTGAGTACTATCCCTGAAGGTTGCTGCCAGAAGGCGACACCTAGCCAAATCAGGTACCTGATACACATCTATCTCTATATTGAACCTTACCAAGAACTCAACAGGGTCGACATTCCCATGAAAGCGTAAGTCATTGGTTGTATTCCTATACCCTGCCGAAAGCTGTGCCTCCCTTACTGTTGTCGAACAAGGGGAAGTGGCTTGGGCCGTTGCAGTAACTCTTCCTCCCTCAAGATGTATGAGGAGTCTTTTCAGGTCATCCACATTGAAGTTCCCAACACCTGGGATGGTTTGGACATTAGTCTGAGTATCTCCAGCAGGCGGAGGTTGTTTATGCACTACCGGTGGAGGTTGATTTGTTTGAGGTGGAGATTGATTCTGATCTTGCCCCAGGGTCTCCCCATGAACTGTAGAATTTCCTTGTAACCTTGGATTGGGACTTGGAGGGCGCGCCCTCTCCTCGGGGCTGCGAGGACGCGTCCTTGGCTCCTCGTGTCCCCCTCATGATCTACTTTGGAATGAGACAAGTGTTATATGAGGGGCTCTTCCTCCAGTGGATCCCTCGTGGTAAGGGGCATCATACCTGTTCCAACGATCGTTGCCCCTATAGCTACTCCTATAGCCCAATTCTCTGTCCCGTCTCCTTCCTGAACCTTCATATCGGGGGGCTCGCTCGTGATCACGGGGACTCAACCTGAGATCAGGGGGCTCTCTCTACGAATCACAGGGCCTCGCACCTTGATCACTTCCTGAGTTATCTCGTGGGTGTGCTCGCTCATGTCCATGGGGCCTCGACCTGTTCACAGGGGACTCTCGCTGTGGATCACGGGGATGTACTTCCAGGTTACGCCTTGCATCATCACGAGGACGAGTGTGTTCTTGTCCATGGGGCCTCGACCTGTCAACAGGGGGCTCAAGCTGTGGATCAAGTGCACTACGCCATAAATGACTTTCTACAAGTGTTGTAATAGCCCTATTAAATCCTGCCTATTACAACATCCATTCCACGTGTTAGCGTAGACATGATAAAGTGTTGGCATAGTTATTGTACAAAACAAAAAACTTATATTACTATAAGTAAAAATTAAATCAAATAATAATTTTATATATAAAAAGTAATAAAATTTATGAAAATGATTTATTTATAAATTTATTGAAATTTGAATTGGGGTGAAGGATAATTTTTTTCGTAAATAATGTATTTTTGATAATTTTAAATTAATGAACAAATTTTTAAAAATAAAATAAATTATTTGAAGAAAAACTTTATAATTAATATATATTAATAAAAATTAAATTAAATAATTAATTACATAAAGCATTTAATAGTTATATCGAAAATGTACGTTATTCAACTAGGATTTCATGATGATTTATTTAATAATTTTAAAATGAACAAATAAAAAATAAAAAGAAAATATTTTCAGAAATTAAATTACTAAAAAACAAGGCAGCAGGTCAATTGACCAAATTGACGAGAGCGGCAAAATCTACCGCCTCCCTGACTTTGCCCAAATTTAATTAATAATTGAGCGGGTTGTCTCTCACTCTCACGAACACAAACACTCACTCTCTCTGACAATTAGGGTTCATGTCTACGCAGCAGTTCAATTAGGGTTTCGAGTAGGGGGCTTCAAGGGGATTCTATTAGGGTTTCGGAGCTCGGATGTCGGTGAGTTTTCCGTCGCAGGAAGACTTGGAGTCGCCGGTGGATTAGTCGCGATCTGGCGATGATAGGATTTCGGTGACTATTCGGTTTCGACCGTTGAGGTATTAACGTTTGATTTGATTTGATTGAATTGAATTAGTTAGATCTGTTTATGAGTGAGTTAGGGTTTATGAACTAAATTTGAATTTGAAGTGATTGTAATGTGTCGTGGTAGTGACCGGGAGTATCAGATTGGTGATGAACTTGCTTGGTATGTTGATGGCGATAAAATTGTTCGGAATGAGTATAATCCGACGATCTCTTATGCATTTGGTACGATTGTATTTTTTGATATATAAATGTATTTATTTTGATGATGGATGACTGAGATTAGCAATTACTAATACCGATTAAATTAGCTACGATACAACATTGAAACTTTAAAATCCGGTGGCATTAGAGATTTCAGTTGAAGTTGTCACATCTGCTTTACTAATTTTTGGTATGGCAGATAAGGTATTTGGACCTTCTACAGCTACATAGGATGTTTATGAAGTAGCTGGTCGACCTGTTGTAAAAAATGCAATGAAGGGTATTAATGGTATGTTCTTGTTATCTGTCGTTTAATTGAAACATTAGATCCTGCTCTTAAGTGTAATGCTAATGTATATGCTATGAAATTCTTAGTTAAGAGCAAATCAATCGCGATTATCTGTTGCGTACTCTAATTCAAAGAATTCTGATACTATAGGAACTGTTTTTGCTTATGGTGTTACAATCAGTGGAAAGACACATACTATGCATGTAAGGTTTCTTACATACACTGCACGTAGTAGTCAGCATATCATGGTTATGCGAACATAAGTCTTGGTTATCAATTGCACTTGTATACAGTTAGTTCAAAGTAATTCTATGAACGAGACTTGAGACATAGAGTGGTAATGCCAGCATTTTGTTCTAGTGATCATTGCTCTGCATTATAAAATTTCTGATAGAACTTAGGAAAACAATAGACTATTCTGCTATGGGTGATTATGAATGCATCAGTATATCTACATCCAGGTAGGTTCAATATATATATATATATATATAAAATCTTGTCTAGTGTCCACTTATAGGATCAATATTACTCTGTAAAGAACCTTAATTAAGAAGTTGTCTAGGTACAGAGTCATTTAGATTTTTAAAAGAAATGCAGTAGTACAAAGTTTCTCTAATGAAGGTTTGTTAATGACAAGGAGGTTTGTTAGTAAATCAATTTATTTCCCAGTATATGTTTACTTTAAAAAAAGCTGATATTCGTTAAAATCATTGCTTCTAATGTTTCCACGATACTTTTTGTAGGATTATATGCGTGCAACTGATGAACAACGTCAAAGTTTGATGGTACGTATCTATACTCTTTATTAATAAGCAAAACAATGTGAAAATGGCGCGCGGTACTAAAGTACCAAAGTACCAAATTTGGTTATCACTTAACCCGGGTTCGATTCCTCGCAACTACATAATTATACAAGATTTATTTATTTTAAATTCTTTAACTTCATCCAGGGTTCGATTCCTTACAACTACGTAATTATACAAGATTTATTTATTTACTTTAAACCCAATAGTTTCATCAAGCGTTAGATTATTTACAGCTACGTAATCATACAAGATTTATTTATCTTTAATTTCTTTAGCTTTATGCAGTGTTCGATTGTTTATAACTACATAATTACATAATTATTTATTTATTATATATTTTTATCATTCAATTCTCGAGAAATACATTTTTAGATAATATTTATTAATAATTTATTAATACTAATATTTTAATGTTGATTCATGTTCGGCCTGTGCTTGGCACGAGTTATAAGCTAGTATGATTTATTGCAATACTTTGCTATGATTTTCTTTTTCTTTTTTCACATTCTTCTTATGTTACTATATAAGTCTGAAGCTGAAATTATATGGTTTTAGAAAGAAAAAAAACTTAAATTATATCTTCTGTGTGTACTGAGGACGCAATATTGTTTAAGGCAAAATTGAGACTTTTACAAGTCAATTGCATATATTGCTTAAAAAATTTATGTTTGTGTGTGTGAGTGTGCGCGCGCAAAAAATATAGCTGAAGAAACATTCTATCAGGTAAAGGGTTCTGTTTTTGCTGAAAGATCTATTGTTATACAGGTGGTTGGAAATGATTGCATTTTATCTCACTAAATATGTTGAGTAGTCCTGCTCTGTACCCAACATAGTATTCGACTGTTTGCATTGATGTCTTTTGTTTATCTAGGCATTTAATTTAGCTAAGTTGATTAAGTCTTCGTGCAAGTTAATTATTCTACTTTTATCTCAAAACTAAATTGCTTGGTGTTACCTTTGCACAACACTCCTATAGGTTCTGTTGGAAACTGCTAAGATTGAAGCAGATAAGACAATGCTAACAGAAGCTCCACTTCTATTCTCTCATGGGCAGGTATCTGTTTTTTCTAATGGATTTTTGTCCATGTTAAACTTTGTTGGTTGTTCACATACCTTGAGGATTTATATCCTTTCTATACACCTTATTTTAAAATTATGATTCAACTTGCTCGCTTAGGCTGTATAGTCTATACCACGTGGTCTATAGTGTTATGCCCTTAGTTCTCTAGTAGTTTTTGTTTTCAGCAAGATCTAAATTAATCAAGTTTGTTGTGTTTTTCTAGTAGGCTTCTTTTTCTATTGAAGCTCTTGTTTGATCTTAAAACAGATGGAATGCTAGTCCATTTTAATATGTTTCAGTTTCTTCAGCCAATACTTAATATGCTTCTCCACCTAATTAGAAATGGCGGTGAAACTCTTCAGGTTTGCTATTGCTTTGGCTATATCTTAAAATGTGTTCCTCTTATTTTTAAATGAAATGAGTTTTTACCTCCGTTCTGAAATTTTTCTATCACAGTTTACATGTCAAGCTTCAAATTTTTACTTGGCCACCTCTTTCTTTCAGGTTGCAGCATTCAGAGCCATGGTCAATATTTTAACTCGGTATGTATATATAGTTTTCTTTAAAATACAATGTACTAATCAAATTGTTAGCTTTAGTAATAATTAAATATGATCATGCAATTTGGTAATGAGTGAGGCCTCTATTAATCATTCTTATCTAAATATAATATGGACAAGTACCATGTTGGTTTCAAGTCAGACTTGCCTTAAATTATTTTTTTCATTTGAACGATTAAACTTCATAGATGTGTTACACTCTGATGACACACTATTACCAATTACGTAAGGATTCATAATGATATGCGTGCGTGGAAATATTGTCAACTCGTACAAATAATATCTAATTAGTAAGTATGTAGTCTTAGTGTGTAGGACCATAGGTGATAGCTGCATTATTATTTTCTCAGCTTTAAGTCAATAATTTAAATCCATGAGTCTGCGAAGGCACTCCTCTGTAATTTTTGTAATTTGTATGACAAATCATCAGTAGTATGGATTGTTGATTTGGAGGGTGCAACAAGAGTCAGTTGATTTGTAAGTTTAATGTGGCATTCTAAATAATGCATCTGCTTTAATATTCCCAAGTCCACGTATAACAAATAGTCGATTAGTTTAATTTTTGAAGTTGTGTTGACTGTTGAGAAATACTTAATCCTTTTGCTTGCAATAATGTGGTGATATCACTGATGGAAGCTCTTTATCAACATGGTACTTATGTCGAGGGTATAAAGGAAGAAGTTGTCTTGTCACCTGGGCATGCACTTTCCTTTATTGCTGCCGGAGAAGGTATTAAAGAAAAGTTATTATACATTAAAAACAAAATCTGCAAAAGATGGGTCATTTCTTTGTCTCTGTGGACTCTACTTTGAGCTTAATTGCTAGAAATATTTTTAAGGATTCACTTGCTAGTTTCACGATTATCTTCTGATGCAGAGCACCGGCATGTTGGCTCAAACAATTTAAACCTACTTAGTAGCCGAAGTCACACAATTTTCACATTGGTATGGAATTTTACATTGTGAATTTTAGTTATTTGTTCTAGCTTGCAAGTAGTGAAGAGTTGTAATGCATCAACTAATTTTGAGTCCACTAATTTTTCAACTATTAATTCCTTCAAAAATACAAACAGGTATGGCCGTATGGCTATAGCTGATATTAATTGTCTGGTGCTTTGTGATTATTATTGATGCCACAGATTTATGTACATTTTTTTTATGCATATTTTTTGATAGTCGGTAGTAGTAACACTAGTTAAAGTTTGGGTTTTTTAAGAGATTATTTTACTTCCCCTTTGCAGGTTGCAAAGTACCTTGTCCCAACCATTAGATCGATTCCTGCTAATGGATCAACAAAACCTACTTGCATTCATTTACTTACCGGAATCAAAGCTTACTCCAAGATATTTTGGCTAATGGATCAACAAGACCTATTTACATTCATTTTCTTCTTATTATTGATGTCTAAGAAGATGATGTGTATTTAGTTCTGTACTAAATTATAATGTTTTATTTTGGGGTTGATGAATGAAATGAAAAGACATGTTTGAAGTACTCCAATACTGAGAATTGCTTATATATCTGCAGTATATTTTTAATTTACCATTACAAAAGTGTTGCAATAGCTATGATAAAGTGTTGCAAATATTGTTCAAAAAATGTTGTAATAGTTTAATTTAGTGTTGCCTGTTAGATCAGAATTCAATGATTGTCAGGAGCTAGACTCAACTGATCAGGATTACTGACGTCATCAGTATTGCATGGTCATCAGTATTTGACTAAGCGTCAGTATCTTGTTTATCATCAGGATTCCTATTCAGACTATGATCAGGTTTGATCATCAGGACTTGAAGCTGATCAGGATTCCTACTTCGAGTTATATATGGAGTCTAATTAAACATGGAGGTTTATTTCTGTCGGTTCCTGGTTTGTAGAATGCAGCTATCGATTAAAGATATGTTTCTATCTTTGTTATTGATTAGGACTTATCTTGTTATTGATAGAGAAGCTGTGTGTAGTATATAAACACAGTCTTGGTTTCGATTTATAGAGAGAACATAATCGAATAGAAGCTCTCGAGAACATAGAATTTCTTGAGAGAGTTTTTGTAAGCTAGCAGCTCTTAAGAACATCAGAATTTCTTGAGAGAGTTTGTAACAGTTTTATATCAGAGTTAATAAAGCTGTTATTGTTATTATTATTGATCTTTCATATTTGTGTTATATAAAGTCGAGAATCTTATACAATTGTATTCAACCCCCTTCTACAATTGTTATTTACTGGGCAACAATTGGTATCAGAGCAAACTGGTTTATTTTTAAATCAGAGACGATCTAAGATGTCGACAGCCAAATATGAAAGCATGAAGATTCCCATCTTGAAGATATCAGAATATCCTACATGGAGGGTAAAGATGCTGATGTACCTAGAGGCTATGGATCCTGACAACTTGGACAGGATTCGTGATGGACCATATATACCAACAAAGTTCGTTGAACGAACAGATGCTGTACCTGAACATTATGTGGTCAAAGCTAAATCTGAATGGACTCCAGAAGAAAAAGCTCATGTACTCAGAGAACCAAAGATAAAGAATATCTTGCACAACAGTCTTGATGCTGTCATGTCAAACAGGGTGATTGCATGCAAGTCTTCGAAGGAAATCTGGGATACTTTGGAAACTCAGTGCCAGGGATCTGCATCTGTCAAGAAGAACAGAAGGGCTCTTTTGATTCAAGAATATGAACAATTCGATGCAAGACCTGAAGAGAGCCTGACTGATCTATATGATAGATTTCTGACACTATTGAATAGCTTATCTTTAGTTGACAAAGTATATGAACCTGAAGATTCAAACACCAAGTTTCTAAGAGCTTTACCTGAAGAATGGGATACTCAGACCTCAATCATTAGACATCAGTATGATCTGAACATTGTGTCTCTTGATGAGATCTATGGGATGCTAAGAACTCATGATCTTGAAGTTCAACAGAGAAAGAACAAGAAAAGCAGCAAGGCAAAGTCAATTGCTTTGAAGGTAGAAGCCAAATCAAAAGGAAAAGCTATGGAGGTTTCTAGAAGGAAAACTAGAGTAGCTGAATCAGATCCTGAAGACTCTTCATCAGATACTGATGGCAATCCTGATGCCAATAATGATGATGAATCTTCTGATTCAGACATGGAGGAGATGGTTGCTATGATTGTCAGAAACTTCAGAAGGATGAAGTTCAGGAAGAATAGAAGACAAGGCAACTTTCAGAAAAAGACCTTCAATGCAGACAAAGACAAGTATATCAAAAAGGACAGCAAGGGTAGCAAATTTGACAAGTCAAAGGTTAGATGCTACAAGTGTAATGGTATGGGTCACTTTGCTTCTGAATGCAACAAGACAAAAAGGCACTCATCACATCAAGCAAGGATTGGATGGACTCTTCCTCAGAATCTGAAACTGAGGTAGTCAACTATGCACTAATGGCCAATGCTGATGTAACTGCTGCTCCTGATGATAAGGTAATAAATACTATCTTTGATTTTGATACTGATAATGCTTCTGAGTTAAGACGTTTTCTAAAGTCATTACATATTAGCTTTAGAAGTCAAACTGCTGAGAATACTAGAATCTTATCTGAGATGTCTGACCTTAGAAGAAGGAATGAGATATTAGAAGCTGAATTTTCTCGAATGCAAGAAGTACAAAAAGAATGTGATAATGTTAAGCACATGCACTTAGAGATAACATCTAAATGTACTTCCCTTGAAAAAGAACTTGAATATGCTAATGAGAAAATCAGAACCTGGACAGACTCTGGTAGGAAATTTCATGAGATTAATACCTCTAAAAATTGGAAAGAGTGTCTAGGTTATAAGTCAGATGATGATAAGAAATTGAAAGAGAAAATTGTCATTGATGAGACAGTCAGTCCAAAGACCTATAGACATGTTATAGACTCAACCAAATCTAAGATTACCCCTGTTAATTTTGTTTTTGGTAAGGATTCCAATTCTACTTTTGAAAAGGGATCTACTTCTACACAAGGAATTAAAATCATAAAGTCTAAACTTGTCATGAAGAATCTAGGTCTATTGTCTCAGAAACAGCTTAAGGATAAAATCTGTGAGGTTACAGATAAGAAAAAGGAAGCTACTATTAAGAGAAACAGGAATGGTAAAATTGGGATCAATAAAGAAAATGATTATAAGTATATCCCAAATGCACCTAGGAAGAGTTGTTTTAACTGTGGAAACTCTAATCATCTTGCCATTGATTGTAAGAAGAGTAAGAAGAAAATCGCTGAAATTCCTATGTCTGATATTAGGAATAGATCAGTATTTTATAAACCACAGGATTCCTGTTTTCATTGTGGTAGTCTATGGCATTCTATCTATACCTGTAAAGAGTATCATGATTTGTACTATAACTTTTATGATCCATTGCCTAAATTTAAAAGTAGTACAAAGTCTGATAGAACTGAAAATGTCATAGTAAAGCATGCTTTTGTTAATACTGATGCTGACAAAGCAAATCCTGATGGAGTAAATCATGTCAGGACTGCTAAAGTCAGAAAGTCTTCTGCTGCTAAAATTAATAAATTGCATGAGAAAGGAACCCAACATGTATGGGTTCCTAAGTGTTCTAACTAGTGTGTTTCTATTCTGATGCAGGGTAAAAAGAAAAATGTGTTAGTCATGGATAGTGGATGTTCTGTGCACATGACTGGAAACAAAGCCCTGTTATCAGATATGAGGAAAAAGCTGGTCCAACTGTGTCTTATGGAGATGGCAACATTGGACAAACCTTGGGATATGGCAATATAATCATTGGAAATGTCATCATTGAAAAAGTAGCTCTAGTGAAAGGACTAAAACACAACTTGTTGAGTATTAGTCAAATCACTGACAGAGGTTATCATGTCAATTTCTATTCCACACATTGTGAAGTAGTCAGTAAAGCAACAGGAAAGATAGCACTAACTGGCTACAGGCATGGTAACATATATGAAGCCAACATTCTCTCAAATACTGATGGCTCCCCTACATGTCTCATCAGTAGAGCTTCAGCAGATGAAAGTTGGAATTGGCACAAGAAGCTTTCTCATCTCAACTTCAGCAACATCAATGAGTTGGTTAAGAAAGAATTAGTAAGAGGATTACCTAATGTATTATACACACCTGATGGACTCTGTGATGCATGTCAAAAAGGAAAACAAAGAAGGACATCATTCCAGAGTAAATCAGAATCCTCTATTGAAGAACCATATCACATGCTACATCTTGATCTGTTTGGTCCAGTCAACATCATGTCCATCAGTAAGAAAAGGTACACTCTTGTAATTGTTGATGAATATTCTAGATTCACCTGGGTGTATTTTCTGCACAGAAAAGATGAAACTCCTGAAGTTCTGTTGGATCCTGTGAGAATGATTGAGACAACCACAAAGTACAAAGTCAAGATTCTGAGAAGTGATAATGGTACTGAATTTAAGAATTCAAAGATGGAAGAGTTCTGCAAATACAAAGGAATCATTCAACAATTCTCTGCTCCTAGCACACCTCAGCAAAATGGAGTAGTAGAAAGGAAGAATAGAACTCTTATTGAAGCTGGCAGAACTATGTTGGAAGAAGCTAAATTACCTACATATTTCTGGGCAGAAGCAGTCAACACAGCATGCTATACACAAAATCTCACATTGATAAACAGACATGGTGTTACTCCTTATCAATCCCTTAAGGAGAAGAAGCCAAGTTTGAAGCATCTGCATGTGTTTGGCTGTAAATGTTTTGTTCTCAGAACTCATCCTGAACAGCTAGGGAAATTTGAAACGAAGGCTGATGAAGGAATATTCATAGGCTATCCTGCATCAAGAGCCTTCAGAGTTTTTAATTTGAGGACAAGAACTGTCATGGAGTCAATACATGTATCTTTTGATGACAAGAAGATAACTGGAATCATTGAAGACTCACATGATAGATTACTATTTGAAAATGAAGCTTCCAAGGAACCTGAAGAAAGTGAATCAGAAGCTGTCCATTCATCCAGTACTGATGGGTCACCAAATCCTGATGACACACCAGATACTGATGGAAGTAATACTGATGATGCAAACAATAGTAATACAACTAGTAGTGCTGATGTTGGGGGGGAGCAACAGCATTCGACTACAAGTTCGGAGTTAACTCAATCATCAGGACAGAATTCTTCAGATACTGATTCAAGTGATGATCCTGACAACACATCAGGAGGACATAGCAATAATTCAGGAAGAGCTTCATCTCAAGCAAATTCTTTCAATCAAGATAACACCAATCCAGGGGGAGCATCTACTTTAAGAAACAATTTGACACCAGCAAGGAAATGGACTAAAGATCATACTCCTGATTTGATAATTGGAGATCCTGATGCAGGTGTTCAAACAAGAAGTGCAACTCAGAATGAATGTTTATACAATAACTTTCTGTCCAAGGAGGAGCCTAGGAAAGTTGAAGATGCACTTAAAGATGCTGATTGGGTTACTGCAATGCAAGAAGAACTGAATGAATTTGAAAGGAATGAAGTCTGGAAACTGGTACCAAGACCAAAGAATAGATCAATAGTTGGTACAAAGTGGATTTTCAAGAACAAGACTGATTCTGATGGAGTCATTATCAGAAACAAAGCAAGACTAGTTGCAAAGGGGTATTCCCAACAAGAGGGAATTGATTATGATGAAACTTTTGCTCCTGTTGCAAGACTAGAAGCCATCAGGATATTTCTTGCTTATGCAGCACATAAGAAATTCAAGGTTTTCCAGATGGATGTTAAAAGTGCTTTCTTAAATGGTGAACTGGAGGAAGAAGTTTATGTTGAACAACCTCCTGGTTTCATTGATCCTAAATATCCAGATCATGTCTACAGACTGGATAAGGCACTTTATGGACTAAAGCAAGCTCCAAGAGCATGGTATGAAACCTTAGCTCAATTCTTACTGGAAAGTGGATTCAAAAGAGGTGCAATTGACAAAACCTTATTTTATTTGAATCATGGTAAGGATTTGCTGTTAGTTCAGATTTATGTTGATGATTTCATTTTTGGGTCAACAAACAATAAGCTATGTGAGAAGTTTTCTAAGCTTATGCAGTCAAGATATCAAATGAGCATGATGGGAGATATGAGTTACTTTTTTGGTCTTCAAGTTAAACAGACTGATGAAGGGATTTTTTTTCAATCAGTCTAAATACACAAGGAATTTATTGACTAGGTTTAACATGCAAGACAGTACTCCTGCTTCAACTCCCATAGCTACAGCTACCAAACTTGATCCTGATCAAGGTGCTGAGGTAGATGTAACTCACTACAGAGGTATGATTGGCTCTTTATTGTATCTCACTGCAAGTAGACCAGATATCATGTTTGCAACCTGTCTGTGTGCAAGATTTCAAGCAAAACCAAGAGAACCTCATCTGATTGCAGTCAAAAGAATTTTCAGATATCTCAAAGGCAGTCCTACACTTGGCCTTTGGTATGCAAGGGAATCAGATTTTAGATTGTGTGGTTATTCAGATGTTGATTTTGCAGGATGCAAAATAGACAGGAAAAGTACTTCAGGAAGTTGTCAGTTTTTGGGTGGAAGACTAGTTTCATGGTTCAGTAAAAAGCAAAAATCTATTTCCACTTCAACTGCAGAAGCTGAGTACATTGCTGCAGGAAGCTGTTGTGCTCAGATAATGTGGATGAGAAATCAGTTGTTAGATTATGGCCTGTCATACTCAAAAATCCCTATTTATTGTGATAACCAGAGTGCTATTGCAATGACAGGAAATCCAGTTCAGCATTCTCTTACTAAACACATCAGTATCAGATATCACTTTATAAGAGAACAGGTTCTGGAAGGAACAATTGAACTTCATTTTGTTCCCACTGATCAACAACTAGCTGATATATTCACCAAGCCACTGCCTGAAGCTACTTTTAATAAATTGGTGAATGAACTTGGAATGATGAACTTTGAGAATTTCTGAGGAAAGCTACAGAGAGGAAATCCTGATAACTGTCAAATCCTGATAGTTATTCAGAAAGGTATGTATCTTTGATCAAATCCTGATAGGACTCAATCTTGACAGGAAGTCAACTGGTCAATCCTGATGTACAGGTCAGTATTTTCATTGCTAAATTTGTGCCTAATTTTTCGTCCGTATCTGCTAATGGACGATTGAGTTTTAGTAGGACAACTGTATGCGCGCGTGTGTTGCACTATTATAGATATATCTATACATTCACATTAAAAGCGGTGCAGTTTTATTTAATGACACACGTAATCTGTCCACTAATTATTTGTGCACAAATCATATTTTACCACCTGTTATTGAGAGTAATATTTTGTTTTAACAAAATACTTTTCATTGTTCTACATCTTTAATTACTCTCTCATCATCAGTTTTTCATTTTCTATCTCTCTCTCTGTGCTTTCATACCCTAATTGCTTCATATCTTAATTCTCAAGTTTTCAAAAGCATTACAATGGCGTCTTCATCATTCATGAACAAACCAACAGTGATTCGTGATATTACTTTTGCCACTAATAACTTTGTAGCCATACTAGACCATCAGGAATTGCCTACTGAGTTCCATATAATTCAAGATTTTCTTACTTCAAGCCCATTGAAGTATGCTTTAACAGAGCCTGCAAGTGTTTCTTTTAAGTCTGTAATGCAGGTTTGGAACACAGTTGTTTTTTGTCAAAGTTCTACAGGAACTATTCTGATGCAGTTTGAATCCAATGGAGTAACTCATCATGTCACCCCTGCTGTTATTGAAGAGGCGTTGCATTTGCCTATTCTGGGTGATAATGTTTCTAGTGTGATTTCAGACTCTACTCTATTTGAGTTTGTCACAAAACTGGGCTACAATGGTGAAGTAAAGAGATATGGCAATCTCTTCAGGACAAAGCTTAAGAAGGAATGGAATTTCTTCTTTGATACAATCAGCCGCTGTTTCCTGAACAAGACATCAAATTTTGATGCTCTTCCATCAGGATCTCTCAAAATTGGGTACTCTCTTATCCATTCTACAGTGTTTGATTATGGGTCTTTTATCTTAAAAGCTTTAAGTGATAGGAAATCAGATAAGTTGGGTTCTGTCTGTTTTCTTAGATTTTTACAGTTGATATTTAATCACTTATGTCCTAATGTTGTTTTTGAGAATGATGTAGTTCTACCAATCTGTAGAATTATTGAGAATAATATTAAGTCCTTAGTCAACAGTGATAAGGCAAATGGTTTCATAGGAAATGCTTTTATTCCGGATGAGGTTAGGTTTTTCTTACATCAGAAAATGCCTACTTGTTATGGACTTCTTTCTAATGCTATGGGGCAAGGCCCAACCCACCTTGTTCCTGACACAAGCATGCAACCTAAACAGTCTAAACATTTAACAACCACCTCTACTGTCTCACAAAAGACTTTAGTTGTAAAATCAAAGAAATCAGCTAGAACTGATGTGTCTGGATGGCAATCAGGTTCAAAGGATTTTTCCTCTACACCACTCACTAAAACGAAGAAACAAGGGGGTGTACAAGGGGTCCTGGTCAAGAAAGCTGATAAGGCTGTTAAGAATGTTCCTGTGAAAAGGAAGTTAAGGTTGATTGATGAAAGTGATTCAGAGGATGACTTACCTATATCCTCTGTGATGAATATGAACAAGGAAGTTGCTGATACTGCTACTAAAGCTGTGGTACCATCATCAAAACCACAAAAGACAAGGAAATTATCAAAAAGCAGGTATCATATTCCTTTGACAGTGCAAATTAAGGATACTGATATTCAGACATCAATTCCTGATGAGTCATCTACTCCTGATGCTCTAGCAAATCCTGATGTTAGTATTCCTGATGCAACAACAAAAGTGGTCTCTATTTCAGACTCTCCAGCCTCTCCATCTCAGTTTAGAGAAATTTCTTGGGAGAAGGTTTCTAAAACTGCTTCCTTGGTTGGACTTACATCTCAGTCAAAGAAAAAGAGGAATGCAGAAGAGTTAGTCTATCAGAGACAAAAGAAGCTGAAAGGATCAAGCCCACAAGAACCTGAATTTCAGAGTGATTCAGCAGCTACTGTTGATCCTGCCACACAAGAACCACTCAATCAAAGTTTGGGTGACGGCTTAGCTAGTGGAATGGTCACACAAGAACCATTTTCTCAAAGGGAGAATGAAGACATCAACATTCCAGCTACACAAGAACCATCTTCTCAAAGTGAAGATGCAGGCAAAGCTACAGCTTCTATTGAAAGATTGGTCGAGAACATTGTCAATGAGGGAAGCACACAAGAACCTTTAGCTCAAAGTGTTGAAGCAGCTTCTGAACCTCAAGCTACACAAGAACCATTAGAAAATACTGATGCAAGCATTCCAAATCCTGACGATGTTCATCCTGACGCTAGTGGTGCTCCTGATAATGAACCTATTTTGATACAGCCACTTCGTACAAGACCAATGGATCATCCTATCTCAGAATCACAGGATAAACTGAAAGGTATTGCAATTCCTGATCCTGATATATCTCATGGTTCTGATGATGATAATTCTGATGATGATAGTGATGATGATGATAAAAATCAACAAGAGAAGGACCAGATTGCTACAGCACTCAAGATTAGTCTTGGATCTAATTTTGGTTCATCGAGTACATTTATGGCTGGCAATGCTTATACTGGAAAAGATCTGAGACAAGATTTTTCTATTCCTTCTTTTGATCCTGCTAAGGCATTTAGACAGAATGAATGGGATAACTCATGGTACAGATCAGCAGACTCTGTAAGTTATTCTTCTGCTTTGGAACATGCTTATAATGCAGTGAAGTCTATAGAGAATCAAGACTTGAAGAATCATCTGAAGGCTACAACTCTGTTATCCAAGAGCCTGAAAAGTGAGATTGATTCTATTAAGGATTCAACTGATAAAGTGAGGACTGATATTTTTAATAATTTTACAAAGGTGCCTACTGCTTTACATCTAAAGGTAGTAGAATCCCAAGTGAAATCTGTTGTTTCAGAACAAACCTCCATCAATCAAAGAATTGATTCTCTGGATTCTAAGGTAACTGAAATTCAAACCTCTCTTTACTTAATTTTGCAATTATTGTCAAATCCTGATGTCAAAAAGGGGGAGAAGGTTATTCAGACAAAATGTACACCTGATCTAGTATTAAGGAATAATGATGATGATACTGGAGATGATGGTGGTGACAATGTGAAACAAGGAGAAACCTCTGATACTGCGGTTTTGAAGTCTACAATTCAAACTTCTCAAAGTCAAACTACGCAGTCAACTCATGTTTCTGATTCTGGAGTTAAGACAGTAAGAACATTGATGCAGTCTCAGATCCTGACGGAAGAACAAATCCTGACACCTGGTCATGGACATACTCTTGCTACAATTCCTAAAGGTAATGAAGATGTGATTATTGATAATCCTGAAGATGCATCAAATTTATTCCAGAAGTTTTCTACAAAAGACGGTAGAATTGTTACTCTTTATCACACTGATAAAAGAGTTCAACAATTATTTGCCAGAAAAGCACTCTCTACAGCAAGTGAAGAATATCCAGATCTCTCACATGAAGAATTTTTGAGATTACAAAGAGAGACAATGGAAAGCTATACTGCCCCTGCTAGAGGTAGAGGAGGCAAAGGTAGGAGAGGTGCTAGAAGAAGTAGAAGAGGTTCTTCAACTCAAACAGTACCTAGACAGACAAGGTCTAGAGGGTTAAGAATTGAAGAAATTCCTGAACCTATTCAAACTCTAGTAGTTCCTGACAGATCTACTTTTGGTGATGATGGAATTGTTGAAGAAGAACCTGAATTGAGAAGAAAGTCAAGTAAATCAACTCTCAGCAATACAAATCAAATTGAAGATTCTAATCCTGACATCATTCAAGATCCTGATGAATCTGAACTTCTGCAAGAGGTTGATTTGATAATCTTATCTACTGTTGTTGATTGTCACAACAAAGAAGTAGATGAAGAAGAAGAAGTCAGAAGAAGAGATGTTACAAAAAGAACAAATGAAGATTTCAATCTCTATCTACAAAGGCTTAAAATTTCAAATGAAAGACAATGGAGAAATTCAAGCAGACAAGAATCTTTACTTGAAAGAAGATATGCTCATGAAAAGGAGAAATACAAGAAGTGGAAACATATAAGTACACTAAGGTGTGATAAACTTATCAATTTTCAGTCTGGTGGAATTATAACAAGTGCTTCAAGTGTTGTTGATTTGTCTGATATGGCTAGATCAAAAGCACTCTGGTTAAAGATGTTTTCGAATCTGAAGCAAATGTCAAGTTACACAAGAGGAGATATTGGACACATGGATGCTGAATTTCTAAACATGACTTATGTTGATCCTTACTCCTTAACTGAAATTGAAGGTACTTTAACTTCTGAACACCTGAACAATTTATTAACTGTTGATATAGTTATAGATTGTCATGATGGTTTTGAAAAGAAAGAAAAGCTTCTGTACTTCATGAAAGATGGTAGTGTGAAGATTTTATCTATTCAAGATCTGCTGATGAAAACTACAAAGGAACTGAAATATGTTCACTATCTGTTAAGATGGAAGAACAAAGTGTGCAAAGTATGGAGTGACATGATTTTGTCAACTATAAGAAGAAGACTGGATGGAAACAGTAATTTCAATGGTAATTATATTCCCATGTACTTAAATCAAAGAGGTCAGGATGTGGAAATGCAAAGGGGTACTGCTGTTAAAGAAGTAAATTTTGGCATGACTCATCTTACTCTCAATCCTGATGGGAAGGAAATTGCTTATCTTATGCTAGAAGAGCATAGTCTTCGAAGAAACTCCATATTGAATCTCAGAGCAGCTATTTACCAGATTAATGAGGAAGATGACGAACTCAGAAATCTAAAGGAAAGACTGATTCAAATTCTTGAAGAAAAAGAAGAAAGTTTATTATCCAATTTCTTGAAGATGAATCTGTTCTATCAAAGAATTTAAACAGATAAGTTGTTTCTGAAGATACTTGTACATTTTGATACATGTTTTTGACATCATTGAATCTTTAGAATCTATACTTTATTTCACAAAGTATGAGATTGGGGGAGATTGTTAGATCAGAATTCAATGATTGTCAGGAGCTAGACTCAACTGATCAGGATTAATGACGTCATCAGTATTGCATGGTCATCAGTATTTGACTAAGCGTCAGTATCTTGTTTATCATCAGGATTCCTATTCAGACTATGATCGGGTTTGATCATCAGGACTTGAAGCTGATCAGGATTCCTACTTCGAGTTATATATGGAGTCTAAATAAACATGGAAGTTTATTTCTGTCGGTTCCTGGTTTGTAGAATGCAGCTATCGATTAAAGATATGTTTCTATCTTTGTTATTGATTAGGACTTATCTTGTTATTGATAGAGAAGCTGTGTGTAGTATATAAACACAGTCTTGGTTTCGATTTATAGAGAGAACATAATCGAATAGAAGCTCTCGAGAACATAGAATTTCTTGAGAGAGCTTTTGTAAGCTAGCAGCTCTTAAGAACATCAGAATTTCTTGAGAGAGTTTGTAACAGTTTTATATCAGAGTTAATAAAGCTGTTATTGTTATTATTATTGATCTTTCATATTTGTGTTATATAAAGTCGAGAATCTTATACAATTGTATTCAACCCCCTTCTACAATTGTTATTTACTGGGCAACATTGCCATTTCCTAAAAAAAAGTGTTTATAAAGGGGTACACATGTGGGGCCCACTAATGGTGTGTCCCACATTTGGGGCCCACGTGCGGGGCCAAGAACAGTGGGGCCCACATGTAGGGCCCACATTTTTTTGAACAAAGTCTAATCTACTGCAACATATTTTAACCTGTTGGAATAGGTAGAAAAGTGTTGGCGTTGACCCCTAAGGCAACGGGGAAAAAACTAACAGTGAAAACGTGTGACCTTTGAGATTTTTGAGGCTACGCCAACGAATTTTGAACTTCCGGCAACGGTTTTCAAGGGTTGCAGAAGGCCATTTATGGCGTAGTGGCGGTTGTTCTCCTCGGACCTCTCTGTCACTTTGCCACTCAACCAATAATAGTCATAGATCATCATTGTTAAGTCTTATGCCACGACGATCCTTCAACCTATTAAAGCGCTGCTCTTGGTCTTGGTGGATCTCATCAGCCCTTCGAATTTCACTCTCGGACCGCCCTGACCTATGAGGGTGTGGGGATGGACGTCGTTCCCTCCTGGATTGCTCCTGATCATCCGTCTCCTCATCAGGAAGTTCAACAATAGGCACTCTATGAAACACCCCCAGATCCGGGGTCAGGAATCTAGGTTGTCACGTCACCATCCAATCGTATATTACCTGTAGTAACTCAATAATCCAATCAAAACACATCATAGACCCCAATCTCTCACTCACACAAGTTATAGCCTTAGAAATGTTACACAATAACATTAGTTATTACAAACCAAATGTACTAACCAGGATCTCACACTATTAATTACAACCTCTACATGAAGTCGCATTAATAGCTAACATAGCTGAAGCCTATCCAGCTTACTTCTGTGGTATCCATCCGGAGCTGAACTATCTCAAGGGTGAATCTTCTATTTCCTTTCTCTCATGATATGGAGCCAACTGACTATGTTCTCCTTGTACTGAAATATAATTTTCAAAAGTAAGGATGAGCGAAAGAATGCTCAGCAAGTCAAGTAGTTACTAATATAAAGTTTGTCCAACAATATAGTGCTAGTACACAGATCTTTCCAATATAAAGTATTCATACTTAATATGAAGTTTAAAATACCACCATATGAACGACTTTAGTTCATAGTTTTGAAAGACACTATCCGTGGCTTAGCACGGTCTTTAGAAATCACAAATGCGCAGTTTTAGATACTGCAAGATGAACAACAGTAGTTCACAAGTTTTAAAAATATTGTTTGTCTTTTGTCAACGCATTTCATACAGTTCAAGATACTGTACCAGAGAATATACTTTTCAACCACTGTCAACATTATCGGTAACTCTGCACCTAGGATTTCGTACACGATGATCAGTCGCTTAAGTACGATAGTATGATCAGTAACCTTTTCTACATATAGATGGATGAACACCCTTAATTGGTTATCACCCTAGCCACATACGGGCTATTACCAATTGGACTGCCACCACAGCCTCTTAGGCGGTATAAATTGCTGGACTGCCACCACAGCTGTAAGACCCCAGATTTTGGGTAGAATTAAAACTTTTATTGTATGATGATGTATATATATATATGTGGATGGTGGTAATGGTTTTTGGAGAATTAAGTATGAAATGAATATGGATTTCAGTTTTCAAACATTTTGAGAATAATAAGAATGGACGGAACGCATAAATAAGAACAATCAATCTGGAAAATAGGAATACAATACTCCAAGGAAGAGAAGTATATTTATGTCATCCAAATCGATATCTGGTATGCATCCGACAACTCCGTAAACAAGACAGCGTATGCCCGAGGAAGCTCTAGAATATTGTTTAAGTACAAGAAATAAAGTGGAAATAAACCAGGAATATTGGAACGGTTATTATGGTGAATAGTAGATTCTTTAGAGTAAGAAATGAATCACACCACACTATATACGGGACGTTGTATTAAACTTTCGAAGTCGTATTAGTGATCTACGATGGAAATAAGAGAATGTAAAAGCCGTCAGAATTGGAAAAATAACATTTTTCGTTTTCTCCGAAGTTTCACCAAAAACGGACTAAATAATTATTATTTGAGGATATTTAAGGATTTAAATTATTAATTCCATGGATATGGATTTGATAAATGAATTAGAAGTATCGAGGACGATTTCGGTAAAATACCTCGATAGAACCCTCGAGAAACCCTGCGAATATTCGACGGAATTAAACGAACCAGAAAAGCTGCTTTAGCAGAGCCAATGCATGCTTGCCAAGTGTCAAGAGGAGAGGGCATGAGGGGTGATGACTCACCACCTAATTAGATAAATATCTAAGGGATTAATTAAGGAAAGAAAAGAAGAAAAAGAAAAGCAAAAACCAAGAAACTCCATTTTCTCTCCATTCTGCCCAGCAGAACATCCTCTCAGTAAAACGGGCCTAGAGCCTTCATTACTCAAGGAAATTTCGTGTTCTTTATATGGTTAGAAAGCTGTTAAGATGCTCTACAACTTTCCTTTAGAAGCCTAGATCAGAACAGCTCGGTAAGGGCCTCGTTTTCCATGATCTTTCAGTCGGGTTCTAATAACTCCGAATTACTAACTTTGTTTTCTTCATTTCGTTTGATCATCCAAGCTTACCCAAGGCTATACAAGGATTATACAAGGTTTAGAAAGCTATTACATACATCAAGGAAGGTATAAAAACTCTAACCCCTCTTAGTCATGAAGTGTTTATGGTTTATAATGTTAGATCTAAGAGTATTGGTGCATATCTTGGTTATATGAGTCATGGATGATGAGAATCTTGAGGATATATGTTGGTGATGTGATTTTAAAGCTTGTACTTAGAGTATGTAACCCCATGTATGTTGTAGAGAGAAGTCTTGATGGTTTTGATGGTAGATATGATGTATAAGTGGAGTTCTTGAAGTTTTGGGTAAAGATGTGTGCTGAGTAAAAAGTCTGGGAGTATGTACTGTCTTGCAGTAGACTTTTGAACCCCTTTAACCTGTCTCCCGGGGGTCTAATACCCATGGTTAGAAAGATAATTTCATGTAGTTTCCAGAAATATAAAGTTCATGACTAGGTGATGTGTAGATTTTCAGTTATGATCAGAAGAGTGAGGAGTGGTTCTGAAATCCGGACTGCACTGTATGGTCTGTTTGTGAACTGTCTTTGGACCCTCAAACTTTCTGCAAACATTGTGAAAAAAAATGGAGAATAGCTAGGTCTTACAGTAAGGAAGGCTATCCAAAAAGAATCTGATTAAAATTTGAATTTTTCAATTTTATAAAAATGTTAGAGCGAGGTGTGCGCAAGTGAAAAACCACTTAGGGGATTAGTTTAAAGTAGTTTTAAGAGTATTCACTTGAGTTTCGAGTTTGAGGAATAGATTTGAGTCGAATGGGTAACGTATGTGATAATGTGATGACATGGTCATATGGGAGGATTAGTGGTCACAAGTGGAGTCGTTAAGTTGGTCTTACATCTTTTAAAACATTATGATTATATAGTCGCATTAGTGCGGTGTTTAAGTTTAAGAATAATGTTTTGCTTGAGTCCTAAGTATAAGCTATTGATGAAAGGTATTTTATTGTTGATAGATCACCGGATTACTGCAAGACACCACCCACCGACTAAGAGATCAGGCAAGTTTTCAAACCTATACTTTTTTTAAAACTGTTGTGGTGATAACTAAAGATTTTGAGATATATGCTATATGTGAATGATTTCTATAATGCTAAGTCAAAGTATTGATACAAGTGAACTTGTAAGCTATAGGATATAGTAGTATTTTGGAGCTGATGTGCTAAGCAAAACCCTCAGTAGGGGGTGTATACTTTGCAAATATACTTTGGACCGGGAATGGTATCAGTTGTTATCTAGAGATATATTATATATTCTCTATAATTATTATATATACTAGGAATGGTATCAGTTGCTATCTAGGGTTATTTTATTGTGTTATTACAATTAATCTCGATAAGTGGTTTACAAATTAAAGATCATTTGGAGTTTAATTTATTAAGAGTATATTTTTAAATATATGATGAATAGTTGTTATCTACCCCTTTTTGATAAGAAAGTACTTGAGAATTATTTCTAAATAAATATTCTTTATTAAATACAGTTTGCATTAATTATTTAAAGCCCTACTTCTTAAGGAAGTATTTTGTGAAAATTATTTTAAACCCTAGATAGCTAATAAAGTGTATTTCAGTCAACTTTTAAATATAATTAGAGAAGATTCCCAAAACTATTTCCCGTTTAAGTCTATATTCAGAAAGACTTAAATGCTCGCTCAAACTTCAAAGATACATGGAACCTTTCTCAAGAGTTATGCTTGTTTCAAGTGGACTGCCCGGTCCTAAATCTTTTTAAATCAATGAAATTATCAGTGTGATATACTACCATCAAAAATGATTTTGATTACTCTCTCAAGATTCGAGGAGTAAAAGCAGTGAAATCAGTTGTATCCATGAACAAGCATCAGCTTGGGAAATATGAGTGAATTTTCCTTTCCAACCAGATATAACTACTTTGTGGAGTCGTATACTTGGGAAAAAGGGAAAGGAACTTTATGTTTCAAGGTTATGGATTTTCTCGAACTCGGAGAATGTGTAAGGGACTGAGTGGCGACCTGTCCCCTAAGGGAATTACACGTAGACCGGCAGTCTATGAACGGGTCTGTTCTTCCCTTAGATTATCAGATAGTGCCCGACCGTAGGATAAGAGAAGAGCATCAGAGGCCCCTAAGTGAATGGGTACCCCTAAGTGAATGGGTATGCTCTTCCCCCTACAACCAATTGGCGGGGAGGTGAGAGAAGAGTATCGGAGACCCCTAAGTGAATGGGTACCCCTAAGTGAATGGGTATGCTCTTCCCCCTACAACCAATTGGCAGGGAGGTAGGTCAGTTAGCGTCTGCCCTATTTTCCTTTCTACGTAGAAAAACAGCAGTGGGGATTGCCTTACGACTGATCATCGTAGAGGTATCCTTGTCGCCCGGAATCTCCATCTACAGTTCAGTTTCATGAAAGTTTTCAGAAAAGAAAGTTTATTCCAGCTATTCAGTTTTATGAAAGTTTTCAGAAAGGTTACTCAAGAGTAATCCAGTATATTCCAGTATATGAGTTTATCTACAGGATGTATGTGATCAGATGGGTTCAGAAAATGAATTGGAAATAAATTTAAATTGTTTTATTCCCAGATTATAAATGAAGTAAATGTCTCCCATGAAAGTTGATACTTGATTATATATATATATTGTTTATCAGTTCAGCATTATTTTGGTGGGCCTTGTTGCTCACCCTTGCTTGTTTTTATATATATCACCACAACAGATAAACCAGATGTTTCGCACCACCAGCCGCAAGAGGGTTTTGGAGCCCAGAGGACTCTCCCCTGATATTACAGCCGCCATAGCTGAGGTAGAACCTACTAGCGATATAGACTGGTAGTTCAGATTCAGCATTTAATTATATGTATGACATAACGTAAGAAGTGGCAGCAAACTTAAACTTGTAAATTATATTTGGGCTTGTAATCACTTATGATATGTGTATGGACCCTGTTAGCAGTACTTATTTCAAGTTCATCTCTGGGACTATAACTTGTGTGTGTGTGTGAGATAGATGGTGGGGTCATAGCATGTTGTTTATTTGTATTGATTCAAGTCAAGCATGATGTATGGAATGATGACCGTAACGACCAGATCTCCGACCCCGGGTCTGGGGCTGTTACAGAGATGGTATCAGAGCTAAGAGTTAGACATCCCAGAGATGATGAGGCGTTATAATTATAAACTCACTACGATAATAAGAACCCTTGCCAGGTTCACCTAAAACCCTTATGGGAACTCTTAAATACCATGATAGTAATATAGTTCGTTATTGTGTAGGCGGGCGTTATCCCAGACCTAGAGAGGTTTGAGCGGCAGCATGATGAGGAGATACTCCGGGCCTCAGACCCACACTATGAGAGCTCAGGAGATGAGCACCAGGAGGAGGATCCGGAGGAGGACCCGGAGGAGGATCCAGAGTTAGAGTGGGGTCCGGCCCCTGAGTTCGACGAGGAGATTCCTGTTGTTGAGGCTGATTCAGAGGAGGAGACGGGGGGTGAGGCTCAGGCTGAGGAGCAGGGTGAGGATGATTCGGGGAGTCCAGTTTCTGTCTTACCTCCATTTCCCCCTAGTCCCCCACCTCTCCAGCTGAGTCCTCCTGAGGATCATGAGGAGCAGACCCCAGAGCCCACTCCGGCAGAGGTTGTTCCGCCAGCAGACCCAGTCACTCCACCCCCTGTTCCCCTAGTTGGTGTACCAGTTTCTGTGCATGGATGGATGGTGAATAGGATGATGACAGACTTGACCGTAGCAGAGGCCAGGTTGGCAGAGTCTCGGCTACAGCTTGCCGCAGAGAGGACTGAGAGGCGTAGGCTCCAGCGTGTCCGGAGGACCCTTCGCCCTCAGGCTTTTAGGAGGGAGGTGACCCATATTGAGTGCCGGGCACGAGTGAGGATTAGGACCTTGCAGACAGATGAGGGTGGCAGAGTGTCCCGGCATGATGCTGAGGAGATCTTCCGTCTCGCGATGATCAGGGTGAGGGCCTTGACCCGCGCTCGTGGCTGATTCCAGATTCAGTGATATGGTAGTCTAACCTACTAGTCTTGCCCGGCCATGGTAGGGTGCCGACTTTTGGAGGGTTTGTTTTGTTGTATATAGTTCCCATAGGCAGACTAGATGGATAGACTTTGTATTTCACTTTTATGCTAGTTGTTGTTATCAGGCAGTTGTACTCTAAAACTATGACGTTGGTTCAGATGTTGTGTTTTGGCAGCCTTATGTATATATGGGTTTTCGTTTCAGTTGCACCAGTTTTAGTGACATGGTCACCAGTGTGGATGATTTTATCTGTGCGTATTTTCGATTAAATTGCCATATATATAGAACTGGGGATCCTAAATCCCAAATATATTATCATGGATTAAGGAGATGGAAAAGTCATTTGAGATTCTGAGTATTGAGGAGGCACAAAAGACTGTTTTTGCATCATATATGTTAAAGGGAGAGGCCAACTACTGGTGGGAGGCCAAGAGAAATATGGAAACAGGTGCTGTGATAGCTTGGGAAAGGTTTAAGCAGTTATTTCTGGAAAAGTATTTCCCGAGGTTTATGAAAACTCAGATGGAGCTCAAGTTCTTGGAGCTAAAACAAAATAATCTATCAGTGGCGGAGTATGAAGCGAAGTTTACCGAACTGTCAAGGTTCGTGCCCGAGTTCGTGGACACGGATGAGAAGAAATCTAGTAGGTTTCAGCAAGGGCTGAGACCAGGGATCCAGAATCGAGTGGCTATTTTGGAGATCTCGGATTATGCCACCCTAGTACAGAAAGCCTCAATCGCCGAAGCAGGCATTGATCAATTCCAGAAAGATAAGGGAGGAAGAAAAAGGAAGCATGTGAGTATGGGAGGAGGTTCGGAAGGAGGCAACCCTTCAAACAAGTTCAATCGCAGAGCGGTTTCCCTACCTGGTAGGAATGAAGGTTCCAGGCCAACCAGGAGCATCAGTGTAAACCGGGGTAATAAGCAGTCGGGAACACCCCAGTCCCAATCGTTTCGACCTTCATTTCCGGTATGTGCCACCTGTGGGAAGAGACATCCAGGTGTATGCAAATTAGGGACGATAACTTGCTATAAGTGTGGACGACCAGGCCATTATGCTAGTTCTTGTACCAAGGATTCCTTTAGTGACAGCAAGGGTCTTACTTGTTATAATTGTGGTCAGCAGGGACATATATCAAGAAATTGCCCAAAGAGTAAACCAGCAACTTCGGGAGCCAGCAAGGCTGCCTCCAACAAACCACCAACAGCCAGGACTTTTAACATGACAGTGCAGGATGCGGTGAGGGATACCGATGTGATAGCAGGTACTTTTTCCCTCAACTCAGTGGATGCAAATGTTTTATTTGATTCTGGAGCGACTAGATCTTTTATATCAAAGGACTTTGCTAATAAATTAAGACTTAAGGCTCAACTCCTGAAAGATTCCTTGCAAGTAGAAATAGCCAATCATGAGATAGTCCTAGTTAATCAGATTCACCCCGAATGTGAGTTAAAAATAGGAGATCAACCTTTTTCTGTTGATTTGATTCCTTTCAAGTTAGGGGAGTTTGATGTTATTTTAGGAATGGATTGGTTGTCCCGTAATAATGCTCAGATAGACTGCAAAGGGAAGAAAATTAGACTGAGTACCCAAGGAAAGAAAGATATAGTGATTAAAGGGATAAGACAGACACAAAGATTCTTAACTATGGCCCAAACCAAGAGATTGTTGCGAAAGGGAAACGAATCTTATTTAGCTTACGTTGTGGACACCCAAAAGGAGGTGCCCAATTTGCGAGATATTCCAGTAGTTAATGAATTCGAGGATGTGTTTCCCCAAGACCTTCCAGGATTACCACCTGACATGAGGAATTGTCATTGCTATGGGCGACAACGGTATCGAAGTCTTCTTATGGCACATAACGTTTACTTGGGATGTTTGCGCTTAGTCGAATAGAATTCCCTGCGATTGCAAAGGTCGATGGTTGAATCCTTAGTGACTATTATGAGTCGGCAATAACGTAAGTATCGAGCACCTTAGGGTGTGCATGAAGAAGAAAAGCTTTGGAATTGAACGATTATCCATTAGAGGAGCCGACATAAAAGGCATCCGTAGAGACCTTGGTAGTACCCTCCCCCTTTGCAAATTATGTGGGATATTTCCCCAATCTATGATTTGTCTTGACTTCTTTCCAAGAAAGAATTCTGATAAAGGGTATATTCCCTCTTCGAAGTTGTTTTATAACTCTTGTGTTAAATCATATTTAATTTCAATTGTGCCAGAGGCTATCACAATGCCTACTTTCAGGCTTTCGAAGCCCTGTCAAATGATGTATTTAAGCTTTCACTTTTCTTCAAATAATAAATGACCCTATGGTAATACCTCACCACTTGTTTGTTAAGTACCAGTATCTTTTGGTTATTCTTTTCTTTGCGATTCTTTGGAAACCGCACCTTTGGAATCTATTCAATTTTAATCCAAGGTGTTCCTTTGAGAAATATTAAAGACGATAATCATTAAATTGATATCGAATTGCTTTCATACTTTTCAACTTCCACTGAGACGAACAACCCTATACTTATAGGGGCTACAAGGACTATCTGTCTGTGTGATAGAAGTCGGATGGGACGCCATCACTTGTAAGTTGTGAAATACAAGAAGGCTAATTACCTTTAGTATGTCTCAATCGAGGCACACAACATTAAGTTCTTATGATCATGTTGATCTCTCGGTAAATTCTTTTGCCTCCTATGAGGTTATCCTAAAACTTATAACCAGTGTGTGACGTTTTCCTTGATAGGGGAGCTGTCTTTTCAAGGCCCCATAGTTTTTGTTATCCTCATTGAATTCTAAGGGGAGGCCACCCAGGTCAAATAAGTCAAAATTCGCTGATAGGAATTAGATTCGCAACGAAATTGCTTATGACAGGAGCGGATCCCTAAGACGAATAGACTGTTAGTGACATATCAACGAAATTGGTTATTCTCCCAAGGATATTATGATAATGAAAAGCGTGTCAATCGATATATGTGAAAGGAATAGCGATGTGCCGTGAACTCCAGTGACAACGGTGTTAGATGGATGCCCTATAATGAAATTGAGATTTTGGAGGAGTTGTTTACGAGTGGACACTACCTCTGGGTTAGCAAGATAATTACTGACGTTGGAGTCAGAGGGAGCTGGTATTGTGACTTGGGAGATGTGCAGCGTGTGTTGTTATAAAGGAATAATTTTCAGAAATATATGAAGACCCGGATGAAAATAAAAGTCAAAGAGTTAAAACAAGAAACCATAAACTGTGACCGAGTATTCAGAGTATAATGGGAATGAAAGGGTTAGTGACTCAGTTACAAGAGTTGCTGTATAAAGGTGTAATAAGACCCAGTGTACCACCATGGAAAGCCCGGTGTTGTTGTAAGAGAGAAAAATGTTAGCACAAGATTTTGTACCGAACCTCGAGGGTTGGATGAGTTCGACATGGAAAATAGGTACCCTTGTAAATGATTGTGTGACCAGCGGAAGGACGCTGTGTATTTCCAAATTTATTTAAGAACTGGGTATCACCAGTGGGAGGTTAAATCTGAGGATATACCCAAGACTGTGATTCGTACTAGGAATAGACACTTCGAGTTTTCAGCGAAGTTATTTTGGGTTGACTAATGCACCCCCAAATTTTATGGAATGTGATGAAGTGGCTTTGAGTTACCCGCGATAATAGATAACCTGAGATGGAGAAATGGCTAGAATTGACCTAGAATTATGACTGTGAGATACACTACCATCCGGGGAAGGCCAATGTGGTGGCCGATACCCTTAATTAAAATGAGACAGAGATGGATCCCGAATGATCGGGAATTAAAGGATGAGATTTTACACAAAACCCAAGTTAGTCCAACAAACTAGAAGGACAAAAGATTTCACCAACAAGCGGCTAGTGACAACCAAGACAGACAGAGAAAGCATGCGGACTAAGCCCGCGAGTATAGAGATAGTACTGCTATTGATAAGCTAAATGGCATGTTGATGAATGACAAGCAAGTTTATGTTGGTGTATTTTATGTACAAATAAGATAGAGAGTATGAGGTCAGAGATTTGTAATGCGGAAGGTATTTTCATGGAAAGAAGTAATGAGAATTAGAGAGAAAGAAAAGCTGAGTCTTAAATACATTGGACCGTTTGAGATTTGAAGGCGAATCGTAAAGCTAGCATATGAACTGGCACTACCCCCATATTTGCAACAAGTCCACAATGTGTTTCACGTTTCGATGCTAAGGCCCTACAAGTCGGATGCTAAGCATATAGTGGAGTACGAGCATGTAGACATACAACCAGACTTGACCTATGTGGAGCAGCCAATGGAAATTATAGATCGAAAGGAACAAGTGCTCCGAAACAAGGTCATCAAACTAGTCAGAGTAGTATGGAGAAATCATAATGTGGAAGAATCGACTTGGGAGCTAGAGAGCGAGATGCTAGAAAGATATCCCCATTTATTTTCAGAGTGATTCCGGGACGGAATCCTTTTAAGGAGGGGAGACTGTAAGACCCCAGATTTTGGGTAGAATTAAAACTTTTATTGTATGATGATGTATATATATATATGTGGATGGTGGTAATGGTTTTTGGAGAATTAAGTATGAAATGAATATGGATTTCAGTTTTCAAACATTTTGAGAATAATAAGAATGGACGGAACGCATAAATAAGAACAATCAATCTGGAAGATAGGAATACAATACTCCAAGGAAGAGAAGTATATTTATGTCATCCAAATCGATATCTGGTATGCATCCGACAACTCCGTAAACACGACAGCGTATGCCCGAGGAAGCTCTAGAATATTGTTTAAGTACAAGAAATAAAGTGGAAATAAACCAGGAATTTTGGAACGGTTATTATGGTGAATAGTAGATTCTTTAGAGTAAGAAATGAATCACACCACACTATATACGGGACGTTGTATTAAACTTTCGAAGTCGTATTAGTGATCTACGATGGAAATAAGAGAATGTAAAAGCCGTCAGAATTGGAAAAATAGCATTTTTCGTTTTCTCCGAAGTTTCACCAAAAACGGACTAAATAATTATTATTTGAGGATATTTAAGGATTTAAATTATTAATTCCATGGATATGGATTTGATAAATGAATTAGAAGTATCGAGGACGATTTCGGTAAAATACCTCGATAGAACCCTCGAGAAACCCTGCGAATATTCGACGGAATTAAACGAACCAGAAAAGCTGCTTTAGCAGAGCCAATGCATGCTTGCCAAGTGTCAAGAGGAGAGGGCATGAGGGGTGATGACTCACCACCTAATTAGATAAATATCTAAGGGATTAATTAAGGAAAGAAAAGAAGAAAAAGAAAAGCAAAAACCAAGAAACTCCATTTTCTCTCCATTCTGCCCAGCAGAACATCCTCTCAGTAAAACGGGCCTAGAGCCTTCATTACTCAAGGAAATTTCGTGTTCTTTATATGGTTAGAAAGCTGTTAAGATGCTCTACAACTTTCCTTTAGAAGCCTAGATCAGAACAGCTCGGTAAGGGCCTCGTTTTCCATGATCTTTCAGTCGGGTTCTAATAACTCCGAATTACTAACTTTGTTTTCTTCATTTCGTTTGATCATCCAAGCTTACCCAAGGCTATACAAGGATTATACAAGGTTTAGAAAGCTATTACATACATCAAGGAAGGTATAAAAACTCTAACCCCTCTTAGTCATGAAGTGTTTATGGTTTATAATGTTAGATCTAAGAGTATTGGTGCATATCTTGGTTATATGAGTCATGGATGATGAGAATCTTGAGGATATATGTTGGTGATGTGATTTTAAAGCTTGTACTTAGAGTATGTAACTCCATGTATGTTGTAGAGAGAAGTCTTGATGGTTTTGATGGTAGATATGATGTATAAGTGGAGTTCTTGAAGTTTTGGGTAAAGATGTGTGCTGAGTAAAAAGTCTGGGAGTATGTACTGTCTTGCAGTAGACTTTTGAACCCCTTTAACCTGTCTCCCGGGGGTCTAATACCCATGGTTAGAAAGATAATTTCATGTAGTTTCCAGAAATATAAAGTTCATGACTAGGTGATGTGTAGATTTTCAGTTATGATCAGAAGAGTGAGGAGTGGTTCTGAAATCCGGACTGCACTGTATGGTCTGTTTGTGAACTGTCTTTGGACCCTCAAACTTTCTGCAAACATTGTGAAAAAAAATGGAGAATAGCTAGGTCTTACAGTAAGGAAGGCTATCCAAAAAGAATCTGATTAAAATTTGAATTTTTCAATTTTATAAAAATGTTAGAGCGAGGTGTGCGCAAGTGAAAAACCACTTAGGGGATTAGTTTAAAGTAGTTTTAAGAGTATTCACTTGAGTTTCGAGTTTGAGGAATAGATTTGAGTCGAATGGGTAACGTATGTGATAATGTGATGACATGGTCATATGGGAGGATTAGTGGTCACAAGTGGAGTCGTTAAGTTGGTCTTACATCTTTTAAAACATTATGATTATATAGTCGCATTAGTGCGGTGTTTAAGTTTAAGAATAATGTTTTGCTTGAGTCCTAAGTATAAGCTATTGATGAAAGGTATTTTATTGTTGATAGATCACCGGACTACTGCAAGACACCACCCACCGACTAAGAGATCAGGCAAGTTTTCAAACCTATACTTTTTTTAAAACTGTTGTGGTGATAACTAAAGATTTTGAGATATATGCTATATGTGAATGATTTCTATAATGCTAAGTCAAAGTATTGATACAAGTGAACTTGTAAGCTATAGGATATAGTAGTATTTTGGAGCTGATGTGCTAAGCAAAACCCTCACTAGGGGGTGTATACTTTGCAAATATACTTTGGACCGGGAATGGTATCAGTTGTTATCTAGAAATATATTATATATTCTCTATAATTATTATATATACTAGGAATGGTATCAGTTGCTATCTAGGGTTATTTTATTGTGTTATTACAATTAATCTCGATAAGTGGTTTACAAATTAAAGATCATTTGGAGTTTAATTTATTAAGAGTATATTTTTAAATATATGATGAATAGTTGTTATCTACCCCTTTTTGATAAGAAAGTACTTGAGAATTATTTCTAAATAAATATTCTTTATTAAATACAGTTTGCATTAATTATTTAAAGCCCTACTTCTTAAGGAAGTATTTTGTAAAAATTATTTTAAGCCCTAGATAGCTAATAAAGTGTATTTCAGTCAACTTTTAAATATAATTAGAGAAGGTTCCCAAAACTATTTCCCGTTTAAGTCTATATTCAGAAAGACTTAAATGCTCGCTCACTCTTCAAAGATACATGGAACCTTTCTCAAGAGTTATGCTTGTTTCAAGTGGACTGCCCGGTCCTAAATCTTTTTAAATCAATGAAATTATCAGTGTGATATACTACCATCAAAAATGATTTTGATTACTCTCTCAAGATTCGAGGAGTAAAAGCAGTGAAATCAGTTGTATCCATGAACAAGCATCAGCTTGGGAAATATGAGTGAATTTTCCTTTCCAACCAGATATAACTACTTTGTGGAATCGTATACTTGGGAAAAAGGGAAAGGAACTTTATGTTTCAAGGTTATGGATTTTCTCGAACTCGGAGAATGTGTAAGGGACTGAGTGGCGACCTGTCCCCTAAGGGAATTACACGTAGACCGGCAGTCTATGAACGGGTCTGTTCTTCCCTTAGATTATCAGATAGTGCCCGACCGTAGGATAAGAGAAGAGCATCAGAGGCCCCTAAGTGAATGGGTACCCCTAAGTGAATGGGTATGCTCTTCCCCCTACAACCAATTGGCGGGGAGGTGAGAGAAGAGTATCGGAGACCCCTAAGTGAATGGGTACCCCTAAGTGAATGGGTATGCTCTTCCCCCTACAACCAATTGGCAGGGAGGTAGGTCAGTTAGCGTCTGCCCTATTTTCCTTTCTACGTAGAAAAACAGCAGTGGGGATTGCCTTACGACTGATCATCGTAGAGGTATCCTTGTCGCCCGGAATCTCCATCTACAGTTCAGTTTCATGAAAGTTTTCAGAAAAGAAAGTTTATTCCAGCTATTCAGTTTTATGAAAGTTTTCAGAAAGGTTACTCAAGAGTAATCCAGTATATTCCAGTATATGAGTTTATCTACAGGATGTATGTGATCAGATGGGTTCAGAAAATGAATTGGAAATAAATTTAAATTGTTTTATTCCCAGATTATAAATGAAGTAAATGTCTCCCATGAAAGTTGATACTTGATTATATATATATTGTTTATCAGTTCAGCATTATTTTGGTGGGCCTTGTTGCTCACCCTTGCTTGTTTTTATATATATCACCACAACAGATAAACCAGATGTTTCGCACCACCAGCCGCAAGAGGGTTTTGGAGCCCAAAGGACTCTCCCCTGATATTACAGCCGCCATAGCTGAGGTAGAACCTACTAGCGATATAGACTGGTAGTTCAGATTCAGCATTTAATTATATGTATGACATAACGTAAGAAGTGGCAGCAAACTTAAACTTGTAAATTATATTTGGGCTTGTAATCACTTATGATATGTGTATGGATCGTGTTAGCAGTACTTATTTCAAGTTCATCTCTGGGACTATAACTTGTGTGTGTGTGTGAGATAGATGGTGGGGTCATAGCATGTTGTTTATTTGTATTGATTCAAGTCAAGCATGATGTATGGAATGATGACCGTAACGACCAGATCTCCGACCCCGGGTCTGGGGCTGTTACAACAACCTCTTATGCGGTATCTCCTAGTCCCGGATGAACAATCAAAGAAAACTGGAACCGGAAATTAATCCTGGTATCCCAAGTAAATGATACTTGTCAACAATGTTCAATGTTTCTGATTACCTTACTTCCAGAATATTTGGGGAAGTAAGTCACAATGTGAGTTGACTTGAGTCAACAGATTTATTTGTCAAGAAGAGTTCATTTTAAAAATCACGACCTGGGAGTTAGTATGAGTTTTCTGTAATTATCTAATTTAGAAACCTTAATAGGGTAAGGCAATGATCCCAAAACATAAGTATTTTCGAGGAATATGGAGAGTAAAATCAGTTGTTTACTCCTTAAACTGGATTCCCAATTTTTTTAAGTAAGAGAATATTTGTTCGCATTTAAAGTAATTTAATAAACTCGAAAATAATATTTGGGAACCCCTACTACATTTAAATAATTTTTCTGAAGGTCAGAAAATATATTAAGTAGTTAATAAAGTCCTTAAATAATTTTTAAATAAGGTTTTATGATTTTTAAATCATTTTAGAATATTAAATAAATATTTGAATAATATTTATTAAATAAATAAACAATTTAGAATATTTAATAAATATTTATTAAATAATAAAAAAATAAGTAAAACCTTTTTTTTATGAATACTAAAAATAATATTCACTTAATTAAATAAATATTCAAATAATATTTACAAATATTATTTAAAATATTTATTAAACTTGAAATATCCAAATTATATTTATTGGAATTTTTTAATAAATATTTAAAAATAATCTGTCTCCGGCAATCTCCGGGTTTTTATGACAGTGTTTATAAAATATCTCCGACTCGCGGTGAGATACAAACATATGCTCTAAACCTAGAGCCTTGTATACACTGGCTTATATCTATACTACTATATAGCATATAAGCCAAACATCTAACATAAGAAACTGTGTACGATAATTAAAGTAGTTCACGCATTTGATAACAGTTTTAAACACAACTATATTTTGAAGCATGGTTTGAAAATTTGCATATTTATAAAAGAGGGAAAACACTTGCCACGATACTTTGACCGAAAGAGTTGATATATATTTTTGAATACACAAGTATAAAAATATTTGAAAATATACCTACTCTAAACAATAGAGTAAGGGTAGGTAAATTTGCCTCATGTCCGAGCTCTTAACTGGATGTCTCTCTTCTAATCCTGGAACATCTACCAAGACAATACATAGCCTCAATTAGTCATTTGATTAACCGTTCACTTGCTCTAAGCAAACTCTACTTTGCCCGACTTTCACTCTCTCGAGTCAACTTAACCTACGATCCCCCACATCGTTTACTAATCATTTCTAATCTCATTCTTTACCAATATGTTCTCTTGATAATCCTTAACAACTTTCGAGTTTTAGTCGACTCGATATTATCCTTTTTACTTAGTCAAAACGAATGATCAAGGTAGTACCTCTAGAGTTGACTTTCCATATAATCACTATTCCGCAACTCGCACTCTAACACTTTTAATAAATAGGAAAATCAATAATTAATTAAGAAATCACCTCAAGGAGTTTCTTGGGTATTTTTAATATTTATCAAAATTATATCTATTTGGAAATAATGTGTTTAACTAGGTGAAATACATTTTAAAAGTCGAGTCAACTACGGAGTTCTACTTTTCGTACTAGTTTCACTAAAATGCTCATAACTCATTAACCGTTAACTAAATCGACACACCATTTTCGTGTGCACGATCTACAGAATGCATAGAATATAATCCATCAAAAGTTTAGTTCTGGACAGAGGACTCATTTTCCCGAATGTCCACAACAGTTCAGTAGCTTTGCAGGGTGTATCGTCATCGCGCAACTTTGGTTCTAACATTTTTATAAAATCGAATAATTCATATTTTTACTAAATTCTTTTTGGGTTGTCTTCCTTACTGTAAAATATAGTGATCACCAGAACTTCATGAATTTATCAATCCTTTAACGGTTCCTAATTCAGTACACAATCTACGGCTTGTAGCAGTTTTTGCTTCTTGACCTCCTTACACTAAAATGACCATATCTCATATACCATAAATTCTCTCAAATGAAATTTATATGTATACAAACTAAAAACAAATATCTTGACAATTTTGGTCAGTGGCTTTTGAGGTTACAAATAATTTTGTCCCGAATTCTTGTTACAAGGCAGTCCTAGTGTCAAAGGTCACAACCATGCTCATACTAGCTTAATCTTTCAAGTTTCACCAACATCCTTCACTAAACAACCATTCAATCCATCAAGACTCTCATCTTTTACATATATTAGACTCTAAACTTCACAAACATTGCATCCACAACAATCCACAATCATTTCTCATCAATATTTCATCATCTAAGCATCAAATCATCAAGAACTACACTTATACTAACAATAAATCAAAAGATGGATGATGTTTATACCTTTCTTGGGCTCAAGAACACTTGGTTATAACTTAAAGAACCTTGGTCTTGCTTGAACTAAGCTTATCATCCTCAAACTCACCAAAAGAAATCAAGAAAACAAGTTAGTATTCCCGGATGTACTATTCACCCTCAATTTTGACTAAGGATTTGAACATCAAATACTTGTTTAATGATCTTTAAATTTTGAACGTACCTTGCCTATGACATGAGGAAGATATGGTCCAAATTTGGCGATTTTAGGATGAGTAAATCTCAAGTTATGAATTTGTTTCTCTTCTCCTTTCTTGCTGGGCAGAATTTGGAGAAATGGTATGGGGAGAGAATACTTCTAGCTTGGTTGATAATTGTGGTGTGTTAAAATGATATGTATCACTTGTATCTATATGCCTTGGCTGATTTTCAAAGCTACTAACCTAGCTAAGTACTACTTTTCCATGTTTTGTGGATCTTGGTCCATAACTTTTCCTTATTTTAGGGAACTTGGTTTCTAACTAGATACACTTAGTTTGGTTGGCTTCCAAGTAGTTAGTTTGCATGGCTTTTGCAAGATTCTTTCATGGTGTGTGATATGGGCTAAAAATAACCCTAGATATGTAATTAATGATATATTAATTAGACCTAGTTCGGTCCAAGAATTAGGCCCGATAAAAGGCCCGAAACCCTAATCATTTATTAATTTCGTAATTAATAAATAGGGAAAATGTACAGCTCATTAAATGAGTTCAAATATGATAAATATCTTGATGAAAGGGTCCAGAATCCCAATCAAACAATATGATGAGTCACAACACTTATCAGATAAGGATAAAACTTGTCTACCAAGTAATACACTCCTTATCAGTCATCAATAATGAGACTTATCAGCTAAGTCTCCTACACTTACTCTAAATACAAGGCTCCTGACGCCTATATAAGGACCCTCGTCCTTCATTCTAGAACTACGTTTTTTGGCTTGATTCTCTACATAACAGAGATACGTAGGCATCTTGTGAGGACCTGTTTAGTCACGAACCACGAGAGCAGCCATAAAGACACGATTGTCCACCATCATTCATTGAATACAGCCGTCAACATCTAAATCTAATTTTCATTCCATAACATTTGGCGCCGTCTGTGGGAACCTTACAACAACCATGGCTATAACACGAAGAACAGCAACCGCTACTGGATCAACTGTCACCACCACTGTTCCGATCACCACGGAACCAGGGTCGTTGCCCATCACCACAGAGGTGGTTTCTCAACCACAAGGGACGAATCCCCAAGCTTCCATACCTCAGAACGAGACTAACCCTCTTCAGATGGTTGTCTCGCCCCTCGACCATAACCTTCCCTATGGAGCACAGATCTCCACAACCGTGCTTCCTATAAGCACCAATCCAGCATACGGACTGCCCAACTATCCCCCTGAAGCCGGAGGGAGTGGCCATGCCCCAATAATTCATGAACCATACGAACCTCCCTACATTCGAGGATTGGGACCTGTCCCTGAAGGAAGATACTTGGATTATTCTGGGCCCTACTCTGATGACTACTCGTCTGATGAAGGACGAGATCGAGCACCCAGAAGAAGAAGAGCCAGCAAAGAGCCCCTTGGAAGAAGGAATCGGGGGGCAACTACAAGGGCACCTATGACTGCCATGGAAAGGATAAGGGCTCATGAGGCTGAGATCCAGAAACTAAAGAAAAACATAGAGATAGAGCAACAAAGGAGGCAGACTCAGCCTTCGAACCAAGGGGCAGGAGATGTCCCCATAATTGATTTAGGAACACCTTCAAGGAGGCAAGAAGGAGCTAGGGCTCCAAGGACGGAGATTCCCAAGTCAGATCCCCGTGTTTTAACACAACTGGGTGACCCAGACGATCCTATTCCACCCTTCACTGAAGAAGTAATGGACGCTCATGTATCAAGGAAATTTAAGATGCCTACTATCAAGGCATATGACGGAACGGGTGATCCCGCAACCCATGTGAGGACTTTTTCGAATGCACTGTTGCTGCAACCAGTCACTGATGCTCTTAAATGTAGAGCGTTTCCTCAAACCCTGGCTGGCATGGCCCAAAGATGGTATAGCCGCTTGCCGCCCAACTCTATCAGTTGTTTCAGAGATTTGAGCACGGCCTTCATCAGTCAGTTCATTAGTGGACGGGTACATGAAAAAAGCTCTGCTTCACTCATGAACTTAACTCAAGAAAAGAACGAGACGTTGAGAGATTACCTCAAACGTTTCACCAAGGAGACATTAAACATACCTGATCTAGATAACAAGGTAGCTATGATAGCCCTTCAACAAGGAACCACAGATGTCTTTTTCAAGATGTCATTGGCTAAACACCCCCCTGAGAGCATGACTGAGCTCCAACAAAGGGTTGGAAAGTACATCAAAGCTGAGGAAAGCATGAAGAAAACTGACACAGGTGGTGGAAATAATGGTGGCTCGAATAAGCGAAAGACGGAGCAAGAGTATGATGTCAAGGACAAATATCCTCGTACGACTAGAGACTCTGATTCAGACACGAAATTTACCGAATATGCAAGGTTGAATGCTCCAAGGAGTCAAATCCTCTTTGACATTGAGAAAGATAGGGACTTTCGATGGCCGAAGCCACTAAGGGGAGATCCTGAGAAGCGAAACAAGAACAAGTATTGTAGGTACCATAAAGACTCGGGCCATGATACTGATGATTGTAGGCAACTCAAGGATGAGATCGAGTTCTTAATCCGAAAAGGAAAACTCGATAAGTTCACTAAGGATGGGAATCGAGGAAATCAGCATGGAAACTATGAAAGGAAAAATTATGATACGAGGGACGACGACCAAGATCATAATCCTAAGGCCCGAGGGCCTGTTATCAATATGATATATGGAGGACCAGCTGCTACGTTAAGGCCTAAGAGAGTCGGGGGGCAGGTTCTCCCAATCGAGGTTATGGATTCAAGAGATGACGAAGAAATAAGGGACTGAGATGCCAGGAACATGGCATGCCCCAAATTTGAAAGTTTATTATGTTTAATTGTTTCCTAATAGTACAAGTAGCAATAAGGTCGACGAAACCATTCTGAGCTCTTAAGCTCTTAGTAGGAAGTAAAGCACTATGTAAGGGTTGAACCCTCTTTTTTAAAGAAAATATTCAAGTTCTTTTTCACTATTTTATTACTTATCTGTGTTTGAGCATTTCCTTATCGTTTTGTTAAAGAGCAAGTTGTACCAATAGCATTTGATTAAAGTGCCAGCCCATTCAAGAGGCCAAGTACTAGGAATTGCCTTACAAAAGATAAGTTAAATAAATATAAGTGAGCAAACAAAACAGATATAACATAAATAGCATGCATGGATGGAAGGTCCCGAAGGATCAAAGAGTTATGTTACAAACGCCAAATAAAATCTTAAAGTCCATAAAAGGACCTTAAATAAAAACAAGATATAGAGAGCCACGCAGGGCCAATAAAATCTACTCTAAGTCATCAGCGGGTCCTTGTCAAGAACAAGGGCATCCCCACGAGGGGCATCTAAGTCCTCTATGAAGTCATCAGTGGTCTCGGACTCATACAAGCCTCGAACGGCTATTAAGGCCCAGGCATTAGCTGACTTCGTGGTTGAATTCACCATTAACAACCAAGAAGTCGGGGGGCAAGAGATAATACCCCATGAATACCCGAAGTTGGGTGTTCTATTTTGATGGACCATCAAAAACAAAATCAAGCGGAGCAGGTTTAGTGTTACAAAGTCCTGATGGATTTTTCATAGAGTATACACTAAAACTTGACTTCCCAACGACAAACGATGAGGCTGAGTATGAAGCCTTGATAGCTGGCTTAGGGCTGGCTGGAGCATTGAGAGTTAAAACCCTGAAAGTAGGTGGAGACTCGAGGCTAGTGGTTTCCCAAGTAAATGGGGAATTTGAGGCCACAGATAAAGTCATGGCCAAGTACTTAAAACTTGTTAAGGCCATCATGACTCGGTTTGATGAATGCTATGTAGAGCACGTTCCGAGGGAGGAAAACGTGAAGGCTGATGCCTTGTCTAAGTTTGCCTCTTCTGAAATTGAAAACTATGCAGGGAGTGTATACTTCCAAGTCTTGAAGACCCCAAGCATCAACGAAAAGTTGGTAGCACCCATTGGTATTTCCAGTTGTTGGATTGATCCCATCAAAGCTCATCTGGAAACTGGGTGGCTGCCCAACGACACTTCAGAAGCACGAAAGCTATACGTCAAAGCACTAAGGTATGCCCTAATTGAGGGAATCCTATACAAAGAAGTCTTTCATCATTCCTTATCTGAAGTGTTTAAGACCCCAAGAGGCAGAATTGGCCCTAAAGGAAGTACATGAAGGAATCTGTGGGCAACACTTGGGGGGCAGAGCCCTTGCACATAAAGTTACCCGTCTAGGTTTCTATTGGCCAAGCATACTTGCTGATGCTAAAAGCTATGTGAGAAAATGTGAACGGTGCCAGAAACATGCACCAGTGGTTAGACAACCACCTAAGATGATGACATCCATTAACTCTCCTATCCCTTTTGTTATGTGGGGAATGGATATACCTGGGCCATTTTCAATGGCGAGTGCTCAAAGAAAGTTCTTGATAGTGGCAATTGACTACTTCACCAAGTGGATTGAGGCTAAGCCATTTAGCCAAGATGACCACCAAGCAAGTGATGCAATTCTTCTGGGAAAATGTGATATGTAGGTATGGAATTCCCCGAGTCCTTGTTACGGACAATGGAACTCAATTCAAACAATGATGAGTTCAAGAAATATAGTGAAGAGAATGATATCCAACTACGCTTCACTCCTGTTGCGCATCCTCAAACAAATGGGCAAGCTGAGGTTGCAAATCGAATTATCCTAGATGGACTAAAGAAAAGAGTTTAACACTCCAGAAACACTTGGGTAGACGAATTACTCCCCATACTTTGGGCATATCGTACTACATGTAAAGTCACCACTGGAGCAACCCCATTTCTGCTGGTATATGGGGCAGAAGCAATGGTTCCAGTAGAGATTACCCACACGTCTCCAAGAGTTGAGGATTACGAACCAGAGACAAATGGAGAAGGCTTGAGGTTAGCTTTAGATCTAATTGATGAAGTTAGAGACGAGGCAAATGCCAAGATAGTTCAGCATCAGAAACGAGCATCTTTCTATTACAACCTAAGGGTTAAAGAGAGATTCTTCAGTCAAGGAGACTTAGTCCTCCGAAAGATTGAGGCATCCGGAGTTGGACAAAAAGGCAAGTTGGCCCCAAATTGGGAAGGACCATATCACGTTAAGAACGTGTTTGAACGAGGCTCGTAAAAGCTAGAAACCCTCGAAGGGCATGAGGTGCCAAAAACTTGGCATGCCTCAGACTTGAAATCATGATCTTCCTAGAAAGCAGATGAAGGATTGAGCCCGTTTTGATGGGTAGAAACATCCTCAAAAGCTTTGTCAAGACAAACTACAAATTATTGCAAAGGAAAACATACAAAATATGCATGTCAACTACACAAATAGAGTTGAATACAACGAACCCCGAAGGGTTGAAACCCCTGAAAATTCGAGGAAGTATAGCTCAGAACGAGCTTCGATTCGATATACTGGAAGCTCAAAATTAAAGAAACGAGTGAAATGTTATGTCTATCTTCGTTCATGAAGACCCCTCAATGTGTTTATTACTTTTCATGATCCAATCATGAATAATAAATAAACAAAGCATATGTCACAAGCACAAATTAAAACAAAGCCCTAACCCGCGGATCGATGGCGGAAAATTTTGCAAAATCATGTATCAGAATACAAGCAAAATCATGTATCAGTATACATACGACCCAAATTCCAGGTCGAATTTACACTGCATCCTGGTCGAACAAACCTGTTCGAAAACGAACTAAAAAATGAGTTCGACATGTTCGATCTGAAGACAGTTTGAGGTCGAAAAACTGAATAAAGTTTCTGGTCGAAATTACACGAGGTTGAGGTCGAAACTTTGAGCTCGAAAATACACTGTAATTCCTGATCGACATGTTCGACGTTGTCCCCCTTTCTGGTCGAAAATAGCCTGGAGAATCCTGGTCGAAAATGACCTAGGATTCCTGGTCGAAAAATCCAGGTCGAAAATGACCTAGGATTCCTGGTCGAAAAATCCAGGTCGAAATAGCCTGGATTCCTGGTCGAAAATTCCTGGTCGAATTTATACTAAAATTCCTGGTCGAACCATTCGACCTCACCCCAGTCCTGGTCGAAAATTCCTGCTCGAAAATGCAAAGAAACGAGGTCGAAAATTCCTGCTCGAAAATGCAAAGAGATGAGGTCGAAAATTTGAGGTCGAAAAAGACCTAAATTTCCTGGTCGAACTGATCGACCTCATTCCAGTTCAGGTCGAAATTGACTTGACTTCCTGGTCGAAATTGACTTGACTTCCTGGTCGAAATTGGCTTAATTTCTGATCGAAAATACTCTGAAAATTCCTAAAATATTAGGAATAATTATTAAAAATACCTGTGGGTACATGAAAATTCCTAAAATATTAGGAATAATTATTAAAAATACCTGTGGGTACATGAAAATTCCTAAAATATTAGGACTAATTATTAAAAATACCTGTGGGTACATGAAAATTCCTAAAATATTAGGACTAATTATTAAAAATACCTGTGGGTACATGAAAATTCCTAAAATATTAGGAATAATTATTAAAAATACCTGTGGGTACATGGAAATTTCTTAAATATTAGGAATATTTCATATAAATGTCAAATTAGCCTCGAATAAGGCAACAATCGTCGTAAATGTGTAGGTCGCTCCACACTTTGCAATAAGGCGATATTTGTGAAACACTGGTGTAAATAAAGTCCTAGGTAAAGGATAAAAAGACCCCGAATCTCGAAAAAGGTCAATATAATTTCTACGAAAACTTGAAAAGTTTTCCTAGAAATTGGGGGGCAAATGATATGGGCTAAAAATAACCCTAGATATGTAATTAATGATATATTAATTAGACCTAGTTCGGTCCAAGAATTAGGCCCGATAAAAGGCCCGAAACCCTAATCATTTATTAATTTCGTAATTAATAAATAGGGAAAATGTACAGCTCATTAAATGAGTTCAAATATGATAAATATCTTGATGAAAGGGTCCAGAATCCCAATCAAACAATATGATGAGTCACAACACTTATCAGATAAGGATAAAACTTGTCTACCAAGTAATACACTCCTTATCAGTCATCAATAATGAGACTTATCAGCTAAGTCTCCTACACTTACTCTAAATACAAGGCTCCTGACGCATATATAAGGACCCTCGTCCTTCATTCTAGAACTACGTTTTTTGGCTTGATTCTCTACATAACAGAGATACGTAGGCATCTTGTGAGGACCTGTTTAGTCACGAACCACGAGAGCAGCCATAAAGACACGATTGTCCACCATCATTCATTGAATACAGCCGTCAACATCTAAATCTAATTTTCATTCCATAACAGTGTGTAATTATTTACTTATCATCCAACTCTTATCACCTAATCCTTTAGCAAGGTCCGATAATTTTTCCATAAAGGTCTTTCGTCGCGTAGAGATTTCTATTGTCGTCCTTAAATACTTAAACTTGTTGGTTCCATTTTAAATCCACTAAAATTCCTTGTCATGGGATTTATACCATCTCAAGACTCCAAATATATCTTCATCCCATGATTTTCTAATTATTTAATAAAAGTGCAAATCTTCGTATTCTGACGACTTTTACATTTTCTCATTTATCCCATTCAACCACACTACATCCTCGGATTCTTAAAATTCCATCACTTACATAGTGTGGGCTCAAAAGTTTTTTCCTCGAACGTATTTTTCCTATACATCAAGGACTTTTAAAATGTTCAAAAATATGGGTTATTACAGTCTCCCCTCCTTAAAAGGATTCCGTCCCGGAATCTAAAGAAATAACTGAGGTATCTTTTCGAGATCATAATATCCAATTCATAGGTTGACTCTCCAACCCTCTAGTCCTCTCACAAGACTCTTACTAGGGTTACATTATGTCCTTTCAACGCGTTCTCTTCCTGGTCTACTATCTCTACCGGTTATTCCATGTACGGCAATCACGATCGCACTACTATACGTTCATATTCTATTGCATTCCAAATATCCATGTTGAATCTTCGTATCATAGACACGTAAAATATGTTATGGACACGTTCGAATTCGGAGGTAACATCGTCGCTTTCTTTGTTCGTTGAACTCGCGCGATTCCCAATATCCTTCTCCTCGTGATAGGCTCAATGGGATGACGTCCCTATATTTGCATGGTAGCTACCTTTTTATGAAAGTTCTATCGGCGATAAGTAGTCGCCCCAACTGCTCCGGGGAATTCGACGCACATACACGTAGTAAGACTTTAATGGTCTAGGCATTCGCTTCCTCGATTCGCTGGACTGCGGGCCGTAATTAGTGCCCGTACTTGATCTCATCGTCAACGTTGTTGAAAACTCTTCCAGCATCTGGGATTCGATCTTAGGTCTCTATATGACATAATCGTCATGGAAACTCCACGTGCATCACTATATTGTTCGTATACGCCTTAATAACTTTCTGATTGGAGATCTCTCATTGGTAAGTCGACTTGGTTAGTCTATCGATTATAACCCCAAATAATCGTCATCGTTTGACTTGATCTTTGGTAATCCTACCACGGACTTCATTGTCATAACTCATATTCTCATTTAGGAATCTCTACGGCCATAGTAGCCTACTAGGTTTCTGCGGTTCTTTTTCCATTTTCTGCATGTCAAGCACTTACTTACGAACTACCAATATAACTCTTCACACTCGGTCCTCAATAATAATTCCTTAATTTCTATTCGTTGTCGTACCCTCGGGTGAATACGATTTCTAATATATGGGCTCATTTCAAGATCTCATCTTTAAATTCTTAAATGTTGGGGATCCGCACTCTGTGAGCATATTCTCACATTCCTTTCTCATTTCTCATATTCCTTTATTCTTCCTTGTCCTTAAATATTTTCCCCTTTCCAATATTCTTCCTTTAATGTAATTTTATCATTTCTGTCAAATCTGGCTGAATCCTAATTCCAATTAATTCATCTAGTTCTTTTCTTGAAAATAATCACTTGAAGCTCTATTTTATATTAGTTGTTCGAAAAACTTAGTGTCTTTATCTCTCAATACTACTTATAGTGTCGGCCACCATATTGTCCTTTCCTGGGTGGTAATGAATCTCACAATCATGATTCTAGATCAGTTCCAACCATATTCTCTGTCTCATATTTAGCTTCCTCCTTTTGAGGATATACCTAAGGCTCTTGTGGTCTGAAAAAGAATCACACTTTTCTCCATAAATTAAGCCTCTAAATTTTTCCTTATGAACTCATATCTTGGCTAACTCTACGTCACGTGTAGGATATATTATCTCATACCTCTTAAGTTGCTTAGATGCATCACTATACTTCATTAAGTCTCTTTCATCATCGGGTATTTCTGACCATGAGTTTGTTACAATCTTCTGCTTCAATCCTTTAAACTCTATTAATTAAATCCATGAGGGCTCCTAGCATAATTGTCAACCCAATGACATCATCAAAGCTCGTAATATCTATATCGGGTGTGAAATGCCATCTTTTGGCGCATCATCGAGGTTGATCTTAAGTTGGTGATACTCTATCCTCAAATAGGTATAGTCTCGTGCTTCCATGCTCCTCTTAGAAACAAGGATGGTGTATTCCAAGGCGACATAATGGGTCTCATTCCCTGCAATGGGGTAGCTAATTATTTTCATTCCTAATTCTTTTTATTCAACAGGTGTAGGTGGATACGGGTCTTGAATACTGACGCAACCCCCTACTACTAAGTCAATGGCAAGTCTCATACCTCGATCAGGTGGTGGCTCTTGAAGATCATGAAATACGTTCATAATTTCATTTAATACTGGGATATCTTTTATACTTGGTATCTCTCTATTTATATCGATTCACCCGTGCTAAACAAGGTTCGCATCTTGCCGCAACAATCTCTTTGATTGTATGACCGTAGTAAAATTCGTAGTTCGCTTCCATCCTTAAAGGGAAACTCTCCTTTACTGGTAACCCAAATTTTTCCTTCTTACCTCTTCAATTAATTTGTTCTTCGTCTTTGATCAATCAATTCATTCCCTAGATTTACATCGAATTCTCTCACTTGAAAGGAAATCAAATCTACAACTAGCTTATGCCCTCAACTTTCATTTCATGGTTTAACAAAATAACTTCACCATTTGCTTCCTCTATTTTTTTTTATAAGGTTTCATAGAAATTCCCATATATGTGGCTTCTATTTCTATTATCGTCACAGCATGAACCAACATAACGTAATCAGTCCTTTCGAACATTCTGCCGTTCTAATCCTCAATATATGGAACAAACTTTGATAATTATCGTAACCTTCGGTTTATAATTTGTCGTAACATCCGCTTTCTGTTTAGTTCTAAAACTTTAATACTATCTCTCCTCCTAATGTTGAGGAAAATCCTTGCATGGTACAAGAAATATTTTAAGCAATAGGAAATTTATAGAACGAACTTTAGAAGAATTCATGTGAGTGGGTGATCTTTTTAAATCTTTAATCAAATTACCCTTTTCGGAAATTTCCTCATCGTACTATACGGTGAGTAAATTGAATTCGAACTAGTGAAACAATAACTAGTCCGTCTTAAGAAACATTAGCAACTAGCCAAACAAAATTTTACAACTCAGTTCATTTTAGTCATAACTAGCTAGGACAATTAGCTAGACTTTCATCATGGTGGTAAAATTTCAACTAGTTAGAACAATTGCTAGTCGTTCAAATGACATAATCCACTAGTCAGTTTTAAGATGCTAGTGTAAAATTCCAACAGCGTAGCCACCGAAGGAAACTTTGGGCTACTTGGATAACAAGTTGAAAGAAAGAGCAAATAAATGGTCTTGGTATCGGAACAATCGATAACCTCTCATCAAATATTTGTCATGAGTGAAACGGTCCACCCAAAAGGGGTCTCCGTACATATCCTTTATCAAATTATTTAATAGGATTGAGTCCAGAATACCAACATCAAATTGATATCCTTTCCTGATGATCTCAACATTCGATGTTCAAATCCCATATCGTAATAGAAGAAAAGAATTCGTGAGGATTCTCTGAACAATAGATCACCCATGCTTTAACGAATAGTTGAATATTTATGAACTCGAGTGAGGAGTCCAAGTATGAAAGAAGGAATCGAATATTGAATAATCATTGAAGAATATTCGTCAAACAATTAAAGATAAATTAATTTAATATTCCTTGAATGAACAGAATTATTAGAAATAACCATTCCTTGAATAAAAGTGGCGTAAAAGCCGAAGGCGGTTATCATCAACTACATCTCGGTCGCCTCTCGAGTATGAATGATGTACCTCGAGACATGAATAACAGACGTGTTCTCCAATCCTTGAGTCAACATGAAGGTTGATAACGAATAAAAGTGAAAGAACACATAGCAATACGAGTATCAAGTTTATCTTTAAAATATGACACAACGGAATCTTTATGAATCAAAAGTAGAAGCAAAGACAAAAGGTTTAGAATTTGCATTCATAGGAATTAAAATATGGATTTGGAAGGCTAGACTAATAATAATTTCCTCTTCTGGTCACGTTGGAGCACGAACAAGGCACTCCGATAAGTAATGATAACTTAAGTACGCATACTCCACCTTAAAGGTAATAAGAGGAGAAGAATGAAAGAAACACAAGAAATTAAAGAACTAATTCAGTTGTTGATTACTTCCCAAGTTGAAGTAGGAAGTAAAAAGGGTTACCTGACATAAACTATTCAAGATAACACAGGACGTGAACAATTTTAGATTGAGTAATGCACCAGCAAGTAGATATCAAAGCAAGTCAATGATCATCCGTAAGTTCTAGCATCACCGGTAAAAGGATGATCTCATCTTTACACTTTCATAACATAGGATACTAACTAAATAGTTCCTCAAAATTATACCAAACACCCTTAATAGATTGGGGGTTCATAAACATATCTGCCATTTCCCTACTGTCATCCAAAATTTGTGCCTCACATGGTCAAGTCAATATATCAACAAAAGATGGAGGTCTACTAGTTACCAAATACGTAGTCTCTGACAAGATTTGTATCGAAAGGGTTCAACCCCATATACGCTTACCTCCTTTCCGGTAGGTTCTGAGATCGATGTATCGCTCGTTGCAACCGCACGCAATCTTCGTCAAAGTCATGTCATCAATTCACAACGTTCATGATCTCTTATTTGAGCCAACTCGACCTAAGGTACGAAGCATACACATGATGTAGTCTAGCACACTTGTCTCACGATAACGTTCTCGTAATACATACATGCAAAATTTTCTTCGAGGGCAACGAAATCCCCAATCCTTTAGCACGGTCCGATAATTTTTCCATAAAAGTCTTTCCTCGCTTAGAGATTTCTATTGTCGTCCTTAAATACTTAAACTTGTTGGTTCCATTTTAAATCCACTAAAATTCCTTGTCATGGGATTTATACCATCTCAAGACTCCAAATATATCTTCATCTCATGATTTTCTAATTATTTAATAAAAGTGCAAATCTTCGTATTCTGACGACTTTTACATTTTCTCATTTATCCCATGCAACCACACTACATCGTCGGATTCTTAAAATTCCATCACTTACATAGTGTGGGCTCAAAAGTTTTTTCCTCGAACGTTTTTTTACTATACATCAAGGACTTTTAAAATGTTCAAAAATATGGGTTATTACACTCTATCTTCTTGATACTCCAACCGTCTTGGGGTAATATTCTGAAACCTCCCAGCATGAGATCTGTCACCCCCTATCCTGTGGCACCTCTTCATGTCCGATGGTGATTATGGGATTTTCGCCTGACTCGACCCCTTCCTTCACTTCTCTCAACTATATCCAGCCTTGCTTCGAAGTCGTTCAAGGCATCACCCATGCGATACAACTGTTCCATCAGATCTGAGTTACTAATGAGCACTAGTGGTTGTCCCCCGACAATAGGTGTTCCATAAGCAGGATTTGGAACACTCTAAGGAACGTATTCTTCATGGCGGGCGTGATTATGCCCTTCACTGTCATCTGAACCGACCTCATCATTAGGACGTTCGTTGCGATTGTGTGACATCTTTTCCTCCCAAGATTAAGATCTTAATTAGCACCCCTCCTTCTAGTGCCAATTTGTTAACGGAGGAATTCGGTATTAACAAAGTTCGAGGTTTATCGCTGGAATCAATATCTACAACGGTGGTCCCTGAGTGATGAATTCACCGGAGTATGGTGATTGTGTTTAATTGGTGACTGAGATTGCTTAGGGTTTATGTTTGTTGCCTCTGAGCTCTCAACTTTCGACCCCTTACAATGTGCCCACGTACCCCTTTATATAGGGGATCAAGCCAACGTAGTTCTTGGGGTGGAAATTTCCCCCATGGGCTTGGTCTCTAATCTTCGAAGCCTAGTCGAAGTCTTCCACCGCCTTCCATACTTAGACGTAGGACTCTTCCACCGCCTTGCATACTTAGACGCAGGACTCTTCCACCGCCTTCCATACTTAGAATCTAACTCACTTTAGGAATGTCTAAGGATAAGGCCTAGTCACAAAGGCCCAAGGCTTGCCTATGATTTCGGGATTTCATGGATAAGGAAACTTCCCCCGTCGAGGACTAGTCCTTTCCATTACCAAATATTTCCTTATATCATAGATGCATGTATAGCCATGAATTACCTTAAATGCTAGACACATCATTGTCCCCCGAATAAGAAGCACCCACCATATAGCTGGACAAGTGATCCAAGTGTTTGGGTGCAAAGTGCAGGATTACTGCAAAGTTCCTCAATGAGGACGCGCCCATTGAGTACAGGAACAGAACTCCCAAAGCACACACCAAGGTTCACCCCACATCCCCAATGAGAACGCACCAATTGAATACAGGAGGAGGCCTTCAACCATAGACATCCCTCCCTTAGGGCACATCCTAAAGAAGAATTCTTCAATATCTTATTAGTATCAAGCCAAAAAGATCACATTTTAAATCAAGAGGGCGCGCCCCAAGGGGTGGGCGTCCTCAAGAGAGCATGTCCTTACCCCTACGAGGGCCCTGGGTCTTCCTCATGTCATGACATGTCAATGTAGCTGTTTTCCTTTGTCAAGCCACCCATTTATGTTAAGTGATCTCTTATCACCATGAGCGCCCTCAAGAATTAATTCTGTTTTTTTTAAAGGAAATTGAATATATTCATTGAAAACAAAAGATGTAAGTAATTTCATTCATCTTAAACTTCAGTACAAGAGATATTAGTGTCTTCACTTTAAATAGATTCATTGGTCATTGTTAGATAAATTTTGGTAATTTTTTTTCTAATTCTTGAGGTTTTTGAACGCCCTATTAATTAATACAATATCAGAGTTCAGATTAATAGAGGTCTCAAATTCGTCTGCCACCTCTAATATTCTCTCAATTTGTTATACATACAAAAGAAAAATTATACATTAAAGATGAACCTCTGTGATCCACTCATCGACCAAAAAATGGGCTTCCGAGTGAGGAAAAATGTTAAAATATAATATATATGATTCGACTGGGGACTTTCTCAAACAATTTAAAGTTTTAGAGCGAACTTTATGCCATTACCATATTCTCAGAATTAATTATGAATACATAAGACAAATTATATCTCAAAAATATGAACTCATAATTAACTTTTCGACTCAAAAATGACTTTTGAGTGAGAAAAAATATTAAAATATAAAATATCATCAAATTACGGTCTTTCTCTATAATTTTAAAGCCACCAATTACTTAAGAGTTACCTCCTAATTTTAGATCATCTGGTTGTGAGTTGTTGAGGTTGTGAACATCTAGTGGTTCAAGAAAGATGCCCGGATATTTAATGCTTAGTATATCTTAATGACATAATAATACCTACTCCCTCGTCCTCGTCCTCATCCCTGTAATCGTTTACATTTGGGTTTGTTAATATTTAAGGGATATTTAATGTATAAAGTAAGTAAAGTGAAAAATAGTAGTGAAATTAGATAATTTTTATATTATAAAATTTTACGATTTTTGGAAAATTTTGGAATGTAAAATATTGGATGAAACATCCAAAAAAAGTGTAAAAAAATGAATGACACGAAGGGAGTATATTATCAAATTTGTAATTACGTATAAAGCTCTAAAACTTAAAAGATGTGGTTATATTTTGTTACTTTTCTCCAGATTGTTCCAATATATATCTTTTGAATAATAAAAAAGATAACTGCAAGTATACTTAATTAAATATCAAATTTAATAAGAAAAATGCTACATGTTTCAAAATGAATCTTAAATATATTTATTAATTGACACATAACATGACATGTTTTTATTTATGATATTCATAGGTATGCCCAATAAGCCCATCTTATTTTTGAAATAATAGTCAATAATATAGAAAATAAACGGTTTGGTCTATTAAAGTGGAGGGTTACAAAGTATGATTGGGACTTAGGAAAAACGCAGCACAAATCTTTGAATCATCAGTGCTACTTAACCTAACTACAAACATTTGAAGTCAGGGATTATCATAACATTGATGTCATATCACCTCTTGAGTCTTTTTAATAGAAAAATCACTTCTTATTAGATCAAGAATGTAATATCCCCAAATTTTGTACTTATTTAAGAACTATTGATGAATAGTAACTTTTGTTAAAAACCACTGATGAATAGTAACTTTTTCATTTAAAAAGTTTTCAGACCACCCTATATACGGGACGATATAATAAACTGTCAAAGTCGTATTAGTGATCTACGATGTAAATGAAGGAATGCAAAAGCTGTCAGAATCGGGAAAATAGTATTTCTGTTTTCTCCGAAATTTCACCAATAACGGACGGATTAATTATTATTTGTAACAGCCCCAAATCCGGGGTCAGGGATTTAGGGTTGTCACAATCCATGTACTCCTTGCCTTACCTGTATTACTCACACCATTCATAATTCACCTGCTCATGACCCCACAACATATGTCTCACACACACACACACACAGGTTAGAGTCTCAGAAACGACACAATACAACAGCTGCGGAATAAATAACTTTTATTACAATACCCAAATGTCTTTTGAATCTGTTACTGATACAATTTCTAAGTATTGTTACATTACCAACTTAGCCTTCTGATGCTCACAATCCTCTTATACCATTCATGTCTATACATGAGTTGAATACCAAAAGCCGTAGCCTGATTCGATTGGTTCGTACTACTCTCGGGATCGCTGCTAGAAACTGCTTAATGGAAACGCCTTGCGAGGTATGTGCCGTCCCATTGGCATCCTGCTTCGCTGCTATATAATATATATAAAATAATAGCAAGAGTGAGCGATAGCTCAGCAAGGTAATGAAAGTATGGCATAATTCTGCCCTTTTATTCAACCCAGAAATAAAGCGGGTATAAGATAATAACTTGTCAAAATATCTTGATACTGAAATTATTTTCTTATCGGGATGTATTCCAAAAATAGTACCATTGTGGTATTTCAAATATCATTTCATAATACACTGCAACTTTCAATGTTTATACTATGAACAAAGTTCTAGTATAGTATAAAAGATGAAATAACAAGATACTCAGTATATCCTTTCTGTAAAATATCTGCTATATAAAATATAAGCAGACTATCAACATATACTTGAAAGATGAAGTTATAAGGAAATTCAATATAAGGTGTCCATAACCCAAAATCCACTTATACATATATATCTTTAACCAGGTTTTATCAGAGTCATAACTCATAAAACAAAAGATGAAGTTGTAGGAATTTCCAAATATCATCTTTCATATCAAACATTTACTTCATATATAATCTGGAAATAAAACAATGTAAATTTATTTCCAATTCATTTTCTAAACTCATCTGATCACGTATATCCTGTAGATAAAATCATATACTTTTCGTAAATTCATGCTCTTTCTTATAAACTCATATACTGGAACATACTGGATTACTCTTGAGTAACCTTTCTGAAAACTTTCATGAAAACTGAATAACTGGAATAAACTATCTTTCTTTGAAAACTTTCATGAAACTGAATAACTGGAACAAACTTTCTTTTTCTGAGATCGCGCATGAAACATGCTCTTTCATCGATGGTGAACTCTTACTGGAGATTCTAGGCGACAGGGATACCTCTACGATGATCAGTCGTAAGGCAACTCCCCACTGCTGTTTTTCTACGTAGAAGGGAAAATAGGGCAGACGCTAACTGACCTACCTCCCCGCCAATCGGTTGTAGGGGGAAGAGCATACCCATTCCTTAGGGGTACCCATTCCTTAGGGGCCTCCGATACTCTTCTCTCATCCTACGGTCGGGCACTATCTGATAATCATCTAAGAGAAGAACAGACCCGCTCATAAACTGCGGGTCTATGCGTAATTCCCTTAGGGGACAGGTCGCCACTCAGTCCCTTACACATTCTCCGAGTTCGAGAATATCCATAACTTTGAAACATCAAGTTCCTTTCCCTTGTTCCCCAAGTATACGACTCCACAAAGTAGTCATATCTGGTTGGAAAGGAAAATTCACCCATATTTCCCAAGCTGATGCTTGTTCATGGATACAACTGATTTCACTGCTTTTACTCCTCGAGTCTTGAAGGAGTATTCAAATCATTTTTGATAGTTGGATACAAAGCTGGTGAAGGAGTAGTTTCAAAAAGGTTTAGGACCGGGCAGTCCACTTGAGCAAACATTAAAACTTGAGAAAGGTCCCCCGAGTATTGGTAGTTTGAGCGAACATTTAAGTCTTTCTGAATATAGACTTAAACAGGAAATAGATTTGGGGAACCTTCTCTATTCATCATAAAATTGACTGAAATATACTTTATTAGCTATCTAGGGTTTAAAATAGTTTTCACGAAATACTTCCTTAAGAAGTAGGGCTTTAAATAAATAAATCAAACTATATTTAATAAAGAATATTTATTTAGAAATAATTCTCAAGTACTTTCTTATCAAAAAGGGTAGATAACAACTATTCATCATATATTTAAAATATACCCTTAATAGATTAAACTCCAAATGATCTTTAATTTGTAAACCACTTATCGAGATTAATTGTAATAACACAATAAAATAACCCTAGATAGCAACTGATACCATTCTCAGTATGTAAAATAAATATAGAGAATATATAATATATCTCTAGATAACAACTGATACTATTCCCGGTCCAAAGTATAAATGCAGAGTATATTCCCCCTACTGAGGGTTTTGCTTAGCACATCAGCTCCAAAATATTACTATATCCATAGCTTATAAGTTCAACTTCATATCAATAACTTTTACTTAGCACCACAAGTATCATTTCGAAATCAGAAACACATAACATATATATCTCACTATCTTTTATTACCGTTACATCTATATACGATGTAAGGTTTGAAAGCATGCATCTATCATATGCATATACTATAATCTCAGTAGTTTTAATACTATCACATCTATATGCGATGTGAGGTTTGAAAACTTGTATCTATCATATCATATGCATCATCAGTATAATGTAATCTGAAATACAGCATGGGATTTAGAAAACTTGCATCTAATATATGTATACTTCAAAGTATGGTTTTAGAAACTTGCACGATACTTGGAACAAAGAATATTTATATAGATATATTTTTGAATCAACAAGTATTAAACATTCGAAAATATGCCCACTCTAATAATAGAGTAAGGTTTAGTAAACTTGCCTGATGCTCGAGAGGTGATAGGGCTCCTGACCATGTCGAACAATCTAGACAAAGTCAAACGAAAGCACACGGTTAATCCCCTCGATAAACCACTTATAACTCAATGCTTAAACACGTAAGCGAAACACAACCAAGGAATTACTAACTCGTTATAGGCTCATACTAAGTCCATGTTATCCGTTAAATACTTATATCATAAGTTTGGTTCGAAATCCATCCTCAAATCCAAGTTATACTTAACCATTTGGAACCTTGGTTTTTAAGTCTCGCTCTTAGTGGTTTTCACTTGCGCGCCCTCGACTAAAACATTGTTATAAAATCGAAAAATAATCTTTTTAATCCGAATCTTTTTCGTGAGCCTTCCTAACTGTCTCTAGTATTATTCCTCAAAGTTTCACATTTTAATATGGCTCCAAAGTGGTCCAAATATATCCTCAAAGTTGCTGAACAGAGATGAGTCATTCTTCCGAATGGCGTTTACTAAAACTCACTTTTCTCCTAAACCGTAAATCGTAACGGCATGATTCTTGCGCTCCCGTAAACTAGAAAGAAACCTCTACACACTCATGTTCCTCACTGAACCAAAAGAGGCAGTTAAGTTTCCGGACTCTAGGCAGTTTTTAGAGTTAACGGGAATCGGGCATTACGACGGCTATAATCGTAACGTTTTCCATTTTCAAAACATACTCAAGTCAATACCAAACAATCCCAAAATCACCATCCACCTTATACACCCTCCACTCAGTCAAATCCTCCATGAATAATCACAATAAATTCATAACCCATTCTCCAAACTCAACCAACAATTCATCTAATTACTTAATCATGCTCTTAACTTTACATAAACATCAAAACCATTTCAAAACTCATATCAAACTCAAAGGGGCAGAGGTTTATACCTTCCTCCAAGCTTGCTTTCTGCCATACTCCTGATGTAGCCTTAGATTCTTGCTTAATACAACCTTTGGAAGCTACAAACTCATTATCAAAACAAAACAAAACAAGATACAAGTTACTATTCATCATCTTCTCCAACTGGTAATCACTGAATCGAATGGGTAAAACACAGAGGTGAAGCGAGCTCTTACCATGGTTGCATAGAGCTTCTCGAGAGCTTCGATTTGAGTGGTGGATCGCCAAAAACCGCCGAGAGAAACTCAAGTTATGATCAATTCTTTCTCCACCATTTTTCTTCTCTCTTTTCTCCCGAATGTTCCTTCTTCTTTTTCTTTTCTTTGTTTTGGTTAATAATGAAGATAATGCTGATTTTTGTATAAGAGAGGGGTGAGTCATCACCTTTAGTGCTTAGTCAGTGGACACGTGTCGCACATGCACGAGTTGGATAAAGTAGCTTTACTAGTTCGTTTCTTTTCACATGGATGATCCAAATGTTGCATCCCTCGAATTAATCTTGTTACATGTTACTTCCATGTCTATATTTAATCCCGTAAATGTTACCTTATTCCTCTTGAAACGATTCGAAATATTTTCTAAAGGGCGAATAAAATTTTACGCGATGCTCGCAGTGAATAGTAACTATTCACTATTCACTTCAACAATCGAATCCTTAAATCGACTTTAATAATATACTAAAATTCCAAAATGTTAAATCCTCAATTCCTCAATTTTAATATCTCATTTCTTGAATATAATAATATATAATTCGCTGCCCGGTCAAATACTATTCCAAAATAAAATTTGGAATTTCTGAATTCCGATCGTCTTTGCATTCACTTATTTACTCCGTAGATCACTAATATGACTTCGGAATATCCACACTACGTCTCGTACATAGGTGGCATGAAAAACTTTGTTAATCCTCAAAATCACTATTCATCCACAATCTTGTAGATCAATATCAATTCCAACGTTTCTTGTACTTAGAAAATGTTCTAGTGCTTTCTCAGGCATACTCTATCTTGTTTACGGAGTTGTCGGATGCATAACAGATATCGATTTGGATGACATGAAAATACTTTTCTTTCTCGGAATATTATATTCCCATTTTCCAGATAGATTGTTCTTATTTAGATGGTCAGTCCATCCCTTCTATTCACAAAGTACTTGTAACTGAAATCCATATTCATTTTATAATCTTGAATCTCAAAATCATTAACACATTGTGGTTGCAACCACTAATCATTCATATATTCACTGATGCACTTTATCATAAAAAAATTTTAATTCTACCGAAAATTTCGGGTTCTTACATTCTCCCCTCCTTAAAAGGATTCCGTCCCGGAATCTGTCTGAATCAAATGGTGGTATTACTCTAGTAATTCACCCTCTAGCTCTCAATTTGATTCTTCCACGTTATGATTTTGCCACATAACTCTGACGAACTTGATGACCTTGTTTTGGAGCACTTGTTCCTTTTTGATCTAATATTCCATTGGTTGCTCCACATAGGGTAAGTCTGGTTGCATATCCACATGCTCGAATTCCACTATATGCTTAGCATTTGACTTGTATGGTCTTAGCATCGAAACATGAAACACGTTGCGGTCCTGTTGCAGATTCGGGTTAGTGCTAGCTCGTATGCTAGCCTTACGATTCGCCTTAAAATCTCAAACGGTCCAATGTATTTAAGACTCAGCTTTTCTTTCTCTCTAATTCTCATTACTTCTTTCCATGAAAATACCTTCCGCATTACAAATCTCTGACCTCATACTCTCTATCTTATTTGTACAGAAATACACCAGCATAAACTTGCTTGTCATTCATCAACATGCCATTTAGCTTATCCATAGCAGTATTATCTCTATACTCGCGGGCTTAGTCCGCATACTTTCTCTGTTTGTCTTAGTTGTCACTAACCGCTTGTTGGTGAAATATTTTGTCTTTCCAGTTTGTTGGGTTAACTTGAGTTTCGTGTAAAATCTCATCCTTTACTTCCTGATCATTCGGAATCCATCTCTGTCTCATTTTAATTAAGGTATCGGCCACCATATTGGCCTTCCCCGGATGGTAATGTACCTCACAATCATAATCCTTGGTCAACTCTAGCCATTTCTCCATTTCATGTTATCTACTATCACGGATAACTCAAAGCCACTTCATCACATTCCAGAAAATTTGTGGGTGCATTAGTCAACCCAAAATAACTTCGCTGAACACTCGAAGTGTCTATTCCTAGTACGAATCGCAGTCTTGGGTATATCCTCAGATTTAACTTCCCACTGGTGATACCCAGTTCTTAAATAAATTTGGAAATACACAGCGTTCTTCCGCTGATCAAACAATCATTTACAAGGGTACCTATTTTCCATGTCGAACTCATACAACCCTCGAGGTTCGATACAAAATCTTGTGCTAACATCTTTCTCTCTTACAACAACACCGGGCTCTCCATAGTGGTACACTGGGTCTTATTACACCTTTATACAGCAACTCTTGTAACTGAGTCACTAACCCTTTCATTCCCATTATACTCTGAGTACTCGGTCACAGTTTATGGTTTCTTGTTTTAACTCTTTAACTTTTATTTTCATCCGGGTCTTCATATATTTCTGAAAATTATTCCTTTATAACAACACACGCTGCACATCTCCCAAGTCACAATACCAGCCCCCTCTGACTCCAACGTCAGTAATTATCTTGCTAACCCAGAGGTAGTGTCCACTCGTAAACACTCCTCCAAAATCTCAATTTCACTATAGGGCATCCATCTGACACCGTTGTCACTGGAGTTCACGGCATACCGCCATTCCTTTCACATATATCGATTGACACGCTTTCCATTATCATAATATCCTTGGGAGAATAACCAATTTCGTTGATATGTCACTAACATTCTATTTGTCTTAGGGATCCGCTCCTGTCATAAGCAATTTCGTTGCGAATCTAATTCCTATCAGCGAATTTTGACTTATTTGACCTGGGTGGCCTCCCCTTAGAATTCAATGAGGATAACAAAAATTATGGGGCCTTGAAAAGACAGCTCCCATATCAAGGAAAACGTCACACACTGGTGATCATAAGGTTATGAGTTTTAAGGTAACCTTATTGGAGGTAAGAGAATTTTACCGAGAGATCAATATGATCATAAGAACTCAACGTTGTGTGCGTCAATTGAGACATACTAAAGGTAATTAGCCTTCTTGTATTTCACAACTTACAAGTGATGGCGTCCCATCCGACTTCTATCACACAGACAGATAGTCCTTGTAGCCCCTATAAGTATAGGGTTGTTCGTCTCAGTGGAAGTTGAAAAGTATGAAAGCAATTCGATATCAATTTAATGATTATCGTCTTTAATATTTCTCAAAGGAACACCTTGGATTAAAATTGAACAGATTCCAAAGATGCGGTTTCCAAAGAATCGCAAAGAAAAGAATAACCAAAAGATACTGGTACTTAACAAACAAGTGGTGAGGTATTACCATAGGGTCATTCATTATTTGAAGAAATGTGAAAGCTTAAATAACATCATTTGACAGGGCTTCGAAAGCCTGAAAGTAGGCATTGTGATAGCCTCTGGCACAATTGAAACTGAATATGGTTTAACACAAGTGTTATAAAACAACTTCGAAGAGGGAATATACCCTTTACCAGAATTCTTTCCTGGAGAGAGATCAAGATAGATCATAGATTGGGGAAATATCCCACATAATTTGCAAATGGGGAGGGTACTACCAAGGTCTCTACGGATGCCTTTTATGTCGGCTCCTCTGATGGATATTCGTTCAATTCTAAAGCTTTTCCTTTCCACGCACCCTAAGTTGTTCGATACTTACGTCATTGCCGACTTATAATAGTCGCTAAGAATTCAACCATCAACATTTGCAATCGCAGGGGGTTTTATTCGACCCGGCGCAAACATCTTAAGTAAGCGTTCTGTTCTATAAGAAGACTTCGATACCGTTGTCGCCCATAGCAATGACAATTCCACATGTCGACTGGGCGGTACTTCGGAAGCTCGTTAGAAACTACAAGCTTAAACCCGGTCTCTATTTCAATCCTCCTTATACCCAATATTCCTTCTCCCATATCAATCCCGTGCGCTACATAGGCTTAACACTTTTGGCACAATAACCTTTTCATTTAAGTCAATCCCGGTACTTCTCCGTCCGTCTTGGTCCTTAAATATATTTTGCCTTTACCATCCAATCTCAACTTCACCATTTTATCTCTACAATCAATTATAGCAATCAGGGTCTGTCCACCAACCTATATAACGGCTATCTTACCCAATCCACAGGGTTCGCTCTAATTTCCACTCCCTTTGGTGATATCCTCTGGTAATCAGAAAGACAAGGTTTGCCAAAATTTGCTGAATTCCTTTCCAAAATCAGGGAAACTTGATCAATCTATTTTCCCACTAGTAATGCTCGGATCTGATTTCCGACCTTTCGGTTCTATCCTCATAATTCCTTCCTGGTTTCCTGAGGGTGGTAAATCTCGTTCTCGATTCCGCCTTAGCGTGTTTGCCTTACACTAACATTTGCATGGTACATATACCCAACATTCTCCTTGAGATAATAAAATTCCTCAATGACGTAATAGACACTCTTTCCAGTGGAATCGCTGGTCGTGGGGGATTGAATCCTTGTAGCCAAAGCAATTCCTTTCACTATCCTTAGGCAACTAAGTACCCTCAATCATTCGCAAAAATCTGAACACCTTGGTTCTCACGTATGCCGTCTCCTTATGGGCAACTGTAACCAACTACGAGTAATAAGTTTCGTTCAAGTCGAATCAATCCACTGATACTGACTGTACTGCCTCTACCTCTTCTGCTTGGAGACTCTACTCCACTTTCCTTGTCATACTCTTGATGAGTCATGAACGATCCTTAAACTCTCGTCTCGTCACTTATTCATCCCTTGAAGGTTTATCCTGTCTTATTATTAAGCCTCAAGTAACACACCACATCTTTATCAATCGGCACATTTTCTACAAGATTCTTCCTTTGACCCACCATGGGGTCTTCCTTTATCGGGTCTCCGTCCATTTCAAGAAGCACATCATCCAATGCCTACTCGAAGGCCTCGGAATCTGGTATCTCGGAGTCCCATCAATCTATAACTCATACTAATCGAGGTGACTAGCCATGAAGTCTTAAGTCTGGTTTTCCAGAAGAAGTCCCCTCTCGGCCTTCATCTTAAACAGTCAGGGTCATGTCCTCTAACCCGACTACGAACTTAATTTGAGCTCTATACGTTCTTATCATTATTAAGGGTATTGTAAGACTCGATCTCCTATCGTTTCTGAGGACTGTAACCTAAGGCTCTGATACCATCTCTGTAACAGCCCCAAATCCGGGGTCAGTGATTTAGGGTTGTCACAATCCATGTACTCCTTGCCTTACCTGTATTACTCACACCATTCATAATTCACCTGCTCATGACCCCACAACATATGTCTCACACACACACACACACACACAGGTTAGAGTCTCAGAAACGACACAATACAACAACTGCGGAATAAATAACTTTTATTACAATACCCAAATGTCTTTTGAATCTGTTACTGATACAATTTCTAAGTATTGTTACATTACCAACTTAGCCTTCTGATGCTCACAATCCTCTTATACCATTCATGTCTATACATGAGTTGAATACCAAAAGCCGTAGCCTGATTCGATTGGTTCGTACTACTCTCGGGATCGCTGCTAGAAACTGCTTAATGGAAACGCCTTGCGAGGTATGTGCCGTCCCATTGGCATCCTGCTTCGCTGCTATATAATATATATAAAATAATAGCAAGAGTGAGCGATAGCTCAGCAAGGTAATGAAAGTATGGCATAATTCTGCCCTTTTATTCAACCCAGAAATAAAGCGGGTATAAGATAATAACTTGTCAAAATATCTTGATACTGAAATTATTTTCTTATCGGGATGTATTCCAAAAATAGTACCATTGTGGTATTTCAAATATCATTTCATAATACACTGCAACTTTCAATGTTTATACTATGAACAAAGTTCTAGTATAGTATAAAAGATGAAATAACAAGATACTCAGTATATCCTTTCTGTAAAATATCTGCTATATAAAATATAAGCAGACTATCAACATTTACTTGAAAGATGAAGTTATAAGGAAATTCAATATAAGGTTTCCATAACCCAAAATCCACTTATACATATATATCCTTAACCAGGTTTTATCAGAGTCATAACTCATAAAACAAAAGATGAAGTTGTAGGAATTTCCAAATATCATCTTTCATATCAAACATTTACTTCATATATAATATGGAAATAAAACAATGTAAATTTATTTCCAATTCATTTTCTAAACTCATCTGATCACGTATATCCTGTAGATAAAATCATATACTTTTCGTAAATTCATGCTCTTTCTTATAAACTCATATACTGGAACATACTGGATTACTCTTGAGTAACCTTTCTGAAAACTTTCATGAAAACTGAATAACTGGAATAAACTATCTTTCTTTGAAAACTTTCATGAAACTGAATAACTGGAACAAACTTTCTTTTTCTGAGATCGCGCATGAAACATGCTCTTTCATCGATGGTGAACTCTTACTGGAGATTCTAGGCGACAGGGATACCTCTACGATGATCAGTCGTAAGGCAACTCCCCACTGCTGTTTTTCTACGTAGAAGGGAAAATAGGGCAGACGCTAACTGACCTACCTCCCCGCCAATCGGTTGTAGGGGGAAGAGCATACCCATTCCTTAGGGGTACCCATTCCTTAGGGGCCTCCGATACTCTTCTCTCATCCTACGGTCGGGCACTATCTGATAATCATCTAAGGGAAGAACATACCCGCTCATAAACTGCGGGTCTATGCGTAATTCCCTTAGGGGACAGGTCGCCACTCAGTCCCTTACACATTCTCCGAGTTCGAGAATATCCATAACTTTGAAACATCAAGTTCCTTTCCCTTGTTCCCCAAGTATACGACTCCACAAAGTAGTCATATCTGGTTGGAAAGGAAAATTCACCCATATTTCCCAAGCTGATGCTTGTTCATGGATACAACTGATTTCACTGCTTTTACTCCTCGAGTCTTGAAGGAGTATGCAAATCATTTTTGATAGTTGGATACAAAGCTGGTGAAGGAGTAGTTTCAAAAAGGTTTAGGACCGGGCAGTCCACTTGAGCAAACATTAAAACTTGAGAAAGGTCCCCCGAGTATTGGTAGTTTGAGCGAACATTTAAGTCTTTCTGAATATAGACTTAAACAGGAAATAGATTTGGGGAACCTTCTCTATTCATCATAAAATTGACTGAAATATACTTTATTAGCTATCTAGGGTTTAAAATAGTTTTCACGAAATACTTCCTTAAGAAGTAGGGCTTTAAATAAATAAATCAAACTATATTTAATAAAGAATATTTATTTAGAAATAATTCTCAAGTACTTTCTTATCAAAAAGGGTAGATAACAACTATTCATCATATATTTAAAATATACCCTTAATAGATTAAACTCCAAATGATCTTTAATTTGTAAACCACTTATCGAGATTAATTGTAATAACACAATAAAATAACCCTAGATAGCAACTGATACCATTCTCAGTATATAAAATAAATATAGAGAATATATAATATATCTCTAGATAACAACTGATACTATTCCCGGTCCAAAGTATAAATGCAGAGTATATTCCCCCTACTGAGGGTTTTGCTTAGCACATCAGCTCCAAAATATTACTATATCCATAGCTTATAAGTTCAACTTCATATCAATAACTTTTACTTAGCACCACAAGTATCATTTCGAAATCAGAAACACATAACATATATATCTCACTATCTTTTATTACCGTTACATCTATATACGATGTAAGGTTTGAAAGCATGCATCTATCATATGCATATACTATAATCTCAGTAGTTTTAATACTATCACATCTATATGCGATGTGAGGTTTGAAAACTTGTATCTATCATATCATATGCATCATCAGTATAATGTAATCTGAAATACAGCATGGGATTTAGAAAACTTGCATCTAATATATGTATACTTCAAAGTATGGTTTTAGAAACTTGCACGATACTTGGAACAAAGAATATTTATATAGATATATTTTTGAATCAACAAGTATTAAACATTCGAAAATATGCCCACTCTAATAATAGAGTAAGGTTTAGTAAACTTGCCTGATGCTCGAGAGGTGATAGGGCTCCTGACCATGTCGAACAATCTAGACAAAGTCAAACGAAAGCACACGGTTAATCCCCTCGATAAACCACTTATAACTCAATGCTTAAACACGTAAGCGAAACACAACCAAGGAATTACTAACTCGTTATAGGCTCATACTAAGTCCATGTTATCCGTTAAATACTTATATCATAAGTTTGGTTCGAAATCCATCCTCAAATCCAAGTTATACTTAACCATTTGGAACCTTGGTTTTTAAGTCTCGCTCTTAGTGGTTTTCACTTGCGCGCCCTCGACTAAAACATTTTTATAAAATCGAAAAATAATCTTTTTAATCCGAATCGTTTTCGTGAGCCTTCCTAACTGTCTCTAGTATTATTCCTCAAAGTTTCACATTTTAATATGGCTCCAAAGTGGTCCAAATATATCCTCAAAGTTGCTGAACAGAGATGAGTCATTCTTCCGAATGGCGTTTACTAAAACTCACTTTTCTCCTAAACCGTAAATCGTAACGGCATGATTCTTGCGCTCCCGTAAACTAGAAACAAACCTCTACACACTCATGTTCCTCACTGAACCAAAAGAGGCAGTTAAGTTTCCGGACTCTAGGCAGTTTTTAGAGTTAACGGGAATCGGGCATTACGACGGCTATAATCGTAACGTTTTCCATTTTCAAAACATACTCAAGTCAATACCAAACAATCCCAAACTCACCATCCACCTTATACACCCTGCACTCAGTCAAATCCTCCATGAATAATCACAATAAATTCATAACCCATTCTCCAAACTCAACCAACAATTCATCTAATTACTTAATCATGCTCTTAACTTTACATAAACATCAAAACCATTTCAAAACTCATATCAAACTCAAAGGGGCAGAGGTTTATACCTTCCTCCAAGCTTGCTTTCTGCCATACTCCTGATGTAGCCTTAGATTCTTGCTTAATACAACCTTTGGAAGCTACAAACTCATTATCAAAACAAAACAAAACAAGATACAAGTTACTATTCATCATCTTCTCCAACTGGTAATCACTGAATCGAATGGGTAAAACACAGAGGTGAAGCGAGCTCTTACCATGGTTGCATAGAGCTTCTCGAGAGCTTCGATTTGAGTGGTGGATCGCCAAAAACCGCCGAGAGAAACTCAAGTTATGATCAATTCTTTCTCCACCATTTTTCTTCTCTCTTTTCTCCCGAATTTTCCTTCTTCTTTTTCTTTTCTTTGTTTTGGTTAATAATGAAGATAATGCTGATTTTTGTATAAGAGAGGGGTGAGTCATCACCTTTAGTGCTTAGTCAGTGGACACGTGTCGCACATGCACGAGTTGGATAAAGTAGCTTTACTAGTTCGTTTCTTTTCACATGGATGATCCAAATGTTGCATCCCTCGAATTAATCTTGTTACATGTTACTTCCATGTCTATATTTAATCCCGTAAATGTTACCTTATTCCTCTTGAAACGATTCGAAATATTTTCTAAAGGGCGAATAAAATTTTACGCGATGCTCGCAGTGAATAGTAACTATTCACTATTCACTTCAACAATCGAATCCTTAAATCGACTTTAATAATATACTAAAATTCCAAAATGTTAAATCCTCAATTCCTCAATTTTAATATCTCATTTCTTGAATATAATAATATATAATTCGCTGCCCGGTCAAATACTATTCCAAAATAAAATTTGGAATTTCTGAATTCCGATCGTCTTTGCATTCACTTATTTACTCCGTAGATCACTAATATGACTTCGGAATATCCACACTACGTCTCGTACATAGGTGGCATGAAAAACTTTGTTAATCCTCAAAATCACTATTCATCGACAATCTTGTAGATCAATATCAATTCCAACGTTTCTTGTACTTAGAAAATGTTCTAGTGCTTTCTCAGGCATACTCTATCTTGTTTACGGAGTTGTCGGATGCATAACAGATATCGATTTGGATGACATGAAAATACTTTTCTTTCTCGGAATATTATATTCCCATTTTCCAGATAGATTGTTCTTATTTAGATGGTCAGTCCATCCCTTCTATTCACAAAGTACTTGTAACTGAAATCCATATTCATTTTATAATCTTGAATCTCAAAATCATTAACACATTGTGGTTGCAACCACTAATCATTCATATATTCACTGATGCACTTTATCATAAAAAATTTTAATTCTACCGAAAATTTCGGGTTCTTACATTATTTGAGAGTATTGGAGGATTTAAATTATCAATTCCATGGATATGGATTTAATAAAATAATTAGAGATATCAAGAACGTTTACGGTAAACTACTTCGATAGAACACTTAAGAAACCCTGCGAACATTCTACGCGATTAAACGGAGACGGAGCAATGAGACACTTACGGAATTAAATTATTGGCATGGAAGTAACATGTAACAAGATTAATTCGAGGAATGCAACATTTGAATCATCCATGTGAAAGGAAACAAACCAGTAAAGCAAACCAGTAAAGCTACTTTATCTAAGCTCATGCATGTTGGACAAGTGTCAAAAGATGAGACAACTAGAGCTATGACTCACCACTTTATACAAAATATCTCATCAAAGTAATCAAACAAGAAAAGAAAAGAAACTTTCCTCTTGAAGAACAAGAAGCATTCGGCCATTCTTAGAAAACAAAGGATAGATTTTTCAAAAGCAAGCTTTCACTCATCCATAAATCTTGTTCTTGGATTCTAAAGCTTCCATATTTCCAAACTAAGGTATTCTCTAAATCCTAGAATCATCCATTGAGGTTATCATGTTCAAATCCTTGATTAAAGATGAGGGTGAATAGTGAAATGAATAGTAATTTCAAGAACTAACTTTTGTTTCTTGATTTCTTTGGTTGATTCAAGTTATCTTAAGGTTATATAAGGACTATTCAAGGCTTATTAAGCTCTTATACACTCCAAGGAAGGTATAACTCTTGAAACCCTTAGTTATAAATTGATTTATATGATTAGTTTTATGTATAGTTTAGTTGGTATGATCATAAGGATGATTGGTTGATTTTGATGAAAGTTTGATGTTGTTTTGAGGATGAATAAGTAGATGTTGGTTTTGACTATGGTTGATGATGTTTATGGATTAGTAATGATGTTGAGGATTTGACTTGGTGATTTGGTTGGATTGATTATGTGAAGTTTATGATTAAACTTTGGAATCGTTAAAACATAGCCGTTATAATGCCCGATTTTCCTTAACCATGTTTTGTTTGTGATATTCGAACATAAGGACTTCTGTCCAAGGTCACCACTGCCTAGTATAATGTAGGTCTTGTTTCAAGGTTCGTTTTGGTGCGAAAATCATGTGAATCCGATTTACGGTTTAGGAGAAACGAGTGTTTTAATTAAGGATGTTTCGAGAAACCGAACTATACCACTTAGCCAACTTTGAGGCAATGATCAAACCCCTTAAACGACTATTGTGAAGGTGAAACTTTGTGTTAACATGCTAGGTACGTTTAGAAAGACCCTCGAAAAAATTTCGTGTTAAAAGGATTTAATCTCTAGTTTATAAAAATGTTCGAGCCAAGCATACGCGAGTGGTAGTTCTTAAAGAGTTAACTTGAAAACATGTTTTAGCTTAAGTAAAGTACGTACTTAGTGTCTTAAAAGTGTTAAGTGATTAATCTCGGATACTTTGACTATGTATAGATCGCCGGATTGACTCGAGGCACACTACCCCTACCTCACCACCAGGCAAGCTTTCTAAACCTATACTACTGTTGTTGTGATAATAACTGTTTTCATATATGATATGCAAATGCGATATATAAATTGCATACTTGTTTTCGAACTGATGTATATAGCAATATTTGAGGTTATGACTTGATGGTTGGGCTTATAGGTTAGATATGGGATATCAGCTATAAGCCATGTTTTTATAATGCCCTAGGATAAGGGCGGGTGATTTTCTCTAGATTAGAGGTAATTATATTTTCTGTATTTATTAAGGGTTATTTTCCGATAAAGATATCGGGCAACTGTTATTCAATCCTTATTTACTTAATGAATATTACTTTTGAATATTCATTTGAGGTTTAATTATTTAATGAATATTATTTTCGAATATTCATTTAAGATTTATTATTTAATGAATATTACTTTTGAGTATTGATTTGAGGTTTACTTATTCGAGGATTATATTATTTTGAATATTCATTCGAGGCTTATATTATTTTGAATATTCATTCGAGGTTTATTAGTTAATGAATGTTATTTTAAAATACTCATTTAATCCTTATTTAATTAATGAATATTATTTTTGAATATTCATTTAATCGTTATTTACTTAACGAATATTATTTTCGAAAATTTGTTTAAGGTTTACTTATTTAATAAATATTATTAATTATTTTCAAATCAAAAAGAGGTTCCCGAAACACTGTTTCCCATTTGAATCTGTCTTTTAAGGAGATTTAAATGCTCGCTCAACTATCAAAAATACGGGAAACCTGATTTAAGTAACTACTACTCTTTTTTTTAAACTCTCAATTCAAAAACTGTCACGGGACAGATATTTTCTCGGAACAATTTAATTGCTGCAAGTCAATTGTTGTGTTACCACCTCAGCGATCGAGGGGTAAATTGATGGAACAAGTCGATATCCATTAACAAGCATCGCTTGGGAAATATTGGAGAATCTTCCTTTCCAACCTAGATATAACTACTTAGTGGAGTCGTATCAACAAGTGTTACACTTGGGGAAAGGAGGACGATCTTTACGTTTTAGAGTCATGGATTTCATCTGAACTAGGAGTGGTGTAAGTGGTCCAGTTGCGCCGACCCATCCAACTTTTATTGCCCCAAATGGGCCGGGAGATCACCGGAAGGCGGTAGACAATGTCAGGCTGTCGTGATTCTTCCATCTACATGTAGAAAACATATTTGAGCTGTACGACCTGCTACTGATCATAGTAAGGTTGGGTATGGCGGGCGTGGTAGCAACTCTCGTATTGGTTCATCATCCAATTTGGATATTCCTGCAACATGTATTGGGGTGAAGAACCAATCATGTTGGCAGGAGGTCGAAAAGTGTTTGGAAATGAAGTGACAATAAATCCATGCAACTTCATCTTTTACTTTATGAGTTATGACTCTGATAAAACCTTACTCAAATCATATATGCATAAGCGGATTTTGGGTTACGGAAACATTATATTAATTTTCCTTGTAACGTCATCTTTTATATTATACTAGTCTCTTATCCGTTTAAGGCATAACCTGTGGTTACGAAAATATCTTTGAACTGTTATTTATTGATAATCAGTTATAAACTATTTTGGTGGGCTCTATTGCTCACCCTTGCTTTATTTATTTATATCACAACAGCAGCTAGAGCAGATGGCCCGCAACCAGCACACTCTGCGCAAGCGGGTAGCAGCCGTCAGAGATTTACCCGTTGATGTGGTAGCAGCCATAGCTGAGGTAGTAGCAATCAGTAGTCTAAGCTTCAGCTTTTGTGTATCAAACTTATTTATATTATGATTAATGCAAGCAACGGCAAGAACTTTTAAATGCACTCTGTAATCTTTTGGGTTTGTAATAACTTATAACTTGTGGATCCTATGACTAGATACTTATTCCAATTTCATCTCTGGGACTATAACTAGTTGTGTGTGCGTGGTGTTGTTATTGTGGGGTCACAGCATGTAGTTTAATTGTTTTGGTTCAAGTGCAAGTATTATTGATGGGAATTGAGACCGTAACGACCGGATCCCCGACCCCGGATCTGGGGCTGTTACAGAAATGGTATCAGAGCGAGAGTTATAAACCCCAGAGATGATGCGACGTTATAATAATAAATTCACTAAGATAATAAGAACTCTTGCCAAGTTCGATTAAAACCCTTATGGGAACTTAATATCATGATAGTAACATAGTTCGTTATTGTGTAGGCGAGCGACATCTCTGACCCTGAGGCTTACGAGAGACAGCATGATGAGGACTTGCTTCGGACTACAGATCCATACTATGAGAATTTTGAGGAGGAGGACCCGGAGGAGGACCCGGAGGAGGTCCAGGCAGATGCGGACACCGAGGTTGTTGAGGATTCTGGTGATGAGGATCCAGAGGAGGATCAGACCCTAGCTGATACTGAGGATATGGAGGGGGATGCTGAGGACCAGACTCCACTTCCTACTGAGAGAGCCCCTACCCCTCCACCACTGCCTTTGAGCCCTCCCCCTGATGATTTTGAGGAGCTTACCCCTGAGCCACAGCAGTCAGAGGCTGTACCACCAGCAGACCCGGTTACCCCACCCCATGTCCCGTTAAAGGGGATACCAGTGTGTGTGCATAACTGGACAGTGAGCAGAGTTCAGACAGATTTGGTAGTAGCTGAGGCTAGACTAGCAGAGTCACGGATGCAGCTAGCAGCGGAGAGAGATGCCGGGATGGTACGCCAGGGCGGTGGGAGGTCTGTGTTAGATCAGAATTCAATGATCGTCAGGAGCTAGACTCAACTGATCAGGATTGCTGACGTCATCAGGATTGCATGATTGTCAGGATCAAGATGCATATCAGGACTGGGATCAGGATTGATCATCAGGACTGGAAGCTGATCAGGATTCCTACTTCGAGTTATATTTGGAGTCTAGTTAAACATGGAAGTTTATTCTGTCGGTTCCTGGTTTGTAGAATGTAGCTATCAATTATGGATAGGTTTCAATCTTTGTAATTGATTAGGACTTATCATTGATAGAGAAGCTGTGTAGTATATAAACACAGTTTAGGTTTCGATTTATGAACGTGAAGATAATCGATCATACACTTGAGTATCTGTGAATCAAGATAAAAGCTCTCAAGAACATAGAATTTCTTGAGAGAGTTTTTGTAAGCTAGCAGCTCTCAAGAACATCAGAATTTCTTGAGAGAGTTTGTAACAGTTTTATATCAGATTTAATAAAGCTGTTATCTTTCTTTCATATTTGTGATATATACATTAAGAAGTCGATTATCTTATACTATTGTATTCAACCCCCCTTATACAATAGATTATTACTGGGCAACATTTGGTATCAGAGCAAACTGATTTAATTCTGAATCAGATACGATCTAAAGATGTCGACAACCAAGTATGAAAGCATGAAGATTCCCATCTTGAAGAAATCAGAATATCCAACATGGAGGGTAAAGATGCTGATGTACCTGGAGGCTATGGATCCTGACTATTTGGACAGGATTCGTGATGGACCATATATTCCTACAAGGATTGTAGAACGAACAGATACAGTACCTGAACATTATGTGGTCAAGGCGAAAGTGAATGGACTCCAGAAGAAAAAGCTCATGTACTCAGGGAACCAAAGATAAAGAATATATTGCACAGTAGTCTTGATGCTGTCATGTCAAATAGAGTGATTGCATCCAAGTCTTCAAAAGAAATCTGGGATACTTTGGAAACTCAGTGCCAGGGATCTGCATCGGTCAAGAAAAACAGAAGGGCTCTTTTGATTCAAGAATATGAACAATTTGATGCAAGACCTGATGAGAGCCTAACTGATCTATATGATAGATTTCTGACACTATTGAACAGTTTATCTTTAGTTGACAAGGAATATGAAACTGAAGATTCAAACACCAAGTTTCTAAGAGCTTTACCTGAAGAATGGGACACTCAGACCTCGATCATTAGACATCAGTATGATCTTAACACTGTGTCTCTTGATGAAGTCTATGGGATGCTAAGAACTCATGATCTTGAAGTTCAACAGAGAAAGAACAAGAAAAGCAGCAAGGCAAAATCAATTGCTTTGAAGGCAGAGGCTAAATCAAAAGGAAAAGCTATGGAGGTCTCTAGAAGTAAATCAAGAGTAGCTGAGTCAGATCCTGATGACTCTTCACCAAATACTGATGGCAATCCTGATGCCAATACTGATGATGACTCATCAGACTCAGACATGGAAGAGATGGTTGCTATGATTGTCAGAAACTTCAGAAGGATGAAGTTCAGGAAGAATAGAAGACAAGGCAACTTTCAGAAAAAGGCTTTCAATCCAAACAAAGATAAGTATATCAAAAAGGACAGCAAGGGTAGCAAATTTGACAAGTCAAAGGTTAGATGCTACAAGTGCAATGGTATAGGTCACTTTGCTTCTGAGTGCAAGAAGACAAAGGCACTTATCACATCAAGCAAGGATTGGATGGACTCCTCCTCAGAATCTGATACTGAGGTGGTCAACTATGCTCTAATGGCCAATGCTGATGTAACTGTTGCTCCTGATGATAAGGTACTAAATACTATCTTTGATTTTGATACTGATAATGCTTCTGAGTTAAGACGTTTTCTAAAGTCATTACATATTAGCTTTAGAAGTCAAACTGCTGAAAATACTAGGATCTTATCTGAGATGTCTGAACTTAGAAAAAGGAATGATATATTAGAAGCTGAATTTTCTCGTATGCAAGAAGTACAAAAAGAATGTGATAATGCTAATCACATGTATTTAGAGATGAAATCCAAATGTACTGCTCTTGAAAAGGAACTTGAATATTCTAATGAGAAAATCAGAATCTGGACAGACTCTAGTAGAAAATTTCATGAGATTAATACCTCTAAGAATTGGAAAGAGTGTCTAGGATATAAGTCAGATGAGGATAAGAAATTGAAAGAGAAAATTGTCATTGATGAGACAGTCAGTCCAAAGACCTATAGACATGTTATAGATGCAACCAAATCTAAGATTACTCCTGTTAATTTTGTTTTTGGTAAGGATCCCAATTCTACTTTTGAAAAGGGATCTACTTCTACTCAAGGAATTAAAATTTTAAAGTCTAAACCTGTCATGAATAAAGTCACTAAGAATGTAGGTCTATTGTCTCAGAAACAGCTTAAGGATAAAATCTGTATGGTGACAGATAAGAAAGAGGAAGCTACTGTTAAGAGAAACAGGAATGGTAAAGTTGGGATCAATAAAGAGAATGGTTGTAAATATATCCCAAATGCACCTAGAAAGTGTTGTTTTAACTGTGGTAACTCTAATCATCTTGCTATTGATTGTAAGAAGAGTAAGAAGAAGATTGCTGATATTTCTAAGTCTGATGTTAGGAATAGATCAGTATTCTATAAACCGCAGAAGTCCTGTTTTCATTGTGGTAGTATATGACATTCTATTTATACTTGTAAAGATTATCATGATTTGTACTATAACTTCTATGATCCATTGCCTAAATTAGAGAGGAGTACAAAGTCTGATAGAGTTGATAATGTCATTGTGAAGCATGCTTTTGTTAATACTGATACTGACAAAGCAAATCCTGATGGAGTAAATCTTGTCAGGACTGCTAAGGTCAGAAAGTCTTCTGCTGTGAAAGTTAATAAATTGCATGGAAAAGGAACCCAACAAGTATGGGTTCCTAAATATTCTAACTAGTGTGTTTCTATTCTGATTGCAGGGTAAAAAGAAAAATGTGTTAGTCATGGATAGTGGATGTTCTGTGCACATGACTGGAAACAAAGCCCTGGTATCAGAATATGAGGAAAAAGCTGGCCCAACTGTGTCTTATGGAGATGGCAACATTGGACAAACTTTGGGATATGGCAATATAATCATTGGAAATGTCATCATTGAAAAAGTAGCTCTAGTGAAAGGACTGAAACACAACTTGTTGAGTATTAGTCAAATCACTGACAGAGGTTATCATGTCAACTTCTATTCCACTCATTGTGAAGTAGTCAGTAAAGCAACAAGCAAGATAGCACTGACTGGCTACAGGCATGGTAACATATATGAAGCCAACATTCAATCAAATACTGATGACTCCCCTACTTGTCTGATCAGTAAAGTATCAGTAGATGAAAGTTGGAACTGGCACAAGAAGCTTTCTCATCTCAACTTCAGCAATATCAATGAGTTGGTTAAGAAAGATTTGGTGAGAGGATTACCTAAAGTTCTATATACTCCTGATGGACTCTGTGATGCATGTCAGAAAGCAAAACAAAGAAGAACATCATTCCAGAGTAAATCAGAATCCTCTATTGAAGAACCATATCACATGCTACATCTTGATCTATTTGGTCCAGTCAACATCACGACCATCAGTAAGAAAAGGTACACTCTTGTAATTGTTGATGAATATTCTAGATTCACCTGGGTGTATTTTCTGCACAGAAAAGATGAAACTCCTGAAGTTCTGTTGGATCATGTGAGAATGATTGAGACAACCACAAAGTTCAAAGTCAAGATTTTGAGAAGTGATAATGGTACTGAATTTAAGAATTCAAAGATGGAAGAGTTCTGCAAATACAAAGGAATTATTCAACAATTCTCTGCTCCTGGCACACCCCAGCAAAATGGAGTAGTTGAAAGGAAAAATAGAACTCTTATTGAAGCTGGCAGAACTATGTTGGAAGAAGCTAAGTTACCTACATATTTCTGGGCAGAAGCAGTCAACACAGCATGCTATACTCAAAATCTTACATTGATAAACAGACATGGTGTTACTCCTTATCAATCCCTCAAGGAGAAGAAACCAAGTTTGAAGTATCTGCATATGTTTGGCTGTAAATGTTTTGTTCTCAGAACTCACCCTGAACAACTAGGGAAATTTGAAACAAAGACTGATGAAGGAATTTTCATAGGCTATCCTGCATCAAGAGCCTTCAGAGTTTTTAATTTGAGAACAAGAACTGTCATGGAGTCAATACATGTATCTTTTGATGACAAGAAGATAACTGGAATAAATGAAGACTCTCATGATAGATTGATTTTTGAAAATGAAGCCACCAAGGAACCTGAAGAAAGTGAATCAGATTCTGTCAATTCATCAGATCCTGATGGGTCACCAAATCCTGATGACACACCAGATACTGATGGTACTAATACTGATGATGCAATCAATAGTGATACTTTTAGTAGTGCTAATATTGAGGGGGAGCAACAGCATTCTACTACAAGTTCAGAGTCAGCTCAATCATCAGGACAGAATTCTGATAGCTTATCAGGAGGACATAGCAATAATTCAGGGAGTGCTTCAAATCAAGCAAGTTCTTCAAGTCAAGATAACACCAATCCAGGGGGAGCATCTACTTCAAGAAACAATTTAACACCAGTAAGGAAATGGACTGCAAGTCATACTCCTGATTTGATAATTGGAGATCCTGATGCAGGTGTTCAAACAAGAAGTGCAACTCAGAATGAATGTCTATACAATAACTTTCTATCCAAGGAGGAGCCAAAGAAAGTTGAAGATGCACTTAGAGATGCTGATTGGGTTACTGCAATGCAAGAAGAACTGAATGAATTTGAAAGGAAAGAAGTCTGGAAACTGGTACCAAGACCAAAGAATAGATCAATTCTTGGTACAAAGTGGATTTTCAAGAACAAGACTGATTCTGATGGAGTAATAATCATAAACAAAGAAAGACTAGTTGCAAAGGGGTATTCTCAATAAGAGGGAATTGACTATGATGAAACTTTTGCTCCTGTTGCAAGACTAGAAGCCATCAGGATATTTCTTGCTTATGCAGCACATAAGAAATTCAAGGTTTTCCAGATGGATGTTAAAAGTGCTTTCTTAAATGGAGAACTGGAGGAAGAAGTCTATGTTGAGCAACCTCCTGGTTTCATTGATCCTAAATATCCAGATCATGTCTACAGATTGGATAAGGCACTTTATGGACTAAAGCAAGCTCCAAGAGCATGGTATGAAACTTTAGCTCTATTCTTACTGGAAAGTGGATTCAAAAGAGGTGCTATTGATAAAACTCTATTTTATTTGAATCATGGTAAGGACTTGTTGTTAGTTCAGATTTATGTTGATGATATCATTTTTGGGTCAACAAACAATAAGTTGTGTGAAAAGTTTTCTAAGCTTATGCAGTCAAGATATCAAATGAGCATGATGGGAGAAATGAGTTACTTTCTTGGTCTTCAAGTTAAACAGACTGATGAAGGGATTTTTATCAATCAGTCTAAATATACAAGGGATTTATTGACAAGGTTTAACATGCAAGATAGTTCTCCTGCTACAACTCCCATAGCTACAGCTACCAAACTTGATCCTGATCAAGGTGCTGAGTTAGATGTAACTCACTACAGAGGAATGATTGGCTCTTTATTGTATCTCACTGCAAGTAGACCAGATATCATGTTTGCAACCTGTCTGTGTGCAAGATTTCAAGCAAAACCTAGAGAACCCCATCTGATTGCAGTCAAAAGAATTTTCAGATATCTCAAAGGCACTCCTACACTTGGCCTTTGGTATGCAAGGGAATCAGATTTTGGGTTCTGTGGTTATTCCGATGCTGATTTTGCAGGATGCAAAATAGACAGGAAAAGTACTTCAGGAAGCTGTCAGTTTTTGGGTGGAAGACTAGTTTCATGGTTCAGTAAAAAGCAAAAATCCATTTCCACTTCAACTGCAGAAGATGAGTACATTGCTGCAGGAAGTTGTTATGCTCAGATAATGTGGATGAGAAATCAGTTGTTAGATTATGGCCTGTCATACTCAAAAATCCCTATTTATTGTGATAACCAAAGTGCTATTTCAATGACAGGAAATCCAGTTCAACATTCTCTTACTAAAGACATCAGTATTCGATATCACTTCATAAGAGAACAAGTTCTGGAAGGAACAATTGAACTTCACTTTGTTCCTACTGATCAACAACTAGCTGATATATTCACCAAGCCACTACCTGAAGCTACTTTCAATAAATTGGTGAATGAACTTGGAATGATGAACTTTGAGAATTTCTGAGGAAAGCTACAGAGAGGAAATCCTGATAACTGTCAAATCCTGATGGTTATTCAGAAAGGTATGTTTTCTTTGATCAAATCCTGATAGGATGCAATCCTGACAGGAAGTCAACTGGTCAATCCTGATGTTCAGGTCAATATTTCATTGCTTAATTTGTGCCTAATTCTTCGTCAGATGGACGGTTGAGTTTTAGTAGGACAACTTTATGCGCGCGTGTGTTGCACTGTCATAGATATACATATACATACACATAGAAAGCGGTGCAGTTTTCTTCAATTACACACGTAATCAGTCCACTAATTATTTGTGCACAAATCATATCTTGCCATCTGTTATTGAGAGTAAAGTTTTATTCTAACAAAATACTTTTACTTATCATTAATTACTCTCTCATCATCAGTTTTTCGATTTTCTATCTCTCTCTCTGTGCTTACGAACCCTAACTGTTTTCAAACATCAATTCTCAAGTTTTTTAAGAATTAAAATGGCATCTTCATCATTCATAAACAAACAAACAGTGATTAGTGGTGTTACTTTTGCCACTAACAATTTTGTGGCTATTCTAAATCATCAAGATTTACCCAATGAGTTTCATATAATTCAAGATTTTCTAGCTTCAAGCCCATTGAAGTTTGCTTTAACAGAACCTGCAAGTGTTTCTTTTAAGTCTGTAATGCAGGTGTGGAACTCAGTAACTTTTGACAAAGGGTATTCTGACACCATCTTGATGAGTTTTGAACATAATGGAATTACTCACTATGTGACTCCTGCAATTGTGGAGGAAGCCCTGCATTTACCTGTTCTTGGTGATGCTATTCCTGCTAATGTTTCGGACTCTACTCTTTTTGAGTTTGTTACGAAGTTGGGCTACAATGGTGAAGTAAAGAGATATGGCAATCTCTTTAGGACAAAGCTTAAGAAGGAATGGAATTTCATCTTTGATACGATCAGCCGCTGTTTCCTGAACAAGACATCAAATTTTGATGCTCTTCCATCAGGATCTCTTAAATTGGGTACTCTCTTATCCACTCTACAGTGTTTGATTATGGGTTGTTTATCTTAAAAGCTTTAAGTGATAGGAAATCAGATAAGTTAGGTTCTGTCTGTTTTCTTAGATTTTTACAGTTGATATTTAATCACTTGTGTCCTAATGTTGTTTTTGAGAATGATGTAGTTCTACCTATCTGTAGAATTACTGAGAATAATATTAAGTCATTAGTCAACAGTGATAAGGCAAATGGTTTCATAGGAAATGCTTATATTCCTGATGAGGTTAGGTTTTTCTTACATAGGAATATGCCTACTCGTTATGGTTTAATTTCTAATGCTATGGGGCAAGGTCAATCACACCTTGTTCCTAACCCAAGCATTCATCCTAAACAGTCTAAACAGACAACTACCACCTCTAATGTCTCTCAAAAGACTTTAGTTGTAAGAACAAAGAAGTCAGCTAGAACTGATGTGTCAGGAAGGCAATCAGGTTCAAAGGATTTTTCCTCTACACCACTCACTAAAAAGAAGTTACAAGGGGTCCTGGTGAAGAAAGCTGCAAAGGGTGGTGAGGTTTTTTCTGTTAAAAGAAAGTTAGTGCTCAGGGATGAGACTGACTCAGAGGATGATTTACCTATATCCTCTATAATGAATGTGAATAAGGAAGTTGCTGATACTGTTACTGCAGCTGTGGTTCAATTGTCTACACCACAGAAGAAAAGGAAGTTATCAAAAAGCAGGTATCATATTCCTTTAGAAAAGAAGCAGGATACTGATGTACAGGACACTTCTATTCTGAATGAGCAATCAGTTTCTACTGCTCAAGCAAATCCTGATGTTAGTATTCCTGATACTGCACCAAGTCAAGTGGTTAATATTTCAGACTCTCCAGCACAGGACTCTCCAACAAAAAGACATGTTGATATTTCATGGGAGAAGTATGGTGCTGCTGCTTCCAAACTTGGGATAAAACATCCAATGGAAAAGCTAAGGAAGGCAGAAGAGTTAGTCTATCAGAGACAGAAGAAACTGAAAGGATCAAGCCCACAAGAACCTGAACCTCAAAGTGGTTCAGCAGCTCCTTATGATGATCCAGCCACACAAGAACCACTCAATCAAAGTTTGAGTGAAGGCTTAGCTAGTGGAATGGTCCCACAAGAACCATTTTCTCAAAGGGAGAATGCAGACATCGACATTCCAGCTACACAAGAACCATCTTCTCAGAGTGAAGATGCAGGCCAAGCTACAGTTTCTGAGAAATTTCCTGACAATGCTCAAGGGATTTCTGGTGCAGATGAAGTTCAAAGATTGGTCGAGGACACTGTCAATGAGGGAAGCACACAAGAACCTCCAACTCAAAGTGTTGAAGCAGCTTCTGAACCTCAAGCTCCACAAGAACCATTGGTAGCCAATACTGATGCAAGCTTATCAAATCCTGACGGTGTTACTCCTGATGCTAGTGGTGCTCCTGATACTGAGCCTATTCTGATACAGCCACTTCGTTCAAGACCAATGAATCATCCTATCACAGATTCACAGGATAAAATGAAAGGTATAGCTATTCCTGATCCTGATGATATTCATAGTACTGATGATGATGACTCTGATGATAATGATGATGATGAGAATCGAAAAGAGAAGGAACAGCTTGCTACAGCGCTCAAAATAAGTCTTGGAACTAATTTTGGTTCATCAAGTACATATATGACTGGCAAAGCTTCCACTGGGAAAGATCAGAGACAAGATTTTTCTATTCCTTCCTTTAATCCTACTGAGGCACTTAGACAGAATGAATGGAACAATTCATGGCACAGATCTGCTGAATCTGTAAGTTATTCTTCTGCTTTGGAACATGCCTATGATGCAGTGAAATCTATAGAGAATCAAGACTTGAAGAATCATCTGAAGGCTACAACTTTGTTATCCAAAAGCCTAAAAAGTGAGATTGATTCTATCAAGAACTCAACTGAGTTGATGAGGAGTGATATTTCTCAAAGTTTTACAAAGGTGCCTACTGCTTTTCAGCTAAGGGTAGTAGAATCCCAAGTGAAATCTGTCATTTCTGAACAAACCTCTATCAACAGAAGAATTGATTCTCTGGATACCAAGGTAACTGACATTCAAGCCTCTCTTTCCTTAATTTTGAATTTATTGTCAAATCCTGATGTCAAAAAGGGGGAGAAGGTTAGTCGGACAAAATGCACACCTGATCTAGTATTAAGGAATAATGATGATGATACTGGAGATGATGGTAGTGACAAAGTGATACAAGGAGAAACCTCTGATGCTGCTGTTATGAAGTCTACAATTCAAACTTCACAAAGTCAAACAACGCAGTCAACTCATGTTTCTGATTCTGGAGTTAAGACAATAAGAACTTTGGTGCAATCTCAGATCCTGACGGAAGAACAAATCCTGACACCTGGTCATGGACATATTCTTGCTACAATTCCTGAAGGTGATGAAGATATTTTTATTGATAATCCTGAAGATGCATCAAATTTATTCCAGAAGTTTTCTACAAAAGATGGCAGAATTGTTACTCTATATCACACTGATAAAAGAGTTCAACAATTATTTGCAAGAAAAGCACTCTCTACAACAAGTGAAGAATATCCTGATCTCTCACATGAAGAATTCTTAAGACAACAGAGAGAAATGATGGAAAGTTTTAATAACCCTGTTCCTGCTAGAGGTAGAGGAAGCAGAGGTAGGAGAGGAGCTAGAAGAAATAGAAGAGGTTCTTCAACTCAAACAATACCTAGACAGACAAGGTCTAGAGGGTTAATAATTGAAGAAATTCCTGAACCTATTCAAACTCTAGTAGTTCTTGACAGATCTACTTTTGGTGATGATGGAAATATTGAAGAAGAACCTGAATTGAGAAGAAAATCAAGAAAATCAACTCTATGCAATACAAATCAAATTGAAGAATCTAATCCTGATGTTGTTCCTGATAATATTCAAGATCCTGATGATTCTGAAATTCTGCAAGAGATTGATTTGATAATCTTATCTACTGTGGTTGATTCTCACAACAAGGAAGTAGATGAAGAAGAAGAAGCCAGAAGAAGAGAAATCACAAGAAGAACAAATAGAGATTTCAATCTCTATAAACAAAGGCTTAAACATTCAAATGAAAGAAAGTGGAGGAACCCAAGCAGACAAGAATCTTTACTGGAAAGAAGCTATGCTTTTGAAAAGGAAAAGGATAAGAAGTGGAAACACATAAGTACACTGAGGTGTGATACACTTATCAATTTTCAGTCTGGAGGAATTATTACAAACGCTTCAAGTGTTGTTGATTTATCTGAGATGGTTAGATCAAAAGCACTCTGGTTAAAGATGTTTTCAAATCTGAAGCTATTGTCAAGTAATTCAAGAGGAGGTATTGGACACAGGGATGCTGAATATCTAAATATGTCATATGCTGATCCATACTCCTTAACTGAAATTGGAGGTACTTTAACTTCTGAAAACCTGAACAATTTACTAGCTGTTGATATAGTTATAGATTGTCATGATGGTTTTGACAAGAAAGAAAAGCTTCTGTACTTCATGAAAGATGGTAGTGTAAAGATTCTATCTATTCAAGATCTGCTTATGAAAACTACACAGGAACTGAAATATGTTCATTATCTTTTGAGATCGAAGAATCAAATGTGCAAGGTGTGGAGTGACATAATTTTGTCAACAATAAGAAGAAGACTAGATGGAAACAGTAATTTCAATGGTAATTATACTCCCATGTACTTAAATCAAAGAGGTCAGGATGTGGAAATGCAAAGGGGTACTGCTGTTAAAGAAGTAACTTTTGGCATGACACAACTTACTCTCAATCCTGATGGGAAGGAAATTGCTTATCTTTTGCTTGAAGAGCATAGTCTTCAGACAAGCTCCATATTGAATCTCAGAGCAGCTATCTACCAGATTAATGAGGAAGATGAAGAACTCAGAAATCTTAAGGAAAGGCTGATTCAAATTCTTGAAGAAAAAGAAGAAAATTTATTATCCAACTTCTTGAAGATGAATCTGTTCTATCAAAAAGTTTAAACAGATAAGTTGTTACTGCAGATAGTGTACATTTTGTATATATGTTTTTGACATCATTGAATCTTAAGAATCTATACTTTATTTCACAAAGTATGATATTGGGGGAGATTGTTAGATCAGAATTCAATGATCGTCAGGAGCTAGACTCAACTGATCAGGATTGCTGACGTCATCAGGATTGCATGATTGTCAGGATCAAGATGCATATCAGGACTGGGATCAGGATTGATCATCAGGACTGGAAGCTGATCAGGATTCCTACTTCGAGTTATATTTGGAGTCTAGTTAAACATGGAAGTTTATTCTGTCGGTTCCTGGTTTGTAGAATGTAGCTATCAATTATGGATAGGTTTCAATCTTTGTAATTGATTAGGACTTATCATTGATAGAGAAGCTGTGTAGTATATAAACACAGTTTAGGTTTTGATTTATGAACGTGAAGATAATCGATCATACACTTGAGTATTTGTGAATCAAGATAAAAGCTCTCAAGAACATAGAATTTCTTGAGAGAGTTTTTGTAAGCTAGCAGCTCTCAAGAACATCAGAATTTCTTGAGAGAGTTTGTAAAAGTTTTATATCAGATTTAATAAAGCTGTTATCTTTCTTTCATATTTGTGATATATACATTAAGAAGTCGATTATCTTATACTATTGTATTCAACCCCCCTTCTACAATAGATTATTACTGGGCAACAGTCTGTGCCCCCTCGGGTTGCCCGGAGGGCGATGACTCGCATTGAGCGGAGGGCACGGATGAGGATTCGAGCTTTGCCTACTGACGGCAATGGCAGGGTATCCAGGGTTGATGCTGAGGAGATTTTTCGCATGGCTATGGCGAGGGTGAGGGCATTGGGCCGCACTAGTGGCTGACTTCAGAGTTGGTGATGTAGTAGTCTAGTCTTCTAGTCATGTACGGACATAGTAGTGCCGATTTTTGTGGGATTGTTCCATTGTATATATTATCCCTTTTCTGACTAGAAGGATAGACCATGTATTTTACTTTTGACTGGATAATGTTAGGACAGTTGTACTTGTAAACTATCGATGTTGATTCAGACTATGTATCTTTGGTACCATGTATATATTTGTTTCCTTTCAGTTGAATCCAGTTCTGTTGTGACGCGATCACAAGTTTATTATACTGTTGTCTGTACTATTATGATTAGTTGTGATAAAATATAGAACTGCGGGAGTCTACTTCCAATTGTGTAACGACTGTATCTGTAACCCAGTAAACGAGCCTAATGTGAATTTTCCAAATTTCAGTAAGATGCCTCCACGAAGAGTGGGAACGAGGGCTAATCCCCCTGAATCTGATGATCAAGAAAGACACAATCAAAATAGGGAAGACCCTGAGTATAATGAAGAAATGGATGAGGATTATAATGAACAGGACGACTCCCAGTATGGGGAGGCAGATGAATCCTTTTTCACTGCGGACATTGAGAGTGAAGAAGAGGAAGTTGAAGTGGAACAAGGAGAAGAGAACCAGGGTGGAGACCCCATGGGTCAGTTCATGAATCTACTCAGGCAAAATTTGGACCGTTATCCCCAACCACCCCAAGGAAACAACAATACCATAGCGAACTCTTTCAGGGCCTTTAAGTCACTCAAGCCCCCAGAATTCCAAGGATCGGCTGACCCAGTAGAGGCAAGAGCCTGGATAAAGGAAATGAAAAAGTCTTTTGAGATTTTAAGCATTGAGGAGGCGCAGAAGACCGTTATTGCCACTTACCTACTAAAGGGAGAGGCCAACTATTGGTGGGAGGCCAAGAAGAACATGGAGACGGACGCTATCATAACTTGGGAAAGGTTCAAACAATTGTTTCTAGAGAAGTATTTCCCAAGGTTTATGAAGACTCAAATGGAACTCAAGTTTTTGGAACTAAAGCAGAATAACTTGACAGTGGCTGAGTATGAGGCAAAATTTACCGAGCTATCAAGGTTTGTGCCAGAGTTTGTAGATACCGAAGAAAAGAAAGCTAATAGATTTCAACAAGGATTGAAGCAGTGGATTCAGAATCGCGTGGCAGTCTTGGAGATTTCAGACTATGCCACATTGGTGCAAAAGGCTTCGATCGTGGAAGCCGGGAGTGATCAGATGCTGAAGGAAAGAGGGAAAGGGGGGATAAAAAGGAAACATGCAAGTATGGGTGGAGGTTCTGCTGGAGGAAACCCCCAAAATAGGTTTAATCGCGGGGTAGTCTCCCTACCTGAGAGGAGTATGGGTTTCAAACGAACCGTAAGCACAAGCGTAAACCAGGGCGGCAACCCATCAGGAATGTCCCACTCCCACCAATCTCGACCCCCATTACCAGCATGTACAACTTGTGGAAGGAAACATTCCGGTGTGTGCAACCAGAAACCGGTAACCTGTTTTAAGTGTGGACGAGGGGGCCATTATGCTCACGCTTGTACCACAGCTAACCCTAGCGTCAACAGAAACCTCACTTGTTTCCAGTGTGGACGTCAAGGTCATATTGTAACAGCCCCAAATCCGGGGTCAGGGATTTAGGGTTGTCACAATCCATGTACTCCTTGCCTTACCTGTATTACTCACACCATTCATAATTCACCTGCTCATGACCCCACAACATATGTCTCTCACACACACACACACAGGTTAGAGTCTCAGAAACGACACAATACAACAACTGCGGAATAAATAACTTTTATTACAATACCCAAATGTCTTTTGAATCTGTTACTGATACAATTTCTAAGTATTGTTACATTACCAGCTTAGCCTTCTGATGCTCACAATCCTCTAATACCATTCATGTCTATACATAAGTTGAATACCAAAGCCGTAGCCTGATTCGATTGGTTCGTACTACTCCCGGGATCACTGCTAGAAACTGTTTATGGGAACGCCTTGCGAGGTATGTGCCGTCCCATAGGCATCCTGCTTCGCTGCTATATAATATATATAAAATAATAGCAAGAGTCAGCGATAGCTCAGCAAGGTAATGAAAGTATGGCATAATTCTGCCTTTTAATACAACCCAGAAATAAAGCGGGTATAAGACAGTAATTTGTCAAAATATCTCGATACTGAAATTATTTCCTTATCGGAATGTATTCCAAAAATAGTACCATTGTGGTATTTCAAATATCATTTCATAATACTCTGCAACTTTCAATATTTATACTATGAACAAAGTTCTAGTATAGTATAAAAGATGAAATAACAAGATAACTCAGTATATCCTTTCTGTAAAATATCTGCAATATAAAATATAAGCAGACTATCAACATATACTTGAAAGATGAAGTTATAAGGAAAATTCAATATCATCTTTCATATCAAACATTTACCTCATATCATAATTTGGAAATAAAGGCAATGTAAAATATTTCCAATCCATTTTCTAAACTCATCTGATTCCATATATCTTTTTCATAAAATCAAATACCTTTTCGTAATTTCATATGCTTTCTGATAAACTCATATACTGGAATAAACTTGAATACTCTTGAGTAAACTTTCTTTCTCTGAAAACTTGCATAACACATGCTCTTTCATGGATGATGAACTGTAGATGGAGATTCTGGGCGCCGAGGATACCCCTACGATGATCAGTCGCAAGCTGTATCCCCCTGGTCTTTTTCTACGTAGAAGGGAAGAATATACAGTATCTGACTGACCTACTTCCCCGCCAATCGGTTGTAGGCAAGAAGTACAGACCCGTTTCACCAGTCGGTCGGCCTGTGACTCTCCTATGAGGAAGAACAGACCCGTTTCACCAGTCCGTCGGCCTGTTGCTCTCCTCTTTCCTACGGTCGGGCAATTTCTGATAAACTAAGGGAAGAACAGACCCGTTCACCAGTCCGTCGGCCATATTGTAATTCCCTTAGGGGACCGGCGCTACTCAGTCCCTTACATACTCTCCAAGTTCGAGTAAATCCATAACACTGAAACATGAAGTTCCTTTCCCTTTTTCCCCAAGAATACAACTCCACAAAGTAGTCATATCTGGTTGGAAAGGAAAATTCACCCATATTTCCCAAGCTGACGCTTGTTAATGGATGCAACTAATTCCACTGATCTTACCCCTCGAATCTTGAGGAAGTAATCAAAATCATTTTGATGGTAGTAAACCAGACTGATAAATTCATTGATTTAAAAAGGCTTAGGACCGGGCAGTCCACTGGAAACATACATAAAATCTCGAGAAAGGTCCCATGCATTTGTAGTTTGAGCGAACATTTAAGTCTTTCTGAATATAGACTTAAACGGGAAATAGATTTGGGAACCTTCTCTATTTATAATAAAAATTGACTGAAATATACTTTATTAGCTATCTAGGGTTTAAAATAGTTTTCACAAAATACTTCCTTAAGAAGTAGGGCTTTAAATAATTAATGCAAACTATATTTAATAAAGAATATTTATTTAGAAATAATTCTCAAGTACTTTCTTATCAAAAAGGGTAGATAACAACTATTCATCATATATTTAAAATATGCCCTTAATAGATTAAACTCCAAATAATCTTTAATTTGTAAACCACTTATCGAGATTAATTGTAATAACACAATAAAATAACCCTAGATAGCAACTGATACCATTCTTAGTATGTAAAATAAATATAGAGAATGTATAATATATCTCTAGATAACAACTGATACCATTCCCGGTCCAAAGTATAAATGCAGAGTATATTCCCCCTACTGAGGGTTTTGCTTAGCACATCAGCTCCAAAATATTACTATATCCATAGCTTATAAGTTCAACTTGTATCAATACCTTGATTTAGCATCATAGAAATCATTTCGAAATCATACACATATAGCATATATCTCAAATTCTTTAGTTATCACCACAACAGTTTTAAAAAGGTATAGGTTTGAAAACTTGCATGCATCTATCATATCATATGCATCATCAGTATAATGTAATCTGAAATACAGCATGGGATTTAGAAACCTTGCATCTAGTATATGCATACTTGAAAATATGGTTTTAGAAACTTGCCTGATGCTCGAGAAGTTATAGGGGTTCGCGACGATGTCGGACAATCTAGACAAAGTCAAAGAAACGCACGATTAATCCCCTGGATAATCCACTTGTACTCAATGCTTAAACACGTAAGCGAAACACAACCAAGGAATTACTAGCTCGTTATAGGCTCATACTAAGTCCATGTTTAATCGCCAATTACTTAAGTCATAGGTTTAGTCCGAAATCGATCCTCGAATACAAGTGATACTTAACCATTTACAACATTGGTTTCTAAGTCATGCTCTTAGTGGTTTTCACTTGCGCAACCTCGGCTAAAACATTTTTATAAAATCGAAAAATAATCTTTTTAATCCGAATCATTTTCGTGAGCCTTTCTAACTGTCTATAGTATTATTCCTCAAAGTTTCACATTTTAATATGGCTTCTAAGTGGCCCAAATACAGGCTCAAAGTGACTGACCAGAGAGGAGTTGTTCCTCCGAACGACGCTTACTAAAACTCACTTTTCTCCTAAACCGTAAATCGTATGGACATGATCTTTATACCAAAACAAACCTTAAAACAAGACCTACAGGCTCCTGGTCAATTTTGTTCAAAAATATTCCAATACCAGTTCGTAATTCTTGCTCAAAACAGCCTTAAATCAAATGGGCATTACGACGGCTATAATCGTAACGTTTTCCATTTCCAAAACACAACCAAATCAATACCAATCAATCCCAAACTCACCATCCACCTTATACACCCTCCACTCAGTCAAATCCTCCATGAATAATCACAATAAATTCACAACCCATCCTCCAAACTCAACCAACAATTCATCTAATTACTTAATCATGCTCTTAACTTTACATAACATCAAAACCACTTCAAAACTCATATAAACAAAAGGGGGCAGAGGTCTTTATACCTTCCTTGAAGCCTTAAACACACAACCAGAGCTTGTAAGCCTTAAGAGAGTCTTTATCCATGGTTATTATCCTTAAACTTGCAAAAGAAAATCAAGAACAAGTTATGAATTCTCGGAGTTACTATACACCGGTTTAACGAACTGGAAAAACGAAGGTCTTACCTTGCTCAAATGGAAGAAACTCGTGAAATAGGAAATGTAGGTTATCTCAAGACCTTTCCAACAAGCTATAGATCGCCAATTTCCACCAAGAAAGGAAGGAGATATGCATTTTACAATTCGGCAGTTTTGTGTTGGCCGAAAATGAAGAAAAGAGAGGTTTTTGGTTTGGTTGATTAATAATGATAATTCTGATTTTTTGTGTTAAAAGGTGATGAGTCATTGCATGCCCAGGACACGTGTCGATCAGTGGAGCATCATGGTGGCAAAGCAGGGACACGTGTCACACATGCACGAGTTTAGCTAAAGTAGCTTTACTGGTTCGTTTCTTTTCACATGGATGATCCAAATGTTGCATCCCTCGAGTTAATCTTGTTACATGTTACTTCCATGTCTTTATTTAATCCTGTAAATGTTGCCTTGTTCCTTTTGAAACGATTCGAAATATTTTCCAAAAAGAGCGAATAAAACTCTACGCGATTCTCGCAGTGAATAGTAACTATTCACTATTTGCTTCAACAACCGAATCCTTAAATCGACTTTAATAAAATAATAAAATTCCAAAATATTAAATCCTCCAATCCTCAATTTTAATATCTCATTTCTTGAATATAATAACATATAATTCACTGCCCGGTCAAACACTACACCAAAATAAATTTTGGAATTTCTGAATTCCGATCGTCTTTGCGTTCACTTATTTACTCCGTAGATCACTAATATGACTTCGGAATATCCACACTACGTCTCGTACATAGGTGGCATGAAAATTTTTCTTAACCCTCAAAATCACTATTCATCCACCAAATCACTATTCACTGATACATTTAATCATAATCAGAAAAGTTTTAAATTTTTCCAAAAATTCGGGTTATTATAGTCTCCCCTCCTTAAAAGGATTCCGTCCCGGAATCAACTTAGGAATAACTGGGGGTACTTCTCTTCCATTGCACTTTCTAACTCCCAAGTGGATTCTTCCACCTCTTGATTTTCCACAAACCTCTCACTAGCTTGGCAACCTCGTCACTTAGCACTTGCTCTTTTCTATCCGTGATTTCCACAGGTTGTTCTTTGCAAGTCAAACCAAGTTGTATATCTACCTGCTCGTACTCTAACATATGCCGGGCATCTCTAGTATTCTGACGTAGCATTGACACATGAACAACGTTATGACCATTCTACAAGTTTGGGGGGCAAGGCTGGCTTGTAGGCCACCTTCCTGACGTGTTTTAAAATCTCAGACGGCCCAATGAATCTCGGGCTCAACTTCCCTTTCTTTCCAAACCTCATTAATTCCTTCCACGAGGATATCTTTTAGCATCACGAATCTCTAACCTCATATTCTCTATCTTGTTTGTACAGAAAATACACCAACATAAACTTGCTTGTCATCCATCAACATGCCATTTAGCTTATCGATAGCAGTACTATCTCTATACTCGCGGGCTTAGTCCGCGTACTTTCTCTGTCTGTCTTGGTTGTCGCTAGCCGCTTGTTGGTGAAATCTTTTGTCTTTCTAGTTTGTTGGACTAACTTGGGTTTGGTGTAAAATCTCATCCTTTAATTCCCGATCATTCGGAATCCATCTCTGTCTCATTTTAATTAAGGGTATCGGCCACCACATTGGCCTTCCCCGGATGGTAGTGTATCTCACAGTCATAATTCTAGGTCAATTCTAGCCATTTCTCCATTTCATGTTATCTACTATCACGGGTAACTCAAAGCCAATTCATTACATTCCATAAAATTTGTGGGTGCATTAGTCAACCCAAAATATCTTCGCTGAAAACTCGAAGTGTCTATTCCTAGTACGAATCGCAGTCTTGGGTATATCCTCTGGTTTAACTTCCAACTGGTGATACCCAGTTCTTAAATAAATTTGGAAATACACATCGTTCTTCCGCTGATCAAACAATCAATTACAAGGGTACCTATTCTCCATGTCGAACTCATACAACTCTTGAGGTTCGATACATAATCTTGTGCTAACATCTTTCTCTCTTACAACAACACCGGGCTCTCCATGGTGGTACACTGGGTCTTATCATACCCTTATACAACAACTCTTGTAACTGAGTCACTAACCCTTTCATTCCCATTATACTCTGAATACTCGGTATTCATTCTCATGTCATCCAAATCGATATCTGGTAGCTCATTAAAACCTTGTACAATCTCCCAAAACCATTGTAGTTTCCTTTATACTTGGTATCTCTTTTCTTGGCGTCAACCATAAGAGCTAATTAAGCCTCGTATTTCTGACGTAATAGTTTCTTAGTCTGAACTATATTCAAGAATCTCTAAATCTGCCTCCATCCTTTAATTATTACTCTTTTTCTTTGCAATCAATTGGCTCCATTGGGTGTCAACCAACCCATCCTTATTATCATATCAACTTCTCCCAACTTGAAAGGAATCAGGTCTATCAAAAGTGTCGACCTCATATTTCTAGTTCACAACTTAGATGTACCAGTCCTGTGGGAAAATCCCTCGATTGACTATTTCTACTTGTAATTATTCCCTTAGTGGCTCGGCCTTAAGGTTTAATTGTCATGCAACTTCTTGATATACAACGATACATTAGCTCTGTCTAAACAGTATAGAAGGGCACTTGCTATTTAAAGGTCCTGACCGTGGGCTGCTTGTTGGAGGTAGCCCTGGTTGAAGCCTACTGGCTTTCTTTTATTCTGTGTTCACAAACTCCGGAACAAACCTCGATAATTCGGAAAGCTTGGCCTCATACTCGGTCACAGTCATGGTTTCTTGTTTTAACTCTTTAACTTTCATTTTCATCTGGGTCTCCATATATTTCCGAAAATTATTCCTCTAAAACAACACACGCTGCACCTCTCCCAAGTCACAATACCAGCTCCCTCTGACTCCATCGTCAGTACTTATCTTGCTAACCCAGAGGTAGTGTACATTCGTAAACAACTCCTCCAAAATCTCAATTCCACTATAGGGCATCTGTCTAACACCGTTGTCACTGGAGTTCACGGCACATCGTTATTCTTTTCACATATATCGATTGACACGCTTTCCATTATCATAATATCCTTGGGAGAATAAACCAATTTCATCGATATGTCACTAACATTCTATTCGTCTTAGGGATTCGCTCCTGTCGTAAGCGATTTCGTTGCGAATCTAATTCCTATCAGCGAATTTTGACTTATTTGACCTGGTTGGCCTCCCCTTAGAATTCAATGAGGATAACAAAAATCATGGGGCCTTGAAAAGACAGCTCCCATATCAAGGAAAACGTCACACACTGGTGATCATAAGGTTATGAGTTTTAAGGTAACCTTATTGGTGGTAAGAGAATTTTACTGAGAGATCAATATGATCATAAGAACTCAACGTTGTGTGCCTCAATTGAGACATTACTAAAGGTAATTAGCCTTCTTGTATTTCACAACTTACAAGTGATGGCGTCCCATCCGACTTCTATCACACAGACAGATAGTCCTTGTAGCCCCTATAAGTATAGGGTTGTTCGTCTCAGTGGAAGTTGAAAAGTATGAAAGCAATTCGAGATCAATTTAATGATTATCGCCTTTCGACAATATTTCTCAAGGGAACACCTTGGATTAAAATTGAACAGATTCCAAAGGTGCGGTTTCCAAAGAAAATACAAAGAAAAGAATAACCAAAAGATACTGGTACTTAACAAACAAGTGGTGTGGTATCACCATAGGGTCATTCATTATTTGAAGAAAAAGTGAAAGCTTAAATAACATCATTTGACAGGGCTTCGAAAGCCTGAAAGTAGGCATTGTGACAGCCTCTGGCACAAGTGAAACCGAAGGTGGTTTAGCACAAGTGTTATAAAACAACTTCGAAGAGGGAATATACCCTTTATTATAATTCTTTCTTGGAAAGAAGTCAAGATAGATCATAGATTGGGGAGGTACCCCACATAATTTGCAAATGGGGAGGGTACTACCAAGGTCTCTACGGATGCCTTTTATGTCGGCTCCTCTGATGGATAATCGTTCAATTCCAAAGCTTTTCTTCTCCATGCACACCCTAAGGTGCTCGATACTTACGTTATTGCCGACTCATAATAGTCGCTAAGGATTCAACCATCGACCTTTGCAATCGCAGGGAGTTCTATTCGACTAGGCGCAAACATCTCAAGTAAGCGTTCTGTTCTATGAGAAGACTTCGATACCGTTGTCGCCCGTAGCAATGACAATTCCACATGTCGACTGGGCGGTACTTCGGAAGATCATTAGAAACTACAAGCTTAAATCCGGTCTCTATTTCAATCATCCTTATACCCAATATTCCTTCTCCCATATCAATCCCGTGTGCTACATAAGCTTAACACTTTTGGCACAATAGCCTTTTCATTTAAGCCAACCCCGGAACTTCTCAGTCCGTCTTGGTTCTTAAATATATTTCGCCTTTACCGTCCAATCTCAACTTCATCATTTTATCTCTACAATCAATTATAGCAATCAGGGTCTGTCCACCAGCCCATATAACGGCTATCTTACCCAATCCACAAGGTTCACTCCAATTTCCACTCTCTTTGGTGACATCCCCTGGTAATCAGAAAGACAAGGTTTGCCAAAATCTGCTGAATTTCTTTCCAAAATCAGGGAAACTTGATCAATCTATTTACCTACTAGTAATGCTCGGATCTGATTTCCGACCTTTCTGTTCTATCCTCATAAGTCCTTCCTGGTTTCCTGAGGGTGTCAAATCTCGTTCTCGATTCCGTCTTAGCGTGCTTGTCTTACAATAACATTTGCATGGTACATATACCCAAAATTTTCCTTGGGATAATAAAATCCCTCAATGATGTAATAGACACTCTTTCCAGTGGAATCGCTGGTCTTGGGGGATTGAAACCTCATAGCCCAAGCAATTCCTTACACTATACTAGGCAACTAAGTACCCTTGATCGTTCGTGAAATCTGAACATCTTGGTTCTTACGTATGCCGCCTCCTTATGGGCAACTATAACCGACTACGAGTAACAGGTTTCGTTCAAGTCGAATCAATCCACTGATACTGGCTATACTGCCTCTACCTCTTCTACTTTGGAGACTCTACTCCATTTTCTTTGTCATACCTCTTGATGAATCATGAACGATCCTTAAACTCTCGTCTCGTCACTTATTTATCCCTTGAAGGTTCGTCTGGTCTTATTGTACGACCTCAAGTAACACTCCACATCTTTATCAATCGACACGTCCTTTACAAGATTCTTTCCTTGACCCACTATGGGGTCTTCCTCTAGATCCTCCTATGGATCTTCCTTTATCTGGTCTCCGTCCATTTCAAGGAGCGCATCATCAAATGCCTACTCGAAGGCATCGGGATATGGTATCTCAGAATCCCATCCATCTATAACTCATACGAATCGAGGTGACTAACCATGAAGTCCTAAGTACGGTTTCCCAAAAGAAGTCCCCTCTCGGGCTTCATCTTAAACAGTCAGGGTCATGTCCTCTAACCCGACTACGGACTCAATTTGAGCTCTAGATGTTCTTATCATTATTAAGGGTATTGTAAGACTCGATCTCCTATCGTTTCTGAGGACTGTAACCTAAAGCTCTGATACCATCTCTGTAACAGCCCCAAATCCGGGGTCAGGGATTTAGGGTTGTCACAATCCATGTACTCCTTGCCTTACCTGTATTACTCACACCATTCATAATTCACCTGCTCATGACCCCACAACATATGTCTCACACACACACACACAGAGGTTAGAGTCTCAGAAACGACACAATACAACAACTGCGGAATAAATAACTTTTATTACAATACCCAAATGTCTTTTGAATCTGTTACTGATACAATTTCTAAGTATTGTTACATTACCAGCTTAGCCTTCTGATGCTCACAATCCTCTAATACCATTCATGTCTATACATAAGTTGAATACCAAAGCCGTAGCCTGATTCGATTGGTTCGTACTACTCCCGGGATCACTGCTAGAAACTGTTTATGGGAACGCCTTGCGAGGTATGTGCCGTCCCATAGGCATCCTGCTTCGCTGCTATATAATATATATAAAATAATAGCAAGAGTGAGCGATAGCTCAGCAAGGTAATGAAAGTATGGCATAATTCTGCCTTTTAATACAACCCAGAAATAAAGCGGGTATAAGACAGTAATTTGTCAAAATATCTCGATACTGAAATTATTTCCTTATCGGAATGTATTCCAAAAATAGTACCATTGTGGTATTTCAAATATCATTTCATAATACTCTGCAACTTTCAATATTTATACTATGAACAAAGTTCTAGTATAGTATAAAAGATGAAATAACAAGATAACTCAGTATATCCTTTCTGTAAAATATCTGCAATATAAAATATAAGCAGACTATCAACATATACTTGAAAGATGAAGTTATAAGGAAAATTCAATATCATCTTTCATATCAAACATTTACCTCATATCATAATTTGGAAATAAAGGCAATGTAAAATATTTCCAATCCATTTTCTAAACTCATCTGATTCCATATATCTTTTTCATAAAATCAAATACCTTTTCGTAATTTCATATGCTTTCTGATAAACTCATATACTGGAATAAACTTGAATACTCTTGAGTAAACTTTCTTTCTCTGAAAACTTGCATAACACATGCTCTTTCATGGATGATGAACTGTAGATGGAGATTCTGGGCGCCGAGGATACCCCTACGATGATCAGTCGCAAGCTGTATCCCCCTGGTCTTTTTCTACGTAGAAGGGAAGAATAGACAGTATCTGACTGACCTACCTCCCCGCCAATCGGTTGTAGGCAGGAAGTACAGACCCGTTTCACCAGTCCGTCGGCCTGTGACTCTCCTATGAGGAAGAACAGACCCGTTTCACCAGTCCGTCGGCCTGTTGATCTCCTCTTTCCTACGGTCGGGCAATTTCTGATAAACTAAGGGAAGAACAGACCCGTTCACCAGTCCGTCGGCCATATTGTAATTCCCTTAGGGGACCGGCGCTACTCAGTCCCTTACATACTCTCCAAGTTCGAGTAAATCCATAACACTGAAACATGAAGTTCCTTTCCCTTTTTCCCCAAGAATACAACTCCACAATGTAGTCATATCTGGTTGGAAAGGAAAATTCACCCATATTTCCCAAGTTGACGCTTGTTAATGGATGCAACTAATTCCACTGATCTTACCCCTCGAATCTTGAGGAAGTAATCAAAATCATTTTGATGGTAGTAAACCAGACTGATAAATTCATTGATTTAAAAAGGCTTAGGACCGGGCAGTCCACTGGAAACATACATAAAATCTCGAGAAAGGTCCCATGCATTTGTAGTTTGAGCGAACATTTAAGTCTTTCTGAATATAGACTTAAACGGGAAATAGATTTGGGAACCTTCTCTATTTATAATAAAAATTGACTGAAATATACTTTATTAGCTATCTAGGGTTTAAAATAGTTTTCACAAAATACTTCGTTAAGAAGTAGGGCTTTAAATAATTAATGCAAACTATATTTAATAAAGAATATTTATTTAGAAATAATTCTCAAGTACTTTCTTATCAAAAAGGGTAGATAACAACTATTCATCATATATTTAAAATATGCCCTTAATAGATTAAACTCCAAATAATCTTTAATTTGTAAACCACTTATCGAGATTAATTGTAATAACACAATAAAATAACCCTAGATAGCAACTGATACCATTCTTAGTATGTAAAATAAATATAGAGAATATATAATATATCTCTAGATAACAACTGATACCATTCCCGGTCCAAAGTATAAATGCAGAGTATATTCCCCCTACTGAGGGTTTTGCTTAGCACATCAGCTCCAAAATATTACTATATCCATAGCTTATAAGTTCAACTTGTATCAATACCTTGATTTAGCATCATAGAAATCATTTCGAAATCATACACATATAGCATATATCTCAAATTCTTTAGTTATCACCACAACAGTTTTAAAAAGGTATAGGTTTGAAAACTTGCATGCATCTATCATATCATATGCATCATCAGTATAATGTAATCTGAAATACAACATGGGATTTAGAAAACTTGCATCTAGTATATGCATACTTGAAAATATGGTTTTAGAAACTTGCCTGATGCTCGAGAAGTGATAGGGGTTCGCGACGATGTCGGACAATCTAGACAAAGTCAAAGAAACGCACGATTAATCCCCTGGATAATCCACTTGTACTCAATGCTTAAACACGTAAGCGAAACACAACCAAGGAATTACTAGCTCGTTATAGGCTCATACTAAGTCCATGTTTAATCGCCAATTACTTAAGTCGTAGGTTTAGTCCGAAATCGATCCTCGAATACAAGTGATACTTAACCATTTACAACATTGGTTTCTAAGTCATGCGCTTAGTGGTTTTCACTTGCGCAACCTCGGCTAAAACATTTTTATAAAATCGAAAAATAATCTTTTTAATCCGAATCATTTTCGTGAGCCTTCCTAACTGTCTCTAGTATTATTACTTAAAGTTTCACATTTTAATATGGCTTCTAAGTGGCCCAAATACAGCCTCAAAGTGACTGACCAGAGAGGAGTTGTTCCTCCGAACGACGCTTACTAAAACTCACTTTTCTCCTAAACCGTAAATCGTATGGACATGATCTTTATACCAAAACAAACCTTAAAACAAGACCTACAGGCTCCTGGTCAATTTTGTTCAAAAATATTCCAATACCAGTTCGTAATTCTTGCTCAAAACAGCCTTAAATCAAATGGGCATTACGACGGCTATAATCGTAACGTTTTCCATTTCCAAAACACAACCAAATCAATACCAATCAATCCCAAACTCACCATCCACCTTATACACCCTCCACTCAGTCAAATCCTCCATGAATAATCACAATAAATTCACAACCCATCCTCCAAACTCAACCAACAATTCATCTAATTACTTAATCATGCTCTTAACTTTACATAACATCAAAACCACTTCAAAACTCATATAAACAAAAGGGGGCAGAGGTCTTTATACCTTCCTTGAAGCCTTAAACACACAACCAGAGCTTGTAAGCCTTAAGAGAGTCTTTATCCATGGTTATTATCCTTAAACTTGCAAAAGAAAATCAAGAACAAGTTATGAATTCTCGGAGTTACTATACACCGGTTTAACGAACTGGAAAAACGAAGGTCTTACCTTGCTCAAATGGAAGAAACTCGTGAAATAGGAAATGTAGGTTATCTCAAGACCTTTCCAACAAGCTATAGATCGCCAATTTCCACCAAGAAAGGAAGGAGATATGCATTTTACAATTCGGCAGTTTTGTGTTGGCCGAAAATGAAGAAAAGAGAGGTTTTTGGTTTGGTTGATTAATAATGATAATGCTGATTTTTTGTGTTAAAAGGTGATGAGTCATTGCATGCCCAGGACACGTGTCGATCAGTGGAGCATCATGGTGGCAAAGCAGGGACACGTGTCACACATGCACGAGTTTAGCTAAAGTAGCTTTACTGGTTCGTTTCTTTTCACATGGATGATCCAAATGTTGCATCCCTCGAGTTAATCTTGTTACATGTTACTTCCATGTCTTTATTTAATCCTGTAAATGTTGCCTTGTTCCTTTTGAAACGATTCGAAATATTTTCCAAAAAGAGCGAATAAAACTCTACGCGATTCTCGCAGTGAATAGTAACTATTCACTATTTGCTTCAACAACCGAATCCTTAAATCGACTTTAATAAAATAATAAAATTCCAAAATATTAAATCCTCCAATCCTCAATTTTAATATCTCATTTCTTGAATATAATAACATATAATTCACTGCCCGGTCAAACACTACACCAAAATAAATTTTGGAATTTCTGAATTCCGATCGTCTTTGCATTCACTTATTTACTCCGTAGATCACTAATATGACTTCGGAATATCCACACTACGTCTCGTACATAGGTGGCATGAAAATTTTTCTTAACCCTCAAAATCACTATTCATCCACCAAATCACTATTCACTGATACATTTAATCATAATCAGAAAAGTTTTAAATTTTTCCAAAAATTCGGGTTATTATACATATGAGGAAGGATTGCCCCATGAACCGACCCGCAGCATCAGGGGCAAGCAAGGCTGCCTCCAACAAACCACCAACTGCTAGGACTTTCAACATGACAGTGCAGGATGCCGTGAGGAATACGGATGTGATAGCAGGTACCTTTTCTCTGAATTCAGTTTGCTCAAATGCTTTATTTGATTCTGGAGCGACTAAATCGTTTATATCGAGGGATTTTGCGCATGAATTGAAACTTAAAGCCCAACCATTAAAGGATTCCCTACAAGTAGAAATAGCTAACCACGAGATAGTCCTAGTTAATCAGATTCACCCCAACTGCAAATTGGAAATAGGGGAACAGTCTTTTTTGTGTGGATTTGATTCCTTTTAAATTAGGAGAATTTGATGTCATTTTGGGGATGGATTGGTTGTCTCGCAATAACGCACAGATAGATTGTAAAGGGAAAAAGGTTAGATTAAATACCCCAGGGAAGAAGGAGGTAGTGTTTAAGGGAATGAAACAGACGCAGAAATTTCTAACCATGGCGCAAACCAAGAGATTGTTACGAAAAGGGAACGAGGCTTACATAGCTTATGTTGTAGACACCCAGAGAGAGGTGCCCAGTTTATAGGACATCCCAATAGTCAATGAGTTCGAAGATGTGTTTCCACAAGATCTTCCAGGATTACCACCCGATAGGGTAATTGAGTTTGCTATTGAATTAGCCCCGGGGACGGCGCCATTTTCGAAGGCCCCGTACCGGTTAGCCCCAGTAGAAATGAAAGAGCTAGCTACCCAGTTAAAAGAACTGTTGGAGAAGGGTATGATAAGACCCAGTGTGTCGTCGTGGGGGGCACCAGTGTTGTTTGTTAAGAAGAAAGATGGGAGTATGAGGTTATGCATCGACTACCGAGAGTTGAACAAGCTAACTATAAAGAATAAGTACCCATTACCCAGAATAGACGATTTGTTCGACCAGCTAAAGGATGCTGTGTACTTCTCTAAAATTGACCTGAGAACCGGATATCACCAATTAAAGATTAAACCCGAAGATATCCCAGACTGCATTCCGTACCAGATATGGACATTATGAGTTCTTGGTGATGTCATTTGGATTGACCAATGCCCCAGCAGCTTTCATGGATTTAATGAATAGGGTGTTCAAGAAGTATTTGGACGAGTTTGTTATAGTTTTCATCGATGATATTCTTATCTACTCAAAGACAGAGGCAGAACATGCAGAACATTTGAGGATAGCCCTAGGAATACTCAGGAAGGAACAATTGTATGCCAAATTCGCGAAGTGTGAATTCTGGCGAAATGAGGTTCAGTTTTTAGGTCATGTGATTAATAAGGAGGGAGTATTGGTTGACCCCTCCAAGATAGAGGCTGTTTCGAATTGGGAATGACCAACCACACCAACAGAGGTAAGGAGTTTCATAGGATTAGCAGGGTATTATAGAAGATTTGTCAAGGATTTTGCGAAAATCGCAGCCCCGTTAACCCGACTTACCCGTAAAACTGAGAAGTTTGAATGGACGGAAAAATGCGAGAGTAGTTTCCAAGAGCTAAAGAAGAAGTTGGTGACTGCCCCTGTGTTGGCATTGCCAGATGGAAAAGGAGATTTTGTGATTTACAGTGATGCTTCGCATAAGGGATTAGGGTGCGTGCTGATGCAGCACGGTAAGGTAATCGCATATGCGTCAAGACAATTGAAGGAATATGAGATTCGATATCCTACTCATGATTTAGAACTAGCAGCAGTAGTTTTCGCCTTAAAGATTTGGAGGCACTACTTGTATGGAGAGAAGTGCGAGATTTACACTGACCATAAGAGCCTCAAGTACATTTTCACCCAGAAGGAGCTTAACATGCGCCAGAGGAGATGGTTAGTGTTGATTAAGGATTATGATTGTGAAATTCTTTATCACCCAGGGAAAGCCAATGTGGTGGCTGATGCCCTTAGTAGGAAAGAGAGACTCAAGATGATAATATCTTCAGGAGAGCTGATTAAAGAATTTGAAAAGATGGAAATAGAAGTGAAGGTAACCGGAGACGGTACCGAAAAGCTGTTTGAGATTTCACTGCAGCCAGAATTGTTAGAAAAGATCAGAAGATGTCAAGAAAGAATGATGAGTGAAGACAGAAAGTCAATGACCGGGGAAGAGATCCACACTGTCAAGGATGATAAAGGAATAATGAGGTATACTTACCGAATTTGGGTTCCGAATGTTCGAGAATTAAAGGACGAAATTTTACACGAAAGTCACAGTTCGAGGTATTCAATTCACCCAGGAAGCACCAAGATGTATGGGGATTTGAAAGAATACTACTGGTGGCCTAACATGAAAAAGGACGTAGCAGAGTGGGTAAGCAGATGCTTGACCTGCCAACGAGTGAAAGCGGAACACCAGAGGCCCAGTGGACTTTTACGACCCCTAGAGATTCCCGAATGGAAATGGGAACACCTAGCCATGGACTTTGTAGTAGGTTTACCAAGAACCAAGGCCAATCATGACACCATATGGGTAATCATAGATAGACTGACGAAGTCAGCTCACTTTCTTCCGATCAACGAAAGGTACACTGTCGACAGATTAGTGGATATTTACTTGAAAGAAATAGTGGTGCGACACGGAGTCCCAGTCGCCATAGTATCTGACCGAGATCCCAGATTTAACTCCAGATTTTGGAGGAGCTTTCAGGAATGTGTAGGAACCCGGTTGAACATGAGTACTGCCTATCACCCGCAAACACACGGAAAAAGTGAAAGAACCATCCAAACACTAGAGGATATTGTAAGAGTCTGTGCTATAGACTTTAAAGGAAGTTGGGATGATCACCTGCCACTGATTGAGTTCTCCTACAACAATAGTTTTCATGCAAGCATAGGAATGCCGCCTTACGAGGCCCTTTATGGAAGAAGATGCCGATCTCCCTTGTATTGGGATGAAGTTGGAGAGCGAAAGATGCTTGGGCCCGAAGTGGTCCAACGGACTAAGGACATAGTAGATCTAATCTGAGGACGGCTAGTAGCAGCCCAAGATAGACAAAAGAAGTATGCTGATTTGGCCCGGAAGGACAAGGAATATGAAGTGGGAGACCTAGTGTTTTTAAAGGTATCTCCTTGGAAAGGTTTGATGAGGTTTGGAAAGAAAGGAAAGCTGAGTCCTAGATACATTGGACCCTTTGAGATCTTAAGACGTATTGGGAAGTTAGCATATGAACTAGCATTACCCCCAAACCTGCAGCAAGTGCACAATGTGTTTCATGTTTCAATGCTGAGGAAGTACAACCCGGACGCTAAGCACATAGTGGAATACGAACACGTAGACATGCAGCCAGACCTAACCTATGTGGAGCAACCAGTGGAAATCATAGATCAAAAGGAACAAGTGCTCCGAAACAAGGTCATCAAGCTAGTCAGAGTTTTGTGGCAAAACCATAATGTAGAAGAATCAACCTGGGAACTAGAAAGTGCTATGCTGGAAAAGTACCCCCATTTGTTTTCAAACTGATTCCGGGACGAAATCCTTTTAAGGAGGGGAGACTGTAATATCCCCAAATTTTGTACTTATTTAAGAACTATTGATGAATAGTAACTTTTGTTAAAAACCACTGATGAATAGTAACTTTTCATTTAAAAAGTTTTCAGACCACCCTATATACGGGACGATATAATAAACTTTCAAAGTCGTATTAGTGATCTACGATGTAAATGAAGGAATGCAAAAGCTGTCAGAATCGGGAAAATAGTATTTCTGTTTTCTCCGAAATTTCACCAATAACGGACGGATTAATTATTATTTGAGAGTATTGGAGGATTTAAATTATCAATTCCATGGATATGGATTTAATAAAATAATTAGAGATATCAAGAACGTTTACGGTAAACTACTTCGATAGAACACTTAAGAAACCCTGCGAACATTCTACGCGATTAAACGGAGACGGAGCAACGAGACACTTACGGAATTAAATTATAGGCATGGAAGTAACATGTAACAAGATTAATTCGAGGAATGAAACATTTGAATCATCCATGTGAAAGGAAACAAACCAGTAAAGCAAACCAGTAAAGCTACTTTATCTAAGCTCATGCATGTTGGACAAGTGTCAAAAGATGAGACAACTAGAGCTATGACTCACCACTTTATACAAAATATCTCATCAAAGTAATCAAACAAGAAAAGAAAAGAAACGTTCCTCTTGAAGAACAAGAAGCATTCGACCATTCTTAGAAAACAAAGGATAGATTTTTCAAAAGCAAGCTTTCACTCATCCATAAATCTTGTTCTTGGATTCTAAAGCTTCCATATTTCCAAACTAAGGTATTCTCTAAATCATAGAATCATCCATTGAGGTTATCATGTTCAAATCCTTGATTAAAGATGAGGGTGAATAGTGAAATGATTAGTAATTTCAAAAACTAACTTTTGTTTCTTGATTTCTTTGGTTGATTCAAGTTATCTTAAGGTTATATAAGGACTATTCAAGGCTTATTAAGCTCTTATACACTCCAAGGAAGGTATAACTCTTGAACCCTTAGTTATAAATTGATTTATATGATTATTTTTAAGTATAGTTTAGTTGGTATGATCATAAGGATGATTGGTTGATTTTGATGAAAGTTTGATGTTGTTTTGAGGATGAATAAGTAGATGTTGGTTTTGACTATGGTTGATGATGTTTATGGATTAGTAATGATGTTGAGGATTTGACTTGGTGATTTGGTTGGATTGATTATGTGAAGTTTATGATTAAACTTTGGAATCGTTAAAACATAGTCGTTATAATGCCCGATTTTCCTTAACCATGTTTTGTTTGTGATATTCGAACATAAGGACTTCTGTCCAAGGTCACCACTGCCTAGTATAATGTAGGTCTTGTTTCAAGGTTCGTTTTGGTGCGAAAATCATGTGAATCCGATTTACGGTTTAGGAGAAACGAGTGTTTTAATTAAGGATGTTTCGAGAAACCGAACTATACCACTTAGCCAACTATGAGGCAATGATCAAACCCCTTAAACGACTATTGTGAAGGTGAAACTTTGTGTTAACATGCTAGGTACGTTTAGAAAGACCCTCAAAAAGATTTCGTGTTAAAAGGGTTTAATCTCTAGTTTATAAAAATGTTCGAGCCAAGCATACGCGAGTGGTAGTTCTTAAAGAGTTAACTTGAAAACATGTTTTAGCTTAAGTAAAGTACGTACTTAGTGTCTTAAAAGTGTTAAGTGATTAATCTCGGATACTTTGACTATGTATAGATCGCCGGATTGACTCGAGGCACACTACCCCTACCTCACCACCAGGCAAGCTTTCTAAACCTATACTACTGTTGTTGTGATAATAACTGTTTTCATATATGATATGCAAATGCGATATATAAATTGCATACTTGTTTCGAACTGATGTATATAGCAATATTTGAGGTTATGACTTGATGTTGGGGCTTATAGGTTAGATATGGGATATCAGCTATAAGCCATGTTTTTATAATGCCCTAGGATAAGGGCGGGTGATTTTCTCTAGATTAGAGGTAATTATATTTTCTGTATTTATTAAGGGTTATTTTCCGATAAAGATATCGGGCAACTGTTATTCAATCCTTATTTACTTAATGAATATTACTTTTGAATATTCATTTGAGGTTTAATTATTTAATGAATATTATTTTCGAATATTCATTTAAGATTTATTATTTAATGAATATTACTTTTGAGTATTCATTTGAGGTTTACTTATTCGAGGATTATATTATTTTGAATATTCATTCGAGGCTTATATTATTTTGAATATTCATTCGAGGTTTATTAGTTAATGAATGTTATTTTAAAATACTCATTTAATCCTTATTTAATTAATGAATATTATTTTTGAATATTCATTTAATCGTTATTTACTTAACGAATATTATTTTCGAAAATTTGTTTAAGGTTTACTTATTTAATAAATATTATTAATTATTTTCAAATCAAAAAGAGGTTCCCGAAACACTGTTTCCCATTTGAATCTGTCTTTTAAGGAGATTTAAATGCTCGCTCAACTATCAAAAATACGGGAAACCTGATTTAAGTAACTACTACTCTTTTTTTTTAAACTCTCAATTCAAAAACTGTCACGGGACAGATATTTTCTCGGAACAATTTAATTGCTGCAAGTCAATTGTTGTGTTACCACCTCAGCGATCGAGGGGTAAATTGATGGAACAAGTCGATATCCATTAACAAGCATCGCTTGGGAAATATTGGAGAATCTTCTTTTCCAACCTAGATATAACTACTTAGTGGAGTCGTATCAACAAGTGTTACACTTGGGGAAAGGAGGACGATCTTTACGTTTCAGAGTCATGGATTTCATCTGAACTAGGAGTGGTGTAAGTGGTCCAGTTGCGCCGACCCATCCAACTTTTATTGCCCCAAATGGGCCGGGAGATCACCGGAAGGCGGTAGACAATGTCAGGCTGTCGTGATTCTTCCATCTACGTGTAGAAAACATATTTGAGCTGTACGACCTGCTACTGATCATAGTAAGGTTGGGTATGGCGGGCGCGGTAGCAACTCCCGTATTGGTTCATCATCCAATTTGGATATTCCTGCAACATGTATTGGGGTGAAGAACCAATCATGTTGGCAGGAGGTCGAAAAGTGTTTGGAAATGAATTGACAATAAATCCATGCAACTTCATCTTTTACTTTATGAGTTATGACTCTGATAAAACCTTACTCAAATCATATATGCATAAGCGGATTTTGGGTTACGGAAACATTATATTAATTTTTCTTGTAACGTCATCTTTTATATTATACTAGTCTCTTATCCGTTTAAGACATAACCTGTGGTTACGAAAATATCTTTGAACTGTTATTTATTGATAAGCAGTTATAAACTATTTTGGTGGGCTCTATTGCTCATCCTTTCTTTATTTATTTATATCACAACAACAGCTAGAGCAGATGGCCCGCAACCAGCACACTCTGCGCAAGCGGGTAGCAGCCGTCAGAGATTTACCCGTTGATGTGGTAGTAGCCATAGCTGAGGTAGTAGCAATCAGTAGTCTAAGCTTCAGCTTTTGTGTATCAAACTTATTTATATTATGATTAATGTAAGCAATGGCAAGAACTTTTAAATGCACTCTGTAATCTTTTGGGTTTGTAATAACTTATAACTTGTGGATCCTATGACTAGATACTTATTCCAATTTCATCTCTGGGACTATAACTAGTTGTGTATGTGTGGTGTTGTTATTGTGGGGCCACAGCATGTAGTTTAATTGTTTTGGTTCAAGTGCAAGTATTATTGATGGGAATTGAGACCGTAACGACCGGATCCCCGACCCCGGATCTGGGGCTGTTACAAAGAAACATTGTAAAGTAAATGCGAGCCTCTAGGGACGGTGAAACTAGAGATGAGCAAAACCAAACTGAAAATCGAAACTGAAACTGAAGCCACGAAAAATTATTCAAAACTGTACCACTTAAAACCGCACCATTTTAAAACCGAACCGAATAAAAACTGCACCAATAATTTAGTTACGGTTTGATTTCTAAAATTTTTAAACCGGATAAAAACTGAACCGAACCATAATAATATTAATAATATATTTTATTATATATATATATTAAAAATAATTATATAAATAATATTTGTAATATAAATTTATAAGAATTTATATATATATCAGTATTAAGCTGTCCAGTGAATCAACTAAATTGAAATATATAGTTGGGCCTAAGTATAATAAACCGAATTTTTGGAAAAAATTAAAACTTTTCTTATTATGATTAAGTGCATCAGTGAATAGTGAATTTGGTGAATGAATAGTGACTTTGAGGGTTAAGAAAATTTTTCATGCCACCTATGTACGAGACGTAGTGTGGATATTCCGAAGTCATATTAGTGATCTACTGAGTAAATAAGTGAATGCAAAGACGATCGGAATTCAGAAATTTTGATTTTTATTTGGGTGTAATATTCGACCGGGCAGCGAATTATATATTATTATATTCAAGAAATGAGATATTAAAATTGAGGATTTGAGGATTTAATATTTTGGAATTTTATTATATTTGATTTGAGAATTTAGAACGAAAACCACTGAGACAGTGAAACGAAGGTTCAAGAAATCACTGAAAACATTTACGAAGCAAAGCAGTATCGGATCAACAAAATAATAAATAAATGTGACATACAAGTGTAACATTATTTTGTTACAAATATAAAGGAGAAGCTAGTTGGTGAAAGAAGGAAATTCAAGAGTGACTAGAGTGTAAGTCAACTCAAAGATGAAGGATTAGTTTGCAATTTGCTAAAGTAAAAGCAACAAGTGACAAGCCAACAAGTGGATGGCCAAGATTTGACCAACACAAAAGTAGAAATCTCATCCAAGGGCTAGCATTAACACCTGCAAAAGTAAAGATAAATACTCATTATACATGTAATAAAGTCATAAACCAAAAACCATTCTATATCTTCATTTCGGCAAAAACAGAACTGCCGAATTGTAAATTTCCTATCTCCTTCATTTCTCGGTGGCAAATTGCGATCTATAGCTTGTTGGAAAGGCCTTGAGATAACCTACATTTCGTATGTCACAAGTTTCTTCCATTTGAGCATGGTAAGACCTTCATATTTCCAGTTCTTTAAACTGGTGTATAGTAACTCCGAAAGTTCATAACTTGTTCTTGATTTTCTTTTGCAAGTTTAAGGATGATAACCATAGGTAAAGATCCTCTTAAGGCTTACAAGCTCTTGTGGTGTGTTTAAGGATTCAAAGAAGGTATACCACTCATCCACCCTTTGATTTATGTTGGATTTTAAGTGAAGTTTTTAGTAATGTTCAAGAATAAGCATGTTTATGGAATTTGGAGTATGTATGGTTAAATCTTGATGGATACTTGTTGTTGGTTGATGTTGGTGATATGTTCTTGAATTATATAAACTGATTATGTTGTAAAAAATTGTTGGGTTGTTGAATTTATTTGGTTTTAAGAGGTTTTGACATAACAAAAACCGGGAAACGTTACGATTATAGCCGTCATAATGCCCATTTGATTTAAGGCTGTTTTGAGAAAGAATTACGAACTGGTCTTGGAATATTTTTGAACAACACTGACCATGAGCATGTAGGTCTTGTTTTAAGGGTTGTTTTGGTATAAAGATCATGTCTATACGAATTACGGTTTATGAGATATGACCATTTTAGTGAAAGTGGTTCAAAGAACGAGATTGCAGAAATGTACCAACTTTGAGGCTATATTTGGACCACTTAGAAGCCATATGAAAATGTGAAACTTTGAGGAATAATGATAGAGACAGTTAGGAAGGCTCACGAAAAAGATTCGGATTAAAAAGATTATTTTTCGATTTTATAAAAATGTCTTAGCCGAGGTTGCGCAAGTGAAAACCACTAAGACATGACTTAGAAACCAATGTCGGAAATGGTTAAGTATAACTTGTATTCAAGGATCGATTTCGAACTAAACCTACGACTTAAGTAATTGTCGACTAAACGTGGACTTAGTATGAGCCTATAACGAGCTAGAAATTCCTTGGTTGTGTTTCACATACGTGTTTAAGCATTGAGTACAAGTGGATTATCCCGGGGATTAATCGTGCGTTTGATTTGACTTTGTCTAGATGGTCCGGCATCGTCGCGAACCCCTATCACTTCTCGAGCATCAGGCAAGTTTTCTAATCCCATGCTGTATTTCAGATTACATTATACTGATGACGCATATGATATGATAGATGCATGTTTTCAAACCTCACATCGTATATAGATGTGATAGTATTAAAACTATTGAGATTATAGTATATGCATATGATAGATGCATGCTTTCAAACCTTACATCGTATATAGATGTAACGGTATTAAAAATGTTGAGATATAATATATACATGTGATAGAGGCAAGTTTTCAAACCTATGCCTTTATAAACTGATGCTGTGATAAATAAGATATTGAGATATATGCTATGTGTTCATGATTTCGAATTGATATTTATGATGCTAAGTATAAGTTGGACTTATAAGCTATGGTTATGGTAATATATATATATATATATAAGTCGATATGTCAAGAAAAACCCTCAATAGGCGGTATATACTCCGTATTTATACTACGGACCGGGAATGGTATCAGTTCTTATCTAGGGTTATATTATTATTATTATTTTATCCATCCTTTTCTTAAGGAAAGTATTTGGGAATTACTTCTAAACAAATATTCTTTATTAAATATAATTTTTATTAATTATTTAAAGCCCTACTTCTTAAGGAAGTATTTTGTGAAAACTATTCTTTAACCCTAGATAACTAATAAAGTTTTATTCAGACAATTATAAATATAAGTAGAGAAGGTTCCCAAATCTATTTTCCTTTTAAGTCTATATTCAGAAAGACTTAAATGTTCGCTCAAACTACAAAGACTCAGGGGACCTTTCTCAAGATTTTATGTTTGATCCAAGTGGACTGCCCGGTCCTAAATCTTTTTGAAACTATTCATTTAACAGCTTTGTATGCTACCATCAAAATGATTTTGATTACTTCCTCAAGACTCGAGGAGTAAGATCAGTGGAATAAGTTGTATCCATGAACAAGCATCAGCTTGGGAAATATGGGTGAATTTTCCTTTCCAACCAGATATGACTACTTTGTGGAGTCGTATACTAGGGGAAAAAGGGAAAGGAACTTTATGTTTCAGAATTATGGATTTTCTTGAACTCGGAGAATATGTAAGGGACTGAGTGGCGCCTGTCCCCTAAGGGAATTACGCGTAGACCGACGGACTATGAATGGGTATGTTCTTCCCTTAGATTATAAGTATGTGCCCGACCGTAGGGTAAAAGGAGGGTGACAGACCGACGGACTATGAACGGGTCTGTTTTTCCCACCCAGAGGAGAGTATCAGACCGACGGACTATGAACGGGTCTGCTCTTCCCCCTACAACCGAAGGCGGGGAGGTAGGTCAGTTAGAGACTGTCTATTCTTCCCTTCTACGTAGAAAAAGATCATGGGGGATTCGTCTTGCGACTGATCATCGTAGGGGTATTCCTGTCGCCTAGAATCTCCATCTATAGTTCATCATCCCTGAAAGAACATGTTTTAATCAAGTTTCCAGAAAAGAAAAGTTATTCAAGTTTACTCAAGTTTATTCAAGTTATTCAAGTTTATTCAAGTTAATCAAGTTTACTCAAGTTTATTCAAGTTATTCAAGTTTATTCAAGTTATTCAAGTTATTCAAGTTTATTCAAGTTATTCAAGTTTATTCAAGTTCATGCAAGTTTATTCAAGTTTAAAAAAATGGATTGGAAATATTTTACACTGTCTTTATTTCCAAATTATGATATGAGGTAAATGTTTGATATGAAAGATGATATTTGGAAATTCCTGCAACTTCATCTTTTATCTTATGAGTTATGACTCTGATAAAACCTGATTAAGGATATATATGCATAAGTGGATTTTGGGTTACGGAAACCTTATATTGAATTTTCCTTATAACTTCATCTTTTAAGTTATATGTTGATAGTCTGCTTATATTTTATATAGCAGATATTTTACGGAAAGGATATACTGAGTTACCTTGTTATTTCATCTTTTATATTATACTAGAACTTTGTTCATAGTATGAATATCGAAAGTTGCAGAGTATTATGGAAATGATATTTGAAATTCAACAATGGTACTATTTGTGGGAATACATTCCGATAAGGAAATGATTTCAGTATCGAGATACTTTGACAAATTATTGTCTTATACCCGCTTTATTTCTGGGTTGAATTAAGGGCAGAATTATGCCATACTTTCATTACCTTACTGAGCTATCGCTCACTCTTGCTATTATTTTATATATATTATATAGCAGCGAAGCAGGATGCCAATGGGACGGCACATACCTCGCAAGGCGTTTCCATAAACAGTTTCTAGCAGTGATCCCGGGAGTAGTACGAACCAATCGAATCAGGCTACGACTTTTGGCATTCAACTTATGTATAGACATGAATGGTATTAGAGGATTGTGAGCATCAGAAGGCTAAGTTGGTAATGTAACAATACTTAGAAATTGTATCAGTAACAGATTCAAAAGACATTTGGGTATTGTAATAAAAATTATTTATTCCGCAGTTGTTGTATTGTGTCGTTTCTGAGACTCTAACCTATGTGTGTGTGTGTGTGTGAGACATATATTGTGGGGTCATGAGCAAGTGAATTATGAATGGTGTGAGTGATACAGGTAAGGCAAGGAGTACATGGATCGTGACAACCCTAAATCCCCGACCCCAGATTTGGGGCTGTTACAGAGATGGTATCAGAGCATTAGGTTACAGTCCTCAGAAACGATAGGAGATCGAGTCTTACAATACCCTTAATAATGATAAGAACATCTAGAGCTCAAATTGAGTTCGTAGTCGGGTTAGAGGACATGACCCTGACTGTTTAAGATGAAGCCCGAGAGGGGACTTCTTTTGGGAAACCGTACTTAGGACTTCATGGTTAGTCACCTCGATTCGTATGAGTTATAGATGGATGGGACTCCGAGATACCAGATCCCGAGGCCTTCGAGTAGGCATTTGATGATGCGCTCCTTGAAATGGACGGAGACCCGATAAAGGAAGATCCATAGGAGGATCTAGAGGAAGACCCCATGGTGGGTCAAGGGAAGAATCTTGTAGAAAATCTGCCGATTGATAAAGATGTGGTGTGTTACTTGAGGTCTAATAATAAGACCGGACGAACCTTCAAGGGATAAATAAGTGACGAGACGAGAGTTTAAGGATCGTTCATGATTCATCAAGAGGTATGACAAAGAAAATGGAGTAGAGTCTCCAAAGCAGAAGAGGTAGAGGCAGTATTGCCAGTATCAGTGGATTGATTCGACTTGAACGAAACCTGTTACTCGTAGTCGGTTATAGTTGCCCATAAGGAGGTGGCATACGTAAGAACCAAGGTGTTCAGATTTTCACGAACGATTAAGGGTACTTAGTTGCCTAGTATAGTGAAAGGAATTGCTTTGGCTATGAGGTTTCAATCCCCCACGACCAGCGATTCCACTAAAAATAGTGTCTATTACATCATGGAGAGATTTTATTATCCCAAGGAGAATTTTGGGTATATGTACCATTCAAATGTTATTGTAAGACAAGCACGCTAAGACGGAATCGAGAACGAGATTTACCACCCTCAGGAAACCAGGAAGGAATTATGAGGATAGAACAGAAAGGTCGGAAATCAGATCCGAGTATTACTAGTAGGTAAATAGATTGATCAAATTTCCCAGAATTGGAAAGAAATTCAGCAAATTTTGGCAAACCTTGTCTTTCTGATTACCAGAGGATGTCACCAAAGAGAGTGGAAATTAGAGCGAACCCTGTGGATTGGGTAAGATAGCCGTTATATGGGCTGGTGGACAGACCCTGATTGCTATAATTGATTGTAGAGATAAAATGATGAAGTTGAGATTGGACGGTAAAGGCGAAATATATTTAAGGACCAAGACGGACTGAGAAATTCCGGGATTGACTTAAATGAAAAGGCTATTGTGCCAAAAGTGTTAAGCTTATATAGCGCACGGGATTGATATGGGAGAAGGAATATTGGGTATAAGGATGATTGAAATAGAGACCGGATTTAAGCCTGTAGATTCTAGCGATCTTCCGGAGTACCGCCCAGTCGACATGTGGAATTATCATTGCTATGGGCGACAACGGTATCGAAGTCTTTTTATAGAACAGAACGCTTACTTGAGATGTTTGCGCCTAGTCGAATAGAATTCCCTGCGATTGCAAATGTTGATGGTTGAATTCCTAGCGACTATTATAAGTCGGCAATGACGTAAGTATCGAACAACTTAGGGTGCGTGGAAAAGAAAAGCTTTGGAATTGAACGATTATCCATTAGAGGAGCCGACATAAAAGGCATCCGTAGAGACCTTGGTAGTACCCTCCCCATTTGCAAATAATGTGGGATATTTCCCCAATCTATGATCTATCTTGACCTCTTTCCAAGAAAGAATTCTGATAAAGGGTATATTCCCTCTTCGAAGTTGTTTTATAACACTTGTGCTAAACCATATTCAGTTTCACTTGTGCCAGAGGCTGTCACAATGCCTACTTTCAGGTTTTCGAAGCCCTGTCAAATGATGTTATTTAAGCTTTGACTTTTCTTCAAATAATGAATGACCCTATGGTGATACCTCACCACTTGTTTGTTAAGTACCAGTATCTTTTTGGTTATTCTTTTCTTTGTATTTTCTTTGGAAACCGCACCTTTGGAATCTGTTAAATTTTAATCCAAGATGTTCCTTTAAGAAATATTGTCGAAAGACGATAATCATTAAATTGATCTCGAATTGCTTTCATACTTTTCAACTTCCACTGAGACGAACAACCCTATGTTTATAGGGGCTACAAGGACTATCTGTCTGTGTGATAGAAGTCGGATGGGACGCCATCACTTGTAAGTTGTGAAATACAAGAAGGCTAATTAGCTTTAGTAATGTCTCAATCGAGGCACACAACGTTGAGTTCTTATGATCATGTTGATCTCTCGGTAAATTCTTTTACCTCCAATAAGGTTACCTTAAAACTCATAACCTTATGATCACCAGTGTGTGACTTTTTCCTTGATATGGGAGCTGTCTTTTCAAGGCCCCATGATTTTTGTTATCCTCATTGAATTCTAAGGGGAGGCCAACCAGGTCAAATAAGTCAAAATTCGCTGATAGGAATTAGATTCGCAACGAAATTGCCTATGACAGGAGCGAATCCCTAAGACGAATAGAATGTTGGTGACATATCAATGAAATTGGTTTATTCTCCCAAGGATATTATGATAATGGAAAGCGTGTCAATCGATATATGTGGAAGAAATAGCGATGTGCCGTGAACTCCAAAGACAACGGTGTTAGATAGATGCCCTATAGTGAGATTGAGATTTTGGAGGAGTTGTTTATGAATGGACACTACCTCTGGGTTAGCAAGATAAGTACTGACGATGGAGTCAGAGGGAGCTGGTATTGTGACTTGGAAGAGGTGCAGCGTGTGTGGTTCTAGAGGAATAATTTTCGGAAATATATGGAGACCCGGATGAAAATGAAAGTTAAAGAGTTAAAACAAAAATCATGACTGTGACCGAGTATGAGGCCAAGTTTTCCGAATTATCGAGGTTTGTTCCGGAGTTTGTGAACACAGAAGAAAAGAAAGCCAGTAGGTTTCAACCAGGGCTACCTCCAACAAGCAGCCCACGGTCAGGACCTTTAAATAGCAGGTGCCCTTCTACACTGTTTAGACAAAGCTAATGTATCGTTGTTGTAATATCCCGTAATTTTTAGATTAATAATAATAAAATAATAACAAAAAAAAGGATTAAAATTTGAAAAAGAATAGGATTTAAAATTGAATTAGACTAATGGGCCTAAAATATGGATCAGATTTGGATACAGTTAAGTTTTAGGTCTGGAGTTAGGGTTTTGTATCGTTATATAAACATCTTATTCTTCTTCTCAGTCTTTTTAATCAAAATTCGTAGGTCTCCTTCATACAGAAATCAGCTGTCTTGTAAACAATTCGTAGAATATTCATTGTAAGTCGGAATTTGATGATTCTGGACTTTTCGGAAAGCTCTTTCAATTTCCTACAACTTCTATTTCACAGTGTGTTTCCATATTATGCTCTGAACTGTTCTTAAAATCATAAAACACAAACAGAACTCGTTTTTCAGTTTCTGTTCAAGTTCAGCGGACGTTTTATTCAATTCTCGATTCGTTATAAGTCCGATTTTGATGAGTCATATCTTTTTAGAAAGGTCTTTTAATTCTCTACAACTTTCGTCCTTTGAGTTTTTCATGAAAACGTCATTTAGATGGTCAAAAAGAGTAATTACAGTTCTGGTCAGAATTGGGTACGTGCTCTAGGATGATTTGATTGTTGATTTTTCGCGTTGAGGTAAGTTTCCGATTATTCTTTCTAGTGTTTTTCGAAACTATGTGTTGTGTGTGTGTATTTTGATTATGTAAACATGGGCTTAGTGATGATATATTTTGATGTGATGTGTACTATGTATATGTGATATGTGTAAACGATAATCTTGTGATTCTGATTTGTGCCATGGTTTGTGAAAATATCGAATAAGAATAAGGACCGTTGTCATCGGGTTATAGTGACAGTTTTCTAAAAATTTAGGACCGTTATCACCGGGTTGTAGTGGTCGTGGCATGAATTATGGGTTTCGAGTTATTGTTGTTATGTGGTATCGTATCTATCGAATAAGAATAAGAATATGTGAATCGAAAGTTATGTATTGTGTATCGTTATTGTATCGTATTGAATATCGTATTATCTTGTATGTATACATGTTATTTGCCCAACTAGTTGGATCGATTGGTTTCTTGCTGGGCTGTATGGCTCATTCCTTACAATTTTCAGGTTCGAGTTAAGATCAAGTGGATGTGCTTTCGAGTTCGAGGATCTTAGGTTTGGATTAGTTTGGCTTGGATTGTCATCGTTAGCTGCGCTTTTGTAATAGTTCTCTTTGTACTAGATTTTTGATTAATAAAATGAGTTTTATTTCAGTTTTGATTTAGAATTAATAGTCCGAAAAGTCGGGCTGTTACAGTTGGTATCAAGAGCAGGCTGTCCTTCGGAGTGTGTTAGGTATGGGACTAGTACACTTCCTAGGATGCGTTTCTGTGGACCATAGATTAAGTTTGAATTGTAGGAGATTAGTGGGTAGATGTGTCATGTGATAGTATTCTTGTAAATTTGGGGACCAAATTCTTTTTAAGGAGGGTAGTTTGTAATATCCCGTAATTTTTAGATTAATAATAATAAAATAATAACAAAAAAAAGGATTAAAATTTGAAAAAGAATAGGATTTAAAATTGAATTAGACTAATGGGCCTAAAATATGGATCAGATTTGGATACAGTTAAGTTTTAGGTCTGGAGTTAGGGTTTTGTATCGTTATATAAACATCTTATTCTTCTTCTCAGTCTTTTTAATCAAAATTCGTAGGTCTCCTTCATACAGAAATCAGCTGTCTTGTAAACAATTCGTAGAATATTCATTGTAAGTCGGAATTTGATGATTCTGGACTTTTCGGAAAGCTCTTTCAATTTCCTACAACTTCTATTTCACAGTGTGTTTCCATATTATGCTCTGAACTGTTCTTAAAATCATAAAACACAAACAGAACTCGTTTTTCAGTTTCTGTTCAAGTTCAGCGGACGTTTTATTCAATTCTCGATTCGTTATAAGTCCGATTTTGATGAGTCATATCTTTTTAGAAAGGTCTTTTAATTCTCTACAACTTTCGTCCTTTGAGTTTTTCATGAAAACGTCATTTAGATGGTCAAAAAGAGTAATTACAGTTCTGGTCAGAATTGGGTACGTGCTCTAGGATGATTTGATTGTTGATTTTTCGCGTTGAGGTAAGTTTCCGATTATTCTTTCTAGTGTTTTTCGAAACTATGTGTTGTGTGTGTGTATTTTGATTATGTAAACATGGGCTTAGTGATGATATATTTTGATGTGATGTGTACTATGTATATGTGATATGTGTAAACGATAATCTTGTGATTCTGATTTGTGCCATGGTTTGTGAAAATATCGAATAAGAATAAGGACCGTTGTCATCGGGTTATAGTGACAGTTTTCTAAAAATTTAGGACCGTTATCACCGGGTTGTAGTGGTCGTGGCATGAATTATGGGTTTCGAGTTATTGTTGTTATGTGGTATCGTATCTATCGAATAAGAATAAGAATATGTGAATCGAAAGTTATGTATTGTGTATCGTTATTGTATCGTATTGAATATCGTATTATCTTGTATGTATACATGTTATTTGCCCAACTAGTTGGATCGATTGGTTTCTTGCTGGGCTGTATGGCTCATTCCTTACAATTTTCAGGTTCGAGTTAAGATCAAGTGGATGTGCTTTCGAGTTCGAGGATCTTAGGTTTGGATTAGTTTGGCTTGGATTGTCATCGTTAGCTGCGCTTTTGTAATAGTTCTCTTTGTACTAGATTTTTGATTAATAAAATGAGTTTTATTTCAGTTTTGATTTAGAATTAATAGTCCGAAAAGTCGGGCTGTTACAGTTGGTATCAAGAGCAGGCTGTCCTTCGGAGTGTGTTAGGTATGGGACTAGTACACTTCCTAGGATGCGTTTCTGTGGACCATAGATTAAGTTTGAATTGTAGGAGATTAGTGGGTAGATGTGTCATGTGATAGTATTCTTGTAAATTTGGGGACCAAATTCTTTTTAAGGAGGGTAGTTTGTAATATCCCGTAATTTTTAGATTAATAATAATAAAATAATAACAAAAAAAAGGATTAAAATTTGAAAAAGAATAGGATTTAAAATTGAATTAGACTAATGGGCCTAAAATATGGATCAGATTTGGATACAGTTAAGTTTTAGGTCTGGAGTTAGGGTTTTGTATCGTTATATAAACATCTTATTCTTCTTCTCAGTCTTTTTAATCAAAATTCGTAGGTCTCCTTCATACAGAAATCAGCTGTCTTGTAAACAATTCGTAGAATATTCATTGTAAGTCGGAATTTGATGATTCTGGACTTTTCGGAAAGCTCTTTCAATTTCCTACAACTTCTATTTCACAGTGTGTTTCCATATTATGCTCTGAACTGTTCTTAAAATCATAAAACACAAACAGAACTCGTTTTTCAGTTTCTGTTCAAGTTCAGCGGACGTTTTATTCAATTCTCGATTCGTTATAAGTCCGATTTTGATGAGTCATATCTTTTTAGAAAGGTCTTTTAATTCTCTACAACTTTCGTCCTTTGAGTTTTTCATGAAAACGTCATTTAGATGGTCAAAAAGAGTAATTACAGTTCTGGTCAGAATTGGGTACGTGCTCTAGGATGATTTGATTGTTGATTTTTCGCGTTGAGGTAAGTTTCCGATTGTTCTTTCTAGTGTTTTTCGAAACTATGTGTTGTGTGTGTGTATTTTGATTATGTAAACATGGGCTTAGTGATGATATATTTTGATGTGATGTGTACTATGTATATGTGATATGTGTAAACGATAATCTTGTGATTCTGATTTGTGCCATGGTTTGTGAAAATATCGAATAAGAATAAGGACCGTTGTCATCGGGTTATAGTGACAGTTTTCTAAAAATTTAGGACCGTTATCACCGGGTTGTAGTGGTCGTGGCATGAATTATGGGTTTCGAGTTATTGTTGTTATGTGGTATCGTATCTATCGAATAAGAATAAGAATATGTGAATCGAAAGTTATGTATTGTGTATCGTTATTGTATCGTATTGAATATCGTATTATCTTGTATGTATACATGTTATTTGCCCAACTAGTTGGATCGATTGGTTTCTTGCTGGGCTGTATGGCTCATTCCTTACAATTTTCAGGTTCGAGTTAAGATCAAGTGGATGTGCTTTCGAGTTCGAGGATCTTAGGTTTGGATTAGTTTGGCTTGGATTGTCATCGTTAGCTGCGCTTTTGTAATAGTTCTCTTTGTACTAGATTTTTGATTAATAAAATGAGTTTTATTTCAGTTTTGATTTAGAATTAATAGTCCGAAAAGTCGGGCTGTAACAGTTGTATATCAAGAAGTTGCATGACAATTAAACCTTAAGGCCGAGCCACTAAGGGAATAATTACAAGTAGAAATAGTCAATCGAGGGATTTTCCCCGTAGGACTGGTACATCTAGGTTGTGAACTAGAAATATGAGGTCGACACTTTTGATAGACCTGATCCCTTTCAAGTTGGGAGAAGTTGATATTATAATAAGGATGGGTTGGTTGACACCCAATGGAGCCCAGACTGATTGTAAGGGAGAGAGAGTAATAATTGAAGGATGGAGGCAGATTTAGAGATTCTTGAATATAGTTCAGACTAAGAAACTATTACGTCAGAAATACGAGGCTTAATTAGCTCTTATGGTTGACGCCAAGAAAAGAGATACCAAGTATAAAGGAAACTACAATGGTTTTGGGAGATTGTACAAGGTTTTAATGAACTACCAGATATCGATTTGGATGACATGAGAATGAATACCGAGTATTCAGAGTATAATGGGAATGAAAGGGTTAGTGACTCAGTTACAAGAGTTGTTGTATAAGGGTATGATAAGACCCAGTGTACCACCGTGCAGAGCCCGGTGTTGTTGTGAGAGAGAAAGATGTTAGCACAAGATTATGCATCGAACCTCGAGAGTTGTATGAGTTCGACATGGAGAATAGGTACCCTTGTAAATGATTGTTTGATCAGCGGAAGAACGCTGTATATTTCCAAATTTATTTAAGAACTGGGTATCACCAGTTGGAAGTTAAATCCGAGGATATACCCAAGACTGCGATTCGTACTAGGAATAGACACTTCGAGTTTTCAGTGAGGTTATTTTGGGTTGACTAATGCACCCACAAATTTTATGGAATGTAATGAATTGGCTTTGAGTTTCCCGTAATAGTAGATAGCATGAGATGGAGAAATGGCTAGAATTGACCTAGGACTATGACTGTAAGATACACTACCATCCGGGGAAGGCCAATGTGATGGCCGATACCCTTAATTAAAATGAGACAGAGATGGATTCCGAATGATCGGGAATTAAAGGATGAGATTTTACACAAAACCCAAGTTAGTCCAACAAACTAGAAAGACAAAAGATTTCACCAACAAGCGGCTAGTGACAACCAAGACAGACAGAGAAAGTATGTGGACTAAGCCCGCAAGTATAGAGATAGTACTGCTATTGATAACCTAAATGGCATGTTGATAAATAACGAGCAAGTTTATGTTGGTGTATTTTCTGTACAAACAAGATAGAGAATATGAGATTAGAGATTCGTGATGCTAAAAGATATCCTCGTGGAAGGAATTAAGGAGATTTGGAAAGGAAAGGGACGTTGAGCCCGAGATTCATTGGGCCATCTGAGATTTTAAGACGCTTCAGGAAGGTGGCCTACGAGCCAGCCTTACCCCCCCCCCCAAACTCATAGAATAGTTATAACGGGGTTCATGTGTCAATGCTACGTCAGTATACTATAGATGCCCGACATAGGTTAGAGTACGAGCAGGTAGATAAACAACCTGGTCTGACTTACAAAGAACGACCTGTGGAAATCACGGATAGAAAAGAGCAAGTGCTAAGTGACGAGGTTGCCAAGCTAGTGAGAGGTTTGTGGAAAATCAAGAAGTGGAAGAATCCACTTGGGAGTTAGAAAGTGCAATGGAAGAGAAGTACCCCCAGTTATTCCTAAGCTGATTCCGGGACGGAATCCTTTTAAGGAGGGGAGACTATAATAACCCGAATTTTTGGAAAAATTTAAAACTTTTCTTATTATGATTAAGTGCATCAGTGAATAGTGAATTTGGTGAATGAATAGTGACTTTGAGGGTTAAGAAAATTTTTCATGCCACCTATGTACGAGACGTAGTGTGGATATTCCGAAGTCATATTAGTGATCTACGGAGTAAATAAGTGAATGCAAAGACGATCGGAATTCAGAAATTTTGATTTTTATTTGGGTGTAATATTCGACCGGGCAGCGAATTATATATTATTATATTCAAGAAATGAGATATTAAAATTGAGGATTTGAGGATTTAATATTTTGGAATTTTATTATATTTGATTTGAGAATTTAGAACGAAAACCACTGAGACAGTGAAACGAAGGTTCAAGAAATCACTGAAAACATTTACGAAGCAAAGCAGTATCGGATCAACAAAATAATAAATAAATGTGACATACAAGTGTAACATTATTTTGTTACAAATATAAAGGAGAAGCTAGTTTGTGAAAGAAGGAAATTCAAGAGTGACTAGAGTGTAAGTCAACTCAAAGATGAAGGATTAGTTTGCAATTTGCTAAAGTAAAAGCAACAAGTGACAAGCCAACAAGTGGATGGCCAAGATTTGACCAACACAAAAGTAGAAATCTCATCCAAGGGCTAGCATTAACACCTGCAAAAGTAAAGATAAATACACATTATACATGTAATAAAGTCATAAACCAAAAACCATTCTATATCTTCATTTCGGCAAAAACAGAACTGCCGAATTGTAAATTTCATATCTCCTTCATTTCTCGGTGGAAAATTGCGATCTATAGCTTGTTGGAAATTTCTTGAGATAACCTAAATTTCGTATTTCACAAGTTTCTTCCATTTGAGCATGGTAAGACCTTCATTTTTCCAGTTCTTTAAACTGGTGTATAGTAACTCCGAAAGTTCATAACTTGTTCTTGATATTCTTTTACAAGTTTAAGGATGATAACCATAGGTAAAGATCCTCTTAAGGCTTACAAGCTCTTGTGGTGTGTTTAAGGATTCAAGGAAGGTATACCACTCATCCACCCTTTGATTTATGTTGGATTTTAAGTGAAGTTTTTAGTAATGTTCAAGAATAAGCATGTTTATGGAATTTGGAGTATGTATGGTTAAATCTTGATGGATACTTGTTGTTGGTTGATGTTGGTGATATGTTCTTGAATTATATAAACTGATTATGTTGTAAAAAATTGTTGGGTTGTTGAATTTATTTGGTTTTAAGAGGTTTGACATAACAAAAACCGGGAAACGTTACGATTATAGCCGTCGTAATGCCCATTTGATTTAAGGCTGTTTTGAGAAAGAATTACGAACTGGTCTTGGAATATTTTTGAACAACACTGACCATGAACATGTAGGTCTTGTTTTAAGGGTTGTTTTGGTATAAAGATCATGTCTATACGAATTACGGTTTATGAGATATGACCATTTTAGTGAAAGTGGTTCAAGGAACGAGATTGCAGAAATGTACCAACTTTGAGGCTATATTTGGACCACTTAGAAGCCATATGAAAATGTGAAACTTTGAGGAATAATGCTAGAGACAGTTAGCCGAGGTTGCGGAAGTGAAAACCACTAAGACATGACTTAGAAACCAATGTCGTAAATGGTTAAGTATAACTTGTATTCAAGGATCGATTTCGGACTAAACCTACGACTTAAGTAATTGTCGACTAAACATGGACTTAGTATGAGCCTATAACGAGTTAGAAATTCCTTGGTTGTGTTTCGCATACGTGTTTAAGCATTGAGTACAAGTGGATTATCCCGGGGATTAATCGTGCGTTTGCTTTGACTTTGTCTAGATGGTCCGGCATCGTCGCGAACCCCTATCACTTCTCGAGCATCCGGCAAGTTTTCTAATCCCATGCTGTATTTCAGATTACATTATACTGATGACGCATATGATATGATAGATGCATGTTTTCAAACCTCACATCGTATATAGATGTGATAGTATTAAAACTATTGAGATTATAGTATATGCATATGATAGATGCATGCTTTCAAACCTTACATCGTATATAGATGTAACGGTATTAAAAATGTTGAGATATAATATATGCATGTGATAGAGGCAAGTTTTCAAACCTATGCCTTTATAAACTGATGCTGTGATACATAAGATATTGAGATATATGCTATGTGTTCATGATTTCGAATCGATATTTATGATGCTAAGTATAAGTTGGACTTATAAGCTATGGTTATGGTAATATATATATATATATATAAGTCGATATGTCAAGAAAAACCCTCAGTAGGGGGTATATACTCCGTATTTATACTACGGGCCGGGAATGGTATCAGTTGTTATCTAGGGTTATATTATTATTATTATTTTATCCATCCTTTTCTTAAGGAAAGTATTTGGGAATTACTTCTAAACAAATATTCTTTATTAAATATAGTTTTCATTAATTATTTAAAGCCCTACTTCTTAAGGAAGTATTTTGTGAAAACTATTCTTTAATCCTAGATAACTAATAAAGTTTTATTCAGACAATTATAAATATAAGTAGAGAAGGTTCCCAAATCTATTTTCCTTTTAAGTCTATATTCAGAAAGACTTAAATGTTCGCTCAAACTACAAAGACTCAGGGGACCTTTCTCAAGATTTTATGTTTGATCCAAGTGGACTGCCCGGTCCTAAATCTTTTTGAAACTATTCATTTAACAGCTTTGTATGCTACCATCAAAATGATTTTGATTACTTCCTCAAGACTCGAGGAGTAAGATCAGTGGAATAAGTTGTATCCATGAACAAGCATCAGCTTGGGAAATATGGGTGAATTTTCCTTTCCAACCAGATATGACTACTTTGTGGAGTCGTATACTAGGGGAAAAAGGGAAAGGAACTTTATGTTTCAGAATTATGGATTTTCTTGAACTCGGAGAATATGTAAGGGACTGAGTGACGCCTGTCCCCTAAAGGAATTACGCGTAGACCGACGGACTATGAACGGGTCTGTTCTTCCCTTAGATTATAAGTATGTGCCCGACCGTAGGGTAAGAGGAGGGTGACAGACCGACGGACTATGAACGGGTCTGTTTTTCCCACCCAGAGGAGAGTATCAGACCGACGGACTATGAACGGGTCTGCTCTTCCCCCTACAACCGAAGGCGGGGAGGTAGGTCAGTTAGAGACTGTCTATTCTTCCCTTCTATGTAGAAAAAGATCATGGGGGATTCGCCTTGCGACTGATCATCGTAGGGGTATTCCTGTCGCCTAGAATCTCCATCTACAGTTCATCATCCATGAAAGAACATGTTTTAAGCAAGTTTCCAGAAAAGAAAAGTTATTCAAGTTTACTCAATTTTATTCAAGTTATTCAAGTTTATTCAAGTTATTCAAGTTTACTCAAGTTTATTCAAGTTATTCAAGTTCATGCAAGTTTATTCAAGTTTAGAAAATGGATTGGAAATATTTTACACTGTCTTTATTTCCAAATTATGATATGAGGTAAATGTTTGATATGAAAGATGATATTTGGAAATTCCTGCAACTTCATCTTTTATCTTATGAGTTATGACTCTGATAAAACCTGATTAAGGATATATATGCATAAGTGGATTTTGGGTTACGGAAACCTTATATTGAATTTTCCTTATAACTTCATCTTTTAAGTTATATGTTGATAGTCTGCTTATATTTTATATAGCAGATATTTTATGGAAAGGATATACTGAGTTACCTTGTTATTTCATCTTTTATATTATACTAGAACTTTGTTCATAGTATGAATATCGAAAGTTACAGAGTATTATTGAAATGATATTTGAAATTCAACAATGGTACTATTTTTGGGAATACATTCCGATAAGAAAATGATTTCAGTATCGAGATACTTTGACAAATTATTGTCTTATACCCGCTTTATTTCTGGGTTGAATTAAGGGCAGAATTATGCCATACTTTCATTACCTTGCTGAGCTATCGCTCACTCTTGCTATTATTTTATATATATTATATAGCAGCGAAGCAGGATGCCAATGGGACGGCACATACCTCGCAAGGCGTTTCCATAAACAGTTTCTAGCAGTGATCCCGGGAGTAGTACGAACCAATCGAATCAGGCTACGGCTTTTGGCATTCAACTTATGTATAGACATGAATGGTATTAGAGGATTGTGAGCATCAGAAGGCTAAGTTGGTAATGTAACAATACTTAGAAATTGTATCAGTAACAGATTCAAAAGACATTTGGGTATTGTAATAAAAATTATTTATTCCGTAGTTGTTGTATTGTGTCGTTTCTGAGACTCTAACCTGTGTGTTTGTGTGTGTGTGTGAGACATATATTGTGGGGTCATGAGCAGGTGAATTATGAATGGTGTGAGTGATACAGGTAAGGCAAGGAGTACATGGATTGTGACAACCCTAAATCCCCGACCCCAGATTTGGGGCTGTTACACTAAGTGAAGTCACAAGTCACAAGTCACATGTCCTAGCGTAATTCAAAACATTTATTAAGGATGGCTTGAAGTTTGTACTTAGTTTATTAGTCGACTTATCCAACTTTCTGTCTAGTCTATTATCTTCTCCTAACATAGAAAATACATGACTTGGATGGAGTTCCGTTGTCATATACCGAGTATAGGGTGCATCTATTTTAGATATTCTGGGATGTTCAGAAGATTAGGCAACACTTGATGATGCAACATCTTAATATTGACATTAGATCGCACATTCACAATTATATCATATCACAAATCCGAAAAATTTATATTAGATTATTTATGATTAGATTTCGTTCTAAAATAGAAACCGCACCACTTAGAACCGAAACCGAATTTACGAACACTGAACCGCATCGATGATCTTTGGTTTGGTTTTGGTTCCTAATTTTAGAAACCGCACAATTTTAATTACGATATGGTTTTAAGTCGAAACCACACCAAACCGAACCATGCTCATCCCTAGGTACATCTACATCTGTTTTTTTAGTGACGATCGAGTTTCCTACCAAACCTGACTTTGCTGGTGTTGAGTAACTAGCTCATCTAAAACCTTAAGGTGTTAGAGGAAGGCCCCAAATGAATATTATGCTATATTTCAACACTCCCCCTCACTCGAAAGCCCATTTTTGGGTTGAAGAGTGGATCACGGACGCCCATCTTTGGGACATTAATTTGCTTTCGTGTCCCTCATAAATTGTGAGAATGTGAGAATATTGGGGGTGACAGGGAGTCGAACTGGTGACCCCCACCGACCAGAGACCTTAAAATATTAGAGAAAGACCCCAAATGAATCTTATACTATATTTTAACAGTTATCAATACAAATTTCCTACCACCTCAACCGAAGTAGTACTGAAAATCTTTGGTGTATATAAAATAGAAGACTTATAATATGACCATCCCACATATCTTTCGGATAGCTTGAAATTTTGGTGTGCAAATTAATTATTACAAACATCGTCAACTATAACTGATATTTGTCTAATAATTTGTGTCATATCTTCGGACTTTTTTTTTATAGGAATAAGAAGACTACTGCACCAGCTGGTTTTATATATACTTCAATATGACAATAGGCTTAGATCACTTAATTTTGAAAAAGAATAACAATTGCCTAGCTAGCTGTAGATCAATTAATTTTGTGCCCAAACATTATGTATTATATATATCCATGACTGGTTTGATTTAGTTAAAGATATTCAGTTTAGTGTATGATCAGTTATTGTGTATGTTTGGGATGTCTAAAAGTCTACTTTTGTGATTGTTAATCTCATATTAACTTATCACCGACTGTTTGGCAAGTATTTCAGAAAGGGCTTTCTGTAAACTTATTTGAAGATATGGAGAAATAAACATGGATGTACTTTCCTTAAATAAGTGGTTCTGAAATGATGTTTACTGCCTGAACCTAATCTATTGTTCCAAACCAATTAAGTTAAAATATAGTTTCTAAAATTTGGGTGTATTGTAAATTTAATATTTTTAATAAGTTAAATTTGAAAATTAATTATTTTAGTATAGTACATTATATTTAATTGATTTTTAAAATTGTTGTTTCCCTTATTTCCCTTATTCATTTTGAAGGCTATAATTTTTTTATTCCAAATATTGGTAGTCATTTTCATGGTTTAATTGTTTACATGTTATTAAAGATGTATAAAAAAATAGCTCTATTAATAATTTTTAAGGTTTTCCTTTTAGAAAAATGTAAATATTTTCATTCAAAAAGAAAATTTTAAACTAGACATAATGGAGGGATTTCATTGACACCTTAAAATAAAGAAAGTAATTTTTATCTAAAATTTAGTGAAAGTTTTACTGAACTTATAAGTAAATTAACCAAATACATTAATTAACTTATAAGTAAATTTACTTATCACTTATATAACACTTATCTTATATAAGTTATAAGTAACTTGTTTTAAGATTTCCCGAGTCCCGCTATCCAATCTGATGCATAGACATATATAGAATTTTATTGTTAATTTGATTGACTCTTGGAGGAGATTGTTAGTCATAGAGGCATGTTTGTACATATAAATAACAAGCCTACCTATTTAGTAATACTGTGTATTACTTCATGAACATCTTGTAGATCTATCTGTCAATAGAACTGTACTTAGGTCTATATATCAAAATCAGTAAGTACAAGTTCGAGAAGTATGATTGTATTGATAGAGAAGTCAAGGATTCGAGATGTCAAGGAATCGAGAAGTCAATGATTCGAGATGTCAAGGAATCGATATAACGACTCGGAAAAACGCTTGTACTATATTAATATTTAATAATATTTGAGATCTATGGTATATGAATATTGTGTGAAAGGTGGATATTTGAAAATGTGATGATTAGATGTTTACTTGGTGAATGGTATGGATTAAATTATATGTGTATGCTTTTAAATGCATTTTATATGAATTTCTTATTAAAAATTAGTTCTTTTTGACCTTCCGGGAATTTTATAAAATCATCAGAGACTCTTTTTATTGTGAAATCTTTTTCACAACCTTTAGTTTATATTCTAGTATTTTCTAAAATTAGTGGAGGAATTTATTTTTGGCTTTCAGGATTTAAAAACAATTTTATGAGTTAAATGTCCTTTAAGTGATCAAAACTTTGAAAATTCATATTTAATTCAATTTTGGTCATAAAAATATTTTAAAAATATGTGTGAGCTTGTAAATTCGTATTCTTTGTTTTAAAAATAAAATTGTGATTTTTAGATATTATCTTCATTTTATTTCGAATTTTAGAAAGGCATTTATATTGGTTTTCTTATTTAAAAATCAGATTTTGGAATTAGCAAGTTACTAAAATACCCCTGGGCTTATAAAACCCCAGCAATCAGTTTTTCCCCTTTTCTTCATTCACGGCTCAACTCTCTCTTCTCTCTTTCTCTCGAGTTTCTCTCGGCAAATCTCTCTCTCTCTCTCGGTTAATCTCTCTCTCTCGATTTTCTTCTGTAAAATCTCTCTCCCTCTCATTCTCACTCAATCTCTCATATATGTATAATCGTGTATGTGTGTGAGTGTTTGGCCGTGTGTATATGTGTGTGTATCAGTTTGCATGCAAAGGGCTTTTGGCGATTTTGATTTGATTCAATCCCGAACCTTTGTTTTGTGATGATTTCGTGATTAATTGGTTGATTTATATTGCTTATTGGTGAGGTTGTGAAGGAAACCCGATTTTTCCGGGCACCTCCGACCATGCCGCCGTCGGCAATGAGCTCCGGCGAGCCGACGGGGACGATGATGATATTCTTGAGTCCGATTTTTGTATTAAAACTAGTATTTAGTGAAGTTATGAATTGCATGTTGAGAAATCGAATTGCATGTGCATATTTCGATTTTTTCCCTTTTATAAAATCGGTTTGAAAATTTGTTATGTTGATGTTTAATTGATAATCTCGGTTTATAGTGATTGCATGTTGATTAATTATGTTGAGTATAGATAGTTCAGAAAATTTGATGTTAAAAGTTTTGATTTGGGGATTTTAGTGAAGTCCCAAGTATTTGAATTGTTAATTTGGGTATTTGATAAATGCATGTAAAAGTTTAGTAATTTCTTGAGAACATGAGTATTAGTTTTGATATTGGATGGTTGGTTGTAGTAGAGATTATGATTGAGATGGTTTTGTATACACTTACATCATGCTGAATTTTCAAGAAAACTGACTGCCTGTTCTGTTTTGATTGTTTTCGAAATGTTGCTGCCTGTTTTAGACAGAGAGCCTAGAATGTCAATGTTCTAAATTGAATCTAGTTTGTGCACGCGCTAACCTTGTATCGATAGGATTTACGAATAAAAAGTTATGATTATTTTACTAAAAGTTGCGCAGCAGGGATTTTCTGTGTTCCAGCACCTAGTTATACAGTTCGTTTTTAATCTAAATAAGGTGTTCTGAAGTTGAAACTTTTATGCTAAGTTGAGTTAGTAATCAGGAAGTAGCATGTCAAATTTGGTAATTGTTTGATTATTTTTGGATTTATGAAAAATGTTTTAGTAAAGTATGCGCAGCAGATTTTTCTGCTTTTTGAGATAAAAACATTGTTATAAAGAGTTAAGGATATGGTTGGCATGACCAAATTGATTTAAGGGATACCAAGTGTGGTATGATTTGAAAGGTATATTATTATATGTATATATGTATAAGGAGCATGTTATGTGTATTTAAATGACGATGTGAGTTTATATGGTTGATTGCCTATTACATGGTTATAATTGTTTTATGGTATAACTATTATGTGTTTACGCGCTTAGGATGCGTTGGGTAGTTTAGAGTAACGGATTAGCATTTTAGAAAGGGCATACTAAGATAGAATATATTCTTTTGTAGAGCCCAAGGAAGTGGAACTTAGAGAGTTCAAGGAAGTGGAACTTAGAGACAAGGGAAAGACTAAGGCGGAAAACCAGTGATTGCTCAGTACCCCTTTTAGCTACTTAAGGCAAGTAATCCAAACTTGCTTTCGTATTTCGATTCCATTGTTTCATTTTGACATATATGAATTGTTACCTTATCTTGATATACCTTTAATTCTGAAAACACCTATTGTTCATTGATAACCCTTATCTTTGTTCATATATACCATGTTGAAATATATACCATGCTTTGTTTAGTTCTTTATCCTTAAACCTTTATACCCTGTTTATATCCATGAATTGAAACCTGATGGCCTATGATTCTATAACCTGAACTTGATCATATACTTATGCATTCCCTTTTTATACCTGAAAGTGAATACACCTAACTCTTATTCTAGTACCTTTCCAGAACATACCTGATGATAAATATTTCTTATATTCCACTAATAGAAATCCAAATTGTTTTGATTGGACTTATCTGATTTCCAAAGGACTTCTTTATATCTGAATATGTTTTAAAAAGGAATAAAGTTTGGATTCATTTAAATTCTGATTTATGGTTTCCACGGATTCCTAAGATTGGAGGCGTAAGAGGCCGAGTAACGCCGGTCCAGCACTTTTTAATTATAATAAATGGACTAGGGATGGACTAGTCTAAAGGCCAATATGTGCCTAATGGGACCCAATACAAGGACCAGAGGGACTGTGTGTCCGGTATGGGGACTTTACGTGGCTGATCACCCGTATTGTCCGGTGCGTTGTGAAAAATCTCCAAAATTACTTATTGTTTTCTTGAAACAGATATCTTGAAAATGAAATTGGTTTACCCTTTGAAATTGCATATTTATGCCATTGTTCCGATAATTCCTTAATATGGATTCTGCTAAAACCATGCTATATATATTGATGTCGGAAACTGTTTTGAAGCTATATATTCAATTCATTGTTTTGATAATCCCATTGATACGGATTTTGCTATACCCATGTCATACATATTGATATTGGAACTGTTTCCCAGTGGATAACTGTATGGTCATATTATTATTACTTGCTGGGCATTTGGCTCATTCTTTTTCCCTATTCTAACCCATAGTGAAACGAGAAGATGGTACGTACATTTCAGACAGCTAGGAAGTCTTCCTATAGGGTTGTTTTTGGGATGCCAGCTCAGGTAGGTGATGGCCATATCTAGAAGGTGTTTTGTAATAGAGAACGTAGAACTTTTAAGACATGGATGTAATAACTTTTGAGACTTATGTTATGTATTAATGAATTAGATAGTGGATGCTTGTTTCACACCATCAACTGTTAAAGATCCAGGGTAGAGTTGGGGTCAAGTCTGCATGCTTTTATTATTGTTTATGGGTTTAATATGTATAGAGGTTGTAGTGACTCCCCGATCATGACCCCAGATTGGGAGGGCGTCACAAGTTGGTATCAGAGCTGTCAGTTTTTGGTCACTGAAACAAGCCAGGATTAGGATCCCTATTAATAAAAGATTAGGATCCCTATTAATAAAAGATGATTAAGATAGTTATGAAAGGAGTAGGAATCTGTTAGGATATTAGATTGATAGATGCTAAGTAGCCACGGTAGGCGTAAGTACTTTCTTTTAAGTTAAGTCTTTAGGATTAAGATAACATGTTATTATATAGTATCTATATCTATATTGTTATCGCAGGAGATGGACGTTATTGGTGGAGACACACCCCCTCACCCATCTATCACATCATATGACCCTATGCATACTTTGTCTGATCATGAGGAGGATCCAGTGGAGATAGGTAGTCCTAGTGTTCAGCCCGTTGAGCTACCATTTGCACCTGTACCTGTTCAGACTACTATCCCTTGGAGAGCAGCATCTTTTGATTCTCGTGTTTCAGTCATGGGAGATCCTGCACCTATTTTTCTTCATGCACATGTAGACCTTGCTAGAGACCTAGAGACCCTTTCCGGACAGAATGCCGAGCTTCAGGCCCTTGTAGACCAGATGTCTGATGAGGCGGACCGTTGTGTTGCTGTTGCTGAGGCGGAGTGGAAGGATATGATTCGTACTGTAGAGGAGACAGCGCGAAAGCGCCTAGCTGAGGGACCAGTCACTGTTGATGCTTTAGAGGAGGCCAGGAGAGTGACTAGGATTATTAGTTGGATGCTGTGTGAGCTGAGAGCTGTTCGTGGTGGACGAGACTAGCTATGGTTGGATTCTGAGAGTGGGACATCTGTTAGAGCCCATTGGTTTTAGTATTGATTATTTGCACGGATGACTACTAGTTGTTAGGATGTTTTCCCTTTTTCCTAGTACTAGTAGACATTATTATATTATCTGCTTTGACATTGACTCTGCTTTGACTTTACGGGGTGATCATGTACCCTGTCATCTATTGTACCAGACTCATATCTTTACATTATGCACGTACTTTTCTTATACCTTGCTTTAAAACTGTTATACCATTTATTGTTAACCTGTTCCTATAATACCTATGTTTACCCTGTTTACCCTGTTACGGAGACGAGCAAGTTATCTAACAATATGGCTAAAAGTTTTAAATTTTCTTTATATTGCATACAGTTTTATAAACATTTTCAAAAAGAGAGTTTACATTGTGGTATATATATATATGCATATTGTTTCATAAATTGCTTATCTCTTATCAGAAAAATGCCACCAAAGAAAAAGACTACTGCTTCTACTCAACAAACAACTGATACCGAGGCCCAAAACCCGGTAGACCCAACTATAACTCAGATACTTCAATTACTCCAACAACAAACTGCTGCCTTGACTCAACAACAACAACAACAAATTGTTCAACCTTTGACAACCTTTAAATCATTTCAAGCTGTCCACCCACCTGAATTCAAAGGTACTCTAAACCCTGTTGAGGCGAAATCATGGTTAATCGACATTGAGAAAGCTTTTGCGTTAGTTAAGGTTGGGGAAGATCAGAAAACTGAATTTGCTAGTTACTACTTGAAGGCAGAAGCTAATTTTTGGTGGGAATCTGTGAAGCTAGGAGAAGGAGAAATTACTTGGCAAAGATTTACAGAACTATTTCAGGAGAAGTATTTACCAAGGTACCTACAAGATCAGTTGGAAGTTCAATTCTTAGAATTAAAACAAGAAGGGATGAGTGTGGCAGAATACGAAGCCAAATTTACTGAATTGGCAAGATTTGCACCGAGGTACGTAGGAGATGATGTCAGTAAGGCTAGAAAGTTTCAACACGGATTAAAGCCATGGTTAAGGAGTAGAGTTGCAGCTTTTGAGTTGAGAAATTATACTGCGGTAGTACAGAAAGCGATGATCATTGAGGGCGAAAGCGAGTTAGTTCAAAAGGAGAAATTTGGAAAGAAACGAAAGTTTGGAGGAGCTGAAAGGAGCCAAGGTGATGAAGGACAAGGAAGTTCTCAGAATAGGAAAAGGTTTGGAAATCAATCAGGAGGAGATAGGAATTTTCAGAAACAGAGGAGTGGATTTGGAAGTTCAGACAAGAAACCTCAAGGAGGAAAGCCGCCAACTATCACGGGAAAGCCATCTATACCAGAGTGCAAGACGTGTGGTAAAAGACATTCGGGAATCTGTAACAAGTTGAACATCACATGTTTTAAATGCAACAAGAAGGGACACTATGCTGATGGATGTCCAAGTTCAAAACCAGGAGGACTAACATGTTTCAAGTGTGGAAAAGCGGGACATTTTGCGCGGGAATGTAAAGAACCGGTCCAGTCTGCTAATGTACTTAGACTCACTGCACCACCAACACGGTCACAGTCATCTCAACCTCGAGCAAGGACTTTTAATATGTCAATCAATGAAGCAGTTCAGGACAGAGATGTAGTAGCAGGTACGCTTCCTGTGAATTCTGTTAAAGCTAAAGTGTTAATTGATTCTGGAGCAACTAGATCTTTTATATCTAAAAGATTCCTTGATAAATTGCAATGTGAGATAAAACCCTTGGAAAGGACGTTAGTAATAGAAGTGGCTAACCAGGATAGAGTTCCCGTAAACCAAGTGTGTCCTAATTGTAAAATCAAGATCGGTGGATATCTTTTTCATGCGGATTTGATACCGTTCAAAATGGGAGAATTCGATGTTATCCTAGGAATGGATTGGTTAGTAGATTGCGATGCACAGATTGAATGTAGGAAAAAGCAAGTAAGATTGCGTGTGGACGAAGATCAAGAAGTGGTGTTTCAAGGTCAAAGACAAACTAGGAAGTTCTTAACGTTTATGCAAACGACACGACTACTTCGACAAGGTTGTGAAGCTTATTTGGCTCATGTAGTAGATGTGGAGAAGCAAGTGTTGAAGATGGAGGAGATACCGGTTGTAAATGAGTTCCCTGAAGTTTTTCCTGACGAACTACCCGGATTACCTCCAGATCGAGAAGTAGAATTTACGATTGATTTGGCACCTGGAACGGAACCAGTATCAAAGGCACCTTACAGAATGGCACCGGCAGAAATGAAGGAATTGGCTACGCAGCTACAAGATCTTTTGGATAAAGGAGTTATAAGGCCTAGTGTATCGCCGTGGGGAGCGCCAGTGTTATTTGTCAAAAAGAAAGACGGAAGCATGAGATTGTGTATAGATTATCGAGAACTCAACCAGTTGACTATAAAGAATAAGTACCCGTTACCGCGAATCGATGATTTATTTGATCAACTCAAAGGAGCAGCATATTTTTCAAAGATTGATTTAAGATCTGGATATCATCAACTGAAGATCAAACCTGAAGACGTTTCGAAGACTGCTTTTCGCACGAGATATGGACATTACGAATTTTTAGTGATGCCATTTGGATTAACGAACGCCCCAGCTGTGTTTATGGATTTGATGAACCGAGTTTTTCGAACTTATTTGGATAAGTTTGTGATTGTATTTATTGATGACATCCTGATATATTCAAAGTCTTCGGAAGATCATGCGGAACATCTAAGGATCGCGTTGGAAGTCCTGAGAAAGGAAAAGTTATATGCAAAGTTTTCAAAGTGTGAATTCTGGTTAGAGGAAGTACAATTTCTTGGACACGTTATTAGTCGAGAAGGAGTGAGAGTGGACCCTGCCAAGATTGAAGCTGTGGTTAATTGGGAAAGACCAAAGACCCCTACTGAAGTGAGAAGTTTTCTCAGATTAGCTGGATACTACCTGAGATTTGTTCAAGATTTTTCGAAGATAGCTACACCATTAACTGCACTGACTCGGAAGAATGAGAAGTTTGTTTGGACTGAGAAATGTGAGGAAAGTTTCCAAGAGCTGAAAGGAAGATTAGTGACTGCACCAGTGTTAGTCTTACCAGATGATCAAGGAAATTTTGTTATCTACAGTGATGCTTCACACAAAGGATTAGGATGTGTTTTAATGCAACATGGAAAAGTGATCGCGTATGCTTCACGACAACTCAAACCGCACGAACGAAAGTACCCAACTCATGATTTGGAATTAGCAGCTATTGTGTTCGCGCTGAAGATTTGGAGACATTATTTATACGGAGAGAAGTGTGAAATCTACACGGATCATAAGAGCTTAAAGTATATATTCACTCAGAAGGAATTGAACATGAGGCAACGGAGATGGTTGGAGCTAATTAAGGACTATGATTGTAGTATTAACTATCACCCAGGAAAAGCGAATGTTGTGGCGGATGCGTTAAGTCGAAAGGAGAGATTGAATTTGTTCACGATACCTAAAGAATTACTTCAAGAATTTGAGAAGTTGAAACTAGAAGTTTATGATTCGGAAGTTACCAACGAAGTTCTCAACGCTATGACGTTTCAACCGGAACTGTTGGAAAAGATACGAAGATGTCAAGAGGAGATTATGGATCAAGAGATGAACACATTGACTGGTGAAGAGGTCTGCACCCAAAGGGATGACAAAGGAATTTTGAGATTTTCTACAAGGATATGGATTCCAAATGTGACAGAATTGAAGAACGAAATCTTGCGGGAAGCCCATAGTTCACAGTACTCAATTCACCCTGGTAGCACGAAAATGTATCGAGATTTGAAGGAACATTTCTGGTGGCCTGATATGAAAAGAGAAATTGCTGAATGGATAAGTAAGTGTTATACTTGTCAACGAGTCAAAGCTGAACATCAAAAGCCGAGCGGACTATTGCAGCCATTGGATATTCCGGAATGGAAGTGGGAACATCTTGCTATGGATTTTATTGTTGGACTACCAAGGACAAAAGCTAATCATGATGCCATATGGGTAATTGTAGACCGTCTGACCAAGTCTGCACATTTTCTCCCAATCAATGAAAGATTTTCGCTGGATAGGTTAGTACAGTTATATATGAAGGAAGTTGTGACACGTCACGGAGTTCCAGTAACCATTGTGTCGGATCGTGATCCAAGGTTTAACTCCCGATTTTGGAGACAATTTCAAGAATGTCTGGGTACCAAGCTTAAGATGAGTACCACTTATCATCCACAAACTGATGGCCAAAGTGAACGAACGATTCAAACCATTGAAGACATGCTTAGAGCTTGTGCACTGGATTTTAAAGGAAGTTGGGATGAGCATTTACCGTTAGTAGAGTTTTCGTACAACATCAGCTATCACGCGAGTATTGGAATGCCACCGTATGAAGCTTTGTATGGAAGGAAATGTAGATCGCCTGTATATTGGGAAGAAGTTGGAGAGCGAAAAGTTTTAGGACCCGAGCTACTACAACAAACGAAGGAAAAGATTGAAATCATTCGGAAAAGGCTAGTTACGGCACAAGACAGACAACGGAAGTACGCTGACCAAGACAGGAAGGATCTAAGCTTTGAAGAAGGAGATCAAGTGTTGCTGAAAGTGTCACCATGGAAAGGAGTTACTAGATTTGGCAAGAAAGGGAAACTTAGCCCGAGATATGTAGGACCGTTTGAGATACTGAGGCGTATCGGGAAAGTTGCATATGAGTTAGCGTTACCACCACACATGGAGCATATTCATAACGTTTTTCATGTTTCGATGCTTAAGAGATTTAATCCTGATGCAAAGCACGTGATCGAATATGAACCTTTTGAGATTCAACCTGATTTGTCATATGTAGAACAACCTGTAGAGATTCAGGATCATATGGATAGGAAATTAAGGAATAAGATTGTTAAGCTAGTTAAGGTTTTGTGGAGGAATCCTAAAGTTGAAGAATCGACTTGGGAACTTGAGAGCGAGATGCTTGAAAAGTATCCGCATCTATTTTCATAAGGTTAGATTCTGAGGACAGAATCTTTTTAAGGGGGGAAGGTTATAACGACTCGGAAAAACGCTTGTACTATATTAATATTTAATAATATTTGAGATCTATGGTATATGAATATTGTGTGAAAGGTGGATATTTGAAAATGTGATGATTAGATGTTTACTTGGTGAATGGTATGGATTAAATTATATGTGTATGCTTTTAAATGCATTTTATATGAATTTCTTATTAAAAATTAGTTCTTTTTGACCTTCCGGGAATTTTATAAAATCATCAGAGACTCTTTTTATTGTGAAATCTTTTTCACAACCTTTAGTTTATATTCTAGTATTTTCTAAAATTAGTGGAGGAATTTATTTTTGGCTTTCAGGATTTAAAAACGATTTTATGAGTTAAATGTCCTTTAAGTGATCAAAACTTTGAAAATTCATATTTAATTCAATTTTGATCATAAAAATATTTTAAAAATATGTGTGAGCTTGTAAATTCGTATTCTTTGTTTTAAAAATAAAATTGTGATTTTTAGATATTATCTTCATTTTATTTCGAATTTTAGAAAGGCATTTATATTGGTTTTCTTATTTAAAAATCAGATTTTGGAATTAGCAAGTTACTAAAATACCCCTGGGCTTATAAAACCCCAGCAATCAGTTTTTCCCCTTTTCTTCATTCACGGCTCAACTCTCTCTTCTCTCTTTCTCTCGGCAAATCTCTCTCTCTCTCTCTCGGTTAATCTCTCTCTCTCGATTTTCTTCTGTAAAATCTCTCTCCCTCTCATTCTCACTCAATCTCTCATATATGTATAATCGTGTATGTGTGTGAGTGTTTGGCCGTGTGTATATGTGTGTGTATCAGTTTGCATGCAAAGGGCTTTTGGCGATTTTGATTTGATTCAATCCCGAACCTTTGTTTTGTGATGATTTCGTGATTAATTGGCTGATTTATATTGCTTATTGGTGAGGTTGTGAAGGAAACCCGATTTTTCCGGGCACCTCCGACCATGCCGCCGTCGGCAATGAGCTCCGGCGAGCCGACGGGGACGATGATGATATTCTTGAGTCCGATTTTTGTATTAAAACTAGTATTTAGTGAAGTTATGAATTGCATGTTGAGAAATCGAATTGCATGTGCATATTTCGATTTTTTCCCTTTTATAAAATCGGTTTGAAAATTTGTTATGTTGATGTTTAATTGATAATCTCGGTTTATAGTGATTGCATGTTGATTAATTATGTTGAGTATAGATAGTTCAGAAAATTTGATGTTAAAAGTTTTGATTTGGGGATTTTAGTGAAGTCCCAAGTATTTGAATTGTTAATTTGGGTATTTGATAAATGCATGTAAAAGTTTAGTAATTTCTTGAGAACATGAGTATTAGTTTTGATATTGGATGGTTGGTTGTAGTAGAGATTATGATTGGGATGGTTTTGTATACACTTACATCATGCTGAATTTTCCAGAAAACTGACTGCCTGTTCTGTTTTGATTGTTTTCGAAATGTTGCTGCCTGTTTTAGACAGAGAGCCTAGAATGTCAATGTTCTAAATTGAATCTAGTTTGTGCACGCGCTAACCTTGTATCGATAGGATTTACGAATAAAAAGTTATGATTATTTTACTAAAAGTTGCGCAGCAGGGATTTTCTGTGTTCCAGCACCTAGTTATGCAGTTCGTTTTTAATCTAAATAAGGTGTTCTGAAGTTGAAACTTTTATGCTAAGTTGAGTTAGTAATCCGGAAGTAGCATGTCAAATTTGGTAATTGTTTGATTATTTTTGGATTTATGAAAAATGTTTTAGTAAAGTATGCGCAGCAGATTTTTCTGCTTTTTGAGATAAAAACATTGTTATAAAGAGTTAAGGATATGGTTGGCATGACCAAATTTATTTAAGGGATACCAAGTGTGGTATGATTTGAAAGGTATATTATTATATGTATATATGTATAAGGAGCATGTTATGTGTATTTAAATGACGATGTGAGTTTATATGGTTGATTGCCTATTACATGGTTATAATTGTTTTATGGTATAACTATTATGTGTTTACGCGCTTAGGATGCGTTGGGTAGTTTAGAGTAACGGATTAGCATTTTAGAAAGGGCATACTAAGATAGAATATATTCTTTTGTAGAGCCCAAGGAAGTGGAACTTAGAGAGTTCAAGGAAGTGGAACTTAGAGACAAGGGAAAGACTAAGGTGGAAAACCAGTGATTGCTCAGTACCCCTTTTAGCTACTTAAGGCAAGTAATCCAAACTTGCTTTCGTATTTCGATTCCATTGTTTCATTTTGACATATATGAATTGTTACCTTATCTTGATATACCTTTAATTCTGAAAACACCTATTGTTCATTGATAACCCTTATCTTTGTTCATATATACCATGTTGAAATATATACCATGCTTTGTTTAGTTCTTTATCCTTAAACCTTTATACCCTGTTTATATCCATGAATTGAAACCTGATGGCCTATGATTCTATAACCTGAACTTGATCATATACTTATGCATTCCCTTTTTATACCTGAAAGTGAATACACCTAACTCTTATTCTAGTACCTTTCCAGAACATACCTGATGATAAATATTTCTTATATTCCACTAATAGAAATCCAAATTGTTTTGATTGGACTTATCTGATTTCCAAAGGACTTCTTTATATCTGAATATGTTTTAAAAAGGAATAAAGTTTGGATTCATTTAAATTCTGATTTATGGTTTCCACGGATTCCTAAGATTGGAGGCGTAAGAGGCCGAGTAACGCCGGTCCAGCACTTTTTAATTATAATAAATGGACTAGGGATGGACTAGTCTAAAGGCCAATATGTGCCTAATGGGACCCAATACAAGGACCAGAGGGACTGTGTGTCCGGTATGGGGACTTTACGTGGCTGATCACCCGTATTGTCCGGTGCGTTGTGAAAAATCTCCAAAATTACTTATTGTTTTCTTGAAACAGATATCTTGAAAATGAAATTGGTTTACCCTTTGAAATTGCATATTTATGCCATTGTTCCGATAATTCCTTAATATGGATTCTGCTAAAACCATGCTATATATATTGATGTCGGAAACTGTTTTGAAGCTATATATTCAATTCATTGTTTTGATAATCCCATTGATACGGATTTTGCTATATCCATGTCATACATATTGATATTGGAACTGTTTCCCAGTGGATAACTGTATGGTCATATTATTATTACTTGCTGGGCATTTGGCTCATTCTTTTTCCCTATTCTAACCCACAGTGAAACGAGAAGATGGTACGTACATTTCAGACAGCTAGGAAGTCTTCCTATAGGGTTGTTTTTGGGATGCCAGCTCAGGTAGGTGATGGCCATATCTAGAAGGTGTTTTGTAATAGAGAACGTAGAACTTTTAAGACATGGATGTAATAACTTTTGAGACTTATGTTATGTATTAATGAATTAGGTAGTGGATGCTTGTTTCACACCATCAACTGTTAAAGATCCAGGGTAGAGTTGGGGTCAAGTCTGCATGCTTTTATTATTGTTTATGGGTTTAATATGTATAGAGGTTGTAGTGACTCCCCGATCATGACCCCAGATTGGGAGGGCGTCACAATCGAGAAGTATTTTTCTCCATTCGAGATGTCAGATACATTTTACTTGCTCAAGTTCTCAAAGGTTTCAGAAGTAAAGTGTACCATTCGAGAAGTACATTATCTCATCTGATATGTCAAGATCCTCTCAAGTCAAAAGCTTAGTCAACATCTCAAGGATTCTAGAAGTAAAGGCTTATTCGAGAAGTATGGTTCGATATATCAAATAGACTTGATCGAGAATCAAGAAATTTAAAAAGTAGTTCTCGAATCAATCACTTAGTCAATTCTCAAGTATGCCAAAGACAAAATTCAACAAAGATATGAATGATAGAAAAATATACAGATAAGCCAAGGCACCTGCAATTGATGTAGAATGCACATGAAAATGTCTACACAGAAGCTCAGAGAGACAGTAAAGAAGGAACATATAAAGAAGTGGATCTGGCAGTATGCAAAACAAAAGAAAGTCACATGATGCCATGTTACCTAGTAATAAACAATTGTAGAAGAGGGGTTGAATACAATTGTATAAGATTCTCGACTTTAAACACAAATATGTATAATAACAGCTTTATTAATTCTGATATAAAACTGTTACAAACTCTCTCAACGAATTCTGATGTTCTTGAGAGCTTAAAGGTATATTGATACTCGTGTATGCAATTGATTAATAAAAATCAAAATCTAAACTATGTTTATATACTACACAGCTTCTCTATCGATTACAAGATAAGTCCAAATCAATTACCAACTATATTGAAACATATCCTAACCGACAGCTGCATTCCTATTAACTAAGAACCGACAAAATAAACTTCCTTCTTTAACTAGACTCTAAATCAAACTAGAAATAGTAATCTTGATCAGCTTCCAGTCCTGATGATAAATACTGATCACAGTCCTGATAGTAATCCTGATACTGACGCTTGAGCAATACTGATGACGTAAGAAATCCTAATCAGTTTAGTCCAGATCTTGATGATCATTGAATCCTGATCTAACAATCTCCCCCAATCTCATACTTTGTAAAATAAAGTATAGATTCCTAGATTCAATGATGCCAAAAATACATATATACAAAATGTACAAAAGTAACAACAACAACTTATCTTCAGATTTTCTGATAAAACAAATTCATCTTCAAGAAGTTTGTCAGTAGTCTTTCTTCTTTATCTTCAAGAATCTGAATTAGTCTTTCCTTATGATTTTTGAGTTCTTCATCTTTCTCATCAATCTGATAGATAGCTGCCCTTAGATTTTGAATAGAACTTCTTTGTAGACTATGATCTTCAACCAGGAGGTAAGCAATTTCCTTCCCATCAGGATTAAGAGTCAGTTGCTTCATGCCAAAAGACATTTCTTTAACAGCAGTGCCTCTTTGCATTTCCACATCTTGATCTCTCAGATTTAAGTACATGGGAGCACAATCACCATTGTAATTCCTTCCTTCATCAAACCTTCTCCTTATAGTTGACAGAATCATATCACTCCATTCCTTGCACACTTTTTTCTTCCATTTAGGCAGATAATGAACATATTTCAGTTCCTTTGTCGATTTAACCAACAACTCTTGAATGGACATAATCTTCACACTTCCATCTTTCATGAAGTACAGAAGCTTCTCTTTCTTTTCAGCACCATCATGACAGTCTATAACTATATCAACAGCTAATAAATTGTTCAGGTGTTCAGAAGTTAAATTACCTCCAATTTCAGTCAAAGCATGAGGATCAACATGTGGTATATTCAGAAATTCAGCATCCCTGCGTCCTATACCTCCTCTTAAATTATGTGGCATTTGCTTTAAGCTTGAAAACATTTCTAACCACAGAGCTTTAGGTCTTTGAGAACCAGAAAAGTCTGCCATGCTAGTAACATTTGTTATAGTACCACTTGACTGATAATTGATAGGTCTATTGCACTAAATAGTGTCAATATTCTTCCACTTCTTGTCTTTTTCTTTATCAAGAACATAGCTCTTCTCTAGCTTGTATTGTTGTCTTCTAGAATTTCTCCACAACAATCTGTTTGAACTTTTAAGCTTTTGCACATAGAGATTGATATCTCTATTTGATGTTCTTGTGATTTCTCTTCTTCTTGATTCTTCTTCTTCATCAACTTCTTTTTTATGAGAATCAACTACAGTAGAAGGAATTCACAAATCAACCTCTTGTAGAATTTCAGATTCATCGGGATCTTGAACAATGTCAGGATTAAAATCTTCAATTTGAGTTGTATTACTGATGAGAGTTGATTGTCTTGGTCTTCTCCTCAAAACAATTTGTGGTTCATAATCTTTTTCTCCTTCATGAAAAGTAGTCCTGACAAGTTGGGTATCGGGAACTTTTGGAATTTGAATGTCATCAGGAATTTCTTCAATTCTTAGACTTCTAGACCTTGTATGTCTAGGCATAGACTGAGTTGATGATCTTCTTCCTCTTCTAGCTCCTCTCCTACCTCTGCCTCCTCTTCCTGTAACAGGAGCAGGGTTGTTAAAACTTTCCATAATCTCTTTTTGTTGTCTCAGAAAATCTTCTTGAGATAGATCAGGATATTCTTCAGTAGAAATAGAGAGAGCTTTTCTTGCAAACAACTGTTGAACTCTCTTATCAGTATGATACAGAGTAACAACATCACCATCTCTAGTTTTGAACTTCTTGAATAGATTAGCAGCATCCTCAGGATTTTCAATAATTACATCTTCATCACCTTCAGGAATTGTAGCTAAGGTTTGTCCATGACCAGGCGTCAGGATTTGACCACCTATCAGGATTTGCTCTTCCGTCAGGATCTGAGATTTCACTAAGGTCCTTACTATTCTAAATCCAGAATCAGAAACATGAGTTGACTGCATGGATTGACTTTGAGAAGTTTGTCTTGTAGACTTCACCATAGCAGCATCAGAGGTTTCTCCTTTTCTTACCAAATCATCACCATCATTTCCAAAATTATCATCATCTTTTCTTAAGACTAGACCAGGTGTACATTTTGTTTGACTTACCTTCTCCCCCTTTTTGGCATCAGGATTTGATAACAAATTTAAAATCAAAGAGAGAGAGGCTTGAATATCAGTTACCATGGAATCCAAAGAGTCTATTCTGCTGTTGATAGAAGACTGTTCAGTGATAAGACACTTGACATGAGAGTCCACCACTCTGAGTTGAAGAGCAGTAGGTGCCTTTGCCAAACTCTGTGAGATATCAGCCCTTACCATAGAATTTTCAGTCTTCATAGAATCAATCTCATCCTTGAGGCTCTTGCTTAACAGAGTTGTAGCCTTCAAGTGATTCTTCACATCTTCATTTTGAATCAAACTGGCAGCATAAGAAGCATGTTGTAGAGTACATGGATAGCTGATAGGATCACCAGACCTGTATCAATCATTATCCCATTCATGTCTTCTTAGCTGTTCAGCAGGATCTATTGCAGAAGGAGCAGAAAATTCTTGTCTAGAATCTTTTCCTGTAGTAGCCTTATCAGCCAAGAAAGTGCTTGAAGAACCAAAATTAGTTCCAAGACTAGATTTAATTGTTGTAACAAGCTGATCCTTCTCAATATCCTCATCATCATCATCATCATCATCATCATCACTAACATCAGAATCATCATTATCAGTAGGATCGGGAAGAAGAATACCTTTAATCTTATCCTGATGATCTGTGACAGGAGCATTCATTGGTCTTGAGCTTAGTGGTTGTATCAGGATTGGCTCAGCATCAGGAGCACCAATAGCGTCAGGAGCAACACTATCAGGATTTGAAATGCTTGCATCAGTATTTTGTACTAATGGTTCTTGTGTAGCTTGAGGTTCAGAAGCTGCTTCAACACTTTGAGTTGGAGGTTCTTGTGTGCTTCCCTCAGTGACAGTGTCCTCGACCAAAATTTCCATTTCAGGAATAGTAGAAGTCCCTTGAGCAGTGTTAGGAAACTCCTTAGAAACTGCAGCTGATTTGCCTGCATCCTCATTTTGAGGGGATGGTTTTTGTGGGTCAGGAATGTGAATGTCTTCATTCTCCCTTTGAGAACATGGTTCTTGTGTGACCATTCCTTCAGTTGTGCCTGCACTTACACTTTGGGTAAGTGGTTCTTGTGTGGCTGGATCTTCAGAAGCTGCTGAACCACATTGAGGTTCAGGTTCTTGTGGGCTAGATCCCTTCAGTTTCTTTTGTCTTGTAAAAACAAACTCATCTGCCTTCCTCACTACGCCATAAATTCACTTACGCAACACATTTTTTTAGTGTTGCATTGAAAAACGTTGTAGTAGCTACAAATTTTATATCTACTGCAACACATCTTTTTTGATGTTACCATATATATAAAAATGGTGTTGTAGTAGATAAGAAACGTTACACGTTGCAACACTAACGATGGAATGTTGCCGTAATATACTTTAAGCAAACATTATATTTTTCATAAATAATATTGAAATAAATAATTATTTTCCATGAAGATGAATTCATGATGAAAATTATATAATCATTTTCCAAAATTAACTATGTGTTATTAGATTCAATTATGACATTTTCATAAAAGTGATATATTTTTTTATAATCTGAAAAGGTCCAACTATTAAAGGAAGTAATAAAGTTATTTAAAAATTTTAAAATAAATAATTATTTTGCATGAAAAAGAATATTTTTTTTTCTAATATCATTTTAAATTTCTAAAAATAACAATTTATTAATGGAGTTATTTATTATATAATTTATAAAGTAAATATTTTTGATAAATTTCTAAATTTCTAAAATTATCATAAAAGTAATAACTTAAATTAAAAAAATACACACGAAATGAAGGCGGGCAGCGAAAATGTTAGAAGCGGAAAAATTGCCGCCTTGTTTTTTAACAAAAAAATTAAAAGAAAAGTTTACAATCTCTCTCTAGCACTCTAAACAGAACGAATCTCTCTCTCTCTCTCTCTCTCTCTCTCTCTCTCCCTCTCTCTCTCTCTCACTCAATAGAGCGACTTTCTTTCTGACTATAAACATATTAGTTCTTCAACAAAGGTTTTTTTTCTTCAAGATTTGGGGTTCGTTCAAGCTTCGTTTAGCTTACGGATCGAGGGGCTAATTTAATCGAGGTTTTGATTTCCATTCCCATTTCAATTGGGTTTTAGAAATCGAGTTAAATTAGGGCTTAGGTTTCAATAGATACTGGATTCTTTAGTGAGGGCTTCTTAAATTGGGTTTTTACTTCAAGCTTCAATAACGTTATTCTCAATTGGGGCTTATTCAATTAGGGTTTCACTACTATTGGGCTTTTTCGGTATCGATTCAATTAGGTATTACACTTACAATTTTTTTTATTTGTATTGTTAATGTGTGTCTATGTGCTTCAAATGTTCGATGTGTTTTATTTAATTCATCTCTGCTTTCTCATTGAGCCTTCAATCGAGCATCGGCCTATTAATCAACCATGGTGTTAATCTTCTCGATTTTCAATTGGGTTCTTCCTAACTTGCTAGGTTTCTAATTTTAGGGTTTTCAATTGGGTTTTACCTAACTTGCTAGGTTTCTAATATTAGGATTTTAATTTGGATTCTACACTTTTTTCTTCACTTGCTAGTTACCCTGTTTTGTGCTTTTTTCTTCACTTGGGTTCTTCTTATCTTTAATGTTTATAACATGTTCTGGAGTGTCTGGTTCAAGGAGGAGTTCCGATGGCTCTTCGGGGAGAGGTACTTTGCAAATTTCTTTGGTTCCTTTTTGTATGTTATCTCATATGTAAGAATAAGTTTGAGGTGTGTTGTACTTTTTACATTGCAAGCCTTTGTGGGTGTCAAAACACGTAGGTTTGAGAAATATTATCAAGATTTGCTAGCTCTAGATACTGGTTCTGGTGATGTAACTCAAGATCTTAGTTCAGAATTAGACACCAATGGTATTGGTTCAGCGTCCGAAAAACCCATTAATGTACCTGAGAAATGGAAAGGGTGGATTGAGAAGGTCCATTCATATATAATATCAGAATCTGCCAAATTATATTTCAATTTTAACTGTAATTTAATTCATACAATTAGAATATAAATAAAATGCATCTGGTATATTATATGCAGGATTTACCTCAGACTTTTCCCGGTCATCGAGGATGGTAGAAATTCTTTGAGGCGTTTACTAACAGCATATTCTAGGCATAATCATTCTGTGGGGTACTGCTAGGTACTTGTTAGCTTTGAATAATATATGTTTGTTATTGGTTTAAATGAGTGTGTACCCTCTAGTTATTGGTTTATTTGTATACACATGCCAAGAATTTCTTTGCAGGATTATTATTACTTTTGATGCCCAAGGAAAATGCATTTTGGTGGGTTTCATTTAATTTTTGTTGTATTATCTTCGAATTAAATACAACTCAGCTTATTGTGGAATAAAAGGTTTATGCCTTAAACCACTATGTTCTATCTAGTATGGTTTCTCCTTGTTTATGTACAACAAGTGCAAGGCCTATAAATCAAAATCCACTCTGTGTATACTGTTTGAGGGAAAAATAAACTGGATTTGGTTATAAAGACTAGATTTTAGGTAATTTTATTTGTAACTTATGATAATTGAAATATTAATTACGATAAATGTCTTGTCTTGATTTTGAGTGAAATATTTATTTGGTAAAAATGTTAACTTTGTATAACTCATGTCATGTCTTTTTGTTTTTCTTGGGAGAGTTTACTGGACTTGAAGCCTGTTGGAGGGTTGTATATTAGTAGCTGACAAGTTTCAAAATGTAATCTACAGGACTGGAGTTTTTACATGATTATCACAAGAAGCTTAACCTAAGGGGAGTTGAAAGAAAATTTTAGCCAAAAGGCAGCTTGCAAAGACTGATATACTGATTCAATTTTATGAAGGTACGTTTATATATAGATGTATGTGCATTTGACCATATTTTGAATTTGAACATAAAGATTTTAAGGGATATTGCAGTTTTAGTCCTAATATGAAATACTAAATTATAAGTTATATTGTAAGATTAATTGGTGTATATTTCAGGAGTAAAATAATAAATTCCGACAAATCTAACAACATCGAACAATGACAATGGCACTCTTATTAGTGAAGGTTAAATTCTATTCCAATAATCATGTTATGGCACTTTTTGCTACAAATTCCGTTTACCAACATAATATTATTTTTTGGTTCAGGTATTTCAATTTGGTATTATGATGGCAATTGCAGCTCTTGCAAGTATCAAAGTGGATTTTGAAGGCAATGGAGGTCATGCATGTGCTGTCTTAATGCCTAATAGGTTTTGGTTTGATATTATGGGAGTTGGCAGTTTTTTTTGTTAAGTGGAATTGGCAGCTTTGTGTGTACCATGGAATGAGATGGATTTATTTCTTTTCTTGTAGTATTGGATTGTAATTTATATTTTGGGATTAAGTGTTATGAATCCCTGTACTTTTATTGATGAGTTTTGGTATTGGTGTAATTTAAACAAGTTTTAATTTTGGTAAATGCAAATATACAAATAGTTCATGTTAATTTTTCATTGTGAAAGTGTTGCAGTAGGTAATTATATAATGTTGCCACAATTGCTAAAAATATGTTTATGTGGGGCCCACTTGAGAGAGGCCCACAGTGGCCATTAGAGCCTAATTGTGGGGCCATTTGGCGGGTCCACATGTGTGGGACCCACAATTTTACAGATAGTTGACATCTACTACAACACTAGTTTAGTGTTGTTGTACACTGTATTTAATGATGGCTTAGAATGTTCTGGTAACAAAAGTAGTGGTGTTGTAGTAGTGTAACAATTTTTGTACACTGTGTTGCCGCTTTTAATTTTTGATCTGCTGCAACATATTTTGTACTTGCTGCAACGTTTTTTAAAAGTTGCCGAAGGCCATCTATGGCGTAGTGCCTTTTCTTGTCCATGGGATGAGTAAACCCAAGTTTGGAAGCAGCAACACCAACCTTCTCCCATGATATTTCTACAATCCTTGAATTTGGAGAGGCTTTAGCTGGAGAGTCTGAGATATAGACAATTTTACTTGGTGTTGCATCAGGACTACCAATGTCAGGATTTGCTTGAGCATCAGGATTTGATGACTCATCAAGAATTGAAGTGTCCTGTCCATCAGTATCCTGCTTCTTCATAGAAATATGATACATGCTTTGCAGTATCAGCAACTTCCTTGATTATCTTAAACTTAGAGGATAGTGGCATAGCGTCCTCAGAATCAGAATCATCCCTCAAAACCAATTTTCTTTTCACAGCAACCTCCTCAACCTTATCATCCTTCTTCACCAGGACCCCTTATACACCCCCTTGTTTCTTCTGTTTGGTGAGTGGTGTAGAGGAGAAGTCCTTTCATCCTGATTGCCTTCCAGACACATCAGATCTAGCTGATTTCTTTGATTTTACAACTACAGTCTTTTGAGAGACAGTAGAGGTGGTTGTTGTTAATCCCAAATGACCTAACAGAATTGTAGAAGGGGGGGGGGGGGGTTGAATACAATTCTAGATATTTTCTAAACTTAAAACAACTTTCGAAATAAAACTATTCTGAAAATAAAAACACAAGAAAATATAAAATTTCAGTTGGATGTTTTGAGGATCCAACTGAGATGTTTTTATTGCGGAAATAATCTGTGTTACAAATGTATCACAGCTGCTCAGTTCTTGATACGGAGTGAGAGTGCTCTTGAGAAGCTAATACAATATATTTTTATATCACTCACTTATGTCTAAATGAACTGCTACACTTGGTTATATAACCCATGTTTACAATGCTATTTTTGGCTACTCTAAATTAATCTAAAGTAACTTTCAGTAGCTTGCTTTTCATCCCTTTTATCCAATGGTCCTTGGAGATCTTGGCTTTTGTCTTCATGCTTATTATGATCACACTCTAGAACCTTATTGGAAATTGGAATGTTTCCTTATTTCCAGTAACCATTTTGATGGCTTCCAATGCAAAGTACACTTCCACATCTCCTTTTGATCTGTCAGAAAACTGTCACTATCACTTTGTCAACTATTCAGAAAAGTAATAATGATTCGTTGATAGTAGGGAGATGTGTTTCGTTGATAGCTTTATTCTCCATTTCGTTGATGGGTAATCTTCATTCCGTTGATAGAGTAATCTTCATACCGTTGACATGTCTTCACTTAGGCAAAATTACATGGCATAATATATTTACAATTCACCAACCTATTTTGCCTATCTAGTACTTAGTCAACATGACTTAGAGAACCTATCTAATACCTACAACCAAATGCATATCAAACTATGAAGTATTGTACAGTGCAATTGCTACATCACTCATTTCGTTGATGAGCTACCTGTCAACGAAAGCTGCAAAGCATACCATTCCGTTGACAGTTACAAAATGACTTAATACAAAATCTACTAAGTGTTTTATAATTATCATCAAGAACAACATATTCCTAACAATCTCCCCCAATTTATGACTGATAGAATAACAGCCATAAATCAAGAGCCTTGATGATAACAAAAACACTCAGACATATTACAACTGATAAAAGTAGAAATTTCATTGAGCTTCATGATTTATTGAAAATTAATGAAATACAGAGTAGAAAAGTCTTACAAAACAAGTGCACAGAGTTGCTCCTCTAGTCTGAGCAAATTTTATCTTTTTCTCTGTGCCAGAGTTTTCTTCCCCTTCCTTGCATTATTCTCCTCAATTTGAGCTTGGAGCCTCCTATAGAAAATCTTCTCTTCTTCATCTTGATTCCCCAACTTGGACTGTATTGATATCATAGTATCATTGGATGCCTTTTCCAGTTGGTCTTCTATCCTGAAAAATCTTCTACAGTTGTCTCTGTCTCTAAACTCCATCATCCAATAGGGTTGGAGATGGATCTTCTTTCCAGATTGAGGGACTTTGAGAACCCTGGGAAGTGCATCAGGCTTGTTCCAGCTTGCCTTGATTTGACAGATTTTGGAGACAACCTCAGACTTGGCAGTTTTGGTAAAGCCAAAGTCTTTCTTCAAGCATTTGAACACTGAGAGCAGTGTTTGGTAGTCTTCTCCTAAAATCCTGTAGAGAGGCCAAGTTTGTTCCCTTCCACCTTTGTAGACAAATACCAATCTCTCTGGCAGTCTATGAGAAGCAGCAATACCTCTCACTTCCACCAAGTCATTAAGATCAATATTTAGACTAGACTCCTCCCTGATGTCAGCAATGTACATGAAGTCTTCTGGATTGGTGGGAGGTTTCTCAACTTGTTGTCTTCTCACAAATACTGGCTTAGCCTTAATAGCCCTTTTCTTTGCTTTCTTCTTTGCATCCATTTCAAATAGAAACTTTGGGAAGTTAGCCTCATCTAGCTCAATTTGCTCTTCCTTTGGCTGAATTGGCTGATTATGAAAATTTACTGGATGTTCAGGATCACAGGCTAACTTATCTTTGAAGATTAGATCAGGAAAAGTTGGAGGTGCAATTGGTGCAGAAGATTCTGTGGCATTACTCTGAGAGTCATCAATATCAAAAGTTATGTTTCTCTTAGCTCTTGCCTTGGGTTGCCTTGTGCTCTTCTTTTTACTCCTTTCCTCTCTGGCTTTTTCTTCTAGCTGTCTTTCTTCTTCATCAAGAGATTGAGAAACTGCAAGTGCTTGCATAGCTGCTCTTTCTGACTCCTCAGCCTTAGCCTCAGCAAAATTTGGGTGACCAGCCCAAACACAGATTTCTTGTCCATTCCTGTAGACAATTGCTATTTGCTTCCTTATCTCAGGATCATTGCTTTCCTTGCATTTTGTGATAAGTAGTCCAAGAAGCTTGAGCTCATCTGGATAAGGTGAAGGATAAAAAGTCCTTGCAATGTTTTTGCCCTTTGGTTTAGCAGGGGACTTGGGAGATAGGCTTCCTTGAAGTGTAGCTTGTTCCACATCCCTAATGCATGAAGTTTGTCCCTTTTCTTTCCTTGGACCTTGAGTAACTCCATGTAGAAGGAGCTTTACATCATAGAAAGAATTAGACTGTGGCTCCCATTCCGTTGATACTAAAACCATGGCATTCGTTGATGGTTCTGTAGAGGTAGCTTGATTCGTTGATGGATGTTTGGTCTTTGTAGAATCAGCTATCTTCTTGACTCTTGCATCTATGCTAGACCAGTGGTCTTTTATCTGTTCTGCAAGTTGTAGCCTCATAGATGCTTGCTGAATTAGGTCAATGCCATCAATTTTATCCTTTCCTGACTCCCCCATTGCTAATGGATCCTTTGGTAAAAAAATGGCTGGGACCATAACCTTTGTGATTTGAATGTCTAGCTCCTTAGATTTCACCCCCTTTTTGTTATCATCAAGAGAGATGATAGGGAGTCCCTGAGCTACCACTAGCTGGGCTAAGAGTTGTGTTTGCTTCTCCTGTTCCTTTTGCATTCGAGATAGAGTAGCTTCCACCTTGTCCACTCTAGAAGAGATAGTCTTCAAGGAGGTAGCCACCTCAGGTTCCTTAGAGAAAAACCTGTTCATTTTGGACACAGTAAGAAGAGGAAGCTTTTCATCAAGCCTCCTATCAGAAGCATCCTTCAAGTTCCCAATAGAGTCCTTGATTTCCCTGGCTTCATTCCTTGTCTGGAACATCTGTAGCCTTTGAATCTCCAGTGAATCCATGATGGCTTTATAGAATTTCTTGTCATTGGCATTTGCAGACTCATGAGCCAGATATGCCTCATTGTACTGCCATGTGATTGCAGTATCCAGGTTGATTCTTCCATGCATATCCTGAGAAAGCCAGTTTGGTGTAGGGGGCACCACAGAAGTCCCAGTCTGTGAAGTGATGGCCACCTGTAGATTGTCACCAAAGCTGTCATCATCATCAGAGAAATCAAAATCACTACTTGCTGCAGCTCCTGGAGACAAATTGGTCAAATCATCCTTTGCTCTTTGCATAGATGCAGTTGTATGGATTAGGTTGAATGACCTTTCTGCCTCCACATTGCCCTGTTGAGCCATAATTTGATAGGCTGGCACAGGATGAGTAAAGGTCTCAGGATCCAGGGAAATACTATCCAGAGTTTGTTGATAATGCTCTTGGAAAGTAAGTTCCCTTTCACCCTCATGAACCTCCATTAACTCATTTGCAATGGTTGCTTCCTCCCTTGTGGCTCCTGTAGTCCCTTCTCTCTCTCCACTATATTCTTGCATCATGGGCTCCCCATGGCTCACACCTCTCACACCCTCACCTTCACCTACTAAGGTGGAACCCTCAGCCTCTCCTTTTGACTGACTGGAAGAAATAGTCAGCCTCTCACTCTCAATCTCTCCTTTTTCCTGGCTGCAAGCCAGCCTCTCAGATTCACTCCCTCGCAATCCTAGAAGAGTCTCGACTACCACTAGATCATCTGCACTAGTTGTGGGAACAACTTGATTTTGAAGAAAAGGTGCAGAATGAACTATCAACGGTATGGTAGTTTAAACTGTCAACGGTATGGATACCGTTGATGGAGAAACACTTGTCAACGAAAGAGACTGTTTCGTTGATGAAGACAATAAAGGATTTTGAGAAAATGAAACTACTGTAGAATCTGTGGTGATTGATTTTAAAAGTGGTTCCAAAGACCCTCTTGTAGCTTCAGAAAAGGATGATTGGTGGCCCAACAAATCACTTAACAAGTGATGGTCACCAATTTCAGAGTGGGGCTTCTCTAAGAAAAGAGTTGGAGAATCAGGGATAGATGAATGGATCATATCCACATCTAATGATTGAGTTGGTGAATTTTGTGGAGTTGGTTCAAGATTGATGTTTAGAGAATGGGACTGTAACCCCAGAGTAATAATAGGGGTTACATCAAACTGAATTTGAGATACTGGAAGTGTTGCTTCCAGTGTGTGTGCACCCTGTGAAACCTGGGATTTTTTCTTCACTCTCCTTTGGTATTGGGAAAATGTTGAATGTGGGCTTGAAGTGTCCCTTACCCTCTTGGAGTGTGCTCTTGTAGGAGAGCGTGTTTCAATAATTACATCCTTTTGGGAGGATGCAACTAGACTTGTGCTTAAATCCATATTACTCGTTGTACCTTGTTGGGAAGACACAATGGGGCTAGCCTGGGAAACACTCAACTCTCCCACCTTATCCTTAGGGTTTCTTTGATTTTCACCCCTTCCCTCACCTCTCACAACACCTGCACCACTCCCCTTAGGTTGTGTAGTGGATTTTACAACAGGTGCCTTTTGAGAAGCACCTGAGGTTGGCTTGGAGGATTTCTTAGATTTTTGTTTTGTTGCTGGGGCAGGAGCCTGTTGGGTCACAACTACAGACTCCATAGAAACAGAGATGGGTGAAACAGTAGAAGTAACAATTAAACTAACAGGGTTAGTAGTAGTTACCTCAATTATTGGCAGATACACCACTGGGACATCACCATTGTGGTTGAGCCTCAGGATATCTGTCAAGACCCTCTTTCCTTGTACAAAGCAGTCAAATCTGGAAGTAGGGTTAGAGATAACCAATGGTGCTGGACTAACATGGTTAGCCAACATCATCAGAAATCTAGCATAATATATATTCTTTTTCCTTTTAGCCTTATCACCCAACTTAGCACCAATTTCATACACAAGTTGGGTGCTAAAGTTATAATGTTAGATATAATTGCTGACGTTTGTTCATCAGTGTTTAAGTACCAGGTACTCATCAGAGTTTAATAGAAGCCAGTCAGAGTTTGATAAAGTCTGACGGGGTGAAGAGTTTATTAACTGTCGGTGCTAATATGAAGATTCTAGAAGCAATATATCTTGAAGATGGAAAGAAGCAAGATATATTGAGACAGTTAAGGAAACGGAACAGAAGACAGAAGCAATCCTAAATTGATATAATTTGTATAGCTAATTTATAAGAATATCAATTAGAGATTGATTATGTAACTGTGTATTATATAAACACAGATAGGTTAACCCTAAAAGGGATGCGAATGCGAATACTGAATACATTATTCTTGTAACCTAGCAGCTCTCTGTGATTCTTTAACATCACTGAGAGAAGAGTTATTTTATATAATTCAGTTATTGATTCATAAACAGTGTTCTTGAGTTTTATTATCATATTTATATTGATTATATATTGTGTAATCGGCCTAACAATTGGTATCAGAGCCTAGGCTGTTTAATATACACAGTTTATCGATCCAAACACAAATATAATCATGGCTGACAACTCTCAGGAAGGTTCTAATGCAGGTTCTAATGTTCAGAAGGTTCAACCTACTTCTGTGAGTCGATATGAGACAATAAGGGTTCCAATTCTCAGACCAGTTGAATATCCAATATGGAAGGTGAAGATGACCATGTTTCTGGAAGCCACAGATCCAGAATACCTTGACAGAATCTATGATGGCCCTCATATACCAACTAAACTGTCTCCAGTTATCTCTGGTCAAGAACAAAAGACTGTTCCAAAAGAGAAGAAAGACTTAACTCCTGAGGACATCTCATCAATTGCAAAAGATGCAAAGGTTAGACATCTACTCCACAGTGCCTTAGATAATGTCATGTCTAACAGAGTTATTGGCTGCAAGACTGCCAAAGAAATTTGGGATGCTTTAGAAGTCAGATGTCAAGGAACTAGTGCTATAAAGAAGAACAGGAAGACTATTCTAACACATGAGTATGAACATTTTGATTCCAGATCTGATGAAAGTTTGACAGATACTTATGACAGATTTTGTAAATTGTTGAATGATTTGTCCCTGGTTGATAAAGAATATGAACTTGAAAAGTCAAATCTCAAATTTCTGTTATCACTGCCTGAAAGATGGGATTTGAAGGCAACAACAATTCGAGACAATTATGATCTTGCAGAAACAGATCTTGATGAAATCTATGGGTTGCTCAAAACTCATGAATTGGAAATAGAACAAAGAAACAAAAGATCTGGAAAGAAGACAAAATCTGTTGCTCTTAAAGTAGAAGAAAAGCCTGTCAAGAAGGAATCATCAAGAAAGAAAGCCAAAGGAAAGGCCTTAGTCATTAAGTCTGAAAGTGAGTCATCAAACTCTGATGATGGCTCAAATACTGATGATGAAGCTTCTGATTCTGAGGATGATGATGAAGAGATGATGAAAATGGCTGCTTTAATGGTAAAGACTTTCAAGAAGATGGGATTCAAAAACTTCAAGAAAGGAAAAAGATTCTCAAGGGAAGATTCAAATTCTTATAAAAGAAAATTCAAAAAGTCTGATGAAAAGGATACCAAGTCTGGAAGGAAAGACAAGTCAAAGATCCAGTGCTACAAGTGTAAAGAAATGGGTCATTATGCTCCAGAGTGCAAGAAAGGAAAATCTGAGAAAGCACTCATCACAAAAGGCAAGGACTGGGCAGACACTTCAGACTCAGATGAGGGAGTTAATTATGCTCTCATGGCAACTGTTAAAGATGAAGTTGAGTCATCTGGAAACAAGGTACCCCTAACAACTTATGCTTATGATACTGATAATATATCTGAATTAAGAATTTATCTTAAAAGCATACATGTTAGTTATAGGGATCAGACTTTAGAAAATGAAAGAATCAAATCTGAGAATCTAGGTCTTAAAGGAAGGAATAAATTTCTTGAAGAGAAGCTTGTTAACATGCAACAAGTTCAAAAGGAGAGAGATGATGCTGTTTATGTTGAACAGGAATTGCTTAAAAGATATAGGCAAATAGAATCTGAGTTGGAAAAAGAGAGGAAAGTGATTAAAACCTGGACCAATTCTGGAAAAGATACACATCAGGTTTTTCAAACAGATACTGTAGGATTAGGTTACTGTGAGGATGATGAACTAAGGTTTAAAGATAAAGTTAAAGTGAAACCTCAACTTAAACCTGTGAAATTTGTTCATGAATCCAGTAAGCTTAAGTCTGTAGTTGTGAAAGAAGCGGTTATGGAGTCAATTGAGACTTGTGAAGAACAGGTTAATATTGGTTCAATAACAGAGAATAAGATTGAGTTAGAAGCTGTTAAAGAACCAGTAAAAATCTGTGATAAACAGGTTAATGTTGGTTTAATGACAGAGAAACAATTTAAACATAAGCTCAAAGAAGTAAAGTCTGTCAACAAACAAAAATTGTTTAAGAAGAATAGAAATGGAAAAGTAGGCATTAATAAAAGAAATGATTATCTGCCTAATTCTGATGCTCCTAGAAAAACATGTCATAGTTGTGGTAGTACTAACCATCTTGCCAGGTTTTGCAAGAAAAACAAAGATATTAACTCCTTATCTTCCACATCTGGAGTAAAGAATGATTATGTTAGGGTTTGGCCACAGACTTTATGCACACACTGTGGGAGCACTTGGCATTCCATTTATACTTGCAAGAGTTATCATGCTATTTATCACAACTATTATGAGCTAAAACCTAACTTGAAGTGGGTTAGAGCAAACTCTGCAAGTGTAAAGTCTGACAATGTTAGTTTAAACTCTGTTGATAGTGATTCCGCTGCAAAAGCTAACAATGTTAAGAAAGCCAAAGGATCCAAGCAAGTCTGGATCCTTAAATCTAACACATAGTGATTGTTTGTGATTGCAGGGCATAAAAGAGAGCACTCTTATCTTGGACAGTGGATGCTCAGGACATATGACTGGAAATAAAGCCCTGCTATCAGACTATGAGGAGAAGGCTGGCCCAAAAGTTTCCTATGGAGATGGCAACATAGGATGTACTCTGGGATATGGCAATATCAATCTTGGAAGTGTCATCATCAAAGATGTAGCTATAGTCTCAGGACTCAAGCATGATCTGCTCTCTGTGAGTCAAATCTGTGACAGAGGATACCATGTAGATTTTCATACTGAACATTGTGAAGTTTTCAGCAAATCTACAGGGAAAGTTGTTCTAGTTGGACACAGGCACAATAACATCTATGAAGCAAGTTTGGTAACAAACTCTGAAGGAAAAACTTTGTGTCTATCTGCACGAATGTCAAATGAAGAGAGTTGGAATTGGCATAAGAAGCTCTCTCATCTAAACTTGAACAACATCAATGAGCTGATTCGAAAAGATCTTGTAAGGGGACTTCCTAAGTCAATACTCAGCTTAGATGGCCTGTGTGATTCTTGTCAAAAGGCCAAGCAAAGGAAGTCATCTTTCAAGAGTAAATCTGAATCTTCAGTTGTGGAACCTTATCATCTTCTACATGTTGATCTTTTTGGTCCAGTAAATATAATGTCTCTGGGTAGAAAGAAATATGCTCTAGTTATTGTTGATGAGTACAGTAGGTACACATGGGTGTATTTCTTAGCAAAGAAAGATGAAACTGCCTCAATACTAATGGAACATGTAAAGCTACTAGACAAAGGATCAGAGTACAAAGTGAAAATTATAAGAAGTGATAATGGTACTGAATTTAGAAATTCAGTTATGGAAGCTTTCTGCAAGGAAAGAGGAGTGAAGCAAGAATTTTCTGCACCTGGAACTCCACAGCAAAACGGTGTAGTTGAAAGAAAGAACAGAACTCTAATCGAAGCTGCCAGAACAATGCTTGATGAAGCAAAATTGCCAACTTATTTCTGGGCAGAGCTGTTCAAACTGCTTGTTTTACTCAAAATGCAACACTGATCAACAAGCATGGGAAAACACCATATGAGATGGTGAAAAATAAGAAGCCAAATTTGAAGTATTTTCATATTTTTGGATGTAAGTGCTTTGTGTTGAAAACTCATCCTGAACAGTTGACCAAGTTCGACTTAAAAGCTGATGAAGGAATTTTTGTTGGATACCCCTTGTCAACAAAGGCATTCAGAGTCTACAATCTGAGAACTAAAGTGATCATGGAATCTATACATGTGTCATTTGATGACAAGAAAATAACTGGAATAGAAGATGAAGAATATAATGATCAACTTCACTTTGAAAATGAAGATCTAAACTCTGATGACGTAAACTCTGATGAAGCAAATCCAACAAACTCTGACGAAGCATACTCTGATCCTCTACTGGTAAACTCTAAAGAATTTTCTCTGACAGAACAAAATAGAGAACCAGTTGAGGGGGAGCGTGAAGAAATTTCAGAAACTTCTCAAAGTGATGACTCAAATTCTGAAAGAGAGTCAAATGAAGAATCAAATAGAAACTCTGAGCCAAACTCTGAAAGTTCAAATACTGAACAGTCCAATTCAGGGGGAGCCTCAGAGAATGCAAATGGTCAAGAAGAAAGTCAGGAGAGCATGGATCAAGGGGGAGGATCTAATAATGCTAGTAGAAGCCAATTACCAACAGCAAGAAGGTGGACACAAGCTCATCAACCTGACTTGATAATTGGAGACCCAGAAGCTAGTGTAAGAACTAGAAGTGCTACAAATAATGAATGTCTGTTTCATGCATTCTTATCTCAAACAGAACCCAAGAAAGTGGAAGAAGCTCTTCAAGATGCTAACTGGATAACAGCAATGCAAGAGGAGTTAAATGAATTTGAGAGGAATGAAGTTTGGACACTTGTACCAAGACCAAAGAATAGATCTATTGTTGGTACGAAGTGGGTTTTCAGAAACAAAACAGACAGTGATGGAGTGATTACAAGGAATAAGGCTAGACTTGTGGCAAAAGGCTATTCTCAACAGGAAGGAATTGACTATGATGAAACTTTTGCTCCAGTTGTAAGATTGGAGGCAATAAGGATTTTTCTGGCCTATGCTGCTCACAAAAAGTTTAAAGTCTTTCAGATGGATGTGAAAAGTGCTTTTCTCAATGGGAAACTTGAAGAAGAAGTGTTTGTTGAACAACCACCAGGGTTTGTAGATCCCAAACATCCAGATTATGTCTACAGGCTTGATAAGGCATTGTATGGACTAAAGCAGGCACCTAGACCATGGTATGAAACTCTGGCTCAATTTCTTTTAGAAAGTGGGTTCACTAGAGGCACAATTGACAAAACCTTGTTCTATTTTAATCATGGTGATGATTTGCTGTTAGTTCAAATCTATGTGGATGACATAATTTTTGGGTCTACTAATGACAAACTCTGTTAGAAATTTGCCAAGCTTATGCAGTCAAGGTATCAAATGAGCATGATGGGTGAGCTTAGTTATTTTCTAGGCTTACAGGTCAAACAAACAGATGATGGGATTTTCATCAATCAGGTAAAATATACCAGAAATCTTCTCAAGAAATTTGGTATGCTTGATAGCTCATCTGCTACAACTCCCATGGCTACTGCAACAAAGCTAGACAAAGACACAGGAGCCTCAGTAGATATGACAAACTATAGAGGGATGATAGGGTCTCTTCTTTATCTCACAGCAAGTAGACCTGATATCATGTATACAACATGTCTTTGTGCAAGATTTCAAGTAGACCCCAGAGAGCCACATCTAACAGCTGTGAAGAGGATTTTCAAATATCTCAAAGGAACCATAACTCTTGGTTTGTGGTATCCTAGAGAATCAGAGTTTAAATTAATTGGTTACTCTGATGCAGATTTTGCAGGCTGTAAGATAGACAGAAAAAGTACAAGTGGGAGCTGTCAATTTTTAGGTGACAGATTAGTTTCTTGGTACAGCAAGAAACAGAAATCAATTTCCACATCCACAGCAGAAGCAGAGTATATAGCTGCTGGTAGCTGTTGTGCACAGATCTTATGGATGAAGAATCAATTGCTGGACTATGGATTAAGGTACTCTAAAATACCTATTTACTGTGATAATCAAAGTGCCATTGCTATGACAGGTAATCCAGTACAGCATTCCATGACCAAGCACATCAGCATAAGGTATCATTTTATCAGGGAACATGTGGAAGAAGGACACATTGAGCTTCATTTTGTGTCTACAGACCAACAGCTTGCAGATATCTTCACCAAACCTTTGAGTGAAGCTACCTTTACAAGACTGGTAAATGCACTTGGAATGGTCTCTGGTTTTGACTAGAGATACTGGTTAGACTCAAAATCTATACATGTTTGATTTTATGCTCATGATTCTTTGCATGTGTTAACTGTTATTTGTACCAGCATGTTAAACTCTGATAGTAAACTCTGTTAGTTATACTCTGTCAGTCATACTCTGTCGGTTAAATTCTGATGTTATACTCTGATTGTGATATTGTCTGAAACATATTGACCGATGAAGAAAGCTGTATGAAGCATGATTTTCAGTAAGTAATCATGAATCCTTGTAAGTGTTATAAATTCTGATTACAAAATGTGCAGAAATTTTACACAGCATGATACTGTCTTTATATTTATAGCATCTCTTAGTTTATTGATCCTAAACACTGAGTCTGTATTAGCTGTTTGTGTTTTCTCTCATAAATTAATTGTATTAACTGATGAAAAGTCTAAACTCTGATTATTAAGTTGCAAATAATTTCACCCTCAGATCAAAAGATGCCAAAAAGAGCACAAATTCCTTTGAGATCATGTTGTGCCTAGGAAGATCCAGGAACTTATTGTATGAAATAAGGGCTAAAATCTTTGATTTTTGGTGACTAGTGCCAACCACTGATTACTGGAAAAATAAAATTAAAAAAAAAAAAAAAAATTAAATAAAGGGGGTGAAAATAAAAGATATATCCAAATGAAAGGATATCAGAATACAGAGTTTAGATATAAAAATCAGTTTTTTTTTAAATGAGAGTTTGGGCAACCAGTTTTTACTGCTTTAGTTTGTGGATTTTATGCACTTTGAGATGGTCTAAATATTCATATTCAGTAAACTCTGCTAATTCACACACAAATACTCACACCTGTACAGTTTGTGAAAAGAGTTTATTTATAAAGGAGGATAATTGGTAAAAGCTGATGAGTTGTGTACTCTACGCTGAGGTAATTTTATTTTAATCTCTGATGATTAAAAGAAATTATTTGTTTCAGACAGTTAACAATTTTGAGAAAACATTCTCGAAAATAAAATAGTATGATTGGTAACGGTTTTAATTTGTATTAAACAGAGGAGAGAGATTGATTGTCTAGAAAAGTGTACAGGGCAGTAATAATTGCTATTTTTACTGCGCATGCGCATTGGAAACTGTCAATTATTTGCTGTCAGTCATTGCATGTGTGCCACGTGTCCCACTCACACGATTAACGGAGTACGCCAGTTGTGTATTAATGATTAAAAACTGTTCAGTTTTTAATTTTAATTTTCATATTTATACAATACACACACTTACGTTTAAACCTTTCACATCTTACTCCAATTCACATCTATTCACACACACATATTCACAAACACTTTTCTACTTTCAAACTCTTTCGAGCTTTTGCATCTGATTCTTTGTTATTCTTTCAAATCTTACTAATGGCGACTACAGCGTTTGTTTCTTCTGGGTTAGAGTTTGTTCCTAACAATTATTCTGCTCCTTTGAGTAATGAGAACGCACCGGAGGCGTTTCATTTGTTGCAAAACTTTCTTGCTCAATCTGATATTGGGCATGCACTGGTGGAACCAGCAATGTTATCTGGTTCTCAAATCAAAGCCTTCTGGGAGACAGGCGTATATGATGATGGAGGTGAATCAGGCACTCCTTCAATTATCTTTGAATTTGCTGAACAAGAGTATGTGGTTACACCAACCACTGTTAGAGATGCTCTTGGGTGTGAAGATTTCAATGCGTTCACCATTTCTGTTGGTGACTCTGATCTCCAGCGTATGAAGAGGGAGATTGGTTACTCTGGGCCTTTGGCAAGGACAGGTAATCTGAAGCGACCATTCTTGAGAAAGGAGTGGAGTTTCTTTTTCGACTGTATTACAAGAGCATTTGGAAAGAAGTGTACAAATTAGGATGCTATTCCAATCGATAGTCTACAAATTGGGTATTCTCTTCTCTATGGTACTCATTTTGATTTTGGTAGACTAGTTCTTATTAATATTGGTGAGAAGATGACAGAGAATAGGAATGTAGTTTACTTTGCTCGTTTCTGTCAATTAATCTTTTCTCTGTGTGTTGATGGGGTTGAGATAGCTGAGGAGGATGTAATTCTCTCATTTAAATTGCATAAGAGAATATTTTCTGATCTCACAAATAAAGATATCAAGAAAGGGAATGTTGGTGACTTGATGCTTCCTGCTTCAGTCCAACAGTTTTTAAATCCACAACCACTACTAAACTCTGAACCTCTTCCATCTACTTCTCAAAAGCCAAGGGCTGGGGGTAGGACTAAGCATAGAGCTTTTAAAGCTGACAAGGCTGCAACACCTGCAAATGCTGATGATTTACCACACTCAGTTGGTACTTCAAGGAAGAAGAAAAGGGCAAACAGACCTTCTAATGATGAGAATAGGGTTTCTGATGAACCAGAATCTGCTAATGCTAAGAAGAGGAAGCTAGTTGCTGCTTACCTATTTGATGGATTGATTCCTGGTTCTACACCAGTTGAAACTCCTGAGGTTGTGATTGAAAATCATTCTGCAAATGCTACTGTGCCTGAAGAAGCCAGAGCAAACACTGATGATAATGCTGCTTTTCCTGATGATTTTCTTGAACCTATATTGGAGATGGATATTGAAGACGAAATTGAAGCACATCCTAGTATCAGTGTTTGTGATACTGAGGATGTGGCAGCTGATCAACCCACCCTAGTCATAGATGAGTCACTTGCAACTCATACAGAGGTTCTCTCTCTCAATAATCAAGTTCCTGAAATGGGTGAAGAGGTTGATCAGGTTCTTGAAGCTGTTGTAGAAATGATAGATGAAGCTATAGCAGAGGATATAGTTAAGCCTGTTCCTGAAGAAACAGAGGTTTTTGCCACTGCAAACTCTGAGCATGTTGAAGTTGTTGAAAAGTCTGTTCCTGTAGAAGCAGAGGTTCTTGTCAATCCAAACTCTGAGAATCCTGAAGCTGCACAGCCAAACACTGAGGCTACTGCAGAAAATGTTGCTGAAGAAAATGAAGCTGCAAACTCTGAACATTCTTTTCATGCCAACTCTAACATCAATGCTGAAGTTTCAAACTCTGATGAATCCATACCTTTTCTAAGGGATCCTACAGCTGAGCATATCAAGGAAAATGTCAATGCCACTGAAGCTCATTATAGAGATATGTACTATGCAAACTAGTCAGGGGCAGATTGTATTTTCTCCAAGCAAAGGACTGCTGATTTTATCGCTCAATCTGCCAAGGAGATCACAAATTCTGAGCTTTTATCACATTTTAAGGCTACCATTGTTCAAGTCAAATCATTACACAATCTCTTTGATGAGACTCACAAGGTAGTTCTTGGATTAAGTAATGATATAGCTCTTAAAGAATTAGCTTTGAAGAAAGACAGAGCTCAGTTTTCATCTTTGATCAAGGATCAAGAAACCATGAAGCAGAGGCTAACAAATGTTGAGAGCAATCAGGCTGAACTATCTACTAAGATAGATTCTATTGCTGCCTCACTGGAGTTGCTGACATCAGTGCTTATTCCTGATGATGTCAAAAAGGGGGAGAGAGTTCCTAAAGACAAATGCAAAAGGACTCCAACCTTGAGATTGAGGGATGATGCAAATGATGGTGGAAGCAAGGAAGCAGAGAGAAGGTCAAAGACTAGTCAAGAGCAAGGGAGACTTCGGTCAAACTCTGCTAGACAGACAAACTCTGAGAGGTTAAACTCTGGTGGTCAATCTTCTTCAAGACTTAAAAGTCTAGTAATTTCATCAAATCCAACTACTGATGAAGAGATTGCTGCTAAACTTTTCATGGAAGAACATGGTGGTGAAGCCACAATGGAAGATATGGACATTGAGATGAAGCTTCTTGATGAAGAACACCAGAAAAATATTGAAGCTGGTACTTACAAGAAAAAGGCTAAGGCTCCTAGGAAAAAGGAAATGGGAATTTCTATTAAAGAGAATGTGAACTCTCAACAGAGTTTACAATATACAAAGAGGCCTATGATTGCAGAGTCTGATAAAGGAAAAGGTAAACTGGTAGAAGAAGGACAGTTACCAAAGAAGAATTATTCAACCTCTGACGTTGCTAAAGTTGAATCAAGGATAAACAAATCAACCTCTGACATTGCTCAAGTTGTTCAAAAATCAGAAGCTGTGACAACCTCTGATACTACTCAAGTTGTACAGACAAAATTATCTTCACAATTACAAAGGACTTTTGGCAAGCCAGTCACTGTTCAACACTTTTTGATTCCAGCAAATATAAATCTTCTCCAAAGCAGAACAGTCATGGGAAAAGAATCAAGAGATAAATCTGGGCTTAGATCTCATAGAGAGAAAAGAGTGAACAATAGTCCAATGGATCACACTTCTTTAGCTGAACCTGGTGTTGGAGTAACTCAATAAAATCTTGATACTCTAGAATCAGTTCAGTTAATATACCACAGAGGGTTGAAGAAGGATTTTCTGTTATACTTCAAATCTGATGGCAGAGTATACAGAGTTAGTGAAGATGATATTGGTTTAAAGATGAAAGAAGAACTGGAATATGTGTTGTATCTGTTGAAAGTTAAAAATCAAAGAACTCATCAAGCAGCCGAAGTGTTAAGAAGCAGGATGATGAAAGCTAGAATTCTTTCTGGTTTAAAGTCTGTTGGCTCTTACATACCAAGGTACAGAGATTACAATGGAAAGCTTGTTGAGATGCAAAGAAACAGTGCAAGACTCAGAACAGATTTTGGCATAAAAGTGTTGGAATTTAATCTGGAATCAGATAAATCCTTCATAATAAAGCTAGGAAATGATATGAGGAAAAACAGCATTTATTCACTAAGGGCAGCTATCTACCAAACTGGAGAAAGTGATCCAGAGCTCAAGGAACTGAAAGAAATCATGGTAGATGAGCTAGAAAAGGCTGAAAGAAGACTTCTCATCGATTATCTCAGGACAGTGCCTGATATTGAAGAGATTAAGTAAAGTCTGACTGTAAGTTTTTAAAGTTTTCTGTTCTAAGTTAAAGTTAAACTCTGATTATATTTAAACACTGCATTTGTTATATGTTTTGACATCATCAATTATCTATTAACTTGTACATCTTTATTATGCACAAGTTGGGGGAGATTGTTAGATATAATTGCTGACGTTTGTTCATCAGTGTTTAAGTACCAGGTACTCATCAGAGTTTAATAGAAGCCAGTCAGAGTTTGATAAAGTCTGACGGGGTGAAGAGTTTATTAACTGTCGGTGCTAATATGAAGATTCTAGAAGCAATATATCTTGAAGATGGAAAGAAGCAAGATATATTGAGACAGTTAAGGAAACGGAACAGAAGATAGAAGCAATCCTAAATTGATATAATTTGTATAGCTAATTTATAGGAATATCAATTAGAGATTGATTATGTAACTGTGTATTATATAAACACAGATAGGTTAACCCTAAAAGGGATGCGAATGCGAATACTGAATACATTATTCTTGTAACCTAGCAGCTCTCTGTGATTCTTTAACATCACTGAGAGAAGAGTTATTTTATATAATTCAGTTATTGATTCATAAACAGTGTTCTTGAGTTTTATTATCATATTTATATTGATTATATATTGTGTAATCGGCCTAACATATAATATCTATCAGTTAAGAGCATGGTAAACAGAATTAACATAGAATTAGTTAATGCATCAAAGTTACTGATTTTACCAGAAAAGACCTTAATGAATGCATCAGCTAAGTAACTATATTCCCTAACCAAACCTCTCCTAATTATCCTACCCAAATTATCAGTAGGCAAAGAGAAGTTTATAGAATTAAGCATGTTAATCATTTCAGTATATGTAGGCAAAGCTAAGCAGTTATTTTCAGGAAGGTGTAGGCATGCTTGCAATACATCAGAATTGACTATATACTCTTTACCTTGAATGGTGAATTGCAAAGTGCAATTTGTCCCACTGTACTCACATGAGGTCCAAATTTCCTCTATTATCTCATTGTAGAGCGGAGTTGAGTGAAACATTGTGTAGCTCAGTTTACAATTCTTCATGAAATCCATCATCTTATGTTCGGGCTTTCCTTGACAACAAAAGGAATGGAGTTGTTCTTTTCGTAAATGAACCCTCCTGCTGACATGAGTTTGACTATGGGTGCCATTGTTGAGTGAAGAAAAGCTCGAATCTTTGAATTGCTTTGAGAGAGAAGAAGTAAGAAAGCCTTTGGAAATTTTGAGAGCAGGTAGAAAAGAATTAAAGAAAACAAAATTTCTTAAATACTCCCCCAAAATTCCTCAAAAATTACGTCTAATAATAAATATAAATTACTGGATTGGCTTAAAAATCTAACCGTTACTTTTAAAGTATTACCATGATTTATACTTACAGGGGTGTATGCATAGATCGTGGTAAAAGACGTGTCAAATTTCAACGGTTCAGATTAACTACACTATATCAACGAATCAGAATTGGGCGTTTAAAGTCCCGTCTATTTCGTTGGTAAAGCTGAGTTTCGTTGACATAAAAGTGCTGTCAACGAAACACCCAGAAAAGTGCTAAGACTGTCAACGAAATGGTGCGTTTCGTTGACATAGTAATTTTGACTTAGACAAAATTTCACTTTTTTTCTTAGAAAATTAATTCATATAAAAACATAGCAAATTTCTGGCTGCATTTTAACTTGCAAAAATCTCAAGAATAATTAAGAGAAATTTAGCATACCTAGCTCACTTACTAATCTTGAGAATGTTGATTCATCAAGTGGCTTGGTAAAGATATCTGCAAGTTGTTGTTCATTTGGAACAAAATGTAACTCCACAGTACCATTCATAACATGTTCTCTAATGAAATGATACTTGATGTCAATGTGCTTGGTCCTTGAATGCTGCACTGGATTCTCAGTAATGGCAATGGCACTAGTGTTGTCACAGAAGATAGGGATTTTCTCAACTCTTATTCCATAATCAAGTAGTTGATTTTTCATCCATAAAATCTGTGCACAACAACTTCCAGCTGCAATATACTCAGCCTCAGTTGTGGAGGTAGAAACTGAGTTTTGTTTCTTGCTGAACCATGACACAAGCTTGTTTCCTAGGAATTGACAGGTGCCAGTTGTGCTTTTCCTGTCAATTTTACATCCTGCATAATCTCTAGTGAAGTGATTCTCAAGGAGGAACTGTGAAAGTGTGTCATACCAGGCTCTAGGTGCTTGTTTCAAACCATAGAGTGCTTTGAGGAGGAAGTACACATACTCTGGAAAATCATCATCTTCAAAACCAGGAGGTTGACTTACATACACCTCCTCTTCCAATTCCCCATTCAGAAAAGCACTCTTCACATCCATTTGATAGACTTTGAAATTGGCATGGGCTGCATAGGCTAGGAAAATCCTTATTGCTTCTAGTCTTGCAACAGGAGCAAAGGTTTCATCAAAATCAATTCCCTCTTCCTGTGAGTAGCCTTTTGCAACCAATCTAGCTTTGTTCCTTGTGACTATGCCATTTTCATCCATCTTGTTTCTGAACACCCATTTTGTGCCTATAACACTCCTGTCTTTAGGCTTGGGCACCAGCTTCCAAACATTGTTTCTCTCAAATTGGTTTAGCTCCTCTTACATAGCTAATACCCAATCTGGATCTAGAAGTGCATCCTCAACTTTCTTTGGCTCATCTTGAGACAGAAAGCTACTATATAGACATTCCTCTTGAGTTGCTCTTCTAGTTTGGACTTTTGAAGAAACATCACCTATAATGAGTTCAAAGGGATGATCTTTAGTCCATTTCCTTGAGGGAGGTAGATTAGCTCTTGAAGAAGTAGCTTCATGATCATGGTTGCCTTGATTAGATATTTGTCCTTGAGAAACTCCCCTTGAGTTTGTTGTCCCTAAATGATCACTCCTAGAGGCATTTATGTGACTGTCAACGGTATGACCATTTTGACTGTCAACGAAACGCTCATTCTGACTGTCAACGAATCCTTCATCATGACTGTCAACGAAATGACCATTTGGTCTGCTAGCAGCTATTCTTTTCAATCTCAATGCAGCAATTTCATCTTCACTGCTGCTTTCATCTGTGCTAGACACAACAACTTTAGGCTGTTTCTCAGTAGCCTTAACATGATTCACTTGATCTCCTTCCTCATTCTCAAAAGAAAGACTTTCATGGAAACCTTCATCACAGAGACCTTGAATTTTGAGATCATCAAAAACAACATGTACAGATTCCATAACAATGTTGGTTCTGAGATTATAGACTCTGTAGGCTCTCCCTGCTGCATATCCCATAAATATTGCTTCATCTGCCTTTGCTTCAAATTTCCCCAAATGCTCAGCTTGATTTCTCAGAACAAAGCACTTGCATCCAAAGACATGAAGAAAAACCAATAGTGGCTTCTTTCTTTTGAGTAGTTGATAAGGGGTCATTCCCTTGGCTTGATTAATCAAAGAAATATTTTGAGTGAAGCAAGCTGTGTTAACTGCCTCAGCCCAGAAATAAGTTGGTAACTTTGATTCATCTAGCATTGTCCTTACAGCTTCAATAAGTGTTCTGTTTTTCCTTTCAACTACACCATTTTGCTGTGGTGTCCTTGCTGCTGAATATTCATGCAAAATACCATTTTCTTCACAGAACATCTTCATAGTTGAATTCTTGAACTCTGTCCCATTGTCACTCCTAATCCTTCTTACTTTGAAATCAGGATGATTGTTTACCATCTTGATGTGATTGATAATGATTTCACTTGCCTCATCTTTGGAGTGAAGAAAGAAGGTCCATGTAAATCTAGAAAAATCATCAACAATCACAAGACAGTATTTCTTCTTTGAGATGGACATGACATTTAAAGGGCCAAATAGATCCATATGAAGCAACTCAAGCTGATGGACAATTGATGACTCTGTCTTGCTTTTGAATGATGCCTTCTTTTGTTTCCCTTTCTGACAGGCATCACACAAACCATCCTTGAAGAATTCCACCTGTGGAATTCCTCTAGCAAGATCTTTCCTCACCAAGTCATTCATTACCTTAAAATTCAAATGAGACAATTTCCTGTGCCATAGCCAACTTTCATCCTTGCTTGCCTTGCTGAAAAGACAAGTGATGGTGTCTGGACTTGTGCTACTAAACTCAGCAATGTACACATTCCCTCTTCTGAATCTAGTCATTACCACATTGTTGTTTCCTCCTTTAGAAACAACACAGGCTTCTTTTGAAAAAGTAACTAAAAATCCTTTGTCACAAAGTTGGCTGATGCTAAGAAAATTGTGCTTAAGACCATCCACCAATGCAACCTCATCTATGATGACATTCTCTTTTGAAATCAAGCCATATCCCTTAGTGTAGCCTTTGCTGTCATCTCCAAAAGCAATACAAGGGCCAGCTCTTTCCTGAAACTCTGTGAGCAGGGTAGAATCACCAGTCATGTGTCTTGAACAACCACTATCCAAGTACCAAAGATTCCTTTTGTCTCCCTGCACACAATAAAATCAAATCAAGTTGATTTTGGTACCCAAGTTTCCTTGGGTCCTGTTTTGTTAGCCTTTGATTTTCCTTTTATATCATTTTTTACCTTGGGCTCAGATTGAGTTAAATCAACCTTTACCTTTGGTGTTGATTTCTGAGGGTTGCTCACATTTTCATTCACAGCATGCATAGTTGGAGGAACAAACATGTTATTCACATTCCATGGCATTTGTGGCATATTAATCATGTTCATGTATGGATTAGGCACAAATGACATGCTGGCATATGGATTTTGAAATTGTGCATATGGAGCAAACATGTTAGGCATAACAGGCAATGTAGGCATAGAAACATTCATTACAGGCTTAGGCATTTTCACATTAGCAGTTTTCTTAACAGATTTGCAATTAGCAGACAAATGACTAACACAACCACAATTAACACATGTCTTTCTAGGAGCATATTTATCAGGTGTGTAATTGTTATGTTTGTCAATCCCTACTTTGCCATTCCTGTTATTCTTTTTATTGCCCTTAGCCTCAACTTGAATTTTCTCTAACTTGTCTTTTAATTGCTTGTTAGACAAGTGACCTACATTAGCTCTTTCAACAGGCTTCTCAACTTTCTTTGCTTTACTGGACTCACCTTTAACAAAGTTCTTGGTGACAGGACCATACTTGTCATTAAGTCTAGTGAGTTCTTCTTTCTTTTTCTCTGTCAACGAAACAGCCTGATCGGTTGATGGTTCATGTGTCAACGAAACCTTGCATTCCGTTGACATATCAACCTTCAACATTTGATCATTGTTGTTTGTTGACTGAGTTTCTGATTCTAAGGTTTCACCAGCATACCCTAGCTTCTCTTTGTTCTTTTTCCATGATTCCTCACAGAAAGATTCCATACCTTGAACATTAATGATGTTGCTAGCAACATTCCAGGAATCTTTCCATTTGGCAATCACTTTCTGTTCTATTTCAAGTTGTGTTTTAAGAATCTCTTCCCTTTCTAACACTTTCTCAAGTTCTTTTTTAGCATCCCTACTAACACACCTCATTTTCTCAAACTCAATGAGATGTGCTTCTAACATGGCATTTCTATCACTTAAGAGCATATTAGTCTCTTTGATTCTTGAGTTCTCTTTGGTAAGTGATTTAAGAGTAACATGTAAATTATATAGTACAGTAGACATTTCATTTACTGCACTATCGCATTCCTCTTTAGAAAGCTCAGAAAGATTAGTAATTGTTACCTGATTGCTAGAGGAACTTGCTTCCTGCTCATGATTGTTAGCCATTAGAGCCAAGTTGACATACTCAACATCATCATCAGAATCTTCACCATTACCAGCCCAATCATACTCCTGAGACATGAAAGTCTTTTCTTTTTGCTTGAGAAGTTCAAAGTATTTCTTTTTATAATCAACAGGCTCAAATTTCATGTTGCCCTTCTCAACCTTGGGCTTTCTGCAGTCTCCAGCAAAGTGACCAATCATTCCACAATTGAAACATTTAGACTTAGACTTTTCAATCCAGTTATTTTTGCTGGGTTGAAAGTCTCTCCTTGGTGGCCTTGCTTCTGAGTTTCTCTTGAATTTGAACTTAGAGAATTTCCTTGAAAGAAAAGCAATGTGTTCATCAATCTCATCTAAGTCATCCAAGTTGGCTGGTTCTTCTTCTTCTTCTATCACCTTGCCTTTACCCTTGCTAACATCACTCCTACAACTAGCTCGACTAGTTGTGGCTTTTGCAGTTTCTTCATTGTCATCTTCTAGTTGGTTCACAGATGCAATCAATGCAATAGATCCACCTTTCTTTTGAACCTTCTCAATTTCTTCATCTTGCTCCATTTCCAGCTCATATGTCTTTAGGGTTCCATAAAACCTTTCAAGAGTGTAGTCTTTGTACTCTTGAGTGTTTCTCAGAGAAACAGTCATAGGCTTCCATTCTTTTGGAAGAGCTCTAAGAAATTTGAGGTTTGAAACCTTGGTTTGATAGACCCTCCCATACAACTTTAATCCATTCAAAAGCTTTTGAAACCTACTAAACGTGTCATTTAGGGTTTCACCAGCTTTAAAATGAAAGTGTTCATATTGTTGTATAAGGAGTTGCATTTTGTTCTCCCTAACTTGCTCAGTTCCTTCACAGAGTGTTCTAACAGTATCCCATACTTCTTTAGAGGTTGTACAGTTTATGACATTGTCAAACATCTCTTGCTCCAAACCATTAAACAGAATGTTCATGGTTCTTTTATCTTTATGGACTTCTGCAACATCTTCAATAGTCCATTCTGAGACAGGTTTTGGAATTTCCACATCTGGAGCATCATCAGGCAGTCCAACTCTAGATGCAAATTTCATGGGAACGTGTGGACCTTTCTCAATGCAGTCTACATACCTCTCATCCATAGACATGAGATGTAGATGCACCTTTACTTTCCAGTGAAAGTAATTGTCCTTATCTAGAACTGGTATCTTTACACCTGCATCCTTCTTTACCATGGTTACTGTTTTGGTCTTGATCTTTAAACTTCTTGTATGTTAGAAGCTTGCTCTGATACCAATTGTTAATCCCAAATGACCTAACAGAATTGTAGAAGGGGGGGTTGAATACAATTCTAGATATTTTCTAAACTTAAAACAACTTTCGAAATAAAACTATTCTGAAAATAAAAACACAAGCAAATATAAAATTTTAGTTGGATGTTTTGAGGATCCAACTGAGATGTTTTTATTGCGGAAATAATCTGTGTTACAAATGTATCACAACTGCTCAGTTCTTGATACGGAGTGAGAGTGCTCTTGAGAAGCTAATACAATCTATTTTTATCTCACTCACTTATGTCTAAATGAACTGCTACACTTGGTTATATAACCCAAGTTTACAATGCTATTTTTGGCTACTCTAAATTAATCTAAAGTAACTTTCAGTAGCTTGCTTTTCATCCCTTTTATCCAATGGTCCTTGGAGATCTTGGCTTTTGTCTTCATGCTTATTATGATCACACTCTAGAACCTTATTGGAAATTGGAATGTTTCCTTATTTCCAGTAACCATTTTGATGGCTTCCAATGCAAAGTACACTTCCACATCTTCTTTTGATCTGTCAGAAAACTGTCACTATCACTTTTTCAACTATTCAGAAAAGTAATAATGATTCGTTGATAGTAGGGAGATGTGTTTCGTTGATAGCTTTATTCTCCATTTCCTTGATGGGTAATCTTCATTCCGTTGATAGAGTAATCTTCATACCGTTGACATGTCTTCACTTAGGCAAAATTACATGGCATAATATATTTACAATTCACCAACCTATTTTGCCTATCTAGTACTTAGTCAACATGACTTAGAGAACCTATCTAATACCTACAACCAAATGCATATCAAACTATGAAGTATTGTACAGTGCAATTGCTACATCACTCATTTCGTTGATGAGCTACCTGTCAACGAAAGCTGCAAAGCATACCATTCCGTTGACAGTTACAAAATGACTTAATACAAAATCTACTAAGTGTTTTATAATTATCATCAAGAACAACATATTCCTAACAGTTGTAGAGTGTTTGGACTGTTTGGGTGGGATGCTTGTGTCAAGAACAAGGTATGATTGGCCTTGCCCCATAGCATTAGAAACTAATCCATATTGAGTAGGCATTTTCTCTTGCAAAAAAAGCCTGACCTCATCAGGAATAAAAGCATTGCCTTGAAAACCTTTTTCCTTATCACTGTTGACTAAGGACTTCACATTGTTCCCAGTAATTCTACAGATTGGTAGAATTACATCATCTTCAAATAAAGCATTAGGACATAAGTGATTAAAAATCAACTGTAAAAATCTAAGAAAATAGACAGAACCTAACTTATCTGATTTCCTATCACTTAAAGCTTTCAGAATAATTGACCCATAATAAAAAACAATAGAGTAGATAAGAGAGTATCCTATTTTGAGTGATCCTGAAGGTAGATCATCAAAGTTAGATGTCTTGTTCAGGAAACATCGACTTATGGTGTCAAAGAAATAATTCCATTCCTTCTTTAGCTTTGTCTTGAAGAGATTTCCATATCTCTTAACCTCTCCATTGTAGCCTAACTTAGTAACAAACTCAAAGAGAGTTGAGTCTGAAATTGTAGCAGGAACCTTATCACCCAGAACAAGCAAATGAAGAGCTTCTTCCATAATAGCAGGAGTTACATAGTGAGTAACCCCATCAAACTCGAAACTCATCAGATTGAGCCTGAGTGACCTTTGTCAAAAACAATTGTGTTCCATACCTGCATCACTGACTTAAAAGAAACATTTGCAAGTTCTGTTAGTGTATACTTCAAAGGACTTGAAGTTAAGAAATCCTGAATAATGTGAAACTCATTGGGTAATTCCTGATGATCTAAAACAGCCACAAAATTATTAGTGGCAAAAGTAACACCACTAATTACTGTCTGTTTATTCATGAATGATGAAGACGCCATCGAAACAGTATAGTAATCTTGAGAATTAAGATTTAGAAATTAGGGTTCTTGAGCATAGAGAGAGAGTAAAAAGATGAAAAACTGATAATGAGAGAGTAATAAGTAATTTAGAAAATCAAAAGTATTTTGTTAAAACAAAATATTACTCTCAATGACAGGTGGCATAAAATGATTCGTGCACAAATAATTAGTGGACCAAATTACGTGCGTAATTAAACATAACTGCACCGCTTTTATGTGTGTATATCTATCAGTATGACACACACGCGCACACAGTTGTCCAATTAAAACTCAAACGTTTCTCATCAGTTACTGACGAAAAATCAGGCACAAATTAAGCAATGAAATACTGACCTGTCCATCAGGATTGACCAGTTGACTTCCTGTCAGGATTGTGTCTGTAACATCCCCAGATCCGGGGTCGGAGATCCAGGTTGTCACGTCCCTTTGTTCCTTACAAACACTTGATACTTGAATCATAATATAATAAATCCACACACATGGTGACCCCACCATCTATATACTCACGCCAGTTATGTCTCAGAAACGAATTTGCAAAAACAGTAGTCATATGATCCATAAATTAAAGTTATTACAACCCAAAAGTAAAGTGCTTACAACCCACTGCCAGTATGATCTCTATGTGAAACCAGAAAGGCAGCTCAAAAGTTTTTTCTTGTTCATTAATATACATAAGTCATACTTATAAATAAACCGGAGCAACAAAAGTTACACTCCGAACCAACTCAGTACTTGTACCTGATGTTCTGCAACAACCATGCTACGGGCGGTCTGTATATCCCGGACGCGCTTCCGAGCGGTACGACGAATCCTGGCCATCTACTCTAGCTGTTGTGTTGTGATATATATATATATATATATAAAAGAAAGTAAGAGTGAGCACTAAGCCCAGAAATAATATAAAGCAACATAAGCATATATGTAAGCTTATATCATAAAGGAAAACCTTTAAAACTCCATTCATATTTAGAATGATATATTTATTTTCTTTTCGTCAAAACATGCCATACAGTGCAACTACTGTATGAGGAACATCATTATTCATCACTGCCACATTATCCTCAACTCAACGCCTAGGCTTTCGTTACAATGTGCAGCACAACTCCAATTGGAGGAAAGGGACCTTTTTCCGGAGCATGCCCCGATACACGATGATCAGTCGTTGTATCGTACTCACACTTTTCTACTAGTAGATGGACGACATCTTAACACGATTATCACCCTAGCCGCATTCGGGCTTTGTATCTGCTGGACTGTCCCACAGCATCCTACGTGAGATAAGTGCTGGACTGCCTAGCAGCCTCTTACGCTAAAATCAGAGGTATTGTCCAACTGCCTCCTTCACGTTTACTCCTGGTCCCGGATAAAATCAATGAAACGGGAATCGGAATTTAATCCTATTTTCCCCCAAGTACAAATACTTGTCAAAAACTTTGATACAGTTTAGATTCCTTACTTCCAGAATATTCGAAGGGAGTAAGTCACAATGTGGGTTAACATCAGTCAACGAAGCTACGATTACCACGTATTTTAAAATCATGACCTGGGAGTTCATCGACATTTTCAGAGTTCAGCGAGTTTGAAATTCTTTGATTTAATAGGGGAGTCATCCCCAGCTATAGGTACTCTAGAGGAATAGAGGAAGTAAAACTATTTCCTCGACTCCTGGAACTGGATTCCCACTTTTTGATAAGTCAGAAAATATTTAATCGCATTTAAATATTTTAATAAACTTAAAATAATAATGGGGAATCTTTGCTTTAAATATCTTTTCTGAAAATCAGAAATATTTGTATAATTATTAGAACCTTAAATAATAATATAATAAGGTCCTATGATTTTTAAATCATATTTTGAATATTCAATAAATATCCAAATAATAAATATTGAATTATTATTCAATAATATTCCACTTAAGTGAATATTCAAATAATATTCACTTATTTAAATAAATAATCAAATAATATTTTTAATAATATTATTTAATACCTCATATTAAATATCCAATAATATATATATATTGGAATATTTAATAACATATTTAAAATATGACTGTCCCTGGACACTCCAGTTTGTGACAGTATAATCAAGTCAAAATAATAATTTAACTCCCGGTCTAATATTTTGAAAATCATCGTAGGAGTGCTCTATCCTTAGAGTCTTTAAAACCTCAGTTTATATCTAGTATTTACATAGCATATAAACCTTATCTCTTATAAAGCTTTTTTTATCAAAAGCATAAACAGTTATAATTTGTTCACAGCATTAAAGCAGGATATATATCACATGCACAACAGTTAATCACAACAGCATCACTTATATGATGTAGGGTTTGAAAACTTGCCTTGGTGTCTCGGTGATGTGGTAGAGGGGGCTTGAGAATGTGCTCGTCGATCTATAACAAGATACACAATTCACAGTCAGTCCCCTAGAACCAATTAATGTGCTCTTACTTAAGCACTAAAGTTCGATTAATGAAAATCAAATGTCTCGTTCTTGGTCACTTAACACCTCATGACATTCCGTAAACCTTAAGTCAAAAGTTTGGGTGGGAATCTATCCTCAAAACCCAAGTACTTTTTGAAAGGCATATGTATAGGCCTATTTGTAAACACCGAGGATTCTACTCAACTTTAATTAAGATGTAATAAGTAAATAATAAAAATCAATTGTCACAGGAATCTCAGAAGATTATATCTGTCAAAGAATGAAGATTAAAGTCATCTATAGACTTGAAGTGATTCTACATTGAAAGAAGCTCAATTTATTGATCAAGCCTCAATGAAGTATTCAAGCTCAGTGGATTTATTAAAGTGACGGAGATTTCAAGTGGTGACAGAAAAAGATACTGGTTACAGAGTTCTTGAATGAGAAGAAAGTGAATCACTGCTTAAAGTCAAACAGATAAAGAACAAACATTGTCGTTAGTCACTCATGAACCGGACAGTGCATCGAGTGTCAACGTACTATTATGTTTATTCTTTATCTAAGTTTTAAGTGATTCAGAAATTAATTGAGAAGTCAACTAATTCTATTTATTCTCTTATAAATAATTAATACTATTAAGTAAATTATTTATTAAATTAATTCTGTGAAGAATTAATTTAATACATAATTTATTTAGTTAATTATTTAAATTAGAATAAAAATGAACTAGGAAGACTTAGATTTAAACTAGGAAGACTCAGGTTATTGAACTAGGAAGACTCACAAGTGAGTCTTCCTAGAGTAAATTTAAGTCTTACTGAATGTCTTCCATGTACCAAGCTTGTCTTCCCGATTGTCTTCCAAGGCATAATTAATTGTTTTTATGTAAGTCTTCCTAGTGCAATCTCAGTTCTGTGAAATGACTTGCACGTGGGTTGATTATAGAAATGCAATTAGTTTAAATACAAGGCAACAGAAGACATTACTTATTCATTCTATTACAACAAAAGACACAGAAGATCAAAACTTTACATTCCTTCACTGTCTTAACTCCTCAACTGTCTGAGCATTCATTTTCTACCAGTGAACTTAATTCTTGTTTGTTTGTAACATTTAATCCTTGAGAATCAATTCACTTGTACTGCTTTGACTTTCTAGCGGATCATAATCCCTAGATTTTATATCGAACTACTTTTTAGTATTCGATCCTTTTTATTACAAAAATAGATAAATTCATGTCGAATTTATTCTAGGTTTGTTTTATCAAGAAACTTGTAATCAGTGATCAAAATTGTAACACCCCTCAAGTTTAATAGAGTTTCTATTTAACTTGAATATTGTTTCAGTTTTTATTCCGCATTAATTTGTTCTAATTTGTTTAATCTTAAACGAACAAATTTCGATAAAACGGTAAAGTTTGTATTCAACCCCCCTTCTACAAACTTATCAGGACCTAACAATTGGCATCAGAGCCTTTTGATTGATATACAAATCAAAGATCCAATTGTTTTGAGATTTTTCTTAAACTCTGATTTTTTATTATTCCTAAAAAATCTCAAAAGATGTCTACTACACAGAAAGTGGGTACAGTCAAAATCCCAATGTTCAGCAAGGAGCATTATCCAATGTGGAAGAAGAAAATGCTCCTATTTCTTAAGGTTACAAATCCTAAATACATTGATGTGCTGAAGAACGGTCCCAAAGTCCCTATGATTATTGAGGGAGAACTCATTGAGAATAATGTTGTTACTAGGGTTGCTAGTATGTACCCTAAAGATCCCAAGGATTACAATCCTGATGAGAAAGAGGATGTTACCTTGGATTCCTGTCTTCAGTTGATCCTTATTGATTGTCTTGATCCTATCATGCATAATCATGTCCTAAATTGTGATACTGCCAAACACATTTGGGGAACCATAGAGATAATCAATGAGGGGACAGAGGAAGTTAGGGAGAATATGCTGGAAATTCTCACCTCACAATATGAGCATTTCAGATCAAACCCTGGTGAAGGTATCTCTCAGGTTTTTGAGAGATACAACAAATTAATCAATGATCTGAATCTCAATGGGAAGCACTACACCAACAAGGAGATTAACAAGAAGTTCCTTCTTACACTTCCACCTCATTTGGAGCACAAAATATCTGCCATTAGAAAAGCAAGAGATATGAATGAGATTGCTTTGGAGAGATTGTATGGTGTTCTGAAGACCTATGCGTTGGAGCAGATTCAACAAAGGGAGCTGTATGGAACTGGGAAGATTGTTAGTACTTCTACTGCACTGGCTGCTGAAGTCCCACAAAAACTGGAAGTGAAGCCTGTTCAACCTTCCAGTTCTAACATGAATGTTCACTACAAGAAAAACTGAAACAGACGACACTTATCAGACAACGGTCGGCAGTAAAAGCATTGTTTGAAATTTTCACACAACGGTTTTTGTTTTTGCAAAATCTGTCTGTTGTCTGAAAGACCTTCCACAACGGTTTCTAAAACCATTGTCTATTAGAAGGAGTAAAGCAGAGGCTTTACACAACGGAATTATAAAACCGTTGTCTGAAGAAAGGTCAGACAAGTGTTTCATAAACCGTTGTTAAAAACAGACAAGTGTTTTTTTTTTTTTGTTACTTAAATGGATGTCACACAACAGTTTGAATAAACACTTGTCTGATTCTAACAACGGTTTACAAAACCATTGTCTGAAGAAACTTCAGACAATGGTTTTGTAAACCGTTGTTAGAATCAGACAAGTGTTTTACTTGTATGTGGACTATACTTAATTCACACAACAGTTTCTGCATACCGTTGTCCAATTGAAATCTTAGGGGGGGACAATTATTTTGGAGGAGTTAATGAGGGGGGACAAAGATTCGGACAATTATTATAAAAAATTTTATAAAAAAAACACACAACGGTTTTACAACTTAAAAACAGTTGTGTGACATTTTTTTTTTTTTGAATTTCTCGTTCGTGACAAACTTTAATTGTGAACTTTGTTTGAATAATAAAGTTTATGTTTAATTGACACACTTAATTATAGGATAATATTCTTAATTAAGCCGGATATCATAGTTTGTAGTTCTCTTATCATATTAAGACTTTCGTATTATCCTCGTTATTATACCTAACAACATATAAAATGTACATATTTTTCTTTGTCGGACCAAGGACACCACACAATTTACTAAACATACAAGTCGGGAATGGCGTACAGTCTCGCTTATACATGACTTACATAATTTCGTGTGTAAACTAACATAACATAATTTTTTGTGAAGCATGCTCAATATTTTTATCATTACCCTCCACAATCATTGTATCGGCTTGTACACAGACGCCGCTACATTGAACTTGACAAAAACGTACAAGGTCCGGTTGTGCCGCATCTTTTCAAAAACGTTGGAACACTACTACTTTTGGGAACGAGACACGTGTCAGATTCAATGAATATTTTTTTTAAATGATTTCTTCGACGATCCAACCGTACGGATGTTAATCAGTACTCATTCTAGTGTTGGGAAAAAATAATCAAAAAATAACAAGGCCCGGTTGTGCCGCATCTTTTCAAAAACGTTGGAACACTACTACTTTTGGGAACGAGACACGTGTCAGATTCACTGAATATTTTTTTTAAATGATTTCTTCGACGATCCAACCGTACGGATGTTAATCAGTACTCATTCTAGTGTTGGGAAAAAATAATCAAAAAATAACAAGGCCCGGTTGTGCCGCATCTTTTCAAAAACGTTGGAACACTACTACTTTTGGGAACGGGACACGTGTCAGATTCACTGAATATTTTTTTTAAATGATTTCTTCGACGATCCAACCGTACGGATGTTAATCAGTACTCATTCTAGTGTTGGGAAAAAATAATCAAAAAATAACAAGGCCCGGTTGTGCCGCATCTTTTCAAAAACGTTGGAACACTACTACTTTTGGGAACGGGACACGTGTCAGATTCACTGAATATTTTTTTTAAATGATTTCTTCGACGATCCAACCGTACGGATGTTAATCAGTACTCATTCTAGTGTTGGGAAAAAATAATCAAAAAATAACAAGGCCCGGTTGTGCCGCATCTTTTCAAAAACGTTGGAACACTACTACTTTTGGGAACGGGACACGTGTCAGATTCACTGAATATTTTTTTTAAATGATTTCTTCGACGATCCAACCGTACGGATGTTAATCAGTACTCATTCTAGTGTTGGGAAAAAATAATCAAAAAATAACAAGGCCCGGTTGTGCCGCATCTTTTCAAAAACGTTGGAACACTACTACTTTTGGGAACAGGACATGTGTCAGATTCACTGAATATTTTTTTTAAATGATTTCTTCGACGATCCAACCGTACGGATGTTAATCAGTACTCATTCTAGTGTTGGGAAAAAATAATCAAAAAATAACAAGGCCCGGTTGTGCCCCCTAAGTCGTAACCCCTAAATCGTAACCCCTAAACCACAAAACCCTAAGCACAATCTATTATTATAAGTATTATTTTATAAAATTTTCAATCAATAACATGTTCGGTATCTTCAAAGAAGTGTAAAAAATAAGTTAGGCAAAGGTATTAACAAAATTTATATTAGAAAAGGTTTTTTTTTAAAAAAATTCAAAATCATTAAATTTTGATTAAAACCAATAAAAAATTTATTAGAGAAAGTAACAACTTGCAAAACTAATTTTAACAATAGATTTAAAAATAGATTGTAAAAACGAAATAATTAAAATAATGAATTATAATTATAATTTAATATCAAACTTATTAGAATAAATTTGTAATAATTTTGTTTAAAGAACAAAAATTATATCAGTAGGCGGTCAAATGAAATTGGGGGCAAAAACATCGAGCGGCAAACGAAATTGGGGAAATTGGGGAAAACACTGGGCGGGGGAAAATTGGTGAAAATTGGGGGAAAGTATTCACTCTCACTCTCATTCTCTCATTCTCACTTCTCATCCTCTCTTCTAGCTTCTCACTTCTCACTCTCTGTCTAATAGAGTTTAAATTAGGGTTCTCTTCTCGCTTCTCACTCTCTGTCTATTAAGGTTTAAATTAGGGTTTGCGTTGCTTAATCGAAGCTTAATTGAGGAGTTAAATTAGGATTTGCACTGGTTAATTGAAGCATGGTGGAGGGATTCAATTAGGATTTGCACTGGTTAATTGTCATAATCTGTCTTTGTGGTTAACTTCTCAGAACAGATGCGGATTTGAAGGAAAGGGTGAGATTTGGGTTGAAAACATTCTTAACCTTGGTGTTTCGTAAGTCAACTAGATGTGATTCATTTCTGTGCTTTATTTTCTGTAGTGCCATAGTTTTTTTTGGAGGAATCTTGACTGCTCCTTTTGTTAATAGTTATGATCAGTATTTTGCGACTTTACATTCATCTGTGTCATATTTCAGGAAATGTTACCTCGGCTTAAATGTTTAACTTCCCTCATCATGTCATTACAGGCCTTCCAAGCTTATCGAGATAATGAAGACACGTTTTAATTCATGCGATGGAGTAATCTTAGAAGGTCTTGGCGTTTCAAGCATTTGTGTTTACGATGATGCAGCTGTAAGTTACTTTCACCTACAGAACAAATACCTTCTATAGGTTGGTTTTATTTTATCACAATCTTCTTTTTCTTTTAGTTTGCCAGCTCTGAAAACCCTCCATCTGTCTCACTGTATAATATTGCCCAAAACAGTTTGGGACTTGCCAGCTTTAATAAGCCTGCAACTAGATACCATGCATCTTCCAGAGAATTTGAGTGACACATTCTCTGCACTTGTTAATCTACAAAATCTCACATTAAATCTGTCACCGATAGGAGATTATTTCATAACTTGTCCTCCTCAATTGTTGAACCTGAGTATCAAAAGCGGCCTTGGCAATGTTAACATTGTGGTTTCGGCACCAAAACTCTGCAATTTCACATTTTTCGGTATCTTTATTGTCACAATTCTAGTTCCTGAACCAGAGAACATAAATATAAGGTTACAGGGTTGGTTTCAGGACTTGAAATTGAAATATAGGAAAAAATATTATCAGCGGTTGACAAATATGCTTCCAGGACTTGGTAATGCAAAGACTCTTACTTTTGACTTGGAGAGCATTGAGGTAACTTTAGATATTTTGTCAGATTGAAGATAGTATTGGTATTTCATTGTGTAACTTGAGGCCTTGGTTAACTTAGTTTCTTTCCATGACTAACAACAATTTAATTTACAGGTTATCTGTCCTGTATCTCTAAATCCACAATTTTTCTGCTGTTTTATATTTTGCCCAATCTTCTCTTTTTCATTTTTGTTGTAGGCGCTTAATAAGATTTCCGACCTTCTTGTAAGTTTACCTTCGCCATTCTATAACTTGAAGTTCGTGAAGTTACCATGGGGATTTAAAGAATCAAGTATATCCAGTGCTCTTAGAAACTATTTACTTGGTGGCTCTCCTAAAGCGGCCATCGGCACAAAATTTCCCCAGGTACTTGATGAATACAAAATCCTTGTTGAGAACTCAATGTATTCTTTGTCTTGTCTTTTGTAAAAGATAGAATGCAGGTATCTTTTGTCATGCATATGTATTTTTCTTTCAGCTTATGGTATTGTTACGGAGGACCAGAGAGCTATCTCATTATCTATTGTATGGATTGCTTATTTACTTTATTGTCTTAACATTCAAATCATGAATATAGGTTAAATTGAGATTTTTGTGGATGGTTCTAGGCTTCTAGGTTTGTTGCATAATTTTTCATTATTTTTATTTTTGTACGTTATTTTTAGTGCTACAAAGAATCATCTATGTGTCCGTTGATTCTTAAATTTTATGAAACTCGTGCACGACAGTAATCTATCATTTTCCTTGTTTTAATTCTCGTCCGGCATCAGTCGCTGGTATTATTTAGGTGCTCTATATATTTACACTTGAAAATTTATAATATTAGAAATTAGAAATTTATTATATATTTTTTAAATCTTAATTAGTTTTTGAACAATTTGCTAGTGTGGCTATTTATCTGCTTTTGCTGCCAAATGCCAAGAATATTTTGTGACGGTTGGTCAGGTGATGAAAATATAAGTTTAGTTAAAAGAGCACGTCTATTTGGGTTGCAAATTGTAATGGACTCCTGATCTTGATCAACAGATTTGGATCATAATGGAGTCTAGGATATTTATTTTACACACAAAATTCTACATTTCTTTACTTCTCTGTTCTAGCCAATTGTCAATTTATACCCTACTACTATCACAAAAAAAAAAAAAAAAAAAAACCCAAGGTGCCATGGATCAGAGGATTCCAACCCATCTAATGATAATGAGAATAGATTCTTATATGTTGGAATCCCATGATCCAAATGGCCACTAAATTCTTTGAATAGATCTTATCTCAGTGTAAACTGATTTATACACACCTGACTGAATTGTAGATTATAGTAAAGAACTAAGGCCATTAGCAACTACTTTTATGATTGACACCAAATACATTCAAGTAAAGGTATATAAGATTTAGATCAACATTGAAACTAATTTCGTACTTTACGGGCAGGGGGGAGACTAGTTGCTAGATTAGACATAGGGGCAAGCAATTTGAGTTTAAAAGGTAGTTTTTCTATTTTATATTTTAGAACTAATATTTCAGGAGAAGAAATCTATCTTTCATAGTCTTATGAACCCCCCCCCCCCCCAAACAACTAGCAATGTGGATATGGAGTGAATTAAGAGGGGCACCATTCTATCTGTAACTTGTTGTCGGTGTAATGTTTTTTTTTCGAGTTATCTACTTGCATCACAAATTACTGGTGTGCTGAACAAAAATCTAGTCCAAACTATTTATTAGAAGATTTTTATGTAAGCAGAGATGTTTTGTTTATGTCAGTTTTCACCTGGAATTTTGATTTCTTTTAGAACACAATGGATTATCAAGAGGTGCCATGCTGTCTGACTTCCCAAAAGTTTATGCTGGATGAGGCCTTGGCAACCAATGTGAATGATCCTGCTTCAAGTAATGTTTCCTACTTACGGACCTACACATTTTCCTTTGGAAGTTGCACAAATTATGAACATCGTATGTTAGACCTATTTTTCTGCAATTCTGCTATATTTCTGAAGTTAAAATGTCCTATTCTCTGCAATTCTGCTCCATTTCTGCTATCAAACTGCTATGTTTCTACAGTTAAATTGCACGTTTCTGCTATTTTTTTTGTTGAAACTGCATTGATTAATGTTGCAGTCTATATCAGTAAGCGTTAGTAAGTGCAAAAGCTATAGGTTACGCAACAGGGAAATGTCTGATATCTTACACAGCTTTATCCTCTATTGGTGTAAAGAGGCTGTTGTTATAATTTGGACCTGTGACCTACCTGATAACATCTAGGCATCGACCAGAAGGCTATTCCGAAGCAACTATAAATGGCTCAACACTTGCTACTTTAAATACTTTCATTTCAATACTCTGTCAGTTTTCAAGTTATTGATTCATTTTGTGTGTTTCATTGTAGGAAAGCCAGGAGGCAGAAATTAAAAGATTAAGGAAGAGCTTGAAATTTAAAGCCACTCATATGCCAAGTTTCTATAAAGAACCTCCTCCTAAAGTTGAACTAAAGAAGGTGACCATCTTCCTGGCCACCGAGAACAGGACAGGTCTCCCAAACTGTCCAAGACGAAGAAGAGGCTAACTGATATGCTATGGACATGTAATGGCGTAACTATTTAACTTAAGTGAAGGTTTCAGTCTCTACTTTTGGAGTATGTGCATCCGAAAATCTGATGTTGTTGAACATATTTAACTTAATTAGTTCGTGAATTTTACTTGGTTGGATGTGTTGGTTGTAATGGTTTATTGAACACGATGGAATGGAATGGCTGTTTGTTTTGGTTTTAGTTTGGCTTCTTTATATTGTCAGTTTGGTTTCTTTATATTGTCGTAAACACTTCAGACAACAGTTTTTTGTCCAATACCGTTGTCTATCAAAATCAGAAACAAGTGTTTTAGAAACAAAAACTGTTGTGGTTCTGCTAATGTTCAAACATGTTTATCTTTTTAAACCATTGCCTAACAGCTTTCAGACAACAGGTATTTAAAGAAAACAATTGTGCAAGTCAAGAATAGACAACAGTTTTTAGAAAGGAAACCATTGTGTTAAACTATTAAGACAATGGGGTTGTTCTACTAAAACCGTCGTAAATATTTAGATCACACAACACTCTTTTGGAAAATAAAGCCTTGTCTGAAAATTAAAATAACAACATTTTCTAGTTAATAAACAATTGTTGATTTATTTGTCAGACAATGGTTTCTACAACAACCGTTGTTGTTCACGCGTTTCAGACAACGTTTTCTAAGACCAAAACCGTTGTCTGTAGGGAATCAGACAACGGACGCGTCCGTTGTCTGAGCTGCGTAACAGACGGCATCTCAATAGACCACGGTTTTCTAGGGCATCAGACAACGGGCAAAAAGCCTTGTCTGATTCAATTATTCTTGTAGTGGTTATTGATGCTGAATATGGATTACCATCCATTGATCAATCTGGTGGTGACTTCTATTCTTTAGAAGAACTTGATCAGCTGGAGGATGGTGATTTGGCTTTGATAGTCAGGAAGTTTGGGAAGTTCAGATTCAAGAGGAATCCCAATCTTAAGTTCAGGCCCAGATTTCAGAAAGGTGGATCTTCCTCTTCAAGTGGCACAAGGGGTGGCTACAAAACTGGAACTGTGGAAAGGAGCACAATCAGATGCTACAATTGCAATGAGTTGGGTCACTTTGCTACTGAATGCAGAAAGCCAAAGCAAGTGACTAGAAACACATTTGATTCTAGCAAGAAGAACAAGATTTGGAAAGCCTATGTTGCTGAGGGAAAGAGTTGGGATGACACTGACAGTGATGAAGAAGCAGGTGAGATTGGGAACCTTGCTTTAGTGGCTAAAGAGGCAAGCACTTCATCTGCATACATGTCAGAGGTAAAGTTTACTGATACTGAAATGATTCGTCATCTTGGTGGCACCTTAGAGTGTGCACGCACTAAAAATGATAGAATAATTCTTTTAAACACAAATCTTGAAAAGGAAATAAAAGAATTAAAACTAGTGCATGTTAATCAGGATGAACTTATTGAGAAAATTGCATTTCTTGAGAATAGGGTTAAATGTTATATTCAACTGGAAACCATTCTTAAAGAAAAGAATAATGTGCTTAATACAAAAGCTAATGCCTATTACAATTCTTGTAAGATGGCTAAAGAGATTCTCAATAAACAAGCTATGGGTAATCATGTCAGTATAGGTTATGATTATAATGAGGCCATTGGATTGCTTGGAATTAATTCCCCTTGTAGAGTCAGAACTGAAGGAAGGGGTGTTCCATATGTGCTTAAGGGTATTGAAACACCCTTCTGTAAGGAGTCCGAGGCAGAACCTCTGAATGAACACTCTATCATCATTGCAGAGGAGATTCTTGAAGAAGATCTTGCTTTGGAAGTTGAACAGTCCAACAAGTGTATATCTGATATACCAGTCAAAGTTGTTGCAACTAAAAAGACTAAATCAGATGTCCATAAGTTGGATCAAAACAACTGTAGAAATAACATGACTGTTGTTAATTCTTCTCATAAAGCATGTGGTGTGGTTAATTGCATGTATTGTGCTTTTAATGTTATGTATGCTTATTTTAATAGCAAGCATGTATCTAGTGATAAGACTCCTCCACGTCAACATGTTAATAATAAGAAGCATGTTAAAGCTAAGACTACTAATCCTCCTAAGACTAGAGTGGATTCATTTATCCCTAAGCCTACTCAGAAATGTGTTAAGGCTGGCTATAAATGGAAACGCTCTTTTGTGAAAGAGGTTGAAGTAGTTGTAGCTAAAAAGGTTGTTTTGCCTGACAAAGGCCAGTTCTTTAAGTATGCCGGACCCAATCAATTTTGGGCTCCGAAGAAGGTCTAATCAATTTGATATTGCAGGTAGTTAAACAGGTAAACCGTGTTATATGGATTCTTGACAGTGGATGTTCAAGGCATATGACCGGAGATAGTGTAAGACCCCAGAATTTGGGTAGAATTAAAAACTTTTATTTTATATTGATGTATATATATATGTGGATGGTGGTAATGGTTTTGGAAAATTAAGTATGAAATGAATATGGATTTCAGTTATCAAACATTTTGAGAATAATAAGAATGGACTGAACACATAAATAAGAACAATCAATCTGGAAGATAAGAATACAATACTCCAGGGAAGGAAAGTATTTTTATGTCATCCAAATCAATATCTGGTATGCATCCGACAACTCCGTAAACAAGATAGCGTATGCCCGAGAAAGCTACTTTAACAGAGCCGTTGCATGTGCGACAAGTGTCGAAAGAAGAAGAAACCAAGGACCATGACTCACCATTTTGACCATTAAAATACCACAAATATCTTAAGTAATTAAACAAAAAGAAAATCAAAAACACCACACCACCATTGAAGAAACTTTCGGCCAAAACTTCAAGATTTCAAGACCAATTTCCAAGCATCCATAATTCATGTTCTTGGATTCAAAAGCTTCCTAATCCCTAAACCAAGGTAATCTCTTAATCTTAGCATCATCCATGGAGTGTATCATGCTCAAATCCTAGGTAAAAGATGAACGTGAATAGTGATTTTCAAGAACTAACTTTGGTTTCTTGATTTCTTTTGTTGATTCAAGCTACCTTAAGGTTATATAAGGGCTATACAAGGATTATTAGGCTTATACAAACTCCAAGGAAGGTATAACTCTTGAACCCTTGTTTATAAATTTGATTTATATGGTTAGTTTTAAGTATAGTTTAGTTGGTATGATCATAAGGATGATTGAGTGGTTTTAACGAATGTTTGATGAAAGTTTGATGTTGTTTTGATGATAAGCAAGTAAGGGTTGATCTTGACTGATTAGTGATGATTATGGATTAGTATTGATGTTAAAGATTTGACTTGGTGATTTGGTTTGGTTGTGTATATAAAGTTTATGATTAAACTTTGGAATCGTTAAAACATAGCCGTTATAATGCCCGATTTTCCTTAACCATTGTTTTGTCTATGATGTTCGGACATAAGGACTTCTGTCCAGAGTCACCACTGCCTAGTATTGTGTAGGTCCTGTTTCAAGGTTTGTTTTGATATAAAGATCATGTGATTCCGAATTACGGTTTAGGAGAAACGAATGTTTTAATTAAGGACGTTTCGAGAAACCGAACTATACCACTTAGCCAACTTTGAGGCAATGATCAAACCCCTTAAGTGACCAATCAGAATGTGAAACTTTGTGTTAGCATGCTAGGTATGTTTAGGAGGACCCTCGAGAAGATTTCGTGTTAAAAGGGTTTAATCTCTATTTTATAAAAATGTTCGAGTCGAGCGTGCGCAAGAGGATTCTTAAGGAGTTAACTAGAAACCATGTCTTGGTTTAAGTAAAGTACATACTTAGTTTCGTGCAAGTATTCAAGTGATTAACCTTGGATCTTTTGACTATGTATAGATCGCCGGATTGACTCGAGGCACACTACCCCTACCTCACCACCAGGCAAGTTTTCAAAACCTATACTACTGTTGTTGTGATAATAAACTGTTTTCATATATGTGATGTAAATGCGATATATAAATTGCATGCTGGTTTTTGAACTGCTATATATATATATAGCAATACTTGAGGATATGATTTGATGTGGGGCTTATAAGCTAGATATGGGATATCAGTTATAAGCCAGTTTTGTATATAATGTCCTAGGATAAGGGCGGTTGATTTTCTCTAAGAACAGAAGTAATTATATTTCGGTATATGTGAAAGGTTATTTTCCGATAAAGATATCGAGTAACCGTTATTTGAGGATTAATTATTTTATTTAAGAATATTATTTATTCATTTGAGGATTATTGACGTTAAGAATATTATTTATTAATATTCATTTTAAGAATATTATTTATTAATATTCATTTGAAGATTATCGACTTACAGAATATTGTTTATATTCATTTGAGTTTTATTTAATTAATGAATGTTACTTTTGAATATTCATTTAAGATTTAATTATTTAAAGAATATTATTTTTGAATAATCATTCGAGGTTTGTTTATTTGATGAATATTATTTTTAAATATTCATTTGAGGATTGTTTATTTAATGAATATTATTTTCAAATATTCGTTTAAGGTTACTTATTTAATAAAGATTATTAATTATTTTCAAATCAAAAAGAGGTTCCCAAAACAATGTTTTTCCATTTAAATCTGTCCTTTAAAGGGGATTTAAATGCTCGCTCAACTATCAAAAATATGGGAAACCTGATTTAAGTGACTGCTACTCTTTTTAAACTCTCAACTCGAAACTGTCAGGAGACAGATATTTTCTCAAAGCTATGTAATTGCTGCAAGTCAAATATTGTGTTACCACCTCAACAATCGAGGGGTAAATTCCTGGAACAAGTCGATATCCATTAACAAGCAATAGCTTGGGAAATATTGAAGAATCTTCCTTTCCAACCTAGATATAACTACTTAGTGGAGTCGTATCAACAAGTGTTACACTTGGGGAAAGGAGGACGATCTTTACGTTTCAGAGTCATGGATTTCATCTGAACTAGGAGTGGTGTAAGTGGTCAAGTTGCGTGGGCCCATCCAACTTTTATTGCCCCAAATGGGCCGGGAGGTCACAGTAAAGCGGTAGACAATGTCAGGCTGTCGTGATTCTTCCATCTACATGTAGAAAACTATTTGAGCGGTGCGACCTGCTACTGATCATAGCAAGGTTAGGCACAGCGGACGCGGTAGCAACTCCAGTATTAGTTCATCATCCAATTTGGATATTCCTGCAACATGTATTGGGATGAAGGACCAATCTTGTTGGCAGGGGGTCGAAAAATGCTTGAAATCTAAGTGGCAATAAATTCATGCAACTCCACCTTTTATGAATTATGACTCTGATAAATCCTGATTAAGGATATATATGCATAAGTGGATTTTGGGTTACGGAAATATTTTAATAATTTTCCTTGTACCTACATCCTTTATGTTATACTTGTTTCTTACCTGTTGAAGGCATAACATGTGGCTACAATATATCTTTGAATTGTTATATTTTGATTATCAGTTATAAGTTATTTTTGGTGGGCTCTATTGCTCACCCTTGCTTTATTTATCTATATCACAACAACAGCTAGAGCAGATGGCCCGCAACAGTCACACCCTGCGAAAGCGGGTAGCAGTCGTCAGAGATTTACCCGTTGATGTCGTAGCCGCCATAGCTGAGGTAGTAACCACCAGTGTTTTAAGCTTCAGCTTTTGTGTATCAGACTTGTTTATATTTATGATTAATGTAATCAACGGCAAGAACTTTTAAATGCTCTGTAATCTTTTGGGTTTGTAATAACTTATAACTTGTGGATCATATGACTAGATACTTGTTTCAATTTCATCTCTGGGACTATAACTAGTTGAATGTGTATGGTGATGTATTGTGGGGTCACAACATGTAGTTTAATTGTTTTGATTCAAGTGCAAGTATCATTGATAGGAATTGAGACCGTAACGACCGGATCCCTGACCCCGGATCTGGGGCTGTTACAGAAATGGTATCAGAGCGTTAGAGTTATAAACCCCAGAGATGATGCGACGTTACAATAATAAATTCACTAAGATGATAAGAACTCTTGTCAAGTTCGACTAAAACCCTTATGGGAACTTTAATACCATGATAGTAACATAAGTTCGTTATTGTGTAGGCGAGCGACATCTCTGACCCTGAGGCTTACGAGAGACAGCATGATGAGGACTTGCTTCGGACTACAGATCCATACTATGAGGGTTTTGGGCAGGAGAACCCGGAGGAGGACCCGGAGGAGGTCCAGGCGGATGCGGACACTGAGGTTGCTGAGGATTCTAATGATGAGGATCCCGAGGAGGACCCGACCCTAGCCGATACTGAGGATATGGAGGGGTATGCTGAGGACCAGACTCCACTTCCTATCGAGAGAGCCCCTACCCCTCCACCACTGCCTTTGAGCCCTTCCCCTGATGAGTTTGAGGAGCTTACCCCTGAGCCACAGCAGGCAGAGGATGCACCACCAGCTGACCCGGTTACCCCACCCCATGTTCCGTTGGAGGGGATACCAGTATGTGTGCACAACTGGACCGTGAATAGAGTTCAGTCAGAGTTGATAGCGGCTGAGGCTAGGTTGGCAGAGTCACGGATGCAGCTAGCAGCGGAGAGAGATGCCAGGATGGTACGCCAGGGCGGCGGAAGGTCTGTGCCCCCGCGGGCTGCCCGGAGGGCGATGACTCGCATTGAGATGAAGGCACGGTTGAGGCTTCGAGCTTTGCCTACTGATGGCGATGGCAGGGTATCCCGGGTTGATGCTGAGGAGATTTTCCGCATAGCCATGGCGAGGGTGAGGGCATGGCGCCGTACCAGTGGCTGATTTCAGAGTTGGTGATATAGTAGTCTAGTCTTCTAGTCACGTACGGACGTAGTAGTGCCGACTTTTGTGGGATTGTTCCATTGTATATGTTATCCCTTTTTCTGACTAGAAGGATAGACCATGTATTTCACTTTTGACTAGATGATGTTAGGACGGTTGTACTTGTAAACTGTCGATGTCGACTCAGACTTTGTATTTTTGGTACCATGTATATATTTGTTTCCTTTCAGTTGAATCCAGTACTATTGTGACGAGATCACAAGTTTATTATACTGTTGTCTGCACCGTGCGATTAAATTTCGATAAAATATAAAACTGCGGAAGTCTACTTCCAATTATATAACGACTGTATTTGTAACCCAGTAAACGAGCCTAATGTGAATTTTCCAAATTTCAGTAAGATGCCTCCACGAAGAGTGGGAACTAGGGCTAATCCCCCTGAATCTGATGATCAAGAAAGCCACAATCAAAATAGGGAAGACCCTGAGTATAATAAAGAAATGGATGAGGATTATAATGAACAGGACGACTCCCAGTATGGGGAGGCTGATGAATCCTTTTTCACTGCAGACATTGAGAATGAAGAAGAGGAAGTTCAAGAGGAACAAAGAATAGAGGACCAGGGTGGAGACCCCATGGGTCAGTTCATGAATCTACTTAGGCAAAATTTGGACCGTTATCCCCAACCACCCCAAGGAAACAACAATGCCATAGCAAACTCTTTCAGGGCTTTTAAGTCACTCAAGCCCCCAGAATTCCAAGGATCGGCTGACCCAGTAGAGGCAAGAGCTTGGATAAAGGAAATGGAAAAGTCCTTTGAGATTTTAAGCATTGAAGAGGCGCAGAAGACCGTTTTTGCCACTTACCTACTGAAAGGAGAGGCCAACTATTGGTGGGAGGCCAAGAAGAACATGGAGACGAATGTTATCGTGACTTGGGAAAGGTTCAAGCAATTGTTTCTAGAAAAGTATTTCCCAAGATTTATGAAAACTCAGATGGAGCTTAAATTTTTGGAACTGAAACAGAATAATCTAACGGTGGCGGAATACGAGGCAAAATTTACCGCACTATCAAGGTTTGTGCCAGAGTTTGTAGATACCGAAGAAAAGAAAGCTAATAGGTTTCAACAAGGATTGAAGCAGTGGATTCAGAATCGCGTGGCAGTCTTGGAGATTACGGACTACGCCACGTTGGTGCAAAAGGCTTCGATTGTGGAAGCAGGGAGTGATCAGATGCAGAGAGAGAGAGAGAAAGGAGGAATAAAAAGAAAGCATGCGAGTATGGGTGGAGGTTCTGCTGGAGGAAAACCCCAAAATAGGTTTAACCGCGGGGCAGCCTCCCTACCTGAAAGGAATACGGGTTTCAAGCGCACCGTAAGCTCAAGCGTGAACCAGGGCGGCAACCCATCCGGAGTGTCCCACTCCCGCCAATCTCGACCCCCATTACCAGCATGTGCAACCTGTGGAAGAAAACATCTCGGTGTGTGCAACCAGAGACCGGTAACCTGTTTCAAGTGCAGGCGAGGGGGCCATTATGCTACCAATTGTACTGCAGCTAACCCTAGTGTCAGCCAGGGCCTCACTTGTTTTCAGTGTGGACGTCAAGGTCATATGAAGAAGGATTGCCCCACGAACCGACCCACAGCATCAGGGGCCAGTAAAGCTGCCTCTAATAAACCACCAACCGCTAGGACTTTCAACATGACAGTGCAGGATGCCGTGAGGAACACGGATGTGATAGCAGGTACCTTTTCTCTGAATTCAGTTAGCGCAAATGTTTTATTTGATTCTGGAGCAACTAAGTCTTTTATATCGAGGGATTTTGCGCATAGATTGAAACTTAAACCCCAACCATTAAAGGATTCCCTACAAGTAGAGATAGCTAACCACGAAATAGTCCCAGTTAATCAGATTCACCCCAACTGCAAATTGGAAATAGGGGGACAATCTTTTTATGTGGATTTGATTCCTTTTAAATTAGGAGAATTTGATGTCATTTTGGGGATGGATTGGTTGTCTTGCAATAACGCCCAGATAGATTGTAATGGGAAAAAGGTTAGATTAAATACTCCAGGAAAGAAGGAAATAGTGTTTAAGGGAATGAAACAGACGCATAAATTTCTAACCATGGCGCAGACCAAAAGATTGTTACGAAAGGGAAATGTGGCTTACTTAGCATATGTTGTAGACACCCAGAAAGAGGTGCCTAGGTTACAGGACATTCCAGTAGTCAATGAGTTCGAAGATGTGTTTCCACAAGATCTCCCAGGATTACCACCCGATAGGGTAATTGAATTCGCCATCGAATTAGCCCCGGGGACGGCGCCAGTCTCGAAGGCCCCGTACCGGTTAGCCCCAGTAGAAATGAAGGAGCTAGCTACCCAGTTAAAGGAACTGTTGGAAAAGGGTATGATAAGACCCAGTGTGTCGCCATGGGGGGCACCAGTGTTGTTTGTTAAGAAGAAGGATGGGAGTATGAGGTTATGCATCGACTACCGAGAGTTGAACAAGCTAACTATAAAGAATAAGTACCCATTACCCAGAATAGACGATTTGTTTGACCAGCTAAAGGATGCTGTGTACTTCTCTAAGATTGACCGGAGAACCGGATATCACCAATTAAAGATTAAACCCGAGGATATTCCTAAGACTGCGTTCCGTACTAGATATGGACATTATGAGTTCTTGGTGATGTCGTTTGGATTAACCAATGCCCCAGCAGCTTTCATGGATTTAATGAATAGGGTGTTCAAAGAGTATTTGGACGAGTTCGTTATAGTTTTCATTGACGATATTCTTATCTACTCAAAGACAGAGGCAGAACATGCAGAACATTTGAGGATAGCCTTAGGAATACTCAGGAAGGAGCAATTGTATGCCAAATTCGCGAAGTGTGAATTCTGGCAAAACGAGGTTCAGTTTTTAGGACATGTGATTAACAAGGAAGGAGTGTTGGTTGACCCCTCCAAGATAGAGGCTGTTTCAAATTGGGAACGACCAACCACACCAACGGAAGTAAGGAGTTTCATAGGATTAGCAGGGTATTATAGAAGATTTGTCAAGGATTTTGCGAAAATCGCGTCCCCGTTAACCCGACTTACCCGTAAAACCGAGAAATTTGAATGGACGGAAAAATGCGAAAAGAGTTTCCAAGAGTTAAAGAAGAGGTTGGTAACTGCCCCTGTGTTGGCATTGCCAGATGGAAAAGGAGATTTTGTGATTTACAGTGATGCTTCGCATAAGGGATTAGGGTGTGTGCTAATGCAGCACGGTAAAGTAATCGCGTATGCATCGAGACAATTGAAGGAATATGAGATTCGATATCCTACTCATGATTTAGAATTAGCAGCCGTAGTTTTCGCCTTAAAGATTTGGAGGCACTACTTGTATGGAGAGAAGTGCGAGATTTACACTGACCATAAGAGCCTCAAGTACATTTTTACCCAGAAGGAGCTCAACATGCGCCAGAGAAGATGGTTAGAGCTGATCAAGGATTATGACTGTGAGATTCTTTATCACCCAGGGAAAGCCAATGTGGTGGCTGACGCCCTTAGTAGGAAGGAGAGACTCAAGATGATAATGTCATCAGAAGAGCTGATTAGAGAATTTGAGAAAATGGAAATAGAAGTGAAGGTGACCGGGGACGGTGCCGAAAAGCTGTTTGAGATTTCCTTGCAGCCAGAGTTGTTGGAAAAGATAAGAAGGTGTCAAGAAAGGATGATAAGCGAAGACAGGCAGTCAATGACTGGAGAAGAGATCCACACTGTCAAGGATGATAAAGGAATAAGGAGGTATACTTACCGAATTTGGGTTCCGAATGTTCGAGAACTGAAAGACGAGATTTTACACGAGAGTCGCAGTTCTAGGTATTCAATCCACCCAGGAAGCACCAAGATGTATGGAGATTTGAAAGAATACTACTGGTGGCCTAACATGAAAAAGGATGTAGCAGAGTGGGTAAGCAGATGCTTGACCTGCCAACGAGTGAAAGCGGAACACCAGAGACCCAGTGGACTGTTGCGACCCCTAGAGATTCCCGAATGGAAATGGGAACACCTAGCCATGGACTTTGTAGTAGGTTTACCAAGGACCAAGGCCAATCACGATGCCATATGGGTAATCATAGACCGATTAACGAAGTCAGCACACTTTCTTCCGATCAACGAAAGGTACACTGTCGACAGACTAGTGGATATCTACCTGAAAGAGATAGTGGCGCGACATGGAGTCCCAGTCGCCATAGTATCTGACCGAGATCCCAGATTTAACTCCAGATTTTGGAGAAGCTTCCAAGAATGTGTAGGGACCCGGCTGAACATGAGTACTGCCTATCACCCCCAAACGGACGGGCAAAGTGAAAGAACCATCCAAACACTAGAGGACATGTTAAGGGTCTGTGCTATAGACTTTAAAGGGAATTGGGATAATCACCTACCACTGATTGAGTTTTCCTACAACAACAGTTTTCATTCAAGTATAGGAATGCCGCCTTACGAGGCCCTTTATGGAAGAAGATGTCGATCCCCCTTGTATTGGGATGAAGTGGGGGAGCGAAAGATGCTTGGACCCGAAGTGGTCCAACGGACTAAGGACATAGTAGATCTAATCAGAGGGCGGCTGGTAGCAGCCCAAGATAGACAAAAGAAGTATGCTGATTTAGCCCGGAAGGACATGGAATATGAAGTGGGAGACCTATTGTTCTTAAAGGTATCTCCTTGGAAAGGTTTGATGAGGTTCGGAAAGAAAGGAAAACTGAGTCCTAGATATATTGGACCATTTGAGATCTTAAGGCGTATTGGGAACTTAGCATATGAGCTAGCATTACCCCCAAACCTGCAACAAGTGCACAATGTGTTTCATGTTTCAATGCTGAGGAAGTACAACCCGGATGCTAAGCACATTGTGGAATACGAACACGTGGACATGCAGCCAGACCTAACCTATGTGGAGCAACCAGTGGAGATCATAGATCAAAAGGAACAAGTGCTCTGAAACAAGGTCATCAAGCTAGTCAGAGTTTTGTGGCAAAATCATAATGTGGAAGAATCAACTTGGGAGCTAGAAAGCGAAATGCTGGAAATATATCCCCATTTGTTTTCAGAGTGATTCCGGGACGGAATCCTTTTAAGGAGGGGAGACTGTAAGACCCCAAAATTTGGGTAGAATTAAAAACTTTTATTTTATATTGATGTATATATATATATATGTGGATGGTGGTAATGGTTTTGGAAAATTAAGTATGAAATGAATATGGATTTCAGTTATCAAACATTTTGAGAATAATAAGAATGGACTGAACACATAAATAAGAACAATCAATCTGGAAGATAAGAATACAATACTCCAGGGAAGGAAAGTATTTTTATGTCATCCAAATCAATATCTGGTATGCATCCGACAACTCCGTAAACAAGATAGCGTATGCCCGAGAAAGCTACTTTAACAGAGCCGTTGCATGTGCGACAAGTGTCGAAAGAAGAAGAAACCAAGGACCATGACTCACCATTTTGACCATTAAAATACCACAAATATCTTAAGTAATTAAACAAAAAGAAAATCAAAAACACCACACCACCATTGAAGAAACTTTCGGCCAAAACTTCAAGATTTCAAGACCAATTTCCAAGCATCCATAATTCATGTTCTTGGATTCAAAAGCTTCCTAATCCCTAAACCAAGGTAATCTCTTAATCTTAGCATCATCCATGGAGTGTATCATGCTCAAATCCTAGGTAAAAGATGAACATGAATAGTGATTTTCAAGAACTAACTTTGGTTTCTTGATTTCTTTTGTTGATTCAAGCTACCTTAAGGTTATATAAGGGGTATACAAGGATTATTAGGCTTATACACACTCCAAGGAAGGTATAACTCTTGAACCCTTGTTTATAAATTTGATTTATATGGTTAGTTTTAAGTATAGTTTAGTTGGTATGATCATAAGGATGATTGAGTGGTTTTAACGAATGTTTGATGAAAGTTTGATGTTGTTTTGATGATAAGCAAGTAAGGGTTGATCTTGACTGATTAGTGATGATTATGGATTAGTATTGATGTTAAAGATTTGACTTGGTGATTTGGTTTGGTTGTGTATATAAAGTTTATGATTAAACTTTGGAATCGTTAAAACATAGCCGTTATAATGCCCGATTTTCCTTAACCATTGTTTTGTCTATGATGTTCGGACATAAGGACTTCTGTCCAGAGTCACCACTGCCTAGTATTGTGTAGGTCCTGTTTCAAGGTTTGTTTTGATATAAAGATCATGTGATTCCGAATTACGGTTTAGGAGAAACGAATGTTTTAATTAAGGACGTTTCGAGAAACCGAACTATACCACTTAGCCAACTTTGAGGCAATGATCAAACCCCTTAAGTGACCAATCAGAATGTGAAACTTTGTGTTAGCATGCTAGGTATGTTTAGGAGGACCCTCGAGAAGATTTCGTGTTAAAAGGGTTTAATCTCTATTTTATAAAAATGTTCGAGTCGAGCGTGCGCAAGAGGATTCTTAAGGAGTTAACTAGAAACCATGTCTTGGTTTAAGTAAAGTACATACTTAGTTTCGTGCAAGTATTCAAGTGATTAACCTTGGATCTTTTGACTATGTATAGATCGCCGGATTGACTCGAGGCACACTACCCCTACCTCACCACCAGGCAAGTTTTCAAAACCTATACTACTGTTGTTGTGATAATAAACTGTTTTCATATATGTGATGTAAATGCGATATATAAATTGCATGCTGGTTTTTGAACTGCTATATATATATATAGAAATACTTGAGGATATGATTTGATGTGGGGCTTATAAGCTAGATATGGGATATCAGTTATAAGCCAGTTTTGTATATAATGCCCTAGGATAAGGGCGGTTGATTTTCTCTAAGAACAGAAGTAATTATATTTCGGTATATGTGAAAGGTTATTTTCCGATAAAGATATCGAGTAACCGTTATTTGAGGATTAATTATTTTATTTAAGAATATTATTTATTCATTTGAGGTTTATTGACGTTAAGAATATTATTTATTAATATTCATTTTAAGAATATTATTTATTAATATTCATTTGAGGATTATCGACTTACAGAATATTGTTTATATTCATTTGAGTTTTATTTAATTAATGAATGTTACTTTTGAATATTCATTTAAGATTTAATTATTTAAAGAATATTATTTTTGAATAATCATTCGAGGTTTGTTTATTTGATGAATATTATTTTTAAATATTCATTTGAGGATTGTTTATTTAATGAATATTATTTTCAAATATTCGTTTAAGGTTACTTATTTAATAAAGATTATTAATTATTTTCAAATCAAAAAGAGGTTCCCAAAACAATGTTTTTCCATTTAAATCTGTCCTTTAAAGGGGATTTAAATGCTCGCTCAACTATCAAAAATATGGGAAACCTGATTTAAGTGACTGCTACTCTTTTTAAACTCTCAACTCGAAACTGTCAGGAGACAGATATTTTCTCAAAGCTATGTAATTGCTGAAGTCAAATATTGTGTTACCACCTCAACAATCGAGGGGTAAATTCCTGGAACAAGTCGATATCCATTAACAAGCAATAGCTTGGGAAATATTGAAGAATCTTCCTTTCCAACCTAGATATAACTACTTAGTGGAGTCGTATCAACAAGTGTTACACTTGGGGAAAGGAGGACGATCTTTACGTTTCAGAGTCATGGATTTCATCTGAACTAGGAGTGGTGTAAGTGGTCAAGTTGCGTGGGCCCATCCAACTTTTATTGCCCCAAATGGGCCGGGAGGTCACAGTAAGGCGGTAGACAATGTCAGGCTGTCGTGATTCTTCCATCTACATGTAGAAAACTATTTGAGCGGTGCGACCTGCTACTGATCATAGCAAGGTTAGGCACAGCGGACGCGGTAGCAACTCCAGTATTAGTTCATCATCCAATTTGGATATTCCTGCAACATGTATTGGGATGAAGGACCAATCTTGTTGGCAGGGGGTCGAAAAATGCTTGAAATCTAAGTGGCAATAAATTCATGCAACTCCACCTTTTATGAATTATGACTCTGATAAATCCTGATTAAGGATATATATGCATAAGTGGATTTTGGGTTACGGAAATATTTTAATAATTTTCCTTGTACCTACATCCTTTATGTTATACTTGTTTCTTACCTGTTGAAGGCATAACATGTGGCTACAATATATCTTTGAATTGTTATATTTTGATTATCAGTTATAAGTTATTTTTGGTGGGCTCTATTGCTCACCCTTGCTTTATTTATCTATATCACAACAACAGCTAGAGCAGATGGCCCGCAACAGTCACACCCTGCGAAAGCGGGTAGCAGTCGTCAGAGATTTACCCGTTGATGTCGTAGCCGCCATAGCTGAGGTAGTAACCACCAGTGTTTTAAGCTTCAGCTTTTGTGTATCAGACTTATTTATATTTATGATTAATGTAATCAACGGCAAGAACTTTTAAATGCTCTGTAATCTTTTGGGTTTGTAATAACTTATAACTTGTGGATCATATGACTAGATACTTGTTTCAATTTCATCTCTGGGACTATAACTAGTTGAATGTGTATGGTGATGTATTGTGGGGTCACAGCATGTAGTTTAATTGTTTTGATTCAAGTGCAAGTATCATTGATAGGAATTGAGACCGTAACGACCGGATCCCTGACCCCGGATCTGGGGCTGTTACAGATAGAGCCCTGCTATCAGATTTGGTTGAGAAAGCTGGCCCAGTAGTTACCTTTGGAGATAACAGCAAGGGTATTACGAAAGGATATGGCTGTTTGAAGTTTGGAAATGTTATCATTGAAGATATATCATTTGTGGAAGGTCTGAGATTCAATCTTCTCAGCATCAGTCATTTCTGTGACAGAGGATATGTTGTTTCCTTTGAAAAAGAGAAATGTCAGATCCTTCACAAGAAGAATGGAAAGCCTGCTCTTCAAGGAGTAAGGAAAGGTGACTTGTTCATAGCTGATCTTCACTCTGAATCTCTAGATGAAGTTAGATGTTTCTATGCTAAAGCTTCATCATATGAGAGTTGGCTATGGCACAAGAAGATGTCTCACCTTAACTTCAAAACCATGAACTCTTTAGTCAAGAGGGAAATGGTTAGAGGTTTGCCTCAGATGGAATTTACACAGGAAGGACTGTGTGAGGCATGTCAGAAAGGAAAGTCAAAGAAAGCTTCTCACAAGGGCACTGACACGTCATTAATAACTGAACCACTTCAGCTACTGCACATGGATTTGTTTGGTCCAGTTAATGTGATGTCCATGTCAAAGAAACAATATGCACTTGTGATTGTTGATGACTTTTCTAAATATACATGGGTTTTATTCCATCATTCCAAGGATGAGACCCCACACCTGGTGATTGACCATATAAAGTTGATTGAGCTGGATTCTAGATTCCCTGTGAGAGCCATAAGGTCAGATAATGGTACTGAATTCAAGAATGCAGTCCTAAATGACTTTTGTGCTGATAAAGGAATAACAAGACAGTATTCTGCCCCTAGGACTCCTCAACAAAATGGAGTAGTGGAAAGAAAGAATCATACATTGATTGAAGCTGCAAGGACTATGTTAAGTGAGTCTAAACTTCCAATGTTCTTTTGGGCTGAAGCAGCGAATACAGCTTGTTATACTCAGAATCGAACTTTAATCAACAAGGACTTAATGAAGACTCCGTATGAGATCATGAACAACAAGAAACCAACTGTCAAGTACTTTCATGTATTTGGAGCAAAATGCTTTGTGCTTTTAGATGACAATGTTAAACGTGGCAAGTTTGAGGCCAAGGCACAAGAAGCTATTTTTGTTGGTTATTCCAGAAGATCTTACAGAGTCTACTTGGTTGATAGTCACACAGTAAAGGAAAGTGTCAATGTTACTTTTGATGACACTAAGCTCCCTAATATCCAAAAAGAAGACACATCTGAAAAGCTGAAGTTTGATGACTTGCCAGACTCAGAATCAGATGATGTAGCCCCACCTGAAGTTATTGCCGGTAATGATAATAACAATGATGATAATGATCATGGTGGTGGTGGTGGAAACACTGGTAACAATGGAGATACCACCAACACTGGAGAAGAATCATCAAGGAAATCAAGCAACAACTCAGGGGGAGCAAATGAAGGATCATCTAGTCACTCACAACATCAAAGTGAATTTCAAGGCGAATCATCAAGATCAAATCTTCCTAGACAGACTGTATGGAATAGAGCTCATCCTTTTGAGCTGATCATTGGTGATCCAGAGGTTGGAGTTAAAACTAGAAGTGCTACTCAGAATGAATGTCACTATTCAGCATTTCTATCTGAAATGGAGCCAAAGAAAACTGAGGAGGCACTGACTGATCCAGATTGGGTGATTGCTATGCAAGATGAACTCAATCAGTTTGAACAACAACAAGTCTGGAAACTGGTACCCAGGCCAAAGAACAAGAAAGTAGTTGGTACAAGATGGGTATACAGAAACAAGCTAGATGAGGATGGCATTGTTACAAGGAACAAGGCAAGACTGGTTGCACAAGGGTATTCACAAGCTGAAGGCATTGATTATGATGAAACCTATGCACCAGTGGCTAGACTTGAGGCCATCAGGATGTTCTTAGCATTTGCTGCTTATTCCAAGTTTAAAGTCTATCAAATGGATGTTAAGAGTGCATTCCTGAATGGTGAGCTTGATGAAGAAGTGTATGTGGAACAGCCCCCTGGCTTTGAAAATCAGGAGCTGCTGGACTTTGTGTACTTTCTCTTCAAGGCTATCTATGGTCTCAAACAAGCCCCAAGAAAATGGTATGACACTCTCTCTGGTTTTCTTTTAGAAAATGGTTTTGTTAGAGGTATCATAGACAAAACTCTTTTTTCAAAGAAACACAAAGGTGATATGATATTAGTCCAAGTCTATGTGGATGACATCATATTTGGGTCTACTAATGATGATCTCTGTAAGAGATTTGCTAAGCTAATGCAGAGTAAGTTTGAAATGAGTATGATGGGTGAGCTGAAGTTCTTTCTTGGATTGCAAGTAAGTCAAAGGTCAAATGGTATATTTATTTGTCAATCCAAGTATCTCAAAGAACTCCTCAAGAAATATCACATGGAGGATTCAGCATCAGCAAGGACTCTATCTTCAACAACAATCAAACTTGGAGCTTCTGACAAGTCTATCAAGGTAGATGTTACAAGCTACAGAGGTATGATTGGCTCCTTACTCTATCTTACTGCAAGTAGACCAGATATTATGTATGCTACATGCTTGTGTGCAAGGTTCCAAGCGGACCCTAGAGATGTACATCTCGTTGTTGTTAAAAGAATCTTGAGATATCTTAAGGGTACACCTAATTTAGGTATCTGGTACCCTAAAGATTCTGATTTTAATCTTATTGGATATACAGATTCTGACTATGCAGGTAGTGTTGTTGATAGAAAAAGCACCTCCGGGAGTTGTCAATTCCTAGGAGGTAGGGTGATTTCCTGGTATAGCAAGAAACAGCAAACAGTTTCCAATTCAACAGCAGAAGCTGAATATATTGCTGCTGGAAGCTGTTGTGCTCAGATCCTATGGATAAGGAATCAATTGAAGGACTATGGCTGTGTATTAAACAAAATCCCTATTTTATGTGATAATACAAGTGCCATAGCAATCTCCAACAACCCTGTACAGCACTCGAGAACAAAGCACATTGATATCAGGTATCATTTCATCAGAGAACATGTCATGAATGGAACTGTGGAGTTACATTTTGTACCCACAGAAGAACAAACTGCAGATATATTCACTAAATCTCTTGACGAATCCACATTTACTAAGTTAGTTAGTAAGTTGGGTATGTTGAACAGTTTTAGTGATTGAAAATATCTCTGTCTATTTGTTCTTGTCTAAAAATCATTTTTCTCTTGTGGTTGTTTAGTGATTTTACTGTTCATTCTTGTTAATAATTGCATGCTTGTTGATTTAAATGGTTCTGAATATTTTATTTTCTTTAAAAATATTTTTCTCATATTTTTTAAGTGGAGAAATGTATTTTTATTGAAAATATATTTATTTAGAATTATTTAGATATTTTTTTCAGATTGTAAATATTGTTGTTTAAATATTTCTGCAAGTTTATATTAATTTTATGCATTTCTATAATATTCTGCATATTTTTCTAGGATTTATGGAATTTTCTGTGAATTTTTCTAGGTTTTTATATATTTTTCATGCATTTTTATCCTTTTTCTGCACTTTTCTGTAGATATTTAATTAAATTCTGAATTTTTCTGTAAGTCTTCCCAGTTTTACACTAGGAAGACTACCGGGAAAACAAGGGATTTTTCTTTAATTAATTTAATTAAATTCTAAGATTATTCTAAGTCTTCTCAGTTTAATACTAGGAAGACTACCGGGTAAACTTAGTATTTTCTTTTTTTTGTTTTGTTTTGTTTTTTGTTTTTTCCTTTATTATTTTCTGGAAGACTTTCTAGTTTGTACTAGGAAGACTACCGGGAAGACTATCCTAAGTCTTCCCGATTGTCTTCCCAGTACAAACGTTAAGTCTTCTTTTCTTTTTCTTTAACAGTTATTTTTTTATTTATATATAGATACATACAGTACATACGTTTTCTTTTCTTATCAGTCTTGCTTAGCAGTTCTTTTATTTTCCCCCATTCGTATTCTCTCTCTATTTTATGCAAAATCTTTGATCTTAAACCTTTGTTGCTCAAGTCATTACTTAGCAAACTATTTCAGTTCTTTCAAAATCAAACATTTCAAGTCGAATTGCTGTTGAAATTTTCAATTTTTTTAAGTATTTTCGATTTGTGGTCTTTTGATTTGCTAAGTATATTTTGTGAGTTTGATTGATCAAAGTAAGTTTCTGGAGTTTGAAACTAGGTTGTGTGTTTAAAAAATCAGTTACCCATTCATATTTGCTTTTCAAGGTTTATAGTTCGATTTTTTTTTTTTTTTGGATCAATATTTAAAATTGGTTAATTTTAATTTTGTGGATTTTAATTAATTCTATTTAATTCTAAAAATCCCTAAAATTTTAATTTTATTTTAAATTGATTAAAATTCCTTGTTTTATCTAAAATGGATCCTAATTTCGAACTTGTGTTAAATAATTATGTTGGGTATTTTGATCCTTTAAAATGTAAAGTGGAACGTTTTAGACCTTGGATTCGATTTTTAAATTGCGAGACTTGTATCAGTCATGCTATTTGTGCCAATGCACTTCTAAAAATTGATCCTTTAAGGTTTTTGTGTTCAAGTGTTGTTATTGTTGGAAATTCAAAATCTTTTTTGTTTAATATTTTAAACCAGCAATACACAGTCACTTTTGAGTTATTCTGTGATGTGTTGCATTTTCCAAAGGACAGGTTTGATCCCTTACCCACTGATGATGAGTTATCACAGTTCTTTGTGAATATTCATTATCAGGGTCCCTTACAGATGGTTAAATTGTCCAAAAGCTTTGTTGTAAGGGAATGGGATCTGTTCTTTGATACTATAGCTAGGGTATTTGGTAACTGCACAAAAACAAACTTTCATTGCATTACCAGTCTTAATCAGTATATTGCCTATGCTATAGTATTTGGTCGTAGATTGAACTTTGCTGAGATTCTGTGGAACCTTTTGCTCAACAGGCTTGCTTACTCTAGGAGAGATTCTGATAATGGTGTGAAAGTAAAGTGTTGGTACCCTCGCTTTCTAACTCTTATCATTAATCATCTTCTCACTGCTGAGCAGGTAGAACTGTTTCGAGAAGCAAGATTTGAAACCTCTCCAACCACAGACACCAAATTCTACACCAGACTTGATGTCTCATCCAAATTCCTCAATATACATGTTCTTGTTTCACCACTGATGAGTCAATTTATTAATCTTCCTATCTTTGGGGAACAAGTTCCTGAACCACATCCAGTACCACTACAGGTAGTTATTCCTAACTCTGGTTCTTCTTCTGGTACTTCAATTGAAACCCAAGTGGTTGTTAGGGCTGACCCAGAGATTGTAGAACCACAGTCTCTGACCCAGGTCATAGAGCCATACAGAGAGTCAAACACTTCTGATACACAACCTGAGCCTAATATTCAAACCAGTTCAAGAAGAGTTAGTGATATAGCTGAAATGAGTGTTCCCACAGCTCTGTGTGCACCCTTAAAGAAAAGAAGAACCTATAGGGAGGCAACTGTAAGCCCATCTGTATCCTCTCAAAAGGATATGGACATTGATATGGCCACTACACAGTCTCTGGAGACATCCTCTCAACAGGGTGGATCTATTGAAATTCGCCATAGGGCCATGGCATCTTGTACTGAGTCAAGCACACTCCCATTACTCACAATGGGAGAGAGATATCCATATAGATGACACTCAGGACACCATGCCAGGAGAGCACTTTACTTTTGACTTTGAAACAGTGCCTACCATAGTTACGGTAGAAGTGCCTTCACAGGCATCTGAGGGAAAATCTGATTCTTCGCCAACTCAAATAGAATCATTTTCTCCCCTCCCAGAGGGAACATCTCTGGCTCCCCTAAGGGATTTTTCACTCGCAGTTTATACTGGAGAAAGTGAAAGGCAACCTGATGAGTCTGTCCCTGAAGCAATTCAGTTACTCGAAACCGCTTTCACTAAAACGGACGTTTCTCCTAAACCGTAAATTGAAACGATACGATTCTTTCACTAAAACAAACTAGGAAACAGGGCCTACATGATCCTGGGCAGAAACCTTATGTTTATGCCCTTTAAAGTATTCGTGATCTCTGTCCAATCTTCCTAAGTAAAATTCGACATGGTAACGACGCTTAAACGCGATTCCCGTGTTTAAAACACTCTAATCAATTCATCAATCCACAACCAAACAATCAAAACCCAAGGATCTCATCCAAACCACTTTATTTCTGTCTACACAAGCTCATCATATTATCCACTAGTTCAACCATCACTTACTCCATTAAACATCATACATATCATGCAAAGCATCTCTATATCATACTCTCACTAATCATTCTTAACAAATCACTAATAACAAAGTGTAAACATAAGTGTGAGAGGTCTTTATACCTTCCTTGGTTCTTAGTATAGCCTAGCAATGGGTAGTATATCCTTCTTTGATCCTTGATTATCCTTTACAAGCCTAGAACTTCAAGATCAAAACAAGAAATCAAGAATTACTATTCATCTTTACTATTCATCATCAACTTTGAATCCATTTTTGAACAAGCTAACCATCATGGATGAAGCTAAGATCAAAGATTTACCTTAGTTTATGGATGAGGGTGATTTAGAGCCCAAGATCTTGAATTATGGTTGAGTGAAAGTGGAAGAAAATTTCTTAAGCTTTTGGAAGAAGAAGAAGGGCCGAATGGTGTATTCTTCAAGAATGCATCTTCTTGTTTTGTTTTGTTTTCTTTTCTTTTGTCTAATTAATCCTTACTACATCCCTTTTTATTTGTGTGGTTGTAAGTAAGACTTGTCACCAATGACACACCTCATTTTTGAACTTGTGGTTGTGGTGAAAGTGGTGACAAGGTGGTGATTCATCACCTTGTCATCACTTGGTCATCATCTTGTCACCCTTCTGCATCATGCTTATGTCATCATTTGTATCCTCAATCCTCTTATATATTGCACTTGATGATCTTATATGATACTCCTCCTTTGGTTAAGGTTTAATCCATAATTTGTTACGCTTTTGTTTCGCGACAGTTTCAAGTGATTTTAAAAACGTTTCTCTGTACCAAAGCTAGGGGATACTTCCTTGATCTTGGTTTAATATATGGTCCTAGATTTCTCACTTTGGTTTTAGATATGATCATGGATTTCCCATTCCACATAATTTCTCAAAACGATCAAATCAATACATCCTCGATTGTCCGATGAATAGTGATTAAAATTTCAAATAGGAATCTCCTGATTTTGAGTACGTTTACATTCTTTTATTCTTCCTATACATCAATAATATAACTTCGAAACATTCATTCCATACCATCCACATAGTGTGGTTTGAAATTTTTTTCCCATCAGCAAATTTACTATTCATCAGGGTTTCAAATATTACAAAATTTTGGGATATTACAGTCTCCCTTACTTAAAAGGATTCCGTCCCGAAATCAGATCAAAACAGATGAGGGTACTTTTCTAGCATTGCGCTTTCTAGTTCCCAAGTGGATTCTTCAACATTATGTTTTTCCACAAAACTCTTACCAGCTTTATAACCTTGTTCCTTAGCACTTGATCCTTGATGTCAATGATTTCCACCGGTTGCTCTATATATGACAGGTCTGGTTGTATATCTACTTGCTCATATCCCACCACGTGTCTGGCATCCGGATTGTACTTCCTTAACATGGACACATGGAAAACGTTGTGAACTTGTTGCAGGTGTGGGGGCAAGGCTAGCTCATAAGCTACTTCCCCGATGCGTCTCAAGATCTCGAACGGTCCAATATATCCGGGGCTTAATTTCCCTTTCTTTCCAAATCTCATCAATCCCTTCCACGGGGATACCTTTAACAATACAAGATCTCTCACTTCATATTCCTTGTCTCTTTGGGCCAAATCTGCATATTTCTTTTGTCTATCTTGGGCTGCTACCAGCCGTCCTCTGATAAGGTCTATTGCCTCCTGTTGTGGAACGAAAAGTAGGTTTAGATATTGGCGGCGATATTCAATATATGATGGTGGACAAGCGTGTCTTAATGGCTGCTCTCGTGGTTCGTGACTGCACAGGTCCTCACAAGATGCCTACGTATCTCAATTATCACTGAGAATCAAGCCAAGAAAACGTAGTTCTAATGTTGAGGGGTTAGGCCCTTTATATAGGGGTCTGGAGCCCTAGAATCGTGGTAGAATTAGGTTACTTGATGGCCAAGTAACCGCCCTTGAATAGTGGATAACTCATATCAGAATTAGTTTCCATGCTGGAGTTGGTTTCCATGTTGGACGTTGTATTGGAAGCTTCCTAGTGGTTTCCAACCACTGGACTGCATATGAACCAAGCCCATGCCTTAGTGGTTTAAAACAAGGGTTGGACCTTGGCCCAATTGTTGACTACGAATTTATCATTATAGTCATGGTTCCAGGCCTCATTAATGGGCCTCGTATTTGGACCATCTTAGTGTATTTAATGCAACATTAAATGTGTCCTTAGGGCTTTATTTTAACCCATATCATTTGCCCCCCTAACTTCGAGAAAACTGATCAGGTTTTCTTGAAGTTAAGTTGACCAATTTTCAATGGCCCCCTTTGGGTATGGCCTTTTGCGGCTTAAGGTACACTAGTGTTTCACGAGTATCGTCTTTTAGCGTGAAGTGTGGAGCGACCTACACATTCACTACGATTTAGCCTTATTCGAGGCTTCATTTTTAATTGGCTGAGAACACCTGATAACTAAGTTATCGAGTATAGCCAACTTTTGTTAGTGAAAGTTTGAGTTTTGCCAAAATTTGGCTAACTCCGAAGAACGATCACTGAATATTGCCCTAAACGGGTTATGTTAGGTGGGCAACGAGCCCTAAATGGCGCCAAACGATGCTAAACGACGTTTAAACGACGTTAAACGGTGTTAAAAGGTTTTAAACGATGCTAAACGACACTAAAAAACGTTAAACAACGGTAAACGACACTAAAACGGTGCTAAATAGCACTAAAAAGCGTTAGACGACGCTAAACGGCACTAAAACGGTGCTAAAAATTTTGGTCCAGCTGGAGGCCCCCCGGGTGCCAAGCCGTCCAACCATGCTCGGCTAAAAAAAATATATATATATTTTTTTTGGCTGTGCCTGGTGCCTGGTCGGCTGAGTGCCTAGTCGGCCGGGATTTTTTTTTTTTCATTCAACTAAGTGGAATGTTGCTTGAATCTTGGATTGTTTGTTTGAAAACAAGGTTATTGTTTCCAACCACTCTATTTTTTGGTTGTTTGGCGCGATTTCAACCATCGTGCGTGATTTCAACCAAACAAGCTTCAAACCAAGATTTAAACATGGTTTTTAGTGTTTGAAAATATATTGGCCATTTTGGCTTTCTTAGATAGAAGAGTGGTTTCATTCGTGATAACCACTAAATTTTTGTTTGGCGTGATTTCAACCATCGTGCGTGATTTCAACCAACCAAGCATGAAACCAAGATTTAAACATGGTTTTTTGGTCCGAGACTACTGATTTCAACTTGGTTCTTGATCCTCAACTGTTGATCATAGATCTAAAGTTCAAGTCACATTTTTAATTAGTTTTTACTTCCATGTTGGCCATCAAGGCATGATTTCATTCAAGGACCTTGAATTCGAAGTCTCAACTTGATATGGTGTCTTCCAACCAGGATCCATTACCTTGAGGTCATCCTTATTTTCATTCAAGGACGTAATTACTACCTCAAACTTATTCTTTGTCCTTATTCAAGGATGTGAATTCTCCCTTTTGCTCATTTTTGTTTTCAAGGGTGTAAGCACTATTCCAAGCTCATCCTTGTTTCCATTCAAGGATGTATGATGGACTCCCATCTTTGGTTTCAAAGTACCTAGGGCTTGTTTCAAATCAAGGCTTGTGCCTTGTACTCGGTGGCTTGGAATCAAGGTTTAAGTGGTTTCTCACTTTCAATCCTTGTTCTCTTGTTTGGAAACAAGGGGTGGTTTCTGATCAAGGATAGTTTGCCACCACTGTTCGGTCCAGAGCCTGTTTGAGGGTGTGGTCGGTCACCTCTGGTCAGCCTAAGGCCTCCCCGAGGGCGTGGTAGGCCACCCCTAGTCGGCCTAAGGCCTTTCTAAGGGTGTGGTCGGCTGGCGCCCGGGCGACCGGGGGCCTAGTCGGCCGAGGGCCTAGTCGGCTGGCGTTCGGGCGATCGGGGGCCTAGTCGGTCGGGGCTCTAGTCGGCCGAGGATCTGGTCGGCCGGGGGCCTAGTCGGCTGGGGGCCTAGTCGGCCGAGGCTCTAGTCGGCTGGCGTTCGGGCGACCGGGGGCCTAGTCTGCCGGGGCTCTAGTCGGCTGGCGTTCGGGCGACCGGGGGCCTAGTCGGCCGGGGCTCTAGTCGGCCGAGGCTCTGGTCGGCCGGGGGCCTAGTCGGATGGGGGCCTAGTCGGCCGAGGCTCTAGTCGGCTGGCGTTCGGGCGACCGAGGGCCTAGTCGGCCGAGGCTCTGGTCGGCCGGGGGCCTAGTCGGCTGGGGGCCTGGTCGGCCGGGGCTCTTGTTCCCCTTGTTTAGAAACAAGATTCTTGTTTCCTATCATGATATTTTTTGGTTGTTTATTTCTTGATCCATACTTTTGAATTCAAAATTGACACTTGGTTCCAGTTCCAGGTTGTTGAAGACCTAGAATGTAATTTAGACAGCCTCCTTGGCTTATTTGTCCCCCCGAGACTCAACCTTGCATATTGATCCCTTAGTATAGGATTCAAGATCCAAACCAGGTTTCTCATTCTTGATTCTTGGTTTAAAATTCAAGATGTTAATTTAGTTGGCCTTCTTGGCTATGCTTGTCTTTCTAACTTGTCTTTTATTCGACCATTTGTAAACTTAACTCGAGGATCCTTTGGGTCCTTCATTATCTCAATCCTTTGTAATGTGTTCATGGTTTATTTCTTATCTTGTTTACTTGTTTTCGGTACTTATGATTGCACATATCGAGTGTTGGTACATAAAAACAAGGTATAAGAAAATAAACATGCATTGGAAACAAAACAAGGACGGGTCCCAACCCTTTTTATAAATAATAAGCTGTAAATATGGGCTACATGCCTTGAAATGGTTTAAATGAACCTTAGGTTTCTTCTTCCTACCAAACATCAAGTTGTATCCTGAAAGGATAGTTACACATAATAGATCTTGAGATTCGAGGCGTGCCAAGTGCGAGGCACCTCTGTCTCATTCAAAGTTTCGAGCTTGTAAGCTCCTCGCCCGAGGGTCTTTTTAACTCGATACGGCCCTTCCCAGTTGGGTGCCAGCTTTCCTTTCTTTCCTACTCCCGATGCCTCTATCTTTCTGAGAACCAAGTCTCCATGTCGAAAGAACCTCTCCTTAACCCTTTGGTTGTAATGAAAGGAGGTTCGTTTCTGATATTCTACATTTCGAGCGTGTGCTTCATCCCTGACTTCATCAATTAAGTCGAGTGTCAACCTCATTCCTTCCTCATTAGTCTCTTGCTCAAAGGCTTCAATCCTTGGAGATACATGTGAGATCTCTAGAGGTACTACAGCTTCTGCTCCATATGCAAGCATGAACGGGGTTGTTCCAGTGGTGACTTTGCAAGTGGTAGGATAAGCCCAATGTATAGGCAGTATCTCGTCCACCCAAGTGTTCCAGGAACGTTCGACCCTTTTCTTCAATCCATCCAGTATGATTCGATTCGCGACCTCTGCTTGCCCATTTGCTTGGGGGTGGGCAACCGAGGTGAACCTGAGCTCAATTGCGTTTTCTTCGCAATACTTCCTCAATTCTTCATTGTTGAACTGTGTTCCATTATCCGTAACAAGGATGCGAGGTATCCCGTATCTACACATGATGTTTTCCCACAGGAACTGAGCAACTTGCTTGGTGGTTATCTTGGCCAAGGGTTTGGCCTCAATCCACTTAGTGAAGTAATCAATCACCACTATTAGAAACTTCCTTTGTGCCGTAGCCATTGGAAAAGGACCAAGTATGTCCATTCCCCACATAGCAAACAGAATTGGAGAATTGATTGAAGTCAGCATCTCAGGTGGTTGCCTAACCACTGGTGCATGTTTCTGACAACGATCACACTTCTTAACAAAATCCTTGGCGTCGTTCAGCATTTCGGGCCAATAAAAGCCTAGCCTGGTTATCTTATGAGCAAGGGCTCTGCCCCCCAAGTGTTGTCCACAAATCCCTTCATGGACGTCTTCAAGTGCTTCTCGTGCCTCTTGGGGCCTTAGACATTTTAGATAGGGGATCACAAAAGACCTTTTATAAAGCAGACCTTCGATCAAAGTATACCTCAATGCTCTCACAGACAACTTGCGTGCCTCTTGGGTGTTATCAGGGAGGCATCCAGTTTCAAGGTGAGCCTTGATTGGATCCATCCAACAGCCTCCTATATCAATGGGAGCCACAAGTTTTGAATCAATAGTAGGGGCCTTCAAGACCTGAAAGTAAACACTTCCCGAGTAATTCTCAATTTCAGAAGAAGAAAACTTGGACAAGGCATCGGCCTTCACATTCTCCTCTCTGGGGATGTGTTGCACATAGCACTCGTCAAATTGAGTCATAACAGCTTTCACAACTCTTCGATATTTAGCCATAGTTTCGTCCCTGGTTTCAAACTCATCATTAACTTGTGAGATAACCAACCTTGAATCTCCACATACCTTCAGGTTCTTGACCCTCAGAATTCTAGCCAAGCCTAGATCAGCTATCAAGGCCTCATACTCAGCTTCATTGTTGGTTGTAGGGAAGTCCAACTTCAAAGCGTACTCAATTGTAAACCCACCGGGGCTTTGCAAAACTAAGCCTGCACCACTTGACTTTGTTTTTGATGCTCCATCAAAATAGAGTATCCAATGCTCTTTCAGATCAAGCTCTTCATCCTTATTTTCAACTTCAAGTGCCTCATGGGGTACTACCTCTTTCCCCCCGACTTCTTGGTTGTCAATGGTACATTCAACCACGAAGTCAGCCAATGTCTGAGCCTTAATGGCCATTCGAGGCTTATATTTGATGTCGAACTCTCCTAGCTCAACTGCCCATTTAATTAGCTTTCCACTGGCCTTTGGACTATGTAGAATGCTTCTCAAGGGTTGGTCCGTCAGGACTTCAATTTTGTATGCCTGAAAGTAAGGGCGTAGCTTCCTTGAGGCCGTGATTAGTGCCAAAGCGAACTTCTCAATAACAGAATAATTCAATTCTGCCCCATGCAAAATTTTGCTTACATAATAGACGGGTTTCTGAACCTTTCGTTCCTCTCTTACAAGGACAGCACCGAGAGCTTGATCGGAGGCTGCCAAGTAGAGATAAGAGTATCTTCCGGGCTTGGTTTGGCCAGCAACGGGGCCTTAGCCATGTACTTCTTGAGTTTTTTAGAAGCCTCTTGGCTCTCTGTTGTCCACTCAAAATCCTTGACCTTTTTCAGGGCTTTGAAAAACGATAAGCATTTGTCCCCAGACTTTGAGATAAACCTTCCTAAGGCTGCAACTCTTCCAGCCAACCTCTGAACGTCCTTAACGGAACGAGGTGGTTCCATGTCGATGATAGGTTTAATCTTGTCGGGGTTAGCTTCAATGCCTCTTTTGGAGACCATGAGACCCAAGACTTTTCCTGATCCTACTTCAAAAGCACACTTGGCAGGATTTAGCATCATCTTATGGTGCCTCAGCACTTCAAATGCTTCCTTCAGATGCTGGATGTGGTCGTCTTTAAACAAACTCTTAACGAGCATGTCATCAACGTAGACCTCCATGGTTTTCCCAATCAAATGGGCAAAGATCTTGTTAACTAAGCGTTGATAAGTCGCCCCTGCATTCTTTAGTCCAAAAGCCATGACAAGGTAGAAAAAGACCCCAAAATCAGTAATGAATGATACCTTGGCTGTGTCATCCTTCTGCATCTTGATTTGGTTGTAACCACTGAAATCGTCCATGAAGCTCAGCATTTCATGCCCATTGGCTTTCTTAACCATAACCGGGTTTGCCAACCATTCTGGAAATTGGATTTCTTCAATGAATCCAGCTTCTAGGAGCTTTTCAACTTCTTGTTTTATGGCCTCTTGCCTCTCTGGTGCAAAGTTCCTCTTCTTCTGCTGTATCGCCTTTATTTTTGGATCGACATTGAGCTTGTGAGTTATCAGTTGGGGATCAATCCCTGGCATGTCGGTAGCCGTCCATGCAAATACATCACCATTCTCTTGTAGGAACGTGATCAATTCGCCCTTCAAAGGTTCTTTTAGTAGTGCTCCAATATAAGTCACCTTTTCAGGTTCGAGGGGATCCAATGGAATATGAACCAAATCCTCAGCGGGATTCCCTCTATGGTCCTCATCTTCTCTAACATCCATGTCTTCGATAGGGAGAACCTGCCCCCCGACTCCATCTGGCCTTAACGCGGCTACATAACAGCTCCTAGCCGTCTTTTGATCGCCCCTTTCTTCTCCAACACCATTCCTGGTTGGGAACTTGATTTTTAAATGGTAGGTTGAGGCCACAGCCTTAAAAGCATGAAGTCCAGTTCTTCCGAGGATGGCATTGTAGGTCGAGGATGCTTTGATTACCACAAAATTCAATATTTGAGTTACTTCTTTTGGTTCCTTACCAATAGTCATAGGCAACTGAATCGTGCCTTCAACTTTAGATTCCACCCCGTTAAACCCGTATATGGGCATGTTCGAGGGGATCAGTTAGGAATCATTATACCCCATCTTCAAGAACGTGTCATGGAAAAGGACATCAACAGAGGCTCCATTGTCCACCAGGACTCGTTTTACCTCATTGTTTCCGATCACGGGGGCTATCACTAAAGGGTCGTCATGGGGGAACTTCACCCCTTCAAGGTCCGAGTCATCGAATCCAATCGGCATCTCAGTTTTTGCACGCTTGGGCGCTTCTCCAACAATATGCATTACCTCTCGGGCATAAGCCTTCTGAGAGTTCCTAGTGGTTCCTGCAGCGGTTGGTCCTCCTGAAATCATGTTGATCACTGGACCTCGGGGTTGCGGGTTACGACCTTGATCTCGGTCCCCATCCCTTCGATCATAGTCTCTCCTAGGGGGGTTCCTGTCCCCATCCTTGGTGAATTTGTTCAATTTCCCTTTCCGGATCAGAAACTCAATTTCGTCCTTGAGTTGTCTACAATCATCGGTATCATGGCCCGAGTCTTTATGGTACCTACAATACTTGTTCTTGTCTCTCTTCTCAGGATCTCCCCTTAGTGGCTTCGGCCATCGGAAGTCCCTATCTTTCTCAATGTCATAAAGGATTTGACTCCTTCGAGCATTCAACCTTGCATATTCAGTAAATTTCGTGCCTGGAGCTGAATCAGAGTCTCTAGTCGTACGAGGATATTTGTCCTTGACATCATACTCTTGCTCCGTCTTTCGCTTCTTCGAGCCATCATTATTTCCATTACCTGTAGTGGGTGTGTCAGTCTTCTTCATGCTTTCTTCAGCTTTGATGTACTTTCCAGCCCTTTGTTGGAGCTCAGCCATGCTCTCAGGGGGGCGTTTGGCCAATGACATCTTGAAAAAGACATCTGTGGTTCCTTGTTGAAGGGCTATCATAGCTACCTTGTTGTCTAGATCAGGTATATTCAATGTCTCCTTGGTGAAACGCTTGAGATAATCTCTCAACGTCTCGTTCTTTCCTTGTGTTAGGTTCATGAGTGAAGCAGAGCTTTTCTCATGTACTCGTCCACTGATGAACTGATTGATGAAAGCCGTGCTCAGATCTCTAAAACAGCTGATAGAGTTGGGCGGCAAGCGACTATACCATCTTTGGGCCATGCTAGCCAAGGTTTGAGGAAACGCCCTACATTTAAGGGCATCGGTGACTGGTTGCAGCAACAGTGCATTTGAAAAAGTCCTCACATGTGTTGCGGGATCACCCGTACCATCATATGCCTTAATAGTAGGCATCTTAAATTTCCTTGATACATGGGCTACCATTACCTCTTCAGTGAAGGGTGGAATGGGATCGTCTGGGTCACCCAGTTGCGTTAAAACACGGGGATCTGACCTGGGATTTGGAGTCCTAGCTCTTTCTTGCCTCCTCAAAGGTCCTTCTAAATCAATTATAGGAACATCTCTTGCCCCTTGGTTCAAAGGCTGAGTTTGCCTTCTTTGTTGTCCTATCTCCATGTCTTTCTTTAGTTTTTGAATCTCAGCCTCATGGGCCCTTATTCTCTCCATGGCAGTCATGGGTGCCCTTGCAATTGCCCCCCGAGTCCTTCTTTCAAAGGACTCCTTACTGGCTCTTCTTCTCCTGGGTGCTCGATCTCGAGCTTCATCAGATGAGTAATCGTCAGAATAGGGCCCTGAATAATCCAAGTACCTTTGTTCAAAGACAGGTCCCAATCCTCGAATGTAGGGTGGTTCGTATGGTTCATGGATTATTGGGGCATGGCCACTCCCTCCGGTTTCAGGGGGATAGTTAGGCAGTCCGTATGCTGGATTGGTGCTTATAGGAAGCACGGTTGTGGAGATCTGTGCTCCATGGGGAAGGTTGTGGTCGAGGGGCGAGACAACCATCTGAAGAGGGTTCGTGTCGTTCTGAGGTATGGAAGCTTGGGGATTCGTCCCTTGTGGTTGAGAAACCACCTCTGTGGTGATGGGCAACGTCCCTAGTGGTTGAGAAACCACCTCTGTGGTAAGGGGTAACGACCCTGGTTCCGTGGTGATCGGAACAGTGGTGGTGACAGTTGATCCAGTAGCGGTTGCTGTTCTTCGTGTTATAGCCATGGTTGTTGTAAGCTTCCCACAGACGGCGCCAAATGTTGTGGAACGAAAAGTAGGTTTAGATATTGGCGGCGATATTCAATATATGATGGTGGACAAGCGTGTCTTAATGGCTGCTCTCGTGGTTCGTGACTGCACAGGTCCTCACAAGATGCCTACGTATCTCAATTATCACTGAGAATCAAGCCAAGAAAACGTAGTTCTAATGTTGAGGGGTTAGGCCCTTTATATAGGGGTCTGGAGCCCTAGAATCGTAGTAGAATTAGGTTACTTGATGGCCAAGTAACCGCCCTTGAATAGTGGATAACTCATATCAGAATTAGTTTCCATGCTGGAGTTGGTTTCCATGTTGGACGTTGTATTGGAAGCTTCCTAGTGGTTTCCAACCACTGGACTGCATATGAACCAAGCCCATGCCTTAGTGGTTTAAAACAAGGGTTGGACCTTGGCCCAATTGTTGACTACGAATTTATCATTATAGTCATGGTTCCAGGCCTCATTAATGGGCCTCGTATTTGGACCATCTTAGCGTATTTAATGCAACATTAAATGTGTCCTTAGGGCTTTATTTTAGTGTATTTATCTTGGGCTGCTACCAGCCGTCCTCTGATAAGGTCTATTGCCTCAGTCCGTTGGACCATTTCGGGTCCGAGCATTTTCCGCTCTCCAACTTCGTCCCAGTACAAGAGGGATCGACATCTTCTTCCATACAAGGCCTCATACGGGGGCATCCCGATGCTTGCATGAAAACTGTTGTTATAGGAAAACTCAATCAGGGGTAGGTGATCATCCCAATTTCCTTTAAAGTCTATGGCACAAACTCTCAACATATCCTCTAACGTTTGGATAGTCCTTTCACTTTGCCCATCCGTCTGGGGATGTTAAGCAGTACTCATGTTTAGCTTGGTTCCTACACATTCCTGGAAGCTTCTCCAAAAGCTGGAGTTAAATCTAGGGTCTCTGTCTGACACAATGGTGACTGGAACTCCATGTTGCGCCACAATTTCCTTCATATACATATCCACTAGTCTATCGACAGTGTACCTTTCATTGATCGGAAGAAAGTGGGCTGACTTCGTCAACCGGTCTACGATTACCCAGATGGCGTCGTGATTAGCTTTGGTTCGTGGTAATCCTACTACAAAGTCCATGGCTATTTGTTCCCATTTCCATTCTGGAATCTCTAGGGGTCGTAAGAGTCCATCGGTTCTCTGGTGTTCCGCCTTTACTCTTTGGCAGGTCAAGCATTTGCTTACCCACTCTGTTACATCCTTTTTCATATTAGGCCACCAATAATAATCCTTTAGATCCCTATACATCTTGGTACTTCCTGGGTGAATTGAGTATCTCGAGCTATGACTCTCATGTAGAATCTCATCTTTTAATTCCTGATCATTAGGAATCCAAATCCGGTAAGTATACCTCATAACTCCCTTATCATCCCTTTCAGTTTTTAATTCCTCTCCCGTCATTAGCTCTCTCCCTTCACTCCTCATGCGTTCTTGGCTTAGTTTGATCTTTTGCAGCAATTCCGATTGTAGTGCGATTTCGAATAATTTCTCTGTGCCATCTCCGGTTATTTTAACCTCAATCTCCATCTTTTCAAACTCTCGGATTAACTTTTCTGAGGAGGTTATCATTTTGAGTCTCTCTTTCCTGCTAAGGGAATCGGCCACCACATTGGCCTTCCCTGGGTGGTAAAGAATCTCGCAATCATAATCTTTGATTAATTCTAACCATCTCCTCTGTCTCATATTGAGCTCTTTCTGAGTGAAAATGTACTTAAGGCTCTTATGGTCTGTGTAGATCTCGCACTTTTCTCCATATAAATAATGCCTCCAAATTTTCAAGGCGAAAACTATTGCTGCTAACTCCAAATCATGGGTAGGATATCCGCTCTCATATTCTTTCAACTGCCTAGAAGCATATGCAATCACTCTTTCGTGTTGCATAAGCACGCATCCTAACCCTTTGTGTGATGCGTCACTGTATATCACGAAATTCCCCTTTCCGTCTGGAAGTGCCAGTACAGGGGCAGTAACTAGCCGCCTTTTCAATTCCTGAAAACTCTTCTCGCATTTCTCAGTCCACTCAAACTTTTCAGTCTTTCGGGTCAGTCGGGTCAATGGGACTGCTATTCTAGCAAAATCTTGCACAAATCTCCGATAATACCCGGCTAAGCCTATAAAACTTCTCACCTCAGTCGGGGTGGTTGGTCTCTCCCAGTTTGAAACGGCTTCTATCTTAGCAGGGTCAACTAGTACTCCATCACTGCTGACCACGTGGCCTAGGAACAGTACTTCCCTTAGCCAAAACTCACACTTGGAAAACTTGGCATATAACCTTTCCTTTCTCAACGTCTCTAACACTACTCTCAAGTGTTCTGCGTGCTCTTCCTCCGTCTTGGAGTAGACTAAAATATCATCAATGAAAACTATGACGCATTTGTCCAAATATTGCTTGAAGACTCTATTCATTAGGTCCATGAAAGCTGCCGGGGCATTTGTCAGCCCAAACGACATTACCAAAAACTCATAGTGCCCATACCTAGTGCGGAATGTAGTCTTAGGTATATCTTCAGGTTTTATCTTTAACTGGTGATATACAGTCCTCAGGTCAATCTTGGAGAAGTAAACCGCATCTTTCAACTGGTCAAACAAATTATCGATCCTTGGTAAAGGATATCGGTTCTTAATGGTCAACTTGTTTAGTTCTCGATAGTCTATACACAATCTCAAACTACCATCCTTCTTTTTCACAAACAGCACTGGTGCACCCCACGGTGACACACTAGGCCTTATCATTCCCTTTTCTAGCAATTCCTGCAATTGAATGGCTAACTCTTTCATCTCTACTGGAGCTAACCGGTACGGGGCCTTCGAAACTGGCGCCGTTCCTGGAGCTAATTCTATAGCGAATTCTATCTCCCTATCGGGTGGTACCCCCGGAAGGTCTTCTGGGAATACGTCTTCAAATTCATTAACTATCGGAATATTTTGTAATTTAGGAACCTCTCGATTTGTATCTACCACATAGGCTAAGTAAGCCTCACACCCATGCCGCAACAACCTCTTGGTTTGGGCCACGGTTAAAAACTTACGGGTTTGTCGTTGTCCCTTGAACACGACCTCCCGTCCTTCGGACGTTTTGATCCAAATTTTCTTTCTTTCACAATCGATCTGAGCACCATTTCTCGACAACCAGTCCATTCCCAGAACAACATCAAATTCCCCTAATTTAAATGGGACCAAGTCTACACAAAACTATTGACCTTCTATTTCTAGGCTACGGTCTAAGTGTATTTTATCAACTGGAATTACTTCCTGATTTGCTATCTCTACCTCTAATACTTCTTTTAATGGTTCCGCTCTAAGTCTTAACTGACTCGCGAAATCCCTCGAAATAAAAGACTTGGTAGCTCCTGAATCAAATAAAACATTTGCATTGACGGTGTTTAATAGAAGGGTACCTGCTATCACATTTGTGTCCCTCACGGCATCTTTCACAGTCATGTTGAAAGTTTTAGCAGTCGGGGGTCTGTTAGAGGCGGCTCCACTGATTCTTGAGCTAGCGGGGTTTGCTAGAGGGCAATCTCTTTTCAGGTATCCCAATTTTCCACATTGGAAACACTTCTGATCGTTCAGAGGGCATGTTCTGGAGTAGTGCCCTGTCTTCTTGCACTTGAAGCATGTTGCCGACTTTAAAGTACACTCTCCCAAATGTTTTCTCCCACACGTCTTGCAGTCAGGTAGTGGAGGTCGGGGTTGATTGAAACGGGACATTCCTATCTGTCCTCCGCCCTGACTTAGGCTCTTATTCTCAGTTTTCCTGAACTCGGAATTCCTTAAGGGTTGGGACCTAGTTCCTCCGAATGGTCTTGCGGGAAAACTCTTGTTCACCGAGCTTCCTCCTTGACTACCAAACTTCCTCTTTTTCTCTTCTCTTCCTTTCTGACTCTGCTCACTACCCGCTTCCACTATGGTTGCCTTTTGCACTAGCGAGGCATAGTCCGTTACTTCCAACACCGCTACTCTATTCTGAATCCATTGCTTTAACCCTTGCTGAAACCTTCTCGACCTCTTCAAGTCGGTATTAACAAAATCCGGCACAAACCTAGACAACTCAGTAAACTTGGCTTCATATTCCGCCACAGTCATGTTATCTTGTTTCAGTTCCAAAAACTTCCTCTCCATTTGTGCTTCCATGAACACAAGGAAATACTTTTCCAGAAATAAGGTAGTAAACCTTGTCCAGGTAACAACGGCATCTGTTTCTAGGTTTCTCTTCGATTCCCACCAGTAGTTAGCCTCCCCTTTCAGGAGGTATGTAGCAAAGACGGTCTTTTGGGCTTCCTCAATACCTAGGATTTCAAAAGATTTTTCCATTTCCTTTAACCAGGCTCTTGCCTCAACAGGGTCAGCAGATCCCTGAAATTCCGGGGGTCTTAGGGACTTAAAAGCCTTAAAAGCACTATGCCCCGCAATATTGGGGCCTGGTGGTGGTGGCGGTGGGTGCTGGTTCAAATTCTGTCGGAGTAGGTGCATAAATTGGTCCATTGGGTTTCCACCGGGGACCTCCACATTCTGAGTACTTTCATACTCTTCCTCTTCATAGTCCTGATCATCAAACTCATTATAATCATCATCCTCTCTGCTTCCTTCATACTCACCTTCCTCATGGTTCTGTTCTTCTATCTCGTGGAAGTCTGGGTTTTCTTCCTCATTATGAAAGTTTTGCCTTTCATCTCCCTGGTTAACACTTCCCTGAGCCGCAGGATTGGCAAGGCGTGCTCGGGTTCCCATACGTCGGGGTGGCATTTTTCTGATGTTTTTAAACAAAAACTTTTATTAAAAACCATTTGTTCCTTCAAAATGGGTAGCTGGATCGGTTGAATTCCTTGGTGAAAGTCTTGGAAATTATCATTTCTCACACAAAACTCTTTTTATAAACACATTTTTTTTGTCAAAATGGGGTTGCACCGTTTATATGTCAAAACTAATAACTTGTAAAACAATTGAAATAGCAGGGGATATCAAATTTAAAGACTAAAAGCTTTAAAGAAACTGAAATGCATGAATATATACATCAGTGACATAAAGTCACGAGATACTGAAGTCAAAGTTCCAACAAAAGTGAACATATCGCTGAGATACATCATCCGTACAACAGTCAAAAGCTAAATACTACCAGTCAATCAGTCAACATCTGCTACGTCAATCTGATCAGCCTATCTCTAACTCAGAAAGGATACTACTATACATCGGAACTATCCCACAAAAACTGGCACTACTAACGGCCATCTGAGTTTAGAGAACTAAGCTATCTACCACCTATCAAGTCTCCCCCTCCGAGCGGGTCAGGTTCCTGACACGCACCATAGCATCTGCCCAAATCCTCTCTGTGGCCAGTCGGGGTACCAATCCCTCAGCAATAACAAATAGACCTCTCATGCGGACCATAGCTCGCCACTCAATGCGGATCTCTCTCTCTGCAGCCAACTGTCTCCTCAGCTCATCAGCTCTAGCCTCTGCCGCTGCCAAGTCAGTGGTCAGCCGCCCAATCATCCAATCATGGATCACAGTAGGTACTCCAGTAGGTGAGGGAGGAGGTGTATCTGGATCAGTCATGGCCTGGTCCTCATATCCCTTAGGGGCGAGGTCATAGTCATCGTCTGATGGTAACGGACTCAGTGGGGGCACGGGAGGGGTAATGGCTCTCACAGTGGGCAGAGGGTACATCATGATGCCTCCTCGGCTAGCACTGTCCTCGGAAGTCTCATCACCCTCTGTGGTAACTACATCGGGCACAACCTGATCCCTCTCAGTGGAATCAACATCCTCAGTCGACTCTCCATCAGTAGTGGGTACAAGAGAAGTAGGAAAGTCAAACACAGTCTGGGGGTCCTCTTCTGGATCCTCGTCCGGGTCCTCTGTATCCTCCTCGAGATCCTCCATGGGGTCGTCCATGGGGCCGTCCTCAGCCGCCAGTAGAGCATCGTCAAGCTGGGTCTCAAAGTCATCAGCCTCCTCGGCCGCAAACACCTATACAAGCGAAAACTAGGTTACTTTACTGTGTAATAAAAGTTCCCTTGCGGGTTTTTACAGTCAGTGCTACATCTGATAGCCCAACCATGAACTCGATGGGAGTTCTTCTTATTATTATAGTTGCATTTATTATTCCTAACGCCCTATCGTTTCTGAGATTAATAACTATAGGCTCTGATACCATTTCTGTAACATCCCCAGATCCGGGGTCGGAGATCCAGGTTGTCACGTCCCTTTGTTCCTTACAAACACTTGATACTTGAATCATAATATAATAAATCCACACACATGGTGACCCCACCATCTATATACTCACGCCAGTTATGTCTCAGAAACGAATTTGCAAAAACAGTAGTCATATGATCCATAAATTAAAGTTATTACAACCCAAAACTAAAGTGCTTACAACCCATAGCCAGTATGATCTCTATGTGAAACCAGAAAGGCAGCTCAAAAGTTTGTTCTTGTTCATTAATATACATAAGTCATACTTATAAATAAACCGGAGCAACAAGAGTTACACTCCGAACCAACTCAGTACTTCTACCTGGTGTTGTGCAACAACCATGCTACGGGCGGTCTGTATATCCCGGACGCGCTTCCGAGCGGTACGACGAATCCTGGCCATCTACTCTAGCTGTTGTGTTGTGATATATATATATATATATAAAAAAGAAAGCAAGAGTGAGTACTAAGCCCAGCAATAATATAAAGCAGCATAAGCATATATGTAAGCTTATATCATAAAGGAAAACCTTAAAAACTCCATTCATATTTAGAATGATATATTTATTTTCTTTTCGTCAAAACATGCCATACAGTGCAACTACTGTATGAGGAACATCATTATTTATCACTGCCACATTATCCGCAACTCAGCGCCTAGTCTTTCATTACAATGTGCAGCACAACTCCAATTGGAGGAAAGGGACCTTTTTCCGGAGCACGCCCCGATACACGATGATCAGTCGTTGTATCGTACTCACACTTTTCTACTAGTAGATGGACGACATCTTAACACGATTATCACCCTAGCCGCATTCGGGCTTTGTATCTGCTGGACTGTCCCACAGCCTCCTACGCGAGATAAGTGTTGGACTGCCTAGCAGCCTCTTACGCTAAAATCAGAGGTACTGTCCAACAGCCTCCTTCACGTTTACTCCTGGTCCCAGATAGAATCAATGAAACGGGAATCGGAATTTAATCCTATTTTCCCCCAAGTACAAATACTTGTCAAAAACTTTGATACAGTTTAGATTCCTTACTTCCAAAATATTCGAAGGGAGTAAGTCACAATGTGGGTTGTCATCAGTCAACGAAGCTACGAATGATTACCACGTATTTTAAAATGATGACCTGGGAGTTCATCGACATTTTCAGAGTTCAGCGAGTTTGAAATTCTTTGATTGAATAGGGCAGTCATCCCCAACTATAGGTACTCTAGAGGAATAAAGGAAGTAAAACTATTTCCTCGACTCCTGGAACTGGATTCCCACTTTTTGATAAGTCAGAAAATATTTAATCGCATTTAAATATTTTTAATAAACTTAAAATAATATTGGGGAATCTTTGCTTTAAATATCTTTTCTGAAGATCAGAAATATTTTTATAATTATTAGAACTTTAAATAATAATATAATAAGGTCCTATGATTTTTAAATCATATTTGGAATATTTAATAAATATCCAAATAATAAATATTGAATTATTATTCAATAATATTCAACTTAAGTGAATTGTCAAATAATATTCACTTATTTAAATAAATAATCAGATAATATTTTTAATAATATTATTTAATACCTCATATTAAATATCCAATAATATATATATATTGGAATATTTAATAACATATTTAAAATATGACTGTCCCTGGACCCTCCAGTTTCTGACAGTATAATCAAGTCAAGATAATAATTTAACTCCCGGTCTAATATTTTGAAAATCATCGTAGGAGTGCTCTATGCTTAGAGCCTTTAAAACCTCGGTTTATGTTAGATATAATTGCTGATGTTTATTTAATCAGTGTTTAAGTAACAGGTACTGTTCAGAGTTTAGTCTGAAGTACTTATCAGAGTTTACATGGAAGCCGGTCAGAGTTTGTTAAAGTCTGACAGGGTGAAAGTCGATTTAGCTGTCGGTGCATATCATGAAGATTCTAGAAGCAATATATTCTGAAGATGGAAAGAAGCAGAATATATTGATACAGCTAAGGAGACTGGACAGAGGACTGAAGCAATTCTAATTGATTACAATTGTATAGCTAATTTGTAGGAGTATCAATTAGAGATTGATTGTAACTGTGTATTATATAAACACAGATAGGTTATCCCTAGAAGGGATGCGATTATTGAAAATATTATTCTTGTAACCTAGTAGCTCTTTGTGATTCATTAACATCACTAAGAGAGAATTATTTAATATAATTCAGTTTGTTGATTTACAAACTTGTGTTCTTGATTGTTATTCTCATACATATTTGATTATATTGTGTATTCGGCCTAACAATTGGTATCAGAGCCAAGGCTGTTTAATATATACAGTTTTACGATTCAAACACAGTAATAATTATGTCTGAAGAAAATCAAGCTCCTCCCAAGGTTGAACAGGTTAAACCTAATTCTGTGAGTCGGTATGAAACAATCAGGGTTCCAATTCTCAGGCCAGTGGAGTATCCAATTTGGAAGGTGAAGATGACCATGTTTCTGGAGGCTACAGATCCAGAATATCTTGACAGAATCTATGATGGTCCTCATATGCCGACTAAATTGTCTCCTGTTGTTGATGGTCAAGAACAAAAGACTGTTCCAAAGGAAAAGAAAGATATGACTCCTGAGGACATCTCATCAATTGCAAAAGATGCAAAGGTTAGACATCTTCTCCACAGTGCTTTAGATAATGTTATGTCTAATAGAGTAATTGGTTGCAAAACTGCAAAAGAAATCTGGGATGCTTTGGAAGTCAGGTGTCAAGGAACCACTGCTATAAAGAAGAACAGGAAAACAATACTCACTCAGGAGTATGAGCACTTTGATTCAAGAGCCAATGAAACCTTGACTGAGACATATGACAGATTCTGTAAACTGCTGAATGATTTATCTCTAGTTGATAAAGAATATGATCTTGAAGAATCAAATCTCAAATTTCTCTTATCTTTACCTGAAAGATGGGATTTGAAGACAACAACTATAAGAGATAATTACGAACTTGCTGAAACTGAACTTGATGAGATTTATGGGTTACTGAAAACTCATGAATTGGAAATAGAACAAAGAAACAGAAGATCAAGCAAGAAGACAAAATCTGTTGCTCTCAAAGTTGAGGAGAAGCCCATCAAGAAAGAATCATCAAGGAAGAGATCCAAGGGAAAGGCTCTAGTCATTAAATCTGAAAGTGAGTCATCAAACTCTGATGATGACTCAAACTCTGATGAAGCTTCTGACTCTGAGGATGATGAAGAACAGATGATGCAAATGGCTGTATTGATGGTGAAGACCTTCAAGAAGATGGGATTCAAGAACTTTAAGAAAGGAAAGAGATTCTCAAGGAAAGATTCAAACTCTGAAAGGAAAGGTTTTAGAAAGTCTGATGGAAGGGAGACCAAGTCTGGCAAGAAGGATAAATCTGAAATCCAGTGCTACAAGTGTAAGGAGATGGGTCACTATGCCCCAGAGTGCAAGAAAGGCAAATCTGAGAAAGCACTCATCTCTAAAGGCAAAGACTGGGCAGATACTTCAGACTCTGATGATGGAGTAAATTATGCTCTTATGGCAACTGTCAAAGATGAGACTGAATCATCTGAAAATAAGGTACCCCTAACTACTTATGCTTATGATACTGATAATATATCTGAATTAAGAGTATATCTGAAAAGCGTACATGTTAGTTATAGGGATCAGACTTTAGAGAATGAGAGAATTAAATCTGAGAATCTTAGTCTTAAAGATAGAAACAAGTTTCTTGAAGGAGAACTTGAAAATATGAAGCAGATTCAAAAAGAAAGAGATGATGTTGTTTATGTTGAACAGGAGTTGCTCAAAAGATATAGGCAACTAGAATCTGATCTAGAAAAAGAAAGAAAAATAATCAAGACTTGGACAAACTCTGGAAGAGACACTCATCAAGTGTTTCAGACAGATTCTGTAGGTTTAGGCTATTATGAAAATGATGAACTTAGGTTTAAAGACAAGGTTAAGGTTAAACCACAACTTAAACCTGTGAAATTTGTTCCAGAGTCCACTAAGTTAAAATCTGTTGTAGTAAGAGAAGCTGATATGGAATCAGATGAAACCTGTGAAAAACAGGAAAATATTATAACAGAAAATCTTATGGAAATAGAAGCTGTTAGAAAACCAGTAAAAGTCTGTGAAAAACAGGTTAATGTTGGTTTAATGACAGGAAAACAGTTCAATCATAAGCTCAAAGAGGTAAAGTCTGCCATGAGACCAAAAGGGCCCAAGAAGAATAGGAATGGAAAGATAGGCATAAATAAAAGAAATAATCATTTGCCTACTGCTGCTGCTCCAAGGAAAACATGTTATAATTGTGGTAGTTCTAACCATCTTGCTAGATTTTGCAATAAGAACAAAGATATTAATTCTTTACCTTCTACATCAGGAGTAAAGAATGATTATGTAAGGGTTAAACCACAGACTTTATGCACACACTGTGGGAGCACTTGGCATTCTATTTATACTTGTAAGAGTTATCATGCTATTTATCATAACTATTATGAGCTAAAACCCAACTTAAAATGGGTTAGGGCAAACTCTGCAAGTGTAAAGTCTGACAATGTTAGTTTAAACTCTGTTGATAATGATTCCGCTGCAAAAGCTAACAATGTTAAGAAAGCCAAAGGATCCAAGCAAGTCTGGATCCTTAAAACTAACTCTGTGTAATTGATTGTGATTGCAGGGCATAAAAGAGAGCACCCTTATCTTGGACAGTGGATGCTCAGGACACATGACTGGAAATAAAGCCCTGCTATCAGATTTTGAGGAGAAAGCTGGCCCAAAAGTATCCTATGGAGATGGCAACATAGGACTTACTCTGGGATATGGCAATATAAATCTTGGAAGTGTCATCATATCAAATGTAGCTCTAGTCTCAGGACTCAAGCATAATCTGCTATCTGTGAGTCAAATCTGTGACAGAGGAAACCATGTAGATTTTCATACTGAACACTGTGAAGTTATCAGTAAATCTACTGGAAAAGTTGTTCTAGTTGGACACAGGCGCAACAACATTTATGAAGCAAGTTTGGTAACAAACTCTGAAGGAAAAACAATGTGTCTGACTGCATGAATGTCAAATGAAGAGAGTTGGAACTGGCATAAGAAGCTCTCTCATCTCAATTTGAACAACATTAATGAGCTAATAAGAAAGGATCTTGTAAGGGGACTTCCCAAGTCAATACTTAGCTTAGATGGCCTATGTGATTCTTGTCAAAAGGCCAAGCAAAGGAAGTCATCTTTCAAGAGCAAATCTGAATCTTCAGTAGTGGAACCTTATCATCTTCTACATGTTGATCTCTTTGGACCAGTGAATGTGATGTCTATGGGCAGAAAGAAATATGCTCTAGTAATTGTTGATGAATATACTAGATATACATGGGTGTATTTCTTATCAAAGAAGGATGAAACTGCTCAAACTCTGATGAATCATGTAAATCTACTGGACAAAGGATCACAGCACAAAGTCAAAATTATAAGGAGTGATAATGGAACTGAATTCAGAAACTCAATCTTGGAAGCTTTCTGCAAGGAAAGAGGAGTGAAACAAGAATTTTCTGCACCTGGAACTCCACAGCAAAATGGTGTAGTTGAAAGAAAGAACAGAACTTTAATTGAAGCAGCCAGAACTATGCTTGACGAAGCAAAATTGCCAACTTATTTCTGGGCAGAAGCTGTTCAAACTGCTTGTTTTACTCAAAATACTACACTGATCAACAAGCATGGGAAAACACCATATGAGATGGTGAAAAATAAGAAGCCAAATTTGAAATATTTTCATATATTTGGATGCAAATGATTTGTGTTGAAGACTCATCCTGAACAGTTGACTAAGTTCGAGTTAAAAGCTGATGAAGGAATCTTTGTTGGCTATCCAGTGTCAACAAAAGCATTCAGAGTTTACAATCTGAGAACTAAAGTGATCATGGAATCCATACATGTGGCATTTGATGATAAGAAAATAACTGGACTTGATGACTTAGAAGAATATGATCAACTGCGTTTTGAAAATGAAGGTTTATTCTCTGATGATGTAAACTCTGTTGAAGCGGTTCTGACAAACTCTGACGAAGCATACTCTGAACCTCTACTGGTAAATACTGGAGAAACTGGAAATTCTCAAATTGAACAAAATAGAGAACCAGTTGAGGGGGAGCGTGAAGAAGCTCAACAAGACACAGCAAGTGAGTCAGTTGAGGAAACTGATTCAAACTCTGACAGTTTAAACTCTGAGTCATCCAATTCAGGGGGAGCCTCAAATGCTGCAGAAAGTCAACATATGAATCAGGAGAGCATGGATCAAGGGGGAGGATCCAATCATGATGCAAGAAACCACTTACCAACAGCAAGAAAGTGGACACAGGCACACACACCTGATCTCATAATTGGAGATCCTGATGCTAGTGTGAGAACTAGAAGTGCAACAAATAATGAGTGTCTGTATCATGCTTTCTTGTCTCAAACAGAACCAAAGAAAGTGGAAGAAGCTCTTCAAGATGCTAACTGGATAACAGCAATGCAAGAAGAGTTAAATGAATTTGAAAAAAATGAAGTCTGGACACTTGTACCTAGACCAAAGAATAGATCAATTGTAGGTACAAAGTGGGTTTTCAGAAACAAGACTGACAGTGAAGGTGTGATTACAAGAAACAAGGCTAGACTAGTGGCTAAAGGTTATTCACAACAGGAAGGAGTTGACTATGATGAAACCTTTGCTCCAGTTGCAAGATTGGAGGCCATAAGAATTTTTCTGGCCTATGCTGCACACAAGAAGTTTAAAGTCTTTCAGATGGATATGAAAAGTGCTTTTCTCAATGCACTACGTCAAATTTGGGCTTTCGTCACTCTTTTGTACAGTAAGGGCTGTGACACTTTGGAAAAAACGAGTGGCTAAAGATCATCGTCCCAAGTTTTAGCTACACAATTGTTTTTCGAGTGCCGAAGACACATTTTTTGGAAGATTTAGTCACAACTTCAAAAAAATGTGACAATAACAGCATGGTTTTTTTTGACTTTGACCAATTCCAAAATTTATAGTCATACTTGAGAGATAGAAGTGTGACAATAACTAGCGACGCTTCTTTGCTGTGTCTAAATGTTACGAAACGACCACAGTCGTTTTCGGTGATGTGGCTAAATGGGAAATAACCTATGGTCACTACATTTTATATGTGACTAAAAAGTAGAGTTTTCTGCATATATGTCAGAGCTTTGTTCGCTTAAGGAAGCTAAAAACTAGTGACTATATTATTGTGTGACTAAAAAGTTTCGAAAACAGGTGACAACGACTGATATCCTTGTTAGAAATTTGAATATTTTATTACTATTTGAATATATATGCAATAATAATATAACATTCAAATTCCATATTCCAACTATCTGTCGAAAGTAACAAACTATTTTCAAGCAAATATATTCATAAGAACGTCTTGGTTTATTCAAAACATGAGGAGTCAAAACTGGGAGGTGCTTCCGAGCCAAATTAACATCTTTATTTGGGTTGGAACAGATGTATTACCATTACAATACAACATAGATTTAATATGTACAACAGTACAAGGTTCCATGTACAATCAGAATGGTCGGTTCCTTGAGATATCCATCTTTCCACAATATGACATCAACAAGTCTGCACGAAGCTCTTTCCTCTTGCTGCATTATCCTTTTCAACACCCCTATATAACGCACGAGCTCACTCTTATATAAAATTTTAAAGGCATATATAAAAGAAACTTTAAATTCCTATGAAGCTAGAGAACGTACAGGCTTGATAGCTACTTTTGAAAATTCCTCAACTTCAGAAGCATTCACAATAACAGAAACCTAGCAATATGCAGATCAAGATATTAAACAAATTTACTAGTGTAAGGCACGGATACTCTGTTTCACGGCATTGACTACATACTCTGTTTCAGCTTCTGTGAGCTCCACCTGCGTCGAGGACTGGCAAGTGAAATCATTATGAAAATCAACCCAAAATATGAAAAAGAATAAGCAATTATACTTCTAAATCACAGACTATACACTAACCTTGAAACCAGTATTCTCTACATGTTGAGGAGCACCCAAACCAGTATTAGTATTGCTGATATTACAAGTATTCTCTACATGTTGCTGAGATCTCCCTTGGTCAAAATCAGTGAAGATTGTCAACATTGATGTAACATTAACAAATACCTCAATATGTGAGTAAACATAAATCAGATTTAACCATCATGCAAGTCAATCTGTAGAACATTCATCAAGTACACATCTTTTACAGGTCTACAACTGCATACTTACAAGCTAATGATCAATAAACAATGAAACTCTAAGCACGTCATACACCATGTTTCTTTCTGCAAATCAAATGCATCTAAGCTACCAATAATGAACAATGACCATGTCAAACAAGAGAGTATTAGGGATGACAATTACTACAAAAATTACCTTATATGCAGATTTACCTAGCTATTCCTTCTTGAAAAATAGAAAAAGACAAAAAGAACTCATACATAACACTATAAATAACAATTGTTATGATAAAAATAAAAATACTTCCACACTGTCATGATAACAACTATCTCCTTACGTCATAACACTTGCATAACATTGCAAAAAAAAAATTACAAAGAAATAATAACAAAATTCTAAGAACCAGTCTCCCTCCTCCTCTTGTAAATCCTGGATATGGTGACAGCCAGTCCAATTATCCTCTCACGCAACTCCAGGGCCCGGAGACGCTCCGCCTCCCTCCTCTCCTTCTCTAGATCGAAGTGCATCAGCAGAAACATCCACTGGATTTGCTGCTCATAGGAGAACTCAGAGCTGATGTTCTTTGGAACAGCGTCCACTGGAAAGCTTGCACCTTCCACTACGATCGTGAAGTTTTCGTAATTGAACACTATATTGGCAATACGTATGGTGAGAGCGTTGAAGGCCATTTGATAGACGGGGGGTTTGATAACAATTAAGAATGTTTGAGAGGATGAGAAAGGGGATTAACTAGGGATGGTTTAAATAGAAGAGTGTAAGGCATATGAAACAACGCTCATATTAACTGAGATCAATGTCATAATTGCATGCAGTTGTAGTCTCTTAGATTCCCAATAGACGCAATAAACTCTCTTAGATTAATACGAACAGTTTTAGTCAAAATATTTCAATAAACATATTCTCAAAGTCAGTTAATCAATTAAAACTAAAATTAAAGTCTCCAGAAAATAAACATTCATTAACTAAGTTAATCATATTAACTTAGATTTCCAATAGACGCAAGACTTAATAGATTTAGCCAGAGAGAGAGAGTGAGAGAGAGAGAGAGAGAGAGGAGACATACAGGTACTAATTGCCGGACATCATCTTCGCCAGAGAGGGGTGAAAACCTAGGGTTAAGACATAAAGGCGTTGTGTCATGCCAATTGAACTGAACAGTGCCTCCGCTCATCTTCTCCAGAAAGGGGCTTTGTTAATCTTGGGTATTTCAATCAAATCTAGAACCAATTGTTGTTGTATAAGAGGGAAAAAAAGGATATGATTGGGGTTCTTGTTTTAGGCGGCAAAATAGAAGAGAGTGTGGCTACTGCTGTGTGTAGCAATGAATTAGGGTTAAAACATAACCATATGTACCCTCTACTTTACTAATTTATTATACTACTTTGCTGAAAATCAAATTTAATCACTTATTAATCTGAAGTTTAAATAGAAGATAATTTCTAAAATCAAAATTTTAATTAAAAAAAACAAGATCACAAAATTAGCTTCATTCCCATATTTTTAAAATAATTTTGGGATCAAAAATGAATTTATTATGATTTTTACAAGTTTTACCTCAAAATGAAAATTAATTTTCAAAAATCATTTTAAAATACCAAAACTCCAAATTTAATTCATCTAATTTTTTTAAATCATTTTGGAATATTTAGAAGACATATGCAAAATTTAAAAAAAAATCTAAATTTATCTTGTACGACTTTATAACAAAAATCAAGTGAAAGTACTATTTCGAGAAACGAGACTACTACCCACTTAACAAACTATTTTTTTAAAATAATAGTTTGGGTGATCCAACCGTATGGATATGAACAACTACTTATATTAGTAATTTGCAAAATTTTACAAAAAAATCTAAATTTATCTTGTACGACTTTATAACAAAAATCAAGTGAAAGTACTACTTCGAGAAACGAGAGTACCACCCACTTAACAAACTATTTTTTTAAATTTATTTTTGGACGATCCAACCGTACGGATGTGAACAACTACTTATATCAGTGATATGCAAAATTTTACAAAAAAATCTAAATTTATCTTGTACGACTTTATAACAAAAATCAAGTGAAAGTACTACTTCGAGAAACGAGAGTACCACCCACTTAACAAACTATTTTTTTAAATTTATTTTTGGACGATCCAACCGTACGGATGTGAACAACTACTTATATCAGTGATTTGCAAAATTTTACAAAAAAATCTAAATTTATCTTGTACGACTTTATAACAAAAATCAAGTGAAAGTACTACTTCGAGAAACGAGAGTACCACCCACTTAACAAACTATTTTTTTAAATTTATTTTTGGACGATCCAACCGTACGGATGTGAACAACTACTTATATCTGTGATATTCAAAATTTTACAAAAAAATCTAAATTTATCTTGTACGACTTTATAACAAAAATCAAGTGAAAGTACTACTTCGAGAAACGAGAGTACCACCCACTTAACAAACTATTTTTTTAAATTTATTTTTGGACGATCCAACCGTACGGATGTGAACAACTACTTATATCAGTGATATGCAAAATTTTACAAAAAAATCTAAATTTATCTTGTACGACTTTATAACAAAAATCAAGTGAAAGTACTACTTCGAGAAACGAGAGTACCACCCACTTAACAAACTATTTTTTTAAATTTATTTTTGGACGATCCAACCGTACGGATGTGAACAACTACTTATATCAGTGATTTGCAAAATTTTACAAAAAAATCTAAATTTATCTTGTACGACTTTATAACAAAAATCAAGTGAAAGTACTACTTCGAGAAACGAGAGTACCACCCACTTAACAAACTATTTTTTTAAATTTATTTTTGGACGATCCAACCGTACGGATGTGAACAACTACTTATATCTGTGATATGCAAAATTTTAAAAAAAAATCTAAATTTATCTTGTACGACTTTATAACAAAAATCAAGTGAAAGTACTACTTCGAGAAACGAGAGTACCACCCACTTAACAAACTATTTTTTTAAATTTATTTTTGGACGATCCAACCGTACGGATGTGAACAACTACTTATATCAGTGATATGCAAAATTTTACAAAAAAATCTAAATTTATCTTGTACGACTTTATAACAAAAATCAAGTGAAAGTACTACTTCGAGAAACGAGAGTACCACCCACTTAACAAACTATTTTTTTAAATTTATTTTTGGACGATCCAACCGTACGGATGTGAACAACTACTTATATCAGTGATATGCAAAATTTTACAAAAAAATCTAAATTTATCTTGTACGACTTTATAACAAAAATCAAGTGAAAGTACTAATTCGAGAAACGAGAGTACCACCCACTTAACAAACTATTTTTTTAAATTTATTTTTGGACGATCCAACCGTACGGATGTGAACAACTACTTATATCAGTGATATGCAAAATTTTAAAAAAAAATCTAAATTTATCTTGTACGACTTTATAACAAAAATCAAGTGAAAGTACTACTTCGAGAAACGAGACTACCACCCACTTAACAAACTATTTTTTTAAATTAATTTTTGGACGATCCAACCGTATGGATGTGAACAACTACTTATATTAGTGATATGAAATTTTTTTTAAAAAAAATCGAAATTTATCTTGTACGACTTTATAACAAAAATCAAGTGAAAGTACTACTTCAAGAAACGAGACTACCGCCCACTTAACAAACAATTTTTTTAATTAATTTTTGGACGATCCAACCATACGGATGTGAACAACTACTTATATTAGTGCTATGCAAAATTTTAAAAAAAAAAATCTAAATTTATCTTGTACGACTTTAAATTTATCTTGTACGACTTTAAATATATCTTGTACGACTTTAAATAAAAATCTAAATCTAAACGATATTTCATTTCCCGCTTCCTCTTTCCCTCCTATGTACCCAATAATTCACTTCCCTCCCTACCCAGTATTTCATTTCCCCATTTTCCCCCTTCTTTTTCAGCACACACATATGTTCACGGCTCTTAGCTCGATTTCAGTATGTTCACGGCTCAAGTTCAAATCAAACACAGACATACAAATTGATTTTGCTAGATAGTCCCGGCCCCGATCTGTTTGTTGGTCAGTTGATTTTGGTAGATGTAGGTGTTCGTGTTTTTGTCACAAACATAAAGGTGCTTTCATTATCTTGATTATCAATTTCTGTTTGTGACAAAAGCAGGGAACACATACATCGAGCAAATCCCAAGCTCTCTCAATCGCTGTTTACTGGTTACTGTTGTCGGCAGGTATGAGATGTTGTTTCATTTTCGATTGTTTCGATATTGTTTTGTTTTCGAATATTTCGATAATGTTTTGTTCAAAATTTGATTGTATTGTATGTATGTATGATTGATTTATGCTTTTGTGGTGATAAGTTATAATTATATACGATATTGAGCCGATTTGTTTGTTATATATGATTGTTGAATTAGTTGTTGTTCAGTGTAGTGGTTGATTTTATTGTGGTTGTATTGGGGGGAAAATGTGTTTGGGCTTGATATCGTGTTAGTATTCTGTGATCTTTCCTCGGACTTTTTTGTTATGTCCCTGAATACAGTTGAATACTATGCAATCCATTTCTTCATTTCATTGAGATGATGACTAATTTCATGACTCCAATTTTATCTGAGGTATAGATATATTTGGAGCTATAGTCCCCGTACTATGTGTAAGAAACTTAGTTGATTTTAAGCTGGCAGTTGGCAGTAGTCCCTCTGTAGAGTGTAAGATTGGTCACCTGTGTATGTACTATACGACAAGCACATAGTCTAATCATTTATTATCATTATTTGTGTGTTTTCATATATGTGTAATAATCTGTTTTGTTGTGTATATGTCTCTGTTTCGAGGCTGCTGAAGATGAAATATAATCCTTTTATCTCTTCGATATATCAGAAGCGATAGAACACATAGATGGATTCTTGTTTCTATCAAGCAATGGTAAATGCTTGTAATGCCTGATTATTTGAGTGATCAGTACATTATGTACATAATTTAACATGATTTTGTTGGCTAAATATCTAGGTTGCAGATGCCATAACACCAAATCAAATGGTGAGAAGTGTTCTTGCCCAGCTTGCCCTAGTAATTCCTTCTTGGAGATTAATCCCAACACAAGATATCACTGATGCCGCCAATAGAGACAATCAGAGGAATCAACAATCTCAAGTAAAATTCAGAAGCATAAGCAAGTTGAAGTTATAACGTTGGAGTCTTCTAAAAAGGCACATGAAGAAACCAAGAAAAAAGCCAATAAATTTCAATCAAATTCAAAGCATCCTTCATTTCTAGCTAGTTGATCATACTTTTGTTCTAATTGAAATTGTGGTTTTAGTTTGGTGATGGATTATGTATGGATTGGTCTTAGCTATTACATTAATTATGTTGCTATTTAGTTTGGTGATGGATTATGCATGGCTAAGTGTTTGAATTTTAGAATATATAGCATTGTGTTTCAATTTTGGTATTATTATTTATTATTGATCATTTATAATACAAATAAAACTCTGTATAATTTAGTTAAGTGTGTGTGGCTATAACTATCCTTTAGCCACACTATATATTACAAAAATTCTATAAAAATAGGTTTTAGCCAGAACTATAGTCACTACAATTATTAGTGACTAAAAGCAGTTATTTAATAGTATATAAAACATAGAAACGACCACACAAAAATTATAAAATGTGGCCATACCCAAGTTTTTTGCCACGATTTACCAATAAATAATGCGACCAAAACTAAGCCTTTGATGAATGTTGGTGTTTAGCCACGTTATTAATTCTCTTTAGCCACGATGCATCCTGTGGCTGCAAGCTGGTATTTAGTCACACTTTTGAGCTTAAAATAGGGGCTGTCAGACCCAAGGGGTGGTATGCTTTAATCACTCTGTTTTGAGTTACAGCCACACAGCTGGGGTGTGGCCGTAGGGGGCGTAAAATGATCCGACCTTAGGTGACACTTTGCTGAAAAATTAAAATGTGACGTAAAGTGCTTAGCCACACATATTTGATGTGACGGAAGCCAAAATTTGACGTAGTGATGGGAAGCTTGAAGAAGAAGTGTTTGTTGAACAACCACCAGGATTTGTAGATTCCAAACATCCAGATTATGTCTACAGGCTTGACAAGGCATTGTATGGACTAAAGCAAGCACCAAGAGCATGGTATGAAACTCTTGCTCAATTTCTTTTAGAAAGTGGGTTCACAAGAGGTACAATTGATAAAACTTTGTTTTATTTCAATACTGGTGATGATTTGCTTTTAGTTCAAATTTATGTAGATGATATTATTTTTGGATCTACTAATGACAAACTTTGTAAGAAGTTTGCAAAGCTTATGCAGTCCAGGTACCAAATGAGCATGATGGGAGAGCTTAGTTATTTTCTAGGCTTACAGGTCAAGCAAACAGATGATGGGATTTTTATCAATCAAGCAAAGTATACCAGAAATCTTCTAAAGAAATTTGGTATGCTTGATAGTTCATCTGCTACAACTCCCATGGCTACAGCAACAAAGCTAGACAAAGACACATGTGCTACAGTGGATATGACAACCTATAGAGGCATGATAGGGTCTCTTCTGTATCTCACAGCAAGTAGACCTGATATCATGTATGCCACATGTCTTTGTGCAAGATTTCAAGCAGATCCCAGAGAGCCTCATCTAACAGCTGTAAAAAGGATTTTTAAATATCTCAAAGGAACCATAACCTTGGGTTTGTGGTATCCTAGAGAATCAGAGTTTAAGCTAATTGGTTACTCTGATGCAGATTTTGCAGGCTGTAAGATAGACAGAAAAAGTACAAGTGGAAGCTGTCAATTCTTAGGTGACAGATTGGTTTCTTGGTATAGCAAGAAACATAAATCAATTTCCACATCCACTGCAGAAGCAGAGTATATAGCTGCTGGTAGCTGTTGTGCACAGATTCTGTGGATGAAGAATCAGTTGCTGGATTATGGGTTAAGGTACTCTAAGATACCTATTTACTGTGATAACCAAAGTGCTATTGCTATGACAGGTAACCCAGTACAGCATTCCATGACCAAGCACATCAGCATAAGGTATCATTTTATCAGGGAACATGTGGAAGAAGGAGATATTGAGCTTCATTTTGTGTCTACAGACCAACAACTTGCAGATATCTTTACCAAACCTTTGAGTGAAGCTACTTTTACAAAATTGGTAAATGAACTTGGAATGATCTCTGGTTTTGACTAGAGATACGGGTTAGACTCAAAAACTATACATGTTTGATTTTTAATGCTCATGATTCCTTGCATGTATTAACTGTTATGAGTACCAGTGTAATAAACTCTGAACGTAAACTCTGATGCTAAACTCTGTTAGTCATAAAAGTGTTGGTCATACTCTGATAGTTACAGTCTAATGTTATACTCTGATTGTAATATTGTCTGAAACACATTGACCAATGAAGAAATTTGTATGAAGCATAATTCTCAGTAAGTAATTATGAATCCTTAAGAGTTGTATAGATTTTGATCTCAAATATGTGCAGTAAGTTAACACAGTATGATACTGTCTCTGTATTTATAGCATCTCTTAGTTTATTGATCCTATACATTGAGTCTGTATTAGCTGTTTGCATTTTCTCTCATAAATTAATTACATTAACTGATGAAAAGTCTAAACTCTGATTATTAATTGTAAATAATTCACCCTCAAATCAAAAGATGTCAAAAAGAGCACAAATTCCTTTGAGATCATGTTGTGCCTAGGAAGATCCATGAACTTATTGTATGAAATAAGGGCTAAAATCTTTGATTTTTGGTGACTAGTGCCAACCACTGATTACTGGAAAAATTAAAAAATATATATATATATATATATATATATATATATATATATATATATATATATATATATATATATATATAAAGGGGGTGAAGAATAAAAGATATATCCAAATGAAAGGATATCAAAATACAGAGTTTAGATATAAAAATCAGATTTTATGTTTTACATGAGAGTTTAGGCAACCAGTTTTTACTGCTTATGTTTGTGGATTTTATGCACTTTGAGATGATCTAAATATTGATTTCGGTAAACTCTGCTATAGCACACACAATTATTCACACCTGTACAGTTTGAGAAAAGAGTTTATTGACAAAGAAGGACAAATGGTAAACACTGATGTATTGTGCGAAATACGCCGAGGTAATTTTGTTTTAATCTTTGATGGTTAAAATGATTTCTTTGTTTCAGACATTTTATAATTTTGAGATTAGACATTTGTTTAGAAATTCGAAAGAGTATGAGTACAAACGGTTCATATTTGTATTAAACAGAGGAGAGAGAGGTTGAGTGTTTTGAACAGTGTGAAAAGCGGTAATTATGGCTATTTTTACTGCGCGTGTGTATTGGAAGTTGTTACATACAGCTGTCAGCATATACATGTTTGACATCTGTCCCACTCACACATTTTTCAAAGACGCCTGCTGTGTGTAGTAATGATTAAAACGATTGGGTTTTAATTTTCACTGTTATTATTTAAACTTACTACACATAAACGGTTCATTCTTTTACACACTTCATCTTTTCATAAGTTTTTACTCACAAACACTGTCTCAAACACTTTCACTGCATACATTCTACACTTTTCTCTGTCTCATTTCTTGCTTTCTTCTAAACTTCTCTAATGGCTACAACAATGTTTACTGCTTCTGGGTTAGAATTTGTCCCAAACAACTATGCTGCTCCTTTGGCAAATGAGAACGCACCGGAGGCGTTTCATTTGATTCAGGATTTCTTGTCAAACTCTGATGTTGGTACTGCTCTCACCGCACCATTGAAGCTGTCTGCATCTCAAATCAGGACTCTTTGGCAGACAGGTACTTATGATAATGGAGGAGAGTCTGGGTCTCCGTCTATTATCTTTGAATTTCAAGGAGAAGAGTTTATAGTTACTCCAACTACTGTTCGTGATGCTTTGGGTCTTGAGGATTTCAATGCTTTCACAATCTCTGTTGGTGATTCTGAGTTGGTTCGAATGATGAGGGAAATAGGCTACTCTGGACCATTGACAAAGATTGGGCAACTCAAAAGGCCGTTTTTGCGCAAGGAATGGAGTTTCTTTTTCGACTGCATAACAAGGGCTTTTGGAAAGAAATGCACGAATTGGGATGCAATTCCCACTGATAGTCTGCAAATCGGGTATTCTCTTCTTTATGGAGGTAATTTTGATGTTGCTAGGCTAGTTTTGACTAATATTGGTGAGAAAATGCTAGAGAATAGGAATGTTGTTTATTTCTCTAGATTTTGTCAATTGTTATTCAACTTTTGCTGTCCTGATGTTGAGATTTTAGAGGACGATGTCATTCTCTCGTTTAAATTGCATAAACGCATATTCTCTGATCTCACTAATAAAGATAACAAGAAAGGAGATGTTGGTGTTTTGATGTTGCCTGAGTCTGTGCAACAATTCCTGATCAATTCACAACAACAACAACCACTTGTAAACTCTGAAGCTGGACCTTCTGTGTCTCAATCACAAAGGTCAAAGAAGACTAAGTTAAGAGCTGTTAAGTCTGCTAGAGTGAATCCATCAAATGCTGAAGCTGGGGTATCAAACACTGATGATATGCCTCAGAAGAAACAGTTAAAGAAAAGAAGGGCCAACAGGGCAAAGTCTGATGCTGTTGATGAGGAGAGTGAAACTGATGATGAAACTCTTCATCAAAGGAAACGAAGACTGGTAGCAGCACATTTATTTGGTGCTGAGAATGTTTCTTCAAAAGTTGTTGGAGCTCCTGAAGTTTTTGTTCAGGAGGATGCTGAAAATATTGAAGCAGTCTCTGTGTCTGATATGGCAAATGCTGAAACAGAGGCTGAGGTTTTTGAACAAGATTTTAATGCTGATTTTGAAATGGAAAATGTTCTTGAAGCACATCCTGCTGTCAGTGTTTGTGACACTGAGGATGTGGCAGCTGATCAAGCCACTCTGGTACTTGAAGAATCAATGGCAACTCATACAGAGATTCTCTCTATCACCAATCAAATTCCTGAATTGGGTGAAGAGGTTGATCAGGCAGCACAATCTGTCTCTTCTGAGCAGATTGTTGAAAATGTTGAGAAAGCTGAGGTTGTTCCAGCAGTAGAAGTAGAGAAGATTTTAAATGAAGCTACAGGAGAGAATTGTGTTGAAGCAGAGGTTTTTCCAACAAACTCTGAAAGTCTTAAGGTTCCTGTGGAAGACAATGATGAATTGTTGCTTGAAACTCTACAACAGTCGGTTGTTGAGGTTGTTCACAGAGAAGCAGAGTTAGTTGCAAATCTAAACTCTGAAACTCCTGAAGCTGTACAGCAAGTTATTCCAGATGCTGAGGAAAATCAAGAAGACAATGCAGCAAATTCTGATGATAGTAAAGATGCTCATTCTAATCCTGATATACAGGTTGAATTATCAGAAGATGTAGACTCTGATACTATAAGAGAAGCAAATCGTGCTAATGCTGAGTACTTTCAAGATATGTACTTCAAGAACTGGGCAGATGCTGATTGTGTTTTTTCTGCTCAGAGGGCTGCTGATTTTGTTACTCAGTCTATCAAAACCATTTCATCTTCTGATGTTATTACAAATCTAAAGGCCACTGTGATTCAAATTAAATCTCTTCACAATAGATTTGATGAGTCTCATAAGGAGGTCACTGCTTTGAGGAATGAAGTTGGTATGAGAGATCTTACTCTGAAGAATGATAGATCTTACTACAATTCTATGTTCAAGAAGCAAGCTAAGGACTCTGATGAAATTCAGAAGAGGCTTGGGAAAATTGAGGACAACCAGACTGCTATGTCTGCCCAACTGACTTCAATTTCTACTACAATTGAGTTGCTGACATCAGTACTACTTTCTGATGATGTCAAAAAGGGGGAGAGTGTACCAAGTGACAAATGCAAAGACACTCAAACTCTGATACGGAGGGATGATGGTAATGATGGTGGAAACAAGGGAGATGGAAAGAGTTTAAGATTAAATTCTGATAGAAGACTACCAAGAAGATCAAACTCTGATAAAAGATCAAACTCTGGTAAGGGAAATGCAAACTCTGCCAGTGGTTCAAAACTCAAAAGTTTGATAATCTCTGATAAGCCTACCACAGATGAGGAAATTGCTACTAAAATGTTTTTAGAAGAGCATGGTGGTGAGGTAACAGTTGAGGATTATGATGCTGAATTAAGAGTGTTAAATGAAGAGCACCAGAAGAAAATGGAAGCTGGTACTTATATAAGGAAAGGAAAAGCTCCAAGGAGAAAAGAGATAGGAATATCTATTAAAGATAATGTAAACTCTGATCAAAGTTTGCAATACTCGAGGAGACCTACTATTTCAAGAAATGACAAAGGAAAAGGTAAACTGGTAGAAGAAGAACAGTTACCAAAGAAGATTTATTCAACCTCTGACATTGCTCAAGTTGAATCAAGGATAAACAAATCAACCTCTGACATTGCTCATGTTGATATTGCTACTAAAATCGTGACAACCTCTGACAAGGCTCAAGTTGTACAAACTCAACTCAAAGGTTTCTTAAGACCTGTACTTTCTGAAACTCTGACATTAGAACCTGTGGATTTTTCTCAAACCAGGACAGTACATGGAAAACAATCTTATGACAAGTCTGGTTTAGGTTCACACAGAGAGAAGAGGATAAATAACAGTCCAATGGATCAAACATCACTGGCAGAACCTGGTGTTGGGGTTACTCAAGAGAGCCTTGACAAGCTAGAGTATGTTCAGTTAATTCATCATAAGGGACTTAGGAAGGACTTTCTGTTATACTTCATGGCTGATGGCAGAGTATACAGAATAGGTGAAAATGATATACATTTGAAAATGGCTGAAGAGTTAGAATATGTCTTATATCTACTCAAAGTCAGAAATCAAAGGACTCAAAATGCTGCTGAAGTTTTGAGAGTAAGGATGATGAGAGCAAAGGTTCTCAGTGGTGCTAAAATTACAAGTGCTTACATTCCTAAGTATAAAGATGCTCATGGAAAGATTGTAGAAATGAAAAGAAACAGTGCAAGACTAAGGACTGATCTGGGAGTTAAAGTTTTAGAATTCAATCTAGACTCTGATAAACCATATTTTATTAGGCTAGGGAATGAGATGAGGAAAAATTCCATCTATTCTTTGAGAGCTGCAATTTATCAGACTGGAGAATCTGATCCAGAGTTGAGAGAGTTGAAGAAAGTTATGGTTGAAGAGCTGGAAAGGGCTGAAAGAAGACTTCTCATGGATTATCTCAGAACTGTTCCTGATATTCAAGAAATCAAATAAAGTCTGACTGTAAGTTTTTAAAGTTTTCTGTTCTAAGTTAAAATTAAACTCTGTTATGATTAAACACTGCATTTGTTATATGTTTTGACATCATCAATTATCTGTTTAACTTGTACATTTTTATTATGCACAAGTTGGGGGAGATTGTTAGATATAATTGCTGATGTTTGTTTAATCAGTGTTTAAGTAACAGGTACTGTTCAGAGTTTAGTCTGAAGTACTTATCAGAGTTTACATGGAAGCCGGTCAGAGTTTGTTAAAGTCTGACAGGGTGAAAGTCGATTTAGCTGTCGGTGCATATCATGAAGATTCTAGAAGCAATATATTCTGAAGATGGAAAGAAGCAGAATATATTGATACAGCTAAGGAGACTGGACAGAGGACTGAAGCAATTCTAATTGATTACAATTGTATAGCTAATTTGTAGGAGTATCAATTAGAGATTGATTGTAACTATGTATTATATAAACACAGATAGGTTATCCCTAAAAGGGATGCGATTATTGAAAATATTATTCTTGTAACCTAGTAGCTCTTTGTGATTCATTAACATCACTAAGAGAGAATTATTTAATATAATTCAGTTTGTTGATTTACAAACTTGTGTTCTTGATTGTTATTCTCATACATATTTGATTATATTGTGTATTCGGCCTAACAGTTTATATCTAGTATTTACATAGCATATAAACCTTATCTCTTATAAAGCTTTTTATATCAAAAGCATAAACAATTATAATCTGTTCACAGCATTAAAGCAGGATATATATCACATGCACAACAGTTAATCACAACAGCATCACTTATATGATGTAGGGTTTGAAAACTTGCCTTGGTGTCTCGGTGATGTGGTAGAGGGGGCTTGAGAATGTGCTCGTCGATCTATAACAAGATACACAATTCACAGTCAGTCCCCTAGAACCAATTAATGTGCTCTTACTTAAGCACTAAAGTTCGATTAATGAAAATCAAATGTCTCGTTCTTGGTCACTTAACACCTCATGACATTCCGTAAACCTTAAGTCAAAAGTTTGGGTGGGAATCTATCCTCAAAACCCAAGTACTTTTCCATTACTAAATTCTTGTTTTTAACCATCCCCTTAAGGGTATTTCACTCGCGCAACCTTTGTTCTCACATTTTTATAAAATCACGAACTTATCTTTTTAACACAAAACCTTCTAGGTTTCCTTCCTAACCATCCATGCTAGTATCAATTTTAATATCTCAACCCAATTCCATTTTTAAAGGGCTTGATCCCTATCTCAAAGTTCATGCAATGAACTACTTAGTTACTCGAAACCGCTTTCACTAAAACGGACGTTTCTCCAAAACCGTAAATCGAAACGATACGATTCTTTCGCTAAAACAAACTAGGAAACAGGGCCTACATGATCATGGTTAGAAACCTTATGTTTATGCCTTTAAAGTATTCGTGATCTCTGTCCAATCTTCCTAAGTAAAATTGGACATGGTAACGACGCTTAAACGCGATTCCCGTGTTTAAAACACTCTAATCAATTCATCAATCCACAACCAAACAATCACAACCCAAGGATCTCATCCAAACCACTTTATTTCTGTCTACACAAGCTCATCATATTAACCACTAGTTCAACCATCACTTACTCCATTAAACATCATACATATCATGCAAAGCATCTCTATATCATACTATCACTAATCATTCTTAACAAATAACTAATAACAAAGTGTAAACATAAGTGTGAGAGGTCTTTATACCTTCCTTGGTTCTTAGTATAGCCTAGTAAAGGGTAGTATAACCTTCTTTGATCCTTGATTATCCTTTACAAGCCTAGAACTTCAAGATTAAAACAAGAAATCAAGAATTACTATTCATCTTTACTATTCATCATCAACTTTGAATCCATTTTTGAACAAGCTAACCATAATGGATGAAGCTAAGATCAAAGATTTACCTTAGTTTATGGATGAGGGTGATTTAGAGCCCAAGATCTTGAATTATGGTTGAGTGAAAGTGGAGGAAAATTTCTTAAGCTTTTGGAAGAAGAAGAAGGGCCGAATGGTGTATTCTTCAAGAATGCATCTTCTTGTTTTGTTTTGTTTTCTTTTCTTTTGTCTAATTAATCGTTAATACATCCCTTTTAATTTGTGTGGTTGTAAGTAAGACTTGTCACCAATGACACACCTCATTTTTGAACTTGTGGTTGTGGTGAAAGTGGTGACAAGGTGGAGATTCATCACCTTGTCATCACTTGGTCATCATCTTGTCACCCTCCTGCATCATGCTTATGTCATCATTTGTATCCTCAATCCTCTTATATATTGCACTTGATGATCTTATATGATACTCCTCCTTTGGTTAGGGTTTAATCCATAATTTGTTACGCTTTTGTTTCGTGATAGTTTTAAGTGATTTTAAAAACGTTTCTCTGTACCAAAGCTAGGGGATACTTCCTTGATCTTGGTTTAATATATGGTCCTAGATTTCTCACTTTGGTTTTAGATATGATCATGGATTTCCCATTCCACATACTTTCTCAAAACGATCAAATCAATACATCCTCGATTGTCCGATGAATAGTGATTAAAATTTCAAATAGGAATCTCCTGATTCTGAGTACGTTTACATTCTTTTATTCTTCCTATACATCAATAATATAACTTTGAAACATTCATTCCATACCATCCACATAGTGTGGTCTGAAAAAAAAATTCCATCAGCAAATTTACTATTCATCAGGGTTTCAAATATTACAAAATTTTGGGATATTACAGTGTCCTACCAGGATTTGATCAAAATTACATACCTTTCTGAATGACCATCGGGATTTGACAGTCATCATTTTCTAACTCATTTACTTCATGACAAAACCTACCCTTTTTGCTTTAACTTTCCTCAGAAATTCTCAAAGTTCATCTGTAACAGCCCCTAATTCGGGGTCGGGGATTTAGGGTTGTCACGATCCATGTACTCCTTGCCTTACCTCCATTCATATTTCACCTGCTCATGACCCCACAATATATGTCTCACACACACACACAGGTTAGAGTCTCAGAAACGACACACTACAACAACTGCGGAATAAATAATTTTTATTATTACAATACCCAAATGTCTTTTGAATCTGTTACTGATACAATTTCTAAGTATTGTTACATTACCAACTTAGCCTTCTGATGCTCACAATCCTCTAATACCATTCATGTCTATACATAAGTTGAATGCCAAAAGCCGTAGCCTGATTCAATTGGTTCGTACTACTCCCGGGATCACTGCTAGGAACTGTTTATGGAAACGCCTTGCGAGGTATGTGCCGTCCCATTGGCATCCTGCTTCGCTGCTATATAATATATATAAAATAATAGCAAGAGTGAGCGATAGCTCAGCAAGGTAATGAAAGTATGGCATAATTCTGCCTTTAATTCACCCCAGAAATGAAGCGGGTATAAGACAATAATTTGTCAAAATATCTCGATACTGAAATCATTTCCTTATCGGAATGTATTCCAAAAATACCATTGTTGTATTTCAAATATCATCTCCATAATATTCTGCAAACTTTCGATATTCATACTATGAACAAAGTTCTAGTATAATATAACAGATGAAGTAACAAGGTAACTCAGTATATCCTTTTCGTAAAATATCTGCTATATAAAATATAAGCAGACTATCAACATATAACTTAAAAGCTGAAGTTATAAGGAAAATTCAATATCATCTTTCATATCAAACATTTACCTCATATCATAATTTGGAAATAAAGACAGTGTAAAATATTTCCAATCCATTTTCTAAACTCATCTGATTCCATATATCTTTCCATAAAATCATATACCTTTTTTTGTAATCTCATATGCTTGTGTAAACTTTCTTTCTCTGAAAACTTGCATAAAACTTTCTTTCTCTGATAACTTGCATAAAACATGTTCTTTCATGGATGATGAACAATAGATGGAGATGCTAGGCGCCGAGGATACCCTACGATGATCAGTCGTAAGATGTATCCCCCTGGTCTTTTTCTATGTAGAAGGGAAGATATTCAGTCTCACACCGACCTACCTCCCCGCCTTCGGTTGTAGGTGGGAAGAACAGACCCGTTCATAGTCCGTCGGCCTGTTACTCTCCTCTTACCCTACGGTCGGGCACTTACTAATCACTAAGGGAAGAACAGACCCGTTCATAGTCCGTCGGTCTTATTGTAATTCCCTTAGGGGACCGGCGCTACTCAGTACCTTACATATTCTCCAAGTTCCATGACTCTGAAACATAAAGTTCCTTTCCCTTTTTCCCCAAGTATACGACTCCACAAAGTACTCATATCTGGTTGGAAAGGAAAATTCACCCATATTTCCCAAGCTGATGCTTGTTAATGGATACAACTTATTCCACTGATCTTACTTCTCGAATCTTGAGAAAGTAATCAAAATCATTTTGATGGTAGCATACAAAGCTGTTAAATAGTTTCAAAAGGATTTAGGACCGGGCAGTCCACTTGGAACAAACATAAAATCTTGAGAGAGGTCCCATGAGTCTATGTAGTTTGAGCGAACATTTAAGTCTTTCTGAATATAGACTTAAAAGGGAAATAGATTTGGGAACCTTCTCTAATTATATTTATAATTGTCTGAATAAAACTTTATTAGTTATCTAGGGTTAAAGAATAGTTTTCACAAAATACTTCCTTAAGAAGTAGGGCTTTAAATAATTAATGAAAACTATATTTAATAAATAATATTTATTTAGAAGTAATTCCCAAATACTTTCTTAACAAAAGAAGGGATAATAAATAATAATAATAATATAACCCTAGATAACAACTGATACCATTCCCGGTCCGTAGTATAACTACAGAGTATATACCCCCTACTGAGGGTTTTTCTTGTCATATCGACTTATATATATATATATTACCATAACCATAGCTTATAAGTCCAACTTATACTTAGCATCATAGGTATCGTTTCGAAATCATGAACACATAACATATATCTCAAAATCTTTTATTTATCACAACAACAGTTTATAGAAGCATAGGTTTGAAAACTTGCATCTAGTATATGCATACATCAAAATATGGTACTTTAAAATACAGCATGGAATAAGAAAACTTGCACGATACTTGGAACAAAGAATATATATATATAGATATATTTTTGAATCAACAAGTGTTATACATTCGAAAATATGCCCACTCTAACAATAGAGTAAGGGTTAGTAAACTTGCCTGATGCTCGAGAAGTGATAGGGGTTCGCGACGATGCCGGACAATCTAGACAAAGTCAAAGAAAACGCACGATTAATCCCCTGGATAATCCACTTGTACTCAATGCTTAAACACGTAAGCGAAACACAACCAAGGAATTACTAGCTCGTTATAGGCTCATACTAAGTCCATGTTTAATCGACAATTACTTAAGTCGTAGGTTTAGTCCGAAATCGATCCTCGAATACAAGTTATACTTACCCATTTACAACCTTGGTTTCTAAGTCATGTTCTTAGCGGTTTTCACTTGCGCAACCTCGGCTAAAACATTTTTATAAAATCGAAAAATAATCTTTTAATCCGAATCTTTTTCGTGAGCCTTCCTAACTGTCTCTAGCATTATTCCTCAAATTTTCACATTTTAATATGGCTTCTAAGTGGTCCAAATATAGCCTCAAAGTGACTGACCAGAGATGGGTTGTTCCTCCGAACGACGTTTACTAAAACTCACTTTTCTCTTAAACCGTAAATCGGATTAACATGATTATTGCGCTCACGTAAACTAGAAACAAGGCTCTACACACTCATGTTCATAATTGAACCAAAAGAGGTAGTTAAGTTTTCGGATTCTAGGCAGTTTATAGAGTTACCGAAAATCGGGCATTACGACGGCTTAAAATCGAATAATCCAATTTTGTCACAACATAACCAAGCCACACCGGGCATACCATACATCCACAATCTCAACAAACAACCATCATACACCTCTAAGATCAGTTGTGAGGCTCAAATCCAACACCCATCATTTTACACATTTCACAAAGTTAAATAACAACTAAAATACTTAAACATGATCTCTTAAGCTTATAACATCAAAACAATCATCAAAACTCATATGAACTCAAAGAGTGGGTTAGGGTTTTACCTTCTTGGAAGCTCTAGCAACACTAACCAGTGGTCACAATCACTCAACAAGCCTTAGATACTCCTTACAAAGCTTAAACCTTAAGATCCAATCAAGAAAACAAGTTAACAAGATTTCGGAGTTACTATTCATCATCACTTTGTAAAATCCATATAAAATCGGAACACAAGAGTTTGGTTCTCAACTTTTTACCACACCTTCTACTCTTCAAGGGCTTTCTTTTGAGTCCTATATCATCACCAGGGGATGCTTGAAGCTCGACTTATTGGCTTTCTAAGGTGAGTGGTCGAAACTGGAAAAGGCAGGGCAGTTTCGGTTCTCCGACTTGGGGAAGGGATTTGACTAGGCTACACTCCTTTGTTGGCCATGAAATTTTGAAAGAATGTTGCCCATGGAGTGGAGAAGCTATGGTTAAAATTTGGTGATTTAAGGATGGATAGAAGTGGAGATATGAATTTGTTTTTCCTTGATGCTCCTGCTGGGCAGAATGGGGGGGGGGACTCTTCTTCCTTTTTCTTTTCTTTGTTTTGGCTAATTGATGATAATAATGCTGATATTTGTATGAAGTGGTGAGTCATCACCCTTGGTGGTCTCTTCTCCCGACACTTGTCCAACATGCGTTGGCTTTGATAAAGTAGCTTTACTGGTTCGCTTTCCTTTCACATGTATGATCCAAATGTTGCATTCCTCGAATTAATCTTGTCACATGTTACTTCCATGTCTATATTTAATCCTGTAAATGTTGCCTTGTTCCTCTTGAAACGATTCGAAATATTTCCCAAAAAGAGCGAATAAAAACTCTACGCGATTCTCGCAGTGAATAGTAACTATTCACTATTCATTCCAACAATCGAATCCTTAAATCGACTTTAATAAAATAATAAAATTCCAAACTATTAAATCTTCAAATCCTCAATTTTAATATCTCATTTCTTGAATATAATAATATATAATTCACTGCCCGGTCAAATACTACACCAAAATAAAATTTGGAATTTCTGAATTCCGATCGTCTTTGCATTCACTTATTTACTCTGTAGATCACTAATACGACTTCGGAATATCCACACTACGTCTCGTACATAGGTGGCATGAAAAATTTTCTTAACCCTCAAAATCACTATTCATTCACCAAATTCACTATTCACTGATGCACTTAATCATACTAAGAAAAGTTTTAAATTTTTCCAAAAATTCGGGATATTATATCATCATTCCAAGTTCATTCACCAACTTATTAAAAGTAGCTTCAGGCAGTGGCTTGGTGAATATATCGGCTAGTTGTTGATCAGTAGGAACAAAATGAAGTTCAATTGTTCCTTCCAGAACCTGTTCTCTTATAAAATGATACCTGATACTAATGTGCTTAGTAAGAGAATGCTGAACTGGATTTCCTGTCATTGCAATAGCACTTTGGTTATCACAATAAATAGGTATTTTGGAGTATGACAGGCCATAATCTAACAACTGATTTCTCATCCACATTATCTAAGCACAACAACTTCCTGCACCAATGTACTCAGCTTCTGCAGTTGAAGTAGAGATAAACTTTTGCTTTTTACTGAAAAAAGAAACTAGTCTACCACCCAAAAACTGACAACTTCCTGAAGTACTTTTCCTGTCTATCTTGCATCCTGCAAAGTCAGCATCTGAGTAATCACGCAAACCAAAATCTGATTCCCTTGCATACCAAAGGCCAAGTGAAGAAGTGCCTTTGAGATATCTGAAAATTCTTTTGACTGCTATCAGATGAGGTTCCCTGGATTTTGCTTGAAATCTTGCACACGGACAGGTTGTAAACATGATATCTGGTCTACTTGCAGTAAGATACAATAAGGAGCCAATCATTCCCCTGTAGTGAGTTACATCCACCTCAGTACCTTAATCAGGATCAAGTTTGGTAGCTGTAGCTATGGGAGTACTTGGAGCACTATCTTGCATGTTAAACCTTTTCAATAAATTCTTGGTATATTTGGAATGATTGATAAAGATGCCATCATCAGTCTGTTTAACTTGGAGACCAAGAAAGTAACTCATTTCTCCCATCATACTCATTTGATATCTAGACTGCATAAGCTTGAAAAACTTCTCACACAGCTTATTGTTTGTTGACCCAAATATGATATCATCAACATAAATCTGAACTAAAAGCAAATCCTTACCATGATCCAAATAAAACAGAGTTTTATCAAGAGTACCTCTTTTGAATCCACTTTCCAGTAAGAATTGAGCTAAGGTTTCATACCAGGCTCTTGGTGCTTGCTTTAGTCCATAAAGTGCTTTATCCAATCTATAGACAAGATTTGGATATTTTGGATCAATGAAGCCAGGAGGTTGTTCAACATAAACTTCTTCCTCCAGTTCACCATTTAAGAAAGCACTTTTAACATCCATCTAGAAAACCTTGAATTTCTTGTGGGCAGCATATGCCAGAAAGATCCTGATGGCTTCTAACCTTGCAACATGAGCAAAAGTTTCATCATAGTTAATTCCTTCTTGTTGAGAATACCCCTTTGCAACTAGCCTTGCTTTGTTTCTGATAATTACACCATCTAAATTAGTCTTGTTTTTGAAAATCCATTTTGTACCAACAATTGACATGTTCTTTGGTCTTGGCACTAGTTTCCAGACTTATTCCTTTCAAATTCATTCAATTCTTCTTGCATTGCAGTAACCCAATCAGCATCCTTCAGTGCATCTTCAACTTTCTTAGGTTCCTCCTTTTATAGAAATTTGTGATATAGACATTCATTTTCTGTTGCACTTCTTGTTTTAACACCTGCATCAGGATCCCCAATTATCAAATCAGGAGTATGGCTTCTTGTCCATTTCCTAGTTGGTGGTAAATCATTCCTTCAAGTAGATGCTCACCCTGGATTGGTGTTGTCTTGATTAGAAGAAATTGCTTCATTAGAAGCTCCCCCTGAATTGTTGTTGTCACCTCCTGATGTATTATCATGATGGTCACTTGAATCAGTATCTGAAGAATTCTGTCCCGATGATTGAGTAGACTCAGAATTAGTAACAGTTTGTTGTTGCTCCCCCTCAACATTGGTATTGCTACTAGTGTCATCAACATTTGTGTCATCAAAAATAGTACCATCAGTATTAGCACCATCAGTATTTGGTGCATCATCAGGATTTGGTGTGCCATCAGTATTTGGTGACCCGTCAGTATCTGATGAAGTGTCAGTATCTGATTCCATTTCTTTAGGATCCTTGGTAGCTTCATTTTCAAAAACCAAACTATCATGAGAGTCTTCATTGAATCCAGTTATCTTCTTATCATCAAAAGATATATGTATTGACTCCATGACAGTTCTTGTTCTCATGTTAAAAACTCTAAAGGCTCTTGATGCAGGATAACCAATAAAAATTCCCTCATCAGCCTTTGTTTCAAATTTCCCAAGCTGTTCAGGATGAGTTCTGAGAACAAAACATTTACAGCCAAAAACAAGCAGATGCTTCAAACTAGGTTTCTTCTCCTTGAGCATTTGATAGGGAGTTACACCATGTCTGTTTATCAGTGTGAGATTTTGAGTATAGCATGCTGTATTGACTGCTTCTGCCCAGAAATATGTAGGCAATTTTGCTTCTTCCAACATAGTTCTGTCATCTTCAATAAGAGTTCTATTTTTCGTTTCAACTACTCCATTTTGCTGGGGTGTGCCAGGAGCAGAGAATTGTTGTATGATTCCTTTTTATTTGCAGAACTCTTCCATCTTTGAATTCTTGATTTCAGTACCATTATCACTCCTCAGTATCTTGACTTTGTACTTTGTGACTGTCTCAATCATTCTCACATGGTCCAACAATATTTCAGGAGTCTCATCTTTTCTGTGCAGAAAGTACACCCAGGTGAATCTAGAGTATTCATCAACAATTACAAGAGTGTACCTTTTCTTGCTGATGGACATAATGTTGACTGGTCCAAATAGATCAAGATGTAACATGTGATATGGTTCTTCAATAGAGGATTCAGATTTACTCTTGAATGATGTCCTTTTCTGTTGGCCTTCTGACAAGCATCAAAGAGTCCATCAGGAGTATACAATGCTTTAGGTAATCATCTCACCAAGCCTTTCTTAACCAACTCATTGATATTTCTAAAGTTAAGATGAGAAAACTTCTTATGCCAATTCCAACTTTCATCTACTGAAGCTTTATAGATGAGACAAGTAGGGGAGCCATCAGTATTGGTGTGAATGTTGGCTTCATATATGTTACCATGCATGTAGCCAATGAGTGCAACCTTTCCTAAAGCTTTGCTGACTACTTCACAATGAGTGGAATAGAAGTTGACATGATAACCTCTGTCACTGATTTGACTAATACTCAATAGGTTGTGTTTTAGTCCCTTCACAAGAGCTACTTGTTCAATGATGACATTTCCAATTATTATATTACCATATCCCAATGTCTGTCCAATGTTGCCATCTCCATAAGACACGGTGTTAGGAATTATATTGTTTCTTGATGATAACCAAATTAACTTAGTAAAAATTGTACAAGTAAACGTAGCCATCAACGGATATTTTTCCATTGTAGTATCCGTAGATGGGTAGCTTATCTACGGATAAGACTAAATGTAACATGCTTGTGTATTTTTGATGTTGAAGTTGAAGTAGTCTTGATAGGTTAATTGAGTCATGTTGACTATCAATAGATATGTAGAATAGGGAAGCGAATTGTATATAGTCGATGCCTTGTAATTCTGCATACATGAAATTGACTGTCTGCGGATAGCTTGACTAACCTTGTACGGATATGGACATTGTACTGTCTACGGATAGCAATACTGGTTGATCAAGAAACTAGTAAAAGGACAGCGATGTCAGAGCACATGGGTTGGCAGACTACATAGAGCATGGAAGCCAGTATTTCTGGAAAGGTGACAAGAAGAAAGCAGCATTCTATTTGCATGGTCAAGGGTAGCATTTCCTTAAAAGACAATCAGCCAAGAAGGGCAAGCTACAAACACGGACCACTGCTCGGGATGGAGAAACAAGGATTCTGAACACATGTACTTTTTGTATTGTTAGCTGTTCAAGTATCTTTGTAAACTTGGGTTATATAACCAAGTTGTAACATAACTCTAGAAATCAAGAAATCATGTTTTAGCAATTTAGACAGCAAAAAGTTGTATCCTTGTAAATTGCTGAAGCTAGAGTTGTGTATTTGCAGCTGTGTGTTTATTCGTAAACATCACAGAGATTTCTTCAATAAAAATCTCTCAGGTGGACAAAAACAATCCACCTGAATTTTAAATTCTTGTATCATCTTATTTGTGTTTCTGTTCTTGTTTTTGCTTTTCATATTTTCACTGTCAAGAACGAAAAAGTTTTCAAAGATTGTATTCAACCCCCCCTCTACAATCTTGGTTCAGTATCTGGGAATAACAATTGGTATCAGAGCAAGTTTCTAACATACAAGAAGTTTAAAGATCAAAGACAGCTGCATCATGAGTCAGAAGGATCATGGAGTTAAGATACCAGTTCTTGATAGAGAAAATTACTTTCACTGGAAAGTAAAAATGCGCCTACATCTTATGTCAATGGATGAAGCTTATGTAGAGTGCATAGAACATGGCCCTCATGTACCTATGAAGCCAAATACCTCATTAGCTCAGGAACCAGCAGGAGCTCCAAGCACAATCCCAAAGCTGCGTTCAGAATGGACTCCTGAGGACATCGTCGCCGTTCATAAAGAAAAGAAGGCCATGAACATTTTGTTTAATGGTCTTGATTCTGATATGTTCGACAATGTCATCAACTGCTCTACAGCCAAAGAAATTTGGGACACTGTCCAAACCATATGTGAAGGGACTGAGCAGGTGAGAGAAAACAAGATGCAACTCCTCATACAACAATATGAACACTTTCACTTCAAGAGTGGAGAATCTTTGAATGATACTTTCAGTAGATTTCAAAAATTGCTAAATGGATTGAAGTTGTATGGAAGAGTGTATCAAGTCAAGGACTCAAATCTCAAATTTCTCAGAGCCCTGCCAAAAGAGTGGAAGCCCATGACTGTCTCCTTGAGGAATACTCAAGAATATAAGGACTACACCCTTGAGAGGCTGTATGGAACCCTAAAAACATATGAATTGGAAATAGAGCAGGATGAAGAAATTGAGAAGGTCCAAAAGAAGATTGGATCTGTTGCTCTAGTTGCTGGTGTTGAAAAGGCTGAGGACATGAAAGAAGAAGCTGCTGAAGCTACACCAAGCCAAAGTGCTTATGAAGGTAGAGCTGAATCAAGAAAGTGCAAAAGGAAGATGATTGAAGAAAGTGAGCCCATCAATTAAGAGGAGATGGATGAGCTTGATGATCACTTAGCTTTCCTGTCAAGAAAGTTCTCAAAGCTCAAGTTCAAGAGGAACCCTGATGTGTCCAGACCATTCAAGAAGGATCTTGTTGATAGGTCCAAATTCAAATGTTTCAACTGTGGAATGGGAGGTCACTTTGCAAATGAGTGCAGAAAACCAAATTCTGAGAAGAGTGACAGGAAGTTTGAACCTGTTGACTACAAGAAGAAATACTTTGATCTTCTCAAGCAAAAGGGTAGAGCATTCATTACACAGGATTATGACTGGGCTGAAGACGGGAATGATCTTGAGGAGGACACAGAATTTGTGAACCTTGCACTGATGGCTGATACAACCGAGCAAGAGGCTAGTTCATCATCTAATCAGGTAATTACCACCAATCTCTCTGAGCTTTCTACTGAGGAATGCAATGATGCTATTAATGACATGTCCACTGAATTGTATCATATGCGTATTTCTCTTAAATCACTTACTAATGAGAACACAAGGATTAAAATATCTAATCAGTTGTTAAGTGATAGGAATGCTCTTCTAGAAACTCAATTTGCTGAGTTTGAGAAAATGAGAGTAGAGTGTCAAGTTGCCAAGGATGATCTGCTGATTGTGCTTAAAAGAGAAGAATCTATCAAAGCACAATTAGCTAAAGAACAGGAAACTATAGCTAGATGGACTGATTCCAAGAATGCTGCCAGAAACATAATCAAGGCTCAAGGTGTGGATACATTCTACAAGGAATCAACAAGAAAAGATAAAAAAAAGCTAGATGTCAAGAGTCTAGGGGATGACACTTCTACGGATAGTGAGCATCCGTTGGAAGGTAATGCTTCTATAGATAGTAGACATCCGTTGTTGGACAACACCTCTACAAAAGTGACTTACCCAAAGAAGTGTACATCCAGTGTTAGTCATGATAGACTAGAGAAGCTGAACAAAAAGTATGGTCCAACCAGCAAAAACTTTGTTCAGGGATCAAGTAGCAAAACCAAAGCTGAGAATGTCAACATAGGTTACCTGTCCAACAAGCAATTGAAGGACAGGGTTGAGGAAATAGAGGTTAAGGCTTGTGCTAAAAAGAAAAAGAACAGAAATGGTAAGGTAGGGATTAACTGTTAGGAATATGTTGTTCTTGATGATAATTATAAAAACACTAGTAGATTTTGTGTTAAGTCAATTTTGTAGCTGTCAACGGAATGGTATGCTTTGCAGCATCGGTTGACAGGTAGCTCATCAACGGAATGAGTTATGTAGCAATTGCACTATACAATACTTTACTAGTTGATAGACAATTGTTGTTGGTATTAGATAGGTTTTCTAAGTCATGTTGACTAAGTACTAGATAAGCAAAATAGGTTGGTTAATTGTAAATAAGCTGTGCCTTGTAATTCTGCCTAAGTGAAGACATGTCAACGGATGAAGATTACACTATCAACGGATGAAGAATATACCATCAACGGATTGAAGAATAAAGCTATCAATGGAATACATCCCTCTACTATCAACGGATTACTATCACTTTTCTGAACAGTTGACAAAGTGATAGTGACGGTTTCCTGACAGATCAAAAGGTGATGTAGAAGTGTACTTTGCATTGGAAGCCATTAAAATGGTCACAGGGAATAAGGAAACATTCCATTTACCAATTAGGTTCTTGAGTGGGATCATATTAAGCACGAAGACAAATGACAAAGATCTCCAAGGACCATTGGACAAAAGGAGTGAAAAGCAAGCTGTTGGCGGTTACCCTTAGTACTTCTTAGTGTAGCCAAAAATAGCATTGTAATCTTGGGAATATATAACCAAGAGTAGCAGTTCATTTATTTGTAAAAAGTGAGATAAAATTATTTTGTATTAGCTTTCTAAAAGAGCACTCTCACTCTACACTTTGTAACTGAGCAGCTGTGTTGCATTTGTAACACAGATTATTTCCGCAATAAAAACATCTCAGTTGGATCATCAAACAATCCAACTGAAATTTTATATTTGCTTGTGTGATTTTATATTCTCTGTTCAAAGTATTTAAAAGTTGTTTTAAGTTTTAAAAATATCTAGAATTGTATTCAACCCCCCCCCCCCCCCCTTCTACAATTATGTTAGGTCATTTGGGATTAACAATTGGTATCAGAGCAAGGTTCTAACATACAAGAAGTTTAAAGATCAAGGCCAAAGCAGAAACCATGGTGAAGAAGGATGCAGGTGTAAAGATACCAGTTCTAGATAAGGACAATTACTTTCACTGGAAAGTAAAAATGCATCTACATCTCATGTCTATGGATGAGAGATATGTAGACTGTATTGAGAAAGGTCCACACGTTCCCATGAAGTTTGCATCTAGAGTTGGACTACCAGATGATGCTGAAGATGTGGAAATTCCAGAACTTGTCTCAGAATGGACTGTTGAAGATATTGCAGAAGTCCATAAAGATAAAAGAACCATGAACATTCTGTTCAATGGCTTGGAACAAGAGATGTTTGACAATGTTATAAACTGTACAACTGCTAAAGAAGTATGGGACACAGTTAGAACACTCTGTGAAGGAACTGAGCAGGTAAGGGAGAACAAAATGCAACTTCTCATACAACAATATGAGCATTTTCATTTTAAAGCTGGTGAAACCCTAAATGATACTTTCTGTAGGTTTAAAAAGCTTTTGAATGGCTTAAAGCTATATGGGATAGTCTACCAAACTAAGGATTCAAACCTCAAATTTCTTAGAGCTCTTCCAAAAGAGTGGAAGCCTATGATTGTTTCTTTGAGAAACACTCAGGAGTACAAAGACTATACTCTTGAAAGGCTTTATGGAACTTTAAAGACATATGAGCTGGAAATGGAGCAAGATGAAGAAATTGAGAAGGTACAAAAGAAAGGTGGATCTGTTGCATTAGTTGCATCTGTGAACCAACTGGAAGATGACAATTAAGAAGCTGCAAGAGCTGCAACTAGTCGAGTGATAAGTGGATTTCATATCCATTTGGATCGTCCTAAATTGGCTTAAATTGATCGTTTGTTCTCAAGTGTGTGGTATTTGTGATGTGTTTTGTGTTAGTATTTTCAGAGTTGATTTGTCAGCAGAGAAGTGGAGTTCTTGTGGTTTGCAGTGGTGTTTTAAGCATTTCTGTGAAGGCCAAGTGGTTGCGGAGCGAGAGAGCGCAAGGAAAAGTCAAAGAAAAGCAAAGTGGAGATTCTGGACAGAGACCAGGCGCGCCCGCGCCCTACCAAGCGCGCCCGCGCTCTCCAAAAGCTGAATAAGGCAATTCTGATTCTGAAAAGGAAATTTGCTGAAGACCAGTCAACCCTGCAGCCTATATAAACCATTGGTGGACGATTTCTGAGATATACATTGTCATATATACATACTTATCCATCCACCGGTGAGGAGAACAAGAAGACGGCTGATTACGAAGATCTAGTTTTCAACTTATCTTTGTATTCTTCTAATTAGGCGATACTTTGGATTCTCGTTTGTTCTTTCTTAAACTCTAGTACTTTTATTCAGTATTCCAGACATATTTATTATCATGTTTTCATCAGAACCCACGATGATGAACGGTTCGATTATGAACTAATCATTGTCGTGGGATTCTAACGGATTTATTTATGGATTTTAGTAGTTAATTGTTTTAAAGATGTGTGTGTGATGATTTGTTGATAACCTAGTTTGGTTGTGCTTATTCTTCTTGGATGCGTGGCTAACATCTAAGTTGTTTGTTAATCTCTATTGATTGCGAAAGTGGATATAGAGATTTAGAACTTGCCATGCTAGCATAGGTTTATGTATGTTTGTCATGCATGATTCGTAGGTGATTTTAACCATCTTACCTGCCCTATGTAATCTGAATGGATAACTTGCTCGTTAAACCGTTATGTTTTCAAATCTTATAGACATATAGGGTCTAAGCATAATTGGTGTCTACTCATCTTCTATCTCTTTTGTGGATGTTTGAGTGGTTTGGTATACGTATACTGAAAGGTAGCGTGTACTGATTTCGTGTTATCCGATTAGTTATCAAAACCGTCACATGCATTGATTAAAGACAAAAGACTCTAGATGAAGTATTTAATGAAGTTAGGATCCCATGTTTTATTCTCATAAGTAATTCAACAGAAATCTCTTTAGTTAATTATACTCTTGTTAAGTTGATTAGTTAATTTAGTTAATCAAAACACAACTTTGATACTTGTCTTAGCATTGAACAATAGCCATACATTGTTGCATAAGTGCATAACTATAGTAACCAAAGCAGTCTCTGTGGGAACGAACTCTACTTATTCTTATATTACTTGTGACCGCGTACGCTTGCGTGATTTTGTGCGAACATCGAGCTAGTTGTAGAAGTGATGTTAGCAAGGGCAAAGGCAGGATGACAGAAGAAGAAGATGAACCTACCAACTTGGATGACTTAGATGAAATTGATGATCACATTGCTTTTCTCTCAAGAAAATTTTCTAAGTTGAAATTCAAGAGAAACTCAGAAGCAAGGCCACCAAGGAGAGACTTTCAACCTAGCAAAAATAATTGGGTCGAAAAGTCTAAATCTAAATGTTTCAATTGTGGAATGATTGGTCACTTTGCTGGAGATTGCAGAAAGCCTAAAGTTGAGAAGGGCAACAGGAAATTTGAGCCTGTTGACTATAAAAAGAAATACTTTGAACTTCTCAAGCAAAAAGAAAAGGCTTTCATGTCTCAGGAGTATGATTGGGCTGGTAATGGTGAAGATTCAGATGATGATGTTGAATATGTCAACTTGGCTCTAATGGCTAACAATCATGAGCAGGAAGCAAGTTCCTCTAGCAATCAGGTAACTACTACTAATCTTTCTGAGATTTCTAAAGAGGAATGCAATACTACAATTAATGAAATGTCTACTGTATTGTATAATTTGTGTGTTACTCTTAAATCACTTACCAAGGAGAACTCAAGAATTAAAGAAACTAATTTGCTCTTAAGTGATAGAAATGCCATGTTAGAAGCACAGCTCATTGAGTTTGAGAAAATGAGGTGTGTCAGTAGGGATGCTAAGCTGGAACTTGAGAAAGGGTTAAAAAGGGAAGAGATTCTTAAAACTCAACTAGAAATAGAACAGAGTGTGATTGCTAAATGGAAAGATTCCAGGAATGTTGCTAGCAACATCATTAATGTTCAAGGTATGGAATCCTTCTGGGAACAATCATGGAAAAAGAACAAAGAGAAACTAGGGTATGCTGTTGAAACCTTAGAATCAGAATCAGAGTCAACAGACAACAATGATCATTCATTGAAGGTTGATACGTCAACGGATGGCAAGCTTTCGTTGACAGATGAACCATCAACGGATCATGCTGTTCCGTTGACAGAGGAAAAGAAAGAAAAACTCACTAGACTTAATAACAAGTATGGTCCTGTCACCAAGAACTTTGTTCAAGGTGAGTCTAGTAAATCAAAGAAAGTTGAGAAGCCTGTTGAGAGATCTAATGTAGGTCACCTGTATAACAAGCAATTGAAAGACAAGGTAGAGAAAATTCAAGTTGAGGCTAAGGGCAATAAAAAGAATAACAGAAATGGCAAGGTAGGGATTAATAAACATAACAATTACACACCTGATAAGTATGCTCCTAGAAAGACATGTGTTAATTGTGGTAGTGTTAGTCATTTGTTTGCTAATTACAAATCTGTTAAGAAGACTGCTAATGTGAAAATGCCTAAGCCTGCAATGAATGTTTCTATGCCTACAATGCCTGTTATGCCTAACATGTTTGCTCAATATGCACAATTTCAAAATCCATATGCCAGCATGCCACTTGTGCCTAATCCATACATGAATATGTTTAATATGCCACAAATGCCATGGAATGTGAATAACATGTTTGTTCCTCCAACTATGCATGCTGTGAATGAAAATGTGAGCAACCCTCAGAAATCAACACCAAAGGTAAAGGTTGATTTAATTCAATCTGAGCCCAAGGTGAAAAATGATATAAAAGGAAAATCAAAGGCTAACAAAACAGGACCCAAGGAAACTTGGGTACCAAAATCAACTTGATTTGATTGTATTGTGTGCAGGGAGACAAGAGGAATCTTTGGTACTTGGACAGTGGCTGTTCAAGACACATGACTGGTGATTCTACCCTGCTCACATAGTTTCAGGAAAGAGCTGGCCCTTGTATTGCTTTTGGAGATGACAACAAAGGCTACACTAAGGGATATGGCTTGATTTCAAGAGAAAATGTCATCATTGATGAGGTTGCATTGGTGGATGGTCTTAAGCACAATTTGCTTAGTATCAGCCAACTTTGTGACAAAGGATTTTTAGTTACTTTTTCAAGAGAAGCCTGTGTTGTTTCTAAAAGGAGGAGGCAACAATGTGGTAATGACTGGATTCAGAAGAGGGAATGTGTACATTGCTGACTTTAGTAGCACAAGTCCAGATACCATCACTTGTCTTTTCAGCAAGGCAAGCAAGGATGAAAGTTGGCTATGGCACAAGAAATTATCTCATTTGAATTTCAAAGTTATGAAAAATTTGGTGAGGAAAGATCTTGCTAGAGGAATCCCACAGGTGGAATTCTCCAAGGATGGTTTGTGTGATGCCTGTCAAAAGGGGAAACAAAAGAAGGCATCATTCAAAAGCAAGACAGAGTCATCAATTGTTCAACAGCTTTAGTTGCTTCATATGGATCTATTTGGCCCTGTCCATCTCAAAGAAGAAATACTGTCTTGTGATTGTTGATGATTTTTCTAGATTTACATGGACTTTCTTTTTGCACTCTAAAGACGAGGCAAGTGAAATCATTATCAATCACATCAAGGTAGTAAACTATCATCCTGATTTCAAAGTAAGAAGGATTAGGAGTGACAATGGGACAGAGTTCAAGAATTCAACTATGAAGATGTTCTGTGAAGAAAATGGAATCATGCATGAATTTTCAGCTGCAAGGACACCACAGCAAAATGGTGTAGTTGAAAGAAAAAACAGAACACTCATTGAAGCTGCAAGGACAATGCTAGATGAATCAAAGTTACCAACTTACTTTTGGGCTGAGGCAGTTAACACAGCTTGCTTCACTCAAAATATTTCTTTGATTAATCAAGCCAAGGGAATGACCCCTTATCAATTACTCAAAAGAAAGAAGCCACTATTGGATTTTCTTCATGTCTTTGGATGCAAGTTCTTTGTTCCGAGAAATCAATCTGAGCATTTGGGGAAATTTGAAGCAAAGGCAGATGAAGCAATATTTGTGGGATATGCAGCAGGGAAAGCTTACAGAGTTTATAATCTCAGAACCAACATTGTTATGGAATCTGTACATGTTGTTTTTGATGATCTCAAAATTCAAGTGAATCATGTTAAGGCTATTGAGAAACAGCCTAAAGTTGTTGTGTCTAGCATAGATGAGAGCAGTAGTGAAGATGAAATTGCTACATTAAGATTGAAAAGGATAGCTGCTAACAGACCAGTTGGTCATTCCGTTGACAGTCATGGTGGAGGATTCGTTGACAGTCAAAATGAGCATTCCGTTGACAGTCAAAACGGGCATTCCGTTGACAGTCAAGAAATGCTTCCAGGAGTGATCATTTAGGGACAACAAACTCAGGGGGAGTTTCTCAAGAACAAACATCTAATCAAGGCAATCATGATCATGAAGCTACATCTTCTAGAGCTAATCTACCTCCCTCAAGGAAATGGACTAAAGATCATCCCTTTGAATTCATTATAGGTGATGTTTCTTCAAAAATCCAAACTAGAAAAGCAACTCAAGAGGAATGTCTATACAGTAGCTTTCTGTCTCAAGATGAGCCAAAGAAAGTTGAGAATGCACTTCTAGATCCAGAATGGGTTTTGGCTATGCAAGAGGAGATAAACCAATTTGAGAGAAACAAAGTTTGGAAGCTGGTGCCCAGGCCTAGAAACAAGAGTGTTATAGGCACAAAATGGGTGTTCAGAAACAAGATGGATGAAAATGGCATAGTCACAAGGAACAAAGCTAGACTGGTTGCTAAAGGCTACTCACAGGAAGAGGGAATTGATTTTGATGAAACCTTTGCTCCTGTTGCAAGACTAGAAGCATAAGGATCTTCCTAGCCTATGCAGCCCATGCCAATTTCAAGGTCTATCAAATGGATGTGAAGAGTGCTTTTCTGAATGGGGAATTGGAAGAGGAGGTATATGTGAGTCAACCTCCTGGTTTTGAAGATGATGATTTTCCAGAGTATGTGTACTTTCTCCTCAAAGCACTCTATGGTTTGAAACAAGCACCTAGAGCCTGGTATGACACACTTTCACAGTTCCTCCTCGAGAATCACTTCACTAGAGGTACTGTATATAAAACTCTTTTTCATAGGGTTGTGAATGGCTCTACTATACTTGTTCAAATTTATGTAGATGACATAATTTTTGGGTCTACAGATGTAAAACTTTGTCAAAAGTTTGCCAAGCTTATGCAAAGTAAATATGAAATGAGCATGATGGGAGAATTAACTTATTTTCTTGGTCTCCAAGTGAAACAAGTTAATGAAGCCATTTTCATTAGTCAAACAAAGTACATTAATGATTTGTTAAAGAAGTTTAACTTAATGGATTGCTCTCCTGCCAAAACTCCCATGCCTACTGCTACTAAACTTGAATTGAATACTAAGGAAAAATATGTGGACATTTCAAGTTACAGAGGCATGGTAGGCTCACTTTTGTATTTAACAGCTAGTAGACCTGATATTATGTTTGCTACATGTCTATGTGCTAGATTTCAAGCTGATCCTAGGGAATCCCATTTAGTTGCTATTAAAAGAATTTTCAGATATCTCAAAGGAACACCAAACCTTGGCATTTGGTATCCTAGAGAATCTGGCTTTGAACTAATTGGTTATTCAGATGCAGATTATGCAGGATGTAAAATTGACAGGAAAAGCACAACTGGCACTTGTCAATTCCTAGGAAACAAGCTTGTGTCATGGTTCAGCAAGAAACAAAACTCAGTTTCTACCTCCACACCTGAGGCTGAGTATATTGCAGCTGGAAGTTGTTGTGCTCAGATTTTATGGATGAAAAATCAATTACTTGATTATGGATTGAGGGTTGAGAAAATTCCTATTTTCTGTGACAACACTAGTGCCATTGCCATTACTGAGAATCCAGTGCAGCATTCAAGGACCAAGCACATTGACATCAAGTACCATTTCATTAGAGAACATGTTATGAATGGTACTGTGGAGTTACATTTTGTTCCAAGTGAACAACAACTTGCAGACATCTTTACCAAGCCACTTGATGAATCAACATTCTCAAGATTAGTAAGTGAGCTAGGTATGCTAAATTTCTCTTAATTATTTATGAGATTTTTGCAAGTTATTTGTTTTTATGCAGCCAGAAATTTGCTATGATTTTCTGTGAATTAATTTTCTCAGAAAAGTGAAATTTTGTCTAAGTCAAAATTACTATGTCAACGATTGTCTTAATCCGTTGACAGTCTTAGCATTTTTCTGGGTGTTCCGTTGACAGCTCTTTTATGTCAACGGAATACAGCTCTATCAACGGATAAGGTTGGATGTTAACCGCCCATTTCTCATCCGTTGATATAGCGCTTTTAATATCAACCGTTGATCTGCACGTCTTTTACCACGATCTATACATACACCCCTGTAAGTATTAATCATGGTAATAATCTATTTGTAACGGTTACATTTTTTTTATCAGCCAATCCAGTAATTTATAATAATTATTGGGCTTTATTTTTGAGTATTTTTGGGGGAGTATTTAAGAAATTTTATTTTCTTTAACTCTTTTTTACTTTACTCTCTCAAAATATCCAAAGGTTTTTTTCTCTTTCTCTCTCAAAGCAAAACTATTTTCGAACTCAATTCTACTCAACAATGGCACCAATCGTGAAGCTTATGTCCGCTGGAGGGTTCATCTACGAGAAGAACAACTCCATACAATTTGTTGATAAGGAAGGCTCGAATGAAATCTTTCACAAAATGATGGATTTCATGGTGAACTGCAAATTAAGCTACGCCATGTTTCACTCCACTCCTCTCCACTGCGAAATCATTGAGGAGATGTGGAACTCCTGTACGTTTAATGAAACAGACTGCACACTGCAGTTCATAATTCAAGGTAAAGGGTATATTGTCAATTCTGATGTTATGCAAGCATGTCTTCATTTTCCTGAGAATAACTGTCTAGCTTTGCCTACACATGCTGAAATTGTTACCATGCTTAATTCTGTGAATTACTCTTTATCAACTGATAATTTGGGTAAGATAATTAGGAGAGGTTTGGTCAGGGAATATAGTTACTTAGCTGATGCATTCATTAAGGTCTTTTCTGGTAAAATCAGTAATTTTGATGCATTAAGTAACTCAATTTTGATTCTGTTTACCATGCTCTTAACTGATAGATATTATAACTTTAGCACCCAACTTATGTATGAAATTGGTGCTAAGTTGGGTGATAAGGCTAATAGGAAAAATAATATCTATTATGCTAGATTTCTAATGATGTTGGTTAACCATGTTAGTCCAGCACCATTGGTTATCTCTAACCCAAATTCCAGGTTTGACTGTTTTGTACAAGAGAAGAGGGTCTTGACAGACATCCTGAGGCTCAATCACAATGGTGATGTCCCAGTGGTGTATCTGCCCATAATTGAGGTAACCACTTCTAACTCTGTTAGTTTAACTGTTACTTCTACTATTTAACCCACTTTTGTTGCTATGGAGTCTGTAGTTGTGACCCAACAGGCTCCTGCTCCTGCAACAAAACCAAAATCTAAGAAATCCTCCAAGCCAACCTCAGGTGCTTCTCAAAAGGCACCTGTTGTAAAATCCACTACAAAACCTATGGGGAGTGGTGCAGGTGGTGTGAGAGGTGAGGGAAGGGGTGAAAATCAAAGAAACCCTAAGAATAAGGTGGGAGAGATAAGTGAGACCCAGCCAAGCCCCATTGTGTCTTCCCAACAAGACACAATGAGTAAAAAGGATTTAAGCTCAAGTCTAACTACATCCTCTCAAAAGGATGTAGTTATTGAAACAAGCTCTCCTCCAAGAGCACACTCCAAAAGGGTAAGGGACACTTCAAGCCCCCAAACAACAATTTCCCAATACCAAAGGAGAGTGAAGCAAAAATCCCAGGTTTCACAGGGCACACACACACTGGAAGCAACACTTCCAGTTTCTCAAATTCAGTTTGATGTAACCCCTATCATTACTCTGGGATTACAGTCCCATTCTCTAAACATAAATCTTGAACCAACTCCACAAAATTCTTCTACACACTCTCTAGATGTGGACATGATCCATACTTCTATTCCTGATTCTCCATCTTTGTTCTTGGAGAAGCCACATTCTGAAATTGGTGGTCATCACTTATTAAGTGATTTGTTGGGCCATCAATCATCCTTTTCTGAAACTGCAACTGAATCTGTAGACCCTTCATTCAAATCAATCACTACAGATTCTGTTGTAATTTCCATTTCTCAAGCCCCTTTATTGACTTCATCAACGGATCTTTCTCATCCGTTGACAAGTGTTTCTCCATCAACGGAATCCTTTCCGTTTACAATTCAAACTACTCATCTGTTGACAGTCACATCTGCACCTTCCACTTTAAATCCAGTTGTTCCCACAACTAGTGCAGATGACCTGGTAGTAGTTGAAACACTTCTAGGATTACGAGGGAGTGAAAATGAGAGGATGGCTTGCAGCCAGGCAAAAGGAGAGGCTGAAAGTGAGAGGCTGACTATTTCTTCCAGTCAGGCAAAAGGAGAGGCTGAGAGTTCCACCTTAGTAGGTGAAGGTGAGGGTGTGAGAGGTGTGCGCCATGGGGAGCCCATGATGCAAGAAAAGAGTGGAGAGAGAGAATGTTAGATCAGAATTCAATGATCGTCAGGAGCTAGACTCAACTGATCAGGATTGCTGACGTCATCAGGATTGCATGGTCGTCAGGATCAGAATACATATCAGGACTGGGATCAGGATTGATCATCAGGACTGGAAGCTGATCAGGATTCCTACTTCGAGTTATATTTGGAGTCTAGTTAAACATGGAAGTTTATTTTGTCGGTTCCTGGTTTGTAGAATGTAGCTATCAATTATGGATAGGTTTCAATCTTTGTAATTGATTAGGACTTATCGTTGATAGAGAAGCTGTGTAGTATATAAACACAGTTTAGGTTTCGATTTATGGACGTGAACATAATCGATCATACACTTGAGTATTTGTGTAACATAGAAGCTCTCAAGAACATAGAATTTCTTGAGAGAGTTTTGTAAGCTAGCAGCTCTCAAGAACATCAGAATTTCTTGAGAGAGTTTGTAACAGTTTTATATCAGATTTAATAAAGCTGTTATCTTTCTTTCATATTTGTGATATATACATTAAGAAGTCGATTATCTTATACTATTGTATTCAACCCCCTTCTACAATAGATTATTACTGGGCAACAATTGGTATCAGAGCAAACTGATTTAATTCTGAATCAGATACGATCTAAAGATGTCGACAACCAAGTATGAAAGCATGAAGATTCCCATCTTGAAGAAATCAGAATATCCAACATGGAGGGTAAAGATGCTGATGTACTTGGAGGCTATGGATCCTGACTATTTGGACAGGATTCGTGATGGACCATATATACCTACGAAGTTCGTTGAACGAACAGATACTGTACCTGAACATTATGTGGTCAAGGCTAAAAGTGAATGGACTCCAGAAGAAAAGGCTCATGTACTCAGGGAACCAAAGATAAAGAATATCTTGCACAGTAGTCTTGATGCTGTTATGTCAAACAGAGTGATTTCATGCAAGTCTTCAAAAGAAATCTGGGATACTTTGGAAACTCAGTGCCAGGGATCTGCATCTGTCAAGAAAAACAGAAGGGCTCTTTTGATTCAAGAATATGAACAATTTGATGCAAGACCTGATGAGAGCCTAACTGATCTATATAATAGATTTCTGACACTATTGAACAGTTTATCTTTAGTTGACAAGGAATATGAAACTGAAGATTCAAACACCAAGTTTCTAAGAGCTTTACCTGAAGAATGGGACACTCATACCTCGATCATTAGACATCAGTATGATCTGAACACTGTGTCTCTTGATGAAGTCTATGGGATGCTAAGAACTCATGATCTTGAAGTTCAACAGAGAAAGAACAAGAAAAGCAGAGGTTAAATCAAAAGGAAAAACTGTGGAAGTCTCTAGAAGTAAATCAAGAATAGTTGAGTCAGATCCTGATGACTCTTCATCAGATACTGATGGCAATCCTGATGCCAATACTGATGATGATTCTTCTGACTCAGACATGGAAGAGATGGTTGCTATGATTGTCAGAAACTTCAGGAGGATGAAGTTCAGGAAGAATAGAAGACAAGGCAACTTTCAGAAAAAGACTTTCAATGCAGACAAAGACAAGTATAGCAAAAAGGACAGCAAGGGTAGCAAATTTGACAAGTCAAAGGTTAGATGCTACAAGTGTAATGGTATGGGTCACTTTGCTTCTGAGTGCAAGAAGACAAAGGCACTTATCACATCAAGCAAGGATTGGATGGACTCTTCCTCAGAATCTGATACTGAGGTAGTCAACTATGCTCTAATGGCCAATGCTGATGTAACTGCTGCTCCGGATGATAAGGTACTAAATACTATCTTTGATTTTGATACTGATAATGCTTCTGAGTTAAGACGTTTTCTAAAGTCATTACATATTAGCTTTAGAAGTCAAACTGCTGAGAATACTAGGATCTTATCTGAGATGTCTGAACTTAGAAAAAGGAATGATATATTAGAAGCTGAATTTTCTCGTATGCAAGAAGTACAAAAAGAATGTGATAATGCTAATCACATGTATTTAGAGATGAAATCCAAATGTACTGCTCTTGAAAAGGAACTTGAATATGCTAATGAGAAAATCAGAACCTGGACAGACTCTGGTAGGAAATTTCATGAGATTAATACCTCTAAGAATTGGAAAGAGTGTTTAGGATATAAGTCAGATGAGGATAAGAAATTGAAAGAGAAAATTGTCATAGATGAGACAGTCAGTCCAAAGACCTATAGACATGTTTTAGATCAAACCAAAACTAAGATTACTCCTGTTAATTTTATTTTTGGTAAGGATTCCAATTCTACTTTTGAAAAGGGATCTACTTTTGAAAAGGGATCTACTTCTACTCAAGGAATTAATATTATAAAGTCAAAACATGTCATGAAGAAAGTCACTAAGAATGTAGGTCTATTGTCTCAGAAACAGCTTAAGGATAAAATCTGTGAGGTGACAGATAAGAAAAAGGAAGCTACTGTTAAGAGAAACAGGAATGGTAAAGTTGGGATCAATAAAGAGAATGGTTATAAATATATCCCAAATGCACCTAGAAAGTGTTGTTTTAACTGTGGGAACTCTAATCATCTTGCTATTGATTGTAAGAAGAGTAAGAAGAAGATTGCTGATATTTCTAAATCTGATATTAGGAATAGATCAGTATTTTATAAACCACAGAAGTCATGTTTTCATTGTGGTAGTGTATGGCATTCTATTTATACTTGTAAAGATTATCATGAGTTGTACTATAACTTTTATGATCCATTGCCTAAGTTTGATAAAAATAGTGCAAACTCTGGTAGCATTAAGAATGTCATAGTGAAGCATGCTTTTGTTAATACTGATACTGACAAAGCAATTCTGATGGAGTAAATCTTGTCAGGACTGCTAAGGTCAGAAAGTCTTCTGCTGTGAATGTTAATAAAATGCATGACAAAGGGACCCAACAAGTGTGGGTTCCTAAACATTCTAATTAGTGTTTTGGAATTCTGATGCAGGGTAAAAAGAAAAATGTGTTAGTCATGGATAGTGGATGTTCTGTGCACATGACTGGAAACAAAGCCCTGTTATCAGAATATGAGGAAAAAGCTGGCCCAACTGTGTCTTATGGAGATGGCAACATTGGACAAACTTTGGGATATGGCAATATAATCATTGGAAATGTCATCATTGAAAAAGTAGCTCTAGTGAAAGGACTGAAACACAACTTGTTGAGTATTAGTCAAATCACTGACAGAGGTTGTCATGTCAACTTCTATTCCACACATTGTGAAGTAGTCAGTAAAGCAACAGGAAAGATAGCACTGACTGGCTACAGGCATGGTAACATATATGAAGCCAACATTCAATCAAATACTGATGTCTCCCCTACCTGTCTGATCAGTAAAGCATCAGTAGATGAAAGTTGGAATTGGCACAAGAAACTTTCTCATCTCAACTTCAGCAATATCAATGAGTTGATTAAGAAAGATTTGGTGAGAGGATTACCTAAAGTTTTGTATACTCCTGATGGACTCTGTGATGCATGTCAGAAGGCTAAACAAAGAAGGAAATCATTCCAGAGTAAATCAGAATCCTCAATTGAAGAACCATATCACATGCTACATCTTGATCTATTTGGTCCAGTCAATATCATGTCCATCAGTAAGAAAAGGTACACTCTTGTAATTGTTGATGAATATTCTAGATTCACCTGGGTGTATTTTCTGCACAGAAAAGATGAGACTCCTGAAGTTCTGTTGGATCATGTGATAATGATTGAGACAACCACAAAGTACAAAGTCAAGATACTGAGAAGTGATAATGGTGCTGAATTTAAGAATTTAAAGATGGAAGAGTTCTGCAAATACAAAGGAATTATTCAACAATTTTCTGCTCCTGGCACACCCCAGCAAAATGGAGTAGTTGAAAGGAAAAATAGAACTCTTATTGAAGCTGGCAGAACTATGTTGGAAGAAGCAAGATTACCTACATATTTCTGGGCAGAAGTAGTCAATACAGCATGTTATACTCAAAATCTGACATTAATAAACAGACATGGTGTTACTCCTTATCAGTCACTCAAGGAAAAAAAACCAAGTCTGAAGCATTTGCATGTGTTTGGCTGTAAATGTTTTGTTCTCAGAACTCACCCTGAACAGCTAGGGAAATTTGAAACAAAGGCTGATGAAGGAATTTTCATAGGCTATCCTGCATCAAGAGCCTTCAGAATTTTTAATTTGAGAACAAGAACTGTCATGGAGTCAATACATGTATCTTTTGATGACAAGAAGATAACTGGAATCAATGAAGACTCTCATGATAGATTGATTTTTGAAAATGAAGCTACCAAGGAACCTGAAGAAAGTGAATCAGATCCTGTCAATACATCAGATCCTGATAGGTCACCAAATCCTGATGACACACCAGATACTGATGGTACTAATACTGATGATACAATAGTGATACTTTTAGTAGTTCTAATATTGAGGGGGAGCAACAGCATTCTACTACAAGTTCAGAGTCAACTCAATCATCAGGACAGAATTCTTCAGATACTGATTCAAGTGATGATCCTGATAACTTATCAGGAGGACATAGCAATAATTCATGGGGAGCTTCAAATCAAGCAAATTCTTCAAATCAAGATAACACCAATCCAGGGGGAGCATCTACTTCAAGAAACAATTTAACACCAGCAAGGAAATGGACTGCAAGTCATACTCCTGATTTGATCATTGGAGATCCTGATGCAGGTGATCAAACAAGAAGTGCAACTCAGAATGAATGTCTATACAATAACTTTCTATCCAAGGAGGAGCCAAAGAAAGTTGAAGATGCACTTAAAGATGCTGATTGGGTTACTGCAATGCAAGAAGAACTGAATGAATTTGAAAGAAATGAAGTCTGGAAACTGGTACCAAGACCAAAGAATAGATCAATTGTTGGTACAAAGTGGATTTTCAAGAACAAAACTGATTCTGATGGAGTGATAATCAGAAACAAAGCTAGACTAGTTGCAAAGGGGTATTCTCAACAAGAGGGAATTGACTATGATGAAACTTTTGCTCCTGTTGCAAGACTAGAAGCCATCAGGATATTTCTTGCTTATGCAGCTCATAAGAAATTCAAGGTTTTCCAGATGGATGTTAAAAGTGCTTTCTTAAATGGAGAACTGGAGGAAGAGGTCTATGTTGAGCAACCTCCTGGTTTCATTGATCCTGAATATCCAGATCATGTCTACATATTGGATAAGGCACTTTATGGACTAAAGCAAGCTCCAAGAGCATGGTATGAAACTTTAGCTCTATTCTTACTGGAAAATGGATTCAAAAGAGGTGCTATTGATAAAACTCTATTTTATTTGAATCATGGTAAGGACTTGTTGTTAGTTCAGATTTATGTGGATGATATCATTTTTGGGTCAACAAACAATAAGCTGTGTGAAAAGTTTTCTAAGCTTATGCATTCAAGATATCAAATGAGCATGATGGAAGAAATGAGTTACTTTCTTGGTCTTCAAGTTAAACAGACTGATGAAGGGATTTTTATCAATCAGTCTAAATATACAAGGAATTTATTGACAAGGTTTAACATGCAAGATAGTTCTCCTGCTACAACTCCCATAGCTACAGCTACCAAACTTGATCCTGATCAAGGTGCTGAGGTAGATGTAACTCACTACAGAGGAATGATTGGCTCTTTATTGTATCACACTGCAAGTAGACCAGATATCATGTTTGCAACCTGTCTGTGTGCAAGATTTCAAGAAAAACCTAGAGAACCCCATCTGATTGCAGTCAAAAGAATTTTCAGATATCTCAAAGGCACTCCTTCACTTGGCCTTTGGTATGCAAGGGAATCAGATTTTGGGTTGTGTGGTTATTCAGATGCTGATTTTGCAGGATGCAAAATAGACAGGAAAAGTACTTCAGGAAGCTGTCAGTTTTTGGGTGGAAGACTAGTTTCATGGTTCAGTAAAAAGCAAAAATCCATTTCCACTTCAACTGCAGAAGCTGAGTACATTGCTGCAGGAAGTTGTTGTGCTCAGATAATGTGGATGAGAAATCAGTTGTTAGATTATGGTCTGTCATACTCAAAAATCCCTATTTTTTGTGATAACCAAAGTGCTATTGCAATGATAGGAAATCCAGTTCAACATTCTCTTACTAAACACATCAGTATTCGATATCACTTCATAAGAGAACAAGTTCTGGAAGGAACAATTGAACTTCACTTTGTTCCTACTGATCAACAACTAGCTGATATATTCACCAAGCCACTACCTGAAGCTACTTTCAATAAATTGGTGAATGAACTTGGAATGATGAACTTTGAGAATTTCTGAGGAAAGCTACAGAGAGGAAATCCTGATAACTGTCAAATCCTGATGGTTATTCAGAAAGGTGTGTATTTTTGATCAAATCCTGATAGGATACAATCCTGACAGGAAGTCAACTGGTCAAATCCTGATGCTCAGATATTGAAGCTGGTATGAAAACCAGAGATTCTATGCTAATTTGTCATCAACACTTCTGGTAAACTCTGGAAATAAGATTTTTACTTAGTCTTTGATTAAGTTTTCAGTCTTAATTCTCAATTTCAATTATATTTTTATCAGAGTTTACTATTCATCATTTTATATGTCAATATCAGTGTTACTAACAAATTTTGCAGGCAAGTACAGAAAGAAAACAGTTGAGAAAATAGACAAATTTCATTAATTCTTGGAGATTCATTACAAATGAAAATGGAAATTACATATTTTTTCCTAGTCTATTGTTCTACTCAGGAACACGTGCCCTACAGATTAGCATGAATGCTCCTGAGCAGCTTCACAGTCCATCAGGATTGGAAGATCTCTTGTTCCATCCTTAAAGGACAAGAAGAGGAGCTGATGCACTTGAAGGCGGATCGTCACCGTGTCCACCGGGACTCTTCCGTGCCTCCAACTTGCATGACATACAAGCATCACGGATTCTCTTCTTTCTTTTCTCAAGCTCTTGGACGAGCTCATCATCCTCTTCATCATCCTCATCGTCTTCATCCTCTTCATCATTGACAAATTTGAGATTGTCAAGAGGATTCCAGTCAGGATTGGCCTGCTGGAAGTTGTGCCAAAGCACATCAGCCATTGCGTTAACAAAGGCTTCATGTTCCTGAGGGTCAGGAACTAGTTGAGGCTCTTCTCCTTCTGCGATCTCAGCCAGTGCATCGAACATCTCTTGCCAGATTTCATCGAGATTTTCGACTTCTTCGTCTGGTAAGTTGTTTTGTTGTTGGTTAGCAGCCATTGAAAAACGAAGAAGGTGAAAGGTTTTCGTAAGTTTTTCTATGGAGAGGGTTTGTGTTTTTAATAGATAGATGATGTTATGTTTAACAGTTCTATTTTATAGAGAATGTGTGTTAAGGATGCAGGTCATTTTCTCAATATCGAGGCGACTGTTCAGTTTCTCATAATTACTTTGCCTCGTTAATTGGTAAGAATGGTTACATGGGTATTATGCTATTTATTTTGTAATCATTTTTTTTTTAAAACAGCATTTATCAGGATTGTCAAAATAAATTTTGTTTTCATAAATAAAATTTTATTTTACTTCATATTAATTTTATTTTTGTTTGCGTTTTTCAATCCTGATAAGGCAAACAGTTTCATAGGAAATGCTTTTATTCCTGATGAGGTTAGGTTTTTCTTACATAGGAAAATGCCTACTCGTTATGGTTTAATTTCTAATTCTATGGGGCAAGGCCAATCACACCTTGTTCCTAACCCAAGCATTCATCCTAAACAGTCTAAACAGTCAACTGCCACCTCTATTGTCTCTCAAAAGACTTTAGTTGAAAAATCAAAGAAGTCAACTAGAACTGATGTGTCAGGAAGGCAATCAGGTTCAAAGGATTTTTCCTCTACATCGCTCACTAAAAAGAAGTTACAAGGGGGTGTACAAGGGGTCCTGGTGAAGAAAGCTGCAAAGGGTGGTGAGGTTGTTTCTGTTAAAAGAAAGTTAGTGCTCCGGGATGAGACTGATTCAGAGGATGACTTACCTATATCCTCTGTGATGAATGTGAATAAGGAAGTTGCTGATACTGCTACTGCAGCTGTGGTCCCATTGTCTACACCACAGAAGAAACGAAGATTAATTAAGGGCAAGTATCAAATTCCTTTAGCAAAGAAGCAGGATACTGATGTACAGGACACTTATATTCTGAATGAGCAATCAATTTCTACTGCTCAAGCAAATCCTGATGTTAGTATTCCTGATGCTGCACCAAGTCAAGTGGTTTCTATTTCAGACTCTCCAGCACAGGACTCTACAACAAAAAGACATGTTGATATTTCATGGGAGAAGTATGGTGCTGCTGCTTCCAATCTTGGGATAAAACATCCAATGGAAAAGCTAAGGAAGGCAGAAGAGTTAGTCTATCAGAGACAGAAGAAACTGAAAGGATCAAGCCCACAAGAACCTGGACCTCAAAGTGGTTCAGCAGCTCTTACTGATGATCCAGCCACACAAGAACCACTCAATCAAAGTTTGGGTGAAGGCTTAGCTAGTGGAATGGTCACACAAGAAACATTTTCTCATAGGGAGAATGAAGACATCAACATTCCAGCTACACAAGAACCATCTTCTCAAAGTGAAGATGCAGGCCAAGCTACAGTTTCTGAGAAATTTCCTGACACAGCTCAAGGGATTTCTGGTGCAGATGAAGTTCAAAGATTGGTCGAGGACACTGTCAATGAGGGAAGCACACAAGAACCTTTGACTCAAAGTGTTGAAGCAGCTTCTGAACCTCAAGCTCTACAAGAACCATTGGTAGCAAATACTGATGCAAGCATATCAAATCCTGACGGTGTTCATCCTGACGCTAGTGGTGCTCTTGATGCTGAGCCTATCCTGATATAGCCACTTCGTTCAAGACCAATGGATCATCCTATCACAGATTCACAGGATAAACTGAAAGGTATAGCTATTCCTGATCCTGATGTTACTCATAGTACTGATGATGATGACTCTGATGATAGTGATGATGATGAGAATCGAAAAGAGAAGGAACAGCTTGCTACAGCACTCAAAGTTAGTCTTGGAACTAATTTTGGTTCATCAAGTACATATATGGCTGGCAAAGCTTCCACTGGGAAAGATCAGAGACAAGATTTTTCTATTCCTTCCTTTAATCCTGCTGAGGCACTTAGACAGAATGAATGGAATAATTCATGGAACAGCTCTGCTGAATCTGTAAGTTTTTCTTCTGCTTTGGAACATGCCTATGATGCAGTGAAATCTATAGAGAATCAAGACTTGAAGAATCATCTGAAGGCTACAACTCTGTTATCCAAAAGTCTCAAAAGTGAGATTGATTCTATCAAGAACTCCACTGAGTTGGTGAGGAATGATATTTCTCAAAATTTTACAAAGGTGCCTACTACTTTTCAGCTAAGGGTAGTAGAATCCCAAGTGAAGTCTGTCATTTCTGAACAAACCTCCATCAACAGAAGGATTGATTCTCTGGATACTAAGGTAACTGACATTCAAGCCTCTCTTTCCTTAATTTTGAATTTATTGTCAAATCCTGATGTCAAAAAGGGGGAGAAGGTTAGTCGGACAAAATGCACACCTGATCTAGTATTAAGGAATAATGATGATGATACTGGAGATGATGGTAGTGACAAAGTGATACAAGGAGAAACCTCTGATGTTGCTGTTATGAAGTCTACAATTCAAACTTCACAAAGTCAAACAACGCAGTCAATTCATGTTTCTGATTATGGAGTTAAGACAGTAAGAACGTTGGTGCAATCTCAGATCCTGACGGAAGAACAAATCCTGACACCTGGTCATGGACATACTCTGGCTACAATTCCTGAAGGTGATGAAGATATTTTTATTGATAATCCTGAAGATGCATCAAATTTATTCCAGAAGTTTACTACAAAAGATGGCAGAATTGTTAATCTATATCACACTGATAAAAGAGTTCAACAATTATTTGCAAGAAAAACACTCTCTACAACAAGTGAAGAATATCCTGATCTCTCACATGAAGAATTCTTACGACAACAGAGAGAAATGATGGAAAGCTTTAATAACCCTGCTCCTGCTAGAGGTAGAGGAGGCAGAGGTAGGAGAGGAGCTAGAAGAAGTAGAAGAGGTTCTTCAACTCAAATAATACCTAGACAAACAAGGTCTAGAGGGTTAAGCATTGAAGAAATTCCTGAACCTATTCAAACTCTAGTAGTTCCTGAAAGATCTACTTTTGGTGATGATGGAAATATTGAAGAAGAACCTGAATTGAGAAGAAAATCAAGAAAATCAACTCTCTGCAATACAAATCAAATTGAAGAATCTAATCCTGATGTTGTTCATGATAATATTCAAGATCCTGATGATTCTGAAATTCTGCAAGAGATTGATTTGATGATCTTATCTACTGTGGTTGATTCTCACAACAAGGAAGTAGATGAAGAAGAAGAAGCCAGAAGAAGAGAAATTACAAGGAGAACAAGTAGAGATTTCAATCTCTATTTACAAAGGCTTAAACTCTCAAATGAAAGAAAATGGAGGAACCCAAGCAGACAAGAATCTTCACTGAAAAGAAGCTATGCCTTTGAAAAGGAAAAAGATAAGAAGTGGAAACATATTAGTACACTGAGGTGTGATACACTTATCAATTTTCAGTCTGGAGGAATTATTACAAGTGCTTCAAGTGTTGTTGATTTATCTGATTTGATTAGATCAAAAGCACTCTGGTTAAAGATGTTTTCAAATATGAAGCAATTGTCAAGCAATTCAAGAGGAGGTATTGGACACAGGGATGCTGAATATCTGAATATGTCATATGCTGATCCATACTCCTTAACTGAAATTGGAGGTACTTTAACTTCTGAAAACCTGAACAATTTACTAGCTGTTGACATAGTTATAGATTGTCATGATGGTTTTTACAAGAAAGAAAAGCTTTTGTACTTCATGAAAGATGGTAGTGTGAAGATTCTATCTATTCAAGATCTACTGATGAAAACTACACAGGAACTGAAATATGTTCATTATCTTTTGAGATTGAAGAATCAAATGTGCAAAGAATGGAGTGACATGATTTTGTCAACAATAAGAAGAAGACTGGATGGAAACAGAAATTTCAATGGTAATTATACTCCCATGTACTTAAATCAAAGAGGTCAAGATGTGGAAATGCAAAAGGGCACTGCTGTTAAAGAAGTGATTTTTGGCATGACACAGCTTAATCTTAATCCTGATGGGAAGGAAATTGCTTATCTTTTGCTTGAAGAGCACAGTCTTCAGAGAAGCTCCATATTGAATCTCAGAGCAGCTATCTACCAGATTAATGAGGAAGATGAAGAACTCAGAAATCTTAAGGAAAGGCTGATTCAAATTCTTGAAGAAAAAGAAGAAAATTTGTTATCCAACTTCTTGAAGATGAATCTGTTCTATCAAAGAGTTTAAACAGATAAGTTGTTGCTGCAGATACTTGTACATTTTGTATATATGTTTTTGACATCATTGAATCTTAAGAATCTATACTTTATTTCACAAAGTATGAGATTGGGGGAGATTGTTAGATCAGAATTCAATGATCGTCAGGAGCTAGACTCAACTGACCAGGATTGCTGACGTCATCAGGATTGCATGGTCGTCAGGATCAGAATACATATCAGGACTGGGATCAGGATTGATCATCAGGACTGGAAGCTGATCAGGATTCCTACTTCGAGTTATATTTGGAGTCTAGTTAAACACGGAAGTTTATTTTGTCGGTTCCTGGTTTGTAGAATGTAGCTATCAATTATGGATAGGTTTCAATCTTTGTAATTGATTAGGCCTTATCGTTGATAGAGAAGCTGTGTAGTATATAAACATAGTTTAGGTTTCGATTTATGGACGTGAACATAATCGATCATACACTTGAGTATTTGTGTAACATAGAAGCTCTCAAGAACATAGAATTTCTTGAGAGAGTTTTTGTAAGCTAGCAGCTCTCAAGAACATCAGAATTTTTTGAGAGAGTTTGTAACAGTTTTATATCAGATTTAATAAAGCTGTTATCTTTCTTTCATATTTGTGATATATACATTAAGAAGTCGATTATCTTATACTATTGTATTCAACCCCCCTTCTACAATAGATTATTACTGGGCAACAGAGAAGGGACTACAGGAGATATAAGGGAGGAAGCAGCCATTGCTAGTGAGTCAATGGAGTTTAATGAGGGTGAAAGGGAAATGACTTTCCAGGAGCATTATCAACAGACTCTGGATAGTATTTCTCTGGATCCTGAAACCTTTACTCATCCTGTGCCAGCCTATCAACTAATGGCTCAACAGGGCAATGTGGAGGCAGAGAGGTCATTTAATCTTATCCATACAACTGCATCCATGATGAGGGCTAAGGATTCACTTGCCAATTTGTCTCCAGAAGCTGGTGGAAGTTTTGAGTATGATGATTCTTCAAGTGATGAGGATGCTGATCTACAGGTGGCTATCACTTCACAGACTAGGACTTCTGTGGTGCCTCCTACACCAAGATGTCTTTCTCAACACATGCATGGAAATCAAAGCCTGGATGCTGCAATTACTAGGTAGTACAATGAGGCTTACCTGGCTCATGAGTTTGCTAATGACAATGACAAGAAATTCTACAAGGCTATAATGGACTCTTTGGAGATTCAGAGGCTACAGATGCTGCAGACCAGGATTGAAGCTAGGGACATCAAGGACTCCATTGTAAATCTAAAGGACTCCACAGATAGGAGGCTTGATGACAAACTACCCCTTGTCACTGTTGCCAGGATGAACACATTTTTCACCAAAGAACCTGAGGTGGCAACTACTCTGAAGACTCTTACTTCTAGGGTGGACAAAGTGGAAGCCACACTATCTCAGATGCATAAGGAACAGGAGAAACAACCTCAACTGTTAGCCCAGCTAGTGGCCGCTCAGGGACTCCCTCTCATCACTCTTGATGATAACAAAAAGGGGGAGAAATCAAAGGAGCTAAATGTTCAAGTCACCAAAGTTATGGTCCCAGCCATTTCTCTGCCAAAGGAGCTACCGATTAAAGGGTCATATGATCTAAAGCTCCTTCTACATGGAGTTACTCATGGTCCAAGGAAAGAAAGGGGACAAACTTCATGCATTAGGGATGTGGACCAAGCTACACTTCAAAGAAGCCTATCTCCAAGATCCCCTGCTAAACCAAAGGGCAAGAACATTGCAAGGACCTTTTATCCTCCACCATATCCAGATGAGCTCAAGGTTCTAGGGCAACTTATCATAAAATGCAAGGAAAGCAATGATCCTGAGATAAGGAACCAAAGAGCAGTTGTCTACAGGAATGGTCAAGAAATATGTGTTTGGGCTGGTCACCCAAACTTTGCTGAGGCTAAAGCCGAGGAGTTAGCTAGGGCATCTATGCAAGCTCTTGCAGTTTCCCAGGCTCTAGATGAAGAAGAAAGACTTCAAGAAGAAAAAGCTAAAGCTGAAGCTGAGCAAAGCAAAGGGAAAAGGAAAAGCACAAGGCAACCCAAAGCAAGAGCTAAAAGAAACTTAGCTCTTGTTGAGGGTGACTCTCAAGGTACTGCCTCAGCTGCAACATCTGTGCCGCTAACCTTCCCTGATGTAGAGTTTGGAGAAAGGTTGGTTGGTGATCCTGTACATCTAGTTAACTTTCACAATCAACCAGTTGAGCCAAAGGAGGAGCCATTTGAGTTTGATGAAGCCAACTTTCCCAAATTTCTAATTGAGATGGATGCAAAGAAGAAATCACAGCAGAGGGCTGCTAAGGCTAAGCCAATCTTTGTGAAGAGACCACAAGCTGAGAAACCTCCTACCAACCCAGAGGACTTCATCTACATTGCTGATATCAGGGTGGAGTCTGACTTACATCTACATCTTAATGACTTGGTTGAAGTGAGAGGAATAGCAGCTTCTCATAAACTACCAGAGAGATTGGTGTTTCTCTACAAGGGTGGGAGGGAACAGATTTGGCCTCTACAAAGGATTCTGGGAGAAGACTATCAGACACTGCTATCTGTGTTCAAATGTGTTCGCACAAAATCACGCAAGCGTACGCGGTCACAAGTAATATATGATAAAGTAGAGTTCGTTCCCATAGAGACTGCTTTGGTTATTATAGTTATGCACCTATGCAACAATGTATGGCTATTTTTCAATGCTAAGACAAGTATCAAGTTTGTGTTTTGATTAACTAAATTAATTAAACAAATTACCAAGTCTATAATTAATTAAGGATTGCTGTTGAATTACTTATGAGAATAAAACATGGGATTCTAACTTCATTAAATACTTCATCGAGAGTCTTTTGTCTTTAATCAATGCATGTGACGGTTGTGACAACTAATCGGATAACACGAAATCAGTACACGCTACCTTTCAGTATTCGTATACCAAACCACTCAAACATCCACAAAAGAGATAGAAGTTGGGCAGACACCAATTATGCTTAGACCCTATATGTCTATAAGATTTGAAAACATAACGGTTTAACGAGCAAGTTATCCATTCAGATTACATAGGGCAGGTAATATGGTTAAAATTACCTACGAATCATGCATGACAAACATACATAAACCTATGCTAGCATGGCAAGTTCTAAACCTCTATATCCACTTTCGCATTCAATAGAGATTAACAAACAACTTAGATGTTAGCTACGCATCCAAGAAGAATAAGCACAACCAAACTAGGATATCAACAAATCATCACACACAAATCTTTAAAACAATTAACTACTAAAATCCATAAATAAATCTGTTAGAATCCCACGACAAAGATTAGTTCATAATCGAACCGTTCATCATCGTGGGTTCTAATGAAAACATGATAATAAATATGTCTGGAATACTGAATAAAAGTGCTAGGGTTTATGAAAGAACAAACGAGAATCCAAAGTATCGCCTAATTAGAAGAATACAAAGATAAGTTGAAAACTAGATCTTCGTAATCAGCCGTCTTTTTGTTCTCCTCACCGGTGGATGATATGTATGTATGTATATCAATGTATGTCTCTGAAATCGTCCACCAAGTGTTTAAATAGGCCTTTCTGTTGACTGGTCTTCGCTGGTTTCCATATCAGAATTGAATTCAGCAAATTTTCAGCATTTGGCAAGCGCGGGCGCGCTTGGTAGGGCGCGGGCGCGCTATGAACAGTACTTTCAGGCGCGGGCGCGCTATGAACAGTGTGGGGCGTGCCATGAACAGTGCCATGAACAGTGCTATTATTCATAATTCAGCAAACTATTTTCTTTCCGTTTCTTTGCGCTTCCAACTCCCTTACCGCATGGACTTCTCTTCTTGAGCACATAACCACCATATATACATGAATCCTCACATTTCTGCATCCATCTGTAGCTCTGCACATTCTAGCCAAAAACACATTAAACACACCAAATACTTGAGTGCTAGCGATCAATTTAAGCCAATAGGAAGCGTTCCAAGTAGATATAAAATCCACTTATCACACCCCCAAACTTAAACCGATGTTTGTCCTCAAGCATAAACAGACTCTATATATATATAATGCAATGCATGAATGCAACTAATATGTTAATGCAAATGATCCCCTCAGACTAACCATAACCAATCAACAAGCCAACATCTCAAAGAATGCAATCTTCCAAACAGAGCTCGACCAAATCCCCGTATACTAACAATACAAACACAGAAACGTGCGTGTGTGCGATGCTCATCAATATACTCCCAAACTAAATCAAGACCATATCCTATTCTTCACCAAAACAACCACAAGCTTAAAAACAGAATGAACTCTAGACTCAAGAAACCACTTAGAGACACCTCCATAAACCACTTGAGTTAGACAGGAATTCATGCTTTATTTTGACACAACATACTAAACACAATACGCATGCTTATTTGACCGTGCAATGGATGAGACCCCAAAAGGCTTATACAATAATACCCATGTAGCGAGCGTTAGGTTAGCGGATCCCAGACCGGAAAAGTCTTAGGTCACTAGGCACAAAGTCCCCTAGAACTTAATTGCTCGAGTATTAAAGAGCTCAACCTGATCAATTTTGCATAAAACAACTAACACAACTCTTTTTTCTTTTTCTTTTTTTTCTTTTTTTTTTCTTTTTTTTTTCTTTTTTTTTTCTTTTTTTTTTATTTCGGAATGAGTGCGCTTTGCTTTTCCTCATCCCTCCCTAGACTACTCATTTTTTCAATGAGCGGCTACTAGCCATTTGACGCCTAACTTTTATTAACAACTAGCATGAAATCCTTGCTTTCCCCCAAACTTAGACTTAAGTGCTTCTTTGTTTTCAAGAGACTAGAAGAACATTCTAAGTATAAGCAAGTGATTAAATTCTAACATCCAAACAAGCATGGTCTGATCAAATCTAAAAGCAACCAATGAGACTTGTGAAATTATTTTGTTTCTGGCATGCAAGTCAATTCCTAGGAACTTCATCAACCCTATATTCATCATAACTACACTCCAATCAACATCGACTCACCAATGGAAATAGTCAAATCCTACGGGATCATGAATTATGCTATGCAAATGCCACTAAATGGACTCACATAATATATATAAACAAATATGCAAACAGAATGCTCTATATGACATAAACACGCAAAGATATGAATGAACTAACTATATATGCAATATGAATCCTATATGAACACACACTAACATTCCTTAATTATCACCCCCAAACTTACAATATTCAATGTCCTCATTGAATGTAATAACAAGGAAAGATGCAGAGAATACCTAATCATCAGCAGGACCACCCTCCTCGGGTGGTGTATCCGGTGGCGGATAAACAGAATCAACTCCAAAATCAGGCCAAGCAACATCAACTCCAGTGGCTCTGAAAGTAGTACCCAAAGGACCTATCAACTTCACTCTGAATCCCAGATGGATCCTAGGGGGAAACAACACAAACTTTTTTTCGCCTTTTTTTTTTAGCCTCTGTGAACAGTAACCCCTGCGCGGGCGCGCTCATCCAGGCACGGGCGCGCTCTGCTACTGTTCATGATTATTTTTTTTTCACTCTAACACAGAATACTAATACTACATATTCGTGTGGGTTACCTCCCACGAAGCGCTTGTTTTACGTCAATAGCTTGACGTGAATCCTTTTTCATCCAGTCACAAGAACGGTGAACGTCGACTCACGGTTCACCGTATTACAAACGTCATAATTCAGCCACTGACCATTAACCTTGAACGCTTCGTCCGGAAACTTATGGAAAATCTCTACTACATCATGCGGAAATACTGTTTTTACTGTGATAGGATCCGACCACCTCGACTTACGCTTTCCTGGAAAAAATCTGAAGCGAGACTTGAAACGCAGAACTAGCCGACCAGGCACAAATGAATGTTTCACCACCCCTCTTTCATGCCAGTCCTTAACCTTCTCCTTATATAGCCTGTTGCTCTCGTAGACTTTACCATACCTCAATTGATCCTATAGTGGTTGGAGTTCAAGTGTAGGAGCTTCTTCCATAGATAGGTTAAGTCGCTCCTGAGAATTGTTCAGCTCTGCTTAATCCAACAGATTTGAATGGCGCATCAATTTTTCTTTTCCACGGAGGTTCATTCAACAACTGAAGTTGCTCTGCTCTTTCTTCATCTTCGCTAACAGAATCCCCTATCAGGACTCTCTCCACTGTATCTGACTTCAGCGGTTGTTCAATCTCTGTATTGACGACAGAATCGACCATCTCCAAATTAAAGCACTCTTCTTCCTCAGTTGGAAATTTCATTGCCTTGAACACGTTAAAAGTGACCTTCTGATTTTGAACCCTCATTGTAAGCTCTCCTTTCTGCACATCGATCAAAGTTTGGCCTGTAGCCAAGAACGGTCTTCCCAAGATAATAGGAATCTTCTTGTCTTCCTCAAAGTCCAGAATAACAAAATCAGCAGGAAAGATAAGCTTATCCACTTTAACCAAAACATCCTCCACTATACCCCTTGGATATGTGATCGACCGATCAGCCAGCTGTAAGGACATGTTTGTAGGTTTAGGCTCAGGAAGTCCAAGTTGCATGAAGACAGACAACGGTATCAGATTAATGCTAGCTCCTAAGTCACACAAGCACTTGTTGAACGATAGATTGCCGATAGTGCACGGTATGGTGAAACTCCCTGGATCCTTGAGTTTAGGAGGTAACTTCTGCAGAAGAATAGCACTGCATTCTTCTGTCAAAGCAACGGTCTCCAAGTCTTCGAGTTTCAACTTCCGCGATAGAATACCCTTCATGAACTTTGCGTAGCTTGGCATTTGTTCTAGAGCTTCCGCAAAAGGTATGTTGATCTGCAACTTCTTGAAAACCTCCAGAAACTTAGCAAACTGCTTGTCCAACTTCTGCTTTTGAAGACGTTTAGGGAATGGCGGAGGAGGATAGACCTCCTTGCTCTCTGTATTCTGCTTCAAAACAGATTTCTCAGTAGAAAGGTCACGCTTTTCCACTTCGTTTTCCCCCAAACTGGCTTTTTCTACTTTTTCGTCACTTTCTGGCAGAACATTAGGCGCGGGCGCGCTTCCTAGGGCGCGGGCGCGCTTCCTAGGGCGCGGGCGCGCCCACCTTCTACTGGAAATCCAAATTTTTTTTCGTTTTGCTCTGTTTCAGAGTTCTGGTCACCCGTAACCTTTCCAGATCGCAAGGTAACTGCTTTTACCTGTTCCTTGACCTCTCTTTTGCCAGGATTATCTTCCGTATCACTAGGGAGAGTTCCCTGTGGTCTATTCAACAAGGCATTGGCAATCTGACCGATTTGATTCTCCAGAGTCTTGATTGAAACGGCTTGGCTCTTGCACATTAGCCTCAATTCTTTCAATTCAGATTTTTCATTAGATGATTGCCCAGCGTTGCCATGAGATGGTTGTTGAAACCCTGGTGGTTGGTATGGTTGCCTTGGAGCATACTGCTGCTGAAAACCAGAAGAGTTGAATGGCTTAGCTCCAAATTGCTGACCTTGATACTGCTGATACGGTTGTTGTAATTGTTGCTGGCCATCCTGATTATTACTCCAACTGAAATTCGGATGGTTCCTGTTATTCGGATGATAGACATTAGGCACTGGCTGCTGTGGTCTCTGGAAATCGCTCACGAACTGCGTCGATTCACTAGATATGGCACACTGAGTCGTGTCATGTGCACCTGCACAAAGCTCACACACACTAGCCACCTGCTGAACTCCATAGTTAGACAAGGAATCCACCTTCATAGACAAAGCCTTTAACTGAGCTGTTATTGCCGTAGCTGCATCCACTTCCAGAATTCCTGCTACCTTGCCTTGTGATAACCTCTGAGTTGGATTCTGGTATTCATTAGCAGCCATCATCTCAATAAGTTCATAAGCCTCATCGTAGCTTTTAGCCCAAAGAGCTCCACCTGATGCTGCATCAAGCATTGGTCGTGATTGACCTCCCAGACCATTATAGAAACAGTTGATCACCATCCAATCAGGCATTCCATGATGAGGACACTTCCTAAGCATCTCCTTGTAACGCTCCCAAGCTTCACATAAAGTTTCTCCTGACTGCTGTGCAAACTGAATAAGAGCATTCCTGATTGCAGCTGTTTTAGCCATAGGGAAGAATTTAGTAAGAAACTTCTGAGCCAAATCCTCCCATGTAGTAATAGAACCTGCTGGTAGAGAGTGCAACCAGCCCTTAGCCTTATCCCTCAGAGAAGATGGGAAAAGTCTCAGCTTCACAGCATCTTATGACACTCCGTTAAACTTGAAGGTGTCGCAAATCTCAATGAAATCCCTAATATGCATATTAGGATCTTCCGTTGGAGCACCCCCAAACTGAACTGAATTCTGCACCATCTGAATCATGCCAGGCTTGATTTCGAAAGTATTAGCTGCAATAGCAGGCCTGACAATAATAGATTGAATGTCATTGATCTTAGGCTGAGAATAGTCCTTCAGAGCCTTCGTTTCTGCTACTGGTTCTCCCATAACTAGACTCAATTCAAATTCTTCTTTCCGAGATTGAGAACGTGTTCGCATACACGCTCGCTAGAATACCTGAAACTCACCAAACAAAGTAAAATTGATGAGTATAATCCGAGTCAGTGAACTTTAACGACCACTGATGACAAGCACATAAACTATATATAAAACACCGAGTCCCCGGCAGCGGCGCCAAAAACTTATTCGCACAAAATCACGCAAGTGTACGCAGTCACAAGTAATATATGATAAAGTAGAGTTCGTTCCCACAGAGACTGCTTTGGTTATTATAGTTATGCACCTATGCAACAATGTATGGCTATTGTTCAATGCTAAGACAAGTATCAAGTTTGTGTTTTGATTAACTAAATTAATTAAACAAATTACCAAGTCTATAATTAACTAAGGATTGCTGTTGAATTACTTATGAGAATAAAACATGGGATTCTAACTTCATTAAATACTTCATCTAGAGTCTTTTGTCTTTAATCAATGCATGTGACGGTTGTGACAACTAATCGGATAACACGAAATCAGTACACGCTACCTTTCAGTATTCGTATACCAAACCACTCAAACATCCACAAAAGAGATAGAAGTTGGGCAGACACCAATTATGCTTAGACCCTATATGTCTATAAGATTTGAAAACATAACGGTTTAACGAGCAAGTTATCCATTCAGATTACATAGGGCAGGTAAGATGGTTAAAATTACCTACGAATCATGCATGACAAACATACATAAACCTATGCTAGCATGGCAAGTTCTAAACCTCTATATCCACTTTCGCATTCAATAGAGATTAACAAACAACTTAGATGTTAGCTACGCATCCAAGAAGAATAAGCACAACCAAACTAGGATATCAACAAATCATCACACACAAATCTTTAAAACAATTAACTACTAAAATCCATAAATAAATCCGTTAGAATCCCACGACAACGATTAGTTCATAATCGAACCGTTCATCATCGTGGGTTCTAATGAAAACATGATAATAAATATGTCTGGAATACTGAATAAAAGTGCTAGGGTTTATGAAAGAACAAACGAGAATCCAAAATATCGCCTAATTAGAAGAATACAAAGATAAGTTGAAAACTAGATCTTCATAATCAGCCGTCTTTTTGTTCTCCTCACCGGTGGATGATATGTATGTATGTATATCAATGTATGTCTCTGAAATCATCCACCAAGTGTTTAAATAGGCCTTTCTGTTGACTGGTCTTCGCTGGTTTCCATATCAGAATTGAATTCAGCAAATTTTCAGCATTTGGCAAGCGCGGGCGCGCTTGGTAGGGCGCGGGCGCGCTATGAACAGTACTTTCAGGCGCGGGCGCGCTATGAACAGTGTGGGGCGCGCTATGAACAGTGCCATGAACAGTGCCATGAACAGTGCTACTATTCATAATTCAGCAAACTATTTTCTTTCCGTTTCTTTGCGCTTCCAACTCCCTTACCGCATGGACTTCTCTTCTTGAGCACATAACCACCATATATACATGAATCCTCACATTTCTGCATCCATCTGTAGCTCTGCACATTCTAGCCAAAAACACATTAAACACACCAAATACTTGAGTGCTAGCGATCAATTTAAGCCAATAGGAAGCGTTCCAAGTAGATATAAAATCCACCTATCAAAATGCCTGAAGAAAGATTTTGGTTTTACCAAAACTGCCAAGTCTGAGGTTATCTCCAAGATCTGCCAAATCAAAGCCAGCTGGAACAAGCCTGATGCACTTCCCCGGGTTCTCAAAGTCCCTCAAACAGGAAAGAAAATTCATCTCCAACCCTTTTGGATGATGGAATTCGGAGACAGGGACAACTGTAGAAGATTTTTCAGAATAGAAGACCAACTGGAAAAGGCATCCAATGAAACTCTGAGATTAATACAATCCAAGTTGGGAGATGAAGATGAAGAAGAGAAGATTTTCTACAGGAGGCTCCAAGCTCAAATTGAGGAGAACAATGCCAGAAAGGGGAAGAAAACAAGACCACAGAGACAAAGTTGATAAATCTGCTCAGGCTAGAGGAGCAGCTCTGTGCACTTGTTTTGTAAGATTATCTACTTTGTATTTCAATAAAATTCTAAAATATACTGAAGCTCAATGCAATTTCTGCTTTTATAATTTGTAATTTGTTTAAGTGTTTTTGTTATCATCAAGGCCCTTGATTTATGGCTGTTATTCTATCAGTCATAAATTGGGGGAGATTGTTACGAATATGTTGTTCTTGATAATAATTATAAAAACACTTAGTAGATTTTGTGTTAAGTCAATTTTGTAGCTGTCAACGGAATGGTATGCTTTGCAGCATCCGTTGACAGGTAGCTCATCAACGGAATGAGTTATGTAGCAATTGTACTGTACAATACTTTACTAGTTGATAGACAATTGTTGTTGGTATTAGATAGGTTTTCTAAGTCATGTTGACTAAGTACTAGATAGGCAAAATAGGTTGGTTAATTGTAAATAAGCTGTGCCTTGTAATTCTGCCTAAGTGAAGACATGTCAACGGATGAAGATTACACTATCAACGGATGGAGTTTACACCATCAACGGATGAAGAATATACCATCAACGGATTGAAGAATAAAGCTATCAACGGAATACATCCCTCTACTATCAACGGATTACTATCACTTTTCTGAACAGTTGACAAAGTGATAGTGACAGTTTCCTGACAGATCAAAAGGTGATGTAGAAGTGTACTTTGCATTGGAAGCCATTAAAATGGTCACAGGCAATAAGGAAACATTCCATTTACCAATTAGGTTCTTGAGTGGGATCATATTAAGCATGAAGACAAATGACAAAGATCTCCAAGGACCATTGAACAAAAGGAGTGAAAAGCAAGCTGTTGACGGTTACCCTTAGTACTTTTTAGTGTAGCCAAAAATAGCATTGTAATCTTGGGAATATATAACCAAGAGTAGCAGTTCATTTATTTGTAAGAAGTGAGATAAAATTATTTTGTATTAGCTTTCTAAAAGAGCACTCTCACTCTACACTTTGTAACTGAGCAGCTGTGTTGCATTTGTAACACAGATTATTTCCGCAATAAAAACATCTCAGTTGGATCATCAAACAATCCAACTGAAATTTTATATTTGCTTGTGTGATTTTATATTCTCTGTTCAAAGTATTTAAAAGTTGTTTTAAGTTTTAAAAATATCTAGAATTGTATTCAACCCCCCCCCCCCCCTTCTACAATTTTGTTAGGTCATTTGGGATTAACATTAACAAACACAACAACTATACTCCTGACAAGTATGCACGTATGAAGACTTGTGCAAAGTGTGGTAGTGTTAATCATGTTTCTACAAATTGCAAATTTGTTAAAACACCATCTGATCAAATGACAATGCCTGTACTCAATTTGCCTATGCTTGCTATGCATAACATGTTTGCACATACTGATCATGCATCCAACTTGTATGCCAACATGCCATTTGTTTCAAATTCTCACATGAATGCATTCACAATGCCATAAATGACATGGAGCATGCCACATATGAATGCTATGTATGCACAAAGCTCTCAAATGCCTACATCAAACATGTTTGCATATAATCATCCTCAGCATTTTGTCTTCCAAAGGTCAATACCCAGGGTCAAGGTTGATTTAACTCAATCTGAGATTAAGGTGCAAAATGACAAGAGAGGCAAATCTAACAGGAAAGGACCCAAGGAAACTTGGGTACCAAAATCAACTTGATTTGGTTTTGATTGTGTGCAGGGATACAGAAAGAATCTATGGTACTTAGACAGTGGATGTTCTAGGCACATGACTAGAGATTCTACCCTGCTCACAGAGTTTGTGGAGAAAGCTGGCCCTAGCATTACCTTTGGAGATGACAGCAAAGGTTTTACTAAGGGATATGGCTTGATTTCAAAGGACAATGTCATCATTGATCAAGTAGCACTGGTTGACGGACTTAAGCACAACTTGCTGAGTATCAGTCAACTGTGTGACAAAGGTTTCTCAGTCTCATTCAACCAAGGAGCCTGTGTTGTATCCAGCAAGGAGAACAACAATGTGGTGCTGACAGGATACCGAAAAGGTAATGTATACATAGCCAACTTCAACTCTACTAATTCTGATTCCATCACTTGTTTTCTAAGTAAAGCAAGCAAGGATGAAAGTTGGCTATGGCACAAAAGACTGTCACATTTGAACTTCAAATCTATGAATGAGTTGGTAAGAAGAGACCTAGTAAGAGGACTTCCTCAACTGGAATTCTCCAAGGATGGACTTTGTGATGCTTGCTAGAAAGGGAAGGAGAAAAAGATTTTGTTAATCCCAAATGACCTAACAGAATTGTAGAAGGGGGGGGGGGGGTTGAATACAATTCTAGATATTTTTAAACTTAAAACAACTTTTAAATAACTTGACAGAGAAAATAAAAACACACAAGCAAATATAAAATTTCAGTTGGATGTTTTGAGGATCCGACTGAGATGTTTTTATTTCGGGAATAATCTGTGTTACAAATGTAGCACAGCTGCTTAGTTCCAAACGTAAAGTGAGAGTGCTCTTCAAACAAGCTAATACAAAATTATTCTATTTCACTTCTTACTTTTAAATGAACTGCTACACTTGGTTATATATCCCAAGTTTACAATGCTATTTTTGGCTACACTAAAAAGAACTAAAGGTAACCGCCAACAGCTTGCTTTTCATTCCTTTTATCCAATGGTCCTTGGAGATCTTGTCTTTTGTCTTCATGCTTATTATGATCCCACTCAAGAACTTAATTGGTAATTGGAATGTTTCCTCATTCCCAGTGACCATTTTAATGGCTCCCAATGCAAAGTACACTTCTACATCACCTTTTGATCTGTCAGAAAACTGTCACTATCACTTTGTCAACTGTTCAGAAAAGTTATAGTGATTCGTTGATAGCAGTGAGATGTATTCCGTTGATAGCTTTATTCTTCAATCCGTTGATGGTACATTCTTCATTCCGTTGATAGTGTAATCTCCATTCCGTTGACATGTCTTCACTTAGGCAAAATTACAAGGCATAGTATATTTACAATTAACCAACCTATTTTGCCTATCTAGTACTTAGTCAACATGACTTAGAAAACCTATCTAATACCTACAACAAATGCCTATCAAATAGTGAAGTATTGTACAGTGCAATTGCTACATTACTCATTTCGTTGATGAGCTACCTGTCAACGAAAGCTGCAAAGCATACCATTCCGTTGACAGTTACAAAAGTGACTTAACACAAAATCTACTAAGTGTTTTTATAATTATCATCAAGAACAACATATTCCTAACAATCTCCCCCAATTTATGACTGATAGAATAACAGCCATAAATCAAGAGCCTTGATGATAACAAAAACACTTAAACAAATTACAAAAGTAGAAATTGCATTGAGCTTCATGATACTTTAAAATTTATTGAAAACAAAGTAGAAGTTCTTACAACACAAGTGCACAGAGTTGCTCCTCTAGCCTGAGCAGATTTACCATCTTTGTCTCTGTGGCCTTGTTTTCTTCCCCTTCTTAGCATTGTTCTTCTCAATTTGAGCTTGGAGCCTCCTGTAGAAAATCTTCTCTTCTTCATCTTGTTCACCCAACTTGGATTGCATAAATCTTAAAGTTTTATTAGATGCCTTTTCCAATTAGTCCTCTATTCTGAAGAATCTCCTACAGTTGTCCTTGTCTCTGAATTCCATCATCCAATAGGGTTGGAGATGAATTTTCTTTCCTGTTTGAGGGACCTTTAGAACTCTGGGAAGTGCATCAGGCTTGTTCCAGCTAGCTTTTATTTGACAGATCTTGGAGACAACCTCAGACTTAGCAGTTTTGGTGAACCCAAAATCTTTCTTTAAGCACTTGAACACCACTAGCAATGTCTGATAATCCTCTCCTAGAATTCTGTGTAGAGGCCAAATCTGTTCCCTTCCACCCTTGTATACAGACACTAATCTCTCTGGTAGTTTATGAGTAGCTCATATTCCTCTCATTTCCACCAAGTCATCAAGATATAGGTTTAAGTCTGACTCCTCCCTTGTATCTGTAATGTAGATAATGTCCTCTGGGTTTGTAGGTGGTTTTTCAACCTGTGGCCTTCTCACAAAAACTGATTTAGCCTTAGTAGCCCTTTGCTTTGATTTCTTCTTTGATTCCATCTCAACCAGAAATTTGGGAAAATTAGCTTCATCAAACTCAAATGGCTCCTCATTTGGCTCAATTGGTTGTTCATGAAAATTGACTTGATGTTCAGGGTCACAAGCTAATTTTGCTCCAAAACCTGGATCAGAAAAAGTTGAAGGCACAGCTGTTACAGGTGCATCTGTTACAGTGCTTTGAAAATCATCCTTATCAAAAGCCAAGTTTCTTTTAGCTCTTATTTTAGGTTGCCTTGTACTTTTTCTTTTTCTCTTTACTTGCTCAGCTTCAGCTCTATCTCTTTCTTCTTGCAATCTTTCCTCTTCATCTAGAGCTTGGGCAACTGCAAGAGCTTGCATGTCTGCCCTAGCTGATTCCTCAGCTTTAGCTTCAGCAAAATTTGGGTGACCAGCCCAAACACAGATCTCTTGCCCATTCCTGTAGACTATTGCTCTTTGATTCCTCATTTCAGGCTTATTGCTTTCCTTGCATTTTATAATAAGTTCACTCAGAACCTTGAGCTTATCTGGAAATGGAGGAGGATAGACTGTCCTAGCAATATTCTTGCCCTTTGGTTTAGTTGGGGATTTTGGAGATAAGCATTTTTGAAAAGTAGTTGGGTCCACATCTCTAATACATGAAGTTTGTCCCTTTTCTTTCCTTGGACCAGGAATCACTCCATGTAGAAGAGGCTTTAGATCATATGAGAATTTAGTCTGTTGCTCCAAATCCGTTGACACTAAGACCATGGCATTCGTTGATGATGGGATGGACTCATCCGTTGCTGTAGAAGTAGCTTGATCCGTTGATGGATGTTTATTTCTTGCATTTTCAGCTATCTTCTTAACCCGTGCATCTATATTAGACCATTTCTCTTTTATCTGTTCTGCAAGTTGTATTCTCAGAGATGCACGTTGAATCAGGTCAATTCCATCCAATTTATCCTTGATAGACTCCCCCATAGCTAGTGGCTCCTGTGGTAAAGAAATGGCTGGGACCATAACTTTTGTGACTTGAATATTAAGCTCCTTTGATTTCTCCCCCTTTTTGTTATCATCAAGAGTGATGAGAGGGAGACCTTGAGCTGCCACTAACTGAGTCAAAAGTTGAGTTTGCTTCTCCTGTGCCTGTTGCATATGAGTTAATGTGGCTTCCACTTTGTCCACCCTATCAGTAAGGGTTTTCAAAGTGGTTGCCACCTCATGATCCCTTCTGAAGAATTTGTCCATTTTGGTCACAGTGAGAAGGGGAAATCTTTCATCAAACCTCCTATCAGTGGAGTCCTTGAAGCTTGCAATGGTGTCCTTGATTTCCCTGGCCTCAGTCTTTGTCTGTAGCATTTGGAGCCTCTGGATTTCTAGAGAGTCCAAAATTGCCTTGTAGAATTTCTTTTCATTTTGAGGTGCAGACTCATGAGCCAAGTAAGCTTCATTATACTGCCTTGTGATTGCAGTATCCAAACCATGAAATCCTAGTGAATCTTGATAAAGCCATCTTGGCTTAGGAGGCATCACAGATGTCCCAGTCTGTGTAGTAGTGGCCACCTCTTGTAAGTCAGCATCAAGACTGTCATCATCACTTGAAGATTCATCAAAATGATCACTTCCACCAGCTCCTTGAGACAGATTGGCAAGTGCATCCTTAGCCCTCATCATGGATGCAGTTGTATGAATTAGATTTACTTTCCTCTCTGCCTCCACATTGCCCTGTTGAGCCATGATTTGATATGCTGGCACAGGGTGAGTAAAGGTTTCAGGATCCAGAGAAATGCTATCCAGAGTTTGTTGATAATGCTCTTGGAAAGACAATTCTCTTTCTCCCTCACTAACCTCCATTAACTCACTTGCAATGGTTGTTTCCTCCCTTAGAGCTCATGTAGTCCCTTCTCTCTCTCCACTATTTTCTTGCATCATGGGCTCCCCATGGCTCACACCTCTCACACCCTCACCGTCACCTAGTAAGGTGGAACTCTCAATCTCTCCTTTTGCCTGGCTGGAAGAAATAGCCAGCCTCTCACTCTCATTCTTTCCTTTTGCCTGGCTGCAAACCAGCCTCTCAGAATCACTCCCTTTCAATCCTAAAAGTGTTTCAACTACCACTAGGTCATCTGCACTAGTTGTGTGAACAACTGGATTTTCAATAATTGGTGCAGAATGAGCTAGCAACGGAATGGTAGTTTGAACTATCAACGGAATGGATTCCGTTGATGGAGAAACACTTATCAACGGAAGAGATAATACCGTCGATGAAGTCAATACAGGAGTTTGAGAAAGTGAAATTACAGTAGAATCTGTGGTGATTGATTTTAAGGATGGTTCCACAGATCCTCTTGTAGTTTCAGAAAAAGATGATTGGTGGCCCAACAAATCACTTAATAAGTGATGACCACCAATGTCAGAGTGGGGCTTCTCCAAGAATAGAGATAGAGAATCAGGAATAGATGAATGGATCATATCCACATCTAATGAGAGTGTATAAGAATTTTGTGGAGTTGTCTCAATATCAATATTGAGGGAGTGGGACTGTAACCCCAGAGTAATAATTGGGGCTACATCAAACTGAATTTGAGAAACTGGAATTGTTGCTTCCAGTGTGTGTGCACCCTGTGTGACCTGGGATTTCTGTTTCACCCTTCTTTGGTAATGGGAAATAGATGTTTGGGGGCTAGATGTGTCCCTTACCCTTTTGATATGTGCTCTTGGAGGAGAGCTTATTTCAATAACTACATCCTTTTGAGAGGATGTAATTAGACTTGAGCTAATATCCATGTTACTCATTGTGCCTTGTTGGGAAGACACAATGGGGCTAGTCTGGGCAACACTCACCTCTCTCACCATATCCTTGGGGTTTCTTTTATGTTCACCCCTTCCCTCACCACTCACCACACCTGCTTCACTCCCCTTAGGCTGTGTAGTGGATTTTACAATATGTGCCTTTTGAGAAGCACCTGAGGTTGGCTTGGTAGATTTAGACTTTTTAGATTTAGGTCTAGTTGTAGGGGCAGGAGCCTGTTGGGTCACAACTACAGACTCCATTGCAACAACAGCAGTTGTAGTAGCAGAAATTGAAGTAACATTTAAATTAACAGGTTGAGAAAGTGTTACCTGAATGACTGGCAAGTACACCATTGGGACATCACCATTGTGATTGAGCCTCAAGATGTCTGTTAGAACCCTCTTCTCTTGAACAAAACAGTTAAACTTGGAATTGGGGTTAGAGATGACCAATGGTGTTGGACTAACATGGTTGGCCAACGTCATTAGAAATCTAGCATAATAAATATTATTTTTCCTAGATTTCTTATCACCCAACTTAGTACCAAGTTCATACATTAATTGGGTGCTAAAGTTATAGTATTTATCAATGAGAAGCATGGTAAACAAAATTAGAATGGAGTTAGTTAAAGCATCAAAATTACTGATTTTTCCAGAAAACACTTTAATAAAAGCATCTGCTAAGTAACTCCACTCCCTTACCAAACCTCTCCTAATAATCTTACCCAAATTCACAGTTGGCAAAGAGTAATTAATAGAGTTAAGCATGTTAACAATTTCAGAATTTATGGGTAAAGCTAAGCAGTTATTCTCAGGAATATGAAGGCATGCTTGCAAAACATCTGAATTTAACAGTATGCTCTTTACCTTGAAGTGTGAATTGCATAGTGCAGTTAGTTCCACTGTACTCACAGGAGGTCCAAATCTCCTCAATGATTTCATTATAAAGTGGAGTGGAGTGAAACATAGAATAACTGAGCTTGCAGTTCACCAAGAAATCCATCATCTTGTGAAAGATTTCGTTCGAGCTTTCCTTGTCAACAAATGGTATGGAGTTGTTCTTCTCATAAATGAACCCTCCAGCAGACATAAGTTTAACTATGGGCGCCATTGTTGAGTTGAGTTGAGTTCGAACTGTGTTTTGCTTTGAGAGAGAAGAAGTGAGAAAGCCTTCGGAAATTTGGAGAGTAAGATAAAAATGAATTAAAGAAAGCAAATTGCTTAAATACTCCCCCAAAATTTATCAAAAAATTAAGTCCAATAATAATTGAAAATTACTCTATTGGCTTAAAATATAACCGTTATAATTAAAACATGACCATGATTTATACTTACAGGGGTGTATGCATAGATCGTGGTAAAAAGGCGTGCAAATTTCAATGGTTTAGATTAACAGCGCTATATCAACGGATTAGAATTGGGCATTTAAGATCCAGCCTATTTCGTTGATAAAGCCGCATTTCGTTGACATAAAAGAGCTGTCAACGGAATACCCAGAAAAATGCTAAGACTGGCAACGGATTAAGACATTCGTTGACATAGTAATTTTGACTTTGACAAAATTTCACCTTCATTTCTGAGAAAATTAATCCACAGAAAATCATAGCAAATTTCTGGCTGCAGTTAACTTGCAAATATCTCATAAATAATTAAGAGAAATTTAGCATACCTAGCTCACTTACTAATCTTGAGAATGTTGATTCATCAAGTGGCTTGGTAAAGATGTCTGCAAGTTGTTGTTCACTTGGAACAAAATGTAACTCCACAGTACCATTCATAACATGTTCTCTAATGAAATGGTTCTTGATGTCAATGTGCTTGGTCCTTGAATGCTGCACTGGATTCTCAGTAATGGCAATGGCACTAGTGTTTTCACAGAAAATAGGAATTTTCTCAACTCTTAATCCATAATTAAGTAGTTGATTTTTCATCCATAAAATCTGTGCACAACAACTTCCAGCTGCAATGTACTCAGCCTCAGCTGTGGAGGTAGAAACTGAGTTTTGTTTCTTGCTAAACCATGACACAAGCTTATTTCCTAAGAATTGACAGGTGCCAGTTGTGCTTTTCCTGTCAATTTTACATCCTGCATAATCTGCATCTGAATAACCAATTAGTTCAAAGCCAGATTCTATAGGATACCAAATGCCAAGGTTTGGTGTTCCTTTGAGATATCTGAAAATTCTTTTAATAGCAACTAAATGGGATTCCCTAGGATCAGCTTGAAATCTAGCACATAGACATGTAGCAAACATAATATCAGGTCTACTAGCTATTAAATATAAAAGTGAGCCTACCATGCCTCTGTAACTTGAAATGTCCACAGATTTTTCCTTAGTATTCAATTCAAGTTTAGTAGCAGTAGGCATGATGGGAGTTTTGGCAGGAGAGCATTCCATTAAGTTAAATTTCTTTAACAAAACATGAATGTACTTTCTTTGACTAATGAAAATGCCTTCATTAACTTGTTTCACTTGGAGACCAAGGAAATAAGTTAATTCTCCCATCATGCTCATTTCATATTTACTTTGCATAAGCTTGGCAAACTTTTGACAAAGTTTTTCATCTGTAGACCCAAATATTATGTCATCTACATAAATTTGAACAAGTATAGTAGAGCCATTCACAATCCTATGAAAAAGATTTTTATCTACAGTACCTCTAGTGAAGTGATTCTCGAGGAGGAACTGTGAAAGTGTGTCATACTAGGCTCTAGGTGCTTGTTTCAAACCATAGAGTGCTTTGAGGAGAAAGTACACATACTCTGGAAAATCATCATCTTCAAAACCAGGAGGTTGACTCACATACACCTCCTCTTCCAATTCCCCATTTAGAAAAGCACTCTTCACATCCATTTGGTAGACCTTAAAATAGGCATGGACTGCATAGGCTAGGAAAATTCTTATTGCTTCTAGTCTTGCAACAGGAGCAAAAGTTTCATCAAAATAAATTCCCTCTTCCTGTGAGTAGCCTTTAGCAACCAATCTAGCTTTGTTCCTTGTGACTATGCCATTTTCATCCATCTTGTTTCGGAACACCCATTTTGTGCCTATAACACTCCTGTTTTTAGGCCTGGGCACCAGCTTCCAAACTTTGTTTCTCTCAAATTGGTTTAGCTCCTCTTGCATAGCCAAAACCCAATCTGGATCTAGAAGTGCATCCTCAACTTTCTTTGGCTCATTTTGAGACAGAAAGCTACTATATAGACATTCCTCTTGAGTTGCTCTTCTAGTTTGGACTTTTGAAGAAACATCACCTATGATGAGTTCAAAGGGATGATCTTTAGTCCATTTCCTTGAGGGAGGTAGATTAGCTCTAGAAGATGTATCTTCATGATCATGATTGCCTTGATTAGATGTTTGTCCTTGAGAAACTCCCCCTGAGTTTGTTGTCCCTAAGTGATCACTCCTAGAAGCATTTCTATGACTGTCAACGGAATGCACATTTTAACTGTCAACGAAATTCTCATTTTGACTGTCAACGAATCCTCCATCATGATTGTCAACGGAATGACCAATTGGTCTGTTAGCAGCTATTCTTTTCAATCCTAATGCAGCAATTTCATCTTCACTACTGCTTTCATCTGTGCTAGACACAACAACTTTAGGTTGTTTCTCAATAGCCTTAACATGATTCACTTGATCTCCTTCCTCATTCTCAAAAGAAAGACTTTCATGGAAACCTTCATCACAGAGACCTTGAATTCTGAGATCATCAAAAACAACATGTACAGATTCCATAACAATGTTGGTTCTGAGATTATAGACTCTGTAAGCTTTCCCTGCTGCATATCCCACAAATATTGCTTCATCTGCCTTTGCTTCAAATTTCCCCAAATGCTCAGCTTGATTTCTCAGAACAAAGAACTTGCATCCAAAGACATGAAGAAAATCCAATAGTGGCTTCTTTCTTTTGAGTAGTTGATAAGGGGTCATTCCCTTGGCTTGATTAATCAAAGAAATATTTTGAGTGAAGCAAGCTGTGTTAACTGCCTCAGCCCAAAAATAAATTGGTAACTTTGATTCATCTAGCATTGTCCTTGCAGCTTCAATGAGTGTTCTGTTTTTCCTTTCAACTACACCATTTTGCTGTGGTGTCCTTGCAGCTGAAAATTCATGCAAAATACCATTTTCTTCACAGAACATCTTCATAGTTGAATTCTTGAACTCTGTCCCATTGTCACTCCTAATCCTTCTTACTTTGCAAATCAGGATGATTGTTTACCATCTTAATGTGATTGATAATGATTTCACTTGCCTCATCTTTTGAGTGCAAAAAGAAAGTCCATGTAAATCTAGAAAAATCATCAACAATCACAAGAAAATATTTCTTCTTTGAAATGGACATGACATTGACAGGGCCAAATAGATCCATATGAAGCAACTCAAGCTGTTGAACAATTGATGACTCTGTCTTGCTTTTGAATGATGCCTTCTTTTGTTTCCCTTTTTGACAGGCATCACATAAACCATCCTTGGAGAATTCCACCTGTGGAATTCCTCTAGCAAGATCTTTCCTCAACAAGTCATTCATAGCCTTGAAATTCAAATGAGACAATTTCTTGTGCCATAGCCAACTTTCATCCTTGCTTGCCTTGCTGAAAAGACAAGTGATGGTGTCTGGACTTGTGCTACTAAAGTCAGCAATGTACACATTCCCTCTTCTGAATTCAGTCATTACCACATTGTTGTCTCCACCTTTAGAAACAACATAGGCTTCTCTTGAAAAAGTAACTAAAAATCCTTTGTCACAAAGTTGGCTGATACTAAGCAAATTGTGCTTAAGGCCATCCACCAATGCAACCTCATCAATGATGACATTTTCTCTTGAAATTAAGCCATATCCCTTAGTGTAGCCTTTGCTGTCATCTCCAAAAGCAATACAAGGGCCAGCTCTTTCCTGGAACTCTGTGAGCAGGGTAGAATCACCAGTCATGTGTCTTGAACAACCACTATCCAAGTACCAAAGATTCCTCTTGTCTCCCTGCACACAATAAAACCAAATCAAGTTGATTTTGGTACCCAAGTTTCCTTAGGTCCTGTTTTGTTAGCCTTTGAATTTCTCTTCACATCATTTTTCAGCTTGGGCTCAGATTGAGTTAAATCAACCTTTACCTTTGGTGTTGATTTCTGAGGGTTGCTCACATTTTCATTCATAGAATGCATATTTGGAGGAACGAACATGTTATTCACATTCCATGGCATTTGTGGCTCATTAAACATATTCATGTATGGATTAGGCACAAATGGCATGCTAGCATATGGATTTTGAAATTGTGCATATGGAGCAAACATATTAGGCATAACATGCATTGCAGGCATAGAGGCATTCATTACAGGCTTAGGCATTTTCGCATTAGTATGCTTCTTAACAGATTTGCAATTAGCAGATAAATGACTAACACTACCACAATTAACACATGTTTTTCTAAGAGCATACTTATCAGGTGTGTAATTGTTATGTTTGTTAATTCCTACTTTGCCATTTCTGTTATTCTTTTTATTGCCCTTAACCTCAACTTGAATTTTCTCCAACTTGTCTTTCAATTGCTTGTTAGACAAGTGACCTACATTAGCTCTCTCAACAGGCTTCTCAAATTTCTTTGATTTACTAGACTCACCTTGAACAAAGTTCTTGGTGACAGGACCATACTTGTTATTAAGTCTAGTGAGTTCTTCTTTCTTTTCCTCTGTCAACGAAACAGCATGATCGGTTGATGGTTCATCTGTCAACGGAAGCTTGCATTCCGTTGACGTATCAACCTTCAACAAATGATCATAGTTGTTTGTTGACTCTGTTTCTAATTCTAAGGTTTCAACAACATACCCTAGCTTCTCTTTGTTCTTTTTCCATGATTGCTCACAGAAAGATTCCATACCTTGAACATTAATGATGTTGCTAGCAACATTCCTGGAATCTTTCCATTTTGCAATCAATCTATGTTCTATTTCTAGTTGTGTTTTAAGAATCTCTTCCCTTTTTAACACTTTCTCAAGTTCCAGCTTAGCATCCCTACTAACACACCTCATTTTCTCAAACTCAATGAGCTGTGCTTCTAACATGGCATTTCTATCACTTAAGAACAAATTAGTCTCTTTAATTCTTGAGTTCTCTTTGGTAAGTGATTTAAGAGTAACATGCAAATTATACAATACAGTAGACATTTCATTAATTGTACTATTGCATTCCTCTTTAAAAAGCTCAGAAAGATTAGTAGTTATTACCTGGTTGCTAGAGGAACTTGCTTCCTTCTCATGATTGTTAGCCATTAGAGCCAAGTTGACATACTCAACATCATCATCTGAATCTTCATCATTACCAGCCCAATCATACTCATGAGACATGAAAGACTTTTCTTTTTTCTTGAGAAGTTCAAAGTATTTCTTTTTATAATCAACAGGCTCAATTTTTCTGTTGTTCTTCTCAGCTCTAGGCTTTCTGCAATCTCCAGCAAAGTGACCAATCATTCCACAGTTGAAACATTTAGACTTGGACTTTTCAACCCAATTATTTTTGTTAGATTGAAAGTCTCTCCTTGGTGGTCTTGCTTCTGAGTTTCTCTTGAATTTCAACTTAGAAAATTTTCTTGAAAGAAAAGCAATGTGCTCATTAATTTCATCTAAGTCATCCAAGTTGGATGGTTCTTCTTCTTCTTCTGTCATCTTGCCTTTACCCTTGCTAACATCACTCCTACAACTAGCTCAACTAGTTGTGGTTCTTGCAGCTTCTTCATTGTCATCTTCCAGTTGGTTCACAGATGCAATAAATGCAACAGATCCACCTTTCTTTTGCACCTTCTCAATTTCTTCATCTTGCTCCATTTCCAGCTCATATGTCTTTAAAGTTCCATAAAGCCTTTCAAGAGTATAGTCCTTGTACTCTTGAGTGTTTCTCAGAGAAACAGTCATAGGCTTCCACTCTTTTGGAAGAGCTCTAAGAAATTTGAGGTTTGAATCCTTGGTTTGGTAGATCCTCCCATACAACTTTAATCCATTCAAAAGCTTTTGAAACCTACTAAATGTATCATTTAGGGTTTCACCAGCTTTAAAATGAAAGTGCTCATATTGTTGTATGAGGAGTTGCATTTTGTTCTCCCTTATGTAATAACCCGGATTTTTGGTAAAATTTAAAACTTTTCTTATTATGATTAAGTGCATCAGTGAATAGTGAATTTGGTGGATGAATAGTGATTTTGAGGGTTAAGAAAATTTTTCATGCCACCTATGCACGAGACGTAGTGTGGATATTCCGAAGTCATATTAGTGATCTACGGAGTAAATAAGTGAATGCAAAGACGATCGGAATTCAGAAATTCCAAATTTTATTTTGGTATAATATTTGACCGGGCAGCGAATTATATATTATTATATTCAAGAAATGAGATATTAAAATTGAGGATTTGAGGATTTAATATTTTGGAATTTTATTATTTTATTAAAGTCGATTTAAGGATTCGATTGTTGAAGTGAATAGTGAATAGTTACTATTCACTGCGAGAATCGCGTAGAGTTTTATTCGCTCTTTAGGAAATATTTCGAATCGTTTCAAGAGGAACAAGGCAACATTTACAGGATTAAATATAGACATGGAATTAACATGTAACAAGATTAATTCGAGGGATGCAACATTTGGATCATCCATGTGAAAGGAAAGCGAACCAGTAAAGCTACTTTAGTCAAACGCATGCATGCGCGACACGTGTCCCTGCTTGCGACCATGATACTCCATGGCCTGACACGTGTCCTGGACATGCAGATGACTCACCATTTGATTACAAATATCACAATTATCAAAACAATCAACCAAAACCAACAAAAACAATTCTTTTTCTTCATTTCGGCAAAAACTAATCTGCCGGATTGTAAAGTTCATAGCTCCTTCATTTCTCGGTGGAAAATGGCGATCTATAGCTCGTTGGAAAGGTCTTGAGATAACCTACATTTCCTATTTCACGCATATTCTCCAGAAAAGCAAGGTAAGGACCTCGTTTTGCAAGTTCTTTCAGCTGGTAAATATTGACTCCGAGATTGCTAACTTGTTTTCTTGATTTCTTTGGATGATCCAAGCTTCCTAAGGTGCATCCAAGGCTAGAGGAGCCATTATAAAGCTTTGTTATGGTTCTTACGATATCAAAGAAGGTAAAGATCGAAACCTTGCTGGTTATATGATGAGTTTTGGTTGAGTTTTGGCAAAGTAGTTAAAGCATGATGCGTTAGAAGAATATCCTTGAATGTTTGGCTTTGATTTGAGATGATTGTATTGAGTGGTGGTCAATGGACCTTACCACTGACCCTAGAGGTCATGAGTGATGGTTGGTGTGTGATATTGATGAATGGGTGGCCTTGTATGGCTTAGTAGAAGAGTTACAAATTTGGAAATGCTCGATTTAGAGCCGTCATAATGCCCAAATTTTATCTACTGTATGATTTCCTGTTTCGTCTCTGTTCGAGTTCGACGCTTGAACTCCATTGCCCATGATTGTGTAGTTTATGTTATAAGCTTCGTAATGATACGCGGTTCGCTTAATTTGGCCGAACGGTTTAAGAGATATGCTAGTTTTAGTGAAAGCGATTCGAGAAACAATGTCGCAGAAATATACCAACTTTGAGGTTACGTTTGAGGCCCTTAAAAATGGAATTAGGACAAGATTTTAATTATGGTACTAACATGGACAGTTAGTAAGTGACCTAAAAAGGTTTCGAGTCAAAAATATTATTTTTCGATTTTATAAAAATGTTGTAGCCGAGGTCGCGCAAGTGAAAACCACTAAGAACATGACTTAGAAACCAATGTTGTAAATGGTTAAGTATAACTTGTATTCGAGGATCGATTTCGGACTAAACCTACGACTTAAGTAATCATCGATTAAACATGGACTTAGTATGAGCCTATGACGAGCTAGTAATGCCTTGGTTGTGTTTCGCTTACGTGTTTAAGCATTGAGTACAAGTGGATTATCCAGGGGATTAATCGTACGTTTTCTTTGACTTTGTCTAGATTGTCCGGCATCGTCGCGAACCCCTCTCACTTCTCGAGCATCAGGCAAGTTTACTAAACCTTACTCTATTATTCAGAGTAGGTATATTTTCCAATGTTCAATACTTGTGTATTCCCAATTTATATACCAAATCTTTGTTGCAAGTATTGTGGCAAGTTTTCTAAACCCATACTTTGAAGTATTAGTTATATAATACTGCTTTTGCCATGTATAGTATTGTATAGTTTTGAGATAAATGATTATATCGTGTTAAATAGAATCTGACCTTTTGGATATTATACGAGCTTTGAGATAATTTACTTATGAACCGGTATACCTTGTAGCTCTATAGATAAGAGCATGTTTATTGTTTCGACTCTAGACTGGGAGTCGATATTTTTGTTATATAGATAGTCGAGGAAACCCGGAGGGATTCCAGCGGCAGAGTACTATTCATCTTGAGAAATATTATTATTAAACATTATTTATGTTCCGGAAAGTATTTATTACTTGGAAATGAGTTGATTATGGGCTTCTAAGCTAGATATGGGATATCAGCTATAAGCCAGGATTTTATATTTGCCCTAGGATAAGGGCGTGTGATTTTCTTGAAAGATCAGAAGGGATTATATTTGTATATGATAAAGGTTATTTTCCGATAAAGATATCGGGTACCTGTTATTCGAGGGTTAATTATTTTATTTAAGAATATTATTTATTAATATTCATTTTAAGAATATTATTTATTAATATTCATTTGAGGATTATCGACTTACAGAATATTATATTCATTTGAGGATATTGACTTTAAGAATATTATCGTACATATTCATCTGGGGATTATGTAATGAATAGTATGTTTGAATATTCATTTGAAAGTTATTTAATTATTTATTGAATATTACCTTTGAACAATCATTCGAGGATTGATTATTTATTTAATGAATATTACTTTTGAATATTCATTTGAGACTTAATTATTTAATGAATATTATTTTCGAATATTCATTTGAAATTTATTAATTAATGAATATTATTTTGAATATTCATTTGAGGTTTACTTATTTGAGGAATATTACCTTGAATATTCATTCGGGGTTTATTAGTTAATGAATATTATTTTAAATATTCATCTAATCCTAATTTATTTAATGAATATTATCTTTGAATGTTCATTTAATCTTTATTTACTTAATGAATATTATTTTCGAATATTCATTTGAAGGTTACTTATTTAATAAAGATTATTAATTATTTTCAAATCAAAAAGAGGTTCCCAAAACAATGTTTTTCCATTTAAATCTGTCTTTTAAAGGGGATTTAAATGCTCGCTCAACTATCAAAAATATGGGAAACCTGATTTAAGTGACTACTACTCTTTTTAAACTCTCAATTCAAAAACTGTCAGGGGACAGATATTTTCTCGAAGCAATGTAATTGCTGCAAGTCAAATATTGTGTTACCACCTCAACGATCGAGGGGTAAATTCCTGGAACAAGTCGATATCCATTAACAAGCAATAGCTTGGGAAATATTGGAGAATCTTCCTTTCCAACCTAGATATAACTACTTAGTGGAGTCGTATCAACAAGTGTTACACTTGGGGAAAGGAGGACGATCTTTACGTTTCAGAGTCATGGATTTCATCTGAACTAGGAGTGGTGTAAGTGGTCAAGTTGCGTGGGTCCATCCAACTTTTATTGCCCCAAATGGGCCGGGAGGTCACAGTAAGGCGGTAGACAATGTCAGGCTGTCGTGATTCTTCCATCTACATGTAGAAAACTATTTGAGCGGTGCGACCTGCTACTGATCATAGCAAGGTTAGGCACAGCGGACGCGGTAGCAACTCCAGTATTAGTTCATCATCCATTTTGGATAATTCTGCAACATGTACTGAAAGGGACCACGGATGGCTCCGTTGGTACAGGTTTACCGATCATGTTGGCAGAGGGATTCTGTAACATGTATTGAAAGGGACCAAGGATGACACCGTGGTACAGGTTTACCGGTCATGTTGGCAGGGGGTCGAAAAGTGTTCAAAATAAAGTTACAATGAATCCTTGCAACTTCATCTTTTATTGTATGAGTATGACTCTGATAAAATCTGATTACGGATATATATGCCTAAGTGGATTTTGGGTTACAGAAATATTATATTAATTTTCCTCGTAACTTCCTCTTTTATATCATATGACTCTGTGGATACCTTACATAACATGAGTTATGGTAAGGGAGTTGTTTATACTGAATCATCTTATAACTTCTGTTAAGTTATGTGTTGATATTCTGCTTACATAGCAGATATTTTTGGAAGAGTTATATTGGTTTACTTTAAAACCTTATCTTTTATATTATACTAGAACTTTGTTCATAATATAGCAAAAGCTTGCAGAAATATTATGAAATGATAATTGAAGTACATTAATGGTACTGTTTTTGGGAATACATTCCGATAAGGAAATAATTTCAGTATCGAGATATTTTGACAAATTATTGTCTTATACCCGCTTTATTCTGGGTTGAGTTAATGGCAGGATTATGCCATATTTTTATTACCTTGCTGAGCTATCGCTCACTCTTGCTATTGTTATATATATATTATATAGCAGCGAAGCAGGATGCCAATGGGACGGCACATACCCCGCAAGGCGCTTCCATAAACAGTTTCTAGCAGTGATCCCGAGATTAGTACGAACCAATCGAATCAGGCTACAGCTTTTGGTATTCAACTTATGTATAGACATGAATGGTATGAGAGGATTGTGAGCATCAGAAGGCTAAGTTGGTAATGTAACATTATTTAGAAATTGTATCAGTGACAGATTCAAAAGACATTTGGGTATTGTAATAAAAATTATTTATTCCGCAGTTGTTGTATTGTGTCGTTTCTGAGACTCTAACCTGTGTGTGTGTGTGTGTGAGACATATATTGTGGGGTCATGAGCAGGTGAATTATGAATGGTGTGAGTAATACAGGTAAGGCAAGGAGTACATGGATCGTGACTACCCTAAATCCCTGACCCCGGATTTGGGGCTGTTACAGAGATGGTATCAGAGAGTTAGGTTACAGTCCTCAGAAACGATAGGAGATCGAGTCTTACAATACCCTTAAGAATGATAAGAACATCTAGAGCTCAAATTGAGTTCGTAGTCGGGTTAGAGGACATGACCCTGACTGTTTAAGATGAAGCCCGAGAGGGGACTTCTTTTGGGAAACCGTACTTAGGACTTCATGGTTAGTCACCTCGATTCGTATGAGTTATAGATGGATGGGACTCTGAGATACCAGATCCCGAGGCCTTCGAGTAGGCAATTGATGATGCGTTCCTTGAAATGAACGGAGACCCGATAAAGGAAGATCCATGGGAGGATATAGAGGAAGACCCCATGGTGGGTCAAGGAAAGAATCTTGTAGAGGACGTGTTGATTGATAAAGATGTAGTATGTTACTTGAGGTCGTACAATAGGACAGGACGAACCTTCAAGGGATAAATAAGTGACGAGACGAGAGCTTAAGGATCGTTCATGATTCATCAAGAGATATGACAAAGAAAATGGAGTAGAGTCTCCAAAGCAGAAGAGGTAGAGGCAGTATAGCCAGTATCAGTGGGTTGATTCGACTTGAACGAAACCTGTTACTCGTAGTCGGTTATAGTTGCCCATAAGGAGGCGACATACGTAAGAACCAAGGTGTTCAGATTTTCACGAACGATTAAGGGTACTTAGTTGCCTAGGAATAGTGAAAGGAATTGCTTTGACTATGAGGTGTCAATCCCGCACGACCAGCGATTCCACTGGAAATAGTGTCTATTACATCATTGAGGGATTTTATTATCTCAAGGAGAATTTTAGGTATATGTACCATGCAAATGATATTGTAAGACAAGCACGCTAAGACGGAATCGAGAACGAGATTTACCACCCTCAGGAAACCAGGAAGGAATTATGAGGATAGAACAGAAAGGTCGGAAATCAGACCCGAGCATTACTAGTAGGTAAATAGATTGATAAATTTCCCAGATTTGGAGAGAAATTCAGCAAATTTTGGCAAACCTTGTCCTTCTGATTACCAGAGGATGTCACCAAAGAGAGTGGAAATTAGAGCGAACCCTGTGGATTGGATAATATAGCCGTTATATGGTTGGTGGACAGACCCTGATTGCTACAATTGATTGTAGAGATAAAATGATGAAGTTGAGATTGGATGGTAAAGGTGAAATATATTTAAGGACCAAGACGGACTGAGAAATTCCGGGATTGACTTAAATGAAAAGGCTATTGTGCCAAAAGTGTTAAGCTTATGTAGCACACGGGATTGATATGGGAGAAGGAATATTGGATATAAGGATGATTGAAATAGAGACCGGATTTAAGCTTGTAGTTTCTAACGATCTTCCGAAGTACCGCCCAGTCGACATGTGGAATTGTCATTGTTATGGGCGACAACGGTATCGAAGTCCTCTTACGATAGAACGCTTGCTTGAGATGCTTGCGCCGAGTCGAGTAGAACTCTCTGCGATTGCAAATGTGATGGTTGAATCCTTAGCGACTATTATAAGTCGGCAATGACGTAAGTATCGAACACCTTAGGGTGCATGGAAAAGAAAAACTTTGGAATGGAACGATTATCCATTAGAGGAGCCGACATAAAAGGCATCCGTAGAGACCTTGGTAGTACCCTCCCCATTTGTAAATTATGTGGGATATATCCCCAATCTATGATCTATCTTGACCTCTCTCCAGGAAAGAATTCTGATAAAGGGTATATTCCCTCTTCGAACTTGTTTTATAACACTTGTGCTAAACCATATTCAGTTTCACTTGTGCCAGAGGCTGTCACAATGCCTACTTTCAGGCTTTCGAAGCCCTGTCAAATGATGTTATTTAAGCTTTCACTTTTCTTCAAATAATGAATGACCCTATGGTGATACCTCACCACTTGTTTGTTGAATACCAGTATCTTTATGGCTATCCTTTTATTGTAAATCGCACCTTTGGAATCTGTTCAATTTTAATCCAAGGTGTTCCTTTAAGAAATATTGTCAAAAGACGATAATCATTAAATTGATATCGAATTGCTTTCATACTTTTCAACTTCCACTGAGACGAACAACCCTATACTTATAGGGGCTACAAGGACTATCTGTCTGTGTGATAGAAGTCGGATGGGACGCCATCACTTGTAAGTTGTGAAATACAAGAAGGCTAATTACCTTTAGTAATGTCTCAAATGAGGCACACAACGTTGAGTTCTTATGATCATATTGATCTGTTGGTAAAATTCTCTTACCTCCAATAAAGTTACCTTAAAACTCATAACCTTATGATCACCGGTGTGACGTTTTCCTTGATATGGGAGCATACTTTTCAAGGCCCCATAATTTTTGTTATCCTCATTGAATTCCAAGGGGAGGCCAACCAGGTCAAATAAGTCAAAATTCGCTGATAGGAATTAGATTCGCAACGAAATCGCCTATGACAGGAGCGAATCCCTAAGACGAATAGAATTTTAGTGACATATCAATGAAATTGGTTGATTCTCCCAAGGATATTATGATAATGGAAAGCGTGTCAATCGATATATGTGAAAGGAATAGCGATGTGCCGTGAACTCCAGTGACAACGGTGTTAGATAGATGCCCTATAGTGGAATTGAGATTTTGGAGGAGTTGTTTACAAATGGACACTACCTCTGGGTTAGCAAGATAAGTGATGGCGATGGAGTTAGAGGGAGATGGTATTGTGACTTGGGAGAAGTTAATATTATAATAAGGATGGGTTGGTTGACACCCAATGGAGCCCAAACTGATTGAAAGAGAGAGAGAGTAATAAATAAAGGATGGAGACAGATTCAGAGGTTCTTGAATATAGTTCAGACTAAGAAACTATTACGCCAGAGATACGAGGCTTAATTAGCTCTTATGGTTGACGCCAAGAAAAGAGATACCAAGTATAAAGGAAACTACAATGGTTCTGGGAGATTGTACAAGGTTTTAATGAGCTACCAGATATCGATTTGGATGACATGAGAATGAATACCGAGTATTCAGAGTATAGTGGGAATGAAAGAGTTAGCGACTCAGTTACAAGAATTGCTAGGAAAGTATATGATAAGACCCAGTGTACCACCGTGGAGAGCCCGGTGTTGTTGTAAGAAAGAAAAATGTTAGCACGAGATTATGCATCGAACCTCGAGAGTTTAATGAGTTCGACATGGAGAATGGGTACCCTTGTAAATGATTGTTTGACCAGCTGAAAGACGCTGTGTATTTCCAAATTTATTTAAGAGCTGGATATCACTAGTTGGAAGTTAAATCCGAGGATATACCCAAGACTGCGATTCGTACTAGGAATAGACACTTCGAGTTTTCAGCGAGGTTATTTGGGTTGACTAATGCACCCACAAATTTTATGGAATGTAATGAATTGGCTTTGAGTTACCCGTGATAATAGATGGCATGAGATGGAGAGATGGCTAGAATTGACCTAGGATTATGACTGTAAGATACACTACCATCTGGGGAAGGCCAATGTGGTGGCCGATACCCTTAATTAAAATGAGACAGAGATGGATTCCGAATGATCGGGAATTAAAGGATGAGATTTTACACAAAACCCAAGTTAGTCCAACAAACTAGAAAGACAAAAGATTTCACCAACAAGCGGCTAGTGACAGCCAAGACAGACAGAGAAAGTAGGCGGACTAAGCCCGCGAGTATAGAGATAGTACTGTTATTGATAAGCTAAATGGCATGTTGATGAATGACAAGAAAGTTTATGTTGGTGTATTTCCGTACAAACAAGATGGGGAATATGAGGTTAGAGATTCGTGATGCTAAAAGATATCCATGGAAAGAATTAATGAGATTTGGAAAGAAAGGGAAGTGAGCCCGAGATTCATTGGGCCATCTGAGATTTTAAAATGCGTCAGGAAGGTGGCCTACGAGCCAGCCTTACCCCCCCCCCCCCAACTTGTAGAATGGTCATAACGGGGTTCATGTGTCAATGCTACGTCAGTATACTATAGATACCCGGCATATGTAGGGTACGAGCAGGTAGGTATACAACCTGGTCTGATTTACAAAGAACAACCTGTGGAAATAACGGATAGAAAAGAGCAAGTGCTAAGTGACGAGGTTGCCAAGCTAGTGAGAGGTTGTGGAAAATCAAGAGGTGGAAGGATCCACCTGGGAGTTAGAAAGTACAATGGAAGAGAAGTACCCCAGTTACTCCTAAGTTGATTCCGGGACGGAATCCTTTTAAGGAGGGGAGACTGTAATAACCCGGATTTTTGGTAAAATTTAAAACTTTTCTTATTATGATTAAGTGCATCAGTGAATAGTGAATTTGGTGGATGAATAGTGATTTTGAGGGTTAAGAAAATTTTTCATGCCACCTATGCACGAGACGTAGTGTGGATATTCTGAAGTCATATTAGTGATCTACGGAGTAAATAAGTGAATGCAAAGACGATCGGAATTCAGAAATTCCAAATTTTATTTTGGTATAATATTTGACCGGGCAGCGAATTATATATTATTATATTCAAGAAATGAGATATTAAAATTGAGGATTTGAGGATTTAATATTTTGGAATTTTATTATTTTATTAAAGTCGATTTAAGGATTCGATTGTTGAAGTGAATAGTGAATAGTTACTATTCACTGCGAGAATCGCGTAAAGTTTTATTCGCTCTTTAGGAAATATTTCGAATCGTTTCAAGAGGAACAAGGCAACATTTACAGGATTAAATATAGACATGGAAGTAACATGTAACAAGATTAATTCGAGGGATGCAACATTTGGATCATCCATGTGAAAGGAAAGCGAATCAGTAAAGCTACTTTAGTCAAACGCATGCATGCGCGACACGTGTCCCTGCTTGCCACCATGATACTCCATGGCCTGACACGTGTCCTGGACATGCTGATGACTCACCATTTGATTACAAATATCACAATTATCAAAACAATCAACCAAAACCAACAAAAACAATTCTTTTTCTTCATTTCGGCAAAAACTAATCTGCCGGATTGTAAAGTTCATAGCTCCTTCATTTCTCGGTGTAAAATGGCGATCTATAGCACGTTGGAAAGGCCTTGAGATAACCTACATTTCCTATTTCACGCGTATTCTCCAGAAAAGCAAGGTAAGGACCTCGTTTTGCAAGTTCTTTCAGCTGGTAAATATTGACTCCGAGATTGCTAACTTGTTTTCTTGATTTCTTTGGATGATCCAAGCTTCCTAAGGTGCATCCAAGGCTAGAGGAGCCATTATAAAGCTTTGTTATGGTTCTTACGATATCAAAGAAGGTAAAGATCGAAACCTTGCTGGTTATATGATGAGTTTTGGTTGAGTTTTGGCAAAGTAGTTAAAGCATGATGCGTTAGAAGAATATCCTTGAATGTTTGGCTTTGATTTGAGATGATTGTATTGAGTGGTGGTCAATGGACCTTACCACTGACCCTAGAGGTCATAAGTGATGGTTGGTGTGTGATATTGATGAATGGGTGGCCTTGTATGGCTTAGTAGAAGAGTTACAAATTTGGAAATGCTCGATTTAGAGCCGTCGTAATGCCCAAATTTATCTACTGCATGATTTCCTGTTTCGTCTCTGTTCGAGTTCGACCCTTGAACTCCATTGCCCATGATTGTGTAGTTTATGTTATAAGCTTCGTAATGATACACGGTTCGCTTAATTTGGCCGAACGGTTTAAGAGATATGCTAGTTTTAGTGAAAGCGATTCGAGAAACAATGTCGCAGAAATATACCAACTTTGAGGTTAAGTTTGAGGCCCTTAAAAATGGAATTAGGACAAGATTTTATTTATGGTACTAACATGGACAGTTAGTAAGTGACCTAAAAAGGTTTCGAGTCAAAAAGATTATTTTTCGATTTTATAAAAATGTTGTAGCCGAGGTCGCGCAAGTGAAAACCACTAAGAACATGACTTAGAAACCAATGTTGTAAATGGTTAAGTATAACTTGTATTCGAGGATCGATTTCGGACTAAACCTACGACTTAAGTAATCATCGATTAAACATGGACTTAGTATGAGCCTATGACGAGCTAGTAATGCCTTGGTTGTGTTTCGCTTACGTGTTTAAGCATTGAGTACAAGTGGATTATCCAGGGGATTAATCGTACGTTTTCTTTGACTTTGTCTAGATTGTCCGGCATCGTCGCGAACCCCTATCACTTCTCGAGCATCAGGCAAGTTTACTAAACCTTACTCTATTATTCAGAGTAGGTATATTTTCCAATGTTCAATACTTGTGTATTCCCAATTTATATACCAAATCTTTGTTGCAAGTATTGTGGCAAGTTTTCTAAACCCACACTTTGAAGTATTAGTTATATAATACTGTTTTTGCCATGTATAGTGTTGTATAGTTTTGAGATAAATGATTATATCGTGTTTAATAGAATCTGACCTTTTGGATATTATACGAGTTATGGTAAGGGAGTTGTTTATACTGAATCATCTTATAACTTCTGTTAAGTTATGTGTTGATATTCTGCTTACATAGCAGATATTTTTGGAAGAGTTATATTGGTTTACTTTGAAACCTTATCTTTTATATTATACTAGAACTTTGTTCATAATATAGCAAAAGCTTGCAGAAATATTATGAAATGATAATTGAAGTACATTAATGGTACTGTTTTTGGGAATACATTCCGATAAGGAAATAATTTCAGTATCGAGATATTTTGACAAATTATTGTCTTATACCCGCTTTATTCTGGGTTGAGTTAATGGCAGGATTATGCCATATTTTTATTACCTTGCTGAGCTATCGCTCACTCTTGCTATTGTTTTATATATATTATATAGCAGCGAAGCAGGATGCCAATGGGACGGCACATACCCCGCAAGGCGCTTCCATAAACAGTTTCTAGCAGTGATCCCGAGATTAGTACGAACCAATCGAATCAGGCTACAGCTTTTGGTATTCAACTTATGTATAGACATGAATGGTATGAGAGGATTGTGAGCATCAGAAGGCTAAGTTGGTAATGTAACATTATTTAGAAATTGTATCAGTGACAGATTCAAAAGACATTTGGGTATTGTAATAAAAATTATTTATTCCGCAGTTGTTGTATTGTGTCGTTTCTGAGACTCTAACCTGTGTGTGTGTGTGTGAGACATATATTGTGGGGTCATGAGCAGGTGAATTATGAATGGTGTGAGTAATACAGGTAAGGCAAGGAGTACATGGATCGTGACTACCCTAAATCCCTGACCCCGGATTTGGGGCTGTTACACCTTACCTGCTCAGTTCCTTCACAGAGTGTTCTAATAGTGTCCCATACTTCTTTAGCAGTTGTACAGTTGATAACATTGTCAAACATCTCTTGCTCCAAGCCATTGAACAGAATGTTCATGGTTCTTTTATCTTTATGGACTTCTGCAACATCTTCAACAGTCCATTCTGAGACAGGCTTTGGAATTTCCACATCTTCAGCATCATCTGGCAGTCCAACTCTAGATGCAAATTTCATGGGAACGTGTGGACCTTTCTCAATGCAGTCTACATATCTCTCATCCATAGACATGAGATGTAGATGCATTTTTACTTTCCAGTGAAAGTAATTATCCTTATCTAGAACTGGTATCTTTACACCTTGATCCTTCTTCACCATGGTTTCTGTTTTGGCCTTGATCTTTAAACTCCTTGTATGTTAGAAGCTTGCTCTGATACCAATTGTTAATCCCAAATGAGCTAACAAAATTGTAGAATGGGGGGGTGGTTGAATACAATTCTAGATATTTTTAACTTAAAACAACTTTTAAATAACTTGACAGAGAAAATAAAAACACACAAGCAAATATAAAATTTCAGTTGGATGTTTTGAGGATCCGACTGAGATGTTTTTATTTCGGGAATAATCTGTGTTACAAATGTAGCACAGCTGCTTAGTTCCAAACGTAAAGTGAGAGTGCTCTTCAAACAAGCTAATACAAAATTATTCTATTTCACTTCTTACTTTTAAATGAACTGCTACACTTGGTTATATATCCCAAGTTTACAATGCTATTTTTGGCTACACTAAAAAGAACTAAAGGTAACCGCGAACAGCTTGCTTTTCATTCCTTTTATCCAATGGTCCTTGGAGATCTTGTCTTTTGTCTTCATGCTTATTATGATCCCACTCAAGAACTTAATTGGTAATTGGAATGTTTCCTCATTCCCAGTGACCATTTTAATGGCTCCCAATGCAAAGTACACTTCTACATCACCTTTTGATCTGTCAGAAAACTGTCACTATCACTTTGTCAACTATTCAGAAAAGTGATAGTGATTCGTTGATAGCAGTGAGATGTATTCCGTTGATAGCTTTATTCTTCAATTCGTTGATGGTACATTCTTCATTCCGTTGATAGTGTAATCACCATTCCGTTGACATGTCTTCACTTAGGCAAAATTACAAGGCACGGTATATTTACAATTAACCAACCTATTTTGCCTATCTAGTACTTGGTCAACATGACTTAGAAAACCTATCTAATACCTACAACAAATGCCTATCAAATAGTGAAGTATTGTACAGTGCAATTTCTACATTACTCATTTCGTTGATGAGCTACCTGTCAACGAAAGCTGCAAAGCATACCATTCCTTTGACAGTTACAAAAGTGACTTAACACAAAATCTACTAAGTGTTTTTATAATTATCATCAAGAACAACATATTCCTAACAGATTTCTTTCAGAAGCAAGCTGGATTCATCAATTGATCAACCACTACAGCTGTTGCATATGGACTTGTTTGGACCAATAAATGTCATGTCAATCTCAAAGAAAAGATACGGCCTTGTGACTGTGGATGATTTTTCTAAATTCACGTGGACTTACTTTCTGCACTCCAAAGATGGCGCAAGTGAAATCATAATCAATCACGTCAAGGCTGCCAACAATCATACTGATCTCAAAGTAAGAAGAATCAGGAGTAACAATGGTACTGAGTTCAAAAATTCCACAATGAGGCTGTTTTGTGAGGAAAATGGAATCATTCATGAGTTCTCTGTAGCAAGGACACCACAAAAAAATGGAGTGGTAGAGAGGAAAAACAGAACTCTTATTGAAGCTGCAAGAACAATGCTAAGTGAATCAAAGTTACCTACTTATTTCTGGGCTGAAGCAGTTAACACTGCATGTTTCACTCAAAATATTTCTTTGATCAACCAAGCAAAAGGAATGACACTATATCAGTTGCTCAAAGGAAGGAAACCATCCTTGAATTTTGTACATGTCTTTGGATGCAAATGCTATGTACTGAGAAATCAAGGTGAAAATCTTGGAAATTTTGAATCCAAGGCAGATGAAGCCACTTTTGTGGGATATGCAGCTGGAAAAGCCTATAGGGTTTTTAATCACAGAATCAACATTGTTATGGAATCTGTACATATTGTTTTTGATGATGCCAGAATACAGGGTCTTACTGATGAGGGTTTTCATGAGACTCTCAGGTTTGACAATGAGGTGGAAGGTCTCGACTTTGGTGATGAAGATGATGATCATGAGGATGAATCAGTTCCTCCAAGAACGACTGTCTCTAATATGGATAACTCAAGTTCCAATGAGCCATCCATAGAAGGAACAAGGGGAGCATCCGTAGGAAGCCTGAATGAAGCATCCGTAGGAAGCCAAATAGGAGCATCCGTAGGAAGCCAAATGGGAGCATCCGTAGGAAGCCAAATTGGAGCATCTGGAGGTGGATCACAACACAGAGTTATCACCCCATTAAACTCAGGGGGAGTTTCTCTAAGTCAAGGATCAACCTCACATGATCATGATAATGAGAATGATGTTGCATCTTCAAGACCTACACCTGCTACGAAAAGAAAATGGACAAGGGATCACCCATTTGAACTGATCATTGGTGATGCTTCTGCAAATGTCCAAACTAGAAGAACTACTCAAGATGAATGTTTATACAGCAGCTTTCTTTCTCAAGAAGAACCAAAGAAAGTTGAGGATGCTCTTCTAGATCCAGATTGGGTTTTAGCCATGCAAGAAGAGCTAAACCAATTTGAAAGGAACAAAGTGTGGAAGCTGGTACCTAAACCTAAGAACAGAAGTGTTATAGGAACAAAGTGGGTATTTAGGAATAAGATGGATGAAAATGGCATATTCACAAGGAACAAATCTAGACTGGTTGCTAAGGGTTATTCTCAAGAAGAAGGAATAGATTATGATGAAACATTTGCCCATGTTGTTAGACTGGAAGCAATAAGGATATTCCTAGCCTATGCAGCCCATGTCAATTTCAAAGTCTATCAAATGGATGTTAAAAGTGCCTTTTTGAATGGGGAACTGGAGGAGGAGGTATATGTCAGTCAACCTCCCGGTTTTGAAGATCCAGATTATCCAAAATTTGTCTACTTCCTACTCAAGGCAATCTATGGACTAAAGCAAGCACCTAGAGCCTGTTATGACACTTTGTCACAGTTTCTTTTGGAGAACCATTTCACTAGAGATACTGTTGATAAAACTCTTTTCTTTAGAAATGTTAATGGCTCTAGCATACTTGTTCAAATTTATGTAGATGACATAATTTTTGGTTCTACAGATGAGAAGCTTTGCAAAAGGTTTGCCAAACTTATGCAAAGTAAATATGAAATGAGCTTGATGGGTGAACTTACCTACTTCCTTGGCTTACAAGTTAAGCAAGTGAAAGAAGGAATCTTTATTAGTCAAACTAAATATATCTTTGATTTATTGAAGAATTTTAATCTAATGGATTGCTCTCCTGCTAAAACACCCATGCCAACTGCCACTAAACTTGAATTGAATACTAAGGAAAAATCTGTGGACATTTCAAGTTATAGATGCATGGTAGGCTCACTTCTATATTTAACATATAGTAGACCTGATATTATGTTTGCTACATGTCTTTGTGCTAGATTTCAGGCTGATCCTAAAGAGTCTCACTTAATTGCTATCAAGAGGATTTTCAGATATCTCAAGGGAACACCAAACTTTGGCATTTGGTATCCTAGAGAATCTGGTTTTGATCTAATTGGTTATTCAGATGCAGACTATGCAGGTTGCAAGATTGACATAAAAAGTACTACAGGCACTTGTCAATTCCTAGGAAACAAGCTTCTCTCATGGTTCAGTAAGAAGCAAAATTCTGTGTCTACCTCTACAGCTGAGGCAGAATACATTGCTGCTGGAAGTTGTTGTGCACATATATTGTGGATGAAAAATCAACTAATAGACTTGTTAGATCAGGATTCAATGATCATCAGGATCTAGACTCAACTGATCAGGATTGCTGATGTCATCAGTATTTGCTCAAGCGTCAGTATCAGGATTGATATCAGGATTACTATCAGGACTATGATCAGGATTGATCATAAGGACTGGAAGCTGATCAGGATTACAACTTCGAGTTATATATGGAGTCTAGTTAAAGAAGGAAGTTTATTTTGTCGGTTCCTAGTTTGTAGGAATGAAGCTGTCGGTTAAGATATGTTTCAATATAGTTTGTAATTGATTTGGACTTATCTTGTAATCGATAGAGAAGCTGTGTAGTATATAAACACAGTTTACACTACGCCATAGATGGCCTTTTACAACATCTGGGTAGGGGTGTTACCCTGTTGCATGTTACAACATCGTAGTTTTGGTGTTACCATATCCATAAACCCATGTTACTCTAGCTGTAAAAAGGTGTTGTAACTGAGTAACACAGTGAGGGTGTTACCTTAGAGTATTAATTTTGAATTTTTTACTTAAAATTAATAATTCAATAATTATTTCACTTTAAAAGTAATTATTTTTTAAAAGTTCATTGAATAATAAAAGTAATATTTTTATAAAAGTAATATTCTGTGAAATAATTGAATTATTTATATTTTATAAAATGTTTTTAATCAATTTATATTAGAAAAGGTTTTTTAAAAAAATTCAAAATAATTAAATTTTAAGTAAAACATTAGTAAGGTGGGCCCCACAAATGGGCCCACTAATTTTCAAATTTTTAATTAAAAATTATTTAATAATTAATTTTTAATTGAAAAAAGTGGACCCCAAAGACCCTAAACCCGAACCCTAGACCCTAAACCCTAAACCCGAGCCCTAAACCCAAATAATTTTTTAATTGATTTATTCGACAATCCAACTGTACGGATTTTAATAGGTACTCATTCTAGTGTTAGGAAAAAATAATTAAAAAATATAAAGGTCCGATTGTGCCGCATCTTTCCAGAAACGTTGGAACAGTAGTGCTTCTAGAAACGGGGAACGTGTCAGATTCACTAACTAATTTTTTTAAATGATTTCTTCGACGATCCAACCGTACGGATGTTAATAAGTACTCATTCTAGTGTTGGTAAAAAATAATGAAAATATAGAAAGTCCTGGTTGTGCCGCAGTTTTACATAAACCTTGGAACAGTAGTGCTTCATATAACGGAGCGCGCATCAGATTCACTACATAGTTTTTTTAAATGATTTCTTCGAAGATCCAACCGTACGGATGTTAATAGGTACTCATTCTAGTGTTGGAAAAAATAATCAAAAAATAAAAAGTCCTGATTGTGCCACATCTTTACAAAAACGTTGTAAAAAATATAACACTAATGTATTTTAAATTAATTTATAATGTAATACAAATTCTAAATTATTATTTATATATAAATATACAAAATACTTATTTATTCAGCATTTTGAATTTAAGAGATTATTATTTTGACCACTCTTTAATTTAATATACTAATTTTAAAATATAAATTAAAAATTAAAAAATATGATTTGAGGCGAAAATTTGCAAGGCGGCACTTTTTCCCCCGATCCCAATATTTTAAACTTAGACGAAAATTTTATTACTTTTCCGTCTCTACTCTCTCACTTTACTCTCTGCTATAACTCTCGCTCAGACTCTCTCTCTCATCCAAGAAATCTCAAACTATGTATCTAATTTGCTCGCTCAAACTCTCAACTCTCGGTCTCGATCTCAACTCGAAGAACCGACTGTCTCTCCACTCTGTCTCAACTCACTTTTCTGGTATCGTACTCACTTTTCTGTATACTGATTTTCAATTAGGGCTTCGTTATTTTGGGGCTTTTGTTCACGGTTTCAATTAGGGCTTGGATTTAAGCATTTATGCAACTTTTAGACATCTTCTGCTTATTTTAATATGACTTGCACAGTTGCAGCACACCGAGCTCATATATCTTTTGTTTTAAACATGGTGTGTTTTATCATCTTCTGCTTATTTTAATATGATTTGTGTTAGGATGTAGGCTCTTGGCATAATTATATACGGTATGGACCAACAACAGCTCTGCACCACCGGCGGACTTAATTTGACATTTCCATTTGTTTTAACAGCGAGAATAATTTGGTGGTGGAATTCTGGTAATATACACTTCGACTACCCTTCTCTCCCCCGCTCTGCAAAATTACCTACCCCCAACGATCTCCACCTGCACATTTTCTTAATTGCACTCCTTTTCTTATTTCATCCTTCACATCTCCCTGTATGTTTATTAACAAACATATCTTATTTCATTCTTTCATTGATCTTGTTTTTTGTTTCTTGACTTGACTTTTTTTTTTGGTATCAGTTGAGTTGACTCGGAAGCTGCAATTTGATTTGGCTATGCTCTTGTTGTTTGACGGTAAATTGAAATTTATGAGCTTTCAAGATTATTTGTTTTGTATTGATTAGTGTTTAAAGCTGAAATTGAGTTCGTTTATGATTTTATTGCTAAATTTCAATTGAGTTTGGAAGAATTAGCTGATTTGCTTTTCATGTGTGGAACACCAAAATTAGGGTTTGATTGTTAGCTTCATACTTGGGAGTTTAAATTTGGGGGATTGTTCTGTATTTGGTAACAGCTACTGTTGCTACTGTTACTGTAAGAGAATTTCCGCATAGTTAGTATGTCTGAAGGATACGTTTTTATTAAATTCTGCATTGCTAAAAAGTAGATGTCTTGTACAAAGTATATTTCTTAAATAGATGAGAGGATTGTGAAAGTTTTTTAGATTGTGTATTCTTATATAAGTGATTTAGTTGGGATTGGTTAGTATAAAGTGCATAGGAAATGTATACAAGGCTTCTCCTGTAGGTTTTTAAGTGGTGATTTATGTATGATTGAAGTGCATTATATGATGCAGTTCGTATTCTGTAATATGGTTTCTAGGGAGTAATCCGTATAGATAATGGGCAGTAGTGGGATGGATAAATCACCCAAGGATCTAAAAGAGGCTAAGGAGCCAAAGATCCCTACTTCTCAGGTAAACTAATGGTTTTAGGTTTTACTTATTAAACATTTCTTTTCAGTAGAAAATGTAGAAACTATTTCCAGATTATTTTGTTTTGATTTGTTCAGGTATCCTCAAGCTCCTCATCCTTACATGTGGGGAATTCAGGTATCCTTTTTGTCACTTCTTTTCAAATTTGCAGATTTATTAGAACTAATCGACCTTTCACACGAGCTGCACTATAGATCCATACCGTATATAATTATGCATTCTATTACTGGGCTATAGGTGTGTTAGTCTTATTCTTTTAAAAGTAAACACAAAATAACAAATTTGTAGCTTGTTCAGGATTCATGTTATGCACATTCTGAACCAGCACTGTCAAAATATACTATGTGCTATTTTAGAGGCCTAAACATTTTTCTTTCAGTGGCTTCAAATACTAAGTGCTCTCTTTCAAGAGAACTTTCAATGTGATTAGAATTTTAATTTGTGACCTTGTGATGTATTTACTTTTTTCCAACTTTTACATCATTACTGTTAGGAATATGTTGTTCTTGATGATAAACATAAAACACTTAGTAGAATTTTTGTAAAGTCAATTTTGTAGCTGTCAACGAAATAGCATGCTTTGCAGTGTTTCGTTGACAGGAAGCTCATCAACGAAATGAGTGTTGTAGCAATTGCATTGTACAATACTTCACAGTATGATAGGCATTCTATTATATGTTTTAGATAGGTTTTCTAAGTCATGTTGACTAAGTACTAGATAGGCAAAATAGGTTGGTTAATTGTAAATATGTTATGCCTTGTAATTCTGCCTAAGTGAAGACATGTCAACGGTATGAAGATTACTCTGTCAACGGTATGGAGTTTACCCATCAACGAAACGAGGGAAACACCATCAACGGAATGAAGAATGAAGCTATCAACGAAACACATCTCCTTGCTATCAACGAATCAATGTTGCTTTTTGAACAGTTGACAAAGTGATAGTGACAGTTTACTGAACAGATCTAAAAGGAGATATGGAAGTGTACTTTGCATTGGAAGCCATCAAAGTGGTTACTGGAAATAAGGAAACATTCCAATTTCCAATAAGGCTCTTGGGAATGATTATAATGAGCATGAAGACAAAAGCAAAGATCTCCAAGGACCATTGGACAAAAGGAATGAAAAGCAAGCTACTGATGGTTACTACTATTATTCTTTAGTTTAACCAAATGTAGAATTGTAAACTTGGGATTATATAACCAAGTGTAGCAGTTACTTTAGAAAGAGAGAAGAAAAACAAATAGATTGTATTAGCTATTTTTGAGAGCATTCTTCTCTACAACATTGTAACTGAGCAGCTGTGTACATTTGTATCACAGATTATTTCCGCAATAAAAACACTTCAGTTGGATCATCAAACAATCCAACTGAATTATTTATATCTTGTGTTTTTATTTATTCAGTTCAGTTTAATTTTATAAAGTGTTTAGTTTCAAGAAAATATCAAGAATTGTATTCAACCCCCCCCCCCTTCTACAATTCTGTTAGGTCATTTGGGAATAACAATTGGTATCAGAGCGAGCTTCTAACATACAAGAAGTTTAAAGATCAAGACCAAAAACAGAAACCATGGTGAAGAAGGATGCAGGTGTGAAGATACCAGTTCTTGATAAAGACAATTACTTTCACTGGAAAGTAAAGATGCATTTACATCTCATGTCTATGGATGAGAGGTATGTAGACTGCATTGAGAAAGGTCCACACGTTCCCATGAAGCTTGATTCTAGAGTTGGACTGCCAGATGATGCACCTGATGTAGAGATTCCAAAAACTGTCTCAGAATGGACTGTTGAAGATGTTGCAGAAGTCCATAAAGACAAAAGGACCATGAACATTCTGTTTAATGGTTTGGAGCAAGAGATGTTTGACAATGTTATCAACTGTACAACCTCTAAGGAAGTATGGGATACTGTTAGAACTCTCTGTGAAGGAACTGAGCAAGTCAGGGAAAATAAAATGCAACTCCTTATACAACAATATGAGCATTTTCATTTTAAAGCTGGTGAAACCCTAAATGACACGTTTAGTAGGTTTCAAAAGCTTTTGAATGGATTAAAGTTGTATGGGAGGATCTATCAAACCAAGGATTCAAACCTTAAATTTCTTAGAGCTCTTCCAAAAGAATGGAAGCCTATGACTGTTTCTCTCAGAAACACTCAAGAGTACAAAGACTACACTCTTGAAAGGCTTTATGGAACCTTGAAGACTTATGAGCTGGAAATGGAGCAAGATGAAGAAATTGAAAAGGTACAGAAGAAGGGTGGATCTATTGCATTGATTGCATCAGTGAACCAACTTGAAGATGACAATAAAGAAGCTGCAAAGGCCACAACTAGTCGATCTAGTTGTAGGAGTGATGTTAGCAAGGGTAAAGACAAGATGACAGAAGAAGAAGAATCAGAACCAGCCAACTTGGATGACTTAGATGAGATTGATGAACACATTGCTTTTCTGTCTAGAAAATTCTCTAAGTTCAAGTTCAAAAGAAACTCAGAAGCAAGGCCACCAAGAAGAGACTTTCAACCTAGCAAAACAAACTGGATTGAAAAGTCTAAGTCAAAATGTTTCAATTGTGGAATGCTTGGTCACTTTGCTGGAGACTGCAGAAAGCCCAAGGTTGAGAAGGGCAACAGGAAATTTGAGCCTGTTGATTATAAAAAGAAATACTTTGAACTTCTCAAACAAAAATAAAAGGCTTTCATGTCTCAGGAGTATGATTGGGCTGGTAATGGTGAAGATTCTGATGATGATGTTGAGTATGTCAACTTGGCTCTTATGGCTGACAATCATGAGCAGGAAGCAAGTTCCTCAAGCAACCAGGTAACAATTACTAATCTTTCTGAGCTTTCTAAAGAGGAATGCGACAGTGCAGTAAATGAAATGTCTACTGTATTATATAATTTGCGTGTTACTCTTAAATCACTTACTAAAGAGAATTCAAGAATAAAAGAGACCAATCTGCTCTTAAGTGATAGGAATGCAATGTTAGAAGCACAGCTCATTGAATTTGAGAAAATGAGATGTGTTAGTAGGGATGCTAAGAAGGAACTTGAGAACGTGTTACAAAGGGAAGAAATTCTTAAAACACAACTTGAGATAGAACAAGGTGTGATTGCAAAATGGAAGGATGCCAGGAATGTTGCTGCCAACATAATTAATGTTCAAGGCGTGGAATCCTTCTGTGAGCAATCATGGAAAAGGAACAAAGAGAAGCTAGGGTATGTTGGTGAAACCTTAGAATCAGAAACAGAGTCAACAAACAACAATGATCATTTGTTGAAGGTTGATATGTCAACGGAATGCAATGTTTCGTTGACACATGAACCATCAACCGATCAGGCTGTTTCGTTGACAGACAAAAGAAAAGATAAACTCACTAGACTTAATGACAAGTATGGTCCTGTCACCAAGAACTTTGTTCAAGGTGAGTCTAGTATTTTAAAGAAAGTTGAGAAGCCTGTTGAGAGAGCTAATGTAGGTAACTTGTCTAACAAGCAATTGAAAGACAAGTTAGAGAAAGTTCAGGTTGAGGCTAAGGGAAACAAAAAGAATAACAGAAATGGCAAAGTAGGAATTAACAAACACAACAATTACACACCTGATAAATATGCTCCTAGAAAGACATGTGTTAATTGTGGAAGTGTTAGTCATTTGTCTACTAACTGCAAATCTGTTAAGAAAACTCCTAATGTGAAAATGCCCAAGCCTGCAATGAACAGTTCCATGCCTACAATGCCTGTTATGCCTAACATGTTTGCTCCATATGCACAATTTCAGAATCCATATGCTAGCATGCCATTTGTGCCTAATCCTTACATGAATATGTTTAACATGCCACAAATGCCATGGAACATGAATAACATGACTGTTCCTCCAACTATGCATGCTGTGAATGAAAGTGTGAGCAATTCTCAGAAATCAACACCAAGGGTAAAGATTGATTTAAATCACTCTGAGCCCAAAGTGAAAAATGGTACAAAAGGGAATGCAAAGGCTAACAAGACAGGACCCAAGGAAACTTGGGTACCAAAATCAACTTGATTTGGTTTTATTGTGTGCAGGGAGACAAAAGGAATCTTTGGTACTTGGATAGTGGTTGTTCAAGACACATGACTGGTGATTCTACCCTGCTCACAGAGTTTCAGGAAAGAGCTGGCCCTTGTATTGCTTTTGGAGATGACAGCAAAGGCTACACAAAAGGATATGGCTTGATTTCAAAAGAGAATGTCATCATAGATGAGGTTGCATTGGTGGATGGTCTTAAGCACAACTTGCTTAGTATCAGCCAACTTTGTGACAAAGGATTTTTAGTTACTTTTTCTAGAGAAGCCTGTGTTGTTTCTAAAGGAGGAAACAACAATGTGGTAATGACTGGATTCAGAAGGGGGAATGTGTACATTGCTGACTTTAGTAGCACAAGTTCAGACACCATCACTTGTCTTTTCAGCAAGGCAAGCAAGGATGAAAGTTGGTTATGGCACAAGAAATTATCCCATCTGAATTTCAAAGTTATGAATGATTTGGTGAGGAAAGATCTTGCTAGAGGAATTCCACAGGTGGAGTTCTCCAAGGATGGTTTGTGTGATGCCTGTCAAAAGGGAAAACAGAAGAAGGCATCATTCAAAAGCAAGACAGAGTCATCAATTGTCCAGCAGCTTGAATTGCTTCATATGGACCTATTTGGCCCTGTAAATGTTATGTCCATCTCAAAGAAGAAATACTGTCTTGTGATTGTTGATGATTTTTCTAGATTTACATGGACTTTCTTTTTGCACTCTAAAGATGAGGCAAGTGAAATCATTGTCAATCACATCAAGATGGTAAGCAATCATCCTGATTTCAAAGTAAGAAGGATTAGGAGTGACAATGGGACAGAATTCAAGAATTCAAGCATGAAGGTGTTCTGTGAAGAAAATGGTATTTTGCATGAGTTTTCAGCAGCAAGAACACCACAGCAAAATGGTGTAGTTGAAAGGAAAAATAGAACACTTATTGAAGCTGCAAGGACAATGCTAGATGAATCAAAGTTACCTACATATTTTTGGGCTGAGGCAGTTAACACAGCTTGCTTTACTCAAAATATTTCTTTGATTAATCAGGCCAAAGGAATGACCCCTTATCAGTTACTCAAAAGAAAGAAGCCACTATTGGATTTTCTTCATGTCTTTGGATGCAAGTGCTTTGTTCTGAGAAATCAAGCTGAGCATTTGGGGAAATTTGAAGCAAAGGCAGATGAAGCAATATTTGTGGGATATGCAGCAGGGAAAGCTTACAGAGTCTATAATCTCAGAATCAACATTGTTATGGAATCTGTACATGTTGTTTTTGATGATCTCAAAATCCAAGGTCTCTGTGATGAAGGTTTCCATGAAAGTCTTTCTTTTGAAAATGAGGAAGGAGATCAAGTGAATCATGATAAGGCTACTGAGAAACAGCCTAAAGTTGTTGTATCTAGCACAGATGAAAGCAGCAGTGAAGATGAAATTGCTGCATTAAGGTTAAAAAGGATAGCAGCTAGCAGACCAAATGGTCATTTCGTTGACAGTCATGATGGTGGATTCGTTGATAGTCAGAATGAGCGTTTCGTTGACAGCCAAAACGGTCATACCGTTGATAGTCATAGGAATACTTCTAGAAGTGATCACTTAGGGACAACAAACTCAGGGGGAGTTTCTCAAGGACAAATATCCAATCAAGGCAATCATGATCATGAAGCTACGTCTTCAAGAGCAAATCTACCTCCCTCAAGGAAATGGACTAAAGATCATCCCTTTGAACTTATTATAGGTGATGTTTCTTCAAAAGTCCAAACTAGAAGAGCAACTCAAGAAGAATGTCTATATAGTAGCTTTCTGTCTCAAGATGAGCCAAAGAAAGTTGAGGATGCACTTCTAGATCCAGATTGGGTTTTAGCCATGCAAGAAGAGCTAAACCAATTTGAGAGAAACAATGTTTGGAAGCTGGTGCCCAGGCCTAATGACAGGAGTGTTATAGGCACAAAGTGGGTGTTCAGAAACAAGATGGATGAAAATGGCATAGTCACAAGGAACAAAGCTAGACTGGTTGCAAAAGGCTACTCACAGGAAGAGGGAATTGATTTTGATGAAACCTTTGCTCCTGTTGCAAGACTAGAAGCAATAAGGATTTTCCTAGCCTATGCAGCCCATGCCAATTTCAAGGTCTATCAAATGGATGTGAAGAGTGCTTTTCTGAATGGGGAATTGGAAGAGGAGGTGTATGTAAGTCAACCTCCTGGTTTTGAAGATGATGATTTTCCAGACTATGTGTACTTCCTTCTCAAAGCACTCTATGGTTTGAAACAAGCACCTAGAGCCTGGTATGACACTCTCTCACAGTTCCTCCTTGAGAATCTTTTCACTAGAGGTACTGTAGATAAAACTCTTTTTCACAGGGTTGTAAATGGCTCTACTTTACTTGTTCAAATTTATGTAGATGATATAATCTTTGGGTCTACAGATGTGAAACTTTGTCAAAAGTTTGCCAAGCTTATGCAAAGTAAGTATGAAATGAGCATGATGGGAGAATTAACTTACTTTCTTGGTCTTCAAGTAAAGCAAGTTAATGAAGGCATTTTCATTAGTCAAACAAAATACATTCATGATTTATTAAAGAAGTTTAACCTAATGGAATGCTCTCCTGCCAAAACTCCCATGCCTACTGCCACCAAACTTGAATTGAATACTAAGGAAAAATCTGTGGACATTTCAAGTTACAGAGGCATGGTAGGCTCACTTTTATATTTAACAGCTAGTAGACCTGATATTATGTTTGCTACATGTCTATGTGCTAGATTTCAGGCTGATCCTAGAGAATCCCATTTAGTTGCTATTAAAAGAATTTTCAGATATCTCAAAGGAACACCAAACCTTGGCATTTGGTATCCTAGAGAATCTGGTTTTGAACTAATTGGTTATTCAGATGCAGATTTTGCAGGATGTAAAATTGACAGGAAAAGTACAACTGGAACCTGTCAATTCCTAGGAAACAAGCTTGTGTCATGGTTCAGCAAGAAACAAAACTCAGTTTCTACCTCCACAGCTGAGGCTGAGTATATTGCAGCTGGAAGTTGTTGTGCACAGATTTTATGGATGAAAAACCAACTACTTGATTATGGATTAAGAGTTGAGAAAATTCCTATTTTCTGTGACAACACTAGTGCCATTGCCATTACTGAGAATCCAGTGCAGCATTCAAGGACCAAGCACATTGACATCAAGTACCATTTCATTAGAGAACATGTTATGAATGGTACTGTGGAGTTACATTTTGTTCCAAGTGAACAACAACTTGCAGACATCTTTACCAAGCCACTTGATGAATCAACATTCTCAAGATTAGTAAGTGAGCTAGGTATGCTAAATTTCTCTTAATTATTTTTGAGATATTTGCAAGTTAAAATGCAGCCAGAAATTTGCTATGTTTTTCTGTGAATTAATTTTCTCAGGAAAAGGTAAAATTTTGTCTAAGTCAAAATTACTATGCCAACGGAATGCACCATTTCGTTGACAGTCTTAGCACTTCTTCTGGGTGTTTCGTTGATAGTTCTTTTGTATCAACGAAACGCAGCTTTATCAACGAAATAGACGGGACCTTATACGCCCAATTCTGATTCGTTGATATAAAGCGCTTTTAATCTGAACCGTTGAAAAATTGACACGTCTTTTACCACGATCTATGCATACACCCCTGTAAGTATAAATCATGGTAATACTTTAAGAGTAACGGTTATATTTTTAAGCCAATCCAGTAATTTACATTTATTATTGGATTCATTTTCTGAGAATTTTTGGGGGAGTATTTAAGAAATTTTATTTTCATTATTTCTTTTTACCTGTTCTCAAAAATTCCAAAGGCTTTTTCTCTCTTCTTCTCTCTAACAAGCAATTCAGTTCGAAGCTTTCCTTTAATCAACAATGGCACCTATAGTCAAGCTTATGTCTGCTGGAGGGTTCATCTATGAGAAGAACAACTCCATCCCTTTTGTTGTCAAGGAAAACCCGAACAGACTGTTCTTCAAAATGATGGATTTCATGAAGAATTGCAAGTTGAGCTATGCATTGTTTCACTCTACACCACTCTACAATGAGATAATCGAGGAGATTTGGACCTCATGTGAGTATAGTGGAACAAACTGCACACTACAATTCACTCTTCAAGGTAATGAGTACATAGTTAATTCTGATGTTTTGCAAGCATGTTTACATATTCCTGATAATAACTGTGATGCTTTGCCTACTAACACTGAAATAACTACCATGCTAAATTCTATAAACTACTCTTTGCCTACTGATAATCTGGGTAGAATAATTAGGAGAGGTTTGGTTAGGGAATACAGTTATTTAGCTGATGCATTCATTAAGGTCTTTTCTGGAAAGATTAGTAATTTTGATGCATTAACTAACTCTATGTTAATTCTCCTAACCATGCTTCTAAATGATAGATATCACAACTTTAGCACCCAACTTATGTATGAAATTGGTGCTAAGTTGGGTGACAAAGCAAATAGGAAGAAAAATATCTATTATGCTAGGTTTCTGATGATGTTGGCTAACCATGTTAGTCCAGCACCATTAGTTATCTCTAACCCTAATGCCAGGTTTGAGTGCTTTGTGCAAGAAAAGAGAGTATTGACAGACATACTGAGGCTGAACCACAATGGTGATGTTCCAGTGGTGTATCTGCCAATCATTGAGGTAACTACTACTATCCCTGTTAGTGTAGCTAACACCTCTACTGTTTTACCTTCCAATGTTGCTATGGAGTCTGTAGCTGTGACCCAACAGGCTCCTGCCCTAGCAACAAAACCAAAATCAAAGAAATCCTCCAAGCCAACCTCAGGTGCTTCTCAAAAGGCACCTGTTGTAAAAACTACCACACAACCTAAGGGGAGTGAGTCTGGAGTTGTGAGAGGTGAGGGAAGGGGTGAACATCAAAGAAACCCCAAGGATAAGGAAGGACAGGTTAGTGTGTACCAGCCAAGCCCCATTGTGTCTTCCCAACAAGGCACAATGAGTAACATGGATTTAAACACAAGTCTAATTGCATCCTCCCAAAAGGATGTGATTATTGAAACAAGCTCTCCTCCTAGAGCACAGTCCAAAAGGGTAAGGGACACTTCAAGCCCACAGTCTACATTTTCCCAATACCAAAGGAGAGTGAAGCAAAAGTCCAAGGGTACACAGGGTGCACACACACTGGAAGCAACACTTCCAGTTTCTCAAATTCAGTTTGATGTAACCCCTATCATTACTCTGGGGTTACAGTCCCATTCTCTAAACATCAATCTTGAATTATCTCCATCAAATTCACCAACTCAATCTTTGGATGTGGACATGATCCAAACATCTATTCCTGATTCTCCAACTCTAATCTTGGAGAAGCCCCACTCTGAAGCTGGTGGCCATCACTTGCTAAGTGATTTGTTGGGCCATCAACCAATTTTTCCTGAAATTGCAAGGGGATCTGTGGACCAATCTCTAAAATCAATCACCACAGACTCTACTGTAATTTCTCATTCTCAAAGTGCTTTCTTGACTTCATCAACGAAACAGTCTATTTCGTTGACAAGTGTTTCTCCATCAACGGTATCCATACCGTTGACAGTTCAAACTACCATTCCGTTGATAGTTCACTCTGCACCTCTAATTGAAAATCAAGTTGTTCCCACAACTAGTGCAGATGATCTAGTGGTAGTTGAGACACTTCTAGGACTGAGAGGGAGTGAAACTGAGAGGCTGGCTTGCAGCCAGGCAAAAGGAGAGAATGTGAGTGAGAGGCTGGCTATTTCTTCCAGCCAGGCAAAAGGAGAGATTGAGAGTTCCACCTTAGAAGGTGAAGGTGAGGGTGTGAGAGGTGTGAGCCATGGGGAGCCCATGATGCAAGAACAGAGTGGAGAGAGAGAAGGGAGTACAGGAGAAATAAGGATGGAAGCAGCCATTGCTAATGAGTTAATGGAGGCCAGTGAGGGAGAAAGGGAACTTACTTTTCAAGAGGTTTATCAGCAAACTCTGGATAGTATTTCCCTGGATCCTGAGACCTTTACTCATCCTGTGTCAGCCTATCAAATTTTGGCTCAACAGGGCAATGTGGAGGCAGAGAGGTCACTACAACTAATTCACACAACTGCATCAATGCAAAGAGCAAAGGATGCCTTGACCAATCTACCTCCAGGAGCTGAAGCAAGTGGAGACTTTGATTTTTCTGATAATGAGGATAGCTTTGGTGACACTCTACAGGTGGCCACTACTGCACAGACTGGGACTTCTGTGGTGCCTCCTACACCAAACTGGCTTTCTCAAGATATGCATGGTAGAAGCAATTTGGATGCTGCTATCACAAGGCAGTACAATGAAGCATATCTAGCTCATGAGTCTGCAGGAGCAAGGGACAAGAAATTCTACAAAGCCATAATGGATTCTCTGGAAATTCAAAGGCTACAAATGTTTCAGACAAGGATTGAGGCTACAGAGATCAAGGATTCAATCAGCAACCTTAGGGCTGCTAATGATAGGAGGCTAGATGAAAAGCTTCCTCTTCTCACTGTGTCCAGGATGCACAGGTTTTTCTCTAAAGAACCTGAAGTGGATTCCTCCTTGAAGACTCTCTCTTCTAGAGTGGACAAGGTGGAAGCTACTCTATCACAGATGCAAAAGGAACAGGAGAAACAAACTCAACTATTGGCCCAGCTAGTGGCAGCTCAAGGACTCCCAGCCATCTCTTTTGATGATAACAAAAAGGGGGAGAAATCTAAGAAGCTAGACATTCAGATTACCAAGGTTATGGTCCCAGCCATTTCTCTACCAAAGGAGCCATTAGCAATGGGGAAGCTTGGAAAGCAGCAAAAGGATGGTATTGACCTTATACAAGAAGCTTCTATGAGGATGAGACTTGCAGAACAAATCAAAGAACATTGGTCCAACATAGAAGCAAAGTTCAAGAAGATTACTGAAAATAAGGACTCAAATCCATCAACGGAACAGCCATCAACGAATGCCATGGTACTAGCATCAACGGAATGGGAGCCACAGACAAATTCTTTCTATCACCAAGAGCCCCTTCTACATGGAGTCACTCAAGGACCAAGGAAGGAAAAAGGACAAACTTCATGCATTAGGGATGTGGAACAAGCTACAATTCAAAGAAGCCTATCTCCCAAGTCCCCTGCTAAACCAAAGGGCAAAAACATAGCAAGGACTTTCTATCCTGCACCTTATCCAGATGAGCACAAGCTTCTTGGTCCACTCATCACAAAAAGCAAGGAAAGCAATGATTATGAGATAAGGAAGCAAAGGGCAATTGTCTACAGGAATGGACAACAAATCTGTGTTTGGGCTGGTCATCCAAACTTTGCTGAAGCCAAGGCTGAGGAATCAGAAAGAGCAGCTATGCAAGCTCTTGCAGTAGCTCAAGCTCTAGATGAAGAAGAAAGGAAGCAAGAGGAGAGCACTAGAGAGGAAAGGAGTTCAAAGAAGAGCACAAGGCAACCCAAAGAGAGAGCTAGGAGAAACATAGCCTTTGAGAATGCTGATTCTCAGAGTACTGCATCAGACTCTTCTATACCTATTGCACCTCCAACAATTGCTAATCCAGTTTTTGAGGTAAAGTTAGCCAGTGATCCTGATCAACTTGTCAATTTTCACAATCAGCAAATTGAGCCAAAGGAAGAGCCAATTGAGTTTGATGAGGCATACTTTCCAAAGTTCCTGTTAGAGAAGGACCAACCAATGAAGACAAAGAAGAGGTCTGTCAAAGCAAAGCCTGTTTTTGTGAGAAAGCCACAATCTCAGAAACCCCCAGCAAACCCAGAGGACTGCATGTATATTGCTGACATCAGGGAAGAATCCAGTCTACATCTTGACTTAGACAACCTGGTGGAAGTAAGGGGAATTGCAGCTTCTCAAAAGTTGCCTGAAAGACTAGTGTTCACATTCAAGGGTGGTAGAGAACAAGTGTGGCCTCTCTACAGAATTTTAGGAGAAGACTATCAAACACTACTCTCAGTGTTTAGATGCTTGAAAAAGGACTTTGGTTTCACCAAAACAGCCAAGTCTGAGGTGGTCTCCAAAATCTGTCAGTTAAAGGCTAGCTGGAACAAGCCTGAGGCTCTTCCCAGGATACTTAGAGTTCCCTCAACAGGAAAGAAAATCCATCTTCAACCTTATTGGATGATGGAGTTTAAGGACAAGGACAATTGCAGAAGATTCTTCAGAATGGAAGACCAGCTGGAGAAGGCATCTAATCAAACTCTAAAGCTGATGCAATCCAAGCTTGGTGATCAAGATGAAGAGGAGAAAATCTTCTACAGAAGGCTACAGGTCCAGATTGAGGAAAACAACTCCAAGAGAGGGAAGAAGACTATGCCACAAAGAAGTCACAGATGAAACATTTGCTCAGACTAGAGGAGCACTTGTGGGCATTAGTCTTGTAAGTCTTGTATTTTGTCTATAAAGTTTTGAAGCTTAATACATTTTCTACTTTTGTAATTTATGATGTATCTGAGTGTTTTTGTTATCATCAAGTCTCTTGATTTATGGCTGTTATTCTATCAGTCATAAATTGGGGGAGATTGTTAGGAATATGTTGTTCTTGATGATAAACATAAAACACTTAGTAGAATTTGTGTAAAGTCAATTTTGTAGCTGTCAACGAAATAGCATGCTTTGCAGTGTTTCGTTGACAGGAAGCTCATCAACGAAATGAGTGTTGTAGCAATTGCATTGTACAATACTTCACAGTATGATAGGCATTCTATTATATGTTTTAGATAGGTTTTCTAAGTCATGTTGACTAAGTACTAGATAGGCAAAATAGGTTGGTTAATTGTAAATATGTTATGCCTTGTAATTCTGCCTAAGTGAAGACATGTCAACGGTATGAAGATTACTCTGTCAACGGTATGGAGTTTACCCATCAACGAAACGAGGGAAACACCATCAACGGAATGAAGAATGAAGCTATCAACGAAACACATCTCCTTGCTATCAACGAATCAATGTTGCTTTTTGAACAGTTGACAAAGTGATAGTGACAGTTTACTGAACAGATCTAAAAGGAGATATGGAAGTGTACTTTGCATTGGAAGCCATCAAAGTGGTTACTGGAAATAAGGAAACATTCCAATTTCCAATAAGGCTCTTGGGAATGATTATAATGAGCATGAAGACAAAACCAAAGATCTCCAAGGACCATTGGACAAAAGGAATGAAAAGCAAGCTACTGATGGTTACTACTATTATTCTTTAGTTTAACCAAATGTAGAATTGTAAACTTGGGATTATATAACCAAGTGTAGCAGTTACTTTAGAAAGAGAGAAGAAAAACAAATAGATTGTATTAGCTATTTTTGAGAGCATTCTTCTCTACAACATTGTAACTGAGCAGCTGTGTACATTTGTATCACAGATTATTTCCGCAATAAAAACACTTCAGTTAGATCATCAAACAATCCAACTGAATTATTTATATCTTGTGTTTTTATTTATTCAGTTCAGTTTAATTTTATAAAGTGTTTAGTTTCAAGAAAATATCAAGAATTGTATTCAACCCCCCCCCCCCCTTCTACAATTCTGTTAGGTCATTTGGGAATAACAATTACATCAGGTTTCACCAATATTTCCTCGTCTAGTCGATCTCCCACTGGATAAATTTCAGACAGCACTTTCTAACATACTACAGGTAAGAAAGAACAAAGGGTTATTTATAAACATCATACATCTCTGTTTTACTAAAGTTATTAGTTACTGTAATGATAGATGGTCAAGCTATGCTTCCTCTCTCTGTGGTATATATAATTCTACTGTTTTATAAATTTGGAATCCTACTTCAGTTTTGTAACTTACTGGAAGAGCAAGGTACTTGCCATCGTAGATAGTGATTCATGTAGAGTTCTATTTTTGCCATTATTGCTGATCTATGATTTTTATAGCTGGATTTGATCGAGTTGTAAGTTATTTTACTTTACTGAAAAATATAACTGTTGCAGTTCCTCTACAAATTATTTTGCTTTACTTCAATTGATATTCTGCAACCATATGTCCCTGTCCAATTCATTAAGTGTGTGCTTCCATAATTATCTTAGTCAGGGAGTTATTTGTACCAATAACCAAGATACTGCTGATTTTTCTAAAGCTTGACAGTTTCTTTGGCGCTTTATTACAGGGCACAACTCAGAGCGGTCCTGCACTGACACCAGCAGAGGTGTTGGTTGCAATTCATGACATTAATCCTGAGAGAGATGGCCTTGTTCTAAAAAAGGTATGTATAGTACCCTTCTTCAGTGCCTTCTGATAGTTCTAACTTGTAATTAGATTCGCCAGCCATCAGAGCAACCAATGTTTGTCCTTACATTGATTTCATATCCTGAGAGAGATGGCCTTGTTCTAAAAAAGGTGTGTATAGTACCCTTCTTCAGTGCCTTCTGATAGTTCTAACTTGTAATTAGATTATGGGCATGTGTTGATTGCTATATATAGTTGAAATCTTTACATGTCAGTTTATTTAATTGTAGCTCCACAGTCACTTGGTGATGGATGCATACGTGTCCATGATGTACTCTATTTGAAATTTATTGCTAACAGCTGCAGAATACAATTGCAATATTTCAAAGAGCGTATACCATGGACACGTATGCATTCATGGATTCGAGTTTTTTCAAGATTTCTTGCAATGCTGTTGAAAAGAAAAATAGGCATACATTGGAACTTGCAGGTTCGGGCTTGTTTACTTAATTTATTTGTGTAATCATTAATGTCGACCATTTGCATGTTTGTATACTGTCCTCACCTAACTATCTCTTTATTTTGAAGGAAACGATTAAGAAAAAACTCAATTCATCAGAAGGAGTTGATGGTATTGAGGAGCTAGTTTCTGGTGGCAAAAAATCCCATGGTCCGGGTTGGCTTATAGGCAGACATGGCTCAAGCCTCATCAAAACTTCTACTCAGGCTCCACCTCAAACAGATTCGTAAATCAGAAGGTCCAAGACAACTTGGCCATTGTCTTAAAAATCGACAAAACATTACCTTTTGAACTGTTGTCATGGTTTTTCTATTGCGTTTGTTATGTCTTCTAGTACACTTTAACGTTGTAATTACTTTTGTTCTTAACTTGGTGTTGGCGGATTTGATGAGATTATGTAGTTGGGTTTGTTATTGGAGACGTAGTTGGTTGTTTAGGATGGGATTATGTAGTTGGATGATGTTCTTGGTTTGTGTGAATTGGTTGTTTTTCTAATGGGAAATTCTATATTTAAACTTTACATTTTTATTTAGATAAACTACAGGTGTTACCTTAGGTACTATACTGATGTTACAAAATGGTTTCATTGGCAACACCGAGCGTGTTGCAATAGGTGTTACAACAGGTGTTACCCTAGACTGAAACGTGTTGCTGCATATTATGTGGGCCCCACATATGGGACCCACGTGTGGGTCCCACAAGTGAGGGCCACGTGTGGGGCTCACATGTGGGGCCCACTGATTTCAAAAAATTCTAATATCTAAGGTAACATAGATTTGGTGTTGCAATAGAGTGGTTACTATATTGCTGTAGACTATCTTTGGTAACATAAAAGGCTATGTTAGCCTAGGGTAGGCGACATGTTGCCTTTGACGCCAAAGGCAACTGGGAGAGAAACTAACCCAGCCCTGATGTTACCTTAGCCCTTTTTGGGCCTGTAGTAACGTTATATTGGGTCTAAGGTAACATAGTTCAGTAGTTACTATAGGCCATCTATGGCGTAGTGTTAGGTTTTGATCTTAGAGAGAGAAAAATAGCATACACGAGTATTTTGTAACCTAGAAGCTCTCAAGAACATCAGAATTTCTTGAGAGAGTTTGTAACAGTTTTATATCAGATTTAATAAAGCTGTTATTATTCTTTCATATTTGTGATCTATATTTAATTAAGTCGAGAATCTTATACAATTGTATTCAACCCCCCTTCTACAATTGTTATTTATTGGGCAACAATTGGTATCAGAGCGAACTAATTTAAATTTGAATCAGATACGATCTAAGATGTCGACAAAGTATGAAAGCATGAAAATTCCCATCCTGAAGAAAACTGAATATCCAACATGAAAGGTAAATATGCTGATGTACCTGGAGGCTATGGATCCTGACTATTTGGACATGATACGTGATGGACCATATATTCCTACGAGAATAGTTGCACAAACAGATACTGTACCTGAACACTACGTGGTCAAGGTAAAAAGTGAATGGACTCCTGAAGAGAAAGCTGACGTTCTCAGAGATGCAAAGATAAAGAATATCCTTCACAATAGTCTTGATGTTGTCATGTCTAACAGGGTGATTGCATGCAAATCTGCAAAAGAAATTTGGGATACTTTGGAAACTCAATGCCAAGGATCTGCATCTGTTAAGAAAAACAGAAGGGCTCTACTTATTCATGAGTATGAACAATTTGATGCAAGACCTGATGAGAGCCTTACTGACATGTATGATAGATTCCTGACACTATTGAATAATCTATCACTGGTAGGCAAAGAGTATGTATCTGAAGATTCGAATACCAAGTTTCTAAGAGCATTACCTGAAGAATGGGATACACAAACATCAATCATTAGGCATCAGTATGATCTAAACACTGTGTCTCTTGATGAAGTTTATGGAATGCTGAGAACCTATGATCTTGAGGTTCAACAAAGGAAGAATAAGAAAAGAAGCAAGGCAAAGTCTATTTCCTTGAAAGTTGAGGCTAAATCAAAAGGAAAAGCTATGGAGGTCTCTAGAAGGAAATCAAGAATAGTTGAGTCAGATCCTGATGACTCATCATCATATACTGATGGCAATCCTGATGCCAATACTGATGATGATTCTCCTGACTCAGACATGGAAGAGATGGTTGTTATGATAGTCAGAGGCTTCAAGAAGATGAAGTTCAAGAAGGCTAGAAGACAGGGCAACTTCCAGAAAAAGACCTTCAATGCTGACAAAGACAAGTACAACAAAAAGGACAGCAAGAGTGGCAAATTTGACAAGTCAAAGGTTAGATGCTACCAGTGTAATGGAATGGGGCACTTTGCAACTGAGTGCAAGAAGGCTAAAGCACTCATCACTTCAAGCAAGGATTGGATGGACTCTTCCTCAGAATCTGACACTGAGGTGGTCAACTATGCCCTAATGGCCAATACTAATGAAACTACTGTTCCTGATGATAAGGTACCAAATACTGTCTTTGATTTTGATACTAATAATGCTTCTGAGTTGAGACGTTTTCTAAAGTCATTGCATATTAACTTTAGAAGTCAATCTGCTGAGAATACAAGAAGTTTATCTGAGATGTCTGAACTTAGGAAAAGGAATGAGCATCTAGAAACTGAATTTTCTTTTATGCAAAAAGTACAGATAGAATGTGATAATGCTAAACACATGTATTTAGAGATGAAATCTAAATGTACTACTCTTGAAAAAGAACTTGAAGATTCTAAAGAGAAAATCAGAACCTGGATAGATTCTGCAAGGAAATTTCATGAAATCAATACTTCTAAGAATTGGAAAGAGTGTCTAGGTTATAAGTCAGATGAGGATAATAAATTGAAAAAGAAAGTTGTATATAATAGATGAGACAGTAAGTCCAATGACATATAGACATGTTATAGACAAGACCAAATCAAAGATTAAGCCTGTTAAGTTTGTATTTGGTAATGATCCCAATTCTATTTTTCAAAAGGGATCTACTTCTAATTACTCAATCTCTCATGTGAAGTCTAAACTGTCAAGAAAACTGAAAAGAAGAATGTTGGTTTGTTGTCTCAAAAACAACTTAGGGATAAAATTAGTGATGCAATGGGTAAACAAAATACACCTACTGTCAAGAGAAACATGAAAAGTAAAGTTGGGATTAATAAAGAGAATAACTACAAGTTTATCCCAAATGCACCTAGAAAATGTTGCTTTAACTGTGGAAACTCTAATCATCTTGCTATTGATGGCAGGAAGAGTAAAAAGAAGGTTACTGAAATTCCTAAGTCTGACGTTAGGAATAGATCAGTATTTTATAAACCACAGAAGTCTTGTTTTCATTGTGGTAGTAAATGGCATTTCATTTATACTTGTGAAGAATACCATAGTTTGTACCATAACTTTTATGATCCTTTACCTAAGTTTAATAAAAGTGCAAATTCTGGTATCATTAAGAATGTCAATGTGAAGCATGCATCTGTTAATACTGATATTGACAAAGCAAATCCTGATGGATTTTATTCTGTCAAGAATGCTAAAGTCAAAAAGTCTTCTGCTGCTAAATTTAGTAAAATGCATGGAAAAGGAACCCAACAAGTGTGGATTCCTAAATATTCTAACTAGTGAATTGTAATTCTGATTGCAGGGAAAAAGGAAAAATGTGTTAGTCATGGATAGTGGATGTTGTTTGCACATGACTGGAAACAAAGCCCTGTTATCAGAATATGAGGAAAAAGCTGGCCCAACTGTGTCTTATGGAGATGGCAACATTGGACAAACTTTGGGATATGGCAGTATAATCATTGGTAATGTCATCATTGAAAAAGTAGCTCTAGTGAAAGGACTAAAACACAACCTGTTGAGTATTAGTCAAATCACTGACAGAGGTTATCATGTCAACTTCTATTCCACACATTGTGAAGTAGTCAACAAAGCATCTGGAAAGGTTGCACTCACTTGCTACAGGCATGGTAACATTTATGAAGCCAACATTCAAGCAAATACTGATGGATCTCCTTCTTGTCTCATCAGTAAAGCATCAGTAGATGAAAGTTGGAATTGGCACAAGAAGCTTTCTCATCTCAACTTCAGCAAAATCAATGAGTTGGTTAAGAAAGATTTGGTTAGAGGATTGCCTAAAGCACTGTATACTCCTGATGGACTCTGTGATGCATGTCAAAAATCTAAACAAAGAAGGACATCATTCAGGAGTAAATCTGTATCCTCTATTGAAGAACCATATCACATGTTGCATCTTGACCTATTTGGTCCAGTCAATATAATGTCTATCAGTAAGAAAAGGTACACTCTTGTACTTGTTGATGAATATTCTAGATTCACCTGGGTGTACTTTCTGCACAGAAAAGATGAGACTCCGGAAATACTGTTGGATCATGTGAGAATGATTGAGACATGCACAAAGTATAAAGTCAAGATTCTGAAAAGTGATAATGGTACTGAATTCAAGAATTCAAAGATGGAAGAGTTCTGCAAATACAAATAAATTATTCAACAATTCTCTGCTCCTGGCACACCCCAACAAAATGGAGTAGTAGAAAGGAAAAATAGAACTCTTATTGAAGCTGGCAGAACTATGTTGGAAGAAGCTAAATTGCCTACATATTTCTGGGCAGAAGCAGTCAATACAGCATACTATACACAAAATCTCACATTGATAAACAGACATGGTGTAACTCCCTATCAAATGCTCAAGGAGAAGAAACCTAGTTTGAAGCATCTGCATGTGTTTGGCTGTAAATGTTTTATTCTCAGAACTCATTCTGAACAACTAGGGAAATTTGAAACAAAGGCTGATGAGGGAATTTTCATTGGCTATCCTGCATCAAGAGCTTTTAGAGTTTTCAATTTGAGAACAAGGAATGTCATGGAGTCAATACATGTATCTTTTGCTGATAAGAAGATAACAGGAATTGATGAGACTCCTATGATAGGTTGATTTTTGAAAATGAAGCTACCAAGGAACCTGAAGAAATGGAATCAGATACTGATATACCATCAGATACTGATGCGTCACGAAATCCTGATGACACATCAAATCCTGATGACACACCTAATATTGATGGTGCTAATACTGATGGTGCTACTGATGGTACTACTAATGATACAACTGACATTCCATATGTTGAGGGGGAGCAACAACAGTCTGTTACTGATACTGATACTACTCAATCATCAGGACAAAATTCGTCAGATACTGATTCAAGTGACAATCCTGATAATCCATCAGGAGTTGACAACAACAATTCAGGGGGAGCTTCTACTGAAGCAAATTCTTCTAATCAAGATAACACCAATCCAGGGGGAGCATCTACTTCAAGGAATAATTTACCACCAACAAGGAAATGGACAAGAAATCATACTCCTGATTTGATAATTGGGGATCCTGATGCAGGTGTTAAAACAAGAAGTGCAACTCAGAATGAATGTCTTTATCATAACTTTCTATCCAAAGAGGAGCCTAAGAAAGTTGAAGATGCACTTAAGGATGCTGATTGGGTTACTGCAATGCAAGAAGAATTGAATGAATTTGAAAGAAATGAAGTCTGGAAACTAGTACCAAGACCAAAGAATAGGTCAATTATGGGTACATAATGGATTTTCAAGAATAAGACCGATTCAGATGGTGTAATAATCAGAAACAAAGCAAGGTTAGTTGCAAAGGGGTATTCTCAACAAGAAGGAATTGACTATGATGAAACTTTTGCTCCTGTTACAAGACTAGAAGCCATCAGGATCTTTCTGGCATACGCAGGTCACAAGAAATTCAAGGTTTTCCAGATGGATGTTAAAAGTGCTTTCTTAAATGGTGAACTGGAGGAAGAAGTCTATGTTGAACAACCTCCTGGTTTCATTGATCCTAAATATCGAAATCATGTTTATAGATTGGATAAGGCACTTTATGGACTAAAGCAAGCTCCAAGAGCATGGTATGAAACACTAGCTCAATTCTTACTGGAAAGTGGATTCAAAAGAGGTACTATTGATAAAAATCTATTTTACTTGAATCATGTTAAGGATTTGCTTTTAGTTCAGATTTATGTTGATGATATCATTTTTGGGTCAACAAACAATAAGCTGTGTGAAACGCTTTCTAAGCTTATGCAGTCAAGATATCAAATGAGCATGATGGGAGAAATGAGTTACTTGCTTGGTCTTCAAGTTAAACAGACTGATGATGGGATTTTTATCAATCAGTCAAAATATACAAGGAATTTATTGAAAAGGTTTAACATGCAAGATAGTGCTACAACAACTACTCCTATAGCTACAGCTACCAAACTTGATCCTGATCAAGGTGTTGAGGTAGATGCAACTCACTATAGAGGAATGATTGGCTCTCTCTTATATCTCACTACAAGTAGACCAGATATCATGTTTGCAACCTGTCTGTGTGCAAGATTTCAAGCAAAACCCAGGGAACCCCATCTGATTGTAGTCAAAAGAATTTTTAGATATATCAAATGCACTCATTCACTTGGCCTTTGGTATGCAAGGGAATCAGATTTTGGGCTGTGTGGTTATTCAAATGCTGATTTTGCAGGATGCAAGATAGACAGGAAAAGTACTTCAGGAAGTTGTCAGTTTTTGGGTGGTAGACTAGTTTCATGGTTTAGTAAAAAGCAAAAGTCTATCTCTACTTCAACTGCAGAAGCTGAGTACATTGCTGCAGGAAGTTGTTGTGCTCAGATAATGTGGATGAGAAATCAGTTGTTAGATTATGGCCTGTCATATTCAAAAATCCCTATTTATTGTGATAACCAAAGTGCTATTGCAATGACAGGAAATCCAGTTCAGCATTCTCTTACTAAACACATCAGTATTAGATACCACTTCATAAGAGAACAGGTTCTGGAAGGAACAATTGAACTTCATTTTGTTCCCACTGATCAACAACTAGCTGATATATTTACCAAGCCACTACTTGAAGCTACTTTCAACAAGTTGGTAAATGAACTTGGAATGATGAATTTTGAGAATTTCTAAGGAAAGCTACAGAGAGGAAATCCTGATGATTATCAAATCTTGATGGTCATTCTGTGAGGAATGTAATTTTGATCAAATCCTGATACGACACAATCCTAACAGGAAGTCAACCGGTCAATCCTGATGTGCATGTCAATATTTCATTGCTTAAATTGTGTCAGACTTTTCGTCAGTTACTGATGAGAAACGTTTTAGTTTTAGTTGGACAACTGTATGCGCGCATGTGTCAAATTGATAGATATATACATATAGATACACATAAAAAGCGGTGCAGTTATGTTTAATTACGCACGTAATTTGTCCACTAATTATTTATGCACGAATCACAGCATGCCACCTGTCACTGAGAGTAATATTTTGTTTTAACAAAATACATTTGATTTTCTAAATTACCGTTTACTCTCTCATCATCAGTTTTTCATCTTCTTTCTCTCTCTCTGTGCTCAAGAACCCTAATTTCTAAATCTTAATTCTCAAGTTTTCTATACTGTTTTCATGGCTTCTTCATCATTCATGAATAAACAAATAGTAATTAGTGGTATTACTTTTGCCACTAATAATTTTGTAGCTGTGTTAGACCATCAGGAATTGCCAAGCGAGTTCCACATAATCCAAGATTTTCTTACTTCAAGCTCATTGAAGTATGCTCTAACAGAACCTGCAAGTGTTTCTCTTAAGTCTGTGATGCAGGTGTGGAACACAGTTACTTTTAACAAAGGGCATTCTGGCTCAATCCTGATGAGTTTTGACTTTGATGGGATTACTCACTATGTGACTCCTGCAATTGTGGAGGAAGATCTTCATTTGCCTATTCTGGGTGATAAGGTCCTTGCTACAGTTTCAGACTCCACTCTATTTGAGTTTGTTACTAACTTAGGCTACAATGGGGAGGTTAAGAGATATGGCAATCTCTTCAGGACAAAGCTCAAGAAGGAATGGAATTATTTCTTTGACACCATAAGTCGATGTTTCCTGAACAAGACTTCAAATTTTGATGCTTTACCATCAGGATCACTCAAAATAGGGTACTCTCTTATATACTCTACTGTTTTTGATTATGGGTCATTTATTCTGAAAGCTTTAAGTGATAGGAAATCAGATAAGTTAGGGTCTGTCTGTTTTCTTAGATTTTTACAGTTAATTTTTAATCAGTTTTGTCCTAATATTGTTTTTGAAGAGGATATAATTCTACCTATTTGTAGAATTACTGAGAATAATATTAAGTCCTTAGTCAATAGTGATAAGGCAAATGGTTTCACAAGCAATGCCTATATTCTTGATGAGGTCAGACTTTTCTTGAAAGAGAAAATGCCTACTCAATATGGATCAGTTTCTGATGCTATGGGGCAAGGCCAATCATACCTTGTTCCTGACACAAGTATCCCTCCTAAACACTCTAAACACTCATCAACCACCTCTAATGTCTCTCAAAAGACTTTAGTTGTAAAATCAAAGAAATCAGCTAAAACTGATGTGTCTGGAAGGCAATCAGGTTCAAAGGATTTCTCCTCTACACCACTCACTCAAAAGAAGTCAAAAGGGGGTGTACAAGGGGTCCTGGTAAAGAAAGCTGATAGGGTTGAGGAGGTTGTTTCTGTGAAAAGAAAGTTAGTTTTAAGGGATGAAACTGATTCTGAGGATGACATGCCTATATCCTCCGATTTCAAGATGAACAAGGAAGTTGCTGATACTGCTGTTGAAGTTGTGGCATCATTTTCTAAGCCATAGAAGAAAAGAAAATTGACTAAAAGCAGGTATCATATTCCTTTGAAGTCACAGGTTACTGATGGACAGGACATTTCAATTCATGATGAGCAGTCAAATCCTGATGCTCCAGCAAATCCTGATGTTGGTAATCCTGATGCTACTCCAAGAAAAGTTGTCTCTATTTCAGACTCTCCAGCAAAAGCCTCTCCAAATTCAAGAATTCTAGAAATACCATGGGAGAAGGTAGCTGAGACTGCTTCCAAACTTGGGTTTACACATCCAATGGAGAAGAAAAGGAAAGCAGAAGAGAAAGTTTTTCAGAGACAGAAGAAACTGAAAGGATCTAGCCCACAAGAACCTGAACCTCAAAGTGGTTCAGCAGCTATTGAAGATCCAGCTCCACAAGAACCACTCACTCAAAGTATGAGTGAAGGCATAGCTGATGGAATGTTCCCACAAGAACCATTTTCTCAAAGGGAGAATGAAGACATCTGCATTCCAGCCACATAAGAACCATCTTCTCAATGTGAAGATGCAGGCATTACAGCTACAGTTTCTGAGAAGTTTCCTGACAATTCTCAAGGAGGGGCTTCTGATATTCCTGAAATGGAAATTTTGGTCGAGGACACTATCATTGTGGGAAGCACACAAGAACCTCCAACTCAAAGTGTTGAAGCAGCTTCTGAACCTCATGCTACACAAAAACCATTAGTAGAAAATACTGATGCAAATTTTTCAAATCCTGACAGTGTTGTTCCTAATGCTAGTGGTGCTCCTGATGCTGGGCCAATCCTGATTCAACCACTGAGCTCAAGACCAATGGTACATCCTATCTCAGAATCCAAAGATAAACTTAAAGGTGTTGTTCCTGATGCTCCTGGTGATTCTGGAGATAGTGATGATGATGATTCTGATGATGAAAATGATGGTGAGAAGGATCAGCTTGCTACAGCACTCAAATCTAGTCTTGGAACTAAATTTGGTTCTTCAAGCACTTTCATGGCTGGCAAGGCTACTACAGGAAAGGATCTTAGACAAGACTTTTCTGGTCCTTCATCAATTGATCCAGATGAGCTTCTAAGAAGAGATGAATGGGAAAATGAATGGTACCGATCTTTTAATTCTGTCAGTTTTCCATGTGCTTTGGAACATGCTGCTCATGCTGCCAGAATCTTAGAAAATGAAGATTTAACGAATCACTTGAAGGCTACAACTTTGTTATCCAAGAGCCTTAAGACTGAAATTGATTCTGTGAAGGCTGCTACTAAACATGCGAGGACTGATATCTCTAAAAACTTGACAAAGGCTCCAACTGCTTTTCAATTGAGGGTTGTGGAATCTCATGTTAAGACAATTGTTTCAGAACAGTCTCACATTCACAACAGAATTGATTCATTGGAATCCAAGGTAACTGACATTCAAGCCTCTCTTTCTTTACTTTTAAATTTGTTATCAAATCCTGATGTCAAAAAGGGGGAGAAGGTAAGTCAGACAAAATGTACACCTGAACTAGTATTGAGAAGAAATAATGATGATGACAATAATGGTAATGATGGTGATGATATGGTATTACAAGGAGAAACCTCTGATGTTGCTTTTGTGTTTCAAACTTCTCAAAGTCAATCCACGCAGTCAACTCATGTTTCTGATTCTGGAATTAGAACAGTAAGAACACTGGTAAAATCTCAGATCCTGACGGAAGAGCAAATCCTGACAGGTGATCAAATCCTGATAGCTGATCAAATCCTGACACCTGGTCATGGACAAAAACGCTCTACAATTCCTGAAGGTGATGAAGATATTCTTATTGATAATCCTGAAGATGCTGCTAATCTATTCCGGAATTTCACAACAAGAGATGGTGATGTTGTTATTCTTTATCACACTGATAAGAGAGTTCAACGGTTATTTGCAAGGAAGGCACTTTCTACTGCTAGTGAAGAATAATCCTGATCTTTCTCATGAAGAATTTCTAATTCAACAAAGAGAAATGATGGAGAGTTTTAAGAATCCTGCTCCTGCTAGAGGTAGAGGAGGCAGAGGTAGAAGAGGTGCAAGTAGAGGAAGAAGCTCATCAATTCCACATATGCCTAGACAGACAAGGTCTAGAAGTCTAAGAATAGAAGAAATTCCTGAGCCTACTCAAATTCCAGTAGTTCCTGATACTCAACCTGACAGGTCTATTTTTGGTGATGATGGAATTATTGAAGAAGAACCTGAATTAAGAAGAAAATCAAGACAATCAACACTCATCAGTAATACAGCTCAAATTCCAGATTCTAATCCTAACATTGTTCCTGATACTATTCCTGATCCTGATGAATCTGAAATTCTACAAGAGGTTGATTTGTTAATCTTATCTACTGTGGTTGATTCACATAATGAAGAAGTGGATGAAGAAGAAGAAATAAGAAGAAGAGAAGTAACAAGAACAACAAATAGAGATTTCAATCTCTATGTGCAAAAGCTTAAACATTCAAATAGAAGGTTGTGGAGAAACTCAAGTAGACAACAACCTCAGTTAGAAAGAAGCTATGTTCTTGAGAGAGAAAAAGACAAGAAGTGGAAAAACATTGACACACTTAGGTGTGATAGACCTATCAACTATCAGTCTGGTGGAATTATAACAAGTGTCTCCAGTGTTGCTGATTTTTCTGATTCATTTAGATCCAAAGAACTTTGGTTGCAAATGTTTTCAAGCATAAGACAAATGCCACATAATACAAGAGGAGGTATAGGTCACAGAGATGCTGGATTTCTTAACATGTCATATGTTGATCCTTACTCTTTGACTGATATTGGAGGTAACTTAAATTCTGAACACCTGAACAATTTATTAGTTGTTGATATAGTTATAGGTTGTCATGGTGGTACTGAAAAGAAAGAAAAGCTTCTGTACTTCATGAAAGATGGTAGTGTGAAGGTGATGACCATTCAAGAGCTGTTAATTAAAACTACAAAGGAACTGAAATATGTTCATTATCTGCTAAGATGAAAGAACAAAGTGTGCAAAGAATGAAGTGATATGATTTTGTCAACAATTAAGAGAAGACTTGATGAAAGAATAAATTTTAATGGTGATTATGCTCCCATGTACTTAAATCTGAGAGGTCAAGATGTGGAAATGCAAAGGGGCACTGCTGTGAAAGAAATGACCTTTGGCAGATATCTTTCAGATAAATGAGGAAGATGAAGAACTCAAAGATCTCAAGGAAAGACTAATTCAAATTCTTAAAGACAAGGAAGAAAGACTACTGTCAAACTTCTTGAAGAAGAATTTGTTTTATCAAAGAATCTGAACAGATAAGTTGTTGCTGTAAATACTTGTACATTTTGTAAATAAGTTTTTGACATCATTGAATCTAGGAATCTATACTTTATTTTACAAAGTATGAGACTGGGGGAGATTGTTAGATCATGATTCAATGATCGTCAGGATCTAGACTCAACTGATCAGGATTGCTGACGTCATCAGTATTTGCTCAAGCGTCAGTATCAAGATTGATATCAGGATTACTATCAGGACTATGATCAGGATTTATCATAAGGACTGGAAGCTGATCAGGATTACAACTTCGAGTTATATATGGAGTCTAGTTAAAGAAGGAAGTTTATTTTGTCGGTTCCTAGTTTATAGGAATGAAGCTGTCGGTTAAGATATGTTTCAATATAGTTTGTAATTGATTTGGACTTATCTTGTAATCGATAGAGAAGTTGTGTAGTATATAAACACAGTTTAGGTTTTGATCTTAGAGAGAGAAAAATAGCATACACGAGTATTTTGTAACCTTGAAGCTCTCAAGAACATCTGAATTTCTTGAGAGAGTTTGTAACAGTTTTATATCAGATTTAATAAAGCTGTTATTATTCTTTCATATTTGTGATCTATATTTAATTAAGTCGAGAATCTTATATAATTGTATTCAACCCCCCTTCTACAATTGTTATTTACTGGGCAACAAGACTATGGTCTGATAGTCAATAAGATTCCAATATTCTGTGACAACACTAGTGCAATTGCTATAACTGAAAATCAAGTGCAACATTCAAGAACCAAGCACATTGACATAAAGTATCACCTCATCAGGGAACATGTGATGAATGGTACTGTGGAACTTCATTTTGTTCCAAGTGAGCAGCAGATTGCAGACATTTTTACCAAGCCACTTGATGATTCAACATTCTCCAGGTTGGTATGTGAGCTAGGTATGCTTAACTTCTCTTAATCTATTTAAATTTCTGGTGATTTGATATGCAGCCAGTGTCAAAATGATTTTCATGAGACTTAAAACTCTATGAAAAAAAAGAATTTTGCCCAAGTCAAAATTTCTCCCTCTACGGAAACCTTCATCCGTTGATGGTCATTTCTGACACTGGATTTTTCTTTTTCTACGGATATAATTTTACACCTCTACGGATATCAAATCCCAAGGTAAAATTATATCTGTAGATATTTTAGTTTAATCGTGACCGTTAAAGTCACAATCTTATCAGTAGTTACCTGCGTACAATACGTGTGAGTAATTACGGTAAATTCGTGACTTTACTTTTCACTTCATTATCTTTAAACGGTTACTTTCTTGCCAAATCAGATAATCTCTTCCAATTATTCTGATTTAATTAGTGAATTATTTTGGGGGAGTATAAATTAATTTTTACTCTCAGCTCAGTGTCTTCTACCTTTCTCCAAAAATTCACTAAGGCAAGAAACCCTCTTTTCTCTCAAGACTAATCTCTTTCTGCAAGCTCAAAGCTATTACCAATGGCACATGTAAACAAGATAATGTCACTCATTGGGTTCACCTATGAGAAGAACAACTTCACGGCTCTGGTGGACTTTGAGGAGAATAGTGCATCATATCACACGGTGATAAGGTTCATTCAGAACTGCAAGCTCTCCAAAGCTATGCTCAAAGCCCCCACTCTTTATTTTGATATAATTGAAGCTATTTGGGAATTGGCAGTTTTTGATTCTGTGAATGCTACAATTACTTTTGTTCTTCAAGGTAAGGAACATGTGATTAATGGCGATGTCATCTCTGCTTGCTTGAATTTACCTGATAACAATAGGTTGGAAAAGCATAGTGATTCTGATATAGTAACATGTTGAATATGATTAACTATGCTTTACCTATTGATAATCTGAGTAAAATTCAAAGAAAAGGAATGGTCAAAGAATGGAGCTTTTTCTTTGATGCCATTCTAAAGGTGTTTTCTGGTAAGATTAGCAATTATGATGCTGTTATTGCTTCCATGCTAGATATTTCTTTCATGCTTCTTAATGATAGCTTTTTCAACCTAGGATCTCTGAATTCTTTATGAATTAGGTGCTAAGTTAGGAAACAAAGCATCTAGAAGTAAGAATATCTATTATGCTAGATTCTTTATGATGCTAGATAACCATGTAGAAAGCAACCTGGTAATCCAATTCCCTGCAAACTCTAAGGAGTGTTGGGTTCAGAATAAGAGAGTCCTTGAGGACTTGAATAGGTTGAGCCACAACAGGGAAGTTCCATTGGTGTATCCACCAATTGTCAATGCAGCTCAAGAGGCACAGGTGAGTCAGGTAATCTCCTCAATTGTTCCTACCTCTGTTGTTGTTTCTTTGATTCCTAGTACCACAATGGAGACTGGAACTGTCCAACAGTCTCCTACCCAAGTGGTCACCACCATTATTCCCAAATCAAAATCTAGAAAGCAAACCTCAGGTGCTTCTCAAAAGGCATCTGTTACAAAAACTACCAAAACCCCTGAGGGGAGTGTGAAGGAGGTAGTGAGAGGTGAGGGAAGGGGTGAACATCAAAGAAACCCCAATAACAAGAAGGGTGAGATAAGTGTGTCCCAGCCTAGCCACCCTGTGTCTTCTCAAAAAGATGCAGTGGTTGAAAAGGAAAATATCACATCCCTAGTAGCATCCTCCCAAAAGGATGTTACTATTGAAAAGAGTCCCCAACCAGGGACACAAAACAAGAGGGATAGGGACACAAGCAGCCCCACAAATACAACCATGGCCTATTCAAGGAGAAAAAGGTCTAAACCTTCTGGGGTTACACAGGGATCACACACAGTGTCAATGACACCATCTCAAATTCAGTTTGATGTGGTTCCAGTAAATGTGGAGTCACAGCCCTCTTCTCTAATCATTCAAACTGAAACAAAAGAACCAAGCTCACCCACTCTCTCTCTGGATGTGGATATGATTCACACATCACTTCTTGATTCTCCATCTTTAACCTTCTTGGAGAAGCCCCACTCTGAAATTGGTGATCATCATCTTATCGATGATTTGTTGAATCACCAATCTATCATTTCTCAGACTCTGGATAAATCTGTGGCTTCAAATCTCAAGTCAATCTCTACAGATTCAGCTTTAGTCTCCATTTCAAGAGCTACTTCTTTTCCTTCATCTACGGATATCCCTCATCCGTTGACAAGTGTTTGTCCGTCTACGGATATGCCCCAAATCAGCTATCCGTTGACATCCATTTCTACTGCCTCTACGGATACTCCTTCCACACTTGCACTTCAAACTTCAAGTATTTCTACTTCAAGTGTGGATGAGTTAGTAGTAGTGCAAACACTTCTAGGATTGATGGAAGGGAGTGAAGCAACTGAGAGTGAGAGGCTGGTTTGCAACCAGACAAAAGGAGAGGAAGACCAAGAGAGACAGACAATTTCTTCCAGTTTGGTAAAAGTGAGCACTGAGAGTTCCACCTTAGTAGGTGAAGGTGAGGGTGTGAGCCAGGGGGAGCCCCTGATGCAAGAAAAGAGAGAAAATGAGAGAAAAACAGGTACAGGAGAGATAAGGATGGAAGACTCAGCCATTGCAAGTGAGTCAATGGATGTTAGTGATGCAGACAGGGAAAGACTGTACCAACTTGAATACCAAACTGCGTTGGCACAAGTCAACCTGAATGCTGAGACATTTACTCATCCTGACCCAGCCTATCAAGTCTAGGCTGGACACGGCAATATGGAGGCAGAAAGGATGTTGAATTTAGTACACACAACTGAATCAATGTCTAGGGCAAAGTAAGCTATTCAGAATCTGCCTCCAGGAGCTGGTGAAGATTTTGATTATGATGAAGACAGTGATGATTCTGAGAGTGGTGAAGAATGAGATGAAGGCCCTTCCACTCTCCAAGAGATGCCTACTTGGTTGTTCTCCAACTCCTATGACCACAATGCCACCAATTCAGGAATCATCAAAGGGCACATGATGAAGCTAAAACATCAAATCCACAGCATGCCACCTCAGTTCATAACTTTGTGGCATCACTTCAGCTTCATCAGGCCCACATCCTGCAACAAAGAGCCAGCAGTGATGATATCAAGAACCATCTGGATGGGGTGAAAGATGCTTTGGCAAGGGGAATTGATGTTGTTGCTCCTTCCACATCTCAAAGATGCAAGCAAGACAAGCTGGTAAAGGATCTGGATGCTCTTGCTGGGAGAATGGATAAGATGGAAAAGCAAATGGACACCTTCTTGGCTAATCAAAATCTACAGACTCAGCTTCTACAATAGTTGCTGTAGTCAACCGCTGTCACTCAAACCCTTGATGATAACAAAAAGGGGGAGAATTCAAGTAAGGGGGAGAGTGCACTAGTGGTCTTTACAACTCAAGGTGTGCCATCAAGTCAGGGGGAGTCACCTCAAATCATAGCCAATCCGAGTGAGTTGAAACTCACAAAGGTGGTGTCTCCTCGAGCTGAGGATGTCCAAATGTTTCTCAATTCTGAAAAGCTGATCAAGGAATCCATCTTCTAGGCTGTGACCTCATCCACAAGCAGCCATCCTGTCCACACAACAATTCTGAAGGTCCTCACTCCTGATACCAATGTTCTGGAAAGTAATTACGATGCTGAACATTCTAGTGTCAAGGAGTTTGAACCTCTCTTCAGTGGCAGGACTGGATCACCACCTAAGCATCATGGCAAGAACAAACTAGAGGTGGAATTCCCACTTCCTAAGCCTGATGAGAATAAGGTGTTAGCAACACTTATCAAGGATCTCAAGAATACCAATGATGTAGAGCTGAGACAAGGGCTGGCTGTTATCGATAGAAATGGGAAAGAACTTCACATCACAAGCAGCCACCCCAGGTTCAATGAAGCTAAGGTAGAAGAGATTTCCAGGATAAGGAGAGAAACCAATCCCCGGGTTTATGAATCTACACCTGAGAGACAGGCTAGATTAGCCCATGAACTAGAGAGGGAGTTGGAGGATTAAAGTAGTGAGGCTATGGAGGAAGAGGCCTCTACTAAGAAGAAACTGAAGAAAAGGAAGACAGTGCCTAAATCCAAGCCCCCTAGATGGAAGAAGAGATCTAATAGGCATGTCTCTCCTGAGAAGGGAGAAGAGAGAAGAGATACACAGAGGAGGATTGTCTTTGAAGATCCTGTCCCAGCTTCAACCCAATCTCAAGTCACCTTCCATGGGACTCCTATAGAATTTAAAGAAGAACCTATTGAGTTTGAAGACCTAGTGTTTCCTAAGTTCTTAATTGAGAAAGAAAAGATATCAAAGAAAAGGGTACTAGTCAAGAAAACTCAACAGGGACCAATCAAGCTTAATGTTGCACCAAAAGTTGCCAAACCAGTTAAGAATAAGGCAGACTTTTTGTAGATTACAGAGATACAGGAGTACTCAACCATGGATCTACTCCTTGAGGAAGTTAGTGAAATCAGAGGCACAGACAAGTTCAGAGATATTCCTGAAAGATTAACTTTTGTCTACAAAGGAGGAAAGGTGAGAGCATGGCCCCTGCAACAAGTGCTGAATGAAGGATACTCTACCTCGGTGAAAGTCTTTTCAGGCTTCAAAAAATAAGGGGATTCTCTGAGGTTGCTAGGGGTGCTGTGTTAAAGAAGATTGAGGAAATTAGGAGCAGTTGGAATTCTCTTGATTGTTTGCCGAGGAAGCTAAAGATCCCTTTTAATGGACAAAGAATTCATCTTCAACCTTACTGGATGATGGAATTCAAAGATGAAAAGGGCTGTAGAAGATTCTTTAGGATTGAAGATCAACTGTCTAAGGCCAGCAATAGGTATCTTAGATGGTTGCAAGGAAAGCTGGATCCAAAAATTGCTGAAGAAGATGCATTCTACAGAAAACTTCAGGAACAAATTCAGGCAAACTATGCTAAGGAAGGGAGACAGAAGGTTCAACCTCCAAGAGAGAAGAAAAGAAATTGATTCTGCTAAGTCTAAAGGAGCACTCTCTATGTAACTATCTCTACTCTTCTGATTATCAATTCATGTAGCTTGATATAATTTTTACTACTAATATCCATATGTTGAAAGTGGTTTTGTTATCATCAAAACTCTTAATTTATGTCTGATTCTCAACGAGGCATAAATTTCGGAGACCCTTTCGAATATCATGTCAGTTAAAATGTCTCTAGTCTTAAGCCCGTCTTGAAATTCAAGGGCCCCGTTCAAATTTTGTACATTATTTGAATGATCCAAAAATGTCGTTTGGGGTATTATTTTTCGCTAAATATAAAAAGGCGTATCGTATATTATTTTACGTATAATATAGCATATATATCGATAAAAATATAAAAATCCCCGAACCGTATTCTTCGTGTTCTTGAAGATCAAACTCAAATTTGAAAGCGTTATTGGAATCCAAATCTCAAGTTCAAGTACTCTAATCAAAGCTCTTGATCTCTAGTTTCTGAATCTTCAATCTGTTTCATCATCTGGTAATTTTTCGATTTATTACGAATTTTTGAAAATTTGAATTAAAATTAGGGTTTATGTTCGAAATTGGGGATTTCATTTCTGTTGATTCTCCGTTCAATTGATTGCTTCCAACATGTTCCTAGGGTTCTAATTAGTAGGATTCCATGTTTTAATTTCATGTTTATGTCCAGAAATTGCAAGTTCGATTCTAGGGTTTTGACCCGAATTTTCTTTTGAATAGTCCGTTCATATGAATGATCTGACATGATTTTTGATAGAGGGCTTTGATTGTATGTGTTGTAAGGATCATTTTAACATCAAGAACGTTAGATTTCATGTACAGAATAAGTAGATCAGAAAATTGGCCGAAAACCTGAACCCGGTTGTTTGACCGGATTTTTAGAACGATTCAGGCTTGTTTCAGGCTTGTGTTTGTGTTGGTTGAATTGGTTGTGAAATTCTGAGCAAAAGCCCTCAAAGAACGAAGAGTTTTGATGTGTTTTTAGCCATGGACGGAATCCGGTGGCCGGACGCCGGCCGGATTCTGGAAAACCCAGTTTCCGGCGAGTTGTTCTTGGCGACCCGTTTTCTGACCCAATTTCAATCTTCAAAACCTTAATTCATTTTCAGAAAACTGTTTCTGGAATTTATTTTAAAAATTAATTCGAAAATAGTTTAAAATTTTCAAAAAAATCATATTTTTATTTTAAAAATACTTTTTAATATTCAGAAAATTTTGTAAAACTATAAATATTTATTTAAATTCGAAAATTGATTAAATTTAATTATTTTACTTATTTTTATTAATAATTAATTTATTTAATTGATTGATTAATTTTATTAATCAGTTAATTTTTATTAATTAATTATTAATTAAATCTAATTAATTTAAATTAGGTTTAATTATTTTCTTGGCTTGGTTTATTCATTAAAAAATTGTTTAAGTGTTTGGAAATTGTCAATTAATTTTATATTAATTGATTAAATTGTTTTAAAATATTTATATTGGGATAAATGATCCGATTTTTGATGTAAAAATGTTTTGTGACTTATTTATTTTAAAACAAGAGTCGAATGTTTTTCTAAAATTATTTCTACATGCGATGTGACTTATATGATTTGAGTAATGTGTTTTAATGTCCGTAAATGCTCTGTACAAGGGCCAGAAACTGAGTTTGGAATGTCATAAATTAGGTCGGGCAATCAATAAATACTAGGAGATGCCTGATTGACTATTTAGACTTAAAAATGATTATGAGTGATATGTCGAGGATAGAATAAAAAGAGTTAGACATACTAATGTGAGTTATTCATTATAGAATCGAGTTCCCGAAGCAAGGGAAATGAGAAGCTAGAATAGCGAGCGGTAGAGTGTATTTGGCTACTTTGGACCAGGCAAGTATATGTGCCTTTACTTATTATTCAAATGATATTGTTTTCAACATTTATGTGCATGTCACCATCAGACAAATCAAATTATTCAATCCTTACCCTGTATCTGAGCAAATAATTCTATTTCCTTGAATGTCCCTAATTCTTTTGATTATCCACAATTATGTCGGATACCAAGAACCTTCACCTTCAATTCATATTGTAAATGAATACATTGTACCATTGAAACCATTCAGAACTTATTTCTTGAACCTCATTTGACATTGAACAGTTGAAGCTCTTTTGCAACTATTATGCCCATTTCATTTTTGTTGTACTTAACTTGTGGAGCATGTTATTGCTTATATTCTGTGATAGAATTGGAATGTTTTTAATTGGGACTAGTAATGGTCGGACCAGATTCATGGTCGGAATAGATTAAGGCCAAGATGGCCAAGGATCCTAGTGGAGGACTTTGCTATAAGCAAGTCCGGGGTTGATGCGTGACTGATCATCATCTCAACCTTTTGATTTGAAAAATATAAAAGTCCAATTCTAATCCCATTTACTTCAATTAAAATTGTTATAATCGTATGTTTTGCAGTGATAACATTGATTCAGATAATTATGATTTCATTTCATTATGGAACTGTGTTGGATATATTATGCTTGCTGAGCACATTTGGCTCATACTTGTCTTTCTAACCCTATTCCAGTGAAGCGAGAGAATGAGCAGACACAGCGCGAGCGATAGTTCTCCAGCTGCTAGGAGATCACCCCGAGTGGTAGTCATTGGACGGGTAGTTGTCTTATTTTGGCAGTTAGACTAGAAGTCTAGCTTTGTACTTTAAGTTGTTTAACAATAACACTATAACTGGTTGTAATAACGATAATGACTTAGAAGCTTGTTTCATGCCAAAATCTGGATGTGGTCTTGGATAAGGGGTATTTTCTGTTATTATTATATTATGCATATGTTATATTCAGGTGTATTGTGTTTCGTTGGTCGAGTGACTCCCAAAATCTGTACCCCGGGTTTGGAGGGCGTCACAGATATGGAAATTGTACTGTCTACGGATAGCAGTACTGGTTGATCAAGAAACTATCAACGGATACAACTCAGATAGCTTCTGCGTATACTCTCTGTACTTGTGAAAAGGACAGCGATGTCAGAGCACATGGGTTGGCAGACTACACAGAGCATGGAAGCCAGTATTTCTGGAAAGTTGACAAGAAGAAAGCAGCATTCTGTTTGCATGGTCAGGGGTAGCATTTCCTTAAAAGACAATCATCCAAGAAGGGCAAGCTACAAACACGGACCACTGCTCGGGATGGAGAAACAAGGATTCTGAACACATGTACTTTTTGTATTATTAGTTGTTCAAGTATCTTTGTAAACTTGGGTTATACAACCAAGTTGTAGCATAACTCTAGAAATCAAGAAATCAGGTTTTAGCAATTTAGAAAGCAAAAAGTTGTATCCTTGTAAATTGCTGAAGCTAGAGTTGTGTATTTGCAGCTGTGTGTTTATTCATAAACATCACAGAGATTTCTTCAATAAAAATCTCTCAGGTGGACAAAAACAATCCACCTGAATTTTTAATTCTTGTATCATCTTTGTTAGGCCGAATACACAATATATAATCAATATAAGTATGATAATAACAATTGAGAACACTGTTTATGAATCAACAACTGAATTATATAAATAACTCTTCTCTCAGTGATGTTAAAGAATCACAGAGAGCTGCTAGGTTACAAGAATAATGTATTCAGTATTCGCTTCCCTTTTAGGGTTAACCTATCTGTGTTTATATAATACACAGTTACATAATCAATCTCTAATTGATATCCTATAAATCAGCTATACAATTTATATCAATCTAGGATTGCTTATGTCTTCTGTTCCGTTTCCTTATATGTCTCAATATATCTTGCTTCTTTCCATCTTCAAGATATATTGCTTCTAGAATCTTCATATTAGCACCGACAACTAAAGTAAACTCTCACCCCGTCAGACTTTAACAAACTCTGACTGGCTTCTAGTAAACTCTGATGAGTACCTGTTGCTTAAACACTGATAAACAATCATCAGCAATTATATCTAACAATCTCCCCCAACTTGTGCATAACAAAAATGTACAAGTTAAAAGATAATTGATGATGTCAAAACATATAACAAATGCAGTGTTTATAACATATCAGAGTTTAACTTTTACTTAGAACAGAAAACTTTAAAAACTTACAGTCAGACTTTACTTAATTTCTTCAATATCAGGCACTGTCCTGAGATAATCAATGAGTAGCCTCCTTTCAGCTTTTTCTAGCTCATCCACCATGATTTCTTTCAACTCTTTAAGCTCTGGATCACTTTCTCCAGTCTGGTAGATAGCAGCTCTCAGAGAATAAATGATGTTCTTTCTCATTTCATTCCCTAGCCGGATAAAGTAAGATTTGTCTGACTCTAGGTTGAACTCCAAAACCTTTATTCCCAGTGCAGTCTTGAATTTGGCACTGTTTCTCTTCATTTCAACTATCTTTCCATAAGCATCTCTGTACTTAGGAATGTAAGCACTTGAAACACCTCCTCCAAGCATAACTTTTGATTTCAGCATCCTATCTCTTAGAACTAGAGCAGCATTATGAGTACTTCTATTCTTAACCTTAAGAAGATATAGAACATACTCTAGCTCTTCCCATAGTTTCAATTGAATATCAGCTTCACCAACTCTGTATACTCTTCCATCTGACATGAAGTATAACAGAAACTCCTTCTTTAATCCTCTGTGGTAAATCATCTGAACAGACTCTAGTTTGTCAAGGTTTTCTTGAGTAACCCCAACACCAGGTTCTGCCAGTGATGTAAAATCTGCAAGACTGTTATTAATTCTTTTCTCCCTGTGTGAACCCAAACCAGACTTATCATAAGATTCTTTTCCAAGTACTGTTCTGGTTTGAAGAAAGTTCACAGCTTCTAGCTTCAGAGTTTCAGGAAGTACAGGTCTTAAGAAACCTTGGAGTTGAGTTTGTACAACTTGAGCATTGTCAGAGGTTGTCACAACTTTAGTAAAAATATCAACATGAGCAATGTCAGAGGTTGATTGATTTATCCTTGATTCAACTTGAGCAACGTCAGAGGTTGAATAATTCTTCTTTGAAAACTGTCCTTCTTCTACCAGTTTTCCCTTTCCTTTCTCAGAAGTATCTACTGTAGGCCTCCTGGAATATTGTATACTCTGTTGAGTATTTTCCTTAATAGATAGTGCAATTTCCTTCTTCCTAGGAGCCTTAACAGCCTTCTTCTTGTAAGTACCAGCTTCAACCTTCTTCTAGTGTTTTTCAGCAAGAAGCTTCAACTCAGCATCCATATCTTCTACTGTGGCTTCACCACCATGTTCTTCCATAAACAGTTTAGCAGCAATCTCTTCATCAGTAGTTGGATTTGATGAAATCACTAGACTCTTAAGTCTTGAAGAAGATTGACCACCAGAGTTTAACCTCTCAGAGTTTGTCAGCTTAGCAGAGTTTGACCTTAGTCTCCCTTGCTCTTGAACAGTTTTTGACCTCTTCTCTACTTCCTTGCTTCCACCATCATTAGAATCATCCCTCCGTCTCGAAGTTGAAGTCCTTCTGCATTTGTCTTTAGGAACTGTCTCCCCCTTTTTGACATCATCAGGAATAAAAACTGATGTTAGCAACTCCAATGATGCAGCAATAGAATCAATCTTAGTAGATATTTCAGCCTGATTGCTCTCAACCTTGGTTAGCCTCTGCTTGATTTTTTCTTGATCCTTGATCAGAGATGAAAATTTAGCTCTATCTTTCTTCAATGCTAATTCCTTAAGAGCAATATCATTACCCAATCCAAGGACAACTTTGTGAGTCTCATCAAAGCGATTGTGCAATGATTTGACTTGAACAATGGTAGCCTTAAAATGTGTTAACAGCTCTGGATTAGAAATCTCTTCAGCCAACTTATGGACAAAATCAGCAGTCCTTTGTGTAGAGAAAATGTAGTCTGCTCCTGACCAATTAGCATAATGCATTTCTCTGTAATGAGCTTCAGTTGCATTTTGATTTTCTTTGATAGACTCTGCAGTAGGATCCCTTAGAAAAGGTATTGACTCATGATCATCAGAGTTTGAAAGTGCAGCATTGATCCCAGAGTTTGCATGATCAGAATTTACAGATGTGTGATCAGCATTATCAAAATCAACTCTAGCTTCATTAACATTTTCTGCTATCTGCTCTGTAATTTCTTCAGCAACATTGTCTGCAGTAGCCTCAGCGTTTATCTGTGCAGCTTCATGAATCTCAGAGTTTGTATTTACAAGAACCTCTGCTTCTACAGGAACAGACTCTGCAACAACTTCTTCTATTTGAACAGTATTCTCTTTCAGAGTCTCTGTTGTAGCTTCATCCAATTGCTCTACAGCAGCTTCAACTACCTGATCAACCTCCTCACCCATTTCAGGAATTTGATTAGTAACAGAGAGATTCTCTGTGTGAGTAGCAAGGGACTCTTCAATAATCAGGGTGGGTTGATCAGTTACCACATCCTCAGTATCACAAACACTGATACTAGGATGTGCTTCAAGAATTTTATCCATATCAAAATCAGCAAATAAAGCATCTTGCTCAAACATTTCAGCCTCTGTATCAGCATTTGCCATGTCAGGCACAGTGGCTGCTTCAACATCTTCAGTAGCCTCCTGAATAATAACTTCAGGAGCTTCATTATCCACAAAGACCCTGTCCTCATTATCATCATTTACAGCAGACTCCTGAACAACAACTTCTGGTGCTTCATCCTGGACAGCTTCAGTGTCTGGTCTAGATTCATCCAAATTATCAAAAAGATAATTAGCTACTAACCTTCTTTTCCTCTGATGAAGAGTTTCATTATCAACATCATCCTCATCATTAGTTTTTGGTCTATTTGCTCTTCTATTCTTAGAATGACCAACACCCTTTGGCACAGAAGACTTAGACAGTCCCACTTCAGTAGCTGGTCTAACAGACTTTACAGGTTTGGAACCAACATGCTTAGTCCTACCACTGAATTTAGGTTTGACAGATGTAGATGGAGGAAGTTCTGTTTGTAAAGGTTCTTGTTGGGGTTCTGATTGAGAAGGAGTTTGTGTTTGTGGATGGATTTGATCATTTACAAACTGTTGCACAGATGCAGGTGATGTGTAAAAATAATGTAAACTGCAAGCGCACAGTGTTCAGTTGTAGCAATCACAGATCGATCCACAGAGACTATGAATTTTCGAAACCCTAACAATTAACTCAGGCGAACTAGACAATAAGATTTGAGTTGAGATTTGTTTAACCTAATTAACAATTAAAATCAAATAAGGAAAACCTAGGAATCCGAATCCATTAATCAATCACAATTAATATCAACTCGCCCTAAAATCAATTCTCTTTCCTTCACAAATAAGATATATCAATTAACGAGACAAGCATATACTATGAAACTTGTTATCTAACAATAACCTATCAAAACTTCATGGAGCAAGCATAGGCTATGAAAAATAAATCCGGTAACAATAATATATCAAAATCACTTTGTCAATTGAACAATTAAGCACCAAGAAAAATCATGAGAACCAATTAATAGGAACGAGAAGAAATCAAAAATAATTAAATTAACTTCATCTTCATCCTAGGGCAAGAGATTTAGCTAGACATAATTATAAAACAAGTAAAACAAATAATGTGTAATATTTGGTACGTGTAAGGTGAATCAGGATATTAATTAATATTAATATTATAAAGAAAACATGCATGCAAACGAATCAGGTGGTATAAATTTAATAAACTAATCCTAGTAATCTAACTGAATCACGTGAATGAATTTGACAAGGGACAAAAACAATTGAATCAAAGCATAAACGAGACAGCCAAATAAAAAGCAAAGAACGAAACAGAGCAAAAACAGAGGAGAGAATTAACAAAGTACTAGCTTCTATAAAATTTCAGGTGTCTCAAATACAAGAGCGGAGATCTATATTTATAGGAAAAATAATGGGTTTGGGCTTTTTGACTACAAAGCGGATTGTAGAAATATTTCCTCAATTCCTTTTTCTTCTCCGATAAGTTTTCCAATTTTTCTCCAATTTCCTTTTGACTTCAAGTATTTCCATCTCCTTGCCTTTTTTCACCTTTTTCTGCTTGAAATATGATTTTATTTATTTTCCTACAAAACAAAATAAAACAATTTATTAAATAATAAAATTACGAAAACAAACATAAAATAGGTATTAAAAATGTATTAATTATGGACCTATCAAATGCCCCCATACCTATCTTTTGCTCGTCCTCGAGAAAAACTAATATATTATAAACTACTAACTAATAGATAATACCACTTCCGTAGGTGATCACGGTTGCATTTGGCATATGCAACAAGCCCTTTAAACCCCTAGGCAGCCCTAGTGGACGAGTAAGGTCTCGTGAGGGTTTATAGTGAATGTACCCACAAAATCCATCTAGCTCATATAAAAGATCGCATGGCAATGCAACGCCACACATACAAGTCCTCTCATGCTTCATCAACTTAAAAATCAAAAATGACTTTGCAATGTCTTGTCGTGGAAGATGCAAGGATTCACATAGTCTACTCAAAGAGATATGCATAAGTGCTCAAAAATCCATGTCAAGTGTAAGAATAAGTTGATAACCATGCTAAGCCCACAAGAGTACACTTTTGAGTCAAAACTCGGGATCTCAAATGTAGAAACAAGCAATAACTCACCTTTAACTCACAAAAGAATATTCACTCAAGAATAAGGGTAAGTGTATCACTCAATTCCAGCAAAATCATAAGCATGCTTGACATTTGGTATCAATCTAACTTTAACACAACATACATCAATGATGATAATCAAAAGGTCTTTATTGGGTTGTAACGGGGCTAGGGACAAGGTATGTCAAGTAAGGCCAAATAAGGTGAAGTGTCAAAAGCTAGTAGGCACCATAATTAATCATAAACATCACCAAATATCCTCCCCACAACTGAATTTTCTAATTTTCTTCCAACAAAAGGCTTGATTAGTCGAATGAAGAAGGATCACAAAAACATAAGTATGCTCTCATATAATTGTTTTTTTCTTTTTGCTTTTTTTTTTCATATATTTTTTTTTTCTTCTAATTTTTTTTTCTTTTTTTTTTTTTTCTTTTTTTTTTTTTTCGAGAGCTAAGAGATAGATATAAGCAACCACAATCCTTCTTCAAAAATTTATTTGAACAATGACTATCAAGTAAGCAATCAAACCAAATATTTCCTCAAAAGTAATGAACAAAAGTAAACCCATCTCACACACCTTATTACTCCCTCAAGTTCCTACTAGCCATTGACAATTTGGGATCAAGCATAAGTAAGGCTACACAAGAAAAAGGTCCAGGCAAGTAACGTGGTATGTCACCGAAAAAATAGGATTAAGCTCAAGAGGGTAACTAGTTGATCATATATAAATGGTGTGTGGTAATTTGGAAAATATAGGTTATTCCTAAATGCCTTTATCATCTTATCATCAAATAATGTCATGCATTCAAGAAAGGTCTCAAACAAGTGCTAGCAATGCAAACAACATGTGGACACTCAAGCAAACGAATATAAAATGCAAAAGATATGCATATAGGCTCAAAATCTCACATGGTGGTAAAAACATAATCAATCCCAAGCAAGATCTCTTCAGTGCATCAACTTGTACTCAAAGCATGAAAACCAAATCATTTTGCACATATTCATGTCCTTCTAATTACTTGCAACATTCAGTAAGTCTACTAGTTTCAACTTGCTAGTGTATGGGTGTGAACAAGAACTTAGCAAATCACTTCTTAATCAAAAGTATCAGAAACACAAGATTACTATAGCATGTAAGGGTGCATAAAGCCACCATCAATCATTTCACAAGGCTAGAATTCTACAATTTACAACTAAACTTCTTTTTGGGATTTTTTTTATTTTTAAATTTTTTTGGATTTTTTTTTTTAATAATACTACTAAACCCCTCCCCCATACCTAAATCATGCATTGTCCTCAATGTATGCAAATGAGAGAAAAATGACAAAGTAAAAGGACAAGAATACCTGATAAGGGAATGACAGAGGAATAGAACTATCTACTATATACAACAAGGGAACTTACTTGGATCATGAATCAAGGAGGTGGATCACCTCCTCCTTAGAATCAACTGGCAGTTCTAAAAATGGTTTAAGCCTTTGACCATTAACCTTAAATGTTTCACTAGTATTGGGATTTTCAATTTCAATAGCACCATGAGGAAAAACAACTTTAACAACAAATGGTCCCTCCCACCTAGATCTCAATTTTCCAGGAAACAAATGCAGCCTAGAGTTGTATAAAAGAACTTTTTGACCAGGAGAAAAAGATTTTCTCAAAATAGATTTATCATGCAAAAGTTTAGTTCTTTCCTTATAAATCTTAGCATTTTCATAGGCATCATTCCTAAGTTCTTCTAACTCAGATAGTTGTAACTTCCTATGGCTACCAGCAGTGGGTAAATCAAAATTCAATTCTTTAATAGCCCAAAACGCTCTATGTTCAAGTTCAACAGGGAGATGACATGCTTTACCAAACACAAGCCTATAAGGAGACATACCCAAAACAGTTTTAAAAGCAGTGCGATAAGCCCAGAGTGCATCTATCAACTTAACAGACCAATCTTTCCTATTTGAATTGACAGTTTTCTCTAGAATTTGTTTAATCTGCCTATTAGAGACCTCAACTTGACCACTAGTTTGAGGATGATAAGGTGTAGCTAACTTGTGAGTGATAGAATACTTCTTCAGAAGAGACTCAAACTGATGGTTTTTGAAATGCTTACCCTGGTCACTAATTATAGCTCTAGGCGTACCAAATCTAGAAAAGATATTCTCCTTTAAGAACTTAAGAACTACCTTGTTATCATTAGACTTAGTTGGTATGGCTTCGACCCATTTAGACACGTAATCAACCGCTAAGAGAATGTAGAGGTTACCAAAAGAATTAGGAAAGGGACCCATAAAATCTATACCCCAAACATCAAAAATCTCAATAACTAAGATTGGATTCATTGGCATCATGTTTCTTCTAGTGATATTTCCTAAATGTTGACACCTACTACAAGCGGCACAAAATTCTGCAGAATCTTTAAACAAATTGGGCCAATAGAAACCAGATTGAAGTATTTTAGCAGCAGTCTTTTTAGCACTAAAGTGACCTCCACAAGCCTGATCATGACAAAAGGAAAGTACACTTCTAAACTCATGGTTTGAAACACACCTCCTAATGATTTGGTCTGGACAATACTTAAAAAGATAGGGATCATCCCAAAAGAAGTACTTGACTTGTGAGAGAAATTTGGATTTATCTTGCTTCGACCAATGAGAAGGAATTTCACCAGTGACAAGGTAGTTAACAATATCAGCAAACCATGGAGTGGTAGAGATGGAAAGAAGGTGTTCATCAGGAAAAGACTCATTCAAAGGAATATCCATGGATGACTCCACTACTAATCGGGAAAGATGATCAGCAACAACATTTTCAGAACCCTTCTTATCCCTAATTTCTAAGTCAAACTCTTGGAGCAACAAGACCCACCTAATCAATCGGGCCTTTGAGTCTTTCTTAGAGAAGAGATATCTAAGAGCAGAGTGGTCTGTGTAAACAATGATTTTAGAACCTATAAGATATGACCGAAACTTTTCAAGAGCAAAAACTACAGCTAGAAGTTCTTTTTCTGTGGTGGAGTAGTTAAGTTGAGCATCATTTAGAGTCTTACTAGCATAGTATATGACATGAGGTATCTTATTGATTCTTTGTCCTAAGACTGCACCTACGGCATAATCAGAAGCGTCGCACATAAGCTCAAAAGGTTGATTCCAATCAGGGGATTGAATGATAGGGGCTGAGGTCAACTCTTTCTTAAGATGTTCAAAAGATTGGAGACATTCACTAGAAAACTCAAATTTTATGTCCTTAGAAAGAAGATTGGTCAATGGTCTTGCCTTTTTGCTAAAATCTTTAATGAAACGCCTATAAAAACCAGCATGTCCTAAAAAGGAACGAATTTCTTTGACAGACTTTGGTGGAGATAAATTAGCAATGAGATCAATTTTAGCTTTATCAACTTCAATGCCCTTTGACGATATTTTATGACCAAGAACAATTCCTTCTTTAACCATGAAATGACATTTTTCCCAATTAAGAACAAGATTTGTTTCTTTACATCGTTTTAAAACTAAGTCAAGATGGTGAAGACACTGATGAAAAGAAGAACCAAAGATGGAAAAGTCATCTATAAAGATTTCTAGGAAGTCTCCTACCATATCAGAAAAAATGCTCATCATGCATCTTTGAAAGGTGGCAGGAGCAGTGGTTAGACCAAAAGCTAAACGACGATAAGCAAAGGTTCCAAAAGGACATGTGAAAGTGGTCTTTTCTTGATCCTCGGGAGCAATGGGAATTTGGAAATAGCCAGAAAAACCATCTAGAAAACAATAGTATGAGTGACCTGCTAACCTTTCTAACATTTGATCAATGAAGGGTAGAGGAAAATGGTCTTTCCTAGTAGCAGCATTTAGTTTCCTATAATCAATGCACATTCTCCAACCAGACTGAACACGAGTGGGAACTAATTCATCATCCTCATTGACAACTACAGTGATCCCTGACTTTTTAGGCACTACTTGAACAGGACTGACCCAAGAGCTATCAGATATAGGATAGATGATCCCATTATCTAGACATTTAAGGATTTCTTTCCTAACAACTTCCTTAAGAGTCGGGTTCAACCTCCTTTGCGGTTCTCTAACTGGTTTAGCATCATCAACTAAGTGAATCCTATGTTGGACAATGGCAGGGCTAATTCCCTTGATATCAGATATGCTCCACCCTATGGATTCCTTATTCTTTCTAAGTACAATTAAGAGTTCTTCCTCTTGAGAAGGTGTCAAATCAGATGCAATGATGACTGGAAAAGACTCAGAAGGACCTAGAAACATATACTTGAGAGTTTCGGGAAGAGGTTTAAGTTCTAATTCTGGTGGACTTGTCTCAACTGATTTATTAGCTTCATAAAGTGGCAAAGGAAAAGGTTCTGACTCTCGATTGGAACTAGGAATGGTGGACTCTAACATTTCATTAATCTCATTTTTATGACCAGTATCATCCCAATCTTGACCAAAGTAATTTTGACAAAAATTAAGAACATCATCAACATTCATGGTTTCATTATCAACTAACTCATCAATCATGTTAATTTCTATGGGTTGGTCAAAAAGCTCATTGGGTTGATTTCCTACATTGAAAATGTTGAGATCAATTTGCATGTTTCCAAATGTGAGTTTCATTAATCCATTCCTACAGTTAATCAAAGCATTAGAGGTGGCAAGAAAAGGTCTTCCTAGAATGATGGGAATTTGATTTTTGAGATTTTGGACAGGCTCAGTTTCTAGAACAATGAAATCGACGGGGAAGACAAAATCACCAACCTTAATCAACACATCTTCCACCATACCCTTGGGAATTTTGACAGAACGGTCAGCTAACTGAAGAGTGATAGTAGTTTTTTTAAGTTCACCTAAACCCAGGTCTTGATAGACAGATAATGGAAGAAGATTCACACTAGCTCCTAGATCGAGTAAAGCTTTATCAATGAAAGTATTACCAATGACACAAGAAATGGTAGGACAACCAGGATCCTTATACTTCAAAGGGATTTGATTTGACAAGATAGAGCTAATATTAGATGTTAGGAAAGCTTTCTTAGGAACATGAGTGGTTCTTTTATGAGTACACAAATCTTTTAGACACTTCGCATAAGAGGGAACTTGTTGAATTGCATCTAAAAGAGGAATGTTAATCTTGACTTGCTTGAAGACTTCCAAAATCTTATCTAATTGAGCAGATTGTTTGTTTGAAGTAAGTCTGTGAGGAAATGGAGCTTTTGGCTTAAAGACTTTTTCAATAGACACATCAGAGTGGGGTTTTGAAGGTGGTTCATCGGAGGGTGATGACTGATTAGATTCAACTTCTTCAGGACTCTTGGGATTGGAAGATTGTTTAAGACTAGGATTCAAGAGTAACGGATTTGGTTCAGTTGTAAGCTTATCTTCTGTTTGAGTATTGACACCAGCATGATTATTGAATTGATTACCAGACCTTAGAGAGATAACAGAATTCACATTTTCATGAGACTTTTGATTTGGATGAAATTTGGGATTAATCTCGGGTTGACTAGGAAATCGATTTTTCTCTCTCTCACTGATGGTGTTTGCCAACTGACTAACTTGGACCTCTAGCTTAGATATGGCTTGAGCATTGGAATTTAGCAATTGCCTATCTTGGGTCATAGTGTTCATGAAATTTTGTTGAGATTTGATTAATGCCTCCATACTCTTTTCTAAAGAAGTAAATCTTTTATCAGATTCTGCAAAACCAGGAGGATTCAAAGGGACTGAATTTGGATATTGACCAAGATTTTGTGGAGGATATGAGTTAGGATTTTGAGTTGGGTATGGACCAGGATTGGGCTTTTGAAAAGCAGGTTGAGAATTTTGGTTATACTGATTGTATTGACCTTGGTTCCATGAGAAATTTGGATGATTTTTCCAACCAGGATTGTATGTGGATGAATAGGGATCATTCCTAACTCTAGATTGAAACATGGCATTGGCTTGTTCAATTTCAGGACAATTTTCTATCAAATGAGTAGGAGAATTACAGTTTGCACACAGAAACACTTGTGAGGACACCTTGTTGGTTTCTAAGGCTTCTAGACGTCTAGTGAGAGTAGCTAACTTAGCTTCAGTTGCAATAGAATTACCAACTACGTGTACACCCTTAGATTTTTCAGTTTCCTGACTGGGTTCCCTAGTTGACTCCCACAACATTGTTCTTTCAGCTAACTCTTCAAAAAATTGCCAAGCTTCTTCATCAGTTTTATCCATAAACCTACCATTACACATAGACTCTAACAAGGCAGTGGTTTGACTATCTAAGGCTTCGTAGAGAATTTTACAAAGTCTCCATTTTTCTATACCATGTTGAGGACACTTAGACAACAACTTTTGAAATCTATCAAAATATTTCCAAAAAGGCTCATTTGAATTTTGTTGAAATTGGTTGATTTCATTCCTAAGCCTGTTAGCCTTATGGTTGGGAAAATATTTTTTAAGAAATATGGCAACAAATCCCTCCCATGTGGAAATAGAATTAACGGGTAGACTATACAACCACTGTTTAGCATCTTCTTTTAAAGCAAAGTTAATGAGTCTGAGCCTAATAGAATCCTCACTTAGTTGTTGAAGTTTTTGTAAAGCACATACTTCCTCAAATTCTCGAATGAAAAGATATGGATCCTCTCCCTCTACCCCAGCAAACCTAGGTAACATGCTAATGTTATGATGTTTGATTTCAAAATTGTTTGCGGTTACTGCTGGTAGCACTATGCATGAGGGTTGAGCGGTACGAGCGGGGTAACAGCGTTCTTTAAGAGAAACAGCCATGACGGTTGTTGGAACTTCTACTTCTTTTGACTCAATTTTAGTGGGTGAAGAGAAATCGAGTTTTCTTGCTACTCCAGGTAATGAAAGGTCGGATTGTCTCACTAATCTAGATGTATTATCTCGAACCCAAGTACTTTGCATACAAGAGAAACAATCAACTAAGCACGTAGCAGACAAGAGCTATAAGTAAACACCCAAGAATATGCAAAATCAAAAGAAAAATCTATGTTATCCTAAAAAATATCTAGACCTTGCTCCTAACAATAAGATACTACTAAAAGTAACAGCTCAAAAAGCATTCGTCGTGACTGGCCAGGCAGGAGGAAGCATTGCCAAGAGGCTAACCACCATTCTAGGCACCAGTCTAAAGGCCAGGTAAGCTTTCGCTAGTCCTAGACACCACCGAAAAATACTTAGTGATTTGTTCCTCCTAGATTCTCTTCCTAGTTGAGCGCGATATCCTAGGGGCTAACGTCTAATTGATTTTATTAAGGAAAAAGGAATGCAAGATGAACGAATTAGTGATTTGTGGGCCAAGGAAAGGGTGATGAAATCCCCCACCTTATCTTGAAATTGGGTGGCGCCCTTAAGATTGATTAGATGATGCAACACACAAAGAACGAGAAATAAACACTTATGGATGCACTACACTACGTGTTCTATTCTAAATTGTACGTACCTCTTTCTTCCAGCAATCACCACAATTGTATAAGATGGAAAGCGATAAAGACAATAAAGAAATCTAGATGATGTGATCCTATGTGAGAGAATGAATAATGCAACAAATTGGTTTTTAACAAATAACTAACTAATATTTTTGGATTTTTCAAATATTCAATTTTTTTGTGTTTTTCAATAATGGGTGGGAAAAAAAAACAAAACAGAGAGAGGTGATACGGAATACCGAAAAGCGCTTCCAAAAATTTCACAAGAGACAACGAGCCTTCTAGCAATCTTCTTGTCCAAACTTTCCTCCGCTAAACAATGCAGAACAAGAAACTAATCCGAAGAATTAAATATCAAGGAGTGAAAATTACCAATAATCCCCGGCAGCGGCGCCAAAAACTTGATGTGTAAAAATAATGTAAACTGCAAGCGCACAGTGTTCAGTTGTAGCAATCACAGATCGATCCACAGAGACTATGAATTTTCGAAACCCTAACAATTAACTCAGGCGAACTAGACAATAAGATTTGAGTTGAGATTTGTTTAACCTAATTAACAATTAAAATCAAATAAGGAAAACCTAGGAATCCGAATCCATTAATCAATCACAATTAATATCAACTCGCCCTAAAATCAATTCTCTTTCCTTCACAAATAAGATATATCAATTAACGAGACAAGCATATACTATGAAACTTGTTATCTAACAATAACCTATCAAAACTTCATGGAGCAAGCATAGGCTATGAAAAATAAATCCGGTAACAATAATATATCAAAATCACTTTGTCAATTGAACAATTAAGCACCAAGAAAAATCATGAGAACCAATTAATAGGAACGAGAAGAAATCAAAAATAATTAAATTAACTTCATCTTCATCCTAGGGCAAGAGATTTAGCTAGACATAATTATAAAACAAGTAAAACAAATAATGTGTAATATTTGGTACGTGTAAGGTGAATCAGGATATTAATTAATATTAATATTATAAAGAAAACATGCATGCAAACGAATCAGGTGGTATAAATTTAATAAACTAATCCTAGTAATCTAACTGAATCACGTGAATGAATTTGACAAGGGACAAAAACAATTGAATCACCGAGACAGCCAAATAAAAAGCAAAGAACGAAACATAGCAAAAACAGAGGAGAGAATTAACAAAGTACTAGCTTCTATAAAATTTCAGGTGTCTCAAATACAAGAGCGGAGATCTATATTTATAGGAAAAATAATGGGTTTGGGCTTTTTGACTACAAAGCGGATTGTAGAAATATTTCCTCAATTCCTTTTTCTTCTCCGATAAGTTTTCCAATTTTTCTCCAATTTCCTTTTGACTTCAAGTATTTCCATCTCCTTGCCTTTTTTCACCTTTTTCTGCTTGAAATATGATTTTATTTATTTTCCTACAAAACAAAATAAAACAATTTATTAAATAATAAAATTACGAAAACAAACATAAAATAGGTATTAAAAATGTATTAATTATGGACCTATCAGCAGGAAGTAACAAATCTCCAACAACCCCTTTCTTAATATCCTTGTTGATAAGATCAGAGAATATCCTCTTGTGTAATTTAAAACAAGAAATAACATCTTCATCAACTATTTCTACCCCTTGAACACAGGCAGAGAATAAAATCTGACAAAATCTAGAAAAGTAAACTACCCCTCGATTCTCTGTCATTTTCTCCCCTAAATTAGTTAAGACAAGTCTTGCGAAATCAAAATGATTATCATATAAAAGAGAATACCCGATTTGCAGACTGTCCGTGGGAATAGCATCCCAGTTGGTGCATTTCTTCCCGAACGTTCTTGTTATGCAGTCAAAGAAGAAGCTCCACTCCTTCCTCAAGAACGGTCGCTTCAACTGTCCTATCTTTGTCAAGGGCCCAGAATACCCAATCTCTCGCATCATCCTTAGCAAATCAGTGTCACCCATTCCAATTGTATATGAAGAAAACTAAGGAAACCCCATTGCAGTTCGAATTGTACCAGAAGTAATTACATACTCTGCTTCTTGAAATTCAAAGATTATAGATGGGTTGCCAGAATCACCACCATCATCATAAATACCCGTCTCCCAGAAAGCCTTGATTTGCGAACCAGAAAGTGTTGTTGGTTCTACTAGAGCACGCCCAATCGCTGACTGAGCAAGAAATTCCTGAATCATGTGAAACGCCTCTGGTGCGTTGGCAGTGTTTAGTGGTGCTGCATAATTGTTAGGAACGAACTCTAACCCAGAAGAAACAAACGCTGTAGTCGCCATTAGTAAGATTTGAAAGAATAACAGAGAATCAGATGCAAAAGCTCGAAAGAGTTTGAAAGTAGAAAAGTGTTTGTGAATATGTGTATGTGACAATAGATGTGAATTGGAGTAAGATGTGAAAGGTTTAAACGTATGTGTGTGTATTGTTTAAATATGAAATTCAAAATTAAAAACTGAACAGTTTTTAATCATTAATACACAACTGTCTTACTCCGTTAATCGTGTGAGTGGGACACGTGGCACACATGCAATGACTGACAGCAGTAATTGGCAGTTTCCAATGCGCATGCGCAGTAAAAACAGCAATAATTACCGCCTTTTACACTTTCCTAGACACGCAACCTTTTTCTTCTGTTTAATACAAATAAGAACCGTTACCAATCATACTCTTTTGTGTTCAAGAATGTTTTCTCAAAATTGTTAACTGTCTGAAACAAATAATTAATTTTAATCATCAGAGATTAAAATAAAATTACCTCAGCGTAGAGTACACAGTTCATCAGTGTTTATCAATCCTCCTCCTTTATTCATAATCTCTTTTCTCTCAATGCATAGTTGTGAAAAAATTGTGTGTGAATAGCAGAGTTTACTGAATATAAATATTTAGAGCATCTTAAAGTGCATAAAATCCACACAATAAATCAGTAAAAACTAGTTGTCCAAACTCTCATGTATAAAATAAAATCTGATCTCATCTAAACTCTGTACTATAAAATTTATTATTTTCACCCCTTCGATTTTTTTTTATTTTTTTTTTTATTTTTTTTTTTAATTTTTCCAGTAATCAGTGGTTGGCACTAGTCACCAAAAATCAAAGATTTTAGCCCTTATTTCATACAATAAGTTCCTGGGTCTTCCTAGGCACAACATGATCTCAAAGGAATTTGTGCACTTTTTGGCATCTTTTGATTGGAGGGTGAAATATTTGCAACTAATTATCAGAGTTTAGACTTTTCATCAGTTAATACAATTAATTTATGAGAGAAAGTGCAAACAGCTAATACAGACTCAGTGTATAGGATCAATAAACTAAGAGATGCTATAAATATAGAGACAGTATCATGCTGTGTAAAATTTCTGCACATTTTGAGATCAGATCATATATTACTCAGAAAGATTCATGATTACTTACTGAGAATCATGCTTCATACAGGTTTCTTCATCGGTCCATATGTTTCAGACAATATCACAATCAGAGTATAACATCAGAGATTAACTTCAGACTTTAACCGACAGAGTATGACTGACACTTTATGACTGACAGAGTTTACTATCAGAGTTTAACATACTGGTACAAATAACAGTTAACACATGCAGAGAACCATGAGCATAAAATCAATCATGTATAGATTTTGAATCTAACCAGTATCTCTAGTCAAAACCAGAGACCATTCCAAGTTCATTTACCAGTCTTGTAAAGGTAGCTTCACTCAAAGGTTTGGTGAAGATATCTGCAAGCTGTTGGTCTGTAGACACAAAATGAAGCTTAATATTTCCTTCTTCCACATGTTCTCTGATAAAATGATACCTTATGCTGATGTGCTTGGTCATGGAGTGTTGTACTGGATTGCCTGTCATAGCAATAGCACTTTGATTATCACAGAAAATAGGTATTTTAGAGTACCTTAATCCATAATCCAACAATTGATTCTTCATCCATAAAATCTGTGCACAACAGCTACTAGCAGCTATATACTCTGCTTCTGCTGTGGATGTGGAAATTGATTTCTGTTTCTTGCTGTACCAAGAAACTAATCTGTCACCTAGAAATTGACAGCTTCCACTTGTGCTTTTTCTGTCTATCTTACAGCCTGCAAAATCTGCATCAGAGTAACCAGTTAATTTAAACTCTGATTCTCTAGGGTACCACAAACCAAGGGTTATGGTTCCTTTGAGATATTTGAAAATCCTCTTCACAGCTGTTAGATGTGGCTCTCTGGGGTCTGCTTGAAATCTTGCACAAAGACATGTTGCATACATGATATCTGGTCTGCTTGCAGTAAGATAAAGAAGAGACCCTATCATTCCTCTGTAGTTTGTCATATCTACTGAAGCTCCTGTATCTTTGTCTAACTTTGTTGCAGTAGCCATGGGAGTTGTGGCAGATGAACTATCAAGCATACCAAATTTCTTGAGAAGATTTCTGGTATATTTTGCTTGATTGATAAAAATCCCATCATCTGTTTGCTTTACTTGCAAGCCTAGAAAATAACTAAGCTCTCCCATCATGCTCATTTGGTATCTTGACTGCATAAGCTTGGCAAATTTCTTACAGAGTTTGTCATTAGTAGACCCAAAAATTATGTCATCCACATAGATTTGAACTAATAGCAAATCATCACCAGAATTAAAATAGAACAAGGTCTTGTCAATTGTACCTCTAGTGAACCCACTTTCTAAAATAAATTGAGCCAGAGTTTCATACCATGCTCTAGGTGCTTGCTTTAGTCCATATAATGCCTTGTCAAGCCTGTAGACATAATCTAGATGTTTGGGATCTACAAATCCTGGTGGTTGCTCAACAAACACTTCTTCTTCAAGTTTCCCATTGAGAAAAGCACTTTTCACATCCATCTGAAAGACTTTAAACTTCTTGTGAGCAGCATAGGCCAGAAAAATCCTTATTGCCTCCAATCTTGCAACTGGAGCAAAGGTTTCATCATAGTCAATAACTTCCTGCTGTGAATAGCCTTTAGCCACAAGTCTAGCTTTATTCCGTGTAATCACTCCATCACTGTCTGTTTTGTTTCTGAAAACCCACTTTGTACCAACAATAGATCTGTTCTTTGGTCTTGATACAAGTGTCCAGACTTCATTCCTCTCAAATTCATTTAACTCCTCTTGCATTGCTGTTATCCAGTTAGCATCTTGAAGAGCTTCTTCCACTTTCTTGGGCTCTATTTGAGATAAGAATGCATGAAACAGACATTCATTATTTGTAGCACTCCTTGTTCTCACACTTGCATCTGGATCTCCAATAATTAAATCAGGAGTATGAGATTGTGTCCACCTCCTTGCTGTTGGAAAGTGGCTTCTTTCATCATTATTAGATCCTCCCCCTTGATCCATGCTCTCCTGATTTTCTTCTTGACCATTTGCATTCTCTGAGGCTCCCCCTGAATTGGACTGTTCAGTATTTGAACTTTCAGGGTTTGACTCAGAGTTTCTGTTTGATTCTTCATTTGACTCAAATTCAGAATTTGAGTCATCACTTTGAGAAGTTTCTGAAGTTTCTTCACGCTCCCCCTCAACTGGTTCTCTATTTTGTTCTGTCAGAGAAACTTCCTCAGTGTTTATCAATAGAGGTTCAGAGTATGCTTCGTCAGAGTTTGTTGGATTTGCTTCATCAGAGTTTACATCATCAGAGTTTAGATCTTCATTTCCAAAGCGAAGTTGATCATGATATTCTACATCTTCTGTTCCAGTTATTTTCCTGTCATCAAATGACACATGTATAGATTCCATGATCACTTTAGTTCTCAGATTGTAGACTCTGAATGCTTTAGATGATAGTGGGTATCCAACAAAAATTCCTTCATCAGCTTTTAAGTCAAACTTGGTCAACTGTTCAGGATGAGTTTTCAACACAAAGCACTTGCATCCAAAAATATGAAAATACTTCAAATTTGGCTTCTTATTTTTCACCATCTCATATGGTGTTTTCCCATGCTTGTTGATCAGTGTAGCATTTTGAGTAAAACAAGCAGTTTGAACAGCTTCTGCCCAGAAATAAGTTGGCAATTTTGCTTCATCAAGCATTGTTCTGGCAGCTTCGATTAGAGTTCTGTTCTTTCTTTCAACTACACCATTTTGCTGTGGAGTTCCCGGTGCAGAAAATTCTTGCTTCACTCCTCTTTCCTTGCAGAAAGCTTCCATTTCAGAATTTCTGAATTCAGTACCATTATCACTCCTTAGAATTTTCACTTTGTACTGTGATCCTTTGTCCAATAGCTTCACATGATCTATCAAAGTTAAGGCAGTTTCATCCTTCTTTGCTAAGAAGTACACCCAGGTGTATCTGGTGTATTCATCAACAATTACCAAAGCATATTTCTTTCTGCCCATTGACATTACATTCACTGGACCAAAAAGATCAACATGTAAAAGATGATAAGGTTCCACAACTGAAGATTCAGATTTACTCTTGAAAGATGACTTCCTTTGCTTGGCCTTTTGGCAAGAATCACACAGACCATCTAAGATGAGTATTGACTTTGGAAGTCCCCTTACAAGATCTTTTCGAATCAGCTCATTGATGTTGTTCAAGTTTAGGTGAGAGAGCTTCTTATGCCATTTCCAACTCTCTTCATTGGACATTTTTGCAGACAGACACACAGCTTTTCCTTCAGAGTTTGTTATCAAACTTGCTTCATAAATGTTATTGCGCCTGTGTCCAACTAGAACAACTTTTCCGGTAGATTTACTGATAACCTCACAGTGTTCAGTATGAAAATCCACATGGTATCCTCTGTCACAGATTTGACTCACAGAAAGCAGATCATGCTTGAGTCCTGAGACTAGAGCTACATTTGTGATGATGACACTTCCAAGATTGATATTGCCATATCCCAGAGTACGTCCTATGTTGCCATCTCCATAGGAAACTTTTGGGCCAGCTTTTTCCTCAAAATCTGATAGCAGGTCTTTATTTCCAGTCATATGTCCTGAGCATCCACTGTCCAAGATAAGAGTGCTCTCTTTTATGCCCTTGTTTTCAGATGACTCAGCTTCATCTTTAACAGTTGCCATGAGAGCATAATTGACTCCCTCATCTGAGTCTGAAGTGTCTACCCAGTCCTTGCCTTTAGTGATGAGTGCTTTCTCAGATTTTCCTTTCTTGCACTCTGGAGCATAATGACCCATCTCTTTACACTTGTAGCACTGGATCTCAGACTTGTCTTTCTTTCCAGACTTGGTATCTCTTCCATCAGACTTTCTGAAATTTCTCTTATCAGAGTTTGAATCTCTCCTAGAGAATCTCTTTCCTTTCTTGAAGTTCTTGAATCCCATCTTCTTGAAGGTCTTCACCATCAAAGCAGCCATTTTCATCATCTCTTCTTCATCATCCTCAGAATCAGAAGCTTCATCATCAGTGTTTGAGCCATCATCAGAGTTTGATGACTCACTGTCAGATTTAATGACTAAAGCCTTTCCCTTGGCTTTCTTTCTTGATGATTCCTTCTTGACAGGCTTTTCTTCAACTTTAAGAGCAACAGATTTTGTCTTCTTTCCAGATCTTTTGTTTCTTTGTTCTATTTCAAGTTCATGAGTTTTGAGCAACCCATAGATTTCATCAAGATCTGTTTCTGCAAGATCATAATTGTCTCTGATTGTTGTCGCCTTTAAATCCCATCTTTCAGGTAGGGATAGAAGAAACTTGAGATTTGACTCTTCAAGTTCATATTCTTTATAAACCAGGGACAAATCATTCAACAATTTACAGAACCTGTCATATGTATCTGTTAAGGTTTCATCAGATCTCGAGTCAAAGTGTTCATACTCCTGTGTTAGAATGGTCTTCCTATTCTTCTTTATAGCACTTGTTCCTTGACACCTGACTTCCAAAGCATCCCAAATTTCTTTGGCAGTTTTGCAGCCAATAACCCTGTTAGACATGACATTATCTAAAGCACTGTGGAGTAGATGTCTAACCTTTGCATCCTTTGCAATTGATGAGATGTCTTCAGGAGTCAAATCTTTCTTCTCTTTTGGAACAGTCTTTTGTTCTTGACCAGTAACAACAGGAGACAGTTTGGTTGGCATATGAGGACCATCATTGATTCTATCAAGGTATTCTGGATCTGTGGCTTCTAGAAACATGGTCATCTTTACCTTCCATATTGGATATTCCACAGGTCTGAGAATTGGAACCCTGATTGTCTCATATCGATTTACAGAAGTTGATTGAACCTTTTGAGCATTAGAACCTGCCTGGATGTTTTCAGCCATGATTATACTTGTGTTTAGATCGAAAACTGTATATATTTAACAGCCTTAGCTCTGATACCAATTGTTAGGCCGAATACACAATATATAATCAATATAAGTATGATAATAACAATTGAGAACACTGTTTATGAATCAACAACTGAATTATATAAATAACTCTTCTCTCAGTGATGTTAAAGAATCACAGAGAGCTGCTAGGTTACAAGAATAATGTATTCAGTATTCGCTTCCCTTTTAGGGTTAACCTATCTGTGTTTATATAATACATAGTTACATAATCAATCTCTAATTGATATCCTATAAATCAGCTATACAATTTATATCAATCTAGGATTGCTTCTGTCTTCTGTTCCGTTTCCTTATCTGTCTCAATATATCTTGCTTCTTTCCATCTTCAAGATATATTGCTTCTAGAATCTTCATATTAGCACCGACAACTAAAGTAAACTCTCACCCCGTCAGACTTTAACAAACTCTGACTGGCTTCTAGTAAACTATGATGAGTACCTGTTGCTTAAACACTGATAAACAATCATCAGCAATTATATCTAACAATCTTATTTGTGTTTCTGTTCTTGTTTTTGCTTTTCATATTTTCACTGTCAAGAACGAAAAAGTTTTCAAAGATTGTATTCAACCCCCCCCCCCCCCCCACCTTCTACAATCTTGGTTCAGTATATGGGAATAACACAGAGTTGGACCAGCTTTTTCCTCATATCCTGACAGCGGGGCTTTGTTTCCAGTCATGTGTACAGAACATCCACTATCCATGACTAACACATTTTTCCTTTTTCCCTGCAATCAGAATACCAATACACTAGTTAGAATATTTAGGAACCCACACTTGTTGGGTTCCTTTTCCATGCATTTTACAAAATTTAGCAGCAGAAGACTTTTTGACTTTAGCAGTCCTGACAGGATAAAACCAATCAGGATTTACTTTGTCAGTATTAGTAGTTACAGATGCATGTATCACCTTTACATTCTTAGATTTACCAGAATTTGCACTTTTATTAAACTTAGGTAAAGGATCATAAAATGTTAGGCTGAATACACAATATATAATCAAGTAGATGTATGAGAATAACAATAAGAACACTGTTAATGAACAATAAACTGAATGGAATTAAAAACTCCTCTCTCAGTGATGTAAAATATCACAGAGAGCTGCTAGGGTTAACCTATATGTGTTTATATAGTACACAGCTACATACAATTCTAATAGATATTCCTATAAATTAGCTATACAATCAGAATCAATTAAGAATTGCTTCTGTCTTCTGTTCCGTTTCCTTAGCCATCTCGATATCTCTTTGCTTCTTTCCATCTTCAAAGAATATCGCTTCTAGAATGTTCATTGAATTGCACCGACTGCTAAGCAAACTCTGACCATCAGACTTTAACAAACTCTGACTGGTCCTCCAGCTAAACTCTGATAAGTCCTCCAGTTAAACTCTGATAGTTTCCTGGTACTTAAACACTGATAAACAAACATCAGCAATTATATCTAACAATCTCCCCCAACTTGTTCATACTAAAATGTACAAGTTAACAGATAATTGATGATGTCAAAACATATAACAAATGCAGTGTTTATAAAATCACAGAGTTTATCTTTAACTTAGAACAGAAAACTTTAAAAAAAAAAACTTACAGACTTCAGTTACTTAATCTCTTCAATGTCAGGGACAGTCCTGATGTAGTCTGTGAGTAGTCTTCTTTCAGCTCTCTCTAGCTCAGCTATCATTGTCTTCTTTAATTCCCTTAACTCTGGATCACTTTCTCCAGTTTGGTAGATAGCAGCCCTTAGAGCATAAATGTTGTTTTTCCTCATATCATTTCCTAGCTTTATTATGAAGGATTTATCTGATTCCAGATTAAATTCCAACACTTTTATACCAAGATCTGTTCTGAGTCTTGCACTGTTTCTTTGCATCTCAACAAGCTTTCCATTATAATCTCTATACTTCGGTATGTAAGCACCGGCAGTTTTTAGGCCACAAAGAGCTCTAGCTTTAACCATTCTGCTTCTTAATACCTCAGATGCTTGATGAGTTCTTTGATTTTTGACTTTCAATAGATACAGCACATACTCTAGTTCTTCTTTCATCTTTAATCCTATATCAGCTTCACCAACTCTGTATACTCTGCCATCAGCCTTGAAGTATAACAGAAAATCCTTCTTCAATCCTTTATGATGTATTAACTGAACCGACTCTAAAGCATCAAGATTTTCTTGAGTCACACCAACACCTGGTTTAGCTAATGAAGTTTGATCCACAGGACTGTTATTCACTCTCTTTTCTCTATGAGATCCCAGTCCAGATTTATCTCTTGATTCCTTTCCCATGATAGTTCTACTTTGGAGAATATTTACACTTGCTGGAATCAAAGAATGTTGAACAGTGATTGGCTTAGAAAAAGTTCTTTGAAGTTCAGAAGAGAGTTTAGTCTGTACAACTTGAGTAGTATCAGTGGTTGTCACAGCTTCCAGTGTTTGAACAACTTGAGCACTGTCAGAGGTTGTTTGAGCTTTCTTCAATAACTGATTTTCTTCAACTAGCTTCCCTTTGCCTTTATCTAAGCTGGCTTCAACCGGCCTTCTTGAGTATTGTAAACTCTGTTGAGAGTTTACATTTTCCTTGATTACAATTCCTTTCTCTTTTGGCCTTAAAACTTTCTTAACTTTCTTCAACTTCCCAGACTTTAAATTCTTTACATGCTCTTCAGCTAGCATCAATTCTTCATTTTGAATATCTTCTATGGTTGCATCAGCACCATGTTCTTCTAGAAACAACTGAGCAGCAATCTCTTCATCAGTAACTGGATGAGAAGTAAGCAATAAGCTTCTAGTTCTTGAAGTAGATTGAGCACCAGTGTTTATCCTTTCAGAGTTTGTAGCATCAGAGTTTGATCTTAGCTTTCCTTGCTGTAGAGTAGATTTAGATTTGGAATCTTTACCTTTTGCACCACCATCAGTAGAATCATCCTGTCTACTCAGAGTTTGAGATAACTTGCATTTGTCTTTAAGTACTCTCTCCCCATTTTTGACATCATCTTGAAGTAACACTGAGGTGAGCAATTCCAGTGAAGCAGCAATAGTATCAAGCTTAGCAGACATTACAATCTGATTGTCTTCAACCTTAGTCAATCTGTTCTTGAGAACTTCTTGATCTTTGACCAGAGTAAGCAGCATAGACATATCTTGCTTTAGAGACATATCTTTAGCAACCACATCATTTCTCAACCCAGTAATTGACTTCTGAGTTTCATCAAAACGATTGTGAAGAGATTTAACTTGAACAATAGTTGCCTTGAGATGTGTAAGAAGTTCTGGATTTGTAATTGATTCAGCAGATTTTGTGACAAAGTCAGCAGCCCTTTGATCAGTGAATATGCAATCCTTGTTTGACCACTTGGAAAAGTACATATTCTGATAATGAAGTTCAGTGGCATGCTGAATGTCCTTTTGATTTTGTTGAGCAGAAAGTCTTTGAGAAGATGAATCAGCTTGACCATCATCAGACTTTGCAGAAGGTTCAGCATTTGAAGAATGAGGAATGTTCTCAGCAAATGTTTCTGGAACATCAGCATTTGCGAGCTTCTCAGAGTTTATATTGTCTTGAGCATTTTCTTCATTTTCAGCATGAATAGCAGTAGTTTCAACAGCAATATCTGCAGTTGCTTCAAGATTATTCTCTGCAGTTTCCTCAACAATATTTTCTGCAGCTACAGCCTTTGCTGTCTGATCAACCTCTTCACCTTTTTCAATTACCTGGTGATTAACAGAGAGAATCTCTGTATGAGTAGCTAGTGACTCATCTATGATAAGTGTAGGTTGATCAGCTGCCACATCCTCTGTTTCATTAATACTGCCAAACTCTTCTAGAGTTGTAGAGGGATGTGCTTCAATTTCATCTTCAATATCCATCTCCAATATAGGTTCAAGAAAATCATCAGTAAAAGCAGCATTATCATCAGCGTTTGCTCTGGCTTCTTCAGGCACAGTAGCTTCATCAGCATTTGCAGAATGATCTTCAATCACAACCTCAGGAGCTTCAACATTTGTAGAATCAGAAACCAATCCACCAAAAAGATAAGCAGCAACAAGCTTCCTTTTCTTAGCATTAGCAGATTCAGGTTCATCAGAAGGCGTATTTGCATCAGAAACAGTTCTGTTTGCCCTCTTCTTTCTCCTTGAAGTACCAACAGATACTGGAATATCATCAGTGTTTAGAGGTTTAGCAGCTGGGACAGCCTTAAACGCTCTATGCTTAATCCTACCCCCAGTCTTTGGTTTTTCAGATGTAGATGGAAGAGGTTCAGAGTTTAAAGGCTGGTCAGGTTCTGGTTGTGCTTGTGGTTGTGGTAGAGGGTTTAAAAACTGTTGGACTGAAGCAGGAAGCATCAAGTCACCAACATTCCCTTTCTTAACATCCTTGTTTGTGAGATCAGAGAATATTCTCTTATGTAATCTAAATGAGGGAATTACATCCTCCTCAGCTATCTCTACCCCCATCAACACACATAGAAAAGATTAATTGACAGAAACGAGCAAAATAAACAACATTCCTATTCTCTGTCATCTTTTCACCTATGTTATTCAAAACAAGTCTAGCAAAGTCAAAATGAGTACCATAGAGAAGAGAATACCCAATTTGTAGACTGTCGATTGGAATAGCATCCCAATTTGTGCATTTCTTTCCGAACGCCCTTGTAATACAATCGAAAAAGAAACTCCACTCCTTTCTCAAGAACGGTCGCTTCAGATTACCTGTCCTTGCCAAAGGCCCAGAATAACCAATCTCCCTCATCATACGCTGAAGATCAGAATCACCAACAGAAATGGTGAACGCATTGAAATCTTCACATCCAAGAGCATCTCGAACAGTGGTTGGAGTGACCACATACTCTTCTTCACCAAATTCAAAAATTATAGAAGGAGTGCCTGATTCACCTTCATCATCATACACGCCTGTTTCCCAGAAGGCTTTGATTTGGGAACCAGATAACTTTGCTGGTGCCACCAGTGCATGCCCAATATCTGATTGAGCAAGAAAGTTCTGAAATAGATGAAACGCCTCTGGGATGTTCTCAGTAGATAGTGGTGCTGCATAGTTGTTAGGAACAAATTCGAGACCAAAAGACTGAAACATGGTTGTTGCCATTAGAATATTTCAAAGAAATCAGAGTTTATGCTTCGAGAAAGTGTTTGAAAAAGTGATGCAGAAAAGTGTTTGTGAATATGCTTGTGTGAGAATGTCCTGTGAATTGAGTAAGACTGTAAAAATTTTAAACGTTATGTGTATAATGATTAAATAAAAATTAAAACTGAAGAGTTTAATCATTAATAATCATTAAGATACACAGCAGGCTTACTCGTGAAGTGTGTGAGTGGGACAGTTGGCATACATGCATTAACTAACAGCAGTAAATCGTGGTTGTTTCCAACACGCATGCGCAGTAAAAGGCACTAATTTCTGCTATTTTCTAGACACCTTTCTTCATTTTCAAAAAAAACTCAAACAAACCGTTTCAATCATACTCTCTATTTTCCAAAACTAATGTTCCTCAATAATTATGAAATGTCTGAAACACCCTTATTTATTTTAATCATCAGAGATTAAAAATAAATTACCTCGGCGTAGAGTACACAGTTCATCAGTTTTTATCAATTCTCCTCCTTCATTAATAATCTCTTTTCTCAAAATGCACAGTTGTGAATATTTGTGTGTGAATAGCAGAGTTTACTGAATATAAATATTGAGAGCATCTCAAAGTGCATAAAATCCACAAAATAAATCAGTAAAAATTGGTTGCCCAAACTCTCATATGTAAAACATATTCTGATTTCATCTAAACTCTGTACCTTTATTCGTATACATTTATTTTCACCCCCTTTAAATTTTATTTTATTTTTTATATTTATTTATTGAATCTTTTCCAGTAATCAGTGGTTGGCACTAGTCACCAAAAATTTGAAAATTTTAGCCCTTATTTCATACAATAAGTTCATGGGTCATCCTAGGCACAACATGATCTCAATGGAATTTGTGCATATTTTTGCATCTTTTGCTTAGGAGTGAATTAGCAGTAACTATTTATCAGAGTTTAGACTTACATTATTTAACGTTTATGATTTATGAGAGAAAGTGCAAACAGCTAATACAGACTCAGTGTATAGGATCAATAAACTAAGAGATGCTATAAATATAGAGACAGTATCATGTTGTGTAAAGTTTCTGCACGCATTTGAGATTAGATCATATATAACTCAGAAAGATTCATGATTACTTACTGAGAATCATGCTTCAAACTATTTTCTTCATCGGTCATTATGTTTCAGACAATAACACAATCAGAGTATAACATCAGAGTTTATCATCAGAGTATGCTTCCATCAGAGTATGCTACCAGAGTTTATCAACATGATTTGCATAACAGTTAACATATGCAGAAAAACATGAGCAAATTTTCACAGATGAATAAAGTTTGAGTCTAACCAGTATCTCTAGTCGAAACCAGAGATCATTCCAAGTTCATTTACCAGTCTTGTAAATGTAGCTTCACTCAAAGGCTTGGTGAAGATATCTGCAAGCTGTTGTTCTGTAGACACAAAATGAAGCTCAATATCTCCTTCCTCCACATGTTCCCTGATAAAGTGATACCTTATGCTGATGTGCTTGGTCATGGAATGCTGTACTGAGTTACCTGTCATAGCAATAGCACTTTGATTATCACAGAAAATAGGTATTTTAGAGTACCTTAACCCATAATCCAGCAATTGATTCTTCATCCACAGAATCTGTGCACAACAGCTACCAGCAGCAATATACTCTGCTTCTGCTGTGGATGTGGAAATTGATTTATGTTTCTTGCTGTACCAAGAAACCAGTCTGTCACCTAGAAATTGACAGCTTCCACTAGTGCTCTTTCTGTCAATCTTACAGCCTGCAAAATCTGCATCAGAGTACCCAATTAACTTAAACTCTGATTCTCTAGGATACCACAAACCCAAGGTTATGGTTCCTTTGAGATATTTGAAAATACTCTTCACAGCTGTTAGATGAGGCTCTCTGGGATCTGCTTGAAATCTTGCACAAAGACAGGTTGCATACATAATGTCTGGTCTACTTGCAGTAAGATAAAGAAGAGACCCTATCATGCCTCTGTAGTTTGTCATATCTACTGAAGCACCTGTATCTTTGTCTAGCTTTGTTGCAGTTGACATAGGAGTTGTTGCAGATGAACTATCAAGCATACCAAATTTCTTGAGAAGATTTCTGGTATATTTTGCTTGATTGATAAAAATCCCATCATCTGTTTGCTTTACTTGCAAGACTAGAAAATAACTAAGCTCTCCCATCATGCTCATTTGATATCTTGACTGCATTAGCTTGGCAAATTTCTTACAGAGTTTGTCATCAGTAGACCCAAAAATTATGTCATCCACATAGATTTGAACTAAGAGCAAATCATTACCAGTGTTGAAATAGAACAAGGTTTTATCAATTGTACCTCTAGTGAACCCACTTTCTAAAAAAAATTGAGCCAGAGTTTCATACCATGCTCTAGGTGCCTACTTTAGTCCATAAAGTGCTTTGTCAAGCCTGTAGACATAATATGGATGCTTGGGGTCCACAAACCCTGGTGGTTGTTCAACAAACACTTCTTCTTCAAGTTTCCCATTGAGAAAAGCACTTTTCACATCCATTTGAAAGACTTTGAACTTTTTGTGAGCAGCATATGCTAGAAAAATTCTTATGGCCTCCAATCTTGCAACTGGAGCAAAGGTTTCATCATAATCAATTCCTTCCTGTTGTGAATATCCTTTTGCCACAAGTCTAGCTTTATTCCTTGTAATTACTCCCTCACTGTCAGTCTTGTTTCTAAAAACCCACTTTGTACCAACAATAGACCTGTTTTTAGGTCTAGGTACAAGTGTCCATACTTCATTTCTTTCAAATTCATTCAACTCTTCCTGCATAGCTGTTATCCAGTTGGCATCTTGAAGAGCTTCTTCCACTTTCTTAGGCTCTGTTTGAGATATGAATGCATGAAACAAACATTCATTTGCTGTGGCATTTCTTGTTTTCACACTTGCATCTGGATTTCCAATTATCAGATCAGGTGTATGAGCCTGAGTCCATCTTCTTGCTGTAGGTAAATGGCTTCTAGCATTATTATTGGATTCTCCCCCTTGATCCATGCTTTCCTGATTTTCTTGTTGACCATTTGCATTCTCTGAGGCTCCCCCTGAATTAGACTGCTCAGTATTTGAACTTTCAGAGTTTGTATTAGATTCTTCAGCTGACTCACTTTCTGAATGTGAGTAATCATTCTGAGATGTTGCTGAAGTACCTTCATGCTCCCCCTCAACTGGTTCTCTATTTTCTTCTGTCTGAGAAATTTCCTCAGTGTTTACCAGTAGAGGATCAGAGTATGCTGCATCAGAGTCTGTTGGATTTGCTTCGTCAGCGTTTACATCATCAGAGTTTAGATCTTCATTTTCAAAGCATAGTTGATCATGATTTTCTTCATCTTCAATTCCAGTTATTTTCTTGTCATCAAATGACACATGTATAGATTCCATGATCACTTTAGTTCTCAGATTATAAACTCTGAATGCTTTAGTTGATAGCGGGTATCCAACAAAAATTCCTTCATCGGCTTTTAAGTCAAACTTGGTCAACTGTTCAGGATGAGTTTTCAACACAAAGCATTTGCACCCGAAAATATGGAAATATTTCAGGTTTGGTTTCTTATTCTTCACCATCTCATATGGTGTTTTCCCATGCTTGTTGATCAATGTTGCATTTTGAGTAAAACAAGTGGTTTGAACAGCTTCTGCCCAGAAATAGGTTGGCAATTTTGCTTCATCAAGCAATGTTCTGGCAGCTTCGATTAAAGTTCTGTTCTTTCTTTCAACTACACCATTCTGCTGTGGAGTCCCTGGTGCAGAAAATTCTTGCTTCACTCCCCTTTCTTTGCAAAATACTTCCATTGTTGCATTTCTGAATTCAGTACCATTATCACTCCTGATAATTCTCACTTTGAACTGTGATCCTTTGTCCAGCAGCTTTACATGTTCCATCAGTATTAAGGCAGTTTCATCCTTCTTTGCTAGAAAGTACACCCAAGTGTATCTAGTATACTCATCAACAATGTCTAGAGCATATTTCTTTCTGCCTAGAGACATTACATTTACTGGTCCAAATAGATCAACATGAAGAAGATGATAAGGATCCACAACTGAAGATTCAGATTTACTCTTGAAAGATGACTTCATTTGCTTGGCCTTTTGACAAGAATCACACAGACCATCTAAGCTGAGTATTGACTTTGGAAGTCCCCTTACAAGATCTTTTCGAATTAGCTCATTGATGTTGTTCAAGTTTAGGTGAGAGAGCTTCTTGTGCCATTTCCAACTCTCTTCATTAGACATTTTTGCAGATAGACACACAGCTTTTCCTTCAGAGTTTGTTACCAAACTTGCTTCATAGATATTATTCCGTCTGTGTCCAACTAGAACAACTTTCCCTGTAGATTTGCTGATAACCTCACAATTTTCAGGTTGAAAATCTACATGGTAACCTCTGTCACAGATTTGACTCACAGATAGCAAGTCATGCTTGAGTCCTGGGACTAGAGCTACATTAGTGATGATGACACTTCCAAGATTGATATTGTCATATCCCATAGTACGTCCTATGTTGCCATCTCCATAGGAAACTTTTGGGCCAGCTTTCTCCTCATAATCTGATAGCAGGGCTTTATTTCCAGTCATGTGTCCTGAACATCCACTGTCCAAGACTAGGGTACTTTCCCTTATGCCCTGCAATCACAAACAATTACAAAGAGTTAGATCTAAGGATCCAGACTTGCTTGGATCCTTTGGCTTTCTTAACATTGTTAGCTTTTGCAGCGGAATTCTTATCAACAGAGTTTAAGCTAACAGTATCAGAGTTTACACTTGTAGAATCAACTTTAACCCATTTCAAATTTGGCTTCAACTCATAATAGTTGTGATAAATGGCATGATAATTCTTACAAGTATAAATAGAATGTCAGGTACTCCCACAGTGAGTGCATAAAGTCTGTGGTCTAACCCTAACATAATCCTTCTTAACTCCAGACTTGGAGGGTAAAGAATTAATGTCTTTGTTTTTCGTGCAGAAACTTGCAAGATGATTAGTACTACCACAATTATGACATGTCTTTCTAGGAGCATCAGAAGTAGGCAAATGATTATTGCTTTTATTAATGCCTACTTTTCCATTTATATTCTTCCTGGACACTTTCTGTTTTTCAACAGACTTTACCTCTTTGAGCTTATACTTGAATTGTTTCTCTGTCATTAAACCAACATTCACCTGTTTAACACAAGTTTTTACTGGTTCTTTCTTAACAGCTTCTTTTTCAAGTACAGAATTTTGCTTACTGGATTCAGGAACAAATTTCATAGGTGTAAGTTGTGTTCTAACTTTAACCTTATCTTTAAACCTAAGCTCATCTTTATCACAGTAACCTAATCCTACTGTATCTGTTTGAAAAACCTGATGTGTGTCCTTACCAGAGTTTGTCCAGGTTTTAATTACCTTCCTTTCTTTTTCCAAATCAGATTCTAATTGCCTAAATTTCTTAAGCAACTCTTGTTCCACATAAACAGCATCATCTCTTTCCTTTTGAATTTGTTGCATGTTAACAAGTTCTTCTTCAAGAAATTTATTTCTATCTTTAAGCTTAAGATTCTCAGATTTAATTCTCTCATTCTCTAAAGTTTGATCCCTATAGCTAACATGTATGCTTTTAAGATAAATTCTCAATTCAGATATATTATCAGTATCATAAGCATAAGTTGTTAGGGGTACCTTATTTTCAGATGATTCAGATTCCTCTTTGACAGTTGCCATGAGAGCATAGTCGACATCCTCATCTGAATCTGAAGTGTCTGCCCAGTCTTTTCCTTTAGTGATGAGTGCTTTTTCAGATTTTCTTTTCTTGCACTCAGGAGCATAGTGACCCATCTCTTTACACTTGTAGCACTGGATCTCAGACTTGTCTTTCTTCCCAGATTTGATATCTCTTCTGTCAGACTTTATGAAATTCTTCCTTTCAGAGTTTGAATCTCTCCTTGAGAATCTCTTTCCTTTCTTGAAGTTCGTGAAACCCATCTTCTTGAAAGTCTTCACCATCAAAGCAGCCATTTGCATCATTTGTTCTTCATCATCCTCAGATTCAGAAGAAGCATCAGTGTTTGAATCACCATCAGAGTTTGATGACTCACTTTCAGAGTTTATGACCAAAGCTTTTCCCTTAGCTTTCTTCTTTGATGTTTCTTTCTTCATGAGGTTTTCTTCAACTTTGAGAGCAACAGATTTTGTCTTCTTTCCAGATCTTTTGTTTCTTTGTTCTATCTCAAGTTCATGAGTCTTAAGCAACCCATAGATTTCATCAAGATCTGTTTCTGCAAGATCATAATTATCTCTTATTGTTGTTGCCTTTAAGTCCCATCTTTCAGGTAGAGATAGAAGGAATTTGAGATTCGACTCTTCAAGTTCATATTCTTTATCAACAAGAGATAAATCATTCAACAGTTTGCAGAATCTGTCATATGTCTCAGTCAAAGTTTCATCAGGTCTCGAATCAAAGTGTTCATACTCCTGTGTAAGAATAGTCTTCCTGTTCTTCTTTATAGCACTTGTTCCTTGACATCTGACTTCTAAAGCATCCCAAATCTCTTTGGCAGTTTTGCAGCCAATAACTCTGTTAGACATAACATTATCTAAAGCACTATGGAGAAGATGTCTAACCTTTGCATCCTTTGCAATTGATGAGATGTCTTTAGGAGTCAAATCTTTCTTTTCTTTTAGAACGCTCTTCTGTTCTTGACCAGCAATAACTAGAGACAGTTTTGTTGGCATATGAGGACCATCATTGATTCTATCAAGATATTCTGGATCCGTGGCTTCCAGAAACATGGTCATCTTCACCTTCCATATTGGATATTCCACTGGTCTTAGAATGGGAACCCTGATTGTCTCATATCGACTTACAGAAGTTGGTTGAACCTTCTGAGCATTAGAACCTGCCTGGGTATTTTCAGTCATGATTATAACTTGTGTTTGGATCAAAAACTGTATATATTAAACAGCCTTGGCTCTGATACCAATTGTTAGGCCGAATACACAATATATAATCAAGTAGATGTATGAGACTAACAATAAGAACACTGTTTATGAACAATAAACTGAATGGAATTAAAAACTCCTCTCTCAGTGATGTAAAATATCACAGAGAGCTGCTAGGTTTTAAGAATGATAATTCACGTATTCGCATTCCTTTTAGGGTTAACCTATCTGTGTTTATATAGTACACAGCTACATAAATTCTAATTGATATTCCTATAAATTAGCTATACAATCAGAATCAATTAAGAATTACTTCTGTCTTCTGTTCCGTTTCCTTAGCCATCTCGATATCTCTTTTCTTCTTTCCATCTTCAAAGAATATCGCTTCTAGAATGTTCATTGAATTGCACCGACTGCTAAGCAAACTCTGACCATCAGACTTTAACAAACTCTGACTGGTCCTCCAGCTAAACTCTGATAAGTCCTCCAGTTAAACTCTGATAGTTTCCTGGTACTTAAACACTGATAAACAAACATCAGCAATTATATCTAACATAAAAGTTATGGTACAAATTATGGTATTCTTCACAAGTATAAATAGAATGTCATTAACTGCCATAATAAAAACAAGACTTCTGTGGTTTGTAAAATACTGATCTATTCCTAAAATCAGACCTAGGAATCTCAATAACCTTCTTTTTACTCTTCCTGCAATCAATAACAAGATGATTAGAGTTACCACATGTATAGCAACACTTTCTTGGTGCATTTGAGATAAACTTATAATTATTCTCTTTATTAATCCCAACTTTACCATTCCTGTTTCTTTTGACAGTAGGTGACTTCTGTTTACTTGTTACCTTACACACTTTCTCCTTAAGTTGTTTCTGAGACAATAAACCTACATTCTTCTTTTCAGTTTTCTTGACAGGTTTAGACTTCACATTAGAGACTGGATTAGCAGAAGTAGATCCCTTTTCAAAAGTAGAATTGGGATCATTACCAAACACAAATTTAACAGGCTTAATCTTTGATTTGGTCTTGTCTATAACATGTCTATAGGTGTTAGATCAGAATTCAATGATCGTCAGGATCTAGACTCAACTGATCAGGATTGCTGACGTCATCAGTAATACATAGCTATCAGGATTGCATGATCGTCAGAATCAAGATGAATATCAGGACTGGGATCAGGATTGATCATCAGGACTGGAAGCTGATCAGGATTCCTACTTCGAGTTATATTTGGAGTCTAGTTAAATAAGGATATTTATCTTGTCGGTTCCTGGTCTGTAGGAATGCAGCTATCGATTTAGGATATGTTTCAATCTTTGTAATTGATTAGGACTTATCATGTAATTGATAGAGAAGCTGTGTGTACTATATAAACATATTTTAGGTTTCGATTTATATCGATCACATACACGAGTATTTTTGTAACCTAGCAGCTTTCAAGAACATCAGAATTTCTCTAGAGAGTTTGTAACAGTTTTATACCAGATTTAATAAAGCTGTTATTATTCATATTTGTGTTTAAAGTCGAGAATCTTATACAACTGTATTCAACCCCCCTTCTACAATTGTTTATTACTGGGCAACAATTGGTATCAGAGCCAACTGATTTAAATTTGAATCAGATACGATCTAAGATGTCGACAACCAAATATGAAAGCATGAAAATTCCCATCCTTAAGAAATCAGAATATCCAACATGGAGGGTAAAGATGCTGATGTACCTGGAGGTTATGGATCCTGATTACTTAGACAGGATTCGTGATGGACCATATATACCTACAAGGATCATAGAACGAACAGAAACTGTACCTGTACACTATGTGGTCAAGGCAAAGAGTGAATGGACTCCAGAAGAAAAAGCTCATGTATTGAGGGAGCCAAAGATAAAGAACATCCTGCACAGTAGTCTTGACTCTGTCATGTCCAACAGAGTGATTGCATGCAAATCTGCAAAAGAAATCTGGGATACTTTGGAAACTCAATGCCAGGGATCTGCATCTGTCAAGAAAAACAGAAGGGCTCTTTTGATTCAAGAATATGAACAATTCGATGCTAGACCAGATGAGAGCCTGACTGATTTATATGATAGATTTCTGACACTATTGAACAGTTTATCTTTAGTTGACAAGGAATATGAAACTGAAGATTCTAACACCAAGTTTCTAAGAGCTTTACCTGAAGAATGGGATACTCAGACCTCGATCATTAGACATCAGTATGATCTCAACACTGTGTCTCTTGATGAAGTCTATGGAATGCTAAGAACCCATGATCTTGAGGTTCAACAGAGAAAGAATAAGAAGAGCAGCAAGGCAAAGACCATTGCCTTGAATGTAGAGGCTAAATCAAAAGGAAAAGCTATGGAGGTCTCTAGAAGGAAATCAAGAATAGTTGAGTCAGATCCTGATGACTCTTCATCAGATACTGATGGCAATCCTGATGCCAATACTGATGATGACTCTTCTGACTCAGACATGGAAGAGATGGTTGCTATGATTGTCAGAGGCTTCAAAAAGATGAAATTCAGAAAGGCTAGAAGACAAGGCAACTTCCATAAAAGGACCTTCAATGCAGACAAACACAAGTATATCAAAAAGGACAGCAAGGGTAGCAAATTTGACAAGTCAAAGGTTAGATGCTACAAGTGTAATGGTATGGGTCACTTTGCTTCTGAGTGCAAGAAGACGAAGGCACTCATCACATCAAGCAAGGACTGGATGGACTCTTCCTCAGAATCTGATACTGAGGTGGTCAACTATGCTCTAATGGCCAATACTGATGACACTGCTATTCCTGATGATAAGGTACTTAATACTGTCTTTGATTTTGATACTGATAATGCTTCTGAGTTAAGATGTTTTCTAAAGTCATTGCATATTAGCTTTAGAAGTCAAACTGCTGAAAATACTAGAATCTTATCTGAGATGTCTGAACTTAGGAAAAGGAATGAGCATTTAGAAGCTGAATTTTCTCATATGCAAAAAGTACAGATAGAATGTGACAATGGTAATCACATGTACTTAGAGATGAAATTTAAATGTACTGCTCTTGAAAAGGAACTTGAATATGCTAATGAGAAAATCAGAACCTGGACAGACTCTGGTAGAAAATTTCATGAGATTAATACCTCTAAGAATTGGAAAGAGTGTCTAGGGTATAAGTTAGATGAAGATAAGAAATTGAAAGAGAAAGTTGTAATTGATGAGACAGTAAGTCCAAAAATCTATAGACATGTTATAGACAAAACCAAATCTAAGATTACGCCTGTTAATTTTGTTTTTGGTAAGGATTCCAATTCAACTTTTGAAAAGGGATGTACTTCTATTCAAAGTGTTAAAATCATTAAGTCTAAACCTGTTTTGAGTAAAGTCGCTAAGAATGTAGGTTTATTGTCTCAGAAACAACTCAAGGAGAAAATCTGTGAAGTTACAGATAAGAAGAAGGAACCAAGTGTCAAAAGAAACAGGAATGGTAAAATTGGGATTAATAAAGAAAATGGTTATAAATATGTCCCAAATGCACCTAGAAAGTGTTGTTTTAACTGTGATAACTCTAATCATCTTGCTATTGATTGCAAAAAGAGTAAAATAAAGATTACTGAAATTCCTAGTCTGATGTTAGGAATAGATCAGTATTTTATAAACCACAGAATTCCTGTTTTCATTGTGGAAGTAAATGGCATTCTATCTATACATGTGAAGAATACCATGATTTGTACTATAACTTTTATGATCCATTACCTAAGTTTAAAGATAGTGCAAATTCTGGTAGCCTTAAGAATGTCAAAGTGAAGCATGCTTTTGTTAATACTGAAACTGACAAAGCAAATCCTGATGGAGTAAATCCTGTCAGGACTACTATAGTCAGAAAGTCTTCTGCTGCTAAAATTAATAAATTGCATGAAAAAGGAACCCAACAAGTGTGGGTTCCCAAACATTCTAACTAGTGTTTTGGTATTCTGATTGCAGGGTAAAAAGAAAAATGTGTTAGTCATGGATAGTGGATGTTCTGTGCACATGACTGGAAACAAAGCCATGTTATCAGAATATGAGGAAAAAGCTGGCCCAACTGTGTCTTATGGAGATGGCAACATTGGACAAACTTTGGGATATGGCAATATAATCATTGGCAATGTCATCATTGAGAAAGTAGCTCTAGTGAAGGGACTAAAACACAATCTGTTGAGTATTAGTCAAATCACTGACAGAGGTTATCATGTCAACTTCTATTCCACACATTGTGAAGTAGTCAGCAAAGAAACAGGAAAGATTGCATTGACTGGCTACAGGCATGGTAACATTTATGAAGCCAACATTCTCTCAAATACTGATGGCTCTCCCACATGTCTCATCAGTAAAGCATCAGTAGATGAAAGTTGGAATTGGCACAAGAAGCTTTCTCATCTCAACTTCAGCAATATCAATGAGTTGGTTAAGAAAGATTTAGTGAGAGGATTACCTAAAGCTTTGTATACTCCTGATGGACTCTGTGATGCATGTCAGAAAGCAAAACAGAGAAGGACATCATTTAAGAGTAAATCTGAATCCTCAATTGAAGAACCATATCACATGCTACATCTTGATCTCTTTGGTCCAGTCAACATTATGACCATCAGTAAGAAAAGGTACACTCTTGTAATTGTTGATGAATATTCTAGATTCACCTGGGTGTATTTTCTGCACAGAAAAGATGAAACTCCAGAAATACTGTTGGATCATGTGAGAATGATTGAGACAACCTCAAAGTATAAAGTCAAGATACCGAGGAGTGATAATGGCACTGAATTCAAGAATTCAAAGATGGAAGAGTTCTGCAAATACAAAGGAATTATTCAACAATTCTCTGCTCCTGGCACACCTCAACAAAATGGAGTAGTTGAAAGGAAAAATAGAACTCTTATTGAAGCTGGCAGAACTATGATGGAAGAAGCTAATTTACCTACATATTTCTGGGCAGAAGCAGTCAATACAGCATGCTATACTCAAAATCTCACATTGATAAACAGACATGGTGTTACTCCTTATCAATCACTCAAGGAAAAGAAACCTAGTCTGAAGCATCTGCATGTGTTTGGCTGTAAATGTTTTGTTCTCAGAACTCACCCTGAACAGCTAGGGAAATTTGAAACAAAGGCTGATGAGGGAATTTTCATTGGATATCCTGCATCAAGAGCCTTCAGAGTTTTCAACTTGAGAACAAGGACTGTCATGGAGTCAATACATGTATCTTTTGATGATAAGAAGATAATTGGCTTAAATGAAGACTCGCATGATAGATTGGTTTTTGAAAATGAAGCTACCAAGGATCCTGAAGAAAAAGAATCAGATACTGATATACCATCAGATACTGATGGGTCACCAAATCCTGATGATCCATCAAATACTGCTGACACACCAAATACTGATGGTGCTACTGATGATACTAATGACAGTTCACATGTTGAGGGGGAGTAACAGCAAACTGCTACTGATACTGATTCAAGTGACAATCTTGATATCACATCAGGAGGTAACAACAACAATTCAGGGGGAGCTTCTAATGAAACAAGTTCTTCTAATCAAAATAACACCAATCCAGGGGGAGCATCTACATCAAGGAATGACTTACCTTCAGCAAGAAAATGGACTGCAAGTCATACTCCTAATTTGATAATTGGAGATCCTGATGCAGGTGTTCAGACAAGAAGTGCAACTCAAAATGAATGTCTATACAATAACTTTCTGTCCAAGGAAGAACCAAAGAAAGTAGAGGATGCACTTAAAGATGCTGATTGGGTTACTGCAATGCAAAAAGAATTGAATGAATTTGAAAGAAATGAAGTCTGGAAACTGGTACCAAGACCAAAGAATAGGTCAATTGTTGGTACAAAGTGGATTTTCAAGAATAAGACTGATTCAGATGGTGTAATAATCAGAAACAAAGCAAGGCTATTTGCAAAGGGGTATTCTCAACAAGAAGGAATTGATTATGATGAAACTTTTGTTCCTGTTGCAAGACTAGAAGCCATCAGGATCTTTCTGGCTTATGCAGCTCATAAGAAATTCAAGGTTTTCCAGATGGATGTAAAAAGTGCTTTCTTAAATGGTGAACTGGAGGAAGAAGTTTTTGTTGAACAACCTCCTGGTTTCATTGATCCAAAATATCCAAATCATGTCTACAGATTGGATAAGGCACTTTATGGACTAAAGCAAGCTCCAAGAGCATGTGTAAAGCATAATGTAACATAAGATGTAAAAGAGATAACTACAACTCAACAAAGGACAAGACAAACAATAATATTAACAGAAGCACAGGAATCCAGAATCAAATAAGAAAAGGTAAACTCAAAAAATCAAAATACTGTATGTATTCTTGAAGTCCGTAAACAGGTCACGGAAAGAAGTTCATGAAAATGTTCAAGCCTCAGTGACAATAAAAGAAACAAGATTTTCAAGACTATAGAAGTATGTGAATGATTTAGGGTTAAGTACCACAGGATTCCAGTGATTTAAATGAAGCAACCAGAACGACAAAGGACTTATCAGCAGCATTGAATTGAAGACATAAAAGAAGAATTGATCAAGTGTTATTCATCTGTGAACCAGACCAGTTGCACTAGTTGACGGCACTTAAAAGATCAAATTGTTTTATCGTCTCAGAAGAAATTGATACAGTCTAAAACTTAAACACCCTGGAGCTCAGAAGGATTTATTAGAAGATCAAGGACTCTTTTGCATTGAAGTGCAAGTATTTTATTTAATCTCGTAAATTGATGAGTATTCTTTCATACCTTTTGAATTTGGATTCATATTTCCATGTTGATTGGAAAAATATAATTATTGTATTGAAACAATTTAAAAGATAGTTATGGGCCTTATACTAAGGCTTTCTTTCAAAAATCTTGATTTAAAAATATTAGGTTGGAATGTTGCCAACCCTTGATGAGTGGGAATTGGTGAACCCGATGAGGGTAAAAATGTTATTTTAAATTCTGAAGTTGTGGTACTTGTTCTACCAGTATTCTATTTTTCCATCTTGCACCCATGTAAGTATTGTTATCATTTCTTGTAATGCGATTATCTGATCCAGTCCTTGATTCGAACTCATAATGCCTGTTTCATATCAGACTTAATTTTATTGAGCATGTTATTGCTTACTCTTCATTATCATCCCAATTGTTGCATCGATCTCGTCGATGTTTATTATATTGTCACTTTTCATGGACACCTCCCATTATTGTGTCGATCTCGTCGATACTAGATTGTATTGTTATTCCTTGATGGATTCTTCATAGTCGAGTTGTTTCCTGGAACGTGAGTTTTCCAGCGATTGTTGTATTAAGGTTGTCGATTCTTCCGACACCTGGCTGTCGTAGTAAGGTTGTCAATTGTACTGACACCTGACGTATAGAAAATAGAATTGGAATGTTTTTAAATGGACCAATAATGGTCGGACCAGATTCGTGGTCGGAATTAATTAAGGCCAAGATGGCCAAGGATCCTAGGGGAGGACTTTGCTATAAGCGGGTCTGGGGTTGATGCGTGACTGATCAGCAGCTCAACCTTTGTGATTTATAAAAGTATAAAAATCCAATTCTAATATCACTTCTTATATCTGAGATTGATTTCATTCATATGTTCTGTACTGATGAGTTTTATTCATACCGCATATTCAGTCGGTACCATATTGAAGTCGTGAAGTACGTTCTTTCTTCCATGGCCGAGCACGTTGGCTCATTCTTAGTCTTTTATTATTCTACTCTTCCAGAGTTGTTGGTTTCAGAAGATGTTGTGAATGGAACTGTTATCTTTAAAAATAGTATTTTGTATAAACTATGGTCTTGAAGACGTATGAGTTTATATTTATTTCATATTTTCTACATACTAATGTAGATGTTTTGGTTCGGGTAACCATGGCGACCAATATAACTTTCCTCGTGTTTTAAACTAGTCAGTTGCTAGAAGTTGAATGAGAAATTGTGGCAAATTACCAAACTTGATTTGAGAGTTTTAGAGATTACAAATGTTTAAACCAAAGGCTTGTTTATTTAAAAATCCAAAGCTTATTTTGGAAACTTTTCTATTATATTTGATAATGCACCTGCTGAGCAATTATTTCGCTCATACTTGCTTTCTTTATATTTTTAGCCTTTCAGTAAGAAGGCATATTGGCGGGAGTTATCCGCGTAGCTGGGCAGAGAAGGAAGAAGATGTTAGTGTAGAGACGTTATGATACAGAGTATTTGGAACTAGTGTAAGGTTATTGTATAAAGTGAATTTTTATTAAATACTGTGTTGTATAAGATTAGATTTGCCTGGTATACTTCTTGTCGAAGTTATACTAGTGTTATAGGATTTATGTAAAGGGAATGGTTGTAAAGAAGAAAATTTGGTGTAATGGAATTTTGGATTCTTGTTTCTAGCACTATAACCTTTAAATATTCTTGGTAGAGTTGGGGTCGCAAATGTTATTATTGTATTGGTTTACATTGAGCAGGTTGTTTTAATTGAGGATGCAGAGTGACGACCAAATCCTTTGACCCTGGATTTGGGGCGTTACATTAACTAGCCATAGTCGGTTGCCCTTCCCTTAACCGGTTGGGTGACCGGCTGCCTTGATTATAAAAGAATAAGATTTCCACTTCACTCTTCACTTCATACTTTCAATTTCTAAAAAATTTCTCTCTAGCATTTCTAGTTTTTCTCTCTAGCCATTCCGTGGCAAGGCGATTTCCGGCGAAGTTTCCTCAGCCACATTCATATTTTTCTGGGTTTAATCTTCATCGTTTGAATATTTTCTGGGATTTTTGTTTGAAGATTCTGGGAATTCTCCTTGAAGATTTGAAGTTTCTGGGAATTTTCTTTGAAGATTTAAAGCTTTTCTGGGTTCATAATTTAAAGATTTGAAGATGTCTGATCGTGTTGCTCAACGCCTTCAGAAAATGAACCAGGCTTCTAAGAAAGGTATCACTATCCGTTCTTCTCATATGTCTTTACAAGATATGATAATTGAACGTGGTGATGAATATCCCTCTATTTCGCATTTAGATTCTTTCGATTGTAGCAATAAGTTTCATGAAATTGACATGATTAGGGATTATAATAAAATGTATAGAGTTAAAGCTCCCTATAGGCTTATCCCAGCTGGCCCAGGAGATCGTTCCTGCCATTGGCGTCCTGATGCTCTCTGCATTTACAAGGACGTCATTGTTGCAGGGGTTAGATTCCCCTTTCATGACTTCATTCCCAAGCTTCTAGCAGACGTTAGGGTTAACCCTTGCCAACGTCCCCCAAATGCCTGGAGAATAATTATGTGCTTTATTGTACTTTGTTTAAAGAACAACTTTCCTCTTTCTGTAGCTTTGTTTAGGAAAATTTTCCAGTTTAAGAATAGCTCCGCAATTTCCCTGGGTTGGGTTTATATTAACCATCGCCCTTCTACTCCTCCCATTTTCCACCCAAAATCCATTCCTGACAATAACCCGAAATGGAAGAATGAATTCATGTACTTGGTTTGTGAAGGAGGGGATTGGGGCACCCTATTCCGTAGGTCTTTCAGTAGGGTCTCGGATGGTAGCCCCAATGATATTATTTTGAATGAGGAGGAGGCTCATGCTTATGCCGAGCTCACCAAGGACAACTATGTTACATTGGCCTGGGAGCACCTGGATGAGTTTCAGCTTAAGTCCTTGGGACTTTCAAGCGTATCAGATAAGGGTAATTCCCATTTCATTCTTTCCTTTATTTATCTAAAATTTTCTTATACCCACTGTTCCTTTCATTGTGTTTTTGCAGCTGCGGCCTTTATAAATAAGTCCAACGAGCCCCTAGATGGAGAAACAGCTAGGATGAAGAGGGCTCGTTTGGGAGTGAAAGATCCTCGGGCTGCTTCAAGTGTCCCAGCCTTTTTAAGGCCTCGCGAGGATACTGTTGAGGAGGTTGAGGCCCCTACCTCGGCCAAGAGCTCTGTTTGGTGCCCCAACTGGGGTATCAGGAAGAAGGACACGGTCGTGGGGGTGTCCAAGCATGCCACGGAGTGGTCTTATCATTCTTTGACTCCTTGTGACTACAAGGATTTTGTTTCTAACTCCACTCTGGAGGGAGTGGAGCATGCAGGTGCTCAGGCTATCGCTGCTGTAAGTTCTTTTCTTCTCTTTTTTCTTTGTAGTTTTTAATGTATTTCAAGTTCAAATCTTGACTTGTAACTTGTTTGCAGGCTAATGCCAACTTCCAAGGTGCTCTCTTTCAAGCCAAGGCTTGGCGCTCATCCTCAGAGGCCAACCAAGGCAAGTTTGAGAAGTCTCAAGAGGTGGGCTCTCTGAGGGCCACTCTGGCTAGGAGGGAGAAAGAGCTGGCTGACTCCTGGGCTGAATTGGTTACACTTAGGAAGGGTCGGGATGACTTTATCGATGAGTACCTTGACTCCCAGGAGTACAAGGACTTAATTGGTAAGCATGACGAGCTCCTTTTCTCAGTTCAGTTCACTAAGGGATGGGATGGCGCTCTAGCTGAAGTCTTGGAGAAGATGCCTGGATCTCTCATCGTTTCTGACTTTCCGAGCCCTTATGCCCCTACCCCTTTAGAGGTGGCTTTGGCTGGAGAGGATGATATGGAGGAGGACGACAGGATTCTTGATCTAGGGCATTCTTCTCCCCCTGGTCAAATAGCCAGTGTTGATTCTGCAGCTACTCGCTCTGGTTCTGGTTCTGGTTCTGACTCAGAAGAAGAGGAGGCTAATACCGGCGACAAGGGGGGTGATGCATAGTTTCTAGTTTTATTTATGGCCATTCATGGCTTGTACTAAATTTTATGTATTTCCAGCCTACGGGCTTAACTTAACTTTTATTTAAGTCTTAGCTTTGTTTTTCTTCCAGCTTTTTACATTCTTGATTTTGCATGCTTAGTTAACATGTCTATCAGAATGCAATACACATAAAGTATAATGAAAACATAAGAATATGGAATTCATAACTTTGAAAACGGGTTCAACCCTTACATAATACTCAAGTTTAAAAACTTGGATTGGTTTCGTCGACCTTATTTCTACTTGTCCTAATAGTGAGTCCAATCAGGACTTAAACATAATAGACTTTCAAGTTTGCAGCATGCCAAGTCCTTGGCACTTCAATCCCTTCCAGAGTTTCCAATTTGTAGGAGCCTCGACCAAATACGTTCTTTACGCGATATGGTCCTTCCCAATTTGGGGCCAACTTGCCTTTTTGTCCAACTCCGGATGCCTCAATCTTTCGGAGGACTAAATCTCCTTGTCGAAAGAACCTTTCTTTAACCCTTAGGTTGTAATAGAAAGATGCTCATTTCTGATGTTCAACTATCTTGGCATTTGCCTCATCTCTAACTTCATCAATTAGATCTAAAGCTAGCCTCAAGCCTTCTTCATTTTCTTCTGGCTCATAAGCCTCAATTCTTGGAGATGTGTGAGTAATCTCCACTAGAACCACTGCATCTGCCCCATATGCTAACAGAAAGAGGGTTGCTCCAGTGGTGACTTTACAAGTAGTACGATATGCCCATAGTATGGGGAGCAATTCATCTACCCAAGTGTTTCTAGAGCGTTCAACTCTTTTCTTTAGTCCATCCAGGATAATTCGATTGGCAACCTCAGCTTGCCCATTTGCTTGAGGATGGGCAACAGAAGTGAAGCGTAACTTGATATCATTCTCATCACAATACTTCTTGAATTCATCATTGTTGAACTGAGTTCCATTGTCTGTGACTAAGATACGTGGAATCCCGTATCTGCATATCACATTTTCCCAGAAGAAATGCATCACCTGCTTGGTGGTTATCTTGGCTAAAGGTTTAGCCTCAATCCACTTGGTGAAGTAGTCGATTGCCACTATCAAGAATTTTCTTTGAGCACTTGCCATTGGAAATGGCCCAAGTATATCCATCCCCCACATGGCGAATGGGATAGGTGAGTTAATGGATGTCATCATCTCCGGTGGTTGTCTAACCACTGGTGCATGCTTTTGGCACCGTTCACACTTCTTCACGTAGCTTTTAGCATCTACAAGTATGTTTGGCCAATAGAAACCCAGATGGGTGACTTTATGAGCAAGGCTCTGTCCCCAAAGTGTTGCCCACAAATTCCTTCATGCACTTCCCTTAGGGCCAATTCTGCCTCTTGGGGTCTCAAACACTTCAGATAAGGAACAATGAATGACTTTTTGTATAGGATTCTCTCAATCAGGGTATACCTTAGCGCTCTTACATACAACTTTCGTGCTTCTGAGGTATCGTTGGGTAACCAACCAGTTTCCAGATGAGATTTGATGGGATCCATCCAACAGCTAGCAACATCAATAGGTGCTACCAACTTTCCATTGATGTTTGAGGTCTTCAAGACTTGGAAGTATACACTTCCAGCGTAGTTCTCAATTTCAGAAGAAGCAAACTTAGATAAGGCATCGGCCTTCATGTTCTCTTCCCTTGGAATATGTTCCACATAGCTTTCATCAAACTGAGTCATGATGGCCTTGACAAGTTTTAAGTACTTGGCCATGACTTCATCTCTGGCCTCAAACTCCCCATTTACTTGGGAAACCACTAGCCTCGAGTCCCCACACACTTTCAGAGTTTTAACTCTCAAGGCTCCAGTCAGCCCTAAGCCAGCTATCAGGGCTTCGTATTCAGCTTCATTGTTTGTCGTTGGGAAGTCGAGTTTTAGTGGGTATTCTATGAGAAATCCATCAGGACTTTGTAACACCAAACCTGATCCACTTGATTTTGTTTTTGATGCCCCATCAAAATAGAGCACCCAATATTCTTTGAACACCATCTCTTCATCTTTCTTGTCTTCCTCTATCACTTCCTGCCCCCCGACTTCCTGGTTGTCAATAGTACATTCAACCATGAAGTCAGTGAGTGCTTGAGCTTTTATGGCCGTTCGAGGCTTGTACTTGATGTCAAATTCTCCCAATTCAATGGCCCATTTGATCAACCTTCCATTAACTTGAGGGCTATGCAAGATGTTTCTTAGAGGCTGATTGGTCAAGACCTCTATCTTGTGAGTCTGGAAGTATGGGCGTAGCTTTCTTGAGGCCATTATCAAGGCTAAGGCAAACTTCTCTATCGTAGAGTAGTTTATTTATGCCCCATGTAGAATCTTGCTCACATAGTAAATGGGTTTCTGAACCTTCAATTCTTCTTTTATCAAAACGGCTCCAAGGGCTGTGTTAGAAACCGCCAAGTACAAAAAGAGAGTTTCCCCTGGCTTTGGCTTTGCCAACAGTGGTGCATCAGCCATGTATTTCTTCAGGGCCTCAAAGGCCTCTTGGCTTTCAGTTGTCCATTCAAAGTTTTTCACATTTTTGAGTGCTTTGAAGAAAGGTAAGCACTTCTCTCCTGACTTGGAGATGAATCTTCCCAATGCTGCCACTCTTCCCGTTAGTTTCTGGACATCCTTGACAGTCCGTGGTGGTTCAATGTCTAGAATTGCTTTGATTTTGTCGGGATTGGCCTCGATTCCTCTCTTGGAAACCATCAGGCCTAAAAACTTTCTGGAGCCTACACCAAAGGCACACTTAGTTGGATTCAACATCATCTTGTGGTGCCTCAGCACTTCAAACACTTCCCGAAGATGGTTTATATGATCGGCCTTATCGAGGCTTTTAACCAACATGTCATCCATATAGACCTCCATGGTTTTTCCAATCAGGTGTCCAAAAATTTTGTTCACCAATCTTTGGTATGTTGCCCCTGCATTCTTAAGTCCAAATGTCATGACTAGATAACAGAAAACACCAAAGTCAGTGACGAATGATACCTTGGAGATGTCATCTTTGTGCATTTTGATTTGGTTGTATCCACTGAAGCCATCAATGAAACTTAGCATCTCGTGCCCAGCTGTGGCATCTATTAGGGCATCAATCCTTGGTAAGGGAAAACAATCCTTAGGACATGCATCGTTCAAATCGGTGAAGTCTACACACATTCTCCATTTTCCATTGGCTTTTTTGACCATCACCGGGTTAGCCAACCATTCTGGGAATTGTATCTCTTCAATGAACCCGGCCTCTAGAAGCTTTTCTACTTCTTGTTTAATGGCCTCTTGCCTCTCTGGAGCAAAATTTCTCTTCTTCTGCTTCACCGTCTTCCTTTCAGGATCCACATTCAATTTGTGAGTTATCAATTGGGGATCAATCCCTGGCATGTCAGCCGATGTCCAAGCAAAAACGTCATTGTTCTCTTGAAGAAAAGATATGAGCTTGCTTTTCAATGGTTCAGGAAATAGTGCTCCAACATAAGTCACCTTCTCCGGTTCACCAGGGACTAAGGGAATTGGGATTAAATCCTCCGCTGGTTTCCCTCTTCGGTCCTCATTGTCACTAGTATCCATGTCTTCAATGAGGAGAACTTGCCCCCCAATTCCATCAGGCCTTAACGCGGCTACGTAACAACTTCTGGCCAGCTTTTGGTCTCCCCGTTCTTCACCAATTCCATTCCTCGTTGGGAACTTGATTTTCAGATGATAGGATGAGGCAACGGCCTTGAACGCATGAAGACCAGTCCTTCCCAGGATTGCATTGTAGGTCGAAGTTGCCTTTATAACTATGAAGTTCAACATCTGAGTAGAAGTATTCGACCCTTGCCCCGTCATCATTGGGAGTTGGATGGTGCCTTCCACCTTTGACTCCACTCCATTGAATCCATATATGGGCATATTCGAGGGTGTCAACTGAGAGTCAGTATAGCCCATCTTGATAAAAGCATCATGGAACAAGATGTCCACTGAAGCTCCATTTTCGACCAAAACTCTCTTGGTTTCAGAATTTCCTATCACAGGAACGATGACTATGGGATCATCGTGGGGAAACTTCACTCCCTCCAGGTCTGAATCATCAAAACCTATTGATACTTCTGTTCGGGCACGTTTCGGTGCTTCTCCGACCACAGTCATTACTTCTCGAGCATAAGCCTTTCTTGAGTTTCGGGAGGACCCAGCAGCAGTTGATCCTCTGAATATCATGTTGATTACCGGCCCTCAGGGCTTGGGATTTCGATCTTGATCGTTGTCCCTTCTGTCATAGTCTTTCCAGAATCAACTGTCTTACATCCTTCCCCCCTTAAAATTGCAAGAATATTAAATATTCTTGCAATTGAAGCATGGACATTGAATGTTTATCCCATCCAAGAACGAGGGTCGAGATATTACATATTCCATAAAATTTTCCACCCCGTTTACAAATGCCGGATTTAAGCATCCTTGACTATCTAGCCTTTGATACATCCAAGCTCGATCATTATTCATATTGAACTTTCTAATAATCTAAAAAAAAACATTCATAACTAAAAAGTTTATTCGTGCAACTAAACTAACTAGCATTAGTAATGTGGCAAAAAAAAAACTAACATTAGTGAGATTATCAATATAAAGAAATTAGACTAACTACGTACATGAACATACTAATTACTTTATGGAAAGATAATATGGCAAGTATTTAACAAAATAAATAAATAAATAATACGGCAAGTCTCGAACTACTCCAGTACCACTCGCGCGGGGAGCATAAGCGCATAAGCGCCAAAATTACAAAAATATGTAGGCGGGCATTGAAATTGTAGGCCGGCATTGAAATTGTAAACTTACATTTACAATTTGCTTAACTAAAAAAAGAACATGCTTTTACAACAAATCAACAATGTTAAATATATTTTCACATACATTAATTAGTAAATGTTAATAAAGTTACTAATCAAAGAAATTAATTAAGAATTAAAATACAAAACGGGAGAATGTAGAATAACTAACCTTATAATTAGAAAATTAATTATGTTGTGTGAAACTCTTAATTTGCAAGAATATTGAAGAAGCAGCAGCTCGGCACCGGAGGAGAAGGAAAAGAACTAGATCTGAGTGATTTTTTGAGAAATAAAGCCCTGGTAATTAAGAATGTAGATGGAGGTAGTTGGTAATAAATTTAAAAGGTGACCCTACCAAGGGATTAGTAACGGAAATAGTCTAACCGATCTAGAATTATAACGCTTTAGTAACGGAACTAAAACGATTTAATAACCTTAGAAATGTAGCCGATCTACAATACTTTTATAACGGATCGGCAACCAACTGCTAATAGAACTACCAATGTAAGCACCAACAGATATATCCATTATTAATTCCTTAGTAATACCTTTGCAGCCTGTTGTTAATTCGTTACAACCCCGATGGTAAAATTATGTTGGCAGTCCGTTGACAAGCTATTGGCAAGTTTGGGCGGGCCATTTTGGCGCCTTTGTTTCTCAACGGATTTTTCCGTTGGCACAGATTCATTACTGAACTGTTAGCGGTCTGTCACTATATCTTTGACTTTTCAACCATGTAAAATGTGTTAGCAGTCTGTTGTTAATTACTGACGGGCAGTTTTTCGTTGGTAAATCTGTTGTTAGAATTGTATATTTTTGTAGTGGTATATTTTCCTTATTTATTAATTACGAAATTAATAAATAATCAGGGTTTTGGGGCCTTGAATATTGGGTCTTTCCAATAAATCATCAATTATATTTCTATAATTATTTTTCTGTTCATATCATAAACCTAAAATATATTGATCAAGTATGTAAATAATTGTCAAACCTAAAATGGGATAATCCATTGGGTTTAATTATAGTTAAAAATATAATGCAAACCTAAATATGGATACGAATCTAAGGATTAATTATGCAAAAATTTATAATATATAGAAGAATATAATTAATTTTTAGCGACGTCACAAACCCAAACCGAACATTTTGTATTCTCAAAGAACTGTGCGGTATTAGGATTTTGCGATTATATGAGATTAATACTGTAGTTATAAGAGGTGAATTTTTGGCCAGAATATGGACTAAAATAAAAATGGCCTTCTGACTCAAAGACTTAGAAATTAGAAAATGCAAAATTCTCTTAGAAAAATAGAAATGAAAAACAAGAAAATTTTAAGTCCAAGTAAACGCAGTTACTCAGCCTTAATGTTCCATTCAGACATTGAAAATCTTAAGTTTGCGCAGTGCAGGACTCCACAAATCCAAACACTACAGCCCGTTATTACCCCGAGATTCAGCTTCCGAATCTTTGGCTATATATAATGCCTATTATTGGGACACAAACAAGTTTTAACTGCAATATTGTCCTCTTAATTAATTAAATCAAATGGGCATGGATATATATGTTCAGGCACCTTTTGAAAAGTGTGAGCTTGTTGCTAGTTTATATACAAAATAATTGTCTCTTGGACTTGTATTGACACCACCAACACAAACGAATAATGCAGGCTTCTCTTCTAAGAGCAATTCCAAGAGACTTCTAATGTGTTTCTTATAAATATTATAAAAAAATAATCTGTTAATGATTTAAGATATTTTAAGCAATAACAACTCCAACAATATTCTTTATATATACTCCTTATTATTATTATATTAAAATTCAAACTTCATCTACATTTTTTATATTGAAGAAAAGAGAAAAAGATGAATAGATTTGGAGGGAAGTGGATATTTTATTTAATAAAATGATATAAGGAATGGCTCAACAATCCTTAAACATAAGGAAGGAAGAGGAGTTCTTAAATTTTTAAGGGACGACTAAGGAGACTGTTGGAACAAGTTTTTGCTTCAAATTTCTTATATTTCAGTTTAGGAACCTATTTAACTAATATGTTGGAATTATTCTGAGAGTACTAATTTAGTCAAGAGAGATGAAGAACATGTGCTCACAGTCTATAATCCAGCCTGTTTACTATATAATTCTCTCTATGTTTGATTATTTTATTGTACCTGACAGTGGGGAACTAACCATGATATGTAATAAAAATGTAAATGTTTTTGTCATCTAACCATGATGTCCAATAAAAAAAATTGGATGCATTGTTCATGATTGAAGGATCTGTAATTAGTTCTATGGCTATATATGTGTTAGCCTCAGAAAACAAACACTTGTTATGCAATATAAACACATTCTTCAAGTTACGAAGTGGAATTATATTTGCATGCAGCTTCATTCATTCAGTAGGAGCAGGCCAAATTCCTGAATACGGTGAGATTTTCTTATTCTTGAATTTCTTATGTGCGCGCACTTTTATTTACAAGGACTATCGAAATATAATTTAATTCTGTGTTTTGTATTTAATTCTGCAAGGATGGACAAGAATGGAAGTTATGGAAGGTGTGATGGGGAGCTGTACCGTCATTGGAGCCATGACATAAAAGATCACGGACTCCGATTTTATGTAGTACCTCCTGAGAGATATGTCTGCAAGGTTTGTAATATGCCAGGGGACCTAGAAGAACCATGTTTTAAGTGTCCATTTGAGAAATGTAATTACAGTATTCACAAGATATGCTGCATTAAAAAGCCCGGATCTACCACCTCGCACCAATTCTTTGATTGCAAGTTTACATTTCATCACAACCCGGCTCCCAACCGGGGAGATGTTTACTGTGATGCATGCGGAGTGGATATATCAGGGTACAGCTATAGTTGCGATTGTCCCGATGATTGTCATGATCTTCATCCAACTTGTGCTCATATTCCCATAGACAGAAAGAGAAAAACAGAAAAAGGAACCGTTCTGGAGCTCATAAAAAAGGACGATTCTAAGTGCTTGCTCTGTAGAAAGAAGTATCCTGTCGAATCATGTGTGCGCTTTACTGGATGGAAATGGGTTGCCAGAAAAAGATACCGGGGGTTTCCCTTTTGCTTCTTTGGAAGGAAGATTTGCTATCATCTTCAATGCATGAAGAAAATAGAGACTCTTCGCCTGTAAAAGGTTACTGTAATATTTAATTTATCTATTTACACCCGTTGTCATTGATTAATGTACAATTTTTTTAATTAGATGTATTATCAGTTTAGATTTTTGAGAATACAGATCGAGAAGGACCCAACCCAGAAGCTGCCACAGCGTATTTTGTATTACAAATAAAGTGCAGAAAGTTTATCATCAGTTATCCCGTATATGATAGGATCTCACACTCATAAAACAACATTCAAATTATTACTGATACACATATATTTCGTAGTCGGGTGGAGATGAATTTTCGAAAGTATAGGCTCCTAATGTTTGTGATAAAGAAAATCTACTAAAAAGAGCACAATCGAAAACAAAAATACTGAATCAGAAAATAATTAAAAGCATTTTTCACACTCAAATCATCTATTAGTTCTAACTTACGATCTTTATGCGATTTGTTGCCTTGACAATTGTATACATCTCCGGGTAAAGAAGGCTAGAAACCCCAGAGGAAACTAACTCAAAGTAAAGAAAATCACACATGAGAAGATGAGCATCATCTTTGTACAAAATGCAGAAAACTTCTGAAACTTCATTCCAACACCAAAAGTATTTACAGAAAAGTGTATCTAATCAAAACTAACTTTTACAGAAAATGAAAACATAGTATTTATACAAGACCTAACTAACTTTCCCTCCAAATGTAACTAACTTGAAACCTAACTGGAATTACCAAAATACCCTCTTAGCTCAATACCCCCCCCCCCCCCCGTCAAGCTGGACTTGGCGAAGAAGAACAGACAAGACCAAGCTTGGAAGACAAAAAACGAAGCTGAGCAGAACTTAGAGACTTTGTAAACATGTCAGCCAATTGCAAACTTGATTGAATATGAAGAAGCTTGAGGAACCGAGCATCAATATAATCTCTGATAAAATGACAATCAACCCGAAGATGCTTAGTACGTTCTTGAAAAACCTGATTCTCAGCAATGTACTGAGCAACTGTATTGTCACAGAACAGATCAATTGGCAAAGGAACATGCACATGGAGATCAGCTAACAGACCATGAAGCCATATAAGCTCACTGGTAGCATAGCTCATGCTACGATATTCAGCTTCACAAGTGCTCTTAGAAGTGGTTTTCTGTTTCTTGGTTTTCCAAGAAATCAAAGAAGTACCAAGAAACATGGCATAGCCAGATAAGGATTTAGCAGAAAAAGTACATGTGCCCCAGTCAGAATCACAATATCCTTGTAAGAAAAAATCATTCTGGGAAGCATAAAACAACCCCATATCAAGTGTACCTTTAAGATACTGCAAAACATGAATAGCTGCTTGATAATGAGAAGTTGCAGGAGAATTCAAAAACTGACTAAGTTGCTGAACAGCATATGAGATATCTGGCCTGGTCATGTTGAGATACAAGAGTTTGCCAACAATTCTTCTATAAGTTTCTGGATCACTCAGAGGAGGACCATCTTTAATGCTAAGATGAATGTTAGCAGGAAAAGGAGTACAAACAGACTTACAGGATTCCAAACCAGTATCCTTTAACAAATCTAAAATATACTTTCTCTGATTGAGAAGAATACCAGAAGCTGATCTTGAAACCTCAATACCCAAGAAATAAGAAAGAGCACCAAGATCCTTTATAGTAAAAGCATTATGCAAGGAGTTCTTCACATATTGAATATAAGAAAGAGAATTACCAGTAAGCAAAAGGTCATCAACATAAGCCACTACAGCAGTAAATTCACCATTTTCAGCAGACTTGACAAACATAGAGTAATCTTGTTTGGATTGAATGAAACCAAGATCCAATAAGTGTTTACTGAGCTCAACATTCCATTGCCTAGCTGCCTGTCTAAGACCATATATAGACCTCCTTAAACGACAAACCAAACCAGGTGGAACTGCATAACCAGGTGGAGGAGACATGTATAACTCTTCATCCACATACCCATGCAGAAATGCATTATTAATATCCAGTTGATGAATAGGCCAATCCTTTGCAGCTGCAAGAGCAATTAAAACTCTGACAGTAGTAAACCTGGCCACAGGGCTAAAAGTGTACTTATAATCCTTTCCTTTAATTTGTTTATCCCCTCTGGCCACTAACCTAGCTTTGCACTTATTCAAGGAGCCATCAGGATTGAATTTTGCCTTATAAACCCATTTACATCCAATAGCAGTATGTTTAGGAGGTAAAGGAACCAATTCCCAGGTTTGATTTTTTTCAAGAGCCTGTAACTCAGCTTCCATAGCTAAAACCCATTTAGGATCACTCTTAGCTTGAGAGTAAGAATTAGGTTCATGTACTGATAAAACCTTATCCAAAGTAGCCAAATAAGCAGTACTAAGAGAAGGAATCTTGAAATCAGTAGAAACAGTAAAAATTTGAGAAGAACTTGAAGGTAAAGATTTTGAAAGAACAAAATCATCAAACTTTTTAGGAAGAACAGTATGTCTAGAAGATTTTCTGACAGAAACAATATCATGATGCTGAACAGAATCATGAGAAGATGCAGAAGAGTCAAAAGATGGTTCAGTAGGAATAGTAGAAACAGAAGGTATATCAGGATTAGCAGAATTTTGAGATATAGAAAAATAAGGTATAGAACCAGAACCATCATCATCAGTAGTAAAATCAAGAAATGATGTAGTGTGATCATCTACAGTGGACACATCAGCAACAGATTGCTTAAAAGGAAATATGTTTTCCTTAAAAATCACATCCCTACTAATGATCACTTTGTGATTGACCAAATCATACAATTTGTATGCTTTTTGAGCATAGGGGTATCCCAAAAAAACACATTTCAAGGCTCTAGAAGCAAATTTATCAGAAGACTTGATGGCTGCAAAACATAAACAACCAACAACCCTTAACTTTGACAAATCAGGATCTGAGTTCATAAGAATTGAGTAAGGAGATTTCCAGGATAAAACAGAAGAAGGCATTAGATTTATAAGATATGTAGAAGAAAGAATACAATCACCCCAGAACTTGAGAGGTAGATTTGCATGAATTCTAAGAGCCCTAGCTGTATCAAGCAAATGCCTATGTTTTCTTTCCACACGGCCATTTTGCTGAGGATTTCCAAGAACAGTCCTTTGATGAATAATACATTTTTCAGTAAAAATAGCAGTACAAGATTCTTGAACAATTTCAGTTCCATTATCACTCCTTATGATTTTAATAGAAGCTTTAAACTGTTTTTGAATATAAGCTAAAAAACCAGAGATTATCTGAGGAACTTGAGTTTTAGAATGGAGTAGATGTGTCCAAGTAGTCCTTGAATGATCATCAAGAATAGTAAGGAAATATGTAGCTCCAGAAAGAGAAGGAGTTTTGTAAGGGCCCCACAAATCAATATGAACAAGATCAAAACAAGCAGGGGCCAAGGATATAGAATCAGAAAATGGTAGTTTATGATGTTTAGCCAAAAGACAAGCTTCACATTCAAAATCAGCAAAAGATTTGTTTGAAACAAAACCAGATAAATGCTGAAATTTAGACAAAGACATGTGGCCAAGCCTAGCATGAACAATATCAAAAGAAACATTACATTGATTTATAGAAGGAAAAAAATAAGCTGAAGACACAAAATGTGCAGAAGAAACTGCATCTGACAAGAGTTTATATAAACCCCCATGTCTGATGCCAACAGCCTTAATGAGGTTAGAAGATAGGTCCTGAAATGAACAAGATGATGATTGGAAATTAGCAACCAAGTTATGCTTATCCAAAAGTCTAGCAACAGAAAGCAAATTATGCTTAAATTCAGGGATATAGAAAACATCTGAGAGAATAATCTCAGAGTTTAAAACAACAGTACCAACAATGTGTACTTGCTTAAGAGTGCCATCAGGCAAGACTATATGAAGAGGATGTGTAAGGTGTTGAGTATGAGAAAAAACATCCAAAGAAATAGCCATATGATCACTAGCTCCAGTATCCACAATCCACACATGATGATTAGTAGATAATTGTGTAGTAGTAGCATTAAAAGCAGAAAGAGTACCTGCAAAATTAATTGCAGAAGGAGAATCAAAAGAAGGAGTAGCCCTTTGAGATTGCATAAACTTCAGAAACTCTTTGTACATAACAACATTATTGTCCTCAGTAGAAGAATCTGGAACCAGATCTAAAGGAGACTCCTGGACACTTCCTGCAAATCTAGTACCAACAGACTTGAGAGATGGAGAACCAGCTGAACCAGCAGCAGTTTTGCCTTTATACCAGTCTGGATAACCAACTAACTTGAAACATTGATCTTTCAAATGACCTTTCATCTTGCAAAAATCACAATACCTATCAGGCTTAACCTTCTTACTATCCTTAAAATCTCTTCTCTGAGAAAAAACTCCTGGAAGCAACCTTGAATTGACAGCATTTCCAGTATTATTGACAGATAAAGCACTCATTTCTACACTCTGAGTAAGTGCAATAGCATTCTGTCTCTCAATCTGTTGTAGCATATGATATACTCTATTTACTGTAGGCAAAGGATCCATACTCAAGATGTTAATCTTAGCTTGATCATAAGATTTATTTAAACCAACAACAAACTGAATTAGTTTCTTAAGCTGATCAGCATCTACAATTTTCTTCAAAAAACCACAAGAACACTTAGCCAAAAATCCACAACTACAATCTGGCATAGGCTCTAAAACTTGCAATTGATCCCAAACTTTCTTCAATTTGTTGTAATATAACACAATCGAGTCCTCATTCTGAGTAACAGTCATCAAAGTTCTATGAATTTCATACAATTGAGGAGCATTAGAATGTCCATACCTTTCTTTGATTTCTAACCACAAATCTCTAGCTGAAGGAGTAAAAATGAAACTTTCTGCAATCGATTTGTCAATCGAATTAAGCATCCAACCTGTCACCATATAATCATTCCGAATCCATTTCTGTAGATCCAAAGAATCATCAGGAGGTCGTAACAACGATCCATCAGTAAAACCTAATTTGTTTTTAGCTCCAAGAGCTAAGCTCACACTTCGACTCCAATTCACATAATTGTTACCAGTAAACACAATTTGACCTAATTGTGCATTAGAATTATCATTTGTGGAAAGGAAATAAGGATCATTATAGCTAATAGCTGTATTTGTTTGTGAAGAAGAAGCAGTATGATTATGCGCCATAAGTGTTTGACAAAAAGACGCAATGAATACAAAGAACAAGAACGAATAGATCGAATGATTATGAAACAAAAAACCTGATATTGATGCCGATTCAATGCGGAACAAGATGAATCAACAAAAACAATGAATCACAAAGAAATCACGAGGAAGAATTGAAAAGAAACTGATCGGAAAAACTCGAAACAGAACTAGCAATATGAACAGAACCTGCTCTGATACCATGAGAAGATGAGCATCATCTTTGTACAAAATGCAGAAAACTTCTGAAACTTCATTCCAACACCAAAAGTATTTACAGAAAAGTGTATCTAATCAAAACTAACTTTTACAGAAAATGAAAACATAGTATTTATACAAGACCTGAATTTCTCTCTCCTCTAACTAACTTTCCCTCCAAATGTAACTAACTTGAAACCTAACTGGAATTACCAAAATACCCTCTTAGCTCAATAACACAAATGATCAAAACTTAACAAACAAATGATAAATGCAATTAACAACCCTTTTATGAGAGACTTCCTCCACGTGCGTATCTTCTGTCTAGCAATCAATAGTTGTACACTATTTTAACCTGAAAAGTTTGAACCAGCTTTAAGTTAGTCTTAACATATCAAGGCTCAAAACACTCAGCTACTGCAATTTCTTCTACCTCAACATATTGATCATTATAAAGAATTACCAAATAAAATTAAAACGTTAAATTATGTGCTAAATTAATTTCAAATTACTATAAGTTAATTAATTAGCTTATTAGATATCAACGTCAATTGGCACAGAATGTATATACAGGCCGGAGCTTGCATGCGTATATATATTTTCAAAATATTATAGAAGTATTACCGATTCGTCCTCCACGTATTTTACACCCTGGGTAACTATTCCGTTAATTGGAGGTGGCGCGAAGCTGGACGCTACGGTTAAAATCCTTGCTGCCCCTCTAATAAATTTCTCAAGTCCTCCGTTGGGTGTCCCAACCGTTTCAAAATACTTTTTCAGATTAACATCTTTATATTCACTCTGGTCATCGTCATCGATGATCAGTTTTTCTCTGAGGCAATGAAGGTGACATCCGCTCTGTACTGTGCCTTCTGTTATAACGTATGACCAATTATAGTTATCGACTTTCTTGCATATCATGCAGTTTACTCCCTGTGCCTTAGGCAAGGCTCTGTGCAGCGAAACACCATTACTACCTTCTTTATTAATCTGGGCTGGTACAAGATTAACAGCACATTCTGGGTGAACATTATATTCACCATTACTGTACCGTGTCAGGCCTGTTAAAGGATCTTCACACGCTTCGCAGCGCTCCCCTGGTGTAGTGCTCGCAACTTTAGTAAGAGAGAGCTTTATCTGTTGACCTTCTCCCGCAAACTTGAATTTTATATCTTTTTCGGGTTTATTAAGACAAAATTCATGAAAGTATTCCTTGCACTCCTTGCAAAACAGAGCTGATGTTGCCCCAGCATATATAAAATCCTGGCATGCCCCGCAATCCTGAAAGTGGGGCCTCTCAGCTAGTTTCAGTTTTTTGTGCTGGCAACTGTAACTGTAACTTGAGGAGGATGTCCCGGCCATCAAATATATATACCTGCATTATTTATTTACTGAACACTGATTTTTACCAACTTTATGGATCATAGTGTACCTAGCTAGCTACTAAATTAATTTTCAATGAAATTCGCGTTACACTATACTTGTACTTGAAAGTTAAAAGAAGTCCTACGAAATTCTACATAAGCTGCTACTCAGATCCCAAGTCCAACGAAGTCATACATAAGCTACTCAGATCCGTGATACTATCATATACTAACTTATAGCTAGACCTGGCAATTGGACCGTGTCGTGTTTTCATGTCGTGTACTTTCGTGTTTTCGTGTACTTAATGTAAAACCCATATCCGACCCGTTTTGGATTCGTGTACTAAATTTGAAACACATATCCAATTCAAAACATGTCGTGTAGTTTACGTGTCGTATTCGTGTACATTAAACAAAAATATAAATTAAATTAAATTAAAATTTATATATTATAAAACTATTTTAATTATGTAAATTTTTATGAAATGTGTATTAAATATGTAATACATACAATTTTACAAAAAAATGTAAATATAACTTATATATATAAATGTATACTTCTTATACATAAATGTATAACTTACTGCTAATTAGTCATGAAACTTTTATTTATTGTTCATATGTAATTCCTTATATATTTTCTAAATATGCAATACTATAAATAATATATATTTTTTAAAATTATTTATTTACTTCATTAATTCGTGTACTTTCGTTTCGTGTCCCAAACCCGACACTAATTATATTCGTGTTTTTTCGTGTTCGTGTACTTTCGTGTTCGTGTACCAAATTTTTGCACCCAAACACTAATTATCCGTGTCGTGTTCATACCGTGTTCACGTGTCGTGTATCAAATTGCCAGCTCTACTTATAGCCCGTGCGATGCACGGTTACTTAAATTTTATTTATAATTATTCTGTTTATAATTATATTTTTATTATCCATGCAATTGTTTTTTAAATATTTATAATTATATTTATTTATGAATATTTTAATATTTAAAAGCTATTACTTTACATGATTAAATTATTGCTAAAAAAGATTTAGCCAAAAAATTATAGTTAAAAATTTGATATTTATTATATCTTACACGCTAAACTATTCTAAAACTAAAAAGAGAATAAAGTGACGAAATTTAATGTTGAGAATTTTATTCGATTTAGGAAATCTACTTATATGTAGTTTAGATTATTAGAATACCCTTCATTAACCAAATACAGTTTTTAATGTTAAATCTAACGGTTTTCACCTATCTATTTAACATTAAACGATTTTGATTATTTTGGTATTAAATGAGTTTCCTTATTTAATTACAACTATTTTTATGTTTTGACTTTTTAGAAAATCCAATCCTAATATAATATCTTTTAACTTATATCATTTTTAGACAATAACTTCTTTTTATATGATATAATCTTGATCATCTATTTTTAAAAGTATTGGATCTAACTGTTGAGAATGTTTTGGCGGTATTTAGAAACAAACTACCATGATAATATCATTAATTTTTCTTAATATTTATAATTTTTTTAAATATTTATTGATAAAATATAATATACTCTTTTTTGTAATATGTTAAAGATGCGGGAACTTTGAACTTTTGAGAAAATAAATTATCAATTAAAATATAATTTTTTTTGTAATAGTTTTTCTTTTAAAGTAGTACACCGTGACGTTCAAAATTCTGTATAAAATTCATTTTTTATAGTATATCCTATAAATATCTATGTTATTATATTAAAGACTAAATAATGAAAGCCGTTTGGTCGCTTTGTTTGATCACTCAATCCATGATCGTTGGATGTTTCAAATTAAATTGTTGAAAAACGTTAGATATAACAGTAAAATTATCATGTAGAATGATCTAAGGTTTGAATCTACCAACAACATATTAAAATTTATAGGTTTCTTTTAAATAAAGAATTTTTTTCATTTTTTTTCTTGAAGACATAGGTTATTTGATAATATTTTTTGTAAAGTGCGATTTTTCAGAAAAGTATTATACTAATTGATTAAGAAACTTTTAAAGTTTCGAATTTAATAATTTACAATGTATATATGTTAAAAAAGTTTGGCCTCTGTAGCTGAGTCTAAAATTTCAAAATACGGTTTTTTTAAATATGAATATAGTCCTGCTAACAATGAAATTAGGTATCTATGAGTTCTTATAAAACAAAATCACCATTTACGTATAATTTATTATTTAATAATAAATAATATTTGATTAGTTATGATCTAAAACTTAATAAAATAGGATTAAAAATATGCACAATTTTATAAAATTTTATCCTCGTATTATTATATTCTTTGTTGATTTGAATTTTTCTTAGATTGATTTTAATTTTTGAACATAGATTTCTAAATTTAAAATAGTTAGAAAAAAGTAATTAAATTGGTATTAAAATAATGATGACATGATAATTATTATTAGAATTTAAATATTCACTTTACTAATTTGGGCTTTATCTTGTGTTTTAAAAATCAGATTTTGACGATTTTATACCCCACATGAAGATAACTAAATTATATTTAATTAAAAGATGGTTTAACAATTTTTATCTAACTGGAATTATCCATGGAAGAGAAAAAAGAAAGTCACGAATTGTTTACATGGAGAATTCTATTCAATATAGAAAACTTATTTATATTTGGTATATTTGGTTTAAATTATCAAAATACAAATTTTAGAATTTAAATATAATCCTATTATTAATAAAATACACTTTTTAAATATTTGATCTAACGATTTTCATTTATCTAGTTAAGATGTAATGGTCTTTATTAATTTGGTTGTCTACGACCAAAATTTTGGATAAGATCCCTATTATGATTATTATATATAAGGATTTAATATAATAAGGATATCAAGTATATACTGATATAAGTATCTTACTAACTGCTTTTATTTTTAATGTTTCGGTTTTATTTACAGTGTATATAAAATTTTAAAATACATTATTACTTAAAAATTATTAAACAAAATAAAAATTATGTTATGATTATATAAAATATTATTCTCATATTATTATATTCTTTATCGATTTGAATTTGCTCTTAATTAATTTTTATACTTTTTTGAAAGAAACATAAAATTTCTCTATATTTAAAAGAATTAGTGGAAAAATAAATAAATTGGTGCTACAATAATAAAAAAATATTTATTAAAATTTAGATACACACTTTACTATTTGGGTCTATCCTGAGTTTTAGAAATTGAATTTTGACGATTTTACAACCCTTGCGAAACTAACGAAATTATCTTTAATTTAATGATGGTTTAATAATTATTATCTAACTTGACCAGTGACCTACTCATAAAATAAACTGAAAAGAAAAGATGGTTAAGAAGTTTTACACAAAGAATTCAATTCAATATAGAAAATCAATTCATAATTGGTTTAAATTATCAAAGCACACTTCTTAGTATTTAAATATAATCCTACCTTTAATCAAATACACATTTTAATACAAGTATTATATTCAAAATTATCATTTATGAATATGAAACCCTCAATATTTTAATAATATTATGATATTATCCTTTTATGTTTGTTATATGTAAAATAATATAATTATAATTTGGATTAATCAAATTGTTATGTTCCTTTAGAAAAAAAAATGTTTAAATTTATTCATATGTACAGGAGTTCTCAAGTTTGTTGTAACGTAGGGTCCACGTGTATCATTGTAATCGATCTGAATTGTTATCTTGATATTTGGTTTAATAATTATTATCTAACTGGAACTATACATAAATTCAAGAGAAAAGATATTTAAGAATTTTTACATAGAAAATTTTAAAATTATCAAAATACACTTTTTAGTATTTAAATATAATTCTATTATTAATCAGATACACTTTTTAATATTAGATCTAACAATCCTCATCGATCTATTTAAGATCTAACTATAATTATTAATTTGGTCGTAATCGTACACGGACGATTGATTTTAATTTTTTCTTAAATTGGTTTTAATATTTTATTGAAATAAAAATAGAATTTATAAATTTAAAAGAATTATGAAAAAATTTTAAATTGGTGCCACAATAATAAAAATATATTTATTAAAATTTAGATAATAACTTTACTCTTTGGGCTCTATCTTAAGTTTTAGACAACAGATTTTAACGATTTTACGGTCCACGCGAACCTTACAAAATTATCTTTAATTTAATAATAGTTTAATAATTATTATCTAACTGGAACTATCCATAAAATAAAGAGAAAAGATAATTACGAATTTTTACATAAAGATTTTTATTCAATATAGAAAACCTATTTATAATTGGTTTAAATTATCAAAATACATCTTTTAGTATTTAAATACTATCCTATTAATAATCAAATACAATTTTTAATATTATATCTGACGGTCTCATTGATTTGAAGATTTATAGTTTAATAATCCAACGGATCGTATACTTTTGTAGTACAGTGACCAACCAAATTATATATAAGGAGTTAATATATATATATATAAACTCTCAACAAATTCATTTTGTATATAGTTTAACAAAACTTAGATTCTACAGAAATTTAAGGGAGTAACAAATGGGTCTACAAGAATTGTAATACATATATATGTACATACTTTGATTTAAAACTTTTACATTTAGTTTTACAAAGGGGCAAACTTTATCAATGAGGAGTTGCCTTAGTACTGAGATAGTTTCCTGCATATCATATATATCTACGAACAGAATCATGCATGTATACTAGAATCAACAGAAAAGTACCTAAACGCCGCCTGATCTCGGGTTGGTGAAAAGAATGAATGTCCTAAGTACTGCTCCTGCAGATTATAACAAGAAGCTTAGTAAAAATTGTAGATAACAAGAAGCAAAAGATGCAACCCAAATTTAGAATGAGAATAGATATGTATACTTACAAAAATTTAGGATGCCCTTGAACTTGAAAAAATATCTTGTGCATCCCGGAGAAAAATGTATACATACAAGCGGAAGAATTAGTTATATATAGCAAATGGTGTACCGTGTGGGAGAGGTTTTGAATATACTAAACGAAGCAATCTATATATTCTACTAAAAACCATGGTCCATAAACTAGAAATATTTTATTCCCATTTGGTTCCAAGTTTCTAGTATCTCTTCCCGTTGACATTGAGTTACAACTGTAGATATAACATATGCGAGTCGAGAGGAGCATTAAATAGATTTACCAAGTTCAAAAAAAAAAAAACTTTTTTTCAAACTTATAAATACATGTTAAACAAACTACAACTGGTGATGCAATTGCAATGAATACAAAATGTGAGTTGGTAATTTTAACCGAGTTTCAACGGAAATAGAAAGTGATAGATATGCAAATTAGTTGGTAAAAAATGAAGGTTATGACTGGTTGAACACGCATTGGACAAGGGGTGGTGTTGTACAAGGAAAGCTAAGGCTGAAACAGTCCGGTATGAAATTTCTGTGCAACTAATTAAGAATTATGTGGTGGTTAATTCGTGAAGATCATAGTGATTGATTATTTTAAATAATACTCCATCTGTCCCCCTAGGTTCTTTACATTGGGGGACGGGGCTCGACACGTATTTTAAGACTCCTATAAAGTATAGTTATATATATTATTTTAATTTTTTTTTTCTTTTGAATAAAAATTTAATGTTTGAATTTTTATTCAAAAAAAGAAAATTTTAAAAATAAGTTGTGGAACTATACTTTATACGAGCCTTAAAATGCGTGACAAGTAATGAAAAAAACTGTAAAGAAATGAGAGAGACAGAGGGAATAGTATTTGAAGGCTCGGCTCTACTTTGTAAATTAAAAACCTAATATTTAAGTTTAACCCTGGAGTCATATTTTCAACATTGACAAAAGTACAGTATTCCCATCGCAATTCATCATGAAATGATGAGAAATTAAGTCTGATATAAAATAAGATTACCAATCCTTACACCGCGTATAATTAATTTAAACTTGGTAAAGATGTGCAAGTTACTATTAAATTATTAGTAAGATAAGAAAATGGAATCGCAACTAGTCTAAGCCGGAACTCAATTGACGTTGAAACAGTCCTGCAGTGATGTAAAACTCTCCACAGACGTGATATCTCGTGGACTGTAATATACTCGGTTCCTAATTCTACCAACCGAATACATTAAACAAACAATGTGAAAAGAAATATATGTAGAATTTTACTACTAGATACTAGATAGACAGACGATTGGTTAGAAGATGTAGTTGAAATTGCGCAGTATATACTTTCTGAATTTATTACAAGAAATTTCTACTAGTTATTAGAATATATCGTTTTGTGTCAATGTCACATATGTCATAGGTAGAGAGTTGGTCATTGTAATTATTTCAAAAACGAAGCTCATCAAAATGGTAGAATATTAGGTGACTTGTAGTTGTAGTACTCTTAATTAATCCAACAACCATATTAATCATGTTTAAAATTTTGTTACAATGGGAAGCTTTAGAAGTTACTTCCTCCGTCTCATCCATTTCTTTATGATTTTCCTGTCTCATTCATTTTTTTACATTCCAAAACTTTTCAAAAATAGTAAAGTTTTATAATATAAAAATCAACTACTTTCACTACTTTCCTCCACTTTACTTACTTTATACCTTAAATATTGACGGGTTCCACCACTTTACTCATTATTCTTACTTTTTCCCTTATTTTATTTATACTAGCTGATAAGCCGAATATGAGTTGATATTAAAATATTAATATTGATAAATTATTAAAAAATGTATTTATCGAGAATTGAATGATAAAAATAATATAATAAATAACCACTATTTAATTATTTAGTTATAAACAATTGAATTGTGGATAAATCTAAAGAAATTAAGGTAAATAAATAAATCTTGTATGATTGTGTAGCTGCAAGTAATCGAACCCTCGATGAAGCTAATGAATTTAAAGTGAATAAAGAGGAATCGAACCCACATTTAGTGATAACCAAATTTGGTACTTTTAGTACTTTGGTACTTTAGTACTTTAGTACCGCGTCATTTTCACATTGTTTTGCATATTAATAAAGAGTACAGATTCCTTGACCTCCGTGCTCAACCCAAATATAAATAATTGGGCGTGACGGAGGAAGTATATGATAAGGGTAATGTGAGCACTCCACTTGTAGAAGAGGAGGTTATCGAACCGTTATGTTAAATACTTAATCAACTTAATTTAGAATTAAAAAATTAATGAGCTTGTATATGTATAAACGTAAGTAGCGTGCAGCTTCCTGGAGAGAAACATGTCTAATCTTACCGGGATTCTCGCCATCCTAGATTCTGCAAGAAACGGAAAATAACCTCCTAGTAGGTAAGTAAACTGGTAGAGTGACAGACCCAAACCCTAATACATTTCCGCGTATCAAAATTTTATTAAAAAATTTCTGAATACTGAACTGGACACACCACTTAGCTTGAGATTAACATGTCCAACCTTGCTACAAGGATACAACAGCCACAGCTTTAAAAAGATAGAGATTGAAATAATCTTGGAATTCTCACAAACTCCATCCAATTGGAATTTATGCAAGTACAGGCTTAAGATGGAACGCTAACTTCATTTTTCACCAAATTAGTTTTATGTGTTACAATTTTAATCTACTTGTTGGTTATCTAAATCTGGCCAAATCTTACTCCTGTATAGTAGAAGCTCAATATTCTTTCATGATTAATATGGAACATCGTTTCACCTTTGCTAACATAGAAATTCAAGTTTGTGTATGCTAATATGCCAAAATATTTGCACTAATCATATAGAGGATCTCTCTGGTTGCAACTTGCAACTTACTACATAAATAGCATTATAGTATCAAGTGACTGGATTCTTAGTTAGGTGTAACATATAAACAGTTCATGACAAAGAAAGCAATTGCTGATCAACACAATTTAGCACTGTGAGGTTCAACTGTAGAAAGGTCTCAAATGGTTAACCATTAGTAGGTGTCAACGCTCATCCTCTACATGTAGGAAAGGGCCAAAATCAGTGTAACTTCTACAACTGTAAAGAATAACAAGTAGCAACAGAAACAAAATAATTCTGTAACCATGTCATGTGATCCCCATGATTCGAAGATATGGGTACAATGAATGTAAAAGATCCAAACCACTGATCATTCACCAAAATATATATGCTTAAGGACCATCTAATTTGTTGCAGCGACTGCTATTTTAAAGTTATAGTCTTCGTCACTGAAACATCAACCGAAACTCTTGATATTTCAATCAAAACACCGTCATCATACTTCTAATATATTCATATCACTTCTTGCTATCCCATGTTTATGGCTTGTTCGTTTTATGCTTGTTTGCTTTGATGTGGAATCGATCCCCAAGAACAGTAATATACCTAGTTCTTCTGTTGAATCCTCGAGTACAAAAAAACCCTGCAAGCAGAAATTACTATTTACTCAACCCAACAAAATACTAACAAACTTCAGAATTTGCATATCTAGTTCATCACATAGTATTAACAAATTGGTAGACTTGGCATTTGGTCTTTTTATAATTTGTTTTCCCTTGGCAACACATTTTCAAAGAGAGAAGGATGGTTTAGTACCTTTAGAAAAGGCATGCTGAATAAGGTCTATACTTAAGCCTGTTTCAAATTAGAAGTATGCAAGTCAAAATTTGTGTAATGGTTTAAAGCTAGTCAATTTAATTTTTACATTTATAATTTTAATTACCTTTGAATGTTGTTGTTGTAGTTCTTCCACAGTATAGAAATCTTTTTGGAAGACCTAATAACCATCGTCTTGGAATATCAATTGGTGTCTGTGTAGATTCATCATCGGCAAATACCTAAACAAAAATCTTTGAATCAGTAACTAAGGTGACAGCAGGCCACAAGTAAATCATCGAGGTGTAACTAAGAAAAGTCACCACACACCTCATTAATCTGGAAGTATGTTCCATTAAGTGGAAAGGTTCCACGATTTGCTGAACGAACAGGGATCTAATTCAAGCTCAGATCAATGTCAGTTCTTCATATTAGGGTGATTACAATCTACTAATATATAAACTTCAATTATCAAGCCTTGGATGTATTGTTAGTTTTACTCACCATAAGTGTTCCAGAAATAGTTGATAACCTCTGCTTCTCAATATTACTATATGCAGAGCGGCAACATACAATTTCACGGCAGACTTCTGATTTTGGGGATCTGCAATCTTCTGAATTTTGTAAAACCAAACTTCTATGTTTACTAGATAGCACTCCTTCAATAGTAAACAAAAATTCTAATTACTGACTTGTAAGCATAGTGTTCCCATTTATAAGTTACTAAGAAATTATCTTGACAAGTAACTGCACATCAGTGCGCATATATACAATCATTGAGCATTCACCTTCATCTTCCCACACTGCAAATAGGTATGGAGATGGATCATCGGGATCCCTGCTGTCCACCTGTACATCATTCAAAATTGCACATGCAAATGTCAGAATCTATAGAATGATAGCATGTAATTTAAATAGATGATTTAATATACTTACTCCTTCCAATATAGGGTGTGAATCGGGAAGTTCAAAGCTGCAATACAGTAGGCAGAAAAACAAGAATTTTGATCCAAAAATAATAAACAAATTCACATGATGGCTATAACTGTAAGTTGGATATTAATTTTAACTCTTAATTTGTTACTGAATAGATCTTAAATGGTGAATTTCAAATTACAAATTTATAGGAGATTACTTTATAAAACTTAAAAATTAGTTTTGCTATACTTACACTTTATGCACAGTCATTAAGCGGCCTGCAAGTTTTAGTATGGGCATCGGGGTAAGAGCCAGCAAATCTGAAATAGCCGAAGTTTCTGATGTGTCTCCTTTAGTTGAAATAATTTTCCTACTTGCAGATTCTAGAATACTTTCGCTTAAGACTTTACTATCAAGTCTGATAGTAAGTATATCATCATCGGATTCCCCAGAACTACTGTAATGATCAGAATCTTCGAAAAGATCTTCAATATCTTCAAGTTCATGGGGAGGAGAAGCAGGAAGCTCGATTAATGGTTCATATTTATAACTTTCATAATTTAAATTTTGGTGCTGGTATTTATCATCAAACTCCAACTCCAATAGTGTTGCTTTTACAACATGGTTTCCAGCGGCTGCCACATTTTTTCTCTCACGTGCAGGTAGAGCAAGCCTATGACTGCAGTTAAAATCGAAGTACAAGTGAGAAAAATCATGTTCTTAATATTCCCTTAATTTCAAAATAGAGCACCGGAAATATTTGAAGTTCTGAACATATTCTATTAAAACAAGTGTACTATATAGCAAATTCTTTCCAAATATTTGAAATCAAATAATACTGTAACTATTCACTTTACATGTGTACACACACTTTAAACATTTCAAAGGTGAACTAATAGCGTATTTATGAATTAAACATTATTTCAATCTTGCATCAAAGTTTGTGTATGTTATCTAGCAAACTCAAATCGTTCAGACATGGTTTCTGCTATAATGTAAGGTTGTTGCAATAGATGTGCTGTGCTAGGAGTATGATCTTACATGTTCAATAATTTTGGATATTCACTAATGCCCCATTTGGTGGGAGGGAATGGAATGGGAAATAGCAGAAAGCTTGCATTCCCTATTCTCTGTTCTGGAAAAATTGTGCGCAAAACTAAAGAACAGAAGAATGTCAAGAAGAAAGATTTAAAAAGATGAGGAAGTGCATGGGTAGAATGGGGAATGGAGCAATCATCCTCAAATGGGTGAGTTTAGGCTCTAGTTTGAATTTCTAGGAATGGTACAGCTAAAGATATAATATTTATCAACATTTATCAGGAAGTTTTACTTATTTCGAATGCATGTCCCTTCCGATTCATTCAATCCAACGTAATAGAAGCCTCGAAAAGCCTCGCTTTCCGCAAAGAGGAGTTATAAGCATAAAATAAAAATAATCAAGGTGTAATAGCTGCTGAAATTATAGTTTGTGGAGACTTATTAATCAACAAAATACTAAAAACCAGTATGACAGTGACAGTGCAAAGAATTTCAGCAGAATTATGTGATGCAAACCTTGCTGTTGCACTAGCAAAATGCTTGCACTCTCCCTTCATTGGGCAGGCATTGCAGTTTGGTTTTTTCTTTGTACAGAAAACCTATTAATTGTGGAATGTATCAGTATTTAAGAAATTATATAAACAAAGGAAATCAGAAGTAATACACATGAGAGCATACCTTTCCAAATGTTATTAGATGATAGTGCAATTCATACCTGCAAAGAGATTAACGCTTAATCATTTGGCGTTTCACAGTGTGGTTCTCAAAAGTTACTGAATAGTTTGAAATGATGCACTTATGAACTGTAAATCTACGGTGCATCTGCCAACATGAGCTTCAAACCATGTGGATCGACCATAGACTGTGGGTTCTATCTTACCTTCGGTAACATGAATCAAAAAAAATACAGACACAATACATATATGTCAAACAATGTGTGAAATAGGAAAACAATGTTGAAATAAACTCAAGTTACAATGTTTGTTGATCAAGGTTGCACAGTCGAGGATATAGGTATGTCTGAATGCTATTCACCCAAGGGTACCTACATGCATTGAGCATCATATTAGTTATCTTATAAAAATTTAATGCATTAACTGATCGGGAGTGAATGCTCACGTTTCTAGAAGATGCATTTGAAGTCCTTCTGGGAGTGGTTTTAGAGGGACCCAACCTAGTCGAACTGCTACTCGACCAACATTTGTGTCAACCTTTTGCAAGAAACCATCAGTTTGGTTGCCATGTACTTCAGTAAACCAATGAATGTAAAAGCACATCTTACTTACTGGGAAGGCAACATGGTGAAGTGTCAAAAGTCGAATGCATTCCGTACTCTTTAGTCCTATACCATATATGCTCATCAAGAAGTCCCTAGGTGCAATCAAGTAAAATCTCAATACTTTGTAGTCATTAATTAATTTATATATTTCTGCAATTCTAATTTAGATTCAATTCATTATTAGCTGTTTATAGCTTTCCGTAATGTAAAATTCTATAATAGATTAATATAAGCTGGTTGACATACTTTGTATCCTCTGGTGGAACATCCCTCAGCCACTCCAGATCTAAGCTTCCATGATCTTCAACTACTCTATTAAGAAACTCCTGCATAACGTAATGAGATTGCAAGAACTTCTTATAAGGAAATATGAAATTGGTGAATATCCTTTCATAATCTACTCAATCTACAATTTTCTACCTTAATTTTTTTTGCAAGGACATTGTTCATTCCTCGTTCTTCAATTGTATCTGCAACCTCAACAACATTAGCTTGCCTAACAGCCTCCCAATCTAACGCATCTGTGGTTTTATGATCTCTTGCCCTTCCTGTACTGTAGTACTTTCTCAAGTTATCCCAGCTGATGTTCTTACCTTTCTTCTGCTCATCCTTGTCTTTATCTTTTATAGATACACTTTCGGACTTGAATTTACTTTGATTACTCATACTTTCACATGTTCTGACTTGTTCCAAAATACAACCACCAGATGAAACTTGATCTTTTCCTCCAGAAGGATCAATTACATTTTGCTCTAAATATTTACTCTTTCCATAATCATTTTGTGCAGGATATCGTGCAGCTAAGGACATGAACGCAGAACTGGAATATAAAAATAATTTCATGCTTATAATCATGATTTTGACAAGAATATAAAAATATTACCAATATTTAATCATGATTTTGGATTGAAAAACTAATTTACGAGACAGCTATGAGCTAACTATATGATTACCTTGAAGCAATGTCGGTGACATTCTGAGTTAGATAAGCCCCCACAATAGAGTCCAGTACTGAACCCTTCCATTGTGAAAAACTTCTATCACCTGTAAAATTTGTGTTATTAGTAAATTTCGGCAGATTCTGTTTTCCAATATCATTTGACACCCATGCACAAGATGCTAAGATAATATGATAACCAGCTTAAGCAAGCAATGAGTTTGTACCACTCAAATGGCAATCAGAAATAAGCTAAAACTATGTGTTGCATGTTTGGAAGGGAATGTGTCTTGCTAAAGATCCTTTTATTTTTTGGCAGTATATCTCTGTACTAGGTATAGAGGAAGCTAATATATCTATATACACTATTGTTTTGCTCTAATACAACTAAAATGAATGAACTGTACCTTGAATCTGACGAAGAGTAGACATGAATGAATCCACTCTATCTCTAGTAAGTGCTCTTTGTGCAGCCCAATATTCCTTCTTTTCAGGGTTGGCTTCTGCTTCTTCATCAAAGCTATTTCCACCATTAGACATGAGCATATTATAAACTCTCTCCGATTCCTCATCAATATTAACTAATGCTTGTAAATTTTGTTTTTTTACAAGATCAAATGTTTGTTCACATGAAACAATCAAGCTTTCAACATTTTCATTTTGCATCTTCTCTTCCCCATGATTTTCACTTATAGTTAGAGACTCGAGCTTGATGATGACAACGTCTACAAAATCTGCATCAAATACGCAGAATTATTAGTGCTTGAACAAGCACATATTATCAGTATGCAAAGTCAAGAGAAAGCCACTTGCAATAAGGTGTAGAAAATTGAAGAGGTTGTAATTTTCTCTGTCGCTTCTTGTCAACTTCTTTTCCGTTGCGCTCTGTCTGCCAACCTTCTGCAGTTTTCTCCCCCAGCCAAGATCTGCTAACTGTTAATCTTTGGCTCCTCGTCTTCTCTTTTTTGTGCATCACTGTAAACTTTCCTCCACTTTCATTGTTATGTTCCAAGCACTGTTTTACTTCGACTTTCCTACTATAAACTCGAAACAAAAGGTGCTCGCAACCAGTCTCTTTCATTAAAATCTCTCTTAGCCGTGATGAAACCCTCTGTATATGACTCTCGGACTTGATGAAATCACAAAGAACATCTTTGCTTAATGGAACACTTCCATCCATTGCCGATAAACTATCCATTTCGGTGCATCTAGCAGATTCACTAGTCTCCATGTTTAGGCCAATAATGCCCTTTCTTTTTTTCCTTCTCTGATACTTTACGTCAAACTGTTCTCCCTGTTTTATCTCTAAATCTAGGTTTAGACCTTGATTTTCGTTATCCTCCAATATTTTGCATCTCTCTTTGTTTTCCAAGTCAAAATTTAAAGCTCGCTTACATGATTTATTAGCAGGTTGTCCTATCTCAACATCATTTGAATGTTTGGACAATGGTTTTAAGCTTTTACTTCTATCAAAGTTCCTTCTGGCATGTGGCTTCGGGGTAAATATTTCTGGAGTACAGTCTTCGTGTAGTAGCTGAGGTCTATGCTTTTTCAACTCGGGCCTCTGCTCTGGCTTGTTTATAGCACTGTTACTCCTTTTTTTAGGATTCTGCTTCAACGGGGTTGATGAAACAGGAGAAGGTAAGGCAACCACAAGCTGCAAGTTTGGATCAGTTTGGATTTTGTCACTCTGATTTTTTGTATAAACCACTTCGTCAGTGCTACTCCTTGCATTCAATCTATTAGGTGTAATACCTGCACCAACATTCGAGTGTATTTATTTGAAGTGTTTGACTAAATTCGAAGAATATTTATCCTCAACAACGAATAGCCAGAGAAAGGTATACTATTTACATAACAACAACTGTCGAATTTGGGATCATTGTTGAATACAACTTGGCAAACTGATTCAACATATAGAATTGATTACTATGCAAATACATTTTACAAAAGCATCATGACTACAATAACCCTTGCCATTGCAGCATGCATGTAGCCTAGTGGATATCTCTATCAGGCAGGCATGTGTGTGTGTGACTAACTGACTATCAGGGTAAGTTACCCTGTCAAAATCCTGCCTTCAAATAAAACATATCTGCCAGAAGTCGGAGTGCAAACAAACACATAACATAAGGAATTCAGAATTCATGTGGGTGGAATTCATAGCATAAGTACTCTTAGAAATATAAAACCAGAAAAAAGAAACTGCTAGTGATAAGCCCTCTTTCAAATAGCATCAGTATTGTTAAGGAAAACAATACCATGGGAAAATGCAAGTAAATACATTATTTTACATGCAGAACAACGGAAATCAGACAGAAAAATGAAATAAGACCATACAATGTTACAAGATAGGCATTAATAGACATAGTTACAGAGCAGGATATGGGGTTCATTGAATCTTTAGGTGAATCTTTAGGAGTTGATAGAATAAGATTTAAGAAATTATACCTGACATTTTGGAATTTGCTGACAAATTGTTCTGCATGCAACTCTCTCCCTTCACTTAATTGTGTTCGATCTCTTAATCAGTGTGAAACTTGGTGCCTAGTTTCATCCAAGTACCAATGATGCAATAATAGATTAGAGTGTATTAGAGTAGATTGATAGTGCAAGTGTGGAAGCAAGCGTGTAATTTCAGTAATACTAAAAGAAATGACGGGGAAAAGTGGTGCCCTTTTCTTGAACGGGGTGTAAGAAATTTAATTTTCGTGTCAGAAGTTAGGTCCAGAACAGTGGTTTGTTTTTTTCCTAGTTAAGTGCTCATTATATCCTGTTTTATGTTTATAATAACTAGGGTAAAAGGTAAGAAATCTTAAAAAAGGTTCAATTCCTCCCAATTATGTAATTATTTAAGATTTATTTACTTTAAATTTTTTAGTTTCATTGAGGATTCGATTATTTACAACTACGTAATTATACAATATTTATTTGATGAAAACTACGTAATTATACAACTACGTAATTCTATTTATTTTATTTATAAAGAAAACAATGTTTAAATTGCTCGCAGTACCAAAGTTTTCATCGAGATTCAATTGTCTATAATTATATAATTAAATAATATTTAATTATAATATATTTTAATCATTCAATTCTCTACGAATATATTTTTAATAATTTATTAATATTATGCTAGGCCCGTGCTTGGCACGGGTTATCGGCTAGTATTATTAAAGACGAAACATTAAAAGTTTGGTAGTCGGACGGACGGATGGTCGGTACTTAGTGATTTTACTTAATTACTCTTACTTATTTTTTAAAAAAACTATTACTAAATAATAACGTTATTTATAATCAATTACCTTTCCGAATACATTAGCTTTTCTATTGTTTCTAATAAAATCCTCTCTTTTTCTAGGCCAATTACCCTTTTCAACTAAAACATGTTATTCTTTCTATTTTTCCTTACTAAAACCCCTCATTTTCCAAAAATATCACAGACAAACCATTACTTAATTATTTTGAAACCTATTTCAATACTTTTAATTACGGGTACTTCACTTTTCAGCTAAAATGTTACTTTTTCTATTTTTTATTTTTTAAATAATAACATTATTTATAACCAATTACTTTTTCAGCTAAAATACATTACTTTTTCTAAATTTTCTAACAAAATCCTCTCTTTTTCTAAAAACAAATCACGGGCGATTACCTTTTTCTTACTTTTTCTATTTTTTCTTACTAAAACCCCTCTTTTTTCCAAAAATATCACGTACAAACCTTTACTTACAAGCAATTACCTTTTCAGCTAAAACATGCTACTTTTTCTATTTTTCCTTAATAAAATCCCTCTTTTTCCCGAAATATCATGGGCAAATAGTTACTTATTTATTTTAAAATCTATTTTAATATTTTTAATTATTTAAAAAAGTTTAACACGCCTACATATTTTTTTAGCAAGTGCAATTAATAAAATATTAAAACATAAATAATAAAAATAACAAGTATTAATAAAAATTTGTGCATCGCACGGGTCTTAAGTTTACTATTACATAATAACTGAAACATTAAAAATTTTGGTTTTCGATTTTCGATCACTTATTCTATTTAATAAAATAATATAAAGTATAAATATAAAACACGTTACCTTTTAATAAAAATATATTCCTTTTTAAAACATACCTAAAAATAAAATTTTGTATGATATATCTTTGAGTCATTAATTTTGCTTTTTTTAATTATATATCTTTCATTTATTCTATTTAATAAAATAATATAAAGTATAAATATAAAACACATTAACTTTTAATGAAAATATATTAGCTTTTATAAACACGCCTAAAAAAATTTAGTATAATATATATTTATTCATTAATATTGTTTTTTTTAATTATATATCTTTCGATTATTAATATATTCCAAAAAATATCATACACCATATCTTCTTAATAAAAATGTCAATTATACTATTTTCTATATATTTTTATTATTAATACAAAAATATAATAAAAAAATATTTTTATTATTAAAAAATATTATATTATATTAAAAAAAACTTGTGCCAAGCTAGTAAAAATCTATTATCTATTATCTCTTCTCTATATAATAGGAGAACACAAGGGTAAAAAGAGCAAATAAAACCCATGTGAAATTACCATATTACCCTTATATATTATGAAATTACATGACATGCCACTACTTTCTTATCTAAAGAAAAAAATTGAATAAATAATATTTTTGTGATGGATCGAACCCTTGACCTTCTCTATAGAAGTCATCCTTATAACCACTGAGCTACACTATTTCTTTTGATTTTAAGTTAAAATCATATTACATGAACCCCACATCTTTCTTTATCCAATATTTATTGTTATTTAAACTCTTTAGTAAATATAAGGGTGATTTATAATATTTATTAAACTTAAATTTTTTAATTCTTAAAGTCTCATATATAACTATATATATTACCAATCTTATAAAATTTTAATATTAAGTTTTAGAAACAATATTATGTCTGGTGAATTTTTATCTATCTTTTAGTTAAACAAATATTTCAAATATGTAACTTAACTATAATATATTATATTTTTTCTTACATAAAGATATAACTTTTCTTGTACTACACAATATATTTGAATCATTAGATATTTAATATATAAAATGTATTATAAAACGTTGATATAACATAAATAACATATCACAAGTAGTTTATTTACATATTTATTAATTATTTATTTTTCAAACTAATGAAAATTAGTGTTAAACAATATTTAAAAATTAGACAATAATTTAGGTATGGGCAGTGTTGTAAAAAGCGGGAATCGGAGTTAATCAGTGAAGGCACCGTCCAGGGATTAATCGGGTAATCGGGGATTAATCAGAATGATTAATCGGTTCAATAATCGGAATAAATTTAATAATATTTTTTATATACAATTATATTCATATATATAATTGTTTCGTTATTTCAACTAAACATATTTTATTATCATATATTTATTCAAATATGTTAAAAATATTATTAAATTTTAATAAATAAAATTGTGAAGGTTTAACTTTTTAATTAGAGATCAATTTAAGAGCAAAAATTAAGAGAATTTACGATTTAGGCATCTAAAATTATAATTACATGTACAAAAATAATGTTTTTTCCTATCATTTAATCAAATTTCTACATTTTAAATTTCTAATTATTTTTTTAAATTTTAAATATTTTTTACTATTTTTTAATAATTAGCCAGATTTTTGACCGATTAATCCGATTTTTGACCGATTCAGCCGATTTTTGACCGTTTTTCTAAAAAACTTTTAATTAACTGATTTTCGCTTAATCAGTTCGGTGGCCCGCCGTCTAGCGATTAATCGCCGACTTTTAGAACACTGGGTATGGGCGATCGCTCACTTCGGGATCGGGGAGTTTTATCCCCTCCCCCGATCCCCAAACATGAACTCCCTCACCGAACTCGTCTCGATCCTCGAGCGACGATTATATTACTTATCCTAACAATAACCATTAACCATTGTTAAATAACACATATCGAACATGTATACATGATATTTATGATTATTCTTCTTATCTATACAAGCATATAGTTGGTGCGATGGATGAGCGACTTTTAAGTTTGTTATCTTAATTTTATATATTTTATTTTACATTTATATTTACTTTTTCTGAAAATGATCTTAAATTTGAATTGTTTTATGTGATTGTTGAACTCGATGTTGAATTGACGTGTATGTCTGTGTTTGAGCCTGATTAAATTGTGTTTTAAGAATTTTGTGTTTGACAATATTTTAGTTTGCTCATACATTTAAAATACAATGCGTAGAAGCTCACATATTTCATTTCAAATAAAATTTGATGTACAATTAAAATTTTCAAATTCTCAACATCCTACACTTTCATACTTTACTAGAAAAAGCCCCGTGCCTCACACGGGCTATTATGCTAGTATATATAATAGAGCAACTAGGTAGTTGGATGAGACAATTTATTCAATGTATAATTACCAAATTACCTCTATTTTATATTAATGAATTTTTTATTTAATATGTAAGCATTAATTGTTTCCAATCTTTATTTCATAATAATGAGTAGTAATTAATGATTTTTTTTATTTAATATGCTTGTATTAATTGTGTCTACTCATTATTACACAATAGTCTATAATTAAATCAATTCATTGGCATTTTTACACTAATCATCGAGCAAAAATAACATAATAATTTAATTTTTAAATACATAATATACTAAAATTTTCAAATAAAGCAATATTGTATGAAACTATTTTCATTACTCGTAAACGTAAATAATGCATATCCGAATTTATACAAGTATGCTTGTATTATATAGGTTAAGAAAGTAAATCTGTTACCAATGATTTTAAAAATCGATTGACTCGGCCAAGTACACAGATGAGTACTCGGAACTCGATTGACAACCAATTTGAATTTGAGCTCGTACTTGGATGTTGAAAACGAGTACTCGGATTTTGAAAACAAAATTAAGCGGAACCAATTTTTGAGTTTTTGAACCTTATCTATTACATATTTAATACATATTTACTATAACAATTAGGAGGTTTGTGAATCATTTAGTTCAATGTAAAATGACAATTATAAAAATTACTATAGCAATTAAGAGGTTTGCGAGTCATTATTAAAAAAATTAATATTGAAACAATTATAAAAATAACATGATTTCATGACATTAATTCTTAATAATTAATGTGACATAATTTCATGCCATGTTAACTGTGATATAATTACAAGAAATAAAAAATTTCATCATCAATTAATTTAGAATATACACGAAAAATCATAACGAGCAACTAGGTAGTTGGATGAGACAATTTATTCAATGTATAATTACCAAATTACCCCTATTTTATATTAATGATTTTTTTATTTAATATGTAAACATTAATTGTTTCCAATCTTTATTTCATAATAATGAGTAGTAATTAATGATTTTTTTTATTTAATATGCTTGTATTAATTGTGTTTACTCATTATTACACAATAGTCTATAATTAAATCAATTCATTGGCATTTTTACACTAATCACATAGCAAAAATAACATAATAATTTAATTTTTAAACATATAATATACTAAAATTTTCAAATAAAGCAATATTGTATGAAACTATTTTCATTACTCGTAAACGTAAATAGTGCATATCCGAACTTATACAGGTATCCTTGTATTATACAGGTTAAGAAAGTAAATCTGTTACCAGTGATTTTAAAAATCGATTGACTCGGCCAAGTACACAGATGAGTACTCGGAACTCGATTGTCAACCAATTTGAATTTGAGCTCGTACTTCGATGTGAGTACTCGGATTTTGAAGACAAGATTAAGCGGAACCAATTTTCGAGTTTTTAAACCTTATCTATTACATATTTAATACATACTAGCTTATATCCCGTGCGATGCACGGTTTTCTTTAATATTTTATTATTTTTATTTAGATTTTTGTAATTATATATTTTTTGATGAAATTTTAATATATATTTATATGTTTATATGATAAATTCGATTTATATATCTAACAATATATGTATTTTAATTTAATAAATTGTTGACGTAATCTTTAATAGTATTTTAGATATTAAAATAGAAAAATATTTTTAAATAATAGATCTAACAGTTCGTATTTATTTGCTCTTAAAAATCTTAGAGTGACTAAAGTGCAAATAACAAAATATGTGCCTTGTAATGTACCGAGTTTCTTTTAACATATGCTATTACTTTTATTTTTTTATTAATTATCTTATTTAAATTGAATATTATAAAAAATTATATTAAACATGGATTTTATAAGTTTAATATAATAATATTTTCATTATTTCTATATTTTTCCCGTGTTTTTTTTAATTCGAATATGAGTTGTTTCAATTAAAAAATATAAAACATACAATGTCCTTGAAAAGACAGTTAGTTATTTATTAATAATTATATAAAATTATATTTCATTTATATATATATGTTGCTCGTGTTACTTTTAGAAAATTAGTTGTTTAAATTAGAAAATAGAAAATTATATTACCTTTCTCTATATATGTTGCTCGTGTTACTCTTAGAAAAAATAGTTTTTTAAGTTAGAAAAAATAAAAAAGGTTATGTGTTTAGCTGAAAAGAGCAAGTGGTTATTTATTAATAATTATATATAACAATATTATCATTACATATTTATTGTGTATGTGTTATGTTTAGAACATGAGTTGTTTTAGTTAGAAAATGTAAAATATATAATGTGTTTTAGCTAGAAAAGGTAATCAGTTATAAATATGTGATAATATTACCATTATATATATATATATATGAAAGGCATATGCAATAGCCTATTTGTAATTCGAGGATTTTACTCAACTTAAACAAGAATGTAATAAGTAAATATTAGATTAGATGTCACAGGAATCTCAGAAGGTTTTATCAGTCAAGAGAATAAAATTTAAAGTCATTTACTGACTTGGAGTAATTCTACACTGGAAGAAGTTCATTTATTTGATCAAGCCTCAGTGAAGTATTCAAGAAAGTGGATCTATTTAAAGTGACAGAGATTTCAGAAGTGTGACGGGAAAACAAGGTATAGGTTACAGTCCTTTGTCTAAATAGAAGGAGAAAAGAATCACAGCTTAAAGTCAAGTATGAAGAACAACCATTAAAGTTAGTCGCTCATGAACCAGACAGTACATGGAGTGTCAACGTCAGCCAGTGGAAGTTCGTCATCAATTTTAGTGGTTCTAAGAATTAGTTTAATTCTCTTTTAATATTATTCTATAAGATAATTAATTTAATCTATGAATTAATTCCTTCAGAATTAATTCATATATTAAATTAATCAATCTAGATCTTAAGTAATTTAATGTATAAATTAATTCTCCAGAATTAATTTATTTATGAAATTATTTGAGTCATTTATTTAATTTATTTAATTTATTTAATCAGTGAATTAATTCTAAAGGAATTAATTCATTTATTAAATCAATTAATAGTAGAATGCATTAAATCAGTTTTATCCTAATTCTATTTATATTAGTAGTACTATCAGATTTGTACTAGTAGTACTATCTGTTTTAGTACTACCAATAGTACTACCAGTTCAAACTGATAGTACTACCGATAGTACTACTAAGCAAAACAATAGTATTACTAATATATAATCATAGTCCTGCCAGTATTAAAACCATAGTACTGCCGTGTATGTTTTTCAAGTTAGTGGAAAGGCGCGTGTGTTTTTGTAAAAGAAAATCAAGGCAGTGTCTTATATTAACAAAACACACGGCAATCCAAACTAGATAGAACATTACAAAAAGACAGCAGAACAAAAAACATTACATCTCTCTCACTGTCTTCAACAAAAACAACTGACGGAGCTCAAATATTTCACAGTAAATCATTTCTAGCATTATTGTTAAATCCAAACCACTAGAAGTTATTTACTTGTACTTGTTTGACAATCTAGCGGATCATAATCCCTAGAATTTATATCGAACTACTTTTTAGTATTCGATCCTTTTTATTACAAAAATAGATAAATTCATGTCGAATTTATTCTAGATTTGTTTTATCAAGAACCTTGTAATCTGTACTCAAAATTGTAACACCCTTCAAGTTTAATATATTTTATATTTAACTTGAATTTTGTTTCATTTCATTCCGCACTTATTTGTTCTTGAATTGTTAAATCACGAACCGAACAAATTCGATAAAACGGTACAGTTTGTATTCAACCCCCCTTCTACAAATTTATCAGGACCTAACAATTGGTATCAGAGCCTTTTGATTGATATACAAATCAAAGATCCAATTGTTTGAGATTTTTTTTTAACTCTGAAATTTTTATTTTTCTAAAAATCTCAAAAATGTCTACAACTCAGAAAGCTGTTACAGTCAAAATCCCAATGTTCAGCAAGGATCATTATCCTATGTGGAAGAAGAAGATGCTCTTGTTTCTTCAAGTGGTTAATGTTGAATATCTTGATGTGCTGAAGAATGGACCAAGAATTCCTATGTTTGTTAAGAGAGAGCTAATAGAGAATGGTGTTGTTACTAGGGCTGCTAGGATATACCCTAAGGATCCCAAGGACTACACTCCTGAAGAAAAAGAAGATGTTTCCTTGGATGTCTGTCTATAGTTGATACTGGTTGATTGTCTTGATCCAATCATGCATAATCATATTTTAAAATGTGTTTCTGCCAAACACATTTGGGATACGATTGAAATAATCAATGAAGGGACAGAGGAAGTCAGAGAGAATAAGATGGAAATTCTCACCTCTTCATATGAGCACTTCAGATCAAATCCAAGGGAAGGAAGAGTGGTTAGTATGTCTACTTCACTGGTAGCTGGAGTCCCACAGAAAAAGGAAGCGAAGGTTGTTCTACCTTCCAGTCCTAACAAGGATGTAATTGTAGCTGAATATGGTGTTACATCTACAAGTCAATCTGGTGGTGATTTTTATTCTATGGAGGAGCTTGAACAGTTGGAAGATGAGTCTATGGCCTGGGTAGTGAAGAAGTTTGGAAACTTCAGGTTCAGGAGAAATCCTAGTTTCAAGTTCAAGACATATGCTGACGAATACCAGACATGTGGTTCTTCATCCTCAAATAGCACAAGGGGTGGCTATAAAACAGGGATGGTTGAGAAGAACAAGTCTAAAGAAAAGAGCTGGGATGATACAGACAGTGAAGATGGAGAAGTTGGGAATCTTGCACTCATGGCAATAGGAGACAAACTCTTTGAGTCCATGTTATCTCCACCCAACATGTCTAAGGTAAAATTCACTGATACTGAAATGATTCGTCATCTTGGTGATACTTTAAGTTGTGCACGCTCTGAAAATGATAAAATAATTCTTTTAAACACAAATCTTGAAAATGAGATAAGAGAATTAAAACTAGTGCATATTAATCAAGATGAACTCACTAAAAATGTAGCAGTTCTTGAGAATAGGGTTAAATTGTATCAACAACTGGAAACCATTCTCAAAGATCAGATTAGTGAGCTTAAGACCAAAGCTAATGCCTATTACAACTCTTGTAAGACGGCTAAAGAAATTTTTAATAAACAAGCTATTGGTAATCATGTCAGTATAGGTTATGATTACAATGAGGCCATTGGATTGCTTGGAATTAATTCCCCCTGTAGAGTCAGATCTGAAGGAAGGAGTGTTCCATATGTGCTTAAGGGTATTGAAACACCCTTCTATAAGGAGTCCGAGGCAGATCCTCTGAATGAATATTCTATCATTATTGCTGAGGAGATTCGTGAAGAAGATATTGCTTTGGAAGTTGCACAGTCCAAAAAGTGTATATCTGATATTCCAGTCAAAGTTGCTACAACTAAAAAGACTAAATCAGATATCCATAAGTTGGATCAAAATAACTGTAGAACTAACATGCCTGCTGTTAATTCTTCTCATAAAGCATGTGGTGTGATTAATTGCATGTCTTGTGCTTTCAATGTTATGTATGCTTATTTTAATAGTAAGCAGGTATCTAGTGATAAGACTGCACCACGTCAACATGTTAATAATAAGAAGCATGTTAAAGCAAAGACTACTAGTCCTCCTCAGACTAGAGTGGATTCATTTATCCCTAAGCCTACTCAGAAATGTGTTAAGGCTGGCTATAAATGGAAACGCTCTTATGTGAAAGAGGTTGAAGTAGTTTTAGCTAAAAATGTTGTTTTGCCTGACAAAGGCCAGTTCTTTAAGTATGCCGGACCCAATCAATTTTGGGCTCCGAAGAAGGTCTAATCAATTTGATATTGCAGGGAGTTAAACAGGTAAACCGTGTTATATGGATTCTTGACAGTGGCTGTTCAAGGCATATGACCGGAGATAGAGCCCTGCTATCAGATTTGGTTGAGAAAGCTGGCCCAGTAGTTACCTTTGGAGATAACAGCAAGGGTATTACGAAAGGATATGGCTGTTTGAAGTACGGAAATGTTATCATTGAAGATGTTTCTTTTGTAGAAGGTCTGAAGTTCAATCTTCTCAGCATCAGTCATTTCTGTGACAGAGGATATGTTGTTTCCTTTGAAAGAGAGATGAAAGGCATATGTCTAGGCCTATTTGTAAACACCGAGGATTCTACTCAACTTTAAATAAGATGTAATAAGTAAATAATAAAAATCAAATGTCACAGGAATCTCAGAAGATTATATCTGTCGAAGAATGAAGATCAAAGTCATCTACAGACTTGAAGTTATTCTACACTGGAAGAAGTTCATTTATTTGATCAAGCCTCAGTGAAGTATTCAAGAAAGTGGATCTATTTAAAGTGACAGAGATTTCAGAAGTGTGACGGAGAAAAGTACAGGTTACAGTCCTTGTTTAAATAGAAGGAGTAAAGAATCACAGCTTAAAGTTAAAGATGAAGAACAACCATTAAAGTTAGTCGCTCATGAACCAGACAGTACATGGAGTGTCAACGTCATTCAGTGGAAGTTCGTCATTAATCTAAGTGGTTCTAAGAATTAGTTTAATTCTCTTTTAATATTATTCTATAAGATATTTAATTTAATCTATGAATTAATTCTTTCAGAATTAATTCATATATTAAATTAATCAATCTAGATCTTAAGTAATTTAATGTATAAATTAATTCTCAAGAATTAATTTATTTATGAAATTATTTGAGTCATTTATTTAATTTATTTAATCAGTGAATTAATTCTGAAAGAATTAATTCATTTGTTAAATCAATTAAAAGTAGAATTATTAAAATCAGTTTTATTTCCTAATTCTATTTACTACTTGTAGTACTATCTGTTTATTACTAGTAGTACTATCAGTGAGAGTACTACCGATAGTACTACCAGTACTAAAGGATAGTACTACCGAGAGTACTATTAATATTAATTGATAGTATTACTAATAGAAATGCAAGTGGAGTTTGGCGCGTGAGAAGCTGTCTGTTGACTTGGTTAAATATAAATGTTTGATCAAACAGGCAGAACACAAGAATTCAATACAGAAGCAAAAGAACAGCTTATCATTTTTCTCTCTTCTGCATTAAACCGAAGCAAACTGCAAAGCTCAAATTTATTCTTGTAATAAATTCTAGCCATCAAAGTTATATCCAATCCACTAGAATTCAATTACTTGTATTGCTTTGACAATCTAGCGGATCATAATCCCTAGAATTATTATCGAACTACTTTTTAGTATTCGATCTTTTTATTACAAATATAGATAAATTCATGTCGAATTTATTCTAGATTTGTTTTAACAAGAACCTTGTAATCTGTGCACTGAATTGTAACACCCCTCAAGTTTAATAGAGTTTCTATTTAACTTGAATATTGTTTCAGTTTTTATTCCGCACTAATTTGTTCTAAACAGTTAAATCATTTAAAGGACAAATTCGATAAAATGGTATAGTTTGTATTCAACCCCCCTTCTACAAACTTATCAGGACCTAACAATTGGTATCAGAGCCTTTTGATTGATATACTAATCAAAGATCCAATTGTTTGAGATTTTTTTCTTAACTCTGAAATTTTTATTTTTCTAAAAATCTCAAAAATGTCTACAACTCAGAAAGTTGGTACTGTCAAAATCCCAATGTTCAGCAAGGAGCATTATTCTATGTGGAAGAAGAAAATGCTCCTATTTCTTAAGGTTGCAAATCCTAAATACATTGATGTGCTGAAGAAAGGTCCCAAACTCCCTATGATTATTGAGGAAGAGATAACAGTGGATAACGTTGTTACTAGGCATGCTAGTATGTACCCTAAAGATCCCAAGGAGTACACTCCTGATGAGAAAGAGGATGTTACCTTGGATTCCTGTCTTCAGTTGATCCTTATTGAGAGTCTTGATCCTATCATGCATAATCATGTCCTAAATTGTGAAACTGCCAAACATATTTGGGGAACCATAGAGATAATCAATGAGGGGACAGAGGAAGTTAGGGAGAATATGCTGTAAATTCTCACTTCACAATATGAGCATTTCAGATCAAACCCTGGTGAAGGTATCTCTCAGGTTTTTGAAAGATACAACAAATTAATCAATGATCTGAATCTCAATGGGAATCACTACACCAACAAGGAGATTAACAAGAAGTTCCTTCTTACCCTACCACCTCATTTGGTGCACAAAATATCTGCCATTAGAGAAGCAAGAGATATGAATGAGATTGCTTTGGAGAGATTGTATGGTGTGCTGAAGACCTATGAGCTGGAGCAGATTCAATAAAGGGAGCTGTATGGAACTGGGAAAATTGTTGGTACCTCTACTGCATTGGCTGCTGAAGTCCCACAGAGACTGGAAGTGAAGGCTGTTCAACCTTCCAGTTCTCACATGAATGTTATTGATGCTGAATATGGATTAACATCCATTGATCAATCTGGTGGTGACTTCTATTCTTTAGAAGAACTTGATCAGCTGGAGGATGGTGACTTGGCTTTGATAGTCAGGAAATTTGGGAAGTTCAGATTCAAGAGGAATCCCAATCTTAAGTTCAGACCCAGATTTCAGAGAGGTGGATCTTCATCTTCAAGTGGCACAAGGGGTGGCTACAAAACTGGAACTGTGGATAGGAGCATAATCAGATGCTACAATTGCAATGAGTTGGGTCACTTTGCTACTGAGTGCAGAAAGCCAAAGCAAGTGACCAGAAACACATTTGATTCTAGCAAGAAGAACAAGATTGGGAAAGCCTATGTTGTTGAGGGAAAGAGTTGGGATGACACTGACAGTGATGAAGAAGCAGGTGAGATGGGGAACCTTGCTTTAATGGCTAAAGAGGAAAGCACTTCATCCAGATACATGTCAGAGGTAACCTTTACTGACGCTGAAATGATTTATCATCTTGGTGGCACCATAAGTTGTGCACGCACTGAAAATGATAGAATAAATCTTTTAAACACAAATCTTGAAAAGGAATTAAAAGAATTGAAACTTGTGCATGTTAATCAGGATGAACTTACTGAGAAAATTGCTTTTCTTGAGAATAGGGTTAAATGTTATATTCAACAGGAAACCATTCTCAAAGATCAGATTAGTGAGCTTAAAACCAAAGCTAATGCCTATTACAACTCTTGTAAAACGGCTAAAGAAATTTTCAATAAACAAGCTATTGGTAATCATGTCAGTATAGGTTATGATTATAACGAGGCTATAGGATTTCTTGGTATTAATACACCTTGTAGAGTCAGAGAAGAAGGAAAGGTTGTTCCTTATATACTTAAGGGTATTGAAACACCCTTCTGTAAAGAATCCATAGCAGATCCTATGAATGAATACTCTATAATCATTGCTGAAGAGATTCGTGAAGAAGATATGGCTTTGGAAGTTGAACAGTCCAAAAAGTGTATATCTGATATTCCAGTCAAAGTTGCTACAACTGAAAAGACTAAATCAGATATCCATAAGTTGGATCAAAACAACTGTAGAACTAACATGCCTGCTATTAATTCTTCTCATAAAGCATGTGGTGTGAGTAATTGCATGTCTTGTGCTTTTAATGTTATGTATGCTTTCTTTAATAAAAAGCATGTATCTAGTGATAAGACTGCTCCACGTCAACATGTTAATAATAAGAAGCATGTTAAAGCAAAGACTACTAGTCCTCCTCAGACTAGAGTGGATTCATTTATCCCTAAGCCTACTCAGAAATGTGTTAAGGCTGGCTATAAATGGAAACGCTCTTATGTGAAAGAGGATGAAGTAGTTTTAGTTAGAAATGTTGTTTTGCCTGACAAAGGCCAGTTCTTTAAGTATGCCGGACCCAATCAATTTTGGGCTCCGAGGAAGGACTAATCAATCTGATATTGCAGGGAGTTAAACAGGTAAACCGTGTTATGTGGATTCTTGACAGTGGTTGTTCAAGGCATATGACCGGAGATAGAGCCCTGCTATCAGATGTGGTTCTGAAAGCTGGCCCAGTAGTTACCTTTGGAGATAACAACAAGGTATTACGAAAGGATATGGCTGTTTGAAGTACGGAAATGTTATCATTGAAGATGTTTCATTTGTGGAAGGTCTGACGTTCAATCTTCTCAGCATCAGTCAGTTCTGTGACATAGGATATGCTGTTTCCTTTGAAAGAGAGAAGTGTCAGATCACTCACAAGAAGAATGGAAAGCCTGATCTTCAAGGAGTAAGGAAAGGTGACTTGTTCATAGCTGATCTGAACTCGGGATTCAAAGATGAAGTTAATTGTTTTTATGCTAAAGCTTCATCAGATGAGAGTTGGTTATGGCACAAGAAGATGTCTCACCTTAACTTCAAAACCATGAACTCTTTAGTCAAGAGGGAATTGGTTAGAGGTTTGCCTCAGATGGAATTTACACAGGAAGGTCTGTGTGAGGCATGTCAGAAAGGAAAGTCAAAGAAAGCTTCTCACAAGGGCACTGACACATCATCAATAACTGAACCACTTCAGCTACTGCACATGGATTTGTTTGGTCCAGTTAATGTGATGTCTATGTCAAAGAAGCAATATGCACTTGTGATTGTTGATGATTTTTCTAAATATACTTGGGTTTTATTCCTACGTTCCAAGGATGAGACTCCATTCCTGGTGATTGGCCACATAAAGTTGATTGAGCTGGATTCGAGATTCCCTGTTAGAGCCATAAGGTCAGATAATGGTAATGAATTCAAGAATGCCATTCTAAATGACTTTTGTGCTGATAAAGGAATAACAAGACAGTATTCTGCCCCTAGAACTCCTCAACAAAATGGAGTAGTGGAAAGAAAGAATCGTACATTGATTGAAGCAGCTAGGACTATGCTAAGTGAGTCCAAACTTCCAACGTACTTTTGGGCTGAAGCAGCGAATACAGCTTGTTATACTCAGAATCGAACTTTAATCAACAAGGACTTAATGAAGACTCCGTATGAGATCATGAACAACAAGAAACCAACTGTCAAATACTTTCATGTATTTGGAGCAAAATGCTTTGTGCTTATAGATGACAATGTTAAACGTGGCAAGTTTGATGCAAAGGCACAAGAAGCTATTTTTGTTGGTTATTCCAGAAGATCTTACAGGGTCTACGTGGTTGGCAGTCACACAGTAAAGGAAAGTGTCAATGTTACTTTTGATGACACTAAGTTCCCCAGTATCCAAAAAGAAGACTCATTTGAAAAACTGAAGTTTGATAACTTGCCAGACTCAGAATCAGATGATGAAGCCCCACCTGAAGTTATTGCTGGTAATGATAATAACAATGATGATAATGATCATGGTGATGGTGGTGGAAACACTGGTAACAATGGAGATACCACCAACACTAGAGAAGAATCATCAAGGCAAACAGGCAACAACTCAGGGGGAGAAAATGAAGGATCAACTAGTCACTCACAACATCAAAGTGAATTTCAAGGTGAATCATCAAGATCAAATCTTCCAAGACAGACTGTTTGGAATAGAGCTCATCCTTTTGAGCTGATCATTGGTGATCCAAATGTTGGAGTTAAAACTAGAAGTGCTTCTCAGAATGAATGTCTTTTCTCAGCATTCCTATCTAAAATGGAGCCAAAGAAAACTGAGGAAGCACTGACTGATCCAGATTGGGTGATTGCTATGCAAGATGAACTCAATCAATTTGAACAACAGCAAGTCTGGAAGCTGGTACCCAGGCCAAAGAACAAGAAAGTAGTTGGTACAAGATGGGTATACAGGAACAAGCTAGATGAGGATGGCATTGTTACAAGGAACAAGGCAAAACTGGTTGCACAAGGGTATTCTCAAGCTGAAGGCATTGATTATGATGAAACCTATGCACCAGTGGCTAGACTTGAGGCCATCAGGATGTTCTTAGCATTTGCTGCTTACTCCAATTTTAAAGTCTATCAAATGGATGTTAAGAGTGCATTCCTGAATGGTGAACTTGATGAAGAAGTGTATGTGGAACAGCCCCCTGGCTTTGAAAATCAGGAGCTGCTGGACTTTGTGTACTTTCTCTTCAAGGCTATCTATGGTCTCAAACAAGCCCCAAGAAAATGGTATGACACTCTCTCTGGTTTTCTTTTAGAAAATGGTTTTGTTAGAGGTATCATAGACAAAACTCTTTTTTCAAAGAAACACAAAAGTGATATGATATTAGTCCAAGTCTATGTGGATGACATCATATTTGGGTCTACTAATGATAATCTCTGTAAGAGATTTGCTGAGCTTATGCAGAGTAAGTTTGAAATGAGTATGATGGGTGAGCTGAAGTTCTTTCTTGGATTACAAGTAAGTCAAAGGTCAAATGGTATATTTATTTGTCAATCCAAGTATCTCAAAGAACTCCTCAAGAAGTATCACATGGAGGATTCAGCATCAGCAAGGACTCCATCTTCAACAGCCATCAAACTTGGAGCTTCTGACAAATCTATCAAGGTAGATGTTACAAGCTACAGAGGTATGATTGGCTCCTTACTCTATCTTACTGCTAGTAGACCAGATATTATGTATGCTACATGCTTGTGTGCAAGGTTCCAAGCGGACCCTAGAGATGTACATCTCGTTGCTGTGAAAAGAATCTTGAGATATCTTAAGGGTACACCTAATCTAGGTATCTGGTACCCTAAAGATTCTGATTTTAATCTTGTTGGATATACAGATTCTGATTATGCAGGTAGTGTTATGGATAGAAAGAGTACCTCTGGGAGTTGTCAATTCCTAGGAGGTAGGTTGATTTCCTGGTATAGCAAGAAACAGCAAACAGTTTCCAATTCAACAGCAGAAGCTGAATATATTGCTGCTGGAAGCTGTTGTGCTCAGATCTTATGGATACGGAATCAATTAAAGGACTATGGCTTTGCATTAGACAAAATTCCCATATCTTGTGATAATACAAGTGCCATAGCAATCTCCAACAACCCTGTGCAGCACTCGAGAACAAAGCACATTGATATCAGGTATCATTTTATCAGAGAGCATGTCATGAATGGAACTGTGGAGTTACACTTTGTACCCACAGAAGAACAAACTGCAGATATATTCACTAAATCTGTTGACGAATCCACATTTACCAGGTTAGTTGGTAAATTGGGTATGTTAAACAGTCTTAGTGATTGATAATATATATGTTATGTTTGTTCTCAACAAAAGATCATTTTCTCTTGTAGTTAATAAGTGATATTACTGCTAATTCTTGTTTGAAATTGCTTGTTTGTTAATTTAAATGTTTCTGAATATTTTATTTTCTTTAAAAATATTTTTCTCATATTTGTTTTAGTGGAGAAATGTATTTTTATTGAAAATATATTTATTCAGAATTTTTTAGATAAGTTTCAGATTGTAAATATTGTTGTTTGAATATTTCTGCAAGTTTATATTAATTTTATGCATCTCTATAATATTCTGCATATTTTTCTAGGATTTATGGAATTTTCTGTGAATTTTTCTAGATTTGTATAAATTTTTCATGCATTTTTATTCATTTTCTGTAAAATATTTTTAGTTCTCAACATTTTTCCTTTATTTTTTATTGGATTTTCGTTAGTATTACTAGTTTTGAACTAGTAGTACTATCGGTAGTACTATCCAGTGATAGTACTACTAGTTCTTTTTAATAGTACTACCGCATTTTTCATTACTATTTATTCTTTTTCTGTTTATTTACCATAGTACTACCGTAGTCTTTGTGGATAGTACTACTAGGTGGTTTTTTTTTTTATTATTATCTTTTTGCTTTTCGTTTTAGTAACTGATAGTACTACCGCATTTCTTTTACCATAGTATTACTGGTTTAATATATATATATATAGTCGTTTTTTTTTACCGTTTACCATAGTACTACCATCAGTTCATGTTTTTACATAACTGTTTATTAGAATTCTCTCTTTTACTCAGCATTCAAACGAAACTCTGTCAATTTTTTTCAATTTGCAGATTCGTTTCTTGCTTGTTTTAAATTCTAAGACCATCACTGAACAGATCTCCTCAAGCCCATTAATTCGAGTACTTAGAATTCAAGTTTCATTGAGTTTTTAGTTTTCGAGTTTTTGAATTTCAAAGGGTTTTCTCTTCGTTTTTAGTGATTAAGAAGGTGTTTTTAGATTCTAAAAATAGTACAGTGTGTGTTTTGTGTCAAGGATTAACATACTAAAATTTGGTAATTTTTGGAGAAATTTGGAAATTTGGATATTTAATTAATTTTTAATTAATTTTAAAATCCTTAAATTCGAATTATTCATAATTATTTGAGTTTTTGATTTTCTGTGTTAATTCTTACTTAGTAAATTATGGCTCAGAATTTTGAGGTTGTTAAAAACAATTACATTGGGTATTTTGATCCTTTGAAATGCCCGATTGATCGTTTTCGACCTTGGATTCAGTTTTTAAATTCGCAGTGTTGTGTGAGTCGTGCTATATGTTTATCTGCTGATTTAAAGGTTGAACCACTTAGATTACTGTGTTCTAGTGCTGTAATTTCTGATGATTTGCATTCTATATCTTTCACAATTGAGCACACACAGTACACTATTACTGAGGGTTTGTTTTGTGAAGTTTTTCAACTTCCTAGGGATAACTTTGATAGGACTCCTTCTGATATTGAATTAATTCAGTTTTTCACCAGAATTCATTATCAAGGTCCGTTGGAGTTGGCCAAACTCAGTAAAGCTAATTTAGTCTGTGAATGGGATATCTTATTTGATACTTTAGCTAAGGTTTTCAGCAATTGTACTAAGAGTAATTTTCAAAATATTCCATCTTTGTTGCAGTACATTGCTTATGCTATTGTGTTTAATGTTAGGCTTAACATTGGTCATCTTATTTGGAGTCTTATGGTTAGGAGAGTATCTAATGCCAGGATTGATCATGATAGTGGTAGAAAATTCAGGTGTTTCTATCCTAGATTTCTCACTATCCTAATCAATCATGTGCTATCTGATGCTCACAAGGAGTTGTTTTCAAATGCTGTATCTATTCCTTCTCCTACTACTTTTAGTAAGTTCTATCAAAGACTCCATACTTCTAGTAAATGGAATATGACACTAGTGGTTGTAAGTCCATTCATGGCTCATTTCATTCACCTACCTACTTTTGAACCCTTTGTTCCTGATCAACAACTAGTCATTGCAGCTGGAACTTCAGAGGAACTGCCACTACAGGTAATACATCCTATCTCTGGATCATCTGGCACCTCTGCTCAAACCCAAGTGGTTGATAGGACAGACCAAGAGGTTGTAGAACCACAATCTCTATCCCAGGTCAGAGAGCCAAACACATTGTCTAATCCTTTAACCTCTCAACCTGGAACTGCTTCTTTAATAAGACAAAGGTCAAGTAGTGAAGAAACACTGAGTGCACCCACAGCTCTGTCTCCACCATTAAAGAAAAGAAAAACCTATAGAGAGACATCTGTAAGCCCATCCATGTCCTCCCAAAAGGACTTGGACTTTGAAATGGCCATTGAACAGTCTCTGGAGACATCCTCTGAACAGGATGAATCTATTGAAATTCGCCATCGGGCCCTGGCAATCTGTAATGAGTCAAGCACTCTCCCATTACTCACAATGGGAGAAGACATCCAAATACAAGAAACTCAGGACACTTTGTCAGGAGAGCACTTAGGATCTGAAACAGTGCCTACCATTGTCACGGTAGAAGTGCCTTCACAGGCATCAGAGGGAAAATCTGATTCTTTGCCATCTATAACAGAATCATTTTCTCCCCTCCCAGAGGGAACATCTCTGGCTCCCTTAAGGGATTTTTCACTCGCAGTTTTTACTGGTGAAAGTGAAAGGCAACCTGATGAGTCTGTCCCTGAAGAAATTCAGTATACAATGTCAAATATTTTGACAGACTCATTCAGGGATCGGGAATTGCGAACTCCCATTGCACCACCACTGACCTCTCTTGAAGGGGCTAGGGTGATTTTTCCTGCAGGTACATCTACTGAGAATCTTGACAGACAGTTAGTGGTGAGAGATATGAATCAAACACCGGGTGAAACACAAGCACGTGAGTTGAGTGAAACACCACTGAGAGCAATTGAGGTGAGTGCACACACTGACACAAACACTGCTTTGTTGAACCAACTAGCTGATCTACAAAGGAAGTTACAAGAAACCCAGGTTGAGAACAATCTTCTGAAAGCACAAGTGGTTGCACAATCTACCACCTCTGTATCAAATCAGCTGGGTACTGTGAAAGATGACCTGGAAGGACTGAAGAATAATCTACTCCCGAGGCTGAATTCAATCCAACAATCTCAAGTACTGGTGGCTTCAGACATCTCTGATATTATAACGTCAAATGCTCAGATATCGGAGAGTGTTAAGGAGATTGCTTCTATTTCTACCAAGGTGGACTTCATTCTGCAAACATCTGATGAAAACCAGAGGTTTAATGAGCAAAGGATATCTAGGATTGAAGGAGGAATGGAGCATCTTAATGAAGGGATGGAGCACCTATACAACATGATCAAGGAATCACATCAACCTACTGTAGAGCAAAGATCATTCCTTGAGGGAGATGATGATGGGGATGATGATGCTGATGAAGGAAGAGATGGAAGGGAAAGAGGAGAGATAAGGAGAACAACTGAGGTGAATCCTAGGGCTTCCACAGCTCAAACTGTAGAGGATTCCTCAACTAAGGGGGAGAAGGAGAAGAAAGGAGAAGAAAGGGAAGCTGGAGAAGCTTCTTGAGGAGATAAGGGGAAAGGTAAACAATCATTGGAGGATACTGTCTTTGACGATGCCTACTACTACCAAGGTGAACAGGATGACTTCCAATTTGACACTTCTGGTGATCTGAGGAAGACCATTTCTGAAGAAGCTTTTGGTGAGGAGGAGGTTGAGGAGGCAGCAAACTTTGAGGATTGGGAGAATGAAGCTGATCTATATACACCTGACCTTTTGTTTCAAAAGGAGTTGAAGAAACAGCAAGCAGAGCTAAGGAGAAAGGAGGATGAGCAAGCCAAGGTCTCCGACATCATATCTCAGAAGCTAAAGATTCAAAAGGCTGAACATGAAGACAAACAACGTCTTCATAGTATTCATGTCAAAGAAAGGAGATTGGATGTTAGGATGAAGCAAGGAATCAAATGGGATAAGGCAAGGGAGATGTTTGATATCCCTCAGAGAGGCACAAACAATGATGCTACTTTTCTGAAGCTGCTTGAGAAGATCAGAACGGTTAATCCAGACAACTCATTATATATGAAGGCATTGAAGGAAGATATCCTAAGGATTACGTCTGCATTTGATCAAGTGAGGCAAGAATTGTTCATCTATGTCTCAAGTGCGCTTGAAGGGTCATTCACCATTTCTCTTGACCTCCTACAAAGAAGATCTCTATCTGAATTGTGGATTCTGATGAGTAAAGTAAAGAGATCTTCTTGCTTGAATGAGCTTCTATATGACCGGCTTAGAGATTCTGCTATGAAGGCCATCCCTCAAGTTGTACATTTTCCTTATGAAGTCAAAATCTACAGAGGTACAACTTTAGAGACTGTGAGGCTGGATCCTGATTCCATGAAGCTACAGACTGCTATGCAACTGGTGAAGTTGGAGAATCTTCTTAGAACTTCTGGGTTTGCTTCTGTAGAGAAGTCTGAAGTTGCTGATATGATTTCAGACTACTGCACGGAGAAAATTCCAAGGTATGCTCAGATGAAGAATAGATTGAAGAAGATCACCACTCAACCAGTAATGCCAAGTGGTGTGGTTTCTGAAAGTGATCGTGTCCTTGACAAAGATCTTCTAGTCACCTTACAAGAAGCTGAAGAAGGTGAAATTAGAGACTAAAGGCATGATGTAGTTAGCTCAATGTGTAAATGTTATATGTTTAGAGCTAGGTAAATCAAGATAGGAAAATGTATTCATATGTTCAGTCTAGAGGAACATCTATCTTGTATTTATCTTTTCTGTTTGAATCTGGATATTGTTATATTTAATCCAGAACTTTTTATTATTTGCTTGGCTCTTAAAAGTCTTATCTTTTCTTGTTTTAGTTGAGTTATCCTCTAGAGTATTTGGTTGTTATTGTCTAACAAACAAATAGGGGGAGATTGAAAGGCATATGTCTAGGCCTATTTGTAAACACCGAGGATTCTACTCAACTTTAAATAAGATGTAATAAGTAAATAATAAAAATCAAATGTCACAGGAATCTCAGAAGATTATATCTGTCAAAGAATGAAGATCAAAGTCATCTACAGACTTGAAGTTATTCTACACTGGAAGAAGTTCATTTATTTGATCAAGCCTCAGTGAAGTATTCAAGAAAGTGGATCTATTTAAAGTGACAGAGATTTCAGAAGTGTGACGGAGAAAAGTACAGGTTACAGTCCTTGTTTAAATAGAAGGAGTAAAGAATCACAGCTTAAAGTTAAAGATGAAGAACAACCATTAAAGTTAGTCGCTCATGAACCAGACAGTACATGGAGTGTCAACGTCATTCAGTGGAAGTTCGTCATTAATCTAAGTGGTTCTAAGAATTAGTTTAATTCTCTTTTAATATTATTCTATAAGATATTTAATTTAATCTATGAATTAATTCTTTCAGAATTAATTCATATATTAAATTAATCAATCTAGATCTTAAGTAATTTAATGTATAAATTAATTCTCAAGAATTAATTTATTTATGAAATTATTTGAGTCATTTATTTAATTTATTTAATCAGTGAATTAATTCTGAAAGAATTAATTCATTTGTTAAATCAATTAAAAGTAGAATTATTAAAATCAGTTTTATTTCCTAATTCTATTTACTACTTGTAGTACTATCTGTTTATTACTAGTAGTACTATCAGTGAGAGTACTACCAGTACTAAAGGATAGTACTACCGAGAGTACTATTAATATTAATTGATAGTATTACTAATAGAAATGCAAGTGGAGTTTGGCGCGTGAGAAGTTGTCTGTTGACTTGGTTAAATATAAATGTTTGATCAAACAGGCAGAACACAAGAATTCAATACAGAAGCAAAAGAACAGCTTATCATTTTTCTCTCTTCTGCATTAAACCGAAGCCAACTGCAAAGCTCAAATTTATTCTTGTAATAAATTCTAGCCATCAAAGTTATATCCAATCCACTAGAATTCAATTACTTGTATTGCTTTGACAATCTAGCGGATCATAATCCCTAGAATTATTATCGAACTACTTTTTAGTATTCGATCTTTTTATTACAAATATAGATAAATTCATGTCGAATTTATTCTAGATTTGTTTTAACAAGAACCTTGTAATCTGTGCACTGAATTGTAACACCCCTCAAGTTTAATAGAGTTTCTATTTAACTTGAATATTGTTTCAGTTTTTATTCCGCACTAATTTGTTCTAAACAGTTAAATCATTTAAAGGACAAATTCGATAAAACGGTATAGTTTGTATTCAACCCCCCTTCTACAAACTTATCAGGACCTAACAAGAGAAGTGTCAGATCCTTCACAAGAAGAATGGAAAGCCTGCTCTTCAAGGAGTAAGGAAAGGTGACTTGTTCATAGCTGATCTGAACTCGGGATTCAAAGATGAAGTTAATTGTTTTTATGCTAAAGCTTCATCAGATGATAGTTGGCTATGGCACAAGAAGATGTCTCACCTTAACTTCAAAACCATGAACTCTTTAGTCAAGAGGGAATTGGTTAGAGGTTTGCCTCAGATGGAATTTACACAGGAAGGACTGTGTGAGGCATGTCAGAAAGGAAAGTCAAAGAAAGCTTCTCACAAGGGCACTGACACATCATCAATAACTGAACCTCTTCAGCTACTGCACATGGATTTGTTTGGTCCAGTTAATGTGATGTCTATGTCAAAGAAGCAATATGCACTTCTGATTGTTGATGACTTTTCAAAATATACATGGGTTTTATTCCTACATTCCAAGGATGAGACCCCATACCTGGTGATTGGCCACATAAAGTTGATTGAGCTGGATTCTAGATTCCCTGTTAGAGCCATAAGGTCAGATAATGGTACTGAATTCAAGAATGCCATTCTAAATGACTTTTGTGCTGATAAAGGAATAACAAGACAGTATTCTGCCCCTAGAACTCCTCAACAAAATGGAGTTGTGGAAAGAAAGAATCGTACATTGATTGAAGCTGCTAGGACTATGTTAAGTGAGTCCAAACTTCCAACGTACTTTTGGGCTGAAGCAGCGAATACAGCTTGTTATACTCAGAATCGAACTTTAATCAACAAGGACTTAATGAAGACTCCTTATGAGATCATGAACAACAAGAAACCAACTGTCAAGTACTTTCATGTATTTGGAGCAAAATGCTTTGTGCTTATATATGACAATGTGAAACGTGGCAAGTTTGATGCAAAGGCATAAGAAGCTATTTTTGTTGGTTACTCCAGAAGATCTTACAGGGTCTACTTGGTTGGCAGTCACACAGTAAAGGAAAGTGTCAATGTTACTTTTGATGACACTAAATTCCCTAATATCCAAACAGCAGATTCATCTGAGAAAATGAAGTTTGATAACTTGCCAGACTCAGATTCAGATGATGAAGCCCCACCTGAAGTTATTGCTGGTAATGATAATAACAATGATGATAATGATCATGGTGGTGGTGGTGGAAACACTGGTTACAATGGAGATACCACAAACACTGGAGAAGAATCATCAAGGCAATCAAGCAACAACTCAGGGGGAGCAAATGAAGGATCAACTAGTCACTCACAACATCAAAGTGAAATTCAAGGCGAATCATCAAGATCAAATCTTCCAAGACAGACTGTATGGAATAGAGCTCATCCTTTTGAGCTGATCATTGGTGATCCAGATGTTGGAGTTAAAACTAGAAGTGCAACTCAGAATGAATGTCATTATTCAGCATTTCTATCTGAAATGGAGCCAAAGAAAACTGAGGAAGCACTGACTGATCCAGATTGGGTGATTGCTATGCAAGATGAACTCAATCAGTTTGAACAACAGCAAGTCTGGAAGCTGGTACCCAGGCCAAAGAACAAGAAAGTAGTTGGTACAAGATGGGTATACAGGAACAAGCTAGATGAGGATGGCATTGTTACAAGGAACAAGGCAAGACTGGTTGCACAAGGGTATTCTCAAGCTGAAGGCATTGATTATGATGAAACCTATGCACCAGTGGCTCGACTTGAGGCCATCAGGATGTTCTTAGCATTTGCTGCTTACTCCAATTTTAAAGTCTATCAAATGGATGTTAAGAGTGCATTCCTGAATGGTGAGCTTGATGAAGAAGTGTATGTGGAACAGCCCCCTGGCTTTGAAAATCAGGAGATGCTGGACTTTGTGTACTTTCTCTTCAAGGCTATCTATGGTCTCAAACAAGCCCCAAGAAAATGGTATGACACTCTCTCTGGTTTTCTTTTAGAAAATGGTTTTGTTAGAGGTAACATAGACAAAACTCTTTTTTCAAAGAAACACAAAAGTGATATGATATTAGTCCAAGTCTATGTGGATGACATCATAGTTGGGTCTACTAATGATAATCTCTGTAAGAGATTTGCTGAGCTTATGCAGAGTAAGTTTGAAATGAGTATGATGGGTGAGCTGAAGTTCTTTCTTGGATTACAAGTAAGTCAAAGGTCAAATGGTATATTTATTTGTCAATCCAAGTATCTCAAAGAACTCCTCAAGAAGTATCACATGGAGGATTCAGCATCAGCAAGGACTCCATCTTCAACAGCCATCAAACTTGGAGCTTCTGACAAATCTATCAAGGTAGATGTTAAAAGCTACAGAGGTATGATTGGCTCCTTACTCTATCTTACTGCTAGTAGACCAGATATTATGTATGCTACATGCTTGTGTGCAAGGTTCCAAGCGAACCCTAGAGATGTACATCTCGTTGCTGTGAAAAGAATCTTGAGATATCTTAAGGGTACACCTAATCTAGGTATCTGGTACCCTAAAGATTCTTGTTTGAATCTAGTTGGATATACAGATTCTGATTATGCAGGTAGTGTTGTGGATAGAAAGAGTACCTCTGGGAGTTGTCAATTCCTAGGAGGTAGGTTGATTTCCTGGTATAGCAAGAAACAGCAAACAGTTTCAAATTCAACAGCAGAAGCTGAATATATTGCTGCTGGAAGCTGTTGTGCTCAGATCTTATGGATAAGAAATCAATTAAAGGACTATGGCTTTGCATTAGACAAAATTCCTATTTTGTGTGATAATACAAGTGCCATAGCAATCTCCAACAACCCTGTGCAGCACTCGAGAACGAAGCACATTGATATCAGGTATCATTTTATCAGAGAGCATGTCATGAATGGAACTATGGAGTTACACTTTGTACCCACAGAAGAACAGACTGCAGATATATTCACTAAATCTGTTGACGAATCCACATTTATCAAGTTAGTTGGTAAATTGGGTATGTTAAACAGTCTTAGTGATTAACAATATCTCTGTCATGTTTGTTCTTTCAAAAAGTCATTTTCTCTTGCTGACATTGAATGATATATTTTGCCAATTCTTGTTTAGAATATAAAGCTTGTTAATTTAAATATTCTGAATAATTTATTTTCTTTAAAAATACTTTTCTCATATTTTTTAAAATGGAGAAACTTATTTTTATTGAAAATTTATTTATTTAAGAATCATTTAAGTTAGTTTCAGATTGTAAATATTGTTGTTTAAATATTTCTGCAAGTTTATATTAGTTTTATGCATTTCTATTATTTTCTGCATTTTTTTCTAGAATTTATGGAATTTTCTGTGAATTTTTCTAGGCTTGTAATTATTTTTCATGCATTTTTATTCATTTTCTGTACAGTTTATTAATTCTCGGCATTTTCTTTTTATTTATTTGTGATTTTCGTTAGTATTACTAGCTTTGAACTAGTAGTACTATCGGTAGTACTATCCCTTGATAATACTACCAGTTCTTTTTAATAAGTACTACCAGCATTTTATTTTTTGTTTTTCCGTTTTAAGTCATAGTACTACTAGCCTTTTTCTTTTTTTTTACTGTTCATAGTACTACCGCGTTTTTTATTTCTTTTTGTCGTTTTTTTTATTTATTCCTATTAGTACTACCGTGTTCTTTATTTTACCTTAGTATTACTAGGCATTTTATGTATATATTATTTTATTATGTATATATATTATTTTATTTTAGTTTATTATTATTATTTATTATCTTTTATTTTCTATTTGTCTTAGTTGTTTTTGTAAAAATATTGTATATATTATTTCTGATCTAGCTCTTGCTTAGCTGGAAATTCAGTGCCAAATCCAATTCAGGTATTACTTTCTATCTCTCAATCCACTTCTTCTATTGTTGTTGAACCCAAGTGGTTGTTAGGGCTGACCAAGGGATTGTAGATCCACAATCTCTATCCCAGGTCTTAGAGCCAAACAATGAGTCTACAACTTAATTACTTGACCTCTCAGCCTGAACAGAAATCAAATGATAAACAAAGAAGTATTTTGATTGAAACAGTGAGTGATCCCACAGCTCTGCCTCCTCTAAAGAAATTCAATATATACTGAGGCATCTGTCAGCCCATCTGTATCCTCTCAATAGGATATGGACTTTGAAATGGCCAATGAACTGTATCTAGAGACATTTTCTCAACAGGATGAATCTATTGAAATTCGCCATAGGGCCATGGCACTTTGTACTGAGTCAAGCACACTCTCATTACTCACAATGGGAGAAAACAATTTCATTAGATGAAGCTCAGGACACAGTGAAAGCAGAGCACCTGCAACTGGTTACAGTGCCTACCATTGTTACGGTAGAAGTGCCTTCATAGGCATCTGAGGGAAAATTTGATTCTTTGCCAAATCAAATAGAATCATTTTCTCCCCTCCCATAGTGAACATCTCTGGCTCCCAAAGGGATTTTCCACTCGCAGATTTATCTGGAGAAAGTGGAAGGCAACTTGGTCAGTCTATCACTGAAGCAATTCAGATTTCAAATCCAAGTGATTTGATAGACATGATTGAGGATCGGGATTTGCGAACTCCCATTATTTAATATGTAAGCATTAATTGTTTCCAATCTTTATTTCATAATAATGAGTAGTAATTAATGATTTTTTTATTTAATATGCTTGTATTAATTGTGTCTACTCATTATTACACAATAGTCTATAATTAAATCAATTCATTGGCATTTTTACACTAATCATCGAGCAAAAATAACATAATAATTTAATTTTTAAATACATAATATACTAAAATTTTCAAATAAAGCAATATTGTATGAAACTATTTTCATTACTCGTAAACGTAAATAATGCATATCCGAATTTATACAAGTATGCTTGTATTATACAGGTTAAGAAAGTAAATCTGTTACCAATGATTTTAAAAATCGATTGACTCGGCCAAGTACACAGATGAGTACTCGGAACTCGATTGACAACCAATTTGAATTTGAGCTCGTACTTGGATGTTGAAAACGAGTACTCGGATTTTGAAAACAAAATTAAGCGGAACCAATTTTTGAGTTTTTGAACCTTATCTATTACATATTTAATACATATTTACTATAACAATTAGGAGGTTTGTGAATCATTTAGTTCAATGTAAAAGGACAATTATAAAAATTACTATAGCAATTAAGAGGTTTGCGAGTCATAATTAAAAAAATTGATATTGAAACAATTATAAAAATAACATGATTTCATGACATTAATTCTTAATAATTAATGTGACATAATTTCATGCCATGTTAACTGTGATATAATTACAAGAAATAAAAAATTTCATCATCAATTAATTTAGAATATACACGAAAAATCATAACGAGCAACTAGGTAGTTGGATGAGACAATTTATTCAATGTATAATTACCAAATTACCCCTATTTTATATTAATGATTTTTTTATTTAATATGTAAACATTAATTGTTTCCAATCTTTATTTCATAATAATGAGTAGTAATTAATGATTTTTTTATTTAATATGCTTGTATTAATTGTGTTTACTCATTATTACACAATAGTCTATAATTAAATCAATTCATTGGCATTTTTACACTAATCACATAGCAAAAATAACATAATAATTTAATTTTTAAACATATAATATACTAAAATTTTCAAATAAAGCAATATTGTATGAAACTATTTTCATTACTCGTAAACGTAAATAGTGCATATCCGAACTTATACAGGTATCCTTGTATTATACAGGTTAAGAAAGTAAATCTGTTACCAGTGATTTTAAAAATCGATTGACTCGGCCAAGTACACAGATGAGTACTCGGAACTCGATTGTCAACCAATTTGAATTTGAGCTCGTACTTCGATGTGAGTACTCGGATTTTGAAGACAAGATTAAGCGGAACCAATTTTCGAGTTTTTGAACCTTATCTATTACATATTTAATACATACTAGCTTATATCCCGTGCGATGCACGGTTTTCTTTAATATTTTATTATTTTTATTTAGATTTTTGTAATTATATATTTTTTGATGAAATTTTAATATATATTTATATGTTTATATGATAAATTCGATTTATATATCTAACAATATATGTATTTTAATTTAATAAATTGTTGACGTAATCTTTAATAGTATTTTAGATATTAAAATAGAAAAATATTTTTAAATAATAGATCTAACGGTTCGTATTTATTTGCTCTTAAAAATCTTAGAGTGACTAAAGTGCAAATAACAAAATATGTGCCTTGTAATGTACCGAGTTTCTTTTAACATATGCTATTACTTTTATTTTTTTATTAATTATCTTATTTAAATTGAATATTATAAAAAATTATATTAAACATGGATTTTATAAGTTTAATATAATAATATTTTCATTATTTCTATATTTTTCCCGTGTTTTTTTTAATTCGAATATGAGTTGTTTCAATTAAAAAATATAAAACATACAATGTCCTTGAAAAGACAGTTAGTTATTTATTAATAATTATATAAAATTATATTTCATTTATATATATATGTTGCTCGTGTTACTTTTAGAAAATTAGTTGTTTAAATTAGAAAATAGAAAATTATATTACCTTTCTCTATATATGTTGCTCGTGTTACTCTTAGAAAAAATAGTTTTTTAAGTTAGAAAAAATAAAAAAGGTTATGTGTTTAGCTGAAAAGAGCAAGTGGTTATTTATTAATAATTATATATAACAATATTACCATTACATATTATTTTGTATGTGTTATGTTTAGAACATGAGTTGTTTTAGTTAGAAAATGTAAAATATATAATGTGTTTTAGCTAGAAAAGGTAATCAGTTATAAATATGTGATAATATTACCATTATATATATATATATATATATATATATATATATATATATATATATGAAAGGCATATGCAATAGCCTATTTGTAATTCGAGGATTTTACTCAACTTAAACAAGAATGTAATAATTAAATATTAGATTAGATGTCACAGGAATCTCAGAAGGTTTTATCAGTCAAGAGAATAAAATTTAAAGTCATTTACTGACTTGGAGTAATTCTACACTGGAAGAAGTTCATTTATTTGATCAAGCCTCAGTGAAGTATTCAAGAAAGTGGATCTATTTAAAGTGACAGAGATTTCAGAAGTGTGACGGGAAAACAAGGTACATGTTACAGTCCTTTGTTTAAATAGAAGGAGAAAAGAATCACAGTTTAAAGTCAAGTATGAAGAACAACCATTAAAGTTAGTCGCTCATGAACCAGACAGTACATGGAGTGTCAACGTCAGCCAGTGGAAGTTCGTCATCAATTTTAGTGGTTCTAAGAATTAGTTTAATTCTCTTTTAATATTATTCTATAAGATAATTAATTTAATCTATGAATTAATTCCTTCAGAATTAATTCATATATTAAATTAATCAATCTAGATCTTAAGTAATTTAATGTATAAATTAATTCTCCAGAATTAATTTATTTATGAAATTATTTGAGTCATTTATTTAATTTATTTAATCAGTGAATTAATTCTAAAGGAATTAATTCATTTATTAAATCAATTAATAGTAGAATGCATTAAATCAGTTTTATCCTAATTCTATTTATATTAGTAGTACTATCAGATTTGTACTAGTAGTACTATCTGTTTTAGTACTACCAATAGTACTACCAGTTCAAACTGATAGTACTACCGATAGTACTACTAAGCAAAACAATAGTATTACTAATATATAATCATAGTCCTGCCAGTATTAAAACCATAGTACTGTCGTGTATGTTTTTCAAGTTAGTGGAAAGGCGCGTGTGTTTTTGTAAAAGAAAATCAAGGCAGTGTCTTATATTAACAAAACACACGGCAATCCAAACTAGATAGAACATTACAAAAAGACAGCAGAACAAAAAACATTACATCTCTCTCACTGTCTTCAACAAAAACAACTGACGGAGCTCAAATATTTCACAGTAAATCATTTCTAGCATTATTGTTAAATCCAAACCACTAGAAGTTATTTACTTGTACTTGTTTGACAATCTAGCGGATCATAATCCCTAGAATTTATATCGAACTACTTTTTAGTATTCGATCCTTTTTATTACAAAAATAGATAAATTCATGTCGAATTTATTCTAGATTTGTTTTATCAAGAACCTTGTAATCTGTACTCAAAATTGTAACACCCTTCAAGTTTAATATATTTTATATTTAACTTGAATTTTGTTTCATTTCATTCCGCACTTATTTGTTCTTGAATTGTTAAATCATGAACCGAACAAATTCGATAAAACGGTACAGTTTGTATTCAACCCCCCTTCTACAAATTTATCAGGACCTAACAACATATGTTACCTATTTTATTTTTATAAGATGAGTTATTTTAGTTAGAAAAATAGATAAAATAGGTAATGTATTTTAGCTGAAAAAAGCAATTGGTTATAAATAAATTGGATATATATAGGCCCGGCCCAAATTATAGATAGGCCTGACCCAAATACCGACCGACCGGCCGACCAAAACTTTTAATGTTTCGTCTTTAATAATATAGTATAGATTTACTATAACAATTAGGAGGTTTGTGAATCATTTAGTTCAATGTAAAAGGACAATTATAAAAATACTATAACAATTAAGAGGTTTGCGAATCATAATTAAAAAAATTGATATTGAAACAATTATAAAAATAACATGATTTCATGACATTAATTCTTAATAATTAATGTGACATAATTTCATGTCATGTTAACTGTGATATAATTACAAGAAATGAAATTTTTCATCATCAATTAATTTAGAATATACACGAAAAATCATAACGAGTAATAATTCTTTTAAGTTTATCAATATATAGTATAAGTATTTGTGTTTTTTAAAGAACATACCATGCATCATCAAATATTTACCGGTAAATTATACAAAATTATAGAAAAAATAGGAACGTTAATCTCATAACAACTGTCACTAACTTAAAAATATCTCACAAATACACCAAAATTAATCAAAAATTACATAATTTTTTAGAGTATACTCGCGCCTCGCAACTAGGGAGTTTATTGGGCGAATTTATTCACTGTTAAAAGACAATTATACCCTTCAAGGTGAAAAATTACTTTTCAACCCCTATTTTATTTACTTCATATTAATATCTCTATTGTTAATACATCTTGATATCTCTAATCAGTAATAACTAATCTTTATTAAGTACACTAATTATTTTGTATTTAATATTTGCATATAAATGTACATATGTTATTTTTTGTAATATACATAATTTAAAATATTAATAAAATATAATTAAAAAGATAGTGATGTTGAGATAATTATAAATATGACATGAATTTGTAATATCAAATTTTTAGTAACATAACATGACTTCATGTCATGTTAATTGTTTTTTAAAGGATTGACGAAATATAGTTATTCATCACGAACTAAATTAGAGTACGCGTGCAAAATCATATCGAGTAATATTTTTATAAATTTGATACCATGTAACATGATCATTCATGTATCTTAAAAAACATAATATGCAGCATCAAGTACTTATACAAAATTAAGAGGAAAAAATTACATACTAGATATTACATGAAAGAGAAATCAATCCACAGTACTGGGATATAACAATACAAAGCCTTAGACCATATGAGAATCCAAAAATATATCGAATCAAACAGATTAATCACCAAGACGCAAGTGAGGGAAACAATGCAGTGATGTCGGTTTTTATTCGATATAATTTAAGTTATTTAAAAAAACAAAAAGTATATATAATTAAAATGTTAATGATGTTGAAATAGTTATAAATATGATATAATTTTGTGTCATGGGCTTCTTATTAATATGAAATGAAATATGTTACTTGTTTGTCAAGTGAGTGATGAAAGATAGTTATTGATCACCAAGTAATTTTAAATATGCATTCAAAATCATATCGAGTAATAATTTTATAATTTTATTAACATGTAATATGGTCATTCATTTTTGTTAAAAAATATACTATTCAACAACAAATTATTATGAAATCGATAACAATTTACTAATATCTAAATATTACCCGTGTTTACGCGAACTTTCTACTAAACAAATACAACATGTTTAAAATAGGAGATTTAGTCTCGTAACAAATACTGTTAACTTAAATTTTCAAATAATTCATAAAATACGTCAAAATTAATGAAAAATTACGCAATATTCTAGAGTATGCCCGTGTCTCGCACGGGCTATAAAGCTAGTTATAGTTAATGTGTAAAATATTACCATCTCCAACGGTACATTTTTGTTAGCTAAAAGTTTAGCCAACCTCACCACATTAACTATAAAGACGTTTACTAAAAACTACACATCATCTATTATCAAAATTTTACGGGTTGAACAAATTTTACTTAATCAGTATTTTATAATAATTTAGCCAATTAATTTAAGGCAAATTCATATTTTCAGAGGTATAAATATGATTAGTCCATAATCAAATAATGTTAAGTAAAAATAAAAAAAAAATTTGTTAAATTGTATACAGTATTGCAAAAGTTATGAATGGTTGTAATTTTATTTTATTTTTAATTTATCCAAACCAATCGGAGTTAATTATTTGTAGTATAATAAAGTCATTGAAAAAAAATTATAATTTAATGTTAATGAAATTAAAATTACAAAAACTTGAAATTTCCCGCAAAAGATATAATAACTAAAATTATAAATATTAATATTAATAAAATAAGTATCATCAACTTAATGAGATTTGCACAAATTATTTTGTCATTAATCAAAACAAAATTATAAATTAATTTAATTTACTATGAAAAATATTATAAATAATAATTATGAAGTACTTGTGCATCGCACGATATAAAGCTAATTTTACTAAATTAAAAAACAAAACAACACACTAAGTTCTAGCGGAGGCAATGGCTATAAAGGAAGCGCTAAGTTGGATTGACAGGATGTAGTGGCCTCAAACTGTCCTGGAGTCAGATTGCTTGGTGGCGGTTCAAGCCATTCGAAGTAATACTCCAATGAGGTCATATTTCGGTGGAATTATTGAGGAGTGTCGTAGCATGTTGAAACGACTTCACAAAGTATCTTTGTTTTTTGTTAAACGATCTGCGAATATGGTTGCTCGTCAACTAGCTAGAGAATCATATAATTACCCTGATCGTAGTTTTGACGGGAGGACTGTTCCTGTTATTATTCAAAATTGTATTGAGATGGATTTGAATTAATAAAATCTCCAGCTTTTGTCAAAAAAAAAAAAAAACGCATCAACATACATATAGATATGTGATTTGAATTTATGATTTACGTAAATTTCCTAACTCCTGATATAATTGCATGTACATATTTGACTGAATTTTAAGTATTTAATTTGATATTTACATAAATTAGAAAATGCTACTCCCTCCATTTCAATCAAAATAATAGTCTTATTTTGATTTTCAGTGATTAAATTGATCAAATTTTGATTAAAATTATATCTTATATATAATTAATGTAAGGGAGTTAAAATGGTTTGGTCTGAGATACAAGTTTAAGCTAATAATTATATCCTATATATATATAATTAGTTTAACGGAGTTGAAATGATTTGGCCGGGTAAAGTTGTCATTTAAGAAGTAACAATATCAAGTAAAGACTTAATGTTCGATTCCTTACTAATACAAACATTTTCGAATAATAAAAAACAATGCAAGTTTAAGGTTTAAGCTAATAATAGTACTTTAATTAAAAAATAGTATTTTCAAGAAAATCTATAAAAAGAATAAATCTTATAAGTTAAATATTTGATGATCTAAATATACAAAATCATTTAGGGCGATATTTAAAAAACTAAAGATATTAAACAATAAAAAGACTAAAATTATATTTATTTAAATAATTTGTAAAGCATTGCACGGATTTAATGCTAATTTACATAAAATATATAATATGAATGGGAACTCAAATACATCCCAGGTAATTTTTCTAAGACTTAATTGCAGTTTGATGACCTGAACTATTATCTTTTTGCACAAAAATGACTCTTTTATAATTGTTATCATTTTATAGACTAAATTATTATTTTTTTAGCACACGGTTGCATTTCGTTAATTTTTTTTAACGGACGTTAATGGTTTCAGTTTTTAATTTTTGTAATTGCACTTTGATGGCTCAAGTATTATTGTTTTGCACAAAATTGACTTTTTAATATAATTTTGACATTTTTAACCAAATTTTTTATTTAAAAATAATTTAACTAAATTATACTTTTAAAATGTTCAACTGACCATAAGATTCTTTATTGTAAAATTATTCTACATGATTTTTTGGCAATAGTAGTAGAAGAATAAAATAAACTGAAAAATGTAAAAATCGAATGACTTTGTCATCAATCATCATAAAGTAAACTGGTGTTGCTTACAACATAAATTAATTAATTCTACATTTTTCAGTCTTTTACAATGATCTAACATTTGAGTGATGTTCAAATGCCTTTTTTAAAACTAATTTTGATATCTCTTTGTTAGTGAATAATCAAAAATCAAATTAAAATTTTAAGATGTTTGAAAAATATGATGCGAACATTAGTAAATATTTAACGTAATCTGAATTAAAGGCATGGTTTTTAGAACTTAGCACATGACTTTTTTAACAATGTCTTTAATTCAGATTACGTTAAAGATTACACTAAAATCTAAAAAAATTAAAGATACTCAGATGAAAAAACCAATTAAAGAAATATATATATAAATTATTATAGATATTCAAATTAGAAGCGTGACTCAAAAATTTGCTTTTACATTTTTCTTTTTTATCTTGTTCTTACAGTACTAACGTCTAAAAATCGCATACAATAGTTTTATGATAAAGAATCTTAAAGTCATTTGGGCATTCTAAAAGTATAATTTAACTAAATTATTTTTAAATAATAATTTAGTTAAAAAGACGTCAATATATATATATATATATATAAAGTCATTTTTGTACAAAAAAATAATAATTGAGCCATCAAAGTGCAATAATAAAAATAAAAAAGTGAATTCATTAACATCCGTTAAAAAAAATTGACGGAATGCAATCATCTGTTAAAAATAATAATAGTTTAGTCATTAAAATGACAACAATTATAAATGTGTCATTTTTGTGCAAAAAAATGATAGTTGAGGCCATCAAACTGCAATTAATCTTTTTCTAAAATATTAAATAAAATTATTTTATATTATAAAAATTGTATATATCAAGATAATATTTTTAAAAAATCATATGTATCAAAACATTGTGAGTTTATTCTATATGTCAGGTAACTGAGATCATTTTCTCATTAAAACCAAACAAAAATATCCTTAAAGAAAAAACCAAACAAAAATATAAAAATGAAAAACAGAAGAAGAATTTAACACCCTCGACGCTTATACATTAAAATGAATAAGTGTTATATATATATATATATATATATATGTGATAAATAGATAAATTCTTATAAATTATATTAATGTTTGGATAAATTTACATATAAGTTAGTTAAGAATTTACTAAATCAAATTTGAAAAAATAATTATTAAATATAATAATCTCAACACATGTATTTTAAATTAAAAAAATATTTAAAACCCCAAATGTTAACATATAAAGTATTAAACACCAAAGAAATCAAACAATAAATCAATAAGTTAAAGAAAATGTACATTGTGCGTGTTTGGGGTATCACAAAAAAGTTGACTTATAACTTAAAATGAGTAAGTGCTTTATAAGTGATAAGTTGATGGATTCTTATAAGTTATACGGGTGTTTGGATAAATTTACTTATAAGTTAGTTAAGAGTTTGTTAAATTAAATTTGAAAAAATAATTATTAAATACAATGATTTCAATACTTGCATTTTAAATTAAAAAAATATTTAAAAACACAAAGGTAAAGATATAAAGTATTAAAAAAATAAAGAAATCAAAGAATAAGTTGATAAGTTAAGTAAAATGTTGGTGAATTCTAACATTCATAAGTTATAAGTAAGCTGAGTACACAAACATCCCTCATAAACTGAAATGAGTTTATAAGTCATAAGCTGACTTATAAACCTGTAGCCAAACATGCCCATTGTTATAAGTTGAATTCATAAATTTGGTTGCCGTAAGCCGTCAAACAGACCCATTATTATAAGTTGAATTCATAAATTGGGTTGCCATAAGCCGGCTTATTTTCGGGAAGCCAAACGGGCCCTTGTGTTATGAAAATTTGATTTAATTAAAAATTGAGAAATGGATCCTCAAAGCGATTTGGAGCGTTTGCTCTTCTTCGAACACGCTCGCAAGACTGCTGAAACCAAATATTCCCAAGATCCCCTCGATGTTGAAGTCTGTATCACTTCTAATCTAATTTGTGTGTTTCACTATCTATTATACGTGCATTTGTTCATTTTTATTCATCGCCTCTGTTAATTACTATGTCTTTCTTATGTGTATTGTGTTTATAGAACCTCACTAGGTGGGGAGGAGCGTTGCTGGAGCTTTCGCAATTCCAGACTGTTGTTGAAGCCAGGAAAATGCTCGACGGTACTTGCTTTTCGCCTTTTCGGTTATTATACAATTTATTTATCTGTCTTTTCGGTTTTTGTAATCGGCGATAGCTTATATTAGAATGTTAAATAATTATAAGTAGGATATTTGAAAAATGTAATTAATTAAATTATAATGTTATGTTTGCTCAGTGAATGGATAGTTTTGTTAATACTTATTTAGTTATATGTTTGGTGTTTTGATGTGTTTTATATATGTGATGATTACGAAGATGCAATGTTGAAGTTTGACGAGGCTTTGATGATTGATCCAAGCAAGCATAATGCTCTTTGGTGTATGGGGAATGCAAATACGTCTTATGCCTTTATTACTCCTGATACAGACGAGGCCAAGCCTTATTTTGATAAGGCCGTTGACTACTTTTCTCAAGCAGTTGATGCGGTAATTCTACTTACTGAATTATTTGCACTCAGATGTGTGTGTTTCAGTATGTTCTTTTTTGTGCTACATTTATTTCACTTTGAGGTTGTAGAGAAGTGACACAGAATCGATGTTTTTGTAGGATACTAAGAATGACCTTTATCGCAAATCTCTGGAAGTAGCATATAAGGTACACTAATTCTACTCCTAGTGTTTTTTTCCCAAGTATATTTTGTACACTTCCAACTTTATACATCAGCATGATATAATATATGACATGAAGGCATTTTGAGTTTATTTTGATGCAAATATATCTATTTTTGGCCTTGATGGGGCGAGTAAGGGTTTTTCTTTACCTAATTACTCTTGCATTCTATTTCTGTGTACTGTGTGATTTCGGCATAAATGCTTCACAGAAAATCACTTCTCTCTGGCCTGTATGTTTATTCATGTTTAATTTGTATTTGGTTGAACTTTGAAGTATATGTTTATGTTTTATTAGCTCCTGTAGTTTAGCAGTATTTGGTACATGGGACTTCAAGATAGCCATATCTCAATTTTCCTTGCATTATTATACGGAAAAGTATTCTATTCTTAGCTTAAGTGGTTTCCATGATATTGTACTACACCGATGGTTGGTTAGTTAAAGTTTTCAATCTGTGTTATAGAGGTTTGGGGATGTCTGTTCTTGGTATTCTAGGATTGTTTGCAACCACAAGTTCCTTAAATAAGGTTCATCATTTGACGTGCTGTAGCAGCAGCTCTGTAGGGGGATTTTTCATGTTAGTAGGAGCTCTCCAAAGAAATATATAATTTAGTAGTCACATTAGCAGCACATGAAATTATTTTCCCATCTAAGCGTGTATATACTGCCTTTCTGGGAACTTAAAACCTTTGATCAGAATGGCGGAGAAGTTTCTAACTTTTCTTCTTGGAGTGGCGAGCATTAAACTACCAAGGAGAAGGATTAAACAAACACAATGTTGGATCATGACATAAACTTGTTTATCAGTTTCATTTTTGCATAGTGCAGTTGGTCAAATTCCAATAATAATTATGTCATACTGCACAGAAGTGAGGAAGAGCATTAAGATTAATCACTACATTCTGACTTGGCAAAATAAGAAACAGTACTTTCTTTTCAATTTCCTCAAATATCTTTTTATGCAGTTTTTCATTGAGCACTCTGTCCCTGTCAAGTCTCTCTCAACACCAAACCACACATTAACTTGTTTGATCAGTTCCATTTCTGCATAGTGCAGTTGGTCAATTTCCAATAACAAATATGTACATACTACACAAAAATGGAAAAGAGCATTACAATTGAGCACTACATTCTGACTTGGCAAAGAAAAAGAACACTCTCTTTTGAATTACCTCAAATATCTTTACATGCAGTTTTTCATTGAGCACTCTGTCCCTGTTAGTCATTTGTAACTGATATTCAGTGTCCAACTAAGTTGCATAAAATTTCCTTAATATCAGTTAGCTGGTTGTTGATATTATAATGACTCTCAAGCAGTTGCCTGCAGTTTGTACTATTGTGTAATGTCGTCGCTGCAGACCATACTGGATTATGCTTCAGTTGGGAAGATCAGACATGATGCAGTATTATTAGATAACATGAACAAATAATATTAACAGGCTATATCAGTAATACATATGCGATTTGTTCAACTAAGTTGTATTAAATTTGCCTGTAGTATCATATAGTTGGTATATTAAGAAGACTCTTAGACAGCTTGCCTGCAGTATTCTGTGCTGTACATTGTAGAAGGGTGAACAACAATACTGATTCTAAAGAATTAGGTAGTATACATAGACTTAAAATTAAGGAAAATAAGTAAAAGCTAAAAAAATTTATTATGGCCTGAATTACGTTTTTACTTTTTTTCCTTCTAAATTGTTTCTGGATTGTAGACATAGTTTACAGGCAAGCTTAAGCATTTGGTCAAAAGCTAATCCAAAGTGTAGAGTCAATGATGAAAGGTCAACTCCAGGGTTAATAATTTAATCCTTGAAATTTTGGGGTTTACGAATCAAAACGGTGTAAACCTTGGAATTTGATATTGTGATACACCTGGGTATTTAGGGTAATATTTCACAGGTTATCACTTACCTCTCGTGAAAGAAAATTTAGGGATAATGGGGTGACTTGATATTTGAATTAGGCAGCTAGTGGTGATAATGTTGAAGTTGTCAATAAAAGCAACGGGCTTCTCTCTTTCCTATCCATATCATGTTTTCCTCTCTGTGTTTTTGTTTGTTTCTAAATCACCTCTTTTCTGCTATGTTTTATTTTGCAAGTTGATGTGTAATGCTTTCTCTAATTATGTTTGGTGATGATAAGACTAATATGGTTTTGATGGTTGCACTGTTGGTAAGTCAAGACTCAAGAGATTGTTCTTTGTTTTTTTTTGGTGTTTTAGTCTTTGGTGGTAGATTATATTAGCGGCGCCAAATTATTGTTTCAGCATTGTTGTAGGTGATAACTTTGAAGCATAATTTATTTAGCATGAATTTCCATAAGTTGCTACAGTTCTATATATATATATAAGGACCTTCTTATGATGAGAACTGAGAACCGGGCTTAAATTAGGCCCAATAACTAACTACGTGGCGCTGGTCAATCTAAACCACTGTGATGTTTTCATTTAATTGTTCTCCAAACCAGAAAAAGAACCCGTATTCTCCTCTTTTCTCTCCTCAATGTTATAATTATATTTATTTTATTATTATAAAATTTAACTATACACTATATTTAAACCATCATCATTGTAAGCGCTGACATCTGAACCACAACCACCACCGTCATTGTCATCATCACCGCCACCACCACCAAATACATTAACCACATCCACCGCATCGCAACCACCACTATTACCTACAAAGTCACTATATTTAAATCATCGATTACCAAAATTTAAATCACTACAGTACAGCCACATTATACTACCACTATTACCAAAATCAACAGAATCACCAAAATTACAATACAAGAATCACCAAAATTTCAATACAAATCACTGAATGTTTTTGCAAATCACTAAATATTATACGCAAATCACCAAATATTCAGCCTGAATTACCAGAATTTTCGAAGGCAAATCACTAAAGCGGTTCATCTATATACACTTTATGTGAACATTAGTTTCCCCGAAACAAATCACGAACTATCAATGAGTCATAAGTTCCGATCACCATACCATCTTTTGGTGTCTTCATCTCTTATATCTCTAACATCGTTATACACATACATCCATTCATCACCCCTAAATAATACTCGCAAGTTGTTTGACTTCCTCCGGATAAGATTCAATCTTCAAGCCATTATTTCACTTTAAATCTTAGGCAGTGTCTTCGAATAGTGTTTAGATAAAATGAAAGAGAAGATCAATAAAGAAAAAGTTAAATTAGAAGAGAAGAAGAGCTGGAAAGTATCGAGAAATGAGATGAAGAGAGAGAAAGAGAGAAAAGGGAGATGTATGTGGAGAGAGAGAGAGTAGGTAATTTAAAATGAGTGACAAAAAGATTAGATCGGGGAAGGTGGGTGGTTACTGATTCATAGCAGATAATAATATAAATTTATGTGCTTTTTTAGATGTATGAAAATTAAAGAATGAATATGCGGTCCAGATTAAAAGTTGTTAAAAATATTGAGTGGTTCAGATTTAGTCTCAGTTCTCATTCTAATATAGGGGTCTCATTTGAGCACTTGCCTATATATATATATATTAACAAGTTTGTTGCTTGAAGTAACTAATGTGTTGTTCTTAATGTAGCAGAGTGTGTTTCAGACTTCAAAGAAAAAACTAGGATATGTTGATTTTATTAGTGTCAAAATCATGTATATTGTTCTACTTTTTATAAACTTATAATTATTGTCTTCTTAGGCACCTGAATTGCACAAGGAGGTCCATAAGCAGGGTGGTTTCGCTGAACGAGCAGTTTTTGGGGACGGGCCGTCTACTTCTTCAAGCGTAAATGTTCTCTATCTTACCCTTTGCTCACAAGCAGTATTTTTTGCCCCTCTAATCCCTATTACAGCTGTAATGCTGTATGACTCTTGTTGCTGATATGTTCTTGCATATGTTGCATGAACTATTTATTTGTTTTTAGAGAATGGAGGAAGGGTTTTTTGGAGTAACAATATTGCTCAAGTTTTTAACTATCTGAAGATGGATTAAGGTCTGCTGTGGACATCTGTTATTATGTTGTCACACAACAAAAACAAAAACAAAACAGTTATGGGAATGATAATTTTCATAAATTTTCGTATCTTTTATCCGCATATATACACAACACAGAAAGACAGGTCTATAATTAGTGAAAAGAGAAGAAGACAGGCTTATAAAGTGATTTGGGTCTACATAGACTGCCCTGTTTTATTGTGAGGAAATCAGGAAGAGGAGGAAAACTATGGAATATTTTTGCTTCCAATTTTTTTTCTAGAGATTTATGATACTTATTTATCTTTTAACTGTACTTGAAGTTTTGCATGACAAGAGAGGAAAACAAAAATCTGGCCTTTTTGGTGACCGTTACTCCGGCACGTTGTTGATTAACTTGTACTATATCTTTGGGAATTTGGATAGCTGGATAGTTCGATGCCTTGAGAATTTGCATTTCGAATATATGTTTTTCTGTTGATGTCAGTTACAGATAATTAAATATACATGCATCCACCAAGACTTGAAACCTCAATCTCTTGTTACCAAGAGGAGAGTGCCTAGGGGTTTCAGCTAGGTTAAGCAGATCAATTTTATGCTACTGACCGAGGAGTTGAGAGGCGTAAACATATAGTTTGCTTCTACCTAGTTCCGCCCCTGCTTCCATCCTAGGTTGATGCAGAGTACAATACAGTTGTCATGTCTCATGAGTGTCTGAAATTACGTATGTTGGATGCAATCTGTTTTGGCTGTGTTTAATTATCTGTTCTGTAATTCCTGGATGCAGAGTGGAAATCCAAAGAGCAGCAGTGATCTCAAGTATGACATATGTGGATGGGTAATTCTTGCTGTTGCACTTGTAGCATGGATGGGATATGCAAAATCTAATATGCCTCCACCTCCTCCAAGATGAGTTGGATCTAGTGGACCAATTTTATCTTAAACAGAAGCCACTTAATATGTTCCTCCGGTTACCAGACTTGATCGAGAATTTTCATTTTTTAGCCAACTGTTGTTGAGCTAGAAATTCCCCCCCAACCCCGCTTCCCCCAAAACCCGAAGGGAATTACTACCAATGTAAACTGATTGTTGAGTTTAGGTTTGGATTGAAATATAATTTTCTAGTAAGTTACAGTAAAGAAGATTATAAGATATGCTTTGTATCTGATTTTTGGTGTTAGCGTAGTATGCATGTGATTTCTGTGAACGAGGTGCTTACACTTCCTTCGTATTGAGTGTTTTTTACTAGCTGGAGACATGTATGGAAAACAGGTACAGCAAAAGTCAAGAATCATGTGAAACATTTGTTTTTCTGTAGTTATTGTAAGTGGTCCTGCTCATCTGTAACCGTAAGCATCTACTAATAATTAAATAAGTCATTGATTAAAATACATCCACGAAGATTACTGATTGATTAAAATTCATCCACGACGCCATTATATATAGAGTAATTGTATCTACTGGTTCAGAAAAGTGGAGCACAACAAATTGTACATGTTTGATTTGATTGACATACTCTATCGATTATTATCAGTTTATTTTGGTTGAATGCAAGTAGAAAAACAATACTAAAACGATTTCTACTTGCATTTGATCTGAATTATAAAAATAAGATTTATTTAACAAAAAACGATTCCCCAAAAATGCGATCAACTTGAACAATTATACTATTAATCACGAATTTACTTGTAGCAGTAATAAATTAAGATGAAGAAAATTAAATAATGAGGCTCCCCACACGTTAAAACTTCCACAACAAGCTTGTTACTCATTTCAATTTTCAAAACAAGCGGGTGCTTTAAATTCAAAATTTTCAGACCAAATCTCAACAACCATCCCGCCACTATTTCATCCTTCCCTCATAAAATTCAAACCATTTCAAACCCCAAAACTTCCCACATACGCTTTTCCCCATTTCCCCAAAACACCCCTCAACCCATCCAAATATTACACCACGCCCCTCATCACCGTCCACTTCACCCAAGGGCAAAACAGTAATCTCACACAAAACTCCAAAATAAAATCCCCCCAAAAAATTAAAAACCCCCCGCTCATAAAACCCCTATATAAACCCCCCCAATGGTGAGTAACCTAAACATCACATTCACATTCACACCCCAACCCCAATCTATACACACACCTATACACACAAAGTCAGAAACCCTAATCCCCAAAATGCCGGCGCTACCCGAAGAACCTCTTCTGGCTCCAAACCCGGACCGGTTCTGTATGTTCCCAATTCAATACCCTCAGATCTGGGAGATGTACAAGAAAGCCGAAGCCTCTTTCTGGACCGCTGAAGAAGTCGATTTATCGCAAGATAATGTTCACTGGGAATCCCTCACTTCCGGTGAGAAACACTTCATTACTCATGTTCTCGCCTTTTTCGCTGCTTCCGATGGCATTGTGCTTGAGAATTTGGCTGGTAGGTTTATGAAAGAGGTTCAAGTGGCTGAAGCCAGGGCTTTTTACGGCTTTCAAATTGCGATTGAGAATATTCATTCCGAGATGTATAGTTTGTTGTTGGAGAGTTATATCAAGGATTCGGAGGAGAAGAGCCGGTTGTTTCGAGCAATCGAGACGATTCCGTGTGTCCAGAAGAAGGCCAATTGGGCGTTGAGGTGGATTGATGGAGGAGAGTCGTTTGCCGAGAGGATTATTGCGTTTGCGTGTGTGGAAGGGATTTTTTTCTCGGGGAGTTTTTGTGCCATATTTTGGTTGAAGAAGAGAGGGCTTATGCCTGGATTGACTTTTTCGAATGAGTTGATTTCGAGAGATGAGGGATTGCATTGTGATTTTGCTTGTATGTTGTATGATTTGTTGAGGATGAAGCCGAGTGAGGAGAGAGTCAAGGGGATTGTAGCGGATGCGGTTGAGATTGAGAGGGAGTTTGTTTGTGATGCTTTGCCTTGTGCTTTGGTTGGGATGAATGGGGATTTGATGAGTCAGTATATTAAGTTTGTTGCGGATAGGTTGTTGGGAGCGTTGGGGTATGGGAAGATGTATAATGTGCAGAATCCGTTTGATTGGATGGAGTTGATTTCGTTGCAGGGGAAGACTAATTTCTTTGAGAAACGAGTTGGGGAGTATCAGAAGGCGTCCGTCATGAATAGTATTAATGGCAATGCTGATAGCCATGTGTTTAAGCTTGATGAGGATTTCTGAGGCCACATAATTTGTTTGTTTTTAGTTTATTGTTATTTATTTTTCATGTATTTCTAGTATTTGCAGTGTTCTGTGTTGGTGTTTTCATTCTGTTATAATGGAATGAATGTGTAATATATATGCAATGAATTGTTCTTTTTCGGTGATTGTTTAAGGGTTGTGTTGGATGGGATGTGAACATTTGTGTTTTTGTTATATATTAAATATCACCATGAATTGAATTGATGATAGTAAAGGAAATCTGTAAGCAACTTTTTGTATCGGATGAGAATGATGCTGTTTACTTGTTATGTATGTCGGATAGCTACTGTGAAGAAGTCGTTACAGAGAAACAGATGTGAGCAAATGGATTGGAAGGGATCAGTTGTTATAATTATTTTCTGATCATTTGTGTCACCAGTTTTGATATTGATTGTTTGCACTCCCACATTTTGTGGATTCAGTCAAAATTGGTTGAGATTTCTAGTCAAGTGATGTTGGTTGTGTCTATGTGACTATGCACGTGTTAAGTAGCTATCACACATCGGAACAAATGAGTGATGTTGGAGTAAGATGTTCACTGCAAGTCGTAGAAAACAGTGTGCACAACACCTTGATATATGGCGTTACATATTGAGTGCTGAACCTGTATGTACAGACATTATGTGAGCAGGAGTAGTAGGCCTCTTTATTTAAAAGAGGTTATAAAGTGGCAGCGTTTTGATTTGAGGTGAGAGGAATGAATGAACAATTAGCAGCAGCCAGACATGAGTAAATAGTGAGTTCTTTAGGCACTTTTAAGCACCAAGTTTATGTGAATTCTTTTGGTTTTTTGCTTAATCTTCAGCTATATACATCGAGGGCTTCTTCTTTATAACAGTTTTTTGTAACGAGAGTGATGTTTCTTATGTGTTCTGTAAAACCACTTTTAAGCACCCAGTTTGTGCGAATTGTATTGCTTTTGTTTGTTTGTTACAATTTGTTAGCTAGTGTAATCTCTTGCTTGAGCTAATTAAAATTTCATCAATTTGTACTAGTTGTCTTGAGCTATAGTATATGTTAAGGCTTCTTTTCTTTTCAACAGTTCTTCTGAAGATCACAACTAGAACAATTTGTCCAATCGCATACATACCAAAGTTACCCTCTCATTTAATACATTCAAGATCACTGAACCTCCAAACGGTTAACTAATCTGAGCCTAAACTTCATCTAAACCTGCTATATGCAGTAGGTTTGACATGTCGCGAGCTCCAGCTAATGAAACAGGCTTCTCTAGTTTATACTTTATTGAGTTAGCTAATATTCCAAATCTTACTCTGCAAATGGTTAAAAGGAATTTGCAAGGCTTTGAGTTTCCAGGCTTTTTTCTACACAATGTTAATCATGTAATGAAATGAATAATGTTTTGAAACATAACCATATAAACATCCTCAACAAGCAAAAGTGTTGGAGGCCCGAACACAGTTGGGCTGGACATCCAATGAAGCCCGCTTAGGTAATCCAAATGAGGCCCAACAATAGGAGTATATGTCGGTGAAAAGTCGATAAAACCGATACAACATAAATAGATCCGAAAAAACTAGGGGGAGAGATGAAAAAACAGAAGTGATAATAAAAATTCATTTTTTCAAGTTCATCGAAAAATACACATATATATGTTGTTTATATGTGTAGGAGCTAAAAATAATGATCTAAATTCAGAATAAGATAAAAATTGTGCGATTAAATTTAGATCTTATATGTCAAATTGGTTTGGGTTCTAATACGTTTTAAAATTGTTATTTATAAAAGTGCACATTTTTAAATTTTTAAGAATGAATGTCTATATATTAAATAAATCAATATTATTAAATTTATCTAAGAAATGATTAATAGTTACTAATTTAACTTATACACATAAAATTATATAATTTTTATTGTACACCAACTTCTTTTATACTCCCTATGTCCCTCTCATTTATTTACAGTTTTTTTTACACTGCTTGGCACACATTTTAAGACTCCTATAAAGTATAGTTCTACAACTTATTTTTAAAACTTTCTTTTTTAAAATAAAAATTTTAACATTATATTTTTATTCAGAAGAAGAAAAAATTTAAAATAATTTATCAAAGTATATATTAAAGGAGCCTTAAAATACGTGTCGAGTCCCCGTCCCCCAAATGTAAAGAATTGAGGGGGACGGAGGGAGTGATTTGTAAACCTTTATTTACGTACTAATGAAAATATTTATACAATTTGTGTAAACAAGGGAAGTATACTTTTATTTTTTAAATTTTACATTATGATGTTATGTAAAAATTGAAAAACTAAAACGCTTAACATCAACAAATGCTAACAGCCTCATCTGTTAGAATCGAAAGATAATGATGCAATAAATATAGAGTCCTCAAAATATAACATGTTGAATATAGCATTAAAATATATTCTGACGAATTTAAAACCTCCATTGCAGGAAGAGACAAGCGACTAGTACCTGAAAAATTGAAAGTCATCATAGAAAAAAAATTGGCACTCAGTTTATTTTTGAGTGAAAAAAACACATGGTGCATGGTAATACTGTCTACTTTGTTACAAAAGTGATTGAGGAAATTCAAACCTCCGGAGGTTTTACACCCTCACAAAAATATCTAAACTCAACTCACATAACGTTTATTCGATCGTGGTGAATATACAAATTTCAATTAAAACAGTTAGTTGTGAAATATGTATAGGTCTTTCACACACCTTATACTCTATTATTTTTTTATTTTGAAACAGGTGACTGATTCTGCTAACAATGGCAATGCTATTGACGTTACTCTTGAGTTAAAACCAAGAACAAATAAACGCATTCGCATAAATGACAATGGAACTAATAACAAGAATAAATCTAAAATAGTATAAGGCGTTCAATATTTTAATTCATTTGACATTGATGTTACGTTTCAAACAGTTATTAATTTCTTATTTTTGTGTTAGTTTATCATATTAATTAATTGAGCCATTGGTTGTCACTTTCGCATATTTATATTTCAGTTACAAATATTTATTTTCTAACAAAACTATATTCGTTTAGCGTATATTATAATTATTAATACATGCACATGTGTTAGCATAATTCATAAAGATATGTGGAAAAGAAATATTAAATACGAGTTTGATTGTAAAAAATCTCTTAAAACTTAAAGAAAATTATTCCGTTATAACAGTAATAAATTTATAACTTTTGGTATAATGCTTTCGGTGTGTAGTACGAGTAAAATACTAATTATTACTTATTTTATAAATTTAAATATAACAAAATTTAATTTTTATTATTTAAAATATAGGTACTCGAAAAGAAAATTAAAAAAAATAAGACTTCTACATTTTATCAAATTTTATAAAATTTGCTTTTTAGGTAAGTATTACCTTTTATAAAAATTAAACACGTGTTTTTTACAAAAATTAAATAATTATAAACATAATTTACAATACTTAAAATTTCTTATGAGTCGTTTTGTCATTAAACGAAAATTATTATTTCTTGGACAAAGAATGTTGGGAACTGAGATATTTGAGATATATGCCCTGTTTGGCAATTAGCTGTTAGCTGTTAACGGATTGAATTAGCTAATTTGACTAGTGAATTGAGTTAGCTAATTTGACTAGTGAATTGAGTTAGCTGTTATGACTAGCGGATTAAATTAGTTGTTTTATGTGAAACTGTTTGAGTTAATTTTTTGCATTTTAACTAGACACATCACAATCATCTAATTGAAAAGGCTCCTCTAACTAATTTTTTGAAAATTAGTTTTTTGAGTTCAAAAAGTTATTTCAATCCGCTAACTACCGAGATTTCAAATGGTCAAATATCTATTTTAGCTCAAAACTTTAATATTTTACCAAAACTCTAACTTCCAAACAAAGCCAAAAAAGAAAGGAAGAAGGGAAAGTTGTACAACGACCGAACAAAATTCATTGTATACAGATTTTCCCGGATTTTATACAGTACTCCTAAGATTTTTCACAAAAGAAGAAAAAAAGGAGATTTTTTAAAAATGATATTCTTAGAAGGAAAGAAAACCTGAAAATTCGGAAATAATATTTTTAAATTTTTTCTTTTCACCTTTAAAACTATTTTTAAAAACAAAGGCTCATTTTGTCTTCTCCCCTCGACTTATTTTCTTTTCCTGAACTCGGATTAGGTATGTCAATGGAGCGTAGATTCGATTCGATCCGATCCGATCTGAGGTCGTTTTAATGGATATGGATTTGGCAAAAAAAATCCGATCCGAAATTCGATCCGATAAGAAAAATCCGATAATAAATGAAGAGAATATGGATTTAGGTCGATCCGATCCGATAACGATCCGATCCGGATATAATATATATAAATATATTGTATAATATTTATATAAATATATTGTATAATATTTATATAAATATATTGTATAATATATATTATGAAAAAATTATTTGCAAATTTTAATAGTCAATACTTTGTAGTCTATACAATCACTACTAATTAAAATGTGAGATAAGATTTTTCCGAAGTATAATATCATCGTTTGTCTTATGAATCATCGTGTTTTTCTCAATATTATTCTAAATTTTCTATTTTTATTTGTTTTTAAATTTCTAAAATTATGTTTGATATGGACAGAAAAGTAATTATAGAAATATAATTGACGGTCCAATGAAAAGGCTCGATATTTAATGTCCAAATCCCTAATTATTTATTAATTTCGTAATTAATGAATAGGGAAAATATACAGCTCATTAAAAGAGCCCAAATTATGGAAATCTTATCAAAGAAGGATCTGGAATCCCAATTAAAGGCAATTAATGAGTCATAGCCTTTATCAACAAGGAAAAGACTTCTCCAGCAAGAAATACGATGTTTATCCAATATCAAAAAGGAGACTTATTCGCTAAGTCTCCTAAACATACCATAAATACTAGGCTCCAGACGCCTATATAAGGTCCCTGATCCTACAATCAGAACTACGTCTTTGGCTTGATTCTCAACACTAATTTGAGATACGTAGGCATCTTGTGAGGACCGATTTAGTCTCGAAACACAAGTGCAGCCATTAAAGCTCGAAAGCTCATTAATCCTAGCAATTAATATACAAATACGTTTTTTAATCCACAACATTTGGCGCCGTCTGTGGGAAGACAACATCAACCATGGCAAACACACGAAGAATAGCTCGGGATAATCAAACTCCTGAGGATCGCCCTATCACCTCTGAGGCTGATCAGCCACCGCCGACTACTGGCACTCAAGGGGCGAATATCCCCACCAACACTCAAGGACCGGAAATCCCGATTTCGGTTGAAGGGACGAATCCCCTGCAGATGGTCATTCATGGATCTAATCCACAAGAGACCGTTCACCAGCAACCGATCACGACCTCCCCGCTGCTCATGAATGCACCGAGGAGCCTTCAACTCCATACTACTGATCTCCCTCAATACGCGAATCAGACTTTGGGGATGCAAAGCTATGGCATGCCCCCTCGACCCATGGCGGGCGGTAGTGGAACTAATCCAATCTAACATGAGGCATATGTGCCGCCTTATATTCAAGGTCTGGGACCCCAAGCTCGCCAGACCCCTTTCGTTCAAGATTACTTTGGCCCATACACCGAAGATGAGGGTTATACAACTGGGGAGGATGTCGCCCCAAGAAAGAGACGTTCTTCCCAGACAAATCGGGAGCAACCCTAAACTACTAAGGAGAAAATTACAGCCCATGAGGCAGAGACTGCAAGGCTCAAGAAACTCTTTGCTGAGGAGGAGGCCGCTCAATCTCGAGGCCGAACAACTAAAGGGATCCCAATAATCAACTTGGATCCACCGGCAAGAAGAACCAAGAGGGCCGAAGCCCCAAGGGGTTATCCTAGTATTCTGTTGCCCCTAGGAGATCTTGATGATCCTACCCCACCGTTTACTCAAGACATTATGAAAACGGCTATATCCAGAAAATTTAAGATGCCTTCGATCAAAGCCTATGATGGAACGGGAGATCCCGCAAATCATGTAAGGACCTTCTCCAATGCACTGCTGTTGTAGCCAACCAACGATGCGGTCAAGTGTAGGGCGTTTCCACAAACCTTGGCAGGCATGGCCCAACGCTGGTATAGCCGTCTTCCTCCCAACTCAATTGGGTCTTTCAAGGAACTAAGTAAGGCTTTTATCAATCAGTTCATTAGTGGAAGGGTGCATGAGAAAAGCTCTGCATCACTCATGGCAATCCAGCAAGGAAAGAATGAAGCCCTAAGGGACTACATCAATCGATTCACTCGGGAGGCTTTGAAAGTCCTGGACTTAGAGGACAGAGTGGCTATGATAGCCCTGCAACAAGGAACTACTGATGACCACTTCAAAAGGTCGTTAGCTAAACATCCACCAGAGCATGCTGAAGCTCCAAGATAGAGCCGGAAAGTATATCAAGGCTGAAGAAAGCATGAGAAAGTATGAACCCACTGCTGGCGGTAGTGGAAACTCACTACTAGAAAAACGTTAATATACATCGGCTAAAAACCGATGTCTGGAAAAAATTCGACCGATGTGTATGTGGGTGTAGAGAAAGGTCATGACTATAGACATCGGTTTTTAGCCGATGTTTTAGATGACTTTAGACATTAGTTCCAGCCAAATTTACGATGTATTTTCTATACTTGTCAATTTATATTGCACTATTTCTTTTCAAATAATGCTATATTATATGTAGTAGCTCAACAAAAATACATAAGATGCAAGGTATAAAACAACATCTACATCGATATGATTAAAAGAATTGATGTCAAAGGTTTTATACAACATCGTTTTCTCAACAAAATTGATGTTAGATTGTTTGTTTCACATCGGTTTTTGGTAGTAGCCTAATGTAATTTCTACTATTTTACATCGATATTTCATTGTAATTGCCTTACATATACGTCGTTTTCTCAGTAAAATTGATGTTAGATTGGTTGTTTCACATCGGTTTTTGGTAGTATCCTAATGTAATTTCCACTATTTTAAATCGATTTTTCATTGTAATTGCCTTACATATTACATCGATTTTGTTAAAATATTTGATGTAATCAGACTCTCATATACATCGATTTGGTTAGAAAAAGTAGTGTCCTATATTGTTTCACACATCAGTTTTTTGCCTTGACAACTGATGTTTGAACATACAGTATCTCTTAATATATACACCAAAAACACAGAAACAAACCAAATTCAAAAAACAAAAACAAACCAAACACCAAAATATTAAAACAGCTGAGCACTTGCCATTTACTAAATCAAACATCCAATGTTTAGGCATAACCAAAACAATACGGCAAGCTATCCTAATAGCTTAGGAACCAACTGTACTTGGACAAAATTAAGAAACCAATTGTTCGACAATTTCATCAAGTACCAACTGCTACCTAGACGTTCAACTGAGACAAGATACCAACTGTTTCCAACGAGAAATATACCAACTGTTCGACAAACCAAAAGTCACATTTTACATGAGTTTTTCAATATGCTTCAAAGTCTTGTGTCGCACCTCTTCAAGCTCTTCTATCTTGTAAGATGTCCGGGTCTTAAGAAGCCACTAGAAACACAAAACCCAAAGAAAAAAATTCGCATAAATATACTATTTTTCAAATGCATAATTTTTATACTAATACACAATTATATTCCATATATCAAAACACACTAATTAATTAAAGTATACCTTGGTAGAAAACGAGTACATGTCATCATCTAAAATAATATCCCGCATATACCGCATGACAACATAACCACATTCATGGGAACCAGGTTGTTTTGGTGATCCCTAATTCAATAAAAATGAAAAAATATGGATCAATCCTGAAACAAGAAAACTTAAATATATAGAGCAAACCAAATACATTAGTAAAGTTCTTAAATAATTACCGCAAGATTTTGTACTTTGGGAGTTCTATTTCCCCTTCCTGTTTGAGAATTGAAAGTTCTCAGTGCCCTACAAGGGCAGAGAATGACAATGTTAATCGATACCTTTTTAATGCATTTTCTAATGCTTTATATGATATAACCAGAGAAAGCATTATATTCATTAATCAATACCTTTTTAAAGCATCTTCTAATGCTGGATTCCGTGGTGGATGAGGCAGTGGATTGAGAGTGTATATATCATGTTCCCATAATACGATCAAAATCCAGTGGACACTGTTTTTATTAAAAAAAAATCCACAAAGCAAGAATTAGTATATATCCAATTCTTACGATTACGTACTCTTAATTATAATTAAATACCTACTTTTCATGATGTGGCATGAAGAAAACACGATTCGGGTTGCCCTCTTTCAGCCTTCGAACCACTAAAGCTTCAAAGTCAGCGTTCAGGGTAAATGTGGCTGACGGATCAAAAAACCCAAAATAGTCCAGTAGTTTCTTTTCACGCATAACATTATGCAGGTACCTACAAATAATATTTTAATATTATAGTAAGTATATATTTTTTAGCAAAATGAAGAATTATACAAGAATTATAAAAAAAATGCTTACGACATGTAAGCTGATATGGCAGCCTGGCCAATCATCCGAAACTCTAACAAGTCGATTAAATTCTCGTGCAGTATAAATATTCTTCTCTCAAAGCCAAAAACTTCAGCATCACATGGAATTTCAATTGAAATCCCAGTTTCTTTCATAACTGTTGTTGCATGTTTATACAACAACCTAAAGCGGCTTGGCACATTACTGTTTGTTGGCTCAGCATTTTTAAACATGGTCCCCAATTTCTTCAACTGATCATCACCCTTGGACATCACTTGCCTTTTCTTTTTCTAAAAATAATTAATTTATCATGCATAAATATAAACACAATATTTTCTGCAAACCATGAACGCAAACTATATACGGAAAAAGAAAAGGAAATACAAACCACAGTAGTTGGGAAAATAATCAAGTCCTTAGGCCACGCGACGTGAGAACCAACAGCTTCAATGACCTTCACAATTTCACCCGGTACTGGCACTGGAACAACGGCATTGTCGTTAATGCTTCCATCCACCATCACACGTATGCATCCAGGCGGCATAGGCATTCCATGTATCTTTTCATTCAACACTCCATCATCCATTGCCATACCAAATGCAACTATGTTGTCGATACTGTCCACAACTAGCTCACATGATCGCGGACCCTGCATTTATAAGGCGAGGTGAAATTAAGTTTGTATGAGAGAGAGAGAGAGAGAGAGAGAGAGAGAGAGAGATTGTTTTACCTTTGTTTCAGGTGGAGTAGGGTCAACAGCAACACAATCAAGTTCCTCCAACAATTCTTTAGCAGATGGTGCTAGTTTTGACTTGATTTCAGGACTTTTAACCTGTACTTTTTGGCAACTTTGTTTTCCGGACATTGGCGTCCCAAGATTGGATGAACTAACCATCGCCTTCAGCTCAGCAATTTGTGACATCAACTCGTTCGTTCTTCTCTCCATCTCTTCATCCCTCTATCGATCACGGGCCAGCAACTCAGCTTTCGTGATTCGAGTCCTTTTCACATTCGGCCTATTAAAGAATGTTTTTGGGGTGACGAAGCCTCCGACTCCTCGAACCCTTCCTGAATGCTCATGTGTTTCTAAAGCAAGACTCAACACATCCTCATATTCGCCCAAGTCCAATTCACCTTTACGGTTACTTTCCAGCAATTCATCCTGACAACACATTAAATAAATATGAAATACAGACTAGTTTCTTACAATTTACAATTTAAATATGAGGTTCACAGATTTCTTACAATTTGTTGGTTCATTTGTTCTTGTTCTTCATCAACTTGATCGTCCTTCCGCTTTCGAGCTTTCTTCCATAAAATTGCCCGTTCAGGTAGTTTTCCAGGCTTTATATGCCCTTTCTTTACCTGTTTAAAATGAATGAAACATTTGAAAGACATTCACAAAGTCTAAATTATAGTTTCAATTAATATTAAACTCTTACTTCTTCTTCTAGCAGTCCGGTGTAGCCCTTCCTTGACATGCGATGTGGATATTTTCGTTGTTTGACTATCCCCCTCTGTCTATTACGAAGTGTCTGCATCCAAACATAAATTACATTATTGACTTCAATATTGAAATATATTACAAAATATGCCTATATGCATACGTAAAATTTAGTACTACAAGAGTGTTACCATCCATTCTGGGTTGATCCTTTGGGCAACAAATGATCTCCAATGATCCCTACCAACAAATGCATATTGTTTGGGAGGCTTCCTCAGTTTCTTCTTTTCCCCAATACAAGGCATGACATAAGTAGAGGTTAACATTGACTTGAACTGTCTCCACTTCCACCCTGCCGAGATTAGAATCGAGGCTCGACTTTCTGGAGTCACTTTGAATGCAGCCTAAAACACAAATAGTAAATTAATATATGCCTAATATATCAGTTGGAGTATACTCTAAATAGTAAATACAAATATTACCTGAACATCTTTCCATAGCTTCTCTTTTAGTTCAGGATCCACAGTTGGCCAGCTTGGAATGTCGATCGGAATCATATTCCTAGCGGTCATGCCTACATAAGACTGCAAGGGGTGCCTAGTCTCTTCGACAAAATTTCCAAGCTCATTGTACCTAACTTTAAACTTCTTGCCTTGAGCCTTCTTCACCACGACTTTGTGCATAGCACAAACACCACGCTTTGCTCTAGAATTTCTTTTTGTTGTTTCAGTACCAGCAGTAACAATTTCTTCTGAAGGTTGTGCTCCTTGTGGTTCAATTGGTTGCGCGGACCCTTCTGATTCATGTTCAGATTTTTGTACATCCACTTCCCTTTCAGGTTCACATGATTCTTTCACGTTCTTGCTTCTCTTCTTAGGTGCCATTCCTTGATCATGTACTTTAATCTGTAAGATACATATTAGCCAGGGCATACAAAAACTTAAAAATTATTCACAAGAAATATTATAAAAAAATTGCAGACTAAACATATTGCTCAATAATTATTCACAAGAAATTAAATTAAAATTTGCAGACTAAACATATTGCTCATAATTATTCAGAAGAAATATAATTTAAAATTTCAGTCTAAACATAAAACAAAAACTTAAAAAATTACAAATATATTGATCAGTTTTTAATCCAAATTCCCTCAACATTTTGTCTTTTACTGGCAATAATACACTCAGAGTCATCAACTTTGTCACATATAGGAATATTAGAGCAGAATGAGGGATTTTCCAAAGTTGTGTCTCCTAATTCATCGTCATAATATAACTCCTGGTAGTCTCGAGGTGCAGAGTTTAATACAACGGACCATCTAGCATCGACGGGATCTTGAACATAGAAAACTTGCTTCACTTGATCGACAGACACGTATTTATCATTCTTGTGACCTTTTCGAGTAAAGTCCACAAGAGTGAAGCCAAGATCATCGACCTTGATGCCTCTTTCATTTTCTGCCCATTTACACAAGAATAGTGGGGCTTTAAATGCATGATAATCCAACTCCCATATTTCTTCGATTATTCCATAAAACGTCATATCTGACTCAACGGGATTCAAATCCTTAGCACTAGATACTTGGACCGTCTTGGCAACTAAAGAAACACCACTATTTTGGACAACCCTTGCATCATCTCGCTCCTTTGTGAAGTATCGGTTCCCGTCAACTAAATAACCTTCATAGGTTAAAACAGAAAAAGATGGTTTGCTTGCCAACCATCTTATTGTTTCTGAAACATTTTTGGCATTTTCCATCATTTCAACACTGACCTGCGCACATTGTTTTAAAACAATCATTAACAATATAACAAAATCTAATGAAGCACCATTACAAAAAAAATAAGCAGCAAAAAGAAAGAAACCAACCATTTTTTCAAACCAATTAGCAAATAAACGATTGTGCTCTCCTATTAGCCACTGCGCACTCTTTTTTTTCCCTTGGTATTGTCTTTCCAATAACTCCTTATGCATCCTGACGCAATACATATGTTAAGTAAACAAACACAAAATACTCGATGTTCAAAAGATGAACTTACAATTGAAAAAATTAAACTTACATGATATAGGGATGTACTTCAGAGTTGTTCTGAAGGACATGTAAATGTGCCTCATCTCGTTCTTTCTCCTCCACTGACTTCATTATTACAGCGGATAACGGACCTGAAAGCTTGCCCTTGTCCTTCGGAAGACCGGCAGTTGTGTAACTCTGTTTAACAAACTCCGTGCAGAATTCCACAGATTCTTCTCCTAGGTAACTTTCTGCTATACAACCTTCTGGATAATAACGGTTTCTAACATAACTCTTTAACACTTTATTAAACCGTTCAAATGGAATCCATCTATAAAACACCGGTCCACATAAACGTAATTCCCTAACCAAGTGGACTGTGAGATGAATCATTATATCGAAAAATGAGGGAGGGAATATTTTTTCCAACTCGCACAAGGTCAATACCACATCTGATTGTAATTTGTCGAGTTTGGATACATCAACAACTTTTTGCATAAAGTGTTAAAAAAGAAACACAATCTGATTATGCTAACCCTAACATTTTTCGGAAGAATTGAACGAATTGCAACCGGAAGAAGTTGTTGGAGAAGGGTATGACAATCATGGGACTTCAACCCATATATCTTTAAATCAGGCATTGATACACAATTTCTGATGTTCGATGAATGGCCATAGGGAAGTTTTACATTTGACAATGAGGACAACATTTGTTTTTTTTCTGCCCTTTACAAAGTATAAGGGGCGGGAGGCAAATAAGTTCTCTTTTCTCCTTTTTCTGGAGCTAAATCAATCCTAACACCCATGTCAACCATATCACGATGAGATTCTTCACTATCTTTACTCTTGAATGGAAGATTTAATAGTGTCCCAATTAGACTATCACACACATTTTTCTCAACGTGCATAACATCAAGACAGTGACGAACATGGTGAAACTTCCAGTATTCCAACTCAAAAAAAATTGATTTTTTCTTCCATGGACAAACCACTTTCTTTGCCTTCTTCATCTCCTTCCCAAAAGTAAATTTTATTCGTTCCTGCTGCCTTAATACTTCTTCTCCAGAGAGGATTTGATGTGCGTGTCTAAACTCTTGTTCGCCATTAAAAGCAGCCTTATGCCTCCTATAAGGATGATGTGGAGCTAAATATCGACGATGACCTTGGTAACATATTTTTCGGCTATGAGTTAAATGTTTACCAACGGTATCATCACCACATATTGGACAAGCCATATAGCCCTTATTGACACAGCCCGACAAATTTCCGTACGCAGGAAAGTCATTTATCGTCCACATCAAAACTGCTCTCAGAGTGAAATAAGACTGTGTATACGCATCATATACATTTGGTTCGCCTTCTTCCCAAAGCTTCTTCAAATCATCTATCATCGATTCTAAATAGACATCAATGTTATTACCTGGCTCATGCGGACCAGAAACTAACACTGTTAACATCATAAACTTCCTCTTCATGCATAACCATGGAGGAAGATTATAAGTTACCAATACCACCGGCCAACAACTGTACCTATTGGTTAGGCCATTATTATGCGGGTTTATACCATCTGCTGCCAATGCTAAGCGAATATGTCTGGGTTCACTACCAAAGTCGGGCCACCTATAATCAATATTCCTCCAAGAAGGAGAGTCAGCTGGATGACGCATTTGGCCATCTTGTGTTCGCTTATTCGCATGCCAACTCATTAGTTCAGCTGTAGAAGCAGATTTAAACATCCGTCTAAATCTAGGAATTATCGGAAAGTACCACATAATTTTGGCTGGAATGTTAATCCTAGGTTTACCATCTTTCCCCAACTTCCAACGAGATAGATTGCACTTAGGACACTCGGACGCATCGACATTACACCCCTATATAGCACACAGCTATTCGGACACGCGTGAATCTTTACATACTCAAGGCCTAGATCAGTGAGGGTTTTCTTTGCTTCATAAGCATTAACCGGCAACACATGATCTTTAGGAAGTAAAGATCCTACTGAAGATAGGAGATCAGTGAAAGCACTATTGCTAAGACCAAATCTAGATTTCCAATTGTGCATTTTCAACATCGACTCTAACTTAGTGCACTCACTACCCACATACAAAGGTTGCTCTGCATCGGCCACAAACCTCCTGAACTCATGTGAATCGTCATCGTAATCACCCCTATTATAAGCTGCTTCACAAACATCAACTATTTCTGAGGTCGGAATTTGCCCCGAAAGAATGTGCCCTGGAGTACTGCCAACAGATGAACTTATTGGCGTACTACTTGGACACTTCTCTCCGTGCCAAATCCATTCGACATACCCCAAACTAAAACCATTTTGATAAAGATGACCCCTAATTATTTTCACTGATACTTTTTTGAAATTACCACAACGTGCACATGGGCATGGGATTTTTTTAGGATTTTCAGCATTTTATTCAGCAAACATCAAGAACCTTTCGACCCCAATTTCATATTCTAAAGATTCTCTATCTTTCGAAATCCACGACTTATCCATATCGTAAAACAGCCTACATGATATTGTTATTTCAAAAGTCAGAAGTAGACTTATCTAAAATTATACAAGTCATTATATTATAATTATTATTGAATATGGTAGGGGATTTCTAGTGCTTGACATACAGACTTCTTTTCTATGATTATGTCATAAAATATACTAATATCATAATAATAGATAGAATTAAGTAAATAAACAATTAGATCATAATTAAACAATCCAAACATGTGTTCAGTAAAATATAAACAAGAATCATAGTCATGCAAGTAATTACGATATATAAAACGTTATCAGAATCATATAAACAAGCACATGCATCTAATTAAAAAATCAAGAGGGCACTAAATTATAAAATTTAAAGTTCAGCAATTACTAACCTCAAGAACAACTCAAAAACTTATAATGTTAACTGCACGGACACAAGCAAATGCTCCTGCAAATGAAAATTCAGAATTTTTAAACACAAAAAGTAATTCGAACAGTTCTTACAAACAATAATACCCAAAAAAAATACATGCAAAAAGAAAGACAAGTAATTAACATGGAAAATCAAAATTAACTTACTAAATCACGATGACCCAAGCTAAAGAAGCAACCAATCTGAAAAAAAAGACTAATTCGAACTTAAATTAAAATGACTAATTCGAATATGAAAAATGACTTACTAATTCGTACTTTTTCTTCTTCTTCGAATCTGAAAATGATTTAGGGTTCTTCTTCTTCTTCTAATTGAGAGAGATTTAGGGTTTTGTTTAATTGGGTCGGGGCAAAGAAATGTTTGGGAGAAATATATTGGGTCGGCTGCGGCTGAATGTTTGGGATTTTTGGGGAAAATGAATTTGGGGTGGGGGCGAAATGTTTTGGGGGAAAATGAAATTGTTTTTGGGGGATAAGGGGGGAAAAGTTTTGGGGGATAAGGGGGGAAAAGTTTTGGGGGATAATTTTTCTAAGGGGCCGGGAAATGTTATATTACAAAGGGGGGGGAGAACATTGCCGCGTATTTTTTATTTTTCTAAATATACATAAAGACATCAACCTTTTTAACAATCGATGTCTAGAAACCACTTTAACATCGCTTTTAAAATTACTGATGTTAAAACTATATTTAACATCAGTGGTTTTCTTAATCGATGTAAAAGGGGCGATGTCTATTGACCTTTTTCTAGTAGTGACTCAAAGAAAAGAAAAGAAACTCAGGAGTACGACGTCAAGGAAAAGTTTCCCAGAACGTCAAAGGACTCTGATTCTCCACCCAAGAGAAACAATTTTGGGCCAAAGTTTACGGAGTATGCAAGATTGAACACTCCCAGGAGTCAAATTCTGATGGAGATAGCTAAGGAAGGAGATCTCAAATGGCCGAAGCCAAAGAGGGCTGACATGTCCAAACGGAACCAAAATCAGTTCTGTCAGTTCCACAAAGAAGTCGGTCACGACACCGATGATTGTAGGCAATAGAAAGATGAGATCGAATTTTTGATACGAAGAGGAAAACTCAGCAAATTCACCAAGGATGGAAATCAAGGGAATCAAAGAGGAAACTATGAAAGGAAGGATTACGACAGAAGGGACAACGACCAAGATCGTAACCCTAAGCCCCGAGGGCCAGTCATCAATATGATATTTGGAGGACCAACTGCTGCTGGGTCCTCCCGAAACTCAAGAAAAGCTTATGCCCGAGAGGTGATGACTGTAGTTAGAGAAGCACCGAAGCGTGCCAGAACAGAAGTGTCGATTGGTTTTGATGATTCCGACTTAGAAGGGGTGAAGTTCCCCCACGATGATCCTTTAGTCATCGTACCTGTGATAGGCAATTCTGAAACAAAGAGAGTCCTAGTCGACAATGGAGATTCAGTGGATATCTTGTTCCACGATGCTTTTATCAAGATGGGTTACACTGATTCTCAGTTAACACCCTCAAATATGCCTATATACGGATTCAACGGGGTGGAATCAAAAGTGGAAGGCACTATCCAACTCCCAATGACCATGGGGCAAGGGATGAATACGTCTACTCAGATGTTGAACTTCATAGTTATAAAAGCGACTTCAACCTACAATGCAATCCTGGGAAGAACTGGTCTTCATGCGTTCAAGGATGTTGCCTCATCTTATCATCTAAAAATCAAGTTCCCAACGAGGAATGAGATTGGTGAAGAACGAGGAGACCAAAAGATGGCTAGAAGTTGTTACGTAGCCGCGCTAAGGCCTGATGGAATTGGGGGGCAGGTTCTCCCCATTGAAGACATGAATACAAACGACAACGAGGACAAAAGGGGGAAACCAGGTGAGGACTTGGTCCCAATTCCCCTAGTCCCAGGAGAACCAGAGAAGGTGACATATGTTGGAGCACTACTACCTGAGCCCTTGAAAAGCAAGCTCATATCTTTTGTTCAAGAGAATAATGACGTTTTTGCTTGGACAGCGGCCGACATGCCAGGGATTGATCCCCAATTGATAACTCACAAACTGAATGTGGATCCTGAAAGGAAGACGGTGAAACAAAAGAAGAGAAGTTTTGCTCCAGAGAGGCTTGAAGCCATAAAACAAGAAGTTGAAAAGCTTCTGGAAGCCGGGTTCATTGAGGAAATTCAATTCCCAGAATGGTTGCCTAACCCCGTGATGGTCAAAAAGGCTAACGTAAAATGGAGGATGTGCGTCGACTTCACTGACTTGAATGATGCATGTCCTAAGGATTGTTTTCCCTTACCAAGGATTGATGCACTAATAGATGCTACAGCTGGACACGAGATGCTTAGCTTCATGGATGGCTTCAGTGGATACAATCAAATCAAGATGCATGAGGATGACATCGCCAAAGTATCATTCATCACTGACTTTGGTGTTTTCTGCTTCTTAGTCATGGCATTTGGACTTAAGAATGCAGGGGCAACCTATCAAAGGTTGGTGAACAAAATTTTTGGACACCTAATTGGAAAAACCATGGAGGTCTACGTAGATGACATGTTAGTCAAGAGCCTCGATAAGGCCGATCACATTAAGCACCTCCGAGAGGCATTTGAAGTGCTAAGGCACCACAAGATGATGTTGAATCCAGCTAAGTGTGTCTTTGGTGTGGGCTCGAGAAAGTTTTTAGGCCTGATGGTTTCCAAGAGAGGAATCGAGGCCAATCCCGACAAAATCAAAGCAATTCTAGACATGGAGCCACCACGGACTGTCAAAGATGTCCAGAAATTAACGGGAAGAGTGGTAGCATTGGGAAGATTCATCTCCAAGTCAGGAAGGAAGTGTTTACCCTTCTTTAAAGCACTCAAGAAAGTGAAATTTTTTGAATGGACAACTGAAAGCCAAGAGGCCTTTGAGGCCTTGAAGAAATACATGGCTGAGCCACCACTATTGGCCAAACCAAAACCAGGAGAGGTTCTTTATCTATACTTGGCAGTATCCAACACTGCCCTGGGAGCTGTTTTGGTAAAAGAAGAGTTAAAGGTTCAGAAACCCATCTACTACGTGAGCAAGATCCTACATGGGGCAGAAATAAACTACTCTACCATAGAGAAGTTTGCCTTAGCCTTGATAATGGCCTCAAGAAAGCTACGCTCGTACTTCCAGGCTCATAAGATAGAGGTCTTGACTGACCAACCTCTAAGAAACATCTTGCATAGCCCTCAAGTTAGTGGAAGATTGATCAAATGGGCCATTGAATTGGGCGAATTCGACATCAAGTATAAGCCTCGAACGACCATAAAAGCTCAAGCACTTGCTGACTTCATGGTTGAATGTATCATTGACAACCAAGAAGTCGGGGGGCAGGAAGCAATAATGGAAGACAAGGAAACTAAAGACATAATCTCCAAAGAATGTTGGGTGCTCTATTTTGATGGAGCATCAAAAACAAAATCAAGTGGAGCCGGTTTAGTGCTACAAAGTCATGATGGATTCCTCATAGAGTATGCACTAAAACTTGACTTCCCAACGACAAACAATGAGGCTGAGTATGAAGCTCTGATAGCTGGTTTAGGGCTGGCTAGAGCCTTGAGGGTCAAAACTCTGAAAGTATGTGGAGATTCGAGGCAAGTGGTTTCCCAAGTGAATGGGGAATTTGAGGCCAGAGACGAAGTCATGGCCAAGTACTCGAAACTTGTCAAGGCCATCATGACTCAGTTCGACGAATGTTATGTAGAGCACATTCCAAGGGAAGAAAACGTGAAGGCTGATGCCTTGTCTAAATTTGCTTCTTCCGAAATTGAAAACTATGTAGGAAGTGTCTACTTCCAAGTCCTGAGGACCCCAAGCATCAACGGAAAGTTGGTAGCACCCATTGATGTTGCTGGTTGTTGGATAGATCCCATCAAGGCTCATCTGGAAACTGGGTGGTTACCCAACGACACTTCAGAAGCACGAAAGTTGTACGTCAGAGCACTAAGGTATACCCTGATTGAGGGAATCCTATACAAGAAGTCTTTCATTATTCCATATCTGAAATGTTTAAGACCTCAAGAGGCAGAATTTGCCCTGAAGGAAGTACATGAAGGAATTTGTGGGCAGCACTTGGGGGGCAGAGCCCTTGCCCATAAAATCACTCGTCTAGGTTTCTACTGGCCAAGTATACTTGCTGATGCTAAAAGCTATGTGAAGAAGTGTGAACGGTGCCAGAAACATGCACCAGTGGTTAGGCAACCACCAGAGATGATGAAATCCATTAACTCACCTATCCCCTTTGCTATGTGGGGAATGGATATACTCGGGCCATTTCCAATGGCAAGTGCTCAAAGAAAATTCTTGATAGTAGCAATTGACTACTTCACCAAGTGGATTGAGGCTAAACCATTGGCCAAGATAACTACCAAGCAAGTGATGCATTTCATCTGGGAAAACATGATATGCAGATACGGAATTCCATGTATCTTGGTCACAGACAATGGAACTCAGTTTAACAACGATGAGTTTAAGAAATATTGTGATGAGAACGATATCAAGTTGCGCTTCACTTCTGTCGCCCATCCTCAAGCAAATGGGCAAGCTGAGGTTGCAAATCGAATAATCCTGGATGGACTAAAGAAAAGAGTTGAGCGCTCCAGAAACACTTGGGTAGACGAATTGCTCCCCATACTTTGGGCATATCGTACTACCTGCAAAGTCACCACTGAAGCTACCCCCTTTCTGTTGGCATATGGGGCAGAGGCAGTGGTTCCAGTGGAGATTACTCACACGTCTCCAAGAGTCGAGGCTTATGAGCCAGAAACAAATGAGGAAGGCTTGAGGCTGGCCTTAGATTTGATTGATGAAGTTAGAGATGAGGCAAATGCCAAGATAGTTGAACATCAAAAGAAGACATCTTTCTACTACAACCTAAGGGTTAAAGAAAGGTTCTTTCGACAAGGAGACCTAGTTCTCCGAAAGATTGAGGCATCCGGAGTTGGACAAAAAGGCAAGTTGACCCCAAATTGGGAAGGACCATATCGCGTCAAGAACGTATTTGGTCGAGGCTCATACAAGCTAGAAACCCTTGAAGGGCATGAGGTGCCAAGGACTAGGCATGCCTCCAATTTGAAAATTTATTATGTTTAAGGTGTTTCCTAAGTGGACTCACTACTAGAAATAAGGTTTTGATAAAACCAACCCAAGTTTTAAACTTGGGTACTATGTAAGGGTTGATCCCATTTTCAAGTTATGAATAAATTCAGCATTTTCATGTTTTAAAGCTTATCTACTATGAGTGTTAACAAACATTCAAGAAGCCAGAAAAACAACACAAGCCATGAATGGCCACAAGATATAAATAAGGCTGGATAAAAACTTAAAAAAGTTAAGTTAAGCCCGTAGGCTGAAAGTACATAAACAAAAGTACAAGCCATGAATGGCCAAAAGTAAAACTACATCTAAACTGCCTTGTCCACGTCCTCCTCCTCCTCTTCCCCTAAAGCGGAACCGGAGTGAGTGGCAGCATAATCATCCCCGGCAGTCTGACCGGGTGGAGAGGTATGATCTAGGTTGAAGATCCTGTCATCCTCCTCCATGTCGTCCTCTCCAGCCAAAGCCAACTCCAGAGGAGTAGGAAGGTAAGGGCTTGGAAAATCAGAAATGGTGAGAGATCCAGGCATCTTCTCCAACACAGCAGCAAGAGCGCCATCCCATCCCTTAGTATACTGAACTGGGAAGATGAGCTCGTCATGCTTATCAATCAAGTCCTCGTACTCCTTGGAGTCAAGGTACTCGTCGATAAAGTCATCCTTGCCTTTCCTCAAAGACACCACCTCAGCCTGGGAGTCGGCCAACTCCTTCTCCTTCCTAGCCAATGTGGCCTTCAGCGAGCCCACCTCTTCTTGGGACTTCTCAAACTTGCCTTGGTTGGCCTCAGAAGATGAGCGCCAAGCCTTGGCTTGAGAGATAGCCCCTTGGAAGTTAGCATTAGCCTACAAAGCAAGTTGCAAGTCAAAACAAGATAAGAAACTTGAAACATGCTAAAAACTACAAAGAAAAGAAGGAGAAAAATAACTTACAGCAGCAATCGCCTGAGAGCCTGCATGCTCCACACCCTCCAAAGTGGAGTTAGAAACGAAGTCCTTGTAATCACAAGGAGTCAGGGAGTGATAAGACCACTCCACGGCATGCTTGGACACTCCCACCACAGTGTCCTTCTTCCTAAGACCCCAATTGGGGCGCCAAACTGCACTCTTGGCCGAGGAAGGCCCCTCGACCTCATCAGTAAGGTCCACATGGGGCCTTATAAAAGCTGGAACACTGGAAGCACGAGAGTCCTTCCCTACCAAACGTGCCCTCTTCATCCTTGCTGTCTCCTCATCTTCGGGCTCGTTGGTCTTATTAATAAAGACCGCAGCTGCAAAAAACACAAGGAAAGAAACAGTTGGTATAAGATAATCTTAAATAAACAAAGGAAAATATGAGGTGAGAATTACCCTTATCAGAAACGTTGGAAAGTCCCAAGGACTTAAGCTGGAACTCGTCCAGGAGCACCCAAGCCAATGTGGCATAATCATCCTTTGTGAGCTCGGCATATGCATGGGCCTCCTCATCATTCAGGATGATATTACTAGGGCTACCATCTGAAACCCTACTAAAGGAGCTACGGAAAAGGGTGCCCCAATCCCCTCCTTCCCAAATCAAATACATAAACTCCTCTTTCTATTTGGGGTTGTTATCTGGAATGGATTTGGGGTGAAATATGGGGGGAGTGGAAGGACGGTGGTTGATATAAACCCAACCCAAAGTAATGGCTGAGCTATTCTTAAATTGGAAAATTTTTCTAAACAAAGCTACAGATAAAGGAAAATTGTTCTTCAAACAAAGAACAATGAAACACATAATGATTCTCCAGGCGTTTGGAGGAAGTTGGCAAGGGTTAATCCCAACATCAGCCAAAAGCCTGGGAATAAACTCATGGAAAGGGAACCTGAGTCCCGCGACAATGGCATCCTTGTAAATGCATAAAGCATCAGGACGCCAATGACAAGAACGGTCCCCTGGGCCAGCAGGAACTAACCTATTAGGGGACTTAATCCTATACATCTTGTTATAGTCCCTAATTTTATCGATTTCATGAAATTTATTACTACAGTCAAAAGAATCTAAATGATACACAGAGGGATATTCATCACTACGTTCTAAAATCATATCTTGAAGTGACATATGAGAAGAACGAATGATGATACCTCTCTTAGAAGCTTTATTCATTTTCTGAAGGCGTTGAGCAGCTTTGTCAGACATCTTCAAATCTTCAAATCTTCAAAGAAAAATCTTCAAATCTTCAAAGAAATTCCCAGAAAAACTTCAAAGAAACCCAGAAATCTTCAAGGGATGAAGATGAAAACCCAGAAATCTTCAAGGGATGAAGGTTAAAACCCAGAATTCTTCAAGGGATGAAGATTGATCCCAGAAAAACAAGAACACCACCGAACAAAAACTCGCCGGGAATCGCCTTACCACGGAATAAAAGAGAGAAAAGCTAAGAAGACTAGAGAGAAATTTTAGAAAGTTGAAAGTGAGAAGTGAGAAATGAAATAGAAATCTCACTCTTTTATAAAAGAAGTGTCTGGGAACCCTACCGGTTAAGGAAGGGCAACCGTCTATAGCCAGTAAGGCCCATAAAATCCATTTATGGATTACAAAGGCAAAAGCCCAAATAAATTAAGTATCAGGCAAAATTGAAGCCCAAATCAAATGAGGCTCATTGAGGTCCAAGGCTGGAAAGATTTAAGTCCAAATTAAAATGGACTAGTTAAGGCCCAAGAAAAAGAATGAATCTTGGAATAAAACCAAGGCAAAAACAAAAATCTGAGGTCGAAAAGAACTTGGATTGAAATCGTCCGACCAAGGTCGAAAATATATGAGAAAATGAGGTCGTATCCAACGACCTCGCTCCCAAATAAAGTGAAAAAATTAAAGATTTAAGGTCGAAAAGACCCTAAATCGAGGTCGTACGACCCAAGTCGAAAATACACACGAAATTGAGGTCGTGCCCATCGACTTCGCACCAAAAGCAAGTCAAAAAATTGAAAATTCAAGGTCGAAAAGACCCTAGATCAAAGTCGATTGACTGAGATCGAAAATACACTATAAAACGAGTTCGTATCCCTCGACCTCACACTAAAATGAGGTCGAAAAACAAAAGGGTTCGAGGTCGAAAAAACGAGGTCGAAAATGACCCAGAAAGTGAGGTCTAAACAATCGACCTCACGACAAATCGAGATCGAAGATGACCCAAAGAATAAAGTCTATTTTGACCTAGAAAAAACGAGGTCGAAGAGACATGGGGTCGAGATCGAACAAACGAGATCGAAAATACATTGGAAATCGAGGTCGTATTATACGACCTCGTACCAAAATAAAGCCAGGAAATCAGAAAATCCTGGTCGAAAACATATAGAAATGAAGTCGAAGCTATGAGGTCGAAATTAACCTATGATTCGAGGTCGAAACAAACGACCTGGGACTAAAATCGAGGTCGAAAATGCATGATCTCGAGGTCGATACATCGAGGTCGACAATGGCCTATAAATTGAGGTCGACAGCCTCGACCTCACAACCTATTGAGGTCGAAGACATATTAGAAATGAGGTCGAACAGGTGAGGTCGAAAAAGACTTGGAATTCCTGGTCGATAGCTTCGACCTCACAGCTGTTCGAGGTCGAAAAAAGACTTGATCGAGGTCGAACGATCCTGGTCGAAAATGACCGGGAATTTGAGGTCGAATCCTTCGACCTGGGACCATTTCTGGTCGAAATCCTGGTCGAAATTGTACTGGCTTCCAGGTCGAAATCCTGGTCGAAATTGTACTGGCTTCCAGGTCGAAATCCTGGTCGAAATTACACTGCTTCCAGGTCGAAATCCTGGTCGAAATTGTACTGTTTCCAGGTCGAATTCCTGGTCGAAAATGACCTAATTTGAGGTCAAAAGTGCCCTTAAAAATGGAAAATTTTGGGAAAAATACACTATAACTTCTACGAAAACCCCAGAGGAGATTTTTTCAGAAGTTGGGGGGCAAATGATATGGACAAAAAAGTAATTATAGAAATATAATTGACGATCCAATGAAAAGGCTCGATATTTAATACCCAAATCCCTAATTATTCATTAATTTCGTAATTAATGAATATGAAAAATATACAGCTCATTAAAAGAGCCCAAATTATGGAAATCTTATCAAAGAAGGATCTGGAATCCCAATTAAAGGCAATTAATGAGTCATAGCCTTTATCAACAAGGAAAAGACTTCTCCAGCAAGAAATACGATGTTTATCCAATATCAAAAAGGAGACTTATTCGCTAAGTCTCCTAAACATACCATAAATACTAGGCTCCAGACGCCTATATAAGGTCCCTGATCCTACAATCAGAACTACGTCTTTGGCTTGATTCTCAACACTAATTTGAGATACGTAGGCATCTTGTGAGGACCGATTTAGTCTCGAAACACAAGTGCAGCCATTGAAACTCGAAAACTCATTAATCCTAGCAATTAATATACAAATACGTTTTTTAATCCACAACAATGTTAGAGTTCGTATTTTAAACTTTAGAGTTATTATTTAATTATTTTGTTCACCATTACAAGATATTGTAAAAAATTTCAATATTAAGTGAAACTAGGTTACTAAGTTGCGCTTCGCAGCGACATTAGAATATATTTGTTAAGAAAAAGAATATTAGAATAAAAATTGTGAAATTAATATCTATAAAATTATTTAAATTATCAAATAAAATATATTCTATAAAATCAGCGGCATTAGAATATATTTGTTAAGAAAAATAATATTAGAATAAAAATTGTGAAATAAATATCTACAAAATTATTTAAATTATCAAATAAAATATATTCTATAAAATCAGCAGCATTAGAATATATTTGTTAAGAAAAAGAATATTAGAATAAAAATTGTGAAATAAATATCTACAAAATTATTTAAATTATCAAATAAAATATATTCTATAAAATTTGCATTTGGGTAGGTAATATTATAAAGTATTTACATATTCCTTCTGTTTATATAGTTTGATTTTTTTTTATTTTCTTGGACCGATACCATTGCCATATATATATAAAAGGAAATTTATATTGATAAAAAAAATACTAATTATTTGTAATAATAAAAATTTAAATACTTAAATATAATTTTTTTAGTCATTTTATCTTTAATATGAAGATTTATTATGTATGTTTAAAGAATATGTTTAAACCCAAAATTTTGGATTTTGAAATAAATTTGTCGGGGCTTAGGAGTAATTTTTTAATTTAAGTTAAAAAAATTTTGTTTGTGTAATAACTTAGAAAATGATTTAAAGTTAAAAAAATAGTTTAAAATCAGAAGTTATAAAATAGTTTAAAAGTTAATAACATCATACAATTTGACAAACTAATAAGTTATAAGTATATTGATTTATTAACTTTTTCATCAATCAAAATCATGTCAAAACTGATCAGTTCTTCAGTATTTGGATTGACAGATTCCCACATTCTACACACTCGTACTCTTATCATCCAAGTATAGTTGCTGTCGTTCAAAGCATCCAACATGGTGTAGGCCATAGTTGTATTGATTATAAATATGGTTGTAAAAATTTGAAGTTATGTAAAAAAGTTTCGGTGTAGATTTTTTGTTATGAATGGTCTTTAATTTATAGGTGTTTGTAAGGTGAATAACATGGAAATCCATTATGTTTAAAAATCAAGAAGTATTATAAAAGAAAAGTTCTATTAAGTTTGAAAATAATAAAAGAAAGTTTTATCAAGTTTAAAAATAATAAAATAAAGTTTTATCAAGTTTGAAAATAATAAAAGAAAGTTCTATCAAGATTGAGAATAATAAAAGAGAAAATTGCAATTATTAACATAAGATCCTAAAAATTTGAAAATAATAAAGAAGTTGTAATTTTCTAAATCAAAGAAAGTTTTATAGTTTGAAAATAATAAAAGAAAGTTCTATCAAGATTGGAAATAATAAAAAAGAAAATTGCAATTATTAACATAAGAGACTACAAATTCGAAAATAATAAGGAAGTTGTAATTTTCTAAATCAAAGAAAGTTCTATCAAGTCCTACAAATTCGAAAATAATAAGGAAGTTGTAATTTTCTAAATCAAAAAAAGTTCTATCAAGTTTGAAAATAATAAAAGAAAGTTCTATCAAGCCTACAAATTCGAAAATAATAAGGAAGTTGTAATTTTCTAAATCAAAGAAAGTTCTATCAAGTCCTACAAATTCGAAAATAATAAGGAAGTTGTAATTTTCTAAATCAAAGAAATTTTCTAAATTAAAGAAAATTCTATCAAGTCCTACAAATTCGAAAATAATAAGGAAGTTTTAATTTTCTAAATCAAAAAAGTTCTATCAAGTTTGAAAATAATAAAAGAAAGTTCTATTAAGCCTACAAATTCGAAAATAATAAGGAAGTTGTAATTTTCTAAATGAAAAAAAGTTCTATCAAGTCCTACAAATCCGAAAATAATAAGGAAGTTATAATTTTCTAAATCAAAGAAAGTTCTATCAAGTTTGAAAATAATAAAAGAAAGTTCTATCAAGTTTGAAAATAATAAAAGTGTAATTTTTAATTTCCTTTCTACAAAATCGAAAATAATAAAGAAAGTTGTAATTATTAAAATTAAAAATTGTGAAAAATTGAGAAAATTAGAAAAATAGAACGGAGCGATTCTAGAGGCGCCACCTCACCGCCTCCGTCTTCTTCTTTATATAAGTATATTGATGATTTTAATTTAAATCAAATTTTTTAAGGAAAAATATAAATGGATCGGATATCCGATCCGCGATCCGTGAACTGAACGGATCCGGATATGGATCGACCTATAAAAAAATCGGTCCTAATCCGATCCGAATCGGCTAAAATAAATGGATATGAATATGAATTTAGACCGATTCGATCCCAACCCGATCGTTGACGGGCCAAACTCGGATACATCTAAACAATGAGAGAGCAAAGAAATCAAAGAAAAACAATAATTTCATCGAACCGATTATAAAATTGTAATTGTGACATTGTTCGTATGGTACCGAATACCGACTCTTAGAAGAGGAAATCAACAAATTGACATTACTTAGACCTGTTTGGCAATAGTTTATGCATTATAAGTTGATAAGAGCTTATGAAATGTGTTTGAGTACTCAGTTTTTTGATAAACAATAACTTATAAGTTGATAAAATGAATTTAAAATACAAGTATTGAAATCATTATATTTAAAAATTATTTTTTCAAATTTAATATAACAAATTTTTCACTTAACTTATAAATAAATTTATTCAAACACCCGTATAACTTATAAGATTTCATCAACTTATCACTTATATAAAATCAATTTTTTTGTGATACCCCAAACACGTGCTTAACAATTAATAAAGAAACAACTTGGTTACCAGAAAAAAGAAACAAACTCCATTTTACAAAAAAAAACTAGAAATAGAAATAGATTAATCTAAGAAGTACAATCGAAAATTTCATTTCCCAAACTATGAACCTAAACCTTTAAATGCCCCTCTTGAATAAAGTTGCATCCATCCCCTACAAAATTCAAATTCTTAACTTTAGTTCACAAACATATCAAGATTACTCCACTTAAACAGCTAATACAATATTACAACTTATATACATGGTTCACGACTAGCTGCTTAAAAGCTTTCAGCAGCAGGCAAGGATAGAAAACGATCACAGGGAATCTCGGACAAACACATTTACCGGAACATATCTAATCATAGAATTCATTGCGAAGTGTTGAAATATAAGATAAGATCCATTTGGGGCCTTCCTCTAACACCTTAAGGTTAGAGATGAACTAGTTACTGAACATGATATCAGAGCTCTGGTTGGTTGGCGGAGGTCATTGGTTGGCGGAGGTCATTGGTTGGCGGAGGTCTTGAGTTCGACTCCCTGCCACCCCCAATATTCTCATAATTTACGAGGAACACAATTTACGAGGAACACAAAGGCAAATTAATGTCCCAAAGATAGACGCCTATGATCCACTCTTCAACCCAAAAATGGGATTTCGAGTGAGGGGGAGTGTTGAAATATAGCATAAGATCCATTTACTCAACACGAAGATAGTAAATTACCGGAAACATCACACGTAATCGTGTTTATTTACCACAGAAATAGAATTTTTAAAACTATTTCCAATGAATTAAAAGTCACTACATTGGATTTGGGGCAATGCATCAGTGCTCAATTTGAACCTTAATTACGAAACTAAAATATCCAAATGCTAATATCAAACCAAAACTGAATAATCAAATATGACAATCACTAATACAGTAATATGATTAAAATAAACAAAGACGCATACATACAGCACTAATTGATTGACCTCAAGTAGCACCGACGATGATGTTGTTGATCGGAATAAAGATAAGTTTGACGAAAAACCCAACAAATCCCATTACTACGAACCCGATCGCTGTACGGAACGCCACCTTGGTGAATTCTGTGCATAACCATAATAAAACATCAATTTGAAATATATAAAAACTCGATAATCAAATATTCGATAAATGAATAACCTCGTAAAACAATACCTTTACGATCAGGCTTGTGGCATCGTTTGACTAAACGGTAGCTGTCCTTTGAGAACTCTCTCAGTGGATCAAAAACTGAGTCAATAGCGTCCATGTGTTTTGTATGTATTGATTGGATCTGAAATGAAAAGGGGACGATGATATATAAGGTGTATCATGTATGTATATTTGGTTTTGGTTGTTGAGTTTGTGAGTCATAATGCTGAGTCAGCAACCAGGTCAGCTGGTTTATTGGACATGCTTAGTCCACGTGAGATGCAAACACGTCATGTGAGTAAGGGATACATCGACGCCGTCCCATGTTTTACTTGCATTTGTTTTTCAAAATTTTCTTTAAAATTGGAAAAGCTCTTTACCATTCAATAGAGTTGTTCATGCAATTCTGTTACGAAAAAGAGGCAACTCATTTTTTTTATATTTAGGTTTATATATTTTTATAAGTGAACATTTATTTTAATAAATTTTGGAAGTAAGCAAGAATCAAATCTAGAACCGGAACTATCTTATTACGTTTGGTTACTAATTAAATTCTTTTATATAATAAGCGTAAGCAGATCTTATCCAAAATTTTGGTTCGTCCTCAGTACCGTCAAAACAATCTTAACCGTTGAATCTGATATTTTTAAAAATAGACGATCAAGAGTATATCATATAAAAATAGAAACTATTATCTAAAAATGATATAAATCAAAATGGTAGTATTAGTATTAGAATTGGATTAGAAGTAATTAGAACTTAATAAAAATACCACTTCCATTAATACTAATATTCACTTCATATTAAATTAAATTAAATTAAATCCTTATCTATACTATCTATCTACACTATATTATTAAAGACGAAACATTAAAAGTTTTGGTTAGTCCGTCGGTCGGTCGGTATTTGGGTCGGGCCTATCTATAATTTGGGTCGGGCCTGTCTATAATCAATTCATTTATAACCAATTGTTTTTTTCAGCTAAAACACATTACCTATTTTATATATTTTTCTAACCAAAACAACTCATCTTCTAAAAATAAAATAGGTAATATATATATATATATATATATATTGTTGGTCCTTGAATATCGCAGAATGGGGGGGTTGAATGCAATACTGATACATCCCAATCTACGCTTCAACAACTAAAACTAATATTTAAGTTTATCAGTTTAAAGATTGCAAACACAAGTAGATACGGGAGTTTTTCTCACAAAATAAATGTTTTATTTATTTTGCAAAGTGTTGCTACAACCTCAAGAAAATATCAGTTTTCTTGAGCTTCAATTTCTCGAGTGATACCTCGGAATGAATTGAGAGATAGTCTAAGTAAACTAATCATATCTCTATCATCACGGGTTTGTGAAGCTGCTGTCATTTTCATGTGGCAGCTTCTTACAAATTGTCTACATGTGAGTCTTACCTAAATTGCTATACAAACAAGTTTATCATTACTGGAAAAATCAATCTAGATACATTCTATATTTAGCTAACACAATTCAGTAGATGTTGATTTGTTTGAATTGGTGAGCTTTGTCATGTGATCTCTCAAGCTTCAGTCGTAGTCTTGCAGGCCTGATGTAGTGTTGGGATACTGCAGCACGCATGTTTCTTGAACATCCAAACTGTCACAAGTTTGACTGGGTAGATCCCCAATACAAAGGTTATCCCTTTGAGACACTATCCTGATCTTCAAGCTTGCTGTCACAAGAATGCGCTTTTGGTGACAGTAAGAAATCCCCGCAATAGATGCTGTCAGGAGTTCCAAGCTTGCTGTCAGATTAAGATAAAGTTTTTGTCTCAAGGCTTCCGCCAATGTTGCTGTCAGAGTGGATATACTGTCGTGACTTGCAACATGCTGTGTTCTTGTAACCTTACTGTCAATGCCATGACAATAACATTTATTCTTGTTGTCTTCTTAGAGCACTTCTTGAGGCTTGAACAAACAAATGAATTTCTACCAAGATGTACTAAGACTTTATTTAACAATAAACAAAATGGTTACAAGAACATACTCTGGCTGTGATAGTATGTCCATACTTAATAAAAATTAAGTAATACAAAATACAAAGTTAAATTGTCCTCTATGTTATCACCCATAAATCCTAACAATCTTCCCCAATTTGTTTTTATGGACAATAACAACAAATTTACAATTAATGCATGCTGACAACTTAACTAACAAGATCAGAATAGATAAAGATTTTCACTTAGCTTCAGATTTCCTTTTCTGTCTTGCTTCATCCTCTCTGTTGAGAGCTTCTTTCAGAATCTCCTTGAGTCCTTCCACCAGTGATATTTCATCAGGAGATGTGACATCATCTTCAATCTCATCAATGTACCTTTGGACTGCTTTGGAGAGACATACTCTAGTATCCTGCAGATCTGTCCACAATTCTTGACCAAAGGCCTTGAGTTCTCACCCTTTCTTCTTTGAAGAATGCCCTCAATCTCAAAAAAACACAACTGTTATAATGGACGAGTTGATTCAATTACCATGTAGAGTAAATCTTTCAAAGCACTTGTTCTGATCTTATGAAAGCTTTTCACATGGATCTCTTCCCTTAAGAACTTGATCCTCAGAGGATTTTCTAGCATACAAGGTTGGTAATTTGGTCCTTCACTCTCCACCCTGTTTGCTTCTTTGCACTTGTTCAGGAATGGAGCTTCCATATCTTCAGTAGCCTTTCTTCCTGTTGGATTTACGGGTCCTTCTTAACTTGGTTGGGCTTGCACCTCTTCTTCAGGAAGATTATCTTCATAATCAGCTATTTCTTCATCAGACTCCTCCAACAAGTGAGCAATGTCAGCATCATCATGATCTTCAAACATACCAAACTTCTGATAGAATTCCACATCTCTTTCATCCTTGTACTTCAGAACATGTTCCATGACACTGTTGGGTACATTGTCATAGCTTTGGAGTAGCTCCACCATTCTGTCCAAGAAGAAGTAATCAATCATTCTCCTGACTTTTGTTCTTACAATCATAGGAATGTCATTCACAGAAATTGACTCAACTTCCATGATGAAGTCCTTATAAACCTTTATTGACCTTGATGAATCCCACCAGAGAGTGTACATGTTTGCCTCATGGTTGGCATCTAACTTCACTTCAACATTCCTGATTTCCTTGGATTTAGCATGTTGCACTTCAAGAGAGTTTGGATATTTGATTTGAACTGGCTTCCTCAAATTCCTGCATAGCCCTGTAGCTTTCTCCTTTCCTGAGTACTTAGTCTTTCCTTTCTTTGCCTTGACAGATCCCTCAGGTTCAGGTTCCTGTCTAGAAAACCAAGCTCTGGCTAAGGATTTTGTCCTCTTAGGTTTGAAAGTTGGCTTGATTTCATCCTTGGCAACATCTTCTTCGACAGCGTCCTTCAAGACAGTATCTTCTGTGACAGTGTCCTTCATGACAGTATCTTCTTTGACAGTGTCTTCCATGACAGCTTCTTTCAGGACATTGTCTTCCATGACAGCTTCTTTGGTGACAATATCTTTTTCAGCATTTATACTGTCTATAGCACATCTCAGGATATTTGCCACCAAAGCTTCACGTAATTCAGACTCCTCTTCTTCTGTAACTCCAACATCTTTCTTTTCTTACACATGAGCTTCTTCCTTGTTTTCCTCCTGGGTTTTAGTTCCAACATTCCCAGAAGTGCTTCCACTGGCATTTCCTGCTACACCAGTTCCTCCACTTCCATCCAACTCATCATCATCATCAAAAGAGATATCATAAGAACAACTTTCACCTTGATCAGCTCTTTTGGAGTTTGCTTTGGAGATCATATTCTTTACTGTAGAGCTCAGTTCCTTGTCTCTCTTCACCAGCAATTGGTGAATTGATTTGACAGCTAGAGCTCTCTCCTTGTTGACTTTTGAGTTGAGAATCATGCCTAGCACCTTCAGAATTGCTCTTGACTCCATTGTGGAAGTGCCTCCTAGACTCATGTATGCACATCTCCTGCTACCATTTTTTGTGGTAGTTTCATAGTAGACATAGAATGGATTGGTGTAGACCTCTGGAAGTTTCTCTGAGATTAAGTTCAGCATTTGCAAATGCAGAATCTCATTGAAGGATGTATGGTTTGCCTTGACTTTGGATTTCATCACAGTCAACACCTTTGCTGGAAGGTTCTGCAACAGCTGCATAGTGATGAACATAGATATGCCATTGTCCAAATACACATCAATAGCCCACCTCTTTTCTTCATTGATCTTCACACAGACACTTATGATTTTCTTCTTTAGTAAGGTTGAGCAGTTACTCAATTTTCTGCTTGGTTCCAACATTGCCTCCTCAACTATTCTACTGAAGTCATCATCATGATTGTGCAGTGTGCTTTCCGTGTAGTCAACCATCAAAGCATTAGCCTCTTCCCGACTGAACTTTGTTCCTTCACTCCATATGTTTCCTGACAAGATGTATTCAGGTAACTTGTCTTTTCCTTTTCCCAGCCTATTTTGCTCCTCCTGCTCTCTCCACTTCTTTTCAAGTGCACTCTCCTTTGGTTCTGAAGTTGGCTATCTTATTATCACATGAGGTAGTACTGGTCTTTTGGATGGAGTTTTTCCTTGTATTGCCTCCAGTGCTTCTTTAGACATCAGCACTGTTTCTCCAGCCATCTCATACTCAAAAAGATTTTCAGCTTCTTGCTCCCCCTTACTCCCTGAAACTTCTTTTGCTCCCCCTTTCTTCTTTGTTCCCCCTTTCTTCTTTGCAGATACTGACTCCCCCTTAGCTGCAGGCTCCCCCTTACTCCTTGATTCCTCCTTAGAAACAAGCTCCCCCTGAGATGCAACATCTTGTTGTGGGACAAATTCTGATCTTGCCCTTTTCTCCCCCTTAGGTAAGTTGGCAGCACCAATATTGGCAGTTAGAACCTGAATAACTTCCTGAGTGCAGTAGAGGGGCCACCAGTTCTCAACCTTCTTGGAGGGGAAGGGAAAGAGTGGGGCATGGAGGTTGTTGGGGTTCTCACACTCTCAGTGTTTTTCTGAGTGATCTCATCACTCTTCACAGAGGTAGGTGACGGTAACTTTGCCAGAAATATTACTGTCAGCTGAAAGATTGACAGTAGGTTCCTTTGCAGTTTGGACAGCAGGATTGGTTGTGACAGCAACTTTGACTGATTCCTTGACAGCAAGTTCACCTGTGACAGTAACATTTCCAGAGTCCTTGATAGCAGCTGAAGCTGTGACAACATCTTCCCTAAGGTAAGATGCTCCTTGGAGATTGAACAAGGTACTGGCTGTTTCACTTTCTAGCAGAGTTGCACCTTGTTCTTTCTCAGTGTTTGAAGGAGTGTTGTCCATCTCACTTTGAGAAATGGGTTCTTGTGGATCACTAGACGGGGGCTCATCCATGATTGGAGATGGATGATCAAAACCTGAAGGGTTGAGACTGTCCCCCTCTCTAGGTTGTGGAGAAGAAACAAATGAATGAGTAGGGAAGGAAGAAGGTGAAAGTGGAGAAGAGAATAATGACTGCTCCACAGATGGAACTTGTGAAGCATCAATTTGGGAAGTGAAATCCTCACCGTGTCCTGACTCCAAGTGTGTTTCTGCAAGTGGAGGCTCCTCATGAGTTGGAACATGAGGTTGTGCAAACTCTGTACAATGTGCCTTGGGAGACAGGCCAATTTCAATAGATGTTGTTAGGTCCAAAGTATCGTAGAAGGGGGGGTTGAATACGATACTCACAAATAATTTAATTTCGTTCGCGGATTAATCTTTCAGTTCTATAACGAAATCAAACACACCAAACCAAATCAAGTTTCGGGGAATATATCTTTTTATAAATATAAACCTCGAGGGGTGCTACAATTTCTAATCCGTAGATTAGCTTCAATGAGTTTAAGGTTACACAAATACAAAACAATGATCAAGTTCTGAGCACTATTAATTTCTCTGATAATTTTCTCCGGCTCTTCTCTCTCTCAGTAATGTCTCTGTGTTGAATGCCTTAACTGAAGAAGACACTATCTTCTCTCGAGTTAATTGTAGACTTGAATTGAAAAACCATCGAACCATTTAGAATAGAATATTCTTGGCCGTTGGATCTTCATCAACCTGTCAGACAAGCACAACTTTTCACCTGCTCCATGAATTGAAAAACCATCGAATGGATTAAAAAACCATCGAATGGATTAAATCAATTTGCCATTCGATAGTTTTTAAATCAAAACTATCGAATGCCAAATTAATTTACTTTGTTATTCAATGAATCACTTCAACCACCATTCGATAGTTTTTTCAATAAAAAAACTATCGAATTCTTTTTCTTGTCTTTTGTCCTTTAGTAATTACTCCTGAGCTCCTGGGTGTTTAAGTTTTAGACTGTATCAATTTCTTCTGAGACGATAAAACAACTTGATCTTTTTAGTGTCGTCACCTAGTGCAACTGGTCTGGTTCACAGATGAATAACACTTGATCAATTCTTCTTTTATGTCTTCAATATAGTGCTGCTGATAAGTCCCTTGTCGTTCTGGTTTCTTCATCACTGGAATCCCGTGGTACTGAACCCTAAATCATTCACATACTTCTGTCGTCTTGAAAGTCTTGTTTCTTTTGATGTCACTGAGGCTTGAACATTTTCATGAACTTCTTTCCGTGACCTGTTTACGGACTTCAAGAATACATAACGTATTTTGATTTTTTGAGTTTACCTTTTCTTCTTTGATTCTGGATTCCTGTGCTTCGGTTAATATTATTGTCTGTCTTGTCCTTTGTTGAGTTGTAGTTATCTCTTTTACATCTTATGTTACATTATGCTTTACAATCTCCCCCTATTTGATTGGATAGAGTTCGACAAGCAAATACTTCGAGGATAACTCAACTAACTAAGGAAACATTAAACTACTTAAAGTAAGACAGCGTAATAATATTAATGCATTCTGGATCAGATATATATACATTTCCAGATTTCATAAATCAAAGAACAATTAAACTTTATACAATGAAGTTGCTCCTCTTGTCTGAGCTGATAGTTCTTTTGTTCTTTGCTTCAATCTTCAGTCCATTCCAATCTCACCTTCTTCAATCATTGGATCAGAGTTAGCAGCTTGATAATCAATCCCAGATAGATAGTGCAGTGGTTCTCCAGGTTTAAGGATTGCTCCTTGGATGTGTCTTCCAATATATTCAACCTCTTGACCCACTCCAGCCCATAACCATGCAATGTTAACATCTTTCTTGTTTAGCTTTGGCATGTTTGGCAGTCTGGTATGCACTTCCAATCCTCTTTCCACTCTTTTCCTATAGTAAGGAACATTCTCCATTAGAAATCTTCTAAGAGTGTCTGCTGCTTTGTCCTTCTCCGTTGATGAGAATCCAGTGGATCTAAGATACTTCTCAACTGAGATTAGATAGTTGCTTGGGTAGTCCCTCAGTTTGTCCTCAGCCAAATAGCAGATTCTGAACAAGTCATTCGTCATGAATCTAACCATTGGAGGATCTTCAGTAATCTCTGGACTGACTTTCATCACGATCTCCTTAACATGCTCACGGAGCAGTTCATTTAGCCTTGTAGTTCTTTGGATCTTGATGAGTATAGCCTGCAATTCTGTATATGTCCTCTGTTCTAAAAACTTAGTGGAAATCACAAATGTACCTTTCTCCAGGAAACTGATTAATAAGGTCCAGGCACCATTTGCTTTAACCCCAGCTGTCAGACATATTATAGAGCTTCTCAGTGCTTTAAAGTAAGTCTGATCTTCAAGATTAGCACTTCTGATGTCCTGAATAATAACTTCCACCTCAGCATTGTCGTTGACTTGTAATCCTTCTTCAACTCCGCAAAAGGTTTTGTAAGCCATTTCCCATTCAGTACCATCTTTCTTTGCCAGATCTATCATCTTCTTCTTCCTCACTTCATTATACACTTTGATTCTCTTTAGCTTTTCACTTCTCAGAATTGCTTGATGTTTCTCTTTCTCAGCTTGCCTGGCATCAACTGCAGCTCTCTGAGCTCTTACAGCTTCCAAGGCAGCTTCTTCCTCAGGTGATAGAGAATTTGCTTCTTCCATATCATCATCCAAGATAGGATGTTCTATTGGCTCTGGATAATATGGCTCATGCTCCTCTTGAATAGGTTTCTCATGCATGACCTCAAATTCCTCTTCACTCTCCTTCTCTTCCTCTACAAGCTCCTCAATCCAGTACTGTCTGATTGGAATAGCCTCAACAGTCTCCCAAACTCCCCATTTATCCTTCACCCCTTCTCCAACTTTCTCCCCCTTAGTTGAGGAATCCTCGATAAAAGCATCCTCAACATAAAAGACATCAGAAGGATCAGGTTCCTGATAGGAAGGACCAGGTTGTCCAGATTGTTGGTTCTTCAGCATACTCCATATGGACTGTACTCCGTCACCTTGATTCTCCAAGAAATCCATAAGCTGCTTATTAAACTCATTTATAGAAGCTAGCGACAGGTCAATGTTCTCCAATCTTGAGTTGGTAGTCTTTTCCATGTGATCCAGCCTCTTGTTTAGCTTAGACTCCACTCGTGAAAGGGTATTCATTGCATCTTTTACCCGCGCTTGACCATCCCAGATAACCAGAACGTCTTCTTTCAAAGCTTCATGTCCTTGAGACAGTGTAGTTACTTCATTCATGAATCCATCTTTAAGTTCCCTAACGTCCATTCTCAATTCGACTAGTTCTTCCATAGCTTCCTTCTTTAAGGAGTCCACTGCCTGCTTCGTACCTGTTATAGTGCCAGATGCACTGCCAATGACCCGGAATGTTCTTCTGGAATCAGCTGCAGCCAAGTCAACTTTCTCTTGAATAGACTTTAAAGAAACATTGGCTTGACTGGAGGAGATCCCTTGGTCAAACGAAGGTCGCAGTGGAACCTTGAATAGTGGATTTCCTTCTTTGTCTCGAACTGTCATCTCCTTGAGGGAAGATTGAACTTGTAGCTCTCTTTCTGTTGGTAACAGCAAATCATGAATATTAGGTAGGGTTAGGGTGTCACTCCTCACATTTGGCTCTGGGTGTACACTCAACGTTTCTGTCGGTGTTTGAATCATTTTTCCTTTCCCACTCAGGCCAGGTGTAAGTGTTTTTGTTTCACTCAAATCCTTTGTGCTGATTGTACCTACAGAAGAAATCACCGTAGCCGTCCTTAAGGAGGTCACCGGTGGTGCAATGGGGCTTCGCAAGTCCCCGTCCTTGGATAAACCAAGTTGCTGATCATCCTTAGATGATATATCCTTTGTAGGATCTAGAGTTTGTGTTATTCCCAAATGACCTAACAGAATTGTAGAAGGGGGGGTTGAATACAATTCTTGATATTTTCTTGAAACTAAACACTTTATAAAATAAAACTGAACTGAATAAATAAAAACACAAGATATAAATAATTCAGTTGGATTGTTTGATGATCCAACTGAAGTGTTTTTATTGCGGAAATAATCTGTGATACAAAAGTACACAGCTGCTCAGTTACAAGGTTGTAGAGAAGAATTGCTCTCAAAAATAGCTAATACAATCTATTTGTTTTTCTTCTCTCCTTTCTAAAGTAACTGCTACACTTGGTTATATAATCCCAAGTTTACAATTCTACGTTTGGTTAAACTAAAGAATAATAGTAGTAACCATCAGTAGCTTGCTTTTCATTCCTTTTGTCCAATGGTCCTTGGAGATCTTTGCTTTTGTCTTCATGCTCATTATAATCATTTCCAAGAGCCTTATTGGAAATTGGAATGTTTCCTTATTTCCAGTAACCACTTTGATGGCTTCCAATGCAAAGTACACTTTCATATCTCCTTTTAGATCTGTTCAGTAAACTGTCACTATCACTTTGTCAACTGTTCAAAAAGCAACATTGATTCGTTGATAGCAAGGAGATGTGTTTCGTTGATAGCTTCATTCTTCATTCCGTTGATGGTGTTTCCCTCATTTCGTTGATGGGTAAACTCCATACCGTTGACAGAGTAATCTTCATACCGTTGACATGTCTTCACTTAGTCAAAATTACAAGGCATAACATATTTACAATTAACCAACCTATTTTGCCTATCTAGTACTTAGTCAACATGACTTAGAAAACCTATCTAAAACATATAACAGAATGCCTATCATACTGTGAAGTATTGTACAATGCAATTGCTACAACACTCATTTCGTTGATGAGCTTCCTGTCAACGGAATGCTGCAAAGCATGCCATTTCGTTGACAGTTACAAAAATGACTTTACACAAATTCTACTAAGTGTTTTATGTTTATCATCAAGAACAACATATTCCTAACAATCTCCCCCAATTTATGACTGATAGAATAACAGCCATAAATCAAGAGACTTGATGATAACAAAAACACTCAGATACATCATAAATTACAAAAGTAGAATATGTATTAAGCTTCAAAATTTTATAGACAAAATATAAGACTTACAAGACTAATGCCCACAAATGCTCCTCTAGTCTGAGCAAATGTTTCATCTGTGATTTCTTTGTGGCATAGTCTTCTTCCCTTTCTTGGAGTTGTTTTCCTCAATCTGGACCTGTAGCCTTCTGTAGAAGATTTTCTCCTCTTCATCTTGATCACCAAGCTTGGATTGCATCAGCTTTAGAGTTTGATTAGATGCCTTCTCCAGCTGGTCTTCCATTCTGAAGAATCTTCTGCAATTGTCCTTGTCCTTAAACTCCATCATCCAATAAGGTTGAAGATGGATTTTCTTTCCTGTTGAGGGAACTCTAAGTATCCTGGGAAGAGCCTCAGGCTTGTTCCAGCTAGCCTTTATCTGACAGATTTTGGAGACCACCTCAGACTTGGCTGTTTTGGTGAAACCAAAGTCCTTTTTCAAGCATCTAAACACTGAGAGTAGTGTTTGATAGTCTTCTCCTAAAATTCTGTAGAGAGGCCACACTTGTTCTCTACCTCCCTTGAATATGAACACTAGTCTTTCAGGCAACTTTTGAGAAGCTGCAATTCCCCTTACTTCCACCAGGTTGTCTAAGTCAAGATGTAGACTGGATTCTTCCCTGATGTCAGCAATGTACATGCAGTCCTCTGGGTTTGCAGGGGGTTTTTGAGATTATGGCTTTCTCACAAGAACAGGCTTTGCTTTGACAGACCTCTTCTTTGTCTTCATTGGTTGGTCCTTCTCTAACAGGAACTTTGGAAAGTAGGCTTCATCAAAATCAAAAGGTTCCTCTTTTGGCATGATTGGATGATCATGAAAATTGACAGGATGTGCAGGATCACAAGCCAACTTTCCCTCAATAGGTAGATCACCAGGAATTTGATGTGCACTTGTTGTGGAAGAGTCTTGAGCAGTTTCTTGAGAATCATCTTCATCAAAGTTCAGATTCCTCTTAGCTCTAGCCTTTGGCTGACTTGTTCTCTTCTTCTTTCCAGCTTCCTTAGCTTTATCCTTGGCCTTTTCTTCCTGTAGGGCTTCTTCATCTTCAAGTGATTGAGCAACTGCAAGAGCTTGCATTGCTGCCCTTTCACTTTCTTCAGCTTTGGCCTTAGCAAAATTTGGGTGACCAACCCAAATGTAGATTTCCTTGTTATCCCTGTAGATGAGTGCCCTCTTGTTCCTTATGCTTGGATGATTGCTTTCTTTGCTCTCCTTGATCAGCTTCCCTAAGACTTTGAACTCATCTGGCTTTGGTGGAGGATAAGCTATCATTTCTATGTTCTTGCCTTTGGGTTTTATGGGAGATACTGGAGATATCCCTCTTGCATCCACATTCCTCAAACATGAAGCTTGTCCTTTCTCATTCCTTGAATCTTGAAGGACTCCATGCTGAAGGGGTTCCATGACATAGGAACTCTTGAATTGTGGCTCCATTTGCACTGTCACCATTGCATTTGTTGATGGTGGTATTGAAGTAGCTTGTACAGATGATACCTTTTTAGTGTCAGCTAGCTTCTTGACCTTTGCTTCAATATTTGACCAGTGATCCTTGATTTGTTCTGCAAGTTTCATCCTCAAAGAGGCTTCCTGGATCAGGTCAATACTGTCCTTTTTCTTCTTTGCAAACTCCCCCATTGCTAATGGCTCTTCTGGTAAGGAGATGGCTGGGACCATAACCTTTGTGATCTGAATGTTTAGCTCCTTAGATTTCTCCCCCTTTTTGTTAGCATCAAGTGAGATGATAGGGAGCCCTTGAGCTGCCAGAAGCTGGGTGAGTAGCTGAGTTTGCTTCTCCTGCTCCTTTTGCATGTGACTAAGTGTAGCCTCAACTTTGTCCACTCTAGAGGAAAGAGTTTTCAAAGATGAAGACACTTCAGGTTCCTTGGTGAAAAACCTTGACATCCTGGAGACAGTGTGAAGAGGAAGCTTTTCATCTAGCCTCCTGTCAGTAGCAGCCCTAAGGTTGCTAATTGAGTCCTTGATTTCTGTAGCCTCAATCCTTGTCTGCAACATTTGTAGCCTTTGAATTTCCAGAGAATCCATGATGGCTTTGTAGAATTTCTTGTCCCTTGCTCCTGCAGACTCATGAGCTAGATATGCTTCATTGTACTGCCTTGTGATAGCAGCATCCAAATTGCATCTACCATGCATATCTTGAGAAAGCCAGTTTGGTGTAGGAGGCACCACAGAAGTCCCAGTCTGTGCAGTAGTGGCCACCTGTAGAATGTCACCAAAGCTATCCTCATTATCAGAAAAATCAAATTCTCCACTTACTTCAGCCCCTGGAGGTAGATTGGTCAAGGCATCCTTTGCTCTTTGCATTGATGCAGTTGTGTGAATTAGTTGTAGTGACCTCTTTGCCTCCACATTGCCCTGTTGAGCCAAAACTTGATAGGCTGACACAGGATGAGTAAAGGTCTCAGGATCCAGGGAAATACTATCCAGAGTTTGTTGATAAACCTCTTGGAAAGTAAGTTCCCTTTCTCCCTCACTGACCTCCATTAACTCACTAGCAATGACTGCTTCCATCCTTATTACTCCTGTAGTCCCTTCTCTCTCTCCACTCTGTTCTTGCATCATGGGCTCCCCATGGCTCACACCTCTCACACCCTCACCTTCACCTTCTAAGGTGGAACTCTCAATCTCTCCTTTTGCCTGGCTGGAAGAAATAGCCAGCCTCTCACTCACATTCTCTCCTTTTGCCTGGCTGCAAGCCAGCCTCTCAGTTTCACTCCCTCTCAGTCCTAGAAGTGTCTCAACTACCACTAGATCATCTGCACTAGTTATGGGAACAACTTGATTTTCAATTAAAGGTGCAGAGTGAACTATCAACGGAATGGTAGTTTGAACTGTCAACGGTATGGATACCGTTGATGGAGAAACACTTGTCAACGAAATAGACTGTTTCGTTGATGAAGTCAAGAAAGCACTTTGAGAATGAGAAATTACAGTAGAGTCTGTGGTGATTGATTTTAAAGATTGGTCCACAGATCCCCTTGCAACTTCAGGAAAAATTGGTTGATGGCCCAACAAATCACTTAACAAGTGATGGCCACCAGCTTCAGAGTGGGGCTTCTCCAAGATTAGAGTTGGAGAATCAGGAATAGATGTATGGATCATGTCAACATCTAAAGATTGAGTTGGTGAATTTGATGGAGATAATTCAAGATTGATGTTTAGAGAATGGGACTGTAACCCCAGAGTAATGATAGGGGTTACATCAAACTGAATTTGAGAAACTGGAAGTGTTGCTTCCAGTGTGTGTGCACCCTGTGTACCCTTGGACTTTTGCTTCACTCTCCTTTGGTATTGGGAAAATGTAGACTGTGGGCTTGAAGTGTCCCTTACCCTTTTGGACTGTGCTCTAGGAGGAGAGCTTGTTTCAATAATCACATCCTTTTGGGAGGATGCAATTAGACTTGTGTTTAAATCCATGTTACTCATTGTGCCTTGTTGGGAAGACACAATGGGGCTTGGCTGGTACACACTAACCTGTCCTTCCTTATCCTTGGGGTTTCTTTGATGTTCACCCCTTCCCTCACCTCTCACAACTCCAGACTCACTCCCCTTAGGTTGTGTGGTAGTTTTTACAACAGGTGCCTTTTGAGAAGCACCTGAGGTTGGCTTGGAGGATTTCTTTGATTTTGGTTTTGTTGCTAGGGCAGGAGCCTGTTGGGTCACAGCTACAGACTCCATAGCAACATTGGAAGGTAAAACAGTAGAGGTGTTAGCTACACTAACAGGGATAGTAGTAGTTACCTCAATGATTGGCAGATACACCACTGGAACATCACCATTGTGGTTCAGCCTCAGTATGTCTGTCAATACTCTCTTTTCTTGCACAAAGCACTCAAACCTGGCATTAGGGTTAGAGATAACTAATGGTGCTGGACTAACATGGTTAGCCAACATCATCAGAAACCTAGCATAATAGATATTTTTCTTCCTATTTGCTTTGTCACCCAACTTAGCACCAATTTCATACATAAGTTGGGTGCTAAAGTTGTGATATCTATCATTTAGAAGCATGGTTAGGAGAATTAACATAGAGTTAGTTAATGCATCAAAATTACTAATCTTTCCAGAAAAGACCTTAATGAATGCATCAGCTAAATAACTGTATTCCCTAACCAAACCTCTCCTAATTATTCTACCCAGATTATCAGTAGGCAAAGAGTAGTTTATAGAATTTAGCATGGTAGTTATTTCAGTGTTAGTAGGCAAAACATCACAGTTATTATCAGGAATATGTAAACATGCTTGCAAAACATCAGAATTAACTATGTACTCATTACCTTGAAGAGTGAATTGTAGTGTGCAGTTTGTTCCACTATACTCACATGAGGTCCAAATTTCCTCGATTATCTCATTGTAGAGTGGTGTAGAGTGAAACATTGCATAGCTCAACTTGCAATTCTTCATGAAATCCATCATTTTGAAGAACAGTCTGTTCGGGTTTTCCTTGACAACAAAAGGGATGGAGTTGTTCTTCTCATAGATGAACCCTCCAGCAGACATAAGCTTGACTATAGGTGCCATTGTTGATTAAAGGAAAGCTTCGAACTGAATTGCTTGTTAGAGAGAAGAAGAGAGAAAAAGCCTTTGGAATTTTTGAGAACAGGTAAAAAGAAATAATGAAAATAAAATTTCTTAAATACTCCCCCAAAAATTCTCAAAAAATGAATCCAATAATAAATGTAAATTACTGGATTGGCTTAAAATATAACCGTTACTTTTAAAGTATTACCATGATTTATACTTACAGGGGTGTATGCAAAGATCGTGGTAAAAGACGTGTCAAATTTCAACGGTTCAGATTAAAAGCGCTAAATCAACGAATCAGGATTGGGCGGTTAAAGTCCCGTCTTATTTCGTTGATAAAGCTGCGTTTCGTTGATATAAAAGAGCTATCAACGAAACACCCAGAAAACTGCTAAGACTGTCAACGAAATGGTTCGTTTCGTTGACATAGTAATTTTGACTTAGACAAAATTTCACTTTTTCCTAAGAAAATTAATTCACAGAAAAACATAGCAAATTTCTGGCTGCATTTTATCTTGCAAATATCTCAAAAATAATTAAGAGAAATTTAGCATACCTAGCTCACTTACTAATCTTGAGAATGTTGATTCATCAAGTGGCTTGGTAAAGATGTCTGCAAGTTGTTGTTCACTTGGAACAAAATGTAACTCCACAGTACCATTCATAACATGTTCTCTAATGAAATGGTACTTGATGTCAATGTGCTTGGTCCTTGAATGCTGCACTGGATTTTCAGTAATGGCAATGGCACTAGTGTTGTCACAGAAAATAGGAATTTTCTCAACTCTTAATCCATAATCAAGAAGTTGATTTTTCATCCATAAAATCTGTGCACAACAACTTCCAGCTGCAATATACTCAGCCTCAGCTGTGGAGGTAGAAACTGAGTTTTGTTTCTTGCTGAACCATGACACAAGCTTGTTTCCTAGGAATTGACAGGTTCCAGTTGTACTTTTCCTGTCAATTTTACATCCTGCAAAATCTGCATCTGAATAACCAATTAGTTCAAAACCAGATTCTCTAGGATACCAAATGCCAAGGTTTGGTGTTCCTTTGAGATATCTGAAAATTCTTTTAATAGCAACTAAATGGGATTCTCTAGGATCAGCCTGAAATCTAGCACATAGACATGTAGCAAACATAATATCAGGTCTACTAGCTGTTAAATATAAAAGTGAGCCTACCATGCCTCTGTAACTTGAAATGTCCACAGATTTTTCCTTAGTATTCAATTCAAGTTTGGTGGCAGTAGGCATGGGAGTTTTGGCAGTAGAGCATTCCATTAGGTTAAATTTCTTTAATAAATCATGAATGTATTTTGTTTGACTAATGAAAATGCCTTCATTAACTTGCTTTACTTGAAGACCAAGAAAGTAAGTTAATTCTCCCATCATGCTCATTTCATATTTACTTTGCATAAGCTTGGCAAACTTTTGACAAAGTTTCACATCTGTAGACCCAAAGATTATATCATCTACATAAATTTGAACAAGTAAAGTAGAGCCATTTACAACCCTGTGAAAAAGAGTTTTATCTACAGTACCTCTAGTGAAATGATTCTCAAGGAGGAACTGTGAGAGAGTGTCATACCAGGCTCTAGGTGCTTGTTTCAAACCATAGAGTGCTTTGAGAAGGAAGTACACATAGTCTGGAAAATCATCATCTTCAAAACCAGGAGGTTGACTTACATACACCTCCTCTTCCAATTCCCCATTCAGAAAAGCACTCTTCACATCCATTTGATAGACTTTGAAATTGGCATGGGCTGCATAGGCTAGGAAAATCCTTATTGCTTCTAGTCTTGCAACAGGAGCAAAGGTTTCATCAAAATCAATTCCCTCTTCCTGTGAGTAGCCTTTTGCAACCAGTCTAGCTTTGTTCCTTGTGACTATGCCATTTTCATCCATCTTGTTTCTGAACACCCACTTTGTGCCTATAACACTCCTGTCATTAGGCCTGGGCACCAGCTTCCAAACATTGTTTCTCTCAAATTGGTTTAGCTCTTCTTGCATGGCTAAAACCCAATCTGGATCTAGAAGTGCATCCTCAACTTTCTTTGGCTCATCTTGAGACAGAAAGCTACTATATAGACATTCTTCTTGAGTTGCTCTTCTAGTTTGGACTTTTGAAGAAACATCACCTATAATAAGTTCAAAGGGATGATCTTTAGTCCATTTCCTTGAGGGAGGTAGATTTGCTCTTGAAGACGTAGCTTCATGATCATGATTGACTTGATTGGATATTTGTCCTTGAGAAACTCCCCCTGAGTTTGTTGTCCCTAATTGATCACTTCTAGAAGCATTCCTATGACTATCAACGGTATGACCGTTTTGGCTGTCAACGAAACGCTCATTCTGACTGTCAACGAATCCACCATCATGACTGTCAACGAAATGACCATTTGGTCTGCTAGCTGCTATCCTTTTTAACCTTAATGCAGCAATTTCATCTTCACTGCTGCTTTCATCTGTGCTAGATACAACAACTTTAGGCTGTTTCTCAGTAGCCTTATCATGATTCACTTGTTCTCCTTCCTCATTCTCAAAAGAGAGACTTTCATGGAAACCTTCATCACAGAGACCTTGTATTTTGAGATCATCAAAAACAACATGTACAGATTCCATAACAATGTTGATTCTGAGATTATAGACTCTGTAAGCTTTCCCTGCTGCATATCCCACAAATATTGCTTCATCTGCCTTTGCTTCAAATTTCCCCAAATGCTCAGCTTGATTTCTCAGAACAAAGCACTTGCATCCAAAGACATGAAGAAAATCTAATAGTGGCTTCTTTCTTTTGAGTAGATGATAAGGGGTCATTCCCTTGGCCTGATTAATCAAAGAAATATTTTGAGTAAAGCAAGCTGTGTTAACTGCCTCAGCCCAAAAATATGTAGGTAACTTTGATTCATCTAGCATTGTCCTTGCAGCTTCAATAAGTGTTCTGTTTTTCCTTTCAACTACACCATTTTGCTGTGGTGTTCTTGCTGCTGAAAACTCATGCAAAATACCATTTTCTTCACAGAACACCTTCATGCTCGAATTCTTGAATTCTGTCCCATTGTCACTCCTAATCCTTCTTACTTTGAAATCAGGATGATTGCTTACCATCTTGATGTGATTGATAATGATTTCACTTGCCTCATCTTTAGAGTGCAAAAAGAAAGTCCATGTAAATCTAGAAAAATCATCAACAATCACAAGACAGTATTTCTTCTTTGAGATGGACATAACATTTACAGGGCCAAATAGGTCCATATGAAGTAATTCAAGCTGCTGGACAATTGATGACTCTGTCTTGCTTTTGAATGATGCCTTCTTCTGTTTCCCTTTTTGACAGGCATCACACAAACCATCCTTGGAAAATTCCACTTGTGGAATTCCTCTAGCAAGATCCTTTCTCACCAAATCATTCATAACTTTGAAATTCAGATGGGATAATTTCTTGTGCCATAACCAACTTTCATCTTTGCTTGCCTTGCTGAAAAGACAGGTGATGGTTTCTGAACTTGTGCTACTAAAGTCAGCAATGTACACATTCCCTCTTCTGAATCCAGTCATTACGACATTGTTGTTTCCTCTTTTAGAAACAACACAGGCTTCTTTCGAAAAAGTAACTAAAAATCCTTTGTCACAAAGTTGGCTGATACTGAGCAAGTTGTGCTTAAGACCATCCACCAATGCAACCTCATCTATGATGACATTCTCTTTTGAAATCAAGCCATATCCCTTTGTGTAGCCTTTGCTGTCATCTCCAAAAGCAATACAAGGGCCAGCTCTTTCCTGAAACTCTGTGAGCAGGGTAGAATCACCAGTCATGTGTCTTGAACAACCACTATCCAAGTACCAAAGATTCCTTTTGTCTCCCTGCACACAATAAAACCAAATCAAGTTGATTTTGGTACCCAAGTTTCCTTGGGTCCTGTCTTGTTAGCCTTTGCATTCCCTTTTGTACCATTTTTCACTTTGGGCTCAGATTGATTCAAATCAATCTTTACCCTTGGTGTTGATTTCTGAGGGTTGCTCATATTTTCATTCATAGCATGCATAGTTGGAGGAACAATCATGTTATTCATGTTCCATGGCATTTGTGGCATGTTAAACATATTCATGTAAGGATTAGGCACAAATGGCATGCTAGCATATGGATTCTGAAATTGTGCATATGGAGCAAACATGTTAGGCATAACAGGCATTTTAGGCATGGAACTGTTCATTACAGGCTTGGGCATTTTCACATTAGCAGATTTCTTAACAGATTTGCAGTTAGTAGATAAATGATTAACACTTCCACAATTGACACATGTCTTTCTAGGTGCATATTTATCAGGTGTGTAATTGTTGTGTTTGTTAATCCCTACCTTGCCATTTCTGTTATTCTTTTTATTTCCCTTAGCCTCAACCTGAACTTTCTCTAACTTGTCTTTCAATTGCTTGTTAGACAAGTTACCTACATTAGCTCTCTCAACAGGCTTCTCAACTTTCTTTGATTTACTAGACTCACCTTGAACAAAGTTCTTGGTGACAGGACCATACTTGTTATTAAGTCTAGTGAGTTCATCCTTTCTTTTCTCTGTCAACGAAACAGCCTGATCGGTTGATGGTTCATCTGTCAACGAAACATTGCATTCCGTTGACATATCAACCTTCAACAAATGATCCTTGTTGTTTGTTGACTCAGTTTCTGATTCTAAGGTTTCACCAACATACCCTAGCTTCTCTTTGTTCCTTTTCCATGATTGCTCACAGAAGGATTCCACGCCTTGAACATTAATTATGTTGGCAGCAACATTCCTGGCATCCTTCCATTTTGCAATCACACCTTGTTCTATCTCAAGTTGTGTTTTAAGAATTTCTTCCCTTTGTAACACGTTCTCAAGTTCCTTCTTAGCATCCCTACTAACACATCTCATTTTCTCAAATTCAATGAGCTGTGCTTCTAACATTGCATTCCTATCACTTAAGAGCAGATTGGTCTCTTTTATTCTAGAATTCTCTTTAGTAAGTGATTTAAGAGTAACACGCAAATTATATAATACAGTAGACATTTCATTTACTGCACTGTCGCATTCCTCTTTAGAAAGCTCAGAAAGATTAGTAATTGTTACCTGGTTGCTTGAGGAACTTGCTTCCTGCTCATGATTGTCAGCCATAAGAGCCAAGTTGACATACTCAACATCATCATCAGAATCTTCACCATTACCAGCCCAATCATACTCCTGAGACATGAAAGCCTTTTCTTTTTGTTTGAGAAGTTCAAAGTATTTCTTTTTATAATCAACAGGCTCAAATTTCCTGTTGCCCTTCTCAACCTTGGGCTTTCTGCAGTCTCCAGCAAAGTGACCAAGCATTCCACAATTGAAACATTTTGACTTAGACTTTTCAATCCAGTTTGTTTTGCTAGGTTGAAAGTCTCTTCTTGGTGGCCTTGCTTCTGAGTTTCTTTTGAACTTGAACTTAGAGAATTTTCTAGACAGAAAAGCAATGTGTTCATCAATCTCATCTAAGTCATCCAAGTTGGCTGGTTCTGATTCTTCTTCTTCTGTCATCTTGTCTTTACCCTTGCTAACATCACTCCTACAACTAGATCGACTAGTTGTGGCCTTTGCAGCTTCTTTATTGTCATCTTCAAGTTGGTTCACAGATGCAATCAATGCAATAGATCCACCCTTCTTTTGTACCTTTTCAATTTCCTCATCTTGCTCCATTTCCAGCTCATAAGTCTTCAAGGTTCCATAAAGCCTTTCAAGAGTGTAGTCTTTGTACTCTTGAGTGTTTCTGAGAGAAACAGTCATAGGCTTCCATTCTTTTGGAAGAGCTCTAAGAAATTTAAGGTTTGAATCCTTGGTTTGATAGATCCTCCCATACAACTTTAATCCATTCAAAAGCTTTTGAAACCTACTAAACGTGTCATTTAGGGTTTCACCAGCTTTAAAATGAAAATGCTCATATTGTTGTATAAGGAGTTGCATTTTATTTTCCCTGACTTGCTCAGTTCCTTCACAGAGAGTTCTAACGGTATCCCATACTTCCTTAGAGGTTGTACAGTTGATAACATTGTCAAACATCTCTTGCTCCAAACCATTAAACAGAATGTTCATGGTCCTTTTGTCTTTATGGACTTTTGCAATATCTTCAACAGTCCATTCTGAGACAGTTTTTGGAATCTCTACATCAGGTGCATCATCTGGCAGTCCAACTCTAGAATCAAGCTTCATGGGAACGTGTGGACCTTTCTCAATGCAGTCTACATACCTCTCATCCATAGACATGAGATGTAAATGCATCTTTACTTTCCAGTGAAAGTAATTGTCTTTATCAAGAACTGGTATCTTCACACCTGCATCCTTCTTCACCATGGTTTCTGTTTTTGGTCTTGATCTTTAAACTTCTTGTATGTTAGAAGCTCGCTCTGATACCAATTGTTATTCCCAAATGACTTAACAGAATTGTAGAAGGGGGGGTTGAATACAATTCTTGATATTTTCTTGAAACTAAACACTTTATAAAATAAAACTGAACTGAATAAATAAAAACACAAGATATAAATAATTCAGTTGGATTGTTTGATGATCCAACTGAAGTGTTTTTATTGCGGAAATAATCTGTGATACAAAAGTACACAGCTGCTCAGTTACAAGGTTGTAGAGAAGAATTGCTCTCAAAAATAGCTAATACAATCTATTTGTTTTTCTTCTCTCCTTTCTAAAGTAACTGCTACACTTGGTTATATAATACCAAGTTTACAATTCTACGTTTGGTTAAACTAAAGAATAATAGTAGTAACCATCAGTAGCTTGCTTTTCATTCCTTTTGTCCAATGGTCCTTGGAGATCTTTGCTTTTGTCTTCATGCTCATTATAATCATTTCCAAGAGCCTTATTGGAAATTGGAATGTTTCCTTATTTCCAGTAACCACTTTGATGGCTTCCAATGCAAAGTACACTTCCATATCTCCTTTTAGATCTGTTCAGTAAACTGTCACTATCACTTTGTCAACTGTTCAAAAAGCAACATTGATTCGTTGATAGCAAGGAGATGTGTTTCGTTGATAGCTTCATTCTTCATTCCGTTGATGGTGTTTCCCTCGTTTCGTTGATGGGTAAACTCAATACCGTTGATAGAGTAATCTTCATACCGTTGACATGTCTTCACTTAGTCAAAATTACAAGGCATAACATATTTACAATTAACCAACCTATTTTGCCTATCTAGTACTTAGTCAACATGACTTAGAAAACCTATCTAAAACATATAACAGAATGCCTATCATACTGTGAAGTATTGTACAATGCAATTGCTACAACACTCATTTCGTTGATGAGCTTCCTGTCAACGGAATGCTGCAAAGCATGCCATTTCGTTGACAGTTACAAAAATGACTTTACACAAATTCTACTAAGTGTTTTATGTTTATCATCAAGAACAACATATTCCTAACAGTTTGAATCTCTAGGGGGTTAGAAACAGGCTCTTTTAACAGCAGAGATCCCGAATCTTCCCCGTGAGTCTGTAAAGACTTCACCTCAGTTGACTCCTCAATAGTAATTGATTCACTGTCAACGAGTTGCCGATCTGCACCTACGTCAGACCCTTTACCCGCAGGATCCAGATATGTTCCATCTGGGGAGGTAGACAATGACCCTTTAGATTGTGCATTTAGGTCAAAGCCTTCTCTCGACGTCTGTGAAGACCCTTGGTTCTTAGAACCTTCAACCAGTGAACCTGACCGTGATATGGTCGGAACACCAGTTGCTTCCGTCAATTCTTCCTTACTTGATTGAGCTATTGGTTCAGATATAGCTTTCGTTAGCGTAGCCCAATCAGCATCAGAAAAATCAATAAAGGGCGCTTTGGATGAGAGAAATGAAGTATCAACAGTTGCCTCGGTTTCTGTTCTTCTCCTTTTAGAGGAAGGCAGAGCTGTTGTTGAAGGGTGTATCTCCTTATGTGGTGCTGCTTTGGCACTATCTCCCTCTACACTCATGGATGGTTCTTTACTGGGTATAGGAGGGGAAGGAGGTTCGTTTATGTTTTCATTTGGCTCTTCCAAAGGCTCTTCGACCGTGGTTAGAGGTTGTGGGTTTGCAACCTCCTGGTCAGGAATGGCCACTGAGGGCTCTGGATCAACATCCATTGGTTCAGGTGCCAGTTCAGGTTCAGGTTGTGGAATATTACCTTGATTTACCTGTTCCCCTGGGGGTAGAAGTGGTAGGGGCACCGTTCTTAGATATTCAGTGAGAACAGTGGGTACCCCTGGAAGATAGTTGTTCTTCCTTATCAGAGCGGTTATAGCATTGCTCTTCATCTTCATACACTCCTGGGTGGCTTCACCTTCAAAGATCTCCCGTTCATCATCTGTTAAGATATCATTGAGAATTAGCTGTAGGAACCTAGGATAGAAACAAAGCACATCTTCATCTATGCCCGTTCTTTCATCCAGTGGTCCCATGCATATGATTACTTGATCAATCAGTAACCGTCCAATGTTAATATGCCTATTGTTGGCAATGGCAAACCCTATCTTTTGAAGGAATAAGGGAATACCATGCAGATTTGTTAGCTTGGCAGTAAAAACATGGATTAGGGTATGAAAGAAAAAGTTCCATGCTTTTGGCAAGTAATGCTTCAGAAACTCTCCCACAAAGAAGTTAGGTTGTTGACTTCTAATGAGATTGAAGAAAGCATGTATCTCCTCAGTTGTGGGATCCGGAACAAGGTTTTCTGTAGGAAAATGTAAGATTCGATTAAAATCATGTTCCGTCACCCTTATTGTTCTGCCCCCTGGCACAACAAAACTGAAGGACCTTGCGTTATTCTCACTTGTATTCGTGGCGGTTGTGTACAACGCAGTCAATTGATCGATGCAAAGGACCACGGGAGTACTCACAACATATGCCACTAATGAACGTGTGTTCAAAAACTCTGCCCATGCACGAAACTGTAAGTTCGTTATGGATTGCACGTTTTGGAACGAGACATGATTAGTCTTGGTAATAATAAATTCTCCAGCCATTTTAAAATTTCCAGAAAATTTAAACAAACCAAAACTATTTTTCCTTTAAATTTAATTAATTATTACTAATTAATCAAACTTTAACAAAATTACCCCTTTTATCTCTAAACACAACTTCGAAAACGATCAAAATTAAGAACCCTAATTGTTAAAAACAACTATCCAATTAAAATCAAAAGAACTCAATTGTTTAACCAATTAAATTCTAAGAGGTGTTCTGTTAACAATTTCTTTGAGGTTCGAAGTTTTGTTTCGATGGTTTCTCCTTCACTATATTCCAAAACTAAAAAATAAACAAGTATTCACTGTCAAAAGAGAATCAACAGTGAAGAACAATAACACTTTTGAGTTTTACTCGGTTTAAAAATTGAAGAAACTATCGAGATGTTCTTGAAGCTGTAGAATATGTGTAAGTATATATAATCGGCCACTTGCAAATTCTCAGATCTGTAAAAATGAGAAAGAAAAAAACAAGGCACGATTTTATACCTTTTAAACCTTATAGGGGTAAACTTGTCAATCCTGGTTCGATAGTTTTTTAATTGAACTAACGATAGTTTTCTGCGAGGGCAAAAGAGTCAATTGCACTTCGATAGTTTTTCCAAAAACTATCGAAGAGTTAAAAAATTTGAATTTGAAACGCTTTTCAGAAAAGTATCGAAGTCTCTGTCTTTTGAAAACCAAAACTATCGAACTAATTTATGAAAATCTATCGAGAATTAGATTATTGACTTAATTAATTCACTTCGATAAATTTTTCTACTAATTTTTAAAATACATCGAGAATTTAAATATTAAATTAGGTAAATTCCTTCGATATATTTTAAATTAAATCTCAAAAACTATCGAGAAATGTCTTCGATAGTTTTTTCTTTTCCTTTTCAAAAACCATCGAAAATAAATTTCGATAGAATTATCTATGTACTTGAAAAACTATCGAATTTCCTAAATTCGATATTTTTGCTTCTATCTTCATTTTAAAACCTGTTCATGTTTTAAAAATCAGAATTTTTATTTCCTGCCTAGTTTTAATTCTAATAAATCTTTTCAAATTTACCAAAATCAATTCTTAACAGAAAATTCACAATTTTCTTAGAATAAAATCAACTAAATATCATCAAATGATATTAATCAATTAAAATCCAATAAATTATGCTGCATTAATCTACAATGTTAAAAACAAAGTAAATTAATTCAAATTAAATAAATGCTTGAATATTTAGAACAAATATTAGCACTTAAATAATTTTAGAATTAATAACCAATTAAATGCCAGAAGATATAGCATCCATAATTATGACATAGAATTAGTACAATAATCCTAACTACGAGAATTGCTCCAGAAAATAAATTCACGAGTCCTAAGGATATAACAATTCTTAAACTCATGTATTCACCAGGATTATCTCCAGTTACTGACTTCTAATCAAAATCAATTAGAAAGATTTAACATCCCAAGTTCACCAACCAGCTTATTGAAAGTGAATTCATCAAGCGGTTTAGTAAAGATGTCTGCAATTTGATCCTCTGTGGGTACAAAATGTAACTCCACAGTTCCATTCATGACATGCTCTCGGATAAAATGATACCTGATGTCGATGTGCTTCGTCCTCGAGTGTTGCACTGGGTTGTTTGAGATTGCTATGACACTTGTGTTGTCGCAAAATATTGGAATCTTTGTCAACAAAAGTCCATAGTCACGGAGTTGGTTTCTCATCCACAAGATCTGAGCACAACAGCTTCCAGCAGCAATGTATTCAGCCTCAGCTGTTGATGTGGACACTGAATGCTGCTTCTTGCTATGCCAGGAAACTAACCTTCTTCCAAGAAACTGACAGCTTCCTGAAGTACTCTTCCGATCAATCTTACAACCTGCAAAATCAGAGTTTGTGTATCCAACAAGATCAAATCCTGTATCTTTAGGGTACCAAATTCCAAGATTTGGGGTCCCCTTAAGATATCTAAATATTCGCTTAACAGCTATTAGATGAGATTCTTTGGGATCAGACTGAAATCTAGCACACAAGCATGTTGCAAACATTATATCTGGTCTACTTGCAGTGAGATAAAGTAATGACCCTATCATACCTCTGTAGCCTGTGATGTCAACCTTCTTACCAGTTTCATCCTTATCAAGCTTAGTGGCAGTTGGCATAGGAGTCTTTGCTGTAGATGAGTCTTCCATTTGATACTTCTTAAGAAGATCCTTGATGTACTTGGACTGACAAATGAAAATACCATCTTGTTTTTGGTATACTTGCAGTCCAAGAAAGAATGACAATTCACCCATCATGCTCATTTCATAACGACTCTGCATTAACTTAGCAAATCTCTTGCATAGATCATCATTAGTAGAACCAAATATTATGTCATCAACATATACTTGCACCAATATCAAATCATTTTTATGCTTTTTGACAAAGAGAGTTTTGTCTACAACACCTCTTGTAAAATCATTTTCAAGTAAGAATTCAGAGAGAGTGTCATACCATGTCCTCGGAGCTTGTTTGAGTCCATAGAGAGCTTTGAATAGAAGGTACACAAAGTCTGCCAGTTTTGAGTCCTCAAAACCTGGAGGTTGTTCCACATACACTTCTTCTTCTAACTCCCCGTTCAGAAAAGCACTCTTCACATCCATTTGATATACCTTGTAATTGGAATGTGCAGCAAATGCCAAAAACATTCTGATGGCCTCAAGTCTTGCTACTGGTGCATAGGTTTCATCATAATATATACCCTTTTCTTGAGAGTAACCTTTAGCAACCAGTCTGGCTTTGTTTCTCGTTACAATGCCATCTTCGTCCAACTTATTTCTGAATACCCATCGTGTTCCAATAACAGATTTTCCCTTAGGCCTGGGTACCAGCTTCCAAACTTTCTGCCTTTCAAACTGATTGAGTTCTTCTTGCATAGCAATCACCCAATCTGGATCATCTAGAGCATCTTCAACTTTCTTAGGTTCTGTTTCTGAAAGAAACCCAGAATAGTGACATTCATTTTGTGATGTTCTCCTAGTTCTCACTCCTGTGTCCGGATCACCAATGATCAAGTGAAAGGGATGATCTCTATTCCATACCCTTTGTCTTGGCAGATGCGATCTTGATGATTCTCCTTGTTCTAGATGTTGTGGAGTGTGACTAGTTGATCCTTCTCCTGCTCCCCCTGAGTTGTTGACGGTTTGATCTGTTGATTCTGAAGACTGACTAGTGGATCCTGTAGAATGAGGATCTCCACTTTGGTCACCACTTTGTCCAGAATCATTATCATTATGATTATTATTAATAACTGTAACAACTTCAGGTACTTCTTCATTGTCAGAGAGATCTCCTGATAGATTTTCAAATACCAAAGATTCAGAGTTCTCTCCAGTTTGCAGGCCTGGTCTTTTGGTGTCGTCAAATGTTACATTAAAGCTTTCCAACACCTTCTTATCTTCAATCACATATACCCTGAAAGCCTTAGATTCCAGAGAATAGCCCAGAAAAATGCCTTCATCTGCTTTGGCATCAAACTTGCCAAGATGTTCTCCATCTTTAAGTACAAAGCACTTTGCACCAAACACATGAAAGTACTTCAGTGTTGGCTTCTTGTTGGCCATTAACTCATACGGAGTCTTTTCATGATCTTTGTTAATCAGGGTACGATTCTGAGTGTAGCAAGCTGTATTCACTGCTTCAGCCCAAAAGTAAGTGGGAAGTTTTGATTCACTCAACATGGTCCTTGCTGCTTCAACCAAGGTCCTGTTCTTCCTTTCCACTACTCCATTCTGTTGAGGAGTTCTTGGTGCTGAAAACTGTCTTGATATTCCTTTCTCTGAGCAGAAATCATTTAGAACTGCATTCTTGAATTCAGTTCCATTGTCTGATCTGATTGTCTGCACAGGTAGCTTAGCTTCCACTTCTATCTTCTTGATGTGATCAATGATTAGTTGTGTTGCTTCATCCTTTGATTGTATGAACAACACCCACGTGTACTTGGAGTAGTCGTCCACCATCACCAATGCATATCTATTCCTTGAAAGTGACATAACATTAACTGGACCAAATAAATCCATATGAATCAGCTGTAATGGTTCAGTAATGCTTGTCATTCCTTTGCTTCCATGTGATGCTTTCTTCGACTTCCCCTTTTCACATGCTTCACATAGTCCCTCCTGATTGAATTCCATCAGGGGCAACCCTCTCACTAACTCTCTCTTTACCAAAGAGTTCATAGTTTTGAAGTTCAAGTGTGAGAGCTTCTTGTGCCATAGCCAACTTTGTTCTGAAGATGCCTTTGCATAGAAACATGTAACTTCTCCTTCACTGGTAGAACTTAAGTCAGCTATAAACAAATTTCCTTTTCTCACTCCCAGTAGAGTAAGCTTCTCATCCTTCCTGTTGGTGATCAAGCACTTGTCCTTTCTGAAATCTACATTGTAGCCTTTATCACAGAATTGACTGATACTTAGAAGATTGTGCTTTAATCCTTCAACAAGAGAAATGTTTTCAATGATGACATTTCCAGCTTTCAATTTACCATATCCCGTAGTGTATCCTTTGCTGTCATCTCCAAAGGTTACAATCGGGTCGGTCTTCTTAACCACCTCTGTAAGCAGGGACTCTTCACTTGTCATGTGTCTAGAACAACCACTATCCAGAATCCACACAACCTTTGAGCTTTTAACCTTACCCTGCAATCACAGATTGATTAAGCGGACTTTGGTACCCAAAATTGTTTGGGTCCTGAAGGTTTAGATGATTTAACAGGAGTAACATTCAATTTAGTCTTACCATGTTTGATATTCATAGTATATCTGTGGATTTAACATTACTAGTGTTATTGCTACTATCAGACATCAACTTAAAATAAGCATGCATGATGTTGTACTTACATAGCAAACAATCTTTCTTTCCACAGGGTTCATGAAGATCAGGCATGTCAGACATGTTATGCATTTCAGAAGTATTAGCAGTTTCTACTTTAACCTTTTTACATGCATGTGTAAGGTGTCCAGCAGAATTACAAATAGAGCACAACTTCCTAGATGCAATGGGAGAAGATGAAACCAATTCCTGATTAACAATCTTCTTCCTCCCATTCCTGTTCTTTTTAACAATACTAACTAAGGAACCTACTTCAGTTTTAGGTAAATCAGGTTTAGGTAATTCATTTTTTACTGATTTCCTAGGCAACTTAGTCTTTACCTCTTTTTCCTTCAACAAATCCTCCTCAAGCAATTCTTGTCTTATGAAAAGGTCATCCTCATGAAAGAGTGATGGAAACGGCTTAACAAAAACTGGACAATCAACATTCTTAAGAACATGTGGAGTATTCCTTTTGACAACTGAAGATGTCATAGGGAATTCCACAATCTTCTTACCAGCTTTCTTGTTATATTCAAATCCTATAGCAGTTTTATTCTCTATGGCCTGAGTATCAATGATTTTTTTAGCCACTAGAGCGGAATTCTTAAAAGCATTCAGCTTCAAATCTAGATCTGAAATCTGCTTCCTGAGGATAGTCTCTATCTCAGCATTACACTTGACCTTGTTCTCTAAGTACGCATTCTTTTGCTTAAGATCTTCTAATGTTACAGCTACAAGCTCTAGTTCTTCATTTTTAGATTCTAGCTTTTTAATCTTAAGAACTAGTTTAGCATTTTCCATTTCTGATGCTAGCATGCTTGTGTGTACATTAAACAATTCTACACTAAGATCTTGCACAGTTTTCTTGTACTCAGAATTAGACATATCAATTGTAGTTAAGATAGGTACCTGAGATGATTGTGGTGATTCCTCTGAAGAGTCAGCCATTAGAGCAACATTTACATATTCCTCCTCTTCATCCGAATCAGTATCATCCCAGTGCTTTCCCTCTGCTATGTAAGCTTTCCCTTTCTGCTTTCCAGAGAATGCCTCCAATTGCTGTTTAAGCTTGGCATTCTCCTTCTTCAACTCATCATAAGAATCATTCTTTCCATAGACATCTTTCATGTCTCTTGCTTGACGAGGCTTCCGGCATTCAGTGGCGAAATGCCCTAACTCATTGCAGTTATAGCATCTTGATTTGCTTCTATCAATCATGCCAGTCTTGTAGCCTCCCTTAAAGCCTGTACTAGGTGTATAATTGCTCTTCTGGAATCTGTTGGTTGAGCCCTTGAACTTGTACTTAGGGTTTCTCTTGAAACGAATATGACTAAACTTTGCAGCTAAGTACGCCATGGTTTTGTCTTCCATTTGCTCAAGCTCTTCTAGGGTGTAGTAATCACTTTCATCAACACCCAGATTCACAGAATCCATTTCTGCTTCTATTATCACCTCCTTTCCAGCTCTAGGGGTTTGAACCTGAATCTCAGAAGTTATTGGTTCATCCACTACAAGTGCTGCTGATCTCACAAGTGTATTGTGCTTGCTGTCCACTGTCCCTGATCCGTAGATTATCACCCTTTGTTCCTGTTCCATCTCATAGGTCTTCAACTTGCCATAGATCATCTCTAGTGGCATCTTTGTGAAGTCAATTCTTTCCCTAATGGATGATGACTTGTGTTCTACATGATGGGTCAGCGTTATCATGAACTTCCTGTTTGATTCTCTCAGTGGATAGGTCTTTCCTTTCATTGCCAATTCATTGAGAAGCTTAGTATATTTCTCAAAGACCTGAGTTATACTTTCTCGTGGCAGAGACCTAAACGCTTCATATTGAGAAGTCAGGATGTCCAATCTGTTTTCCTGAACGTCTTCAGTTCCTTCCATTATCAAGTTAATGGTATCCCACATATGTTTCCCGCTTGTACAGTTCATCAACTGATAGCTCATTTCCTTGTCTGTGGAGTCCGCCAATATCAACATTAAACCGGTGTCCAATCGAATCAGTTCTTTGTCAGAATCTGTAAATTCACTTATATCCTTAGGTTGGGTGCCTGAAGGAATCCTGCTACCATCAGGAGCTGTAGATTCACTAACTGGTTTCATTGGTACAAACGGTCCGTTCTCTAATATGCCAATATACAACGGATTAGATGCCTTGATAAATAACAGCATCTTCATCTTCCACAAACCGAAATCATCTCTAGTAAACGGGGGAACTTTAATACCAGCGGTTGTCTTTGGAGCACTCATGGTTTCTGAAAATTTCAAATTGTTTAAAATTCAAGAAATTCCAATTAAATGAAAAATTTTGAAAGTTAAAAATTTTGCTTCGAATTTTCACGCTACGTTTGATTTTGGTCTCATTCACCGGATCTGATTTGTATATCAATCAAGTAGCTCTGATACCAATTGTTAGGTCCAAAGTATCGTAGAAGGGGGGGGGGGTTGAATACGATACTCACAAATATTTTAATTTCGTTCGCGGATTAATCTTTCAGTTCTATAACGAAATCAAACACACCAAACCAAATCAAGTTTCGGGGAATATATCTTTTTATAAATATAAACCTCGAGGGGTGCTACAATTTCTAATCCGTAGATTAGCTTCAATGAGTTTAAGGTTACACAAATACAAAACAATGATCAAGTTCTGAGCACTATTAATTTCTCTGATAATTTTCTCCGGCTCTTCTCTCTCTCAGTAATGTCTCTGTGTTGAATGCCTTAACTGAAGAAGACACTATCTTCTCTCGAGTTAATTGTAGACTTGAATTGAAAAACCATCGAACCATTTAGAATAGAATATTCTTGGCCGTTGGATCTTCATCAACCTGTCAGACAAGCACAACTTTTCACCTGCTCCATGAATTGAAAAACCATCGAATGGATTAAAAAACCATCGAATGGATTAAATCAATTTGCCATTCGATAGTTTTTAAATCAAAACTATCGAATGCCAAATTAATTTACTTTGTTATTCAATGAATCACTTCAACCACCATTCGATAGTTTTTTCAATAAAAAAACTATCGAATTCTTTTTCTTGTCTTTTGTCCTTTAGTAATTACTCCTGAGCTCCTGGGTGTTTAAGTTTTAGACTGTATCAATTTCTTTTGAGACGATAAAACAACTTGATCTTTTTAGTGCCGTCACCTAGTGCAACTGGTCTGGTTCACAGATGAATAACACTTGATCAATTCTTCTTTTATGTCTTCAATATAGTGCTGCTGATAAGTCCCTTGTCGTTCTGGTTGCTTCATCACTGGAATCCCGTGGTACTAAACCCTAAATCATTCACATACTTCTGTCGTCTTGAAAGTCTTGTTTCTTTTGCTGTCACTGAGGCTTGAACATTTTCATGAACTTCTTTCCGTGACCTGTTTACGGACTTCAAGAATACATAACGTATTTTGATTTTTTGAGTTTACCTTTTCTTCTTTGATTCTGGATTCCTGTGCTTCGGTTAATATTATTGTCTGTCTTGTCCTTTGTTGAGTTGTAGTTATCTCTTTTACATCTTATGTTACATTATGCTTTACAGATGTCCCTTGTTGAGAAAGAACATCTAGGGAGGTGTTTACTACCCTTTGTTCATCTACAGTCTTTTGGGAGACTGCAGGGTGACTGACAGTGGTTTTTACCCTATTAGCTCTCTTCTTCTTAGGCTCAGGAGGAACCACTGTGGGTTCTGTTTGACTACCTTCCTTATTTGCTGCACTAGTTGCAGGAACTCCCTCTTGACTCTCAGCAGTACCATCAACATCAGTTTCCAGGGATCTTTTTCTGGATTCTTGCAAGGCTTGTCGTTGTACTTTGGGAAGTCTAGAGAACCTACGCTGAGTGTATGCTGTAGAATGGGGGTTAGCTGAATTTGGGTCTAATCCAGCTTCATCCTCAATAGTGAAGGTGTCATATCCAGAAGGCAATGGAAAATCAAGGTTAGGCACTTGATCAACCATGTGTTTGGTGAAGTAGAGTGGAATATGTGCATTTAAATTCTGTGAAGTGAGAGTTGTGTGTGTATTTCTTTTCAAAACACTGCACACCTCTAATCGAGGGGCATTTTCATCAAAATCACATAAGGAATTTGTTGGGTCCAAAGTATCGTAGAAGGGTTGGGGGGGGGGGGGGGTTGAATACGATACTCACAAATAATTCAATTTCGTTCGCGGATTAATCTTTCAGTTCTATAACGAAATCAAACACACCAAACCAAATCAAGTTTCGGGGAATATATCTTTTTATAAATATAAACCTCGAGGGGTGCTACAATTTCTAATCCGTAGATTAGCTTCAATGAGTTTAAGGTTACACAAATTCAAAACAATGATCAAATTCTGAGCACTATTAATTCTCTGATAATTTCTCCGGCTCAGTTCTCTCTCTCAGTAATGTCTTTGTGTAGAATGCCTTAACTGAAGAAGACACTATCTTCACTCTGTATTAACTGCAGTCTTCAATTGAAAAACCATCGAACCAAACTTGAAGAATCAATCCTGGCCGTTGGATCTTCATCAACCATATAAAACAAAACAAACTTTTCACCTGCTCCTCAATTGGAAAACTATCGAATGGATTAAAAGTATTTTCCATTCGATAGTTTTATAAATAAAATTATCGAATGACAAATACTTAATTATAGTTTTCTTAAAGAATTTCCTTAACCATATTCGATAGATTTCATTTATGAAAAACCATCGAACATTTTCTTTTGTACTTAATCATTTGAAAAACCTTTTGAGTTCCAGGGTGTCTAGTTTTAGACTGTATCAATTTCTTCTAAGACGATAAAACAACTTGATCTTTTTAGTGCCGTCACCTAGTGCAACTGGTCTGATTCACAGATGAATAACACTTGATCAATTCTTCTTTTATGTCTTCAATTCAATGCTGCTGATAAGTCCTTTGTCGTTCTGGTTGCTTCATTTAAATCACTGGAATCACGTGGTACTTAACCCTAAATCATTCACATACTTCTGTCATCTTGAAAGTCTTGTTTCTTTTGCTGTCACTGAGGCTTGAACATTTTCATGAACTTCTTTCCATGACCTGTTTACGGACTTCAAGAATACATAACGTATTTTGATTTTTTGAGTTTACCTTTTCTTCTTTGATTCTGGATTCCTGTGCTTCGGTTAATATTATTGTATGTCTTGTCCTTTGTTGAGTTGTAGTTATCTCTTTTACATCTTATGTTACATTATGCTTTACAATCTCCCCCTATTTGATTGGATAGAGTTCGACAAGCAAATACTTCGAGGATAACTCAACTAACTAAGGAAACATTAAACAAATTAAAGTAAGACAACGTAATAATATTAAATGCATTCTGGATCAGATATATATACATTTCCAGATTTCATAAATCAAAAAACAATTAAAGTTTATACAATGAAGTTGCTCCTCTAGTCTGAGCTGATAGTTCTTTTGTTCTTTGCTTCAATCTTCAGTCCATTCCAATATCACCTTCTTCAATCATTGGATCGGAGTTAGCAGCTTGATAATCAATCACTGATAGATAGTGCAGTGGTTCTCCAGGTTTAAGGATTGCTCCTTGGATGTGTCTTCCAATATATTCAACCTCTTGACCCACTCCAGCCCATAACCATGCAATGTTAACATCTTTCTTGTTTAGCTTTGGCATGTTTGGCAGTCTGGTATGCACTTCCAATCCTCTTTCCACTCTTTTCCTATAGTAAGGAACATTCTCCATTAGAAATCTTCTAAGAGTGTCTGCTGCTTTGTCCTTCTCCGTTGATGAGAATCCAGTGGATCTAAGATACTTCTCAAATGAGATTAGATAGATACTTGGGTAGTCCCTTAGTTTGTCCTCAGCCAAATAGCAGATTCTGAACAAGTCATTCGTCATGAATCTAACCATTGGAGGATCTTCAGTAATCTCTGGACCGACTTTCATCAAGATGTCCTTAACATGCTCACGGAGCAGTTCATTCAGCCTTGTCGTCCTTTGAATCTTGATGAGAATAACCTGCAACTCTGTGTATGTCCTCTGTTCTAAAAACTTAGTGGAAATCACAAATGTACCTTTCTCCAGAAAATTGATCAGGATGTTCCAGGCTCCATTTGCTTTAACCTCAGCTTTCAGAAAGATCATAGAGTTTCTCAATGCTTTGAAGTAAGTCTGATCTTCAAGATTGGCACTTCTGATGTCCTGAATGATAACTTCCACCTCAGCATTGTCGTTGACTTCTAATCCGTTTTCAACTCCGCAAAAGGTTTTATAAGCCATCTCCCATTCATTACCTTCTTTCTTTGCCAGATCTATCATCTTCTTCCTCCTCACTTCATTATACACCTTGAATCTCTTCAGTTTTTCACTCCTCAGAATTGCTTGTTGTTTCTCTTTCTCAGCTTGCCTGGCATCTATTGCAGCTCTCTGAGCTCTTATTGCTTCCAAGGCAGCTTCTTCTTCAGGTGATAGAGAATTTGCTTCTTCTTCCATATTATCCTCCCATATTGGATGTTCAATGGGCTCTGGATAATATGGCTCATGCTCCTCTAGAATAGGTTGCTCATGCATGACCTCAAATTCCTCTTCACTCTCCTTCTCTTCTTCTACAAGTTCCTCTATCCAGTACTGTCTGATAGGAATAGCTTCAACTGTCTCCCAAACTCCCCATCCATCCTTAGGCTTCTCTTTCTCCCCTTCTCCAACTTTCTCCCCCTTAGTTGAGGAATCCTCGACGAAAGCATCCTCAGCATAAAAGGTAGTAGAAGGATCAGGTTGGTGATTTGAAGGACCAGGTTGGCCAGTTTGTTGGTTCTTCAGCATAGTCCAAATCGACTGTACTCCATCACTTTGATTTTCCATGAAATCCAATAGATCCTTATTCATCTCTTGCATAGAAGCCAACTTCAGGTCAATGTCATCCAATCTAGAGTTGGTAGTCTTCTCAATCTTGTCCAATCTCTGGTTCAGCTTAGACTCCACTCTGGAAAGGGTGTTCATTGCATCTTTTACCCTAGCTTGACCATCCCGGATAACCAGAACGTCTTCTCTCAAAGCTTCTTGTCCTTGCGACAAAGCATCTACTTCATTCATGAAACCATCTTTAAGTTCCTAGACGTCCGTCCTCAACTCGATCAGTTCATCCATAGCTTCCTTCTTTAAGGAGTCCACTGCCTGCTTCGTACATGTTATAGTGCCAGATGCACTGCCAATGACCCTGAATGTTCTTCTTGAATCAGCTGCAGCCAAGTCAACCTTCTCTTGAATAGTCTTTAAAGAAGCATTGGCTTGACTAGAGGAGATCTCTTGGTCAAAGGAAGGTCGCAGTGGAACCTTGAATAATGGATTTCCTTCTTTATTATGAACTGTCATCTCCTTGAGGGAAGATTGAACTTGTAGCTCTCTTTTTGTCGGTAACAGCAAATCATCAATATTAGGTAGGGTTAGGGTGTCACTCCTCACATTTGGCTCTGGGTGTACACTCAACGTTTCGGTGTTTGAATCATTTTTCCTTTCCCACTCAGGCCAGGTGTAAGTGTTTTTGTTTCACTCAAATCCTTTGTGCTGATTGTACCTGCAGAATAAAACACCGTAGCCGTCCTTAAGGAGGTCACCAGTGGTGCAATGGGGCTTCGTAAGTCCCCGTCCTTGGATAAACCAAGTTGCTGATCATCAGTAGATGATATATCCTTTGAAGGATCTAGAGTTTGAATCTCTAGGGGGTTAGAAACAGGCTCTAGTAACAGCAGAGATCCCGGATCTTCCCCGATAGTCTGTGAAGACTTTACCTCAGTTGACTCCTCAATAGTAATTGATTCATTCTCAACGAGTTGCCGATCTGCACCTACGTCAGACCCTTTACCCGCAGGATCCAGATATGTTCCATCTGGGGAGGTAGACAATGACCCTTTAGATTGTGCATTTAGGTCAAAGCCTTCTCTCGACGTTTGTGAAGACCCTTGGTTCTTAGAACCTTCAACCAGTGAATCTGAACGTAATATGGTCGGAACACCAGTTGCTTCCATCAATTATTCCTTACCTGATTGAGCTAATGGTTCAGATATAGCTTTCGTTAGCGTAGCCCAATCAGCATCAGAAAAATCAATAAAGGGCGCTTTGGAAGTTTGAAATAAAGTATCAACAGTTGCCTCGGTTTCTGTTCGTCTCCTTTTAGAGGAAGGCAGAGCTGCTGTTGAAGGGTGTATCTCCTTATGTGGTGCTGCTAAGGCACTATCTCCCTCTACACTCACGGATGTCTGAATATTGGGTATAGGAGGGGAAGGAGGTTCGTTTATTGTTTCATTTGGCTCTTCCAAAGGCTCTTCGACCGTGGTTAGAGGTTGTGGGTTTGCAACCTCCTGGTCAGGAATGGCCACTGAGGGCTCTGGATCAACATCCATTGGTTGTGGTTCAGGAGCCAGTTCAGGAATGTTACCTTGATTTACCTGTTCCCCTGGGGGTAGAAGTGGTAGGGGCACCGTTCTTAGATATTTAGTGAGAACAGTGGGTACCTGTTAGGAATATGTTGTTCTTGATGATAATTATAAAAACACTTAGTAGATTTTGTATTAAGTTATTTTGTAACTGTCAACGAAATAGCATGCTTTGCAGTGTTTCGTTGACAGGAAGCTCATCAACGAAATGAGTGATGTAGCAATTGCACTGTACATTACTTCATAGTTTGGTATGCAGTTTGTTGAGTACTAGATAGGTTTTCTAAGTCATGTTGACTAAATGGTTAGATAGGCAAAATAGGTTGGTTAATTGTAAATATTTAGTGCCTTGTAATTTTGCCTAAGTGAAGACATGTCAACGGAATGAAGATTACTCTATCAACGAAACAAGGAAGCTCATCAACGAAACAAAGAATAAAGCTATCAACGAAACACATCTCTATGCCATCAACGAATCATTATTGCTTTTCTATACAATTGACAAAGTGATAGTGACAGGTTCCTGACAGATCAAAAAGGAGATGTGGAAGTGTACTTTGCATTGGAAACCATTAAAATGGACATGGGGAATAAGGAAACATCCCAGTTTCCAATTGGGCTCTTGGGAGTGATCATAATAAGCATGAAGTCAAAAGCAAGGATCTCCAAGGACCACTGGACAAAGGGATGAAAAGCAAACTATTGGCGGTTACTCATTGTACTATTAGTGTAGCCAAAAATAGGGTTGTAAACTTGGGTTTATATAACCAAGTGTAGCAGTTACTTTATTTGTGTGAAGAAAAACAAAGAGTTTGTATTAGCTATCTTTGAGAGCATTTTTCTTCTCTACAACCTTGTAACTGAGCAGCTGTGTACATTTGTATCACAGATTATTTCCGCAATAAAAACACTTCAGTTGGATCATCAAACAATCCAACTGAATTATTTATATCTTGTGTTTTTATTTATTCAGTTCAGTTTAATTTTATAAAGTATTTTCAAGTTAAAGAAATATCAAAATTGTATTCAACCCCCCCCTTCTACAATTCTGTTAGGTCATTTGGGATTAACAATTGGTATCAGAGCAAGCTTCTAACATACAAGAAGTTTAAAGATCAAGACCAAAAACAGAAACCATGGTGAAGAAGGATGCAGGTGTGAAGATACCAGTTCTTGATAAGGACAATTACTTTCACTGGAAAGTAAAGATGCATTTACATCTCATGTCTATGGATGAGAGGTATGTAGACTGCATTGAGAAAGGTCCACACGTTCCCATGAAGCTTGATTCTAGAGTTGGATTGCCAGATAATGCTCCTGATGTAGAGATTCCAAAACTTGTCTCAGAATGGACTGTTGAAGATGTTGCAGAAGTCCATAAAGACAAAAGAACCATGAACATTCTGTTTAATGGTTTGGAGCAAGAGATGTTTGACAATGTTATCAACTGTACAACCTCTAAGGAAGTATGGGATACTGTTAGAACTCTCTGTGAAGGAACTGAGCAAGTCAGGGAAAATAAAATGCAACTCCTTATACAACAATATGAGCATTTTCATTTTAAAACTGGTGAAACCCTAAATGACACGTTTAGTAGGTTTCAGAAGCTTTTGAATGGATTAAAGCTGTATGGGAGGATCTATCAAACTAAGGATTCAAACCTTAAATTTCTCAGAGCTCTTCCAAAAGAATGGAAGCCTATGACTGTTTCTCTTAGAAACACTCAAGAGTACAAAGACTACACTCTTGAAAGGCTTTATGGAACCTTGAAGACTTATGAGCTGGAAATGGAGCAAGATGAGGAAATTGAAAAGGTACAGAAGAAGGGTGGATCTATTGCATTAATTGCATCTGTGAACCAACTGGAAGATGACAACAAAGAAACTGCAAAGGCCACAACTAGTCGACCTAGTTGTAGGAGTGATGTTAGCAAGGGTAAAGACAAGATGACAGAAGAAGAAGAAGAATCAGAACCAGCCAACTTGAATGACTTAGATGAGATTGATGAACACATTGCTTTTCTGTCAAGAAAATTCTCTAAGTTCAAGTTCAAAAGAAACTCAGAAGCAAGACCACCAAGAAGAGACTTTCAACCTAGCAAAACAAACTGGATTGAAAAGTCTAAGTCAAAATGTTTCAATTGTGGAATGCTTGGTCACTTTGCTGGAGACTGCAGAAAGCCCAAGGTTGAGAAGGGCAACAGGAAATTTGAGCCTGTTGATTATAAGAAGAAATATTTTGAACTTCTCAAACAAAAAGAAAAGGCTTTCATGTCTCAGGAGTATGATTGGGCTGGTAATGGTGAAGATTCTGATGATGATGTTGAGTATGTCAACTTGGCTCTTATGGCTGACAATCATGAGCAGGAAGCAAGTTCCTCAAGCAACCAGGTAACAATTACTAATCTTTCTGAGCTTTCTAAAGAGGAATGCGATAGTGCAGTAAATGAAATGTCTACTGTACTATATAACTTGCGTGTTACTCTTAAATCACTTACCAAAGAGAATTCTAGAATAAAAGAGACCAATCTGCTCTTAAGTGATAGGAATGCAATGTTAGAAGCACAGCTCATTGAATTCGAGAAAATGAGATGTGTTAGTAGGGATGCTAAGAAGGAACTTGAGAACGTGTTACAAAGAGAAGAAATTCTTAAAACACAACTTGAAATAGAACAAGGTGTGATTGCAAAATGGAAAGATTCCAGGAATGTTGCTACCAACATCATTAATGTTCAAGGTATGGAATCTTTCTGTGAGGAATCATGGAAAAAGAACAAAGAGAAGCTAGGGTGTGTTGGTGAAACCTTAGAATCAGAAACAGAGTCAACAAACAACAATGATCATTTGTTGGAGGTTGATATGTCAATGAAATGCAATGTTTCGTTGACACATGAACCATCAACCGATCAGGCTGTTTCGTTGACAGACAAAAGAAAAGAGAAACTCACTAGACTTAATGACAAGTATGGTCCTGTCACCAAGAACTTTGTTCAAGGTGAGTCTAGTAATTCAAAGAAAGTTGAGAAGCCTGTTGAGAGAGCTAATGTAGGTCACTTGTCTAACAAGCAATTGAAAGACAAGGTAGAGAAAGTTCATAATGAGGCTAAGGGAAATAAAAAGAATAACAGGAATGGCAAAGTAGGAATTAACAAACACAACAATTACACACCTGATAAATATGCTCCTAGAAAGACATGTGTTAATTGTGGAAGTGTTAGTCATTTGTCTACTAACTGCAAATCTGTTAAGAAATCTGCTAATGTGAAAATGCCCAAGCCTGCAATGAACAGTTCCATGCCTACAATGCCTGTTATGCCTAACATGTTTGCTCCATATGCACAATTTCAGAATCCATATGCTAGCATGCCATTTGTGTCTAATCCTTACATGAATATGTTTAACATGCCACAAATGCCATGGAACATGAATAACATGATTGTTCCTCCAACTATGCATGCTATGAATGAAAATATGAGCAACCCTCAGAAATCAACACCAAGGGTAAAGATTGATTTGAATCAATCTGAGTCCAAAGTGAAAAATGGTACAAAAGGGAATGCAAAGGCTAACAAGACAGGACCCAAGGAAACTTGGGTACCAAAATCAACTTGATTTGGTTTTATTGTGTGCAGGGAGACAAAAGGAATCTTTGGTACTTGGATAGTGGTTGTTCAAGACACATGACTGGTGATTCTACCCTGCTCACAGAGTTTCAGGAAAGAGCTGGCCCTTGTATTGCTTTTGGAGATGACAGCAAAGGCTACACAAAGGGATATGGCTTGATTTCAAAAGAGAATGTCATCATAGATGAGGTTGCATTGGTGGATGGTCTTAAGCACAATTTGCTTAGTATCAGTCAACTCTGTGACAAAGGATTTTTAGTTACTTTTTCAAAAGAAGCCTGTGTTGTTTCTAAAGGAGGAAACAACAATGTGGTAATGACTGGATTCAGAAGAGGGAATGTGTACATTGCTGACTTTAGTAGCACAAGTTCAGACACCATCACTTGTCTTTTCAGCAAAGCAAGCAAGGATGAAAGTTGGCTATGGCACAAGAAATTATCTCATCTGAATTTCAAGGTTATGAATGATTTGGTGAGGAAAGATCTTGCTAGAGGAATTCCACAGGTGGAGTTTTCCAAGGATGGTTTGTGTGATGCCTGTCAAAAAGGGAAACAAAAGAAGGCATCATTCAAAAGCAAGACAGAGTCATCAATTGTTCATCAGCTTGAGTTACTTCATATGGATTTGTTTGGCCCTGTAAATGTCATGTCTATTTCAAAGAAGAAATACTGTCTTGTGATTGTTGATGATTTTTCTAGATTTACATGGACCTTCTTTTTGCACTCTAAAGATGAGGCAAGTGAAATCATTATCAATCACATCAAGATGGTAAGCAATCATCCTGATTTCAAAGTAAGAAGGATTAGGAGTGACAATGGGACAGAATTCAAGAATTCAAGCATGAAGGTGTTCTGTGAAGAAAATGGTATTTTGCATGAGTTTTCAGCAGCAAGAACACCACAGCAAAATGGTGTAGTTGAAAGGAAAAACAGAACACTTATTGAAGCTGCAAGGACAATGCTAGATGAATCAAAGTTACCAACTTATTTTTGGGCTGAGGCAGTTAACACAGCTTGCTTCACTCAGAATATTTCTTTGATTAATCAGGCCAAAGGAATGACCCCTTATCAGTTACTCAAAAGAAAGAAGCCACTATTAGATTTTCTTCATGTCTTTGGATGCAAGTGCTTTGTTCTGAGAAATCAAGCTGAGCATTTGGGGAAATTTGAAGCAAAGGCAGATGAAGCAATATTTGTGGGATATGCAGCAGGGAAAGCTTACAGAGTCTTTAATCTCAGAATCAACATTGTTATGGAATCTGTACATGTTGTTTTTGATGATCTCAAAATACAAGGTCTCTGTGATGAAGGTTTCCATGAAAGTCTCTCTTTTGAGAATGAGGAAGGAGAACAAGTGAATCATGATAAGGCTACTGAGAAACAGCCTAAAGTTGTTGTATCTAGCACAGATGAAAGCAGCAGTGAAGATGAAGTTGCTGCATTAAGATTGAAAAGAATAGCTGCTAGTAGACCAAATGATCATTTCGTTGACAGTCAAAATGAGCGTTTCGTTGACAACCAAAATGGTCATACCGTTGACAGTCATAGAAATGGTTCTAGAAGTGATCATTTAGGGACAACAAACTCAGGGGGAGTTTCTCAAGGACAAATGTCCAATCAAGGCAATCATGATCATGAAGCTACCTCGTCTAGAGCAAATCTACCTCCCTCAAGAAAATGGACTAAAGATCATCCCTTTGAACTCATTATAGGTGATGTTTCTTCAAAAGTCCAAACTAGAAGAGCAACTCAAGAAGAATGTCTATATAGCAGCTTTCTGTCTCAAGATGAGCCAAAGAAAGTTGAGGATGCACTTCTAGATCCAGATTGGGTTTTGGCTATGCAAGAAGAGCTAAACCAATTTGAAAGGAACAATGTATGGAAGCTGGTGCCCAAGCCTAAGGACAGGAGTGTCATAGGCACAAAATGGGTGTTCAGAAACAAGATGGATGAAAATGGCATAGTCACAAGGAATAAAGCTAGATTGGTTGCAAAAGGCTATTCACAGGAAGAAGGAATCGATTATGATGAAACCTTTGCTCCTGTTGCAAGACTAGAAGCAATAAGGATTTTCCTAGCCTATGCAGCCCATGCCAATTTCAAGGTCTATCAAATGGATGTTAAGAGTGCTTTTCTAAATGGGGAACTGGAAGAGGAGGTGTATGTGAGTCAACCTCCTGGTTTTGAAGATGATGATTTTCCAGAGTATGTGTACTTTCTCCTCAAAGCACTCTATGGTTTGAAACAAGCACCTAGAGCCTGGTATGACACACTTTCACAGTTCCTTCTTGAGAATCACTTCACTAGAGGTACTGTAGATAATACCCTTTTTCATAGGATTGTGAATGGCTCTACAATACTTGTTCAAATTTATGTAGATGACATAATTTTTGGGTCTACAGATGAAAAACTTTGTCAAAAGTTTGCCAAGCTTATGCAAAGTAAGTATGAAATGAGCATGATGGGAGAATTAACTTACTTTCTTGGTCTTCAAGTAAAGCAAGTTAATGAAGGCATTTTCATTAGTCAAACAAAATATATTTTTGATTTATTAAAGAAGTTTAACTTAATGGAATGCTCTCCTGCCAAAACACCCATGCCTACTGCCACCAAACTTGAATTGAATACTAAGGAAAAATCTGTGGACATTTCAAGTTACAGAGGCATGGTTGGCTCACTTTTATATTTAACAGCTAGTAGACCTGATATTATGTTTGCTACATGTTTATGTGCTAGATTTCAGGCTGATCCTAGGGAATCCCATTTAGTTGCTATTAAAAGGATTTTCAGATATCTCAAAGGAACATCAAACCTTGGCATTTGGTATCCTAGAGAATCTGGTTTTGAACTAATTGGTTATTCGGATGCAGATTATGCAGGATGTAAAATTGACAGGAAAAGCACAACAGGCACCTGTCAATTCTTAGGAAACAAGCTTGTGTCATGGTTCAGCAAGAAACAAAACTCAGTTTCCACCTCCACAGCTGAGGCTGAGTATATTGCAGCTGGAAGTTGTTGTGCACAGATTTTATGGATGAAAAATCAACTACTTGATTATGGATTAAGAGTTGAGAAAATTCCTATTTTCTGTGACAACACTAGTGCCATTGCCATTACTGAGAATCCAGTGCAGCATTCAAGAACCAAGCACATTGACATCAAGTACCATTTCATTAGAGAACATGTTATGAATGGTACTGTGGAGTTACATTTTGTTCCAAGTGAACAACAACTTGCAGACATCTTTACCAAGCCACTTGATGAATCAACATTCTCAAGATTAGTAAGTGAGCTAGGTATGCTAAATTTCTCTTAATTATTTTTGAGATATTTGCAAGTCATAATGCAGCCAGAAATTTGCTATGTTTTTTTTTTCTTTCTGTGAATAAATTTTCTCAGGAAAAGGTAAAATTTTGTCTAAGTCAAAATTACTATGCCAACGGAATGCACCATTTCGTTGACAGTCTTAGCAGTTTTCTGGGTGTTTCGTTGATAGCTCTTTTATATCAACGAAACGCAGCTTTATCAACGAAATAAGACGGGACTTTAACCGCCCAATCCTGATTCGTTGATTTAGCGCTTTTTATCTGAACCGTTGAAATGTGACACGTCTTTTACCACGATCTATGCATACACCCCTGTAAGTATAAATCATGGTAATACTTTAAGAGTAACGGTTATATTTTTAAGCCAATCCAGTAATTTACATTTATTATTGGATTCATTTTCTGAGAATTTTTGGGGGAGTATTTAAGAAATTTTAGTTTTATTATTTCTTTTTACCTGTTCTCAAAAATTTCAAAGGCTTTTTCTCTCTTCTTCTCTCTATCAATCAATTCAGTTCGAAGCTTTCCTTTAATCAACAATGGCACCCATAGTCAAGCTAATGTCTGCTGGAGGGTTCATCTATGAGAAGAACAACTCCATCCCTTTTGTTGTCAAGGAAAACCCGAACAGTCTGTTCTTCAAAATGATGGATTTCATGAAGAATTGCAAGTTGAGCTATGCAATGTTTCACTCTACACCACTCTACAATGAGATAATCGAGGAGATTTGGACCTCATGTGAGTATAGTGGAACAAACTGCACACTACAATTCACTCTTCAAGGTAATGAGTACATAGTTAATTCTGATGTTTTGCAAGCATGTTTACATATTCCTGATAATAACTGTGATGCTTTGCCTACTAACACTGAAATAACTACCATGTTAAATTCTATAAACTACTCTTTGCCTACTGATAATCTGGGTAGAATAATTAGGAGAGGTTTGGTTAGGGAATACAGTTATTTAGCTGATGCATTCATTAAGGTCTTTTCTGGAAAGATTAGTAATTTTGATGCATTAACTAACTCTATGTTAATTCTCCTAACCATGCTTCTAAATGATAGATATCACAACTTTAGCACTCAACTTATGTATGAAATTGGTGCTAAGTTGGGTGACAAAGCAAATAGGAAGAAAAATATCTATTATGCTAGGTTTCTGATGATGTTGGCTAACCATGTTAGTCCAGCACCATTAGTTATCTCTAACCCTAATGCCAGGTTTGAGTGCTTTGTGCAAGAAAAGAGAGTATTGACAGACATACTGAGGCTGAACCACAATGGTGATGTTCCAGTGGTGTATCTGCCAATCATTGAGGTAACTACTACTATCCCTGTTAGTGTAGCTAACTCCTCTACTGTTTTACCTTCCAATGTTGCTATGGAGTCTGTAGCTGTGACCCAACAGGCTCCTACCCTAGCAACAAAACCTAAATCAAAGAAATCCTTCAAGCCAACCTCAGGTGCTTCTCAAAAGGCACCTGTTGTAAAAACTACCACACAACCTAAGGGGAGTGAGTCTGGAGTTGTAAGAGGTGAGGGAAGGGGTGAACATCAAAGAAACCCCAAGGATAAGGAAGGACAGGTTAGTGTGTACCAGCCAAGCCCCATTGTGTCTTCCCAACAAGGCACAATGAGTAAAATGGATTTAAACACAAGTCTAATTGCATCCTCCCAAAAGGATGTGATTATTGAAACAAGCTCTCCACCAAGAGCACAGTCCAAGAGGGTAAGGGACACTTCAAGCCCAAAGTCTACATTTTCCCAATACCAAAGGAGAGTGAAGCAAAAGTCCAAGGGTACACAGGGTGCACACACACTGGAAGCAACACTTCCAGTTTCTCAAATTCAGTTTGATGTAACCCCTATCATTACTCTGGGGTTACAGTCCCATTCTCTAAACATCAATCTTGAATTATCTCCATCCAATTCACCAACTCAATCTTTAGATGTGGACATGATCCATACATCTATTCCTGATTCTCCAACTCTAATCTTGGAGAAGCCCCACTCTGAAGCTGGTGGCCATCACTTGTTAAGTGATTTGTTGGGCCATCAACCAATTTTTCCTGAAGTTGCAAGGGGATCTGTGGACCATTCTTTAAAATCAATCACCACAGACTCTACTGTAATTTCTCATTCTCAAAGTGCTTTCTTGACTTCATCAACGAAACAGTCTATTTCGTTGACAAGTGTTTCTCCATCAACGGTATCCATACCGTTGACAGTTCAAACTACCATTCCGTTGATAGTTCACTCTGCACCTTTAATTGAAAATCAAGTTGTTCCCACAACTAGTGCAGATGATCTAGTGGTAGTTGAGACACTTCTAGGACTGAGAGGGAGTGAAACTGAGAGGCTGGCTTGCAGCCAGGCAAAAGGAGAGAATGTGAGTGAGAGGCTGGCTATTTCTTCCAGCCAGGCAAAAGGAGAGATTGAGAGTTCCACCTTAGAAGGTGAAGGTGAGGGTGTGAGAGGTGTGAGCCATGGGGAGCCCATGATGCAAGAACAGAGTGGAGAGAGAGAAGGGACTACAGGAGAAATAAGGATGGAAGCAGCCATTGCTAATGAGTTAATGGAGGTCAGTGAGGGAGAAAGGGAACCTACTTTCCAAGAGATTTATCAACAAACTCTGGATAGTATTTCCCTGGATCCTGAGACCTTTACTCATCCTGTGCCAGCCTATCAAATTATGGCTCAGCAGGGCAATGTGGAGGCAGAAAGGTCACTAAATCTAATTCATACAACTGCATCAATGCAAAGAGCAAAGGATGCCCTGACCAATCTACCTTCAGGAGCTGCAGCAAGTGGAGAATTTGAGTTTTCTGATGCTGAGGACAGCTATGGTGATAATCTACAGGTGGCCACCACTTCACAGACTGGGACTTCTGTGGTGCCTCCTACACCAGGCTGGCTTTCTCAAGGTATGCATGGTAGAGCCACTCTAGATGCTGCTATCTCCAGGCAGTACAATGAAGCCTACTTAGCTCATGAGTCTGCAAATGCAAGAGACAAGAAATTCTACAAGGCCATCATGGATTCTCTGGAAATTCAAAGGCTACAAATGATGCAGACAAGGATTGAGGCTACAGAAATCAAGGACTCTATTAGCAATTTCAGGGATGCTAACTACAGGATGATGGATGAAAAGCTCCCTCTTCTCACTTTGTCCAAAATGAACAGGTTTTTCTCTAAGGAACCTGAAGTGGCTACCTCCTTGAAGACTCTCTCTTCTAGAGTGGACAAGGTGGAAGCTACTTTATCTCAAATGCAAAAGGAACAGGAGAAGCAGACTCAACTTTTGGCCCAGCTAGTGGCAGCTCAAGGACTCCCAGTTGTCTCTCTTGATGATAACAAAAAGGGGGAGAAATCTCAGGAGCTAACCATTCAAATCACAAAGGTGCTGGTCCCAACCATCACATTGCCACAGGAGCCACTAGCAATGGGGGAGTTTGGAAAGAAGAATAAGGATGGCATTGACTTGATCCAGGAAGCTTCTATGAGGATACAACTTGCAGCACAGATCAAAGATCATTGGTCCAACATAGAAGCAAGGTTCAAGAAAATTACTGAATCTTCAAAGACAGATCAGCCATCAACAAATGCAATGGTGACTGCACAAGTGGAGCCACAGTTCAAGAGCTCTTATGCTATAGAGCCCCTTCTACATGGAGTCATTCAAGGACCAAGAAAGGAGAAAGGACAAACTTCATGCATTAGGGATGTGGAAGAAGCTACATTACAAAGAAGCTTATCTCCCAAGTCTCCTGCTAAACCAAAAGGCAAAAACATAGCAAGGACTTTCTATCCTGCACCTTATCCAGATGAGCTCAAACTACTTGGACTTCTCATCACAAAAAGCAAGGAAAGTAATAATCATGAGATAAGGAAGCAAAGGGCAATTGTCTACAGGAATGGACAACAAATCTGTGTTTGGGCTGGTCATCCAAACTTTGCTGAAGCCAAGGCTGAGGAATCAGAAAGAGCAGCTATGCAAGCTCTTGCAGTAGCTCAAGCTCTAGATGAAGAAGAAAGACAGCAAGAAGAAAAAGCCCAAAAGGAAAGGAGTGAAAAGAAGAGTACAAGGCAACCAAAGGCAAGGGCTAGAAGAAACATAACCTTTGAAAATGATGACTCTCAGAGTATTGCATCAGACTCTTCTGTACCTCCAACAATTCCTGATCCATCTTTAAAGTTAGCCTGTGATCCCAAACATCTTGTTAATTATCATGATCAGCCAATTGAGCCAAAGGAAGAGCCAATTGAGTTTGATGAGGCTAACTTTCCTAAATTCCTTTTTGAGATGGATCCAAAGAAGAAATTGAAGCAAAGGGCTGTCAAGACAAAGCCAGTATTTGTGAGAAAGCCACAACCTCAAAAACCCCCTTCAAATCCAGAGGACTGCATGTACATTGCTGACATCAGGGAAGAATCCAGCTTGCATCTTGAGTTAGACAACCTGGTGGAAGTAAGGGGCATTGCAGCTTCTCAGAAGCTACCTGAAAGATTGGTTTTCACATACAAGGGTGGTAGAGAACAAATTTGGCCTCTCTACAGAATTCTAGGAGAAGACTACCAAACACTACTCACAGTGTTTAGATGCTTGAAGAAAGACTTTGGCTTCACCAAAACAGCCAAGTCTGAGGTGGTCTCCAGAATATGTCAAATAAAGGCTAGCTGGAACAAGCCTGAGGCTCTTCCCAGGATGCTAAGAGTGCCCTCAACAGGAAAGAAGATCCATCTTCAACCTTTCTGGATGATGGAATTCAAGGACAAGGACAACTGCAGAAGGTTCTTCAGGATGGAAGACCAGCTGGACAAGGCATCTAATCAAACTCTAAGGTTTATGCAATCCAAGCTTGGTGATCAAGATGAAGAAGAGAAGATCTTTTACAGAAGGCTACAGGTCCAGATTGAGGAGAACAACTCTAGGAGAGGGAAGAAGACTATGCCCCAAAGAAGACAAAGATGAATTATTTGCTCAGTCTGGAGGAGCACATTTGGGCATTAGTTTTGTAAGTCTTGCATTATTTCTAAAAACTTTATGAAGCTCAATACAACTTTTACTTTTATCATGTGTAATATGCCTGAGTGTTTTTGTTATCATCAAGGCTCTTGATTTATGGCTGTTATTCTATCAGTCATAAATTGGGGGAGATTGTTAGGAATATGTTGTTCTTGATGATAATTATAAAAACACTTAGTAGATTTTGTATTAAGTTATTTTGTAACTGTCAACGAAATAGCATGCTTTGCAGTGTTTCGTTGACAGGAAGCTCATCAACGAAATGAGTGATGTAGCAATTGCACTGTACATTACTTCATAGTTTGGTATGCAGTTTGTTGAGTACTAGATAGGTTTTCTAAGTCATGTTGACTAAATGGTTAGATAGGCAAAATAGGTTGGTTAATTGTAAATATTTAGTGCCTTGTAATTTTGCCTAAGTGAAGACATGTCAACGGAATGAAGATTACTCTATCAACGAAACAAGGAAGCTCATCAACGAAACAAAGAATAAAGCTATCAACGAAACACATCTCTATGCCATCAACGAATCATTATTGCTTTTCTATACAATTGACAAAGTGATAGTGACAGGTTCCTGACAGATCAAAAAGGAGATGTGGAAGTGTACTTTGCATTGGAAACCATTAAAATGGACATGGGGAATAAGGAAACATCCCAGTTTCCAATTGGGCTCTTGGGAGTGATCATAATAAGCATGAAGTCAAAAGCAAGGATCTCCAAGGACCACTGGACAAAGGGATGAAAAGCAAACTATTGGCGGTTACTCATTGTACTATTAGTGTAGCCAAAAATAGGGTTGTAAACTTGGGTTTATATAACCAAGTGTAGCAGTTACTTTATTTGTGTGAAGAAAAACAAAGAGTTTGTATTAGCTATCTTTGAGAGCATTTTTCTTCTCTACAACCTTGTAACTGAGCAGCTGTGTACATTTGTATCACAGATTATTTCCGCAATAAAAACACTTCAGTTGGATCATCAAACAATCCAACTGAATTATTTATATCTTGTGTTTTTATTTATTCAGTTCAGTTTAATTTTATAAAGTATTTTCAAGTTAAAGAAATATCAAAATTGTATTCAACCCCCCCCTTCTACAATTCTGTTAGGTCATTTGGGATTAACAGTACCCCTGGAAGATAGTTGTTCTTCCTTATCAGAGCGGTTATGGCATTGCTCTTCATCTTCATACACTCCATGGTCTCCTCTTCGGCGAATGTCTCGCGCTCATCATCTGTTAAGATATCATTGAGAATTTGCTATAGGAACCTAGGATAGAAACAAAGCACATCGTCATCTATGCTTGTTCTTTCATCCAGTGGTCCCATGCATATGATTACTTGATCAATCAGTAACCGTCCAATGTTAATATGCCTATTGTTGGCAATGGCAAACCCTATCTTTTGAAGGAATAAGGGAATACCATGCAGATTTGTTAGCTTGGCAGTAAAAACATGGATTAGGGTATGAAAGAAAAAGTTCCATGCCTTTGGCAAGTAATGCTTCAGAAACTCTCCCACAAAGAAGTTAGGTTGTTGACTTCTAATGAGAGTGAAGAAAGCATGTATCTCCTCAGTTGTGGGATCCGGAACAAGGTTTTCTGTAGGAAAATGAAGTATTCTATTAAAGTCATGTTCCGTCACCCTTATTGTTCTGCCCCCTGGCACAACAAAACTGAAGGATCTCACATTATTCTCACTTGTATCCGTGGCGGATGTGTACAATGCAGTCAATTGATGGATGCAAAGGACCACAGGAGTACTCACAACATATGCCACTAATGAACGTGTGTTCAAAAACTCTGCCCATGCACGAAACTGAAGGTTCGTTATGGATTGCAAGTTTTGAAACGAGACATGATTAGTCTTGGTAATAATAAATTCTCCAGCCATTGTTTTTCAAATTTCCAGAAAATTTAATTTTAAACCAAAACTAATTTACCAATTAAATTTAATTAATTATTAATAATTAATCAAACTTAAACAAAATTACCCCTTTTTAATCACTTAAGAACACAAACTCGAACCACACAGAACTCAAATTACAACCCTAATTTGTTAAATATGAATATGCACTCAAATCCAAAGAAATCAATTGATTGACAATTAATTTCTAAAGAACAATCCTGATAACACTTCTATAAGGTCAAATGTTCAAGTTCGATAGTTTTCTTTCCTTTTCTTTTACAGAAACACAAAAGGAATCAAACTTCACGGTTAAAAACAATTAACAGTGAAAGAATAGTCTCTTTTTGATGTTTTACTCGGTTATTCTTGAAGAAAAGTATCGATGGTGATGGTTGTTTGTGTATGTATATATATATAATGTAAGTATTATGCACGGCCTTAGCTTCTTTTAGATCTGAAAATGAAGAGAAAACTTCTAAGGCAAAGTATTTATACTTCCTGAAACTGCAGGGGCAATTTTGTCAATGCTTGTTCGATAGTTTTCATTTGTACCTTCGATAGTTTTATTTAGGGGGTAAAAAGGTCAATTTTTCTTCGATAGTTTTTTTGAAAAACTATCGAAGTATTTAAAATAAGAATGCAAACGGTCCTTTTCAAAAACCATCGAGAGTTTTCTTTCTTTTTAAAAAAACTATCGAACTGCTGTCTTTCTGAAAAACTATCGAGAATATAAAATATTAAAGAATTTATTTATTTCGATAGATTTTCTTTTATTTATCAAAAACTATCGAGATATATCCTTCGATAGATTTTCTTTTTATTTTTCAAAAAACCATCGAATATTTCATTCGATATATTTTTTGTCTAATACTCAGAAAATCCATCGAAAATCCTAAAAATCGATATTTTTGCTTCTTTTCCAATTCCTAAAACCTGTTCTTGTTTTAAGAATCAGAAACTTTTATTTCCTGTCTAGTTTTAATTCTAATAAATCTTTTCAAATTTACCAAAATCAATTCTTAACAGAAAATTTACAATTTTCTTAGAATAAAATCAATTAAATATCATTAAGTGATATTAATCAATTAAAATCCAATCAATTATGCTGCATTATTCTACAATGTTAAAAACAAAGTAAATTAAGTCAAATTAAATAAATGCTAGAATATTTAGAACAAATATTAGCACTTAAATAATTTTTAGAATTAATAACCAATTAAATGCCAGAAGATATATCATCCATAATTATGACATAAAATTAGTATATTAATCCTAACTACGAGAATTGCTCCAGAAAATAAATTCACGAGTCGTAAGGATATTGCAATTCTTAAACTCATGTATTCACTAGGACTATCTGCAGTTACTGACTTCTAATCAAAATCAATTAGAAAGATTTAACATCCCAAGTTCACCAACCAGCTTATTGAAAGTGGATTCATCAAGCGGTTTAGTAAAGATGTCTGCAATTTGATCATCTGTGGGTACAAAATGTAACTCCACAGTTCCATTCATGACATGTTCTCGGATAAAATGATACCTGATGTCGATGTGCTTCGTCCTCGAGTGTTGCACTGGGTTGTTTGAGATTGCTATGGCACTTGTGTTGTCGCAAAATATTGGAATCTTTGTCAACAAAAGTCCATAGTCACGGAGTTGGTTTCTCATCCACAAGATCTGAGCACAACAGCTTCCAGCAGCAATGTATTCAGCCTCAGCTGTTGATGTGGAAACTGAATTCTGCTTCTTGCTATACCAGGAAACTAACCTTCTTCCAAGAAACTGACAGCTTCCTGAAGTACTCTTCCGATCAATCTTACAACCTGCAAAATCAGAGTCTGTGTATCCAATAAGATCAAATCCTGTATCTTTAGGGTACCAAATTCCAAGATTTGGGGTCCCCTTAAGATATCTAAATATTCGCTTAACAGCTATTAGATGAGATTCTTTAGGATCAGACTGAAACCTAGCACACAAGCATGTTGCAAACATTATATCTAGTCTACTTGCAGTGAGATAAAGTAATGAGCCTATCATACCTCTGTAGCCTGTGATGTCAACCTTCTTACTAGTTTCATCCTTATCAAGCTTAGTGGCAGTTGGCATAGGAGTCTTTGCTGTAGATGAGTCTTCCATTTGATACTTCTTCAGAAGATCTTTGATGTACTTGGACTGACAAATGAATATACCATCTTGTTTTTGGTATACTTGCAGTCCAAGAAAGAATGACAATTCACCCATCATGCTCATTTCGTAACGACTCTGCATTAACTTAGCAAATCTCTTGCATAGATCATCATTAGTAGAACCAAATATTATGTCATCAACATAAACTTGCACCAATATCAAATCATTTTTATGCTTTTTGACAAAGAGAGTTTTGTCTACAACACCTCTTGTAAAATCATTTTCAAGTAAGAATTCAGAGAGAGTGTCATACCATGTCCTTGGAGCTTGTTTGAGTCTGTAGAGAGCTTTGAATAGAAAGTACACAAAGTCTGCTAGTTTTGAATCCTCAAAACCTGGAGGTTGTTCCACATACACTTCTTCTTCTAACTCCCCGTTCAGAAAAGCACTCTTCACATCCATCTGATATACCTTGTAATTGGAATGTGCAGCAAATGCCAGAAACATTCTGATGGCCTCAAGTCTTGCTACTGGTGCATAGGTTTCATCATAATCTATACCCTCTTCTTGAGAGTAATCTTTAGCAACTAGTCTGGCTTTGTTTCTTGTTACAATGCCATCTTCGTCCAACTTATTTCTGAATACCCATCGTGTTCCAATAACAGATTTTCCCTTAGGTCTGGGTAGCAGCTTCCAAACTTTCTGCCTTTCAAACTGATTGAGTTCCTCTTGCATAGCAATCACCCAATCTGGATCATCTAGAGCATCTTCAACTTTCTTAGGTTCTGTTTCTGAAAGAAACCCAGAATAGTGACATTCATTTTGTGATGTTCTCCTAGTTCTCACTCCTGTGTCCGGATCACCAATGATCAAGTGAAAGGGATGATCTCTATTCCATACCCTTTGTCTTGGCAGATGCGATCTTGATGATTCTCCTTGTTCAAGATGTTGTGGAGTGTGACTAGTTGATCCTTCTCCTGCTCCCCCTGAGTTGTTGACGGTTTGATCTGTTGATTCTGAAGACTGACTAGTGGATCCTGCAGAATGTTGAGAATCTCCACTTTGGTCACCACTTTGTCCAGAATCATTATCATTATGATTATTATTGATAACTGTAACAACTTCAGGTACTTTTTCATTATCAGAGAGATCTCCTGATAGATTTTCAAATACCAAGGATTCAGAGTTCTCTCCAGTTTGCAGGCCTGGTCTTTTGGTGTCGTCAAATGTTACATTAAAGCTTTCCAACACCTTCTTATCTTCAATCACATATACCCTGAAAGCCTTAGATTCCAGAGAATAGCCCAGAAAGATGCCTTCATCTGCTTTGGCATCAAACTTGCCAATATGTTCTCCATCTTTAAGTACAAAGCACTTTGCACCAAACACATGAAAGTACTTCAATGTTGGTTTCTTGTTGACCATTAACTCATACGGAGTCTTTTCATGATCTTTGTTGATCAGGGTTCAATTCTGAGTGTAGCAAGTTGTGTTCACTGCTTCAGCCCAAAAGTAAGTGGGAAGTTTTGATTCACTCAACATGGTCCTTGCTGCTTCAACCAAGGTCCTGTTCTTCCTTTCCACTACTCCATTCTGTTGAGGAGTTCTTGGTGCTGAAAACTGTCTTGATATTCCTTTCTCTGAGCAGAAATCATTAAGAACTGCATTCTTGAATTCAGTTCCATTGTCTGATCTGATTGTCCGCACAGGTAGCTTAGCTTCCACTTCTATCTTCTTGATATGATCAATGATTAGTTGTGTGGCTTCATCCTTTGATTGTATGAACAACACCCACGTGTACTTGGAGTAGTCGTCCACCATCACCAATGCATATCTATTCCTTGAAAGTGACATAACATTAACTGGACCAAATAAATCCATATGAATCAGTTGTAATGGTTCAGTAATGCTTGTCATTCCTTTGCTTCCATGTGATGCTTTCTTCGACTTCCCTTTTTCACATGCTTCACATAGTCCCTCCTGATTGAATTCCATCAGGGGCAACCCTCTCACTAACTCTCTCTTTACCAAAGAGTTCATAGTTTTGAAGTTCAGATGTGAGAGCTTCTTGTGCCATAGCCAACTTTGTTCTGAAGATGCCTTTGCATAAAAACATGTAACTTCTCCTTCACTGGTAGAACTTAAGTCAGCTATAAACAAATTTCCTTTTCTCACTCCCAGTAGAGTAAGCTTCTCATCCTTCCTGTTGGTGATCAAGCACTTGTCCTTTCTGAAGTCTACATTGTAGCCTTTATCACATAACTGACTGATACTTAGAAGATTGTGCTTTAATCCTTCAACAAGAGAGATGTTTTCAATGATGACATTTCCAGCTTTCAATTTACCATATCCCGTAGTGTATCCTTTGCTGTCATCTCTAAAGGTTACAATCGGGCCGGTCTTCTTAACCACCTCTGTAAGCAGGGACTCTTCACCTGTCATGTGTCTAGAACAGCCACTATCCATAATCCACACAACCTTTGAGCTTTTAACCTTACCCTGCAATCACAGATTGATTAAGCAGACTTTGGTACCCAAAATTGTTTGGGTCCTGAAGGTTTAGATGATTTAACAGGAGTAACATTCAATTTAGTCTTACCCTGTTTGATATTCATAGTATCTGTGGATTTAACATTAACAGTGCTATTGCTACTATCAGACATCAACTTAAAATAAGCATGCATGATGTTGTACTTACATAGCAAACAATCTTTCTTTCCACAGGGTTCATGAAGATCAGGCATGTCAGACATGTTATGCATTTCAGAAGCATTAGCAGTTTCTACTTTAACCTTTTTACATGCATGTGTAAGGTGTCCAGCAGAATTACAAATAGTGCACAACTTCTTAGATGCAATGGGAGAAAATGGAACCATTTCCTGATTAACAATCTTCTTCTTCCCATTCCTGTTCTTTTTAACATTACTAACTACGTCACCTACTTCAGTTTTAGGTAAATCAGGTTTAGGTAATTCATTTTTTACTGATTTCCTAGGCAACTTAGTCTTTACCTCTTTTTCCTTCAACAAATCCTCCTCAAGCAATTCTTGTCTTATGAAAAGGTCATCCTCATGAAAAAGTGGTGGAAACGGCTTAACAAAAACTGGACAATCAACATTCTTAAGAACATGTGGAGTATTCCTTTTGACAACTGAAGATGTCACAGGGAATTCCACAATATTCTTACCAGCTTTTTTGTTATAGTCAAATCCTATAGCAGTTTTATTCTCTATGGCCTGAGTATCAATGATTTCCTTAGCCACTAGAGCGGAATTCTTAAAAGCAATCAGCTTCAAATCTAGATCTGAAATCTGCTTCCTGAGGATAGTCTCTATCTCAGCATTACACTTGACCTTGTTCTCTAAGTACACATTCTTTTGCTTAAGATCTTCTAATGTTACAGCTACAAGCTCTAGTTCTTCATTTTTAGATTCTAACTTTTTAATCTTAAGAACTAGTTTAGCATTTTCCATTTCTGATGCTAGCATGCTTGTGTGTACATTAAACAATTCTACACTAAGATCTTGCACAGTTTTCTTGTACTCAGAATTAGACATATCAATTGTAGTTAAGATAGGTACCTGAGATGATTGTGGTGATTCCTCTGAAGAGTCAGCCATTAGAGCAACATTTACATATTCCTCCTCTTCATCCGAATCAGTATCATCCCAGTGCTTTCCCTCTGCTATGTAAGCTTTCCCTTTCTGCTTTCCAGAGAATGCCTCCAATTGCTATTTAAGCTTGGCATTCTCCTTCTTCAACTCATCATAAGAATCATTCTTTCCATAGACATCTTTCATGTCTCTTGCTTGACGAGGCTTCCGGCATTCAGTGGCGAAATGCCCTAACTCATTGCAGTTATAGCATCTTGATTTGCTTCTATCAATCATGTCAGTCTTGTAGCCTCCCTTAAAGCCTGTACTAGGTGTATAATTGCTCTTCTGGAATCTGTTGGTTGAGCCCTTGAACTTGTACTTAGGGTTTCTCTTGAAACGAATATGACTAAACTTTGCAGCTAAGTACGCCATGGTTTTGTCTTCCATTTGCTCAAGCTCTTCTAGGGTGTAGTAATCACTTTCATCAACACCCAGATTCACAGAATCCATTTCTGCTTCTATTATCACCTCCTTTCCAGCTCTAGGGGTTTGAACCTGAATCTCAGAAGTTATTGGTTCACCCACTACAAGTGCTGCTGATCTCACAAGTGCATTGTGCTTGTTGTCCACTGTCCCTGATCCGTAGATTATCACCCTTTGTTCCTGTTACATCTCATAGGTCTTCAACTTGCCATAGATCATCTCTAGTGGCATCTTTGTGAAGTCAATTCTTTCCCTAATGGATGATGACTTGTGTTCTACATGATGGGTCAGCGTCATCATGAACTTCCTGTTTGATTCTCTCAGTGGATAGGTCTTTCCTTTCATTGCCAATTCATTGAGAAGCTTAGTATATTTCTCAAAGACCTGAGTTATACTTTCTCGTGGCAGAGACCTAAACGCTTCATATTGAGAAGTCAGGATGTCCAATCTGTTTTCCTGAACGTCTTCAGTTCCTTCCATTATCAAGTTAATGGTATCCCACATATGTTTCCCGCTTGTACAGTTCATCAACTGATAGCTCATTTCCTTGTCTGCGGAGTCCGCCAATATCAACATTAAACCGGTGTCCAATTGAATCAGTTCTTTGTCAGAATCTGTAAATTCACTTATATCCTTAGGTTGGGTGCCTGAAGGAATCCTGCTACCATCAGGAGCTGTAGATTCACTAACTGGTTTCATTGGTACAAACGGTCCGTTCTCTAATATGCCAATATACAACGGATTAGATGCCTTGATAAATAACAGCATCTTCATCTTCCACAAACCGAAATCATCTCTAGTAAACGGGGGAACTTTAATACCAGCGGTTGTCTTTGGAGCACTCATGGTTTCTGAAAATTTCAAATTATTTAAAATTCAAGAAATTCCAATTAAATGAAAAATTTTGAAAGTTAAAAATTTTGCTTCGAATTTTCACGCTACGTTTGATTTTGGTCTCATTCACCGGATCTGATTTGTATATCAATCAAGTAGCTCTGATACCAATTGTTGGGTCCAAAGTATCGTAGAAGGGGGGGTTGAATACGATACTCACAAATAATTCAATTTCGTTCGCGGATTAATCTTTCAGTTCTATAACGAAATCAAACACACCAAACCAAATCAAGTTTCGGGGAATATATCTTTTTATAAATATAAACCTCGAGGGGTGCTACAATTTCTAATCCGTAGATTAGCTTCAATGAGTTTAAGGTTACACAAATTCAAAACAATGATCAAATTCTGAGCACTATTAATTCTCTGATAATTTCTCCGGCTCAGTTCTCTCTCTCAGTAATGTCTTTGTGTAGAATGCCTTAACTGAAGAAGACACTATCTTCACTCTGTATTAACTGCAGTCTTCAATTGAAAAACCATCGAACCAAACTTGAAGAATCAATCCTGGCCGTTGGATCTTCATCAACCATATAAAACAAAACAAACTTTTCACCTGCTCCTCAATTGGAAAACTATCGAATGGATTAAAAGTATTTTCCATTCGATAGTTTTATAAATAAAACTATCGAATGACAAATACTTAATTATAGTTTTCTTAAAGAATTTCCTTAACCATATTCGATAGATTTCATTTATGAAAAACCATCGAACATTTTCTTTTGTACTTAATCATTTGAAAAACCTTTTGAGTTCCAGGGTGTCTAGTTTTAGACTGTATCAATTTCTTCTGAGATGATAAAACAACTTGATCTTTTTAGTGCCGTCACCTAGTGCAACTGGTCTGGTTCACAGATGAATAACACTTGATCAATTCTTATTTTTTGTCTTCAATTCAATGCTGCTAATAAGTCCTTTGTCGTTCTGGTTGCTTCATTTAAATCACTGGAATCCCGTGGTACTTAACCCTAAATCATTCACATACTTCTGTCATCTTGAAAGTCTTGTTTCTTTTGCTGTCACTGAGGCTTGAACATTTTCATGAACTTCTTTCCGTGACCTGTTTACGGACTTCAAGAATACATAACGTATTTTGATTTTTTGAGTTTACCTTTTCTTATTTGATTCTGGATTCCTGTGCTTCGGTTAATATTATTGTGTGTCTTGTCCTTTGTTGAGTTGTAGTTATCTCTTTTACATCTTATGTTACATTATGCTTTACAGAATTAATGCACAACATGAGAAAGCGAGGATAGAGAGTTACCTTCTTACCTATGGTAGCCTTGAGGTGTGCCATGAGTAGCTTTCCAACATCCACCTTGTACCAATGAACAAGAGAGTGAGTGAGCTTCCTGATGTAAGTATGAATTCCATTCCAACCAGTAGTCTTTGTGGAAAACAACTTCACCATGACATCAAGAATCATGCTCCATTCCTTTCTCAAATACTTCCTGTCCATTTCACCAGAAGGGTACCACTTTGTTGTTCCCTCTTCAAGAATGGGTCCCGAATACCCAATTTTAAAGAAAAGCTTCCTTAAGGTCTCATCACTGGCTAGCTCTATGTAGGTCTTTCCTGGTTCAAGTGCAATTCCTAGAGCTGCATTGATGCCTTGAATAGTGATAGTGTAGCTATGCTCTTTGATTTTGAACTGGATGTTGGTATGGTCTCCGTCTTCTTGAGCAGTAGAAGACTCCCAGAAGTTCTCAATCCTGTCCAGGTCAAGAACATGAGTTGAGGTGATAGCATACCCGAGATAGGACTTATTCAGGAAAGGGATAAGCCCTTTGAATTCTTCACCAGCATCACTTGGAGAGTAGATGCCAGCAAAGTTAGTCTGAGAAATTGATTGTTTGGGTGCCATTGTTGGTATGAGAGAGAAAATGAGTGTGTAGAGAGAGAAATTCAGCAGAAAGTTGTTTTGCTTTTGGTTGTTCTGTGTCAGGTTTGGTCTTGTCTGATTAACTGATGTATAAAGGGTAGTTCAAGCGTTATGCTGAGAAAGGGGATATTTGGAATCTGCTAATACCCAATAACACCACCACGTGGGTTACTCCCTTTAATTTCTGTCAACGTGGAGGTTGAATTAGCAATTTTAACGGTCCACTAGTGTTGACAGTAACCCGTGCGCTGAAACAAACTGTCAGTGACATTTGAGTGATGACAGTAGGTTTGTCTTGACAGTAACATTGTCGCGAAAAACTTACTATCATCGTTAAGTACTTCAATGACAGTATCTTTAAAATTATTGACAGTATGTTATTTACTGCTGTCAAGAAACTAACTGTCATGAGATTCCGTGACAGTGCTTTTCTTGATGACAGTAACGTTTGAGGAAAAATAGTAACTGTCATGAATTTTAATGTATGTTGTCATTAATGTACTTGACTCAATAAACACCATTCACAATTATGCAATATAGATTATAGATTACAGATTCATTAATCAGGCACATTAGTTCAATCATTTAAGCAACACAGACACACAGCAAGTAATAAGGAACTGCAGAAGGAAATTGATAAATTTTATTAAAAAGGAGGGTTAAACTACTACAATTGACAGATACACAATTATTCATCACAGTTTTTCTTAATCAATTCTAGAAAATTTGCCCTAGCCTCTTCTTCTGTGGTTCCTTCTTCCTTGAGGAGTGCTTGATACTCCTTTTCCTGTTCTAGCCACTTAGCCTCTTCAGTGGCTTTGGCGGCAAGTTCTTTCTCCTTTTCTTCATCGAGAAGATCCTCCATCTCATCAAATAAATCTTCAACTACTTCTTTAAGTGGGGACTCAATGCTAATCTTAGGTCTGTATTAGATTCCTACTTTGTTTTCCATTTTATCTTTTCTGAATGATTCACTAATATGACCTAAGGTTCATTTTATAGGAATGCTAGGTAAAGGGGAGATAAATGGTCAACAGTTCAGAGTACCCATACAACTACCACAAATTGCAATTAAGATACATGTTCTCCACTAATCCAACAATTAACACACAACAACCAATTAATGAAAAGTCTTTGACCAAAGATTTCAGACTTTGAGGTTATCCAAGTTAATGACACAAAGTTTTATTACTGACAATATGACTAACACAAAAATCAATTTAGCAAAGTCATAGCAAACATGCTGTCAAAAAGAATAAGAACTTATGTGACAGTAACTTCTCATGACAGTAACTTTGAGGTTACTGTCACAAGTTGCATGCAGAAATGTAAATGTAAAAACTAGTAAGTTAACATACCAGATTTAGCATTCCCAATTCACTTACCAACCTGTTAAAGGTTGCTTCATCCAATGGTTTTGTGAAGATGTCTGCAAGTTGCTTTTCTGTTGGGACATAAATCAATTTCACAGTTCCTCTTTCAACATGCTATCTTATGAAATGATGTCTGATGTCAATGTGCTTTGTCCTAGAGTGTTGAACAGGATTGTCTGAGATGACTATGGCACTAGTGTTGTCACAGTAGACAGGGATGTTATTTAACACTAGACCATAGTCCAAAAGTTGATTCTTCATCCACATAATTTGTGCACAGCAACTTCCAGCTGCAATGTATTCAGCTTCTGCAGTAGATGTGGAAACTGAATGCTGCTTCTTACTAAACCATGACACCAGTCTTCCACCAAGAAACTGACAACTACCTGTTGTACGTTTTCTGTCAATTCTACACCCAGCATAGTCAGAATCAGAGTACCCCACTAGCTCAAATCCAGTATTTTTAGGATACCAAAGGCCTAGATTAGGAGTGCCCTTTAGATATCTAAAAATTCTCTTGATAGCTACCAAGTGTGACTCCTTTGGATCAGCTTGAAACCTTGCACAGAGACATGTAGCAAACATTATGTCAGGTCTGCTAGCAGTTAGGTAGAGAAGAGATCCAATCATGCCTCTGTAAGCACTAGAGACCACTTTCTTCCCTTTGGAGTCTAGATCCAAACTAGTTGATGTAGAGATGGGAGTCTTGTAAGGTGATGAATCTTCTAGGTTAAACTTCTTGAGAAGTTCCTTGACATACTTTGCTTGACAAATGAAGATCACATCATCTTTCTGAAGAACTTGTAATCCAAGGAAGAATGACAGTTCTCCCATCATGCTCATCTCATATTTGTTTCTCATTAGAGATGAAAACTTCTCACACAGCTTCTCATTTGATGATCCAAAGATGATATAATCAACATAAATTTGAACCAAAATGATGTCTTTGTCATGATGCTTGTAGAATAGAGTTTTGTCTACTACACCTCTTGTAAACTGGTTTTCCAATAGAAAGGCAGAGAGGGTATCATACCATTCTCTTGGAGCTTGTTTCAATCCATAAAGTGCTTTGAACAGATTGTACACAAAATCATACAACTCAGCATCTTCAAAACCTGGTGGTTGTTCAACATACACTTCTTTATCCAACTCTCCATTTAGAAAAGCACTTTTGACATCCATTTGGAACACCTTGAAATTAAAGTGTGCAGCAAAGGCTAGAAAAATCCTTATAGCTTCAAGTCTGGCAACATGTGCAAATGTCTCATCATAATCTATTCCTTCCTGTTGACAGTAACCTTTAGCTACTAGCCTTGCCTTGTTTCTTATCACATTTCCATTTTCATCCAATTTGTTTCTGAATACCCACTTTGTCTCAATAACTGATTTTCCCTTTGGTCTTGGAACCAATTTCCATATATTGTTCCTCTCAAACTGGTTGAGTTCCTCTTGCATAGCAATCACCCAATCAGAATCCGACAAAGCTTCATCAATTGCTTTTGGCTCCACTTGAGACATGAAGCAGGAAAACATGCTGTCAGCAGAAACATTGTTCCTGGTTCTTACCCCAGAAGAAGGATCTCCAATAATTAGGTCATTTGTGTGATCCTTATTCCACCTTGTGGTTCTAGGCAAGCTTTTTGTTTGGTATAAAATAGTAGTCTCAGTTTGGGGAACTGAGTCTTCACCAGGACAGTTGTCTCCACCATTCTCTTCAATATCTCCAGAGTCACCATCATTTTGAGGATTCCCTAAAATAGTCTGTGACTGAGCTGGAGATTGATTGGCATCACTTTCAATGACAACATCTTTTTCAAGATCAACAATTTGAGTAAAGGTGGGTTCTTCATCAACAATTTCTTCTTCCTCCAAGTACCCTTGATTCTCAAATCTAAGAATCTGCATTTGGCCATCGTCATGCAGCCCTGGAAACTTGGTTTAATCAAATGTGACATTTACACTTTCATCAATAATTCTGTGTTCCAAGAGGTAGACTCTATAGGCAGTCATTTCTATAGCATAACCCATGAAAATACCTTCATAAGCTTTGGTGTCAAATTTTCCTTTCTTTTCATGGTTGTCATTCATCATGAAGCATATGCTACCAAACACATGAAAGTACTTGACAGTAGGTTTCTTCTCAGTTAGCAAGTAGTAAGGAGTGTTTCCATGAGTCTTGTTAATCAAGGTTCTGTTCTGTGTATAACAGGCTGTGTTAATAGCTTCTGCCCAGAAGTATGTAGGTAACTTTGCATCATGTAGCATAGTCCTTGCAGCTTCAATGAGAGTTCTGTTCTTCCTCTCTACAACTCCATTCTGCTGTGGTGTCCTTGCAGCAGAAAATTGTTGCACAATTCCTTCATCCTTGCAGAAATTACCAAGAGTGGCATTTCTGAACTCAGTACCATTGTGACTAGGGCTGAGCAAAACCGCACCAAAACCGAAAAACCGATCCGAACTGAAATATTTCGGTTCGGTTTGGATTGAGTTTTTCCGAGATTTCGGTTATTTCGGTTTTTCAGATTAAACCAAAATAAAATCGGTTCGGTTCGGTTTTCAGAATATTGGTTCGGTTAAAAACCGAATATATATATATATATATATACATTAGCGTAAAACTCGTGCGATGCACAGATTGTTTGTAATAATTGTTACTTTTATGTTTTAATAGGTATTAAAATAAATAAGTAAGGATTTGTCCGTGATATTTTTGAAAAAGAAAGTATTTTAGTAAAGAACAATAGAAAAAGTAACATGTTTTAGTTGAAAAAATGTAATTCTCTGTAATGTTTTTAGAAAAAGCGGGAATTTTGTTTGAAAAAACCATGTATTTTAGCTGAAAAGGTAATTGATTATAAATATTATTACTATTTAATAATAATTAATAATTTTAAAAAAAATGTTTTTAAATTTCGGTTTTTTATAAACCGAACCGAAAAACCGAATTATTTCGGTTCGGTTTTCGGTTCGGTTTTAGTAAAACTTCGGTTCGGTTCGGTTTCACAAAATCGATATTTCGGATTTTCGGTTTTTCTAATTCGGTTCGGTTTTTAACCGAATTAAGCGAATGATCAGCCCTAATTGTGTCTTCTCAGAATTTGAACCTTGGCATTTGGAGTTCTGTCAAGAACTCTTAAGTGATCAATAATGACTTGAGCAGCTTCATCTTTTGATTCTAGATACTTCACCCAAGTATACCTAGAATAATCATCCACCATAACTAATGCATATCTCTTCTTGGCTAAAGATGGAACATTTATTGGGCCAAAGAGATTCATATGAATTAGCTTGAGTGGTTCTGTGTTGGTGTTGACTGGTTTTGACCTATGCACAGCTCTTCTCAATTTTCCCATTTGACAGTCCTCACACAATCCTTCTTGACAGAATTCCTGTTGAGGTAGTTCTCTTACCAGTTCCTTCTTCATCAGCATATTCATTGTTTTGAAGTTTAGGTGAGAGAGTTTCCTGTGCCAAAGCATGCTGCCACCAACAGTAGCTTTACTGTAAAAATAGTAAATCTTGTCCTTCTTTGTTGAGCTTAGGTCTGCAACAAATAGGCTTCATTTCCTTACCCCTTTCAGAGAGAGGCTTATCTTTCTTATGATAGATATTGCACACCATCATGTCAAAATCAACCTTGAATCCGCTGTCACTGAATTGGCTGACACTAAGTAAGTTGTGCTTCAATCCATCAACAAGTGCAATATCATTAATGACAACATTCCCAATTTCCAAACAGTCATATACCACTGTGTAACCTTTGCTGTTGTCTCCAAAGGTTATGATTGGGCCAGCTTTCTCCACAAATTGTGATAGCAGGGCTTTATCACCAATCATGTGCCTTGAGCAGGCACTGTCAATGATCCATATGACCTGCTTCTCATTCTTGCCCTACAAAATAAATTGTATTTAAGAGGCATATGGTACCCAAACCTTGTTGGGTCCTGCTACTTTAGTATCACAAGAATATTCACCATTTTCAACTTTAACAACCACATCAGGAATCTTCCGTTGGACTTCTTTCTTCACCCACTCAGCTTTAGAATTAGACTTAGTCTTCTTCTTAGTGAATGTAGCCTTCTTACTGTTTCTAGTAGGCTCAGAAGTCTCAACAGTTTGCATATAGAGACATTGTTCAGTAGATGAAATAGGCAGGTTGAAACAAGTACTCATGGCAGTTATTTTACAAGGCATGCAGTCAGTGTTATTACAGACTACCATAGATCTATGCATAATGGGGGTTCTATGTAAGTTACCATCTATCTTGGTCACATTGTTCTTGACCTCTTTTGGTTTCTTACAAACATGAGTTAAGTGATGTGAAGAGCCACAATTATTGCATAGTTTTCTAGGAGCACTACCAACATTAACATTGCCATTCCCTAACTTACCATTCCTGTTTTTAGACTTGTAGGTAACTGTGTCAACAAGATGTTCTGAAGTTGCTGTCGAGTACCTTTTACACCTTCTGTCTTGACAGTAGGTTTAGAGGTTACTGTCTTCGAGGCTCTCTTGACAGTATCTTTGGAAGTTTCTGTCTTGCCATTACTGACATCATCTTTAGAACATTCTGTTTGATTGTCTGGGGAAGTTACTGTCTCGGGGATTTTGACAGTATATCTTTTCCATCAACTGTTGTATTGTCAACACTCTTATCCTTATCATCAAGTTGTTGCTTGATGAGAATGGCTTCCTCATCAAACTCAAGTTCAGAAAGTTTAAAAATTGCTTTGTTGATCTTTTTGAGAACATGAGGTTTGACAGAACCATCAGTTGAACAATCCTGATTCACAATCTCCTTAACAAGTCTTCTACCATACTCAAAACCTATCCCTACTTTTTGATCCTCTGTGTGCTTCTCATTATAATCCTGAAGTTGTTTAGATGAGTTTCTATAGGCCTTCATCTTGAATTCATTTTCACTAATTTCATTCCTTAGAAACTTTTCTATCTCTGTAGCACAAACTAATTCATTTTTAAGTTTAGCATTTTCCTGTACTAGAGACTCTAATCGATTGGTCTTTAACAAAAGCATGTCATTCTCAGAAGTGAGTGTTTCAATTAGTTTAGTTAATCTAGCAATCTCTTCATTGGCTGCAGTTAAACTAGTATGAACATTAAACATTTCAGCACTCAACTCCTCAACAGTTTGTTTGTATTCTTCTTTAGACATTTGAAGTAAGACAAGTGAGGGTACCTGACTTGGAGAGCTAGAGGAGACCTCATCAGACTTAGCCATGAGGGTCAGATTTACATATTCCTCTTCCTCTTCATCATCAGAATCATCCCAACATTTTCCCTCAGCCACATAGGCTTTTCATTGTCCTTTCTTGAAGTGTCCACTTGACCCTTTATCCATCCTTTGATTTTGCTTTGGCCTTCTGTATTCAGTAGCAAAATGACCAAGCTCATTGCAGTTGTAACACCTAAACTTGGATCTGTCCACCATCCCTGTTTTGTAACCACCTCTTGTGGCACCACCTTCAACCTTGGAGGAATTCCCTCTGCTGAACCTTGATGTTTGTCCTTGAGACTTATATGGCTTGTTTCTCTTGAATCTTATGTTTTTGAACTTCTTAGCCATGTAAGCCATAGTTGGATTGTCCATCTTTTCCATTTCTTCTAATGAATAGAAGTCTTCTGTTAGATATAATTGCTGACATTTGTTCATCAGTGTTTAAGCAACAGGTGATCATCAGAGTTTACATTGAAGCCAGTCAGAGTTTGTTAAAGTCTGACGTGGTGATAGTTGAATTAGCTGTCGGTGCTGAATTGAATATTCTAGAAGCAATATATTCTGAAGATGGAAAGAAGCAGAATATATTGATACAGCTAAGGAGACGGAATAGAAGACTGAAGCAATCCTTAATTGATATGAATTGTATAGCTAATTTATAGGAATATCAATTAGAGATGGATTGTATGTAGCTGTGTATTATATAAACACAGATAGGTTATCCCTAGAAGGGATGCGATTATTGAAAATATTATTCTTGTAACCTAGTAGCTCTTTGTGATTCATTAACATCATAAAGAGAGAAACTGTTAATATAATTACAGTTTGTTGATTTATAAACAGTGTTCTTGATTGTTATTCTCATACATACTTGATTATATTGTGTATTCGGCCTAACAATTGGTATCAGAGCCTAGGCTGTTTAATATATACAGTTTTACGATTCAAACACAGTAATAATCATGTCTGAAGAAAATCAAGCTCCTCCCAAGGTTGAACAGGTTAAACCTAATTCTGTGAGTCGATATGAAACAATCAGGGTTCCAATTCTCAGGTCAGTGGAGTATCCAATTTGGAAGGTGAAGATGACCATGTTTCTGGAGGCCACAGATCCAGAATACCTTGACAGAATATATGATGGTCCTCATATGCCGACTAAATTGTCTCCTGTTGTTGATGGTCAAGAACAAAAGACTGTTCCAAAGGAAAAGAAAGATATGACTCCTGAGGACATCTCATCAATTGCAAAAGATGCAAAGGTTAGACATCTTCTCCACAGTGCTTTAGATAATGTTATGTCTAACAGAGTAATTGGTTGCAAAACTGCAAAAGAAATATGGGATGCTTTGGAAGTCAGGTGTCAAGGAACCACTGCTATAAAGAAGAACAGGAAAACAATACTCACTCAGGAGTATGAGCACTTTGATTCAAGAGCCAATGAAACCTTGACTGAGACATATGACAGATTCTGTAAACTGCTGAATGATTTATCTCTAGTTGATAAAGAATATGATCTTGAAGAATCAAATCTCAAATTTCTCTTATCTTTACCTGAAAGATGGGATTTGAAGACAACAACTATAAGAGATAATTACGAACTTGCTGAAACTGAACTTGATGAGATTTATGGGTTACTGAAAACTCATGAATTGGAAATAGAACAAAGAAACAGAAGATCAAGCAAGAAGACAAAATCTGTTGCTCTCAAAGTTGAGGAGAAGCCCATCAAGAAGGAATCATCAAGGAAGAAAGCCAAGGGAAAGGCTTTAGTCATTAAATCTGAAAGTGAGTCATCAAACTCTGATGATGACTCAAACTCTGATGAAGCTTCTGACTCTGAGGATGATGAAGAACAGATGATGCAAATGGCTGCATTGATGGTGAAGACCTTCAAGAAGATGGGATTCAAGAACTTTAAGAAAGGAAAGAGATTCTCAAGGAAAGATTCAAACTCTGAAAGGAAAGGTTTTAGAAAGTCTGATGGAATGGAGACCAAGTCTGGCAAGAAGGATAAATCTGAAATCCAGTGCTACAAGTGTAAGGAGATGGGTCACTATGCCCCGGAGTGCAAGAAAGGAAAATCTGAAAAAGCACTCATCTCTAAAGGCAAAGACTGGGCAGATACTTCAGACTCTGATGATGGAGTAAATTATGCGCTTATGGCAACTGTCAAAGATGAGACTGAATCATCTGAAAATAAGGTACCCCTAACTACTTATGCTTATGATACTGATAATATATCTGAGTTAAGAGTATATCTGAAAAGCGTACATGTTAGTTATAGGGATCAGACTTTAGAGAATGAGAGAATTAAATCTGAGAATCTTAGCCTTAAAGATAGAAACAAGTTTCTTGAAGGAGAACTTGAAAATATGAAGCAGATTCAAAAAGAAAGAGATGATGTTGTTTATGTGGAACAGGAGTTGCTCAAAAGATATAGGCAACTAGAATCTGATCTAGAAAAAGAAAGAAAAATAATCAAGACTTGGACAGACTCTGGAAGAGACACTCATCAAGTGTTCCAGACAGATTCTGTAGGTTTAGGCTATTGTGAGAATGATGAACTTAGGTTTAAAGACAAGGTTAAGGTTAAACCACAACTTAAACCTGTGAAATTTGTTCCAGAGTCCACTAAGTTAAAATCTGTTATAGTAAGAGAAGCTGATATGGAATCAGATGAAACCTGTGAAAGACAGGAAAATATTATAACAGAAAATCTAATGGAAGTAGAAGCTGTTAGAAAACCAATAAAAGTCTGTGAAAAACAGGTTAATGTTGGTTTAATGACAGGAAAACAGTTCAATCATAAGCTAAAAGAGGTAAAGTCTGCCATGAAACCAAAAGGGTCCAAGAAGAATAGGAATGGAAAGATAGGCATAAATAAAAGAAATAATCATTTGCCTACTGCTGCTGCTCCAAGGAAAACATGTTATAACTGTGGTAGTTCTAACTATCTTGCTAGATTTTGCAATAAGAACAAAGATATTAATTCTTTACCTTCTAAATCAGGAGTAAAGAATGATTATGTAAGGGTTAAACCACAGACTTTATGCACACACTGTGGGAGCACTTGGCATTCTATTTATACTTGTAAGAGTTATCATGCTATTTATCATAACTATTATGAGCCAAAGCCCAACTTGAAGTGGGTTAGGGCAAACTCTGCAAGTGTAAAGTCTGACAATGTTAGTTTAAACTCTGTTGATAGTGATTCCGCTGCAAAAGCTAACACTGTTAAGAAAGACAAAGGATCCAAGCAAGTCTGGGTCCTTAAAACTAACACTTAGTGTTTGTTTGTGATTGCAGGGCATAAAAGAGAGCACCCTTATCTTGGACAGTGGATGCTCAGGACACATGACTGGAAATAAAGCCCTGCTATCAGATTTTGAGGAGAAAGCTGGCCCAAAGGTATCCTATGGAGATGGCAACATAGGACTTACTCTGGGATATGGCAATATAAATCTTGGAAGTGTCATCATAACAAATGTAGCTCTAGTCTCAAGACTCAAGCATAATCTGCTATCTGTGAGTCAAATCTGTGATAGAGGAAACCATGTAGATTTTCATACTGAACACTGTGAAGTTATCAGTAAATCTACTGGAAAAGTTGTTCTAGTTGGACACAGGCACAACAACATTTATGAAGCAAGTTTGGTAACAAACTCTGACGGAAAAACAGTGTGTCTGACTGCAAGAATGTCAAATGAAGAGAGTTGGAACTGGCATAAGAAGCTCTCTCATCTCAATTTGAACAACATTAATGAGCTAATAAGAAAGGATCTTGTAAGGGGACTTCCCAAGTCAATACTTAGCTTAGATGTCCTATGTGATTCTTGTCAAAAGGCCAAGCAAAGGAAGTCATCTTTCAAGAGCAAGTCTGAATCTTCAGTAGTAGAACCTTATCATCTTCTACATGTTGATCTCTTTGGACCAGTAAATGTGATGTCTATGGGCAGAAAGAAATATGCTCTAGTAATTGTTGATGAATATACTAGATATACATGGGTGTATTTCTTATCAAAGAAGGATGAAACTGCTCAAACTCTGGTGGATCATGTAAATCTACTAGACAAAGGATCACAGCACAAAGTCAAAATAATAAGGAGTGATAATGGAACTGAATTCAGAAACTCAATAGTGGAAGCTTTCTGCAAGGAAAGAGGAGTGAAACAAGAATTTTCTGCACCTGGAACTCCACAGCAAAATGGTGTAGTTGAAAGAAAGAACAGAACTTTAATTGAAGCAGCCAGAACTATGCTTGATGAAGCAAAATTACCAACTTATTTCTGGGCAGAAGCTGTTCAAACTGCTTGTTTTACTCAAAATGCTACACTGATTAACAAGCATGGGAAAACACCATATGAGATGGTGAAAAATAAGAAGCCAAATTTGAAATATTTTCATATATTTGGATGCAAATGCTTTGTGTTGAAGACTCATCCTGAACAGTTGACTAAGTTCGAGTTAAAAGCTGATGAAGGAATCTTTGTTGGCTATCCAGTGTCAACAAAAGCATTCAGAGTTTACAATCTGAGAACTAAAGTGATCATGGAGTCTATACATGTGTCATTTGATGACAAGAAAATAACTGGACTTGATGACTTAGATGAATATGATCAACTGCGCTTTGAAAATGAAAGTTTATTTTCTGATGATGTAAACTCTGATGAAGCAGTACCGACAAACTCTGATGAAGCGGTTCTGACAAACTCTGACGAAGCATACTCTGAACCTCTACTGGTAAATACTGGAGAAATTGGAAATTCTCAAATTGAACAAAATAGAGAACCAGTTGAGGGGGAGCGTGAAGAAGCTCAACAAGACACAGCAAGTGAGTCAGTTGAGGAAACTGATTCAAACTCTGACAGTTTAAACTCTGAGCCATCCAATTCAGGGAGAGCCTCAGATGCTGCAGAAAGTCAACATATGAATCAGGAGAGCATGGATCAAGGGGGAGGATTCAATAATGACGCAAGAAACCACTTACCAACAGCAAGAAAGTGGACACAGGCACACACACCTGATCTCATAATTGGAGATCCTGATGCTAGTGTGAAAACTAGAAGTGCAACAAATAATGAGTGTCTGTATCATGCTTTCTTGTCTCAAACAGAACCAAAGAAAGTGGAAGAAGCTCTTCAAGATGCAAACTGGATAACAGCAATGCAAGAAGAGTTAAATGAATTTGAAAGAAATGAAGTCTGGACACTTGTACCTAGACCAAAGAATAGATCAATTGTAGGTAGAAAGTGGGTTTTCAGAAACAAGACTGACAGTGAAGGTGTGATTACAAGAAACAAGGCTAGACTTGTGGCTAAAGGTTATTCACAACAGGAAGGAATTGACTATGATGAAACCTTTGCTCCAGTTGCAAGATTGGAAGCCATAAGAATTTTTCTGGCCTATGCTGCACACAAGAAGTTTAAAGTCTTTCAGATGGATGTGAAAAGTGCTTTTCTCAATGGAAAGCTTGAAGAAGAAGTGTTTGTTGAACAACCACCAGGATTTGTAGATTCCAAACATCCAGATTATGTCTACAGGCTTGACAAGGCATTGTATGGACTAAAGCAAGCACCAAGAGCATGGTATGAAACTCTTGCTCAATTTCTTTTAGAAAGTGGGTTCACAAGAGTTTGCAAAGCTTATGCAGTCCAGGTATCAAATGAGCATGATGGGAGAGCTTAGTTATTTTCTAGGCTTACAGGTCAAGCAAACAGATGATGGGATTTTTATCAATCAAGCAAAGTATACCAGAAATCTTCTAAAGAAATTTGGTATGCTTGATAGTTCATCTGCTACAACTCCCATGGCTACAGCAACAAAGCTCGACAAAGACACAGGTGCTACAGTGGATATGACAACCTATAGAGGCATGATAGGGTCTCTTCTGTATCTCACAGCAAGTAGACCTGATATCATGTATGCCACATGTCTTTGTGCAAGATTTCAAGCAGATCCCAGAGAGCCTCATCTAACAGCTGTAAAAAGGATCTTCAAATATCTCAAAGGAACCATAACCTTGGGTTTGTGGTATCCTAGAGAATCAGAGTTTAAGCTAATTGGTTACTCTGATGCAGATTTTGCAGGCTGTAAGATAGACAGAAAAAGTACAAGTGGAAGCTGTCAATTCTTAGGTGACAGATTGGTTTCTTGGTATAGCAAGAAACAGAAATCAATTTCTACATCCACTTCAGAAGCAGAGTATATAGCTGCTGGTAGCTGTTGTGCACAGATTCTGTGGATGAAGAATCAGTTGCTGGATTATGGGTTAAGGTACTCTAAAATACCTATTTATTGTGATAACCAAAGTGCTATTGCTATGACAGGTAACCCAGTACAGCACTCCATGACCAAGCACATCAGCATAAGGTATCATTTTATCAGGGAACATGTGGAAGAAGGAGATATTGAGCTTCATTTTGTGTCTACAGACCAACAACTTGCAGATATCTTCACCAAACCTTTGAGTGAAGCTACTTTTACAAGATTGGTAAATGAACTTGGAATGATCTCTGGTTTTGACTAGAGATACGGGTTAGACTCAAAAACTATACATGTTTGATTTTTATGCTCATGATTCCTTGCATGTATTAACTGTTATGAGTACCAGTGCCATAAACTCTGAAAGTAAACTCTGATGCTAAACTCTGTTAGTCATAAAGTATTGGTCATACTCTGATAGTTACAGTCTAATGCTATACTCTGATTGTAATTTTGTCTGAAACATATGGACCAATGAAGAAATTTGTATGAAACATAATTCTCAGTAAGTAATTGTGAATCCTTAAGAGTTGTATAGATTCTGATCTCAAATGTGCAGGAAGTTAACACAGTATGATACTGTCTCTGTATTTATAGCATCTCTTAGTTTATTGATCCTATACTCTGAGTCTGTATTAGTTGTTTGCATTTTCTCTCATAAATTAATTGCATTAACTGATGAAAAGTCTAAACTCTGATTATTAATTGTAAATAATTCACCCTCAAATCAAAAGATGCCAAAAAGAGCACAAATTCCTTTGAGATCATGTTGTGCCTAGGAAGATCCAGGAACTTATTGTATGAAATAAGGGCTAAAATCTTTGATTTTTGGTGACTAGTGCCAACCACTGATTACTGGAAAAATTAAAAAAAATAAAATAAAATAAAAATAAAAATATAAAGGGGGTGAAAAATAAAAGATATATCCAAATGAAAGGATATCAAAATACAGAGTTTAGATATAAAAATCAGATTTTATGTTTTACATGAGAGTTTAGGCAACCAGTTTTTACTGCTTAAGTTTGTGGATTTTATGCACTTTGAGATGATCTAAATATTGATTTCGGTAAACTCTGCTATAGCACACACATTTATTCACACCTGTACAGTTTGAGAAAAGAGTTTATTGACAAAGAAGGACAAATGGTAAACACTGATGTATTGTGTGAAATAAGCCGAGGTAATTTTGTTTTAATCTCTGATGATTAAAATGATTTCTTTGTTTCAGACATTTTATAATTTTGAGATTAGACATTTGTTTAGAAATTCGAAAGAGTATGAGTACAAACGGTTCAAATTTGTATTAAACAGAGGAGAGAGAGGTTGAGTGTTTTGAACAGTGTGAAAAGCGGTAATTATGGCTATTTTTACTGCGCGTGTGTATTGGAAGTTGTTATATACAGCTGTCAGCGAATACATGTTTGACATCTGTCCCACTCACACATTTTTCGAAGACGCCTGCTGTGTGTAGTAATGATTAAAACGATTCAGTTTTAATTTTCACTGTTATTATTTAAACTTACTACACATAAACGGTTCATTCTTTTACACACTTCATCTTTTCATAAGTTTTTACTCACAAACACTGTATCAAACACTTTCACTGCATACATTCTATAATTTTCTCTGTCTTTCTTCTAAACTTTTCTAATGGCTACTACCATGTTCACTGCTTCTGGGTTAGAATTTGTTCCTAATAATTACTCAGCTCCTTTGGCGAATGAGAACGCACCGGAGGCGTTTCATTTGATTCAGGATTTCTTGTCAAACTCTGATGTTGGAACTGCTCTCACCGCACCATTGAAGCTGTCTGCATCTCAAATCAGATCTTTTTGGCAGACAGGCACTTATGATAATGGAGGAGAGTCTGGGTCTCCGTCCATAATTTTTGAATTTCAAGGAGAAGAGTTTGTAGTTACTCCAACTACTGTTCGTGATGCTCTGGGCCTTGAGGACTTTAATGCTTTCACAATCTCTGTTGGAGATTCTGAGTTAGTTCGTATGATGAGAGAGATAGGCTACTCTGGACCACTGACAAAGCTTGGTCAGTTGAAGCGACCGCTCTTGAGAAAGGAATGGAGTTTCTTTTTCGACTGCATAACAAGGGCGTTCGGGAAGAAGTGCACGAATTGGGATGCGATTCCCACTGATAGTCTGCAAATCGGGTATTCTCTTCTTTACAGAGGTAATTTTGATGTTGCTAGACTAGTTCTAAATAATATAGGTGAGAAAATGACTGAAAACAGAGGTGTAGTCTATTTTGCAAGATTTTGTCAATTAATATTCTCTGAATGTGTTTCTGAAGTAGAGATAGCTGAGAATGATGTGATTCCATGTTTTAAATTACATAAACGCATATTCTCTGATTTAACTAATAAGGATAACAAGAAAGGGGATGTCGGTGTCTTGTTGCTACCTGAGTTTGTGCGACAATTTCAAGTAGATTCACAACAACAACAAATAGCAAATGCTGAAGCTGGACCTTCTGTGTCTCCATCACAGAGGTCAAAGAAGTCAAAGGTAAGAGCTGTTAAGTCTGATAGAGTGAATCCCTCAACTGCTGAAGCTGGGGTATCAAATACTGATGATATGCCTCAGAAGAAAAGATTAAAGAAAAGAAGGGCCAACAGGGCAAAGTCTGATGCTGCTAATGAGGAGAGTGACACTGATGATGAAACTCTTCATCAGAGAAAAAGGAGATTAGTAGCAGCACATCTCTTTGGTGCAGAGAATATTTCTTCAACAGTTGCTGCAAATTTTGAAGTTGAGTTACAGGAGGATGAAGCTGTCAATATGGACAGAGTTTCTATGGAGAATGTAGCTCCTGAAGTTGTTCTTCAAGAGGATATTTTTGATACTCCTGTGCCTACTAAGGACAGAGTAAATGCTGAAGCTGGCATGATGAATTTTGAGAGAGAAGCTCCTACATCAAAGACTGATGCTGTAGTTGAGGAAGATGCTGATCATTCTGACAGCAGAGTTCTTGAGAAACTGGATTTCTTTGTTGGTGGAGATATTCCAGATGCACATCCTACTATCAGTACCTGTGATACTGAGGATGTAGAAGCTGATCAAGCCACCTTAGTGATTGAAGACTCTGTGGGTTCTCACACAGAGGTTCTTTCAGTAAATAATGCTAATTCTGAACAAGGTGAGGAAGTTGATCAGAGTTTGGAGGATGTAGCAGAGAATGTACAAGAGGCTGCTGACAAGCTAATCTCTGAGGATATTATTCTTGAAGCTCTACAACAATCTGTTGTTGAGGTTGTAACAAAAGAAGCAGAGTTAATGCAAACTGCAAACTCTGAGATTCCAGAACCTGTTGCAGAGAAAGTTATTGATGAAGCTGCACAGGGTAATCTTGAAACTACTGCTGAGAATGTTCCTGCAGAGAATACAGCAGAGAATGATAATGATGATGATAGTTCTGCTCATTCACAAGAGGAGTTATCTGATAGTCGAGCAAACTCTGATGAGCAAAGAGAGGTCAATCGTGCTACGGCTGAGCATTATCAGGATATGTACTACAATAGATGGGCTGCTGCAGATTGTATCTTTTCAACACAGAGGGCTGCTGATTTTCTTGGTGATTCTGTGAAGACAATTTCAAATCCTGATATTCTTACAAGTCTAAAGGCTACTGTGATTCAAATTAAATCTCTCCACAACAGATTTGATGAGTCTCATAAGGAAGTCACTGCTTTGAGGAATGAAGTTGGTCTGAGAGATCTTACTCTGAAGAATGATAGAGTTTACTACAATTCTATGTTCAAGAAGCAAGCTAAGGACTCTGATGAAATTCAGAAGAGGCTTGGGAAAGTTGAGGACAACCAGACTGCTATGTCTGCCCAACTGACTTCAATTTCTACTGCAATTGAGTTGTTGACATCAGTACTACTTTCTGATGATGTCAAAAAGGGGGAGAGTGTACCAAGTGACAAATGCAAAGACACTCAAACTCTGAGACGGAGGGATGATGGTAGTGATGGTGGAAACAAGGGAGATGGAAACAGTTTAAGATTAAATTCTGATAGAAGACTACCAAGAAGATCAAACTCTGATAGAAGATCAAACTCTGGTAAGGGAAATGCAAACTCTGCCAGTGGTTCAAAACTCAAAAGTTTGATAATCTCTGATAAGCCTACCACAGATGAGGAAATTGCTACTAAAATGTTTTTAGAAGAGCATGGTGGTGAGGTAACAGTTGAGGATTATGATGCTGAATTAAGAATGATAAATGAAGAGCACAAGAAGAAAATGGAAGCTGGTACTTATATAAAGAAAGGTAAAGCTCCAAGGAGAAAAGAGATAGGAATATCTATTAAAGATAATGTAAACTCTGATCAAAGTTTGCAATACTCAAGGAAACCTACTATTTCAAGAAATGACAAAGGAAAAGGTAAACTGGTAGAAGAAGAACAGTTACCAAAGAAGATTTATTCAACCTCTGACATTGCTCAAGTTGAATCAAGGATAAATAAATCAACCTCTGACGTTGCTCATGTTGATATTGCTACTAAAGTTGTGACAACCTCTGACAAGGCTCAAGTTGTACAAACTCAACTCAAAGGTTTCTTAAGACCTGTACTTCCTGAAACTCTGACATTAGAACCTGTGGATTTTTCTCAAACCAGGACAGTACACGGAAAATAATCTTATGACAAGTCTGGTTTAGGTTCACACAGAGAGAAGAGGATAAATAATAGTCCAATGGATCAAACATCACTGGCAGAACCTGGTGTTGGGGTTACTCAAGAGAGCCTTGACAAGCTAGAGTCTGTTCAGTTAATTCATCATAAGGGACTTAGGAAGGACTTTCTGTTATACTTCATGGCTGATGGCAGAGTATACAGAATAGGTGAAAATGATATACATTTAAAATGGCTGAAGAGTTAGAATATGTATTATATCTACTCAAAGTCAGAAATCAAAGGACTCAAAATGCTGCTGAAGTTTTGAGAGGAAGGATGATGAGAGCAAAGGTTCTCAGTGGTGCTAAAATTACAAGTGCTTACATTCCTAAGTACAAAGATGCTCATGGAAATCTTGTTGAGATGAGAAGAAATAGTGCAAAGCTCTCTACAGCTCTTGGAATAAAGGTGTTGGAATTCAATTTGGAATCTGACAAAACCTTTATAATAAGGCTGGGCAATGATATGAGAAGAAACAACATATATTCTCTGAGGGCTGCCATATATCAAACTGATGAAAGTGATCCAGAATTGAAGGAGCTGAAAGAGATTATGATTGCTGAGCTAGAGAGAGCTGAAAGAAGATTGCTTACAGACTATATCAGGACAGTGCCTGATATTCAAGAAATCAAATAAAGTCTGACTGTAAGTTTTTAAAATTTTCTATTCTAAGTTAAAGTTAAACTCTGACATATTTTAAACACTGCATTTGTTATACGTTTTGACATCATCAATTATCTGTTTAACTTGTACATTTTTATTATGCACAAGTTGGGGGAGATTGTTAGATATAATTGCTGACATTTGTTCATCAGTGTTTAAGCAACAGGTGATCATCAGAGTTTACATTGAAGCCAGTCAGAGTTTGTTAAAGTCTGACGTGGTGATAGTTGAATTAACTGTCGGTGCTGAATTGAATATTCTAGAAGCAATATATTCTGAAGATGGAAAGAAGCAGAATATATTGATACAGCTAAGGAGACGGAATAGAAGACTGAAGCAATCCTTAATTGATATGAATTGTATAGCTAATTTATAGGAATATCAATTAGAGATGGATTGTATGTAGCTGTGTATTATATAAACACAGATAGGTTATCCCTAGAAGGGATGCGATTATTGAAAATATTATTCTTGTAACCTAGTAGCTCTTTGTGATTCATTAACATCATAAAGAGAGAAACTGTTAATATAATTACAGTTTGTTGATTTATAAACAGTGTTCTTGATTGTTATTCTCATACATACTTGATTATATTGTGTATTCGGCCTAACATCTTCATCTTCAACATCAGTTAGTTGTAGCACTACCTTCTCATCATCATCCACAACCTCTTCACTCTTTAGTGAAGGTGCTTGAGCAGGTTGGGTGATTTAGATTCCTTCACTAGGTTGAGTGATTCTTGGCAAATGAGCTACAAGAGCACCAGACATATTTGCCATCTTTCTTCTCGTTCCAGCTTGTATAGCTCTTTTCTGGAAAAACTCAAGCTTATATGATTTAAGCACACCATATAATGTTTCAAGGGAAACATTGTTTAGATTTCTTCCTTCCCTTATGGTTGTGATTCTGTGCTCTAGATGCTCAAGAAGTGTGAGTAAGAACTTAACATTTAACTCTTTCTTATCATAGTACTTGCCATGAATCTGTAGCTCAGTCAGCAGTTTACTGAACCTCTCAAACATTGTTGTTAGATCTTCTCCTGACTTTGCCATGAAGGCTTGATACTGTGAGATAAGAATCTGTCTTTGATTGTCTTTTACCTCTTCACTTCCTTCACATAGTAACTCAATCTTAATCCACATTTCCTTGGCTGATGAGCATGCAATGACGTTCCCACACATGGCTTTATCCAAAGTGAGAGCATCAAGTATGATGAGTTGCAAGTAATCATCCAAGGCCACCTTCTCTTTTTCTAGCTCCAGAAACTCTGAAGGTGATTTGGCAATCCAGTGAGCTGGAATAAGAACACCATCCACAGTCGAAGCTTCAATCTCCTTCTGTGGAACAAATGGACCATTTTGGAGGATACCCAAGTATAATGGATTCACAGCTTTGATAAACAACAAGATTTTTCTTATTCACACATTGTAATTCTCTTTATCAAAAGCTAGGATCTTAATGTTACTTGACTTCTGCAAACTTGTCATGATCTCAAATTAATAGAACAATCTGTTAGCTCTGATACTAGTTGTTGGTCCTTGAATATTGCAGAAGGGGGGGGGGTGAATGCAATACTGATAAATCCCAATCTACGCTTCAACAACTAAAACTAAGATTTAAGTTTATCAGTTTAAAGATTGCAAACACAAGTAGACACGAGAGTTTTTCTCACAACATAATTTTTTTTATTTATTTTGCAAAGTGTTGCTACAACCTCAAGAAAATATCAGTTTTCTTGAGCTTCAATTTCTCGAGTGATCTCTCAGAATGAATTGAGAGATAGTCTAAGTAAACTAATCCTATCTCTTTCATCACGGGTTTGTGAAGCTGCTGTCATTTTCATGTGGCAGCTTCTTACAAATTGTCTACCCGTAAGTCTTACCTAAATTTCTATACAAACAAGTTTATCATTACTGGAAAAAACAATCTAGATACATTCTATATTTAGCTAACACAATTCAGTAGATGTTGATTTGTCATACTCTTGAATGGTGAGCTTTGTCATGTGATCTCTCAAGCTTCAGTCGTGGTCTTGCAGACCTGATGCAGTGTTGGGATACTGTAGCACGCCTGTTTCTTGAACATCCAATCTGTCACAAGTTTGACTGGGTAGATCCCCAATACAAAGGTTATCCCTTTGAGACAGTATCCTGATCTTCAAGCTTGCTGTCACAAGAATGCGCTTTTGGTGACAGTAAGAAATTCCCGTAATATATGCTGTCAGGAGTTCCAAGCTTGCTGTCAGATTAAGATAAATTTTTTGTCTCAAGGCTTCCGCCAATGTTGCTGTCAGAGTGGATATACTATCGTGACTTGCAACATGTTGTGTTCTTGTAACCTTACTGTCAATGCCATGATAGTAACATTTATTCTTGTTGTCTTCTTAGAGCACTTCTTGAGGCTTGAACAAACAAATGAACTTCTACCAAGATGTACTAAGACTTTATTTAACAGTAAACAAAATGGTTACAAGAACATACTCTGGTTGTGACAGTATGTTCATACTTAATAAAAATTAAGTAATACAAAATACAAAGTTAAATTGTCCTCTATGCTATCACCCATAAATCCTAATAGACACACACACACACACATATATATATATATATATATATATAATGGTAATATTATTACATATTTATAATTGATTACCTTTTTCAGAAAAAACATATTATCTATTCTACCTTTTCTAACTAAAACAACTCATCTTCTAAACATAACACATGGAAAATAAATATGTAATGGTAATAATGTTATATAAAATTATTAATAAATAACCACTTACCGTTTTCAGCTAAACACATAACCTTTTTATTTTTTTCAAACTTAAACAACTAATTTTCTAAAAGTAACATGAACAACATATATATAAAAAGGTAATATAATTTTTTATTTTTTCAGCTAAAACACATTATATAGGTAATATATATATATATATATAATGGTAATATTATTACATATATATATATACATATATATAATGGTAATATTATTACATATTTATATAAAATATGTAATATTATATATATAAAATGGTAATATTATTACATATTTATAACTGATTAACTTTTTCAGCAAAACACATTATATATTCTACATTTTCTAACTAAAACAACTCATCTTCTAAACATAACACATGAAAAATAAATATGTAATGATAATATTGTTATATATAATTATTAATAAATAACCACTTAACCTTTTCAGCTAAACGCACAACCTTTTTAATTTTTTTCTAAATTAAACAACTAATTTTCTAAAAGTAACACGAGCAACATATATATAAAAAAGTAATATAATTTTATATTTTCTAATTTAAACAACTAAATTTCTAAAAGTAACATGGGCAACATATATATAAATGTAATACAATTTTATATAATTATTAATAAGTAACTAAATGTCTTTTTAAAGACATTGTTTGTTTTATATTTTTTTTAAGTAAAACAACTCATATTCGAATTAAAAATAACACGGGCAAAATATAGATATAATGACAATATTATTATACTAAACTTATAAAATCCAGGTTTAATATAATTTTTTATAACATACAATTTAAATAAAATAATTAATAAAAAAATAAAAGTAATAGCATTAACTCCTTATATATAATAAGCGTAAGGGAGATCTTATCCAAAACTTTGGTCGGTCACTGTACTACCAAAAGTATACGATCCGTTGGATTATAAAACTATAAATATTCAAATAGATGAGGACCGTTATATATAATATTAAAAATTGTATTTGATTAATAATAGGATAATATTTAAATACTAAATATGTATTTTGATATTTAAACCAATTATAAATGGGTTTTCTATATTGAATAGGAATCTTTATGTAAAAATTCGTAATTATCTTTTCTCTTTAGTTTATGGATAGTTCCAGTTAGATAATAATTATTAAACCATCATTAAATTAAAGATAATTTTGTTAGCTTCGCGTGGGCCGTAAAATAGTTAAAATTCGTTGTCTAAAACTCAAGATAGAGCCCAAACAGTAAAGTGATTATCTAAATTTTAATAAATATTTTTTTTTATTATTGTAGCACCAATTTATTTTCCTAATTCTTTTAAATTTATAAATTCTATGTTTATTTCAATAAAATACTAAAACCAATTTAAGAAAAAATTAAAATCGATATGGTCCGTGTACGATCATTATACGACCAAATTAATAATTATAGTTAGATCTTAAATAGATCGATGAGAATTGTTAGATCTAATATTAAAAAGTGTATCTGATTAATAATATAATTATATTTAAATACTAAAAGGTGTATTTTGATAATTTAAATTTTTTCTATGGAAAAATTCTTAAATATCTTTTCTCTTGAATTTATGTATAGTTCCAGTTAGATAATAAGTTAGATAATAATTGTTAAACCAAATATCAAGATAACAATTCATATCGATTAAAATATTAAAAATTATCAATATAATGCTCATATATATCATAGTAACAATGATACACGTGGACCCTACGTTATAAATTTAAACACTTTTTTTTTCTGAAGTAACGTAACAATTTGATTAATCCAAATTATAATTATATTATTTTACATATAACAAACATAAAAGGATAATATCAAAATATTATTAAAATATTGAGGGTTTCATATTCATAAACGATAATTTTGAATATAATACTTATATTAAAATGTGTATTTGATTAAAGGTAGGATTATATTTAAATACTAAGAAATGTGCTTTGATAATTTAAACCAATTATAAATTGGTTTTCTATATTGAATTGAATTCTTTATGTAAAAATTCTTAACCGTCTTTTCTTTTCGGTTTATGGGTAGGTCAACTGGTCAAGTTAGATAATAATTATTAAACCACCATTAAATTAAAGATAATTTCGTTAGTTTCGCATGGGTTGTAAAATCGTCAAAATTCAATTTCTAAAACTCAGGATATAACCCAAATAGTAAAGTGAGTATCTAAATTTTAATAAATTTTTTTTTTATTATTGTAGCACCAATTTATTTATTTTTCCACTAATTCTTTTAAATATAGAAATTTTTATGTTTCTTTCATTAAAATATTAAAATTAATTAAGAACAAATTCAAATCGATAAAGAATATAATAATATGATAATAAAATTTTATATAATCGTAACATAATTTTTAGTCTGTTTAATAATTTTTAAGTAATAATGTATTTTAAAATTTTATATACACTGTAAATAAAACCGAAACATTAAAAGTAAAAGCAGTTAGTAAGATACTTATATCAGTATATACTTGATATCCTTATTATATTAAATCCTTATACGTAATAAGCATAATATGGATCTTATCCAAAATTTTGGTCGTACGGTCGTTGGACAACCAAAATTAATAAGGACCATTAGATCTTAACTAGATAAATGAAAATCGTTAGATCAATTATTAAAAAAGTGTATTTTATTAATAATAAGATTATATTTAAATTCTTAAAAGTGTAATTTGATAATTTAAACCAAATATACCAAATATAAATAAGTTTTCTATATTGAATAGAATTCTCCATGTAAAAATTTTGTGACTTTCTTTTCTCTTCCATGGACAATTCCAGTTAGATAAAAATTGTTAAACCATCTTTTAATTAAAGATAATTTAGTTATCTTCATGTGGGGTGTAAAATCGTCAAAATCTAATTTTTAAAACAAAAGATAAAGCCCAAATTAGTAAAGTGGGTATTTAAATTCTAATCATAATTATTATGTCATCATTATTTTAACGCCAATTTAATTACTTTTTTCTAACTATTTTAAATTTAGAAATCTATGTTCAAAAATTAAAATCAATCTAAGAAAAATTCAAATCAACAAAGAATATAATAATACGAGGATAAAATTTTATAAAATTGTGCATATTTTTTATCCTATTTTATTAAGTTTTAGATCATAACTAATCAAATATTATTTATTATTAAATAATAAATTATACGCAAATGGTGATTTTGTTTTATAAGAACTCGTAAAAACCTAATTTCATTGTTAGTACGACTATATTCATATTAAAAAAAACCGTATTTTGAAATTTTAGACTCAGCTAGAAGAGGCCAAACTTTTTTAACCTATATACATTGTAAATTATTAAATCCGAAACTTTAAAAATTTGTTAATCAATTACTATACCACTTTTCTGAAAAATCGTACTTTACAAAAAATATTATCAAATAACCTATGTCTGCAAGAAAAAAAATGAAAAAATTCTTATTTTTCAAAAAAACCCTGTAAATTTTAATATGTTTGTAAAGCATAATGTAACATAAGATGTAAAAGAGATAACTACAACTCAACAAAGGACAAGACATACAATAGTATTAACAGAAGCACATGAATCCAGAATCAAAGAAGAAAAGGTAAACTCAAAAAATCAAAATACGTTATGTATTCTTGAAGTCCGTAAACAGGTCACGGAAAGAAGTTCATGAAAATGTTCAAGCCTCAGTGATAGCAAAAGAAACAAGACTTTCAAGACGACAGAAGTATGTGAATGATTTAGGGTTAAGTACCACGGGATTCCAGTGATTTAATTGAAGCAACCAGAACGACAAGGGACTTATCAGAAGCATTAAATTCAAGACATAGAAGAAGAATTGATCAAGTTTTATTCATCTGTGAACCAGACCAGTTGCACTAGTTGACGGCACTGAAAAGATCAAGTTGTTTTATCGTCTCAAAATAAAGTGATACAGTCTATTACTTAAACACCCAGGAGCTCAGGAGTATTGATTAAAAGATAAAAGAAAAGAAAAAGATTCGATGGTTTTTCTATCTTAGAAAACCATCGAATGTGTTTTAAAGTAATCAAATGAAAACCACTTTAACTTTGTTTAGTATTCGATAGTTTTGTTTTAAAAACTATCGAATGGTGAATAAAGTTAATTCATTCGATGGTTTTTAATTAAGGAGCAGGTGAAAAGTATTCTTTGTTGGACAGGTTGATGAGAATTGGACGACCAAGATTGTTTCTACAATTGAGGTTCGATAGTTTTCTAAAACTAAGTCTACAATTACTAAGAGAGAGGCAGTGTCTTCCTCAGTCGAGTTATAACACAGAAGCAATTACTGAGAGAGAGGAAAAGCCAGAGAGAAAATTCTAAGAACATCAATTCTGTTGGAACTCTATCATTGTATTGATTGTGTATAACTTAGAACTCATTGATTGTGTATAACTTAGAACTCATTGTTTGATTTCGTTATAGAACTGAATGAATTATCCGCGAACGAAATTAAATTATTTGTGAGTATCGTATTCAACCCCCCCTTCTACGATACTTTGGACCTAACAATTGGTATCAGAGCTACTTGATTGATATACAAATCAGATCCGGTGAATGAGACCAAAATCAAACGTAGCATGAAAATTCGAAGCAAATTTTTTAACTTTCAAAATTTTTCTTTTAATTGGAATTTCTTGAATTTTAAACAATTTGAAATTTTCAGAAACCATGAGTGCTCCAAAGACAACCGCTGGTATTAAAGTTCCCCCGTTTACTAGAGATGATTTCGGTTTGTGGAAGATGAAGATGTTGTTATTTATCAAGGCATCTAATCCGTTGTATATTGGCATATTAGAGAATGGACCGTTTGTACCAATGAAACCAGCTAGTGAATCTACAGCTCCTGATGATAGCAGGATTCCTCAAGGCACCCAACCTAAGGATATTACTGAGTATACAGATTCTGACAAATAACTGATTCGATTGGACACCGGTTTAATTTTGATATTGGCGGACTCCGCAGACAAGGAAATGAGCTATCAGCTGATGAACTGTACAAGCGGGAAACATATGTGGGATACCATTAATCTAATAATGGAAGGAACTGAAGACGTTCAGGAAAACAGATTGGACATCCTGACTTCTCAATACGAAGCGTTTAGGTCTCTGCCAGGAGAAAGTATAACTCAGGTCTTTGAGAAATATACTAAGCTCCTAAATGAATTGCCAATGAAAGGAAAGACCTATCCACTGAGAGAATCAAACATGAAGTTCATGATGACGCTGCCCCATCATGTAGAACACAAGTCATCATCCATAAGGGAAAGAATTGACTTCACAAAGATGTCATTAGAGATGATCTATGGCAAGTTGAAGACCTATGAGATGGAACAGGAACAGAGAGTGATAATCTACGGATCAGGGACAGTGGACAGCAAGCACAATGCACTTGTGAGATCAGCAGCACTTGTAGTGGATGAACCAATAACTTCTGAGATTCAGGTTCAAACCCCTAGAGCTGGAAAGGAGGTGATAATAGAAGCAGAAATGGATTCTGTGAATCTGGGTGTTGATGAAAGTGATTACTACACCCTAGAAGAGCTTGAACAAATGGAAGACAAAACCATGGCGTACTTAGCTACAAAGTTTAGTCATATTCGTTTCAAGAGAAACCCTAAGTACAAGTTCAAGGGCTCAACCAACAGATTCCAGAAGAGCAATTATACACCTAGTACAGGCTTTAAGGGAGGCTACAAGACTGGCATGATTGATAGAAGCAAATCAAGATGCTACAACTGCAATGAGTTAGGGCATTTCGCCACTGAATGCTGGAAGCCTCGTCAAGCAAGAGACATGAAAGATGTCTATGGAAATAAAGACTCATATGAGGCTTTGAAGAAGGAGAATGCCAAGCTTAAACAGCAACTGGAGGCATTTTCTGGAAAGCAGAAAGGGAAAGCTTATATAGCATAGGGAAAGCACTGGGATGATACTGATTCGGATGAAGAGGAGGAATATGTAAATGTTGCTCTAATGGCTGACTCTTCAGAGGAATCACCACAATCATCTCAGGTACCTATCTTAACTACAATTGATATGTCTAACTCTGAGTACAATAAACTGTGCAAGATCTTAGTGTAGAATTGTTTAATGTACACACAAGCATGCTAGCATCAGAAATGGAAAATGCTAAACTAGTTCTTAAGATTAAAAATTTAGAATATAAAAAATGAAGAACTAAAGCTTGTAGCTGTCACATTAGAAAATCTTAAGCAAAAGAATGCGTACTTAGAGAACAAGGTCAAGTGTAATGATGAGATAGAGACTATCCTCAGGAAGCAGATTTCAGATCTAGATTTGAAGCTGAATGCTTTTAAGAATTCCGCCCTGATTGCTAAGGAGATCATTGATACTCAGGCCATAGGGAATAAAACTGCTATAGGACTTGACTATTCCAAAAAGGCTGGGAAAAGGACTCTGGAATTTCCTGTGACATCTTCTGTTGTCAAGAAGGATATTCCACATATTCTTAAGAATGTGGTCAGTCCAGTCTTTGTCAAGCCCTTCTCAGAACCTTTTAATGAGGATGACCTTTTCATAAGACAAGAATTGCTTGAGGAGGATTTATTGAAGGAAAAAGAGGTAAAGACTAAGTTGCCAAGGAAATCAGTAAAAACTGTTATACCTAAAACTGAAGTAGGTGACTTAGTTAGTAATGCTAAAAAGAACAGGAATGGGAAGAAGAAGATTGTTAATCAGGAAATGGTTCCATATTCTCCCATTGCATCTAGGAAGTTGTGCGCTATTTGTTATTCTGCTGGACACCTTACACATGCATGTAAAAAGGTTAAAGTAGAAACTGCTAATACTTCTGAAATGCATAACATGTCTGACATGCCTGATCTTCATGAACCCTGTGGAAAGAAAGAGTGTTCGCTATGTAAGTACAACATCATGCATGCTTATTTTAAGTTGATGAATGATAGTAGCAATAGCACTGTTAATGTTAAATCCACAGATACTATGAATATCAAACAGGGTAAGACTAAATTGAATGTTACTCCTGTTAAATCATCTAAACCTTCAGGACCCAAACAATTTTGGGTACCAAAGTCCGCTTAATCAATCTGTGATTGTAGGGTAAGGTTAAAAGCTCAAAGGTTGTGTGGATTCTGGATAGTGGCTGTTCTAGACACATGACATGTGAAGAATCCCTGCTTACAGAGGTGGTTAAGAAGACCGGCCCGATTGTAACCTTTGGAGATGACAGCAAAGGATTCACTACGGGATATGGTAAATTGAAAGCTGGAAATGTCATCATTGAAAACATCTCTCTTGTTGAAGGATTAAAGCACAATCTTCTAAGTATCAGTCAGTTCTGTGATAAAGGCTACAATGTAGATTTCAGAAAGGACAAGTGCTTGATCACCAACAGGAAGGATGAGAAGCTTACTCTACTGGGAGTGAGAAAAGGAAATTTGTTTATAGCTGACTTAAGTTCTACCAGTGAAGGAGAAGTTACATGTTTCTATGCAAAGGCATCTTCAGAACAAAGTTGGCTATGGCACAAGAAGCTCTCACACTTGAACTTCAAAACTATGAACTCTTTGGTAAAGAGAGAGTTAGTGAGAGGGTTGCCCCTGATGGAATTCAATCAGGAGGGACTATGTGAAGCATGTGAAAAAGGGAAGTCGAAGAAAGCATCACATGGAAGCAAAGGAATGACAAGCATTGCTGAACCATTACAACTGATTCATATGGATTTATTTGGTCCAGTCAATGTTATGTCAATTTCAAGAAATAGATATGCATTGGTGATGGTGGACGACTACTCCAAGTACACGTGGGTGTTGTTCATACAATCAAAGGATGAAGCAATACAACTAATCATTGATCACATCAAGAAGATAGAAGTGGAAGCTAAGCTACCTGTGCGGACAATCAGATCAGACAATGGAACTGAATTCAAGAATGCAGTTCTTAATGATTTCTGCTCAGAGAAAGGAATATCAAGACAGTTTTCAGCACCAAGAACTCCTCAACATAATGGAGTAGTGGAAAGGAAGAACAGGACCTTGGTTGAAGCAGCAAGGACCATGTTGAGTGAATCAAAACTTCCCACTTACTTTTGGGCTGAAGCAGTGAACACAACTTGCTACACTCAGAATCGGACCCTGGTCAACAAAGATCATGAAAAGACTACGTATGAGTTAATGGACAACAAGAAACCAACACTGAAGTACTTTCATGTGTTTGGTGCAAAGTGCTTTGTACTTAAAGATGGAGAACATCTTGGCAAGTTTGATTCCAAAGCAGATGAAGGCATTTTTCTGGGCTATTCCCTGGAATCTAAGGCTTTCAGGGTATATGTGATTGAAGACAAGAAGGTGTTGGAAAGCTTTAATGTAACATTTGACGACACCAAAAGACCAGACCTGCAAACTGGAGAGAACTCTGAATCCTTGGTATTTGAAAATCTATCAGGAGATCTCTCTGACAATGAAGAAGTACCTGAAGTTGTTACAGTTATTAATAATAATCATAATGATAATGATTCTGGACAAAGTGGTGACCAAAGTGGAGATCCTCAAAATTCTACAGGATCCACTAGTCAGTCTATAGAATCATCAGATCAAACCGTCAACAACTCAGGGGGAGCAGGAGAAGGATCAACTAGTCACACTCCACAACATCTAGAACAAGTAGAATCATCAAGATCGCATCTGCCAAGACAAAGGGTATGGAATAGAGATCATCCCTTTCACTTGATCATTGGTGATCCGGACACAGGAGTGAGAACTAGGAGAACATCACAAAATGAATGTCACTATTCTGGGTTTCTTTCAGAAATAGAACCTAAGAAAGTTGAAGATGCTCTAGATGATCCTGATTGGGTGATTGCTATGCAAGAGGAACTCAATCAGTTTGAAAGGCAGAAAGTTTGGAAGCTGGTACCCAGGCCTAGGGGAAAATCTGTTATTGGAACAAGATGGGTATTCAGAAATAAGTTGGATGAAGATGGCATTGTAACGAGAAACAAAGCCAGACTGGTTGCTAAAGGTTACTCTCAAGAAGAGGGAATTGATTATGATGAAACCTATGCACCAGTAGCAAGACTTGAGGCCATCAGAATGTTTCTGGCATTTGCTGCACATTCTAATTACAAGGTATATCAGATGGATGTGAAGAGTGCTTTTCTGAACGGGGAGTTAGAAGAAGAAGTGTATGTGGAACAACCTCCAGGTTTTGAGGATTCAAAACTGGCAGACTTTGTGTACTTTCTATTCAAAGCTCTCTACGGACTCAAACAAGCTCCAAGGACATAGTATGACACTCTCTCTGAATTCTTACTTGAAAATGATTTTACAAGAGGTGTCGTAGAGAAAACTCTCTTTGTCAAAAAGCATAAAAATTATTTGATATTGGTGCAAGTATATGTTGATGACATAACATTTGGTTCTACTAATGATGATCTATGCAAGAGATTTGTTAAGTTAATGCAGAGTCGTTATGAAATGAGCATGATGGGTGAATTGTCATTCTTTCTTGGACTGCAAGTATGCCAAAAACAAGATGGTATATTCATTTGTCAGTCCAAGTACATTAAAGATCTTCTGAAGAAGTATCAAATGGAAGACTCGTCTATAGCAAAGACTCCTATGCCAACTGCCACTAAGCTTGATAAGGATGAAACTGGTAAGAAGGTTGACATCACAGGCTACAGAGGTATGATAGGCTCATTACTTTATCTCACTGCAAGTAGACCAGATATAATGTTTGCAACATGCTTGTGTGCTAGGTTTCAGTCTGATCCTAAAGAATCTCATCTAATAGCTGTTAAGCGAATATTTAGATATCTTAAGGGGACCCCAAATCTTGGAATTTGGTACCCTAAAGATACATGATTTGATCTTATTGGATACACAGACTCTGATTTTGCAGGTTGTAAGATTGATCGGAAGAGTACTTCAGGAAGCTTTCAGTTTCTTGGAAGAAGATTAGTTTCCTGGTATATCAAGAAGCAGCATTCAGTTTCCACATCAACAGCTGAGGCTGAATACATTGCTGCTGGAAGCTGCTGTGCTCAAATCGTGTGGATGAGAAACCAACTCCGTGACTATGGGCTTTTGTTGACAAAGATTCCAATATTTTGCGAAAACACAAGTGCCATAGCAATCTCAAACAACCCAGTGCAACACTCGAGGACGAAGCACATCGACATCAGGTATCATTTTATCCGAGAGCATATCATGAATGGAACTGTGGAGTTACATTTTGTACCCACAGAGGATCAAATTGCAGACATCTTTACTAAACCGCTTGATGAATCCACTTTTTCTAAGCTGGTTGGTGAACTTGGGATGTTAAATCTTTCTAATTGATTCTGATTAGAAGTCAATAACTGCAGATAGTCCTAGTGAATACATGAGTTTAAGAATTTCCATATCCTTAGGACTCGTGAATTTATTTTCTGGAGCGATTCTCGTAGTTAGGATTTTTGTACTAATTTTATGTCAAATAGGAGGAGATTGTAAAGCATAATGTAACATAATATGTAAAAGAGATAACTACAACTCAACAAAGGACAAGACAGACAATAGTATTAACAGAAGAACAGGAATCCAGAATCAAAGAAGAAAAGGTAAAATCAAAAAAATCAAAATACGTTATGTATTCTTGAAGTCCGTAAACAGGTCACGGAAAGAAGTTTATGAAAATGTTCAAGCCTCAGTGACAGCAAAAGAAACAAGACTTTCAAGACGACAGAAGTATGTGAATGATTTAGGGTTAAGTACCACGGAATTCCAGTGATTTAATTGAATCAACCAGAACGACAAGGGACTTATCAGAAGCATTAAATTCAAGACATAGAAGAAGAATTGATCAAGTGTTATTCATCTGTGAACCAGACTAGTTGCACTAGTTGACGGCACTGAAAAGATCAAGTTGTTTTATCGTCTCAAAAGAAAGTGATATAGTCTATTACTTAAACACCCAGGAGCTCAGGAGTATTGATTAAAAGATAAAAGAAAAGAAAAAGATTCGACGGTTTTTCTATCTTAGAAAACCATCGAATGTGTTTTAAAGTAATCAAATGAAAACCACTTTAACTTTATTTAGTATTCGATAGTTTTGTTTTAAAAACTATCGAATGGTGAATAAAGTTAATTCATTCGATGGTTTTTAATTAAGGAGCAGGTGAAAAGTATTCTTTGAGGTTCGATAGTTTTCTAAAACTAAGTCTACAATTACTAAGAGAGAGGCAGTGTCTTCCTCAGTCGAGTTATAACACAGAAGCAATTACTGAGAGAGAGGAAAAGCCAGAGAGAAAATTCTAAGAACATCAATTCTGCTGGAACTCTATCATTGTATTGATTGTGTATAACTTAGAACTCATTGAAGCTAATCTACGGATTAGAAATTGTAGCACCACTCGAGGTTTATATTTATAAAAAGATATATTCCCCGAAACTTGGTTTGGTTTGGTGTGTTTGATTTCGTTATAGAACTGAATGAATTATCCGCGAACGAAATTAAATTATTTGTGAGTATCGTATTCAACCCCCCCTTCTACGATACTTTGGACCTAACAATGTTGTTGGTAGATTCAAACCTTAGATCATTCTACATGATAATTTTACTGTTATATCTACGTTTCTCAACAATTTAATTTGAAAGATCCAACGATTATGGATTGAGTGATCAAACAAAGCGACCATACTTAAAAGGAAGCTTTAATTATTTAGTCTTTAATATAATAACATAAATATTTATGAGATATACTATAAAAAAATGAATTTTATACAGAATTTTGATCGTCACGGTGTACTCACTACGCCATAAGTGCTCATAGGCAACGCTTTCTATGAGTGTTGCAAGCAAAGCGTTTCAATAAATAGGCTCAGTTTTAGTCTTTTGCAACATTGCTCGAATACTATTGCATTAGACATACATTTGGTATTGCATATGAATATTGGGGTTTCAGCATGCAACACATTGGATGGTGTTGCATTTAATCTAATATTTTAATAATTTTTTAATAATTATAAAATAAAGTTTATTACATTTTCAAGAAAAATACATTACATTTTGATCAATCTTTATACTTTTCAAGTTTGAAACATAAAATATTACAAAATTAAATATCTAATATAAATATGTAGCCTTTTTTATTTTATAATAAAAATTATAATTTTTAAATTTTTGTGTTTATAAAAAATTGTAAGTAAATTGAAATAATTATATATATATATATCTTACTTTTAAAGTTTGATATATAATAATTGATGGTTTTATTACGAATATTTAATATAAATATAAGTCATGTTTTATAATATTACAAAATTTAATTTATAAATTAAACAAGCTCAAAACACATTTTAAGGAAAAAAAACCATGAGGGCCAAAAAATTTGGCGGATAATTTCCCCCCTAAAGCAAAAATTTCAGTACACTTTTTCCCCGCATACAGTATCTCTCACTATCTCTCAGACATCCTCCCTCTCAAACACGCTCTTGCTCTCACACACACTCTCTCTCTTACACTCTCGCTCGAACTCATTCAGCCATACAATTCGATTAATTACAACCTTCACTCTTCACTCATTGTTTTTTTTTTTTTTAATTTTGCAGGCTTTCAGTTTGGGGCTTTCGATTTAGGGCTTTGAGTTGGGTCTTTCGATTTAGGACTTTTGTTAAGGTAAAATACATCTATTTAATTAGGGCTTTTAGTTTAGGGCTTTCAATTGATTGATTAGAGATTTAATTTAGGGTTTTTTATGACTTTATGTAATTTGTGTTCGTATGTTCTTGTTCATACATGTATTGTGCTTGATTCTCACAATGATCTTTGTATATCTCATTTTCTGGTTCTCTATTATATTCTTCATCTCTTGCATTTATTGTAGTTGGGGAAGAAATCAAAATGGTCAGCTAGATCTAGGCACCATGGAGGATTCTCTTGTTCCCCAAAAAGTTCAAGCTTTCCAGGTATGGATGTCTAATAATATGATGCATCCAGAACTTATCTATTACTTGACTCGATTTATATACAGAGTTCCATAAATGTAATAATCTATTAATCTATTTTGTCTAGTCATATTAACGTGACCGTTGTTTATAGGAAATGAGTTTGCCTTATTGTTTTGGGATAAGGGTTTCTATTATGATTTGTGAAGCATTAAGATAACTAGATGTTTGATGAAACATCGTGTATTATCTAATAGTTAAAAGCATTTATCATACCAGAAAGTGGTGATGTGGAAGTATATTAATAGAATAGTATCAAGGAAAGATCAGTTAGTTATTGAGCTGCTCTTAAGGCAGGATGGTTGGTGAAGGTTGTTTATAGATTGAGTATATGGTGAACTTCTTCTGTTCGTGGATGGGCTTTACTTTTGTTCTTTATTCTATTGTTGTAAATAGAGGCCCAGCCACTACGACACTTCACGAGGGCAATTACCCCTGCGCCTATATTTTGAATTTTAGTTTCAAATGATTTCATGAAAGTGTGCTGGCATGTATTAATAAAATTCTGTTATTTGTATCTTCTAACTTGGTACAGGGGAAACCAAGTGTTCTAGCGTCAGTCCCTTTCTTAGGTTGTTCAACTAAGCAAGATCAGTGCTGGATAAATACGTAAGGCAACATCAGTGACTTGCACATTTGCCACACAATTTCCAGCTTTCACTGGTGCAATAAAGTAGGGATATTTTAGCTGCAACAAACAAATGTGCTCAGGTTCTTTATACATCATATAAGACCCTAACATCTCTTTTTGTGGTCTCAATTTTATAGTTTCTCAGCACCTTGGCATATCAGTTTTTTTCTTTTTTTCATCTGAGGGCTTGCTGTCAATTTTTCATTAACTAGTGACGTTTAAGTAGCCTGTTGTTGACATGTGTAAGCTGCTGAAATGGGCTCTAGTTATGTTTCCAGCACACTTCTTGTTATGTTTCTGAGTCCAGTTTCTGAAATGGACTCTCAAGGCGCAACACAAATAAGTAATTGAGTGAGTGCTTGAAGGGATCTTCTATATTTGGCCACAAATATAAGACAAAATATGAGATGAAGGTACCTGTTGCTGCCCTCCAAATTTATTGTTTTGCTTCAGTTGATTAATTTGATTCGTTAGCCATGATGTAACTAATGAGTGGATCCCTTCCCTCCATTTTGTTTACACAAATATAAGCTGTTCCAGTAGTAAGGCTTGTTTTCATAAAAATAATTTGCTCTAGGTATTGTGACATTCAATCTCTTAAAAGTTGATTTATTTAATAAAGTTAAATCTGATGTTTACACATTCAATATTTTGTTCACACAAAAATAAAGTAATGAGTTCCACATGGACAAGCAGGTGTGCATGTGGAGAAAAAATTGTTATCCACTGTACATTAAAGATTGGGTTAACTTTTCAGTTATTTTTATATTTGATTGGCTATCGTCTCTTTGCAGAAATTTGTACTGCTTCAGCCACCAATCTGGTAAACTAGAACATCTGATGAAGGTACCAAAGATAATCTGATTTCAAGGCATTATTATTTTTAATTCATCTTCTATTATACATACTATTACTGTAAGATTGGAAGGAGATTCCTTATGCATTTTTGGTCTTTCTAGATTAAGTAGTTTTAAATGACTAACCACTCTCTTTTTGCTGAGTAGATGCCATAGAAAAACGTCCCCGTCGTACTTTCTATATTGTTGTCTTTTATTTGCTTCTCATTCTGCTAATAGGTTAATCATTGAATCATGGTATAATATGTTTACTGAATGTGAGCAATCAATTGAATCAATGACAGGCGTTTACTGAATATCTTTAAAATTTTAAGTTTCTCTAGACGATAAAAGTTCTTCGAAATGGTTGGCCAGACAGAAGAGAAGAGAAAAATAGAAATCAAGGAATATTTAGGAGAGTTGAAAATTTCGTCAGTACATTTTATGCTTCATGTTTTTATGTTTTCATGTGTATCTCCGATATCTATAAAATCAATACCATATCTTCTGGGTCTGTCAGGTGCATGAGAAGGATGTTTGCGTATCCACTAATTGTTTTTTTGAAATATCTTAAATTGTTAATCAATCTAGCCACTCGAACATGGACATTATTGAGAGTTGAGACATCTACCAGTGGCACGGAACTTGGTAAAGAGTCAATAGACAGTTATTGGTTTAGGCAAGCAGAGAAGTGCATAACAACAAGCAGTTCAAGTGATTTAGAATTTAGAATTTTGCATATCTAAGAGGTATTTAAGGAAGAGGGAAGTTTACTGATTTAGTTGCTTTTATGTTCTATTGCAGGTGCTATATCATTGGAGTATTATAGAAAGGTAAACATTGCCGAGGAGCCTGGTTCTGAAAATCGTCCAGCAGCAGTAGAGCGAGTAATGGAATTCAGATCAGTTTTCATTGAATCACAATCACGGAGTCCTGAAGATGCCCCACCAGCTCTACCTGCTGCTAGCAGCCAACATCAAATGACAAACATCGCTGAAATGATGGTTGCCCATGGCTTCGCTGAAGTAATTAGACACCGCTGAAATGATCAAGTCATTATGATGCACTTTTAGTAGTAGTATAACTTGGTTATTTCGTACTTTTGACGTTTGAATTGGCGTACGTTGAATTTAGAATTAGTGCATGTGCTTGGTTTTAGTACATGTTGGTAAGAATTTGTAAAACATCAGTATTTTTATTGGCCAGTTGTTGGTTTGGACCTTCAATTTTTTGTTGGCTTGGTTGGACAGGATGGATTTATGTATAAACAAAGCAGCTATTTCGAAATTTTTATAAAAAACTGTTTCATTTGACTCTATTTGTGTTGCGGTATCATAGGCATGATGTTGCTAAAAAAACATTTGATATTGCAATAAAAAATATGGTGTTACATTTAAAAGCATTGATGTTGCTTAAACAAAAAAATAGTGTTGCAATAGACTACACTAGTGTTGCATTACACAGTGGTCCCCATTGCTGACGTGGCACCAAAGTGGGTCCCACTGCTGACGTGGCACCAATGTGGGTCCCACTGCTGATGTGGCTTCAAAGTGGGTCCCACTGCTGACGTGGCTTCAAATCTTATACAACACCATGTGGTGTTGTGTTTATGTGCTTTTGGTGTTGCAATATAGGCTTTACGCAATACTTTCATGGCGTTGTAATAACTAGTAAAAGCGTTGCGTTAGAGGTCTTAGGCAACGGCCGTATTGGCAACATGCACTTTGTGTTGCATATTAAGTTAGGCAACACTATTTGGGCCTATAGCAACTGTAAAAAAGCATTGCCTAAGGGCACTTATGGCGTAGTGACTAATTTAAAAGAAGAACTATTACAAAAAAAATTATATTTTAATTGATAATTTATTTTCTCAAAAGTTCAAAGTTCCCGCATCATTAACATATTACAAAAAAGAGTATATTATATTTTAGCAATAAATATTTAAAAAAAATAAAAATTAATTTTTTTTATAAATATTAAGAAAAATTATTGATATTATCCTGATAGTTTGGTCCTAAATACCGCCAAAACATTCTCAACCGTTAGATCCAAAACTTTTGAAAATAGACGATCATGATTATATCATATAAAAAGAAGTTATTATCTAAAAATGATATAAGTTAAAAGATATTATATTAGGATTGGATTTTCTAAAAAGTCAAAACATAAAAATAGTTGTAATTAAATAAGGAAACTCATTTAATAACAAAATAGTAAAAATCGTTTAATCTTAAATAGATAGGTGAAAACCGTTAGATTTAACATTAAAAAATGTATTTGGTTAATAAAGGGTATTCTAATAATCTAAACTATATATAAGTAGATTTCCTAAATCGAATATAATTCTCAACATTAAATTTCGTCACTTTATTCTCTTTTTAGTTTTAGAATAGTTTTTAATTGAAAAAGAACTATTAAACCACAACTAAATTAAAGATTATTTTGTGAATTTCATGTGGAATATAAAATTGGCCAAATCTAACTTTTATAACTGAATATAAACAAATATTAAATTGAGCGTGTAAAATATAATAAATATTAATTTTTTAAGTACAATTTTTTTGGCTAAATCTTTTTTAACAATAATTTAATCATGTAAACTAATAACTTTTAAATATTAAAATATTCATAAATAAATATAATTATAAATATTAAAAAAACAATCGTGTGTTGCATGGGTAATAAAAATATAATTATAAATAAAATTTAAGTAACCGTGCATCGCACGGGCTATAAGCTAGTATGTTAAAAGAATAAAAGGAACTCAGTACATTATAGAGCACATATTTTGTTATTTACACTTTAGTCACATTTAAATTTTTTAAAAGCAAATAAATACATACCGTTAGATCTATTATTTAAAATATTCTATATTTTAATATCTAAAATATTACTAAAGATTACGTCAACAATTTATTAAATTAAATTATTTATATTATTAATAAAATATTAAAGAAAACCGTGCATCGCACGGGATATAAGCTAGTATATAATAAGCGTAAGATGGATATTATCCAAAACTTCGGTGCTGCACCGCCAAATCAATAAGTACCGTTGATCTTAAAAAAGATGAATCAGAACCCTTAGATTTAATATTAAAAAGATTTATTTTAATAATATAAACCAAATATGAGTAGGCTTTCTAAGTTGACTAGAATTCTCAATGTAAAAATTCATAACTTCAAATTCCAAGTTGAGTAGGTTTATTTGATTCTTGGTCTATACTTTAATCGTAAATTGAGTTGTTTTTTTTTTAATTTTAATTCTATTCCTAAGTTTAATAGAACTAATGTAAAAATTCGTTATTTTATTCTTTTTCAGTTTCAGGGTAGTTTTAATTGGAAAAAAAATTGTTAAACTATCACTAAATTAAAGATTATTTTGTGAATTTTATGTGGGTCGTAAATTTGTTTTAAAATCTGATTTTTAGAACTCGAGATGTAACATAAATAATGTATTGAGCGTATAAAACGTAATAAATAAAATCTTAAAACTAATAACATAAATTTGTTTTAAAATCTGATTTTTAGAACTCGAGATATAACATAAATAATGTATTGAGCGTATAACGTAATAAATAAAATCTTAAAACTAATAACATAAAATTAATATAATTATAAATATTAAAAAAAAGATACGTGCATTACAAGAGTTATAAGCTAGTTTAAAGAAAAACACAGTATTCATATGTTGAAAGCAATTAACGAATTTTTTTGCAACACTTTTTGTTAAGGGTATTGAGAAGGCTGCACGCATGTACATAACAATCGGTATTTGACAAATTATCGATTCGCTAAACTTTTTGGTTATTTGATACTCTCTCCGTTCTGTTTAATTCTATATATTGAGGATGAATATGGAGACAAGAAAAAAGAGTAAAATTAGATGAAAAATAGATAAAATGGTGGTCTCTATCAATATTTAATAATAAATTTGAGAAAGCGGAGGAAAGTAGTGAGTGTAATAGTGTTTTATATTATTATAAAATAAAAATCGTGGAGAAAAGTAGTGGATGTAATAATATTTTATATTATTAAAAATTACTATTTTGGAATTTATAGAAATGAGAACGACATCCAAAATAAAAATTGTATAAAAATGAAAGGTACAGAAGAGGGAGTATTATTAGTCAAACCTACCTCTTTAATTTGATGCTAAAGTTGAAACTAAAATAATGTTATGTTCATGAGAAAAATAAAATAAAAAATGTTATGTTAGATTTGATTGTCTACAGTCGATTATAAATTACTTATAGTTAGAGTAAAAGGTTATCTTAAAAAGTAATTTGTTTTTCAAATGTGTCCAAAATAATAAATATAAAATTACATTGAATTCCATCTTTCTTCAATTTTCCAAAATTTGAAATTTCGAATAAATAATAAGAAAAATAAATAAAGTAATTGGGCAGCCAACGAGGAGATGGGAGAGGGGCCATTCATCTTAAAAATGCTAAATACGAGCCCAAATAATAGTGGCAGGCGGCCCCTATTGTTAGCGTAGTATTTACTCCAAAGTCCCCCCAATAAACAAGATAAAGGACGCAAACATAACCAGAGAGAGAGAGAGAGAGAGAGAGAGAGAGAGAGGTCCATTCGATTACAGAGAGAGAGAGAGAGAGAGAGGATGGATCCAGACGCAGTAGCAAAGGCATTCGTGGAGCACTACTACACAACTTTCGATATGGACAGATCTGGTTTAGCCAATTTGTACCAAGACACCTCTATGTTGACATTCGAAGGTCAAAAGATCCAGGGCAGTACTAATATTGTATCCAAGCTTGTTTCACTTCCTTTTACACAGTGCAAGCACACAATCACTACTGTTGATTGTCAGCCTTCTGGTCCTGCTGCTGGTATGCTTGTCTTTGTTAGTGGAACTCTTCAACTTGTTGGTGAGCAACACGGCCTCAAGTTCAGTCAGGTATTTCATCAAATACCTTCTCTGCACTCTACTTATATGTGTATATGTGTGTGTTCTTTATATATGATCTGGTTATGATTGTGGTGTTGATTAGTGTATACTCGCTGCCGTACGGTTGGATGTGTTATTTTGTGTTTTTTATAATGAGGATTGTTACGATCTTAGATATGTTGTTATGAATATAGCTTTAATAGATTTTAGATTGTAATATGGAGGATCACATACGTGTTTATTGATGCATAACTGTTGCTGCAAATTAGCGAGTTTTATGAGTTTTAGGGCTGTAACTGGCGTGTGTGTCTGAAACTAATACAACTAGAAACTGAAGGATGGATGTGTGTCAACTTGTCTACTTGTTGCCTGTTTAAGATATTCATTCCTCCGCAAATCCTTCGACATGATGAATTTAGTTTGTTTGAATTGGTTTTTCTTGTTAGTTTAATTTTGGATGTTCATTTATCCAATATGGTAGCACATTCAATCTTCTTCCCGTGTCATTATTTAGAGTTACTCAGATTCTTTTCAGAAAATTGAGGCTCATTTTCTAAATAACAACTTATAGAAATTGTTTTAACTACCATCTATAATTTCAAAACTTCTTTTTTAGTTGTGATTCAAGTGTTATGATAATTTAAGGAGGTATTGTATTTTATATTGCTTAACAGTGACTTGAGTAATTTGTCTCTGTATTTCTATTTATGTTTTTAAGAGCCTCAGAGTCCAAACTTTAGGGACTGCGCAAGAATCTTCCTTGTTTTCAGTTTTACCCAATCTTTGTTCACTAGCAAATTTTCTATTTGAAATTCTTTTTGTGCTTTTCTCTTAGTTATTTTTTAATTGGATTGATATGAATGTTCTGCCAGTTTTCTTTTAACTTCACACTATGCCAAACTTGGACTAAAAAAATTAATGAACTTAAAAAAAACTTTTATATAGTGTGCTTTTCTTGACCTAGATTAAGTAGGCTCTGGTAGTGTATCTGTATTTGCCTCTATAGTAACTTGATTAGTTGAGACCTGTATGATTTGTTACGTACTTTCCTCCATGTGTTTGTTAAATACATTTTGCATGCCCCAATTAGTACAACATTTGAATGCAAATTTTTTGAACATTTCATAGGCTTGTCAGGAGTAAATGTTTTGAAGTGTTATACCAAGTGCTCGTTGCCTTGGCGTGGAAAGAAAAGAGTGCTTTTTTGATTATATTATGTTGAAATGTATTATCTATTTAAGTCTTTGATATGTATAACTTTTGCATTTCTGGTTATGATTGATAACTGAGTATGCGTGCCTGCCTAATTGCCTATATATTTTTTAAAGTACTCTGTCAAAATATCAGTCACATTTTTATGTAAACATTTTTTTATACTATACCTGTAACTTGAAATTAATTATAACAAGTAACACTTTAGAAATATGTTTACCAAGCACTTGTTTTTTTGCTTTTAACTTGCCAGCAAATTTATCACTAATTTACCAAATAGTGCCTTGTTACATAAAAAAAAGTTACTTTTAAACTTTTATTATGTGCGTCAAAAAACGCAAGGAGGGCTTGAACCTCCGACCTTGTGGTTAACAGCCACACGCTCTAACCAACTGAGCTATTCCAGCAGATGGTGAAAAGTTTGATCTAATACATACATATCTATATTCAATACGTTATGAAGGCTTGTTTGTATATCACAAGTACCCATATCGACCCAGTAGTTTCTAAAGGCTTGTTGGTCTTTGTACGTCTTAGGTAAATTAGACTAATGTATGATAAACAAGGATCTTTTTCTTGTCTAATGTATGATAACTAGTATTTTGATATTCAGAACCTGTTACAAATTAAAACCACAGCCTAGTTTCTCATACTGAAGGCTCTCTAGTTAAATTATCTAGGGATTTTTTGTGGTTTGGGGGTGTTAGAGCAACTCCAACAGTCCTTGCCATCTTCATTTTTCACCACTCTAGCAAGGGAAGTAGCGATTTCTCTGTTCCAACAGGCTGACCTGGCTCAGAAAATACTTACCGAGGCAATATATCCTGGTTATCTGTGTCTAACAGCTTCAACTGGCTATAGCCTATATGTATATTTTATAAAATCTATTTTTTTTGTTGTTGATTTACCTGCGTTTTTAAAAAAATCACTTCATCCTTCTTGAAACAAGCAAAACAGATTCAGGTAGATCCATCTCCCTTGGGAATATGTATTTGTATGTTTCTATATATGTAGATGTATATCGTTTATCTCAGTATGTGTTTGTTTATATGTGTATGTATATCATTCATACTAATCATTTCCGGTAGTGAAACCCTTTTAATTGACTATGATTTTTCGGAAAACAAATTTGTATCAAGTTGTTTTGCTTGGATCGTAATTATACAGGTAACTTGTTTAATAAATTGTCAAAGAGAAACTTGACACATTAAAAAGAATTAAGTGAAGTAAATTATTGAAAAAATAAAATCTCATGCAATTTATTAATAAAATATTTATACAGAGAATAAGATAGCTAGTAGTGCTGGAGAACGCACAAATTTCAAGAAAATTTGGCCAGTTAATTTGATGTATTAATTTGAAGAGGCATTTGGATAGTATTGTTGGAGATGCTCTTTAAGAAAAACAGTCCTCATATTTGCTCACCCTAGTACAAGTCATCCAGATGCATATATTACTTGGAAGTAATTTTTGACTGATGTAGGTTTATATATATATATATATATATCAATGGCATTCTAATATCTAGGTGCATATGATAGTTCATTAGTGATGAAATCTCTTCTTCATGTTATGATTGACTTGATTTTTTGTTATTTGCAATTATATCATCGAATTCTCATTACGCCTTTACTTTGTGATACAGATGTTCCATTTAATGCCTACTCCCCAAGGAAGTTTCTATGTGTTCAATGACATATTCCGCTTGAATTATGCTTGAAGTTTAGGGATGCATCTGAATCCAACATTTACTTTATTTGTGTCCAGTAATTAAATTATCTGGAAGGTTATATACATTTTAAAGGATTGAGGGATGCCAAAGATTCTCGTATTAATATGTTTTCTCCATTGAAACTTAAGCTATTCTCGTATTGTTCGTCACTTGTGATATTTTGTTAGTTTTAAACCTGTTATACTATTTGTCTCTTGCTACTTCGCTAGTTGCTTTCCTTTCTTACCAGTGATTGTTTGGCATGTATGACACAGTCCCACTGAGGTAGACCATGACCTGAAGACTAACAGTGTTATTAGAAATCAGGACTTCATTTAGATAGTAATGATACTTATACATAAACTAGATTATGGTACTAACTTTATATTGACGATCACAAGATAAAGATAACTATAAATCTGCTCAAGTCCAAAAAAATAAAGTAACTATGAATCCAACCTGTGCTGATCATCTTTTTCTAGCACACCTCAGAGTGGAGTAGCTCCCGCTGCATCTGTAAACCATGATAGATAGTCTAGATAGCAATAGGGAACCAATCACATCCAAAAATAACCTTCTGCCTCAGTGTCTTGATTGTCTGGAATTACTGCAGTACGACAATTTATAGTGAAGGCTTGATGTTGATTTCAGCGTGCCCAGTCTACCCTTGTACCATTTAATGCTTTTCTTCGTAACATTGTCATTGCTGTTTGGTATGGGATTTTCACTGTTGTGGAGACAAAATAAGATGATTTATTTCCTATATTTTCAAGCTTGTAATTCAATTGGGCATGTTTCAAGGACAGAGATCCTTTTGGTGCCGCTCTTTTATCTGAAAAGGCTGTGTTTGAGCTGAGGACCGAGGTAAATCTCCAGTGCTCATAATTTTAGCATGATGATTTCTGCCTGATGTATGGTGTAATGGTGGTAATCTAATCTAATCTAATACTCTTTATTAATAAGAAAAATAATGTGTAAATGGAATACATAATATTAAAGTGTCAAAGTATTAAATTTGGTTATCATAAAACTTGACTTCGATTTCTTATGACTATATAATTACACAAGTATTTATTTAATTTAATTTTTTTAGTTTCACCTCTGGGTTCGATTCATATTTATTTAATATAATATCTTTAGTTCGATTCTCTATAATTACATAATTAAATAATATTTTACCTGAATTATTTCTTTAGTTTGATTTTCTATAATTTCAGGTTCAATTCTTTGTGAGTTCATATTTAAATAATATTTATTAATTATATTTATTTTCAATAATTTAATATTTTAATCTCAATCCATGTTTTACCCGAATTATTGACTAGTTTAAGTATATAACCCCAACATGACGAGTTTGGGGAGAAATGGTCCCATATGACACAATTATAAGACAAATGGTCCAAAATGACATTATTGAAAAAAATGGCCCAAAATAGCACAGTAAAACGTTACATCATCTAGCGTTCTGAAAATAGCGTGAAAACACCACTTGAAGTAGCGTTTTCACCTGAAAACACCACTTGAAGTAGCGTTTTCACCCGAAAACACCACTTGAAGTAGCGTTTTTAATATAAAACTCAACTTAAAATTCAAAGTTTTTAAAAGAGAAATTATCAAAAACACCACTTGAAGTAGCGTTTTTAATATAAAACTCAACTTAAAATTCAAAGTTTTTAAAAGAGTTACCCGAAAACACCACTTGAAGTAGCGTTTTTAATATAAAACTTAACTTAAAATTCAAAGTTTTTAAAAAAGAAATTATCAAAAATACTACTTTTTCTTAGTTTCTACCTGGGGGTTCAATAGTTAACCTTTGGGGTTCAATGTTTCTATTTTGAGTTTTAAAAATATTAAGAATGACGAATAATTCGTATACAGACTTAGGGTTTAGGGTCTACCCCAAACCCTAGACTCTAAACCCTAACATACCCTCATTTAGGGCGCCAGAAAAACTTCATTATTAACAAGTTGCATTTGTGGTTGATTTTGGTTACAGTTGCAAAAATTGCAAAAATTCTGAAAAACTTGTAAAACACAAGTTAAACTTGCGTTTTACCTTTAAATTAGAAACGCTAGACGCTTTGGCGTTTTAACGTGCCATTTAGGACCATCTTTTTTAATTATGCTATTTAGAGCATTATTGTTCAAAATTGTGCCGGGGCCAACACCCGAGTTTGGGAGTTAAGAACACATATTACATGTATGGTTGTGGCCGTTCGTCCTGATGCAGGGTGCTTAATCATCATAATGACTTGTAATTTCTGTTCTGGTTTCATTTTCTTATGTAATTTAGGTTTTTGCATTGTTTCTTGGGATAAATAGAAAGGCTATTTTAATAAGTTGATCATATCTGATAAACTCGAAGCTTGTTTATTATAAAAAATTTCAAAAATATATACTTAAAAGCATGCGGTATCTACCCTAATCTGTATCTATAAAGATAAGAAATAAACAGAGTTTTAGCATTGAACAAACTCTCCCCGTCCCGAGCATGCCTACAGTGTTGGGTTGGACCAAGAAAATTTTATTATCTTATCTGAGGATGTTTTCATGTTGGTCAATTTTTTCTAACTCTAATTTTGTGTCCTGTTTTTGGTCTTCATCTTGTTTAACCGCGCAACATATCATGCCTACAGAAAAAAATTGTTCAGGATTGTCACTTGCCCTTGGATTTTATCAATATCATCTTAATTTATTTCACACATTCTAAAAACAATCTTACTAATTTATCATGTGTGGTATATCGTATGACACAACTGGGAGAGTATTACCACTTCCTTCCCATGTCTTGCCGATACCCTGTCATATCTTATTTTCTATAGAAACAGCTTATACAAAGAATTTATTAGGTACCTACCTCGTATCCATTTGAGGGTTTTGCTGTATATCCAGCCTTTAACTAGTAGCATTGATTTAATACAATTCATAAAACCCTAAATTGTAAATATATCTTTAAAATGAGTAAGACAGCAGAATCACAAAGACAAATTAACTTTCAGGAATGTATGCTTGCTCTGCAGATTTCATAATATACTTACATTTAGACAAACAAGAGAATGACAGATAGTTTTGCACAGCGTCCTAAACTGCAAGTTTCAGGAATGTGTGCTTGGTCTGCGGATTTCATAATTTTGTGGCATTTAAACAAACAAGAGTATGACAGATAATACTTTGGATTGCAGTAATCTGGTGGGAATACAGTACTCTGTGTAAATGAAAATATAGTGAAACTTTATAATCATCAACAAGTTAAGGAAAAAAACAAATATAAAATTGAGAACAGATGGAAGAAAGAACATGAAATTGGTGTAATATATATAGTTGTGATCGACAAGGATCATTGAGTACGTATGTGAATTCCAATAGCAACAATCAAGATGGTATAAATACAGAAGTATAAGACAGCATGAACCAATATGGAAATTCCACTGGTGTACATGTTCCCAAATTCCATCACCCTATTCCTTGCTGGTAACTGAAATAGCAACCCCGGTGATAATACTATGAACATCACAACTGCCACCACCACAGGCCCCCAATCAGTCATCTCTCTTTATATATCTATGTATGTGTAGATATTTATGTCTGTTTTGGAGTCTGATAGATAGAGTGCTTGATATAGACGACGAAGCGTCTCTTAGGTTATGGTCTTTAGCAATAAAAGGTGATAGAGCTTCTCTATATGTAGGGGGATGCTTGCTAGTCTTTCTTAGTGAAGAAGGACAAGATATATGATGATGCTAAACTTGAGGACAAAACAAAGGAAGTGGGATTAAAAGGGAGGAAAGGTATATACATATTGCAGGGGACGGGACTTTACTTAATGGAGTTATAAAGAAGTAAACTTTATTTTCCCCTAGACAAAAAAACAATTAATCTTCATTGATGCCCCTTTATCATGTCTATAAACTATTAGTTGGCGAAAAGCAGCAATTGTATCTGTAAAGTTGAAAGTGCTAAAGCCAGGCTTAAAAACGCGGACTCTCTTGAGTTCCCTTTATCAGCTGGTGGTAGTTTGTACACAGTACTGATGATCAGTAGTGGTAAAGTTGCATCCCCCCTTCAGATCAGATCAACTGAGATTAGGTCCTCATACCCCCCCCCCCCCCCCTTGCCAGAAAAAGAATCTATATACATTATTTAAGTCATAAGTTTGCATATAAATGGCCTCCTAATCAGGCTTGCATTTTTATTCACTTCAATTGCAACATTTTAACCAAATAAATTGACTGGATCGTATGATATATAAAAGATGTTCATTAGGCTTTTCTAGTAAGTGTCTCCAACTCAATGTCAAATCCAGATTTTAGAATTCTAATTGTTTGTCCATAGCACCTACCAATTTCGACAAAGGAACCCGAGAAACATAATGGGTGAAGTAGGTAACTGACTCATACAATAAATTTGCTCAATTAATTTATAAATTCAAAATTCTCATTTCTCAAAACTGAGTCTATAACTGACCTCTTTGCATACTAACTGGCAACTATATCTATTATGTTAGCATCTTTGGTTGCAAGATGAGTCCAATTATGCCCAACATTTCTATATAGATCTACCAAAAAAATAATAAGCATCATGTTCATCAAAATCTCGTGGAAATCAAAATCTTTCCATCACATTACACCTTAAAAATAATAAAATCTCTCCCGCGACATGCTAAGGAGAACCGTGTAAACAACACACAACATATGTGAGCCTTAAGTAGGAAGTGCCCTATGAAGCTCCATATGTATATTCATCTAATCTATTCCCGAGTTTGGCACTCTATGTGAGCAAAAGGTAATAATACATTACTTAATAGATGACAAATCTTATTGCTGTCGCAATATACTACTTTTAATTGATCGTCTCCATTCTGTATTCTTGATGTGGTGTCTCAGCTTTATATATGTTTCCATGCTGTATGAAGAAAAACATCGTATTGTTTAGACGTCGGCCTATAAAGTAGTTATGGTTTGTTTCAACAACTAATAAAAAACCAGACATTTAAGGGTATGAACCAGAAACAAAATAAAATGACTTCAATGATGACACACATGCAGTTAAAAGAAACGATACAGATATTAGGCAATAAAAATTACAGAGTGGAATGAGATGTGAAGTTGTAAAGCTATGTAACAAGTGATAGAAGTGAAACCTGGGTATACGATTAGAGATAGAAGTAAATCATAAAAAGAAGAAAGAACTTAAATAATAGTAACTTCAAATGTTGTAATGACATTGATAGACCGTATCGTGTCTCATGGGATAAATTCTGGAATTATAATCATTGTAAACAAATATGTATGCTTAATGTAAGTGGGACTGACAGAGAAAATCCTAATACTGAATGCAATGGGTGGCACTAAACAACACCAGTACTAAGGTCGCAAGGTTGATGGATAGCTCATGGACCAGATGCCATTCAAGGGCAAGTCAAATTATATCATATCAGTTACGGGGAAAATTAATGGTCAATAGTAATGTGAACTTCCCTATCGTTCGAGTGGTATGGTAAAATTCAAATTATTTGACACCATATTTTAATGCAGTTACCCTAAGAGAACATAAATCTAAATGTGATTGTTTATTTAAAGAAGATTGAACTGAAAGACCCAATCTCTTTAAATATACTTGAAATTTATGAAAATGAGAGGGAGGACAAAGAGGATTACCCTACTAGAGATCCAGGATTTGGGGAGAGGAAAAAATAACATGATCTCAACATAAATACTTGAGTAGAAGCATATGAATTGCAATATCAAAATATACTACCAAGCCTATTGTTTCACCAGCACAACTAACTTCTTCTTGGGGAGCAGGGGAACATTTTATGTAGAGCTATAGCTTCCCCTAAATCATATATAATCCATTAATATTGTTACCGTGGTTGCTCTGTTGGTAAGAAAATTTTGTATAAACAGAAAATTTTGAGGTCCAAATCTAGGTATTTCTAAACATATTTATTCATAAAACTTAGTTGAGCTTGTAAGAAAAATGGAATCGTCGTCTCCCACTTCCCTGCATGCAAGTTCATGTACATGTCCCAAGTGCAACAACACATTAAAACATAGCAGAATATACAAATTACAAGTACAAATCTACAATTAAACAACACAATAATTCAAAACAGAACAAACATACATACCATTAGATGAACAAGGTGGAGAAAGAAAGGCCCGGCCCAAACTGGACAAATTAGAGAGACCATCAACGAAATAAAACAAAACCACCAGCCCAATCACACAAGGCAACAATATTAACCCAATAACAAATATAACCGACCCAAACACCATCAAAGCCAACGATATACCCAAAAACAAAGAAGCAAAAGTCGCCGGCGATGACGACAGCGACGCGGTCGCGAAAAGCGACGGAAAAGGAATGGGTAAAGGTGGTGATCCGAGAATGTGGATTATCATCGTACAAAGCTCGTAAAATACGCGGTTCTGGTCATCTTCTTGTTGTTGTTGTTGTTGTAATGAAATTGGAGCTACCATCTTTTCTGGGTGAGGAAGATAAGACTGATTTTACATATGAGAATAATGTATGTATAATTCTGACAAAATTGAGCCAAGAAGATAAGGGAGGGGGGTGACGTGACGTCTGCATGTATTGGTAATTGGTATGCTTTCTTTGTATATCTGCATTGATTTTCGCAAAAACTAGAGGAAGGGTCGTTACAGTCAACAACTCACTTTGGCTTCTTTCTACAAACAAGATATATATTTCAGTTTTAAAGTAGCTACATAACACGGGGATGTAGCTCACATGGTAGAGCGCTCGCTTTGCATGCGAGAGGTACGGGGTTCGATACCCCGCATCTCCATTTTTCTTTTTGTTTTGTGCAGTAGTTTGTACCATTTTTTTACTCAACAAACCTGCTTCTAGATTTCAATTAAATTAAATTAAATTAAATTTACTTGAGAAAGCTAAATATACAATTTTAATATTCTTTCCTTTAAAATCTTTAATAATAAAATAAAGTAAATATACTATTTTAATATTCAACATTTTTATCTTTTTATCTTATCAATATTTATCTTCTTTCTCCTTTTATTTATCTTCTTCTTTATATATATAAGGAAAACCCTCAGAAACTCTCAGATCGTCCAAAAAATATTTATTTATTTTTTTACAGCTCCACAACTTTACTTCATTAAAAAAAATTCCTTATTTACATTCGAATTTTTAGAGAAGATAATAGAAATAGAAAAGTAAATCCTATTTAGAATATAAATATATATAAATTATTTCTATTTAGAATTTAAAGTAAAACTCTTATATAAACTATACATATATTTACTCATATGTTTGCCCACCTATTCGTTTTGTGGAAAAACATATATCTTATTCTTTTGTCCACAAAAAATCTAGGCTTCTAATTTTGTTTGATCTAGATTTGTTTTTCTTAGTTTTTGTGTGCTATTACTTTTTATTATCTTTAAATCTTTAAAATTATGAATCATATGTTTTTTGTGTTTTGATACAGTGATTCAATGCGTGGCAACAATATCCTTGCAGAGGTAATTGTCCATTCTTTTTTTTTTTTTTTTTTGTTTAAATTGAGGATGCTATCATAATGGTTATAATGGAAAAACTAGCTAGAATTATTGTTTTAAGATAAATTATTGACATATTATGGTTTTGTAGGTTGGCTACATGCTTAGCAAAAGTACCAGAACATCTCAGCTAAATTTTTTATAGTTTAGATTTAATGAATTCAAATTTCTAAATTATTCTTAATATTGCAGAAGCTGATAAACATGCACACCATTCATGCTTATAATATATGTTTCTACAATAATTTACTACAATTTACAATGATTTATAATATTTAAAATTTTGGTTTCCGTTTTTTTATGTTAGTTGTGGCTAGATCAGCGGACAATGCTTCCAAATCTCCGAGAAAAGAAAGTTAATGGATGCCCTGGGTAATGTTTGGTAATTTTATAATTTACAAAACTTCCCAAAAAAAGGAATTTAATAGATTGGATAAATCTATAACTAGAAAATACATTGTTTTAATATTTGCGTGCAACGTTTTGGTAACTAACTCACGGTGGATGGTAAATACTGAATGTCGTATTGTCCAATGGAAGTGTCATATTTTAAAGTAGATAAACATTGCATTTAATTTTGTTTATTCTTGAATAATTTAAGATCTATTGAATTATTCAATAATGTCTTTAATTTTTTTTTTAAAAAAATTGATCAAAAAAATTATACGTGTGTGTGTAAGTGTGAAGTGTAGGCTAATAAGTGTAGTGTCATATATTGTTTTTTTAAGGGTTCCGAAAAATATTTATTTATTTTTCTAGAACTTTTCAACTTTAATTTAGTAAAAAAAAAATTCTAATTTATATTAGAATTTTTAAGAAAGACAATAAAATAGAAAAGTCAATCCTATTTAGAATAAAATTCTAATTTTTTTTGTAGAGCTACTCTATTTTAATTCAATAACATGAAATTTTCTTATTTAGATTCGAATTTATAGTGAAGACAATAAATATATAATAACTAATCCTATTTAAAATTTAATATTTATTTTATTTTTTTATATTATAATCATATTTAGAATTTAATCTTTATAATATCTTTATATATAATTCTATTTAAAATTTAATTTTTATAATATCTTTATATTATATCGTCAATTGTCTATAAAAGAATGATTTGTTTTTCTCACGTCACAATTTTGAGGACTTATTTGAGGATTTTATGATAGCCAGTATATTCGAGTGCATTAATAACACTGTGTACTCATGATAATTGTTTATATATTTTGATTTATTTTCTTTCTTTGGTTTTGTCATTTAGTGCAACATATTGATAGGATTAGTTGGAACACAAATAAATATCTAGACCTATTGTGATGGCCCAGAAAAATAATGTATGGATTCAAATAAGGTGACCATTAAAATTACATACATGTATACAATTTTTTTAATTGTTATAGTTGACTTTTATAGCTAATAATAATTATATTTAATGTCATTTTGTATATAGTTTTTGATATATTATTTTTCTGATGTTGCGAATTAATTAGAGTTATATTCAATACTATTATCTCATTAATTTTTTTTATAAGAGACATGATAACTTTACAATTTTATATATTTGTTTCTGAATTAACCATGTTTAGAGAATTCAATTTCTTTATTTATATTCGAATCCATACTAAAAACAATAAATATATAAAAGTCAATCATGTTTAGAATTCAATTAAACAAAAATTAATTTTTTTTCTTTTTCAGTAGAATTTCTCTATTTCTATTCAAGAAAGTTAAATTTCCTTATTTAAATTCGAATTTATAGGGAAGACAATAAATACATAAAAACCAATCATATTTAGAATTTATTCTTTATTATATTTTTTATATTATAATACTAATTAGAATTTAATCTTTATAATATCTTTATATTAATAATCATGTTTAATATTTAATTTTTATAATATATGTATATTATATCTTAAATTGTCTATAAAAAACATGGCTGATTTGTTTTTCTGAAGTCACCATTTTGTGGATTTATTTGAGAATTTTTTGATAACGAGTATATTCGTGTATATTAATAACAGTGCATACTAAGAAGATAAACATCTAGGTCTATTGTAATAGTCGCATGTAAGCATGTGACGATTAACATTACATACATATATATAATATATTTTTTCCTAATTGTTATTGATGTGGTTAGAAAAGTAATTATAGAAATATAATTGATGATTCATTGGAAAGGCCCAATATATAAGGCCCGAAACCCTGATTATTTATTAATTTCGTAATTAATAAATAGGGAAAATATACAACTCATGAAAAGAGTCCAAAATATGGTAAATTTATCAAAGAAGGATCCAGAATCCCAATTAATGAGTCATAGCCTTTATGTTAGGCCGATTACACAATATATAATCAATATAAGTATGATAATAACAATAAAGAACATTGTTTATAAATCAACAACTGAATTATATAAATAACTCTTCTCTTTGTGATGTAAAATATCACAGAGAGCTGCAAGGTTACAAGAATAATGTTTTCAATAATCGCATTCCTTTTAGGGTTAACCTATCTGTGTTTATATAGTACACAGCTACATAGAATCAATCTCTAATTGATATTCCTATAAATTAGCTATACAAATCATATCAAATTAGAATTGCTTCTGTCTTCTGTTCCATTTCCTTGTCTGTCTCAATATATCTTGCTTCTTTCCATCTTCAAGATATATTGCTTCTAGAATCTTCAATATTAGCACCGACAGCTTTAGCAAACTCTCACCCCGTCAGACTTTATCAAACTCTGACTGGCTTCTAGTAAACTCTGATGAATACCTGTTGCTTAAACACTGATAAACACTCATCAGCAATTATATCTAACAATCTCCCCCAACTTGTGCATAAAAAATGTACAAGTTAAAAGATAATTGATGATGTCAAAACATATAACAAATGCAGTGTTTATAACATATCAGAGTTTAACTTTTACTTAGAACAGAAAACTTTAAAAACTTACAGTCAGACTTTACTTAATCTCTTCAATATCAGGCACTGTCCTGAGATAGTCAATAAGTAGCCTCCTTTCTGCTTTTGCTAGCTCATCCACCATAATTTCCTTCAACTCCTTAAGCTCTGGATCACTTTCTCCAGTCTGGTAGATGGCAGCTCTCAGAGAATAAATGTTGTTCTTCCTCATTTCATTCCCTAGCCGGATAAAATATGATTTGTCTGACTCTAGGTTGAATTCTAAAACCTTTATACCCAGTGCAATATTGAGCTTGGCACTGTTTCTCTTCATTTCAACAATCTTTCCATAAGCATCTCTGTACTTAGGAATATATGCACTTGAAACTCCTCCTCCTCCAAAAAGAACTTTGGACTTCATCATTCTGTCTTTTAGAACTAGAGCAGCATCATGAGTACTTCTATTTTTGATTTTGAGAATATATAGAACATACTCAAGCTCTTCCCATAGTTTCAATTGTACATCAGCTTCTCCTATTCTGTATACTCTTCCATCAGACATAAAATATAACAGCACCTCTTTCTTCAACCCTCTATGATAAACCATCTGAACAGACTCTAACTCTAGTTTATCAAGGCTCTCTTGAGATACCCCAACACCAGGTTCTGCCAGTGATGAATGGTCAAAAGGTCTGTTATTTATTCTTTTCTCCCTGTGTGAACCCAAACCAGACTTATCATAAGATTCTTTTCCAAGTACTGTTCTGGTTTGTGAAAAGTCCACAGCTTCTAGCGTCAGAGTTTCAGAAAGTACAGGTCTCAAGAAACCTTGAAGTTGTGGAGCTAGCTGAGTTTGTACAACTTGAGCATTGTCAGAGGTTGTCACAAATTTAGTAGAAACATCAACATGAGCAACGTCAGAGGTTGATCTATTTATCCTTGATTCAACTTGAGCAACGTCAGAGGTTGAATAATTCTTCTTTGGTAACTGTCCTTCTTCTACCAGTATACCTTTTCCTTTTTCAGAAACATTTACTGTAGGCCTCCTGGAATATTGTATACTCTGTTGAGTATTTTCCTTGATGATAATTCCTTTTTCCTTTAATCTTGGAGCCTTTACAGATTTCTTCTTATAAGTACCAGCTTCAATCTGTTTCTGGTGTTCTTCAGCAAGAAGCTTCATCTCAGCATCCAAATCTTCCATTGTGGCTTCACCACCATGTTCTTCTATGAAAAGCTTAGCAGCAATCTCTTCATCAGTAGTTGGATTTGATAAAATCACTAGACTCTTGAGTCTTGAAGAAGATTGACCACCAGAATATTTTCTTTCAGAGTTTATCTGTCTAGTAGAGTTTGACCGAAGTCTCCCTTGCTCTTGAGAAGACTTTGACCTTTTCTCTGTTCCTCGGCTTCCACCATCATTTGAATCATCCCTCAGTCTAAAGGTTGGAGTCCTTTTGCATTTGTCTTTAGGTACTTTCTCCCCCTTTTTGACATCATCAGGAATAAAAACTGATGTCAGCAACTCTAGTGAAGTAGCAATCAAATCAAGTTTAGTAGATATGGTAGCTTGATTGCTTTCAACATTGGAGAGCCTCTTCTTGATCTTTGATCAAAGATGAAAATCTAGCTCTATCTTGCTTCATTGCTAAATCCTTAAGAGCAATATCATTACTCAATCCAAGAACAACTTTGTTTGTCTCATCAAAGCGATTGTGCAATGACTTGACTTGAACAATGGTCGCCTTAAAATGAGCTAACAGCTCAGGATTAGAAATCTCTTCAGCTGACTTATGTACAAAATCTGCAGCCCTTTGAGTAGAGAAGATACAGTCTGCTCCTGACCAATTGGCATAATGCATTTCTCTGAAGTGAGCTTCAGTTGCATTTTGGTTTTCCTTGATAGACTCTGTAGTAGGATCCCTTAGAAAAGGTATTGACTCATGACTATCAGAGTTTGAAAGAGCAGGATTAACCTCAGAGTTTGCATGATCAGAGTTTACAGATGTGTGATCAGCAGTATCAACATTTTCTGCATTACCAACTCTAGCTTCATCGACATTTTCTGCTATCTGCTCTGCAAGTTCTTCAGCATTATTTTCTGCAGTAGCCTCAGCATTTAACTTTATAGCTTCAGGAATCTCAGAGTTTGGAGTTACAAAAACCTCTGTTTCAACAGGAACAATTTCTTCAGTTTGTACAGTAGTCTCTTTCAAAGTCTCTGCCATAGCTTCATCAATTTTCTCTATAGCAGTTTCAACTACTTGATCAACCTCCTCACCCAATTCAGGAATTTGATTATTTATAGAGAGAATCTCTGTGTGAGTTGCAATTGACTCATCTATAATTTGGGTGGGTTGATCAGCTGCCACATCCTCAGTATCACAAACACTGATACTAGGATGTGCTTCCAGAATATTATCCATATCAAGATCAGGAAATAAAGAATCTTGCTCAAAAATTTCAGCCTCTTTATCAGCATTTGCCATGTCAGGTACAGTGGCTGCTTCAACATCTTTCGTAGCCTCCTGAACAATAACTTCAGGAGCTTCAGTGTTTACAAAAACCATGTCCTCATTAGCATTATTGACAACAGGCTCCTCAACAAAATCTTCTGGAGCTTCATGCTGGACAGCTTCAGTTGCTGGTGTAGATTCATCCACATTATCAAAAAGATAATTGGCTACTAGTCTTCTTTTTCTCTGATGAAGTGGTTCATCATCAACATCAGCTTCATCAACAGTTTTTGATCGATTGACTCTTCTTTCTTAGAAGGACCAACACCCTTTGGCACAGCTGTCTTGGACACTCCTACTTCAGTAGCTGGTCTAACAGACTTTGCAGGTTTGGAGCCAACATGCTTAGTCCTACCACTGGATTTTTGTGGGACAGAAGTGGATTGAGGAATTTCTGTTTGTAAAGGTTCTGGTTGTGGTTCTGATGGAGAAGGAGCTTGTGGATTAACTTGATCAATTACAAACTGCTGCACAGATGCAGGCAGTAACAAATCTCCAACAACCCCTTTCTTAACATCTTTGTTGATAAGATCAGAGAATATCCTCTTGTGTAATTTAAAACAAGAAATGACATCTTCATCAACTATATCCACCCCTTCAACACAGTAAGAGAATAAAATCTGACAAAATCTAGAAAAGTATACTACCCCTCTATTCTCTGTCATTTTCTCCCCTAAATTATTTAAAACAAGTCGTGCAAAATCAAAATGATTATCATATAACAGAGAATACCCGATTTGCAGACTGTCCGTGGGAATAGCATCCCAGTTCGTGCATTTCTTTCCGAACGTTCTTGTGATGCAATCAAAGAAGAAGCTCCACTCCTTCCGCAAGAACGGTCGCTTCAATTGTCCAATCTTTGTCAAGGGCCCAGAATACCCAATCTCTCTCATCATCCTCAGCAAATCAATGTCACCCATTCCAGTTGTATATGAAGAAAACTCAGGAAACCCCATTGCAACCCGAATTGTAACAGAAGTAATTACATACTCTGCTTCTTGAAATTCAAAGATGATAGACGGGTTGCCAGAGTCACCACCATCATCATAACTACCTGTCTCCCAGAAGGCCTTAATTTGCGAACCATAAAGTGTTGTTGGTTCGACTAGAGCACGCCCAATTGCTGATTGAGCAAGAAATTCCTGCATCATAGGAAACGCCTCTGGTGCAGTGGCAGTGTTTAGTGGTGCTGCATAGTTGTTAGGGACAAACTCTAACCCAGAAGAAACAAACGCTGTAGTCGCCATTAGTAAGATTTGAAAGATTAACAGAGAATCTGATGCAAAAGCTTGAACGAGTTTGAAAGTAGAAAAGTGTTTGTGAATATGTATGTGTGACAATAGATGTGAATTGGAGTAAGATGTGAAAGGTTTAGACGTAAGTGTGTGTATTGTTTAAATATGTAATTCAAAATTAAAAACTGAAGAGTTTTTAATCATTAATACACAACTGTCTTACTCCGTTAATTGTGTGAGTGGGACACGTGGCACACATGCAATGACTGACAGCAGTAATTGACAGTTTCCAATGCGCATGCGCAGTAAAAACAACAATAATTACCGTCTTTTACACTTTCCTAGACAATTAACCTCTCTCCTCTATTTAATACAAATTGGAACCGTTACCAATCATACTCTTTTATTTTCAGGAATGTTTTCTCAAAAATTGTTAACTGTCTGAAACAAATAATTAATTTTAATCACCAGAGATTAAAATAAAATTACCTCAGTGTAGAGTACACAGTCCATCAGTGTTTACCAATCCTCCTTCTTTATTCATAATCTCTTTTCTCTCAATGCACAGTTGTGAGAAATTGTGTGTAAATAGCAGAGTTTACTGAATATAAATATTTAGAGCATCTTAAAGTCCATAAAATCCACACAATAAATCAGTAAGAAAAACTGGTTGTCCAAACTCTCATGTATAAAATAAAATCTGATTTTATCTAAACTCTGTACTATATAATTTATTATTTTCACCCCCTTTGAATTTTGAATTTTTTTTTTCCAGTAATCAGTGGTTGGCACTAGTCACCAAAAATCAAGGATTTTAGCCCTTATTTCATACAATAAGTTCCTGGGTCTTCCTAGGCACAACATGATCTCAAAGGAATTTGTGCACTTTTTGGCATCTTTCGATTGGAGGGTGAAATCTTTGCAACTAATTATCAGAGTTTAGACTTTTCATCAGATAATGCAATTAACTTATGAGAGAAAGTGCAAACAGCTAATACAGACTTAGAGTATAGGATCAATAAACTAAGAGATGCTATGAATATAGAGACAGTATCATGCTGTGTTAAGTTACTGCACATTTTGAGATTAGATCATATGTTATTCAGAAAGATTCATGATTACTTACTGAGAATCATGCTTCATACAGGTTTCTTCATCGGTCCATATGTTTCAGACAATATCACAATCAGAGTATAACATCAGAGTTTAACTTCAGACTTTAACCGACAGAGTATGACTGATACTTTATGACTAACAGAGTTTACTATCAGAGTTTAACATACTGGTACAAATAACAGTTAACACATGCAAATAATCATGAGTATAAAATCAATCATGTATAGATTTTGAATCTAACCAGTATCTCTAGTCAAAACCAGAGACCATTCCAAGTTCATTTACCAATCTTGTAAAGGTAGCTTCACTCAAAGGTTTGGTGAAGATATCTGCAAGCTGTTGGTCTGTAGATACAAAATGAAGCTCAGTATTTCCTTCTTCCACATTTCCCTGATAAAATGATACCTTATGCTGATGTGCTTGGTCATGGAATGTTGTACTGGATTTACCTGTCATAGCAATAGCACTTTGATTATCACAGTAAATAGGTATTTTAAAGTACCTTAATCCATAGTCCAGCAATTGATTCTTCATCCATAAAATCTGTGCACAACAGCTACCAGCAGCTATATACTCTGCTTCTGCTGTGGATGTGGAAATTGATTTCTGTTTCTTGCTGTACCAAGAAACTAATCTGTCACCTAAAAATTGATAGCTTCCACTTGTGCTTTTTCTATCTATCTTACAGCCTGCAAAATCTGCATCAGAGTAACCAATTAATTTAAACTCTGATTCTCTAGGGTACCACAAACCAAGGGTTATGGTTCCTTTGAGATATTTGAAAATTCTTTTCACAGCTGTTAGATGTGGCTCTCTGGGGTCTGCTTGAAATCTTGCACAAAGACATGTTGCATACATGATATCTGGTCTACTTGCAGTGAGATAAAGAAGAGACCCTATCATTCCTCTATAGTTTGTCACATCTACTGAGGCTCCTGTGTCTTTGTCCAGCTTTGTTGCAGTAGCCATGGGAGTTGTAGCAGATGAACTATCAAGCATACCAAATTTCTTGAGAAGATTTCTGGTATATTTTGCTTGATTGATAAAAATCCCATCATCTGTTTGCTTGACCTGTAAGCCTAGAAAATAACTAAGCTCTCCCATCATGCTCATTTGATACCTTGACTGCATAAGCTTGGCAAATTTCTTACAGAGTTTGTCATTAGTAGACCCAAAAATTATGTCATCCACATAGATTTGAACTAACAGCAAATCATCACCAGAATTAAAGTAGAACAAAGTTTTGTCAATTGTACCTCTAGTGAACCCACTTTCTAAAAGAAATTGAGCTAGAGTTTCATACCATGCTCTAGGTGCCTGCTTTAGTCCATATAATGCCTTGTCAAGCCTATAGACATAATCTGGATGTTTGGGATCTACAAACCCTGGTGGTTGTTCAACAAACACTTCCTCTTCAAGTTTCCCATTGAGAAAAGCACTTTTCACATCCATCTGAAAGACTTTAAACTTCTTGTGTGCAGCATAGGCCAGAAAAATCCTTATTGCCTCCAATCTTGCAACTGGAGCAAAGGTTTCATCATAGTCAATTCCTTCCTGCTGTGAATAGCCTTTAGCCACAAGTCTAGCCTTATTCCTTGTAATCACTCCATCACTGTCTGTTTTGTTTCTGAAAACCCACTTTGTACCAACAATAGATCTATTCTTTGGTCTTGGTACAAGTGTCCAGACTTCATTCCTCTCAAATTCATTTAACTCCTCTTGCATAGCTGTTATCCAGTTAGCATCTTGAAGAGCTTCTTCCACTTTCTTGGGCTCTGTTTGAGATAAGAATGCATGAAACAGACATTCATTATTTGTAGTACTTCTAGTTTTTACACTAGCTTCTGGATCTCCAATTATCAAGTCAGGTGTATGAGCTTGTGTCCACCTTCTTGCTGTTGGTAATTGGCTTCTATTTGCATTCTCTGAGGCTCCCCCTGAATTGGACTGCTCAGAGTTTGGATTTTCAGTGTTTGACTCAGAGTTTGGGATAGATCCTCCAGCTGATTCACTTTCAGAATTTGAGTTATTATCTTGAGATGTTTCTGAAGTATCTTCACACTCCCCCTCGACTGGTTCTCTATTTTGTTCTGTCAGAGAAATTCCCTCAGTGTTTACCAGTAGAGGTTCAGAGTATGCTTCGTCAGAGTTTGTTGGATTTGCTTCATCAGAGTTTACGTCATCAGAGTTTAGATCTTCATTTTCAAATCGAAGTTGATCATGATATTCTTCATCTTCTATTCCAGTTATTTTCTTGTCATCAAATGACACATGTATAGATTCCATGATCACTTTAGTTCTCAGATTGTAGACTCTGAAAGCTTTAGTTGATAGTGGGTATCCAACAAAAATTCCTTCATCAGCTTTTAAGTCAAACTTGGTCAATTGTTCAGGATGAGTTTTCAACACAAAACACTTGCATCCAAAAATATGAAAATATTTCAAATTTGGCTTCTTATTTTTCACCATCTCATATGGTGTTTTCCCATTCTTGTTGATCAGTGTAGCATTTTGAGTAAAACAAGCTGTTTGAACAGCTTCTGCCCAGAAATAAGTTGGCAATTTTGCTTCATCAAGCATTGTTCTGGCAGCTTCGATTAAGGTTCTGTTCTTTCTTTCAACTACACCATTTTGCTGTGGAGTTCCAGGTGCAGAAAATTCTTGTTTCACTCCTCTTTCCTTGCAGAAAGCTTCCAATTCAGAATTTCTGAATTCAGTACCATTATCACTCCTGATTATTTTCACTTTGTGCTGTGATCCTTTGTCCAATTGCTTCACATGATCCATCAAAGTTAAGGCAGTTTCATCCTTCTTTGCTAAGAAATACACCCATGTGTATCTGGTGTATTCATCAACAATTACCAAAGCATATTTCTTTCTGCCCATTGACATTATATTCACTGGACCAAAGAGATCAACATGTAAAAGATGATAAGGTTGCACAACTGATGATTCAGATTTACTCTTGAAAGATGACTTCCTTTGCTTGGCCTTTTGACAAGAATCACACAGACCATCTAAGCTGAGTATTGACTTTGGAAGTCCCCTTACAAGATCTTTTCGAATTAGCTCATTTATGTTGTTCAAGTTTAGATGAGAGAGCTTCTTATGCCATTTCCAACTCTCTTTATTTGACATTTTTGCAGTTAGACACACAGCTTTTCCTTCAGAGTTTGTTACCAAACTTGCTTCATAAATGTTATTGTGCCTGTGTCCAACTAGAACAACTTTCCCAGTAGATTTTCTGATAACTTCACAATGTTCAGTATGAAAATCTACATGGTATCCTCTGTCACAGATTTGACTCACAGAAAGCAGATCATGCTTGAGTCCTGGGACTAGAGCTACATTTGTGATGATGACACTTCCAAGATTAATATTGCCATATCCCATAGTAAGTCCTATGTTGCCATCTCCATAGGAAACTTTTGGGCCAGCTCTCTCCTCATAATCTGATAGCAGGGCTTTATTTCCAGTCATGTGTCCTGAACATCCACTGTCCAAGACTAGGGTACTTTCCCTTATGCCCTGCAATCACAGACAATTACAAAGAGTTAGATTTAAGGATCCAGACTTGCTTGGATCCTTTGGCTTTCTTAACATTGTTAGCTTTTGCAGCGGAATCACTATCAACAGAGTTTAAACTAACACTGTCAGACTTTACACTTGCAGAGTTTGCTTTAACCCATTTTAGGTTGGGTTTTAGCTCATAATAGTTGTGATAAATAGCATGATAACTCTTACAAGTATAAATAGAATGCCAAGTGCTCCCACAGTGTGTGCATAAAGTCTGTGGTCTAACCCTTACATAATCATTCTTTACCCCAGACTTGGAAGGTAAAGAATTAATATCTTTGTTTTTTCGTGCAGAAACTTGCAAGATGGTTAGTGCTACCACAATTATGACATGTCTTCCTAGGAGCATCAGAATTAGGCAGATAATCATTCCTTTTATTAATGCCTACTTTTCCATTCCTATTTTTCTTGGACACTTTCTGTTTGTTGACAGACTTTACCTCTTTGAGCTTATGTTTGAATTGTTTTTCTGTCATTGAACCAACATTAACCTGCTTATCACAGATTTTTACTGGTTCTTTAACAGCTTCTAATTTAACCTTATTCTCTGTTATTGAACCAACATTAACCTGTTTATCACAAATTTCAACTGGTTCCATAACAGCTTCTTTCACAACTACAGACTTTAGCTTACTGGATTCAGAAACAAATTTCACAGGTTTAAGATGTGGTTTCACTTTCACTTTATCTTTAAACCTAAGTTCATCTTTCTCACAGTAACCTAAACCTACAGTGTCTGTCTGAAAAACTTGATGTGTGTCTTTTCCAGAATTAGTCCAAGTTTTAATCACTTTCCTCTCTTTCTCTAACTCAGATTCTATTTGCCTATATCTTTTAAGCAATTCCCGTTCAACATAAACAGCATCATCTCTCTCCTTTTGAACTTGTTGCATGTTAACAAGTCTCTCTTCAAGGAATTTATTCCTCTCTTTAAGACCTAGATTCTCAGATTTGATTCTTTCATTTTCTAAAGTCTGATTCAGATATATTATCAGTATCATAAGCATAAGTAGTTAGGGGTACCTTGTTTTCAGATGACTCAGCTTCATCTTTAACAGTTGCCATGAGAGCATAATTTACTCCCTCATCAGAGTCTGAAGTGTCTGCCCAGTCCTTGCCTTTAGTGATGAGTGCTTTCTCAGATTTTCCTTTCTTGCACTCTGGAGCATAATGACCCATCTCTTTACACTTGTAGCACTGGATCTCAGACTTTCTTTCTTTCCAGACTTGGTATTCCCTCCATCAGACTTTCTGAAATTTCTCTTATCAGAGTTTGAATCTCTCCTAGAAAATCTCTTTCCTTTCTTGAAGTTCTTGAATCCCATCTTCTTGAAGGTCTTCACCATTAAAGCAGCCATTCTCATCATCTCTTCATCATCATCTTCAGAATCAGAAGCTTCATCATCAGTGTTTGAGCCATCATTAGAGTTTGATGACTCACTTTCAGATTTAATGACTAAAGCCTTTCCTTTGGCTTTCTTTCTTGATGATTCCTTCTTGACAGGTTTTTCTTCAACTTTAAGAGCAACAGATTTTGTCTTCTTTCCAGATCTTTTGTTTCTTTGTTCTATCTCTAGTTCATGAGTTTTGAGCAACCCATAGATTTCATCAAGATCTGTTTCTGCAAGATCATAATTGTCTCGAATTGTTGTTGCCTTCAAATCCCATCTTTCAGGTAGAGATAACAGAAACTTGAGATTTGACTCTTCAAGTTCATATTCTTTATCAACCAGGGACAAATCATTCAACAATTTACAAAATCTGTCATAAGTATCTGTCAAAGTTTCATTAGATCTTGAGTCAAAGTGTTCATACTCCTGTGTTAGAATGGGTTTCCTATTCTTCTTTATTGCACTTGTTCCTTGACACCTGACTTCCAAAGCATCCCAAATTTCTTTGGCAGTTTTGCAGCCAATCACTCTGTTAGACATGACATTATCTAAGGCACTATGGAGTAGATGTCTAACCTTTGCATCCTTTGCAATTGATGAGATGTCTTCAGGAGTCAAGTCTTTCTTCTCTTTTGGAACAGTCTTTTGTTCTTGACCAGTAATAACAGGAGATAATTTAGTTGGCATATGAGGACCATCATTGATTCTATCAAGGTATTCTGGATCTGTGGCTTCCAGAAACATGGTCATCTTCACCTTCCATATTGGATATTCAACTGGTCTTAGAATTGGAACCCTTATAGTCTCATATCGACTAACAGAAGTTGGTTGAACCTTCTGAGCATTAGAACCTGCATTAGAACCTTCCTGAGAGTTGTCATCCATGATTATATTTGTGTTTAGATCGATAAACTGTATATATTAAACAGCCTTGGCTCTGATACCAATTGTTAGGCCGATTACACAATATATAATCAATATAAGTATGATAATAACAATAAAGAACACTGTTTATAAATCAACAACTGAATTATATAAATAACTCTTCTCTTTGTGATGTAAAATATCACAGAGAGCTGCAAGGTTACAAGAATAATGTTTTCAATAATCGCATTCCTTTTAGGGTTAACCTATCTGTGTTTATATAGTACACAGCTACATAGAATCAATCTCTAATTGATATTCCTATAAATTAGCTATACAAATCATATCAAATTAGAATTGTTTCTGTCTTCTGTTCCGTTTCCTTGTCTGTCTCAATATATCTTGCTTCTTTCCATCTTCAAGATATATTGCTTCTAGAATCTTCAATATTAGCACCGACAGCTTTAGCAAACTCTCACCCCGTCAGACTTTATCAAACTCTGACTGGCTTCTAATAAACTCTGATGAATACCTGTTGCTTAAACACTGATAAACACTTATCAGCAATTATATCTAACACTTTATCAACAAGGAAAAGACTTCTCCAGCAAGAAATACGATGCTTATCCATTATCAATAAGGAGACTTATTCGCTAATTCTCCTAAACATACCATAAATACAAGGCTCCAGACGCCTATATAAGGACCCTGATCCTACAATCAGAACTACGTCTTTGGTTTGATTCTCAGCACCGATTGAGATACGTAGGCATCTTGTGAGGACCGATTTAGTCTCGAAACACAAGTGCAGCCATCAAAGCTCGAAAGCTCTTAAACCATAGCAATTAATTTACAGGTACACTTTTTAATCCATAACATTTGGCGCCGTCTATGGGAAGATAACATCAACCATGGCAAACACACGGAGAACAACTCGAGATACTCCAGTTTCTGAGGAACTTCCTATCACCTCTGAGGCTGATACTCACGGAAATCAACCGCCGCCAACTACTGGCACTGAGGGGGTGAATATCCCCACCAATACTCAAGGACCGGAGATCCCAATTTCAGCTGAAGGGACGAATCCCCTGCAGATGGTCATTCATGGATCTAATCCACAAGAGACCGCTCACCAGCAACCAATCATGACCTCCCCACTGCTCATGAATGCACCAAGTGGTCTTCAACTCCACACTACTGATCTCCCCTGATACCCTACTCAAACTTTGGGGATGCCAAGCTATGGCATGCCCCCTCGACCCATGGCGGGCGGTAGTGGTCTCAACCCCATTTACCATGAAGCATATGCCCCCCCTTATATACAAGGTCTGGGACCCCAGAATCTACAAACTCAAACTCGAAGGACCCCTCTGATTCGAGATTATTCGGGACCATATACCGAGGATGAGAATGACTCAACTGAAGAAGAAAGGGATGTTGCCCCAAGGAGAAGACGTTCTCCTCAAACAAATCGGGAACAATCCCAAACTACTAAGGAAAAGATTGCGGCCCATGAGGCTGAGGCTGCAGGGCTCAAGAAACTATTGGCCGAAGAGGAAGCAGCAAGATCGCAACGAGTCCCTGTGATTAACTTGGACCCGACACCAAGAAGAACCAAGATGGCTGAAGCCCCAAGGGGTGATCCTAGTATTTTGTTGCCTCTAGGAGATCCTGATGATCCTACACCACCATTCACTCAAGAAATCATGAAAGCTACCATATCCAGAAAGTTCAAGATGCCAACGATCAAAGCTTATGATGGAACGGGGGATCCCGCAAATCACATAAGAACCTTCTTCAATGCACTGCTGTTGCAGCCAACCAACGATGCGGTCAAGTGTAGGGCGTTTCCGCAAACCTTGGCAGGTATGGCCCAACGTTGGTATAGCCGTCTTCCTCCCAACTCTATTGGGTCTTTCAAGGAACTAAGCAAAGCGTTCATCAATCAATTCGTTAGTGGAAGAGTTCATGAGAAAAGCTCTGCATCACTCATGGGAATCCAACAAGGAAAGAATGAAGCCCTAAGGGATTATATCAACCGATTCACCCGGGAGGCTCTGAAAGTCCCGGACTTAGAGGACAAAGTGGCTATGATAGCCCTGCAATAAGGAACTACTGATGATCACTTCAAAAGATCGTTAGCAAAACATCCACCCGAGAGCATGCTGAAGCTCCAAGATAGAGCCGAAAAATACATCAAGGCTGAAGAAAGTATGAGAAAGTATGAGCCCACTACTGGTGGTAGTGAAAATTCAAAGAAGAGAAAGGAAACACAGGAATATGATGTCAAGAAAAAGTTTCCTAGAACGTCAAAGGATTCTGATTCTCCACCCAAGAGGAACAATTTTGGGCCAAAATTCACGGAGTATGCAAGATTGAACACTCCTAGGAGTCAAATTCTGATGGAAATAGCTAAGGAAGGAGATCTCAAATGGCCGAAGCCAATGAGGGCTGACATGTCCAAACGGAACCAAAACCAATTCTGTAGGTTCCACAAGGAAGTCGGTCAAGACACCGACGATTGTAGGCAATTGAAAGATGAGATTGAATTTCTGATACGAAGAGGAAAGCTTAGTAAGTTCACTAAAGATGGAAACCAAGGGAGTCAAAGGGGGAACTATGAAAGGAAGGATTATGACATAAGGGACAATGATCAAGATCGAAATCCCAAGCCCTGAGGGCCGGTAATCAACATGATATTCGGAAGGCCAACTGCTGTTGGGTCCTCCCGAAACTCAAGAAAGGCTTATGCTCGAGAAGTAATGACCGTGGTTGGAGAAGCACTGAAGCATGCCCGAACAGAAGTATCAATAGGTTTTGATGATTCAGACCTGGAGGGAGTGAAGTTTGCCCACGATGATCCCTTAGTCATCGTTCCTGTGATAGGAAATTCTGAAACCAAAAGAGTTTTGGTCGACAATGGAGCTTCAGTGGACATATTGTTCCATGATGCTTTTATCAAGATGAGCTATACTGACTCTCAGTTGACACCCTCGAATATGCCCATATATGGATTCAATGGAGTGGAGTCAAAGGTGGAAGGCACTATCCAACTCCCAATGACAATGGGGCAAGGGTCGAATACGTCTACTCAGATGTTGAACTTCATAGTTATAAAGGCAACTTCGACCTACAATGCAATCCTGGAAAGGACTGGTCTTCATGCGTTCAAGGCCGTTGCCTCATCTTATCATCTGAAAATCAAGTTCCCAACGAGGAATGGAATTGGTAAAGAACGGGGAGACCAAAAGATGGCTAGAAGTTGTTACGTAGCTGCGTTAAGGCCTGATGGAATCGGGGGGCAGGTTCTCCCAATTGAAGATATAGATACTAGTGACAATAAGGACCGAAGAGGGAAACCAGTGGAGGATTTAATCCCTATTCCCTTAGTCCCTGGTGAACCGGAGAAGGTGACTTATGTTGGAGCACTACTGCCTGAGCCATTGAAAAGCAAGCTCATATCTTTTCTTCAAGAGAATAATGACGTTTTTGCTTGGACAGCGGCTGATATACCAGGGATTGATCCCCAATTGATAACTCACAAGTTGAATGTGGATCCTAAAAGAAAGACGGTGAAACAAAAGAAGAGAAATTTTGCTCCAGAAAGACAAGAGGCCATTAAACAAGAAGTAGAAAAGCTTCTGGAGGCCGGATTCATTGAAGAGATACAATTCCCGGAATGGTTGGCTAACCCCGTGATGGTCAAAAAGGCCAATGGGAAATGGATGATGTGTGTGGACTTCACTGACTTGAATGATGCATGTCCTAAGGATTGTTTTCCCTTACCAAGGATTGATGCATTAATAGATGCTACAGCTGGACACGAGATGCTCATCTTCATGGATGGCTTCAGTGGATACAACCAAATTAAAATGCACAAAGATGATGTAACACCCCCAGATCCGGGGTCAGGAATCTGGGTTGTCACGCTCCATCAATGATACAATACCTGCATTACTTACAACATTCTCATAATACAACTCCAAAGACCCCAATCACTTACGCACACACACACAAGTTATAGCCTTGAAAATGAGCAACAATAATCAACATTTGTTATTACAACCCAAATGTACTATCCTGGATCTCATCTATTATTTACAACCTTTATCTGAAGTTACAATAATAGACCTCACAATACTATACAAGGTTTAGTAATACAAACCCACTCAAAATAATTCTCACTAATTCAAGCTGCAACTATTCTGCTCACACTGACAGTATCCATCCTGCATCAACTAACTCCAGGGTGGTCTCTCCATTCCCTTGCTCTCGTAACACGAGGTGGATTCGGCAATGTTTTCCTCATGCTGAAATATTTAATAAAGCAAGAATGAGCTAATAGTGCTCAGCAAGAACTCTATCCCAGTTTAAATCTTTAAACCTTTTAGGGAAATAATCCAATGAGATCAAAGCTTTTATCACTACTAGGGTCTAACCCCAAAATAGTATACCATTTAAAATACCGTATGACTTATAATCATACTCATATACTCTTCGTAATCATTTGGAAATCCTGGGTATCAATATGATAAACCAAGACTCAAAACATATCTTTTTAAAATAGATATCAAATATTGGAATCAAGGCTTAAAGCCTATTTATTGATTCAAAATACCATAGAGTTCAATATCTTTATAACCACATACTCCGCATTAAACGGATAAAATACTAGTATAACATAAAAGATGAAGTTACAAGGATTTATTGTAACTACAGTTTAATAACAACAATTACCCAATCACTCTTTCAACAATCAACATCAGCCTCCAAGCTGTTTCAATATCAATCAATCTTAACAGTTCAATCTGTTGTAGGGATAACACAATTAGTTACTCTATTTATTAACAGCATTTATCTGAAACAATTCACTTTTAAAACATTTTCATTATTATCTTATCCGAGGGACTGGGACTTTCAAGCCACTGGATATGATTAAACGATGATCAGTCGCTTCAATCATGTCCTTCCGAGGGACCTTTTTACTACTAGTAGATGGACAAGAACACTTTTCGAACTTGACCAGGCCAAGAACACTTTTCGAACCTGACCATGACAAGAATGACTTTTCAAACTTGTCTTGATGATGCAAGAACACTTTTCGAACTTGTCAATCATCCTTTGGCAGCACATGGGCCAGAAATAAAAAAGGCTGGACCGACTAGATACGGTCACTTACGCAGGATTACCGCATATCCGGTATTCTCAATCCGCAGTACGACATCCGAGTCGACCACAATCTAGTTGCAATAGTACACTGACCCATCCGGTCACATCTGCTAGGGCATCATATACAATGATCCCTGCACTAACAAGTCCCCTTAATAACAGGAAAAAATCTTTACTCATATAATGTTCGAAGGAACAATCTTCGAACTATGATAACTATTACCAACAAAATACTTAGTTCATCTCTGTATCATTCATTGAGTCCACTTCACTTAATTACACTTTATCACGAGCAATAATACAGCTTAGAATATCCTTCGTAAATATTGAAGGTCAAGGATAAACTCTAAATAATATAACTCATTTTAAAACGGGTTAAAAGTATTTAATAAATAATCGAATAATATTTATTAAATAAGTAAACCTTAAACGAATCTTCGAGAATAATATTCATTAAGTAAATAATGATTAAATGAATATTCAAAAATAATATTCATTAAATAAATAAGGATTAAATGAATATTCAAAATAATATTCATTAAATAAATGAGCCTTAAATGAATATTCCAAAATAATATTCATTAAATAAATAAAGATTAAGTGAATATCCCAAAATAATATTCATTAATTAAATAACCTTGAATGAATATTCAAAAATAATATTCATTAAATAAATAAGACTGAATGAATATTCAAAAATAATATTCATTGAATAAATAATCATAAAGCAAGTATCACAATATACTTTCGAAAACAGTTATGCCTTCCATTAGCATATATAACAGAAATAGTCTTCAAATAGTATTTCTCGACTGAGATAATACTCAAATAACATTCCTTGAAAGATATAGTAAGCAAATATCATTCCTCGAATGATATCATACTCGAATAACAATCCTCAAAGTACATAGTATTATGCCGATGGAATCCCTCCGGGTTTCCACGGCTATCTACATATCTCAAAATACCGAATCCCGATTTAAAGTCGAAAACAATGAATATGCTCTTATATTTAGAGCTACAAGGTAAACCGGTTCATAACTACTTAACTCAAAAGATTTTATATAATCCAAAGGTCAAATCTATTTCAACAAGAAATAAGATATATCACAAAACTGTCCAATGTTATACATGGCAAAAGCAGTATTATATAGTCAATACTTCAAAGTATAGATTTAGAAACTTGCATGCATCTATCATATGCATATATTTCATCTCAACAATTTTAATACCATCACATCGATATACGACGTGAGGTTTGAAAGCACGCATAATACCATATGCATATAGTTCATCAAAATATTATAACTTAAAATAAAGCATGGAATGAGAAAACTTGCCTGGAAATCCCGAAGTAGCAGTAAGTCTCAGGTTGGTCCAGTAATCTAGAATCAACACAAGATTCAAGATTAATAACTTAAACGCTTTCACCATACTAAGTATATACTAACTCAAGTACAAGTCCATTTTCAAGTTAACTCCTTAAGATCCTCTACTCGAGCATGCTCGCTCACGCATTTTTATAAAATTGAGATTTAATCCTTTTAGCACGAAATCTTTTCGAGGGTCTTCCTAAACATACCTAGCATGTTATCACAAAGTTTCACATTCTATTATGATCTCTAAGTGGTTCGATCATAACCTCAAAGTTGACTAAGTGGCACGGTTTGGTTTTACGAAACATCCTTTATTAAAACACTTGTTTCTCCTAAACCGTAAATCGGATTCACATGATCTTCGCACCAAAACGAACCTTGAACTAAGGCCTACACAAAAAGGGGTCGTGGTGATCTTGGGCAGAAGTTACCAGGTTCGAATATTACAAGCAAAACAAGGTTAAGGAAAATCGGGCATTACGACGGCTATGTTTTAGTGATTCCAAAGTTTAATCATAAACTTTACATAATCAATCCAACCAAATCACCAAGTCAAATCCTCAACATCATTACTAACCCATAATCATCATCAACCAGTCAAAACCAACATCTACTTGCTTATCTTCAAATCAACATCAAACTTTCATCAAAATCACTTAATCATCCTTATAATCAAACTAACTAAACTATACTTAAAACTAACCATTTAAATCAATTTATAACTAAGGGTTTTAAGAGTTTATAACTTCCTTGATGCTTCATATACACTAACAATAGTTTATAATCCTTCCTTGAGCTTTGAACAAACCTTAACAAGCTTAATCCTTAAGAAACAAAATCAAGAATCATGAAAAGTTACTATTCATCCTCATCTTGTAAAATCCATAACAAATCGAAAAATAAGAGTTCGGTGTAAGATTTTTACCAGACCTTGTGCTCTTCATAAGATTTCTTTTGAGTTATAGATCTTCAAATTTGAAGCTTCCTAGCTAGGGTTTTGAGCTCCATCTTTTCGCTGGACAGAAACTGGACAGATTGGGTTCTCCAACTTGGGGAAGCGATTTGGCTAGGCTACACTCCTTTGTTGACTATGAAATTTTGAAAGAATGTTACCCATGGACTGGAGAAGCTATGGTTAAAATTTGGTGATTTTAGGACAAGTAGATTTGGAGTTACGAAATTTTCTTTTCTCCTTGTGCAAGCTGAGAAGAAATCTGGGAATTTTCTTCCTTGGTTGATTTTGATAGAAAATGTGATATTTTGTATTAAAAGTGGTGAGTCATTGTCTTTTTGTCTTGTCATCAAGACATGTGTCAAGCATGCAAGGGTTTGGAATAAAGTAGCTTTACTGGTTCGTTTCCTTCACCGCTTAATCTCGTTGAACGTTCGTAGGGATTTCTTAAGTGTTCTATCGAAGTAGTTTACCGTAAGCGTTCTTGATATCTTAATACCTTTAATAAATCCATATCCATGGAATTGATAATATAAAATCCTCCAATATATTTAAATAATGATTAATCCATCAGTAATAGGTGAAATTTCGGAGAAAACAGAAAATGCTCTTTTTCTGATTCTGACAGTTTTTGCATTCCTTCATTTTCAAAGTAGATCACTACTACGACTTCGAAAGTTCATTATCCCGACTCGTACATAGGGTGGTCTGAAAATTTTCTAAACGACAAAATTACTATTCATCAGGATTTTACTATTCATCAAATAAAAAAAAATTAACTAAGTCCAAAAATTTGGGGTTATTATAGTCTCCCCTCCTTAAAAGGATTCCGTCCCGGAATCTAAGAAAATAGCCGAGGTTACTCTTCCAATATAGCAATCTCCAGTTCCAGGTTGACTCTTCAACTCTCTGGTTTCATTACAACACTTTCTCATCCCGGTTTGTGATATCTACCGGACGCTTTATATAAGCCAATTCTGGCTATGCACATATACACCCATTTTCTATCAACATTCGATTATTCTTGCAATCGGCGGTACAACACTTACCGTAACTTCGGTTGTCTGAAATGTTTCTTTCGGTCGGTCCGTCGGTCTGCGGATCCTACGTAGTACTCGCACTCAATCTCGTTTCCAAACGTGTTTGGAAAACTCCTCCCGAATCGGGAGTTCAATCATTGGTTCTTATCTGACACGATGGTGACTGGAACTCCACGTCACCCAACTATCTCTTTCGTAACTCTTCGGTTAACGATCTCTTGCTGATAACAAAATATGAGTAGACTCATTTGATCCATCAATTATAGCTCAATTGACGTCATAGTCCGACTTGATTCTTGTTGATCCTATCACAGAATCCATTATATTAAAATTAAATTCCTAATCAGGAATCTCTATTAACTATGATAGTCAACTAGGTCTTTGTTCTGCCTTCATTTTCTGACATATCCAATATTGGTTTACCAATCGATAAATCCTTTTATTTATCCGACCACTTATAACATTTCCTTAACTTTCTTTACCTTTTTGTACTCTCGGTGTAGCTGTCTCTTTATGACAGATCTTTATTCCTTAATTCGTTCTGGCTCATTCAGGACCTTTAAATAATCCTTTATGTTCTCGTGACTTCAAACTTCATCCTTTCAGTTCTTCTTATTAGTCATTCCGAAGATTTAGCATCTTTCATTTCTTGAACATTTGGAATCCCAACTTGGTAAAATATACCTTATGATTCCTGGAAATTTTCTCACATTTCTCGATCCATTCAACTTTTTCAGTCTTTCGAGTAAGTCTGGTCAGTGGGGCTGCTATCTTAGCAAAATCTTGTACACGTCTTCGGTAATATCCGACTAAATCCACAAAATTACTCACCTCGGTTGGTGTGGTTGGCCTTTCCTAGTTTGAAATGTCTCCTATATTTGCAGGGTCAACCAGTACTCCTTTACTGTTGACCACATGTCCTAAAATTGTACTTCTTTTAGCCAAAACTCGCACTTTGAGAACTTGGCATATAACTTTGCTCTCCTCAGTGCTTCTAACACGATCCTCAAATGTTCTGCATGTTCTTCCTCGGTTTTTAAGGTAAACCTAAATATTTCCGATGTCGCTATGACATACTTATCCAAGTACTTCTTGAAAAGTCGATTCAGCACGTCCATGAAAGCTGCAAGGGCATTTGTCAGCCCAAACGACATTACTAAAAACTCGTAGTGTCCATACTTGGTGCGAAATGCAGTCTTGGGTACGTCCTCAGGTTTAATATTCAACTGGTGGTATCCCGTAAATCAATCTTCGAGAACTTAACTGCACCATGCAACCGATCGAACAAATCACCGATTCTTGGCAGGGGTATTCATTCTTAATAGTTAGCCTATTTAGCTCTCGATACGCTATACACAGCCTCATGTTGCCGTCCTTTTTCTTCACCAATAACACGGGTGCATCCCACGGTGACGCACGTGGTCTTATCATTCCTTTCTCTAACCATTCCTACCATGAAGAAACTAATTTCTTCATCTTGACCGGAGCTAGTCGGTACGGGGCCTTCGATACTGGCGCCGTTCTTGGAGCTAATTCTATATCAACTCTATTTCTCTATCGGGTGGTAACCCCGGAAGATCTCCTGGAAATACATCCTCGAATTCGTTGATAACAGGGATATTCCGCATACTAGGTGCTTCCCGTTTCGTATCTATCACGTAGGCCAAATGTGTTTCATATCCTTGGAGATCAAACGTTTGCTCGTCCGATAATCTGCATTCTTACTTCCTTTCTTTCTCAATCTATTCGTGTTTCATACTCTATTTTCTTTATGCCCATTTCTTTCTCGTCCACTTTGATTCCATTTCTATCATAGTCGTTTCATTAACCAAGGTAACATAATCAGTCATTTCGAACACTTCGTTATTTTGAATTCGCATCATGCGAAACAAACCTTGGCAATTTCCGTAAACTTCGGTTCATAATTTGTCGTACTCATTTGTTTTAGCTCTAAGCTTCAACACTCTCTTTTTCCAAATACTAAGGAAAATACTTGCATGGTACCAAGAATACTTCAAGCAACAGAATGCTTTATATATATAAAAAAAACTTTGTAAAATTCTCGCTGAGGGGGCGACCTGGTTAGGTCTCAATCAAATTATCGTTTGAAAATTTTCTCATCATACTTCACTGCATACAAAATGCATCGTGAATTCACTTATATAAATTTGACCGAAAGTTGAACTTAGTGATACAATAACTAGTTCATTTCAATAAACATTGACAACTAGCTGAACAAAATTTGCTAGTTCGATTAGTTTGGGACGCATCATCTAGCTAGGATGATTAGCTAGATTTTTATCATATCATTAAAATTTCAACTAGTTAGAACAATTAACTAGTCACTCATAATGGCAAATACAATTAGCCATTTTCAATCTACTAGTACAAAATCTCGACATCGTAGCCGAAGAAAGAAAGAAAACAAAATTTTGACTACTCGAATAATGAATTGAAAAAGAAGGATAAATAAGTTTGGGACAAACAATGTAATTATAACCTTTGAATAGAATATATGATATGAATAGGAAATTCTTGGTATCGGAACAATCGATAACCTCCCACCAAACATTTCTCATCAGCGAAACGGTCCACCCAAAGGTGTCTACGTACATAAACTTTATCAAATTTTCCAATAGAATTGAATTCGGAATATCAATTTCAAATTGATATCCTTTCTACGATTTCAACGTCTGATGTGTAAATCTCTCCTTAATAGGAGAAAAGAATTCCCGAGTAATCTCTGAAATATACATCATCTATGTTTTAGACACATAGCTAGATATTTATGAACTCGACTGAGGAGTCCAAGTATGAAAAAAAAGAAATCGAATATCAAAATAATCGTTAAAGAATATTCGTCAAATAATTAAGGAAGCATTAATTGAACATTCCTTAGATAATTGAAAGAATACGAAATAAATTATAGACCTGGAAGGATAGATGAATAATGGTTCCCTCTTCAGGTCGTCCTGGAACATGAACAAAACGCTCCGGTGAGTAATGGTAAGTTAACTCTGCGTATATAAACCTCAAAGGTAATGATAGGAGAAAAGAAAAGAAATAAAATGAATATAGCAATTGTTGGTTGCATCCCAAGTTGAAGTAGGAAACTAGAAGGGTTACCTGACATGAATTATTCAAGGTAACATAGGCAGGAACAGTTTTAGATTGAGGAGTGTACCAGCAAGTAGATACCAAAAAGTCAATGGTCATCATTGTTAGAAATGAATACTACTAGAAACTAGACAGAGGGGGGGGGGGTGAATGGATAGTTTGATATATTTTTCGATTCTTGATAACTAAGTAACAGACTGTATATGATTATGATATGTAATATGCAGAAAGTAAGTAACACACACAATCACTTTAATCTACTTTGTATAAGCAAATTAAATACTACAGCTTTCCAAGAAATTCACAATCGAATTTCTGGCTTCTAAACAAGAACAGTTTGAACTTGCTTGCTTACAGAGAAAAGAGCTTAAGATAAAAACTATGTGTATCTCTCTTACAGCTAACAATAGGATGTGCATGATATATATAAGCCCTATACAAACTAGTGCACACACCTATTTTTACACAGTTACCCCTTGCTGAAAGTCCAACTTGTTCTGCCATAAGACGTTAACTGTGTCAGGAAGTGTAAGATCCGGGAAAATTACGTGTTATTATATGATGTGAAATGAAATTTTAATTTCATATTAAGAGTTATTAAATGATTTATCTGTTTAAACGTGCTAAGTTATTCGTTAAATGATTGAATATGTGATATTGTGGTGCTATGTGAAATGTGTGGGGAATTTGAAATTATTTTGAAAAGGGTGTCATACTATTTTATTTTATTTTAATTATCGAAAAGAAAATTTGGATCGTTCCCAAATTATTCGGGAGATTGGTATATCGTTCGTACCAATATTTAATTCGTTAAAGTAGGAAGTATTCGAAAATATTCGCAATAAAGGTATTTTGGTTCGTATATTTTGAATTAAACGATACTTGTAGTTATCCGTACTTTATGGATGCTTACCGTCTCGTGAAACGTGTATTCTTCTTTATTAAAGATTTAAAGCGTTTATTTTGTTAAATTGTATTTAAAGCGATCTATCGGATCAGTATCGATCCAAAAATGTCGTTTGGGGTATTATTTTCCGTTTAATATAAAAAGGCAAATCGTACTTTGTTTTGCGTATAATAAAGCTTAATTACAGTTAAAAATTCTAAAAACCCCTGAAACGTGTTCTTCGTGTTCTTGAGAATCAAACTCAATTTTGAAGGCGTTATCGGAATCCGATTTCGATGCTCTTGTAACCAAATCGAATCTCTCATCATCCTCTATCTGAATCCACCATCAAAATTCATGTGGGTATGATTTCTAAGTTTTTCCGATTTTTAATTTACTTATTTATTTCGAATTTTTGATTTAATTTGGGGGTTTCTTTATTATTGATTGTTCTTGATGATTGATGGCTTGAATATGTTTGTTATGTGATTTAGAACATGTTGGTAATTTTTAATTTGATTTTTGAGTTAGAAATCGAGCTAAACGGAAGTTTTATAGCTCGCCGGTTTTCTTGATGTGTTGGCCGGACTTTTAATCCGTTGATGGGTTCTTGATTGTGTTCTAGCGATTAGATAGATCGTGAGACGAGGAATTGATGGGTGTTAATGGTTTTGAATTTGGTGTCTGTTTTGAGTTGGCCGGAAAACGAAACTCGCCGTCGACGACGAGAATTTCCAGTCAGTTTCATGCACGTTTTGAGCAGTTTTTGGTTGAGTTTTGTTAAGAATTAGAAAGCAGAAAGATTGGTGTAGCTAACGGCAGGTTTGGGTGAAGATTCGGGCTTGGTCGAACGTTTCCCGGTGGCCGGACGTCGGCCGGAAACTGGGAAACCCAGTTTCCGGTGACGTGTTCTTGGCGACCCGGAAACTGTTCTTCATGACCCGTTTCGTAACCCTAACCCGACCCGGTTTGATCTTAGAAACCCTAATCTATTTTCAGAAAAGTGTTTCTGGGTTTTTATATTTAAAAATAATTCAAAAATAGTTTTATAATTCTAAAAATCATATCTTTGATTTAAAAATACATTTTATTATTCCGAAAATTTTATAAATTCATAAATATTTATTTAAATTCGAAAATTGATTAAATTTAATTATTTTAATTATTTTTGATTAATAATTAATTAATTTAATTAATTGATTAATTCTTTTAATCAGTTAATTCTTAATAATTAATTATTAATTAGATTTAATTAATTAAAATTAAGTTTAATTATTTTCTAGCTTGGTTCATTTATTTAAAAATAGTTTGAGCATTTAAAGAGTGTCAATTAATTTTATTAATTGATTTAATTGCATTTAAAATACTTATATTGGATTTAAAAATCCGATTTTTGATTTAAAAATTGTTTGTGGCTTATTTAAATTCAAATAAGCTTTGTGTGATGTTTTAAAAATAGTTATAAGTGCTATATGATTTGTATGAGTTGTGTAATGTGTTTTATAGTCCGTATATGCCCGTACTAGGGCTAGTATATGAGTTTTAAATATTATAAATTAGACCGGGCGTCCGATACGTAACCGGTTACTTGTTTAAATGTGTTATGTGAATGATGTGAATTATCTGTTGTTGAGTCATGCATGCAAATAAATTGTGTGGAGACTTGTTTGAGTAATTGGTTGTGTCTAATGTTATCACGAGGGGTAGATGGGATAGAAATTTGTCGGTTATGTTAGAAAGTGAGATTTACGAGGCCGTTGACTTGGATGTTGACTTTTTATAGTATGGGGATTGTCGTCAAGCGAGTTACGTGGATTACTTATGGGGTTGATTGCGATTGGTCTATCAATTAAAAGGTGGATGTTTATGCAACAGAGATATCGGTAAGATCGGCTGTCACGTGGATTCGAAATGGTAAAAGCAGACTAGTGGTATTCGCAAGAGCGTTAAAGCAAAGAAGGACGGAAGTAGAGAATCGTGCGACAAGACAAAATAAGGAGGGAATCGTATTGTTTCAGCGTTACGAAATAGCTAAGGACCAGAGGCAAGTGTTTATACCCTTGCTTATTAATTAAGGGATATTATCTTGAATTATTAGTATGCATGTTGAATGCTTATTACTGAATTTTCAAATGTTGATTTCTTTGCATTGAAGTGCAAGTATGTTATTTGATCTCGTAAATTGACGAGTACTCTTTTATACCTTTTGAGTTTAGATTCATATTTTCATATTGATTGGAAAGATATACTTATTATATTGAAAAGTTTGAAGAGATAATTATGGGCCGTATACTAAGGCTTTCTTTAAAAGACATGATTTTAAAACATTAGGTTGGACTATTACCAACCCTAGATGAGCGGGAACTTGTGAACCCTATGAGGGAAAACTTATTCTGAAATTCTGAAGTGGTGTTGCTTGCCCTTCAAGTATTCCATTTTTCACCTTGCACCTATGCAAACCTTGTTATCCTTTCTTGTTAATGCGATCATCTGATCCATTCCCTGATTCGAATTCATATATGTTGTGCATGATTTAGTTTACTAACTTCAAGTACAAGGCTTATCTATTATAAGTACATGTTCGAAGGACTTGAACTATTTCTGTCAGAAGTTGATAAACCCTTGTTTTCTTCATTTATAAACTTCACCTTGAATTCTTCTTAAACTTGAACTTGTTGATCTTGTCATTTACCAGATTGGTAAACCTTAATTAATTCTTCCATAATGTGATGATTTGAACTATTGAGGCCATCTAGAGCCTGTTCTTTGAACCCTACTCTATATTGACTTGTTACCCTTTTCTGTTGATATCATATTGTCTGTTTCATATCAGATTCAATCTTGTTAAGCATGTTATTGTTTATTCTTTGAACCCTACTCTATATTGACTTGTTACACTTTCTGTTGATATCATATTGTCTGTTTCATATCAGACTTAACCTTGTTGAGCATGTCATTGTTTATTCTTCATTATTATCCCAGTTGTTGCATCGATCTCGTCGATATTTATGATGTTGTTACTTGCCATGTGTACTCCCCATTGTGGTGTCGATCTCGTCGATACTAGATTATATTGCTATCCCTTTATTGATTCTTCATAATTGAACTGTTTCCTGGAACGTGAGTTTTCCAGCAATTGTTGTATTAGGTTGTCGATTCTTCCGACACCTGATTGTCGAAGTAAGGTTGTCAATTGTTCTGACACCTGACGTATATAATATAGAATTGGAATGCTTTTAAAAATGGACCAATTATTGGTCGGGCCATTTATGGTCGATGTAATTTAGGCCCAGATTGGCCTTGGATCCGTAGAGGACTATGCATGAGCTAGTCCGGGGTTGTTGCGTGGCTGGCCAGCAGCACAACCTTTGATTTGATAAAATGTGAAAATCCAATTCTAGAATAAGTTCTTATTTTTGGGATGAGTTACATCCATATGTTTTGTTCGTGTGAGTTATGACCTGATTCTCAGGTTTATTCGTTGTGTGAAGTTGTTGGTTCGTTGATCAATAATAGTGGTTTCAATCTTGCTGAAATCACTTACTCTTAATACATTTGGATTCCAAATAGTCGAAATCCACTTCCTTGATTCCATTGGCAGTCTTGAGATATCTATCTTGATGAGTTTTATTCATATCGCATATCCAGTCGGTACCATGTTGAAGTCTTGAATTGCGTTCTTTATTCCTTGACCGAGCGTGTTGGCTCATTCTTACCCCTTGATTATTCTAACCTTCCAGAGTTGTTGGTTTCAGAAAATGTTGTGAATAGATCTGTTATCTTAAAAATTAGTATTTTTGTACAAGCTATGGTCTTGAAGACGTATGAGTTATATTTATTTCATATTTTCTACATACTATTGTAGTTATTGTTGATTCGGTCATCGTAACGACCAATATAAATATTTTGTGTTTTAAAACTATTCGGTTGCGAGAAACTGAATGAGAAATTGTGGTAAATTACCAAACTTGATTTGAAAATATTAGAGATTACAAATGTTTAAGCCAAAGGCTTGTTTATTTGAAAATCCAAAGTTTATTTTGGAAACCTTTCGTAGTATATTTAATAATGCGCTTGCTGAGCAATTCGTTCGCTCATACTTGTTTTATTTATATATATTTTAGCCTGCCGGAAAGAAGGTGTATTGGCGAGAGTTGTCCGCGTAGCTGATCAGAGATGGGGAAAGATATTAGCGTAAAGACGTTTTGATCCAGAGCATTTGGAGCTAGTGAGAGGTTTTGTATATAGACGTTTTCTATTGAATAATATATTGTATAAGATTAGTTGTCTCGTATACTTCTTATCGAAGTTATACTAGTGTATTAGAATTTTTGTAAAGAGAATGGTTGTAAGGAGGAAAGTTGTTGTAATGAAATTTTGGATTCTTGTTTCTAGCACTATAACCTTTAAAGATTCTTGGTAGAGTTGGGGTCACAGATATTATTATTATTGTGTTGATTTTATATTGAACAGGTTGTTTGGATTAAGAGTGCAGTGTGACGACCAAATCCTTTGACCCCGGATTTGGGGGCGTTACAGTTGGTATCAGAGCAAGGGTTATAGTAAAACTAGAAACGAGAGTGTGTGGGAGTGTATATAGTTATATAAGGAACGTCAGAGCTCATTTAGAATTCGTATTGGACTATTGGATATAGTACCGCTGAGTGAGTTGAGATGGAAGTATTTGATTGAGATAGTTGTGCTGAAATGGATAGAACTTCTTGCGTTTGTAGACGTCTATGGCGGAATCTTCGAGGACTATTATGAGTCGACGACGACGTACGATATTGATAACCTTGCGACGTGGAAAAGAAGGGCTGAAATCGAATAACGTGGAAAAGAAGGGCTGAAATCGAATAACGTGGAGAAGAAGGGCTGAGATCGAATAACGAGCTATCGAAGGAGTCGACGGAGGAGTCATATGTGAAGACCTTGGTAATACCTTCCCATCCTAATGAAATATTTGACATTCCTTTAAAAAGAAACATGTGTTGATGGATATATTCCACCTGTTGATCTTGCATTTGATACTCTTGATCAATCATGTTTTAAATTGCGCCAAAGATTGTTGTTATGCCTATTTCAAATTTTGAGGCTTATGTTATTTAAATTCCAACTCCTTCATTCTTCCGGAGTGGATAACTCTAATTGTGATGTAACACTATTTGTTGATACTTCCTTTTCTGGTTGTTCTTCTTTTCTGAAATAACACCTTTGGAATCTATTCAATTTCAATCCAAGGTGTGTATTTGAGATTTCTTATCGAAAGGCCCTGGTTGTCATTCCGACTCTAAATTTCTTTTATATTTCTCTACTCCAACTGAGGTAAACAACCCTATTTATAGGGGACACAAGGACTATCTGTCTATGTGATAGAAGTCTGACGGGACACCGTCACTTGTGTGTTGTGAAATACAAGAAGGCTAATTACCTTTAGTACTGTCTTAATAGAGACACACAACATTGAGTTCATGTGATCAAATTGGTCTCTCAGTAATTCTTTCACTTCCAATAATGTTTGCTTTGGAATATACAGATTTGGTAACCCCAATTGTGGGACATCTGCTACGATATAGAATCTTTTCACTTCAAAATATCATGAATTTTTGTTATACCAAATAATCTGGGAGGTATGCCATTAGGGTGAACTGAAATTTACCCTACCATAATGAACGAAGAATTTGTGATTGAATTACCACGAGCGAAAGCGGATTACGATGCGATTAGAATACTAGTAACATATAACGGAGCCAGTTGTTCTCTTTCTATCGATTAACGTTACGATATGGAAAGGTGAAGTTAGATAATTCAAGAGTTGATTGGAAATTTGGGGAAAAATGTGTAGTTGTGCTGATGATATCCCATGTTGTGGAAGATGAACATAATAGATTTTTGTCTCAATGAGAAGAACTTTTAAAATTTGATGATAGGCTAATAATGGAGAATGAGTTGATCTTTGAGTATTTCAGGATTGTATGATATGGTTGCAAGTCTTTTGCTCACGATAGTTAAGGTAGATCTTGTCAGTCAATGTGGATGTATAGAATGAGAATCAAGATAATGTCGAGTTGATCAAGCTGTTTGGGAAATGAGATGGAACCATGGAAAAGGTGTCCTGAGTGTTACTGTGAATGTATCTTCTGAATTATTTAGGAATCAGATGGAGAACAATTAAGTTATTGGAACTAGGTAGAACAATTTTAAAGATATGGGACTAAGTCGCCAAGTTGATAAGGAATATTCTCACAATTGTAGATAGGAAAAGAAGATGAAGAGGTGTTAATAAGGATTTAAAGGCAATGGATAAGGTAATGAGGGGTTGTTTTCAGCTGAAGAGTTAATTGGCATAAAAGGTATGTGATCGTTGAAAGTAGTTGTTAAATATATTGAAGGTAGATAGAGTTGACCCAAGAATATGGATGGCTGATAGTATGAGTAGAAAAAGAGAGATCAGATAAATATCTTCGGTACAAGGATTAGAAAGGATAGAGCTTTAAGGTTATGATAACAAGAGATCAACTAGAAGGAATGACGGAAATAAGAATTCAACCAGGATTGATTAAAGAGAAAGGACCACATAAAGGAAAGAGTTATGGAAAAAGAAAAGGATTCAATTATAGGAGGGAACGAGAAAGTATAAGGAATAAGAAAGAAGTGCAAGAATACATATGAGGGGTTTCAAAAGGATACTAGTGTTGGTGAATATCTAAGTACTTGAGGTGTTGGAAAAATGAAGACAGAATAGCCGAGGTATAGAAGACGATTACAACTAAAGAGATTCCTGAATGGAAGTGGAAACATATTAAGATAGACTTTGCAGTAGAGTTGCTAAGGCTTAGAGCTAATCATGATAGTATTTGAGTTATTATTGACCGATTAATGAGAGGTATTCATTGGGTGAGTTGGTTCGTCTCTATTTGAATGAGATAAGATTACGACATGGAATGACGGGTTCAATTGTATTTGACAGAGATCACGACTTAATTAAAGAATTCAGACAGACTATGGTTGTGTACTAAAATTTTAAGGTAATTGGAAGGACCATTTACCGTTGATTAGATTTTCTTACGACAACAGCTATTATGACAATTTTGAATTGCTACCTTATGTCGGTTTACTGCGTGTTGGGAAAGTTGCGTATAAGTTTGCGTACCACTCCATGAGTGGTGTATTCATAGTGTATTTCATAAAATATGAACCTATAGAGATCTAGTTAAATTGTTCTATGTTGAGTAACCGATTGAGATATTGAGTCAGTATGAGAGTGATAAGTAATAGAAGAGTCAAATTAGTATGAGTATGAGGAGAAATCCTAAGGTTGAAGAGTCAACCTAGGAATTTGAGAATGAGATGTTGGAAAATATCCACCTATGTTTGCGCAAGTTGATTCTGAGGACAGAATCCTGTTAAGGGGGAAAGGATGTAAGATCCGGGAAAATTACGTGTTATTATATGATGTGAAATGAAATTTTAATTTCATATTAAGAGTTATTAAATGATTTATCTGTTTAAACGTGCTAAGTTATTCGTTAAATGATTGAATATGTGATATTGTGGTGCTATGTGAAATGTGTGGGGAATTTGAAATTATTTTGAAAAGGGTGTCATACTATTTTATTTTATTTTAATTATCGAAAAGAAAATTTGGATCGTTCCCAAATTATTCGGGAGATTGGTATATCGTTCGTACCAATATTTAATTCGTTAAAGTAGGAAGTATTCGAAAATATTCGCAATAAAGGTATTTTGGTTCGTATATTTTGAATTAAACGATACTTGTAGTTATCCGTACTTTATGGATGCTTACCGTCTCGTGAAACGTGTATTCTTCTTTATTAAAGATTTAAAGCGTTTATTTTGTTAAATTGTATTTAAAGCGATCTATCGGATCAGTATCGATCCAAAAATGTCGTTTGGGGTATTATTTTCCGTTTAATATAAAAAGGCAAATCGTACTTTGTTTTGCGTATAATAAAGCTTAATTACAGTTAAAAATTCTAAAAACCCCTGAAACGTGTTCTTCGTGTTCTTGAGAATCAAACTCAATTTTGAAGGCGTTATCGAAATCCGATTTCGATGCTCTTGTAACCAAATCGAATCTCTCATCATCCTCTATCTGAATCCACCATCAAAATTCATGTGGGTATGATTTCTAAGTTTTTCCGATTTTTAATTTACTTATTTATTTCGAATTTTTGATTTAATTTGGGGGTTTCTTTATTATTGATTGTTCTTGATGATTGATGGCTTGAATATGTTTGTTATGTGATTTAGAACATGTTGGTAATTTTTAATTTGATTTTTGAGTTAGAAATCGAGCTAAACGGAAGTTTTATAGCTCGCCGGTTTTCTTGATGTTTTGGCCGGACTTTTAATCCGTTGATGGGTTCTTGATTGTGTTCTAGCGATTAGATAGATCGTGAGACGAGGAATTGATGGGTGTTAATGGTTTTGAATTTGGTGTCTGTTTTGAGTTGGCCGGAAAACGAAACTCGCCGTCGACGGCGAGAATTTCCAGTCAGTTTCATGCACGTTTTGAGCAGTTTTTGGTTGAGTTTTGTTAAGAATTAGAAAGCAGAAAGATTGGTGTAGCTAACGGCAGGTTTGGGTGAAGATTCGGGCTTGGTCGAACGTTTCCCGGTGGCCGGACGTCGGCCGGAAACTGGGAAACCCAGTTTCCGGTGACGTGTTCTTGGCGACCCGGAAACTGTTCTTCATGACCCGTTTCGTAACCCTAACCCGACCCGGTTTGATCTTAGAAACCCTAATCTATTTTCAGAAAAGTGTTTCTGGGTTTTTATATTTAAAAATAATTCAAAAATAGTTTTATAATTCTAAAAATCATATCTTTGATTTAAAAATACATTTTATTATTCCGAAAATTTTATAAATTCATAAATATTTATTTAAATTCGAAAATTGATTAAATTTAATTATTTTAATTATTTTTGATTAATAATTTATTTATTTAATTAATTGATTAATTCTTTTAATCAGTTAATTCTTAATAATTAATTATTAATTAGATTTAATTAATTAAAATTAAATTTAATTATTTTCTAGCTTGGTTCATTTATTTAAAAATAGTTTGAGCATTTAAAGAGTGTCAATTAATTTTATTAATTGATTTAATTGCATTTAAAATACTTATATTGGATTTAAAAATCCGATTTTTGATTTAAAAATTGTTTGTGGCTTATTTAAATTCAAATAAGCTTTGTGTTATGTTTTAAAAATAGTTATAAGTGCTATATGATTTGTATGAGTTGTGTAATGTGTTTTATAGTCCGTATATGCCCGTACTAGGGCTAGTATATGAGTTTTAAATATTATAAATTAGACCGGGCGTCCGATACGTAACCGGTTACTTGTTTAAATGTGTTATGTGAATTATGTGAATTATCTGTTGTTGAGTCATGCATGCAAATAAATTGTGTGGAGACTTGTTTGAGTAATTGGTTGTGTCTAATGTTATCACGAGGGGTAGATGGGATAGAAATTTGTCGGTTATGTTAGAAAGTGAGATTTACGAGGCCGTTGACTTGGATGTTGACTTTTTATAGTATGGGGATTGTCGTCAAGCGAGTTACGTGGATTACTTATGGGGTTGATTGCGATTGGTCTATCAATTAAAAGGTGGATGTTTATGCAACAGAGATATCGGTAAGATCGGCTGTCACGTGGATTCGAAATGGTAAAAGCAGACTAGTGGTATTCGCAAGAGCGTTAAAGCAAAGAAGGACGGAAGTAGAGAATCGTGCGACAAGACAAAATAAGGAGGGAATCGTATTGTTTCAGCGTTACGAAATAGCTAAGGACCAGAGGCAAGTGTTTATACCCTTGCTTATTAATTAAGGGATATTATCTTGAATTATTAGTATGCATGTTGAATGCTTATTACTGAATTTTCAAATGTTGATTTCTTTGCATTGAAGTGCAAGTATGTTATTTGATCTCGTAAATTGACGAGTACTCTTTTATACCTTTTGAGTTTAGATTCATATTTTTATATTGATTGGAAAGATATACTTATTATATTGAAAATTTTGAAGAGATAATTATGGGCCGTATACTAAGGCTTTCTTTAAAAGACATGATTTTAAAACATTAGGTTGGACTATTACCAACCCTAGATGAGCGGGAACTTGTGAACCCTATGAGGGAAAACTTATTCTGAAATTCTGAAGTGGTGTTGCTTGCCCTTCAAGTATTCCATTTTTCACCTTGCACCTATGCAAACCTTGTTATCCTTTCTTGTTAATGCGATCATCTGATCCATTCCCTGATTCGAATTCATATATGTTGTGCATGATTTAGTTTACTTCCTTCAAGTACAAGGCTTATCTATTATAAGTACATGTTCGAAGGACTTGAACTATTTCTGTCAGAAGTTGATAAACCCTTGTTTTCTTCATTTATAAACTTCACCTTGAATTCTTCTTAAACTTGAACTTGTTGATCTTGTCATTTACCAGATTGGTAAACCTTAATTAATTCTTCCATAATGTGATGATTTGAACTATTGAGGCCATCTAGAGCCTGTTCTTTGAACCCTACTCTATATTGACTTGTTACCCTTTTCTGTTGATATCATATTGTCTGTTTCATATCAGATTCAATCTTGTTAAGCATGTTATTGTTTATTCTTTGAACCCTACTCTATATTGACTTGTTACACTTTCTGTTGATATCATATTGTCTGTTTCATATCAGACTTAACCTTGTTGAGCATGTCATTGTTTATTCTTCATTATTATCCCAGTTGTTGCATCGATCTCGTCGATATTTATGATGTTGTTACTTGCCATGTGTACTCCCCATTGTGGTGTCGATCTCGTCGATACTAGATTATATTGCTATCCCTTTATTGATTCTTCATAATTGAACTGTTTCCTGGAACGTGAGTTTTCCAGCAATTGTTGTATTAGGTTGTCGATTCTTCCGACACCTGATTGTCGAAGTAAGGTTGTCAATTGTTCTGACACCTGACGTATATAATATAGAATTGGAATGCTTTTAAAAATGGACCAATTATTGGTCGGGCCATTTATGGTCGATGTAATTTAGGCCCAGATTGGCCTTGGATCCGTAGAGGACTATGCATGAGCTAGTCCGGGGTTGTTGCGTGGCTGGCCAGCAGCACAACCTTTGATTTGATAAAATGTGAAAATCCAATTCTAGAATAAGTTCTTATTTTTGGGATGAGTTACATCCATATGTTTTGTTCGTGTGAGTTATGACCTGATTCTCAGGTTTATTCGTTGTGTGAAGTTGTTGGTTCGTTGATCAATAATAGTGGTTTCAATCTTGCTGAAATCACTTACTCTTAATACATTTGGATTCCAAATAGTCGAAATCCACTTCCTTGATTCCATTGGCAGTCTTGAGATATCTATCTTGATGAGTTTTATTCATATCGCATATCCAGTCGGTACCATGTTGAAGTCTTGAATTGCGTTCTTTATTCCTTGACCGAGCGTGTTGGCTCATTCTTACCCCTTGATTATTCTAACCTTCCAGAGTTGTTGGTTTCAGAAAATGTTGTGAATAGATCTGTTATCTTAAAAATTAGTATTTTTGTACAAGCTATGGTCTTGAAGACGTATGAGTTATATTTATTTCATATTTTCTACATACTATTGTAGTTATTGTTGATTCGGTCATCGTAACGACCAATATAAATATTTTGTGTTTTAAAACTATTCGGTTGCGAGAAACTGAATGAGAAATTGTGGTAAATTACCAAACTTGATTTGAAAATATTAGAGATTACAAATGTTTAAGCCAAAGGCTTGTTTATTTGAAAATCCAAAGTTTATTTTGGAAACCTTTCGTAGTATATTTAATAATGCGCTTGCTGAGCAATTCGTTCGCTCATACTTGTTTTATTTATATATATTTTAGCCTGCCGGAAAGAAGGTGTATTGGCGAGAGTTGTCCGCGTAGCTGATCAGAGATGGGGAAAGATATTAGCGTAAAGACGTTTTGATCCAGAGCATTTGGAGCTAGTGAGAGGTTTTGTATATAGACGTTTTCTATTGAATAATATATTGTATAAGATTAGTTGTCTCGTATACTTCTTATCGAAGTTATACTAGTGTATTAGAATTTTTGTAAAGAGAATGGTTGTAAGGAGGAAAGTTGTTGTAATGAAATTTTGGATTCTTGTTTCTAGCACTATAACCTTTAAAGATTCTTGGTAGAGTTGGGGTCACAGATATTATTATTATTGTGTTGATTTTATATTGAACAGGTTGTTTGGATTAAGAGTGCAGTGTGACGACCAAATCCTTTGACCCCGGATTTGGGGGCGTTACAGGAAGGACCACCTGCTTTTCGGAGTCTTTCCCGTTTCTGTAGCTGCTTGTCTCTTATCTTTCTCTCCAAGTTTAGCTGTAGATTTGCCATCTGTTCTTTGGACCACCTTGCCAGAACAAATGCTTCAGTATTTGTCTCTTTTGATTCTTGATTATGTACCTTGATTTGTCTTGTTGTAAACGGCTAAGTGTTGATATCGTGAACTCCACTTTATTCCTGACTTCGCGATCTCACTTGTGAGGACTTCGCGATATAGCCTTTGAAGACTTTGCGACATAGGTCATTTAACGACTATGCGACATAGGTCATTTGATGACTATGCGACATAGGGCTTCTGAGGACTTCACGATCTAGGCTTCTTTGACTTTGCTGACTTCAACACTTCACGACATGTGTCTTGAGGACTTCTCGACATAGTACAAAATGGACTATGCGATATAGTACTTCACGACATGGATATTGGTGACTTCACGACATAGCTTTCTTCTGACTTTGCTATATAATGCCTTAGACAAATTTCTGCAACTTATTTCTTCATAGCCTTATTTATCTCTATCCTGTTGCATGAACACTTCTGAACTTCTACCAGGACAATTATTCAATGGCCTATATACAATCTAGATGCAAGAAACTTTACTAAGCTCATTATAACTCTGAGCATATATGGTCAAGCTAATGTTCATGAGAACAAGACAAGTACATTTAGAGACCTATACTATATCCCAGTGATAGAACTCACTAGGTCATGTAATGTGACATAGTCACAAAGTGTAGGCTTGTTAATAGTGGTATTCAGACATGTCTTGAGCCTAACAATCTCCCCCAAATTGTGAGTAAGACCCTTAGGCACAATTTCATGTCTGATAACAAGCCTAACTTACATAAAAAGAACAAGTATAAAGAAGATAAAGTTAAGAACAGAATTTGATAACAACTTGGAAATTTGGTCTTACAGAAATTCTCCTTGAGCTACAAAGCTTCAGTTTCCAATTGTTTCTCTAAGAAATCATCATAGACTTTCTTCTTCCTTATTTCTTCATTCTTCTTTATTTCAGAGATGGCCAGTAACATTTCATCCCTTGCAATCAGTTCTTCAAAGAGAGGAGAATCTTTTAGATCTTCAGCTGCTGTTCTGAGGGCACTTTCCACATATGAATGTATGAACTCCATCCTTATCTTGCTTATCCCTCCATAATGATTTTTGTACTCAACAGTATAAGGATTTTGCTTTACCCTGCACAGCCCTTTCTTCCTTAGCTCCTCTGCTCTTTCTTCCATCTCAGTCATCTCCTTTTCTTTCTCATGCCTCCTTTCTTCATTCAGCTTCTTTAGATTTTCTTTATAGTCAGAGTGCATCTTCATGAATCTGGCAATCTCTATTTTCCACACCCTTTCTTCCTTTTCTTCAAAATTTAACAAGGCATTTATTCTTTCTTGCTCATAGGTGTCAAAATGTTGCCATCCCCCTTGTTTCATTATTCTTTCTCTTCCATCAGTGTACTTGATCTCTAGATGATCCAACTTCACTTTGACTTCAAAGATCCTTTGAGCCCTCAAAAATGCTAGGGCATCTTCATCATAGTCCTCATCTAGTGGAAGCACATTGATGCCAATAACATTAGTGAGTTTTCCAGTCTTCTTTGTTATCCTTATCCTTCTGGGTACACTCTTGATCTTCAAATGCTTCACAAGAGATACCTTTCTGGAATAGGGAGATTTAGTCTTCAGTGCCACATCACTTGGAAGTAGCTTCATTCCTTTCCCCTTCATCCACTGTAACACTCCACTAGCTGTAACTTTGTGGTAGTGTTTTCTTGAAATTACTTTTGTGGCTTCATCTTCCTTCTGTGGCAATTCAGGTTCAGAAGTCATAGATAATGATTTTGGAGGATCATTGCTAACAGTACCCACCCTAGACTTAGAGTCTTGTGTTGTGGTTAAAGTACTGCTAGCAATGTCCTTGACTTGCTGAATTCCACTTCTTGTTTTCCTGGTTGTTTCCTTTGTCCCTTTGGAGTCCCTCTTGTCATCACCAGCATCTTTTGATTTCTTTGAATATTTGCTCCTGCTGCTTTCACTAGATCCATCCTTATCTCTCCTTGACTGAGATCTCCTTTTATAGGTTTTCTCCTCATCATCATCATCATCCCCATCCTTCTTTTTGCTCTTTTCTTTGACAGATTCAGGAATGACTCCATGGATCAGAAAAGATTGTAGAGTGTGAATCATCTCTAGTTCCTCAGCTGTCCTGACTCCCCTCTTGGCCCTTAGCATTTGCAGCACCTGGTTGATCTTTGTATTATTATTTCTTGTCAAATCTGAAGGGATCACCAACTGGTCAATGCTGCTGTCTTGAGATAGACTTTGGAAGATTATTGTCTTTGGCTTTGAGATAACCTCAGGCAGTCTTTGATCTTGATCTATCTTCAAGTCATCAAACAGTCTCTTGTTGTTAGCCCCACCTTGTTCTATTAAGTCCATTATTGTTGACAGCTCAGTGAATCTCAGTTTCTCTAGAGTTTGAAAGGCTAGGTGCCACAAGCAGTTGTCCTTGCACACCATGATTATCTCTCTTAGATGGACATCCTTGATTTTCCTTACTGCAACTGTGAAGTACTTGATGTTTTCCTTGAGCTTCGTTCTGTAAGTCCTGGCATATTCTTGTGCATCTCTGTAGGTGGCTTTCAGAAACTCCAGGAAGGCCTCATCATGATAGATGTGAGAATTTGCAACTTCCTGTAGCTTGGCCTCTGTGATGATTGTAGCGTTGACAGGTTGAGCCTTGGGAGTATGTTGAGCAGGTTGAGGAGTGGAGATATCTTTAGGCATTGTGGATGGATAGAAGGTGGTTGAAATCGTGCTCTTTTGCCCTTCTGCACTGATGACATCTACAGGGGGGAGGATTATTGGCTTTATTGTTTCTTCAGAAATTTTGCCCTTAAGCTTCTGTTGCTTGGCAGGTACTCCCCCTTTCTTTTGCAGAATGACCTCCTTTTCTTTCTCCCCCTTAGGCTTGGAATCAGACAAGATGTCTTGAGCTTCCCCAGGGATAGGCAGATTCATATGTCTCATCATTAAGGTCATCATTTGTTGTTGTACCAACAAAATATTTGAGGTGGAGTTGGTTTGATCATCCATCTTAGCATTAAGGTGCTGCAAGGAGAGAGATAGTCCTTTGTTTTCTGCTTTCAGATCAGCTACCTCTCTTTCCAAGCTATCCACTTTGGAGAAAAGTTGTTGAGATTTGAAGGAGTTAAGGGATTGATCCTTGAGTTTGGAGAATTCAAACTTGGAGATATCAGAAATAGGAACCTCATCAACCAGCTTGTTCCCATACTGATTCTTCCAGAGTACTGTAAGCATGGAGTTTGAGTTGATGTTGGCCTGCACCTGATTGTCTAGCTTGGTAGAGAGCTTCTTCATATTATCTGAAACCATAGCTAGGGTGCAGTCCATTGTGGTGACATTTGAGGCAGTTTTCTGGACTTCCTTAAGAATGCCATCTACCTTGGGAAAGCTTGAAAGAAAACAATTCTTGAGTTGAGCATTAGAATGAGCTGTTTCTTCCTGAATGGTGGAGATTTCTGACTGAAGACCCTTCCCAAGAAAATGCATAGCTTTAAGTTGGCTCTTGTAGACATCATTAACTGCATCATAGATTTCAGCAGGAGAGAGACCTTTGGCATTTGACCCCAAGGCTGTAAGATAGTCCTCCCTGATAAAAGCTAGAGCCTCCTTAAGCTTGACTGTCCTTTTGCCATCCAGCCAAGCATCCACATTTCCAGCTTGCTGGGCTTCATCCACAATTTTATCCTGTTGTGCTTCAACATCCTCCTTATGAGTGAGAAGAATAGCCTCATAGTCAGAATTTGGGAGATTTGCAGTGAGGAGATGTTGAGCAATCCTAGAGATCTCATCAATCTGTGCCACATGAAGATCTTGTAATTCTTCTTCCGTCAATTGTGGTAGCACAGAGGATGATCCTCAAGCCCTGTCATGTTGCACAGGTTTCAGCCATTCAGTTATTGTGGCCTGAGCCAAGTTAGAGCTAGTGCTTGGCACTTCATGAGATGTAAGGTTTTGAGTCTCCTCCAGCCTTGGAATGGCTGTAGGGTCTAATGTTGTCTCCATTGAAATGGGATGTGTTACAACATTAGCCCTATTTGTCTGTGAAGACAGTTCCACATCCCTAAGGATTGAGAATTTGGCACAGAGTCTCCAGTGAAAACTGGTGAATCCTCCATGTTTGTGTTGGTGTCATTAGGATATGCCCCAGCATGCATTCCCTGACCAACTAGATGTGGTTCCTGGGTGGTGAGCATAGTGTCATGCACCATGTCACTTGAGATTGGCTCAATCACAGGAGAGAATTGTGATTGATCAAAGGCAAGATTGTCATTTGAATGACTCTCTTGTTCAGAAGAAATTTTTATGGAAGAATCTGAGAGAGAAGTGGGGTTTAGATTAGATTGTGGCAACTCCCCCTGAGAAATAGGAGGAGTTTCAACAGTGATGTGCTCTCCACTCTGTGTATTATCAGCCTTATCACTCCTAGGGTCAAGAGTGAGGTCTTGACCCTGTGCAGACTCTGTACAAGGTGCAGTGGGGAGGCTGCTCTTTTCAATGCCAATGACCTGTTGAGAGGCCATGGACAGTAACAGGTGTACCCCTTTTTCCACATCTGAATCCTGTTGGGAGGGTCCAGTGGTAGGTTTGGATTTGGATTTCTTCTTTGGTCTGGTGAGAGGTGACTCAGGATTCTCACTAGCTATCTCTACAGAATCATTTATCACTTCTAGGGCTCTCTTCTTTGACTTCTTTTTAGTAACACCAATCTTTTGAGAGATTGATGCACTTGGATGCCTAGCTTCTATGGTACTATTTGCAGTGGGGTTACTGGATGGGATGGGAAGGCTGGGGTTAGACTGTGTAGCGCCTCCAGTCTCAGCCTCCCCTGTCCAGGAAAGTGCATGGTATATGGGCTTATCAAGTGGATAAGACTCAAATGTGTCCTGCATATGCTTGGTCACACTTAGAATCACATCCACTTGATTCCTTGTGTCCAATGAGCCAAATAGTACTTTGGACATGGACTTGGAATAAGCCATTTTAGTGTTATCTATACCCTCCAATAGATGGACATTTGCATCAAGAAAATTTAAAATAACTTGAAGGAAACGAGGGTAAAAGATGTCATTACCTCTACCACGAATGGTCCTGCCTAGCCTCTGAGTCAATTCTTTGAGAATTATGGCTCCCACATTGATCTCCTGGTTGTTGGCCAAGGAGTAGGCTAGCTTCACAGCAATGTGACTGATATGGTCCCATCCTGTCTTCCTGCAGAGAAACACCTTCTGGAGTGCGTCAAACAGAAATGACCACTCCCTTCTCACAAACTTCTTATTCAGCTTTCCAGTATCTATCTCATCAGCATACCGAATGAAGGTCATGAAATCTACGATTTGAGCATCTGTAGCTTCTTGGTCATGACCCTCCACCTTGAACCCCAAAGCTTCATTGATTTCCCTTTCACCAAATTGAAAGTGTTTGCCTCCAATTGAACAACTAACCTCCTGGAATGAGGTTCCATCTTCCCTAGCCATTGTTGATACCAACGCCGTTCTCCAGAATCCTTCCAACACATCGACATACAAGGTAGGGTTCAGGGTTAGGGCTTGGCGTAGGTAGGAAGTGTTCAAGAACCGTACAAAACACTTGTACCTTGGGTTAGCCTCAGCCTCAGAGGGAATGGTTAAAGGGATTGAGGATGATACTGTTTGAGATTTGGGTGCCATTTCGAGAGTGAGAGTGAAAAAGAGAGTAGAGAATTTGTGCTTAGGTTTGAGAGTTTGAGAGCAATAGACAAGATGAAAAGTTGTGAACGGTTAGAAAAGGTATTTATATGATAGAGACACTGCGATATGGAGTTATGAATGTGTACAGTCTATTTGTATGTCGCGAAGTCAAAAATGGCCTGTACCGCAAAGTCTTGCACAATATATCGCATAGTCTCAGAAATGAACTATGTCGCAAAGTCCTCAAGATGAAAGGATCGGGGAGACTTTGCGATATAGTAGAAATACCCTGTCTAAAGCTCTCTTTTAGGAATTTTAAGCAAATTGTCAGACTTTTATCAAATTTTGAAATAAAATAAATTTAAATCAAAATTCTGTCAAATGTGGAGACTTGTCGATATAGTTATTCTAAGTCGCGAAGTCATAAAATGAACTATGTCGCAAACTCATGAAATGAACTATGTCGCGAAGTCTCACAATCTCAACAGTTTGCGATATAAGTCTGTTTGATTTGAACTGTGTCGTGAACTCTGAAAATCATCTATATAGAGATGTCTTAAAAGCTCACAACTTTACCAACAAATGTGATTTTGAAAAATATGCAGTAAAATACTGAAATATTTATAAATCATATCTCAGCTAATTTTCACTCCAAACAAATAGAGCATTTAAATACAGTGAAAATTTACTGCTGCAACAATTTACTGGCATAGTTACTTAGAGCAACTAAATGAAGGATTGAGCATTCCAATTTCACTCACAAGTCTGTTGAAGACTGCTTCATTCAGAGGTTTAGTAAATATGTCAGCTAATTGTTTCTCAGTGGGAACATAAGAGACTTCTATGGTACCATTTGCAGCATGTTCCCTAATGAAATGGTACCTGATCTCAATGTGCTTTGTAGTAGAATGATTAACAGGATTGGCAACTATGGATATTGCACTAGTATTGTCACACATTAGAGGAATGTGTTCTAACACTAGCCCATAATCCATGAGTTGATTTCTAATCCAAAGCAATTGAGCACAGCAACTTCCAGCAGCAATATATTCAGCCTCAGCTGTGGATGTTGCTGTGGACTGTTGTTTCTTACTAAACCAGGACACTAACCTTTGACCTAGGAATTGACAGCTTCCAGAGGTGCTCTTCCTGTCAATTCTGCATCCAGCATAATCAGAATCTGTGTAACCAACCAGGTTGAACCCAGTGCCCTTTGGATACCATAGCCCAAGATTAGGAGTCCCCTTTAGATACTTGAAGATTCTTTTGATAGCCATCATGTGAGATTCCTTGGGATCAGACTGGAACCTTGCACAGAGGCATGTGGCAAACATGATGTCTGGCCTGCTAGCTGTGAGATAGAGTAGGGATCCAACCATTCCTCTATAGACCTTGATATCAACTCTCTTGCCTTTCTTGTCTTCATCCAGCTTGATTGCAGTAGACATAGGAGTTTTGGCTGGGGATGACTCTTCTAAACCATATTTCTTTAAAAGATCCTTGACATACTTAGATTGGTTTATAAAGATGCCATCCTCCCTTTGATGAACTTGCAGGCCTAGGAAGTAGGTTAACTCTCCCATCATACTCATCTCATATTTTCTTTGCATCAACTTAGAGAACCTTTCATAGAGTTTTTCATTTGAAGAGCCAAAGATGATATCATCCACATAGATTTGAACAAGAATGATATCATTTCCATGCTTCTTGAAGAATAGGGTTTTGTCAATTGTACCCCTGGTAAATTGATGCTCAAGAAGGAATTGAGATAGAGTTTCATACCAGGCTCTTGGTGCCTGTTTGAGTCCATAGAGTGCCTTGAGCAGTCTATACACAAAGTTTGGGAAGTCTTCACTCTCAAAGCCAGGTGGTTGAGACACATAAACTTCTTCAGCAAGATCACCATTGAGAAATGCACTTTTCACATCCATTTGATACACCTTAAAATCTGAGTGAGCTGCAAAAGCCAGGAAGATTCTGATGGCTTCCAGTCTAGCTACAGGTGCAAATGTCTCATCATAGTCAATGCCTTCTTGCTGACAATATCCTTTGGCAACCAGCCTTGCTTTGTTTCTTATTACCACTCCTTCTTCATCCATCTTGTTTCTGAACACCCATTTGGTGTCAATAACATTCTTTCCTTTTGGAGGAGGTACTAGTTCCCATACTTTGTTTTTCTCAAATTGATTCAACTCTTCTTGCATGGCAACAATCCAATCAGAATTCTTCAAAGCTTCTTCAATTAATTTAGGTTCCTCTTGTGACAGAAAGCAGCTATACAGACATGTATTTAATGTTGCCCTTCTTGTTCTAACTCCCTCACTAGGATCTCCAATGATTTGATCCCTAGTGTGGGCTCTGTCCCATTTCCTTGTGTGCCCCTGTTCATTTCCTTGATCTGTTCCAAGCTCATTTTGGTTGAAAGGTGCATTCTCTTCTTCTCCCCCTGTGTTTGTGAACCCTTGCACAGGTGTTTGAAGAAGATTGTCAACTTCAAGGATTTCATTCTCTAGAACAGTTTGAGCAGGGGGTTCATCTTCACTTTCAGAATCCTCAATATAACCTTGATTCTCAAATCTCAATGGCACACTGTCTTGATCACTTGTTTTCAGTCCAGGAGTTTTCTTGTCATCAAAGGTAACATCCATGCTTTCCATGACTTTGTGTTGCTCAGGTACAAATACTCTGTATGCTGTCCTTTCCAGAGAGTATCCAATGAAGATACCTTCAAATGCTTTAGCATCAAATTTTCCAACATGCTCAGAGGTATCTTTCATCACAAAACACTTGCTTCCAAACACATGCAGGTGCTTGAAGGATGCTCTTTTTCCAGTCATTAATGAGTAAGGAGTTTTGCCAGACTTCTTATTGATTAATGTTCTATTTTGCACATAGCATGCTGTGTTAACAGCATCAGCCCAAAAGCTAGTGGGTAGCTTTGCATCCAGCAGCATTGTCCTTGCAGCTTCAATGAGAGTTCTATTCTTTCTCTCAACTACTCCATTTTGTTGAGGTGTTCTAGGAGCTGAGAATTGTTGAGAAATTCCTTTATCTTTGCAAAACTCATACAATGTTGAATTTCTGAACTCAGTCCCATTATCACTTCTCAAAGCAACTACAGAGGAACCAGTGCTTTGTGCTTCTTTATCAATTCTCTTGATATGCTCTATTATGACTTGGGGTGCTTCATCCTTGGAGAATAGGAATTCCACCCAAGTATATCTTGAATAGTCATCTACCATCACTAGAGCATATTTCTTTTTGGAGAGGGACATTACATTCACAGGGCCAAATAAGTCCATGTGAATTAGCTGCAGAGGTTTTGAATTTGTATTGAGCAATTTGTTCTTGTGACTGGATCTTTTAAATTTTCCTTTCTGACAAGCTTCACAAGCTCCATCTTGCACAAACTCCAAGGCAGGCAAATCCCTGATAAGTTCTCTCTTGGTTAGAGAGTTCATTGCCTGAACATTCAAGTGAGACAGCTTCTTGTGCCATAACCAGAATTCCTCATTTGTGGCTTTAGTGTAGAAACAGCAGATTTCTCCCTTATCTGCAGCCTTGAGATTTGCTACAAACAAGCTTCCTTTCTTCACACCAGTTAGAACAACTTCACCACTTTCCCTTTTTGAGATTGAACAAAGGTCTTCATCAAATTCCACTTTGAAACCTCTGTTGGTGAATTGTCCAATACTCAAGAGATTATGCTTCAGTCCTTCAACAAATGCTACATCTTCAATAATGACATTTCCAGATTTAACACTGCCATATCCCATTGTATAACCAATGTTGTCATTTCCAAAGGTTACTGATGGGCCAGCCTTTTCCTCAAAATGTGATAGCAGGGCTATATCACCAGTCATGTGACTTGAGCATCCACTGTCCAAGATCCATATGACTCTTTTATTCCTGTTGCCCTGCATTCACAAAATGACTAAGTTGTTTTTGGTACCCACACTTGGTAGGGTCCAGTTGATTTAGAAACATTTTGATTAATAATTCTTCTGTCATAAATTGCATTTCTCATAGTAGGAGACTTCACTTTTTCTGTGGCTTTGGAGTTTACACTCTTAGGCTCACATGAAGTTTTCACCCTCTCAACCCTGATTGGGGACCCTGTCCTATGAGAATGCATATGTGTGTGTGATTCACCAGATTGTGCAGAGTCAAGTTTATGTTTAAGAGATAAACAGTTAGCAATCACAGTCACATAGCATGTCATGCAGTTTGGCTTACCACAGAAAGAATCATGACTAGAATTTATGCTAGCAGAATGGTTACTCAGGTTGTCAACTTCAACAATATCAGGCTTACTACACTTATGAGTCAAATGATTAACAGATAGGCATTTTTGACATTGTTTCCTGGGAACATTTGGCACATAAGCATAGTTGTTTCCCTTGTTAACACCCACTTTACCATTTCTGTTTTGTTTCCTTTTCTTAACAACTTTTTTCTTTGCTTTAGGACTCTTGACAAGATTGTCTTTGGTCTCTTTCTGATTGACAAGTTCAGGAAAGGAAGAAGTGTTCTTAGCAGCCTCATCTTCTTCAAGTAGTTGTTGCTTGATGATCAGTAGTTCCTCATCAAACTCAACAGCACTCTTTCTGAAGATGGGCTGTTCAACACTTGACAGTATGGTTGGGGCATTTTTGTTTGTAAAAGTTTACTTTCCTTTGCCCTTGACCTTCTTCCTTCCCTTGTCATTATCATAGTCAAAACCAACTCCAACCTTGCAGTCTTCAGTGTGTTCCTTGTGATAGGTTTGAATAAGTTCAGAGGAGTTTTTGAAGCTTCTTAGTTTCAGTTCAGTTTCAGCAATTTGTTCCCTAAGGGCTTTCTCTATCTGCTCAGCACAAATCACTTTGTTTTTAAGATACTCAACCTCCTTTTTCAAACCATCCAGGTTCACAGCCATTAACTCAAGTTTCTCATTCTTTTCTGTAAGCTCAACATTCTTAGCAGTTAGTCTATCAATTTCTTCATTAGCTACTAACATGCTAGTATGAATATTAAACATCTCAGTGCTCATATCTTCAACAGTTTGCTTATATTGAAGGGGAGTCATATCAAGAGAAGTAAGAATGGGTACCTGACTTGAATCACCATCATCAGAAAATGCCATCAAGGCATAGTTTGAGTACTCTTGTTCTTCTTCTTCATCAGAGTCATCCCAGCATTTTCCCTCAGCAATAAAAGCTTTGCCCTGTTGTTTCTTGAGTAGAGCCTCATACTTAGCTTCAAGCTCTAAGTATGCTTTGTCCTTCTTGACTTGTTTAGGCTTTTTGCACTCAGTGGCAAAATGCCCAAGTTCATTGCAGTTATAGCATCTTATTTTGGTCCTATCCACACTTCCTGTCTTGTATCCACCCTTAGCAGCACCAGCAATCCCTTTTCCTTTATTGAAGGTGTTTGAGCCACTAGATCCACCAGTGTTTCCAGTATTGAACTTGGACCTGAATGGCTGCTTTCTTTTAAACCTTATGTTAGGATACCTCCTAGCCATATAAGCAAAAGATTTGTTTTCCATTTTGTCCAGTTCCTCCATGCTGTAAAACTCATCTTCCTCAGGCAAATCATAGACGACCTGGACCTCATCACCAGTGTCTTCAACTTCCAGTTCCTCAATCTTCACCTGACTGATTTTAAGAGAGTCCATTCTTTGACTTAGGTTGTCAGCAATAAGTGCACAGGAGGTATTAGCCACTAATCCTTGCTTTGCTTGAATAGATCTCTTTTGAAACAGCTCCAACTCATATGTCTTCAAAACACCATATAACACATCAAAACCAATCTTTGTTAGATCTCTTTCTTTAAGGGAAGAGATTCTTGGTTCCAAGTGATCTGGAAGAGTTAGTAAAAACTTCATATTGAGCACTTCTGTTTCATAGTGTTTGTCATAGAGTTTGAGCTCGTTTATCAGCTTGTTGAATCTCTCAAACACTTCTGTGATTCCCTCTTTTGGCTGAGCCATGAAGGCTTCATATTGTGAAACAAGAATCTGCTTCTTGTTCTTTCTTACTTCAGTAGTTCCTTCACAGAGCACTTCTATAAGATCCCACATCTTCTTGGCACTAGTACAATGAGCAACAGTGCCATACATGTTGAAGTCCATAGATTCACAAATGATAAGTTGAAGATGTCCATCCAGTGCAACTTTTTCCTTTTCAGGATCAGTGTATTTTGAGGGATCTTTGGGCACATGTTTTGCTGGTACAATCTCAGTGCCAATGGTTGTTTCACCAATCTCGATCATTGGAATGAAGGGACCATGCTTTAGAATATCTAAATACATGGGTTTAGAAGCTTTGATGAAAAGCAACATCTTCTTCTTCCATAAACTGTAGTGCTCCTTGTTAAAGGGAGGAATCTTGATACTGCTTAGTTTCTGTGAACTCATTCTTGATCTTTTCCTGTTTGTACGTTAACAGCCTTCGCTCTGATACCACTTGTTAGAAATGAATACTACTAGAAACTAGACAGAGGGGGGGGGGTGAATGGATAGTTTGATATATTTTTCGATTCTTGATAACTAAGTAACAGACTGTATATGATTATGATATGTAATATGCAGAAAGTAAGTAACACACACAATCACTTTAATCTACTTTGTATAAGCAAATTAAATACTACATCTTTCCAAGAAATTCACAATCGAATTTCTGGCTTCTAAACAAGAACAGTTTGAACTTGCTTGCTTACAGAGAAAAGAGCTTAAGATAAAAACTATGTGTATCTCTCTTACAGCTAACAATAGGATGTGCATGATATATATAAGCCCTATACAAACTAGTGCACACACCTATTTTTACACAGTTACCCCTTGCTGAAAGTCCAACTTGTTCTGCCATAAGACGTTAACTGTGTCAGGAAGGACCACCTGCTTTTCGGAGTCTTTCCCGTTTCTGTAGCTGCTTGTCTCTTATCTTTCTCTCCAAGTTTAGCTGTAGATTTGCCATCTGTTCTTTGGACCACCTTGCCAGAACAAATGCTTCAGTATTTGTCTCTTTTGATTCTTGATTCTGTACCTTGATTTGTCTTGTTGTAAACGGCTAAGTGTTGATATCGTGAACTCCACTTTATTCCTGACTTCGCGATCTCACTTGTAAGGACTTCGCGATATAGCCTTTGAAGACTTTGCGACATAGGTCATTTGACGACTATGCGACATAGGTCATTTGATGACTATGCGACATAGGGCTTCTGAGGACTTCACGATCTAGGCTTCTTTGACTTTGCTGACTTCAACACTTCACGACATGTGTCTTGAGGACTTCTCGACATAGTACAAAATGGACTATGCGATATAGTACTTCACGACATGGATATTGGTGACTTCACGACATAGCTTTCTTCTGACTTTGCTATATAATGCCTTAGACAAATTTCTGCAACTTATTTCTTCATAGCCTTATTTATCTCTATCCTGCTGCATGAACACTTCTGAACTTCTACCAGGACAATTATTCAATGGCATATATACAATCTAGATGCAAGAAACTTTACTAAGCTCATTATAACTCTGAGCATATATGGTCAAGCTAATGTTCATGAGAACAAGACAAGTACATTTAGAGACCTATACTATATCCCAGTGATAGAACTCACTAGGTCATGTAATGTGACATAGTCACAAAGTGTAGGCTTGTTAATAGTGGTATTCAGACATGTCTTGAGCCTAACAATCATAATTTCTAACATCACCCGTACGAGGATGATCTTATCTTTCTGCCTTTATGGCTTATGGTACTAACCAACGGTACCTTAAAATCGTACAAGTCCTTAAATAGGTCGGGAGTTCGAACATATTTGTCATTCCACGATAATCGTCCCGAGATTGAGCCTCTTACGGCCACATCAACACATCCTCAAAAGATGAAGGTCGATTAACGTATATGTAATTTCTTAACACGAATCGTATCAATTGAATCCAACCCCAGGCCACCATAGGTCTCATTCCTCGTAGGTCCTGAGATTGTCGCATTGTTCACCACAACCATACGTGTCTTTATCAGAATCACGCTTGTTAGGTCCAAAGTATCGTAGAAGGGGGGGTTGAATACGATACTCACAAATAATTCAATTTCGTTCGCGGATTAATCTTTCAGTTCTATAACGAAATCAAACACACCAAACCAAATCAAGTTTCGGGGAATATATCTTTTTATAAATATAAACCTCGAGGGGTGCTACAATTTCTAATCCGTAGATTAGCTTCAATGAGTTTAAGGTTACACAAATACAAAACAATGATCAAGTTCTGAGCACTATTAATTTTCTGATAATTTCTCCGGCTTAGTTTTCTCTCGTAGTAATGTCTCTGTGTTGAATTCCCTTAACTGAAGAAGACACACTCTTCTCTCAGTATTAATTGTAGTCTTCAATTGAAAACTATCGAACTAGGAATGTAGAAACAATCCTGGCCGTCCATCTTCAACTTCAACCTGTAAACAAGAATACTTTTCACCTGCTCCTTAATTTAAAAACCATCGAATGGTTTAAAAAAAACCATCGAATGAAATAAATCATTTTAACATTAGATAGTTTTTAAAACAAAACTATCGAATGCCAAATTGATTCATTTTGGTTTCCTTTGAATCACTTTTCATTCCATTCGATAGTTTTCTAAATAGAAAAACTATCGAATCATTTTCTTGTCTTTTGACTCTTAATGATTACTCTGAGCTCCTGGGTGTTTAAGTAATAGACTGTATCAATTTCTTCTGAGACGATAAAACACCTTGATCTTTTTAGTGCCGTCACCTAGTGCAACTGGTCTGGTTCACAGATGAATAACACTTGATCAATTCTTCTTTTATTTCTTCAATTCAATGCTGCTGATACGTCCCTTGTCGTTCTGGTTGCTTCGTTTAAATCACTGGAATCCCGTGGTACTTAACCCTAAATCATTCACATACTTCTGTCGTCTTGAAAGTCTTGTTTCTTTTGCTGTCACTGAGGCTTGAACATTTTCATGAACTTCTTTCCGTGACCTGTTTACGGACTTCAAGAATACATAACGTATTTTGATTTCTTGAGTTTACCTTTTCTTCTTTGATTCTGGATTCCTGTGCTTCTGCTAATATTATTGTCTGTCTTGTCCTTTGTTGAGTCGTAGTTATCTCTTTTACATCTTATGTTACATTATGCTTTACAATCTCCCCCTATTTGATTGGATAGAGTTCGACAAGCAAATACTTCGAGGATAACTCAACTAACTAAGGAAACATAAAACTAATTAAAGTAAGACAGCGTAATAATATTACATGCATTCTGGATCAGATATATATACATTTCCAGATTTCATAAATCAAAAAACAATAAAACTTTTCACATTGAAGTTGCTCCTCTTGTCTGAGCTGATAGTTCTGTTGTTCTTTGCTTCTGTTCTTCAGTCCAATTCAATCTCACCTTCTTCAATCATTGGATCGGAGTTAGCAGCTTGATAATCAATCACAGATAGATAGTGCAGTGGTTCTCCAGGTTTAAGGATTGCTCCTTGGATGTGTCTTCCAATATATTCAACCTCTTGACCCACTCCAGCCCATAACCATGCAATGTTAACATCTTTCTTGTTTAGTTTTGGCATGTTTGGCAGTCTGGTATGCACTTCCAATCCACTTTCCACTCTTTTCCTATAGTAAGGAACATTCTCCATTAGAAATCTTCTAAGAGTGTCTGCTGCTTTGTCCTTCTCCGTTGATGAGAATCCAGTGGATCTAAGATACTTCTCAACTGAGATTAGATAGTTGCTTGGGTAGTCTCTCAGTTTGTCCTCAGCCAAATAGCAGATTCTGAACAAGTCATTCGTCATGAATCTAACCATTGGAGGATCTTCAGTAATCTCTGGACCGACTTTCATCACGATCTCCTTAACATGCTCACGGAGCAGTTCATTAAGCCTTGTAGTTCTTTGGATCTTGATGAGTATAGCCTGCAATTCTGTATATGTCCTCTGTTCTAAAAACTTAGTGGAAATCACAAATGTACCTTTCTCCAGAAAACTGATTAAAAAGCTCCAGGCACCATTTGGTTTAACTCCAGCATTCAGACAGATTATAGAGCTTCTCAGTGCTTTAATGTAAGTCTGATCTTCAAGATTAGCACTTCTGATGTCCTGAATAATAACTTCCACCTCAGCATTGTCGTTGACTTCTAATCCGTCTTCAACTCCGCAAAAGGTTTTGTAAGCCATTTCCCATTCAGTACCATCTTTCTTTGCCAGATCTATCATCCTCTTCTTCCTCACTTCATTATACACTTTGAATCTCTTCAGTTTTTCACTCCTCAGAATTGCTTGCTGTTTCTCTTTCTCAGCTTGCCTGACATCTATTGCAGCTCTTTGAGCTCTTATTGCTTCCAAGGCAGCTTCTTCTTCAGGTGATAGAGAATTTGCTTCTTCTTCCATATTATCCTCCCAGATTGGATGTTCAACGGGCTCTGGATAATATGGCTCATGCTCCTCTTGATTAGGTTGCTCATGCATGACCTCAAATTCCTCTTCACTCTCCTTCTCTTCTTCTACAAGTTCCTCTATCCAGTACTGTCTGATAGGAATAGCTTCAACTGTCTCCCAAACTCCCCATCCATCCTTAGGCTTCTCTTTCTCCCCTTCTCCAACTTTCTCCCCCTTAGTTGAGGAATCCTCGATAAAAGCATCCTCAGCATAAAAGGTAGTAGAAGGATCAGGTTGCTGATTTGAAGGACCAGGTTGGCTAGTTTGTTGGTTCTTCAGCATAGTCCAAATCGACTGTACTCCATCACTTTGATTTTCCATGAAATCTAGCAGATCCTTATTCATCTCGTGCATAGAAGCCAGCTTCAGGTCAATGTCATCCAATCTGGAGTTGGTAGTCTTCTCAATCTTGTCCAATCTCTGGTTCAGCTTAGACTCCACTCGAGAAAGGGTGTTCATTGCATCTTTTACCCTAGCTTGACCATCCCGGATAACCAGAACGTCTTCTTTCAAAGCTTCTTGTCCTTGTTGCAAGGCATCCACTTCATTCATGAAACCATATTTAAGTTCCTTTACGTCCGTCCTCAACTCGATCAGTTCGTCCATAGCTTCCTTCTTTAAGGAGTCCACTGCTTGCTTCGTACCTGTTATAGTGCCAGATGCACTGCCAATGACCCTGAATGTTCTTCTGGAATCAGTTGCAGCCAAGTCAACCTTCTCTTGAATAGTCTTTAAAGAAGCATTGGCTTGACTAGAGGAGATCCCCTGGTCAAAGGAAGGTCGCAGTGGAACCTTGAATAGTGGATTTCCTTCTTTATCACGAACTGTCATCTCCTTGAGGGTAGATTGAACTTGTAGCTCTCTTTCTGTTGGTAACAACAAATCATGAATATTAGGTAGGGTTAGGGTGTCACTCCTCACATTTGGCTCTGGGTGTACACTCAACGTTTCTGTCGGTGTTTGAATCATTTTTCCTTTCCCACTCAGGCCAGGTGTAAGTGTTTTTGTTTCACTCAAATCCTTTGTGCTGATTGTACCTGCAGAAGAAATCACCGTAGCCGTCCTTAAGGAGGTCACCGGTGGTGCAATGGGGCTTCGCAAGTCCCCGTCCTTGGATAAACCAAGTTGCTGATCATCCTTAGATGATATATCCTTTGTAGGATCTAGAGTTTGAATCTCTAGGGGGTTAGAAACAGGCTCTTTTAACAGCAGAGATCCCGAATCTTCCCCTTGAGTCTGTAAAGACTTCACCTCAGTTGACTCCTCAATAGTAATTGATTCATTGTCAACGAGTTGCCGATCTGCACCTACGTCAGACCCTTTACCCGCAGGATCCAGATATGTTCCATCTGGGGAGGTAGACAATGACCTTTTAGATTGTGCATTTAGGTCAAAGCCTTCTCTCGACGTCTGTGAAGACCCTTGGTTCTTAGAACCTTCAACCAGTGAACCTGACCGTAATATGGTCGGAACACCAGTTGCTTCCGTCAATTCTTCCTTACCTGATTGAGCTAATGGTTCAGATATAGCTTTCGTTAGCGTAGCCCAATCAGCATCAGAAAAATCAATAAAGGGCGCTTTGGAAGTTTGAAATAAAGTATCAACAGTTGCCTCGGTTTCTGTTCGTCTCCTTTTAGAGGAAGGCAGAGCTGTTGTTGAAGGGTGTATCTCCTTATGTGGTGTTGCTTTGGCACTATCTCCCTCTACACTCAAGGATGTTTCTTTACTGGGTATAGGAGGGGAAGGAGGTTCGTTTATGGTTTCATTTGGCTCTTCCAAAGGCTCTTCGACCGTGGTTAGAGGTTGTGGGTTTGCAACCTCCTGGTCAGGAATGGCCACTGAGGGCTCTGGATCAACATCCATAGGTTGTGGTTTAGGAGCCAGTTCAGGTTCAGGAATGTTACCTTGATTTACCTGTTCCCCTGGGGGTAGAAGTGGTAGGGGCACCGTTCTTAGATATTCAGTGAGAACAGTGGGTACCCCTGGAAGATAGTTGTTCTTCCTTATCAGAGCGGTTATGGCACTGCTCTTCATCTTCATACACTCCATGGTCTCCTCACCTTCGAATGTCTTTGTTGTTTAATACAAAAACTATCGAAAACCTTTTGTTGAAAAACTATCGAGGAGTTTAATTATTGAAAAATTAAATCCTCCGATATATTTTCATCTGATTTCAAAAACTATCGAAAAAATTATTTTGATGGTTTTTCTTTTCCAAATCAAAAACTATCGAAGAGTAAATTCGATGGTTTTTTCTTTGTACTTGAAAAACTATCGAATTTCCTAAAATTCGATATTTTTTGCTTCTGTTCAAATTCTAAAACCTGTTCATGTTCTAAAATTCAAAATTTTTATTTCCTGTCAAGTTTTAATTCTAATAAATCTTTTCAAATTTACCAAAATCAATTCTTAACAGAAAATTCACAATTTTCTTAGACTAAAATCAACTAAATATCATTGAGTGATATTAACCAATTAAAATCTAATCAATTATGCTGCATTAATCTACAATGTTAAAAACAAAGTAAATTAATTCAAATTAAATAAATGCTTGAATATTTAGAAAAAATATTAGCACTTAAATAATTTTTAGAATTAATAACCAATTAAATGCCAGAAGATATATCATCCATAATTATGACATAAAATTAGTACAATAATCCTAACTACGAGAATTGCTCCAGAAAATAAACTCACGAGTCCTAAGGATATAGCAATTCTTAAACTCATGTATTCACTAGGACTATCTGCAGTTATTGACTTCTAATTAAAATCAATTAGAAAGATTTAACATCCCAAGTTCACCAACCAGCTTATTGAAAGTGGATTCATCAAGCGGTTTAGTAAAGATGTCTGCAATTTGATCCTCTGTGGGTACAAAATGTAACTCCACAGTTCCATTCATGACATGCTCTCGGATAAAATGATACCTGATGTCAATGTGCTTTGTCCTCGAGTGTTGCACTGGATTGTTTGAGATTGCTATGACACTTGTGTTGTCACAAAAGATTGGAATCTTTGTCAACAAAAGTCCATAGTCACGGAGTTGGTTTCTCATCCACAAGATCTGAGCACAGCAGCTACCAGCAGCAATGTATTCAGCCTCAGCTGTTGATGTGGACACTGAATGCTGCTTCTTGCTATACAAGGAAAGCAATCTTCTTCCAAGAAACTGACAGCTTCCTGAAGTACTCTTCCGATCAATCTTACAACCTGCAAAATCAGAGTCTGTATATCCAATAAGATCAAATCATGTATCTTTAGGGTACCAAATTCCAAGATTTGGGGTCCCCTTAAGATATCTAAATATTCGCTTAACAGCTATTAGATGAGATTCTTTAGGATCAGACTGAAATCTAGCACACAAGCATGTTGCAAACATTATATCTGGTCTACTTGCAGTGAGATAAAGTAATGAGCCTATCATACCTCTGTAGCCTGTGATGTCAACCTTCTTACCAGTTTCATCCTTATCAAGCTTAGTGGCAGTTGGCATAGGAGTCTTTGCTGTAGATGAGTCTTCCATTTGATACTTCTTAAGAAGATCCTTGATGTACTTGGACTGACAAATGAATATACCATCTTGTTTTTGGTATACTTGCAGTCCAAGAAAGAATGACAATTCACCCATCATGCTCATTTCATAACGACTCTGCATTAACTTAGCAAATCTCTTGCATAGATCATCATTAGTAGAACCAAATATTATGTCATCAACATATACTTGCACCAATATCAAATCATTTTTATGCTTTTGACAAAGAGAGTTTTGTCTACAACACCTCTTGTAAAATCATTTTCAAGTAAGAATTCAGAGAGAGTGTCATACCATGTCCTTGGAGCTTGTTTGAGTCCGTAGAGAGCTTTGAATAGAAAGTACACAAAGTCTGCCAGTTTTGAATCCTCAAAACCTGGAGATTGTTCCACATACACTTCTTCTTCTAACTCCCCGTTCAGAAAAGCACTCTTCACATCCATTTGATATACCTTGTAATTGGAATGTGCATCAAATGCCAGAAACATTCTGATGGCCTCAAGTCTTGCTACTGGTGCATAGGTTTCATCATAATCTATACCCTCTTCTTGAGAGTAACCTTTAGCAACCAGTCTGGCTTTGTTTCTCGTTACAATGCCATCTTCGTCCAACTTATTTCTGAATACCCATCTTGTTCCAATAACAGATTTTCCCTTAGGCCTGGGTACCAGCTTCCAAACTTTCTGCCTTTCAAATTGATTGAGTTCTTCTTGCATAGCAATTACCCAATCTGGATCATCTAGAGCATCTTCAACTTTCTTAGGTTCTGTTTCTGAAAGAAACCCAGAATAGTGACATTCATTTTGTGATGTTCTCCTAGTTCTCACTCCTGTGTCCGGATCACCAATGATCAAGTGAAAGGGATGATCTCTATTCCATACCCTTTGTCTTGGCAGATGCGATCTTGATGATTCTCCTTGTTCTAGATGTTGTGGAGTGTGACTAGTTGATCCTTCTCCTGCTCCCCCTGAGTTGTTGACGGTTTTATCTGATGATTCTGTTGATTGACTAGTGGATCCTGTAGAATTTTGAGGATCTCCACTTTGGTCACCACTTTGTCCAGAATCATTATCATTATGATTATTATCAATGATTGTAACAACTTCAGGTACTTCTTCATTGTCAGAGAGATCTCCTGATAGATTTTCAAATACCAAGGATTCAGAGTTCTCTCCAGTTTGCAGGCCTGGTCTTTTGGTGTCGTCAAATGTTACATTAAAGCTTTCCAACACCTTCTTATCTTCAATCACATATACCCTGAAAGCCTTAGATTCCAGAGAATAGCCCAGAAAAATGCCTTCATCTGCTTTGGCATCAAACTTGCCAAGATGTTCTCCATCTTTAAGTACAAAGCACTTTGCACCAAACACATGAAAGTACTTCAGTGTTGGTTTCTTGTTGGCCATTAACTCATACGGAGTCTTTTCATGATCTTTGTTGATCAGGGTTCGATTCTGAGTGTAGCAAGCTGTATTCACTGCTTCAGCCCAAAAGTAAGTGGGAAGTTTTGATTCACTCAACATGGTCCTTGCTGCTTCAACCAAGGTCCTGTTCTTCCTTTCCACTACTCCATTCTGTTGAGGAGTTCTTGGTGCTGAAAACTGTCTTGATATTCCTTTCTCTGAGCAGAAATCATTTAGAACTGCGTTCTTGAATTCAGTTCCACTGTCTGATCTGATTGTCCGCACAGGTAGCTTAGCTTCCACTTCTATCTTCTTGATGTGATCAATGATTAGTTGTGTTGCTTCATCCTTTGTTTGTATGAACAACACCCACGTGTACTTGGAGTAGTCATCCACCATCACCAATGCATATCTGTTTCTTGAAAGTGACATAACATTAACTGGACCAAATAAATCCATATGAATCAGCTGTAATGCTTGTCATTCCTTTGCTTCCATGTGATGCTTTCTTCGACTTCCCTTTTTCACATGCTTCACATAGTCCCTCCTGATTGAATTCCATCAGGGGCAACCCTCTCACTAACTCTCTCTTTACCAAAGAGTTCATAGTTTTGAAGTTCAGATGTGAGAGCTTCTTGTGCCATAGCCAACTTTGTTCTGAAGATGCCTTTGCATAGCAACATGTAACTTCTCCTTCACTGGTAGAACTTAAGTCAGCTATAAACAAATTTCCTTTTCTCACTCCCAGTAGAGTAAGCTTCTCATCCTTCCTGTTAGTGATCAAGCACTTGTCCTTTCTGAAATCTACATTGTAGCCTTTATCACAGAACTGACTGATACTTAGAAGATTGTGCTTTAATCCTTTAACAAGAGAGATGTTCTCAATGATGACATTTCCAGCTTTCAATTTACCATATCCCGTAGTGAATCCTTTGCTGTCATCTCCAAAGGTTACAATCGGGCCGGTCTTCTTAACCACCTCTGTAAGCAGGGACTCTTCACCTGTCATGTGTCTAGAACAACCACTATCCAGAATCCACACAACCTTTGAGCTTTTAACCTTACCCTGCAATCACAGATTGATTAAGCGGACTTTGGTACCCAAAATTGTTTGGGTCCTGAAGGTTTAGATGATTTAACAGGAGTAACATTCAATTTAGTCTTACCCTGTTTGATATTCATAGTATCTGTGGATTTAACATTACTAGTGTTATTGCTACTATCATTCATCAACTTAAAATAAGCATGCATGATGTTGTACTTATATAGCAAACACTCTTTCTTTCCACAGGGTTCATGAGTATCAGGCATGTCAGACATGTTATGCATTTCAGAAGTATTAGCAGTTTCTACTTTAACCTTTTTACATGCATGTGTAAGGTGTCCAGCAGAATTACAAATAGAGCACAACTTCCTAGATGCAATGGGAGAAAATGGAACTAATTCCTGATTAACAATCTTCTTCTTCCCATTCCTGTTCTTTTTAACATTACTAACTAAGGAACCTACTTCAGTTTTAGGTAAATCAGGTTTAGGTAATTCATTTTTTACTGATTTCCTAGGCAACTTAGTCTTTACCTCTTTTTCCTTCAATAAATCCTCCTCAAGCAATTCTTGTCTAATGAAAAGATCATCCTCATTAAAGAGAGGTGGAAACAGCTTAACAAAAACTGGACAATCAACATTCTTAAGAACATGTGGAGTATTCCTTTTGACAACTGAAGGTGTCACAGGGAATTCCACAATCTTCTTACCAGCTTTCTTGTTATAGTCAAATCCTATAGCAGTTTTATTCTCTATGGCCTGAGTATCAATGATTTCCTTAGCCACTAGAGCGGAATTCTTAAAAGCATTCAGCTTCAAATCTAGATCTGAAATCTGCTTCCTGAGGATAGTCTCTATCTCATCATTACACTTGACCTTGTTCTCTAAGTACGCATTCTTTTGCTTAAGATCTTCAAATGTTACAGCTACAAGCTCTAGTTCTTCATTTTTAGATTCTAGTTTTTTAATCTTAAGAACTAGTTTAGCATTTTCCATTTCTGATGCTAGCATGCTAGTGTGTACATTAAACAATTCTACACTAAGATCTTGCACAGTTTCTTGTACTCAGAGTTAGACATATCAATTGTAGTTAAGATAGGTACCTGAGATGATTGTGGTGATTCCTCTGAAGAGTCAGCCATTAGAGCAACATTTCCATATTCCTCCTCTTCATCCGAATCAGTATCATCCCAGTGCTTTCCCTCTGCTATATAAGCTTTCCCTTTCTGCTTTCCAGACAATGCCTCCAGTTGCTGTTTAAGCTTGGCATTCTCTTTCTTCAACTCATCACAAGAATCCTTCTTTCCATAGACATCTTTCATGTCTCTTGCTTGACGAGGCTTCCGGCATTCAGTGGCGAAATGCCCTAACTCATTGCAGTTGTAGCATCTTGATTTGCTTCTTTCAATCATGCCAGTCTTGTAGCCTCCCTTAAAGCCTGTACTAGGTGTATAATTGCTCTTCTAGAATCTGTTGGTTGAGCCCTTGAACTTGTACTTAGGGTTTCTTTTGAAACGAATATGACTAAACGAAATGCCCTAACTCATTGCAGTTGTAGCATCTTGATTTGCTTCTTTCAATCATGCCAGTCTTGTAGCCTCCCTTAAAGCCTGTACTAGGTGTATAATTGCTCTTCTAGAATCTGTTGGTTGAGCCCTTGAACTTGTACTTAGGGTTTCTTTTGAAACGAATATGACTAAACGAAATTCCCTAACTCATTGCAGTTGTAGCATCTTGATTTGCTTCTTTCAATCATGCCAGTCTTGTAGCCTCCCTTAAAGCCTGTACTAGGTGTATAATTGCTCTTCTAGAATCTGTTGGTTGAGCCCTTGAACTTGTACTTAGGGTTTCTTTTGAAACGAATATGACTAAACTTTGCAGCTAAGTACGCCATGGTTTTGTCTTCCATTTGCTCAAGCTCTTCTAGGGTGTAGTAATCACTTTCATCAACACCCAGATTCACAGAATCCATTTCTGCTTCTATTATCACCTCATTTCCAGCTCTAGGGGTTTGAACCTGAATCTCAGAAGTTATTGGTTCAACCACTACAAGTGCTGCTGATCTCACAAGTGCATTGTGCTTGTTGTCCACTGTACCTGATCCGTAGATTATCACCCTTTGTTCCTGTTCCATCTCATAGGTCTTCAACTTGCCATAGATCATCTCTAGTGGCATCTTTGTGAAGTCAATTCTTTCCCTAATGGATGATGACTTGTGTTCTACATGATGGGGCAGCGTCATCATGAACTTCCTGTTAGATTCTCTCAGTGGATAGGTCTTTCCTTTCATTGCCAATTCATTGAGGAGCTTAGTATATTTCTCAAAGACCTGAGTTATACTTTCTCCTGGCAGTGACCTAAACGCTTCATATTGAGAAGTCAGGATGTCCAATCTGTTTTCCTGAACGTCTTCAGTTCCTTCCATTATTAGGTTAATGGTATCCCACATATGTTTCCCGCTTGTACAGTTCATCAACTGATAGCTCATTTCTTTGTCTGCGGAGTCCGCCAATATCAACATTAAACCGGTGTCCAATCGAATCAGTTCTTTGTCAGAATCTATAAATTCACTTATATCCTTAGGTTGGGTGCCTGAAGGAATCCTGCTACCATCAGGAGCTGTAGATTCACCAACTGGTTTCATTGGTACAAACGGTCCGTTCTCTAATATGCCAATATACAACGGATTAGATGCCTTGATAAATAACAGCATCTTCATCTTCCACAAACCGAAATCATCTCTAGTAAACGGGGGAACTTTAATACCAGCGGTTGTCTTTGGAGCACTCATGGTTTCTGAAAATTTCAAATTGTTTAAAATTCAAGAAATTCCAATTAAATGAAAATTTTTGAAAGTTAAAAAATTTGCTTCGAATTTTCACGCTACGTTCGATTTTGGTCTCATTCACCGGATCTGATTTGTATATCAATCAAGTAGCTTTGATACCAATTGTTAGGTCCAAAGTATCGTAGAAGGGGGGCTGAATACGATACTCACAAATAATTCAATTTCGTTCGCGGATTAATCTTTCAGTTCTATAACGAAATCAAACACACCAAACCAAATCAAGTTTCGGGGAATATATCTTTTTATAAATATAAACCTCGAGGGGTGCTACAATTTCTAATCCGTAGATTAGCTTCAATGAGTTTAAGGTTACACAAATACAAAACAATGATCAAGTTCTGAGCACTATTAATTTTCTGATAATTTCTCCGGCTTAGTTCTCTCTCGTAGTAATGTCTCTGTGTTGAATTCCCTTAACTGAAGAAGACACACTCTTCTCCCAGTATTAATTGTAGTCTTTAATTGAAAACTATCGAACTAGGAATGTAGAAACAATCCTGGCCGTCCATCTTCAACTTCAACCTGTAAACAAGAATACTTCTCACCTGCTCCTTAATTTAAAAACCATCGAATGGTTTAAAAAAACCATCGAATGAAATAAATCATTTTACCATTCGATAGTTTTTAAAACAAAACTATCGAATGCCAAATTGATTCATTTTGGTTTCCTTTGAATCACTTTTCATTCCATTCGATAGTTTTCTAAATAGAAAAACTATCGAATCATTTTCTTGTCTTTTGACTCTTAATGATTACTCTGAGCTCCTGGGTGTTTAAGTAATAGACTGTATCAATTTCTTCTGAGACGATAAAACACCTTGATCTTTTTAGTGCCGTCTCCTAGTGCAACTGGTCTGGTTCACAGATGAATAACACTTGATCAATTCTTCTTTTATGTCTTCAATTCAATGCTGCTGATACGTCTGTTAGATATAATTGCTGACGTTTGTTCATCAGTATTTAAGTAACAGGTACATATCAGAGTTTATCCGAGAAGCCAGTCAGAGTTTGATAAAGTCTGACTGGGTGAAGAGTTTATATAGAAGCCGGTCAGAGTTTGTTAAAGTCTGACAGGGTGATAGTTGACTTAGCTGTCGGTGCAAAAGATAAAGATTCTAGAAGCAATATATTCTGAAGATGGAAAGAAGCAGAATATATTGATACAGCTAAGGAGACTGGACAGAAGACTGAAGCAATCCTTAATTGATAATAATTGTATAGCTAATTTATAGGAGTATCAATTAGATAAGGATTGTATGTAGCTGTGTACTATATAAACACAGATAGGTTATCCCTAGAAGGGATGCGAACATTGAATATATTATTCTTGTAACCTAGAAGCTCTTTGTGATTCATTAACATCATAAAGAGAGAAGCTGTTAATATAACTACAGTTTGTTGATTTACAAACCCGTGTTCTTGATTGTTATTCTCATACATACTTGATTATATATTGTGTATTCGGCCTAACAATTGGTATCAGAGCCAAGGCTGTTTAATATATACAGTTTTACGATTCAAACACAGTAATAATCATGTCTGAAGAAAATCAAACTGCTCCCAAGGCTGAACAGGTTAAGCCCAATTCTGTGAGTCGATATGAAACAATCAGGGTTCCAATTCTCAGGCCAGTAGAGTATCCGATTTGGAAGGTGAAGATGACCATGTTTCTGGAGGCTACAGATCCAGAATACCTTGACAGAATCTATGATGGTCCTCATATGCCGACTAAATTGTCCCCTGTTGTTGATGGTCAAGAACAAAAGACTGTTCCAAAGGAAAAGAAAGATATGACTCCTGAGGACATCTCATCAATTGCAAAAGATGCAAAGGTTAGACATCTTCTCCACAGTGCTTTAGATAATGTTATGTCTAACAGAGTAATTGGCTGCAAGACTGCCAAAGAGATATGGGATGCTTTAGAAGTCAGATGCCAGGGAACAGGTGCTATTAAGAAGAACAGAAAGACAATACTCACACAGGAGTATGAGCACTTTGATTCAAGACTTAATGAAACCTTGACTGAGACTTATGACAGATTTTGCAAACTATTGAATGATCTGTCTCTGGTTGATAAAGAATATGAGCTTGAAGAGTCTAATCTCAAGTTTCTGTTATCTCTACCTGAAAAGTGGGATTTAAAGACAACCACAATAAGAGATAATTATGAGCTTGCTGATACAGATCTTGATGAAATCTATGGGTTGTTGAAAACTCATGAACTGGAGATAGAACAAAGGAATAGAAGATTGAGTAAAAAGACAAAATCTGTTGCTCTCAAAGTTGAGGAGAAGCCCATCAAGAAGGAATCATCAAGAAAGAAAGCCAAGGGAAAGGCTTTAGTCATTAAATCTGAAAGCGAGTCATCAAACTCTGATGATGACTCAAACTCTGATGAAGCTTCTGACTCTGAGGATGATGAAGAACAGATGATGCAAATGGCTGCATTGATGGTGAAGACTTTCAAGAAGATGGGATTCAAGAACTTTAAGAAAGGAAAGAGATTCTCAAGGAAAGATTCAAACTTTGAAAGGAAAAGTTTTAGAAAGTCTGATGGAAGGGAGACCAAGTCTGGCAAGAAGGATAAATCTGAAATCCAGTGCTACAAGTGTAAGGAGATGGGTCACTATGCTCCAGAGTGCAAGAAAGGCAAATCTGAGAAAGCACTCATCTCTAAAGGCAAAGACTGGGCAGATACTTCAGACTCTGATGATGGAAAAAATTATGCTCTAATGGCAACTGTCAGAGATGAGACTGAATCATCTGAAAATAAGGTACCCCTAACTACTTATGCTTATGATACTGATAATATATCTGAATTGAGAGTATATCTGAAAAGTGTACATGTTAGTTATAGGGATCAGACTTTAGAAAATGAGAGAATTAAATCTGAGAATCTTAGCCTTAAAGATAGAAACAAGTTTCTTGAAGGAGAACTTGAAAATATGAAGCAGATTCAAAAAGAAAGAGATGATGTTGTTTATGTAGAACAGGAGTTGCTGAAAAGATATAAGCAATTAGAATCTGATCTAGAAAAAGAAAGAAAAATAATCAAGACTTGGACAGACTCTGGAAGAGACACTCATCAAGTGTTTCAGACAGATTCTGTAGGTTTAGGCTATTGTGAAAATGATGAACTTAGGTTTAAAGACAAAGTTAAGGTAAAACCACAACTTAAACCTGTGAAATTTGTTCCAGAAGCCAATAAGTTAAAATCTGTTGTAATAAGAGAAGCTGATATGGAATCAGATGAAGCCTGTGAAAAACAGGAAAATATTATAACAGAAAAACTTATGGAAAGAGAAGCTGTTAGAAAGCCAGTAAAAACTTGTGAAAAATAGGTTAATGTTGGTTTGATGACAGGAAAACAGTTCAATCATAAGCTGAAAGAGGTAAAATCTGCCATGAAACCAAAAGGGTCCAAGAAGAATAGGAATGGAAAGATAGGCATAAATAAAAGAAATAATCATTTGCCTACTGGTGCTACTCCAAGGAAAACATGTTATAATTGTGGTAGTTCTAATCATCTTGCTAATTACTGCACAAAGAATAAAAATATCAATTCTTTACCTTCTACATCAGGAGTAAAGAATGATTATGTTAGGGTTAGACCACAGACTTTATGCACACACTGTGGGAGCACTTGGCATTCCATTTATACTTGCAAGAGTTATCATGCTATTTATCACAACTATTATGAGCTAAAACCCAATCTGAAGTGGGTTAGAGCAAACTCTGCAAGTGTAAAGTCTGACAATGTTAGTTTAAACTCTGTTGATAGTAATTCCGCTGCAAAAACTAACACTGTTAAGAAAGACAAAGGATCCAAGCAAGTCTGGGTCCTTAAAACTAACACTTAGTGTTTGTTTGTGATTACAGGGTATAAAAGAGAGCACACTTATCTTGGACAGTGGATGCTCAGGACATATGACTGGAAATAAAGCCCTGCTATCAGACTTTAAGGAGAAGGCTGGCCCAAATGTTTCCTATGGAGATGGCAACATAGGACACACTCTGGGATATGGCAATATAAATCTTGGAAGTGTCATCATCACAAATGTAGCTCTAGTCTCAGGACTCAAGCATAATCTGCTATCTGTGAGTCAAATCTGTGACAGAGGAAACCATGTAGATTTTCACACTGAATACTGTGAAGTTATCAGTAAATCTACTGGAAACGTTGTTCTAGTTGGACACAGGCGCAACAACATTTATGAAGCAAGTTTGGTAACAAACTCTGATGGAAAAACAGTGTGTCTGACTGCAAGAATGTCAAATGAAGAGAGTTGGAATTGGCATAAGAAGCTCTCTCATCTCAATTTGAACAACATAAATGAGCTAATAAGAAAGGATCTTGTAAGGGGACTTCCAAAATCAATACTCAGTCTAGATGGCCTATGTGATTCTTGTCAAAAGGCAAAGCAAAGGAAGTCATCTTTCAAGAGCAAATCTGAATCTTCAGTAGTGGAACCTTATCATCTTCTACATGTTGATCTCTTTGGACCAGTGAATGTGATGTCCATGGGCAGAAAGAAATATGCTCTAGTAATTGTTGATGAATATACTAGATATACATGGGTGTATTTATTATCAAAGAAGGATGAAACTGCTCAAACTCTGATGGATCATGTAAATCTACTGGACAAAGGATCACAGCACAAAGTCAAAATTATAAGGAGTGATAATGGAACTGAATTCAGAAACTCAATCATGGAAGCTTTCTGCAAGGAAAGAGGAGTGAAACAAGAATTTTCTGCACCTGGAACTCCACAGCAAAATGGTGTAGTTGAAAGAAAGAACAGAACTTTAATTGAAGCAGCCAGAACAATGCTTGATGAAGCAAAGTTTCCAACTTATTTCTGGGCAGAAGCTGTTCAAACTGCTTGTTTTACTCAAAATGCTACACTGATCAACAAGCATGGGAAAACACCATATGAGATGGTGAAAAATAAGAAGCCAAATTTGAAATATTTTCATATATTTGGATGCAAATGCTTTGTGTTGAAGACTCATCCTGAACAGTTGACAAAGTTCGAGTTAAAAGCTGATGAAGGAATCTTTGTTGGTTATCCATTGTCAACAAAAGCATTCAGAGTCTACAATCTGAGAACTAAAGTGATCATGGAATCCATTCATGTGTCATTTGATGACAAGAAAATAACTGGACTTGATGACTTAGATGGATATGATCAACTGCGTTTTGAAAATGAAGGTTTATTCTCTGATGATGTAAACTCTGATGAAGCAGTACCGACAAACTCTGATGAAGCGGTTCTGACAAACTCTGATGAAGCATACTCTGAACCTCTACTGGTAAATACTGGAGAAACTGGAAATTCTCAAATTGAACAAAATAGAGAACCAGTTGAGGGGGAGCGTGAAGAAGCTCAACAAGACACAGCAAGTGAGTCAGTTGAGGAAACTGATTCAAACTCTGACAGTTCAAACTCTGAGCCATCCAATTCAGGGGGAGCCTCAGATACTGCAGAAAGTCAACATATGAATCAGGAAAGCATGGATCAAAGGGGAGGATCCAATAATGATGCAAGAAACCACTTACCAACAGCAAGAAAGTGGACACAGGCACACACACCTGATCTCATAATTGGAGATCCTGATGCTAGTGTGAGAACTAGAAGTGCAACAAATAATGAGTGTCTGTATCATGCTTTCTTGTCTCAAACAGAACCAAAGAAAGTGGAGGAAGCTCTTCAAGATGCTAATTGGATTACAGCAATGCAAGAAGAGTTAAATGAATTTGAAAGAAATGAAGTCTGGACACTTGTACCTAGACCAAAGAATAGATCAATTGTAGGTACAAAGTGGGTTTTCAGAAACAAGACTGACAGTGAAGGTGTGATTACAAGAAACAAGGCTAGACTTGTGGCTAAAGGTTATTCACAACAGGAAGGAATTGACTATGATGAAACCTTTGCTCCAGTTGCAAGATTGGAGGCCATAAGAATTTTTCTGGCCTATGCTGCACACAAGAAGTTTAAAGTCTTTCAGATGGATGTAAAGAGTGCTTTTCTCAATGGGAAGCTTGAAGAAGAAGTGTTTGTTGAACAACCACCAGGATTTGTAGATCCCAAGCATCCAGATTATGTCTACAGGCTTGACAAGGCATTATATGGACTAAAGCAAGCACCAAGAGCATGGTATGAAACTCTTGCTCAATTTCTTTTAGAAAGTGGGTTCACAAGAGGTACAATTGATAAAACCTTGTTTTATTTCAATTATGGTGATGATTTGCTTTTAGTTCAAATTTATGTAGATGATATTATCTTTGGATCTACTAATGACAAACTTTGTAAGAAGTTTGCAAAGCTTATGCAATCCAGGTATCAAATGAGCATGATGGGAGAGCTTAGTTATTTTCTAGGCTTACAGGTCAAGCAAACAGATGATGGTATTTTTATCAATCAAGCAAAATATACTAGAAATCTTCTCAAGAAATTTGGTATGCTTGATAGTTCATCTGCTACAACTCCCATGGCTACAGCAACAAAGCTAGACAAAGACACAGGAGCCTCAGTAGATATGACAAACTACAGAGGAATGATAGGGTCTTTACTGTATCTTACTGCAAGTAGACCTGATATCATGTATGCAACATGTCTTTGTGCAAGATTTCAAGCAGATCCCAGAGAGCCTCATCTAACAGCTGTAAAAAGGATTTTCAAATATCTCAAAGGAACCATAACCTTGGGTTTGTGGTATCCTAGAGAATCAGAGTTTAAGCTAATTGGTTACTCTGATGCAGATTTTGCAGGCTGTAAGATAGACAGAAAAAGTACAAGTGGAAGCTGTCAATTCTTAGGTGACAGATTGGTTTCTTGGTATAGCAAGAAACAAAAGTCTATTTCCACATCCACTGCAGAAGCAGAGTATATAGCTGCTGGTAGCTGTTGTGCACAGATTCTGTGGATGAAGAATCAGTTGCTGGATTATGGTTTGAAGTACTCTAAAATACCTATTTTCTGTGATAACCAAAGTGCTATTGCTATGACAGGAAATCCAGTACAGCACTCCATGACCAAGCACATCAGCATAAGGTATCATTTTATCAGGGAACATGTGGAAGAAGGAAACATTGAGCTTCATTTTGTGTCTACAGACCAACAACTTGCAGATATCTTCACCAAACCTTTGAGTGAAGCTACTTTTACAAGATTGGTAAATGAACTTGGAATGATCTCTGGTTTCGACTAGAGATACGGGTTAGACTCAAAAACTATACTTGTTTGATTTTTTTTTATGCTCATGATTCCTTGCATGTATTAACTGTTATGAGTACCAGTATCATAAACTCTGAAAGTAAACTCTGCTGCTAAACTCTGTTAGTCATAAAGTGTTGGTCATACTCTGATAGTAAGAGTCTAATGCTATACTCTGATTGTAATTTTGTCTGAAACATATGGACCAATGAAGAAATTTGTATGAGGCATAATTCTCAGTAAGTAATTATGAATCCTTAAGAGTTATATAGATTCTGATCTCAAACATGTGCAGTAAGTTAACACAGCATGATACTGTCTTTATATTTATAGCATCTCTTAGTTTATTGATCCTATACACTGAGTCTGTATTAGCTGTTTGCATTTTCTCTCATAAATTAATTGTATTAACTGATGAAAAGTCTAAACTCTGATTATTAATTGCAAATAATTTACCCTCAAATCAAAAGATGCCAAAAAGAGCACAAATTCCTTTGAGATCATGTTGTGCCTAGGAAGATCCAGGAACTTATTGTATGAAATAAGGGCTAAAATCTTTGATTTTTGGTGACTAGTGCCAACCACTGATTACTGGAAAAATAAAAAAATTTAATTAAAAAAAAAAATATATATATATATATATATATATATATATATATATATATAAAGGGGGTGAAAAATAAAAGATATATCCAAATGAAAGGATATCAGTATTACAGAGTTTAGATATAAAATCAGATTTTATTTTATACATGAGAGTTTAGGCAACCAGTTTTTACTGCTTTAGTTTGTGGATTTTATGCACTTTGAGATGATCTAAATATTGATTTCGGTAAACTCTGCTATTGCACACACAATTATTCACACCTGTACAGATTGAGAAAAGAGTTTATTGACAAAGAAGGACAAATGGTAAACACTGATGTATTGTGTGAAATACGCCGAGGTAATTTTGTTTTAATCTCTGATGATTAAAATGATTTCTTTGTTTCAGACATTTTATAATTTTGAGATTAGACAATTGTTTAGAAATTCGAAAGAGTATGAGTACAAACGGTTCAAATTTATATTAAACAGAGGAGAGAGAGGTTGAGTGTTTTGAACAGTGTGGAAAACGGTAATTATGGCTATTTTTACTGCGCGTGTGTATTGGAAGTTGTTACATACAGCTGTCAGCGTATACATGTTTGACATCTGTCCCACTCACACATTTTTCAAAGACGCCTGCTGTGTGTAGTAATGATTAAAACGATTGGGTTTTAATTTTCACTGTTATTATTTAAACTTACTACACATAAACGGTTCATTCTTTACACACTTCATTTTTTCATAAGTTTTTACTCACAAACACTGTCTCAAACACTTTCACTGCATACATTCGATACTTTTCTCTATCTTTCTTCTAAACTTTTCTAATGGCTACTACAATGTTTACTGCTTCTGAGTTAGAATTCGTTCCTAATAACTATGCTGCTCCTTTGGCAAATGAGAACGCACCGGAGGCGTTTCATTTGATTCAAGATTTCTTGTCAAACTCTGATGTTGGAACTACTCTCACAGCACCATTGAAGCTGTCTGCATCTCAAATCAGATCTTTTTGGCAGACAGGTACTTATGACAATGGAGGAGAGTCTGGGTCTCCATCTATTATCTTTGAATTTCAAGGAGAAGAGTTTGTAGTTACTCCTACAACTGTTCGTGATGCTCTGGGCCTTGAAGACTTTAATGCTTTCATAATCTCTGTTGGAGATTCTGAGTTAGTTCGAATGATGAGGGAAATAGGATACTCTGGGCCACTGACAAAGCTTGGTCAGTTGAAGCGACCGCTCTTGCGAAAGGAATTGAGTTTCTTTTTCGACTGCATAACAAGGGCGTTCGGTAAGAAATGCACGAATTGGGATGCTATTCCCACGGATAGTCTGTAAATCGGGTTTTCTCTTCTTTATGGAGGTAATTTTGATGTTGCTAGGCTAGTTCTAAATAATATAGGTGAGAAAATGAATGAAAACAGAGGTGTCGTTTATTTTGCAAGATTTTGTCAATTGATATTCTCTGAACGTGTTTCTGAAGTAGAGATAGCTGAGAATGATGTGATTCCTTGTTTTAAATTACATAAACGCATATTCTCTGATCTAATCAATAAAGATAACAAGAAAGGAGATGTTGGTGTTTTGTTGCTACCTGAGTCTGTGCAACAATTCCTGGATAACTTACAACAACAACAGCTAGCAAACGCTGAAGCTGGACCTTCTGTGTCTCAACCACAAAGGTCAAAGAAATCTAAAGTAAGGGCTGTTAAGTCTGCTAGGGTAAATCCATTAAACTCTGAAGCTGGGGCATCAAATGCTGATGTTATGCCTCAGAAGAGAAGAATGAAGAAGAGAAGAGCCAATAGGGCAAAGTCTGATGCTGCTGATGCTGTTGATACAGAGACTGAAACTGATGAAGAAACTCTTCATCAGAGAAAAAGAAGATTGGTAGCAGCACATCTGTTTGGTGCTGAGAATATCTCTTCAACTGTTGCTGATGATATTGAAATTGAGATTCCAGAAGTTGAAGCTGTTCCTGAAGATAGAATTTTTATGGAGACTGTTCTTCAAGATGAAGCTCCTACATCAAAATCTGATGATGTAGTTGAGGAAGCTGCAAATGATGCTCCTATGCCCACAGAGGATAGAGCAAATGTTGAGATTGCAGATGAAGCTCCTGAAAATATTGTTCAGGAGGCTAATATGGAAGTTGAAGCAAACCTCTCTATCAACTCTGAACATTTCACAGAGGGTTTGGAAGCTGATCAAGATACTGTTCAACTTGAAGAATCTATGGCTTCTCACACTGAAATTATTTCTCTTGACCTTGAGAAAGGTGAGGAAGTTGATCAGACTTTAGCTGCTAAAGCTACAAAAACTGTTGCTGTAAATCCTGATGTTGCTGACAAGGATGCAACAGAGAATGTTCCTATTGAAGCAGAGTTTGTTGCAAACTCTGAGGATGTTCTTGTTCTTGAAGCTCTACAACAATCTGTTGTTGAGATTGTTCAACAAGCAGAGTTTAGTCATATTGCACACTCTGATGATCCTGAAAGAATGGCAGAAAATGTTCTTACAGAGAATGAAGCAGAGGATGACAATGCTGAAGCTAGTCCTGCTCATTCCAATCCTGATATACAAGTAGAGCTGTCTTACATTCAAGCAAACTCTGAAGAAGAAAGAGAAGTCAACAGAGCTACTACTGCATATTATCAAGATATGTACTTCTCAAATTGGTCAAGCAAGGATACTATCTTTTCCAATGAAAGAGCTGCAGATTTTGTGACAAAGTCTTCCAAAGAGATTAAAAATCCAGAACTTCTCAGTCATCTCAAAGCAACTATTGTACAAATCAAATCATTAAACAATCGTTTTGATGATTCTGACAAGGTGATTGCAGGATTAAGGAATGATATAGCTACAAGAGAGCTTACACAACAAAAGGACAAATCTCTATACATCTCTTTGTGTAAAGAGCAAAAGAATTTTAACTCTAGATTGTTGAAAGTTGAGGACAACCAGACTGCTATGTCTGCCCAACTGACATCAATTTCTACTGCAATTGAGTTTTTGACATCAGTACTACTTTCTGATGATGTCAAAAAGGGGGAGAGTGTACCAAGTGACAAATGCAAAGACACTCAAACTCTGAGACGGAGGGATGATGGTAATGATGGTGGAAACAAGGGAGGAGATGGAAAGAGCTTAAGATCAAATGATGATAGAAGATTACTTTCAAGAAGATCAAACTCTGATAAAAGATCAAACTCTGGAAAGGGACATGTAAACTCTGCCAGTGGTTCAAGATATAAAAGTTTGATAATCTCTGATAAGCCATCTACTGATGAGGAAATTGCTGCTAAGATGTTTATGGCAGAACATGGAAAAGGTATTACAATTGAAGATATCCAAGCTGAAGAGCAAATGCTTGCTGAGGAACACAAGAAGAATGTTGAAGCTGGAATCTACAAGAAGAAGGAAATCAAGGCTCCTAGAAAGAAAGAAAAAGGAATTGTTATCAAAGAGAATGTAAACTCTGATCAGAGTTTACAGTACTCAAGGAGGCCTGTGATTTCAAATGCTGATAAAGGTAAAGGCGTGATGATTGAAGAGCCTAACCTGAAAAAGAAGAATTATTCAACCTCTGACATTGCTCAAGTTGAAACAAGATTAGCTAAATCAACCTTTGACGCTGCTCAAGTTGATGTTATTACCAAAGTTATGACAACCTCTGACGTTGCTCAAGTTGTACAGAAATCTACACAACTTTCAGGATTCACCAAACCTAAAATTCTTGAAGACTTAAAGCTTGAAGCTGTGAAATTCTCAGAAACCAGAACTGTATTGGGAAAAGAAGCTTTTGATAAATCTGGACTGGGATCACACAGAGAGAGAAGAACAAATAACAGATCTCAAGATAACTTTTCACTGGCAGAACCTGGTATTGGGGTTATACAAGAAAACCTTGATAAGTTAGAATCTGTTCAGTTGATTTTTCACAGAATATTGAAGAAGCAGTTTTTGTTATACTTCATGAGTGATGGAAGAGTTTATAAAGTTGGAGAATCTGATGTTAATCTCAAATCATGGGAAGAACTGGAGTATGTACTTTATCTTTTAAAAGTCAAAAACAGATATACTCATGATGTTGCTCAAGTGTTGAGAGAAAAGATGCTGAGATCTAAAGCTATGCTTGGAGGAGGAGTATCAAGTGTCTACATTCCAAAGTATAGGGATCATACTGGAAAGTTGGTGGAAATGAAGAAAAATGGTGCTAGATTCAGGACTGCACTAAATAAGAAAGTTCTAGAGTTCAATCTAGAGTCTGATAAGGCTTTTTATATCAGACTTGGCAATGAAATGAACAAGAACAGCATCTATTCTTTAAGGGCTGCCATTTATCAAATTGGTGAAGATGAACCAGAATTGAAGGAGCTGAAGAAGGATATGATTGCTGAACTAGATCGAGCTGAGAGAAAGCTGTTGATTGATTATCTCAGGACTGTACCTGATATCCAAGAAATTCAGTAAAGTCTGACTGTAAGTTTTTATGTTTTCTGTTCTAAGTTAAATTTAAACTCTGTTTTAAAATTAAACTCTGACATATTTTAAACACTGCATTTGTTATATGTTTTGACATCATCAATTATCTTTTTAACTTGTACATTTTAATATGAACAAGTTGGGGGAGATTGTTAGATATAATTGCTGACGTTTGTTCATCAGTGTTTAAGTAACAGGTACATATCAGAGTTTATCCGAGAAGCCAGTCAGAGTTTGATAAAGTCTGACTGGGTGAAGAGTTTATATAGAAGCCGGTCAGAGTTTGTTAAAGTCTAACAGGGTGATAGTTGACTTAGCTGTCGGTGCAAAGATAAAGATTCTAGAAGCAATATATTCTGAAGATGGAAAGAAGCAGAATATATTGATACAGCTAAGGAGACTGGACAGAAGACTGAAGCAATCCTTAATTGATAATAATTGTATAGCTAATTTATAGGAGTATCAATTAGATAAGGATTGTATGTAGCTGTGTACTATATAAACACAGATAGGTTATCCCTAGAAGGGACGCGAACATTGAATATATTATTCTTGTAACCTAGAAGCTCTTTGTGATTCATTAACATCATAAAGAGAGAAGCTGTTAATATAACTACAGTTTGTTGATTTACAAACCTGTGTTCTTGATTGTTATTCTCATACATACTTGATTATATATTGTGTATTCGGCCTAACAACGTCCCTTGTTGTTCTGGTTGCTTCGTTTAAATCACTGGAATCCCGTGGTACTTAACCCTAAATCATTCACATACTTCTGTCGTCTTGAAAGTCTTGTTTCTTTTGCTGTCACTGAGGCTTGAACATTTTCATGAACTTCTTTCTGTGACCTGTTTACGGACTTCAAGAATACATAACGTATTTTGATTTCTTGAGTTTACCTTTTCTTCTTTGATTCTGGATTCCTGTGCTTCTGCATAACGTAGTTATCTCTTTTACATCTTATGTTACATTATGCTTTACAACGCTATCCATTCTTCATGTCTTTGATTTCGGAGTCGAGCCATCATGGCCTATTGTACGAAATATACTCGCGATGCGATTTAGCACGTTCGTCTCACGATAACGTTCTGGTACTATACGTACGCAACAGTCTCCTTTTTAGGTAACAAAATACCCATCGACGGAAAAGACACCAACTCTTGTGGAATCGTTGTTCTCAAGGCTTGGACCTCCTACACAAGATAATGCCCTAACTAGTCCACGCAATTTAGTAATTCGGATCGCGTAAAGGACTGTAAACGTCTCAATCTTCACATGTGCTGCCTTCTCGTGGCAAACTACGATGAACTACAAACACTTAGGTTCTTACTAAGTCAAGTTATCCATTGGTATTGGCCATTCCGACCTTACCTCAACTGCGACCGAGACTCTGCTCCGCGTCTTATCTTAATGTCCTTGATAATCCGGGTATAATTTTAAACGTCCTTCTCATCATTATGATGATCTTCAACGGTCCTATCGGTCCTCCGATAAGTCCTCAACTAAACTCTTTAATCTTAACATCCTCAATGGCACTACTTCCGGTAGTCCACTTAACGAACTCTATATGAGTCCTCTCGTCATTCTCTTACTTCGATATAACTCTTCACACTCTCATATCCAAGTTTATAACTTAACGCACTGATACCATTTCTGTAACACCCCCAGATCCGGGGTCAGGAATCTGGGTTGTCACGTTCCATCAATGATACAATACTTGCATTACTTACAACATTCTCATAATACAACTCCAAAGACCCCAATCACTTACGCACACACACACACAAGTTATAGCCTTGGAAATGAGCAACAATAATCAACATTTGTTATTACAACCCAAATGTACTATACTGGATCTCATCTATTAGTTACAACCTCTATCTGAAGTTACAATAATAGACCTCACAATACTATACAAGGTTTAGTAATACAAACCCACTCAAAATAATTCTCACTAATTCAAGCTGCAACTATTCTGCTCACACTGACAGTATCCATCCTGCATCAACTAACTCCAGGGTGGTCTCTCCATTCCCTTGCTCTCGTAACACGAGGTGGATTCGGTAATGTTTTCCTCATGCTGAAATATTTAATAAAGCAAGAATGAGCTAATAGTGCTCAGTAAGAAATCTATCCCAGTTTAAATCTTTAAACCTTTTAGGGAAATAATCCAATGAGATCAAAGCTTTTATCACTACTAGGGTCTAACCCCAAAATAGTATACCGTTTAAAATACCGTATGACTTATAATCATACTCATATACTCTTCGTAATCATTTGGAAATCCTGGGTATCAATATGATAAACCAAGACTCAAAACATATCTTTTTAAAATAGATATCAAATATTGGAATCAAGGCTTAAAGCCTATTTATTGATTCAAAATACCATACAGTTCAATATCTTTATAACCACATACTCCGCATTAAACGGATAAAATACTAGTATAACATAAAAGATGAAGTTACAAGGATTTATTGTAACTACAGTTTAATAACAACAATTACCCAATCACTCTTTCAACAATCAACATCACCCTCCAAGTTGTTTCAATATCAATCAATCTTAACAGTTCAATCTGTTGTAGGGATAACACAATTAGTTACTCTATTTATTAACAGCATTTATCTGAAACAATTCACTTTTAAAACATTTTCATTATTATCTTATCCGAGGGACTGGGACTTTCAAGCCACTGGATATGATTAAACGATGATCAGTCGCTTCAATCATGTCCTTCCGAGGGACCTTTTTACTACTAGTAGATGGACAAGAACACTTTTCGAACTTGACCAGGCCAAGAACACTTTTCGAACATGACCATGACAAGAATGACTTTTCAAACTTGTCTTGATGATGCAAGAACACTTTTTGAACTTGTCAATCATCCTTTGGCAGCACATGGGCCAGAAATAAAAAAGGCTGGACCGACTAGATACGGTCACTTACGCAGGATTACCGCATATCCGGTATTCTCAATCCGCAGTACGACATCCAAGTCGACCACAATCTAGTTGCAATAGTACACTGACCCATCCGGTCACATCTGCTAGGGCATCATATACAATGATCCCTACACTAACAAGTCCCCATAATAACAGGAAAAAATCTTTACTCATATAATGTTCGAAGGAACAATCTTCGAACTATGATAACTATTACCAACAAAATACTTAGTTCATCTCCGTATCATTCATTGAGTCCACTTCACTTAATTACACTTTATCACGAGCAATAATACAGCTTAGAATATCCTTCGTAAATATTGAAGGTCAAGGATAAACTCTAAATAATATAACTCATTTTAAAACGGGTTTAAAGTATTTAATAAATAATCGAATAATATTTATTAAATAAGTAAACCTTAAACGAATCTTCGAGAATAATATTCATTAAGTAAATAATGATTAAATGAATATTCAAAAATAATATTCATTAAATAAATAAGGATTAAATGAATATTCAAAATAATATTCATTAAATAAATGAGCCTTAAATGAATATTCCAAAATAATATTCATTAAATAAATAAAGATTACGTGAATATCCCAAAATAATATTCATTAATTAAATAACCTTGAATGAATATTCAAAAATAATATTCATTAAATAAATAATGACTGAATGAATATTCAAAAATAATATTCATTGAATAAATAATCATAAAGCAAGTATCACAATATACTTTCGAAAACAGTTATGCCTTCCATTAGCATATATAACGGAAATAGTCTTCAAATAGTATTTCTCGACTGAGATAATACTCAAATAATATTCCTTGAAAGATATAGTAAGCAAATATCATTCTTCGAATGATATCATACTCGAATAACAATCCTCAAAGTACATAGTATTATGCCGATGGAATCCCTCCGGGTTTCCACGGCTATCTACATATCTCAAAATACCGACTCCCGGTTTAAAGTCGAAAACAATGAATATGCTCTTATATTTAGAGCTACAAGGTAAACCGGTTCATAACTACTTAACTCAAAAGATTTTATATAATCCAAAGGTCAAATCTATTTCAACAAGAAATAAGATATATCACAAAACTGTCCAATGTTATACATGGCAAAAGCAGTATTATATAGTCAATACTTCAAAGTATAGATTTAGAAACTTGCATGCATCTATCATATGCATATATTTCATCTCAACAATTTTAATGCCATCACATCGATATACGACGTGAGGTTTGAAAGCACGCATAATACCATATGCATATAGTTCATCAAAATATTATAACTTAAAATAAAGCATGGAATGAGAAAACTTGCCTGGAAATCCCGAAGTAGCAGTAAGTCTCAGGTTGGTCCAGTAATCTAGAATCAACATAAGGTTCAAGATTAATAACTTAAACGCTTTCACCATACTAAGTATATACTAACTCAAGTACAAGTCCATTTTCAAGTTAACTCCTTAAGATCCTCTACTCGAGCATGCTCGCTCACGCATTTTTATAAAATTGAGATTTAATCCTTTTAGCATGAAATCTTTTCGAGGGTCTTCCTAAACATACCTAGCATGTTATCACAAAGTTTCACATTCTATTATGACCTCTAAGTGGTTCGATCATAACCTCAAAGTTGACTAAGTGGCACAGTTTGGTTTTACGAAACATCCTTTATTAAAACACTTGTTTCTCCTAAACCGTAAATCGGATTCACATGATCTTCGCACCAAAACGAACCTTGAACTAAGGCCTACACAAAAAGGGGCCGTGGTGATCTTGGGCAGAAGTTACCAGGTTCGAATATTACAAGCAAAACAAGGTTAAGGAAAATCGGGCATTACGACGGCTATGTTTTAGTGATTCCAAAGTTTAATCATAAACTTTACATAATCAATCCAACCAAATCACCAAGTCAAATCCTCAACATCATTACTAACCCATAATCATCATCAACCAGTCAAAACCAACATATACTTGCTTATCTTCAAATCAACATCAAACTTTCATCAAAATCACTTAATCATCCTTATAATCAAACTAACTAAACTATACTTAAAACTAACCATATAAATCAATTTATAACTAAGGGTTTCAAGAGTTTATACCTTCCTTGATGCTTCATATACACTAACAATAGTTTATAATCCTTCCTTGAGCTTTGAACAAACCTTAACAAGCTTAATCCTTAAGAAACAAAATCAAGAATCATGAAAAGTTACTATTCATCCTCATTTTGTAAAATCCATAACAAATCGAAAAATAAGAGTTCGGTGCTAAGATTTTTACCAGACCTTGTGCTCTTCATAAGATTTCTTTTGAGTTATAGATCTTCAAATTTGAAGCTTCCTAGCTAGGGTTTTGAGCTCCATCTTTCCGCTGGACAGAAACTGGACAGATTGGGTTCTCCAACTTGGGGAAGCGATTTGGCTAGGCTACACTCCTTTGTTGACAATGAAATTTTGAACGAATGTTACCCATGTACTGGAGAAGCTATGGCTAAACTTTGTTAATTTTAGGACAAGTAGATTTGGAGTTACGAATTTTTCTTTTCTCCTTGTGCAAGCTGAGCAGAAATCTGGGAATTTTCTTCCTTGGTTGATTTTGATAGAAAATGTGATATTTTGTATTAAAAGTGGTGAGTCATTGTCTTTTTATCTTGTCATCAAGACATGTGTCGAGCATGCAAGGGTTTGGAATAAAGTAGCTTTACTGGTTCGTTTCCTTCACCGCTTAATCTCGTTGAACGTTCGCAGAGATTTCTTAAGTGTTCTATCGAAGTAGTTTACCGTAAACGTTCATGATATATTAATACCTTTAATAAATCCATATCCATGGAATTGATAATATAAAATCCTCCAATATATTTAAATAATGATTAATCCATCAGTAATAGGTGAAATTTCGGAGAAAACAGAAAATGCTCTTTTTCTGATTCTGACAGCTTTTGCATTCCTTCATTTTCAAAGTAGATCACTACTACGACTTCGAAAGTTCATTATCCCGACTCGTACATAGGGTGGTCTGAAAATTTTCTAAACGACAAAAATTACTATTCATCAGGATTTTACTATTCATCAAATAAAAAAAAATTAACTAAGTCCAAAAATTTGGGGTTATTACAGATGACATCTCCAAGGTATCATTCATCACTGACTTTGGTGTTTTCTGTTATCTAGTCATGGCATTTGGACTTAAGAATGCAGGGGCAACCTACCAAAGGTTGGTGAACAAAAATTTTGGACACCTAATTGGGAAAACCATGGAGGTCTACGTAGATGACATGCTAGTCAAGAACCTCGATAAGGCCGATCACATAGAGCACCTCCGAGAGGCATTTGAAGTGCTGAGGCACCACAAGATGATGTTAAATCCAGCTAAGTGTGCCTTTGGTGTAGGCTCGGGAAAGTTTTTAGGTCTGATGGTTTCCAAGAGAGGAATCGAGGCTAATCCCGACAAAATCAAAGCAATTCTAGACATGGAATCACCAAAGACTGTCAAGGATGTCCAAAAACTAACGGGAATAGTGGCAGCATTGGGAAGATTTATCTCCAAGTCAGGAGAGAAGTGTTTACCCTTCTTCAAAGCACTCAAGAACGTGAAATTTTTTGAATAGACAACTGAAAGCCAAGAGGCCTTTGAGGCCCTGAAGAAATACATGGCTGAGGCACCACTGTTGGCAAAACCAAATCCAGAGGAAATTCTCTATTTGTACTTGGCTGTTTCTAACACAGCCTTTGGAGCCGTTTTGGTAAAGGAAGAATTGAAGGTTCAGAAACCCATTTACTACGTAAGCAAGATTCTACATGGGGCAGAAATAAACTACTCTACGATTGAGAAGTTTTCCTTAGCCTTGATAATGGCCTCAAGAAAGCTACACCCATACTTCCAGGCTCACAAGATAGAGGTCCTGACCAATCAGCCTCTAAGAAACATCTTGCATAGCCCTCAAGTTAGTGGAAGGTTGATCAAATGGGCTATTGAATTGGGAGAATTTGACATCAAGTACAAGCCTCGAACGGCCATAAAAGCTCAAGCACTCGCTGACTTCATGGTTGAATGCACTATCGACAACCAGGAAGTCGGGGGGTAAGAAGTGATAGAGGAAGACAAGAAAGATGAAGAGATGGTGTTCAAAGAATGTTGGGTGCTCTATTTTGACGGGTCATCAAAAACAAAATCAAGTGGAGCAGGTTTGGTGCTACAAAGTCCTGATGGATTTCTCATAGAGTACGCACTAAAACTCGACTTCCCAACGACAAACAATGAAGCTGAATACGAAGCCCTGATAGTTCGCTTAGGGCTGGCTGGAGCCTTGAGAGTTAAAACTCTAAAAGTATGTGGAGATTTGAGGCTAGTGGTTTCCCAAGTAAATGGGGAGTTTGAGGCCAGAGATGAAGTCATGGCCAAGTACTTAAAACTTGTCAAGGCCATCATGACTCAGTTTGATGAATGCTATGTGGAACATATTCCAAGGGAAGAGAACATGAAGGCCGATATCACTTGAGGAATCGAAGCTTGAGAAAAATGCACTTTCTCTCAAGGTTGTAGCAACACTTTCGCAAGATAAATAAAATATTTATTTTGTGAGAAAACTACTTGTGATTGCATTTCTTCTACTGATAGGATTTAATCTTAGTTTTAGTTGTTGAAGCATAAATTGAATTTTATCAGTATTGCATTCAACCCCCCTTCTACAATACTCAAGGACCAATAACTGGTATCAGAGCAACAGATTGATATATAAATCTGAGATCATAACGAGTATACAGAAGTTGAGTAGTATCAAGATCCCAGCTTTTGATAAAGAGAACTACAATGTTTGGAAAAGAAAAATCTCACTGTTTATCAAAGCTGCGAATCCACTGTACGTTGGCATCCTCGAGAATGGTCCATTTATTCCACAGAAAGAAATTGCAGCCTCGACCGTTGATGGTGTTGTTATTCCAGCGCATTGGGTTCCCAAGAAGCCATCTGAGTTCTTAGAGCCAGAAAAGGAAAAGATTATTCTGGATGACTACTTGAAACTCATTCTGATGGCTTCTAGTCTTGCAACAGGAGAAAAAGTTTCATCATAGTCAATCCCTTCTTGTTGAGAATACCCCTTTGCAACTAGCCTTGCTTTGTTTCTGATAATTACTCCATCAGAATCTGTCTTGTTTTTGAATACCCACTTTGTACCAACAATTGACATGTTCTTTGGTCTTGACACCAGTTTCCAGACTTTATTTCTTTCAAATTCATTCAACTCTTCTTGCATTGCAGTAACCCAATCAGCATTCTTAAGTGCATCTTCAACTTTCTTAGGTTCCTCCTTAGATAGAAAGTTATGATATAGACATTCATTTTGAGTTGCACTTCTTGTCTTAACACCTGCATCAGGATCCCCAATTATCAAATCAGGAGAATGGCTTTTAGTCCATTTCCTTGCTGTGGTAAGTCATTCCTTGAAGTAGATGTTCCCCCTGGATTAGTGTTGTCTTGATTAAAAGAGTTTGAATCAGTAGAAGCTCCCCCTGAATTGTTGATGTTTCCTCGTGATGGATTATCAGGATTGTCACTTGAATCAGTATCTGATGATTCCCCTCCTGATGTTTTAGTAGTCTCAGAATTAGTAACAGTTTGCTGTTGCTCCCCCTCAACATTTGCACTGTCAGTAGCATCATCAGTAGCACCATCAGTAGCACCATCAGTATTTGGTGCATCATCAGGATATGGTGACTCATCAGTATCTGATTCTTGTTCATCAGGATTCTTGGTAGCTTCATTTGCAATGATCAAACTATCATGAGAGTCTTCAGCAATTCCAGTTATTTTATTATCATCAAAAGATACATGTATTGACTCCATGACAGTCCTTGTTCTCAAGTTGAAAACTCTAAAAGCTCTAGAGGCCGGATAGCCAATAAAAATTCCCTCATCAGCCTTAGTTTCAAACTTCCCTAGCTATTCAGGATGAGTTCTGAGAACAAAACATTTATAGCCAAACACATGCAGATGCTTCAGACTAGGTTTCTTCTCTTTGATCATTTGATATGGAGTTACACCATGTCTGTTTATGAGAGTGAGGTTTTGAGTATAACATGTTGTATTGACTACTTCTGCCCAGAAATATGTAGGTAATTTTGCTTCTTCCAACATAGTTCTGCCAGCTTCAATAAGAGTTCTATTCTTTCTTTCAACTACTCCATTTTGCTGGGGTGTGCCAGGAGCAGAGAATTGTTGAATGATTCCTTTGTATTTGCAGAACTCTTCCATTACTGAATTCTTAAATTCAGTACCATTATCACTCCTTAGTATCTTGACTTTATACTTTGTGTCTATCTCAATCATTCTTACATGGTCCAACAGTATTTCTGGAGTCTCATATTTTCTGTGTAGAAAATACACCCAAGTGAATCTAGAAAATTCATCAACAATTACAAGAGTGTACCTTTTCTTGTTGATGAACATTATGTTGACTGGTCCAAATAAGTTAAGATGTAACATGTGATATGGTTCTTCAATAGAGGATTCAAATTTACTCTTGAATGATGTCCTTCTCTGTTTGGCCTTTTGACAAGCATCACAGAGTCCATCAGGAGTGTACAAAGCTTTAGGCAATCCTCAAACCAAATCTTTCTTAACCAACTCATTGATATTGCTGAAGTTGAGATGAGAAAGCTTCTTGTGCCAATTCCAACTTTCATCTACTGATTCTTTACTGATGAGACATGTAGAGGAGCCATCAGTATTTGATTAAATGTTGGCTTCATATATGTTACCATGCCTGTAGCCAGTTAGTGCAATTTTCCTGATGCTTTGCTGACTACTTCACAATGAGTAGAATAAAAGTTGACATGATAACCTCTGTCTGTTATTTGACTAATACTCAACAGATTGTGTTTTAGTCCTTTCACAAGAGCTAATTTTTCAATGATGACACTGCCAATGATTATATTGCCATATCCCAAAGTTTGCCCAATGTCGCCATTTCCATAAGACACTGTTGGGCCAGCTTTCGCTTCAAATTCTGATAGCAGGGCTTTGTTTCCAGTCATGTGTACAGAACATCCACTATCCATGACTAACACATTTTTCTTTTTACCCTGCAATCAGACAAAAACACACTAGTCAGTATTTTTAAGAACCCACACTTGTTGGGTTCTTTTGACATGCATTTTATTTACTTTAACAGCAGAAGACTTTTTGACTTTAGCAGTCATGTCAGGATTGTATCCATCAGGATTTGCTTTGTCAGTATCAGAATTTTGAAATGCATGCTTTACTTTGACATTCTTAAGTTTACCAGAATTTGCACTTTTATTAAATTTAGGTAAAGGATCATAAAAGTTGTAGTACAAATCATGGTATTCTTCACAAGTATAAATAGAATGCCATTTACTGCCACAATGAAAACAAGAATTCTGTTGTTTGTAAAATACTGATCTATTCCTAACATTAGACCTAGGAATTTCAGTAACCTTCTTTTTACTCTTCCTGCAATCAATAACAAGATGATTAGAGTTACCACAGGTAAAACAACATTTTCTTGGTGCATTTGGGATAAACTTATAATTATTTTATTTATTAATCCCAACTTTATCATTCCTGTTTCTCTTGACAGTAGGTGTTTTTTGTTTACTAGTTACCTAACAAATTTTATTCTTAAGTTGTTTCTGAGATAATAGACCTACATTCTTGTTTCTATTATCCTTGACATGTTTAGACTTAAGGTTTGTGACAGGTTGTGCAGAAGTAGATCCCTTTTCAAAAGTTGAATTGGGATCTTTACCAAATACAATGTCGAACAGATTTAATCTTTGATTTGGTCTTATCTATGACATGTCTGTAGGTCTTTAGATTAACTGTCTCATTTATAACAACTTTCTTTTTCAATTTCTTATCTTTTTCTGACTTGTACCCCAGACATTCTTTCCAATTCTTAGAAGTATTAATTTCATGAAATTTCCTTCCTGAATCTGTCCAGGTTCTGATTTTCTCATTAGCATATTCAAGTTCTTTCTCAAGATCAGTACATTTAAATTGCATTTCAAGTTTCATGTGCTTAGCATTATCACACTCTTTTTGTACTTCTTGCATAAAGGAAAATTCAGCTTCTAAATGCTCATTTCTTTTCCTAAGTTCATACATCTCAGATAAGATCCTAGATTTTTCAGCATACTGACTTCTAAAGTTAATATGCAATGACTTTAGAAAAGATCTTAATTCAGAGACATTATTTGTATCAAAATCAAAAACAGTACTTGATACCTTTTCATCAGGAACAACAGTCTCATCAGTATTGGCCGGGCATAGTTGATGTTATTCCCAAATGACCTAACAGAATTGTAGAAGGGGGGGGGGGGGGGGGTTGAATACAATTTTGATATTTCTTGAACTTAAAAACAACTTACAAATAAAACTGAACTTAAAGTAAAAATCACAAGCACATTAATAATTTCAGTTGGATTGTTTGATGATCCAACTGAAGTGATTTTTATTGCGGAAATAATCTGTGATACAAAAGTACACAGCTGCTCAGTTACAAGGATTTGTAGAGAAGAATGCTCTTAAAGATAGCTAATACAAACTATTTGTTTTTCTTCTCTATTTCCAAAAGTAACTGCTACACTTGGTTATATATCCCCAAGTTTACAACCCTATTTTTGGCTACACTAAAAGTACAATGAGTAACCGCCAATAGTTTGCTTTTCATCCCTTTGTCCAGTGGTCCTTGGAGATCCTTGCTTTTGTCTCCATGCTTATTATGATCACTTCCAAGACCCAATTGGAAACTGGGATGTTTCCTTATTCCCCATGTCCATTTTAATGGTTTCCAATGCAAAGTACACTTCCACATCACCTTTAGATCTGTTCAGTAAACTGTCACTATCACTTTGTCAACTATACAGAAAAGCAATAATGATTCGTTGATAGCAGGGAGATGTGTTTCGTTGATAGCTTTAGTCTTCATTCCGTTGATGGTGTTTCTCTCGTTTCGTTGATGAGTAAACTCCATACCGTTGACAGAGTAATCTTCATACCGTTGACATGTCTTCACTTAGGCAAAATTACAAGGCACAAGATATTTACAATTAACCAACCTATTTTGCCTATCAATCATTTAGTCAACATGACTTAGAAAACCTATCTAGTACATACAACAAAATGCATATCAAACTGTGAAGTATTGTACAGTGCAATTGCTACATCACTCATTTCATTGATGAGCTACCTGTCAACGGAATGCTGCAAAGCATGCCATTTCGTTGACAGCTACAAAATAACTTTACACAAATTGTACTAAGTGTTTTATGTTTATCATCAAGAACAACATATTCCTAACAGTTGACTACCTCAGTTTCAGATTCTTAGGAAGAGTCCATCCAATCCTTGCTTGAAGTGATGAGTGCCTTAGCCTTCTTGCACTCAGTTGCAAAGTGCCCCATTCCATTACTCTTGTAGCACCTAATCTTTGACTTGTCAAATTTGTTATTCTTGATGTCCTTCTTGATGTACTTGTCTTTTTCAGCATTGAAGGTCTTTTTCTGAAAGTTGCCTTGTCTTCTAGCCTTCCTGAACTTCATCTTCTTGAAGCCCTTTACTATCATAACAACCATCTCCTGCATGTCAGAGTCAGTAGAATCATCATCAATATTGGCATCAGGATTACCATCAGTATCTGATGATGAGTCATCAGGATCTGACTACTCAGCTTTTATCCTTCTTTTAGAGACCTCTATAGCTTTTCCTTTTGACTTTGCCTCAACATTCAAGGCTACTGACTTTGCCTTGCTGCTTCTTTTATTCTTTCTTTGTTGAACCTCAAGATCATAGGTTCTAAGCATTCCATACACCTCATCAAGAGACACAATGTTTAGATCATACTGATGTCTAATGATAGATGTTTGTGTATCCCATTCTTCTGGTAAAGCTCTCAGAAATTTGGTGTTTGAGTCCTCAGAAGCATACTCTTTGCCAACTAGAGATAGATTATTTAGTATAGTCAGAAATCTATCATACATGTCAGTAAGGTTCTCATCAGGTCTAGCATCGAACTGTTCATACTCTTGGATGAGTAGAGCCCTCCTGTTCTTCTTGATAGATGCAGATCCTTGGCATTGAGTTTCCAAGGTGTCCCAAATTTCCTTTGCAGATTTGCATGCAATCACCCTGTTTGACATGACAGCATCAAGACCATTATGCAAAATATTCTTTACCTTTGCATCCCTGAGAACGTGAGCCTTTTCTTCTGGAGTCCACTCACTTTTCACCTTGATCACATAGTGTTCAGGGACAGTATCTGTTTGACCAACAATTCTCTTAGGGATGTATGGTCCATCATAGATCATGTCTAGGCACTCAGGATCTGTTGATTCCAGATACATTAGCATCTTTACCTTCCATGTAGGATATTCAGTTTTCTTCAAGATGGGAATTTTGATGCTTTCATATTTGAATGTCGACATCTTGAATCATTTCTGATTAAATTAAATCAGTTTGCTCTGATACCAATTGTTGCCCAGTAAATAACAATTGTAGAAGGGGGGTTGAATACAATTATATAAGATTTTCGACTTAATAATAATTTAGAACACAAATATGAAAATAATAACAACTTTATTAATTCTGGTATAAAACTGTTACAAAACTCTCTCAAGAAATTCTGATGTTCTTGAAAGATTCTAGGTTACAATGATACTCGTGTAAGCGATTACAATATGTAAAACCTAAACGGTGTTTATATAGCAAACACAGATACTGTATCAATTACAAGATAGGTTTAAATCAATTACAAACTATATTGATACATATCCTAACCGACAGTTGCATTCCTATAAACTAGGAACCGACAAATAAACCTTCCTTGTTTTTCTGGACTCAATAGTTATCTTGAAGTAATACTGATCAGCTTCCAGTCCTGATGATAATCCTGATCTCAGTCCTGATGGCAATCCTGATACTGACGATACGAAATCCTGTTGACATCAGTATCACAATCCTGACCAGTAGTCCAGATACTAACGATCATTGAATCCTGATCTAACATTTTAATTAGAAAATTTCTCAATTGTCTTTTAAATCTTTACAAATGGAGGAAACTAAATATACAATTTTAATATTTTTACCTTTAAAATCTTTACTAACAGAGGAAACTCAATTGCATTTTAAATCTTTAATAGTGGAAATCTTAATTATCTTATATTCTCCTAAACCTTTTTCTTAAGTCTAATTACTATTTTAATATTTTCCTAAAATTTATCTTTAAGTCAAATTACCATGTTGATATTCTCATATATTTTTCTTTCCTAAATTTTTTATTTATGAATATACTTAATAACATTGCAAACTAAATATATTATCTTAATATTTTCTTGAATTTTCTATCTAAGTCCAAGCTAAATTTTTTGAATAATATTATGGAGAAAACGAGAGCACGGTAAGGTTGGACTCTCAAATCGCCTTTATCTTTTAAATTTTCTAGAAATTTTGAATTCTTAATATTAAATATTAGAAAATATCTCCAATTGCATTTTGAATATTATATTTGTTTTCAAGTCAAAGCGTGAGCGCCTCTCAAATCGTTTCAATCTATTTATCCAATTTTCTTAATATTTTGATTTAATAAATAGAAAAAAAATCTTAATTACTTTATATTTTCCTAAATTTTCTCTTTACCCAAAATTATCATATTAAAATTCTCATAATATTTCTCTACAAGTCAAATTATCATAGTAATGTTCTTTTAACTTAAAATTACCACCTTATTATTCTCCTAAATATTCTCTTCATGTCCTATATTTTTTGTTCAAGTAATAATAATTTGCATTTAACGAGATAATGGCTCACAAGACATTTTAACTATTGAAACGAGAGCGATTAATTGGGAGGAAACATGTTTAATGAAAGTGTGGTTCATTACGAAAAACAGACTGTATTTATGAAAATATTAAACTATTGCTCTTTTTGATATTTATTCAAAATTTTATGAATTATCGAGACGAAACGGACAATCCAAAAGAAATCTTTAAATTATGTTAAAAAAATATTATTATTTATTTTATAAAAAAATATGTTTTGTAAAATATTCTTAAAATAATTAAAAAATAATATATGTTCGCTGCGAAACGCGGCTTAGTAAACTAGATTATAAATAAAAAGGTTACAGCATGTCTTTTTTTAAAAATCTATAAAAAAAAATATTTTTTTGAAGCAAATATATTTGCAAACATACGATTTTACAAATCAAATTTACGAGAATGTAAATTTTGTTTTGTTTCTCGGTAATATTGAAATTATGGTATTGTATATGATGTATAAAAAGTGGTTAAATCTTTGTACTTCTCATGTGGTGTCAGTTTACTCACTTTATAATTCTACTGGGTTCCTTATTAATATATGAAGGTATATTCATCTCAAATTTACAATTATCTTGTCTCTCTCAAAGCATCAGTCGAATCCTAAGGTGGCTCCCATAATTGCAAAAGTGGTGAGTAAATTTGCTGGCCCAAAGTGATAAAGCTATTACAGACTCTGGATGCTATTGTTAACCTTGAACGATCGTAACCTTGTTTTCAGAAAGTTAAATTTAAATTGGGTTGTGTAATGAATTGGTTTATATTGGTGGATCTCTTTTGTAACTTCTAAAGTTGATTGAACAAGTTATCCTGTGTTACAGAGCTTTTGCTGTATATAAAAAAAATTACAATTATCTTGTCACTGAAGTGGCATAGGTTTATAAACTTGTATTTGAGTTTATGAGCGTGTTTATTTTTCACTTTTAAGAAACACATCTATAGTATTGTTGGAACCAGTTTTTTGTCGGGTCGGACTCCGAGTATTTCTTCGGGTTAACCTGTCAAAAGAGAAGAATGCGAGAGGTTTGGCCCCCGATTCACCTCCGGCGTGAGAATAAGTTAGAGGTTCCGGTAAGGTTTAATTGAACGTGTAAGTGTTTGTGAATGTGAAATAAGTATTAACCTTATATTGGAACCTGTTATGTGCTTTTATAGGCATCCTGACAACGGCTCGCCCGAATCTATCGGGGGCAGTCGTCCACGTATGTTGTCCTGTTCTTCCGCCTAAATAGTCGGGAGACTTGGTCAAGCAACGGTTAGTTCTAACGGACTTACCCGAAGAAGTGGGTTGTGACTGTTCGAATAAGCCGTTCGGCCCAATAAGGCGAGTTCGGCCCAGTTACTATTCGGCCCACTTATTGTTGGGCCTCCAACATGTCCCTGGACTTCGGTCGGATGTCAATGCGTTCGGAGTCCTAGCTCTTCACTCTTCTTCGGGATAACTTCCAAAGGTTTCGTGCCTATCCATTATGACACGTCACCTAGAGAACCGTGTCGTAATTAATAATGACAGTCGTAATTTCTTGAGATTGGTGCTGAATCAGAGCCGTTAAATCCCAAACGATCTTGATCGTACGGTCGAAAATAAACATTCGCTTTCTACTGTCCAAACGTCGCATATCTTCTCCATTATAAATGCAAAAGTTCCCCCCCCCCAAACATCGTCACTTATACATTCAAAAGCAAGGATATTCTGCCAGTTTCTTTCCAAGACTACTATCTGCAGTTACCAACATCCCTCATTGTTTCAAGTTCAAATCCTCTTTTCGCTTTTATCACAAGTAAGTTTTCTGGATTCCCTCTTTGCGCAATTCATCCTTTTTTTACGAAGCGTGCATACTTTCTTTACTGTTCTTGCATAAAAACATACTATTCGGGCATATTTTTTGCTTACAGAAAGGTGCCCGTAATTAGGCTAGTATACAACCAGGTAGATACATTTACCCCTAGAACAATTATCGGGACAGCCTTGTCCCTAGAACTATTTTTGGGCCAAGTGTGTCCTTAGAAACATTTTCGGGATAAGGTTGTCTTTTAGAACAATCTTCGGATTCACTGGTGCCTTAGGGATCCCTCTTATTCTTTGGCTTAGATGTTAGTAATCCCCCGACCGATCCAAGCCCTCTGTACTCGGCATTCTCCTTTCCTTTTATTCTTTTCTTGATCGTGTTCGAGTACACGGCTAATTTCTTCATACTAATGCAGGAATTATGGATCGGTCGGCCTCTTCATCGGGACAGTCACCCAGATCTATATCCCCGGAGAGGTATCCTTTTTTAATGCCGAGGAATTTCCTGTGGTCAATCTCCCTACTCGGCTTTCTGAGGATCGCGTAGCTAAGCTACCGAAGGAATATGAGATCCCGACCGGCGCCTGGCATACGTACCTGCCAAGAGCTGCTGACCGAATATGGTACAACCCGCCCGTCCCGAAGGGCTGCGGGAATGTTGATATAGGGATCTCTGAAGCCGCCCTAAAATGCGGTTTTTGGGTTCCGATGCTCCCGCTGGTGAAGCAACTGTTCGCCCAGATGGGAATAGCCTTAGGCCAGATGGATCCAAACGGGTTCCTACATATGAACGGCTTTCAATGCCGATGTCTCGCAGCCAACGTCGATCCAACTCCGGCTTTGTTCTGGCACCACCACGACTTTCGGAAGAACGGTAAGAGCAAAGGCTTTTACTCCATCGCCCGTCGCACCAACAGGGCAGAGTGGGTAGAAACCAATTCTAACAATAAGGGCAGCCACGACAAGTGGTGCTACATTTCGGGCCCGAAGATAGCGGTTGTGTCTCAATGGCGTGTGGTCGATCCCACCGTTCGGGTGGTTAAACCCACGCTATCGGGTGCAGAATTGCACGAGTACCAACGCTTATGTAATTTTGACACGGGCCGAATCCCTTTAGAGGACCTTCGGGATAAGCAGTGGCTTTTCGCCCTTTGGGGTAATGGTAACATACTTCAGCCCTTGTATTATTTTCCTTTTACTGTACTTCTGTCTTCCTGCGTATACTATTGATGATAATGTTTAATCCCCTTTCTTTTCTTCTTATAATGTCTTCTCACCAAGCCATCGTTGAGAGGAAAAGGGCCAAGTTTGAGGCCGAGCAGGCGGCTCTGGCGGCTAAAGCGGCTGAAGCGGTGGAGGCGGCCGAGGCAGGTGCTGCGTCTAACGATGGTCGCCAGGAGGGCGAGAAACAGACACCTGAGCAATCGGCCCCGACATCTCCTCCTCCAACCGACCATGCGGAGCAGGCGACTAGGTCTGCCCAGGTTAAGAAAAGGGCTCGGCGGGGGGACGTTATAAAAACATACGTTCCTCAGTGGGCCGTCCTGGAGTCCGATGCCATCGTCACGGCCGACTCTAAGGCGATCAAGGAGATAGCTCCTGACTTGTGCCGAGCTTTGGTGCTTCCGGTTGATCGCCCTACCTACGATCAGTTGGGCATAGCCGATGCTTGTGCCGATCTGATGGCCTTCCTTTCCAAGGTAAGTAGTTAATTTGCTTTTTAATTTCCTTTGTCTTTTCAGCTTTTTAACCAAGTTCCATTTCCTTGTTTTAGGCGACGCCGATGGCTGCTATTATCACCGATAAGGTGAAGGATATGCAGGGCAGTGTCGGCCAGATTCAGGAACTGGAGGTTTGGTCAGTGAGATCGGAGACTGCTCTTCGCCAAGCTGTCGGCGATGTGGAGAGGCTGGAAGGCCAGTCTGCGGCGCTGAGGGCTGACCGAGAGGCCATGCAGAAAGAACTTGACGCCCTTCGGGCCAGACTGACCCAGCGGAATCTGTCCCTCAAGGCTTCGAGGAAGATGGCCCGCAAGGAGACGAAGATGCGGCTGAACGCCGAAGAGCGGTGTTATCAAATGGGTCACGACGAGGTCGTGAGGAGGGCGGCTGCCATGGGCTTAGAGTATCAAGCCTTGATAGAGCCCGGCTTCAGCGATCCCGTTGGCCGCCCAGATGATGACGAGCCTCCGGTCGTCTCCTTTGGCGAGGACAAAGAGTTGTCAGATTAGGCCTTCGGGCATTGAATTTTCCTTTATATATATCTGTACTTCATTAAGCCTTCGGGCCTTGAACTTTTGTAGCCTTCGGGCATTATTGTATTTGTACGCCTTAATGAATTTTCTATCTGTTTTTCTTCGTCCATATTTGCTGTTTATTTGTGTATCTTTGGCTTCTATTTGCCTTGACAAAATTTTAACAAAGTTTATGTATCTTCGGCTTCATTTGCCTTAACATAATTAAAAGAAAATTTATGTATCTTCGGCTTTTAATCATCGCCTTAACATATTTAAAAACAGTTTATGTATCTTCGGCTTCATTTGCCTTAACATAATTTATGTATCTTCGGCTTTTTATCATCGCCTTAACATAATTAAAACAAGTTTATGTATCTTCGGCTTCATTTGCCTTAACATAATTAAAAGAAAATTTATGTATCTTCGGCTTTTAATCATCGCCCTAACATAATTAAAACAAGTTTATGTATCTTCGGCTTCATTTGCCTTAACATAATTAAAAGAAAATTTATGTATCTTCGGCTTTTAATCATCGCCCTAACATAATTAAAACCAGTTTATGTATCTTCGGCTTCTAATCGTCGCCTTAACAAAATTTTAACAAGATTTATGTATCTTCGTCTTCCTATTGCCTTAACATAGTCTAGATTCTCCCAAAGTTTAGCTATTTGCCTAGCTAATCGCTAGACTTTATGAGATGTTATTCGAAAGGACTTGTGGCATTTATCGTTTTCGGTCGTCCCCAGATAAAATGCCCGACTTGTAACATTATAAAACGGGACTTATAGAACAAGTAGGAAAGGGAAACAGGTATTTTATTGATAGACTTCTTCAATTATACATGCTTTTGCTTGAAAGCTAGGTACAGAATTAAAATAACAGCTTGAGTGGCGAGCACCTTTTATTCGGTTGTGTTCCTTTAGGCTGGGCGGAGGTCACTGATAGTACCTTCGTAGTCGGGAGGCGTGCCACGTGTTCTTGATCGGGTCGCCAGATAAGGTTGCTAATCTGTAAGTTCCAGGCCGAATCACTTCAGTCACTTTATACGGGCCTTCCCAATTAGGCATTAGCTTTCCCTGCTTTATCCCGGCGTCGTAGTATTGGGCCGCCTGAAGCTGATATTTCAAGTTCCTTAGGTGAGTTGCTTCTCTTTCTTCTTCCAACAGGTCCACATTGGCTCGAAGGCCAAATTCATTTGTCTCAATATTGAACACTTCTGTTCGGTAGGAATCCAGTCCGACTTCTACAGGAACAAGGGCGTCTGTCCCGAATGCCAATTTGAAGGGTGTTTCGCCCGTAGATGATCGTGGGGTCGTCCGGTATGCCCACAGTACCCAGTTTAATTCTTCTGCCCACAGCCCCTTGGCATCTCCCAGTCGCTTTTTTATCCCATCGAAGATGATTTTATTTGCAGCTTCAATTACTCCATTTCCTTGCGGGTGACTGACCGAGCTGAATTTTTGCTGTATTCCAAAATGTGTTAAGAATTTCCGGGATTTGTTCCCGATGAATTGGGTTCCGTTGTCGGATACACAGACCTTCGGGATCCCGAACCTGAGTATCACCTGCTCCAGTATGAACTTTTTCGCTGCTTCTTCGGTTATGGTCGCCAGAGGTTTTGCTTCAACCCATTTGGTCATATAGTCGATCGCCACGATGCAGTATTTGGCTTGTTTAGTGCTTTTGGGTAAAATTCCTACGATATCCACAGCCCACATGGCGAAAGGAATTGGACTTAGGATTGATGTCATTTCTTCTGGTGGTTGCTTCGGTACTGTGCTGAATAATTGACACTGTCGACACTTTCTTGCGTAATCGGCGTCCTCTGCTCGCAAAGTTGGCCAATAAAACCCTTGTCTGAGGATTTTGAAAGCGAGTGACCGACCGGCCAGATGTTCTCCGCATACTCCTTCGTGAACTGTTTCCAGAGCTAGTCGTTGTTCTTCGGGATCCAAACATCGAAGAAACGGTTCTGTCGCCGACCTTCTGTACAGTTTGTTCCCGACAATGGTGTAGCTTGCCGCCCTGTACTTCACCTTTTGGGCTTCTTTCCGGTCTAGGGGCAGAGTACCCTTTTCCAGGTAGGCCCTGATCGGGGTCATCCAGTTGATGCCTTGGTGAATTTCCATGCATTGTTGCTTGTCGATTGAAGGGATCTTTATTTCAGTTAGATAGATGGATCTTGTGAGGTTGTGAGTTTCGGCCGAAGCCAACCTTGATAGAGCATCGGCTCGGCTATTATCCTCTCTTCCCACTTGGCTCAACTCGAAGGATTCGAATGAGACCGATGAGTCCTTCACCTTTGTGGCATAAGCCTTGATTTGAGGTTCCCTTTGTCCGTACTCTCCTAAAAAATGCTTCACTACTAACATAGAATCACTGAATGCTCGTAAATTTCTTACCTCGAGATTCTTGGCAAGGTTTAGCCCAGCTAGCAGTACTTCGTACTCGGCCTCGTTATTGGTTAACGGGAAAGTGAACCTTATCGCCTGGCAGATTTCGAACCCATCTGGGTTGGAAAGAATTAATCATGTCCCACATTTTGATCCGGCGACCGACCCGTCTACGAACAGTTTCCACTTGCCTGGCGATTGGATCAACTGCTCTTCGGGAGCTAGGTCTTTTGGTCCTGAAAAATAGCATTTGACCATGAAGTCTGCCAATGCTTGTGCCTTAATAGACGTTCTGGGGATATATTCCAAGTCATACTCCCCCAACTCGATGGACCAGGCCACCACTCTTCTGGACGCCTCCGGCCTTGTCAAAATTTTCTTCATGGGTTGATCGGTTATGATTTGTACCGTTCGCCCTTGGAAGTAATGACGTAGCTTTAGAGCCGCCATTATGAGTCTATATGCGAATTTTTCTGCATTTGGATATCTTGTTTCCGCATCTTTCAACATGTGGGATACGTAGAACACTGGGTGTTGAGAATTTTTATGCTCTTTCACTAATACTGCTCCAAGTGTTCGGTCGCCCACCGCCAAGTATAGCTGTAATGTTTCCTTCGGGTCTGGCCTCATCAAGAGAGGCGCCTTGGTGAGGTATTCCTTCACATCTTCAAATGCTTTCTGGCACTTCGGCCCCCATTCAAAGTTCTTTGATCCCCGGAGTGCTTCAAAGAAGAGTAGTGCCTTTTCTGCTGATCGGGAAATAAATCTTCGCAGGGCGGCCATTCGACCGGTCATTTTCTGTACATCCCGAACTGTCTTCGGCTGTTCCATGTCGATTACCGCTTGTATCTTCTCTGGGTTTGCTTCAATCCCTCGGGCACTTACCATATACCCTAAGAACTTTCCACTGGAAACTCCGAACGTGCACTTGTTCGGATTAATCTTCATGTTGTGTTTCCTTAATGTTTCGAAGCACTCTTTGAGGTCCTCCATGTGATTTTCGAACTGAGACTTAACAATCATATCATCCACATAGCATTCCATATTTCTTCCGATTTGTTTGTGGAAGATCCGATTGACCACTCTTTGGAATGTGGCCCCTGCATTTTTCAGGCCGAAAGGCATTTTGATGTAGGCGTATGTTCCTTTCGGGGTGATGAATGCTGTCTTCGGAATATCCTCGGCATTCATTGCTATCTGATGGTACCCTGAAAAAGCATCTAAAAAACTAAGTACCTGATATCCCGTCGTGGCATCTGTCAGCTGGTCAATGCTAAGTAGCGGGTAGTGGTCATTCGGACAGGCTTTGTTCAAGTCGGTGTAGTCAACACACATTCGCCATTTGTTGTTTGCTTTCTTCACCACTACCACGTTGGCTAGCTAGTCCGGATACTCGATTTCCTCAATGAACTTTGCTTCCAGCAGTTTTTCCACTTCGGCTTCGATGATTTTCTGTCTTTCCATGGCGAATGTTCTCTTCCTTTGCTTTACTGGCTTTGCCTCGGGCTTAACATTAAGACAATGCTTCGCCGTCTTTGGATCCAAACCAGGCATGTCCTCGGGCCCCCAGGCGAAGACGTCGTGGTATTGTCTGACCACTTCAATCACTTTCTTCTTGAGGTCGGGCTCCATATTTTCCCGATTCGAACCATCTTTCCTGAACAGCCTGCATATAGCTCCACCTCTTCGGTTTCTGCTGATGGTTCGGCAATTGGGTTGGATAGGTCTGCTCCAAACTTTTCTAACTCGATGTTCATGGTTTGGCGACCTCCGCTAGACTCGCCTTCAGTCCTCTTTCTTTTACCCCCTTCGGTCAGTTCAAAGTCCTGGTCCTTGTCTAGATCGTCCAACATGATGATTCGGGCGGTTTTTTGATCGCCTCTCATCTCCCCGATGCCATGCTCTGTCGGAAACTTCAATTTGAGATGAGGTATTGACGCCACCGCCTGGAAGGAAGTAAGGGCTGACCTTCCGAGAATAGCATTGTAGGGGCTTTCCACCCGAAGCACATAGAACTTGACCGGTTTTTCCACAGTATATGGAGCTTTACCCAAAAGAACAGATAGAGTGATGGTACCTTCAATAAGGACTGGCTGATTGCCGAAGCCGTATAGGGGAGCTTCATGGCAGGGCTCTAGCTGTTCGCCTCCAAGGTTCATTTTGCTATACGTCCGATGATACAGAATGTTCACCGAACTTCCACCGTCTACCAAAGCTTTCCATATTTTGTTTTGGCCGATCACCGGGTTGATGAGCAAAGGGTCTTCGTGAGGCCAAATCACATCCTCATAATCATCCTCGGTGAACATGATCGGCATCGCCTGTTTGGCAGATTGAAACTGGTATAAATTGTAAACTTGCTTTGCGTACGTTTTCTTTGCTGTCTTGCTATCTCATCCCAGGGTGCTTCCACCGAATATAGTCTTTACTTCGCCCCTGTATCTTTCGACCTCCTCGGGCTCTTTTCGTTTGTCTTCCTTCGGGGCTAGTTTATCCCTCAGGTCTTTGACAAATTTATTCAGCTCTCCCTCCTTTATCATCTTCTCTATCAGCTTCTTCAAATGGTAACACTCATCAGTGTTGTGCCCCTTGTCCTGGTGGTAATCACAGTACTTGTTGCCATTCTTCTTGTAATCAGGCATCTTCATTCTGGCTGGGCGAACGAAACCAGGTTTTCCTTTAATTTCATGGATAATTTTTGAGATTGGTGCATTCAGAGGGGTGAATGTTGTACCATCTCTATCTCTTCTTCGTTCGGCACCCTTGTCCCGGGCTTTCGTCTCGTCTCTCCTATCATCATATCTTCGCCCAGAGTCGTGTCTGTCATTCCCCCTTCTCCCCCTGTCTTATCTCCTGCTTTCTTTATACCCCCCGATTGATTCCATCTTCCTTCGGATGCTCTCACCCCTCAAGTATATATCATTGAGAGATTTAGGGGGAATATCATAAAGAGAAGATCGGAGTTTTTTACCTTTGATGGGGTCCAGTCCTGCTGATAAGAACCCAGCGGCCTTTACTTTGTCCAAATTTGTCACTATTACAGCTTCCTCTTTAAACCTAGCCAAATAGTCTCCCAGTTCTTCGTTCGGCCTTTGCCGACAGTGGATCAAAGCTTCTGTGTCCTTCTCTCTTCAGTACAAATGCGAATAGTGCCTTAAGAACTTCCTTTTCAACTGGTCATAAGAGCTTATTGACCTTGGTTTCATAGACTTGTACCACATGGTTGCTGCACCCTTCCGATACGTCTTGAACATTTTACAAAGCATGATGTCATAGTGTCCCATTCTCGTCATAAGGGACTCATACTTCTCACAATGGTCTTCAGGATCACCTTTCCCATTAAATTCGTTCATCTTCGAAAATTGTCCTCCAGAGGGAGGTCTATACTGCTCAATTTCCTCCGACACGACCGGCTCATGACTAACTCTACGGTCGCCGAACATCGCTTTCTCCATTCGGCTTAGCCTGTCTTTCATGCGAGGATCCCCATCCTCGTCGGTGTCCGATCGTACGGTCACCTTTGAACGGATCCTTCGGGGGTGTGATTCAGAGTCCGAAGACCCATCTTCATCATTATGCACCCTTTTTTCTCTCATCTGACTGGTCTGTACCAGTATCTGCTCTTCGGTCTCCACAGCACCTTGGAGAGCCTTCTCCTCAGCATCTAACTCGGCTCTTCGTCTCTTAATTGCTTCCAGCTTAGCGAGGTCCTCCTCCCTTTTCTTCGCTTTAGCTTGGGCTTCTGCTTCAAGCCTTTCCTTTTCCTTCTGCTTCCCACTCTTGGCAGCAACTTCCTCACGCCATTTGAGGATCATGGCCTTTTGCTCTTCGGGAGTAGGCATTGGCCCTTCCTCCAGCTCATCATCGAAGTTAAGAATCCGATTGATTGGAGGCGTAGTCATAGAAACACCTTGGCGATGAGTCTCAGTGACACCATCAGAATTATTAATTGCCATCGCTCTCAGCTAATATCACAAATTTACTTACACGTTCCCACAGACGGCGCCAAATGTTGGAACCAGTTTTCTGTCGGGTCGGACTCCGAGTATTTCTTCGGGTTAACCTGTCAAAAGAGAAGAATGCGAGGGGTTTGGCCCCCGATTCACCTCCGGCGTGAGAATAAGTTAGAGGTTCCGGTAAGGTTTAATTGAACGTGTAAGTGTTTGTGAATGTGAAATAAGTATTAACCTTATATTGGAACCTGTTATGTGCTTTTATAGGCATCCTGACAACGGCTCACCCGAATCTATCGGGGGCAGTCGTCCACGTATGTTGTCCTGTTCTTCCGCCTAAATAGTCGGGAGACTTGGTCAAGCAACGGTTAGTTCTAACGGACTTACCCGAAGAAGTGGGCTGTGACTGTTCGAATAAGCCGTTCGGCCCAATAAGGCGAGTTCGGCCCAGTTACTATTCGGACCACTTATTGTTGGGCCTCCAACAAGTATTATATTAAAATGAAAATATTAAATGTTTTTTTAGTCGGTTTGTAGTCTGGTGCTCCATAGTCATCCAATCTCTAACCGTTATATCTTTTAAATTAAATAATAAGAGCCATTGCATATAATACTAAATATTTTTTGGTATTTTGTGATTTTACTTAATTGCCCTTACTTAATTGTACTTCGTGTTTTTACTTAATTACCCTTACTTATTTATAAAAAATATTATTAAATAATAATATTACCTATTTATAACCCAATTACCTTTTAAACCTAAAATATATTACTTTTTTTATTTTTTCTGAAAAATTCCCTTACTTTTTCAAAAATATCACGGACAATTACATTTTTTACTAAAACATATAATCTTTTTATTTTTGTTTACTAAAACCTCTCCTTTTCCAAAAATATCACGGACAGTTTCATTTATTAAAATAAAATAATAAAATAATAATTGTTAATAACCAACCAATTACCTATTTTAGCCAAAGTGTATATTCTTTTTTATATTTTCTAAGTAAAATTTTTCCTAAGTAAAATCTCACATTTTTCAAAAATATCACATGCAATTTCATTTAGTAACATAAAATAGTAATATTATCTATACTATTATATTAAAGACGAAACATTAAAAGTTTTTGTAGTCGATTTGTAGTCTGGTCCTCAATATTTTGGTCATCCAATCTTTAACTGTTAGATCTTTTAAATTAAATTAATGAGAGCCATTGGATATAATACTGGATATTTTTTGGTATGTTGTGATTTTACATAATTGCTTTTACTTAATTGTCTTTACTTAACTGTACTTCGTGTTTTTACTTAATTACTCTTACTTATTTATAAAAACTATTATTAAATAATAATATTATCTATTTATAACCAATTACCTTTTACACCTAAAATATATTATTTTTCTTATTTTTTCTGAAAAAATCTTTTACTTTTCCAAAAATATCACGGGCAATTACCTTTTTTAACTAAAACATATAAGCTTTTTATTTTTGCTTACTAAAACCTCTTCTTTTCCAAAAATATCACATACAGTTTCATTTATTAAAATAAAATAATAAAATTATAATTTTTAATAACTAACAAATTACCTATTTTAGCCAAAGTGTATATTCTTTTTTTATATTTTCAAACTAAAATTTTTACTTTTCTATTTTTTATAACTAAAACATCTCATTTTTCAAAAATATCACGGTTAGTTCTTTTTAATGAAATAAAATAATAATATTTATAATTACTAATAAATAACCGATTAGCTTTTATTTTTCCCAAAGCGTATATTATTTTTTATATTTTCCAACTAAAATTTTTCCTATGTAAAATCTCACATTTTTCAAAAATATCACATGCAATTTCATTTAGTAACATAAAATAGTAATATTATAAATACTAATAATTAACCGATTACCTTTGTTAGCCAAAACATATTGATATGGGCTAAAAATAACCCTAGAAATATAATTAATGACTTATTAATTAGACCTAGATTGGTCCAAGAGTTAGGCCCGATAAAAAGGCCTGAAACCCTAATTATTTATTAATTTCGTAATTAATAAATAGGGAAAATATACAACTCATAAAAAGAGTCTAAAGTGTGATAAAATCATCCAAAAAGTCTGACTTCTACAAAGAAAGATCTAGAATCTCAATCAAAGGAAATAACTAGTCACAGTCTTTATCCTACGATAAGGATAAGACTTATCCTTCAAGAAAGTCAATACTTATCCACCGTCAAGGATAAAACTTATTCTTCAAGAAAGTCAATACTTATCCATTAGGCTTTTAAACGCCTATATAAAGGGTCTGACCCCTCATCTCAGAACTACGTTTTGGACACAGCTCCATACGTCATCAACTACGTTTTGGACACAGCTCCATACGTTATCTACTACGTTTTAGACTTCATCTTCGAATAAGGACATACAAGTCACTGCGTCCTTGGTGTACCCATGTCGCCATAGCCCCGAGGGCAACACCAAGAACTACGTTAATTTGGCTTGATTTTCAGCAATAGTTGAGATACGTAGGCATCTTGTGAGGACCGATTTAGTCACGAAACGCAAGAACAGCCATTAAAGCTCGAAAGCTCCTAAACCCTAGCAATAAATTCACAAGTACATTTTTTAATCCATAACACATATATTCTGTTATATATTTTTTAACTAAAATTTCCTCTTTTCTAAAATTATCGCAGACGACATCTATCTATATTATACTATACTATTATATAATAGCCGAAACATTAAAAGTTTTGATTTCGATTATCGGTAATTTATTTTAGTTAATCTATCTATCTGTACTATTATATAATAACCAAAACATTGAAAATTTTGATTTTCGATTTTCTCACATATATAACATAACTACAAACTCTTTTAATTATACTTTACTTAGAATTCAAAAACACTACCTTTTTTTAGAAAATATTATATTTATATTTATATTTATATTTATACTAGCTTAAAACCCGTTCGATGCATAGATTGTTTTAATAGTTTTTTCTATTTACGTTTTAATATTTTATTAATTGTATTTGTTAAAAAAATAGACATGTTAAAAAAGGTAAAAAGTTTAAATAATTAAAAATATTTTTGGAAACGGGGGGATTTTATTAAGAAGAAATATAAAAAGTAAATATTTTAGTACGGGTAATAGCTTAAAACCGTGTGATGCATGGATTGTTCTTAATAATTGTTATTTTTATTATTTACGTTTTAATATTTTATTAATTTTATTTGTTAAAAAAACTAAACAGGCATGTTAAAGTTTGTTAAATAATTAAAAATCTTAAAATAGGTTTAAAATAAATAAGTAATGGTTTGCGTGTGATATTTTTGGAAAATGAGGGGTTTTAGTAAGAAAAAATTTGAAAAAATTACATGTTTGAGTTGAAAAAGGTAACTTCTCGTAATTAAAAGTATTAAAATATGTTTTAAAATAAATAAGTAAGAGTTGGTCCGTGATATTTTTGGAAAAAGAAGTGTTTTAGTTAGGAAAAATAGAAAAAGTAACATGTTTTAGTTGAAAAAGATAATTGTCTGTGATTGTTTTAGAAAAAAAGAAGATTTTATTTGAGAAAAATAGAAAAAATAATGTTTTTAGCTGAAAAGGTAATTGGTTATAAATAATGTTCTTACTTAATAGTATTTTTTAAGTAAGTAAGGGTAATTAAGTAAGATCATAAAGTACCGATCGACCGACCAAACTTTTAATATTTCGTCTATTATAATAGAAGTATAGATAGCTTAAAACCCGTGCTATGCACAGATTGTTTTAATAATTATTATTTTATTTTTAAAATTTTAAAATTTTATTAATGATATTTGTTAAAAAAAAAATAGGCATATTAAAATATTTAAACTTTTTTATATAATTAAAAGCATTAAAATAGGTTTTAAAATAAATAAGTAAGGGTTTGCCCGTGATATTTTTGGAAAAAGGGAGGGGTTTTAGTATGAAAAAATAGAAAAGATAACATGTTTTAGTTGAAAAATGTAATTTTCCATGATTTTTTTTGCAAGAGGGGATTTTATTTGAAAAAATAGAAATTATGTTTCAATATTTTATTAATGATATTTGTTAAATAAATAAGTTGGCCTTTTAAAATATGTAAATATTTTTAAATAATTAAAAGAATTAAAATAGATTTTCAAATAAATAAGTAAGGGTTTTTCTGTGATATTTTTGAAAAACGGGAGGTTTTAGTAGGAAAAGGGTTTGTCTATGATATTTTTGAAAACATATGGGTTTTAGTAAGAAAAAATGTTGTAGTTAAAAAAAAGTAATTACCAGTGATATTTTTTCAAAAGAAGGAGATTTTATTGGAAAAATAGAAAAAATAATGTGTTTTAGTTGAAAAAGGTAATCGATTATGAATAAGTATTGTTATTATTTAATGATATTTTTTATAAATAAGTAAGGGTGTCGTACCGACCAACCAAACTTTTAATATTTCGTCTATTATATTATACTATAGATAGCTTAAAACCCGTGCGATGCTATGATTGTGTTTTAATAATTGTTAATTTTATTATTTATATTTTATATTTTATTAATTTCATTAATTAAAAAAATAAGTATGCGTGTTAAAAAAATTTAAATAATTAAAAGTATTAAAATAGATTTTAAAATAAATAAGTAACGGTTTGCCCGTGATATTTTGGAAAAAGAGGGTTTTAGTAAGAAAAATAGAAAGTAACATGTTTTCGTTGAATTTTAAAATATAACGATTTGCCCGTGATATTTTTGAAAAAAGAGGGGTTATAGTAAAAAAAAATAGAAAATGTGACATGTTTTAGTTGAAAAAAGTAATTATCAATTAAAAGTATTAAAATAGATTTTAAAGTAAATAAGTAAGGGTTTACCCGTGATATATTTGGAAAAGAAGGAATTTTAGTAAGGAAAATAGAAAATATAACATGTTTTAGCTGAAAAAGGTAATTGCCCGTGATTTTTCTTGAAAAAGAGAGGAAATGTAATTGCTAATTAAAAGTATTAAAATAGGTTTTAAAATAAATAAGTAAGGGTTTGCTCGTGATATATTTGGAAAATGTGGGATTTTAGTAAGGGAAATAGAAAAAGTAACATGTTTTAGCTGAAAAAGAAATTGCCAGTGATTTTTTTAGAAAAAAATGGTAATGTATTTTAAAGAGTAACTGATTATTAATAAAATAAACAATTAAATAAGGCAAGTACCGTATCAAAAAACAAGTACCAAAACTTTCAATGTTTCGTCTTTAATAATATAGTGCAGATAGATAGATAAATTTATAATACTAGCTTAAAACCCGTGCGATGCACGGATTGTTAATTGTTATTTTATTATTTTTTTAAATATTTTATTAATTGTATTTGTTAAAAAAATAAGTAGACATGTTAAAATATCTAAACACTTTAAATTAATTAAAAACATTAAAATAGATTTTAAAATAAATAAGTAAGGGTTTGCCCGTGATATTTTGGAAAAAGAGGGTTTTAGTAAAATTATAAAATAATAATTAACAATCGGTGCATTGCACGGGTTTTAAGCTAGTATAACATAACTACAAAGTCTTTTAATTATATTTTACTTTAAATTCAAAAACACGACCTTTTTTTTAGAAAATATTTATATTTATATTTATATTTATATATATTATAACAAAATATATTGATAATTTTGATGGTTATCTTGACATGCTTACTAAGCTAATAAACTTTGCATTTTAAGAAGTATTAAAATCTCAAAAAAATTAAAAATAAATTTCAAAATTAATATTAGAGTTGTTTTGCAAGCTTGTGTCCATTAATCCACAAACACAGATACTTCCATAAAATGATGACTTGCATAAACATTTGTGGCCACCATGCATAAGTAACTTAGTTAGCCTAAAGCATCAACACATTTCGAAATCGTGGTCCTCATCATGCTTTGATCCATATAAGTGAAGAGACAATTGTTTTGAATAATATTATAGTATAAGATCGTATTGAGGCCTTCTTCAAGACAATTAGAGTTTTTCAACTACAGCAACACATAACATTAATATCATTTAAACTTTGAACAGTCAAAAATCAAACTGAGCATGGAGAAGAACTTTAGCGGTTATAGCGCAATGTCATCATTTACACTTTCTTGTGCTAAAAAAACTATCAGCGACTTTCTAGAAAAAGAGAGAAGCCGCAATGCCCTTGTTCAGTAACACTGTGATGTAGAAGTAATTTAAATAGCTCACTTACAACAAAATAAGAAGCAAGCTAGAAACTATAGCTTACTTACAAGGAAATGAGTTGTGACGCTCTTGCTCGTACAGCTCATTGGAACACAGCTCATTGTTACTGCCATCATGAGTTGCAACTGCACCTATTGGTTTATCCTCCCATGACTCTTGGATATGAGTATGGGTACATTTCATTAAATTGCAGATTGGTACTTGTGGGAAGAATTAGGTGGAATATATCCTGCTGGTATGCAGAGGGGTTCATCATAGTTTTCGTCGCTTGTATTTGGTTTGTTGACAGAAGAGAGGGAGCACACGTGGATTCTTCCAAGTGTGTCATATCAGATTCAATCATGTTATTGCAATTTCTTGCAGAATTGCCTTTGGAGTTGTTAGGTTTTTGGGAGCTTGCAGCTTCTGGGTTCTGGTAGATTCCCTTTCTAGAGTTGCTGTCTGTCAACAATGAGAACTCTTTTTCTGTTCCACTGAAAGCCTTTTTCAGGCTAGAATGCAGTTGTTGATTGTTGGTATTGTTGTTGGCAGGCCAACTAATACTAATGCCACTGTTGGTGGTTGTACTACTTCCGTATGCCTGTGGACTACTGAACTGCAACCAGCCCCCACCTGAATTGTTGAAAGACAAATCTACTTAAAAATCTCTTATACTTGCCCTTGAGATGGTTCGAAAGGTACAAACAAAAAATGAAAAACCTACATTGATTTATACAAGTTATAACTTATAACACAGTTTCATAGTTCAAACCTGAAGTACAATTACCTTAGATTATAAAGTACAGTTGTATCGACTAAAAGACTAGAAAACTCGAAGCTCCTGCAATCAAGACTAGTACTATAAATTTTCCCATTCTAGAAGATATTTTTCAGCTTTGTCCATTAAAAGATCTGTCTGCTGTTTGTTAGTGAATTTTGTAGCTCGTATCTTTTCCTTGGCTAGGAATATTTTACTATCAAGGTATCTTATTACACTATAATATATGCAAAATAATAATATTGATATGTAGCATTTGCTCGATATAGATAATCTATGATTCCTTCATCACGATGCTAGATCTTTCACTTCAAGAAAAATCAAGTAAAGTAAATAATCTACTTTTCCTTCCTCGTGTTGTTTGAAGGTCATGCAATAATCAGGTGTCTATTAGTTGTCCGCCAGGTCAGGTTTAAACTGCATCCATCTGGACTTTTTCTAGAATGTCCTGATGAAGGAGGCTTTGTACAGGACTATCATACACTAGTGGGCCAGTAATATGGGTTGATAGATTTCAAACACTTTTCACAGATACATCTAAAAGTCTATCGTAAACTCTCTGAAGTTATGATGCATACATTCTTATTTATTCTTTTTAAATATATACTGTAAACAAACTCAACTAGTGCTTCTTTAGATTGTTCTCGAAGTAGCTTTATATGTGTTGGCCAAGGGCCAGCCAACTTGAAGATAATGTTCATGTCAAGAGACCTACTTTTAGTTATCTTTAGAAAAGAAAAAAGAAAGTAAATATTTTACATGATCAGCCAATTGACTTCAACCCCAGACCTTTTTTTTACTTTGATAATATTTTAAATAGAAGTGTTGTTAAAAGAACAGACCTCTGTAATCTGATAGGAAGTTTTGTGAACTCATGTACAGCGAATCTTGCTGAGGCTTTCTTCGACGGCGGTTGTGACCATCAAGGCGTTTTCTACAACTTCTCTTCACATCATCAAACTCCCCAAGAGAATGGAATCTACAATGATCGGATCATAACGTGAAACTTAAAACTTGGCAAGAGTAAATATATTGGAAAACATACTTTAGCATTAACAGCATGGCTGACCTAAAGAAAGTAACACCCTGATTAGAGGGAAGAACTTGTGCACATTCTAGCATTTTGGATTAATTTGACTAGTACACCAAATTAAATATGCAGAAACTATGTCTGATGATATTCGGCTATGTCGAACTCCAGATATAAGTTTAAGCTCATAGCAAACTGATGTGCAGCCTTTATTTCTGCTGTACCATACGTGATACGTCCACAGGTATTGTATCTCAACTTCTACTGATGCATGATTGACGTAACTGATTCATATTACCTAATTGAAGAAAGCTCTGGGTCTACAGCTGTGTTTATACTAACTTGACACACCGTTGTTGAAATACTGGAGAAAGGATATATCCATGGACACTCTAAGGTGAATACTAACTGCTGTAATGGCAATCACAGAAAATTAACGGGTGCTACAATCATGCTGTTAGATATTTCTTTTACACAGTTGAAACATTTGAAAAACAACAATAACAACACGGGTACAGAACAAACTTGAAAGTAATAATATCAAAGAAGAATATAATCGAATCGGCCAACAACTGAAACACAGAGAATTAATATGGCTTAATTTAGCACTCAAAAAGCCTTACCTGCTACATTGCTGGCAGAATCTTTGCTCTCTGCCTTTAATTATCACAACAGGGGTCTTGGAGTGACGCTCACAAACTCTATGGCGCCGATGATACTCCCTGCACTTGCTGAGGTCTGACGAGCACCCATCCACTAAACACAGTACCTTTTTCAGGCAACTTATGTCATGTGTCTTCTTCATTTCTGAAGGTAACAACAGCGATGTTAACCCCTCTCGCTCCTTTATTTTGTCCATGGATATATCTTGCAAATCTCCTAATCTACCTAGCCCCAAATCATTTAGCAAACCTCCTCCATTCTTCCCACCAACTAAGCTACTAGATCCACTTAACGCAATAAAGTGGGAGTTGTCTTCCTCACCTAACCCAGCCACATCCCAAGCAGATGCTTTAACTATCCAATCCATGCTAGTTCTCAAAGTAAAAGTATTTGATTTTTGCTCTCCTCTATTTGGTTAAAAAAGACCAGCAGATCTCTCAGGCTCATGAAATCAAAACATGAATTTAGAATCTTTAAATAGCCAAGCTCACAAAGAAATCCCAAACACACATATGTATAATAAAAAACATGTTTATTGACTATCCATATAAAATCAAGAAAAAGAACATCACCTAATTGTCCATACAAGAAAAAGTTCCTAAATATAAAGAAAACAGTCCCACAAGAGTTAAAATACTAAAAATTACAGTCACAATAAAAATGTGGTGCTATGCATCAAACAAGCAATAAAATTCATCATACATATTGAACTGTTTGGAAATCAAAGAATTTGCTTAAAAAATATGATCAAAACCTACCCAAGATTTAATTGACACATAACACAATCCAATATACATAGATCAAACCTAAGCAAGATATATCTCCATGAAAATGGTATTCAAGAAACAGTCTTTATTAGCAGCAAAACCAAGAATATCAAAGTGTGAGTGGTTGTACTTACAAACAGTTGAAGCAGAAGGAAAAAAGTGGAAGAAGCCTAGCAAACTTTTCAGCTTCAGGCCTTTGGCAACTCAGTCAGTGACATGGATTCACACCCAAGTATTAAAAAACAATAAAAATGGTATAATTAAACTTAAAGAAGAGTCAATGGGTATTCCATTGAGATACAGTGTTGAGCTTTAATATACTTAAACTGATAGACAAGTATGTAGTACTATAATGAAAAAACTAAAATTAGTGCCAAGTGGGGTATGTATGGGAATCAAAGAAAAGCAATGCATGAAATGATAATAAAGAAAAAAGTTTGGTGTTTGCTATGCCTTTTTTACTGTTCATCTCTTTGCTTTTGAAGAAATGGTTCTGAGAGTTTGAGACAGTGGAGTTGCTTAACAATCAAACCTGTGGATGTTTCCTGATAGGCTGCCTGCCTATATATACATCTACACTTACAGATCAAAACAACATAACTAGGGTCCCTAGTTCTTGTGCATGGACAATTTTTATTTCTTTGCAAAGTTGCATGGACTATCTTTGATGCACCTGACTTTCTTTCCCTAATTAAACACACTCCCGGTCTCATTCATTCATCTTATTTTTACCAAGGTTCCAACCTTCGACACAGTGAACGAGGACATACAACAGTAATCTTTACAAAATTTGACCGAATAATAATGAAATATCAGCTAAGCTTAATCTTTTTCTCCTAACTATAATATAGTTCACATTAAAAGAAAAAAAAAATTGTAATATTGAAATTTCACTATCACTTCATGTAGTTGTAGTCGCTAGGGCCGTAAGCGAACTGAGTCGTTCGTGAACAAAACTCGAGCTCAACTCATTTTAGATGGACTCGGTTTGATTCGTTTACTAAATGAACACGAGCTTGAACATGAAAATGTGTTCGGTTAGTAAATGAGCTCGAGCCGAGCTTTACACATGTTCGACTCGAACTCGGCTCGTTTTGCTCGGGATCGGCTTGAGCTCGGCTCGAACTCGTTAAACTCGGCTCGATTCGTTTAACTAATTATAAATTTGTGAATTTCATAATATCCTTAATAATTTTAATATGTTAAATAAAACTTAATTGCGATCCATTTTAATTATTTTGTGGTTGAATAGGGAATTGTATTGGTTACCTATAGACTATTACTCTACTAATTTTGTGGTTTACGGCCCTAGTAGTCGGCCAATTCTTTTGAATTAGTGACCTATAGACTATTACTCTAATAATTTGAGAAGGTCTTGGAGAAAATCAGGTCCTTGCAATTGGTTAGGTCCAATAATTCGTTGTGGTCAAGCGATTATAATATTTAGATTGATTGAAATGTTTTCAGGACAAAACATGTTCTAACTAAAATATCCCAATACTAATAGTGTATCTGCACAGCATATACATACCAAAGTTTTTAAAAGAAAATGAAAAGAATTTGTTTCCCTTACAAAACAAGAAATGCCTAGAGACAACAGATCATCAGTTACAAAATATAATTTTAGCTTCTCGGTACATCAATTGACAAATGAAGTGCAATTTCACTTCCTAAATCTTGAAATCCTAAATACAATGAATCATATATATTAGCAATAACTGCCCCTAGTGTTGATTTCTAAACCTGAACCAAGATGATGATGAACAATAATACTTCTGGACTAAACTCGTTTAACTATACAAATTATAGTCAGCTTCGTGAAAATGTATGATTTGTCATTCTAAAGCTCCAGTGATGACTGATGATTGCATGAACTGGAGAGGAAATAAGATTAGCTGAGTAGGTCCAGTTACGTTTGGCATTATAAAACAACTTGTGCCACTTTTTCCGACAACCCATCAGCATCTTCTTCAGGTAGCTCGGGAATTGGTTCTTCCTGTTAAATGTAAAATAATAATAGCTGTAACAAACAATGGTATGCAAGAGTCGAGCTAATTATTTTAAACTTGCTACTTTGACTTGTACTTGTTTCTAATTAAACGTGTTCGTTTCTTCTTCTTTAGGGATGTCAATCAGGATTAATGAATGCATCAGAATGTTGCTTTGTGTGTCATGAAGAAGATAAATTTCCTAAAAGATAACTAATTTGTATTAAAAATCAGTATAAATTAGTTAGTGGGACTGGGATACAATATTTCACTTCTAAGGATCCCAACATGATTTCATCAGTAATGGCGAATAAATTTTATTCGCTTCACTTAAAATCTGGACATTCTAATGCAACAATCCCATGATAAATTCTTGTTGCAACTCATTAAGCATCCTTCCCAAAATGAACGTGGCAACACTTGTTTATAGAGCTGATCGGTAACACATTGCTGCCATAAAGGGAAGGGGAAAAAGACAAGACCATTGTGCTGCAATACTTACTTCCAACTTATAAAAACTTATATTCACTAGAAGCGCTACGTATGCTATCAGAAAGCACAATAACTTACTTCTGTATCTTTTCTTGGTTGAACTCCTATACACTTGGAGCCACTTATACTGGCACTCTTTAACAAGCTATGTTCGCTATGTTTTGGCTTATTTGCATTTTCTGATCCCTCAGATTGATCATTATTTTCAGCGGTTTCATCTTTGGGTGCAGGAACTCTCTCCCTGCGGAAAAGCATTATGGGTTATCAGTCTATTATGCCAAGAGCATCTTGTGCCATGAAAGACATTTTAAAGTTCTAATCACATACAAGTTGTTCAGAATCTATCACACAATAAAAACTTTGTTGGATTTTGAGTTTTACAGCAGGTTACTTCATAGATTTAAATAAAACAAATACATAATTTCATACTTTCAGCCCCAAAAAAGGAATTATACACTTCTAAACTTTTTTACCCCGACTTTTCATTTTTGCCTCAAGTATCCTTGTTGGACAACTCACACCTGTCTTAAGCTAAAAAGCTATATATTTTTCGAAAATTTCCGAGTGCAACACTTAGATACGTATCCATCTTGGAGACTTGGACACTTCCAGCCGAGTCCAGGTAACTTTAAAATTGAGTGACTTCAACAATTAATAATTGGTCAATCTTTAGTGATTAACAATGGAACATATGTCTCACACTCTCACTCAAACAAGTTCGACCGTGTAGCTTCCTTACCAATTTAAAATGGTCGTAAACATACCTAGGCAAAGAAGCATGCTGCCTTAAGAGTGGAGTTTTTCCATCCCCTTTCCCATGATTATCTTCAAGATGTGCAAACTGTCTCTTAAACCGGTCAACACCACTAATCAACAGGAAACAATGAAAATGGTGAGTGCTGATATATTCTTCAATAAAGAAAGCAAATTCCCCGAGACAGTAAACCCTAAAATATCACTAGAAACAAGTGCGAGAAACATGCAAAAAAATTAATGAGCCTGGCTAACTGTTCTGACACTGCTTATGAATGCCACCTCGACTAACTCTTATGAAATCGCTTATCAGAAAATAAAATTCATCCGTGTTTGACTAAATATTAGGACAGGCAGACATAAATCACTTACTATGCTTAATAAATTAGAAATATTCACTTTTTACTCACATTGAAAGGTAAAACAGCTTAAATATGTAGATAGGTATATAAAAAGCTCAAACGTGAGGAAAGAACTCTTAAAGATGAAATACAAAATCTAGTAATATTGAACAGGACTAAACATATAACGCATGTAAACCTAGTGAATAATAATCATAATATGATATATGGATGGATCTTCATTACTAACGTACTACTAGTTTCTTTACAGAGTTAGTAGTAAACATAATAAAACGAATGCCTGACCTTGGATACATGAAATTAGTCTGCTCACCACCACGAAGATACTCCTTAAGCATTTGGGGGTGGTACTCAAGAATCTGTTTACTTCATGAGAATTTGTTAATAAATTTACTTGATTAACTGATCAGCAAAAGGAGAATTATAAAATGAGATCAAACCTCTCGATAAATAAGCTCTCTGACATCATCTTTTGCCAATTTCCTCCGTTCAAACTCAAACTCAAGCTTTGATATAGGTCGAGTTGATGGTTCTCTGTCCACATTGGCCAAACCTTGAAAGTAAGGATCAGCTAGCGCCTACATAAGAAGCACCAAAAGTATAAGCATCATATGCCCCTAATCAGTAGGACTACAATATGTTCCCCCATGCGGCCCCAAATAAAAAATGTCATAGAAACGGGTAGTTTGGTTCTCATATAGCTACCTCTTCAGCAGACGGTCGATCTTTGGGATCAAAGGCAATTAAGCGTTCTAGCAGCCGAAGTGCCAAAGCATCTACATTAGGGAACTTCTGTGTAAATGGAACTGGCTGTTTCTTGCGCATGCTACTTAAATATCTTCTTGCCTTTTCATTACGAATCTACAATAACATGTAGAAATTAATATAATACAGAAACACTATTAATGTAACCCCGGATGGGGCAGTATGCTCCCGTTTGCTCAGAACTGACGAGAGAATCTTCTCGATGACGGTAGAAGATAAAGGAACTAGGGAGCCTACCCTTGCAATCGATTCGGGGGAAGGAGTACCAAGCAAATCAGTCATCAGATCCAGTTGATGTACAACATTTTTGCCAGGAAACAATGGCTTTCCATTAAGCAACTCAGCGAATATGCATCCAATGCTCCACATATCAATTGCAGGAGTATACTGCAAAGGAAACATCTTGGCAATCCATATTATAGTTTCAAGTGTAACAGAAAATCATATAAGCTAAGTACTAATTGTAGTAATGTCTTCATGAAAATGTTACAAACTGCAAAAGATATCATTGAACGAACAAAAAGACAATTATCATGTAACAGGATAACCCAGTTTCTACCGAATGAGGAACAAGGGCAGACAAGTCTGACCCTTTCCCATGCAACATGTTATTAAATATTCTATATCTTAGGAATAACTGCATCAGGAAGCATGCCCCGTTCCCACCATCAAAATCTTTTACAATACTCCAGGTCAATACCTTTAGATAATAGGTTTTCTCTCTTTTGCAGGTTCTAATCTCATGTTATCTCTACTCGCCTTTTCTAAGGAGACTTCGAACTTTGAATATATGGAACTTTTATCTTGGCTTTCTGATATGAGACCCTCTTTCTAAGATAACTTACCAAGCTCAACATCCAGGATTTCTTACAACTTACAGGGGATGAGCTTTTTTACAAGGCAGATTGTGACAAAAACAAAGCTCTCAAGTTTTTGACTTGCGAGAATTATGTTTTTGAAAGAAGGTGATTCGAGATCTCATATATAAGAGAATATAATTAAGGTGACCATAGTGCTGACTGCTGTCTACTAATCTCGCGAACAAGAGAAGGATTCTGGTACATATTAAAGGAATTATATAGTGTCCAAGATAACCTGCAAGGGTTAGAAGCAGGAGCTAAGATAGTCAAAGTATTAGCTGGTTAAACCTTTTTCTCAGATCTAAGACTATCCTTACTTTGCAATTCGAAGACAAAGAAGTAAGAGTTCTATAACAAATAACTATTACTGTTAAAGAAAGTTTATGATAAAAGCACAACAGAAGCAAATAAGTAAAAGGCCAATAGGCAAAGTCTCCTCTAACACAGATCATCCTAAAAGAAATGTTCATTTCAGACCCAACTCTATACCTTTTAACAGAACAGTAGTAGGAGAATCAACTTAATATGCTACATCAGAAATCAAACTTGAAGATCATGTTGAAAAAATTGACCCTCAACAAAATATTCTATAATCACGTCCATCAAAATACTATTTTGTAGAGACCCAATCCCCAACAGCACTTTTTTGCAGATTGCTGAGTAATCCCTCCTCTCTCCATTCCACATTATTTAAAAATTGGTTGTGGAAGGTATGATACCTAGATAGTTACATGTTACATACATAGGCGGTAAAAATTATAGTTTGGGTGCATACATAGGCGGTAAAAATTATAGTTTGGGTGCATACATAGGCGGTAAAAATTATAGTTTGGGTGCTTTTAAGATGTCTCCTTTTCACTTTTATAATTACTTAAATGTACAAAGCAAACCTATAAATTGTTATTATTTTCCATGTATAGAAAGAAAATTGAAATTGCAAGACATTAATAAACATATAATATGGGAATTCTGACGATTCGTACTTCATAGGTACTTTTAATACTTCAAGTCTTTCACCCACTTAATATTCACTTGAAAATTAAAAAAACGTCTCTTTTACGGTTTACCACAGAATATTAACACATCCATTATGAATCTTGAGTGTAACATACAGTACCTAGCTCCTGGATTTACTCCGAAGAAGAAAATACAAGTCATTAATCTTTGCAAGTGAAGCAAAAAAATGCAAGTCATAACAAATCGCTTGAAGCTAGAATCTTGCATCCTATTATTCTCCTACTTGGATGAAATCCAACATTCATACATCCACTTCCTCTCTTTGTTAGACCAAATTCAACATTGTGCAAGGGGTACATAATCTAGCAACGCATGGTAGACTTGATGGTAGAGCAAGTCACGAGTTTTATTATAGAGGCACCAAAACTTGCAATGTTATGTTAAGAAGTTTAAACTAGCTCTTGTATAAATAACCGCATAAAAATAAAAAGGATAGGAATCAAACAATAGTTTTATTTATAGATATGTATGTATTTTAGTTTAAAATCAATTGCTAACTTTAATCACCATTATGAAATCCAGCTTACCTTGGAGAAGAAGGACCCACAGAGTTCTGGAGCACGATACCATCGAGTGGCGACATAGTCCTTCGATAGTCGAAAGAAAAAATGATTAGTTATATAGTTAAGAAGTCCGTCTACAGGATCCAGGCCTAAAATATCCTGTACTGTACTACAATAATTCCAGAAGCAATGCAAAATAAAGAAGTACCGTCCAGAATATAGCAGATGGAGCGTCATTAAATGATACACGAGCAAGCCCAAAATCACATATCTTCAACTTACAGTCAGCATTAGCAAGGATGTTCTTTGGCTTTAAATCACGATGAAACACGTTGGCTGTGAGGGTATAATATATTTTAAAAAAAATTAGTAGATGTGTATCTGTGAATATTTAAAAGGATTGATATGAAACAAATGACAAAATTTAACCTGTGTGTATAAACTTCAGGCCACGTAGAAGTTGGTACAAGAAAAATTGATAATGTTCAGGTGTGAGATCATCATTTGCCTTAATTACTTGGTGAAGATCAGACTCCATCAACTCAAAAACAACATAGATGTCCTTGAACTCTCTTCGAGAAGGAGGCAGCATAATATGCTTTATTTCTACAATATCTGGATGTTTGAGCAGTCGAAGCAGTTTGATTTCCCTTAAAATTCTTGTGGCATCGGAGACATGCTCAAAGACATCAAGGATCTTCTTGATTGCTACCTTTTCCCCAGTATGGGTATCAGTTGCAGCACCCACAACACCATAACTACCTTTGCCTACAACTTCTTGAAGAACGTATCTGCTTGCCTCGCCATACTCGGTGAAGAAGTCTTTGTCCATTGCACCCTGGAAAAGAAAAATCTAATCAGAATCACCATGTATTACTAAATATGGTATATACACTGTGACAATGTAACAGAAACAAAGAGACAACACATATATTTTTGTTTAGAGTGGATTTTGGGGAAGATTCATATTATATACATGTAGTTCAATTAGATAATAACTTATTTCATACCTTTATTCGAAAAAGTAAAAAGGATTGTGAATGCAAACACACAATATAAACCATTTCCTATAAATTTAATCATTACTCATAAGAACCAAATCCGTAAATAATAAATAAACTGCTAATTTGTGCAACTCATTGGAATACCTAGGAGGACTCCAATTACAGAGGAAGAAGACCATAAGATGTCAGATCATCATCTTGGAAAAGCTACTAGAAATGTACTACAATATTTATCAAAGCAAAACCATAAAGATCACAACATATATCATAATGAAGTATCACCAGCAATAGGCACATAAACCTAAAGGCAAATGCAGTTTGATGCAAACAAACACTAATATAAAAAAGAAGGGTCAAAAGATATATAAAAACATCACTAGCACAACCATAATATTAACTCAAGAAAAGGAAAGCCCATTGGACAAAACAGGTAAATTGAAGAAAAATGTACCTTTTTGTGAGGATCCATGAAAAGGGGTCACAGAGAGAATTGCTTAGAGAAAAGCTATGTTGATGAAAAGTAAGAATAAGGGTATTTAGAAAAAGTTGAAATATTAGTCATTTAGAAATAGGCAGCTAGTTTGTCTCCCACACCGTTGTTTGTTTACAAACCAATCAAATGTAGCATTCCTCGCGGAGTCTCTCTTTCCTGCAGATACTATAATATGCACACGTGTGCGAAACTCAGGGAGATTGTCTAGGGGACGTGCTACTAACGTTGGGGAGAAAATGGAACGTTGCCTCAAAGTAGGGACACGGGGTTTTATGGTATTTACACTCTGTAATGTGTTTTTTGTTTTTTTTTTAATATTTCTCAAAAAAATATATAATATATTCTCTACAAACATTTTTTTTTTTTTGAAACAAAATGAGCTTCTTCATTAATTAGAAATATCACGCAAATAAGTCTCCAACAGATGTGTAGGAGAAGACGTAAAAACAGAAAAACAATTTATCAAACTAGGAATTTTAGCTAATCCATGGGCTCCGTAGCATTTCTGGTATATGTATGTACCATTTTTGCGAAAATGGTACAGCTGGGTTCAAATATGCAAAAATGGTATAGGGCGCCACGGCCTGTGGCAACCCGAGCTAGAGGGCGCCACGGCCTGTGGCAACCCTAGCCCCCTGCCCCACCTCAGAACAAGCACAAAACACAGTAACACACGTACACATCGTCCATATGTTTTTTTAATTACAACCCACCCAAAAACACCCCCAAAATAACCCACCCAAAAACACCCCCAAAATACAGAACCCGGCCAACAAAAACACCCACCAATTTATTGGACCGCAATAGTCCACGGCGCCCTCAACATACTGGACCGCCACAGTCCACGGCGCCCTCAACACAAACCCGCCATAGTCTCCGGCGCCCTCTTCATTTCGGGTAAATCTCTTCCTTGCTTTTAATTTTGTAACCTGCTTTTAATTTCCAGCTTTTAATTTTGTAATTTGTGAATCTCATTTTGGATTTGTTTTTGGTTCGATTGTTTTATGATTGTAGTAGAGAGCTTAGAGATGATGTTGTTTAGCATTTTGTTTGTGGAATTATAATCTTGTCTAGCATTTTGTTTGTGGACTTATAATCTAAAATAGATAAAAACTTCAAAAAATCAATTTAAATTTTATTTCAACTCATATAAGTACTAAAATATTATTTCGTAATCTAAAATAGATAAAAACTTCAAAAAATCAATTTACATTTTATTTCAACTCATATAAGTACTAAAATATTATTTCGTAATCTAAAATAGATAAAAACTTCAAAAAATCAATTTAAATTTTATTTCAACTCATATAAGTACTAAAATATTATTTCGTAATCTAAAATAGATAAAAACTTCAAAAAATCAATTTAAATTTTATTTCAACTCATATAAGTACTAAAATATTATTTCGTAATCTAAAATAGATAAAAACTTCAAAAAATCAATTTAAATTTTATTTCAACTCATATAAGTACTAAAATATTATTTCGTAATCTAAAATAGATAAAAACTTCAAAAAATCAATTTACATTTTATTTCAACTCATATAAGTACTAAAATATTATTTCGTAATCTAAAATAGATAAAAACTTCAAAAAATCAATTTAAATTTTATTTCAACTCATATAAGTACTAAAATATTATTTCGTAATCTAAAATAGATAAAAACTTCAAAAAATCAATTTACATTTTATTTCAACTCATATAAATAGAATTAAATATTTATTAAATTTTAATTTTTAAATAAATGTTATTAATTTTTATCATCAAAATTATAGAGATCTATGGAGCATGCTGTTTACCATCCCGGTCCTGTAGATCCATCATTGCTCACACGACAGGGGGATCATCGTTCAGAGTTCATATGGGATGGACAGGTATTAATTTTCATGTTTATATTCATTGCATTGTTTAAATACATATTTAACGATATAACGAATTAAATTTATTTTCAGGAAAAAGATTTTCGTCTACGTACAAACTTCGGCAGTTACTGGGATATAGTGAGGACAGAGCCACCGCCACCAACTATTATTAATCCATTACGAGTGCTGGTTTACTGGGTGTTTTTCAGATAGGGATGATGATACATGATGCTGGACTGATTACTGCTTTTGTTGAGAGATGGCGTCCTGAGACTCACACATTCCATTTCCGTTTCGGCGAGGCCACTATCACATTAGAGGATGTATATCACATTCTAGGTCTCCGGGTTACTGGATATCCTGTGTTCACAGATCAGGGCTTACCCGATGCGAGTTTGGTACATGAGCTCTTAGGGGTTCACCCAAATAGCGTTGATGAGGGGGGCACTCCCACTACCATTCAGAAGGGGGGGGGGCTTAATATTCTTTGGTTGATTAACAACTTTGCTAGGTGTGAACGTCTACAGTATGGTACAAATGATTACGAGAGAAAGCTTTTATTTCACAGGCGTGCACATATTTTGCTAGTACTTGGTTCTTTGTTCCCCCACTCCAGCGGGAACCGACTTCAGCTACGCCTCCTTCATTATGTCCGTGATATTGATCATGTTAATGAGTACAGTTGGGGTAGTGCTTGTCTTGCATACTTGTACAAGAACCTATGTGACGTAAGTGTAGGCTGGAAGAAAGACCTTTGCGGTTCCATGACTCTATTGCAGGTACATGTCCCTTAACTTTTACCACCTTTTCGTTTACATGTTCTTATGTTGGTCATTTAATGATTTATTTTATTACATTTGTGTTAGGTTTGGATATATGAGCGTTTCACAAATTTATGTCCCACACAGGGACAAAGTTATCTCATATAGTTACCACTTGGTCTCAGGTAATAGATAAATACCCGAATCTTTGTCATTACGTACTTATAATATTCCTGACTTATTTATTTCATACAATGATTTTAGGTGGGTCAGGATCCCTTTGATTCATCATAAGGTGCCATTCAACAGTTCACGGGGAACTCGTTTTGAGCTTGATAGCATGTATGAGCATGGCTTTAAGTGGAGGCCTTACCTAGACATTGCACGAGAGGCCATGTCCATTACTGATCGTGAGAAATCACTCATGACTGCACCATGCCCCTTGATATTTGAGCGAATTGTGGAGTGGTGTTATACAGATCGAGTTACACGGCAGTTTGGATTTCTTCAGGTGATTCCGACATCATCACCATTGCCTGGCCACAGTTCTTTTCACGATGCACCCGGTCGATGGACCAACTCACATGATCAGGTTGTTCAGCAGTGGTATTCAGGACATGCTCATATGATGTCATCACCCACATACACCCGTACGAGAGAACCAGCATGCTCCGATCAGTATCCCTCGTGGTATGAAAAAGTCACCCGTCGTTACATTATCAATCCTCGTATCTGGGCTACGCAACAGGGTTTGCAGGCAACACAGGGACACCTCCCTATAGCTGTAAGTTTTTCACTTTGAAAATTTCATATTATATATCATTGTCAAACCTTATAGTTATTCACGATAGTTGTTACTGACCACATATTTATACAGGCTGAGGGGATTTCCCGTGCTTTCCACGGGATGTCGAGGACTGGCATTTCCAATGATGCCGATTTAGTGGATGAGGCACGACAGATTCTACATAGTACTTTGGATGTGACGGGTTTCCCTGGCCTTATTGACATACCTCCTCCACCACCTGCCCCTACTAGGCGACGTAGTAGAGTACGTACGAGAGGTGGACATACACAGAAGTTCACCTCACATGGATGCGATGTTTCGTGGGCCGATGTTCCGTGGCCCAACCCAACAGTTGAGGAGGCATGAGAGCGTTATTTAGGTCCTGGATGGGATGGTCCGCAGGTGTCTCTTAGTTCTCAGGGAGATCCATTCACGGCTACGCAGGTGTCTGAGAGTTCTCATGGACCTGCATTCACTGGTACATATACTTATCAGGGATCTCACATTTCTCAGACTTTCTCGGGATATGGATTTGCTAGTTTTGGAGCTACCAGTGTTATAGGTTCGCAGCAGTACATGTCCACACCAGAACAGTCACATTTCACATATGCAGGTGGATCAGGTAATGAACATAACGCCCTTCATTATTTTTCCATTATGTACTTGTTATGTAGTTAGCTTAATTACTCACATTCCATATACACAGGTGGATTAGGATTCGGTACGCCAAAAGAGGGTGGTTTTCCGCCTTTTCAATCACATGCAGGTGGATCAGGTAATGAACATAACTCACATAGTATGTCTTATTAGGTACTTTTCATATTTGTAGTTTAATTATTCCCATTCCTCATATGTAGGTGGATCAAGTTTTATTACGCCATCTGGGGGTTTTCAACCCTTCACATCACATGATACTTTGTCATCTATGCGTACCGCGCATGTTGTAGAGGAGGATGAGGAGGACGAGGATGACGAGGAGTTGGTGGATGAGGAGATCGAGGTGGAGGAGGCTCCTGTTGTGCAGTTGAGGAAGCAACCAGACAGACATGTCAAAGGAAATGAGAGGCTTTGCATCACTGGTGGACCAATTTGTGATCACAACAACAACAAGAAAAAAAAAGAATGGCAAGGCTCCTCGTTAGGTTTAGGCATCACTTTTATTATGTTGTAAGGATTATGCTATGAACTTAATATTTTTACTTAGAATGTTCTAAATCATGTTTAACTGCATCATTTATGGTGGAATATTTGGTTTGTATTTGTTTGACAAACAACAGTATTCTTTTACTAAAATAATCTGATCACCATAACTATGATTATGCATAAGAGAGAAGACCTATTTATAGGGAAAATGTATTGATTAAAATTACACAACAATAATACACGTCCATTATTTTGGCCTGCAAATTGTGAGATGTGAGGTGACAACTCAACTTTGTAACTTTATTTTAAAGTTGATTTGATCACTCATCCCTACTGTTTTGCAGTGTCTGCAATTTTGCTTTGCAGTGTCTACAAATGTTAAAAAAGCACTGTCAAGGTCTGAAAATTAAAAATGAGTAGTCTTGTAGTCACGAGATCAATTTCACAACATGTACTATTTTACATGTTAAGCCTATATAAAGCCTCATGTATGCGATTACTTATTCACTAAAATACTTCAAATATATCTACCACTGGTTTGTTGTAATTAAGATGTCTAACGATCCTGATCCGGATATTTGCTTTTGCAATAAGTTAATGCTTGAAAGGATGTGCTGGTACGGGGCCAATGCTGGAAGAAGGTCCGTGAACTGTCCAGATGGATCGAATGGATGTGGATACATTCGTTGGATTGAAGACCCACTGGAGGAGCGTGCAACAATTATCATTGAAGATCTTAAAAAGCAGCTAACAATGCAAAAAGATCACCATAACTATGAGATGGAACAACTAATGCAAAGTTTCAACATACAATAGATAACTGACTCCGGGGATGAAGTCCAAAATGAGAATGACGATAAGGATGATGATACTGATGATGAGAATCGTAACGAGTACGAGTATTACGATGATGATGAGAATGAGGACACAGATGAGGATGATGATGATTTTTAAAGTTCTTCATAATGTATGCATCACTTTTATTATTTTGTAATGACTATGCTATGAACTTAATATGAAATGTTTTATTTCTGTTGTAATTTTATGTTTTACAATTATGGAGCATTCTATGACCTTCCAATAATTAATTTGTGGTTATCTTCAAGTACCAAAATAATTTGATAAGTTAAGAAAACATGAACAAAGCATTGAAAGGAAATTAAATTGCCAACGGTTACACATGAAATGAAATTGCAAACGGTTACAGAGGAAATGAAATTGCAAACGGTTACAAAGGAAATGAAAAAACACAAGTAAGCAGAAAATGATAAAGGACACAGATACATAAATTTTCAATGCAGACATTTCCTTAACAGGAAACGGAAAGGTTATTCCAACTGGTAAAGACTAAACATCATCATCTCGGGCATATTCAGCATCCTCAAGATCCTCAAGCTCTTTAACTTTAGCGGTGTACTCGTCCTCAGCTTTTTCAATTGCAGCTCGGCAGTCGCTCTCCGTGATCTCATTCCAACGAACCCTTTGTTTTAGGAGCTTAACCTTATCGTAATGTGCACCAAACAATTCATGGTTAATTCCATAAATATCCAAGTATTCCTCCTTAGTTTCAACCCAATCTTTGCCCTTTCTATCCTCCTTGTTCTTCCTTCTACGCATCTTGCCCACCAATATCTCGTTCTCACGTTGCTTCTGAGCCTCTCTTTTCTCAGCTTCAGAAAAGACTTTCTTCCAAGGCCTCCTCCCCGTGAATAGCTGGTTACTAGGTGAACTCGAACTAACTGGCCTCTTTCCCTTATCCATTGATGCAAACTCACTTAAACAAGAGAGATATTCTGCAACTATGATTATGCATAAGAGAGAAGAACTATTTATAGGGGAAAAAATTGGATCTCTAGTACACAAAAGTAATACAAGTGCATTATTTTGGCCTGCACATTATGAGATGTGAGGAGACAACTCAACTTTATTGTTGATGTGATAACTCAACTTTATTGCTAATGTGATAAGCACAGAAAATCTCTGAAAAACCAAAAAAACGGGTTTGCAGTGCATCCAGCTTTGCTTTATTACTGAAAAGCTCACTGAAGACAACAGTGTAACAATACATTAATAGGGGACTCAGGATACAACAATAGAAATTAAGAACACTTGGTCATAATTAAAAGACAACAGTGTAACAATACATAATACGCAGATCACTCTTCTTGTGTTTCGTCGGATATGGCTCCATCGGACACATAATTCGGATTATGTTCAAGATGATATTGCTCGCGTTCTGTGAGCTCTCTGCCCATAGCACGAACGGAATCTATGGAAAGTTGATACATATACTGACGACCTCTACGCACCAACATTAGATTATTTTCAAATCGTATCTGTGACACAGCAGCAATGACTCTTTTCCTATACTTATTCCAATTGCCACATTCCCCGGGATCAGGATACATGATACGCGAATCACGAGTGGGAACCCTTGAACCAATACGAATAAGGTCATTTCTCAATCATTCGGATTCTTCAAGCCTATAGGCCCATTCTCGACGAACGCCTGCAAAATACTCTTTCGGATCACTTCGTCGTAACCTACGATAATCGTCATTTCTTTCGACAAGCAACCAAACACGACACTCATTTTCAGCCATTTTCTATATTCCAAATTTAACATTACAGTTTCAGGCTATAATCATCAATTATATATATCCTACTTGAAAGTGGAGTTGTCATGTCTTACTGGTTATGCAGGTCTTGAAATGACTACTCATCTTTTCCAGAAAATTAAAGCTTTGTATTAATTTTCATTTATATCAGAAATTATTGATCTCATGTGTAGTCATGTCAAAAATAATGAAGTTTTATTATTGCTCTGAATACAACTGTTGACATTATTATTATTCTGCAAATGTAAAAGTGGTGTAGTCACTTCAACATAAAGATTGCATTATTATCATGCTTGCAGATGTTTTTAGGTGCAATAGAGTTTTGTTCTAGTCATTTTCGGATCTAAATATACCATTGTTCGACATAATTTTTTTTTAAACCTTTTGGCTTCTATAGAAGTACAAGGTTTGAAGTTTAATGCGGAACCCAGAAAAATAAAAAAATTTATGTAGAAAAATGTTTTTTATACTCCTAAAAGTGCCTACATAAATTATAATTATGTGTAGACCTCATTTTTGGACCAAAATTTTACATAATTACGCTTAATATTTTTTTTTAAATTTTGGATAGTAGCAAAGTACAACAGTTCAAGTTTAATTTAAAACAAAGAAAATGAAAATATATTTTTTGCAAGTACAATTTATAAACCAACAAAAGTGATTGTTCAAAAACAATTTTTACTAAGTAACCAACTTGTTTTACTAAGTAACCACGTGAGAACTGAAAATCAAAAAAAAAATTTAAAAATGCTAGGGTTGCCACAGGCCGTGGCGCCCTATAGCTCGGGTTGCCACAGGCCTTGGCGCCCTATACCATTTTTGCATATTTGAACCCAGCTGTACCATTTTCGCAAAAATGGTACATACATATACCAGAAATGCTACGGAGCCTAATCCATGAGCCATCCCGTTTGCTTGTTTTCGAACATGGCTCCGTAGCATTTCTGGTACATTTATGTACCATTTTTGTGAAAATGGTACAGCTGGGTTCAACATTGCAAAAATGGTACAGGGCGCCACGGCCTGTGGCAACCCGAGCTAGAGGGCGCCACGACCTGTGGCAACCCTAGCAAAGGAAGCCACGGCCCGTGGCAACCCCTCTATATATATATTTTTTTTTGCTGTTGTCAAACAATTTACTTAGTAAAAATTGCTTTTTAACAATCACTTTTGTAGGTTTATAAATTGTACTTGCAAAAAATATATTTTCATTTTCTTTGTTTTAAATTAAACTTGAACTGTTGTACTTTGCTACTATCCAAAATTATAAAAAAAATATTAAGCGTAATTATGTAAAATTTTGGTCCAAAAATGATACCTACACAAAATTGTAATTTTTGAATAATGATATTTTCAGACCCAAAAACGACTATAACAAAACCTTTAAAGTACTCAACATCTAGAAACATGATAATAATGCAAGTTTTATGTTACTGTTGACGTGACTACACCACTTTTACATTTTCAGAACAATAATAAATTTGACCAAAGTGTGTTCTCACATCAAATTTACAATAAAGCAAAGTTGCAGGCACTGCAAATTTGATTTTTTGGTTTTTCAGAGCTTTTCTGTTGGTTTTACAATAAAGTAAAGACGAGTGATCACATCAACAATAAAGTTGAGTTGTCACCTCACATCTCATAATTTGCAGGCAAAAATAATGCACCTGTATTACTTTTGTGTAATAGAGATAAAAAAAATTTCCCTATAAATAGTTCTTCTCTCTTATGCATAATCATAGTTTTTCTCTCTTTTGTTTAATTGTGCCTTATCAGTACAGTTAGGATATCTTATCTTACACCACTACTAGCGAAGCCCTTTATCTTACACCACTGCAACAATATTGAAGAATTCTGGTAAAGGTTTGTAATCCTCCTTTCCTTTTAGTTATTTCAGTTCCAATACAACATTAAGTTCCTTTTTTATTTGTAGCAAACAAGTAGTTAGTTGATATATATAATTCTAAAAAGAAATCAAAAGTTGTGGATAACTCTTCTTATATATATTTTCCATTTTTATATGTGTCTTTTTCACATATTTATATGCGTATATGTTTTTACATCAGGAAAATGGAAAGTTGTGTCAATGTGAATTTCTTTTGGGGTGGAAAAATAATTAGGAAAGATGATGATATAACATATTCCTTGGATCCAAAATGTATGCGTTATGTTATGTTCGGAACAACTTCTGAAGAATTCAAGGCAATTGTTTATGAGGTTATGAACATAAGTGACAATCATTGGAATTTGAAAATAAGTTATAAACATCCAGAAATGGGTATCGGTAATGTCGTTAAGCGATATTACTTAGGTCATATTACTTCCAACGTGGATGTCGGTAGGTTGTTGAGTATCCCTCGAACCATGCAGATGGGTTGGGGTGATGTGTCCGTTTTCATCGAGGCCGAACAGATTAAAGTTCAGGATCCGTACTCATATGCTTACGGTACGCATTCTGAGCCTACCCAACCAAGTTACCAACACAACCATGGGATGAGCAACCAATTTCCCGAATTCGGAACAACGGGATGGTCAAACTCTTTTTTCGGTGAAGGTGAAAATAATGAAGAATTTCACGGATATACGGGGGGTTCTAGTAGCCAAGCAGTGCAACAAACGCATCATGGTGAGGATCCTGAGATGCGTGAATATTATAACCGTACAGATTATGTGGAACCGTCTCCACCACGTCATACAATGACGGGTAGAGAGTTGGCATGCATAGATGATAATCCTCTTGAATTTAATGTTGATGGTTCAAGCAGTGAGGAGTCCGAAGATTTTAACAGTGATGACGACGAGGATGTATCATCTGAGGAGGATGAAGAGGTATTGAGGAATCATGTTCCGATGGCAACTTGGTTTCAGACTGAAGATTATTCACCAGTGGTATTAAACAACCAAGCTGGAAACTACCTTGCTTTAGCTGAAGATACCGAAGATCTTTCCGTTGGTCAAATGTTTAATGACAAACAAATGTTAATTCATGCTGTGCGACAAATGCACATTAGTAGAAATCGGACATATATCGTGGAGAGGAGCAATCCGAATCAGTTTATTGCAACGTGTGTGGTGCAAAATTGTCATTGGAGACTGAGAGCCGTGAAGAGAAAGATCCATGGATTGTTTGAAATCACAAAGTGCACGGAGCACACTTGTTTAGTCGATCTACCGACGCAGGATCACAAAAAAATCTCTGCAAGATTTATTGCAAATATTGTTAAACCGCATGTAAGCTATTTATTCTCAACCATCATTGACATATGTTAACAAACTTTTATTGACTTTTTTTTTGTGGAATGTGTCGCAGGTTAGAGAATCACCAAATATCCGAGTGAAGACCATTATGACAATGGTTAATGACGAATTCAACCACTGTGTAAGTTACTGTAAAGCATGGAGAGGCAAGCAGTTGGTTGTTGAGGAGTCTACGGTAACTGGACTACCACATATGATGCACTACCACAGTTTTTCATGGCCGTGGTACATGCCAATCCTGGGACTGTTGTTGTAATCGATGATGTTCGTCATGAAACTGATAACAGCAGTTCTGTTTGCAAACGGATTTTCTGGTGCCTTCACGCAATTATGGATGGTTGGCAACATGCCCGCCCGGTACTTTCGATTGATGGTACCTTCCTGAAGGGAAAATATAACGGAAAATTATTGGTTACAATGGGGGTGGATTCGAATAATCATCAATATCCATTTTGTTATGCCTTGGTTGACGAAGAATCCGAGAGAAACTGCTACGACAATGATGGAGTATATCTTCTACAAGACTGTTAGAATTGTCAACACACAGCGAAACCAAACTGTCGATGCTATGCAGCGGGGTCAACAATTATGCCAAAGGACGGAGAATATGATAACCAGATATATGGAAAAGGCTAAATCACATACGGTGCATACATTCAGTAAACAACTAGGCATTTTCAGAGTTGTTACGCAACGCTATCGGGTTAAAGGAGGCACAAAGGGGGGCGCACCCAAAATGTGGACATGAGTCAACAAATATGCACTTGTGGAAAGTGGATTTGCCACAATTTGCCTTGTTCTCATGTATTGGCTGGTTGTTTGGCAGAGAATCTTGATTGGAAAAAGTGGATTGAACCTTACCACTACACTTCCAAATTGCATAAGTTATGGGAAACTATCATATTTCCATTGGATCCTACTGAGTGTTGGAACTACGTCTTACCGGTACAGTGGCAGAGGTATGGTAAGTTGGTACCCGATGAAGCCTGCAAAAAGATAAAGAAAAAACGTGGCAACAAGGGGGAGTCTGTAAGAATTCGTACTGAGATGGACCAGTCGCGTTCGGGGATAAAATGTAGCCGCTGTAAGCAAGAAGGACATACGAAAAGGAGCAAACTTTGCCCACTACGTTCTAATGCAGTTTGACGTTGCTACACTTACTTTGCAATTTTTCATATGAATTTGTACTATTTGCTTTGTGTGATTTCATTTCCTACATGTACTTTTTTTTTTCATTTCCTATTCGTGTGGTTTTAATATCGCTTCCATTTTTTCTTCTCTCAAATGTTGGAAACTTAATGACATGCAAATTTAGTTAACAATGCAAAACTAGTCATAAATTGAACAATTACTCATACTTGAATATTAAAAAGTACAATAGTTTAGTCCTCGTCAGACATGAAGCTGTCTGAGTCATTATCAGCACTCACGCTCCATTGGTGATACTGTCTTGCACGTAGCATGTCTCCATCCCCTGCAAACATCCTTGCATCTGCTGCTAGACTATGTCGATGTAAGCGCAATCGCATTCGGTTCTCTTCCTCTCGTGCACGAAACAATGCAACTTCAAGTTGTTGTGGAGTACTGCGTTGCATCATTATAGCGCGTTGTTTCGGTATTTTAAGTCCATGCAAGCGACATTGTTCAACACAACAAGAAAGACATTGCGCACGCCACTCCCACTCCCTCTGCATTGTTGTTATTGCCTGACTTGAGTAACGATGATTAGGGTTCATTGAGTACACAAAATCATCGTCACATAACCATTTTCTACCCATGGCTCTGAAAATATCACCACTAGTATAACCATTTGCCATTTTTCAAAGATGATCATAATGAGCATAGGGTATTTATAGGTTATATATGAGAATTAAAATTCTTAATAGTTAAAGAAAATAATTTAGATCACGAGACCATTTTCCTATGTATTCACGGGTTCGTATTATGCCAAAAAAAAATCAGAACTGCATACACACTTTTATTACTTTTTCCTGTATATTCACGGGACACGTTAACAAAACTTGAAAGTAGTGTCTTCTTGTCATTTTTGGACAAATAATTAACATACGGTGCATACATTCAGTAAACAACTAGGCATTTTGCAGAAATCTAATGCTTTGGTTTAATTGTCATTTTCGGACCAATAATTAATATAGTGAATCCATTTTTTTATTTTGCCTTTTCAGGGTCTCATGTTCGGCTTATAAAAAATCATTATTCATGCTAATATTTTTACTCATTTTTTTACTTCTAACAAAATAGGACGGTTCTACTTTATAATTAAAAAAAACCAAATATTATAATTTATAAAACAACTTTTTAAAGCTTGAAAATGGATGCTAAGACAAAGGAAACAATTTTGACAACGGCAAACAAAAAAATATATATATATATAGAGGGGTTGCCATGGGCCGTGGCTTCCTTTGCTAGGGTTGCCACAGGCCGTGGCGCCCTCTAGCTCGGGTTGCCACAGGCCGTGGCGCCCTATACCATTTTTGCATATTTGAACTCAGTTGTACCATTTTCGCAAAAATGGTACATTTCTGTACCAGAAATGCTACGGAGCCTTGTCTAGGGGACGTGCTACTAACGTTGGGGAGAAAATGGAACGTTGCCTCAAAGTAGGGACATGGGGTTTTATGGTATTTACACTCTGTAATGTGTTTTTTGCTTTTTTTTTTAATATTTCTCAAAAAAATATATAATATATTCTCTACAAACATTTTTTTTTTGAAACAAAATGAGCTTCTTCATTAATTAGAAATATCACGCAAATAAGTCTCCAACAGATGTGTAGGAGAAGACGTAAAAACAGAAAAACAACTTATCAAACTAGGAATTTTAGCTAATCCATGAGCCATCCCGTTTGCTTGTTTTCGAACATGGTGAATACTAACCCCAGGCATACTGCACTTCCAGAAGATTGACATTATCCCCAACAATTGCCTGCACAGCTAAGAGGGAATCCGATTCAATAGTCGTTCTTTCATCTTGCCGATCTTTCACCCAAGAGAGAGCTTCTCTAATGCCCATAGCCTCTGCCTCTAATACATTTCCCGGGGAAGCCAGCGTGATGGATCTACCTTCCATAAAAGAGCATGTATGATCACGGAGAAGCATTCCAATTGTGCAAGTCTCGGCATCATTGTAAAAAGAGGCATCCACGTTCAATTTTAAAGTACCCTCTTCTGGCCTAACCCACTTTATCTTCTCCTTCTCATTGACTTTTGTATCAGGAGCTGCATTATTCATCTCCCTACATCGAGCTCTTTTCCATTCTTCAACGGTGTGAAAAATACCATCCATAGCTATCGCCGGGTTGATCGACTTCTCTTCCCACACTCTCTTATTCCTCCAGTACCAAATCCCCCATAACGTAATACATATTTTACTCAGTTCCTCGTATGGAGACTCAGCACACTTTTGCAAAAGCCAATCTGGAAGAGAATAAATGCTTCTCGTGTCGAATAACATCCCTACAGACATCCAACAATTTTCTGCAAACCGACAGTCCAAGAAAATATGCAGAAGGTGCTCTACATCTGTATTGCACATGGGACAGGTTATAGGAACTGTTATACCTTTGTTTCTGAGTTGCCATCGAACAGGGAGACTATTTCTACAGATGCGCCACACAAAAAATTTTATTTTCTGTGGAATATTAATTTTCCAAAGCCGACTCCAACCACCTGATTGAGGCGTCAAATTTTCACCACAGTGCTGATTATACCATAACTGGTAGCCAGTCTTCACATCATACATATCGTTCTTAGACCTGGACCATGATACTTATTTTAGTAATATTAATATTTATTATTTTAATTGGTATTGTATTTTTTCCATGAAATTTCTTGTTTTTTCTAATTTAAAATCATATTTTTTATATTTTTGGATCAATAACTTTATTTTACTATAAATAATGAATTTTTGAATTTTTTTCTGGAATGCAACAAAAACCTTTCAAAATTTTTGAAATTAGGTGTGCAATTTAATAATATTATAAATTTTTATTTAATTATTATGTAAATTATAATAATTATAATATTTATGTAATGATAAATTTGTCCCCTGACGACCAAATCATATTAACTCTGTTATTCCAATTATATATAGGATATAATTAGAGCTAAATTTATACATGAATGTATTTTGGTCTCAATATCAATAAAGAATGTGCACCTATAAAAGGTTGTGCACATATAGCTCCATTTTCTTTGCTTAAGTACTATATACTTTCTCTACAAAGCATGTTCTAACGCCAAAAATATTTGAGATTTCCGTGAAAATAAGATTTTTTTTTTGTTTCTGAAAATACTTTTTATTAGCTTTTTGTATAAATTTGATTATTTTAAAAAAATTGTGAAAAAACAACTTTACAATGAATAATAATTAAGAAATATTTTCAATGATACTATTTTACTTTTAAAATTTACAAATAGTAATTTTTTATTTTTAACTAACGAGCAATACCCCTGTACTTTAAAAATTCACTATTTAGATGTATTCAACTTAAATTTTAAAATTTCTATTAAAATCTTACATTAATTTACATTTTTAGAAATATGCTAAACTCTCATGATATTCAAAAATATGTAGATTTTGTTAGATATAATAAAATAGTGAATTTTGATGGATTTTATAGTGTATTTTATGTCTTTTATAATCTTATTAAAATTCATGATATTTCAAAAGATTTCACAAAAACCCTTCATGAATCAGCGAGACTTTACGAAATTTCACGTCAACTCCTTCAAGCTCATGAATTATTATTAATCCACTAAAATCAACAATCAATCTTTTAAAAGGCATGAATTATTATTAATTCGCTACAATTTTGATTTAGAACACCCCCGTAAGTAAAACATACCATCACAGCTAAAATATTTTGTTAGTCCTAGAGATATTCCTGTAAAACATAAATAACAAGCCTATAGTACTGTGTCACCTAATTGACCCTTCAACTAGGGGATCCCTTTGTTCCTAAAGGTTCTACATCTCTGTAAACTCAATATATGTAACCATGTAATAAGTTCTAATTATGACTTGGAAGAAGATCACAAGATCATGGCTCAAGACATTTTAAGACAAGATGAAGAATAAATATGTTACAATATTGAAGAATAACGTTTGTCTAAGTGATGATTCGAGAAATGTCAAATTGTACTGATTCAAGAAATCATCCATTCGAGAAGTGCTAAATATGAAGATTCGAGAAGTCAAGTATTACTGATTCGAGAAGTCAGGGTATTACTGGTTCGAGAAGTGAAGACAGCTGATTTGAGAAATGTACTTATACTGATTAGAGAAGTCAGTTTACAATAATTCGAGAAGTCAAGATATCGAACCAAGCACCTCTGAGATATCGAATGAAAGACTTAGCAAAATCTCCAATCAACATTAGACAAAAGTTTTGGGAACAAGGAATCAAATCAAACCAAGGCATATGCAATTGTCTTTATCAGTTGCGGTATGCACATGAAAAGCCTACAAGGAAGCTTAGAGAGACAGTCAATGGAAACAGCTAAATATATGGATCTGGCAGTATGCAAAACAAAACAAAGTCACATGTCGCCATGGTTTTACCAAAATAGTATAGACAGGGTTTGGCAAGCATTTTGTCTAATACTACTTTTGTATTCGTAAACTGTGTACATGATATAAGTATACAGACTCATAGCTTTAGTTGTAAGTTCTTAAAAGTTTTTCAAGTTCTTCAATCACTCTAAAAGCTGTATCTCTCTGAGAAAAACGTAGCTGAGAATTCAAGTTTGAATTCACAGTTTGTAGCACCTTTCGATCTAATACAATATTATATTAAAATTAAACTTGTGTATTGTTTCTATTCCGCATTATCCAGTATACAACTAACAAGTTTAAGCTACAAAGAAGAAGATTAAAAAACAAAGATAATTAAAGAAAAAACAGATAATATATTCACCCTCCCTTCTATATTATCTTCTAGTGAAACTCATATCCAACAAATGGTATCAGAGCAGGTTGTTGATCAAGACAGAGAAAGATCCAGGATGAGTTCACAAAAGACTACAGGCACAATGAAGGTTCCAAAGTTTAGCAAGGAAAATTACAATCTATGGAAGATAAAGATGATGTTGTTCTTATATTAGATATAATTGCTGATGTTTGTTTAATCAGTGTTTAAGTAACAAGTACTATTCAGAGTTTAGTCTGAAGTACTTATCAGAGTTTACATGGAAGCCGGTCAAAGTTTGTTAAAGTCTGACAGGGTGAAAGTTGATTTAGCTGTCGGTGCATATCATGAAGATTCTAGAAGCAATATATTCTGAAGATGGAAAGAAGCAGAATATATTGATAAAGCTAAGGAGACTGGACAGAGGACTGAAGCAATTCTAATTGATTACAATTGTATAGCTAATTTGTAGGAGTATCAATTAGAGATTGATTGTAACTGTGTACTATATAAACACAGATAGGTTATCCCTAGAAGGGACGCGATAATTGATTATTATTCTTGTAACCTAGTAGCTCTTTGTGATTCATTAACATCATAAAGAGAGAAGCTGTTAATATAATTACAGTTTGTTGATTTACAAACTTGTGTTCTTGATTGTTATTCTCATACATACTTGATTATATTGTGTATTCGGCCTAACATCTTAAAGGCTGCAAACCCCTTGTACCCAGAGATTCTTAAGAATGGTTCTTTCATTCCACAACAAGAGGTTCAAGGCTCCACCGTTGGCACCACTGTCGTTGCCAAATCTTATATTCTAAAAGATGCTTCTAAATGGACTGACACTGAGAAAGAAAAAGTTACATTAGACAGACATCCCATGCTGATTATCATTGATTCTATGGAGCTGTCTATGTTTGCTAATATTGCTTCTTGCACATTTGCAAAAGAGATGTGGGATCCCATTGACATTCTTTGTGAAGGAACCAAAGAAGTTAAAGAGAACAGAAAGCAAATACTGGTCACACAGTATGAGGCTTTTATGGCTCAACCTAAAGAAAACATAACTGATATGTTTGAGAGGTTTCATAGACTTGTCACTGAGTTACAAATGAATGGCAAGGTCTACAACACAAAAGAACTAAATGTCAAGTTTCTAATGGCCACCTAATCATGTTGAGCAGAAAGTCATCTATTTAAGAGATAAAGATTTAAACAAAGTTTCATATGATGTGCTCTATGGTGTATTGAGAACATTTGAACTTGAAATGATGCAAAAGAGAGCTATTCAAGCTCATCAGGGCAAAATGGTTAGTGCATCTTGTGCACTGATTGTGAATGAATCTTTGAAAGAACTTGAGGCTTCTACAAGTCAACTGAGAATTGAAGAGATAACTGAAGATGAGCCTGAAATTGAAGAATCTGCAAAAATGGAGGAGTTGAATGAAGATGATTTCTACACCTTGGAAGAATTATAGGCTATGGACAACAAGTCTTTTGCATTCATGGTTAGAAAGTTTCTTCACATCAGAGTTAAGAGGAAACAGCCATATAAAACCAAGCCTTTCAACAACAACAACTCTTTCAACAAAGGAAAGGCCCCCATGAAGCCTTGCAAGAGCAAATTTAAAACTGGCTCCTTTGATAGATCTTCAATCAGATGTTTTCAGTGTAATGACTTGGGGCACTTTGCTAGTGAGTGCAAAAAGCCAAAGAAAAAGGACAAGGCTTATCTGGAACTTGAAGCAAAGTATGAGGCTCTTTTGAAGAAGCAATCAAACAAGGCATTCATAGCTGAGAAAAAGAGTTGGGATGATACTGACAGTGATGAGGAAGACACTGAGGTCTGCAACTATGCCTTAATTGCCAAGACTGATAGCAATGAGGACTCTTTGGACAACTCTCATTTATTGTCCCTAACCACAATTGACATTTTTGTTTCTGATTACAAACAAACTATTGATAAACTAAATGTTGAGATGTTTAACATGCATACTAGCATGACTGCTGTCAATGAGGAAATTGAAAAATTGTCTGCTAAGAATGAACTGTTAAATAAAAGAAATGGAGAACTTGAATTGATTTTTGTGCATGTAGAAAACCTCAAACAAGAAGTTGAATACTTGAAAAACAAGGTTGAGTGTGCTAATCAGATAGAGAAGGCCCTTAGGGATGAGTTAGCTAAAAATGAACTGAAAATAAGAGCCTTTAGAAATTCATCAAATATAGTGCAAACCTATCATGAGAAGTATCAAGAGAATTATAAAACAGCTATTGGTTTTAACTATGACACACTCAAGAAAAGGAAGGGAAAGACATCTACTGATGACTCCAAGGTTGTTCATGAGAATGTGTCTCATGTTGTGAAAAATGTTCATGCACCTATCTTTACAGAGTCTTCATTCAGTCTTGATGAGGAATCCTTGTTCATCAAGCAAATGTTAAATGAAGAAGATGAAGCACAGTTTAATGAACAACCTACACCCTCTAAGAGTGAGAGTGTCAAAGTATAAACCAAGAAGGCTATGAAAGTCAAACAAACTCTTGTGAAACCTGTTCCTATAAGATCTGAAAAAGTTGAATCTGTTAGGTCTACACCTAAGAAGAAGCAGAATAGAAATGGCAAGCTAGGGATTAATAAGAATAACAATTATGCTTATGTGCCAAATGCCCCTAGAAAAGTTTGTCAAAACTGTTATAACACAAATCACTTGACTCATGCTTGTAAGAAACCAACTGGTAGTGTGCATAAACCTTTCTATGATTTTTCTGTGCCTTTAAGACATAGAGATTCAACATTTTGTGATAAACTTGATTGTATGCCATGCAATATGAATGTCATGACAAGCTGTTTTAATCTAAAAAAACAATTCATGAATGGTTGCATTAGTCACAATGAATGCACACACACCACAAGGTACAAGTCTTCAAGTCTTGCTAGTTCCAGAAGGGCATCTCAGTCTTCTAGATCAAATAGTCCCATCTCTGAGAACTCTAGCAGTGACAAAAAGATTTGCTCTGAAATAAAACACAAGTATGTTGGTTTTGATAATTCTGTGACTAAGTCAAGTGGACCCAAACTTGTTTGGGTACCAAATAATAAATATTTCATTTGTGTTTGCAGGGCAAAACTAAGGAAAAAGAAAGTTATGTGGGTGTTGGACAATGGATGCTCAAACCACATGACTGGTGATATGGCCCTGCTATCACAGTATGAAGAAAAGGTCGGCCATATGGTTACTTTTGGAGATGACATCATAGGTAACACATTGGGATATGGCAAATTGGAAACTGGAAATGTCATCATTGAAGATGTAGCACTAGTCAGTGGGCTCAAACACAATCTTCTGAGTATTTGTCAATTCACAGACTTCAAGGTTGTATTTGATAAAGATGAATGTTTGATCACTCACAAAAATACTGGTGATCTTGCTCTTACTGGAGTAAGGAAGGGAAGCCTGTTTGTAGCCAACTTAAATTCTGCAAACAAAGGAAAAATTTGTTGCTTCTACTCAAAGGCATCAAATCAAGACAGTTGGTTGTGACACAAGAAACTGTCTCATCTAAACTTCAAGGCAATTAATTCTCTAGTCAAAAGAGAGTTTGTCAGATGCATGCCTCCACTTGAATTCCTACAATAAGGAGTGTGGGAGGCTTGTCAAAAGGGAAAGATGAAGAAATCAAGTCACAAGTCAAAATTTGCAACATCAATAACTAACCCTTTGCAACTAATTCACATGGACTTGTTTGGGCATGTTAATGTATTGTCACTCTCAAAGAAGAAGTATGCATTAGTTATGGTTGATGATTTTTCAAGATACACTTGGGTTGAATTTCTGGCTACTAAGGATGAGGCTCCCAAAGTAATCATTGAACACATCAAAAGAGTAGACAAAGATGCAAAAATCAGAAATACAAATGTAGTTGCAATTAGAAGTGACAATGGAACAGAGTTCAGAAATGCCAAACTTGAGGCTTTTTGCAAAGAGAATGGCATTTCACATCAATTCTCATCTCCAAGGACTCCTCAACAGAATGGAGTTGTTGAAAGAAAGAATAGAACTCGCATTGAGGCTGCAAGGACAATGCTTCTAGATGCAAAGATGCCCACATACTTTTGGGCTGAGGCTGTTAGCACTGCGTGCTATATTCAAAACAGGACTCTCATCAACAAAGACACAGGAAAAACTGCCTGCAATGTAATGTTTGAAAAGAAGCCAACTCCCAAGCATGTTCATGCCTTTAGAAGCAAATGCTATGTGTTAAAGGACAATTCAGAATATGTTGGAAATTTTGATGTTAAAGCATTTGAAGGCATTTTTCTTGGCTACATTATGTCTGCATACAAAATCTATGTCATTTGTCAAAAGAAAGTGATAGAGAGCACAAATGTGACTTTTGATGAAAGTAAATTCCCTGGCCTAGAAGAAGCAACAGAACAAGACAAAGATCATCTACATTTTGAGAATATGGATGAATTTGGAGAAACTGAAATTGAGGTTGAGTTTGATTTTCAACAAACTCAAGTGAATGATATTTAAGACAGAGAAATTGTGCCAATCTACAGTGCAAAGCCTATCATCCAAGAATCACCTATGAATGAGAGCAACTTCACAGGGGGAGCATTTCAAGATGAATCAAATACGAATAATGAGGTTGTCTCAACTCTCAGGAATGAAACAGAACCAACTACAAAATGGAATAGAGACCACACTACTGAACAAATAATTGGTGATCCAAATGCAGGTGTGAGAACAAGAAGGGCAACTCATAATGACCGTATGTTTGGTTGTTTCCTATCCAAAGTTGGGCCAAAGAAAATAGATGAAGCACTGTTAGACCCTGATTGGATCATTGTTATGCAAGAGGAGCTAAATCAATATGAGAGAAACAAAGTCTGGGAATTAGTTCATGCACCAAAAGACAGGTCAGTCATTGGTGTTAAATGGGTTTTCAGGAACAAAATGGGTGAAGATGGTGTGGTCACTAGAACCAAAGCAAGGCTGGTTGCAAAAGGTTATTCTCAAGAAAAAAGCATTGATTATGATGAAACTTTTGCACCTGTTGGAAGATTGGAAGCCATAAGAATTTTCTTGGCATTTGCTGCACATTCAAATTTTAAAGTCTATCAAATGGATGTCAAGAGTGCCTTCTTAAATGGAGAATTAGAAGAAGAAGTTTATGGAACAACCACCTGGATTTGAAGATGCACAATTTCCTGACTTTGTATACAGATTGCTTAAGGCTCTGTATGGATTAAAGCAAGCTCTTGGGGCATGATATGATACTCTCTCATAATTTCTTCTGGACAATCAATTCACCAGAGGCACAACAGACAAAACACTATTTTACAAGCTACATGGAAGTGACATCATCCTAGTTCAAATTTATGCGAATGATATCATATTTGGCTCTATAAACGAGAAACTTTGCTCAAGGTTCTCTAAGCTCATGCAAAGTAAATATGAGATTAGTATGATGGGAGAATTAACTTTCTTCTTAAGACTGCAAATTAGTCAAAGAGTGGATGTCATCTTCATTAATCAAACAAAGTACATCAAGGATTTATTGAAGAAGTTTGATCTTGAAGAATGCTCACCTGCAAAGACTCCAATGGATACAGCCACAAAGCTTGATGAAGATAAGAAAGGAAAGAAAGTGGACATTTCAGTTTATAGAGGCATGGTTGGCTCTCTACTCTATCTCACTGCAAGTAGGTCAGACATCATGTTTGCAACATGTCTATGTGCAAGGTTTCGGTCTGATCCAAGGGAATCTCATATGGTTGCAATAAAGAAGATTTTCATATATCTAAAGGGCACTCCAAACTTAGGGTTATGGTATCCTAAGGACGCAGGGTTCAATTTGGTTGGTGATTCAGATGCTGATTATGTCGGATGCTGAGTGGATATGAAAAGCACTTCAGGTAGCTGCCAATTTCTTGGAAAAGGTTAGTCTCTTGGTACAACAAGAAACAACAATCTGTGCCAACTTCCACAGCTGAGGCTAAATATATAGTTATTGGAAGTTGTTCTGCTCAAGTGCTTTGGATTAGAAATCAACTAAGGGATTATGGACTTGTGTTGGAGAAAATTCCAATCATGTGTGACAACACAAGTGCAATATCCATAGTTGTCAATCCAGTTAATCATTCTAGAACAAAGTACATTGACATCGGATATAATTTCATAAGGGAGCATGCTTCAAATGGAACAATTGATTTATTGTTAGGTCCCGATAAGTTTGTAGAAGGGGGGTTGAATACAAACTATATCGTTTAATCGAATTTGTTCTTCTTTAGAAAATACAATTCAAGAACAAATTAATGCATAATTAAATGAAACAAAATTCAAGTTAAATATAACTTATATTAAACTTGAAATGTGTTACAAATATTGTACTGATTACAAGATTGAATCTCAAACTAATTAAAACAAATTTAGAATAAATTCGACATGAACTTATCTATTTTTGTAATAAAAAGATAGAACGATAAATTATAGTTCGAGATAATTTCTAGGGATAAAGATCTGCTAGATAGTCAAAGCAGTACAAGTAAATGATTTCTAGTGGCTTGGATATAACAATCTTTGCTAGAAATAAATTTACTGATCAAATTGAATACAGGAAGTTGAGAGAGTTAAGGCAGTGTTCTTCAAAAGATATTAAGTTGTTGTAGTTGTTGATGACACTGTCTTGATATTGCTTTTTGATAATATCCATTGATTCTGCACGTTTCCTTTTCTTCCGGAATGACTATCAAAAAGCCTGGAATGACTACCATATTTTAGCCTGGAATGACTATCAATTTGGCTTGGAATGACTATCAGAATATTGGAATTAATTTAGAATGACTATCATTTGAACTGGGATGACTATCGGGATGACTATCCTTGATAGTCATTCCAGTTCATTTCTATGATAAAATGACCTGGCATGACTATCGGGATGACTATCCTTGATAGTCATTCCAGTTCATTTATCATAGTCATTCTAAGATTTAATTCTAATTCCACTTTTAATTAATTCTTATACTTAATTAATTTAATAAATTAATTCCGATGAATTAATTTATTCAATTAATTAACTAATTAATTAATTTAATAAATTAATTCTGATGAATTAATTTATTCAATAAATTAATAACTAATTAAAAGAGAATTTATATCCTTTCTTGATAGCATAAACAATCCTTGAACCACTTGAATTTGATGAAGAATTTCCATTGAATGAAGTTGACACTTGATGTACTGTCCGGTTCATAAGTGACTAACTGCAATGTCTGTTCTTCATATTTTTTACTTTAAGATGTGGTCCATTTGTTGCTTTTGGCTTTGGTCAACCACTGTAATCTGTACCCTTGTTGTCACACTTCTGAAATCTCTGTCAATTTAATAAATCCACTTCCTTGGATACTTCACTGAGGCTTGATCAATTAATTGAACTTCTTTCAATGTAGAATTACTTCAAGTCTGTAGGATGACTTTAATCTTCATTCTTTTGACTGATATAACCTTCTGAGATTCCTGTGACACTGAATTATTATTTACTTATTACAAACTTGTTTAAGTTGAGTTGTATACTCGATGTTTACAAATAGGCCTATATATATGTCTTTCAATCTCCCCATATTTGTTTGTTAGAGAATAACAACCAAATACCTAGATGATAACTCAACTAATTAAACAAGTATAAATAAGACTTTAAGAGCCAAGTAAAGAATAAAAGAAAGTTCTGGTTTATATATAACATTTCCAGATTCAAACATTTAAAGATAAATACAAGATAGATGTTCCTCTAAACTGAACATATATATACATTGATCCTATCTTGATTTACCTAAGCTCTATACATATTACATTAAAAATTGAGTTTGTGTTCAATTGTCTTCATCAAGCATTTCACCTTCCTCCAGAGATTCTATCAAGTCCTTGTCAAGTATACGATCACTTTCAGATATATTGTCACTTGGTCTGACAGGTTGAGTTGTGACTTTCTTCAGCCTATTCCTCATTTGATGATACCTTGTAATATTAGCTATGCAATAGTCTTGAGTTAAGTCAGCAACTTCTGTATTTTCCTGAGTAGCAAAACCTGAAGTCCTTAGCATATTTTCCATGTAGACAAGATGTTTGGCAGGATAATCTTTGAGAGAGAGAGGATCCACACCACAAGTCTGAAGTGCCCTTCCTTTATAAAACTTGATTTCAGATGGCACTTCTACCACTTGGGGACTGGCCTTCAAAGAAAAATCTCTAAGTTGATCATGCAGCAGCTCATTCAATGGAGAAGTTCTTTTAATCTTGCTCATGAACACCCAGAGTTCTGATAACGTTATGCTTTCAAGAAGATTGAGAAAAACAATGAAAGTTCCTTCATTGTGTGTAGATATAGATATTCATTTCATCTCTAACCCTGTCAAATCCAGTAGTAATTCTTGAAATCTCTGCATGAAGAGCTTTCATGTACACAGAGTTGTCTGGATTGACCTTCTTATACCTTTCTAATACACAAAGAAACTTGCCATCATTATTGGTTCCTCTTTGGTGTGCAAACATCTCTCTTGCTTTATCCCATTCTTCACCTAGCTTCAACCTCAAATTTAACTTTCTGTCTTTGACTTTAAGATTGTGAAGTTGTTTCTTTTCTTCATGTTCAGCCTTTTGGATAATAAGATGTTTAGAAATGATGTCAGACACCTTGGCATTCTCATCTTCTCTTCTCTTCAGATCTGCCTTTTGCCTCACCAGCTCACCTTCAAAAACAGGATCAAGTGGAGTTTCTTCTTCCCATTTAGCATAATCTGCTTCGTCTTCAACTTCCACATCACCAAAGGTATCTTCAGGGGCATCTTCAAATGTATCAAATTCAAAATAACCTTGTTCACCCTGATAGTAGTCAACATCATAAAAAGTATACTTTTGTTTTCCTTTGTCTTTCCCAGATCCTCCAGCTTGTCCACCTTCAGCTCCTCCTTGTTTCTCCTTATTCTCCCCCTTAGTTGAGGAATCCTCTACAGCTTTAGATTTAGTAGCATCAGGATTAACCTCTTTTTTTCCCCTTATATCTCCTCCATCTCCTCCTTCATCTTTACCATCAGCATCATCATCATCATCATTATCATCACCCTCAAAGAATTTCTTCTGTTCAGCTGTGGGTTGATGTGAATTCTTGATCATTAAGTATAGATGCTTCATGCCTTCATTTAGATGCTCTATTCCTCCTTCAATCTTGGCAAACCTTTCATCATTAAACCTTTGATTTTCATCAAATATTTGCTGAATGAAGTCCACCTGGGCAGAAATAGTAGCAATCTCCTTGACACTCTCTGCTATATGAGCATTAGAATTTGTAAGTCCAGAGATGTCAGAAGCCACTAGCATTTGAGATTGTTGAATGGCATTCAGCTTTGGCAAGATAGAAGTCTTCAGCCCTTCAATATCATCTTTAACAATACCCATCTGATTACTTACAGAGGTGGAAGAAGAAGACCGTTCAACCACTTGTGCTTTTAGAATATCCTTTTCAGCCTGGGTTTCTTGGAGTTATTTCTGTAGACCAGCTATTTGAGCTAACAAGGAAGCAGTGTATGTGTTAGTGTGTGCACTCACTTCAATTTCTCTCAGTGGTGTTTCACTCAGCTCACGTGCTTGTGTATCGCTCTGTGTTTGACTCTCACTCCTAACCACTAGATGTCTATCTTGATGTTCAGAAGATGTACCTGCATGAAAAATCACCCTAGCCCCTTCTAGAGAGGTCAGTGGTGGTGCAATGGGAGTTCGCAAATCCCAGTCCCTAGTGAAGTCTAACAAATCATTTTGATTTGAGAACTGAATTGCTTCAGAGTTAGACTCACCAGGTTGCCTTCCACTTTCTCCAGTAAAAACTGCGAGTGGAAAATCCCGTAAGGGAGCCAGAGATGTTCCCTCTGGGAGGGGAAAAATGATTCTATTTGAGTTGGCAAAGAATCAGATTTTCCCTCAGATGTCTGTGAAGGCACTTCTACCGGAATAATGGTAGGCACTGTATCAAACCCTATGTGCTCTCCTTGCAAGGTGTCCTGTGTGTCATCAAATTGAATGTCTTCTCCCATTGTGAGTAATGGGAGTGTGCTTGACTCAGTACAGATTGTCAGGGCCCTATGGCTTTGTTCAATAGATTCACCCTGTTGAGAGGGTGTCTCTAGATACTATTTAGTGGCCATTTCAAAATCCATATCTTGTTGGGAGAATACAGATGGGCTAACAGTTGTCTCCCTGTATGTTCTTCTCTTCTTTGGTGGTGGAGACAAAGCTGTGGGTTCTCTCATTGTTTCTTCTTCACTAGAATGTCTTTGTCTGACATGAATATTAGGTTCAGGCTGATTGGTTAAAGGAGTTGACTATGTGTTTGGCTGACTTGCATTTCTGGAAAACTCACGAGAAGAATAAACATTCTGTTTTGTCTAGTCAAAAGTAGCATTTCTATAAAAGACAATCAACCAAGAAGGGCAAGCTACCAAAACATGGACCACTACTCAGAATGGAGAAACAAAGATCTTGAACATATTGATTTTTTGTATTATTAACTGTTCGAAATATCTTGTAAACTTGGAATATATAACCAAGTGTAGCATTATTCTAGAATTCAAGAAATCAGTTATGCAATTTAGAGAGCTCAAAGCAATATTCTTTGTAAATTGTTGAAGCTGGAATAGTGTGTATGAAGCTGTGTGTTTATTCATAAACATCACAAAGATTTCTTCTAAATAAAATCTCTCAGGTGGACAAATCAATCCACCTGAATTTTTAATTCTTGTGCTAGTTTTATTTATTTGTTTGTTTTTCTGTTCTTGATTTTACTTTCACATCTCTACTGTCAAGAACTAACGAATTTTTAAAGATTGTATTCAACCCCCCTGTACAATCTTGGTTCATTGTTTGGGAATAACAATATATAATGTTGTTATTTAATAATATTCTTTTATAGATAAGCAAGGTAATATATTTTCATTAAAAGATAACATGTTTTAATGTTAGTTACCATTTTTTAATTATTGTATTATTTATTAAATAAAATAATGACCGAAAACCAAAACTTTCAATATTTCAGCTATTATATAATAACTAGCCTATAACCCGTGCAAGACACTGACCTTAAAAAATAATAAACTAAAAATTTTAATGTGAACAGAAAATATTAAAATAAAACTAAAAATTAATATGATAAATTATAAAATGAGAAACTTAAATATTAATTGGAACGTAAAACAAATATTAAAAAATACAGATGGAACTTATGAAGATAAATGAGGTATTATTAATATTATTTTATAATAAAATAATATTAATAATAAGAACATATAGAAAATCTAACATGTTTTAATTAAAAAAAGTAATTGCCCGTGATATTTTTAGAAGTGTTTTAATTATATTAATTGTATTTATTAAAAAAATACGTTGACATGTTAAAATAAATAAGTTTTTTTAATAAGGACAAATAGGAAAGCTAACATGTTTTAATTAAAAAAAAGTAACTACCTATAATATTTTTAGATGTATTTTAATTATATTAATTGTATTTGTTAAAAAGATACGTTCACTTGTTAAAATAGGTAAGTTTTTTTGAATAATTAAAAGTATTAAAATAAGTTTTGAAATATTTAAGTAAGGGTTGCACTTGATATTTTTGGAAAAAAGAGATTTTACTGATAACAAATATAAAAGGTAATATATTTTAATTTAAAGGTAATTGCCCGTGATATTTTTGGAAAAGAAGTAGATTTTGTTAGAAAAAAAAAATGTTTTAATTATAAAAGGCAATCACCTAGTTAATATTTTTATATTATTTTATTATTTATTAAATAGAGTATTAAAATAAATTTTTAAATAAATAAGTAAGGATTGCACCTCATATTTTTGGAAAATAGAGATTTTAGTGATAACAAATATAAAATATATAATGTTTTAATTTAAAGGTAATTGTCGTAATATTTTTGGAAAATGAGTAGATTTTGTTAGATTTTTTAATTATAAAAAGCAATCAGTTAGTTACTATTTTTATATTATTTTATTATTTAATCAATAGAGTATTAAAATAGATTTTAAAATAAATAAGTAAGGATTGCACCTCATATTTTTGAAAAACATAGATTTTAGTAATAATAAATATAAAAGGTAATATGTTTTAATTTAAAGATAATTCTACTGATATTTTTGGAAAAATAGTAGATTTTGTTAGAAAAAAAATATTTTAATTATAAAAGTCAATCATCTAGTTACTATTTTGGTAACTTGACAATAATACAATTCCATAAAAGATTTGATTTGTAGTAGCTTTCATTATCCTAAAAATAAAGAAATATATTTGTAACAGTGTATCCTAAATTTAAACAAATTAGATCCCATATTTCCATTTTTTGATTAGATTTTAATATTATTTGATTTTTATGTAGTAAAATATAGTAAAATATTAATGTAGAATAAAATTTTCCGGAATTTTGATTATCTATCTATACTATTATATTAAAGACGAAACATTGAAAGTTTTGTAGTCTGGTCATGAAAGTTTTTGTAGTCTGGTCACTCCATTCATAGCCGTCAGATATTTTTGATCAAAATCGATGAGAACCGTTAGATAAAATATTAAAATTATTATATAGAATATCTTTTCTATTTTCCCTAACTAAAACATCTTATTTTCCAAAAATATCGCACACAGTTTCATTTAATAAAATAATATAATGAGGTTATAATTGATAGTAACTAACTCATTACCATTTTTTGCCAAAGTGTATATTCTTTTTTATATTTTATAACTAAAATTTCTACTTTTCTATTTTTTCTAAATAAAACCTCTCATTTTCCAAAAATATCACGAACAATTCTATTTAATAAAATAAAATAATAATATTTTAATTATTAACGACTAACCGATTAGTTTTTTTCCGAAACGTATATTTTTTTTATATTTTTGCTAACTAATATTTGTCCTAACTAAAATCTCAAAAATATCACGGGCTATTCCATTTAGTAACATAAAATACTAATATTATAAATCTATATATCTATCTATACTATATTATTAAAGACGAAACATTGAAAGTTTTGGTACTTGTTTTTTGGTACGGTACTTACCTTATTTAATTGTTTATTTAATTATTATAAAAATTATTATAATCAGCTACCCTTTCAGTTAAAATACATTACCGTTTTTTTCTAAAAAAATCACGAGCAATTTCCTTTTCAGCTAAAACATGTTACTTTTTCTATTTTCCTTACAAAAATCCATCATTTTCCAAATATATCACGAGCAAACCCTTACTTCTTTATTTTAAAACCTATTTTAATACTTTTAATTGGCAATTACTTTTCCCTTCTTTTTCTAGAAAAAACACGGGTAATTACCTTTTTTAGAGAAACCATGTTATATTTTATATTTTCCTTACTAAAATCCCACCTTTTCTAAATATATCACGGGCAAACCCTTATTTATTTACTTTAAAATCTATTTTAATACTTTTAATTAACAATTACCTTTTTCAACCAAAACATGTCACCTTTTCTCTTTTTCTTACTAAAACCCCTCTTTTTCAAAAATATCACGGACAAATCGTTACTTTTATATTTTAAATTCAACGAAAACATGTTACTTTCTATTTTTCTTACTAAAACCACTCTTTTTCCAAAATATCACGGACTGTTACTTATTTATTTTAAAACCTATTTTAATACTTTTAATTATTTAAAAATGTTGAACACGTCTACTTATTTTTGTTTAATAAATGTAATTAATAAAATATAAAATATAAATAATAAAATTAACAATTATTGAAAACAATCCATGCATCGCACGTGTTTTAAGCTATATTATTAAAGACGGAACATTAAAAGTTTGGTAGTCGGACGGACGGAACATTAAAAGCTATATTATTAGCTATATAGTGATTTTACTTAATTACCATTACTTATTTTTTTTAAACTATCACTAAATAATAACATAATTTATAACCAATTACCTTTTCAGCTAAAATACATTACCTTTTTTTATTTTTTTTCTAACAAAATCCTCTCTTTTTCTAAAAAAACACGGACGATTATCTTTTTTAACAAAAACATGTAACTCTTTCTATTTTTTGTTACTAAAACCCCTCATTTTCCAAAAATTTCACGGGCAAACCCTTACTTATTTATTTTAAAATATATTTTAATATTTTTAATTATGAGCGCTTTTTTCGCTGAAACGTGTTACTTTTTCTATTTTTTCATTTTCTAAAGAAATTATTATTAAATAATAACATTTTTATAACCAACTACCTTTTCAGCTAAAATACATTACCTTTTCTATTTTTTCTAAAAAAATCACGGACAATTATCTTTTTCAACTAAAACATGTTACTGTTTCTATTTTTCCTTACTAAAACCCCTCATTTTCCAAAAATATTCCGGGCAAATCCTTATTTATTTATTTTGAAACCTATTTCAATTCTTTTAATTACGTGCACTTACCTTTTTGAGCTAAAACATGTTACTTTTTATATTTTTCTTTACTAAGACCCCTCATTTTCCAAAAATATCACAGACAAACAATTATTATTTTATTTTAAAATCTATTTTAATACTTTTAATTATTTAAAACAATTTAACACGCCTACATATTTTTTTAGCAAATACAAATTAATAGAATATTAAAACGTCAATAATAAAATTAATTATTATTAATAACAATCCGTGCATGGCACGAGTTTTAAGCTAGTACTATATTATTAAAGTCGAAACATTGAAAGTTTTGGTTTTCGGTTTTCGATTAGTTTTTGGTTTTCGGTACTTTTTCTAATTAATAAATTAATAATATAATCAAAATTCGGGAAAGTTTTATTCTACATTAATATTTCACTATATTTTACTACATAAAAATCAAATAATATTGAAATCTAATCAAAAAAATGGAAATTTGGGATATAATTTGTTTAAATTTAGGATATACTGCTACAAATATACTTCTTTCATTTTAGGATAATGAAAGCTTTTTTCTAACAAAATTTACTCTTTTTCCAAAAATATCATGACAATCAATATACTTATATAAAGGAGAAGACGGAGGCGGTGAGGTGGCGCCTCTAGAATCGCTCCGTTCTATTTTTCTAATTTTCTCAATTTTTCTCAATTTTTAATTTTAATAATTACAACTTCCTTTATTATTTTCGATTTTGTAAGAAGAAAATTTAAAATTACATTTTTATTATTTTCAAACTTGATAGAACTTTCTTTTATTATTTTCAAACTTGATAAAACTTTCTTTGATTTAAAAAATTAAAACTTCCTCATTATTTTCGAATTTGTAGGACTTGATAGAACTTTATTTGATTTAGAAAATTACAACTTCCTTATTATTTTCGAATTTGTAGCCTTGATAGAACTTTCTTTTATTATTTTCAAACTTGATAGAACTTTCTTTGATTTAGAAAATTACAACTTCCTTATTATTTTCGAATTTGTAGGACTTGATAGAACTTTCTTTGATTTAGAAAATTACAACTTTCTTATTATTTTCGAATTTGTAGACTTGATAAACTTTCTTTTATTATTTTCAAACTTGATAGAACTTTCTTTGATTTTAAAAATTACAACTTCCTTATTATTTTCGAATTTGTAGGCTTCATAGAACTTTCTTTAATTATTTTCAAACTCGATAGAACTTTCTTTGATTTAGAAAATTACAACTTCCTTATTATTTTCGAATTTGTAGGACTTGATAGAACTTTCTTTTATTTAGAAAATTACAACTTCCTTATTATTTTCGAATTTGTAGGCTCTTATGTTAATAATTGCAATTTTCTTTTTTATTATTTTCAATCTTAATAGAACTTTCTTTTATTATTTTCAAACTTTATAGAACTTTCTTTGATTTAGAAAATTACATCTTCCTTATTATTTTCGAATTTTTAGGATATTATATTAATAATTGTAATTTTCTCTTTTATTATTTTCAATCTTAATAGAACTTTCTTTTATTATTTTCAAACTTGATAAAACTTTCTTTTATTATTTTCAAACTTGATAGAACTTTCTTTTATTATTTTCAAACTTTATAGAACTTTTATTTTATAATACTCCTTGACTTTTAAACATAATGAATTTCCATGTTATTCACCTTACAAACACCTATAAATTAAAGGTCATTCATAACAAAAAATCTACACCGATTTTTTTTTACATAGCTTCAAATTTTTACAACCATATTTACAATCAATACAACTATGGCCTACACCATGTTGGATGATTTGAACGACAACAACTATACATGGATGATAAGAGTACGAGTGTGTAGAATGTGGGAATCTGTCAATCCAAATACCGAAGAACTGATCAATCTTGACATGATTTTGATCGATGAAAAGGTTAATAAATCAATATACTTATAACTTATTAGTTTGTCAAATTGTATGATGTTATTAACTTTTCTAAGATATGTTGTATGACAGGAAAATTTGATCCATGCTACGATCCCGAAGATTCTGGTCTCTTGGTTCAAAAATCTTTTTAGAGGAAGGCTCCGTGTACAACATCAAAAATCTGAAAGTTATTTCAAGTACATGGAAATATAGACCACTATCACATGGGTCTAAATTGTTGTTCATACGCATAATGTTGCCTAAGAGATTGGAAGAAGACATCGTCAACATATCACTGCATGGATGGATTTCAGTTCATATATCCGGATATGATTAATGCACGTATTAATGACACCAACATAATCTCAGGTTTTTGATGCACTAATATATTAGAGTAATATATAAGTAATAATATTATATAAGTTATAATTCAAACTATCATGTTGTAATATTATTTTTTCTATGTTGATTTAGATGTTGTAGGCTGCTTGACCTACTTAGGGGCATTGAAGTGGTCAAAGGCGGTTGGAAAAAAAGAGATCACAAAATTGTCACAAATTAGTAAGTTGATATGGACAGAAAAGTAATTATAGAAATATAATTGCTGATTCAATTAAAAGGCCGGTATTTAAGGATCCGGAATCCCAATTAAAGGCAATTAATGAGTCATAGCCTTTATCAACAAGGAAACGAATTCTCCAGCAAGAAATACAATGTTTATCCAATAACAAAAAGGAGACTTATTCGCTAAGACTCCTAAACATACCATAAATACTATGCTCTAGACGCCTATATAAGGACCCTGATCCTACAATCAGAACTACGTTTTGGGCACAGCTCCATACGTCATCTACTACGTTTTGGGCACAGCTCCATACGTCATCTACTACGTTTTGGGCACAGCTCCATACGTCATCTACTACGTTTTGGGCACATCTCCATACGTCACAACGCCTCGAAGGCGCAACAAGCCACGAAGGCACCCCTAGAACTACGTTTTAGACTTCATCCTCGAATAAGGACATACAAGTCACTACGTCCTTGGTGTGCCCCTGCCACCATAGCCCCGAGGGCAACACCAAGAACTACGTTAATTTGGCTTGATTCTCAGTAATAATTGAGATACATAGGCATCTTGTGAGGACCGATTTAGTCTCGAAACACAAGTGCAGCCATTAAAGCTCGAAGCTCATTAATCCTAGCATTAAATTCACAAAGCACGTTTTTTAATCCATAACATTTGGCGCCGTCTGTGGGAAAACAACATCAACCATGGCAAACACACGAAGAACAGCTCGGGATACTCAAACTCCCGATGATCGCCCCATCACCTCTGAGGCTGATCAGCCACCGCCGACTACCGGCACACAAGGGGCGAATATCCCCACCAACACTCAAGGACCGGAAATCCCGATTTCTGTTGAAGGGACAAATCCCCTGCAGATGGTCATTCATGGATCTAATCCACGAGAGACCGTTCACCAGCAACCAATCACGACATCCCCGCTGCTCATGAGTGCACCAAGGAGCCTTCAACTCCATACTACTGATCTCCCTCAATACGCGAATCAGACTTTGGGGATGCCAAGCTACGGCATGCCCCCTCGACCAATGGCGGGCGGTAGTGGAACTAATCCAATCTACCATGAGGCATATGTGCCCCCTTATATTCAAGGTCTGGGACCCCAACAACAACAAACTCGTCAGACCCCTCTCATTCAAGATTACTCTGGCCCATATACCGAGGATGAGGGTTATACAACTGGGGAGGATGTAGCCCCAAGAAGGAGACGTTCTTCCCAGACAAATCGGGAGCAACCCCAAACTACTAGGGAGAAACTTGCAGCCCATGAGGCAGAGACTGCAAGGCTCAAAAAACTCCTTGCTGAAGAAGAGGCCGCTCAATCTCAGGGCCGAACGACTGAAGAAATCCCGATAATCAACTTGGATCCACCAAGAAGGACCAAGAGGGCTGAAGCCCCAAGGGGTGATCCTAGTATTTTGTTGCCCCTAGGAGATCCTGATGATCCTACACCACCGTTTACTCAAGACATCATGAAAATGGCTATATCTAGAAAGTTTAAGATGCCTTCGATCAAAGCCTATGATGGAACGGGAGATCCCGCAAATCATGTAAGGACCTTCTCCAATGCACTGCTGTTGCAGCCAACCAACGATGCGGTCAAGTGTAGGGCGTTTCCACAAACCTTGGCAGGCATGGCCCAACGTTGGTATAGCCGTCTACCTCCCAACTCTATTGGGTCATTCAAGGAACTAAGCAAGGCTTTCATCAATCAGTTCATTAGTGGAAGGGTGCATGAGAAAAGTTCTGCATCACTCATGGCAATCCGGCAAGGACAGAATGAGGCCCTAAGGGACTACATCAATCGATTCACTCGAGAGGCTTTAAAAGTCCCGGACTTAGAGGACAGAGTGACTATGATAGCCCTACAACACGGAACCACTGATGACCACTTCAAACGGTCGTTAGCTAAACATCCCCCCGAGAGCATGCTGAAGCTCCAAGATAGGGCCGGAAAGTATATCAAGGCTGAAGAAAGCATGAGAAAATATGAACCCACTACTGGCGGTAGTGGAAACTCAAAGAAAAGCAAAGAAACTCAGGAGTACGACGTCAATGAAAAGTTCCCCAGAACATTAAAGAACTCTGATTCTCCCCCTAAGAGAAGCAATTTTGGACCAAAATTCACAGAATATGCAAGATTGAATACTCCCAGGAGTCAAATTCTGATGGAGATAGCCAAGGAAGAAGATATCAAATGGCCAAAGCCAATGAGGGCTGATTTGTCCAAACGGAACCAAAGTCAGTTTTGTCGGTTCCACAAAGAAGTCGGTCATGACACCGATGATTGTAGGCAATTGAAAGATGAGATTGAGTTCCTGATACGGAGAGGAAAACTCAGCAAATTCACCAAGGATGGAAATCAAGGGAGTCAAAGAGGAAACTATGAAAGGAAGGATTACGACAGAAGGGACAACGACCAAGATCGTAACCCCAAGCCCCGAGGGCCAGTTATCAACATGATATTCGGAGGATCAACCGCTGTTGGGTCCTCCCGAAACTCAAGAAAGGCTTATGCCCGAGAGGTAATGACTGTGGTTGGAGAAGCACCGAAGCGTGCCAGAACAGAAGTATCAATAGGTTTTGACGATTCAGACTTGGAAGGGGTAAAGTTCCCCCATGATGATCCTCTTGTCATAATACATGTGATAGGTAACTCCGAAACAAAGAGAGTCCTGGTCGACAATGGAGCTTCAGTGGATATCTTGTTCCACGATGCTTTTATCAAGATGGGTTACACTGATTCTCAGCTAACACCCTCAAATATGCCTGTATACGGATTCAACGGGGTGGAATCAAAAGTGGAAGGCACTATCCAACTCCCAATGACCATGGGGCAAGGGATGAATACGTCTACTCAGATGTTAGACTTCATAGTTATAAAAGCGACTTCAACCTACAATGCAATCCTGGGAAGGACTGGTCTTCATGCGTTCAAGGCTGTTGCCTCATCTTATCATCTAAAAATCAAGTTCCCAATGAGGAATGGGATTGGTGAAGAACGAGGAGACCAAAAGATGGCTAGAAGTTGTTATGTAGCCGCGTTAAGGCCTGATGGAACCGAGGGGCAAGTTCTCCCAATTGAAGATATGAATATCAGCGACAACGAGGACAGAAGGGGGAAACCGGCTGAGGACTTGGTCCCAATTCCCTTAGTCCCAGGAGAACCAGAGAAGGTGACTTATATTGGGGCACTACTGCCCGAACCATTGAAGAGCAAACTCACGTCTTTTCTTCAAGAAAACAATGACGTTTTTGCTTGGATAGCGGCCGACATGCCAGGGATTGATCCCCAATTGATATCTCACAAATTGAATGTGGATCCAGAAAGGAAGACAGTAAAACAAAAGAAAAGAAATTTTGCTCCAGAGAGGCTTGAAGCCATTAAGCAAGAAGTGAATAAGCTTTTGGAACCCGGGTTCATTGAGGAAATTCAATTCCCAGAATGGTTAGCTAACCCCGTGATGGTCAAAAAAGCTAACGGGAAGTGGAGGATGTGCGTCGACTTCACCGACTTGAATGATGCATGTCCTAAGGATTGTTTTCCCTTACCAAGGATTGATGCTCTAATAGATGCCACTGCTGGGCATGAGATGCTAAGTTTCATGGATGGCTTCAGTGGATATAATCAAATCAAGATGCACAAAGATGACATCGCCAAGGTATCATTCATCACTGACTTTGGTGTCTTCTGTTTCTTAGTCATGGCTTTTGGGCTTAAGAATGCAGGAGCGACCTATCAAAGGTTGGTAAACAAAATCTTTGAGCACCTAATTGGAAAAACCATGGAGGTCTACGTGGATGACATGTTAGTCAAAAGCCTCGATAAGGCCGATCACATTAAGCACCTCCGAGAGGCATTCGAAGTGCTAAGGCACCACAAGATGATGTTGAATCCAGCTAAGTGTGCCTTTGGTGTAGGCTCGGGAAAGTTTTTAGGCCTAATGGTTTCCAAGAGAGGAATCGAGGCCAATCCCGACAAAATCAAAGCAATTCTAGACATGGAGCCACCACGGACTGTCAAAGATGTCCAGAAATTAACGGGAAGAGTGGCAGCGTTGGGGAGATTCATCTCCAAGTAAGGAGAGAAGTGTTTACCCTTCTTCAAAGCACTCAAAAAAGTGAAAATTTTGAATGGACAACTGAAAGCCAAGAGGCCTTTAAGGCCCTAAAGAAATACATGGCTGAAGCACCACTATTGGCAAAACCCAAGCCAGGGGAAACTCTCTACTTGTACTTGGCAGTTTCTAACACAACCCTTGGAGCTGTACTGATAAAGGAAGAATTGAAAGTGCAGAAGCCCGTCTACTATGTGAGTAAGATTCTTCATGGGGCAGAAATAAACTACTCAACGATTGAGAAGTTTGCCTTAGCCTTGATAATGGCCTCAAGATAGCTACGCCCGTACTTCCAGGAACACAAGATAGAGGTTTTGACTGATCAACCTCTAAGAAACATCTTGCATAGCCCTCAAGTTAGTGGAAGATTGATCAAATGGGCCATTGAATTGGGCGAATTCGACATCAAGTATAAGCCTCGAACGGCCATAAAAACTCAAGCACTCGCTGACTTCATGGTTGAATGTACCATTGACAACCAAGAAGTCGGGGGGCAGGAAGTAATAATGGAAGACAAGGAAACTGAAGACATAATCTCCAAAGAATGTTGGGTGAAGTAATAATGGAAGACAAGGAAACTGAAGACATAATCTCCAAAGAATGTTGGGTGCTCTATTTTGATGGAGCATCAAAAACAAAATCAAGTGGAGCCGGTTTAGTGCTACAAAGTCCTGATGGATTCCTCATAGAGTATGCACTGAAACTTGACTTCCCAACGACAAATAATGAGGCTGAGTATGAAGCTCTGATAGCTGGCTTAGGGCTGGCTGGAGCCTTGAGGGTCAAAACTCTGAAAGTATGTGGAGATTCGAGGCTAGTGGTTTCCCAAGTGAATGGGGAATTTGAGGCTAGAGATGAAGTCATGGCCAAGTACTTGAAACTTGTCAAGGCCATCATGACTCAGTTCGACGAATGCTATGTAGAGCACATCCCAAGGGAAGAAAACTTGAAGGCTGATGCCTTGTCTAAGTTTGCTTCTTCTGAAATTGAAAACTATGCAGGGAGTGTATACTTCCAAGTCCTGAGGACCCCAAGCATCAACGGAAAGTTGGTAGCACCCATTGATGTTGCTAGTTGTTGGATAGATCCCATCAAGGCTCATCTGGAAACTGGGTGGTTACCCAATGACACTTCAGAAGCACGAAAGCTATACGTCAGAGCACTAAGGTATACCCTGATTGAGGGAATCCTATATAAGAAGTCTTTCATCATTCCATATCTGAAATGTTTAAGACCTCAAGAGGCAGAATTAGCCCTGAAGGAAGTACATGAAGGAATTTGTGGGCAGCACTTGGGGGGCAGAGCCCTTGCCCATAAAATCACTCGTCTAGGTTTCTATTGGCCAAGCATACTTGCTGATGCTAAAAGCTATGTAAAGAAATGTGAACGGTGCCAGAAACATGCACCAGTGGTTAGGCAACCACCAGAGATGATGACATCCATTAACTCACCTATTCCCTTTGCTATGTGGGGAATGGATATACTCGGGCCATTTCCAATGGCAAGTGCTCAACGAAAGTTCTTGATAGTAGCAATCGACTACTTCACCAAGTGGATTGACGCTAAACCTTTAGCCAAGATAACCACCAAGCAAGTAATGCATTTCTTCTGGGAAAATGTGATATGCAGGTACGGAATTCCGCGAGTCCTGGTTACGGACAATGGAACTCAGTTTAACAATGATGAGTTCAAGAAATATTGTGATGAGAATGATATCAAGTTGCGCTTCACTTCTGTTGCCCATCCTCAAGCAAATGGGCAAGCTGAGGTTGCAAATCGAATTATCCTGGATGGACTAAAGAAAAGAGTTGAACGCTCCAGAAACACTTGGGTAGACGAATTACTCCCCATACTTTGGGCATATCGTATTACTTGTAAAGTCACCACCGGGGCAACTCCGTTTCTATTGGCTTATGGAGCAGAGGCAGTAGTCCCGGTGGAGATTACTCACACCTCCCCAAGATTTGAGGCTTATGAACCGGAAGAAAATGAAGAAGGCTTGAGGCTAGCTTTGGATCTAATTGATGAAGTTAGGGATGAAGCAAACGCCAAGATAGTTGAACATCAAAAGAAAGCCTCTTTCTACTACAACCTAAGGGTTAAAGAAAGGTTTTTTCGTCAAGGAGACTTGGTTCTCAGGAAAATTGAAGCATCCAGAGTTGGACAAAAGGGCAAGCTGGCCCCAAATTGGGAAGGACCATATCGCGTTAAGAACGTGTTTGGTCGAGGCTCGTACAAACTAGAAACCCTTGAAGGGCATGAGGTTCCAAGGACTTGGCATGCCTCCAATTTGAAAGTCTATTATGTTCAAAGTGTGTCCTGATTGGACTCACTACTAGGACAAATAGAAATAAGGTTCGATGAAATCATGAGCTTCCTAGAAAGCAAATGAAGGGTTGAAACCCCAGAAACCTAAGATATTCAGTCCAAACCCCATCATTTGATATGCTCAATGAAAGGCTTGAAGCCAAAACAAGACGGTATAAGACATAAAAGGCTTATGCAAGTGTCAAGTTAGCCTCGAATAAGGCAAAATCGTCGTAAATGTGTAGGTCGCTCCACACTTTACACCAAGACGATACTCGTGAAACACTAGTGTATATTAAAATCCTCAAAAAAGGGTAGTAAGTCCCAGGTAAGGGATAAAAAGACCCCAAGTCTCGAAAAAGACCGGTATAACTCCTATGAAATCCTAGTGCATTATCATAGACGTTGGGAAGCGTGATCAGCCATTTTAAACTTCAAAGAAGAATCCCAGAAAATCTTCAAATCCTCAACAACAAGCCATGAAGGGCCAAGGGATACAAATAAAACTAAACTTGTTAAAAGTTTAAGTTAAGCCCGAAGGCTGGAAATACATAAAGAAAGTACAAGACATGAATGGCCACAAATAAAAAACTAACTAAGAATCTTCCCCCTTGCCACCAGCTTCTGCCTCCTCCCCTGAGCTAGAGCCAGAGGAATGCTCATCAGCATCTTGGTCATCGGCAGAAGTGTAGCCAAGGGGGACGAATGCACAGGATCTAAAATCCCAGAAATCTTCAAGTCTTCAAAGCAAAATCCCAGAAATCTTCAAAGAAAACTCAGAATCTTCAAAGAAAACCCAGAATCTTCAAAGATTTCTTCAAATCTTCAAGCCAGAAACCCAGAAAAACGGTGAGATTCAACGGAAAATCTCGCCGGGAATCACTTTGTGACAGAACCCTAGTAGAGCAATTTAGAGAAGATTTTGGAGAAAATTTAGTAGAGTAACTTTGAGAAATAGAAAGTGAGGAATGAATGGAAACAACTGAGAGTTCACCCTTTTATAGGGATGACAGCCGGTCAATGGGCCGGTTGAAGGAAGGACAACCAGCATTAGCCGGTATAGTCATAAAGGCCAAAGGCCCAATAAAGGCTAAAGGCCTAATAAAGGCTAAAGGCCCAATAAAGGCTAAAGGCCCAATAAAAGGCTAAAGGCCCAATAAAGGCTAAAGGCCCAATAAAAAAGGCTAAAGGCCCAATAAAGGCTAAAAGCCCGATAAAGGCTAAAGGCCCAATAAAAAGGCTAAAAGCCCAATAAAGGCTAGAGGCCCAATAAAAAAGCTAAAGGCCCAATTGTTAAATAAAGGCCTTAGACCCAAATTGAGCCCAATATATGCGGGCCTTAAAAGCTCGAAATGAACCAAATATTCGACCAGAATCCTGGTCGAATAAGTTCGAACGGGGCTCAAAATGGAGCACATCTTCGACTAAAATCCTGGTCAAAAGTATTCGACCAGGACCTGAAACAACGCCAGAATTCGACTAGCAACCTGGTCGAAATCATTCGACCAGGAGGTAAAATCAAGTCAAGATTCGACCAGAAACCTGGCCGAAATCATTCGACCAGGAGGTAAAATCAAGTCAAGATTCGACCAGAAACCTGGTCGAAACCATTCGACCAGGAGGAAAAAGCCAGCCAAAATTCGACCAGAATCCTGGTCGAAGGTGTTCGACCAGGACCCAAAAGTGAGGTCGAATTCGACCAGGATCCTGGTCGAAAATAAACTGAAAAATCAAAAAATTGATTTGTCTTCTATGGAATTGATGAAAAATCCCGATTCCTGTTTTGGGAAAATTACAAAATGGATTTAGAACTATATGTTCGTCAAACCAAGCCACAATACAGAAGAAAAATTTCGTAACTCCCGAATAAGCTAACTTCTACGATAATCTAAAAGAGATTTTCCTAGAAGTTGGGGGGCAAATGATATGGACAGAAAAGTAATTATAGAAATATAATTGCTGATTCAATTAAAAGGCCGGTATTTAAGGATCCGGAATCCCAATTAAAGGCAATTAATGAGTCATAGCCTTTATCAACAAGGAAACGAATTCTCCAGCAAGAAATACAATGTTTATCCAATAACAAAAAGGAGACTTATTCGCTAAGACTCCTAAACATACCATAAATACTATGCTCTAGACGCCTATATAAGGACCCTGATCCTACAATCAGAACTACGTTTTGGGCACAGCTCCATACGTCATCTACTACGTTTTGGGCACAGCTCCATACGTCATCTACTACGTTTTGGGCACAGCTCCATACGTCATCTACTACGTTTTGGGCACATCTCCATACGTCACAACGCCTCGAAGGCGCAACAAGCCACGAAGGCACCCCTAGAACTACGTTTTAGACTTCATCCTCGAATAAGGACATACAAGTCACTACGTCCTTGGTGTGCCCCTGCCACCATAGCCCCGAGGGCAACACCAAGAACTACGTTAATTTGGCTTGATTCTCAGTAATAATTGAGATACATAGGCATCTTGTGAGGACCGATTTAGTCTCGAAACACAAGTGCAGCCATTAAAGCTCGAAGCTCATTAATCCTAGCATTAAATTCACAAAGCACGTTTTTTAATCCATAACATAAGTTATGCATTATATTAATTTTAATATAACTGTTAATTGTTTTTTATTGTTCTTGTAATTTTATATTACTTCTTTGGTTACCCCAATTTATTTGTTTTACTTTTTTAATTTGTTCTAATTTTTTTCTTAAACAGCTCCATCACTAGTACCATATCTTTGTGGGAAAAGTTGGTCGAGATGTTGATACAAATTTATACAAGGAGGATGGTGGACCCTATATAATAATTGTCACATCTACCCGGATTAAAAAATTTAAAAGTAATTATCTTTATTAATGTTTTTATAATATATAGTTTTAGAAATTGCACATATATAAATCTATCTTATCTCGATTGAAAGAATATCATTAGATATTATACAAATATTTGTTTCATTGATATTATTGAATTAATTCTTATATTAGTTTTTTAACCATTTATTTACTCTTATATGCAGATACAATTAGCTTTTTTACCACAAGAAATAGTAAAATTTATACAAATCTGGATACACCGTATGTGTCATCCCTGAGAAAATAGTAATATTATATGTTTATATTAATTTTTATCAATATAATTTTTTTAATATATATATGGCAATGGTATCGGTCCAAGAAAATAAAAAATCAAACTCTATAAACAAAATGAATATGTAAATAATTTATAATATTACTTACCCAAATGCAAATTTTACATAATATATTTTATTTGATAATTTAGATAATTTTATAGATATTTATTTCACAATTTTTATTCTAATATTCTTTTTCTTAATAAATATACTCTAATGTCGCTGCGAAGCGCGGCTCAATAACCTAGTTATCTTTAAATTAAAACATATTACCTTTTATATTTGTTATCACTAAAATCTCTGTTTTCCAAAAATATGAAGTGCAATCCTTACTTATTTATTTTAAAACCTATTTTAATACTCTATTTAATAAATAATAAAATAATATAAAAATAGTAACTAGCTGATTGCCTTTTATAATTAAAAAAAAAATCAAACAAAATCTACTCCTTTTCCAAAAATATCATGACAATTAACTTTAAATTAAAACATAATATCTTTTATATTTGTTATCACTAAAATCTATATTTTCCAAAATTATGAGCTGCAATCCTTACTTATTTATTTTAAAATCTATTTTAATACTTTATTTAATAAATAATAAAATAATATAAAAATAATAACTAGATGATTGCCTTTTATAATTAAAATATTTTTTTTCCTAACAAAATCTACTTCTTTTCCAAAAATATCACGGGCAAATACCTTTAAATTAAAATATATTACCTTTTATATTTGTTATCACTAAAATTTCTCTTTTCCAAAAATATCAAGTGCAACCCTTACTTACATATTTTAAAACTTATTTTAATACTTTTAATTATTTAAAAAAACTTACATATTTTAACAAGTGAACGTATTTTTTTAACAAATACAATTAATATAATTAAAACACATCTAAAAATATTATAGGTAGTTATTTTTTTTAATTAAAACATGTTAGCTTTCCTGTTTGTACTTATTAAAAAACTTACTTATTTTAACATGTCAGCGTATTTTTTTAATAAATACAATTAATATAATTAAAACACTTCTAAAAATATCACGGGTATTTACTTTTTTAATTAAAACATGTTAGATTTTCTATCTGTTCTTATTATTAATAGGGAACGTATTTTTTTAACAAATACAATTAATATAATTAAAACACATCTGAAAATATTATAGGTAGTTATTTTTTTAAAATTAAAACATGTTAGTTTTTCTATTTGTCCTTATTAAAAAAACTTACTTATTTTAACATGTCAGCGTATTTTTTTAATAAATATAATTAATATAATTTAAACACTTCTAAAAATATCACGGGTAATTACTTTTTTTAATTAAAACGTGTTAGATTTTCTATATATCCTTATTATTAATATTATTTTATTATGAAATAATATTAATAATACCTCATTTATCTTCCTCGGCCACATCTGTATTTTTTAATATTTTTTATGTTCCAATTAATATTTAAGTTTCTTATTTTATAATTTATCATATTAATTTTTACTTTTATTTTAATATTAAATTTTTTAATTTATTATTCTTTAAGGCATGTGCCTTGCACGGGTTATAGGCTAGTATTATTAATTTATTAATTAGAAAAAGTACCGAAAACAAAAAACTAACCGAAAACCAAAACTTTCAATGTTTCGGCTTTAATAAGATAGTATAGATATAGATAGATAGATTTAGATAGTATAGATATCAAATATACGTTGCCCCTGTAATTTTTGTTTTTTAATAGACAATTATCAATATACAAAATTTGATACTCAACTAATGGAATGCGTAGTTGCGTACTACAAAATCTAATGCACGAATTATTTTTTAGAGGAGTTATTTGATTATTTACGTTTTAATCTATACTATTATATTAAAGACGAAATATTGAAAGTTTTGTAGTCTGGTCATAAAAGTTTTTGTAGTCTGGTCACTCAATTCATAGCCGTTAGATATTTTTGATCAAATCGGTCAGAACCGTTAGATAAAATATTAAAAAAAATTATACATAATATCTTTTCTATTTTACTAACTAAAACATCTCATTTTCCAAAAATATCACAAGCAGTTTCATTTAATAAAATAACATAATAAAGTTATAATTGCTAACAACTAACCTATTACATTTTTTAGCCAAAGTGTATATTTTTTTTATAGTTTCCAACTAAAATTTCTACTTTTCTATTTTTCTTAACTAAAATATCTCATTTTCCAAAAATAAACCTCTCATTTTACAAAAAAATCACGGACAATTCTATTTAATAAAATAAAATAATAATATTATAATTACTAATGACTAACCGATTAATTTTTTTCCCAAAACGAATATTATTTTCTATATTTTCTAACTAAAATTTCTTCTAACTAAAACCTCAAAAATTTCGGGGGCAATTTCATTTAGTAACATAAAATACCAAAGATTAACCAATTATTTTTATTAGCCAAATCATATATTCTTTTTTTATAACTAAAATTTTACTTTTATTTTTCCTAACTAAAACCTCTTATTTTCTAAAAATATCAGTTCTATTTAATAGAATAAAATAATAATATTATAATTACTAATAACTAACCGATAAGTTTTTTTTAGCCAAAGTGTATATTTTTTTATATATTTTCTAACTAATATGTCTCATAACTAAAACTCAAAAAATATACACGGGCTATTCCATTTAGTAGCATAAAATACTAATATTATAAATATTAATAATTAACCGATTACCTTTATTAGCCAAATCGTATAAATATATATATATATTTATATTTTCTAATTAAAATTTCTCATTTTCTAAAATTATCACAGACAACATATATATAATTACCCGTTAGCTTAAATGCGACACGCTGAAAATTAGACAAGAGCAGTCCTATAAATTATTAAATGATGTCGAGTCAAATAAATATTCATTATAATTTTTTTAACAATTTAATATAGAAAATGAATGCATAGATTAATCATCAAAATATAAAAGCAAATAAGACAGCATATTAAAATTATTATTTATAATATTAATTTTAAAAATATAAATAAAGATTAAATTTCGTCAATTATATTAAATACAAAACATTGAAAGTTTTTGTAGTCTGGTCCTCCAAAAGTCTGGTCACTCAATTCAAAGATGTTAGATATTTATAATCAAATCGATGAGAACCGTTAGATAAAATATTAAAATTATTATATATAATATCTTTTCTATTTTTCCTAACTAAAACATCTCATTTTTCAAAAATATCACACACAGTTTCATTTAATAAAATAACATAATAAAGTTATAATTGCTAATAACTAACCCATTACCTTTTTTTTTATCCAATGTGTATATTCTTTTTAATATTTTCTAACTAAAATGTCTATTTTCTATTTTTCCTAACTAAAACCTCTCATTTTTCAAAAATATTACGGACACTTCAATTTAATAAAATAAAATAATAATATTGTAATTACTAAAGACTAACCGATTGGTTTTTTTTTCAAAACGTATATTCTTTTTTATATTTTCTAATTAAAATTTCTGCTAACTAAAATCTCAAAGATATTAGGAAAATTTCATTTAGTAACATAAAATATTAATAATTAACCAATTACATTTATTAGAAGCGTATATTCTGTTTTGTATATTCTGTTTTATAACCAAAATTTCTATTTTTTTATTTTTCCTAACTAAAAGCTCTCATTTTCTAAAAATATCACAGGCAGTTCTATTTAATAAAATAAAATAATAATATTATAATTACTAATAACTAACCGATTAGCTTTTTTTCCCCAAAGTGTATATTATTTTTTATATTTTATAACTAACATGTTCCCTAACTAAAATCTCAAAAATATCACGGGATATTCCATTTAGCACGTATTTTAAGGCTACTTTAATATATATTTCGATAAATTATTTTTATATATCCAACTAATAAAAATATTATACAAAAACACAAATAATAAATTAACAACTATTAAACAATTCGTGCATCGCTTCCATCTATTTTTCTAATTTTCTCAATTTTTTTAAATATTAATATTAAAGATTCGAAAATGTCTCAATTGTCTTTAAAATCATTACTAATAGAAAAAACTAAATATACAATTTCAATATTCTTGTCTTTAAACTCTTTACTAATGAAGGAATCTAAATACAATTTTAATATTCTCCTAAATTTTTTATTAGACAATATCTCAATTGCCTTTTAAATCTTTATAAAGAGAGAAAACTAAATATACAATTTTAATATTTTTGACTTTAAAATCTTTACTAAAGGAGAAAACTAATTATAAAATTTTAATAGTCTCTTAATTTTTGTATTTATGAATATACTTACTACCAAAAAAAATTAAATATATTATTTTACTATCTTCTAATGCAGGAAACTAAGTATACTGTATTAATATTTCTTAAACTTATCCTACGAGTCCAATTTATTTACTCTTTTAATCGAGAAAAAAAAATAAATGAGACAATTTCAGAGGTGACAGACGATTTGAGAGACACTAACTTCTCTACTTTTCTATTTTTCCTATTTTTCTAAAAATAGAATTAATTATATTTGTTAAAAAAACAAGTGGACATGTTAAAGTAGGTAAACTTTTTTTAAATAATTAAAAATATTAAAATAAGTTTAAAATAAATTATTTAGAGTTTGTCCTTAATATAAAAAAATGGGTTTTGGTAAGGAAAAATAGAAAATGTAACATGTTTTAATTGAAAAAGATAATTGCTACTTTTGCAAAGATAATTGCCCTTGATATTGGAAAAGGTATTGTGTTCTAGCTTAAAAAGTTAATTGATTATAAATAGGTAATGTCATTATTTAATAACATTTTTTTTATTAATAAGTAAGGGTAATTAAGTTAAATCACGAAGTACAAAAAAAACAGGTATAAAAAATAGGTACTGTACCGATCAAATTTTAATATTTTGTCTTTTTATAGTACTAGCTTAAAACCCGTGCGATGCACGGATTGTTAATTGTTATTTTATTATTAGTTTGTTTAATATTTTATTAATTGTAATTGTGCAAAAAATAAGTAGGCATGTTAAAATAACTAAACACTTTTAATTAATTAAAAACATTAAAACAAATTTTAAAATAAATAAGTATGGGTTTGCCCGTTATATTTTTGAAAAATGAGGGGTTTTAGTAAGAAAAAATAAAAAATGTAACATATATTTAGTTTAAAAAGGTAAATGCCCGTGATATTTTTGGAAAATGAGATTTTAAAATTTAATAATTAAAAGTATTTAAATACGTTTTAAAATAAATAAGTAAAGGGTTTCCTGTGATATTTTTGGAAAAAGAACGGATTTTAGTGAGAACAATAGAAAAATTAAATTGTAAAAGACAATTTCCCGTGATATATTTAGAAAAGGAGGGGCTTTGTTAGAAAAAATATATAATGTGTTTTAGCTGAAAAGTTAATTTGTTATAAATAGATATTTGATTATTTATATTTTAATATTTTTAGTAATTGCATTTGTTAAGAAAAATAAGTAGACATGTTAAAATATGTAAACTTTTAAAAAATAATTATAATATTAAAATAGGTTTAAAAATAAATAACTAAAGGTTTGCCCGTGATATTTTTGGAAAAGGAGGGGGTTTAGTAAGGAAAAATAGAAAAATTAACATGTTTTAGTTGAAAAATGTAATTGTCTATGATATATTTGAAAAAGTAGGAGAATTTGTTAGAAAAATAGAAAAAAATAATGTATTTTAGGTGAAAAAAGTAATTGGTTATAAATAGATAATATTATTATTTAGTAATATATTTCTATAAATAAGTAAGGTTAATTAAGTAAAAATACGAAGTACAGTTAATTAAGGGCAATTAAGTAAAATCACAACGTACCATACGAACCAACAAAAAATGTGGGCAATTAAGTAAAATCACAACGTACCATACCGACCAACCAAACTTTTAATGTTTCGTCTATTATATAATAATAGTATTGATAGTATAGTAAGTATAGATAGATAGTATAGATGAATCATATTTATGATTTTTCTAAAATATTAAAATTTTAGATATTTAATAAGAGTATTATTTTAATTAATAATTTCTGTAAACTATTTGAATTATTATTTTTTCTAGAAAACTCTTAAAATAATTATATATGTTGTTTATTTAAAGGAATTATATATGTCTTTTAAATAATAAAAATTAATTTTTATTGAGCAAAGGATATATATCCTTATTGTAGTAGATGAAATTTGAAATCCGATCCCTATCCAAACAAGACATGAGTAAAAGGCATAAAAAGATGAACCGTCATAAATATAGGTGGTAGTGGTAGATACATCAGATGAACGGTTGGATTTAACACCTCTACCTTTATTACACTTACCCTTGTTTTGTTTTCTGTATGGATCTAGAATTCATGTCTATCGGTACTTCTACATACATCATGTAATAATAATAATAAAATAATAATAAAAAAAAATCAAATTCTAAACAAAAAAAGAAAACAATAAAACCCTAAAAATATAACACCTCCTCCTATATATTCATCTTTATCCTCCTCCCCCAAATAAAAACTTTAATTTTATCCTCTACTTATTTTTCTAAAACAAAATCAACACAGCCTTTGCTTTTCCATGGAGTTTCCACCGTCAGATCCGCCGCCTTCAACGTTTGTTCCGGCGAACAACTACCACGCGCAGGTGGGCAACTTTACACCTACTACTGTCTATGAACCTCAGCCTGTTGCTCAGAGTTTTAACTACCCATCTTACGAAGAGGTACAAGACTTTAACTTTATATAATATATGTATGTATATGTTTCTTGTTCTTGTTTGAGTTGTGTTTAGTTTTGTCTTTTGTTTGTGTCTGAGTTGTGTTTTTGTGTTTTGTCAGATGATTAGAAGTGCAATAGTAGCTTTGAATGAAAAAGATGGGTCAAGTAGACAGGCTATATCAAAGTACATAGACAGCAACTTTAAGATTGACCCTTCACACACTCACAGTTACGAGTTGACTCAGCAACTTAAGAGGATGAAGAATAGTGGTCAACTTGTTTTGAACAAACATTCGTATATGTTTCCGGGATCTGTGACTGTGCCTGCTGTAAGTGTTAACGGTTCTGGTGGTTATGATGGTGTGAGCCAAGGTCAAGTTCAGGTTTTGGATGGGATAAAGAGAAGGCCCGGTAGGCCTCCCAAGCTTCAGCCCAATGGAGGGTTGATGGGGTCGTCGTCTGGCCAGACTGTGAGTGTGGGGTTTGAGAATCAGCAGGTGCGGGGAGCTGAGGGGTTTGGGGTTCCAACTTCGGATTTGTTTGTTGGACTTAATTCTGGTGAACTTCAGTTTGTTGGGGGGAATGGAAATAATTATGTAACTGCTACGCCGGTGAGCAATTTTGTTACGGCGCCTGTGAGTAATGCTCCAATAGTGGTTAATAATGGTGGGGCTATGTATGATGCGGGTGCGGTTGCCAATGTGGTCCCCCTCGAACAGACAGATGTGGCGCCACTAGTCAAGAGGGGGCGGGGTAGGCCACGAAAGGTGCAAACTTCAGCTGTTGGGGTTGAATCCGGGGCTATTGTTGTTTCAGCTGGGGAAGATGCAGCAGCACAGAACAATGTTGGTGATGAGGCTCCTGTTGTTACTCCTCCTACGGTTTTGGGTAAGAGACGCCGGGGCAGGCCAGCTAAGTTGGATATGATGGCAACTGGTCCTGTGGCAAATGGTGGTGCCAAGAAACAGGGTCGGAAAGCAATGGTTCCCGTGGAAGGCAAAAGAGGCAGAGGTCGGCCTAGAAAGAATGATGTTGGTGCTAATGGGGCTGCTGTTGGTGGAGTTTTGCCAGTAGCAAAGAAGCCAAAGAAAGTGAGTGGAAAGCCTATGGGCCGGCCCAGGAAGGTAACTTGTTTATATTTATATATTATATATAATCTAAAGCTATCAGAGGTAGATAGTGTGCAGAGTGTTTCATTTAAGTAACATGACATGGTGCTTTATTTTAATTGCAAACATGACATGGTTCTTTTATCTTCAAGTGCAGTTTTAGGGGATTTGTTTATGTGTGTTTTAATCAATTAGTAAATCATAATCAAGGATTACCAGTAATGGTTTTATGGTTGATTTTACCAACTTAAAATATGCCCAAACAGAGTATGAAACTTTGACCTGACTAAGCATGGTAGCCGACCCTAGCTATTTGATAATTGCCAAGTATAAATGGAAGTTAAATAACTATATGTTCATTATTAAAGAAAATTTCTTAAACTGTTAAAGCTTAGAAATTTATTAAAGTCTTGATGCCACTTACTGCTAACTAGATGTAACATATTTAGCGTTTTCCATTATTTCTATTTGTGAACAAACCGAACATACCTAGTATGTCTAAGGAGAGAGTTTGTTTCCCTGAAACCCCCGACTATCCTGACTATGTATCTATTTGGAAAATATATTCGTGTAAACTATATCTTCATGTGTGTATGGATATTGTGTGTATTTAATATTGTAATTAAATATTATTGTTCATAGAGAAGATATCATCGTTCATAGAGACGCAACCGGGATTACTAATTAATGAAGCAAGAAATTTTGCAATTTGGTTCAGTTACAAAATCAAGTATGAATTATGCAAATAAGTTTACACTTATTAACAAACGTCCCAAGTTGTGCATATGAAATATGTTAAATGTTTCTTGGATCCTTGTTCCTAATTGGGTAACTTTTTTTGTCTATGATAATTCCCTTGTAATTTAATTGTGCACTCTATGTTCTCTTTTTTTTTTTTGTTTAAAACATTTCCTCCATCACAATTTCATTAATTTTTTATGATTTTTGTGTTCTTTTCATCTCCTTATCCTCTTGTTCAGCACTGTTTTGTTGTTTATTTTTTATTTTTTGCTTTTTTAGTGTTACCGAAAGCATAGGTATATGTTTAGTTGCTAGTTCTACGACGTTACCTCCTGTAACACAGAAAGTGTCTTTTTGAAATACAACTAGTACATGTGCAAATTCCATATCTTTCAGGCCGTGGTATGATTTTTAAATTGTAAAGTTTCAGAGTATGGCATGTGTAGGAATGTTGAATTATTTTGTGGTATAGTATCAGTTGGGTGCAGAATAAATGTACTAGGTAGGAGCTTTAGTTGGTCCTGTAAAAGCCTATGAATCCTAATTAGATATTAATATTGCAAATTTAGATGTGCTGTGATTACGATAGGTTTAAAAAGTTACTCTTTAAAATAGTTGTAAAAAATATTGTGTTTGCTTTGCTTTGGCAATTGAGCCTGAATACCTTTGCACTTGCACAAGTACTGTCACTAGTCCATTGAAAGTATGTTGCACGATGGAACCCAAATAGTATATTAGGAATTTAAGATAGCTATAAAATACTATAATTTTATTTTTCCACCTGCATGTCTTATGACTAATGGTTTTTTAAAGATTTTATTGCATTGAAGTTTAATTGGCTTTTTTGGATTGTAGAATGCATTGCAGACAGCGAGTTTGATGTCAGAAATGCAGTTGATGGCCTATGAAGGTCTTAAGGCGAGAGTTGAGCATTATGTAAGTTGATACTCAAATTATCAATGTGCTGCCACTGATACTCTATGCATTTTATGTGGCACATACTTTGTATATTTACTGCTTTGAACATTTTTTTCAGCAATCAAGAATCAAGACAGCTATAGGCGTTGTGAAGCCATACTTGAATGAAACAGCAGTCATTGCACTAGGGGCATTGCAGGACCTTGAAGAGCTCGCAAGCATGGATATAATAAGTGTGCAACTAAGTGCTCAAGGTGCGCCTGTTGATGTTCAAAGTGCACCTGTGAATGTGCAAGGTGCTAATGTTCTCAGTGCACCTGTAGATCTGAACGCACCTGTAAATGTTCCAGGCACTGCACCTGAAAACATTCAAAGTGCACCATTAACTGCTGAAGCCGCGCCGTCAACTGTTCAAAGCGTGCCATCAACCGGTGAAACTCCACAGTCAACTTTCCAAAGTGCAACAATACCTGTTCAAGGGCAGTAGGAACCTCCACTTTAAAGTTAAGGATATGGTAGGACTCGGTATCTTTTAACAATCCTAACTTAAGTTAAATCGTTCAGAGAGGTTGAGAAGAGCTTCTTGAATAGTATAGTGCTGTAGGGAAGGAATGGTTTAGGCAACGTAAGAAAAACAATCGAAGCTTATTGAAATTAGATTTTTCAGTTTCAAAATGTAAACCGGGTATAGTTTGTGGATTTGCAAATTGTCATCGCATGAATTAGTACTTGTGTTTGTATGAATTGCTTGGTGCCTTTTAAATGTTCATGTTTAGTCCTTTATTTGTTACAGATGTATATGTGTTTAAAGAATAATGAGTACACAAGGAAGCTGTGGAGCTTCTTTCCTGGAAGCTAATAGTCTTGCATATTTCTTTTTGAAATTGTTAGCATCATAAGACTTCCAAGTATCAGTAAACTCGGGAGACCGGTAGAGTCTGCTCTACAAGCTCGAGCTCGATAGCATCAAACCAACTTCATGTATCGATTTATTTGGTTATAATTAAAGGTGGTCAAACGGGTGGGTCGGGCGAGCCGTGCCGGTTTTTGATAGTGCCGGGTTGATATTGAATGTAGACAGATCGGCATGTTCTTGGTGAGAGCCGTGCCAAATTTTAAAAAGCTCAATTCTTTAACGTACAAGCGGGTTGGTGGGTCGACTCGTGACTTTATGAAGCATAATGTATACATCTCCGTCTTATCTTAAGTGCTACTTACACAAACACTTTAAATTTCATCCCAACATACTCCTATAAATTAATACCCAAGCTCTGCACATACCCGTGAAATAACAAGTAAAAAATATATTTTCTTTATGACTTTACATGACGAGTATATATTTTTTTATAGACATGCACCTAAGACTAAGAGTATTAGATGTTGTAATTATGTTGTAAGACGAGCTGGGCGAGTCATTGTGTGGGCTGGGCGGTTCGCGTTTTGCGAGCCGTGTCGTGCTCGGTTCACCAATAATGGACTTGTATACACCCCGTTTCCTTGCACTAGTTTGTGTCGAGTTGAACCGGCTCTTCACCGAGTCGAGTTACACGAGTTATTTAACGAGTCAGTTACGATTTAGACGGTCGAACCCGTCCATTTGGCCACCTCCGGTTACAATAACTTCAAAAACATATCCATAATCTGCAAATAAACATACAATATACGGATCAATACATTTTACTTGCCGCAGGAAGTAAATTGGGTTAATATCTTGCAAGTTTATTAGGCAATTGTGCTAGGGGAAGCAAATTGGGGTAGCATCGCAATTTTATAAGGTAAGTTGAATTGGATACTTCTCGACTTTAAAATATGTTACCATATTAAACTACGAAATAAGCAAGAGCACACAATAAATATTCTCAATTTTTTTTTCAAATCTCATTTAATTAGTAACATTCGTAATAAAAATGTGGAATCTTGCGTGTATACATATAAATTAAAACACACAATATGTCTATCACGCCATTATGTTTTTTTTTTTGGGAAATTTTGTTGATACTCCACCATTACTCTTAAACTATTCACTTGTAAGTTCCCCGAATTCAAAAATTATTTTCTCTTAGCTATACTATATATTACAGATTTTTTCTTGAAAAAGTATATCATGAAAATCAACAATTTATTCTGTTACAATTTGCACTTTTCAGATATGCAAAAAATATAAAGGAATTTTTTGAGAAATACGTAAGTTCACAAACCTTTTTGCAAAAAAGCTGTTTTCTTAAAAACCATTTTGCTAAAATATCGATTTTTAGAAAATATTTACAAAAATACGGTTTGCAACTTACATAAATCAAAATCAATCATAAATAGAACTTTAAAATTTTAATAATTAGAATCATTTGGTTGCGTAATATGTTGCTTAACAAGTTGAACCGGTTAAACCAAATGCAACCAAAAGCAATCTTGCAACCAAAATCAACTTCAAATATTTTTAAAAAAAACGTAAAATCGGTTGCATTTTGATTGCAACCCGTATTTTTGCAGATAAAATCGTAATTTTTTTTCAGAAAAGTAATATTTTTAATAATTTATCAAAATATGATTTTTTTTTAAAACCAAAAGCAATCTTGCAACCAAAATCAACTTCAAATATTTTTCAAAAAAACGTAAAACCGGTTGCATTTGATTGCAAACCGTATTTTTGCAGATATTTTTGAAAGATGATAAAATCATAATTTTTCCAGAAAAAATAATATTTTTAATAATTTATCAAAATATGATTTTTTTAAAATTATTTTATTAAAGGAAGGCAGAGGGATGATGAAACCATAATAAAAGGTTAACTATTTGCTCTTTGAATTCTAGAATTTAGAAATCCAACTCTGAGGTTAGATACAAGTACGTACTCTATAGGAGTAGTACACCAACACAAGTTACACACCAATTTGTGCACTGCTTGGCACAGTCAAATCCTATTAGTATTTCTGGTGGGCAGAGCTGTTAATTTGATACAAGACACGTGAACACGGTACGAACATGAGGATAATTAGTGTTTGGATGCAAAAATTTGGTACACGAACACGAAAAAACACGAACACGAAAAAACACGAATATAATTAGTGTCGGGTTTGGATTTTCACAATAGGTACACGACACGGAACGAAAGTACACGAATTAATAAAGTAAATAAATAATTTTAAAAAATATATATTATTTATAGTATTGCATATTTAGAAAATATATAAGCAATTATATATGAACAATAAATAAAAGTTTCACGACTAATTGACAGTAAGTTATACATTTATATATAAGAAATATACATTTATATATATAAGTTATATTTACAAATTTTTGTAAAATTGTATGTAATACATATTTAATACACATTTCATAAAAAATTACATAATTAAAATAGTTTTATAATATATAAATTTTAATTAAATTAAATTTATATTTTTGTTTAATGTACACGAATACGACACGTAAAATACACAACACGTTTTAAATTGGATATGTGTTTTAAATTTAGTACACGAATCCAAAATGGGTCGAATATGAATTTTACATTCAAGTACACAAAAATACACGAAACGAAAGTAAACGACAGGTCCATTGCCAGGTCTAGTAGTGGGTCATCTTTTTCTATTACAGTAGTAGACTAGTAGTAGTATTTATTTTCTTGCAATATGGACCCCACTCTCCTCCCTCTTGAGTCTTTGCTGAGTCTTCTTCTTCTTCAGTTCTTCTACTACAAAGATTCTTGTCCAAACATCAACCCCATCAGGTGTCAAGTGCTTGTGTTTTTTCAATCGTCTTGTTTTCTATTCATTTCTTCCTACTTATCACTTTGCTTATGCATCAAGGTAATACAAAACTGATTCTTTAGTTGACCTTTTGTTTTTCTTGTTAAAATTGGGTCTTGTTTATATATTTTAGTAACTTGTGTGTAATCTTTAATGGGTTTTGGATTGTAATGTTTGTTATGCTTCTTAAGTTTTAATGGGTTTATGTGAGGTTTCTTGCTGTTGACTTAAGCTGCCTGGTAAAAGTTTCTACTTTGAGAAATCTTGTTGTTGGTGCAAGACAGTGGAGATTGTGAAAGTTAGATTCATTTTACTGCAGCATTAGCTTGTGTAGGTTGGTAAAATAATGCAATGAAGAATCTTCTAAAGAAACTTCACATTAAACACAGTCAGTCTGAAAATTTACAAGGGTCTACTTCATCCAAGAGCGATAAGTTGAGTGATGTTTCCTCTCCCGAGAGGCTTTCACACTCTGAGCATAAATCGTTTGCAGCTTGGTTGAATTCAGTTACTAATAGACGCAGTCCAAGTCCACCTCTGTCTTCAAATGTGACTAGAGGACAGAGGATTGAGCAATCTGATTCGGCCAGCAGTAGTGCTCTGGAAGCTGATTTGGATGCAGTTTTACGCGATTCGGATACTAGCAACTTAAGGGATCCTGATTTAGATGAGGATTATCAGATGCAATTGGCTTTGGAGTTGAGTGCAAAAGAGGACCCTGAAGCAGTTCAGATTGAGGCAGTTAAACAGATTAGCTTGGGTCCTTCTCATTTGGAGAACACTGCAGCTGAAGTTGTTGCATACCGATATTGGGTTAGTATCTTTTTTATAGTTATACTTGGTAGTTGTATGTCATCTTTTTAACCAGGTAAAATATAAAATTGGTTTGTATGCATTTAACTTCTTCAGTAAAAACTGGTAAGCTACCTAGAGAAATAGCGAGACAGGCATTTAATCAATGAAATTGACGGCCGTTCCTTCAAGCTATGAAAGCCATATATTTGGAGGTTGTGGTATTTGTTCACCAATCTTTGGAGGACAAATACTTCCTATTTGTGCATTGAGATGTATGGAAAAAGATGACTACACATTTGTAAATCATTTGCAGGATCTTAATATTCAGGATAAATAGTTTCTTAACAACAGGGTCTACCTAAGTTTTTATATCATCCGGTATGCTCTACTTTGTTGCGAGAAATGGAGCAATTGTACAAATTAAGTATAACATAGTAAATCTTAAGAAATGAGTCTCCAGGAGGAGATCAGGTCTACTACATAAATTATATTGACTTCTTTATTGTTCTGTTTCTTAGATTTCATTGACAATGCTATCCACATATCCATAACCATTTAAAAGTAGATAAGTAGAACAAATAGGGGAAGTTAATGTATGATTCTAGTCTGAATAATTTGTATAGTTTGGCTAATTGAAGACTGTACTTATGTTAGGGGAACTTCACATAGCTTAATTCTTATACTTATATCGTGTTCTTGACATTTGATTTTAATAATCTTGTCATATGTATCTTATTCTAAACCTGTCTCATGTCATAGAACTTATTTATTGTTTCACAGAATTACAATGCACTTGGCTATGACGACGCAGTTACTGATGGTTTTTATGATCTATATGGTATCTCAATGGAGTCCACTTCATCAGAAATGCCTTCCCTTTTTGATCTTCAAAGAAAATCAACAACAGACAATATTACCTGGGAAGCAATTCTTGTTAATACACTTACAGACTCTGATTTGAAGCACCTGAGACTAAAAGCCTCAGAGATAGCTGCAAGGTTAGATTTTCCAAATTTAGCAGGTAGTGGTTTGGTACAGGAACTTGCTGCTTTGGTCTCTGATCACATGGGCGGGACTGTGGGGGATCCTGAAAACATGTTGATGGCATGGAGAAGTCTTAGTTTTAATTTGAAGGAAAGTCTTGGGAGCTTGGTTCTCCCTCTTGGTTCGGTCACAGTTGGATTACCTCGTCATCGTGCGCTGTTATTTAAGGTACTATGAGATTATTTATGTATTGAAAGTTGAAATTATTTCCCTGCTGTGGAAAATACACATCATCTTAATCCGCTATGTATTCATGAAACTTCATAATTCTGATGATCAAGTCAAAGCTTCTATTTTATCAAAACAAATCAGATCTTCCTGGTTACTGCAGTCAGTGCTAGTTCGGCAGTAACAAATGAATCCCGAATATATTTAATTACAAAATGGAATTTCCTTATATTAGATAATCTGAATACTTGCAGTGAGCTCTTTGCTTTCAATGGTTTTGTAGTTCTTGGCTGATAGTGTTGGCATCCCTTGCCGGCTAGTAAAAGGACAACAATATACAGGTTCAGATGATGTGGCAATGAACTTTGTACGAATCGACGATGGCAGGTTATTATTATTTAATTTTTTCCAGATAGTGAGTAATACAAATGTGTATATATGAACTTCAATTAACTTACCAATGTAGGTGTACACATATAATTACTCCCTTCATGTGTGATGAGTAGCTTTGACATGTGTGTCTACAAGTAAGATGTAAGTTAAAAGTAAGATGTAAGTTAAAAGTAGGCATATCTGAGTTTCTCTTTACTTGTGTTATAATAAGCATCTAAATTAACGGAAATACATTTGAATTGACTATATTTATTCTATTCTTTAGATTATCCCTCTTTCCTGTTATTACATATTTGAATGCCGTATCCCACTATGATGTCCGGGATAACTGATGTCCGGTTGTTGGATGTCTAAAATTGTGTCACTTTGAAGAGTTATATCACATATGAAATGAGCTGGGTACAGTTAGTAGCAAAGTCGATACAATGAATAAGGAATTGTATCTGAGGCGGGACAGTGGATTTGACTGAATGTGTAAAAACAATATGAATTGCCGTGTAACCTATTTCGGTATTATTGCTTCTTTTCCTAAATCAATAACTGATGTACAGGGAATACATTGTTGATTTAATGGCAGACCCTGGGACACTTATTCCATCAGACATTGCCGGATCACATATAGAGTATGAGAAGCCTTTCTATCCAACTGGCCTTTTGGCTGTAGATCCGACCCTTATGAATTCCTCTAGTAGTGGGGTTAATACATTACATCAAGAAGTGTCGGAGCAGCGAACTCTGAAAGATGGGCCCAGATCCAGTAATATCAGTGATGCAGGAAGAACGTCCAGAGAAAGAAATGAACTTGTGTCATCTGTAGATGTTTTACTACGTGATAAAGCTGAAGAAGAGGGCAACAAATCATCTGCTACAAGTCCTGACGAAACAAGGAAGGATACTGCTGAAATTCCTAACAAGCCCAACAACGCACACATGCTTGTAAGATCTCCTTCTTGGACTGAAGGTGTTAGCTCCCCAGCTGCACACAAGATGAAGGTGAAGGATGTTTCACAATACATGATTGATGCTGCCAAAGAAAATCCTCAGTTGGCGCAGAAGCTTCATGCCGTGTTGCTTGAAAGTGGTGTTGTTGCTCCTCCAAATTTGTTTACTGAAATACATCAAGAGGAATCAAATATAGCAACAGTTGAGCATACGGTCCCATTTGAATATAGTGACAGTAGTAGAGAGGGTAAAGACACCCAGAAAACGAAGGATCAAGGACCTCAAGGTAATATTAATCAAACTTGCGTTTTGTCTTCTCTGCCGTACCATAATGTGCATTCTAAAGGATACCAGTTTATAATTTCAGAGGACCAGCCAGATGCCAGAGAAGTTCTGGATCTGTTTGTTTCATCTCAGTCTGATGTAGCACCGTCAAATTTTGAGAGGAACATTCCGGTTGCATCAGCAGCAGCGGCAGCAGCTGTTGTTGCGTCTTCTATAGTAGTTTCTGCAAGGAAAAGTTCTGATTCTAATTTTGAACTTCCTGTAGCTGCTGCTGCCACTGCTAAAGCTGCAGTTTTGGTGGCAACGACTGCAGCTCTTAGCAAGCAGTATGGGGATTGGGATTCACATTCGCCAGGTGCCCTTGCTTCCATCTTTGACCCATTGGGCCAGGAACGAAGGGTTGGTGAACCTGAGGCACATGTGGATGCCACAGTTTACGAGCCACAAGGTCATGGTCATCAAGTGGCAGATGCTGTACGGGGAAATCCTGATGCTGAAAAAATATCAGAGAGATCTACAAGGCAAGAGAGCATAAGAACTGCTGGATCACTTGATGAAGTATCAGATTGTGAGATTCCCTGGGAGGATATCACATTGGGCGAGCGTATTGGACTTGGTACTAACCTGCAATTACATTTGTTAAGTGTTCTTAAAATCCATGATGTGACATTTTATTCAGTGCAGTGGTTTTACTTAATGCATGTTTATTTATTTTCCGTTTCTAGGATCATATGGGGAGGTCTATCGTGGCGATTGGCATGGAACTGTAAGTTCATTTATCTTGTTTCTGCAGAATTCATAATATTAGTCTAGTACATGATTTCTTATAGAGATTCTTATTCCTTACATCTCTGATTCTAATAATATGTATCATTGGTGATAATGTTTGTTTGAGATTAAAGATTTATGTTTATGTAAGCACTTAGTGATTGGTGGTGGAAACTAATAAGTTTAGGCCTAGAACATGATTGTGTTCCTGCATTTTTTGATTTTTGATTTATCTTTTGAATTTCTGTTGTCGACAATTCTGGACAACTTTCAGTATAATGAACTTCAGGTTTGAAAGAAGCCACCAGGAAGCTGATAGCAAAATTTATTTCTTTCAGTTCTTTATTATGTATTTCAGCTCTTCATTTTCAACAATTCGTGTTCTCCTGTTTACTGGCCACTATTTTGACTAGAGATCATTTTTTTTTAATTTTAAAGTTTACATATTGCATAAAAACATTTAATTGAACATTTTTAGTGATATTGTTGACCTCTAATCGGTGCTGATATGGACAAACTAATCTCTTGGTTAAATATTACTGTACTAGTGTACTCATTTTCACCACTTATCATATCGAATTTCTGATTAAGACAAATTACTAGTCAAGATGCATGATAAACTGTAACACCCCTATCTATTATTAAATGAGGGGCTACTTATTAAACCATAAACTTGTATACAGAGCACTAAATTTTTTAAAATAATAATTAAACAGTCTAAATAATTCTAGAAGCCCATAATCCTAATCAATGAAATAGAGGTATCTCTCCTTCACACAACCTGAGTTCCCCTAAGTACCTGCCAGAAAAAGAATACGGCATGAGCGAAATGCCCAGTACGGATTTGGAAAACAGTTTATAAAACAGGAAACATATATACATATACATAATTGACCGTTTATAATAAAGCAATGATTTAAAAAAAATAAGTATGGCTGAAGCAACGAAAATGTGGGATATTTCATACCGAGATCAGAACAGATACAGATACATACGTCATAGGGTACCGTAACGTATGCAACAAACCGGATAACATGTATGACATATACATCGTCACCGCCAAATCAAATCAAACTCTGGTGCACCCACGTATCCTGAAACAAATATCAAAATGTGTCATGCCACATCAAATCAAACTCTGGTGCACCTAGAAACAAATATCAAAATGTGTCATGCCACTGGTGCCGCAATGACATGGGCTGATTGTTTTTTTTTCTTAATTTGTCATCCATTACATATACGCTTCTCACTGATCTTGTAACTGTTACATTGATAGATACATTTTACAGAGTATAAGTTAACCCATCTCTAAGGTAGTAAGGTATGTGCAGATCAAACTTGTAAAAGAGTAAAAGACACTAAAAGGTTTTGCTGTAATCTGGATAAAAATGATTACCTATTGCCTGTCTTAATGCAAATTTGTCGAGGGTCAACTATTCCAATTTTTAGCATGAAACTTCTGTAAAGGTTTGATACCTGAATTATGGTTGCTTATGTCACTCAAAGAATTGATAACTTTTGCAGTTATTGCTGGTTGTATTTTCCTCTCGTTTATGTTGTTGCTGTATCTTCTGTCGGGTGTCGTACAGGGACCTTACACATGCTTTTGATTTTCAGGAAGTTGCCGTGAAGAAGTTCCTAGACCAAGTTATTACCAGTGAATCCCTCAAAGAGTTCAAGAGCGAGGTAGAATTTCTACTCTAGACCACAGCTCCGGAGAACCTGAATTTCTATTGAATCTTAAGTGGATATATCATAGGGTAGATGTGCTAACCTAGGGTTAATCCAGGATTTCTTATGCTGTATGTGCTCTTTCTTGGCTCAAGTCTTACTTTGATGCTCTGCGGTGATTTGCACTTGAAAAATACTAGGGAAACGAAAATTTTAATTCTTTGCATTTATTACAATTATATGAAGAAACAATATTTAGAGCCAGAAACAATATTCGATTCACTAAGAAAGTATTGAAATTGTGTGTGAATGATTATCAAGTTGTTTGGGTTCAAAAGAAAAGGAAAGAAAAAGAATACCATTTCGTTTCTATCATTTGATTGCTATATACTTCGTAATTTGTTTATAGATATTCATATTCCCATCATCTATCGTATGATGTGGTCTAGATGTTCCGTTCATATGATGTTTCAGACCATTGAAAACAATTTGATGTTGCATGGTACTGCTCCATAACATGGATAACCTGGCAGTTTGTGTGATAAGTATATTGCAGATTGGTCATTTATAAATTATAAAAATACTAGTTTCATTATGAAATGAGTTAAGAACTATGGAACACTGAAATCGGTGCAGCATGGACCATGCTTAATCTTGATTTACTCAATTGAATTAGGAACCATAACTAGCAGGCAACCAGGCAACAAACAGACAAACAAACAAATTAATTCGAACAACAACGAGCTCTAGTACCATGCTGTGACACCATGTTAAGTAACTAACTCTCCCAAAACCTTAGATTGTCAGGAGTAGTTCGTAACTAGATCACATTATATTCAACAATTCAAATGTTCTAACAAGTTGATATGACATTAGAGATAACAAGATGGATATATATGTTTCTTCTTTGTCTTGCAAGGTCCGGATCATGAAAAGAGCTAGACATCCTAATGTTGTTCTCTTCATGGGGGCTGTTACTCACGCTCCAAATCTTTCAATAGTGACTGAATTCCTTCCTAGGTATGTCTGTAAATATATGTACTATTAAAAACTTATATAATTACTGTAAGTAGTAAGTTTATTCCTCCCAACTTTTTAGAGCTTAGCATGTAAAGCACCTAGAAGTTTTCTTTTTCCATCTTATTATGTTTTTTTTGATAAATCATGATTTTAGTCTTTCTTTATTTGGGCTAAATGTGCTTACTTTTTGGTACATTTATGTAAATTTAGTGTGTAGTAATAGAAGGGTCTTACTTTCATTATTTCATATGGGCAAATATTGTAAAATCTTGTGCTAGTAATATATTATATATTTAAGGGATAATCTCGATGTTACCCGCATGGTTTTGACTTTTTCAAATGGTACCATTCCTTCTTTTTGACTTACGAGTGGTACCCTTGTATTTTAGGTTTCACATATATTATACCATTCTGTTACCTTCTAAGGGTACCACACGTAAAAGTCAAAAAATATAATGGCATAAGCTGCAAAAAGTCAATTAGGACAATGGCATGATGTAGAATATTTTAAACAAAATTTCTGAACTTTTGGATTTGTTTTTGTTCTAATATTTTGATGGATGATGTTTTTATATGTAATATATTGTTATGGTTGTTAAAAGTGAGAAAAATTTGAAAATTAAATGGGTAATCAGGTCATTTACTAATATTTTAACGTATGACTAACGTGTGAGTAACGGAATGACATGACACATGCGAAACTTAAAACATAAGGTACCACTCGTGAGTCAAAAAGGAATGGTACCATTTGAAAATGTCAAAACCAAAAGGGTATCATTGAGAATATCCCTATATTTAATCAACTTTAGTTATTTACTGGTGAGAATGTGAGAGTAGAAGGCAATGCTTCTGGGACACTATCTTTCTCTTGCCTTTTATTCATTCAATATATTTTCTTCTTGGAATTATTTCAAAGTAAAGAAACACTTCTTTTACCCTTCAAACACAACTTTGTTTCTAAAATCAAACCTCACTTTTCCATTACTGAAGCTCTAAGCATGACCGTCTCTCTTTAGACTTTGCATTGATGTTTGTCTGTAGCAAAAATGACTGCCCCTAAATCTTTTGTACAGGTTAACCTGTATGCAATTAGTTCATGATCAATAATGTAATTGGGTTCGTCTGCTTCTATGTTTAGTTATCTTTTGGTGAAGTTGTTCTTATTTGCTGTTCAAGTTTATCGTAAAACAAGCTTGATTTATATTTTGTTGTGCAGAGGTAGTTTGTATAGGCTAATTCACAAGCCCAACAACCAATTAGATGTGCGGAGGCGTATGAGGATGGCTCTTGACGCAGTATGCTCTCATTATCTTTTTCTTTGTACTAACTTAGTAAGGTTTTGGATTCACTTGTGAATTAAATGGCTATGTCTGCCCCCTAATTAAATTTTCAGGCTAGGGGAATGAATTATTTGCACAACTGTACACCAGTAGTAGTTCACCGTGATTTGAAATCTCCAAATCTTCTTGTAGACAAAAACTGGGTCGTGAAGGTGGCATTCTATTATAATGTTCAAAATTATTGAATAACTTTTACAAGCACTTACGGAACTGAATGTCTTATTAGCTTCTTCTACTTATCACTAGGTTTGTGATTTTGGGCTATCAAGAATGAAGTACAACACATTTCTCTCCTCAAGGTCAACCGCTGGGACGGTGAGGTGTATTTTGGCTATTTGTTATATAGCATTCTTTACACAGCTTCTGTCACCACGCTAGCAAATTCTTACTTGATTATGATACATGGATATAAATTTTATCCATAATTCATATTTGCTTGTTATCTATGTGATATGATGTTCAGATGTGTTCTATGCCTTGTTTGGTGCCGTATATTTTTGCTAGAAAGTAGCTTGCCTACTAGGATGGATTAAACTATCCCATATCATTCTTTTACGGAGTCGATGTTTTCTTCTGCATTCTATTATATCTTAGCTTCCTCTTTGGTCCCGGCCATCTGGATACCTTATAATTGTTTTTCAGTTGTCTGATACCTTCTCTAAATGGAAGAGTTATGCTACAGTACTGAGAGTCGGCTAATCTTTGTTGCATCATTTTATTATCAGCCATTTCTGTAGAAGATAGCACAGTGCTGTTGGTCCTTGTACCCTGGAATTGGGAGATGTTTTTGGTTGCCAAGTTCTCGTTAATAAGGTGGTTGCTGTGATCCATAGTCTACAGATATCAATATCTAAAAATTTGTATGCTTTTTGCAGGATAATTTAAATGGATCTCATATGTGCTTCCTTTGAAGCTTTTACTTGGAAATTAGTTTCTTAGTATATTACAGATAAAAAGTGACATTGGAGAATTAATATTGATATGACATCATTTGAATGCATGTTTTGAAGGTGTATTTAATAGAAAATGAATAAAGACTGAAGCTGAAAAGAAACGTGCAAGTAGCATGGTACTAAAGATAGCACCACAGAACAGATAAAACTGATAGCGTTCTGTTTCCACATTTGCTATGCCCATTTTTGTTTGATTCCATCTTCTTTATAATACGATTGTCCTTGTTTATAAGCATTAGTCTTCATGGTCTACAGGTTCTACACCCCATACGCCCATAGCATATATAATGTCAAGAGAAGTACAAAAAAATTGGCGACAGATTTTTCGTACTATAGTGAATAGAAAATTGATGAAAAATGTGGGAAGATTAGGTAGAAGATATCGAAAGTGATAAGGGTTTACTGGGATGACATATCACCATTGTGGTTTTATGATAGTTAGGGTAGAAGTAGGGAAGGCGTGACCAAAAATGGATTAGGTGCCCTTTCTCTATAGTAATATTGATTATAGAAGGCTTACAAATATGTAATAAGCAACTATGGCTTTAGCGCTCATACTTTATCTCCTTTTATGAGGAGACAGCCTGGTTTCACTTGTACCTATAACTTATGAGATAGGCATCACAGGAAATAAAGCTACAAATTGATGAATATATATTTTACACTTGATTCTAGTATGATATAGTTAGAATTAAAAATCTGAAAAAACACGTCCAATATTAGTTATGCATTGAGTTTCTAACGAAACTGTTGTGTTTGTCATGTTTATATGGATCTGTAGCTCTTTTACTAGTAACTCGTTATAAAATTGTATGAGAATCCAAGTTAATTGTTCAAGCAGAGTATCAATGGCTATATAATTTCTTTTTGCTCGACTGTTTTATGTTCTTTCTAAGGTTAAACTTATCACACCTAATTGTTCATTTATCGTGTGAATATTAGTTAAGCTTAAATCTTTACCCACAATGGATCCGTTTCATGATGTTTTGCGTTATGGTTATTTTCCGTTCTTTTTTCCCTTCTGCCACCACAACTTTTGACCCGCACTGGTAGATACTTAGATGTCCTAAATGAAGAATATATTTAAAAAAGTAGAACCATAAGTAATTAGGTTCTGTGTATCTGTAGTTTAGATTTTCTATAATTTTGTATGTTTGATGGGTAATTTGAGCCAATAAAATGATTGTGAAATGAAAAAAAAAATGAATTTAGGTTGATTTCAGGAATCAAACCTTTGACCTCTCCATGGAATTTCATGTCATAACCATTGTGCTATGTCTATTTTTGAGTAAAGTTAAGAAATCTTATTAGACAAACCACCTATTCTCTTATCTCTTATGTTCTCTTTTTCGTTTACTTTTGGGTAAATAAATTATTGATTACTAATATTTATAAAAATAATATTCTAAATCATCTATAAATGTAAATGAGTCCGGATAACAAGAAGGATTTATTAACATTTGTCTCCATATATATAAGATTAGTGAAATAATAAATATGAATAGGTTTAAAAATTATCTATATTTTATTTATAAATTCATGCATAATGTATAATTGCATCACAAAATTTTAAGATATATAAAACTTTAAATATGTGATTTGAATTAGATCTGCCAACCATTTATACTTTGAGAGATTTAAATATATAATTGATCTAATAGAGATAGTTAAAAAGTAGAAAAAAATAGTTGAGTTTATTTAAAATAACAAAATTTTAAAATAGGAATTATGTTGTACGTAAAAGGTAATGTGATTAATATGCAATGTTCGATGTATAAATATTATAAAATTATAAAAATTAGATATGATTTTTTGGAACATAAATATAATAAAATTGCACTTATTAGCAATGACCCGTCAAATTATTACTTGACTATAAAGTATGATAATAATTTTTTTATATAATATACTAAAATAATGTATTATGTTCTAATTTAGTTTGATAAATGAAAACCTATGTATATTAACAATCACTGCATATTTTAAAAGTTATCACATAGTGTTCTAAAAATCTGTTGACTAGGAGTACTCAAAATTCGAAGGTGATTCAGATTCTAGCGAGTCCTACTAGGACGAGTACTCTGATGTTAAAAACGAATACTCGGAAAATATACTTTAGATATTGTGTTATTAATTATATGCTAAAAATAGATAGTTGAGTTTAAAGGGAGATGACCAGAGGTAAACCATTATTATAACATATCATACGGTGAAAAGTGTTTACTTTTTGAAAAGTGTATACAAAGTGTATATTTTAAATACGACTCTAATGTTCTAATAACTACTGGCTTCTGGATCCCGAATTCAAAAGTGTATATATTTGTACAAATATATATGCATGAAAAAAAAGATGTGCAAGACAATCACATGCATGACCGTTACTTAATATTAAGAAATGTTGTAATATGTCTCATAGTATAATTCTACATATATATGATCACTTTAGAACACGAGTTTACGTATGCTCATGTAGTACACGAACAATTATACTAAAATGATAACTTGAATTATATTCAATTTAATAAAGTTCAACTCACACCATAAAAATTTAATTAAATATTTCATCAATTAAAAACTAAAAATAATCACATTATTATTATTGTATATAAATATATATCTAAATTTGAAGAAATTTTATACAAATTATAAATTTTTTTGTTTATAAAATTGTAACATACAAAATTAATATACAAATCTATACTCTTTATTTATTTTTTTTTTGACGAAATGCAAAATATATTACTCAAACTTATCGGCCAACAAAGTATCCATCATTTCAATAGGAACAGACCTCCTATCGAACACTCGACCTGGGAAAGAACTCTATACTCTTTATTAATAAGCAAAACAATGTTAAAATGGCGCGCGGTACTAAAGTACCAAAGTACCAAAGTACCAAATTTGGTTACAAAAGTACCAAATTTGGTTATCACTTACCCGGGTTCGATTCCTCGCAACTACGTAATTATACAAGATTTATTTACTTTAAATTCTTTAGCTTCATCCAGGTTCGATTCCTTACAACTACGTAATTATACAAGATTTATTTATTTACTTTAAATTCAATATACTCTTTATTAATAAGCAAAACAATGTGAAAATGACGCGCGGTACTAAAGTACCAAAGTACCAAATTTGGTTATCACTTAATCCGGGTTCGATTCCTCGCAACTACATAATTATAAAAGATTTATTTACTTTAAATTCTTTTAGCTTCATCCAAGATTCGATTCCTTACAACTACGTAATTATACAAGATTTATTTATTTACTTTAAATTCAATAGTTTCATCGAGCGTTAGATTCTTTGCAACTTATTTATTTACTTTAATTTCTTTAGCTTCATCCATGTTTCGATTCTTTACAACTACGTAATTATACAAAATTTATTTATTTATTTAAATTCAATAGTTTCATCGAGCGTTAGATTCTTTGCAACTACGTAATCATACAAAATTTATTTATTTACTTTCATTTTTTTAGCTTTATGCACAGTTCGATTGTCTATAACTACATAATTAAATAGTTATTTATTTATTATATATTTTTATCATTCAATTCTCGAGAACTACATTTTTAAATAATATTTATTAATAATTTATTAATACTAATATTTTAATGTCGACTCAGCCCGTGCTTGGCACGGGTTATAAGCTAGTATAAGATAAAAATCAAAATATTATCTTTCATCGTACTTATAATTAAAAAATTATTTTAACATATATAAAAGTTTATGATTATTTAAGTATTTATACACGGGGCTAGTTATGTATAAAATTGTAAAAGTATGCTTTTCACTGGGTTAAAGGCATTTTGGGATAAAGGGTGAAGAAGAGGGAGCTGTGGTATACTGGTATGGTTATTGTCTGTTTGCAATTAGCATAAATTTTAAGGTGGATTGCTATTGTGATTGGGGGAGATGGAAAATTGTACTGGTATCAGTTGACAATGGCCATGATGGTCGTATGATATCGACATGCTAGCTCCGTCAGTTGCTATGTATTTGGTCATATCTACAAGTATGTTAACTTGTTTAGATAAATTGAGAAGGGTCTACTTAATGTCGTGTAAGCCTGTGTGTATCTAACTCGATATAATTGACTTGATTGCCACTTATCCAACTTCATTAAAAACTATATGCTTAGCCCACCACTTGTTGCAGTTATTACTTATTCCTGTTGTCTTATAATCCTATGACATTTCTGCAGGCAGAGTGGATGGCTCCGGAGGTGCTAAGAAATGAGCCATCAGATGAGAAGTATGTTTTGCCCTACTTCTTCACCCCATCCCTTCTAATCTTCTATATAACTGATAGGAGTTTATGTTGTTTACATGGTAGCACATTCCGATTTTCCGAGTACTTGGTTTATTCACTACTTGTATTACTAGTTAGCATTATAATATTAAAAACTATGTGATGACAGGTCTGATGTTTTTAGTTATGGAGTAATATTATGGGAACTTTGTACTCTGCGACAACCATGGGGGGGATTGAACCCAATGCAAGTTGTAGGGGCTGTTGGATTTCAGCATCGCAGGCTTGACATTCCAGAAGATGTTGATCCTATAATTGCTGATATTATCAGCAAGTGCTGGCAAACGTGAGTATATGTTGACCTTGTTCCTTTACGCGAGTTTCTTTTGTGATTTAATTAGCACTACTAGTTGCATAACAAATTCTTCAATTTAAAGAAAAAATGCACTTGAAAGTACTGTTGTTTTTATAGTGTAGCTATACATTTTAAAGTATCGGGGGCACCACTTTTCTGATCCATCTTATATGTACGATTATGCATACTTTGAAGGCATCAACTGAGATTTTTATGCCTTATTAGATTGTGTCTTAGCCGATATACAGACTTGCAATTTTAACCATTGTGCAATTTACAATTTGTGATTATACTGGGGATTGATATCATTTGACTTTTATATTGTAGTGATCCAAGATTACGGCCTTCGTTTGCCGAAATCATGGCTGCTTTAAAGCCGATCATTAATTCACAAGTGCCTAAGCCCCCCCTAACTGCAAGCAATGCACAATAACAGGGTCAGCCTGTAATCTAAGGAAATGGAAGTCGGAGGGGTCAATGAGGAATCTAAGCTGTAGCACGGCCCATCGTAATGCCTTGCAATAAAGGCAAGCATGATGTTGCCAAGAACAGATGTAAGAAAGACAGTTACTTAAAGACGCATGTAATTATGTATATTTTATGTTTGATTTAATTTGTGATTCTTTACGCCATTCTTTTATCCCAATCAAGTCTTATGGGATATTGTGTAGCTGTCTTGTAAAACTTGCTCAGGTTTTTAGTCAAGGTTTGATGTATTAATCTGATCTGCCAATTGTATCGAGTCGCTTCAGATGAATTATGAACCATACGTAAAATACTTAATAAATAATAATACAATTATGAATTATGAATCAATAATTCAAAAGACAAATATGTACTGTGGTTATTCATATTTTTGATTTGGTATCCATTTCAGGTTTGTACAATACCATGGGTTATTTGACCCTATAGAAAATTTTTACTTCAAATTTTAATATCACTAATGTAATTTGTAACCGTCAGCTCATTAATAAGAATTTAAACTAATTTTTCAATTTTAATAAATTCATCAATGCATAATATCACCTAACATATTTAATAAAATATAAAACTAAATTAATTTTTGAACACATTTATTACAAAAGAGTATCATCTTCCTGAGATTAATTCGGGAAATTACATGAGGTTATTAAATTTTTTTCATATAAATAAATGTGGGTATTATTGTAATTTCAAAATAATTTACATATTTACAAAATTATCATCATTTTTTTGTGCTAAAACAACCTCTTACCTTATGTAATTTTCCTAAGATAACATCTTTTTTCTCATTACAAAATATATGTATTTATATTTTATTGTATTAAATTTAGTTCTCACAAAATTTTATTATTTAATATTAAATATGATATAATTTCATTTATTTAATTATAAATTATTATTATTACGTACAAATAATTTTAATATAATAATATTTTAAAGTACCGTGTGCTAGCACGCGACAGGTATAACCTAGTATACCGTAACAAAAGGGTATGCCTAAATTGTTATAGGCTGATCTTGTTATTGGGCTACAAGAATTTGGGCCGGTTACTTAGGTCTCATTTGTTAATCCCTGAATGGTACTAAAATTATTGAACAGAGACGATCCAGTTTTCCAGACTGTTTGTTAAAAGGTTTCAGTTGCTAGACGATAGAGTGTGACTAGTACAGAACATTTGTTAAATTATAGCATTTACTGGAAGACAACGAAAATCTTCTTAACCATACTATTTCAAAATTTAAGCTGAATGGTTCCTCAGCATCATTCACACTGTTAATGGAGGAATTTGGTGAAAACAAATTCGGAGATGGGTGTTGGAATTGTGGTGGTGGTTGATGGTGAACGGCGTAAGACGTGAGGGTAGGGTTTTTGATTTGGGGAGCCTGAGATTGTATGTGAGATTTTGTTCGCAATCAAGATCGAATATTGAATTCTCTCTATTTCGCAAGTTTGCATCGTATCATACAATGTGCCTACGTACCCTATTTATAGGGATCAAACAAACGTAGTTCTTGGGGAACAAGTCACCGACATGGGCTAGACTTCCTTGTTAAGAAAGGCCCAAAGATTTTCCACCCTTCTGGATCCTTCCTAGGCTTGTGTTTCCATTATTACTTTCTCCCTTACGCGACGGATAAGTTCTTGACCCGATATTATCGTAGTCAACACCTTCCTTTGACCACAAGCTGAGGATAGCAATTTAATGGAAAATGCCTATGAGGTACCTGTGGGCGATGCTCTTTGACCCCCCCCTAAGAGGGCGACGCCTCCTAGCCTGGGTGGGGTCAAATCTCTTTCCATAATTGCAATAATTGATATATAAAAAATAGATGATTTGAGCACGATCCTATTAACTTCCACGTTTTCCCCAAATATCTGCAAGAGGAGGTTCCAGGTAGAGGCAAGTCTCTTCACTGAGGCGAATTCCTTAAAAGAGGCGAAATCCTTAAAAGTGGCGAGGCTCTTCACTAAGGCAGAGTCCTTAAACGTGACGAGGCTCTTCACTGAGGCAGAGTCCTTAAACGTGGTGAGGCTCTTCAATGAGGCAGAGTCCTTAAACGTGGCGAGGCTCTTCACTGAGGCAGAGTCCTTAAACGTGGCGAGCTTCCCGGTAGAGGCTCGGCTCTGTGGACGGTCATTACTCCTAAATGCAGAGTGATGTTGGATAGCCCATTGGGCCAGGTCCAAAAAGGCGAGGTTAAGGAAAGGGCGAGGCTATGTTCATTTTCTCCTATAACAATTACCCCCAATTTCCTTATTACAATATATTTTTTGTAAAAGAAATTAAAATTCTTTTTCCTTGTAGATAGCGTCGCCCTCTTAATCTATGAAAATCTCAAACCAAAGCACAGCTGTTTTCCATTGTCACGTAACTCGAGACCTAGTAAAATCATGCCACGTGCCCTTCATATTCTCTCTCTTCCGTTGCCTATAAATACTCTTCATTTTTTCCTCTCAATTCATTATTCTCTTTATTCTAAACTGAATTGCTGTCAAATTCTTTCCGTCCACCAAAAGGCGAGGTCTTTGTTCAGGAGATACTTCCTTTCTTCATCTCGGCGACCCCATTTTTATTCCAGAGGCATGATTCTTTTAACTTACTCGCAATAACTGAATTGTATAGAGGTCATTTAGAATACGACTCTGTAAGGGAATTTCCCTTTTTTCAAGGGCGAGGATATAGAGTTCGTGTTAAACTCTACTTCTTTTTTCAAAGAAATTTCACACAAAATATTTGTGCTTGATTTACTACACACACTAACACCTTCCTCGCCCCTTGCAGATGTCAAGGGAAGAATCATCTTTGGGCCACGACGATCAAACATCATCGTCTTCTCCTGTAGTGTCGCATACTTGTCCTCCCGAAGACAAATTAAAAGAAATTATGAACCCAAATTGATTGAGAGCCCATAAGAGAACCTCACATATTATAAAAATTACTTCTAAAAATCCATATTTACTTTTCGTGCCTGAATCGAGTCCTCCACCAAACCTTACGACCGATGACGTTGCAAGTACTTATCTCGCCGAAGATATGGGCGAGACAAATGAAGACCTACATGAATTATTTAGTTATGAAGATCCTGGCGTTGATAGTCCATTCAAACTTGGTAAAGGGCGAGGTAAGGATATAAGAATGTATGAGAAAGAAATTAAGATTTATTCCAATTATCCCATAGATGATGACGTTGACATCAATGAGGATGTTTCCGACTCAGGAGAAGAGAAAGAAAGCGGCGAGGAAGATGAAGTTTTATCGGTGTCGCCTATTCGTTTCACGATGCCTTCTCCCCCGAATAATCCACACATTCAAGAAGTGTTTGACCATGAGGTAGATGTGGAATTTGATGAGGATGTTTCTGAAAATGATATGGCAGATGCGAGAAAAGCTAAATGGATTCTTTCTTGTGCTGGACTTGCCTCGAACATTTCATCAGAAAATATTATGTGGATGATTGAATATTACAATCTTTCGAGAAAATGGTTGCGTCCTCGCTCTTTTATGAGGATGCATCGATTCAACTTTAAAGGGCTCCCAGTCCCTTGGATGGTCTTAACCAGTAGCCTAGTTGAGTTAGGCTTAGGATATCCCATGCATCCTTTCTTGTGACAACTAATCGAATATTACAACATTGCCCCCATACAGTTGTCGCCTAATAGCTACAGGCTCGCCATAGGTATTTTCATGTTGTATAAGAACAAAGGTTTTGAAGCACCCACAATGGAGGAGTTGTCATATTTCGTTAGTCTCATAAAAAATGGAAATGATTTGGGATTTTATTACTTTGTTGTTTTTCCCAAACATAACAAAAAAGGATTTTCTGCCGGTAATCCAAGTAACATGAAAATTTGGAAACTTGAGTATTTTTATCTTTATGATATCCCAAGGGTGAGGACCCAATTTAACTTGGGGATCCTTGTAAGTACTTTCCTCGCCTTTGCATCTGCATTGCCGTTTCCTTCTTTATTATTTTTTTACTTGGCATTTCATTATTTTTCTTTATTCCTTTGTAGACAAACCTACTCAAACTAAACTTTTAGGCGATCCTCTTAAAATGGCGGACATTATATCCAATTTGCCTAAGGACGAGAAAGACTTAGACAAATTAGTGACCCCTGAAAGCCTTCTCGCCCACGGGTTTTATAATAAGGGCTTTGGTCAAGTTCCATACATCTCTTTTTCGAAAAAGATGTCGAAAACATTGGTTAAGAAAAAGATTAAGTGTTTAAAGGAACATGTAAAGGTATCTGTTGATCTTTGCCTTCGTTTCTGTCTTCATTACTCTTATTTTCCTCGCATATTCATGTTTAGCCTATTTTAACCATCTTATATCATTTAGGTAAAATGGCTGCACTTCCTTTTGGAAATAACCCCTTTGATGAGGTTGATGACACAGAAGTCTCAACACCAAAGATAAATCAGGCAGGGGCAACAGTTGTTCTCGCCCAGCAGGCCCCACCTAAGACTAAAGATAAAGAAAAACAACAAAGGAAAATAGGCGGAGGGTTCATCCTTCCTGGAGGGGGTAAAGGCGACACCTCAAAAAAGGGAAAACAAATTGTAGCCACCGTGTCTTCTGTTGTGGCAGAGCTATATGGGAGCCTCGCTGCCATGAATCTCAAAGAAAAAAATGTCAAAGTATGGAATGATCAAGATAGGGATGAGGCGAGCTTAAACCTGAGGCGAGCTCTCGGGGAATCATTCCTTCACGGGATGACCTATCTGAATACACTTGAAGGTGAGCATTCAAGTTTGGAGCGGTCTCTCAAGACCACCAAAGACTCTACTGATTATTATAAGAACCAACTCAATAAAGCAAAAAGAAGATCTTTGATTTGGGCGAATCTCATAAAGATGAGACAAAGAATTTGAATGAAATCGTTTCCCAACTGAAGGAAACAGTCAAGTCAGAAGGCGAGGCTCATGCCAAAGTGATGGAGAAGCTTCAGACTGAGTTGGATGGGCTTAAGGCTAACCAAAGAAAAGTTCAACGTGAAACTTATTCTGATGGTTATTTTTCTTATTTATGCAACTTCCTCGCCGCTGATCATGAGTATGATTGGTCGGTTCATTATCCACCTTCAGTTCCTAGTTTTATGGTCGACTTTAAAGTGAAAAATGCTCAACTGATTGAAAAGGCAAAACAAGACCTTCGTAAGCAGTTTGAGAGGGAACAAGCTGAGGAAGATGCGAGGAAGAAAACTAAACTTCATAGCACTTCGCCTCCAGGTGATGAAGATGCTCGCCAATTGATAAGCGTGTGCTTAATCTAAATATTGTCCGTATATTCAAGTTATTTTTTATTGATTTGGATTTTTATTTAATAAATTATATTTTTTTATTGTAGGTATCAAGGAGTTTTAATAAAGGAAGGCTTGGAGTTTAAAAGGAAAGAGTTGGAGATTTATTTGATTAAAATTCGGATTTGATGACCCACTTGCGCAGTCCACACTGTTTGGGCCATAACTGGAGTTCTATAAGTCCGATTCAGACGATTCAACAGCCCACAGAAAGCTTATGAGAAGAGCTTTATTTTGGAAGTTACCTTGATATTAAAATCCAGCCGAGTCAGTCCAGAAACAGAGCCTAACAGTCAGCTACGAATTTCTTTGCTGGAATTCAATTCTGTTTGGAAAATCTCCTTGTATTTGTATTAAATAATTAAAAATACTTTTATTAGAGATATTATTAGATATTATTCAGACCTAATCTGAATATACATCGTACGAGAGCAAAGAGAGAAAGAGAGACACGCAGGCAAAGAAAAAAAATAAGAAGCTTGAAGAAGGAGATTCAGCCATTGAAGACGTTCAACTGGACTTGTTTTCTTCATCTTTGTGTTTAGAATTCTCTCCTTAACTCTTTTAATCATGTTTATGTGCTATCAATTCTTAGATTGTTTTGAGATCTTGATTATGAACTAACTTTTATAAAGTTAGGATTTTTATGGAACCCTAGTATGTGATTTTTGGTGTTTTGTTAAATAGTATTGTATGCAGCTCTACGGTTTATTCATTCAAGTGGTTTTCATGCTATTGTCTGATCAAATTTAGTGGGTTAACAAGTTAATTATAATATCGAGAGAGTTATAATTAATTGACATAAAACTTGAATGGTGCATGGTTTTATCTTTTGATTATAATATTTTTACGGTATAGACATATATTGTGACCATGCATAGCTTTGTGAATGGATGCTTAATTGTATTCTGAGGAGTAAATTGGTATAGACATATGTTAGTTTACTTGGTAGGAATTATACCATAGTGATTTCGAGAGAAACCTATGACCATTGAATTCTAGCTAGTGAACTGTGGATTTGTTATAGTGCTACACTACTCTTTTACCAACATGAACATGTTAGGGGGAAGTAATTATCCTGGCTTAGTTTATCATATCTAAAACTCATCCAAGTGTCTTTTCTAGTATAATTTATTTGGTTAAATCTAGTTCTAAATAATTAGTTTAGTTATAAAACCATCATCAATCAACTTTTGTGTTCGATAACTGAATTATCGGATATTGCCTGCGATAATACAAATTTGTAGTCCTTGAGGAACGAAATTTGGTATTTATTACTATATTACTTGTTCGCGATTGTGTACACTTGCACATTAGTATTCTATGCAACAAGTTTTTGGCTCCGCTGCCGGGGACTGTTTTAGTTGTTAATTGTGAAGTTAATTTTCTTGCAGTTTGGTTTTAGTTACTTCTGTGCTAACGGAAGTAATAATTGTTTCTTATCAGGTTTCTTTGTGTATGAACGAAGAACCGTCATAATATTTGCCTTTGATCTTGAAATTGAGCGAACCTTCAAAGCAAGAAGAAAAGTGCAACGCGAAGTTAAGAAAGCCAACCTAGTTATGGGTGATGAAAATGCTGATGCTCGAAATGCTATGATGGTGATGGATGACAGAGATAGTGCTATACGACAGTATGGGAAACCTCATGTTGATGAGTTAAACTCGAGGATTGTCAAACCAGACATTCAAGCAACACAGTTTGTTTGTTGAGGTTTGTGATTCTTTTAAACTTTCTGGAGTCACAGATGATGCTTTGATATTGAAATTGTTTCCATATTCTGTGAGAGACATGGCGAGAGATTGGTTGAATTCATTGCCATCAGCTTCAGTGACTACATGGAATGATTTGGCAAAAAAATTTCTTATGAAGTATTTTCCTCCTACTAAGAATGCAAGGCTCCGTAATGAGATTAATTCGTTTCAGCAGCTGGATGATGAAACTTTATATGAGGCATGGGAGAGATTCAAGGCATTACTGAGAAAATGCCCACATCATGGTCTTCTTCATTACATTCAGATGGAGACATTCTATAATGGTCTCAATGTGCAGACAAAGTTGGCGGTGGATGCATCTGCAAATGGAGCTTTGTTGGCCAAATTATATAATCAGGTATATGAGATTCTTGAGACAATTGCAACAAATAATCATCAGTGGACAACTAATAAAGCTCAATCTGGAAAAAGAGTAGCTGGAATATATGAGGTTGATGCAACAACCTCAATGCAAGCTCAAATGTCATCCATTGAGAATATGCTCAAGAAGTTAACGATGGGTGGTAATAAATCTATGGGGCAATCAGTGACTTCACAAGTTAATCAAATAAAGAATGTTTCATGTGTGTATTGTGGTGAAGATCATACTTTCAATAGTTGTCCTTTAAATTCAGAATCTATCTATTATGTGGGGAATCAAAATAAGGCTGGCCCTTATTCAAACACCTACAATCAATCATGGAAGCAACATCCTAACTTTTCTTGGAGTAATCAAGGGGCTACTTCTGGACCTTCATCGAATACTTATAGGCCCTATAATCCACCAGGTTTCTCTCAACAAACTCAACAACAATTGCCTCAGCAAGCATCTCAATCCACTTCTCTTGAAAATATGCTTAAAGCATACATGGCAAATAATGATGCTCTCATCCAAAGTCAAGCAGCATCGCTGAGAAACTTGGAGAATCAAGTTGGGCAACTAGCTAATGAGTTAAGGAATCGACCACATGGCACTCTTCCTAGCGATACTGAAAAGCCTAGGGATGTTGGGAATGAGCACTGTAAAGCCATGACATTCAAAAACGGAAAAGTCTTGGAGGATGCTAAATCAAATTTCAAAGAAGAAGGTGATTCCTCTACAACTGAAAAGGTGGAGAAAAATTCAGAAAGTAATGAGATCCAAGCTTCTAAGGTTGTTCCAACACTCCAACCACAACCACCATTCCCTCAACGGTTTCAAAAGCAGAAGCAAGATGTTCAGTTCAAGAAATTTTTGGATGTTTTGAAACAGCTTCACATCAATATTCCACTTGTAGAAGCTCTTAGAGCAACTATTTCAAACTCCCCCAACCTCCGTTTTTTTGTAAGAACGTCCTTCATGAATTTCACATAGTTGGGCATTTTCTCAAGAGGTTCTCCAATTGTTGCTTCATGACTAGAGGTTATAAATGCTGCAAGTACTTCAGGAGTGCGGGCCTCCTCTTAATTGCCTCGCTAGTTGTGCTGTTCAAACCTTATCTCTGTTAATTTTCCTTAACTGACTAGAGATGCACACCCTCCTTTTAAAGGTGTTGCCTGTGTAATAACTTAACTATTTATTTATGCTTCCTTTTCCTAAGCTTTTCTTATATCTCTTGATTCAAACAAAGATGGTAATAAATTTATTACCACTGTAAACAAAATGAACCCCAACGTAATATTCAAAGTCTTCGCCTACTTAACAGACAATGCTAATATTAGGCATGGCTTAAGGCGAGACCGTTTCTGTGCTAAGTATTGTAATGTCAAATAATCTATTTTCTTGCATACTAAGGAAAACTCCTGCCTAAGCATTCCCAGGAAGATGTATCTCCTTTCTGTCAAACCACTCTTTTAACTAAATAAACCTGTAGGGAAAATCTCAACTACTTATGAGACAGGCGAGATCATTAATACATGAGCCCTTGCCTAAATAACAGGTGATGTAAGATCCGGGAAAATTACGTGTTATTATATGATGTGAAATGAAATTTTAATTTCATATTAAGAGTTATTAAATGATTTATCTGTTTAAACGTGCTAAGTTATTCGTTAAATGATTAAATATGTGATATTGTGGTGCTATGTGAAATGTGTGGGGAATTTGAAATTATTTTGAAAAGGGTGTCATACTATTTTATTTTATTTTAATTATCGAAAAGAAAATTTGGATCGTTCCCAAATTATTCGGGGGATTGGTATATCGTTCGTACCAATATTTCATTCGTTAAAGTAGGAAGTATTCGAAAATATTCGCAATAAAGGTATTTTGGTTCGTATATTTTGAATTAAACGATACTTGCAATTGTAGTTATCCGTACTTTCTAGTAGGGTGTCATACTATTTTATTTTATTTTAATTATCGAAAAGAAAATTTGGATCATTCCCAAATTATTCGGGGGATTGGTATATCGTTCGTTCCAATATTTCATTCGTTAAAGTAGGAAGTATTCGAAAATATTCGCAATAAAGGTATTTTGGTTCGTATATTTTGAATTAAACGATACTTGTAGTTATCCGTACTTTATGGATGCTTATCGTCTCGTGAAACGTGTATTCTGCTTTATTAAAGGTTTAAAGCGTTTATTTTGTTAAATTGTATTTAAAGCGATCTATCGGATCAGTATCGATCCAAAAATGTCGTTTGGGGTATTATTTTCCGTTTAATATAAAAAGGCAAACCGTACCTTGTTTTTCGTATAATCAAAGCTTAATTACAGTTAAAAATCTAAAAACCCCTGAAACGTGTTCTTCGTGTTCTTGAGAATCAAACTCAATTTTGAAGGCGTTATCGGATTCCGATTTCGATGTTCTTGTAACCAAATCGAATCTCTCATCATCCTCTACCTAAATCCACCATCAAAATTCATGTGGGTATGATTTTCTGATCTTTCCGATTTTTAATTATTTATTTATTTTCGAATTTTTATATTTAAATTGGGGGTTTCTTTATTATTGATTGTTCTTGATGATTGATGGCTTGAATGTGTTTGTTATGTGATTTGGAACATGTTGACGATTTTTGTGTGATTTTTAGAGCTTTAATTCGAGCTAATCGGAAAAATAGAAGTTCGCCGGAAAGTTTTGGTTTAATCGGAGTTTGAGTTAAGTTAGTCGAAGCTTGATTGTGTTTGGGGCATTAAATAGACCGTGGCATGAGTAATCGTTTCATATATAAAGTTTTAAAGATGGTGTTGTTTTGGAATCAACCGGAAAATCGCCGCCACCGCCGGCGATTATTGTTCTGGCGATTCTGTACCGTTTTTGTGTGTGTTTGATTGGATTAAACGAAGTCCTGATGTTACCATTGCTTTCCTGTACAGATTCGTGCGTTTGGGGTCGATTTCGGGCGTGGCCGGAGGAGTTTCCTGGTGTTCTTCGCCGACCCGGAAACGTTCTTCGTGACCCGTTTACCCGATTTACCCGACCCGGTTTTGATCTATTAAAACCCTAATTGCTTTTTAGAAACTGTTTCTGGATTTTAATTTTTAAAATAATTCAAAAATTGTTTTAAAAATTCTAAAAATCATATCTTTAATTTAAAAATACATTTTATTATTCCGAAAATTTTATAAATTCATAAATATTTATTTAAATTCGAAAATTGATTAAATTTAATTATTTTAATTATTTTTGATTAATAATTAATTAATTTAATTAATTGATTAATTCTTTTAATCAGTTAATTCTTAATAATTAATTAATAATTAGATTTAATTAATTAAAAATTAAGTTTAATTATTTTCTAGCTTGGTTTATTTATTTAAAAATAGTTTGAGCATTTAAAGAGTGTCAATTAATTTTATTAATTGATTTAATTGCATTTAAAATACTTATATTAGATTTAAAAATCCGATTTTTGATTTAAAAATTGTTTGTGGCTTATTTAAATTCATATAAGCTTTGTGTGATGTTTTAAAAATAGTTATAAGTGCTATATGATTCATATGAGTTGTGTAATGTGTTTTATAGTTAGTATATGCCCGTACTAGGGCTAGTGTCTGAGTTTTAAATATTATAAATTAGACCGGGCGTCCGATACGTAACCGGTTACTTGTTTAAATGTGTTATGTGAATGATGTGAATTATCTGCTGTTGAGTCATGCATGCGAATAAATTGTGTGGAGACTTGTTTGAGTAATTGGTTGTGTCTAATGTTATCACGAGGGGTAGTTGGAATAGTAATTTGTCGGTTATGTTAGAAAGTGAGATTTACGAGGCCGTTGACTTGGATGTTGACTTTTTATAGTATGGGGATTGTCGTCAAGCGAGTTACGTGGATTACTTATGTGGTTGATTGCGATTGGTCTATCAATTAAAAGGTGGGTGTTTATGCAACAGAGATATCGGTAAGATCGACTGGCACGTGGATTCGAAATGGTAAAAGCAGACTAGTGGTATTCGCAAGAGCGTTAAAGCAAAGAAGGACAGAAGTAGAGAATCGTGCGACAAGACAAAATAAGGAGGAAATCGTATTGTTTCAGCGTTACGAAATAGCTAAGGACCAGAGGCAAGTGTTTATACCCTTGCTTATTAATTAAGGGATATTATCTTGAATTATTAGTATGCATGTTGAATGCTTATTACTGAATTTTCAAATGTTGATTTCTTTGCATTGAATTGCAAGTATGTTATTTAATCTCGTAAATTGACGAGTACTCTTTTATACCTTTTTGGTTTAGATTCATATTTTCATATTGATCGGAGAGATATAATTATTATATTGAAATGATTGAAAAGATAGTTATGGGCTGTATACCAAGGCCTTCTTTCAAAGACTTGATTTAAAAATGCTAAGTTGGAATATTACCAACCCTAGATGAGCGGGAACTTGTGAACCCTATGAGGGAAAACTTATTCTGAAATTCTGAAGTGGTGTTGCTTGCCCTTCAAGTATTCCATTTTTCACCTTGCACCTATGCAAACCTTGTTATCCTTTCTTGTTAATGCGATCATCTGATCCATTCCCTGATTCGAATTCATATATGCTGTGCATGATTTAGTTTACTTCCTTCAAGTACAAGGCTTATCTATTATAAGTACATGTTCGAAGGACTTGAACTATTTCTGTCAGCAGTTGATAAACCCTTGTTTTCTTCATTTATAAACTTCACCTTGAATTCTTCTTAAACTTGAACTTGACTCTCTTGTCATTTACCAGATTGGTAAACCTTAATTAATTCTTCCATAATGTGATGATTTGAACTATTGAGGCCATCTAGAGCCTGTTCTTTGAACCCTACTCTATATTGACTTGTTACCCTTTTCTGTTGATATCATATTGTCTGTTTCATATCAGATTCAATCTTGTTAAGCATGTTATTGTTTATTCTTTGAACCCTACTCTATATTGACTTGTTACACTTTCTGTTGATATCATATTGTCTGTTTCATATAAGACTTAACCTTGTTGAGCATGTCATTGTTTATTCTTCATTGTTATCCCAGTTGTTGCATCGATCTCGTCGATATTTATGATGTTGTTACTTGCCATGTGTACTCCCCATTGTTGTGTCGATCTCGTCGATACTAGACTATATTGCTATCCCTTTATTGATTCTTCATAATTGAACTGTTTCCTGGAACGTGAGTTTTCCAGCAATTGTTGTATTAGGTTGTCGATTCTTCCGACACCTGATTGTCGAAGTAAGGTTGTCAATTGTTCTGACACCTGACGTATATAATATAGGATTGGAATGTTTTTTTTTAAATGGGACCAGTAATTGGTCGGGCCATATTTATGGTCGGAATAAATTAAGGCCCAGATTGGCCTAGGATCCAGTAGAGGACTTTGCTATAAGCAAGTCCGGGGTTGATGCGTGGCTGGCCAGCAGCACAACCTTTGATTTGATAAATGTTAAAAATCCAATTCTAATATTAATTCTTATTTCTGGGATGAGTTACATCCATATGTTTTGTACTTGTGAGTTATGACCTGATATTCAGGTTTATTCGTTGCGTAAAATTGTTGGTTGTTGATTAATAAATGGTGGTTTCAATCTTGCTGAAATCACTTACTCTTAATTCATTTGGATTCCAAATAGTCGAAATCCACTTCCGTGATTCCATTGGCAGTCGTGAGATATCTATCTTGATGAGTTTTATTCATACCGCATACCCAGTCGGTACTATATTAAAGTCTTGAAGTGCGTTCTTTATTTCTTGACCGAGCGTGATGGCTCATTCTTACTCCTTGATTATTCTACCCTTCCAGAGTTGTTGGTTTCAGAGAATGTTATGAATAGACCTGTTATCTTCAAAATTAGTATTTTTGTACAAACTATGGTCTTGAAGACGTATGAGTTATATTTATTTCATATTTTCTACTTACTATTGTAGTTATTGTTGATTCGGTCGCCGTAACGACCAATATAAATCTTTTTGTGTTTTAAACTATTCAATTGCGAGAAGAAGAATGAGAAATTGTGGTAAATTACCAAACTTGATTTGAAAATATTAGAGATTACAAATGTTTAAGCCAAATGCTTGTTTATTTGAAAATCCAAAGTTTAATTTGGAAACCTTTCGTATTATATTTAATAATGCGCTTGCTGAGCAATTCATTCACTCATACTTGTTTTATTTATATATATTTTAGCCTGCCAGAAAGAAGGTGTATTGGCGAGAGTTGTCCGCGTAGCTGATCAGAGATGGGGAAAGATATTAGCGTAAAGACGTTTTGATCCAGAGCATTGGAGCTAGTGAGAGGTTTTGTATATAGATGTTTTCTATTGAATAATATATTGTATAAGATTAGTTGCCTAGTATACTTCTTATCGAAGTTATACTAATGCATTAGAATTTTTGTAAAGAGAATGGTTGTAAAGAAGAAAGATTGTTGTAATGAAATTTTGGATTCTTGTTTCTAGCACTATAACCTTTAAAGATTCTTGGTAGAGTTGGGGTCACAGATATTATTATTGTGTTGATTTTATGTTAAACAGGTTGTTTGGATTAAGAGTGTAGTGTGACGACCAAATCCTTTGACCCCGGATTTGGGGGCATTACAGTTGGTATCAAAGCAAGGGTTATAGTAAAACTAGAAACGAGAGTGTGTGGGAGTGTATATAGTTATATAAGGAACGTCAGAGCTTATTTAGAGTTCGTATTGGACTATTGGATATAGTACCGCTGAGTGAGTTGAGATGGAGGTATTTGATTGAGATAGTTGTGCTGAGATGGATAGAACTTCTTACGTTTGTAGACGTCTATGGCGGAATCTTCAAGGACTATTACGAGTCGACGACGACGTACGATATTGATAACCTTGCGACATGGAAAAGAAGGGCTGAAATCGAATAACGTGGAAAAGAAGGGCTGAAATCGAATAACGTGGAAAAGAAGGGCTGAAATCGAATAACGAGCTATCGAAGGAGTCGACGGAGGAGGCATATGTGAAGACCTTGGTAATACCTTCCCATCCTAATGAAATATTTGACATTCCTTTAAAGAGAAACCTGTGTTGACGGATATATTCCACCTGTTGATCTTGTATTTGATACTCTTGATCAATCATGTTTTAAATTGCGCCAAAGATTGTTGATATGCCTATTTCAAATTTTGAGGCTTGTTGAAAAATATGTTATTTAAAATTCCAACTCCTTTATTCTTCCGGAGTGGATAACTCTAATTGTGATGTAACACTATTTGTTGATACTTCCTTTCTGGTTGTTCTTCTTTTCTGAAATAACACCTTTGGAATCTATTAAATTTCAATCCATGGTGTGTATTTGAGATTTCTTATCGAAAGGCCCTGGTTGTCATTCCGACTCTAAATTTCTTTCATATTTCTCTACTCCAACTGAGGTAAACAACCCTATTTATAGGGGACACAAGGACTATCTGTCTATGTGATAGAAGTCTGACGGGACGCCGTCACTTGTGTGTTGTGAAATACAAGAAGGCTAATTACCTTTAGTACTGTCTTAATAGAGACACACAACATTGAGTTCATGTGATCAAATTGGTCTCTCAGTAATTCTTTCACTTCCAATAATGTTTGCTTTGGAATATACAGATTTGGTAACCCCAATTGTGGAACATTTGCTACGATATAGAATCTTTTCACTTCAAAATATCATGAATTTTTGTTATACCAAATAATCTGGGAGGTATGCCATTAGGGTGAACTGAAATTTACCCTACCATAATGAACGAAGAATTTGCGATTGAATCACCACGAGCGAAAGCGGATTACGATGCGATTAGAATACTAGTAACATATAACGGAGCCAGTTGTTCTCTCTCTATCGATTAACGTTACGATGTGGAAAGGTGAAGTTAGATAATTCAAGAGTTGATTGGAAATTTGGGGGAAAAAAATGTGTAATTGTGCTAATGATATCCCGTGTTGTGGAAGATGGACATAATAGGTTTTTGTCTCAATGAGAAGAACTTTTAAGATTTGATGATAGGCTAATAATGGAGAATGAGTTGATCTTTGAGTATTTCAGGATTGTATGATATGGTTGCAAGTCTTTTGCTCACGATAGTTAAGGTAGATCTTGCCAGTCAATGTGGATGTATAGAATGAGAATCAAAATGACGTTGAGTTGATCAAGCTGTTTGGGAATTGAGATGGAACCATGGAAAAGGTGTCCTAAGTGTTACTGTGAATGTATCTTCTGAATTTTTTTGGAATCAGATGGAGAGCAATTAAGTTATTGGAACTAAGTAGAACAATTTTTAAAGATATGGATTAAGTCACCAAGCTGATAAGGAATATTCTCACAATTATAGATAGGGAAAGAAGACGAAGAGGTGTTAATAAGGAATTAAAGACAATGGATAAGGTAATGAAGGGTTGTTTTCAGCTGAAGAGTTAATTGGCATAAAAGGTATGTGATCGTTGAAAGCAGTTGTTAAATATATTGGAGGTAGATAAAATTGACCCAAGAATATGGATGGCTGATAGTATGAGTAGTAAAAGAGAGAATTGAGATGTAAATATCTTCGGTACAAGGATTAGAAAGGATAGAGCTTTAAGGTTATGATAACAAGAGATTAATATGAAGAAATGACAGAAATAAGGATTCAATCAGGATTGATTAAAGAGAAAGGACTACATAAAGGAAAGAGTTATGGAAAGAGAAATGGAATTCAATTACAGGAAGGAGCGAGAGAGTATAATGGATAAGAAGGAAATGTAAGGATATATAAGAGGTTTAAAAGGATATTAATGTTAGTGAGTGTCTAAGTACTTGAGGTGTTGGAAAATGAAGACAGAGTAACAGAGATATAGTAGACGATTAAAACTAAAGAGATTCCTGAGTGGAAGTGGAAACGTATTAAGACAGACTATGGTTGTGTACTAAAGTTTTTTAGGTAATTGGAAGGACCATTTACCGTTGATTAGATTTCCTTACGATAACAGTTATTATGACAATTTTGAATTGCTACCTTATGTCGGTTTACTGCGTGTTAGGAAAGTTGCGTATAAGTTTGCGTACCACTCCATGAGTGGTGTATTCATAGTGTATTTCATAAAATACGAACCTATAGAGATTTAGTTAAATTGTTCTATGTTGAGTAACCAATTGAGATATTGAGTCAGTATGAGAGAGTGATAAGTAATAGAGGAGTCAAATTAGTATGAGTATGAGGAGAAATCCTAAGGTTGAAGAGTCAACCTAGGAATTTGAAAATGAGATGTTGGAAAATGTCCACCTGTGTTTGCGTAAGCTGATTCTGAGGACAGAATCCTGTTAAGGGGGAAAGGATGTAAGATCCGGGAAAATTACGTGTTATTATATGATGTGAAATGAAATTTTAATTTCATATTAAGAGTTATTAAATGATTTATCTGTTTAAACGTGCCAAGTTATTCGTTAAATGATTGAATATGTGATATTGTGGTGCTATGTGAAATGTGTGGGGAATTTGAAATTATTTTGAAAAGGGTGTCATACTATTTTATTTTATTTTAATTATCGAAAAGAAAATTTGGATCATTCCCAAATTATTCGGGGGATTGGTATATCGTTCGTTCCAATATTTCATTCGTTAAAGTAGGAAGTATTCGAAAATATTCGCAATAAAGGTATTTTGGTTCGTATATTTTGAATTAAACGATAATTGTAGTTATCCGTACTTTATGGATGCTTATCGTCTCGTGAAACGTGTATTCTGCTTTATTAAAGGTTTAAAGCGTTTATTTTGTTAAATTGTATTTAAAGCGATCTATCGGATCAGTATCGATCCAAAAATGTCGTTTGGGGTATTATTTTCCGTTTAATATAAAAAGGCAAATCGTACCTTGTTTTTCGTATAATCAAAGCTTAATTACAGTTAAAAATCTAAAAACCCCTGAAACGTGTTCTTCGTGTTCTTGAGAATCAAACTCAATTTTGAAGGCGTTATCGGATTCCGATTTCGATGTTCTTGTAACCAAATCGAATCTCTCATCATCCTCTACCTAAATCCACCATCAAAATTCACGTGGGTATGATTTTCTGATCTTTCCGATTTTTAATTATTTATTTATTTTCGAATTTTTATATTTAAATTGGGGGTTTCTTTATTATTGATTGTTCTTGATGATTGATGGCTTGAATGTGTTTGTTATGTGATTTGGAACATGTTGACGATTTTTGTGTGATTTTTAGAGCTTTAATTCGAGCTAATCGGAAAAATAGAAGTTCGCCGTAAAGTTTTGGTTTAATCGGAGTTTGAGTTAAGTTAGTCGAAGCTTGATTGTGTTTGGGGCATTAAATAGATCGTGGCATGAGTAATTGTTTCATATATAAAGTTTTAAAGATGGTGTTGTTTGGAATCAACCGGAAAATCGCCGCCACCGCCGACGATTATTGTTCTGGCGATTCTATACCGTTTTTGTGTGTGTTTGATTGGATTAAACGAAGTCCTGATGTTACCATTGCTTTCCTGTACAAATTCGTGCGTTTGGGGTCGATTTCGGGCATGGCCGGAGGAGTTTCCGGTGGCCGGACGCCGGCCGAAAACTGGGAAACCCAGTTTCCGGTGGTGTTCTTCGCCGACCCGGAAACGTTCTTCGTGACCCGTTTACCCGATTTACCCGACCCGGTTTTGATCTGTTAAAACCCTAATTGCTTTTTAGAAACTGTTTCTGGATTTTAATTTTTAAAATAATTCAAAAATTGTTTTAAAAATTCTAAAAATCATATCTTTAATTTAAAAATACATTTTATTATTCCAAATTTTTTATAAATTCATAAATATTTATTTAAATTCGAAAATTGATTAAATTTAATTATTTTAATTATTTTTGATTAATAATTAATTAATTTAATTAATTGATTAATTCTTTTAATCAGTTAATTCTTAATAATTAATTAATAATTAGATTTAATTAATTAAAAATTAAGTTTAATTATTTTCTAGCTTGGTTTATTTATTTAAAAATAGTTTGAGCATTTAAAGAGTGTCAATTAATTTTATTAATTGATTTAATTGCATTTAAAATACTTATATTGGATTTAAAAATCCGATTTTTGATTTAAAAATTGTTTGTGGCTTATTTAAATTCAAATAAGCTTTGTGTGATGTTTTAAAAATAGTTATAAGTGCTATATGATTCGTATGAGTTGTGTAATGTGTTTTATAGTCAGTATATGCCCGTACTAGGGCTAGTGTCTGAGTTTTAAATATTATAAATTAGACCGGGCGTCCGATACGTAACCGGTTACTTGTTTAAATATGTTATGTGAATGATGTGAATTATCTGTTGTTGAGTCATGCATGCGAATAAATTGTGTGGAGACTTGTTTGAGTAATTGGTTGTGTCTAATGTTATCACGAGGGGTAGTTGGAATAGTAATTTGTCGGTTATGTTAGAAAGTGAGATTTACGAGGCCGTTGACTTTTTATAGTATGGGGATTGTCGTCAAGCGAGTTACGTGGATTACTTATGTGGTTGATTGCGATTGGTCTATCAATTAAAAGGTGGGTGTTTATGCAACAGAGATATCGGTAAGATCGGCTGGCACATGGATTCGAAATGGTAAAAGCAGACTAGTGGTATTCGCAAGAGCGTTAAAGCAAAGAAGGACGGAAGTAGAGAATCGTGCGACAAGACAAAATAAGGAGGAAATCGTATTGTTTCAGCGTTACGAAATAGCTAAGGACCAGAGGCAAGTGTTTATACCCTTGCTTATTAATTAAGGGATATTATCTTGAATTATTAGTATGCATGTTGAATGCTTATTACTGAATTTTCAAATGTTGATTTCTTTGCATTGAATTGCAAGTATGTTATTTAATCTCGTAAATTGACGAGTACTCTTTTATACCTTTTTGGTTTAGATTCATATTTTCATATTGATCGGAGAGATATAATTATTATATTGAAATGATTGAAAAGATAGTTATGGGCTGTATACCAAGGCCTTCTTTCAAAGACTTGATTTAAAAATGCTAAGTTGGAATATTACCAACCCTAGATGAGCGGGAACTTGTGAACCCTATGAGGGAAAACTTATTCTGAAATTCTGAAGTGGTGTTGCTTGCCCTTCAAGTATTCCATTTTTCACCTTGCACCTATGCAAACCTTGTTATCCTTTCTTGTTAATGTGATCATCTGATCCATTCCCTGATTCGAATTCATATATGCTGTGCATGATTTAGTTTACTTCCTTCAAGTACAAGGCTTATCTATTATAAGTACATGTTCGAAGGACTTGAACTATTTCTGTCAGAAGTTGATAAACCCTTGTTTTCTTCATTTATAAACTTCACCTTGAATTCTTCTTAAACTTGAACTTGACTCTCTTGTCATTTACCAGATTGGTAAACCTTAATTAATTCTTCCATAATGTGATGATTTGAACTATTGAGGCCATCTAGAGCCTGTTCTTTGAACCCTACTCTATATTGACTTGTTACCCTTTTCTGTTGATATCATATTGTCTGTTTCATATCAGATTCAATCTTGTTAAGCATGTTATTGTTTATTCTTTGAACCCTACTCTATATTGACTTGTTACACTTTCTGTTGATATCATATTGTCTGTTTCATATAAGACTTAACCTTGTTGAGCATGTCATTGTTTATTCTTCATTGTTATCCCAGTTGTTGCATCGATCTCGTCGATATTTATGATGTTGTTACTTGCCATGTGTACTCCCCATTGTTGTGTCGATCTCGTCGATACTAGACTATATTGCTATCCCTTTATTGATTCTTCATAATTGAACTGTTTCCTGGAACGCGAGTTTTCCAGCAATTGTTGTATTAGGTTGTCGATTCTTCCGACACCTGATTGTCGAAGTAAGGTTGTCAATTGTTCTGACACCTGACGTATATAATATAGGATTGGAATGTTTTTTTTAAATGGGACCAGTAATTGGTCGGGCCATATTTATGGTCGGAATAAATTAAGGCCCAGATTGGCCTAGGATCCAGTAGAGGACTTTGCTATAAGCAAGTCCGGGGTTGATGCGTGGCTGGCCAGCAGCACAACCTTTGATTTGATAAATGTTAAAAATCCAATTCTAATATTAATTCTTATTTCTGGGATGAGTTACATCCATATGTTTTGTACTTGTGAGTTATGACCTGATATTCAGGTTTATTCGTTGCGTAAAATTGTTGGTTGTTGATTAATAAATGGTGGTTTCAATCTTGCTGAAATCACTTACTCTTAATTCATTTGGATTCCAAATAGTCGAAATCCACTTCCGTGATTCCATTGGCAGTCGTGAGATATCTATCTTGATGAGTTTTATTCATACCGCATACCCAGTCGGTACTATATTAAAGTCTTGAAGTGCGTTCTTTATTTCTTGACCGAGCGTGATGGCTCATTCTTACTCCTTGATTATTCTACCCTTCCAGAGTTGTTGGTTTCAGAGAATGTTATGAATAGACCTGTTATCTTCAAAATTAGTATTTTTGTACAAACTATGGTCTTGAAGACGTATGAGTTATATTTATTTCATATTTTCTACTTACTATTGTAGTTATTGTTGATTCGGTCACCGTAACGACCAATATAAATCTTTTTGTGTTTTAAACTATTCAATTGCGAGAAGAAGAATGAGAAATTGTGGTAAATTACCAAACTTGATTTGAAAATATTAGAGATTACAAATGTTTAAGCCAAAGGCTTGTTTATTTGAAAATCCAAAGTTTAATTTGGAAACCTTTCGTATTATATTTAATAATGCGCTTGCTGAGCAATTCATTCGCTCATACTTGTTTTATTTATATATATTTTAGCCTGCCAGAAAGAAGGTGTATTGGCGAGAGTTGTCCGCGTAGCTGATCAGAGATGGGGAAAGATATTAGCGTAAAGACGTTTTGATCCAGAGCATTGGAGCTAGTGAGAGGTTTTGTATATAGATGTTTTCTATTGAATAATATATTGTATAAGATTAGTTGCCTGGTATACTTCTTATCGAAGTTATACTAATGCATTAGAATTTTTGTAAAGAGAATGGTTGTAAAGAAGAAAGATTGTTGTAATGAAATTTTGGATTCTTGTTTCTAGCACTATAACCTTTAAAGATTCTTGGTAGAGTTGGGGTCACAGATATTATTATTGTGTTGATTTTATGTTAAACAGGTTGTTTGGATTAAGAGTGTAGTGTGACGACCAAATCCTTTGACCCCGGATTTGGGGGCGTTACAGGTGACGTAACTTAACAATCATTTAAAAGTAACTAGGCGACTCTATTCCTTCTCAGGCGAAGCTGTTTGATTTAAACATCACTAATTTTGAACTTGTAAGATTATTTTATGCATTCCTCCAGCTTATGCATTTCAAGGAAGCTATGCCTCCCGACAGGAGATCATATTCCTATGCATCTTCTCCCTAACAGGGAGGACTCCAACTAATGCATTCCGAGGAAGTTATGCCTCCTAACAGGAAGTCATATTCCTATGCATCTTCTCCATAACAGGGAGGACTCCAGCTAATGCATTCCGAGGAAGGTATGCCTCATAACAGGAAGTCATATTCCTATGCATTTTCTCCCTAAAAGGGAGGACTCCGGCTAATGCATTCCGAGGAAGGTATGCCTCCTAACAGGAAGTCATATTCCTATGCATCTTCTTGGTGAGCTTCCCAGAAGTACGGATAAGCACCCCGGAAGTACGGGTTTACCAAGGCATCCAAGCTTATGCATTCCGAGGAAGGTATTCCTCCTAACAGGAGATCATATTCCTATGCATCTTCTCCCTAACAAGGAGGACTCCAGCTAATGCATTCCGAGGAAGGTATGCCTCCTAAAATGAGGTCATATTCCTATGCATCATCTTGGTGAGCTTCCGGGAAGTACGGATAAGCACCCCGAAAGTATGGGTTTACCAAGGCATCCAAGCTTATGCATTCCGAGGAAGGTATGCCTCCTAACAGGAGGTCATATTCCTATGCATCTTCGCATTTATTAAAAATTCCTTCAAACACATTAATAATTCCAAACAACAAGAATTTTGAGAGAAAAAATGCATTTTTTATTTATAATGTAGATGCTAGGAAAGTGTACATGCACTACCCCCTAGACTTTATTGACAGGAAATTAAGATAAAGTCTATATATAAGATAAAAATTTAGTAACGTAAACTGATAATACTTCTTAAGATGATCCATATTCCAAGCTCGAGGAATTTTCTTTCCATTCACGTCTTCAAGATAATAAGTCCCTGCCCATAGCGCAGCTCTGACCTTATAAGGTCCTTCCCAATTATCTCCAAAAACTCCATGATTATGAATTTTTGTATTGGGCATAACCCGACGTAACACATAGTCTCCCACCTTCAAGGGCCTAGCCCTTACCTTAGTGTTATAATGATAAAGACGATGATTTACCTCGTTTACTTCTGGATTAATGATCCCGTCAAAAAGAACCAGCTCCAAGCTCAACCGAAACCATAGCCTCACATCCATAAGTTAATGCAAAAGGTGTCTCTACCGTAGTGGTTCTAGGGGTCGTGTTATAACTCCACAGAACGTTAGGTAACTCTTCAGGCCAACTTCCTTTGCTATCTTCCAACTTTGTCTTGAGAGTATGCTTGATTATCTTATTCACTGCTTCAGTCTGACCATTTGTCCGAGGATGACTAACAGCAGTGAAATTTTTCACAATCCCCAAATTATCGCAGAGCTCTCTCATCTCTTTGCTGTCAAATTGCTTCCCATTATCTAATATTAGCTTGTAGGGGATTCCAAACCGACACATAATTGATCTATAAACAAAATCTACCAATTTATTTGCAGTTATTGTAGCCAAAGGTGCGGCCTCAACCCACTTAGTGAAATAATCAACATCGACCACTACATACTTGACTCCCCCCTTTCCCTTGGGCAACTCCCCAATTAAGTCAATCCCCCACATTGAGAATGGCCAAAGACTTGTTATTGAAGTAAGAGGAGCAGCAGGACTATGAACATAGTTGGCGTACCTCTGACATTTGTCACAAGCTTGAACAAACTGGAATGCATCTTACTTGAGAGTAGGCCAATAATATCCTTGTCGCAGTACCTTTTGTGCCAAAGAACTACCCCCGAATGATTGCCACAAATGCCTTCATATATTTCTCGAAGAACATAAATACACTCCTCCCTATCAAGACATTTTAGAAGAGGTTGGTTAAAACCTTTGCGATAAAGAACTCCCTCATAATTGACATAGTGAGCAACCCTATATCTCAATCGACGAGCGTCCTCCTTATCTTCAGGTAGAGTTCCCCTTGTTAAATACTCCTAAATTGGGGTTTTCCATGTATGAGTGGCAGGTTCCTCCACTTGCATTACTTCAAACTCCGAAACACTAGGCTTTGTTCTAATCTCCAAAGGAATGACTCCTAACAAAACAGCATCCTTCTAGAACCCTGACTTAGCCAAAGCGTCTGCCTCCGCATTACTATCCCTTGGAAGTTGTTCTAGCTTAGCTTCTTTAAACAGACCCATCAATCTCCGAGCGCACCTCATATAAAGTTCTGTACGGGGACCGCGAGCTTGGAACCCCCCATTCACTTGATATACAACAAGCATAGAATCACTCCAAATATTAATATTCTCGACTTTCATTTCCAAGGCAAGTTTCAGACCAGAGATAATTGCTTCATATTCTGCGTCATTGTTGGTGGCATAAAAAAAGAAATGGATAGCACTCTGCAGTCGATGTCCCTCAGGGCTCACTAGAATTATCCCTGCTCCGGCTCCTTCATTGTTTGCTGCGCCGTCAACATATAGAGTCCACCATGGAGCAGGAGTAGCTTGTTCTACTGTTTCATCAGGTGAGACACTCGGTACAAGTGCGGAAGCATCACCCTCATACTCCAAAGGAAACTCTAAGATAAAATCAGCCAATGCCTATCCTTTAACGGCATTCCGGGGTTTATATTCCACGTCGAATTGCCCCAAATCAATTGCCCACCTGAGCATTCGACCAGAAGTCTCGGACTTATGTAATACCTGCCGTAATGGATACGCCGTCCTGACACTACTAGAAAAACGTCAATAGACATCGGGTAAAAACCGATGTCTGACAGCTTTTGAACCGATGTCTACGTGGGTGTAGAGAAAGGTCCATGACATTTACATCGGTTTTTAACCAATGTCTTAAACTACTTATGACATCGTTTTTTGGCAACAAACTGATGTATATACATATAAATGACATCAGTCAGTAACTGATGTCAAAGATAACGACGACTACAGTCAGTAACTGATGTCTAATATAATAAAGAATACAGTCTATAACTGATGTCTAAGATAGCTAATACAGTCAATAACTGATGTCTAAGAGCATCTCCAACGGGGTTGGCTAAAATGGTTGGCTAAAATACTATAAAATAGTGATTAGCTAAAATTTACCGAACCTGTAACGTAATGTGTTCCAATGGTATTGGCTATAAATATTAAATTTATATATACAGCTTTGTTACAGCTCTTGATAGGTTCGACAAATTTAGTCAATGTCAAATATAATTTAGCAAATTGGCTATAATTTACCTAAGGGTTTTGCATGGTTGGAGCTTCATATTTTATACAAATTATGTATAAATTATGCCACATAGGATTTTTTGACTAAGGGGTTGTCCCATTGGAGATGCTCTAAGGCAACAAAGACATCAGTTGCAGATTTTGTTACAAAGAAAAAGCGATGTTATTGTGTTTAAATTACATCAGTTTGTTTATTTTATTCCATGCAATTGATGTATAATGGAATACCATTTTAGTACCATAAAATATCAAATCCATGCCAAAAAAAAGAACAAGCTACGACAAAAACCATTCAACCAATTCAACAAACTATACCAAATTCAACAAAAACCATCCAACAAAAATAAAGGCACCTAGCCATAATTTCATCCGACAATGCAATTCTAACTCTTTTTTTTTTTTGCTAATTAGAATATATATAAACAAACAAGAAATACAGGGATTGACCCTTGCTCTAAGACAGGCCTTAGAGAGGACTATCTAGAATCAATCTACAAACCGAAGATTGAGACTAGAAAGAAACGAAGAGGGGGGGACTCCCCAGAACTAAACAATAGAAGTAAGCCAGAATCTAAAGTCCTCTATACAATCTATAGAGTTAAACCAAATGCTAGTGCTCAATTTCACCCGAATGTCTAGAATAATTCCTTCAAACAGTTTGTGCGGGTTGAATGCACGTTTATCATGCATGCGTGCATTCCTCTCTCTCCATATGTGGTAGCAAAAAACCTGAGCTGCAAGAAGGCTAATGAATCTTCTAATATGATTTGAGCAAGTACCCCAAGCCGTGATCAATTCCAACCAAGAAGAAGCCAAAACGTTCATATCAAGAGCCAAAGCTAACTTGTTAAGGGTAAATGAACTGTATGAGCAAGTAATGAAAAGATGCGAACTAGTCTCCATTCCGTTTATGCATAAACTGCACTGCTGCGAAACTTGAATCCCAAAAGATGCCATCCTATCAAGAGTAGGCAGCCTTTTCCAGCACAGAACCCATTCGTGAAATGCATATCGTGGAATATGTAAATTGTGCCAAACAAGAGAATGCCAGGCAATGACCGGGAGCTTGAAGCGAATAGAGTCCCAAATATGACATGTTTTTAAAACTTTTAAGGATACACCATTCCAAAGAATTCGATCCTGATGCTGTAAGTTGAACCTAGGAAAGTTAAAATCCCGAAGCGAATCTTGAAGATTTCGTTGAACATGATGATGGCTAGGGTTAGGATTCGGCAGAAGCCATTCACCAGAATGTATTAGAGTATTAACCGTAGCAGCAGAATGACTACCAACTTGATTAATGATAGGGTCTCTAACATTCGCAGCAAGGCAGGAATTGTTCCACCAAGGGTCGAACCAAAGCGAAAAGGAATTGCCATTACCCACCTCGAAAGACAAATGCTGCAAATCCAAAGACCTAAGCTGCAAAACCTTTCGCCAAATCCACGAGCAGTCAGTAGGCTCGTTCATGGTCCATAAAAACTGATGCTTCAAAACCGTAGAGTTTACCCATTTAGCCCAAAGAGTAGGAGATCCATTGATAATATGGCATAGATGCAACAAGATTTGAGATTTATTCCAGTCCTTAGAATTCTTGATTCCCAAACCTCCTTCCTCCCGAGGTAGAGACACATTGGCCCAAGCCACTTTAGCACCACCTTTTTTAGTAATATCCCCCTTCCATAAGAACCTAGTGAGCAATGTTTGAATTTGATTGTGCACAACCGAAGGAATCCAGAAATGTTTTGACCAAAAAGCAAACAAGGCAAAGAGGACAGCCCTAATCAGTTGAGCCCTACCTGCAAAAGATAACAAAGTAGAAGTCCAGGACATAATACGGGAGGATATCTTATCAATCAAAGACGTACAATCATTTACACTCAGTTCCGAAGAAATTAAAGGCACACCCAAGAAGGTAACCGACAGCTCCCCTGTTGGGATTACATACTTAGAAGAAAACCAGCGTTTAAAATCCATGCTGCAATTACCAAAGAAAGCAGTACTCTTTAGATTATTAGGAGCAAGCCCAGAAAGACCTGTGAATTTTGCAAGGGATTCCATTATGTGATTAACCGAACCCTTACTGCCATGAGCAAATAGGAGGACATCATCCGCAAAAAGTAAGCGGGTTAAACCAAGATCCTTACAACGCCAGTGATGCTTATAGTGAAGTGGTTTTGCTGCCAACAAGCTGGAGAAGATATTCATAACAATGGCGAAGAGATAAGGCGACATTGGATCTCCTTGGCGAAGTCTTTTTTTGCCCAGAAAATTACCTTGCAAGACCCCATTTACTTTAACAGAAAACCGTGGAGTAGAAATGCAAGCAAAAATCCAATTCATAAACTTAACCGGGAACTTCATTTTACACAAGGCATGCATAATGAAATTCCAATCGACCGAATCGAAAGTTACATACCATCTACCATAACCTATCATTTACAAAAATCATCCACTTTCCACATATTCCATAAATCATCCACAAATTCTTACCACATCCACCTTAAAACAGTACTAGTGGACAATAAAGGAACAAATTACAGGTAGAGCCGTAGAGGAACACAATGGTGACATGATGCAGATGCAGCAAACACATCTTCATCAGCGCTTTACAGCAACAGAACTCTACAAGTCAGTGATTTCACAGCACGCATCTCCTTAGATTGACCACCAAAAGTTCTGAGTGCTCCCACCAAAGCAGGAGCAGAAAGAAACCATGGTTTCTCGACATAACTATATTTAGTTCAAATATTTAGGCATCAGTCGAGGATAACTACATTTCCACGAAGTTATGTCATCTTACATTGTTATGCATATGAATTCCAAGTGATGAATAAAATAAAATAGTAAGAATCTAAATATCTACCTGTTAAAGAAGTGCACAGGAGATAAGACACCAAAAGGTGAGCCATAGCCAGAAGAAGATCTCCTTTTTTATTTGTGACTGAAATGCTTAACTTGGGAGAATCCTAGACACCATTAATTACACTGTTATTCTTCTGTTGCTACTAGACTATAATGTAAGTAAAAGGGAAAAGATTTAAATTCTACATGCAACATGAAAAAATTAAATGAAAAAAATTCCAAAAGAGCATAACCTGAACACACAAATTTAAAATGACAAGTCCAACCCCAAAAACTTCACTAGAACTACAATTCCCGAACAATAATTATTTTTTTCACTAAATATGTAGAATCAAAATGACAAAGATGTAATCATTTACTTACATCTACCTCAAGTCATCATTGCTGTGAGATAATTCAAAAAATTTGGCAGCTTTGTTAACGTGCTTCCTCATACTTTCTAAGTCCTAAAGATAAACAGTTTTATCCCGTTAGTATTATAGCATAATAGCACATTGAAGAAATCTAGTATTAAAAGATGCATATAACAATGCACATCTGATAAAATTGATCCATGCTTGCACTAAACTTGATTGTTAAGAGTACTTCTTCAAGTGATGACGAAGATGTTGACCTTGATACATTTGCATAGATGGGGTAGTCTGATGTGAAATTTAAGTATGGAACAAAACCTACCTTAAGACTATATGAAAGCCACAAGTCCTGGTGCTTCAGAAACTGGTCGTAATTATCAAGTTCGCTGGAAAAAGGGTTAGTAGTAAACGAAGCCAATGTTTCCATTCTTAATATACTTGTACTTGGTATTCCTTATCCTAAAACCACCATTCTCAACAATATATTTACTAAACAAAAACTGAAGATTCAAGGGGATGCACAAGATTTCAATACCAATAATTAAGAAGTTCATGTTACAAGTATCTAATTCAGATAATTTTAAAGACATAACAATAAATAGTTCTTAAATATGCGTGGCTAAAGCAACAACAGAAGCAGTGAGAAGTTGAATATTCTAGAATAAAAGCTCTACAACTTGGAATCGCTAAAGAGCGAAAATACAATCTAAGCATCAACAGAGTTTGTCGTTATTATCCATTAAGACTATTGTTGCTGTATTGCTAAATATACCGGAACCTTTAGAACCATAACTATGTACTCGTATTTTTTGACTTGTAAGCATATATAGTATTATATATCTAAAACCCAAATCTAAGTAATGTCAAATACCACTGCTTAATTATATATTGACTAGCTTGACACAAAACTGAAAGACTTATACACTAATTCCAAGAAACAACCACTTAAGAATAATTAACAAAAAACTAGTATACATCGAAAAACTCCAGTAGAACTCCAGCAAGAACCCATGCACCACCTCTAAAAACTCTTATTACTTGCAAACGAGATTAACACTTCCCATTATTATTTAAGATATTGAAACGAGGCTCTGCACAATGTAACCTACTCACATTATTAACCTGATACCACTCTAAGACTGATCATTCTATACTAATTTATAAAAACAAATTAAACCCATCCTCCCACCAAACCAAGCCAGTCCCTCGCCTTACATGCTTACCAAGCCAGTCCCTCGCCTTACTACCCGAATTATAAAAGTGATATATGCGTCGGATTCTTTGATTGTCGACATAAAAAAGGCGTCATATAAAATCAGTTCTGTACTAGTGTCCACCATATTTCTTCCCTGTCCAGTCCCAGTCTTCCCCTGAGGACAACACATTGATGTATAAATTTCGACCCAACTATCTAACCTAGTTGCTCAGATATAAAATGAAAAACTGTATTTAGGAATCAGGTACTACCTCAATCATAATATCAATCTGAGAATCCGCAAACAACGTATTCTTTTCCTGCTAAAATTCAAAAGCTTAACATAAACAGAACATATCCTTATTCATTCTAATCAATTTCAAAACGGTAAAAAAAACAAGGACAACCAAAACTGAGCTAAATTATCTCGGTTCGACAAAAATGGCTCAATAACAGAAGCAACAGTCAATACAAAAGTAGAACCAGTCAATGATGCATCAATATCACCAAGAATTTGCTTAGCTATTGCAGGATCAAACAAAGAACAAGGCACTAACATTCCAGAAGCTGATAATGTTGTTTTTCCAGAGTTAAACAATCACAAATATCACAACATATAATCAAAACAATATCAAGATGAAAAAAAGTCAAATATTCAAATTGACTAAAGCTAACAACTTTACACACACACACACACACACACACTCTTACTTGTAATGGTGAAAAGCATGTCTTCTCATTTTTAGACCCTTTGGGTCCTGAAATTTGTTACAAGAATCAAAACCCAAATGTCATAAGTAAAAATATACACAAAATATTGTATATTTGTATTAAAGATTAAATTTTGAGCTAGTTATATGTGTGTGTATGATAGAAGTACTTACAGGGCCTTGAACTATGACCATGAAAAATCGATGATGAAGACCCAATTAAAGATGATGAAGACTTGATCTTTGTCAAATCGATTTGGCCAATTAACGATTTGAAGTGATGTGGGCTTCGATTTGAACGATTAAGGTTATGAATTGAACGATTACAAATTGAGTAGAGAGTGAAAGAGAGAAAAAGAGGGTTGAAAAATAGCTAGGGTTCTTCAGAGTTCGAGAGAGGTGAGGTCGAGTGATGAGGGGCGAGTGTTTTCAGTTATTGTTTTAATTAAATTATATTTTTACTTTTGTCTGAATGAGGGAAGAGGGGTACAACAGCCAAAAAAATGGGGGGAAGAATAATTGGCTAAAGGGGGAAATCGTATTGGGCAAAAAATTTGGTAAAGGGGGAAAGTATTAGCGGGCACTAATATTTTTTTAAAGACAATGTTTAGACATCGGTTCGAATGTAATCCGATGTTGTAACTATACAAAAACATCAGTTATTTCTAAACTGATGTTAATTAAGATCTTTTACATCGGTGGCACCATCAACCGATGTTATATGGGCGATGTCTATTGGCAGTTTTCTAGTAGTGTGACCTCTACCTTGTGCGCTTGAAAATATGGCCTCAACTTTCGCGAGGCTAAGATTAAGGCATACACAAGCTTCTCCATGTTTGAATATCGAGTCTCAGCGTCCAACAATCTTTTACTCATATAATATATTGGGAATTGAGCGTACCCCCTCTTCTTGAACCAGAACACCACTAACTGAATAATCCGAAACAGCTAGGTACAAAATTAGAGTCTCCCCTTCTAAAGGTTTTGATAAGAATGGTGGAGATCCTAGATGATCTTTCAATCTTTGAAAAGCCTCTTCACATTTTGGCGTCCATTCAAATCTCTTCCCCGCTCATTTGATGATCTTAAAAAAATCTTTGCACTTATATGAGGATTTAGAAACAAAGCGATTAAGAGCAGCCACTCTTCGAGTTGAACTTTGTACCTCTTTAACAGTCCTGGGGGACCTCATATCGAGAAGAGCCTGTATTTTGGCAGGATTTGCCTTAATGCCTCGATGATTCACCATGAATCCTAAGAATTTTCCAGACTCTACCCCGAATACACACTTATGAGGATTAGGCTTCATCCGATACTTTCGAAAAATCTGAAACATCTCATTTAAATGTTTAATATGGTCGTCCGCTTGCTTGGATTTTACTAGCATATCATCCACATAGACTTCCATGGTCTTACCAATCTGCTCTTTGAACATCATATTCACCAACCACTGATAAGTGGCACCGACATTAATCAAGCGAAAAGGCATTCCAATGTAACAATACAGTCCTTTGTCTGTGATAAAAGAAGTATCCTCTAGATCTGGTTCATACATTGGAATCTTATTGTAACCGGAATACGTGTCCATAAAACTAAGCAAAACATGACCTGCAGTAGCATCCACTAGCTGATCAATCCTTGGGAGAGGGAAGCTATCTTTTGGACAAGCCTTGTTTAAGTTGGTGAAGTCTATACACACCCTCCACTTACCATTGGGTTTCGTCACAAGATTCACAAGCCAATTTGGGTAAAAAGATTCACGAGCCAACCTTACCTTTAAGAGGCGATCCACCTCTTCCTTCAAAGCGATTGCCCTTTCACCACTAATTGCACATCTCTTCTGTCTGAATCCCTTCTTCCTCAAAGGATCCACATTTAGTCGATGACACATGACTTCAGGATCAATACCAATCATATCTGTATGACTCCATACAAAACATCCAGATTTCCTTTCAAGAATTCAATCAGTCTAGCTCGAAGACCCGGGGGTAGTCTAGCCCCTATCTGCAATACCTTCGTGGAATCAATTTCATCCATGAGGATGGATAATGTGTCTTCAGCTGGCTCCATCTGCTTATCAGGCTCAGGTAACCGTGGATCCAAATCAAAGTCTAACTCCTTAGTGCCACTAGACTCTCCAATTTCGCGAATTAAGATTGTTGTTTCCTCCTAAGCAACAGTCTCGGCTGGGAATTCCACAATTGGATCATCTGCATATTCCATGATGAATTTACCCTTATTTGATCGAAGAGAACGCTGTTCCTCCTCTTCATCACTCGCATCTTCAACAATGCCTTCCTAAAAAAAGGCGTGTTGAACCGATGGGGGAGCCTCAATCATTAAAATGTTTGGCTTTTCGGATTGATGAATAAGAGCAAACTTATTCAAAGTTGGGGTCATGTTATCTGTTACTGCGTCTTCCATGGATACTTCAAGCGAATCACCCTTTAAAGGAGGAAACTCTAGATAAAAAACGGGTTTTCCATTCCTTGCCAAAGATTCATATTTTTCCAAAATATCATCCTACGGGAATTCTATAGTGTAAACCATATTAGTAATTGCCTCGCCGGAATATACTGGTCCAAAAGACTTCTGAGTTTCTTGAGCGTTCTCCTCCTTGAAATCGATCATGTCAGAATCATCCTTCACCCTTTGCTTTCCTTTGTTAGAGGATTTTATCATCTTGCTGTAGCAATCTCTCGAATCGTACTTACATCCCTTTATACAACCCAAAACAGCAGGGGTAGGAAATTTCATGGACATGTGATATATTGAGGTGACCACCCTCATTTCCTTTAACACCGGTCGGCCGAGAAGTGCATTGTAATAAGTCGGCTGATCAATAACCAGAAATTCAAAAACTTGCGTGGAAGAAAGATGACCTGTTCCCAAAGTCAGGGGTAACTTGATTACCCCCTTTACACGGACAGAATCTCCTGTAAACCCATAGATGTGAGTAGTCCCTTGAATTAATTCTTTATCTAACAACCCCATCTTCTTATAAGTTCCGTAGTATATAATATTCACAGAACTTCCATTGTCAATAAATACCCGATGAACATTTCTAGAACCAATCCAAACGTTGACCACTAAAGCGTCATTGTGAGGATGGTGAACCCACTTGGCGTCTTCTTCAGATAAAATTATTTGAATATACATCCTTTAAACAACTTGAGAGGTCTTTCCGACAAATGATTCACATTAGTGAGGGGGGATGCTGAGCCTCCCGAACATATCTTCCCACGGCCTTCCTTCCATTACCTACCACGTGAGGTCCTCCAAATATTGTATGAATACTAGCCTCTCGGACGAACACTGGATTTTCCGGAACTTGAGGTCCCTTCTTTTCTTCATCCTTCTTATCTCCCTCTTTATACTTTTTAACTTCCTTTACGACCCAATCCGTAAGCTTCCCTTCTCGGATAAGATTTTCAATCTCCTCTTTCAGTTGCCTACAAGCATGAGTATGATGCCCTTGAGATTCATGATAGGCACAGTATTTGTACTTGTCTTTCATTGTCGCCTTTGATAAGGCGCCAGTTTTCTGAGTAGGCCTTGATCCTTGGTAAACGTATAAATATGTTCGATAGAAGCCACAAGTGGAGTGTAACGATCATGAGGTAATGTCTGATCTTCTTGTTGGTACAAAGGTGGAGGTGGAAACCGAGGGGAACTAACTGACCTTGATTGCGCAAGCCTTGGGTTCGTCCCCCTATTGTTTTTTGGGATGGGTGATCTCGTAAACTTGTGAGTCTCTACAACATTGACATCACTTCTGCCAGCTTTTTTCTTGTCTCGCTTTGGGCTTGTGGATCTTTCTTTTCGCTTCCCTCTACGTGGGACATCTCCATAATCGTTTCTTTTTAGAGCTTCATCCTTTCGCTTGAACGGTTCCGCTTGGAGATATAAGGCTGCCAAGGTAGGTGGCTCTTCCCTTTGTAGGTTTTTCCAAAAATCAGTTCCCGCACGCACCCCCAACGATCAAAAACTTCTTTATAGTCTCATCTGAAGCTCCCCGGAAAGTGGGAACTTCTGCATTTAATCGTTTAAAGTATGCTTGGAGAGTGTAATAACCCGAATTTTTGGTAAAATTAAAACTTTTCTTATTATGATTAAGTGCATCAGTGAATAGTGAATTTGGTGGATGAATAGTGATTTTGAGGGTTAAGAAAATTTTTCATGCCACCTATGTACGAGACGTAGTGTGGATATTCCGAAGTCATATTAGTGAACTACAGAGTAAATAAGTGAATGCAAAGACGATCGGAATTCAGAAATTCCAAATTTTATTTTTGTGTAGTATTTGACCGGGCAGTGAATTATATATTATTATATTCAAGAAATGAGATATTAAATTTGAGGATTTAATATTTTGGAATTTTATTATTTTATTAAAGTCGATTTAAGGATTCGATTGTTGGAGTGAATAGTGAATAGTTACTATTCACTGCGAGAATCGCGTAGAGTTTTATTCGCTCTTTTTAGGAAATATTTTTGAATCGTTGCAAGAGGAACAAAAACAAGGATGAATAGTAACATTGATGAATAGTACTCCAAGGAGAATAGTAAAATTTTATAGTCTCCGATTGATCCTATATTTCAGCGGAAGTTCAGGAATAATAAACGGTTACTAATCGCGTAGTCATAAATCGCAAACGAAAACGAGAATCGAAAATCCGTTCGAAGGAGCAACCTTGGACATATTATAACTTAGGAAATAAAGAATAAGATATGTATTAAAATAAAAAGGGAAAGAAAGGAAGTGGTGGAAGAAGTGTGTTAAAGAATCTTGTAAGCTTAACCAAACTTGAGGGGCTAACTTGCATTTTGTTAAAACAAAATATCTACCATATCACCAAACCTCCTCCACACATTAAACACACAAAAGGACCAGCCTCTCACACCCATTTTCTTCAAGAAAAACCGTGGCTAAGAAGAAGAAGAAGAGGAAGCAAAAACTCCATGGATTCTTGGTCGTTTCTCGAGTTCTTATGCTTAAAACGAAGAAAAGCTCAAGCCCATTATTTTAAAGGTAACATCTCCAACACCCACCATCTCTAGCATGATCTTTTCTTGAGTTAAAGAAGATGATGAATAGTGTTTTCAAAAAGTTTTGTGTTTATAATTTAAGTTTGAAAGCATGTATGTGTAGTATATGTAATGGGTTGATGTTTTAAGTGATTAGAGGAATTGTTGGTTAAGTTTGGAGGATGGGTTATGAATTTGTTTTGAATATTCATGGAGGATTTGACTGAGTGGAGGGATTATAAGGTCGATGGTGAGTTTGGGATTGATTGGTATTGATTTGGTTGTGTTTTGAAAATGGAAAACGTTAAGTTTTAAGCCGTCGTAATGCCCGATTCTCGTTAACTCTAAAAACTGCCTAGAATCCGAAACCCTAACTGCCTCTTTTGGTTCAGTGATGAACATGAGTGTGTAGAGCTTTGTTTCTAGTTTACGTGAGCGCAAGAATCATGTCATTACGATTTACGGTTTATGAGATATGACCATTTTAGTGAAAGTAGTTCAAGGAATGAGATTGCAGAAATGTACCAACTTTGTGGCTATGTTTGAGACCCTTAGGAGTTGTCTTAAAATATGAAATTTTGTATTGAAGTGCCAAGGTCAGTTACAAAAGTTTGTACGAAGGTTTCGAGTCAAAAAGATTATTTTTCGATTTTATAAAAATGTGTTCGCCGAGGTTGCGCAAGTGAAAACCACTAAGAACATGACTTAGAAACCAATGTTGTAAATGATTAAGTATAACTTGTATTCGAGGATCGATTTCGGACTAAACCTACGACTTAAGTAATTGTCGATTAACATGGACTTAGTATGAGCCTATAACGAGCTAGTAATGCCTTGGTTGTGTTTCGCTTACGTGTTTAAGCATTTAGTACAACTGGATTATCCAGGGGATTAATCGTGCGTTTTCTTTGACTTTGTCTAGATTGTCCGACATCGTCGCGAACCCCTATCACTTCTCGAGCATCAGGAAAGTTTCTAAATCTATACTTTGAAGTATTGACTATATAATACTGCTTTTGCCATGTATAAAATTGGACAGTTTTGCGATATATCTTATTTCTTGTTGAAATGGATTTGACCTTTGGATTATATAAAATCTTTTGAGTTAAGTAGTTATGAACCGGTTTACCTGGTAGCTCTAAATATAAGAGCATATTCATTGTTTTCGACTCTAAATCGGGAGTCGGTATTTTGAGATATGTAGATAGCCGTGGAAACCCGGAGGGATTCCATCGACAGAATACTATGTATTTTGAGGATTGTTATTTGAGTATGATATCATTCGAGGAATGATATTTGTTTACTATATCTTTCAAGGAATGTTATTTAAGTATTATCTCAGTCGAGAAATACTATTTGAATACTATTTCAGTTATATATGCTAATGGAAGGCATAACTGTTTTCGAAAGTATATTGTGATACCTGCTTTATGATTTGATTATGGGCTTCTAAGCTAGATATGGGATATTAGTTAGAAGCCATGTTTTTATAAATGCCCTAGGTAAAGGGCGTATGGTTTTATTCTTTAGACCGGAAGTAGTTATATTTTCGGTATATGTTAAAGATTATTTTTCCGATAAAGATATCGGGTAACTGTTATTCAATCATTATTTATTTAATGAATATTATTTCGAATATTCATTTAATCCTTATTTAGTTAATGAATATTATTTTGAATATTCATTTAATCCTTAATTATTTAATGAATATTATTTTTGAATATTCATTTAAGGTTTATTTATTTAATGAATATTATTTTGAATATTCATTTAATCCTTATTTATTTAATGAATATTATTTTTGAATATTCATTTAATCATTATTTACTTAATGAATATTATTTTCGAATATTCGTTAAAGTTTACTTATTTAATAAATATTATTCGATTATTTATTAAATACTTTCAACACGTTTTAAAAATGAGAAATGTTATTTAAAGTTTATCCCCGACCTTCAATAATTATGAAGGATACTCTAAGCTGTATTATTAATTATTTTTAAATCAAAAAGAGGTTCCCAAAACACTGTTTTTCCATTTAAATCTGTCTTTTAAGAGGATTTGAATGCTCGCTCAACTATCAAAAATATAGGAAACCTGATTTAAGTGACTGCTACTCTTTTTAAACTCTCAACTCAAAACTGTCAAGGGACAGATATTTTCTCGGAGCAATTTAATTGCTACAAGTCAAATGTTGTGTTACCACCTCAACGATCGAGGGGTAAATTGATGGAACAAGTCGATATCCATTAACAAGCATCGCTTGGGAAATATTGGAGAATCTTCCTTTCCAGCCTAGATATAACTACTGAGTGGAGTCGTATCAACAAGTATTACACTTGGGGAAAGGAGGACGATCTTTACGTTTCAGAGTCATGGATTTCATCCGAACTAGGAGCAAGTGTAAGAGGTCGAGTCGCGCCGATCCATCATTTTTATTGCCCCAAATGGGCCGGGGAGATCCAGAAAGGCGGTAGACAATGTCAGGCTGTCATGTTCTTCCATCTACAGGTAGAAAACCCTTTTTAGTTGTACAACCTACTACTGATCATAGTAAGGTTGGACAACTGGCGCGGAGATTACTCCAGTATTAGTTCATCATCCAACTTGGATAATTCTGCAACATGTATTGAAAGGGACTAAAGGGTAGCCCCCTTAGTACAGGTTTACCGATCATGTTGGCAGAGGGTCGAAAAGTGTTTAACAAAATGAAGCTACAATAAATCCTTGCAACTTCATCTTTTATTTTATGAGTTATGACTCTGATAAAACCTTACTCATATTATATACGCATAAGTGGATTTTGGGTTACGGAACATTATATGAAATTTTCCTCGTAACTTCATCTTTTATATCATATGACTCTGTGGATACCTTACATAACATGAGTTATGGTAAGGGAGTTGTTTATACTGAATCACCTTATAACTTCATCTTTTAAGTTATATGTTGATATTCTATTTACATAGCAGATATTTTTCGGAAAGGTTATATTGGTTTACTTTGAAACCTCATCTTTTATATTATACTAGAACTTTGTTCATAATATAGCAAAAGTTCGCAGAAATATTATGAAAATGATATTTGAAATACAATAATGGTACTGTTTTTGGAATACATTCCGATAAGGAAATAATTCCAGCATCGAGATATTTTGACAAATCATTGTCTTATACCCGCTTTTTTCTGGGTTGAGTTAAAGGAAAGATTATGCCATACTTTTATTACCTTGCTGAGCTATCGCTCACTCTTGCTATTGTTTTATAAATATTATATAGCAGCGAAGTAGGATACCAAGGATTCGGCGCACATCCCTCAGGCAAGTGGTAAGCGCAAGACATTCTCATGAGCAGTTTCTAGCAGTGATCTTGGAAGTAGTGTGAACCAGTCAGATCAAGCTGGAGCTTTTGGTATTCATCTTATATATAGATATGAATGGTATGAGAGGGTGGTGAGTATTACAAAGCTAAGTTGGTAATGTACCATTAATTAGGAGTTGTATCAGTAGCATATTCAAAAGACATTTGGGTATTGTAATAAAGATTATTTATTCCGCAATGGTTGTATTTGTGTCGTTTCTGAGACTCTAACCTGTGTGTGTGTGTGAGAGATATATTCATTGTGGGGTCATAAGCAGATGAATTGTGTCTATTGTGAGTAAAGCAGGCAAGGCAAGAAGTAAGTGGATCGTGACTACTCTAAATCCCTGACCCCGAATTTGGGGCTGTTACAGAAATGGTATCAGAGCGTTAGGTTACAGTCCTCAGAAACGATAGGAGATCGAGTCTTACAATACCCTTAATAATGATAAGGACATCTAGAGCTCAAATTGAGTTCGTAGTCGAGTTAGAGGACATGACCCTGACTGTTTAAGATGAAGCCCGAGAGGGGACTTCTTTTGGAAACCGTACTTAGGACTTCATGGTTAGTCACCTCGATTCGTATGAGTTATAGATTGATGGGATTCTGAGATACCAGACCCTGAGGCCTTCGAGTAGGCAATTGATGATGCGTTCCTTGAAATGGACGGAGACCCGATAAAGGAAGATCCATAGGAGGATCTGGAGGAAGACCCCATGGTGGGTCAAGGAAAGAGTCTTGTAGAGAACGTGTTGATTGATAAAGATGTGGTATGTTACTTGAGGTCGCACAATAGGACCAGACGAACCTTCAGGGGTCAAATAAGTGCCGATACGAGAGTTTAGAATCGTTATGATTCAACAAGAGATATGACGAAGAAATGGGGTAGAGTCTCCAGAGCAGAAGAGGTAGAGGCAGAATAGCCAATACCGGTGGAATGATTCGATTTGAACGAGACCCGTTACTCGTAGTCTGTTGCAGTGCCTAGGGAGGCAGCATACGTAAGAACGAAGACGTTCAAACTTCATCTATGATTAAGGGTACTTAGTGACCTTAACAAGTAAAGGCATTACCTTATTTATGGGGTTTAACTCCCCACGATCAGCGATTCCACCAAAGAAGGTGTTTACTACGATACTGAGGCATTTTATTACCTCGAGCAAGATTTTTGTATGTACGTACTACGCAAGGTGTCATTGTAACACGAGTGCGCCAAGACGAGATATATTTAAAGAATCAAGACGGACTAAGAAAGTCTGGGAAAGACTTAAATAAAAAGGCTGTTATGCCACCAGTGTTAAGCTTACGTAGCATCCGGGATTGATACAAGAAAGGAAATGTTTGGTATGAAAACGGTTATAATGGTAATTGGGTTTAAGCCTGTAGATTCTAACGATCTTCCGGAGTACCGCCCAGTTAACATATGGAATTCGTCGATGCTATGGGCGACACTGGTATCGAAGTCCTCTTACGATAGAACGCTTGCTTGAGATGCTTGCGCCGAGTCGAATAAAACCCCCTGCGATTGCAAATGTTGATGGTTGAAGTCTTAGAGACTATTATAAGTCGGCAATGACGTAAGTATCGAACACCTTAGGGTGCGTGGAAAAGAAAAGCTTTGGAATTGAACGATTATCCATTAGAGGAGCCGACATAAAAGACATCCGTAGAGACCTTGGTAGTACCCTCCCCATTTGCAAATTATGTGGGGTACCTCCCCAATCTGTGATCTATCTTGACCTCTCTCCAAGAAAGAATTCTGATAAAGGGTATATTCCCTCTTCGAAGTTATTTTATAACACTTATGTTAAATCATAATTAATTTCAATTGTGTTAGAGGCTGTCACGATGCCTACTTTCAGGTTTTCGAAGCCCTGTCAAATGATGTTATTCAAGCTTCCACTTTTCTTCAAATAATGAATAACCCTATGATAATACCTCACCACTTGCTTGTTAAGTACCAGTATCTTTTTGGTTATTCTTTTCTTTGGAAACCGCACCTTTGGAATCTGTTCAATTTTAATCCAAGGTGTTCCTTTGAGAAATATTGTCGAAAGGCGATAATCATTAAATTGATCTCGAATTGCTTTCATACTTTTCAACTTCCACTGAGACGAACAACCCTATACTTATAGGGGCTACAAGGACTATCTGTCTATGTGATAGAAGTCTGATGGGACGCCATCATTTGTGAGTTGTGAAATACAAGAAGGCTAATTACCTTTAGTAATGTCTCAATCGAGGCACATAACGTTGAGTTCTTATGATCATATTGATCTCTCGATAAATCCTCTTACCTCCAATAAGGTTACCTTAAGACTCATAACCTTATGATCACCAGTGTGTGACGTTTTCCTTGATATGGGAGCTATCTTTTCAAGGGCCCATAATTTTTGTTATCCTCATTGAATTCCAAGGGGAGGCCAACCAGGTCAAATAAGTCAAAATTCGCTGAAAGGAATTAGATTCGCAACGAAATCGCCTATGACAGGAGCGAATCCCTGAGACGAATAGAATATTAGTGACATATCAATGAAATTGGTTTATTCTCCCAAGGATATTATGATAATGGAAAGGGGGTCAATCGATATATGTGAAAGGAATAGCGATGTGCCGTGAACTCCAGTGACAACGGTGTTAGATAGATGCCCTATAGTGGAATTGAGATTTTGGAGGAGTTGTTTACGAATGGACACTACCTCTGGGTTATCAAGATAAGTACTGGCGATGGAGTCAGAGGGAGCTGGTATTGTGACTTGGGAGAGGTGCAGCGTGTTGTTTTTAGAGAAATAATTTCCGGAAATATATGGAGACCCGGATGAAAATGAAAGTTAAAGAGTTAAAACAAGAAACCATGACTGTGACCTAGTATGAGGCCAAGTTTTTCGAATTATCGAGGTTTGTTCCGGAGTTTGTGAACACAGAAGAAAAGAAAGCCAGTAGGTTTCAACCAGGGCTACCTCCAACCAGCAGCCCACTGTCAGGACCTTTAAATAGCAGGTACCCTTCTATACTATTTAGACAGAGCTAATGTATCGTTGTATATCAAGAAGTTGCATGACAATTAAACCTTAAGGCCGAGCCGCTAAGGGAATAATTACAAGTAGAAATAGTCAATCGAGGGATTTTCCCATAAGACTGGTACATCCAGGTTGTGAACTAGAAATATGAGGTCGACACTTTTGATAGACCTGATTCCTTTCAAGTTGGGAGAAGTTGATATTATAATAAGGATGGGTTGGTTGACACCCAATGGAGCCCAGACTGATTGTAAGGGAGAGAGAGTAAGAAATAAAGGATGGAGACAGATTCAGAAATTCTTGAATATAGTTCAAACTAAGAAACTATTATGCCAGAGATACGAGGCTTAATTAGCTCTTATGGTTGACGCCAAGAAAAGAGACACCAAGTATAAAGGAAACTACAGTGGTTTTGGGAGGCTGTACAAGATCTTAATGCGCTACCAAATATCGATTGGGATGACATGAGAATAAATAACGAGTATTCAGGTTATAGTGCCGCATCTCCTGTTAGCCTCAGTGGGAATGAAAGAGTTAGCGACTCAGTTACAAGAATTGCTGGGCAAGAATATGATAAGACCCAGTGTACCACCGTGGAGAGCCTGGTGTTGTTGTAAGAGAGAAAGATGTTAGCACAAGATTATGCATCGAACCTCGAGAGTTGTATGAGTTCGATATGGAGAATAGGCACCCTTGTAAATGATTGATTGATCAGCGGAAGAACGCTGTGTATTTCCAAATTTATTTAAGAACTGGATATCACCAGTTGGAAGTTAAATCCCAGGATATACCCAAGACTGCGATTCGTACTAGGAATAGACACTTCGAGTTTTCAGCGAGGTTATTTTGGGTTGACTGATGCACCCACAAATTTATATGGAATGTAATGAATTGGATTTGAGTTACCCGTGATAGTAGATAATATGAGATGGAGAAATGGCTAGAATTGACCTAGGATTATGACTGTGAGATACACTACCATCCGGGGAAGGCCAATGTGGTGGCCAATACCCTTAATTAAAATGAGACAGAGATGGATTCCGAATGATCGGGAATTAAAGGATGAGATTTTACACAAAACCCAAGTTAGTCCAACAAACTAGAAAGACAAAAGATTTCACCAACAAGCGGCTAGTGACAGCCAAGACAGACAGAGAAAGTATGCGGACTAAGCCCGCGAGTATAGAGATAGTACTGCTATTGATAAGCTAAATGGCATGTTGATGAATGACAAGCAAGTTTATGTTGGTGTATTTTCTGTACAAACAAGATAGAGAATATGAGGTTAGAGATTCGTGATGCCAAAAGATATCCTCGTGGAAGGAATTAATGAGAATTGGAAAGAAAGGGAAGTTGAGCCCGAGATTCATTGGGCCATCTGAGATTTTAAAACGCGTCAGGAAGGTGGCCTACGAGCCAGCCTTACCCCCTCCCCAAACTTGTAGAATGGTCATAACGGGGTTCATGTGTCAATGCTACGTCAATATACTATAGATGCCCGTCATATGTTAGAGTACGAGCATGTAGATATACAACCTGGTCTGACTTACAAAGAACAACTTGTGGAAATCACGGATAGAAAAGAGCAAGTGCTAAGAGACAAGGTTGCCAAGCTAGTGAGAGGTTTGTGGAAAATCAAGAAGTAGAAGAATCCACTTGGGAGCTAGAAAGTGCAATGAGAGAGAAGTACCCCCCAGTTATTCCTAAGCTGATTCCGGGACGGAATCCTTTTAAGGAGGGGAGACTGTAATAACCCGAATTTTTGGTAAAATTAAAACTTTTCTTATTATGATTAAGTTCATCAGTGAATAGTGAATTTGGTGGATGAATAGTGATTTTGAGGGTTAAGAAAATTTTTCATGCCACCTATGTACGAGACGTAGTGTGGATATTCCGAAGTCATATTAGTGAACTACGGAGTAAATAAGTGAATGCAAAGACGATCAGAATTCAGAAATTCCAAATTTTATTTTTGTGTAGTATTTGACCGGGCAGTGAATTATATATTATTATATTCAAGAAATGAGATATTAAATTTGAGGATTTAATATTTTGGAATTTTATTATTTTATTAAAGTCGATTTAAGGATTCGATTGTTGGAGTGAATAGTGAATAGTTACTATTCACTGCGAGAATCGCGTAGAGTTTTATTCGCTCTTTTTAGGAAATATTTTTGAATCGTTGCAAGAGGAACAAAAACAAGGATGAATAGTAACATTGATGAATAGTACTCCAAGGTGAATAGTAAAATTTTATAGTCTCCGATTGATCCTGTATTTCAGCGGAAGTTCAGGAATAATAAACGGTTACTAATCGCGTAGTCAGAAATCGCAAACGAAAACGAGAATCAAAAATCCGTTCGAAGGAGCAACCTTCGACATATTATAACTTAGGAAATAAAGAATGAGATATGTATTAAAATAAAAAGGGAAATAAAGGAAGTGGTGGAAGAAGTGTGTTAAAGAAGCTTGTAAGCTTAACCAAACTTGAGGGGCTAACTTGCATTTTGTTAAAACAAAATATCTACCATATCACCAAACCTCCTCCACACATTAAACACACAAAAGGACCAGCCTCTCACACCCATTTTCTTCAAGAAAAACCGTGGCTAAAAAGAAGAAGAAGAGGAAGCAAAAACTCCATGGATTCTTGGTCGTTTCTCGAGTTCTTATGCTTAAAACGAAGAAGAGCTCAAGCCCATTCTTTTAAAGGTAACATCTCCAACACCCACCATCATGATCTTTTCTTGAGTTAAAGAAGATGATGAATAGTGTTTTCAAAAAGTTTTGTGTTTATAATTTAAGTTTGAAAGCATGTATGTGTAGTATATGTAATGGGTTGATGTTTTAAGTGATTAGAGGAATTGTTGGTTAAGTTTGGAGGATGGGTTATGAATTTGTTTTGAATATTCATGGAGGATTTGACTGAGTGGAGGGATTATAAGGTGGATGGTGAGTTTGGGATTGATTGGTATTGATTTGGTTGTGTTTTGAAAATGGAAAACGTTAAGTTTTAAGTCGTCGTAATGCCCGATTCTCGTTAACTCTTAAAACTGCCTAGAATCCGAAAACCTAACTGCCTCTTTTGGTTCAGTGATGAACATGAGTGTGTAGAGCTTTGTTTCTAGTTTACGTGAGCGCAAGAATCATGTCATTAAGTTTTACGGTTTATGAGATATGACCATTTTAGTGAAAGTGGTTCAAGGAATGAGATTGCAGAAATGTACCAACTTTGTGGCTATGTTTGAGACCCTTAAGAGTTGTCTTAAAATATGAAATTTTGTATTGAAGTGCCAAGGTCAGTTACGAAAGTTTGTACGAAGGGTTTGAGTCCAAAAGATTATTTTTCGATTTTATAAAAATGTGTTAGCCGAGGTTGCGCAAGTGAAAACCACTAAGAACATGACTTAGAAACCAATGTTATAAATGGTTAAGTATAACTTGTATTCGAGGATCGATTTCGGACTAAACCTACGACTTAAGTAATTGTCGATTAACATGGACTTAGTATGAGCCTATAACGAGCTAGTAATGCCTTGGTTGTGTTTTGCTTACGTGTTTAAGCATTTAGTACAAGTGGATTATCCAGGGGATTAATCGTGCGTTTTCTTTGACTTTGTCTAGATTGTCCGACATCGTCGCGAACCCTTATCACTTCTCGAGCATCAGGCAAGTTTCTAAATCTATACTTTGAAGTATTGACTATATAATACTGCTTTTGCCATGTATAAAATTGGACAGTTTTGCGATATATCTTATTTCTTGTTGAAATGGATTTGACCTTTGGATTATATAAAATCTTTTGAGTTAAGTAGTTATGAACCGGTTTACCTGGTAGCTCTAAATATAAGAGCATATTCATTGTTTTCGACTCTAAATCGGGAGTCGGTATTTTGAGATATGTAGATAGCCGTGGAAACCCGGAGGGATTCCATCGGCAGAATACTATTTATTTTGAGGATTGTTATTTGAGTATGATATCATTCGAGGAATGATATTTGTTTACTATATCTTTCAAGGAATGTTATTTAAGTATTATCTCAGTCGAGAAATACTATTTGAATACTATTTCAGTTATATATGCTAATGGAAGGCATAACTGTTTTCGAAAGTATATTGTGATACTTGCTTTATGATTTGATTATGGGCTTCTAAGCTAGATATGGGATATTAGTTAGAAGCCATGTTTTTATAAATGCCCTAGGTAAAGGGCGTATGGTTTTATTCTTTAGACCGGAAGTAGTTATATTTTCGGTATATGTTAAAGATTATTTTTCCGATAAAGATATTGGGTAACTGTTATTCAATCATTATTTATTTAATGAATATTATTTCGAATATTCATTTAATCCTTATTTAGTTAATGAATATTATTTTGAATATTCATTTAATCCTTAATTATTTAATGAATATTATTTTTGAATATTCATTTAAGGTTTATTTATTTAATGAATATTATTTTGAATATTCATTTAATCCTTATTTATTTAATGAATATTATTTTTGAATATTCATTTAATCATTATTTACTTAATGAATATTATTTTCGAATATTCGTTAAGGTTTACTTATTTAATAAATATTATTCGATTATTTATTAAATACTTTCAACACGTTTTAAAAATGAGAAATGTTATTTAAAGTTTATCCTCGACCTTCAATAATTATGAAGGATACTCTAAGCTGTATTATTAATTATTTTTAAATCAAAAAGAGGTTCCCAAAACACTATTTTTCCATTTAAATCTGTCTTTTAAGAGGATTTAAATGCTCGCTCAACTATCAAAAATATGGGAAACCTGATTTAAGTGACTGCTACTCTTTTTAAACTCTCAACTCAAAACTGTCAAGGGACAGATATTTTCTCGGAGCAATTTAATTGCTGCAAGTCAAATGTTGTGTTACCACCTCAACGATCGAGGGGTAAATTGATGGAACAAGTCGATATCCATTAACAAGCATCGCTTGGGAAATATTGGAGAATCTTCCTTTCCAGCCTAGATATAACTACTGAGTGGAGTCGTATCAACAAGTATTACACTTGGGGAAATGAGGACGATCTTTACGTTTCAGAGTCATGGATTTCATCCGAACTAGGAGCAAGTGTAAGAGGTCGAGTCGCGCCGATCCATCATTTTTATTGTCCCAAATGGGTCGGGGAGATCCAGAAAGGCGGTAGACAATGTCAGGCTGTCGTGTTCTTCCATCTACATGTAGAAAACCCTTTTTAGTTGTACAACCTGCTACTGATCATAGTAAGGTTGGACAACTGGCGCGGAGATTACTCCGGTATTAGTTCATCATCCAACTTGGATAATTCTGCAACATGTATTGAAAGGGACTAAAGGGTAGCCCCCTTAGTACAGGTTTACCGATCATGTTGGCAGAGGGTCGAAAAGTGTTTAACAAAATGAAGCTACAATAAATCCTTGCAACTTCATCTTTTATTTTATGAGTTATGACTCTGATAAAACCTTACTCATATTATATACGCATAAGTGGATTTTGGGTTACGGAACATTATATGAAATTTTCCTCGTAACTTCATCTTTTATATCATATGACTCTGTGGATACCTTACATAACATGAGTTATGGTAAGGGAGTTGTTTATACTGAATCACCTTATAACTTCATCTTTTAAGTTATATGTTGATATTCTATTTACATAGCAGATATTTTTCGGAAAGGTTATATTGGTTTACTTTGAAACCTCATCTTTTATATTATACTAGAACTTTGTTCATAATATAGCAAAAGTTCGCAGAAATATTATGAAAATGATATTTGAAATACAATAATGGTACTATTTTTGGAATACATTCCGATAAGGAAATAATTCCAGCATCGAGATATTTTGACAAATTATTGTCTTATACCCGCTTTATTCTGGGTTGAGTCAAAGGCAGGATTATGCCATACTTTTATTACCTTGCTGAGCTATCGCTCACTCTTGCTATTGTTTTATAAATATTATATAGCAGCGAAGTAGGATACCAAGGATTCGGCGCACATCCCTCAGGCGAGTGGTAAGCGCAAGGCATTCTCATGAGCAGTTTCTAGCAGTGATCCTGGAAGTAGTGTGAACCAGTCAGATCAAGCTGGAGCTTTTGGTATTCATCTTATGTATAGATATGAATGGTATGAGAGGGTGGTGAGTATTACAAGGCTAAGTTGGTAATGTACCATTACTTAGGAGTTGTATCAGTAGCATATTCAAAAGACATTTGGGTATTGTAATAAAGATTATTTATTCCGCAATGGTTGTATTTGTGTCGTTTCTGAGACTCTAACCTGTGTGTGTGTGAGAGATATATTCATTGTGGGGTCATAAGCAGATGAATTGTGTCTATTGTGAGTAAAGCAGGCAAGGCAAGAAGTAAGTGGCTCGTGACTACTCTAAATCCCTGACCCCGGATTTGGGGCTGTTACAGAGAGTCTCTCCATCTCGCTGCTTGATGTTAGCTAGAGTAGTAACAGTTGGAGCATAATGAATAGAAGACTGAAATTGGATTAAAAACATCTTACACATTTGTTCCCAGGAAGTGATGGATGCCGGACCCAACTTCTGAAACCATTGATGAGCGTTTCCCCTCAAGGTTGAAGCTAGAAGCCTACAGTTAGTTAAGTCCTCCACCTGATACAGTTCCATCTCAGTATTAAACCTTCCAATGTATTCCGCAGGATCTGAGCTCCCAGTAAAACAAAGATCCCCAGTTCCTCTAAATGCCGGTGGAAGGGGAGCCTCTCGAACCGCAGCCGAAAAAGGTGAAGGTGCTGCATCTGGTATAGTTTCTCCTTGGCCTTCAGACTGAGCAATAAGCCTCCGTAAAGCATCCATGTTTATATCGCCAAAAACAGGAACAGTTTGGATTCCTCCTGTCGGATCTGGTTGATGAGTGTGTCCCTGCTACTGAGGAGTAGGTTCTCTTTGACGGGGAATGAGTTCCCTCTGTTGTGGAGTAGGTACCATTTGTCGATGTCCCCCTATACCTGTGGTCTGGAATTGTTGAGGATCCGGGCCATAATGACCATAGTTTTCGCCTTCATTGCTTTGAAACAAAACCATATCCCTATTATAATTTTCATTCGCTCCTCCATATGGTGGTCTTTGGTCATGAGTGAATGGCCTCCTAGTATCGTCGTTATTGTAGGCTCCCCTCCTGTAGTTTACATGATTATTGCCACAGAGCTTCTGCAGAGGAGTAGGGTCTATTATTATGACATCATCATCAGATTGAGAATTCCTAGAGCATCTCCCTCCATTATTACGACCTCCATTGATTGATTCCTCTATGATAAACCTCCATTCTTCTGTGAGGGTCTTCTGGTGTGATCGGCCTAGAGGGTTGCCCACCTTGGTCATAAGATTCAATCCTTACTCCACTTGGACCTTGATTTCTCGGGGTAGAACCTCTTGGAGGGGGACCTGAACGATCTGGGGGAAACTCCACATATGGTTCGCTATAGGTTAATGCTCTGGGGGTTATAGCCCAAAATCTTTGATTATTCCTCGTCTCTTCCACTGTGCAAATCTCTCTTTCTGGTAGGAGATCCCTTCTTGAAGTCTCCCAACGGTTGGCAACAAGTTCCTTCCCGGGACGGTGAGATCTTTCCGTGACATATTGACGTCGGTTATCAAGAAAGGGAAACGCCTATCCCTGGTTGGGAAGTGTCGCCTATCCGGGTTGCGGCGAGCCCGATCTGGAAGCCTCCTCTCTCTTTTCAACAACTCCATCCGTTCTGCGATCCGATTCACCGTGTTTCCCATGTGTGCAATATGGCTTAGGAGTTCAGTATTGCTCATCAATACGGGGGGATCTCCACCAAGGCGCGGAGCCGGGTTTCTCTGATTTGGCGTGGTAGCCTCTCTCAGATCTGGTCGTCTCGGTGGCGGTGGGGGTGGATCTATTGTGTGAGCCTCAACTTCTTCGACACGATTACCTTCATCAACATGTTCTTCAGTATGTTACGACATCCTTCCTCCAGAGATGTTAAAAATCCCCTCCTTCTAGCGCCAATTGTTAACAGAGGAATTTGGTGAAAACAAATTCGGGGATGGGTGCTGGAATTGTGGTGGTGGTTGATGACGGTGAACGACGTAAGATGTGAGGGTTAGGGTTTTTAATTTGGGGGAGGCTGAGATTGTATTTGAGATTTTGTTCGCAATCAAGATCGAATATTGAATTCTCTCTTTTTCGCAAGCTTGCATCATACCATATAATGTGCCTACGTACCCTATTTATAGGGATCAAGCCAAACTTAGTTCTTGGGGAACAAGTCACCAACATGGGCTAGACTTCCTTGTTAAGAAAGGCCCATAGATTTTCCACCCTTCTGGATCTTTCCTAGGCTTGTGTTTCCATAATTACTTTCTCCCTTACGTGACAGATAAGTTCTTGACCCGATATTATCGGAGTTAACACCTTCCTTTGACCACAAGCTGAGGATAGCAATTTAATGGAAACTGCCTATGAGGTACCTGTGGGCGATGCTCTTTGACCCCCCTAAGAGGGCGATGCCTCCTAGCCTGGGTGGGGTCAAATCTTTTTCCATAATTGCAATAATTGATATATAAGAAATAGATGATTTGAGCACGATCCTGTTAACTTCCACGTTTTCCCAAATATCTGCAAGAGGAGTCTCCAGGTAGAGGCGATGCTCTTCACTGAGGCGAATTCCTTAAAAGAGGCAAAGTCCTTAAAAGTGGCGAGGCTCTTCACTGAGACAGAGTCCTTAAACGTGGCGAGGCTCTTCACTGAGGCAGAGTCCTTAAACGTAGCGAGCCTCCCGGTAGAGGCGAGACTCTGTGGACGCTTATTACTCCTAAATGCAGAGTGATGTTGGATAGCCCATTGGGCCAGACCCAAAAAGGCAAGGTTAAGGAAAGGGCGAGATTATGTTTATTTTCGCCTATAACACAGACAAATGAATAAATTGATTTTACATTTTAACTCATTATTATACGATATACATGCACCAAGTTCATGTTACTATTATAATCAGTAATAATTAATTTTTAGTAATTATCTTGATATCTAGTATAATATAATACTAATTTATATCACGTGTCAAGCTTGATTAATTTAAAATATTATTATTTTATATTTTATCTTTTGAATATTAATTTTGTTATAATATCTTGTTTATAACGGATTTTAAGATAATTAATGTCATATTTTAAGATAAAAGGACCATGTTTAAATTAAATAGTGGGATACTTGGATGTGTTTTAGGTATTTTAATTGGAATAGTGTAAAGAGTAGAAGCCTGTTTAATAGGTTTTCTACCAAATACTAAAGATGTGGTTATATTTTATTGAGTAAAGTGCACTTTGTGTACTCGTACTTTAGTTAAGACATCACTTGCAATATTATAGTTCAAAATCGAGCAGTTGCAATATGAATGTTTGTATTTCAATGCATTTTGTTGCATTCCGTTAACTGAGGTTAACTCCGTTATTAATTTAGAGAGTAAAGTGCACTTTGTGTACTCGCACTTTACTATAAAGTGCATTTTGTGTACCCGCACTTTGCTCAATACATCACTTGCAATACTTTAGTTCAAAATTTATAGTAAAGTACGAGTACACAAATTGCACTTTACTCCCTAAATTAATAACGGAGTTAACCTCAATTAACGGAATGCAACAAAGTGCAGTGAAATACAAACATTGATATTGCAACTGCTCGATTTTAAACTATAGTATTGCAAGTGGTTTCTTGACTAAAGTACGAGTACACAAAGTGCACTTTACTCTATTTTATTTTAGACTCGTGTAGAAAGAATTAAGGGGAAAAAATAACTAAATAAAAGTAATTAAGTAAAAATGCGAAGTACATACCGATAAACAAAACAAACTTTTAATGTTTCGTTTTTTTATTTATAATTAATTAATTTAATCTACAAATATACGTAAAAATTAATCATTCAGATTATCCTGATTTTACAATCAAACAGATCAAACGTTAATCATTCAGATCATCCAGATTTTGTAATCTTACAGATCATATTTATTAACAATTCAAATCATTCAAATTATTTATTATCCAGAAATATCAATGATCCAGAAAAATATATTCAGATTTAACAAATGACCCATTAGTCTTGTTTACAAGTCCAATCGAGCCCACTACTATCGATTTTTTTTGCTAAATAAATATTGAGTGATGAGAACCGGGTGTTGGCCCTTTATATCATAATTTAAAGAAATTTTTTCCAAAATATCACACTTGAAAAAAATGGCCCTTTATATCACATGGAAACGCATCTTTAAATTGCGTATTTACAAAACGCATCATTAACTAACGTTTCCATCAAGTGCAAATTTTAAAGAAAAAACAAAAAACAAAAAATTATATAGAAACACATCTGAAAATTGCATTAAGGATGTAAACGCATTATAACCATGTGTGGCCTTTCAATAACGAATTATAAAAATGCGTTTCTGCTGCTCTAAAAACAAAAATTCGTTTCCAGTGAGATTTGAACTGCTGACCTCACACTCATTGAATTTCAAAATCCACCACCCAACCACTATACCACAACAACTTATAGTTAAGTTCATCAACACATTTTGATATAACGTTTCCTTGTGATATAAAGAGCCATTTATTTAGATAATGATATTGGACATTTTACTCCAAAATTATGAGAATAAGGGCCATTTCTCCTGATAACCGAGGGAAGGGGCTTGGACGAATCAGTTGTATAAAACAACCACCGTCAGAATCAGGGAAGTTATCATTAGATCATCTTAGAGTGAGAGATGCCTGATGAATACAGTCCGGTTAGGCTAAACAATTAAAAAAAATTAAAGAGTTAAAAATAAACCGCCTGCATTTTCCTGATTCAAATGCATGTCGTCTGTCTAGATCTCATTTTTTGTCATGAGATTATGATCTTATCATTAATATTATAAAACTTGATTCCGATGTACGTTTTTCTTAAATCCAAATGAGCCATTGGGGCGGTACATATTAAAAAGGGGATCTCAACTTTTGTCACGAAATTAAGATCAATCATCCGTATATTTTAAAATTTAACACTTGCAATCTTGTACTATTTGTAACACCGATATATATTTGTTGTTGTTAGTCAAGTATATCTGTTTCATTCTTTGGTACATTATTAAACATCAATTTTTTTACATACTACTACATTTTTTTTAAATCAATACAGAGGTTTTTCTTGAATACTTATTCAACACAAATTAGATGCCTGTGTTAAGTAACCAGTCCGGTGGTAGGGAGTCGAACTCGTGATCCCCGCCGACCATACCATATTAAGTAACCAGTCCATCTAAAAACTTAAGGTATTAGAGGAAGACCCCAAATAGATCTTATGCTATATTTCAACAGCCTGATCATCGAGGAAGATAAAAGATTGAAGATCAAGTAGGATGATTGAAGCATATATGCAAACATGTGAATAAAGGCCATGTATGTGATTTTGAGAGACTTGCAAGCTAGATTCCAGAAACACTTACATATCCACTCATTACTGAAGTAGATAAAGTGCAATGGCTAACCAATAAAAAAGAGCAAGTAGATACTTCTTGTGGAGGATGTATTGTACTAAAAATCATTTACGATCCGAATTAAAAGAAATCCGATTAGCCAATCTTCGATCTCTTATGCACATCTGTCAAGAAAAGTTTGTTGCAGATACTGTACTGAAGAGAGCCGTGTAAATTTCAGCCAATATGAACGAAGAATAAGATACCTCATACATGTGGTAAGAAAGATCAGCCATGTATATATTTTTATGGGGGGTTTATGATTCTGGAGCACTTTACATTTGTCCACTCTTTCTCTACCTACTTATTTAAAGGCTTACTTCAAATTCCGTGGGGGCAAATGGGTTCTTGATCACATATTTCCCTTGAAAAAGGTATAAAAAGTGCAATCAATAGTTTTGAACTTTATGAGCTCAAAGAGCTTATAATTATTTTCTGGAATTTCTTTTTTAGGAATGTAGCTGAAAGTAACTTGTGACGTCATTAGGTCGATTTCAGTTGCAGAGTTGCTTCTTTATCTACATTATGTGATTCAAAATGTTCGAGATATAGCATATGTACACAGGCTCTGAACTGTAATATCCTAATTCCTAACAATCCCACTTGCTCATACAAAATCATAATGTCCAGATAATATATATTTAACATGAATTTCTACTTGGTAAAGTACATTGTTTACCTCTTGTTTTTGTTTTGTGGTTGAACTAGGCCTGTCCAGAGCGGAGATCCGATCCGAGACCGTTTTATTGGATATGAATTTGGCAAAAAAAAAATCCGATCCGAAATTCAATCCGATAAGAAAAATCCGATAATAAATGGAGCGGATATGGATTTAGGTCGATCTGATCCGTTAACGATCCGATCCGAATATAATATATATAAATATATTATATATAATATTTATATAAATATATTGTATAATATATATTATGAAAAAATTATTTGCAATTTTTAATAGTCTATACTTTGTAGTCTATACAATCACTACTAATTAAAATGTGAGATAAGATTTTTCCGAAGTATAATATCATCGTTTGACCTATGAATCGTCGTGTTTTTCTCAATATTATTCTAAATTTTCAGTTTTTATTTGTTTTTAAATTTCTAATATTAGGTTAGAGTTCGTATTTTAAACTTTAGAGTTATTATTTAATTACTTTGTTTACCATTACAAGATATTGTAAAAAATTTCAATATTAAGTGAAATTTTAATTTCAATCAAAATTTTTAAGGAAAAATATAAATGGATCGGATATCCGATCCGCGATCCGTGATCCGAACGGATCCGGATATGGATCGGCCTATTAAAAAATCCGGGCCTGATCCGATCCGAATCCGAATCTGCTAAAATAAATGGACATGGAATTATTCAAAGAAATGTCGACAGTGTCAGTTATTCAGCACCATCTCAAAGCAACCACCCGAAGAAATGGCATCAGTTTTGAGTCCAATCCCTTTCGCCATGTGGGCTGTGGATATCGTGGGAATTTTACCCAAAATCACTAAGGAAGCTAAATATTGTATTGTGGCAATCGACTATATGACCAAGTGGGTAGAAGCAAGACCACTGGCGACCATAACCGAAGAAGCAACGAAGAAATTTATGTTAGAGCAAGTGATACTCAGGTTCGGAATTCCTAAGGTGTGTGTGTCTGATAACGGGACACAATTCATTGGGAACAAATTCAGGAAATTCTTGACTCACTTTGGAATACAACAAAAGTTCAACTCGGTCGGTCATCTTCAGGGAAATGGAGCAATCGAAGCCGCAAACAAGATCATCTTTGACGGGATAAAGAAGCGACTAGGAGACACCAAAGGACTCTGGGCCGAAGAATTATCTTGGGTTTTGTGGGCATACTAAACAACCCCTCGATCATCTACTGGGGAAATGCCTTTCAAGTTAGCATTTGGAACGGATGCTCTAGTCCCTGTAGTTGTCGGCCTTGACTCCTACCGAACAGAAGTCTTTAACGTCGAAGCAAATGAGTTCGGCCTTCGGGAAAACATGGATTTGCTTGAGGAAGAGAGAGAGGCAGCTCACCTAAGGAACTTAAAATATTAGCTCCAAGCAACTCAATACTATGACTTCGGGGGTAAAGAAAAGGACATTCATGGTTGGGGACTTGGTACTACGAGAGTTGGCCACCTCTATGCCGACGAAGCAAGGAAAGTTAATGCCCAACTGGGAAGGACCATACAAGGTGCTTGAGGTTGTTCGACCGGGGACCTAAAAATTGACAACTTTAGTTGGCGACCCGATCAAAAACACCTGACATGCCTCGCGCTTATGCAGGTACTACCAGTGAGCTCCATCCTACTTAGAGAAATGTTTGCAACTACAAGGTGTCCACTTTCCAATTTCTTATTCAACATTGTATTTAAATTCCATAAAAATCATGTATAGTGGAACACAGTACTATCAATAAAAATATGTGCTTATGATTGCTTCAACTCGTTATGCCATTGCAACTCATTATACTATGTAATCATGCAAGCTGAATCAAGTAGACACTTATCTAAGGGCGACTGGAAAAATAAGTGTCAACTTTGTTAAATAAATATTTTGTAAATGAGGCGACCGGTTAGAAAAGGCCGCCCAATTCCCTAAAATATTGGGGAGCAAAGTTTATCTCAATTATGGTAAGGCAAATTCGAAGCCGAAGATACATAAGTTTATTTCAATTATGTTAAGGGAAATTCGAAGCCGAAGATACATAAGTTTACTTCAATTATGTTAAGGCAAATTCAAAGCCGAAGATACATAAGTTTATTTCAATTATGTTAAGGCAAATTCTAAGCTGAAGATACATAAGTTTATCTCAATTATGTTAAGGCAAATTCGAAGCCGAAGATACATAAGTTTATTTTAATTATGTTAAGGCAAATTCGAAGTCGAAGATACATAAGTTTATTTCAATTATGTTAAGGCAAATTCGAAGACGAAGATACATAGGTTTATTTCAATTATGTTAAGGAAAATTCGAAGCCGAAGATACATAGGTTTATTTCAATTATGTTAAGGCAAATTCTAAGTTGAAGATACATAAGATTATCTCAATTATGTTAGGGCGATGATCAAGCCGAAGATACACAGATTACTCCGAAATTATGTTAAGGCAATATCTTAAGCCGAAGATGCATAAATAAAAATTACAAGGGAAAAATAAACCGAAGACGCATAAATTTAACAAATCAAAGCCCGAAGGCGATAAAGTTAAAAGCCCGAAGGCGCAGTACTTTACAAATTTAAATTTAAATTACAATCTACTCGGATAATTCTTCATCCTCGCCGGAGGAGACCACCGGAAGCTCTTCGTCATCCAGGACGATCAACTGGATCAACGAAGCCTTCCTCGATGAGGGGAAGATGGTCCAAGCCCAAGGCAGCAGCCCTCTTCACAACCTCATCATGGCCCATTTGGTAGCAGCGCTCCTCTACGTTCAATCTCAGCTTGGCCTCCTTACAGGACAACTTCCGAGCAGCTTTGAGGGTGAGATTGCGCCTGGTAAGACGAGCCCGAAGAGCATCGACTTCCTTCTGCAGGGCCTTTCTATCCTCTTTGAGCACTTTTGCTTGGCCCTCCAGCACTTCTAGGTCGTCCTGAGCCGACCGCAGACTACCTTCGGCTTTGACCGCCCGGGCCTCCATCTCCTTGACCTGAGTAAAGCCACTCTGCATATACTTCACCTTGTCGGTAATAGCAGCGGCCATAGGAGTTGCCTAAAATGAAGAACAAGTCACTGTTAAAAACCGAAGGAAAAGGAAATAATGAAAAGGAGAGAAGAAGTTCATGCATACCATAGAGAGTAGGCCCATCAGTTCGGAGCAGGTGTCCACAAGACTTAGCCTCTCATATTTCGGTCGGTCGGCCGGAAGCATCAGGGCCCGGCACAAGTCCGGAGATTGATCCTTCGCCGCCATGAGAGCAGGCATGACAAAAGAATCTATCTCAAGCACCGCCCATTGAGGGACGCATGTCTTGACGACATCACCTCGCCTCACTCTTTTTCTAGAGGCCTGAGATAGAGGAGCCCTTCCCGTTTGTTCGGGTTGGCGATGAGGAGAAGGAGGAGTGGATTGTTTGGGAGCATTCTGATCGTCCCCCTCCCGAACAGGATTTTCTGTCTGGGCCGCTTGAGAGGCTTGAAATTTGGCTTTCTTTCGTTCCACTATGGCTTGGCGAGTCGACACTGCAACATGTGAAGAACATGTTAGATACGGAAACAACAGATAGAAAATATATAACGAGAAAATAAAAGAAGTCCAAGTCAGGGCCTGTTACCATTACCCCATAGGGCGAAGATCCATTGTTTGTCCCGAAGATCCCCGAGGGGAATTCAGTCCATGTCGAAATGACAAAGTCGACTATACTCGTGTTCTTCGGCACCTATTAGCGTAGGTTTCACCACTTGGACAGCAGGATCCACCACGCGCCATTGGGACATAGCAGCTATCTTCGGTCCGGAAAGATAAAACCACTTGTCATGACTCCTTTTGTTGTTGGATTGGTCTCAACCCAATCGGTTCTATTGGCTTGCCAGGAGACTGAGTAAAAACCTTTGCTTTTACCGTTCTTTCGGAAGTCGTAGTGGTGCCAGAACAGTCTCGTGGTCGGCTCGACTCCTGCCCCGAGGCATCGGCATTGGAAGCCGTTCATATGGAAGAACCCGTTCGGGTCCATCTGGCCGAGGGCGATGCCCATCTCCGTGAACAGCTTTTTGATCAGTGGGAGCATTGGGACTCGAAAACCGCACTTGAAGGCAGCTTCAGAAATACCTGTGGCCACTTGCCCATACCCTTCAGGCACGTACGGGTTATGCCAGATCTGATCACTCTTCCTCGCCATATAGATATGCCAGGCCCCAGTCGGAATGTCGTACTCCTTGGCGAACTTTGACACGACATCTTCGACAAGCTACGACCGGAAGTTCGCCGCCAGATAATCGAATATAACGTGAAATGGAGACCTCTCCGGGGGTACAGACCCCGAAGTTTGTGCTGTGTCAGATGGCGACCGATCCATAGTTCCTGCATTCGGAGAGGAAGGATTAGTCATGTACTTGGGAAAAAGCTCGAAGAAAAGGGAAATTAAACAGTGAAACCGAGTACAGAGGGCCTGGATCGGTCGGTCAAATCTTATCAAGGTCACTGGTAAAGTGTCCTGACAAATCTAAAGGAGACCGAAGCGTGTTCTAAAGACAGGTTCTTCCGAAGATTGTTCCTACAGTGCTACAGTCCCACTATGAGGGGTATAAAATACTATTATCTTATACGCACCTATTGGTCATGTAGTTGCTTCGGACATTTCTGTTTTAAAAGTAGGGCAATATCTACAGCATATTAGGAATTTACGATTCACGAGGGTTTATTCCCAAAAGTGGCATCTTGGGGCATCTACGATTACACTCCTTGAGGTTGACATACTTGGCATCTATGAAGCACAATAATCAAAGCAAATATTCTATTTCCACATGCATACATTTGCTTGCTAAACATAGGGAAAGATAGTTTTGAAGACTTATTGATGATTAAAGGAAGCAGTTGAGACTTGGTTGCGATGGTTTGCTGATTTGCAGACGATCTCGATGCACTTAGAGACTAGTTCTCTTGAAAAGTGTAGAGAATGTTTTGAAATAACGTGAGAAAATTTAGGAGGGAAATTGATGTTTATAAGGCAACTAGGTGACGTTTGGACAAAGGAATGGAGGCGTTTCAGATTCAACGGTTCAGATTGAGTCGTTTTGGATTCTACGGTGGAGATATCGCGTAGATCTCGAGAAACGACAGGTGTCATCATTGAAACAACACGTTTTCCCATGAGATGTGTCATTTAGATAAGCTTAGATTTGCCAACGGTTATCCCGGAGAAAAGATCTGGATTTAGGACTCCGATCGAACGGTCCGCCCGACCGAAGCCCAGGGACATGTTGGAGGCCCATGCCTAATTGGGCCGGACGTGCAATAGGGTTGGTTGAATATGTAAGGCACGACCCACTATGTAATAACCCCAAATTTTGGACTTAGTTAAATTTTATTTTATTTTGATGAATAGTAAATGTTGATGAATAGTGAATTTGCTGATGAAAAATATTTTTAGACCACACTATATGGAAGACTTGGAATGAATGTTTCGAAGTTATATTAGTGATGTATAAGGAGAATAAGTGAATGTAAACGCGATCAGAATCAGGAGATTCCAACTTTAAATTTTGTTCACTATTCATCGGGCAGTCGAGGATTTATTAATTTATCGTTATGAGAATTAAGAAAGCGAGAAGATCCATGATCAAATATTAAGCCAAGGCAATAAAGGATCAAGAGGATATCCCCTAGCATTAGTGCAACGAAACGTTTTCGGAATCGCTCGAACTTATAACATGATTTAGCAACGAAGCAAAAGCATGACGTATTATGGATTAAACCCTAACCAAAGGAGAAGTATCATATAAGATTGTATGTAGGACTCGTTGGAATTTGGGAATAAGTAATTCTGGAATTAAGATGATTTAAGCGATCAAAAACGATCCCAACTGAATAGTAAAAATTTCTGGACTCCAAACGATTTGAAATTTCAGAGGGAGCTTTGCGGAATTAAATGATGACTAATTGTGCAATCAGAATTTGAAAACGAGATCAAGGACTCGAGAAAGTAGAATAAAAACGAGTGCACGGAAGATGTGGTGCTTAACGAGCCACGTGAGAGCATTGTTGGCTTATTGTGAGCCACACAACCTTTCTACCACAAGATTCAAACACATCATCACATTTAATACACCACACAAACTCCCCATCTGATCTAAACACTCTCTCCCATTTTTTTCTTCAAAAATTCGAAGGTAAGATAGAGCAAAAATGGTGGAAGAAGAAATGGCCATAACTCGGGTTTCGTCCGACGTATTTTCGCGTTCTACCACTCAAATCGAAGCCCTCGAGAAGATCTATATATATAGGGTAATCACTCTCCTCACCTCCTTGATTACCATGTTCGTGTTTCATGATTTACAGTTAGGTGGATGAACATGAATAGTGATTTCAAGAACTAACTTTTTTTGATCTTAAACTCTAGGCTTTCCAAGGATCATACAAGGCTTGATTAGTGTTTATAAGTGATGTTTAGTGTCTCTAAGGCATCAAGGAAGGTATAACACCTCTTCCCTCTTGATATTAATTGGGTTTTATGCTTAAGTTTGTAGTATAGTTCGTTAAACATGTCGTATAAGAGATCCATGCATGTTTTAATGATTTTGGTTGGTTGAATGAGTTGTGGTAGATTGAGGGATGCGTTATTGAGTTAGTATGAACTATCCTAGAGTTGTAAATGATATATGGATGTATGGATTGTCTTGGTTGGATGTTTGGATTGGTTGTAAAATGGAAACGTTCGATGTATAGCCGTCGTAATGACGAAATGTTTATTAACTGCCTTGACTGTGGTATTCGAGGCTCTTAATCTACTGTCAAGTGTGATCACTGACCATGATAGTGTAGGTCTTGTCTTGTAGTTTATTTTGGCGAAAGAATCGTATCGTTTCCATTTACGGTTTAGGAGAAACACCCGTTTTAGTGAAAGCGGTTTCGGGTAACTAAGTAGTTCACTACATGAACTTTGAGCATATGATCAGCCCTTTAAAAATGGAAATAGGTCATGATATTAAGGTGGATACTAGTATGAACAGTTAGGAAGGGAACCGAGAAGGTTTCGTGTTAAAAAGATGATTTTTCGATTTTATAAAAATGAGAGAATCAAAGTTGCGCAAGTGAAATACCCTTAAGGGGATAGTTTAAACCACGAGTTTAGTAATGGTAAAGTACTTGGGTTTTGTGAATGGATTATCAACCAAACATTTGACTTAAGAGTTTAAGGAATGTCATGAGGTTATAAGTGACCAAGAGCGAGACATTTGATGTTCGTTAATAGAACGTTAGTGCTTAAGTTAATGGCACTTTAAATGATTACGTTAGGGGACTGATTGAGTATTTCTTTGTTTATAGATTTCCCGGCAACTTCTCGAACCCCTAACAACCAAGGACCCAAGGCAAGTTTTCTCATTCCATACTATGTTCAATTACCTATACTGATGATTGCATATGATAGATGCATGCTATTTTTCAAACCTTACATCGTATATAGATGTGGTTGTATTTTAAAACTGTTGAAATTATAGTATATGCATATGATAGATGCATGCAAGTTTTCAAACCCTACATCCTATAAGTGATGCTGTTGTGATTTATGTTGTGTTTGTGATATATATACTGCTTTAATGCTGTGATAATAACTATGAATTGATTGCGCTTTCATAAAAAAAAGCTTTATGAGATATAAGGTTTATATGCTAAGTAAATACTAGATATAAACCGAGGTTTTTAAAGGCTCTAAGAATAGAGCGCTTGTATGGTGGTTTAAAATATTAGTCCGGGAGTTAAATTACTATTTTGTCTTAATTATACTGTCAGAAACTGGAGGGTCCAGGGACAGCTATGTTTTAGAAAAAAAATGTTGATTAAATATTTCAATATATATGTATATTGGATATTTAATGTTAAATATTAAATAATATTAAAAATATTATTTGAATATTTATTTAAGTAAGTGAATATTATTTTGGATATTCACTTAAGTGGTATTATATTGAATAATGATTCAATATTTATTATTTGAATATTTATTAAATATTCCAAAAATGATTTAAAAATCATAAGAACCTTATTTAGATATTACGTAAGGTTCCAATAATTACTTAAAAGATTTTCTGATCTTAAAAAGGTATTTTACCAAACTCCCGGGTCGTGATTGCGAAATGATTTACTCGAGGATCGAGGTTAGTTGACAGTAGTCAACCCACATTGTATTATTACTTCCTCAACATTTCCGGAAGTAAGTATGGTAATAAGTTCATACCTATCAACGAGCTAGTTTACGCTCGGGGAACAACGATTAAGTTCGGTTCCAGTTTAAAGGATATGATTTATCATGGGATCTGGAAGGGCTTACATGGCAATGAAACAGGTGTCGGGGTAGTGCCATAATTATCAAGGCTTTCCCGGTGATGAAACAGGCGCCAAGGTAGTGACCTTGCGTGACTTTCCCGGTGATGAAACAGGCACCGAGGTAGTGACCTTATAGCACAATGGGCCCGAATGCGGCCAGGGTGATAACCGAACAGGAAATCATCCTTCTACTAGTAGAGAAGTTATGTTACGATAAAACGGCTGATCACCGTGTATCGGGGTTCCAGAATGTCCCCTTCTTCCACTTGGAATTGTGCTACACATTGTAAAGAAAGCATAGGTGCTGAGTTACCGATAATGTGACAGGAATTGAACAATGATGTTCCGTGTATTGTATTTGAACTGCATGGCATGTTCTGACGGAAAGAGTATTCAATATATCATTCTATATACGAATGAGGTTTTAAAAGCTTTCAGCTATGATATCAGCTCACATATATGATTATGTTGCTATATATTATTGTCGAGCTATAGTGCTCATTCTTGCTTCTTTTATATATCACAACACAATAGCTTCAAAAAGGTGTTCATAACTGATATTTTACAGTGTTTTGAACAGTATGAGATATCTAAATAGATATGCGTATATATATGTTGAGAAGGTATTTAAGATATACAGTATGTTGAACTGTATAGTATTTTGAATCAATGGATAGGCTTTAAAACTTGATTCCAATATTAATATCCATTTTAAAAGATATGTTTTGAGTCTTGGTTCATTATATTGATACCAAGGATTTCTAAATGATTTATGAAAAGTATTTGAGTATGATTATAAGTCATACAGTATTTTGAACGGGATACTATTTTGGGGACAAACCCTAGTAGTTTTAAAACTTTGATCCTATATGGATTATCTACCTTAAAGGTTTAAAGATTTAAACTGGGATAGATTTTTTGATGAGCGCTATTAGCTCATTCTTGCTTTATTAAAACTTTCAGCATGAAGAAAACATTGCCGATTCACCCCGTATTACGAGAGCAAGGGAATGGAGAGACCACCCTTGAGTTAGTTCAGCAGGATGGATACTGCCGGAGTTAGCAGAACAGTTGCAGATGGAATTAGGGAGAATTGTTTTCAAGTAGGTTTTCCTTATGGAACCTTGTATAGAATTGTGAGGTCTATTATTTTAACTTCAGGTAGATGTTGTAAATAATAGATGAGATCCTGGATAGTACATTTAGTTTGTAATAACAAGTGTTACTTATTGTTGCTCATTTCCAAGGCTATAACTTGTGTGTGTGTGTGCGTAAGTGATTGGGGTCTTTGGAGTTGTATTATTAGAATATTGTAAGTGATACAAGTATGGTATGATTGATGGAATGTGACAACCCAGATTCTTGACCCCGGATCTGGGGGTGTTACACACTACTTCGGCCCAATCTTCTGCAGGTGACCATTGAGCCGATTTGACCGGGTCTGTCCTACTTCTACGCAGGAGGTTACCACGTTCCCCCATGATCAGAGTGCGCCCGAACATACCGGAAGCCAGTAATTATTAGTGTCTATAAAAGCTCATGTCAGGTTCATTTTGAGACTAATATTCAATATACACTATAGACCATCACTTGTACGTTCTGTTTTATACTCATCGGAACCATTTAACTTACTCTCACACATGAGGTGAATCGGGGGACAAACCCCCCGCATTCTTCTCTTTTGCAGGTGAACCCGAAGAGATATTCGGAGTCCGACCCATCAGAAACCTGGTTCCAACACTGATCACATCACGTACTTTATGAATATAATACGTGACGTTTCAATACACAACATAATTAGTATTCTAAGATATGCAACTATGTTTAGTACACAACATAATCAATTCAAGTATATTCTTACATGATGATATGGGCTGAAAATAACCCTAGAAGCATAATTAATGATGTATTAATTAGACCTAGATTGGTCCAAGGATTAAATCTGGTTATGCAACAAGTAATTAAATGAAAATTGAAAACATGAATCTTGATACGATACTCTGAACAAAAGAGTACGAGTTAGTAAACTTGCCTTTGGTCCTTAGCTATTACGTAAAGCCGAAGTAATATGATTTTCATCTTCTATCTTATGTCATCACAATTTCTATTCTGATAACTCTTGGTTCCGGCGCAAATGCGGTTGCTACAAGTTTGCACTACCGAGATCGTGCCCGCCCAACTATTCACTAGTTAAATATAAGATGTACTTTAGCCTTCGGACTTCAACTCTACTTAATATAAATGTTTATAAACTTAAGCGAATGTATTTTCTACAGAAAATTGGGCATGACCTATTCGTAAAGTGGACGTTGCCCTGTTTAAAAACATCTAAATTTCAATCTTAATCATCCACAAACAATCCACAATTTATTTAATACTCAAATAATCTGCCTTGACTTGCAGTAAACATATAAGAAAATAAATCTGCATTAACTTGCAGTAAACATATAAGAAAATAAATCTGCATTAACTTGCAGTAAACATATAAGAAAATAATTCTGCATTGACTTGCAGTTACTTTATCCAAAAATATACAATCACGTTCAAAATTTATCACGTAACAAGTCAAATGACTAATTCACACAATTCGATGTACTCCACGTACCACATAGCACATGACTGGACCGATAACTCTTATAATTATACAAATTTAATAGCTACACATTTAACACATAAACATATTTCATTCACATATGCATTTAAACTAGCATAACATATCATATACAATTGCCAAATAATAATCATTTAATAGTCCTGCCAGAAATCCAGCAGCACTTCCTCTATTTATATAACAACCCACCTGTTTTAAACTAATACCAACAATCAAGAATCAAATTACAAACTAACATATTCATATAACTTAATCAATTCTGAACTCACAACTATAAAATAACATACTCAACTCGATATACCATTTAAACACATAGTAATTATCAGTTCATATGTTACCATACGATACCAAACTTATTATCATACTATCCGAATTAAGATCAGACTTAACCAGTTAGAAAGATGGATAGTTTACAGCATAAAGATGAACTCAGATGAAAAAAATGTAAAACATAAAAATTATAGAAAATTCCGAGACCTTTCCAGAATGGTAAGGCTCGTTAAAAATGAGCTAGTAACGAGCTCAGAAACTTTAAAACAAACTGCTGCAGAAGCAGACTCCGCTCTGTTCACACAATTTAATCACATACTTTGTTAATGGAAGGTAAACCACACTTGTAACAATTGAAAATATCTTCTCATATAGATATAACTCACCAACATATAACTACACATAACATTTAATCATACATTTATAGTCACATATAGAATACAAGACTTAAACAACCACTCATACTTTAAATCCGATTATCACTAGATTAAATAGAATTAATCAAAATCAATCAATTCAGTTAATCAAGCAATTAATCAAGTCAGGTAAATAATAAAATAATTTTTGAAAATATTAATTAAATTGTATTTATAATTAATCGAGATTAAATAATAAATTATTAATAAAATTCACCAATTAATCACTCAATTAATTGATCAATTAAATCAATTACATTATTATCTAAAACCGATTAAAAATAATCAAATCTAATTACTCTTTGAGACACCAGTAATAAAGTTCAAGTAATATGTATATATATAGATTTTACAAAATTTTGGCATGACCCGTTCGTAAATAGGACTATCCATAAAATTTGCATGTACTATGTTGCGCCCCCAGTCACAGGACGAACAACACAGTACAACACCAACAACATCCTGTATACTCAACAGTAAATAAACAACATATACTCCATAAAATAATGGACTTCAACAAAATCCCCCAAATTGGGAATTAAATAAAGTAAACTAAAATTATTACCAACAATCAATTTCTTAGCACTAAAACAACTCCACATATTTAACATGTACATAAACGAGGCTAAAACTAATTCCCCATTGAAAAATAATTTAACTCACTAATTTAATCATAATAACAATAAAATTCAAATGGTGCTCTAAAACCATTTAAAAAACAACAATATACATATATACTCGATTAGTAAATTACAACACACCATTTAACTTACAACTCAAAATTAAACTCTAAATAAAACGAACTTGATAAAAACGGGATAGAACAACTCAATTAAGCATGGAAAATGATTATACACAATCATATAAAGCTATCTCAGCCATCAAAACAAGTGAACGAAATAAGAATCAAAAAGCCCCAAATTTTTGAATATGAACCCTAATTTATTTTTTTTCATAATTAAAGAAATATTTATATAAAATTGAAAATTTATCCTCTGATGAAACTGATTGCAGATTCAGAAACTAGATTATAAGAGCTTCGATTCGACTACTTGAACTCCAAAATCCGATATCAATAACACCTTCAAAAATAGCTTTGATTCTCAAGAACAAGAGAGAGAAAAAGAAAAAAACATTTTTGATTCTTCTTTTTTGATTTGTACGTGTGTGTTGTGTTTGTGAATATAGTTAGTTTAGGATAAGGTTAGGTGGGGGTAGGTAATGACCCCACCTAACACCAAATAATCCCATACTGAACGATCTTTAACGAACGAAAATTCTAAAAATAAATATACTTGAGAATATAAAAATTAATTCCCAACCACTAAAATAGTTTTAGTACGAAATTATAACTTTCACTCAATTAGCGGATAAATATTAAAAATTTTATTTACTCTAAGAATTGAAATAATTATGCACAAATTTTTTATAAAGCCCGGATTTTACAGAAATGTAAAAATATTGAATTTTTGAATACTTTTGTAACTCACCCAAATACCAATGGGGCATAGATAAGATACCGGGTAAAATTCTGGTACTAATAAAATACCACTTTGATACCAAAAATTTCCAAATATTGGAAATCTCCCAAAAATATAAAAATACCAACTTTTGGAATATTTTCATAATTTAAACAAAATAAAACTTTGAATCCGCATAAAATATCGGATAAAATTTTGGCGCAACTAAAATGCCGGTTCGATCCCCAAAATTCTAAAACATACTCAATTCGACAATGTCGATAAAATAATCAGCTTTCACAAATATTTTAAATAAAATACACACATAATTTCATTCATCCTCTTTTGAGAAAAACAATAAAATATTTAAATAATAATATTAATAAACCCTGAAAATTCGGGTTACTACAAAGAGTCCCGGTGATCAATTTAGATCCTGCACCGAAAAGAACCAAGAGGGCTGAAGCCCCAAAGGGTGATCCTACTGTGTTGTTACCCTTAGGAGATCCTGATGATCCTACACCACCTTTCACTCAGGATATTATGAAAGCTAACATATCCAAAAAATTCAAGATGCCAACAATCAAAGCTTCTGATGGAACAGGAGATCCCGCAAATCATGTAAGAACTTTCTCTAATGCACTGTTGTTGCAGCCTACCAATGATGCAGTCAAATGCAGAGCATTTCCAAAAACCCTGGAGGGCATGGCTCAACGTTGGTACAGTCGTTTCCCTCCCAATTCTATTGGATATTTTAAGGAACTGAGCAAGACGTTTATCAATAAGTTCCTCAGTGGAAGGGTGCATGAGAAGAGTTCTGCATCACTCATGGGAATCCAGCAAGGTAAGAATGAAGCCTTGAGGGACTATATAAATCGATTCACTAGAGAGGCTTTGAAGGTCCCAGATCTGGATGACAAAGTAGCAATGATAGCCCTACAACAAGGAACCACTGATGACCATTTTAAAAGGTCCTTGGCTAAGCATCCACCGGAAAACATGTTAAAGTTACAAGACCGAGCTGGAAAATATATCAAGGCTGAAGAAAGCATGGGGAAATATGAACCTGCTGCTGGCGGAAACGGGAATGCAAAGAAAAGAAAGGAGACTCAAGAGTATGATGTGAAGGAAAAATATCCTAGGATATCAAAGGATTTCGACTCTCCACTTAAAAAGAACAATTTTGGACCAAGGTTCACGGAGTACGCAAGATTGAACACCCCTAGAAGCCAAATTCTGATGGAAATTGCAAAGGAGGAAGATCTCCGATGGCCGAAGCCACTGAGGACTGACTTGTCTAAAAGGAATCAGAATCAATTCTGTCGATTCCACAAAGAAGTTGGTCATGATACAGATGATTGCAGACAATTGAAAGATGAGATCAATGTTAGATCATGATTCAATGATCGTCAGGATCTAGACTCAACTGATTAGGATTGCTGACGTCATCAATATTTGCTCAAGCGTCAGTATCAGGATTGCTATCAGGATTTCTATCAGGACTATGATCAGGATTGATCATCAGGACTGTAAGCTGATCAGGATTACAACTTCGAGTTATATATGGAGTCTAGTTAAAGAAGGAAGTTTATTTTGTCGATTCCTAGTTTATAGGAATGAAGCTGTCGGTTAGGATATGTTTCAATATAGTTGGTAATTGATTCGGACTTATCTTGTAATCGATAGAGAAGCTGTGTAGTATATAAACACAGTTTAGGTTTTGATTTTACATCAATTAAATACACGAGTATATTGTAACCTAGAAGCTCTCAAGAACATCAGAATTTCTTGAGAGAGTTTGTAACAGTTTTATACCAGATTTAATAAAGCTGTTATTATTCTTTCATATTTGTAATCTATATTTTATTAAGTCGAGAATCTTATACAATTGTATTCAACCCCCCTTCTACAATTGTTATTTACTGGGCAACAATTGGTATCGGAGCAAACTGATTTAATTTGAATTAGATACGATCAAAGATGTCGACATTCAAATATGAAAGAATCAAAATACCCATGCTGAAGAAAACCGAGTATCCTACATGGAAAGTGAAGATGCTGATGTACCTGGAAGCAACAGATCCTGATTGTCTAGACAGGATTCGTGATGGACCATATATCCCTACGAGAATTGTCGCACGTACAGATACTGTACCTGAACACTATGAGATGAAACCAAAAAGTGAGTAGTCACCAGAAGAAAAGGCTCATGTTCTCAGGGATGCAAAGGTAAAGAATATTTTGCATAATAGTCTTGATGCTGTCATGTCTAACAGGGTGATAGCATGCAAAAATGCAAAGGAAATTTGGGATACTTTGGAAACTCAATGCCAAGGATCTGCATCTGTCAAGAAAAACAGAAGGGCTGTCCTTATACCAGAATATGAACAATTTGATGCTAAACTTGATGAGAGCCTTACTGACTTGTATGATAAATTCCTGACACTTCTGAACAAAGGGGTATTCTCAACAAGAAGGAATTGACTATGATGAAACTTTTGCTCCTGTTGCAAGACTAGAGGCCATCAGGATCTTTATGGCATATGCAGCTCACAAGAAATTCAAGGTTTTCCAGATGGATGTTAAAAGTGCTTTCTTAAATGGTGAACTAGAGGAAGAAGTATATGTTGAACATCCTCCTGGTTTCATTGATCCTAAATATCCAAATCATGTCTACAGATTGGATAAGGCACTTTATGGACTAAAGCAAGCTCCAAGAGCATGGTATGAAACCCTAGCTCAATTCTTACTGGAAAGTGGATTCAAAAGAGGTACTATTGATAAAACTCTATTTTACTTGAATCATGGTAAGGATTTGCTTTTAGTTCAGATTTATGTTGATGATATCATTTTTGGGTCAACAAACAATAAGCTGTGTGAAAAGTTTTCTAAGCTTATGCAGTCAAGATATCAAATGAGCATGATGGGATAAATGAGTTACTTTCTTGGTCTTCAAGTTAAACAGACTGAAGATGGGATTTTTATCAATCAGTCAAAATATACAAGGAATTTATTGAAAAGGTTTAACATGCAAAATAGTGCTACTGCATCAACTCCTATTGCTATAGCTACCAAACTTGATCCTGATCAAGGTGTTGAGGTAGATGTAACTCACTACAGAGGAATGATTGGCTCTTTAATGTATCTTACTACAAGTAGACCAGATATCATGTTTGCAACCTGTCTGTGTGCAAGATTTCAAGCAAAACCTAGGGAACCTCATCTGATTGCAGTCAAAAGAATTTTCAGATATCTCAAAGGCACTCCTTCACTTGGCCTTTGGTATGCAAGGGAATCAGATTTTGGGTTGTGTGGTTATTCAGATGCTGATTTTGCAGGATGCAAGATAGACATGAAAAGTACTTCAGGAAGTTGTCAGTTTTTGGGTGGTCGACTAGTTTCATGGGTTAGTAAAAAGCAAAAGTCTATCTCTAATTCAACTGCAGAAGCTGAGTACATTGATGCAGGAAGTTGTTGTGCTCAGATAATGTGGATGATGAATCAGTTGTTAGATTATGGCCTGTCATATTCAAAAATCCCTATTTATTGTGATAACTAAAGTGCTATTGCAATGACAGGAAATCCAGTTCAGCATTCTCTTACTAAACACATCAGTATTAGATATCACTTCATAAGAAAATAGGTTCTGGAAGGAACAATTGAACTTCATTTTGTTCCTACTGATCAACAACTAGCTGATATATTCACCAAGCCACTGCCTGAAGCTACTTTCAACAAGTTGGTGAATGAACTTGGAATGATGAATTTTGAGAATTTCTGAGGAAAGCTACAGAGAGAAAATCCTGATGACTATCAAATCCTGATGGCCATTCTGCAAGGTATGTAATTTTGATCAAATCCTGATAGGAAGTCAACCGGTCAATCCTGATGTACAGGTAAGTATTTCATTGCTTAAATTGTGCCTGATTTTTTGTCAGTTACTGATGAGAAACGTTTGAGTTTTAGTTAGACAACTGTATGCGCACGTGTGTCACACTGACAGATATATACATATAGATACACATAAAAAGCAGTGCAGTTATGTTTAATTACGCACGTAATTTGTCCACTAATTATTTATGCACGAATCACAGCATGCCACCTGTCACTGAGAGTAATATTTTGTTTTAACAAAATACATTTGATTTTCTAAATTACCGTTTACTCTCTTATCATCAGTTTCTCATCTTCTTTCTCTCTCTCTGTGCTCAAGAACCCTAATTTCTAAATCTCAATTCTTAAGTTTTCTACACTGTTTCAATGGCGCCTTCATCATTCATGAACAAACAGATAGTAATTAGTGGTGTTACTTTTGCCACTAATAACTTTGTGGCCATTTTAGATCATCAGGATTTGCCTACTGAGTTTCACATAATACAGGATTTCTTAACTTCAAGTCCTTTGAAGTTTGCTCTAACAGAACCTACAAGTGTTTCGTTTAAGTCAATTATGCAGGTGTGGAACACAGTTACTTTTGACAAAGGGCATTCTGGCTCAATCCTGATGAGTTTTGAATTTGATGGGGTTACTCACTATATGACTCCTGCAATTGTGGATGAAGCTCTTCATTTGCCTATTCTGGGTGATAAGGTCCCTGCTACAGTCTCAGACTCTACTCTTTTTGAGTTTGTTACTAAGTTAGGCTACAATGGGGAAGTTAAGAGATATGGCAATCTCTTTAGGACAAAGCTTAAGAAGGAATGGAATTATTTCTTTGACACCATAAGTCGATGTTTCCTGAACAAGATTTCAAATTTTGATGCTTTACCGTCAGGATCACTCAAAATAGGGTACTCTCTTATATACTCTACTGTTTTTGATTATGGGTCATTTATTCTGAAAGTTTTAAGGGATAGGAAATCAGATAAGTTAGGTTCTGTCTGTTTTCTTAGATTTTTACAGTTAATTTTTAATCACTCTTGTCCTAATGCTGTTTTTGAAGAGGATATAATTCTACCAATTTGTAGAATTACTGAGAATAATGTTAAGTCCTTAGTCAACAATGATAAGGCAAATGGTTTCATAGGCAATGCCTATATTCCTGACGAGGTTAGGTTTTTCTTGAAAGAGAAAATGCCTACTCAATATGGATCAGTTTCTGATGCTATGGGGCAAGACCAATCACACCTTGTTCCTGACACAAGCATCCCTCCTAAACACTCTAAACCCTCATCAACCACATCTAATGTCTGTCAAAAGACTTTAGTTGTAAAATCAAAGAAATCAGCTAGATCTGATGTGTCTAGAAGGCAATCAGGATCAAAGGATTTCTCCTCTACACCACTCACCAAAAAGAAGAAACAAGGGGGTGTACAAGGGGTCCTGGTAAAGAAAGCTGATAGGGTTAAGGAGGTTGTTTCTGTGAAGAGAAAGTTGGTTTTAAGAGATGAAACTGATTCTGAGGATGACATGCCCATATCCTCCAAGTTAAAAATAAACAAGGAAGTTGCTGATACTGCTGTTGAAGCTGTGGCACCATCTTCTAAGCCACTAGAGAAAAGAAAATTATCTAAAAGCAGGTATCATATTCCTTTGAAGTCACAGGCTACTGATGGACATGACACTTCAATTCCTGATGAGCAGTCAAATCTTGATGCTCAAGCAAATCCTGATGTTGGTAATCCTGATGATACTCCAAGAAAAGTTGTCTCTATTTTAGACTCTCCAGCCAAAGACTCTCCAACTAAACGATATGTTGATATTTCATGGGAGAAGCTTGGTGTTGCTGCTTCCAAACTTGGGTTTACTCATCCCATGGAAAAGAAAAGGAAGGCAGAAGAGAAAGTCTTTCAGAGACTGAAGAAACTGAAAGGATCTAGCCCACAAGAACCTGAACCTCAAAGTGGTTCAGCAGCTATTGAAGATCCTGTCCCACAAGAACCACTCACTCAAAGTGTGAGTGAAGTCATATGTAACACCCCCAGACCCGAGGTCAGCAATCTGGGTTGTCACGCTCCATCAATTATACAATACCTGCATTACTTACAACATTCTAATAATATAACTCCAAAAGACCCCAATCACTTACGTACACACACACAAGTTATAGCCTTGGAAATGAGCAACAATAAGTAACATTTGTTATTACAAATCAAATGTACTATCCAGGATCTCATCTATCATTTTCAACCTCTACCTGAAGTTAAAATAATAGACCTCACAATTCTATACAAGGTTTAATAATACAAAGCTATTCGAAAACAATTCTTACTAACTCAGTCTACAGCTGTTCTGCTAAATCCGACAGTATCCATCTTGCTGAACTAACTCAAGGGTGGTCTCTCCATTCCCTTGCTCTCGTAACACGAGGTGAATCGTCATTGTTTTCTTCATGCTGAAAGTATAAATAAAGCAAGAATGAGCTAATAGCGCTCAGCAAGAAATCTATCCCAGTCTAAATCTTTAAACCTTTTTGGAAGATAATCCATATGGGATCAAAGTTTTTAACACCACTAGGGTCTAACCCCAAAATAGTATACCGTTCAAAATACCGTATGACTTATAATCATACTCAATAACTTTCCTAATTCATTTAGGAATCCTTGGTATCGATATAATGAACCAAGATTCAAAACATATCTTTTAAAATAGATATCAAATAATGGAATCAAGGCTTAAAGCCTATCCATTGATTCAAAATACTATACAGTTCAATATACTGTATATCTTAAATACTTTCTCAACATATATACATGCATATCTATTTAGATATCTCATACTGTTCAAAATACTGTAGAATATCAGTAATGAACACCTTTTTATAAAAGAAGCACGAATGAGCACTATAGCTCGACAATCAGATATAGCAGCTTAATCATATATGTAAGCTTATATCATAAAGAAAAACCTTTAAAACTCTGTTCGTATACAGAACGATATGTTTAAATATTCTTTTCGTCAAAACATGCCATACAGTACAACCACTGTATGAGGAACATCATTACTCATCACTGTCACATTATCAGTAACTCAGCGCCTAGGCTTTTGTTACAATGTGCAGCTCAACTCCAATTGGAGGGAAGGGAATGTACTGGAACACCCGATACACGGTGATCAGCCGTTGTATCATAACTTTTCTTTTCTACTAGTAGAAGGACGACTTCCTGTTCCGTTATCACCCTGACCGCAAACGGGCCACTGTGCTAAGAGATCACTACCTCGGGCCTATTTCGTCACCGGGTAAGCCTTAGCACGCAAGAGATCACTACCTCGGGCCTATTTCATCACCGGGTAAGCCTTGATAATTTGGCACTACCCCGGCACCTCTTTCATTGCCGTGTAGGCCTTTCCAATTCCCATGAAGACAAACATTAATGAAACGGAAATCGGAATTTAATTCCACATTTCCCAAGTGCGAATACTTGTTAAAACTTTGTAACCGTTTAGAACACCTTACTCCAGAGTAATTGAAAGGAGTAAGTCAAAGTGTGGGTTGACATTAGTCAACGAGACTACCGATGGTTACTACGTATTTTGAAATTATGACCAGGGAGTTTATTGAAATATCAGAGTTCAGTGAGTTTGAAAAACTCTTATTTGAATGGGGGAGCCATCCCCTAGTTATAGATACTTTAGAGGAACAGTGGAAGTAAATCATTGTCCTCTAATTCTTGAACTAGATTCCCAGTTTTCGATGAGTTGGAAAAATACTATTGGCATTTAATTACCTTTAACTATCTTAAGATAATAGTTGGGAATCTCTATTTTAATACCTTTTCTGAAAATCAGAAATTTATATTTTTGTGTAAATAATAGAACCTTTAATCATATAATAAGGTTCTATGATTTTAAATCATATTTGGAATATTTAATAAATACCCAAATAATAAATATTAAATTATTATTCAATATAAAACCACCTAAGTGAATATTTAAAATAATATTCACTTAGTTAAATAATCCTCAGATAATAAGTATTGAATTATTATTCAATATAAAACACTTAAGTGAATATTCAAAATAATATTCACTTATTTAAATAATATTCAAATAATAAATATTGAATTATTATTCAATATAAAACACTTAAGTGAATATTCAAAATAATATTCACTTATTTAAATAATATTCAAATAATAAATATTGAATTATTATTCAATATAAAATACTTAAGTGAATATTCAAAATAATATTCACTTAATTAAATAATATTCAAATAATATATATTATAATATTATTTAAATATCTCGCCTTAAATATCCAATTATATAGATATTGGAATATTTAATATACCCTTAAAGTATAACCATCCCTGGAACCTTCCAGCTTCTGACAATAGTTTAAAACAAAATAATAATTTGACTCCCGGTCTAAGTTTTTAAAACCATCGTACAAGTACTCTATACTTAGAGTCTTTAATCCTTAACCTTGGTATATATCTAGTACTTAGCTAGCATATAAATCTTATACCTTATACCGCTTTTTATTAAAAAGCGAAAACAGTTATTAAGTCATTTCACAGCATAAAGCAGCATATATAGCGATACCACAACATATATCGCAACAGCATCATTATATGGTATAGGGTTTGAAAACTTGCATAATATTGTATGCATATAATACATTTGAAAGCATGCATCTATCATATGCATATTAACATCTTCATAGTTTAAAATCCAAACACATCCATATACGATGTACGGTTTGAAAACATGCATAATATCGTATGCATATATTACATTTGAAAACGTGCATCTATCATATGCATCATCAGAATATGGTACTTTAAAACATAGCATGGAATGAGAAAACTTGCCTCAGGTCCTTGGTTGTTAGGGGTTCAAGAACTTGCCGGGAAATCTATAAACAAAGAAATACCCGATCAGTCCCTGGCTTAATCATTTAAAGTGCATTAATCTTAAGCACTAACTTTCTATTAACGAACATCAATTGTCTCGCTCTTGGTCATCTATAACCTCATAACATTCCGTAACTCTTAAGTTCAAATCTTGGGTGAAAATCTATTCACAAAACCCAAGTACTTTTCATTTACTAACTCCTTGTTTTTAATCATCCCCTTAAAGGTATTTCACTCACGCAACCTTCGTTCTCGCATTTTTATAAAATCACAAACTTATCGTTTTGACACGAAACCTTCTAGGTTCCTTTCTAGACTATACATACTAGTATCCATTTTATTATCTCAATCCAATTCCAATTTTAAAGGGCTTGATCCCTACCTCAAAGTTCATACAATGAACTATCTAGTTACGCGAAACCGCTTTTACTAAAACGGCCGTTTCTCCTAAACCGTAAATCGAAACGACACGATTCTTTCGCTAAAATAATCTAGGAAACAGAGCCTCCATGCTCATGGTCAGAAACCTCAAGTGTATTCCCTGTTTTGTAATCATAGTTTCTGTCTAAACTACCTAAGTAAAATCCGACATGGTAACGGCGCTTATGCGTACTTCCCGTGTTTTTAAACACTCAATCCAATCTACAATCAACCATCAACCAACCACCAATCAAACTCAAGCTAACACTAACATTTTTCTGTCCAAACAAGGTCACACTCAAATTCATAAGTTCATCCACAAATCAACCATTAAACAATCTCAAAATCATGCATACATGCTCTTAATCATACTACCACTAATCATTCTTAGCATAATCACTAATAATCATAGTATAATCATAAGGGTGAGAGGTTTTATACCTTCCTTGATGCTTGTTAAGGACTATCAATAGCTTATATATCCTTGCTTGATCCTTAAACATCCTTAACCAACCTAAATCTTCAAGAACAAATCAAGAAATCATAAGTTACTATTCCAAAACACTATTCATGCTCATCTTTGATTCAACTTTTGAACATGAAATCATCCATGGATGAAGCTAAGATTGAAGATCTACCTTGGATATTGGAAGAGGGTGATTTAGAGCCCAAGATCATGAATTATGGTTGAGTGGAAGTGGTAGAAATTGTTTTAAGGAATTGATGAAGAAGAAAAGCCGAATGGTTGCTTCATCTTGGATGCATCTTTTCTTTCTTTGATTTCTTTTCTTTTGTTTTTGTTTAATAACACTAAATACAAGCCATTTGATTTGTGTGGTTATGGATTGGTTTTGTCACCAATGACAAGGCTTAAAATGAACTTGTGGTGGTGGTGAAAGTGGTGACAAGGTGGTGATTCTCCACTTTGTCATCACTTGGTCATGCTTATGTCATCTCCTTGCATCATGCTTATGTCATCCTTTGCATCCTCAATTCTTTTATATATTTCACTTGATGATCTCATATAATACTCCTCCTTTGGTTTGGGTTTAATCCATAATTTATTACGCTTTTGTTTCGCGATAGTTTCAAGTGGTTTTAAAAACGTTTCTCTGTACCAAAGCTAGGGGATACTTCCTTGATCTTTCCATTTCCTTGGTTTAATATATGATCCTAGATTTCTCACCTTGGCTTAAGATATGATCATGGATTTCTCATTCTACATACTTTCTCAAAACGATCAAATCAATAAATCCTTGATTTCCGATGAATAGTGATCAAAATTTAAAGTTGGAATCTCCCGATTCTGATCGCGTTTACATTCACTTATTTTTCCTATACATCAATAATATAAACTCGAAACATTCATTCCATATCATCCACATAGTGTGGTCTGAAAAATTTTCCATCAGCAAATTTACTATTCACCACATTTACTATTCATCAATATTTTTTTTAACTAAGTCCAAAATTTGGGGTTATTACAGTCTCCCCTACTTAAAAGGATTCCGTCCCGGAATCTAAGAAAATAGCCAAGATTACTTTCCCAATATAGAAATCTCCAGTTTCCAGGTTGACTCTTCAACCCTCTGGTTCATTACAACACTTACTCATTCCGGTCTGTGATATCTACCGGAAGCTTTATATAAGCCAATTTTGGTTATGCTCATATACACCCATTTTCTATCAACATTCGATTATTCTAGCAATCTGTGGTAAAACACTTACCGTAACTTTGGTTGTCTGAAATGTTTCTTTCGGTCGGTCCGTCGGTCTGCGGATCCTACGTAGTATTCGCACTCAATCTCGTTGCCAAACATGTTTGGAAAACTCCTCTCGAATCGAGAGTTCAATCATTGGTTCTTATCTGACACGATGGTGACTGGAACTCCACGTCACCCAACTATCTCTTTCATAACTCTCCGGTTAACGATCTCTTGCTAATAACAAAATATGAGTAGACTCATTTAATCCATCAATTTTAGCTTAATTGACGTCATAGTCCGACTCAATTCTTGTTGATCCTATCACAGAATCCATTATAGTAAAATTACATTCCTAATCAGGAATCTCCACTAACTGTGATAGTCAACTAGGTCTTTGTTCTGCCTTCATTTTCTGACATATCCAATATTTGTTTATAAATCGATAAATCCTTTTATTTATCCGTCCGACAATAACATTGCCTTAACTTTCTTTACCATTTTGGTACTCTCCGTGTAGCTGTCTCTTTATGACAGATCTTTGTTCCTTAATTCATTCTGGCTCAATCAGGATCTTTAAATAGTCCTTGCTGTACTCTTAACTTCGGACTTCATCCTTTCAGTCCCTCTTATTAGTCATTCCGAAAAATTAGCATTCTTTATCTCTTGAACATTGGGAACCCAAACTCGGTAAAAATACCTTATGATTCCTTTATCATCTTCCTCGGTCTTTAATGCTTCCTCCAACATTGACTTCCTACCTTTACTCGTCATTCGCTCTTGACATAACTTGATCTCCTGCAGCAATTTCGGTTGCATTGTAATCTCAACTAGTCTCTCAATACCATTTCCGGTTATCTTAACCTCAATTTCCATTTTCTCAAATCCTTGGATTAACTTATCCGACGATGTTATCATCTTAGGTCTCTTTTTCCTACTAAGGGCATTGGCCACCACATTGGCCTTCCCTGGGTGGTAAAGAATCCCACCATCATAATCCTTGATTAGCTTTAGCTACCTTTTCAATCCTCATGGTAAGTTCTTTCTGGGAAAGTGTATCTAATGCTCTTATGATTTGTATAAATCTCGCATTTTTTTTCCATACAATTAGTGCCTCCAAATCTTTAAAGCGAAAACTATTACTGCCAATTCTAAGTCATGCGTTGGGTATCTAAATTCATATCCCTTTAATTTCTGGAAACTTTTCTCTCCTCAGTGCTTCTAACATGATCCTCAAATGTTCTGCATGTTCTTCCTCGGTCTTTGAGGTAAACCAAATATTGTCGATGTCACTATGGCACACTTATCCAAATACTTCTCGAAAACTCGATTCCTCAAGTCCATTAAAGTTGCAGGGGCATTCGTTAGCCCAATGACATCACTAAAACTCGTAGTGTCCATACCTGGTGCGAAACGCATTCTTGGGTACGTCCTCAAGTTTAATATTACACTGGTGGCATCCAGTTCTCAATCAATCTTCGAGAATTTAACTGCATCATGCAGCCGATCGATCTAATCACCGATCCTTGGCAGGGGTATTCATTCTTAACAGTTAGCCTATTCAGCTTTCGATACACTATGCCCAGCCTCAGGTTGTTGACCTTTCTCTTCACCAATAACACGGGTGCATCCCACGGTGACGCACTTGGTCTTATCATTCCTTTATCTAATAATTCCTACAGTTGAGCGACTAATTTCTTCATCTCGACTAGAGCTAGTCAGTACGGGGCCTTCGAAACTGGCGCCGTTCTTGGAGCTAATTCTATAGCAGACTTTATTTCTCTATCGGGTGGTAACCCCGGAAGATCTTCTGGAAATACATCCTCGAATTCGTTGACAACAGGGATATTCTGTACGCTAGGTACTTCCCGTATCGTATCCATCACAGTCGCTAAACAAGTTTCACATCCTTGGAGGTCAATCGTTTCCTCGTCCGACAATCTGAATTCTTACTTTCTTCCTTTCTCAATCTATTCGCGTTTCATACTCTATTTTCTTTATGCCCATTCCTTTCTCGTCCACTTTACTTCCATTTCTATCACAGTCGTTTCATTAACCAAGGTAACATAATCAGTCGTTTCGTTCACTTCGTTATTCTGAATTCGCATCATGCGAAACAACCTTGGAAATTTCCGTAAACTTCAATTCATAACTTGTCGTACTCATTCGTTTTAGCTCTCAGCTTCAACACTCTACTTTTCCAAATACTAAGGAAAATACTTGCATGGCACCAAGAATACTTCAAGCAACTGAATGCTTTACATACACAAAAAAAAACTTTGTAAAAATTCTCGCTGAGGGGGCGACCTGGTTAGGTCTCAATCAAATTATCGTTTGAAAATCTTCCCACCATACTTCACTGCATACAAATGCATTGCGAATTCACTTACACAATTTGACCGGAAGTTGAACTTAGTGATACAATAACTAGTTCATTTCAATAAACATTAACAACTAGCTATACAAAATTTGCTAGTTCGATTAGTTTGGGACGCAGCATCTAGCTAGGATGATTAGCTAGATTTTCCTCATATCATTAAAATTTCAACTAGTTAGAACAATTAACTAGTCACTCATAATGGCACATACAATTAGCCATTTTCAATCTATTAGTACAAAATCTCGACATCGTAGTCGAAGAAAGAAAGAAAGCAAAATTTTGACTACTCGGATAATGAATTAAAAAGAAGAATAATAAGTTTGGGACGAACAAGGTAATTATAACCCCTGAATAGAATATAAGGTCTGAATAGAGGGTTCTTGGTATCGGAACAATCGATAACCTCAAACATTTCTCATCAGTGAAATGGTCCACCCAAAGGTGTCTCCGTACATAAACTTTGTCAAATTCTCCGATAGAATTGAATTCGGAATACCAATATCAGATTGATATCCTTTCTACGATTTCAACGTCTGATGTTCAAATCTCCCCTTAATAGAAGAAAAGAATTCACGAGTAGTCTCTGAAATATACATCATCTATGTTTTAAACACATAGCTAGATATTTATGAACTCGACTGAGTCCAAATATGAAAAAAATAAGATGAATACTTAACAATTGTTGGATGCATCCCAAATTGAAGTAGGAAATTAGAAGGGTTACTTGACATGAACTATTCAAGGTAACACGGGCATGGACAGTTTTAGATTGAGTAGTGTACCAGCAAGTAGATACCAAAAGTCAATGGTCATCATAATTTCTAACATCACCCGTACAAGGATGATCTTATCTTTCTGCCTTTATGGCTTAGGGCACTAACCAACGGTACCTCAAAACGTACAAATTCGTAATCAGGTTGGGAGTTCGAACATATTTGTCATTCCATGATAATCGTCCAGAGATTGGGCCTCCTACGGCCGCATCAACACATCCTCAAAAGATGAAGGTCGATTAACGTATGTGTAATTTCTTATCACCAATCGTATCGAACGAATCCAACCCTAGGCCACCATAGGTCTCATCCCTCGTAGGTCCTGAGATTGTCGCATTGCTTGTCGCAACCATACGTGTCTTCATTAGAATCACGCTATCCATTCTTCATATCTTTGATTTCTGAGTTGAGCCATCAGGCCTATCGTACGAAATATACTCGCGATGCGATTTAGCGCGTTCGTCTCACGATAACGTTCTGGTACTATATGTACGCAAAAGTCTTCCTCTTAGGTAACAAAATACCCATCGACGGAAAAGACACCAACTCTGGTGGAATCGTTGTTCCCAAGGCTTAGACCTCACACGCAAGATAATGCCTTAATTAGTCCACGCAATTTAGTAATTCAGATCGCATAAAGGACTGTAAACGTCTCAATCTTCACATATGCTGCCTTCTCGTGGCAAACTACGATGAACTACAAACACTTAGGTTCTTACTAAGTCAAGTTATCCATTGGTATTAGCCATTCTGACCTTACCTCAACTGCGACCGAGACTCTGCTCCGCGTCTTATCTTAATCTCTTTGATAATCCGTGTACAATTCTAAACGTCCTTCTCATCATTATGATGATCTTCAATAGTCCTATCGGTCCTCCGATAAGTTCTCAACTAAACTCTTTAATCTTAACATCCTCGATGGCACTACCTCCGGTAGTCCACTTAACGAACTCTGTATGAGTCCTCACGTCATTCTCTGTAACACCCCAGTCCCACATCGAGTAGATTTGGGACTTCTGTTCAGTTTATAAGGCAAAGTACTACTACTAATTAGCACCAACAAATCATGATCTTTTGGGGGCCTGTGGTGGGCTAGTCGTTACCCAAGTTGGCTGCGTTTGGGCCAGTAGGCTTCGGCTTATTCAGACTCGGAATCGGGACTTGACCCGATTTTCGAAAAAGGCTCGGGATTTGACCCGGGTTGTCACATATGGTATCAGAGCCGACTCTCAAAAAGCTTGTCGAGGCAAGTTGCCGGAGGTGGGGACACGAAGGCTGGTGGTATTATCCCACAATGGACAGAGATCCGGAGGTGGGGACACGAAGCTAGCTGGTATTATCCCACAATGGCTAGAGAGGAACGATCTTGGAACCTATGGGCTATCCGTTCAGGCTTGACGAGGACGTCAAGAGTTTAAGTGGAGGAGTTTGTAACACCCCAGTCCCACATCGAGTAGATTTGGGACTTCTGTTCAGTTTATAAGGCAAAGTACTACTACTAATTAGCACCAACAAATCATGATCTTTTTGGGGCCTGTGGTGGGCTAGTCGTTACCCAAGTTGGCTGCGTTTGGGCCAGTAGGCTTCGGCTTATTCAGACTCGGAATCAGGACTTGACCCGATTTTCGGAAAAGGCTCGGGATTTGACCCGGGTTGTCACATTCTCTCACTTATAACTCTTAACACTCTCATATCCAAGTTTATAACTTAACGCTCTGATACCATTTCTGTAACACCCCCAGACCCGGGGTCAGCAATCTGGGTTGTCACGCTCCATCAATTATACAATACCTGTATTACTTACAACATTCTAATAATATAACTCCAAAAGACCCCAATCACTTACGTACACACACACACAAGTTATAGCCTTGGAAATGAGCAACAATAAGTAACATTTGTTATTACAAATCAAATGTACTATCCAGGATCTCATCTATCATTTTCAACCTCTACCTGAAGTTAAAATAATAGACCTCACAATTCTATACAAGGTTTAATAATACAAACCTATTCGAAAACAATTCTTACTAACTCAGTCTACAGCTGTTCTGCTAAATCCGACAGTATCCATCTTGCTGAACCAACTCAAGGGTGGTCTCTCCATTCCCTTGCTCTCGTAACACGAGGTGAATCGGCAATGTTTTCTTCATGCTGAAAGTATAAATAAAGCAAGAATGAGCTAATAGCGCTCAGCAAGAAATCTATCCCAGTCTAAATCTTTAAACCTTTTTGGAAGATAATCCATATGGGATCAAAGTTTTTAACACCATTAGGGTCTAACCCCAAAATAGTATACCGTTCAAAATACCGTATGACTTATATTCATACTCAATAACTTTTCGTAATTCATTTAGGAATCCATGGTATCGATATAATGAACCAAGATTCAAAACATATCTTTTAAAATAGATATCAAATAATGGAATCAAGGCTTAAAGCCTATCCATTGATTCAAAATACTATACAGTTCAATATACTGTATATCTTAAATACTTTCTCAACATATATACATGCATATCTATTTAGATATCTCATACTGTTCAAAATACTGTGGAATATCATTAATGAACACCTTTTTATAAAAGAAGCAAGAATGAGAACTATAGCTCGACAATCAGATATAGCAGCTTAATCATATATGTAAGCTTATATCATAAAGAAAAACCTTTAAAACTCCGTTCGTATACAGAACGATATGTTTAAATATTCTTTTCGTCAAAACATGCCATACAGTACAACCACTGTATGAGGAACATCATTACTCATCACTGTCACATTATCAGTAACTCAGCGCCTAGGCTTTTGTTACAATGTGCAGCTCAACTCCAATTGGAGGGAAGGGAATGTACTGGAACACCCGATACACGGTTATCAACCGTTGTATCGTAACTTTTCTTTTCTACTAGTAGAAGGACGACTTCCTGTTCGGTTATCACCCTGACCGCAAACGGGCCACTGTGCTAAGAGATCACTACCTCGGGCCTATTTCGTCACCGGGTAAGCCTTAGCACGAAAGAGATCACTACCTCGGGCCTATTTCATCACCGGGTAAGCCTTGATAATTTTGCACTACCCGGCACCTATTTCATTGCCGTGTAGGCCTTTCCAATTCCCATGAAGAAAAACATTAATGAAACGGAAATCGGAATTTAATTCCACATTTCCCAAGTGCGAATACTTGTCAAAACTTTGTAACCGTTTAGAACACCTTACTCCAGAGTAATTGAAAGGAGTAAGTCAAAGTGTGGGTTGACATTAGTCAACGAGACTACCGATGGTTACTACGTATTTTGAAATTATGACCAGGGAGTTTATTGAAATATCAGAGTTCAGTGAGTTTGAAAAACTCTTATTTGAATGGGGGAGCCATCCACTAGTTATAGATACTTTAGAGGAACAGTGGAAGTAAATCACTGTCCTCTAATTCTTGAACTAGATTCCCAGTTTTCGATGAGTTGGAAAAATACTATTCGCATTTAATTACCTTTAACTATCTTAAGATAATAGTTGAGAATCTCTATTTTAATACCTTTTTTGAAAATCAGAAATTTATATTTTTGTGTAAATAATAGAACCTTTAATCATATAATAAGGTTCTATGATTTTAAATCTTATTTGGAATATTTAATAAATATCCAAATAATAAATATTAAATTATTATTCAATATAAAACCACTTAAGTGAATATTTAAAATAATATTCACTTAGTTAAATAATCCTCAGATAATAAGTATTGAATTATTATTCAATATAAAACACTTAAGTGAATATTCAAAATAATATTCACTTATTTAAATAATATTCAAATAATAAATATTGAATTATTATTCAATATAAAACACTTAAGTGAATATTCAAAATAATATTCACTTATTTAAATAATATTCAAATAATAAATATTGAATTATTATTCAATATAAAACACTTAAGTGAATATTCAAAATAATATTCACTTAATTAAATAATATTCAAATAATATATATTATAATATTATTTAAATATCTCGCCTTAAATATCCAATTATATAGATATTGGAATATTTAATATACCCTTAAAGTATAACCGTCCATGGAACCTTCCAGCTTCTGACAGTAGTTTAAAACAAAATAATAATTTGACTCCCGGTCTAAGTTTTTAAAACCATCGTACAAGTACTCTATACTTAGAGTCTTTAATCCTTAACCTTGGTATATATCTAGTACTTAGCTAGCATATAAACCTTATACCTTATACCGCTTTTTATTAAAAAGCGAAAACAGTTATTAAGTCATTTCACAGCATAAAGCAGCATATATAGCGATACCACAACATATATCACAACAGCATCATTATATGGTATAGGGTTTGAAAACTTGCATAATATTGTATGCATATAATACATTTGAAAGCATGCATCTATCATATGCATATTAACATCTTCATAGTTTAAAATCCAAACACATCCATATACGATGTACGGTTTGAAAACATGCATAATATCGTATGCATATATTACATTTGAAAACGTGCATCTATCATATGCATCATCAGAATATGGTACTTTAAAACATAGCATGGAATGAGAAAACTTGCCTCGGGTCCTTGGTTGTTAGGGGTTCAAGAACTTGTCGGGAAATCTATAAACAAAGAAATACCCGATCAGTCCCCTGGCTTAATCATTTAAAGTGCATTAATCTTAAGCACTAACTTTCTATTAACGAACATCAATTGTCTCGCTATTGGTCATCTATAACCTCATAACATTCCGTAACTCTTAAGTCCAAATCTTGGGTGAAAATCTATTCACAAAACCCAAGTACTTTTCATTTACTAACTCCTTGTTTTTAATCATCCCCTTAAGGGTATTTCACTCACACAACCTTCGTTCTCGCATTTTTATAAAATCACAAACTTATCGTTTTGACACGAAACCTTCTAGGTTCCTTTCTAGACTATACATACTAGTATCCATTTTAATATCTCAATCCAATTCCAATTTTAAAGGGCTTGATCCCTACCTCAAAGTTCATACAATGAACTATCTAGTTACGCGAAACCGCTTTTACTAAAACGGCCGTTTCTCCTAAACCGTAAATCGAAACGACACGATTCTTCCGCTAAAATAATCTAGGAAACAGAGCCTCCATGCTCACGGTCAGAAACCTCAAGTGTATGCCCTGTTTTGTAATCATAGTTTCTGTCTAAACTACCTAAGTAAAATCCGACATGGTAACGGCGCTTATGCGTACTTCCCATGTTTTTAAACACTCAATCCAATCTACAATCAACCATCAACCAACCACCAATCAAACTCAAGCTAACACTAACATTTTTCTGTCCAAACAAGGTCACACTCAAATTCATAAGTTCATCCACAAATCAACCATTAAACAATCTCAAAATCATGCATACATGCTCTTAATCATACTACCACTAATCATTCTTAGCATAATCACTAATAATCATAGTATAATCATAAGGGTGAGAGGTTTTATACCTTCCTTGATGCTTGTTAAGGACTATCAATAGCTTATATATCCTTTCTTGATCCTTAAACATCCTTAACCAACCTAAATCTTCAAGAACAAATCAATAAATCATAAGTTACTATTCCAAAACACTATTCATGCTCATCTTTGATTCAACTTTTGAACATGAAATCATCCATGGATGAAGCTAAGATTGAAGATCTACCTTGGATATTGGAAGAGGGTGATTTAGAGCCCTAGATCATGAATTATGGTTGAGTGGAAGTGGTAGAAATTGTTTTAAGGAATTGATGAAGAAGAAAAGCCGAATGGTTGCTTCATCTTGGATGCATCTTTTCTTTCTTTGATTTCTTTTTTTTTTGTTTTTGTTTAATAACACTAAATGCAAGCCATTTGATTTGTGTGGTTATGGATTGGTTTTGTCACCAATGACAAGGCTTAAAATGAACTTGTGGTGGTGGTGAAAGTGGTGACAAGGTGGTGATTCACCACTTTGTCATCACTTGGTCATGCTTATGTCATCTCCTTGCATCATGCTTATGTCATCCTTTGCATCCTCAATTCTTTTATATATTGCACTTGATGATCTCATATAATACTCCTCCTTTGGTTAGGGTTTAATCCATAATTTATTACGCTTTTGTTTCACGATAGTTTCAAGTGGTTTTAAAAACGTTTCTCTGTACCAAAGCTAGGGGATACTTCCTTGATCTTTCCATTTCCTTGGTTTAATATATGATCCTAGATTTCTCACCTTGGCTTAAGATATGATCATGGATTTCTCATTCTACATACTTTCTCAAAACGGTCAAATCAATAAATCCTTGATTGTCCGATGAATAGTGATCAAAATTTAAAGTTGGAATCTCCCGATTCTGATCGCGTTTACATTCACTTATTTTTCCTATACATCAATAATATAACCTCGAAACATTCATTCCATATCATCCACATAGTGTGGTCTGAAAAATTTTCCATCAGCAAATTTACTATTCACCACATTTACTATTCATCAAATTTTTTTTAACTAAGTCCAAAATTTGGGGTTATTACATCATAGCTAATGGAATGGTCCCACAAGAACCATTTTCTCAAAGGGAGAATGAAGACATCTGCATTCCAGCCACACAAGAACCATATTCTCAATGTGAAGATGCAGGCATTACAACTACAGTTTCTGAGAAGTTTCCTGACAATGCTCAAGGGGCTTCTGATACTCCTGAAATGGAAATTTTGGTCGAGGACACTGTCATTGAGGGAAGCACACAAGAACCTCCAACTCAAAGTGTTGAAGCAGCTTCTGAACCTCATGCTACACAAGAACCATTAGTAGAAAATACTGATGCAAGCTTATCAAATCCTGATAGTGTTGCTCCTGATGCTAGTGGTGCTCCTGATGCTGAGCAAATCCTGATCCAAACACTGAGCTCCAGACCAATGGTAAATCCTATCTCAGAATCCAAAGATAAACTTAAAGGTGTTGTTCCTGATGCTACTGGAGATTCTGGAGATAGTGATGATGATGATTCTGATGATGAAAATGATGATGAGAAGGATCAGCTTGCTACAGCACTCAAATCTAGTCTTGGAACTAACTTTGGTTCTTCAAGCACTTTCATGGCTTGCAAGGCTACTACAGGAAAGGATCTTAGACAAGACTTTTCTGGTCCTTCACCAATTGATCCAGCTGAGCTTCTAAGAAAAGATGAATGGGAAAATTAATGGTACGGATCTTTTAATTCTGTTAGTTTTCCATGTGCTTTGGAACATGCTGCTCATGCTGCCAGAATCATAGAAAATGAAGATTTAAGGAATCACTTGAAGGCTACAACTCTGTTATCCAAAAGCCTCAAGACTGAAATTGATTCTGTGAAGGCTGCTACTGAACATGTGAGGACTGATATCTCTCAAAACTTGACAAAGGCTCCAACTGCTTTTCAATTGAGGGTTGTGGAATCTCATGTTAAGACAATTGTTTCAGAACAGTCTCACATTCACAACAGAATTGATTCATTGGAATCCAAGGTAACTGATATTCAAGCCTCTCTTTCCTTAATTTTAAATTTGTAATCAAATTCTGATGTCAAAAAGGGGGATAAGGTAAGTCAGACAAAATGTACACCTGAACTAGTATTGAGAAGAAATAATGATGATGACAATACTGGTAATGATGGTGATGATATGGTATTTCAAAGAGAAACCTCTGATGTTGCTGTGATGAAGTCTAGAATTCAAACTTCTAAAAGTCAATCCACGCAGTCAACTCATGTTTCTGGTTCTGGAGTTAGAACATTAAGGACACTGGTGAAATCTTAGATCCTGACGGAAGAGCAAATCCTGACAAGTGATCAAATCCTGACAACTGGTCATGGACAAACACTCTCTACAATTCCTGAAGGTGATGAAGATGTTCTTATTGGTAATCCTGAAGATGCTGCTAATCTATTCCCGAATTTCACAACAAGAGATGGTGATGTTGTTACTCTTTATCACACTGATAAGAGAGTTCAACAGTTATTTGCAAGGAAGGCACTTTCTATTGCTAGTGAAGAATATCCCGATCTCTCACATGAAGAATTTCTAAATCAACAGAGTGAAATGATGGAGAGTTTTAAGAATCCTGCTCCTGCTAGAGGTAGAGGAGGCAGAGGTAGAAGAGGTGCAAGAAGAGGTGCAAGTAGAGGAAGAAGCTCATCAATTCAACAAATGCCTAGACAGACAAGGTCTAGAAGTCTAAGAATAGAAGAAATTCCTGAGCCTACTCAAATTTCAGTAGTTCCTGACAGGTGTACTTTTGGTGATGATGGAATTATTGAAGAAGAACATGAATTGAGAAGAAAATCAAGACAATCAATACTCATCAGTAATACAACTCAAATTCCAGATTCTAATCCTGACATTGTTCAAGATCCTGATGAATCTGAAATTCTACAAGAGGTTGATTTGTTAATCTTATCTACCGTGGTTGATTCACATAATGAAGAAGTAGATGAAGAAGAAGAAAGAAGAAGAAAAGAAGTAACAAGAACAAAAAATAGAGATTTCAATCTCTATGTGCAAAAGCTTAAACATTCAAATAGAAAGTTGTGGAGAAATTCAAGTAGACAACAACCTCAGTTGGAAAGAAGCTATGTTCTTGAGAAGGAAAAAGACAAGAAGTGGAAACACATTGACACACTTAGGTGTGATAGACCTATCAATTTTCAGTCTGGTGGAATTATAACAAATGTCTCCAGTGTTGCTGACTTTTCTGATTCACAAAGATCCAAAGCACTCTGGTTACAAATGTTTTCAAGTCTAAAGCAAATGTCACACAAATCAAGAGGAGGTATTGGACACAGGGATGCTGAATTTCTGAATATACCACATGTTGATCCTCATGCTTTGACTGAAATTGGAGGTATTTTAACTTCTGAACACCTGAACAATTTATTGGCTGTTGATATAGTTATAGATTGTCATGATGGTACTGAAAATAAATAAAAGCTTCTGTATTTCATGAAAGATGGTAGTGTGAAGGTGATGACCATTTAAGAGCTGTTGGTTAAAACTACAAAGGAACTGAAATATGTTCATTATCTGCTAAGATGGAAAAACAAAGTGTTCAAAGAATGGAGTGATATGATTCTGTCAACAATTAAGAGAAGATTTGATGAAGGAAGAAATTTCAATGGTGATTATACTCCCATGTACTGAAATCTAAGAGGTCAAGATGTGGAAATGCAAAGGGGCACTGCTGTTAAAGAAATGACCTTTGGCATGACTCAACTTAATTAATCTTAATCCTGATGGGAAGGAAATTGCTTATCTTTTGCTTGAAGAGCACAGTCTACAGAGAAGCTCTATACAGAATCTCAGAACAGCTATCTTTCAAATAAATGAGGAAGATGAAGAACTCAAAGATCTTAAAGAAAGACTATTTCAAATTCTTGAAGACAAGGAAGAAAGTCTACTATCAAACTTCTTGAAGATGAATTTGTTATATCAAAGAATCTGAACAGATAAGTTGTTACTGTAAATACTTGTACATTTTGTAAATAAGTTTTTGACATCATTGAATCTAGGAATCTATACTTTATTTTACAAAGTATGAGATTGGGGAGATTGCTAGATCAGGATTCAATGATCGTCAGGATATAGACTCAACTGATCAGGATTGCTGACGTCATCAGTATTTGCTCAAGCGTCAGTATCAGGATTTCTATCAGGACTATGATCAGTATTGATCATCAGGACTGGAAGCTGATCAGGATTACAACTTCGAGTTATATATGGAGTCTAGTTAAAGAAGGAAGTTTAGTTTGTCAGTTCCTAGTTTATAGGAATGAAGCTGTCGGTTAGGATATGTTTCAATATAGTTGGTAATTGACTCGGACTTATCTTGTAATCGATAGAGAAGTTCTGTAGTATATAAACACAGTTTAGGTTTTGATTTTACATCAATTAAATACACGAGTATATTGTAACCTAGAATCTCTCAAGAACATCAGAATTTCTTGAGAGAGTTTGTAACAGTTTTATACCAGATTTAATAAAGCTGTTATTATTCTTTCATATTTGTAATCTATATTTTATTAAGTCGAGAATCTTATACAATTGTATTCAACCCCCCTTCGACAATTGTTATTTACTAGGCAACAATCAAGTTCATGATTCGAAGAGGAAAACTCGATAAGTTCACTAAGGATGGGAATCGAGGAAATCAATAAGGAAACTATGAAAGAAAAGATTATGACAGAAGGGACAACGATCAAGATCGTAATCCCAAACCCCGAGGGCCCGCCATCAACATGATATTTGGAGGACCAACTGCTGCCGGGTCCTCCCGAAACTCAAGAAAAGCTTATGCCCGAGAAGTAATGACTCTTGTAGGAGAAGCACTGAAGCGTGCCAGAACGGAAATAATAATAAATTTTGATGATTCCGACTTAGAGGGAGTGAAATTTCCCCATGATGACCCCCTAGTCATCATACTTGTGATAGGCAATTCTAAGACGAAGAGGGTTTTGGTTGATAATGGAGCTTTAGTAGACATCTTGTTCCATGATGCTTTCATCAAGATGGGCTACACTGATTCTCAGTTGACACCCTCGAATATGCCCATATATGGATTCAATGGAGTGGAATCAAAGGTGGAAGGTACAATCTAACTCCCTATGACTATGGGACAAGGTTCGAAGACAACTACTCAAATGTTGAACTTTATAGTTATAAAGGCAACTTCAACTTACAATGCAATCCTGGGAAGGATGGTTCTTCATGCATTCAAGGCTGTTGCCTCGTCTTACCATTTGAAAATCAAGTTCCCAACAAGAAATGGGATTGGTGAGGAACGAGGTCATCAAAAAATGGCTAGAAGTTGTTATGTAGCTGCATTGAGGCCTGATGGAGTCGGGGGGACAGATTCTCTCCATTGAAGACATGGATACCCGAGATAATGAAGAAAGAAGAGGGAAACCGGCTGAGGATTTAATTCCAATTCCCTTAGTTCCTGGTGAACCAGAAAAGGTTACTTGCGTTGGAGTATTGTTACCTGAACCCTTGAAGGGAAATATTATATCTTTTCTTCAAGGAAACAATGATGTTTTTGCTTGGACAGCGGCCGATATGCCAGGGATTGATCCCCAGTTAATAACTCATAAGTTGAATGTAGATCCCGAAAGGAAGACGGTGAAGCAAAAGAAGAGAAACTTTGCTCCAGAAAGGCAAGAGGCCATAAAGCAGGAAGTAGAGAAGCTCATGGAAGCAGGTTTCATTGAAGAAATTCAATTTCCTGAATGGTTGGCTAACCCGGTAATGGTCAAGAAAGCTAATGGAAAATGGAAGATGTGTGTTGATTTCACAGACTTGAACAACGCATGTCCTAAGGATTGTTTTCCCTTGCCAAGAATTGATACTCTAATAGATGCCACAACTGGGCACGAGATGTTGAGTTTCATGGATGGCTTCAGCGGATACAACCAGATCAAGATGCACAAGGATGACATCTGCAAGGTATCTTTTATCATTGACTTTGTTGTTTACTGTTATTTGGTTATGGCATTTGGGCTCAAGAATGCAGGTGCGACATATCAAAGGTTGGTGAACAAAATTTTTGAACATCTAATTGGAAAGACCATGGAAGTCTATGTGGACGACATGTTGGTTAAAAGCCTCGATAAGGCGGATCATGTAAATCATCTACGAGAAGCATTTGAAGTGCTGAGGCACCATAGGATGATGTTGAATCCAGCTAAGTGCACCTTCGGCGTAGGGTCGGGAAATGTTTTAGGCATGATGGTTTCTAAATGAGGAATTGAGTCTAACCCCGATAAAATCAAAGCAATTCTGGACATGGAGCCGCCACGGTCCGTCAAGGATGTTCAGAAGATAACGGGAAAAGTGGTAGCATTGGGGAGATTCATCTCCAAGTCAGGAGAGAAGTTCTTGCCTTTCTTCAAAGCACTAAAAAACGTGAAAAACTTTGAATGGACAATAGAAAACCAAGAGAGATTCTCTACTTATACCTTGCAGTTTCTAACACTGCCTTTGGAGCTGTTTTGGTTAAGGAAGAATTGAAAGTTCAGAAACTCATCTATTACGTGAACAAGATTCTACATGAAGCAGAAATAAACTACTCTATGATAGAAAAGTTTGCATTAGCGCTGATCATGGCCTTGAGGAAGCTACGCCCGTACTTCCAGGTGCACAAGATAGAAGTCTTGACTAATCAGCCTTTAAGAAACATCTTGCACAGTCCTCAAGTTAGTGGAAGGTTGATCAAATGGGCTATTGAGTTGGGAGAATTTGACATTAAGTATAAGCCCCGAACGACAATAAAAGCTCAGGCACTTGCTGACTTCATGGTTGAATGCACCATTGACAACTAGGAAGTCGGTGTTAGTATTAGTGCTCTAGAGACAATACTTTTATGTTTTAAAGAAAACATTTTATTATTATAAATTATGTTTTATTGATTATTATTATTAGTTTATTATGTCTTTATTTACTGCGTTATAAATGTTACCACAATAAATGTCCTTGGAATTATGATACGTATCCGATATCTTTAAGTATGTGACTTAAAAATGAGATTATATGAATAGTATCTTTATTCCTAAATATCCCTAGTCGAGTGTTATTATTTAAGGACAATAATAATGCACAAAGACTAGTATGTTTGTTGACTGATGACCACATCTCATTGGTCATAGGTATGGTGATACTAAAGTCAAAACATAGGTGCATGTAAGAGTACATGACACTGGATTGACCCGCCGTGAGATTACACATGTTAATAGTGTCATAAGTAATTCTCACTGTGATAATGGTGTAATGATCCTTAGACCTGAAATCATTATATTTTTATACGAGAATTAATATACTTTGATTACATTAAAAGTTACCTTTGACCGGGTGATGATAAAAGTGGACATTGGGTATATTATGAATCGTATGAGAAATATGAATGATCTAGATGGGATTTAACCCTCCTAATTTTAGGAGCGATATTATTGGCCTCTTGTTTGAGTGAGACTAAGAAATGCACGGCAGTGCTCAAATGTTGATTTGATTTATTAGACTACTCATCGATCAAGAAAACTAAGATTAAATTATGAAGAGGATGACACATTACATGCCTCGAGTTTAATCTATAATATTAAGGTTAAAGGGATTATATTACATGGAACATTATTCACGAAAGGCTTAATCGAATCACTGATTTAATTATTATTACTTGGGTGACAATGATGTATTACTAGATGCCGCTCATTGTTTACAATTTTAATTAGTCATTAAAATTGTTACCAACGTAATAATAACCTACAAGGTCACACACAAAGAACGCTTGAAGGAGAAATAATTTAAATTATGAATTTAAATTTAAATAAGTAATTTATTCTATTTATAATATTAATTAAGTATGACTTGATTAATTATTTAAATAGAAAATGGAATTACTTAAACTAATTATGAAATTAGTTATTAATTAATTAAGTGCGACTTAATTAAATAATAAATTGGAATTTCGGATTAGTATTTATTATAATTGGATTATAATTAGAAAACTTATTTTCCTCTCTATATAAACTCTCAAAGAGGGCTGATTTTATTAATGAAAAACGTTTTTATTAAAACCCTAGCCGCTTACGAGAGCAAGAAAAGAGAGAGAGAGAGAAAGAAGCAGTTTTCGGGTGCTAGTACACATCAATCCTTCAAGAAAAGCGTTCGTGTGGATACCGTAGAGTGTAGATCGCGAGAGCGGGATACATGGTGATTGAACAAGCTTTGGATCTCCATTAATCTTCCATTAATGAACTGTTAAAGCTTCTTAAGGTATTTGTTCTTAATCTTCGAATTAAATCTTTTGTTTTCGCATGGATCCTGCGGAGGGGTTTCGAATTTTTGATTTATTTTTACGTTTTCCGTTGCGTTTATGTGCTCGAAACCCTTCAATGGTATCAGAGCTACTTGCGAAACGTTTTAATTCGGTTGTGTGTTTAACAGTTTTCGATATATATGCATGTTTGCGATCTACCATGTTTTTGTGTTGATTTATATATATGTATGTATATGTTTTTGAATATATGATATTCATGAGGATTGAATAATCATGAGATGATTGTGTATATTGTTGTATGTATATGATACATGTTATATCGAATTATGAGAATCGTATTCGATACGATTTCTGAATACGTTGCGCAGATTTGGTGAAATTTGCATACTCTGTCAGATTTTCGCCGAAAATACCTTTTCGGAAAGGGAAACGGGCGTATGAACAAAACGGACAAAGTCACTCGTTCGTTTTTAAGGCGTTTGACGTCATTTAATGTCTGTAAACAGCGATTTAATGTTTTCAGAATTCTGATTTTGATTTTCTGATTTACACTTTATTTGATTTCTATGATTGGATCATGAGAAATATGATATGGTATGATATGTTAATGAAATATGAGATGTTCTTAATTGTTATATGAGCATGGTGATTGGTTATGGCCTAAAGACCCATAGGATAATGGTTTTGTTTTTATGGTTTGGTTTCTAAATACGACTTGCATGTCGTTATTCCTTGTAATGTTTAAATCTCGAATGTAACTCGAGTTCAACTTGTAAGTTCAGTAGGATAGGTTGTTTTATTTATGTAATATATATGAAGACGTCCAAGATGGAGAACCAAGGAAGCATTACAAGGAGGCAAGCAAGGAGGCAAGTTAAAGCTTGAATACTTGTAACATTGTATTGTATTTTGATACCACCATAGATTGACCTTGATCTTTCCATTAGCTTGGAAATATCACTTAGGTTGGGCCATAACCAAACACATTTACTTTACGCACTTTACATATATGATGCATGTGATGTAGATATGTATGCGTAGATAATGATGCATGCTTTAATTAGATTAAACATGTATGGATTATATACGTCACCCATGCCATGTTTTCTAAACAAGATAAAATCTGTAACGATTCAAGATTTTAAAAATTGAACAAAAACGAACATGAGATTCCTGTGTTTATGAAACACGGAAATAAGTATGAATTTCAAATTTTGATATGGGGAGATTTTGACAAAAATACAAGCAGCGCTTGTAAGAAAGGCGGGTTTTAAATGAGACCACTGTGACTCCTCCGACGGACTGGAAATCAAACCATTGATGAATTTTGATTTGAAGTACTTAGTTCATGGAAAAATTGGGAATCTCTTGATGATGGGATCATGGTCGTTTTAATAATAACAAATCCCTAAAGTTAAAATATTAAGTCAATTAGATGCCTTCCAATGGGCAACACTCGTCAAGACCTAGATCGAGAAAGAGTGGGTTCGCCAAAGCGAAGCACTCCAATCTATCGTGGTAAGACGCGATGAAGTAAATGTGATACTTAACTGTTAGACCATTGGGTTAGACTTAACTAAGTTACCACAATAGGATTGTGAACTTAGAGGCATGGAGTTTGGTATGATTTATTGGATAAATGGGAACAAATGTTGTTCTACCAAACTTTCCAAGAGTTATATATGATATAATTGACAAGAGTTGTCTACCTAAATAAATCACGTTTTGGGAGTAAAGCCAAAGCTGACCTTAAGCATGACGAAATATGGATCTTGGCTCACTAGAAGGATTTAGAGTAATGCCTTCCGAATTAATAGTTAGGGCTATTTATTTGATAAAAATAGTGGGAGGTATATAATGATATACCATAATCACTTAAACATAATAATTAAAAAATTTGCAACCTAGATTAATTTTATGCACTTTAATATTGTAGTTATCAAATGACAAATAACACAAACAACTTCTCTATGCGATCAGTCCTTGAGAAGGACAAGCTGACATGAACAAATTTCCTCGACTGATATAAGAGCTTGAGGATCGTCCTCAGGCACCACGATGTTAGTCAAATTCTTCCCTTACCTTTTAGCTGAGAATGTAACATGTGCCGAACATAATGCTTATTGGAAGCAAGTTGATGATTCGACTACTGATGTTTCATGTCTCATGCTTGCAACTATGAGTGTTAAGCTTAATAAACAATATGAGCATATGGATGCTTATGAGATATTTGAGCACCTTAAAAGATGTTTGATGAAAAGGCTCGTCAAAAGGGATTTGACAATAGCAAGACACCATACCTATAAGTAGGGAACGTGAGATTCGGTTGGACCAGATGTTCTAAAGATGATAGGGTATAATGAGTACCTTGATTATTATTTTTGGGTTTCAAGATTGGTCTAGAGACTCGGAATGATTTGATCATACAAATCTTTGAACAATAAATATTCTCAATTAGTTAGTGAACAACGAAATAAATGAGATAGACATAGCAACCACTAAGTTGTGAAGCACGTTGAGAACTGCTGTAAGCAACATGATAAATGCATGGAGTACTCCCATAATGATGGTGAATGTAGGAATGTTTTGGGAAAGGAAAATGGAATGGAAAGAAGAAGATTTGATCTAATTCTATAGCCATATTAAACTCCAATCCCAAAGAGGTTTTGTCGCATAAAGGAGGTGTTGCTAATTAAAGAAGACGATTGTCGCTTCTGTGGAAAACCGAAAGACTGGAAGTTAAACTGTCATGCTTATTTGGAAGATCTAAGAAGAAGACCGGTGAGGGTCAAGCTTCAGGTTTCGGGTTATAATTGGAGCAAAAGTTGTTGCTCTAGTTGAAGTAACTCGTTACTTAATTTTGCCTATAAGGCTAAGTTTAGAACTTGATAATTGTAACTACGTGCCTCTAAGAGTAGAGACATTATATTGGTTTCTTGTAGGGACAAGAAAGGTTTTTCATTTTAATTGGATATATAACAATTGTTGTTTATTACATTTCAATGAAAAGGTTAATAATGTTGCACAATTAGTTAACAATTTATATGTTCTAAAAATGACTCAAATCAAACATTACCTTTGGCACTGTAATTAAGGCCATATTATAAGAAATGCATTTCCAATTTACATACTGATGGATGATTGGATAAGTTTGATTATGAATCATACGAAGAATGCGAATCTTGGTTTATTTGGTTAAAAGACAAAAAGCCCCTTTTACTAGAAATGGTGAAAGGGTCATCGAACGATTATGACTTATACATGGTGATGTATGTGGTCATATACGTACGATGGCAGAAGGTAGGTTTTACTACTTTATAGCGGTTACTGATGATTTCAGTAGATACGAATATGGGTATCTTTTGAAGAACAAATTCAAATCTTTTGAAAATTTCAAAGAATATTAAGCTGAAGTAGAAAAGGTACAAAGAAAGGGGTTTCTAAGAACTAAAATCACACTTTGTTGGACATAGTGTGATGGATGATGAGTCAAGATGATCTTCCAATAAGTTTCTAGGGTTATAACCTAGAGACATGTGCATATACAATAAACCGTGTTCCTACTAAAATGGTTCAGGAGACACCATATAAGATATGGACTGAGAAAAGTCATAGCATGTCATTTATGAAAATTAAGGGATGCCAAGCGTTTGTGAAACGTTTAACCTCTGACAAGATAGGACCAAAATCAGATAAATGTAATTTTGTGGGATACCAAATTAAAACAAAATGGGTATTACTTCTTTAATCCTCCAGAGAACAAAGTGTTTGTTGCTCGGACTGTTGTATTTCTTGAGAGAGAATTTCTTTCTAAAAGAAATAGTGGGAGGAAAATAGATCTCGATGAGGATCGAGAACCACGAGATAACATTGAACCAAAGTTGGAACAAGAGCAGAATGTACAAGAAAATGTTAATGACAATACTGCTCAAGAAACACAGGTTGTTCGTAGGTCTGATAGGATTCACCATGAGTCTGAGAGATATTATGAATTTCTCTTGACTCGGGATGGTGATGTAATGCTTGTGAATAATGATAATGAGCCTCTTACCCACCAAGACGCTATGAAAATTCCAAGATCTAAAAGTTGGCATGAGGCCATGAAATCTAAGATGGATTCCATGTATGAAAAACCAAGTATGGACTTTGGTTGATCCACCTAAAGGGGTAAAACCTATAAGGTGAAAATGCGTTTTTAAGAAGAAAACTGACATGGATAGTAATGTACAGGACTATAAGGCACGACTGGTGGCAAAAGGTTTCAAGTAAATTCATGGTACTGACTATGATGAAACTTTCTCACCAGTGGCAATGGTCAAGTCCATCAAGATTTTGCTTGCTTACTATGACTACGAAATCTGGCAAATGGATGTCAAGACTACTTTCTTAAATGAGAGCGTAGAAGAGGTTGTGTACATGACACAACCTGAAGGTTTTGTAGATCCAAGTTCTGCTAGAATGGTTTATAAGATAATTCGATCCATTTATGGATTAAAGTAAGCCTCGAGGAGATGGAATATACGTTTTGATGAAACAGTCAAATAGTTTGGCTCTATTCAAAATGAAGATGAACCGTGTGTTTACAAGAAGGTTAGTGGGAGCCATGTGGCATTCCTAGTATCATATGTAGATGATATATTACAAATAAGGAATGACATTCTTCCTCAACAGACTGTTAAGACTTGGTAGAGAAATAGTTTCTTGATGAAAGACTTAGGAGATGTGTCCTATATCTTAGGGATCAAGATCTATAGAGATAGATCACGAAGATTTTTCGGCTTAAGTCAGAGTACATACATTGACAATGTATTGCACCAATTAGGGATGTAAAGAGGCTAAAAGGGAAATGTTCCCATGTCTATGAGATAGTGATCTCAAAATAAATGGTCTAAAATCATTGGATGATATGGACCACATTAGTATAGTTCTATATGCTTCGGAAATTGGTTTCATAATGTATTTGATGATATGTACTCGTCATGTTGTCTCGTATGCTTTAAGCATGACGAGCAGGTACCAGTCTAATCCAAGTGATGGTCACTTGATTGGAATCAAGAATATTCTTAAGTGCCTAAAGAGGACTAAAGACTCATTCTTGGTATATGGAGGAGATGGGAAGCTGGATGTAAAGTGTTACATGGATGCTAGTTCCTAGACAGACATGATTGTTTTGTGTCTTAGTCTGGATTTGTGTTTTGTCTAAATAGATGTGTTGTAAGCTAGAATAGTTCACAGAAAGAACTGTAAATGATTCTACAATCGAGGCTTAGTATATTGATACTAGAGAAGTAGCCAAAAAAGGATGTTTTGGGAATTTACTAAGGCGATATCACCTTATTAATAAGATTAATGATCAAGGAGATATACTTATATGTAAAGTGCATACTATTGATAATATTGCAGAACCACTGACTAAGGCTTTGTCGCAGCAGAAGCATGTAAGTCACACTAGTTCTAAATGTATTGGATACATGGGATATTGGCTCTAGCGCAAGTGGGAGATTGTTAGTATTAGTTATAATAACCCAAATTTTTGGAAAAATTTAAAACTTTTCCTATTATGATTAAGTGCAGCAGTTGTTAGGAATATGTTGTTCTTAATGATAATTATAAAAACACTTAGTAGATTTTGTATTAAGTCATTTTGTAACTGTCAACGGAATAGCATGCTTTGCAGTGTTTCGTTGACAGGAAGCTCATCAACGGAATGAGTGTTGTAGCAATTGCACTGTACAATACTTCACAGTTTGATATGCATTTGATGTATGTACTAGATAGGTTTTCTAAGTCATGTTGACTAAGTACTAGATAGGCAAAATAGGTTGGTTAATTGTAAATATGTTATGCCTTGTAATTTTGCCTAAGTGAAGACATGTCAACGGTATGAGGATTACTCTATCAACGAAACAAGGATACACCATCAACGGTATGGAGTTTACTCATCAACGAAACGAGAGAAACACCATCAACGGAATGAAGAATAAAGCTATCAACGAAATACATCTCCCTGCTATCAACAAATCATTATTGCTTTTCTGAATAGTTGACAAAGTGATAGTGACAGTTTACTGAACAGATCTAAAGGTGATGTGGAAGTGTACTTTGCATTGGAAACCATTAAAATGGACATGGGGAATAAGGAAACATCCCAGTTTCCAATTGGGCTCTTGGGAGTGATCATAATAAGCATGAAGACAAAAGCAAGGATCTCCAAGGACCACTGGACAAAAGGGATGAAAAGCAAACTATTGGCGGTTACCTTTAGTGTACTTTAGAGTAGCCAAAAATAAGTATTGTAAACTTGGGGATATATAACCAAGTGTAGCAGTTAAGATAGAGTAAGAGAAGAAAAACAAATAGTTTGTATTAGCTATCCTTGAGAGCATTCTTCTCTACAACTCTGTAACTGAGCAGCTGTGTACTTGTGTATCACAGATTATTTCCGCAATAAAAACACTTCAGTTGGATCATCAAACAATCCAACTGAATTATTTATATCTTGTGTTTTTATTTATGCAGTTCAGTTTTATTTTATAAAGTGTTTTAAGTTTAAGAAAATATCAAGAATTGTATTCAACCCCCCCTTCTACAATTCTGTTAGGTCATTTGGGATTAACAATTGGTATCAGAGCGAGCTTCTAACACACAAGAAGTTTAAAGATCAAGACCAAAAACAGAAGCCATGGTGAAGAAGGATGCAGGTGTAAAGATACCAGTTCTTGATAAGGACAATTACTTTCACTGGAAAGTAAAGATGCATTTACATCTCATGTCTATGGATGAGAGATATGTAGACTGCATTGAGAAAGGTCCACACGTTCCCATGAAGGCTGCATCTAGAATTGGAGTGCCAGATGATGCTCCTGATGTAGAAATTCCAAAACTTGTCTCAGAATGGACTATTGAAGATCTTGCAGAAATCCATAAAGATAAGAGAACCATGAACATTCTGTTTAATGGTTTGGAGCAAGAGATGTTTGACAATGTCATAAACTGTACAACCTCCAAAAAAGTATGGGACACTGTCAGAACACTATGTGAAGGAACTGAGCAAGTAAGGGAGAACAAAATGCAACTCCTTATACAACAATATGAGCACTTTCACTTTAAAGCTGGTGAAACCCTAAATGACACGTTTAGTAGGTTTCAAAAGCTTCTGAATGGATTAAAGTTGTATGGGAGAATCTACCAAACTAAGGACTCAAACCTTAAATTTCTAAGAGCTCTTCCAAAAGAATGGAAGCCTATGACTGTTTCTCTAAGAAACACTCAAGAGTACAAAGACTACACTCTTGAAAGGCTTTATGGAACCTTGAAGACTTATGAGCTGGAAATGGAGCAAGATGAGGAAATTGAAAAGGTACAGAAGAAGGGTGGATCTATTGCATTGATTGCATCTGTGAACCAACTGGAAGATGACACTGAAGAAGCTGCAAAGGCCACAACTAGTCGAGCTAGTTGTAGAAGTGATGTTAGCAAGGGTAAAGGTAAGATGACAGAAGAAGAAGAACCAGAATCAGCCAACTTGGATGACTTAGATGAGATTGATGAACACATTACTTTTCTGTCAAGAAAATTCTCTAAGTTCAAGTTCAAGAGAAACTCGGAAGCAAGGCCACCAAGAAGAGACTTTCAACCTAACAAATCAAACTGGATTGAAAAATCTAAATCTAAATGTTTCAATTGTGGAATGCTTGGTCACTTTGCTGGAGACTGCAGAAAGCCCAAAGTTGAGAAGAGCAACAGGAAATTTGAGCCTGTTGATTATAAAAAGAAATACTTTGAACTTCTCAAGCAAAAAGAAAAGGCTTTCATGTCTCAGGAGTATGATTGGGCTGGTAATGGTGAAGATTCTGATGATGATGTTGAATATGTCAACTTGGCTCTTATGGCTAACAATCATGAGCAGGAAGCAAGCTCCTCAAGCAACCAGGTAACAATTACTAATCTTTCTGAGCTTTCTAAAGAGGAATGCGATAGTGCAGTAAATGAAATGTCTACTGTATTGTATAATTTGCGTGTTACTCTTAAATCACTTACCAAAGAGAATTCAAGAATAAAAGAGACTAATTTGCTCTTAAGTGATAGGAATGCAATGTTAGAAGCACAGCTCATTGAATTTGAGAAAATGAGATGTGTTAGTAGGGATGCTAAGAGGGAACTTGAGAACGTGTTACAAAGGGAAGAAATTCTTAAGACACAACTTGAAATAGAACAAAGTGTGATTGCTAAATGGAAAGATGCCAGGAATGTTGCTACCAACATCATTAATGTTCAAGGTATGGAATCTTTCTGTGAACAATCATGGAAAAAGAACAAAGAGAAACTAGGGTATGTTTGTGAAACCTTAGAATCAGAAACAGAGTCAACAAACAACAATGATCATTTGTTGAAGGTTGATATGTCAACGGAATGCAATGTTCCGTTGACAGATGAACCATCAACCGATCAGGGAGTTTCGTTGACAGACAAAAGAAAAGATAAACTCACTAGACTTAATGACAAGTATGGTCCTGTCACCAAGAACTTTGTTCAAGGTGAGTCTAGTAAATCAAAGAAAGTTGAGAAGCCTGTTGAGAGAGCTAATGTAGGTCACTTATCCAACAAGCAATTGAAAGATAAGTTAGAGAATGTTCAAGTTGAGGCTAAGGGAAATAAAAAGAATAACAGGAATGGCAAAGTAGGAATTAACAAACACAACAATTACACACCTGATAAATATGCTCCTAGAAAGACATGTGTTAATTGTGGAAGTGTTAGTCATTTATCTACTAACTGCAAATCTGTTAAGAAGACTGTTAAAGTGAAAATTCCCAAGCCTGCAATGAATAGTTCCATGCCTACAATGCCTGTTATGCCTAACATGTTTGCTCCATATGCACAATTTCAAAATCCATATGCCAGCATGCCATTTGTGTCTAATCCATACATGAATATGTTTAATGTGCCACAAATGCCATGGAATATGAATAACATGTTTGTTCCTCCAATTATGCATGCTAAGAATGAAAGTGTGAGCAATCCTCAGAAATCAACACCAAGGATAAAGATTGATTTAAATCAATCTGAGCCCAAGGTGAAAAATGATATAAAAGGAAAAGCAAAGGCTAACAAAACAGGACCCAAGGAAACTTGGGTACCAAAATCGACTTGATTTGGTTCTATTGTGTGCAGGGAGACAAAAGGAATCTTTGGTACTTGGATAGTGGTTGTTCAAGACATATGACTGGTGATTCTACCCTGCTCACAGAGTTTCAGGAAAGAGCTGGCCCTTGTATTGCTTTTGGAGATGACAGCAAAGGCTACACAAAGGGATATGGCTTGATTTCAAAAGAGAATGTCATCATAGATGAAGTTGCATTGGTGGATGGTCTTAAGCACAACTTGCTTAGTATCAGCCAACTTTGTGACAAAGGATTTTTAGTTACTTTTTCTAAAGAAGCCTGTGTTGTTTCTAAAGGAGGAAACAACAATGTGGTAATGACTGGATTCAGAAGAGGGAATGTGTACATTGCTGACTTTAGTAGCACAAGTCCAGAAACCATCACTTGTCTTTTCAGCAAGGCAAGCAAGGATGAAAGTTGGATATGGCACAAGAAATTATCTCATCTGAACTTTAAAGTTATGAATGATTTGGTGAGGAAAGATCTTGCTAGAGGAATTCCACAAGTGGAGTTTTCCAAGGATGGTTTGTGTGATGCCTGTCAAAAGGGGAAACAAAAGAAGGCATCATTGAAAAGCAAGACAGAGTCATCAATTGTCCATCAGCTTGAGTTGCTTTATATGGATTTGTTTGGCCCTGTAAATGTCATGTCTATTTCAAAGAAGAAATATTGTCTTGTGATTGTTGATGATTTTTCTAGATTTACATGGACTTTCTTTTTGCTCTCCAAGGATGAGGCAAGTGAAATCATTATCAATCACATCAAGATGGTAAACAATCATCCTGACTTGAAAGTAAGAAGGATTAGGAGTGACAATGGGACAGAATTCAAGAATTCAAGCATGAAGGTGTTCTGTGAAGAAAATGGTATTTTGCATGAGTTTTCAGCAGCAAGGACACCACAGCAAAATGGTGTAGTTGAAAGGAAAAACAGAACACTTATTGAAGCTGCAAGGACAATGCTAGATGAATCAAAGTTACCAACTTATTTTTGGGCTGAGGCAGTTAATACAGCTTGCTTCACTCAGAATATTTCTTTGATTAATCAGGCCAAAGGAATGACCCCTTATCAGCTACTCAAAAGAAAGAAGCCACTATTGGATTTTCTTCATGTCTTTGGATGCAAGTGCTTTGTTCTGAGAAATCAAGCTGAGCATTTGGGGAAATTTGAAGCAAAGGCAGATGAAGCAATATTTGTGGGTTATGCAGCAGGGAAAGCCTACAGAGTCTACAATCTCAGAACCAACATTGTTATGGAATCTGTACATGTTGTTTTTGATGATCTCAAAATTCAGGGTCTCTGTGATGAAGGTTTCTATGAAAGTCTCTCTTTTGAGAATGAGGAAGGAGAACAAATGGATCATGATAAGACTATTGAGAAACAGTCCAAAGTTGTTGTATCTAGCACAGATGAAAGCAGCAGTGAAGATGAAATTGTTGCATTAAGATTGAAAAGAATAGCTGCTAGTAGACCAAATGGTCATTCCGTTGACAGTCAGAATGAGCGTTTTGTTGACAGTCAAAATAGTCATTCCGTTGACAGTCACAGAAATGCTTCCAGGAGTGATCAATTAGGGACAACAAACTCAGGGGGAGTTTCTCAAGGACAAATATCTAATCTAGGCAATCATGATCATGAAGCTACTTCTTCAAGAGCAAATCTACCTCCCTCAAGGAAATGGACTAAAGATCATCCCTTTGAACTTATTATAGGTGATGTGTCTTCAAAAGTCCAAACTAGAAGAGCAACTCAAGAAGAATGTCTATATAGCAGCTTTCTGTCTCAAGATGAGCCAAAGAAAGTTGAGGATGCACTTCTAGATCCAGATTGGGTCTTGGCTATGCAAGAAGAGCTAAACCAATTTGAAAGGAACAACGTTTGGAAGCTGGTGCCCAAGCCTAAGAACAGGAGTGTCATAGGCACAAAATGGGTGTTCAGAAATAAGATGGATGAAAATGGCATAGTCACAAGGAACAAAGCTAGATTGGTTGCAAAAGGCTACTCACAGGAAGAAGGAATTGATTTTGATGAAACCTTTGCTCCTGTTGCAAGACTAGAAGCAATAAGGATTTTCCTAGCCTATGCAGCCCATGCCAATTTCAAGGTCTATCAAATGGATGTGAAGAGTGCTTTTCTAAATGGGGAATTGGAAGAGGAGGTGTATGTAAGTCAACCTCCTGGTTTTGAAGATGATGATTTTCCAGAATATGTATACTTCCTCCTCAAAGCACTCTATGGTTTGAAACAAGCACCTAGAGCCTGGTATGACACACTTTCACAGTTCCTCCTTGAGAATCACTTCACTAGAGGTACTGTAGATAAAACTCTTTTTCATAGGATTGTGAATGGCTCTACAATACTTGTTCAAATATATGTAGATGACATAATTTTTGGGTCTACAGATGAAAAACTTTGTCAAAAGTTTGCCAAGCTTATGCAAAGTAAGTATGAAATGAGCATGATGGGAGAGTTAACTTATTTTCTTGGTCTTCAAGTAAAGCAAGTTAATGAAGGCATTTTCATTAGTCAAACCAAGTACATTAATGATTTGTTAAAGAGGTTTAACTTAATGGAATGCTCTCCTGCCAAAACACCCATGCCTACTGCCACCAAACTTGAATTGAATACTAAGGAAAAATCTATGGACATTTCAAGTTACAGAGGCATGGTTGGCTCACTTTTATATTTAACAGCTAGTAGACCTGATATTATGTTTGCTACATGTCTATGTGCTAGATTTCAGGCTGATCCTAGGGAATCCCATTTAGTTGCTATTAAAAGAATTTTCAGATATCTCAAAGGAACACCAAACCTTGGCATTTGGTATCCTAGAGAATCTGGTTTTGAACTAATTGGTTATTCAGATGCAGATTATGCAGGATGTAAAATTGACAGGAAAAGCACTACAGGAACCTGTCAATTTCTAGGAAACAAGCTTGTATCATGGTTCAGCAAGAAACAAAACTCAGTTTCCACCTCCACAGCTGAGGCTGAGTATATTGCAGCTGGAAGTTGTTGTGCACAGATTTTATGGATGAAAAATCAACTACTTGATTATGGAATAAGAGTTGAGAAAATTCCTATTTTCTGTGACAACACTAGTGCCATTGCCATTACTGAGAATCCAGTGCAGCATTCAAGGACCAAGCATATTGACATCAAGTACCACTTTATTAGAGAACATGTTATGAATGGTACTGTGGAGTTACATTTTGTTCCAAGTGAACAACAACTTGCAGACATCTTTACCAAGCCACTTGATGAATCCACATTCTCAAGATTAGTAAGTGAGCTAGGTATGCTAAATTTCTCTTAATTATTTTGAGATTTTTGCAAGTTAAAATGCATCCAGGAACTTGCTATAATTTTTTTGTGAATTGATTTTCTCAGGAAAAGGCGAAATTTTGTCTAAGTCAAAATTACTATGTCAACGAAACGCACCATTTCGTTGACAGTCTTAGCATTTTTCTGGGTGTTTCGTTGATAGCTCTTTTATATCAACGAAACGCAGCTTTATCAACGAAATAAGACTGGACTTTAACCGCCCAATCCTGATTTGTTGATGTAGCGCTTTTTAATCTGAACCGTTGAAATTTCACGTTCTTTATCACGATCTATGCATACACCCCTGTAAGTATAAATCGTGGTAATATTTAATTCTAACGGTTACTTTTTAAGCCAATCAGGTAATTTAGATTAATTATTGGACTTAATTTCTGAGAATTTTTGGGGGAGTATTTAAGAAATTTCAATTTCTTTATTTCATTTCTACCTGTTCTCAAAAATTCCAAAAGTTTTTCTATCTTCTTCTCTCTAACAAGCAATACAGCTCGAAGCTTTTCCTCACTCAACAATGGCACCCATAGTCAAGCTTATGTCTGCTGGTGGGTTCATCTATGAGAAGAACAATTCTATTCCATTTGTTGTTAAGGAGAGTCCGAACAGCATCTTTTTCAAGATGATGGACTTCATGAGGAACTGTAAGTTGAGCTATGCGATGTTTCACTCTACACCACTCTACAATGAAATAATCGAGGAGATTTGGACCTCATGTGAGTATAGTGGAACAAACGGCACACTGCAATTCACTCTTCAAGGTAATGAGTACATAGTTAATTCTGATGTTTTGCAAGCATGTTTACATATTCCTGATAATAACTGTGATGCTTTGCCTACTAACACTGAAATAACTACCATGCTAAATTCTATAAACTACTCTTTGCCTACTGATAACTTAGGTAAGATTATTAGGAGAGGTTTGGTTAGGGAATACAGTTATTTAGCTGATGCATTCATTAAGGTCTTTTCTGGAAAGATTAGTAATTTTGATGCATTAACTAACTCTATGTTAATTCTCCTAACCATGCTTCTAAATGATAGATATTACAACTTTAGCACCCAACTTATGTATGAAATTGGTGCTAAGTTGGGTGATAAGGCAAAAAGGAAGAAAAATATCTATTATGCAAGGTTTCTGATGATGCTGGCTAATCATGTTAGTCCAGCACCATTAGTTATCTCTAACCCTACTGCCATGTTTGAGTGCTTTGTACAAGAGAAGAGAGTATTGACAGACATACTGAGGCTGAACCACAATGGTGATGTTCCAGTGGTGTATCTGCCAATCATTGAGGTAACTACTGCTATCCCTGTTAGTATAGCTGTTACTTCCATTGTTTCATCCAATCCAGTTGCTATGGAGTCTGTAGCTGTGACCCAACAGGCTCCTGCCCCAGCAACAAAACCAAAATCTAAGAAATCCTCCAAGCCAACCTCAGGTGCTTCTCAAAAGGCACCTGTTGTAAAAACTACCACACAACCTAAGGGGAGTGAGTCTGGAGTTGTGAGAGGTGAGGGAAGGGGTGAAAGTCAAAGAAACCCCAAGGATAAGGAAGGTGAGGTAAGTGTTTCCCAGCCTAGCCCCATTGTGTCTTCCCAACAAGGCACAATGAGTAAAATGGATTTAAGCACAAGTCTAATTGCATCCTCCCAAAACGATGTAATTATTGAAACAAGCTCTCAACCTAGAGCACAGTCCAAAAGGGTAAGGGACACTTCAAGCCCACAGTCTACATTTTCCCAATACCAAAGGAGAGTGAAGCAAAAGTCCAAGGGTTCACAGGGTGCACACACACTGGAAGCAACACTTCCAGTTTCTCAAATTCAGTTTGATGTAACCCCTATCATTACTCTGGGGTTATAGTCCCATTCTCTAAACATCAATCTTGAATTATCTCCATCAAATTCACCAACTCAATCTTTAGATGTGGACATGATCCATACATCTATTCCTAATTCTCCAACTCTAATCTTGGAGAAGCCCCACTCTGAAGCTGGTGGCCATCACTTGTTAAGTGATTTGTTGGGCCATCAACCAATTTTTCCTGAAGTTGCAAGGGGATCTGTGGACCAAACTCTCAAATCAATCACCACAGACTCTACTGTAACTTCTCATTCTCAAAGTGCTTTCTTGACTTCATCAACGAAACAGTCTATTTCGTTGACAAGTGTTTCTCCATCAACGGTATCCATACCGTTGACAGTTCAAACTACCATTCCGTTGATAGGTCATTCTACACCCCTTATTGAAAATCTAGTTGTTTCCACAACTAGTGTAGATGACCTGGTGGTAGTTGAGACACTTTTAGGATTGAGAGGGAGTGAAACTGAGAGGCTGGCTTGCAGCCAGGCAAAAGGAGAGAATGAGAGTGAGAGGCTGGCTATTTCTTCCAGCCAGGCAAAAGGAGAGATTGAGAGTTCCACCTTAGTAGGTGAAGGTGAGGGTGTGAGAGGTGTGAGCCATGGGGAGCCCATGATGCAAGAAAATAGAGGAGAGAGAGAAGGGACTACAGGAGTCATAAGGGAGGAAGCAGCCATTGCTAGTGAGTCAATGGAGGTCAATGAGGGAGAAAGGGAACTTACCTTCCAAGAGCTTTATCAACAGACTCTGGATAGTATTTCCCTGGATCCTGAGACCTTTACTCATCCTGTGTCAGCCTATCAAGTTTTGGCTCAACAGGGCAATGTGGAGGCAGAGAGGTCACTACAACTAATTCATACAACTGCATCAATGCAAAGAGCAAAGGATGCCTTGACCAATCTATCTCCAGCAGCTGCAGCAAGTGGTGAGTTTGATTTCTCTGATGATGAGGACAGCTTTGGTGACAATCAGGTGGCCACTACTTCACAGACTGGGACTTCTGTGGTGCCTCCTACACCAAACTGGCTTTCTCAAGATTTACAAGGAAGGATCTCCCTGGATGCTGCAATCACAAGGCAGTACAATGAGGCCTATCTGGCTCATGAGTCTGCAAATGCCAATGATAAGAAATTCTACAAGGCTATTATGGATTCACTGGAAATCCAAAGGCTACAGATGATGCAGACAAGGATTGAGGCTAGAGAAATCAAAGACTCAATTAGCAATCTCAAGGATGCTAATGACAGAAGGCTAGATGAATAGCTTCCTCTTCTCACTGTGTCCAAGATGAACAGGTTTTTCTCTAAGGAACCTGAGGTGGCTACCTCCTTGAAGGCTCTCTCTTCTAGAGTGGACAAGGTGGAAGCTACTCTATCTCAGATGCAAAAGGAACAGGAGAAGCAGACACAACTGTTGGCCCAACTAGTGGCAGCTCAAGGACTCCCAGTCATCTCTCTTGATGATAACAAAAAGGGGGAGAAATCTAAGGAGCTAGACATTCAAATCACAAAGGTTATGGTCCCAGCCATTTCCCTGCCAAAGGAGCCACTAGCTATGGGGGAGTCAGGCAAAGCTAAACTGGACAGCATTGACCTGATTCAGCAAGCTTCTATGAAGCTACAGCTTGCTGAACAAATTAACGACCACTGGTCCAGGATAGATGAAAGAATCAAGAAGTTAGCTGGTACTGCAAAGAGTTCAAATCCATCAACGGATCAAGCTTCTTCTACAGAGCCATCAACGGATGCCATGGTTTTAGTGTCAACGGAATGGGAGCCACAGACCAATTCTTCATATAAGGTAGAGCCCCTTCTACATGGAGTCACTCAAGGATCAAGGAAGGAGAAAGGACAAACTTCATGCATTAGGGATGTGGAAAAAGCTAAATTGCAAAGAAGCCTATCTCCCAAGTCTCCTGCTAAACCAAAGGGCAAAAATACAGAAAGGACTTTCTATCCTGCACCTTATCCAGATGAGCTCAAGCTTCTTGGTCTTCTCATCATAAAAAGCAAGGAAAGCAATGACTATGAGGTAAGGAAGCAAAGGGCAATTGTCTACAGGAATGGACAACAAATCTGTGTTTGGGCTGGTCACCCAAACTTTGCTGAAGCTAAAGCCGAAGAGTCAGAAAGAGCAGCAATGCAAGCACTTGCAGTTGCTCAATCTCTTGATGAAGAAGAAAGACAGCAAGAAGAAAAAGCCAGAGAGGAAAGGAGTGCAAAGAAGAACACAAGGCAACCAAAGGCAAGAGCTAGGAGAAATATAGCCTTTGAGAATGATGACTCTCAGAGTATTGCATCAGACTCTTCTGTACCAACTGCACCTCCAACAATTCCTGATCCAGCTCTAGGGGAAAAGTTAGCCTGTGATCCTAAACATCCTGTTAATTTCCATGATCAGCCAATTGAGCCAAAGGAAGAGCCAATTGAGTTTGATGAGGCCAACTTTCCAAAATTCCTCTTTGAGATGGATCCAAAGAAGAAATCTAAGCAAAGGGCTACCAAGGCTAAGCCAATTCTAGTAAGGAGACCACAAGCTGAAAAACCTCCTACCAACCCAGAAGACTTCATCTACATTACTGATATCAGGGAGGAGTTTGACCTACACATCAATCTTGTTGACCTAGTTGAAGTGAGAGGAATTGCAGCTTCTTACAAACTACCAGAGAGATTGGTGTTTGTCTACAAGGGTGGGAGAGAACAGGTTTGGCCTCTACATAGAATTCTGGGAGAAGACTATCAGACACTGCTTTCTGTGTTCAAATGCCTGAAGAAAGATTTTGGTTTTACCAAAACAGCTAAGTCTGAAGTTGTTTCCAAAATCTGCCAAATCAAAGCTAGCTGGAACAAGCCTGGTGCACTTCCCAGAGTATTGAAGGTCCCTCAAACAGGAAAGAAGATTCATCTCCAACCTTTTTGGATGATAGAATTCAGAGACAAGGACAACTGTAGAAGATTCTTCAGAATAGAAGACCAACTGGAGAAGGCATCCAATGAAACTCTAAGATTAATGCAATCCAAGTTGGGGAATGAAGATGAAGAAGAGAAGATTTTCTACAGAAGACTTCAAGCTCAGATTGAGGAGAACAATGCAAGGAAAGGGAAGAAAACAAGACCACAGAGGCAAAGATGAAAAATCTGCTCAGTCTAGAGGAGCAACTCTGTGCACTTGTTTAGTAAGATTTTCTACTTTGTATTTTAATTAAATTCAGTGAAGCTCAATGCAATTTCTACTTTTATCATGTGTAATTTAACTGAGTGTTTTTGTTATCATCAAGGCTCTTGATTTATGGCTGTTATTATATCAGTCATAAATTGGGGGAGATTGTTAGGAATATGTTGTTCTTGATGATAATTATAAAAACACTTAGTAGATTTTGTATTAAGTCATTTTGTAACTGTCAACGGAATAGCATGCTTTGCAGTGTTTCGTTGACAGGAAGCTCATCAACGGAATGAGTGTTGTAGCAATTGCACTGTACAATACTTCACAGTTTGATATGCATTTGATGTATGTACTAGATAGGTTTTCTAAGTCATGTTGACTAAGTACTAAATAGGCAAAATAGGTTGGTTAATTGTAAATATGTTATGCCTTGTAATTTTGCCTAAGTGAAGACATGTCAACGGTATGAGGATTACTCTATCAACGAAACAAGGATACACCATCAACGGTATGGAGTTTACTCATCAACGAAACGAGAGAAACACCATCAACGGAATGAAGAATAAAGCTATCAACGAAATACATCTCCCTGCTATCAACGAATCATTATTGCTTTTCTGAATAGTTGACAAAGTGATAGTGACAGTTTACTGAACAGATCTAAAGGTGATGTGGAAGTGTACTTTGCATTGGAAACCATTAAAATGGACATGGGGAATAAGGAAACATCCCAGTTTCCAATTGGGCTCTTGGGAGTGATCATAATAAGCATGAAGACAAAAGCAAGGATCTCCAAGGACCACTGGACAAAAGGGATGAAAAGCAAACTATTGGCGGTTACCTTTAGTGTACTTTAGAGTAGCCAAAAATAAGTATTGTAAACTTGGGGATATATAACCAAGTGTAGCAGTTAAGATAGAGTAAGAGAAGAAAAACAAATAGTTTGTATTAGCTATCCTTGAGAGCATTCTTCTCTACAACTCTGTAACTGAGCAGCTGTGTACTTGTGTATCACAGATTATTTCCGCAATAAAAACACTTCAGTTGGATCATCAAACAATCCAACTGAATTATTTATATCTTGTGTTTTTATTTATTCAGTTCAGTTTTATTTTATAAAGTGTTTTAAGTTTAAGAAAATATCAAGAATTGTATTCAACCCCCCCTTCTACAATTCTGTTAGGTCATTTGGGATTAACAGCAGTGAATAGTGATATTGGTGGATGAATAGTGATTTTGAGGGTTAAGAAAATTTTTCATGCCACCTATGTACGAGACGTAGTGTGGATATTCCAAAGTCATATTAGTGATCTACGGAGTAAATAAGTGAATGCAAAGACGATCGGAATTCAGAAATTCCAAATTTTATTTTGGGGTAGTATTTGACCGGGTAGTGAATTATATGTTATTATATTCAAGAAATGAGATATTAAAATTGAGGATTTGAGGATTTAATATTTTGGAATTTTATTATTTTATTAAAGTCGATTTAAGGATTCGATTGTTGAAATGAATAGTGAATAGTTACTATTCACTGCGAAAATCGCGTACAGTTTTATTCGCTCTTTAGGAAATATTTCGAATCGTTTCAAGAGGAACAAGGCAACATTTACAGGATTAAATATAGACATGGAAGTAACATGTAACAAGATTAATTCGAGGAATGCAACATTTGGATCATCCTTGTGAAAGGAAACGAACCAGTAAAGCTACTTTAGCTAAGCTCTTGCATGTGCGACACGTGTCCACTGACTAAGCAATAAAGGTGATGACTCACCCCCTATTAACCACAAAATATCAGCATCATTATCAAGTAAACAAAAGAAAAAAAAGAAAAGAAGAAAAGCAAGAGAAAAGCTCTCTCTCTCTCTTCTCCCCCAGTTCCTTCCATTCGGCCAAACTGTAGCAGCCAACTTCAAGCAGCCAGATCTCCTTCATTTCTTACTCAAATCTTGTGTTCTTTAGCTTGGTGGAAAGGTATTGAGATAATCTACAACTTCTATTTCACAAGCGGTTTCCATGTAAGCATGGTAAAGCCTTCGTTTTTGCAGTTCTTTCGCCGGGTGAATAGTAACTCCGAGAGCTAACCTTTTTTTCATGATTTCTTTTGATGATTCAAGCTCTCCTAAGGTTAGATCAAGGCTAATCAAGGCTTATTGAGGTCACCCATACATCAAGGAAGGTAACCCTCTTTTGAAACCCTAGTTCATAATTTCATTTTTGATGATTTAGATGAGTTATAGAGATTTGATGTATATGTAGGACAATATGGTTATGATTGGGTTTTGATGAATGTTAAAATTGGTTTATGTGGAGGCTTGGCAGTGGTAGGCCTTGGTTGGATGTTGAATAACATGTATGAGTTGTTGGAGTGGAGAGTATGATATTTGGAGTGTTTGGATTTTTGGATTATCCGATTTATAGCCGTCATAATGACGAAATTTTGTGAGACCTTAAAACAGTGCATACCCGAGACCAATACTTTCTTTAAAAGATGAACCACTGCCATGAACGGGTAGCCTTTGTTTCATAGATCATTTTGGCGAAAGAATCGTAGCAATCGGACTTACGGTTTAAGAGAAAAGTTAGTTTTAGTGATAGTAGTTTCGAAAGACGAAGTAGTAGTTTAAGTGAACTTTGTACTTAAGATCGAGGCCCTTAAAAATGGAATTAGGACAAGATTTTAATTATGGTACTAACATGGACAGTTAGTAAGTGAGCTAAAAAGGTTTCGAGTCAAAAAGATCTTTTTACGATTTTATAAAAATAAGGAAGCCGAGGTTGCACAAGTGAAAACCACCGAAAACGAGACTTAGAAACCAAGGTTCCAAATGGTTAAGTAGAACTTGGATTTGAGGATGGATTTCGAACCAAACTTATGATATACGTACTTGACGAATAACATGGACTTAGTGTGACACTAGAGCGAGCAAGTAATGCCTTGGTTGTGTTTCGCTTACGTGTTTAAGCATTAAGTTATAAGTGGTTTATCGAGGGGATTAACCGTGTGTTTTCGTTTGACTTTGTCTAAATTGTCCGGCATCGTCGCGAACCCCTATCACCTCTCGAGCATCAGGCAAGTTTTCTCACTACATGCTGTATTTTAAAGTACCATATTCTGATATATGTATATACTAGATGCAAGTTTTCAAACCTATACCTTTTTTAAACTATTGTGGTGATGAATAAAAGGTTTTGAGATATATGCTATATGTTTATGTTTTCAAAATGTTATCTATGATGTTAATTAAAAGTTATTGATATGAGTTGAACTTATAAGCTATGGATACAGCAATATCTATAAGCCGATATGTTAAGAAAAACCCTCAAGAGGGGGTATATACTCTGTACATACGCTATGGACCGGGAATGGTATCAGTTGCTATCTAGGGTTATTTTATTGTGTTATTATAATTAATCCCGATAAATGATTTACAAACTAAAGACTATTTGGAGTTTAATCTATTAAGGGTATATTTAAATATACGATGAATAGTTATTATCTACCCTTTTGTTAAGAGAGTACTTACAAATTATTTCTAAATAAATATTCTATATTAAATATAGTTTGCATTAATTATTTAAAGCCCTACTTCTTAAGGAAGTATTTTGTGAAAACTATTTTAAACCCTAGATAGCTAATAAAGTTTTATTCAGTCAATTATAAACATAATTAGAGAAGGTTCCCAAATCTATTTCCCTTTTAAGTCTATATTCAGAAAGACTTAAATGTTCGCTCAAACTACAAAGATGCATGGAACCTTTCTCAAGATTTTATGCTTGTTTCCAGTAGACTGCCCGGTCCTAAATCTTTTTAAATCAATGAAATTATCAGTCTGTTATACTACCATCAAAATGATTTTGATTACTTCCTCAAAACTCGAGAAGTAAGATCAGTGAAATCAGTGATATCCATTAACAGGCATCAGCCTGGGAAATATGAGTGAATTTCCTTTCCAACTAGATACGACTACTTTGTGGAGTTGTATACTTGGGGAAAAAGGGAAAGGAACTTTATGTTTCAGTGTTATGGATTTACTCGAACTTGGAGATATGTAAGGGACTGAGTAGCGCCGGTCCCCTAAGGGAATTACAATATGGCCGACGGACTGGTGAACGGGTCTGTTCTTCCCTTAGATGATTATCAGTGCCCGACCGTAGGATAAGTGGAGAGTAACAGAATCGACCGTCTATGAACGGGTCTGTTCTTCCTGCCTACAACCGATTGGCGGGGAGGTAAGTCGGTGTGAGACTGATTATCTTCCCTTCTACGTAGAAAAACAGCAGGGGGATACAACTTGTGACTGATCATCGCAGGGGTATCCTCGGCGCCTAGCATCTCCATCTACAGTTCCCTATTCATGAAAGAGCACATTTTGTGCAAGTTTTCAGAGAAAGAGAAATTATTCCAGTTATTCAGTTTTATGCAAGTTTTCAGAGAAAGAAAGTTTACTCAAGAGTATTCAAGTTTATTCCAGTATATGAGTTTATGAGAAAGCATATGAAATTACGAAAAGGTATATGATTTTATGAAAAAGATATATGGAATCAGATGAGTATCAAAAATAGATTGGAAATATTTTACATTGTCTTTATTTCCAGATTATGATATGAGGTAAATGTTTGATCTGAAAGATGATGTTGAATTTTCCTTATAACATCATCTTTTAAGTTATATGTTGATAGTCTGCTTATATTTTATATAGCAGATATTTGACGGAAAAGATATACTGAGCTATCTTGTTACTTCATCTTTTATATTATACTAGAACTTTGTTCAGAATATGAATATTGAAAGTTGCAGAATATTATGAGAATGATATTTGAAATACAACAATGATACTATTTTTGGAATACATTCCGATAAGGAAATAATTTCAGTAGCAAGATATTTTGACAAATTATTGTCTTGTACCCGCTTTATTTTTGGGTTGAATTAAAGGCAGAATTATGCCATACTTTCATTACCTTGCTGAGCTATCGCTCACTCTTGCTATTATTTTATATATATCATATAGCAGCGAAGCAGGATGCCAATGGGACGGCACATACCTCGCAAGGCGTTTCCATAAACAGTTTCTAGCAGTGATCCTGAGAGTAGTACGAACCAATCGAATCAGGCTACAGCTTTTGGTATTCAACTTATGTATAGATATGAATGATAGGAGAGGATTGTGAGCATCAGAAGGTTAAGTTGGTAATGTAACATTACTTAGAAATTGTATCAGTGACAGATTCAAAAGGCATTTGGGTATTTTAATAAGAATTAATTATTCCGCAGTTGTTATATGGTGTCGTTTCTGAGACTCTAACCTGTGTGTGTGTGAGACTTATATTGTGGGGTCATGAGCAGGTGAATTATGAATGGTGTGAGTAATACAGGTAAGGCAAGGAGTACATGGATTGTGACAACCCTAAATCCCCGACCCCGGATTTGGGGCTGTTACAGAGATGGTATCAGAGCCTTAGGTTACAGTCCTCAGAAACGATAGGAGATCGAGTCTTACAATACCCTTAATAACGATAAGAACATCTAGAGCGCAAATTGAGTTCGTAGTCGGGTTAGAGGACATGACTCTGACTGTTTAAGATGAAGCCCGAGAGGGGACTTCTTTTGGGAAACCGTACTTAGGACTTCGTGGTTAGTCACCTCGATTCGTATGAGTTATAGATGGATGGGATTCTGAGATACCAGATCCCGAGGCCTTCGAGTAGGCATTTGATGATGCGTTCCTTGAAATGGACGGAGACCCGATAAAGGAAGATCCATAGGAGGATCTAGAGGAAGACCCCATAGTGGGTCAAGGAAAGAATCTTGTAGAGGACGTGTTGATTGATAAAGATGTAGTATGTTACTTGAGGTCGTACAATAGGACCGGACGAACCTTCGGAGGTCAAATAAGTGCCGATACGAGAATTTAGGATCGTTATGATTCATCAAGAGACATGACAAAGAAAATGGAGTAGAGTCTCCAAAGCAGAAGAGGTAGAGGCAGTATAGCCAGTATCAGTGGATTGATTCGACTTGAGCGAAACCTGTTACTCGTAGTTGGTTATAGTTGCCCATAAGGAGGCGGCATACGTAAGAACCAAGGTGTTCAGATTTTCACGAACGATTAAGGGGAATTAGTTGCCTAGTATAGTGAAAGGAATTGCTTTGGCTATGAGGTTTCAATCCCCCACGACCAGCGATTCCATTGGAAAGAGTATCTATTACATCATTGAGGGATTTTATTATCTCAAGGAAAATTTTGGGTATATGTACCATGCAAATGTTATTGTAAGACAAGCACGCTAAGGCGGAATCGAGAACGAGATTTACCACCCTCAGGAAACCAGGAAGGAATTATGAGGATAGAACAGAAAGGTCAGAAATCAGATCCGAGCATTACTAGTAGGTAAATAGAATAATCAAGTTTCCCTGATTTTGGAAAGGAATTCAGCAAATTTTGGCAAACCTTGTCTTTCTGATTACCAGAGGATGTCACCAAAGAGAGTGGAAACTAGAGCGAACCCTGTGGATTGGGTAAGATGGACGCTATATGGGTTGGTGGACAGACCCTGATTGCTATAATTGATTGTAGAGATAAAATGATGAAGTTGAGATTGAAGGGTAAAGGCGAAATATATTTAAGGACCAAGACGGACTGAGAAGTTCCGGGATTGACTTAAATGAAAAGGCTATTGTGCCAAGAGTGTTAAGCTTATGTAGCACACGGGATTGATATGGGAGAAGGAATATTGGGTATAAGGATGATTGAAATAGAGACCGGATTTAAGCTTGTAGTTTCTAACGATCTTCTGAAGTACCGCCCAGTCGACACGTGGAATCATCATTGCTATGGGCGACAACGGTAGCGAAGTCTTCTTATAGAACAGAACGCTTACTTGAGATGTTTGCGCCTAGTCGAATAGAACTCCCTGCGATTGCAAATGTTGATGGTTGAATTCTTAGCGACTATTATAAGTCGGCAACGACGTAAGTATCGAGCACCTTAGGGGTGCATGGAAAAGAAAAGCTTTGGAATTGAACGATTATCCATTAGAGGAGCCGACATAAAAGGCATCCGTAGAGACCTTGGTAGTACCCTCCCCATTTGCAAATTATGTGGGGTACCTCCCCAATCTATGATCTATCTTGACCTCTCTCCAGGAAAGAATTCTGATAAAGGGTATCGAATTGCTTTCATACTTTTCAACTTCCACTGAGACGAACAACCCTATACTTATAGGGGCTACAAGGACTATCTGTCTGTGTGATAGAAGTCGGATGGGATGCCATCACTTGTAAGTTGTGAAATACAAGAAGGCTAATTACCTTTAGTAATGTCTCAATTGAGGCACACAACGTTGAGTTCTTATGATCATATTGATCTCTCGGTAAAATTCTCTTACCTCCAATAAGGTTACCTTAAAACTCATAACCTTATGATCACCAATGTGTGACATTTTCTTTGATATGGGAGCTATCTTTCAAGGCCCCATAATTTTTGTTATCCTCATTGAATTCTAAGGGGAGGCCAACCAGGTCAAATAAGTCAAAATTCGTTGACAGGAATTAGATTCGCAACGAAATCGCCTATGACAGGAGCGAATCCCTAAGACGAATAGAATGTTAGTGACATGTCAATGAAATTGGTTTATTCTCCCAAGGATATTATGATAATGGAAAGCGTGTCAATCGATATATGTGAAAGAAATAGCGATGTGCCGTGAACTTCAGTGACAACGGTGTTAGATAGATGCCCTATAGTGGAATTGAGATTTTGGTTGTTACGAATGGACACTACCTCTGGGTTGGCAAGATAAGTACTGACGATGGAGTCAGAGGGAACTGGTATTGTGACTTGGGAGAGGTGCAGCGTGTGTTGTTTTAGAGGAATAATTTTCGGAAATATATGGAGACCCGGATGAAAATGAAAGTTAAAGAGTTAAAACAAGAAACCATGACTGTGACCGAGTATGAGGCCAAGTTTTCCGAATTATTGAGGTTTGTTCCGGAGTTTGTGAACACAGAATAAAAGAAAGCCATCAGGTTTCAACCAGGGCTACCTCCAACAAGCAGCCCACTGTCAGGACCTTTAAATAACAGGTGCCCTTCTATACTATGCAGACAGAGCTAATGTATCGTTGTATACCAAGAAATTGCATGACAATTAAACCTTAAGGCCGAGCCGCTAAGGTAATAATTACAAGTAGAAATAGTCAATCGAGGGATTTTCCCATAGGACTGGTACATCTAGGTTGTGAACTAAATATATGAGGTCGACACTTTTGATAGACCTGATTCCTTTCAAGTTGGGAGAAGTTGATATTATAAGAAAGATGGGTTGGTTGACACCCAATGGAGCCCAGACTGGTTGTAAGGGAGAGAGAGTAATAAATAAAGGATGGAGACAGATTCAGATATTCTTGAGTATAGTTCAGACTAAGAAATTATTATGTCAAAGATATGAGGCTTAATTAGCTCTTATGATTGACGCCAAGAAAATAGACATGAAGTATAAAGGAAACTACAATGGTTTTGGGAGATTGTACAAGGTTTTAATGAGCTACCAGATATCGATTTGGATGACATGAGAATGAATACCGAGTATTCAGAGTATAGTGGGAATGAAAGAGTTAGCGACTCAGTTACAAGAATTGCTGGGCAAGAATATGGTAAGACCCAGTGTACCACCGTGGAGAGCCCGGTGTTGTTGTAAGAAAGAAAGATGTTAGCACAAGATTATGCATCGAACCTCGAGAGTTGTATGAGTTCGACATGGAGAATAGGTACCCTTATAAATGATTGTTTGATCAGCGGAAGAACGCTGTGTATTTCCAAATTTATTCAAGAACTGGATATCACCAGTTGGAAGTTAAATCCGAGGATATACCCAAGACTGCGATTCGTACTAGGAATAGACACTTCGAGTTTTCAGCGAGGTTATTTTGGGTTGACTAATGTACCCACAAATTTTATGGAATGTAATGAATTGGCTTTGAGTTACCCGTGATAGTAGATAGCATAAGATGGAGAAATGGCTAGAATTGACCTAGGATTATGACTATAAGATACACTACCATCCGGGGAAGGCCAATGTGGTGGCGGATACCCTTAATTTAAAATGAGACAGAGATGGATTCCGAATGATCGGGAATTAAAGGATGAGATTTTACACAAAACCCAAGTTAGTCCAACAAACTAGAAGGACAAAAGATTTCACCAACAAGCGGCTAGTGACAACCAAGACAGACAGAGAAAGTATGAGGACTAAGCCCGCGAGTACAAAGATAGTACTGCTATTGATAAGCTAAATGGCAAGTTAATGAATGACAGGCAAGTTTATGCTGGTGTATTTCTGTGCAGACAAGATAGAGAATACGAGGTTAGAGATTCGTGATGCTAAAGGTATCTCCAGGGAAAGAATTAATGAGATTTGAAAAGAAAGAGAAGTGAGCCCGAGATTCATTGGGCCATCTGAGATTTTAAAACGCGTCAGGAAGGTGGCCTACGAGCCAGCCTTACCCCCCAAACTTGTAGAATGGTCATAACGGGGTTCATGTGTCAATGCTACGTCAGTATACTATAGATGCCCGACATATGTTAGAATACGAGCAGGTAGATATACAACTTGGTTTGATTTACAAAGAACAACCTGTGGAAATCACGGATAGAGAAGAGCAAGTGCTAAGTGACGAGGTTGCCAAGATAGTGAGAGGTTTGCGGAAAAAAAAAACAAGAGGTGGAAGAATCCACATGGGAGTTAGAAAGTGCAATGGGAGAGAAGCACCCCCAGTTATTCCTAAGTTGATTCCGGGACGGAATCCTTTTAAGGAGGGGAGACTATAATAACCCAAATTTTTGGAAAAATTTAAAACTTTTCCTATTATGATTAAGTGCAGCAGTGAATAGTGATATTGGTGGATGAATAGTGATTTTGAGGGTTAAGAAAATTTTTCATGCCACCTATGTACGAGACGTAGTGTGGATATTCCAAAGTCATATTAGTGATTTACGGAGTAAATAAGTGAATGCAAAGACGATCGGAATTCAGAAATTCCAAATTTTATTTTGGGGTAGTATTTGACCGGGCAGTGAATTATATGTTATTATATTCAAGAAATGAGATATTAAAATTGAGGATTTGAGGATTTAATATTTTGGAATTTTATTATTTTATTAAAGTCGATTTAAGGATTCGATTGTTGAAATGAATAGTGAATAGTTACTATTCACTGCGAAAATCGCGTAGAGTTTTATTCGCTCTTTAGGAAATATTTCGAATCATTTCAAGAGGAACAAGGCAACATTTACAGGATTAAATATAGACATGGAAGTAACATGTAACAAGATTAATTCGAGGAATGCAACATTTGGATCATCCATGTGAAAGGAAACGAACCAGTAAAGCTACTTTAGCTAAGCTCTTGCATGTGCCACACGTGTCCACTGACTAAGCAATAAAGGTGATGACTCACCCCCTATTAACCACAAAATATCAGCATCATTATCAAGTAAACAAAAGAAAAAAAAGAAAAGAAGAAAAGCAAGAGAAAAGCTCTCTCTCTCTTCTCCCCCATTTCCTTCCATTCGGCCAAACTGTAGCAGCCAACTTCAAGCAGCCAGATCTCCTTCATTTCTTACTCAAATCTTGTGTTCTTTATCTTGTTGGCAAGGTCTTGAGATAATCTACAACTTCTATTTCACAAGATGTTTCCATTTAAGCATGGTAAGGCCTTCGTTTTTGTAATTCTTTCGCCGGGTGAATAGTAACTCCGAGAGCTAACCTTGTTTTTCATGATTTCTTTTGATGATTCAAGCTCTCCTAAGGTTAGATCAAGGCTAATCAAGGCTTATTGAGGTCACCCATACATCAAATAAGGTAACCCTCTTTTGAAACCCTAGTTCATAATTTCATTTTTGATGATTTAGATGAGTTATAGAGATTTGATGTATATGTAGGACAATATGGTTATGATTGGGTTTTGATGAATGTTAAAATTGGTTTATGTGGAGGCTTGGCAGTGGTAGGCCTTGGTTGGATGTTGAATAACATGTATGAGTTGTTGGAGTGGAGAGTATGATATTTGGAGTGTTTGGATTTTTGGATTATCCGATTTATAGCCGTCATAATGACGAAATTTTGTGAGACCTTAAAACAGTGCATACCCGAGACCAATACTTTCTTTAAAAGATGAACCACTGCGATGAACTTGTAGCCTTTGTTTCATAGATCATTTTGGCGAAAGAATCGTAGCAATCGGACTTACGGTTTAAGAGAAAAGTTAGTTTTAGTGAAAGTAGTTCCGAAAGACGAAGTAGTAGTTTAAGTGAACTTTGTACTTAAGATCGAGGCCCTTAAAAATGGAATTAGGACAAGATTTTAATTATGGTACTAACATGGACAGTTAGTAAGTGAGCTAAAAAGGTTTCGAGTCAAAAAGATCTTTTTCCGATTTTATAAAAATAAGGAAGCCGAGGTTGCACAAGTGAAAACCACCGAAAACGAGACTTAGAAACCAAGGTTCCAAATGGTTAAGTATAACTTGGATTTGAGGATGGATTTCGAACCAAACTTATGATATAAGTAGTTGACGAATAACATGGACTTAGTGTGACACTAGAGCGAGCAAGTAATGCCTTGGTTGTGTTTCGCTTACGTGTTTAAGCATTAAGTTATAAGTGGTTTATCGAGGGGATTAACCGTGTGTTTTCGTTTGACTTTGTCTAGATTGTCCGGCATCGTCGCGAACCCCTATCACCTCTCGAGCATCAGGCAAGTTTTCTCACTACATGCTGTATTTTAAAGTACCATATTATGATATATGTATATACTAGATGCAAGTTTTCAAACCTATACCTTTTTTAAACTGTTGTGGTGATGAATAAAAGGTTTTGAGATATATGCTATATGTTTATGTTTTCAAAATGTTATCTATGATGTTAATTAAAAGTTATTGATATGAGTTGAACTTATAAGCTATGGATACGGCAATATCTATAAGCCGATATGTTAAGAAAAACCCTCAGGAGGGGGTATATACTCTGTACATACGCTATGGACCGGGAATGGTATCAGTTGCTATCTAGGGTTATTTTATTGTGTTATTATAATTAATCCCGATAAATGATTTACAAACTAAAGACTATTTGGAGTTTAATCTATTAAGGGTATATTTAAATATACGATGAATAGTTATTATCTACCCTTTTGTTAAGAGAGTACTTACAAATTATTTCTAAATAAATATTCTATATTAAATATAGTTTGCATTAATTATTTAAAGCCCTACTTCTTAAGGAAGTATTTTGTGAAAACTATTTTAAACCCTAGATAGCTAATAAAGTTTTATTCAGTCAATTATAAACATAATTAGAGAAGGTTCCCAAATCTATTTCCCTTTTAAGTCTATATTCAGAAAGACTTAAATGTTCGCTCAAACTACAAAGATGCATGGAACCTTTCTCAAGATTTTATGCTTGTTTCCAGTAGACTGCCCGGTCCTAAATCTTTTTAAATCAATGAAATTATCAGTCTGATATACTACCATCAAAATGATTTTAATTACTTCCTCAAAACTCGAGAAGTAAGATCAGTGAAATCAGTGATATCCATTAACAGGCATCAGCCTGGGAAATATGAGTGAATTTCCTTTCCAACCAGATACGACTACTTTGTGGAGTTGTATACTTGGAGAAAAAGGGAAAGGAACTTTATGTTTCAGTGTTATGGATTTACTCGAACTTGGAGATATGTAAGGGACTGAGTAGCGCCGGTCCCCTAAGGGAATTACAATATGGCCGACGGACTGGTGAACGGGTCTGTTCTTCCCTTAGATGATTATCAGTGCCCGACCGTAGGATAAGTGGAGAGTAACAGAATCGACCGTTTATGAACGGGTCTGTTCTTCCTGCCTACAACCGATTGGCGGGGAGGTAAGTCGGTGTGAGACTGATTATCTTCCCTTCTACGTAGAAAAACAGCAGGGGGATACAGCTTGCGACTGATCATCGCAGGGGTATCCTCGGCGCCTAGCATCTCCATCTACAGTTCACTATTCATGAAAGAGCACATTTTGTGCAAGTTTTCAGAGAAAGAGGAATTATTCCAGTTATTCAGTTTTATGCAAGTTTTCAGAGAAAGAAAGTTTACTCAAGTTATTCAGTTTTATGCAAGTTTTCAGAGAAAGAAAGTTTACTCAAGAGTATTCAAGTTTATTCCAGTATATGAGTTTATGAGAAAGCATATGAAATTACGAAAAGGTATATGATTTTATGAAAAAGATATATGGAATCAGATGAGTATCAAAAATAGATTGGAAATATTTTACATTGTCTTTATTTCCAGATTATGATATGAGGTAAATGTTTGATCTGAAAGATGATATTGAATTTTCCTTATAACATCATCTTTTAAGTTATATGTTGATAGTCTGCTTATATTTTATATAGCAGATATTTGACGGAAAAGATATACTGAGCTATCTTGCTACTTCATCTTTTATATTATACTAGAACTTTGTTCAGAATATGAATATTGAAAGTTGCAGAATATTATGAGAATGATATTTGAAATACAACAATGATACTATTTTTGGAATACATTCCGATAAGGAAATAATTTCAGTAGCAAGATATTTTGACAAATTATTGTCTTGTACCCGCTTTATTTTTGGGTTGAATTAAAGGCAGAATTATGCCATACTTTCATTACCTTGCTGAGCTATTGCTCACTCTTGCTATTATTTTATATATATTATATAGCAGCGAAGCAGGATGCCAATGGGACGGCACATACCTCGCAAGGCGTTTCCATAAACAGTTTCTAGCAGTGATCCTGAGAGTAGTACGAACCAATCGAATCAGGCTACAGCTTTTGGTATTCAACTTATGTATAGATATGAATGATAGGAGAGGATTGTGAGCATCAGAAGGTTAAGTTGGTAATGTAACATTACTTAGAAATTGTATCAGTGACAGATTCAAAAGGCATTTGGGTATTGTAATAATAATTAATTATTCCGCAGTTGTTATATGGTGTCGTTTCTGAGACTCTAACCTGTGTGTGTGTGTGTGTGTGAGACTTATATTGTGGGGTCATGAGCAGGTGAATTATGAATGGTGTGAGTAATACAGGTAAGGCAAAGAATACATGGATTGTGACAACCCTAAATCCCCGACCCCGGATTTGGGGCTGTTACATTAGTGCTCTAGAGACAATACTTTTATGTTTTAAAGAAAACATTTTATTATTATAAATTATGTTTTATTGATTATTATTATTAGTTTATTATGTCTTTATTTACTGCGTTATAAATGTTACCATAATAAATGTCCTTGGAATTATGATACGTATCTGATATCTTTAAGTATGTGACTTAAAAATGAGATTATATGAATAGTATCTTTATTCCTAAATATCCCTAGTCGAGTGTTATTATTTAAGGACAATAATAATGCACAGAGACTAGTATGTTTGTTGACTGATGACCACATCTCATTGGTCATAGGTATGGTGATACTAAAGTCAAAACATAGGTGCATGTAAGAGTACATGACACTGGATTGACCCGCCGTGAGATTACACATGTTAATAGTGTCATAAGTAATTCTCACTGTGATAATGGTGTAATGATCCTTAGACCTGAAATCATTATATTTTTATACGAGAATTAATATACTTTGATTACATTAAAAGTTACCTTTGACCGGGTGATGATAAAAGTGGACATTGGGTATATTATGAATCGTATGAGAAATATGAATGATCTAGATGGGATTTAACCCTCCTAATTTTAGGAGCGATATTATTGGCCTCTTGTTTGAGTGAGACTAAGAAATGCACGGCAGTGCTCAAATGTTGATTTGATTTATTAGACTACTCATCGATCAAGAAAACTAAGATTAAATTATGAAGAGGATGACACATTACATGCCTCGAGTTTAATCTATAATATTAAGGTTAAAGGGATTATATTACATGGAACATTATTCACGAAAGGCTTAATCGAATCACTGATTTAATTATTATTACTTGGGTGACAATGATGTATTACTAGATGCCGCTCATTGTTTACAATTTTAAATAGTCATTAAAATTGTTACCAACGTAATAATAACCTACAGGGTCACACACAAAGAACGCTTGAAGGAGAAATAATTTAAATTATGAATTTAAATTTAAATAAGTAATTTATTCTATTTATAATATTAATTAAGTATGACTTGATTAATTATTTAAATAGAAAATGGAATTACTTAAACTAATTCTGAAATTAGTTATTAATTAATTAAGTGCGACTTAATTAAATAATAAATTGGAATTTCGGATTAGTATTTATTATAATTGGATTATAATTAGAAAACTTATTTTCCTCTCTATATAAACTCTCAAAGAGGGCTGATTTTATTAATGAAAAACGTTTTTATTAAAACCCTAGCCGCTTACGAGAGCAAGAAAAGAGAGAGAGAGAGAGAGAGAGAGAGAGAGAGAGAGAGAGAGAGAGAGAGAGAGAGAGAGAGAGAGAGAGAGAGAGAGAGAGAGAGAGAGAGAGAGAAAGAAGCAGTTTTCGGGTGCTAGTACACATCAATCCTTCAAGAAAAGCGTTCGTGTGGATACCGTAGAGTGTAGATCGCGAGAGCGGGATACATGGTGATTGAACAAGCTTTGGATCTCCATTAATCTTCCATTAATGAACTGTTAAAGCTTCTTAAGGTATTTGTTCTTAATCTCCGAATTAAATCTTTTGTTTTCGCATGGATCCTGCGGAGGGGTTTCGAATTTTTGATTTATTTTTACGTTTTCCGTTGCGTTTATGTGCTCGAAACCCTTCAGTCGGGGGGGGGGGTAGGAAACAATATTAGAAGGAAAAGAAGAAGGAACACAGTGTCCAAAGAATGTTGGGTGCTCTATTTTGATGGGGCATCAAAAACAAAATCAAGTGGAGCAGGTTTGGTGCTACAAAGTCCCGATGGATTTCTCATAGAATATGCACTAAAGCTGGACTTCCCGACGACAAACAATGAAGCTGAGTATGAAGCTTTGATAGCTGGCTTAGGGCTGGCTGGAGCCTTGAGAGTTAAGACTCTCAAAGTATGTGGAGACTCGAGGCTGGTAGTTTCCCAAGTGAATGGAGAATTTGAGGCTAGAGATGAAGTCATGGCTAAGTATCTGAAACTTGTCAAAGCCATCATGACTTAATTTGATGAGTGTTATGTGGAACACATTCCTACAGAAGAAAACATGAAGGCTGGCACCTTGTCCAAGTTTGCTTCTTCTGAAATTGAGAACTATGCAGGAAGTGTATACTTCCAAGTCTTGAAGACCCCAAGCATCAATGGAAAGTTAATAGCACCCATTGATGTTGTTAGCTGTTGGATGGATCCCATCAAGTCTCATTTAGAAACCGGTTGGTTACCTAACGATACTTCAGAGGCACGAAAGTTATATGTGAGAGCACTAAGGTACACCTTGATTGAGGGAATCTTGTATAAATAGTCTTTCGTTGTTCCCTATTTGAAATGTTTGAGACCCCAAGAGGCAGAATTGGCCCCATGAAAAGTACATGCGGGAATTTGTGGTCAGCACTTGGGGGGCAGGGCCCTTACTCATAAAATCACTCATCTAGGGTTCTATTGGCCAAATGTGCTTGCAGATGCAAAAACCTATGTAAAGAGGTGTGAACGATGCCAAAAGCATACATAGTGGTAAGGCAACCACCTGAGATGTTAACGTCTATAAATTCACCTGTTCCATTTGCCATGTGGGGAATGGATATACTTGGACCATTTCCAGTGGCAAGTGCACAAAGAAAATTCTTGATAGTGGCAATTGACTACTTCACCAAGTGGATTGAGGTTAAACCTTTAGCCAAGATAACCACCAAGCAAGTAATGCAGTTTTTCTGGGAGAATGTAATATGCAGGTACGGGATTCCACGAATCTTGGTCACGGATAATGGAACTCAGTTTAATAACGAAGATTTCAAAAAGTATTGTGAAGAGAATGATATTGAACTATGTTTCACTTCTGTTGCTCATCCTCAACCAAATGGACAAGCTGATGTATCAAATCGAATTATCCTGGATGGACTTAAGAAAAGAGTTGAACGCTCTAGGAATACTTGGGTGGACGAATTGCTCCCCATACTGTGGGCATATCGTACCACTTGTAAGGTCACCACTAGGGCCACCCCGTTTCTGTTAGCATACGGAGCAGAAGCAGTGGTTCCAGTGGAGATTACTCACACTTCTCCAAGAGTGGAAACTTACGAGCCAGAAGCAAACGAAGAAGGCATGAGGCTTGCTTTAGATCTAATTGATGAAGTTAGAGATGAAGCAAATGCTAAGATAGTTGAACATCATAAACGAGCATCTTTCTATTACAACCTAAGGGTTAAGGAGAGATTCTTTCGTCAAGGAGATTTGGTTCTCCGAAAGATTGAAGCATCCGGAGTTCGACAGAAAGGAAAGTTGGCTCCAAATTGGGAAGGACCGTACTGGGTCAAGAACGTATTTGGACGAGGCTCATACAAATTGGAATCCCTTGAAGGGATTGAGGTGCCAAGAACTTGGCATGCTTCAAACTTAAAGATTTATTATGTTTAGTGTTTCCTAACTGGACTCACCAATAGGGCAAGTAGAAATAAGGTCGATGAAACCAATCCGAGTTTTTAACTCGAGGTAGAAAGTAGAGTATTATGTAAGGGTTGAACCCATTTTCAAGTTATGTTTTATTCAACATTTCCATATTTTTATGATAATTTATGTGCATCACGTGTTGGTAAACATTCAAAGTTAAAAAATATGAGGAAATCAAAGGATATTAAGTTAAACTTACAAAAGTTTAAGTTATGCCTGAAGGCTGAGACTACACAATAAATAAAAGCCACATATGGCCATTAAAAGAAAAATAACTAAAACTAAGCCTCCCCGTCCTTGTTACCAGTTTCAGCCTCTTCTTCCTCTGAGCTAGAGCCAGAACCAGAACGTGTCGCCTCAGAATCATTACCAGCAAATTCACCAGGAGGCGAAGAATGCCCGGGACTAAGAATTCTGCCATCCTCATCCAAAGCATCTTCACCAGCCAAGGCCCACTCTAAAGGAGTAGGATCATGAGGACTTTGGAAGTCAGAAGAGCTAAAGGAGGCAGGATGCTTCTCTAAAATAGCCTTCAAGGCACCATCCCATCCCTTAGTAAACTGAACGGGAAAGAGAAGCTCATCATGTTTACCAATCAAGTCCTTGTACTCTTGGGAGTCAAGGTACTCGTCGATATAATCATCTTTGCTCCTTCTAAGCACGACCAGCTCAGCTTGGGCATCAACCAACTCATTCTCCTTCCTTGCCAAGGCTTCCTTGAGATAATTCACTTCTTCTTGAGATTTCTCGAACTTGGCCTGGTTAGCTTCAGAAGATGAGCGCCAAGCTTTGGCTTGGAAAATGGCCCCTTGAAAGTTTGCATTATTCTACGAATAAAAAATAAAGTTAAAGAAAGGAATATGATATCTTGAACAAAATATTGAAAATAAAAAGGAAAAAGTAAGTACCGCAGCTAAGGCCTGAGAGCCTGAGTGTTCAACTCCCTCAATGGTGGAGTTGGCGACAAAGTCTTTATAGTCGCATGGAGTGAATGAGTGGTAGGACCACTCAACAACATGTTTAGACACCTCCAACAACAGTGTCTTTCTTCCTAATACCCCAGTTAGGGCGCCAAACAGAGGTTTTAGACGAGATAGGGGCCTCAGTCTCCTCTACAGGATCCCTATGGGGCATAAGAAATGTTGGGGCATCAAACTTAGCTCGAGGGTCTTTCCCCACACGAGCCCTCTTCATCCTAGCAGTTTCTCCTTCTGCAGGCTCGTTGGTTTTATTAATAAACGTCGCGACTGCAAAACAAGTAAAGAAGACAACAATGTGCATAAGAAAATCTTAAATAAATAAAAGAAATTAAGGAATGAGCATTACCCTTGTCTGATACATTTGACAAGCCCAGAGACTTAAGGACGAACTCGTCTAGAAGCTCCCAAGCCAAAGTAGTGTTGTTGTCCTTAGTCAACTCATCATAGGCGTGGGCCTCCTCATCAGTTAAAACTATGTCATTAGGACTTCCGTCCATGACTCTACCGAACGGCCTACGAAACAGGGTGCCCCAATCCCCGCCTTCCCAAACCAAGTACATAAACTCTTTTTTCCATCGTGGGATGTTATCAGGAATGGATTTCGGGTGAAAAATGGGAGGTGTGGAAGCACGATGGTTGAGGTAAACCCAACCAGGAGAAAGTGCAGAACTGTTTTTAAATTGAAAAATCTTCCTAAACAAAGAAACGAAAAGGGGAAAATTGTTTTTCAAACAAAGAACCATGAAACACATAATTATTCTCCAAGCATTTGGGGGGAGTTGGCATGGATTTATCTGAACGTCAGCTAAAAGCTTAGGGACGAACTCATGAAATGGGAACCTAAGCCCTGCAAATATGGCATCCTTATATATACACAAAGCATCGGACCGCCAATGACAAGAAAGATCGCCTGGGCCGACCGAGATAAGTCTTAAAGGGGCTTTGATTCTATACTTTTTATTATAGTCTCTAATCTTATCGACCTCATGGAATTTATTACTACAGTCAAAGAATCTAAGTGTGAAACAGAGGGGTATGCATCACCACGCTCGCTAATCATATCTTGTAAAGACATGTATGAAGAGTGAATAGTGATGGTACCTCGCTTGGAAGCCTGATTCATTTTCTGAAGACGTTGAGCTGCGCGATCTGCCATCGATGTTCAAAGAAAATCCCAGAAAAACTTGAGCAATCTTCAAATCTTCACGAAAAAACCCAGAAAATCTTCAAACCTTCAAAGAGAATTCCATAAAATCTTCAAATCTTCACGAAAAAACCCAGAAAATCTTCAAACCTTCAAAGAGAATTCCAGAAAATCTTCAAATCTTCAAAGAGAATCCCAGAAAATCTTCAAATCTTGAAGAAAAAACCCAGAAACCGATGAATGTGATCGGAAAACTTAGCCGGAAATTGCCTCACCACGGAAAAAACTAGAGAAAATTTTAAGAAGTAAGAAATGAGAAGTGAGAAAACAAGAAGTGAAACTCCACTCTTATATAAGTAAGATAGTCGGTCACTCAACCGGTTAAAGGGAAGGGTAACCGGCTGTAATCGGTTATAGCCCATAATTGTTTATTGGGCTCCAAAAACAAATTAGGCCCAAGGAAAAGGGGGATGGCCCAAAGAAAGAAGGGCGTGGCCCAAAAGAATTCGAAATAATTAAAGGAAAAAAGTATAAGTATTTTTTCCACAAACGAGGTCGACAAGATACGACCTCAAATCCTGGTCAATTTGTTCGACCTAGAAGCCAAAATGGCCAAAATTTCGAGCTCAAATGAAGTTGAAATAATTAAAGGAAAAAAGTATAAGTATTTTTTCCACAAACGAGGTCGACAAGCTATGACCTCAAATCCTGGTCGATTTGTTCGACCTAGAAGCCAAAATGGCCAAAATTTCGAGCTCAAATGAAGTCGAAATAATTAAAGGAAAAAAGTATAAGTATTTTTTCCACAAACGAGGTCGACAAGCTACGACCTCAAATCCTGGTTGATTTGTTCGACCTAGAAGCCAAAATGACCAAAATTTTGAGCTAAAATGAAGTTGAAATAATTAAAGGAAAAAATATAATTATTTTTTTCACGACCTCAAACGAGGTCGACAAGCTACGACCTCAAATCTTGGTCGATTTGTTCGACCTAGAAGCCAAAATGGCCAAAATTTCGAGCTCAAATGAAGTCGAAATAATTAAAGGAAAAAATATAATTATTCTTTCCACGACCTCAAACGAGGTCGACGAACTACGACCTCAAATCCAGGTCAATTTGTTCGACTTGGAACAAAAACGAAGCCTATCTTCGACCTCAAATGAGGTCGAAGGGTTACGACCTCAACCCAGGTCAATTTGTTCGACCTGGAGCCAGAATGAGCCCAATCTTCGACCTCAAATGAGGTCGAAGGGTTACGACCTCAACCCAGGTCGATTTGTTCGACCTGTAGCCAGAATGAGCCCCTTTTTCGACCTCAAATGAGGTCGAAAATTAATATAAGAAAAATGTTTTATTTTTCAATTTTTTGAAAAATTGTTAAAATGAAAGTTGGTCGGATATTTTCAATGGCACACCAGAAATTACTGAAAGGAAAGTTCGAGGAGAGTTATACAAATCCAGGAATCCCGAAGCAGGATTAAAATAACTTATATGAAAATCTAGAAATGTTTTTTCAGAAGTTGGGGGGCAAATTATATGGGGTGAAAATAACCCTAGAAGCATAATTAATGATGTAATAATTAGACCTAGATTGGTCCAAGAGTTAGGCCCGATAAATGAGGCCCAAAACCCTAATTATTTATTAATTTTGTAATTAATAAAAAGGGCAAATCTACAGCTCACAAAAAGAGTCCAAAGTGTGTCAAATACTTCAAAGATCAGCCTCCAAGGCATACAAATCCAATAGGAGTCAACCTCCTACAAAACAGGATTAACAATCTTATTCTAAGAGGGTGACTTGGCCCCCAAGTCACCTAATTCTACCCTAAATGCAAGGCTCCTGACGCCTATATAAAGGACCTGATCCTTCAACATAGAACTACGTTTTTTGGCTTGATTCTCAACATTGATTGAGATATGTAGGCAACTTGTGAGGGCAGATTTAACCACGAAACACGAGACCAACCATTAAAGCTCGAAAACTCTTAAACTCTAGCATTAAATTCGAAAGTACGTTTTTTATTCCATAACACATGACATGTGGTGCATCTCAATACGCAACATGATCTGTGATAAATCATTGTGTTTACATTTTTCTCAAAAAATATTTTTACGAATTTAATTAAACAACTAGCATGAAAACCCGTGCAAGGCACGGGTCACTATCTAGCATAATTGTTTTAACTTCTAATTAGTTCGGTGTTTATGATAATTTATAGATCGTTTGACAGACGTCTCATTGTGGGTACAAAAGCTGGACTTGATCTCTGTAGTGAGATAGTTAGCGTTGAAAAGTATCCCTGGTTGAGGTGTTTTTGAGTTAAGAAATGAGTAAATTCGATACTTATGATATTTGTTATGTGTAAGATCTATGTTAAAATATGATTATCTTACATACAAGACATTAACCTACACGATTTTACTAATTTAGCTCATTGAGCGAATGTTAGATCAGAATTCAATGATCGTCAGGAGCTAGACTCAACTGATCAGGATTGCTGACGTCATCAGGATTACATGGTCGTCAGGATCAATATACATATCAGGACTGGGATCAGGATTGATCATCAGGACTGGAAGCTGATCAGGATTCCTACTTCGAGTTATATTTGGAGTCTAGTTAAACATGAAAGTTTATTCTGTCGGTTCCTGGTTTGTAGTATGTAGCTATCAATTATGGATAGGTTTCAATCTTTGTAATTGATTAGGACTTATCATTGATAGAGAAGCTGTGTAGTATATAAACACAGTTTTGGTTTCGATTTATGTACAACACACAAGAGGAACATAATCGAATAGAAGCTCTTAAGAACATAGAATTTCTTGAGAGAGTTTTTGTAAGCTAGCAGCTCTCAAGAACATCAGAATTTCTTGAGAGAGTTTGTAACAGTTTTATATCAGATTTAATAAAGCTGTTATCTTTCTTTCATATTTGTGATATATACATTAAGAAGTCGATTATCTTATACTATTGTATTCAACCCCCCTTCTACAATAGATTATTACTGGGCAACAATTGGTATCAGAGCAAACTGATTTAATTCTGAATCAGATACGATCTAAAGATGTCGACAACCAAGTATGAAAGCATGAAGATTCCCATCTTGAAGAAATCAGAATATCCAACATGGAGGGTAAAGATGCTGATGTACTTGGAGGCTATGGATCCTGACTATTTGGACAGGATTCGTGATGGACCATATATTCCTACAAGGATTGTAGAACGAACAGATACAGTACCTGAACATTATGTGGTCAAGGCTAAAAGTGAATGGACTCTAGAAGAAAAAGCTCATGTACTCAGGGAACCAAAGATAAAGAATATCTTACACAGTAGTCTTGATACTGTCATGTCAAACAGAGTGATCGCATGCAAGTCTTCAAAAGAAATCTGGGATACTTTGGAAACTAAGTGCCAGGGATCTGCATCTGTCAAGAAAAACAGAAGGGCTCTTTTGATCCAAGAATATGAACAATTTGATGCAAGACCTGATGAGAGCCTAACTGATCTATATGATAGATTTCTGACACTATTGAACAACTTATCTTTAGTTGACAAGGAATATGAAACTGAAGATTCAAACACCGAGTTTCTAAGAGCTTTACCTGAAGAATGGGACACTTAGACCTCGATCATTAGACATCAGTATGATCTTAACACTGTGTCTCTTGATGAAATCTATGGGATGCTAAGAACACATGATCTTGAAGTCCAATAGAGAAAGAACAAGAAAAGCAGCAAGGCAAAATCAATTGCTTTGAAAGCAGAGGCTAAATCAAAAGGAAAAGCTATGGAGGTCTCTAGAAGTAAAACAAGAATAGATGAGTCAGATCCTGATGACTCTTCATCAGATACTAATGGCAATGCTGATGCCAATACTGATGATGATTCTTCTGACTCAGACATGGAAGAGATGGTTGCTATGATTGTCAGAAACTTCAGAAGGATGAAGTTCAGGAAGAATAGAAGACAAGGCAACTTTCAGAAAAAGGCTTTCAATCCAAACAAAGATAAGTATATCAAAAAGGACAGCAAGGGTAGCAAATTTGACAAGTCAAAGGTTAGATGCTACAAGTGCAATGGTATGGGTCACTTTGCTTCTGAGTGCAAGAAGACAAAGGCACTTATCACATTAAGCAAGGATTGGATGGACTCTTCCTCAGAATCTGATACTGAGGTGGTCAACTATGCTCTAATGGCCAATGTTGATGTAACTGTTGCTCCTGATGATAAGGTACTAAATACTATCTTTGATTTTTGATACTGATAATGCTTCTGAGTTAAGACGTTTTCTAAAGTCATTACATATTAGCTTTAGAAGTCAAACTTCTGAAAATACTAGGATCTTATCTGAGATGTCTGAACTTAGAAAAAGGAATGATATATTAGAAGCTGAATTCTCTCGTATACAAGAAGTACAAAAAGAATGTGATAATGTGAATCACATGTATTTAGAGATGAAATCCAAATGTATTGCTCTTGAAAAGGAACTTGAAAATGCTAATGAGAAAATCAGAACCTGGACAGACTCTGGTAGGAAATTTCATGAGATCAATACCTCTAAGAATTGGAAAGAGTGTCTAGGATATAAGTCAGATGAGGATAAGAAATTGAAAGAGAAAATTGTCATTGATGAGACAGTCAGTCCAAAGACCTATAGACATGTTATAGATGCAACCAAATCTAAGATTACTCCTGTTAATTTTGTTTTTGGTAAGGATTCCAATTCTACTTTTGAAAAGGGATCTACTTCTACTCAAGGAATTAAAATCATAAAGTCTAAACCTGTCTTGAATAAAGTCATTAAGAATGTAGGTCTATTGTCTCGGAAACAGCTTAAGGATAAAATCTGTGAGGTGACAGATAAGAAAAAAGAATCTAATGTTAAGAGAAACAGGAATGGTAAAGTTGGGATCAATAAAGAGAATGGTTATAAATATATCCCAAATGCACCTAGAAAGTGTTGTTTTAACTGTGGTAACTCTAATCATCTTGCTATTGATTGTAAGAAGAGTAAGAAGAAGATTGCTGATATTCCTAAGTCTGATGTTAGGAATAAATCAGTATTTTATAAACCACAGAAGTCCTGTTTTCATTGTGGTAGTATATGGCATTCTATTTATACTTATAGAGATTATCATGAGTTGTACTATAACTTTTATGATCCATTGCCTAAAGTTGATAAAAATAGTGCAAACTCTGGTAGCATTAAGAATGTCAAGTTGGAACATGCTTTTGTTAATACTGATACTAACAAAGCAAATCCTGATGGAGTAAATCTTGTCAGGACTGCTAAAGTCAGAAAGTCTTCTGCTGTGAAAGTTAATAATTTGCATGGAAAAGGAACCCAACAAGTATGGGTTCCTAAATGTTCTAACTAGTGTGTTTCTATTCTGATTGCAGGGTAAAAAGAAAAATGTGTTAGTCATGGATAGTGGATGTTCTGTGCACATGACTGGAAACAAAGCCATGTTATCAGAATATGAGGAAAAAGCTGACCCAACTGTGTCTTATGGAGATGGCAACATTGGACAAACCTTGGGATATGGCAATATAATCATTGGAAATGTCATCATTGAAAAAGTAGCTCTAGTGAAGGGACTGAAACACAACTTGTTGAGTATTAGTCAAATCACTGACAGAGGTTATCATGTCAACTTCTATTCCACTCATTGTGAAGTAGTCAGTAAAGCAACAAGCAAGATAGCACTGACTGGCTACAGGCATGGTAACATATATGAAGCCAACATTCAATCAAATACTGATGACTCCCCTACCTGTCTGATCAGTAAAGCATCAGTAGATGAAAGTTGGAATTGGCACAAGAAGCTTTCTCATCTCAACTTCAGCAATATCAATGAGTTGGTTAAGAAAGATTTAGTGAGAGGATTACCAAAAGTGTTATATACTCCTGATGGACTCTGTGATGCATGTCAGAAAGCAAAACAAAGAAGGACATCATTCCAGAGTAAATCAGAATCCTCTATTGAAGAACCATATCACATGTTACATCTTGATCTATTTGGTCCAGTCAACATCATGTCCATCAGTAAGAAAAGGTACACTCTTGTAATTGTTGATGAATATTCTAGATTCACCTGGGTGTATTTTCTACATAGAAAAGATGAGACTCCTGAAGTTCTGTTGGATCATGTGAGAATGATTGAGACAACCACAAAGTACAAAGTCAAGATACTGAGAAGTGATAATGGTACTGAATTTAAGAATTCAAAGATGGAAGAGTTCTGCAAATACAAAGGAATCATTCAACAATTCTCTGCTCCTGGCACACCTCAGCAAAATGGAGTAGTTGAAAGGAAAAATACAACTCTTATTGAAGCTGGCAGAACTATGTTGGAATAAGCAAAATTACCTACATATTTCTGGGCAGAAGCAGTCAACACAGCATGCTATACTCAAAATCTCACATTAATAAACAGGCATGGTGTTACTCCTTATCAGTCTCTCAAGGAGAAGAAACCAAGTCTGAAGCATCTGCATGTGTTTGGTTGTAAATGTTTTGTTCTCAGAACTCATCCTGAACAGCTAGGGAAATTTGAAACAAAGGCTGATGAAGGAATTTTCATAGGCTATCCTGCATCAAGAGCCTTCAGAGTTTTTAATTTGAGGACAAGGACTGTCATGGAGTCAATAAATGTATCTTTTGATGACAAGAAGATAGCAGGAATCAATGAAGACTCTCATGATAGATTGATTTTTGAAAATGAAGCTACCAAGGAACCTGAGGAAAGTGAATCAGATCCTGTTCATACATCAGATCCTGATGGGTCACCAGATCCTGATGTTACACCAGATGCTGATGGTGCAAATGCTGATGATGCATTCAATAGTAATACTTCTAGTAGTGCTAATGTTGAGGGGGAGCAACAACATTCTACTACAAGTTCAGCGTCAACTCAATCATCAGGACAGAATTCTTCAGATACTGATTCAAGTGATGATCCTGATAACTTATCAGGAGGAAATAGCAATAATTCAGGGGGAGCTTCAAGACAAGCAAGTTCTTCAAATCAAGATAACACCAATCCAGGGAGAGCATCTACTTCAAGAAACAATTTAACACCAGCGAGGAAATGGACTGCAAGTCATACTCTTGATTTGATTATTGGGGATCCTGATGCAGGTGTTCAAACAAGAAGTGCAACAAATAATGAATGTCTATACAATAACTTTCTATCCAAGGAGGAGCCAAAGAAAGTTGAAGATGCACTTAAAGATGTTGATTGGGTTACTGCAATGCAAGAGGAACTGAATGAATTTGAAAGAAATGAAGTCTGGAAACTGGTACCAAGACCAAAGAATAGATCAATTGTTGGTACAAAGTGGATTTTCAAGAATAAGACTGATTCTGATGGAGTAATAATCAGAAACAAAGCAAGACTAGTTGGAAAGGGGTATTCTCAACAAGAGGGAATTTATTATGATGAAACGTTTGCTCTTGTTGCAAGACTAGAAGCCATCAGGATATTTCTTGCTTATGCAGCACATAAGAAATTCAAGGTTTTCCAGATGGATGTTAAAAGTGCTTTCTTAAATGGAGAACTGGAGGAAGAAGTCTATGTTGAGCAACCTCCTGGTTTCATTGATCCTAACTATCCAGATCATGTCTACAGATTGGATAAGGCACTTTATGGACTAAAGCAAGCTCCAAGAGCATGGTATGAAACTTTAGCTCTATTCTTACTGGAAAGTGGATTCAAAAGAGGTGCTATTGATAAAACTCTATTTTATTTGAATCATGGTAAGGACTTGTTGTTAGTTCAGATTTATGTTGATGATATCATTTTTGGGTCAACAAACAATAAGCTTTGTGAAAAGTTTTCCAAGCTTATGCAGTCAAGATATCAAATGAGCATGATGGGAGAAATGAGTTACTTTCTTGGTCTTCAAGTTAAACAGACTGATGAAGGGATTTTTGTCAATCAGTCTAAATATACAAGGAATTTATTGACAAGGTTTAACATGCAAGATAGTTCTCCTGCTACAACTCCCAGAGCTACAGCTACCAAACTTGATCCTGATCAAGGTGCTGAGGTAGATGTAACTCACTACAGAGGAATGATTGGCTCTTTATTGTATCTCACTGCAAGTAGACCAGATATCATGTTTGCAACCTGTCTGTGTGCAAGATTTCAAGCAAAACCTAGAGAACCCCATCTGATTACAGTCAAAAGAATTTTCAGATATCTCAAAGGCACTTCTTCACTTGGCCTTTGGTATGCAAGGGAATCAGATTTTGGGTTGTGTGGTTATTCAGATGCTGATTTTGCAGGATGCAAAATAGACAGGAAAAGTACTTCAGGAAGCTGTCAGTTTTTGGGTGGAAGACTAGTTTCATGGTTCAGTAAAAAGCAAAAATCCATTTCCACTTCAACTGCAGAAGCTGAGTACATTGCTGCAGGAAGTTGTTGTGCTCAGATAATGTGGATGAGAAATCAGTTGTTAGATTATGGCCTGTCATACTCAAAAATCCCTATTTATTGTGATAACCAAAGTGCTATTGCAATGACAGGAAATCCAGTTCAACATTCTCTTACTAAACACATCAGTATCCGATATCACTTCATAAGAGAACAAGTTCTGGAAGGAACAATTGAACTTCACTTTGTTCCTACTGATCAACAACTAGCTGATATATTCACCAAGCCACTACCTGAAGCTACTTTCAATAAATTGGTGAATGAACTTGGAATGATGAACTTTGAGAATTTCTGAGGAAAGCTACAGAGAGGAAATCCTGATAACTGTCAAATCCTGATGGTTATTCAGAAAGGTATGTTTTCTTTGATCAAATCCTGGTAGGATGTTATCCTGGCAGGAAGTCAACTGGTCAATCCTGATGCTCAGATATTGAAGCTGGTATGAAAACCAGAAGTTCAAAGACAATTTGTCAACAACACTCCTGGTAAACTCTGACAAATAAGATCATTACTTAGTCTTTGATTAAGTTATTAAGTCTTAATTTTCAATTACAATTATATTTTTGTCAGTGATTACTATTCGTTATATTATGTATCAAATGCAGTGTTACTAACAAATTGTGCAGGAAAAGTAAGAAGGACAAGAACAATTGAGAAAATTGATAGTTTTCATTAAATCTTGAAGATTCTTTACAAATGAAAATGGAAATTACATATTCTTTTCCTAGTCTACTTTTCTACTCAGGAACATGTGCCCTGCAAATAAGCATGAACACTCCTGATGGATCATAACCAGGCTTTGATCCATCTAGGGCTTCTCTTGTTCCATCCTTAAGAGACAAGAAGAGGAGCTGATTCACTTGAAGGCGGATCGTCACCGTGACCACCGGGACGCTTCCGTGCCTCCAACTTGCATGACATACAAGAATCACGGATTCTCTTCTGTCTTTTCTCAAGCTCTCGGACGAGCTCTTCATCATCTTCATCCTCATCCTCTTCATCATCCTCATCCTCTTCATAGATGAGGTTATCAAGCAGATTCCAGTCAGGATTGGCCTGCTGTAAATTGTGCCACAGCACATCGGCCATTGCGTTAACAAAGGCTTCGTGTTCCTGAGGGTCAGGAACTGGTTGAGGCTCTTCATCTTCTGCAATTTCTGCAAGCACCTGATCCAACTCCTGCCAGATTATTTCTAATTCATCGAGTTCTTGATCAGGTAAGTCATTTTGTTGTTGGTTGGCAGCCATTGAAAAACAAAGAAGGTGAAAGGTTTTCGTAAGTTTTTCTCTGGAGAGGGTTTGTGTTTTAATAGATATATGATGTTTATGCTTAACAGTTCTATTTTATAGAGAATGTGTGTTAAGGATGCAGGTCATTTTTTTTATCGAGGCGCCTGTTCAGTTTCTCATAATTACTTTGCCTCGGTAATTGGTAAGAATGGTTACATGGGTATTATGCTATTTGTTTTTGTAATCATTTAAAAAAACAGCACTTATCAGGATTATCAAAATAAATTTTGTTTTCTTAAATAAAATTTTATTTTACTTCATTTTAAATATTGTTTTTCAATCCTGATAAGGCAAATGGTTTCATAGGAAATGCTTTTATTCCTGATGAGGTTAGGTTTTTCTTACATAGGAAAATGCCTACTCGTTATGGTTTAATTTCTAATGCTATGGGGCAAGGCCAATCACACCTTGTTCCTAACCCAAGCATTCATCCTAAACAGTCTAAACAGTCAATTGCCACCTCTAATGTCTCTCAAAAGACTTTAGTTGTAAAAGCAAAGAAGTCAGCTAGAACTGATGTGTCAGGAAGGCAATCAGGTTCAAAGGACTTTTCCTCTACACCTATCACTAAAAAGAAGTTACAAGGGGGTGTACAAGGGGTCCTGGTGAACAAAGCTGCAAAGGGAGGTGAGGCTGTTTCTGTTAAAAGAAAGTTAGTACTCAGGGATGAGACTGATTCAGAGGATGACTTACCTATATCCTCTGTGATGAATGTGAATAAGGAAGTTGCTGATACTGCTACTGCAGCTGTGGTTCAATTGTCTACACCACAGAAGAAAAGGAAGGTATCAAAAAGCAGGTATCATATTCCTTTAGAAAAGAAGCAGGATACTGATGTACAGGACACTTCTATTCTGAATGAGCAATCAGTTTCAACTGCTCAAGCAAATCCTGATGTTAGTATTCCTGATGCTGCACCAAGTCAAGTGGTTAATATTTCAGACTCTCCAGCACAGGACTCTCCAACAAAAAGACATGTTGATATTTCATGGGAGAAGTATGGTGCTGCTGCTTCCAATCTTGGGATAAAACATCCAATGGAAAAGCTAAGGAAGGCAGAAGAGTTAGTCTATCAGAGACAGAAGAAACTGAAAGGATCAAGCCCACAAGAACCTGAACCTCAAAGTGGTTCAGCAGCTCTTTCTGATGATCCAGCCACACAAGAACCACTCAATCAAAGTTTGAGTGAAGGCTTAACTCGTGGAATGGTCCCACAAGAACCATTTTCTCAAAGGGAGAATGCAGACATCGACATTCCAGCTACACAAGAACCATCTTCTCAAAGTGAAGATGCAGGCCAAGCTACAGTTTCTGAGAAATTTCCTGACAATGCTCAAGGGATTTCTGGTGCAGATGAAGTTCAAAGATTGGTCGAGGACACTGTCAATGAGGGAAGCACACAAGAACCTTTGACTCAAAGTGTTGAAGAAGCTTCTGAACCTCAAGCTCCACAAGAACCATTGGTAGCAAATACTGATGCAAGCATATCAAATCCTGACGGTGTTCGTCCTGACGCTAGTGGTGCTCCTGATGTTGAACCTATCCTGATACAGCCACTTCGTTCAAGACCAATGGATCATCCTATCGCAGATTCACAGGATAAAATGAAAGGTATAGCTATTCCTGATCCTGATGATACTCATAGTACTGATGATGATGATGACTCTGATGATAGTGATGATAATGAGAATCGAAAAGAGAAGGAACAGCTTGCTACAGCACTCAAAATTAGTCTTGGAACTTGTTAGATATAATTGCTGACGTTTGTTCATCAGTGTTTAAGTACCAGGTACATATCAGAGTTTATATAGAAGCCAGTCAGAGTTTCATAAAGTCTGACTGGGTGAAGAGTTTACATAGAAGCCGGTCAGAGTTTGATAAAGTCTGACAGGGTGATAGTTGACTTAGCTGTCGGTGCAAAGATAAAGATTCTAGAAGCAATATATTCTGAAGATGGAAAGAAGCAGAATATATTGATACAGCTAAGGAGACTGGACAGAAGACTGAAGCAATCCTTAATTGATAATAATTGTATAGCTAATTTATAGGAGTATCAATTAGATAAGGATTGTATGTAGCTGTGTACTATATAAACACAGATAGGTTATCCCTAGAAGGGACGCGAACATTGAATATATTATTCTTGTAACCTAGTAGCTCTTTGTGATTCATTAACATCACTAAGAGAGAAACTGTTAATATAATTACAGTTTGTTGATTTATAAAGTGTTCTTGATTGTTATTCTCATACATACTTGATTATATATTGTGTATTCGGCCTAACAATTGGTATCAGAGCCAAGGCTGTTTAATATATACAGTTTTACGATTCAATCACAGTAATAATCATGTCTGAAGAAAATCAAACTGCTCCCAAGGCTGAACAGATTAAGCCTAATTCTGTGAGTCGATATGAAACAATCAGGGTTCCAATACTCAGGCCAGTAGAGTATCCGATTTGGAAGGTGAAGATGACCATGTTTCTGGAGGCTACAGATCCAGAATACCTTGACAGAATCTATGATGGTCCTCATATGCCGACTAAATTGTCCCCTGTTGTTGATGGACAAGAACAAAAGACTGTTCCAAAGGAAAAGAAAGATATGACTCCTGAGGACATCTCATCAATTGCAAAAGATGCAAAGGTTAGACATCTTCTCCACAGTGCTTTAGATAATGTTATGTCTAACAGAGTAATTGGCTGCAAAACTGCCAAAGAGATATGGGATGCTTTAGAAGTCAGATGCCAGGGAATAGGTGCTATCAAGAAGAACAGAAAGACAATACTCACACAGGAGTATGAGCACTTTGATTCAAGAACTAATGAAACCTTGACTGAGACTTATGACAGATTTTGCAAACTGTTGAATGATCTGTCTCTGGTTGATAAAGAATATGAGCTTGAAGAGTCTAATCTCAAGTTTCTGTTATCTCTACCTGAAAAGTGGGATTTAAAGACAACCACAATAAGAGATAATTATGAGCTTGCTGATACAGATCTTGATGAAATCTATGGGTTATTGAAAACTCATGAACTGGAGATAGAACAAAGGAATAGAAGATTGAGTAAAAAGACAAAATATGTTGCTCTCAAAGTTGAGGAGAAGCCCATTAAGAAGGAACCATCAAGGAAGAAAGCCAAGGGAAAGGCTTTAGTCATTAAATCTGAAAGTGAGTCATCAAACTCTGATGATGACTCAAACTCTGATGAAGCTTCTGACTCTGAGGATGATGAAGAACAGATGATGCAAATGGCTGCACTGATGGTGAAGACCTTCAAGAAGATGGGATTCAAGAACTTCAAGAAAGGAAAGAGATTCTCAAGGAAAGACTCAAACTCTGAAAAGAAAAGTTTTAAAAAGTCTGATGGAAGAGAGACCAAGTCTGGCAAGAAGGATAAATCTGAAATCCAGTGCTACAGGTGTAAGGAGATGGGTCACTATGCCCCAGAGTGCAAGAAAGGAAAATCTGAGAAAGCACTCATCTCTAAAGGCAAAGACTGGGCAGATACTTCAGACTCTGATGATGGAGAAAATTATGCTCTTATGGCAACTGTCAGAGATGAGACTGAATCATCTGAAAATAAGGTACCTCTAACTACTTATGCTTATGATACTGATAATATATCTGAGTTAAGAGTATATCTGAAAAGCGTACATGTTAGCTATAGGGATCAGACTTTAGAGAATGAGAGAATTAAAGCTGAGAATCTTAGTCTTAAAGATAGAAACAAGTTTCTTGAAGGAGAACTTGAAAATATGAAGCAGATTCAAAAAGAAAGAGATGATGATGTTTATGTAGAACAGGAATTGCTCAAAAGATATAAGCAATTAGAATCTGATCTAGAAAAAGAAAGAAAAATAATCAAGACTTGGACAGACTCTGGGAGAGACACTCATCAAGTGTTTCAGACAGACTCTGTAGGTTTAGGCTATTGTGAAAATGATGAACTTAGGTTTAAAGACAAGGTTAAGGTTAAACCACAACTTAAACCTGTGATATTTGTTCCAGAAGCCAATAAGTTAAAATCTGTTGTAATAAGAGAAGCTGATATGGAATCAGGTGAAGCCTGTGAAAGACAGGAAAATATTAAAACAGAAAAACTTATGGAAAGAGAAGCTGTTAGAAAGCCAGTAAAAACTTGTGAAAAACAGGTTAATGTTGGTTTGATGACAGGAAAACAGTTCAATCATAAGCTCAAAGAGGTAAAATCTGCCTTGAAACCAAAAGGATCCAAGAAGAATAGGAATGGAAAGATAGGCATAAATAAAAGAAATAATCATTTGCCTAATGCTGCTGCTCCAAGAAAAACATGTTATAGTTGTGGTAGTTCTAATCATCTTGCTAATTACTGCACAAAGAATAAAAATATCAATTCTTTACCTTCTACATCAGGAGTAAAGAATGATAATGTTAGGGTTAGACCACAGACTTTATGCACACACTGTGGGAGCACTTGGCATTCCATTTATACTTGCAAGAGTTATCATGCTATTTATCACAACTATTATGAGCTAAAACCCAATCTGAAATGGGTTAGAGCAAACTCTGCAAGTGTAAAGTCTGACAATGTTAGCTTAAACTCTGTTGATAGTAATTCCGTTGCAAAAGCTAACACTGTTAAGAAAGACAAAGGATCCAAGCAAGTCTGGGTCCTTAAAACTAACATTTAGTGTTTGTTTGTGATTGCAGGGTATAAAAGAGAGCACACTTATCTTGGACAGTGGATGCTCAGGACATATGACTGGAAATAAAGCCCTTCTATCAGACTTTAAGGAGAAGGCTGGCCCAAAGGTTTCCTATGGAGATGGCAACATAGGACACACTCTGGGATATGGCAATATTAATCTTGGAAGTGTCATCATCACTAATGTAGCTCTAGTCTCAGGACTCAAGCATAATCTGCTATCTGTGAGTCAAATCTGTGACAGAGGAAACCATGTAGATTTTCATACTGAATACTGTGAAGTTATCAGTAAATCTACTGGAAAAGTTGTTCTAGTTGGACACAGGCGCAACAACATTTATGAAGCAAGTTTGGTAACAAACTCTGATGGAAAAATAGTGTGTCTGACTGCCAGAATGTCAAATGAAGAGAGTTGGAATTGGCATAAAAAGCTCTCTCATCTCAATTTGAACAACATCAATGAGCTAATAAGAAAGGATCTTGTAAGGGGACTTCCAAAATCAATACTCAGTCTAGATGGCCTATGTGATTCTTATCAAAAGGCTAAACAAAGGAAGTCATCTTTCAAGAGCAAATCTGAATCTTCAGTAGTGGAACCTTATCATCTTCTACATGTTGATCTCTTTGGACCAGTGAATGTGATGTCTATGGGTAGAAAGAAATATGCTCTAGTAATTGTTGATGAATATACTAGATATACATGGGTATATTTCTTATCAAAGAAGGATGAAACTGCTCAAACTCTGATGGATCATGTAAATCTACTGGACAAAGGATCACAGCACAAAGTCAAAATTATAAGGAGTGATAATGGAACTGAATTCAGAAACTCAATCATGGAAGCTTTCTGCAAGGAAAGAGGAGTGAAACAAGAATTTTCTGCACCTGGGACTCCACAGCAAAATGGTGTAGTTGAAAGAAAGAACAGAACCTTAATTGAAGCAGCCAGAACTATGCTTGAAGAAGCAAAACTACCAACGTATTTCTGGGCAGAAGCTGTTCAAACTGCTTGTTTTACTCAAAATGCAACATTGATCAACAAGCATGGTAAAACACCATATGAGATGGTGAAAAATAAGAAGCCAAATTTGAAATATTTTCATATATTTGGATGCAAATGCTTTGTGTTGAAGACTCATCCTGAACAGTTGACTAAGTTCGAGTTAAAAGCTGATGAAGGAATCTTTGTTGGTTATCCATTGTCAACAAAAGCATTCAGAGTCTACAATCTGAGAACTAAAGTGATCATGGAATCCATACATGTGTCATTTGATGACAAGAAAATAACTGGACTTGATGACTTAGATGGATATGATCAACTGCGTTTTGAAAATGAAGGATTATTCTCTGATGATGTAAACTCTGATGAAGCAGTACCGACAAACTCTGATGAAGCGGTTCTGACAAACTTTGACGAAGCATACTCTGAACCTCTACTGGTAAATACTGGAGAAACTGAAAATTCTCGAGTTGAACAAAATAGAGAACCAGTTGAGGGGGAGCGTGAAGAAGCTCAACAAGACACAGCAAATGAGTCAGTTGAGGAAGCTGATTCAAACTCTGACAGTTCAAACTCTGAGCCATCCAATTCAGGGGGAGCCTCAGATGCTACAGAAAGTCAACATATGAATCAGGAGAGCATGGATCAAGGGGGAGGATCCAATAATGAAGCAAGAAACCACTTACCAACAGCAAGAAAGTGGACACAGGCACACACACCTGATCTCATAATTGGAGATCCTGATGCTAGTGTAAGAACTAGAAGTGCAACAAATAATGAGTGTCTGTATCATGCTTTCTTGTCTCAAACAGAACCAAAGAAAGTGGAGGAAGCTCTTCAAGATGCTAATTGGATTACAGCAATGCAAGAAGAGTTAAATGAATTTGAAAGAAATGAAGTCTGGACACTTGTACCTAGACCAAAGAATAGATCAATTGTAGGTACAAAGTGGGTTTTCAGAAACAAGACTGACAGTGAAGGTGTGATTACAAGAAACAAGGCTAGACTTGTGGCTAAAGGTTATTCACAACAGGAAGGAATTGACTATGATGAAACCTTTGCTCCAGTTGCAAGATTGGAGTCCATAAGAATCTTTCTGGCCTATGCTGCACACAAGAAGTTTAAAGTCTTTCAGATGGATGTAAAAAGTGCTTTTCTCAATGGGAAGCTTGAAGAAGAAGTGTTTGTTGAACAACCACCAGGATTTGTAGATCCCAAGCATCCAGATTATGTCTACAGGCTTGACAAGGCATTATATGGACTAAAGCAAGCACCAAGAGCATGGTATGAAACTCTTGCTCAATTTCTTTTAGAAAGTGGGTTCACAAGAGGTACAATTGATAAAACTTTGTTTTATTTTAATTCTAGTGATGATTTGCTTTTAGTTCAAATTTATGTAGATGATATTATCTTTGGATCTACTAATGACAAACTTTGTAAGAAGTTTGCAAAGCTTATGCAATCCAGGTACCAAATGAGTATGATGGGAGAGCTTAGTTACTTTCTAGGCTTACAGGTCAAGCAAACAGATGATGGTATTTTTATCAATCAAGCAAAATATACCAGAAATCTTCTCAAGAAATTTGGTATGCTTGATAGTTCATCTGCTTCAACTCCCATGGCTATAGCAACAAAGCTAGACAAAGACACAGGAGCCTCAGTAGATATGACAAACTACAGAGGAATGATAGGGTCTTTACTGTATCTTACTGCAAGTAGACCTGATATCATGTATGCAACATGTCTTTGTGCAAGATTTCAAGCAGATCCCAGAGAGCCTCATCTAACAGCTGTAAAAAGGATCTTCAAATATCTCAAAGGAACCATAACCTTGGGTTTGTGGTATCCTAGAGAATCAGAGTTTAAGCTAATTGGTTACTCTGATGCAGATTTTGCAGGCTGTAAGATAGACAGAAAAAGTACAAGTGGAAGCTGTCAATTTTTAGGTGACAGATTGGTTTCTTCGTATAGCAAGAAACAGAAATCAATTTCTACATCCACAGCAGAAGCAGAGTATATAGCAGCTGGTAGCTGTTGTGCACAGATTCTATGGATGAAGAATCAGTTGCTGGATTATGGTTTGAGGTACTCTAAAATACCTATTTTCTGTGATAACCAGAGTGCTATTGCTATGACAGGAAATCCAGTACAGCACTCCATGACCAAGCACATCAGCATAAGGTATCATTTTATCCGAGAACATGTGGAAGAAGGGAACATTGAGCTCCATTTTGTGTCTACAGACCAACAACTTGCAGATATCTTCACCAAACCTTTGAGTGAAGCTACTTTTACAAGATTGGTAAATGAACTTGGAATGATCTCTGGTTCTGACTAGAGATACGGGTTAGACTCAAAAACTATACATGTTTAATTTTTATGCTCATGATTCCTTGCATGTATTAACTGTTATTTGTACCAGCATGTTATACTCTGATAAGTAAACTCTGTTAGTCATACTCTGACAGTCATACTCTGATAGTTACAGTCTAATGCTATACTCTGATTATAATTTTGTCTGAAACACATGGACCGATGATGAAAAATGTATGAAGCATGATTTTCAGTAAGTAATCATGAATCCTTCTAAGTATTATAAACTCTGATTACAAAATGTGCAGAAATTTTACACAGCATGATACTGTCTCTATATTTATAGCATCTCTTAGTTTATTGATCCTATACACTGAGATTGTATTAGCTGTTTGCATTTTCTCTCATAAATTAATTGTATTAACTGATGAAAAGTCTAAACTCTGATTATTAATTGCAAATAATTCACCCTCAAATCAAAAGATGCTAAATAGAGCACAAATTCCTTTGAGATAATGTTGTGCCTAGGAAGATCCAGGAACTTATTGTATGAAATAAGGGCTAAAATCTTTGATTTTTGGTGACTAGTGCCAACCACTGATTACTGGAAAAATATAATCATAATAAAAAAAAAAAAAAAATTAAAGGGGGTGAAAAATAAAAGATATATCCAAATGAAAGGATATCAGTATACAGAGTTTAGACATAAGAATCAGATTTTATTTTATACATGAGAGTTTAGGCAACCAGTTATTACTGCTTTAGTTTATGGATTTTATGCACTTTGAGATGGTCTAAATATTTATATTCAGTAAACTCTGCTAATTCACACACAAATACACACACCTGTACGGTTTGTGAAAAGAGTTTATGTATAAAGGAGGAGAATTGATAAACACTGATGATTTGTGTACTCTACGCCGAGGTAATTTAATTTTAATCTCTGATGGTTAAAATAAATTGTGTTGGTTTCAGACATATTATAATTTTGAGAAAAAGACATTTGTTTTGAAAATTTAAAAAGAGTATGATTGGACAGTTGTTCAAGGATATTTTTGAACAGAGGAGAGAGGTTTATACCTAGAAAAGTGTAACAGGCGGTAATTATTGCTGTTTTTACTGCGCATGCGCATTGAAAATTGTCACTTATTTGCTGTCAGTAACTGCATGTGTGACACGTGTCCCACTCACATAATTACAGGAGTAAGACAGTTGTGTATTAATGATTAAAAACTGTTCAGTTTTTTTTTGAATCTCATATTAATACAATACACACACAAACGTCTAAGATCAGAAGATTTTTGATTCCAGGTTGTCCAAAGTTGAAGAAAATCAAGTAAAAATGTCAACTCAGTTGGATGAAATTGCAAATTCCATTAAATTGCTCACATCAGTTTTGTTGTCTGATGATGTCAAAAAGGGGGAGAGAGTATCTAAGGACAAATGCAAGAGCTCTCAAACTCTGACTCAGAAGGATGATACTGCTGATGGTGGTGCAAGAGACAAATATCATCCAAGATCAAACAATGTTCAAAGGCAAGGGAGGAGGTCAAACTCTGATGCTCAGACAAATGCTGATGGAAAAAGAATAAACACTGGAGGGCAGTCTTCTTCAAGGGTTAGAAGTTTACTTCTTTCCTCTAAATCTCCAGTTACTGATGAAGAAGTTGCTACACAGTTATTCTTAGTAGAACATGGTAAAGATGTTACTATTGAAGATATCCAGGCAGAAGAGCAATTGCTTGCTGAAAAACACAGGAAAGATGTTGAAGCTGGAATTTACAAGAAGAAGGAAATCAAGGCTCCAAGGAGAAAAGAAAAAGGAATTGTTATCAAAGAGAATGTAAACTTTGATCAGAGTTTACAGTACTCAAGGAGGCCTATTTGTTCAAATGCTGATAAAGGTAAAGGCATGATGATTGAAGAGCCTAACCTGAAAAAGAAGAATTATTCAACCTCTGACATTGCTCAAGTTGAAACAAGATTAGCTAAATCAACCTCTGACGCTGCTCAAGTTGATGTTATTACCAAAGTTTTGACAACCTCTGACGTTGCTCAAGTTGTACAGAAATCTACACTACTTCCAAGATTCAGCAAACCAAAAATTCTTGAAGACTTAAAGCTTGAAGCTGTGAATTTCTCAGAAACCAGAACAGTATTGGGAAAAGAAGCCTTTGATAAATCTGGACTGGGTTCACACAGAGAGAGAAGAACAAATAACAGATCTCAAGATAACATTTCACTGGCAGAGTCTGGTATTGGGATTACACAAGAAAATCTTGATAAGTTAGAGTCTGTACAGTTGATTTTTCACAGAGTATTGAAGAAGCAATTTCTGTTATACTTCATGAATGATGGAAGAGTTTATAAGGTTGGAGAATCTGATGTCAATCTCAAATCATGGGAAGAACTTGAATATGTACTTTATCTTTTGAAAGTCAAGAACAGACACACTCATGATGTTGCTCAAGTGTTGAGAGAGAAGATGCAGAGATCTAAAGCTATGCTTGGAGGAGGAGTGTCAAGTGTTTATATTCCAAAGAATAGGAATCATGCTGGAAAAATAGTGGAAATGAAAAGAAACAGTGCAAGACTAAGGACTGATCTGGGAGTTAAAGTCTTAGAATTCAATCTAGAATCTGATAAACCATATTTTATTAGGCTAGGGAATAAGATGAGGAAAAATTCCATCTATTCTTTGAGAGCTGCAATTTATTAGACTGGAGAATCTGATCCAGAGTTGAGAGAGTTGAAGAAAATTATGGTTGAAGAGCTGGAAAGGGCTGAAAGAAGACTTCTCATAGATTATCTCAGAACTGTTCCTGATATTCAAGAAGTCAAGTAAAGTCTGACTGTAAGTTTTTGTTGTTTTCTGTTCTAAGTTAAATTTAAACTCTGTTTTAAAGTTAAACTCTGACATATTTTAAACACTGCATTTGTTATATGTTTTGACATCATCAATTATCTGTTTAACTTGTACATTTTTGTATGAACAAGTTGGAGGAGATTGTTAGATATAATTGCTGACGTTTGTTCATCAGTGTTTAAGTACCATGTACATATCAGAGTTTATATAGAAGCCAGTCAGAGTTTCATAAAGTCTGACTGGGTGAAGAGTTTACATAGAAGCCGGTCAGAGTTTGATAAAGTCTGACAGGGTGATAGTTGACTTAGCTGTCGGTGCAAAGATAAAGATTCTAGAAGCAATATATTCTGAAGATGGAAAGAAGCAGAATATATAGATACAGCTAAGGAGACTGGACAGAAGACTGAAGCAATCCTTAATTGATAATAATTGTATAGCTAATTTATAGGAGTATCAATTAAATAAGGATTGTATGTAGCTGTGTACTATATAAACACAGATAGGTTATCCCTAGAAGGGACGCGAACATTGAATATATTATTCTTGTAACCTAGTAGCTCTTTGTGATTCATTAACATCACTAAGAGAGAAACTGTTAATATAATTACAGTTTATTGATTTATAAAGTGTTCTTGATTGTTATTCTCATACATACTTGATTATATATTGTGTATTCGGCCTAACAGAACTAATTTTGGTTCATCAAGTACATATATGGCTGGCAAATCTTCCACTGGGAAAGATCAGAGACAATATTTTTCTGTTCCTTCCTTTAATCCTGCTGAGGCACTTAGACAGAATGAATGGAACAATTCATGGCACAGATCTGCTGAATCTGTAAGTTATTCTTCTGCTTTGGAACATGCCTATGATGCAGTGAAATCTATAGAGAATCAAGACTTGAAGAATCATCTGAAGGCTACAACTCTGTTATCCAAAAGCCTAAAAAGTGAGATTGATTCTATCAAGAATTCAACTGAGTTGGTGAGGAATGATATTTCTCAAAATTTTACAAAGGTGCCTACTGCTTTTCAACTAAGGGTAGTAGAATCCCAAGTGAAATCTGTTATTTCTGAACAAACCTCTATCAACAGAAGGATTGATTCTCTGGATACCAAGGTAACTGACATTCAAGCCTCTCTTTCCTTAATTTTGAATTTATTGTCAAATCCTGATGTCAAAAAGGGGGAGAAGGTTAGTCGGACAAAATGCACACCTGATCTAGTATTAAGGAATAATGATGATGATACTGGAGATGATGGTAGTGACAAAGTGATACAAGGAGAAACCTCTGATGCTGTTGTTATGAAGTCTACAATTCAAACTTCACAAAGTCAAACAACGCAGTCAACTCATGTTTCTGATTCTGGAGTTAAGACAGTAAGAACATTGATGCAATCTCAGATCCTGACGGAAGAACAAATCCTGACACCTGATCATGGACATACTCTTGCTACAATTCCTGAAGGTGATGAAGATGTGATTATTGATAATCCTGAAGATGGATCAAATTTATTCCAGAAGTTTTCTACAAAAGATGGCAGAATTGTTACTCTATATCACACTGATAAAAGAGTTCAACAATTATATGCAAGAAAAGCACTCTCTACAGCAAGTGAAGAATATCATGATCTCTCACATGAAGAATTCTTAAGACAGCAGAGAGAAATGATGGAAAGCTTTAATAACCCTGCTCCTGCTAGAGGTAGAGGAGGCAGAGGTAGGAGAGGAGCTAGAAGAAGTAGAAGAGGTTCTTCAACTCAAACAATACCTAGACAGACAAGGTCTCGAGGGTTAAGAATTGAAGAAATTCCTGAACCTATTCAAACTCTAGTAGTTCCTGACAGATCTACTTTTGGTGATGATGGAAATATTGAAGAAGAACCTGAATTGAGAAGAAAATCAAGAAAATCAACTCTCTGCAATACAAATCAAATTGAAGAATCTAATCCTGATGTTGTTCCTGATAATATTCAAGATCCTGATGATTCTGAAATTCTGCAAGAGATTGACTTGATAATTTTATCTACTGTGGTTGATTCTCACAACAAGGAAGTAGATGAAGAAGAAGAAGCCAGAAGAAGTGAAATTACAAGATCAACAAATAGAGATTTCAATCTCTATGTACAAAGGCTTAAACTCTCAAACAGAAGAGTGTGGAGGAACCCAAGCAGACAAGAATCTTCACTGGAAAGAAGCTATGCTTTTGAAAAAGAAAAGGATAAGAAGTGGAAACATATTAGCACATTAAGTTGTGATACACTTATCAATTTTCAGTCTGGAGGAATTATTACAAGCGCTTCAAGTGTTGTTGATTTATCTGGGATGGTTAGATCAAAAGCACTCTGGTTAAAGATGTTTTCAAATCTGAAGCAATTGACAAGTAATTCAAGAGGAGATATTGAACACAGGGATGCTGAATATATAAATATGTCATATGTTGATCCTTACTCCTTAACTGAAATTGGAGGTACTTTAACTTCTGAAAACTTGAACAATTTACTAGCTGTTGATATAGTTATAGATTGTCATGATGGTTTTGACAAGAAAGAAAAGCTTCTGTACTTCATGAAAGATGGTAGTGTGAAGATTTTATCTATTCAAGATCTGCTGATGAAAACTACACAGGAACTGAAATATGTTCATTATCTTTTGAGATCGAAGAATCAAATATGCAACGAATGGAGTGACATGATTTTGTCAACAATAAGAAGAAGACTGGATGGAAACAGTAATTTCAATGGTAATTATACTCCCATGTACTTAAATCAAAGAGGTCAGGATGTGGAAATGCAAAGGGATACTGCTGTTAAAGAAGTAACTTTTGGCATGACTCAACTTACTCTCAATCCTGATGGGAAGGAAATTGCTTATCTTTTGCTTGAAGAGCATAGTCTTCAGAAAAGCTCCATATTGAATCTCAGAGCAGCTATCTACCAGATTAATGAGGAAGATGAAGAACTCAGAAATCTTAAGGAAAGACTGATTCAAATTCTTGAAGAAAAAGAAGAAAATTTGTTATTCAACTTCTTGAAGATGAATATGTTCTATCAAAGAATTTAAACAGATAAGTTGTTGCTGTAGATTCTGTACATTTTGTATATATGTTTTTGACATCATTGAATCTTAGGAATCTATACTTTATTTCACAAAGTATGAGATTGGGGGAGATTGTTAGATCAGAATTCAATGATCGTCAGGAGCTAGACTCAACTGATCAGGATTGCTGACGTCATCAGGATTACATGGTCGTCAGGATCAAGATACATATCAGGACTGGGATCAGGATTGATCATCAGGACTGGAAGCTGATCAGGATTCCTACTTCGAGTTATATTTGGAGTCTAGTTAAACATGGAAGTTTATTCTGTCGGTTCCTGGTTTGTAGTATGTAGCTATCAATTATGGATAGGTTTCAATCTTTGTAATTGATTAGGACTTATCATTGATAGAGAAGCTGTGTAGTATATAAACACAGTTTTGGTTTCGATTTATGTACAACACACAAGAGGAACATAATCGAATAGAAGCTCTTAAGAACATAGAATTTCTTGAGAGAGTTTTTGTAAGCTAGCAGCTCTCAAGAACATCAGAATTTCTTGAGAGAGTTTGTAACAGTTTTATATCAGATTTAATAAAGCTGTTATCTTTCTTTCATATTTGTGATATATACATTAAGAAGTCGATTATCTTATACTATTGTATTCAACCCCCCTTCTACAATAGATTATTACCGGGCAACAGCGAATGATACATTTTCTTATTTGTGAAATGAAATTTGCATTGTATAATGTGTACAATGAAATATTTTCTTGTTTGTGAAATGTAATTTGCATTGTAGAATGTGTACATGCATAATATTAAAATTTAATATATAATGAATTTTCTAGTATGTTCACGTGAATTAAGTAACTTTCCAATCAAATCAATGAGAACCGTTAGATCCACAGTCGTTAGATCTTTCCAATCAAATCAATGGGAACCGTTAAATAAAATACTACAAATTTTATATAGAGTACCTTTTATATTTTTTATAACTAAAATTTCTTTTTTCTAACAACATTATATATTTATACTATTATATAATAGACGGAACAATAAAAGTTTGGTTGGTAGTCTGGTCCACATGGTTTGTTCACTCATTCCACAACTGTTAGATATTTCCAATCAAATTAATGAGAACCGTTAGATAAAATACTAAAAATATTATATAGAGTACCTTTTATATTGTGTATAACTAAAAAAATTATATAGAGTACCTTTTATATTTTTTCAACTAATTTTTTTCATATAAGTATTACAAATAAGGACAAAATAGAAATCAATTAGAACCGTTAGATAAAATCCTAAAAATATTATATAGAGTACCTTTTATATTTTTTATAACTAAAAATATTATATAGAAAACCTTTTATATTTTTTCAATAGTTAAATTTTCTCACATATTATAAGATTATGTTAATCGATATAATAATAGATACCAAATACTCCTCTACTCACGCGACACACACATACATATAATGTGTTTGATAGAAAACACGTATGACTGAATAGTGTAATGGTAGGAAGATGAACAAATTATTGCATAAACCTAAGTTGGATTCCATTTATTAACAATTTAAAAAAAAAAAGTAAACACAGGGGAAATTTAAATATTTTAAATTAAATAAAATATCTCGCCAATTTAGATTAGATTAAATGTCTCATGAATCATTGCTTTTATTGGGTTATAATAAAATAGATATATAATAATAATAATAATAATAATAATAATAATAATAATAATAATAATAATAATAATAATAATAATAATAATAATATCAAATATTTCTCTACTCAAGTGACACACACATATGATGTGTGTAATTGACAATACATGTAATTGAGTGGTGCGGTGGTAAGAGGAGGTGCAAATTATTGTGTAGACCCAATTTCAAATCCACTCAACAACAATTTAGATTGAATAAAATGTGCCACAAATTATTGCCCCATGTTGGATTATTATTAATAGAAAGATGAGTCATGCATGATCATACGCGAAATGAGGCGGTGAAATTAACCAATATATTTTTGTAAATGTCGGTAACTAAAATTAAACATATATTTGTATACAAATATAGTATTAAGCTAGGTTGGCATTTATATCCCGAAAATCAGTAATTTGGATCATATAAGATTATAATCTTAGTGTCTCAGTACTCGAAATTTTAACTTATTTTAATAGTAAAATTAAAACACTCACGCACCAATCTTGTCATCGTACAAGATTTTAAATCTTTGACATTTGGTGGAGGAAGCTGGGGATTGTTTTAAGAGTTAATTGCACTTTGCATCTCTCAGTTTTACCCCAATTTCAATTATGTATATGTAGTTTCATAAATTGCAACTTGCATCTCCAAACTTTAAAATATAAGTCGAATCACAACCCCTTGTACATTTTTATCAAAAATAATATTGTTTTTAACGAATATATTGACAAATGCGATATAAATTATTGCAATGATGATATAAATTTTAGATTTTAAACATGTAACTAATTTTACATTTTTAAAAATTTTAAATCATAATTTAATATTATTTTTTGCATCTCAAACTTTAAATTATAGATCTAATCACAACATCTTATACGTTTTCTATCAAAAATAATATTTCTTTAACGAATGTATTGACAAATGTGATATCAAATTATGCAACGATTATATAATATATATTTTAAGATGGTACAAATATATTTTAATGATTTTATATGTATCATATATCATAGTAGTCACAACTTTATTTAATGAAAACATATTAGTTCAATTTTTTATAAATAAATTATAATTGATTAATGGTCATAAAATAATAATAAATTATGATTTAAAATTAGTTACATGTTTATAATCTAAAATTTTTATCATCACTGCAATAATTTATATTGCATTTGTCAATATATTCGTTAAAAAAATATTATTTTTGATAGAAAACATATAAAAGGTTGTGATTCGACTTATATTTTAAAGTTTGGGGATGCAAAATGCAATTTATGAAACTACATATACATAATTGAAATTTGAGTAAAGTTGAGGGATACAAAGTGCAATTAACTCTTATTTTAATTCCAAAAGTTCATTCCTAACCCTACCATGATGATGCAAAGACATTCCCCAACTTATCTTTCTTCGCCTTTAGGGCCAACCCCATATACGATTATAGGTCAAACCCAATCTGCATGGGCAAGTATTTGTATCACAATGATCTGCACGATTTCTCACAAGTAGATACATATGCAAAATGTAAATGGGCGAAACTGCAAAAAAAACTTAAGTTAAATCCAATCAAAAAAGAGAAAAAGGGTAAAGTAAAAAGTGAAAAGTGAGATTGCTCACAAGTCTTTAAGTTTTGTCGAGTTATTCGATTTTTTGTGTTAATTAAGAGCTAAATGATGCTGCTAGCACATCGATTTGTCAGTTTTCTGTAGATTCTATTCTACTGGTCCAGACAGTGCAAAAAAAGATCAAAAGCTATAAGTGAGCTGAATATACGTTATTTGGTTCTCAACTGCAGCTTGAATTCAGATCATGTATACGAAAAAACTGCTCATACAGATAACAACTATTTATATTCATGGTTAGTTCGGCACAAGATATTGATTTACATCTAATAATTAAGGACATTTACGCATTACTCGGACAAAAATGGTGGTTTTTGTAGATGCGGACAAAAATGGAGGTGAAGGTCTGAGTGAGCCATATAAAAAGAAAACCAATAGCAAATAAGAATTAGATGCCCATGAAGCGAGTGGAGTAAAGGCCAAGTAGGATGATCGAGATGATCAATGTCGAAAGACACGGACCAAATTCATAATCTTGGAGCATGCACTTTAGCCATCCACTCACTGCTGAAGTAGGATAAAGTGCAGTGACTAACCAATGAAATTGGAAAAGTAGATTCTGCACGTGGAAAGTGCATCGCTGAAGATCAGTTACGATCTGAATCAAAAGAGATCAGATTACCCTATCTTCAGTGGATCGCCTCCTACATCTGGAAAGAGAAGCTTGTTGGAGATACTGCACAAGAGGAGCCATGTATATATCAACCAATGGCAACCATGTATAAGATACCTTATATAAATGTTTACAGGGGCCATTTACCTTTCCTCAAATTCTCCGTGGGCCAAATAGGGTTCTTGATTGGAAGCATCTTACCTTAGAAAAAGTGAGAAAAGTGCAATCAAAAGTTAAACAACTTTACAACACTACTCCCCAAAGGGTTAAGTTTGTAAACACTTTTAGTTGTAGAATTTCAAGGATATAAAGCTAGCCCATTAGTAGTGTTCTGTACAATTTAGTGAGAGCAGTTTCTCATAATTGTAAGGGAATCCAGAGGAAAATTTCTAGAGTATAATATATGATCCTCATAAGTATTTTTTCTAACATCTTACTATATAATTGTCTAATTACATGTTTTAGAAGGACTGGAATATTAAAATGGTATCTAAACTTCCTATTTTCAATTGTTTCAATGTAATTGTATGTTTGTTTCTACAGTTTATCAATTACTTTAATGGTGGTACAGTAGTAGTTTTATCTTTCAAGGTAGGACGACGGGGTTTGAGGTCTTTAACCGACCATTAGTGCCTAAAATAAGATCGATCATATATAAATTTAGTAAAATAAACTCAATTTCTCACTTTTTGATCACACATTACTTGTTCATATTTTTGCTATCATTATACTTGTTGAAGCATAATTAGAATATATAAGAGAATAAACCAAAAAGAAAAGTGTTACATTCACTACAAGAAAAACGCAATCAGACAACACTGATGAGACAATGTTCGGTCGAAAAAGTGTTGCCCACAATTAATTGACAAGGGTTATTTTTCAACCTCGAAAAAGTATTGTCTAATCCAGGGTGATTACAACGGTTTAAAAACCATTGTCCAGAAAATTGAATTAGACAAGGGTATTTTTAAAGTGCTGTTGCGTAAGCGTGACCAATAGACAACTATTTTCAGCAGTATTGTGTGAATAAACCTAAAACAATGCTACAGAAAACCGTTGTTATAATGATACTACTGTTTTCTTAGCCGTATTCTGTGAATAATCCTGAGACAATGGTGCAGCAAACCGTTGTGGTAATGAGACAAGTGTTTTTTAACATTTATTGTTTAAGAAGTCTACAAACAACGATAGTTGTAGAGTGTTGTCTGAATTAGAGTACTTTTAAAAAAATAATATGGACATACCAATCTTAGAATAAAATCCAACTAACATACCCAATATTATTAAAAACAATATTGTCATATTCAAATTATTAATTTACATATCAATATGATATAATTTAATACCCAAGATTATTCAACAACGAACGGATCAAAACGAAAACCCTTGTGTATATTATACAACGTTTTTTCGACCAAAACCATTGTTACGTCTTACAACTTACAACACTTTGTTAAACAAAAACCATTGTCTTATACTTTTGTAAAATCGAATAAACAAAACATAGGTGAGTCCCGATTCGCATATATAAAATTAATATAGGACAACTTAATGACGACTTTATAATTAAATTATGTCATACGGATATGTAAAATGAGTTATTTGAATATGACAACATTGTTGTTAATAGTATTGGTATGTCACTTATTCGCTAATAGTATAGTTATTATATAATGTTCGTTTAACTTCGGAATTAGTAATGTTATAATTATTAACATTTTCCTAGCTAGCTAATATTTCCTTGTAAACAAATATCAAGGATCGTAAATCATACAATATATGATGTCCACATCTACAACGTGTATAACAAAATATCTGAAGTATGATCGTATTCTATCTATCAATGATATTATTATTATCATTAACCTTTATTTAAGTGTTTTTATATATTTAACAATTTTTTATACTAAATATCCAAATAAGAGATTTATACAATAACATTGTATGAAGTGTGTAACACTTATGTATGTATTAAGGGCAACAAATAAAGTATTTTTTTAAAAAAAATCAATGCTTTTGATATAGACAACGGTTTAGCTAAACAAAACGTTGTAACGTAAATAATCACGCAAGGATTTTATGTTAGATATAATTGCTAATGTTTGTTTATCAGTGTTTAAGCAACAGGTACTGACAAGAGTTTATCAGAAGCCAGTCAGAGTTTAGTTAAACTCTGACAGGGTAAAGAGTTTAATTGAAGCCGGTCAGAGTTTATTTAAAGTCTGACAAGGTGAAAGTTGAATTAGCTGTCGGTGCAGAATTGAAGATTCTAGAAGCAATATATTCTGAAGATGGAAAGAAGCAGAATATATTGATACAGCTAAGGAGATTGGAATAGAAGACTGAAGCAATCCTTAATTGATATGAATTGTATAGCTAAATTATAGGAATATCAATTAGATAAGGATTGTATGTAGATGTGTACTATATAAACACAGATAGGTTATCCCTAGAAGGGACGCGATTATTGATATATTATTCTTGTAACCTAGAAGCTCTTTGTGATTCATTAACATCATAAAGAGAGAAGCTGTTAATATAATTACAGTTTATTGATTCATAAACAGTGTTCTTAATTGTCGTTATTTTCATACATACTTGATTATATTGTGTATTCGGCCTAACAATTGGTATCAGAGCCAAGGCTGTTTAATATATACAGTTTTACGATTCAAACACAGTAATAATCATGTCTGAAGAAAATCAAACTGCTTCCAAGGCTGAACAGGTTAAGCCTAATTCTGTGAGTCGATATGAAACAATCAGGGTTCCGATTCTCAGGCCTGTAGAGTATCCGATTTGGAAGGTGAAGATGACCATGTTTCTGGAGGCTACAGATCCAGAATATCTTGACAGAATTAATGATGGTCCTCATAATCCAACCAAACTAGCCCCTGTTGTTGATGGACAAGAACAAAAGACTGTTCCAAAGGAAAAGAAAGATTTGACTCCTGAGGACATCTCATCAATTGCAAAGGATGCAAAGGTTAGACATCTTCTCCACAGTGCGTTAGATAACGTTATGTCTAACAGAGTAATTGGCTGCAAGACTGCCAAAGAGATATGGGATGCTCTAGAAGTCAGATGCCAAGGAACAGGTGCTATCAAGAAGAATAGAAAGACAATACTCACACAGGAGTATGAGCACTTTGATTCAAGAACTAATGAAACCTTGACTGAGACTTATGACAGATTTTGCAAACTGTTGAACGATCTGTCTCTGGTTGATAAAGAATATGAACTTGAAGAGTCAAATCTCAAGTTTCTTTTATCTCTACCTGAAAAGTGGGATTTAAAGGCAACAACAATCAGAGATAATTATGATCTTGCTGATACAGATCTTGATGAGATCTATGGATTGTTAAAGACTCATGAACTTGAGATAGAACAAAGAAACAGGAGATCCAGCAAGAAGACAAAATCTATTGCTCTCAAAGTTGAGGAGAAGCCCATTAAGAAGGAATCATCAAGGAAGAAAGCCAAGGGAAAGGCTTTAGTGATCAAATCTGAGAGTGAGTCATCAAACTCTGATGATGATTCAAACTCTGATGAAGCTTCTGATTCTGAGGATGATGAAGAGGAGATGATGCAAATGGCTGCCTTGATGGTTAAGACATTTAAGAAGATGGGATTCAAGAACTTCAAGAAGGGTAAAAGATTCTCAAGGAGAGATTCAAATTCTGAGAAGAAGAATTTCAGAAAGTCTGATGGAAGGGATACCAAGTCTGGTAAGAAGGACAAATCTAAGATCCAGTGCTACAAGTGCAAAGAGATGGGTCACTATGCTCCAGAGTGCAAGAAAGGAAGAACTGAAAAAGCACTCATCTCTAAAGGCAAAGACTGGGCAGATACTTCAGATTCTGATGATGGAGTGAATTATGCACTCATGGCAACTCTCAAAGATGAAGTTGAGTCATCAGAAAATAAGGTACCTTTAACTACTTATGCTTATGATACTGATAATATTTCTGAATTAAGAATTTATCTTAAGAACATACATGTTAGTTATAGGGATCAGACTTTAGAGAATGAGAGGATTAAATCTGAGAATCTTAGTCTTAAAGATAGAAACAAGTTTCTTGAAAGAGAACTTGAGAATATGAAGCAGATTCAAAAAGAAAGAGATGATGCTGTTTATATTGAACAGGAAGTGCTTAAGTTAAATAAGCAGCTAGAATCTGAACTTGAAAAAGAAAGAAAAATAATTAAGACTTGGACAAACTCTGGAAGAGACACTCATCAAGTGTTTCAAACAGATTCTGTAGGTTTAGGCTATTGTGAAAACGATGAACTTAGGTTTAAAGACAAAGTTAAGGTTAAACCACAACTTAAACCTGTGATATTTGTTCCAGAATCCACCAAGCTAAAATCTGTAGTTGTGAAAGAAGCTGTTATGGAGCCAGTTGAAGCTTGTGCTGAACAAGTAGATATTGAATCTAAAACAGAGAAGCTTGTTGAGTTAGAAGCTGTTAAAGAACCAATTAGAATCTGTGAGAAACAGGTTAATGTTGGTTCAATGACAGGAAAACAGTTTAAACATAAGCTCAAAGAGGTTAAGTCTGCCATGAAACCTAAAGGATCCAAGAGAAATAGGAATGGAAAAGTAGGCATAAATAATAGAAATAATCATATGCCTAATGCTAGTGCCTCAAGAAAAACATGTTATAATTGTGGTAGTTCTAATCATCTTGCTAGATTTTGCACTAAGAACAAACATATTAATTCTTTACCTTCTACTTCAGAAGTAAAGAATGATTATGTTAGAGTAAAACCACAGACTTTATGTAAACATTGTGGGAGCACTTGGCATTCTATTTACACATGTAAGAGTTATCATGCAATTTATCATAACTATTATGAGCTAAAACCCAATTTAAAATGGGTTAGAGCAAACTCTGCTAGTGTAAAATCTGACAATGTTAGTTTAAACTCTGAAAATGCTGATTCCGCTGCAAAAGCTAACACTGTTAAGAAGGACAAAGGATCCAAGCAAGTCTGGATCCTTAAAACTAACACTTAGTGTTTGTTTGTGATTGCAGGGTATAATAGAGAGCACACTTATCTTGGACAGTGGTTGCTCAGGACATATGACTGGAAACAAAGCACTGCTATCAGACTTTGAGGAGAAAGCTGGCCCAAAAGTTTCCTATGGAGATGGCAACATAGGACACACTCTGGGATATGGCAATATCAATCTTGGAAATGTCATCATCACGAATGTAGCTCTAGTCTCAGGACTCAAGCATAATCTGCTATATGTGAGTCAAATCTGTGACAGAGGAAACCATGTAGATTTTCATAGTGAATACTGTGAAGTTATCATTAAATCTACTGGAAAAGTTGTTCTAGTTGGACACAGGCGCAACAATATATATGAAGCAAGTTTGGTAACAAACTCTGATGGAAAAACAGTGTGTCTGACTGCAAAAATGTCAAATGAAGAGAGTTGGAATTGGCACAAGAAGCTCTCTCATCTCAATTTGAACAACATCAATGAGCTGATAAGAAAGGATCTTGTAAGAGGACTTCCAAAATCAATACTTAATCTAGATGGTCTATGTGATTCTTGTCAAAAGGCCAAGCAAAGGAAGTCATCTTTCAAGAGCAAATCTGAATCTTCAGTAGTGGAACCTTATCATCTTCTACATGTTGATCTCTTTGGACCAGTGAATGTGATGTCAATGGGCAGAAAGAAATATGCTCTAGTAATTGTTGATGAATATACTAGATATACATGGGTGTATTTCTTATCAAAGAAGGATGAAACTGCTCAAATTCTGATGGATCATGTAAATCTACTGGACAAAGGATCACAGCACAAAGTCAAAATTATAAGGAGTGATAATGGAACTGAATTCAGAAACTCAATATTGGAAGCTTTCTGCAAGGAGAGAGGAGTCAAACAAGAATTCTCTGCACCTGGAACTCCACAGCAAAATGGTGTAGTTGAAAGAAAGAACAGAACTTTAATTGAAGCTGCCAGAACTATGCTTGATGAAGCAAAATTGCCAACTTATTTCTGGGCAGAAGCTGTTCAAACTGCTTGTTTTACTCAAAATGCTACACTGATCAACAAGCATGGGAAAACACCATATGAGATGGTGAAAAATAAGAAGCCAAATTTGAAATTTTTTCACATATTTGGATGCAAATGCTTTGTGTTGAAGACTCATCCTGAACAGTTGACAAAGTTCGAGTTAAAAGCTGATGAAGGAATCTTTGTTGGCTATCCATTGTCAACAAAAGCATTCAGAGTTTACAATCTGAGAACTAAGGTGATCATGGAATCCATACATGTGTCATTTGATGACAAGAAAATAATTGGACTTGAAGACAAGGATGGATATGATCAACTACGTTTTGAAAATGAAGATCTATTCTCTGATGATGTAAACTCTGATGAAGCAGGGTTGACAAACTCTGACGGAGCATACTCTGAACCTCTACTGGTAAATACTGAAGAAACTGAAAATTCTCAAATTGAACAAAATAGAGAACCAGTTGAGGGGGAGCGTGAAGAAGCTCAACAAGACACAGCAAGTGAGTCAGTTGAGGAAACTGATTCAAACTCTGACAGTTCAAACACTGAGCCATCCAACTCAAGGGGAGCCTCAGATACTGCAGAAAGTCAACGTATGAATCAGGAGAGCATGGATCAAGGGGGAGGATTCAATAATGATGCAAGAAACCACTTACCAACAGCAAGAAAGTGGACACAGGCACACACACCTGATCTCATAATTGGAGATCCTGATGCTAGTGTGAGAACTAGAAGTGCAACAAACAATGAGTGTCTGTATCATGCTTTCTTGTCTCAAACAGAACCAAAGAAAGTGGAGGAAGCTCTTCAAGATGCTAATTGGATTACAGCAATGCAAGAAGATTTAAATGAATTTGAAAGAAATGAAGTCTGGACACTTGTACCTAGACCAAAGAACAGATCAATAGTAGGTACAAAGTGGGTTTTCAGAAACAAGACTGACAGTGAAGGTGTGATTACAAGAAACAAGGCTAGACTTGTGGCTAAAGGTTATTCACAACAGGAAGGAATTGATTATGATGAAACCTTTGCTCCAGTTGCAAGATTGGAGGCCATAAGAATTTTTCTGGCCTATGCTGCACACAAGAAGTTTAAAGTCTTTCAGATGGATGTAAAGAGTGCTTTTCTAAATGGGAAGCTTGAAGAAGAAGTGTTTGTTGAACAACCACCAGGATTTATAGATTCCAAGCATCCAGATTATGTCTACAGGCTTGACAAGGCATTATATGGACTAAAGCAAGCACCAAGAGCATGGTATGAAACTCTTGCTCAGTTTCTTTTAGAAAGTGGGTTCACAAGAGGTACAATTGATAAAACCTTGTTTTATTTCAATTCTGGTGATGATTTTCTTTTAGTTCAAATTTATGTAGATGATATTATTTTTGGATCTACTAATGACAAACTTTGTAAGAAGTTTGCAAAGCTAATGCAATCCAGGTATCAAATGAGCATGATGGGAGAGCTTAGTTACTTTCTAGGCTTACAAGTAAAGCAAACAGATGATGGTATTTTTATCAATCAAGCAAAGTATACCAGAAATCTTCTAAAGAAATTTGGTATGCTTGATAGTTCATCTGCTACAACTCCCATGGCTACAGCAACGAAGCTTGACAAAGACACAGGAGCCTCAGTAAATGTGACTAACTACAGAGGAATGATAGGGTCTCTACTGTATCTTACTGCAAGTAGACCTGATATCATGTATGCAACATGTCTTTGTGCAAGATTTCAAGCAGATCCCAGAGAGCCTCATCTAACAGCTGTAAAAAGGATTTTCAAATATCTCAAAGGAACCATAACCTTGGGTTTGTGGTATCCTAGAGAATCAGAGTTTAAATTAATTGGTTACTCTGATGCAGATTTTGCAGGCTGTAAGATAGATAGAAAAAGTACAAGTGGAAGCTGTCAATTTTTAGGTGACAGATTGGTTTCTTGGTACAGTAAGAAACAGAAATCAATTTCTACATCCACTGCAGAAGCAGAGTATATAGCAGCTGGTAGCTGTTGTGCACAGATTCTGTGGATGAAGAATCAACTGCTGGATTATGGGTTAAGGTACTCAAAAATACCTATTTTCTGTGATAACCAAAGTACTATTGCTATGACAGGTAATCCAGTACAGCATTCCATGACCAAGCACATCAGCATAAGGTATCATTTTATCAGAGAACATGTGGAAGAAGGAAACATTGAGCTTCATTTTGTGTCTACAGACCAACAACTTGCAGATATCTTCACCAAACCTTTGAGTGAAGCTACTTTTACAAGATTGGTAAATGAACTTGGAATGATCTCTGGTTCTGACTAGAGATACGGGTTAGACTCACTTTTTATGTTCATGATTTCTTACATGTGTTAACTGTTTTGTGAACCAGCATGTTAAACTCTGATGATAAACTCTGTGAAGTGTCAGTCATACTCTGAAAGTAAACTCTGATGTTAAACTCTGTTGGTCATACTCTGGTAATTACAGTTTAATGCTATTCTCTAACTGTAATTTTGTCTGAAACATATGGACCAATGAAGAAATTTGTATGAAACATAATTCTCAGTAAGTAATTGTGAATCCTTAAGAGTTGATAGATTCTGATCTCATTTATGTGCAGTAAACTAACACAGCATGATACTGTCTCTATATTTATACCATCTCTTAGTTTATTGATCCTATACACTGAGTCTGTATTAGCTGTTTGCATTTTCTCTCATAAGTTAATTATAATCACTGATGAAAAGTCTAAACTCTGATTACTTACTACAAATAATTCACCCTCAAATCAAAAGATGCCAAACAGAGCACAAATTCCTTTGAGATCATGTTGTGCCTAGGACGATCCAGGAACTTATTGTATGAAATAAGGGCTAAAATCTTTGATTTTTGGTGACTAGTGCCAACCACTGATTACTGGAAAAATAATACATAAAAAAAAAAAAAAAATATATATATATATATATATATATAAATAATACAGGGGGTGACAAATAAAAGACATATCCAAATGAAAGGATATCAGTAATACAGAGTTTAGATAGAAAAATCAGTGTCTATGTGAGAGTTTAGGCAACCAGTTTTTACTACTTTAGTTTGTGGATTTTATGCACTTTGAGATGATCTAAATACTGATTTCGGTAAACTCTGCTACTACACACACATTTCTCACAACTGTACAGATTGAGAAAAGAGTTTATTGACAAAGAAGGATAAATGGTAAACACTGATGTATTGTGTAAAATACGCCGAGGTTACTTTGTTTTAATCTCTGATGGTTAAAATAATTTCCTTGTTTCAGACATTTTATACTCTTGAGATTAGTCATTTGTTTTTCGGAAAAAGTATGATTGAACGGAGAAAAGAAAGAGTGCGTTTGATAAGTCCTGATAGTGATTCGTAATGCTACTGAGTATGTTAGTTTATTGTTTAAAGTGATATCATTTCTTTCACTTTACAATTACTATGCAATATTGATAATACTGATATGTAAAGAAACAAATTGTTTTTCATTAATTGATTCAAATTTACATTCAGACAATTTCATACTCATGTTAAGCTAATCTTTCTGGTACATACTAATCACTATGGTTACAAAAGAGAAGATCTATTTAACCAGGATAAGTACTTGAATGCTACATCTGAAGCAGAAGAGCTAGAGCCAGAAGTTATTGTGCTCTACTACTTCTGATGAGAGCTACCCAGTTGTTCATCTGATCATTATACCATCTGGGATTGCTTGACAACATCCTGAAGATGAATCATCATCATCATCATCATCTTCCTGGATTCGCTTTCTGCTTTGCAGCTTGCAGGATTCCAAGAAGATTGTCTCCTCAGTACCCATCAGGAAGCTCTGCTGGAAGAGCATCATACATATCTCCATAGTATCATCGTCTGCCAGGATGGGCACATCATATGGACCGGGACGGATGATGTGCACATAAGGATTAGAGATTGGTCCTTCTGCTATTTCATCATCTGCTATAAGACCTTCATCATTCAGAAAAGAAAGAACAAGAAACTCATCGATGATGTAGTTTGCTTGTTGAGGCCAGTTCATGTTCAAGAATGATTCGATATCCATGAACTCAAAGGTTCCTGCCATTTGGTGTATGGTAATTTTAAGGTATGAAGCCTGTTGATAAAATGCTTCGGTTTTTAAAGCATTCAACAGGGTAACTGAAAGGTTTTTTTCCTAGAATCGAAGCGCTTGGGATACTAAGGTGCGGAGTTTCGAGACAGTCATTATTATTCTGACTGTTGAGTTCCTTTGTACTTTATTATTAAAATTGATAATTTTATTATTATTGATTTTTTTTCTCTCTTAAGCGAAAATTTTTAAGTGTTATGTGATGACAGGTGTTTCCACGTTTGCACGTGTGTATTGGAAGTTGTTAGATACAGCTGTCAGCGTATTCACGTCTGACATCTGTCCCACTAACATACTTTTAATCTTTTCAGTTCTTATTTAAAACACTACATACACACGATTCAATCTTTTACGCACTTCATCTTTTCATTAGATTTTACTCACACACAAACACTCAAACACTTTCTGAGCCCAGTATTTCTTGTTTTCAAATCTTACTAATGGCAACTACAGCGTTTATTGCTTCTGACTTAGAATTTGTTCCCAACAATTATTCTGCTCCTGTAGCAAATGAGAACGCACCGGAGGCGTTTCATTTGATTCAGAGGTTCTTGTTAGACTCTGATATTGGTATTGCTTTAACAGCACCATCGAAGCTGTCTGCGACTCAAATTCGAACTTTTTGGCAGACAGGTACTTATGATAATGGAGGAGAGTCTGGATCTCCATCTATCATTTTTGAGTTTCAAGAAGATCAATTTGTTGTTACTCCTACTACTGTTCGTGATGCTTTGGGTCTCGAAGATTTTAATGCTTTCACAATATCTGTTGGTGATTCTGAGTTGATTAGGATGATGAGAGAAATCGGCTACTCTGGACCTTTGTCAAAGATAGGTCAACTCAAAAGGCCATTTTTGCGCAAGGAATGGAGCTTCTTTTTCGATTGCATTACTCGGGCTTTTGGAAAGAAGTGCACCAATTGGGATGCGATTCCCACGGATAGTCTACAGATCGGGTATTCTCTTCTCTATGGCAGTCAATTTGATGTTGCTAGATTAGTTTTAACTAATATTGGTGAGAAAATGCTAGAGAATAGAAATGTTGTTTACTTCTCTAGGTTTTGTCAATTGATATTCAATCATTGCTGTCCAAATGTTGAGATTGTAGAGGATGATGTTATACTTTCATTTAAATTACACAAACGTATATTCTCTGACCTTATCAACAAGGACAACAAGAAAGGAGAAGTTGGTCCTTTAATGTTACCTGCATCTGTGCAACAATTTCTTGACAACTCACAACAACAACGTGTCTCAACTGCTGAAGCTGGACCTTCTGTATCTCAACCACAGAGGTCAAAGAGATCTAAAGTTCGAGCAGATAAGTCTGTTGAAGCTGAGGTATCAAATGTTGATGCTGTGCCTCAGAGAAAAAGAATGAAGAAAAGAAGAGCCCACAGGGCAAAGTCTGTTGCTGCTGATTCTGTTGCAGACTCAGAAACTGAAGCTGATGAAGAAAATCTTCATCAGAGAAAGAGAAGATTAGTTGCTAATCAACTTTTTGGTGATATTATTGCCAATATGGATAAAGCACCTGAGGACACAGAAGCTCCTACATCAAAAGCTGATGATGTAGTTGAGGAAGCTGCTGCATACTCTGACAGCAGGATTGTGGATCATGAAGATACTATACTAGAAGCTGATCAAGCATCTACTGAGTTAGTAGAACCTATTGCTTCTCACACAGAAATCATTTCTATTGATTTTGAGAAAGGTGATGAAGTTGATCAGATTAGAGTTGATCCAGTTCCAGAAGCTGTTGCTGTACATGCTGATGCAACAGATAATGATCATGAGGATATTATCTTACTTGAAACTTTGCAACAATCAGTTGTTGAGATTGTTCAGAGAGAAGCAGAGGTTACTGCTCCAGCAAACTCTGATGTTCCTCCAACTGTAGCAGATCCAGTACCTGATGCGACTGCACAGTCAATTGATGAAATCACTGCTGAAAATGTGCTTGAAGATATTCACAGAGAGGATGACAATGCTGAAGCTAGTCCTTCTCATTCAAACTCTGATATTCAAGTGGAAATTTCTGATATTCAAGCAAATTCTACTGAAGAAAGGGAAATTCAAAGGGCTGCTTCTGAGCATTATCAGAATATGTACTACAATGCATGGGCTAATGCAGATTGTATCTTTCCAGCGCAAAGGGCTGCAGATTTCTTATCTGATTCTGTCAAGAAGATTACAAATCCTGATGTTCTTACAAGTTTACAGGCAACTGTTGTTCAAGTCAAATCTCTCAATAATAGATTTGATGAGAATCAACAGATGTTTACAAATCTGAGGAATGAATTTTCTCTAAGGGATACAACTTTGAAGCTTGACAGATCATTTTATTCTACACAATTCACGCAGCAAGCCAAGGATTCTGAGGAAATCAAGACAAGGCTTGGAAACGTTGAGGAGAATCAGGCTGCAATGTTCACTCAATTGAATTCCATTTCTACTGCGCTTGAATTGCTGACATCAGTACTAATTTCTGATGATGTCAAAAAGGGGGAGAGTGTACATAATGACAAATGCAAAGATACTCAAACTCTGAGACGGAGGGATGATGATTCTGCTGATGGTGGAAGCAAGGAATCTGAGAGGCATTTACTTTCTGTTCAAGGGAAAAGAACATCAAAATTAAATTCTAATAGGTTGATAAACTCTGGTAAAGAAATTTCAAACTCTGCCAGTGGTTCAAGACTTAAGAGTTTAATTATTTCAGCCAATCCATTAACTGATGAAGAAATTGCTACCAAGATGTTTCTAGAAGAACATGGTAATGAAGCTACAGTTGAAGACATGGAAGCTGAAATGCTGAGTCTTGCTGAAGAGCATCAGAAGAAATTGAAGGATGGTACTTACAAGAAGAAGGAAATCAAGGCTCCTAGAAAGAAAGAAAAAGGAATTGTTATCAAAGAGAATGTAAACTCTGATCAGAGCTTACAGTACTCAAGGAGGCCTGTGATTAAAAATGCTGATAAAGGAAAAGGTAAACTGGTAGAAGAAGAGCAGTTACCTAAGAAGATTTATTCAACCTCTGACATTGCTCAAGTTGAAACAAGATTACCAAACTCAACCTCTGACGCTGCTCAAGTTGATGATATTATTGAAGTTAAGCCAGCCTCTGACAAGGCTCAAGCTGTGCAAACTCGGCTAGCTCCTCAACTCAAAGGGTTCTTAAGACCTGTATTCTCTGAAACTCTGACACTTCAACCTGTGGATTTTTCTCAAACCAGGACTGTACTTGGAAAAGAATCTTATGATAAGTCTGGTTTAGGTTCACATAGGGAGAAGAGAATAAATAACAGATCTCAAGACAATATTTCACTGACAGGATCTGGTATTGTGAATACACAAGAAAATCTTGATAAGTTAGAATCTGTTCAGTTGATTTTTCACAAGATCTTGAAGAAGCAGTTTCTGTTATACTTCATGAGTGATGGAAGAGTTTATAGAATTGGAGAATCTGATGTAAATCTCAAATCATGGGAAGAACTTGAATATGTACTTTATCTGTTAAAAGTTAAGAACAGACATACCCATAATGTTGCTCAAATCTTAAGAGAAAAGATGCTGAGATCAAAAGTGATGCTTGGAGGAGGAGAAGTCTCAAATGCTTATATTCCAAAGTATAGAGATCATACTGGAAAATTGGTGGAGATGAAGAGAAACAGTGCTAGATTTAAAACTGCACTGGGAATAAAAGTCTTAGAATTCAACTTAGAGTCAGATAAAGCTCAGTACATTCGGTTAGGGAATGACATGAAGAAGAATAGTATCTATTCTCTAAGGGCTGCCATATATCAAACTGGTGAAGGAGATCCAGAGTATAAGGAGCTGAAAGAGATTATGATAGCTGAACTTGAGAATGCTGAGAGAAGACTGCTGATTGATTATCTCAGGACTGTACCTGATATTGAAGAAGTCAAGTAAAGTCTGACTGTAAGTTTTTAATATTTTCTATTCTAAGTCAAATTTAAACTCTGTTTTAAATTAAACTCTGTTATATGTTAAACACTGCATTTGTTAAATGGTTTTGACATCATCAATTATATGTTTAACTTGTACATTTTATTATGAACAAGTTGGGGGAGATTGTTAGATATAATTGCTAATGTTTGTTTATCAGTGTTTAAGCAACAGGTACTGACAAGAGTTTATCAGAAGCCAGTCAGAGTTTAGTTAAACTCTGACAGGGTAAAGAGTTTAATTGAAGCCGGTCAGAGTTTATTTAAAGTCTGACAAGGTGAAAGTTGAATTAGCTGTCGGTGCAGAATTGAAGATTCTAGAAGCAATATATTCTGAAGATGGAAAGAAGCAGAATATATTGATACAGCTAAGGAGATTGGAATAGAAGACTGAAGCAATCCTTAATTGATATGAATTGTATAGCTAAATTATAGGAATATCAATTAGATAAGGATTGTATGTAGCTGTGTACTATATAAACACAGATAGGTTATCCCTAGAAGGGACGCGATTATTGATATATTATTCTTGTAACCTAGAAGCTCTTTGTGATTCATTAACATCATAAAGAGAGAAGCTGTTAATATAATTACAGTTTATTGATTCATAAACAGTGTTCTTAATTGTCGTTATTTTCATACATACTTGATTATATTGTGTATTCGGCCTAACATTTTATAAAACGAAACCATTGTCTATATCATACAACGGTTTAACAACATAAACAATTATTATAGAGATTATTCAACAACGAACGGATCAAAACGAAAACTCTTGTGTATATTATACAAATATACAACGGGTTTTTAGAACAAACCCATTGTTAAGTCTTACAACTTACAACACTTTGTTAAACAAAAACCATTGTTTTATACTTTTATAAATTGAATAAATAAAACAAAGTTAGTCAATATCCTAATATATAAAAATTATTATCCAATAATTTACTCACAATTTTATACTAAAATTATATCAAATTTACACAACGGTTTTTTTGCAACATTGTCTTACGTTTATTCACACAATACGACTAAGACAACCGTTGTCTCAATCCAACAACGGTTAAATTAAAACATTATCTTAATATTATTTAGACAAGAGTTAAAAAAATTGTTGTCTAAACCCATTCATTTGCGTCGTCTATATCCACTATTTTTCACTTTCTTAGACAACGGTTCGTAAACCGTTGTAATGTAATGGATTAGACAATACTTTTTCGAGCCAAAAAATAAACTGTCGTCTGTTAATTTTAGGCAACACTTTTTCGGCCGTCCATTGTCTGAAAGGTGTCTGTCTGATTCAGTTTTTCTTGTAGTGATAGTGTGTTGTAGAAGTGATGTGCTTGTTAAAAATGATGTTTGGTGGATTGGTTGATGGTTGAACTTGGGAATGATGTTATGAACTTGTTTAGACAGAAATAAGTTGGTTTAGATGAGAACTTTGAGTTATGATTGCTTGGGTATTGATTGGTGAATTGACTGGAATGTTTTAAACACGGGAATCACGATTAAGCGTCGTTACCATGTCAGATTTTCCTTAGAACGTTTGGACAGAGACCACGGTTACCTTCTAGGCGTAACCATAAGGCTTTCTGACCATGATCATGTAGACTCTGTTTTGTAGTTTGTTTTAGCGAAAGAATCGTATCGTTTTGATTTACGGTTCAGGAGAAACATCCGTTTTAGTGAAAGCGATTTCGGATAACTAAGGTAGTTCACTGCATGAACTTTGAGATTGTGATCAAAACCTTTAAAAATGGAATTGGGTCGAGATATTAATGTGGATACTAGTATGGACAGTTAGGAAGGGAACCGAGGAGGTTTCGTGTTAAAATGATGATTTTTCGATTTTATAAAAATGCGAGAACCAAATTTGCGCGTGTAAAATACCCTTAAGGGGATGGTTAAAAACAATGAGTTAGCAATGGTAAAGTACTTGGGTTTTGAGAATAGATTTCCACCCAAACTTTTGACTTAAGAGTTTACGGAATGTCATGAGGTTATAAGTGACCAAGAGCGAGACATTTGATGTTCGTTAATAGAACGTTAGTGCTTAAGTTAAATGCACTTTAAATGATTAAGCCAGGGGACTAATCGAGTATTTCCTTGTTTATAGATTTTCCTGCAAGTTCTCGAACCCATAACAACCAAGGACCCGAGGCAAGTTTTCTCATCCCATGCTGTATTTCAAATTACATTATACTGATTATGCATATGATATGATATCATGAATGCTTTCAAACCTTACATCGTATATAGATGTAATGATATTAAAAATGTTGAGATGTAATATATGCATATGATAGATGCATGCTTTCAAACCTTACATCGTATATAGATGTAATGGTATTAAAAATGTTGAGAGGTAATATATGCATATGATAGATGCATGCTTTCAAACCTTACATCGTATATAGATGTGATGGTATTAAAAATGTTGAGATGTAATATATGCATATGATAGATGCAAGTTTTCAAACCCTGCCTCATATAAGTGATGTTGTTGTGATTTAACGTTGTGTTTGTGATATATTCTGCTTTAATGCTGTGAAATGATTTATAAACTGTTTACGCTTTTAATAAAAAGCTATATAAGATATAAGGTTTATATGCTATGTAAATACTAGATATAAACCGAGGTTTTTAAAGGCTCTAAGTATAGAGCAGTCGTACGATGATTTTAAAATATTAGACAAAGAGTTAAATTACTATTTTGTCTTGATTGTACTGTCAGAAACTGGATTAAATATTCCAATATATATATTATTGGATATTTAATGTTAAATATTAAATAATATTATAAAAAATATTATTTGGATATTTATTTGATTAAGTGAATATTATAATATTCACTTAAGTAGAAGTTTATTGAATAATAATTCAATATTTATTATTGGAATATTTATTAAATATTCCAAAAATGATTTAAAAATCATAGAACCTTATTTATATTATTATTTAAAGTTCCAATATTTATTAAAATATTTTCTGATCTTAAAAAGATTTAGTCGATTTTAATAGGGGTTCCCAACTACTTTAATTATTTATCTCGAATGATGATTTTGATTTGAACTTATCAAAAATTGGGAATCCATCTCAGGAAGTGAACATATGATTTCACTTGCCTCTTTCACTAAAAGTGATATATTTTGGGTTTCTGAATTATCAGAACTAAAGATATTTTACTAAACTCCCAGGTCATGATTGCAAAATGATTTACTCGAGGATCGAGGTTAGTTGATAATAGTCAACCCACATAGTATTATTATTTCCTCAACATTTCCGGAAGTAAGTATGGTAATAAGTTCATACCTATCAACGAGCTAGTCTACGCTCGGGGAACAACGATTAAATTCGGTTCCAGATATAAGGTTACGATTCATCAGGGGATTGGAAACAATCCGTGCTCGACAATGAAATAGGTGACAGGTAGTACGAAATCGTGCTCGATAATGAAATAGGTGCCAGGTAGTACGAAGTCATACTCGGCAATGAAATAGGTGCCAGGTAGTATGACCCTATGCTCGGCAATGAAATAGGTGCCAGGTAGCATAATGGGCCCGAATGTGGCCAGGGTGATAACCGAATATGAAGTCGTCCTTCTACTAGTAGAAAAGTTACGTTACGATACAACGGCTGATCACCGTGTATCGGGTGTTCCAGTATATCCCCTTCTTCCACATGGAATTGTGCTGCACATTGTAACGAAAGCCTAGGTGCTGAGTTACCGATAATGTGACAGTAATTGAACAATGATGTTTCGTGTATAGTATTTGAACTGTACGACATGTTTTGACGAAAAGAATATTTAAACATATCGTTCTGTATATGAACAGAGTTTTAAAGGTTTTCAATTATGATATCAGCTTACATATATGATTATGTTGTTTATCTTATTGTCGAGCTATAGTGCTCATTCTTGCTTCTTTTATATCACAACGCAACAAAGTTGAAAAGGTGTTCATTACTGATATTTTACGGTATTTTGAACAATATGAGATATCTAAATAGATATGCATGTATATATGTTGAGAAGGGATTTAAGATATACAGTATATTGAACTGTATAGTATTTTGAATTAATAGATAGGCTTTAAGCCTTGATTCCAATATTTGATATCTATTTTAAAAGATATGTTTTGAATCTTGGTTCATTATATCGATACTATTTTGGGGACAAACCCTAGTAGTGTTAAAACTTTGATCCTATATGGATTATCTACCTTAAAGGTTTAAAGATTTAAATTGGGATAGATTTCTTGCTGAGCGCTATTAGCTCATTCTTGCTTTATTAAAACTTTCAGCATGAAGAAAACGTTGCCGATTCACCTCGTGTTACGAGAGCAAGGGGATGGAAAGACCACCCTTGAGTTAGTTCAGCAGGATGGATACTGTCGGTGTGAGCAGAATAGTTGCAGACTGAATTAGTAAGAATTGTTTTCGAGTAGGTTTGTATTATTAAACATTGTATAGAACGGTGAGGTCTATTATTGTAACTTCAGGTAGAGGTTGTAAATAATAGATGAGATCCTGGTTAGTACATTTGATTTGTAATAACAAATGTTACTTTTGTTGCTCATTTCCAAGGCTATAACTTGTGTGTGTGCGCGTAAGTGATTGGGGTCTTTGGAGTTGTATTATTAGAATGTTGTAAGTAATGCAGATATTGTATAATTGATGGAGCGTGACAACCCAGATTCCTGACCCCGGATCTGGGGGTGTTACAATAGGCAACCCATATTGTATTATTACTTCCTCAATATTTCCGGAAGTAAGTATGGTAATAAGTTCATACCTATCAACGAGCTAGTTTACGCTCGGGGAACAACGATTAAGTTCGGTTCCAGTTTAAAGGATAGGATTCATCATGGGATCTGGAAGGGCTTACACGACAATGAAACAGGTGCTGGGGTAGTGAGCATAATTATCAAGGCTTTCCCGGTGATGAAACAGGCGCCGAGGTAGTGACCTTGCGTGCAAAGGCTTTCCCGGTGATGAAACAGGCGCCGAGGTAGTGACCTTATAGCACATTAGGCCCGAATGCGGCCAGGGTGATAACCGAACAGGAAATCGTCCTTCTACTAGTAGAGAAGTTATGTTACGATACAGCGGCTGATCACCGTGTATCGGGGTTCCAGAATGTCCCCTTCTTCCACTTGGAATTGCGCTACACATTGTAACGAAAGCCTATGTGTTGAGTTACCGATAATGTGACAGCAATTGAACAATGATGTTCTGTGTATAGTATTTGAACTATATGATATGTTTTGACGAAATGAATATTTCACTATATCATTCTGTATACGAATGAAGTTTGAAAAAGATTTCAATTATGATATAAGCTTACATATATGATTAAGCTGCTTTATATTATTGCTGGGCTTAGTGCTCACACTTGTTTTCTTTTATATATATATCACAACACAACAGCTAGAGTAGATGGCCAGGATCCGCCGTACCGCTCGGAAGCGCGTCCAGGATATACAGACCGCCCGTAGCATGATTGTTGCAGTACATCAGGTAGAATTACTGAGTTGGTTCGGAGTGCAACTCTGGTTGCTCCGGTTTATTTATAAGTATCACTTATGTATATTAATGAACAAGAACAAACATTTGCGCTGCCTTTCTGATTTCAAGTAGAAATCATACTGGTAGTAGGTTTCAAACATTTTACTTTTGGGTTGTAATAACTTTAACTTATGGATCATATAACTACTGCTTTTGTAATTTCGTTTCTGAGACATAACTGGCGTGTGTATATTGATGGTGGGGTCACCATGTGAGTTGATTTATATTAATTATGATTCGAGTATCAAGTGTTTGTATGGAATGAGGAATGTGACAACCTAGATCTCCGACCCCAGGTCTGGGGGTGTTACAAAGTCTTTCTGGAATTACTTAGTATTTTAGAAATTATTTTTATAATTCATTTAGTCTTACCGAAATTCTTTATAGACTTAGGATAGTCTTTATGAAAATTAAAATAGTCTTTCTATGTACTAAAATAGTTTTTCTGATAAAAGGAATAGTCTTTTCTACTTTAATTTGATAGTCTTTCTGCTTTATAAAAGCATTGCACGTGCAGTTCATTTCATCAAGTGGATCAATATACAAAACGGAATCAAGATAGAAGATTAGATAGTGATCAAAATATAACATCTTTTACATCTTTCTGTCAAGAAAAAGAGAACCTGTCGTGAGAAATTTTACAAGCTCAAGAAATCATTTCTAGTTTAAATTGTTAAATCTAAACCACTAGGAATTATCTACTTGTGATACCTTGACTATCTAACGGATCAATCTCAAACTATCATTTATCGTTATATCTTTTTATTACAAAAATAGATAAATTCATGTCGAATTTATTCTAGATTTGTTTTAATTAGTTTGAGATTTTATTCTGTAATCAGTACCAAAAATTGTAACACCTTTCAAGTTTAATATAAGTTATATTTAACTTGAATTCTGTTTCATTGAATTCCGCATAATTTGTTCATCCATTGTTTAATCTTTAAATGGACAAATTCGATAAAACGGTATAGTTTGTATTCAACCCCCCCTTCTACAAACTTATCGGGACCTAACATGGCTTTTAGACCTTGGATAGATAAGATGCCTTCTAGTTAGCTTCCTGATTATCAGCTTCTGTTAACTAACTTTCTAACAATCAGCTTCGATATCATGATCAAATTCTTGTCTTGAGCATTTTGTAATCATCATTCCAAATGTATCAACCCTAACAAGTGGGTTTATGCCATGCAAGATGAGATGAAATCCTTGTATGAGAATAATACTTTTGAGTTGGTGAACCTACCTAAGGGAAAACGAGCTTTGAAAAACAGGTGGGTTTATAGAGTGAAGCAAGATGAGCATACTTCACAACTACGATACAAAGCTAGGTTGGTCGTCAAGGGATTCAGTCAGAGAAAGGGTATTGATTTTGATGAGATATTTTCTCCAGTTGTTAAGATGACATCAATTCGTGTGGTGCTTGGTTTAGCAGCTAGTCTTGATTTGGAGGTTGAACAAATGGATGTCAAGACAGCTTTTCTGCATGGTGACTTGGACAAATAAATCTACATGGAGCAACCTGAAGGTTTTCATGTAAAAGGTAAAGATGATTATGTTTGTAGACTTCTTAAGAGTCTATATGGTTTGAAGCAGGCACCTCGACGATGGTATAAAAAGTTCGAGTCGTTTATGAAGGAGCAAGGCTACCGTAAGACTATTTCTGACCATTGTGTTTTTGTTCAGAAATTTGCAAATGATGATTTTATAATATTATTGCTTTATGTGGATGACATGCTTATTGTTGGCAAAAATGCTGGAAGAATTTCCCAGTTGAAGCAACAGTTAAGTAAGTCCTTTGCTATGAAGGACTTGGGGCCAGCGAAACAGATTCTTGGCATTCGTATTCATCGAGACAGAGTGGCCAAGAAGTTGCATATATCACAGGAGCAGTATATTGAGAAGGTGCTTTGCAGGTTCAACATGGATAAATCTAAAGTTGTTAGTTCTCCTCTTACTACCAACTTTAAGTTAACTGGAAATGATTCTCCTTCTACGAAGGAAGAAATTGCAGAGATGGATGGAGTTCCATATGCCTCAGCAGTAGGAAGTTTGATGTATATTATGGTATCTACGAGACCTGATATAGCCTTTGCAGTTGGTGTTGTAAGTCGTTATCTAACAAATCCAGGTAAGAAACATTGGGAAGCAATTAATTGGATTATGAGATATCTTAGAGGTACTTCCAAATTGGGTCTGACATTTGGGAATGGTAAACCAGTGCTTGTTGGATATACAGATTCTGACTTGGCAAGGGATAAGGATTCGTTGAAATCTACTTCTGGATATTTGATGACTTTGGCAGGGGAGCGGTCTCATGGCAATCTAGGTTGCAAAAGGGTGTTTCACTTTCTACGGGGGAGGCAGAGTATGTAGCAGCAACTGAAGCTTGTAAAGAGTTGTTGTGGTTGAAGCGGTTGATGCAGGAGCTTGGCTTTCCGCAACAACGCTATGTGGTTTTTTGTGATAATCAAGCAGCTATTGACATAGCTAAACATCCTACATTTCATGCAAGAACGAAGCATATTGATATGAGATATCATTGGATTAGAGACGCTCTTGAAGAAGGGTTGTTTGAAGTGGACAAGGTACACACCGATGATAATGGTTCCGATATGTTGACAAAGTCTTTAGCTAAAGGAAAGTTGAAGGTATGTTGTTCAATCGCCGGAATGGCGAACTCTTTCTCATAGTTAGAAAGGGGGAGATTTGTTGGGTTTTAGTTTCTATCTATGAGATTAAAAGCCAAATTGGATTACCCTTGTTTTGGCCCACAAGGACATAAAAATAAGGGACCCCTATATATAATTATAGGAGGATTATAATAAAAATAAGAGAGAGGAAAATTAGACACAAGAGAGATCTAGAGTGAAAAATTCGCAGGAATGTTTCTGCTTCCACAAGCTGCCTTGAATTTGCGATTCTCGGAGTTCTACCGGTCGGATCGTCCTGAATTTTGGACAGCAACTTCCTTACACTGATATATAAATTCTGAACGGTGGAGATCGGATTCTAAGGTCAAGAGGTCAGTTTCTTAAGGGGCTTAACAGAGCTGTTTGCACCACGGTGAGGTTAAACCTCCCCGTGGGTTTTTCTCATTGTTGTCTTATTTTGATTTCATACTTTTGACCGTTTATTCCAAGAGTGTGAAGGTGATTGTATTCCTATAGTTTTGTCTATGGTGTATTCCCATATAATTTGTGATAGTGAATTGTTTGGGTGGACTACGGTCCCGTGGTTTTTACTCCTTACCTTTGAGGGGGTTTTTCACGTATAACTTTTGATGTCTTGTTTTTCGTTTATTGTTGCTTTACTTATTTGTTTCATCGAAGGTTCATACAAGTAGGGATAAGTATTGCCCAACGAAGTTAATTCCGAACTTAGTTATTACCGTTGTGGTCACTTTTTTCTCATCAATCGATTTGTCAGTTTAGTGTAGATTCTATTCTACTGGTCCAGACAGTGAAAAAAAAGATCAAAAGCTAAGTGAGCTGAATATACGTTATTGGGTTCTCAACTGCAGCTTGAATTCAGATCATGTATACGAAAAAACTGCTCATACAGATAACAACTATTTATATTCATGGTTAGTTCGGCACAAGATATTGATTTACATCTAATAATTAAGGACATTTACGCATTACTCGGACAAAAATGGTGGTTTTTGTAGATGCGGACAAAAATGGAGGTGAAGGTCTGAGTGAGCCATATAAAAAGAAAACCAATAGCAAATAAGAATTAGATGCCCATGAAGCGAGTGGAGTAAAGGCCAAGTAGGATGATCGAGATGATCAATGTCGAAAGACACGGACCAAATTCATAATCTTGGAGCATGCACTTTAGCCATCCACTCACTGCTGAAGTAGGATAAAGTGCAGTGACTAACCAATGAAATTGGAAAAGTAGATTCTGCACGTGGAAAGTGCATCGCTGAAGATCAGTTACGATCTGAATCAAAAGAGATCAGATTACCCTATCTTCAGTGGATCGCCTCCTACATCTGGAAAGAGAAGCTTGTTGGAGATACTGCACAAGAGGAGCCATGTATATATCAACCAATGGCAACCATGTATAAGATACCTTATATAAATGTTTACAGGGGCCATTTACCTTTCCTCAAATTCTCCGTGGGCCAAATAGGGTTCTTGATTGGAAGCATCTTACCTTAGAAAAAGTGAGAAAAGTGCAATCAAAAGTTAAACAACTTTACAACACTACTCCCCAAAGGGTTAAGTTTGTAAACACTTTTAGTTGTAGAATTTCAAGGATATGCAGCTAGCCCATTAGTAGTGTTCTGTACAATTTAGTGAGAGCAGTTTCTCATAATTGTAAGGGAATCCAGAGGAAAATTTCTAGAGTATAATATATGATCCTCGTAAGTATTTCTTCTAACATCTTACTATATAATTGTCTAATTACATGTTTTAGAAGGACTGGAATATTAAAATGGTATCTAAACTTCCTATTTTCAATTGTTTCAATGTAATTGTATGTTTGTTTCTACAGTTTATCAATTACTTTAATGGTGGTACAGTAGTAGTTTTATCTTTCAAGGTAGGACGACGGGGTTTGAGGTCTTTAACCGACCGTTAAGTGCCTAAAATAAGATCGATCATATATAAATTTAATAAATAAACTCAATTTCTCACTTTTTGATCACCTGTGTGGTTGTAGTTTCCCCTTTTAAAAAACTACACACATTACTTGTTCATCTTTTTGCCATCATTATACTCCATGTGTCCCGTTCATTTCTATACAGTTTCTATTTTGGGATGTCCTCTCATTTTTATACATTTCAAAAATAATAATTTTTAATAATATAAAACACTATTACACCCACTACTTTCTCCACTATCTCTATTCTATAATAATATAAAACACTATTACACTCACTATTTTTCTCCAATATCTCAAATCTGCTATTAAATATTGATAGGTCTCACCACTTTACCCACTTTTCATGTAATTTTACTCATTTTTATATCTTTTTTTGATTTATGTGCACACCCTCAATGTATATAATTCAATGAGATGGAGGGAGTACTTGTTAAAGCATAATTAGAATATATAAGAGAATAAACCCAAAAGAAAAGTGTTACATTATCGATCTATTTAAAACTTAAGGGGTTAGAGCAAGTCCAACAATGTCCTAGTTGGTTACTTATAAATATGATATAATAATGTGTCCTAGTGATTTAGGGACTTGATTTCTTGTAGGAACTCCAACAACATTACTTATATCCATTCCCTATTATTACTATAATAATATATTTGAAAAGAGAGAGAATAAGAGTGCAAGAAAGAGAGAGAAAAGAAATGTAAAAAAAGAGGGAAGTGAATTTTTTATTCATGGAAGGGAAAATAGATTTTTTTATCACTCAACTATTGACTCTTTTAGAAAGTAACCACTGAACTATCAAATAATTAATTATAACCATCAACGTTACATTCGTTTTTGTTTTTAGACATTCCGTTAATTATGTCGTTAAAATAATATTTATGTGCTTAATAGATCGATAATGTGTTAAAATTAATGAAAATTAGCCACTAAACATTGTACAACGTTAAAATATATCATCATTATAATTTTTTCCATAATTTTTATTATCTTTTCATAAATTAACTCATTATTATTGAAATCATTTACTATCTTGTTAACAGTAGTTTTTTAAAATAAACAAATGATTAATGAAATTATATATTTTTAATAAAAACATATTATATATATATAAAATTTAGATTCGCTTCGTGGATTTTTTAAATTTCATGAACCAAATTTAATCATAAAAATAAGATCAGATATCTATATTACTTTTTTTGTTCAATATCTAGAATTTTGGATTAAAAAAATAGATTCTAATCAAAATTTAATATATTCGAAATTTTGCAATATTAAATCTGGGAAAAAAATTACTTTGAAGATATTGTTGAATTATTTCTTAAATAAAATGACTAGTTGCATGAAAAACAATGACAGTATTGTACTTAAAATATTTTTTATTTATCATGTTACGTTAGATGATTAAGTCCACATTAACATTATTTTAACTGATATTTCATTTATACTTAACGGAATGATTAAAAACAAAAACTCATGTAACGTTAGTGACTATTTTTAATTATTTGAATGTTCAGTGACTATTTTCTAATAGAAACAAGAGTTAAGTGGTAAAAAAATCTATTTTCCCATATTATTTTAACGGTATATTAACGGCATAATTAACGGAATGCCTAAAAGCAAAAACAAATGTAACGTTAATGGTTATAATTAATTATTTAGTAGTTCAGTGGTTACTTTCTAAAAGATCTAACAGTTGAGTGATAAAAAAATCTATTTTCCCTTCATGGAAATTAAATAGGTAATGGCTAGTGGTTATCTATTAATAGGTAATGAGATAGATGTCGTAGTGATTTAGGTAACCACTAGGACATTGTTGGAGCACCATTTTTTGCTAGATTACTTATATTTGAATTTAGGACATGATATAAGTAAGCTGTTGAACTTGCTCTTACATAAAGATACTAACCAAATCTTATACTATATTCCCCACTCCCCTCGCTAGCTAGGGAGTCCAAATTGAGACCACTCCCCTTAAGGTCAATTGATACAAGTTTGGAAACCGGAGATCAATCGAACCATTTAAAGTGAGTACTCGGACACATAATTAGATGTTGAAGACGACTACTCGAATTTCAACAGTAAAACAAATAGGAATTATTGATTAATTTTCGATTTTTACAACCTTTTCCAATTTAAATGACCCTTTGATTTTTTTCACGCATTTCAATGCGCTCAATTGAGATATTTGTAAGTAATTTATTTTTAATTTTTTTGATTTGTACAAAAATATAGAGCCTATATTTTTATACAAAACAAGAAAATCAGAAAAATAATATTTACAAGTACCTCAATCGAGCTCATTAAAATGCATGCAAAAAGAAGTGGCTCATTCATTTTGAGATTTTGGGACGGAGCGAGTATGTTTTTTAAGCAAAAGGCGGAAACATAACAAAAACAAAAGGTGGGAAACGTATATTACAAAAAGCTGGTAAATAGGAAATGTAGACAGTAAATTGTATACAAGAACCTTGCGAGTTGAAATACAAAGCCTTAAGAAGATGGAGTATAAAAAAACCAAACTTGATGCAATTCAGAACCAAGTAGAATTAAAATTCAAGAAATAGAATAAAAAGGGAGAGATAGATAGAACCTTACGAGTTCCATGTATTATACAAGCAATGTATAAGAAAGCGGGTACCCGGCCGCTTCTAGTTATTTAATACAAATTACGGTTTACTGGTATATCTTGGGGATCAAACGTGGTCTCATCGCAGTAGTACATATAAGGTACTAGTAGACAGTTGAATTTTCTTGTTCCAGTTGAAGCTCCACTTATGCTCTCCTAGCAAATCTTCCCCTTACTCTGCGCCTTGTCTCTGCATTTGCCTTCCTTGAGCTGTATCTAATTTTCTTCTCGAATTTTCGCTCTTTCCTTTTCTCTCTGTACCTCAGGACTTTTGCCTTCCTGATCCAGGGACAGTATTGGGGTAAAATTAGTGGTGCAGTTCCCGTGCCTGAGGATGAACCGGATGTCCCATCACGAGAAATGCACTCTAGATTTGTGCCGCTTTTGTTTGTTGCCTCTGGCACTATGCGAGCATCAGTACATAGGAGGGAGGAGTCCTGATTGTCAAATATAAATTGGGTGATGACAGTTCAAATATTTATCAAGATTTGAAAAAGAACAAAGAAGAATAAAACAACAAAGGTATATGTATAATCATACACCATATTATGCTTTAAATGAAGTTACAATTTGTCCGAAAATGGTTTTTTTTTTGTCCTCCACTTGATAGATTACAAACACACAGCCCCAAAAGAGTAAGTTCTCTACTGAATTCTGATAATTCCAAATCAAAACCATCAAAGTCAAGTATACGTACCTCAATGCTCACATCAAATCTATCAAAGCAGACCTTTAACTTAGCTGTTAAATTATAGCTATGAGAGAATCACAGTACTTATACAGTTAAACTGAGCTTTGTTTAAAAAGCAAACTATGATAAGCCCTGCACATATAGAAAGATTTTATGTGCATGGAAAGGTCGATGTATCTATAGATTGTAACTAATTTGGAGTGAAAGTAGGAAAAATTAATACCTCAAACTTTCAGACCCCCGACAAGGATACAACCGAAAAATTGATTTTTCTGAATTATAAGGAACACACGTATTTGTATTTGTACCATAGTACTTGCCTGGATACAAGATCATGAGTACTCAAAGAATAATGTTTCAGAAAGACGAAAAGGAAAAAAGAGAAAGTGAAATTTACCACAAACATCAAGATTTTTAGATACTTACAGTCAACCTACTTGAAGGGGCTCGAAAAGCATTAGCTTCAAAAGCTTCATGCTCAAGTCGTCCAATATTAATATTAGTTTGGACGGGAACTAAGCTTTCAGTTTCCTGAAAAGCTTGCTGCAGGTGATCGTAAAGGTATTGATACTCGATCTGTTCAGAACATGGCCAGTAACTTGAAGACTCCAAGTTCTTATTAGCCTCCATATGCGGTGGTCCATTGTTGGCCGGTTCTTTTCCAAGGCCAGGATCTAGCATCAACCATGAATCTATTTCATTGTTTATTTCAATGCTGTCATTTTGAACTACAACTTGATTTTCATTGTGGAATTCAGGGACAAGTAAATGATCATCAACGGATGTCGATGAAGGATTGTAGATAAGTTCAGAGAAGGGGTTTAGTACTTGTTGGTAGGGGAATGAAAGGTTGGGTGAGTTTACCACAGTATTTGACAAAGAATATGTAGTTGGTAGAGCTTTGTAAGGGAAAGCTGATGTGCCATGCAGACATGCAGTGCACATAGACACATGATTATGGGATGATGTTACTAAATTTGAACTATATATGCTTGCGCCACAACCGGCACAAGGGTAAGCCACAGTAGGATAAAAGCCTCCGCCATTAGAACTCTCAGTAAACATTGTTGTTCTAGTATAGCTGACAGGACTAGAAAATTTCTTTGTTTTTGTTTTATAGCTGTTAATAGATGTTACAGCCGTATTCCAACAAGAAATGAAGACTTGTGCATTTATAGTGGGAGAAACATTGTGCAAAAAATGGCTGCAAATATGACCAGTGGTGGTGAGAGTTCGTGTTTCATTATGTGGCTCTGCTGAGTTTTAGGCTTAGAGTCGTATATATATATCAGGCCCAAATGTTCTTACAAGGTATATTCTACTTTATTTCCCTTGCTTGCTCTTTTAAGGCCTAGAAATGCCTTTTTTGCCTGCTTGTTTTGTGTGTATGTGAGACAGAGGATAGCTAAATGTGGTCCACTTCATTTCACCCAAAGAAGTATGTATTGAACAGTGTTGTTTGTTTTGGCTAAATTAACAACTCAATATTGACCATAAATTACAAATTATTATTTCATTATTTTAAAAAAGTGAAATATACATATTAAAGTAGATTAGATATATATACTTTTTAATGGCTTCAAAAAAAGATATACACATTTTAATGATATAATTTTTATAATTGTTTTCGATTATATACTGTGACAACCCGGGTCAAATCCCGAGCCTTTTTCGAAAATCGGGTCAAGTCCCGATTCCGAGTCCGAATAAGTCAAAGCCTACTGGCCCAAACACAGCCAACTTGGGTAACGACAAGCCCACCACAGGCCCCCAAAATATCATGATTTTGTTGGTTCTAATTAGTAGTAGTACTTTGCCTTATAAACCAAACAGAAGTCTCAAATCTCCTCGATGTGGGACAGGGGTGTTACAAACTCCCCCACTTAAACTCTTGACGTCCCCTGAACGGATATTCCATAGGTTCCAAGATCGTTTCTCCCTAGCCATTGTGGGATAATACCGGCTGGCTTCGTGTCCCCACCTCCGGACCTCTGTCCATTGTGGGATAATACCACCATCCTTCGTGTCCCCACCTCCGGCAACTCGACGAATCAAGCTTTCGAGAGTCGGCTCTGATACCATATGTGACAACCAGGGTCAAATCCCGAGCCTTTTTCGAAAATCGGGTCAAGTCCCGATTCCGAGTCCGAATAAGTCGAAGCCTAGTGGCCCAAACGCAGCCAACTTGGGTAACAACTAGCCCACCACAGACCCCCAAAAGATCATTATTTTTTGGTGCTAATTAGTAGTAGTGCTTTGCCTTATAAACTGAACACAAGTTCCAAATCTCCTCGATGTTGGACTAGGGTGTTACAAACTCCCCCACTTAAACTCTTGACGTCCTCGTCAAGCCTGAACGGATAACCCATAGGTTCCAAGATCGTTCCTCCCTAGCCATTGTGGGATAATACCGGTTGGCTTCGTGTCCCCACCTCCAGACCTCTATCCATTGTGGGATAATACCACCAGCCTTTGTGTCCCCACCTCCGGCAACTTGCGTTAACAAGCTTTCGAGAGTCGGCTCTGATACCAACTGACTTTTCGGACTATTAACTCTAAATTCAAAACGTAAATAAAAGTATTTGTTTATTCAATAAATACGAAATTACACAAAAGTCAAAGCAGCGGTCAAACTTAACAATAATTCAAAACATAAATTCGGAGACACGGCTTCATAAATCCAACAATATTCAATGTCTAACAAATAATCAAATTATTCGAATAGTCTTATACAAAATCACATAGCACGAAATCCATAACTCCACATCCTTATTCTTACTTAGCTTCCAAAAGTCTGAACCTGAAATATATTAAAACAATGAGTTGCAAAGCCTATCAAGTAACTATCGCCCAACGGCTCAAAGTAATATTTAAAACATAATTTCTTAACTTTAAATCGATAATATAATCTTAACAATAAAATAACATTTAATTCTCACAGTTCTAAATTACGGTCACACTATGCCAGTGACACGACTTCTATAGTTCGATGTTTCTATGGGGGCCAGTTTACGTCCCTCGATAAGACAAACTCAACGAGGTATCTATGTGTTCCGGAACGTGCGTAAACTAGTTCTATATGTCACACTATCCAGTGACCGGATTCTATGATTCGATGCGCAACTAAAACTGGGGAATTCTATAAAAATCTTTTCTAAAATCTATTTTCGATATCACAAGTTTCAAAATTAAATATTTCGAATATAATAAGATAACCGAATAAAAATAGATTTGATAATATTAGTGAGCAACGAAAAGTCACTTACAATGATACCGATGTCGCACCTTGAAAATAAAATCACAGCAAATCCTTAATATTAACTTATAATCTATTAACAGTCAAATAAAACAAACAAGTACACAACTCAATAGAACTCATGCGGCGTTTACATATAATTTACTCAAAGAAGATTCTAAACATCAAACATCAAAATATCTTGCAAAATAGACTATTGTTAACAAAATCAATCCTGACCAGTTCTGAAAATTGGCAATTTACTCTATGAAAATGATTTTATCTGAAAACGTACAAAACACGAAAAATGTAGGCAATTCTGAGACCTTTCCAGAATGATAAGGCTCGTTAAAACCGGACAAGTAACGAACTTAGAGCATGGACATTTGCGGACTGCAGAAAAAAATCAGCCCCTGGTTTATTTAGTGTTATGCTATTTACGACATCCAAATCACAAAATATAGCAGCAAAGTGTAAACAAGAAACACAGAACACGAAAATACCTTTCAATATTGATATTACTCATTAAATTAGCATAAAAACTCGATTTATTACGAATTTTCAAAGTTAGACATCTCAGTTTCAAAAACATACTGGCTGGTCAATAAATCCCAGAAAAACTAATATCTACAGACCTAATTTCGAAAAACAAAAATAATCAAAGTCATAGATAATTCAAACACCTTTTCAGAAAGTCTAATCTAATAAAATTACGACAAATAACAAATCCGATATGATTTTTACAAGAATTCAGACTTTATATAGTATACATACAAAATCGGAGTAGTCATACGAACACATTAGACAAAACAAAGAACTCATAGATATATCATATTATATACCAAAACATTATCACCTATACAAATAATCAAGAAAATATGATTTACACATAATATCATATACATGAATTTACAAAAATATACAAAAAGTACAAGAATCGTTACCCCTTTTTCTAAACTTGTCACGAATCTCTCTTTCTCTCATGTTCTTCTTCTCCCTTTTCTTCTTCTCTCTCTTTCTCTTTCTCTTTCTCTCTTTCTCAGCGTCTCTCTCTCTTCTCTCTTATCGTTCCTTTTTTTTACACGACTGTTTGCTAAAGCTAGGGTTTTATCTTCTTTTTTTCACACGCTTGCATCTAGCTATGTATTGGTCCATTTAATTAACTTGGGTGAACCAAAATCATTCAATCAAACTAAAGTCCAACTAAATTAAATTAGTACGACCCGTTAATCCGATTTTATTCTAAAGTCAAATTATATAATTATCTTAAATTTTAATCCACTTCTGATTTTAATTTCTAGCAAATTAAAATCTATTAAAATTATAAGAAAAATTAGGGATATTACATATACAATGTAACATCCCCAACATTCATTACTAAGCAACCCTGAGACATCACTAATTTTCTACAACAAAGTTTCTTATACATCCGATCTTACAATGTTTTACATCCTAAACTTGCATTGCCATACAAGATCAACCTGCCACATAACTTTCGACTATTACCAACATAACTGACATAACAAAACAGTCAACTTCCACAAAATAAAAGGTTAGCTAGTCACTTAATGATATATTCTCCGCATTATCCTTCCCTTTGTCCAGGCCTGACTTCCTCCTAACGCCATGCTTAACTGACGGACAAGTTAATCAAAAAAATGTGAGCTTAACGCTCACCAAGTATTACTAACCAGATTAGCAGGACAAGGAAATTCACTACAGTATAAGAAAGATTAAATATACACCCTTGTTTTTGGAAAAAAATCCTCCAATCAACACCAATTAGAAAACCAAAAGATATGAAATGAAGTAAAATATTATAAATAAGAATAGGACGAACCGAGCGATCCCCTGATCGTTGTGGGTTTATATTCCTCCCACTACAGGGAAAAACCGACCAACCAAATGGGTTGGTTATGTCAAGAATCGGTCGGTTTAATAGTTAAAACCGACTGAACCGACCGACAGTAGGTTGGTTTCGACCCCCAATTTGTGTCGGTCGGTTTTATCCGGTTTCCTTGTAGTGTCCTTAACCACTACAAGGTGATCAGCCCTCCACGTTGCATGCAGTGCAAATTTCTGGTTTTCTCCCAACCAAGTAAGCCTCATTTGACTGTAAATTAACCGCAAATATTTGTAACCCTCTAATTAGAAGTTGCCCAACTCAGTTGGTGTCAACTCCACATTTAAAGAAATGATTAAAAATTTCAGAACTAATATCAAGGAGTTGAAATACCTTCCAATTCAATTTATAAAATCGCCAATATGGAGATGAATAACTAACAATAACGGGTATGAATCAAACAAAAGGGTCAACGAATTCAAACCAGGTTTAAAATATTTTGAATGGAATAAATCTACAACACACTTTACTTTTCGAAATACATCAGGCAATAACTAGTGAAAGGATAGTAAACTTGCCTGGACTGATTCTTTCCATTGCTAACCCTTCTCTTCAATTCTATTATATCCGGTTTACTTGACTATATAATTTAAATTTAACTACCCTCCTGCCTCCTTCGAGAATAGATACAAAGCCACCTTCTCCTCTCGACTCTGTGTTCGCCATGCTGCATTCTTTTCCCCTCTCTATCTTTTGATCTCTTGTCTATTCTATTCTTAATAAGCCTCTAATTAATAATATTTTATTATAAAGATAGGATTAGTCATCACTCATTTTATTAAACTAATGACATCTGTACATTTACAAGCAAAGAAAACCACACTTGCCAGTACTAAAGGTTATCACGTGTCTCTCCAAAAATATTAGAATCAACTAAATTAAGGAATAAAAAATGAATAAGATTTATAAAAAAAATTCTTGTATAATATTTGGACGTCCCCGATCCGACCAAAATGAAATATTTTTGGAGCTAGGGGCGTCATATCCATGGGCTAAAAGACTTAAATATTTGATGAATCATGTCCACTTTTGGGAACATAATTATCTTTTGTTCAGCGCTTGTTATCTTTATTTTGCTCATAAGCAAACTTTCTTTTCTTTTCTTCATTAATTGCATCAAGCCTTCCAAGACTTTCTTCAACTAGAATGTGTTTTTACAGCTCCATTTTAAATCTCATTCATGTCTATAGGGGCCTTCTTTGAAAAAAAAATCTACAATTGAGTATGTGCTAACGATTTAATAACTATCTTTGTAGCACCAAAATCATTATGTTTTCCCTGCTGAAATGTCACGATAACTACTTTCTAATCTAGGTACAACACCTTCAATGCTTCGCTTGTAAACTGATCGATATAATGTTAGAAAATGAAAAGTTTGAGGCATATTTTAAATATGTTCTTGATGGAATTTCCGGAAACTAACAATTGGAGGTTGTTCCTTTTTATGAGGACTTAAACTTTCATGTTTGGATCTAAGATATTTTCTTAGTGGAATCCATAAAAAAATTGAGTTGAAATAGGTTGCTTGAAATGGGTTATGTGGGTTGTGTAAAGTTAAAATAACTTGTATCCCACATAGAAATGGTAATGAGAGGTTGGTGGGTTTATATAGAACCATGTGCAAGAGTAGTGTACAACTACTAAGGCATGTGGGTGTGCATGATGTTATTATGTGCCTCACGCGCCCGCCTCGCCTCGCCACATCACGACACGACTCGACTCGGGTCGGGTCGAAGGGCGATTTGGGCGAATGTCTTGGTGTCTCGCGTACGCGAGGCGACCTGGGCGAGGAATTTTATTACTTGTTTATTTAATATTATTTATTGATTTAATTTAACAGTGTCAGTATTTATTTGTAACAGCTCAATGAACGGGGTCAGGATTTATATTAAATCCTGATCTTGATGACTACTGATCCTGATGGCCTAGGTCAGTACTTGGATCCTGATGATGGTCCAGTCCTGACGAAATCCTGATGGTCGGTCAAGTACTGATGCCACTCCTGACGGACAACAAGTCCTGATGGCTTGAGTAAGTACTGATGATGATCAAATCCTGATGGACCAAGAAATCCTGACTGAGCTGTAATTGTTATTAAATCCTGATGACAACTGTTATGAAAATTAAATCAGAATATTTAGTATTAAATGTCATATCTGCAGTTACAATATTTGGGCTGTTACGTTTTATTTTGTATTATATATTATTCAAAACAGAACGTTTGAGTATGCACTGAAGAATATACGTAACTCAGAAAACCCTAGAAACTATCTTCTTCTCTGTTCTCTCTCAACACATACAGAATATACATAGTTTTTGGGCGAACTGAGGCGCTGGTCGTTGTTGATCATTGCCATATCTGTGAGTGGATTGATCTGTGTTGTTCTATCCTGGAAGTGATATTGCTGAAACCCAACACAGTGTAAGTGGGGCAATAATCTCTTCAAGAACAGTCAAGACTTCTCGAAAGGCTTGGCGACTCAGCTGTTTATTATCTTTCAGTATTTGTGAAAAGCTACAGAGAGATAAGTGTTCTTTCTTATCTAGTTATTTACAGTCTCTAATTATATTATTGTTTTGACCTTCGTGTTTGTTTCGTTTATTGGTTTTATCTGCATGTTCTTGTTAATATAAATATATATAATTGCCCTATTGTTGCTGTGTAGTTAGTAAATTATACCCATCAATCTTGAAGAGATTATTCTGTGTTATATATTGTTAATTAGCAAGATGGTTAACGAAACTGTAACTCCTACTGTTGGTGATATTGCTTCTGGTTCTGGTGTTACTGTACCCACCATTGATTGGACCACGTACCATTTCCCACAGCCTATCGATTTGTCAGGAATTCCTGATAAATTCGGTGGGGGTGTTGGTTTTTCTCGTTGGCAGAAAAAGATGAAACTGTGGCTTACGGTAAAGGGTCTATGGTCGGTGGTGCAGTATGAGAAACCAGTTATTGATCAGGAAAGGGCTGAAATTGTTAAGGCTTATTCCATGTGGGAGGAAAAAGATGGGGTGGCTAGGGTTGCTATACTGGCAGCTTTAGTGAACACTCTATTTGATGTTTATTCATCTGATTCTTTCACTGCTAAGCTCTTATGGGAGAAGCTGGACCAGACACATAATACTGACTCGCAAGGGTTGGAAAAATATTATGTGGCTAGGTTTCTTGATTTTAAACCGGTGGATACAAAATCCAAGACTGAGCAGGCACATGAGTTTGAGATGTTGGTGCATGCTTTGAAGGAGTCTGGAATGGACCTTCCTGGAAAGTTTCAGGTTATGGCTGTGATTGAAAAGCTCCCTAAGTCTTGGGAAGAGTTTGCTCTCTCCCTGAAAAGACAGAAAGGAGAGATCACTTGGACAAACCTGATGTTAGACATCTCTGTGTAGGAACAACACAAGTCCAAACAGGGACATGTGATGCTTGTTGAACATGGGAGTTCGAAGGTGAATGTAGTGACTATTGGACAGAAAAGAAAGGCTGTCACTAAAAAGGATAACACTAAACCTAAAACTGACAAGAACAAGGCTATGAAACCAAAGACAAACAAACCTTATTGGTCTTGTGGACAGGTTGGTCATTGGAGCAAGGACTGTCCTGTAAAGAAAGCTAAGAAACCTGTGGGAGCACAAGCTAATACTGTGCTTGGAACCACTGATGGGCCTAAGGTTAACATGGTTGTTGGTGAGGTTGTTGCCTCTGGAACCAATGACGGTTAGGTTACCTACAACCCTGTACTTCTTTCCACTTATCTGTCACATGAATGGTTGATTGATACTGGAGATAATGTACATATTTGTACTGATATTACTCTTTTTGTATCTTATCAACAGACTCATGGATTGACAGTGACGATGGGGAATGCTAGTGTTGCTCAAGTTCTTGGAATAGGAAACGTGGACTTGAAGTTTGCTTCTGGGCATGTTCTATCCCTTACTAGAGTGCATCATGTTCCCGATATTCGTAGAAATATAATAAGTGGAAGTTGTTTAGTTAAGAATGGTTTTGAACTTTTTTTGAAATGTAATAAAGTAGTTGTTACACATACTGGTTTATTTTTTTGGCAAAGGTTACTTGTCTGATGGTTTGTTTTTAATAAATGTTGAGCCTGTATTGGGCATTTTTATTAATGATAGTGTTGCACCTTCTGTTAATTGTGTTGAATCATCCGATTTGTGGCATTCTAGACTTGGTCATTTAAATTTTGGTGCTCTAAAGAATATGATGAATTTAGAGTTGATTCCAAAATATGCCATTGAAAAGAAATCTAAATGTCAAGTATGTGTGACTGCTAAACAAACTAGGAAACCCTTTCATAATGTTGTTAGGGATTCAGGAGTATTAGATTTAGTACACACAGACATATGTGAATTTGGTGGCATGTTGACTAAGGATAATAAACGATATTTTATTACCTTTATAGAGGATTGTAGTAGATACTATTATGTTTATTTACTTAAGCATAAAGATGAAGCACTAGAAAAATTAATTATGTTCAAAACTGAAGCTGAAACACAAACTGGTAAAGTACTTAAATGTTTGAGATCTGATAGAGGTGGTGAGTATACAAGTACCTCGTTTAATGAATTTTGCTCAAGCAATGGTATAGTTCATGAGGTGACTCCACCATACACACCTGAGTCTAATGGGGTGGCTGAACGAAAGAACAGGACTTTTAAAGATATGATTAAAATCATGCTTATTAATTCTGGGTTGCCTAAGTATATGTGGGGAGAGGCTTTGAATACGGCTTCCCATATTCTGAATAGAGTCCCTCTGAAACATATGGACAAGACACCTTATGAATTATGGAAAAGTAGAAAGACAAGTTTAAAGTATCTTCGTGTGTGGGGGTGCCTTGCTAAGGTTCTTGTCCCTGAACACAAGAGAAAGAAACTAGGTTCGAAAACTGTTGATTGCATCTTTCTGGGCTATATTGAAACCACTACGGCTATGAGATTTTTAGTGTTAAAATCTGACATAGACGGTATAGTGGCTAACACTATAGTAGAATTCGTGATGCAACATTCTTTGAGGATGCGTTCCCTATGAAGACTGGCATACCTCAAGATATTTCTAATGATGATCCTACTCACACATCGAGTTCTATTCCTGATCATGTGGAAAAGATGACAAATGTGGGGGCAGATCCTGCTAGTAGTTCTACTCCTGACGAAGTAGATGAACCTAGAAGGAGTAAGCGTGCAAAGGTAGTCAAGGACTTTGGAAGTGATTTTGTCACTTACAATGTCGAGGATGAACCTTTAACTTTCCGACAGGCCATGGATTCTTCGGAGTCAAGGCACTAGAAAGGTGTTGTAAAGAGTGAGATTGACTCTATTGTTTCTGAAAGGCATATGTCCAGGCCTAGTTGTAAACACCGAGGATTCTACTCAACTTTAATTAAGATGTAATAAGTAAATAATAAAAATCAATTGTCACAGGAATCTCAAAAGGTTATATCTGTCAAAGAATGAAGATTAAAGTCATCTACAGACTTGAAGTGATTCTACATTGAAAGAAGCTCAATTTATTGATCAAGCCTCATTGAAGTATTCAAGCTCAGTGGATTTATTAAAGTGACAGAGATTTCAAGTTGTGACAGAAAAAGATACTGATTACGGAGTTCTTGAATGAGAAGGAAGTGAATCACTGCTTAAAGTCAAATAGATAAAGAACAAACATTGTTGTTAGTCACTCATGAACCAGACAGTGCATCGAGTGTCAACGTACTAATTGTGTTTGTTATTTATCTAATTTTAAGTGATTCTGGAATTAATAGAGAAGTCAACTAATTCTATTTATTCTCTTATAAATAATTAATATTATTAAGTATATTATTTATTAATTTCATTCTGCAAAGAATTAAATTAATACATAATTTATTTAATTAATTATTTAAATTAGAATATATTTGAACTAGGAAGACTTATATTTTTGAACTAGGAAGACTACCAAGGCTGTCTTACCGATTGTCTTCTAAGTACATTGGCTTGTCTTACCGATTGTCTTCTAAGTACATTGGCTTGTCTTACCGATTGTCTTCCAAGGCAATAAGAGAATTGTATTTCAGTAAGTCTTCCATAATACACTGCAAGTGGATTGGCGCGTGGAATGCATTCAAGTGGATTGTATTTATAAGTCAAACGGCAGAAGACAGAAAGAACACAGAAGAAAAGCAAACAAACATTCCATTGAAAGCTCTTCTTAAATACCTTCAACTGCAAAGCTCAAACTTTCTGTAGGGATTTAATTCTTGACTGTTCTTCAACATTTAATTCATAAGAATTGTATCTCTTGTACTGCTTTGACTTTCTAGCGGATCATAATCCCTAGATTTTATATCGAACTACTTTTTAGTATTCGATCCTTTTTATTACAAAAATAGATAAATTCATGTCGAATTTATTCTAGATTTGTTTTATTAAGTTCTTTGTAATCAGTGATCAAAGTTGTAACACTCCTCAAGTTTAATAGAGTTTCTATTTAACTTGAATATTGTTTCAGTTTTTATTCCGCACTAATTTGTTCTAAACAGTTAAATCTTTTAAAGGACAAATTCGATAAAACGGTATAGTTTGTATTCAACCCCCCTTCTACAAACTTATCAGGACCTAACAATTGGCATCAGAGCCTTTTTGATTGATATACTAATCAAAGATCCAATTGTTTGAGATTTTTTTCTTAACTCTGAATTTTATTTTTCTAAAAATCTCAAAAGATGTCTACTGCACAGAAAGTGGGGACAGTTAAAATCCCAATATTCAGCAAGGAGCATTATCCAATGTGGAAGAAGAAAATGCTCCTATTTCTTAAGGTTGCAAATCCTAAATACTTGGATGTGCTGAAGAGTGGTCCCAAACTCCCTATGATTATTGATCCTGAAGTTGTTGAGGATAATGTTGTGACTAGGGCTGCTAGGATGTACCCTAAAGATCCCAAGGAATACACTCCTGATGAGAAAGAGGATGTTACCTTGGATTCCTGTCTTCAGTTGATCCTTATTGAGAGTCTTGATCTTATCATGCATAATCATGTCCTAAATTGTGAAACTGCCAAACATATTTGGGGAACCATAGAGATAATCAATGAGGGGACTGAAGAGGTTAGGGAGAATATGCTGGAAATTCTCACTTCACAATATGAGCATTTCAGATCAAACCCTGGTGAAGGTATCTCTCAGGTTTTTGAGAGATACAACAAATTAATCAATGATCTGAATCTCAATGGGAAGCACTACACCAACAAGGAGATTAACAAGAAGTTCCTTCTTACACTTCCACCTCATTTGGAGCACAAGATATCTGCTATTAGAGAAGCAAGAGACATGAATGAGCTTGCTTTGGAAAGATTGTATGGTGTCTTGAAGACCTATGAGCTGGAGCAGATTCAACAGAAGGAGCTGTATGGAACTGGAAGGATTGTTGGTACCTCCACTGCATTGGCTGCTGAAGTCCCACAGAAACTGGAAGTGAAGGCTGTTCAACCTTCCAGTTCTCACATGAATGTTATTGATGCTGAATATGGATTAACATCCATTGATCAATCTGGTGGTGACTTCTATTCTTTGGAAGAACTTGATCAGCTGGAGGATGGTGATTTGGCTTTGATAGTCAGAAAGTTTGGGAAGTTTAGATTCAAGAGGAATCCCAATCTTAAGTTCAGACCCAGATTTCAGAGAGGTGGATCTTCATCTTCAAGTGGCACAAGGGGTGGCTACAAAACTGGAACTGTGGAAAGGAGTATAATCAGATGCTACAATTGCAATGAGTTGGGTCACTTTGCTACTGAGTGCAGAAAGCCAAAGCAAGTGACTAGAAACACATTTGATTCCAGCAAGAAGAACAAGATTGGGAAGGCCTATGTTGCTGAGGGAAAGAGTTGGGATGACACTGACAGTGATGAAGAAGCAGGTGAAATTGGGAACCTTGCTTTAATGGCTAAAGAGGAAAGCACTTCATCCAGATACATGTCAGAGGTAACCTTTACTGATGCTGAAATGATTTATCATCTTGGTGGCACCATAAGTTGTGCACGCACTGAAAATGATAGAATAAATCTTTTAAACACAAATCTTGAAAAGGAATTAAAAGATTTGAAACTTGTGCATGTTAATCAGGATGAACTTAATGAGAAAATTGCTTTTCTGGAGAATAGGGTTAAATGTTATATTCAACTGGAAACCATTCTTAAGAAAGAGATTAGTGAGCTGAAGACTAAAGCTAATGCTTATTTCAGTTCTTGTAAGACTGCTAAAGAAATTCTCAATAAGCAAGCTGTTGGTAATCATGTCAGTATAGGTTATGATTATAATGAGGCTATAGGATTGCTTGGTATTAATACACCTTGTAGGGTCAGAGAAGAAGGAAAGGCTGTTCCTTATATTCTTAAGGGTATTAAAACACCCTTCTGTAAGGAGTCTGAGGCAGAGCCTCTGAATGAATCTTCTATCATTATTGCTGAGGAGATTCATGAAGAAGATGTTGCCTTAGAAGCTGAGAAATCCAAAAAGTGTGTATCTGATATTCCAGTCAAAGTTGCTACAACTAAAAAGACTAAATCAGATATCCATAAATTGGATCAAAACAACTGTAGAACTAACATGCCTGCTATTAATTCTTCTCATAAAGCATGTGGTGTGAGTAATTGCATGTCTTGTGCTTTTAATGTTATGTATGCTTTCTTTAATAAAAAGCATGTATCTAGTGATAAGACTGCTCCACGTCAACATGTTAATAATAAGAAGCATGTTAAAACAAAGACTACTAGTCCTCCTCAGACTAGAGTGGATTCATTTATCCCTAAGCCTACTCAGAAATGTGTCAAGGCTGGTTATAAATGGAAACGCTCTTATGTGAAAGAAGATGAAGTAGTTTTAGTTAGAAATGTTGTTTTGCCTGACAAAGGCCAGTTCTTTAAGTATGCCGGACCCAATCAATTTTGGGCTCCGAAGAAGGACTAATCAATCTGATATTGCAGGGAGTTAAACAGGTAAACCGAGTTATGTGGATTCTGGACAGTGGCTGTTCAAGGCATATGACCGGAGATAGAGCCCTGCTATCAGATGTGGTTGTGAAAGCTGGCCCAGTAGTTACCTTTGGAGATAACAGCAAGGGTATTACGAAAGGATATGGCTGTTTGAAGTATGGAAATGTTATCATTGAAGATGTTTCATTTGTGGAAGGTCTGACGTTCAATCTTCTCAGCATCAGTCAGTTCTGTGACAGAGGATATGTTGTTTCCTTTGAAAGAGAGAAGTGTCAGATTACTCACAAGAAGAATGGAAAGCCTGCTCTTCAAGGAGTAAGGAAAGGTGACTTGTTCATAGCTGATCTGAACTCGGGATTCAAAGATGAAGTTAATTGTTTTTATGCTAAAGCTTCATCAGATGATAGTTGGCTATGGCACAAGAAGATGTCTCACCTTAACTTCAAAACTATGAACTCTTTAGTCAAGAGGGAATTAGTTAGAGGTTTGCCTCAGATGGAATTTACACAGGAAGGACTGTGTGAGGCATGTCAGAAGGGAAAGTCAAAGAAAGCTTCTCACAAGGGCACTGACACATCATCAATAACTGAACCTCTTCAGCTACTGCACATGGATTTGTTTGGTCCAGTTAATGTGATGTCCATGTCAAAGAAACAATATGCACTTGTGATTGTTGATGACTATTCAAAATATACATGGGTTTTATTCCTACATTCCAAGGATGAGACCCCATTTCTGGTGATTGGCCATGTGAAGTTGATTGAGCTGGATTCTAGATTCCCTGTTAGAGCCATAAGGTCAGATAATGGTACAGAATTCAAGAATGCCATTTTAAATGACTTTTGTGCTGATAAAGGAATAACAAGACAGTATTCTGCCCCTAGAACTCCTCAACAAAATGGAGTAGTGGAAAGAAAGAATCGTACATTGATTGAAGCTGCTAGGACTATGTTAAGTGAGTCCAAACTTCCAATGTACTTTTGGGCTGAAGCAGCGAATACAGCTTGTTATACTCAGAATCGAACTTTAATCAACAAAGACCTAATGAAGACTCCGTATGAGATCATGAACAACAAGAAACCAACTGTCAAGTACTTTCATGTATTTGGAGCAAAATGCTTTGTGCTTTTAGATGAAAATGTTAAACGTGGCAAGTTTGAGGCAAAGGCACAAGAAGCTATTTTTGTTGGTTATTCCAGAAGATCTTACAGGGTTTATGTGGTTGGCAGTCACACAGTAAAGGAAAGTGTCAATGTTACTTTTGATGACACTAAGTTCCCCAATATCCAAAAAGAAGATTCATCTGAAGAGCTGAAGTTTGATAACTTGCCAGACTCAGAATCAGATGATGAAGCCCCACCTGAAGTTATTGCTGGTGATGATAATAACAATGATGATAATGATCCTGGTGATGGTGGTGGAAACACTGGTAACAATGGAGATACCACCAGCACTGGAGAAGGATCATCAAGGCAAACAGGCAACAACTCAGGGGGAGCAAATGAAGGATCAGCTAGTCACTCACAACATCAAAGTGAATTTCAAGGTGAATCATCAAGATCAAATCTTCCAAGACAGACTGTTTGGAATAGAGCTCATCCTTTTGAGCTGATCATTGGTGATCCAGATGTTGGAGTTAAAACTAGAAGAGCTTCTCAGAATGAATGTCTTTTCTCAGCATTTCTATCTAAAATGGAGCCAAAGAAAACTGAGGAAGCACTGACTGATCCAGATTGGGTGATTGCTATGCAAGATGAACTCAATCAATTTGAACAACAGCAAGTCTGGAAGCTGGTACCCAGGCCAAAGAACAAGAAAGTAGTTGGTACTAGATGGGTATACAGGAACAAGCTAGATGAGGATGGCATTGTTACAAGGAACAAGGCAAGACTGGTTGCACAAGGGTATTCTCAAGCTGAAGGCATTGATTATGATGAAACCTATGCACCAGTGGCTAGACTTGAGGCCATCAGGATGTTCTTAGCATTTGCTGCTTATTCCAATTTTAAAGTCTATCAAATGGATGTTAAGAGTGCATTCCTGAATGGTGAACTTGATGAAGAAGTGTATGTGGAACAGCCCCCTGGCTTTGAAAATCAGGAGCTGCTGGACTTTGTGTACTTTCTCTTCAAGGCTATCTATGGTCTCAAGCAAGCCCCAAGAAAATGGTATGACACTCTCTCTGGTTTTCTTTTAGAAAATGGTTTTGTTAGAGGTATCATAGACAAAACTCTTTTTTCAAAGAAACACAAAAGTGATATGATATTAGTCCAAGTCTATGTGGATGACATCATATTTGGGTCTACTAATGATAATCTCTGTAAGAGATTTGCTGAGCTAATGCAGAGTAAGTTTGAAATGAGTATGATGGGTGAGCTGAAGTTCTTTCTTGGATTGCAAGTAAGTCAAAGGTCAAATGGTATATTTATTTGTCAATCCAAGTATCTCAAAGAACTCCTCAAGAAGTATCATATGGAGGATTCAGCATCAGCAAGGACTCCATCTTCAACAGGAATCAAACTTGGAGCTTCTGACAAATCTATCAAGGTAGATGTTACAAGCTACAGAGGTATGATTGGCTCCTTACTCTATCTTACTGCTAGTAGACCAGATATTATGTATGCTACATGCTTGTGTGCAAGGTTCCAAGCGGACCCTAGAGATGTTCATCTCGTTGCTGTGAAAAGAATCTTGAGATATCTTAAGGGTACACCTAATCTAGGTATCTGGTACCCTAAAGATTCTGGTTTTAATCTTGTTGGATATACAGATTCTGATTATGCAGGTAGTGTTGTGGATAGAAAGAGTACCTCTGGGAGTTGTCAATTCCTAGGAGGTAGGTTGATTTCCTGGTATAGCAAGAAACAGCAAACAGTTTCCAATTCAACAGCAGAAGCTGAATATATTGCTGCTGGAAGCTGTTGTGCTCAAATCTTATGGATACGGAATCAATTAAAGGACTATGGCTTTGCATTAGACAAAATCCCCATATTTTGTGATAATACAAGTGCCATAGCAATCTCCAACAACCCTGTGCAGCACTCGAGAACGAAGCACATTGACATCAGGTATCATTTTATCAGAGAGCATGTCATGAATGGAACTGTGGAGTTACATTTTGTACCCACAGAAGAACAGACTGCAGATATATTCACTAAATCTGTTGATGAATCCACATTTATCAAGTTAGTTGGTAAATTGGGTATGTTAAACAGTCTTAGTGATTAACAATATATCTGTCAGGTTTGTTATTTCAAAATTCATTTTCTCTTGTCATTTAACTAATATTTGCTGCTAATTCTCTGTTAATATTACTTGCTTGTGTATTTAAATAACTCTGAATAATTTATTTTCTTTAAAAATATTTTTCTCATATTTTTTAAGTGGAGAAATGTATTTTTATTGAAAATATATTTATTTAGAATTATTTAGATATTTTTCAGATTGTAAATATTGTTGTTTGAATTTTTCTGCAAGTTTATAGTAATTTTATGCATTTCTAATATTCTGCATATTTTTCTAGGATTTATGGAATTTTCTGTGAATTTTTCTAGAATTGTATATATTTTTCATGTTTTTTTAAGTTGTTCAGCATTTTCTGTTTAATTTCGATTTTATTCTGAAATTTTTGGTGAGTCTTCCCAGTTTTACACTAGGAAGACTACCGGGAAAACAATGTAAATGTTCTTTTTGTTTTTTGTTTTTTTTGTTTTTTTTATTTGTTTGTTTTTTCCTTGTATTTTTAAGTCTTTTCCTAAGTCTTCCCAGTTTTTGAACTAGGAAGACTATCGGGAAAACTTAGAAATATATTTATTATTATTCTGTAAATATTTTTCTAATTATGTCAAAGTTTATTCTAAGTCTTCCCAGTTTAATACTGAGAAGACTACCGGGTAAACTTAGCTTTATTTGATTTTATTTCTGTTTTTCTGTTTTAATTTAATTCGGAAGACTTTCTAAGTATTGTACTAGGAAGACTACCGGGAAGACTATCCTAAGTCTTCCCGATTGTCTTCCCAGTACATTCTGTAATAAAACGTTTGACTTGTCTTCTGTGTTGAATTTTAACAGTTTAATTTTTGTTTATATACATACAGTACTTACATTTTTCACTTAGCATTTTCTTATCAGTTTTCTTCTTCACAAAACCCCCTTCGAATTTCTTCATTCTACAGAAATCTTTGATCATTCCCATTGTTGCTCAAGTCATTACTTAGCAATCTATTACTGTTCTTTCAAAATCCTATCTTACAAGTCGAATTGCTGTCCGATTTTTTTTGCTTTTTGTTTTGTATTTTCGACTTGTGGATTTTTGAATTGCTAAGTAAACTGTGTGTGTTTGATCTTATTTAGGTTCTGTGTATTGAACTTTGTGTTAACTGTGTGTGTTCTTGAAACTCAAGTGCCCAATATTTTTTTTGCATTTCAAAAGTTTAGTTCGAATTTTTAGGATCTAAAAGTTTAAAATTCATTAATTTTAATAAAATTTAATTTTGTGGATTTTTGTAATTTTAATTAATTCTAAAAATCCCTAAAATTTTATTTTTATTTAAATTAATTAAAATTTTATTGTTTTATTTAAAATGGATCCTAATAATTTTGAATTAGTTTTAAATAATTTTGTTGGGTATTTTGATCCGGCTAGGTGTAAGGTGGAACGTTTCAGACCGTGGATTCAATTTTTAAATAGCAATACTTGTGTTAGTTATGCTATTTGTGCCAATGCACTTCTGAAAATTGATCCATTAAGGATGTTGTGTTCAAGTGCTGTTATTGCTGACAATTCAAAATCTTTTACTTTCAATATTCTCAATCAGCAATATACAGTTACTTTTGATTTATTTTGTGATGTGTTGCATTTTCCAAAGGACAGGTTTGATCCATTACCCACTGATGATGAGTTAACACAGTTCTTTGTGAATATTCATTATCAGGGTCCCTTTCAAATGGTAAAATTGTCAAAAACTTTTGTTGTAAGGGAATGGGATCTGTTCTTTGATACTATACCTAGGGTATTTGGTAACTGCACAAAGACAAACTTTCATTGCATTACCAGTCTTAATCAATACATTGCCTATGCTATAGTATTTGGTCGTAGATTGAACTTTGCTGAGATTCTGTGGAACCTTTTACTCAACAGGCTTGCTCACTCTAGGAGAGATTCTGATAATGGTGTGAAAGTAAGGTGTTGGTACCCTCGCTTTCTAACTCTTATCATTAATCATCTTCTCACTGCTGAGCAGGTAGAACTGTTTCGAGAAGCTAGATTTGAAACCTCTCCAACCACAGACACCAAATTCTACACTAGACTTGATGTCTCATCCAAATTTACCACCATACCTGTTCTTGTTTCACCATTCATGAGACAATTCATTAATCTTCCTATATTTGGTGAACAAGTTCCCGAACCACATCCAGTACCACTGCAGGTAGTTATTCCTAACCTTGGTTCTTCTTCTGGTACTTCAATTGAAACCCAAGTGGTTGTTAGGGCTGACCCAGAGATTGTAGATCCACAGTCTCTGACCCAGGTCATAGAGCCAAACAGAGAGTCAAACACTCCTGAAACACAATCTGAGCCTAATGTACAAACCAGTTCAAGAAATGTTAGTGATATAGCTGAAATGAGTGTTCCCACAGCTCTGTCTCCACCCTTAAAGAAAAGAAAAACCTATAGGGAGACAACTGTTAGCCCATCTGTATCCTCTCAAAAGGATATGGACATTGATATGGCCACTACACAGTCTCTGGAGACATCCTCTCAACAGGGTGGATCTATTGAAATTCGCCATCGGGCCATGGCATCTTGTACTGAGTCAAGCACACTCCCATTACTCACAATGGGAGAAGATATCCATCTAGATGACACTCAGGACGCCATGTCAGGAGAGCACTTTACTTTTGACTTTGAAACAGTGCCTACCATAGTTACGGTAGAAGTGCCTTCACAGGCATCTGAGGGAAAATCTGATTCTTCGCCAACTCAAATAGAATCATTTTCTCCCCTCCCAGAGGGAACATCTCTGGCTCCCCTAAGGGATTTTCCACTCGCAGTTTTTACTGGAGAAAGTGGAAGGCAACCTAATGAATCCAACACTGAAGCAATTCAGTTTCAAATTCAATCTGATTTGGAATTCATTGGGGATTGGGATTCGCGAACTCCCATTGCACCACCACTGACCTCTCTTGAAGGGGCTAGGGTGATTTTTACTGCAGGTACATCCACTGAGAATCTAGACAGACAGTTAGTGGTGAGAGATATGAGTCAAACACCGAGTGAAACACAAGCACGTGAGTTGAGTGAAACACCACTGAGAGCAATTGAAGTGAGTGCACACACTGACACAAACACTGCTTTGTTAAAACAGCTAGCTGATCTACAGAAGAAGTTGCAAGAGACCCAGGCTGAAAACACAATTCTAAAAGCACAAGTGGTTGCACAATCTACCACCTCTGTATCAAATCAGCTGGGTACTGTGAAAGATGACCTACAAGGATTGAAGAATAATCTCCTCCCGAAGCTGAATTCAATCCAACAATCTCAAGTACTAGTGGCTTCAGACATCTCTGATCTTACAATGTCAAATGCTCAAATATCAGAGAGTGTCAGGGAGATAGCTGCCATTTCTACCAAGGTGGACTTTATTCTGCAAACAGCTGATGAAAATCAAAAGTTTAATGAAGAAAGGATTTTCAAGATAGAAGGAGGAATGGAGCATCTGAATGAAGGTATGAAGCACTTGTATAATATGATCAAGAATTCACATCAACCTACTGAAGAGCAAAGAATTTTCTTTGAGGGAGATGATGAAGATGAGGATGATGCTGATGAAAGAGGAGATAGAGGAGAGATAAGGAGAACGTCTGAGGTGAATCCTAGGGCTTCCACAGCTCAAACTGAAGAGGATTCCTCAACTAAGGGGGAGAATGTGGAGAAACAAAGAGGAGGAGAAGCTGGAGGTTCTGGTTCTGTAAAGGACAAAGGAAAGCAGAGGTTAACTTTTTCTGATGCTGACTACTATCAAGGTGAACAGGGAGATTTTGACAATATTGAATCTGAAGAAAACCCTGAAGATATCTTTGGTGAAGTGGAGGTTGAAGGAGAGGCTGACTATGCTGACTGGGAAGATGAACCTGAAGTGGATCCTGCCTTTGAAGCTGAGCTGTTAAGACAGAAAGCTGATCTAAAGAGAAGAGAGGAGGAGAATGCTAAAGTTTCTGACATCATTTCAAAGCATCTAGTTATCCAAAAAGCTGAACATCAAGAAAAGCAACGGCTTCATGATATAAAGGTCAAGGACAGGAAGTTATATGTGAGGCTGAAGCTTGGAGAAGAATGGGATAGAGCTAGAGATATGTTTTCACATTCAACAGGTTCAGATAATGATGGAAAGTTTTTTAGCATGTTGGAAAGATACAAGAAGGTCAATCCAGACAACACAGTATATATGAAAGCTCTTCATGCAGAGATTTCAAGGATCTCAACTGGATATGACAGAGTTAGAGAGGAGTTGAAGATCTATGTTTATACTCATAATGAGGGAACTTTCTTAGTGTCTCTCAATCTTCTGGAAAGCAGAACTCTCTCTGAACTATGGGTCTTCATGTGCAAGGTAAAAAGAACTTCTCCATTAGCTGAGCTGTTGCATGATCAGCTAAGAGACTTTGCAATGAAAGCTAGTCCACAAGTGGTGGAAGTGCCTTATGAAGTAAAATTTTTTAAAGGAAGGGCACTTCAGACTTGTGGTGTGGATTCAATATCTCTGAAGGATTTTCCTGCCAAGCATCTTGTCTACTTGGAGAACATGTTGAGGACTTCAGGATTTGCTACACAAGAGAAGACAGAAGTTGCTGATTTGATTCAAGACTATTGCATAGCAAATATCAAAAGATATCATCAAATGAAGAATAGGCTGAAGAAAGTCACAACTCAACCTGTCAGACCTAGTGGCATTACTTCTGAATCTGATCGTGTTCTGGACAAGGATTTGCTTGAAGCACTTGAAGAAGGAGAGATGATTGAGTCTGAAATTTGAAGAAGCTCTGTTTGTAAATATTAAATGTTTAGAGCTTAGGTGATTCAAGATAGGATAAATGTATTCATATGTTCAGTCTAGAGGAACATCTATCTTGTATTTATCTTTACTGTTTGAATCTGGAAATTGTTATATTTAATCCAGAACTTTTTATTATTTGCTTGGCTCTTAAAAGTCTTATCTTTTCTTGTTTTAGTTGAGTTATCCTCTAGAGGTATTTGGTTGTTATTGTCTAACAAACAAATAGGGGGAGATTGAAAGGCATATGTCCAGGCCTAGTTGTAAACACCGAGGATTCTACTCAACTTTAATTAAGATGTAATAAGTAAATAATAAAAATCAATTGTCACAGGAATCTCAAAAGGTTATATCTGTCAAAGAATGAAGATTAAAGTCATCTACAGACTTGAAGTGATTCTACATTGAAAGAAGCTCAATTTATTGATCAAGCCTCATTGAAGTATTCAAGCTCAGTGGATTTATTAAAGTGACAGAGATTTCAAGTTGTGACAGAAAAAGATACTGATTACGGAGTTCTTGAATGAGAAGGAAGTGAATCACTGCTTAAAGTCAAATAGATAAAGAACAAACATTGTTGTTAGTCACTCATGAACCAGACAGTGCATCGAGTGTCAACGTACTAATTGTGTTTGTTATTTATCTAATTTTAAGTGATTCTGGAATTAATAGAGAAGTCAACTAATTCTATTTATTCTCTTATAAATAATTAATATTATTAAGTATATTATTTATTAATTTCATTCTGCAAAGAATTAAATTAATACATAATTTATTTAATTAATTATTTAAATTAGAATATATTTGAACTAGGAAGACTTATATTTTTGAACTAGGAAGACTACCAAGGCTGTCTTACCGATTGTCTTCTAAGTACATTGGCTTGTCTTACCGATTGTCTTCTAAGTACATTGGCTTGTCTTACCGATTGTCTTCTAAGTACATTGGCTTGTCTTACCGATTGTCTTCCAAGGCAATAAGAGAATTGTATTTCAGTAAGTCTTCCATAATACACTGCAAGTGGATTGGCGCGTGGAATGCATTCAAGTGGATTGTATTTATAAGTCAAACGGCAGAAGACAGAAAGAACACAGAAGAAAAGCAAACAAACATTCCATTGAAAGCTCTTCTTAAATACCTTCAACTGCAAAGCTCAAACTTTCTGTAGGGATTTAATTCTTGACTGTTCTTCAACATTTAATTCATAAGAATTGTATCTCTTGTACTGCTTTGACTTTCTAGCGGATCATAATCCCTAGATTTTATATCGAACTACTTTTTAGTATTCGATCCTTTTTATTACAAAAATAGATAAATTCATGTCGAATTTATTCTAGATTTGTTTTATTAAGTTCTTTGTAATCAGTGATCAAAGTTGTAACACTCCTCAAGTTTAATAGAGTTTCTATTTAACTTGAATATTGTTTCAGTTTTTATTCCGCACTAATTTGTTCTAAACAGTTAAATCTTTTAAAGGACAAATTCGATAAAACGGTATAGTTTGTATTCAACCCCCCTTCTACAAACTTATCAGGACCTAACAGTTTCTAATGGAACATGGGAGTTGGTTGATCTTCCTCCTGGGTGTACTACTATAGGATGTAAGTGGATCTTCAAAAGGAAGATGAACCCGGATGGCTCAATAGATAAGTATAAGGCTAGGTTGGTAGCTAAGGGTTTTAGGCAAAAGGAAGGCATTGATTACTTTGACATATACTCTCCTGTTGCAAGAATGACTACAATCCGAATGCTTATAGCATTTGCTTCCGTACATGGTCTTATCATCCATCAAATGGATGTAAAGACAGCTTTTCTTCATGGTGATCTTGAAGAAGAGATTTATATGGATCAGCCTGTGGGATTTGTTGCTTCTGGTAACGAGAGGAAAGTATGTAAGTTGATCAAGTCTATATATGGCTTAAAACAAGCTCCTAGAGACTGGCATAAGAAGTTTGATGATACTGTTTTAGAATCAGAGTTTGTAGTTAATGAAAGTGACAAGTGTGTCTACTATATGGTTAAAGGAAATGAATGTATTATCGTGTGCCTATATGTGGATGATATATTATTTTTTGGAACCAATATTGAGATTATTAACTAGACAAAAAGTTTCTTGAAAAAGCACTTTGAAATGAAGGATATGGGTGAGGCTAGTGTGATTCTTGGGGTCAAGTTGACACAACCAACTGATGGAATAACCTTGACACAATCTCATTATATAGAGAAATCTATACTTGAGAATTATGGTTATTCAAATTATAGAATCGCTAGTACACCATACGATCCTAAAGTAGCCCTAGTCAAGAATAGTTTAGGAATACATGTGTCTCAGTTAAGGTATTCTCAGATTATTGGGAGTTTGCAATATCTTGCTAACGTGACTAGACCAGATATTTCTTATTATGTCTCTAAGTTAGCTAGATATACAAGTTGTCCGAACAAGACTCATTGGGAGGCACTAGATAGAGTTCTTAGATATCTTAAGGGAACTATTTCCCTTGGTTTGCATTATCGAAGATTCCCTGGAGTACTCGAGGGATATGGTGATGCAAGTTGGATAGCTAAAAAATCTGGTACCAATGGAGTGACTGGATATTTGTTTACCCTAGCAGGTGGAACAATATCCTGGAAGTCTACTAGACAGACTTTGATTACTCGATCTACTTTTGAGGCTGAGTTGTGTGCACTAGATGCCACGGGGACGGAAGCTGAATGGTTACATGGACTTATGTCAGTGTTACCTGTAGTAAGCAGACCGCTTCCAGCCATTGCTGTTCATTGTGATAGTCGTACAACTATCGACAAGATCAGTAGTGAATTTTTAGGATCAAGCGCTTTACCAGTTGATCTAAAAGCCCGAGCTTGTAAAAGAGGCGCAACTTTATTTCCATATACTAGCCAGAAGCCAAGCGCCCACGTGTCGACATTTAGAGGGACATGCTGGACAAACCCAACAATCCCCCCCCCCCCCAGCATGTGCCACCACTAATAAGTCCCTGTTAGGGGTACAATGGATGTACAAATGCCTTACGGTGGGTTTCGACCACGAGACCTTGCTCTGATACCAATTTTTAGGATCAAGCGCTTTACCAGTTGATCTAAAAGCCCGAGCTTGTAAAAGAGGCGCAACTTTATTTCCATATACTAGCCAGAAGCCAAGCGCCTACGTGTCGACATTTAGAGGGACATGCTGGACAAACCCAACAGTATAATGCTAAAACAAAGAGACACATCCAAGTTAGACTTAAGTCTATAAGGGGTCTATTGTCTAAAAGGATTATTGTTGTAGAGTTCATTGGAACTCAGGATAATATAGCTGATCCTTTGACTAAAGGACTTGAGCATGTAGTAGTCCTTAAGTCTAGGTTGGGGATGGGACTGATAGCCCATAATGATTCATCAGCAGCGGGAACCCAATACACATGAGAGGAGATCCCTTGAAGTGTATTCAATGTGGTAATAACAAGCTGTAAGGGTGAGTTGGTAGTACCTTTACTTTATACCTTGATACTCACGTATCTGAGTCTATCCCCTGTAAACCTAAAAAGGTACTGTTACTGCCAGTATAGCAAGAGTTATTTGAACTCTGAATGGGGTCAAGTCATTTGACGAGATGATCGTAGTACATCTCTGGAGATGCCCAGCTAAGCGAATGTAATTGTGTGGTCGTAATTAGAGGAAAGGGTTATTCCTTGAAGCATTCGACGAACAGGATCGAGACAGGACCATTAACGTCTCAAAGCCGTAGATCAGTACCATAGCCTTTGATTTGTCGTCGTCTATGGAGTGTGGTTACACCAAACGGATAAAGATTCAAGGTGAAACATTCCATCTAGATCCGGTAGCCATCGAAGTAGAGGACTTAGGAGGGTTCAAACCCGGAAGGGTACCGACTCTGAAAAACAAGTCATGATAAGGACCGATATGCATTTCTGTATGGATTTGTGGGGGATTGTTAGAAAATGGAAAGTTTGAGGCATATTTTAAATATGTTCTTGATGGAATTTCTGGAAACTAACAATTGGAGGTTGTTCCTTGTTATGAGGACTTAAACTTTCATGTTTGGATCTAAGACATTTTCTTAGTGGAATCCATGCATAAATTGAGTTGAAATAGGTTGCTTGAAATGGGTTATGTGGGTTGTGTAAAGTTGAAATAACTTGTATCCCACATAGAAATGGTAATGAGAGGTTGGTGGGTTTATATAGAACCATGTGCAAGAGTAGTGTACAACTACTAAGGCATGTGGGTGTGCATGGTGTTATTATGTGCCTCACGCGCACACACACACATGCCCGCCTCGCCTAGTCACAACACGACTCGACTCGACTCGACTCGGGTCGGGTCGAAGGGCGATTTGGGCGAATGTCTCGGCGTCTCGCGTACGCGAGGCGACTTGGGAATTTTATTACCTGTTTATTTAATATTATTTATTGATTTAATTTAACAATATCATTATTTATTTGTAACAGCTCAATGAACTGGGTCAGGATTTATATTAAATCCTGATGGACCAGGAAATCTTGACTGAGCTGTAACTCTGTTATGGAAATTAAATCAGAATATTTAGTATTAAATGTCATATCTGCACGTTTTTTTTTTGTATTATATATTATACAAAACAGTCGTTGTTGATCATTGTCATATCTGTGAGTGGATTGATCTGTGTTGTTTTATCATGTCTGGAAGTGATATTGCTGCAACCCAACACAGCGTAAGTGGGACAATAATCTCTTCAAAAACAGTCAAGACTTCTCGAAAGGTTTGGCGACTCAGCTGTTTATTATCTTTCAGTATTTGTGAAAAGCTACAGAGAGATAAGTGTTCTTTCTTATCTAGTTATTTACAGTCTCTAATTATATTATTGTTTCGACCTTCGTGTTTGTTTCGTTTATTGGTTTTATCTGCATGTTCTTGTTAATATAAATATATATAACTGCCCTATTGTTGCTGTGTAGTTAGTAAATTATACCCAACATATAATTCCTCAAAATATCAACATTCTTTGTACTAATTAAGTTCATCAACTATTTAACGAAAGCCCAACTGAATTTGGTGGGGAGACGACAATATGCGGAGAGCTCCAAATCACTTGACAATGCTGCTTGACTCAAAATTCACCATTGACTGTGTTTAGTATTAGTGCTCTAGAGACAATATTTTATTTATTAATATGAATTTTGTTTTTATTGTTTATAAATTATATTTTTATTACAGCCTTTTAATGGTTAACATAATAAACGTTCTTGAAATTATGGTACATATTATATATCTTTAAGTACTAGTTTGTTCTTGGAATTATGGTACATATTATATATCTTTAAGTACTAGTTTGTTCTTGGAATTATGGTACATATTATATATCTTTAAGTACTAGTTTGTTGACTGATTATTATATCTCGTTGGTCATATGTATGGTAATATTTAAGTCAAAAATATCGGTGCATGTAAGAGTACATGACACTAAATTAACTAGCCGTGATCAGAAATTGTTGAAGAAACAATAAGATCTTAAGTAATTCTCACAGTTATAACTAGTATACTAAGCAGCGCTTTACAGCGGCTTTGTAATAATTTTTCGTAAAAATATTCTACAAAATAATGTTTTTAGATAAAATAATACTTCTAACATGAAATCAAGGTTTCTTTTAAATTCTTCATTTCTTCTTGGTCATTTATCGAAATTTTGAATAAATGTAAAAAAAGAACAATTGTTTAATATTTCTTTATTATTTTAATATTATATCAAATATTAGTATTTTTATCATCATTTTTATTTTTCTCAAATTTCATATTCCAAATTCTATTTCAAAATACATAATATAACTCAATATTAAATTGTAGCATATTGAATCGCTCTCTCGTGAAACATGTTTCCTTCCGATGACCCGCTTTCTCGTTGTTATCAAATCTAAAAACATAACAAACTAATTTACTAAATAAATTACATCATCTATTAATCAATTTATTATATCATAAAATTTAATTTAAACATTTTTTAAAAGTTCTAATTTTTGTTGTTTAAAGTATATGTACTCGAGAAAATAAATGAAAAGAAAATAAGGTGTATTTAATACAAACTTCCATTTTCAATAAGTATTATTTTCTATAAATTTTTTAAAATTTAGGAAAATATTAAAATGATATATTTAGTTTCTTATATTAGTAAATATATTGATCAATAAAAAATTAGTAGAATATTAAAATTGTATATTTAGTTTCCTACATTAGTAAAATTTTAAAGGCAAGAAAATTAAAATTACATAGTTAGTTTTTTTCATTAATAAAGATTTAAAATACAATAGAGATATTTTCAAATATTTAATATTAATAATAAATCAAAAAGTCGAGAAAAGTAGAAAAATAGATCGAGGAGATTTGAGAGGCCACCTTACTGCCCTCGTCTTATCCATAATATTTTTCAAAATGTTAAACTTTGACTTAAATAGAAAATTCAGGAGAATATTAAGATAATATATTTAGTTTCATATGTTAGTAATTATTCATAAATAAAAAATTTAGGAGAATTTTAAAATTGTACATTTAGTTTCCTCCATTAGTAAAGATTTTAAAGACAAAAATATTAAAATTTTATATTTAGTTTCCTCCATTATTAATGATTTAAAAGGCAATTGAGATATTTTTTAATCAAAAATTTAGGAGAGTATTAAAATTGTGTATTTACTTTCCTCTATTTGTAAAGATTTTAAAGGCAAGAAAATTAAAATTATATATTTAGTTTCCTCCATTAATAAAGATTTTAAAGAAAATTGAGATATTTTCGAATCTTTATTATTTATAATTCAAAATTTTGAGAAAATTAGAAAAATAAATCGAAGCGAATTGTGGAACGCCACCTCACCGCTTTAGTCTTCTCCTTTATATAAGTAGTATATTGATAGTGTAATGATCCTTAAACCTGAAATTATTATATTTATATACGAGAATTACTATACTTTGATTACATTAAAAGTTATTTTTGACCGGGTGATGATAAATTGAACACTGGATATATTATGAATCGTATGAGAAATATGAATGATATAGATGGAATTTAACCCTCCTGTATATGGGTGCGATATTATTGGCCTTTTGTTCAAGTAAGACCATAAAATGCATGATCGTGCTCAAATATTGATTTGATTTAATAGTCTACTCATTGAACAAGAAAATTAAGATTAAATTATGAATAGGTTGACACAATACATGGCTTGAGTATAATCTATATTATTGAGATTAAAGGGATTATATTACATAGAATTATATTTTGGTTTTGGTTATCGAAAATAGAAAATATTTTTAGAATTTCTCATTTTTAGTTACGTATTTAATTATATAAGTCGGATACTGGCATAGTGTGACACATAAAACTTATTTTACAACACATTTCGAAATACATAGATATTTTTGTTGTGTATGTTTTGCTTTTTTTAATGAGGATCGTAAACTAACCCTCATTGAATTATAAAAATCGTGTTACTAGTGTAGTGTGATCGCAATTGAAATAAGTATGGGTACATTGTTTTGAAACTCTTTTCAATTTAAATTCTGAACATTTTAAGAAGATATTATGGTGAGTTGACAAAATGCTGGATTTTGTAGTTCATTATTGTGTATATATATATATATATATATATATATATATATATATCAGGTTTTGGATATCAGCCAAAAAGAATAAGAAAGATTTGAGCATAATATTGTAATATATTTGTTTTGATTTGAATTTTTTTGTTATAGAAATAGCATGGGAGCGCATCAACCATTTTAGTACTATAAGGGGTCATTTGTTTATGTCTTAATACATCTTAACAATGCAAATCTTAAGCGTTAAGATGTTAAGATCATTTGTTTTTTACCCATCTTAATTGAATGATTAAAATATGTCTTAATCGTTGAGAAATGAAATGCTAGCCTAATGGTTAAGAAATGACATTTCATACATTTCATGAACAGCACCAACTACGATTTCCACGTCCCAATGCAGCTCAAATATATTAAATATTTTTTATTAAATTTTGTATTTAAATATTCACAGTTTAATTTTTTATTTACAAGTGATAATTTACATATATTATAAATTTGAAAATTTAGAATAATTATAATAATTAATTACCATGGTTATAAAGTTTTTGAATTTGTATTTTACTCATCGTTAGTCATTATATTTTCGTTGCATCATGCAATTATAAATATATTATATTCATTAAAAGTGATAATATTAAAGAAAAAGAAAAAGTCATTAACCTATTATAGAAAAAATTTCCCAAATAATATTATTCATTCAGAATTCATATTTCTCAATCGTTCAGAAATTTTAATTATTCAGATATTTATATTCAGATTTGCCAAATGACCCCTAAGTCTTGTGTTGACTTTTGGTATCTCGATTTGGAGTTTTTCATATTATTAATTTTTATAATGATATTATATATTTGTGTATTTGATTTAATATTCCGAAAATTGATCGAAATGTTACGATTTATAACTTTAGAAACTTTTTTCTTTTTTTAAGAAAGGATCAAGTGTTTCCTTCTTATTAAAGACTTCGAGCACAAACGCACGATCCTGTGTATGAACTGTGAAGATTCACCTCGTGGGTACGGGTGTAAATTCGGGTAAAATCGAATATTTCTTTGCTCAAATATCAGATTATTTTATTTTTATTGTGATTACATTTGGGTTCGAGATCATTTTATTCAGATCTAAACTGATCCCGAATATTGAGGTTTCGAATATGAACCGAATATGAGCCAGTGCTGTATTTTTTTTCCCTAACCGGGTAGTTTGTGATTCACCGAATACCAGTCAAATATGATCCACTAATTTTGGGTATCATTTTTATTTGAACAGTATAAATACTCATTCAATTTAAAATGAAAAATATAATATTCTATAAACATAATAATAACAAACTAAAAACTTAAATAAGTGATTTATTATGTATATGATGATAATTAATTGGGTGAATAACTCGTATTTTATGAAAGTTTGAAGTTATAAATGATATTAAGACATTATAATATGCTATTTAAATAGAAATGTAATGAATTAAAAATATAATTCTTATTCGGGTTTGAACCGAATACGGATCATAAATCATATTCGAGTAGGATCATTTTATTTAGAATAATATGAGATTTAATCTGAGCGGGTATATGACTACTCGTATCCGAGATCATGTTTTATCCAGGTTTAATATTTTCGCCAGATTTGGATCATTTATAATACGAATATGAGATGTCTATCATATTTTCGAGTTGGTTATAAGCCAAGATATCCAATAGTCTGAATTAATTTACGACCCTACTCGTGGGCCACTTTGAGCTGATAAATTTGGGCTGCTAGTGGTCTCAACGAGACGGTGATCATCATTGGCATACCCCTGCATAAAAATTATTTACCCATATACCCCCCGTTTTCCTGCGGGGATTCATCATTTATCCCCATCCCCGTCCTGTTTTGTCCCGCCAAATTAATTAATTTATTTTTTAAAAAAAATTAAAGAATTATTTTTTTAATTATATATTACATAATACTAAAATATATGCATAAATAATTTAAAAACATGATATACATTATTTTAGGTACACTATATATAAAATCGGTATGAATAACTTATAAGTTATTACTTGTATATATCTATACTAGATTAAAACATGTGTGATACACGGATTATTTTTAATAGTTGTTAATTTATTATTTACGTTTTAATAGTTTATTCATTGTAGATATGTTAAAAAAAATAAGTAGACGTGTTAAAATATGTAAGCTTTTTTAAATAATTAAAAGTATTAAAATATCTTTTAAAAATAAAAAAGTAATGGCTTTCCATGATATTTTTGGAAAATGAGGGGTTTTAGTAATTAAAAATAGAAAAGGTAATATGTTTTAGTTGAAAATGGTAATTTGTCGTGATATAGTAGACATATTAAAATAGGTAAACTTTTTAAATAATTAAAAGTATTAAAATAGTTTTAAAATAAATACGTAAGGGTTGCACGTGATATTTTTGGAAAAGGAGAGGTTTTAGTAAGGAAAAATAGAAAAGATAACGTGTTTTAGTTGAAAAAGATAATTGTCCGTGATATTTTTGGAAAAAAGGGAATTTTGTTAGAAAAATAGAAAAAGAAGCTCAAAAAGGTAATTGGTTATAAATAAGAACATGTTTTAGTTGAAAAGGTAATTGTCCGTGATATTATTGGAAAAAGAGGAGATTTTGTTAATAAAATTGAAAAAGTAATGTTTTTTAGCTAAAAAGATAATTGGTTATAAATAGGTAATGTTATTATTTAATATTATTTTTTACAGATAATTAACGGTAATTAAGTAAAAACATGAAGTACCAACCAAACTTTTAATGTTTCATTTTTAATAATACTACCTTAAAACCCGTGCGATTCACGGATTGTTAATTGTTGTTTTTATTATTTACTTTTTAATATTTTATTAATTATATTTGTTAAAAAAATAAGTAGGCATGTTAAAATAGCTAAACATTTTTAAATAATGAAACATTAAAATAGATTTCAAAATAAATAAGTAATGGTTTGCCCATTATATTTTTGAAAAAGAAGGGGTTTTAGTAAATAAAAATAGAAAAGGTAACATGTTTAGTTTAAAAAAGGTAATTACTCGTGATATTTTTGGGAAATTAGTAGATTTTGTTAGAAAAAATCGAAAAAGTAATGGGTTTAGCTAAAAAAGATAATTGTTTATAAATAGATAATTTAATTATTTAATAACCATTTTTATAAATAAGTAAAGGTAATTAAGTAAAAGTATCAAGTACCTAAAAACTGGTACCGACCAACCAAACTTTTAATATTTTGTCTACTAGCTTATAACCCGTGCAATGCACGACTCTTTTTTTAAATATTTATAATTATATTAATTTGTAATTTTGTATAATTTAATGTTATTAGTTTTTAGACTTGATTTATTACGCTTTATACGCTCAATACATTATTTATGTTGTATCTTGAGTTCCAAAAATCAGATTTAAACGATTTTACAGCCACACAAAACTCACAAAATAATTTTTAATTAGTGATGATTTAACAAAAAAAATTCAATTAAACTACCCTGAAACTGAAGAAAGAATCAAATAACAACTTTTTACATTAGTTCTATTCAACTTAGAAATAAAATTAAAATAAAGAAAACTACTCAACTTAGAATTAAAATATAGACCAACAATCAAATAAACCTACACAACTTAGAATTGGAAGTTACAAATTTTTACCTTGAGAATTCTAGTCAACTTAGAAAACCTACTCATATCTAATTTATATTATTAAAATAAATCTTTTTAACATTAGATCTAACGGTTCTCATTCATATATTTTAAGATCAACGGTCCTTATTGATTTAGCTGTACAAGACCAAAGTTTTGGTTAAGATCTCTCTTACGCTTTATATATACTAGCCTATAACATGTGCAAGACACGAGCCTTAAAAATTAATAAACTAAAAAATTTATATATTTTTATTATTTATTAAATAGAATAAAAGACCAAAAACCGACCAAAAATCGAAAACTGAAAACCAAAACTTTCAATGTTTCGGCTTTAATAATATAGTATATATATAAGGATATAATCTGATTTATATTATTAAAATAAATCTTTTGAAAATTAGATCTAACGATTCTCATTCATATATTTTAATATCAACGGTCCTTATTGATTTGGCGGTATATGACCAAAGTTCTGGATAAGATCTCGCTTATTATATATAAGGATATAATTATATAATTGTATATATTTTTATTTTAATTAATAGTTTTTATTAGATTTTTAAAAATCAGGGGTAATTAAGTAAAAACACTATCGTACCGACCAACCAAACTTTTAATGTTTCTTCTATTATATTATAGTATAGACAAACTTAAAACTCGTGCAATGCACGAATTGTTTTAATAATTGTTATTTTATTTTTTAAGTTTTAATATTTTATTAATTGCATTTTTTGAAAAAAGTTGATATAATCCTTTCAATGTAATCACGGGATTGTAGAAGAGGGTGGGGGAGGGGGGGTTTGAATATAATCCTTTCAAATTTACCAATTCTTTTGCTCGACAAACAACACCTGAGAACATAAACTAAATTTGCAGAAAATAAAACACAAGAATTAAAAATTCAGGTGGATTGATTGTTCCACCTGAGAGATTTTTATTTGAAGAAATCTCTGTGATGTCTTAGAACAAAACGCACAACTGCTACTACAATGTTTTTGCTTCAGCAATTTACAACTGACTATTGCTTAAGCTCTTGAAAACTGAAACTGATTTCTTAGATACAAAAACATTGTTGCACTTGGTTATATACTCCAAGTTTACAAGCCTAATTGAACTACATAAAATATTCAGTAGGTAAAATCCAAAAGTTTGCTTTTCCACTCTAAGACCATCTCCAACCAAGGACACCAAAATGGTGTCACTATAACACTATTTTGGTGTCAAAAAGACACCATCCATAAAATGAACTCCAACCAAGGGACACTATACTTGTCACTAAAAAGAATCTTTCACCTATAAAATAGAATATTCTAACTTTGTTCATTTTTTATATTATAAATAACTTCTTATTTATCATTATGATTTTATTTTTATAATTAAATCTAGTGTGTTGTTTATAATTCATGATTTTTTAAAAAAAATGTGAAAGTTTAAAGTAAAAAAAAATTAAAAAATAAAATTTAAAAGATTAGAATAAAAAGATACAAAAAAATATTTTAGAATCAACAAGAGTTAAGAAGAAAAGAAGTTTCAATTGATAAAATCTTAAGTTAAAATTTACAAAAACAATTAACTTCAGTAGGACATAGATGGAAGAAATTTGTTTTGTTAACAAACATATGGGTATTGTTGGAATTTTGAAAGTAACCAAATTTGGTGTCAAAGGATCACCAAATGTACTTTTGTCACCAAATTTGGTGACCCAAAACTCATTTGGTGACCTTGGGTCACTATTTTAGTGTTCCATTGGAGTTGCTTTGACACTATATCTATCACTATTATAGTGATTTAGTGACCGGTTAGAGTTGCCCTAAGTCCAGTGGTCCTTGAAATGGTTTGCCTTTTAGCTGAATATCCTTCTTCAACCATCTCTATTGACGAGATGAAAATAAAATGCTTCCTTTTCTTCAAGGTTTCCCAAAATGCTGGTTTTCATGCTCCTTTTTGTTCCATCAACCCATGTGACTTGTCAAAACTGTCCCTATCACACTTTCAACTGCTAAATATTTGCCTTGTATCGGTTGAGGTTGATTTGTCCAGCATCCGTTGAAAGTATCTTGGTTGCATCCATTGAAGGTGTATTGGCTGCATCCGTTAAAGGCTGAATTTTATCTGTTGAAGTACATTTCACTTATGTAAAATTACAAGGCATCAAATATTTACAATTAGCCTTACTATTCTACATATCAATTGATAGCCAACATGACTTATTCAACCCTGACACTAATACTTTCAACTGCCATTAAAACTAAAAGAACATGTTATAATGAGTCTTATCAATTGATAAGCTACCCTTCAATGGATACTGTATACACATGTTATCCGTTGAAGGCTACATTTTACTTGTACAAATTTTACTGAGTTAATTTGGTTATCATCAAGAATCAACATAATTCCTAACAATCACCTCCAATTTATGCCTGGTTGAAAATCAGACATAAATTCAGGGCTTGATGATAAAAAACACTCATTAAGAATATACAGAAAGATGCAAAATTTGTATTGAGCTATAGTATCATAAAAATATGAAAAACTTGAAGTGTGAAGTACATTACAAAGAGAGTGCTCCTCTAGCCTGAGCAGTTTTAGTTCATGTTAGGTCCCGATAAGTTTGTAGAAGGGGGGGTTGAATACAAACTATATTGTTTTATCGAATTTGTCCGTTTTAGAATAAAACAATTTAAGAACAAATTATGGCGGAATTAAATGAAACAAAATTCAAGTTAAATATAACTTATATTAAACTTGAAAGGTGTTACAAATATGGTACTGATTACAGGATTGAATCTCAAACTAATTAAAACAAATCTAGAATAAATTCGACATGAATTTATCTATTTTTGTAATAAAAAGATATAACAATAAATGATAATTTGAGATACGTTCTAGGGATAAAAATCCGCTAGACAGTTAAAGCAGTACAAGTGAATGAATTCTAGTGGTTTAGATTTAATACTATGATTTTAGAATTAATTCACTGATGAAATTTCCACGGCAGAGTTTTTGGTTTGTTCTTGACAGAAACTTTCTGTTGGATGAAAAATGTTAAGTTGATAATAATCTTCTGTCTGATCTTTTGATTAAAAGTAATCCACTTGACACAAAACCTGCACGTGCATTGTCATTGGAATGACTATCAAAATAGTCATGAAAGACTATTAAAATAGCCTGGAATGACTATAGTTATAACTGGAATGACTATCGGAATTTACAAGAATTAAAAAAAAAATCTTGAAATGTACTAGGATGACTATCGGGATGACTATCCCTTGATAGTCATTCCGGTACATTTTTAATACAAAATGACTTGGAATGACTACCGAGATGACTATCCTGGATGGTCATTCTAGTTCATTTTAATTAAGAAATTCTAAATTAATTCTAATTCTAATTGAAATTAATTCTAATAATTAATTTATTTCATAAATTAATTCTGAAGAATTAATTTATTCAATAAATTAATTACTTAATTTATTCAATAAATTAATTACTTAATTTATTTGTCAAATTAATTCTAAAGAATTAATTTAATAAATAAATTAATAACTAATTTAAAAGAGAATTTAAATTCTTAAAAGATAGCATAACCAGTCCTTGAACCACTGGAACTTGATGAAGAATATTCACTGTCTGAAGTTGACACTTGATGTACTGTCTGGTTCATAAATGACTAAATCCAATGTCTGTTCTTCATCTTGACTTTAAGTTGTGGTCCATTAGCTGCTTTTATCTTTTGTTCAACCTTTGTAACCTGTACATTTGTTGTCACACATCTGAAATCTATGTCACTTTAATAAATCCACTTCCTTGAATACTTCACTGAGGCTTGATCAATAAATTGAACTTCTTTCAATGCAGTATTTCTTCAAGTCTGTAGGATGACTTTAAACTGTATTCTTTTGACTGATATGATCTTCTGAGATTCATGTGATACTGTGACAATTGAATTATTACTTACTTATTACAAACTTGTTTAAGTTGAGTTGTATCCTCGATGTTAACAAATAGGCCTAAACATATGCCTTTCAGTTCCTTTTCTTCTTCTGGGAGGCTGAATCTTTGTCTTTCCTTATCTTGCATAGTTGGACTCAATTTGTTGTTGAAGTTGTCTTCCTCAACAATTTTAGGGTCTAACTTAGATTGCAACCATCTAAGGTACTTAGTGCTTGCCTTAGATAGTTGGTCCTCCAGTCTGAAAAACCTTCTACAGCCATCTTCATCCCTGAATTCCATCATCCAAAAGGGTTGGTGATGAATTTTCTGTCCATTATATGTGATCTTTAACTTTATAGGCAAACTCTCATGTGAGTTTCAACTAGCCCTGATTTTCTTAACTTGTTTCATCACTAACCCCCTTGCAACTTGAGAGAATCCTCTTGTACTCTTAAAGCTTACAAATACCTTGACTAAGGTTGGGTATCCTTCTCCTAGAATTCTTTGCAAGGGCCATGGTCTCTCCACTCCACCTCTGTAGACAAACATGATGCTTTCAGGCAGATTCTTGTATTTGTCAATGCCTCTCACTTCAATAAGTTCATCCAGAAAGAGATCCAAGTCTGAATATTCTTGAATATCAGCTTTGTATAGATAATCATCATTGTTCTCCATTGGCTTGACTATTTGAGGTACAGAATGAAGTTTGATTGGTCTCTTAAGAACTTTCTTCATTGGCTCCCTCTTTTTCTTCTTCTCAGCTTCAAGAAATATATTTGGGAATTCCAAGTTCTCAAATTCTATGAGCTCTTCTTTAAGCTCAACTGGAGTCCCATGGAATGTAGTGTCTGATTGAGTTGCAGGTTGAATTATGTCTTTGATTAGTGCATATTTTTGCATAATTTTGTACCTATTTTATTGCTTGCTTTCGTATTTTTAATAAATTAATTGATTGTATTTTCATATTTTTGTAGATATTTGAATAAATGAGAAAAAGAAGAAAAATGATGTAAAATGGGCAAGGAATGGCAAATATGGAAAAAAAGATGTGAAGATTTAAAGAAAAAGCCAAAAAAGGGAGTTGGTTAATAGAAGATGAAAATCAATGGCCAAGATTCACCCAACACCACACCAAACCCTAAAATTGTCCTATAAATATCCCCTCTTTTCTCATATAACCCATCTAGTTTTTCATTTCCTAGCTTACCCTAATTTGTAGTAGTAGCCTCCATTTCTTTTAGCTTTCATCTTATAATAGCTTTCTTAATTTTTGTAAGCACTTTATTTTTATTAATGCAAGTTTTTTTCCTTTTCTTTACATCTTGTTCTTCAGTTTACTTGTTGGCAATGAGATATTTCTATATTACAAGAGAGTTTACACTACTTGTATGAAAGTAACCATTAATATTATGCATTTTTAGATCTACATTTCGTTTTTAACATTAAGCCCTTTTAAACTTCAATTTTATTAGTGGGTTTGATGAGTTAAGATTTTAGATTTAGTTTTATTGTTTGGTTGTTGAATGGAGTTTGTAGATCTTATTTGGTATTAGGTTTAATGGATTAGTGTGGTGGATTTCATGATTTGAGCTTTAGATTTCTTTATTTTTTGTTGAATTTTGTGTGATATTATAGTGGGTTTGAATATTTAGTGTTAGATTTGGTTGTGTTATTGTTAAAGTTAGGACCTTTAACTTTTAAATCTAGTTTTAAATAACTTGTTTAATTGTTGTTGGATTTTTCGATAAATTTAAGTTTTCCGGTGAAATAAAAATTTTCGGTGAAATTTGAACTTTCAGGTACTATATTTCAGTTCAATTTTCCGGCTAAACTCGCTTTTTCACCGACAAGTTTGGTGTGAGGAGTGCCCCTTGTTCTTTATTAGTTACGGAGCCTCATTTTTACTAGTACTGTCCGTCCATTTCATTTTACATTTTTTTCCCTCGTACTGGTTGTTTGTTTTAAATTTTCCAATCCGACAGCTTTTCGTTACTTCGCAGTATTTGTATAATTGAGGCATCATCATTACCTTATGTCATACGGCTATTATAGATTCAAGTTTATTTTCATTTTAGACTTAATTGCACGATGATGGCATGAGTTATAATTTTTTTGCACAAAAATGGTCAACCTATAATAATAGGCACCCGCATGGCTGAACTAAAATTTATTAAGCGCGCGATTGCATTCCGTCAAATATGTCTAAAAGACGTTAGTTTTGGAGGGGTAAACTTGGAAATATAAAATTTAACAGCTTTTTCATTAACCCCTTGTTCTGAAGAGGGATTTGATCGTTTAATAGCCACCTTCATATCTCCATCAATGACACCTTTATATACCTTTCTGTAAAGCATAATGTAACATAAGATGTAAAAGAGATAACTACAACTCAACAAAGGACAAGACAGACAATAATATTAACAGAAGCACAGGAATCCAGAATCAAAGAAGAAAAGGTAAACTCAAAAAATCAAAATACGTTATGTATTCTTGAAGTCCGTAAACAGGTCACGGAAAGAAGTTCATGAAAATGTTCAAGCCTCAGTGACAGCAATAGAAACAATACTTTGAAGACGACAGAAGTATGTGAATGATTTAGGGTTCAGTACCACGGGATTCCAGTGATGAAGCAACCAGAACGACAAAGGACTTATCAGCAGCATTGAATTCAAGACATAAAAGAAGAATTGATCAAGTGTTATTCATCTGTGAACCAGACCAGTTGCACTAGGTGACGGCACTAAAAAGATCAGATTGTTTTATCGTCTCCGAAGAAATTGATACAGTCTAAAACTTAAAACACCCAGGAGCTCAGGAGTAATTACTAAAGGACAAAAGACAAGAAAAAGAATTCGATAGTTTTTCTATTCAGAAAACTATCGAATGGTGGTTAAAGTGATTCATTGAAAAACTATACTAAAGTATTTGTCATTCGATAGTTTTATTTAAAAACTATCGAATGGAAAATACTTTTGGTCCATTCGATGGTTTTTCAATTCATGGAGAAGGTGAAAAGTTTTGTTTGTCTGACAGGTTGATGAAGATCCAACGGCCAAGAATATTCTATTCTAAATGGTTCGATGGTTTTCAATTTAAGTCTACAATTAATACTGAGAGAAGAGTGTGTCTTCTTCAGTTAAGGATTTTAACACAGAGACATTACTGAGAGAGAGAAGAGCCGGAGAAAATTATCAGAGAAATTAATAGTGCTCAGAACTTGATCATTGTTTTGTATTTGTGTAACCTTAAACTCATTGACGCTAATCTACGGATTAGAAATTGTAGCACCCCTCGAGGTTTATATTTATAAAAAGATATATTCCCCGAAACTTGATTTGGTTTGGTGTGTTTAATTTCGTTATAGAACTGAAAGATTAATCCGCGAACGAAATTGAATTATTTGTGAGTATCGTATTCAACCCCCCCTTCTACGATACTTTGGACCTAACACTTTCCAAATCCACCCACCCCAATAACATGAGATTCATCAAAGTTCTTTGTGGCCTTTTTTATTTCAGCCAAAGAGAAGAACCTACAATTAGCGGCTGCATCTGACGAAATGGTTGTACTACCATTGCTCCTGCCAGAGATGGTAGTTGATGAAGTTTGAGAGTGTCCATGAAGTGGAAGCCAACTAGACATTGAATGATCCCCTAGATGTCTCTTCTTCCTGTTCTGGGCAACAAAAATTAGGGCAGTCATGATCCCAAAAGTAGCAGCACCACCTGCAGCTCCACCAATTATTGCACTAGTGTAGCTTTTCCCTTCAGCAAATTTCTTGTTATTGTGTTCCTGTTGTTTAATCATCAAATCAGATAACTCAGGGTTGGGTCCTGCCAAGTTTGTCTTTCCATCACCAAGCTTAAATATCTCCAAACCGTTCAACATTGCATCATAAAACTCAGGCTTCACACCCACATTAGGATGAAGTGCTACCCACATCTCATTGGTATCCTGTTTACCAACATGTACAGCAAAATCCTTATTCATAGGCTGATTTGCACCCGCTGCCAATGCAATGACATCCAGGGTATCTAATGCAGTTTAGTTATTGATAAAAATCTCAAACACCCTCTGGTTCACCTTTTGATATAAATAGTCACAAAAATGAAACCTCACAAGATAGGTAAAATTAGCATCAACCTCAAAAAGACATGTCAAGTTATAATTCTTATTGATATTCAGATCCGGACCCATTGTTCTTGCAGTGCTATACACATCAAGAGGGGCTAAAATATCTGCCAAACCTCCAACTCTTATCGTAGTATTGGCCTTATTTGTGACACCAGTAGAGGCACCAAAGTAGTGGCCTTATGAATGTCCATGTGGCTATGAAAATGTTATGATTGTGTTCCCCTGTAGTGACATAGAACTTACACTTCATTGTCTAAAAAAGAAATCAAGTTCTCCAATACGCATCCTGCTACACATACCAATACACCACTGACCTACAAAATTTAACATTTACTTCATATTTCACATAGTGTGATTGTTATGTAATTGAGTAGAAAGCTTGTAAATATATAACCAGAAACAAATAACATTTTCTTTCTATATAAAGAGCTTGAACAAATAAGGTGAAATCTTCAAATGTTTGGGATATACGACCAAGAAAAGGCTACAAATTGACAAAGATGACTTCATATTTCACTGAGTGTGATTGTTATACATACAGCTGTAAATAAAAAAGCTGTTAAATTTTATATTTCCAAGTTTACCCCTCCAAAACTAACGTCTGTTAGACACATTTGACGGAATACAATCGCGCGCTTAATAAATTTTAGTTCAGCCATGCGGGTGCCTATTATTATAGTTTGGCCATTTTTGTGCAAAAAAATTATAACTCAGACCATCATCCTGCAATTAAGTCTTAAATCAAACATGACATTTTGATTATTATGACTTAATTGCAGGATGATGGCCTGAGTTATAATTTTTTTGCACAAAAATGGGTAAACTATAATAATAGGCACCCGCATGGCTGAACTAAAATTTATTAAGCGCGCGATTGCATTCCGTCAAATATGTTTGACACACGTTAGTTTTGGAGGGGTAAACTTGGAAATATAAAATTTAACATTTTTTTTTATTTATAGTTGTATGTATAATTCCTAACACACTTAATTAAGTCTAAATTATAACTCAAACATAAAAGGAAACTATCAAGCAAGCAAGACTTTATGCATGTCATGCTGTCTATCCAGGAGTCTGATCCACCTGCTCAGATTTCTGAATTAGTGTTTTGTACCCTGACTAGATCTTGTTTCAGAATGGCTGCAATGCGAGGAGGATTTCGATCAATCTTATCAAATGGAAGTATCCTCAAGAATGCGGTTTTGGAACGTGTCCATTTGGGGAATCCAGTTATGCGACTTGTTGCTCCAAAGTCTTTGGCTGGTAACGTAGCTCCTGCACACACTGGTTCTGGGGTAAATATTGCTGTGAATGAACCTGAGGTGAAATCAGAAAGAACAGAAAGTGTGTTACCTGCAACAGCTAAATCAGTAGAAAACCAAAAGCAGAGAGATGAATCTGGAAACAAAACACTAGCGGAGAATACCACGAGAGTTTTTGTGAAGGCATCTGTGGAATCTGAGGTATCACTTAAATTATGTACTTTATGGATGTCAAACATTAATAACCAGTAGGTAATGTTAAATGAAAGTAAAGCAGCAAGGGTTTTTCTTTTTAGTCATTAAGGTTGTGTTGCAACACACTAAGGGTTAGAATTTTTATAAAATCACACCTTAGTAGTGGATTTGTAAATCTTTTGTTGTTTTTTATTTTCTCATTCTTAGTTCTCTCTCTCTCATGGTGGCATTTGAAATTTCGATATCATTCAGTCCAGCACGTTGAAATCTGTAAAGGTCCTTTTTGTCTTTTTATAGTGTTATCTGCGCGTGGGTTGTGTTAAACTATTGTAGAAACTTCACGGAAGCCTGTACAGTTAGCAAATTATTCCCCAGATAATGTGTCAGATTTAGAATACAACTTGGCTAGAGTTTTCAAGTTGTTATAGTTTGCTCAAAAGTGACATGTTTGGCAATCTTTATGTGCTTAATTAAGTGTGTTAGGAATTATACATACAGCTATAAATAAAAAAACTGTTAAATTTTATATTTCCAAGTTTACCCCTCCAAAATTAACGTCTGTTAGACATATTTGACGGAATGCAATCGCGCGCTTAATAAATTTTAGTTCAGCCATGCGGGTGCCTATTATTATAGTTTAGCCATTTTTGTGCAAAAAAATTATAACTCAGGCCATCATCCTGCAATTAAGTCGATTATTAAATAACACTACGAATCAACTAGTTCATAGAATTAAAATCAAGGACATTAAAAGCTAGTAGTATTAGTATAGATTAAAGTAATAATTGAAGTACCGAATACTCTAACATGGCAACAAAATTTAAACTACCTGATAAAATGAAGACTTAATTGCAGGATGATGGCCTGAGTTATAATTTTTTTGCACAAAAATGGCCAAACTATAATAATAGGCACCCGCATGGCTGAACTAAAATTTATTAAGCACGCGATTGCATTCCATCAAATGTGTCTAACAGACGTTAGTTTTGGAGGGGTAAACTTGGAAATATAAAATTTAACAGCTTTTTTATTTACAGCTGTATGTATAACAATCACACTCAGTGAAATATGAAGTCATCTTTGTCAATTTGTAGCCTTTTCTTGGTCGTATATCCCAAACATTTGAAGATTTCACCTTATGTGTTCAAGCTCTTTATATAGAAAGAAAATGTTATTTGTTTCTGGTTATATATTTACAAGCTTTCTACTCAATTACATAACAATCACACTATGTGAAATATGAAGTAAATGTTAAATTTTGTAGGTCAGTGGTGTATTGGTATGTGAAGCAGGATGCGTATTGGAGAACTTGATTTCTTTTTTAGACAATGAAGTGTAATTTCTATGTCACTACAAGGGAACACAATCATAACATTTTCATAGCCACATGGACATTCATAAGGCCACTACTTTGGTGCCTCTACTGGTGTCACAAATAAGGCCAATACTACGATAAGAGTTGGAGGTTTGGCAGATATTTTAGCCCCTCTTGATGTGTATAGCACTGCAAGAACAATGGTTCCTGATCCGAATATCAATAAGAATTATAACTTGACATGTCTTTTTGAGGCTGATGCTAATTTTACCTATCTTGTGAGGTTTCATTTTTGTGACTATTTATATCAAAAGGTGAACCAGAGGGTGTTTGAGATTTTTATCAATAACTAAACTGCATTAGATACCCTAGATGTCATTGCATTGGCAGCGGGTGCAAATCAGCCTATGAATAAGGATTTTGATGTACATGTTGGTAAACTTGATAACAATGAGATGTGGGTAGCACTTCATCCTATCCTAATGTGGGTGTGAAGCCTGAGTTTTATGATGCAATGTTGAACGGTTTGGAGATATTTAAGCTTGGTGATGGAAAGGCAAACTTGGCAGGACCCAACCCTGAGTTATCTGATTTGATGATTAAACAACAGGAACACAATAACAAGAAATTTGCTGAAGGGAAAAGCTACACTAGTGCAATAATTGGTGGAGCTGCAGGTGGTGCTGCTACTTTTGGGATCATGGCTGCCCTAATTTTTGTTGCCCAGAACAGGAAGAAGAGACATCCAGGGGATCATTCAATGTCTAGTTGGCTTCCACTTCATGGACACTCTCAAACTTCAGCAACTACCATCTCTGGCAGGAGCAATGGTAGTACAACCATTTCATCAGATGCAGCCGCTAATTGTAGGTTCTTCTCTTTGGCTGAAATCAAAAAGGCCACAAAGAACTGTGATGAATCTCATGTTATTGGGGTGGGTGGATTTGGAAAGGTATATAAAGGTGTCATTGATGGAGATATGAAGGTGGCTATTAAACGATCAAATCCCTCTTAGAACAAGGGGTTAATGAAAAAGCTGTTAAATTTTATATTTCCAAGTTTACCCCTCCAAAACTAACGTCTTTTAGACATATTTGACGGAATGCAATCGCGCGCTTAATAAATTTTAGTTCAGCCATGCGGGTGCCTATTATTATAGGTTGACCATTTTTGTGCAAAAAAATTATAACTCATGTCATCATCGTGCAATTAAGTCTAATTTATAACCTAGAATAAAATAGAATGTGAGAATTCAAACTTGAACAAAAGAAAAAGATAATGAAAACTAAAAAATTGAATCAAACGAACCGGTGCGGTGACCACCCTGCAGTCATTGGAGCCACTTCGATATGTCAATGGGTTGCCAATATACCTGATCAACAGCCCCAATTTAATACATATGTCGGCTCGTTTATCCAGCAACTCTTTTGATCCATGTATACATCAAATTTAATGCCTTTTTATTATTTTCCTCCAACAAAAGAGTTGAAAAACAAGGCTTGTTCTGTTGTTCATACCACAAACTAGTAGTAGCTGCCTATGAATAAAACACAAACGCCCAGTAGCAGTAGTCCTGAAATCATCAGCCATGCTCAAATCAAGACACAAAACTCAAATTCTCAAAAAGGGTACTTGCAAAACAACAATCAAAACACAACCCATAACTCCATCTTTTCTAAAGTCTTCAAGTTTCTTATCTGTATGAAAACCCCCAACTCAACTACACTTGAAGTTGATCATGTAGATGATCATGGTCTTGCTACAGATATTTCCAGTAAGACTCCTTTGTTTTACATATATATGTGTGTATTGTTCCCATTTACTGTTTTACTGCTCAGTAAATTTTATGATCCATTTTGAATTATGCTGATTATTGTTTTTGATGATTGAGTCCTGTCTTGTTATTTTAGATTGAGTCCTGTCTTGTTATTTTATGTGGCATAATGCTTTCAAGGTGTAATTACTTGTTGAGCTATGGTACCATGGTGAGTAACCACTCGCTCTAAAATCTATCGGTGTTAGAGGAAGACATTTTCTAGGATCTTATATTATTCTAACAATTACTGTAGGAGGTTTAGAATTCATTAGGGTTAGAAATGTGATGGTGCCTTGATTATAAGCTTGTGTGCTGTGAAATCAATGAATTGTGTACACAAGAGAGGGAGAGTTGACTTAGGTGAACGTGATTTTTTTGTTAGGAGTATTGAGCGTGGGGAGTGTTGTATTAGCTTCATTAGAGCTAATTTGTGGTTTACCTTCGTTCCTACGTTAATTCATTGTGTTATACAGTGCGATGTTATACATTGCGTTGTATACTCGTATAAATTTTTGTTTGTTACTGTGTTTTATTGAATGTGATTGTTTGCGGAGATTTTAACAAAATAAATGAACCAGATAGAATAATTGTCAATGTAGGATGAAAGTAATTGTTCTATAGTTTTAAGCTATGTGGCGGTATAGAAAGAGTGGTGCTTTTTATTCATTACTGGTTGGTTTATTGTAATGGCAAATGCCTATGGTGTGCAGCTTCAGAAGATACTTCATCAAAATTTAGTAGCAGAAACAAGTTTGTTGATTCCCCTGAAAATACGAAGGCCTTGAGTGAGAATTTTCAAAGAGTTGAATTTACCACAGAAGAGATTTTCAAGGGGACTGGAAATTTCTCAGCAGCTAACAAAATTGGAGAAGGGGGTTTTGGTACTGTCTACAAAGCTAAGCTAAAAGATGGTTCTTTTGTTGCTGTAAAGCGGATGAAGAAAAATGTAAGCATTCAATTCTAATATCTATTAAGTAAATTTACTAACAAGTTGCGATGAACTGAACTAAGGTGTTTATACCCAGGAAACTGCCGCAAAGTTGAATCAAGGTCTATTTAGTACAATAGGAGTTAAGATATGATTAAGCCTAACATCTTTCTGGTGTTAGAATTACATGAAAAAAGGAACTTGTATTTATTTAAATATATATTTTGCAGAACTTGAATGAAAAGACGACATCACCGATGGAGTTCAGAAATGAAATCCTTGCCCTATCAAAGATCGAACATTTGAATTTGGTCAAGTTTTTTGGTTTTGTGGAGCAGAGGGATGAGCATCTCATAATAGTTGAATATGTTGGGAACGGAACATTACGAGAACATTTAGATGGTAAGTGAAATATAAATTGGTGTCGTTTATGATTTGAATAGTTGAAATTACTCTGACTGATGGTTGGACATGAGATGCATATAACTAATACTTCATAAACATAACCTTTCATATCCAGTTCACCACAGATGGCTAACTATATGTACTGTATGTAGGTATTATTGCTGACAAATAATACTGTATTGCCAAATATGTCAATTTACTTGATAAGTATCAGTTTTTAGTTTTTACCGGCAATTTCATAATGTTTTCATAATTTTCCAGTGTTATGCAATAACTTTCTTGTAGTAAATTTTAAAATATATTTCTAGATGTACTAGCTTTTGTTGTTAATAATGCTGTTTAAGATATCCGCTCGCTTAAGATAGTTATCTGTCATGCAGGAGTTTCTGGGAAAGGGCTTGAAATTGCAGAGCGCCTGGACATTGCAATTGATGTAGCTCATGCAGTAACGTATCTGCACACTTATACAGGTATAAAATAAAGAGTATGATAAATAACTACTATTTAAAAATGTCACTTTTCTGCTCGGTGTTAACTGTATGGGGTCTAGAGTTTGTAATCCTTGGTATTGCTGCATATGAGAAACCTTTTTGAGGCTCTGCCTATTAAATTCACAGATCCTCCAATAATTCATCGAGACATAAAAGCATCAAACATCCTCATCACAGATAAGCTCCGAGCTAAAGTGGCAGATTTTGGAGTTGCACGATTAGCTCCTCAAGATCTAGAAGCAACTCACATTTCTACAGAAGTCAGAGGAACGGCAGGGTACTTGGATCCCGAATACCTGATGACATATCAACTTACGGAGAAAAGTGATGTATATTCCTTTGGGGTACTGCTTGTTGAGCTGATAACAGGACGACAACCGATAGAACACAAGAGATCTCTTAATGAGAGGTTCACCATAAAATGGGTTAGTAACACAAGTATCCAAAGCTGGTAACTTTTACATGAAAGTATATACTAATTTGCATGCGAAGATTTTATTTGGTTAGCCCAATATATCATTATTTGGTCAGTCTACGCTAGACCAGTGTTTTTCTTAAAGTTCCTCCATAATCATCAGAATCTCATTCAAGTTATTTGTCTTAGATTTTTTTTTTCCGCATGCACCATTTTATGCAGCTTGTTTCAGTAAACGGAGAAGTAAATAAATTTTCTTAACGTGTGCCGTGTCGTTAAGCTTTAAGTGGTATATTTTTTAGAACTAAATATTAAACATTTTGCTGCATTCACATAAGGAGACAATATCCTTTCTAGGACAACAAGTCTTTCCCAGGTAAAATATATGATAATTGAAGAGTAGATGAAGATATCAAGAGTAATGTTGACATGATATTGTAAAGAATGATTAGTATAAGTAAATAAGTGACGTAATAGATTGAACATTGTTATGTACATTTATTGTATTGTCTCGAGTCAAAATCTTACTCATATTACCCTTTCGGGATTTGCAGAAACAGGGAGCAAAAGTATTGAATATATACATATAATTAAATATAAATTATTTGCCCTACTAGTATAATGTCCTAACTCCTTCCCAGGATACCAAAAACAAGTAGATGGACTTCCTATATGAGACTGTGAAGGTGGATTAAAATTCATAATCATAATTGTTGGGATGATAAAAACATATTAAGCTCAACATCTATTCCAAGTTCTAGACAAAAAGAAATCACGGGAAGATAGTTGCAGGGACACTTCTGGCATATAAGTGCTCCCCAAAGCTAAGGTGAGACGCTACTATAGGTCTTACAATTCAGTAGAAGTAGCATTATTGGGGCTTCTTCATCATAGATCTCTCTGAGCTAGATAGTTATCAGCTAATACAGTCCCTGGTAGTTCATTTTCTTAAGCTTGTTTTCAAAATAAATCTTTCCTTGGACAAAAGTTAAGCTCTCAAAAGAGTTGCCAACAGAATACCAATAAAAGTTTAGGGTCAGAAATGGATTTGCGCATACAGACACAGGTCGGAAATATTTGCCTTACACAGAATACTGCTTAGTATTTATACAATGTTGATCTTTTCCTCCTTAGCGTTGACCCATATTATCTGATGCTAAATGAAGGTGACACCTTAATCAAGTTCAGTTTTTGCTGCTTTGGAAACCGGTTATGTTTGTGAAAATAGGCACAAAGAGAACTTCCTGTAGTATTTAGCCATTACACCTTCAAATGCTAATTAGTATTTAACCAATGCCATAATTAATTGTGGTGTTCAGCTAAACTCTAAATTCATATAAGATTGCTGAAAATATAAATAGATAAATTATTTGGAGTTCTACAATAGTTGTGGCTGGGATCCAATAGTGTGACTGACTGTCGAACTTAGATAACGGGAACAAATTGGATTATGCATATTTGAGTTCATATGACACACCTACATTCAAGGATACTATATTGTTATTTTATATTAGGATTTTTCCTTTCTTTCTTCCAATTTAATGCAGTGATGTTAGGTAGTTCTAGAAGTATACTGAAAGCCTTTATTTAAAATCTACACAGAATTTTCTTACCTAGTGTGCACACTAATCTACAATCAGTAAGGTTGTCAAGTAAATTAGAGGTCCTCGTTTTTTATTTTCAACTTCTTCTCTTCTTGCATTAATAGTAGAAGACATGGATACTGATCATCAATATATGCAGGCTTTAAAGAAATTAAAAGATGGAGACTCCATAATGGCAATGGATCCAAGACTACGACGGAATCCGGCATCTATATTGGTGGTGGAGAGGGTTCTAAAACTAGCTCGTCACTGCCTTGCACCTTCAAGACAAGCAAGGCCGCTAATGCAGAAATGTGCCGAAGTATTATGGAGAATCAGAAAAGATTACAATGAGAAATCTCTCAATACTGCTGCTTCATCTTTTGCCAATTCTGCAAATATAGTTCAGGGGGATGCTAGGAAGAATCGACATAATTACTTTGGAATCGAAGATAGTGAAAGCTATAGATTTCGTTCTGCTTGACTTACCAAAGGATGAAATTAGTAATTATCTTTTCTTCCAATCTTTGTTTGTAGATTAAGATATACCACATATCTTTGTAAGTTTTGAAATCCAAATTCCTGTTTTTCGATTCATTCTTTTTGGCTGAAACATATTTTCGGATGTATCCAATATCCAGAGATGTTCTAAATTGCATCTCTGCAAGTGTATATAACTTGTACAATATTCATTAAAGTTGTAGTGTGATTATTGATTTCATATGCTTGATAATGTACTGAGGTCATGTTTATTTTATGGTATTAAGTATTGGATATGATAATAATCCTTTGAATTTTTTTATCGCTTGTTTGCTATTCAAAAACTTATTTAGGATTGCAAGGATTATAATATTTAAATTTTCATATCCTGTTTTGTTGGAGTAGGGGATAGGATTATAGTCCCTCTAATACTTGGTTGGAGGAGATTTTATTTAATCCCCAGTACAAGTCATTTTTATAAAGGATAATAATTCCCTCAATATAATCCTATACAAAACAAATATAGGATTGAAAAATTTAAAAGATAATAATCCAATCCCATGATTATCCCTCAAAACAAACAAGGGATAAAATTTTAAAGGATTATATTCCAATCCTAAATTTAATATTTCAAAACAAACATGAGTTAACATAATTTAAATAATTATAATTCCTAACACTTTAATTGAGGGAATTATTTATCCCGGGATTATAATATCTCCGAACAAACATGACTTAAGGATGCACATGTTAGGCAAGAACTGTTGCAGCGGAAATGGAGTTATTATGATTAAGTAGAGTGTGACATGAAACTGAAGTTGTGATTTGGTAACCAGCATTGTCATGTTCCTGTCTATTTATTGGCATGTCAAGTGTCAACACTCAACACCTATATATTGTCAATTACAAATATATGCACAACACCACAGAACCTACCATCCTGCTGGAATAGCTCAGTTGGTTAGAGCGTGTGGCTGTTAACCACAAGGTCGGAGGTTCGACCCCTCCTTCTAGCGTTTTTTTCTGTAATACTCCTCTTTTCTTTTCACAAAAAATCTCGAGGGGCAGTATTTTTCTAATGCAATGATAATAAAAAGTCAAAATCCTGAAATCTTAATCAATAAGTTAGGCTTTATCAAAACTTTAACTTTTATCTAGGACGGTTCACGAGCCGAACTTTACTTTTTTCTCTGCCGAGTCGAGCTGGGCTTTCTTATCGCATAAAATTCGTGTTCGAGCTCGAGCTCATTAACTAACGAGCCGAACACGAGCTTTTATCGAACAAAAACGAGTCGAGCCGAGCTCATTAAAAATTACAATTTTTATAGATAAAAAAGCTCAAGTTTTCTTGGCTCAATGAACTAAAACATTTTTTGTCGATACCCAACCCAATTTCCTAATCAATTCTCAATAAACCTAAAATACACGTACTATAAATTACAAATTTAATTTAAAATGTTAGAAAAATACAAAAAATAATATAAAAATATGTTGAATATATTTTTATTTTTTCGAGTTTTATCGAACCGAACGAGCTCGAGTCAAACTCACTAATAGCTCGACTCGAGCTCGTTTTCTTAACGAACAATTTTTTGTGTACGAACTCGAGTTCTTAACGAACCGAGCCGAGCTAGAGCTTGTTCTCGTGAACAGCTCTACTTTTATCCTTTAGGCTTGTAATTAAAGTTATTAGTCTATGCAAAAGCCAATTTTAATCAGGAAAAAATGAAACTTTTACTTCCAACAAAAATATATAAACTTTTAGAACTCGAGTCAAATCTGCTTTCAAAATCGTAATTCACTTTCAAAGAGAAAAAAAACCAGATTAAATATGAAAAATTAGAAGAGTACAGTAGTAAGTAAATTATTAGTATTACACACACACACACTAAAACACACTGAGTTTTCACACAGTGAGTCATAAAAAGTTCCAAACTTTTCTCTTCCTTCTATTCCTCCTCTGCCGTTTCCAATATCATCTCACAGACACAGACCCCATGTGAATTTAACATGTGATACCCCATCACTCATTTTCACTTAGATATTTTTATTTCTGTATTTATACTTCGTTTTCGGTGATGATCACCATAAAAAATCACCCCTTCGTATTTATTCTAGCATATTCCCAGTTTGTTCTCATTTGGGCTTTCTTTACTTTCCAAGAAAATAATATCTTGATAAGCTTTTATCTACACTCTTGTGTTCTTGAATTGAAAAGGTGCTTGCTTTATCTCATTTGGTAAACTTTTTAATGCTCTACTCATTTCTACTTGAAATTTTATACATTCTTGTGTTTAGAATCTCTTTTTTTAATTGAATAGTGATAGTGTCTGGTCATATATTCTTGAATTTTATGTTTTTGATGTGTTGTATTGTGTTTCTTGAAATTTGTTTAAATTGTGTTGTGTTTTTAGTTATGGAGGCTACTAAAATTAAAACCCAATGGTGCTGCTAAATCTGATGTTCCTGCTAAGAAAATCCCAGCTGTTGCTAATCCCCTAGCTGAAAAGCCACTGGATATTGCATCCAATATCAGTAATCATGCTCAATATAGTCCTCCTCATTTTTCGCCTTTCAAGTTTGAGCCGGAACAAGCCTATTATGCAGCTGCTGAGAGTGTTCGAGATCGTCTAGTGCAGGTAAAAATCTTGCCAGCCTCTTAGATTATTTATGTAATTTACTAGTCGATTTATTATTGAGATTCTACATTTATGAACTTTAAATACTGAGAACTATATAAATCACTAATGTTAATGTTGTTAGTGCGTTTGGCCTCTTACGTGTCAAATTGCGCAAACACATTTAATGCACACTGTAGTATTCTTTCTAGTCCACTTTGAATTTGCAGTAACATTTCTACTTATTGTTTGTCCCTCTTGCTTTCAGCCAACAGTAATACTATAAAAAAATTCTTAAAGATACATAATTTTTCAAACTTGTGCTTATACTATAATAAGAGCTTTGAGTTGTTGCTATCTGTTTTGTCTGTACAATTTGGTAAGATTACATACTCCTTTGCTGTGTATGGAAATGAGAATGTTACATATAATTGTTCATGTTGTCAAATTTCTCTGCTAATAGCTGATACCGCCAAATTGAAAGCATAAGACTACAAGAGTCGTTATGTACGATGAAGATGAAGTGTATTCCAATAATTTCGATTTTAAATACCAGTCAGAATTTATTTTAAATTAACTTGAACTGTCTTCTCAAAGTCTCATGTACCTTTTTGGGCATAAATGCGCTTAACTTCTTCGATGTGTTGTTCGTATGAGAAATAGTTGTTGACTCTAGACACTTAATTCATATTATTATCTGCCTGTATTTTATAGCAGAAAGCACTTTCTTAGTTTAGAATATTTACTCACATTCTAAGGCAAAAGGCCTGATTTTTTGAAAAACTTATTTTTTTTCTGTAGCAATGGAATGAGACCTATCTTCATTATCACAAAGTTGACCCAAAGCAGACATACTATCTATCCATGGAGTTTCTCCAAGGCCGAGCTTTGACCAATGCAATTGGAAATTTGGACATTCAAGATGCGTATGCTGAAGCTTTAAACAAACTAGGTCATGAACTTGAGGAAATTGTTGAACAGGTAATCCAACTTATAAACACCTCAAAAGTTAAAAGGCTGAGGCACATATATTATATATACATGCAGTACGTTGATATTAAAAAGAAGTGAAATTTTGCAGGAAAAAGATGCAGCACTAGGAAATGGTGGTCTAGGAAGGCTTGCTTCTTGTTTTCTGGACTCTATGGAAAAACTAAGTTTGCCAGCACGGGGATATGGTTTAAGGTACAGGTATGGACTTTTCAAACAGCGGATCACAAAAGCAGGCCAGGAAGAAACTGCCGAAGACTGGCTAGAGGTTAGAATACCTAACTTAACTGTTCTTTTGAATGTTATTTGCGTTTTTGATATATTTAAAACGTGATTTTTTGTGGGAACTTGTGTAGAAGTTTAGCCCTTGGGAAGTCATCAAGCATGATGTCGTGTTCCCAGTCAGATTCTTTGGTCATGTTGAAGTACAGCCTGATGGATCGTAAGTGATAGCTGCTTCGAGTGAATCAGTTTTAGCTATTAGGAATACTATTGTGCTGTAGATGACATAGTATTGCTACAGCTAATTACTTATATGTTAAATATCAGAAATAACTTTGACATAAGCATGCTTAGGTCATCAAGATGACATCATTTAGTACTTGGTTACTGTAGCAAGAGTAGCCACCAAGTTTCATATTTTCTATATATCGAGGCTCTTGCCTCCTTTGTAATACTGTAGTAGACATTATAATTTATCTACCAAAGTCTCTACCAATCTCTTTCTCTCCTCTCTACTATCGTTCCTTTTATTATTGCCGCATATTCTCATATAATCTGACATTATACATTCTGTTATTCGGTGTTTAAATGTGCTACAGCCGAAAATGGGCTGGTGGAGAAGTTTTACAGGCTTTAGCATATGATTCCTGGATATAAGACAAAGAACACTAACAGTCTTCGTCTTTGGGAAGCAAAAGCAATTTCTGAAGACTTTAATCTGTCTCAATTTAATGACGGACAGTATGAAGCTACTGCACAACTCCATTCTAGAGCTCAGCAGGTCCGTTGTCCGTCATTGTTTTGATAGAATACATTTCACGTATGATAGACAAAAGTCAAATGTGCACGACCCAGGTCACTCATCTAGGATCATTGATGTGCAGATATGTGATGTTTTATACCCTGACGATGCTACAGAATATGGGAAGCTTCTACGATTGAAGTAACAATATTTTTTGTGCAGTGCATCACTTCAGGTTGATTATTGACTGTATATATGTGTGTGTTTTCTTACATTCCCCCATTCTTACTATGGACACGTATCTCAGTGATTACATGTTATATTCCTTTTAACATGTAATATACCTTATAACATGCCGTTGTAATCGAGTATGGCAGTAATGCAGGTGCCAAGAGAAAGATGTAGGTTGCACATATAGTCCTGTTATTTTGTTTATTAATTTAAAAACTTGTTTGCCTCTATCAATATTTTCAAAAAGCTCTCTATGCTACAATTGATTTTTTGTGCGTAAGTTTACCTGTCAATGAAGACAATTCAGTCAGTATCACCAGATCTGTTATGCAGGATAGATAACTTATAGTGATGGTGGTAAATATATAACTCGGTGTCAATAAATATGGAAACAATGTTGTACACACTTCACTTATCGAAAGGGACATACACATACTATTATGTAGGATAGGGAGCATATGCCGAAAATATTGCAATAAAAAAAATCATAATTGTTAGCTTTATCAAGGTTATTCTACAAATATGACCACCTTTCTGCCTTGGGGAGCACACATATATGTTCAACATGGTTAAACAGTGTAGAAGGGAACATAATCGTTATTTTTATGCTATCTATAATTCCGGAATCCTTTTCAGGACATAATTTTCAGATTCAAGGAGAGAAAAGATGGATCTGTGCGACCATGGTCAGAGTTCCCTAGCAAGGTTGCTGTGCAACTTAATGATACACACCCCACTCTTGCAATACCCCCCCCCCCCCCCCCCCCCCTTAACCCTCCCTTAGCTTACTCTCCCACCCCTCTTTTTGCAAACCTAATTTTCCCGCCAAAATGTTGGAACTCCGTCTATTTCAGGGCAGTCTACTCAAGAAAGTGATGGATTCAATCAAGGATCTGGTCAACGACGCCAACTTTGACTGCTCGGCGACTGGTTTCTCGCTGCAAGCCATGGATTCGAGCCACGTGGCACTGGTGGTGCTGCTTCTCAGATCGGAGGGGTTTGAGCATTACCGATGTGATAGGAACATATCTATGGGGATGAATCTGGGGAATATGGCGAAGATGTTGAAGTGTGCTGGGAATGATGAATATTATTACTATTAAAGCTGATGATGGCAGTGATATTGTCACTTTTATGTTTGAATCTCCCAGTGAGTTGCTCGTTTACGCATAATTTTGGTTTATGTAGTTTTTAATTGTTTGTGTTCGTTATGATTGTTTGTGGCTTGGATTTTGGTGAATTGATCAACTTTGATGAGTTGTGCTTTTGCGTAATTTGTTATGATGTGTTGTATTTTTTTTTGATATTGAGGTGTTGGTGGAGTTCCTTGGTTTAGGGTTTAGTGATTTATGGAGGGGGTTTTGTTATTTATAAGGCGTGTGATTTTCAAGTAATTTTATGCGGTGACAAGTGTGGAATTAGGTTGATTTTGTTATGGTTAGATTTGTGAATGTTGTGATTTTTATGTGTGTTAGCAATGGAAGTTTGGAGATTTGGGGTGGACAGGATGTGACAAGTGTTACATCTCAACCTATAGATATAGGGTTGGAATAGAATGTGATTTGTTTGCAATCAATTAAACCTGTGGCTGTGGTTATTTACAGAAATTTGTTTTTTTGGCTGAATTGAGTTAAAAAAACAGGATCTGGGAATGTGAGACTGTCACATTAGCATAAAGAAATGATGGTGGTGTCTGAATATAATGAGTGAGTTTCTTCAGCCATTACTATATATGTATACATGAAAATGTGGTGTGTGGTCATATTTGTTTCCTGTACTTTAGATCTTTAAAGCATTGTGGAAGTATTTGTATTCTGTGAACTAGTATTGCTCAATATTTTAAAGGGGTGAATAAGCAATCCGGTGTGTTTGACTGTTAAAGTAAATGTCTGTGGTATGATACATGTAATCTGGTTCACTTATATTGATTGATTGTTTTTCTTGCTAACTTATTTCGGTGGTTGTGTTGCGGACCACAGCACAAGATAAGATTGCAGACTTTGAAATGAAACTCATGGACATTGATAGTGAACATCTTGGAATACCAGAATCTGAGTACCATGCTATAGTTAGAATGCCTTCAGCTGAGTTTGCTAGTAGCATTGGTGATACGGGTACTCCTTTGTCTGTCCTAATTCTTTCAGCAAGAGGCGACATTGGAACTGCAAATATTGTCTGCAGGCAGAATACCACAGTAGATAAGGTCATAACAATATAATATATGTTATTAATATTTTCATTGGTTTTTGGCTGATGCCCTGCTTTGTTGTTGGTTCCTATATTCTTACATGTAGAAAAATTCTGTTTAAAACTTTTAAGTTATATTTCATGTTTCAACTAATAGATGTGGATCTCATTCTTTTTGTGATTTACAGCCAGAGGAGGCCACAGTGATTGAGATGAATGAACCAGTCTCGTTGACATTTGCACTGAGGTACATGAATTCTTTTACAAAGGCAAGCCCCTTGTCCAGCACTGTTACTATCAGCTTATCTTCGGAGCTTCCTGTTGTGGTTGAGTACAAAATTGCTGAAATGGGTTACATACGGTTCTACTTGGCGCCCAAAATTGAAGAGGATGAAGATGAAAGCAAGCCTTGAAATGTTATGTGCAATTACTCGCATTTCATGACTGGGTGTTTGTGTATGCTAAAGACTGCAAATCTGTGTTGTTTCACACAGTTTAGCTTAGTTTGCTGTAGCTTCTTGATTTCTAAAACTAGTACTAGAATATTTTCTTTTGTTATGTGTTCTTAAATTTACAAGTAAAGACATGATCAGTGGGATTCCTACTTTTCGTTTTATCTGTTTTTATGTTGAAGCGGACTAGCCTTTATATAGCAGTATTTATTCTTGTCTTCCCACTTCCTTAACCAAGAAAAAATCGAATTTTTAAATTTTAATTGAACTTGTTTTACAGCATAAACATTACTTATCTAGAATTAAGGATCTGAAAGCTTCTTCCTAATTTATTGCACAAATCAGGAAAGCAATAACCTATGTAAAAGTACAAACTGTTTATAAACCAACCATTTTGGAATAGTACATGCCCTTCTTATAAAGGTACATGCCCTTCTTTTTTTTATAGTATATATACTAGCAAAGCCAGGTCTCCGGTCAATCTCTTATGTACGGAAAGAGGTATCTGCTAATACTACCAAGACAATAGCTTACATTTTTGTTCATTTCAGGCAGGCTTAGTAATCAGAAATCAGAATTTTGGAATAGTACGTCTCCATTACACAAAGGACAAATATATAAATACGTTTAAATTACATTAGCAACTGACTACCATTTCATGTAACAAGGAATGCACTAGAGGACCCTGTGAAATGTCCAATTGACCCAAAAAGTGATTTTGAAGCACCAAAGTGTCGTATTCTATATACACCGGCAGCAGCAGACTCCGGGATTCTCCATTTTATGGTTGCATGACTTCTGGCGCTAAGTTTGGAAGGTCTTGACCATTTAAACCGGAGGCAGAAATCATCATCATCATATACTGGATCCCAGGAGTCCTTCCCATGTAGTGTTTCCATAAGGGCAAATGTACCTGTTGGAGGTCCATACCCGATCGATATTGGGCCGATCGAAATATATGAAAGTCCATTGGAGCATGAGGAGTGAACGAATTGAGTCTAAAAGACCAAGAAGACCGATGTCACAGGTCCATGACGAAGGTCAGTGTGAAAGCCTGTGTGGTTAATGGCTCGAGGACCTAGTCAAAACACGAAGGGGGTGGGGGAGTCCACGTCCCGAACGAGGAAATCGGGACAAACATGTAAAGGAGGGAGGAAATCAGGTTTGAGCATTCATTCAATACATTCACACACAATCACAAAATTCATACGTTCCTCTTACTCACAAAATACCAATTTAACTGATTCTCACACCGGAGATGAATCGTGGGCTCATCCCTCGCATTTTTCTCTTTGCAGGTCCAACCGGACGACTCACGGCAGAAAACTGGTTCCAAAATTTGGCGTCGTCTGTGGGAACGTACGAATTAATTGTGATTTGTAACTTACTGTTGTCATGTCTTCCGAACGACCGCCTGGATTTGATGGAACCCTGCGTCCTGGGAGTTCCACCATCACGTCGCCGACAAATCGAATACTGAACTTTGATTCTAAGGGGGACGAAGGACCTTTACCGACCCCTGAAGAACAGAAGGAGTTACTTCTTAAATGGAGAGAAGAACAGGCGACGAAGAAAGGTAAACAGAAGGAAAGTGAACAAGCGGATAAGGAATCCACAATACGAACGAAGAAGAAAGAAGCAGATATGTTAAGGCTACGGGCCATCAAGCTCCGTAGAGAGGAGCTGGAGTTAGAAGACAAAGCTTTGAGAGAATCGGCCAAGGAGGCTAAGATAACGTTGGTATCCACAAAGAACCGAAGGAAGAAAAGGGCACGTGACGATGAAAACGGGTCTTCGTACTCCGAGTCACATTCTATTCAAACGAGGAGGATGGCATTTAAATGTACCCCTGATTTTCTACAATTATTTTTCTTTCAGTTTTGGCATTTACTGTACTAGGTTATCAGCTATGCCCAAGAAGGCTAGGTAATCTAAACAACTTACATTCCAGAGCTATAATCACATTTACTAAATAGTACTACTATTGTTTATTTTCTGGTGTTCTATTTTTACATTATAATTCGCCATTTTCTTTTACCATCTAATAGAAACAAAAAAAATCCACTTAATATATGGAGTACCATCACTATGTAAAGTCAGCAAAATACATGAAAGCACTATGGGAGAACGGTGATGGCCTAGAAATAGCCATATAATGTAATATTAGCTGAAACAAAGTACATCAATGACAGATAAAGTACGAATTTCATACACACGCCTGCTCAAAACATAGTGCTAGCAAGTTCAGACACATCTGATACAACTAGATCATAGTCAGACTTCAACTTTTCTTGTTCATCTTGTGCAAGCTCCCCCTTGGTAGGCTTGGTTAAAACCAAAACACAGCATGTTGGCCTCTTTGTGGATCCAGCATTTGCAAGCTCCTGAAACAAGTGATAGTGATGCATTTTCACATAAACATGGTAAATACAGGTAAATATGTAACCAAATGAGCATATAACTGGTCATCACCAATATTGCTGTCAAGAAATTTTGGGTGGCAGTTTAAAATGACTAAAAAGCGGACAAAGACAACAGTGCATAAAGTATAAGGAACTTTTTAACAGTATAAAGTAATATAAAGGAAATGTGAAAAAAACAGAATGAGTAAATGAAGCTTGGTAGAAATCTTGAAATGGGAATATAAAATGATCAAAGGGAATGCTTCGATGAGCACACAATAAGCCACCTGCTTAAAGACACCATACAAGAGATTGGAGGCACATAACAGGAAGCCTAACAGGCTACCTTAAAGGTATGGCAATCAAGGAAGCACTGTCATAGACACATAACTTTACCTTGAATGACCTTGTATGTAATATTCATATAATTAAAATGGCATATACAGCACACTTGGTAAATAATACGAAGAATTTGTACAGCCAAAAAACACAGATGTCTAGTTTAATTAGATAAAACTGTTGAAACCTCAGCCTATGCAGCTTGATCCTATTATATTCCCAGTCTATAATAAGTATATAGAAACTAAATAGCACAACCAAAATTATCTCAAACATAACAATACAAAACTGTCATTGTTGACATATCACATGGATTCGTGGATAGACGCAAAATTGTACATCATCAATATTTAGGGATATGTTTTAACTCACTTCTTTTGAGTTGACATATATGTAGGGTATATCAGCCTCTTCGCACAACACTGGAACATGAGTGATAACATCAATTGGTGATATGTTCCCTGCTATAATACACAATCTGCATTCATCAAAACAACATGGTTATAGCACTCTTTGGTAAGTTTTTAGAGAATTCATATGTGGAAGTATGATAGTATAATTTCCTCAAATATCGGTACTCATCCATCAAGCAAAAAAGTACATTTTGGTAAGTCAAATTTTACATTCGTTGTAGAAATGTAAACAGTTTATTCACAATAAACTTCACACAAGAAATTTGATACCTACTACTCATGGAAGCTAAACAAAATTCATGGCACTGTTGAGAATTAATTATTTTTTGCAAGTATAAAATGTACAACAACTAAAACTTCAGTTCAGTCAGCTCCTCACTCTTCTTACTTGGCAACCAACATCCGACCAAGATAGCATTTTATTAGATATAATAAACCCCCTGTTACTTCTTATCAAGCCACGGAAAGAACGAACTCAAACAGGTACCAAACTTCAAGTTGTCTACAATGTCACATACCCGCGAAAACAATTAATTCAAAAATCTACAAGCTCGAGAAATGATATAATTACACAAATCCATAAAGTGGCTATTCAGCATATTTCATCCACAAAAAACAATTAATAAGAGATATATAATCACTCGAAGCAACAAAACACAACAGGAAATGAAAAATTACCCTTTGTTACCCTTTCGAATGCTTTTAACCACCTCCTTAACTCCTCTCTTCAAACATTTCTTCTCCGCAGCTAATTAAAACATAATAAACAGAAATTAATATAATAAACCCCAACCAATCACAAAAGGCTACATTGAATTAGTTGAACAAATAAAATTAAATTAATGAGGGATATATTCAGCATATAGGTACAGAAACATGTAAGTAAAAAAGATGTGGTGGAATTAGTACAAGTACCTCGGCGAACGAGTTTAAGGGCGCGTTTGGAGAGTTTTTTACCAGCGAGGGGTTTAGCAATAGGGGATAAAGTGAAGGCCTTCTTCTTGTCCTTGTGTGCAGATTTCTCTGTCTCGCTATCGCTTCCCATCTTTCTTTTGTTTTGGACAGAGTCTTGGGATATTAGGGTTTAGGAGATGGCGGTGGAGTGGAGGTCATGCTTCTCAACCTTATGTTTTTATTAGGGTTTTAGGGGGCTCTTGTTGTCACGTGTCTCGCACGTGATTAAACAGAACTTTGAAAAAATGTACGACTTCTTTTGATTTTGTTTTTAATTTTATATTTACTTTGTAAATATAATTATTTATTTAAGCCGTTTTCCGTAGCGATTATTAATTATAAGATGTAATTCTTTTCAAAATACTAGTCAAAAAAGTCGTACTGCTTCGCATTGGTGTTATAATATTTTTTTAAAACTCTATCAATTAAATTACAAAAATTATTCGATCCTCTCTGATAAGTCATTCTCTCGTAAAACACACTTTTCTTTTTAATATTAAAATCTCAAATTTAATATATTGAATACTTGTGTTATATACTAATTTTCATGTTAACATACTTTTTTTTATAATGAGTCGTTCTCTCGTTGAAAAAATACCTCAATCAATTAAATTTAAAAAATTACTCGTTCCTCCCTAATAGTCGTTCTCCCGTGAAACACGCTTTCATTTTTAAGATCAAAATCCCAAATTTAATATATTGAATACTTGTCTTCTATATTAATTTTCATGTAAACATATTTATTTCTAATGAGTTACTCTTTCATTGAAAAAAACATATATAAATTCACAATCCTATTTTACTTTGAATACAACTTTTAACTATATGTCTTTCCTATAATTCGAATTTTTCTCCTCTATACATTTGTACACATATTCTACTTCGAATGAAACTTTTAATTATGTTTATAAACACCTATTTTACTTCTAATAAAAATTTCAATTGTATGTTTTTTTATCAATTCGAACTTTTTTCCTCTATAAATTCGAACACGTATTCAACTTTGAATAGAACTTTTAATTTTATGGCTTACCTATAAATTCGAACTATTCTCATTTAAAAATTCGAACATCTACTCTACTTCAAATAAAACTTTATTTATATGTATTATCTATAAATTCGAACACTTCTCCTCTATAAATTCGAACATCTATTCTACTTCTAACTGTAAATTTCTAGAAAAATTAGAAAAATAGATTGAGACGATTGTAGTGACGGCACATACCTCCCGCGTATCCTCATATATATATATATATATATATATATATATATATATATATATATATATACACACCAGCTTATAGCCCGTGCGATGCACAATTACTTAAATTTTATTTATTATTCTGTTTATAATTATATTTTTATTATTCATGCAATACACGATTGTTTTTTAAATATTTATGAATATTTAAAAGTTATTAGTTTACATGATTAAATTATTGTTAAAAAAGATTTAGCCAAAAAAATTATAGTTAAAAATTTGATATTTATTATATTTTACACGCTAAACTATTCTAAAACTAAAAAGAGAATAAAGTGACGAAATTTAATATTGAGAATTCTATTCGATTTAGGAAATCTACTTATATGTTGTTTAGATTATTAGAATAACCTTTATTAACCAAATACAGTTTTTAATGTTAAATCTAACGGTTTTCACCTATCTATTTAACATTAAACGATTTTTATTATTTTGGTATTAAATGAGTTTCCTTATTTAATTACAACTATTTTTATGTTTTGACTTTTTAGAAAATCCAATCCTAATATAATATCTTTTAACTTATATCATTTTTAGATAATAACTTCTTTTTATATGATCTTGATCATCTATTTTTAAAAGTATTGGATCTAACGGTTGAGAATGTTTTGGCGGTATTTAGAAACAAACTACCATGATAACATCATTAATTTTTAATTTTTTAAAATATTTATTGCTAAAACATAATATACTCTTTTTTGTAATATGTTAAAGATGCGGGAACTTTGAACTTTTGAGAAAATAAATTATCAATTAAAATATAATTTTTTGTAATAGTTCTTCTTTTAAAGTAGTCAGTGTTCTAAAAGTCGGCGATTAATCGGGATTAATCGCCGATTAATCGCTAGACGGCGGGCCACCGAACTGATTAAGCGAAAATCGGTCAATTAATCGTTTTTTCAGAAAAACGGTCAAAAATCGGCTGAATCGGTCAAAAATCGAATTAATCGGTCAAAAATCGGGCTAATTATTTAAAAATAGTAAAAAAGAGTTAAAATTAAAAAATAATAATTAAAAATTTAAAAGGTAAAAACTTGATTAAACAATAGGAAAAAATATTATTTTTGTACATATAATTATAATTTTAGATGTCTAAATCATAAATTCTCTTTATTTTTCGTCTTAAATTGATCTCTAATTGAAAAGTTAAACCTTCAAAATTTTATTTATTACAATTATATAATATTTTTAACATATTTACATAAATATATTATAATAACATATGTTTAGTTGAAATAACGAAACAATTATATATATGAATATATAATTGTATATAAAAAATATTATTAAATTTATTCCGATTAATGATCTGATTAATCATTCCGATTAATCCCCGATTACCCGATTAATCCCTGGACGGTGCATTCACCGATTAACTCTGATTCCTTCTGTTTACAACACTGAAAGTAGTACACCGTGACGATCAAAATTCTGTATAAAATTCATTTTTTATAGTATATCCTATAAATATTTATGTTATTATATTAAAGACTAAATAATGAAAGCTTCGTCGCTTTGTTTGATCACTCAATCCATAATCGTTGGATCTTTCAAATTAAATTGTTGAAAAACGTTAGATATAACAGTAAAATTATCATGTAGAATGATCTAAGGTTTGAATCTACCAACAACATATTAAAATTTATAGGGTTTTTTTAAATAAAGAATTTTTTTCATTTTTTTTCTTGCAGACATAGGTTATTTGATAATATTTTTTGTAAAGTACGATTTTTAAGAAAAGTACTATACTAATTGATTAAGAAACTTTTAAAGTTTCGAATTTAATAATTTACAATGTATATATGTTAAAAAAGTTTGGCCTTTGTAGCTGAGTCTAAAATTTCAAAATACAGTTTTTTTTTTAATATGAATATAGTCCTGCTAACAATGAAATTAGGTATCCATGAGTTCTTATAAAACAAAATCACCATTTACGTATAATTTATTATTTAATAATAAATAATATTTGATTAGTTATGATCTAAAACTTAATAAAATAGGATTAAAAATATGCACAATTATATAAAATTTTATCCTCGTATTATTATATTCTTTGTTGATTTGAATTTTTCTTAGATTGATTTTAATTTTTGAGCATAGATTTCTAAATTTAAAATAGTTAGAAAAAAGTAATTAAATTGGTGTTAAAATAATGATGACATAATAATTATTATTAGAATTTAAATATTCACTTTACTAATTTGGGCTTTATCTTGTGTTTTAAAAATCAGATTTTGACGATTTTATACCCCACATGAAGATAACTAAATTATATTTAATTAAATGATGGTTTAACAATTTTTATCTAACCGGAATTGTCCATGGAAGAGAAAAGAAAGTCACGAATTTTTTACATGGAGAATTCTATTCAATATAGAAAACTTATTTATATTTGGTTTAAATTATCAAAATACACCTTTTAGAATTTAAATATAATCCTATTATTAATAAAATACACTTTTTAAATATTTGATCTAACGATTTTCATTTATCTAGTTAAGATCTAATGGTCCTTATTAATTTGGTTGTTTACGACCAAAATTTTGGATAAAATCCCTATTATGATTATTATATATAAGGATTTTATATAATAAGGATATCAAGTATATACTGATATAAGTAACTTACTAACTGTTTTTACTTTTAATGTTTCGGTTTTATTTACAGTGTATATAAAATTTAAAATACATTATTACTTAAAAATTATTAAACCAAATAAAAATTATGTTATGATTATATAAAATTGTATTCTCATATTATTATATTCTTTATCGATTTGAATTTGTTCTTAATTAATTTTGATATTTTTTTGAAAGAAACATAAAATTTCTCTATATTTAAAAGAATTAGTGGAAAAATAAATAAATTGGTGCTACAATAAAAAAAAATATTTATTAAAATTTAGATACGCACTTTACTATTTGGGTTCTATCATGAGTTTTAGAAATTGAATTTTAACGATTTTACAACTCATGCGAAACTAACGAAATTATCTTTAATTTAATGATGGTTTAATAATTATTATCTAACTTGACCAGTTGACCTATTCATAAAATAAACTGAAAAGAAAAGATGGTTAAGAAGTTTTACATAAAAAATTCAATTCAATATAGAAAATCAATTCATAATTGGTTTAAATTATACATTTCTTAGTATTTAAATATAATCATACCTTTAATCAAATACACATTTTAATATAAGTATTATATTAAAAATTATCTTTTATGAATATGAAACCCTCAATATTTTAATAATATTTTGATATTATCCTTTTATGTTTGTTATATGTAAAATAATATAATTATAATTTGGATTAATCAAATTGTTATCTTCCTTCAGAAAAAAAAGTGTTTAAATTTATTCATGTACATGACTTCTCCTAAGTCTGTTATAACGTAGGGTCGACGTGTATCATTGTAATCGATATAAATTGTTATTTTGATATTTGGTTTAACAATTATTATCTAACTGGAACTATACATAAATTCAAGAGAAAAGATATTTAAGAATTTTTACATAGAAAAATTTTAAATTATCAAAATACCCTTTTTAATTTTAAATATATTTCTATTATTAATCAGATACACTTTTTAATATTAGATCTAATAATTCTCAGCGATCTATTTAAGATCTAACTATAATTATTAATTTGGTCGTAATCGTACACGGACGATCGCTTTTAATTTTTTCTTAAATTTGTTTTAATATTTTATTGAAATAAACATAGAATTTAAAATTTTAAAAAAATTAGGAAAAAAATTTAAATTGGTGCTACAATAATAAAAAAATATTTATTAAAATTTAGATAATAACTTTACTGTTTGGGCTATATCTTGAGTTTTAGATAACATATTTTAACGATTTTACAACCCACGCGAAGCTTACAAAATTATCTTTAATTTAATAATGGTTTAATAATTATTATCAAACTGGAACTATCCATAAACTAAAAAGAAAAGATAATTACGAATTTTTACATAAAGATTTCTATTCAATATAGAAAACCTATTTATAATTAGTTTAAATTATCAAAATACATCTTTTAGTATTTAAATACTATCCTATTAATAATCAAATACAATTTTTAATATTATATCTGACGGTCCTCATCGATTTGAAGATTTATAGTTTTATAATCCAACGGATCGTATACTTTTAGTAGTACAGTGACCAACCAAAATTTTGGATAAAACCTCCCTTACGCTTATTATATACTAGCTTAAAACCCGTGCGATGCACGGATTATTATTAATAATTATTATTTTTATTATTTATGTTTTAATATTCTATTAATCTACATTTGCTAAAAAAAATAAGTAGGCGTGTTAAACTTTTTTAAATAATTAAAAGTATTAAAATAGATTTTAAAATAAATTAATAACTGTTTGCCCGTGATATTTTTGAAAAAGGAGTGGTCTTAGTAAGAAAAAATAGAAAAAGTAACATGTTTTAGCTGAAAAGCTAAGTGTCCGTAATTAAAAGTATTTAAATAGGCTTCACAAATAAATAAGTAAGGATTTGTCCGAAATATTTTTGGAAAATGAGGGGTTTAGTAAAGAAAAATCAGAAAGAGTAACATGTTTTAGTTGAAAAAGGAAAAAGTGAAGATTTTGTTAGAAAAGATAATGTATTTTAGCTAAAAAGGTAGTAGGTTATAAAAATGTTATTATTTAATAATAAGTTTTTTAGAAAATGAAAAAATAGAAAAAGTAACATAATTAAAAGTATTAAAATAGATTTTAAAATAAATAAGTAAGGATTTGTCCGTGATATTTTTGGAAAATGAGGGATTTTAGTAAGAAAAAATAGAAAGAGTAGCATGTTTTTGTTAAAAAAGATAACCACTAGTGTTTTTTTTAGAAAAAGAGAGGATTTTGTAAGACAAAATGATAGTAAAATGTATTGTATTTTAGCTGAAAAGGTAATTGGTTATAAATAATGTTATTATTTATTGATAGTTTTAAAACAAAAAATAAGTAAGGGTAATTAAGTAAAATCATTAAGTACTGACCGTTCGTCTATCCGACTACCAAACTTTTAATATTTCGTCTTTAATAATATAGCTTAAAACTCGTACGATGCACGGGTTGTTTTTAATAATTGTTAATTTTATTATTTATATTTTATATTTTATTAATTGCATTTAGTAAAAAAAAATTAGTAGGCGTGTTAAACATTTCAAAATAATTAAAAGTATTAAAATGAATTTTAAAATAAATAAGTAACGGGTTGTCCATGATATTTTGGAAAAAGAGAGGTTTTAGTAATAAAAATAGAAAGTAACGTGTTTTCGTTGAATTTTAAAATATAAAAGTAATGATTTGTCTGTGATATTTTTGAAAAAAGAGGGGGTTTAGTAAGAAAAATAGAAAATGTGACATGTTTTAGTTGAAAAATGTAATTGTCAAATAAAAGTATTAAAATAGATTTTAAAGTAAATATTTAAGGGTTTTCTCGTGATATATTTGAAAAATGAAGGATTTTAGCAAATGAAATAAAAAAAATAACATGTTTTAGCTGAAAAGGAAATTGCCCCTGATTTTTTAAGAAAAAAATGGTAATATAATTTAATTGAAAGAGTAACTGATTATAATAATTAAATAAACAATTAAATAAGGCAAATATCGTATCAAAAAACAGGTACAAAAAAACAGGTACAAAAAACTTTCAATGTTTCATATTTGAAAATATAGTATATAGATAGAGAGATATATTCATAATATTAGTATTTTATGCTACTAAATGAAATAACCCGTGATATTTTTGGAAAATTAGAGGTTTTATTTAGAAAAAATAGAAAAGTAGAAATTTTAGTTAGAATATATAAAAAAGAATATACACTTTGCCTAAAAATGGTAATGAGTTATTTGTTAGCAATTATAACATTTTTATGTTATTTTATTAAATGAAACTGTCTGTGATATTTTTGGAAAATGAGATGTTTTAGTTAGGAAAAATATAAAAGATATTCTCTATACTAATTTTAATATTTTATCTAACGGTTCTCAATGATTTGATCAAAAATATGTAACAGCTATGAATGGAGTGACCAGACTACAAAAACTTTCATGATCAGACTACAAAACTTTCAATGTTTCGTCTTCAATATAATAGTATAAAAAAAAATATGTTTTGGAAAAAAAAGCTAATCGGTTAGTCATTAATAATTATAATATTATTATTTTATTTTATTAAATAGAACTATTCGTGATATTTTTGGAAAATTAGAGGTTTTATTTAGAAAAAATAGAAAAGTAGAAATTTTAGTTAGAAAATATAAAAAAGAATATACACTTTGGCTAAAAATGGTAATGAGTTATTTAGTAGCAATTATAACCTTATTATGTTATTTTATTAAATGAAACTGTCTGTGATATTTTTGGAAAATGAGATGTTTTAGTTAGGAAAAATATAAAAGATATTCTATATACTAATTTTAATATTTTATCTAACGGTTCTCAATGATTTGATCAAAAATATCTAACGGCTATGAATGGAGTGACCAGGCTACAAAACTTTCAATATTTCGTCTTTAATATAATAGTATAGATAGTATAGATAAGGAGTTAATGATGATTCATGTAAATTAATTTTTTTAATTTTACAAAAAAAGCACCAGACGAATAATTATAAAAAAGCAAGATTTATTCTTGTCAAAAAAAACAAGAATATAAGTTGCGTGACCCAAAGAAAAGAATGTTGTGGTTGTATTATATATCTCTTTCCATTTTACTTTAACATCCTAATAATATTTTTTTTTGATTTTTTCAACAACTTATTTTTCTCAATTAGTTTCTTCCATTAAAAAATAATGAGAGGAAATTAAGTTTTTTTAATGTTTAACTTTTATCAATTCAAAATTTTGGAAAATTAGAAAAATAGACTGAAATAATTTGAGAGCCGCCACGACTCCTAAAAGAAACTAGTTTATACCCGTGCAGATATTTTATAAATTATTAGTATATTTTTTTAGTTTAACTTAAATTGTGATTTTTTTTTTATTTTTTTTAAAGTATCAATCTATTTTAAATTTTTAATTCAGTTTTATAAATTTTAAATATCAACTAAAGTTGAAAACATATATTTATTACATATATTTTATTTCAGTTTATGTTGTATTTTTGGAATGATATTTCGTTTTGGTTATTTTATATTTTTAAAATCACTAATTTTTTTTGTGATAATTTATTTAGTCATCTACTATTTTTCAAAATTTAACTTTGATAATTTTAATTTCGTATTTTTTTTTGTTTTATATCAAGCTATTAGTTGACTGTCTATATTTAATTTAGTTTGTTATTTGTTTACTTTATAGTATTTTGTGTTCTAAACTAATTTACATTAAATTAATATTTATACTAATTTAAAACAATTATCTTTTATTATTTTTAGCTAAATATCTATAATAATTTGTTGATTGATAATTTTAAGATTTTTTTTCTGATTATTGATAACTTTTTTTATTTTTTATTTTCTTAAGATCATTGCTTAATATTCATTATAAATAATTATATTTTATTCTTTGTTTTCGTGATTTTTTGTTTCAAAATGTTAAATATTTGTTTTAAGTGTATAGTGATAATCATAATGTTAAAGATATCTAAATTTTGTTTTTAAATTATTTCGGTTTTTTTAATGAGTATAGAATATTTTAGTTATATTTTATTTTGCAATTTGAATTTCATAGACATCCAGATTTTGTTTTCTTTTTAACTCAAAATGAGAGACACATTTGTAAATAAAACTAATTTACATTAAAGAAATAAATATACTAATGTAGAGTATATATCTCATTTAAGAATTTATCTTTAATTATTATTTTATCAAAATATCTATCATAATTTATTGACAATTAAATTTAAGATTTTTCTTTATATTAATTGTTTTTTAATTTTCTTAAGATCATTGCTTAATCTACATTATAAATCTTTTATTCTTTGTTTTAGTGATTTTTCGTTTGAAAATGTTTAATATTTGCACGTGTTATTAGAGTAGAGTTTAGCTTAAAGTTATAGTTAATGTGATGTTAAATATTTGCACGTGTTATTGGAGTAGAGTTTAGGTTAAAGTTACAGGTAATGTGTCGTGTAAATTTAGGGGACGACCATACCATACCATGTTATACCAAATAACTCATTTACACTAATTATATATAAAGATATAATTTGAGAAAATATTAACATAATATGAATAAATTTAATAAAGATATTCTTAATATTAAGAATATTTTTTGAATATTATTATTAGGAAAAATATTGTAAAAAGGAAAAATTCAATCTATAATGTACTTCAAGTGACGAATAATAAAAATTTGGTTTTAAAGCTCTTTTAGTTTTAATGATAACACTTGGCACGCTGATTGCTTGTTTGATGATATAAACAACATGTTATTTTGTATTGGATTAATTTTGTTTTGCAGATTTAAGTTGATTCAAACAGCGTGCTGATGGTACTGGATTATGTCATTTGGCAAGCCAATTGCTTTCAGGAATTTCACAAACAGCAAGCCAAAATCATCAGTCCAGTGTTACTAGAAGATAAGCCGGAAGTGCTAAAAACATGAAGAGTTTTCAGGAACTTCATTTAGACGTTTTATAAGGACTCTATAATATATTGTACGTATGCTAAATATATTAAAACTCTCAAACAAAACTTTTTGACTTAGTAAAATTGTTTTGCTAAAATATAGGAGTTGTTTTTATTCAAAACTCTATCTCTTTTATTCAAACTCTCCTTAGTAAAATGGTTTTTGAACGTTTTTATCTTCATCTTTCTTATGTCAAACATTTACATTAACGTTACAAACAATTTTAACTAATTTGAACATTGAATTGGATTCGAACGTTGTAAGTTGTTAGCTTAGTTTTTGAACGTTATTTGTAAAGCTTTTAAAGAGTTGTTGTAACACCCCCAGATCCGGGGTCAGGAATCTGGGTTGTCACGCTCCATCAATTATACAATACCTGCATTACTCACAACATTCTAATAATACAACTCTAAAGACCCCAATCACTTACGCACACACACACAAGTTATAGCCTTGAAAATGAGCAACAATAAGTAACACTTGTTATTACAAACCAAATGTACTATCAAGGACCTCATCTGTTATTTACAACCTCTACCTGAAGTTACAATAATAGACCTCACAATTCTATACAAGGTTTAGTAATACAAACCCACTCAAAATAATTCTCACTAATTCAAGCTGCAACTATTCTGCTCACACTGACAGTATCCATCATGCATCAACTAACTCCAGGGTGGTCTCTCCATTCCCTTGCTCTCGTAACACGAGGTGGATTCGGCAATGTTTTCCTCATGCTGAAAGATTTAATAAAGCAAGAATGAGCTAATAGTGCTCAGCAAGAGATCTATTCCAGTTTAAATCTTTAAACCTTATAGGGAGATAATCCATATGAGATCAAAACTTTTATCATTACTAGGGTCTAACCCCAAAATAGTATATCGTTTAAAATACCGTATGACTTATAATCATACTCATATACTCTTCGTAAATCCTTTAGGAATCCTGGGTATCAATATGATAAACCAAGTCTCAAACATATCTTTTAAAAATAGATATTAATATTGGAATCAAGGCTTAAAGCTTATCCATTGATTCCAAATACTATCCAGTTCAATATACTGTATATCTTAAATGCCTTCTCAACATATATACATGAATATCTATTTAGATATCTCATATTGTTCAAAATACTGTAAAATATCAGTAATGAACACCTTTTATAAAAGAAGCAAGAATGAGCACTGGAGCTCAACAACAATATATACAGTTCGAAAATCTCTTTATAACCACATGCTACGCATTAAATGGATAAAATACTAACATAACATAAAAGATGAAGTTACGAGGAAAATTAATATAATGATTCCGTAACCCAAAATCCACTTATGCATATATAATCTGAGTAAGGTTTTATCAGAGTCAAAACTCATAAAATAAAATATGAAGTTGCCAGGATTTATTGTAACTTCATTTTGTTAAACACTTTTCGACCCTCTGCCAACATGATCGGTAAACCTGTACTAAGGGGGCTACCCTTTAGTCCCTTTCAATACATGTTGCAGAATTATCCCAGTTGGATGATGAACTAATACTGGAGTAATCTCCGCGCCAGTTGTCCAACCTTACTATGATCAGTAGCAGGTTGTACAACTAAAAAAAGGATTTTCTACATGTAGATGGAAGAACACGACAGCCTGACATTGTCTGCCGCCTTTCTGGATCTCCCCGGCCCATTTGAGGCAATAAAATGATGGATCGGCGTGACTCGGCCTCTTACACTTGCTCCTAGTTCGGATGAAATCCATGAATCTGAAACGTAAAGATCGTCCTCCTTTCCCCAAGTGTAATACTTGTTGATACGACTCCACTCAGTAGTTATATCTAGGTTGGAAAGGAAGATTCTCCAATATTTCCCAAACTATTGTTTGTTAATGGATATCGACTTGTTCCATCAATATACTCCTCAATCGTTGAGGTAGTAACACAACATTTGACTTGCAGCAATTAAATTGCTCCAAGAAAATATCTGTCCACTGACAGTTTTGAGTTGAGAGTTTAAAATGAGTAGCAGTCACTTAAATCAGGTTTTCCATATTTTTGATAGTTGAGCGAACATTTAAATCCTCTTAAAAGACAGATTTAAATGGAAAAACAGTGTTTTGGGAACCTCTTTTTGATTAAAGATAATTAATAATACAGCTTAGAGTATCCTTCGTAATTACTGAAGGTCGAGGATAAACTTTAAATAACATTTCTCATTTTTAAAACGTGTTAAAAGTATTATATAGTCAATACTTCAAAGTATAGATTTGGAAACGTGCATCTATTATATGCATACATCAGAATATTGTACTTTAAAATACAGTATGGAATGAGAAAACTTGCATGGAAATCCCGAAGTAGCAGTAAGTCTCAGGTTGGTCCAGTAATCTAGAATCAACACAAGGTTCAAGATTAATAACTTAAACGCTTTCACCATACTAAGTATATACTAACTCAAGTACAAGTCCATTTTCAAGTTAACTCCTTAAGATCCTCTACTCGAGCATGCTCGCTCACGCATTTTTATAAAATTGAAATATAATCCTTTTAACACGAAATCTTTTCGAGGGTCTTCCTAAACGTACCTAGCATGTTAACACAAAGTTTCACATTCCAATAAGTCGCTTAAGGGGTTTGATCAGTATCTCAAAGTTCACGCAATGAACTACTTAGTTACCCGAAACCGCTTTCACTAAAACGAACGTTTCTCCTAAACCGTAAATCGAAACGATACGATTCTTTCGCTAAAACAAACTAGGAAACAAGGCCTACATGTTCATGGTCAGAAACTTCATGTTCATGCCTTTTAATGTAACCGTGATTTCTGCCTAAACTATCTAAGGAAATATCGGCATGGTAACGGCGCTTATACGCGATTCCCGTGTTTTTAAACACTTCAAACAACCACCAATCAAAAATCAACCAACCAAACCAACAACCATTATACTTCATCAACACATCCAAAACAGCCCCTAAAAATTATCATACACTAAATCAAGCTTCACAAAATCACTCATCCTCAAATCGAACATAAGATTCACGGATCTTAACGATAACACGAATAACGACTCTAATCATTATTTCAACCATAAAACTCATATAAACAAAAAGGGGCAGAGGTTTTTTATACCTTCCTTAGAGCTTGAGAGACATTAACAATCACTTATAACCTCTAAACAAGCCTTGGGTGATCCTTGAAAAGCCTAGAGTTTAAGATCAAAGAAGTTAGTTCTTGAAATCACTATTCATCCTCATCTTATAAAATCCATAACAAATCGAAAAATAAGATTTTGGTGCTAAGTTTTTACCAGACCTTGTGCTCTTCATAAGATTTCTTTTGAGTTATAGATCGTCAAATTTAAAGCTTCCTAGCTAGGGTTCTCCAACTTGGGGAAGAGATTTGGCTAGGCTACACTCCTTTGTTGACTATGAAATTTTGAACGAATTTTACCCATGGAGTGGAGAAGATATGGTTAAAATTTGGTGATTTAAGGATGGATAGAAGTGGATATATGAATTTTTCTTTGAGCTTGGTTTCTGCTGGGCAGAATTTGTTTGTTTTGTTTGGTTGTTGTGAAATGAATTAATACATGTATATATGTATTAATTTTTTTGGATGCATCTTCTACCTTTTGTGTTGTCAACACTTCATTGGTCCAAGTGTTGGCTTTACATAACACTTCCCACTTTTTGGTAAAAGGGTCATCCTTGTTATAGTTGACTTTCAAGCATGATACTTTGGTTTTTCTTCTTCCACCAATTGGATCGTCTTTGTGTCCTTTTAATAAAATCAATACGTTACAGCTTATATGTTGCATTTTATTACTCCACTGTGGCACAATCCCTTATCTGTTCCCTCTTTATTCCTTGTTCTCAGAAAATGTTCTCGCGTTTCTTCGAATATTCTCAATCTCTTTTTATAGAGTTCCTTAACTCTTGGTTAGCTTCCTTTTTGTTTAAATCCTTGAATCCACTTGATATAATTCTCTTGATGATCATGTAGGATATTTAATCTTGTCATAATTTCAATCCTTAATCCATTATTCGTTTGCTTAATCGCTTAATCTCGTTGAACACTCGCAAGGATTTCTTAAGTGTTCTATCGAAGTATTTTACCGTAAACGTTCTTGATATCACTAATTCTTTTATTAAATCCATATCCATGGAATTGATAATTTAAATCCTCCAATATTTTCAAATAATTATTAATCCGTCCGTTATTGGTGAAATTTCGGAGAAAACAGAAAATGCTATTTTTCTGATTCTGACAGCTTTTGCATTCCTTCATTTTCAAAGTAGATCACTAATACGACTTCGAAAGTTCATTATCCCGACTCGTACATAGGGTGGTCTGAAAATCTTTTTCGGTTCAGAAATTTACTATTCATCCAAAGAAAAAAAAATAAACTAAGTCCAAAATTTGGGGTTATTACAGTCTTCTCTACTTAAAAGGATTCCGTCCCGGAATCTAAGAAAATAGCCGAGGTTACTCTTCCAATATAGTAATCTCCAGTTTTCAGGTTGACTCTTCAACTCTCTGGTTTCATTACAACACTTTCTCATTCCGGTCTGCGATATCTACCGGACGCTTTATATAAGCCAATTCTGGCTATGCACATATACACCCATTTTCTATCAACATTCGATTATTCTTGCAATCGGCGGTACAACACTTACCGTAACTTCGGTTGTCTGAAATGTTTCTTTCGGTCGGTCCGTCGGTCTGCGGATCCTACGTAGTACTCGCACTCAATCTCGTTGCCAAACGTGTTTGGAAAACTCCTCCCGAATTGGGAGTTCAATCATTGGTTCTTATCTGACACGATGGTGACTGGAACTCCACGTCACCCAACTATCTCTTTCGTAACTCTTCGGTTAACGATCTCTTGCTGATAACAAAATATGAGTAGGCTCATTTGATCCATCAATTATAGCTCAATTGACGTCATAGTCCGACTTGATTCTTGTTGATCCTATCACAAAATCCATTATATTAAAATTACATTCCTAATCAGGAATCTCTATTAACTGTGATAGTCAACTAGGTCTTTGTTCTGCATTCATTTTCTGACATATCCAATATTTGTTTACCAATCGATAAATCCTTTTATTTATCCGACCACTTATAACATTTCCTTAACTTTCTTTACCTTTTTGTACTCTCGGTGTAGTTGTCTCTTTATGACAGATCTTTATTCCTTAATTCGTTCTGGCTCATTCAGGACTTTTAAATAATCCTTTATGTTCTCGTGACTTCTGTTAGATATAATTGCTGATGATTGTTTATCAGTGTTTAAGTAATAGGTACTCATCAGAGTTTATACTAGAAGCCAGTCAGAGTTTGTTAAAGTCTGACGGGGTGAAAGTTTGTTGAAGCTGTCGGTGCTAATATGAAGATTCTAGAAGCAATATATCTTGAAGATGGAAAGAAGCAAGATATATTGAGATAGCTAAGGAAACGGAACAGAAGACAGAAGCAATCCTAATTTGATATAAATTGTATAGCTGATTTATATGAATATCAATTAGAGATTGATTATGTAGCTGTGTACTATATAAACACAGATAGGTTAACCCTAAAAGGGATGCGAATACTGAATACATTATTCTTGTAACCTAGCAGCTCTCTGTGATATTTTACATCACTGAGAGAAGAGTTATTTAATATAATTCAGTTTATTGTTCATAAACAGTGTTCTTTAATGTTATTCTCATACATATCTTGATTATATTGTGTATTCGGCCTAACAATTGGTATCAGAGACAAGGCTGTTTAATATATACAGTTTATTGATCTAAACACAAGTATAATCATGACTGAAAACTCTCAGGAAGGTTCTAATCTGCTTCTGTAAGTCGATATGAGTCAATCAGGGTTCCAATGCTCAAACCAGTGGAATATCCAATATGGAAGGTTAAGATGACCATGTTTCTAGAAGCCACAGATCCAGAATACCTTGATAGAATCTATGATGGTCCTCATATGCCAACTAAACTGTCTCCTGTAGTTGCTGGTCAAGAACAAAAGACTGTTCCGAAGGAAAAGAAAGATATGACTCCTGAGGACATCTCATCAATTGCGAAGGATGCAAAAGTTAGACATCTTCTTCATAGTGCCTTAGATAATGTCATGTCTAACAGAGTTATTGGTTGCAAGACTGCCAAAGAAATCTGGGATGCTTTAGAAGTCAGGTGTCAAGGAACAAGTGCTATAAAGAAGAACAGGAAGACTATTTTAACACAGGAATATGAACACTTTGACTCTAGATCTGATGAAACTTTGACAGATACATATGACAGATTCTGTAAACTGTTGAATGATTTTTCTCTTGTTGATAAAGAATATGACCTTGAAGAGTCAAATCTCAAGTTTCTACTATCTCTACCTGAAAGATGGGATTTAAAGGCAACAACAATAAGAGATAATTATGATCTTGAAGAAACAAATCTTGATGAAATTTATGGGTTGCTTAAGACTCATGAACTTGAGATAGAACAAAGAAACAAAAGATCTGGAAAGAAGACAAAATCTGTTGCTCTCAAAGTTGAAGAAAAACTCATGAAGAAAGAAACATCAAAGAAGAAAGCTAAGGGAAAAGCTTTGGTCATAAACTCTGAAAGTGAGTCATCAAACTCTGATGGTGATTCAAACTCTGATGCTTCTTCTGAATCTGAGGATGATGAAGAACAAATGATGCAAATGGCTGCTTTGATGGTGAAAACCTTCAAGAAGATGGGTTTTAAGAACTTCAAGAAGGGAAAAAGATTCTCAAGAAAAGATTCAAACTCTGAAAGAAAGAGTTTCAGAAAGTCTGAAGGAAGGGATACCAAGTATGGAAAGAAAGACAAGTCTGAGATCCAGTGCTACAAGTGTAAAGAGATGGGTCATTATGCTCGAGAGTGCAAGAAAGGAAAATCTGAGAAAGCACTCATCACTAAAGGAAAAGACTGGGCAGACACTTCAGATTCTGATGAAGATGTCAGCTATGCTCTTATGGTAACTGTTGAAAATGAATCTGAAACATCTGAGAATAAGGTACCTCTAACAACTTATGCTTATGATATTGATAATATATCTGAATTGAGAATTTATCTTAAAAGCATACATGTTAGTTATAGAGATCAGACTTTAGAAAATGAGAGAATTAAAACTGAGAATCTTAAGCTTAAAGATAAAAATAAATTTCTTGAAGAAGAGCTTGTTAACATGCAACAAGTTCAAAAGGAAAGAGATGATGCTGTTTATGTTGAGCAAGAGTTGTTAAAGAGATTTAGACAACTAGAATCTGATTTGGAAAAAGAGAGGAAGGTAATTAAAACCTGGACTAATTCTGGAAAAGACACACATCAAGTTTTTCAAATAGATACAGTTGGGTTAGGTTACTGTGAGGAAGATGAACTTAGGTTTAAAGATAAAGTTAAAGTTAAACCACAACTTAAACCTGTGAAATTTGTTTCTGAATCGAGTAAGCAAACCTCTGTACTTGAAGCAGAAGCTGTTAAAGAATCAGTAAAAACTTGTGTTAAACAGGTGAATGTTGGTTTAATAACAGAGAAACAATTCAAGTATAAGCTCAAAGAGGTAAAGTCTGTTGAAAAACAGAAAGTATCCAGGAAGAATAGGAATGGAAAAGTAGGCATTAATAAAAGAAATGATTATCTGCCTAATTCTGATGCTCCTAGAAAGACATGTCATAGTTGTGGTAATACTAACCATCTTGCAAGTTTCTGCACGAAAAACAAAGATATTAATTCTTTACCCTTCAAGTCTGGAGTGAAGAATGATTTTGTTAGGGTTAGACCACAGACTTTATGCACACACTGTGGGAGCACTTGGCATTCCATTTATACTTGTAAGAGCTATCATGCCATTTATCACAACTATTATGAGTTAAAACCCAACTTGAAATGGGTTAGATCAAACTCTGCAAGTGTAAAGTCTGACACAGTTAGCTCAAACTCTGTTGAAAGTTTTTCCGCTGCAAAAGCTAACTATGTTAAGAAAGCCAAAGGATCCAAGCAAGTCTGGATCCTTAAATCTAACTCTTTGTAATTGTTTGTGATTGCAGGGCATAAGGGAAAGCACCCTAGTCTTGGACAGTGGATGTTCAGGACACATGACTGGAAATAAAGCCCTGCTATCAGACTATGAGGAGAAGGCTGGCCCAAAAGTTTCCTATGGAGATGGCAACATAGGACGTACTATGGGATATGGCAATATCAATCTTGGAAGTGTCATCATCACAAATGTAGCTCTTGTCCCAGGACTCAAGCATGATCTGCTATCTGTGAGTCAAATCTGTGACAGAGGATATCATGTAGATTTTCAACCTGAATACTGTGAGGTTGTTTGTAAATCTACAGGGAAAGTTGTTCTAGTTGGACACAGACGTAACAATATTTATGAAGCAAGTTTGGTAACAAACTCTGAAGGAAAAGCTGTGTGTCTGTCTGCAAAAATGTCAAATGAAGAGAGTTGGAAATGGCATAAGAAGCTCTCTCACCTAAACTTGAACAACATCAATGAGCTAATTCGAAAAGATCTTGTAAGGGGACTTCCAAAGTCAATACTCAGCTTAGATGGTCTATGTGATTCTTGTCAAAAGGCCAAGCAAAGGAAGTCATCTTTCAAGAGTAAGTCTGAATCTTCAGTTGTGGATCCTTATCATCTTCTTCATGTTGATCTATTTGGTCCTGTCAATATAATGTCTCTTGGCAGAAAGAAATATGCTCTTGTCATTGTTGATGAGTACACTAGGTACACTTGGGTGTATTTCTTAGCAAAGAAGGATGAAACTGCTTTAACTCTGATGGATCATGTAAAGCTACTGGACAAAGGATCACAGTATAAAGTGAAAATTATCAGGAGTGATAATGGTACTGAATTCAGAAATGCAATAATGGAAGAATTTTGCAAAGAAAGAGGAGTGAAGCAAGAATTTTCTGCACCAGGGACTCCACAGCAAAATGGTGTAGTTGAAAGAAAGAACAAAACCTTAATCGAAGCTGCCAGAACAATTCTTGAAGAAGCAAAATTGCCAACTTATTTCTGGGCAGAAGCTGTTCAAACTGCTTGTTTTACTCAGAATGCAACACTGATCAACAAGCATGGGAAAACACCATATGAGATGGTGAAAGAAAAGAAGCCAAATTTGAAATATTTTCATATTTTTGGATGCAAGTGCTTTGTGTTGAAAACTCATCCTGAACAGTTGACCAAGTTTGACTTAAAAGCTGATGAAGGAATTTTTGTTGGATACCCACTGTCAACTAAAGCATTCAGAGTCTACAATCTGAGAACTAAAGTGATCATGGAATCTATACATGTGTCATTTGATGACAAGAAGATAACTGGAATAGAAGATGAAGATTATAATGATCAACTTCGATTTGAAAATGAAGATCTAAACTCTGTTGATGTAAACTCTGACGAAGCAAATCCGACAAACTCCGATGAAGCATACTCTGAACCTCTACTGGTAAACACTGAGGAAGTTTCTCTGAAAGAACAAAATAGAGAACCAGTTGAGGGGGAGCGTGAAGATACTTCAGCAACATCTCAAAATGATGACTCAAATTCTGAAAATGAGTCAGCTGAAGAATCTATCCCAAACTCAGAGTCAAACACTGAAAATCCAAACTCTGAGCAGTTCAATTCAGGGGGAGTCTCAGATAATGCAAATGGTCAAGAAGAAAATCAGGAAAGCATGGATCGAGGGGGAGGATCTAATAATGATAATAGAAGCCAATTACCTACAGCAAGAAGGTGGACACAAGCTCACACACCTGACTTGATAATTGGAGATCCAGAAGCTAGTATGAGAACTAGAAGTGCTACAACTAATGAATGTCTGTTTCATGCATTCTTGTCTCAAACTGAGCCCAAGAAAGTGGAAGAAGCTCTTCAAGATGCTAACTGGATAACAGCTATGCAGGAAGAGTTAAATGAATTTGAAAGAAATGAAGTCTGGACACTTGTACCAAGACCAAAGAACAGATCTATTGTTGGTACAAAGTGGGTTTTCAGAAACAGAACAGACAGTGATGGAGTGATTACAAGGAATAAAGCTAGACTTGTGGCAAAAGGATATTCTCAACAGGAAGGAATTGACTATGATGAAACCTTTGCTCCAGTTGCAAGATTGGAGGCCATAAGGATTTTTCTAGCATATGCTGCTCACAAAAAGTTCAAAGTCTTTCAGATGGATGTGAAAAGTGCTTTTCTAAATGGGAAACTTGAAGAAGAAGTCTTTGTTGAACAACCACCTGGATTTGTGGATCTCAAACATCCAGATTATGTCTACAGGCTTGACAAAGCTCTTTATGGACTAAAGCAAGCACCTAGAGCATGGTACGAAACTCTAGCTCAATTTCTTTTAGAAAGTGGGTTCACTAGAGGTACAATTGATAAAACCTTGTTCTATTTCAACATTGATAATGATATGCTTTTAGTTCAAATCTATGTGGATGACATAATCTTTGGGTCTACTAATGATAAACTCTGTAAGAAGTTTGCAAAGCTAATGCAGTCAAGATATCAAATGAGCATGATGGGAGAGCTTAGTTATTTTCTAGGCTTACAAGTAAAGCAAACAGATGATGGGATTTTTATCAATCAAGCAAAATATACTAGAAATCTTCTCAAGAAATTTGGTATGCTTGATAGTTCATCTGCAACAACTCCTATGGCAACTGCAACAAAGCTAGACAAAGACTCAGGAGCCTCAGTAGATATGACAAACTACAGAGGAATGATAGGGTCTCTTCTTTATCTCACTACAAGTAGACCAGATATCATGTATGCAACATGCCTTTGTGCAAGATTTCAAGCAGACCCCAGAGAGCCTCATCTAACAGCTGTGAAGAGAATTTTCAAATATCTCAAAGGAACCATAACTCTTGGTTTGTGGTATCCTAGAGAATCAGAGTTTAAATTAATTGGTTACTCTGATGTAGATTTTGCAGGCTGTAAGATTGATAGAAAGAGCACAAGTGGAAGCTGTCAATTTTTAGGTGACAGATTAGTTTCTTGGTACAGCAAGAAACAAAAGTCAATTTCCACATCCACAGTAGAAGCAGAGTATATTGCTGCTGGTAGCTATTGTGCACAGATTTTGTGGATGAAGAATCAATTGCTGGATTATGGATTAAGGTACTATAAAATACCTATTTTCTGTGATAATCAAAGTGCTATTGCTATGACAGGTAACCCAGTACAACATTCCATGACCAAGCACATCAGCATAAGGTATCATTTTATCAGGGAACATGCGGAGGAAGGAGATATTGAGCTTCATTTTGTGTCTACAGAACAACAGCTTGCATATATCTTCACCAAGCCTTTGAGTGAAGCTACATTTACAAGACTGGTAAATGAACTAGGAATGGTCTCTGGTTCTGACTAGAGATACTGGTTAGACTCAAAATTTACTCTTTTGTGATATGTTGCTCATGTTTTTCTGCATATGTTAACTGTTATTCAAATCATGTTGATAAACTTTGGAAGCATACTCTGATGATAAACTCTGATGTTAATCTTTGATTGTGAAATTGTCTGAAACATATGGACCGATGAAGAAAATTGTATGAAGCATGATTCTCAGTAAGTAATCATGAATCCATCTAAGTTATATATGATCTAATCTCAAATGTGTGCAGAAACTTAACACAGCATGATACTGTCTCAATATTTATAGCATCTCTTAGTTTATTGGTTCTATTCACTGAGTCTGTATTAGCTGTTTGCACTTTCTCTCATAAATTCTAAAAGTGTAAGATGTCAGTTTAAACTCTTATATATTTTTACTTGATGAAATTTCACCCCTGATGCAAAATATGTACAAAAATGTACAAATTCCTTTGAGATCAAGTTGTGCCTAGGAAGATCCAAGACCTTATTGTGGGCATAAGGGCTAAAATTTGAAATTTTTGGTGACTAGTCAAAAAGACTGGGACGATCCAGGAACTTATTGAAAAGATAAGGGTTAAAATTTCTAAGTTTTTGGTGACTAGAGCCAACCTCTGATTACTGGAAAAGAAAAAAAAAGTGAAAAATAATGAAGGGGGTGAAAACAATAGAAATATCCAAATGAAAGGATATAAGTGACAGAGTTTAGATGACATCAGAATTTATTTTCAATATGAGAGTTTGGGCAACCAGTTTTTACTGATTTAGTTTGTGGATTTTTATGCACTTTGAGATGCTCTCAATATTTATATTCAGCAAACTCTGCTATACACACACAAAAATCACAACTGTGCATTTTGGGAAAAGAGATTATTAATAAAGTTGGAGAATTGATAAACGCTGCTGAACTGTGTACTCTACGACCGAGGTAATTTATTTTTAGTCTCTGATGATTAAAATAAATATGTGGTTCAGACATTTCCAAAATTAAGGAGGAACATTCTTTTTGAATATAGAGAGTATGATTGATAATGGGTTGTTGAAGTTTTGAAAATGATAAAAGATGTTTTGAAAATAGGCGGTAATTATTGCTCTTTTTACTGCGCATGCGCATTGGAAACTGCCATTTACTGTTGTCAGTCATTGCATGTGTGCCACGTGTCCCACTCACACGTTTCACGGAGTAAAATAGTTATGTGTATTGATTAGAAACTGTTCAGTTTTTAATTTTTAATTTTGTATTAATATACAATACACATATTTGTTTAAACTTTTCACAACTTACTCCAATTCAAACTTTACTGTCACACACACATTTTCTCAAACACTCTTACTGCAAACTTTCTCAAATACTCTCTAAGCCATTCTCTGTTTATTTCTTAATCGTACTAATGGCTTCTACTGCTTTTGTATCTTCTAGGCTTGAATTTGTTCCTAATAATTATGCTGCTCCATTGATTAATGCGAACGCACCGGAGGCGTTTCATCTGATGCAAAACTTTCTTGCCCAATCTCCTATTGGGCGTACTCTTGTAGAACCACAGAAGCTTTCTGTGTCGCAAATCAAAAGCTTCTGGGAAACTGGTGTCTATGATGATGGTGGTGATTCTGGAACACCATCCATTGTGTTTGAGTTTCAGGAAACAGAGTATGTTATTACTCCTGGTACAGTTCGTGCTGCGATGGGCTTTGATGAACATTCTGCTTACACCATTGCTGTTGGTGATGCTGATTTGCTAATGACGATGAGGGAAATAGGCTATGGTGGATCTTTGACCAAGATAGGCCAATTGAAGCGACCGTTCTTGAGGAAAGAGTGGAGTTTTTTCTTCGATTGTATCACAAGAACGTTCGGGAAGAAGTGCACCAACTGGGATGCGATACCCACTGACAGTCTCCAAATTGGGTATTCTCTTATCTATGGTACTCATTTTGATTTTGGCAGACTAGTTCTTATTAATATGGGTGAAAAGATGACTGAAAATAGGGGAGTAGTTTACTTTGCTAGGTTTTGTCAGCTTTTATTTTCATACTGTGTTAGTGGGGTAGACATTCTTGATGAAGATGTTATTCCTTGTTTTAAATTACACAAACGTATATTCTCTGATCTTGTGAATAAGGATGTTAAGAAGGGTAATGTAGGTGATCTTTTACTGCCTGCATTAGTGCAACCGTTTTTGGATGATTCTATCCAAGCAGAATCACAACCAAAACCATTAAATACTGAAGTTGCTCCATCCACATCACACCCAATCCAGAAAAGTGGCAGAGTCAAACACAAGGCTGTTAAACCAGCAAAGTCTGTTAAGCCAGCTACTGAGGTTGGGGTATCTAAAATTTCTGTGCCAAACTCTGTTGGACCTTCTAAGAAAAGGAGAGCAAAGAGACCTCGTTCTGATGATGAGGATGATACTGAAACTCTGACTCAGAGAAGAAGAAGGTTGATATCTAACTATCTTTTTGATGAGTTAGACACTGAAGCTGTTCCTGAGGTTGTTCCTACAGCTGTTCCTGAAGTTGAACAGAATGTTGCTCCTGATGTTTTAATTCAGGAGGCTGATGTAAATATTGAAGATACTGTGCCTACAAAGGACAGAGCAAATGCTGATGTCAATTTTGAAGACAATGATGCTGCAAATGCTGATGCTGATCATTTTGTTGATCCTTTGGACATGGATATTGAAGCACATCCTGCTATCAGTGTTTGTGACACTGAGGATGTGGCAGCTGATCAAGCCACTCTGGTAATTGAAGAGTCTATGGTTACTCAAACAGAGATTCTCTCTGTCACCAATCAATTTCCTGAATTGGGTGAAGAGGTTGATCAGGAAGCAAAATTTGTCTCATCTGAGAAGATTGTTGAAGTTGAGAAGATGGCTGAAGCTACAGCAGAGACTCTTGAAGAAAATATTCGTGCTGCAAACTCTGTTTCACATGCTGTTCTAGAAGAAGAAAAAGTTGCTGAGGACGTAAACTCTGTTTCACATGCTGTTCATGATGAAGCTGCACAGTCAAATATTGAAGCTACTGCTGAGAATGTAGTTGAAGAAGCTGCAGAGCCTCTAGCAGCAAATGTTGATGAAGACATAGTTGTTTCTGAAAATAATGATCAAACTTCTGTAAATTCTGATCATGCAGACTCTGATGACAATGAATCAATACATTTTCTAAGGGATCCTACTGCAGAGTCTATCAAAGAAAATCAACATGCTACTGAAGCACATTTTCATGACATGTATTATGCAAATTGGTCAAATCATGACTGTATCTTCACTTCACAAAGGGCAGCTGATCTTGTAAAAAAGTCTGCCTCTACTATTGTTAATCCTGAGCTTCTTGCAAATTTTCAAGCTACAATTGTTCAAGTGAAATCTCTTCACAATCGTTTTGATGAAACTCAGAAAGAAGTTACTGGGTTGAGGAATGATGTGACTGCAAGGGAGCTAACTTTGAAGCATGAGAAAATTTTCTTATCCAGAGAACAAGATGCCATGAAGAACAGATTAAATAAAATTGAAGAGAATCAGACTGAAATGTCTACAAAGATTGATTCAATTGCTGCATCTTTGGAATTGCTGACATCGGTGCTCATTCCTGATGATGTCAAAAGGGGGGAGAGAGTTCCTAAAGACAAATGCAAAAGGACTCATACTCTGAGACGGAGGGATGATGCAACAGATGGTGGAAGCAAGGAATCAGAGAGAAGGTCAAAAATTATTCAAGAGCAAGGGAGACTTAGGTCAAACTCTGCTAGAAATCTGACAAACTCTGAAAGAGCAAACACTGAAGCTCAATCTACTTCAAAAGTTAAAAGTATATTGGTTTCTTCTCAACCAACTACAGATGAAGAGATTGCAGCTCAGCTATTTTTAGAAGAGCATGGTGGTGAAGCTACAGTTGAGGATATGGAAGTTGAATTGAATATGCTATCTGAAGAGCATAGAAAGAAAGTTGCTTCTGGTAAATACAAGAAGAAAGCTGTAAAAGTTCCAAGGAAGAAAGAATTGGGTATCTCTATCAAAGAAAATTCTCAACAGAGTATACAATACTCAAGGAGGCCAACAGATACTGTTTCTGGTAAGGGCAAAGGAAAGATGATAGAAGATATAGTGACCAAGAAATATCATTCAACCTCTGACATTGCTCAAGTTGAATCTGTTCTAAATCATTCAACCTCTGACAAGGCTCAAGTTGATGATTCTGTTAAAGTTGTGACAACCTCTGACACTGATCAAGTTGTACAAACTCAATTGATATCTCCACAACTCCAAGGTACTTTTCGAAGACCATCTAAAGATGAAACTCTGAAGCTAGAAAATGTGAACATTCTACAAAGCAGAACTGTGTTAGGAAAGGAATCCTATGATAGATCTGGTTTGGGATCACATAGAGAGAGAAGAATAAATAACAGTCCTTTAGATCATACATCTCTGGAAGAACCTGGTGTTGGGGTAACTCAAGAAAGCCTTGACAAGTTAGAGTCTGTTCAGATGATCTATCACAGAGGAATCAAAAAGGAGTTTCTGTTATATTTTATGGCTGATGGAAGAGTTTATAGAGTTGGAGAAGCTGATATTCATCTAAAACTATGGGAAGAGCTGGAGTATGTTTTATATCTGCTAAAAGTGAAAAATCAAAGTACTCACAATGCTGCTCAAGTTTTAAGAGAGAGAATGATGAAGTCTAAAGTTTTGTGTGGAGCCAAAATTTCAAGTGCATATATTCCTAAGTACAGAGATTACCATGGAAATCTTGTAGAAATGAAGAGAAACAATGCTAGATTCAGAACAGCACTTGGTATTAAAGTTTTGGAATTCAATTTGGAATCAGACAAGTCTTGCTATATCAGGCTAGGAAATGAGATGAATAAAAACAACATATATTCTCTGAGGGCTGCCATATATCAGACTGGTGAAAAAGACCCAGAACTTAAGGAGCTGAAAGAGATTATGACTGCTGAACTAGAAAGAGCTGAAAGAAGACTTCTAACAGATTATCTCAAGACAGTGCATGACATTGAGGAAATTAAGTAAAGACTGTCTGTAAGTTTTTAAAGATTTCTGTTCTAAGTAAAAGTTAAACTCTGTTATGTTATAAACACTGCATTTGTTATATGTTTTGACATCATCAATTATCTTTTAAACTTGTACATTTTTGTTATGCACAAGTTGGGGGAGATTGTTAGATATAATTGCTGATGATTGTTTATCAGTGTTTAAGTAACAGGTACTCATTAGAGTTTATACTAGAAGCCAGTCAGAGTTTGTTAAAGTCTGACGGGGTGAAAGTTTGCTGAAGCTGTCGGTGCTAATATGAAGATTCTAGAAGCAATATATCTTGAAGATGGAAAGAAGCAAGATATATTGAGATAGATAAGGAAACGGAACAGAAGACAGAAGCAATCCTAATTTGATATAAATTGTATAGCTGATTTATAGGAATATCAATTAGAGATTGATTATGTAGCTGTGTACCATATAAACACAGATAGGTTAACCCTAAAAGGGATGCGAATACTGAATACATTATTCTTGTAACCTAGCAGCTCTCTGTGATATTTTACATCACTGAGAGAAGAGTTATTTAATATAATTCAGTTTATTGTTCATAAACAGTGTTCTTTATTGTTATTCTCATACATATCTTGATTATATTGTGTATTCGGCCTAACAACTTCAAACTTCATCCTTTCAGTTCTTCTTATTAGTCATTCCGAAGGTTTAGCATCTTTCATTTCTTGAACATTTGGAATCCCAACTTGGTGAAATATACCTTATGATTCCTGGAAATTTTCTCACATTTCTCGATCCATTCAACTTTTTCAGTCTTTCGAGTAAGTCTGGTCAGTGGGCCTGCTATCTTAGCAAAATCTTGTACACATCTTCGGTAATATCCGACTAAATCCACAAAATTACTCACCTCGGTTGGTGTGGTTGGTCTTTCCTAGTTTGAAACGTCTCCTATCTTTGCAGGGTCAACCAGTACTCCTTTACTGTTGACCACATGTCCTCAAATTGTACTTCCTTTAGCCAAAACTCGCACTTTGAGAACTTGGCATATAACTTTTCTCTCCTCAGTGCTTCTAACACGATTTTCAATTGTTCTGCATGTTCTTCCTCGGTCTTTGAGGTAAACCTAAATATTGCCGATGTCACTATGACATACTTATCCAAATACTTCTTGAAAAGTCGATTCAGCACGTCCATGAAAGCTGCAAGGGCATTCGTCAGCCCAAACGACATTACTAAAAACTCGTAGTGTCCATACCTGGTGCGAAACGCAGTCTTGGGTACGTCCTCGGGTTTAATATTCAATTGGTGGTATCCAGTTCTCAATCAATATTCGAGAATTTAACTGCATCATGCAGCCGATCGATCAAATCACCGATCCTTGGCAGGGGTATTCATTCTTAACAATTAGCCTATTTAGCTCTCGATACTCTATGCACAGCCTCATGCTGTCATCCTTTTTCTTCACCAATAACACGGGTGCATCCCACGGTGACGCACTTGGTCTTATCATTCCTTCCCCTAACAATTTCTACAATTGAGCGACTAATTTCTTCATCTCGACTGGAGCTAGTCGGTACGGGGCCTTCGAAACTGGCGCCGTTCTTGGAGCTAATTCTATACCCGACTTTATTTCTCTATCGGGTGGTAACCCCGGAAGATCTTCTGGAAATACATCCTCGAATTCGTTAACCACGGGGATATTCTGTACACTAGGTACTTCCCGTTTCGTATCCATCACAGTCGCTAAACAAGTTTCATCTTCTTGGAGGTCAAACGTTTCCTCGTCCGACAATCTGAATTCTTACTTCCTTTCTTTCTCAATCTATTCACGTTTCATACTCTATTTTATTTATGCCCATTTATTTCTCGTCCACTTTGCTTCCATTTATATCATAGTCGTTTCATTAACCAAGGTAACATAATCAGTCGTTTCGAACACTTCGTTATTCTGAATTCGCATCATGCGAAACAAACCTTGGCAATTTCCGTAAACTTCGATTCATAATTTGTCGTACTCATTTGTTTTAGCTCTAAGCTTCAACACTCTCTTTTTCCAAATACTAAGGAAAATACTTGCATGGTACCAAGAATACTTCAAGCAACAGAATGCTTTATATATATATAAAAAAAACTTTATAAAATTCTCGCTGAGGGGGCGACCTGGTTAGGTCTCAATCAAATTATCGTTTGAAAATTTTCTCATCATACTTCACTGCATACAAAATGCATCGTGAATTCACTTATATAAATTTGACCGAAAGTTGAACTTAGTGATACAATAACTAGTTCATTTCAATAAACATTGACAACTAGCTGAACAAAATTTGCTAGTTCGATTAGTTTGGGATGCAGCATCTAGCTAGGATGATTAGCTAGATTTTCATCATATCTGTAAGAACCCGAAATTTTCGGTAGAATTAAAATTTTTTTTTATGATAAAGTGCATCAGTGAATATATGAATGATTAGTGGTTGCAACCACAATGTGTTAATGATTTTGAGATTCAAGATTATAAAATGAATATGGATTTCAGTTACAAGTACTTTGTGAATAGAAGGGATGGACTGACCATCTAAATAAGAACAATCTATCTGGAAAATGGGAATATAATATTCCGAGAAAGAAAAGTATTTTCATGTCATCCAAATCGATATCTGTTATGCATCCGACAACTCCGTAAACAAGATAGAGTATGCCTGAGAAAGCACTAGAACATTTTCTAAGTACAAGAAACGTTGGAATTGATATTGATCTACAAGATTGTGGATGAATAGTGATTTTGAGGATTAACAAAGTTTTTCATGCCACCTATGTACGAGACGTAGTGTGGATATTCCGAAGTCATATTAGTGATCTACGGAGTAAATAAGTGAATGCAAAGACGATCGGAATTCAGAAATTCCAAATTTTATTTTGGAATAGTATTTGACCGGGCAGCGAATTATATATTATTATATTCAAGAAATGAGATATTAAAATTGAGGAATTGAGAATTTAACATTTTGGAATTTTAGTATATTATTAAAGTCGATTTAAGGATTCGATTGTTGAAGTGAATAGTGAATAGTTACTATTCACTGCGAGCATCGCGTAAAATTTTATTCGCCCTTTAGAAAATATTTCGAATCGTTTCAAGAGGAATAAGGTAACATTTACGGGATTAAATATAGACATGGAAGTAACATGTAACAAGATTAATTCGAGGGATGCAACATTTGGATCATCCATGTGAAAAGAAACGAACTAGTAAAGCTACTTTATCCAACTCGTGCATGTGCGACACGTGTCCACTGACTAAGCACTAAAGGTGATGACTCACCCCTCTCTTATACAAAAACATCAGCATTATCTTCATTATTAACCAAAACAAAGAAAAGAAAAAGAAGAAGGAAAATTCGGAGAAAAAGAGAGAAGAAAAATGGGAGAGAAAGAATTGATCATAACTCGAGATTCTGTGGTCCGTTTTTGGCGTTCTACCACTCAAATCGAAGCTCTCGAGAAGCCCGACGTAACCATGGTAAGCAATCACCTCAACTCCGTGAATTACCCTTCGATTTCAGTGAGTAACAGTTGGAGAAGATGATGAATAGTAAGTTGTATTTTGCTTTGTTGTTTTTGATATTGAGTTTGTGGCTTCCAAAGGTTGTGTTAAGCAAGGATTTGAGGTTACATAAGGAATATAGCAGCAAGCAAGCTTGGAGGAAGGTATAAACCTCTGCCCCTTTTGAGTTATATGAGTTTTAATATGGTTTTGATGTTTATATAAAGTTAAGAGCATGATTAAGTGATTATATGAATGGTTGGTTGAGTTTGGAGGATGGGTTATGAATTTGTTTTGATTATTCATGGAGGATTTGACTGAGTGGAGGGTGTATAAGGTGGATGGTGAGTTTGGGATTGTTTGGTGTTGATTTGGGTATGTTTTGAAAATGGAAAACGTTACGCTTATAGCCGTCGTAATGCCCGATTCCCGTTAACTCTAAAAACTGCCTAGAGTCCGGAAACTTAACTGCCTCTTTTGGTTCAGTGAGAAACATGAGTGTGTAGAGGTTTGTTTCTAGTTTACGTGAGCGCAAGAATCATGCCGTTACGATTTACGGTTTAGGAGAAAAGTGAGTTTTAGTAAACGCCATTCGGAAGAATGACTCATCTCTGTTCAGCAACTTTGAGGCTATATTTGGACCACTTCGGAGCAATATTTAAATGTAAAACTTTGAGAAATAATACTAGAGACAGTTAGGAAGGCTCACGAAAAAGATTCGGATTAAAAAGATTATTTTTCGATTTTATAAAAATGTTTTAGTCGAGGGCGCGCAAGTGAAAACCACTAAGAGCGAGACTTAAAAACCAAGGTTCCAAATGGTTAAGTATAACTTGGAATTGAGGATGGATTTCGAACCAAACTTATGATATAAGTATTTAACGGATAGCATGGACTTAGTATGAGCCTATAACGAGTTAGTAATTCCTTGGTTGTGTTTCGCTTACATGTTTAAGCATTGAGTTATAAGTGGTTTATCGAGGGGATTAACCGTGTGCTTTCGTTTGACTTTGTCTAGATTGTTCGACATGGTCAGGAGCCCTATCACCTCTCGAGCATCAGGCAAGTTTACTAAACCTTACTCTATTATTAGAGTGGGCATATTTTCGAATGTTTAATACTTGTTGATTCAAAAATATATCTATATATATATTCTTTGTTCCAGGTATCGTGCAAGTTTCTAAAACCATACTTTGAAATATACATATATTAGATGCAAGTTTTCTAAATCCCATGCTGTATTTCAGATTACATTATACTGATGATGCATATGATATGATAGATGCATGCTTTCAAACCTTACATCGTATATAGATGTAACGGTAATAAAAGATAGTGAGATATATATGTTATGTGTTTCTGATTTCGAAATGATACTTGTGGTGCTAAGTAAAAGTTATTGATATGAAGTTGAATTTATAAGCTATGGATATAGTAATATTTTGGAGCTGATGTTCTAAGTAAAACCCTCAGTAGGGGGAATATACTCTGCATTATACTTTGGACCGGGAATGGTATCAGTTGTTATCTAGAGATATATTATATATTCTCTATATTTATTTTACATACTAAGAATGGTATCAGTTGCTATCTAGGGTTATTTTATTGTGTTATTACAATTAATCTCGATAAGTGGTTTACAAATTAAAGATCATTTGGAGTTTAATCTATTAAGGGTATATTTTAAATATATGATGAATAGTTGTTATCTACCCTTTTTGATAAGAAAGTACTTGAGAATTATTTCTAAATAAATATTCTTTATTAATTATAGTTTGATTTAATTATTTAAAGCCCTACTTCTTAAGGAAGTATTTTGTGAAAACTATTTTTAAACCCTAGATAGCTAATAAAGTTTTACTCAGGCAATTATAAATATAATTAGAGAAGGTTCCCAAAACTATTTCCCGTTTAAGTCTATATTCAGAAAGACTTAAATGTTCGCTCAAACTTCAAAGATACATGGAACCTTTCTCAAGATTTTAATGTTTGTTTCAAGTGGACTGCCCGGTCCTAAATCTTTTCGAAACTATTCATTTAACAGCTTTGTATCCAACTATCAAAATGATTTTGATTACTCTTTCAAGACTCGAGAAGTAAAAGCAGTGAAATTAGTTGTATCCATGAACAAGCATCAGCTTGGGAAATATGGGTGAATTTTCCTTTCCACCCAGATATGACTACTTTGTGGAGTCGTATACTTGGGAAAAAGGGAAAGGAACTTTATGTTTCAAAGTTATGGATTTTCTCGAACTCGGAGAATATGTAAGGGACTGAGTGGCGACCTGTCCCCTAAGGGAATTACGAGGAGACTGACAGTCTATGAACTGGTCTGTACTTCCCTTAGATTATCAGATAGTGCCCGACCGTAGGATGAGAGAAGAGCATCGGAGGCCCCTAAGGAATGGGTACCCCTAAGGAATGGGTATGCTCTTCCCCTACAACCGATTGGCGGGGAGGTAGTGGTCAGTTAGCGTCTACCCTATTTTCCCTTCTACGTAGAAAAACAGCAGTGGGGATTGCCTGACGACTGATCATCGTAGGGGTATCCCTGTCGCCCAGAATCTCCGTCTACAGTTCATCATCCATGAAAGAAAGTTTATTCAAGTTATTCAGTTTTATGCAAGTTATCAGAGAACATGTTCTAAGCAAGTTTCCAGAAAAGAAAAGTTATTCAAGTTTACTCAAGTTTATTCCAGTTCATGCAAGTTATTCAAGTTCAGAAAGCGGATTGGAAATATTTTGCCTTGTCTTTATTTCCAGAATATGATATGAGATAAATGTTTGATATGAAAGATGATATTTGGAAATTCCTACAACTTCATCTTTTATCTTATGAGTTATGACTCTGATAAAAACCTGATTAAGGATATATATGCACAAGTGGATTTTGGGTTACAGAAACCTTATATTTTCCTTATAACTTCATCTTTCAAGTATATGTTGATAGTCTGCTTATATTTTATATAGCAGATATTTTACAGAAAGGATATACTGAGTATCTTGTTATTTCATCTTTTATACTATACTAGAACTTTGTTCATAGTATAAACATTGAAAGTTGCAGAGTATTATGAAATGATATTTGAAATACCACAATGGTACTATTTTTTGGAATACATTCCGATAAGAAAATGATTTCAGTATCAAGATATTTTGACAAGTTATTGTCTTATACCAGCTTTATTTCTGGGTTGAATTAAAGGCAGAATTATGCCATACTTTCATTACCTTGCTGAGCTATCGCTCACTCTTGCTATTATTTTATATATATTATATAGCAGCGAAGCAGGATGCCTATGGGACGGCACGTACCTCGCAAGGCGTTTCCATAAACAGTTTCAGCAGTGATCCCGGGAGTAGTACGAACCAATCGAATCAGGCTACGACTTTGGTATTCAACTTATGTATAGATATGAATGGTATTAGAGGATTGTGAGCATAAGAAGGCTAAGCTGGTAATGTACCACTACGTAGAAATTGTATCAGGAACAGATTCAAAGACATTTGGGTATTGTAATAAAAATTATTTATTCCGCAGTTATTGTATGGTGTCGTTTCTGAGACTCTAACCTGTGTGTGTGTGTGTGTGTGAGACATATATTGTGGGGTCATGAACAGGTGAATTATGAATGGTGTGAGTAATACAGGTAAGGCAAGGAGTACATGGATTGTGACAACCCTAAATCCCTGACCCCGGATTTGGGGCTGTTACAGAGATGGTATCAGAGCTTTAGGTTACAGTCCTCAGAAATGATAGGAGATCGAGTCTTACAATACCCTTAAGAATAATAAGAGCATCTAGAGCTCCAATTAAGTTCGTAGTCGGGTTAGAAGACATGACCCTGACTGTTTAAGATGAAGCCCGAGAGGGGACTTCTTTTGGAAACCGTACTTAGGACTTCATGGTTAGTCACTTCGATTCGTATGAGTTATAGATGGATGGGACTCTGAGATACCAGACCCCGAGGCCTTCGAGTAGGCATTTAATGATGCGCTCCTTGATATGGATGGAGACCCGATAAAGGGAGATCCATAGGAGGATCTAGAGGAAGACCCCATAGTGGGTCGAGGAAAGAATCTTGTAGAGGATGTGTTGATTGATAAAGATGTGGTGTGTTACTTGAGGTCTAATAATAAGACCGGACGAACCTTCAAGGGATAAATAAGTGACGAGAGTTTAAGGATCGTTCATGATTCATCAAGAGGTATGACAAAGAAAATGGAGTAGAGTCTCCAAAGCAGAAGAGGTAGAGGTAGTATAGCCAGTATCAGTGGATTGATTCGACTTGAACGAAACCTGTTACTTGTAGTCGGTTATAGTTGCCCATAAGGAGGCGGCATGCGTAAGAACCAAGGTGTTCAGATTTTCACGAACGATTAAGGGTACTCAGTTGCCTAAGAATAGTGTAAGGAATTACTTTGGGCTATGAGATTTCAATCCCCCACGACCAGCGATCCCACTGGAAATAGTGTCTATTACATCATTGAGGAATTTTGTTATTTCAAGGAGAATTTGGATATATGTACCATGCAAATGTTATTGTAAGGTAAGCACGCTAAGGTGAAATCGAGAACGAGATTACCACTCTCAGGAACCAGGAAGGGATTATGAGGATGGAACAGAAAAGTCGGAAATTAGACCCGAGCATTACTAGCAGGTAAATAGAATAATCAAGTTTCCCTGATTTTGGAAGGGAATTCAGTAAATTTTTGGCAAATCTTGTCTTTCTGATTACCAGAGAATGTCACCAAAGAGAGTGGAGATTAGAGCGAACCATGTGGATTGGATAAGATAGCCGTTATGTGGTTTGGTGTACAGACCCTGATTGCTATAATTGATTGTAGAGATAAAATGATGAAGTTGAGATTGGACGGTAAAGGCGAAATATAATTAAGAATCAAGACGGACTGAGAAGTTCCGTGGTTGACTTAAATGAAAAGGCTATTGTGCCAAAAGTGTTAAGCTTATTTAGCGCCCAGGATTGATATGAGAGAAGGAATATTGGATATAAGGATGATTGAAATAGAGACCAGATTTAATCTTGTAGTTTCTAACGATCTTCCGGAGTACTGCCAAGTCGACATGAGGAATTGTCATTGCTATGGGCGACAACGGTATCGAAGTCTTCTTATGGAACATAACGTTTACTTGGGATGTTTGCGCTTAGTCGAATAAAATTCCCTGCGATTGCAAAGGTCGATGGTTGAATCCTTAGTGACTATTATGAGTCGGCAATAACGTAAGTATCGAGCACCTTAGGGTGTGCATGAAGAAGAAAAGCTTTGGAATTGAACGATTATCCATTAGAGGAGCCGACATAAAAGGCATCCGTAGAGACCTTGGTAGTACCCTCCCCCTTTGCAAATTATGTGGGATATTTCCCCAATCTATGATCTATCTTGACTTCTTTCCAAGAAAGAATTCTGATAAAGGGTATATTCCCTCTTCGAAGTTGTTTTATAACTCTTGTGTTAAATCATATTTAATTTCAATTGTGCCAGAGGCTATCACAATGCCTACTTTCAGGCTTTCGAAGCCCTGTCAAATGATGTATTTAAGCTTTCACTTTTCTTCAAATAATGAATGACCCTATGGTAATACCTCACCACTTGTTTGTTAAGTACCAGTATCTTTTGGTTATTCTTTTCTTTGCGATTCTTTGGAAACCGCACCTTTGGAATCTGTTCAATTTTAATCCAAGGTGTTCCTTTGAGAAATATTAAAGACGATAATCATTAAATTGATATCGAATTGCTTTCATACTTTTCAACTTCCACTGAGACGAACAACCCTATACTTATAGGGGCTACAAGGACTATCTGTCTGTGTGATAGAAGTCGGATGGGACGCCATCACTTGTAAGTTGTGAAATACAAGAAGGCTAATTACCTTTAGTATGTCTCAATCGAGGCACACAACATTAAGTTCTTATGATCATGTTGATCTCTCGGTAAATTCTTTTGCCTCCTATGAGGTTATCCTAAAACTTATAACCAGTGTGTGACGTTTTCCTTGATATGGGAGCTGTCTTTTCAAGGCCCCATAATTTTTGTTATCCTCATTGAATTCTAAGGGGAGGCCACCCAGGTCAAATAAGTCAAAATTCGCTGATAGGAATTAGATTCGCAACGAAATTGCTTATGACAGGAGCGGATCCCTAAGACGAATAGACTGTTAGTGACATATCAACGAAATTGGTTATTCTCCCAAGGATATTATGATAATGAAAAGCGTGTCAATCGATATATGTGAAAGGAATAGCGATGTGCCGTGAACTCCAGTGACAACGGTGTTAGATGGATGCCCTATAATGAAATTGAGATTTTGGAGGAGTTGTTTACGAGTGGACACTACCTCTGGGTTAGCAAGATAATTACTGACGTTGGAGTCAGAGGGAGCTGGTATTGTGACTTGGGAGATGTGCAGCGTGTGTTGTTATAAAGGAATAATTTTCAGAAATATATGAAGACCCGGATGAAAATAAAAGTCAAAGAGTTAAAACAAGAAACCATAAACTGTGACCGAGTATTCAGAGTATAATGGGAATGAAAGGGTTAGTGACTCAGTTACAAGAGTTGCTGTATAAAGGTGTAATAAGACCCAGTGTACCACCATGGAAAGCCCGGTGTTGTTGTAAGAGAGAAAAATGTTAGCACAAGATTTTGTACCGAACCTCGAGGGTTGGATGAGTTCGACATGGAAAATAGGTACCCTTGTAAATGATTGTGTGACCAGCGGAAGAACGCTGTGTATTTCCAAATTTATTTAAGAAATGGGTATCACCAGTGGGAAGTTAAATCTGAGGATATACCCAAGACTGCGATTCGTACTAGGAATAGACACTTCGAGTTTTCAGCGAAGTTATTTTGGGTTGACTAATGCACCCACAAATTTTATGGAATGTGATGAAGTGGCTTTGAGTTACCCGCGATAATAGATAACCTGAGATGGAGAAATGGCTAGAATTGACCTAGAATTATGACTGTGAGATACACTACCATCCGGGGAAGGCCAATGTGGTGGCCGATACCCTTAATTAAAATGAGACAGAGATGGATCCCGAATGATCGGGAATTAAAGGATGAGATTTTACACAAAACCCAAGTTAGTCCAACAAACTAGAAGGACAAAAGATTTCACCAACAAGCGGCTAGTGACAACCAAGACAGACAGAGAAAGCATGCGGACTAAGCCCGCGAGTATAGAGATAGTACTGCTATTGATAAGCTAAATGGCATGTTGATGAATGACAAGCAAGTTTATGTTGGTGTATTTTCTGTACAAATAAGATAGAGAGTATGAGGTCAGAGATTTGTAATGCGGAAGGTATTTTCATGGAAAGAAGTAATGAGAATTAGAGAGAAAGAAAAGCTGAGTCTTAAATACATTGGACCGTTTGAGATTTTAAGGCGAATCGTAAGGCTAGCATACGAACTAGCACTAACCCGAATCTGCAACAAGATCGCAACGTGTTTCATGTTTCGATGCTAAGACCATACAAGTCAAATGCTAAGCATATAGTGGAATTCGAGCATGTGCATATGCAACCAGACTTACCCTATATGGAGTAACCAATGGAATATTAGATCAAAAAGGAACAAGTGCTCCAAAACAAGGTCATCAAGTTCGTCAGAGTTATGTGGCAAAATCATAACGTGGAAGAATCAAATTGAGAGCTAGAGGGTGAATTACTAGAGTAATACCACCATTTGATTCAGACAGATTCCGGGACGGAATCCTTTTAAGGAGGGGAGAATGTAAGAACCCGAAATTTTCGGTAGAATTAAAATTTTTTTTTTATGATAAAGTGCATCAGTGAATATATGAATGATTAGTGGTTGCAACCACAATGTGTTAATGATTTTGAGATTCAAGATTATAAAATGAATATGGATTTCAGTTACAAGTACTTTGTGAATAGAAGGGATGGACTGACCATCTAAATAAGAACAATCTATCTGGAAAATGGGAATATAATATTCCGAGAAAGAAAAGTATTTTCATGTCATCCAAATCGATATATGTTATGCATCCGACAACTCCGTAAACAAGATAGAGTATGCCTGAGAAAGCACTAGAACATTTTCTAAGTACAAGAAACGTTGGAATTGATATTGATCTACAAGATTGTGGATGAATAGTGATTTTGAGGATTAACAAAGTTTTTCATGCCACCTATGTACGAGACGTAGTGTGGATATTCCGAAGTCATATTAGTGATCTACGGAGTAAATAAGTGAATGCAAAGACGATCGGAATTCAGAAATTCCAAATTTTATTTTGGAATAGTATTTGACCGGGCAGCGAATTATATATTATTATATTCAAGAAATGAGATATTAAAATTGAGGAATTGAGAATTTAACATTTTGGAATTTTAGTATATTATTAAAGTCGATTTAAGGATTCGATTGTTGAAGTGAATAGTGAATAGTTACTATTCACTGCGAGCATCGCGTAAAATTTTATTCGCCCTTTAGAAAATATTTCGAATCGTTTCAAGAGGAATAAGGTAACATTTACGGGATTAAATATAGACATGGAAGTAACATGTAACAAGATTAATTCGAGGGATGCAACATTTGGATCATCCATGTGAAAAGAAACGAACTAGTAAAGCTACTTTATCCAACTCGTGCATGTGCGACACGTGTCCACTGACTAAGCACTAAAGGTGATGACTCACCCCTCTCTTATACAAAAAAATCAGCATTATCTTCATTATTAACCAAAACAAAGAAAAGAAAAAGAAGAAGGAAAATTCGGAGAAAAAGAGAGAAGAAAAATGGGAGAGAAAGAATTGATCATAACTCGAGATTCTGTGGTCCGTTTTTGGCGTTCTACCACTCAAATCGAAGCTCTCGAGAAGCCCGACGTAACCATGGTAAGCAATCACCTCAACTCCGTGAATTACCCTTCGATTTCAGTGAGTAACAGTTGGAGAAGATGATGAATAGTAACTTGTATTTTGCTTTGTTGTTTTTGATATTGAGTTTGTGGCTTCCAAAGGTTGTGTTAAGCAAGGATTTGAGGTTACATAAGGAATATAGCAGCAAGCAAGCTTGGAGGAAGGTATAAACCTCTGCCCCTTTTGAGTTATATGAGTTTTAATATGGTTTTGATGTTTATATAAAGTTAAGAGCATGATTAAGTGATTATATGAATGGTTGGTTGAGTTTGGAGGATGGGTTATGAATTTGTTTTGATTATTCATGGAGGATTTGACTGAGTGGAGGGTGTATAAGGTGGATGGTGAGTTTGGGATTGTTTGGTGTTGATTTGGGTATGTTTTGAAAATGGAAAACGTTACGCTTATAGCCGTCGTAATGCCCGATTCCCGTTAACTCTAAAAACTGCCTAGAGTCCGGAAACTTAACTGCCTCTTTTGGTTCAGTGAGGAACATGAGTGTGTAGAGGTTTGTTTCTAGTTTACGTGAGCGCAAGAATCATGCCGTTACGATTTACGGTTTAGGAGAAAAGTGAGTTTTAGTAAACGCCATTCGGAAGAATGACTCATCTCTGTTCAGCAACTTTGAGGCTATATTTGGACCACTTCGGAGCCATATTAAAATGTAAAACTTTGAGAAATAATACTAGAGACAGTTAGGAAGGCTCACGAAAAAGATTCGGATTAAAAAGATTATTTTTCGATTTTATAAAAATGTTTTAGTCGAGGGCGCGCAAGTGAAAACCACTAAGAGCGAGACTTAAAAACCAAGGTTCCAAATGGTTAAGTATAACTTGGAATTGAGGATGGATTTCGAACCAAACTTATGATATAAGTATTTAACGGATAGCATGGACTTAGTATGAGCCTATAACGAGTTAGTAATTCCTTGGTTGTGTTTCGCTTACATGTTTAAGCATTGAGTTATAAGTGGTTTATCGAGGGGATTAACCGTGTGCTTTCGTTTGACTTTGTCTAGATTGTTCGACATGGTCAGGAGCCCTATCACCTCTCGAGCATCAGGCAAGTTTACTAAACCTTACTCTATTATTAGAGTGGGCATATTTTCGAATGTTTAATACTTGTTGATTCAAAAATATATCTATATATATATTCTTTGTTCCAGGTATCGTGCAAGTTTCTAAAACCATACTTTGAAATATACATATATTAGATGCAAGTTTTCTAAATCCCATGCTGTATTTCAGATTACATTATACTGATGATGCATATGATATGATAGATGCATGCTTTCAAACCTTACATCGTATATAGATGTAACGGTAATAAAAGATAGTGAGATATATATGTTATGTGTTTCTGATTTCGAAATGATACTTGTGGTGCTAAGTAAAAGTTATTGATATGAAGTTGAATTTATAAGCTATGGATATAGTAATATTTTGGAGCTGATGTTCTAAGTAAAACCCTCAGTAGGGGGAATATACTCTGCATTATACTTTGGACCGGGAATGGTATCAGTTGTTATCTAGAGATATATTATATATTCTCTATATTTATTTTACATACTAAGAATGGTATCAGTTGCTATCTAGGGTTATTTTATTGTGTTATTACAATTAATCTCGATAAGTGGTTTACAAATTAAAGATCATTTGGAGTTTAATCTATTAAGGGTATATTTTAAATATATGATGAATAGTTGTTATCTACCCTTTTTGATAAGAAAGTACTTGAGAATTATTTCTAAATAAATATTCTTTATTAATTATAGTTTGATTTAATTATTTAAAGCCCTACTTCTTAAGGAAGTATTTTGTGAAAACTATTTTTAAACCCTAGATAGCTAATAAAGTTTTACTCAGGCAATTATAAATATAATTAGAGAAGGTTCCCAAAACTATTTCCCGTTTAAGTCTATATTCAGAAAGACTTAAATGTTCGCTCAAACTTCAAAGATACATGGAACCTTTCTCAAGATTTTAATGTTTGTTTCAAGTGGACTGCCCGGTCCTAAATCTTTTCAAAACTATTCATTTAACAACTTTGTATCCAACTATCAAAATGATTTTGATTACTCTTTCAAGACTCGAGGAGTAAAAGCAGTGAAATTAGTTGTATCCATGAACAAGCATCAGCTTGAGAAATATGGGTGAATTTTCCTTTCCACCCAGATATGACTACTTTGTGGAGTCGTATACTTGGGAAAAAGGGAAAGGAACTTTATGTTTCAAAGTTATGGATTTTCTCGAACTCGGAGAATATGTAAGGGACTGAGTGGCGACCTGTCCCCTAAGGGAATTACGAGGAGACTGACAGTCTATGAACTGGTCTGTACTTCCCTTAGATTATCAGATAGTGCCCGACCGTAGGATGAGAGAAGAGCATCGGAGGCCCCTAAGGAATGGGTACCCCTAAGGAATGGGTATGCTCTTCCCCTACAACCGATTGGCGGGGAGGTAGTGGTCAGTTAGCGTCTACCCTATTTTCCCTTCTACGTAGAAAAACAGCAGTGGGGATTGCCTGACGACTGATCATCGTAGGGGTATCCCTGTCGCCCAGAATCTCCGTCTACAGTTCATCATCCATGAAAGAAAGTTTATTCAAGTTATTCAGTTTTATGCAAGTTATCAGAGAACATGTTCTAAGCAAGTTTCCAGAAAAGAAAAGTTATTCAAGTTTACTCAAGTTTATTCCAGTTCATGCAAGTTATTCAAGTTCAGAAAGCGGATTGGAAATATTTTGCCTTGTCTTTATTTCCAGAATATGATATGAGATAAATGTTTGATATGAAAGATGATATTTGGAAATTCCTACAACTTCATCTTTTATCTTATGAGTTATGACTCTGATAAAAACCTGATTAAGGATATATATGCACAAGTGGATTTTGGGTTACAGAAACCTTATATTTTCCTTATAACTTCATCTTTCAAGTATATGTTGATAGTCTGCTTATATTTTATATAGCAGATATTTTACAGAAAGGATATACTGAGTATCTTGTTATTTCATCTTTTATACTATACTAGAACTTTGTTCATAGTATAAACATTGAAAGTTGCAGAGTATTATGAAATGATATTTGAAATACCACAATGGTACTATTTTTTGGAATACATTCCGATAAGAAAATGATTTCAGTATCAAGATATTTTGACAAGTTATTGTCTTATACCAGCTTTATTTCTGGGTTGAATTAAAGGCAGAATTATGCCATACTTTCATTACCTTGCTGAGCTATCGCTCACTCTTGCTATTATTTTATATATATTATATAGCAGCGAAGCAGGATGCCTATGGGATGGCACGTACCTCGCAAGGCGTTTCCATAAACAGTTTCAGCAGTGATCCCGGGAGTAGTACGAACCAATCGAATCAGGCTACGGCTTTGGTATTCAACTTATGTATAGATATGAATGGTATTAGAGGATTGTGAGCATAAGAAGGCTAAGCTGGTAATGTACCACTACGTAGAAATTGTATCAGTAACAGATTCAAAGACATTTGGGTATTGTAATAAAAATTATTTATTCCGCAGTTATTGTATGGTGTCGTTTCTGAGACTCTAACCTGTGTGTGTGTGTGTGTGAGACATATATTGTGGGGTCATGAACAGGTGAATTATGAATGGTGTGAGTAATACAGGTAAGGCAAGGAGTACATGGATTGTGACAACCCTAAATCCCTGACCCCGGATTTGGGGCTGTTACAGAGATGGTATCAGAGCTTTAGGTTACAGTCCTCAGAAACGATAGGAGATCGAGTCTTACAATACCCTTAAGAATAATAAGAGCATCTAGAGCTCCAATTGAGTTCGTAGTCGGGTTAGAAGACATGACCCTGACTGTTTAAGATGAAGCCCGAGAGGGGACTTCTTTTGGAAACCGTACTTAGGACTTCATGGTTAGTCACTTCGATTCGTATGAGTTATAGATGGATGGGACTCTGAGATACCAGACCCCGAGGCCTTCGAGTAGGCATTTAATGATGCGCTCCTTGATATGGATGGAGACCCGATAAAGGGAGATCCATAGGAGGATCTAGAGGAAGACCCCATAGTGGGTCGAGGAAAGAATCTTGTAGAGGATGTGTTGATTGATAAAGATGTGGTGTGTTACTTGAGGTCTAATAATAAGACCGGACGAACCTTCAAGGGATAAATAAGTGACGAGAGTTTAAGGATCGTTCATGATTCATCAAGAGGTATGACAAAGAAAATGGAGTAGAGTCTCCAAAGCAGAAGAGGTAGAGGCAGTATAGCCAGTATCAGTGGATTGATTCGACTTGAACGAAACCTGTTACTTGTAGTCGGTTATAGTTGCCCATAAGGAGGCGGCATGCGTAAGAACCAAGGTGTTCAGATTTTCACGAACGATTAAGGGTACTCAGTTGCCTAAGAATAGTGTAAGGAATTACTTTGGGCTATGAGATTTCAATCCCCCACGACCAGCGATCCCACTGGAAATAGTGTCTATTACATCATTGAGGAATTTTGTTATTTCAAGGAGAATTTGGATATATGTACCATGCAAATGTTATTGTAAGGTAAGCACGCTAAGGTGAAATTGAGAACGAGATTACCACTCTCAGGAACCAGGAAGGGATTATGAGGATGGAACAGAAAAGTCGGAAATTAGACCCGAGCATTACTAGCAGGTAAATAGAATAATCAAGTTTCCCTGATTTTGGAAGGGAATTCAGTAAATTTTTGGCAAATCTTGTCTTTCTGATTACCAGAGAATGTCACCAAAGAGAGTGGAGATTAGAGCGAACCATGTGGATTGGATAAGATAGCCGTTATGTGGTTTGGTGTACAGACCCTGATTGCTATAATTGATTGTAGAGATAAAATGATGAAGTTGAGATTGGACGGTAAAGGCGAAATATAATTAAGAACCAAGACGGACTGAGAAGTTCCGGGGTTGACTTAAATGAAAAGGCTATTGTGCCAAAAGTGTTAAGCTTATTTAGCGCCCAGGATTGATATGAGAGAAGGAATATTGGATATAAGGATGATTGAAATAGAGACCAGATTTAATCTTGTAGTTTCTAACGATCTTCCGGAGTACTGCCAAGTCGACATGAGGAATTGTCATTGCTATGGGCGACAACGGTATCGAAGTCTTCTTATGGAACATAACGTTTACTTGGGATGTTTGCGCTTAGTCGAATAGAATTCCCTGCGATTGCAAAGGTCGATGGTTGAATCCTTAGTGACTATTATGAGTCGGCAATAACGTAAGTATCGAGCACCTTAGGGTGTGCATGAAGAAGAAAAGCTTTGGAATTGAACGATTATCCATTAGAGGAGCCGACATAAAAGGCATCCGTAGAGACCTTGGTAGTACCCTCCCCCTTTGCAAATTATGTGGGATATTTCCCCAATCTATGATCTATCTTGACTTCTTTCCAAGAAAGAATTCTGATAAAGGGTATATTCCCTCTTCGAAGTTGTTTTATAACTCTTGTGTTAAATCATATTTAATTTCAATTGTGCCAGAGGCTATCACAATGCCTACTTTCAGGCTTTCGAAGCCCTGTCAAATGATGTATTTAAGCTTTCACTTTTCTTCAAATAATGAATGACCCTATGGTAATACCTCACCACTTGTTTGTTAAGTACCAGTATCTTTTGGTTATTCTTTTCTTTGCGATTCTTTGGAAACCGCACCTTTGGAATCTGTTCAATTTTAATCCAAGGTGTTCCTTTGAGAAATATTAAAGACGATAATCATTAAATTGATATCGAATTGCTTTCATACTTTTCAACTTCCACTGAGACGAACAACCCTATACTTATAGGGGCTACAAGGACTATCTGTCTGTGTGATAGAAGTCGGATGGGACGCCATCACTTGTAAGTTGTGAAATACAAGAAGGCTAATTACCTTTAGTATGTCTCAATCGAGGCACACAACATTAAGTTCTTATGATCATGTTGATCTCTCGGTAAATTCTTTTGCCTCCTATGAGGTTATCCTAAAACTTATAACCAGTGTGTGACGTTTTCCTTGATATGGGAGCTGTCTTTTCAAGGCCCCATAATTTTTGTTATCCTCATTGAATTCTAAGGGGAGGCCACCCAGGTCAAATAAGTCAAAATTCGCTGATAGGAATTAGATTCGCAACGAAATTGCTTATGACAGGAGCGGATCCCTAAGACGAATAGACTGTTAGTGACATATCAACGAAATTGGTTATTCTCCCAAGGATATTATGATAATGAAAAGCGTGTCAATCGATATATGTGAAAGGAATAGCGATGTGCCGTGAACTCCAGTGACAACGGTGTTAGATGGATGCCCTATAATGAAATTGAGATTTTGGAGGAGTTGTTTACGAGTGGACACTACCTCTGGGTTAGCAAGATAATTACTGACGTTGGAGTCAGAGGGAGCTGGTATTGTGACTTGGGAGATGTGCAGCGTGTGTTGTTATAAAGGAATAATTTTCAGAAATATATGAAGACCCGGATGAAAATAAAAGTCAAAGAGTTAAAACAAGAAACCATAAACTGTGACCGAGTATTCAGAGTATAATGGGAATGAAAGGGTTAGTGACTCAGTTACAAGAGTTGCTGTATAAAGGTGTAATAAGACCCAGTGTACCACCATGGAAAGCCCGGTGTTGTTGTAAGAGAGAAAAATGTTAGCACAAGATTTTGTACCGAACCTCGAGGGTTGGATGAGTTCGACATGGAAAATAGGTACCCTTGTAAATGATTGTGTGACCAGCGGAAGAACGCTGTGTATTTCCAAATTTATTTAAGAAATGGGTATCACCAGTGGGAAGTTAAATCTGAGGATATACCCAAGACTGCGATTCGTACTAGGAATAGACACTTCGAGTTTTCAGCGAAGTTATTTTGGGTTGACTAATGCACCCACAAATTTTATGGAATGTGATGAAGTGGCTTTGAGTTACCCGCGATAATAGATAACCTGAGATGGAGAAATGGCTAGAATTGACCTAGAATTATGACTGTGAGATACACTAGCCGATACCCTTAATTAAAATGAGACAGAGATGGATCCCGAATGATCGGGAATTAAAGGATGAGATTTTACACAAAACCCAAGTTAGTCCAACAAACTAGAAGGACAAAAGATTTCACCAACAAGCGGCTAGTGACAACCAAGACAGACAGAGAAAGCATGCGGACTAAGCCCGCGAGTATAGAGATAGTACTGCTATTGATAAGCTAAATGGCATGTTGATGAATGACAAGCAAGTTTATGTTGGTGTATTTTCTGTACAAATAAGATAGAGAGTATGAGGTCAGAGATTTGTAATGCGGAAGGTATTTTCATGGAAAGAAGTAATGAGAATTAGAGAGAAAGAAAAGCTGAGTCTTAAATACATTGGACCGTTTGAGATTTTAAGGCGAATCGTAAGGCTAGCATACGAACTAGCACTAACCCGAATCTGCAACAAGACCGCAACGTGTTTCATGTTTCGATGCTAAGACCATACAAGTCAAATGCTAAGCATATAGTGGAATTCGAGCATGTGGATATGCAACCAGACTTACCCTATATGGAGTAACCAATGGAATATTAGATCAAAAAGGAACAAGTGCTCCAAAACAAGGTCATCAAGTTCGTCAGAGTTATGTGGCAAAATCATAACGTGGAAGAATCAAATTGAGAGCTAGAGGGTGAATTACTAGAGTAATACCACCATTTGATTCAGACAGATTCCGGGACGGAATCCTTTTAAGGAGGGGAGAATGTAAGAACCCGAAATTTTCGGTAGAATTAAAATTTTTTTTTATGATAAAGTGCATCAGTGAATATATGAATGATTAGTGGTTGCAACCACAATGTGTTAATGATTTTGAGATTCAAGATTATAAAATGAATATGGATTTCAGTTACAAGTACTTTGTGAATAGAAGGGATGGACTGACCATCTAAATAAGAACAATCTATCTGGAAAATGGGAATATAATATTCCGAGAAAGAAAAGTATTTTCATGTCATCCAAATCGATATATGTTATGCATCCGACAACTCCGTAAACAAGATAGAGTATGCCTGAGAAAGCACTAGAACATTTTCTAAGTACAAGAAACGTTGGAATTGATATTGATCTACAAGATTGTGGATGAATAGTGATTTTGAGGATTAACAAAGTTTTTCATGCCACCTATGTACGAGACGTAGTGTGGATATTCCGAAGTCATATTAGTGATCTACGGAGTAAATAAGTGAATGCAAAGACGATCGGAATTCAGAAATTCCAAATTTTATTTTGGAATAGTATTTGACCGGGCAGCGAATTATATATTATTATATTCAAGAAATGAGATATTAAAATTGAGGAATTGAGAATTTAACATTTTGGAATTTTAGTATATTATTAAAGTCGATTTAAGGATTCGATTGTTGAAGTGAATAGTGAATAGTTACTATTCACTGCGAGCATCGCGTAAAATTTTATTCGCCCTTTAGAAAATATTTCGAATCGTTTCAAGAGGAATAAGGTAACATTTACGGGATTAAATATAGACATGGAAGTAACATGTAACAAGATTAATTCGAGGGATGCAACATTTGGATCATCCATGTGAAAAGAAACGAACTAGTAAAGCTACTTTATCCAACTCGTGCATGTGCGACACGTGTCCACTGACTAAGCACTAAAGGTGATGACTCACCCCTCTCTTATACAAAAAAATCAGCATTATCTTCATTATTAACCAAAACAAAGAAAAGAAAAAGAAGAAGGAAAATTCGGAGAAAAAGAGAGAAGAAAAATGGGAGAGAAAGAATTGATCATAACTCGAGATTCTGTGGTCCGTTTTTGGCGTTCTACCACTCAAATCGAAGCTCTCGAGAAGCCCGACGTAACCATGGTAAGCAATCACCTCAACTCCGTGAATTACCCTTCGATTTCAGTGAGTAACAGTTGGAGAAGATGATGAATAGTAACTTGTATTTTGCTTTGTTGTTTTTGATATTGAGTTTGTGGCTTCCAAAGGTTGTGTTAAGCAAGGATTTGAGGTTACATAAGGAATATAGCAGCAAGCAAGCTTGGAGGAAGGTATAAACCTCTGCCCCTTTTGAGTTATATGAGTTTTAATATGGTTTTGATGTTTATATAAAGTTAAGAGCATGATTAAGTGATTATATGAATGGTTGGTTGAGTTTGGAGGATGGGTTATGAATTTGTTTTGATTATTCATGGAGGATTTGACTGAGTGGAGGGTGTATAAGGTGGATGGTGAGTTTGGGATTGTTTGGTGTTGATTTGGGTATGTTTTGAAAATGGAAAACGTTACGCTTATAGCCGTCGTAATGCCCGATTCCCGTTAACTCTAAAAACTGCCTAGAGTCCGGAAACTTAACTGCCTCTTTTGGTTCAGTGAGGAACATGAGTGTGTAGAGGTTTGTTTCTAGTTTACGTGAGCGCAAGAATCATGCCGTTACGATTTACGGTTTAGGAGAAAAGTGAGTTTTAGTAAACGCCATTCGGAAGAATGACTCATCTCTGTTCAGCAACTTTGAGGCTATATTTGGACCACTTCGGAGCCATATTAAAATGTAAAACTTTGAGAAATAATACTAGAGACAGTTAGGAAGGCTCACGAAAAAGATTCGGATTAAAAAGATTATTTTTCGATTTTATAAAAATGTTTTAGTCGAGGGCGCGCAAGTGAAAACCACTAAGAGCGAGACTTAAAAACCAAGGTTCCAAATGGTTAAGTATAACTTGGAATTGAGGATGGATTTCGAACCAAACTTATGATATAAGTATTTAACGGATAGCATGGACTTAGTATGAGCCTATAACGAGTTAGTAATTCCTTGGTTGTGTTTCGCTTACATGTTTAAGCATTGAGTTATAAGTGGTTTATCGAGGGGATTAACCGTGTGCTTTCGTTTGACTTTGTCTAGATTGTTCGACATGGTCAGGAGCCCTATCACCTCTCGAGCATCAGGCAAGTTTACTAAACCTTACTCTATTATTAGAGTGGGCATATTTTCGAATGTTTAATACTTGTTGATTCAAAAATATATCTATATATATATTCTTTGTTCCAGGTATCGTGCAAGTTTCTAAAACCATACTTTGAAATATACATATATTAGATGCAAGTTTTCTAAATCCCATGCTGTATTTCAGATTACATTATACTGATGATGCATATGATATGATAGATGCATGCTTTCAAACCTTACATCGTATATAGATGTAACGGTAATAAAAGATAGTGAGATATATATGTTATGTGTTTCTGATTTCGAAATGATACTTGTGGTGCTAAGTAAAAGTTATTGATATGAAGTTGAATTTATAAGCTATGGATATAGTAATATTTTGGAGCTGATGTTCTAAGTAAAACCCTCAGTAGGGGGAATATACTCTGCATTATACTTTGGACCGGGAATGGTATCAGTTGTTATCTAGAGATATATTATATATTCTCTATATTTATTTTACATACTAAGAATGGTATCAGTTGCTATCTAGGGTTATTTTATTGTGTTATTACAATTAATCTCGATAAGTGGTTTACAAATTAAAGATCATTTGGAGTTTAATCTATTAAGGGTATATTTTAAATATATGATGAATAGTTGTTATCTACCCTTTTTGATAAGAAAGTACTTGAGAATTATTTCTAAATAAATATTCTTTATTAATTATAGTTTGATTTAATTATTTAAAGCCCTACTTCTTAAGGAAGTATTTTGTGAAAACTATTTTTAAACCCTAGATAGCTAATAAAGTTTTACTCAGGCAATTATAAATATAATTAGAGAAGGTTCCCAAAACTATTTCCCGTTTAAGTCTATATTCAGAAAGACTTAAATGTTCGCTCAAACTTCAAAGATACATGGAACCTTTCTCAAGATTTTAATGTTTGTTTCAAGTGGACTGCCCGGTCCTAAATCTTTTCAAAACTATTCATTTAACAACTTTGTATCCAACTATCAAAATGATTTTGATTACTCTTTCAAGACTCGAGGAGTAAAAGCAGTGAAATTAGTTGTATCCATGAACAAGCATCAGCTTGGGAAATATGGGTGAATTTTCCTTTCCACACAGATATGACTACTTTGTGGAGTCGTATACTTGGGAAAAAGGGAAAGGAACTTTATGTTTCAAAGTTATGGATTTTCTCGAACTCGGAGAATATGTAAGGGACTGAGTGGCGACCTGTCCCCTAAGGGAATTACGAGGAGACTGACAGTCTATGAACTGGTCTGTACTTCCCTTAGATTATCAGATAGTGCCCGACCGTAGGATGAGAGAAGAGCATCGGAGGCCCCTAAGGAATGGGTACCCCTAAGGAATGGGTATGCTCTTCCCCCTACAACCGATTGGCGGGGAGGTAGTGGTCAGTTAGCGTCTACCCTATTTTCCCTTCTACGTAGAAAAACAGCAGTGGGGATTGCCTGACGACTGATCATCGTAGGGGTATCCCTGTCGCCCAGAATCTCCGTCTACAGTTCATCATCCATGAAAGAAAGTTTATTCAAGTTATTCAGTTTTATGCAAGTTATCAGAGAACATGTTCTAAGCAAGTTTCCAGAAAAGAAAAGTTATTCAAGTTTACTCAAGTTTATTCCAGTTCATGCAAGTTATTCAAGTTCAGAAAGCGGATTGGAAATATTTTGCCTTGTCTTTATTTCCAGAATATGATATGAGATAAATGTTTGATATGAAAGATGATATTTGGAAATTCCTACAACTTCATCTTTTATCTTATGAGTTATGACTCTGATAAAAACCTGATTAAGGATATATATGCACAAGTGGATTTTGGGTTACAGAAACCTTATATTTTCCTTATAACTTCATCTTTCAAGTATATGTTGATAGTCTGCTTATATTTTATATAGCAGATATTTTACAGAAAGGATATACTGAGTATCTTGTTATTTCATCTTTTATACTATACTAGAACTTTGTTCATAGTATAAACATTGAAAGTTGCAGAGTATTATGAAATGATATTTGAAATACCACAATGGTACTATTTTTTGGAATACATTCCGATAAGAAAATGATTTCAGTATCAAGATATTTTGACAAGTTATTGTCTTATACCAGCTTTATTTCTGGGTTGAATTAAAGGCAGAATTATGCCATACTTTCATTACCTTGCTGAGCTATCGCTCACTCTTGCTATTATTTTATATATATTATATAGCAGCGAAGCAGGATGCCTATGGGACGGCACGTACCTCGCAAGGCGTTTCCATAAACAGTTTCAGCAGTGATCCCGGGAGTAGTACGAACCAATCGAATCAGGCTACGGCTTTGGTATTCAACTTATGTATAGATATGAATGGTATTAGAGGATTGTGAGCATAAGAAGGCTACGCTGGTAATGTACCACTATGTAGAAATTGTATCAGTAACAGATTCAAAGACATTTGGGTATTGTAATAAAAATTATTTATTCCGCAGTTATTGTATGGTGTCGTTTCTGAGACTCTAACCTGTGTGTGTGTGTGTGAGACATATATTGTGGGGTCATGAACAGGTGAATTATGAATGGTGTGAGTAATACAGGTAAGGCAAGGAGTACATGGATTGTGACAACCCTAAATCCCTGACCCCGGATTTGGGGCTGTTACAATATCATTAAAATTTCAACTAGTTAGAACAATTAACTAGTCACTCATAATGGCAAATACAATTAGCCATTTTCAATCTACTAGTACAAAATCTCGACATCGTAGCCGAAGAAAGAAAGAAAACAAAATTTTGACTACTCGGATAATGAATTAAAAAAGAAGGATAAATAAGTTTGGGACAAACAAGGTAATTATAACCTTTGAATAGAATATATGATATGAATAGGAAATTCTTGGTATCGGAACAATCGATAGCCTCCCACCAAAAATTTCTCATCAGTGAAACGGTCCACCCAAAGGTGTCTCCGTACATAAACTTTATCAAATTTTCCAATAGAATTGAATTCGGAATATCAATATCAAATTGATATCCTTTCTACGATTTCAACGTCTGATGTGCAAATCTCTCCTTAATAGGAGAAAAGAATTCCCGAGTAATCTCTGAAATATACATCATCTATGTTTTAGACACATAGCTAGATATTTATGAACTCGACTGAGGAGTCCAAGTATGAAAAAAAAGAAATCGAATATCAAAATAATCGTTAAAGAATATTCGTCAAATAATTAAGGAAGCATTAATTGAACATTCCTTAGATAATTGAAAGAATACGAAATAAATTATAGACCTGGAAGGATAGATGAATAATGGTTCCCTCTTCAGGTCGTCCTGGAACATGAACAAAACGCTCCGGTGAGTAATGGTAAGTTAACTCTGCGTATATAAACCTCAAAGGTAATTGAGAGGAGAAAAGAAAAGAAATAAAATGAATATACCAATTGTTGGTTGCATCCCAAGTTGAAGTAGGAAACTAGAAGGGTTACCTGACATGAATTATTCAAGGTAACACGGGCATGAACAGTTTTAGATTGAGGAGTGTACCAGCAAGTAGATACCAAGAAGTCAATGGTCATCATAATTTCTAACATCACCCGTACGAGGATGATCTTATCTTTCTGCCTTTATGGCTTATGGTACTAACCAACGGTACCTCAAAATCGTACAAGTCCTTAAATAGGTCGGGAGTTCGAAACATATTCGCCATTCCCCGATAATCGTTCAGAGATTGGGCCTCAGACGGCCGCATCAACACATCCACGAAAGATGAAGGTCCATTAACGTATATGTAATTTCTTAACACTAGTCGTTTCGAATGAATCCAACCCCAGGCCACCATAGGTCTCGTTCCTCGTAGGTCCTGAGATTGTCGAATTACTCGTTGCAACCATACGTGTCTTTATCAGAATCACACTATCCATTCTTCATATTTTTGATTTCTGAGTCGAGCCATCATGGCCTATCGTACGAAATATACTCGCGATGCGATTGGGCACGTTCGTCTCACGATAACGTTCTGGTACTACATGTACGCAACAGTCTTCTTCTTAGGTAACACAATACCCATCGACGAAAAAGACACCAACTCTGGTGGAATCGTTGTTCTCAAGGTTTGGACCTCATACACAAGATAATGCCTTAACTAGTCCACACAATTTAGTAATTCGGACCGCGTAAAGGACTGTAAACGTCTCAATCTTCACATGTGCTGCCTTCTCGTGGCAAACTATGCTGAACTACAAATACTTAGGTTCTTACTAAGTCAAGTTATCCATTGGTATTGGCCATTCCGACCTTACCCCAACTGGAACCGAGACTCTGCTTCGCGTCTTATCTTAATGTTTTTGATAATCCGTGTACAATTCTAAACGTCCTTCTCATCATTATGAGATCTATTCCAGTTTAAATCTTTAAACCTTTTAGGGAGATAATCCATATGGGATCAAAACTTTTATCATTACTAGGGTCTAACCCCAAAATAGTATATCGTTTAAAATACCGTATGACTTATAATCATACTCATATACTCTTCGTAAATCCTTTAGGAATCATGGGTATCAATATGATAAACCAAGTCTCAAACATATCTTTTTAAAATAGATATTAATATTGGAATCAAGACTTAAAGCTTATCCATTGATTCAAAATACTATCCAGTTCAATATACTGTATATCTTAAATGCCTTCTCAACATATATACATGAATATCTATTTAGATATCTCATATTGTTCAAAATACTGTAAAATATCAGTAATGAACACCTTTTATAAAAGAAGCAAGAATGAGCACTGGAGCTCAACAACAATATATACAGTTCGAAAATATCTTTACAACCACATGCTACGCATTAAACGGATAAAATACTAGCATAACATAAAAGATGAAGTTACGAGGAAAATTAATATAATGATTCCGTAACCCAAAATCCACTTATGCATATATAATCTGAGTAAGGTTTTATCAGAGTCAAAACTCATAAAATAAAAGATGAAGTTGCCAGGATTTATTGTAACTTCATTTTGTTAAACACTTTTCGACCCTCTGCCAACATGATCGGTAAACCTGTACTAAGGGGGCTACCCTTTAGTCCCTTTCAATACATATTGCAGAATTATCCCAGTTGGATGATGAACTAATACTGGAGTAATCTCCGCGCCAGTTGTCCAACCTTACTATGATCAGTAGCAGGTTGTACAACTAAAAAAAGGATTTTCTACATGTAGATGGAAGAACACGACAGCCTGACATTGTCTACCACCTTTCTGGATCTCCCCGGCCCATTTGGGGCAATAAAATGATGGATCGGCGCGACTCGACCTCTTACACTTGCTCCTAGTTCGGATGAAATCCATGACTCTGAAACGTAAAGATCGTCCTTCTTTCCCCAAGTGTAATACTTGTTGATACGACTCCACTCAGTAGTTATATCTAGGTCGGAAAGGAAGATTCTCCAACATTTCCCAAGCTATTGTTTGTTAATGGATATCGACTTGTTCCATCAATTTACTCCTCAATCGTTGAGGTAGTAACACAACATTTGACTTGCAGCAATTAAATTGCTCCGAGAAAATATCTGTCCACTGACAGTTTTGAGTTGAGAGTTTAAAATGAGTAGCAGTCACTTAAATCAGGTTTCCCATATTTTTGATAGTTGAGCGATCATTTAAATCATCTTAAAAGACAGATTTAAATGGAAAAAAGTGTTTTGGGAACCTCTTTTTGATTAAAGATAATTAATAATACAGCTTAGAGTATCCTTCGTAATTTCTGAAGGTCGAGGATAAACTTTAAATAACATTTCTCATTTTTAAAACGTGTTAAAAGTATTATATAGTCAATACTTCAAAGTATAGATTTGGAAGCGTGCATCTATTATATGCATACATCAGAATATGGTACTTTAAAATACAGCATGGAATGAGAAAACTTGCCTGGAAATCCCGAAGTAGCAGTAAGTCTCAGGTTGGTCCAGTAATCTAGAATCAACACAAGGTTCAAGATTAATAACTTAAACGCTTTCACCATACTAAGTATATACTAACTCAAGTACAAGTCCATTTTCAAGTTAACTCCTTAAGATCCTCTACTCGAGCATGCTCGCTCACGCATTTTTATAAAATTGAAATATAATCCTTTTAACACGAAATCTTTTCGAGGGTCTTCCTAAACGTACCTAGCATGTTAACACAAAGTTTCACATTCCAATAAGTCGCTTAAGGGGTTTGATCACTATCTCAAAGTTCACGCAATGAACTACTTAGTTACGCGAAACCGCTTTCACTAAAACGGACGTTTCTCCTAAACCGTAAATCGAAACGACACGATTCTTTTGCTAAAACAAACTAGGAAACAAGGCCTACATGTTCATGGTCAGAAACGTCATGTTCATGCCCTTTAATGTAACCGTGATTTCTGCCTAAACTATCTAAGGAAATTTCGGCATGGTAACGGCGCTTATACGCGATTCCCGTGTTTTTAAACACTTCAAACAACCACCAATCAACAATCAACCAACCAAACCAACAACCATTATACTTCATCAACACATCCAAAACAGCCCCTAAAAATTATCATACACTAAATCAAGCTTCACAAAATCACTCATCCTCAAATCGAACATAAGATTCACGGATCTTAACGATAACACGAATAACGACTCTAATCATTATTTCAACCATAAAACTCATATAAACAAAAAGGGGCAGAGGTTTTTTATACCTTCCTTAGAGCTTGAGAGACATTAACAATCACTTATAACCTCTAAACAAGCCTTGGGTGATCCTTGGAAAGCCTAGAGTTGAAGATCAAAGAAGTTAGTTCTTGAAATCACTATTCATCCTCATCTTGTAAAATCCATAACAAATCGAAAAATAAGATTTTGGTGATAAGATTTTTACCAGACCTTGTACTCTTCATAAGCTTTCTTTTGAGTTATAGATCGTCAAATTTAAAGCTTCCTTGCTAGGGTTTTGAGCCCCATCTTTCCGCTGAACAGAAACTGTACAGATTGGGTTCTCCAAGTTGGGGAAGAGATTTGGCTAGGTTACCCATGGAGTGGAGAAGCTATGGTTAAAATTTGGTGATTTAAGGATGGATAGAAGTGGAGATATGAATTTTTCTTTGAGCTTGGTTTTTGCTGGGCAGAATTTGTTTGTTTTGTTTGGTTGTTGTGAAATGAATTAATACATGTATATATGTATTAATTTTTTTGGATGCATCTTTTACCTTTTGTGTTGTCTACACTTCATTGGTCCAAGTGTTGGCTTTACATAACACTTCCCACTTTTTGGTTAAATGCAAAAGGGTCATCCTTGTTATAGTTGACTTTCAAGCATGATACTTTGGTTTTTCTTCTTCCACCAATTGGATCGTCTTTGTGTCCTTTTAATAAAATCAATACGTTACAGCTTATATGTTGCATTTTATTACTCCACTTTGGCACAATCCCTTATCTGTTCCCTCTTTATTCCTTGTTCTCAGAAAATGTTCTCGTGTTTTTTCGAATATTCTCAATCTCTTTTTATAGAGTTCCTTAACTCTTGGTTAACTTCCTTTTTGTTTAAATCCTTGAATCCACTTGATATAATTCTCTTGATGATCATGTAGGATATTTAATCTTGTCATAATTTCAATCCTTAATCCATAATTCGTTTGCTTAATCGTTTAATCTCGTTGAACGCTCGCAAGGATTTCTTAAGTGTTCTATCGAAGTATTTTACCGTAAACGTTCTTGATATCACTAATTCTTTTATTAAATCCATATCCATGGAATTGATAATTTAAATCCTCCAATATTTTCAAATAATGATTAATCCGTCCGTTATTGGTGAAATTTCGGAGAAAACAGAAAATGCTATTTTTCTGATTCTGACAGCTTTTGCATTCCTTCATTTTCAAAGTAGATCACTAATACGACTTCGAAAGTTCATTATCCCGACTCGTACATAGGGTGGTGTTAGGAATGAATATCACCTAGAAACTAGACAGAGGGGGGGGGGGGTGAATGGATAGTTTGATGAATTTTTGCTTTCTTGAAACTAAATGTAAACTGTATATGATTATGCTATGTAATATGCAGAAAGTAAAAAACACGCACAATCACTTTAATCTACTTTGTATAAGCAAATTAAATACTACAGCTTTCCAAGAAATTCACAATCGAATTTCTGGCTTCTAAACAAGAACAGTTTGTACTTGCTTGCTTACAGAGAAAAGAGCTTGAGATAAAAACTATGTGTGTCTCTCTTACAGCTTACAGTTGTGTGTGCACAATATATATATATATATATATTCACCTATACAAACTAGGTACACACAATATTACACAGCTACCCCTTCTGAAAGTCCAACTTGTCCTGCCATAAGAAGTTCACTGTGTCAGGAAGGACCACCTGCTTTTCGGAATCTTTCCCGTTTCTGTAGCTGCTTGTCTCTTATCTTTCTCTCCAAGTTTAGATGTAGATTTGCCATCTGTTCTTTGGACCACCTTGCCAGAACAAATGCTTCAGTATTTGTCTCTTTTGATTCTTGGTTCTGTACCTTGATTTGTCTTGTTATAAACGGCTAAGTGTTGATATCGTGAACTCCACTTCATTCCTGACTTCGCGATCTCCCTTGTGAGGACTACGCGATATAGCCTTTGAAGACTTTGCGACATAGGCCATAAGATGACTATGCGACATGGGTCATTTGACGACTATGCGACATAGGTCATTTGACGACTATGCGACATAGGTCATTTGATGACTATGCGACATAAGTCATTTGATGACTATGCGACATAAGGCTTCTGAGGACTTCACGATCTAGGCTTCTTTGACTTTGCTGACTTCAACACTTCACGACATGTGTCTTGAGGACTTCTCGACATAGTACAAAATGGACTATGCGATATAGCACTTCACGACATAGATATTGGTGACTTCACGACATGGCTTTCTTCTGACTTTGCTATATAATGCCTTAGACAAATTTCTGCAACTTATTTCTTCATGGCCTTATTCATTTCTATCCTGCTGCATGAACACTTCTGAACTTCTACCAGGACAATTATTCAATGGCCTATATACAATCTAGATGCAAGAAACTTTGCTAAGCTCATTATAACTTTGAGCATACATGATCAAGCTAATGTTCATGAGAACAAGACAAGTACATATAGAGACCTATACTATATCCCAGTGATAGAACTCACTAGGTCATGTAATGTGACATAGTCACATAGTGTAGGCTTGTTAATAGTGGTATTCAGACATGTCTTGAGCCTAACAATCTCCCCCAAATTGTGAGTAAGATCCTTAGGCATAATTTCATGTCTGATAACAAGCCTAACTTACATAGAAGGAAATTAAGTAACAGAGAGGACAATTTATGAACATTGAGATCAGGAATTTGATTACATAGAAAAAATTGAAAGCTTACAGACTATCTTTGTTGCTCAGCAGCTTCAGCTTCCAATTGCTTCTCTTGAAAATCATCATAAATCTTCTTTTTCCTTATCTCTTCTCTTCTTTTCATGTCTATGATGGCTTCTTGAAGTTCTTCTCTTGCAATCAGTTCTTCAATGAGAGGGGAGTCTTTTAGATCATCAATTGCAGCTTTAAGAGCACTTTCCACATATGAATCCAGAAACTCCATCCTTATCTTGCTCATGCCTCCATAAGAATTTTTGTATTCCACAACATAAGGATTTTGTTTTACCCTGCAATGCCCTTTCTTTCTCAGCTCCTTTGCTCTTTCCTCCATTTCAGCCATTTCTTTCTCTTTCTGAATTATCTTCTCTTCACTTTCCTTTCTCAGGTTTTCTTCATAATAAACATGCATTTTCAAGAACCTGGCAATATCTATCTTCCATGTCCTTTCTTCTTTTTCTTCAAAATTCAGTAAGGCATTTATCCTTTCAAGCTCATACATATAGAAATATTGCCAGCCTCCTTGCTTCATTATCCTTTCTCTTCCATCAGTGTACTTGATCTCTAGATGATCCAACTTCACTTTGACTTCAAAGATCCTTTGAGCCCTCAAAAATTCTAGGGCATCTTCATCATAGTCCTCATCTAGTGGAAGCACATTGATGCCAATAACATTTGTGAGTTTTCCAGTCTTCTTTGTTATCCTTATCCTTCTGGGTACACTCTTGATCTTCAAATGCTTCACAAGAGATACCTTTCTGGAACAAGGAGAATCAGTCTTCAGTGCCACATCACTTGAAAGAAGCTTCATTCCTTTTCCCTTCATCCACTGTAACACTCCACTAGCTGTGACTTTGTGGAAGTGTCTTTTTGATGTTTCTTTTGTGGCTCCTTCTTTCTTCTGTGGCAATTCAGGTTCAGAAGTCTTAGATAATGATTTTGGAGGATCATTACTAACAGTACCCACCCTAGACTTAGAGTCTTGTGTTGTGGTTAAAGTACTGCTAGCAATGTCCTTGACTTGCTGAATTCCACTTCTTTGTCCTCTTGGTTGTTTCCTTTGTCCCCTAAGAATCCCTCTTGTCATCATCAGCACCTTTTGTCTTCTTTGAGGATTTGCTCCTGCTACTTTCACTTGGTCCATCCTTATCACTCCTTGAATGAAATCTCCTTCTGTAGGTTTTCTCCTCATCATCATCCTCACCATCCTTCTTCTTGATCTTTTCTTTGACAGATTCAGGAATGACTCCATGAATCAGAAAAGATTGTAGAGTGTGAATCATTTCTAGTTCCTCAACTGTCATAACTCCTTTCTTAGATCTCAGCATCTGCAGCACCTGGTTGATCTTTGCATTGTTTTTCATTTTCAGGTCTGAGGGAATGACAAGTTGGTCAATGCTGTTATCTTGAGATAGACTTTGGTAGATAATTGTCCTTGGCTTGGAGATAACCTCAGGCAATCTTTGATTTTGATCTATCTTCAAGTCATTGTATAGACTTTCATTGTTCACTCCATGCTTTTCAATCAACTCCAGAATGATTGACAACTCAGTAAATCTCAGTCTCTCTAGAGTTTGAAATGATAGATGCCACAAGCAATTGTCCTTGCACACCATGATAACCTCTTTTAGATGAACATCCTTGATTTTCTTTACTGCAACTGTGAAGTACTTGATGCTTTCCTTGAGCTTCTCTCTGTAGTCTCTTACATCTTCATGAGCATTTCTGTAGATGGCTTTCAGAAATTCCAGGAAGGCCTCATCATGATAGATGTGAGAACTGGCAACTTCCTGTAGCTTGGCCTCTGTGATAATTGTAGCTTTGACAGGTTGAGCATTAGGAGTAGGTTGAGCAGGTTGAGTAGCTGAAGTGTCTTTGGGCATCGTGGATGGATAGTAGGTGGTTGTGACTGTGCTTTTATGACCTTGTGCACTTATGACCTCTACAGGGGGTAGGATTATTGGTTTGATTCTTTCTTCAGAAATTTTACCCTTAAGCTTCTGTTGCTTGGCAGGTACTCCCCCTTTCTTTTTCAGACTGATCTCCTTTACTTTCTCCCCCTTAGGCTTGGAATCAGACAAGATGTCTTGAGCTTCCCCAGGGATAGGCAGGTTCATGTGTCTCATCATGGAAGTCATCATTTGCTGTTGTACCAGCAGGATATTGGAGGTGTTGTTGCCTTGGTCATCCAGCTTGGCATTGAGCTGGTTTAAGGAGTGAGCAAGCATCCTGTTTTCATCTTTCAGAGAGGCCACTTCTCTTTCTAGACCATCCACCTTGGAGAATAGCTGTTGAGACTTGAAAGAATTGACAGATTGATCTTTGAGCTTGGCAAAATCAAATTTGGAGATGTTTGACATAGGAATCTCATCTACCAATTTGTCACCATATTGATTCTTCCAAATAACATTCAGCATGGCATTAGAGTTGATGTTGGCCTTGACCTGATTTTCCAATGTAGTAGCCAGTTTCTTGATGTTGTCAGTGACCATGGCTAGAGAGATATCCATCCTGTTGACATTAGAATTTGTTTTCTGGATTTCTTTGAGGATGCCATCCACCTTGGGAAAATCAGAGAGATATGAGTTTCTTAGCTGAGTGAGGGATCTTTCTGTCTCCTCCTCGATAGAATAAATCTCTGATTGAAGTCCTTTCTCAAGATAGTGCAGAGCCTTTAGCTGATTCTTGTAGACATCATTTATAGCATCATAAACTGCAGCAGGAGAGAGATCCTTTGCATTGGAGCCCAGAGAGGTGAGATAATTCTCTCTCAGAAAAGCTAGGGCCTCATTGAGTTTGATAGATCTTTTAACATCCAACCAGGCATCCACATTTCCCTCTGGTTCAGCTTCATCCACTATCTTCTCCTGCTGAGCTGCAACATCCTCCTTGTGGCAAAGTAGAATAGCTTCATAATCGGCATTTGGCAAGTTGGAGGTGAGGAGGTGTTGAGCTATTTTTGAGAACTCATCAATCTGTGCCACATGGAGATCTTGAATAGCTTCTTCTGTCATTTGGGAAGGCACAGTTGATGATCCTGAAGGCCTGTCATGTTGCACAGGCTTCAGCCATTCTGACAGAGTGGCCTGAGCCAAGTGAGAGCTAGTGCTAGGCACTTCATGAGATGTGAGTTTTTGAGTCTCCTCCAGCCTTGGAATGGCTGTAGAGTCTGATGTTGTCTCCATTGAAATGGGATATGTTACAACATCAGCCCTATTTGTCTGTGAAGACAGTTCCACATCCCTGAGGATGGGAGAATTTGGCATAGAGTATCCAGTAAAAACTGGTGAATCCTCCATGTTTGTGTTGGTGTCATTAGGATATGCCCCAGCATGCATTCCCTGACCAACTGGATGTGGTTCCTGGGTGGTGAGCACAGTGTCATGCACCATGTCACTTGAGTTTGGCTCAATCACAGTATTGGATTGTGATTGATCAATTTCAGAAAAGTCATGTGAATGACTAATCTGTTGAGAAGAAATGTTAGATGTAGATTCTGGAAGAGAAGTGTGGTGTAGATTGGATTGTGGCAACTCCCCCTGAGAAATAGGAGGAGTTTCAATAGTGATGTGCTCTCCACTCTGTGTATGATCATCCTTATTTCTCCTAGGGTCAAGAGTGAGTTCTTGACCCTGTGCAGACTCTGTACAGGTTGCAGTGGGGAGGCTGCTCTTTTCAATGCCAATGACCTGTTGAGAGGCCATAGACAGTAGCAGGTGTACCCCTTTTTCCACATCTGAATCCTGTTGGGAGGATTCAGTGGTAGGTATTGGTTTTGACTTCTTCTTTTGTCTGGTGAGAGGTGACTCAGGAGTCTCACTTTCTATTTCTACAGATTCATTTATCACTTCTAGGGCTCTCTTCTTGGTCTTCTTTTTAGTAACACCAACCTTTTGAGAGATTGATGCACTTGGCTGCCTAGCTTCTACAGTGGTGTTTGCAATTGGGTTACTGGATGGGATGGGAAGGCTGGGGTTAGACTGTGTAGCTCCTTCAGTCTCAACCTCCCCTGTCCAGGAAAGTGCATGGTATATGGGCTTATCAAGTGGATAAGACTCAAATGTGTCCTGTATATGCTTGGTCACACTTAGAATCACATCCACTTGATTCCTTGTGTCCAATGAGCCAAATAGAACTTTGGACATGGACTTGGAATAAGCCATTTTAGTTTTATCTATACCCTCCAATTCATGGATATTTGCATCAAGATAATTTAAAATAACTTGAAGGAAACGAGGGTAAAAGATGTCATTACCTCTACCACGAACGGTCCTGCCTAGCCTCTGAGCCAGTTCCTTGAGAATTATGGCTCCCACATTGATCTCCTGGTTGTTGGCCAGGGAGTAGGCTAGCTTCACAGCAATGTGACTGATATGGTCCCATCCTGTCTTCCTGCATAGAAACACCTTCTGGAGTGCGTCAAACAGAAATGACCACTCCCTTCTCACAAACTTCTTATTGAGCTTTCCAGTATCTATCTCATCAGCATACAGAATGAAGGTATGAAGTCTACAATTTGAGCATCTGTAGCTTCTTGGTCATGACCCTCCACCTTGAACCCCAAAGCTTCATTGATTTCTTTTTCACCAAACTGGAAGTGTTTGCCTCCAATTGAACAATTAACCTCCTGGAATGAGGTTCCATCTTCCCTAGCCATTGTTGATACCAACGCCGTTCTCCAGAATCCTTCCAACACATCGACATACAAGGTAGGGTTCAGGGTTAGGGCTTGGCGTAGGTAGGAAGTGTTCAAGAACCGTACAAAACACTTGTACCTTGGGTTAGCCTCAGCCTCAGAGGGAATGGTGAGAAGATTTGTTTCTTTAGGAATGGTTAAAGGGTTTGAAGAGGAAGCTGTTTGAGATTTGGGTGCCATTGAAATTGAGATTGAGATTGAAGAAGAGAGAGAAGAGTTTAGGTTTTAGAAATTGAGAGCACTAGACAAGATGAAAAGTTGTGAACGGCCGACAAAAAGTATTTATATGATAGAGACACTGCGATATGGAGTTATGAATATGTACAGACTAATTGTATGTCGCGAAGTCTCAAAATGGCCTGTACCGCAAAGTCCTTGCAAAGTGTATCGCAGAGTCCTGAATTGAACTATGTCGCAAAGTCTTGAGGATATCAGAATTTGGATGACTTTGCGATATAGTGAAAATACCCTGTCTAAAACTCTCTTTTTGAAATTTTAAGATTTTGTCAGACTTAAATCAAAAATTGAAATAAAGAAAATTTAAATCAAAATTCTGTCAAATATGGAGACTTGTCGATATAGTTATTCTAAGTCGCAAAGTCATTAAAATGAACTATGTCGCAAACTTATGAAATGAACTATATCGCAAAGTCTCACAATTTTAACAGTTTGCGATATAAGTCTGTTTGATTTGTACTATGTCGTGAACTCTCAAAATCATCTATATCGAGATGTCTCAAAAGCTCACAACTCCACAACCAAATATGATTTTGAAAAATATGCAGTAAAATACTGAAATATTTATTGATCATATCTCAGCTATTTTTCACTCCAAATAAATAGAGCATTTAGATATTGTGAAAATTTACTGCTGCAACAATTAACTAGCATACTTACTTAGAACAACTAAATGAAGGATTGAGCATTCCAATTTCACTCACAAGTCTGTTGAAGACAGCTTCATTCAGAGGTTTAGTAAATATGTCAGCTAATTGTTTCTCAGTTGGAACATAAGAGACTTCTATGGTACCATTTACAGCATGTTCCCTAATGAAATGGTACCTGATCTCAATGTGCTTTGTAGTAGAATGATTAACAGGATTGAAAACTATGGATATTGCACTAGTATTATCACACATTAGAGGAATGTGTTCTAACACTAGTCCATAATCCATGAGTTGATTTCTAATCCAAAGCAATTGAGCACAGCAACTTCCAGCAGCAATATATTCAGCCTCAGCTGTGGATGTTGCTGTGGACTGTTGTTTCTTACTGAACCATGACACTAACCTTTGACCTAAGAATTGGCAGCTTCCAGAGGTGCTCTTCCTGTCAATTCTGCATCCAGCATAATCATAATCTGTGTAACTGTAACAGCCCCAAATCCGGGGTCAGGGATTTAGGGTTGTCACAATCCATGTACTCCTTGCCTTACCTGTATTACTCACACCATTCATAATTCACCTGCTCATGACCCCACAACATATGTCTCTCACACACACACACACAGGTTAGAGTCTCAGAAACGACACAATACAAAAACTGCGGAATAAATAACTTTTATTACAATACCCAAATGTCTTTTGAATCTGTTACTGATACAATTTCTAAGTATTGTTACATTACCAACTTAGCCTTCTGATGCTCACAATCCTCTTATACCATTCATGTCTATACATGAGTTGAATACCAAAAGCCGTAGCCTGATTCGATTGGTTCGTACTACTCTCGGGATCGCTGCTAGAAACTGCTTAATGGAAACGCCTTGCGAGGTATGTGCCGTCCCATTGGCATCCTGCTTCGCTGCTATATAATATAAAATAATAGCAAGAGTGAGCGATAGCTCAGCAAGGTAATGAAAGTATGGCATAACTCTGCCCTTTTATTCAACCCAGAAATAAAGCGGGTATGCGACAATAATTTGTCAAAATATCTTGATACTGAAATCATTTCCTTATCGGAATGTATTCCAAAAATACCATTGTTGTATTTCAAATATCATCTCCATAATATTCTGCAAACTTTCGATATTCATACTATTGAACAAAGTTCTAGTATAGTATAAAAGATGAAATAACAAGGTACCTCAGTATATCCTTTCCGTAAAATATCTGCTATATAAATATAAGCAGACTATCAACATATAACTTAAAAGATGAAGTTATAAGGAAAATTCAATATCATCTTTCATATCAAACATTTACCTCATATCATAATTTGGAAATAAATACAATGTAAAATATTTCCAATTCATTTTCTAAGCTCATCTGATTCCATATACCTTTTTCAAAACAATCTGTTATTCCCAAATGACCTAACAGAATTGTAGAAGGGGGGGGGGGGGTTGAATACAATTCTTGATATTTTCTTGAAACTAAAACACTTTATAAAATAAAACTGAACTGAATAAATAAAAACACAAGATATAAATAATTCAGTTGGATTGTTTGATGATCCAACTGAAGTGTTTTTATTGCGGAAATAATCTGTGATACAAAAGTACACAGCTGCTCAGTTACAAGGTTGTAGAGAAGAATTGCTCTCAAAATAGCTAATACAATCTATTTGTGTTTCTTCTCTCACTTTTTAAAGTAACTGCTACACTTGGTTATATATCCCAAGTTTACAATTCTACGTTTGGTTAAACTAAAGAATAATAGTAGTAACCATCAGTAGCTTGCTTTTCATTCCTTTTGTCCAATGGTCCTTGGAGATCTTAGCTTTTGTCTTCATGCTCATTATAATCATTCCCAAGAGCCTTATTGGAAATTGGAATGTTTCCTTATTTCCAGTATCCACTTTGATGGCTTCCAATGCACAGTACACTTCCATATCTCCTTTTAGATCTGTTCAGTAAACTGTCACTATCACTTTGTCAACTGTTCAAAAAGCAACATTGATTCGTTGATAGCAAGGAGATGTGTTTCGTTGATAGCTTCATTCTTCATTTCGTTGATGGTGTTTCCCTCGTTTCGTTGATGGGTAAACTCCATACCGTTGACAGAGTAATCTTCATACCGTTGACATGTCTTCACTTAGGCAGAATTACAAGGCATTACATATTTACAATTAACCAACCTATTTTGCCTATCTAGTACATAGTCAACATGACTTAGAAAACCTATCTAAAACATATAATAGAATGCCTATCATACTGTGAAGTATTGTACAATGCAATTGCTACAACACTCATTTCGTTGATGAGCTTCCTGTCAACGAAACACTGCTAAGCATGCTATTTCGTTGACAGCTACAAAATTGACTTTACACAAATTCTACTAAGTGTTTTATGCTTATCATCAAGAACAACATATTCCTAACAATCTCCCCCAATTTATGACTGATAGAATAACAGCCATAAATCAAGAGACTTGATGATAACAAAAACACTCAGATACATCATAAATTACAAAAGTAGAAAATGTATTAAGCTTCAAAACTTTATAGACAAAATATAAGACTTACAAGACTAATGCCCACAAGTGCTCCTCTAGTCTGAGCAAATGTTTCATCTGTGACTTCTTTGTGGCATAGTCTTCTTCCCTCTCTTGGAGTTGTTTTCCTCAATCTGGACCTGTAGTCTTCTGTAGAAGATTTTCTCCTCTTCATCTTGATCACCAAGCTTGGATTGCATCAGCTTTAGAGTTTGATTAGATGCCTTCTCCAGCTGGTCTTCCATTCTGAAGAATCTTCTGCAATTGTCCTTGTCCTTAAACTCCATCATCCAATAAGGTTGAAGATGGATTTTCTTTCCTGTTGAGGGAACTCTAAGTATCCTTGGAAGAGCCTCAGGCTTGTTCCAGCTAGCCTTTAACTGACAGATTTTGGAGACCACCTCAGACTTGGCTGTTTTGGTGAAACCGAAGTCCTTTTTCAAGCATCTAAACACTGAGAGTAGTGTTTGATAGTCTTCTCCTAAAATTCTGTAGAGAGGCCACACTTGTTCTCTACCACCCTTGAATGTGAACACTAGTCTTTCAGGCAACTTTTGAGAAGCTGCAATTCCCCTTACTTCCACCAGGTTGTCTAAGTCAAGATGTAGACTGGATTCTTCCCTGATGTCAGCAATGTACATGCAGTCCTCTGGGTTTGAAGGGGGTTTTTGAGATTGTGGCTTTCTCACAAAAGCAGGCTTTGCTTTGACAGGCCTCTTCTTTGTCTTCATTGGTTGGTCCTTTTCTAACAGGAACTTTGGAAAGTATGCCTCATCAAAATCAATTGGTTCCTCTTTTGGCATGATTGGTTGATCATGAAAATTGACAGGATGTGCAGGATCACAGGCCAACTTTCCCTCAAAAACTGGATTAGCAATTGTTGGAGGTGCAATAGGTAAAGAAGAGTCTGATGCAGTACCCTGAGAATCAGCACTCTCAAAGTCTATGTTTCTCCTAGCTCTCTCTTTGGGTTGCCTTGTGCTCTTCTTTGAACTCCTTTCCTCTCTAGTGCTTTCCTCTTGCTTCCTTTCTTCTTCATCTAGAGCTTGAGCTACTGCAAGAGCTTGCATAGCTGCTCTTTCTGATTCCTCAGCCTTGGCTTCAGCAAAGTTTGGATGACCAGCCCAAACACAGATTTGTTGTCCATTCCTGTAGACAATTGCCCTTTGCTTCCTTATCTCATAATTATTACTTTCCTTGCTTTTTGTGATGAGTAAACCAAGAAGCTTGTGCTCATCTGGATAAGGTGCAGGATAGAAAGTCCTTGCTATGTTTTTGCCCTTTGGTTTAGCAGGGGACTTGGGAGATAGGCTTCTTTGAATTGTAGCTTGTTCCACATCCCTAATGCATGAAGTTTGTCCTTTTTCCTTCCTTGGTCCTTGAGTGACTCCATGTAGAAGGGGCTCTTGTTGATAGAAAGAATTTGTCTGTGGCTCCCATTCCGTTGATGCTATTGCCATGGCATTCGTTGATGGCTGTTCCGTTGATGGATTTGAGTCCTTATCTTCAGTAATCTTCTTGAACTTTGCTTCTATGTTGGACCAATGTTCTTTGATTTGTTCTGCAAGTCTCATCCTCATAGAAGCTTCTTGTATAAGGTCAATACCATCCTTTTGCTTCTGGCCAAGCTCCCCCATTGCTAATGGCTCCTTTGGTAGGGAAATGGCTGGAACCATAACCTTGGTAATTTGAATGTCTAGCTCCTTAGATTTCTCCCCCTTTTTGTTATCATCAAAAGAGATGGCTGGGAGTCCTTGAGCTGCCACTAGCTGGGCCAATAGTTGTGTTTGTTTCTCCTGTTCCTTTTGCATCTGTGATAGAGTGGCTTCCACCTTGTCCACTCTAGAAGAGAGAGTCTTCAAGGAGGACTCCACTTCAGGTTCTTTAGTGAAAAACCTGTTCATCCTGGACACAGTGAGAGGAGGAAGCTTTTCATCTAGCCTCCTATCATTAGCAGCCCTAAGGTTGCTGATTGAATCCTTGATCTCTGTAGCCTCAATCCTTGTCTGCAACATTTGTAGCCTTTGAATTTCCAGAGAATCCATTATGGCTTTGTAGAATTTCTTGTCTCTTGGTCCTGCAGACTCATGAGCTAGATATGCTTCTTTGTACTGCCTTGTGATAGCAGCATCCAAATTGCTTCTACCATGCATATCTTGAGAAAGCCAGTTTGGTGTAGGAGGCACCACAGAAGTCCCAGTCTGTGCAGTAGTGTCCACCTGTAGATTATCACCATAGCTGTCCTCATCATCAGAGAAATCAAAGTCTCCACTTGCTTCAGCTCCTGGAGGTAGATTGGTCAAGGCATCCTTTGCTCTTTGCATTGATGCAGTTGTGTGAATTAGTTGTAGTGACCTCTCTGCCTCCACATTGCCCTGTTGAGCCAAAATTTGATAGGCTGACACAGGATGAGTAAAGGTCTCAGGATCCAGGGAAATACTATCCAGAGTTTGCTGATAAACCTCTTGGAAAGTAAGTTCCCTTTCTCCCTCACTGACCTCCATTAACTCATTAGCAATGGCTGCTTCCATCCTTATTTCTCCTGTAGTCCCTTCTCTCTCTCCACTCTGTTCTTGCATCATGGGCTCCCCATGGCTCACACCTCTCACACCCTCACCTTCACCTTCTAAGGTGGAACTCTCAATCTCTCCTTTTGCCTGGCTGGAAGAAATAGCCAGCCTCTCACTCACATTCTCTCCTTTTGCCTGGCTGCAAGCCAGCCTCTCAGTTTCACTCCCTCTCAGTCCTAGAAGTGTCTCAACTACCACTAGATCATCTGCACTAGTTGTGGGAACAACTTGATTTTCAATTAAAGGTGCAGAGTGAACTATCAACGGAATGGTAGTTTGAACTGTCAACGGTATGGATACCGTTGATGGAGAAACACTTGTCAACGAAATAGACTGTTTCGTTGATGAAGTCAAGAAAGCACTTTGAGAATGAGAAATTACAGTAGAGTCTGTGGTGATTGATTTTAAAGAATGGTCCACAGATCCCCTTGCAACTTCAGGAAAAATTGGTTGATGGCCCAACAAATCACTTAACAAGTGATGGTCACCAGCTTCAGAGTGGGGCTTCTCCAAGATTAGAGTTGGAGAATCAGGAATAGATGTATGGATCATGTCCACATCTAAAGATTGAGTTGGTGAATTTGATGGAGATAATTCAAGATTGATGTTTAGAGAATGGGACTGTAACCCCAGAGTAATGATAGGGGTTACATCAAACTGAATTTGAGAAACTGGAAGTGTTGCTTCCAGTGTGTGTGCACCCTGTGTACCCTTGGACTTTTGCTTCACTCTCCTTTGGTATTGGGAAAATGTAGACTTTGGGCTAGAAGTGTCCCTTACCCTTTTGGACTGTGCTCTAGGAGGAGAGCTTGTTTCAATAATCACATCCTTTTGGGAGGATGCAATTAGACTTGTGCTTAAATCCATGTTACTCATTGTGCCTTGTTGGGAAGACACAATGGGGCTTGGCTGGTACACACTAACCTGTCCTTCCTTATCCTTGGGGTTTCTTTGATGTTCACCCCTTCCCTCACCTCTCACAACTCCAGACTCACTTCCCTTAGGTTGTGTGGTAGTTTTTACAACAGGTGCCTTTTGAGAAGCACCTGAGGTTGGCTTGGAGGATTTCTTTGATTTTGGTTTTGTTGCTAGGGTAGGAGCCTGTTGGGTCACAGCTACAGACTCCATAGCAACATTGGAAGGTAAAACAGTAGAGGTGTTAGCTACACTAACAGGGATAGTAGTAGTTACCTCAATGATTGGCAGATACACCACTGGAACATCACCATTGTGGTTCAGCCTGAGTATGTCTGTCAATACTCTCTTTTCTTGCACAAAGCACTCGAACCTGACATTAGGGTTAGAGATAACTAATGGTGCTGGACTAACATGGTTAGCCAACATCATCAGAAACCTAGCATAATAGATATTTTTCTTCCTATTTGCTTTGTCACCCAACTTAGCACCAATTTCATACATAAGTTGGGTGCTAAAGTTGTGATATCTATCATTTAGAAGCATGGTTAGGAGAATTAACATAGAGTTAGTTAATGCATCAAAATTACTAATCTTTCCAGAAAAGACCTTAATGAAAGCATCAGCTAAATAACTGTATTCTCTAACCAAACCTCTCCTAATTATTCTACCCAGATTATCAGTAGGCAAAGAGTAGTTTATAGAATTTAACATGGTAGTTATTTCAGTGTTAGTAGGCAAAGCATCACAGTTATTATCAGGAATATGTAAACATGCTTGCAAAACATCAGAATTAACTATGTACTCATTACCTTGAAGAGTGAATTTTAGTGTGCAGTGTGTTCCACTATACTCACATGAGGTCCAAATTTCCTCGATTATCTCATTGTAGAGTGGTGTAGAGTGAAACATTGCGTAGCTCAACTTGCAATTCTTCATGAAATCCATCATTTTGAAGAACAGACTGTTCGGGTTTTCCTTGACAACAAAAGGGATGGAGTTGTTCTTCTCATAGATGAACCCTCCAGCAGACATAAGCTTGACTATAGGTGCCATTGTTGATTAAAGGAAAGCTTCGAACTGAATAGCTTGTTAGAGAGAAGAAGAGAGAAAAAGCCTTTGGAATTTTTGAGAACAGGTAAAAAGAAATAATAAAAATAAAATTTCTTAAATACTCCCCCAAAAATTCTCAGAAAATGAATCCAATAATAAATGTAAATGACTGGATTGGCTTAAAAATATAACCGTTACTCTTAAAGTATTACCATGATTTATACTTACAGGGGTGTATGCATAGATCGTGGTAAAAGACGTGTCAAATTTCAACGGTTCAGATAAAAAGCGCTAAATCAACGAATCAGGATTGGGCGGTTAAAGTCCCGTCTTATTTCGTTGATAAAGCTGCGTTTCGTTGATATAAAAGAGCTATCAACGAAACACCCAGAAAACTGCTAAGACTGTCAACGAAATGGTGCATTCCGTTGGCATAGTAATTTTGACTTAGACAAAATTTTACCTTTTCCTGAGAAAATTCATTCACAGAAAAACATAGCAAATTTCTGGCTGCATCTTAACTTGCAAATATCTCAAAAATAATTAAGAGAAATTTAGCATACCTAGCTCACTTACTAATCTTGAGAATGTTGATTCATCAAGTGGCTTGGTAAAGATGTCTGCAAGTTGTTGTTCACTTGGAACAAAATGTAACTCCACAGTACCATTCATAACATGTTCTCTAATGAAATGGTACTTGATGTCAATGTGCTTGGTCCTTGAATGCTGCACTGGATTCTCAGTAATGGCAATGGCACTAGTGTTGTCACAGAAGATAGGAATTTTCTCAACTCTTAATCCATAATCAAGTAGTTGGTTTTTCATCCATAAAATCTGTGCACAACAACTTCCAGCTGCAATATACTCAGCCTCAGCTGTGGAGGTAGAAACTGAGTTTTGTTTCTTGCTGAACCATGACACAAGCTTGTTTCCTAGGAATTGACAGGTTCCAGTTGTACTTTTCCTGTCAATTTTACATCCTGCAAAATCTGCATCTGAATAACCAATTAGTTCAAAACCAGATTCTCTAGGATACCAAATGCCAAGGTTTGGTGTTCCTTTGAGATATCTGAAAATTCTTTTAATAGCAACTAAATGGGATTCTCTAGGATCAGCCTGAAATCTAGCACATAGACATGTAGCAAACATAATATCAGGTCTACTAGCTGTTAAATATAAAAGTGAGCCTACCATGCCTCTGTAACTTGAAATGTCCACAGATTTTTCCTTAGTATTCAATTCAAGTTTGGTGGCAGTAGGCATGGGAGTTTTGGCAGGAGAGCATTCCATTAGGTTAAACTTCTTTAATAAATCATGAATGTATTTTGTTTGACTAATGAAAATGCCTTCATTAACTTGCTTTACTTGTAGACCAAGAAAGTAAGTTAATTCTCCCATCATGCTCATTTCATACTTACTTTGCATAAGCTTGGCAAACTTTTGACAAAGTTTCACATCTGTAGACCCAAAGATTATATCATCTACATAAATTTGAACAAGTAAAGTAGAGCCATTTACAACCCTGTGAAAAAGGGTTTTATCTACAGTACCTCTAGTGAAATGATTCTCAAGGAGGAACTGTGAGAGAGTGTCATACCAGGCTCTAGGTGCTTGTTTCAAACCATAGAGTGCTTTGAGAAGGAAGTACACATAGTCTGGAAAATCATCATCTTCAAAACCAGGAGGTTGACTTACATACACCTCCTCTTCCAATTCCCCATTCAGAAAAGCACTCTTCACATCCATTTGATAGACCTTGAAATTGGCATGGGCTGCATAGGCTAGGAAAATCCTTATTGCTTCTAGTCTTGCAACAGGAGCAAAGGTTTCATCAAAATCAATTCCTTCTTCCTGTGAATAGCCTTTTGCAACCAATCTAGCTTTGTTCCTTGTGACTATGCCATTTTCATCCATCTTGTTTCTGAACACCCACTTTGTACCTATAACACTCCTGTCATTAGGCCTGGGCACCAGCTTCCAAACATTGTTTCTCTCAAATTGGTTTAGCTCTTCTTGCATGGCTAATACCCAATCTGGATCTAGAAGTGCATCCTCAACTTTCTTTGGCTCATCTTGAGACAGAAAGCTACTATATAGACATTCTTCTTGAGTTGCTCTTCTAGTTTGGACTTTTGAAGAGACATCACCTATAATAAGTTCAAAGGGATGATCTTTAGTCCATTTCCTTGAGGGAGGTAGATTTGCTCTTGAAGACGTAGCTTCATGATCATGATTGCCTTGATTGGATATTTGTCCTTGAGAAACTCCCCCTGAGTTTGTTGTCCCTAATTGATCACTTCTAGAAGCATTCCTATGACTATCAACGGTATGACCGTTTTGGCTGTCAACGAAACGCTCATTCTGACTGTCAACGAATCCACCACCATGACTGTCAACGAAATGACCATTTGGTCGGCTAGCTGCTATCCTTTTTAACCTTAATGCAGCAATTTCATCTTCACTGCTGCTTTCATCTGTGCTAGATACAACAACTTTAGGCTGTTTCTCAGTAGCCTTATCATGATTCACTTGTTCTCCTTCCTCATTCTCAAAAGAGAGACTTTCATGGAAACCTTCATCACAGAGACCTTGTATTTTGAGATCATCAAAAACAACATGTACAGATTCCATAACAATGTTGATTCTGAGATTAAAGACTCTGTAAGCTTTCCCTGCTGCATATCCCACAAATATTGCTTCATCTGCCTTTGCTTCAAATTTCCCCAAATGCTCAGCTTGATTTCTCAGAACAAAGCACTTGCATCCAAAGACATGAAGAAAATCTAATAGTGGCTTCTTTCTTTTGAGTAACTGATAAGGGGTCATTCCTTTGGCCTGATTAATCAAAGAAATATTTTGAGTAAAGCAAGCTGTGTTAACTGCCTCAGCCCAAAAATATGTAGGTAACTTTGATTCATCTAGCATTGTCCTTGCAGCTTCAATAAGTGTTCTATTTTTCCTTTCAACTACACCATTTTGCTGTGGTGTTCTTGCTGCTGAAAACTCATGCAAAATACCATTTTCTTCACAGAACACCTTCATGCTTGAATTCTTGAATTCTGTCCCATTATCACTCCTAATCCTTCTTACTTTGAAATCAGGATGATTGCTTACCATCTTGATGTGATTGATAATGATTTCACTTGCCTCATCCTTAGAGTGCAAAAAGAAAGTCCATGTAAATCTAGAAAAATCATCAACAATCACAAGACAGTATTTCTTCTTTGAGATGGACATAACATTTACAGGGCCAAATAGGTCCATATGAAGCAATTCAAGCTGCTGGACAATTGATGACACTGTCTTACTTTTGAATGATGCCTTCTTCTGTTTTCCCTTTTGACAGGCATCACACAAACCATCCTTGGAGAACTCCACCTGTGGAATTCCTCTAGCAAGATCTTTCCTCACCAAATCATTCATAACTTTGAAATTCAGATGGGATAACTTCTTGTGCCATAACCAACTTTCATCCTTGCTTGCCTTGCTGAAAAGACAAGTGATGGTGTCTGAACTTGTGCTACTAAAGTCAGCAATGTACACATTCCCTCTTCTGAATCCAGTCATTACCACATTGTTGTTTCCTCCTTTAGAAACAACACAGGCTTCTTTTGAAAAAGTAACTAAAAATCCTTTGTCACAAAGTTGGCTGATACTAAGCAAGTTGTGCTTAAGACCATCCACCAATGCAACCTCATCTATGATGACATTCTCTTTTGAAATCAAGCCATATCCCTTTGTGTAGCCTTTGCTGTCATCTCCAAAAGCAATACAAGGGCCAGCTCTTTCCTGAAACTCTGTGAGCAGGGTAGAATCACCAGTCATGTGTCTTGAACAACCACTATCCAAGTACCAAAGATTCCTTTTGTCTCCCTGCACACAATAAAACCAAATCAAGTTGATTTTGGTACCCAAGTTTCCTTGGGTCCTGTCTTGTTAGCCTTTGCATTCCCTTTTGTACCATTTTTCACTTTGGGCTCAGATTGATTCAAATCAATCTTTACCCTTGGTGTTGATTTCTGAGGGTTGCTCATATTTTCATTCATAGCATGCATAGTTGGAGGAACAATCATGTTATTCATGTTCCATGGCATTTGTGGCATGTTAAACATATTCATGTAAGGATTAGACACAAATGGCATGCTAGCATATGGATTCTGAAATTGTGCATATGGAGCAAACATGTTAGACATAACAGACATTGTAGGCATGGAACTGTTCATTGCAGGCTTGGGCATTTTCACATTAGCAGATTTCTTAACAGATTTGCAGTTAGTAGACAAATGACTAACACTTCCACAATTAACACATGTCTTTCTAGGAGCATATTTATCAGGTGTGTAATTGTTGTGTTTGTTAATTCCTACTTTGCCATTCCTGTTATTCTTTTTATTTCCCTTAGCCTCATTATGAACTTTCTCTACCTTGTCTTTCAATTGCTTGTTAGACAAGTGACCTATATTAGCTCTCTCAACAGGCTTCTCAATTTTCTTTGATTTACTAGACTCACCTTGAACAAAGTTCTTGGCGACAGGACCATACTTGTCATTAAGTCTAGTGAGTTTATTTTTTTCTTTGTCTGTCAACGAAACAGCCTGATCGGTTGATGGTTCATGTGTCAACGAAACATTGCATTCCGTTGACATATCAACCTTCAACAAATGATCATTGTTGTTTGTTGACTCTGTTTCTGATTCTAAGGTTTCACCAACATACCCTAGCTTCTCTTTGTTCCTTTTCCATGATTGCTCACAAAAGGATTCCACACCTTGAACATTAATTATGTTGGCAGCAACATTCCTGGCATCCTTCCATTTTGCAATCACACCTTGTTCTATCTCAAGTTGTGTTTTAAGAATTTCTTCCCTTTGTAACACGTTCTCAAGTTCCTTCTTAGCATCCCTACTAACACATCTCATTTTCTCAAATTCAATGAGCTGTGCTTCTAACATTGCATTCCTATCACTTAAGAGCAGATTGGTCTCTTTTATTCTTGAATTCTCTTTAGTAAGTGATTTAAGAGTAACACGCAAATTATATAATACAGTAGACATTTCATTTACTGCACTATCGCATTCCTCTTTAGAAAGCTCAGAAAGATTAGTAATTGTTACCTGGTTGCTTGAGGAACTTGCTTCCTGCTCATGATTGTCAGCCATAAGAGCCAAGTTGACATACTCAACATCATCATCAGAATCTTCACCATTACCAGCCCAATCATACTCCTGAGACATGAAAGCCTTTTCTTTTTGTTTGAGAAGTTCAAAGTATTTCTTTTTATAATCAACAGGCTCAAATTTCCTGTTGCCCTTCTCAACCTTGGGCTTTCTGCAGTCTCCAGCAAAGTGACCAATCATTCCACAATTGAAACATTTTGACTTAGACTTTTCAATCCAGTTTGTTTTGCTAGGTTGAAAGTCTCTTCTTGGTGGCCTTGCTTCTGAGTTTCTTTTGAACTTGAACTTAGAGAATTTTCTAGACAGAAAAGCAATGTGTTCATCAATCTCATCTAAGTCCTCCAAGTTGGCTGGTTCTGATTCTTCTTCTTCTGTCATCTTGTCTTTACCCTTGCTAACATCACTCCTACAACTAGATCGACTAGTTGTGGCCTTTGCAGTTTCTTTATTGTCATCTTCAAGTTGGTTCACAGATGCAATCAATGCAATAGATCCACCCTTCTTTTGTACCTTTTCAATTTCCTCATCTTGCTCCATTTCCAGCTCATAAGTCTTCAAGGTTCCATAAAGCCTTTCAAGAGTGTAGTCTTTGTACTCTTGAGTGTTTCTGAGAGAAACGGTCATAGGCTTCCATTCTTTTGGAAGAGCTCTAAGAAATTTAAGGTTTGAATCCTTGGTTTGATAGATCCTCCCATACAACTTTAATCCATTCAAAAGCTTTTGAAACCTACTAAACGTGTCATTTAGGGTTTCACCAGCTTTAAAATGAAAATGCTCATATTGTTGTATAAGGAGTTGCATTTTATTTTCCCTGACTTGCTCAGTTCCTTCACAGAGAGTTCTAACAGTATCCCATACTTCCTTAGAGGTTGTACAGTTGATAACATTGTCAAACATCTCTTGCTCCAAACCATTAAACAGAATGTTCATGGTCCTTTTGTCTTTATGAACTTCTGCAATATCTTCAACAGTCCATTCTGAGACAGTTTTTGGAATCTCTACATCAGGTGCATCATCTGGCAGTCCAACTCTAGGATCAAGCTTCATGGGAACATGTGGACCTTTCTCAATGCAGTCTACATACCTCTCATCCATAGACATGAGATGTAAATGCATCTTTACTTTCCAGTGAAAGTAGTTGTCTTTATCAAGAACTGGTATCTTCACACCTGCATCCTTCTTCACCATGGTTTCTGTTTTTGGTCTTGATCTTTAAACTTCTTGTATGTTAGAAGCTAGCTTTGATACCAATTGTTATTCCCAAATGACCTAACAGAATTGTAGAAGGGGGGGGGGGGGTTGAATACAATTCTTGATATTTTCTTGAAACTAAAACACTTTATAAAATAAAACTGAACTGAATAAATAAAAACACAAGATATAAATAATTCAGTTGGATTGTTTGATGATCCAACTGAAGTGTTTTTATTGCGGAAATAATCTGTGATACAAAAGTACACAGCTGCTCAGTTACAAGGTTGTAGAGAAGAATTGCTCTCAAAATAGCTAATACAATCTATTTGTGTTTCTTCTCTCACTTTTTAAAGTAACTGCTACACTTGGTTATATATCCCAAGTTTACAATTCTACGTTTGGTTAAACTAAAGAATAATAGTAGTAACCATCAGTAGCTTGCTTTTCATTCCTTTTGTCCAATGGTCCTTGGAGATCTTAGCTTTTGTCTTCATGCTCATTATAATCATTCCCAAGAGCCTTATTGGAAATTGGAATGTTTCCTTATTTCCAGTATCCACTTTGATGGCTTCCAATGCACAGTACACTTCCATATCTCCTTTTAGATCTGTTCAGTAAACTGTCACTATCACTTTGTCAACTGTTCAAAAAGCAACATTGATTCGTTGATAGCAAGGAGATGTGTTTCGTTGATAGCTTCATTCTTCATTTCGTTGATGGTGTTTCCCTCGTTTCGTTGATGGGTAAACTCCATACCGTTGACAGAGTAATCTTCATACCGTTGACATGTCTTCACTTAGGCAGAATTACAAGGCATTACATATTTACAATTAACCAACCTATTTTGCCTATCTAGTACATAGTCAACATGACTTAGAAAACCTATCTAAAACATATAATAGAATGCCTATCATACTGTGAAGTATTGTACAATGCAATTGCTACAACACTCATTTCGTTGATGAGCTTCCTGTCAACGAAACACTGCTAAGCATGCTATTTCGTTGACAGCTACAAAATTGACTTTACACAAATTCTACTAAGTGTTTTATGCTTATCATCAAGAACAACATATTCCTAACACAATCATATACCTTTTTGTAATCTCATATGCTTTCTGATAACTCATATACTGGAATATACTGGATTACTCTTGAGTAACCTTTCTGAAACTTTCATGAAACTGAATAGCTGGAATAAACTATCTTTCTGAAAACTTTCATGAAACTGAACTGTAGATGGAGATTCCGGGCGACAAGGATACCTCTACGATGATCAGTCGTAAGGCAATCCCCACTGCTGTTTTTCTACGTAGAAGGGAAAATAGGGCAGACGCTAACTGACCTACCTCCCTGCCAATTGGTTGTAGAGGGAAGAGCATACCCATTCACTTAGGGGCCTCCGATACTCTTCTCTCACCTCCCCGCCAATTGGTTGTAGGGGGAAGAGCATACCCATTCACTTAGGGGTACCCATTCACTTAGGGGCCTCCGATGCTCTTCTCTTATCCTACGGTCGGGCACTATCTGATAATCTAAGGGACAGGTCGCCACTCAGTCCCTTATACATTCTCCGAGTTCGAGAAAATCCATAACCTTGAAACATAAGGTTCCTTTCCCTTTTTCCCAAGTATACGACTCCACAAAGTAGTCATATCTGGTTGGAAAGGAAAATTCACTCATATTTCCCAAGCTGATGCTTGTTCATGGATACAACTGATTTCACTGTTTTTACTCCTCGAATCTTGAGAGAGTAATCAAAATCATTTTTGATGGTAGTATATCACACTGATAATTTCATTGATTTAAAAAGATTTAGGACCGGGCAGTCCACTTGAAACAAGCATAACATCTTGAGAAAGGTTCCATGTATCTTTGAAGTTTGAGCGAACATTTAAGTCTTTCTGAATATAGACTTAAACGGGAAATAGTTTTGGGAACCTCCTCTAATTATATTTATAATTGCCTGAGTAAAACTTTATTAGCTATCTAGGGTTTAAAAATAGTTTTCACAAAATACTTCCTTAAGAAGTAGGGCTTTAAATAATTAAATCAAACTATAATTAATAAAGAATATTTATTTAGAAGTAATTCCCACATACTTCTTTAACAAAGAATGGAAAATAAATTAATAAAATAACCCTAGATAGCAACTGATACCATTCCCGGTCCGTAGAATACTACAGAGTATATACCCCCTACTGAGGGTTTTTTTCTTAATATATCGACTTATATATATATATATATATATATATATATATATATATATATACCATTACCATTGGAGTATCTTTGTTATCATGCCGGAACAAAGCGATTTTAAGAAAACATTTTGAAAATGATATTCATCTAATTAAACAAATTTAATTAGACGAATAAGGCTTATTTAATCCGTAAATGCTTCCAGAAGTATTTACTAAGTAAATAAACACTGGTTTATTGGTGATGTTGCCTTTAGGTTAATTATTGCGAAAATCTTTCTAAAAAGCTCTGTCCGGGTTTTCGAAAATATACCTTACAAAATAACCCTGATACGCTGGCTAAGTTATAAACTCAATACATGCTCTACCCTCTGAGCCTTTCTTATTCCAGTACACAAATACCTACCTTAGGATATATAGTCCCTTTCCACCATACGAAAAGTTTATAAATATATACACCATATAATTCAAGGCGTAGGATCTTAAAAGTATCACCACCCATCAACAGTATTATAAGGTCATGGGATTTAGAAAACTTGCATCTAGTATATGCATACTTCAAAATATGGTTTTAGAAACTTGCACGATACTTGGAACAAAGAATATATATATAGATATATTTTTGAATCAACAAGTATTAAACATTCGAAAATATGCCCACTCCAATAATAGAGTAAGGGTTAGTAAACTTGCCTGATGCTCGAGAGGTGATAGGGCTCCTTACCATGTCGAACAATCTAGACAAAGTCAAACGAAAGCACACGGTTAATCCCCTCGATAAACCACTTATAACTCAATGCTTAAACACGTAAGCGAAACACAACCAAGGAATTACTAACTCGTTATAGGCTCATACTAAGTCCATGTTACTCATCAATTACTTATATCATAAGTTCGGTTCGTAATCCATCCTCAAATCCAAGTTATACTTTACCATTTGGAACCTTGGTTTCTAAGTCTCGTTTTCAGTGGTTTTCGCTTGTACAACCTCGGCTTCCTTATTTTTATAAAATCGGAAAACGATCTTTTTGACTCGAAACCTTCGCACAAGGCTTGCTAACTGTCCTTAGCATTATTTCACAAAGTTTCAAATTTTAATTCGACTCTTAAAGGTCTTTGACTTAGTGTCAAGGTGGTTACATTTCTGCGATGAAACCTCTCGAACCACGATTACTAAAATTAACATAACTCTTAAACCGTTCGGCCAAATTAGGTGAACCACATATCATTACGAAGCTTATAACATAAACTACACAATCATATGCAGTAGGACTCAAGGGTCGAGCTCTAACAGAGGAAAAACAGGGAACCAATCAGTAGGTAAAAATTTGGGCATTACGACGGCTATAAATCGGACGTTCCAAAAATCATAATCATCAAACCAAGCCACACCGGGCATCCATACAACTACTAAACATGATTCATATCTTAAAAAGTCCAGGAACATCATGCCTCATTCTCATAATCATCATATTACAAAATCACTACAAGATCGTGCTAATCATGCTTACAATCACACTATAATCGTAACTAAACTAAAATCCATCAAGAACATGCATAATCTTAAAGTAAGGCCTTGGGTTCTCAAGAGATATACCTCTGCTGGAGTATGTACTCTCCTTACTAAGTTTGATCTAGTCCTTGTATAGCCTTAATACAACTTAGATCAATCAAAGAAAACAAGAAATCAAAGTTAGTTTCTAAGGGTTACTATTCATCATCACTTTTGTAAAGATCATAGAAAATCGAAAAATAAGAGTTTGGCTCTCAAATTTTTACCACATCTTGGCCTCTTCATAAGCTTTGTTTTGAGTCCTAGATCATTAGATTTGAAGCTTCCTAGCTAGGGTTTTGGGCCCCCTTTTTCCGCTGAACCGAAACTGTCATGAACAGGACAGTTTGATTTCTTCAACTTTGGGAGGAGATTTGGCTAGGCTATACCCCTTGGATTGTTATGAAATTTTGAGCGAATGTTAACCATGGAGTGGAGAAGCTATGGTTAAAATTTGGTGATTTATGGATGGATAGAAATGGAGTTATGGATTTTTCTTTCCTTCATGCTCCTGCTGTGCAGAATGGGAGAAGAGTTCTTCCTTTCTCTTTTTTTGTTTTCTTTGTCTTGGTTAATAATATAAATGCTGATATTTGTATAAATGTGGTGAGTCACCACCTCTAGTTGTCTCATCTTGTGACACTTGTCCCACATGCATTGGTTTAGCTAAAGCAGCTTTACTGGTTCGTTTAATTTCGTAGAACGCTCGCAAGGTTTCTCGAGGGTTCTATCGAGGTATTTTACCGAAATCGTTCTCGATACTTCTAATTCATTTATCAAATCCATATCCATAGAATTAATAATTTAAATCCTTAAATATCCTCAAATAATAATTATTTAGTCCGTTTTTGGTGAAATTTCGGAGAAAACGAAAAATGCTATTTTTCTGATTCTGACAGCTTCTGCATTCTTTTATTTCCATCGTAGATCACTAATGCGACTTTGAAATATCCACACTACGTCTCGTACATAGGTGGCATGAAAAATTTTCTTAACCCTCAAAATCACTATTCATCCACCCATCACTATTCACTGTTGCACTTAATTATAATAAGAAAAGTTTTAAATTATTCCAAAAATTCGGGTTATTACAGTAACCAACCAGGTTGAACCCAGTTCCCTTTGGATACCATAGCCCAAGATTAGGAGTCCCTTTCAGATATTTGAAAATCCTTTTGATAGCCATCATGTGAGATTCCTTGGGATCAGACTGGAACCTTGCACAAAGGCATGTGGCAAACATGATATCAGGCCTGCTAGCAGTGAGATAGAGTAGTGATCCAACCATGCCTCTGTAAACCTTGATGTCTACTCTTTTGCCTTTCTTGTCTTCATCAAGCTTGATTGCAGTGGACATGGGAGTTTTTGCAGGGGATGAGTCTTCTAAACCATATTTCTTCAAAAGATCTTTGACATACTTTGATTGGTTTATGAAGATGCCATCCTCCCTTTGATGAACTTGCAAACCTAGAAAGTAGGTTAATTCTCCCATCATACTCATCTCATATTTGCTTTGCATCAACTTAGAGAACCTTTCACAGAGTTTTTCATTTGAAGAGCCAAAGATGATATCATCCACATAGATTTGAACAAGAATGATATCATTTCCATGCTTCTTGAAGAATAGGGTTTTGTCAATTGTACCCCTGGTAAATTGATGCTCAAGAAGGAATTGAGATAGAGTCTCATACCAGGCCCTTGGTGCCTGTTTGAGTCCATAGAGTGCCTTAAGCAATCTGTACACAAAGTCTGGGAAGTTTTCATTTTCAAAGCCAGGTGGTTGAGATACATAAACTTCTTCAGCAAGATCACCATTGAGAAATGCACTTTTCACATCCATTTGATACACCTTGAAATTTGAGTGAGCTGCAAAAGCCAGGAAGATTCTGATGGCTTCCAGTCTAGCTACAGGTGCAAATGTCTCATCATAATCAATGCCTTCTTACTGACAGTATCCTTTGGCAACCAGCCTTGCTTTGTTTCTTATTACCACTCCTTCTTCATCCATCTTGTTTCTGAACACCCATTTGGTGTCAATAACATTCTTTCCTTCAGGAGGTGGCACTAGCTCCCATACTTTGTTTTTCTCAAATTGATTCAATTTTTCTTGCATGGCAACAATCCAATCAGAAATCTTCAAAGCTTCTTCAACTACTTTAGGTTCCTCTTGTGACAAAGAGCAGCTATACAGACATGTATTCATAGTGTGGGCTCTGTCCCATTTCCTTGTGTGCCCCTGTTCATTTCCTTGATCTGTTCCAAGCTCATTTTGGTTGACAATTGCATTCTCTTCTTCTCCCCCTGTGTTTGTGAACCCTTGCACAGGTGTTTGAAGAAGATTGTCAACTTCAAGAACTTCATTTTCTAGAACAGTTTGAACAGATGGTTCATCTTCACTTTCAGAATCCTCAAGATAACCTTGATTCTCAAATCTTAATGGCACACTGTCTTGATCACTTGTTTTAAGTCCAGGAGTTTTCTTGTCATCAAAGGTAACATCCATGCTTTCCACGACTTTGTGTTTCTCAGGTACAAACACTCTGTATGCTTTCCTTTCCAGAGAGTATCCAATAAAGATACCTTCAAATGCCTTTGCATCAAATTTTCCAACATGCTCAGAGGTATCTTTCATCACAAAACACTTGCTTCCAAAAACATGCAGATGCTTGAAGGATGCTCTTTTTCCAGTCATTAATGAGTAAGGAGTTTTGCCAGACTTCTTATTGATCAATGTTCTATTTTGCACATAGCATGCTGTGTTAACAGCATCAGCCCAAAAGCTAGTAGGTAGCTTTGCATCCAATAACATTGTCCTTGCAGCTTCAATGAGAGTTCTATTTTTTCTCTCAACTACTCCATTTTGTTGAGGTGTTCTAGGAGCTGAGAATTGTTGAGAAATTCCTTTATCTTTGCAAAACTCATACAATGTTGAATTTCTGAACTCAGTTCCATTATCACTTCTCAAAGCAACTACAGAGGAACCAGTGCTTTGTGCTTCTCTATCAACTCTCTTGATATGCTCTATTATGACTTGAGGTGCTTCATCTTTGGAGAATAGGAATTCCACCCAAGTGTATCTTGAATAATCATCAACCATCACTAGAGCATATTTCTTTTTGGAAAGGGACATTACATTCACAGGACCAAATAAATCCATGTGAATTAGCTGCAGAGGTTTTGAGTTTGTATTGAGCAACTTGTTCTTGTGACTAGATCTTTTAATCTTTCCTTTCTGACAAGCTTCACATGCTCCATCTTGCACAAACTCCAAGGCAGGCAAATCCCTAATGAGTTCTCTCTTGATTAGAGAGTTCATTGCCTGAACATTCAAGTGAGACAGTTTCTTGTGCCATATCCAGAATTCCTCATTTGTGGCTTTAGTGTAGAGACAACAAATTTCTCCCTTGTCTGCAGCCTTGAGATCATCTACAAACAGGCTTCCTTTCTTCACACCAGTTAGAACAACTTCACCACTTTCTTTTTTTGAGATTGAACAATGATCTTCATTAAATTCCACTTTGAAACCCCTGTTTGTAAATTGTCCAATGCTTAAGAGATTATGCTTCAGTCCTTCAACAAATGCTACATCTTCAATAATGACATTTCCAGATTTTATACTGCCATATCCCATTGTATAACCGATGTTGTCATTTCCAAAGGTTACTGATGGGCCAACCTTTTCCTCAAAATGTGATAGCAGGGCTATATCACCAGTCATGTGACTTGAGCATCCACTGTCCAAGATCCATATGACTCTTTTATTCCTGTTGCCCTGCATTCACAAGGTAACTAAGTTGTTTTTGGTACCCACACATGGTAGGGTCCAGTTGATTTAGAAACATTTTTGTTACCAATTCTTCTATCATAAGTTGCATTCATCACAGTAGGATACTTCATATTGTTTGTGGCTTTGGAGTTCACACTCTTAGGCTCACATGAAGTGTTCACCCTATCAATCCTGATTGGGGATCCTGTCCTGTGAGTGTGCATGTGTGTGTGTGATTCACTAGATTGTGCAGAATCAAGTTTATGCTTTAGAGATAAACAGTTAGCAATCATAGTCACATAGCATGTCATGCAATTAGGCTTACCACAGAAGGAATCATGACTAGAGTTTATGCTAGCAGAATGATTACTTAGGTTATCAACTTCAACATTCACTTGTTTGCTACACTTATGAGTCAAATGATTAACAGATAGACATTTTTGACATTGTTTCCTGGGAGAATTTGGCACATAAGCATAGTTGTTACCCTTGTTGACACCTACCTTACCATTTCTGTTTTGTTTCTTTTTCTTAACAACTTCTTTCTTTGCTTTAGGACTCTTGACAAGATTGTCTTTGGTCTCTTTCTGACTGACAGATTCAGGAGAGGAAGAAGTGTTAGCAGCCTCATCTTCTTCAAGAAGTTGTTGTTTGATGATCAATAGTTCTTCATCAAACTCAACAACGCTCTTTTTGAAGATGGGCTGTTCAACACTAGATAAAATGGTTGGGGCATTTTTGTTTGTAAAAGATTCTTTTCCTTTGCCTTTTGCCTTCTTCCTTCCTTTATCATTCTCATAGTCAAAACCAACTCCAACCTTGCTATCTTCAGTGTGTTCCTTGTGATAGGTTTGAATGAGTTCAGAGGAGTTCTTAAAGCTTCTTAGTTTCAATTCAGTTTCAGTAATTTGTTCCCTAAGAGCTTTCTCTATTTGTTCAGCACAAACCACTTTGTTTTTAAGATACTCAACCTCCTTTTTCAAACCATCAAGGTTCACAACCATTAACTCAAGTTCCCCATTCTTTTCTGTAAGCTCAAGATTTCTAGCAGTTAGTCTATCAATTTCTTCATTTGATACTAACATGCTAGTATGAATATTAAACATCTCAGTACTCATATCTTCAACAGTTTGCTTATATTGAAGGGGAGTCATATCAAGAGAAGTAAGAATAGGTACCTGACTAGAATCACCATCATCTGAAAATGCCATCAAGGCATAATTTGAGTACTCTTGTTCTTCTTCTTCATCAGAGTCATCCCAGCATTTTCCCTCAGCAATAAAAGCTTTACCCTGTTGTTTCTTGAGTAGAGCCTCATACTTAGCTTCAAGCTCTAAGTATGCTTTGTCTTTCTTGACCTGTTTAGGCTTTTTGCACTCAGTGGCAAAATGCCCAAGTTCATTGCAGTTATAGCATCTTATTTTGGACCTATCCACACTCCCAGATTTGTATCCTCCTTTAAATGCACCAGCAATCCCTTTTCCTTTGTTGAAAGAGTTTGAGCTACCTGAACCACCAGCATTTCCATTATTGAATCTAGACTTGAATGGCTGCTTCCTCTTAAACCTGATGTTAGGGTATCTCCTAGCCATATAAGCAAAAGATTTGTTTTCCATCTTGTCCAGTTCATCTATGCTGTAGAACTCATCCTCTTCAGGTAAATCATACACAACCTGAGTTTCATCACCAGTGTCATCACTTTCCAGTTCCTCAATCTTGACTTGACTGATTTTTAGAGAATCCATTCTTTGACCTAGATTATCAGCAATAAGGGCACAAGAGGTATTGGCCACTAATCCTTGCTTTGCTTGAATAGATCTCTTTTGAAACAACTCTAACTCATATGTCTTCAAAACACCATACAACACATCAAAACCAATCTTTGTTAGATCTCTTTCTTTAAGGGAAGAGATTCTTGGTTCCAAGTGATCTGGAAGAGTTAGTAAGAACTTCATATTGAGCTCTTCTGTCTCATAGTGTTTGTCATAGAGTTTGAGCTCGTTTATCAGCTTATTGAATCTCTCAAACACTTCTGTGATTCCCTCTTTTGGCTGAGCCATGAAGGCTTCATATTATGAGACAAGAATCTGCTTCTTGTTCTTCCTTACTTCAGTAGTTCCTTCACATAGCACTTCTATAAGATCCCACATCTTCTTGGCACTAGTACAGTGAGCAACAGTGCCATACATGTTGAAGTCCATAGATTCACAAATGATGAGTTGAAGATGTCCATCCAGTGCTACTTTCTCCTTTTCAGGATCAGTGTATTTTGAGGGGTCTTTGGGCACATGTTTTGCTGGTACTATCTCAGTGCCATTGGTTGTTTCACCAATCTCGATCATTGGAATAAAGGGACCATGCTTTAGAATATCTAAATACATGGGGTTAGAAGCTTTGATGAAAAGCAACATCTTCTTTTTCCATAAACTGTAGTGCTCCTTGTTAAAGGGAGGAATCTTGATACTGCTAAGTTTCTGTGAACTCATTCTTGATCTTTTCCTGTTTGTACGTTAACAGCCTTCGCTCTGATACCACTTGTTAGGAATGAATATCACCTAGAAACTAGACAGAGGGGGGGGGGGTGAATGGATAGTTTGATGAATTTTTGCTTTCTTGAAACTAAATGTAAATTGTATATGATTATGCTATGTAATTTGCAGAAAGTAAACAACACGCACAATCACTTTAATCTACTTTGTATAAGCAAATTAAATACTACAGCTTTCCAAGAAATTCACAATCAAATTTCTGGCTTCTAAACAAGAATAGTTTGTACTTGCTTGCTTACAGAGAAAAGAGCTTGAGATAAAAACTGTGTGTCTCTCTTACAGCTTACAGTGGTGTGTGCACAATATATATATATTCACCTATACAAACTAGGTACACACAATATTACACAGCTACCCCTTCTGAAAGTCCAACTTGTCCTGCCATAAGAAGTTCACTGTGTCAGGAAGGACCACCTGCTTTTCGGAATCTTTCCCGTTTCTGTAGCTGCTTGTCTCTTATCTTTCTCTCCAAGTTTAGCTGTAGATTTGCCATATGTTCTTTGGACCACCTTGCCAGAACAAATGCTTCAGTATTTGTCTCTTTTGATTCTTTGTTCTGTACCTTGATTTGTCTTGTTATAAACCGCTAAGTGTTGATATCGTGAACTCCACTTCATTCCTGACTTCGCGATCTCCCATGTGAGGACTACGCGATATAGCCTTTGAAGACTTTGCGACATAGGCCATAAGATGACTATGCGACATGGGTCATTTGACGACTATGCGACATAGGTCATTTGACGACTATGCGACATAGGTCATTTGATGACTATGCGACATAAGTCATTTGATGACTATGCGACATAAGGCTTCTGAGGACTTCACGATCTAGGCTTCTTTGACTTTGCTGACTTCAACACTTCACGACATGTGTCTTGAGGACTTCTCGACATAGTACAAAATGGACTATGCGATATAGCACTTCACGACATAGATATTGGTGACTTCACGACATAGCTTTCTTCTGACTTTGCTATATAATGCCTTAGACAAATTTCTGCAACTTATTTCTTCATGGCCTTATTCATTTCTATCCTGCTGCATGAACACTTCTGAACTTCTACCAGGACAATTATTCAATGGCCTATATACAATCTAGATACAAGAAACTTTGCTAAGCTCATTATAACTTTGAGCATACATGATCAAGCTAATGTTCATGAGAACAAGACAAGTACATATAGAGACCTATACTATATCCCAGTGATAGAACTCACTAGGTCATGTAATGTGACATAGTCACATAGTGTAGGCTTGTTAATAGTGGTATTCAGACATGTCTTGAGCCTAACAGGTGGTCTGAAAATCTTTTTCGGTTCAGAAATTTACTATTCATCAGGATTTTACTATTCATCAAAAGATTTTTTTTTAAAACTAATTCTAAAATTTGGGGTTATTACAGTTGTTCTTGTTCAGTTTTTTAGTATGGATGTGTATCAATCAGCGCAACAAGAACACTTTCAACTCAGAACTTTCTTTGCAAAATCTTTATTTTAATTCTTTTGAGCTCTATTATATTATATACGTAAGATATATTAGAGAGTCTATAAGTTTGAGTTTTAATCTTTCTTGAATTGTATTGTTCAAGGTGTAACTTGTAGTTGATGGATAAATTGACAAGGGAACATAGGGTTTGGTGGATTGTGCTAATTAAGAAGTGTACTTGGGATAGTATAGCTTAGAGAGAAAGTTGAAAAACGGGTTGTTCAGCAAGCCATTTGTCAGCAGTTGGGTAAAGGGTGATATATTATTGTATCTTGTAATCGTTTCATTGTTTGATCAATAATATATTCTTTTACCAGGTTAATAGGGAACATGACGTAGATCATAGGAGATTTGAGATCGAACCTGGCTAAAAGATCTTTGTGTTCTTTACATTTTCGCATCTTACTTTCTGCACTACATTTAGTTACATTCAGCTTACCATTTGTGTCTGCATAAATTGAATACAGTAAGTCATTTTTGGTAATTATTAAAATTGACCATAGTTAACCATTTAAACCAATTCACCCCCTGTATATGTGCATCATCAGGTTTTCAATTCTAAGTTAATATAATGGAGAAAGTTTAGAAGAATAATTAAATAGTATATTTGTTTCATCCAATTGAAAGGTAGTGATAAGGAAATTAAATTTTTTTCCTAATATTTAATTTTCACTAATCCAAAATTTTGAAAAAATTAGAATATTGTATATATTTTTTCAAATATTTAATCTCTCTCTCTCTCTCTCTCTCTCTCTATATATATATATATATATATATATATATATATATATATATATATATATATATATGCAAGTGCTCAAATGAGACCCTCTTTTAAAATGAGAACTGAGACCCATTACCAGCCACACATTTTTTATATTTATGTTAAATCTGTTGGGGTCCGCCCCGAATTCCTAAATAAGTTAAGAATCCTATTATGAGCAGTATTCTAATTTGTGATAATTGAGAAAAATCTTATTCTGGTAGAGATAAGAATCGAGGAAAGATTTCTATCCAAGATAAGAAAAGATGGTAATTGTCACAAATAGAATTGAGATATATTAGGATTAGAATATTTTGTGGTGCATATAAATATAGATATTTGTAGGGGTTTTGAAGTATTGAAAAAGTTAGAGAGTTGTGTGCGATACACAAGAGAGAGCTTTTGTAATCAAGGTGAGGTGATTGTATTCAAGAGCGTTGATTGAGGGAGAGACTCCAATCTTGTAATACATTCATAGTGGATTTATGATTTTACCCTCCCTTGAGGGGTTTCCACGTTAAATTGTTGTGTTCTTTACTTTCGTGCTTGTTATTGTGTTTGATTAACGTTGATCTATAGTGGAAGAGATCCTAACAAACTGGTATCAAGAGCTTGAGTTCGAGAAGTAGATCCGGCGTTAAAGAGAAGGCAATCACGAAGTAATTACGAAAATTCGCAGGAATTTTTCTAGTCTGCGTAGCTGTTGAAGAATTGACGATTGGGAAGTCATCCGTGGTCGGATCGTCCTGATTTTCTGACAGTAGATTCGTTACATCAATATCTAAAATCTGAATGGTGGAGATCGGATTTTGGGTTCGGGAGAGTGTGATTTATGGTGTCCGAAGTTGACTGTTTGCGCGTGGATAGTTGGTCGTGAGTTGATCTTTTCTTGGCTTGATGGAAGATCTAAAGTCGTTGAGGATTGATGCACCCAAGTATGATGGGAAGACAGATTTCACTATGTGGCAATTAACCGTCAAGGATGTGTTAATTCAACAAGGACTTGATGATGCCTTGGAGAAGGCGAAGCCAAAAGAGATGAGTGATGCAGATTGGGCGAAGATCCAGTAGAGAGCGGCGAGTACAATCAGGCTAGCACTTGCACCCGATGTGAGATATAATGTGTTGAAGGAGTCGACACCGAAGGAGATATGGGACAAGTTAGCAAGCATATACGCTTCGAAGTCGTTGACCAACAGACTTAATTTGAAGATGGAGTTGTACTCTTTAAAACTGGATGAAGAAAGTAGTCTCCGTGATCACATTAGTTGTTTTAATCAGCTAGTATGTCATCTGGCTAATGTTGATGAGTCGATGAAAGACGAGGAACAAGCTCTGTTGTTATTATCATCGTTGCCGAAGTCCTTCAAGTATTTTAAGCAAATGCTTTTAGTAGGGAGGACAACTCTTACGCTTGATGATGTGTTAAAGGCGTTAAGAGATAATGAGAGGATGACAAAGGATGTTGTTTCTCAAAGTGGGGCAGTTTTAGCTGTCGAAAGTGCTGAAAGAAGGAGTCGCAACTGCAATGACCTGCAAGGAAGAAGTAAATCTCGGCCGAGTAAGAGGGATATGAGCACAGTTGAGTGCTATTATTGTGGTGAAACGGGTCATATGAAGATGTTCTGTCCAAGCTTTAAAGAAGATGTGAAGTCCTTTAAGCAGATGAAGGGAAAGAACAAAGTTGATGATGCGGACTCTACACTTGTGATCGATGAGGGAGAGTTTTTGATGGCGAGCGAGGATACCGTTCCTGGTTTGGTGAAGAATAAATCAGAATGGGTGATGGACTCTGCTGCTTCTATGCATATATGTAGAGATCGAGAGATGTTTGAGACTTTATGCACTGATGAAAGTCTTGGTAATATTGTTGTGGGGAATGATGAGAAGATGAAGGTTCAAGGAGTTGGAACTGTTCGTCTTAAACTCCATGATGGTACGATCAAGAAAGCTCTCAATGTGAGATATGTACCAGATGCATCAAAGAATGTGTTATCTTTGAGTGTGTTGGCATTACGTAGGTATAGATTCGTTGGACGAGGGCGAAGTTGCAAGGTGTATAAAGGAAGAAACTTGATTCTACAAGGGATGATGCATAAGAAGAACATCTATTATTTAGATGGTGAAGCAACAACGATGAAGACCGAGAAAAATGTGAAATTCTCGGAATCGGTTGAGGTATTAGGGAATTCGAGCCGTGGGAGAATTTGTTGGGGTCCGCCCCGAATTCCTAAATAAGTTAAGAATCCTATTATGAGCAGTATTCTAATTTGTGATAATTGAGAAAAGTCTTATTTTGGTAGAGATAAGAATTGAATAAAGATTTATATCCAAGATAAGAAAAGATGGTAATTGTCACAAATAGAATTGAGATAAATTAGGATTAGAATATTTTGTGGTGCCTATAAATATAGATATTTGTAGGGGTTTTGAAGTATTGCAAAAGTTAGAGAGTTGTGTGCGATACACAAGAGAGAGCTTTTGTAATCAAGGTGAGGTGATTGTATTCAAGAGCGTTGAGTGAGGGAGCGACTCCAATCTTGTAATACATTCATAGTGGATTTGTGGTTTTACCCTCCCTTGAGGGGTTTACACATTAAATTGTTGTGTTCTTTACTTTCGTGCTTGTTATTGTGTTTGATTAACGTTGATCTATAGTGGAAGCGATCCTAACAAAATCATGACCACACAATTTAGATGTTATTCATATTTCTTCTCCACCCCCGACATTCATTTCACATCCATTTACTTCCACTTACCACTCTTTTTCCCATTTTCCTTCTTTCATGTCGATGAGATCTCCTGCTTCACCATCACATCTACTTCTTTCTTCTGACCTCTTTTCTTCATCGTCAACATTCCTTCATCTCCGATGAATTAGACTCCTACCATCACATTTATTTTGTCCAACCTTAATTCTCTATTGTCACCGTACATCGTTGCCATACAATAACCACCGCCACAACCTCTGCCACCGCCATAAACGTCATTGCAACTCTCTGTCTTTATATGTTTTTACAATTTTTTTGTTTAAATCGTTAAAAGCTTCCCCTAATAACTAGTATCTTCCAACTTTTTAAGATAAAACATCTACTGATTTATACAAATCTCTTCATCTGAGGGCAAATTACCAAAGTTTACATACAAATCACCTTTTTTAATTACAAAAGGTAATTTGTATAAGTATATTTGGTGATTCGTATATAAAATGTGGTGATTTGAACTCAAATCAGTTATTAAAATTTTTGTCAACTACTGGTGTGAATCAGCGTCGATGATGTTTTGAGATGCATCGGATCTAAAAAAGGTAATTAAAGATAATATAGTAGTGATTTGGCACTGATGGTAATGGTGAATGTGTGTTTATTGAGATAACGATGGTTATAGGGCGATCGTGGATTTTGGTTAAAAATTTAATGGATAGAGAAAACAATAGTGATTGGAGAAGAGGGATGGGAAGAGAGAGAGATAGATGGTTGTTAAACGATGAATTAGGTGAGAAGCTTAATGAAAATAGATGTTCTGGTGTGATGGTGATTGAAAGGCATATGCAATAGCCTATTTGTAATTCGAGGATTCTACTCAACTTAAACAAGTTTGTAATAAGTAAATATTAGATTAGATGTCACAGGAATCTCAAAAGATTATATCTGTCAAAAGAATGAAGATTAAAGTCATCTACAGACTTGAAGTTATTCTACACTGGAAGAAGTTCATTTATTTGATCAAGCCTCGGTGAAGTATTCAAGAAAGTGGATCTATTTAAAGTGACAGAGATTTCAGAAGTGTGACAGGAAGCGTACAGGTTACAGAGTTTGTTAAAAGGGAAAAGAAGATGGACCACAACTTAAAGTCAAAAGATGAAGAACCGTCATTGAAGTTTGTCGCTCATGAACCAGACAGTACATCGAGTGTCAACATCAGTCAGTGGAAGTTTGTCATCAATTTCAGTGGTTCTCTGATTTAGTATTAAATCTCTTTTAATTTATTCTATATGTTAATTAATTTAATCTATAAATTAATTCCATCAGAATTAATTTATTCCTTAAATTAATTAAACTAGAAGTTAATTAATTTAATCTATAAATTAATTCCATCAGAATTAATTTATTCCTTAAATTAATTAAACTAGAAGTTAATTAATTTAAACTATAAATTAATTCCATCAGAATTAATTTATTCCTTAAATTAATTAAACTAGAAATTAATTAATTTAATCTATAAATTAATTCACTCAGAATTAATTTATTTGTTAAATTAATTAATTCAATAAATTAAATTAGAATTAATTCTAAACTAGTAGTACTATCAAAGTACACTTGTAGTACTATCCTTAGTTAGTACTACCAATTTATTTAGTAGTACTATGAACTCATTTTATGAAAGGGCGTACATTTTTTACTTAACAAAAGTTGGTTGACTTTTGTTATAAAAAGAAAGTGGCGTACATCTTTTAAAAGTGAGACAAAAAAAATAGACTTTAATTAATTCTCTTTTAATTAATTTACTTTTATTGGTTAATTTATTTATTAAATTAATTATATAAGAATTAATTTATTATCTAAATTAATTAGTAAGGTAATTAATTTAGAGTTAATTAAAAGCTATTAATACTAGTAGTACTATCTAAATATACTAGTAGTACTATTCTTAGTTAGTACTACCAATACATTAGATAGTACTACCGAGAGTAATACTTGTAGTACTATCATATTAATACTAGTAGTACTATCTTACTTAGTACTACCGATAGTACTACCAATACAATTGGTTAGTACTACCGATAGTACTACCAAGTGTATTGATAGTACTACCAATATTAATATCAAATGAAATGGTTTGGCGCGTGCAGAAGAATTCTGTGACTTGTGTTTAAATACAAGTGGAAGTCAAAACAAAGCACATTATCAACAGAAGACAAAAGCAAGAATCATTTCCATCAAAAGCTTCTGTCTTTACTCCTTCAACTGTCCGAGCTTAATTTCTGCAGAGAATTCAATTCTTGATTGTTCTTAAACATTTAATCCATAAGAATTGTATCTCTTGTATTGCTTTGACAATCTAGCGGATTATAATCCCTAGAATTTATCTCGAACTACTTTTTAGTATTCGATCTTTTTATTACAAAAATAGATAAATTCATGTCGAATTTATTCTAGATTTGTTTTAAATAGTTTGAGATTCAAACCTTGTAATCTGTACTGTATTTGCAACACCCTTCAAGTTTAATATATATTATATTTAACTTGAATTTTGTTTCATTTCATTCCGCACTTATTTGTTCTTGAATTGTTAAATCACGAACCGAACAAATTCGATAAAACGGTAAAGTTTGTATTCAACCCCCCCTTCTACAAACATATCAGGACCTAACAGTGATGGTTGTGATGAATGGGGTCATGATGGTGATGGATGGGGTCATGGTGGAAGAGAGGAAGTGCTGCTATGGGGATGGTGGCAAAATTAGTTAGTAACATATAAAATATGTTATTTATGTGCGTGTATGTAATTATAATATAATTTTATAATTGGGGTCTCAGTTTTCATTATAAAACGGACTCATTGGAGCAACCCCTATATATATATTATCTTTTAAAATGGTTTTTATTTCCGAAGTACATAAGGTGATAAACTCTTTAAAAAAACTGTGTTTTTTAAATATCTTGCAAAAAGATCGATTTTTGAAAAATATTTGCAAAGTACAGTTTGCAACTTTGCAAACTGATATCAACCAAAATTAACCAAAAAAATAATTTTAAAATTTTAATAATTAAAATCATTTTTGATTGTATAATGGGTTGATTAACAAGGTGTACTGATTTAATCAAATACAACTTCAAGTGGAACAAAAATCAACCTCAAATACAATCAAAACTAACTTCAATTATATTTTTAGAAAAATGTAAAAGTAAGTTGCATGATTACAAAACTTATTCAATTTGAAAATTATATAAATTTGTGGATTATCTTAAATCATACGTTGCTTTCTGATTTATAAAGATAAAGATATGTGATAAAATATTTTAAAACCTATACCTCAGTTTCGGGATTCAAGATTCGGGAAATACATCCTTTGAAAAAATATATTCAAAAAATACATTTAATTTTAATAAGATGCATGGAATGTTCATTTTTAAATTTTCTATCCATACGAGGTTCGTATAAAATCCATATTAATAATTAACCTATTTTTATTTATAGAGGTATGTACACAAATTTTAAAAATCATTAGTGTAATAAAAAATTTATAAGAAGGTCATTAACAAAATTTTGAATAAATTTCCCAACTTTGTTAAGATCATCGACAAATATTGTCACAAAATTTGCACATTAAAAAAATTAACTTGATTTGTATTTAAATGCATTTATTTTTAATATATAAAACAACAATATGTTATGTCAATATAACCTTTTCAAATTTATTTTATTTAATTTTAAATATCAAAATATTTAATTTATTTAATTTATATTTATTATTACATATTTCTATTTTCATTAAATAATTATTTTAAATTATCATGTAAGATATCGTGTGCATAGCATGAGTGCTAATCTATTTTTACTTAAATTTATAAAATTACATGAACTGTGAATAATTTTATAAAATTTTAGATCTAAATACACCATCTTAATAGATTAATTTGGAAATATTTATGATATAAATCAAACAAGTAATAAATGCGATTAATTATATAAATAATAAATATCTTATGTTTTATATAACTACAAAAAAATGAAAATACTAGTTAACCTTTTCAAGTTCAAATCACAAACCGACAACAATTTAGGAATGGTCATCGGTCAGCCGGGTCGGGTAATGCTCGTCCTTATCCCTAAATCCATTCTCAAACATGTTTCGATCCTTGATCTCGTAAAACGAGAATAGATTTTCGAAAAAATTCATTGATTTTTTTTAAATAGAAACTAAAAAAATGTTTTTTGATATTAACTAATATAATAAACTAGCATGAAAACCCGTGCAAGGCACGGGTCACTATCTAGCATAATTGTTTTAACTTTTAAGTAGTTTGATGTTTATGATAATTTATAGATCGTTTGACAGACGTCTCATTGTGGGTACAAAAGCTGGACTTGATCTCTGTAGTGAGATAGTTAGCGTTGAAAAGTATCCTTGGTTGAGGTATTTTTGAGTTAAGAAATGAGTAAATTCGATACTTATGATATTTGTTATTTGTAAGATCTATGTCAAAATATGATTATCTTACATACAAGACATTAACCTAAACGATTTTACTAATTTAGCTCATTGAGCGAATGATACATTTTCTTGTTTGTGAAATGTAATTTGCATTTTAGAAGGTGTACAATGAAACATTTTCTTGTTTGTGAAATGTAATTTGCATTGTAGAATGTGTACATGCATAATATTAAAATTTAATATATAATGAATTTTCTAGTATGTTTCTGTGAATTGAGTACCTTTCTAATCAAATCAATGAGAAACATTAGATCCACAGTCGTTAGATCTTTCCAATCAAATCAATGGAAAACGTTAAATAAAATACTACAAATTTTATATAGAGTACCTTATATATTTTTTATAACTAAAATTTCTCTTTTCTAACAACATTATCTATCTATACTATTATATAATAGACGGAACAATAAAAGTTTGGTTGGTAGTCTGGTCCCCCATGGTTTGTTCACTCATTCCACAACCGTTAGATATTTCCAATCAAATCAATGAGAACCGTTAGATAAAATACTAAAATTATTATATAGAGTACCTTTTATATTGTGTATAACTAAAAATATTATATATAGTACCTTTTATATTTTTTCAACTAATTCTTTTCAAATAAGTTTTACAGATATGGACAAAATAGAAATCAATTAGAACCGTTAGATAAAATCCTAAAAATATTATATAGAGTACCTTTTATATTTTTTCAACTAATTTTTTCATATAAGTTTTACAAATAAGGACAAAATAGTATAATACTACAGTCTTATCATCCATGATTCAACGACTTCTTATCTTCCCCGTACATCCTATATACACGGGTTATATATTGTATATACACGATTATCTTTTTTACCTCTTACTCAATGCAACAGCCTTTGTCTAAGAATCCTAGTTGAATTCTCTTCGTTTTTTATGTATATTTTCATTTCTACTTAACTCAGGGTGATTAAAATGGCATTTTCATTGTATTATGTGACCTTGACTCTTGATGTTGTTGACATTACATAAAAAATAATCCGACAAGTTGGGGGCAGTCAAGGCCACGTCCGATCTGAATGTAGGTTCGCCCCTGCACATATATGTGTATGATTCACAACATACGTACCTTTGTGTTTAGTGGTATGAAAATGTACAAGTTAAAGATATAATCTAAGTTCAATTTAGCTACTTATTTATTTTTATATATTTTGAAGTTGAATAAAATGTCTTCTATCAAATGACACTTGCATATTTCGCGTGAAGTTCTAAAAATATGTGATTTTATAGTCTAGTGATATAAAGATGTTTCAGTTAATAGATAAACTCAAGTTCAATTTCTACAAACAACTTTTTCTAATAAATAATAAACACAGGGGCAAGTTAGTCAGTTCAAATCATGCACAAAATATCTTATAGTTAAATTATCTCACCAATTATAAGATTATGTTAATCGATATAATAATAGATACCAAATACTCCCCTACTCACGCGACACACACATATACATATAACGTGTTTGATATATGTTAGATATAATTGCTGATGAGTGTTTATCAGTGTTTAAGCAACAGGTATTCATCAGAGTTTACTGGAAGCCAGTCAGAGTTTATTAAAGTCTGACAGAGTGAGAGTTTGCTAAAGCTGTCGGTGCTAACATTGAAGATTCTATAAGCAATATATCTTGAAGATGGAAAGAAGCAAGATATATTGAGACAGACAAGGAAACGGAACAGAAGACAGAAGCAATCCTAATTTGATATGATTTGTATAGCTAATTTATAGGAATATCAATTAGAGATTGATTCTATGTAGCTGTGTACTATATAAACACAGATAGGTTAACCCTAAAAGGGATGCGATTATTGAAAACATTATTCTTGTAACATTGCAGCTCTCTGTGATATTTTACATCACACAGAGAAGAGTTATTTATATAATTCAGTTGTTGATTTATAAACAGTGTTCTTTATTGTTATTATCATACTTATATTGATTATATATTGTGAAATCGGCCTAACAATTGGTATCAGAGCCTAGGCTGTTTAATATATACAGTTTATCGATCTAAACACAAGTATAATCATGGCTGACAACTCTCAGGAAGGTTCTAATGCAGGTTCGAATGCTCAGAAGGTTCAACCAACTTCTGTTAGTCGATATGAGACTATAAGGGTTCCAATTCTAAGATCAGTTGAATATCCAATATGGAAGGTGAAGATGACCATGTTTCTGGAAGCCACAGATCCAGAATACCTTGATAGAATCAATGATGGTCCTCATATGCCAACAAAACTGTCTCCTATTGTTGCTGGTCAAGAACAAAAGACTGTTCCAAAAGAGAAGAAAAATTTGACTCCTGAAGACATCTCATCAATTGCAAAGGATGCAAAAGTTAGACACCTTCTCCATAGTGCTTTAGATAATGTCATGTCTAACAGAGTTATTGGCTGCAAAACTGCAAAAGAAATTTGGGATGCTTTGGAAGTCAGGTGTCAAGGAATAAGTGCTATAAAGAAGAATAGGAAGACCATTCTAACACAGGAGTATGAACACTTTGACTCTAGATCTGATGAAACTTTGACAGATACTTATGACAGATTTTGTAAATTGTTGAATGATTTGTCCCTGGTTGATAAAGAATATGAACTTGAAGAGTCAAATCTCAAGTTTCTGTTATCCCTACCTGAAAGATGGGATTTGAAAGCGACAACAATCAGAGACAATTATGATCTTGCAGAAACAGATCTTGATGAAATCTATGGGTTGCTCAAAACTCATGAACTGGAGATAGAACAAAGAAATAAAAGATCTGGAAAGAAGACAAAATCTGTTGCTCTTAAAGTTGAAGAAAAGCCTGTCAAGAAGGAATCAAGAAAGAAATTTCAGAAAGTCTGATGGAGGGAATACCAAGTCTGGAAAGAAAGACAAGTCTGAGATCCAGTGCTACAAGTGTAAAGAGATGGGTCATTATGCTCCAGAGTGCAAGAAAGGAAAATATGAGAAAGCACTCATCACTAAAGGCAAGGACTGGGCAGACACTTCAGACTCAGATGAGGGAGTCAATTATGCTCTCATGGCAACTGTTAAAGATGAAGCTGAGTCATCTGAAAACAAGGTACCCCTAACTACTTATGCTTATGATACTGATAATATATCTGAATTAAGAGTTTATCTAAAAAGCATACATGTTAGTTATAGGGATCAGACTTTAGAGAATGAAAGAATCAAATCTGAGAATCTAGGTCTTAAAGAGAGGAATAAATTTCTTGAAGAGAGACTTGTTAACATGCAACAAGTTCAAAAGGAGAGAGATGATGCTGTTTATGTTGAACATGAATTGCTTAAAAGATATAGGCAAATAGAATCTGAGTTGGAAAAAGAGAGGAAAGTGATTAAAACTTGGACTAATTCTGGAAAAGACACACATCAAGTTTTTCAGACAGACACTGTAGGTCTAGGTTACTGTGAGAAAGATGAACTTAGGTTTAAAGATAAAGTGAAAGTAAAACCACAACTTAAACCTGTGAAATTTGTTTCTGAATCCAGTAAGCTAAAGTCTGTAGTTGTGAAAGAAGCTGTTATGGAACCAGTTGAAACTTGTGATAAACAGGTTAATGTTGGTTCAATAACAGAGAATAAGGTTAAAATAGAAGCTGTTAAAGAACCAGTAAAAATCTGTGATAAGCAGGTTAATGTTGGTTCAATGACAGAAAAACAATTCAAACATAAGCTCAAAGAGGTAAAGTCTGTCAACAAACAGAAAGTGTCCAAGAAAAATAGGAATGGAAAAGTAGGCATTAATAAAAGAAATGATTATCTGCCTAATTCTGATGCTCCTAGGAAGACATGTCATAATTGTGGTAGTACTAACCATCTTGCAAGTTTCTGTTGAAAGTTATTCCACTGCAAAAGCTAACAATGTTAAGAAAGCCAAAGGATCCAAGCAAGTCTGGATCCTTAAATCTAACTCTTTGTAATTGTCTGTGATTGCAGGGCATAAGGGAAAGTACCCTAGTCTTGGACAGTGGATGTTCAGGACACATGACTGGAAATAAAGCCCTGCTATCAGATTATGAGGAGAGAGCTGGCCCAAAAGTTTCCTATGGAGATGGCAACATAGGACGTACTATGGGATATGGCAATATTAATCTTGGAAGTGTCATCATCACAAATGTAGCTCTAGTCCCAGGACTCAAGCATGATCTGCTTTCTGTGAGTCAAATCTGTGACAGAGGATACCATGTAGATTTTCATACTGAACATTGTGAAGTTATCAGCAAATCTACTGGGAAAGTTGTTCTAGTTGGACACAGGCACAATAACATTTATGAAGCAAGTTTGGTAACAAACTCTGAAGGTAAAGCTGTGTGTCTAACTGCAAAAATGTCAAATGAAGAGAGTTGGAAATGGCATAAGAAGCTCTCTCATCTAAACTTGAACAACATCAATGAGCTAATACGAAAAGATCTTGTAAGGGGACTTCCAAAGTCAATACTCAGCTTAGATGGTCTGTGTGATTCTTGTCAAAAGGCCAAGCAAAGGAAGTCATCTTTCAAGAGTAAATCTGAATCTTCAGTTGTGGAATCTTATCATCTTTTACATGTTGATCTCTTTGGTCCAGTGAATATAATGTCAATGGGCAGAAAGAAATATGCTTTGGTAATTGTTGATGAATACACCAGATACACATGGGTGTATTTCTTAGCAAAGAAGGATGAAACTGCCTTTATTCTTATGGATCATGTGAAGCAATTGGACAAAGGATCACAGCACAAAGTAAAAATTATCAGGAGTGATAATGGTACTGAATTCAGAAATTCTGAAATGGAAGCTTTCTGCAAGGAAAGAGGAGTGAAGCAAGAATTTTCTGCACCTGGAACTCCACAGCAAAATGGTGTAGTTGAAAGAAAGAACAGAACCTTAATCGAAGCTGCCAGAACAATGCTTGATGAAGCAAAATTGCCAACTTATTTCTGGACAGAAGCTGTTCAAACAACTTGTTTTACTCAAAATGCTACACTGATCAACAAGCATAGGAAAACACCATATGAGATGGTGAAAAATAAGAAGCCAAATTTGAAATATTTTCATATTTTTGGATGCAAGTGTTTTGTGTTGAAAACTCATCCTGAACAATTGACCAAGTTTGACTTAAAAGCTGATCAAGGAATTTTTGTTGGATACCCACTATCAACTAAAGCTTTCAGAGTCTACAATCTGAGAACTAAAGTGATCATGGAATCTATACATGTGTCATTTGATGACAAGAAAATAACTGGAATAGAAGATGAAGAATATCATGATCAACTTCGATTTGAAAATGAAGATCTAAACTCTGATGACGTAAACTCTGATGAAGCAAATCCAACAAACTCTGACGAAGCATACTCTGAACCTCTACTGATAAACACTGAGGGAATTTCTCTGACAGAACAAAATAGAGAACCAGTCGAGGGGGAGTGTGAAGATACTTCAGAAACATCTTAAGATAATAACTCAAATTCTGAAAGTGAATCAGCTGAAGGATCTATCCCAAACTCTGAGTCAAACACTGAAAATCCAAACTCTGAGCAGTCCAATTCAGGGGGAGCCTCAGAGAATGCAAATGGTCAAGGAGAAAATCAGGAAAGCATGGATCAAGGGGGAGGATCTAATACTGATAATAGAAGCCAATTACCAACAGCAAGAAGGTGGACACAAGATCACACACCTGACTTGATAATTGGAGATCCAGAAGCTAGTGTGAGAACTAGAAGTGCTACAACTAATGAATGTCTGTTTCATGCATTCTTGTCTCAAACTGAGCCCAAGAAAGTGGAAGAAGCTCTTCAAGATGCAAACTGGATAACAGCTATGCAGGAAGAGTTAAATGAATTTGAAAGGAATGAAGTATGGACTCTTGTACCAAGACCTAAAAACAGATCTATTGTTGGTACAAAGTGGGTTTTCAGAAACAAAACAGACAGTGATGGAGTGATTACAAGGAATAAGGCTAGACTTGTGGCTAAAGGCTATTCACAGCAGGAAGGAATTGACTATGATGAAACTTTTGCTCCAGTTGCAAGATTGGAGGCAATAAGGATTTTTCTGGCCTATGCTGCACACAAGAAGTTTAAAATCTTTCAGATGGATGTGAAAAGTGCTTTTCTCAATGGGAAACTTGAAGAAGAAGTGTTTGTTGAACAACCACCAGGGTTTGTAGATCCCAAACATCCAGATTATGTCTACAGGCTTGACAAGGCATTATATGGACTAAAGCAGGCACCTAGAGCATGGTATGAAACTCTAGCTCAATTTCTTTTAGAAAGTGGGTTCACTAGAGGTACAATTGACAAAACCTTGTTCTACTTTAATTCTGGTGATGATTTGCTGTTAGTTCAAATCTATGTGGATGACATAATTTTTGGGTCTACTAATGACAAACTCTGTAAGAAATTTGCCAAGCTTATGTAGTCAAGGTATCAAATGAGCATGATGGGAGAGCTTAGTTATTTTCTAGGCTTACAAGTAAAGCAAACAGATGATGGGATTTTTATCAATCAAGCAAAATATACCAGGAACCTTCTCTAGAAATTTGGTATGCTTGATAGTTCATCTGCTACAACCCCCATGGCTACTGCAACAAAGCTAGACAAAGAGACAGGAGCCTCAGTAGATATGACAAACTATAGAGGAATGATAGGGTCTCTTCTTTATCTCACTGCAAGTAGACCAGATATCATGTATGCAACATGTCTTTGTGCAAGATTTCAAGCAGACCCCAGAGAGCCACATCTAACAGCTGTGAAAAGAATTTTCAAATATCTCAAAGGAACCATAACCCTTGGTCCGTGGTACCCTAGAGAATCAGAGTTTAAATTAATTGGTTACTCTGATGCAGATTTTGCAGGCTGTAAGATAGACAGAAAAAGCACAAGTGGAAGCTGTCAATTTCTTGGTGACAGATTAGTTTCTTGGTACAACAAGAAACAGAAATCAATTTCTACATCCACAGCAGAAGCAGAGTATATAGCTGCTGGTAGCTGTTGTGCACAGATTTTATGGATGAAGAATCAATTGCTGGACTATGGATTAAGGTACTCTAAAATACATATTTACTGTGATAATCAAAGTGATATTGCTATGACAGGTAATCCAGTACAGCATTCCATGACCAAGCACATCAGCATAAGGTATCATTTTATCAGGGAACATGTAGAAGAAGGAGATATTGAGCTTCATTTTGTGTCTACAGACCAACAACTTGCAGATATCTTCACCAAACCTTTGAGTGAAGCTACCTTTACAAGACTGGTAAATGAACTTGGAATGGTCTCTGGGTTTGACTAGAGATACTGGTTAGATCCAAAATCTATACATGATTGATTTTATGCTCATGATTCTTTGCATGTGTTAACTGTTATTTGTACCAGTATGTTGAACTCTGATAGTAAACTCTGTTAGTCATAAAGTATCAGTCATACTCTGTCGGTTAAAGTCTGAAGTTAAACTCTGATTGTGATATTGTCTGAAACATATGGACCGATGAAGAAACTTGTATGAAGCATGATTCTCAGTAAGTAATCATGAATCTTTCTGAATAATATATGATCTAATCTCAAAATGTGCAGTAACTTAACACATCATGATACTGTCTCTATATTCATAGCATCTCTTAGTTTATTGATCCTATACACTGAGTCTGTATTAGCTGTTTGCACTTTCTCTCATAAATTAATTGTATTATCTGATGAAAAGTCTAAACTCTAATAATTAATTGCAAATATTTCACCCTCCAATCAAAAGATGCGAAAAAGTGCACAAATTCCTTTGAGATCATGTTGTGCCTAGGAAGACCCAGGCACTTATTGTATGAAATAAGGGCTAAAATCCTTGATTTTTGGTGACTAGTGCCAACCACTAATTACTGGAAAAATAAAATAAAATAAAATAAAATAAAATAAATAAATAAATAAAAAAAATAAAAATTCAAAGGGGGTGAAAATAATAAATTTTATAGTACAGAGTTTAGATAAAATCAGATTTTATTTTATACATGAGAGTTTGGACAACCAGTTTTTACTGATTTATTGTGTGGATTTTATGCACTTTAAGATGCTCTAAATATTTATATTCAGTAAACTCTGCTATTCACACACAATTTTTCACAACTGTGCATTGAGAGAAAAGAGATTATGAATAAAGAAGGAGGATTGGTAAACACTAATGGACTGTGTACTCTACACTGAGATAATTTTATTTTAATCTCTGGTGATTAAAATTAATTATTTGTTTCAGACAGTTAACAATTTTTGAGAAAACATTCTTGAAAATAAAAGAGTATGATTGGTAACGGTTCCAATTTGTATTAAACAGAGGAGAGAGGTTAATTGTCTAGGAAAATGTAAAAGGCGGTAATTATTGCTGTTTTTACTGCGCATGCGCATTGGAAACTGTCAATTACTGCTGTCAGTCATTGCATGTGTGCCACGTGTCCCACTCACACAGTTAACGGAGTACGACCGTTGTGTATTAATGATTAAAAACTGTTCAGTTTTTAATTTTGATTTTTATATTTAAACAATACACACACTTACGTCTAAACCTTTCACATCTTACTCCAATTCACATCTATTGTCACACACACATATTCACAAACACTTTTCTACTTACAAACTCTTTCAAGCTTTTGAATTTGTTTCTTTGTTAATCCTTCATATCTTACTAATGGCGACTACAGCGTTTGTTTCTTCTAGGTTAGAGTTTGTCCCTAATAATTATGCAGCACCACTAAATACTGCCAACGCACCAGCGGCGTTTCATATGATACAAGAATTTCTTGCTCAGTCAGCGATTGGGTGTGCTCTAGTCGAACCAACAAAACTTTCTGGTTCGCAAATCAAGGCCTTCTGGGAGACAGGTATGTATGATGATGGAGGTGAATCTGGCAACCCATCAATAATCTTTGAATTTGAAGAAGCAGAGTATGTAATTACTTCTGGTACAATTCGGGCTGCAATGGGGTTTCCTGAGTTTTCTTCATATACAACTGGAATGGGTGACATTGATTTGCTGAGGATGATGCGAGAGATTGGGTATTCTGGACCTTTGACAAAGATTGGACAATTGAAGCGACCGTTCTTGCGGAAGGAGTGGTGCTTCTTCTTTGATTGCATCACAAGAACGTTCGGAAAGAAATGCACGAACTGGGATGCTATTCCCACGGACAGTCTGCAAATCGGGTATTCTCTTTTATATGATAATCATTTTGATTTTACACGACTTGTCTTGAATAATTTAGGGGAGAAAATGACAGAGAATAGAGGGGTAGTATACTTTTCTAGATTTTGTCAGATTTTATTCTCTTACTGTGTTGAAGGGGTAGATATAGTTGATGAAGATGTCATTTCTTGTTTTAAATTACACAAGAGGATATTCTCTGATCTTATCAACAAAGATGTTAAAAAAGGGGTTGTTGGAGATTTGTTACTGCCTGCATCTGTGCAGCAGTTTGTAAATGATCAAGTTAATCCGTGTTTGTGATACTGAGGATGTGGCAGCTGATCAACCCACCCAAATTTTAGATGAGTCAATTGCAACTCACACAGAGATTCTCTCTGTAAATAATCAAATTCCTGAATTGGGTGAGGAGGTTGATCAGGTAGTTGAAGCTGCTGTCGAGAAATTGGTTGAAGCTACAGCAGAAGAAGTTCAAACAGAAGAAGTTGTTGCAGAGTCAGTTCCTGTAGAAACAGAGGTTTTTGTAAATACAAACTCTGAGATAAATGCTGAGGCTACTGCAGACAATGTTCATAAAGAAATTGCAGAGCAGATAGAAGAAAATGCTAATGAAGCTGAGTTGATTTTGATAATGTTGATCACACATCTGTAAACTCTGATCATGCAAACTCTGAGGTTAATCCTGCACTTTCAAACTCTGATAGTCATGAGTCACTACCTTTTCTAAGGGATCCTACTACAGAGTCTATCAAGGAAAACCAAAATGCAACTGAAGCTCACTTCAGAGAAATGCATTATGCTAATTGGTCTGGAGCAGACTACATTTTCTCTACTCAAAGGGCTGCTGATTTTGTACAAAATTCTGCTGAAGAGATTTCTAATCCTGAGCTGTTAGCTCATTTTAAGGCGACCATTGTTCAAGTCAAGTCATTGCACAATCGCTTTGATGAGACAAACAAAGTTGTTCTTGGGTTGAGTAATGATATTGCTCTTAAGGATTTAGCAATGAAGCAAGATAGAGCTAGATTTTCATCTTTGATCAAGGATCAAGAAGAAATCAAGAAGAGGCTATGTTGCCCAGTAAATAACAATTGTAGAAGGGGGTTGAATACAATTGTATAAGATTCTCGACTTTATATAACACAAATATGAAAGATCAATAACAATAACAATAACAGCTTTATTAACTTTGATATAAAACTGTTACAAACTCTCTTAAGAAATTCTGATGTTCTTAAGAGCTGCTAGCTTACAAAAACTCTCTCAAGAAATTCTGTTCTTAAGAGCTTCTCTCCGATTATGTTCTCTCTCGAATGAATACATAAATCGAAACCAAAACTGTGTTTATATAGTGCACACAGCTTCTCTATCAATTACAAGATAAGTCCTAATCATAACAAAGATAGAAACATATCTTTAATCGATAGCTGCATTCTACAAACCAGGAACAAATAGAATAAACTTCCATGTTTATCTAGACTCCAAATATAACTCGAAGTAGGAATCCTGATCAGCTTCAAGTCCTGATGATCATAGTCTGAGTAGGAATCCTGATGATCAATAAGATACTGACGCTTGATCAAATACTGATGACCATGCAATACTGATGACGTCAGCAATCCTGATCAGTTGAGTCTAGCTTCTGACGATCATTGAATTCTGATCTAACAATCTCCCCCAATCTCATACTTTGTAAAATAAAGTATAGATTCCAAATATTCAATGATGTCAAAAACATGTATCAAAATGTACGAGTATCTTCAGAAACAACTTATCTGTTTAAGCTTTGTGATAGAACAGATTCATCTTCAAGAAGTTGGATAATAAACTTTCTTCTTTTTCTTCAAGAATTTGAATCAGTCTTTCCTTAAGATTTCTGAGTTCTTCATCTTCCTCATTAATCTGGTAGATAGCTGCTCTGAGATTCTGTATGGAGTTTCTCTGTAGACTGTGCTCTTCTAGCAAAAGATAAGCAATTTCCTTCCCATCAGGATTGAGAGAAAGATGAGTCATGCCAAAATTTACTTCTTTAACAGCAGTACCCCTTTGCATTTCCACATCCTGACCTCTTTGATTTAAGTACATGGGAATATAATTACCATTGAAATTACTGTTTCCATCCAGTCTTCTTCTTATAGTTGACAAAATCATGTCAGCCCATACTTTGTACACTTGGTTCTTCCATCTTAACAGATAGTGAACATATTTCAGTTCCTGTGTAGTTTTCATCAGCAGATCTTAAATAGATAGGATCTTCACACTACCATCTTTCATGAAGTACAGAAGCTTTTCTTTCTTGTCAAAACCATCATGACAATCTATAACTATATCAACAGCTAATAAATTGTTCAGGTTTTCAGAAGTTAAAGTACCTCCAATTTCTGTCAAGGAGTAAGGATCAACATATGACATATTCAGATATTCACCATCTCTGTGTCCAATACCTCCTCTTGAATTACTTGACAATTGCTTCAGATTTGAAAACATCTTTAACCAGAATGTTTTTGATCTAGCCATATCAGACAAATCAACAACACTTGAAGCGCTTGTAATAATTCCACCAGACTGAAAATTGATAGGTGTATCACAACTTAATGTGCTAATATGTTTCCACTTCTTGTATTTCTCTTTTTTATGAACGTAGCTTCTTTCAAGTAAAGATTCTTGTCTGCTTGAATTTCTCCATTTTCTTTCATTTGAAACTTTAAGCCTTTGTAGATAGAGATTAAAATCTTCATATGTTCTCTTTGTAATATCTCTTCTTATGGCTTCTTCTTCTTCATCTACTTCTTTGTTGTGACAATCAACAACAGTAGATAAGATTATCAAATCAACCTCTTGCAGAATTTTAGATTCGTCAGGATCTTGAATATTGTCAGGATTAGAATCTTCAATTTGATTTGTATTGCTGAGAGTTGATTTACTTGATTTTCTTCTCAATTCAGGTTCTTCTTCAATAATTCCATCATCACCAAAAGTAGATCTGTCAGGAACTACTAGAGTTTGAATAGGTTCAGGAATTTCTTCAATTCTTAACCCTCTAGACCTTGTCTGTCTAGGTACTGTTTGAGTTGAAGAACCTCTTTTACTTCTTCTAGCACCTCTCCTACCTCTGCTTCCTCTACCTCTAGCAGGAGCAGTATAGCTTTCCATTGTCTCTCTTTGTAGTCTCAAGAATTCTTCATGTGAGAGATCTGGATATTCTTCACTTGCTGTAATAGTGCTTTTCTTGCATATAATTGTTGAACTCTTTTATCAGTGTGATAAAGAGTAACAATTCTACCGTCTTTTGTAGAAAACTTCTGGAATAAATTTGATGCATCTTCAGGATTATCAATAATCACATCTTCATCACCTTCAGGAATTGTAGCAAGAATGTGTCCATGACCAGGTGTCAGGATTTGATCTTCCGTCAGGATCTGAGATTGCACCAATGTTCTTACTGTCTTAACTCCAGAATCAGAAACATGAGTTGACTGTGTTGTTTGACTTTGAGAAGTTTGGATTGTCTTCATAACAACAGCATCAGAGGTTTCTCCTTGTATCGCTTTGTCACCACCATCATCTCCAGTATCATCATCATTATTTCTTAATACTAGATCAGGTGTACATTTTGTCTGAATAACCTTTTCCTTCTCCCCCTTTTTGACATCAGGATTTGACAATAATTGCAAAATTAAGGAAAGAGAGGCTTGAATTTCAGTTACCTTAGTATCCAGAGAATCAATTCTTTGATTGATTGAGGTTTGTTCTGAAACAACAGATTTCACTTGAGATGCCACTACCCTCAATTGTAAAGTAGTAGGCACCTTTGTAAAATTATTAAAGATATCAGTCCTCACTTTTTCAGTTGAACCCTTGATAGAATCAATCTCACTTTTCAGGCTTTTGGATAACAGAGTTGTAGCCTTCAGATGATTCTTCAAGTCTTGATTCTCTATAGACTTCACTGCATTATAGGCATGTTCAATAGCAGAAGAAAAACTGATAGATTCATCAGAATTGTGCCATGAATTGTTCCATTCATTCTGTCTAAATGCCTCTGCAGGATCAAAGGAAGGAGTAGAAAAATCTTGTCTCTGATCTTTCTCAGTGGAAGCATTGCTAGCCATATATGTACTTGATGAACCAAAATTAGTTCCAAGACTAATCTTGAGTGCTGTAGCAAGCTGTTCCTTCTCTTTTCGATTCTCATTATCATCAGAACTATCATCATCAGTATCAGGAGTAATATCAGGATCAGGAATAGCAATACCTTTCAGTTTATCCTGTGATTCTGAGATAGGATGATCCATTGGTCTTGAACGAAGTGGCTGTATCAAAATAGGTTCATTTTCAGGAGCACCACTAACGTCAGGATGAACATCGTCAGGATTTGATATGCTTGCATCAGTATTTGCTACCAATGGTTCTTGTGGAGCTTGAGGTTCAGAAGCTGCTTCAACACTTTGAGCTAAAGGTTCTTGTGTGCTTCCCTCATTGACAATGTTCTCGACCAATCTTTCAACAGAAGCTGTAGCTTTGCCTGCATCTTCACTTTGAGAAGATGGTTCTTGTGTAGCTGGAATGTTGATGTCTTCATTCTCCCTTTGAGAAAATGGTTCTTGTGTGACCATTCCACTAGCTAAGCCTTCACCCAAACTTTGATTGAGTGGTTCTTGTGTGGCAGGATCAACAGTAGCTGCTGAATTACTCTGAAATTCAGGTTCTTGTGGGCTTGATCCTTTCAGCTTCTTCTGTCTCTGATAGACTAACTCTTCTGCATTCCTCTTTTTCTTTGATGTAGGTGTAAGACCAACCAAGGAAGCAGTTGTAGAAACCTTCTCCCAAGAATGTCCTCGAATCTGAGATGGAGAGGCTGGAGAGTCTGATATAGAGACAACTTTTGTTGCTGCATCAGGAATACTAACATCAGGATTTGATGTCTGAATATCAGTATCCTTCATTTGCACTGTCAAAGGAATATGATACCTGCTCTTTGATAATTTCCTTGTCTTTTGTGGTTTTGACGAAGGTACCACAACTTTAGTAGCAGTATCAGCAACTTCCTTGTTCACATTCATCACAGAGGATATAGGTAAGTCATCCTCTGAATCACTTTCATCAATCAACCTTAACTTCCTTTTCACAGGAACATCCTTAACAACCTTATCAGCTTTCTTGACCAGGACCCCTTGTACACCCCCTTGTATCTTCTTTTTAGTAAGTGGTGTAGAGGAAAAATCCTTTGAACCTGATTGCCTTCCAGACACATCAGTTCTAGCTGATTTCTTTGATTTTACAACTAAAGTCTTTTGAGAGACAGTAGAGGTGGTTGTTAACTGTTTAGACTGTTTAGGTTGCATGCTTGTGTCAAGAACAAGGTGGGTTGGTCCTTGTACCATAGCATTAGAAAGTAGTCCATAATGAGTAGGCATTTTCTGATGTAAGAAAAACCTAACCTCATCAGGAATAAAAGCATTTCCTATAAAACCATTTGCCTTATCACTGTTGACTAAGGACTTAATATTATTCTCAGTAATTCTACAGATTGGTAGAACTACATCATAGTCAATTCCCTCTTGTTGGGAATACCCCTTTTCAACTAGTCTAGCTTTATTTCTGATAATGACTCCATCAGAATCAGTCTTGTTCTTGAAAATCCACTTTGTACCAACAATTGATCTATTCTTTGGTCTTGGTACCAGTTTCCAGACTTCATTCCTTTCAAATTCATTCAGTTCTTCTTGCATTGCAGTAACCCAATCAACATCTTTAAGTGCATCTTCAACTTTCTTAGGCTCCTCCTTGGATAGAAAGTTATTATATAAACATTCATTCTGAGTTGCACTTCTTGTTTGAACACCTGCATCAGGATCTCCAATTATCAAATCAGGAGTATGATCTTTTGTCCATTTCCTTGCTGGTGTCAAATTGTTTCTTGAAGTAGATGCTCCCCCTGGATTGGTGTTATCTTGATTGAAAGAATTTGATTGATTTGAAGCTCTCCCTGAATTATTGTTATGCCCTCCTGATGTGTTATCAGGATCTTCACTTGAATCAGTATCTGAAGAATTCTGTCCTGATGATTGAGTTGACTCTGAACTTGTAGTTGAATGCCGTTGCTCCCCCTCAACATTAGCACTACTAGTTGTATCACTATTGTTTGCATCATCAGTATTAGCACCATCAGTACCTGGTGAGTCATCAGGATTTGGTGACCCGTCAGTACTGGATGAATGGACAGCTTCTGATTCACTTTCTTCAGGTTCCTTGGAAGCTTCATTTTCAAATAACAATCTATCATGCGAGTCTTCAATGATTCCAGTTATCTTCTTATCATCAAAAGATACATGTATTGACTCCATGACAGTTCTTGTTCTCAAATTAAAAACTCTGAAGGCTCTTGATGTAGGATAACCTATGAATATTCCTTCATCAGCCTTTGTTTCAAATTTCCCTAGCTGTTCAGGATGAGTTCTGAGAACAAAACATTTACAGCCAAACACATGCAAATGCTTCAGACTTGGTTTCTTCTCTTTGAGTGACTGATAAGGAGTGACACCATGCCTGTTTATCAATGTGAGATTTTGTGTATAGCATGCTGTGTTGACTGCTTCTGCCCAGAAATATGTAGGTAATTTAGCTTCTTCCAACATAGTTCTGCCAGCTTCAATAAGAGTTCTATTCTTCCTTTCTACTACTCCATTTTGCTGAGGTGTGCCAGGAGCAGAGAATTGTTGAATGATTCCTTTGTATTTGCAGAACTCTTCCATCTTTGAATTCTTAAATTCAGTACCATTATCACTTCTCAGAATCTTGACTTTGTACTTTGTGGTTGTCTCAATCATCCTCACATGATCCAACAGAACTTCAGGAGTTTCATCTTTTCTATGCAGAAAATACACCCAGGTGAATCTAGAATATTCATCAACAATTACAAGAGTGTACCTTTTCTTACTGATGGACATGATGTTGACTGGACCAAACAGATCAAGATGTAGCATGTGATATGGTTCTTCAATAGAGGATTCTGATTTACTCTGGAATGATGTCCTTCTTTGTTTTGCTTTTTGGCATGCATCACAGAGTCCATCAGGTGTATATAAGACATTAGGTAATCCTCTTACTAATTCTTTCTTAACCAACTCATTGATGTTGCTGAAGTTGAGATGAGAAAGCTTCTTGTGCCAATTCCAACTTTCATCTACTGAAGCTTTACTGATGAAACATGTAGGGGAGCCATCAGTATCTGAGAGAATGTTGGCTTCATATATGTTACCATGCCTGTAGCCAGTTAGTGCTATCTTCCCTGTTGCTTTACTGACTACTTCACAATGTGTGGAATAGAAATTGACATGATAACCTCTGTCAGTGATTTGACTAATACTCAACAAGTTGTGTTTTAGTCCTTTCACTAGAGCTACTTTTTCAATGATGACATTTCCAATGATTATATTGCTATATCCCAAGGTTTGTCCAATGTTGCCATCTCCATAAGACACAGTTGGGCCAGCTTTTTCCTCATATTCTGATAACAGGGCTTTGTTTCCAGTCATGTGCACAGAACATCCACTATCCATGACTAACACATTTTTCTTTTTACCCTGCATCAGAATAGTAAAACACTAGTCAGAATGTTTAGGAACCCACACTTGTTGGATTCCTTGTTCATGCATTTTATTAAATTTAACAGCAGAAGACTTTTTGACTTTAGCAGTCCTGACAGGATTTACTCCATCAGGATTTGCTTTGTCAGTATCAGTATTAACAAAAGCATGCTTCACTATGACATTTTCAGTTCTCTCAGACTTTGTACTACTTTCAAACTTAGGCAATGGATCATAAAAGTTATAGTACAAATCATGATACTCTTTACATGTATAAATAGAATGCCATAGACTACCACAATGAAAACAGGAATTCTGTGGTTTGTAAAATACTGATCTATTCCTAACATCAGACTTAGGAATTTCAGCAATTTTCTTCTTACTCTTTTTACAATCAATAGCAAGATGATTAGAGTTACCACAGTTAAAACAACACTTTCTAGGTGCATTTGGGATATATATATAACCATTCTCTTTATTGATCCCAACTTTACCATTCCTGTTTCTCTTAACAGTAGCTTCCTTTTTCTTATCTGTAACCTCACAGATTTTATCTTTAAGCTGTTTCTGAGACAATAGACCTAGATTCTTAGTGACTTTGTTCATGACAGGTTTAGACTTTATAACTTTAATTCCTTGAGTAGAAGAAGATCCCTTTTCAAAAGTAGAATTGGAATCCTTACCAAAAACAAAATTAACAGGAGTAATCTTAGATTTGGTTGAGTCTATAACATGTCTATAGGTCTTTGGACTGACTGTCTCATCAATGACAATTTTCTCTGCTAATTTCTTATCTTCATCTGACTTATATCCTAGACACTCTTTCCAATTCTTAGAGGTATTAATCTCATGAAATTTCCTACCAGAGTCTGTCCAGGTTCTGATTTTCTCATTAGCAGATTCAAGTTCTTTTTCAAGGGAAGTACATTTAGATGTCATCTCTAAGTGCATGTGTTTAGCATTATCACATTCTTTTTGTACTTCTTGCATACGAGAAAATTCAGCTTCTAATATCTCATTCCTCTTTCTAAGGTCAGACATCTCAGATAAGATTCTAGTATTCTCAGCAGTTTGACTTCTAAAGCTAATATGTAATGACTTTAGAAAACGTCTTAACTCAGAAGCATTATCAGTATCAAAATCAAAGATAGTATTTAGTACCTTATCATCAGGAGCAGCAGTTACATCAGCATTGGCCATTAACGCATAGTTAACTACCTCAGTATCAGATTCTGAGGAAGAGTCCATCCAATCCTTGCTTGATGTGATGAGTGCCTTTGTCTTGTTGCATTCAGAAGCAAAGTGACCCATACCATTACACTTGTAGCATCTAACCTTTGACTTGTCAAATTTGCTACCCTTGCTGTCCTTCTTGATATACTTGTCTTTGTCTGCTTTGAAGGTCTTTTTCTGAAAGTTGCCTTGTCTTCTATTCTTCCTGAACTTCATCCTTCTGAAGTTTCTGACAATCATAGCAACCATCTCTTCCATGTCTGAATCAGAAGATTCATCACCAGTATTGGCATCAGGATTGCCATCAGTATCTGATGAAGAGTCGTCAGGATCTGACTCAGCTACTCTTGCTTTCCTTCTAGAGACCTCCATAGCTTTCCCTTTTGATTTTGCTTCTACATTCAAAGCAATTGACTTTGCCTTGCTGCTTTTCTTGTTCTTTCTCTGTTGAACTTCAAGATCATGAGTTCTTAGCATCCCATAGATCTCATCAAGAGACACAATGTTCAGATCATACTGGTGTCTAATGATTGAGGTCTGAGTATCCCATTCTTCAGGTAAAGCTCTAAGAAATTTGGTGTTTGAATCTTCAGTTTCATATACTTTGTCAACTAAGGATAAGTTGTTCAATAGTGTCAGAAATCTATCATATAGATCAGTCAGGCTCTCTTCAGGTCTTGCATCGAATTGCTCATATTCTTGAATCAATAGAGCCCTTCTGTTTTTCTTAACAGATGCAGATCCCTGGCACTGAGTTTCCAAAGTATCCCAGATTTCTTTTGAAGACTTGCATGCAATCACTCTGTTTGACATGACAGCATCAAGGCTATTATGCAAGATATTCTTTATCTTTGGTTCCCTGAGTACATGAGCTTTTTCTTCTGGAGTCCATTCAGCTTTAGCTTTGACCACATAATGTTCTGGTACTGTATCTGTTCGTTCTACGAACTTTGTTGGTATATATGGTCCATCACGAATCCTGTCCAAGTAGTCAGGATCCATAGCCTCCAGGTACATCAGCATCTTTACCCTCCATGTAGGATATTCTGATATCTTCAAGATGGGAATCTTCATGCTTTCATACTTGGTTGTCGACATCTTTAGATCGTATCTGATTCAGAATTAAATCAGTTTGCTCTGATACCAATTGTTGCCCAGTAAATAACAATTGTAGAAGGGGGTTGAATACAATTGTATAAGATTCTCGACTTTATATAACACAAATATGAAAGATCAATAACAATAACAATAACAGCTTTATTAACTTTGATATAAAACTGTTACAAACTCTCTTAAGAAATTCTGATGTTCTTAAGAGCTGCTAGCTTACAAAAACTCTCTCAAGAAATTCTGTTCTTAAGAGCTTCTCTCCGATTATGTTCTCTCTCGAATGAATACATAAATCGAAACCAAAACTGTGTTTATATAGTGCACACAGCTTCTCTATCAATTACAAGATAAGTCCTAATCATAACAAAGATAGAAACATATCTTTAATCGATAGCTGCATTCTACAAACCAGGAACAAATAGAATAAACTTCCATGTTTATCTAGACTCCAAATATAACTCGAAGTAGGAATCCTGATCAGCTTCAAGTCCTGATGATCAAACCTGATCATAGTCTGAGTAGGAATCCTGATGATCAATAAGATACTGACGCTTGATCAAATACTGATGACCATGCAATACTGATGACGTCAGCAATCCTGATCAGTTGAGTCTAGCTTCTGACGATCATTGAATTCTGATCTAACAGGCTATCCAATGTTGAAAGCAATCAAGCTGCCATATCTACTAAAATTGATTCGATTGCTACTTCACTAGAGTTGCTGACATCAGTTTTTATTCCTGATGATGTCAAAAAGGGGGAGAAAGTACCTAAAGACAAATGCAAAAGGACTCCAACCTTTAGACTGAGGGATGATTCAAATGATGGTTGAAGCCGAGGAACAGAGAAAAGGTCAAAGTCTTCTCAAGAGCAAGGGAGACTTCGGTCAAACTCTGCTAGACAGACATACTCTGAGAGAAAGCATTCTGGTGGTCAATCTTCTTCAAGACTTAAGAGTCTAGTGATTTCATCAAATCCAACTACTGATGAAGAGATTGCTGCTAAGCTTTTCATGGAAGAACATGGTGGTGAAGCCACAATGGAAGATTTGGATGCTGAGATGAAGCTTCTTGCTGAAGAACACCAGAAAAAGATTGAAGCTGGTACTTATAAGAAGAAATCTGTAAAGGCTCCTAGATTAAAGGAAAAAGGAATTATCATCAAGGAAAATACTCAACAGAGTATACAATATTCCAGGAGGCCTACAGTAAATGTTTCTGAAAAAGGAAAAGGTATACTGGTAGAAGAAGGACAGTTATCAAAGAAGAATTATTCAACCTCTGACGTTGCTCAAGTTGAATCAAGGCCAAATAAATCAACCTCTGACGTTGCTCATGTTGATGTTTCTACTAAAGTTGTGACAACCTCTGACAATGCTCAAGTTGTACAAACTCAACTAGCTCCACAACTCCAAGGTTTCTTAAGACCTGTACTTTCTGAAACTCTGACGCTAGAAGCTGTGGACTTTTCACAAACCAGAACAGTACTTGGAAAAGAATCTTATGATAAGTCTGGTTTGGGTTCACACAGGGAGAAAAGAATAAATAACAGACCTTTTGATCATTCATCACTGGCAGAACCTGGTGTTGGGTTATCTCAAGAGAGCCTTGATAAACTAGAGTCTGTTCAGATGGTTTATCATAGAGGGTTGAAGAAAGAGGTGCTGTTATATTTTATGTCTGACGGAAGAGTATACAGAATAGGAGAAGCTGATGTTCAATTGAAACTATGGGAAGAGCTTGAGTATGTTCTATATCTTCTCAAAATCAAAAATAGAAGTACTCATGATGCTGCTCTAGTTCTAAAAGACAGAATGATGAAGTCCAAAGTTCTTCTTGGAGGAGGGGTTTCAAGTGCATATATTCCTAAGTACAGAGATGTTTATGGAAAGATTGTTGAAATGAAGAGAAACAGTGCCAAGCTCAATACTGCACTGGGTATAAAGGTTTTAGAATTCAACCTAGAGTCAGACAAATCATACTTTATCCGGCTAGGGAATGAAATGAGGAAGAACAACATTTATTCTATGAGAGCTGCCATCTACCAGACTGGAGAAAGTGATCCAGAGCTTAAGGAATTGAAAGAAATCATGGTGGATGAGCTAGCAAAAGCAGAAAGGAGGCTACTTATTGACTATCTCAGGACAGTGCCTGATATTGAAGAGATTAAGTAAAGTCTGACTGTAAGTTTTTAAAGTTTTATGTTCTAAGTAAAAGTTAAACTCTGATATGTTATAAACACTGCATTTGTTATATGTTTTGACATCATCAATTATCTTTTAACTTGTACATTTTTATTATGCACAAGTTGGGGAGATTGTTAGATATAATTGCTGATGAGTGTTTATCAGTGTTTAAGTAACAAGTATTCATCAGAGTTTACTGGAAGCCAGTCAGAGTTTATTAAAGTCTGACGGAGTGAAAGTTTGCTAAAGCTGTCGGTGCTAACATTGAAGATTCTAGAAGCTATATATCTTGAAGATGGAAAGAAGCAAGATATATTGAGACAGACAAGGAAACGGAACAGAAGACAGAAGCAATCCTAATTTGATATGATTTGTATAGCTAATTTATAGGAATATCAATTAGAGATTGATTCTATGTAGTTGTGTACTATATAAACACAGATAGGTTAACCCTAAAAGGGATGCGATTATTGAAAACATTATTCTTGTAACCTTGCAGCTCTCTGTGATATTTTACATCACAAAGAGAAGAGTTATTTATATAATTCAGTTGTTGATTTATAAACAGTGTTCCTTATTGTTATTATCATACTTATATTGATTATATATTGTGAAATCGGCCTAACAATATAGAACATGTATGACTGAGTAGTGCTATGGTAGGAAGATGAGCAAATTAGTGCATAAACCCAAGTTCGATTCCATTCATTAACAACTTTTTTTAGAAAAAAGAGTAAACATAAGGGAAATTTAGATATTTTAAATTAAATAAAATATCTCACCAATTTAGATTAGATTAAATGTCTCATGAATCATTGTTTTTATTGGGCTATAATAAAATAGATATATAATAATAATAATAATAATAATAATAATAATAATACCAAATATTTATTTACTCACGCGACACACACACATATGATGTGTGTAATTGACAACACATATAATTGATTGGTGTGGTGGTAAGAGGAGGTGCAAATTATTGTATAGACCCAAGTTCGAATACACTCAACAATAATTTTTTTTAAAATAGTAAACACAAGGGCAATTTGGACATTTCAAATGCATTAAAATGTCTTGCCAATTTAGCATGAATAAAATGTGCATGAATAAAATGTGCCACCAATTAACTGACCTATGTTGGGCTATTATTAATAGAAAGATTGCAATATTTAACATATATTTTAATTATTGTATAGCAAGCTACCGATCTAATATCATGAAGTCGGAAATAAAATTATTTTTCATACAAATCCGGTTAAAGTTGGTACAAATCCGGTCAAGATAGAAAAAAGTGGAAGCCAGATCAAAGGTGAACTACCAACGAATATGAAAAAACATATAATTTAGAACAAAAAATAGTGAACAAGAAGGAGAAGATAATCCCGTCAAAAGAACGAAAAAGAAAGAAAAATGTGATGAGAAGAAGAAGAAAGATAAACATATATGTATACGGGAAAAGAATATCTAAAGGTCATAATAATAAAATTATTAGTGCGCCACAAATTCATAATATTTAAATATTTAATTAAAAATTCAACCATACAAATATAAGTATATAGTGAAAATAAATAGATTTGCAAAATTTCAAATAATTTAGTGATTTGGATCAATCAATTTTTACAAAAAATAATCGATCAATCTCAACCGTAAACATTATATAAGAAAATAATATCACTATAAAGTCAATAGGACTTTTTTCATAAATACTCAACCCTATAATTTTTTTGCAAAAATACTATGTTTTTTTTGAATATTTTGCAAAAATAACAACATATTTGCAAAAATACCAACTTTTTGAAAATATTTGCAAAAATACGGTGAAACTTCTTGCAACCATATCTGCAACTGCATCAACCACAAATGCAACTTATAAAACTTTTATAATTTGAATTTCTTAGGTTGCATAATAGGTTACATAACGTTGCATAACAAGTTGCATTCAACAAAGGATAACCAAACCACAATCAAACTCTACTTGCAACTGAAATCAACCACATATGCAACTTCCAATTTTTGAATCTGATTATTACAATGGGTGCCCCTGCGGGGCCTGTTTCACAAAATCAATCAAAATCAACCAAAATCAACTTAATTCAACCAAATCTAATTACAAAAAGAAACGAAAATGAGCTACCAACAGTTAATACAATCAGTAGTAACACGATCCGTGACAAAATAATCTTCAAATTTAACTCAGGGTTATTGCTTTATCATCGAAGAAATTTTCACCAATCTACTGAGCAACTCATATCGTTTTATAATAAAACGTGTATATATGTGTGTGTGCGTGTGTGTGTGTGTATATAATATATATATATACATAGATTTGTATGTATATTAATTCGTATTACACAAATTGATGATGACAATAAGAAAATAATAAGTGAAATTGAAGAAGAGAAAGAATCAAAATGGATGTAGAGATTCCTGGGAGAGAAGATAGACGTAGAGAATGCTGAGAGAGAAAACAGAGATGGGTGTATGTTTGGAATAAAGTTCAAACAAAACATAAATATGAAATAGTTTTAAGAAGATCGTATATTTGCAAAAGTAACTTAAAAACCCGTATATATGGTAAATAACCAAGTAAATACTCTAAAACCTAAATGTGCATAAAAAATATTTTACAACTATATCTTGACATAGTCTTCTGTTAGTTATGAATATCACTAGTAAACTAGACAGATGAGGGGGGGGGGGGGGGTGAATGGATAGTTTGAATGTTTTTCGTTTCTTGAAGCTTAGATCTGTGTTTGATTGTATATGTATGAGAATGCGGAAATAGAAATAAACAGAACACACACAATCACTTTAAACTACTTTGTATAAAGTAAATCAAATACTACAGCTTCCAAAATTTCACAACTGAAATTCTGGCTTCTAAACAAGAACATTGCTTTCTTGTTTTCTTACAGAGAAAAGAGTGCTTGAATAATTCTATGTGTATCTCTCTTACAGCTAACTATGGGGTGTGCACAATATATATATGACCTATACAAACTGGTGCACACACCTAATTACACAACTACCCCTAACTGTAACTCCATCTTGTTTTTACATAAGAGGTTAACTGTGCCAGGAAGGACCACTTGCTTTCTGTCGTCCTTTCCCTTATCTTTAGCTGCTTGTCTCTATTCTTTCTCTCCAAGTTATGCTGTAGATTTGCCATCTGTCTTTGGACCACTTAACCGTAACAGATGCTCCAGTATTTGTCTCCATTATCTTTGATATTGTACCTTGATTTGTCTTGTTGTAAAATGCCTAAGTGTTGATATCATGAACTCCAGCATACTCCTTATCCCGTGACTTGTCGGCACAGAGCATTTCTGACTTTGCTATATGAGGACTTTGCTATATGACCATCTTAGGAGTATGCGATATGTCATATTACAGACTTCACAACATAGTCATTGAGGACTTCACGATCTAGTACATTTCAGACTATGTAATCTCAACACTTCATGACATGGCCTTTGAGGACTTCACGACATAGCTCATTCTGACTTCACGATCTAGGGACTTAGACAAATTTCTGCAACTTATTTCTTCATGGCTTTTTTCACTTTTATCCTGCTGCATGAACAAATTGAACTTCTTCCAGGATGATTTTTTCATGGCCTATATACATTCTAGTTGCTAGAAACTCACTAAGCTCATCATAGAATTGAGCATACAGAATAAAGCTAAGTACATGATTACAAGACAAGTACAATAGAAACTTATACTATATCCCAGTGATAAACTTCACCAAGTCATATAGAGTGACACAGTCACAAGGTGTAGGCTTGTTAATAGTGGTATTCAGACATGCCTTGAGCCTAACAATCTCCCCCAAATTCTGAGTAAGAAACTTAGGCACAATTTTATGTCTGATAACAAGCCTACCTTACATAAAAGGAATTAAATTGCAGAGAAAACAACAGATGAACATTATGAACAGAATTTGATCACAAACAGAAAATGATAGCTTACATATGTTTTTTCTGTTACTGAACATCTTCAGATTCCAATTTTTTTTGTAGATATTCTTCATAGACTTTCTTCTTTCTGGCTTCTTCCATTTTGTTATTTTCTAAAATGGCTATGAGAATTTCATCCCTTGCTGTCATCTCTTCCAAGAGAGGAGAGTTTTCTAAGTCTTCAGCAGCAGCTCTCAGAGCACTTTCTACCTAAGAGTTCAAGTGTTCCATCCTTATTTTGCTTTTCCCTCCATTTTTGTTCTTGTACTCCACTACATAAGGATTGAACTTCACTCTGCAGAGCCCCTTCTTCCTTAGTTCCATTGCATTTTCTTCCATCTCTGCTATCTCCTTTTCTTTCTGAATTCTTCTCTCTTCATTCAACTTCCTTACTTCTTCATGATAATCATATTGCATTTTTAAGTACCTGACAATTTCTATCTTCCAGATCTTTTCTTCTTTTTCTTCAAAGTTCAGTAAAACATTGATTCTCTCTAGATCATAGATAGGAAAGAATTGCAAGCTTCCTGTTTTCATTTCTTTCTACCTTCCATCAGTGTACTTGATTTCTAGATGATCTTGAATAACTTTGACTTCAAAGATCCTTTGAGCTCTCAAAAATGCTAGGGCTTCTTCATCATAATCTTCATCCTAAGGAGGTACATTTAGCCCAATAACATTAGTGATCACTCCAGTTTTCTTTGTTATCCTTGTTCTTTTGGCTACACTCTTGATCTTCCAATGCTTCACTTGAGGTAGCCTTCTGGAACATGGAGAGTTAGTCTTCAATGCCACATCATTTGGAAGCAACTTTGATCCCTTTCCTCTTATTCACTGTAGAACTCCACTAGCTGTGACTTTATGGAAGTGTCTTTTTGATTTCACCTTTGAGGCTTCACTTTCCTTCTGTGGCAAATCAGTTTCAGAAGCCTGAGTTGCAGATTTTGGTGGATCATTACTAACAGTATCCACCCTAGACTTAGAGTCTTGTTTTGTGGTTAAAATACTGCTAGCAATGTCCTTGGCTTGCTGATTTCCACTCTTTCTCTTCTCAGCCTCTCTTTTTTCATGACCATCTTTCTTGTCATTTTCAGCATCTTTGGATTTCTTTGATGACCTGCTCCTGTTGCTCTCACTCTTTCCATCTTTATCACTCCTGTGGTGACTTCTTGTCCTCCCACTTTTGTCTTCATCATCTTTGTCTTCCCTCTTATCTCTCCTTACTTTGGCTGATTCAGGTATTCTACCAGATGCTAGAAATGTCTGTAGAATTTGAATTGTCTCGATTTCTTCTGTAGTTATGAATCCCCTTTTTGCTTTCAACATTTGAATGACCTGATTGATTTTATCTTTGTTCTTCATATCCAACATATTAGGAATTACCAATTGAGCAATGTCATTGGCTTTAGAGCTGTTTTGGTAGATTACTGTCCTTGGATTTGTGATCACTTTAGGCAGCCTTAGGGGTTGATCTCTTAGAAGCTCATCAAATAATCTTTTGTTGTTGGCCCCTTCCTTCTCAATCAGTTTCAGAAATGTATCCACTTCAGTGAATTTAAGCTTCTCTAGAGATTCAAAGGACAAATGCCATAGGTGATTGTCTTTGGAAATCATGATTATCTCACTTACATAGGCTTCTTTCACCTTCCTGACTACCACTTTGAAGTACTTGATTTCTTCCTTGAGTTTGTGTCTGTAGTTCAGGGTGTCATCATCTAGACTGGCTTTAGTGGCTTTTAGAAACTCCAAGAAGGCTTTATCATGATAGACATTTGAGTTTGCAACTTCCTGTAGCTTGGCCTATGTGATAATGTCTACCTTCATTGGTTGAGCAGTTGATATGGTTGAAGGAGCACTGACATCCATATTCATTGTACCAGGATAGTAGATGGAAGTTACAGTGCTCTTCTGTCCATCCTTGTCAGTGATCTCAACTGTAGGAAAGGTGACTAGCTTTAAAGCTGATTCCTCAATGAATATCCCTTTCTGTTTTGCTGATCTAGCTCCTCCTTTCTTCTTTAAGATTGAGCTCTCCTTTTCATTCTCCCCCTTAGGCTTGGTATCAAAAGATGGGCCTTGAGCTTCACTAGGGATTGGAAGGTTCATATGCTTCTCATTGCAGTCATCATCTGTTGCTGGACTAGCAGAATGTTGGCAGTTGCATTGCTTTGGTCATCCAGCTTAGAGTTGAGTTGCTCCAAAGATTGAGTTAGCCCTTTGTTTTCATGTTTGAGCTCAGTCACCTCTCTTTCTAGCTTGTCAACCTTGGAGAACAAGTGCTCAGATTTAAAGGAGTTGAGAGATTAATCTTTTAGCCTTGAGAATTCAAATTTGTTGATGATGGAAAGAGGAACTTCATCTACCAATTTGTCCCCATACTGGTTCTTCCACATTACAGAGATCATTGAGTTGGAGTGGATATTGGATTGCACCTGATTTTCCAGCTTGGTAGAAAGCTTCTTGAGATTGTCAGTAACCAGGGCTAAGGTGCAGTCCATCTTAGTGACATGGTTGTTGGTTTTCTGAACCTCCTTGAGGATGCCATCCACTTTGGGAAAATCAGATAAATATGTGTTCTTCAGCTTTGTCAGAGACGATCTGTTTCTTCCTTGATTGAAGAGATTTCTGATTGAAGACCATTCCCAAGATAGTGCAAATCTTTGAGTTGATTCTTGTAGACATCATTAACTGCATCAAACACTTCTGCAAGAGACAAACTTTTGGCATTAGACCCCAACTATATGAGATAGTCTTCCATGAGAAATGCAAGAGCATCCTTAAGCTTCACTGTTCTCTTAGCATCCAACTAGGCATCCACATTCCCATCCTGTTGAGCTTCATCAATGTTCTTTTCTTTTTGAGCTTCAACATCCTCCTTGTGACACAAAAGAATGGCTTCATAGTCTTTGTTGGGGAGGCCTGCTGTAAGAAGATGTTGAGCTATCTTTGAGAACTCATCTATCTGTGCCACATTTAAGCTTTGGAGTGCTTCTTCCGTCAATAGTGATGGCACAGATGATGATCCCGAAGGTCTGTCATGGTGCACAGACTCCAGCCATTGTGACAAAGTGGCATGAGCCAAGTTAGAGTTAGTGCTAGGCACCTCTGTTGCAGATGAAGGTTCTACAACAGGAATGAAAGATGTTTGATTCTCCTCCAGCCTTGGAATTTCTGTACAGTATGATGTTGTCTCCATTAAAATGGGATGAGTTACAACATCATCTCTATGTGCCTGTAAGGGTAATTCCAAGTCCCTAAGGATTGGAGAATTAAGCACAGAGTCTCTAGTGAAAACTAGTGAAGCCTCTGTATTTTTGTTGGTGTTATTAGAATATGCCCCAACATGCATTTCCTGACCAACTGAATGTATGTCCTGGATGGTGAACAAAGTGTCATGCACCAAGTCACTTGAGGTTGGCTCATTCACAGATTCAAAATATGAATGATCAAAGGCAGGATTGTCATGAGAATAACTCTCCTGTTGAGAAAAAATATCTACATTTTGAGATTCTGAGAGAGAAGTGGGGTTTAGATTAGATTTTGGCAACTCCCCCTGAGAAATAGGAGGAGTTTCAAGTATGATGTGCTCTCCACTCAGTGTAGTACCACCCTGTTGTTCTCCTGAGTCAAGAGTGAGTTCTTGACTCTGTGTAGACTCTTTACAGATTGTAGTGGGGAGACTACTCTTTTCAATACCAATGACCTGTTGAGAGGCCATTGACAGTAATAGGTTTACCCATTTTAATACATCTGAATCTTGTTGGGAGGATTCAGTGGTGGCTAATTGTTTGGATTTCTTCTTTTGTCTGGTGAGCTGTGACTCAGGTTCCTCACTTCCTAAATCTACAGTATCATCAGTGACTATTATGGCTCTCTTCTTGCTCTTCTTTTTAGTAACATCAACCTTTTGAGAGGTTGGTGCACTGGGCTCCCTAATCACTAAAGTTGTGTTTGTAGATGGTTGACTGGATGGGTTAGGGAGGCTTGAGTTAGACTTTGTAGCTCCATCAGTCTTAGCCTTCCCTTTCCAGGAAAGAAGATGATATATGGGCTGATCAAGTGTGTAGGATTGGAATTTTACTTGCATATGCTCAGTAACACTCAAAACTACATCCGCTTGATTCCTAGTGTCCAATGTTCTAAAAATGACTTTGGACATGGACTTAGGATAAGCCAGCTTTGATGTATCTATGCCTTCTACTTCATACAACTTACTATCTAGATGATTTAAAATGCATTGAATAAAGCGAGGATAGAAAATTTCGTTACCTCTACCACGTGGAGTTTTGCCTAACCTTTGGGCCAGTTCTCGAAGGATAATTCCTCCAACATTGATTTGGTGATTGTAGGCTAAGGAGTAGGCAAACTTCACTGCAATGTGACTGATTTGATCCCATCCTTTCTTTCTGCACAGGAACACCTTCTGTAGAGCATCAAACAGATACGACCACTCCATCCTTACATTTTTCTTATTCAACTTTGCCATCTCAATTGTATCAGAGTAATGAATAAATTCCAAAAACTCCACCATCTGATTATCATTAGCTTCAACATCATGGTTCTCAGTCTTGAACCCAAACGTTTCATTGACCTCCTTTCCCCCCAAATTGCAATTGCTTTCCTCCAACAGTACAGTGTATCTCTGTGAATGACGTTCCATCCTCCTTAGCCATGACAGTACAGGTAGCAGTCCTCCAGAAAGCTTCTAGTAAGTCAACATACATAGGTGGGTTCTTGGTGAGGGCTTGGCTAAGGTAAGAGGTGTTTAAAAAGGGTACAAAGCATTTGTATCTAGGGTTGGCTTCAGCATCAGAGGGGATAGTGAGAAAATTGGTTTATTTGGGTATGACTATTGTGTTTGATGATGATGTTGTTTGAGATTTGGGTGCCATTTCTGAGTTTGAGGTTGAAAAGAGGGAGCAAGATGTTGGAATTAGGTTTGAAAATTGAGAGAAATTGACAAGATGAAAGTGTTAGAAAGAGGTTGCAAAGTGTATTTATATGACTGAGACAGTGCGATATAGATATAAAAATATGTGCAGACCATTCCGTGTCGTGAAGTCACAAAATAGGCTATATCGAGAAGTCTATCAAGTACATCGCAAAGTCTAGTAAAGAGCTATGTCGCAAAGTCTAGAGGGTAAGAGTATAAATGAGACTTTGCGATATAGTATAAATACCTTGTCGAGAACTCTCGTTTGGAATTGTAATCGATTTGTCAGACATATATCAAATTTGGAAAGTAAAATCAATTTAATTCAAAATTATGTCAATATGCGGGGACTTGTCGATATAGTTATTCTGTGTCGCGAAGTCCACTAATTAGATCGCAAACTCAAGAATTGAACTATATCGCGAAGTCTCGCAACTTTGACAGTTTGCGATATAGGTCTCTTTACTTTGAACTATGTCGTGAACTCTTAAAATCACTTATATAGAGATGTCTTAAAAGCTCACAGTTCCAAAAACAAATATGATTTAGAAAAATATGCAGTAAAATACTGAAATATTTATAAATCATATCTCAGCTAATTTTCACTCCAATCAAATAGAGCATTTAAATACAGTGAAATTTTACTGCTGTAAATGCCAAAAATATCCTGATGGCCTCCAGTCTAGCTACAGGTGCAAATGTCTTATCATAATCAATGCCTTCTTGTTGATAGTATCCTTTAGCAACCAGCCTTGCTTTGTTTCTCACAACTACACCTTCTTCATCCATTTTGTTCTTGAATACCCATTTGGTTTCGATGACATTCTTATCTTCAGGAGGTGGTACTAATTCCCAAACTTTGTTCTTCTCAAATTGATTCAATTCTTCTTGCATGGCAACAATCCAATCAGAATGCTTTAAAGCTTCTTCAATTACCTTTGGTTCTTCCTGTGATAGAAAGCAGCTATAAAGACATGTATTCTTGTATGACCCTGTTCATCTCTTTGGCTTGACTCAGAGTCATTTTGATCACCAGTATTGGAATTCTCTTCTTCTCCCCATGTGTTATTGTTTCCTTGCACAGGTGTTTGAGGGTTATCATCAAATTCATTTCTTTCATCATTTGGAATAGTTAGAACATGTGTCTCTTCTTCACTTTCAGAATCTTCAAGATATCCTTGATTTTCAAATCTCAATGGAACACTATCTTTTTTCATTTGTTCGATGTTTACAAACAAATTTGACCTTTTCTATCTTCAGTAATAAAGGGGCGGCATGTTTGTAATTTTAAAAATACAAGGGTAAAGTTGTAATTTCATGAACACTTTTTGGCTCTTTTTGCCTTTGATGATCTTTTAATATATAGAAGTAGATTTTTAAAAAAAAATTGGCTATGTATGTAAAATTATACATTTAGACTGTCTTGCTCTTTTTTTCCATGAATATATATATATTTTCATATTTATATAATTTTAAATTCATTTATCTATTTTAAGTCTATTATTCATTACACACATTATCTAACAGTCCAGTTTATAAATTAAGTAAATTGAAACATATTTTATATTATAATGTAGAATTATTTTTTAACTCAACTTTAAATTTATATATCTAAAAATTATATGATGCAATTATATCCACACGTAAATGAAATATTTATCTTTCTTAAAATATTATCCTATTATTATCCAATAATCTAATATATACATAGAGACGAATTTTAACAAATTCATATTTTCCCAATTTGAATTTGGTTACATTTATGAATAATTTAGAATTTTTTTATAAGAAATATAAACCAATAATATATTTAATCAAAAAGTAAAGTAAAAAAGAGAAAATAGGATTATAAGGGAACCTGTAGCTTATCTAATAAGATTTTTAAAGTTAACTCAAAAATTGATGTAGCACAATGGTTATGATACTTTATTTGTAAGTGGAAGGGTTGTGTTCGAATCCTAAAATTAACAAAATTTCATATAATTTTTGCATAAACTATAGACGGGTGACATTTTTGTAATTATATGATAAATAAGGGTAAAGTTGTAATTTTACAGCCATTTTATTGGTATATTTTGCCCTGACTTTTAATATATAGAAGTAGATTTACAATATTATACGCATATTAGAATAAAGCATGATTTAACTAAATTTAGATTATCTAAAATTATAATATTAAAATATATTCAATTTATGTCAAATTTATCTTTTCGATAAATTTTCGATTTTTGGTAAATTATAAATAGTACTCCAATCAATTTAGTTCGATTTCCAAAATTTACAACACAACGTTATATATTTAATAATATATTATTTTTGTAAAAAACTAGTTCCAGGAGTGTGGAGAACAAGAATTTAAAAATATATTGCAGATTATCGGAACAAATTTTTAGAAAGAAAATACAACAAGCTAAATCAAATACAAGAAGAAAGAAAGCAAAGCAAGTTCCGAGTTAACAAATTCTTCTCTTCCTCTCTGTAAAAGAAGTCTGCCACCCTTCTCCCTTTCTTCTTTTCTTCTTTAACGTAACCGGCAGGGGCTTCCATCGATTTATCTTCGGTGGAAAGACCCAATATTTTTTTTTAGTTTGTTTTTTAATAATCTTCTTTGTTGGGTAACATTTTCTACCCATTTAATTTGTTTTGGTTTGTTTTTTTAGATCTAAATCTTTGTAGTTTTCAGATTTCTTTCTTATTCGATTCAAGCGGGGTTTATTGAATTTGAGAGTGGATAGATTATCACTTATCGTGTGTTCGTTTTTTCAGATCTAAGATTTTTTCATTTGGATTTTTAGTTTGCAATTTCAGTATTGTTTTTCTCTTCATTGTGAGTGGGTGTTGTTTTCTCTTATTTATGCAATTGTTTTTATTTTATATTTGTTCAACTCGACTATCTTTGTAAATGCTGTATGATTTTTTATTAATGAATTGATTTCATTGTTCTTCAAAAAATAAAAATAAAAGAATTAAGGTAGCGAGACTCTAATTCTTGATCTCGTCCATAATCACGAATTTTTTATATATTCATGCTCGATGCCTGACGCAGATCTGAAAAATTGGTGACAAACTTCTTTTATTTTGAGTTACACTTTGCACCCTTTCAACCTGTTGTATCCCTTTTGTCCCTCCCCATCCCCGAGGGGACTTTGCCTAATGCCTCTAAATAATATTTAACATATTCTTTAAAGTGTTGATGATCTTGTTGGTCATTAAAATAGGCTTAAAGTATTAAGTTGGTTATCAAACTGAAAACGATCTCAAACATGTCATTAAAGTCAGCTACAGGTAAATTCTATTATATAACTTACTTTTTTCTGGACGGAAAACACTAATATTAATGCTAATTTCTTCGATTTTATGGTCTGAAATGGGTATGTTACCCTACCATGTAGATATCACATTAAATATTTTTTAATACATATTATTTTTCGTCCAAAAAAAATTATTTATTTAACGGAGTGTATCCTGTAGCCGAGCTTGATATTTTAGGCCCGCAATAAAATAATTAACCTATTCTTTAAATAAATATTATTTTTTTAATAACACACACAGTCCACGCTAATCATATTTTTCATGATGGCTTGAAGTTCATGAGCCAACAGAGGGTCAATATATTATTAACCCAGGAAAAATTGTCCAAGGGACGCCACTCAGCTAACTCACCAACGCAGCAATTCTGAAACATGCACACCTAACTTACAGCTCTTTCTCAGGTTTCTCCAACTAACAATCACAACATACTACTGTACATATACACACACTGACACACTTATGTAAGAAAAACAAACACATTTCCGTGCTTTCTTCGCCATCATAGCGGATTTCCCCATAAACCCTTCTCCCCCTTATATACACACAAAACCAAAAATACACCCACACATTTTATGTACAACAATGGCTTTAGCTTCTCCATCTCTGATCAACCCAATCTTCTCTACCAAACCCATATCACAAAACAACCCATCTCTCTCAATCTCTCTCAAATCTCGCCCACTCACTGTCTGTAACTCCATCGCCGTCGCTGCTCCGGCGGTGATCGCAAAAGGGTCGACGGTGAAGTCAGTAAAGGCAAGGCAGATCATAGATAGCAGGGGTAATCCAACGGTGGAGGTTGATTTGGTGACTGATGAACTTTATAGATCAGCTGTGCCAAGTGGAGCCTCAACTGGGATTTATGAGGCTTTGGAGTTGAGAGATGGTGATCAAAGTGTTTATGGTGGTAAAGGGGTGCTTAATGCTGTTAGGAACATTAATGATGTCTTGGGTCCTAAGCTTCTTGGTGTTGATGTTAGGTAATTGTTTGGTCTTTTTAATTTTTGTTTTCTTGATTTGTATAATTGTGTTTATGTTTGTGTATAGTCATTGTTAATTACTTGAAGAAATCATACTTTTATAACCTTTGAAATAATCTTTTAAGTAGAATTGGGTGCTTTTAAGTAGAATTGTTCAAGTGATTTCTTGTGTTCAATAGAGGCATAATTTAAAGTGATTTCTTGTGTTCCATAGGAGCATAATTTATAGTGATTTCTTGTGTTTTCTTGATAAACCAGTGTTTTTACCAATTACCAATACGTCTACAATTTGTTAGTCTTCAGTTTGAATCAGTCTCGATAATTACAAAGACATAGGTGTTTAAGTTTTTGCATAAATACTGCTCAATCACTGCTTTATCTTCTTTCCGCCAGTGTCAAGCAAAATTGGATCTTATTTTAATTTTATATCGTGATATGTATACACACACCTAGCTGTAGTCAAGTCCGCGCATAGGTATCGCTAGATCACTGCTTATATATATATTGCTAATAATCACTGCTTATATTTGAGGGGAGTTTCAAAAGGTTGTGTAAATTTTGAATAAGGGATAAGCAGCAAGTGAACTAATTGCTGTTCTGTTAAGTTATATTAAGGTTTTCGAGGTTTTTATAGTTTCGAAGAGAAATGAAATGAAGTATGTTGCCCACTTGCCTCGTACATAATGCATTAAAATTCTTCTAGAAATCGGAAGCTCAGGTTTGTTCTGCATTTTGGGAAAAGTATGAGTTGAACTGAGACATATTTTTTCTTTTCTGTTTTTGTGTTATTCTGTAGTAAGATTGTACTAAATGATATCTCTTGGGGTGACCAACTTATTCGGGCCTAAAGCTAAAAGTTTATGCATTCTCGTATTTTAAGTGACAAATAGTTTTAAGTCTTTGAATTTTCTGGTTTTCCCCTGCAAATGTACTTCATAAGAAGTGACGGAACAATGTGAGGTGACATGTTTTTGTGTTCTGTCTTCCAAGTTTTTTGTTTGGTTATAAGAAGAGCGAATGAAAGCTTCTTTCTGTCCATGCTTTTGATTCTGTGTTACTGTGTTATGAGATAATACTGGAAAAGAAAAGCTATCAGATCGTGAGTCTGAGCTGACTGATATCCAGAAGCAACTTTGTTGTGATTTAGTTGCAACCTCAGACAATTTTATTGTATACATTTACTTATTCGTATATCTGTTTCTCTGTCACCTTTTCCATATACGAGGGTTTTCTGTTTTCTTTTTCCATGTGATTTTTTCTGCACATATTTGTCCAACTTAATATGTATACTCTACATGGAAAAGAACTTATCATCTAAAACTTTCTTTTGTCCATGTGAAGAAATCAAGCTGATTTTGATGCCATTATGTTGGAGATTGATGGAACTTCCAACAAGTCAAAGCTGGGTGCTAATGCCATACTTGGAGTATCCTTAAGTGTGTGTAGAGCTGGTGCAGGAGCAAAGGGAATACCCCTGTACAAGCACATTCAAGAAATTTCTGGAACTAAAGAACTTGTGATGCCAGTTCCAGCATTCAATGTGATTAATGGGGGTAGCCATGCTGGAAACAATTTAGCCATGCAAGAATTCATGATCCTACCAGTAGGAGCAAGCTCATTTGCCGAGGCACTCCGTATGGGCAGTGAAGGTTAGCAGGCTAGTTTTTCCTTATATGTGTTCTCTGCCTGACAGATACTGTACTCCATTTCCTCGATACCAGAACTAGCTGTTCGAAGTCCTCTAAACATGTATATATATGTCAAACTGTTTGAAACCTCCTAATTGTGTAATTAAATTTGCATTTTTCATGATGGAGGCTCATTTTCTAGCGAAGGCTATCAGTAACTGACATGACTTTTTGCATCCTTTTAATGTGTGGAGGAGAATGGCTTACCATTTGTTTATCGTGAACTTTATCCAAACAGTATATCACGTACTGAAGGGAATCATCAAGGCAAAATATGGACAAGATGCCTGCAATGTTGGAGATGAAGGAGGTTTCGCACCCAATGTTCAGGATAATAGGGAAGGACTTCTATTGCTTGTTGATGCAATTGAAAAGGCTGGTTATACCGGAAAGGTATGAGCCACTCATTCAATTCTTGTGCGGTTATTTTCTTTATAGAGCGTCTCTTATACAATTTGCGAAATTATGCAGATCAAAATTGGAATGGATGTTGCCGCCTCAGAGTTTTTGACAAAAGACGCCAAATATGATCTCAATTTCAAAAAACAACCAAATGATGGTGCTCATGTGCTTGCAGCTCAAAGTCTCTGTGATCTTTACAAAGATTTTGTTAAAGAATTTCCAATAGTTTCCATTGAAGATCCTTTTGACCAAGATGATTGGAGCTCGTGGTCTTCGCTGCAGTCATCAGTAGATATCCAGATAGTAGGAGATGACTTATTGGTCACAAATCCAAAGAAAATTGCTGAAGCTATTCAGAAAAAGGCATGCAATGGTTTGCTACTAAAGGTAACTATAAAGTTGATCTTTGCAGATGAGTTATATGTACAAGTGGAGTTTTTCATGCCTGATTTCTTCTTATTATGTATGTAATTGATATGTCCAAATCGGTGGATGCCTTTGTCCATAAACTAGATTAACGTTTAGCAATTTGTACAAGAACATATGCCTGAACTATGGCACGTATTCCAAGCACTGTTAAAGGGACATTAACAAATTTCATTGAGGGCTTTACACCTCTTGAACCCCTTCCTAGGCCCGCCAGAGTTTCTAATCTGTTCTCCGAATATTGTTTTGTTACTTGTTAGTGTAGTATAGCCTTTCCTTTATATTTGTGAGATTTTAGTGCTAATGTTGCAGTTGTACCATAGCCTCATCCTCAACCACAAACAAATTGCAGGTTAATCAGATAGGCACAGTAACTGAATCAATTCAAGCTGCTCTTGATTCCAAAGCTGCTGGGTGGGGCGTGATGGTAAGCCATCGTAGTGGTGAAACAGAAGATAACTTCATTGCAGATCTATCTGTTGGTTTGGCCAGTGGACAGGTTTGATCATTATATTTTGGAGCTATACTTGAGTTATTAGACTTTAATTTATGCTTCTATTTACATTTGTGTCATTCTTGTTTAGATCAAAACCGGTGCACCATGCCGAAGTGAACGGCTGGCCAAGTATAATCAGGTAAACACTGAAATAGAAATTTAGAACTATAGATTTTATGTCAAATTCAGATTAATATACTTGTGTATCTGACTTTTGAAATTTGGCCTCTAATGACTCAAGATTCTTTTGTAAATTACTGCACACGCACTATAAAGAAGTGTAAAATATAGTATAAAGTTTAAAAACATTGATAGGTTAGCAAGAGTTTTATACTCTTGCTCTTTTCTTGCTTCTTAATCTTGCATGTATGTCGGTGCACCTCTTAATATTGCAAGTAACTAACCTGTTACTTGTATCACGTTTTGCAGCTCCTGCGCATTGAAGAGGAACTTGGAAATGTTCGTTATGCAGGTGAAACATTCAGATCACCTTGAGGCAATAGAAAGCTTTACATGGTGTTCAATAAGTACTGGGCCATGCTTAGCATGTTCCCGAAGTTCATGAAGTGGTACACCTGTGCCAAAATTTTCAGGAAAGATAGAGTTGTTTTCTAAGTAATTCAATCGGCTTAACATGATTCAGAGTTAATTGAATGTTAAATAGGAAGTGTGTACAAGTTCATTGTCTACATATTTCATCTTCCGTTGTTGAATAGTGTAAGTGTGCTGTTTTAGGGGTCGACACTCTGTTTTGAAATTTAACAATGCAATTGTCATATACCATCCGATCCATGCCATCCTGTTACCGTTTCTGCTTTGTAATTTCACGAACAAATTATAGTCAGTACAAGCTAATAAAAACATTACTTGTAAGCAACCATTCGGTTTTTGCTTTTAAGAACTGAAAGGCAGCTAAGTTATTACCAACTAATCTATACTCTTTATTACTCGTAATAAGCAAAACAATGTGTAAATGGTACGCGGTACTAAAGTATAACGTTGATTCGATTACTCGCAATTACGTAATTATACAGTATTTATTTATTTTAAATTCTTTAACTTCATTCAGGTTTGATTTCTTGCAACTACGTAACTATACAAGATTTATTTATTTACTTTAAATTCATTAAGTTCATCGAGAGTTTGATTTCTTGCAGCTACGTAATCATACAATATTTATATATTTACTTTAATTTCTTGGTTCGATTGTTTATAACTACATAATTAAAATAGTTGTTTATATATTATATATTTTTATCATTTAATCTCGATAAGTACGTTTTTTAATAATATTTATTAATAATTTATAAATATTAATATTTTAATATCGGCTCATGCTCGCGGTCCGTGCTTAACATAGCACACTTATTATCTCGCATGAGAAAGTTGCGTATGTTACCTTGCAAGTCGCCACTACTCCCAGTTATACATAGCATAGGGGATATATGTCAACCGCATGGTCCGCATAACTTCTGATAATATATTGGGATATCGATAGCAACACGAGGTCTTAAATGCAAATATGCAATGTATACAAGTAGATGAAGAAAGCCATCAAGGCCATCTCGGCAGTTAGTTGTGTACGAAGATCATTTTATATCCTATAGGCGAAGGATGCTGCTCAAATGATGTCTATTTAACGATTCTTTTGCTGAACCAGAACTTTAAAGGATCCTATAGGCAGTGACTCCAAAGGATTGAACGCTAACTAGTTAAATAGGTAATGTTCATTTTAATAAAAATATTCCTCAATTTTTGGAATCCAGCCGGTCTAAAACATGGTTCTATTTGAAGTCTAGCCGGAATTGGAGATTAGGCTAGTCTCTTCTAAATTTGCCACTGGTAGAGCATTTCTGCCTTATCAGTCGATCTTCTGAACTGATATTTCTGGGGACCATGTACCAACAACTATTGTTGAGTTTTTATGTGAATATTTTCAAAATAAAATATTTTGATTTATTGTATCATTATTTTGCATATCAAAATTGACGTAATATTTACTCTTTTTTTTTTCAAAAAACGGGTGTATAATGCAACAAGCTTTGTGGAAGGCAAGTCAGAAGACAAGTTTCATGGTCCTTGTTTGATGCCTAGCTTTAATTTGTTGGCTCCTCTCTTGTTTATATAAAACTCTTTCATTTGTTGTACTCTACACAACACTCTCACAAAAAAAAACTAATTTTGTCCTCTATAATCTATACTATTTTGTCCTATTTGCCCACAAACAGTTAACCTTATTTTATAATATATACACACACTGCTTTCTTTCAATCTTGCCTACCAAGATTACTTCTTGTTTTTCATCTTCTTCTTTTTGTTACAGAAGTCGAGGCCTGCTACTTCTAAATTCTATCATCATTTTTTTTTTGGCTAATTGTTGTACTGGTTCCGTGAGTTTAGTTCTATTAACTAAAGCTCATCTCCTGTTTTTTCTCTTCGAGTATATTAAGAGTTCCGTTATTTATTTGTTATTTATTTGTTGGAGTTATCCGAGCAGTATATTAAAGGTGTATTTCGAACGATAATTTTCAGTGCATATAATTATCGTAAGGAATTTTTCTTGGATTGTTTTATCCCGGAGACGGCGAGGCAAACGTGAATATCTTGCACTATTTTGGATATAGTCGTGAAACATCTTAAAGAGAGCGTGATCTGTGACTCATCCCAGAAAAATTCGGCAACCTCGTATATTTTCATATTTTGATAATTGTAAAATAGTTTTTGTGGAAAATAAATTATTTTGAAATTTGTTTTTATTATTTTTCGCATTTTATTACTAACAATTTTAAGATATTTCAGAATTTTTTACTATTATTATATATCTGTTTGCCATGTCTACCGTTGATTTTTCTGGTAATATTGCTTTTGATATTAATAAGCCTTTTCGTTTTGAGGGTGTGCACTTTAAGCGTTGGAAACAAAAAATGCTTTTCTTTCTTACCATGCGTAAAGTAGCTTATGTTTTGTCGACCCCAAAACCTGTTATGCTTGCTCCCTCCACTACTACTACTACTACTCTTACCGAGTCCTCTGAAACTGTACCACCCGCTAATGTTGAACTTGCTAAGGAGATAGAGTCATGGGTAGAAAATGATTTTCTTTGTAAGAATTTTATTTTGAATGGCTTATCTGATAATCTGTATGACTACTATAATTCTGATAAGTCAGCAAAAAAAATCTGGGAAGCAATACAAAAGAATTACGATACTGAGGAGGCTGGCACCAAAAAGTATGCCGTAAGCCGCTATCTCAAGTTCCAAATGACTGACGACAAGTCTGTGGAGGAACAGTCACACGAGCTGCAAAAGATTGCACACGAGATCATCACAGAGGGGATGCCGCTTGATGAACAATTTCAAGTAGTTGTGATAATAGACAAGTTGTCGCCAAGCTGAAAGGACTTCAAGAATATCCTAATGCATTGGACTAAGGAATTTTTCTTAGAGAGTCTTATCACTCGCCTTAGGATTGAAGAGGAAGCAAGGAAGCAAGATCGGAAGGAAGATGTGCTGGTTGTCTCCAACAACAAGCAAATGAAGAACTCTAGTGCGGGTCTGAAGCCTAAGGGAAAGAATTTCAAGAAGGCGAACCGCAACCCGCAAGGAAACTCTCAACTTCCGAAGAATCATACAGCGCATCAACCACCTAAGAATTCCGCTGAAACCTTCCACTATTTCAGTTGTGGAAAGCCAGGACATATGGCGAAGAAGTGTAGACTCAAGCGCCAAGCTCAACCACAAGCAAACAACATTGAAGAAGCCTTCGTAGCTATGATCACGAAGGTTAACCTTGTTGGTGGAGCTGATGGGTGGTGGGTAGACACTGGTGCCTCCCGCCATGTCTGCTATGACCGTATCATGTTCAAGACATATGCGGATGCTGAAGACAAAAAGGTGCTGCTAGGAGACTCCCACACCACCAATGTTGCTGGAATTGGAAATGTGGAGCTCAAGTTTACCTCTGGAAAGATTCTACTACTGAAGGACGTCTTGCACACTCCAGATATGCGAAATAATATGGTGTCTGAATTTTTACTTAATAAGGGAGGGTTTACCCAGACTATAGGTTCTGATTTGTACACCATCACTAAGAATGGTACTTTTTTGGGAAAATGGTATGTCGTAGATGGAATGTTTAAGTTGAATGCTGAAGTTAATAAAATTTCTATTTCCTCTTATATGTTGACTCATTTCAATACTTGGCATACTTGACTCTATCACATTAATAAACGAAACATAATAAATATGAGCAACTTAGGATTAATTCCCAAGTTGTCTCTCTCTGATTTAGATAAATGTGAATATTGTAGTCAAGCGAAAATCACTAAGACTCCCCATAAGTCAGTAGTGATTAAAGAAACAGAACCATTAGATCTAATTCATTCTGATATATGTGAATTACACTACACCATAGATTGCATATTACAACAACACAAATATATTGCCTTAAGGCCTATATTTGTTGCATTAGACTTAATTGCAACGAATGTCCAAAATTTCACCGTTGCATCCGCCCCTGTTGCAATAGAGCCATTTAGCAACGATTTCAGCTCCATATAGCAACATTAAAAATCATTGCAATACTGGCATGTAACAACGTTTTATGGTCTTCAACAACATTTAAAAATCATTGCAGTAGCAAATGGTTGACAAATAATTCACTTTAAGGCAACAAATATTAGTCCAATTGCAATGAATTTATTAGACAAATTGCAACAATTTAAGCCCTTATTGTAATAATTTTATAGCAATTTTAACATTATTTGCAACATCTTTTTGGCACAATTTCAACAATATTTAAAAATAAAATTGTGTGGTTCCATTTGAATATTAAACTAGCCAGGCATAAAAGCCACAAATCCAAGCAACACCAAACATCAATGTCATTTCATACAGAGCACTAATTACCAAAAGTTCGGAAAAAACACCATGACTACTACTACGTACGACATCGTCGTAGAAACCATCCAAAAGGTAAGTCTAAGAAAAATGACAAAGTCTTGTATGCACGCATACACTTAATTACTTAGAAAAACATGCTAAGTCGCATACACCTACTTGGACAAAAGGATAAATCAGTTAGCCAACTATTACATATAATTTAAACATAAAGTTATCATGTGGCAGCTTCATCTCCATCTGCAGCAGCCTCATCATCGTCTGAATCCACATGATCTTCTCCATTCTCCTCATCTTCGTCGTCCTCATCATCATCTGTATTTTGGAAGTGAAATCCAAGTCATAAGTGCAAATTCACAAACCTATTTTCTACACAAAGAAACAAAACATAAAATACATAAAAAATTTAAAATCAGAGCTTATAGTATAACCTATTGACAATAATTATAAATTAAAAAGAGAGCACAAACTACTGCACTTATAATATACACAAACTACTGCATTTATAATATAACTAAATCAATATTCATCAACTTGTCACCGAATATATAAATATTATCAAACATTTAATTTCAGTAAACGCAACTCCAATCAAAAATAGATTCTCACCGAAGCAATGGCTGTTGGTTTAAAATTTTAGACCGAGACAGCCTCTCATAATTGTACTTCTCATTTGCAGCATGCGGAAGAGAAATAAGTATACCAAGATCACAAAACTTATAATTGCTACTCAGAGTAAAAAGGACCCCACTTCACAATAGGCCAGTACTTAAAAAATTGCAGCATGACACGGGTTACAACAGAAGAATGAGTCACAAGCGACAATTACCTTATCTACAATAAATAGGTCTTTATCTAACTTGCCAATGATAAAGCCCAGATTGAACTGACCAATCACCTAGAAAACAGAAGGCAAAAGCTACAGTTTATCTTCCAAATACAAAGAAAACCGGGAACCTAAATAAACCAGAACAACTAGATACATCAAAAAAGTTTTAGAACTGAGGAAACAACAAAGCTGCCAAGTTAAGAGTTATTAAAAAAGTGACTAGCACAAGACAGAATAGATCCAACTGTTCTGTTTTACATTTATCGGTCCACCAAACCAGTTTGTACCTGCAACATGTGATGTTGTATTAGTAAAATTTTATGTATATAAAAAAAACGATGCAACAACGGAAGGATATAAACAAAATGCAATAGCATGCTAACTAAATGCAAAACTACTATGTCTTTTTTAAATATTTTGCAAAAATATCAACATATTTGCAAAAATACTAACTTTTTGAAAATATTTGTAAAAATACGGTTTGCAACTAAATGCAACCAGATGCAACTGCATCGACCAAAATCAACCACATATGTAATTTATAAAAACTTAATAATTAAAATCATCTTTGATTGCATAATAGATTGCATAACGAGTTACATAAGATAATAGGCTAAGTTTATTGATTGTATAACCAGTTGCAACTTGTTGCAGAATGTAATTAACTAAATTTCATCAAAAACAACAGTAATGCCCCTGCGGGGCCATACTTACAAATTAGATACAAAGAGTTGTTAACTTTTGTGAGATGCAATGGAGCCAGGGAGAAGAGAGAATAGAGAATAGAAAGTAAATCTGATAATTATTTCATTCAAGTTGGTTCTGCAATACTGGTATACTCAGTTTATATAGTACAATTGAATGTAACAAACTTAGTACACATACTTCATCTATTCTATTACAATAATACCCCTAAAGTATGCCTTTATTCTCCAATACTCCCCCTCAAGCTGAGAGGGATGCTTTGCTGACCTCTAAGCTTGCCAAGTAGAGTAGCCAGGTAGGAACCATGGACACCAAACCTCATTTCTCTGCTGGTAGTGACTGACAAATAGACAACGTTTCCTCTTTCTCTACTATTTTCTTTTCAATCAGGTCTTCTCCCCTCGGAGCCACGACTTCATGGTATACCACGCAGCAGATAGTTTCCACAACAATTTTCCAATTACAAACCTTGAATCTTTTACATTGCATTTTTTAAGCATGTCATAATCTATATCGAAACTCGTATGTCCCTGCATATTGCCTTTCATAAGTCTGTCAATCCCACCAAAAGCATTGGCAATGTAGCTCCTCAAACCTTTTGGTACAAAAACCAAACCAGAGCAAGTGCAGCCCGAAAACGTTTCCATCATTTCATGCAAACTGTTTGCATCAGTCATAACATGGACAAATTCTTGTATCAAATTAGCCAGCTGGATAACTCTTTCAGAAATTATACGATCTGATATAAATGGTGTTGCTTCCATAAGTTTAGGTTCAGGAACTTCAGTCTGCGATCTTGCATGATGAATTGCTTCCTTCCAACTTCCATAATACAGAAGTGAAGCTAGAGACAAAACTACAAGGAAATACTGAGACTTTTCTATCAACGCCATATGAAAAGCAAAAAGTTCAATGCACAAACCGGAATCAGAAGGATGTTCACAAGAGGACGCACGATCTAAATTATATACTAATTTCATCAACATTGTGGAATTTTCACCATATTTATTTCTTGAGCCAGAAATCAGTGTGTGCAGCCTTGTCTTCACCACATCAAAAAGAGTCGTAAAAATAGCAGCGGTAGATCCAGCTAATCCTCCACAGATGAGAATTTGTAGCATTTCTCTTTGTCCATTTGATTGAAGTGAGGATGACATTAATTGCTTTAGCCTTTCATAGGTGTAGAACTTGATGACTGAGTGTGTAACATTCTTGCATAGTACAACTCCCCACCCAACATACAACGAAGAGAAACCACCCTTTCCAACAATTCCAAGTAATGCATTCCAGCTGCTTCTATAGTGAGAACTGACTTGTATCGGCTGCTTTATACGTTCACTTGGAGTGAAGATAACAGAAGTTGCACTAATACTCGCAGAACCTCCTACTGTGCAATGTGCCAAAGAATGGCACCCCTTAGAAAAATAAGGAAGCAAGACCCCTTTTACCGATTCAGAAGTGAAAGTATAGACATCAGTAATCAGTGCTGAAGCGGCAATATTGCTAGCAATAATACGATAGAGGCCCGTTACACCTCTGGAAGAAATAATGGATCGGCTTATATCAGGAATACTATTTGGATCACTACGACATGAATGAGTGATAGTCTTAATTGTATCCACGGGATGTAGACAAAGGCTGACAAAAATACTAGCAAATGCTCTAGCAAAAACATGCTCCTGCCGAGTAAAACCTTCGAGCACATGAATCTCTATGGGATTGTGATGGCTTTCATTGTGAGCACCTGTATCAGTAGCTAAAGGATTGGCACCGCAATCCACATGAAGTCGCGACTTCGAGGTTAAACTACCAATTGCTTTTGTATCTTCAATAGCCCGAAGAAGGTGAAATGAGAATAGATACGCAACTAATGCTTGTTTATCCATATTAGATTTCAAACTTGGACCTGACAATGAATTTATTATTTCGGCCATTTCTGAGAGGCAATTAGCATTTACGATACACATGTTCTTAGTGAGTAGACTGGCATCATCACTTAAAATAGAACAACTTGAGTTTCTTTGTCCAGTGTTGCAACAATCTTGATTCTTCATTTCATCTGAAACATTAGAGTTGACAATATGCTTCAATCTAGAGATTCTAATTTCACTCAACTACGGTGCATATTTTGAGTTATGTAACTTTCCCACTCTTGCATGCCTTGTATCCTTGAAAGACTCAGTAAGACTACTGGAACCACTTTTCATGAGTTCCCAAATAAGAGAATTTACATAAACGCTACTATCTCTATCAAGTTCAAAAAATGAGACTTTCCGGGTCACTTTTAGGCATTCTACGCTTTCCTGCGATGCGGGTGAGGAATGACTAGCAGGTAGTAAATCAGCTGAGAAATCTTGACCCTCTGTAGAAGTTGATGCACCAACACGACCTTCCTCTAAACTTGCACAACTCCTGTTAACCTTTGACTCCCACACATGTTCACAAAACAAATGCAATACCATTTTTACATCTTCAACAATGTCATCGCAGTAATATGTAGTGGATCCTGAAAGGAAACTAATATGCCACGCAAAGAAACCCCCAGGGTCAAATTGATTGTTGACAATATCAATTAACTTCATTGCACAGCTGAGAACGATCGCATTTCTTTTCGCTGCGCTTTTGGCACCATCATGAGCTTCATAGCCATCGTTTAAGTAGATATAAATTTTAAGACTACTCACTGTTAGGTCCTGATAAGTTTGTAGAAGGAGGGTTGAATACAAACTATACCGTTTTATCGAAATTTGTCCTTTGAATAATTTAACAATTAAGAACAAATTAATGCGGAATATAAATGAAACAAAATTCAAGTTAAATATAAACTATATTAAACTTGAAGGGTGTTGCAAATACAGTACGGATTACAAAGTATTTATCTCAAACTAATTAATACAAATTTAGAATAAATTCGACATGAACTTTTCTAATATTTGTAATAAAAAGATCGAATGCTAAAAGCAAGTTCGAGATAAATTCTAGGGATAAAAATCCGCTAGATAATCAAAGCAATACAAGTAATCAACTTCTAGTGGTTTGGATTTAACAATACAAACTAGAATTAATTGCTTGAGAAGAAATGAGATCAAATGGCTTCTTCGTTTTTGCTGAGAGAAAATAGTCTGTAAGATTTGATAATTATGTCTCTTTCTTCTTCTGTCCAGCCTCGGGTTAAATACAATTCAGTAGACCTGTATGACCTTTTAATTAAATCAATATGACCTAATTAATCAATCAATACACTTGTATGACCTGAGGAATTAAGCTCAGTAGAACCATGCTTCATCAATATGACCTCAGAAATGTGTCCGGTATGACCTGCTGTACTTCTACCAACTTTCGGTAGAACCTTAGAAAAGAACCGGTATGACCTGCCATTTAAAAGCCTCTGTAGAACCTAGCAGAGCTCGGTATGACCTAGCAGAGGTCATACAGAGAGAACTCGGTATGACCTAGCAGAGGTCATACAGAGAATTTCTTCAGGTCAGGTCATATAGAGTATTTCTTCAGGTCAGGTCATACAGAGTATTTCTTCAGATCAGGTCATACAGTATTAAATTAAATTCCTTTAATCAAATTAGTTAATTTAAATTCTGAATTAAATTAATTCTTTTCTAGAATTAAATTAATAAATAATTTAAACAACTAAATTAATTAATTTAATAAATTAATTAATTCTGAAAGAATTAATTTATTAATTAAATTGATTAATAATTTAATTAATTAAAAGAAGATAACTTAAAATCCTTGCATTCCTCTATCTTCTGAAAACCACTGAATATAGATGATTTAATTCCACTGATTGATGTCATCATTCGATGCACTGTCTGGTTCATGAATAACTGACTTCAATGATAATTCTTCATCTTTAAAACATTTAAAGCTGTGGCTTCTTTTCTTTAGCTCTGAATAAACTCTGTATCCTGTACTTCTCCTGTCACTGTAGTAAATCCACTTTCTTGGATACTTCACTGAGGCTTGAACAATAAATTGAACTTCTTTCAATGTAGAATAACTTCAAGTCTGTAGATGACTTTAATACTCCATTCTCTTGACAGATAAAACTCTCTGAGATTCCTGTGACCTTTAATCTATTAATTTACTTATTACATTCTAGTTTAAGTTGAGTAGAATCCTCGAATTACAAATAGGCTATTGCATATGCCTTTCACTCACTATTGTAGCACACCACTCCACATATGTTTTAGCCACTGCATAAAACATTTTTGGATCATCCTTTTTCCAACGTTGAGAGAATAAACATGTCAAAGAAACAAAATTTCTGTCAAACATATTATCAAACAGATTATGAGCCCTCTCAGAACACATCATCTTCTCACCAATTGAAGGATTTTGTTTCCTTTTGTTCTTCACATTCTCATCCAGTAAACAGCTTCAAGAAACAATGTTTCTTTTAGAAATTCTGTCTACCATAATATGTGCTCCAACAAAACACACAATAATTTCACAAAAATCCAAAGCTACATCATCTAACACAAAAATATCTTCACCAAAATTCAATAATCCGAAGAAAAGTGCAGATTTAACACATCTAATAGGACTTACAATTTTAGTCCAAAACCAAACAATGGCTTCTATTTGAATCTCCATCGATCTCTTCATTCATTTTACCATTTACATCTGCAACTCAAGGCATTTCACTTATAGTATACCTCAACAGAATTTGGCGGAATTTTAAACGGAGAATCGAGGCACAACTTTCCAGGCACGACTGGAGTAATCGAGGCTTCATACTCAGTGATTTTTGAGCAATGTAGGTTCCATAACTCACGATATCCAGGTCCCTAACTCAAACCATTTTCTGAAGTATGCAATATTTTCCCAATCTCCACGAGTAAACAAGGTTTCACCCAATCTCAGCGAGTAAACAAGGCTTCACCCAATCTCGTCTATGCAATTTCTGGAAATTTAATTGAACTTGAATGAACCAGCTACTCACAATATTAACTCTATTTCTTCTCAATTTTGACACAACTATTACCGCTCTGATACCATGTTAACTTTTGTGAGATGCAATGGAGCCAGGGAGAAGAGAGAATAGAGAATAGAAAGTAAATCTGATAATTATTTCATTCAAGTTGGTTCTGCAATACTGGTATACTCATTTTATATAGTACAATTGAATGTAACAAACTTAGTACACATACTTCATCTATTCTATTACAATAATACCCCTAAAGTATGCCTTTATTCTCCAATAAGAGTGAAGAAGATAAGAACCACGGATTCATAATTATCCAATCGTAATCATCAGTTGAGAAATTTCAATATCACTAAATTTCAATCAATTTTGATGAATTAAATCAAGATTATCATCATTTCTATTTTACATGTGTGTGTATTATGTATGTATAAGAAGAATTTATGAAGATATATCAACAGGGGATGTTAAAGTAAGGATCGATAAATTTGAAATTCAAGAACAATAAAAGAAAAAGAGGTGAAAAGAGAAGAAAAAAGACGCTATAGAAAATAATAATGGAAAAGAACGTATGGATGAAAACAAAAGTCAAAGAAAGTGATGAAAGTCGTATAAATGCAAGTAAAACAGAACGTAAAATTACAAAAAAAAAATAGAATAACCGTATATCTAGTAATTTCTCATGATATTATTATAATTATTAAAAAATATTAATATATTATATATTTTGGGATGATGGTATATTATTTATATATATATATTATTGAGAATATTGAATTTTTTTATGGATGCTTGGAATTACTTGATATGTCTTATGCTTTAATTTAATTTTTATATATTAAAATATTAATTTAATGAATGAATGAAGGATAACCTTGAAAACATATTTATCAATTTTCAGGTCCTAAATTACTACATCACACCAGACGCAGTCTTTTAAGTTCCATATTCTGCAATCAAATAGTAATAGTTTCAAACTTTCAATATCAAATGAGCAGCTAGCTAGCCAATTTAAGATAGCTACCCACTGGTTTGATACTAAGAGCATCTCCAATGGTGATATGTAAAATGGTTGGCTAAAATGTGATAAAATAGGAATAATGTAAAATTTTAGCTAAGGGGTGTGATTAGTACTCCAATGGTGTTGTGTATAATTATGATAATGTAAATTATACCTAAGGGTTTTGCTGGTTCGACAAATATAGCCAACCAAATATGATTATCTATATTTATTGCCAAGGGGTTACATGGTTGGAGTGTTAAATTTTTTATATATTCTCCAAATAGTGACACATAGATGCCATGTAGATTGATTTAGCTAAGGGGTTGGTACCATTGGAGATGCTCTAAGGGGGTGTTTGCCAAAATAAGTGAAACCAACTTATGGCTACTTAAAATAGATAAGTTGAATGTTAAAAATCCTTAACATTCAACTTATAACTTATTCTCAATACACGCAATATAAATATCCTTCAAATCTTCAAAACCATATATCTTTTGATCCGTTCATTAAAAAATTGATATGTATATATCAAATTTCTCTACTCATCGAGATCTATCCATTGATATCCATTTATATATATTAAAAAATAAATATTTTAAAAATAATAAAAAAAAGTTAACTTATAAGTTATGATTTACCCAAACACTCTACTGCTTATAAGTTCTGATTTACCAAACACTCTAGGACTTATAAAGCTCAGCTCTACTTATCACTTATAAAGCACTTACTCATTTTAAGCTATAAGTTAACTTAATAAGAGCAAGTCCAACAATGTCTTAGTTGGTTACTTATAAATATTATATAATAATGTGTCCTAGTGATTTAGGGACTTGATTTCTTGCAGGAACTCCAACAACATTACTTATATCCATTCCCTATTATTATAATAATAATATATTTGAAAAGAGAGAGAAAAAGAGTGGAAGAAAGAGAGAGAAAAGTAATGTAGAAAAGGAGGGAAGTGAATTTTTTATTCATGGAAATTAAATAGGTAATGACTAGTGGTTACCTATTAATAGGTAATGAGATGGATGTCCTAGTGATTTAGGTAACCACTAGGACATTGTTGGAGCACCATTTTTTGCTAGATTACTTATATTTGAGCTTAGGACATGATATAAGTAAGCTCTTGGACTTGCTCTAAGTTGCAGCCAAACAGGCCCTAACTCAATCATTTTGCTTCTCTGGCAACTTTCACTTCATGTTTCAGAAAACTAATTATAAATAAACTATTGACGTTTTATTTTTAATTCATATAAACAGTAAATTATAGTAATAATTAATAGGTGCAGAAACCGATACCGAAATTTGTACAATATGAGGTGAATTTCACTATCTTATATACTAAAATATATAAATTTAATGACACTTGAGAAGAAAAACCAAAGAAGAGTGAGATAGTATTAAGGTTTTTTCTCTTTGTTTCAATACAAAACACTTTTTATTGCCTATATCCTCGATAACTCGTGTCAAGCACGGTCGAGTATGAGTTAACATTAAAATATTAATATTAATAAATTATTAATAAAATATTATTTAAAAATATATTTGTTGAGAATTGAATGATAAAAATATATAAAAAATAAATCACTATTTAATTATGTAGTTATAGATAATCGAAATGTGGATAAAATTAAAGAACTTAAACTAAATAATAAATCTTGTATGATTAAATAGTTGCAAAGAATCGAACATCGATGAAACTAATGAATTTAAAATAAATAAATAATCTTGTAAAATTACATAATTGCAAAGAATCGAAACTGGTAAAGAATTTAAAGTAAATAAATCTTGTATAATTACGTAGTTGCGAGGAATCGAACCCAGATTCAATGATAATCAAATTTGATACTTTGGTACTGCGCGCCACCATTTTCACATATTTTGCTTATTAATAAAAAATTATTTTACTTATTAATAAAGAATATAGTTGTGTGACTGTGTAAGTATCAAATGTGTGAGTGTCTTTAACTGTTAAAAAAAATGAAGTATCACAATTTATTTTCTGAAATTGAAATACAATAAGTGATGTTAAATTTATTATATGCTCTTCATACTATAAAAAGAAATGATCTGGACCCTTGCAAAACAGAGGACCTCTAAATCCGACAGCTTACACCAAAACTTTGGACTCATAACATACTTTTAATGAAACAAAATTCTATGTGTTCTTTCATTTTTTTTTTTGCTAATTTTGTGTTCTTTTATATTTATTTGTTAAAAATAAATAATTTGTTTTCCGGTAAAACTCCACGTATTTACTGATCCAATTGAATTCGTTCCACTGAACGGTAGAGAAAAGTCCGGCCTCGTAATACTTCTTAGTTCTTACAGAACAATTGTCTATACATTTTTTTTTATTTGTATGTTTACTAATGGAAAAACTCCACGGTATTCTGTCATGATTTAAGAGTATCTCCAATAACATTAGTATATTGGTTGGTTAAAAATAAGAAATAGTTAAAATTTTGCACAAGTCTTATGAGTGAACTTCAATAAGATTAATTATAATTCTTAGAGCATCTCCAACCACAAAGAACTCTTGGCTAAAAATGGATAAAACATGTCAAAAATAAAAATTATAGTCAATATGTAAAATTTTGCAATCTCCAATGACACATTCTTGTTAGCTATAAATTAACCAACCTCAACACATTGACTATATTTGTCGAACCTCTAGGACCAGTAGTGAAACTTCACATCATCTATTACCATATTAAAATAATACATTCTATCTATAGCAACTTAAAATATTAATAGCATACTATTTTTAAAATATAGGTAATCATTATAACTAACTTCATTGGAGCACAATTTCTTACAGGTTGAGCAAATTTTACATAATCAACCTTTTATATGATTTTAACCAACCAATTTAGCCAATCCCGCTGGAGATGCTCTTATTTGGGTATAATTTTTGCCAAGAGATTTTGAGGTTCGGCAAATTTGGTCAACGAATCGTAATTGTCTATAATTTCAGCTAAATTTTTTGATGCATTGGAGTGCTATTTTTTCTCTCTCCATATTATCTATATTACATGCCATCTAAATTTTATAGCTTAGGGCTCTCTCCTATCGGAGATGCTCTAATTATATCTTTATATATAATTATTGTAAAACACTTAAATGGTATAGTTTGGTTTGGTTGTCAGCGGGTCCTACATAGCTAAAAACTCTCAACTATAAGCTAAAAACTCTGTACTATAAAACAATTACACAATTAGAGTAATTAGAGTTATTAATAATGCGAGAAAAAGTAATATTTCTATAAAAGTAAATAATAATAGAAGTAGTATAATTTTAATATTTTAAATATTTACACTAAAATTTATTAAAATTGAATTTATAAAATAAAACGGGTCCTACATAGCTAAAAACTCTCTACTATAAGCTAAAAACTCTCTACTATAAAACAATTACACAATTAGAGTAATTAGAGTTATTAATAATGCTCTACTTTGGATAAAAAGTAATATTTCTATAAAAGTAAATAATAATAGAAGTAGTATAATTTTAATATTTTAAATATTTACACTAAAATTTATTAAAATTGAATTTATAAAAACAATAAATAAACATATAAATAATCATTGTGAATTTGTATATATAAAAAATTCGTAATTTTTATCATTTCAAGAATTACAACATAAACCGAAATAATATATACATATAAAAAAACATATTATTAACTTAATGAATTTATATTTTTATGAAAATACACAAAGATATTAATAAATAAATAAAATTATAAAAACACTAAAATTAAATAATTTATTAAACATGCATTGGTATAAAGCTAGTTAATTATAATTTAACTACAACTAAACGACACTAGTGACAGTTACAACACCCACTAAACCAACTAACTGCAAGCCTGCAACCCCACTTCCTTGAGGAAAAAACGATCACAAAATCTTATTTACACACGATCAGTGTTGTTGTTTAATCAATCCTCGAAAAATGAATCCAGTCGAATTCTGATTCGAAACTGCCATTTACGTAAATTCCACACCCGCGTGGTGGCACCGCATGTTCATACAACATTTCATTTCTCGGACACAAGTTGAATAAATCAGATCGGATCTATTACTAAATTCTTCCATTAAATTTGACATCCTTTTCCTCACTGAATTTCCCTTGAAAATTTTACTCTGTTGCACAATGTTTCGCAGTGTGAGTGGTGCAGTAGTCACGATTCTTAATGTTTTGGCAATGATGTTTTCGTTGTTACTCATTGGTTATTCTGTTTGGTTGTACACACACGACACTTCTTTATGCCAAAGACTCCTTCGAAAACCCCTTCTTTTTATAGGTTTGGCTCTTTTTGTTGTCTCGTTGATGGGAATCATTGCTTCTTCTTGTCGAGTCTCGATTGTTATGCACTTATATTTGATCTTCATGTACCTTTTGATCCTTGCATTGATTGCATTTACCGTGTTTGTGATCGTTGTTACGAATAGAGGTGTGGGAAAACAGATATCAGGGATAGGGTTTAAGGAGTATAGGCTCGGGGATTACTCAAATTGGTTGCAGAATCATGTTTTTAATGGAAAACATTGGGGTTCTGTTAAGAGTTGTTTAGTTGACGCTCATGTATGTTCAGTGCTTTCTGGCCGTGATTATAATGCACTGAATTTTTATAAACATCATCTATCACCACTTCAGGTAATGATGCATTCATAATATATGTGTTCTTTTAATTTTTTTTTTTAAAATCTTAAAATTTAAGTGTTGAATCTAAGTATAGGATCACTTCTAGAATTTGTCTTTCTGGTCTTTTTAAGCTGAATATCGAACTGTAGTATATGATACTTTATGTTTTCTTAACCCATTTCATCTCTGTGAGGAGCTGTGTGTGAGAAACAGTCTTATTATTGTGTTTCTGATTGTTATGTCTCATGTCTAAACTGGATAATGGACTGCACATTAAACTAATCTTAATTGTATATATCGGATAGTTGACTGAACATTAAAGTAATCTCTTAATTGTATATTTACAGTCCGGATGCTGCAAGCCTCCAGTATACTGTGGATTTAAGTTCCACAACGCGACGTTCTGGACTGTGCCAAAAAGTGGTCCTGCTCACCAAGACATTGACTGCAAGACATGGAAGAACAACCAGAATGAGTTGTGCTTCAACTGCATATCATGCAAGGCCGGAGTGTTAAACAACGTCAAGGGACAATGGAAGACATTAGCCATCATTAATGGCTGTTTCATTCTTCTTGTTGTCATTATCTACTCACTCGGCTGTTGTGCTTTGAAAAGCAGCAATGCAACTAGGTTCAAAAGATTAAGTAGCCAAGGCAGCAGCCTAGCCAGGTCTTGTGTTATTTAATTAATTTATGACATTATTAGTTCAGATTTGGAAAGGTTTGATGTTGTGTTGTTGGTAGACTCTGACATGGTAAATGAACTAACTTCTGTAGCTGTAATGCTCCAACTGATAGTCTGATAACTTGTTACCTTTATGTTATAAATTAGCTCTATGATCAAATATTTGGACTTTTAGTCATATAACTAGTGCCGGTGTTTGTTTCATTTGCTAATTGCTATGCATATATTACTCTTCTATTAATTTGAACAATACTTTGAAAGTAATATCACTGAAACTATTGTGATGACTTGAAGTAATTCCATCAAATATCATGTCCTGGATTGGTAGGGAAAAAGAAGAAAATTATATGGTAGTGAAATTTCAAAATTACAATATTGTAAATTGTTGCATGCAAATGCAAAATTAAAAATTTAGCAGCAGTTTCCATTTTATATCCAGAGCTCTTCAGTATTGCTTACTGGACTTTTTTGGGCGCTTCTGAAGTTGTGGGAGAAGCAATTTTTAGAGCTTAGTGTCAAATTCTGCAATATATATGGAATGCTGCATCAATCCACATCTTGACCGAGTTAACCACAGCTCTGAAGACTTTTCCCGGAAGGCTGCAACATCATAATTCATAATCACTTTACACACTACGGCATTCCCACGTCTGGTTGTGGTGCAGCTGTTGGTGGTTGTCTGCAAAACAACACCGGAGGGGGGTTTTAACCATGGCGGCGTATCTGGCGCGAGAATAAGTCTGAGTTTTGGAAGAGTAGATAAGAATATGGAGAAATCTAATTGTGGAGGGTGTATGTATAGAGTGTATGGTAGAGAGTGAGTGAGTGAGTAACCCCCAAACCTTTTCTCCTTGGACTATTTATAGGCCATGAATTAGGGTTCAGGGGCGTGTACCTGCAATCATGAGCGTTGAATCCTAGGTAGATATGACACCTGTGTGATGTTGATGGGTTACACGTGTCTAAGTGAAAATTGTGGTGTCGTGTGCCAGGCTCATGCTGGCGTGTGGTTTAGGTAGGACATAATTGTGCCAATCATTGGCTATTCAAAGGTGTCATGGCCAGGTGTGATTCCCGATCATGACCTGTATTCTCTACGTTATAGTTGATGATCTTATCTCACTTCATTTGAACTTATCCATCCTTGAATGTTGTGGAATTTGGTTTGCCTTAAGTCGGGCTTCAGGAGTGAGTCAGGATTTCCAGTGAGCCAGGGCTCAGGCGCCGTTGGATATGCTCCAGCCAGGAGTCCGAGTTGGGATTTGAATCAGGACTCCCAGTCAACTCCAGGTACCAGAATCCGAGCTTGAGTATTGAATTAGGACTCCTATCGGAGTCCGGGCTTTCATAGTCTATCATTTGCCCCCCACTCCCTTATTCAGATTTTTGGGATGGGGGAGTAGAGTTCTCCATGTAAGATTTTGGGTAATTTAGAAAAAAATTGGCTTGATATTTGCCCCCCAATCCGGATTGATGTCAATGATATCAGTCCGGATTCGAGAGTGAATCAGGGTTCTTTCTTAAGTCCAAAGTTGTGAAACATTGGGTAACTTAGAAAAAATTTGGCTTGATATTTGCTCCCCAATCCGGATTGGTGTCAATGATGTCAGTCCGGATTCGAGAGTGAATTAGGGTTCTTTTTTAAGTCCAAAGTTGTGAAACTTTGGGTAACTTAGAAAAAATTTTGGCTTGATATTTGCCCCCCAATCCGAATTGATGTCAACGATGTCAATTCGGATTCGAGAGTGAATCAGGGTTCTTTCTTAAGTCCAAAGTTGTGAAACTTTGGGTAACTTAAAAAAATTTTGGCTTGATATTTGCTCCCCAATCCGGATTGATGTCAATGATGTCAATCCGGATTCGAGAGTGAACCAGAGATTTAGGTTCCTGAATTGTACTTAAACGCAGCCAGAGTTGACAACAATCCGGTCTCTGGTAACAATTTCGCCTTTTCTTTGGAATCTCAATCGGTTTTTCAGCTTCCCCCCCAATAATTTTGAAAAAAGGAGTTACTCCCTTTGTCCTCGAGAACCGAAAGTAACAACTGTTGCCAATAATTGCATTTGTCTTTTCCGTTTTTCCTTGTAAAAACAATTTTGTGGAAATTATTTTCAGCCAATCATATCTGTCCACGTAGCTTTGTAGTTGATGTTTGTACAGCCTCTATAAAACCCTTTTGCTTTTACTTCTTTCACTTTACTCTTTTAAAAAACTTGTCACTCTCTTCGTTTTCGAGCTTTTCTCTCTAGTGGCGGTTTTCTGCACTCTCAGGCGTTGGGTCGTCCTCTTCCGTTTTATTTCTCCTACTTTTTTGTAAGATTTTCGATCTCTTCTTTATGTTTCCGCTTTGATTTCATGTTCTGTTGTAATTGCGTAAACTGTTCGTATCCTCGATTTAGGGATGTGTTCGACCTTTTTAATTTTTTCTTGCGTATGAGTTTTGTGGTATTGTGTTTGAATTTTGGTGAGCAAATTGGCTTATATATTTGTTTTGGACTGAGATTTGGTTTGCATGTATATAATAGAATGATTTGGGGGTTCTTGATTCTGTGTTTTGTTTCGTGTTCTTGTCAGTTCTTGGCGAATTATGTGTATGTAACTGTATATGTATAGGTTTGATTTGTTTTTTGGAGTTTGATTTTGTGTAAGTAGTGTTTCTGGCATTTGATTTTGTATGTTGATGGTTGTAAGCCCGGATTGGTTCTAATCCGGACAAAGTGTAAATATACAATCATTTCTGTAGCCCAGTAATTGTTGTATACTGTATTTTTTGATGTATGAATAGTAGAATGAATTCGGGTTTGGCTACGAATCGGGGTTGGTTGCATAAATGTGTAGGTTATAGACTATGAGTGTTGAGAATATTTTGCTGAACTAGTACCAATCTTGAATCCGGGTTGGGTGATATAATTTGTTTAGGCTTTAGGATTTTGGATTATGTTAAACTCGGACTAACTTGAATCCGGGTTAGGTACTGTTCTAAAAATGGCTAAAATTTAATTCGGGTTATTTCTAGGTTTATGATTCGGACAAAGCCAAGGGATAACGTAGTTTGGATAACTGACTCTGAACCTTCCACTAATTCATCTTCTAACTCAGATTCAGAAATTGTAGACTTATATTGGTGTTTAATGGGTAGAAAGAAGAAAGCATCCATAGTGACTCAGCTAAATGTGAAGGTACTTCCACCCTGGGGTAGTCTTATCACTCCTAATGGGTACTGGGTTGACTCCGAGTTCCTATTTGTTAGGAGAGATCCAGAGATTGATGTATCCCATCACTATGGCTCACTTAGTTACTCGTATAAGCATAGGCATGAGCATGGCGACCCCGGGCCGTTTGATAAGGAGGTTATGGATGCATTGTTTGCTAAAATTGTTGTCGGTAAAGCTCCTCTTTCCCTCAAAGACAATATTTCAAAGTTGTCTCCTATTGAGATGGATGAGATAATCCGAGCTACATTCCATTCGGGTCCCCGAGTTCAATGGAGGTGGCCAGAACCCGGAGAAAGAGTCAATGACCGGACTGAAGATGGATATGTAGGAGTATGTCTAGAGCATTTACGATCGGGATGGAACCTGGATTGCCATGTGTTTATTAAGCATTTGTGTAAATATGTATATACGATACCAATCATGCAAATAACCCCAAATGGAGTAAAATGGATGATTTGGTTCCTTGCCTCCTGTGAGAAGTTTAATGTTTTACCCACATTCAAGCTTTTCCACCATCTCTTTTATCTTATCCGGTCTAATAAGAAGCCTTTATATGAGTTGAGATTCTGGACTACTGAATGTGGGTATGCATCTGGGAGTGCAAAGCCGGTTATTCAGAGTATTTCACTAAAAGGTTGGAGTGGTGAAGTAATAATGCTGAAAGGTATGGATTTGCTTTATATGCCCCATTTTGTTCCTGGTGGAAAACCGACCAAGTTCGATGCTTGTACTCTTAGCGGTGAAGCCCGGACTAAGATCCATGCCTTGGGTTTCAAATGACTCGGGATACCTTTATGGATCACGAAAAATTTCATGATCTTGGATGTAAGTGTCTATCATATCTTCTATGAATCCGGATTTTTTGTATATTTTCTAATCGAATTTTCTTCTTTCAGGTTGGCCTTTCTATAATCCACAGTTCAAAGAAACAACGGCATCAAAGAATTAATCCTCTCTCAGACAGCTGACCGATGTTCATGTTCCTAAGCCCTCGACAATTGATGAAGAGTCCGGATCTAGCGCCCGCAATGAGGGTGGAGCTGAGTCAGTTGCTCCAATCCAGAAGAATGTTAATCCTGTTGTTGAAATTGCTGATGAAAACCTGGATGGTGGGCTTGCCAGGAGGTTTAGGAAACAGAAAAGGAAATCCGTTCCCCAGACTCCGGGTTGCTTAGCAGATGAGATGAATTATGCTCAAGATGATGTTGCTGTTGAGACCGGAGAGGTTGAAGACCGGATATGGAAATACAGTCTTGAAGAGTTTGTTGAGTTTGTTGGTGGTATTCCCCGAGAGGAAGATTGGGATGGGATGGGCAAGTCCGGTATGAGGGACATTTTGAGGGGTTTGATTAGAGACATTGGAAATGTAAAAGAACAATTTTCATTTCTGTTTTTGCTTTAGTTTATTTGAGGGGTTTGATGAGGGGTATGATATTTTATTTAATTTTTTTTTGTTGCAGGCAGTTATGAAGGCGGCTGGGGCTTATGCCATGTTTAAAAAGAAGGATGAAAATGTGACGAACTCAATCCTGATGAAAGATCAGCAAATCCTGGACCTTGGTAAAAAACTGTCTGATATGAAGGTTGACCACGATGTCGAAGTGTCCGGATTGAAGTCGGATTTGCAGAAGGAGAGAGACCGGGTTGTTGATCTTGAAAAGAAGCTTGAAGAGGTTTAAAACAAGCTCAAAGCTCAAAAGCCTGAGAAAGATATTATCGAAGAGTTTCAGAAAACCGAGGCTTATAACCAGGCCATCACTGATGTCGGGGCTCATGAAATTTTGAGGTCTTGGAAGGTGGCTGAAAAGTTGATCAAGACCGACCCTTTTGCCAATTGGGATGCCTTCATCAATGCGTTCGTGGCTGCCAATGTGGCCATTGAGCGGGGCGAGGGAGAGCCCGAGTTCTACGATGGCCCGAATCCTCTTATATTTCAAGTCAACCCTTTTGACGCCCATCCTCTAAATCCGGACAACTAGGCTCTGCTATGAATTAGACCTGCGTTTGCTTTTGGGGTCATAGAACCCTTGTAATGTTTAACTCTGCTAAAAACAACATGTCATCCTTAATATTTGGGAGTGTTTTCGGGTTGTACGGCCAACCCGAGCTCCCGTACTTATTGATTTCTGAATGTTTTATCACTTCATGTTTTTCTAATTTAATCTCGCAGTATATCTCTTGGAGTCCGGCCTCATAACCTTATTTGGGCCAGTCTCATAGTTTTGTACTTAGAAACATATCTGAGATTTATTTGCCTATTTTTAGATTGCATATTGCTGGGAATCCGGCCTCATGGCTTAGTCCGAGCCGGATTCATGATTTGGCACTTAGGAAATTTTTCCTAAGATTTCTAGATTGCATATTGCAGGGAACCCGGCCTCATGTCTTAGTCCGGGCTGGGTTCATGATTTTTGTACTTGGGAAATTTTCCTAAGATTTTTAGATTGCATATTGTTGGGAACTCGGCCTCATAGCTTAGTCCGGGCCGGGTTCATGATTCTTGTACTTAAGAAATTTTCCCAAGATTTTTAGATTGCATATTGCTCGGAACCCGACCTAATGTCTTAGTCCGGGCCGGGTTCATGATCTTTGCACTTAGAAAAATTTTCCTAAGATTTTTAGATTGCATATTGCTGGGAACTCGGCCTTATGTCTTAGTTCAGGCCGGGTTCATGATTTTTGTACTTATGAAATCTCCTTAAGATTTTTAGATTGCATATTTCTGGGAACCCGACCTCATGGCTTAGTCCGGGCCAGGTTCATGATCTTTACACTTAGGAAATTTTTCCTAAGATTTTTAGATTGCATATTGCTGGGAACCCGACCTCATTGATTAGTCCGGGCCGGGTTCATGATCTTTCCACTTAGAAAATTTTTCCTAAGATTTTTAGATTGCATATTGTTGGGAACCTAGCTTCACAGTTTAGTCCGGGCCGGGTTCATGGTTTTGGCACTTAGGAATTTTTTCCTAAGTTTTTTTAGATTGCATATTGCTGGGAACCCGACCTCATAGCTTAGTCCGGGTCGGGCTCATGATTTTGGCACTTTTCCTAAGCCTTTTAGATTGCATATTGCTGGTAACCCGACCTCATAGCTTAGTCCGGGCCGGGTTCATGGTTTTGGCACTTAAGAATTTCTTCCTAAGTTTTTTAAATTGCATATTGCTGGGAACCCGGCCTCATAATTTAGTCCGGGTCGGGTTAATGGTTTTGGCACTTAGGAATTTTTTCCTAAGTTTTTTAGATTGCATATTGCCGGGAACCCGACCTCATAGCTTAGTCCGGGCCGGGTTCATGATTTTTGCACTTAGAATTTTTTTTTAAAGATTTTTAGATTGCATATTGCTAGGAACCCGACCTCATGGCTTAGTCCGGGCCGGGTTCATGATCTTTGCACTTAGGAAATTTTTCCTAAGATTTTTAGATTGCATATTGCTGGGAACCCGACCTCATGGCTTAGTCCGGGCCGGGTTCATGATCTTTGCACTTAGGAAATTTTTCCTAATATTTTTAGATTGCATATTGCTAGGAACCCGGCCTCATAGTTTAGTCCGAGCCGGGTTCATGGTTTTGGCACTTAGGAATTTTTTCCTAAGTTTTTTAGATTGCATATTGCTGGGAACCCCGCCTCATAGCTTAGTCCGAGCCGGGTTCATGGTTTTGGCACTTAGAATTTTTTTCCTAAGCTTTTTAGATTGCATATTACTGGTAACCCGACCTCATAGCTTAGTCCGGTCCGGGTTCATGGTTTTGGCACTTAGGAATTTTTTCCTAAGTTTTTTAGATTGCATATTGCTGGGAACCCGACCTCGTAGTTTAGTCTGGGCCGGGTTCATGGTTTTGGCACCTAGGAAATTTTTCCTAAGTTTTTTAGATTGCATATTGCTGGGATCCCGGCCTCTTAGTTTAGTTCGGGCCGGGTTCATGGTTTTGGCACTTAGGAATTTGGCAAAAATTATGGGTTACAAGTTATTGTTGTTTATGTGGTAATCGTATCGTATGTATCAAATAAGAATAAGAATATATGTGTATTGAAAGTAAGTATCGGATAATGTTATTGTATTGAATATTGTATTATGTTATGTGTATACATGTTATTTGCCCGACTAGTTGGATCGATTGGTTTATTTCTGGGCTGAATATCTCAATACTTAAAATTTTCAGGTTTGGTGTAACTCAAGTGAGATAGCGTTGGGATTCGTGGATCTTAGGGTCATATTAGGTGGACTTATGGATCATCATTAGATACACTTTTGTGTTAGATATTTTTGTAATTCAACTTTTGTTACGCTTCCGTCTATAATTGTCATTGTATAGTTTATTTTTATATTTATTGTAAGATTAATAGTCCGGAAAGTCCGGGCTGTTACAGTTGGTATCAAGAGTAGGCTGTCTTTCGGAGTATGTTAGGTATGGGACTAGTACACTTCCTACGATGCATTTCTGTGGACCATATTTTAAGTTTGACTTGTAGAACATTATTGGGTTGACGTGTTATGAACCTTTCGGAGTTTAGGATTTTTTATGTGAATTTGGGGACCAAATTCTTTTTAAGGAGGGTAGTATGTAATATCCCATTATTTTTAGGATAATAATAATAAGAGAAAAAAGAAAAAAAAGGATTAAAATTGGAAAAAGAATAGGATTTAAAATTGAATTTAGATTGATGGGCCTAAAATATGGATCAGATTTGGATACAGTTAACTTGTAGGTCTGGAGTTAGGGTTTTGTATCGTTATATAAACATCTTATTCTTCTTTTCCATCTTTTTAATCAAAATTCGTAGGTCTATTTTTCACAAAAATCAACAGTCTTATAAAATTCGTAGATAATTCATCGTAAGTCGGAATTCATTGATTCTGGACTTTTTGGAAAGGTCTTTTCGTTCTATACGACTTTCGTGATTTAAGTTTCTCAAGAAAGCATTGTTTAGAGGGTAAAAACGTCTAAATACAGAACTGATCAGAATTGGAAAAATAATCTAGGATGCGTCAAGGTAAGTTTCAAGTTGATTTATCTAGTATTTCCGAAACTATGTGTTGCGTGTGTGTTTTGATTATATAAACTTGGGCTTAGTGATGATATATTGTGCAGTGATATGTATTATTTGATATGTGTTATGTGTAAGCAATTGTCTTGGAATTCTGATTTGTGCCATGGTTTGTGAAAATATCGAATAAGAATAAGGACCGAGTCACCGGATTGTAGTGACAGTTTTCTGAAAATTTAGGACTGTTATCACCGGGTTGTAGTGATCGTGACATAAATTATGAGTTTCAAGTTATTGTTGTTTATGTGGTAATCGTATCGTACGTATCGAATAAGAATAAGAATATATGTGTATTGAAAATATGTATCGTATAATGTTATTGTATTGAATATTGTATTATGTTATGTGTATACATGTTATTTGCCCGACTAGTTGGATCGATTGGTTTCTTGCTGGGTTGTATAACTCATTACTTAAAAATTTTAGATTTGGTGTAACTCAAGTGGGATAGCGTTGGGATTCGAGGATCTGATGTTCAGATTAGGTTGACTTATGGATCATCATTAGATACACTTTTGTATTAGGTATTTTTGTAATTCAACTTTTGTCACGCTTCCGTCTTTAATTCTCATTGTATAGTTTATTTTTGATATTTATTGTAAGATTAATAGTCTGAAAAGTTCGGGCAGTTAAAATTGGTATCAGAGCAGGTTGTCCTTCAGAGTGTGTTAGATGTGGTACTAGTACACTTCCTAAGATGCGTTTCTGTGGACCATAGTTTAAGTTTGACTTCTAGGACATTATTGGGTAGACGTGTTATGAAACTTTCGGAGTTTAGGATTTTTTATGTGAATTTGGGGACTAAATTCTTTTTAAGGAGGGTAGTATATAATATCCCGTAATTTTTAGGATACTAATAATAAAAGAATAAAAGAAAAAAAAGATTAAAATTGGAAAAAGAATAGGATTTAAAATTGAAATTAGATTGATGGGCCTAAAATATGGATCAGATTTGGATAAAGTTAACTTGTATGTCTGTAGTTAGGGTTTTGTATCGTTATATAAACATCTTATTCTTCTTCTCCATCTTTTTAATCAAAATCCGTAGGTCTATTTCATACACAAATCAGCAGTTTTAGAAAATTCGTAGATAATTTATCGGAAGTCGGAATTCGTTGATTATGGACTTTTCGAAAAGGTCTTTTCGTTCTCTACGACTTTCGTGTTTAAGTTTTTCAAGAAAGCATTATTTAGAGGGTAAAAAAGGCTCAATACAGAACTGATCAGAATTGGACATATAATCTAGGATGCGTCAAGGTAAGTTTCCGGTTGATTTATCTAGTATTTTCGAAACTATGTGTTGTGTGTGTTTTGATTATATAAACTTGGGCTTAGTGATGATATATTTTGCAGTGATATGTATTATTTGACATGTGTTATGTGTAAGCAATAGTCTTGGGATTCTGATTTGTGACATGATTTGTGAAAATATCGAATAAGAAAAAGGACCGAATCACCAGATTGTAGTGATAGTTTTCTGAAAATTTAGGACCGTTATCACCGGGTTGTAGTGATCTTGGCATAAATTATGGGTTTCAAGTTATTGTTGTTTATGTGTTAATCGTATCGTATGTATCGAATAAGAATAAAAATATATGTGTATTCAAAGTATGTATCGTATAATGTTATTGTATTGAATATTGTATTATGTTATGTGTATACATGTTATTTGCCTGACTAGTTGGATCGATTGGTTTCTTGCTGGGTTGTATAGCTCATTACTTAAAAATTTTAGGTTTGGTGTAACTCAAGTGGGATAGCGTTGGGATTCGAGGATCTGATGTTTAGATTAGGTTGACTTATGGATCATCGTTAAATACACTTTTGTATTAGATATTTTGGTAATTGAACTTTTGTCACGCTTCTGTCTTTAATTGTCATTCTATAGTTTATTTTTGATATTTATTGTAAGATTAATAGTCCGAAATGTTCGGGCAGTTACAATTGGTATCAGAGCAGGCTATCCTTCAGAGTGTGTTAGGTGTGGTACTAGTACACTTCCTAAGATGCGTTTCTGTGGACCATAGTTTAAGTTTGACTTGTAGGACATTATTGGGTAGACGTGTTATGAACCTTTCGGAGTTTAGGATTTTTTATGTGAATTTGGGGACTAAATTCTTTTTAAGGAGGGTAGTATATAATATCCCGTAATTTTTAGGATAATAATAATAAAAGAAAAAGAAAAAAAAGATTAAAATTGGAAAAAGAATAGGATTTAAAATTGAAATTAGATTGATGGGCCTAAAATATGGATCAGATTTGGATAAAGTTAACTTGTATGTCTGGAGTTAGGGTTTTGTATCGTTATATAAACATCTTATATTTCTTCTCCGTCTTTTTAATCAAAATTCGTAGGTCTATTTTTTACAAAAATCAACAGTCTTATAAAATTCGTAGATAATTCATCGTAAGTCGGAATTCATTGATTCTGGACTTTTTGGAAAGGTCTTTTCGTTCTATACGACTTTCGTGATTTAAGTTTCTCAAGAAAGCATTGTTTAGAGGGTAAAAACGGCTAAATACAGAACTGATCAGAATTGGAAATATAATCTAGGATGCGTCAAGGTAAGTTTCCGGTTGATTTATCTAGTATTTTCGAAACTATGTGTTGTGTGTGTGTTTTGATTATATAAACTTGGGCTTAGTGATGATATATTTTGCAGTGATATGTATTATTTGATATGTGTTATGTGTAAGCAATAGTCTTGGTATTGTGATTTGTGACATGATTTGTGAAAATATCGAATAAGAATAAGGACCGAGTCACCGGATTGTAGTGATAGTTTTCTGAAAATTTAGGACCGTTATCACCGGGTTGTAGTGATCTTGGAATAAATTATGGGTTTCAAGTTATTGTTGTTTATGTGTTAATCGTATCGTATGTATCGAATAAGAATAAAAATATATGTGTATTCAAAGTATGTATCGTATAATGTTATTGTATTGAATATTGTATTATGTTATGTGTATACATGTTATTTGCCCGACTAGTTGGATCGATTGATTTCTTGCTTGGCTGTATAGCTCATTACTTAAAATTTTCAGGTTTGGTGTAACTCAAGTGGGATGGCGTTGGGATTCGAGGATCTTAGGTTCTGATTAGGTTGACTTATGGATCATCATTAGATATACCCTTTTGTATTAGATATTTTTGTAATTCAACTTTTGTCACGCTTCCGTCTGTAATTGTCATTGTATAATTTATTTTTTATATTTGTTGTAAGATTAATGTTGGAATATTTGAATAAATTTGAATTGTATACTTATTATTTTGATTTTGTAACTTCTATACTAATGATATTGTAACTCCTATTTTAATGAAATAATATTGATTATCATTATTGTGGTGGAGGTTACAAAATTGATTAGTCTTGTAAGTTACATATTTTGTACTCCTATATAAGGAGGCTCTTGCACCATTGTTTTGACACAAAAAAAATTATATAAGCTTTTGCATATTTTCTTGCATTCTTCTTAGAGCTATAGGTTCGGTTTCTGTGAGATAGAACGCGTATTAGTTCGGTTCGTAGAAGGCGGGTCTTTAAGTGCTTAAGATCACCTTTGTTCGTTGTATCCTGGGAGACGGAAGCCAACAAACCTTCAAGCACCATACGGAAGGGGCTTATCTGTTTTAAGGACAACGTTGTATTCACGTGCCTCGAACGTACTTTTCGGTATTTTATTCTTGTTGTCTTGATTTCAGGTATACTCTCGATCCATACTTTGTACAAGCTTAAAACAGATAAGTTGGTTTAGTCCATAAACCAATTTTATTTTATTTTTTTGGTTTTTTTTTCGGGAGTATAGTAGTGTATTTTGTTATTATGTTGTGATCGAGATTGTGTAACTCTTTCAGATTTTTATTGTTTTGTCACATGAGTGTTACTGAGTATTATCAAAGTTGTCCAGGGTTATCCACTTCTTGCATTCCCTATTCAGGTTTATTATATATAATTTTTTAGGATCGCATGGATAATTGTTAGCTTTGTTTGGAGATATCATCTTGTTTACCCCCCCTGCATGTTGCATTTTTTTAAGGCCATGTGATCATGACATGTTTTTAGTTTTAAAGTGGCATGTATATGTGTATATATTCCACTTGTTGCTGCAGGTCTCTTGTATATTAGCTTCTCAGATATCCTGTGATCTTGTTTTGCCATGTTTTCGAGTTGGAAAAGGATAAAAAGATGATTGGTTTGTTTTTTATTGACATGTTAATGTAGAGTTGTTTTTCTTTAAAAAAAAACAAAAAAAACAAAAAAAAAAACAAAAAAGGATTTTCTTCTCCTGCTTCAGTTTTAATTCATGATTATTTTTAATTGACTTATTGTGTAACGGTAGCTTTTGTCAGGTTTGTGGATCAGCTTCTGGCTATCACAATTTCATTCCCATGATATTAGTTTTGTTTTATGATGTTTCGTATGTTCATGCATACTAGAGTTAATATCCTTTTTAACTCATCTTTGTGTACCGGTTTAGAGCTCTTTAATTTAGATTACCTTCGGGTGGTCCTAAATGATAAAATATTGTTTATATTATGTGCTATGCGTTTATTTTAGATTAAAAACTCTTCTATCGTCGGTTTCTTATTATTGAATCAAATTTCTTAATGAGTGTAATTTTCTTTCTTACCTTTATTGCATGATTTATAACACAGTAGCTTTAACATGTTTTGTTAGCTAATAAAATTTGAGTTTTACAGGGTTAATATGCTTTTTATGGATTTGTGCAAATCAATTTTTTGTTTTGGGAAAAAAAAATTGATTTTCTCTCCTTGTTTTTCTATTATAGATATTGTACCTATTTTATTTAGAGTACATGTGCAGTTTTGCAAGAAAAATTGATTATATTTATGCTAATAAAAACGTGCAACATATAGTATATATATATATATTAAATAGTCGGGAGCCTGAATGGTGTTTGAGTTTTATAACCGAATGCAAGTTCATCTATAACATTCCGTTGAGCTACTACTCTAATTCTAATTTTTATGCCTTTGTTTTGAGTCAGTGGCTTACGTATTACATTATTACATGGGTTTTAATGTTTGTGTGTACATGATTGATTGTCCACAGTATACATGATTCGAGGACTGTAAAATAGTTAATCTTGTTCTCAGTAATTGTGGATATATTCTGGTATATGTCTAGCAATTTGTCATATGTGTTTCATTTATGTCGTACTAAGTATATGTGCAAATGAACTGATCAGAAAATGTTGTCTTGATTTCAGAAATGTCGGGAGTTGACGGAGCTAACTTGTCTGGTGATGGGCGTGTAACTGCTGAGGCAGTGCCTAAAACGGCGACCCTTGTGATGCCTAATATGGCTGTACCGGTAACCGCTCACGCAGAAAAACCGGAGAAATTCAATGGGCTGAATTTCAAAAGGTGGCAACAAAAGATGTTGTTTCACTTGACCACCTTGAACCTTGTGAGGTTCTTGAACGAGGATGCACCTAAGCTGAAAGACGATGAGTCTGATGTTGAGCTTGTTAGTGTAGTTCAAGCTTGGAACCACTCTGATTTCTTATGCAGAAATTATATAATAAACTGTTTGAGTGATTCACTGTACAATGTGTATAGTGTGCTAAAGACGTACAAAGCTTTGTGGGACTCACTCGACAGAAAGTATAGAACCGAGGATGCGGGTACTAAGTAATTTATAGTGGCCCGACTCCTTGAGTTTATGATGGTGGATTCCAAGAAGGTGGTTAGTCAAGTTCAGGACCTTCAGATGATAATGCATGACATGGAATCTGAGGGAATGCCCATGAATGAAGCCTTCCATGTAGCCGTTATTATTGAGAAATTGCCCCATGGTTGGAAGGACTTCAAGAATTATTTGAAGCATAAGCGAAAAGAGATGACAGTGCACGACCTTGTCTTGAGACTCCGGATTGAGGAGGATAATAAAAATCGGTCTGTCTCTTCTTCCAATGCTAATGTTGTGGAGGTGAAAAAGAACTCCATGTTCAAAAAGGGGAAACCGGACAAGAGGCCCAACTTGGGACCGAAGGGTGGAGTTTCTAAGAAAAAATTTCAAGGAAAGTGCTTCAACTGTGACAAGATTGGTCACAAGTCAACTAAGTGCAGACTACCGAAGAGGAAAAAGCACGAGGCCCACATGGTAGATGATGTGGCTCAAGATATATCTGAAATCAGTCTCTCTGCTATGGTTTCTGAAGTGAACCTGATCGGCTCCAACCCGAAAGAATGGTGGATTGACACTAGTGCTACTAGGCAGATATGCTCGAGCAAGGAGTTGTTCCACACCTTCTCGCCAACTGAGAATGGAGAGAAGATTTTCATGGGAAACTCTGCAACATCTGAAGTCCTTAGAAAAGGCAAGGTTGTCTTGAAGATGACATCTGGCAAGGAGCTGACTCTGAATGATGTACTCTATGTGCCGGAGATTCGAAGGAACTTGGTTTCTGGCTCGTTGTTGAACAAGCATGGATTCCGCATGGTGTTTGAATCTGATAAGCTAATTTTGTCCAAAAGTGAAATGTTTGTGGGAAAAGGTTATGTAACCGATTGGCTTTTTAAGCTAAATGTAATGACTGTGAAGAGTATTAATAAGAATAATTCTTCTGCTTACTTGCTTGAGTCTTCCAATTTATGGAATGGTAGAATAGGTCATGTTAATTATGAAACAATGCGTAGATTAATTAACTTGAACCATATACCCACATTCCAAATTAGTTCGAAACACAAATGTGAAATTTGTGTGGAGGCAAAATTAACAAGATCATCGTTTCAAACAATTGAAAGACATACAAAACCCTTGGATTTGATTCACAGTGATGTGTGTGATTTAAAATAAAATCAAACAAGGGATGGGTATAAGTACTTTGTCACTTTTGTGGATGATAGTATAAGATTTTGTTATGTCTATTTGCTAAAAAGCAAAGATGAAACTATAGAGAAGTTTGAGCTCTATAAAAATGAAGTTGAAACTCAACTTAAGGAAAAAATAAAAGTTATAAGAAGTGACCGAGGTGGTGAATATGTATCACCTTTTGGTGAATTCTGTGCGAGACATGGAATTATTCACGAAGTCACTGCACCATATTCGCCTCAATCAAATGGGATTGCTGAGCGTAAAAATAGGACCTTGAAAGAAATGAGCAATGCAATGTTGCTAAGTTCAGGGTTGCCTACAAGTATGTGGGGAGATGCTTTTTTGTCAGCAAACTATCTTTTGAATAGGATACCCCAGAAAAATCAAGAGCTGACTCCCTATGAATTATGGAAAAGGAAGAAGCCTTCCTATAAATTCTTACGAGTGTGGGGGTGCCTTGCAAAGGTTCTTGTACCAGAACCAAATAGGGTGAAAATCGGTCCAAAAACAGTGGATTGTATTTTTATTGGGTATGTGCCTAATAGTACGACATATAGATTTCTTGTGCATGAGTCAAAAATCCCTGACATACACAATAATACAATAATGGAATCGAGAAATGCTTCATTTTTTGAACATGTATTTCCACGCAAGTCCATAGAAAGTTCAAGTTCATCGAAACGGACACGTGAAACTTATTCTGAAAATGAATATAGTGATGACGAGGAACAAGAAAATACGGATGAACTTGAAACTGAGGATGCACCTCGTCGAAGCAAAAGAGCTAGAGTTGAAAAATCCTTCGGGCCGGATTTTCTAACATACTTGCTCGAAAATGAACCACTGTCTTATTCAGAAGATATGCATTGTCTGGATGGTCCTTTTTGGAAAGAGGCCATTAAAAGTGAAGTTAATTCTATTATGCAGAATCATACTTGGGAATTAGTGGATCTTCCTCCGGGTTGTAAACCACTAGGATCTAAATGGATTTTCTCTAGGAAAATGAAAACAGATGGATCCATTGATAAGTATAAAGCCCGACTTGTTATTCAAGGTATTCTCCAAAAGAAAGGCATCGATTATTTTGATACGTATTCTCCAGTAACGAGAATGGCATCCATAAGGATGATTATTGCTATTGCAGCATTGTGAAATCTTGAAGTACATCAAATGGATGTAAAAACGACCTTTCTTAATGGAGATTTACATGAAGAAATCTACTCTAGACAACCTGAGGGTTTTGTGGTTCCAGGATTGGAACATAAAGTTTGTAAATTAGTTTAGTCAATTTATGGCTTATAACAAGCGCCTCGAGACTAGCATCAGAAATTTGACAGTGTTATATTGTCAAATGGATTTAAAATCAACGAATGTGACAAATGTGTATATGTCAAAGATACAATAGAGGGATACGTGATCCTGTGTCTTTATGTTGATGATAATAATCCGAAAAGTTCGGGCTGTTACATGATATTAGAAGAAGATCCGACATTTTGTAACAGCCCGACTTTTCGGACTATTAAATCTAAATACAAAACTTAAATAAAGTATTATACAATGACAATTACAGACGGAAGCGTGACAAAGTTCTATACAAAGATAACTATTACAAAACCGCAGCTAACGATAATCCTCAAAATCCAAAGCTATCCCACTTGAGTTACACCGAACCTGAAAATTGTAAGGAATGAGCCATACAGCCCAGCAAGAAACCAATCGATCCAACTAGCAGGGCCAAGTAACATGTATACACATTAGATAATACAATATTCGATACGATACGATATACGAAATAAATAACTTTCAATACACATATATTCTTATTCTTATTCGATAGATACGATACAATACGACACCACATAGCAACAATACCTTGAAACCCATAATTCATGCCACGATCACTACAACCCGGTGATAACGGTCCTAAATTTTCAGAAAACTATCACTACAACCCGGTGATAACGGTCCTTATTCTTATTCGATATTTTCACAAACCATGGCACAAATCAGAATCCCAAGACTATTGCTTACACATTATAACACATATACAATAATACACATCATATCAAAATATATTATCACTAAGCCCAAGTTTATATAATCAAAGCACACACACAACACATAGTTTCGAAAATACTAGATAAATCAATCGGAAACTTACCTTTGCGCATCCTAAATCATGAACCCAATTCTGACCAGAACTGTATTTAGCATTTATTATCCTCTAAGAGACGTTTTCATGAAAAACTCAAAAGACAAAAGTCGTAGAGAACGAAAAGACCTTTCTGAAAAGATATGACTCATCAAAATCGGACTTATAACGAATCGGGAATTGAATAAAACGTCCTCTGAATTTGAACGGAAACTGAAAAACAAAATCTGTTTGTGTTTTGTGATTTTAAGAACCGTTAAGAGCATAATCTGGAAAAACATTGTGAAACAAAAGTTGTAGAAAATTGAAAGAGCTTTCTGAAAAGTCCAGAATCAACAAATTCCGACTTACGATGAATATTATACGAATTTTACAAGACTGCTGAATTGTATCTATAAAAACCCTACGAATTTTGACAATAAAAACGAAAAAAGAGAATACGATGTTTATATAAAGACTCGGAACCCTAATTCCAAACCTACTACTTACCCGTGTTCAAATCTGATCCAAACTTTAGGCCCATTAGTCTAATTTAATATTAAATCCTATTCTTTTTCAAATTTTAATCTAATTTTCTATTATTCTTTTATTATTATTAATCAAAAAATTACGGGATATTACATACTACCCTCCTTAAAAAGAATTTGGTCCCCAAATTCACAACAATCCTATACTCCAAAATGTTCATGACACGTCTACCCACTAATCTCCTACAAGTCAAACTTAAACTATCGTCCACAAGATCACACCCTAGAGAATGTATTAGTCCCATACCTAACACACTCTGAAGGACAGCTTGCTCTTGATACCAACTGTAACAGCCCGACTTTTCGGACTATTAAATCTAAATACAAAACTTAAATAAAGTATTATACAATGACAATTACAGACGGAAGCGTGACAAAGTTCTATACAAAGATAACTATTACAAAACCGCAGCTAACGATAATCCTCAAAATCCAAAGCTATCCCACTTGAGTTACACCGAACCTGAAAATTGTAAGGAATGAGCCATACAGCCCAGCAAGAAACCAATCGATCCAACTAGCAGGGCCAAGTAACATGTATACACATTAGATAATACAATATTCGATACGATACGATATACGAAATAAATAACTTTCAATACACATATATTCTTATTCTTATTCGATAGATACGATACAATACGACACCACATAGCAACAATACCTTGAAACCCATAATTCATGCCACGATCACTACAACCCGGTGATAACGGTCCTAAATTTTCAGAAAACTATCACTACAACCCGGTGATAACGGTCCTTATTCTTATTCGATATTTTCACAAACCATGGCACAAATCAGAATCCCAAGACTATTGCTTACACATTATAACACATATACAATAATACACATCATATCAAAATATATTATCACTAAGCCCAAGTTTATATAATCAAAGCACACACACAACACATAGTTTCGAAAATACTAGATAAATCAATCGGAAACTTACCTTTGCGCATCCTAAATCATGAACCCAATTCTGACCAGAACTGTATTTAGCATTTATTATCCTCTAAGAGACGTTTTCATGAAAAACTCAAAAGACAAAAGTCGTAGAGAACGAAAAGACCTTTCTGAAAAGATATGACTCATCAAAATCGGACTTATAACGAATCGGGAATTGAATAAAACGTCCTCTGAATTTGAACGGAAACTGAAAAACAAAATCTGTTTGTGTTTTGTGATTTTAAGAACCGTTAAGAGCATAATCTGGAAAAACATTGTGAAACAAAAGTTGTAGAAAATTGAAAGAGCTTTCTGAAAAGTCCAGAATCAACAAATTCCGACTTACGATGAATATTATACGAATTTTACAAGACTGCTGAATTGTATGTATAAAAACCCTACGAATTTTGACAATAAAAACGAAAAAAGAGAATACGATGTTTATATAAAGACTCGAAACCCTAATTCCAAACCTACTACTTACCCGTGTTCAAATCTGATCCAAACTTTAGGCCCATTAGTCTAATTTAATATTAAATCCTATTCTTTTTCAAATTTTAATCTAATTTTCTATTATTCTTTTATTATTATTAATCAAAAAATTACGGGATATTACACATTTCCACAGGAAATTAGGAATAAGGACTTGAAGACTGCAATTTACATAGCGGCCAAAAAGGGTTACAAGGATATCCTCCAACTCCTGTGTCAAAATTCCACATCTGGATATACGACTCCTGGTCCTAAGAGCATCTCCAATGGGGTGCTTAACAAGGGTGTCAAAATTGATAATTCACCAAAAATATTAATATTTTACTTTCTCTTTCTTCACTAGTATTTTTAGTATCTTTCTTACAAAAATTTGCTCCAATGGTTGGCACTCAAAGTTGCCAATATATTCATACATTCTAATTTTATATATATACATATGAAGCACAATTAATTAATATAGTCTAATAAAATTAATTTCATAGCATGTAAATATTAACTGCTTCAATCTTATTACACACTGCATGATAGAAATGGAACACATGCAACCTATTTTATTATAAAAGTTGGAATAGACGTAACATTGCAAATACATAAATAAACATTGTTTTTAATGACTATTCATTCTTCTATAAATATTTGTTTTTTTTCTTCAAAATAAATAATTTAATATATAAGCAATATAATGATATGATTTATTAATATTATTTATTCACTATATTTTTTGGCAATTTTGTAAACTAAATCAAACAACTATAATTAAAATTAGATATGTAGGTAAATGTCTTTAGGGAGAGTGTCATGCCACACCCACATGGCACTTTGACACTCTTTTTAGCACCTCCATATCCATTGGAGATGTTCTAAAAACCAAAGTGCTTTGCATGCATGTATTATATTTATTATAACCGATTGAATTGGTGCCCAAAATTCTGATTGTCTATAACTCAATTAATAATAACCGAGCCCTGCATTCACATTAATTTTATCTACAAAATTATTTTAAATTATCAAGTTATTGAGGGAACGTCATTGATACTAAAATTTGGTACCTAGTTTGGTAACTCTAACGCTACTCAATAGAAATTTACCGGAACGAATTTTGGTAACTGAAATCATTGTGCCTAAAATAAAACTTGTTAAAATAAATTATGATTTTTGCGGTTGAAATTGGTGATTAATCGGATGCAACTCACGAATTTCGAAAATTCATATTAAAATTGCAAATCACTAATGATCGAACTTCAAATTAAATCACTAATTTGACTGCAAAAATCATTTTGCCTACTTCTGGAAATCATGTTCCGTATTTTTCATTTTAAAATAACGTGTTAGGGCCACATCATATAACTAATCTGACCAATTTTTGCCGATAATTTTTAGACCGGCCAATTTAACAAAATTGGTCAAATTTTTATATAATACAATTGTATACGTGTACGTCATTTGTATAGTTGGTTTTATATAGTAAAATACATAGATATATGTTTATCCCTAGAAAATTTATATTTATATCTACATTATTATATTAAACATCATTTGTATAATTAGATTTATAGTAAAATACATAGATATATGCTTATACTTAAAATATTTATATTCACATCTACATTATTATATTAAAATTGAATTACCGAAATCAGTTGAAATATTAATCATACGGTAGACCTTACAATCTTTTATTTATTATCTGTCTAAGTATTATAATTGAAGGCGAACTATAGATAAATTGTTGGTGGCTGGTATTAAAGAGGGAACTTTTTATATAAATTCCGGAAGATAACCATTACATAAATATTCATAATACATATTTTTATCACGTTTTTTATTAGATATCATTATAAATTTCAATTATTAAATAAAAAAAAAACAATATTAAACTACTTTTTTTTAAAATAATTAAAAATTAGTCAAATAGTTCAAAGTGATTCTACAACAGAATCAAATATATCCAAAATGATCTGCATCAGAATCAAATTTAAAATCAATGTTTTTATTCAAATTTTAAATGTTAATTTTTTTTATAAAGTTTGTATATGTTAATATTCTACAGTAGAATCAGATGAAATTGTTATTTGGTTAGTTGACAAAATGTTTATTACTTACAAAATATAATAGATGACATTGAATGATATAGTTAGTTAACATAGTTTATAGATTTATGAAATATAGTACATTTTTAAATAATAGTTGAATGAACGAGAATCAATTATGACGACAGAGCAGTGAACTTCTCTTACAATGTGAATTTGAAATCATCAATAACAGACCTGCTGCAAATTATACTTAAATAGAGGTTTTCTGGAATAGATTATATTTCATTGCACATGCAACTATTCTTACAACTGGTTAGAAACTATACACCGCAACTGCAGGTCTTGTCCCAACCTCAAGTTAATCGAGAAACACTTGTTCAAGTCTATTAGTATAATAGTATTGATACTTCCATAATCCGATTCAATTCTTACTCACCGTTCCCACGCCTGGTTGCGGTGCAGCTGCTGGTGGGTGTCTGCAAAACAACATCGGAGGGGAATTTTAATCCTGGAGGCGCCTCCGGCGTGAGAATTAGTATAGGCTTTGAAGAGTATATAAGAATGGAGCCCGGTCCCCAGCAATCGTTTGCTGGGGACGTTTTTTGTAACAAACGGTTTCTGCGTCGTTGGATCGACCATCCAACGGCTGGGGTTTAAAAAACAATTGCACCGTACCGTGGAAACTTTCTGCGGTACAGGCTTATTACATTTTTGCCCCTCCCCCCGTACCGCGAAAACTTTCCGCGGTACGTCTCCTGTTCCCATATCTCCAGCAGCCATGTGTACTTGCTGCTCAAACCTAAACAACACAAAAAAACTGATAAGCTTATTGTTTTGGGCGATTTCTGCAATAATTTGAGTTGATTTCCACCATATTTAAGGTATCATTTATCTCTACATTTGTTGTTTGTTTTATTATGGCTGATAAAATTTTTGCTCGTATGTTTGGTTCGAAATATAAAAATGAAAAAGGAAAGAAAAAAGAAAAAAGAAAAAAAATGAGCATGTTTTACATCTTGATGATTTAAGAATGAATGAAGATTTAGATGAGCCTACAACCCCTCAATTTGTGTATAATGATCAGTTTGTAGATAATTTTGGAAAAAATGAAGAGTTTGTTAATATTGATGAAGAGTTTGTTAATATTGATGAAGATGAGGAATTTGTTGATGTTAAGGAAGATGATGATAATTTAAATGGTGAAAATGAAGATGATGATATATGCGATGATGTATATGAAAATGTAGATGGTAATGGGGTTCCTTATATGAATCAATTGTTTCATACTTTGGAGGATGCATGTAATTTTTTTAGGGCTTATGCTTTAAAAAATGGATTTGCCATTAAGATCCAATCTACCCAAAGACGTACCAAAAGTAATGAAATTTATGCCCGTCTCTATGTTTGTAGACTTTCGGGAAAATTTGATGTTGGGGAAAGTAGTAATCCTACTAAACGACGTAGAGAAATTCTTCCTAAAAGTGATTGCAAAGTAAGGATGTATGTGATTTATCGAAAGAAAGCGAGTCTTTGGGAGATAACTACTCTTGAGTTAAACCACAATCATGGTGTAGTGACTCCTAGCAAGATAAATTTGTTGCAACGTGAAAAACGTGTGAATACCGCCACTGAGAGTTTGATTAAAACTCTTTATGGTTCGGGAATTTGTAACTGTCAAGTAATGAATGTCATTGGTAATATTCACGGAGGTAATGATAAAGTTGGATTCAGAAGTCAACATGTTAGAAATGTGATACGAGATGAGAGAAAGAAAAGGTTTCAACATAGTGATGTTCATGCCGCGTTAGACTTGTTATATAGGTTTAATGAAGAAAGTGGGTCAAATTTTTTTATTAGGACACAAGTTGATGAAGAGCAACGGTTGAAATGTCTTGTTTGGGTTGATCCTAGATGTTTAATGGCGTATGAAAATTTTGGTGATGTTGTTGCATTTGACACAACATATCGGACAAATAGATATGCCATGCCCTTTGTTCCTTTTACCGGGGTGAACCATCATTATCAATCAGTGATATTTGGTTTTGCATTGATGATGGATGAACTTGCAACAACTTTTCAGTGGATTCTGAGTACTTAGCTCGAAGCTGTGGGGAATAAGCATCCAATGACTATAATTACAGACCAAGATCAAGTCATGTCAAGTGCTATTGCACATGTACTCCCCAATTCCACCCATTTGTTGTGCTCATGGCACATAAGCAACAAATTCCTTGAAAAACTATCCCACTATTATTCCACTTTTCCAGACTTCAAAGTGGACTTTAACAATTGTATTTACAACTCCATGATTGAAGATGATTTTGAGGCTAGATGGGAAATGTTGCTCGAAAAGTATGATTTGAAAGAACATAAATGGTTACAGGGGTTGTATGAGTTGAAAGAGAAATGGATCATTGTATACACCAGAAACACCTTTTCAGCGGGTCAGAATACTACTTCAAGGAGTGAGGGTATGAATTCTTTCTTTGATAGTTATGTGAGTTCTGCCACAGGGTTGAAAGAATTTGTTGAAAATGCTCAAAAAGCATTGGCAAGACAATTCATACGGGAGAAAGAAGAAGATTATGTGACATGTACTCTAAAGCGTCCTATGAAATTATATAGTGCCTTGGAGTATGATGGTGCCAAAATTTATACCAAGGAGATGTTTAGAAAATTTCAAGATGAATTGGTTCAAGCTTCTTTGTACTATGTGATGAAAGATAAGAAATCTTGTGAAGAAGGGGAGAAAAAAGGTGACTTAGATACTTATTATTGTTGTTATAGGCAAGAGTTAGGGTCATCTTCAAAATTAAATTATGTTGCATTCAACAAAGAAGCTTTGACGGGGATGTGTATGTGTAGAATGATTGAACATTTGGGGATACCGTGTCGTCACATCTTGGTCGTATTGAATAAAAAACGAATCCCCCAAATTCCCCAATCTTTCATAATTCGTCGTTGGACTATGCATGCTAATCGAGTAGACGGTGTGTTGCCTTACGAATTGAACATCGGAGAATCACATGATATGACCTCAACCGATAGATTTAATAGCATAACAATGTTCACGATGAGTTTTTGTCATAGTAGCATTGCATCACAAGAACGATATGACTATACCGTTGAGGTCATGAATCGAGAAATACCAATTCTGGAACGTATGAGTGTTGATGGAGTTCCTTCACATGAAAGCAAAGAAAATCCTCATGATGAAAGTGGTGATAACTACAAAGAACCAATTCTTGACCCTATTGTGTCCCAAACCAAAGGGAGGAAAAAAGCCGTCCATTTCAAAAGTCCAACGGAAGTTCACGGTAAAAAGAAGGCCCCAAGAAAGTGCAAAAATGTAACATGCAAGGACATGATAAAAGAAATTGTCCTGACCTCGTTGGCCCTAAAAATTCTCAATATGAGTAGTTTAATTTGTAACGAATTCTCGTAATTTTTAATGTATGATTGTTATTCGAATTTTTAGTGATGATATTTGATTCAATTTATAATTGCTTTATTCATATTTTCTATTGTAGTTGAATACATGGCTAGCGAGAATGATGGAGATAACATTTCCGATCATAGTTGTGACTCTCGTTGTAGTTGCGATTGGGATTGGTTTAACCTTACGGAAGATCAACAAACACAAGTTGACGAGTGCTATAGACTAGCCGATGCTTATTGTGGAGATAGCCTTCCCTATGACTCCCCTCCAAGAAAAATGGGAAGCACTTATAATCCTCAACCAAACACTCAAATTCCACAACCTCCCCTAATTGGCACTTCCAATCCTCAACCAAACACTCAAATTCCACAACCTCCCCTAATTGGCACTTCCAATCCTCAACCAATCACTCAAATACCACAACCTCCCAAAATTGATTACAAAAGTAAGGAGTGGAAGGATTGTAAAATGTTCATATCTAGTGGTGGTAAGATTTTTGCTACTTTTTGTTCATTCATATTTGGTCAATAAATTTGATAATTATAAATTTTGATTTTGTAGATGCGGATTATTTTGCTGAAAAGCACCCTAATCCAATGATGATAGAATGTAGAATTGATGATTCCGATAAAGTGAAGACTCTTAAAGGAATATCAAAATATGCCTTTGACGAGTATGATGACTTTGTAGGAATTGACACCATCAAGGTTGATTTTGCGAAAGGATGGATTGTAAGTATCCGTGACTCAGAGTTATTTGGTAAAAGAATCATCGTAATAGATTACGGAACATGTCAAGTTGAATGTTACCTCCGATTGGACAAGGATAAGTACCCACTCATACGTAAACCGGTTGAAGTCGGACGTGTAATGCTCCTTTAAAAAATATGTTGTCAATTTGAGGTCGCATTTAGGAAGGATGTTATAGATTACGACAATTTCACATTTCATTGTGGCTATTCAAATATACTAGGCGTATTTTAGAAGTTCAAGACTCCTTCATTTCTCTGTATTTTAGAAGTTCAAGACTCCTTCATTGCTACATTTTATAGTATTTTTTCTTTTTTTAAGAATTTTTTAATTTTTTATAATTTAATTGAATTTCAATTTTTTTTTCTTTCAAATCTCAATTGTTATTAAGTTTTAAGATTTTAGGTGGAGTTTTATAATTTTTTAGAATAATTTAAGACCAACTTTGAAAATTTAAGGAAAAGAGGCAGTGAAATTTGGGCTGTTTTTTGCTCTGTTTCAGTTTCAGACTGCGCAGTCTGCAGTTTCCAGACCGTACCGCGGAAAGTTTCCGCGGTACGTCCTGGAAACTGCAGACTGCGCAGTCTGAAAACAGAGCAACTCCCTGTTAACTACAACCAACCAAACTACAATTCAAGCAAAAAACTACAACCAACCAAGCCAAGCAAGCAAAAAACTACAACCAACCAAACTACAATTCAAGCAAAAAACTACAACCAAAAAATAAAACTACAACCAAGCAAAAAACTACAAACTACAATTCAAAACTACAATTCAACCATTCTCAACTACAATTTCAAAGAAAAACTACAAACTACAAAATCCGGATATGCCTCGGTTCATTAACTACTACATGATCAACTACTTTTCCTTGGTTGATTCATGACGCGTGCGCATACGAATACCAGATATGCCTCTTGCCTTTCCTTTTTGAAGCTCAGTTGCTATTATATATCGGAACGTGTCAACTAATTCTTGTGACCAAGCTTGGATCGAAGTTAGATCATAACCTTGCAACATCAAATCCATGTATTTCATGACAAAAATACCGCAATCGTTGCAATTCTTTTGCTTCGGTCTAGAAGTTAGAGCCATTATCTCAACCAAATAAGGATCAAGTTTGTTTTGAGGATTTAGCTTAAGTAATAACCTCGGCAATAACCATGACTGCAATATATTTTAACAAAAAAACATTAAAATAATACATAAGAGTTAAAAACTACCCTAAAATAAAAAAGAAGTTAAGAATCATACCACAACTCGTATATCCTCTTGATACTCACGCTCGTCATTCAATGAATCGAGAATGACAGCGTTAAAGTTTTTGGTTGAAAACATGAAAAGGACCCAATGAGCATTTCCAACACAACATGGGATGAAAATGTAGTCCACCTCCATGACAGAGGGCCCAATAGTTGCACAGGAAAAACCATTAAAAAAACGTAGAGCTGCATGCCATGCCTTTGTCTCCTCATCCTCACCCTTCCTAGCTACTTTTCTTAATTTCTTCATTTCTTCCTTCCCAAGCACAATGAAATAAGGATCCATAAAGTAGTAAACTGGCTTCCTCTCCCATATGTTTCCATTGTGGATGTCCTCCTCCCGCTCTCGTAGCAATCCCTGAAAATAAACCATAAGGCAAGTGTAAAAATAGGTACAGAACATATAAATGCAACAAAATATATACATGTCGAAAAATTTACCATATAAGAGTAAATAATCTTGTCATCAACCCATGAACCTGGAGCCAGTCTCTGCATCGCAGACTCTGATATATGTTGCCCACAGACGTCAAATCCTCCTTGTAACTGGGGCTTCTTACCAAAGGCCCATCCCCAATCATCATATATCTTTTTCTGCTTTCGCATATCTAAAGTCTTCGTTATGATCCACTTTTCCCCCTTCATTCTACGGGATGGTAACTTTGAAGGCCTGCTAGACGAAGTTGTAGCACTATTAAGGGGAAGCTGAGACTCATATTGGGATGGTTGTGTCATCTCAATAACATCATGGTTAGGAATTGCGGCAACAGTAGGCTCGGGAGGCTGAGAATCTTGTACAGAGTCGTCTAATGAAAGTGGCTTAATATTCTCGAACTTTGGATGTTTATAAGCGGGCCCTTTGATTTTCTTCATCAATCTTGTGAAAGGGCTTAGGAAGGTATCTGAAAGCTTTCCAAGCTCCTCCACAAATTCAGCTGGAACCCTAGAATCCAACTTCTTAAGCATATCAAGACCAACTATCATCTACAAAACAATCAGAATTTAGTAATACAGTGTGTGCAATATAAATCATCAATGAAAGTTGTAATTCAAACTTAAGAAGGATGGAATACTTACAACTCGGTATCCCTCAAGGGTATCATACAACTCCCTCGTAGTGTACTGAGACTGGGGGACAGGTTCTGGCTTCCCTACACGGGTACGACTAATATTTGAATACCAAGTCATGTACTCAGCCTCAGATACAACGTTAACATTTTCATCAACCACCCCTTCTAACTCCGAACAAAATCTATCCCACCTACAAATATCTACAAACCACCGAATCATCCAATCCTCACCGACAAATGTGACTGCCTTAGGCTGCCTATACGCTAGCATGTTAACAGGAACCTGGGGAATCTGTGGGCTAGAACCAAACTGCCTAATCACTCTTTCCGGGTGTTGCCACTCAACCACATCAAAACATACCAAGGACACTCGAGCATTTCCAGCTATTTGCGCCTGTAACATCTCCCAGTCTAAACTCTCGTCAAATCTAGCATATGGTCTCCACACAACTTCATCGCCAGCAACTCCATCAAACTCACCTCTATAAAATGGTAGACTATGGTGTGGACCTGAATGTCATCTCTTTTTATTAACACCCTGAAGAGAAGAATATGCCCAACCCTCTACAACCGGATAATCCTCATGATTGGGGTCCCGTTGAGGAACACCAACGCGAGGAAATCTCTCATATGACCACACCTCCAACAACCAAACACAAGCAGCAACAGTCTTACTATTCCTCCTTGCAGCAATCTCCAAACCTCTATACAAATGAGCTAACACGGCTACACCCCAAGCATAGTTAGGAATCTCCCGAATGTTAAGTAGAGGCTGAATGTTTCTGACATGCACCGTAGCTTTGTCCTTCGAAGGAAACAGAACTGCACCAATGACAAAAAGGAGGTGTGCCTGTGTATGTATAACAGTCGCTTCATCATTTTTCCGGCTTTTGTCTCCCATATCTATCAAACAACCAAGTCAACTTAATATGGCCTCTATACAAAGCATTCTCCACGTCTTCATCTGTAAATGACCAAACCAATTGCACCTAAAAAACTCTTTCCGGTTATCTATAAGCCCGCATGTCACAGCCTCCCCAAAAACCGGCAAACCTAAAATGTAACCAACATCCTCCAAAGTCACTGTCATCTCCCCTTGTCTCATAAAAAACATGTTGGTCTCCGGTCTCCACCGCTCTATCAAAGCAGAAACCAGCCTAGCATCAGTACCCAACACAACATGAGTGTTGGCAAGATCCCAAACCCAAGCATATGTAACAACTCCCTCTGTGGTCTTCTTAATTTCCATTCCCGCATAGCCCTATTACCACAAATGCTCTCCAACTCATCTCTACCCGTGCCATCCCACACATCCTCGCTAATATGATAGCGGTTATCCCAAATAATTCTACTGCTACTCGGACCCGGCAACATATTACTAAAATCACTAAAGTTGTCCATTACTGAAAAATACGCAATTCAACAAGTCAAAAAACAAAACTAATTAATCTAAATTTCAAAGGCCAAAGTTCAATTAACCTTAAAAATCGAATATAAACCAATTTAATATAAACCAAATTTAATATACAAAATATTAATGCTCAAAAAATAAAAAATACGAATAACACTAATTTAATATTCAAAACTCAAATTAACATGAATTTAACATATTCACAACTGAAAATCCCCAAAATATTTTTTCCAAAACCCTAACTGCAAAAATTAAAAGTTGCTAACTATCAAAATCGATGTGAACATCAAATACATATGTTAAAACATCGATTATACATATGATATACATCATATTCGAACAAAATATACACATACACATACAATCACATACACATACAAATCATACATATAGTCAAATAAAATTGAAAAAAGGGAGTTGGATTTTAAACATATACCTATAACTGAATGGATTATGGCTTTTAGTGATTGAATTAGCCCTAGAATCAACCTCCCTCGCCTCCCTCAATCGCCTCCCTCGCCTCTTTTCTGTGGTTTTGTTCGAATTATTTCATAACCAGTAAGACGCAGAATGAAATTGTAAAGGAGACGTACCGCGGAAAGTTTCCGCGGTACGGGGGGAGGGGCAAAAATGTAATAAGCCCGTACCGCAGAAAGTTTACGCGGTACGGTGTGATTTTTTTTTAAACCCCAGCCGTTGGATGGTCGATCCAACGGCGCAGAAACCGTTTGTTACAAAAAACGTCCCCAGCAAACGATTGATGGGGACCGGGCTCCTATAAGAATATAGAGAAATCTAATTGTGGAGGGTGTGTGTATGGTAGAGAGTGAGTGAGTGTGAGAGTAACCCCTAAACCTTTTCTCCATGATCTATTTATAGGCCAAGGATTAGGGTTCAGGGGGTACACCTGTAATCATGAGCGTTGAATCCTAGGTAGGTAAGACACCTAGGTGATGTTGATGGGTCACACGTGCCCACATGATAATTGTGGTGTCGTGTGCCAGACTCATGTTGACATGTGGTTTAGGTAGTACATAATTGTGCCAATCATTGGTTTTTCAAAGGTGTCATAGCCAGGTGAAATTCCCTATCATGACATGTATTTTCCACGTAACAGTATAGCAATATTATCTCACGCCATCTGAAATCTTCATCATTGGACCAAGGATGAGTCTTGCCTAATTATGAGATAGGCCTTGGAGATATGTCCGGGTTATCTACACGCCTGCTGTCCGGGTTGCATATAAGCCAGGATTGATAGTGAGCCTAGCTCCCGAGTATGAGCCAGGATCGAAGTATGAGACAGGACCTAGGCCTTAGCCCGGTTCTGAACTGAGCCAAGCTCGTGTATCAACTCGGTTTATGAATATGGGCTATCAGATAGTGAGCCTGGCTTCCGAGTATGAGCCAGGATCAAAGTATGAGATATGATCTAGGCCTTAGCCCGGTTTCGCACTGAGCTAGGTTTGTGTATCAACTCGGTTTATGTATATAGGCTATCATTTCCCCCCCCCCCCACTCTCTTATGAAGATTTTCTAGATGGGGGAGTAGCAATCTTTGTAAATGGTGACTTTGAGTAATTTGCGAAAAAATTTGAGCTAGTATTTGCCCCCCAACTCGGATTGTTATCAATGATGGCAATCCGGTGTTGGAAGTGAGCTAGGTTTCTCTCTCAAGTCCAAAGTAGAAGCTTTGGGTAACTTAGGAAAAATTTGAGCTATGATTTGCCCCCCAACTCGGATTGTTATCAAGGAAGGCAATCCAGTGTTGGAAGTGAGACATGCTTCTTTCTCAAGTCCAAAGTAGAAGCTTTGGGTAACTTAGGAGAAATTTGAGCTATGATTTGGCCCCCAACCCGGATTGTTATCAAGGATGGCAATCCGGTGTTGGGAGTGAGCTAGGTTTCTGTTAGGTCCAAAGTATCGTAGAAGGGGGGGGGGGGGTTGAATACGATACTCACAAATTATTCGATTTCGTTTGCGGATAATTATTTGTGTTCTTGTCTGAAATCAAATTAACCGAATAAAAAACACGAGTCGGGGAATATATCGTTTTATAAATATAAACCACGAGGGGTGCTACAAATCTAATCCGTAGGATTAGCTTTAATGAGTTCAAGTTACAGTAATCAATACAAATGATAGAATTTAAGGCATTGATAATAACTCCTCTAAAAATTCTTAAGCTCTTAGATTTTTCTCCGTATTAACTTTTGCAACTGTCTTCAATTTCTTGAACTGAAGAAGACACACTTCTTTTGTCACACTTGTAGTCTTTAGGAAATCTATCGAAGGCTAGGATGAAATCTCAGCCGTCCATTTCCTCACCAACCTCTGACAAAACTTGAATACAATTCACCTGCTCCAAATAAAAAAACTACCGAAGACAAGATTTTTCTTTTCATTCGATAGATTTAAATAAAATCTATCGAAAAGAATAACTTGTTTCTTTGAAACTAGTTCGATAGTTTTATAAATAAAACTATCAAAAATTATCACTTTATCCACTTCGATGGTTTCTAACAAAGAAACTATCGAATTGGATTTTCACCACTTCGATGGTTTTTATCAAAACCTCCTTTTCTCTTTCGATAGTTTTTCAGAAAGGAAAACTATCGAATGTCTTTAATTGCAGATTGATCCTTGAAGATTCTTTCTCTTTGCAGTAAGGATATTGCTCTTCAATTTAACCTAAACATACCTTATCAACTTTTCTTTTAACTTCCAGGATGTTTTAGGCCTGACCTAAATCAATTTCTTCTGAGACGATAAACATGTTGATCTTCTTAATTGTGATGACAGCTAGTGCAACTGGTCTGGTTCACAGATGACTAACACTGATCAAAACCTCTATGTCTTCAATACAATTCAATTGACAAGTCCTTTGCCGTCTTGGTTGCTTCATTATAAAATCACTGAAATACTTTGGTACTAACTCTGTATCATTCAAATACTTCTGTAGTCTTGAAAGTCTTGATTCTTTATTTGCCATTGAGGCCTGAACATATTAATGAACTTCTTTTCGTGACCTGTTTACGGACATCAAGAATACATACCATATTTTGATTTCTTGAGTTTACCAAGTCTTCTCTTCTTTTGGATTACTGTGATTCAGTTAATATTATTGTCTGTCTTGTTCTTGTGTTGAGTTGTAGTTATCTCTGTTACATATTATGTTACATTATGCTTTACAATCTCCCCCTATTTGATTGTTAGAGTTCGACAAGAAAATACCTAGAGGATAACTCAACTAACCAATGGAAACACGAAACTAATTAAAGTACGACATATTAATAATATTAATTGCATTCTGGATTAAATATTTACATTTCCAGATTTCTAATTTACAAAGAACAATAAAAAGTTTAACAATGAAGTTGCTCCTCTAGCCTGAGCAGATAGTTCTTTGCTTCATCTTCAGTCCACAAGGATCTCACCTTCTTCAGCCACATGATCAGAAATTGCTACTTGATGATCAATCACAGTTGGATAGTGCAGTGGTTCTCCAGGTTTTAGGATTGCTCCTATGATATGTCTTCCAATATATTCAACCTCTTGACCCACTCCAGCCCACACCCATGCAATGTTGACATCTTTCTGATTATGCTTTGGCATGGTTGGTATTCTGGGATGCACTTCCAATCCTCGTTCAACTCTCTTCCTATAGTAAGGCATATTCTCTATGAGATAGTTCCTTAGAGTGTCTGTAGCTCTTGTCTTCTCTGGTGTGCTGAATCCAATGGATTTCAAGTACTTTTCAACTGATATTAGATAGTTATTTGGGTAATCCTTCAGTTTATCCTCATCTAGATAGAAGATTCTTAACATTTCGTTCTTCATAAATCTTACCATTGGAGGGTCTTTAGTTACTTATGGACTGACTTTCATCAAGATCTCCTTAACATGCTCATGGAGCAGTTCATTTAGCTTTGTTCTTCTATGGATCTTGATGAGTATCACCTGCAGATCTATATATGTTCTTTGTTCAAAAAACTTTGTGGAGATCACAAATGTACCTCTATTGACGAAACTTATTATTATGTTCCAGGCACCACTTGCTTAAACTCCAGCCTTCAGGTAGATAATAGATTGTCTCAATGCATTGAAATAAGTCTGAGTGTCCTGATTTGCACTTCTTATGTCCTGAATGATCACTTCTACATCAGCGTTGTCGTTGACTTCTAATCCGTCTTCAACTCCACAAAATGTTTTGTAAGCCATCTCCTAGTCATTTCCTTGTTTTTGTGTCAAATCTAGCAACTTCTTCTTCCTTATCTCACTATACATCTTGAACCTTTTTAGCTTCTCACTTCTCAGAACTGCTTGGTGCTTCTCTTTCTGAGCTTGCCTTGCTTCTCTTTCAGCTTTTTCAGCTTTTAATTTCTCCAAGGCATCTTCTTGTTCGATTGACCTTGTTGTATAACATGTACTTCATTTATGAATACATCCCTTAGGTCTTTGACGTCCGCTCTTAAGTCGATGAGTTCTTCCATTGTATCCTTCTTCAGTGAGTCCACAGCCTCCTTTGTGCCCGTTATTGTGCCAGAAGCACTGTTCAATGCTCTATATATTCTTCTGGAATCAGCTGCAGCCAAGTCAATTTTCTGTCGAATTGAAGATAGAGAACTATTGACTTGACCGAAGGAGATCCCTTGAGCAAAGGAAGGTCTGAGAGGGACTTTGAATAAAGGTTTTCCCTCTCTGTCATGGACTGTTATCTCCTTAAGAGTGGATTTAACTTCAATTTCCCTTTCCGTTGGCGGTAGCATATCATCAACATTTATTAGGGTTTGTGTATCACTCCTCACTTTTGGCTCTGGGTGTTCACTCAACGTTTCTGTTGGTGTTTCACTCATTTTTCCTTTCCCACTCAGGCCAGGTGTAAGTGTTTTTGTTTCACTCAAATCCTTCGCTCTTTGTCTACCTGCAAGTGAAATCACCGTAGCCGTCCTTAAGGAGGTCACCGGTGGTGCAATGGGGCTTCGCAAGTCCCCGTCCTTGGTTAAACCAATTTGCAGATCATCTTGCGATGATCTATCTTCAACAGGATCCAGAGTTTGAATCTCTAGGGGTTAGAATCAGGCTCTATTGACAACAGAGGTCCTGAAACTCCCTCTAAGGTCTTTGAAGACATTTTCTCAGGTAACTCCTCAAATGATATTGATTCATTGTTATCGAGTTACCGATATTCACCTATGTCAGACCTGGTACCCGCAGGATCCAGATATGTTCCATCTGGGGAGTTAGGCAATGACCCTTCAGATTGTGCATTGAGGTCAGAGCCTTCTCTCAACGTCTGTGAAGACTCTTGGTTCACTAAGGAACCTTCATCCAGTGGTCCTGACCGTAAAATGGTCGGAGAACTAGATGCTTCCGTCAATTTTTCTTCCACTGGTTGGGTTAGGGGTTCAGATATAGCTTTGGTTATTGCTGCCCAATCAGCTTCAGAAAAATCAATTAGAGTCTCAGTGAAAGATGGTAATGAAGATTCAATAGTTGCCTTGGTTTCAAGTTTTCTTCTTTTAGCAGAAGGCGGAGCTGTTGTTGAAGGGTGTTTCTCCTTATTTGGTGCTGCTTTGGCACTTACTCCCACTACACTCTTAGTTATTTGAATGGTTGGTATAGTAGGGGTAGTAGTTTCTGTTTCTGTTTCATTTGGCTCTTTCAAAGGCTCTATGACCGTGGTTAGAGGCTGTTGGTTTTCAACCTCTTGGTCGGGAATGGCCATTGAGGGCTCTATAACTGGATCTACATCCATTGGTGCAGGTTGTGGAGGAACAACATGTTCAGGATTCATACCTTGGTTTACCTGTTCCCCTGGGGGTAGAAGTGGCCGGGGTACCATTCAAAGATAATCAGTCAGAACAGTAGGTACCCCTGGAAGATGATTCTTCTTAATGAGAGCTGTTATGGCATTGCTCTTCATCTTTATGCACTCCTTCCTCTCCTCGTCTTCAAAGATCTCTCTCTCTTCATCTGTTAACACATCATTCAAAATCAACTATAGAAACCTTGGATAGAAGCAAAGCACATCAAACTGCCCTGTTCTTTCTTCCAAAGGTCCCATGCACTGAATTATCCGATCTATCACTAACCTAACAATGTTAATATGCCTATTGTGAGCAATAGCAAACCCTAATTTCCGAATAAATAGAGGAATGTCATGCGGATTTATGGTCTTGGTAGTAAAAACATGTATAAGTGTGTGAAAGAAAAAATTCCAGTGCTTAGTTAGATAATGCTTCAAAAACTCTCCTACGAAGAAGTTGGGTTGTTGACTTCTTATAAGAGTGAAGAAAGCATGTATATCTTCAGTGGTGGGATCAGGAACAAGATTTTCAATCAGAAAACAAAGAATTCTATTCACGTCTTGTTCCGTCACCCTTATTATTCCGCCCCCTGACACAACAAAACTAAAGGCTAACACATTATTTTCCGCGTGTCAGTGGCAGTGTTGTACAGTGCAGTTAATTGATCAACGCAAAGAACCGCCAGAGTACTTAATACATATGCCACTAGTGAATGTGAGTTCAAAAATTGTGCCCATGCACGAAACTGTAAGTTCGTGATGGTTTGCACGTTTTGAAACGGACGTGATTAGTTTTGGTGATAATAAATTCTCTGGCCTTTGAATTTTCACAAAGTCCAGAAAATTAAAATTAAAACCAAAAATGAACCCAATTAATTATTGCTAATTAATTTACTTTAAATAACCCTTTTTACTAAATTAACAACCGAACCAAACAAAAATACCGAATTCAAGAACCCTAATTTACTTAAATCGAAAACTTTTAAATCAATTGAAACTAAATTCAAGAAATGAATTAGTTAACAACTAAATTTTACTCTACAAGAACAAGTAACAAGTCTTAAGGTTCGAAATATGTCACTCTCAATGGATTTTTATGAAACCGTACAGAAACGTCAATGAAATCACTAACACACAACACTTACACAGTAAAATAAAAAGTGAATTTCGTAAGTAAATCAAGGTTAAACACAAAGAACCCGCCGAGAGCTTGGTTCTGGTTTTGTATGTATTTGTAAGTATAGAAAATCAAAACTTAGATCTTAGAATAAAGAGATTGAAAACGACTAAGTCCTACTTTTATACTTACTGAACTGTCAGGGGTATTTTAGTAATTTCATGTTCGATAGTTTTTAAATTGTACTATCGATAGTTTTTATTTAGGGGCATAAAAGTCAAATCACACTTCGATGGTTTTGTAAAAACTATCGAAGTGGATTAAATCAGAATTTAAACCGAGTTTTACTAAAAACCATCAAAAGTTTGATAATTTGAAAAACAAAAAACTATCGAACATTGAATTGTCTGAAAAACTATCGAAAAATTTAGAATATGAACAAAATAGATTTGTGATATGGTCAGAAAAGTAATTATAGAAATATAATTGACTGGTCAAAACAAAAGGTCGATATTTAAGGCCCGACACCCTAATTATTCATTAATTTCGTAATTAATGAATAGGGAAAATATACAGCTCATGAAAAGAGTCCAAATTATGGCAAATCGGTCAAAGAAGGATCTAGAATCCCAATTAAAGGCAATTAATGAGTCACAGTCTTTATCAACAAGGAAAAGACTTGCCCGTCAAGTAATACAATCCTTATCAGTTATCAATAAGAAGACTTATCCGTTAAGTCTCCTAAACATACCATAAATACTAGGCTCCAGACGCCTATATAAGGTCCCTGATCCTACAATCAGAACTACGTCTTGGCTTGATTCTCAATAACGAATTGAGATACGTAGGCATCTTGTGAGGACGAATTTAGTCCGGAAACACGAGTGCAGCCATAAAAGCTCGAAAGCTCATTAATCCTAGCAATTAATATACAAGTACGTTTTTTAATCTATAACATTTGGCGCCGTCTGTGGGAAGACAACATCAACCATGGCAAACACACGAAGAACAGCTCGGGATACTCAGACTCCCGACGATCGCCCCCTCACCTCTGAGGCTGATCAGCCACCGCCGACTACCGGCACACAAGGGGCGAATATCCCCACCAGTACTCAAGGACCGGAAATCCCGATTTCGGTTGAAGGGACGAATCCCCTGCAGATGGTCATTCATGGATCTAATCCACAAGAGACCGTTCACCAGCAACCAATCACGACCTCCCCGCTGCTCATGAGTGCACCAAGGAGCCTTCAAATCCATACTACTGATCTCCCTCAATACGCGAATCAGACTTTGGGGATGCCAAGCTATGGCATGCCCCCTCGACCCATGGCGGGCGGTAGTGAAACTAATCCAATCTACCATGAGGCATATGTGCCTCCTTATATTCAAGGTCTGGGACCCCAAAATCAACAAACTCGTCAGACCCCTCTCATTCAAGATTACTCTGGCCCATACACTGAGGATGAGGGTTATACAACTGGGGAGGATGTCGCCCCAAGGAGGAGACGTTCTTCACAGACAAATCGGGAGCCACCCCAAACTACTAGGGAGAAGCTTGCAACCCATGAGGCAGAGACTGCAAGGCTCAAAAAACTCCTTGCTGAAGAAGAGGCCGCTCAAACTCGGGGCCGAACGACTGAAGGAATCCCGATAATCAACTTGGATCCACCAAGAAGGACCAAGAGGGCTGAAGCCCCAAGGGGTGATCCTAGTAATCTGTTGCCCCTAGGAGATCCTGATGATCCTACACCACCGTTTACTCAAGACATCATGAAAACGGCTATATCCAGAAAGTTTAAGATGCCTTCGATCAAAGCCTATGATGGAACGGGAGATCCCGCAAATCATGTAAGGACATTCTCCAATGCACTGCTGTTGCAGCCAGCCAACGATGCGGTCAAGTGTAGGGCGTTTCCCCAAACTCTTGTAGGTATGGCTCAACGTTGGTACAGCCGTCTACCTCCCAACTCTATTGGGTCCTTTAAGGAGCTAAGCAAGGCTTTCATCAACCAGTTCATTAGTGGAAGGGTGCATGAGAAAAGTTCTGCATCACTCATGGCAATACGTCAAGGAAAGAATGAAGCCCTAAGGGACTACATTAATCGATTCACTCGAGAGGCTTTGAAAGTCCCGGATTTAGACGACAAAGTGGCTATGATAGCCCTGCAACAAGGAACCACTGATGATCATTTCAGGAGGTCGTTGGCTAAACATCCACCAGAGAGCATGTTGAAGCTCCAAGATAGAGCCGGAAAGTACATCAAGGCTGAGGAAAGCATGAGAAAGTATGAACCCACCGCTGGCGACGGTGGAAACTCAAAGAAAAGAAAAGAAACTCAGGAGTACGACGTCAAGGAAAAGTTTCCCCGAACATCAAAGAATTCTGACTCTCCACCCAAGAGAAATAACTTTGGGCCAAAGTTCACGGAGTATGCAAGATTGAATACTCCCAGGAGTCAAATTCTGATGGAGATAGCCAAGGAAGAAGATATCAAATGGCCAAAGCCAATGAGGGCTGATTTGTCCAAACGGAACCAAAATCAGTTTTGTCGGTTCCACAAAGAAGTCGGTCACGACACCGACGATTGTAGGCAATTGAAAGATGAGATTGAGTTTCTGATACGAAGAGGAAAACTCAGCAAGTTCACTAAGGATGGAAGCCAAGGTAGCCAAAGGGGGAACTATGAAAGAAAGGATTATGATAGAAGGGACAACGATCAAGATCGGAATCCCAAGCCCCGAGGGCCAGTGATCAACATGATATTCGGAGGGCCAACTGCTGCTGGGTCCTCCCGAAACTCAAGAAAAGCTTATGCCCGAGAGGTACTGACCGTCGTTGGAGAAGCACCGAAGCGTGCACGAACAGAAGTGTCAATAGGTTTTGATGATTCAGACTTGGAAGGGGTGAAGTTCCCCCACGATGATCCTCTTGTCATAGTACCTGTGATAGGCAACTCCGAAACAAAGAGAGTCCTAGTCGACAATGGAGCCTCAGTAGATATCTTGTTCCACGATGCCTTTATCAAGATGGGTTACACTGATTCTCAGTTGACACCCTCTAATATGCCCATATATGGGTTCAATGGAGTGGAATCAAAGGTGGAAGGCACTATCCAACTCCTAATGACCATGGGACAAGGAACGAATACATCCACTCAGATGCTGAACTTCATAGTTATAAAGGCAACCTCAACCTACAATGCGATCCTTGGGAGGACGGGTCTTCATGCGTTTAAGGCTGTTGCCTCATCTTACCACCTGAAACTCAAATTCCCCACTCGGAATGGGATTGGTGAAGAACGGGGAGACCAAAAGATGGCTAGAAGCTGTTATGTAGCCGCGTTGAGGCCTGATGGAGTTGGGGGGCAGGTTCTCCCCATTGAAGATATGGACACTAGTGACAATGAGGACCGAAGAGGGAAACCAGCTGAGGATTTAATCTCAATTCCCTTAGTCCCGAATGAACCAGAGAAGGTGACTTATGTTGGGGCACTACTGCCCGAACCATTGAAAGGCAAACTCGCATCTTTTCTTCAAGAGAACAATGACGTTTTTGCTTGGACAGCGGCTGACATGCCAGGGATTGATCCCCAACTAATATCTCACAAATTGAATGTGGATCCAGAAAGGAAGGCAGTGAAACAAAAGAAAAGAAGTTTTGCTCCAGAGAGGCTTGAAGCCATTAAGCAAGAAGTAAATAAGCTTTTAGAAGCTGGGTTTATTGAAGAAATCCAATTCCCAGAATGGTTAGCTAACCCTGTGATGGTCAAAAAAGCTAACGGGAAGTGGAGAATGTGCGTCGACTTCACCGATTTGAATGATGCATGTCCAAAGGATTGTTTTCCCTTACCTAGGATTGATGCCTTGATAGATGCCACTGCTGGGCATGAGATGCTAAGTTTCATGGATGGCTTCAGCGGATATAATCAAATCAAGATGCACAAAGATGACATCGCCAAAGTGTCGTTCATCACTGACTTTGGTGTCTTCTGTTTCTTAGTCATGGCTTTTGGACTTAAGAATGCTGGAGCAACCAATCAAAGGTTGGTGAACAAAATCTTTGAGCACCTGATTGGAAAAACCATGGAGGTCTACGTAGATGACATGTTAGTCAAGAGCCTTGATAAGGCCAATCACATTGAGCACCTCCGAGAGGCTTTTGAAGTGCTGAGACACCACAAGATGATGTTGAATCCAGCTAAGTGTGCCTTTGGTGTAGGCTCGGGAAAGTTTTTAGGTCTGATGGTTTCCAAGAGAGGAATCGAGGCTAATCCCGACAAAATCAAAGCGATTCTAGACATGGAACCACCAAAGACTGTCAAGGATGTCCAGAAACTGACGGGAAGAGTGGCTGTTTTGGGAAGATTCATCTCCAAGTCTGGAGAGAAGTGTTTACCCTTCTTCAAAGCACTCAAAAAAGTGAAGAATTTCGAATGGACAACTGAAAGTCAAGAGGCCTTTGAGGCCCTGAAGAAATGTATGGCTGAAGCACCACTGTTGGCAAAACCCAAGCCAGGAGAAATTCTCTATTTATACTTGGCGGTTTCCAACACAGCCCTTGGAGCTGTTTTGGTAAAGGAAGAAGTAAAGGTTCAGAAACCCGTCTACTATGTGAGCAAGATTCTACATGGGGCAGAAATAAACTACTCAATGGTTGAGAAGTTTGCCTTAGCCTTGATAATGGCCTCAAGAAAGCTACGCCCCTACATCCAGGCTCACAAGATAGAGGTCTTGACTGATCAACCTCTAAGAAACATCTTGCATAGCCCTCAAGTTAGTGGAAGATTAATCAAATGGGCCATTGAATTGGGCGAATTCGACATCAAGTATAAGCCTCGAACGGCCATAAAAGCTCAGGCACTTGCTGACTTCATGGTTCAATGCACCATTGACAACCAAGAAGTCGGGGGGCAGGAAGTAACTATGGAAGATAAGAAAGATGAGGAAATGACCTTCAAAGAATGTTGGGTGCTCTATTTTGATGGAGCATCAAAAACAAAATCAAGTGGAGCTGGTTTAGTGCTACAGAGTCCTGATGGATTCCTAATAGAGTATGCACTAAAACTTGACTTCCCGACGACAAACAATGAGGCTGAGTATGAAGCTCTGATAGCTGGCTTAGGGCTGGCTGGAGCCTTGAGAGTCAAAACTCTGAAAGTATGTGGAGACTCGAGGCTAGTGGTTTCCCAAGTAAATGGGGAGTTTGAGGCCAGAGATGAAGTCATGGCCAAGTACTTAAAACTTGTCAAGGCCATTATGACTCAGTTCGATGAATGCTATGTGGAGCACATTCCAAGGGAGGAAAATATGAAGGCTGATGCCTTGTCTAAGTTTGCCTCTTCTGAAATTGAAAACTATGCCGGGAATATGAAGGCTGATGCCTTGTCTAAGTTTGCCTCTTCTGAAATTGAAAACTATGCCGGGAGTGTATACTTCCAAGTCTTGAAGACCCCAAGCATCAATGGAAAGTTGGTAGCCCCCATTGGTATCACCAGTTGTTGGATTGATCCCATCAAAGCTCATCTGGAAACTGGGTGGCTGCCCAACGACACTTCAGAAGCACGAAAGCTATACGTCAGAGCACTAAGGTATGCCCTAATTGAGGGAATCCTATACAAGAAATCTTTTGTTATTCCGTACTTAAAGTGCTTGAGACCTCAAGAGGCAGAATTGGCCCTAAAGGAAGTGCATGAAGGGATTTGTGGGCAACACTTGGGGGGCAGAGCCCTGGCTCATAAAGTCACTCGTCTAGGTTTTTATTGGCCAAGCATACTTGCTGATGCTAAAAGCTACGTCAAGAAATGTGAACGGTGCCAGAAACATGCACCAGTGGTTAGGCAACCACCAGAGATGATGACATCCATTAACTCACCTATCCCCTTTGCTATGTGGGGAATGGATATACTCGGGCCATTTCCTATGGCAAGTGCTCAAAGAAAGTTCTTGATAGTAGCAATTGATTATTTCACCAAGTGGATTGAGGCTAAGCTATTGGCCAAGATAACCACCAAGCAAGTGATGCAATTCTTCTGGGAAAATGTGATATGCAGATATGGAATTCCACGAGTCCTGGTCACGGACAATGGAACCCAGTTTAACAACGATGAGTTCAAGAAGTATTATGATGAAAACGATATCAAGTTGCGCTTCACTTCTGTCGCCCATCCTCAAGCAAATGGGCAAGCTGAGGTTGCAAATCGGATCATCCTTGATGGACTAAAGAAAAGAGTTGAACGCTCCAGAAACACTTGGGTAGACGAATTACTCCCTATACTTTGGGCATATCGTACTACTTGCAAAGTCACCACCGGGGCAACTCCATTCCTATTGGCTTATGGAGCAGAGGCAGTGGTCCCAGTGGAAATTACTCACACCTCCCCAAGAGTTGAGGCTTATGAACCAGAAACAAATGAAGAAGGCTTGAGGCTATCCTTAGATCTAATTGACGAAGTTAGAGATGAGGCAAACGCCAAGATAGTTGAACATCAAAAGAAGGCATCCTTCTACTACAACCTAAGGGTTAAAGAAAGGTTCTTTCGACAAGGAGACTTGGTTCTCAGAAAAATTGAGGCATCCGGAGTTGGACAAAAAGGGAAGTTGTCCCCAAATTGGGAAGGACCATATCACGTCAAGAACGTATTTGGTCGAGGCTCCTACAAGCTAGAAACCCTTGAAGGGCATGAGGTGCCAAGAACTTGGCATGCCTCCAACTTGAAAGTTTATTATGTTTAAGGTGTTTCCTAAGTGGACTCACTACTATAAATAAGGTTCGATGAAACCAACCCAAGTTTTAAACTGGGATATTATGTAAGGGTTGATCCCATCTTCAAATTATAAATGAATTCAGCATTTTCATGTTTTAAAGCTTATCTATTATGAGTCTTCATGAACATTCAAAAAGCAAGAAAAGCAACACAAGCCATGAACGGCCACCAGACATAAATAAAAACTTAAACAAGAGTTAAGTTAAGCCCGTAGGCCAAAAATACATAAATAAAAGTACAAGCCATGATGGCCAAAAGTGAAACTACACCTAATCTTCTTTGTCTACGTCCTCCTCCTCTTCCTCTCTAGAGGAAAAGACAGCATCATCAGCTCTAGCGGTCTGACCAGGTGGGGAAGTGTGATCCAGGTCTAAGATCCTATCATCCTCCTCCATCTCGTCCTCTCCAGCCAAAGCCATCTCCAAAGAAGTAGGAAGGTGAGGGCTTGGAAAATCGGAAATAGTGAGGGATCCAGGCATCCTCTCCAAGACAGCAGCAAGAGCGTCATCCCATCCCTTAGTGTACTGAACAGGGAAAAGGAGCCCATCATGCTTATCAATCAAGTCCCCGTACTCCTCAGAGTCAAGGTACTCGTCAATAAAATCATCCTTGGCCTTCCTCAAAGATACCAGTTCAGCCTGGGAGTCAGCCAACTCCTTCTCCTTCCTAGCCAAGGTGGCCTTCACTGAAGCCATTTCTTCCTGGGACTTCTCAAACTTGCCTTGGTTGGCCTCAGAAGATGAGCGCCAAGACTTAGCTTGAAAGAGAGCCCCTTGGTAGCTGGCATTCATCTGCAAGCAAGTTATAGGATAAATACTTAAACTTGAAATAAATCAAAGACTACAAGGAAAAGAAGGAGAGAAATACTTACAACAGCCATAGCCTGGGATCCAGCATGCTCCACCCCCTCAATGGTGGAGTTAGAAACAAAATCCTTGTAGTCACAAGGAGTCAGAGAGTGATAAGACCACTCCACAGCATGTTTGGACACTCCTACCACAGTGTCCTTCTTCCTAAGACCCCAGTTGGGGCGCCAAACTGCACTCTTGCCCGAGGGAGGGCCTTCAGCATCCTCAGTAAGGTCCACATGTGGCCTTATGAAAGCTGGAATACTAGAAGCACGAGGGTCCTTCCCCCCTAAACGTGCCCTCTTCATCCGGGCTGTTTCCCCGTCTTCAGGCTCGTTGGACTTATTGATAAAGGTCGCAACTGCAAAAGATACAAGGAAAGAAACAGTTGGTATAAGTCAATCTTAAATAAATAAAGAAAGATATGAGGTGAGAATTACCCTTATCAGAAACGTTGGAAAGTCCCAAGGACTTAAGCTGGAACTCGTCCAGGAGCACCCAAGCCATGGTGGTATAGTTATCCTTTGTAAGTTCAGCATACGCATGGGCTTCCTCATCACTCAGGATAATATCACTAGGGCTACCATCCGAAACTCTACTAAAAGAACTACGAAAAAGGGTGCCCCAATCCCCTCCTTCCCAAACTAAATACATAAATTCCTCTTTCCATTTTGGGTTATTATCCGGAATGGATTTGGGGTGAAATATGGGGGGAGTGGAAGGACGGTGGTTGATATAAACCCAACCCAAAGTAATGGCTGAACTATTCTTAAATTGAAAGATTTTCCTAAACAAAGCTACAGATAAAGGAAATTTGTTCTTCAAACAAAGAACAATGAAACACATAATTATTCTCCAGGCGTTTGGAGGAAGTTGGCAAGGGTTAATCCCAACATCAGCCAAAAGCCTGGGAATGAACTCATGAATGGGAAACCTAAGTCCTGCAACAATGGCATCCTTGTATATGCAAAGTGCATCAGGACGCCAATGGCAAGAACGGTCCCCTGGGCCTGCTGGAACTAACCTATAGGGGGACTTAACCCTATACATTTTGTTATAGTCCCTAATTAAGTCAATTTCATGGAACTTATTACTACAATCAAATGAATCTAAGTGTGATACATGAGGATATTCATCACTACGCTCTAAGATCATATCCTGAAGAGACATATGAGGGGAGCGAATGTTGATACCTCTCTTTGAAGCTTTGTTCATTCTTTGAAGTCGTTGGGCAGCCTTGTCAGACATCTTCAAATCTTCAAATCTTCAAAGGAAATTTCCAGAAAAACTTCAAGGGAGCCCAGAAATCTTCGAATGAGGAAGGTTAAAACCCAGAAATCTTCAAATGATGAAGATTAAAGCCCAGAAATCTTCAAGGGATGAAGATCAATCCCAGAAAAACAAGAACACCACCGTAAAAAGCTCGCCGGGAATCGCCTTACCACGGAATAAAAACTAAGAGAAAACTAGAGAGAAATTTTGGAAAGTGAAAAGTGAGAAGTGAGAGTGAAATGAGAAATCTCACTCTCTTATAGTGAGAATGACTGGAAGATCAACCGGTTGAGGGATGGCAACCGTCTATAGCCAGTAAGGCCCATAAATCCATTTTTGGATTACAAAGGCAAAGGCCCAAATAAATTGAGTCTCAGGCAAAATCAAAGCCCAAGTCAAAAAAGGCCCATTAAAGCCCAAGGCTGGAAAGAATTAAGTCCCAAATTAAAATTGGACTATTTAAAAGCCCAAAAATAATAAAGCCTGGAATAAAACCAAGGCAAAAAATCAAAAAACCAAGGTCGAAAAGACTCTAATTCGAGATCGCACGGCCCTGGTCGAAAGTATACGAGAAAACGAGGTCGTATCAAACGACCCCACTTCTAAATAAAGCGAAACAAATAAAGGTTTGAGGTCGAAAAGACCCTAAATCGAGGTCGTATGACCCTAGTCGAAAATACACACGAAATTGAGGTCGTGTCCATCGACTTCACACCAAAAATAAGTCAAAAAATTGGCAAAACGAGGTCGAAAATGACCCAGAGAATAAAGTCCATTTTTGACCTAGAAAAAACAAGGTCAAAAAGACATGGGATCGAGATCGAACAAACGAGATCGAAAATACATGGGGAAATTGAGGTCGTATTGTTCGACTTCGCTCTAAAATAAAGCTAGAAAAAACATGGAATTCTAGTCGAAAAAGACCTGGAATCCTGGTCGAAAACACATGTAATTCCTGGTCGATCAATCGAGGTCGAAAATAGCCTTTGAGTCGAAGTCGACAGCTTCGACCTCGCAACCAGTCAAGGTCGAAGGTATATTAGAAACGAGGTCGTCAAATGAGCTCGACAATAGCCTATGAATTGAAGTCAACTATTCCTGGTCGAAATTACACTGGCTTCCTGGTCGAAAACTTGAGGTCGAAAATGACTTGGAAATCCAGGTCGAGAACTTCGACCTCACAGCTGTTCCTGTTCGAAAAAATACTGAGTCGAGGTCGAACAGGTGAGGTCGAAAAAGACCTAGAAATCCAGGTCGAGAGCTTCGACCTCACACCTGTTTGAGCTCGAACTCCAGGTCGAATTCCTGGTCGAAAATGACCTAAGTTAAGGTCAAAAATGCCCTGAAAAATGGAAAATTTTGGGAAAAACACGCTATAACTTCTACGAAAACCCCAAGGAGATTTTCCCAAAAGTTGGGGGGCAAATGATATGGTCAGAAAAGTAATTATAGAAATATAATTGACTGGTCAAAACAAAAGGTCGATATTTAAGGCCCGACACCCTAATTATTCATTAATTTCGTAATTAATGAATAGGGAAAATATACAGCTCATGAAAAGAGTCCAAATTATGGCAAATCGGTCAAAGAAGGATCTAGAATCCCAATTAAAGGCAATTAATGAGTCACAGTCTTTATCAACAAGGAAAAGACTTGCCCGTCAAGTAATACAATCCTTATCAGTTATCAATAAGAAGACTTATCCGTTAAGTCTCCTAAACATACCATAAATACTAGGCTCCAGACGCCTATATAAGGTCCCTGATCCTACAATCAGAACTACGTCTTGGCTTGATTCTCAATAACGAATTGAGATACGTAGGCATCTTGTGAGGACCAATTTAGTCCGGAAACACGAGTGCAGCCATAAAAGCTCGAAAGCTCATTAATCCTAGCAATTAATATACAAGTACGTTTTTTAATCTATAACAATTTGTTCGATAGATTTCAGCCCTTATCAAAATTTATCGAAAAACTACTTCAATAGTTTTTACTTTTCTTTTTCAAAAACTTGTCGAGATGAATTTCAATCACTTCGATAGTTTTTGATAAAGTACTCGAAAAACTATCGAAAATGATATTTCGATAGATTTTGCTACCTGTTTATTTTTAAACCTGTAACCAGTTTTAAAAACAACCTTTTTATTTCCTGTGAATTCTTTCTAAGTATCAACAATTCATTTAACTTCACAGAAAATAAAATTCACAATTAACTTAGAATAGAATCGACTAAATATCTTTAACTGATATAAATCAATTAAAGTCTGATTAATTATGCTGCATTATTTTACTTTGAATGAAACAAAATAAAATAATTCGAATTAAATAAATACATAATATTTAGAACAAATATTAGCACTTAAATAATTTTAAAATTATTTGCTAATTAAATGCCAGAAGATATATTATTTATAAATATGACATATAATTAGGCAGATAATTCTAACTTACGAGAATTACTCCTGAAAATAAGTTCACAAGTCCTTAGGATATGGAAATTCTTAAACTCATGGACTTATTAGGATTTTCTTGCAGTTATTGACTCTAATTATTCAATTAGAAAGATTTAACATCCCAAGTTCACCAACCAGCTTAGAAAAAGTGGATTCGTCAATCGGTTTAGTAAAGATGTCTGCAATTTGTTCCTCAATGGGTACAAAATGTAACTCCACAGTTCCATTCATGACATGCTCTCGAATAAAATGATACCTGATATCGATGTGCTTGGTCCTCGAGTGCTGAACTGGGTTGTTGGAGATTGCTATGGCGCTTGTGTTGTCGCAGAATATTGGAATCTTATTCAACAAAAGCCCATAGTCACGGAGTTGGTTTCTCATCCACAAGATTTGTGCACAACAGCTACCCGCATCTATGTATTCAGCTTCAGCTATCGATGTGGATACTGAGTGCTGCTTCTTGCTATACCAAGAAACTAACCTATGTCCAAGAAACTGATAGCTTCCTGAAGTACTCTTCCGATCAATCTTACAACCTGCAAAATCTGAGTATGTATAGCCAATAAGATCAAATCCTGTATCTTTAGGGTACCAAATTCCAAGATTTGGGGTTCCCTTAAGATATCTAAATATACGTTTAATAGCTATAAGATGAGATTCTTTTGGATCAGACTGAAACCTAGCACACAAGCATGTTGCAAACATAATGTCTAGTCTACTTGCAGTGAGATAAAGTAATGAGCCTATCATACCTCTATAGCTTGTGATGTCAAACTTCTTACCAGTTTCATCCTTATCAAGCTTAGTAGTAGTTGGCATTGGAGTCTTTGTTGTAGATGAGTCTTCCATTTGATACTTCTTTAGAAGATCCTTGATGTACTTGGACCGACAAATGAATATTCCATCTTGCCTTTGATACACTTGTAGTCCAAGAAAGAATGACAATTCACCCATCATGCTCATTTCATATTCACTCTACATTAACTTAGCAAATCTCTTGCATAGATCATCATTAGTAGAACCAAATATAATGTCATCAACATATACTTGCACTAATATCAAATCATTTTTGTGCATTTTGTAAAGGAGAGTTTTATCTATGACACCTCTAGTAAAGTTATTTTCAAGTAAAAATTCTGATAGAGTGTCATACCATGTCCTTGGAGCTTGTTTGAGTCCATAGAGAGCTTTGAACATAAAATATACAAAGTCCACCAGATTTGAATCCTCAAAGCTTGGAGTTTGTTCCACATATACTTCTTCCTCTAGTTCACCATTCAGAAATGCACTCTTCACATCCATTTGATATACTTTGTAATTGGAATGTGCTGCGAATGCTAGAAACATCCTGATAGCCTCAAGTCTTGCTACTGGTGCATAGGTTTCATCATAATCTATACCCTCTTCTTGAGAGTAACCTTTAGCAACCATTCTGGCCTTGTTTCTCGTTACAATGACATCTTCATCTAGTTTATTTATGAATACCCATTTTGTTCCTATAACAGATTTTCCTTTAGGTCTGGGTACCAGCTTCCAAACTTTCTGCCTTTTAAATTGATTGAGTTCATCTTGCATAGCAATCACCCAATCTGGATCTTCCAGGGCATCTTCAACTTTCTTAGGTCCTGTTTCTGAAAGAAACCCAGAATAGTGACATTCATTTTGTGATGTCCTTCTAGTTCTCACTCCTGAGTCTGGATCACCAATGATCAAGTGAAAGGGATGTGCTCGACTCCATACACTTTGTCTTGGCAGATACGATCTTGATGATTCTCCTTGTTCATAATTGTGTTGAGTGTGACTAGATGATCCTTCTCCTGCTCACCCTGAGTTGTTGCCGGTTTGATCTGTTGACCCTGTTGTTTGACTAGTGGATCCAGTGGTAGTCTGAGGGTCTCCACCACTGTCACCACTTGGTCCAGAATCATTATCATTATCATTATTATTACCAGGAACAACTACAGGTTCTTCTTCATTACCAGAGAGATCTTCTGATATATTTTCAAATACCAAGGATTCATAGTTCTCTTCTGTTTGCAGGCTTGGTCTTTTGGTGTCATCAAACGTTACATTAAGGCTTTCCACAACTTTCTTATCTTCAATCACATAAACCCTGTAAGCTTTAGATTCCATAGAATAGCCTAGAAAAATGCCTTTATCTGGCTTAGCATCAGACTTTCCCAGATGTTCTCCATCTTTCAATACAAAGCACTTTGTACCAAACACATGAAAATACTTTAGTGATGGTTTCTTGTTAGCCATTAACTCATACGGAGTCTTTTCATGATCTTTGTTAATTAGGGTACGATTCTGAGTGTAGCAAGTTTTTTATTTACTGCTTCAGCCCAAAAATAAGTGGGAAGTTTTGATTCACTTAGCATAGTTCTTGCTGCTTCAACCAAGGTACGATTCTTCCTTTCCGCTACTCCATTTTGTTGAGGAGTTCTTGGTGCTGAATACTGTCTGGATATTCCTTTCTCTGTGCAAAAGTCATTTAGAACTGCATTTTTAAATTCAGTTCCATTGTCTGATCAGATTGTTCGCACAGGTAGGTTAGCTTCTACTTCTATCTTCTTTATGTGATCAATGATCAATTGAGTTGCTTCATCCTTTGAATGTAAAAATAACACCCACGTGTACTTGGAGTAGTCATCAACCATCACTAACGCATATCTTTTCCTTGAAACTGACATGACATTTACTGGACCAAATAAATCCATATGGATCAACTGAAGAGGTTCAGAGATGCTTGTCAGTTCTTTGCTTCTGTGTGATGCTTTCTTAGACTTCCCTTTTTCACATGCTTCACATAGTCCTTCCTGATGAAATTCCATCAGAGGTAACCCTCTCACCAACTCTCTCTTTACCAAAGAGTTCATAGTTTTGAAGTTCAAGTGTGAGAGCTTCTTATGCCATAACCAACTTTGATCCATTGAAGCCTTGCTGTAGAAACATTTGACTTCTCCATCATTGGTAGAACTTAAGTCAGCTATAAACAAATTTCCTTTTCTTAGTCCTTGTAGAGCAAGCTTCTCATCTTTCCTGTTTGAGATCAAGCATTTATCTTTTCTGAAATCCACATTGTATCCTTTGTCACAGAACTGACTGATACTTAGTGGATTGTGCTTCAATCCTTCAACAAGAGAGATATTTTCAATGATGACATTTGTAATTTCCAGATTACCATATCCCGTAGTGAATCCCTTGTTGTCATCTCCAAAGGTTACTGTCGGGCCGGTCTTCTCAACCACATCTATAAGCAGGGACTTTTCTCCTATCATGTGCCTAGAACAACCATTATCCAGAATCCACACGACCTTTGCATTATTAGCCTTGCCCTGCAATCATATATTGATTAAGCGGACCTTGGTACCCAAACTTGTTTGAGTCAAGAAGGTTTAGGAACTTTAACAGGAGTAACATTTGGTTCAATCTTAACCTGTTTAGTTTTCACGTTGACTGTGGCTTTCTCAGTTTCAGTGTTAGTGCTACCAAATGCATTCATTAAATAAAATAAGCATGCATGATATTATATGCACAGAGTAAGCATTCTTTCTTACCACAGGGTTCATGAAGACTAGGCATGTCAGACATGTTATGCATTTCAGAAGATACAACATTTTCTACTTTAACCTTTTTACATGCATGTGTAAGGTGACCAGCAGAATTATAATTATTGCACAACTTCCTAGATTCAATGGGAGAGGATGTAACATCATTCTGTTTATTAACACCTGCTTTCCCATTCTTGTTCTTTTTAGTCTTTCCTACTTTATTACCTATTTCAGTTTTAGGTAATTCAGTTTTTACTGACTTCCTAGGCAACACAGTTTTTACCTCTACCTTCTTCTTTAAATCCTCTTCAAGCAATTCTTGTCTAATGATCAAGTCTCCTTCATTGATTGGTTCTGAATCAGGCTTAACGAAAATTGGACAGCCAACATTCTTAAGAATGTGTGGAACATTCTCCTTGACAGTTGGAAATGTCACAGGAAACTCCACTAGCTTCTTTCCAGCTTTCTTACTGTAGTCAAATCCTATAGCAGTTTTGCTCCCTAAGGTCTGATTATCAATAATTTCCTTAGCAATTAGGGAGGCGTTCTTATATGCATTCAGTTTCAACTCTAAATCTGAAATCTATTTCCTAAGGATAATCTTTATCTCTTTATTACATTTGATCTTGTTCTCTAAGTACTCATTCCTCTGTTTAAGACCTTCTATGGTGACAACTACAAGCTATAGTTCTTCATTTTTAGATTCTAGATTTTTAATCTTTAGAACTAGTTTAACATTCTCAATTTCAGATGCTAGCATGCTTGTCTATACATTAAACAGTTCAACACTTAGATCTTGCACAGTTTTCTTGTACTCAGAATTAGACATGTCAATTGTAGTTAGGATAGGTACCTGAGATGATTGTGGTGATTCCTCTGAAGATTCGGCCATTAGGTCAAGATTTACATACTCTTCCTCTTCATCTGAATCAGTATCATCCCAGCTTTTACCCTCAGCAATTTAAGCTGTCCCTTTCTGCTTTCTAGATATTGCCTCCAGTTGTTGTTTCAGTTTTGCATTCTCTCTTTTTCGATCTTCATAAGAATCCTTCTTCTCATAGACACCTTTCTTATCTCTTGCTTGACGAGGCTTCCTGCATTCAGTGGCAAAATGCCCCAACTCAATGCAGTTGTAACAACTTGATTTGCTCCTGTCAATCATGTCTGTCCTGTAGCCTCCCTTAGAGCCAGATCCTGAAGAATATTTTTTCTTCTGAAACCTATTTGTTGAACCCTTGAACTTGTACTTAGGGTTTGTCTCTCTCAGAGGATAGGTTTTCCCTTTCATTGATAATTCATTTAACAGCTTAGTATATTTCTCAAAGACTTGAGTTATAATTTCTCCGGGAAGTGACCTAAAAGACTCGTATTGAGATGTCAGGATATCCAGTCTATTTTCCTGTACGTCTTCAGTACCTTCCATTATTAGATTTATGGTATCCCACATATGTTTCCCGCTTGTACAACTCATTATCTGATAGCTCATTTTTTATCTGCGGAGTCAGTTAATATCAGCATTAGACCGTATCCAATCGAACCAATTCCTTTTCTGTATCTGTGTACTCAGTCAATTCCTTTGGGGTTGAACCTTGGGGAACTCTAGTACCATCAGGATTTGTAGATTCGCTCACTGGTTTCATTGGTACAAATGGTCCATTCTCTAAAATGCCAAGATATAATGGATTTGAAGCTTTGATAAATAATAGCATCTTCATCTTCCACATACCGAAATCATCTCTCGTAAAGGGGGGAACTTTGATACAAGCAGTGGAATTTGGAGCACTCATGGTTTTTGAAAATTACAAATTATTTAAGATTCAAAAAATTCCAATAAAATGAAAATTTTGAAAATTAAAAAATTCGTTCTTAAATTTCAAGAACTTGTTTGTTTTTGGTCTATATCACCGGATCTGATTTGTACGTCAATCAACAAGCTCTGATACCAATTGTTAGGTCCAAAGTATCATAGAAGGGGGGGTTGAATACGATACTCACAAATTATTCGATTTCGTTTGCGGATAATTATTTGTGTTTTTGTCCGAAATCAAATTAACCAAATCAAAAACACGATTCGGGGAATATATCGTTTTATAAATATAAACCACGAGGGGTGCTACAAATCTAATCCGTAGGATTAGCTTCAAGGAGTTCAAGTTACAGTAATCAATACAAATGATAAAATTTAAGGCACTAATAATAACTCCTCTAAAAATTCTTAAGCTCTTAGATTTTTCTCCGTATTAACTTCTGCAACTGTCTTCAATATCTTGAACTGAAGAGGACACACTTCTTCTGTCACATTTGTAGTCTTTAGGAAATCCATCGAAGGCTAGGATGAAATCTCAGCTATCCATTTCATCACCAACCTCTTACAAAACTTGAATACGATTCACCTGCTCCAAATAAAAAAACTATCGAAGACTTGAATATAAATCTATCGAAGACTTCTTTCTCAAGTCCAAAGTAGAAGCTTTGGGTAACTTAGAAAAAAATTGCCCCCCAACCCCGATTTCATCAAGGTTTCTGGAGAAACTGTTGGTGCATTTTATCGTTCTTGAGTCCGGGCTGGCGCTGAACCATGGTTGACTTCGGAATTTCGATTTTTTTTCAGTTTCCCCCCCTTTTTGAAAGGGCACGACTCCATTTTTTCCTCGAAAATCGGGAATAACCGTTGTCCACCATTATTGTACTATCTTTTCATTTCTTTTTCTATTTTCCTTTTTTGCTAAACGATTCTTGCCAGCCAATCGTTGTCCGCCACGTGTGTGTAGGGAGTTACTTTTTTCATTTTCTATAAAAAAAACCTCTTTCCAGTTCATTTCTCATTTTTACTTTCTCTTCAACACTCTTCCAATTTGTCTCTTCGTTTCTTCACCTTCATCTTCCCGGTGGTATTCAAGTGTCCGGTGTGGGCTCTCTTATCCGTTCGAATCTCATGCATCTAGTAAGTGTTTTCGTCTATCTCCTTCCTTTTTGTTCGGTTTTGTCTTCGATTCATGCCTTCCATTTACTTGTACTATGTGGCTTTTCATTTTCTTGAAGTGGGTTTTGTGGGGTTATAATCTTTAGACTATTCAGGTGTAGTTTATTGCATAAAATAGGTTTGTTTTGTTGTTTATGGTATAATTTGGCTTGCATGTGTATCTAATTGTCAAATCTGGGGGTTTTGATATCTGGGTTTCGGTTGGTGTTACTGAAGTTCCTGGATGTTTTTGTGTGTTCATGTCTGTATGTATATGTGATTCAGAAGTATTTTGGTTCTTGAATTTGGGAACGAAGTGTTTCTGGCGTTTTGGTTTCTTGGTTTTGGTCCTTAGTTCGGACTGTGTACTAGTCTGGGCTATATGTTACCCGGTCAAAGATGAGTAGGTCACAGAAATGTGGGAAATGTTATCAAGTGGAGGCTAACATAAGCTAAAGATTAATTTTAATATCTGTCAATCCGGACTATGTGTTTGCTGATTTTGTGTCTCATGTTGGCTTTTTGTGTTGTTGGTATAAGTAGTATAAAGCTACCTTTATTTGTAACTTGGGAAAAGAATCCGGAGTAAATAATAAAACTTACACTGAATTGATCTTAATAGGTTTATGGCTCGGTTTAAGACTTGTGCCAAACGTGTGTTAGTACCCATCTCTGATCCTTCCTCTAGTTGTAGTGAGCCTTCGACCTCTAATAACCCGGATTCCGACATTGTAGAATTGTACTGGTGTAGAATATCGAAGAAGAAGAAACAGTCCGGACCCTTAGTAACCCAGTTGTTTGTTAACCAACCTCCTTCTAGTGGGATTCTAAGCAACCCAGACGGGCTTTGGATAGACACCAATTATTTTTTTGTTAAGAAAGATCCCGATATTTAGCAGAAATTTTACTATAGGGACCTTAGTCATTCCTATAGGAGATTGGAAGATGGGCATCCTGGACCCTATAACCGGGCCGAGGTTGATGCCGCTTTTACCGGGATGGGTGTTAGTGAAGCTCCATACATATTAAAGGCAAAGTTTTCGAACCCGGTGGAGATGGATAGTGTAGTCCGGGCTGCGTTCAACCTGGGACCTGAAATTGACTGGAGGTGGCCTCAGCCCGGGGAAAGAATCTATCACAGGCCTAGTGATGGTTATGTTGGTGTGTGGTTAGAGACCTTTCGGTCAGGATGGAATCCACGATGCCACCAATTTATTAAGCACTTGTGCAAATATGTTTATAAAATTTCTATAATGCAAATTACGCCCAATGGAGTTAAGTGGATGACCTGGTTCTTAGCTTGTTGAAATAAGATGGGGGTATCAACCAACTTTTCGGCTATTCCATCGGCTTTTTAAGTTAGTCCAATCTAAAAAGGAACCTCTGTATGAGATCCGGTTTCGAGCTGATGAGTGTGACTATCCATCTGGTGCTGCTAAGCCGGTTATTCAGCAATCCACCTTGAAGTATTGGAATGGTGAGGTCATTTTCCTGAAGGGCTTGGATCTTGAATTCATGCCTTACCTTGTTGCGAAAGCTGAAGTTGAGGAAGTTGAAGTATACAGGTTGGAGGGTAGGCCCTGGCCCAGGTTCACAATTTTTGTGAATGTATTGGTTTCCAGATGACACGGGATACTTTCATGAAACATGAAAATTTATTTGATCTTGGATGTAAGTTACTTTTCATATTCTTGTAATCCGGATTATTTCCCTTTATTTACTGATGTTTATTCTTCTTTTTCCACAGGTTTTCCGTACTTCAATCTAGATTTGCTTAAGGTCATGTCTTCGACTGCTTTTGCAGCATCTTTTAAGAAACTTGGTGGTGTTCACAATACCAAGAATTCGGTTGAAGTTGGAGGGTCCGGATCAAGCACCTTGAGAGAAGGCAGTGCAGAGTCTGTAGCTCCGAATCTCCCTCAATCCGAGCCCGTAGTGGAGCATATTGATGTCGAAGATTTGGATGATTTGGAACCGCGTTCCGGGAAAAAGAGGTAACTTCGTACCGGAAAGAAGCCACCTACCAAGCCAAAGGTTGTAATTGAGAAGATTGTGGTGGAAGGAGAAGGTAAAGTGTGACGCCCTCCCGATCTGGGGTCATGATCGGGGAGTCACTACAAACTCTATACATAAATAAACCCATAAACAATAATATAAACATGCAGACTAGACCCCAACTCTACCAAAGGATCTCAACAGTTGATGGTGTGAAACAAGCATCCACTATCTAATTCATTAATACATAAACATAAGTCTCAAAAGTTATTACATCCATGCCTTAAACGTTCTACGTTCTCTATTACAAAACACCTTCTAGATATGGCCATCACCTACCTGAGCTGGCATCCCAAAAACAACCCTATAGGAAGACTTCCTAGCTGTCTGAAATGTACGTACCATCTTCTCGTTTCACTGTGGGTTAGAATAGGGAAAAAGAATGAGCCAAATGCCCAGCAAGTAATAATAATATGACCATACAGTTATCCACTGGGAAACAGTTCCAATATCAATATGTATGACATGGGTATAGCAAAATCCGTATCAATGGGATTATCAAAACAAGGGATTGAATATATAGCTTCAAAACAGTTTCCAACATCAATATATATGGCATGGTTTTAGCAGGATCCATATCAAAGGATTATCAGAACAATGACATAAATATACAATTTCAAAGGGTAAACCAATTTCATTATCAAGATATCCGTTTTCAAGAAAACAATAAGTAATTTTTTGGAGATTTTTCACAACGCACCGGACAATACGGGTGATCAGCCACGTAAAGTCCCCATACCGGACACACAGTCCCTCTGGTCCTTGTATTGGGTCCCATTAGGCAACACATTGGCCTTTAGACTAGTCCATCCCTAGTCCATTTATTATAATTAAAAGTGCTGGACCGGCGTTACTCGGCCTCTTACGCCTCCAATCTTAGGAATCCGTGGAAACCATAAATCAGAATTTAAATGAGTCTAAACTTTATTCCTTTTTAAAACATATTCAGATATAAAGAAGTCTTTTGGAAATCAGATAAGTTCAATCAAAACAATATGGATTTCTATTAGTGGAATATCAGAAATATTTATCATCGGGTCTGTTCTGGAAATGTACTAGAATGAGAGTTAGGTGTATTCACTTTCAGGTATAAAAAAGGGAATGCATAAGTATATGATCAAATTCAGGTTATATAATCATAGGTCAATCATGTTTCAATTCATGGATATGAACATGGTACAAAGGTTTAAGGATAAAGAACTAAACAAAGGTTTAAGGATAATGAACTAAACAAAGGTTTAAGGATAATGAACTAAACAAAGGTTTAAGGATAATGAACTAAACAAAGGTTTAAGGATAATGAACTAAACAAAGCATGGTATATAGTTCAACATGATATATATGAACAAAGATAAAGGTTATCAGTGAACAATAAGTGTTTTCAGAATTAAAGGTAAATCAAGGCAAGGTAACAATTCATATATGTCAAAATGAAACAATGGAATCGAAATACGAAAGCAAGTTTGTATTACTTGCCTTAAGTAGCTAAAAGGGGTAATGAACAATCACTGATTCTCCACCTTAGTCTTTCCTTTGTCTCTAAGTCCCACTTCCTTGAACTCTCTAAGTTCCACTTCCTTGGATTCTACAAAAGAATATATTCTATCTTAGAACGCTCTTTCTCAAATGCCAATCCTTTACTCTAAACTACCCAACGCATCCTATGCGCGTAAACACGTAATAGTTATACCATAAAACAATTATAATCATGTAATAGGCAATCAACCATATAGTCTCACATTGTCATTTAAATACACATAACATGCTCCTTATACATATATATATATACAATAATATATCTTTCAAATCATACTACACTTGGTATCCCTTAAATCAATTTGGTCATGCCAACCATATCCTTAACACTTACAACAATGTTTCATCTCAAAAAAAAAAACAGACAAATCAACTGCGCATACTTTACTAAAACAATTTTCATAAATCCAAACATAATCAAACAATTACCAAATTTGACAGGCTACTTCCTGATTATTAACTCAACTTAGCATAAAAGTTTCAACTTCAGAATAATTTATTTAGTTGAAAAACGAACTGTATAAGGTAGGTACTAAAGCACAGGAAATCCCTGCTGCGCAACTTTTAGTAAAACAAGCATAACGTTTTATTCGTAAATCCTATCGATACAAGGTTAGCGCGTGCACAAACTAGATTCAATTTAGAACAGTGACATCTTAAGCTCTCTGTCTAAAACAGGCAGCAACCATACGCAAACAATCAAAACAGAACAGAGCAGACAGTTTTCTGGAAAATTCAGCATGATGTATGTCTATACAAAACCATTCCACCATTACAATCTCTACCACAACTAATCATCCCATATCAAAACTAAAACTCATATTCTCAAGAAATTACCCAAAACTTATACATGCAATTATCAAATACCCAAACTAACAAGTTAACAATTCAAATACTTGGAACTTCAATAAAATTCCCAAATCAAAACCTTTAACATCAAAATTTCGAACTAACTAAACTTAACACAATTAATCAACATGCATTCACTATAACTTGAAATTATCAACCAATCATCAACATAAACAATTTTCAAAACCGAATTTACTAAAGGGGAAAAATCGAAATATGCACATGCAATTCGATTTCTCAACATGCAATTCATAACTCCACTAAATACTAGTTTTAATACAAAAATCGGACTCAAAAGCATTATCATCGTCCCCGTCGACTCGCCGGAGCTCATTGCCGACGGCGGCATGGTTCGGAGGTGCCCGGAAAATCGGGTTTCCTTCAACAAACCTCACCAATAATAACCTAAACAATCTCCTTATCACAGAATCATCACAAAACAAAGGTTCGGGATTGAATCAAATCAAAATCGCCAAAACCCCTTTTTGCATGCAACTGATACACACGCACACACACTGCCATACACATACACACACACACACACGATTACATATATATATGTATATATATACATAATCATCAATATAATCGAGAGAATGAGAGAGAGAGATTTTACAGAAGAAAATCGAGAGAGAGAGATAGCCGAGAGAGACTCGAGAGAAAGAGAGAAAAGAGAGTTGAGAGGGGAGTGAAGAAAAGGGGAAAAACTGGTGCAGGGGTTTTATAAGCCCAGGGGTATAATAGTAACTTGCTAATTAAAAATCTGATTTCTAATAAACAAAACCAACATAAATACCTTTCTAAAATTCGAAATAAAATGGAGATAATATCTAAAAATCACAATTTTATTTTTAAAACAAAGAATACGAATTTACAAGCTCCCACATATTTTTAAAATATTTTTATGATCAAAATTGAATTAAATATGAATTTTCAAAGTTTTGATCACATAAGTGACATTTAACTCATAAAATCAGTTTTAAATCCTTAAAGCCAAAAATAAATTCATCCACTAATTTTAGAAAATACTAGAATATAAACTAAGGTTGTGAAAAAGATTTCACAATAAAAAGAGTCTCCGATGATTTTATAAAATTCCCGGAAGGTCAAAAAGAACTAATTTTTAATAAGAAATTCATATAAAATGCATTTAAAAGCATACACATATATTTTAATCCATACCATTCACCAAGTAAACATCTATTTATCACATTTTCAAATATCCACCTTTCACACAATATTCACATATCATAGATCTCAAATATTATTTAAATATTAATACTGTACAAGCGTTTTTCTGAGTCGTTATATAAAGGCCCGGACAAAGAACCTTTCCGGGTTGGTAACTTTACTTTGGAGCAGTTGGCCGGAATGTGCGCAGACATCCCTACAGACCCCGAGTTCGAGGAGATGGAAAGGTCTGGAGTAAATGCTTGTTTACAGCGCCTTGTCGGTCATTGGGCTCATGTAAGTTGTTATGTATTTGTTGGTTTAGGTTTTTCCTTTTGGGTTTCTTATTGTCTTTTTGTTGTTTGTAGACTGGAAGCTTGATTAGTGCTGCCGCAAGTGTTTTTGTTACCGAACGCAAAGCTTCGCAAGAGTTCGGGAATCAGAAGGATGCCTGAATCCGGGATTTGGAGAATGAGTTGTCTTCTTTGAAGACAACGAATGATCACAAAATTTCTGAACTGAATTCTAGGCTATCCGGGTTCAAAAATCAAGCTGAAGCGGCTGAGAAGAAAACTAAGGAGCTCTAGGAGGCCAACAAGAAACTGGAGTTTGACATTTCTCAATCCAAGGAAGCTATCATAGCCGAGTTTAAGACAACTCCGGAGTATGATCAGGCTATTGCTGATGCTGGGGCTCCGGAGGTTCTGCGATCCTGGCTTATTGTAGAGAGGCACATAAAGACTAATCCTGACGCTTCTTGGGACACGTTCATTGAAGAATTCATAGCCGCAAAAGTCGCAATTGAGAACGGTAAAGGGGAGACTCAACCCTTCGATGGACCTACCCCAAGCTTCCTTCCTGCCCATCTTGTTCAGTCTCCCAATCCGGATGATATTGTTGATAAGTAATTTTTATTTAGTAACTGCGATTTCTTGTTTGGGTTGTTAACCCATGTTATGATTAACTCTGTTTTCATAACTTATTCTGTATAACTTTGAGGATTTTTCCGGGTTGTATGGCCAACCCGGGTCCTCGTACTTTCTTTTGTTGAATACTCTGATATAACTATGTCATTTTTCAACTTGCATTCTGTTTTCTAGTACTTAGAATTATTTTCAAGTTTAGAAAATATTGCTCGTATGTTCACCTAGAGGTAACCCGGCTCCATGGTTTAATCCGGGCCGGGTTGATGGTTTTGATAGAAAATTTTTCTAAGATTTTTCATGTTGCATATTGCTAGCAACCCGGTTCCATAGTTTAATCAGGGCCGGATTGATGGTTTTGATACTTTGAAATTTTTTCTAAGATTTTTCATGTTGCATATTGCTAGTAACCCGACTCCATAGTTTAATCTGGACCGGGTTTATAGTTTTGGTACTTAGAAAATTTTCCTAAGATTTTTGATGTTGCATATTGCTAGTAACCCGGATCCATGGCTTAGTTCGGGCTGGGTTGATTGTTCTGATACTTAGAAATTTTTTCTAAGATTTGTTGAATGCATATTGCTGGTAATCCAGTCCCAAGGCATAGTTCGGACCGGGTTTATAGTTTTGGTACTTAGAAAATTTTCGATTTTTCATGTTGCATATTGATAGTAACCCAGCTCCATAGTTTAATCTGGGCCGGGTTGATGGTTTTGATACTTAGAAACATGTCTAAGATTTTTTGATTGCATATTGCTGGTAACCCTGGCTGCATGTAATGCTTATTGCTCTGAGCCAGGGTTGGTGGTTTGCATATTGCTAGGAACCCTGGCTACATGTAATGCTTATTGCTCTGAGCCAGGGTTGTTGGGATGCATATTGCTGGGGACCCTGACTACAAGTAATGCTTATTGCTCCGAGCCAGGGTTGATACAAAATTGAAAAATACAAAAAATGTGAAATACAAGTTTGTAACATATGAAATGATAAAATGCCCGGTTTTTATTCATAGAAATATCCAGAGTACAAATTTCTTATTCTTACTTCAATACAAAAAGTAATCCTAATTGCTGAAGTTTTCTGGGCTTTCGGGAGCTCCTTATTCTGGTTCCGGGCTTTGAATTCTTCTTATTGGTAGAATTTCCTGAGTTCGAGGCCATGCCAGGTGATGGGGACCTCAGAATCATCCATGTGAGTGAGCTTGTAAGTTCCAGGGTGGAGTACCTCAGCTATTTTGTAGGGTCCTTCCCATTTTGGCATAAGCTTGGCAGTATCTCTGAGCACTAGATCTCCAACTTGAAAGTACTTGACTCGTGCTTTCTTTCCAAAGTACTCTCTAGTTCTCTCTTTATATTTCTCCATCTTTTCAATAGCTTGGTCCCAGACCTCATCAATCAGGACTAGATTAGTACTCAGTCTTTCTTCATTTGCAATCTCTTCGAAATTTATAGCTCTGTGGGAAGGGTTTCCCACTTCGATAGGCAGCAAGGCTTCAGTACCATAGGCAAGCTTGAAAGGGGTTTTGTTAGGTCCCGATAAGTTTGTAGAAGGGGGGGGGGGGTTGAATACAAACTATACCGTTTAATCGGATTTGTTCTTCTTTAGATAATACAATTCAAGAACAAATTAATGCGGAATTAAATGAAACAAAATTCAAGTTAAATATAACTTATATTAAACTTGAAAGGTGTTATAAATATTGTACTGATTACAAGATTGAATCTCAAACTAATTAAAACAAATTTAGAATAAATTCGACATGAACTTATCTATTTTTGTAATAAAAAGATAGAACGATAAATTATAGTTCGAGATAATTTCTAGGGATAAAGATCCGCTAGATAGTCAAAGAAGTACAAGTAAATGATTTCTAGTGGCTTGGATATAACAATCTTTGCTAGAAATAAATTTACTGATCAAATTGAATAATGGCAGTTGAGAGAGTTAAGGCATTGTTCTTGATAGATGTTATGTTATGTTATATTTTTCACACTGTCTTCAATTTTCTTTTGATAATATCTTCTAATTCTGCATATTCCTTTTGTTCCAGAATGACTATCAAAAAGGCTGGAATGACTACCATATTTTAGCCTGGAATGACTATCAATTTGGCTTGGAATGACTATCAGAATATTGGAATTAAATTAGAATGACTATCGGAATGACTATCCTTGATAGTCATTCCAGTTCATTTCTATGATAAAATGACCTGGCATGACTATCGGGATGACTATCCTTGATAGTCATTCCAGTTCATTTATCATAGTCATTCTAGCTTTAATTCTAATTCCACTTTTAATTAATTCTTAAACTTAATTTATTTAATAAATTAATAACTAATTAAAAGAGAATTTATATCTTTTATTGATAGCATAAACAATCCTTGAACCACTTGAATTTAAATAAATCCACTTCCTTGAATACTTCATTGAGGCTTGATCAATAAATTGAATTTCTTTCAATGTAGAATTATTTCAAGTCTGGAGGATGACTTTAATCTTCATTGTTTTGACTGATATAACCTTTTGAGATTCCTGTGACACTGAATTATTATTTACTTATTACAAACTTGTTTAAGTTGAGTTGTATCCTCGATGTTTACAAATAGACCTATTCATATGCCTTTCAGGTTTCTTCAGTACTAGTCCTTGGACTAGTCATGTATGCCCACAACACATTGGCCAACTCTTCGGGCCATTTATTCTTGTTTTCTTGTAGTCTCAATTCTCCTTAGCAGAATGCGGTTGGTTACTTCAACCCGACCATTTCCTCTAGGATAGGCAACATATGAATTCTTATGATTTATTCCTCTTTCCTTCAAATAGTTTTCAAATTTGGATCCCACGAATTGTGGCCCATTGTCGGAGACCAGAACCATGGGCATTGTACTCATGGCCTTGGCTTCAGCCCACTTAGTCATGTAATTTAGTGCCACCAGTAAGTATCTCAAGTCACCCTTAGCCCGGGGAAAAGGACCCATGATGTCGATTCCCCACGTTGCAAAGGGTATTGGAGACAGGACTGAAGAAGGTAGGATCGGGCTCTGTCTTGGGACATTACTGAACAATTGACAGTTCTTGCATTTCTTCACAAACTCAATGGCATCATTGTGAATCGTTGGCCAATTGTAGCCTTGCCTGATGATCTTATGAGCCAGGGCTTTTGCAGCCATATGATCACCACAAATTCCTTCATGGACTTCTTGCAAACAGTAGGTAGCTTCAACCGGGCCTACGCACTTTAAAATAGGAGCAAAATAGGTCTGGCGGTAGATTAGTCCTTCTTCCAAGAAGAACCTTGCTTCTTTAGCTTTCAGTCTTTGAGCTTGGCTCTTGTTAGGGGGTAATTCTCCATTTTCCAGGTATAGAATGAGAGGAGTCATCCAGCTAGGTTGATCATCAATTTCCATTACCTCCTCTTGTTCCAAAGTTGGCTTGTCTAGTTCTTCAAAGTAGACTGAGCTATCCAAGTCAGCCGAATTCTGGACTAGCTTTGACAAGACATCAGCTTCTGTGTTATCCTCTCTGTTGATTTGGTTGATTTCATAGTACGGGATTTGAGCCAGATAACTTTGGACCAGAACCTGGTACTTAGTCAGGACTGGGTCTTTTTCATTGTATTCCCCGCTTGTTTGTTTTACTACAATATGAGAATCACTGAATATGGAAAGCTTTTGCACCCTTAAGGTTCGAGCTAAGCGGAGTCCAGCAAGAAGAGCCTCATATTCTGCCTGGTTGTTGGTTGCTGCAAATCCGAATCCAATAGCTTTTTTTATTTTGAATCCATCCGGGATCTTAAGTATTAGTCCTGCCCCGGACCTTTCACTAGTGGATGAGCCATCTACATGTAGACTCCAGGTTTCAGGATCGGGTGTGGGCTCCTCCCCGGGTTCTGCCTCCATAGGAATGTGGACAGGTTCAGGGAAAGAGCATTCCACAATGATGTCGGCCAGGGCCTGAGCCTTGATTGAGGTTCTTGGGATGAATGTTAGAAAGAATTGGCTAAGTTCAATAGCCCAATTGACCAAGCATCCGGACACATCCGGCTTGTGTATGATCTTTAAGCATCCGGCTTGTGTATGATCTTCCTTAAAGGCTGATCAGTGATGACTTTGATTTCTCGCCCTTGGAAATAATGTATTAGCTTTCTTGATGCAGTAACAAGAGAAAAAGCGAATTTTTCCAAGTTAGGATAACGGGTTTCAGCATCTTTGAGAACTTGGCTCACATAGTAGACATGCTTCTGTTGTCCTTCATGTTCTCGAATCAGAGCTGCCCCAAAAGCTAAGGGGCCGGCAGACAGGTAAAGACTTAGGGGCTCACCCGGCTCGGGTTTAGACATGACTGGGGGTAGAAAGATATTCCTTGATTGAGTCAAGGTCTTGTTGGCAGTCCGGACTTCATGCTATTTCTTTTCTTTTTTGTGCCCCTTTGAGTAACTCAAAGAAAGCTAAACAACGTTCGGCGAGTTTAGAGATAAAACTTCTCAAAGCGGCTAGAGATCCCGCTAATTTCTGAATGTCTTTCTGAGTTCGGGGTGCCTGCATATCCATGATGGCTTTGATCTTTTCCGGCTTGGCTTCAATTCCTCTTCGGCTGATCATGAATCCCAAGAATTTCCCGGATCCGACTCCAAAAGTGCATTTATCCGGGTTGAGCTTCATCTCATGCTTTCTTAGGTTCTCAAAACATTCTTTCAAATCAGCAATATGATCCAGGACTGTTTTTGATTTAGCAATCATGTCATCAACATAGGACTCGAGGTTTCTTCCCAGTTGCCCTTGAAAAATTTCAACCATGGCTCTTTGATAGGTGGATCCGGCATTCCTTAACCCGAAAGGCATGAGCTTGTAGGCATAGACAGCTCGGTGAGTTATGAAGGCAGTTTTGGCTATGTCAGTCGGGTTCATTTTGATTTGATTGTATCCAGAGAAAATGTCCATGCAACTAAGTATGTCTCTTTGGGACAAGACAACATTGGCCAAGCAATCTGGGTACTTGATTTCACAGATGATATCGGCTTTGAGCAGCTTTTCAACCTCTTCATCAATAGCCTTTTGCCTTTTTGGGGCAAAGTTCCTTCACTTTTGCTTAACTGGATTCTTGTTTGGATCCACATCCAGGCTATGCATTGCTACAGACTCCTGGAGCCCGGGCATGTCATTCGGGCTCCATGCAAACACGTCAGCATATTCCAGGAGTAGTTCAATGAGTTCTTTCTTAAAGACAGTATCCAATACGGTTCCGATTTTGATTTATCGATCAGGGTTGCCTTCCTCCAATTCTATTGCTTCAAGTTCAACGACAGCTTTAACTTTACCCATTTCTTTTCTAGAGACAAATTGCTGGACCCGGGCTTGCACAACCTGGTCAAGGTAAGTCTGGGCTGACGGGTTCTCAATGTTCTGGACCTCTTTCCCAGGTTCTTTCCTTGGGTTGAATCTGTGCTTTTTTCGACTTATATTTTTCTGGTAGGAGTTGGCTTTCCTTTTGTTTTTGGGATCATTTTCAGCCATGACTAGAGCTTGCCCATAGCATCTAGTGGCCATTTCATAATCTCCTCAGACTTCTCTAATTCCAAATGGTGTAGGAATATTGAACTTCAAGTGTGGGGTTGAGGTTATGGCTTGAAGCTTAGTCAGGTCTGGTCTTCCCAGAATTACATTGTAAGAGGAAGGGGTGTTGATGACATAGAATTTGACAATGTTGGTGACCTGCTTTGGATGAGTTCCAAATAGGACTGGTAGATATAAGGTTCCATGAATTGGAACTAAGTTATTCCCAAATCCATAGAGAGGATCTTCTTTGAAATCATTCATCTTGACACTTCCCAGCCTCATTCGATCCACGGTATGTTTGAACAGGATATTGACAGAAGAACCATTATCGATTAGGACTCTTTTAACTTCATTGTCAGCTATGTCTAGATTGACGACCAGGGCTTCATTGTGATTTGGATCAATTCCTTCAAAATCTTTTTTGCTGAAACTGATTATTTGTTCTGGACAAGTTTGGACCATCATTATCTCATCTCCTAAATCCGGACTCCGGGGTGGCGAGTTAGATCCACCCAGAACAACATTTACAACATTCTTGTCCTTCCCGGATCCTTCTCCCATGTCAGCAGTTCTCCGGGCTATGTATTGACCCATGTTACCTTTCTTGATCTGATCTTCCACAAAGAACTTTAGAGATAGGAAATTCTCAGTTGTATGCCCATGGGTTTCATGATAGTCATAATTTTTGTGGACAGACCAGTTTTCTGGTCCAGTGACCATAGGTTTTGGTGGATAGTAGAAGGTTTTGTCCTTTACTTCTTTCAAGATATCAGCCCGGGGTCGGTTTAGGGGAGTCCAGGTTGGCTCCGGTCTGGGCTCATATTTGGGTTTAGTGGGTCCGGGCTCCCTCCTTGGATTAGAGTCCGGAGGTGGTGCTATTAAGGCTAGCTGAGAACTCTGGATGTAGTTACTCTGCCTGTTGGGCTTGAATTTTTTGTCTTGGTGGTAGTTGTTATTCTTGGGATGGTCATTAGTCCAGGTTGGGGATGTTCCTTGCCTGGTCATCCTCATAGCTTGGAGGACATCAGTTTCCTTGATGAACCTAGCTGCCATTGCATAAGCCTCCGCTAGACTCTGGGGTTCTTTATGGATGAGGTCAAGGACATAACTCTCATTGTTGTCTGGATCCAAGTTTCTTCGAAAGATTATTAGAGCTTCTGGCTCATCCAAGTTACTTATGTTGTTGATAGCTTCCTGGAATCGTTTCATGTAAGTGGCTAAAGGTTCTCCCTGAGCTTATCGGACAGTCTCAAGATGGCATATATGCATTTCATGGGTTTTGTTGGCTCGGAAGAGCTTCAAGAAAGATCCACGAAACTGCTTCCAATTGTGAATGCTTCGAGATGGAATCCGGCTGAACCACCTCTAGGCTCCAGACTTAAGAGTTGAGGCGAAGAACCTGCACTTGGTCAGGTCATTATAGTAGTAAATCATGGCAATTTGCTCGAAGTAGTTAACATGGTCTTCTAGGTCACCCAGACCATTGAAAGAGTCGAAGTTGTAGTGTTTGAGATTTTTCTGCCTGGGTGTTGCTTCCAGAGAGTAACTGAATGGGGTTAGGGTATCCCCTATATCAATCTCGGAGTCTTGACCAACTTTCCTTTGGAGCTCATGAATCATGTCAATCAGGTCCTCATAGGGCTCTTCTTCATATGAGATTTTGTCAAGGCTAGGAGCCCGGGTTCTTCTTCTGTCATGAGTTTTGCCAAGAATCCAGGTTTCCTCCTCTTGAATTCTTTTCTGGACTCCCAAATCGAGCTTAACTTGCTCTTCCTTCCGGATTTTATCTCGTAGCTCGGCTAGCTTCTTGAGTTTCTCAGCTTCATTATCTTGGTTTTTACTTTGAGTTCGGTGATGGGTCTTTTTCCGGGTCTTTTTGTCTTTGCCACCAATTCGGTCAAAAACCGAGCCACGAGATCGGTGAGATTCTCCAGAGTCATGGGAGTTCTCGTTTTGCTCAACTTCATTGATTTGGGCTTCCTTGTACATCCGAATTGCATCAACAAGCTGGTTCCCGGTCAAGTTTTCCATGAGTTCGGGTTCCATATTGACATCTGTGTATTTGTACTTATTCGCCTCAATCTCAACCCGAGCATCATCGGGCCGGATTACTTGAGATGCCAGAGTCAGGACTGGTGGTACTTCAACAATATTGGGATTCTGGTCCAAAGGTAGGTCTTGCCTTGGGTTACTTGTGAAAGGTCTTAGTCAGGATTTACTTCCTCGAGCCATGACTCACACACAAATAGAGGTATACAATACCTGCAACAACAATAAGTTTTGAGCAAAAAAGCAAATTTTTACTAGGTCATGGTTTATTTTAGGAAGGAGAAGCGAGATATGCATGCATTTCTGGGTTCATATCAATTCAAAGCACAAAAAGATTGGGTTTCTGGGAAGATCTAACAAGGAACAATGTAGATCTAAGCAAAGAGCAAGGCTTTCAAGCTAAAAATCATAACTTTATCAAACGTAACAATAGATCTGGGCTCAAACAAAGCATATGAGGTCTAGCTTGCATGCACATTCATGAAAAAAACTCAAGAAAGGCATTTTTTTTAAGGTCTAGCTTGCATGCACACTCATGCACACTCATCAAGCTGGTTTTGATAGTTCTTACTAGGTTTGATTAGGACTCCTCCAAAAAGGATGGAGCTTGTTGATGAAGATGAGTCCAGTGGCACCGAGACCAAAGGACAGAGCTCACACCCCTCATTCTAGTGCCAAATGATAACTCCAGAATCCAATCTGATCCTTCCTCGTCGTTCCCACGCCTGGTTGCGGTGCAGCTGCTGGTGGGTGTCTTCATAACAACACCGGAGGGGGGTTTTAACCCTGGCAGTGCCTCCGACGTGAGAATAAGTCTGGGATTTGGAGGAGTAGATAAGAATATAGAGAAATCTAAATATGGAGGGTGTGTGTATAGTAGAGAGTGAGTGAGTGAGTGTGAGAGTAACCCCTAAACCTTTTCTCCTTGGTCTATTTATAGGCCAAGGATTAGGGTTCAGGGGGGTATACCTGCAATCATGAGCGTTGAATCCTAGGTAGGAAAGATACCTGGGTGATGTTGATGGGTCACACGTGCCCAAGTGATAATTGTGGTGTCGTGTGCCAGGCTCATGCATGCATATGGTTTAGGTAGGACATAATTGTGCCAATCATTGGCTATTCAAAGGTGTCATAGCCAGGTGAGATTCCCTGTCATGACATGTATTATCCACGTAACAATATAGCAATATTATCTCACGCCATCTGAAATCTTCATCATTGGACCAAGGATAAGTCTTGCCTAATTATGAGATAGGCCTTGGAGATATGTCTGGGTTATCTAGACGCCTATTGCCCGGGTTGCATTTAAGCCAGGATTGATAGTGAGCCTGGCCCCCGAGTATGAGCCAGGATCGAAGTATGAGACAGGACCTAGGCCTTAGCCCGGTTCTGAACTGATTCAGGCTCGTGTATCTACTCGGTTTATGAATATGGGCTATCAGATAGTGAGCCTGACTTCCGAGTATGAGCCAGGATCAAAGTATGAAATAGGATCAAGGCCTTAGCCCAGTTTTGCACTGAGCTAGGTTCGTGTATCTACTCGGTTTATGAATATAGGCTATCAAGTATCACTTTTCGGGCCTCCTTTTAAGGATTTTGTCCTTAACATTTGAATTCTCACCCGTCTTGTTGTTTAATCATTGGGGCATCTCCGACCCAACATCAAAATAATGTATTACTGTAATTATTAGTATAATAGTATATTGTTATAACGTAAAATTACTCTAATCCAATTTTATTATAATATAGCAGTTTTAACCCATCAAAACAGAATAATAGTACGAATCTTAAGGTATCATAACACACTTCATTAATCCAACCGTATAATCTACATAAAGTGAATAGTTTGATATCTAATTTGGTGTTAAATATTCATTTGATATAAATATATATAAGAATAAAAAATATATTGTGCCATATTAAATTGTAATTTTTACAAAACGAAACCGGATTCTATAATGTACCAAAAAAGATTTTGTATTGTGTTCCATCACACCACCACCGCATGAGCGGTACCGGAGTAAATTCTTAAAAGTTGTTAATTAAATACTCTCTCCATCCCACCCAATGTTAACATTTGGGTTGAGTACGAAGATTCAAAAATTTATAAATAAGTGAAATAAAGAGTGGATAAATTAGTGAGCTAGAATCAGTAAAGAAAAATATGTTATTTTAGAAATGTTAATAATTGAATAGAAAATCACATATACAATGACGAACAGTATACAATAAGCTACGTACATCGTGAGTGTGCTTCCTTAACTTAGTTTTTATACACATATTTTTCTTTTCTTGTGCATCTAACTTGTGAATCATTTCATAGAATATATAGTAGTAATTCAAATGATCATAATGAATTTATTCATATCATTTGAGTTATTGTTACAAAAAATTATTATCAAAATACCTATTATGTAAATGAAACACAAATAAACGACAAACACTTTCAATAATAATTTTGGTAAATTCAAACAATGTTGTACAATCAAATAGAATATAATCCCGATTTATTTGTAAACCATTCCGAGATCCATCATTTTCTTATCATTTAAGAACTTTCTGAACTGAAGATAAACATAGAATAGGCCGGTAAAACAAGCCTACATTGTTAGACCTAAATAAATAATCTAGGATCATCTTATGCGATATTATCAAGGTTACATAATAAACTGCAGTTGAAGGCTCCTTGATTTGATACTGGTCAATCTGGTCCATCTCATATACAAACATGAAACCAAAGTGACCTTTATCACATTACCGTAACTCGATCCTCAATGATCACCATGTAAAATATATTCAATGACATAGATGAAGTATGGATGTGTAACTGGAAATTACATGCAATGTGATCTCAGTCATGCCTATTTCTAATTGATCCTTAATACGTTAGTGAGATCAAACTTTATTCTTTCAACTTTATGTCAAAACCAAAATCGAAAGAGATAACTCATTTAGAGGAATAATAGAGATATTAAAATAAATGATATTAACTTTATTCTGCAGAAAACACAATGTATCACAATAGTGTCAAACTAAAACTGAGTACTGAATATAAGAACAAAACAAAACTCCCACTAAAACTGAATATCCTCCAATTAGGCAACACTAATATGAGCAATATGTCCATGAAGACCTTAGGTGTCAAATAAACTTTAGTTAGTGGGTCTGCTAGCATAAAATTTGTTCTTACGTGCTCAATAGACACTATCTGATTGTGCACACTCTTTATAACTAGATATTTAATGTCTATATCATTTAGACATAAAAAAATATAACCAGATTTAGATTATTCTTTATCTACGCAACCAGCAAGATCAGAAATTGGAATACCTAATGATCTCCAAAATTTTCGAATTCCGATAAACGAGCATGCAATATTTTTTGTTCCTTACAAGTACCTCATAACCCATTTGACTGCAATTAAATGATCCATTCCAGGTATACTCGTATATCTGCTAAACATACCCACAATGAATGCCAAATTCATCCGGGTACAAACTTGACCATACATAAGACTCCCAATATCCGAAACAGTGGGAATATTCTGTATCTCTTTTCCTTCAAGATCATTCTTAGGGCACTGTTTGAGACTAAACTTGTCTCCAATAAGGGCTGCCAAGATAGTTGCCAATCCTGGCAACATCGTTACATAAATTAATTTTTTATTTTATCTCTTTTTCATATCAACTTTGGCAATATTTGTTCAAAAAAACACTTCAATAAGTAGAAATCTTTAAAATGTTGCCTATATGTTCCCATAATTGCATTGTAAATAACTCTTAAACTAAAATAAATATTCAAGAATATGTACATTTTGTACTTATATATGTGTTTTAACCATTTTGAGAAGTTACCAAAAGTTGGCAACATTGGTTGGCAACCTACCAACTCCAATATATAGGCAACCAAAAGTTTCATGTCACGTCAATGTTGGCAACCTCTTGAAAACCTCTATTGGAGATGCTTAATTCTTGAAGGATCTAGATACTTAAAATAGTTCTCATATGGAAATTACTTGCTCCCAAAGAAATAGGACATGGGCTAGGCCTAATTTCACCAGAAATACAATCTTATATTGAATAGAACTACGTGGATTTGATCCTTATAAATAAGGGTACGTAGGCAATTTGATAAGTGGCCACGGAAATCATTATTGATTAGAATACTCTCAAGAGAAGTCCCAAATATCCCAAAATCCTAATTGTGTTCTTCATATATTTAGACATATTTACATCTTTCTTCTTATAATCTATATCTGAATACCTAAATATAAATTTAATTTTGAAACTTAGTCTTTGACGAAAAAAGGCTTCAACAATAAGAAAAAAGTTAAAGCAAAAAAGATCATTACAGTTATTGTTACTATCGAATTTTTGTAACAACAAAATGGAAGTTCTTGCTTGAAAAATAGACTTAAAAATAAGGTTTGTTTTGATGGTATTTAGGACTAAATTAGTGTAACATTATTCGTGGGAGGATCATGTAATAATATCGGAATAATTTTTCGTATAAATTGCATATTTATTTAACTTACTTGAAATTTAATATATGATAAATAGGACTTTTTCCAAAAATACCTCAAGAATGATTCTTTTTTTCATAAATACAGTCCCTTTAAATTCTTTTTACAAAAATACGATTTTTAGTTTTATTTTTAGAAATACGACCTCAACTTTACAACCTAAAATGAAACTTTGAATTTAATTTTTTTGAAGTTGATTCAAGTTGCACTGGTTACATTTTTTTAATAATAAGTTTGAGTCTCAGAAATGCAACTTGGTAATCAGTCAATTATAATTTTGTTTAACTCAATTAACTGTATGTAATTTTCGAAGAAATAAGCAACTTCACTACCAACTAAAATCAAATAAATGTAATACAAGAGACCAACAATGTATTCGCCGTATTGTTTTGAGTGACACTCTGGAGGAAGATTCAGTCTACTGGGGTAAGGAAGCATCTGGTAAGTACACAGTACGTAGTGCTTACCGCCTCTTACAAGCTCAAAAAAATGTTTGGAGGCCAGATGATCAGAATAGTATGTGGCGTAAGACTTGGAGAATCAAGGCTCCCCCAAAGGTTCTAAATTTAATGTGGCGTTCTTTGTCAAGCTGCTTACCTTCTATGTCATCTCTTTTACAGAAACATGTTCAAGTAGACCCTATATGCAAAATGTGTCGGCAGGAAGTGGAGTCTATTGAGCATATATTTTGTCATTGTGCTCTAGCGGTTCAATGTTGGCATTTCGTTCTCCCTCAGATTCTGGGTAGTAATTATGAGTTTGCAGCAGTGGTGGGAGAGAGTTTTGCAGATATGTGATCAAGACAAGAGGGCAGAGGTAGCAACTATGTGTTGGTCGATTTGGAAGGCAAGAAATGATTTGGTCTGGAACAATAGCTATACGCGAGTAAATGTTGTAATTGCAAGGGCTAAGCAGTATCTTCTACAATGGACCCAAGCTCAAAAACAAAAATCGATTTCTCAATATCCTTACTTTGTCGAGGGTGATGGGAAAGAAATTTGGGTGGCACCACAGTCGGATTTTATGAAGATATCAGTCGATGCAGCAACGTTTGCGGAGCAAAATGCTTCAAGCATGGGGATAGTGAATCGAGATAGCACAGGCCAGGTGTTGCAAGCTAGGACACGGTACAACTTGGGGTTAATTTCAGCTAATATGGCAGAGGCTATGGCTGTCAAAGAAGCTTTAAGCTGGATCAAGGATGCAAGCTGGAGTAAGGTTATAGTGGAGGCTGACTGTTTATCGGTCGTCCAAGCCATTCGGAGTGATACTCCGCTTCATTCGCCGTTTGGGCAGGTTATTACTGATTGTCGAAGTTTGCTAAAGGAGCTCAACACAGTTTCGCTATTTTTTGTAAAACGATCTGCTAATAAGGCGGCGCACGAGTTAGCACGCTTGTATTATTCATTTCCAGATCGAGTTTTCGATAGGACTTCTATTCCTATTGAGGTTTCAAGTGTATTGGCAAATGATTTATAATCAATAAAATTTCTTTGTTTGTCAAAAAAAAAAAAAAAAAAATCAAATAAATGTAACTTTATTTTTGGTATGACATTATGTCACATACTGGTATGTAGATACAAACCACCTGAGCAACCTAAATCAACTATACATTTTTAACCAACGAGCAACAAAATCAACTAAAAATAAATTCATATATAATTAAAATCAACCAAAATCTACAAATAAATCACTGGATCAACTAAAATACAAATAACATATTTAATATATCGGTATCATGATCAACTCAAATAAAAATAACATATTCAATTTATCGTTATTACAAATCGAAATCGGAGATCTAAACTTTGCGATGCGATGCACGGGTTGTTAATTGTTATTTTATTATAATTTTTTTAATTGTATTTCTTAAAAAAAAGAATAGGCATGTAAAAATAGCTAAATATTTTTAATTAATTAAAAAAATTAAAACATATTTTAAAATAAATAAGTAAGGGTTTGCTAATTATATTTTTGGAAAAAAGGGGTTTTAGTATGGAAAAATAAAAAATGTAACATATATTTAGTTTTAAAAGGTAAATGCCCGTGATATTTTTGAAAAATAAGGTTTTAAAATTTAATAATTTAAATTATTTAAATACGTTTTAAAATAAATAAGTAAAGGGTTTGTCCGTGTTATTTTTAGAAAACGGATGGATTTTAGTGAGAAAAATAGAAAAAGTAAATTTAAAAAAAAACAATTTCCCTTGATATATTTAGAAAATGAGAGATTTTGTTAGAAAAAATCTATAATGTGTTTTAGCTGAAAAGGTAATTAGTTATAAATAGGTATTTGATTATTTATATTTTAATATTTTTAGTAATTGCATTTGTTAAGAAAAATAAGTAGGCATGTTAAAATAGGTAAAATTTTAAAAAAATAATTATAATATTATGTTTAAAAATAAATAACTAAAGGTTTGTCCGTGATATTTTTGAAAAATGAGGGGTTTTAGTAAGGAAAAATAGAAAACTAACATGTTTTAGTTAAAAAAAGTAATTGCCCGTGATATATTTGAAAAAGTAGGGAAATTTGTTAGAAAAAATAAAAAAAATAATGTATTTTAGTTGAAAAAGGTAATTGGTTATACATAGGTAATATTATTATTTAATAATATATTTCTATAAATAAATAAGGTTAATTAAGTAAAAATACGAATTTAAGAAATGACAATTAAGTAAAATCACAACGTACCATACCGACCAAAACTTTTAATGTTTCGTCTATTATATAATAGTATTGATTATAGGTTTAAAAATAAATAACTAAAGGTTTGTCCGTGATATTTTTGGAAAATGGGGGGTTTTAATAAAGAAAAATAGAAAAACTAACATGTTTTAGTTAAAAAAGGTAATTGCCATGTTTGAAAAGATAGGTGAATTTGTTAGAAAAATAATGTATTTTAGGGAAAAAAAGTAATTGATTATAAATAGGTAATATTATTATTTAATAATATATTTCTATAAATAAGTATGGTTAATTAAGTAAAAACACGAAATACAGTTAAGGGCAATTAAGTAAAATCACAAAGTATCATACCGACCAACCAAACTTTTAATGTTTCGTCTATTATATAATAGTATTGATATATATATATATATATATATATATATATATATATATATATATATATATATATATATATATAAGATAAAAGATGAAAGAATGTTGCAATAAAAGGATTTTTCAATATAAATATAAAATCTAGTCAAAATATTTAAGGATTTTCAACAAAAACAATTAAATTATGTGCTGATTTTCTAAATATTTACTAACCAATCACTCTTTTAGTACAGTGAAAAGTTAATTGCAATCATATTATTATATATTATACATTGAGTTTTTGTAAATATATATAATTTTAACATTAGAGAGCTAATCATGAATCATGATTATTTAACAAGTATAATTTAAATGCAATAATTCTTTATTTAACATATTCATAGATTGCATTTTTAAGTAAAACAAAATTTATAATAAATCACTATTTTGATTTGAAATCAATCAATTACATTTATGGAGTGATTTTCATAAATATTAAATGATCAACTATTGTTTTGAGTTAGCACAATTATATTATTATATCTTATGTATTGATTTTTGTAAAATTATAACTTAAGAACTATTTTGCAACCAACTACTAATTAATTTTCATAGATGTGCTCGATAATTTTACATTTTCTATTTTAAATAAATTAAATATAATCTATTATAATAATACTATTAATATTGTATTTTTATTATTATATTTCATATCTTTGTTATTTTAAAAACAAGAATAACCTAGTATTCAATAAATTTTATTATATATTAATTTAATTGCACACCTAATTTATGCAACACTTTTATTATAATAATTAGCGAAAAAATCTTTTATTATCATACTATATTAATACAGTTATTAGTCAAAATAAAAATTTATTTTTTAAAAACCTGAAAATTGATCTTTATTTTTCAAACAGTTCTAAGTACTCAAAAAAAATTCTTCCAACTTTTATAATCTAATGAACATATAATTGGAGCTGTGCAGGAATTGAGCTATTCCATAAATTCATTCGAATTTGATTCAGTTCGAACTCGACAAGTTTTGTTTGATATGTTATTGAATTCGAGGCTGAACAAGAAAATATATGTTCAATAAAATTATCCAACACTCGAGTTCGACCTTAAAAATAATTTATTTATGAATAAGGTTAAAAAAAATATTAAAAACTGTGATTATTTAAATAAAATTCAATATTTTCCACCATGAATTGGAAGAAATAAATTATATATCCAAACAATATGTGTTGGTGAATAGTCGATAAAAATCGATATGACATAAATAAATCAAAATTGGGGGGAGGGGGAGGGGGAGGGGGAGTTGATAGAAAAAAAAAGGAAGTTACAATAAAAATTCATTTTTCGCAAGTACATCGAAAAAAGATGAAGATCAGTGAGTAATACTGGTAAAACACTAGTAAAATATTAAACAGGTCACTCTAAAATTTAATTTATGTGGATGGAAAGTTTACGGAGAATAAAAAAAGAAACACACGTATATTTTATAAACCTTTTATTTTCTTAACTTCAGTTTTTTTTTGTTCTGCTAGAAATTTAAAATTCAAAGCTGCTGCAAAACCTGACATAAATTAGTGTTAGAAATGAATACTACTAGAAACTAGACAGAGGGGGGGTGAATGGATAGTTTGATATATTTTTCGATTCTCGAAAACTAAGTAACTGACTGTATATGATTATGATATGTAATATGCAGAAAGTAAATAACACACACAATCACTTTAATCTACTTTGTATAAGCAAATTAAATACTACAGCTTTCCAAGAAATTCACAATAGAATTTCTGGCTTCTAAACAAGAACAGTTTGAACTTGCTTGCTTACAGAGAAAAGAGCTTAGCAAATAACTATGTGTATCTCTCTTGCAGCTAACAATAGGATGTGCATGATATATATAAGCCCTATACAAACTAGTGCACACACCTATTCTTACACAGTTACCCCTTGCTGAAAGTCCAACTTGTCCTACCATAAGACGTTAACTGTGTCAGGAAGGACCACCTGCTTTTCGGAGTCTTTCCCGTTTCTGTAGCTGCTTGTCTCTTATCTTTCTCTCCAAGTTTAGCTGTAGATTTGCCATCTGTTCTTTGGACCACCTTGCCAGAACAAATGCTTCAGTATTTGTCTCTTTTGATTCTTGATTCTGTACCTTGATTTGTCTTGTTGTAAACGGCTAAGTGTTGATATCGTGAACTCCACTTCATTCCTGACTTCGCGATCTCACTTGTGAGGACTTCGCGATATAGCCTTTGACGACTTTGCGACATAGGTCATTTGAAGACTATGCGACATAGGTCATTTGAAGACTATGCGACATAGGTCATTTGAAGACTATGCGACATAGGTCATTTGAAGACTATGCGACATAGGGCTTCTGAGGACTATGCGACATAGGGCTTCTGAGGACTTCACGATCTAGGCTTCTTTGACTTTGCTGACTTCAACACTTCATGACATGTGTCTTGAGGACTTCTCGACATAGTACAAAATGGACTATGCGATATAGTACTTCACGACATGGATATTGGTGACTTCACGACATAGCTTTCTTCTGACTTTGCTATATAATGCCTTAGACAAATTTCTGCAACTTATTTCTTCATAGCCTTATTTATCTCTATCCTGCTGCATGAACAATTCTGAACTTCTACCAGGACAATTATTCAATGGCCTATATACAATCTAGATGCAAGAAACTTTACTAAACTCATTATAACTCTGAGCATATATGGTCAAGCTAATGTTCATGAGAACAAGACAAGTACATTTAGAGACCTATACTATATCCCAGTGATAGAACTCACTAGGTCATGTAATGTGACATAGTCACAAAGTGTAGGCTTGTTAATAGTGGTATTCAGACATGTCTTGAGCCTAACAATCTCCCCCAAATTGTGAGTAAGACCCTTAGGCACAATTTCATGTCTGATAACAAGCCTAACTTACATAAAAAGAACAAGTATAAAGAAGATAAAGTTAAGAACAAAATTTGATAACAACTTGGAAATTTGGTCTTACAGAAATTCTCCTTGAGCTACAAAGCTTCAGTTTCCAATTGTTTCTCTAAGAAATCATCATAGACTTTCTTCTTCCTTATTTCTTCATTCTTCTTTATTTCAGAGATGGCCAGTAAGATTTCATCCCTTGCAATCAGTTCTTCAAGGAGAGGAGAATCTTTTAGATCTTCAGCTGCTGTTCTGAGGGCACTTTCCACATATGAATGTATGAACTCCATCCTTATCTTGCTTATCCCTCCATAATGATTTTTGTACTCAACAGTATAAGGATTTTGCTTTACCCTGCACAGCCCTTTCTTCCTTAGCTTCTCTGCTCTTTCTTCCATCTCAGCCATCTCCTTTTCTTTCTCATGCCTCCTTTCTTCATTCAGCTTCTTTAGATTTTCTTTATAGTCAGAGTGCATCTTCATGAATCTGGCAATCTCTATTTTCCACACCCTTTCTTCCTTTTCTTCAAAATTTAACAAGGCATTTATTCTTTCTTGCTCATAGGTGTCAAAATGTTGCCATCCCCCTTGTTTCATTATTCTTTCTCTTCCATCAGTGTACTTGATCTCTAGATGATCCAACTTCACTTTGACTTCAAAGATCCTTTGAGCCCTCAAAAATGCTAGGGCATCTTCATCATAGTCCTCATCTAGTGGAAGCACATTGATGTCAATAACATTAGTGAGTTTTCCAGTCTTCTTTGTTATCCTTATCCTTCTGGGTACACTCTTGATCTTCAAATGCTTCACAAGAGATACCTTTCTGGAACAGGGAGATTTAGTCTTCAGTGCCACATCACTTGGAAGTAGCTTCATTCCTTTCCCTTTCATCCACTGTAACACTCCACTAGCTGTAACTTTGTGGTAGTGTTTTCTTGAAATTACTTTTGTGGCTTCATCTTCCTTCTGTGGCAATTCAGGTTCAGAAGTCATAGATAATGATTTTGGAGGATCATTGCTAACAGTACCCACCCTAGACTTAGAGTCTTGTGTTGTGGTTAAAGTACTGCTAGCAATGTCCTTGACTTGCTGAATTCCACTTCTTGTTTTCCTGGTTGTTTCCTTTGTCCCTTTGGAGTCCCTCTTGTCATCACCAGCATCTTTTGATTTCTTTGAATATTTGCTCCTGCTGCTTTCACTAGATCCATCCTTATCTCTCCTTGACTGAGATCTCCTTTTATAGGTTTTCTCCTCATCATCATCATCATCATCCCCATCCTTCTTTTTGCTCTTTTCTTTGACAGATTCAGGAATGACTCCATGGATCAGAAAAGATTGTAGATTGTGAATCATCTCTAGTTCCTCAGCTGTCCTGACTCCCCTCTTGGCCCTTAGCATTTGCAGCACCTGGTTGATCTTTGTATTATTCTTTCTTGTCAAATCTGAAGGGATCACCAACTGGTCAATGCTGCTGTCTTGAGATAGACTTTGGAAGATTATTGTCTTTGGCTTTGAGATAACCTCAGGCAGTCTTTGATCTTGATCTATCTTCAAGTCATCAAACAGTCTCTTGTTGTTAGCCCCACCTTGTTCTATTAAGTCCATTATTGTTGACAGCTCAGTGAATCTCAGTTTCTCTAGAGTTTGAAAAGCTAGGTGCCACAAGCAGTTGTCCTTGTACACCATGATTATCTCTCTTAGATGGACATCCTTGATTTTCCTTACTGCAACTGTGAAGTACTTGATGTTTTCCTTGAGCTTCTTTCTGTAGGTCCTTGCATCTTCTTGTGCATCTCTGTAGGTGGCTTTCAGAAACTCCAGGAAGGCCTCATCATGATAGATGTGAGAATTTGCAACTTCCTGTAGCTTGGCCTCTGTGATGATTGTAGCGTTGACAGGTTGAGCCTTGGGAGTATGTTGAGCAGGTTGAGGAGTGGAGATATCTTTAGGCATTGTGGATGGATAGAAGGTGGTTGAAATCGTGCTCTTTTGCCCTTCTGCACTGATGACATCTACAGGGGGGAGGATTATTGGCTTTATTGTTTCTTCAGAAATTTTGCCCTTAAGCTTCTGTTGCTTGGCAGGTACTCCCCCTTTCTTTTGCAGAATGACCTCCTTTTCTTTCTCCCCCTTAGGCTTGGAATCAGACAAGTTGTCTTGAGCTTCCCCAGGGATAGGCAGATTCATATGTCTCATCATTGAGGTCATCATTTGTTGTTGTACCAACAAAATATTTGAGGTGGAGTTGGTTTGATCATCCATTTTAGCATTAAGGTTCTGCAAGGAGAGAGATAGTCCTTTGTTATCTGCTTTCAGATCAGCTACCTCTCTTTCCAAGCTGTCCACTTTGGAGAAAAGTTGTTGAGATTTGAAGGAGTTAAGGGATTGATCCTTGAGTTTGGAGAATTCAAACTTGGAGATATCAGAAATAGGAACCTCATCAACCAGCTTGTTCCCATACTGATTCTTCCAGAGTACTGTAAGCATGGAGGTTGAGTTGATGTTGGCCTGCACCTGATTGTCTAGCTTGGTAGAGAGCTTCTTCATATTATCTGAAACCATAGCTAGGGTGCAGTCCATTGTGGTGACATTTGAGGCAGTTTTCTGGACTTCCTTAAGAATGCCATCTACCTTGGGAAAGCTTGAAAGAAAACAATTCTTGAGTTGAGCATTAGAATGAGCTGTTTCTTCCTGAATGGTGGAGATTTCTGACTGAAGACCCTTCCCAAGAAAATGCATAGCTTTAAGTTGGCTCTTGTAGACATCATTAACTGCATCATAGATTTCAGCAGGAGAGAGACCTTTGGCATTTGACCCCAAGGCTGTAAGATAGTCCTCCCTGATAAAAGCTAGAGCCTCCTTAAGCTTGACTGTCCTTTTGCCATCCAGCCAAGCATCCACATTTCCAGCTTGCTGGGCTTCATCCACAATTTTATCCTGTTGTGCTTCAACATCCTCCTTATGAGTGAGAAGAATAGCCTCATAGTCAGAATTTGGGAGATTTGCAGTGAGGAGATGTTGAGCAATCCTAGAGATCTCATCAATCTGTGCCACATGAAGATCTTGTAATTCTTCTTCCGTCAATTGTGGTAGCACAGAGGATGATCCTGAAGCCCTGTCATGTTGCACAGGTTTCAGCCATTCAGTTATTGTGGCCTGAGCCAAGTGAGAGCTAGTGCTTGGCACTTCATGAGATGTAAGGTTTTGAGTCTCCTCCAGCCTTGGAATGGCTGTAGGGTCTAATGTTGTCTCCATTGAAATGGGATGTGTTACAACATTAGCCCTATTTGTCTGTGAAGACAGTTCCACATCCCTAAGGATGGGAGAATTTGGCACAGAGTCTCCAGTGAAAACTGGTGAATCCTCCATGTTTGTGTTGGTGTCATTAGGATATGCCCCAGCATGCATTCCCTGACCAACTAGATGTGGTTCCTGGGTTGTGAGCATAGTGTCATGCACCATGTCACTTGAGATTGGCTCAATCACAGGAGAGAATTATGATTGATCAAAGGCAAGATTGTCATTGGAATGACTCTCTTGTTCAGAAGAAATTTTGATGGAAGAATCTGAGAGAGAAGTGGGGTTTAGATTAGATTGTGGCAACTCCCCCTGAGAAATAGGAGGAGTTTCAACAGTGATGTGCTCTCCACTCTGTGTATTATCAGCCTTATCACTCCTAGGGTCAAGAGTGAGGTCTTGACCCTGTGCAGACACTGTACAAGATGCAGTGGGGAGGCTGCTCTTTTCAATGCCAATGACCTGTTGAGAGGCCATGGACAGTAACAGGTGTACCCCTTTTTCCACATCTGAATCCTGTTGGGAGGATCCAGTGGTAGGTTTGGATTTGGATTTCTTCTTTTGTCTGGTGAGAGGTGACTCAGGATTCTCACAAGCTATCTCTACATATTCATTTATCACTTCTAAGGCTCTCTTCTTTGACTTCTTTTTAGTAACACCAATCTTTTGAGAGATTGATGCACTTGGCTGCCTAACATCTATGGGACTGTTTGCAGTGGGGTTACTGGATGGGATGGGAAGGTCGGGGTTAGACTGTGTAGCTCCTCCAGTCTCAGCCTCCCCTGTCCAGGAAAGTGCATGGTATATGGGCTTATCAAGTGGATAAGACTCAAATGTGTTCTGCATATGCTTGGTCACACTTAGAATCACATCCACTTGATTCCTTGTGTCCAATGAGCCAAATAGTACTTTGGACATGGACTTGGAATAAGCCATTTTAGTGTTATCTATACCCTCCAATAGATGGACATTTGCATCAAGAAAATTTAAAATAACTTGAAGGAAACGAGGGTAAAAGATGTCATTACCTCTACCACGAATGGTCCTGCCTAGCCTCTGAGTCAATTCTTTGAGAATTATGGCTCCCACATTGATCTCCTGGTTGTTGGCCAAGGAGTAGGCTAGCTTCACAGCAATGTGACTGATATGGTCCCATCCTGTCTTTCTGCAGAGAAACACCTTCTGGAGTGCGTCAAACAGAAATGACCACTCCCTTCTCACAAACTTCTTATTCAGCTTTCCAGTATCTATCTCATCAGCATACCGAATGAAGGTCATGAAATCTACGATTTGAGCATCTGTAGCTTCTTGGTCATGACCCTCCACCTTGAACCCCAAAGCTTCATTGATTTCCCTGTCACCAAATTGAAAGTGTTTGCCTCCAATTGAACAACTAACCTCCTGGAATGAGGTTCCATCTTCCCTAGCCATTGTTGATACCAACGCCGTTCTCCAGAATCCTTCCAACACATCGACATACAAGGTAGGGTTCAGGGTTAGGGCTTGGCGTAGGTAGGAAGTGTTCAAGAACCGTACAAAACACTTGTACCTTGGGTTAGCCTCAGCCTCAGAGGGAATGGTGAGAAGATTGGTTTCTTTGGGAATGGTTAAAGGGATTGAGGGTGATACTGTTTGAGATTTGGGTGCCATTTCGAGAGTGAGAGTGAAAAAGAGAGTAGAGAATTTGTGCTTAGGTTTGAGAGTTTGAGAGAAATAGACAAGATGAAAAGTTGTGAACGGTTAGAAAAGGTATTTATATGATAGAGACACTGCGATATGGAGTTATGAATGTGTACAGTCTATTTGTATGTCGCGAAGTCAAAAATGGCCTGTACCGCAAAGTCTTGCACAGTATATCGCATAGTCTCAGAAATGAACTATGTCGCAAAGTCCTCAAGATGAAAGGATCGGGGAGACTTTGCGATATAGTAGAAATACCCTGTCTAAAGCTCTCTTTTAGGAATTTTAAGCAAATTGTCAGACTTTTATCAAATTTTGAAATAAAATAAATTTAAATCAAAATTCTGTCAAATGTGGAGACTTGTCGATATAGTTATTCTAAGTCGCGAAGTCATAAAATGAACTATGTCGCAAACTCATGAAATGAACTATGTCGCGAAGTCTCACAATCTCAACAGTTTGCGATATAAGTCTGTTTGATTTGAACTGTGTCGTGAACTCTGAAAATCATCTATATAGAGATGTCTTAAAAGCTCACAACTTTATCAACTTTATCTAAAATGTGATTTTAAAAAATATGCAGTAAAATACTGAAATATTTATAAATCATATCTCAGCTAATTTTCACTCCAGACAAATAGAGCATTTAAATACAGTGAAAATTTACTGTTGCAACAATTTACTGGCATAGTTACTTAGAGCAACTAAATGAAGGATTGAGCATTCCAATTTCACTCACAAGTCTGTTGAAGACTGCTTCATTCAGAGGTTTAGTAAATATGTCAGCTAATTGTTTCTCAGTGGGAACATAAGAGACTTCTATGGTACCATTTGCAGCATGTTCCCTAATGAAATGGTACCTGATCTCAATGTGCTTTGTAGTAGAGTGATTAACCGGATTGGCAACTATGGATATTGCACTAGTATTATCACACATTAGAGGAATGTGTTCTAGCACTAGCCCATAATCCATGAGTTGATTTCTAATCCAAAGCAATTAAGCACAGCAACTTCCAGCAGCAATGTATTCAGCCTCAGCTGTGGATGTTGCTGTGGACTGTTGTTTCTTACTAAACCAGGACACTAACCTTTGACCTAGGAATTGACAGCTTCCAGAGGTGCTCTTTCTGTCAATTCTGCATCCAGCATAATCAGAATCTGTGTAACCAACCAGGTTGAACCCAGTGCCCTTTGGATACCATAGCCCAAGATTAGGAGTCCCCTTCAGATACTTGAAGATTCTTTTGATAGCCATCATGTGAGATTCCTTGGGATCAGACTGGAACCTTGCACAGAGGCATGTGGCAAACATGATGTCTGGCCTGCTAGCTGTGAGATAGAGTAGGGATCCAACCATTCCTCTATAGACCTTGATATCAACTCTCCTGCCTTTCTTGTCTTCATCCAGCTTGATTGCAGTAGACATAGGAGTTTTGGCTGGGGATGACTCTTCTAAACCATATTTCTTTAAAAGATCCTTGACATACTTAGATTGGTTTATAAAGATGCCATCCTCCCTTTGATGTACTTGCAGGCCTAGAAAGTAGGTTAACTCTCCCATCATACTCATCTCATATTTACTTTGCATCAACTTAGAGAACCTTTCACAGAGTTTTTCATTTGAAGAGCCAAAGATGATATCATCCACATAGATTTGAACAAGAATGATATCATTTCCATGCTTCTTGAAGAATAGGGTTTTGTCAATTGTACCCCTGGTGAATTGATGCTCAAGAAGGAATTGAGATAGAGTCTCATACCAGGCTCTTGGTGCCTGTTTGAGTCCATAGAGTGCCTTAAGCAGTCTGTACACAAAGTTTGGGAAGTCTTCATTTTCAAAGCCAGGTGGTTGAGACACATAGACTTCTTCAGCAAGATCACCTTTGAGAAATGCACTTTTCACATCCATTTGATACACCTTAAAATCTGAGTGAGCTGCAAAAGCCAGGAAGATTCTGATGGCTTCCAGTCTAGCTACAGGTGCAAATGTCTCATCATAGTCAATGCCTTCTTGCTGACAATATCCTTTGGCAACCAGCCTTGCTTTGTTTCTTATTACCACTCCTTCTTCATCCATCTTGTTTCTGAACACCCATTTGGTGTCAATAACATTCTTTCCTTTTGGAGGAGGTACTAGTTCCCATACTTTGTTTTTCTCAAATTGATTCAACTCTTCTTGCATGGCAACAATCCAATCAGAATTCTTCAAGGCTTCTTCAATTAATTTAGGTTCCTCTTGTGACAGAAAGCAGCTATACAGACATGTATTTAATGTTGCCCTTCTTGTTCTAACTCCCTCACTAGGATCTCCAATGATTTGATCCCTAGTGTGGGCTCTGTCCCATTTCCTTGTGTGCCCCTGTTCATTTCCTTGATCTGTTCCAAGCTCATTTTGGTTGAAAGGTGCATTCTCTTCTTCTCCCCCTGTATTTGTGAACCCTTGCACAGGTGTTTGAAGAAGATTGTCAACTTCAAGGATTTCATTCTCTAGAACAGTTTGAACAGGGGGTTCATCTTCACTTTCAGAATCCTCAAGATAACCTTGATTCTCAAATCTCAATGGCACACTGTCTTGATCACTTGTTTTCAGTCCTGGAGTTTTCTTGTCATCAAAGGTAACATCCATGCTTTCCATGACTTTGTGTTGCTCAGGTACAAATACTCTGTATGCTGTCCTTTCCAGAGAGTATCCAATGAAGATACCTTCAAATGCTTTAGCATCCAATTTTCCAACATGCTCAGAGGTATCTTTCATCACAAAACACTTGCTTCCAAACACATGCAGGTGCTTGAAGGATGCTCTTTTTCCAGTCATTAATGAGTAAGGAGTTTTGCCAGACTTCTTATTGATTAATGTTCTATTTTGCACATAGCATGCTGTGTTAACAGCATCAGCCCAAAAGCTAGTGGGTAGCTTTGCATCCAGCAGCATTGTCCTTGCAGCTTCAATGAGAGTTCTATTCTTTCTCTCAACTACTCCATTTTGTTGAGGTGTTCTAGGAGCTGAGAATTGTTGAGAAATTCCTTTATCTTTGCAAAACTCATACAATGTTGAATTTCTGAACTCAGTCCCATTATCACTTCTCAAAGCAACTACAGAGGAACCAGTGCTTTGTGCTTCTTTATCAACTCTCTTGATATGCTCTATTATGACTTGGGGTGCTTCATCCTTGGAGAATAGGAATTCCACCCAAGTATATCTTGAATAGTCATCTATCATCACTAGAGCATATTTCTTTTTGGAGAGGGACATTACATTCACAGGGCCAAATAAGTCCATGTGAATTAGCTGCAGAGGTTTTGAATTTGTATTGAGCAATTTGTTCTTGTGACTGGATCTTTTAATTTTTCCTTTCTGACAAGCTTCACAAGCTCCATCTTGCACAAACTCCAAGGCAGGCAAATCCCTGATAAGTTCTCTCTTGGTAAGAGAGTTCATTGCCTGAACATTCAAGTGAGACAGCTTTTTGTGCCATAGCCAGAATTCCTCATTTGTGGCTTTAGTGTAGAAACAGCAGACTTCTCCCTTATCTGCAGCCTTGAGATTGGCTACAAACAAGCTTCCTTTCTTCACACCAGTTAGAACAACTTCACCACTTTCCCTTTTTGAGATTGAACAAAGGTCTTCATCAAATTCCACTTTGAAACCTCTGTTGGTGAATTGTCCAATACTCAAGAGATTATGCTTCAGTCCTTCAACAAATGCTACATCTTCAATAATGACATTTCCAGATTTAACACTGCCATATCCCATTGTATAACCAATGTTGTCATTTCCAAAGGTTACTGATGGGCCAGCCTTTTCCTCAAAATGTGATAGCAGGGCTATATCACCAGTCATGTGACTTGAGCATCCACTGTCCAAGATCCATATGACTCTTTTATTCCTGTTGCCCTGCATTCACAAAATGACTAAGTTGTTTTTGGTACCCACACTTGGTAGGGTCCAGTTGATTTAGAAACATTTTGATTAATAATTCTTCTGTCATAAATTGCATTTCTCATAGTAGGAGACTTCACTTTTTCTGTGGCTTTGGAGTTTACACTCTTAGGCTCACATGAAGTTTTCACCCTCTCAACCCTGATTGGGGACCCTGTCCTATGAGAATGCATATGTGTGTGTGATTCACCAGATTGTGCAGAGTCAAGTTTATGTTTAAGAGATAAACAGTTAGCAATCACAGTCACATAGCATGTCATGCAGTTTGGCTTACCACAGAAAGAATCATGACTAGAATTTATGCTAGCAGAATGGTTACTCAGGTTGTCAACTTCAACAATATCAGGCTTACTACACTTATGAGTCAAATGATTAACAAATAGGCATTTTTGACATTTTTTCCTGAGAGCATTTGGCACATAAGCATAGTTGTTTCCCTTGTTAACACCCACTTTACCATTTCTGTTTTGTTTCCTTTTCTTAACAACTTCTTTCTTTGCTTTAGGACTCTTGACAAGATTGTCTTTGGTCTCTTTCTGATTGACAAGTTCAGGAAAGGAGGAAGTGTTCTTAGCAGCCTCATCTTCTTCAAGTAGTTGCTGCTTGATGATCAGTAGTTCCTCATCAAACTCAACAGCACTCTTTCTGAAGATGGGCTGTTCAACACTTGACAGTATGGTTGGGGCATTTTTGTTTGTAAAAGTTTCCTTTCCTTTGCCCTTGACCTTCTTCCTTCCCTTGTCATTATCATAGTCAAAACCAACTCCAACCTTGCAGTCTTCAGTGTGTTCCTTGTGATAGGTTTGAATAAGTTCAGAGGAGTTTTTGAAGCTTCTTAATTTCAGTTCAATTTCAGCAATTTGTTCCCTAAGGGCTTTCTCTATCTGCTCAGCACAAATCACTTTGTTTTTAAGATACTCAACCTCCTTTTTCAAACCATCCAGGTTCACAGCCATTAACTCAAGTTTCTCATTCTTTTCTGTAAGCTCAACATTCTTAGCAGTTAGTCTATCAATTTCTTCATTAGCTACTAACATGCTAGTATGAATATTAAACATCTCAGTGCTCATATCTTCAACAGTTTGCTTATATTGAAGGGGAGTCATATCAAGAGAAGTAAGAATGGGTACCTGACTTGAATCACCATCATCAGAAAATGCCATCAAGGCATAGTTTGAGTACTCTTGTTCTTCTTCTTCATCAGAGTCATCCCAGCATTTTCCCTCAGCAATAAAAGCTTTGCCCTGTTGTTTCTTGAGTAGAGCCTCATACTTAGCTTCAAGCTCTAAGTATGCTTTGTCCTTCTTGACTTGTTTAGGCTTTTTGCACTCAGTGGCAAAATGCCCAAGTTCATTGCAGTTATAGCATCTTATTTTGGTCCTATCCACACTTCCTGTCTTGTATCCACTCTTAGCAGCACCAGCAATCCCTTTTCCTTTATTGAAGGTGTTTGAGCCACTAGATCCACCAGTGTTTCCAGTATTGAACTTGGACCTGAATGGCTGCTTTCTTTTAAACCTTATGTTAGGATACCTCCTAGCCATATAAGCAAAAGATTTGTTTTCCATTTTGTCCAGTTCCTCCATGCTGTAAAACTCATCTTCCTCAGGCAAATCATAGACGACCTGGACCTCATCACCAGCGTCTTCAACTTCCAGTTCCTCAATCTTCACCTGACTGATTTTAAGAGAGTCCATTCTTTGACTTAGGTTGTCAGCAATAAGTGCACAGGAGGTATTAGCCACTAATCCTTGCTTTGCTTGAATAGATCTCTTTTGAAACAGCTCCAACTCATATGTCTTCAAAACACCATATAACACATCAAAACCAATCTTTGTTAGATCTCTTTCTTTAAGGGAAGAGATTCTTGGTTCCAAGTGATCTGGAAGAGTTAGTAAAAACTTCATATTGAGCTCTTCTGTTTCATAGTGTTTGTCATAGAGTTTGAGCTCGTTTATCAGCTTGTTGAATCTCTCAAACACTTCTGTGATTCCCTCTTTTGGCTGAGCCATGAAGGCTTCATATTGTGAAACAAGAATCTGCTTCTTGTTCTTTCTTACTTCAGTAGTTCCTTCACAGAGCACTTCTATAAGATCCCACATCTTCTTGGCACTAGTACAATGAGCAACAGTGCCATACATGTTGAAGTCCATAGATTCACAAATGATAAGTTGAAGATGTCCATCCAGTGTAACTTTTTCCTTTTCAGGATCAGTGTATTTTGAGGGATCTTTGGGCACATGTTTTGCTGGTACAATCTCAGTGCCAATGGTTGTTTCACCAATCTCGATCATTGGAATGAATGGACCATGCTTTAGAATATCTAAATACATGGGGTTAGAAGCTTTGATGAAAAGCAACATCTTCTTCTTCCACAAACTGTAGTGCTCCTTGTTAAAGGGAGGAATCTTGATACTGTTTAGTTTCTGTGAACTCATTCTTGATCTTTTCCTGTTTGTACGTTAACAGCCTATGCTCTGATACCACTTGTTAGAAATGAATACTACTAGAAACTAGACAGAGGGGGGGTGAATGGATAGTTTGATATATTTTTCGATTCTCGAAAACTAAGTAACTGACTGTATATGATTATGATATATAATATGCAGAAAGTAAATAACACACACAATCACTTTAATCTACTTTGTATAAGCAAATTAAATACTACAGCTTTCCAAGAAATTCACAATAGAATTTCTGGCTTCTAAACAAGAACAGTTTGAACTTGCTTGCTTACAGAGAAAAGAGCTTAGCAAATAACTATGTGTATCTCTCTTGCAGCTAACAATAAGATGTGCATGATATATATAAGCCCTATACAAACTAGTGCACACACCTATTCTTACACAGTTACCCCTTGCTGAAAGTCCAACTTGTCCTACCATAAGACGTTAACTGTGTCAGGAAGGACCACCTGCTTTTCGGAGTCTTTCCCGTTTCTGTAGCTGCTTGTCTCTTATCTTTCTCTCCAAGTTTAGTTGTAGATTTGCCATCTGTTCTTTGGACCACCTTGCCAGAACAAATGCTTCAGTATTTGTCTCTTTTGATTCTTGATTCTGTACCTTGATTTGTCTTGTTGTAAACGGCTAAGTGTTGATATCGTGAACTCCACTTCATTCCTGACTTCGCGATCTCACTTGTGAGGACTTCGCGATATAGCCTTTGACGACTTTGCGACATAGGTCATTTGAAGACTATGCGACATAGGTCATTTGAAGACTATGCGACATAGGTCATTTGAAGACTATGCGACATAGGTCATTTGAAGACTATGCGACATAGGGCTTCTGAGGACTTCACGATCTAGGCTTCTTTGACTTTGCTGACTTCAACACTTCATGACATGTGTCTTGAGGACTTCTCGACATAGTACAAAATGGACTATGCGATATAGTACTTCACGACATGGATATTGGTGACTTCACGACATAGCTTTCTTCTGACTTTGCTATATAATGCCTTAGACAAATTTCTGCAACTTATTTCTTCATAGCCTTATTTATCTCTATCCTGCTGCATGAACACTTCTGAACTTCTACCAGGACAATTATTCAATGGCCTATATACAATCTAGATGCAAGAAACTTTACTAAACTCATTATAACTCTGAGCATATATGGTCAAGCTAATGTTCATGAGAACAAGACAAGTACATTTAGAGACCTATACTATATCCCAGTGATAGAACTCACTAGGTCATGTAATGTGACATAGTCACAAAGTGTAGGCTTGTTAATAGTGGTATTCAGACATGTCTTGAGCCTAACAATTAGTATACATTAAGTGAATTAGTTTAAATCTGTTATATCTTATACAATATATTTATATGATAAAAAGTTTAATTTTTGTGGATCAAAAGCTTTTTGGAGAATAAAAAAAACACGTCTAGTTTGTAAACCTTTTATTCTCTTAACTTCAGTTCTTTTTTGTTCATCTAGAAATTTAATATTCAAAATTGCTGCAAGACATAAATTTGTACACATTCATTGAATCAATCAGTTTGAACATGTTATGTCCTATAATGTATATTCATATGCTAAAAAATATCCTATTTTAATGGTCGTCGAATTTTGAATGAATCAAATTATTTATAGATTAAAGTAGGATTATTATAACAAAACGAAAGAAAAATGAACAATTATACTAAAAAAGTTTATTAAACTGAAAAACATATTTTATATTAAACACTAAAAAATGATCTGTGCCTCGCACGAATTATTATGCTAGCGCTTTTTAGTAAGGTAACAAAAACGTTGTTTAGAATTTTGTAAGACAAGGCTTGTAATGAATTAAAAAGAAATTTGAAAATTTGATAAAAATAATAATTCTAATATCTGAAATCATAAATCATGGTAAAACTTTTAATCGGAGTTTAGTCGAAAGGATAAAGATAGAAATCAATACTCTTTATCAGTGTTCTAAAAGACGAAAATAGGAATTAGTCGGTAGAGGTACCTTGTAGTGATTAATCGGATAATTGATGATTAATCGGATTGATTAATGAGATCACTAATCAGTGGAAATTTATATTATAAATAATAATATATAAATTTATTTTAATATCATCAAGTTTCAAAAGATTTACAAAAAGATATCATATATCGTTAATCTACTATTGATATTTAAATGTTAAGATTTAGAGAAAAGAACCGAATATCATTAGTCCATACTTGGTACGAACTAAAAGAGTAATTCAATTTGTGAGAATGATCGTATATTAAAGATTTTATCAGTTAATAAATAGTTCATACCCATATAATAGTCAACATATTATTTATTAATTTTTTTTTAAAAAATAAACAACTTTTAAAATTTTCAATTTTTTTCAACTTTGACAGATTAAAACCGATTTTTGATAGTCTCGACCGATTAATTCTGTCTCTCCCAACTTTTGATCGATTTTCTAAAAAATCATTCTTTGACCTGATTTCCGATTAATCGAGATGGGGCCCGTCTGTCTACATAAAAAATCATGTTTCAATGGTACGAAAAAGTACCAAATTACCAAATTTGATTATCACAAAATTAGGGTTAATTTCTTGCAACTACATATTTAAACAAAATTTATTTATTTGGTATCACCTCGTGTTCGATTCCACATAATTACATAATTGAATAATATTTATTTATTATATAATTTCATCCTAATTTCAAGTAATTTCTCTACAAGTTCATATTTAAGTAATATTTATTAATTTTATTTATTCTCACTAATTTAATATATTTAATATTTTAATTTTGGCTCATTCTTGGCACCGGTTATCTATATAAGATTGGTCTAAAATTTTAATATTTCCGTTGTGTTATACTGTTGTCTACTGGATTTGGTTCCACAAGCACTACTTAAAGAATTTACACGAAAAAGCGGGGGATTTACGTCACTAATTAAATTCACGTAATATTGCTTTGCCTCAGATTGTGTGAGAAGTCTCTTGAGCAAGTCCGGATGTCCTGTGTCATTGGCAGACGATAGAGGGTGGACGCCGCTTCATTGTGCAGCACATCAAAAATTTGATTCAATACTTGGTGATATAGTAATCAAGTCAAGTCATAAGTATGTGCATCGAGACAAGGTAACACCCCTTTGTATAGCGGCTGAAGAAGGACATACTTCTACTGTGACAAAACTTATGGAATTATTGCCTGCATTGTGTGCTCATGTTAATCATAAGGGCCAAAATATGCTGCATAGCCGCAGGTCAAAGCGATAAAGAGATGGTACAGTCTATTATAAAAAATTGTTCAACAGAATCCACTCACAAGGTTCTGAATGGCAGGGATACTGATGGGAATACACCTCTCCATTTACTGATCCGCGAGGGTTGTTTCGTTCCAGATTTCATAAAACACAAAGGGATTGATGATACAGTGGCAACTAACAACCAAAATTGGACTCCTTTGGACATGAAAAGCTTTTTCTATTCCTTAGTCTTATTATTATTACTTCATTACCCCCAAAAAAGAAGCTTGTGAAGAATATATAGATTAGTCGATTAGACTACTACATATCTTATTGTTACCACAACTTGTTCGTCTACTAGACAAAAAAAATAAAAAACAGAACTGGAAGTTTTGGCGTAGAAGAAGAGAGGAAAAACTAAATGCACAGGAAAGTGTAGTTCCTCCACGTATACGGGCGCAAAAAAGACGCCAAGTTCGATAAAGCTAACAGAAAGTTGATGCAGGAAGAACTTAAATATTATAGGCCGACTAACACCCAGATCGTAGTTACTACACTTATAACTACAGTAACTTTTATAGTAGGATTTACACTACCTGGTGGATACTATCAAAGTGGTGACCATTGTTAGAGTTTTAAGCATAAACAAGACTAGTGAATATAGAAAGAATAGCTAGACTGCAGAAAACAAACAATGAAACAATGGATATATTTCTCTACAACTTGAAACTTACTTAAGTACAACGACTCTAAACAGGAACTCCTACAAATCACGAAACAACTAATCCACTAGCTGCTTGTAAATAGCAATTATTTAAGTAAAAGATAAAACTACTTTGTGTTAACAGAAAATGCCCAATGACACGGTCAACACAGTTCTTTATTTTTCAGCAAGTGCTGATGCATTACTCTAACACTCCTCCTTGCATCAGTATTTGCAAACACCAATTTTCATTCTCAAGAATTCAAACTTGCTGAGCGGCAGTGGTTTAGTAAAAACATCTGCAAGTTGATCTTCTGTTTCGAAGTGGACAAGAATGATATCTCCGTTATTCTGCACTTCCCTCAAAAAATAAAACTTGATGTCAAAATGCTTAGTTCTATTATGAAATACCGGATCATGAGATATATGAATAGCAGCTTCATTGTCGACAAAAACTTGTGTGCTTTCCTTCTGATGCAGGTTAAGATCATTTAAGATCTTCCTCAACCATATAGCTTGATGTTAGAATTCAACATTTCTTCGTATCATCACACAACACAAGCAGATTACAACTAGTAAGCACAGAGACATGAAGAAGATGAATATATGAATTTATACAGTTTGTTCTCAGAGAGAGAGTTTCTGTTTTTGATCTAACAAACTAACTTCTCCTTTCTGCTCTTGTATATATATATATTCCTAGAGGAGAAGATTAGTGAGAGTTTGTTACAAAAGGTTGTTACAAAAGTCAACTGAAGTCATGAGTCAACTACCCTTACTAACATCCCCCCTCAAGTTGGAGTTGGAGGGAGAACGGAAAACTCCTAACTTGGACAGCAAATAGTTCAACTGAGCAGAAGACAATGCTTTGGTAAACAGATCAGCCGGTTGTTCGAGTGTGGAAATGTGTTGAGGAGAAACTAACCCGCTTTTAAACTTCTGACGCACCAAGTGGCAATCAATCTCAATGTGCTTGGTGCGTTCATGGAAAACCGGATTAGAGGCAATGTATAAAGCGGACTGGTTATCACAAAACAATGGGATAGGCGTAAGATGTGTAACATGTAACTCGCTTAGCAGAGAGACTAACCAAGTGATTTCACAACACACATCAGCCATACTCCGGTACTCAGCCTCAGCCGAAGAGCGAGAGACAGTATGTTGCTTTTTACACTTCCACGAGACAAGAGTATCACCAAGAGTAAGATAGTACCCAGTTAAAGATTGACGAGTCAGTTTATTACTACCCCAATCAGCATCACAGAAGCTAGTGAGTACAGGATTAGCATGAAACTTGTATAACAATCCTTGAGCCAATGTGTGATTAAGATAACGCACCAGTTTGAGAGCAGCATGCCAATGTATAGCGCGAGGAGTAGTCATATATTGAGCAAGCACATGAATAGGATAGGCCAGATCAGGACGCGAAATGGTGAGATAGATTAAACGACCTACCAAACGTCTATAGGCAGTAACATCCTGAAGACACGGACTATCAGTTTCTTGTAGTAGCTCATGGTGCTGTTCCATTGGTATCAGCGAAGATTTAGAAGTACAGTCTTTAAAATCAACCAGAATATCAGAGGCATACTTCTGCTGAGTAATGTAGAGACCATCAGGAGTTTTTAAAACCTGAATGCCAAGGAAGTAATTAAGCATACCAAGGTCTTTAATTTTGAATTGAGTTCCCAGAAATTCAGTAATTTGAGCCATAAGAGAAGATGAATTGCCTGTCATAATCATATCATCCACATAAATGAGGAGATAGATCAAGTGATCATTTTGAGAGTACACAAAGAGGCTAGGATCACCAGTAGTTTGAATAAAACCAAATGATAACAAAGCAGAAGATAGGGCAATGAACCATTGGCGAGGAGCCTGTTTCAGGCCATACAACGATTTAAGAAGCTTGCATACCAATTTCTGATTTGGAAACTTGTCAAGAATATGAGAGGGAATAGAGTAGCCAGGCGGTAAAGACATATAGACCTCCTCATCTAACACTCCATGGAGAAACGCATTGGTAACATCAAGTTGCGTAATATCCCATTGATTCATAGCTGCTATAGCCACAAGAAGACGAAATGAAGTCATTTTTGCCACGGGAGCAAATGTCTCGAAGTAGTCCATATTTGCAGTTTGTGTAAACCCCTTAGCAACAAGTCGAGCTTTAAAACGATCAATCTGGCCATCAGCAGTATACTTGATCTTGTATAACCATTTACACCCTACTGTCTTCTTATTACATGGTAAAGGCACAATGGACCACGTTTCATTTGCCTCTAATGCAGCCAGTTCAACATTCATAGCAACACACCACTTAGGAATATTGATTGCTTGTTTAAAAGACTCTGGTTCAAACGGAGGAGGCTCGGGTGTACACATAGATTGAACTACATCTGTTGCAGAGACCTGAGGTGTAACCACACTCACCAGGTGTGAGGGGAGACCTGTGAAATCATTAAACTTGGTAGGTAATTGTCTTTGCCTGTGAGGTCGAGCAGGAAGTGAATCAATATCAGGAGGATCAGTATTCAGTTGTGACTGTGACTGAGGATCAGTACTCAGTTGTGACTGTGACCCTGATGTATCAGTCAAATGGAAAGTAGTAGAAGAAGTCTCACAGGTGTCAGTTTGATGATTAGATGGAGGTGAAAAGATACTAGACTGCAGTGGATCATCATCAACATATAATGGAGATGAAGGAAAAAGTGATTGAGGTGACTTACAAATCATATTTTTGAATGGAAAAACATTTTCAATAAACTGAACATCCCGAGACAGTATCACCTTTCGAGTATTCAAATCCAAAACTTTATATCCCTTCTTTCCATAAGGGTACCCTAGAAATACCCCTTTAACAGCTCTGGCAGCAAATTTATCACTAGGTTGTGGTACGACAGTAGCATAGCACAATGAGCCAAAAACCCGTAGAGAATCATACTCAGGCAATTTGTCAAATAATATCTGAAAGGGACACTTACCTTGAAGAAGTGCAGATGGTGTTCTATTGATTAGATACACAGCTGTTAAGATACAATCCCCCTAAAAACTGATTGGAAGAGCAGCATGAAACCGAAGTGCTCTAGCACAGTTCAATATATGTCTGTGTTTTCGTTCCACCAGTCCATTTTGCTGAGGTGTATACACACAGCTGGACTGATGAATGATGTCTAACGAAGCCAGAAAGGACTTGACAGCATGATTCATAAACTCAGTACCATTATCTGTACGAAGAGTTTTAATAGTAATAGAAAACTGATTCTGAATCAAAACCACAAAATCTTTGATCAAAGAAGGTATCACAGATTTATCAGACAACAAATATACCCAAGTAGCTCTGGACTTTTGTTCAACCAGAGTTAGAAACATATTGCAAGTATCATGAGTTCTAAATCTGTATGGTCCCCATAAATCTACATGGACTATATCAAACAGATTAGAGCTATCATGTTCAACAGTAGGAAACACTAATCTATGTTGCTTAGCCATATGACAACTGTCACAAACATCAACAACTTGACTCTTGAGTATGACTGGTAAGAGTTTGATAATGTTGGCTGGTACATGACCCATTCGAGCATGCCAGAGATTGCCATTGTGAACATGGGCAACAAAGGAGAGTGTATCCGGAATGCCAGTAGATGAGGAGGAGGTGCAAGAGGTATCCCCAGTACAGGAGTCAGTTCTGTAATCTGTATGAAGAATGTACAAACCATTCTCTTCTCTACCAATCTCTAGATCCTTCTTCCAAGTGTGGTCCTGAATGTAGCATTTATCAGCCATAAACTTCACGTGATGATCAGTATCTCGAATTAACTTTGAGATAGAGAGTAAGTTGTAGGAAAATGAAGGCACACACAGAACATTTGTTAATGAGAGATAACTATTCAAAACCAATGTACCCGTATGAGTAATCATAGCAGTAGCCCCATTAGGCAGTTGTAAAGTAGCAGAACAAGAATGAATATCTCTTAACAAATGCAGAAAAGGTGTTACATGATCTGTAGCACCTGTGTCAATTATCCATCTGGTTTGATGATGGTGATTGCCATCAACAGAATGCACTTGAGAAATAATAGGTTGTGACATACCTGTCATTTGAACTGTATTAATAAACGACTGTGAAGACCAGGTGTCTGCACTTGAGTTGTCAACATTCTGAAGGGGACTCTGAACCTGAAGATTAGTCACATTCCTCTGTAGCATTTGGATTAATTGTCTACACTGGGCCTCAGATAGAGGCAAATCAGACTGAGGTAGTTGCACTCCTCCTTTTTGCACCCCTGAATTGTTTCCAGGACTAGCAGTAGGACAATTAGTTGTAGTAACATTTGCCACCACACTACCATTTGAATTCTGAACCTTAGGTTTTGGTTTTGGTTTACCAAATAACCTGTGCCAGCTTGGATAACCATGAATGCAGTAACACTTATCCCTCAAGTGTCCAGTCATATGACAAAAGTCACACATAACTGATGAATCTCCAGTTCTCCTGTTAGAAACACCTTTGGACTGCACTTTTGGAGTATAAGACTTAACATTCATTACAAGATTTTCAGAATAGTCATTTACAGAGCTATGAACCTCTCGCTGCTTTTCCTCTTGCAGCAAGATTGCATACGCTTGACTTAAAGACGGAAAAGGTTTCATTAGTAGAATCTGACCTCGTATAGCAGTGAATGCATCACTAAGACCCATTAGAAACTGAGTCAACTGAACAGATTCCTCCATTTCAACCAATTTTGCATTTACACCACAAGTACACAATGCACAAGTGCACTTTGGTTTAGCAGTCAAGCATTCAAGTTCATCATGAAGCGTTCTGAACTTAGTAAAATAAGAGGACACACTTAAAGTGCCTTGAGTGAGATGAGAAATCTCCTTTCTTAGATGGAACAGCTTTGGTACATTACTTTGAGCAAACCTAACCTCCAAATCCAACCAGATATCACTAGCAGACTGTATATACACTATACTGTTCCTGATATCAACTGACACTGAATTCAGAATCCAAGAGGTTACCATGTTGTTACAGCGCGTCCAATACACAAGCAGTGGTGATGTCACAACAGGTTTAACAAGTGTACCGTCTACAAAACCTAACTTTAGTTTTGAAGAAAGTGCAAGTTCCATAGATCTACGCCACTGATTGTAGTTATTTTCATTCAATATAACAGTTGTGATTTGCATACCAGGATTATCTGACGGATGAATGTAGTAAGGATGATTACCATCCATTACAGCAGTAATACTAGTAGAACCAGCAGTAGCAGATGCATATGACAAATTTGTAGCCATGGAAGAACAATTATGTTTATGCAGCACTATCTACAACACTCTGAGTAACAAATTGTACTATCTTAGCTGATTTCCCCAAATTACATACAGATACACGCAGATCGCAATCAACGATACACCATAAATGTACAAATGAACACGGAGATCACAGCAATCGAACAGATGAACACGGAGATCACAGAAATCGTACTTAGTTTCAACAATTAACAGAACGAAGATCATTGAAAACTTACAGATTGTAGTAGACTAGTCAGGAAAGAACACGAATTTCATCCATTTGAGACAAAAATCAACACTTTGTGTGTATTGTTGCGGAAGAAAGAGGCTTACAAGGCTTTGATACCATGTTAGAATTCAACATTTCTTCATATCATCACACAACACAAGCAGATTACAACTAGTAAGCACAGAGACATGAAGAAGATGAATATATGAATTTACACAGTTTGTTCTCAGAGAGAGAGTTTCTGTTTTTGATCTAACTAACTAACTTCTCCTTTCTGCTCTTGTATATATATATATATATTCCTAGAGGAGAAGATTAGTGAGAGTTTGTTACAAAAGGTTGTTACAAAAGTCAACTGAAGTCATGAGTCAACTACCCTTACTAACACTTGATTAACAGCAGCTGTTGCAGCAATAAACTCTGCTTCAGCAATAGACTGAGCAACTGTCTCTTGTTTTTTCGAACTCCATGAGAAAATACCAGAACCCAGCATGAAACAGTAGCCTGAAGTGCTCCTCCTATCATACGAACCTCCCCAGTCACTATCTGAGAAACCAACCAGCCTAAAATCACTTCTTTTAGAAAATTTAATACCAAAATCACATGTGCCTTTCAGATATCGAATCACTCTCTTTGCAGCCTTGAGATGCAATTCGCTAGCACAATGCATAAATCAAGACAATACACTTACAACATTCAAAATGTCAAGTCTAGTTTTTGTAAGATACATTAAACAACCAATTAGACTTCGAAAATAGCCCTGATCAATCTTTTCAGTTCCATCTTCCTCACAAAGCATTTCCTTTTGGTTCATAGGAGTGCTCATTTCTTTGCATTCTTCAAGCTTGAACTTTTTAAGAATCTCCCTGACATATTTCTTTTGACAGATGAAAATTTCATGTTCCGTTTGTCTAATTTCCATTCCAAGAAAAAAAGTCATCAATCCAAGATCCGTCATCTCAAAAACTTCCGCCATCTGTTTTTTAAACTCTTCAACAAGATCATTGTTGTTTCCTGTCACAAAAAGATCATCCACATATAATGAGATTATCAGAATGTCAGCTCTGTAGTGCTTCACGTACAACGTTGACTCAGATAAACTTTTAATGAATCCCAAGTTAAGTAAATGCTCATCAATTCTGGTGTACCAAGTTCTTGGAGATTGTTTGAGACCGTAAAGAGACTTCTTCAACAAATAAACCTTATTTTCTTCTCCTTCCTTTACAAAACCATCAGGTTGCTCGACATAAATTTCTTCCTTCAAAATACCATTCAAAAAGGCTGACATTACATCAAGATGATACACTCTCCAATTGTTTTGAGCAGTTACAGAAAGTAAAAGTCTTATGGTGTCAAGACGAGCAACTGGCGCGAAGGTTTCTGAGTAGTCTACACCAAAAACCTGAGCATAGCCCTTGACCACAAGTCTTGCCTTATATTTATTTACGGAACCATCAGCATTTAGTTTAGTCATATACACCCACTTGACCCCAATTACTTTTATTCCTTTAGGTCTATCCACGAGAGTCCAAGTTTCATTTTTCCCGATCATTGCCAGCTCCTCCTTCATTGCAAGTACCCAATTTTGATTATTTTTTGCTTCCTCATAATTAGCAGGCTCACACACAGCTATTTTGCAACTTTCGTAAACATCAGAAAGCAATTTGGTGCCTCTAACCACAACATCATCCACAGTCTCGTTTATCCAGTTCTCATCACCACGTTCTTCACTAGCATGAAGTTTGAGATAATCATTTTTCAGAATGTTGTTCATCTTTATATCATCCCAGTTCCATTCTTCATCTTCGACAAAGTGCACATCTCTGCTAATGACGATATTTCCCGTTTGCGGCTGAAAAACTTTATAGGCTTTGCTGGTGTAGCCTATAAAAATTCCTGGTGCAACTCTTTTATCTAGCTTATCCCGCTTGCTCTATGGAACATGGGTGAAACACAAAGAACCAAACACTTTAAGAAATTTCAGAGATGGTTTGTGACCATACCATGCCTCAAATGGTGGTTGATCCTTCATAGCTTTTGTAGGAAGCCTATTTTGAAGATAAACTGCTGTATTTGCTGCCTCCGCCCAGAATTTCTTTGGCAAATTCTTTTCGTGCAACATGCATCTTACCATATCCCCAATGAATCGATTTATCCTCTCACTTACTCCATTTTGTTGTGGAGTGTACGGAGCAGTAAATTGATTTTTTTCAATGCCTGCTTCCTCGCAAAGTTTACTAAATTCTGCAGATGTGTACTCCTTGCCATTTTCAGATCGTATGGTCTGAATTTTAGAGCCACTTTCATTTTCAACTCTTGCTTTAAACTTCAAAAACGCTTGAGCTACTTCTTATTTGTACTTTAAGAAAAAAATCCAACACATTCTAGTAAAGTCGTCAATGAATGCAACATAATATATATTACCTCTTAAAGAAGGGGTTCTTTGAGGGCCTGCAACATCCGTATGAACTAATTGCAGTTTTTGTGATGCTCTCCATGCGACCTTAGGAAATGGCTTTCTACTTTGCTTACCATATTGACAAGCTGTGCAGTTCGGAAGGTAATCATCAAATTCTGGAATATCATTTACCATCATCTTGGTTCTCATTTGAAGCAACCCCTGGTGATGGAAGTGACCTAGTCTCTTGTGCCAAATTTCTGTGATATTTTATTTACTTGGAAAATCTATTTGCTCCTCCTCCAATGGATTAAAAGCAAAACTTTTCTTTTTCATTTTAATTTTGAAAATATCTTGACCATCAGCATCTTTAATCATACAATATTTGTCATCGAAAATAACTTTTAATCCATTTTCAGTCAATTGCGCAACACTTAACAATTTTTGTTCAATTTCAGGTACAAAGAGAACATCATGTATAAGTTTTGTACCTGAACAACAAGCGATTGCAATTGTCCCTTTTCCTTTGACTGAAATGTAATCACAATTTCCTATTCTGACTTTAGTGGTGTTTGTTGGCCCCAAATTTCTGAATAGTTGTTTGTCATTAGTCATGTGGTTGGTGCAACCACTATCAATCAACCAGCTTTCACTTGATTCCATGCTTGAGAAACATGTAGCCACGAACAATTGATCCTCATCCTCTTCATCAGCAACATCTGCATTTTCCTCTTGCTGCTGATTTTTGTTCCTACATATGGCAGCTTCATGCCCCATTTGATTACATGTGTTACATTTAGCATCAGGTCTCTTCCAACATTTGAAAGGAGGGTGGCCCTTTTTTCCACAATGGCGACATGGAGGATAACTTCTCCCTCCTATTTTTCTGTTTCCTGTTTTTTCATTGTAGTGTAATGTATTGCTGCCACCTGCTCCTTGAAATTTTGTGCTTCCAGATTCTTGATGCTTAACAATCAAGGCGCCTTCAATAGAACATTCTTGCCTCATAGCTCTTCTTTGCTCCTGTGCTTGAAATGCATTTAGAAGCTCTGCAAGTTTAATGTTTGACAAGTCCTTAGTATTTTCTAAGGTTGTGATAGATGCCTCAAATCTTTCGGGCACCGTCACATGAATTTTTTCAACAATTCTTGAATCTGTAAAGGTAGAACCAAGCAATCTGATACGATTTGCAATATGGAGCAACCTATCTGAATATTCTTTAATTGATTCCGTTTCTTTCATCTTCTGCAACTCGAAGTCCCTGACGAGGTTCAAAACCTTCATCCCTTTGATTCTAGCATCTCCTTCGTATTCCGTCTTAAGATAATCCCAGATCTCCTTTGATGTTTTTAACGACATAATCCGAGTGAAGATTATTGAAGACACCGCAGCAAACAAGCATGCTTTTGCCTTGGATTTCTTTATCCTCTTCACCTTTTGTGCTTTGATTTCAGCCATGGTTGCATTTTCTGGCAGCTCAGTATCAATGTTTTCTCCCATAGCTTAGCTTCCCAGAGATCCAAAGCCTCCAAGTAGGCCTCCATAGGCACTGACCAGATCTGGTAGTTGTCTCCATCAAATACAGGTGGAGCAATTGAAGAGAAATTAGCTTCATTCTCCATTAATTAACTCACACAGGTCCCTTAAGAAGACCGCTCTGATACCAATTGTTAGAGTTTTAAGCATAAACAAGACTAGTGAATATAGAAAGAATAGTTAGACCGTAGAAAACAAACCGAAATTGATTATAAATGACGTTATTATTTAATAATAATTAATACTTTTTTAAAAAATTATTTTGAAATTTCGGTTTTTTTTAAAACCAAACCGAAAAACCGAATTATTTCGGTTCGGTTTTCGGTTCGGTTTTAGTGAAATTTCGGTTCGGTTCAGTTTCAGAAAAATAACATTTTGGATTTTCGATTTTTCTAATTCGGTTCGGTTTTTAACCAAACTAACCGAATGATCGGCCCTGGTTCATATTCACCTTAGTGGGACAAAAACATTTTTCCACTTGCACCAGAATGTATTTTAGAACAATAGTTTCAGTGTTAATATATGCATTGGAAAGGACTCGTGGAAGAAAAGAAGCTTTAAGAAACCCATTACACCTGCATTATGAATCCCAATCCAAAGCAAGCCTTGAAATGACCATTCATTCCCAAAACTCACTGGCAGTTGTTTATATTACAATTCTTTTTAGATTAAAGTGCATTTTGTGTACTCGCACTTTAGTCAAGACACCACTTGTAATATTATAGTTCAAAATCGAGCAGTTGCAATATCAATGTTTGTATTTCAATGCACTTTGTTGTATTCCGTTAACTGAGGTTAACTCCGTTATTAATTTAAGGAGTAAAGTGCACTTTGTGTACTCACACTTTACTCTAAAGTACATTTTGTGTACTCGCACTTTGCTCAATACATCACTTGCAATACTTTAGTTCAAAATTTAGAGTACACAAAATGCACTTTACTCCTTAAATTACATATACATATACATGTATGTATATCATATACATATACATGTATGTATATCTTACTTTCATTTCATACAAATTTCTCTTAATAGCTATATTTCAAGTTACATTCTATCCGATTTCTTTTGAGTTTGACTGATTTTAAGTGAGTTTGACTGATTTATCGAAGTAAAACGATTTTTTCGAGGATTTCATGAAAACAGATCGGTGGCTCTCCGATTGCCGATAAATTAGCCGATTTATCGGACAAATCGCCGATTTCTACACCATGCTTGATACAACTAAATACAAACTCAAATAACAACAAAAAAACACAACCTCGCATCCAACCAAAAGCAACTTAAATTATTATTCAAACTAACGTAAAAATAAGTTGTATTTGATTGATTTTGATTGTAAATCATATTTTTTCAATTATTTTAGAAGAAAGAAAAATTATAATTTTTTTTAATAAGTAGTACTTTTGATAATTTCTCTAATATATATTTAGGCTTGCAAACTTTATACTTGTATTGTTAATTCTAAGCTATGTAGGTATCAAGAAATTCCTCGGCTTTTTAAAATTCGAATTCAGCGCTGAACTTGATGAAAAACATGAGGTTCATATTAGGTCTGTGGGCTAGTTGGGCCGGACTTTTCGAATTTTTTTTGGATTAGTCAGACCGGATTTGGATTTTTTGAACATCTTTAACTGTTTCAAAATGGTCATTTTTTCTAAATTTTATAACCTACTACATTTAAAATCCAAAAGTAATTTCAAATGAATAATAAAATTGTAAAACTCACCGGCAGTTGTTTATATTACAATTCTTTTTAGAGTAGTGCTAGAGACATAAAATTTGGTACAAAAAATTGTTACCAAATGATATGGCATGGGTGACGTGGCAATTTAAAATGTTTTGATTGGTGTTGTTGATGTGAATGCAGGGGATCCACTTATTATTTTAACGAATCAGAAGTTATCATGCGTATTTGGGAAGAATTTTGGGTCTTTTTAAACACCTACCACTTCCATCCCCAAAACTCGGAGGTGCAGGAGCCCTATCTTAACTTATCCCCCTTCCCCATCAAGATGCATCACTGCTTTGGATTTATCTGTTACGTTGGATTCTCCTCCATTTCCTAAGCCATGTCTCTTCTGTTCTAACTATGTTTCATTTTTTTTAGGTTGCCTGCTGAGCTATTGTCTCATGTTATCATTGAGGTCTGGATATTTTATAACCATTAACTTTTGTACTCCTCTAGGAAAAAACACAATTCAAATGCTCTAAAATGAGTAACATTCTCCCATTAAAAGTTATTACCAGCTTACATTACAAACCCAGACAATCACAGGCCCCTCTAGTTTGTACTCTTTTGATCAATACTTCCGAAATCTTCACATCTTCTAAATGAGGTGCATCTATTGTTGGAATGAAGAAATCATGTATGATGAGGGTACAAAATCTTTTCGGATCACTGCCTTGGGACTAAATCTGATAAACCAATTTGCATAACAACATAGCTATAAAGTGACCATAACATGTAACTTATATTTTAGACTGTACCAGGATATGATTGTCAGTTGTCACTGCAACAATCTTAATCTTATAAAATCTGTTTATATTAGTTTTTGCACAAGATAACTCCGTAACTCCTGTAATAAGAAATATTAAATGTGATCCTGACATAATATTTGTCTAATGTCTCTACTTCAATGTTATTAAATTCACTAAAGGTTCTGTACCAAATGACTTGCATCCTACAATAAGCAACCAGGCGACCAGCCATTAACGGATGCCAAAACTCCTTTCCACTATCCAGGTCGCGAGCAAGTTCACCTTCTTCTTTTAAGAGTATCAAGAATATCAGATGCTATGACAAGAACATCAGGGGAAAGGGTTTTGAACTTATCAGTCGTCAGGGCCCGAGCTGTTAGATTTAGCCATACTTTTAAGGTTAGTGAAGAACATCACTTTCTGTGATTGAAGCTATAAGAGGGTAAATGCTGCTTTGAAAGAGCTTGTGAATATTTAAATCTATCCTTCACCATTTAAGGCACAACCAAGTAAAGCTTGAAAAAAAAGTAGAGCTTGAAAATAATTGCCTCCAGTGGAGCTATGCTATGATTAGAACTATGAAGGTCACTATTATTATCACCAATGGAAATATAAATAAAATTTAATCTCGTTTACAGCAGTAAATTAAGAATTTTGAATTACTATCATTACTCCTTTAACAATTTACACCAGATTTCTGCTTTAGAAAATCTTCCTCTGTCTTAAGACTAGCTTCTGTAACCAAGAAATTGTGGGAATGAAGCAAAGTAGTAGAAGCCTGAGAAAGTATCATCAGTGTACATTCATTATCTAATTTCGAGAAGTCCCTAGTCGTAGAGACATTATTGAAGCTCATTAGTTCAAGAGGAATTATCAAAATTCAGCCTACCAAAATCAATTTAATATGTACGTCAACAGACTACCAAAGCTATTGGAGTTTTGAAGCATATAGCTTGTCAAATCCTGAGGCTATCATCTCAGGAGATAGTAGAAGATTGTTTCTAGCATATTTTCCTTATTTGCAGTTGCCAATTTCTTCTCAGCAAAGTACACCTTTGTATCCACAACTGTTATAAGAAAAGACAGATGATGTGGTAAAATGCTTGGAAATTACAACCCTCTTTATAAAGAGGCTCGTGCATTAATTTATTATTTATTATTTAGAATACAAAATATTAAATAGAATTTCTCAATAGTAAAAAATACTTTAAAAAATTAGCTTAAGATATACAGAAAAACTTAGACTTCGTTATGTAATTAATAGACAGATCAACTTACAAGTTGGAAATAACACTGTTTTCTATCTTATTTAAGCATAAATTGTATTAATAGGCCCAAGGACAAGACCAGGGAAACAAAAGAAAAGCCGCTCGGAGAGGCTGATCTTCAGCACTGTCACATCTTTGGCGATATTGTCTTGCGAAGTCGTTGAGATGCAAAACTGTTTTCCGTCGGTGCCACTCAGAATCAACACTAACCAGTCCTCTTGTCTTCAAGGAAGTGAAATTCTCTACATGGGGGCACCTAAACAGTCTGAAATAAAGTAATTCGGGCATACTAAAAACATGGCTTACACTGAGACCGAAACTTTTGAGGTTTGGCAAATCAGCGAGAACAACTTCTAAGAGTCCAGAGAGATTGATAATCTTGTCATCTGTATCAGAAGTTTCAGTACCCCTTGCATCCTCAACAATGCCTTCCAACAATCTGCAGTTATATACATGTAAAAATTGGAGTTGTTGGAGATTTTTAGAGACAGGGCAGGTGAAAAGAGTAGTAAAAAGTCCACAGTTATCAACTTCCACGTGTTCTAAAGCGGGCATGTAGAACTCATAATTAGCACTGCTGAAAAACCTTTTGAGGTTTGGCAAGTCTCTAAGAATAATTGCTCTCAGCTTAAAGAGTGTAATAGGCTTCTTATTCATGCCATATGCCGCATCACCCCTTCCATCCTCCACAATTTGAAATTTCTAATTCCTGTAGTTGTTGTAGATTTTGAAGCACTGACAAGGTGAAAAGAGTAGAGCATCCTGATTCAAGAATCTTAAGCACCTTCACTTTGTGAAAGCCTAGACTATTCAGCTCATCTGACCAGCAGTGTCTCAATGCCAAATTTTCCAAATTGTCTAAATGAAGTTGCCATGAACATGGAAGTTGTATCTCGTTCTCACAACTTATATCCAAGTATTTTAGTGAGCAAATTGAATCATATCCGCCCAACTCACTGCCCAACTCTATTACCTCAAAGTCAAATTCCACATTATGGAGTGTAAGATCCACCAAATTTGGGAACTGGACCTATGAAAACCATTGTCCTGAATTATGTCAACTTGAATCCTGACAAAATTTCTATTTCTGAACATATTTGCATGACTGGTAGCAAGCACATTGGTAACTAAATATTAATTATTCGGTGTATCCAATATATACTAATACTAGCTTAAAACCCGTGCGATGCACGGATTATTATTAATAATAATTATTTTTATTATTTTATGTTTTAATATTTTATTAATCTGCATTTGCTAAAAAAAATAAGTAGGCGTGTTAAACTTTTTTAAATAATTAAAAGTATTCAAATAGATGTTAAAATAAATTAATAACTGTTTGCCCGTGATATTTTAGAAAAGGAAGGGTCGGAAAAATAGAAAAAGTAACATGTTTTAGCTGAAAAGGTAAGTGTCCGTAATTAAAAGTATTTAAATAGGCTTCACAATAAATAAGTAAGGATTTGTCCGGAATATTTTTGGAAAATGAGGGGTTTAGTAAAGAAAAATCACAAAGAGTAACATGTTTTAGTTGAAAAAGGTAATTGCCCATGATTTTTTTAGAAAAAGAGAAGATTTTGTTAGAAAAGATAATGTATTTTAGCTAAAAAGGTAGTTGGTTATAAAAATGTTATTATTTAATAATAATTTTTTTAGAAAATGAAAAAATAGAAAAAGTAACATAATTAAAAGTATTAAAATAGATTTTAAAATAAATAAGTAAGGATTTGCCCGTGATATTTTTGGAAAATGATGGATTTTAGTAAGAAAAAATAGAAAGAGTAACATGTTTTTGTTAAAAAAGATAATCGCCCGTGTTTTTTTTTCGAAAAAGAGAGGATTTTGTAAGAAAAAAAATAAAAAAAGGTAATGTATTTTAGCTGAAAAGGTAATTGGTTATAAATAATGTTATTATTTAGTGATAGTTTTAAAAATAAAAATAAGTAAGGGTAATTATGTAAAATCACTAAGTACCGACCGTCCGTCTATCCGACTACCAAACTTTTAATGTTTCGTCTTTAATAATATAGCTTAAAACCCGTACGATGCACGAGTTGTGTTTTAATAATTGTTAATTTTATTATTTATATTTTATTAATTGCATTTATTAAAAGAGGGGTTTTAGTAATAAAAATAGAAAGTAACGTGTTTTCGTTGAATTTTAAAATATAAAAGTAACGATTTGTCCGTGATATTTTTGAAAAAATAGGGGGTTTAGTAAGAAAAATAGAAAATGTGATATGTTTTAGTTGAAAAATGTAATTGTCAAATAAAAGTATTAAAATAGATTTTAAAGTAAATATGTAAGGGTTTTCTCGTGATATATTTGAAAAATGAAGGATTTTAGCAAAGGAAATAGAAAAAGTAACATGTTTTAGCTGAAAAAGAAATTGGCCATGATTTTTTAAGAAAACAATTGTAATATAATTTAATTGAAAGAGTAACTGATTATAATAATTAAATAAATAATTAAATAAGGCAAATATCGTATCAAAAAACAGGTACAAAAAAACAGGTACCAAAACTTTCAATGTTTCGTATTTGATAATATAGTATAGATAGAGAGATATATTCATAATATTAGTATTTTATGCTACTAAATGGAATAGCCCGTGGTATTTTTGAGTTTTTAGTTAAGAGAAATATTAGTTAGAAAATATAAAAAAATATACGTTTTGGAAAAAAAAGCTAATCGGTTAGTCATTAATAATTATAATATTATTATTTTATTAAATAGAACTATTCGTGATATTTTTGGAAAATTGGAGGTTTTATTTAGGAAAAATAGAAAAGTAGAAATTTTAGTTAGAAAATATAAAAAAAATATACACTTTGGCTAAAAATGGTAATGAGTTATTTATTAGCAATTATAATTTTTGGAAAAATTTTAGTTAGAAAATATAAAAAAAAATATACACTTTGGAAAAAATTTTGTAATGATATTTTTGGAAAATGAGATGTTTTAGTTAGGAAAAATAGAAAAGATATTCTATATACTAATTTGAATATTTTATCTAACGGTTCTCAATGATTTGATCAAAAATATCTAATGGCTATGAATGGAGTGACCAGACTACAAAAACTTTCATGACCAGACTACAAAACTTTCAATGTTTCGTCTTTAATATAATAGTATAGATAAGAGGGATATGGATTGGCCTGAAAAATATCCGATCCGAAATTCGATCCGATAAGAAAGATCCGAATAGTAAACGGATTGGATATGGATTTAGACTGATCCGATCCGATTAACCACGACCCAATCTGTTTAATTATATATATAATAATAATATATAAAAATATATTATATAATAATATTTTTTATATAATAATATAATTATATATGATGTATTATATATTATATATGTCATAATGGGGTTGGAGTGTTTAAAGGCCATTATAAAAAAACTTTTCTATTAATTAGTCCGGCTTATATTTATATTCAATGAATGCTTTTCAACGATACGATTGTACGGATGCGAAGATTATTCCAAAATATAGTTGAACAATACAACAATATTTTTTATGTAAATTTAAGATGTGGAGTATTGATTTTATAATGATGTTATTTTCTTATATGATGTTAATGGTATAGATTGATCAATTATTTTTTATTAAAAAATGATTGATCGAAATCATTAAATCATTTGAACATTTGCATGTTTATTCAGTTTTACTAGATACTTACATCCGTACGGTTTGCATACTTATTTAGATGTATAAATATTGTGAATTTGAGACACATTACTAGAAAAGTTTTAATGGTGAACTTTATATTCTCTTGTCCATTAATATATATATATACTAGTTTAAAACACGTGCGATGCACGGATTGTTAATTGTTATTTTATTATTATTTTTTTAATGTTTTATTAATTGTAATTGTGCAAAAAATAAGTAGGCATGTTAAAATAGCTAAACACTTTTAATTAATTAAAAACATTAAAACAGATTTTAAAATAAATAAGTATGGGTTTGCCCGTTATATTTTTGGAAAATGAGGGGTTTTAGTAAGAAAAAATAAAAAATGTAACATATATTTAGTTTAAAAAGGTAAATGCCCGTGATATTTTTGGAAAATGAGGTTTTAAAATTTAATAATTAAAAGTATTTAAATACATTTTAAAATAAATAAGTAAAGGGTTTCCTGTGATATTTTTGAAAAAAGAATGGATTTTAGTGAGAAAAATAGAAAAAGTAAATTGTAAAAGGCAATTTCCCGTGATATATTTAGAAAAGGATGGACTTTTTTAGAAAAAATATATAATGTATTTTAGCTGAAAAGATAATTGGTTATAAATAAGTATTTGATTATTTATATTTTAATATTTTTAGTAATTGCATTTGTTAAGAAAAATAAGTAGACATGTTAAAATAGGTAAACTTTTTAAAAAAATAATTACAATATTAAAATAGGTTTAAAAATAAATAACTAAAGGTTTGTCCGTGATATTTTTGGAAAAATAGGGGTTTTAGTAAAGAAAAATAGAAAAACAAACATGTTTTAGTTAAAAAAAAGGTAATTGCCCGTGATATATTTGAAAGAGTAGGGAAATTTGTTAGAAAAAATAGAAAAAATAATGTATTTTAGGTGAAAAAGGTAATTGTTTATAAATAGGTAATATTATTATTTAATAATATATTTCTATAAATAAGTAAGGTTAATTAAGTAAAACCACGAAGTACAGTTAATGAAGGGCAGTTAAGTAAAATCACAACGTACCATACCGACCAACCAAACTTTTAATGTTTCGTCTATTATATAATAGTATTGATATAAATAATTTCTTAGCAAAATAAAATTATATGCAAATATGTTATACTATAATTGTGGGAAATCAACCGATATAAGGTCAAAGTTTCCCTTTCGGACAGCTAGAAAAGATTAACATAATATTCTTTTACTGATAAATAAAAAAATACAAATAACATACATTTTACAACTACTTACATAACAGATGGAGAAGCATGGAGCATATAACATACAAGTAATTATTTTGTCAAACAAAAATGAATGAAATTATTTAGAAACACATTGTTTTAGTAACAAATATTCCAGGAAGGGCGGGTGTATTGATATAGTATTAAGGGTATCCCACAACACTCACCACAACATTTAGAGCGAATGCGGTAATGAGTGTTCGAACCATGACCCAATCATGGAAGGAGATTACCTTTACCTTATTCCTGAATTTTCTATAGTTTCATTTTTATATAATACTAGCTTATATCCCGTGCGATGCACGGTCTTCTTTAATATTTTCTTATTTTTTATTTAGATTTTAGTTATTATATATAATTTGATAAAATTTTAATATATATATATATATATATATATATATTGGATTTATAAATCTAACAATATAATATTTAAATTTAATATATTATTGACGTAATCAATAGTAGTATTTTAGATATTAAAATATAAAATATTTTAAAATAACATATCTAATGATTCGTATTTCTTTACTTTTAAAAATCTAAAAAGAGACTCAAGTGCAAATATCAAAATATGTGCTTGTTCAATATACCGAGTTTATTTGAATATACTATTACTTTTATTTTAATTAATTGTCTGGTTTAAATTGAATGTTAAAAAAATTATAATAAACATGAATTTCATAAGTTTAATATAATAATATTACCAATATATCTATCTTTTGCCCGCGTTATTTTTAATTTGAACATGAGTTGTTTCAGTTAAAAAATATAAACAGGTAATATCCTTAAAAAGACAATTAATTACTTATTAATAATTATATAAAATTATATTAATTTTTTATATATACGTCTGCATTACTTTTAGAAAATTAGTTGTTTAAGTTAGAAAATATAAAGAGGTAATTTATTTTAGCTGAAAAGAATAACTTGTTATTTATTAATATTTATATAAAACAATATTACCATTGTATATTTATTTTGCATGCATTATATTTAGAAGATAAGTTGTTTTAGTTAGAAAATATAAAACACATAATGTGTTTTAGCTGTCGGTTATAAATATATAATAATATTACCATTTTATACATATATTGCCCGTCTTATTTTTAGAAAATGATTTGTTTTAGTTAAATAGATATATGAAATAGGTAATATAATTTAGCTGAAAAAGGTAATTGGTTATCAATAACTTGGTTTCCATATATGTGTCCTATTTATAAGATGAGTTGTTTTAGGTAAAAAATATAAAAATAATGTGTTTTAGCTGAAAAAGGTAATCAGTTATAAATATATAATAATATTACCATATTATATATATGTTGTCCGTTTTATTTTTAGAAGATGAGTTGGTTTGGTTTAAAAAATAAATATAAAATAAGTAATGTAGTGAAAAAAGGTAATTGGTTATTAATAAATTGATTATAGATAGGCCCGTGAATCGGTCCAAATACCGACCTACCGACCGACCGACCGACCGACCAAAACTTTTAATGTTTCGTCTTTAATAATATAGTATAGATTAGAAAAAGCTCACTGTGAGCTCATCATGAGAATAATTTTTCGGCATTTGTACAAATTTACAAAATGGTGTAAAGAAAGTGCATAAGCAATGTAGAACAGTTATTGGTGCGTGTTCACACGATTGTTGAGCACAATTCGAGAAGGGAATTTATAATTCTTGTATGATTAAGCTACTCCAATGGAGAGAGCCCTTAGCTATATTATCTATGTTGCATAGGATATAGATAATATATAAATTAGCACTCCAACGCATCAAAAACCTTGGCAAGAATAATAAATAACTATGTTTCATTAGCCAAATTTGTTGAACCTGAATTTCCCTCAGCAAAAATTATACCCAGTCAATATTATGGCTAATCCCATTGGAGTTCCCCCAAATTTTAATTATTTTCTGTTTAAATTTTTTTAGCCAATCAATATAGCCATTGCCCCGGGAGATTCTCTAATAGCCGAAACATTAAAAGGTTTGGTTTTCCGATTTTCTAGTTTTCGGTCCTTTATTCCAATTAATAAATAGTAAAATAATACGAATAATAGTAACTCATCGATTTATTTTTCTAATAAAACACTTTACATTTTATCTAAAATATATTACCTTTTATAACCACACCTAAAAATATTGGATTTTCAAATTTCTAAAAATACTAATTATACTATTTCTTCCAATCATTAATACACCCCTTGCTGTATCTTCCAACCATTAATACACCCCTTAATATATCATATGTTATATCTTTCAATAATTAAAAATATATATATATAACTCATTAATACACTCCCAAAAATACCATATACTATATCTTTCACTTATTAATCCTTTTGACTAAAACATATTACCTTTTATGAACACGCCTAAAAATATTGCATTTTCTAATTCCTAAAAATACCAATTATACTATGTCTTCCAACCATTAATCTACCCATGTTATTCCAAACATTAATACATCCCCTAAATTATCATACACTAGATCTTTCAATAATTAATAAAATATAAATACACGCCCAAAAATACCATATACTATATCTTTCAATTATTAATCATTTTAACTAAAACATTTTACCTTTTATAAACACACCTAAAAATATTGCATTTTATAATTCCTAAAAATATCAATTATATTATATCTTCCAACCATTAATACACCCCTACCACATCTTCCAACCACTAATACACCCCTAAATATCATACACTATATTGTCCAATAATTAATAAAATATATAAAACTCTTTAATACACACCCAAAAATACCTAATACTATATTTTTCAATCTATCTATCTATACTAATCCAATTTAAGATCTTTCGTAGTTGGTCAACCAAAGAAAAAAATAACAACAGTTACATTGTTTTAAAGCAAATAAATAAGAACCGTTAGATCTAATATTTAAAAGTATTTTATATTTTGATATCTAAAACACTACTCCCTCTATCCCATCCATTTCTATACAGTTTCTATTTTGGAATGTCCGTCTCATTTCTATACATTCCAAAAATAGTAACTTTTAATAATATAAAACACTATTACACCCACTACTTTTCTCCACTATCTCTATTCTATAATAATATAAAACACTATTATACCCACTATTTTCCTCCACTATCTCAAATCTATTATTAAATATTGATAGGTCCCACCACTTTACCAATTTTTCATCTAACTTTACTCATTTTTTATATCTTTTCTTGGTCTTAATGCTCATCCCCAATGTATAGAATCCGGTGGGACGGAGGGAGTACTAAAAGTCTACGGTTTGAATTTCGTGATATTCAATTTGAATATTTATAGTGTTAGATATAAAAATTTAATTTATAATTTATATTAAAAATTTCATCAATATATAATTATTAAAATCTAAATAAAATATTATATTATTAAAAAAGACAGTGCATCACACGGGATATAAGCTAGTATACAAATATTATTAGAATAAAACATTAATCCTGATAAACTGAGACTTTAGGAGAACTCGTAACTTAAGGAATGAATATCAATGTTCAATAGAACCGAAACAAATATTTAGCTATTAAATTAAATGATGATCTATAAACTCATTAATGCATAGGGTATACTAGATGTTAAGATCGATTGACTTGGAAAAACACTAATAAATACCTGGTAGATATCAGCTTCCCCAGCCCGGTATAACCAAAATATTTTCAGTTTTGGCAAAAATTTTAGCTTTAGCTTTGTCAACTCAGGGAAAATGATAATGTCGTCAGTGAATTCTTCGTTTTGACCTGCCCCAATTATCTCTGTCATCCGCATGCAGTACATAACTTCTAATTTCTTAAGGTGCACAAGACCTCTGGCAATAGAAGGCAGAAACACGTCTCTCAAGCTATTGCAATCCTCTACTTTCAGATATTCCAGATACCGTATCCTATGCAACATGAAAAATGGAATCACAATTTCTAATTTATCGCAGCTAGATACCTCGAGGCCCTTCAATTGGAAAAAGTTGGATACATTGTCAGTACAGTGACGTTTTCCCCAAATATTACTTATTTCCTTCAAACCCCTGAGCTCCAACTCTTCTAAAGAAGGAAATACAACCTGTAACATATATAAAATGAATTACAAACGAGTTCGAAGTACGCTCGAACAATAACTTGCCAGTAACCTTAGCCCACATATGACATATATGTCATAAAACTTTATAGAGATCGATTTTAAAACTACATTAGTCATAATATTTGTACAAATTCAAATTAATCATATCAAAATTTTATTTATTAACAAAATAAATTTAACAGACCAGAACATCTAGTACATGCATGCAATAAATTCAGTAGGATCGAAGACAGTTTCTTTTTTAAAAGACGAATAGATAAATAAACAAAAGCATACCATCCCATCAAACAGAGGTTGAGATTGAGAAGAGTGGATGGTAGAGTTTGTAGAGTTGTCAATATCTGATATTAAACTTGAATGTGCATCTCTTTTTTTCCCGTAGAAGCTAGTGAGTCTCTGCATATCTGATAACTTCAATGAAATAAGGTTGGAGAAGCTTATGATATCTCCTAAATCACTTGTGCCTTCATTCATTACGATTACTTCCATCAGTTCACAACCAAATATGGACAGGTGTTGCAGTTGCACGAGACATTTTGCAACAGAGTTACTGAGGAGATATTTCATTGCAGAGCAATTAGTAATCTGTAAAATAGTGAGTTTAGAGAAAGATGACTGCTGGCGAGGAATAAACTGAATCTCGTACTGTGATATCCTTGCTAGATGCTCCATTGTGTTACAATGTTCAATGTACAGGTTTCTCAAGTCTTCAAATGCTTCTCTGTTACTATTCCAGATTTTACTGACATCAACATTGGTGTTCTGCAATATCACTTCTTCAGCCCTCCCTACCAGACCGTGGAAGCCTTCAAAATTATTTCCATCTGTCAACTCAATCAATCTCGTTAGTGAAACTTGTGAAGCTGGTCTATATTTATTCTTGCCTCTCCCGCCCACACGTATATCGAATTGAAGTAAACTAGAAAATATAGTTGTATCCTCAGAAGGCTCAAAATAATCCCAAAAAATCTTTAAACTTGTCAGACAAGTCAATTTACTTATTTCTTTAAATTTGGGCATTGAATTCCGTGCTGAATCATTCCAATTTTCTGATGGATATTCTAAATACAATTCTTCTAGACGAGCTAGACGGGATATGGTATTGGACACCATTTGCAATTTATGTCTGCCACGGATTTCTAGCTTTCGAAGATAATTCAGGTTTGGTAATTTCAGGCGTGTTGGGAGATTACAATCCCAAATGCAAAGTGTTTCTAGCTTTCTTGGGTAAAAACCAGCATTTGTATTCCTTAGGTCACAATCATCTAAGAAAAGAGTCTTAAGTTTAACTAAGAATTGAAGAGAAAACTGCCTCTGTGAGAAAAATCCAACGAGCACCAGAAATCTGAGGTTCACAAACATGCCACCTGAGAATTTTGGGATATAGATTTTATATTGCCCCTGAAATTTAAAAAAAAAAACAAATTATCAATTTCCTTTGAAATTAAATTTAATACTGTCCAAATAAAAAACACAAAATAATATTAAGTCACTCTATATACATTGTCTTTTCTTATTAAACATGTATATTAAAATATTTGTAATTAATATCTATATTACTTCATGGAACAAATATTATTATTTTTAGTTACATAGTATAAATTGATAATAAGGTTCCTAGGATTATCTCATAAAATAAAGGTAAAATAGAATATTAATAACTAGTACCTGTAGGGACAAGGTATGCAGGTCTGGGCACACCAGATCATCAGGTAAATGAAAATTATTCTTCTCCACATCTAAATGCAATAATTTCCGACTACTATAATCAGCAGCATCATCAGGCAAGCGGGAGCCACATCTTGCCCATAAAAATGCATAGTCCTTGACAGCCACCGATGTTGCTACGTCTCTGATGATGTCTCGCAGTTTGAAATGTTCATCATCTTTACCTTGAATCAACAATGAGGATGACTTGAGAATATCAATCATCGCTAATATTCTTATTCTTCCCCCGTGTACAAGCTGCGACCCTGTTGCAAACTGAATGAGCCTCCTCATCGGAATGTCAGCATCTTTAGGAAATAGACAACACAACAACAGACATTGCTTTGCATCATCCTCTAAATTGTCAAAACTCAATTTTAAACAAGCATATACTTCTCCAATTATTCCGCCAACACTTTCGATATTACGATTATTAAGTTTATAAAGTGTATCCTTCCATAAATTGTGAGTCATGGATTTTAGTGCTTTAGCAACAGCATGTATGACGAGTGGTAAACCTGCACATTTTTTGCATACTTCCTCTGCCAATTTTTTGTCATTCAGAGATTCGATTTCAGACATACCAACCGTGTTTCTGAACAGATCCCAAGCTTCAGGAACTGTCAGGCTTGTAATCTCGACAGGATGCTTGCAATTGTTATTTAAGCATACAGATTTCTCTCGAGCTGTCAAGAGGATCTTATAACCCTTCCAAATTTTGACATCGCCAAGGCAGGTTCCAATGATATCCTCTAAAGGAATCACTTTCCATATATCGTCTAATATAATGAGGATCTTACCCCCATTCTTCAAACTATTTTTTATTTGATTAGCTCTATGCCTCTTATTGTCTTCTGATACAAGACCACATCCTAGATGGCTTGCTATCTGTTTTTGTAAATTTATAACGTCCAACTCTTTACTGCCCACAACTGCTAGAGTGACCTTGTTGAAGATCCCCTTCTCCAAGGCTTCTTTCCAAATTTGTTGCATCATCCTACTTTTGCCTACTCCTGGCATTCCATAGATGCCAACGATCATAGGACTATCTTCATTTACTAGATCCTGCCAGAGCTTCTCATATGCATCATTTCTCGAATCAAAATTCCAGAATGCACTATCAGCATTTGGCACATTTTCGACAGGTGGAAGATGTGCAATTTCTTTAGCTAGGAGCTCCTTCCCCTTGATGGTGAGTCCAGTTACGGTCTTCGCCTTCAGTACAGCCTCCTTACCAAGCTGAAAACGGGAGATAGGATTACGAATTGGCAGACATTTGATGCATTTCCATGAAGGTAAAATCTTTTTGGAATTCTTCTGAATTTCATCAAATACCTCTTTCTGCCATGTCAATACATCATTGTAGATTATTTTACCATTATCTCTTTCTTCGTTAACTTTTACGGACAGCCTCTCCTTCTCACTTTTAAGTTTCTGAATTTCCGAACTGAGATCATCAACAAGAGCCTTGTAGCGAAATGTATACCGCAAACCACTAAATATTGCTGAAACTGTAGCATGGGATATTCTGTCCACAACTTTCCCCAAGCCTGGAATGTCAAATATACCAAACATGATTATTTGTGTTTTCCAAATTTTTTTTTTTGAATTGTAATAAACAAAAAGAGATGCGGATCAGATTGCTAAGACTGCAATAAATGAATAAAAAGAGAAGGAAAAAATAGGAGGGGCAAGTGAAAGAGGGAAGAAAGCTTGGAAAAAATGAGTGGAATCATACGAAATTGAGACTGATGATTGCTAATTTGTTATATTAGTTGCAGGTATAACGTATCATTTATAGTACTAGCAGTGTTCAGAAATTTAAACTCGTCTAAATAAAATAATGCCTGCTTAATTAGAGGTCAATGAATGCTTAGGCCTTAGCTAAAAGTCCAAATATACTACTCAAATAGTAATTAAGTGTAGAGGAATTCAAAATGAGCAATTAATAAATTATGCAAAGGCTAATGGTCAGGCATGGCCAAAACACATGACGGTGTTTATCTCCTAATCTTGTTCTTAATATCTGAACAACCAGTTAGTCAATGGATGCTTAGCTGTAGACGGTAGTGTATCATATAAAACTAAGTCTTCGCATGTAACTAAAAATATCAGTAAAAGAATTGCTATGATCGGAAAGTAACATACAGAAAAACAACTAAAAATTAATTATTTGGGGAATTTTGTGCTAATTTAATCGGCAGGATTTTACTTGTGTACAGCAATTGCTTGCATGTGTTATATATTGACGGTTAATTGTAGTTATTAATCTCTTCATCCAGCATTTTTTGTCTAATTTGAACCTTGCTTAAATGATATGCCTGCAACTCCTACCTCTTTTTCTGGTTACATATAAACAAGTTAAATTTTCACCACTCTCTGTTACTGAAATACACACTAATTTTGAATGTTATGTAAACTTAAATCACAAAGTCTTCTCATGCAGCACAATTTGCTTGGCACATTCACATGTAACAAGATCCATCATTTGAGCGGACGTAATGATGTATAATAACTAACAGATTAGGTGATACTAATTTCTTTCCTAATCCCATTTAAGTAACCTTGGAACTAATTAATAATAAAAGAAAGTATCAAGTTGTATGCCATGCCCGGTTTATATTTGCTTATTTTTCAAATCCACAGCTGCTTCACGAGGTTAAGATAAATAAATACAAATAGACAAAAAAAAAACTAAAGACTATTATTATCTTTTGATCAGTTGTAATATTTAAACATCCAACTAGTCAATAGATACTTATTAGGTGCAGTTTAAGTGAATAACATGTACAATTAATAACGAAGTCATCGCATGCGCATCCCCACATTAACACAACTGTGGTGGATTTTTCAATCATCAATGACAATGAAGTTAGTGCACAGGATGTAAAGGGCTAAGCATTAGTAATAAGAGCATTTCAGGGTTTGCGAACGCACCTTGAACCCGACACCCATCTCACCGGAAAACTCACATGTATCTCCACTAACAGGATTCCGGCCACTGGTAGAGTCGTCATTGGTTTTTCTAAGTTATTGGGGTGCATCGTCTTCTTTCGAGAACATGATATGTTGGTGTTTGGTCGGGTTAATTGAATAAAACAAACTATCAATATATATCTAGGTGAGATAACCATCTTACATCTTACATCTTTTTTTTTATATCGGGAGAACATATATTCTATTATAAAATTTTATAAATAATTTTTAAATATTTTACATAAAACATATAATTTGATTCTAGCGTAGAATATTAGCATATATAAACGGTTTTAGAATCACTTTGGACTACTAGCTTATGACTACTTAAATTTTATTTATAATTATTATGTTTATAATTATATTTTTATTACGATGCAACACACGATTGTTTTTTTAATATTTATAATTATATTTATTTATGAATATTTTAATATTTAAAAGTTATTAGTTTACATGATTAAATTATTGTTAAAAAAGATTTAGCCAAAAAAAATTATAGTTAAAAATTTGATATTTATTATATTTTACACGCTCAATTTAATATTTGTTTATATTGAGTTATAAAAGTTAGATTTGGTCAATTTTACGGTTCACATGAAATTCACAAAATAATCTTTAATTTAGTTGTGGTTTAATAGTTCTTTTTCAATTAAAAACTATTTTAAAACTAAAAAGAGAATAAAGTGACGAAATTTAATGTTGAGAATTCTATTCGATTTAGGAAATCTACTTAACTTATATGTAGTTTAGATTATTATAATAATCTTTATTAACCAAATACATGTTTTAATGTTAAATCTAACGGTTTTCACCTATCTATTTAAGATTAAACGATTTTTATTATTTTGGTTATAAATGGGTTTCCTTATTTAATTACAACTATTTTTATGTTTTAACTTTTTGGAAAATCCAATCCTAATATAATATCTTTTAACTTATATCATTTTTAGATAATAATTTCTTTTTATATGATATAATCTTGATCATCTATTTTTAAAAGTATTGGATCTAACGGTTGAGAATGTTTTGGCGGTATTTATGACCAAATTACCAGGATAACATCATTAATTTTTCTTAATATTTATATTTTTTTTAATTTTTAATTTTTTAAAATATTTATTGCTAAAATATAATATACTCTTTTTTGTAATATGTTAATGATGCGGGAACTTTGAACTTTTGAGAAAATAAATTATCAATTAAAATATATTTTTTTTGTAATAGTTCTTCTTTTAAAGTAGTACACCGTGACGATCAAAATTCTGTATAAAATTCATTTTTTTATAGTATATCCCTTAAATATCTATGTTGTTATATTAAAAACTAAATAATGAAATCTTTCTTATAAGTGTGGTCGCTTTGTTTGATCACTCAATCAATAATCGTTGGATCTTTCAAATTAAATTGTTGAGAAACGTTACATATAACAGTAAAATTATCATGTAGAATGATCTAAGATTTGAATCTACCAACAACATATTAAAATTTACAGGTTTTTTTTTGAAATTTTTTTTTCATTTTTTTTCTTTCTGACATAGGTATTTGATAATATTTTTTATAAAGTACGATTTTTCAGAAAAGTACTGTACTAATTGATTAACAAACTTTTAAAGTTTCGAATTTAATAATTTACAATGTATATAGGTTAAAAAAGTTAGGTCTGTTCTGTAGCTGAGTCTACAATTTCAAAATAAGGTTTTTTTTAATATGAATATAGTCCTGCTAACAATGAAATTAGGTCTCTATGAGTGTTTATAAAACAAAATCACCATTTGCGTATAATTAGGATAAAAAATATGCACAATTTTATAAAAATTTATCCTCGTATTATTATATTCTTTGTTGATTTGAATTTTTCTTATATTGATTTTAATTTTTGAACATAGATTTCTAAATTTAAAATAGATAGAAAAAATTAATTAAATTGGTGTTAAAATAATGATGACATAATAATAATTATTAGAATTTAAATACTCACTTTACTGATTTGGGTTTTATCTTGTGTTTTAAAAATCAGATTTTGACGATTTTACACCCCACGTGAAGATAATTAAATTATTTTTAATTAAAAGATGGTTTAACAATTTTTATCTAACTGGAATTGTCCATGGAAGAGAAAAGAAAGTCATGAATTTTTTACATGGAGAATTCTATTCAATATAGAAAACTGATTTATATTTGGTATATTTGGTTTAAATTATCAAAATACACTTTTTAGAATTTAAATATAATCCTATTATAAATAAAATACACTTTTTTAATATTTGATCAAACGATTTTCATTTATCTATTTAAGATCTAATAGTCCTTATTAATTTGGTTGTCACGATCAAAATTTTGGATAAATCCCTATTATGCTTATTATATAAAAGAGTTTAATATAATAAGGATATCAAGAACATACTGATATAAGTATCTTACTAACTCCTTTTACTTTTAATGTTTCGATTTTATTTATAGTGTATATAAAATTTTAAAATACATTATTACTTTAAAATTATTAAACAGTATAAAAATTATGTTATGATTATATAAAATTTTATTCTCATATTATTATTGTCTTTATCGATTTGAATTTGTTCTTAATTTATTTTAATACTTTATTGAAAGAAAGATAAAATTTCTATATTTAAAAGAATTAGTGAAAAAATAAATAAATTGGTGCTACAATTATAAAAAAATATTTATTAAAATTTAGATACTCACTTTACTATTTGGGTTCTATACTGAGTTTTAAAAATTGAATTTTGACGATTTTACAACCCATGTGAAACAAACGAAATTATCTTTAATTTAATGATGATTTAATAATTATTATCTAACTTGACCAGTGACCTACCCATAAACCGAAAAGAAAAGATGGTTAGGTATTATATTCAAAATTATTGTTTATGAATATGAAACCCTCAATATTTTAATAATATTTTGATATTATCCTTTTATGTTTGTTATATGTAAAATAATATAATTATAATTTGGATTAATCAAATTGTTATGTTTCTTCAAAAAAACAATGTTTAAATTTATTCATGTACAGGAGTTCTCCTAAGTCTCTTATAACGCACGGTCCACATGTATCCTTGTTATATGATATACATGAGCATTATAGATAATTTTTAATATTGTAATCGATATGAATTGTTATCTGGTATTTGGTTTAACAATTATTATCTAACTCGAACTATACATAAATTAAAGAGAAAAGATATTTAAGAATTTTTACATAGAAAAATTTTAAATTATCAAAATACACTTTTTAGTATTTAAATATAATTCTATTATTAATCAGATACACTTTTTAATATTAGATATAACAATTCTCATCGATCTATTTAAGATCTAACTGTAATAATTAATTTGGTCGTATAGTGGTCGTTCACGGACCAGATCGATTTTAATTTTTTCTTAAATTGATTTTAATATTTTATTGAAATAAACATAGAATTTATAAATTTAAAAAAATTAGGAAAAAAATTAAATTGGTGCTACAATAATAAAAAAAATATTATTAAAATTTAAATAATCACTTTACTGTTTGGGCTCTATCTTAAGTTTTAGACAACAGATTTTAACAATTTTACAGAGCCCACGCGAATCTAACAAAATTATCTTTAATTTAATGATGGTTTAATAATTATTATCTAACTGGAACTATCCATAAACTAAAGAGAAAAGATAATTACGATTTTTTACATAAAGATTTTTATTCAATATAGAAAACCTATTTATACTTGGTTTAAATTAAAAAATATATATTAAAATTTAGATAATCACTTTACTGTTTGGGCTCTATCTTGAGTTTTAGACAACAGATTTTAATAATTTTACAGCCCACGCGAAGCTAACAAAATAATCTTTAATTTAATGATGGTTTAATAATTATTATCTAACTGGAACTATCCATTAACTAAATAGAAAAGATAATTACGATTTTTTACATAAAGATTTCTATTCAATATAGAAAACCTATTTGTAATTAGCTTAAATTATCAAAATACACTTTTTAGTATTTAAATACTATCCTATTATTAATCAAATAAATTTTTAATATTATATCTAACGGTCCTCATCTATTTGAATATTTATAGTTTTATAATCCAACGGATCATATACTTTTGGTAGTACAGTGACCGACTAAAGTTTTGGATAAGATCTCCCTTACGCTTATTATATATAAGGAGTTAATTTGACTAATTTTTAATTATTTTTTTTAAAAATTAGTTTAATTTCGTTTTTTGATTTAAAAAATGAAATTTATAATCATATCTAATAAAAAATGTGATAAAAATATATATTATGAATATTTATGTAATGGTTATCTCGCCAACTCTAAGTTCTCTTAATGTCACCCTATATATCTATACTATTTATCTATCTATATTATACCAAAACAAAACATTGGTAGGTGGTTACTAAATAATTTTACTTAATTACCCTTAATTATTTTTAAAAAAATATTATTAAATAATAATATTATTTATAACTAATTACCTTTTCAGCTAAAATATATTATTTTTTCTATTTCTAACAAAGTGGCAATTATCTTTTTCAACTAAAACATGTTAATTTTTTTATTTTTACTTACTAAAATCTCATATTTTTCAAAAATATCACGGGTAAACCCTTACTTATTTATTTTAAAACCTATTTTAATACTTTTAATTACGGACAATTACCTTTTGAATTAAAAGTTTTACTTTTTCTATTTTTCCTTACTAAAACCCTTCTTTTCTAAAAATATCACGGACAAACCGTTATTTATTTACTTTAAAACCTATTTTAATACTTTTAATTATTGAAAAAGTTTGACACATCTACTATTTTTTCCCTATTTTTTCTTACCAAGAGCAAGTCCAACATCTTACTTATGTCATGTCCTAAGCTCAAATATAAGTAATCTAGCAAAAAATGGTGCTCCAACAATGTCTCAGTGGTTACCTAAATCACTGGGACATCCATCTCATTGTGCGTGTTTGGGGTATCACAAAAAAGTTGACTTATAGCTTAAAATGAGTAAGTGCTTTATAAGTGATAAGTTGATGGATTCTTATAAGTTATACGGGTGTTTGGATAAATTTACTTATAAGTTAGTTAAAAGTTTGCTAAATTAAATTTGAAAAAATAATTATTAAATACAATGATTTCAACACTTGCATTTTAAATTAAAAAAATATTTAAAAACACAAAGGTAAAAATATAAAGTATTAAAAAAATAAAGAAATCAAAGAATAAGTTGATAAGTTAAGTAAAATGTTGGTGATTTCTAACATTCAACTTATCAATTTATAATTTATAAGTTATCAAATAAGCTGAGTACACAAACACCCCTCGTAAGCTCTTATGGGTTTATAAGTCTTAAGCTGACTTATTCCGGGGTACCCAAACATGCCATTACCTATTAATAAGTAACCACTAGCCATTACCTATTTAATTTCCATGAATAAAAAATTCACTTCCCTCCTTTTCTACATTTCTTTTCTCTCTCTTTCTTCCACTCTTTTTCTCTCTCTTTTAAAATATATTATTATAATAATAATAGGGAATGGATATAAGTAATGTTGTTGGAGTTTCTACAAGAAATCAAGTCCCTAAATCATTAGGATACATTATTATATAATATTTATAGGTAACCAACTAGGACATTGTTGGATTTGCTCTAAAACCCCTCTTTTTCCAAAATCCTTACTAAAATCTGTTAGAAATGAATACCACTAGAAACTAGACAGAGGGGGGGTGAATGGATAGTTTGATATATTTTTCGATCTTGAAAACTAAGTAAACAACTGTATGTGATTATGATATGTAATATGCAGAAAGTAAATAACACACACAATCACTTTAATCTACTTTGTATAAGCAAATTAAATACTACAGCTTTCCAGGAAATTCACAATCGAATTTCTGGCTTCTAAACAAGAACGGTTTGAACTTGCTTGCTTACAGAGAAAAGAGCTTAGCAAATAACTATGTGTATCTCTCTTACAGCTTACAGTTGTGTGTGCACGATATATATATATTTTCCTATACAAACTAGGCACACACAATATTACACAGCTACCCCTTCTGAAAGTCCAACTTGTCCTGCCATAAGAAGTTCACTGTGTCAGGAAGGACCACCTGCTTTTCGGAGTCTTTCCCGTTTCTGTAGCTGCTTGTCTCTTATCTTTCTCTCCAAGTTTAGCTGTAGATTTGCCATCTGTTCTTTGGACCACCTTGCCAGAACAAATGCTTCAGTATTTGTCTCCTTTGATTCTTGGTTCTGTACCTTGATTTGTCTTGTTATAAACGGCTAAGTGTTGATATCGTGAACTCCACTTTATCCCTGACTATGCGATCTCCCTTGTGAGGACTACGCGATATAGCCTTTGAAGACTTTGCGACATAGGTCATTTGACGACTATGCGACATAGGTCATTTGACGACTATGCGACATAGGTCATTTGATGACTATACGACATAGGTCATTTGATGACTATGCGACATAGGTCATTTGATGACTATGCGACATAGTGCTTCTGAGGACTTCACGATCTAGGCTCCTTTGACTTTGCTGACTTCAACACTTCACGACATGTGTCTTGAGGACTTCTCGACATAGTACAAAATGGACTATGCGATATAGTACTTCACGACATGGATATTGGTGACTTCACGACATAGCTTTCTTTTGACTTTGCTATATAATGCCTTAGACAAATTCCTGCAACTTATTTCTTCATAGCCTTATTCAACTCTATCCTGCTGCATGAACACTTCTGAACTTCTACCAGGATAATTATTCAATGGCCTATATACAATCTAGATGCAAGAAACTTTACTAAGCTCATTATAAGTCTGAGCATACATGATCAAACTAATGTTCGTGAGAACAAGACAAGTACATTTAGAGACCTATACTATATCCCAGTGATAGAAATCACTAGGTCATGTAGTGTGACATAGTCACATAGTGTAGGCTTGTTAATAGTGGTATTCAGACATGTCTTGAGCCTAACAATCTCCCCCAAATTGTGAGTAAGATCCTTAGGCACAATTTCATGTCTGATAACAAGCCTAACTTACATAAAAGGAAATTTTAGTAACAGAAAGAACAATTCATGAACCTTGAGATCAGAAATTTGATTACATAGAAAAATTGAAAGCTTACAGATTACTTTTGTTGCTCAGCAGCTTCAGCTTCCAATTGCTTCTCTAGCAAATCATCATATATCTTCTTTTTCCTTATTTCTTCTTTTCTCTTCATGTCAATGATGGCTTCTTGAATTTCTTCTCTTGCAATCAGTTCTTCAATGAGAGGTGAGCCTTCCAGGTCATCAATTGCAGCTTTGAGTGCACTTTCTACATATGAGTCCAGAAACTCCATCCTTATTTTGCTTTGGCCCCCATGTGAGTTTTTGTACTCCACAATGTAAGGATTTTGTTTGACCCTGCACATCCCTTTCTGCCTTAGCTCCTTAGCCCTCTCTTCCATCTCAGCCATTTCTTTCTCTTTCTGTATGTTTTTCTTTTCATTCTCTTTCCTCATGTTTTCTTCATAATCAGCATGCATTTTCAAGTACCTGGCAATATCTATCTTCCATGTCCTTTCATCCTTTTCTTCAAAATTCAGTAAGGCATTTATCCTTTCAAGCTCATACTTATAGAAATATTGCCAGCTTCCTTGCTTCATTATTCTTTCTCTTCCATCAGTGTATTTGATATCTAGATGATCCAACCTCACTTTGACTTCAAAGATCCTTTGAGCCCTCAAAAATGCTAGGGCATCTTCATCATAGTCCTCATCTAGTGGAAGCACATTGATGCCAATAACATTTGTGAGTTTTCCAGTCTTCTTTGTTATCCTTATCCTTTTGGGTACACTCTTGATCTTCAAATGCTTCACAAGAGATACCTTTCTTGAACAAGGAGAATTAGTCTTCAGTGCCACATCACTTGGAAGTAGCTTCATTCCTTTCCCCTTCATCCACTGTAACACTCCACTGGCTGTGACTTTGTGGAAGTGTTTTCTTGAGATTATTTTAGTGGCTTCATCTTTCATCTGTGGCAATTCAGGTTCAGAAGTCATGGATAATGATTTTGGAGGATCATTGCTAACAGTACCCACCCTAGACTTAGAGTCTTGTGTTGTGGTTAAAGTACTACTAGCAATGTCCTTGACTTGCTGAATTCCACTCCTCGTTCTCTTCACTGTCTCCTTTGCCCCCTTTGTGTCATCACCATCATCTTTAGATTTCTTGGAAGATTTGCTCCTGCTGCTGTCACTTGGTCCATCCTTATTACTCCTTGAATGAGATCTCCTCCTGTAGGTTTTCTCCTCATCATCATCCTCCCCATCCTTCTTCATGTTCTTTTCTTTGATAGATTCAGGCAAAACACCATGAATCAGAAAAGATTGTAGAATGTTAATCATCTCTAATTCCTCTGCTGTCTTGACTCCTTTCTTTGCTCTCAGCATTTGCAGCACTTGATTGATCTTTGAGTTATTCTTCATTTGCAAATCTTTGGGAATGACTAGTTGGTCAATACTTCTGACTTTGGATAGACTTTGAAAAATTACTGTCCTTGGCTTGGGTATGACCTCAGGCAGTCTTTGATTTTGGTTCAACTCCAAGTCATTATAAAGACTTTCATTGTTAGCCCCACTCCTTTCAATCAACTCCAGAATTATTGACACTTCAGTAAACCTCAGTTTCTCTAGAGTTTGAAATGCTAAGTGCCACAAGCAGTTGTCCTTGCACACCATGATTATTTCTCTCAGATAAACATCCCTGATTTTCCTTACTGCAACTGTGAAGTACTTGATACCTTCCCTGAGCTTCTTTCTGTACACTTGTGCATCTCCTTGAGCATTCTTGTAGGTGGCTTTCAGAAACTCCAGGAATGCCTCATCATGATAGATGTTAGAGTTGGCAACTTCCTGTAGCTTGGCCTCAGTGATAAGTGTAGCTTGGGTAGGTTTAGCAATTGGAGTAGGTATAGCAGGTTGAGAGGTTAAGATGTCTTTAGGCATTGTGGATGGATAGAATGTTGTGGTTACTGTGCTTTTCTGACCTTGTGCATTGATGACCTCTACAGGGGGAAGATTGATTGGCTTTATTGTCTCTTCAATAAGCTTGCCCTTAAGTTTTGATTGCTTGGCAGGTGCTCCCCTGTCTTTTTCACATTTACCTCCTTTCCTTTCTCCCCCTTAGGCTTGGGATCAGACAAGATGTCTTGAGCTTCCCCAGGAATAGGCAGGTTGAAAGATTTCATCATTGAGGTCATCATTTGTTGCTGCACCAGCAAGATGTTTGTTGTGTTGTTGCCTTGAGCATCTAGCCTGTCATTGAGTTGGCTTAGAGATGCAGATAGCATTCTGTTTTCATCTTTGAGAGAGGCCACTTCCTTTTCTAAGCCATCCACCTTGGAGAATAATTGTTGAGACTTGAAGGAGTTTAGAGATTGATCTTTGACCCTGGCAAAGTCATATTTGGAGATGTCTGACAGAGGGACTTCATCCACCAGCTTATCACCATACTGGTTTTTCCACATGACATTTAACATAGCATTGGTGGTGATGGTAGATTTTGCTTGATTTTCCAGTGTAGAAGCCAGTTTCTTGATGTTGTCTGTGACCATGGCAAGAGTCACATCCATCATGGACACATTGGAGGAGGTTTTCTGGACTTCTTTGAGGATACCATCCACCTTGGGAAAATCAGAGAGATAAGAGTTTCTTAGCTTGGTGAGGGATCTGTCTGTCTCCTCCTGAATAGAAGAAATCTCTGATTGAAGCCCTTTCCCAAGATAATGCAGAGCCTTCAACTGGTTCTTGTACACATCATTCACAGCTTCATATATGGCAACAGGAGAAAGATCCTTAGCATTTGAGCCCAGAGAGGTGAGGTATTCTTCTCTCACAAAAGCCAGGGCATCCTTGAGCTTGAGAGTCCTCTTAGCATCCAACCAGGCATCCACATTCCCCTCTGGTTCAGCTGTATCCACAATCTTCTCCTGTTGAGCTTCAACATCCTCCTTATGGCAGAGCAGGATAGCTTCATAATCAGCATTTGGAAGGTTGGAGGTGAGGAGATGTTGAGCTATCTTTGAGAACTCATCAATCTGTGCCACATGGAGATCCTGTATGGCTTCTTCTGTCATTTTGGAGGGCACAGATGATGATCCTGAAGGCCTGTCATGTTGCACAGGCTTCAGCCATTCTGACATTGTGGCCTGAGCCAAGTGAGAGCTAGTGCTAAGCACTTCATGAGATGTGTGAGTTTGAGTTTCCTCCAGCCTTGGAATGGCTGTAGGGTCTGATGTTGTCTCCATTGAAATGGGATGTGTTACAACATCAGCCCTATTTGTCTGTGAAGACATTTCCACATCCCTAAGGATGGGAGAATTAGGCACAGAGTCTCCAGTGAAAACTGGTGAATCCTCCATGTTTGTGTTGGTGTCATTAGGATATGCCTCAGCATGCATTCCCTGACCAACCAAATGTGGGTCCTGAGTGGTGAGCACAGTGTCAAGCACCATGTCACTTGAAGTTGGCTCAATCACAGGGCTGGATTGTGATTGATCAAGGGCAAGATTGTCATGAGAATGACTCTCTTGTTCAGAAGAAATTTTAGTGGAAGAATCTGAGAGAGAAGTGGGGTTCAGATTAGATTTTGGCAACTCCCCCTGAGAAATAGGAGGAGTTTCAACATTGATGTGCTCTCCACTTAGTGTTTGATCACCCTTATCACTCCTAGGATCAAGAGTGAGGTCTTGACCCTGTGCAGACTCTTTACAACTTGCAGTGGGGAGGCTGCTCTTTTCAATGCCCATGACCTGTTGAGAGGCCATAGACAGTAGCAGGTGTACCCCTTTTTCCACATCTGAATCCTGTTGGGAGGATTCAGTGGTAGCTTTAGATTTTGACTTCTTCTTTGGTCTGGTGAGAGGTGACTCAGGAATCTCACTTGCTAGTTCTACAGATTCATGGATAATAGCTAGGGTTCTCTTCTTCGTCTTTTTAGGAACATCAACCTTTTGAGAGATTGATGCACTTGGCTGACTAGACTCTACAGTGGTGTTTACAGTGGGGTTGCTGGATGGGATAGGGAGGCTTGGGTTAGACTGTGAAGCTCCTTCAGTCTCAGCCTCCCCTGTCCAGGAAAGAGCATGGTATATGGGCTTATCAAGTGGATAAAACGCGAATGTGTCCTGCATATGCTTGGACACACTCAAGATCACATCCACTTGATTCCTTGTGTCCAATGAACCAAACAGAATCTTGGACATGGACTTGGAATAAGCCAACTTTGATTTATCAATACCCTCCAAGTCATGGACATTAGCATCAAGATAATTTAAAATAACTTGAAGAAAGCGAGGGTAAAAGATGTCATTACCTCTTCCACGGACTGTCCTCCCTAGCCTTTGAGCCAATTCCTTGAGGATTATTGCTCCAACATTGATTTCCTGATTGTGGGCTAGGGAATAGGCCAGCTTCACAGCAATGTGACTGATATGGTCCCATCCTGTCTTTCTGCAAAGGAACACCTTCTGGAGTGCATCAAATAGGAATGACCACTCCCTTCTTACAAATTTCTTGTTCAGCTTTCCGGTATCTATCTCATCTGCATACCGAATGAAGGTCATGAAGTCTACAATTTGAGCATCTGTAGCTTCTTGGTCATGACCCTCCACCTTGAACCCTAATGCTTCATTTATCTCCTTCTCCCCAAACTGGAAGTGTTTGCCTCCAATTGAACAAGCTATCTCCTGGAACGAAGTTCCATCTTCCCTGGCCATTGTAGAAACCAACGCCGTTCGCCAAAATCCTTCCAATACATCAACATACAACGTGGGGTTCAAGGTTAGGGCTTGGCTGAGGTAGGAATCGTTCAGGAACCGTACAAAACACTTGTACCTGGGTTTAGCCTCAGCCTCAGAGGGAATGGTGAGAAGATTTGTTTCTTTGGGGATGGTTAAAGGAATAGAGGATGATACTGTTTGAGATTTGGGTGCCATTTCAAGAGAGAGAGTAAGAAAGAGAGTAGAGAATTTGTGCTTAGGTTAGAAAGTTTGAGAGCAATAGACAAGATGAAAAGATGCAAACGGTTAGAAAAAGGTATTTATATGATAGAGACACTGCGATATGGAGTTATGAATGTGTACAGTCTATCTGTATGTCGCGAAGTCAGAAATGGCCTGTACCGCAAAGTCTTGCAAAGTATATCGCATAGTCTCAAGAATGAACTAAGTCGCAAAGTCCTCAAGATGAAAGGATTGGGGAGACTTTGCGATATAGTAGAAATACCCTGTCTAAAGCTCTCTTTTAGGAATTTGAAGCATTTTGTCAGACTTTATCAAATTTTGAAATAAAATTAATTTAAATCAAAATTCTGTCAAATGTGGAGACTTGTCGATATAGTTATTCTAAGTCGCGAAGTCATAAAATTAACTATGTCGCAAACTCATGAAATGAACTATGTCGCGAAGTCTCACAATCTCAACAGTTTGCGATATAAGTCTGTTTAATTTGAACTATGTCGTGAACTCTGAAAATCATCTATATCGAGATGTCTCAAAAGCTCACAACTCCACTAACAAATATGATTTTGAAAAATATGCAGTAAAATACTGAAATATTTATAAATCATATCTCAGCTAATTTTCACTCCAAACAAATAGATCATTTAAATACAGTGAAAATTTACTGCTGCAACAATTAACCAGCATATTTACTTAGAACAACTGAATGAAGGATTGAGCATTCCAATTTCACTCACAAGTCTGTTGAAGACTGCTTCATTCAGAGGTTTGGTAAATATGTCAGCTAATTGTTTCTCAGTTGGAACATAAGAGACTTCTATGGTACCATTTGCAGCATGTTCCCTAATGAAATGGTACCTGATCTCAATGTGCTTTGTAGTAGAATGATTAACAGGATTGGCAACAATGGATATTGCACTAGTATTATCACACATCAGAGGAATGTGTTCTAACACTAGTCCATAATCCATGAGTTGATTTCTAATCCAAAGCAATTGAGCACAGCAACTTCCAGCAGCAATGTATTCAGCCTCAGCTGTGGATGTTGCTGTGGATTGTTGTTTCTTACTAAACCAGGACACTAACCTTTGACCTAGGAATTGACAGCTTCCAGAGGTGCTCTTCCTGTCAATTCTGCATCCAGCATAATCAGAATCTGTATAACCAACCAGGTTGAACCCAGTGCCCTTTGGATACCATAGCCCAAGATTAGGAGTCCCCTTCAGATATTTGAAAATTCTTTTGATGGCCATCATGTGAGATTCCTTGGGATCAGACTGGAACCTTGCACAAAGGCATGTGGCAAACATGATGTCTGGCCTGCTAGCTGTGAGATAGAGTAGGGATCCAACCATTCCTCTATAGACCTTGATATCAACTCTCTTGCCTTTCTTGTCTTCATCCAGCTTGATTGCAGTAGACATAGGAGTTTTAGCTGGGGATGACTCTTCTAAACCATATTTCTTTAAAAGATCCTTGACATACTTAGATTGGTTTATAAAGATGCCATCCTCCCTTTGATGTACTTGCAGGCCTAGGAAGTAGGTTAACTCTCCCATCATACTCATCTCATATTTACTTTGCATCAACTTAGAGAATCTTTCACAGAGTTTTTCATTTGAAGAGCCAAAGATGATATCATCCACATAGATTTGAACAAGAATGATATCATTTCCATGCTTCTTGAAGAATAGGGTTTTGTCTATTGTACCCCTAGTGAATTGATGCTCAAGAAGGAATTGAGATAGAGTTTCATACCAGGCTCTTGGTGCCTGTTTGAGTCCATAGAGTGCCTTGAGCAGTCTATACACAAAGTTTGGGAAGTCTTCACTTTCAAAGCCAGGTGGTTGAGACACATAAACTTCCTCAGCAAGATCACCATTGAGAAAAGCACTTTTCACATCCATTTGATACACCTTAAAATCTGAGTGAGCTGCAAAAGCCAGGAAGATTCTTATGGCTTCCAGTCTAGCTACAGGTGCAAATGTCTCATCATAGTCAATGCCTTCTTGCTGACAATAACCTTTGGCAACCAGCCTTGCTTTGTTTCTGACTACCACTCCTTCTTCATCCATCTTGTTCCTGAACACCCATTTGGTGTCAATAACATTCTTTCCTTTTGGAGGTGGCACTAGTTCCCATACCTTGTTTTTCTCAAATTGATTCAACTCTTCTTGCATGGCAACAATCCAATCAGAAATCTTCAAAGCTTCTTCAATTAATTTAGGTTCCTCTTGTGACAGAAAGCAGCTATACAGACAAGTATTTAATGTTGCCCTTCTTGTTCTAACTCCCTCACTAGGATCTCCAATGATTTGATCCCTAGTGTGGGCTCTGTCCCATTTCCTTGTGTGTCCCTGTTCATTTCCTTGATCTGTTCCAATCTCATTTTGGTTGACAGTTGCATTCTCTTCTTCTCCCCCTGTGTTTGTGAATCCTTGCACAGGTGTTTGAAGAAGATTGTCAACTTCAAGAATTTCATTTTCTAGAACAGTTTGAACAGGGGGTTCATCTTCACTTTCAGAATCCTCAAGATAACCTTGATTCTCAAATCTCAATAGCACACTGTCTTGATCACTTGTTTTCAGTCCTGGAGTTTTCTTGTCATCAAAGGTAACATCCATGCTTTCCATGACTTTGTGTTGCTCAGGTACAAACACTCTGTATGCTGTCCTTTCCAGAGAGTATCCAATGAAGATACCTTCAAATGCCTTAGCATCAAATTTTCCAACATGCTCAGAGGTATCTTTCATCACAAAGCACTTGCTTCCAAACACATGCAGGTGCTTGAAGGATGCTCTTTTTCCAGTCATTAATGAGTAAGGAGTTTTGCCAGACTTCTTATTGATTAATGTTCTATTTTGCACATAGCATGCTGTGTTAACAGCATCAGCCCAAAAGCTAGTGGGTAGCTTTGCATCCAGCAGCATTGTCCTTGCAGCTTCAATGAGAGTTCTATTCTTTCTCTCAACTACTCCATTTTGTTGAGGTGTTCTAGGAGCTGAGAATTGTTGAGAAATTCCTCTATCTTTGCAAAACTCATACAATGTTGAATTTCTGAACTCAGTCCCATTATCACTTCTCAAAGCAACTACAGAGGCACCAGTGCTTTGTGCTTCTTTATCAACTCTCTTGATATGCTCTATTATGACTTGGGGTGCTTCATCCTTGGAGAATAGGAATTCCACCCAAGTATATCTTGAATAGTCATCAACCATCACTAGAGCATATTTCTTTTTGGAAAGGGACATTACATTCACAGGGCCAAATAAGTCCATGTGAATTAGTTGCAGAGGTTTTGAGTTTGTATTGAGCAACTTGTTCTTGTGACTTGATCTTTTAATCTTCCCTTTCTGACAAGCTTCACATGCTCCATCTTGCACAAACTCCAAGGCAGGCAAATCCCTGATGAGTTCTCTCTTGGTTAGAGAGTTCATTGCCTGAACATTCAAGTGAGACAGTTTCTTGTGCCACAGCCAGAATTCCTCATTTGTGGCTTTTGTGTAGAAACAACAAATTTCTCCCTTATCTGCAGCCTTGAGATTAGCTACAAACAAGCTTCCTTTCTTCACACCAGTTAGAACAACTTCACCACTTTCCCTTTTTGAGATTGAACAAAGGTCTTCATCAAATTCCACTTTGAAGCCTCTGTTGGTAAACTGTCCAATACTTAAGAGATTATGCTTCAGTCCTTCAACAAATGCTACATCTTCAATAATGACATTTCCAGATTCAACACTGCCATATCCCATTGTATAACCAATGTTGTCATTTCCAAAGGTTACTGATGGGCCAGCCTTTTCCTCAAAATGTGATAGCAGGGCTATATCACCAGTCATGTGACTTGAGCATCCACTGTCCAAGATCCATATGACTCTTTTATTCCTGTTGCCCTGCATTCACAAAGTGACTAAGTTGTTTTTGGTACCCACACTTGGTAGGGTCCAGATGATTTAGAAACATTTTGATTAATAATTCTTCTGTCATAAATTGCATTTCTCATAGTAGGAGACTTCACTTTTTCTGTGGCTTTGGAGTTTACACTCTTAGGCTCACATGAAGTTTTCACCCTCTCAACCCTGATTGGGGACCCTGTCCTATGAGAATGTATGTGTGTGTGTGATTCACCAGATTGTGCAGAGTCAAGTTTATGTTTAAGAGATAAACAGTTAGCAATCACAGTCACATAGCATGTCATGCAGTTTGGCTTACCACAGAAAGAATCATGACTAGAATTTATGCTAGCAGAAAGGTTACTTAGGTTATCAACTTCAACAATTTCAAGCTTACTACACTTATGAGTCAAATGATTGACAGATAGGCATTTTTGACATTGTTTCCTGGGAGCATTTGGCACATAAGCATAGTTGTTTCCTTTGTTAACACCAACTTTACCATTTCTGTTTTGTTTCCTTTTCTTAGCAACTTCTTTCTTTGTTTTAGGACTCTTGACAAGATTGTCTTTGGTCTCTTTCTGATTGACAAGTTCAGGAAAGGAAGAAGTGTTCTTAGCAGCCTCATCTTCTTCAAGTAGTTGTTGCTTGATGATCAGTAGTTCCTCATCAAACTCAACAACACTCTTCCTGAAGATGGGCTGTTCAACACTTGACAGAATGGTTGGGGCATTTTTGTTTGTAAAAGTTTCCTTTCCTTTGCCCTTGACTTTCTTCCTTCCCTTGTCATTATCATAGTCAAAACCAACTCCAACCTTGCAATCTTCAGTGTGTTCCTTGTGGTAGGTTTGAATAAGTTCAGAGGAGTTTTTGAAGCTTCTTAGTTTCAGTTCAGTTTCAGCAATTTGTTCTCTAAGAGCATTCTCTATCTGCTCAGCACAAATCACTTTGTTTTTAAGATACTCAACCTCCTTTTTCAAACCATCCAGGTTCACAACCATTAACTCAAGTTGCTCATTCTTTTCTGTAAGCTCAACATTCTTAGCAGTTAGTCTGTCAATTTCTTCATTAGCCACTAACATGCTAGTATGAATATTAAACATCTCAGTGCTCATATCTTCAACAGTTTGCTTATATTGAAGGGGAGTCATATCAAGAGAAGTAAGAATAGGTACCTGACTTGAATCACCTTCATCAGAGAATGCCATCAAGGCATAGTTTGAGTACTCTTGTTCTTCTTCTTCATCAGAGTCATCCCAGCATTTTCCCTCAGCAATAAAAGCTTTGCCCTGTTGTTTCTTGAGTAGAGCCTCATACTTAGCTTCAAGCTCTAAGTATGCTTTGTCCTTCTTGACTTGTTTAGGCTTTTTGCACTCAGTGGCAAAATGCCCAAGTTCATTGCAGTTATAGCACCTTATCTTGGTCCTATCCACACTTCCTGTCTTGTATCCACCTTTAGCAGCACCAGCAATCCCTTTTCCTTTATTGAAGGTGTTTGAGCCACTAGATCCACCAGTGTTTCCATTATTGAACTTGGACCTAAATGGCTGCTTTCTTTTAAACCTTATGTTAGGATACCTCCTAGCCATATAAGCAAAAGATTTGTTTTCCATTTTGTCCAGCTCATCTATACTGTAGAACTCATCCTCTTCAGGTAAATCATACACCACCTGAGTTTCATCACCAGTGTCTTCAACTTCTAGTTCCTCAATCTTGACCTGACTGATTTTAAGAGAGTCCATTCTTTGACTTAGGTTGTCAGCAATAAGTGCACAGGAGGTATTAGCCACTAACCCTTGCTTTGCTTGAATAGATCTCTTTTGAAACAGCTCTAACTCATATGTCTTTAAAACACCATACAACACATCAAAACCAATCTTTGTCAGATCTCTTTCTTTAAGGGAAGAAATTCTTGGTTCCAAGTGATCTGGCAGAGTTAGTAGAAACTTCATATTGAGCTCTTCTGTTTCATAGTGTTTGTCATAGAGTTTGAGCTCGTTTATCAGCTTGTTGAATCTCTCAAACACTTCTGTGATTCCCTCTTTTGGCTGAGCCATGAAGGCTTCATATTGTGAAACAAGAATCTGCTTCTTGTTCTTTCTTACCTCAGTAGTTCCTTCACAGAGCACTTCTATAAGATCCCACATCTTCTTGGCACTAGTACAATGAGCAACAGTGCCATACATGTTGAAGTCCATAGATTCACAAATGATAAGTTGAAGATGTCCATCCAATGCCACTTTTTCCTTTTCAGGATCAGTGTATTTTAAGGGATCTTTGGGCACATGTTTTGCTGGTATAATCTCAGTGCCACTGGTTGTTTCACCAATCTCGATCATTGGAATGAAGGGACCATGCTTTAGAATATCTAAATACATGGGGTTAGAAGCTTTGATGAAAAGCAACATCTTCTTCTTCCATAAACTGTAGTGCTCCTTGTTAAAGGGAGGAATCTTGATACTGCTTAGTTTCTGTGAACTCATTCTTGATCTTTTCCTGTTTGTACGTTAACAGCCTACGCTCTGATACCACTTGTTAGAAATGAATACCACTAGAAACTAGACAGAGGGGGGGTGAATGGATAGTTTGATATATTTTTCGATCTTGAAAACTAAGTAAACAACTGTATGTGATTATGATATGTAATATGCAGAAAGTAAATAACACACACAATCACTTTAATCTACTTTGTATAAGCAAATTAAATACTACAGCTTTCCAGGAAATTCACAATCGAATTTCTGGCTTCTAAACAAGAACGGTTTGAACTTGCTTGCTTACAGAGAAAAGAGCTTAGCAAATAACTATGTGTATCTCTCTTACAGCTTACAGTTGTGTGTGCACGATATATATATATTTTCCTATACAAACTAGGCACACACAATATTACACAGCTACCCCTTCTGAAAGTCCAACTTGTCCTGCCATAAGAAGTTCACTGTGTCAGGAAGGACCACCTGCTTTTCGGAGTCTTTCCCGTTTCTGTAGCTGCTTGTCTCTTATCTTTCTCTCCAAGTTTAGCTGTAGATTTGCCATCTGTTCTTTGGACCACCTTGCCAGAACAAATGCTTCAGTATTTGTCTCCTTTGATTCTTGGTTCTGTACCTTGATTTGTCTTGTTATAAACGGCTAAGTGTTGATATCGTGAACTCCACTTTATCCCTGACTATGCGATCTCCCTTGTGAGGACTACGCGATATAGCCTTTGAAGACTTTGCGACATAGGTCATTTGACGACTATGCGACATAGGTCATTTGACGACTATGCGACATAGGTCATTTGATGACTATACGACATAGGTCATTTGATGACTATGCGACATAGGTCATTTGATGACTATGCGACATAGTGCTTCTGAGGACTTCACGATCTAGGCTCCTTTGACTTTGCTGACTTCAACACTTCACGACATGTGTCTTGAGGACTTCTCGACATAGTACAAAATGGACTATGCGATATAGTACTTCACGACATGGATATTGGTGACTTCACGACATAGCTTTCTTTTGACTTTGCTATATAATGCCTTAGACAAATTCCTGCAACTTATTTCTTCATAGCCTTATTCAACTCTATCCTGCTGCATGAACACTTCTGAACTTCTACCAGGATAATTATTCAATGGCCTATATACAATCTAGATGCAAGAAACTTTACTAAGCTCATTATAAGTCTGAGCATACATGATCAAACTAATGTTCGTGAGAACAAGACAAGTACATTTAGAGACCTATACTATATCCCAGTGATAGAAATCACTAGGTCATGTAGTGTGACATAGTCACATAGTGTAGGCTTGTTAATAGTGGTATTCAGACATGTCTTGAGCCTAACAAAATCCCTCAATTTCCAAAAAATATCACGGCAAACAGTTCCTTATTTATTTTAAAACCTAAGTTTGTTTGGTCGGCTGGTGCTAAGTGAATTACTCTATTAACCTTTTAATTATATTTAAAAAATATTATTAAATAATAACATTATTTATAACCAATTATCTTTTCAGCTAAAATAAATTACTTTTTCTATTTTTTCTAACAAAATTCACCGGCAAATGACAACTACCTTTTTTTATTAAAAAAATGTTACTTTTTCTATTTTACCTTACTAAAATCCCTTATTTTCCAAAAGTATGACGGACAAACTCTTACTTATTTATTTTAAAACATATTTTAATACTTTTAATTTTTTTTAAAAGTTTAACACGTCCCTACTTATTTTTTTTTCTATTTTTGCTTACTTAACACGTCCCCTTAGTCATAAACGTTTACTACCATATATCCATCAGTCCTTTTGTGCTATAACTCCAATTAGGGCTGTCAATGGATCAGATCGGCCTTGATCCATATCCTGATCCATTTAATTTGACCGGATTCGGATTTGGATCGGATCATAGCCGGATTTTATAGAGCCCGATCCATATCCGGATCCGTTAGGATCACGGTTAACGGATCGGAGCTCCGATCTGTTAATATTAATAAAAAAATACTTTACTCAAATTCAAATTCCTATAATACTGAATATTTTAACAAAGTTGAAATGCAAATTTAACACCAATGCAAATTCAGAGGTTACACAATAAATTAAAATTCAATTACAATACGGAAACTTAAACACTGAATTCAATCTGAAGCCATAACACAAGCCAACGAAGGAAAAAACATGTTTTGTAATCAATCACCTGAAAAGGGAGAATGGAAAAAACATGTTTTGTAATCAATCACCTGAAATGAATCAGTATTCTTTTTTTATTTGGCTCTTGACTGTTTGCTTAATTGCTTAAAAAATATGATATATTTAATATATAACATATATGTATATAATATATATAATATAAATAGTCGGATCGGATCATTAACGGATCGGATCGTATTAAATCCATATCCTATACTTATCGGATCGGATCGTTACCGGATCGGATTTTTATAGGATCGGATTTATTTTTTAATGATCCATATTCGCTCCATTAGGCTTCAGGTCGGATCGGATCGGACCGGATTTCTGATCCATTGACAGCCCTAACTCCAATAGGCAAAACAAGCCCATCAATGAACCACGGCCAATCAATCTGGATGTTAATTATTTTACATAATCCACCATCCTTATGACAACTAGCTAATGGGTTCACAGTAACTCAAAACAAAACAAAAATCACAAATCGTTTCCAACCATTTGGATTGTGTATCGCTACTTTTAGGGGAACTAACAGAGACTAAAATGATACTAGTAGTAGAGATTTTGTAAGCTGGTAAATTGGCAGTAATAAGTAATTAATTTAAAATATGTGCACAAAAGTCAAATTGGCTATTATTTAGAGACAGACGGAGGATCAATACTCATTTTTAAACAATCATGAACTTCTGGACCTATTCCTGGAATATTTTCAACTTTGCAACATTTAAGTTGGTAAAGTGCATCCTTCCATGAATTGTAAGACATGAACTGCAGTGCTTTACCAACCGCATGAATGACGACGGGTAAACCATCACATTGATTACACACTTCCTTGACCAGGGATTCATCCTGAAGAGAGTCGATCTGTGGAGTACCAACAGTGTTCTTGAAAAGATCCCACCCTTCATCAACTGTCAAGGGTGTAATCTTGACAGGATACCTGCAACTGTTACGCAAACATGCCTCTTCCCTTCGAGATGTCAAGATGATCTTACAACCTCTGGGATTACTTCCATTGCTAAATGGAATTCCAATTGTATCCAAAGAAATCTCCCCCCATACATCCTCTAATATGAGGAGGATCTTGCCTCCATTCATGAAACTATTTTTCAGCTGAGAAGCTCTACGGTCCACATTATCTTTGGATAAAAAATGTGTTGGGTATAATAGCTAGACTACACAGCAACAATAGGGCAGTTATATATATATTATTTTGTATTAACAAGAACATGCAAATAACCAATAAACGAAACAAAACACAAAGGTCGAAACAATAATATAATTAGAGACAGTAAATAATAAGATAAGAAAGAACACTTATCTCTCAGAAGCTTTAACAAATTCTGAAAGATAAAGAAACAGCTGAGTCACCAAGCCTTCGAGAAGTCTTGACTGTTCTTGAAGAGATTATTACCCCACTTACGCTGTGTTGGGTTGGGTTGCAGCAATAACACTCCCAGGATAAAACAGCACAGATAAATCCACTCACAGAAATGGCAATGATCAACAGCGACCTGCACCTCACTTCGCCCAAGAACTATGTATTCTGTATGTGTTGAGAGAAAACCAAGAGAAGATAATAGTTGCCTAGGGTTTTCAGAGTTACGTGTATCACGTGTGTGTTTCAAACGTTCTATTATGTATAATATATAATACAAAATAAAACGTAACAGACCAAATATTGTAACTGAAGATATGGCATTTAATACTAAATATTCTGATTTAATTATCATAACAGTTGTCATCAGGATTTAATAACAGTTACAGCTTAGTCAGGATTTCCTGGTCCATCAGGATTTGATCATCATCAGTACTCCAAGCCATCAGGACTTGCTGTCCGTCAGGAGTGGCATCAGTACTTGACCGACAATCAGGATTTCGTCAGGACTGGACCATCATCAGGATTTGACCCAGACCATTCACTCCAAGTACTGACCAGGCCATCAGGATTTGATCCAAGAACTGGTCCATCAGGATTTAATATAAATCCTGACCCAGTTCGTATAGCTGTTACAAATAAATACTAATACTGTTAAATTAAATCAATAAATAATATTAAATAAACAGGTAATAAAATTCCTCGCCCAGGTCGCCTCGCGTACGCGAGACGCCGAGACATTCGCCCAAATCGCCCTTCGACCCGACCCGAGTCGAGTCGTGACGTGGCAAGGCGGGCGGCGGCGGCGCGCGTGTGTGTGTGTGCGCGCGTGCGCGTGAGGCACATACTAACACCATGCACACCCACATGCCTTAGTAGTTGTACACTACTCTTGCACATGTTTATATATAAACCCACCAACCTCTCATTACCATTTCAATGTGGGATACAAGTTATTTCTATATAACCACCCACATAACCCATTTCAAACAACCTATTTCAACTCTATTTATTTATGGATTCCACTAAGAAAATATCTTAGATCCAAACATGAAAGTTTAAGTCCTCATTACAAGGAACAACCTCTAATCGTTAGTTTCCGGAAATTCCATCAAGAACATATTTAAAATATGACTCAAACTTTCCATTTTCTAACAATCCCCCACAAATCCATACAGAAATGCATATCGGTCCTTATCATGACTTGTTTTTCAGAGTCGGTACCCTTCCGGGTTTTAACCCTCCTAAGTCCTCTACTTCGATGGCTACCGGATCTAGATGGAATGTTTCACCTTGAATCTTTATCCGTTTGGTGTAACCACACTCCATAGACTACGACAAATCAAAGGCTATGGTGCTATTGCTTCTGGTTCTGGTGTTACTGAACCCACCATAGATTGGACCACGTACCGTTTCCCACATCCTATTGATTTGTCAGGAATGCCTGATAAATTCGGTGGGGGTGTTGGTTTTTCTCGTTGGCAGAAAAAGATGAAACTGTGGCTTACGGTAAAGGGTCTATGGCCGGTGGTGCAGTATGAGAAACCGGTTGTTGATCAGGAAAAGGCTGATTCTGTTAGGGCGTATGCTATGTGGGAGGAAAAAGATGGGGTGGCTAGGGCTGCTATACTGGCAGCTTTAGCGAACACTCTATTTGATGTTTATTCATCTGATTCTTTCACTGCTAAGCTCTTATGGGAGAAGCTGGACCAGACACACAATACTGACTCACAAGGGTTGGAAAAGTATTCTGTGGCTAGGTTTCTTGATTTTAAACTAGTGGATACAAAATCCATGACTGAGCAGGCACACGAGTTTGAGATGTTGGTGCATGCTTTGAAGGAGTCCGGAATGGACCTTCCTGAAAAGTTTCAGGTTATGGCTGTGATTGAAAAACTCCCTAAGTCTTGGGAAGAGTTTGCTCTCTCCCTGAAAAGACAGAAAGGAGAGATCACTTGTACAAACCTGATGTTGGACATCTCTGTGCAGGAACAACACAAGTCCAAACATGGACATGTGATGCATGTTGAACATGGGAGTTCGAAGGTGAATGTAGTGACTGTTGGACAGAAAAGAAAGGCTGTCACTAAGAAGGATAACACTAAAACTAAAAATGACAAGAACAAGGCTAAGAAACCAAAGACAAACAAACCATGTTGGTCTTGTGGACAGGTTGGTCATTGGAGCAAGGATTGTCCTGCAAAGAAAGCAAAGAAAGTTGTTGTGGGAGCACAAGCTAATACTGTGCTTGCAACCACTGATGGGCCTAAGGTTAACATGGTTGTTGGTGAGGTTGTTGCCTCTGGAACCAATAACGGGTATGTTACCTACAACCCTGTACTTCTTTCCACTTATCTGTCTCATGAGTGGTTGATTGATACTGGAGCTAATGTACATATTTGTACTGATATTAGTTTATTTGTATCTTATCAACAGAGTCATGGAGTGACAGTGACGATGGGGAATGCTAGTGCTGCTCAAGTTCTTGGAATAGGAAACGTGGACCTGAAGTTTGCTTCTGGGCGTGTTCTATCCCTCACTAGAGTGCACCATGTTCCTGATATTCGTAGAAATATAATAAGTGGAAGTTGTTTAGTTAAAAATGATTTTGAACTTTCTTTGAAGTGTAATAAAGTAGTTATTACACATACTGGTACATTCTTTGGCAAATTTTATTTGTCTGATGGTTTATTTTTAATAAATGTTGAGCCTGTTTTGGGCAGTTTTATTAATGATAGTGTTGCACCTTCTGTTAATTGTGTTGATTCATCTGATTTATGGCATGCTAGACTTGGTTATTTAAATTTTGGTGCTCTAAAGAATATGATGAATTTAGAGTTGATTCCAAAGTATGCTATTGAAAAGAAATCTAAATGTCAAGTATGTGTGACTGCTAAACAAACTAGGAAACCCTTTCATAATTTTGTTAGGGATTCAGGAGTATTGGATTTAGTACACACTGACATATGTGAATTTGGTGGCATGTTGACTAAGGATAATAAACGATATTTTATTACCTTTATAGATGATTGTAGTAGATACTGTTATGTTTATTTACTTAGACATAAGGATGAAGCACTAGAAAAATTCATTATGTTCAAAACTGAAGCTGAAACACAAACTGGTAAAGTACTTAAACGTTTGAGATCTGATAGAGGTGGTGAGTATACTAGTACCTCGTTTAATGAATTTTGCGCAAGTAATGGTATAATTCATGAGGTGACTCCACCATACACACCTGAGTCTAATGGGGTGGCTGAACGAAAGAACAGAACTTTTAAAGATATGATTAACAGCATGCTTATTAATTCTGGGCTGCCTAAGTACATGTGGGGAAAGGCTTTGAATACGGCTTGCCATATTCTGAACAGAGTCCCTCTGAAACATATGGACAAGACACCTTATGAATTATGGAAAAGTAGAAAGACAAGTTTAAAGTATCTTCGTGTGTGGGGGTGCCTTGCAAAGGTGCTTGTCCCTGAACACAAAAGAAAGAAACTAGGTCCGAAAACTGTTGATTGCATCTTTCTGGGCTATATTGAAACCACTACGGCTATGAGATTTTTAGTTTTAAAATCTGACATAGACGGTATGGTGGCTAACACTATAGTTGAATTTCATGATGCAACATTCTTTGAGGATGTGTTCCCTATGAAGACTGGCATACCTCAAGATATTTCTAATGATGATCCCACTCACACATCTAGTTCTATTCCTGATCATGTGGAAAAGATGACAAATATGGGGGCAGATCCTGCTAGTAGTTCTACTCTTGACGAAGTAGATGAACCTAGAAGGAGTAAGCGTGCAAAGGTAGTCAAGGACTTTGGAAGTGATTTTTCACTTACAATGTTGAGGATGAACCTTTAACTTTCAGACAGGCCATGGATTCTTCGGAGTCAAGGCACTGGAAAGGTGCTGTAAAAAGTGAGATTGACTCTATTGTTTCTAACGGAACATGGGAGTTGGTTAACCTACCTCATGGGTGTACTACTATAGGATGTAAGTGGATTTTCAAAAGGAAGATGAATCCTGATGGCTCAATAGATAAGTATAAGGCTAGGTTGGTAGCTAAGGGTTTTAGGCAAAAGGAAGGCATTGATTACTTTGACACATACTCTCCTGTTGCAAGAATGACTACAATTTGAATGCTTATAGCATTGGTTTCCGTACATGGTCTTATCATCCATCAAATGAATGTAAAGACAGCTTTTCTTCATGGTGATATTGAAGAAGAGATTTATATGGATCAGCCTGAGGGATTTGTTGCTTCTGGTAATGAGAGGAAAGTATGTAAGTTGATCAAGTCTATATATGGCTTAAAACAAGCTCCTAGAGACTGGCATAAAAAGCGTGGCGACTCAGCTGTTTCTTTATCTTTTAGAATTTGTTAAAGCTTCTGAGAGATAAGTGTTCTTTCTTATCTTATTATTTACAGTCTCTAATTATATTATTGTTTCGACCTTTGTGTTTTGTTTCGTTTATTGGTTATTTGCATGTTCTTGTTAATACAAAATAATATATATAACTGCCCTATTGTTGCTGTGTAGTCTTGCTATTATACCCAACAATCTTGAAGAGATTATTGCCCCACTTACGCTGTGTTGGGTTGCAGCAATATCACTCCCAGGATAAAACAGCACAGATCAATCCACTCACAGAAATGGCAATGATCAACAACGACCTGCACCTCACTTCGCCCAAGAACTATGTATTCTGTATGTGTTGAGAGAAAACCAGAGAAGATAATAGTTGCCTAGGGTTTTCAGAGTTACGTGTATCACGTGTGTGTTTCAAACGTTCTATTCTGTATAATATATAATACAAAATAAAACGTAACATACCAAATATTGTAACTGAAGATATGGCATTTAATACTAAATATTCTGATTAAATTATCATAACAGTTGTCATCAGGATTTAATAACAGTTACAGCTTAGTCAGGATTTCCTGGTCCATCAGGATTTGATCATCATCAGTACTCCAAGCCATCAGGACTTGTTGTCCATCAGGAGTGGCATCAGTACTTGATCGATAATCAGGATTTCGTCAGGACTGGACCATCATCAGGATTTGACCCAGGCCATTCACTCCAAGTACTGACCAGGCCATCAGGATTTGATCCAAGAACTGGTCCATCAGGATTTAATATAAATCCTGACCCAGTTCGTATAGCTGTTACAAATAAATATTGATACTGTTAAATTAAATCAATAAATAATATTAAATAAACAGGTAATAAAATTCCTCGCCCAGGTCGCCTCGCGTACGCGAGACGCCGAGACATTCGCCCAAATCGCCCTTCGACCCGACCCGAGTCGAGTCGTGACGTGGCGTGGCGAGGCGGGCGGCGGCGGCGCGCGTGTGTGTGTGCGCGTGAGGCACATACTAACACCATGCACACCCACATGCCTTAGTAGTTGTACACTACTCTTGCACATGTTTATATATAAACCCACCAACCTCTCATTACCATTTCAATGTGGGATACAAGTTATTTCTATATAACCACCCACATAACCCATTTCAAGCAACCTATTTCAACTCTATTTATTTATGGATTCCACTAAGAAAATATCTTAGATCCAAACATGAAAGTTTAAGTCCTCATTACAAGGAACAACCTCCAATCGTTAGTTTCTGGAAATTCCATCAAGAACATATTTAAAATATGACTCAAACTTTCCATTTTCTAACAAAATGGCAGTTTAGATACCCCCGTGATAAGTGTTGCACTTGCTCCGTCGCCAAAGACACTGTTCCTGTTGCGGTTTGGCCTGTGGTGGGGAACCTACAAAACAATGATTGCCCGGTGGTGGTGGTCGTTAAGCACCTCCGGCGTGAAAATCAGTAACGGAGTAAAGTAATGTGATGAAATGCAGCAAGTATCGAGATATGTTTTTTAGTGAGTGTGTGAAGTGTTTGTGTGAATGTACGTCTCTCTGTGTGAGTCTGAAGGGGGAGTATTTATAGGCCCGAAACCTGTCCTCGTGGCATAGGCGCCGTTTACTGTGGCTACAGTGGGCGGAATGGGCCTTCTTGCTACAGTTGAGATGTACAGTTGAGTTGTTGTACTTTCTTGCTATAGTTGAGATGTACAGTTGAGTTGTACTTTCTTGCTACAGTTGAGTTGTTGTACTTTCTTGATTTATTCATGGGTACGTTTGGGAAGTATTCTATCTTTTATCTTGTCCTGTCTTTGACGTGTGCTTGGCCTTTTGTTAACAGGTAGGTGTCCCGGTATCTGTTGGTACTGAAGTAATGGTGCATGCGGATGCTCCTGAGTCGCAGCGGGCGACCGTGTTTAGGTGAGCGGGCGGCAGTCGTGAGTTTTGGGTATATATCATTGCCCCCACTCTCGCTAGCCGCTTTAGCGGGTAGGGAGAGTAGAGTGAAAATACAAGTGAAAAAGTCGGGTCGACTGAGGGGAATGGAAGTCAATTTTTTAGAAAAATTTGAGAGAATTTTGAAATTGGTGTCCGCGAGGTGAAACGAGCGAGTGTCACTTGAAGTTAGAAAAATTCTAGAAGTTTTGAAATTGGTGCCCCCCAAGTGAAGCGAGCGAGCATCACCTGAAGTTAGAAAAAATTGGAAAATTTGAAATTGGTTCCTCCCAAGTGAAGCGAGCGAGCGTCACTTGAAATTAGAAAATTTTGGGAAATTTGGAATTGGTGCCCCTCAAGTGAAGCGAGCGAGCGTCACTTGAAGTTAGAAAAATTTGGAAATTTTGGAATTGGTGCCCCCCCCCCAAGTGAAGCGAGCGAGCGTCACTTGAAGTTAGAAAATTTTGGAAAATTTGAAATTCGTGCCCCCCAAGTGAAGCGAGCGAGCGTCACTTGAAGTTAGAAAAATTCGAGAAGTTTTGAAATTGGTGCCCCCCAAGTGAAGCGAGCGAGCGTCACTTGAAGTTAGAAAATTTTGGGAAATTTGAAATTGGTGGCCCCCAAGTGAAGCGAGCGAGCATCACTTGAAGTTAGAAAAATTTGGAAAATTTGAAATTGGCGCCCCCCAAGTGAAGCGAGCGAGCGTCACTTGAAGTTAGAAAAATTTGGGAATTTTAAAATTGGTGCCCCCCAAGTAAAGCGAGCGAGCGTCACTTGAAGTTAGAAAATTTTGGAAAATTTGGAATTGGTCAGCGGTGGTGCTCGACCGAGGTATTTATTGAATTAAATGAGGGAATGTGGAGTAAGTGCAGGTGAAAGGTTTCTTTTGTTGTTATATTATTGATTAATCATAATAAATGTGAATGATGGGATATAAATGAACATTAAATGGGAGTCTGAAAAGTTTTTTGATGTGAAAATGTCAGGGGTGTACACATATGTAGAGGTATATAGTATTTTGATTTGACGGCTTTGTACCGAGAGGGTACAATTATTTAACTGGTAATTTTAATAAATAAAAGAAAAGGTGAAAAAGAATTTGAAAAGTGGGAGACGTTTGGGCTGGGTTGTTGGGAGCATGCGGGTCACGCACCAGTGACAGCATGCCACGTGGGTATGCAGTTAATGTATGTGTGTAACCGTGCTAACCTTGTATAAAAGTTGTGTAAAATCATTATTATGTCTTAATCTTCATTTTTCTCTCCATTGTTATTCTTTTTTCTATTCATCGTCTTCTTCCTGCCATTGTTGGAGTCTGTTGATCTGTTTGGTGCTTTCGTTGCCGTCGATCTTTCCATGTCGCTGCTTTCTTCTTTTTCGGGTAAGTCTTTTTAGACTCTTGCTTTTGTTCTTAGTGTACTGTGCCAAGCTTGAAGGCGTTTGCGAGATTTTTGGTTTTTTGTTTTGCATGTGGTAGTTCTCGTGTGTTTTGTTACGTCCGTAGGTGTGTATTTTTTGTTTAAGATGTATGCGGGTATGCTTGTTTGATATTCGGAGTTTTGTAATTGTGAGTTTTGGTGAATGTGGTTGGGTTTGTTGTTTTTGTATGCATGTGTAAATGTATGGAAAATGTGTGTATTTTGCTGTTTGATCGGTGTTCTGTAGGTGTTAATGGGTCGTTTGTTTGTTGGATATTTGAGCAGTTTGATACTGGTATTTTTTGATGAATGTGAGTGTGTTTGATGTTCTTGTATGAAAATGTGTAATTGTATTGAAAATGTGTGTATTTTGCTGTTCGATCGGTGTGCTGTAAGTGTTAATGGTTCCTAGGGTTTTTATAGAATATGAATCGTTTAAGGGCGTTTTGGGTATATATCATTGTTGGTTTGTTATCCACGTGAGTTTTATGTCTTATCCGGGTGAGTAGGATGGCTGTTTTCTGTAGGTTGTTTGGGTAGGCGGTATAGCCAGTGGGCGACTTGTGTTGGTATTCAACTCTGTTTGTATTGTGTTGCAGAAAATGTCGCTGTCAAAACCAACTATGCCCAAGACTCGCCCAGTGCTGATAGATGCTATGGGTAGGTGGATTGATGCGCAGGTTCACAGCTACCTGGGTGTGGACACCTGTGATAGGGTGAGGTATTTTGATACCTTCGAGAGCTTGTATCGTACTGAGGGGGTTCCTGTTACCGCTTTTGACAAGAGGGAGATGGACGAGAGTTTCGGTAAGTTCAAACATCTGGACTGTGGCAGTACTTTCCAAGAGGAGCGGTATGGCCGCTTGGTGTCTAGGTTGTTCCGTATCGAGGATGGGTATGAATGGAGGATGCCGTGTGCTAGCGAGCGGTTATATGATCGTGATGCGGATGGCTGGTTGGCGATTCCAGTGTCTCACTTTAAAGCGGGCTTGAGGTTGCCGATGCACAAATTCATGTCTGACCTTTTCAAGTATTATTTTCGTTGCTCGCTTGCTCAGTTCTCGCCCAACGCCATCTGGGTGATTCTTTGGTTTATTGCTGTATGTGCTAAGGATGGTAGGCAACCAACTTTTAAGGGCTTCTTTGCTCTGTTTTATGTTCGGGTGACTAGTGTCAAACCGTTCTATGAGATTCACTGGAACAGTTACACAGCTGTGGCCAAGCGGGTGTCAGGTCACAACATTTTCCGGTTTCCCAAGGGGATGGCTAACTGGCAAGAGGAGTTCATCATGGTTCGCGGGGGTGATCTTGCTTATCTTCCTAACTTTTCGTTGGAGGTGAGGAACGTGTACCCGTCCGAGAAGAAAGGGTTAAGTGAGGATGTCGCTGACTTATTGGAACGTACCGTGCGGTCACTTGGACGCATGTGGATAGAGGTTGATTTCTTTGAGAATGCCAGGCTGCTAGAGCACAACTGTAAGTATCTGGTATGCGTGTGTTTTTTGTGTTTATATATGTCCTTGGATTCTCGGTTGTTGATATATGTTTGTTTCTGTGTTTGTGTTAGTGTTGATACCAACTAGGGGTGATCTGCATGTGCTCGAGAATGCTAATTACAATGAGCCCGAGAAGCAAAGGGAGTTTTTAAATGCCATACCGCCGCGTGATTCTGTGAACGTCCACCCTCCTCGAGAAAAGAAAGGGAGGAGAGGTGTTGAGGAGGGTGAGGCTGGCGGTGCTGGTACGGTGGCGGGGAGGAAATCTAGTGGCAAGAGAAAATCTATTTTGATTGATGAGGCGGATGCCGCTTTTGGAGAGCTGAACGAAAGTGGTGCCACGGTGATGGATGAGGTGGCGGTAAAAGGGTTTCGTGCATCCTTGGATGGGGATGAAGATACTGGCGCTCCTGTAGGTGAGGATGACGGCGAAGCAAATAGCGAGACTGAGACTGATGAGGGTGGCGAGGATTCAGTTGATGCGCATGCCGGTATGAATGAGATGGTTATCACTTCGAGCAGTGAGGATGTTGGGGATGGGGGTTCTGACAGTCAGGTTGTGGCTGAGGAAAGAGTTGTTGTGGAGGATGTGTTTTCCTCTAGCGAAGATGATTGTAGAGAGGTTGTTAAGGGCGGTGAACAAGTGGTTGGTGACACTGATGTTGAGAGGGCCTTGGTCCCGTTTGTTGTGGGTGAAGACGCGCCTGCTACGGGTGAGAATACTGAGGGGGGTAGTGGGCATGTTGGTGGGGCACAGGGTGAGTATGATGAGTTGGAGACTGATGAGGTTGCGCCCGAGGGGTTTGTTGTGAAGGGTGCTTCTGCTAGGGTTGTAGGGTGCTTTGGGAAGAAACGTAAGAGGGCGAGGGATGTTGTCGTGGAGAAGTCGCGGAAGAAAATTAAGTCTGTGCACGAGGTTGGTGAGTCTAGCAGGATGGGTGGCCGCTTGCGGATGGGACGCCGCTTGCGGATGGGCGGGAGGTTTGTGTTGAAGAAGAGGAAAGTGAATTTTGCTTTGGTTGGTCCGGGTGTGACAACCTCTAACAAGAAGCAGACTGAGATGGTTGTGACTTACAGCGACATTGATGAGGAGATGGTTGTGGTTGATGAGGAAACCGGGGAGAGGAGGCCCGACTATGGGTACATGTTTAAGTGCTGCACTTGCTCCGTCGCCAAAGACACTGTTCCGGTGGCGGTTTGGCCTGTGGTGGGGAACCTACAAAACAATGTTTGCCCAGTGGTGGTGGCCGTTAAGCACCTCCGGCGTGAAAATCAGTAACGGAGTAAAGCAATGTGTTAGGCCGAATACACAATATATAATCAAGTATTTATGAGAATAACAATCAAGAAACTGAATTATATTAAATAATTCTCTCTTAGTGATGTTAATGAATCACAAAGAGCTACTAGGTTACAAGAATAATATATTCAATGTTCGCGAGTCCCTTCTAGGGATAACCTATCCGTGTTTATATAGTACACAGTTACACAATCCTTATCTAATTGATATTCCTACAAATTAGCTATACAAGTTATATCAATTAAGGATTGCTTCTTATCTTCTATTCTGTTTCCTTAGCTGTATCAATATATTCTGCTTCTTTCCATCTTCAGAATATATTGCTTCTAGAATCTTCAATTCAGCACCGACAGCTAATTCAACTATCACCCTGTCAGACTTTAAATAAACTCTGACCGGCTTCCTTTAAACTCTTCACCCTGTCAGACTTTAAATAAACTCTGACTGGCTTCTGATAAACTCTGGTCAGTACCTGTTGCTTAAACACTGATAAACAAACGTCAGCAATTATATCTAACAATCTCCCCCAACTTGTTCATAATAAAATGTACAAGTTAAACATATAATTGATGATGTCAAAAACATTTAACAAATGCAGTGTTTAACATATAACAGAGTTTAATTTAAAACAGAGTTTAAATTTGACTTAGAATAGAAAATATATTAAAAACTTACAATCAGACTTTACTTGATTTCTTGAATATCAGGCACTGTCCTGATATAGTCTGATAGCAATTTCTTTTCAGCTCTTTCTAGCTCTTCCACCATGATCTTCTTCACTTCTTTCAACTCTGGATCAAATTCTCCAGTCTGATAAATTGCAGCTCTCAAAGAATAGATGGAATTCTTCCTCATCTCATTCCCTAGCTTAATATAATAAGCTTTATCAGATTCTAAATTAAATTCAAGAACTTTTGTACCCAGTGCTGTTCTGAACTTAGCACTGTTTCTTTTCATCTCAACAATCTTCCCATGTGCATCTCTGTATTTGGGAATATATGCACTTGATACTCCTCCTCCAAGCATCATCTTCGATCTTAGCATCTTTTCTCTGATAACTGAAGCAGCATTGTGAGTATTTCTATTTTTGACTTTTAACAAGTACAGAACATACTCCAATTCTTGATAAGATTTGAGATTTATATCAGACTCTGCAACCTTATAAACTCTTCCATCATTCATAAAGTACAACAAAAATTCCTTCTTCAACACCTTATGAAAGATCATTTGAACAGAGTCTAGCATATCAAGATTTTCTTGAGTAATAATACCAGATACAGCTAGTGATGATTGATCCATTGGACTTGTATTTATCCTTCTCTCTCTGTGTGACCCTAGACCAGATTTGTCTTTTCCTTCCTTACCCAATACTGTTCTGGTTACTGAGAAATTCACAGCTTCAAGCTTTAAATCTTCAAGAAGTTTTGGTTTGCTGAATCCTGGAAGTTGTGTAGATTTCTGTACAACTTGAGCAACGTCAGAGGTTGTCATAACTTTAGTAGTAACATCAACTTGAGCAGCGTCAGAGGTTGATTTTGCTAATCTTGTTTCAACTTGAGCAATGTCAGAGGTTGAATAATTCTTCTTTTTCAGGTTAGGCTCTTCAATCATTATGCCTTTACCCTTATCAGAATTTCCAATCACAGGTCTCCTTGTATATTGTATACTCTGTTGTGTATTCTCTTTGATAGAAATACCAACTTCTTTCTTTCTAGGAGCCTTGATTTCCTTTTTCTTGTAGATTCCAGCTTCAAGATTTTTCTTGTGTTCCTCAGCAAGCATTTGCTCTTCAGCCTGGATATCTTCAATAGTAACATTCTTTCCATGCTCTTTCATGAATATTTTAGCAGCAATCTCTTCATTAGTAGATGAATTAGTTGAAACAACTAAACTCTTGAGTTTTGAAGTAGATTGGCCACCAGAGTTTATCTTGTCAGAGTTTGTTTGTCTATCAGAGTTTACTCTTGTCCTGCTTTGCCTTTGAGCAAAAATCTTTCTTTTATTTTCTTTGCTTCCCCCATCAGTAGAATCATCCCTCCGTCTCAGAGCTTGAGTGTCTTTACATTTGTCTTTAGGTACACTCTCCCCCTTTTTGACATCATCAGAAAGTAGTACTGATGTCAGCAATTCAATGGCAGTAGAAATGGAATTCAGTTGAGTAGACATTGCATTCTGATTTTCCTCAACTTTCCCAAGCCTCTTCTTGATTTCCTCAGAATCCTTGGCTTGCTGCTTGAGCATAGCATAATAATAAGTTCTGTCAGACTTGAAAGTAAGATCCTTCATACTGACTTCATTCCTTAGATTTGTAAGCATTTGTTGATTCTCATCAAATCTATTATTAAGAGATTTGACTTGAACAACAGTTGCCTGTAAGCTTGTAAGTACATCAGTATTTGAGATCTTCTTGACAGAATCAGATAGAAAATCTGCAGCCCTTTGTGCTGAGAAGACACAATCTGCATCAGCCCATTTGTTGTAGTACATATTCTGGAAATGCTCATTTGTCTGTCTATTGACTTCCCTTGCTTCATCACTATTGACATCATCAGCCAATGAAACTTGAATACTAGGGTGTGAATGAGAACCCTCAGCATCATTTCCAGCTTCTTCATTATTGTCTGCTTCATTTTCAGTAAGAATATTTTCAGCAGTAAACTGTGCAGCTTCATCAATTTTCTCCTCTTCTACAGCTTCAGGAATATCAGAGTTAACCTGAGCAAAAACCTCTGCTTCTCTTTGAACAATCTCAACAACAAATTGTTGCAAAGCTTCAAGAATAATATTCTCAGAGTTTAGCTCATCAGCAGCCTCTTTTTCTATCACAGCTTCATCAAGAATTGTATCTGTGACCTTTATCATCTGATTAACCTCCTCACCTTTGTCAAGATCACAAGAAATAATTTCAGTGTGAGTGGCCAGAGATTCTTCTATCTGATCAGTTACTTGATCAGCTTCCACACCCTCTGTATAATGATCAGAATGTATAGAGGTGTGTGCTTCAAAATCAAAAACTCTGCTATCAGAATGAGTAGCAGCTTCCTCAACTACATCATTAGCCTTTGATGTAGGAGCTTCTAAATCCAAATCCATCATATTAGCAGTATTTGCAGCATCCTCCTTAACAAACACTTCATGAGCTTCAGTGTTTACAAACACTCTGTCCTCATTAGCAGTTAGAATATCCTCCTCAACAACAATTGCAGGAGTATCTTGAGGAACAGTTTCAGTCACAATCTCCTCATTCTCTGATACAGGAGCTTCAGATTCATCAAGATTTGCTCTATCCTCTGAGAGCATAGTAGTTTCCCTTAGAACAGCTTCCTGAATTACCACTTCAGAGGTTACAGGCAATTCAGCTTCTTCCTCCTCATCAAAAAGATAAGTGGCTACAAGCTTTCTTCTTTTTCTCAGAGTCTGAGAATCCTCTATTTCATCTTCACTATCAGATACTCTTGCTTCTTCAGAACGAGGTCTTTGTGCCCTTACTTTTCTTTTAAATGCTCTGGTTTTGGACTTCTTTAACCTTTGTGATGGAGACACAGAAGGTTCAGCTTCAGAAGATGGTTTAGAAATCCTAGCTGGCTTAGAACCCATATGCTTAGTTCTACCACCTCTTGCAGGAGTAACAGAAATTAAAAAAGGTACTTCTTGAGTTGATGAATTGACTTGAGCATTTAAAAACTGTTGCATTGAGGCAGGTAGCAACAAGTCTCCAACAACTCCTTTCTTAACATCTTTATTTACTAGATCAGTAAATACCCTCTTATGTAATTTAAAACAAGAAACATCTGCTTCAACTACATTTACTCCTTCAACAGAATAAGAAAACAAAAGCTGACAGAATCTAGAAAAATAAACAACTCCTCTATTCTCTGTCATCTTCTCCCCTAAGTTAGTCAAAACAAGTCGTGCAAAATCAAAATGATTATCATATAATAAAGAATACCCGATTTGCAGACTGTCTGTGGGAATAGCATCCCAATTTGTGCATTTCTTTCCAAATGTCCTCGTGATGCAATCGAAGAAGAAACTCCATTCCTTGCGCAGAAACGGCCTTTTGAGTTGCCCAATCTTTGTCAATGGCCCAGAGTAACCAATCTCTCGCATCATTCGTATTAAATCCTCATCACCCATTCCAACAGTGTAGGAAGGATACTCAGGAAACCCCATTGCAGCTCGAATAGTACCAGCAGTAATAACATACTCTGTTTCTTCAAACTCAAAGATTATGGATGGGTTCCCAGTTTCACCACCATCATCATAAACCCCTGACTCCCAGAACGCCTTGATTTGTAAACCAGAAAGTTTGGCTGGTTCAACTAAAGCACGCCCAATCGCTGACTGAGCAAGAAACTTTTGAATCATATGAAATGCTTCTGGTGCGTTTGCAGTGTTTAGTGGTGCGGTATAGTTGTTTGGAACGAACTCTAACCCAGACGAAACGAAAGCTGTGGTTGCCATTAGAAGATTTTGAAGAAAGAACAAGTAATTGATGCGAAAGCTTAACAGAGTTTATGTGTAGAAAGGTGTTTGTGACTATGTGTGTGTGATAATAGATGTGTATGAGTAAGATGTGAAAAGTTTAACTGAAGATGTGTGTATTGTATTTAAAAAAAAATTAAAGATTAAAAACTGAAGAGTTTTAATCATTAATACACAACTGTCTTACTCCTGTAATCATGTGAATGGGACACGTGTCACACATGCAGTTACTGACAGCAAATAATTGGCAGTTTCCAATACGCATGCGCAGTAAAAACAGCAATAATTACCGCCTGTTACACTTTTCTATGCAATTAACCTCTCTCCTTTGTTTAAAACATTCTTGAACAACTTTCCAATCATACTCTTTTTAAATTTTCAAAACAAATGTCTAATCTCAAAATTATAAAATGTCTGAAACAAAGAAATTATTTTAACCATCAGAGATTAAAACAATGTTACCTCGGCATATGTCACACAATACATCAGTGTTTACCATTTATCCTTCTTTGTCAATAAACTCTTTTCTCAATCTGTACAGGTGTGAAAATATGTGTGTGCAATAGCAGAGTTTACCGAAATCAATATTTAGATCATCTCAAAGTGCATAAAATCCACAAACTAAAGCAGTAAAAACTGGTTGCCTAAACTCTCATGTATAACATAAAATCTGATTTTATATCTAAACTCTGTATACTGATATCCTTTCATTTGGATATATCTTTTGTTTTTCACCCCCTTTCTTTATATATTTTTTTTATTTTTATTATTTTTTTATTTTTCCAGTAATCAGGGGTTGGCACTAGTCACCAAAAATCAAAGATTTCAGCCCTTATTTCATACAATAAGTTCCTGGATCTTCCTAGGCTCAACATGATCTCAAAGGAATGTGTGCTCTGTTTGGCATCTTTTGATTTGAGGATGAATTATTTGCAATTAATAATCAGAGTTTAGACTTTTCATCAGTTAATACAATTAATTTATGAGAGAAAATGCAAACAGCTAATACAAACTCAGTGTATAGGATTAATAAACTAAGAGATGGTATAAATACAGAGACAGTATCATGCTGTGTTAACTTACTGCACATGTTTGAGATCAGAATCTATACAACTCTTAAGGATTCATAATTACTTACTGAGAATTATGCTTCATACAAATTTCTTCATTGGTCCATATGTTTCAGACAAAATTACAATCAGAGTATAGCATTAGACTGTAACTATCAGAGTATGACCAACAGTTTATGACTAACAGAGTTTAGCATCAGAGTTTAACCGACAGAGTATGACTGACACTTCACAGAGTTTACTGACAGAATTTAACTGTCAGAGTTTACCATCAGAGTTTAACATGCTGGTGCACATAACAGTTAACACATGTAAGAAATCATGAACATAAAAAGCAAGCATGTATAGTTTTTGAGTCTAACCCGTATCTCTAGTCAGAACCAGAGATCATTCCAAGTTCATTTACCAATCTTGTAAAAGTAGCTTCACTCAAAGGTTTGGTGAAGATATCTGCAAGTTGTTGGTCTGTAGACACAAAATGAAGCTCAATGTTCCCTTCTTCCACATGTTCTCTGATAAAATGATACCTTATGCTGATGTGCTTGGTCATGGAGTGCTGTACTGGATTACCTGTCATAGCAATAGCACTTTGGTTATCACAGAAAATAGGTATTTTAGAGTACCTTAACCCATAATCCAGCAATTGATTCTTCATCCATAAAATCTGTGCACAACAGCTACCAGCTGCTATATACTCTACTTCTGCTGTGGATGTAGAAATTGACTTCTGTTTCTTGCTATACCATGAAACCAATCTGTCACCTAAGAATTGACAGCTTCCACTTGTACTTTTTCTGTCTATCTTACAGCCTGCAAAATCTGCATCAGAGTAACCAATTAGCTTAAACTCTGATTCTCTAGGATACCACAAACCCAAGGTTATGGTTCCTTTGAGATATTTGAAAATCCTTTTTACAGCTGTTAGATGAGGCTGTTAGATATAATTGCTAATGTTTGTTTATCAGTGTTTAAGCAACAGGTACTGACAAGAGTTTATCAGAAGCCAGTCAGAGTTTAGTTAAACTCTGACAGGGTAAAGAGTTTAATTGAAGCCGGTCAGAGTTTATTTAAAGTCTGACAAGGTGAAAGTTGAATTAGCTGTCGGTGCAGAATTGAAGATTCTAGAAGCAATATATTCTGAAGATAGAAAGAAGCAGAATATATTGATACAGCTAAGGAGATTGGAATAGAAGACTGAAGCAATCCTTAATTGATATGAATTGTATAGCTAACTTATAGGAATATCAATTAGAGATGGATTGTATGTAGCTGTGTACTATATAAACACAGATAGGTTATCCCTAGAAGGGACGCGTGAATATTGATATATTATTCTTGTAACCTAGAAGCTCTTTGTGATTCATTAACATCATAAAGAGAGAAGCTGTTAATACGATTACAGTTTTATTGATTCATAAACAGTGTTTTTAATTATCGTTATTCTCATACATACTTGATTATATTGTGTATTCGGCCTAACAATTGGTATCAGAGCCAAGGCTGTTTAATATATACAGTTTTACGATTCAAACACAGTAATAATCATGTCTGAAGAAAATCAAACTGCTTCCAAGGCTGAACAGGTTAAGCCTAATTCTGTGAGTCGATATGAAACAATCAGGGTTCCGATTCTCAGGCCTGTAGAGTATCCGATTTGGAAGGTGAAGATGACCATGTTTCTGGAGGCTACAGATCCAGAATACCTTGACAGAATTAATGATGGTCCTCATATGCCAACTAAATTGTCCCCTGTTGTTGATGGTCAAGAACAAAAGACTGTTCCAAAGGAAAAGAAAGATATGACTCCTGAGGATATCTCATCAATTGCAAAGGATGCAAAGGTTAGACATCTTCTCCACAGTGCTTTAGATAATGTTATGTCTAACAGGGTAATTGGCTGCAAAACTGCCAAAGAGATATGGGATGCTTTAGAAGTCAGATGCCAGGGAACAGGTGCTATTAAGAAGAACAGAAAAACAATACTCACACAGGAGTATGAGCACTTTGATTCAAGAACTAATGAAACCTTGACTGAGACTTATGACAGATTTTGCAAACTGTTGAACGATCTGTCTCTGGTAGATAAGGAATATGAACTTGAAGAGTCCAATCTCAAGTTTCTGTTATCTCTACCTGAAAAGTGGGATTTAAAGGCAACAACAATCAGAGATAATTATGATCTTGCTGATACAGATCTTGATGAAATCTATGGATTGTTAAAGACTCATGAACTTGAGATAGAACAAAGAAACAGGAGGTCAAGCAAGAAGACAAAATCTGTTGCTCTCAAATTCGAGGAGAAGCCCATCAAGAAGGAATCATCAAGGAAGAAAGCCAAGGGAAAGGCTTTAGTGATCAAATCTGAGAGTGAGTCATCAAACTCTGATGATGATTCAAACTCTGATGAAGCTTCTGATTCTGAGGATGATGAAGAGGAGATGATGCAAATGGCTGCCTTGATGGTCAAGACATTTAAGAAGATGGGATTCAAGAACTTCAAGAAGGGTAAAAGATTCTCAAGGAGAGATTCAAATTCTGAGAAGAAGAATTTCAGAAAGTCTGATGGAAGGGATACCAAGTCAGGTAAGAAGGACAAATCTGAGATCCAGTGCTACAAGTGCAAAGAGATGGGTCACTATGCTCCAGAGTGCAAGAAAGGAAGAACTGAAAAAGCACTCATCTCTAAAGGCAAAGACTGGGCAGATACTTCAGATTCTGATGATGGAGTGAATTATGCACTCATGGCAACTATCAAAGATGAAGTTGAGTCATCAGAAAATAAGGTACCTCTAACTACTTATGCTTATGATACTGATAATATTTCTGAATTAAGAATTTATCTTAAGAATATACATGTTAGTTATAGGGATCAGACTTTAGAGAATGAGAGGATTAAATCTGAGAATCTTAGTCTTAAAGAAAGAAACAAGTTTCTTGAAAGAGAACTTGTGAATATGAAGCAGATTCAAAAAGAAAGAGATGATGCTGTTTATGTAGAACAGGAGTTGCTGAAAAGATATAAGCAACTAGAATCTGATTTAGAGAAGGAAAGGAAAATAATCAAGACTTGGACAGATTCTGGAAGAGACACTCATCAAGTGTTTCAGACTGATTCTGTAGGTTTAGGTTATTGTGAAAATGATGAACTTAGGTTTAAAGACAAGGTTAAGGTAAAACCACAACTTAAACCTGTGAAATTTGTTCCAGAAGCCAATAAGTTAAAATCTGTTGTAATAAGGGAAGCTGATATGGAATCAGATGAATCTTGTGACAAACAGGAAAATATTATAACAGAAAAACTTATGGAAATAGAAGTTGTTAGAAAACCAGTAAAAACTTGTGAAAAACAGGTTAATGTTGGCTTGATGACAGGAAAACAGTTCAATCACAAGCTAAAAGAGGTAAAGTCTTCCATGAAACCTAAAGGTTCCAAGAGAAATAGGAATGGAAAAGTAGGCATAAATAATAGAAATAATCATATGCCTAATGCTAGTGCCTCAAGAAAAACATGTTACAGTTGTGGTAGTTCTAATCATCTTGCTAGATTTTGCACTAAGAACAAACATATTAATACTTTACCTTCTACATCAGAAGTAAAGAATGATTATGTTAGAGTAAAACCACAGACTTTATGCAAACATTGTGGGAGCACTTGGCATTCTATTTACACATGTAAGAGTTATCATGCAATTTATCATAACTATTATGAGCTAAAACCCAACTTGAAATGGGTTAGAGCAAACTCTGCTAGTGTAAAATCTGACAATGTTAGTTTAAACTCTGATAATACAGATTCCGCTGCAAAAGCTAACACTGTTAAGAAGGACAAAGGATCCAAGCAAGTCTGGATCCTTAAAACTAACACTTAGTGTTTGTTTGTGATTGCAGGGTATAATAGAGAGCACACTTATCTTGGACAGTGGTTGCTCAGGACATATGACTGGAAACAAAGCCCTGCTATCAGACTTTGAGGAGAAGGCTGGCCCAAAAGTTTCCTATGGAGATGGCAACATAGGACACACTCTGGGATATGGCAATATCAATCTTGGAAGTGTCATCATCACAAATGTAGCTCTAGTCTCAGGACTCAAGCATAATCTGTTATCTGTGAGTCAAATCTGTGACAGAGGAAACCATGTAGATTTTTATAGTGAATACTGTGAAGTTATCAGTAAATCTACTGGAAAAGTTGTTCTAGTTGGACACAGACGCAACAATATTTATGAAGCAAGTTTGGTAACAAACTCTGATGGAAGTACAGTGTGTCTGACTGCAAAAATGTCAAATGAAGAGAGTTGGAATTGGCACAAGAAGCTCTCTCATCTCAATTTGAACAACATCAATGAGCTGATAAGAAAGGATCTTGTAAGAGGACTTCCAAAATCAATACTTAATCTAGATGGTCTATGTGATTCTTGTCAAAAGGCCAAGCAAAGGAAGTCATCTTTCAAGAGTAAATCTGAATCTTCAGTAGTGGAACCTTATCATCTTCTACATGTTGATCTCTTTGGACCAGTGAATGTGATGTCAATGGGCAGAAAGAAATATGCTCTAGTAATTGTTGATGAATATACTAGATATACATGGGTGTATTTCTTATCAAAGAAGGATGAAACTGCTCAAATTCTGATGGATCATGTAAATCTACTGGACAAAGGATCAAAGCACAAAGTCAAAATTATAAGGAGTGATAATGGAACTGAATTCAGAAACTCAATATTGGAAGCTTTCTGCAAGGAGAGAGGAGTCAAACAAGAATTCTCTGCACCTGGAACTCCACAGCAAAATGGTGTAGTTGAAAGAAAGAACAGAACTTTAATTGAAGCTGCCATAACTATGCTTGATGAAGCAAAATTACCAACGTACTTCTGGGCAGAAGCTGTTCAAACTGCTTGTTTTACTCAAAATGCTACACTGATCAACAAGCATGGAAAAACACCATATGAAATGGTTAAAAATAAGAAGCCAAATTTGAAATATTTTCACATATTTGGATGCAAATGCTTTGTGTTGAAGACTCATCCTGAACAGTTGACCAAGTTCGAGTTAAAAGCTGATGAAGGAATCTTTGTTGGCTATCCATTGTCAACAAAAGCATTCAGAGTTTACAATCTGAGAACTAAGGTGATCATGGAATCCATACATGTGTCATTTGATGACAAGAAAATAATTGGACTTGAAGACAAGGATGGATATGATCAACTACGTTTTGAAAATGAAGATCTATTCTCTGATGATGTAAACTCTGACGAAGCAGGTTTGACAAACCCTGACGGAGCATACTCTGAACCTCTACTGATAAATACTGAAGAAACTGAAAATTCTCAAATTGAACAAAATAGAGAACCAGTTGAGGGGGAGCGTGAAGAAGCTCAACAAGACACAGCAAGTGAGTCAGTTGAGGAAACTGATTCAAACTCTAACAGTTCAAACACTGAGCCATCCAACTCAAGGGGAGCCTCAGATACTGCTGAAAGTCAACGTATGAATCAGGAGAGCATGGATCAAGGGGGAGGATTCAATAATGATGCAAGAAACCACTTACCAACAGCCAGAAAGTGGACACAGGCACACACACCTGATCTCATAATTGGAGATCCTGATGCTAGTGTGAGAACTAGAAGTGCAACAAACAATGAGTGTCTGTATCATGCTTTCTTGTCTCAAACAGAACCAAAGAAAGTGGAGGAAGCTCTTCAAGATGCTAATTGGATTACAGCAATGCAAGAAGAGTTAAATGAATTTGAAAGAAATGAAGTCTGGACACTTGTACCTAGACCAAAGAACAGATCAATAGTAGGTACAAAGTGGGTTTTCAGAAACAAGACTGACAGTGAAGGTGTGATTACAAGAAACAAGGCTAGACTTGTGGCTAAAGGTTATTCACAACAGGAAGGAATTGATTATGATGAAACCTTTGCTCCAGTTGCAAGATTGGAGGCCATAAGAATTTTTCTGGCCTATGCTGCACACAAGAAGTTTAAAGTCTTTCAGATGGATGTAAAGAGTGCTTTTCTCAATGGGAAGCTTGAAGAAGAAGTGTTTGTTGAACAACCACCAGGATTTGTAGATTCCAAGCATCCAGATTATGTCTACAGGCTTGACAAGGCATTATATGGACTAAAGCAAGCACCAAGAGCATGGTATGAAACTCTTGCTCAGTTTCTTTTAGAAAGTGGGTTCACAAGAGGTACAATTGATAAAACCTTGTTTTATTTCAATTCTGGTGATGATTTGCTTTTAGTTCAAATTTATGTAGATGATATTATTTTTGGATCTACTAATGACAAACTTTGTAAGAAGTTTGCAAAGCTTATGCAATCCAGGTATCAAATGAGCATGATGGGAGAGCTTAGTTACTTTCTAGGCTTACAAGTAAAGCAAACAGATGATGGTATTTTTATCAATCAAGCAAAGTATACCAGAAATCTTCTAAAGAAATTTGGTATGCTTGATAGTTCATCTGCTACAACTCCCATGGCTACAGCAACGAAGCTTGACAAAGACACAGGAGCCTCAGTAGATATGACTAACTACAGAGGAATGATAGGGTCTCTACTGTATCTTACTGCAAGTAGACCTGATATCATGTATGCAACATGTCTTTGTGCAAGATTTCAAGCAGATCCCAGAGAGCCTCATCTAACAGCTGTAAAAAGGATTTTCAAATATCTCAAAGGAACCATAACCTTGGGTTTGTGGTATCCTAGAGAATCAGAGTTTAAGTTAATTGGTTACTCTGATGCAGATTTTGCAGGCTGTAAGATAGACAGAAAAAGTACAAGTGGAAGCTGTCAATTTTTAGGTGACAGATTGGTTTCTTGGTACAGTAAGAAACAGAAATCAATTTCTACATCCACTGCAGAAGCAGAGTATATAGCAGCTGGTAGCTGTTGTGCACAGATTTTATGGATGAAGAATCAATTGCTGGATTATGGGTTAAGGTACTCTAGAATACCTATTTTCTGTGATAACCAAAGTGCTATTGCTATGACAGGTAATCCAGTACAGCATTCCATGACCAAGCACATCAGCATAAGGTATCATTTTATCAGAGAACATGTGGAAGAAGGAAACATTGAGCTTCATTTTGTGTCTACAGACCAACAACTTGCAGATATCTTCACCAAACCTTTGAGTGAAGCTACTTTTACAAGATTGGTAAATGAACTTGGAATGATCTCTGGTTCTGACTAGAGATACGGGTTAGACTCATTTTTTATGTTCATGATTTCTTACATGTGTTAACTGTTATGTGAACCAGCATGTTAAACTCTGATGATAAACTCTGTGAAGTGTCAGTCATAATCTGAAAGTAAACTCTGGTGTTAAACTCTGTTGGTCATACTCTGGTAATTACAGTTTAATGCTATTCTCTAACTGTAATTTTGTCTGAAACATATGGACCAATGAAGAAATTTGTATGAAGCATAATTCTCAGTAAGTAATTGTGAATCCTTAAGAGTTGATAGATTCTGATCTCATTTATGTGCAGTAAACTAACACAGCATGATACTGTCTCTATATTTATACCATCTCTTAGTTTATTGATCCTATACACTGAGTCTGTATTAGCTGTTTGCATTTTCTCTCATAAGTTAATTTTAATCACTGATGAAAAGTCTAAACTCTGATTACTTACTACAAATAATTCACCCTCAAATCAAAAGATGCCAACCAGAGCACAAATTCCTTTGAGATCATGTTGTGCCTAGGACGATCCAGGAACTTATTGTATGAAATAAGGGCTAAAATCTTTGATTTTTGGTGACTAGTGCCAACCACTGATTACTGGAAAAATAATAAATAAATAAATAAATAAATAAAAAAAAAAAAAATATATATATATAAATAATACAGGGGGTGACAAATAAAAGACATATCCAAATGAAAGGATATCAGTAACACAGAGTTTAGATAGAAAAATCAGTGTCTATGTGAGAGTTTAGGCAACCAGGTTTTTACTACTTTAGTTTGTGGATTTTATGCACTTTGAGATGATCTAAATACTGATTTCGGTAAACTCTGCTACTACACACACATTTCTCACAACTGTACAGATTGAGAAAAGAGTTTATTGACAAAGAAGGATAAATGGTAAACACTGATGTATTGTGTGAAATACGCCGAGGTTACTTTGTTTTAATCTATGATGGTTAAAATAATTTCCTTGTTTCAGACATTTTATACTCTTGAGATTAGTCATTTGTTTTTCGGAAAAAGTATGATTGAACGGAGAAAAGAAAGAGTGCGTTTGATAAGTCCTGATAGTGATTCGTAATGCTACTGAGTATGTTAGTTTATTGTTTAAAGTGATATCATTTTTTTTCACTTTACAATTACTATGCAATATTGATAATATTGATATGTAAAGAAACAAATTGTTTTTCATTAATTGATTCAAATTTACATTCAGACAAATTCATACTCATGTTAAGCTAATCTTTCTGGTACATGCTAATCACTATGGTTACAAAGAGAAGATCTATTTAACCAGGATAAGTATCTGAATGCTACATCTGAAGCAGAAGAGCTAGAGCCAGAAGTTATTGTGCTCTACTACTTCTGATGAGAGCTACCCAGTTGTTCATCTGATCATTATACCATCTGGGATTGCTTGACAACATCCTGAAGATGAATCATCATCATCATCATCATCTTCCTGGATTCGCTTTCTGCTTTGCAGCTTGCAGGATTCCAAGAAGATTGTCTCCTCAGTACCAATCAGGAAGCTCTGCTGGAAGAGCATCATACAAATCTCCATAGTATCATCGTCTGCCAGGATGGGCACATCATATGGACCGGGACGGATGATGTGCACATAAGGATTAGAGATTGGTCCTTCTGCTATTTCATCATCTGCTATAAGACCTTCATCATTCAGAAAAGAAAGAACAAGAAACTCATCGATGATGTAGTTTGCTTGTTGAGGCCAGTTCATGTTCACGAATGATTCGACATCCATGAACTCAAAGGTTCCTGCCATTTGGTGTATGGTAATTTTAAGGTATGAAGCCTGTTGATAAAATGCTTCGGTTTTTAAAGCATTCAACAGGGTAACTGAAAGGTTTTTTTTCTAGAATCGAAGCGCTTGGGATACTAAGGTGCGGAGTTTCGAGACAGTCATTATTATTCTGACTGTTGAGTTCCTTTGTACTTTATTATTGAAATTGATAATTTTATTATTATTGATTTTTTTTCTTTTAAGCGAATATTTTGAGTGTTATATGTGATGACAGGTGTCTCCACGTTTGCACGTGTGTATTGGAAGTTGTTAGATACAGCTGTCAGCGTATTCACGTCTGACATCTGTCCCACTAACATACTTCTAATCTTAACAGTTCTTATTTAATACACTACATACACACGATTCAATCTTTTACGCATTTCATCTTTTCATAACATTTTACTCACACACAAACACTCAAACACTTTCTGAGCCCAGTATTTCTTGTTTTCAAATCTTACTAATGGCAACTACAGCGTTTATTGCATCTGAATTAGAATTTGTCCCAAATAACTACTCAGCTCCTGTAGCAAATGAGAACGCACCGGAGGCGTTTCATTTGATTCAGAGTTTCTTGTCAAACTCTGATATTGGTACTGCTCTCACCGCACCATCGAAGCTGTCTGCGACTCAAATTCGAACTTTTTGGCAGACAGGTACTTATGATAATGGAGGAGAGTCTGGATCTCCATCTATCATTTTTGAGTTTCAAGAAGATCAATTTGTTGTTACTCCTACTACTGTTCGTGATGCTTTGGGACTTGAAGATTTTAATGCTTTCACGATATCTGTTGGTGATTCTGAGTTGGTTAGGATGATGAGAGAAATCGGCTACTCTGGACCTTTGTCAAAGATAGGTCAACTCAAAAGGCCATTTTTGCGTAAGGAGTGGAGCTTCTTTTTCGATTGCATTACTCGGGCTTTTGGAAAGAAGTGCACTAATTGGGATGCGATTCCCACGGATAGTCTACAAATCGGGTATTCTCTTCTCTATGGCAGTCAATTTGATGTTGCTAGATTAGTTTTAACTAATATTGGTGAGAAAATGCTAGAGAATAGAAATGTTGTTTACTTCTCTAGGTTTTGTCAATTGATATTCAATCATTGCTGTCCAAATGTTGAGATTGTAGAGGATGATGTTATACTTTCATTTAAATTACACAAACGTATATTCTCTGACCTTATCAACAAGGACAACAAGAAAGGAGAAGTTGGTCCTTTAATGATACCTGCATCTGTGCAACAATTTCTTGACAACTCACAACAACAACGTGTCTCAACTGCTGAAGCTGGACCTTCTGTATCTCAACCACAGAGGTCAAAGAGATCTAAAGTTCGAGCAGTTAAGTCTGGTGAAGCTGAGGTATCAAATGTTGATGCTGTGCCTCAGAGAAAAAGAATGAAGAAAAGGCGAGCCCACAGGGCAAAGTCTGTTGCTGCTGCTTCTAGTGCAGACTCAGAAACTGAAGCTGATGAAGAAAATCTTCATCAGAGAAAGAGAAGATTAGTTGCTAATCAACTTTTTGGTGATATTATTGCCAATTTGGATAAAGAACCTGAGGACACAGAAGCTCCTACATCAAAAACTGATGATGTAGTTGAGGAAGCTGCTGCATACTCTGACAGCAGGATTGTGGATCATGAAGATACTATACCGGAAGCTGATCAAGCATCTACTGAGTTAGTAGAACCTATTGCTTCTCACACAGAAATCATTTCTATTGATTTTGAGAAAGGTGATGAAGTAGATCAGATTAGAGTTGATCCAGTTCCAGAAGCTGTTGCTGTACATGCTGATGCAACAGATAATGATCATGAGGATATTATCTTTCTTGAAACTTTGCAACAATCAGTTGTTGAGATTGTTCAAAGAGAAGCAGAGGTTACTGCTCCAGCAAACTCTGATGTTCCTCAAACTGTAGCAGATCAAGTACCTGATGCGACTGCACAGTCAATTGATGAAATCACTGCTGAAAATGTGCTTGAAGATATTCACAGAGAGGATGACAATGCTGAAGCTAGTCCTGTTCATTCAAACTCTGATATTCATGTGGAAATTTCTGATATTCAAGCAAATTCTACTGAAGAAAGGGAAGTTCAAAGGGCTGCTTCTGAGCATTTTCAGAATATGTACTACAATGCATGGGCTAATGCAGATTGTATCTTTCCAACGCAAAGGGCTGCAGAATTTTTATCTGATTCTGTCAAGAAGATTACAAATCCTGATGTCCTTACGAGCTTACAGGCAACTGTTATTCAAGTCAAATCTCTCAATAATAGATTTGATGAGAATCAACAAATGCTTACAAGTCTGAGGAATGAAGTAAGCCTGAGGGATCTTACTTTAAAGGCTGACAGAACTTATTATTATACCATGTTCAAGCAGCAAGCCAGGGATTCTGAAGAAATCAAGAAGAGGCTTGGGACAGTTGAGGACAACCAGAATGCTATGTCTGCTCAGCTGACTTCTATTTCTACTGCGCTTGAATTGCTGACATCAGTACTACTTTCTGATGATGTCAAAAAGGGGGAGAGTATAACTAAAGACAAATGCAAAGATACTCAAACTCTGAGACGGAAGGATGATTTTGCTGATGGTGGAAGCAAGGAATCTGAGAAGAATTTACTTTCTGTTCAAGGAAAAAGAAGATCAAAATTAAATTCTAATAGGTTGACAAACTCTGGTAAAGAAATTTCAAACTCTGCCAGTGGTTCAAGACTTAAGAGTTTAATTATTTCAGCCAATCCATTAACTGATGAAGAAATTGCTACCAAGATGTTTCTAGAAGAACATGGTAATGAAGCTACAGTTGAAGACATGGAAGCTGAAATGCTGAGTCTTGCTGAAGAGCATGAGAAGAAGTTGAAGGATGGTACTTATAAGAAGAAGGAAATCAAGGCTCCTAGAAAGAAAGAAAAAGGAATTGTTATCAAAGAGAATGTAAACTCTGATCAGAGCTTACAGTACTCAAGGAGGCCTGTGATTAAAAATGCTGATAAAGGAAAAGGTAAACTGGTAGAAGAAGAGCAGTTACCTAAGAAGATTTATTCAACCTCTGACATTGCTCAAGTTGAAACAAGATTACCAAAATCAACCTCTGACGCTGCTCAAGTTGATGATACTATTGAAGTTAAGCCAGCCTCTGACAAGGCTCAAGCTGTGCAAACTCAGCTAGCTCCTCAACTCAAAGGTTTCTTAAGACCTGTACTCTCTGAAACTCTGACACTTCAACCTGTGGATTTTTCTCAAACCAGGACTGTACTTGGAAAAGAATCTTATGATAAGTCTGGTTTAGGTTCACATAGGGAGAAGAGAATAAATAATAGATCTCAAGACAATATTTCACTGACAGGATCTGGTATTGGGAATACACAAGAAAATCTTGATAAGTTAGAATCTGTTCAGTTGATTTTTCACAAGATCTTGAAGAAGCAGTTTCTGTTATATTTCATGAGTGATGGAAGAGTTTATAGAATTGGAGAATCTGATGTAAATCTCAAATCATGGGAAGAACTTGAATATGTACTTTATCTGTTAAAAGTTAAGAACAGACATACCCATAATGTTGCTCAAATCTTAAGAGAAAAGATGCTGAGATCAAAAGTGATGCTTGGAGGAGGAGAAGTCTCAAATGCTTATATTCCAAAGTATAGAGATCATACTGGAAAATTGGTGGAGATGAAGAGAAACAGTGCTAGATTTAAAACTGCACTGGGATTAAAAGTCTTAGAATTCAACTTAGAGTCAGATAAAGCTCAGTACATTCGGCTAGGGAATGATATGAAGAAGAACAGTATCTATTCTCTGAGGGCTGCCATATATCAAACTGGTGAAGGAGATCCAGAGTATAAGGAGCTGAAAGAGATTATGATAACTGAACTTGAGAATGCTGAGAGAAGACTGCTGATTGATTATCTCAGGACTGTGCCTGATATTGAAGAAGTCAAGTAAAGTCTGACTGTAAGTTTTTAATATTTTCTATTCTAAGTCAAATTTAAACTCTGTTTTAAATTAAACTCTGTTATATGTTAAACACTGCATTTGTTAAAAGGTTTTGACATCATCAATTATATGTTTTAACTTGTACATTTTATTATGAACAAGTTGGGGGAGATTGTTAGATATAATTGCTAATGTTTGTTTATCAGTGTTTAAGCAACAGGTACTGACAAGAGTTTATCAGAAGCCAGTCAGAGTTTAGTTAAACTCTGACAGGGTAAAGAGTTTAATTGAAGCCGGTCAGAGTTTATTTAAAGTCTGACAAGGTGAAAGTTGAATTAGCTGTCGGTGCAGAATTGAAGATTCTAGAAGCAATATATTCTGAAGATAGAAAGAAGCAGAATATATTGATACAGCTAAGGAGATTGGAATAGAAGACTGAAGCAATCCTTAATTGATATGAATTGTATAGCTAACTTATAGGAATATCAATTAGAGATGGATTGTATGTAGCTGTGTACTATATAAACACAGATAGGTTATCCCTAGAAGGGACGCGTGAATATTGATATATTATTCTTGTAACCTAGAAGCTCTTTGTGATTCATTAACATCATAAAGAGAGAAGCTGTTAATACGATTACAGTTTTATTGATTCATAAACAGTGTTTTTAATTATCGTTATTCTCATACATACTTGATTATATTGTGTATTCGGCCTAACAGAGGCTCTCTGGGATCTGCTTGAAATCTTGCACAAAGACATGTTGCAAACATGATATCAGGTCTACTTGCAGTAAGATACAGTAAAGACCCTATCATTCCTCTGTAGTTTGTCATATCTACTGAGGCTCCTGTGTCTTTGTCTAGCTTTGTTGCAGTAGCCATGGGAGTTGTAGCAGATGAGCTATCAAGCATACCAAATTTCTTGAGAAGATTTCTGGTATATTTTGCTTGATTGATAAAAATACCATCATCTGTTTGCTTGACCTGTAAGCCTAGAAAATAACTAAGCTCTCCCATCATGCTCATTTGGTACCTGGATTGCATAAGCTTTGCAAACTTCTTACAAAGTTTGTCATTAGTAGATCCAAAAATAATATCATCTACATAAATTTGAACTAAAAGCAAATCATCACCAGAATTGAAATAAAACAAGGTTTTATCAATTGTACCTCTTGTGAACCCACTTTCTAAAAGAAATTGAGCAAGAGTTTCATACCATGCTCTTGGTGCTTGCTTTAGTCCATATAATGCCTTGTCAAGCCTGTAGACATAATCTGGATGCTTGGAATCTACAAATCCTGGTGGTTGTTCAACAAATACTTCTTCTTCAAGCTTCCCATTGAGAAAAGCACTTTTTACATCCATCTGAAAAACTTTAAACTTCTTGTGTGCAGCATAGGCCAGAAAAATTCTTATGGCCTCCAATCTTGCAACTGGAGCAAAGGTTTCATCATAGTCAATTCCTTCCTGTTGTGAATAACCTTTAGCCACAAGTCTAGCCTTGTTTCTTGTAATCACACCTTCACTGTCAGTCTTGTTTCTGAAAACCCACTTTGTACCTACAATTGATCTATTCTTTGGTCTAGGTACAAGTGTCCAGACTTCATTTCTTTCAAATTCATTTAACTCTTCTTGCATTGCTGTTATCCAGTTTGCATCTTGAAGAGCTTCCTCCACTTTCTTTGGTTCTGTTTGAGACAAGAAAGCATGATACAGACACTCATTATTTGTTGCACTTCTAGTTCTCACACTAGCATCAGGATCTCCAATTATGAGATCAGGTGTGTGTGCCTGTGTCCACTTTCTTGCTGTTGGTAAGTGGTTTCTTGCATCATTATTGGATCCTCCCCCTTGATCCATGCTCTCCTGATTCATATGTTGATTTTCTGCATTATCTGAGGCTCCCCCTGAATTGGATGGTTCAGAGTTTGAACTGTCAGAGTTTGAATCAGTTTCCTCAACTGACTCACTTGCTGTGTCTTGTTGAGCTTCTTCACGCTCCCCCTCAACTGGTTCTCTATTTTGTTCAATTTGAGAATTTCCAGTTTCTCCAGTATTTACCAGTAGAGGTTCAGAGTATGCTTCGTCAGAGTTTGTCAGAACCGCTTCATCAGAGTTTGTCGGTACTGCTTCATCAGAGTTTACATCATCAGAGAATAAATCTTCATTTTCAAAACGCAGTTGATCATATCCATCTAAGTCATCGAGTCCAGTTATTTTCTTATCATCAAATGACACATGTATGGATTCCATGATCACTTTAGTTCTCAGATTGTAGACTCTGAATGCTTTTGTTGACAATGGATAGCCAACAAAGATTCCTTCATCAGCTTTTAACTCGAACTTGGTCAACTGTTCAGGATGAGTCTTCAACACAAAGCATTTGCATCCAAATATATGAAAATATTTCAAATTTGGCTTCTTATTTTTCACCATCTCATATGGTGTTTTCCCATGCTTGTTGATCAATGTTGCATTTTGAGTAAAACAAGCAGTTTGAACAGCTTCTGCCCAGAAGTATGTTGGTAATTTTGCTTCATCAAGCATAGTTCTGGCTGCTTCAATTAAAGTTCTGTTCTTCCTTTCAACTACACCATTTTGCTGTGGAGTTCCAGGTGCAGAAAACTTTTGTTTCACTCCTCTTTCCTTGCAGAAAGCTTCCATGATTGAGTTTCTGAATTCAGTTCCATTATCACTCCTTATAATTTTGACTTTGTGCTGTGATCCTTTGTCCAGTAGATTTACATGATCCATCAGAGTTTGAGCAGTTTCATCCTTCTTTGACAAGAAATACACCCATGTATATCTAGTATATTCATCAACAATTACTAGAGCATATTTCTTTCTGCCCATTGACATTATATTCACTGGTCCAAAGAGATCAACATGTAGAAGATGATAAGGTTCCACTACTGAAGATTCAGATTTGCTCTTGAAAGATGACTTCCTTTGTTTGGCTTTTTGACAAGAATCACATAAGCCATCTAGACTGAGTATTGATTTTGGAAGTCCCCTTACAAGATCCTTTCTTATAAGTTCATTTATGTTGTTCAAATTGAGATGAGAGAGCTTCTTATGCCAATTCCAACTCTCTTCATTTGACATTTTAGCAGTCAGACACACTGTTTTTCCATCAGAGTTTGTTACCAAACTTGCTTCATAAATGTTGTTGCGCCTGTGTCCAACTAGAACAACTTTTCCAGTAGATTTACTGATAACTTCACAGTATTCAGTATGAAAATCTACATGGTTTCCTCTGTCACAGATTTGACTCACAAATAGCAGATTATGCTTGAGTCCTGAGACTAGAGCTACATTTGAAATGATGACACTTCCAAGATTGATATTGCCATATCCCAGAGTGTGTCCTATGTTGCCATCTCCATAGGAAACCTTTGGGCCAGCCTTCTCCTTAAAGTCTGATAGCAGGGCTTTATTTCCAGTCATGTGTCCTGAGCATCCACTGTCCAAGATAAGTGTGCTCTCTCTTATGCCCTGCAATCACAAACAAACACTAAGTGTTAGTTTAAAGGACCCAGACTTGCTTGGATCCTTTGTCTTTCTTAACAGTGTTAGCTTTTGCAGCGGAATTACTATCAACAGAGTTTAAACTAACATTGTCAGACTTTACACTTGCAGAGTTTGCTCTAACCCACTTCAGATTGGGTTTTAGCTCATAATAGTTGTGATAAATAGCATGATAACTCTTGCAAGTATAAATGGAATGCCAAGTGCTCCCACAGTGTGTGCATAAAGTCTGTGGTCTAACCCTAATATAATCATTCTTTACTCCTGAAGTAGAAGATAAAGAATTGATATTTTTATTCTTTGTGCAGTAATTAGCAAGATGATTAGAACTACCACAATTATAACATGTTTTCCTTGGAGCAGCACCAGTAGGCAAATGATTATTTCTATTATTTATGCCTATCTTTCCATTCCTATTCTTCTTGGACCCTTTTGGTTTCATGGCAGATTTTACCTCTTTCAACTTATGATTGAACTGTTTTCCTGTCATCAAACCAACATTAACCTGTTTTTCACAAGTTTTTACTGGTTTTCTAACAGCTTCTATTTCCATAAGGTTTTCTGTTATAATATTTTCCTGTTTTTCACAGGCTTCATCTGATTCCATATCAGCTTCCCTTATTACAACAGATTTTAACTTATTGGCTTCTGGAACAAATTTCACAGGTTTAAGTTGTGGTTTTACCTTAACCTTGTCTTTAAACCTAAGTTCATCATTTTCACAATAACCTAAACCTACAGAATCAGTCTGAAACACTTGATGAGTGTCTCTTCCAGAATCTGTCCAAGTCTTGATTATTTTTCTTTCTTTTTCTAGATCAGATTCTAATTGCTTATATCTTTTGAGCAATTCCTGTTCTACATAAACAGCATCATCTCTTTCTTTTTGAATCTGCTTCATCTTTTCAAGTTCTCCTTCAAGAAACTTGTTTCTATCTTTAAGACTAAGATTCTCAGATTTAATTCTCTCATTTTCTAAAGTCTGATCCCTATAGCTAACATGAACACTTTTCAGATATACTCTTAACTCAGATATATTATCAGTATCATAAGCATAAGTAGTTAGGGGTACCTTATTTTCAGATGATTCAGTCTCATCTCTGACAGTTGCCATAAGAGCATAATTTTCTCCATCATCAGAGTCTGAAGTATCTGCCCAGTCTTTGCCTTTAGAGATGAGTGCTTTCTCAGATTTGCCTTTCTTGCACTCTGGGGCATAGTGACCCATCTCCTTACACCTGTAGCACTGGATTTCAGATTTATCCTTCTTACCATATTTGGTCTCCCTTCCATCAGACTTTCTGAAACTTCTCCTTTCAGAGTTTGAATCTTTCCTTGAGAATCTCTTTCCCTTCTTGAAGTTCTTGAATCCCATCTTCTTGAAGGTCTTCACCATCAATGCAGCCATTTGCATCATCTGTTCTTCATCATCATCAGAGTCAGAAGCTTCATCAGAGTTTGAGTCATCATCAGAGTTTGATGACTCACTTTCAGATTTAATAACTAAAGCCTTTCCCTTCGCTTTCTTCCTTGATGATTCCTTCTTAATGGGGTTCTCCTCGACTTTGAGAGCAACAGATTTTGTCTTTTTACTCAATCTTCTATTCCTTTGTTCTATCTCCAGTTCATGAGTTTTCAATAACCCATAGATTTCATCAAGATCTGTATCAGCAAGCTCATAATTATCTCTTATTGTGGTTGTCTTTAAATCCCACTTTTCAGGTAGAGATAACAGAAACTTGAGATTAGACTCTTCAAGCTCATATTCTTTATCAACCAGAGACAGATCATTCAACAGTTTGCAAAATCTGTCATAAGTCTCAGTCAAGGTTTCATTAGTTCTTGAATCAAAGTGCTCATACTCCTGTGTGAGTATTGTCTTTCTGTTCTTCTTGATAGCACCTGTTCCCTGGCATCTGACTTCTAAAGCATCCCATATCTCTTTGGCAGTTTTGCAGCCAATTACTCTGTTAGACATAACATTATCTAAAGCACTGTGGAGAAGATGTCTAACCTTTGCATCTTTTGCAATTGATGAGATGTCCTCAGGAGTCATATCTTTCTTTTCCTTTGGAACAGTCTTTTGTTCTTGTCCATCAACAACAGGGGACAATTTAGTCGGCATATGAGGACCATCATAGATTCTGTCAAGGTATTCTGGATCTGTAGCCTCCAGAAACATGGTCATCTTAACCTTCCAAATCGGATACTCTACTGGCCTGAGAATTGGAACCCTGATTGTTTCATATCGACTCACAGAATTGGGCTTAACCTGTTCAGCCTTAGGAGCAATTTGATTTTCTTCAGACATGATTAATACTGTGTTTGAATCGTAAAACTGTATATATTAAACAGCCTTGGCTCTGATACCAATTGTTAGGCCGAATACACAATATATAATCAAGTATTTATGAGAATAACAATCAAGAAACTGAATTATATTAAATAATTCTCTCTTAGTGATGTTAATGAATCACAAAGAGCTACTAGGTTACAAGAATAATATATTCAATGTTCGCGCGTCCCTTCTAGGGATAACCTATCTGTGTTTATATAGTACACAGTTACACAATCCTTATCTAATTGATATTCCTACAAATTAGCTATACAAGTTATATCAATTAAGGATTGCTTCTTATCTTCTATTCTGTTTCCTTAGCTGTATCAATATATTCTGCTTCTTTCCATCTTCAGAATATATTGCTTCTAGAATCTTCAATTCAGCACCGACAGCTAATTCAACTATCACCCTGTCAGACTTTAAATAAACTCTGACCGGCTTCCTTTAAACTCTTCACCCTGTCAGACTTTAAATAAACTCTGACCGGCTTCTGATAAACTCTGGTCAGTACCTGTTGCTTAAACACTGATAAACAAACGTCAGCAATTATATCTAACACAATGTGATGAAATGCAGCAAGTATCGAGATATGTTTTTTAGTGAGTGTGTGAAGTGTTTGTGTGAATGTAAGTCTCTCTGTGTGAGTATGAAGGGAGAGTATTTATAGGCCCGAAACCTGTTCTCGTGGCATAGGCGTCGCTTATTGTGGCTACAGTGGGCGGAATGGGCCTTCTTGCTACAGTTGAGTTGTTGTACTTTCTTGCTACAGTTGAGTTGCTGTACTTTCTTGCTACAGTTGACATGTACAGTTGAGTTGTTGTACTTTCTTGCTTTATTCATGGGTACGTTTGGGAAGTATTCTATCTTTTATCTTGTCATGTCTTTGACGTGTGCTTGGCCTTTTGTTAATAGGTAGGTGTCCCGGTATCTGTTGGTACTGAAGTAATGGTGCATGCGGATGCTCCTGAGTCGCAGCGAGCGACCGTGTTTAGGTGAGCGGGCGGCAGTCGTGAGTTTTGGGTATATATCACCCCGCAATCTGGTTTTGTAATTTAATGACATCCAACTTCTCACAGCCTACATCTGCTCGTGTGACCTTGTCGAAAATCTTCTTCTCCTTTGCTTCTTCCCAAATTTGTTCCGCCATTCGAGTTTTGCCAACTCCTTGCAAACCATAGATGCCAAGGATCAGAGAACTATCTTCACTTACTTGCAAACCATAGATGCCAAGGATCAGCTCTTCAATTGTCGCATTGGATATCCTGTCCAGAGCTTTTCCCACACATGGAATGTCAGATAGACCAACCATGATTGTTCTTCGCTTTCAACTCGTTTAATCTAATTGCTAGAACTGCAATAACCTTTTAGCAAGAGGAAATGTGAAAAGAGCCGAGAAACAGTTCTTAAAGAATGATGGAAGCTAGATCCGAGTAGTTGATAGCCTGGGAAACCGCCCAATGTGGTACTAGTATAGTTAAAAAAACTATTAAACAAGTTAAATATAAAAATCTTAAGTGAACACCAAACAAGTCGTCGGATGCTTAGTTGTAGTCGAGCAACTGTGATTGTTTAACACTTGACGTTGTTGATCTTTTAGTCCTCTTTATTTGTCCACTAGAGGACAAACACCAGGTAGGTAACATGCCTATTATTAAAAGAATTGCTAATAATTTAAGGTTACAGAGAATGGCTCTTTAAATTACTACTGAGGAATTTGTTGTGATGCCTAGCTAGATTTTACTTGTACACTTAATAAAGATCGTTAACTAATTACTTAATCAGAAATATGGTTTGAGTTGACAGTTATAATTTTGAACTGTAAGTTTGAATTTTGGATGAAATAATCACCTAACACTGGTGACCAAATCTGAATTCTCTTTGATTAGCCATCTAAATCACAGAAATTTTTATCTAAAGACAGTGTTGTAGCTTAGTCACCGGTGATACCCTTATAACAGTAGATTGGGGTTCTAACCTCCCTTCTCCTCTTCGCGTTAAGATACGAGCGTTCAAGCCTATTTAAAAAAAACTACAGATAGTTGTTGAATTATGTGTCTTATTTCTCAAGTCTCAACAATATACTGATACGCAATTACTATAATATAGCAAATAGATTATCATTAAGTGAAATTTTGTGAAGTCAGTGAAAATGGAAGTAATATTTTTGGTACAAGTTACTCCATAAGCTAAGAGAGTTGTATCCATTCATGTGAGAATGGAAGATTTAAATGTCGCTTGACATTGTTCACTACCTAATATCTAATCTTCTACCAAGGCAACGAATGCTTAGCTGTAGTATGACATAACTAAGTAGAGGTCGCATGCCATTTCCAACTAGCAAATCGAATAAATGATTAGTGATGATTCATTCCATCATAGTTTATGTGAATATTGCATTGTTTTACTTCTATTGATCTTCTTCCATCACTTAAGTTAGTAAAACAACCAATCCAGTTATCCAGATCCATCTCACACACACAACCGTGCCTCTTTCTTTCTAATATATGTAATGCAGGGTTGTTTGGGCTAGTATTGCGATGTTGATTAGTTTTCTATTGTTACTGAACAAGCTTGTTCTAATATGATATATGAAATGATAGATCCAATATCGTGTTCTTAACCCACACTATTTTTGTTCAATTTATGCTCCCTGATGATGATTTGCGTCCTATGAATTGCCAATCCTAAAAACGCAGTCCAGACTAAAGAAATATTGTAGAGTATTTGGATGGATTTCACCAAACCTTTAGGTTAGTGCACACAATATTAGGGGGTGACCGCAGACCATTTCAAGACACTCAGATCAGTGCTCTTGTGCACCAAATCCAATCCAGGAACACAAATGCAGGAACAAACCAAACACAGGAACAAACAGAAACAGCCGTAACTTCATGTTTTTTTTGCTAACTTCCGTAACTTCATGTTGTATAACAAACATGAACGATACCAAACAATCATTTCAATTCCGGTCATAAACACAAGGAGAATTCTCTAACAATAGGATCTGCCATGATCCAATCCACACATCAAGTCAAAAACATTATTGCTCATTTTATTTCCACTATTTCATCAGCAGCACTATTAAATCCCATCTCTCTTCAATATGATCATACACTATCCTAATTGCTTCAATTCTTTCAAATTTTCCCAAGGAAGCATCAAATTGATAAATTTAACTATCTAGTGGCACTAAAACATAACTAGTACTACTACCTGCAATCAGTTACTATAATTATCAAATCCATACTCTTATCCTAGCTCACTTAACGGTACTTCTAGTTCAAACATGTTAGGAATGAATATCACCTAGAAACTAGACAGAGGGGGGTGAATGGATAGTTTGATGGATTTTTCCTTTCTTGAAACTAAATGTAAACTGTGTATGATTATGCTATGTAATATGCAGAAAGTAAACAACACGCACAATCACTTTAATCTACTTTGTATAAGCAAATTAAATACTACAGCTTTCCAAGAAATTCACAATCGAATTTCTGGCTTTTAAACAAGAACAGTTTGTACTTGCTTGCTTACAGAGAAAAGAGCTTGAGATCTTATCTATATGTATCTCTCCTATTGCTTACGATTGTGTATGCACAATATATATATTAACCTATACAAACTAGGCACACACAATATTACCCAGCTACCCCTTCTGAAAGTCCAACTTGTACTGCCATAAGAAGTTCACTGTGTCAGGAAGGACCACCTGCTTTTCGGAGTCTTTCCCGTTTCTGTAGCTGCTTGTCTCTTATCTTTCTCTCCAAGTTTAGCTGTAGATTTGCCATCTGTTCTTTGGACCACCTTGCCAGAACAAATGCTTCAGTATTTGTCTCTTTTGATTCTTGGTTCTGTGCCTTGATTTGTCTTGTTGTAAACGGCTAAGTGTTGATATCGTGAACTCCACTTTATTCCTGACTTCGCGATGTCTCCTATGAAGACTATGCGGTATGGCCTTTGAGGACTATGCGACATAGGTCATTTGAGGACTATGCGACATAGGTCATTTGATGACTATGCGACATAGGTCATTTGATGACTATGCGACATAGGTCATTTGAGGACTATGCGACATAAGCCATATGAGGACTTCACGATCTAGGCATCTTTGACTTTGCTGACTTCAACACTTCACGACATGAGTCTTGAGGACTTCTCGACATAGTACAAAGTTGACTATGCGATATAGCACTTCTCAACATGGATATTGGTGACTTCACGACATAGCTTTCTTCTGACTTTGCTATATAATGCCTTAAGACAAATTTCTGCAACTTATTTCTTCAGGGCCTTATTCATCTCTATCCTGCTGCATGAACACTTCTGAACTTCTACCAGGACAATTATTCAATGGCCTATATACAGTCTAGATGCAAGAAACTTTACTAAGCTCATTATAATTCTGAGCATACATGATCAAGCTAATGTTCATGAGAACAAGACAAGTACATTTAGAGACCTATACTATATCCCAGTGATAGAATTCACTAGGTCATGTAGTGTGACATAGTCACATAGTGTAGGCTTGTTAATAGTGGTATTCAGACATGTCTTGAGCCTAACAAAACATGTTCACATTCAGAGTTAAACACTGTTAATCACTTGAAATTGAAAAAGAATTAAAATCACTTGTAACAAAACATGCCAGTCACATATACAGACATTAGCATGCACCGTGTAAAGCACAAAATTAATGGTAAAAATTTTAAGATTCTGAATACCTGTCCGACAACCACCATCACCAGAGAGATGTGCCTTAGTTTCCTATTTTCTATATTTAAGGGACTCATCTTCTGATTCAAACTCGTATTCATCATATACAGTGACCAATTCAGTGCAAGGATGTGAAATACTTTGCCCGGGGACAATGATCCAGATTAATTTTAATTTTTTTGGCCACATTGAAAAGGTAGCTTGTTGTTGATACAAGATATAAATCCGATCCCGTATGGGTATCGGCCCATATTAAATAAGCCCGATAACAGGAAGTATCGTATACGAGGAAATTCACTACAACTAGATGTCTTACTCCTAAAGAATAGGAGTATTGTTCAAACTAGAATTCTACGCAGAAAAGGTAGTAGATCCTAATAGAACTACGTGTAGACTTGATTCTCTATAAATATAGAGATACGTAGGCACCTTGAGGGGGATCCGACACCTGATATTCTAGAGCTCCTCTCTTAGAATAACTCTCAAGCCCAGTATAAAACTCCTCAAAACCCCTAATCTCCTTTGTCAATGGCCATGAATATCTACTACAAGCTCTGCACGAATACCCGTAACAATGATGCCCCGTCCGTGACGAAAATCGGCAGCAACATTTGGCGTCGTCTGTGGGAATCGTGTAGAGAAAAGCTAATTTTTATCGGTTAAAAATCTAAAACTTATTTGCGATTAAGAGGGTTTTGATTTTGGAGGAAGGAATTAGAAGATTGAATCATCATAGCTATCAAATCGTCAATATCAACCAGGCCAGATAAGCATTATTCTTATTTAACTGTCATATTTTTATGTCATGTATGGATGTGGTTGCGTTTTGAATACAGATTATCAAATAGCCACACTCACGATTTTGTAAATATTATTTTTTTTGTTTTACACATTAACGTACCAGTTAATAAAAATATCTATAACAGCTTTTTGATGGGCTCGTAAGAAAGTATATACCATGTTGGTGAGGATTTAAAAAAAAGTAATTATATCATGGTGAGATGGGATATTGATATCGACCATTATGCGTTTGTTTCTTTTCACTTGTGATTAAACTCTTTCTCACGATTTCTTCACCTGTGATTACTGGAGCATAAGGTAGGCTATAAGGTTGTTTAATATTTGCTTGAACATCCATTATCCAGGAAAGTTTTTTTTATCAATGTTTTGATCTTCTCAGGTGCAACCAAAATCTACTCCACTCTCAGTGCTCTGCTAGATTCGAATTCGAAGAGGAACAAAAAAGAGCCGGGGTTATTGTATAAAAATATACAAGAAGAAGCATTGATACCAAAGAACAATACATGAAGTACTCTATGAATGTATTTTCAATGCTCTTGAATTACAAAAGAATGGAAAAGAACTTGAACTATGGTTTCATCAAGCCGCAAGAAGCAGGAAAGAAAACATCATGTCTTATGTCTTATGTCAGCAATAAATTTGTGTTAAGGATTATCTTGATGGTTGGAGCTCTTCCTGCACTACTCGCTTACTACTGGAGAACGAAGATGCCAGAAACAGCTCAATTCACAGCTTTTGTAGCCAAGAACACGGACCAGGCTGCATCAGATTTGTCAAAGGTATTGCAGGTTGAAATTGAGACTGAACCAATAAAGAAGCACCACGTTGCAAAGAGAATAAGGGTGTTGCATTGTAGTGGCGAGTTCTGCAGCAACATATGGAGTACTATATTTGAATGGAGGATCTTGTACTGGCCTATTATATCAAATTGGAATGCAGAACCAGTTCTCATTCAGAAATTTGGAAAATCTTGAGGCAGCCTCTAATGGTGATATATCATGAAAATCATCATATGTACATCTAGGCATCATCAACATCAAAGAATATCATCACTTCGGCCAGAGAGAACAAACTCAAGAAATAAATGAAGTGGCTGGCCGGAATCTTTGGTAAGGGCTGCCAGAAAATTAAAAGTAAGTTGCAAGAGTTTAGTGAAAAAGGAAAAAATATAATTGTGCGGTATGCAAGGTCCAACACACCAAGCAAATATTCGTTGTCAGGCAGCTACACATATTATGTATGTATGCTAAAGTTACTGATATATACAAGCCAGCCAGATGTAGTTAATAGCGATTCGATACGATAAAAACTAGAAACATTGGCGCCAGATTTATATTAATAAGTGTAATTCAACAAGAATTCGGAACACATCAAATTGAATTCACTGGAACACATTGGTAACCTGCCATGTAACCTGGTTCTCAAATTCATTATTGAAATGAGAAGCATGATGCACTAGACTATGGTTTACGGGATCAATATGGAATATGCTAAGTCGCAATCAAGAAGAAGCAAACCACATTCAACACCAGATCTGATTTCATCAAGCCTCTGGTTCAACAAATTTAGCAGAAAAAACTGAGGATATAAAGTAGTGTATGTGGACAAAATATGTGGATAAGTATTAATCACAACTGCAATCATGATGCAAACTCGGTCGGAAAAATAAAGAGCACAAACAAGCCACAGAACGTTGGTCTGGATGAAGTATTTTGTTCCACGAGTGCCAAGCTGCATAAGTCTTCATTAGATCAAATTAAGGAAAAAGCTTCACGAACCAGCCTTGGTGGCAAGGACATATCACGGACTGAAGGTTCAACCTAATTTGATCAACAACAATGTATTGCTGTTCTCCATTGATTTATACAATCATAAGCAATCTTGATTGAACTCTAGCAATTGTGCCACACAATCAACTCAATAAATCTTTGTTCAACCCAACGGACTTAGGCAAAAGTTGAAAGAAAGAATGTGGCCATTGCAAGCAGATCATTTTGCGGAAGTCACGCCACATGCATGCAGAGGAACAACAGATTTGCACAGGCTGTATACAAGTGCTTGTATAAAGAAGTAGGAATGTGGCGCAAAAGATTTGACAGAAAGAACCAAGCATAATATTGTTATGAAAACAGTACAGAGCATGAGTTATTTACAGGATGCTAATTCGCGCGATCCATAAGACTCGCAACAATTTGAGTCAACACTATGATTTGGTTTCGCAGGCCACGATCTTTGATAACTACGATGCAATTATACTTTGCAAGGAAAAGTAATCCAGCACAACTAGCAGCTTTCAAGGAAATTTTTTGTACAAATTTAATGCTGCAATGAGCATTCTGCAGACCTTGTTGCTGAAGTTGTTGTTCGGAAAAGGATACAAGTGATTTGACGCTGGTTACGAGAACCAGAAACTTGACAAATCAACCTGTCATAAGAGGATAAAAAACACAGAAGCATGTGGAGGCGCTAGGTGATTATCTTGGACAACGACAAAATAAAAATAGATAGAAATATCTATTGTTCTCGTTAACAAATAAAATGAAAGGCTTTGGCTATAAGTCTTAACTGTTGCGAGAATAGAAGATTGATGAAAAAATCCGAAGAGCAAGTATGATAAAGAAAAAGGGTGCAGAATGCAATAACTTCTAAGAAAACCTGTGCAAATTGTGGTTATATGTTGCCAGAAACTTAATGCACATCGCAAGCATAATAAAGCTCAAATAAGCGACTGTGTATATGTACAAGCCAAAATAGAAGAAGGTGCAGGAGTTTAGTGCAACATGAAAGAAAAATAGTGTGCGAGTACTAAGAAATATACAAACAAAGAAGACAGACAGAAGACTTGAAGGAAAACTTGAAGGCGAAGACAGAGTATCTATGCTTAGAACAAGGAAATCATAAAGTAACTATTGGTTGTACAAATCAAAGTTGAAGACGCACGGCCCTGTTGGAGTTACACGTAACCAGGTTCATGTATTATGGAGCCCGTGTTTCACAAAGTACGGCAGCAAAAGAAGAAAAACTTGAAGCTGTAGAAAACGGAGTGAAACTCACGTGGAAGTTCTGAGTAGAAAAGAGAAATTGAAAGCTGCACTATGAAATTATAATATGTTGATCAGATGTGAAGCGAAGCAATATCACTTCGATACAACAATAACCAGAAAGGTGCCATCAGATCCATGAAAACTCGGTGTGATTCAAAAAAAAAGAAGAGGAACGCATAAAAAGTGAAGCCAAGTCAACAAGTCAGAACTAAAAAAGAAGATGCAAAACCCGTCACCACCATATATGATTTCATCAAACCAATAGTTCAACAGGTTCATCAAAACCGAGGATATAAGGTGGTGTACGTGGACGAGGTTACATACAATTTGACAACGGAAAGAACATAGAGCAAACCGAGGAAACCCTGCCAATAAGAAAACAGGGTTCCAGAAGAAAAAGAAAAGAAGCAGCCGGTTATTTAATTAGTAAAAGCAAAATATACAAAAACTACATGGTCACAAGTTGATGGGCTCAGCAATTGAAGATCGCAAAATGGTGGAAAAGAGGCCACAGCCCAACAACTGATATAAATTGCAGACAAAACAACCTGACTACCAGGCAGAAAGTTTTCACAGATTGTTGAAGATCAAATCAGAACATGATCATGAAGCTACATGGGATTTTAGCAAATAAAAAAATATAGTACTAGATTTCCTATGAGAAGATTAAAAAACAAGTTGTCCAGAGAAATATCAACGGTACTGCAAGAGCTTGTCACAACAAAAAGAAAAGGCACCTGAGACAATGCCAATCTGCCAAAGAAGAAGAAACTCTATCTCCAAAATGCAGAGAAAATATAGCTCATTGGAGTAGAGATCACCTAGGCTTTATGGAATAGAGAGTACGAAAGCCTATTATCCAAGCAAAAATCAGAGTATGGCTAGTTCTAGAGTAGCGATTCTCTAGTCCAGGTGTAATGCTTCCTCACAAAAGATACAGTGCAGAGGTCGACAAAGTTACTAGCTTTTGTGGACCAGATAAAATGTGCACTGAATTCTGAAGCAATGCAGAGGCATACAAAATTGCAGAAGCATTTGAGCAGAACTAGCAGCATGCATTGGAAATGTTTGCAACAATTATGCACAAGAAAATTTGTTACTGGCAAAATCACAAAGTGCCCCGATGCTTGTTATGTGCAAGCAATAAACCACGTTGCATTCATATATCTCTTGTGAAGTTTGCACGTGTACTAACAAGCAAACATCGTGCCAAAATGATACGGAGCTGGGGACATTCTGCAAATTAACGAATCAATTAAGTTCAACCTGAATACCTGAATATCGGAAGTAAAGTGAATCTCGGACACAAACTTAAAGATAAGTAATGTTTCTTTTACGCTTTTTTATTTTTTGTCAAGTAATATATACTGTGTTGTTCATCTCGACTATCTTAACTTCCTGATCAGTTGATAAGATCTCGGGGTGGGCCGAATTTGATCCGACCTAAACCAGTGATTTGTCTCATCCATCTCATTCATTTAAATGCGACAATCACTGCGGGGCCAGGATAATGCCAATATATGGACCGAAAAACCGCCTTTGAGCTATGATGGTACATAAAAAGCCGGGTATTGGCAACCGGAAGATGAGAAACTGGTAAGCAAGGTCTTTTGACAAAATTTGTGGCTTACGGACGACCTCTCATCCGTGCTCCGAGAAAAGTTAGCTACTTAATATTTTTTGACTCGAAAGCACATGCTTAACTAGTCAAACCATAAGGCGGTTTGGTTAGTCATGGCTCTAGCTAAATACTTAGCCCGATAGCTTGGTATATGAGGATTGACGAATCCAACTTTGCTCAAGTTAAAAACAAGCTTTAAATTGGTACATTTGTTACTAATAAATCTAAGGCCCAAATGTGTTATGGCAAACATAAGGTGTTGTAGGGCCCAGTCAACACCAAAAGAAAACCCGATCATTCGATCATGGGATAAACCAAAGCCATTTAACATATAAAAAATAATAACGCCTAAATTGATGTAAAAATCATCAATAATTATTAGAGGTGTTACCGATTGACATATTGTTTGATCGAGATCAAGGAAAAAAAATACTTTAATTAAGTATTCACCGAAGCAAATCTCCGATAAATACTGGGGACATGTTGATACAAGATATAAATTCGATCCCGTATGGGTATCGGCCCATATTAAATAAGCCCGATAACGGGAAGTATCGTATACGAGGAAATTCACTACAACTAGATGTCTTACTCCTAAAGAATAGGAGTATTGTTCAAACTAGAATTCTACGCAGAAAAGGTAGTAGATCCTAATAGAATTACGTGTAGACTTGATTCTCTATAAATATAGAGATACATAGGCACCTTGAGGGGGATCGGACACCTGATATTCTAGAGCTCCTCTCTTAGAATAACTCTCAAGCCCAGTCTAAAACTCCTCAGAAACCCTAATCTCCTTTGTCAATTGCCATGAATATCTACTACGAGCTCTGCACGAATACCGGTAACAATGATGCCCCGTCCGTGACGAAAATCGGCATCAACACTTGTAATCCCAGGGAATCTTTTAAGGTTTGGCAAACTTTGAAGGTTAACAAAATTCATGTGGAGGGAGTGTAGTAGTCTCCTTTTCCATGCCAGGCTCATCATCCTCCACAATTTCTTCCAATAAATCACAGCTTAATATTTGTAATTTTTTGGAGTTGTTGTAGACTTCCAAAGACCGAGAATGAGAAAAGAGTAGAGCAACAAGAACGAAAAAGTGTGAGCAACATTGATCATTTGAAGCATGAAGAAAATTTCAACTCCTGAGACCAATGGTCACTCTGGACCAATTTTACCAGATTAAATAATCGAAGTAGCCATTTACATGGAAGTTTTCTCTCTGTACCACAACTCATAAAATCATCTTTTCAGTTGGCCAGTGGAATCTTCTCTTCCCAACTTTATCCCTTCCAAGTATTTTCCACCATAACCACTGAGTTCAAAATTCAACAAGTTTGTTAATTCAACCTACAAAAATCAATGTCACTCGTTATGCTAAATTGAGACCGAGAAAGTTCCTGTTTATAAGCACATTTCCTTAAGAAGTATAGTAGCTACATTGGTCACCTTGTATAAATTATTCAAATATTTTGATAGAGATTGTACAATTATAAGAAGTCATATTTATATAAGCTTTGAGCTAAAGGTAACTTCCATTGCGTACTTTTTTTGCTAAATTACATCAGTTGTACTTTATTACAATGTTAACAAATAAAAATCAGCTCATCTGTTAAGGAACATGTAGGGTCTGAGCCTATGAAGGGTTTTGTATTTCTGAAAACTCTTGTCTTTAAAGAAACAATTAAAGGAAGTTTTAGAAGATAAAAATATATGGAATACTTTTAAAAGTTTTGAGGAGTCACCGAAGGCAACATTCAAAAAATGGCATTATCTTATGGAGAAATTTATCAAGCAAGAACATTGATGTAAAAGGCTGGAATCAGACTTAATCGGTAGAGGTATTAATCTGACAATTGGGAATTATCATTAATCGAAACTAATTTAATATTACTTTTTAATATAATTAATATTTATATGTATATTTTAGACTTAGATAACTATTTAATAAAATTTATAGAATTTTTTTTTTGTTAACCAAATTTATAGAAATTTAAAGTAAGAGAGATAACAAAATTGCAAATTCAATAATTAAATTCACTTGTATACGTTAATATGTTTAAAACAGTACAACAATAGAATTCAATACTAGGTTCATTACAATATGGTGGCCAAAGTTTATCTTCATTTTCAAAAAAGTGACTCATCTTAAGTTTTTGCAAATTGGTGGCTGGCTTTCAATTTTGAGATACAAAATAGCAGTGTTCTAAAAATCGGCGATTAATCGATTAATCGCTAGACGGCGGGCCACCGAACTGATTAAGCAAAAATCGGTCAATTAATCGTTTTTTCAGAAAAACGGTCAAAAATCGGTTAAATCGGTCAAAAATCGGGCTAATTATTTAAAAATAGTAAAAAACAGTTAAAATTAAAAAAATAAAATAAAAATTTAAAAGGTAGAAACTTGATTAAACAATAGGGAAAAATATTTTTTTTGTACATATAATTATAATTTTAGATGCCTAAATCATAAATTCTCTTTATTTTTTCTCTTAAATTGATCTCTAATTGAAAAGTTAAACCTTAAAATTTTTATTTATTATAAATATATAACATTTTTAACATATTTACATAAATATATGATAATAACATATGTTTAGTTGAAATAACGAAACAATTATATATGTGAATATAATTGTATATAAAAAATATTATTAAATTTATTCCGATTAATCCCCGATTACCTGATTAATCCCTGAACTTCAACGATTAACTTCGATTCCCGTTTTTTTACAACACTGCACAATAGTGGCCCTCCGTTAATTGCATTGACAGAGCTAACGGAAAGGGTCAAAATTGCAAGAAAAAGGGAGATAAAGAAGTGATGGTCTAATAGAGGTGGCCATGAAAATTAATTTATTTGTCAAATATTTTATATTATATTTTATGTTGTCAAAAAAATATAACTTCATATTCAACACAAGAATATTAAAATGGTAACAACTTAGTTCAAGAATGGATGATAAATTTATAAATAATCTAAATACTCAAAAATATTATATTAATATACTTTAATTTAATAAATTTGTTTATAATATATTTCTAAATTTTAAGTTAATTTATATTATTTTATTCAAGTAAAAAAAATTATTTATATAAAAATTATAGGAAGAATTGAATGATCCATATTTTTGTTATTAAAATGTCTGTATTTACAAACATAACATTGCTCCATATTTTGTAGATGCAACATCAGTGACGGCAAATAATCCAAATAGCCTGTGGTTTAGAAAAAATTATAAATTGAAGTTGTCTAACTCCGTTTGTGCAGTAAACGACAGTCACTATTTTGCACCATGAAACTGAAACTCAGCCACCAATATGTAAAAAATTAGAGTAAAATGCAAGGTGTGTACCTGAGTTTTACACTTTCTGCAAGGTGTGTACCTGAGTTTTACTTAATGCAAATTGTGTACTCGATGTTTGAAAAAGGCTGCAAAATGTGTGCAACCGTTAGTTGCAAACCTAACGGAGCTAACGGATGTGGTAGGATGTGGTAATAAACAGATAAAGGCAAGGAGTTTCTTGTCATCTCTGAGCATAGTGACGCCATTGGATCACCATCTTCCCCGCCAATTCAGTCTACACACCTATATACTGAGCATATATATATGTAAACCTATATATTCAGTTTCTATTACCTGTTGCTGCTGTTGATAAGATGAGTTGGTTTGTGAGAGATTTTGTTGATCACTTAGTGTTGGAACCTGTTTTCTGTCGGGTCGGACTCCAAGTATCCCTTCGGGTTAACCTGTCAAAAGAGAAGAATGTGAGGGGTTTGGCCCCCGATTCACCTCCGGTGTGAGAATAAGTTAGAGGTTCCGGTAAAGTTTAATTGAACGTGCAAGTGTTTGTGTATGTAAAAATGAGTATTATCCCTAATATGAAACCTGTTATGTGCTTTTATAGGCACTTTGGTACTGGCTCGCCCGGATTCTTCGGGGGTAACCGTCCACATACGTGGTCCTGTTCTTCCGCCTGAATAGTCGGGTGACTTGGTCAAGCAACGGTCAAATCCAACAGACCTAGCCGAAGAAGTGGGCTGTGACCGTTCGGCCCAATTACTACTCGGCCCAATCACTATTCGGCCCAATCCTAGTCGGGCCTCCAACATGTCCCTGGACTTCGGTCAGATGTTAATGCGTTCGGAGTCCTAGCTCTTCACTCTTCTTCGGGATAACTTCCACAGGTTTCGTGCCTATCCATTATGACACGTCACCAAGAGAACCGTGTCGTAATTAATAATGACAGCCGTAATTTCTTGAGATTAGCGCTGAATCAGGGCCGTCGAATCCCAAACTATTTTGATCGTATGGTCGAAAATAGACAGTCGCTTTCTACTGTCCAAACGTCGCATATCTCCTGTATAAATATCAAAATTCCCCCCAAACATCGTCACTTATATATTCAAAAGAAAAGATACTTGTCCAGTTTATCTCCAGCCCGTCCATTTGCGATTGCCAACAATTTCTCTTGCCTCAAGTTCAAATCCTCCTCAAGTTCTTATCACAAGTAAGCTTTCTGTATCCTTTTGCGTGATTCATCATTTTGTACTTGGCATGTCTTCCTCATTGAATGTCTTCATTACTGTTTTAGGCATAAAAGTATTTTGGTTGGAAATATATTGACTTACGAAAATGTGCCCGCAATTAGGTTTGTAGGTAAACTGGTAGATAGATTCTTCCTAAGAACAATCACCGAGACCAATTTGTCCCTAGAACTCTTTTCGGGGTGCATAGTGCCTTAGAACAATCTTCGGGATGCGTAGTGCCTTAGAACAATCTTCGGGATGCGTAGTGCCTTAAAGATCCCTCTTAGCTCTTCATTTAGACGTTTAGTGATTTCCCGACCGGTCCCAGCCCTCTGTACTCGGCCTTTCTACTTTTCTTTTCTTCTTTCTTTGATTCTGTCCGAGTACACGGCTAATTTATTCATCCACTGATGCAGGAAATATGGCTCGGTCGCCTTCTGGATCTGGACAGTCACCCAGATCTATATCCCCGGATAGATATCCCTTTTTTAACGCTGAAGAATTTCCTGCGGCGAACCATCCCACTCGGCTATCCGAAGAGCGCGTAGCCAAATTTCCCAAAGAATTCGAGATCCCGACGGGCGCTTGGCACACCTATCTACCCGGAGCTGCTGACCGAATATGGCATAATCTGCCCGTCCCCAAAGGTTACGGGAACGTGGCTACGGGAATCTCCGAAGCTGCCTTGAAATGCGGCTTTCGGGTCCCCATGCTCCCGTTGGTCAAGCAACTGTTCGCCCAGATGGGGATCGCCCTGGGCTAGATGGATCCCAACGGGTTCCTTCACATGAACGGCTTCCAATGTCGATGTCTCGTAGCCAATGTCGACCCAACTGCCTTGTTCTGGCACCATCATGATTTTCGGAAGAACGGTAAGAGAAAAGGCTTTTACTCCATCGCCCGTTGCACCAACAGGGCCGAGTGGGTAGAGACCAATTCCAATAATAAGGGCAGCCACGACAAGTGGTGTTATATTTCGGGCCCGAAGATCGCTGTCATATCCCAATGGCGCGTGGTTGACCCCTCTGTGCAGGTAGTTAAACCCACGCTATCGGGTGCTGAGTTACATGAATACAATCGGTTGTGTAACTTTGACATGGGCCGGATCCCTTTAGATGATCTTCGGGATCGTCAGTGGCTTTTTGCCCTATGGGGTAATGGTAACATTCTCCATCCCTTGTATTATTTTTCTTTTACTGTGCTTCCAACTTTATGCTTATGTTATCAATGCTAATGCCAACTCCTTTTGCTTTTTCCCTACAGTGTCCTCTCGCCAAGCTATAATCGAAAGGAAGAGAGCCAAGTTTGACGCCGAACAGGCGGCTCAAGCAGCTCGGGCGGGCCGGACTGGATCGGCGTCTACCGCTGCTCAGCATAACGAGCAACAGACTCCTGAACAGTCTGCTCCACCGTCGCCTCGCCATCAGGCCGACCAGCCGTGGGGTTCGCTTCAGACTCCTTCTTCCCGGAAGAGGTTGCGCAAGGGGGATGTTATCCAGACTTATGTCCCCCAATGGGCGACCCTGGAATCGGATTCGGTCGCCACTACCGATATCAAAGCAGTCAAGGAAATAGCCCCGGACTTGTGTCGGGCTTTAGTGCTCCCAGTTGATCGTCCCACCTACGATAAGCTGAGCATTGCTGACGCATGTTCCGACCTTATGGCGATGCTCTCTAAGGTATGTATATTCCGTTAGTTTGACATGCATCTTGGTCGTTTTACTTTTTAATGGTTTTTGTCTTCCTGTTGTAGGCGACTCCGCTGGCTGCTGTCGTCACCAATAAGGCGAAGGACATGCAAAATGGCTTTGCTCAATTCCAGGAGATGGAAGCTCGGGCTGTGAGGTCCGAAGAGGCTCTTCGCCAAGCTGTAAGCGATGTTGAGAAGCTGAAGGGGCAGTCCACGGCGCTGAGGGCCGATCGGGAGGCGATGCAGAAGGAGGTCGACCTCCTCCAGGCTAGGCTAACCAAACGTAACTTGTCCCTGAAGGCTTCCATGAAAATGGCCCGGAAGGAGACCAAGCTCCGGTTGAATGCCGAGGAACGCTGTTACCAGATGGGACACGATGAGGTCGTAAAGAGGGCTGCTGCAATGGGCTTGGAATACTAAGCTTTGATAGAGCCCGGCTTTACCGATCCCGTTGGTCGCCCAGATGAGGACGAGCCTCCGGTCGTGTCTTTCGGCGAGGACGAAGAGTTATCCGATTAGGGACCTTTCTTTGTTCTTTTGTACTTTATTTAGCCTTCGGGCGTTAAATTCTTGTAGCCTTCGGGCATTTAATGTACTTTTTAATGGATTTTCCAAATTTCCTGTCATCTATGTCTTCTTTGGTGCCAATCATAATTAACAATTTTTATGCATCTTGGGCTTCGGCCTTAACATAGAGATAGTTATATGTGTCTTCGGCTTTCCAATTTGCCTTAACATAATTTAATAAAATTTATGTGTCTTCGGCTTATCTTTGCCTTAACATAATTAACAAAATTTATGTCTCTTCGGCTTCGTTCGCCTTAACATAATTAAATCAGTTTTATGTCTCTTCGGCTTCATTTGCCTTGACATAATTAAAACAAAATTTATGTATCTTCGGCTTTTAATCATCGGCTTAACATAATTGAATCCGTTTTATGTCTCTTCGGCTTTTAATCATCGCCTTAACATAGTCTAGATTTCCCCAAAGTTTAGCTATTTGCTTAGCTAATCTCTAAATTTATGAAATGTTATTCGGAAAGTCCTGGGGCCTTTATCGTTGTTTGACCATCCCCGGATAAATGTTCGACTTATTTACATTATGAAATAAAACTGATAAAATAAGTAGAAGAGGGGAACATGCATTTTATTGATAGACTTACTATACATGCTTTTGTTTTAAAAAAGAAAACTCGGAACAAGAATAGAATAACAACTTGAGTGGCGAGCACCTTTTGTTCTGCGGTATTCCATTAGGCTGGACAAAGGTTACTGGTAGTACCTTCGTAATCGAGAGGCGTGCCATGTGTTCTTGATCGGATCGCCAGACATGGTTATTAATTTGTAGGTACCGGGGCGAATCACTTCAATCACTTTATACGGGCCTTCCCAGTTAGGCATTAGCTTTCCCTGCTTTGCTGGTATAGACGTCGCCAATTCTCGCAATACCAAGTCTCCTACCATGAAGGTCCTTTTCTTTACTCCAGCGTCGTAGTATTGGGCCGCCTGAAGTTGGTATTTCAAGTTTCTTAGGTGAGCCGTTTCTCTTTCTTCTTCCAACAAATCCACATTGGCTCGGAGACCGAATTCATTTGTCTCAACATTGAACACCTCTGTTCGGTAAGAGTCCAGTCTGACCTCCACGGGAACCAGGGCGTCTGTCCCGAATGCCAACTTGAAAGGCGTTTCTCCTGTCGATGAACGTGGGGTCGTTCGGTACGCCCACAACACCCAGTTTAACTCTTCTGCCCAAAGCCCCTTGGCGTCTCCCAGTCGTTTTTTTATCCCATCGAAGATGATTTTGTTTGCAGCTTCGATTGCTCCATTTCCTTGAGGATGACCGACCGAGCTGAATTTCTGTTGTATTCCAAAATGTGTCAAGAATTTTCGGAACTTGTTCCCGATGAATTGGGTCCCGTTGTCGGATACACAGACTTTCGGGATCCCGAACCTGAGTATGACCTGCTCCAACATGAACTTTTTCGCCGCTTCTTCGGTTATGGTCGCCAACGGTCTTGCTTCAACCCACTTGGTCATATAGTCGATCACCACGATGCAGTACTTGGCTTGCTTCGTGCTTTTGGGTAAGATTCCAACGATATCTACAGCCCACATGGCGAAAGGAATGGGACTTAGGACTGATGCCATTTCTTCTGGTGGTTGCTTCGGAATTGTACTGAATAACTGGCACTGTCGACACTTTTTTGCGTAATCGGCTGCATCTGCTCGCAAAGTCGGCCAATAAAACCCTTGCCTGAGGATTTTAAAAGCAAGTGACCGGCCGGCAAGATGTTCTCCACATATCCCTTCATGAACTGTTTCCAATGCCAGTAGTTGTTCTTCGGGATCCAAACATCGAAGAAGAGGTTCTGTCGCCGACCTTCTATACAGCTTGTTCCCGACAATGGTATATCTTGATGCCCTGTACTTCACTTTTTGGGCTTCTTTCCGATCTAGGGGCAGAGTACCTTTCTCCAGGTAGGCCCTGATCGGGGTCATCCAGTTGATGCCTTGGTGGATTTCCATGTATTGTCGCTTGTCGGTTGAAGGGATCTTTACTTCAGTTAGGTAGATGGATCCTGTGAGGTTGTGAGTTTCGGTCGAAGCCAACCTTGACAAAGCATCGGCTCGGCTATTATCCTCTCTTCCCACTTGGCTCAACTCGAAGGACTCGAATGAGACCGATGAGTCCTTTACCTTTGTAGCATAAGCTTTTAGTCGAGGCTCCCTTTGTTCGTACTCTCCTGAAAAGTGCTTCACTACTAACATGGAATCACTGAATGCTCGTAAATTCCTTACCTCGAGATTTTTGGCCAGGTTTAGTCCAGCTAACAGTGCTTCGTACTCGGCTTCATTATTTGTTAACGGGAAAGAGAATCTTATCGCCTGGCAGATTTCGAACCCATCTGGGCTTGAAAGAATTAATCCTGCCCCACATTTTGATTCGGCTACCGACCCATCTACGAACAATTTCCACCTTCCTGGCGATCGGATCAACTGCTCTTCGGGAGCTAGGTCTTTTGGTCCTGAAAAATGGCATTCGACCACGAAGTCTGCCAATGCTTGTGCCTTAATGTACGTTCTGGGGATGTACTCCAAGTCATACTCCCCCAATTCGATGGACCAGGCCACCACTCTTCCGGACGCCTCCGGCCTTGTCAAAATTTTCTTCAGGGGTTGATCAGTTATGATTTGTACCGTTCGCCCTTGGAAGTAATGACGTAGCTTTTGAGTCGCCATTATGAGGCCATATGCGAACTTTTCTGCATTTGGATATCTTGTTTCCGCATCTTTCAACATGTGGGATACGTAGAACACTGGGTGTTGAGAATTCTTATGTTCTTTCACCAATACTGCCCCAAGTGTTTGGTCGCTCACTGCCAAGTATAACTGTTATGTTTCCTTCGGGTCTGGTCACATCAAGAGAGGCGCCTTGGTGAGGTATTCCTTCACGTCTTCGAATGCCTTCTGGCAATTTGGTCCCCATTCAAAATTCTTCGACCCCCAGAGTGCTTCAAAGAAGGGTAGTGCCTTTTCTGCTGATCGGGAAATAAATCTTCGCAGGGCCGCCATGCGGCCGGTCAACTTCTGTACATCCCGGACTGTCTTCGGTTGTTCCATGTCGATTACCGCTTGTATCTTTTCCGGGTTCGCCTCAATCCCTCGAGCACTGACCATATACCCCAAGAATTTTGCACTGGAAACTCCGAATGTACACTTGTTCGGATTAATCTTCATGATGTGCTTCCTTAGTGTTTCGAAGCACTCTTGGAGGTCCTTTATGTGGTCTTCGAACTGAGATTTAATGATCATGTCATCTACATAGCATTCCATATTTCTTTCGATTTGTTTGTGGAAGATCCGGTTGACCACTCTTTGGTATGTGGCCCCTGCATTTTTCAGGCCGAAAGGCATTTTGATGTAGGCGTATGTTCCTTTCGGAGTGATGAATGCTGTCTTCGGAATATCCTCGGCATTCATTGCTATCTGATGGTATCCTGAAAAAGCATCTAAAAAGCTAAGTACCTGATATCCTGCAGTGGCGTCTGTCAGCTGGTCAATGCTGGGTAGCGGATAGTGGTCCTTCAGACAGGCTTTGTTTAAATCGGTATAGTCAACACACATTCGCCATTTGTTGTTTGCTTTCTTCACCACTACCACGTTGGCTAGCCAGTCTGGGTACTCGATTTCCTCAATGAATTTTGCTTCTAATAGTTTTTCCACTTCGGCTTCGATGATTTTCTGTCTTTCCATGGCGAATGTTCTTTTCCTTTGCTTTACTGGCTTTGCCTCGGGCTTAACATTAAGACAATGCCTCGCCGTCTTTGGATCCAAACCAGGCATGTCCTCGGGCCCCCAGGCGAAGACGTCGTGGTAGTGTCTGACCACTTCAATCACTTTCTTCTTCAGATCGGGCTCCATATTTTTCCCGATTCGAACCATCTTTCCCGAATAACCTGCATATAGCTCCACCTCTTCGGTTTCTGCTGCTGGTTCGGCAATTGGGCTAGATAGGTCTGCCCTAAACTTTTCTAACTCGATGTTCATGGTTTGGCGACTTCCGCTAGACTCGCTTTCAGTCCTCTTTCTCTTACCACTTTCGATCAACTCAAAATCCTGATCTTTATCTAGATCGTCTAACATGATGATTCGGGCGGTTTTTTGATCGCCTCTCATTTCCCCGATGCCATGCTCAGTCGGGAATTTCAATTCGAGATGAGGTATCGACGCCACCGCCTGGAAGGAGGTGATGGCTGGCCTTCCGAGAATAGCATTGTAGGGGCTTTCCACCCGAACCACATAGAACTTGACCTGCTTTTCCACAGTATATGGAGCTTTACCCAAAAGAACAGATAGAGTGATGGTACCTTCAATAAGGACTGGCTGATTCCCGAAGCCGTATAGGGGAGCTTCGTGGTAGGGCTCCAGCTGTTCGCCTCCAAGGTTCATTTTGCTATACGTCTGATGATACATAATGTTCACCGAGCTCCCCCCGTCTATCAAAGCTTTCCATATTTTGTTTTGCCCGATCACCGGATTGATGAGCAGGGGGTCTTCATGAGTCCAAATCACATCTTCGTAGTCATCATCGGTAAACATGATCGGCATCGCCTATTTGGCGGATTGAAACTGGTACAAATTGTAAACCTGCTTTGCGTACCTTTTCTTTGCCGTCTTGCTATCTCGCCCAGGGTGCTTCCGCCGAATATAGTCTTTACTTCGCCCCTGTACCTTTCGACCTCTTCGGGCTCTTTTCGTTTGTCTTTCTTCGGGGATAGCTTATCCCTCAGGTCTTTGACAAATTTATTCAATTCTCCCTCCTTGATCATCTTTTCTATCAGTTTTTTTAGATGGTAACACTCGTCAGTGTTGTGACCCTTGTCCGGATGATAATCGCAATACTTGTTGCCATTCTTCTTATAATCGGGCATCTTCATTCGTGCTGGGCGAACGAAGCCAGGTTTTCCTTTTATCTCATGGAGAATCTTGGAGATTGGTGCATTCAGAGGGGTAAATGCTGTGCCATCTCTATCTCTCCTTCGTTCGGCAGCTTTATCGCGACCCTTCGCCTCATCTCGCCTATCATCGAATCTTCGCCCTGAATCGTACCTGTCATACCCTTTTCTCCCCCTGTCTTCTCTCCTGGCTTCTTTATACCCCTCGATGGATTCCATCTTCCTTCGGATGCTCTCACCCCTCAAGTATATATCATTCAGGGATTTAAGGGGAATATCGTAAAGAGAAGATCAGAGTTTTTTACCTTTGATGGGGTCTAGTCCTGCTGATAAGAACCCAACGGCCTTTACTTTGTCCAAATTTGTCACCATTCCAGCTTCTTCATTAAACCTAGCCAAATAATCTCCCAACTCTTCGTTCGGCCTTTGTCTACAGTGGATCAAAGCTTCGGTGTCCTTCTCTCTTCGGCACAAGTGTGAATAGTGCCTCAAGAATTTCCTTTTTAGCTAGTCGTAAGAACATATCGACCTTGGTTTCATTGACCTGTACCACATGGTAGCTGGACCCTTCAGGTATGTCTTGAACATCTTGCAAAGCATGACGTCACAGTGTCCCATTCCTGTCATAAGGGACTCATACTTCTCGCAATGGTCTTCAGGATCACCTTTCCCATTGAATTCGTTCATCTTCGGGAATTGTCTTCCAGGGGGAGGTTGTAAAGCATAATATAACATAAGATGTAAAAGAGATAACTACAACTCAACAAAGGACAAGACAGACAATAGTATTAACAGAAGCACAGGAATCCAGAATCAAAGAAGAAAAGGTAAACTCAAAAAATCAAAATACGTTATGTATTCTTGAAGTCCGTAAACAGGTCACGGAAAGAAGTTCATGAAAATGTTCAAGCCTCAGTGACAACAAAAGAAACAAGACTTTCAAGACGACAGAAGTATGTGAATGATTTAGGGTTAAGTACCACGGGATTCCAGTGATTTAAATGAAGCAACCAGAACGACAAGGGACTTATCAGAAGCATTGAATTGAAGACATAAAAGAAGAATTGATCAAGTGTTATTCATCTGTGAACCAGACCAGTTGCACTAGGTGACGGCACTAAAAAGATCAAGTTGTTTTATCGTCTCAGAAGGAAGTGATACAGTCTATTACTTAAACGCCCAGGAGCTCAGTGGAATCATTAAAAGATATAAGACAAGAAAAAGGATTTGATAGTTTTTCATTTCAGAAAACTATCGAATGGTATTAAAAAGTGATTCATAGAAAACCAATTTGAGTTAATTTAGTATTCGATAGTTTTATTTTAAAACTATCGAATGGTAAAATAACTTAAATCATTCGATGGTTTTTTAAATCATTCGATGGTTTTTTAATAAGGAGCAGGTGAAAAGTATTCTTGTTTTACAGGTTGATTTTGAAGATGGACGGCCAGGATTGATTCCTTCATTCCTAGTTCGATAGTTTTCAAATCCAAAGCCTACAATTACTAAGAGAGAGGCAGTGTCTTCCTCAGTCAAGTTCATTCACTACAGAAGTAATTACGGAGAGAGAGGAAAAGCCAGAGAGAAAATACTAAGAACATTAATTCTGCTGGAACTCTATCATTGTATTGATTGTGGATAACTTAGAACTCGTTGAAGCTAATCTACGGATTAGAAATTGTAGCACCCCTCGAGGTTTATATTTATAAAAAGATATATTCCCCGAAACTTGATTTGGTTTGGTGTGTTTGATTTCGTTATAGAACTGAATGATTTATCCGCGAACGAAATTGAATTATTTGTGAGTGTTAGGCCGAATACACAATATATATAATCAAGTATGTATGAGAATAACAATTAAGAACACAGGTTTGTAAATCAACAAACTGAATTATATTAAATAATTCTCTCTTAGTGATGTTAATGAATCACAAAGAGCTTCTAGGTTACAAGAAATAAAATATTCAATGATCGCATCCCTTCTAGGGATAACCTATCTGTGTTTATATAGTACACAGTTACACAATCCTTATCTAATTGATATTCCTAAAAATTAGCTATACAATTGATATCAATTAAGGATTGCTTCAGTCTTCTATTCCGTTTCCTTAGCTGTATCAATATATTCTGCTTCTTTCCATCTTCAGAATATATTGCTTCTAGAATCTTCAATTCAGCACCGACAGCTAATTCAACTATTACCCTGTCAGACTTTAAATAAACTCTGACCGGCTTCCTTTAAACTCTTCACCCTGTCAGAGTTTAATTAAACTCTGACCGGCTTCTGATAAACTCTGATCAGTACCTGTTGCTTAGACACTGATAAACAAACGTCAGCAATTATATCTAACAATCTCCCCCAACTTGTTCATAATAAAATGTACAAGTTAAACATATAATTGATGATGTCAAAAACATTTAACAAATGCAGTGTTTAACATATAACAGAGTTTAATTTAAAACAGAGTTTAAATTTGACTTAGAACAGAAATCATAAAAACTTACCGTCAGACTTTACTTAATCTCTTGAATATCAGGCACTGTCCTGATATAATCTAACAGTAGTTTCTTTTCAGCTCTATTCAATTCAGCAATCATAATCTTCTTCAGCTCCTTCATTTCTGGTTCATCTTCACCAATTTGATAAATGGCAGCCCTCAAAGAATATATGCTGTTTTTGTTCATTTCATTGCCAAGTCTGATATAAAAAGGTTTATCAGACTCTAGATTGAACTCAAGAACCTTTTTATTTAGTGCAGTTCTGAACCTAGCACTATTCCTTTTCATTTCTACCAATTTTCCATGTGCATCTCTGTATTTAGGAATGTATGCACTTGATACTCCAGCTCCACTCAAAACTTTGGATTTCATCATCCTTTCCTTCAAAACTCGAGCAGCATCATAAGTACTTCTATTCTTTACTTCAAGTAGATATAGAACATACTCTAGCTCTTCCCAAAGTTTTAACTGGATATCAAATTCACCAAATCTATACACTCTGCCATCAGCCATAAAATATAACAAGAATTCCTTTTTGATTCCTTTGTGAAAAATCATCTGTACAGATTCTAGTTTGTCAAGGCCTTCTTGAGTAATTCCAACTCCAAATTCTGCCAATGAAAACTTGTCTTGAGATCTGTTATTAGTTCTTCTCTCTCTGTGTGAACCCAGTCCAGATTTGTCAAAGGCTTCTTTTCCCAATACTGTTCTGGTTTCTGAGAAATTCACAGCTTCAAGCTTTAAGTCTTCAAGAATTTTTGGTTTGCTGAATCCTGGAAGTAGTGTAGATTTCTGTACAACTTGAGCAACGTCAGAGGTTGTCATATCTTCAATAGAAACATCAACTTGAGCAGCGTCAGAGGTTGATTTAGCTAATCTTGTTTCAACTTGAGCAATGTCAGAGGTTGAATTATCTTTCTTTTTCAGGTTAGGCTCTTCAATCATTATGCCTTTACCCTTATCAGTGTTTCCAATCACAGGTCTCCTTGTATATTGTATACTCTGTTGTGTATTCTCTTTGATAGAAATACCAACTTCTTTCTTTCTAGGAGCCTTGATTTCCTTTTTCTTGTAGATTCCAGCTTCAAGATTTTTCTTGTGTTCCTCAGCAAGCATCTGCTCTTCAGCCTGGATATCTTCAATAGTTACATTCTTTCCATGCTCTTTTATGAATATCTTAGCAGCAATCTCTTCATCAGCTGTATTGAACAACTTCCAATACATACGTGCAAACGAGAAGACACCTTGCATCACATATCCGCTCATAAAAAAAATCAATAATAATAAAATTATCGATTTGAATATCTCAGAAACATAATAATAAAGTACGAAGGAGCTCAACAGTCAGAAGAATAATGACTATCTTGGAACTCCGCACTTTCATGTTCCCAAGCTTCGAACCACGCAAAACCCTTCAGTTGCCCTGTTGTATGCTATAAAAGCTGGAGCATTGTAACAACAGGCAATACACATATCAAAAAAAATTACCATACATCAAATGGCAGGAACCTTTGAATTCATGGATGTAGAATCATTCTTGGATTTGAACTGGCGTCAACAAGCAAACTATATCATCGATGAGTTTCTTGTGTTGTCATTTCTGAATGATGAAGGGCTCATCGCTGATGATGAAATAGCGGAAGGACCTATCTCCAACCCCTATGTGCACATCATCCGTCCTGGACCATATGATGTGCCCATCCTTGCAGATGATGAGGCTGTGGAGATCTGTATGATGCTCTTCTATCAGAGCTACTTGAAGGGTTCGAAAAAGAATTTCTTCTTGGAATCCTGCAAGCTACAAACCAGAAAGAGAAGTCGAGAGGATGATGATGATGATTCAACATCAGGGGGTTGTCAAGCCTTGGAAATCCCAGATGTTATAGTAGCCTGTTAATCGAACAGTAGCTAGACAAGAGTATAAAGTTGTCTGAATGTAAACAAAGTTTGAATCATTTAATGAGAAAAATCCATTGTTTTGTTTTACATATCAGTATCTCATAGTAATTGTAAAGTGAAAGAAATGATATCACTTTAAACAATAAACTAACATACTCATCAGCGCTACTAATCACCATCAGAACTTATCAAACACACTCTTTCTGTTCTCTGTTGAATGTAAAATATATTCGTTACCAATCATACTGTTTCGAAAAACAAATGTCTAATCTCAAAATTATAGAATGTCTGAAACAAAGAAATTATTTTAACCATTAGAGATTAAAACAAAGTTACCTCGGCATATGTCACACAATACATCAGTGTTTACCATTTGTCCTTCTTTGTCAATAAACTCTTTTCTCAAACTGTACAGGTGTGAAAATATGTGTGTGCAATAGCAGAGTTTACCGTAATCAATATTTAGATCATCTCAAAGTGCATAAAATCCACAAACTAAAGTAGTAAAAACTGGTTTGCCTAAACTCTCATGTATAACATAAAATCTGATTTTATATCTAAACTCTGTATACTGATATCCTTTCATTTGGATATGTCTTTTATTTTTCACCCCCTTTATATATTTATATATATATATATATATATATATATATATATATTTTAATTTTATTTTTCCAGTAATCAGTGGTTGGCACTAGTCACCAAAAATCAAAGATTTTAGCCCTTATTTCATACAATAAGTTCCTGGATCTTCCTAGGCACAACATGATCTCAAAGGAATTTGTGCTCTGTTTGGCATCTTTTGATTTGAGGGTGAATTATTTTCAATTAAGAATCAGAGTTTAGACTTTTCATCAGTAGATATAATTAACTTATGAGAGAAAATGCAAACAGCTAATACAGACTCAGTGTATAGGATCAATAAACTAAGAGATGGTATAAATACAGAGACAGTATCATGCTGTGTTAACTTACTGCACATGTTTGAGATCAGAATCTATACAACTCTTAAGGATTCATAATTACTTACTGAGAATTATGCTTCATACAAATTTCTTCATTGGTCCATATGTTTCAGACAAAATTACAATTAGAGAATAGCATTAAACTGTAACTACCAGAGTATGACCAACAGAGTTTAACATCAGAGTTTACTTTCAGAGTATGACTGACACTTCACAGAGTTTATTATCAGAGTTTAACATGCTGGTTCACATAACAGTTAACACATGTAAGAGATCATGAACATAAAAAGTGAGTCTAACCCGTATCTCTAGTCAGAACCAGAGATCATTCCAAGTTCATTTACCAATCTTGTAAAAGTAGCTTCACTCAAAGGTTTGGTGAAGATATCTGCAAGTTGTTGGTCTGTAGACACAAAATGAAGCTCAATGTTTCCTTCTTCCACATGTTCTCTGATAAAATGATACCTTATGCTGATGTGCTTGGTCATGGAATGCTGTACTGGATTACCTGTCATAGCAATAGCACTTTGGTTATCACAGAAAATAGGTATTCTAGAGTACCTTAACCCATAATCCAGCAATTGATTCTTCATCCATAAAATCTGTGCACAACAGCTACCAGCTGCTATATACTCTGCTTCTGCAGTGGATGTAGAAATTGATTTCTGTTTCTTACTGTACCAAGAAACCAATCTGTCACCTAAAAATTGACAGCTTCCACTTGTACTTTTTCTGTCTATCTTACAGCCTGCAAAATCTGCATCAGAGTAACCAATTAACTTAAACTCTGATTCCCTAGGATACCACAAACCCAAGGTTATGGTTCCTTTAAGATATTTGAAGATCCTTTTTACAGCTGTTAGATGAGGCTCTCTGGGATCTGCTTGAAATCTTGCACAAAGACATGTTGCATACATGATATCAGGTCTACTTGCAGTAAGATACAGTAGAGACCCTATCATTCCTCTGTAGTTAGTCATATCTACTGAGGCTCCTGTGTCTTTGTCAAGCTTCGTTGCTGTAGCCATGGGAGTTGTAGCAGATGAACTATCAAGCATACCAAATTTCTTTAGAAGATTTCTGGTATACTTTGCTTGATTGATAAAAATCCCATCATCTGTTTGCTTGACCTGTAAGCCTAGAAAATAACTAAGCTCTCCCATCATGCTCATTTGGTACCTGGATTGCATAAGCTTGGCAAACTTCTTACAGAGTTTGTCATTAGTAGATCCAAAAATAATATCATCTACATAAATTTGAACTAAAAGCAAATCATCACCAGAATTGAAATAAAACAATGTTTTATCAATTGTACCTCTTGTGAACCCACTTTCTAAAAGAAATTGAGCAAGAGTTTCATACCATGCTCTTGGTGCTTGCTTTAGTCCATATAATGCCTTGTCAAGCCTGTAGACATAATCTGGATGCTTGGAATCTACAAATCCTGGTGGTTGTTCAACAAACACTTCTTCTTCAAGCTTCCCATTGAGAAAAGCACTCTTTACATCCATCTGAAAGACTTTAAACTTCTTGTGTGCAGCATAGGCCAGAAAAATTCTTATGGCCTCCAATCTTGCAACTGGAGCAAAGGTTTCATCATAGTCAATTCCTTCCTGTTGTGAATAACCTTTCGCCACAAGTCTAGCCTTGTTTCTTGTAATCACACCTTCACTGTCAGTCTTGTTTCTGAAAACCCACTTTGTACCTACTATTGATCTATTCTTTGGTCTAGGTACAAGTGTCCAGACTTCATTTCTTTCAAACTCATTTAACTCTTCTTGCATTGCTGTAATCCAATTAGCATCTTGAAGAGCTTCCTCTACTTTCTTTGGTTCTGTTTGAGACAAGAAAGCATGATACAGACACTCATTATTTGTTGCACTTCTAGTTCTCACACTAGCATCAGGATCTCCAATTATGAGATCAGGTGTGTGTGCCTGTGTCCACCTTCTTGCTGTTGGTAAGTGGTTTCTTGCATCATTATTGAATCCTCCCCCTTGATCCATGCTCTCCTGATTCATCTGTTGACTTTCTGCAGCATCTGAGGCTCCCCCTGAATTGGATGGCTCAGAGTTTGAACTGTCAGAGTTTGAATCAGTTTCCTCAACTGACTCATTTGCTGTATCTTGTTGAGCTTCTTCACGCTCCCCCTCAACTGGTTCTCTATTTTGTTCAATTTGAGAATTTCCAGTTTCTCCAGTATTTACCAGTAGAGGTTCAGAGTATGTTTCGTCAGAGTTTGTCAACCCTGCTTCATCAGAGTTTATATCATCAGAGAATAGATCTTCATTTTCAAAACGCAGTTGATCATATCCATCCTTGTCTTCAAGTCCAATTATTTTCTTGTCATCAAATGACACATGTATAGATTCCATGATCACCTTAGTTCTTAGATTATAAACTCTGAATGCTTTTGTTGACAATGGATAGCCAACAAAGATTCCTTCATCAGCTTTTAACTCGAACTTTGTCAACTGTTCAGGATGAGTCTTCAACACAAAGCATTTGCATCCAAATATATGAAAATATTTCAAATTTGGCTTTTTATTTTTCACCATCTCATATGGTGTTTTCCCATGCTTGTTGATCAATGTTGCATTTTGAGTAAAACAAGCAGTTTGAACAGCTTCTGCCCAGAAGTATGTTGGTAATTTTGCTTCATCAAGCATAGTTCTGGCTGCTTCAATTAAAGTTCTGTTCTTCCTTTCAACTACACCATTTTGTTGTGGAGTTCCAGGTGCAGAAAATTCTTGTTTCACTCCTCTTTCCTTGCAGAAAGCTTCTATAATTGAGTTTCTGAATTCAGTTCCATTATCACTCCTTATAATTTTGACTTTGTGCTGTGATCCTTTGTCCAGTAGATTTACATGATCCATCAGAGTTTGAGCAGTTTCATCCTTCTTTGACAAGAAATACACCCATGTATATCTAGTATATTCATCAACAATTACTAGAGCATATTTCTTTCTGCCCATGGACATCACATTCACTGGTCCAAAGAGATCAACATGAAGAAGATGATAAGGTTCCACTACTGAAAATTCAGATTTGCTCTTGAAAGATGACTTCCTTTGCTTGGCTTTTTGACAAGAATCACACAAGCCATCTAGATTGAGTATAGATTTTGGAAGTCCCCTTACAAGATCCTTTCTTATTAGCTCATTGATGTTGTTCAAATTGAGATGAGAGAGCTTCTTGTGCCAGTTCCAACTCTCTTCATTTGACATTCTGGCTGTCAGACACACTGTTTTTCCATCAGAGTTTGTTACCAAACTTGCTTCATAAATGTTGTTGCGCCTGTGTCCAACTAGAACAACTTTTCCAGTAGATTTACTGATAACTTCACAGTATTCACTATGAAAATCTACATGGTTTCCTCTGTCACAGATATGACTCACAGATAGCAGATTATGCTTGAGTCCTGAGACTAGAGCTACATTTGTAATGATGACACTCCCAAGATTGATATTGCCATATCCCAGAGTGTGTCCTATGTTGCCATCTCCATAGGAAACCTTTGGGCCAGCCTTCTCCTTAAAGTCTGATAGCAGGGCTTTATTTCCAGTCATATGTCCTGAGCATCCACTGTCCAAGATAAGTGTGCTCTCTATTATACCCTGCAATCACAAACAAATACTAAGTATTAGTTTTAAGGACCCAGACTTGCTTGGATCCTTTGTCTTTCTTAACAGTGTTAGCTTTTGCAGCGGAATTACTATCAACAGAGTTTAAGCTAACATTGTCAGACTTTACACTTGCAGAGTTTGCTTTAACCCACTTCAGATTGGGTTTTAGCTCATAATAGTTATGATAAATAGCATGATAACTCTTGCAAGTATAAATGGAATGCCAAGTGCTCCCACAGTGTGTGCATAAAGTTTGTGGTTTAACCCTTACATAATCATTCTTTACTCCTGATGTAGAAGATAAAGAATTAATATGTGTGTTCTTAGTGCAAAATCTAGCAAGATGATTAGAACTACCACAATTATAACATGTTTTCCTTGGAGCAGCACCAGTAGGCAAATGATTATTTCTATTATTTATGCCTATCTTTCCATTCCTATTCTTCTTGGACCCTTTTGGTTTCATGGCAGATTTTATCTCTTTCAGCTTATGATTAAACTGTTTCCCTGTCATCAAACCAACATTAACCTGTTTTTCACAAGTTTTTACTGGCTTTCTAACAGTTTCTCTTTCCTTAAGTTTTTCTGTTTTAATATTTTCCTGTCTTTCACAGGCTTCACCTGATTCCATATCAGCTTCTCTTATTACAACAGATTTTAACTTATTGGCTTCTGGAACAAATTTCACAGGTTTAAGTTGTGGTTTTACCTTAACCTTGTCTTTAAACCTAAGTTCATCATTTTCACAATAACCTAAACCTACAGAATCAGTCTGAAACACTTGATGAGTGTCTCTTCCAGAATCTGTCCAAGTCTTGATTATTTTTCTTTCTTTTTCTAAATCAGATTCTAGTTGCCTATACCTTTTAAGCAACTCCTGTTCAACATAAACAGCATCATCTCTTTCTTTTTGAATCTGTTTCATTCTTTCAAGTTCTCCTTCAAGAAACTTGTTTCTATATTTAAGACTAAGATTCTCAGCTTTAATTCTCTCATTCTCTAAGGTCTGATCCCTATAGCTAACATGAACACTTTTCAGATATACTCTTAACTCAGATATATTATCAGTATCATAAGCATAAGTAGTTAGGGGTACCTTATTTTCAGATGATTCAGTCTCATCTCTGATAGTTGCCATAAGAGCATAATTTTCTCCGTCATCAGAGTCTGAAGTATCTGCCCAGTCTCTGCCTTTAGAGATGAGTGCTTTCTCAGATTTGCCTTTCTTGCACTCTGGGGCATAATGACCCATCTCTTTGCACTTGTAGCACTGGATCTCAGATTTGTCCTTCTTTCCAGACTTGGTATCCCTTCCATCAGACTTTCTGAAATTCTTCTTCTCAGAATTTGAATCTCTCCTTGAGAATCTCTTTCCCTTCTTGAAGTTCTTGAACCCCATCTTCTTGAAGGTCTTCACCATCAATGCAGCCATTTGCATCATCTGTTCTTCATCATCATCAGAGTCAGAAGCTTCACCAGAGTTTGAATCATCATCAGTGTTTGATGACTCACTCTCAGATTTAATGACTAAAGCCTTTCCCTTGGCTTTCTTCCTTGATGATTCCTTCTTAATGGGCTTCTCCTCGACTTTGAGAGCAACAGATTTTGTCTTCTTGCTGGATCTCTTGTTTCTTTGTTCTATCTCAAGTTCATGAGTCTTTAACAATCCATAGATCTCATCAAGATCTGTATCAGCAAGATCATAATTATCTCTGATTGTTGTTGCCTTTAAATCCCACTTTTCAGGTAGAGATAACAGAAACTTGAGATTAGACTCTTCAAGTTCATATTCTTTATCAACCAGAGACAGATCGTTCAACAGTTTGCAAAATCTGTCATAAGTCTCAGTCAAGGTTTCATTTGTTCTTGAATCAAAGTGCTCATACTCCTGTGTGAGTATTGTTTTTCTGTTCTTCTTAATAGCACCTGTTCCCTGGCATCTGACTTCTAAAGCATCCCATATCTCTTTGGCAGTTTTGCAGCCAATTACTCTGTTAGACATAACATTATCTAAAGCACTGTGGAGAAGATGTCTAACCTTTGCATCCTTTGCAATTGATGAGATGTCCTCAGGAGTCATATCTTTCTTTTCCTTTGGAACAGTCTTTTGTTCTTGACCATCAACAACAGGGGACAATTTAGTTGGCATATGAGGACCATCATAGATTCTGTCAAGGTATTCTGGATCTGTAGCCTCCAGAAACATGGTCATCTTAACCTTCCAAATCGGATACTCTACTGGCCTGAGAATTGGAACCCTGATTGTTTCATATCGACTCACAGAATTGGGCTTAACCTGTTCAGCCTTAGGAGCAGTTTGATTTTCTTCAGACATGATTAATACTGTGTTTGAATCGTAAAACTGTATATATTAAACAGCCTTGGCTCTGATACCAATTGTTAGGCCGAATACACAATATATATAATCAAGTATGTATGAGAATAACAATTAAGAACACAGGTTTGTAAATCAACAAACTGAATTATATTAAATAATTCTCTCTTAGTGATGTTAATGAATCACAAAGAGCTTCTAGGTTACAAGAAATAAAATATTCAATGATCGCATCCCTTCTAGGGATAACCTATCTGTGTTTATATAGTACACAGTTACACAATCCTTATCTAATTGATATTCCTAAAAATTAGCTATACAATTGATATCAATTAAGGATTGCTTCAGTCTTCTTTTCCGTTTCCTTAGCTGTATCAATATATTCTGCTTCTTTCCATCTTCAGAATATATTGCTTCTAGAATCTTCAATTCAGCACCGACAGCTAATTCAACTATTACCCTGTCAGACTTTAAATAAACTCTGACCGGCTTCCTTTAAACTCTTCACCCTGTCAGAGTTTAATTAAACTCTGACCGGCTTCTGATAAACTCTGATCAGTACCTGTTGCTTAGACACTGATAAACAAACGTCAGCAATTATATCTAACAGTGAGTATCGTATTCAACCTCCCCTTCTACGATACTTTGGACCTAACAGATGTCTATACTGCTCAATTTCCTCCGACACTACCGGCTCGTGACTAATTCTACGATCGTCGAACATCGCCTTCTCCATTCGGCTCAGCCTGTCTTTCATGCGAGGATCTCCTTCCTCATCGGTGTCCGATCGTACAGTCACCTTTGAACGGATCCTTCGGGGGTGTGATTCAGAATCCGAAGATCAATCTTCATCATTATGCACCCTCTTTTCTCCCCTGTGACTGGTCTGTACCAGTATTTGTTCTCCGGTCTCCACAGCACCTTGAAGAGCCTTTTCCTCAGCATCCAGCTCAGCCCTTCGCCTTTTAATTGCTTCCAGCTTAGCGAGATCCTCCTCCCTCTTCTTCGCCCTAGCTTGGGCTTCGGCTTCCAGCCTTTCCTTTTCCCTCTGCTTCCCTCCTTTGGCAGCAGTTTCTTCACGCCATTTAAGAATCATGGCCTTTTGCTCTTCGGGAGTAGGCATTGGTCCCTTCTTCAACTCATCATCGAAATTGAGAATTCGATTAATAGGAGGCGTAGTCGTAGAGGGACCTTGGCGATGAGTCTCAGCAAAACCGAGAGCCCTATCTTCAGAACTATCAATTGTCATCGTTCTCAGCTAATACCACAAATTTGCTTACACGTTCCCACAGACGGCGCCAAATGTTGGAACCTGTTTTCTGTCGGGTCGGACTCCAAGTATCCCTTCGGGTTAACCTGTCAAAAGAGAAGAATGCGAGGGGTTTGGCCCCCGATTCACCTCCGGTGTGAGAATAAGTTAGAGGTTCCGGTAAAGTTTAATTGAACGTGCAAGTGTTTATGTATGTAAAAATGAGTATTATCCCTAATATGAAACCTGTTATGTGCTTTTATAGGCACTTTGGTATCGGCTCGCCCGGATTCTTCGGGGGTAACCGTCCACATACGTGGTCCTGTTCTTCCGCCTGAATAGTCGGGTGACTTGGTCAAGCAACGGTCAAATCCAACGGACCTAGCCGAAGAAGTGGGCTGTGACCGTTCGGCCCAATTACTATTCGGCCCAATCCTAGTCGGGCCTCCAACACTTAGCATACTACCCCAATAAATGTCCTGATTATAGTCATGAGTTATCGTTCTTCAAACTTGCATAAATAGCACTGATTTAATAACGTTTTACTTGTTTATCATTGTTGTTAAAGTTGTACACCGTTAAACTGCAACTAACGGTTGCACAAATTTTACAGCATTTTTCAAACATCGAGTACACAATTTGCATTAAGTAAAACTCGGGTACACACCTTGCAGAAAGTGTAAAACTCAGGTACATAACTTGCATTTTACTCCAAAAAATTAAGTTGAGCCATCTTTCTGAAAATGGAAGTAAATTTTGGCCACCATATTGAATTGGACACAAATTTTAATGATAGTACAATTCGAACAAATTAAAAATTACACTAAGTTAATGAGAGTAATTAGTTGTTAAACATACAAAATAGTTACTTAAGGAGCGTATCTAACGACGATAATTTGGAAAATCTTTAGATTATAGCTAAATATGAATGCTGAGTTTTGCTTTTCAATTATTTTTTTCATTTTTTTAAACAATACTAATTTTTGACCGATTTTTCCCGTCCAACCAGATTTTTGACCGTTTTCACTGATTTTGACCGTTTTTTTAGAAAAACGATTTTCACCCAATTTTTGCTTAATCAATTCGGTGGCCCGCTGTCTAGCGATTAATCGGCGATTAATCCTGATTAATCGCCGACTTTTAGAACACTGAGCAAAAAGCATCCATATGCCGATAAAATAATGGTAAAAAAATTCAGAGTTGGGGCTTTTTCTTTGCGAAAATGTCCACTTATCAAAGAAAATATGTTTATTTTAACCATTATACCGTGCAGAAAATTGAGTAAACTTCAAAGTAGTGACCAAACTTTACCCACTTTTGCATTTTGATGGCCATATTTTTAATTTGCAATACGGTGGCCGGACATTACTTTTATTTTTCAAAAAGGTGGCTACGGGCCACTTTTTTAAGTTTTTTTTTCCTAAAAAAAGTGGTAATTTGCAATAGGTAGCTGAACATTACTTTTATTTTTTAAAAAGGTGGTTACGAACCACTTTTTTCTCTCAAAAAAGTGGCTCTTAGCCATCTTTTTGAAAACTGAAAGTAATATTTGGCCACTAAATTGCAAATTTAAAATTCGGGCATCAAAATGCAAAAACGGATAAAGTTTGACCACTACTTTGAAATTTACTCCAAAAAATTTAATAACTTTTTATAAAGTATGTGATATAATAATTCTTTTTCATTATTAAAATATACATATTAAAAATTATGATTGATTTTTTTATTACCCAATTAATTGAGAGAAACTGTTGAATTCGCTTTTAACAACTTTTTGAAGATACATATTATACCAAATTTAATTAGTACACTTTATTTTTATATTCATCCCTAAAATTTTATCTCAACTATAATTTTGTGTTGTTTTTTTAAAAAAATAAATCTAAAATATAGTATAATATAGTATTATTATTGTACCAAAATAACTTTTATTAACAAGTAAATCCTCGTACACTTTGTACCAAATTTTGTTAACACTTTCACCCCTAAAAAACTTATATCACACAAAATTCTATGTTAATTTTTAAAAGAAAAGATTATATAAAATATATTATAATATTATTATTTTACCAAGATATAACATTTATTAATAAACGAAATTCATTTTTAATAGCACATTTTGTAGCACTGAATTTACTTCCCAATTTAATTTATATCACTAAATTGGTTATCTTAATTGAGTATATTTTGAGTCTAACTCTTAATTTCATGTATGATCAAGTTAAAATTATGTGTAATATTTTTAATTTATTTTTTACTCCCATGAATAGACTCTTATAACAGTTGGCTTATTCTCTTGACTTAAGTTTAATGGAGCATAATTTACAATATTAAATGTGAAAAAACAATACTACATTTTTATAAGCAAACTATAGAACTGTTTTAGTTTTGGATGTATAAATAAAATATAATATTCTCATTTTGCTGAATAATAATGGTGTTTCTTAAGTAAAAATATAGTAATTAGTTACATTAAAAAAGTAATATAATAATAACAAAATTAAATCAATTTTTAAAACTTAATTATTGTTAATATTAATAAAAAAATACATAATATAAATTTTTAAATAAATTAACTAAACACGGTTATCCTCTAGTATAATTTAATAACACTATTATGAATAATATATAATAAAAAATTATAATGTCACTAATAATGTAATTTTTTATTTAGGACAGCGTATGATATATTGTGGGTGTTTGGGGTTAAGAGTCTATTTGGCAACGGAAATATAAGTCGACTTATGGCTTATAAACCGCTAGGAGGGGTGTTTGATACTTGATTTCTTTGTTTTTTAATATTTTATATTCACTTATCACTTATATGTCACGCAACTTAAAAGGGTAAAAGCCCTTTTTTAACTTAAGACGAGCTGTTTGGGTAATTTCTGAGATGACCTTATTTTTAACTTAATTGCTCATAAAAAAAGTGGAGGATGATGTACTTTCTGATAGAGCTGTTCACGAACAGAGCTGTTCGTGAACAAGCTCTAGCTCGGCTTATTAAGGCCTCGACTCGGCTCGGCTCGTTAAGGTCTCGAACTCGAGCTCGAACACAAAAAAATGTTCGTTAAGAAAACGAGCCCGAGCCGAGTTATTAGTGAGCTCGACTCGAGCTCGGCTCGAGCTCGTTCGGCTCGAGATCGGCTCGATAAAGCTCGAATTCAATTAAGATATATTCGACTTATTTTTATATTATTTCTTAACATTTTAAATTAATTTTGTAATTTATAGTATGTGTATTTTAGATTTATTGAGAATTGATTGGGCAATTGGGTTCGATTTTGATAAAAAATGTTTTAGTTCGTTGGGCTAAGAAAAATTGGGCTTTATTATCTATTAAAATTGTAAGTTCTAATGAGCTCGGCTCGACTCGGCTCGTTTTTGTTCGATAAAAGCTCGTGTTCGGCTCGTTAGTTAACGAGCTCGAGCTCGAACACGAATTTTGTGCGATAAGAAAGCTCGGCTCGACTCGACTCGACTCGACTCGATTCGTGAACAACCCGTACTTTCTGAGTCCACTTTCCAGCTTATCTAAGCGGTTAGTCCCATTCATTTGTTATTTTAATATAGATCGTTAACGTTTACAATAATGAACTATTTGTATTGATAGTTTTAATATGTTAGTTATTTTTAATATTACAAATCTCTTATAGTTATTTTTAAGAGAAATTATAAAAAAATATATGTTTTTTAATTTTTTTGAATTTGTAATAATATGTTTTGCAACTAAAAATAATTAAATACAACTACTTTTTTAAAAAATAATTGAAGTTGTTGTTGGTTGCATTTGACCTTGCATTTGATATCGAGTTGCAAATGGTTGCAAAATCGTATTTGTAAAATAAATTAAAAAATTGTATTTTTGGGAAAAAAATTAAAAAAAAATGTATTTTTGCAAAAAAAAGACATAAAAAGTTCATATTTAAAAGAAAATTTAATTTTATAATTTTTACAAAAAAAAATCACTAACTTATAAATTAAACATTTTACTGAACTTATAACTAAATTATTTTATATTCATTTTCACTTAGGGGGTATATTCAATTTGGATTTTAATGGATTGATAAAAATCTGTAGATTTTAACAGATTGTTGTTGATTTTAATTTTACGTAGATTTTGGTAGAGTTTGTGTAAAATCTAGTAGAGTCTTGCTGATTTAAAGTGGAGTTTCCGACAAATCATTTAAAATCTCATGGATTTTAACAAGATTTCAAGACATGCAAAATACACTAGCAAATCCTTGAAAATCCACAACTTTATCAAATAAAAAAACAGTCCATGGACTTTTGAATACCACAAGATTTTAATGTATTCTTTAAAATTCATATTGAATACCACTAGATTTTAAAGGACTTTTTAAAATCTAAATTGAATACACCCAGATTTTAAAAGATTTTTTGAAATTTTTATTGAATACCACAAAAATTTAAAGCATTTTTTAAAATCTAGAATGAATACGCCAAAATTGCATAAATTCATAAAAATCCTTTAAAATCTCAATTGAATACACCCCTTTAATTTCGTCCATATTAAAAACTCAAAAATATAACTTATCTTTGAGTTAGTTCCAACCCTATTTAGTAGGGGTGAGCAAAAAACCGAATTAAAACCGAAACCGAACCGAAACCGATAAAAACCGAACCGTAAAAAACCAAAATCGAGTTGAAACCGAACCGAAACCGAAAATTAAAAAACCGAACCGTTCTTGAGGTTTCGGTTTCGGTTTTAGGTCCAAACCGAACCGAAAAAAACCGAACCGATCCGATTAATAAAAATAAGAAATAAATATATTATATATTGTACGGGACCAATTTTTATGAGTAGTGGGAGTAGATTAATAAAGATCTTGACATTCTTTTTAATAATTATACTATTTTGTTCTTGTTTTTGAAGTTTTAATTTGTAATAGTTGATTAATAAATGTAGTTTAATAAACTTTTATATCTAGGTATTTTATATGTTGTTTTATTTTTGGATGTGACGATTTTTCTTGGCTTTCCTGGAAAAACTCTTTACTTATACAAAGACTTCAAATAGACTCGAGATTGTTGAATTTCTAACATTGTCTTATATACATTTCAAGAAAATATTTTTGAAGATCATGTTAAATTTTCATTATTCTCGGATCATGTTGGACTTAAATAATTTATTATGAAAACTTTGTGTGTTTATTTTGGACGAAAAAATAATTTGTAACTTTGCAAGCTTAAAAATTCGAAGTCATTTTATTTATTTTGTTATGTTTATTTGAGGCGGTTTTAAAACCGAAACCGAACCGATTGTAACCGATCCGATAATTTTAAAACCGAAACCGAACCGACGGTTTCGGTTGCGATTTCGATTTTCGATTTTAAAAACCGAGGATATGCGGTTTCGATTTCGATTTTAACATAAAACCGAACCAATCCGACCCGCGCTCACCCCTACTATTTAGCACTTGGAAAGAAGGAGTTACTTATCACTTACAAGTTAAAAGTAAAAAGTCAGTTATTATAAAATTACCCAAACGAACGCACTAATAGGCCGGAAAGAGGTATTTGGACATCGGAGCTTATTTGGTGCGTGTATCTATCTGTATTAACGGCGAAGTATAAAACTAGTAGAATCCATCATCATCAGAAGAGTAAAAAAGGGGGGCACAGAAATGGAGAAAGATCCAGAGAAGAGATTTAACGCTGTTATGGACAAACTCTTTTATGCTCCTAAATCTACCAGGTCTCTCTCCTCTCTCTCTCTCTCTCTCTCTCTCTCTCTCTCTCTCTCTCTCTCTCTCTCTCTCTCTCTAATTCATGGCCTAGTTGAATTATAAATACATGTCTCAGCCAACTGTTTAGTTCTTGTATGCTTTCATTCAATTTCAATACATGATATTTCCTTACTAGGTTACTTCAATTTCACCAATCACCTTATTATTTTGTATGTGTATTGTTTTATTTTGTTTATATCTTTTCTATGATATGATACCAAATTCACACACACGCACACACTAGTACTAATTATTCAAACTGTGAGTACTGTTCTCGGGTAGTAATGTTTGGTTCCAAGGCTTTAATTTAGCTTTTAAATGATCTGTCGAAATCGGTTTTTGGGTTCTTAGTGTTGGTGGTGATACTATAACTGGAGTTCAAGCTCAAAGAGGCCAGAAACGACCTAATATGGCATCTGAGTTCTCAAAAGTACAACTGAAATCAAGAGGAAGTATTGCTGAACACTCAAAGAATTCTTTGGTTTCTGGTGGAGCTTTGCAAGCTCCTTTATGCAGGCCATGGGACCGTGGTGATTTACAGAAGAGGCTTGCTACATTTAAGTCCATGACATGGTTTGCTAAACCTCAGGTTCACTCTTCTGCCTACTCATTTCCTTTTTTACGTTATAATTTATTTGCTTGAAAAAGATTAAAACTGAATTTTTTGGTGTTCTCAGTTCGTGTGATAATTTATTAATTAACAGTGCCACTGCCATTGATGGAATCCCCCCCCCCCCCCCCCCCCTAAAAAACCCTTATATATAGTAAGTTACGATGTTTGATTATTCCCCCAAAAACCTTATATATAGTAAGTTACTGGTTTTACCCCTCCAGCCCTCCACGTTATATACCTGGTAACCGGTGTGCTTTGACTTTTGAATTATGACCAGTTACTTAAGTGTTCTATGGTGGACTAAGTTTGCATATCTCTGTCTCATTTCGTTTTGCGGCATCATAAATGGATAAAGTTTCTTTCCCTGAGGCCATGCTAAATGGTTTAAGTTTCTTTTACTGATTACATGCTAGATAGGACATGGTTTAAGTTTTTTTCACTGCGGACATGCTAGATAGGGGTAAAGTTTCTTTTTGCTATTCATTTCCTGGGTAAGGGTGAATCTAAGATATTGTATAGGAGTGTGCCTTTGATGCAGCATTGACTTTATATTGGAATATAAATTTGTCCTGTCCAAAGGTGAAAAAAAGTTGGCTAGTAGTCTATTCACTATGGTAGTACAATAACAAAAATCAGCTGTATTTTTTGGAATTAATGATATGGGCTACTTGCTTATAAGAAAGATGTGCAGTTGCTTTTGGTGAACTGGAGCTATAGTATTAGATAGGCTGTAGAGTGCGCTGTAGAGTGCTTCGTTGAAGACTATAATGTTGTGTTTGGTTGGGGATAATGGAATGAGTAAAATTAATGGGAAATTATGGAGTTTGGAGGGAAGATTTGAAAAAAAGTGAGTGAATGCAGATTTGTTATGATAAGATTTGTAAAGAAAATAGATAGGAGGATGAATGGAGCATTCCTTCTCGAAATGAGGTGTTTGATTTTTGATTTAGGTGATTGTGAATGGAATGGGGGGAAGGAATGAAAATATGAACAAACACACATTTTATAATACAGATTTCATTCCGTTCCCTCCATTTTTATTCAACCCAACCAAACACACCATAAGGTTTTCATATATTTCAAATGTAGTTGTGTTGCTCACAGTTTTCTCTGGCTTATATGTGTTTTTTTTATATTGGATCAAATCTTCAAATGAGTAGCTTTGTTCTTCTCTGCCAGGTAGTAAGTGCAGTAAATTGTGCTATGAGGGGTTGGATCAATGTAGACAGTGACATTATTTCTTGTGAAGCTTGTGGATCTCGTCTCCTCTTTTCTACTCCGTCATCTTGGACACAGCACCAAGGCAAGTCATTTTGAACTCTTATAGTTTTGCTATTCTTAGAGGTCTGCAGTTCCATTTTGCATATTAGATAAAATACTAAAAAAACACTGGAAATTAGTAGTCCTAACTATCTTGCATCTGAATCTTTTTTTTCTTTTTTGTGTTATTTTGTTGATGTAATATTCAGTTGAGAAAGCAGCAAATGTATTTAGCCTAAAGCTTGATAATGGTCACAAAATTTTCTGCCCATGGGTTGACAATGCATGTGACAAAGAACTAGCACAGTTTCCTCCCACAACTTCTACAATCTTGGTTGATGATTACAAAAAACGCTATGCTGCATTATTGCAATTGTCAGCTCTTCCTGTAATATCATCTTCAGCGACTGATTTAATGAAAAACCCTCAACTGGATGACTTCATAAAAGAATCTTCCAACATTAAGTTTATCAATATGTCTTCCGATGCTTCTTCATCAGAATGCCTAGGCCACGAATCTCAAAATGTTTCTTCGCCCTACTATCAGGTACAGATTTTGGGATTGAGGCTCTGTTATATTTCTTCAGAGATATCTTTGCTGATTAATCTATAGTGATTTTCTTTTTGATTAATCTATATTGGTTTTGTTTTGAAGTGGTTTTTTTTGTTATATATTTTTATTATGTTTGAAAGTTTTACAAACTTTGACATGAGGTTCAGTTGTCTATTACACTGCTGCTACATAAGCCTATTATTCTCATTTTAGTTTTACTGATTTTGTACATCCATTTACTTCTGTGTGTATTGTTTTCCAAATCACCTATGAAGGATATGATTCCTGCTCTCTGTTTATGAAATCTTCTTTAAAATCCAAGGTTACAAACAAGGAAATAAGCTTGTGTCCTGCGGTGATGTTTTTATCAGGTTTTACCGACCAAAGTTTTACATACCTGTCTGTATGTAGCTGTTTTCCAAATTCAGTAATACAACGTACAGTTTGCGCAAATTGTTTGTCAATCAGGTAATTGCTCCATTTGAGTAATTACTATTTAGCTGGTAAATTAACACGCTGACTTAACCAGACAATAACAAAAGTTTATTAAAAAATAACTCCATTACGTTTCCAGATTTCTATATTCCATTTAGGAACACGTTTTAGATAAACAAAGACAAACCAAACACATTCAGTATATTAAGTGGGGTCTGATGATGATGAGATGTACGCAGACCTTGCCCCTACGTCTACTCGAGGATGTTTCGGTCAAGACAAAATATTTTCAGATAATTATTACTGTTGTACATAATTTTGTAATGCTTCATTAGGATTTTTCCTTCTAAAACGTTTCAACATAAAATCATTGATGATCTGTTCTGTCAAATGTTAGATTTCATGTTATTTATTATTTAATTGCAAATACCCTGATGAGGCATTCTAATCTTACAGGCCCTCAAACTTGTAAGTTTATGTGGTTGGGAATTTCGTCTGGTGCCTTACTTTGTTGATTACTCGGTTCGAGAAAATTCTTTTGTTAAGGATGTCAATTTGTCAGAGCCATCTAGTGTTGTTTGTACTGAAGAGAATCCATCTGCAGAAGCGATTTCCGAGCCAAACAAAGATTTAAGGTTTAATAAAGATCCCATGGCAGCTAGTAAACAATATGATCCGAGTTCCATTGTTCTGGATTGCCGTCTTTGTGGAGCTAGTGTTGGACTATGGGCTTTTTCTACAACTCCACGTCCTGTAGAGTATATTAGATTAGTTGGAGAAGTAAATGGTGAAATTGATGATGCTTATCATAAAAGAGCCACTGTTACTGACAATGATAATTCTGTAACCACCCATAATTTGGCCACTGAAAATGCAAATGATATTTCCAAGACTAGTAGTAGATCGCTAGTTGAAGTACCATCAAGTCTGAATTTGACAATTGCTGGCGGTCCTTCACCAGCAAAGCAGAACTTCGTACCAACAATTTCTTTACCTGTTATTGGTCAAAACTTGAGAGCTCGATTTTCATCCAATTTTGAATCAAGACCTGGTGATGGGCAGAGTAATGGTACAAGCAGTGAACAATGTCTGGGCACTGAGAATAATGAACAATGCTATACACTTCAAAGTGAAGATGACAACATGTTAGTAGAAAGACCAGTTACTAACACACAGATAATGGCTGAAACTGACAAAATAGAATTTGTGATGAAAGATCAATCGGACAACAGTATGAGCATAACTCAGAGTTCCAGTGAATGTCTGATGCTAGAAGAAGCAGCAGTTATTAGGAGTACATGCCAAGAAGATCTCGGTCCCTCTCAACTTAGAGACTCTGATGTATCAACCTCAGGTGGAAACACGTCATGTGCAAATGATGAAACTAGCATGAATGACTCGTTAATGATGGTTGTCTGTGCACAAAGGGCTCCTGGTAGTGACATAGTCTGCAGCAAGCAAGGTTGTAGCCAGGAAGGTGATGGAACCAAGGCCACAATGCAAGCAGTAAACAGTATTATAGACAAAGGTTAGTCAATACATGCATGCACATATAATATCTGTTAAGATCTATTTTCATGGTTTCATTTTTCATTTTTATTGATATGCCTTCTTTTTAACTTGGTACTTAGTAGCATCTAAATAGGTGCTGATGATTTGTAATCCCAAGTTAAGACTTCATTAATTTGCACCCTCTTGTTGTTATGATTTTAATACGCAAGCATAACTAATGTGTTTTAGAAATAAGTTTTATTCCCCATTTCCTTACTTATGTTAGCTTTCTGTATCTTGGAGATTACTTGAGGAATGACTTACAAGCGCTTTTTATATCGCTCCAGGTTTGGATATGAAGCAATCACCACTGCCTGAAAGAATGGAATTTGATCCAATCAGGCAGCACAGGCATTTTTGTCCCTGGATCACATCAACTGGCAGTTCTCTACCTGGCTGGAAACAAACACTATCTGCTTTACAACGTCAAAAGGAGTTCTCTTCTCCTTCATCAGTGCATTCTCCATCATCTTTGTTGATTGAGGTAATGAGAAATTGCTTCTTTTTTTCCCTTTTCTTAATTGTGCAGTTTGTTCAACTTTATTGTGGGATTAAATTAAATGCAAAGGAGATTGACCGCAGCCATTTAAGCATCCCAACAGGATAGTCTGGAATTAAGAAAATAGCCTTACAGAGAAACATATTTGGCTGGATCTTAATTCCTAACCTAGCTGCAGTATAGGTAAAATCAAGAATATACACTTCATGAAATTAGAACCCTTTCACTAAACAAAAGAGTATTTCTCTGCTCATGTTATATGACCATATCTCCCAAAACCTTATGCTACGTTTGGTCGGGGAGAATGGAATGGAATGAAATGGAAAATTAACTAAAGAGAAAAATTGAAGGTGGGTGGGATGCAAATTTTTTGTAATGAGATTTGTGAATAAAATGAGTAAGATGGATAATGGAACCTTCCTTCTAAAATTGGTGTGTTTTAGATTTAGTTTAGTGTGTTAGGATTGAAATAGAGGAAGGAATGATATCATGAATGTTTAACCATAAAATAGTACAAATTTCATTCCATTCCCACCAATTTCATCAACTCCAGCCATACACAACATAAAATTGTTGGGAGAAGCTGCTAGTGGGTGATATATTATTAGTACTATCCACACACCAAATCTCATTAACGTATAGCATGAATAACCTTAAAATTCATAAAAGAATAGCACATCTCATTGAGGAGCCCACCACCAAAGGAGAACAAGGTGTCCATATTATCCAAGAATATCGGGGTGGTAGGGCTTGAACACAAGACAAATGCTAAACCAAAGCTCTTGTACCTTGTTATACGATATCTTCCAAAACCTGGTCTCAGGTGTTTAGGGAAATTACTAAATTGATCATATATCGTTAACAAGTTTTAGATTCAATTTGATTCTATGAAATTTCTTGAATTTATTTTTTTCGTTTTTTGATTAGATATACTTCTAGCAAGTTATCCAAACTTAACATATGTATTGACCGAAATCTTAGAGTTCATCTCAATATTGAAGTTTAAAATGCTGTTGTTAAAAAGTCAAATTGGGTCTTCGTTTCAGAATGCAAGGGATGATTCTGAATGGATGATTTAAGATATTTAGTGTAATGTCTTATTAGCTGAATGGAACCATTTATTGCTGTTCCATGACACCTACATCAGTATCTTAAAAGACCAGCCAAGATGCTGAACATACTGTAGTACCTTTCTTTATGTCATACAGTAGTAGTGTGCTTATATGTCCAATGCCAGAGCCACATAATCTATCTGTGCAAGACCCCAATCAATGTAGAAGGTTCATGTTTTAGTATTCTAGATAATTTCCTACGGTAAGCAGTTTTATGCATAGATGGAATGTCAGAGGGAGCATCTCATATTTTTGAAAGCGCCTTTTACATTGTTATATGACCGCAATATTGTGTATTCCTAATATGCAGGTAGATGATCCTGTTGCCTCCATAAAGAAGCTTTTTATGTCGCCATCGCCTAAAAGAGCAAAACTTGCGCATAAATAAAGCTAAGCAGCATAGTCATATACTGTATGGGCACATTTCACATATGATTCCAAGTTGTATTGACCCATTGCACTATTTTTTCAAGGGAGGAATAGAATATTGTGACCATCTTTGAGGTGTTTCTATGCTCTTAGTAGTCTGTTCCGGACTTCCGGTGTTGTAAAAGCACTCTGTTGGACTTATCATAGTAGAATCTAGTCATTGCATAAATCAGTCTAAATTGCTTACTATATTACTATGCAAGACCCTATGGGAAATAATAGGGTTTAACACCCAATATCTTATATTTCAGCCTATTGTAATTTGTAACATGAGAAAAACTTATGCAATTTCTGAAGTAATATTTGGTTTTGTTTTTATGTTTTGAATAACGTAATAGGGTTATGTTGGTTGATAAGGATGTTTTTTCCTGTATTATTTAGCATTAATCCTACACATTCATGAGAAATTGAATAAATAGGAGAAATCGAATAATAGGGTTATGTAATATCTAGCATTAGTCCTAGACATTCATATGCATGATATTCAGATATCTTCTCAATTTTCATATATCAATTTTTGTTTTCTTTGACGCCATGATACATTTATTGTTAGCATACCTTAAAATGTTTCTTTTCCTTTTTACCGTCAACGGTTAGGTTAAAATTTTACAATATAAAATTATGAAGTATATTTAAACCAAACATATGTATAGTATCTTAGAGCATCTCCAATGGAAGAAGTCCTTAGCAAAAAAAAAAATCTATTTGACACATTTCATGCATAATTTGTATAATTAGTGGAGTTCCAATCATACAAAATTTTTCGTTAAAATTTTAATTAATTTGACCAAATTTGTCGAAACTTTCCGGAGCAATAAAGCTATATATCTATATTCTTTATTAATAAGCGAAATCCCTTTTTAATAGTACCAAACTTTGGTTATCAATATTTATATATTTAATTTAAATATAATTATAAATATTATAATCAAATTCGAGTATTGATTACTTTGATTATAAATATTTTAATTTAAATATAATTATAAGTATTATAATCAAACTCGAGTATTGATTACTTTGATTATAAATATTTATATATTTAATTTAAACAATCCCTTTTTGTTGGAGTGTAGTGGTACCAAACTTTGATTATAAATATTTATATATTTAATTTAAATATAATTATAAGTATGATAATCAAATTCGAGCATTGATTACTTTGATTATAAATATTTTAAATTCAAATATAATTATAAGTATTATAATCAAACTCGAGTATTGATTACTTTGGTTATAAATATTGTTATATTTAATTTAAAAATATTTAAAAGTATTATAATCAAACTCGAGTATTGATTGACTATTATAATCAAACTATTATAACCATAAATAAGTATATTTAAATATTTGATTATTTAATTTTGTTTATCACTATAACTATAAGTATTATTATAATCAAACTCGAGTATTGATTAACAAAGAATTGTAAATCGAATTACGAGTTTAAAAAGCAATAAAAAAATAAAAAATTTAAAACACTTTAATTATAAACTTAAATATCTAATTATTTTATTGATATAAACAATAAAACATATCTACTACTATTATAACTAAAAGTATTATTATAATTAAACTTGAGTAAAGAAATAATTGTATATTTGAATTATTATAATCAAACTTAAGTATCGATAAAGAGTTGTAAATCAAATAAGAGACATAAAAATCATTAACAAATAAGAATATTAAAATACTTTTGACAACAAAACAACTATTTCATGAACTCCCAGAAATAATCAAACAACGAGTATAAATTTGTTTTAATTTCTTTAATTTCACCCCGGTTTTATTTAACTCTTACAGCTACACGAAGACCCTCTTTTTCATTTGTATACTGTTTAATGGAAAGTTCCAAACTATGTTAGTAAATCTTGAACAAAATAATAAGCAGCTGAAAATTTTGAAAAGATGGTGACAAGAAGCCGGAAGTTTAAGATCTTTAAAAATTCCCAGCTGAAATGGCAGTACATATTAATGTTGTAACATGTCAACAGATCAAAGTAGAAGAGTTAGGCATGACAAAACTCGTCTTGGCTAATGCTTGCTATCCATGGGGCTGTCCCTCTCAACTATGTGGACGTTTGGGGTATCAAGAATAAGTTGACTTATAGCTTAAAATGAGTAAGTGTTTTATAAGTGATAAGTAGAGCTGAGCTTATAAATCCCTAGAGTGTTTGGTAAATCAGAACTTATAAGCAGTAGAGTGTTTGGGTAAATCAGAACTTATAAGTTAACCTTTTTTTATTATTTTTAAAATATTTATTTTTTAATATATATATAAATGGATATCAATGGATATATCTCGATGAGTAGAGAAATTTGATATATACATATCAATTTTTTAATGAACGGATCAAAAGATATATGATTTTGAAGATTTGAAGGATATTATATATTGCGTGTATCGAGAATAAGTTATAAGTTATAAGTTGAATGTTAAGGATTCTTAACATTCAACTTATCCATTTTAAGTAGCCATAAGTTGGTTTCACTTATTTTGGCAAACACCCCCCATAAGCTGAAATGGGTTTATAAGCTATAAGCTTATAAATAAGCTAGTAGCCAAACATGCCCTATATCAACTATCAACTATCAACTATATAATAGTGTCTGTTGCCCTTTTTGTACAGTAATTTCTCAAATTAAATCTTTGCCACTGATATTGTCTATAATTACAAAAATACCAGAGATACTAATGCAACAGATCGGCGATTGCTTTTCCTTTATATCGGCCCACGTGTTTTGTCAGGTTATACAGTTAAAGCTTCCTCAGAAAGCTTGACTTTAAAAATTACAAATTTCAAGAATTCAAATTCAAAATTCAAATTATATGCATAAGAATTCTTTTCATTTATCCTTTCATAAGTCTCTTCTTCTTTCTCCAATTCTGTCTTATTTGACTTATTTTCTCTCTAATGTGTGTCTCATTATTTTTACTTTTGTTTTTCATTGCAGATAATTTAAACACACAGACTCCTTGATGTATTGAGTACGAGAAAAAGGAGATTAATACATCCAACCTGTTTACCGGGCTTTGATTTTAAGGTCCGAAAATAGTGATTGTTTTTTCTTATTGATTCTGATAAATGTATGAATAGACTTTTGATAAATACATGTTTGTTAGATGTCTGCAATTGAATATTTTTGTAGACTACAATTGCAAACAAACTGTTTGATAGTTTGTGCAGGAGAAAAAGATTAACAAGATCAACACAATTGTTTCTTTTAGGTATTATTTTTTCATTTTATGTTTTACTTCATTAATTATGTCTATATGTCAAGTTCTTATATATTTTTAATTGATTTTAAATGATTGAGTTATAATATATTCAGATTTTATAAATCTCGATTATAATATGCTTACTCAAATTCTATTTATTTTTTGTCTATTGCAGCTTCAAATCTTCTATTCCTGTTGGTGTGACATGTCATACTCAAATACAACTCGAGATTATACGCGTAGAGATAATGCTACTGGTAAGAAAACTATCATCAACCTTCATTTCGGTAAAATCATTTATTTGTTTGAAAATAATCTTTTTGGTCGCTTAGCTTAATGAGATATTGTGTTTAGTATCATGTTTCTTTGTAATATTTTAGTAACTTTTAGCAACCTTCATTGCACTCAAACTGTTTGATATTAGTTCTAATAGAATTTACATTTTTATTCTGTTGATTTTAGTCTTAAAATTGTTAATTGTAGTTGGTTGCACTCCAACTATTTGATGAGAGTTCTAGAAGAGTAACAAAGGTACGAAAACATGTCTATCATTTCACAATTAGTATGTAATTTTCTTGATTATCCAAAGTTTGTTATGAGATTTTTTATGTTTTGTTAAACTAGCAAATTTGCACCAATAATGGAGTATAATCAAAAAATCTGTTGTAAAGTTTTAAGAAGGTATGAATTAGTGTATTGTAGTACTATTTTACAAATGATTAAAAGTTTAAGCTTACGGACAATTTCTTTGATCTGTTCCTAGAAATCATGTATATGTGTATGTGGTTGGGGATGTAGTGATTGCAATTTCTTTGATACATTTTTGGGTCCTTACTCTCCTGATGCTTCAGTGGTGTCGTTCGCTTAGGTCATCAGTTTCTATTGCAAGCTAAGTTTAATTAAGCACCCAATAATTTGTTTTAATACAACAAGCCATGAAAGTTAGAATACTTGCTTATAATCACAACTTTTCAATTTCAAAAATTCTACAATCCCAGTCCTCATGGAAAAGCTTTTTATGAGCAGGGGTATATTGTGTAGATTCTACCATCCCTGGTTCCTACTTCAAGTGGGATATAAATATTACTTTTGTTTTGGATTTTTTCCAAGTGGAAAACAAGAATGTTAATTCAACTATAACCTTTATTTAAAATTAAGGACATTTCTATTCCTAATTAACTTAGTATAGTGTCTGGATGCTCCATGTCAATTTCAAGAAATCAATTCTTTTTAAGTTACTGTTTTAATGCTTATGAACGCTGATTGGCTTGATTTTTTTTCTTCTGAAATTGGGGTTTTTTGGGTTTTTTTCGTTTGCACGGGTTCCAGAATTATGGATGAAGCCATCGAGTGAGGACTATTATCAGTGCATTGGTTGGCCGAAAAACTCGAATAAGTACAATCAGTATGTTTCTCCTGCAGAATAATGATGTTTGCTTAACCAATTCTTGTGTTGTTTTCTGTACTTGCAGGATCACCTACAAATGGTTGATCGAGTGATCGTTGTATTGGTCAGTGATGCAGGCTTTTCACTGTTAGTTTATAAATTTTAAGTGTAAGTTCCTGGACTGTTTATTATCTATAATATTCTGCAGTGCTGCCATATTACTTATTCATGATTACAAATCTGATTGGCTGAGAGCTTCCAAAAAAATACTATGTTTCTTAGTAATTTGGACAATGTCATGTATAGACATAACTCATAAGTGGATATATATATATATATATATATATATATATATATATATATATATATATATATATATATATATATATATATATATATATATATATATATATATATATAGGACTTGGGCAATCTGAGATGTGGCATTCTAACGGGGACTTGGGCAATCTGAGATGTGGCATTCTAACGGTTAGTCTTTTTCGTAGCTTATATAAAAGGTTAAAACTCTTTTAAGAGTAGTAAAAATCTAAAACTTATTTCTTTGTTGCAGTTTATTCTAATAGGAAGGTTTGTATCTCACTTTTATGTACTCCAGGTGAGGACCCAAATGACTAAGCACTTTTATGTTTATGTATGTTATTAGTAAACTTTTTCTTTGATTTGCATTTGCAGATATGAGGTTATCTTCTGCAAGTTTTAATAGACACTTACCTAAAAGCTAATCCCCTTCTGTATGGATAAATTCTTCTTTTAGACATATTCTCTATATATATGTGAGTTAACTTAAAAGCTGAAATGTTATTTTCTATAATGTAAGCTGTTAAATGGTTTTCAGTCTGTGTCCAAATTGTTAATTATCATTTCATTCTTTTTCCCCTATGCATTTTCTGTCTTAACTAATTCTTTGGTTTTGAGGGTCATTTTCTTTTCTCACCATTGGACATCTTCATATTTTATTTGAATGGTAGTAGCTGGTGATACTACTTTGATATTATTAAAGACCTTGAAATTAATTTGATAGATGTTTCTACCTGTGATTTTTGTATTTAAACGGTCAACCTACAAGAAGTGAGGTTAGTTGGTCATGCGTGTACCATGCATATGTATGGCAATTACATCTTTTCCTCGAGTTGATTTCAAAATAAGTTGTACAAATAAAAAATTTCATTCCAGTAATTGCTTAGGATCTTTTTGGTTTGTATTGATAATGGTTCTAAAAACATCATGTTTCGAGAATGGTTTAGACCTGTGATAAATTGATTATGTATTTGGTAAATTTGTTTAAGTTATAAATTGTAAATTCCCTGTTCACTAATAATATTTACTTGAACTACTGTTCTAAAATCCCAGTTATGATTACCTTCTTTCTATGAGTCAAAATCTTGAATTTGGTAGGAGAGGGTGTGAATAAATCAAAACACATAGCCAGTGACATCAATATTTGATGCATCTAATTTTATTACTTTGGATGTCTTAAGATAGTCATGGATTTGGATTTGGACCATAGAGAGGACTTTATAAATACATGGAGTCTTTGCACAATGAGTCAGTGACAATAGTTTAGGGGCTAAAAGTTCTAATACGGTTGTTTTCTCTGTGGGCTACAAGTATGATTTGTAGTATGATGGATACTCGTGTCGGAAAATCCAGCTCGGAGTTCTCACCAGCTTCAGTTGGGATATTTAACTCCATCTATATAATATTCCGGGTGCCAATCTACCAGCAAATAATCGTTCCAGTACCAAGAAAATTTCAAGGGCCAGAAAATTAGCCTAAAACAGCAGCAGCGTATTGGCACAGCCCTTTCAGTATTAGTCTTTGCTATGATATGTGCAGGGATTTTTGAGCTCTAAGACTTGAATTAGTGCAATATTGAGTAATGTTTAGAGTACCGGGCTGAGAACTGGACAAGTATACAAACCGTTTGTATGTTGCAATGGAGAAGGTTATAATATATTTTAAAAATAAATTCTGCATGTTTATATATTCTTATGCTTTTAAGTCAAGTACAGGGAATGTAATTATAAATAATAATATGCATTTTTATTACTCATGTATGTTAATAATTTTATGAACGTCATAATAATCACTTTGTTGTGCTTTTAGTGTGTATAAACTATACCTACGTGCAATGTTGTAAATATTAGATATTTATCCTTTTGTGGAAAAACTGTGTACTTAATATTTTGTGAAATATAGCTTACTCTTTCAAAAAATGATTATCTTTGAATAGGAAAAAAAATTATGAGCTGTATTTTATATTTAAATATGTTACATATGTATATTGGAGGATGAAGAAGTACGTGGCAAGATTAGTACACATTTTGATTACCCTTCTAAGTAGATTTTTTTTTTTTTACGTTCAGAAAAAAATTAAAAATTCTTGGTAGAAAATGATTGTGCATTAAAATAAAAATTTGAAAACACTTTCTTCAAAATGTAATATAAAATGATTGTAAAATCTCCCCTGGATTTGACTTTGACAATATTTACTTTATCATTTGTACCTTGCTTAAAAATAGGATCAGATTTTCACTCTCACAAAAGTAACAAGAGAAAATGTAAGAATTATTAAACTAATATTAAAATTTACGAAGCAGGATAAATATAAATATTTAATAAAAAACCTTACCCCAGCCCTGCGCAGCGGGCATTAGCGCTAGTCATATATATAATATATGTTCTCCTTCACAATGACCGGCCGTAAAACCATAATCCTGGCTACGAAGAAGAAATTACATGAAATTAATCATACTGAATCCCTCAAGAAACCAGTAATGGCGATCATGGTGACATTCATCAATATTTCTGGAAATCCGAGTTATTTTCCCTTCTCTTCGGGCAAACATATAATGACTCACTGTTACGCATAGCAAGTTCCCTTCCACTGACATTAATCCAGTTTTGTACGTTGTGGATTCTATGCCTGGACACGCTTCCAGGGTTATGTGACCACACTTAATTGGCAAGCTAAGATTGTTAACAACTCCGTTAGTCGTTACCTTAAAAGTAAATGGATTATGAAAGTAGTATTGGATAATGAATAATGTTTGTCAAAGTTTGTGTTTGTTTCCCTGCAAGTACAGTGATTCTCAAAGAAAAGCTATAGGATGCATGAACCTAGCTAGTTTGTTTTATCATATTTAATTAATACTATTTTTCTACGGCTCATTTCTTTACACTTTCTTACTTTCTTTTGGTACGTTTCTCACATTTTTTTACATATCAAAAATAATAACATTTTATAATATAAAATCTAATCACATTCACTGTTTTCCTCCACTATACCTACTTTATATCCACTTTATACATTAAAAATTGATTGGTGCCACCATTTTACTCATTTTACTTACCTTTCTATATTAATTTATACTTTTTCTTAACTTCTGTATCGTCCACTCAATGTAAAGAATTGAGAGGACGAGGGTAATAATTTCAAAAAATATAGAACATTTTTATAGTCGAGTGCACTCCCGTATTATCCACGTTGTTTTTAATAAGATTTGAGTTTTCAACATCTCACAAAGTGAGGAAGATATCTGGATAAAATATTAAATTAATAATACATAAGCATGATCACATTTTTTTCATGATTATAAAATTCAGAAAACATTTGTACTAAATTATGTTTTCCAAAATTTGAAGTAGTTGATTTTAACATCCAAATGTTTGATCGAGTTTTCGGCCAAATTCAATTCAATTAACTTCCAATTTCCGAGTACTCACTCACGTACCGATGGGCCAAATTGTGCACTCAATTTCCACTAAGTACTTGAAAACAAATGTAAAAAGTAAAATAGAGGGAATAGAATCTTGGCAGGACAAACAGATATGAGAGCCCATTATCATCTTCTTGCTTCTTTTAAGCTAACTCGCATATCTCCCGTGCAAGTGTCCAATACATGCATCATCTGCTGACGCCCTCTTGTCCCTCTTAATAATTTTACAATTATTAACCTTTTTTAGTAGTGCGTGCATATTCACCGTATTTCTCTGAATATATACAAACCGGCTTTGTAGTTTATATGAATCCGTAAATTTAATTTAATATTTTCAACTGTCCTGAATTGGGGATCTGTAGGGTGCATTATAGAATAATATATACATTTATTTATGAGTAAAGTGCATTTTGTGTACTTGCACTTTGGGTGTCAGACCACTTGATATACTACACTTTAAAAACTCTCATTTGCAATATCACACTTCCAAACTTTTTACAAGTTGTGTACTCCCGTCAAATATCTCTAACTCCGTTAATTTTTGTGAGGGTATTTCAGACATTTGTATGTTAACAAGGTTAATTCAAATAATCAATTTGGTAATAAGATTCATAACAGAGGGGAAGCTGAAGATAGTAATGGATAGAGAGAGAAAACTATGGATGATTCGATAGCGAAATTGGGGAAAACACTAGGAGGGTTTTCCAGGAATCTGGAAAACAACTGCAATGCTCTCAAGCAATCCATCGACCGCTGTCCCATTCCTTGTGGTCACCTCCTCCCCCCCTCCCCTCTCTCTCTGTTATTAATCACTCCTTAAATTTTAACTTTATTTCATTTTCCTCATATACAGATTCGACATCAACAAATTTCATTCAATGCCTAAATACCCGAGTATCCTGAATGAAAGATTGAACTTTGTAAAAGCCATATCCTGATGAACTACCATTTGAGGGTGGGTGATTTTGGTTAGAGGAGGACGACCTAGAAAGGGGATATGCAGCTAAATTGGCTTCTTTATTCATTAACATTCCAGGTAGGGGCTGAGCAAAACCGAACCGAAACCGAAAAACCGATCCGAACCGAAATATTTCGGTTCGGTTTGGATTGAGTTTTTTCGAAAATTTTGGTTATTTCGGTTTTTCGGATTAAACCGAAATAAAATCGGTTCGGTTCGGTTTTCAGAATTATGGTTCGGTTAAAAACCGAAAAACCGAAATATTTTTATATGTTTTTTAAAATTTTATATATATTAGCTTAAAACCCGTGTGATGCACAAATTGTTTGTAATAATTATTACTTTTATGTTTTAATAGGTATTAAAATAAATAAGTAGGGATTTGTCCGTGATATTTTTGAAAAAGAAAGTATTTTAGTACGGAAAAATAGAAAAAGTAACATGTTTTAGTTGAAAAAGTGTAATTCTATGTATTTTTTTTTAGAAAAAACGGGAATTTTGTTTGAAAAACCCATGTGTTTTAGCTGAAAATGTAATTGATTATAAATAATGTTACTATTTAATAATAATTAATAATTTTTTAAAAAAATGTTTTTGAATTTCGGTTTTTTTATAAACCGAACCGAAAACCTGAATTATTTCGGTTCGGTTTTAGTAAAACTTCGGTTCGGTTCGGTTTCACAAAATCGATAGTTCGGATTTTCGATTTTTCTAATTCGGTTCGGTTTTTAACCGAATTAACCGAATGATCAGCCCTAATTCCAGGTCCTCAGAAGACAAGTCCAAGGAGCTAAAATCCAAGTGAACTCAATCTATCAAACATCACCAAATGTAACACTCTCTCATAAGAATCTAATCACAAATTAAAATGACCAAAAATAGCCACTTCCAAGAAAAACCAAAATCGACATCTTTTCGAGTAAATCCCAAATTCTTCTTGCTAAAGCAGATATTCCTCCCAGTTCAACACACACATATACAGTCTCATAACAACTCAACAGAACCCATAAATCAAATTATTGATATACTTCTAAATAAGCAGTAACTACAACTTCTACCAAATCATAGCAAACTCAAAAAACCCATCATGTAGCTAACAAAAACACTAAAAAATTTAGAAGTATGGTATTACAAGTGAGAGTTTTTAAAGTGAAGTATATCAAGTGATCTAACATCTAAAGTGCAAGTACTTAAAGTGCACTTTACTCTTTATTTATTATAGGGTGATTTTATAGAAGTTGTTTAAGCCAAGTCGACTTTGGAAAAGTTTTCAAGAAAAGAACAAGAAGAAACATGAAAAGTTGTAGCCCTAGTGCTGATATAAAACAGTACTAACTCCAACAAAATAGTATTCGTGCGTCAGTTGTAATGTAACTTTATTTATTTTTGTAAAATTTATATGTATGTATTCTTGGTTTGAAGGCTAAGCACACAGGGATGACTTAACCACTCTTCATCACATCTCTGTTTTTTTTATAATACCACTAAGACATCACTATTCAATTATACATCAGACTATTTCCATTTTCTCCCAGGCCCCAGCTCTCTCTCCTTCATACACCTTCCAAGTTATCACCAATCTTTCCGAGAGAGAGATTAGGAGAGAGAGAGAGAGAGAGAGATTTGTTTGGCATGGAGATAAGAGTGTAGGCAGGGGCGAGAGATGGATGCAAGAAAAGTGGTGGTAATGGTAGAAGACATGGAGATAGCAAGAAGAGCATTAAGATGGGCACTTGAAAATCTTCTTCGTTATGGAGATTTGATTACACTTCTTCATGTTTTTCATCACCCTACTTCTTCTAGATCATCTAGAAACAAGAAAAAACTTAGGCTTCTCCGTTTACAAGGCTACCATTTAGCTCTCTCTTTCAAAGAAATTTGCAACTCCTTTCCTAATGTAAACAAACTCTTCTCTATATCTATTTAGAAATTTACACTTTGTTCCTAATGTTTTTTTTAATGATTTTGTGGAAATTAATAGAGCAAGACAGAGATTGTGGTGACAGAAGGTGACCAAGAAGGTGGGAAAATAGCTGACTTGATCAATCAAATTGGAGCCTCTACTCTTGTTCTTGGACTTCATGATCAGAGTTTTCTTTACAGGTATCTATCTATTTATTCTTTCTCTGTTTATGTCAATTACTATTGTTAATTTTACATCAAACAGTTGAATGAAATGTTCGAAGTACACTAATCTTGAATCATTAGCAGTCTTTAAGGAAAAGGTCAAATCTTTCGTTGAGCTTCCGGGTCAATCTACACTAACTACAGCTCATAATTTGACACGTGGCTAAACAGAAATTGTCCCCCTTGTGCTGCTAAGATTCTCACTAATTAAGTACTTCGTCCGTCCCCTCAATTCTTTACATTGAAAGAATTGAGGGGACGACACGGAGGTTAAGAAAAAATGTAAATTAATAAAGAAAAGTAAGAAAAATGAGTAAAGTGGTGAGATTTGAATTTTATATTATAAAATGTTACTATTTTTGGTATGTAAAGAAATGAGAGGGACGTATCAAAAAAAAAAGTGTAAAGAAATTAGAGGGACTGAGGGAGTATTATATATAGTACTAGGGTCCATAACAATTAGCACATAAATGTTTGAACATGCTTATCGGGCTTAAAATGTCCGTGTAAAAATACTGAAATCATAAATCCAAGGGCATTAAGGATAAATAAACTCCATTTTAACATAAGAAAACGGATGTTACATTGTATGTCAACGTGGTAAGGTATGCTGCAGTATGCATTTATGCATATTTGAAATCAAATACAAAAACCTTTTAAAGTTGGATTTTTTAACATTTGATTTTAAATTATAAAAACAGAACCAATTTTAGTATTACAGTGAATTTGCTGTTATATTGTATTTCATCGTGGTAAGTATGCTGCAGTTGTTGAGGAGGATAAACTCCGGAAATATAATATAAGAATTCATTTGATAAAATGCAAGTAAATATTGGTTGGTAAATATATTGAATCTCTATTACCTTTGTTTTGATAATATGATGCTAGCAAGAAAATGTGGTATTATAATAGGAAAAGCTTTATTATTGTTGGATGAAAAGAGCAAATTGTATTCCCTTGGCAACAACACATGCTTGGTTTAAATGATGCAATTGCTTATTTTGTGAATTATTTTGGATGTAAAAGTGGGTATAATTGAAATAGAGGAGGAGGGCTCACTATACACTAAATAGCAAAAGCATATGGGACATTAATTAATTGACAGGGTTTTGGCCTCTTGGTCTAGTTGGTGCTTGCTTGCTTGCTAGTTTACACCTCATACATACTCAATTCATGTACAACAAAGGCAAGAGTAAACTAAAAACTATAACCAAATTCAAGTGTTTTCTTATGAAATTCCCACAAGCTTGCCCCAAAATCAAACCAGACATATCTGGAAGAAGAAACAAGAAAGATACCTACTTTAAATATTAGACAACATTAAGAGATGTCGATGTTAGAAAAAATACGGACTCGAATTCTTAATCTAGGTTTTATTACGAAGAGAAGAGGGGTATCTACTATCTACGGATAAAATGGTAGGAAAGGAAAGTAGTTATTTACCAAGCTGCTGATGTAGTCCAATTTGGTGTATGGTTTATAGGTTGGCATTGTCCCACAACAAAATAGGAAACAACTTGAATTGCAAAGTTGTAGCCATTAAGCAACCAACAACATTGACTACAACAACAAGGACCATTTCCTTATCAGACAGTTCAACCAATATGGACTTCTCCCAAATTGAAATTGCTGATGGTTTAAGGTCAGATTCCCCCACTTCCAGATCCTTCTACATCTCATATTATCATTTTATCGCAATTACACATTGTATTTCGCTATAGTTTATGATTTTGTTCTACTGTATAGATATAAGATATATGCTTGGTTTAATTGCATTGCTATTCAACAAGACAGCCACTTTAAAACACTACTATTTACCTGCTCCCTCAACATGTTGTACCTTGGACCTATAGTTTTTTTTGAATCTGATTTAAACTAAATACAAAATCTATCTCCAAGTTTAACATAGTTAACGTAAAAAAATACATGTCCTATACATACAAAATTGCAAGTTCAGGCAAGTTCCTCGACTGTTGCATGTGTAGCTAGCACTTGGCAGCCAATGTACTAAGTCCGATCTGCGGTTCAACTTTAGTAGTATGGTATATAGTGTAAACATATATGTGGATGTCTTATCGTTTGAATCTGTGAATGGTGATGCAGCTTACCCGACGATTCGCCACCAAAAATTCCATACAGACTATGTCCAGATCCTTCGGCTATTATATGGAGATCAGGGACAACAAAACGAAAGGGGACCTCTTGAATTCAGTACCTTCATATTATCTAGCTCCAACGATATATATGGTATATTGGGATTTCTCAACTGGGAACTGACTTTTCCTTATACGTTTAAAGAATGTGAGTCATAAGTTAAAACTGTTAATAGTTAAGAAGTTCTTTTAACGGAAGAAATATACAAAATCGGATCTTTTTGTTAGTTACATTCGTTCACTTTAAATTTTGAGATGGACCAGCCGGAAGTGTTTAGATTTGTAGCCCTATTTTTATTGTCCACTATTCCTTATTTCGTTTGTCTCCAAATTATTGTGCATATGTAATTAAGATGATAAATTATGTGCTAGTCATGTTAATATTTTCAAAATACATTTACTTAGTTAGATGATTTATTTTCAAAATTGATCTAAACCACTTTTCAAATAGACAGGTTTTTAACATTTTAACTTGACCGGAGGAACGCAGCAACTTGGCAATGAGCTGGTTGGACCACATGGCCATGTTTAGCAAAGCCAGTCCAGTCCGGCTATGTATAAAATTTTCCTGCAAGTCTGCAACATTGTTTGTAAAATTAAAGTGTATAATGTTTTCTTGTAACTTGGATCATCTTCCCTCTATAACATTAAAATAGTGTTATTATAACATTATTTTGATGTCAAAATGACATCATTCATAAAATTTACTCCAATCCAGTGCAATCGAGTCTAAGCAGATCAATTCTTTCCTGAAATCATGGAACTGTATTTATCGGTCTAACTACTGATAACACTAATTCCTGATGTATTTATCGGTCTAACTACTGATAACACTAACTCCTGATGATGACGACGTCATCAACTACTAATGCGACAAATCCTATGCACTCATTAAATCAGTAATATCCAACAATCTCTCCTAATTTATATTTTGTGAAATAAAGCATAAATTCTTGATTTAATGATACTAAAACCTTTTCAAATGCTATCAGGATTAATACTAGAATTTTGCTTCAAATCTATCTATTACTATATATTATATGTCAACACAAGGGCAAAAATTGCCACTTTAATGCTTGTCTGCAACATTGCTTGTAAAATTAAAGTGTACAATGTTTTCTCGTAACTTAGACCATCTTCAATCTATAACATCAAAATAGTGTTATTATAACATTATTTTGATGTCAAAATGACATCATTCATAAAATTTACTCCAAGTGCAATCGAGTCTAAGCAGATCAATCCCCAGAAATCATGGAACTATATTTATCGGTCTAACTACTGATAACACTAACTCCCGATGATGATGACGTCACCTTGTCATCAACTACTGATGCGCCAAATCCCGATGCACTCATTAAATCAGTAATATCCAACAATCTTCCCCAATTTATACTTTGTGAAATAAAGCATAAATTCTTGATTTAATGATACTAAAACCTTTTCAAATGCTATCAGGATTAATACTAGGATTTTGCTTCAAATCTACTTATATATATTAAATTGCGTCTAGGGGCAATTTGAGCCAATAAAATGGCTGTGAAATGACAATTTTGCCCTTATTTGTTGAAAAATTACAAATTTGTCATCCTTTTATTATTTATGTAAAAATAAATGAATTTGGTTGCTCTGAAGAAGCGAACCATTGACCTCTTCTTAGAATGCTCATGTCATAACCATTGTGCTACATTCATTTTTGAGTTTAATTTAAAAATCATATTAGATAAACCACATTTTCTCCTTTTGTCTTATTTTTTCATTTTAAGTAAAATGTTGGTTTATATTATTTATATAACTTGATCTTTTTATCTACTTTGTATATATATTAAAAACCAACAAAGGGAAAAAAAGTTAAAAATTGGCGGTCAATTTATAATTTTAATCTTATATTTTACGAATTACAGAAATGTCACATGTTTATTATTTAAGATAAAGTAGATTGAGTTTGTGTAAATATTGATGATCGTATTCTTAACCTCCTCGTATAAATTTCATCTCATAACCAAGTATGTAACATTGAGTTTTAAGTTTATTATAAAAATATTATTAGATAAACTACATTCTCTTATCATATTTTTCTTTATTATTTTAATTTTTTAGTAAATAACTTGTTGTTTTATATTATTTATAAAACATGTTTATTCACTTTTTTGTAATTTTACCTTTTCATCGTAATTTCATATATGATGATGTATTTAATTATGTTAATAAATTTTTATTTCACTTGTATATTTTATTAAATATTAATTAGATTGTTACTTTTTATATTATTTATATTTTCATATTAATAATATGTGCGTTATTATACTTTATATAAATAATTTAGGTATTTATACATTAATATAATATTAAAGTTGATCTAATATAAGTAACATATTATGTGTTACTTATAACTAGCTTAAAACCCGTGCGATGCACGCATTGTTAATTGTTATTTTATTATATTTTTAATATTTTATTAATTGTATTTGTGAAAAAAATAAGTAGGTATGTTAAAATAGTTAAATACTTTTAATTAATTAAAAACATTAAAACATATTTTAAAATAAATAAGTAAGGGTTTGTCCGTTATATTTTTAGAAAATGTGGGGTTTTAGTAAGAAAAAATAAAAAATGTAACATATATTTAGTTTTAAAAGGTAAATGCCCGTGATATTTTTGGAAAATGAGGTTTTAAAATTTAATAATTAAAAGTATTTAAATTTGTTTTAAAATAAATAAGTAAAGAGTTTCCTATGATATTTTTGGAAAAAAATGAATTTTAGTGAGAAAAATAGAAAAAATAAATTGCAAAAAATAATTTTCCGTGATATATTTAGAAAGGAATGGACTTTGTTAGAAAAAATTATAATGTGTTTTAGAGTTCGGTTACAAATAGGTATTTGATTATTTATATTTTAATATTCTTAGTGATTGCATTTGTTAAGAAAAATAGTAAACATATTAAAATAGTTAAACTTTTAAAAAATAATTATAATATTATAGGTTTAAAAATAAATAACTAAAGGTTTGTTCGTGATATTTTTGGAAAATGAAGGGTTTTAGTAATGAAAAATATAAAAACTAACATTTTTTAGTTAAAAAAAGTAATTGTCATGTTTGAAAAAAGAATGGGAATTTGTTAGAAAAAATAATTTATTTTAGGAAAAAAGGTAATCGGTTATAAATAGGTAATATTATTATTTAATAATATATTTCTATAAATAAGTAAGGTTAATTAAGTAAAAACACGAAATACAATTAAGGGCAATTAAGTAAAATCACAACGTACCATACCGACCAACCAAACTTTTAATGTTTCGTCTATTATATAATAGTATTGATTTAGAATATATTTTAAATTAGTATTGTAAAAAAGAGAATCGGAGTTAGGGATAATTATGGGTCGGGTTGACGGAGTTAAAAGAATTTTTGCAACCCAACCCAGTTAAATCGGTTTGAAAAAATTTATGCTCGCCTCGCAAAATATTAATTCGTGACCCAACCCTAACTATCATGTATCGATTTGGGTCGTGAATTGGTTTGAATGACTTTAATAATTTTATTATATATATATATTATATATATTTATGTGTATATATATAAATTGAAATAGTTAAGTTCTATGGAGACCCCTTTTTTTGTGAAGACCTGGAGACCACATATGTTCTGCAATCTAAATTTTCCAAAATAGATCATATTTTGTAATCAAAAATTTGCAAAACGTACTGTTTTGCAAAATATATTATATGAAAATCACTATTTCATTGAAAATCTTGAAAATCATGTAAGTTCTGCAAACTAAACATGAATGTTCTAAAAACCGAACATGTTTTGCAGAACAATATGTTTTGATATGTTTTAGTTGCAAAACATATATAATTTTAAAAATTTTAAATGAAAATAGTTATTTTCATAGAACATAATTTATAAAATATTATATTTTACTAAATTTAGATTACAGAACGTATGTGATCTCCAGGTCTACACAAAAAAAGTGGTCTCCATAGAACTTAAATATTATATAATATCTTCCGAAAATCTAAGTAAAACTAAAATACGTATAAGTAACAATTTTAGTACTAATATTTTATTTCGATTAACATTATAATTTTAGTAAAGTAAATTATGTTGTAAATCGTGTGTATACACACAAAATTTAAGCACATCTATAAATGAAAGTATGATTTATCATATAATATAATATGTAGTTGTATAATATATATTATTAAACAAAAATTGTAACCTAAATCGTTTGGGTAGGGTTGGTAAACCATGGACACCCATAATGTAGTAATCGATAGAGGCACAATAATCGAATAATTGAAGATTATTAGAATAATTAGTGGGGATTAATTTATTTATTTTTATCAAGTTTTAGCCTTTTAATTTTTCTTATAGATTTACTAATATTTACAAATCAGACCAATTTTGGGATGATTAGACCTAATTTTATGACATCTTCATCAGTTTTTATCATATTCAATTTTTAACCCGATTTTAACATAATTGAATCAATTAGATATCGTCTAACGATTAGTCAAGATTATTAAACGACAATTTCTAAAACATAAGTTGTACATTAAAATATAACTGAGTCTGCATAAAAATTCATTTAATGTCATTTAAAACTAAATAATATTTTGGCAATTAAAAATAATCATTTGATCTTTATTTTATAAAAATTTATTCAAATTTTATGAATTCAAAAAATACTAAAAAATATACTATACCAATAAAAGATGAATTCAAAATATTATCTTTTATCACATTTTTAATTATAAAATTATTTTAATATATATTTATGCGAGAAATTATGTTAGTATATAAACAGGCACGTGCCTTGCACGGGCTTTTACGCTAGTATTCCTTTAAATCAGAAACTCTGATGAATCTTGATTTCTTCTGCAGAAAGTCATCCATTAACTTGTCTTCCCCAACCCGGAGTAATTTAATCATTTCATCTCGTAATTTCTTTAACTCTTCATCAACATTCCCACTCTGATCAATAGTTGCTTGCAAGTCTTCAACAGAGCTATTTTGCATACTCCTTCCTAGATATATACACTTAAACTTTTCAAAATCAGGAATGAAGTTAATATGAGTCATACCATATGAAGTCTCCACAAATGCACTGTTTCTCTTCGTGAAAGGCATATGCAATAGCCTATTTGTAATTCGAGAATTCTACTCAACTTAAACTAGAATGTAATAAGTAAATATTAGATTAAAGGTCACAGGAATCTCAGAGAGTTTTATTAGTCAAGAGATTGAAGATTAAAGTCATCTACAGACTTGAAGTTATTCTACATTGAAATAAGTTTAATTTATTGTTCAAGCCTCAGTGAAGTATTCAAGAAAGTGGATTTACTACAGTGACAGAGATTTCCAGTTGGTGACAGAAGAAGTACATGATACAGAGTTTATTCAGAGTTAAAGAAAAGAAGCCACAACTTTAAATGTTTTAAAGATGAAGAATTATCATTGAAGTCAGTTATTCATGAACCAGACAGTGCATCGAATAACGACATCAATCAGTGGAATCAAATCATCTATATTCAGTGGTTTTCAGAAGATAGAGGAATGCTATGTTTTTAAGTTATCTTCTTTTAAATTGTTAATCAATTTAATTAATAAATTAATTCTCTTAGAATTAATTAATTTATTAAATTAATTAATTTGGTTGTTTAAATTATTTATTAACTTAATTCTAGAAAAGAATTAATTTAATTTAGAATTTAAATTAACTAATGTAATTTAAAAGAAATAATCTTAACTCAATATGACCTTGCTCTTTTAATAACAAGGTCATACCGAGTAATATGAAGGTCATACGAGTCACTTTGCTAGGTCATACCGACACATTGCTAGGTCATACCGAATAAGATCTTAGGTCATACCGAGTAACAGTTGGTCATACCGAATCATTTCTCAGGTCATATCGAGACCTAACACTTTGTCTCAATCTCATATCCACTCCTGTGAATATACTTAGGAAGATATGTAGTTTTCTTGAACTTTGTTCATTTCAACTGAAGATTAATGATGGACTGAATTCTTTTACTCCATCTTCTACACACTTGATCTTTGGGAACAAATAAATAAAGAACATATTCAAGTTCTTCTCATTTCTTCATGGTAACATCCTGAGCGGTCAGAATAAACAATGTTCCATTCTTGAGAAAATAAAGAAGCTTTTCATGTGGAATAGCTCCATCATGCAAATCATACACTATCTGAACAGATACAAGTTTATCCAAATGTTTTTGAGTTAATTCCTCAATCAAAATATCAGTAAGACATGCCTGATCATAAGGTGACACTTGTGAAATCAGCTCAAGATGACCAAATCCACTAGCTGTTCCCGGTGCTCTTGACTCATTCTTCATCTTGACAAGTTCTTCATATGATTTGAACTTATCTGATTTGATAAAACCAGAGATATCGGATAAGTTTTGCAAGTTTCTACCAGATATGAAGATATTTTCCATTCTATGAGAAAATCAAAACTAGTTGGATGTAAAAATTAGTCAGAACAATAATTGAATTTGTTTTAATAATATTTAATATGTTAATTTAATTATAATTTTACAACAATTCATAATAATTAACTAAAATTTAAAAAATAAATTGATGAAAAAGTTAGAAACCAATTAGGGACTACCGTAAATGGGAAAATTTCAATTAAATTAAAAAAATTTGTAAGTTGAATTTTTTTGGGAACATAGCTTATTTATTTGTTGACATGTGCTAGGATCAGAAAAAAATATGTGAACTCAAATTAATTCATCGTTACAATATATCCATAAAAGTAAATTAAAATAATTGTTCAAATAATATAACAAAGAGTTGTAATTATCTTATGCACTTTTTATTTTAGATCAATAATTTAGTTAACTTTTTATATTTTTACCGAATTTATTTAAAGGTTTTATTTGAAAGTTAGAGGTTTGAAACAAATGAGAGGTTTGATTGAATGAAACCTCTAATATGGGTATTTGATTGTTAGCGGTTTGGATTCAATAAGTTAATTTTGAAAAAACTACTTTAAGAAGTTTTTTAAATTAGATGATTGTAGACGTGTTTAGTTAAAATACAAAAATTAAATCTAATTACCAAACATTTTCAAATATATAATTAAAACATTATAATTATAATTAAAACAACTATATTATATAATTAAACAAAGATTTAATTATAATTCCCAAATAGGGCCATAATATATAATTAAAAAATCTAAAACCTATATTATTAAAAGAATTTTACTTTAAAAAATATTTTAAAAGTTTTAATAATTTATAATTTGAAGTCAAGTAATTAATTCAGTTACAAAAATCGAACAAGACTACTAATTAAAAGAAAAGAAAGAAAATGAAATTGGAGGATGGGTCCAAAAATGTTAGTCCGTCAGCATAGGTGTATAGACCGACAATTCGTTCGTGTCGTGTATTTTCGTGTTATATATTTTTGTGTTTCGTGTACATGAATGCTAAACACAAAACCGACCCGTTTAGGTTCGTGTACTTTTCATTTCGTGTACTTTTCGTGTCGTGTACTTTTCGTGTCGTGTTTCGTGTAATTTTAAATAAAAATAATTAAATATTAAAATTTTCAATTAAATTTTTACAAATATGTATTAAAAATATATGTTTACATCATATTTACAGATAAAACTTTAAAATTATGTATAAAAATGTAATAAATATTAATTTATCTAATGTAAATATTAAAATATGTAATATAAATATTAATATATAAATATTAATATATAAATATATATTTATTTATTTCGTGTACTTCGTGTCGTGTACCCATAGGGTAAACACAAAACCGACACTAAATCTCGGTCGTATACTTTCGTGTTCGTGTACTTTCGTGTCGTGTACTGAAAATGCAAATACAAACACTAAATTTTTCGTGTCATTTCGTATCGTATTTTTATGTCGTGTCATAAATTGCCGGGTCTGTGTAGATCATAGAAAGTAGACACACATAAAATAAAGTAAACATATACTCCTACATGGGTAGCTCGGCTCCAGATCTAGCTGCTGCTGCTGATTGAATTTCCTCCTCTCATTTTCTAAACTACCCCCAATCCTTTTTCTTTTCTCGAGCTTGGCTTTAGCTTACAAGCCCCCTTGAAGCTCTCTTTTAACTCTCTCTCTCTCTCTCTCTCCATCTCCCGCCCTTTCTCCCCTCTCATCCTCTTTCTATATACACACATATACATAAACATAATTATAAAAATATTTATCTATATTATGGAAATTTAGCTTGGATTTGATTTTTGGGTGGATCTTTGCTCTAAAGGGGTTGTGGGTCAGTTAAATTTTTTGAATCTTTAAACCCCCCCCCCCCCCCCCCTGATTTAAAATTTGACGTTTCTTTACTAGATTTTTCAATTATTGCTCACCCCCTGGGTCTTCTTCACCAACAAAGACTAGTAACAAGAAGAAAGTTTCGATCTTTGCTGCTGCCCTCTTGTTCTTGATGAATTTTGAGGTATTATACTCATACATTTTCAAAAAAGCTGCATACTTTATTACTTATTTATTCAACTATGTGTATGTAAATTTTTATGAATCACTTCAATAAATTTGAACATTTCTCATAGATCACTGTCATGATGCAATGGATGTATGCTCTCTGTAGTCTTGTCATTTATATTTATGTGTATAGAGAGGGTATGTTACATGTATAATTATGCATTAAATTGGATAAGTAAGGGATATGTTAAGAATTGAGGTTTTAGGAGAATTGGTTACTTAACTTGATTGGATCAAGTAGCTTGTGAAAAAAATTGACATTAGTTCCCGAGCTAGTTTGGGTAAAATTTGAAACCATAATAGTGATTGAACTCATTGCTAAAATATTAACTCAAGCTCACACGAGTTACACAAATCAAACACAAGCAGCCAAAGCCTCGGTTGGTGTTTTTAACCCTAAATTTCTATGAATACGTCCACTATAACAATTTTAAAGGTACTTGTTGAACTAACTGATGTGAGTTATTGAACTGTGATGTATGTTTTGCTGGAGCTCCATAACTAAAACTAGTGTTTCTCTTCTCGTTTATTTCCAAAACAGACAGGAGCGGTCAGTGGAAAAGCTTTGGGTATAATGGATTGGGGAGTCAACAATGCATTTAAAAATTTGAAAGGTATCAGACTACGCATTTTGGTTTATGTTTTTTAAAGTGTATGCTTGGGTTCGATCGCTGTATATTTACTGAGCTTGTTTAAGCACATAACCTACATGGAATGATCTCTTTGTTGTTAATATCAGTTGACAAGTGTGTTAGTATGCTTTGGTCTTTCTAATGGTTGAAAACACACCATATCTATTAATCCAACTTTTTGCTGGGACAGATATTGAACCGAAGGCCATGATGGACGTTGCCCTTATTTCTAGCATCGATCCGGAGGATGTTGGATTGGCTTATTCAGAGAAAGCAAACTCTGCTCCCTCAATAAAACCAAAAAAGAAGACCATGACTTCTATATATCTCAAATTTTTTGAAACAGCTCCTGATGGGAAGAGTCGGAAGTGCAAGTTTTGTGGACAAAGCTATTCTATTGCTACTGCCACTGGTACTTTTATACATGTTAAGAGATCTTTTAGGCTTACTTGTTCTAAGCTTATCGATTTGCTGTATTTTCTTATCACCAAACGGATTTGGCAAAATGCAGTCCGATATTTAGTTGCTACCATCTTCTATTTTGAGATTTTGATATGTATATATTTATATCAGTAGAAGCTTATATTAAAATCCAGTTCATACAAAGCTAGAATTTATGGAGTTGTAGTTTAAAATGTATAATTTCTAAATTATTTAAAACTATTCTTTATATTGGATCCAAGCACTTCTGGCATGATTATGGTACGGCATGTGTATCGAACAATATCTTATTTTGTTGTACCTTTTCGTAAGTTAATTTAGCAATTTGTGTAGCACTGTGTAGCACTTAGTAGAATGTGTTAATTATTTTGCTACTGAAATTTTTCTTTGCATTTTTTTTAATCTTTTAAATAGGCAATTTGGGTAGGCACCTTAGCAACCGTCATCCAGGATATGATAATTCAGGGGATGTTGTGACTACTCCAACTGCACAACCAATTACAATTGCTAAGAAAGCTCAAGCAAAATCACCTCATTTTGTGCTTGACCATTTAAACTGGTTGCTAGTCAAGTGGCTCGTTCTATCATCTCTTCCCCCTTCTACCATGGAGGAGAAATGGCTGGTCAACTCTTTTAAATTTCTCAATCCGTCAATACAACTTTGGCCCGGAGAAAAGTACCAAACAGTACTCTGTGACATTTTCAGGAGCATGCAGGATGATGTTAGAGTAGTTCTGGATCAGGTTTCGTCTAAGGTTTCAATCGCTCTTGACTTCTGGACTTCCTATGAGCAGGTCTTTTACATGAGTGTCAGGTGCCAATGGATAGATGAGAACTGGTCCATCCAGAATATTCTAATTGATGTCTGCCATATACCTTTCCCCTGTGACAGTACAGAGATCTACACCAAACTGGTGAGAGTTCTCAAGTTTTACGATATTGAGAACAAAGTTCTATCATGTACTCATGATAATAGTCCACATGCTGTGCAAGCATGCCACACTCTGAAAGAGGAAATTGATAGCCAGAAAGTTAGTCCTTTCTGTTACATCCCTTGTGGTGCTCGTATATTGAATTCGATTATCAGTGATGGACTAAGAACCATAAAATCCGTCATCTCTAAGATTCGAGAGTTTGTGTTGAAGATTAATACCTCCATGGATATATCACAAGATTTTATTCAATATACAGCAGCTTGTCAGGAAGGAAACTGGAAAATTCCACTTGATACTTCTGTTCGCTGGAGTGGCAATTATCAGATGCTTGATGTGGTGAGAAAGGTACTTGCTCGTCATTTTTGTTTAATGTAGTAATCGTTTCACCGAATGCAACGTTAGTAATTTATTCATGCAGGTATAACATGCTCTTGTTAATTTCTTTCTACAAGTAAAATTTATAGATTTCAGCCGATAAACTAGGTTAAATGTTTAATAAGTTCTTTGATAATCATTCTGCTTCCGTCTAAAATCACAGGCTGGGAAATCTATGGACAGCATTATTAGAAAATATGAGGAGACACTGGGTAGTAGGTTGCTGCTAAGCCCTCCAGAGAAGATTGCAGCCACTGTTATGCACACATTTCTAGAACCATTCCATAAAACTATTAACAACATATGCACAAATAAGATTCCAACGATCGGACTGGTCCTTTTCTTCATGGATCATATATCCGAGACTATTGCAACCTGTAGAGATTCCCGTCACAACCCAGAGTGGATGAAGAATGCTGCTGAAGAAATGGCTGCAAAGGCACAGGACTACAATGACCAAGTTTGCAACATATTTACATACATGACTGCTATTCTTGATCCTCGAATAAAAGTTGAGCTCATTTCCGAAAGTCTTAACTCAGAGAACCACCTAGAGGAAGCAAGGTCCCATTTCATAAGGAATTACTCGAGTAACCATTTTCCGTCGATGACAAATGCATACATGGTACAAGAGTCACAAGACGGCGGGACTGTTTCTTTTGCAGAAGAGATTGCTCGTAAAAAACGAAGAGCCAGCATGAGTTCTGCCACTGACGAACTTACTCAATATCTCTCAGAAGCTCCAGCTGCACTACAAACAGATGTCTTGGGGTGGTGGAAGGCAAATAGCACACGCTATCCTCGGTTATCTTTAATGGCTCGGGACTTTCTGGCGATTCAGGCAACTTCAGTAGCACCTGAAGACATTTTTTGGAGCAAGGGTGATGAAATCGATAGACAACGTTTTACTATGCCCCTTGAGACGACACAAGCATTGCTTTGTATCAAGTCTTGGACTGAAGTTGGGATGAAGTTGAAACACAAATCAACTGTAATCGATTATAACAGCCTAATGGAGCTGGCTGCTACAGCAGCAAGAGACAATGTCACAGTAGCTTTTGACAGGAAACAGAAATGACTTTTAGGAGTTCCAGACTTCCGCTTAAAGGGTTTTCTTGGCTAGGTAAATGCTTTTGGAATATATGTATCATGAAATGAAGAAATTAGATTCTAGTTTGTATATATTTCATGCATTTAGGGAAATGAGTGTTTCCCTCAACCTTTTTATCCTTTTCTTGCAATCTTTGTTGTATCTAGAGTCGGGTTGTTTTATGTACAAAGTTGTGGAGTAAATGCCAACTGCTTAGGGACAGCGATAATCCTCATTTTCAATTATTTTAATTTTGATCGGCTGATTTAGAATAACATTCATACTTGAAGGACATGTTACGCAATTTTTGTTCCTCCCCTGCTATGTACAATTTAAGATTAATTGTTGGCTTAATGACCTTTTAGCTCTAAAGATTTATTATCATATACCCATCAGTCATGTATTTTAAAATTATACCTTTTAGCCCCTGATATATTGAAATAATAATTTTTGACTCTTATACCGGTTCAGAATAAAAAACCGGTAGAACTCGGATGGATAAAACAGTCTTTAAAACATGGATTTAAGCTTGGTTGCAGAAAAGTTATTGGTTTGGATGTTTTTTATTCTAAACCGGTATAAGGGTCGAAACTATGATTTCAGCATCTCATAGGCTAAAATGTACAACTTTAAAACACACGAGTTTATGGATATATGATAGTAAATCTTTAGGACTAAAATGCTAGTAAACCTTAATTGTATGACTTGTTCGTATGACTTCCACAGGTTTAGTTTATAAATCTACAAAGCTAGAAGCTTCAATGTATCTTATTATATTCACTCCGTCCCATTTCAGTTGTTACTTGATTTTTTTTAAGAATTTTTTTTAAAATTAAGTGAACAAATATCACGTGTGAAAAAAATCAAAGGGACACCAAAAGGGCACGGACTTTGCACGACCGTGTTCCTTCTCTTCTTTTATCATCAGTTACCTGACCATGAGTATAAAATTCGGTTCACACATTGACAAAGGTGATGGAAATAAATTGGGGCAGCGTGTGAGAAACCAGAAGTTACAAATATACTCAGACCAGCCCAAGCAGCATTATATTTCTCAGCAATTGATGTCATTTATACATACCTTATTTCAATGTTTCCATGCCATAGTTTTTCACTGATGTGTTAATAATGACCATAGGCAACAACCTGTAGCTAATGTAAATTGACATTTCCAAATTTCCAAAGATAAACTCAGTGCAAAAGCAGCAGGAACATCATAATTGATTCAGACCATGTAAAAAGCAGGCTACCTTGAGTATTGATTCATTTGTAAACCAAAAGGAAAGTTTTTTGCATAACTTGACAGGGCACATATCAATTCTTCAGTACTCACAAAATTGTAGTTAATATTTCAAATATTAACTATTACAGACAGTATAGCGTATGTAATTTGTATTTATCAATCAGAAGATACATGTATATTACTTTCTATGTTGATGTTTCATGTAAAAATATACTCTCCACCATATTCGCGTATAATTACAGGCACACTTGTGGCTGGGATCTGCATAAGAAAATTAAATAAATAAATACACAAACAAAATAATAGGGAATAATCATTATACCAAATAATACTATGGCTTGTTTAGACTTGGAATTCATTTAATAACCATAATAATCTGGATTTGGATTTCATTCAGTTCCAAGACATTCAAATATAAGCATGAATCGAGAATTTGAAATGTCAACTCAATTCATGTCGTTTGAAATCCATCAATGAATTTCACACCCAACTCAATTCATCCCTTCCAATATGATATGTTCACACAACTAATCAACCTACCATACATCATAAATTGCAGTATTGTACTGTTGCCTAGCTCCCTTGGAAAACATAATACAAGAATACACTATTTATATCCTTCACCAGATGTTCATGTTCATAGATAAAATGCACCATATATATATATATATATATATATATATATATATAGGCCATTGCTCCATGAAGAACACTGTTATATAAATATATAAAGAACAATAAAGAACACCTTTGAATCTTACATAAATTGCATGTTGATTCTAATTTTCTCACCAAAAAAGGTTTATTACGAATAAAAATAGAATCTAACAAAAAATTAGAATCAAATAAAACATGATTACATGTAATTTCATTGTGATAAATAAATATACAAGATTCTGTACTGGATTCTATACTGGATTATATGTAATGTTTAATTTTTAATATTAGATGAGATTCTACGTTAAATTCGATATGTTAGGCTTAATTGTTGTTCAATTTTATGATTCTAATTTTAAAAAATCAATTTTTATGAAAAATAAAGTGTTTATGATGGTGTTCTTTATTGTTCTCTATATAAGGTGTTCTTCCTAGAGTGCAACTATATATATATATATATATATATATATATATATATAGGGGTTTACTCCAATACAAACCACTCTTAGACTACAAACTACAAACTAAATCATTTTAGTGATTTCTGTAAGAATAAATAGTGATTTTAGCATAGATCTAGCTATTTATTTTTATATATGTATAAATTTAGTGATTTTACGGTACAAAATCTGTAATTTACGTATAGATCTCGAGAAAAAATCACTACACTTACGCAAAAATCACTATTTATTCTTACAGGAATTACCAACATTTTAGTAATTCTCGCAAGCATAAATAGTGATTTATCGTCGGAATATATCAAATATGGTATGCAAATTGATCGTTGGGAGATGGAGAAAAATACGGTGAAGTCGGATTTCAAAAAAAAACTCTCCGATTGACGGAAAAAGTCAAATTAAAAACGGAGGGGAGTAGGTGTGATTGTGTGTGTGAGGGTGTATTTTAGTTGTGTGTTGTGTATATAGGGGGGCCATTAGATTATATTAATCTAAGGGTTTAGATTGGTTCTTAGTTTGTATTTTAAAAAAGGTTTGTATTTGATCACTAGCCTATATATATATATATATATATATGGAATTGCTCTAATGAGAACCGAGTCCCAATCACCAAATCACCAAAAATCTTAATCGTAAAATACAAGCACAAACTTATACAGTTATACATATCAACTACATCGTTTCGCACACAGCTTCTCTAGACCCATAATCACTAGCTCCACAACCGCAATCATACCACCATCAGTCATTAACTACTATCCACCACTTATAGCTACATTACCACCTCTTTCACATACAAAATTACTAAAATAGACTGCCCCCATCTTTATCATGAATCACCAAATTATTCCAGAATCACTTATCAACAGAAATCACTAAATTTTTACACAAATCACCAAATTTATTCCAGAATCACAAAATCTCAATAGAAATCACCAAATTTCTCCACAAATCACCAAAATATTTTTTTAGTAAATCACTGAAAAAAACTTACATCTATCATGACTATCACTACTATCTCCAACACAATCTTCGCCACCATACATTTTTCACCACTACTGTCACAACATCCACCATCACCGCCATAACCACCACTCAAAGAAAGAAATTAGATCTTTTGACTTATGAATGTAAAATATGTCTACCTGATATGTATGTTCAATGGCTATCAATTGGAGATCGCAATCGGAGATGGCTGAATCAATAGCAGCAACGATAGCATATCAAAGTAATGATTGTAAATCAGAGCAATGACGAAAATGACAGCAATAAAATGTGGTGACGGTGATTGAGAAATCGCGATGTTCATTTTGTGGGGAATACATGGTAGAAGTGTGGGAGAAGAAAGATAGGTGGCTAGGGATGAATGTAAGAAAGATAGAAATGGGGTGGTGGAGAGAGACGAAGGTGGGAGAAATAAAATTCAGATCTAGAATATTTTTGTGGCTCTGGTTTAATGTACATATATAAAAACGTGGGGTTATGATTTAGTCTCAGTTCTCATTTGAAGTGGGGGTCTCATATGAGCACTTGCCTATATATATATATATAGGGTAAGGTTCAAATTAGAACCTTATGTTAAATTGCAGGATTGTACTGTTGCCTAGCTCCCTTGGAGAACATAGTAGAAGAATAGACTATTTATATCCTTCACCAGATGTTCATAGATAAAATGCAGCAAATATATATATATATATACTAGATGAAATTGCCCCTAATATTTTTGAGGTTTTAGTTAGGAGAAATTTTAGTTAGAAAATATAAAAAGGAATATACGTTTTGGAAAAAAAAACTAATCGGTTAGTCATTAGTAATTATAATATTATTATTTTATTAAATAGAACCGTCCATGATATTTTTGGAAAATGAGAGGTTTAGTTATGAAAAATAGAAAAGTAAAAGTTTAGTTAGAAAATATAAAAAAGAATATACACATTGGCTAAAAAAGGTAATGGATTAGTTATTAGCAATTATAACTTTATTATGTTATTTTATTAAATGAAACTGCCTGCGATATTTTGGAAAATGAGATGTTTTAGTTAAGAAAAATAGAAAAGATAATCTATATAATAATTTTAATATTTTATCTAACGATTCTCATCGATTTGATCAGAAATATCTAACGGCTCTGAATTGAGTTACCAAACTTTTGGAGGACCAGACTACAAAAAGTTTGAGGACCAGACTACAAACTTTCAATATTTCGTCTTTAATATTATAGTATAGATGTGTATATATAGGGTAAGGTTCAAATTAGAACCTTATGTTAAATTAGAACTTAGGACTAACCTATGTCGTAGATTTTGTATAATCAACGGCTGAGATTTATTCGTTTTGCTGCAGCACACTATACAATTATAGAGTACGATGTACTTAAACAGTACACAATAATTTTTTTTCTAAAATGCATAACTTTTTTAAAAATTAAATTATTTTCCACGTAAATCAAATTGTAATTATAATATGGTTTAACAAAAAATTTATGCCAAAAAGTAATTAAAAATAATTAAAATATATTAAAAAGGTATAGCATACTGCAACATAATATATTAGTAGTTCTTAGATTTTAATATTAAAGTGGTTCTATGTGGTTGCAGTTTAAGCTACAAACTTTGTCTATATTCCAACTAGAATATTAAGTGACCTTTGAACCTCAAAAACTAAGAGATTTGGTACGCAACTCAATCAATCCCAAGCACCCATATGGGACAATCTAAATAAGGTTTTTAATGCATTCTAGCTTAAGATGGATTCCAATCTGTCACCCGCCTTTTGCTATCGATTAATTCCAATAATACATTTTTTTCCCCATCTACCAGAAGAAAACTAAGAAGAAACAGGATACAACCTAAGATTACTAATTATATCGTAACTTCAATGCTAGAGCTAATATGGATCCACCAGACGGATGCAGTTTGAATTTCATTAGAGTAGTTCGTAGCATCTGCAAGTTATATGATTATGTGGATGTGAATGAGCCCAAATACATCTCCCACGGTCTGATATTGAAACATGACAGTTCTGGGACCACCTTGTTTTAACAGAAGAAAGTTCAACGGATTACTTGGCTCTATTCTGGTTTACATAATTAAAGCTTCTCATAATGGGATGATTATAATTTACTTAATAATGCAAATATACAAATGATTAGTAGAATATATTATGACAGGGGAAATCACGCACTTCTTGTCATCTGCAGTTGATAGTATTTACTATTTAGTCAAAAAATCAACTTACCATTCCATAATCTGTGATAATCACCGATACGTAATCTGAAGGAGTAGCATCGTACCTGTTGCATTTCAATAGTATTAAATAGGAATCTAATTTACAACAAACATAATACAGGTATACAAAAGAGAATTTCCCGGGGAATAGAAGATAGCTTACAACAAATTCAGAAGTTGAAGATCGTCTTTTCTGACTGAATCATCAAAATAACGATTATCAACTTCCCCTGGGACCTTGGATATGGCCCCTGGATCACCTACAAAATATTCAACAATTTTAAGACAATGGCCGACTCTAATGTAGTTGCAAAGAATTAGTAACATAAGTAGTTTACGGTTTAGGCACAGTATATAGAATTGACTATTTAGTTTGTGGAGCATACCAAGTTCGTTACAGCAAATTGAATCAAGTTGTACCCTCTCATGGAACTTATACGCTTCACAGCATATCATGACTGGAACACGAAATTCATGTGCAACCATAGCAACACATGCAGTCCCAACCCTTGAGTATACTGTTCCATTAGACAATACAGAAGCAGCCCCAAGAAAAACTCTGGTGATCTCATGCATAATATAGGAGATGGCATTTATATGAGTATATGTGCAGTTCACACCCTTTTGGACCAGTCTGCGGACTAGCGCTTGACCTTCAAGCTTGGGACGCGAGTCAACCACAACAACTCGAAATACAGTGCCAAGTTCATGTGCCCGAAGAAGAATCATTTCAACAACAGAAGATGAACCATATGTGAGTAGAACGTCACCGCCCCTGATTTTTGCAACAGCATGTCCAACTATAATCTTGTCTGCAAGTACTATCTTCTCTGTAATAAAACGATCTATGTCTGAACTAATAGAGGCTTTTGCTTCCGACTCAGATATGTCAGATGGCAATCTAGTAACATGAGCCTTCAGAAACCGAATTGCATTACCCATGCTAATTGAGAGGGGCCGGCATTCTATCAAAAATGAAATGTAACCATTAATCTTGGCTATTAAATCTCTATTAATAGTTTTCTCTGATGGTGCAGAGTAGTCTTCTAAAGCTTTCTGAAATGCTTGCAGCATAGCTATACAACGAGCATTGCCTCCTGTGATATCCCCGGCAAGATATTGTAATCCAACCTGAACAAATGTTGCAGACAAATATTACTAAATATGTTGATCAGGTAACACCTGGTACTCTCAAAAGCAATTCTGATAAAATTAAATAATACTGTACCTTGTAAACAGCAGGATGAATATGATCAGATTGGAAAAACTTTGTCTCAAGATCAGGAAGCTGAGTTCCGCGCTCATATTGAGGCAGATGCAGAAAAAATTCGACCCTGTTTCGGGCTTCAATTTGTTTGACTACCGAACGTTTTTTAGCCTTTTCCACCCGGGTTTTATCATCAAACTGCATTCGAGGGGGAGGCACATCTTTTTTCCTATCTTTTTCAGAAGGACGGTCACCTCCTTTCTTCTCTGAAGATGCTACAGGGCCATCTTTCTTTTGTTTAGGCTGTTTCACCGCTTTCCCAGCCTGCACAGAAGGTTCTCGTACAGTAGCAGCGATGGATACTTTTCCTTCAGCTTTGAACACAGAGATGTATAATTGAGACACATGGTATTACCAATTCTACCGTATTAGATATGAACTATAAGAGAGAGAGTTAAGAAAAGCATATAACAGACTCATCATCTTCCACCTAAGCAGAGTGAAGAAAGTTTATTATACAGCTACAAAAAAATAAAATAAAGCACCAGGAAAACAAATCAAAACGAAGAAATTTTGTTTTTAGGTCAAATACTGACCATTTGAGCCTTTGGCAGCTGCTTTCGCAGCTCGTTGAGCCTCTTGCAGGGCACGCCTTTCAGCTTTTGTTGTTTTCTCTTTAAGTGATTTTGAATCAGACTCCACGGAAACAGCTCGATCACCACCTTTTCCTACAATTTAAAGATTGTTTTGTTTAACAAGGAATACAAACATGCTTCCACACATTGGAATAATAATTTCCACATTAGAACTGACTATATGGAAAGATTATTAATTTATTTTCCACATTCAAGAAATTACATCACCCTATGATAGTACCTCTTTGTAGAGGCCTGTGTTTCTTATTATTGATCTATGTGAAACATGGGAACTTTTTCCAAGATTCTACGAATATCAATTAAGACACAAGTCCTAAAACTAGACAGGAAAAAGGCCCACAAATTAAAGATCCAAAATCGCAAATAGGGACAGTTTAAACCTAGAACCAAGTAGTTGACCCTAGTTTCCGTCTTAAACATTAGTGAAATACTTAACATTTTTCGCAATTCACAACTTCTCAAAACAACATTACCTAACAAATTATCAGTTCTAGTCGCGCAAGAACTTCACCTACCTACCAAATCACATCTAAACTTACATTCCTAATAAGCAAGTAAAAAACCGACAAAACTGCTACAAAAATGACAACTAATTAACTATCATAAGCTCTAATACGAGCTACACAGATACACAAAATTCAACAAATTTACCCTCATTCGCAACTTTTTTGGACAAATTCCTAACCGCCATCATATCCAATCCATTACTCGGAAGCGACATTGGCAACATCCCCCTACTATCAGACCTACTCCAATTCTCCAAATCTTCCGAAAACTCCCCATCCCCTACTCTACTCGACGACACCGGAGAAGTTCCAAGCACCGAATCTCCCGGATTATAGCTCCCTACCGGCACATAATCCATCTCCGATCGCCGAAAATCATTCACCGGCACCGGAACTCCAACGGCGCGCGTGAGATTATCGGAAGCATGACGCGCCGGTGGAATCATCACCGGAGACAGAGACGATGACACCGGCGGCAAATCGGCGGGTCCGGATAGGGTCCGGAAGGGTTGAGGAGCGAAAAAACCGACTTTTCGGACTTTGGGGTCGATGACCCGGGAAGTACGACGAGGATCCATTTAGAGAAGGAGAGGGGTGAAATTAGGGGATTGGGGTGGTGTAGATATAGAAATAGATACAGTCAGTCATTTTAGGGTTTAGTTTGTAGAGGAATAAGAATTGGCTTCTTTTTTAAAGAAAAATATTCCACATTGGTTGTTTGTGTTTGATTAGTAGAGTGGAGTCAGAATCTCCATTGGGATTCGTGACTTTTAATTGGCTTTGCAAATTATGGTGGAATATAATAATCTACTAGCTTTATAGCCCGTGCGAGGCACGAACATGTTCTAGTTATTTTCGGTTATGTTGGTCTCATCGTTTGGTGTAATGCATGTAGAAGAAAAGACATAAGCATGTAACGGTATATCAGTAGAAAATATGTCGAAGGTTTGATGATACATGTTTTACAAAATCTCAGTCTATAAGGTTGTTATTATGACATTTTGACTAATTAACATGTTTTGTTGGCACGCACGACCTTCTGTACTGCAAGATTTCGTTGGTTATAATTTTGCCAATCGTATTTGAATGAGAAGATGGTTTTAGTGTCACTTTGAAAGAGTATCGGGCGTCTTTTACCATTTTAATTGTCTGGGGGAACGTTGGCACTCCATTTACCTGTTTGTAGTTCATGGGGTAGTCGTGACCTTGTGTACTGCAAGATTTCGCCGATTATAATTTTTCCAATTGTATTTGAATGAGAAGATGGTTTTAGTGTCACTTTGAAAGAGAATTGGGCGCCTTTTATCATTTTCATTGCATGGGGGAACGTTGACACTCCATTTACCTGTTTGTAGCTCATGGGGTAGTCGTTAAGTGGGTGTTGTAAAATTTGATCGGTGTGCATAATAGAGTAAAAATGAGTTACTATAGAGGATAGGTTAGTTGAAGGTAAGGCGTGTAGAAGTACAAGTTGTATTAGTATGTGTGGATACACTATTTAAACGAATGCATACCACTTTGCCCGTTTTAAGAAGGGTCTCCTTGCAGACACGTTGAATACAATAATTGTACAGTTGTGGATATAATTTATTTTAGAAAACTATTACTTATACCTTTCAAGATAATGCTAAACTGATTCGTGATAAGTTATATTGTTGCCCAGTAAATAACAATTGTAGAAGGGGGTTGAATACAATTGTATAAGATTCTCGACTTTATATAACACAAATATGAAAGATCAATAACAATAACAATAACAATAACAGCTTTATTAACTTTGATATAAAACTGTTACAAACTCTCTTAAGAAATTCTGATGTTCTTAAGAGCTGCTAGCTTACAAAAACTCTCTCAAGAAATTCTGTTCTTAAGAGCTTCTCTTCGATTATGTTCTCTCTCGAATGAATTCATAAATCGAAACCAAGACTGTGTTTATATAGTGCACACAGCTTCTCTATCAATAACAAGATAAGTCCTAATCATAACAAAGATAGAAACATATCTTTAATCGATAGCTGCATTCTACAAACCAGGAACAAACTTCCATGTTTATCTAGACTCCAAATATAACTCGAAGTAGGAATCCTGATCAGCTTCAAGTCCTGATGATCAAACCTGATCATAGTCTGAGTAGGAATCCTGATGATCAATAAGATACTGACGCTTGATCAAATACTGATGACCATGCAATACTGATGACGTCAGCAATCCTGATCAGTTGAGTCTAGCTTCTGACGATCATTGAATTCTGATCTAACAATCTCCCCCAATCTCATACTTTGTGAAATAAAGTATAGATTCCAAATATTCAATGATGTCAAAAACATGTATCAAAATGTACAAGTATCTTCAGAAACAACTTATCTGTTTAAGCTTTGTGATAGAACAGATTCATCTTCAAGAAGTTGGATAATAAACTTTCTTCTTTTTCTTCAAGAATTTGAATCAGTCTTTCCTTAAGATTTCTGAGTTCTTCATCTTCCTCATTAATCTGGTAGATAGCTGCTCTGAGATTCTGTATGGAGTTTCTCTGTAGACTGTGCTCTTCAAGCAAAAGATAAGCAATTTCCTTCCCATCAGGATTGAGAGAAAGATGAGTCATGCCAAAATTTACTTCTTTAACAGCAGTACCCCTTTGCATTTCCACATCCTGACCTCTTTGATTTAAGTACATGGGAATATAATTACCATCGAAATTACTGTTTCCATCCAGTCTTCTTCTTATAGTTGACAAAATCATGTCACTCCATTCTTTGTACACTTGATTCTTCCATCTTAACAGATAGTGAACATATTTCAGTTCCTGTGTAGTTTTCATCAGCAGATCTTGAATAGATAGAATCTTCATACTACCATCTTTCATGAAGTACAGAAGCTTTTCTTTCTTTTCAAAACCATCATGACAATCTATAACTATATCAACAGCTAATAAATTGTTCAGGTTTTCAGAAGTTAAAGTACCTCCAATTTCTGTCAAGGAGTAAGGATCAACATATGACATATTCAGATATTCACCATCTCTGTGTCCAATACCTCCTCTTGAATTACTTGACAATTGCTTCAGATTTGAAAACATCTTTAACCAGAGTGCTTTTGACCTAGCCATATCAGACAAATCAACAACACTTGAAGCGCTTGTAATAATTCCACAAGACTGAAAATTGATAGGTGTATCACAACTTAATGTGCTAATATGTTTCCACTTCTTGTATTTCTCCTTTTCATGAGCGTAGCTTCTTTCAAGTAAAGATTCTTGTCTGCTTGAATTTCTCCATTGTCTTTCATTTGAAACTTTAAGCCTTTGTAGATAGAGATTGAAATCTTTATTTGTTCTTCTTGTAATATCTCTTCTTCTGGCTTCTTCTTCTTCATCTACTTCTTTGTTGTGACAATCAACAACAGTAGATAAGATTATCAAATCAACCTCTTGCAGAATTTCAGATTCATCAGGATCTTGAATATTGTCAGGATTAGAATCTTCAATTTGATTTGTATTGCTGAGAGTTGATTTACTTGATTTTCTTCTCAATTCAGGTTCTTCTTCAACAATTCCATCATCACCAAAAGTAGATCTGTCAGAAACTACTAGAGTTTGAATAGGTTCAGAAATTTCTTCAATTCTTAACCCTCTAGACCTTGTCTGTCTAGGTACTGTTTGAGTTGAAGAACCTCTTCTATTTCTTCTAGCACCTCTCCTACCTCTGCTTCCTCTACCTCTAGCAGGAGCAGTATAGCTTTCCATTGTCTCTCTTTGTAGTCTCAAGAATTCTTCATGTGAGAGATCTGGATATTCTTCACTTGCTGTAGAGAGTGCTTTTCTTGCATATAATTGTTGAACTCTTTTATCAGTGTGATATAGAGTAACAATTCTGCCGTCTTTTGTAGAAAACTTCTGGAATAAATTTGATGCATCTTCAGGATTATCAATAATCACATCTTCATCACCTTCAGGAATTGTAGCAAGAATTTGTCCATGACCAGGTGTCAGGATTTGATCTTCCGTCAGGATCTGAGATTGCACCAATGTTCTTACTGTCTTAACTCCAGAATCAGAAACATGAGTTGACTGCGTTGTTTGACTTTGAGAAGTTTGGATTGTCTTCATAACAACAGCATCAGAGGTTTCTCCTTGTATCGCTTTGTCACCACCATCATCTCCAGTATCATCATCATTATTTCTTAATACTAGATCAGGTGTACATTTTGTCTGAATAACCTTCTCCCCCTTTTGGACATCAGGATTTGACAATAATTGCAAAATTAAGGAAAGAGAGGCTTGAATTTCAGTTACCTTAGTATCCAGAGAATCAATTCGTTGTTTGATGGAGGTTTGTTCTGAAACAACAGATTTCACTTGGGATTCCACTACCCTTAGTTGTAAAGTAGTAGGCACCTTTGTAAAATTATTAAAGATATCAGTCCTCACTTTTTCAGTTGAGCCCTTGATAGAATCAATCTCACTTTTCAGGCTTTTGGATAACAGAGTAGTAGCCTTCAGATGATTCTTCAAGTCTTGATTCTCTATAGACTTCACTGCATTATAGGCATGTTCAATAGCAGAAGAAAAACTGATAGATTCATCAGAATTGTGCCATGAATTGTTCCATTCATTCTGTCTAAATGCCTCTGCAGGATCAAAGGAAGGAGTAGAAAAATCTTGTCTCTGATCTTTCCCAGTGAAAGCATTGCTAGCCATATATGTACTTGATGAACCAAAATTAGTTCCAAGACTAATCTTGAGTGCTGTAGCAAGCTGTTCCTTCTCTTTTCGATTCTCATTATCATCATCACTATCATCATCAGAACTATCATCATCAGTATCAGGAGTAATATCAGGATCAGGAATAGCAATACCTTTCAGTTTATCCTGTGATTCTGAGATAGGATGATCCATTGGTCTTGAACGAAGTGGCTGTATCAAAATAGGTTCATTATCAGGAGCACCACTAGCGTCAGGATGAACATCGTCAGGATTTGATATGCTTGCATCAGTATTTGCTACCAATGGTTCTTGTGGAGCTTGAGGTTCAGAAGCTGCTTCAACACTTTGAGCTAAAGGTTCTTGTGTGCTTCCCTCATTGACAATGTTTTCGACCAATCTTTCAACAGAAGCTGTAGCTTTGCCTGCATCTTCACTTTGAGAAGATGGTTCTTGTGTAGCTGGAATGTTGATGTCTTCATTCTCCCTTTGAGAAAATGGTTCTTGTGTGACCATTCCACTAGCTAAGCCTTCACCCAAACTTTGATTGAGTGGTTCTTGTGTGGCAGGATCAACAGTAGCTGCTGAATTACTCTGAAATTCAGGTTCTTGTGGGCTTGATCCTTTCAGCTTCTTCTGTCTCTGATAGACTAACTCTTCTGCATTCCTCTTTTTCTTTGATGTAGGTGTAAGACCAACCAAGGAAGCAGTTGTAGAAACCTTCTCCCAAGAATGTCCTCGAATCTGAGATGGAGAGGCTGGAGAGTCTGATATAGAGACAACTTTTGTTGTTGCATCAGGAATACTAACATCAGGATTTGCTAGAGCATCAGGAGTAGATGACTCTTCAGGATTTGATGTCTGAATATCAGTATCCTTCAGTTGCACTGTCAAAGGAATATGATACCTGCTCTTTGATAATTTCCTTGTCTTTTGTGGTTTTGATGAAGGTACCACAACTTTAGTAGCAGTATCAGCAACTTCCTTGTTTACATTCATCACAGAGGATATAGGTAAGTCATCCTCTGAATCACTTTCATCAATCAACCTTAACTTCCTTTTCACAGGAACATTCTTAACAACCTTATCAGCTTTCTTGACCAGGACCCCTTGTACACCCCCTTGTATCTTCTTTTTAGTGAGTGGTGTAGAGGAAAAATCCTTTGAACCTGATTGCCTTCCAGACACATCAGTTCTAGCTGATTTCTTTGATTTTACAACTAAAGTCTTTTGAGAGACAGTAGAGGTGGTTGTTATCTGTTTAGACTGTTTAGGTTGCATGCTTGTGTCAGGAACAAGGTGGGTTGGTCCTTGTACCATAGCATTAGAAAGTAGTCCATAACGAGTAGGCATTTTCTGATGTAAGAAAAACCTAACCTCATCAGGAATAAAAGCATGTCCGCACAAAATATTTTACCATATCAGGATTGAAAAAAAATATTCAATAAGATTAAAATAAAATTTTATTTAAGAAAACAAAATTTATTTTAACAATCCTGAATAGCGTTTTGGTTTAAGAAAAATAACCAAATTAATGATCATAGAATTAAAACACGCTTACCAGCAAACGAGGCAAAGATATTTATGGAAAACCGAACCGTCTCATCGAGATTGTAGAAATGACCTGCACCCTTAATACACATTCTCTATAAAAGAGAACTGTTAAGCATAATCATCATATATCAATTAAAACACAAACCCTCTCCAGAGAAAAACTTACGAAAACCCTTCACCTTCTTTGTTTTTCAATGGCTGCCAACAATCAAAACAACATACCTGATGAAGAACTTGATATAATTTGGCAACAAATGGATGAGGCTCTAGCAGAGATTGCAGAGCAAGAAGGACCTCAACCTATTCCTGATCCACAGGAGCATCATGCTTTTGTGAATGCAATGGCTGATGTGCTTCTTCATAACTTCCATCAGGCAAATCCTGATTGGAATCCTCTTGAAAATCTCATCGTTGTCAATGAAGAGGATGAAGACGATTGGGATGATGAAGAGACTGAAGAGAGTGAGAGACGAAAAAAGAGAAAGCTTGATGCATGCACTTCTTGCAGTGTCCAGGCATGGAAGAATCCCGGTGATCACGGTGACGATCCGCCTTCAAGTGCATCTGCTCCCCTCCTTGTCTCTTAAGGATGGAACAAGAGACCTTTCAGTTCTGATGGACTGTGAAGCTGCTCAGGAGCATTCATGCTAATTTGCAGGGCACGTGTTCATGCTTATCTGTAAAGCACGAGTTCCTGAGTAGAAAATAGACTAGGAAAACAAATATGTAATTTCCATTTTTCATGTGTAATGAATCTTCAAGTATTAATGAAATTTGTCTATTTTCTCAATTGTTTGCTTCCTGTACTTGCCTGCAAAATTTGTTAGTAACACTCAAAGTGATATAGAGATGATAAATAATAAACTCTGTTAATAATGAAATTGAAATTGATAATTAAGACTGAAAACTTAATCAAAGACTAAGTAATAATCTAATTGTCCAGAGTTTACCAGGAGTGTTGATGACAAATTAGCATAGAACCTCTGGTTTTCATACCAGCTTCAATCATCTGAGCATCAGGATTTGACCAGTTGACTTCCTGTCAGGATTGAGTCCTATCAGGATTTGATCAAAGATACATACCTTTCTGAATAACCATCAATTTCTTATGTGCTGCATAAGCAAGAAATATCCTGATGGCTTCTAGTCTTGCAACAGGAGCAAAAGTTTCATCATAGTCAATTCCTTCTTGTTGGGAATACCCCTTTGCAACTAGTCTAGCTTTGTTTCTGATAATGACTCCATCAGAATCAGTCTTGTTCTTGAAAATCCACTTTGTACCAACAATTGATCTATTCTTTGGTCTTGGTACCAGTTTCCAGACTTCATTCCTTTCAAATTCATTCAGTTCTTCTTGCATTGCAGTAACCCAATCAGCATTTTTAAGTGCATCTTCAACTTTCTTAGGCTCCTCCTTGGATAGAAAGTTATTATATAAACATTCATTCTGAGTTGCACTTCTTGTTTGAACACCTGCATCAGGATCTCCAATTATCAAATCAGGAGAATGATCTTTTGTCCATTTCCTTGCTGGTGTCAAATTGTTTCTTGAAGTAGATGCTCCCCCTGGATTGGTGTTATCTTGATTGAAAGAATTTGATTGATTTGAAGCTCTCCCTGAATTATTGCTATGCCCTCCTGATGTGTTATCAGGATCTTCACTTGAATCAGTATCTGAAGAATTCTGTCCTGATGATTGAGTTGACTCTGAACTTGTAGTTGAATGCCGTTGCTCCCCCTCAACATTAGCACTACTAGTTGTATCACTATTGTTTGCATCATCAGTATTAGCACCATCAGTATCTGGTGTGTCATCAGGATTTGGTGATCCATCAGGATCTGATGTATTGACAAGATCTGATTCACTTTCTTCAGGTTCCTTGGAAGCTTCATTTTCAAATAACAATCTATCATGCGAGTCTTCAATGATTCCAGTTATCTTCTTATCATCAAAAGATACATGAATTGACTCCATGACAGTTCTTGTTCTCAAATTAAAAACTCTGAAGGCTCTTGATGTAGGATAACCTATGAATATTCCTTCATCAGCCTTTGTTTCAAATTTCCCTAGCTGTTCAGGATGAGTTCTGAGAACAAAACATTTACAGCCAAACACATGCAAATGCTTCAGACTTGGTTTCTTCTCCTTGAGTGACTGATAAGGAGTGACACCATGCCTGTTTATCAATGTGAGATTTTGTGTATAGCATGCTGTGTTGACTGCTTCTGCCCAGAAATATGTAGGTAATTTAGCTTCTTCCAACATAGTTCTGCCAGCTTCAATAAGAGTTCTATTCTTCCTTTCTACTACTCCATTTTGCTGAGGTGAGCCAGGAGCAGAGAATTGTTGAATGATTCCTTTGTATTTGCAGAACTCTTCCATCTTTGAATTCTTAAATTCAGTACCATTATCACTTCTCAGAATCTTGACTTTGTACTTTGTGGTTGTCTCAATCATCCTCACATGATCCAACAGAACTTCAGGAGTTTCATCTTTTCTATGCAGAAAATACACCCAGGTGAATCTAGAATATTCATCAACAATTACAAGAGTGTACCTTTTCTTACTGATGGACATGATGTTGACTGGACCAAACAGATCAAGATGTAGCATGTGATATGGTTCTTCAATAGAGGATTCTGATTTACTCTGGAATGATGTCCTTCTTTGTTTTGCTTTTTGGCATGCATCACAGAGTCCATCAGGTGTATATAAGACATTAGGTAATCCTCTTACTAACTCTTTCTTAACCAACTCATTGATGTTGCTGAAGTTGAGATGAGAAAGCTTCTTGTGCCAATTCCAACTTTCATCTACTGAAGCTTTACTGATGAAACATGTAGGGGAGCCATCAGTATCTGAGAGAATGTTGGCTTCATATATGTTACCATGCCTATAGCCAATTAGTGCTATCTTCCCTGTTGCTTTACTGACTACTTCACAATGTGTGGAATAGAAATTGACATGATAACCTCTGTCAGTGATTTGACTAATACTCAACAAGTTGTGTTTTAGTCCCTTCACTAGAGCTACTTTCTCAATGATGACATTTCCAATGATTATATTGCCATATCCCAAGGTTTGTCCAATGTTGCCATCTCCATAAGACACAGTTGGGCCAGCTTTTTCCTCATATTCTGATAACAGGGCTTTGTTTCCAGTCATGTGCACAGAACATCCACTATCCATGACTAACACATTTTTCCTTTTACCCTGCATCAGAATAGTAAAACACTAGTCAGAATGTTTAGGAACCCACACTTGTTGGATTCCTTGTTCATGCATTTTATTAAATTTAACAGCAGAAGACTTTTTGACTTTAGCAGTCCTGACAGGATTTACTCCATCAGGATTTGCTTTGTCAGTATCAGTATTAACAAAAGCATGCTTCACTATGACATTTTCAGTTTTATCAGACTTTGTACTACTTTCAAACTTAGGCAATGGATCATAAAAGTTATAGTACAAATCATGATACTCTTTACATGTATAAATAGAATGCCATAGACTACCACAATGAAAACAGGAATTCTGTGGTTTGTAAAATACTGATCTATTCCTAACATCAGATTTAGAAATATCAGCAATCTTCTTTTTAATCTTCTTACAATCAATAGCAAGATGATTAGAGTTACCACAGTTAAAACAACACTTTCTAGGTGCGTTTGGGATATATTTATAACCATTCTCTTTATTGATCCCAACTTTACCATTCCTGTTTCTCTTAACAGTAGCTTCCTTTTTCTTATCTGTAGCCTCACAGATTTTATTTTTAAGCTGTTTCTGAGACAATAAACCTACATTCTTAGTGACTTTGTTCATGACAGGTTTAGACTTTATAATTTTAATTCCTTGAGTAGAAGAAGATCCCTTTTCAAAAGTAGAATTGGAATCCTTACCAAAAACAAAATTAACAGGAGTAATCTTAGATTTGGTTGAGTCTATAACATGTCTATAGGTCTTTGGACTGACTGTCTCATCAATGACAATTTTCTCTGCTAATTTCTTATCTTCATCTGACTTATATCCTAGACACTCTTTCCAATTCTTAGAGGTATTAATCTCATGAAATTTCCTACCAGAGTCTGTCCAGGTTCTGATTTTCTCATTAGCATATTCAAGTTCTTTTTCAAGGGAAGTACATTTAGATGTCATCTCTAAGTGCATGTGCTTAACATTATCACATTCTTTTTGTACTTCTTGCATACGAGAAAATTCAGCTTCTAATATCTCATTCCTCTTTCTAAGGTCAGACATCTCAGATAAGATTCTAGTATTCTCAGCAGTTTGACTTCTAAAGCTAATATGTAATGACTTTAGAAAACGTCTTAACTCAGAAGCATTATCAGTATCAAAATCAAAGATAGTATTTAGTACCTTATCATCAGGAGCAGTAGTTACATCAGCATTGGCCATTAACGCATAGTTGACTACCTCAGTATCAGATTCTGAGGAAGAGTCCATCCAATCCTTGCTTGATGTGATGAGTGCCTTTGTCTTGTTGCATTCAGAAGCAAAGTGACCCATACCATTACACTTGTAGCATCTAACCTTTGACTTGTCAAATTTGCTACCCTTGCTGTCCTTTTTGATATTCTTGTCTTTGTCTGCTTTGAAGATCTTTTTCTGAAAGTTGCCTTGTCTTCTATTCTTCCTGAACTTCATCCTTCTGAAGTTTCTGACAATCATAGCAACCATCTCTTCCATGTCTGAATCAGAAGATTCATCACCAGTATTGGCATCAGGATTGCCATCAGTATCTGATGAAGAGTCGTCAGGATCTGACTCAGCTACTCTTGCTTTCCTTCTAGAGACCTCCATAGCTTTCTCTTTTGATTTTGCTTCTACATTCAAAGCAATTGACTTTGCCTTGCTGCTTTTCTTGTTCTTTCTCTGTTGAACTTCAAGATCATGAGTTCTTAGCATCCCATAGATCTCATCAAGAGACACAATGTTCAGATCATACTGGTGTCTAATGATTGAGGTCTGAGTATCCCATTCTTCAGGTAAAGCTCTAAGAAATTTGGTGTTTGAATCTTCAGTTTCATATACTTTGTCAACTAAGGATAAGCTGTTCAATAGTGTCAGGAATCTATCATATAGCTCAGTCAGGCTCTCTTCAGGTCTTGCATCGAATTGTTCATATTCTTGAATCAATAGCGCCCTTCTGTTTTTCTTGACAGATGCAGATCCCTGGCACTGAGTTTCCAAAGTATCCCAGATTTCTTTTGAAGACTTGCATGCAATCACTCTGTTTGACATGACAGCATCAAGGCTATTATGCAAGATATTCTTTATCTTTGGTTCCCTGAGTACATGAGCTTTTTCTTCTGGAGTCCATTCAGCTTTAGCTTTGACCACATAATGTTCTGGTACTGTATCTGTTCGTTCTACGAACTTTGTTGGTATATATGGTCCATCACGAATCCTGTCCAAGTAGTCAGGATCCATAGCCTCCAGGTACATCAGCATCTTTACCCTCCATGTAGGATATTCTGATATCTTTAAGATGGGAATCTTCATGCTTTCATACTTGGTTGTCGACATCTTTAGATCGTATCTGATTCAGAATTAAATCAGTTTGCTCTGATACCAATTGTTGCCCAGTAAATAACAATTGTAGAAGGGGGTTGAATACAATTGTATAAGATTCTCGACTTTATATAACACAAATATGAAAGATCAATAACAATAACAATAACAATAATAGCTTTATTAACTTTGATATAAAACTGTTACAAACTCTCTTAAGAAATTCTGATGTTCTTAAGAGCTGCTAGCTTACAAAAACTCTCTCAAGAAATTCTGTTCTTAAGAGCTTCTCTTCGATTATGTTCTCTCTCGAATGAATTCATAAATCGAAACCAAGACTGTGTTTATATAGTGCACACAGCTTCTCTATCAATAACAAGATAAGTCCTAATCATAACAAAGATAGAAACATATCTTTAATCGATAGCTGCATTCTACAAACCAGGAACAAACTTCCATGTTTATCTAGACTCCAAATATAACTCGAAGTAGGAATCCTGATCAGCTTCAAGTCCTGATGATCAAACCTGATCATAGTCTGAGTAGGAATCCTGATGATCAATAAGATACTGACGCTTGATCAAATACTGATGACCATGCAATACTGATGACGTCAGCAATCCTGATCAGTTGAGTCTAGCTTCTGACGATCATTGAATTCTGATCTAACAAGTTACTCGTTTCACCTTACAATTGTCACTTGACACAAATAATTTAACATTTAGTACTTTTAATATTTTATCATTGTTAGGTCCTGATAAGTTTGTAGAAGGGGGGTTGAATACAAACTATACCGTTTATCAAAATTTGTTCTTGAATAAATTAAACAATATAGAACAAATTAATGCGGAATATAAATGAAACAAGATTCAAGTTAAATATAACTTATATTAAACTTGAAGGGTGTTGCAAATACAATAAGGATTACAAAGTATTTATCTCAAACTAATTAATACAAATTTAGAATAAATTCGACATGAACTCTTCTAATATTTGTAATAAAAAGATCGAATGCTAAAAGCAAGTTCGAGATAAATTCTAGGGATAAAAATCCGCTAGATGATCAAAGCAATACAAGTAATCAACTTCTAGTGGTTTGGATTTAACAATACAAACTAGAATTAATTGCTTGAGAAGAAATGATATTAATGGCTACTTGTGTTCTTGAGAGTAAATGCTTCAATCTCTTTCTTTTTGTTCAACTGCCTTATCCTGTCTGTTCTGCCAAGTCTTTAATACAAATGCAATAAGCCTTGTATGACCTGTTTATTAAATCATAAAGATTTAATAAAACAAATCATACACTTGTATGACCTTCCAAAATGTGCTCGGTAGAACCTTGTATGACCAGTATGACCTACAAGAAAATGTCCGGTATGACCTTGCATAATATCACCAACTCTCGGTATGACCAAGGGAAAGTGATCTGCATGACCTGACAGAATTGAATGGTATGACCTCAATATAACTTGGTAGAACCTAAGGTATTAAAACACTAGGTCATACCGAGTTTACTAAACAGGTCATACCGAGATTTTAAAAAGAAAATCCTTTTAATTTATTTAGATAGATTAAATTCTAGATTAAATTAATTCTTTTATAGAATTAATTTAATAAATAATTTAAACAACTATCATAACTAATTTAATAAATAAATTAATTCTGATAGAATTAATTTATTAATTAAATTGAATTAATAAATTAAAGAAGATAATTTAAAATCCTTGCATTACTCTATCTTCTGAAAACCACTGAATATAGATGATTGAATTCCACTGATTGATGTCGTCATTCGATGCACTGTCTGGTTTCATGAATAACTGACTTCAATGATAATTCTTCATCTTTAAAACATTTAAAGCTGTGGCTTCTTTTCTTTAGCTTTGACTAAACTCTGTATCCTGTACTTCTTCCGTCACCAACTGGAAATCTCTGTCACTGTAATAAATCCACTTACTTGAATACTTCACTGAGGCTTGAACAATAAATTGAACTTCTTTCAATGTAGAATAACTTCAAGTCTGTAGATGACTTTGGTTCTTCATTCTCTTGACATATTAAACTCTCCGAGATTCCTGTGACATATTAACTTATTATTTACTTATTACATACTTGTTTAAATTAAGTTGTTTCCTCGGAATATTAATAGGCCTAAACATATGCCTTTCAATCTCCCCCTATTTGTTTGTTAGAGAATAACAATCAAATACCTAGAGGATAACTCAACTAACTTAAACAAGAAATAGAAATGACTTTTAAGAGCCAAGTAAATAACAAGAAAAGTTCTGGATTTCATTTAACATTTTCCAGATTCAAACATTACAGGTAAGTACAAGATAGATGTTCCTCTAGACTGAACATATGAATACATTTATCCTATCTTGAATCACCTAAGCTCTAAACATTTAATATTTACAAACATAGCTTCTTTAAATTTCAGACTCAATCATCTCTCCTTCTTCAAGTGCTTCAAGCAAATCCTTGTCCAAAATACGATCAGATTCAGTAGTAATGCCACTAGGTCTGACAGGTTGAGCTATGACTTTCTTCAGCCTATTCTTCATTTGATGATATCTCTTGATATTGGCAATGCAATTGTCTTGAATCAAATCAGCAACTTCTGTCTTTTCTTGTGTAGCAAACCCTGTTGTCCTCAACATGTTCTCCATATAGACAAGATGCTTGGCAGGATAATCTTTCAAAGAGATGGGATCCACACCACAAGTTTGAAGTGTCCTTCCTTTATAAAATTTAACTTCATATGGCACATCCACAACTTGAGGACTAGCTTTCATGGCAAAATCTCTAAGCTAATCATGCAACAGCTCACATAGAGGTGAAGACCTTTTAACCTTTGTCATGAAAACCCAAAGTTCAGAGAGAGTTCTACCTTCCAGAAGATTAAGAGAAACTATGAAAGTTCCCTCATTATGAGTGTAGATGTAGATCTTCAACTCCTCTCTGACTCTGTCATATCCAGTAGTAATTCTTGAAATCTCCGCATGAAAAGCTTTCATATAGATTGTGTTGTCTGGATTGACCTTTCTGTACCTTTCCAACATGCTAAAGAACTTTCCATCATTGTCTGACCCTGTCGGATGTGAGAACATCTCTCTAGCTCTATCCCATTCTTCTCCAAGCTTCAGCCTCACATATAACCTTCTGTCTTTGACTTTTAAATCATGAAGCCTTTGCTTTTCTTGATGTTCAGCTTTTTGGATAACTAGATGCTTTGAGATTATGTTAGACACTTTAGCATTCTCATCTTCTCTTCTCTTTAGATCAGCTTTCTGTCTTAACAGCTCAGCTTCAAAGGCAGGATCAACTTCAGATTCATCTTTCCAGTCAGCATAGTCAGCCTCTCCTTCAACCTCCACTTCACCAAAGATATCTTCAGGGTTTTCTTCAGATTCAGTACAGTCAAAATCTCCCTGTTCACCTTGATAGTAGTCAGCATCAGAAAAAGTTAACTTCTGCTTCCCTTTGTCCTTTACAGAACCAGAACCTCCAGCTTCTCCTCCTTGATCTCTCACTTCTTCTCCTCCTTGTATCTCCTTCTCCTTATTCTCCCCCTTAGTTGAGGAATCCTCTACAGATTTGACTTTATCAGCCTTAGGATCCTCATCTTTATTTCCTTCATCTCCATCCTTGTCATCATTGTCCTCTGCATCATCATCACCCTCAAAGAATTTCTTTTGCTCAGCATTGGGATGATGTGAACTCTTGATCATATTGTACAGATGTTTCATGCCTTCATTCAAATGTACCATTCCTCCTTCAAGATTTGTGAACCTCTGGTCATTGTACCACTGATTGTTATCAACAGTTTCTTGAATAGAGTTCACTTGTGTTGAAATGGAAGCAATCTGCTTGACACTCTCCCTGATCTCAGCATTTGAAACTATCAGCTCTGACATATCTGAAGCCATTAACACCTGTGATTCTTGAACAGCATTCATCTTGGGGATCAATGTGACCTTCACTCCTTCTATCTCATCTCTAATATGACCCAGCTGGTTAGTGACAGAGGTGGAAGAAGAAGACTGTTCAACCACTTGTGCTTTGAGAATTTCCTTTTCAGCCTGGGTCTGTTGAAGTTGTTTCTGTAGACCAGCTATTTGAGCCAATAATGAAGCAGTGTATGTGTCATTGTGTGCACTCATCTCAATTTCTCTCGATGGTGTTTCACTCACCTCACGTGCTTGTGTATCGCTCTGTGTTTGTTTCTCAGAACTAACCACTAGCTGTCTATCCATGTTTGGAGTTGAAGTACCTGCAGGAAAAATCACCATAGCCCCTTCTAGAGAGGTCACTGGTGGTGCAATGGGAGTTCGCGAATCCCAGTCCCCGGTGTAGTCCAAAAAATAATCTGAGACGGAAAACTGAATTGCTTCAGTAATGGACTCACCAGGTTACCCTTCACTTTCTCCAGTTAAAACTGCGAGTGAAGAATCCCTTAGGGGAGCCAGAGATGTTCCCTCTGGGAGGGGAGAAAATGATTCTGTTATAGTGGGCAAAGAACCAGATTTTCCCTCTGAAGCCTGTGAAGGCTCTTCTACCGTGACAATGGTAGGCACTGTTTCAGCAAGCATTCCTATGTGCTCTCCTCTCAGAGTGTCCTGTGCATGAGTCTCTACTATTGTTTCAGAAGTATTTGCTCCCATTGTGATTAATGGGAAAGTGCTTGACTCTGGACAGAATGCCATGGCCTGATGGCGAATTTGAATAGATTCATCCTGTTGAGAGGATGTCTCTAGTAACTGTTCATTGGCCTTTTGAGAATCCATATCCTTTTGGGAGGATACAGACTGGCTTACAGATGCCTCAAGGAGTGTTCTTCTCTTCTTTAGTGGTGGAGGCAAAGCTGTGGGATCACTCTCATTAATATCTACTTCAACTTGTTCTCTCAATCTTGTTGTAGCTGGTTGTTCTAGGGGAGCGGTCAATGGATTTGACTCTGTGTGTGGCTCTATGACCATGGACAGAGATTGTGGTTCTACAATCCCTTGGTCAATCCTAAGAACCCCTTGGGTTGGTGGAGCAGTTGAGAGAGGATATATTACCTGAAGTGCCATGGTGTTAGGAAACACCATTGAAGTTCCTGCTGACGATGATCCAACCACTGGATGTTCAACAAATAGTAGAGGTAACTGTGGTTGCAGAATCCTTCGCAGATATGATTGTGGAACTACGGGTCTCCTTCCAGACTTGGAACTGGTGGACAAGGTTGAGTATATGAGAGGATTAGTGTGTGCGGGGACTTGAATAGGAGTGTTTTGAAAAAGTGTTTTATGTTCATCAGAAAGAACATGATTCAACACTAGAGAGAGGAAACGAGAATAAAAGCATTTAACTTTCTTTCCATTTTCAACATCTCTAGGGTAATTGAAAATCCTCCTTATCAAGAGATCCCACACAAGAGTTCCTATGTCCAATCTCAGGTTGAAAACAGCAGCATATGCAATGTTTTGTAGAACAGAAGTGATGACTGGAAAGTTGTTTTTGGTACAATTACTAAAAACTTTAGCTAGACAGCCAAAGAACAAATCCCACTCACATGCTAGATTACCCTTATTCAGACGAGGAAGAACAATATTTCCTTGGTAATCAATGCTAGAGAAAAATTGAACTAACTCGTCATCAGTAGGGAATGCAACAAAATTATCAAGTGGAAAATGAAGCACTTGACAAAAGATCTCCTTAGTTACTGTGTATTGACGATCATAAATAGTGAATGTGAAAGATTGCATATCGTCAGCAACAACAACAGTTAAACATAATAGACGAAGGGGTTCAATCTTTAAATCAATAGAAGTTGTGATAGCATAGCTAACAATTGATTGTTGATTTAAAAAATGAATCCACGGCCTAAAACGTTCAGCAGAACACTTAAGGGGATCACAATAGCCAACGTAATTATTAAAACGTTCAATAACAAACTCAGCAGCCATTTTTAACAAAAACAAAAAAATAAGTAAATAAAATAAAATAATGCAGTAATTAATTATAATATTAAACAGGGAAGAGAAAAAAAATCCCAAGTAATTCACAAGAAAAATTTGCAATAGTTCGTTGTTCTAGGAATAAAACACAAACTAGAGCAAAGTTAACTAAGTAAAAACTTGAGTTAGAGAGGAATGAGAGAAAAGAACCTGAGGTTATCAGCTATTTATAGGAAATAAACCTGCTGGGCTCGGTATGACCTAAAGGCAGGTCATACCGAGTTTTGGAAGAGGTCATACCGAGAAATAGCCAACAGTGCTTCAGGTCATACCGAGAAAATTGAAATAAAAACTGAATTATACTAATAAAAATAAATAAAAATAACAAACCAGTATGGCCTTCAAGATAGGTCATACCGAGTTCTAATATGACCTGGGAGAAGGTCATACCGAAATCTAACAAATAAACTATTAACAGAAAATAGAAAAGCATGCCAATATGACCAAACTAAAAGGTCATACCGAAATATATACTAACAGAAGCAGCATAATCAGAAAATATTCACATAACATTCTAAAACACCTGAAACCTACTGCATAAAATTTATAAAAGAACATTAAACTACTATAAACCTGCAGAAAAATCTGAACAACAATATTTACAATCTGAAAATAACTTAAATGATTCTAAATAAATATATTTTCAATAAAAATACATTTCTCCATGAAAAATGAGAAAAATATTTTTAAAGAAAATAAATTATTCAGAATATTTAAATTAACAAGCTTTACACAATAAACATGGATTGTCAATATTTAACATCTTAAAACAACAAGAGAAAATGATTTAGTAAAGAACAAACCTACCGGAGATATTGTCAATCACTAAGACTGTTCAACATACCCAATTTACCAACTAACCTGATAAATGTGGATTCGTCAACAGATTTAGTGAATATATCTGCAGTCTGTTCTTCAGTGGGTACAAAGTGTAACTCCACTGTTCCATCCATAACATGCTCTCTGATAAAATGATACCTGATATCAATGTGCTTCGTTCTCGAGTGCTGCACAGGGTTGTTGGAGATTGCTATGGCACTTGTATTATCACAAAAAATGGGAATTTTGTCTAATGCAAAGCCATAGTCCTTTAATTGATTCCTTATCCATAAGATCTGAGCACAACAGCTTCCAGCAGCAATATATTCAGCTTCTGCTGTTGAATTGGAAACTGTTTGCTGTTTCTTGCTATACCAGGAAATCAACCTACCTCCTAGGAATTGACAACTCCCAGAGGTACTCTTTCTATCCACAACACTACCTGCATAATCAGAATCTGTATATCCAACAAGATTAAAACCAGAATCTTTAGGGTACCAGATACCTAGATTAGGTGTACCCTTAAGATATCTCAAGATTCTTTTAACAGCAACGAGATGTACATCTCTAGGGTCCGCTTGGAACCTTGCACACAAGCATGTAACATACATTATATCTGGTCTACTAGCAGTAAGATAGAGTAAGGAGCCAATCATACCTCTGTAGCTTGTAACATCTACCTTGATAGATTTGTCAGAAGCTCCAAGTTTGATGGCTGTTGAAGATGGAGTCCTTGCTGATGCTGAATCCTCCATGTGATACTTCTTGAGGAGTTCTTTGAGATACTTGGATTGACAAATAAATATACCATTTGACCTTTGACTTACTTGTAATCCAAGAAAGAACTTCAGCTCACCCATCATACTCATTTCAAACTTACTCTGCATAAGCTCAGCAAATCTCTTACAGAGATTATCATTAGTAGACCCAAATATGATGTCATCCACATAGACTTGGACTAATATCATATCACTTTTGTGTTTCTTTGAAAAAAGAGTTTTGTCTATGATACCTCTAACAAAACCATTTTCTAAAAGAAAACCAGAGAGAGTGTCATACCATTTTCTTGGGGCTTGTTTGAGACCATAGATAGCCTTGAAGAGAAAGTACACAAAGTCCAGCAGCTCCTGATTTTCAAAGCCAGGGGGCTGTTCCACATACACTTCTTCATCAAGTTCACCATTCAGGAATGCACTCTTAACATCCATTTGATAGACTTTAAAATTGGAGTAAGCAGCAAATGCTAAGAACATCTTGATGGCCTCAAGTCTAGCCACTGGTGCATAGGTTTCATCATAATCAATGCCTTCAGCTTGAGAATACCCTTGTGCAACCAGTCTTGCCTTGTTTTTTGTAACAATGCCATCCTCATCTAGCTTGTTCCTGTATACCCATCTAGTACCAACTACTTTCTTGTTCTTTGGCCTGGGTACCAGCTTCCAGACTTGCTGTTGTTCAAATTGATTGAGTTCATCTTGCATAGCAATCACCCAATCTGGATCAGTCAGTGCTTCCTCAGTTTTCTTTGGCTCCATTTTAGATAAAAATGCTGAGAAATGACATTCATTCTGAGAAGCACTTCTAGTTTTAACTCCAACATCTGGATCACCAATGATAAGCTCAAAAGGATGAGCTTTATTCCATACAGTCTGTCTTGGAAGATTTGATCTTGATGATTCGCCTTGAGTTTCACTTTGATGTTGTGAGTGACTAGTTGATCCTTCATTTGCTCCCCCTGAGTTGTTGCTTGATCGCCTTGATGATTCTTCTCCAGTGTTGGTGGTATCTCCATTGTTACCAGTGTTTCCACCACCATCACCATGATCATTATCATCATTGTTATTATCATCACCAGCAATAACTTCAGGTGGGGCTTCATCATCTGATTCTGAGTCTGGCAAGTTATCAAACTTCAGCTTTTCAGATGAGTCTTCTTTTTGGATATTTGGGAACTTAGTGTCATCAAAAGTAACATTGACACTTTCCTTTACTGTGTGACTGCCAACCAAGTAGACCCTGTAAGATCTTCTGGAATAACCAACAAAAATAGCTTCTTGTGCCTTTGCATCAAACTTGCCACGTTTAACATTGTCATCTATAAGCACAAAGCATTTTGCTCCAAATACATGAAAGTACTTGACAGTTGGTTTCTTGTTGTTCATGATCTCATACGGAGTCTTCATTAAGTCCTTGTTGATTAAAGTTCGATTCTGAGTATAACAAGCTGTATTCGCTGCTTCAGCCCAAAAGTACGTTGGAAGTTTAGACTCACTAAGCATAGTCCTAGCAGCTTCAATCAATGTACGATTCTTTATTTCCACTACTCCATTTTGTTGAGGAGTTCTAGGGGCAGAATACTGTCTTGTTATTCCTTTATCAGCACAAAAGTCATTTAGAATGGCATTCTTGAATTCAGTACCATTATCTGATCTTATTGCTCTAACAGGGAATCTAGAATCCAACTCAATCAACTTCACATGGCCAATCACCAGGTATGGGGTCTCATCCTTGGAATGTAGGAATAAAACCCATGTATATTTTGAAAAGTCATCAACAATCACAAGTGCATATTGCTTCTTTGACATGGACATCACATTAACTGGACCAAACAAATCCATGTGCAGTAGCTGAAGAGGTTCAGTTATTGATGATGTGTCAGTGCCCTTGTGAGAAGCTTTCTTTGACTTTCCTTTCTGACAAGCCTCACACAGTCCTTCCTGTGTAAATTCCATCTGAGACAAACCTCTAACCAATTCCCTCTTGACTAAAGAGTTCATGGTTTTGAAGTTAAGGTGAGACATCTTCTTGTGCCATAGCCAACTATCATCTGATGAAGCTTTAGCATAAAAACAATTAACTTCATCTTTGAATCCAGAGTTCAGATCAGCTATGAACAAGTCACCTTTCCTTACTCCTTGAAGAGCAGGCTTTCCATTCTTCTTGTGAAGGATCTGACACTTCTCTCTTTCAAAGGAAACAGAATATCCTCTGTCACAGAACTGACTGATGCTGTGAAGATTGAACGTCAGACCTTCCACAAAAGAAACATCTTCAATGATAACATTTCCGTACTTCAAACAGCCATATCCTTTCGTACTACCCTTGCTGTTATCTCCAAAGGTAACTACTGGGCCAGCTTTCTCAACCAAATCTGATAGCAGGGCTCTATCTCCGGTCATATGCTTTGAACAGCCACTGTCAAGAATCCATATAACACGGTTTACCTGTTTAACTCCCTGCAATATCAAATTGATTAGACCTTCTTCGGAGCCCAAAATTGATTGGGTCCGGCATACTTAAAGAACTGGCCTTTGTCAGGCAAAATAACATTTTTAGCTAAAACTACTTCAACCTCTTTCACATAAGAGCGTTTCCATTTATAGCCAGCCTTAACACATTTCTGAGTAGGCTTAGGGATAAATGAATCCACTCTAGTATTAGAAGGACTAGCAGTCTTAGCATTAACATGCTTCTTACTATTAACATGTTGACGTGGAGCAGTCTTATCACTAGATACATGCTTACTATTAAAATAAGCATACATAACATTGAAAGCACAAGACATGCAATTAATCACACCACATGCTTTATGAGAAGAATTAACAACAGGCATGTTAGAACAGTTGTTTTGATCCAACTTATGGATATCTGATTTAGTCTTTTTAGTTGTAGCAACTTTGACTGGAATATCAGATATACACTTTTTGGACTGTTCAGCTTCCAAAGCAATATCTTCTTCATGAATCTCCTCAGCAATAATGATAGAGTATTCATTCATAGGCTCTGCCTCAGACTCCTTACAGAAGGGTGTTTCAATACCCTTAAGTATATATGGAACGACCTTTCCTTCAGATTTGAATCTACAAGGGGAATTAATTCCAAGCAGTCCAATAGCCTCATTATAATCATACCCTATACTGACATGATTACCAACATCTTGCTTATTGAGAATTTCTTTAGCAGTCTTACAAGAACTGAAATAAGCATTAGCTTTGGTCTTAAGCTCACTAATCTGATCTTTGAGAATGGTTTCCAGTTGTTGATACAATTTAACCCTTTTCTCAAGAACTGCTACCTTATTAGTAAGTTCATCTTGATTGATATGCACTAGTTTTAATTCTTTTATTTCCTTTTCAAGATTTGTGTTTAAAAGAATTATTCTATCATTTTCAGTGCGTGCACAACTTATGGTGCCACCAAGATGATGAATCATTTCAGTGTCAGTAAAGGTTACCTCTGACATGTATCTGTATGAAGTGCTTTCCTCTTTAGCCATTAAAGCAAGGTTCCCAATCTCACCTGCTTCTTCATCACTGTCAGTGTCATCCCAACTCTTTCCCTCAGCAACATAGGCTTTCCCAATCTTGTTCTTCTTGCTAGAATCAAATGTGTTTCTAGTCACTTGCTTTGGCTTTCTGCACTCAGTAGCAAAGTGACCCAACTCATTGCAATTGTAGCATCTGATTGTGCTCCTTTCCACAGTTCCAGTTTTGTAGCCACCCCTTGTGCCACTTGAAGAGGAAGATCCACCTCTCTGAAATCTGGGCCTGAACTTAAGATTGGGATTCCTCTTGAATCTGAACTTCCCAAACTTTCTGACTATCAAAGCCAAATCACCATCCTCCAGCTGATCAAGTTCTTCTAAAGAATAGAAGTCACCACCAGATTGATCAATGGATGTTAATCCATATTCAGCATCAATAACATTCATGTTAGAACTGGAAGGTTGAACATGCTTCACTTCCAGTTTCTGTGGGACTTCAGCAGCCAGTGCAGTAGAAGTACTAACAATCTTCCCAGTTCCATACAGCTCCCTTTGTTGAATCTGCTCCAGCTCATAGGTCTTCAGCACACCATACAATCTCTCCAAAGCAATTTCATTCATATCTCTTGCTTCTCTAATGGTAGATATTTTGTGCTCCAAATGAGGTGGAAGGGTAAGAAGGAACTTCTTGTTAATCTCCTTGTTGGTGTAGTGCTTCCCATTGAGATTCAGATCATTGATTAATTTGTTGTATCTCTCAAAAACCTGAGAGATACCTTCACCAGGGTTTGATCTGAAATGCTCATATTGTGAAGTGAGAATTTCCAGCATATTCTCCCTAACTTCCTCTGTCCCCTCATTGATTATCTCTATGGTTCCCCAAATGTGTTTGGCAGTTTCACAATTTAGGACATGATTATGCATGATAGGATCAAGACTCTCAATAAGGATCAACTGAAGACAGGAATCCAAGGTAACATCCTCTTTCTCATCAGGAGTGTACTCCTTGGGATCTTTAGGGTACATACTAGCAGGCCTAGTAACAATGTTATCCTCTTTTAATTCTTCCTCAATAATCATAGGAAGTTTGGGACCTTTATTCAGCACATCAATGTATTTAGGATTTGTAACCTTAAGAAATAGGAGCATTTTCTTCTTCCACATAGAATAATGCTCCTTGCTGAACATTGGGATTTTGACAGTACCAACTTTCTGTGTAGTAGACATCTTTTGAGATTTTTAGGAAAAAGATAAAAAATCAGAGTTTAAAAGAAAAATCTCAAAACAATTGGATCTTTGATTTGTATATCAATCAAAAGGCTCTGATGCCAATTGTTAGGTCCTGATAAGTTTGTAGAAGGGGGGTTGAATACAAACTATACCGTTTTATCGAAATTTGTTCTTGAATAAATTAAATAATATAGAACAAATTAATGCGGAATATAAATGAAACAAGATTCAAGTTAAATATAACTTATATTAAACTTGAAGGGTGTTGCAAATACAATAAGGATTACAAAGTATTTATCTCAAACTAATTAATACAAATTTAGAATAAATTCGACATGAACTCTTCTAATATTTGTAATAAAAAGATCGAATGCTAAAAGCAAGTTCGAGATAAATTCTAGGGATAAAAATCCGCTAGATGATCAAAGCAATACAAGTAATCAACTTCTAGTGGTTTGGATTTAACAATACAAACTAGAATTAATTGCTTGAGAAGAAATGATATTAATGGCTTCTTGTGTTCTTGAGAGTAAATGCTTCAATCTCTTTCTTTTTGTTCAACTGCCTTATCCTGTCTGTTCTGCCAAGTCTTTAATACAAATGCAATAAGCCTTGTATGACCTGTTTATTAAATCATAAAGATTTAATAAAACAAATCATACACTTGTATGACCTTCCAAAATGTGCTCGGTAGAACCATGTATGACCAGTATGACCTACAAGAAAATGTCCGGTATGACCTTGCATAATATCACCAACTCTCGGTATGACCAAGGGAAAGTGATCTGCATGACCTGACAGAATTGAATGGTATGACCTCAATATAACTTGGTAGAACCTAAGGTATTAAAACACTAGGTCATACCGAGTTTACTAAACAGGTCATCCCGAGATTTTAAAAAGAAAATCCTTTTAATTTATTTAGATAGATTAAATTCTAGATTAAATTAATTCTTTTATAGAATTAATTTAATAAATAATTTAAACAACTATCATAACTAATTTAATAAATAAATTAATTCTGATAGAATTAATTTATTAATTAAATTGAATTAATAAATTAAAGAAGATAATTTAAAATCCTTGCATTACTCTATCTTCTGAAAACCACTGAATATAGATGATTGAATTCCACTGATTGATGTCGTCATTCGATGCACTGTCTGGTTTCATGAATAACTGACTTCAATGATAATTCTTCATCTTTAAAACATTTAAAGCTGTGGCTTCTTTTCTTTAGCTTTGACTAAACTCTGTATCCTGTACTTCTTCCGTCACCAACTGGAAATCTCTGTCACTGTAATAAATCCACTTACTTGAATACTTCACTGAGGCTTGAACAATAAATTGAACTTCTTTCAATGTAGAATAACTTCAAGTCTGTAGATGACTTTGGTTCTTCATTCTTCTGACAGATTAAACTCTCTGAGATTCCTGTGACATATTAACTTATTATTTACTTATTACATACTTGTTTAAATTAAGTTGTTTCCTCGGAATATTAATAGGCCTAAACATATGCCTTTCAATCATAGATATTCAAAAAAATTAAACCGATTTAGTTTAGATTTGATTTAGTCGTACAATGACAACTTCAACTTTCTTGTAAAAATCTCCAACACAAACTTTTTTATTAATATACAAATATAAAACTCTTTTGCATTTTTCGGGTTCAATACTTTATATACTATAGTGCATTTTTCGAAAATGATCAACGTATAAAGTTTATCTATTGAAGACGAGATTTATAATATATTGGATCATAATAAAACTACAGTTTTAATTTTATTAGTAGCTAAAATTTCAAAAATGCATATATAATTATAAGTTGTTAATATCTTATAATGAAACAATAATAAATGTAAAATAATGATAAAATCCATTTTTACGCTTATTAGATATAAGGATATAATTGAAAAGAAGTAAATATGTTGATTGTTTTAAATTTAAAAAAAAATATTAAAAAAAATATATATAATAAGTGATATTGGATATAGATGTCAACATTTGTCACACTATCACCTAGGTCATGGTTCAATTCACATTAAAAAGAAATTTTTTTATCATCAATATACAATTGGAGGGATAATTTATTAATCTAATATCATCAATATAATATTAAAAGGGTAATTTAGTAATCTAATATATATATAATCTGATAGTATATAGAATTTGTAATCTAATAGTATATATAATATGAGCCGTTATGTACTTAATGCAAATAAACATGATTTATAATATAAAAATATTAATATAATCTTTTTTTATGGATCAATTCCAATTTTATAACATTTTTTTAAAATACAATTTTATAACATTTTGCGCGAGTTTTTCTCAAATATGGTTAGAAATATTATTTTAAGGCACTTGTGAAAATAAATTATCTACCTTACCAAGTAGATTACAAAAAGAGACCAAAATAGAGTATAACATATTGAGTGTTTGCGCATATTAATAAAAAGCTTCATAATACAATCTAAATAGATGTCTATTATAGTGGTAAGGAATGTTACTTTTAATTTAGAGATTAAGGGTTCAATTCCCATCAGAAACAATTTTTTTGTACTAAAATAGAGTATAACATATTGAGTATTTGCGCATATTAATAAAAAGTTTCAAAATACAATTAAAATAGATGTCTAAAATAGTGGTAAGGTATGTTACTTCTAATTTAGAGGTCAAGGGTTTAATTCCCATCGGAAACAATTTTTTTGTTGTGCTATTATATAGGGGTAATTTAGTAATTTTATGATGAATAAATTGTCTCACGAACCCCCCGTGCAAGGCACGGGATCGCTCTAACCGACAGAACTTTATGTTATTTTGTGACGATATTTTCTAGTTCTCGTCAGTTTAATTTTGCGATGATAAGTATTCTTCAGTTTGTTGTGGTGATCCTGCCACCAGTTTGAACTTGTTGGTGACACTATGTGACATGATTGAGAAGATTTGCAAGGAAGATCGGTTTGGTATTTGATATGGTCAGAAAAGTAATTATAGAAATATAATTGACGGTCCAATGAAAAGGCTTGATATTTAATGCCCAAATCCCTAATTACTCATTAATTTCGTAATTAATGAATAGGGAAAATATACAGCTCATTAAAAGAGCCCAAATTATGGCAAATTGGTCAAAGAAGGATCCGGAATCCCAATTAAAGGCAATTAATGAGTCATAGCCTTTATCGACAAGGAAAAGACTTATCCAGCAAGCAATACAATGTTTATCCAATATCGAAAAGGAGACTTATTCGCTAAGACTCCTAAACATACCATAAATACTAGGCTCCAGACGCCTATATAAGGTCCCTGATCCTACAATCAGAACTACGTCTTTGGCTTGATTCTCAATAACGATTTGAGATACGTAGGCATCTTGTGAGGACCAATTTAGTCCGGATACACGAGTGCAGCCATTAAAGCTCGAAGCTCATTAAACCTTAGCATTAATTACACAAGCACGTTTTTTAATCCATAACAGTATTAGTCCGAAAAAGATTTTGTTCTTAGTTGAATGTATTTGATGATTAGTTTTATAAGCTAATTAATAATCAAATAGGAATTAGTTAAATGTGTCAAATAAAGGCTCCATTTCGAAAGTACAAATACTCTCCGGGCTCCATAATTCTCTATAAGCGGTCGGAGTAGTATACTTGTCCTTAATGCATGAGGTGGCAGGATTGAGATGCACACAAATTCGTATTTGAAAAAAACTGTTCGAACTGGTTAAAAAAATCGGAAAAAATATGATTAAAAAAAGTCCACCTCAATTGGATCCAGCCCGCAGGCTTAAACGAATCGCATATTTTTCACAAAACCCCGATCCGGTTCGAGCCGAATAAACCCAAATTTAATCTCGATTTGGACGTAGTCTTGATCATGATAAAAGTCTAATCCAAAAAGTTAGAATTTTCAATTAAATCTCGGATAAAAGCTTAAATTTTTTAATTAAATTCGAAAAAATAAAAAAAAGTTAAAGTTAAAGTTATCAATATCTAAAATAATTTGTAAAAATCCGATTTGGCCCCTCTTGACCCGACCCTATCTACAGGTATAAATATTTTAGAGGAAATTTGTCTCGATTTAAAAAAGTCTGGTCCTATCGGATATCGAAAAATCCGACCTGAATCCGGATTACGTTCATCTCTATTCAGGGTAACAACTATAGAGGTGCTTATATTATTACTTATATTATCTGATATGTATGAACATAGTTGAGACAAAATGATTACTATTTTGTATTATTTTGTATTATTGGATGCTCGGACTAAAAAGTGATATTATGTGACTAAAAATGCATTTGTACTTTGTTTTAAAATTGTGAATACAAAGGAAGAAACATAATTAAATTTAATTAAAGAGATACGTGTCTATTGGATATACTTTATACCAATAACCACTTTTATTAATAATCAGACAAATGAAATTATCATGAAAGAATCTTGAATAAAAACTAAAGTTTAAAATAATATTTGTGAAAGACATTACCATACTAATGGGTTTTATACCACAACAAAAAAGCTCAAGTAGCTCAATGGTTAAATTGGTGACTTGAAATTCTTAGTAATTAGTATTGAAGTGTCTTAAGTTCGATTCCCATCAAGACGAAAATTTTCTTACATTTTTATAACATTTGACTTTGGAGGGGCAGTTATGTAATTTCAAGTTGTTGAATAAAATGTTTCACAAAGTTCTTCTTGCATTATAAAATATATAATAGATAATAGATTACAAAAACCAAAATTTACTAGTAGTATTTTTTTTATTAATACATTTAATTACTAAACCAGTAATATCCCTATTTTCATTATTAACACTTCTTTTTTACAAAATAAAGTTTGCCTTTACAAATGTAAAGTATAGCCATCGAAATTAAATTAGATGACAATTTTCACCATTAGAGTGCATTTCACTCTTAATTTTCGAACTCAAGTGAAATGTTTAAATTATTGATTTCGATGGCTAATCATATTTAAATATTTTAGGAAAATATTATAAATCTAAATCATATTTATTAATGATTTTTGTGTATATAAAAGATGGGTATCATGCACGTGACATAAGTTTTATTAATTTTTGACAAGATTAGCAAAATATAAATTAGGGCTCATTTTCGACAGGGCTTAAACTGTTTTGGAGTTCAGTGCTTGTGAAAAAATTGAGTACAATATCTTAATTTTTACACATGTATCTTAAGAAATTCATAATCTATACTAACATTAAAATAAACACATGTCAACAACTATGATTTTTTTTTTTAAAATTCTTTCTAATTCATGCTCCCTAATTTTAAGGTAAAAAAAGAGTTCTCATGAGTTTCTCTTCATAATTTTCTCTCTACAAATGGGATGATTTGGAGAGAAGTTCTCACATTTGCTATTTTTTTTTCCAAAATTTTCTCTCCTTTCCTACACTATAGTTTTTTGTTAACGATGAGAGAAAATTTTGAAAAAAATAACATGAAGAAAAATATTTTGAAAATGGATGTGATAGCTTCTCTGCCAATCATCTCATTTTTAAAAAGAATTTTTTGAGGAGAAAATTTCGAAAATCTTCTCTCTCAAATCCTGTCTCTTCTTTTGAAAGCACTATTAAGAAAAAAATAATCAAAATTCTCTCTTATTTTCTTTTCTCTCCATCGCAGCAGCACAGCTTTAAGACATCATTATCCACTAACTTTTCTCATTAATCCATTTTACTTTTTCTTTCTTCCTAATTACTAAATTACCAGCATACTTAAATAAATACATAATACATATTTTGATATGAGTAATGTTAGAGTTACCGAATTCGGTACCAAATTTTGGTACCAAATGATATAGCATCGGTGATGTGAAAGTTTGAGATAATTTTATTGGGGGACTTAATGTGAATGCAAGGGGGTCACTATTATTAATTGAGTTGTAACCAACCAGAACATGACATGTGGCATTTCAGATCCATTTTGGAATCCAATTTGGTACCCCTAGCATTATTCTTTTGATATATAATTAAAATTATTTGTATTTAAATAAAATTTTTAATAAAATAAATTTAACATAACCGAACATAGGTCCGAGAACCATTCTAGTACTCCATCTGTCCCCCTGAGTTCTTTACATTGGGGGACGGGGGCTCGGCACGTATTTTAAGGCTTCTATAAAATATATTTTCATAAATTATTTTAAATATTTTTTTCTTCTGAATAAAAGTATAATGTTTAAATTTTTATTTAGAAAAAGAAAATTTTGAAAATAAGTTGTAGAATTATACTTTATAGGAGCCTTAAAATACTTGCCAAAAAATGTAAAAAAATTGTAAAGAAATGAGAGAGACAGAGGGAGTAAATGTTATACGAGAGACCACTCAAATTGAATAGAATTTAATTTAGGTCAATTAAATTAATATTAGATAAAACAGATTCTGATCGAATTAAATTCAATTCGAATTTTAAAAAGTATTTTATAATTAAATATTATATTTTCAAGATAATGTAATGTACATTTTGAAAAAAAAAGTTATTCAAATCATGTCATTAATTATTTTAAATATAGATTTTGTTATGAATAAGTGGTTAACTGTTGATGAATATAAACTATTAGTTATTATCAGTTTAAATTATAATAATTGAATTGAAACCAAGTTCACTATTTTTCTTATTTCGAATTTTTATCAAATTTAATATTTTGATTCATATTTAGATATAGATTATTATTATTATTGAATTTGGTCAATTCTAAATCATTATCGAATCTAGTGTTTTTGATTAAATTTTAAACTCTAATAATTTTCAACATAATATCACATGATTAGAACATAAAAACCAAATTTCAATTTCATAAGTTTTGATTTTATTTTTGGGATGAAGACCAATTTTGCCATACTTAAAGAAAACCGTTAATATAAGCCAATTAAAGTCCAAAACAAGATATTTTGATTATTTTCCCCTTTGTATCTATTATCTAACATGATTAAAGTGATTAATCATCTTTGAAAAATTTACAAAATTGTTATGTAATATTGTATGACTCTTAGCTTTACAACTACCATTGTAACTCCAACCTTAACTATTCACTATCCTTGTAACTCCTCCAACTCTTGGCTTTTCATATCATTGTAACTTATAATTTGGGAGGCTATATAAAGCCTTGCTTGTTCATTGTTTACATAGATGAATAAAAATGATAATCTCCATTCTCTCTCTATTATCTAGCTCTCTCCATTGTTATATATATTATTATACAACACGTTATCAACACGACTAGCTCTTTCGCTCCGTCATTACGATAGTGGACCGTATATCCATGAAGTTGATTAACTTTTACAAACATGAAAGATTGTTTTGGTATCCTAGTGGAACTTTAGCTCCAAGCCGTATTGGCTAGAGAAAGTGGTTGATTGTTTAAGTGAGAAATCCAAAGAGGATTATCCAATTCTTATTTTAAGATTAAAAGGTACGCATCTCATTTATCGTTCTCTTTTTTTTCATTGCATTGTTCTAAATGTGTGTTTGTATGAATTATGCTAATTTACATTTTTCGTAAAAATCATATTGAATTCGTTTTATATCGAAATCTATATATTTTAGGTATTTCGGAAAAATCTCTTAAAAATATCTACAACTTTAGTTGTTTAGCATTTTTGAGATTCTACATGTAAATTTGTAAAATTCGTATGTTTGATTTTCAACAATTCCGATTCCTCATAAAATTCGTAGTTAATTCATTATTTCTCGAAATTTTATGATTTTGGACTCGTTGGAAAGATATTTCGATTATCTGCAACTTTCGTTCTTTGTGTTTTTCATAATTCTGCTTGTATACATGTTCAAATCTGCCCTTTTTGTAATCTGGTGGATTAAATTGACTTGATGTGCTGTAGTGGATGACTATACCCCATCATATTACCCTCTATTTATGGTGTCACCAAGACCTATAACACTAAGATGGATTTCGGCATCTAGAATCCATGTTAAATAATTTTTGCCAGTGACATCTAGTGCGTTGAATTCAAGCGAAATTTCTTAGACTAATTAGAGAGATCTTCTAGTTGCCTAAATATTTTGAAGATATGAAGTGATTTAATGAGTTTTATGTTTACTTAGATTTGTAATTTTGATCACTAGTAGGTTTTTGAAAGAACTAGCAGGTTTTTGGACAATTAGTAGGATTTTAGAAGAACTAGCAGGTTTTTGGACAATTAGTAGGATTTTAGAAGAACTAGCAGGTTTTTGGACAACTAGTAGGATTTTAGAGAAACTAGCAGGTTTTTGGACATCTAGTTGAGTTGGTTAGGAATACTCATTTAGAATAAATTCAATATAACATTAATATAAACACATGAATTGTAGCATAACACATACATATATTAATAGGTAAGAACAACATACCTTAGATGATAAATATTCGTTGTACTATTAGACCTTATGAATACACTTGGTGCAAGTTGGATACTGAGCAACTTAGATGCACAGAATAGCTCCTGATGCTTTCAAAGGTGATCAACTAATTTCATGCTCAAAAAAAAAGAAAAAAAAGAAAAAGAAAAAAAGGAGGTATTGAGAACTGAATAAGTATATAAAAAAGAGAAATCTTGTAACTGAACTATGCACATAATATTTTAATTCTACTATATCGTCTTATCCACATATTTAAATCTTTTATGCTTGCTTCATATAAACGAGAGTTTAATATTATAAATATTTTTTGTGAAGTCTTACTTGTGATATATACATGGTAGTGTTGTGTTATCATTATATGATTTATAAAATTTATTTTAATTGATATTACATGATAAATTTATTCAAAACTTGAGTTCAATGCTCTTTTATAATTACTTGATATTGATGGCAACCAAAAGTTGCGTAAATTACAATCAGAAGTTGTGTGCTAGATAATGACCGGAAGTTTTGCAAATGTGAACAAAATTTTTCTATATGATATTTTTTTTTAATGTTTTTGATCTTATAGAATCCATGAAGAATTTTTTTTTTCTTTTAATAGGATATTTGTCATAAATACAATATTGAGATAATATTTCATAAGGATGATAAAATTTTCTGAATTTTAATTTGACAATATTCCTGAAAGATAAATCTATATAAATGTTAGTGGAATTATGATTTATAAGTTGATATCTTGATCCTTATGGTTGATTATTACAAAAATTTATAACTTCCCCAAATAGTATCCAGAACTATACATCATATATGAGTCATCCAAAGGGGGAGTATTGTATATATTGGATGTCTCATTATATTTTTCTAAATAGATGGCTCCAGAAGAGCATGTATTTAATCATAGCATTACAAGAAAAAAAGGGAACTCTAACATTATTGATGTGATTGTACTCTCCCAAGTGATAGAAAAATTTTAGTTGATGATTAATAGACCACATGGAGATACTAGAATGAAAAAATATGTCTTCGAGTCTTGAGTTAACTCAAGGTAATAAAAGTAGTTCGGAGAAATGTTTTGAAATCATCCACTAATTTTATAACGCACAAAGTTTTATGAAAATATCTTATAGTAAACTAAAAGTTTACCGATAAATTTATAGTTACGGGCTAAGTCATTCCGATTTTATGCGAATGATAATTGAAATTTTTATATGGACGTTCATTGAAAAACCAGTAAATTCTCCTCAGGTATATTTGTTTATAAGGAAAATTGATCACCAACAAAAATAGATTATGAATCTATCATCTTTCGGAATAAATTATAAAACATAAAATGTGGGCAATTAAGATATTATATGATTGATACATGAACTATATGTATAACCAGAAGCTTGTGAGTTTGATTGTTTAGTTAATCATATTATCAAGCATATGCATTTATATGATATTGTTGAGTCTACTACCCAAATGTTCAATGAAAATTATTGTACAATGAAAAAATTTCGGATATCTTGTGACATTTATTGATGCACATCTAGCCATCCAGTTATCATAATGTCTCCCTATTATAAATTAAATCTGGTCAGCTATAATTGTTCCACCACAACAATAAGATAGAGTTGGATATACATTATAAATAAGTGGTTATCAATCATTATATATTTGGAGCCATTTATATGTATTTGGTTATGACTCAATTTATTGAGTCTGTTTTCTCAAAATTAGGGGGAGAAAATGAATAGTTGGTGATATTCAGTATGAATGAATTATCATTGCCTCGTATTGATCCTCATAGTAAAGAATCTGAACTTGAAGTTCAGAAGATAATTCATTCATATGTTTCAATTATTGTCAGACATATATGCTGACCTGAAAGAGTGACTATATCACATATACCAGCTACAAATGCTCCAAATAAATATGTCCTGGAAGGACAACCTCAAGATGCTATGTGTCTAAAGAACGCTTGAAGCGTGATAGACTAGTAGGTTCCATAACAAAATTATCCTTAAAGGTAAAAAGGAGCAGCAATTGATGATGGCTAAATCGAGGAGTGGGTAACTTTTGAATGATCTCTAGAAGAGATTGTAGACATGACAAAAGAAAGAAAAATGAAGGTACCTGAAAATTATGAGATCTCAATATATTATGTCATGTCTAGAATAAAATGGAACCATTTACTCAAATCAATGTCTACGATACTTCATATGAAAATTTAACACTTGAGGTTATGGATTATAATGAGGATCAGAAAATAAATTGGCCAAAGATATAAGTAAATGATTGAGGCAAAATCTCTTACAAAGAGATAAATTATTTGGACTTGTAGTTCGCACACCAGAATCATTATCTCTTTAAAATAGAGAAATATTTAGAACTGCAATTCACGCATGTATAAAAAGTCAGTGGGGGTATGAATGAATATTTATGTAAAAGTGAAATCTACGAAATATAAAGGTCGCGTAGTTATATAATGACCTTATATTGGTTCTGAAGAGAAATAATATCTTGTGGTGGACATGATTACATAATTACCAAATAGTCTGGCAATATACGAAGAATTTGATTTTAATTTTATATGACCCACTTGACAACATTTAAATTCAATTCCAGAAGGATTAAAACTGCTAGAAGCAGAAAATTAAGTTCTTGAGAACTAACCCTATCGAGTTGTAAAGGGTTCTGGACTAGTAGTCCAACATAAAATTATTTCGGAAATACTTCTTGTTATTTTTATAAAATTATACTTTGGCATATTCCTTAACTCATGGAGTACACATAAGGGTATGTACGGGTATAAGAAGATATACATGAAATATGATGATCGTTTAATCTTCTACTATTTTTTGAAGATAATATGATTTATGATATGTGATAACTCATATAAATCTCTGGCCAGATTGGATGAAAATTAGAATGTGTTTCTAATTGACATTCGAATGAGTTTCACCTCATAATCATAATATATTAGGATTGTTGAGTTTGTTTTGTAAAGCTGTGAATTTTATTATTATTTTACAGTTTCCCCGAAACCATGCAAATTTTGAATGGGAAAACTACTTTTGAGCGGAGACGAATATAATTTTTATGAGAATGCTTAGAACTTGCGACTTATGAAAGTCGATTGGATAAAGATCCCAGAAGGATTATAAATACATGATTATGTTTAAAGAGATACTAATACATTCTGAAATACAACTTCTTTCCTGAAGGAAGATGATAGTCACCGCTCTGCACACTTAAAAAGACAATTCTTGGTCCTGAAGTACCACATATCATAATGCGTAAGATATTGATTTATCTTGCTAATTATACATGTCCCGTTTTTATTAATTAATAAATTCATTAGCGGAGTTTAAAGCAAGTTGAATATGAAGACATGAGAATCTTGATGAGAAATTTTCATTTGATCTCCACTAACCTATTCGACAAAGGTTTATATTGATTTTTCAGGTGCAAAGTGTTTACATGATTATCATAATTTGCGTCTCAGAGTTGAATATGTATTCACATATGGCGTAGATGTTATTATTTTGGTATGCTATGAAATTAACAATTGCAGGCATTTCTTATGATTGTATCGTGATTCTGGCAACCCATGAGGATGGTCATTTATGTATATGGTTAAGATTGGAGATCCGACATTAAAGGTGATAGAACGAAGCACGTTGATCCAAAGTTTTTCTTCACTCATGAGCTTCAACAAATGGGAGAAATTGATGTCTGTCAGATTCACTCATGTGAGAATCCAACAGATTTGTTCACAAAAGCACTTCCTACATCATCTTTCAGGAAATTGGTAAATAAGATTGGAATGCGTAAGCTTCGAGATATATTGAAATGAGGGGGGAGATATGATACTTCTTTTACATTACATTATGTACAACACATGTACTCTTTTTCCTTCACTAGGGTTTTTTCCCACAGGGTTTTTCCTAGTAAGGTTTTAATGAGGTATGATGTTTGTGCGAGTCATCCAAGGGGGAGTGTTATGTAATATTGTATGACTCTTAGCTTTACAACTACCATTGTAACTCCAACCTTAGCTATTCACTATCCTTGTAACTCCTCCAACTCTTGGCTTTTCATATCATTGTAACTTATGATTTGGGAGGCTATATAAAGCCTTGCTTGTTCATTGTTTACATAGATGAATAAAAATGATAATCTCCCTTCTCTCTCTATTATCTAGCTCTCTCCATTGTTATATATATTATTATACAACATACCTAACTTTTTGAAATAAATTTCAAAAATATGATTTTAGTTGCAAATGAGCTTGCTGAGGTTGCAATTGCAACGTATTTTTGAAAATAATTTCTGTAACTTGGATATTTTTGAAAAAAACTCTTAATCTTTTATTCATAACTAGCGTTTTACCCGTGATACGCACCGAAAACACAATCTTAAAATTTAAAAAAATATAATAATTATAAATATGTTACATAATAGAACTCATATTAATTTTTTTCATACATACTTTTACTAAATATACGCATGCATGTATTAATAAATATAAGTTATGTTATAGGTGCTAAGAAAATAAATATTTATAATTTAAAATTAAATATTCAACACATAAAATATTGATTGAATAAATATATAAATTGATATCGTCATAGCAAAATAGCATAAAATACAATATTAGAATTTATTTGATATGTACCATCAATATTTAAATTAATAATAATGTTGAATGTCTTAACCCATTTTAGAATTATACTTCTTTTTAACTCCATTGTCATTGACGTGGATATGCGTCAATGAAATTATCATTATTAGCTGAATCATGCACCTGCTTCAAAAGAAACAAAATGGTTGCTTTATTAAGAATGAGAAAAACAAATTTGATGTTGGACAAATATCACAGTTAATTATTTTAATTTTAAATTTTATGCTCACCACAACAGAATCAACATTGTATGAGGTGATTTTAGATTATTGCGAGGGCATTGAAACTTTAGAGTTTAAACTAATTTTTCCACATTCGAGGCGAAGTATATTGTATTGCTATGGACTAAGTTTCAATAATTCAAAGATATAGTGAATGTCAAAAATTTTCCTGTGATGATTTTCAATTTTCCAGGATACTGGTTTTTATTTTTTTCTTATGATGAAGGTTTTAAATTTGTTAGAATAAATTTCAAACTTACATTTAATATGCTATATTTTTAGAATTTTGTATTTACTATGTCATTACCTTTAGATTCTGAACACAAATGTCGTCGTCAATATTTGCTGATATTGACCGCATCACTTCACAATCTTTGAACTAATTCACTTCAATAATAATGTAGATGTGCGCCCTAAACCTAATAAAATTATACTCCCTTCGTCCCAACCATTTCTTTACAATTTCCTTCTATAGATCTCCCTCTCAATTCTTTACATTCGAAAAGTAGTAAAATTTTACAATATAAAAATTAACTACATCCGCTACTTTTCTTCATTACACTTACTTTATACATTAAATATTGATGGGTCCCACCACTTTACTCTCTTTTCTTACTTTTCTTCACTATTTTACACTTTTTCATAACCTGTAAGCCCAACTCATACGCAAATAAATGAGAGGGACAAATGGAGTATATAATTATGATAAAGAGGATAAGAAGAAAAATATTTTTAAAGTATTTGATTTATTGAACATGATGCCTCCTATTTGGGTTTGAGACGATTTTACCACATTTGCATTTGTATGTATGATAAATGATACAGAGTTCCCCATGTTACATATTCGACACTGCAAACTCATAAACGATATATCACCTCCATCTGCATTAAGATTTTAAAAGTTTAACAATGAAAAATTGATGAGTCTAATGACTGCACCTAATTGAATACGAAATAAAGAAGAAGTAATGTACCCGTTTACTATATAAACTTCAGAAATCCATAATATGCTTATATATAATATATTATCAAACTAATGTGAAAATATGTCTTATTAATAAATTAAAAGCACATAAAAAGATGATGTATTCGGTCACGAACAATTTTAATGATTTAAACTTTTATGTTATTAATCGAATTTATATTGTTAATATAATTTTAAAACGGCCTGAAAAACAGTTTAGTTCAACCCACATGTAATTTGTGTAAGATAGGTTTAAATTATTTTCACATTAGTAAATTGAATTTTTAATATTTCGTCAACATATTTTGTACTAAACTTAATTTTTTTACTTTTAAATTTTAATTTCGTTTAAGTTCAAAAAATTTATACTTACGAAGATGATGTGCTCATTTAAGTATGATTTTATAAATTACATGTGAATTAAAATAATTCAAATTTTTTAATTTAATATAATTTAAATAGTCTATTATTTTAAATCGGCGTAAAAGACAGTTTAGCTACCAACAAACATGTAATCTGAATGAGACAATTGAGGTGAACATTGTATTAAAATGGTTTTTACACTTTTAAAATTTTAATATTTCTTTAAATCATATGATAATGTCAGTATTAATCTCTATAATTAATGCAACATGCATGTATATATATATATATATATATATATATAATAGCTTAAAACCCATGGAATGCACGGATTGTTAATTGTTATTTTATTATTATTTTTTTAATTGTATTTGTTAGAAAAAGAAGTAGGCATGTAAAAATAGCTAAACACTTTTAATTAATTAAAAACATTAAAATAAATAAGTAAGGGTTTACTCGTTATATTTTTGAAAAAGAGGGGTTTTAGTATGGAAAAATAAAAAATGTAAGATATATTTAGTTTAAAAAGGTAAATGCCCGTGATATTTTTGGAAAATGAGGTTTTAAAATTTAATAATTTAAATTATTTAAATACGTTTTAAAATAAATAAGTAATGAGTTTGTCCGTGATATTTTTAGAAAAAGAATGGATTTTAGTGAGAAAAATAGAAACAGTAAATTGAAAAAGATAATTTCCCGTGATATATTTAGAAAATGAGGGACTTTGTTAGAAAAAATCTATAATGTGTTTTAGCTGAAAAGGTAATTGGTTATAAATAGGATTTGATTATTTATATTTTAATATTTTTAATAATTGCATTTGTTAAGAAAAATAAGTAGGCATGTTAAAATAAGTAACTTTTTAAAAAATAATTATAATATTAGGTTTAAAAATAAATAACTAAAGGTTTGTCCGTGATATTTTTGGAAAATGAGGGGTTTTATTAAGGAAAAATAGAAAAACTAACATGTTTTAGTTAAAAAAGGTAATTGTTCGTGATATATTTGAAAAAGTAGGGGAATTTGTTAGAAAAATAAAAAATAAATGTATTTTAGGTGAAAAAGGTAATTGATTATAAATAGGTAATATTATTATTTAATAATATATTTCTATAAATAAGTAAGGTTAATTAAGTAAACACGAATTTGAGAAAGGGCAATTAAGTAAAATCACAACGTACCATACCGACCGACCAAACTTTTAATGTTTCGTCTATTATATAATAGTATATATATATATATGCCATTACTCCATGAAGAACACTCTTATATAAAGAACAATAAAGAACACCATAGAATCTTACATAAATTGCATGTTGATTCTAATTTTCTCACCAAAAAAAGTTTATTACGAATAAAAATAGAATCTAACAAAAAATTAGAATCAAATAAAACATAATTACATGTAATTTCATTGTGATAAATATATATACAAGATTCTGTACTCGATTCTATACTGGATTATATGCAATGTTTAATTTTTAAATTTAGATGAGATTCTACGTTAAATTCGTTATGTTAGGCTTAATTGTGTTTCAATTTTATGATTCTAATTTTTAAAAAAAAAATCATTTTTATGAAAAAAAGTGTTTATGATGATGTTCTTTATTGTTCTTTATATAAGGTGTTCTTCCTAGAGTGCAACTATATATATATATATATATATATATATATATATATATAATGAATAACAAATAGTTATTAAAATTATGTATTATAAATTGTATGCTTGAAACTAAATTATTAATATCATATTAAATATAAAATAGTATCAAATTGTTTGATTAATAAATATTTATAAAAATTTAATTATAAATATGATAGTATAATTGTGACTAAAACAAATATGTAATACATGTTTATTTTAAATCAAGTCATTACTCCATTTAAATTAGAATTGTCAACTAATCATGATTATTAAAATCAGATGAAAAGATAAATACAAATTTTTTTTTGAAAGACATATGTATAGGCCTATTTGTAAACACCGAGGATTCTACTCAACTTTAATTAAGATGTAATAAGTAAATAATAAAAATCAAATGTCACAGGAATCTCAGAAGATTATATTTGTCAAAGAATGAAGATTAAAGTCATCTACAGACTTGAAGTTATTCTACATTGAATGAAGTTCAATTTATTGATCAAGCCTCAGTGAAGTATTCAAGCTCAGTGGATTTATTAAAGTGACAGAGATTTCAAGTGGTGATAGCAAAGATACTGGTTACAGAGTTCTAGAATGAAAAGGAAGTGAATCACTGCACGCTTAAAGTCAAACAGATGAAGAACAGACATGGTCGTTAGTCGCTCATGAACCAGATAGTACATTGAGTGTCAACGTTCTAAAATGTTTATTCTTCATCTAAGTTTTAGTGATTCAGGAATTAATTGAGAAGACAATGAATTCTATTTATTCTCTTATAAATATTTATTACTATTAAGTAAATTATTTATTAAATTAATTATGTAAAGAATTAATTTAATACATAATTTATTTAGTTAATTATTTAAATTATAATAAAAATGAACTAGGAAGACTAAGGTTTTGAACTAGGAAGACTCAGTTTATAAACTGAGAAGACTTAGAAGTAAGTCTTCTCGATAGTCTTCCTAGGTCATTTCCTTGTCTTCCCGATAGTCTTCCTAATACAAAAGTTTGTCTTCCCGATTGTCTTCCAAGGCAAAAAGATAGTTTTCCTTAAAGTCTTCCTAATACAAATTCTATTCTAATTGGCGCGTGGACTTAAAGGATTGCAGTGCTTATAATCAAAAGACACAGAAACATTTGTATTATCATCACAAGACAAAAAAAGACACAGAACTTCAACATTTCATCTTCAAAGCTTGTCTTTATTTCTCTCAACTGTAAAGCAATTAATTTCCACAGAGAATTCATTTCTTGTTTGTTCTTAACATTTAATTCATAAGAAGTGATTCTCTTGTACTGCTTTGACATTCTAGCGGATCATAATCCCTAGATATTATATCGAACTACGTTTTAGTATTCGATCCTTTTTATTACAAAAATAGATAAATTCATGTCGAATTTATTCTAGGTTTGTTTTATCAAGAACCCTTGTAATCAGTGATCAAATTGTAACACTCCTCAAGTTTAATATAAGTTATATTTAACTTGAATATTGTTTCAGTTTTATTCCGAATTAATTTGTTCTAAATTGTTAAATCTTTTAAAGGACAAATTCGATTAAACGATATAGTTTGTATTCAACCCCCTTCTACAAACTTATCAGGACCTAACAATTGGTATCAGAGCCTTTTGATTGATATACTAATCAAAGATCCAATTGTTTTGAGATTTTTTGTTAAACTCTAAATTTTTTTATTATTCTTCAAAAATCTCAAAAATGTCTACAACTCAGAAACTGGGTATAGTCAAAATCCCCATGTCCAGTAAGGAGCATTATCCTATGTGGAAGAAGAAGATGCTCCTGTTTCTTCAAGTTGCAAATGTTAAATATCTAGGAGTACTGAAGAATGGTCCTAAACTTCCTATGATTGTAGAGGAAGAGCAGTTAGAGAATGATGTTGTTACTAGAGCTGCTAGGATGTACCCTAAGGATCCCAAGGACTACACAGCTGATGAGAAAGAGGATGCTACCCTGGATGCCTGTCTACAGTTGATACTGGTTGATTGTCTTGATCCTGTCATGCATAATCATGTTCTAAACTGTGCTACTGCCAAACACATTTGGGACACTATAGAGATAATCAATGAGGGGACAGAGGAAGTAAGAGAGAATAAGCTGGAAATTCTCACCTCTTCTTATGAGCATTTCAGATCAAACCCTGGTGAAGGTATCTCTGAGGTTTTTGAGAGATACAACAAATTGATCAATGATCTGAATCTCAATGGGAAGCACTATACTATCAAGGAGATTAACAAAAAGTTCCTCCTGTCACTTCCAATTCATTTGGAGCACATAATATCTGCAATCAGAGAAGCAATAGATCTTGGAGAGATTTCTCTGGAAAGACTGTATGGTGTTCTGAAGACCTATGAGCTGGAGCAGATTCAACAAAAAGAGATATATGGAACTGGAAAGATAGTTAGTACTTCTACTGCATTGACAACAGAAGTCCCACAGAAACTGGAAGTGAAGGTTGTTCAGCCTTCCAGTTCTAACTTGAATGTTATTGATGCTGAATATGGTTTAACATCCATTGATCAATCTGGTAGTGACTTCTATTCTTTGGAAGAACTTGATCAGCTGGAGGATGGTGATTTGGCAATGATAGTGAGGAAATTTGGCAAATTCAGATTCATAAGAAATTCCAATCTTAAGTTCAAGCCAAGGTTTCAGAGAGGTGGTTCCTCATCTACATATAGCACAAGGGGTGGCTATAAAAATTGAACTGTGGAAAAAAGCACAATCAGGTGCTATAATTGTAATGAGTTGGGTCACTTTGCTACAGAATGTAAAAAGCCAAAGCAAGTGAGAAGGAACTCATTTGATTCTAGCAAGAAGAATAAGATTGGGAAAGCTTATGTTGCTGAAGTAAAGAGTTGGGATGATACTGATAGTGATGAAGAAGCATGTGAAATTGGAAACCTAGCTTTAATGGCTAATGAGGCAAGCACTTCATCAACATTCATGTCAGAGGTAAAGTTTATTGATACTGAAATGATCTATCATCTTAGTACTACTGTTTCATGTGCACGTAGAAAATGATAGAATAATTCTTTTGAACACAGCTCTTGAAAAGGAGATAAAAGAATTAAAACTTGTGCATGTTAATCAGGATGAACTCACTAAGAAAATAGCATTTCTTGAGAATAGGGTTAAATGTTATATTCAACTGGAAACAGTTCTTAAGGATCAGATTAGTGAACTTAAGGTCAAGGCTAATGCTTACTATAACTCCTGTAAGACTGCTAAAGAAATCATCAATAAACAAGTTATTGGTCAATTTGTTGGCATAGGCTATGACTATAATGAGTCTATTGGTGAATTAAGCATAAATACCCCTAATAGAGTCAGTGTTGAAGAAAGGGGTATACCAGATGTGCTTAAGGGTATTGATAAACCTTTCTTTAGAGAGTCCCAAGGAGAACCTCTGAATGAATACTCTATGATTATTGAAGAGGAGATACGTATGGAGGATCGTGCTTTTGATCTTGATCAGTCCAACAAGTGTATCTCTGACAAACCAGTCAAAGTTGTTTCAGCAACGGAGACTAAGTCAGACATTCATAAAGTGGATCAAAACAACTGTAGAACCAACATGCCTGCTGTTAATCTTTCTCATAAAGCATGTGGTGTGGTAAATTGTATGTCTTGTGCTTTCAATGTTATGTATGCTTATTTTAATAGTAAGCATGTATCTGATAATAAGACTGCTCCACGTCAACATGTTAATAATAAGAAGCATGTTAGATCTAAGACTACTAGTCCTCCAAAGACTAGAGTGGATCCATTTATCCCTAAGCCTACTCAGAATTGTGTTAAGGCTGGCTATAAATGGAAACACTCTTTTGTAAAAGAGGTTTATGTAGTTAAAGTTAAAAATGTTGTTTTGCCTGACAAAGGCCAGTTCTTTAAATATGCCGGACCCAATCAAGTTTGGGTTCCGAGGAAAGACAAATCAATTTGATACTGCAGGGTGTGGAACAGGTAAACCGTGTTATGTGGGTTCTTGAAAGTGGTTGTTCAAGGCATATGACCGGAGATAGAGCCCTGCTATCAAATGTGGTTGAGAAAGCCGGCCCAGGAGTTACCTTTGGAGATAACAACAAGGGTATTACCAGAGGATATGGCTGTTTGAAGTTTGGAAATGTTATCATTCAAGATGTATCTATTGTGGAAGGTCTGAAGTTCAATCTTCTCAGCATCAGTCATTTCTGTGACAGAGGATATGTTGTTTCCTTTGAGAAAGATAGATGTCAGATCCTTCACAAGAAGAATGGAAAGCCTGCTCTTCAAGGAGTAAGGAAAGGTGATTTGTTCATAGCTGATTTGTACTCTGGATCCAAAGATGAAGTTACTTGTTTTTATGCTAAAGCTTCATCAGATGAGAGTTGGCTATGGCACAAGAAGATGTCTCACCTTAACTTCAAAACCATGAACTCTTTAGTCAAGAGGGAATTGGTTAGAGGTTTGCCTCAGATAGAATTTACACAGGAAGGACTGTGTGAGACATGTCAGAAAGGAAAGTCAAATAAAGCTTCTCACAAGGGCACTTATGTAACACCCCCAGATCCGGGGTCAGGAATCTGGGTTGTCACGCTCCATCAATGATACAATACCTGCATTACTTACAACATTCTTATAATACAACTCCAAAGACCCCAATCACTTACGCACACACACACAAGTTATAGCCTTGGAAATGAGCAACAATAATCAACATTTGTTATTACAACCCAAATGAACTATCCCGGATCTCATCTATTATTTACAACATCTACCTGAAGTTACAATAATAGACCTCACAATTCTATACAAGGTTTAGTAATACAAACCCACTCAAAATAATTCTCACTAATTCAAGCTGCAACTATTCTACTCACACCGACAGTATCCATCCTGCATCAACTAACTCCAGGGTGGTCTCTCCATTCCCTTGCTCTTGTAACACGAGGTGGAATCGGCAATGTTTTCCTCATGCTGAAATATTTAATAAAACAAGAATGAGCTAATAGTGCTCAGCAAGAAATCTATCACAGTTTAAATCTTTAAACCTTTTTGGAAGATAATCCATATGGGATCAAAGTTTTTAACACTACTAGGGTCTAACCCCAAAATAGTATACCGTTTAAAATACCTTATGACTTATAATCATACTCATATACTCTTCGTAATCATTTGGAAATCCTTGGTATTAGTATGATAAACCAATACTCAAAACATATCTTTTTAAAATAGATATCAAATATTGGAATCAAGGCTTAAAGCCTATTCATTGATTCAAAACACTATATAGTTCGAAAATATCTTTATAACCACATGCTATGCATTGAACGGATAAGAGACTAGTATAACATAAAGGATGAAGTTACGAGGAAAATTAATATAATGTTTCCGTAACCCAAAATCCACTTATGCATATATAATCTGAGTAAGTTTTTATCAGAGTCATACTCATAAAATAAGAGATGAAGTTGCAAGGATTTATTGTAACTTCATCTTTGTTAAACACTTTTCGACCCTCTGCCAACATGATCGGTAAATCTGTACCACGGGTGTCATCCTTAGTCCCTTTCAATACATGCTGCAGAATCTCTCTGCCAACATGATCGGTAAACCTGTACCAAGGATGTCATCCGTAGTCCCTTTCAATACATGTTGCAGAATTATCCAAAATGGATGGTGAACTAATACGGGAGTTGCTACCGCGCCCGTCGTACCAACCTTACTATGATCAGTAGCAGGTCGTACAACAAAAATATGTTCTCTACATGTAGATGGAAGAATCACGACAACCTGACATTGTCTACCGCCTTTATGGATCTCCCGGCCCATTTGGGGCAATAATTTGGATGGGTCGGCGCAACTGGACCACTTACACCACTCCTAGTTCTGATGAAATCCATGACTCTGAAACGTAAAGATCGTCCTCCTTTCCCCAAGTGTAATACTTGTTGATACGACTCCACAAAGTAGTTATATCTAGGTTGGAAAGGAAGATTCCCAATATTTCCCAAGCTGTTGCTTGTTAATGGATATCGACTTGTTCCATGAATTTACCCCTCGAGCGTTGAGGTGGTAACACAATATTTGACTTGCAGTAACTAAATTGCTTCGAGAAAATATCTGTCCCCTGACAGTTTTGAGTTGAGAGTTTAAAATGAGTAGCAGTCACTTAAATCAGGTTTTCCATATTTTTGATAGTTGAGCGAGTATTTAAATCTTCTTAAAAGACAGATTTAAATGGAAAAATAGTGTTTTGGGAACCTCTTTTTGATTTAAAAATAATTAATTAATACAGCTTAGAATATCCTTCATAATTATTGAAGGTCGAGGATAAACTTTAAATAACATTTCTCATTTTTTTTAAAACGTGTTAAAAGTATTTAATAAATAATCGAGTAATATTTATTAAATAAGTAAACCTTAAACGAATATTCGAAAATAATATTCATTAAGTAAATAATGATTAAATGAATATTCAAAATAATATTCATTAAATAAATAAGCCCTAAATGAATATTCCAAAATAATATTCATTAAATAAATAAAGATTAAATGAATATTCCAAAATAATATTCATTAAATAAATAAAGATTAAATGAATATCCCAAAATAATATTCATTAATTAAATAACCTTGAATGAATATTCAAAAATAATATTCATTAAATAAATAATGATTGAATGAATATTCAAAATAATATTCATTAAATAAATAAAGATTAAATGAATATTCAAAATAATATTCATTAAATAAATAAACCTTAAATGAATATTCAAAAATAATATTCATTAAATAAACAAGGATTAAATGAATATTCAAAATAATATTCATTGAATAAATAATCATAAAGCAAGTATCACAATATACTTTCGAAAACAGTTATGCCTTCCATTAACATATATAACGGAAATAGTCTTCAAATAGTATTTCTCGACTGAGATAATACTCAAATAACATTCCTTGAAAGATATAGTATTCTGCCGATGGAATCCCTCCGGGTTTCCATGGCTATCTACATATTTCAAAATACCGACTCCCGATCTAGAGTCGAAAACAATGAATATGCTCTTATATTTAGAGCTACCAGGTAAACCGGTTCATAACTACTTAACTCAAAAGATCTTATATAATCCAAAGATCAAATCCATTTCAACAAGAAATAAGATATATCGCAAAACTGTCCAATGTTATACATGGCAAAAGTAGTATTATATAGTCAATACTTCAAAGTATAGATTTGGAAACTTGCATCTATTATATGCATACATCAGAATATGGTACTTTAAAATACAACCCGGAATGAGAAAACTTGCCTGGAAATCCCGAAGTCGCAATATGTCTCAGGTTGGTCCAGTAATCTAGAATCAACACAAGGTTCAAGATTAATAACTTAAACGCTTTCACCACACTAAGTATATACTAACTCAAGTACAAGTCCATTTTCAAGTTAACTCCTTAAGATCCTCTACTCGAGCATGCTCGCTCACGCATTTTTATAAAATTGAGATTTAATCCTTTTAGCACGAAATATTTTCGAGGGTCTTCCTAAACGTACCTAGCATGTTAACACAAAGTTTCACATTCCAATAAGTCGCTTAAGGGGTTGGATCACTATCTCAAAGTTCATGCATTGAACCACTTAGTTACGCGAAACCGCTTTCACTGAAACGGACATTTCTCTTAAACCGTAAATCATAACGACACGATTCTTTCGCTAAAACAATCTAGGAAACAAGGCCTACATGTTCATGGTCAGAAACTTCATGTTCATGCCCTTTAATGTAACCGTGATTTCTGCCTAAACTATCTAAGGAAATTTCGGCATGGTAACGGCGCTTATACGCGATTCCCGTATTTTTAAACACTGTAATCAATTCATCAATCCACAACCAACAATCACAACCCAAGGATCTCCTCCAAATCACTTTATTTCTGTCTAAACATACTCATAACACTAATCACTAGTTCAACCATCAATCAATCCATTAAACCTCATACATATCATGTAAATCATCTCTAAATCATACTATCACTAACAATCATCCATTTATACACTAATATCAAATCATAAGTAAAAGTGTGAGAGGGTTTATACCTTCCTTGGTACTTAATATAGACTATAGATGGCTAGTATACCCTTCCTTGCTCCTTGATTATCCTTTACAAGCCTTAAACTTTAAGATCAAAACAAGAAACCACTTGAAGTTACTATTCATCCTCATCTTGTAAAATCCATAACAAATCGAAAAATAAGAGTTGGTGCTAAAATGTTTACCAGACCTTGTTCTCTTCATAAGCTTTCTTTTGAGTTATAGATCGTCAAATTTAAAGCTTCCTAGCCAGGGTTTTGAGCCCCATCTTTCCGCTGAACAGAAACTGGACAGATTGGGTTCTTCAACTTGGGGAAGAGATTTGGCTAGGCTACACTCCTTTGTTGACCATGAAATTTTGAAAGAATTTTACCCATGGAGTGGAGAAGCTATGGTTAAAATTTGGTGATTTTAGGACAAGTAGATTTGGAGTTACGAATTTTTCCTTTCTCCTTGTGCAAGCCGAGCAGAAATCTGGGAAGAAAATGGGGGAGAGTATTTGCTTGCTTTCCTTGATATTTTGTGATAAAGTGATGAGTCATAGCCCTTGTTGCCTCATATCATGACATGTGTCAAGCATGCAAGAGTTGGGGAATAAAGTAGCTTTACTAGTTCGTTTCGTCACCGCTTAATCTCGTAGAATGTTCGCAGAGTTTCTTAAGTGTTCTATCGAAGTAGTTTACCGTAAACGGTCTTGATATCTCTAATTCTTTTATTAAATCCATATCCATGGAATTGATAATTTAAATCCTCCAATATTTTCAAATAATGATTAATCCGTCCGTTATTGGTGAAATTTCGGAGAAAACAGAAAATGCTATTTTTCTGATTCTGACAGCTTTTGCATTCCTTTATTTCTAAAGTAGATCACTAATACGACTTCGAAAGTTCATTATCCCGACTCGTACATAGGGTGGTCTAAAAACTCTTTTTCGGTTCAGAAATTTACTATTCATCAGGATTTTACTATTCATCAAATAATTTTTTTTTTTTAACTAAGTCCAAAATTTGGGGTTATTACAACTGACACATCATCAATAACTGAACCACATCAGCTACTGCACATGGATTTGTTTGGTCCAGTTAATGTGATGTCCATGTCAAAGAAACAATATGCACTTGTGATTGTTGATGACTATTCTAAATATACTTGGGTTTTATTCTTACATTCCAAGGATGAGACCCCACAGATTGTGATTGATCATATAAAGTTGATTGAGCTGGATTCGAGATTCCCTGTTAGAGCTATAAGGTCAGATAATGGAACTGAATTCAAGAATGTAGTCCTAAATGACTTTTGTGCAAATAAAGGAATAACAAGACAGTATTCTGCCCCTAGAACTCCTCAACAGAATGAAGTGGTGGAAAGGAAGAATCGTACATTGATTGAAGCTGCTAGGACTATGTTAAGTGAATCAAGACTTCCAATGTACTTTTGGGCTGAAGCTGTGAACACTTCTTGTTATACGCAGAATCGAACTTTAATCAATAAGGACTTAATGAAGACTCCTTATGAGATCATGAACAACAAGAAACCAACTCTCAAATACTTTCATATATTTGGAGCAAAATGCTTTGTGCTTAAGGATGACAATGTGAAACGTGGCAAGTTTGAGGCCAAGGCACAAGAAGCCATTTTTATTGGTTATTCAATAAGATCTTACAGGGTGTACTTGATTGATGGTCACCATGTGAAGGAAAGTGTCAATGTTACATTTGATGACACTAAGCTCCCTAGTATCCAAACTGAAGATTCATCTGAAGAACTGAAGTTTGATAACTTGCCAGACTCAGAATCAGATGATGAAGCCCCACCTGAGAATGTTGCTGGTAATGATAATAACAATGATGATAATAATCCTGGTGGTGGTGGAAACATTGGTAACAATGGAGATACCACCAACACTGGAGAAGAATCATCAAGGCAATCAAGCAACAACTCAGGGGGAGGAAATGAAGGATCTACTAGTCATTCACAACACCACAATGAATTTCAAGGCGAATCATCAAGATCAAATATTCCAAGACAGATTGTATGGAATAGAGCTCATCTTTTTCAGCTGATCATTGGTGATCCAGGTGTTGGAGTTAGAACTAGAAGTGCTACTCAGAATGAATGTCATTATTCAGGGTTTCTATCTGAAATGGAGCCAAATAAGACTGAGGAAGCACTGACTGATCCAGATTGGGTGATTGCTATGCAAGATGAACTCAATCAATTTGAACAACAGCAAGTTTGGAAGCTGGTACCCAGACCAAAGAACAAGAAAGTAGTTGGTACAAGCAGAAACAAGCTAGATGAGGATGGCATTGTTACAAGGAACAAGGCAAGACTGGTTGCTCAAGGGTATTCACAAGCTGAAGGCATTGATTATGATGAAACCTATGCACCAGTGGCTAGACTTGAGGCCATCAGGATGTTCTTAGCATTTGCAGCTTACTCCAACTTTAAAGTCTATCAAATGGATGTTAAGAGTGCATTCCTGAATGGTGAGCTGGATGAAGAAGTGTACGTGGAACAGCCCCATGGCTTTGAAAATCAGGAGTTGCTAGACTTTGTGTACTTTCTCTTCAAGGCTATCTATGGTCTCAAACAAGCCCCAAGAAAATGGTACGACACTCTATCTGGTTTTATTTTAGAAAATGGTTTTGTTAGAGGTATCATAGAAAAAACTCTTTTTCAAAGAAACACAAAAGTGATATGATATTAGTCCAAGTCTATGGGGATGACTTCATATTTGGGTCTACTAATGCAGAGTAAGTTTGAAATGAGTATGATGGGTGAGCTGAAGTTCTTTCTTGGATTACAAGTAAGTCAAAGGTCAAATGGAATATTTATTTGTCAATCCAAGTATCTCAAAGAACTCCTCAAGAAGTATCACATGGAGGATTCAGCATCAGCAAGGACTCCATCTTCAACAACAGTCTAACTTGGAGCTTGTGATAACTCTATCAAGGTAGATGTTACAAGCTACAGAGGTATGATTGGCTCCTTACTCTATCTTACTGCAAGTAGACCAGATATTATGTATGCTACATGCTTGTGTGCAAGGTTCCAAGCGGACCCTAGAGATTTACATCTCGTTGCTGTTAAAAGAATTTTGAGATATCTTAAGGGTACACCTAATTTAGGTATCTGGTACCATAAAGATTCTGGTTTTAACCTTGTTGGATATACAGATTCTGATTATGCAGGTAGTGTTGTGGGTAGAAAAAGTACCTCTGGGAGTTGTCAATTCCTAGGAGGTAGATTGATTTCCTGGTATAGCAAGAAACAACAAACAGTTTCCAATTCAACAGCAGAAGCTGAATATATTGCTGCTGGAAGTTGTTGTGCTCAGATCCCATGGATAATGAATCAATTGAAGGACTATGACTTTGTATTAGACAAAATCCCTATTTTATGTGATAATACAAGTGCCATAGCAATCTCCAACAACCCTATTCAACACTCGAGAACGAAGCGCATTGATATCAGGTATCATTTTATCAGAGAGCATGTCATGAATGGTACTGTGGAGTTGCACTTTGTACCCACAGAAGATCAAACTGCAGATATATTCACTATATCTGTTGACGAATCCACATTTACCAAGTTAGTTGGTAAATTGGGTATGTTAAACAGTCTTAGTGATTAACAGTATCTCTGTCATGTTTGTTCTTTTCAAATATCAGTCTTCTCTCATTGTTACTAAGTGATATTACTGCCAATTTTTTTTGTAATAACATGCTTGTTAATTTAAATATTTTTGAATATTATATTTACTCTAAAAATATTTTTCTCATATTTTTTAAGTGGAGAAATGTATTCTTATTGAAAATATATTTATTTAGAATTATTTAGATGGGTTTCAGATTGTAAATATTTTTGTTTAAATTTTTATGTAGGTTTAAATTAATTTAATGCACTTCTATAATTTTTTGCATATTTTTCTAGGATTTATGAAATTTTCTGTGAATTTTTCTAGGCTTCTACAAATTTTTTCATGCATTTTTATTCATTTTCTGTAAAGTTTATTAATTCTCAGCATTTTTCTTTTTATTTAAATCTGTTTTTATTCTTTTTCCGTTAGTATTACTAGTTTTGAACTAGTAGTACTATCGGTAGTACTATCCCTTGATAGTACTACTAGTTCATTTTCCTTAGTACTACCAGGTTTGTTTTTATTTTTGTTTTTTGTTTTTTCTTTTTATTCATAGTACTATTAGCCTAATTTTAATAGTAATGCTAAGCTTTTTCTGTTTTTTTACTATTCATAGTACTACCGAGCTCTCTTAGTACTACTAGGCTTGTTTATTTATTCGTTTTTTTATTTTATTTTTAATTCTGATAGTACTACCGTGTTTTTTCTTAAAAATCATAGTACTACCAGGTTTCTTTTTATCATAGTACTATTAGGCTTTATATATATATATATATATATATATATACATATATTTTTTACTTTTTACCATTGTCCTAACAGTTCAAGTTTTTACTTAACTGCAAATTACGTTTTCTCTCTCTTTTTATTCCTGTTGGTCCTTGACTATTGCAGAGGGGGGGGGGGGGGTTGAATGCAATACTGATAAATCTCAATCTATGTTCCAACAACAAAAATTAAGATTTAGGATTATCAGTTTATCTAGTGCAAACACAAGTAGACACACGAGTAATTCTCACAAAATAAATGTTTTATTTATTTTTCAATGGGTTGCTACAACCTCAAGAAAATGTTTGTTTTCTTGAGCTTCGGTTTCTCGAGTGATTACAGAGAATGGATTGAGCAATAGATTAAGTAAGCTAAACCTATCACTATCAACACGGGTCTTGTGAAGCGGCTGTCATTTTCATGTGGCAGCTTCTTACAAATTGCCTACCCGTGATTCTTTCCTAAATTGCTATACAAATATCTTATTAGTACATAGCAAAGCAATCTAGAAACATTCTATTTTAAGCTAACACAATTCAGTAGATGTAGATTTGTCATACTCTGGAATTGGTGAGCTTTGTCATGTGATCTCTCAAGCTTCGGTCGTAGTCTTGCAGACCTGTTACAGTGTTGGGATACTGCAACACGCCTATTTCTTGAACATCCAAACTGTCACAAGTTTGACTGGGTTGTTCCCCAATACAAATGTTATCCCTTCATGACAGTATCCTGATGGCTGAGCTTGCTGTCACAGGAATGCGCTTTTGGTGACAGTAAGAAATCCCCGCAGAAGGTGCTGTCAGGATTTCCAAGCTTGCTGCCAGGCTAAGGTAAAGTTGCTGTCCAAGGGCTTCCGCCAATGTTGCTGTCAGAGTGAATGTACTGTCGTGACTTGCAACATGCTGTCTTCAAGTAACCTTACTGTCAACGCTGTGACAGTAATATTTATTCTTGCTGTTCATCTTGAGCACTTCTTGAGGCTTGAACAAGTAAATGAACTTCTACCAAGATGTACTAGAATCTTATTTGCAGCAAACAAAAACGGTTACATAGACAGTATGGCTGTGACAGTATGTTCATACTTAATAAAATTAAGTACATAAAATATCTAGTTAAGTTGTCTCATAGCTATCACCCATAAATCCTAACAATCTCCCCCAATTTGTTTTTATGGAAAATAACAACAAATTTATAATTAATACATGTTGACAACTTAACTAACAAGATCAGAATTGACAAAGGATTTTTACTTAGCTTCAGAATTCCTTTTATGTCTTGCTTCATCCTCTCTGTTGAAAGCTTCCTTAAGAACTTCTATGAGTCCTTCCACCAGTGCTATTTCATCAGGAGTGATAGCCTCATCTTCAATCTCATAAATGTACTTCTGAACAGTCTTGGAGAGGCATACTCTAGCATCCTGAAGATCCATCCATAAGTCTTTGCCAAATGCATGAGTTTTGAACTTCAGTGTGCCATTAAAGTCTTTGAATCTACTTTCAGGGTATGCATTCAGAGTTTTTCTCCTTTGACTTATCCAGCTTTGAGTCTTCACCCTTTCTCATTTGAAGAATGCCCTCAATCTCAGAAGAGCATTGCTGTTCCAATGGATGAATTGATCCAATCACCAAGTAGAGTAAGTCTTTCAGAGCAATGGTTTTAAGTTTATGAAAGCTTCTCACTGGAATCTCTTCCCATATGAACTTGATTCTCAGAGGATTCTCAAGCATACATGATTGGTAATTGGGTCCTTCACTCTCTACCTTGTTGGCTTCTCTGCTTTTGTTCAAGAATGCATCTTCCATATCTTCAGTGGTTTCTCTTCCTGTAGGGTTTGAAGATCCTTCATTACTTGGTTGGGATTGCACCTATTCTTCAGGAAGATCATCTTCATACTCAGCTATTTCTTCTTTAGAGTATTCGAGCAAGTGAGCAATATCAGCATCATCAAACATTGACCATTCCCCAAATTTCTGATAGAATTCTTCATCTCTCACAGCTTTGTATGCCAGAACATGGTTCATGACATTATCAGGGACATTGTAATAACCTTGCATTAGATTGACCATCCTTACCAAGTAGAAGTAATCAATTCTCCTTGTTTCTATTCTCCTACTATATGAAAGAGTTTCTGATACATCATATGATGTTGCCTCCATGGAAAAATCCTTTTTAACTCTCACAAATCTTGATGCATCAAACCAAAGAACATATTCAGTTGCTTCTTTGTTGCTATCCAACTTCACCTCGACATTCCTGATTTGTGCAGCTTCCTTTTCCAAAAGATCCAGAGAGCTGTAAAGTTTTGATTGGATAGGCTTCCTCAGTTTTCTGCCAAGTCTAGTATCTTTCTCCTTTCCTGAGTACTTGTGTTTTCCTTTCCTTGCTTTTGTAGTCTCCTCAGGTTCAGGTTCCTGTCTAGAGAACCAAGCCTTGGCTAGGGATTTTGTCCTCTTTGGCTTGACAGTAGGCTTGAATCCATCCTCGACAGCATCTTTGTTGACAGTGTCCTCTATGCCAGTATCTTTCTTGACAGTGTCTTCTGTGACAGCTTCTTTGGAGACTGTATCTTTTTCAGCATTAATATTGTCTATAGCACATCTTAAAATATTTGCCTCCAAAGCTTCAATCAATACAGACTCCTCTTCTTCTGTAACTCCAGCATCTTTCTTTTCTTGCACAGGAGCTTCTTCTTTATTTTCCTCCTCGGAGTTAGATCCAACATTCCCAGAGGTGCTTCCATTAGCATTTCCTGCTTCTCCAGTTCCTCCACTACCATCCAACTCATCATCATCATCAAAAGGAACATCATAGGAGCAACTTTCTCCTTGTTCAGCTTTGTTGGAGTTTGCTTTGGAGATCATCTTCTTCATAGTAGAACTCAGTTCCTTGTCCCTTTTCACCAGCAAGTCATAGATTGCTTTGACAGCAAGAACTCTTTCCTTGTTGGATTTAGAGTTGAGAATCATGTTTAGCACCTTCAAGATTGACCTTGAATCCATTGTAGAAGTGCCTCCTAGACTCATGTATGCACATCTTCTGCTACCACTTTTAGTGGTACCTTCATAGTAGACACAGAATGGATTGGTGTAGACTTATGGGAATTTTTCTGCAATTAGATTCATCATTTGCAGATGTAAAATCTCATTGAAGGCTGTGTGGTTTGCTGTGATTTTGTTCTTCATTACTGTTAGTACTCTTGCTGGAAGACTCTGCAACAGCTGCATAGTAATGAACATGGATATTCCAGTGTTTAAATACACATCAATAGCCCACCTCCTTTCTTCATTGATCTTTACACATACACTGGTGATTTTCTCTTTAAGCAAGGTTGAACAGTCACTCAACCTTCTGCTTGGCTGCTTCATAGCTCCCTCAACTATTCTGTAGAAGTCCTCATCATGATTCTTCAAGGTACTTTCCCTGTAGTCAACCATTAGGGCATTTGCATCTTCTTGGCTGAACTCTGTTCCTTTTCTCCAAGTGTTTCCTGACAGGATGTATTCTGGCATCTTGCCTTTCCCTTTTCCTACCCTGTTATGCTCCTCCTTTTCTCTCATTTGCCTTTCAAGAGCACTCTCCTTTGGAATTGGAGTTGGCTCTCTTATTGTTACAGGAGGTAGAATTGGGTTCTTGGAAGGAACCTTCCCTTGCATTGCTTCCAGGGCTTCTTTGGACATTAGAACAGTCTCTCCAGCAATCTCATATTCAAAGAGGTTTTCAGCCTCTTGCACTTGCTCCCCCTTACTTCCTGAATCTCCTCTAGTTCCCCTTTTCTTCTTTGCAGACACTGATCTTCCTTTGGCTGCAGACTCCCCCTCACTCCTTCAAGTCTTCTTAGTGACAGGCTCCCCCTGTGCAATAGTCTGCTTGGGGACACCTTCTGTTCCTGATCTTTCCCTGAAGGGTTTCGGGCATGAAAACGCAACGGAAAAACGCGTAAAATAGAAAATTTAACGAAACCCTCCGCAGGATCCATGCGAAAAATGATATTTAATTCGTGAATAGAATCGTTTACCTTTTGAAGCTTTACGAATGGCTGACTAATGGAGGTCCTTTGATATGATCACCACGTGTCCCGCCTTGCGATACATGTCTCTAATTAGTCCACACGAACGCCCGATCGTCCAACGATCACCGGAGTTGGTACTAGCCAAGAACTGCCCTCGGAACTCTCTCTCTCTCTCTCTCTCTAGCCTCTCTTTGATGTAGAGCAGCTAGGGTTTTTTAAGAAAAACGTTTTTTCAATTTCTCTACCCTAAAATAATACATCTTAATGTATTTATATGGAGAGAATTCTGGGCCTATACCTAATCTGATTGGGCTTCCAAAACCCAATCTGATTATTAGTAGTATTATTTATTATATTCGAATTATTATATAATTAATCAAGTCCTACTTAATTAATCCAATAATTCAATAATAATAATAATTCAATTAAATTCGAAATTTAATTAATGCTCCGTTTAAAACGTTCTTTATGTGTAACCCTTTAGGTTATTATTACGTTGGCAATAATTTTAATATCTCATAATAAAATTATAAACAATGAGCGACATCTATTAATACATCATTGCTACCCAAGTAATAATAATAATTGGTGATCCAATTAAACCTTTAATGAATAATGTTCCATGTAATATAATCCTTTTAACCTTATATTATAGATTAAACTCGAGGCATGGTTTATGTCATCCTCTTCAACATTTAATCCCGGTTTACTTGATCGATGAGTAGACTATTAAACAAATCACAATTTGAGCATGGCCATGCATTTCATAGTCTCACTCAATCAAGAGGCCAATAATATCACTCCTAAAATAGGAGGGTTAAATCCTATATCTATCATTCATATTTCTCATATGATTCATAATATACCCAATGTCCACCTTTATCATTACCCGGTCAAAGGTAACTTTGAGTAGAATCAAAGTATATTAATTCTCATATAGAAATATAATGATTTCAAGTCTAAGGATCATTACACCATTATCATTGTGAGAATTGCTTATGACACTTGATAACATTTACCATGAAGAATTCACACGGTGGGTCTATCCAGTGCCATGTTCTGCTAACATGCACTTATGTCTTTGACTTTAGTATCACCATACTTATAACCAATGAGATGTGGTCATCAGTCAACAAACATACTAGTCTTAATGCATTATTATTGTCCTCAAATAATAATACTCGACTAGGGATCTTTTAGGATTATAAACACTACTCATATAATCTCATTTCTAAGTCACACACTTAGAGATATAGAATTCATGCTTATATTCCAAGGACATTTATTATTCTAATATTTATATCGCAGTTAATAAAGACATAATAAATAATTGAAAGAAAATCCATAGAACATATTTATTAATAATCAAAATGTCTTCCCTAAGAACATTATAGTATTGTCTCTAGGGCACAAGCACTAATAATCTCCCACTTGAACTAGAGCCAATCACCCATGTATCTAATACCTATGGAACTAGTGTGACCTTCGTGCTTCTGCTGCGACAAAGCCTTAGTCAGTGGGTCTGCAACGTTATCATTAGTATGCACTTTACATATATGTATATCTCCCCTCCTTGTAATCTCTCGAAGTAGATGATATCGTCTAAGTATATGCTTTGCTCGGGAATGGGACCTTGGTTCCTTAGCCTGTGCAATAGCTCCATTGTTATCGCAATAAAGATCAACTGGATCTGCGATCGATGGAACTACTCCAAGTCCCTCAATAAATTTCCGAATCCAAACAGCCTCTTTGGCCGCTTCACTGGCAACAATATACTCAGCTTCCATTGTAGAATCAGCTACTGTCTCTTGCTTCGAACTCTTCCAGCTTACAGCACCTCCATTTAGACAAAATACAAACCCAGATTGAGACACAGTATCGTCTCTGTCTGTTTGGAAACTAGCATCAGTGTAACCTCTTACAACTAGCTTCTCATCTCCTCCATATACCAAGAATGAATCTTTAGTTCTCTTGAGGTACTTAAGAATATTCTTGACTGCCGTCCAGTGACCTTCACCTGGATTAGACTGGTATCTGCTCGTCATGCTCAAAGCATACGAAACATCAGGTCGAGTACATATCATTGAATACATTATTGAACCAATTGCAGAAGCATATGGTACCTTTTTCATACGGTCCTTATCATCTAATGATTTAGGACAGTTTTCTTTTGAGATCACTATCCCATGAGACACAGGGACAAATCCCCTCTTTGCCTCTTGCATCCCAAAACGATGCAATACTTTGTCAATGTATGTACTCTGACTTAAGCCGATTAATCTTCTAGATCTATCTCTATAGATCTTGATCCCTAATATATAGGTAGCATCGCCTAAGTCTTTCATTGAGAAACTTTTTCCCAACCAAGTCTTAACAGCCTGAAGAGAAGGTATGTCATTCCCTATTAGTAATATATCATCAACATATAATACTAGGAATGCCACTTTTCTCCCACTAACCTTCTTGTAAACACAAGGCTCATCTTCATTTTGAATAAAGCCAAACTCTTTGACTGTTATATCAAAACGAATGTTCCAACTCCTTGAGGCCTGCTTCAATCCATAAATAGATCGTAGTTGCTTACAGACCATTCTAGAAAATCTCGGATCGACAAAACCTACTGGTTGTATCATATACACATCCTCTTCTAAGCTCCCATTTAAGAAAGCGGTTTTGACATCCATTTTCCAGATTTTATAGTCATAGTAAGCTGCTATCGCAAGCAAAATCCTGATGGACTTGACCATAGCTACTGGTGAGAAAGTTTCATCATAGTCAATACCATGAATTTGTTTGAAACCTTTCGCCACTAGTCTTGCTTTGTAGGTCGTTACATTACCATCCATGTCTGTTTTCTTCTTGAAAACCCATTTGCACCCAATAGGTTTTACCCCTTCCGGTGGTTCAACCAAAGTCCATACTTTGTTTTCATACATGGAATCCATCTCAGATTTCATAGCTTCCAGCCATCTCTCAGAATCTGGACTATTCATAGCATCCTAATAGGTAAGAGGCTCATATTCATCCATAAGCATTACATCGCCAGTCTGAGTTAAGAGAAATCCATAATATCTCTCAGGCTCGTGGCGAATCCTACCAGATCTACGAACAACCTGTGTTTCTTGAGCAGTAACATTTTCATGTACTTCGTGCTCATGTTCCAACTCTAGTTCAATGTCATTCTGTGGTTCTCAAACTTCATCGAGATCTATTATACTCCCACTGTTTTTCTTAGAGAACAGTTCTCTTTCAAGAAATACAACAGTTCGAGCAACAAACACTTTGCTCTCGGTACGATTATAGAAATAATACCCTTTAGTTTCTTTTGGGTATCCCACAAAATTACATTTGTCTGATTTCGGTCCTAGATTGTCAGTGACTAAACGTTTCACAAACGCTTCACATCCCCATACTTTCAAAAAGGACATGCTATGACGTTTCTCATTCCATATCTCATATGGTGTAGTTTGAACCGATTTAGTAGGAACTCGGTTAAGTGTGTGTGCAGCCGTTTCTAGAGCATAACCCCAAAAACTAATTGGAAGATCCGCTAGACTCATCATCGATCGCACCATGTCCAACAAGGTACGATTTCTCCTTTCAGATACACCATTCCACTGTGGTGTTCCAGGAGGTGTGAGCTGTGATACAATACCACACTCCTTTAAGTAATTCTTAAATTCTAAGCTTAAGTACTCACCTCCACGATCAGATCGTAGAGTTTTAATACTTCCGCCTATTTGCTTTTCCACTTCTGCCTTGTACTCTTTGAATTTTTCAAATGATTCAGATTTGTTCTTCAAAAGATACACATATCCGTATCTACTAAAATCATCAGTAAAGGTTATGAAGTAATAAAAGCCACCTCTTGCCATCGTACGCATTGGACCACATACATCACTATGTATGAGTTCTAATCGTTCGGTGGCCCTCTCACCAGTTCCGGTAAAAGGAGCTTTAGTCATTTTTCCAATGAGACAAGGTTCGCATTCTTCGTATGATTCAAAATCAAACTTATCCAAGTATCCATCCTTATGTAACTTAGAAATGCGTTTCTCATTTATATGGCCTAAACGACAATGCCAAAGGTATGTTTGATTTGAGTCATTAGCCTTAATACGTTTATTATTTACATTATAGACAGGAATATCAAGATCAAGAACATATAAACCATTAAATAAACGTGCAACCCCATAGGTAACATTATTCAAACCAAAGGAACAACTATTGTTCTGAATTGTATAGGAAAAACCTTTCTTGTCCAAACAAGAAACAGAAATAATGTTTCTGCAAATCGCAGGCACGTAAAAACAGTTCTCAAGTTCTAAAATAAGCCCAGTGGGCAACGATAAATTATAAGTCCCTACAGCCAAAGCAGCAACCTTTGCTCCATTGCCAACGCGTAGGTCGACTTCTCCTTTCGCCAAAGTCCTACTCCTTTGTAGTTCCTGCACATTTATACAAATGTGAGAACCACATCCAGTATCTAATACCCATGATGTAGAAGTAGACAAATTGACTTCTATAACATACATACCTGAATCAGAAATCTTCACAGACTTCATTCCCTTCAGGTTCAAATCTTCCAAATAAGCTTGACAATTACGCTTCCAATGACCCGACTTCTTGCAAAAGTGACATACATCACCCTTTGCAGCACCTTTTGCAACACCTCTAGTAGGCTTCAAAGCCTTTTTGAAAGCAGGCTTCGGATTAGCAGATTTAGATCCAATCTTCTTCTTGCCTTTCCATTTCCCCTTTCCTTTGGCATTCCCTTTATTCACCATCATTATGGGAGCAGGGTTAGCCTTTGACATATTGGTCTCAGCAGTCCTCAATAATGCCAATAGTTCGGTAGGTGTTTTGTCTATCTCACTCATAATATAGTTTATTACAAATTGAGTGTAGTTGTTGTTCAAAGACTGCAAGATCAAATCTGCTTGGTGTTCCGGTAAAACTGGGTAACCCAAATTCTCAAGGGTTTCCAAATACCCTATCATCTTTAGAACATGCGGTCCAACCGGGTCACGATCTCCCTGTTTGCATGCATACACCGCTTTGCTTACATCAAACCTCTCTTGACGAGCTTGACCCTCAAACATCCTTTTGAGGTGCTCTATCATGTCATAAGAGTCCATACGCTCATGTTGTTTCTGAAGCTCAGGACTCATAGTCGCTAGCATCAAACAACAGACATCCGTAGAATCATCAAGATGCTTCTGATAAGCATTTTGTTGAGCCTCGGTTGCTTCAGCAGCAAGAGGTCCAGGGTGAGGAATATCAAGGACATAAAGCTTTCGCTCCTGCCTGAGGACAATCCTCAAATTCCTTTGCCAATCAAGGAAGTTGGTTCCTGTCAGCTTTTCCTTCTCAAGGACTGATCGCACAGAGAAATTGTTTGAGTTTGCCATTTAGATATCTACAATGTTAAAATGCATAAAATAAGTTAGTTGCAGATTTATTAAATTATGTTCAAGTGATTATCCATATATATTCACAATATATATCTCCCACTATTTTTATCAAATCAATAGCCCTAACTATTAATTCGGAAGGCATTACTCTAAATCCTTCTAGTGAGCCAAGATCCATATTTCGTCACGCTTAAGGTCAGCTTTGGCTTTTCTCCTAAAACATGATTTATTTAGGTAGACAACTCTTGTCAATTATATCATATATAACTCTTGGAAAGTTTGGTAGAACAACATTTGTCCATATTTATCCAATAAATCATACCAAACTCCATGCCTCTAAGTTCACAATCCTATTGTGGTAACTTAGTTAAGTCTAACCCAATAGTCTAACAGTTAAGTATCACATTTACTTCATCGCGCCATACCATGATAGATTGGAGTGCTTCGCTTTGGCGAACCCACTCTTTCTCGATCTAGGTCTTGACGAGTGTTGCCCATTGGAAGGCATCTAAGTGACTTAATATTTTAAATTTAGGGATTTTATTATTAAAACGACCATGATCCCATCATCAAGAGATTCCCAGTTTTTCCTTGAACTAAGTACTTCAATTCAAAATTCATCAATGGTTTGATTTCCAGTCCAACGGAGGAGTCACAGTGGTCTCACTTAAAACCCGCCTTTCTTATTAGCGCTGCTTGTATTTTTTGTCAAAATCGCCCCATATCAAAAAATCGAAAATTCATACTTATTTCCGTGTTTCATAAACACAGGAATCTCATGTTCGTTTTGTTCAATTTTAAAATCTTGAATCGTTACAGATTTTATCTTGTTTAGCAGGCATGGCATGAGTGATGTATCTAATACATACATGTTTAATCTAATTAAAACATGCATCATTATCACTACGCATACATATCATCATCACATGCATCATATATGTAAAGTGCGTAAAGTAAACGTGCTTGGTTATGGCCCAATCCTATGCGATTTTTCCAAGCTAAGGAAAAACCAAGGTCAATCTATGGTGGTATCAAATACAACATAATAAATTACACATGTCTTCATGCTTCCTTGTAATGTCTCCTTTGATCGCCTCCTTGGCATGCCTCCATGTCTTCATATCATCAATTACATAATATGAAAAGCTAATCTAATAAACTTACAAGAGAAACTCGAGTTACATTCGAGATTTAATCATTATAAGAATGAACGACATGCAAGTTGTATTTAAAACCAAAACCATAATCAAAAACCACTAACCTATGGGTCTTAGGGCCATAACCATACACCATGCTCAATTAACAGTTAAGAACATCTCATATTGCATCAACATATCACACCATATCATATTTTTCATGATCCAATCACAAAATCAAATAAAGTGTAAATCAGAAAATTAAAATCAGAATTATGAAAACAATGAATCGCTGTTTACAGATAGTAAACGACGTCAAACGCCTTACAGATGAACGAGTGACAACGTCAGTATTGTTCAGACGCCCGTTTCCCTTTCCGGAAAGGTATTTTCGGCGAAATTCTGAAACAGTATGCAAATTTCACCAAATCTGCGCAACCAATCAGAAATCGTATCGAATACGATTCTCATAGCAAGAACAAAACTATATCATGTATATATCAGTATACATACAGATTATATGATCATCATATGATCATCTCAATCATCATTATTATACAATTTATGTATATACATCAATACAATATTCATGTTTTCATAAAAACAACGCATCAATCATGATAGTCACAAACATGATTTTATCATCAAAACAGTAAACATATAAACGAATTAAACACTTTTCGCAAGTAGCTCTGATGCCATTGAAGGGTTTCGGGCATGAAAACGCAACGGAAAAACGCGTAAAATAGAAAATTTAACGAAACCCTCCGCAGGATCCATGCGAAAAACGATATTTAATTCATGAATAGAATCGTTTACCTTTTGAAGCTTTACGAACGGCTGACTAATGGAGGTCCTTTGATATGATCACCACGTGTCCCGCCTTGCGATACACGTCTCTAATTAGTCCACACGAACGCCCGATCGTCCAACGATCACCGGAGTTGGTACTAGCCAAGAACTGCCCTCGGAACTCTCTCTCTCTCTCTCTAGCCTCTCTTTGATGTAGAGCAGCTAGGGTTTTTTTAAGAAAAACGTTTTTTCAATTTCTCTACCCTAAAATAATACATCTTAATGTATTTATATGGAGAGAATTCTGGGCCTATACCTAATCTGATTGGGCTTCCAAAACCCAATCTGATTATTAGTAGTATTATTTATTATATTCGAATTATTATATAATTAATCAAGTCCTACTTAATTAATCCAATAATTCAATAATAATAATAATTCAATTAAATTCGAAATTTAATTAATGCTCCGTTTAAAACGTTCTTTATGTGTAACCCTTTAGGTTATTATTACGTTGGCAATAATTTTAATATCTCATAATAAAATTATAAACAATGAGCGGCATCTAGTAATACATCATTGCTACCCAAGTAATAATAATCATTGGTGATCCAATTAAACCTTTAATGAATAATGTTCCATGTAATATAATCCTTTTAACCTTATATTATAGATTAAACTCGAGGCATGGTTTATGTCATCCTCTTCAACATTTAATCCCGATTTATGTCCTAGACTATTAAACAAATCACAATTTGAGCATGACCATGCATTTCATAGTCTCACTCAATCAAGAGGCCAATAATATCACTCCTAAAATAGGAGGGTTAAATCATATATCTATCATTCATATTTCTCATATGATTCATAATATACCCAATGTCCACCTTTATCATTACCCGGTCAAAGGTAACTTTGAGTAGAATCAAAGTATATTAATTCTCATATAGAAATATAATGATTTCAAGTCTAAGGATCATTACACCATTATCATTGTGAGAATTGCTTATGACACTTGATAACATTTACCATGAAGAATTCACACGGTGGGTCTATCCAGTGCCATGTTCTGCTAACATGCACTTATGTCTTTGACTTTAGTATCACCATACTTATAACCAATGAGATGTGGTCATCAGTCAACAAACATACTAGTCTTAATGCATTATTATTGTCCTCAAATAATAATACTCGACTAGGGATCTTTTAGGATTATAAACACTACTCATATAATCTCATTTCTAAGTCACATACTTAGAGATATAGAATTCATGCTTATATTCCAAGGACATTTATTATTCTAATATTTATATCGCAGTTAATAAAGACATAATAAATAATTGAAAGAAAATCCATAGAACATATTTATTAATAATCAAAATGTCTTCCCTAAGAACATTATAGTATTGTCTCTAGGGCACAAGCACTAACATCCCCTTCCTGATTCTGCCCTTTGTGATTCTGATCTTGCCCTTTTCTCCCCCTTAGGTAAGTTGGCAGCACCAAGACTGACAGATAGAACTTGAATGGCTTCTTGAATTGTAGAGAATCCAGAGGCCACATACAAGCTGTCAAGTTTGGATTCCATGGACAAACACCTGTTCTCTAGAGCTTCCAGCCTGAAAGATGTAGAGGAGCCACCTGATCTTAACCTTTTTGGGGGTGAAGGAAAAGATTGGGGCATGGAGGCTGTGGGGGTTCTCACACTCTCAGTGTTTTTCTGAGTGATCTCATCACTCCGCACAGAAGAACTCTCAAGGCCTAATGCCTGGATATGTGGGGCTCCCTCAATTTCACTCTGGACATGCTCAAGTCCCTCATCTTTTGGCAGCTCATTTGGCTGCCTCTCATTTTTATGCTCACCTCTCTTTTCTTTTATCTCTCTTTTCTTTTGCACACCCTCACTCATCCTAGATGCATGGGTATGAGCAGTACTGTCAGGCAATAAAGTAGATGGTTTAGAATATACCTTTAAGAACTGAGATAGTGGCACATCATCATCAGAGACATCCTCAACAATTACAGTATCAAGATCAGGCTGTGGAGAGATGACAGGAGTTTTGCCAGGAATGTTACTGTCAGTTGAAAGATTGACAGTAGGTGCCACTGCAACTTGGACAGCAGGTTTGGGTTTGACAGCAACTTCAACTGAGTCCTTGACAGCAGGGTCACCTGTGACAGCAGGGTCACCTGTGACAGCAACATTCACAGTGTCTTTGACAGCAACTTGGGATGTGACAGCATCTTCCCTAAGGTAAGATGCTCCTTGGAGATTGAACAAAGTACTGGCTGTTTCACTTTCTATTAGAGTTGTACCTTGCTCTTTCTCAGTGTTTGAAGGAGTGGTGTCCATCTCACTTTGAGAAATGGGTTCTTGTGGACCACTAGATGGGGGCTCATCCATGATGGGAGATGGATGATCAAAACCTGAAGGGTTGGGACTGTCCCCCTCTCTAGGTTGTGGAGAAGAAATAAATGAATGTGTAGGGAAGGAAGAAGGTGAAAGTGGAGAAGAGAATGATGGCTGCTTCTCAGATGGAACTTGAGAAGCATCAATAGGGGAAGTGAAGTCCTCACTGTGTCCTGACTCCATGTGTGTTTCTGCAAGTGGAGGCTCCTCATTAGTTGGAACATGAGTTTGTGCAGACTCTTTACAAGGTGCCTCGGGAGACAAGCCAATTTCAATAGATAGCCCTTGTTGAGAAGGAACACCTATGGAGGAGTTTATTTCCTTATTTTCCTCTACAGTCTTTTGAGAGACTGTAGGGTGGATGACAGTGGTTTTGGTCCTCTTAGCTCTCTTCCTCTTAGGCTCAGGAGGAACCACTGTGGGTTCTGTTTGACCACCTTCCTTATTTGCTGCACTAGGTGCAGGAACTCCCTCTTGACTCTCAGCACTACCACTAACATCAGTCTCTAGGGGTCTTTTTATGGTTTCTTGTAAGGCTTGTCTCTGTACTTTGGGAAGTCTAGAGAACCTAGGCTGAATGTATGGGGTAGAATGAGGGTTAGCTGAATTTGGGTCTAATCCAGCTTCATTCTCAATAGTGAAGGTGTAAAAGCCAGAAGGTAATGGAAAATCAAGGTCAGTCACTTGATCAACCATGTGCTTGGTGAAACATAGTGGAATATGTGCATTCAAGTTGAGTGAAGTGAGAGTTGTGTGAGTGTTTCTTTTTAGTACAGGGCACACCTCTAGACGAGGGGCATTTTCATCAAAATCACATAATGAATTATAATGCACAACATTAGAAAGCGAGGATAGATGTGTACCTTCTTACCTATGGCAGCCTTGAGGTGTGCCATGAGCAGCTTTCCAACATCCACTTTGTACCCATGAACAAGAGAGTGAGTGAGCTTCTTGATGTAGGTGGGAATTCCATTCCAGCTAGTGGTCTTGGTAGAGAACACTTTCACCATTGCATCAAACACCAAGCTCCACTCTTTGCGGAGATACTTCCTGTCCATTTCACCAGAGGGGGTACCATTTTGTTGTTCCCTCTTCAAGAATAGGTCATGAGTACCCAATCTTCAAGAAGAACTTCTTCAGGGTCTCATCACTAGCACACTCGGTATAAGTCTTTCTTGGTTCCAGCACAATTCCCAAAGCTGCATTGATGCCCTGAACAGATAGAGAGTAGCTGTGCTCTTTAATTTTGAACTGAATGGAGGAGATGTCACCATCTTCTTGAGCCACAGCTGTCTCCCAGAAATTTTCAATCCTGTCTAGGTCAAGAACAAGAGTAGAGGTAATTGCATACCCAAGGTAGGACTTATTTAGGAAATAAACAAGTCCTTTGAAACCCTCACCAGCATCACCGGGAGAGTAGATGCCAACAAAGTTGGTTTGTGAAATTGATTGTTTGGGGGCCATTTTTGCTTGTTGAGAGAAGAGAGAGAGTAGAAGATAAATTGCTTGGAGAGAAGAGAAAGGAGAGTGTCGTGTTTGCTTTTTGAGGATAGTTGTATGTTTGATGAATTTAGAGGGAAGTTCAAGCGTTTAACTGACAAAGTGGAAAAGTGAAATCGTGTCTTAACCCAATTAACAGTCACGTGGGTTACTGGCTGATTTCTCTCTCCTCGTGGAGGAAGTGTGTCCAATTTTAACGGTCCATTACTTTGACAGTAACCTGTGCGCTCACAACAACCGTGTCAGTAACTTTGGTGTGATGACAGCATGTTTCGCGTGACAGAAACATTTCGCGCAAAACTTACTGTCATCGTTAAGTTCTCACATGACAGTATCTTTTACAAGTCATGACAGAAAGTTGTTTACTGCTGTCGAGAAGCTAACTGTCATATAACCGTGACAGCTACTTTTCTTGATGACAGCAACCTTTGCTGGAAAACAACAACTGTCGAGACTTTGTATTGAAACTGTTATGATTAAAAACTTAACTGAAGAGACACCAGTTAAACATATGCAATATTTATTACTGATCCATCATTCATCCAAAACAATATACAACCATTTAAGCAATCAACACACACATGAAGCAAATAGAAACTGCAGAAGGAGGAATTTTATTAAATGAAGAAGGGTAAAATGCTACAATTGGTGAGATTAATTATTCATTACAGTCTTTCTTAACCAATTCTAGAACTTCTTCCCTAACTTCCTCTTCTGAGGTTCCTTCTTCCTTGAGGAGTGCTTGAAACTCCTTTTCCTCTTCTTGCACCTTAGCCTCCTCAGCGGCCTTGGCTGCAAGTTCTTTTTCTTCTTCCTCATCAAGGGCATCCCATAACTCATCAAACAAGGCTTCTACCTCTTCATTGTAGGGCTCACTTCCACAAGGCTTAGGCCTGTATTCAATTCCTGCTTTGTTTTCCATTTCCACCCTTTTTTTTGTTTATTTAAAATGATTCACTAATATGCCCTAAGATTCATTTTATAGGCATACTTGGTTAAGAGGGATGCAAACGGTCAACAGTTTGGAGTACCCATACAACTACTACAGATTGCAATTAAGTGATGTCTACCACTAATTCAACAATCAAAGCAAAACTGACCAATTAAGGAGAATCCTTGACCAATTTCAGTAATAAAAACCATGGAAGTTAATGTCATACAAGATCAAACTATCAAATGTGAGACTAGCACAAAATTCAATTTAACAAAGTCAAAGTAAACATGCTGTCGAAAACAGATAGAGACTTAAGTAGACAGTAACTTTCTCATGACAGTAACTTCTGGAGATGTTACTGTCACAAGCTACATTTGAATAAAGGAATGAAAAACTAGTAAGTTAACATACTAGATTCAGCATTCCTAATTCACTTACCAACCTGTTAAAGGTTGCTTCATCCAGTGGTTTTGTAAAAATGTCTGCAAGTTGCTTTTCTATGGGCACATAGATCAAATTCACAGTTCCTCTTTCAACATGCTCTCTTATGAAATGATGTCTGATATCGATGTGCTTTGTCCTAGAGTGTTGAACAGGATTGTCTGAGATGGCTATGGCACTAGTGTTGTCACAGTAGATAGGGATATTATTTAACACTAAGCCATAATCCAACAGTTGATTCTTCATCCCACTAGTACAAAAATGACTTTTTACGTCGCCTATTTTACGTCGCACTTACGTGTGACCGACATATATATTACTTTTATACGTCGAAATATCCTAAAGCCGACGTATATTTACCTTTTGTATGTCTTTTTTACGTCGGTTTAGTAGTTAATCGCCGTATATGATTAATATATATGCCGGTTGATAAAACACCGACGTATAAAATCACTTTTTACATCGCACTTATAAAACCCGACATATATGATAATAATTTATAACTCTTAATTTCTTTTATTCTCTCATATTTTTTTTCACTCTCTCTCTCTCCCGTAGGCCTCTCTGCCGACTCTCTCTCTCGACTCTGTTTTCTCTTCCTTTAATCCTCTTTCTTCCCTTCGTTTTCTTTTGATTTGAATGTTTAAATTCATCGGCTTGGTAACCAAATCGATTATCTCTTAATACTGTACATAATCATATCATTTTTGTAGGGTTTTAAGAGAATCGAAAATTGGGGATAATTTTAGGGTTCGGGTTTTTGCGATTGAAATCGTGTTGTTCTTGCTGATTAAGTGATGAATATAGATAGATAAGCTGCTGGGGATATGTATTGAGGCTGAATGGTTACAAGACCCCGTTATGGAGGTTGTATAAATTTGGTCCGTCACCGGCGATGAACTCTGGTGAGCCGGTGACCCCCGAGCTTTTTGTTTCATGGTTATTACGGTGACATCGCCTGTTTTAATATATGGTTAAATTGCGATTATGTGCAGGCCATAGAGATTAAGGATATTTAGTTTGGAAGTTAATTCTTAGTTGATGTTGATTTAATCAAGATTTCGTAGGTGTTCTTGTATATGTGTTATAATCAAGGTTCTAGATTGCTTATTAGTGATTCTTAGTGATTCTGGTAGTATGTCAAGATTTATGTGAGTTTGTTGTATTTGAAACTTAACTGAAAATTTCATGATTCGGCCTTAATATTTGATAACTGACTCCTGAAGTTGAACCTCGAATCTGTGTGTTATAGTTGTTTTGACATGAGTTAAATAATTGATAGCTAAATTTTGACATATATAATATCTTATTTTTGTATTGTCATTAAAATATTAGAAGGTAATATCTACAAAGTGGGAAGTCTAGCCCTTTGTCTATTATTGTAATGTTGAGGATAACTAAGGTATGCAATTATGTTTCAGGCATTTAGCATCTTACGCTACGAGATTGGACAGAAGTACAATTCACATTATGATGCATTCCACCCTTCTGAGTATGGCCAACAGAAGAGTCAGAGGGTATTACAAACTAAAACTCAGTTTATTGTTGGTCATTTTTTAGATACTGGTGATATTATGATTCTACATTTTGTTTATGCCCAAGAAATAAGCATTCATTTAGATAATTATCACTAGTACAAAACTGAGTGTATGTTTATATATGTAATTGTTAGTAATAGGATTGGTTTATATATGTGTTAGGCCGAATACACAATATATAATCAAGTATGTATGAGAATAACAATCAAGAACACAGATTTGTAAATCAACAAACTGAATTATATTAAATAATTCTCTCTTAGTGATGTTAATGAATCACAAAGAGCTACTAGGTTACAAGAATAATATATTCAATGTTCGCGCATCCCTTCTAGGGATAACCTATCTGTGTTTATATAGTACACAGCTACTTACAATCCATCTCTAATTGATATTCCTATAAATTAGCTATACAATTATTATCAATTAAGGATTGCTTCAGTCTTCTGTCCAGTCTCCTTAGCTGTATCAATATATTCTGCTTCTTTCCATCTTCAGAATATATTGCTTCTAGAATCTTTATCTTTGCACCGACAGCTAAGTCAACTATCACCCTGTCAGACTTTAACAAACTCTGACCGGCTTCTATATAAACTCTGATATGTACCTGGGACTTAAACACTGATGAACAAACGTCAGCAATTATATCTAACAATCTCCCCCAACTTGTTCATACTAAAATGTACAAGTTAAAAAGATAATTGATGATGTCAAAACATATAACAAATGCAGTGTTTAAAATATAACAGAGTTTAACTTTAACTTAGAACAGAAAACTTTAAAAACTTACAGTCAGACTTTATTTGATTTGTTGAATATCAGGCACTGTCCTGAGATAGTCCGTAAGTAATCTTCTCTCAGCTCTTTCCAGTTCAGCAATCATAATCACCTTCAGTTCTTTATACTCTGGATCTCCTTCACCAGTTTGATATATGGCAGCCCTCAGAGAATAAATACTGTTTTTCCTCATTTCATTTCCGAGTTTTATATAATATGATTTGTCTGACTCCAAATTGAATTCCAAGACTTTGATACCCAGTACTGTCTTGAACTTGGCACTATTTCTTTTCATCTCAACAATCTTTCCATAAGCATCTCTGTACTTAGGAATGTATGCACTAGAAACACCACCTCCAAGAAGCACTTTAGATTCATCATTCTGTCTTTTATGACAAGAGCAGCATCATGAGTACTTTTGTTTTTGATTTTGAGAAGGTATAAAACATACTCAAGCTCTTCCCATAGCTTCAATTGAATATCAGCTTCTCCTACTCTGTATACTCTTCCATCAGACATGATGTATAACAAAACCTCTTTCTTCAAACCCCTGTGATAGACCATCTGAACAGATTCTAGTTTATCAAGGCTCTCTTGAGATACCCCAATACCAGCTTCTGCCAGTGAAGTTTGATCTAAAGATCTGTTGTTTATTCTCTTCTCCCTATGTGAACCTAAACCAGACTTATCAAAAGATTCTTTTCCAAGTACAGTCCTGGTTTGAGAAAAGTCCACAGGTTGAAGTGTCAGAGTTTCAGAAAGTGCAGGTCTTAAGAAACCTTTGAGTTGTGGAGCTAGCTGAGTTTGTACAACTTGAGCTTTGTCAGAGGTTGTCATAACTTTAGTAGAAACATCAACATGAGCAGCGTCAGAGGTTGATTTACTTATTCTTGATTCAACTTGAGCAATGTCAGAGGTTGAATAATTCTTCTTAGGTAACTGTCCTTCTTCTACCAGTATACCCTTTCCTTTATCAGTATTTGCAATTACAGGCCTCCTGGTGTATTGTATACTCTGTTGAGTATTTTCCTTGATAGAAATTCCAGTTTCTTTCTTTCTAGGAGCCTTTACTGATTTCTTCTTATAATTTCCAGAAGCAACTTTCTTCTTATGTTCTTCTGCTAGCATTTGTTCTTCTGCTTGAATATCTTCAACAGTAGCATCTTGACCATGTTCAGCTAGAAACAACTGAGTTGCAACTTCTTCATCAGTAATTGGAGATTGAGAAGAAAGAAGTAAACTTCTTACTCTTGAAGAAGACTGCCCTCCAGTGTTTATTCCTTTTCCAGCATTAGCCTGAGCATCAGAGTTTGACCTCCTCCCTTGCTCTTGAACATTCTTTTTCCTTTGTTCTTTATCTTTTGCACCACCATCAGTGGTATCATCCTTCCGAGTCAGAGTTTGAGAGCTCTTGCATTTGTCTTTAGATACTCTCTCCCCCTTTTTGACATCATCAGAAATCAATACTGATGTGAGCAGTTCCAAGGAATTAGCAATTGCATCCAGCTTATTTGACATTGCAGCTTGATTCTCTTCAACTTTTGACAATCTGGAGTTAAAAGCCTTCTGTTCTTTACACAAAGAGATATATAGAGATTTATCCTTTTGCAGTGTAAGTTCCCTTGCAGCTATGTCATTCCTTAGACCATCAATAACCTTGTCAGTACCATCAAAATGATTATTTAATGATTTGACTTGGACTATTGTAGCTTTGAGATGAGTTAAAAGTTCAGGATTTTGAATCTCCTTTGAAGACTTGGTCACAAAATCAGCAGCTCTTTCATCAGAAAAGATAGTTTCTCTGCTTGACCAATTGGAGAAATACATATCCTGGAAATGAGCATCTGTAGCGCGTTGAGCAGAAATTCTTTGAGAATTGTCAACAGAGTTTGCAGAAGAATCAGCATTAGAAGAATCAGGAACATCTTCTTCAGCATCATCTTGTGCTCCCTCATGAAGATCAGAGTTTACAATAACATTTTCTGCAGCTTCTTCAACATTCTCTGCAGTAACTTCAACTTTTTCTGCTACAGCTTCATCTTTCTCAGCATCTCCTTCTATTGCTGGAACAACTTCTTCTATTATCATTTGCTTCTCAGCATTTTCAACAATCTGCTCAGAAGAGACAGATTTTGCTGCCTGATCAACCTCTTCACCAACTTCAATAACTTGATTAGTGACAGAGAGAATCTCTGTATGAGTTGCCATTGACTCTTCAAGTACCAGAGTGGCTTGATCAGCTGCCACATCCTCAGTGTCACAAACACTGACAACAGGATGTGCTTCAACAATGGTATCCATTTCAAGATCAGTATTTAAATCTTGTTTCTCAAAAATTTCAGCCTCTTCTTCAGCATTTGCCAAGACAGACACAGAGGCTGCTTCAAGATTCTCATTAGCCTCCTGAACAATAATCTCAGGAGCTTCAGCTTCCATAAAAACCCTGTCCTCAGCATCAGCATTTACAACAAGCTCCTCAGCAATAATTTCAGGAGCTTCATGCTGGACAGCTTCAGGAATCTCAATTTCAAGATCTTCAACAGCAGTTGAAGAGATATTCTCAGCACCAAACAACTGTGCTGCTACCAATCGTCGTTTTCTCTGATGAAGAGTTTCTTCATCAGTTTCAGTCTCTTCATCAACAATAGCAGACTTTGCCCTATTGGCTCTTCTTTTCTTCATTCTTTTCTGAGGCATATCATCAGCATTTGATGCCCCAGCTTCAGCGTTTATCCTGACAGACTTAACAACCCTCTCTTTAGATTTCTGTGACCTTTGTGGTTGAGACACAGAAGGTCCAGCTTCAGCGTTTATCAGTTGTGGTTGTTGTTGTTGTTGTTGTAAGTTTACCAAGAATTGTTGCACAGACTCAGGTAGCAACAAAACACCAACATCTCCTTTCTTGTTATCTTTATTGGTTAGATCAGAGAATATGCGTTTATGTAATTTAAAACAGGGAATCACATCATTCTCATCTATCTCTACGTCAGAAACACATTCAGAGAATATCAATTGACAAAATCTTGCAAAATAGACGACACCTCTGTTTTCATTCATTTTCTCACCTATATTATTTAGAACTAGCCTAGCAACATCAAAATTACCTCCATAAAGAAGAGAAAACCCGATTTGCAGACTATCCGTGGCAATAGCATCCCAGTTCGTGCATTTCTTGCCGAACGCCCTTGTTATGCAGTCGAAAAAGAAACTCCATTCCTTTCGCAAGAGCGGTCGCTTCAACTGACCAAGCTTTGTCAGTGGCCCAGAGTATCCTATTTCCCTCATCATTCGAACTAACTCAGAATCTCCAACAGAGATTATGAAAGCATTAAAGTCTTCAAGGCCCAGAGCATCACGAACAGTTGTAGGAGTAACTACAAACTCTTCTCCTTGAAATTCAAAGATAATAGATGGAGACCCAGACTCTCCTCCATTGTCATAAGTACCTGTCTGCCAAAAAGATCTGATTTGAGATGCAGACAGCTTCAACGGTGCTGTGAGAGCAGTTCCAACATCAGAGTTTGACAAGAAATCTTGAATCAAATGAAACGCCTCCGGTGCGTTCTCATTTGCCAAAGGAGCTGAGTAATTGTTAGGAACAAATTCTAACCCAGAAGCAATAAACATTGTTGTAGCCATTAGAACAGTTTAGAAGAAAGCAAACAGAGAATAGATTGTATGCAGTGAAAGTGTTTGAGACAATGTGTGTAAGTAAAAGCTTATGAAAAGTTGAGGTGTGTAAAAGAGTGAACTGTTTATGTGTAGTATATTTAAATAATAACTGTGAAGATTAAAACTCAAACGTTTTAATCATTACTACACACAGCAGGCTTCTTTGAAAAGTGTGTGAGTGGGACAGATGTCAAACGTGCATATGCTGACAGCTGTATGTAACAACTTCCAATACACACGCGCAGTAAAAATAGCCATTATTACCGCTTATCACATTGTTCAAAACACTCAACCTCTCTCTCTCTGTTTAATACAAATATGAACCGTTTGTTATCATACTCCTTTGAATTTCAAAACAAATGCCTAATCTCAAAATTATAAAATGTCTGAAACAAAGAAATCATTTTAACCATCAGAGATTAAAACAATGTTACCTCGGCGTATTTCACACAATACATCAGTGTTTACCATTTGTCCTTCTTTGTCAATAAACTCTTTTCTCAATCTGTACAGGTGTGAATAATTGTGTGTGCAATAGCAGAGTTTACCGAAATCAATATTTAGATCATCTCAAAGTGCATAAAATCCACAAACTAAAGCAGTAAAAACTGGTTGCCTAAACTCTCATGTATAAAATAAAATCTGATTTTATATCTAAACTCTGTAATACTGATATCCTTTCATTTGGATATATCTTTTATTTTTCACCCCCTATATATATATATATATATATATATATTTTAATTAAATTTTTATTTTTCCAGTAATCGGTGGTTGGCACTAGTCACCAAAAATCAAAGATTTTAGCCCTTATTTCATACAATAAGTTCCTGGATCTTCCTAGACACAACATGATCTCAAAGGAATTTGTGCTCTTTTTGGCATCTTTTGATTTGAGGGTGAATGATTTGCAATTAATAATCAGAGTTTAGACTTATCATCAGTTAATATAATTAATTTATGAGAGAAAATGCAAACAGCTAATACAGACTCAGTGTATAGGATCAATAAACTAAGAGATGCTATAAATATAGAGACAGTATCATGCTGTGTTAACTTACTGCACATATTTGAGATCAGAATCTATATAACTCTTAAGGATTCATAATTACTTACTGAGAATTATGCTTCATACAATTTTCTTCATCGGTCCTTATGGTTCAGACAAAATTACAATCAGAGTATAACATCAGACTTTAACCGACAGAGTATGACCAACATTTTATGACTATCAGAGTTTAGCATCAGAGTTTACTTTCAGAGTTTATGACACTGGTACTCATAACAGTTAATACATGCAAGGAATCATGAGCATAAAAAAAAAATCAAACATGTATAGTTTTTGAGTCTAACCCGTATCTCTAGTCGAAACCAGAGATCATTCCAAGTTCATTTACCAATCTTGTAAAAGTAGCTTCACTCAAAGGTTTGGTGAAGATATCTGCAAGTTGTTGGTCTGTAGACACAAAATGAAGCTCAATGTTTCCTTCTTCCACATGTTCCCTGATAAAATGATACCTTATGCTGATGTGCTTGGTCATGGAGTGCTGTACTGGATTTCCTGTCATAGCAATAGCACTTTGGTTATCACAGAAAATAGGTATTTTAGAGTACTTCAAACCATAATCCAGCAACTGATTCTTCATCCACAGAATCTGTGCACAACAGCTACCAGCTGCTATATACTCTGCTTCTGCAGTGGATGTGGAAATAGACTTTTGTTTCTTGCTATACCAAGAAACCAATCTGTCACCTAAGAATTGACAGCTTCCACTTGTACTTTTTCTGTCTATCTTACAGCCTGCAAAATCTGCATCAGAGTAACCAATTAGCTGAAACTCTGATTCTCTAGGATACCACAAACCCAAGGTTATGGTTCCTTTGAGATATTTGAAGATCCTTTTTACAGCTGTTAGATGAGGCTCTCTGGGATCTGCTTGAAATCTTGCACAAAGACATGTTGCATACATGATATCAGGTCTACTTGCAGTAAGATACAGTAAAGACCCTATCATTCCTCTGTAGTTTGTCATATCTACTGAGGCTCCTGTGTCTTTGTCTAGCTTTGTTGCTGTAGCCATGGGAGTTGTAGCAGATGAACTATCAAGCATACCAAATTTCTTGAGAAGATTTCTAGTATATTTTGCTTGATTGATAAAAATACCATCATCTGTTTGCTTGACCTATAAGCCTAGAAAGTAACTAAGCTCTCCCATCATGCTCATTTGGTACCTGGATTGCATAAGCTTTGCAAACTTCTTACAAAGTTTGTCATTAGTAGATCCAAAGATAATATCATCTACATAAATTTGAACTAAAAGCAAATCATCACCAGAATTGAAATAAAACAAGGTTTTATCAATTGTACCTCTTGTGAACCCACTTTCTAAAAGAAATTGAGCAAGAGTTTCATACCATGCTCTTGGTGCTTGCTTTAGTCCATATAATGCCTTGTCAAGCCTGTAGACATAATCTGGATGCTTGGGATCTACAAATCCTGGTGGTTGTTCAACAAACACTTCTTCTTCAAGCTTCCCATTGAGAAAAGCACTCTTTACATCCATCTGAAAGACTTTAAACTTCTTATGTGCAGCATAGGCCAGAAAAATTCTTATGGCTTCCAATCTTGCAACTGGAGCAAAGGTTTCATCATAGTCAATCCCTTCCTGTTGTGAATAACCTTTAGCCACAAGTCTAGCCTTGTTTCTTGTAATCACACCTTCACTGTCAGTCTTGTTTCTGAAAACCCATTTTGTACCTACTATTGATCTATTCTTTGGTCTAGGTACAAGTGTCCAGACTTCATTTTTTTCAAATTCATTTAACTTTTCTTGCATTGCTGTAATCCAATTAGCATCTTGAAGAGCTTCCTCCACTTTCTTTGGTTCTGTTTGAGACAAGAAAGCATGATACAGACACTCATTATTTGTTGCACTTCTAGTTCTCACACTAGCATCAGGATCTCCAATTATGAGATCAGGTGTGTGTGCCTGTGTCCACTTTCTTGCTGTTGGTAAGTGGTTTCTTTCATCATTATTGGATCCTCCCCCTTGATCCATGCTCTCCTGATTCATATGTTGACTTTCTGCAGTATCTGAGGCTCCCCCTGAATTGGATGGCTCAGAGTTTGAACTGTCAGAGTTTGAATCAGTTTCCTCAACTGACTCACTTGCTGTGTCTTGTTGAGCTTCTTCACGCTCCCCCTCAACTGGTTCTCCATTTTGTTCAATTTGAGAATATTCAGTTTCTCCAGTATTTACCAGTAGAGGTTCAGAGTATGCTTCGTCAGAGTTTGTCAGAACCGCTTCATCAGAGTTTGTCGGTACTGCTTCATCAGAGTTTACATCATCAGAGAATAAACCTTCATTTTCAAAACGCAGTTGATCATATCCATCTAAGTCATCAAGTCCAGTTATTTTCTTGTCATCAAATGACACATGTATGGATTCCATGATCACTTTAGTTCTCATATTGTAGACTCTGAATGCTTTTGTTGACAATGGATAGCCAACAAAGATTCCTTCATCAGCTTTTAACTCGAACTTGGTCAACTGTTCAGGATGAGTCTTCAACACAAAGCATTTGCATCCAAATATATGAAAATATTTCAAATTTGGCTTCTTATTTTTCATCATCTCATATGGTGTTTTCCCATGCTTGTTGATCAATGTTGCATTTTGAGTAAAACAAGCAGTTTGAACAGCTTCTGCCCAGAAATAAGTTGGCAATTTTGCTTCGTCAAGCATAGTTCTGGCCGCTTCAATTAAAGTTCTGTTCTTTCTTTCAACTACACCATTTTGCTGTGGAGTTCCAGGTGCAGAAAATTCTTGTTTCACTCCTCTTTCCTTGCAGAAAGCTTCCATGATTGAGTTTCTGAATTCAGTTCCATTACCACTCCTTATAATTTTGACTTTGTGCTGTGATCCTTTGTCCAGTAGATTTACATGATCCATCAGAGTTTGAGCAGTTTCATCCTTCTTTGATAAGAAATACACCCATGTATATCTAGTATATTCATCAACAATTACTAGAGCATATTTCTTTCTGCCCATGGACATCACATTGACTGGTCCAAAGAGATCAACATGAAGAAGATGATAAGGTTCCACTACTGAAGATTCAGATTTGCTCTTGAAAGATGACTTCCTTTGCTTGGCCTTTTGACAAGAATCACATAGGCCATCTAGACTGAGTATTGATTTTGGGAGTCCCCTTACAAGATCCTTTCTTATTAGCTCATTTATGTTGTTCAAATTGAGATGAGAGAGCTTCTTATGCCAATTCCAACTCTCTTCATTTGACATTCTTGCAGTCAGACACACTGTTTTACCATCAGAGTTTGTTACCAAACTTGCTTCATAAATGTTGTTGCGCCTGTGTCCAACTAGAACAACTTTTCCAGTAGATTTACTGATAACTTCACAGTATTCAGTATGAAAATCTACATGGTTTCCTCTATCACAGATTTGACTCACAGATAGCAGATTATGCTTGAGTCCTGAGACTAGAGCTACATTCGTGATGATGACACTTCCAAGATTAATATTGCCATATCCCAGAGTGTGTCCTATGTTGCCATCTCCATAGGAAACCTTTGGGCCAGCCTTCTCCTTAAAGTCTGATAGCAGGGCTTTATTTCCAGTCATGTGTCCTGAGCATCCACTGTCCAAGATAAGTGTGCTCTTTTTTATACCCTGCAATCACAAACAACCACTAAGTGTTAGTTTTAAGGACCCAGACTTGCTATGATCCTTTGTCTTTCTTAACAGTGTTAGTTTTTGCAGCGGAATTACTATCAACAGAGTTTAAACTAACATTGTCAGACTTTACACTTGCAGAGTTTGCTCTAACCCACTTCAGATTGGGTTTTAGCTCATAATAGTTGTGATAAATAGCATGATAACTCTTGCAAGTATAAATGGAATGCCAAGTGCTCCCACAGTGTGTGCATAAAGTCTGTGGTCTAACCCTAACATAATCATTCTTTACCCCTGATGTAGAAGGTAAAGAATTGATATTTTTATTCTTTGTGCAGTAATTAGCAAGATGATTAGAACTACCACAATTATAACATGTTTTCCTTGGAGCAGCAGCAGTAGGCAAATGATTATTTCTTTTATTTATGCCTATCTTTCCATTCCTATTCTTCTTGGACCCTTTTGGTTTCATGGCAGATTTTACCTCTTTCAGCTTATGATTGAACTGTTTCCCTGTCATCAAACCAACATTAACCTGTTTTTCACAAGTTTTTACTGGCTTTCTAACAGCTTCTCTTTCCATAAGTTTTTCTGTTATAATATTTTCCTGTCTTTCACAGGCTTCATCTGATTCCATATCAGCTTCTCTTATTACAACAGATTTTAACTTATTGGCTTCTGGAACAAATTTCACAGGTTTAAGTTGTGGTTTTACCTTAACTTTGTCTTTAAACCTAAGTTCATCATTTTCACAATAGCCTAAACCTACAGAATCTGTCTGAAACACTTGATGAGTGTCTCTTCCAGAATCTGTCCAAGTCTTGATTATTTTTCTTTCTTTTTCTAGATCAGATTCTAATTGCTTATATCTTTTCAGCAACTCCTGTTCTACATAAACATCATCATCTCTTTCTTTTTGAATCTGCTTCATATTTTCAAGTTCTCCTTCAAGAAACTTGTTTCTTTCTTTAAGGCTAAGATTCTCAGATTTAATTCTCTCATTTTCTAAAGTCTGATCCCTATAACTAACATGTACGCTTTTCAGATATACTCTCAATTCAGATATATTATCAGTATCATAAGCATAAGTAGTTAGGGGTAACTTATTTTCAGATGATTCAGTCTCATCTCTGACAGTTGCCATAAGAGCATAATTTTCTCCATCATCAGAGTCTGAAGTATCTGCCCAGTCTTTGCCTTTAGAGATGAGTGCTTTCTCAGATTTGCCTTTCTTGCACTCTGGAGCATAGTGACCCATCTCCTTACACTTGTAGCACTGGATTTCAGATTTATCCTTCTTGCCAGACTTGGTCTCCCTTCCATCAGACTTTCTAAAACTTTTCCTTTCAGAGTTTGAATCTTTCCTTGAGAATCTCTTTCCTTTCTTAAAGTTCTTGAATCCCATCTTCTTGAAGGTTTTCACCATCAATGCAGCCATTTGCATCATCTGTTCTTCATCATCCTTAGAGTCAGAAGCTTCATCAGAGTTTGAGTCATCATCAGAGTTTGATGACTCACTTTCAGATTTAATAACTAAAGCCTTTCCCTTGGCTTTCTTCCTTGATGATTCCTTCTTAATGGGCTTCTCCTCAACTTTGAGAGCAACAGATTTTGTCTTTTTGCTCAATCTTCTATTCCTTTGTTCTATCTCCAGTTCATGAGTTTTCAACAACCCATAGATTTCATCAAGATCTGTATCAGCAAGCTCATAATTATCTCTTATTGTGGTTGTCTTTAAATCCCACTTTTCAGGTAGAGATAACAAAAACTTGAGATTAGACTCTTCAAGCTCATATTCTTTATCAACCAGAGACAGATCATTCAATAGTTTGCAAAATCTGTCATAAGTCTCAGTCAAGGTTTCATTAGTTCTTGAATCAAAGTGCTCATACTCCTGTGTGAGTATTGTCTTTCTGTTCTTCTTAATAGCACCTGTTCCCTGGCATCTGACTTCTAAAGCATCCCATATCTCTTTGGCAGTCTTGCAGCCAATTACTCTGTTAGACATAACATTATCTAAAGCACTGTGGAGAAGATGTCTAACCTTTGCATCTTTTGCAATTGATGAGATGTCCTCAGGAGTCATATCTTTCTTTTCCTTTGGAACAGTCTTTTGTTCTTGACCATCAACAACAGGGGCTAGTTTGGTTGGATTATGAGGACCATCATAAATTCTGTCAAGATATTCTGGATCTGTAGCCTCCAGAAACATGGTCATCTTCACCTTCCAAATCGGATACTCTACTGGCCTGAGAATTGGAACCCTGATTGTTTCATATCGACTCACAGAATTAGGCTTAACCTGTTCAGCCTTAGGAGCAGTTTGATTTTTTTCAGACATGATTATTACTGTGTTTGAATCGTAAAACTGTATATATTAAACAGCCTTGGCTCTGATACCAATTGTTAGGCCGAATACACAATATATAATCAAGTATGTATGAGAATAACAATCAAGAACAAAGGTTTGTAAATCAACAAACTGAATTATATTAAATAATTCTCTCTTAGTGATGTTAATGAATCACAAAGAGCTACTAGGTTACAAGAATAATATATTCAATGTTCGCGCATCCCTTCTAGGGATAACCTATATGTGTTTATATAGTACACAGCTACTTACAATCCATCTCTAATTGATATTCCTATAAATTAGCTATACAATTATTATCAATTAAGGATTGCTTCAGTCTTCTGTCCAGTCTCCTTAGCTGTATCAATATATTCTACTTCTTTCCATCTTCAGAATATATTGCTTCTAGAATCTTTATCTTTGCACCGACAGCTAAGTCAACTATCACCCTGTCAGACTTTAACAAACTCTGTCCGGCTTCTATATAAACTCTGATATGTACCTGGGACTTAAACACTGATGAACAAACGTCAGCAATTATATCTAACAATATGTAATTGGGAAGACTTGCTTAATCTTGTCTAGTGGTCTGTGCTTTCCTTGATTATTTTAGACATAACGTGGGTATTTCATAATCTATTAACCAAATTTGAAGTAGTTGCCATGTCCATTCCTACAGAGGCCAGAGCAATGGTTACATATACTACCGTCCAGTACTAATGTAGTCAGAACTGAGTCCATTTGAAACAACTCCTACGTGTAATAAACCTTGTTTGTCATGAATCTCAGAGTACTTGTTCAAATAATGTCAATGTCCACATCTCTCTTCTTCTTCTCCTTCTTGTTCCTCGGCTTCATTTCTATATCCTCGTCCCATTCCACCAGCAGTGCCACTACTAACTGTCCACTTGATTTCACCATCCCCAGTCACATGCGCCAAGCTTCTAGAAATTCCAAGAATCACATCACTCAATGTGTCTCAATCCTGCAAGGCATCCGTCTCGTCCAATCTGAGTATCTCCTCCGCACAAACACATTCCTTATCTCCACTGCATTCTCTCAAGCCTGTTGGCAATCGCTGCAATCGGTATTCGATAAATACCCAAAGCATTTCGATATCCAAAACACTTGTGACTTTCACGTGCATTTTATTACTCAGGGCTGCCATAACATCACGACTAAGGCACAGTATGAAGCTAAAAACTCTCGGTCAGCTTTAAAAAACGTAGAAAAAGCTTGTAAACATTCATCTTACAACAGAAAATCGTGCGCATTATGTAATTCTTATATTAGTAGACTGGAACCGTCTGGTACTTATAAGGTTCCGCCAAGTGATATTATGAAGAGTCAGAGGGTATTATGATATTATGAAGTGATATTTTGTTTTGCTACATCGTTCATCTCTTTTGCACCTTGCTGATTTTTCACTGGTCATATATTTATAAACTAGATTGATCCGCAACACCGGTATGGGCATAGCTTGCATTTGTATTATGAGGAGTGGTGTAAAGCTGATGCTGGTCAACCTTTTTTCTACTGGTTAGTTTTTCTTTTTCAGCTTCGGATTGCATACTTCGAATCATCTGACTTCTGGATTTCTCAGAAGATGGTATGATGCATTTCCTTTATATGTTTAACTGCGAGTTTTTCTGTTTAATTTTTTATTTGAAGGTTGCTTATCACCTACAATTTGAACTACATTGAAGTACTGGACTGTAGTATCTTATCTTGTATCTTTCTTTGCTTCTGTAATGAAATATCAGTGGGGACAACATTGGAGTTCTATCTATTACAGTATCTTTTAAGAATTCGAGTTTTTATGTATCAAGATTATTCATATTTAGTACCAGAACTGTAGTACAATTGACAAATGTCTCTTTGACCGAAGGCACCTTTTGTTTACATTAGTGGTATTTAAATGTGTATCTATTTCCCATAAAATATCTATGTAGATCTCCGCATACAGTGGACATTACCGGCCAACTGATGAAAGGCTTGACAGTTTCCTGTCGTTTCTCAAGGATAATGGAGTCGACCTTGATGAAGTTGAAGTGAGTATGCATTTTAGTTTTAATTTTTGTATTAATTTGCTTCCATGTTTTAGAAAGAATAGTGTCTCTCTGTCTTTATAAGGAACTACAATATTAGTAACCTGGGATCTCCGGTGTCATAATTTGTTGGATTATCTGACTTTAGGACTTATCTAACGCAATACATTGTCATCAGGTACGCAAAGCAAGTGAAGATGCTGAAAATAAAGATGACGACACATTAAGTAGAGATGGTAGTGCGGAAGTTACAACCCCAGAGTCCCTTCAACCTGATAATATTTCCAAAATAGAGGATATAATTTCAGTACATGAAGAAACTGAAGTGAAAAATAATTACAGAAGAACTCTCTCTGGTGGTCTTCAGAGTCCAAGAGCCGACGTACCAAAGAACTCTCTCTTCTCAACGAAGCCTGGTAAGTAAATAGCGTCCTTACACTATCATAAAACAATTTAGAAGAACCAAGAATCAGTTGACTAGTTAAGCACATGATATATAATAAGGTAATGTGTACAAATAATAGAACTTTACTTGCTGTTTGTACTTGCATGATGCATGCAATGATCATCTAGATTATAGAACAACACTGACTCGCTTTAGAGATCTAAAAGAAGTACCTATATTTTTTCATATATTTTCTCTCTGTCCCTCCCCCGCTTGTGGTGAGTGAAGCCTGATTTCTCTCATTCTAGATTGTAAAACACCGTCGCAGATGCATCATGTTGCATTGAATTTTGAATTACTCATGCTGTTTGTAAAATAACAGATGCATCATGTAGCATTAAATTTTAAATTACTCATGCTGTTTGTATACTAACGTAATTGTTTTGACACTGAGCTGTGCATGACGTAATGTTGTTCTTTCGGAATCAGGTAATTTCGGCTAGAAATGATGAGTTTATCGGGAGCCTGATTGCTGAAATAATCAACAAGATTGGCCCTGATTGCTTTTTTCTGTCTTGTGCACTTCTTATTTATTTGTTTAATCTAATTCTTAGTTAACTACTTATGATTTATGTTCTAACTTTTGACTACAAACGCTGCCTTGTCCAGGACAACAAAGGAGATGTCGGAACCAATCCTAAACAGAAAAAGAAACTCGGAGGAGTAAAATCTGCTCTGTTTATATATGGTAAAATCAGCAATCGGGACAGGTGGCCTCAAAGCAGCGGCTCCCTCATTGGGAGCTGATCAGTTTGACGAGGAAGATCCTGAAGAGGCAGCATCCCTTTCCGTATATTTTAAGTGGTTAATTTTTTCCATTGTTACTGGAGCTATCTTTGGTGTTACTTTCTTGGTCTGGGTTATGTAATTTTTAAACATTGTGCATTTTTTAAAGTATGTAATTTATAATTTTGTTAATTGTGCTCATATTAAATTTGAAAGCTGGAAAATATTGGTTATCATTTGTCTTTAGTTGTGCAGATTTTGGTTCGATTAATTTGGTAATTATTCAATAGGTTCATGGGCATTGAGAAACTAAAATAATAGTTTTTAATTTTTTTTGATAATATACGTCGGTTCTCTATGGGCGATGTATAAATAGGTATATACGTCGGTTGCTTTGTCTTTATACGTCGCCTTTTTTGTATCATATATGTCGGTTTTTTGGGCTTTTTACGTTGGTTAACAGTCGACGTTTATTCTACCTTTTACGTCGCTTTTTTAGCCGACGTAAAAGACCTCTAAGTTTACACGTCCCCCTTCTATACGTCGCCATTTAGCCGACGTATATGACCTATTTAACCGACGTAAAAGGTCATTTTTGTACTAGTGTCCACAAGATTTGTGCACAGCAACTTCCAGCTGCAATTTATTCAGCTTCTACTGTTGAAGTAGAAACCGAGTGTTGCTTTTTACTGAACCAGGATACCAATCTTCCACCAAGAAATTGACAGCTTCCTGTAGTACTCTTTCTGTCAATTCTGCAACCAGCATAGTCTGAATCAGAATACCCCACTAGCTCAAATCCAGTATTTTTAGGATACCAAAGTCCTAGATTAGGAGTGCCCTTTAGATATCTAAAAATTCTCTTGATGGCTACTAGGTGTGACTCTTTTGGATCAGCCTGAAACCTTGCACAAAGACATGTACTAAACATTATGTCAGGTCTGCTAGCAATTACTGTAGATAGAGAAGTGATCCAACCTTGCCCATGTATGCACTAGAGTCCACTTTCTTCCCTTTGGAGTCTAGATCCAAACTTGATGAAGTAGATATGGGGGTCTTGGCAGGTGATGAATCTTCTAGGTTAAACTTCTTGAGAAGTTCCTTGACATACTTAGCTTGACAAATGATGATTCCATCATCCTTTTGAAGAACTTGTAACCCAAGGAAGAATGAAAGCTCTCCCATCATACTCATCTCATACTTGTTTCTCATTAGAGATGAAAACTTCTCACACGGTTTCTCATTTGATGAACCAAAGATGATATCATCAACATAGATTTGAACCAGAATGATGTCTTTGCCATGATGCTTGTAGAATAAAGTCTTATCTACTACACCTCTTGTAAACTGGTTTTACAATAGAAAGGCAGAGAGAGTATCATACCATGCTCTTGGAGCTTGTTTCAATCCATAAAGTGCCTTGAACAGCTTGTACACAAAATCATACATTTCAGCATCTTCAAAACCAGGTGGCTGTTCAACATACACTTCTTCCTCCAACTCTCCATTTAGAAAAACACTTTTGACATCCATTTGGAACACTTTGAAATTACAGTGTGCAACAAAAGCTTGAAAAATCCTGATAGCTTCAAGCCTGGCAACAAGTGCAAATGTCTCATCATAGTCTATCCCTTCCTGTTGACAGTTACCTTTAGCTACTAACCTTGCCTTGTTTCTAGTCACATTTCCATTTTCATCCAGTTTGTTTCTGAAAACCCACCTTGTCTCAATAACTGACTTTCCCTTTGGTCTTGGAACCAACTTCCATACATTGTTTCTTTCAAACTGGTTGAGTTCCTCTTGCATAGCAATCACCCAATCAGAATCCAACAATGCTTCACCAATTGCTTTAGGCTCCACTTGAGACAAGAAACAGGAAAACATACTGTCAGCAAAAACATTGTTCCTGGTTCTCACCCCAGAAGAAGGATCTCCAATAATTAGGTCATTTGTGTGATCCTTGTTCCACCTTGTAGTTCTGGGCAAGCTTCTTGTTTGTTCTGAAACAGTAGCCTCAGTTAGAGGAACTGAGTCTTCAACATCTCCAGAGTCACCATCATTTTGAGTCTTTCCTGAAATAGTCTGTGACTGAGCTGGAGTTTGATTTGTATTACTTTCAATGACAACATCTTTTTCAGTTTCTATAGTTTTAGTAAAGGTAGGTTCTTCATCAACAATTTCTTCTTCTTCCAAGTATCCTTAATTCTCAAATCTAAGAATCTGCATTTGACCTTCTTCATGCAGTCCAGGAAACTTGGTTTCATCAAATGTGACATTTACACTTTCATCTATGACTCTGTGTTCCAAGAGATAGACTTTGTAGGCAGTCCTTTCTAAAGCATATCCCATGAAAATACCTTCATAAGCTTTGGTGTCAAACTTCCCTTTCTTTTCATGGTTATCTTTCATCATGAAACATTTGCTTCCAAACACATGAAAATACTTGACAATAGGTTTCTTTCCATTGAGCAGATAGTAAGGAGTGTTCCCATGAGTCTTGTTGATCAAGGTTCTGTTCTGTGTGTAACAGGCTGTGTTGATAACTTCTGCCCAGAAGTATGTAGGTAATTTTGCATCATGTAGCATAGTTCTGGCAGCTTCAATGAGAATCTTGTTCTTCCTTTCTACAACTCCATTCTGCTGAGGAGTCCTTGCAGCAGAAAATTGTTGTACAATTCCTTCATCTTTACAGAAATTACCAAGAGTGGCATTTCTGAACTCAGTCCCATTGTCACTTCTCAATATTTGAACTTTGGCATTTGGAGCTCTTTCAAGAACTCTTAAGTGATCAATGATGACTTGAGCAGCTTCATCTTTTGATTCTAGATACTTCACCCAAGTATACCTAGAATAATCATCCACCATAACTAATGCATATCTTTTCTTGGCTAATGATGGAACATTGACTGGTCCAAAGAGATCCATGTGGATTAGTTTGAGTGGTTCAGTGTTCGTGTTGACTTGCTTTGACCTGTGCACAGCTTTCCTCAATTTTCCCATTTGACAATCCTCACACAATCCTTCTTGACAGAATTCTTGTTGAGGTAGTCCTCTCACTAGTTCCTTCTTCATCAGCATATTCATTGTCTTGAAGTTGAGGTGTGAGAGTTTCCTGTGCCAAAGCATACTGTCACCAACATTAGCTTTACTATAAAAACAGTAAATCTTGTCCTTCTTTGTTGAGCTTAGGTCAGCAACAAACAAGCTTCCTTTTCTTACACCTTTCAGAGAGAGGCTTCCATCTTTCTTGTGATAGATGTTGCACACCATCATGTCAAAGTCAACCTTGAATCCCCTATCACTGAATTGGCTGACACTGAGCAGGTTGTGCTTCAATCCATCAACAAGTGCAATATCATTAATGACAACATTTCCAATTTCCAAACAGCCATATCCCACTGTGTAACCCTTGCTGTTATCTTCAAAGGTTATGATTGGGTCAGCTTTCTCTACAAATTGTGATATCAGGGCCTTATCACCAGTCATGTGTCTAGAGCAGCCACTGTTAATGATCCATATGACCTGCTCTTTATTCTTACCCTGCAAAACAAATTGTATTTAAGAGTGTTAGGAATATGTCGTTCTTGATGATAATTATAAAAACACTTAGTAGATTTTGTATTAAGTCATTTTGTAACTGTCAACGGAATGGCATGCTTTGCAGTGTTTCGTTGACAGGAAGCTCATCAACGGAATGAGTGTTGTAGCAATTACACTGTACAATACTTCACAGTTTGATATGCATTTGATGTATGTACTAGATAGGTTTTCTAAGTCATGTTGACTAAGTACTAGATAGGCAAAATAGGTTGGTTAATTGTAAATATGTTATGCCTTGTAATTTTGCCTAAGTGAAGACATGTCAACGGTATGAGGATTACTCTATCAACGAAACAAGGATACACCATCAACGGTATGGAGTTTACTCATCAACGAAACGAGAGAAACACCATCAACGGAATGAAGAATAAAGCTATCAACGAAACACATCTCCCTGCTATCAACGAATCATTATTGCTTTTCTGAATAGTTGACAAAGTGATAGTGACAGTTTACTGAACAGATCTAAAGGTGATGTGGAAGTGTACTTTGCATTGGAAACCATTAAAATGGACATGGGGAATAAGGAAACATCCTAGTTTCCAATTGGGCTCTTGGGAGTGATTATAATAAGCATGAAGACAAAAGCAAGGATCTCCAAGGACCACTGGACAAAGGGATGAAAAGCAAACTATTGGCGGTTACCTTTATTGTACTTTAGTGTAGCAAAAAATAGTATTGTAAACTTGGGGAATATATAACCAAGTGTAGCAGTTAAGATAGAGTAAGAGAAGAAAAACAAATAGTTTGTATTAGCTATCCTTGAGAGCATTCTTCTCTACAACTCTGTAACTGAGCAGCTGTGTACTTGTGTATCACAGATTATTTCCGCAATAAAAACACTTCAGTTGGATCATCAAACAATCCAACTGAATTATTTATATCTTGTGTTTTTATTTATTCAGTTCAGTTTTATTTTATAAAGTGTTTTAAGTTTAAGAAAATATCAAGAATTGTATTCAAGCCCCCCTTCTACAATTCTGTTAGGTCATTTGGGATTAACAATTGGTATCAGAGCAAGCTTCTAACACACAAGAAGTTTAAAGATCAAGACCAAAAATAGAAGCCATGGTGAAGAAGGATGCAGGTGTAAAGATACCAGTTCTTGATAAGGACAATTACTTTCACTGGAAAGTAAAGATGCATTTACATCTCATGTCTATGGATGAGAGATATGTAGACTGCATTGAGAAAGGTCCACACGTTCCCATGAAGTTTGCATCTAGAATTGGAGTGCCAGATGATGCTCCTGATGTAGAAATTCCAAAACTTGTCTCAGAATGGACTATTGAAGATCTTGCAGAAATCCATAAAGATAAGAGAACCATGAACATTCTGTTTAATGGTTTGGAGCAAGAGATGTTTGACAATGTCATAAACTGTACAACCTCCAAAGAAGTATGGGACACTGTCAGAACACTATGTGAAGGAACTGAGCAAGTAAGGGAGAACAAAATGCAACTCCTTATACAACAATATGAGCACTTTCACTTTAAAGCTGGTGAAACCCTAAATGACACGTTTAGTAGGTTTCAAAAGCTTCTGAATGGATTAAAGTTGTATGGGAGAATCTACCAAACTAAGGACTCAAACCTTAAATTTCTAAGAGCTTTTCCAAAAGAATGGAAGCCTATGACTGTTTCTCTAAGAAACACTCAAGAGTACAAAGACTACACTCTTGAAAGGCTTTATGGAACCTTGAAGACTTATGAGCTGGAAATGGAGCAAGATGAGGAAATTGAAAAGGTACAGAAGAAGGGTGGATCTATTGCATTGATTGCATCTGTGAACCAACTGGAAGATGACACTGAAGAAGCTGCAAAGGCCACAACTAGTCGAGCTAGTTGTAGAAGTGATGTTAGCAAGGGTAAAGGTAAGATGACAGAAGAAGAAGAACCAGAATCAGCCAACTTGGATGACTTAGATGAGATTGATGAACACATTGCTTTTCTGTCAAGAAAATTCTCTAAGTTCAAGTTCAAGAGAAACTCAGAAGCAAGGCCACCAAGGAGAGACTTTCAACCTAACAAAAGTAACTGGATTGAAAAGTCTAAATCTAAATGTTTCAATTGTGGAATGCTTGGTCACTTTGCTGGAGACTGCAGAAAGCCCAAGATTGAGAAGATCAACATGAAATTTGAGCCTGTTGATTATAAAAAGAAATACTTTGAACTTCTCAAGCAAAAAGAAAAGGCTTTCATGTCTCAGGAGTATGATTGGGCTGGTAATGGTGAAGATTCTGATGATGATGTTGAATATGTCAACTTGGCTCTTATGGCTAACAATCATGAGCAGGAAGCAAGCTCCTCAAGCAACCAGGTAACAATTACTAATCTTTCTGAGCTTTCTAAAGAGGAATGCGATAGTGCAGTAAATGAAATGTCTACTGTATTGTATAATTTGCGTGTTACTCTTAAATCACTTACCAAAGAGAATTCAAGAATAAAAGAGACTAATTTGCTCTTAAGTGATAGGAATGCAATGTTAGAAGCACAGCTCATTGAATTTGAGAAAATGAGATGTGTTAGTAGGGATGCTAAGAAGGAACTTGAGAACGTGTTACAAAGGGAAGAAATTCTTAAGACACAACTTGAAATAGAACAAAGTGTGATTGCTAAATGGAAAGATGCCAGGAATGTTGCTACCAACATCATTAATGTTCAAGGTATGGAATCTTTCTGTGAACAATCATGGAAAAAGAACAAAGAGAAACTAGGGTATGTTTGTGAAACCTTAGAATCAGAAACAGAGTCAACAAACAACAATGATCATTTGTTGAAGGTTGATATGTCAACGGAATGCAATGTTCCGTTGACAGATGAACCATCAACCGATCAGGGAGTTCCGTTGACAGACAAAAGAAAAGATAAACTCACTAGACTTAATGACAAGTATGGTCCTGTCACCAAGAACTTTGTTCAAGGTGAGTCTAGTAAATCAAAGAAAGTTGAGAAGCCTGTTGAGAGAGCTAATGTAGGTCACTTATCCAACAAGCAATTGAAAGATAAGTTAGAGAATGTTCAAGTTGAGGCTAAGGGAAATAAAAATAATAACAGGAATGGCAAAGTAGGAATTAACAAACACAACAATTACACACCTGATAAATATGCTCCTAGAAAGACATGTGTTAATTGTGGAAGTGTTAGTCATTTATCTACTAACTGCAAATCTGTTAAGAAGACTGTTAAAGTGAAAATTCCCAAGCCTGCAATGAATAGTTTCATGCCTACAATGCCTGTTATGCCTAACATGTTTGCTCCATATGCACAATTTCAAAATCCATATGCCAGCATGCCATTTGTGTCTAATCCATACATGAATATGTTTAATGTGCCACAAATGCCATGGAATATGAATAACATGTTTGTTCCTCCAATTATGCATGCTAAGAATGAAAATGTGAGCAATCCTCAGAAATCAACACCAAGGATAAAGATTGATTTAAATCAATCTGAGCCCAAGGTGAAAAATGATATAAAAGGAAAAGCAAAGGCTAACAAAACAGGACCCAAGGAAACTTGGGTACCAAAATTGACTTGATTTGGTTCTATTGTGTGCAGGGAGACAAAAGGAATCTTTGGTACTTGGATAGTGGTTGTTCAAGACACATGACTGGTGATTCTACCCTGCTCACAGAGTTTCAGGAAAGAGCTGGCCCTTGTATTGCTTTTGGAGATGACAACAAAGGCTACACAAAGGGATATGGCTTGATTTCAAAAGAGAATGTCATCATAGATGAGGTTGCATTGGTGGATGGTCTTAAGCACAACTTGCTTAGTATCAGCCAACTTTGTGACAAAGGATTTGTAGTTACTTTTTCTAAAGAAGCCTGTGTTGTTTCTAAAGGAGGAAACAACAATGTGGTAATGACTGGATTCAGAATTGGGAATGTGTACATTGCTGACTTTAGTAGCACAAGTTCAGAAACCATCACTTGTCTTTTCAGCAAGGCAAGCAAGGATGAAAGTTGGCTATGGCACAAGAAATTATCTCATCTGAACTTTAAAGTTATGAATGATTTGGTGAGGAAAGATCTTTCTAGAGGAATTCCACAAGTGGAGTTTTCCAAGGATGGTTTGTGTGATGCCTGTCAAAAGGGGAAACAAAAGAAGGCATCATTCAAAAGCAAGACAGAGTCATCAATTGTCCATCAGCTTGAGTTGCTTCATATGGATTTGTTTGGCCCTGTAAATGTCATGTCTATTTCAAAGAAGAAATATTGTCTTGTGATTGTTGATGATTTTTCTAGATTTACATGGACTTTCTTTCTGCTCTCCAAGGATGAGGCAAGTGAAATCATTATCAATCACATCAAGATGGTAAACAATCATCCTGACTTGAAAGTAAGAAGGATTAGGAGTGACAATGGGACAGAATTCAAGAATTCAAGCATGAAGGTGTTCTGTGAAGAAAATGGTATTTTGCATGAGTTTTCAGCAGCAAGGACACCACAGCAAAATGGTGTAGTTGAAAGGAAAAACAGAACACTTATTGAAGCTGCAAGGACAATGCTAGATGAATCAAAGTTACCAACTTATTTTTGGGCTGAGGCAGTTAATACAGCTTGCTTCACTCAGAATATTTCTTTGATTAATCAGGCCAAAGGAATGACCCCTTATCAGCTACTCAAAAGAAAGAAGCCACTATTGGATTTTCTTCATGTCTTTGGATGCAAGTGCTTTGTTCTGAGAAATCAAGCTGAGCATTTGGGGAAATTTGAAGCAAAGGCAGATGAAGAAATATTTGTGGGTTATGCAGCAGGGAAAGCCTACAGAGTCTACAATCTCAGAACCAACATTGTTATGGAATCTGTACATGTTGTTTTTGATGATCTCAAAATTCAGGGTCTCTGTGATGAAGGTTTCCATGAAAGTCTCTCTTTTGAGAATGAGGAAGGAGAACAAATGGATCATGATAAGACTATTGAGAAATAGTCCAAAGCTGTTGTATCTAGCACAGATGAAAGCAGCAGTGAAGATGAAATTGCTGCATTAAGATTGAAAAGAATAGCTGCTAGTAGGCCAAATGGTCATTCCGTTGACAGTCAGAATGAGCGTTTCGTTGACAGTCAAAATGGTCATTCCGTTGACAGTCAGAATGAGCGTTTCGTTGACAGTCAAAATGGTCATTCCATTGACAGTCACAGAAATGCTTCCAGGAGTGATCAATTAGGGACAACAAACTCAGGGGGAGTTTCTCAAGGACAAATATCTATTCTAGGCAATCATGATCATGAAGCTACTTCTTCAAGAGCAAATCTATCTCCCTCAAGGAAATGGACTAAAGATCATCCCTTTGAACTTATTATAGGTGATGTGTCTTCAAAAGTCCAAACTAGAAGAGCAACTCAAGAAGAATGTCTATATAGCAGCTTTCTGTCTCAAGATGAGCCAAAGAAAGTTGAGGATGCACTTCTAGATCCAGATTGGGTCTTGGCTATGCAAGAAGAGCTAAACCAATTTGAAAGGAACAATGTTTGGAAGCTGGTGCCCAAGCCTAAGGACAGGAGTGTCATAGGCACAAAATGGGTGTTCAGAAATAAGATGGATGAAAATGGCATAGTCACAAGGAACAAAGCTAGATTCGTTGCAAAAGGCTACTCACAGGAAGAAGGAATTGATTTTGATGAAACCTTTGCTCCTGTTGCAAGACTAGAAGCAATAAGGATTTTCCTAGCCTATGCAGCCCATGCCAATTTCAAGGTCTATCAAATGGATGTGAAGAGTGCTTTTCTAAATGGGGAATTGGAAGAGGAGGTGTATGTAAGTCAACCTGCTGGTTTTGAAGATGATGATTTTCCAGAATATGTATACTTCCTCCTCAAAGCACTCTATGGTTTGAAACAAGCACCTAGAGCCTGGTATGACACACTTTCACAGTTCCTCCTTGAGAATCACTTCACTAGAGGTACTGTAGATAAAACTCTTTTTCATAGGATTGTGAATGGCTCTACAATACTTGTTCAAATATATGTAGATGACATAATTTTTGGGTCTACAGATGAAAAACTTTGTCAAAAGTTTGCCAAGCTTATGCAAAGTAAGTATGAAATGAGCATGATGGGAGAGTTAACTTATTTTCTTGGTCTTCAAGTAAAGCAAGTTAATGAAGGCATTTTCATTAGTCAAACCAAGTACATTAATGATTTGTTAAAGAGGTTTAACTTAATGGAATGCTCTCCTGCCAAAACACCCATGCCTACTGCCACCAAACTTGAATTGAATACTAAGGAAAAATCTGTGGACATTTCAAGTTACAGAGGCATGGTTGGCTCACTTTTATATTTAACAGCTAGTAGACCTGATATTATGTTTGCTACATGTCTATGTGCTAGATTTCAGGCTGATCCTAGGGAATCCCATTTAGTTGCTATTAAAAGAATTTTCAGATATCTCAAAGGAACACCAAACCTTGGCATTTGGTATCCTAGAGAATCTGGTTTTGAACTAATTGGTTATTCAGATGCAGATTATGCAGGATGTAAAATTGACAGGAAAAGCACAACAGGAACCTGTCAATTTCTAGGAAACAAGCTTGTATCATGGTTCAGCAAGAAACAAAACTCAGTTTCCACCTCCACAGCTGAGGCTGAGTATATTGTAGCTGGAAGTTGTTGTGCACAGATTTTATGGATGAAAAATCAACTACTTGATTATGGAATAAGAGTTGAGAAAATTCCTATTTTCTGTGACAACACTAGTGCCATTGCCATTACTGAGAATCCAGTGCAGCATTCAAGGACCAAGCATATTGACATCTGTTAGGTCCCGAAGTATCGTAGAAGGGGGGGGGGGGGGTTGAATACGATACTCACAAATAATTCAATTTCGTTCGCTGATAATTCATTCAGTTCTATAACGAAATCAAACATACCAAACCAAACCAAGAGTCGGGGAATATATCGTTTTATAAATATAAACCTCGAGGGGTGCTACAATTTCTAATCCGTAGATTAGCTTCAATGAGTTCTAGGCTATTCATAATCAATACTTTGATCGAATTCTGAGCACTATAAATTTTCTGATCTTCTCCGGCTCAAAATCCTCTCTCCGTGATTGCTACTATGAAAATAGCCAGACTGAAGAAGACACACTCTTCTCTCTGTTAATTGTAGACTTTTCAAAACCAATCTTCCGATAGATTTTGCTTCGACCAATCAGAATGCAGCAGGTGTCCAATCTACTTTTTAGAATAATTAAAAACTATCGAATCTTTTGTTTTAAAACAAAAACTATCAAATCTTTTGTTTTAAAACAAAAACTATCGAATCTTTTGTTTTAAAACAAAAACTATCAAATCTTTTGTTTTAAACAAAAACTATCGAACTATCACCTGGCCAATTTGAAGAACCAAAGGGGCTTATTTCGTCCTTTTGTGTAATTCTTCCTGTAGTCTGACAGCTCCTTAAAATTGCTTTTCGACCCGCACAGCTTCTAATCTTAATAAATAAATAATTAATTTAATCCAGAAAATATATAAATAAATATCTAATAATATGTAGATATTTATAAATATAATTTTCTAATTAAATAAAATATTTAATTATTTATTTAAATCCTTATAGTCCAAGCTGCGGTCTGTGAGTGTCTGGAACTGGACTCCTTTTGCTTAGCAAACCATATATCAATTCCAACTGGGGTTCCATCTTTCCAAATATCTCAACCTGCATTTCTTTCGGGTTTATTATTTTCATAACTTTGGCTCAGTGGGTTCCTGTAGCTGTTTGGACGTATCCTGTTCTGACCTGTTTTCTCCTATAAATTCCTTAGAACTTTCAGGGAGAACCAAGTCTGACTGTATCAATTTCTTCTGTAGAATAGATATGTAGATCATCCTCGTATGTGTTGACGCCTCGTGCAACGGTCTGGTTCACAGACGACTAACAGTGATTCAAACCTTCACATCTTCATTTCAATACAATTGACAAGTCGCTGCATTCTTGATTGCTTCATCACTGGAATCCTGTGGTACTGACTCTAAATCATTCACATACTTCTGTCGTCTTGAAAGTCTTGTTTCTTTTGATGTCACTGAGGCTTGAACATTTTCATGAACTTCTTTCCGTGACCTGTTTACGGACTTCAAGAATACATAACGTATTATGATTTTTTGTGTTTACCTTATCTTCATTGATCCTGGATTCCTGTGCTTCTGTTAATATTATTGTCTGTCTTGTTCTTGGTTGAGTTGTAGTTATCTCTTTTACATCTTATGTTACATTATGCTTTACAATCTCCCCCTATTTGATTGGATAGAGTTCGACAAGCAAATACTTCGAGGATAACTCAACTAACTAAGGAAACATGAAACTACTTAAAGTAAGACAGCGTAATAATATTAATGCATTCTGGATTAGATATATATACTTTCCAGATTTCATAAATCAAAGAAACAATAAACCTTTTCACATTGAAGTTGCTCCTCCTGTCTGAGCTGATAGTTCTGTTGTTCTTTGCTTCTGTTTTTCAGTCCATTCCAATCTCACCTTCTTCAATCATTGGATCGGAGTTAGCAGCGTGATAATCAATCACTGATAGATAGTGCAGTGGTTCTCCAGGTTTAAGGATTGCTCCTTAGATGTGTCTTCCAATATATTCAACCTTTTGACTCACTCCAGCCCATAACTATGCAATGTTAACATCTTTCTTGTTTAGCTTTGGCATGTTTGGCAATCTGGTATGCACTTCCAATCCTCTTTCCACTCTTTTCCTATAGTAAGGAACATTCTCCATTAGAAATCTTCTAAGAGTGTCTGCTGCTTTGTCCTTCTCCGTTGATGAGAATCCAGTGGATCTAAGATACTTCTCAACTGAGATTAGATAGTTGCTTGGGTAGTCACTCAGTTTGTCCTCAGCCAAATAGCAGATTCTGAACAAGTCATTCGTCATGAATCTAACCATTGGAGGATCGTCAGTAATCTCTGGACTGACTTTCATCAAGATCTCCTTAACATGCTCTTGGAGCAGTTCATTTAGCCTTGTAGTCCTTTGTATCTTGATGAGAATCACCTGCAGTTTTGAGCTGCTTGGTGTCTTTCTTCCAGTGATAGAGAATTTGCTTCTTTGGCTCATGCTCCTCCTGATTCGGTTGCTCTTGCATGAATTCAAATCCCTCTTCACTTTCTTCTTCTAGTACAATGTCCTCAATCCAGTACTGTCTAACTTGAATAGCTTCATTGGTTCCCCAAACTCCCCATCCAGTTGTTTGCCAACCTTCATTAGTCACTTCATTTGTTTCCCCTTCTCCAACTTTCTCCCCCTTAGTTGAGGAATCCTCGACGAAGTTATCCTCATTCCAAAAGGTAGTAGAAGGATCAGGTTGTTTTTGTGAAGGTCCGGGTTGTTGGTTCCTCAGCATATTCCAAATAGACTGTACCCCGTCACATTGATTCTCTTTGACATCAGTCCTCAATTCGACCAGTTCTTCCATAGTGGATTTCCTTGTTTGTTGTGAACTGTCATCTCCTTGAGGGTGGATTGAACATGTACCTCTCGGTAATAGCAAATCATCAATATTTGAAAGGGTTAGGGTGTCACTCCTCACGTTTGGCTCTGGGTGTACACTCAACGTTTCTGTCGGTGTTTCACTCATTTTTCCTTTCCCACTCAGGCCAGGTGTAAGTGTTTTTGTTTCACTCATTCCCTTTGTGCTCAATGTACCTGCAGAAGAAAACACCGTAGCCGTCCTTAAGGAGGTCACCGGTGGTGCAATGGGGCTTCGCAAGTCCCCGTCCTTGGATAAACCAAGTTGCTGATCATCCTTAGATGATATATCCTTTGTAGGATCTAGAGTTTGAATCTCTAGGGGGTTAGAAACAAGCTCTTTTAACAGCAGAGATCCCGAATCTTCCCCGTGAGTCTGTAAAGACTTCACCTCAGTTGACTCCTCAATAGTAATTGATTCACTGTCAATGAGTTGCCGATCTGCACCTACGTCAGACCCTTTACCCGCAGGATCCAGATATGTTCCATCTGGGGAGGTAGACAATGACCTTTTAGATTGTGCATTTAGGTCAAAGCCTTCTCTCGACGTCTGTGAAGACCGTTGGTTCTTAGAACCTTCAACCAGTGAACCTGACCGTAATATGGTCGGAACACCAGTTGCTTCCGTCAATTCTTCCTTACTTGATTGAGCTATTGGTTCAGATATAGTTTTCGTTAGCGTAGTCCAATCAGCATCAGAAAAATCAATAAAGGGCGCTTTGGATGAGAGAAATGAAGTATCAACAGTTGCCTCGGTTTCTGTTCTTCTCCTTTTAGAGGTAGGCAGAGCTGTTGTTGAAAGGGTGTAACTCCTTATGTGGTGCTGCTTTGGCACTATCTCCCTCTACACTCAGGGATGTCTGTATACTGGGTATAGTAGGAGAAGGAGCTTCGTTTGTGATTTCATTTGGCTCGTCCAAAGGCTCTTCGACCGTGGTTAGAGATTGTGGGTTTGCAATCTCATGGTCTGGATGGCCACTGAGGGCTCTGGATCAACATCCATTGGTTCAGGACCAATTTCAGGTTCAGGTTGAGGAAATTACCTTCAATTACCTGTTCCCCTGGGGGTAGAAGTGGTAGGGGCACCGTTCTTAGATATTCAAGTTTGAACAGTGGGCACCCCTGGAAGATATTCTTTCTTATCAGAGCGGTTATTGCATTGCTCTTCATCTTCATGCACTCCATGGTCTCCTCTTCAGCGAATGTCTCACGCTCATCATCTGTTAAGATATCATTGAGAATTAGCTGTAGGAACCTAGGATAGAAACAAAGCACATCATCTATGCATGTTCTTTCATCCAGTGGTCCCATGTCAGGTAATGCTTAAGGAACTCTCCCACAAAGAAGTTAGGTTGTTGACTTCTTATGAGAGTGAAGAAAGCATGTATCTCCTCAGTTGTGGGATCTGGAACATGGTTTTCTATAGAAAAATGTAGTATTCTGTTAAAGTCATGTTCCGTCACCCTTATTGTTCTGCCCCCTGGCACAACAAAACTGAAGGATCTTACGTTATTCTCACTTGTATCCGTGGCGGTTGTGTACAACGCAGTCAATTGATCGATGCAAAGGACTACGGGAGTACTCAAGGCATATGCCACTAATGAACGTGTGTTCAGAAACTCTGCCCATGCACGAAACTGTAAATTCGCAATGGCTTGCAAGTTTTGAAACGAGACATGATTAGTCTTGGTTACTTTTAAACCAAAACTAAAACCAATTAAATTTAATTAATTATTACTAATTAATCAAACTTGACACAAAATACCCTTAAAACAAAAATTACCCCTTTTTCTTAATAAACACAACTTCGAATCACTATTATCAAGAACCCTACTTTTGGTAACACAAATAATCAGAATTATCTGAAGAAATCAATTGAAAACAATTAACTTCTAAAGAACAATAGTGAAAATAGTTTTCTTAGAAACAAGTTCTTGAGGCAGTGATATTCTTGGTTATATGTATTCTAGTAAGTATAAACAAAAGCCCTTAGATCTGATAATAAGAAAAAAAACGTAAGGGGTTGTTAAATACTTATTGAATTGACAGGGGCAATATTGTCTTTACAGTGTTCGATGTTTTTAATAGTATGTTCGATGGTTTTCAGTTGGGGGTAAAACTGTCAACTTTACTTCGATAAATTTTGAAAAATAACGAAGAGTTTGAAAATCAGAATTTAAAAAGTTTTTCTGAAAAACTATCGAACTTGTTACCTTTTAAAGCTTGAAAAACTATCGAGGGATCCTTTGTGGAAAAACTATCGAGAATTAAAATAAAGGAAAAATTAATTCTCTCAGATAGATTTTCATTTTAATTCAAAAACCATCGAGAATTTAGATAAAGAATAATGAAATTCAATTCGATGCTTTTTCAAATTTTCCTCAAAAAGTATCGAGAAATGTTTTCAATAGTTTTTCTTTTTCCTTTTCAAAAACTATCGAAAATTTATTTCGATAGATTTATCTATGTACTTGAAAAACTATCGAATTTCCTAAATTCGATATTTTTTGCTTCTGTCTTCATTTTAAAACCTGTTCTTGTTTTAAAATTTAGACTGTTTTATTTCCTGTCAAGTTTTAATTCTAATAAATCTTTTCAAATTTACCAAAATCAATTGTCAACAGAAAATTCACAATTTTCTCAGAATAAAATCGACTAAATATCATTGAATGATATTAACCAATTAAAATCCAATAAATTATGCTGCATATTTATTTTATGTATTTTAAATTATGGAGCAAATAAGATATTGAACTGCTTCAATTTCCATAATTCAAATTTCATAAAATAAATAATAATAAATTAATACTAAATATCTATGAGCTAGATATTAGCACTAAATTATTAATGTGAGGACTGGATGTTTGAAGACATGCTTTCGAAAGAAATGATACCTGTTGTCAAGGTGCATTGTCGTGGAGTGGTCCACAGAGTTGTTGGAGAAGAATTTATTTCCTTTTATCATAAAAAGAAATCAATCTTCCTCCACGAAGTTGACAGCTTCTAGAGATGCTTCTCCTGTCATTTGGGTTGACAGCTTACAGAGATGCTTCCCCTGTCTTTCTTACAACCTGCGTATTTTATATCTAAATAGCTAAACATGTTAACAAGTATCTTTAGGTTACCATATTCTGAGATTTGGTATTCCCTTAAGATATCTAAAAATCATGTTAATAGCTATAAGACTAGATTTTCTTCCACTCGGAACCTTGCACATTGGCAACTTGAGAATAAAATATGTGGTGTCAATTTGCAGCTAATAACTTAATGAGACGCATACCTCTCTAGCTTGTCATTTCTGTCTTTTACCTGATTTGTCCTGATCAAGCTTTAGTGGCTGCTGTTGGTAGGGAGTCTTGGCATGTCTAGAATCTTCTCAATTGTGCACATTCAAAAGATTCTTGACTTACTTTTATTGCCATCACTCTTTTGGCTTACTTGTGCTCCTAAAATAATTAATCTTCTGGCTTGCTCAAAGTAAATCCAAAAAGAATTGCAACTTTTCCAACATACTCATCTTGTACATTCTCTGCAATGACTTGGCAAATTTCTTGCACAAGTTTTCGTTAGTAGACCAACATATAATATAATCATGATATCACTGCACATATATGACATTATGTTTGTGCCTTATGACAACTCTAATAAATTCATATTCTGTAAAAGTTCAGTTAGAGTGTCATACCATGTCTTTGACGATTGCTTGAGTATTGATACCGGTTCATACCAACCTGTAGTGATCTTGTGAAGAGAAGTTATACAACGTCCAATTGATCTGCAACAGCAAATGTCATGAGCTGTTGTACATTGACTTCTTCTACTATCTCACCAACCAGGAGTGCACTTGAACATATTCACCATATAGATATTAAAATTTGAATATGCAGTAGGTGCCAGATATATCCTGATATCCTCAAGTCTCGTCACTGGTGCTTCTTGTTAGATACTGCTTCCTAATAGTAACCTAGCATCCAGTTTGGCCTTGTCCCTCATAACAATGCCAACTTCATCCAGTATTCTGGATACCCATCTTGTTCCAATAACAGATTTTCCCTTAGGCCTGGGTACCAGCTTCCAAACTTTCTGCCTTTCAGATTGATTGAGTTCATTTTGCTTTGCAATCACCCAATCTGGATCCATCAGAGCTTCTTTACCTTTCTTTGTTTCTTCTTCAGAAAGAAAACCAAGAAAATAATCATTCATACTCTATAGCTCCAGTCTTTACTCCACCACTAGGATCACTAAGAACTAGACATCAGGAATGATATTGAATCTAAACCCTTTGTCTTGACAGATACGTTCTTGAAGTGTCCTCTAGATATTCATTGTGGTGTTGATCTGACTAATTGATCCTTCCTTTGCTCCCCCTAAGCTGTTGCTGGGATTTCCTGAGAATCCTCATCTTTGCTGAGTGGCTCTGTTGAAGTATTGAGTTGTGTAGTTAAACTACCATTACTACTGCTTGGATTTGAATCATCATTACTATTAATTTCACACATAACAGCTGAGAGCTTGGAGTTGTTGAACATCATATTCAGACTTTCAATCACCTCTTGTTGATTAATCAAATTTACCTCGTAGGCTTATTCCACTGATTAGCCGAGGAACATATCCTAAAGAGCCTTAGCTGCCAATCTTGCCAAGATGCTTACTTGTAAAACATTTTCCTCCAAACCCCTGAAAGAAATTCAGTGTTTGCTTCTATTGGCCATCAGGGAAATGTGATTAACCTCATCTGTGATGTCCTGTCCTTCAGATTGAATGAACAACACCAGTTTGTATTAAGAGTAGTCATCAACCATCACTGAAGTATATCTTTACTTTGTTGTAGACAAGACATTAACTAGTCCGTAGAGTTCCATACGTATCATCTGAAGCGGCTCAGTAATGCTTATCACATTATAGCTTTTCTGTGATGTTTCTTTGACTTCCCTTAATGACATGCCTCATATATTTCATCCAGCTTGAATCCCAGATGAGGCAGTCCTCTCACCAACACCATCTTTAGAAAAGAGTTCCTTGTATTGTCATGCAAGGGTGAGAGCTTCTCAACCTTCCTGCTTGAGATAAAACACTGCTCCTTCATTGAATAAAAAGATTTGTGCTTTGAATCTTCAACAAGAAAGTTGCTTCTAATTGTTATCCTTGACTCCAATTATTAGTTGTTATCAATGATACCAATTATTGTAAACATGATGACATTCCATTTCCAACGTAGCCATGTCCCGTGATGAAAACCTTTGCTGTCATCTCCAAAGATTATTGAAGGAACAGCTTTCTCAATCACATTTGATGGCAAGTTCTTTCTTCGATCATATGTCTTCAGTAGTAAAGACCAAGAAAGCATATAAATCGATTAACCTGATTTGCCTGCACTCACAAATGGATTGACAGTTCTTGGTACCCAACTTATTTGCTTGGGTCCAGATGGATTAGAGATTTTGCTTTTAAAAGTGGTAACAACAGCTTCAGCCTATACATGCTTATTCTTATCTCTGACTGACCTTGCAGTCGTTGCTCTAATGTAATTCTTAAACATGCTTTTTCTATGATTAATGCAAGTTCTAAGAGATGCATTCATAATATTTAAATAAGTAAACATGTTAATAAGAATAAATGGCATACATTGAGCATTTTGACATTGCAGATAAGAGATGTGCAAATTAGGCATGTTCTGCGTTTTAGAAAATTCAGTACTTTCTACTTTAACCAATATACACAAGTGTAACAGGTAGCAAGTAGATTTACAGATATTCAATAATTTTCTAAGCACACATGGAATAAAAGAATTAACAATTAAATCACGAATTCTATCTAATCCATTCTGTTGTTGTATGACATCTAACTTTCTCTATTACCTAAGTCAGTTTTAGATACAGCTTGGTGTTCTACAAATTCTACTGACTCTAAAGGTAATTCCTCGATCCTTCAAACTGATTATCCCTTAACAAACAATTCAGAATAAATGAGTAAATCTTGTTCTACTAGGGATACTGAAACTTAGCTTTACTAAGGTCTTATGTGCCAGAAACTTAACCCCTAAAACTAAGAGTTGTTTCTTAAGAAAGCTTCTATCTCACTTGCAAATCTTATTCTACAAATATTCATACACACATACCTAAGATCTCCTATGTACATGCTTTGAATATTGAGGATTAAATACTGCATTGGTTCAAGGAAAAGATACCTGAGATATGTGAGGTGAATCATCTTCAGAGATTGCTATGAAAGCAAGATATCCATGATCTTCTCGTCATCTGATCCATCCCAACTCTTTCCTTAAGCAACATAAGTTTTGTGCTGATGCTTCTTCAACAAAGCATTCCACTTCTGTTTCAGCTATTAACTGAGTCCCTATTCTTCTTTGTTTGTCAGGCTCCTTCATTGTGTAGCACACCCTGATAGCTTCTCGTTACATAGTTCTTATCATAGTTGAAACTATCAGTCTTGATTTTGTTACCATCTCAGTCTGTAACTACCTCCTGAATTGAATCCTGGAGAATCTTTGCTCCGTAATAAATAAGCCTGATCCATGGATGTGGCTTTTGTACTCCTTCTGAATCTGATGTGACTAAACTTCCTTGACAAGTGAAACACTGATCTTTAGTCTAGTCTCTCGAGGTTTTCTACCTGAGCTTCTTCTGATTCAGCTACTAGTAATTCTTCTATTCTGTTCTGAGGTTCCAACATTAATAAACGTTACTGAGATATTTGTTTGTCCGTTCAATTCTCTAACACCCGGAGGAATCTTCTTCTACAAGCCCTTGAGCACCCTCAATTTAATACTTAAGAAAAATTTAAATATTCTGAATTTTTAATTTTCCTTAAAAATAAATTAATCAAAAATAAATATTTACAAAACATTTAATTTTCAAGAATTTCGAATTCTTAAAAATTAAATCATGTAAATTAATATTTAAGAAAAATTAGAATTTAAGAAATTTTTTTTAACAAAAATTCGAAATAAATAAATAACTCAGAAATATATTAATTCGGGGTGTTTTTGTAAAGCTGGCCATTTTGTTAAGAGCATTAAAAAACCACTTCGATAGTTTAAGAAAAAAACTATCGAAGTCACCTCATCTTCAAATTGGCCACCTAAATTGTAAGGGGTCTCTTTAGCACACTACAAATTGCTCTGTGCCGCACCTCTAAAATAAATTCATAACATAAATTAAATTTACTTAAGTTTAAAATATAAATTTATTTAACTTGAATTTATAAAATAAATTTATTTAAATTAAGTTAATCAAATAAACTTATTCAAGTTTAAATAATGAACTTATTTAAATTAAATTTATAAGATAAATTCATTTTAACTTAAATTTATAAAATAAACTTATTAAAATATAAATTCATAAAATAAATTTATTTAGAAGTTGGCCTCCTCAGAATTCTTGTCTGACTGGTCTGAAATACCCGGATCTAATCTGTATGTCGATTAACAAGCTCTGATACCAATTGTTAGGTCCCGAAGTATCGTAGAAGGGGGGGGGTTGAATACGATACTCACAAATAATTCAATTTCGTTCGCTGATAATTCATTCAGTTCTATAACGAAATCAAACATACCAAACCAAACCAAGAGTCGGGGAATATATCGTTTTATAAATATAAACCTCGAGGGGTGCTACAATTTCTAATCCGTAGATTAGCTTCAATGAGTTCTAGGCTATTCATAATCAATACTTTGATCGAATTCTGAGCACTATAAATTTTCTGATCTTCTCCGGCTCAAAATCCTCTCTCCGTGATTGCTACTATGAAAATAGCCAGACTGAAGAAGACACACTCTTCTCTCTGTTAATTGTAGACTTTTCAAAACCAATCTTCCGATAGATTTTGCTTCGACCAATCAGAATGCAGCAGGTGTCCAATCTACTTTTTAGAATAATTAAAAACTATCGAATCTTTTGTTTTAAAACAAAAACTATCAAATCTTTTGTTTTAAAACAAAAACTATCGAATCTTTTGTTTTAAAACAAAAACTATCAAATCTTTTGTTTTAAACAAAAACTATCGAACTATCACCTGGCCAATTTGAAGAACCAAAGGGGCTTATTTCGTCCTTTTGTGTAATTCGTCCTGTAGTCTGACAGCTCCTTAAAATTGCTTTTCGACCCGCACAGCTTCTAATCTTAATAAATAAATAATTAATTTAATCCAGAAAATATATAAATAAATATCTAATAATATGTAGATATTTATAAATATAATTTTCTAATTAAATAAAATATTTAATTATTTATTTAAATCCTTATAGTCCAAGCTGCGGTCTGTGAGTGTCTGGAACTGGACTCCTTTTGCTTAGCAAACCATATATCAATTCCAACTGGGGTTCCATCTTTCCAAATATCTCAACCTGCATTTCTTTCGGGTTTATTATTTTCATAACTTTGGCTCAGTGGGTTCCTGTAGCTGTTTGGACGTATCCTGTTCTGACCTGTTTTCTCCTATAAATTCCTTAGAACTTTCAGGGAGAACCAAGTCTGACTGTATCAATTTCTTCTGTAGAATAGATATGTAGATCATCCTCGTATGTGTTGACACCTCGTGCAACGGTCTGGTTCACAGACGACTAACAGTGATTCAAACCTTCACATCTTCATTTCAATACAATTGACAAGTCGCTGCATTCTTGATTGCTTCATCACTGGAATCCTGTGGTACTGACTCTAAATCATTCACATACTTCTGTCGTCTTGAAAGTCTTGTTTCTTTTGATGTCACTGAGGCTTGAACATTTTCATGAACTTCTTTCCGTGACCTGTTTACGGACTTCAAGAATACATAACGTATTATGATTTTTTGTGTTTACCTTATCTTCATTGATCCTGGATTCCTGTGCTTCTGTTAATATTATTGTCTGTCTTGTTCTTGGTTGAGTTGTAGTTATCTCTTTTACATCTTATGTTACATTATGCTTTACAACATCAAGTACCACTTTATTAGAGAACATTTTATGAATGGTACTGTGGAGTTACATTTTGTTCCAAGTGAACAACAACTTGCAGACATCTTTACCAAGCCACTTGATGAATCCACATTCTCAAGATTAGTAAGTGAGCTAGGTATGCTAAATTTCTCTTAATTATTTTGAGATTTTTGCAAGTTAAAATGCAGCCAGGAACTTGCTATAATTTTTCTGTGAATTGATTTTCTCAGGAAAAGGTGAAATTTTGTCTAAGTCAAAATTACTATGTCAACGAAACGCACCATTTCGTTGACAGTCTTAGCATTTTTCTGGGTGTTTCGTTGATAGCTCTTTTATATCAACGAAACGCAGCTTTATCAACGAAATAAGACTGGACTTTAACCGCCTAATCCTGATTCGTTGATGTAGCGCTTTTTAATCTGAACCGTTGAAATTTCACGTTCTTTATCACGATCTATACATACACCCCTGTAAGCATAAATCGTGGTAATATTTAATTCTAACGGTTACTTTTTAAGCCAATCAGGTAATTTAGATTAATTATTGGACTTAATTTCTGAGAATTTTTGGGGGAGTATTTAAGAAATTTTAATTTCTTTATTTCATTTCTACCTGTTCTCAAAAATTCCAAAAGTTTTTCTATCTTCTTCTCTCTAACAAGCAATACAGCTCGAAGCTTGTCCTCACTCAACAATGGCACCCATAGTCAAGCTTATGTCTGCTGGTGGGTTCATCTATGAGAAGAACAATTCCATTCCATTTGTCGTTAAGGAGAGTCCGAACAGCATCTTTTTCAAAATGATGGATTTCATGAGGAACTGTAAGTTGAGCTATGCGATGTTTCACTCTACACCACTCTACAATGAAGTAATCGAGGAGATTTGGACCTCATGTGAGTATAGTGGAACAAACGGCACACTGCAATTCACTCTTCAAGGTAATGAGTACATAGTTAATTATGATGTTTTGCAAGCATGTTTACATATTCCTGATAATAACTGTGATGCTTTGCCTACTAACACTGAAATAACTACCATGCTAAATTCAATAAACTACTCTTTGCCTACTGATAACTTAGGTAAGATTATTAGGAGAGGTTTGGTTAGGGAATACAGTTATTTAGCTGATGCATTCATTAAGGTCTTTTCTGGAAAGATTAGTAATTTTGATGCATTAACTAACTCTATGTTAATTCTCCTAACCATGCTTCTAAATGATAGATATTACAACTTTAGCACCCAACTTATGTATGAAATTGGTGCTAAGTTGGGTGATAAGGCAAATAGGAAGAAAAATATCTATTATGCAAGGTTTCTGATGATGCTGGCTAATCATGTTAGTCCAGCACCATTAGTTATCTCTAACCCTACTGCCAGGTTTGAGTGCTTTGTGCAAGAAAAGAGAGTATTGACAGACATTCTGAGGCTGAACCACAATGGTGATGTTCCAGTGGTGTATCTGCCAATCATTGAGGTAACTACTGCTATCCCTGTTAGTATAGCTGTTACTTCCATTGTTTCATCCAATCCAGTTGCTATGGAGTCTGTAGCTGTGACCCAACAGGCTCCTGCCCCAGCAACAAAACCAAAATCTAAGAAATCCTCCAAGCCAACCTCAGGTGCTTCTCAAAAGGCACCTGTTGTAAAAACTACCACACAACCTAAGGGGAGTGAGTCTGGAGTTGTGAGAGGTGAGGGAAGGGGTGAAAGTCAAAGAAACCCCAAGAATAAGGAAGGTGAGGTAAGTGTTTCCCAGCCTAGCCCCATTGTGTCTTCCCAACAAGGCACAATGAGTAAAATGGATTTAAGCACAAGTCTAATTGCATCCTCCCAAAAGGATGTAATTATTGAAACAAGCTCTCAACCTAGAGCACAGTCCAAAAGGGTAAGGGACACTTCAAGCCCACAGTCTACATTTTCCCAATACCAAAGGAGAGTGAAGCAAAAGTCCAAGGGTTCACAGGGTGCACACACACTGGAAGCAACACTTCCAGTTTCTCAAATTCAGTTTGATGTAACCCCTATCATTACTCTGGGGTTACAGTCCCGTTCTCTAAACATCAATCTTGAATTATCTCCATCAAATTCACCAACTCAATCTTTAGATGTGGACATGATCCATACATCTATTCCTGATTCTCCAACTCTAATCTTGGAGAAGCCCCACTCTGAAGCTGGTGGCCATCACTTGTTAAGTGATTTGTTGGGCCATCAACCAATTTTTCCTGAAGTTGCAAGGGGATCTGTGGACCAAACTCTCAAATCAATCACCACAGACTCTACTGTAACTTCTCATTCTCAAAGTGCTTTCTTGACTTCATCAACGAAACAGTCTATTTCGTTGACAAGTGTTTCTCCATCAACGGTATCCATACCGTTGACAGTTCAAACTACCATTCCGTTGATAGGTCATTCTACACCCCTTATTGAAAATCTAGTTGTTTCCACAACTAGTGTAGATGACCTGGTGGTAGTTGAGACACTTTTAGTATTGAGAGGGAGTGAAACTGAGAGGCTGGCTTGCAGCCAGGCAAAAGGAGAGAATGAGAGTGAGAGGCTGGCTATTTCTTCCAGCCAGGCAAAAGGAGAGATTGAGAGTTCCACCTTAGTAGGTGAAGGTGAGGGTGTGAGAGGTGTGAGCCATGGGGAGCCCATGATGCAAGAAAATAGAGGAGAGAGAGAAGGGACTACAGGAGTCATAAGGGAGGAAGCAGCCATTGCTAGTGAGTCAATGGAGGTCAATGAGGGAGAAAGGGAACTTACCTTCCAAGAGCTTTATCAACAGACTCTGGATAGTATTTCCCTGGATCCTGAGACCTTTACTCATCCTGTGTCAGCCTATCAAGTTTTGGCTCAACAAGGCAATGTGGAGGCAGAAAGGTCACTACAACTGATTCATACAACTGCATCAATGCAAAGAGCAAAGGATGCCTTGACCAATCTATCTCCAGAAGCTGCAGCTAGTGGTGAGTTTGATTTCTCTGATGATGAGGACAGCTTTGGTGACAATCAGGTGGCCACTACTTTACAGACTGGGACTTCTGTGGTGCCTCCTACACCAAACTGGCTTTCTCAAGATTTACAAGGAAGGATCTCCCTGGATGCTGCAATCACAAGGCAGTACAATGAGGCCTATCTGGCTCATGAGTCTGCAAATGCCAATGACAAGAAATTCTACAAGGCTATTATGGATTCACTGGAAATCCAAAGGCTACAGATGATGCAGACAAGGATTGAGGCTAGAGAAATCAAGGACTCAATTAGCAATCTCAAGGATGCTAATGACAGGAGGCTAGATGAAAAGCTTCCTCTTCTCACTGTGTCCAAGATGAACAGGTTTTTCTCTAAGGAACCTGAGGTGGCTACCTCCTTGAAGACTCTCTCTTCTAGAGTGGACAAGGTGGAAGCTACCTTATCTCAGATGCAAAAGGAACAGGAGAAGCAGACACAACTGTTGGCCCAGCTAGTGGCAGCTCAAGGACTCCCAGTCATCTCTCTTGATGATAACAAAAAGGGGGAGAAATCTAAGGAGCTAGACATTCAAATCACAAAGGTTATGGTCCCAGCCATTTCCCTGCCAAAGGAGCCACTAGCTATGGGGGAGTCAGGCAAAGCTAAACTGGACAACATTGACCTGATGCAGCAAGCTTCTATGAAGCTACAGCTTGCTGAACAAATTAACGACCACTGGTCCAGGATAGATGAAAGAATCAAGAAGTTAGCTGGTACTGCAAAGAGTTCAAATCCATCAATGGATCAAGCTTCTTCTAAAGAGCCATCAACGGATGCCATGGTTTTAGTGTCAACGGAATGGGAGCCACAGACCAATTCTTCATATAAGGTAGAGCCCCTTCTGCATGGAGTCACTCAAGGATCAAGGAAGGAGAAAGGACAAACTTCATGCATTAGGGATGTGGAACAAGCTACATTACAAAGAAGCTTATCTCCCAAGTCTCCTGCTAAACCAAAGGGCAAAAATACAGAAAGGACTTTCTATCCTGCACCTTACCCAGATGAGCACAAGCTTCTTGGTCTACTCATCACAAAAAGTAAGGAAAGCAATAATTATGAGGTAAGGAAGCAAAGGGCAATTGTCTACAGGAATGGACAACAAATCTGTGTTTGGGCTGGTCACTCAAACTTTGCTGAAGCTAAGGCTGAAGAGTCAGAAAGAGCAGCAATGCAAGCACTTGCAGTTGCTCAATCTCTTGATGAAGAAGAAAGACAGCAAGAAGAAAAAGCCAGAGAGGAAAGGAGTGCAAAGAAGAGCACAAGGCAACCAAAGGCAAGAGCTAGGAGAAATATAGCCTTTGAGAATGATGACTCTCAGAGTATTGCATCAGACTCTTCTGTACCAACTGCACCTCCAACAATTCCTGATCCAGCTCTAGGGGAAAAGTTAGCCTGTGATCCTAAACATCCTGTTAATTTCCATGATCAGCCAATTGAGCCAAAGGAAGAGCCAATTGAGTTTGATGAGGCCAACTTTCCAAAATTCCTCTTTGAGATGGATCCAAAGAAGAAATCTAAGCAAAGGGCTACCAAGGCTAAGCCAATTCTAGTAAGGAGACCACAAGCTGAAAAACCTCCTACCAACCCAGAAGACTTCATCTACATTGCTGATATCAGGGAGGAGTCTGACCTACACATCATTCTTGATGACCTAGTTGAAGTGAGAGGAATTGCAGCTTCTTACAAACTACCAGAGAGATTGGTGTTTGTCTACAAGGGTGGGAGAGAACAGGTTTGGCCTCTACATAGAATTCTGGGAGAAGACTATCAGACACTGCTTTCTGTGTTCAAATGCCTGAAGAAAGATTTTGGTTTTACCAAAACAGCTAAGTCTGAAGTTGTTTCCAAAATCTGCCAAATCAAAGCTAGCTGGAACAAGCCTGGTGCACTTCCCAGAGTATTGAAGGTCCCTCAAACAGGAAAGAAGATTCATCTCCAACCTTTTTGGATGATGGAATTCAGAGACAATGACAACTGTAGAAGATTCTTCAGAATAGAAGACCAACTGGAGAAGGCATCCAATGAAACTCTAAGAATAATGCAATCCAAGTTGGGGAATGAAGATGAAGAAGAGAAGATTTTCTACAGAAGACTTCAAGCTCAGATTGAGGAGAACAATGCAAGGAAAGGGAAGAAAACAAGACCACAGAGGCAAAGATGAAAAATCTGCTCAGTCTAGAGGAGCAACTCTGTGCACTTGTTTAGTAAGATTTTCTACTTTGTATTTTAATTAAATTCAATGAAGCTCAATGCAATTTCTACTTTTATCATGTGTAATTTGACTGAGTGTTTTTGTTATCATCAAGGCTCTTGATTTATGGCTGTTATTCTATCAGTCATAAATTGGGGGAGATTGTTAGGAATATGTTGTTCTTGATGATAATTATAAAAACACTTAGTAGATTTTGTATTAAGTCATTTTGTAACTGTCAACGGAATGGCATGCTTTGCAGTGTTTCGTTGACAGGAAGCTCATCAACGGAATGAGTGTTGTAGCAATTGCACTGTACAATACTTCACAGTTTGATATGCATTTGATGTATGTACTAGATAGGTTTTCTAAGTCATGTTGACTAAGTACTAGATAGGCAAAATAGGTTGGTTAATTGTAAATATGTTATGCCTTGTAATTTTGCCTAAGTGAAGACATGTCAACGGTATGAGGATTACTCTATCAACGAAACAAGGATACACCATCAACGGTATGGAGTTTACTCATCAACGAAACGAGAGAAACACCATCAACGGAATGAAGAATAAAGCTATCAACGAAACACATCTCCCTGCTATCAACGAATCATTATTGCTTTTCTGAATAGTTGACAAAGTGATAGTGACAGTTTACTGAACAGATCTAAAGGTGATGTGGAAGTGTACTTTGCATTGGAAACCATTAAAATGGACATGGGGAATAAGGAAACATCCTAGTTTCCAATTGGGCTCTTGGGAGTGATCATAATAAGCATGAAGACAAAAGCAAGGATCTCCAAGGACCACTGGACAAAGGGATGAAAAGCAAACTATTGGCGGTTACCTTTAGTGTACTTTAGTGTAGCCAAAAATAGTATTGTAAACTTGGGGAATATATAACCAAGTGTAGCAGTTAAGATAGAGTAAGAGAAGAAAAACAAATAGTTTGTATTAGCTATCCTTGAGAGCATTCTTCTCTACAACTCTGTAACTGAGCAGCTGTGTACTTGTGTATCACAGATTATTTCCGCAATAAAAACACTTCAGTTGGATCATCAAACAATCCAACTGAATTATTTATATCTTGTGTTTTTATTTATTCAGTTCAGTTTTATTTTATAAAGTGTTTTAAGTTTAAGAAAATATCAAGAATTGTATTCAACCCCCCCCTTCTACAATTCTGTTAGGTCATTTGGGATTAACAAAGAGGCATATGGTACCCAATCCTTGTTGGGTCCAGTTACTTCAGTATCACAAGTATAATCAACATTTTCAACTTTAATCATTACATCAGGAATCTTCTGTTGGAATCCTTTCTTCACCCACTTATCTTTAGAATTAGACCTAGTCTTCTTCTTATTGGATGAAGCCTTCTTACTGTTTCCAGTAGGCTCAGAAGTCTCAACAGTTTGCATATAGAGACATGGTTCAGTAGATGAAATAGGCAAGTTGAAACAAGTACTCATGGCAGTTACTTTACAAGGCATACAGTCAACATTATTGCAGACTACCATAGATCTATGCATAATGGGGGTTCTATGTAAGTTACCATCTATCATGGTCACATTGTTCTTGACCTCCTTTGGTTTCTTACAAACATGAGTTAAGTGATATGAAGAGCCACAATTATTGTATACTTTTCTAGGAGCATTAGCATTGCTATTTCATAACTTACCATTCCTGTTTCTAGACTTGTAGGTGATTGTGTCAACATGATGTTCTGAAGTTGCTGTCGAGCCTTTCTTGATAGTACCTTTCACACCTTCTATCAAGACAGTAGGTTTGGAAGTCACTGTCTTTGAGACTCTCTTGACAGTACCTTTGGAAGCTACTGTCTTGCCATTATTGACAGCATCTTTAGAACATTCTGTCAGATTGTTTGGGGAAGTTACTGTCTTGGGGATTGTGATAGCATCTTTTCAATCAACTGTTGTACCGTCAATACCTTCATCCTCATCATCCAGTTGTTGCTTGATGAGCATGGCTTCCTCATCAAACTCAAGTTCAGAAGGTTTAAAAATAGGTTTGTTGATCTTCTTGAGGACATGAGGTTTGACATAAGCATCAGTTGAACAATCCTGACTAACAACTTCCTTACCAGGTCTTTTACCATACTCAAAACCTATCCCTACTTTCTGATCCTCTGTGTGTTTCTCATGATAATCCTGAAGTTGTTTGGATGAGTTTCTGTAGGCTTTAATCTTGAATTCATTTTCACTAATTTCTTTCCTTAGAAACTCCTCAATTTCTTTAGCACAGACTAATTCATTTTTAAGTTTGGCATTCTCATGTGTTAAAGATTCTAAACGACTGGTCTTCAACAAAAGCAAATCATTTTCAGAAGTGAGTGTTTCATTTAATTTAGTTAATCTAGCAATTTCTTCATTAGCAATTTCGTGAACATTGAACATTTCTGCACTTAATTCCTCAATAGTTTGTTTGTATTCATCTTTAGACATATCAAGTAAGACAAGTGAGGGTACCTGACTTGGCGAGCTAGAGGTGGCTTCATCAGACTTAGCCATGAGGGCTAGATTCACATATTCCTCTTCCTCTTCATCATCAGAATCTGTTAGATCAGAATTCAATGATCGTCAGAAGCTAGACTCAACTGATCAGGATTGCTGACGTCATCAGTATTGCATGGTCATCAGTATTTGATCAAGCGTCAGTATCTTATTGATCATCAGGATTCCTACTCAGACTATGATCAGGTTTGATCATCAGGACTTGAAGCTGATCAGGATTCCTACTTCGAGTTATATTTGGAGTCTAGATAAATATGGAAGTTTGTTCCTGGTTTGTAGAATGCAGCTATCGATTAAAGATATGTTTCTATCTTTGTTATGATTAGGACTTATCTTGTTATTGATAGAGAAGCTGTGTACACTATATAAACACAGTTTTGGTTTCGATTTATGTACTTATCAGAGAGAGAGAACATAATCGAAGAGAAGCTCTTAAGAACAGAATTTCTTGAGAGAGTTTTTGTAAGCTAGAAGCTCTTAAGAACATCAGAATTTCTTAAGAGAGTTTGTAACAGTTTTATATCAAAGTTAATAAAGCTGTTATTGTTATTGTTATTGATCTTTCATATTTGTGTTATATAAAGTCGAGAATCTTATACAATTGTATTCAACCCCCTTCTACAATTGTTATTTACTGGGCAACAATTGGTATCAGAGCAAACTGATTTAATTCTGAATCAGATACGATCTAAAGATGTCGACAACCAAGTATGAAAGCATGAAGATTCCCATCTTAAAGATATCAGAATATCCCACATGGAGGGTAAAGATGCTGATGTACCTGGAGGCTATGGATCCCGACTACTTGGACATGATTCGTGATGGACCATATATACCAACAAAGTTCGTAGAACGAACAGATACAGTACCAGAACATTATGTGGTCAAAGCTAAAGCTGAATGGACTCCAGAAGAAAAAGCTCATGTACTCAGGGAACCAAAGATAAAGAATATCTTGCATAATAGCCTTGATGCTGTTATGTCAAACAGAGTGATTGCATGCAAGTCTTCAAAAGAAATCTGGGATACTTTGGAAACTCAGTGCCAGGGATCTGCATCTGTCAAGAAAAACAGAAGGGCTCTTTTGATTCAAGAATATGAACAATTCGATGCAAGACCTGAAGAGAGCCTGACTGATCTATATGATAGATTTCTGACACTATTGAACAGCTTATCCTTAGTTGACAAAGTATATGAAACTGAAGATTCAAACACCAAATTTCTTAGAGCTTTACCTGAAGAATGGGATACTCAGACCTCAATCATTAGACACCAGTATGATCTGAACATTGTGTCTCTTGATGAGATCTATGGGATGCTAAGAACTCATGATCTTGAAGTTCAACAGAGAAAGAACAAGAAAAGCAGCAAGGCAAAGTCAATTGCTTTGAATGTAGAAGCAAAATCAAAAGGGAAAGCTATGGAGGTCTCTAGAAGGAAAGCAAGAGAAGCTGAGTCAGATACTGACGACTCTTCATCAGATACTGATGGCAATCCTGATGCCAATACTGGTGATGAATCTTCTGATTCAGACATGGAAGAGATGGTTGCTATGATTGTCAGAAACTTCAGAAGGATGAAGTTCAGGAAGAATAGAAGACAAGGCAACTTTCAGAAAAAGACCTTCAAAGCAGACAAAGACAAGTATATCAAAAAGGACAGCAAGGGTAGCAAATTTGACAAGTCAAAGGTTAGATGCTACAAGTGTAATGGTATGGGTCACTTTGCTTCTGAATGCAACAAGACAAAGGCACTCATCACATCAAGCAAGGATTGGATGGACTCTTCCTCAGAATCTGATACTGAGGTAGTCAACTATGCGTTAATGGCCAATGCTGATGTAACTGCTGCTCCTGATGATAAGGTACTAAATACTATCTTTGATTTTGATACTGATAATGCTTCTGAGTTAAGACGTTTTCTAAAGTCATTACATATTAGCTTTAGAAGTCAAACTGCTGAGAATACTAGAATCTTATCTGAGATGTCTGACCTTAGAAAGAGGAATGAGATATTAGAAGCTGAATTTTCTCGTATGCAAGAAGTACAAAAAGAATGTGATAATGCTAAACACATGCACTTAGAGATGACATCTAAATGTACTTCCCTTGAAAAAGAACTTGAATATGCTAATGAGAAATTCAGAACCTGGACAGACTCTGGAAGGAAATTTCATGAGATTAATATCTCTAAGAATTGGAAAGAGTGTCTAGGATATAAGTCAGATGAGGATAAGAAATTGAAAGAGAAAATTGTCATTGATGAGACAGTCAGTCCAAAGACCTATAGACATGTTATAGACTCAACCAAATCTAAGATTACTCCTGTTAATTTTGTTTTTGGTAAGGATTCCAATTCTACTTTTGAAAAGGGATCTTCTTCTACTCAAGGAATTAAAATTATAAAGTCTAAACCTGTCATGAACAAAGTCACTAAGAATGTAGGTCTATTGTCTCAGAAACAGCTTAAAGATAAAATCTGTGAGGTTACAGATAAGAAAAAGGAAGCTACTGTTAAGAGAAACAGGAATGGTAAAATTGGGATCAATAAAGAGAATGGTTATAAGTATATCCCAAATGCACCTAGAAAGTGTTGTTTTAACTGTGGTAACTCTAATCATCTTGCTATTGATTGTAAGAAGAGTAAGAAGAAGATTACTGATATTCCTAAGTCTGATGTTAGGAATAGATCAGTACTCTATAAACCGCAGAAGTCCTGTTTTCATTGTGGTAGTCTATGGCATTCTATTTATACATGTAAAGAGTATCATGATTTGTACTATAACTTTTATGATCCATTGCCTAAGTTTGAAAGTAGTACAAAGTCTGATAAAACTGAAAATGTCATAGTGAAGCATGCTTTTGTTAATACTGATACTGACAAAGCAAATCCTGATGGAGTAAATCCTGTCAGGACTGCTAAAGTCAAAAAGTCTTCTGCTGTTAAAATTAATAAATTGCATGAGAAAGGAACCCAACATGTATGGGTTCCTAAGTGTTCTAACTAGTGTTTTACTATTCTGATGCAGGGTAAAAGGAAAAATGTGTTAGTCATGGATAGTGGATGTTCTGTGCACATGACTGGAAACAAAGCCCTGTTATCAGAATATGAGGAAAAAGCTGGCCCAACTGTGTCTTATGGAGATGGCAACATTGGACAAACCTTGGGATATGGCAATATAATCATTGGAAATGTCATCATTGAAAAAGTAGCTCTAGTGAAGGGACTAAAACACAACTTGTTGAGTATTAGTCAAATCACTGACATAGGTTATCATGTCAATTTCTATTCCACACATTGTGAAGTAGTCAGTAAAGCAACAGGGAAGATAGCACTAACTGGCTACAGGCATGGTAACATATATGAAGCCAACATTCTCTCATATACTGATGGCTCCCCTACATGTTTCATCAGTAATGCTTCAGTAGATGAAAGTTGGAATTGGCACAAGAAGCTTTCTCATCTCAACTTCAGCAACATCAATGAGTTGGTTAAGAAAGAGTTAGTAAGAGGATTACCTAATGTCTTGTATACACCTGATGGACTCTGTGATGCATGCCAAAAAGCAAAACAAAGAAGGACATCATTCCAGAGTAAATCAGAATCCTCTATTGAAGAACCATATCACATGCTACATCTTGATCTGTTTGGTCCAGTCAACATCATGTCCATCAGTAAGAAAAGGTACACTCTTGTAATTGTTGATGAATATTCTAGATTCACCTGGGTGTATTTTCTGCACAGAAAAGATGAAACTCCTGAAGTTCTGTTGGATCATGTGAGGATGATTGAGACAACCACAAAGTACAAAGTCAAGATCCTGAGAAGTGATAATGGTACTGAATTTAAGAATTCAAAGATGGAAGGGTTCTGCAAATACAAAGGAATCATTCAACAATTCTCTGCTCCTGGCACACCTCAGCAAAATGGAGTAGTAGAAAGGAAGAATAGAACTCTTATTGAAGCTGGCAGAACTATGTTGGAAGAAGCTAAATTACCTACATATTTCTGGGCAGAAGCAGTCAACACAGCATGCTATACACAAAATCTTACATTGATAAACAGGCATGGTGTCACTCCTTATCAGTCTCTCAAAGAGAAGAAACCAAGTCTGAAGCATTTGCATGTGTTTGGCTGTAAATGTTTTGTTCTCAGAACTCATCCTGAACAGCTAGGGAAATTTGAAACAAAGGCTGATGAAGGAATATTCATAGGCTATCCTACATCAAGAGCCTTCAGAGTTTTTAATTTGAGAACAAGAACTGTCATGGAGTCAATACATGTATCTTTTGATGATAAGAAGATAACTGGAATAATTGAAGACTCGCATGATAGATTGTTATTTGAAAATGAAGCTTCCAAGGAACCTGAAGAAAGTGAATCAGAAGTTGTCCATTCATCCAGTACTGACGGGTCACCAAATCCTGATGACTCACCAGGTACTGATGGTGCTAATACTGATGATGCAAACAACAGTAATACAACTAGTAGTGCTAATGTTGAGGGGGAGCAACGACATTTAACTACAAGTTCAGAGTCAACTCAATCATCAGGACAGAATTCTTCAGATACTGATTCAAGTGATGATCCTGACAACACATCAGGAGGTCATAGCAATAATTCAGGAAGAGCTTCATCTCAAGCAAATTCTTTCAATCAAGATAACACCAATCCAGGGGGAGCATCTACTTCAAGAAACAATTTGACACCAGCAAGGAAATGGACTAAAGATCATACTCCTGATTTGATAATTGGAGATCCTGATGCAGGTGTTCAAACAAGAAGTGCAACTCAGAATGAATGTTTATACAATAACTTTCTGTCCAAGGAGGAGCCTAAGAAAGTTGAAGATGCACTTAAAGATGCTGATTGGGTTACTGCAATGCAAGAAGAACTGAATGAATTTGAAAGGAATGAAGTCTGGAAACTGGTACCAAGACCAAAGAATAGATCAATAGTTGGTACAAAGTGGATTTTCAAGAACAAGACTGATTCTGATGGAGTCATTATCAGAAATAAAGCTAGACTAGTTGCAAAGGGGTATTCCCAACAAGAGGGAATTGATTATGATGAAACTTTTGCTCCTGTTGCAAGACTAGAAGCCATCAGGATATTTCTTGCTTATGCAGCACATAAGAAATTCAAGGTTTTCCAGATGGATGTTAAAAGTGCTTTCTTAAATGGTGAACTGGAGGAAGAAGTTTATGTTGAACAACCTCCTGGTTTCATTGATCCTAAATATCCAGATCATGTCTACAGACTGGATAAGGCACTTTATGGACTAAAGCAAGCTCCAAGAGCATGGTATGAAACCTTAGCTCAATTCTTACTGGAAAGTGGATTCAAAAGAGGTGCAATTGATAAAACTCTATTTTATTTGAATCATGGTAAGGAGTTGCTGTTAGTTCAGATTTATGTTGATGATATCATTTTTGGGTCAACAAACAATAAGCTGTGTGAAAAGTTTTCCAAGCTTATGCAGTCAAGATATCAAATGAGCATGATGGGAGAAATGAGTTACTTTCTGGGTCTTCAAGTTAAACAGACTGATGAAGGGATTTTTATTAATCAGTCTAAATACACAAGGAATTTACTGACAAGGTTTAACATGCAAGACAGTACTCCTGCTTCAACTCCCATAGCTACAGCTACCAAACTTGATCCTGATCAAGGTGAAGAGGTAGATGTAACTCACTACAGAGGAATGATTGGCTCTTTATTGTATCTCACTGCCAGTAGACCAGATATCATGTTTGCAACCTGTCTATGTACAAGATTTCAAGCAAAACCTAGAGAACCACATCTGATTGCAGTCAAAAGAATTTTCAGATATCTCAAAGGCACTCCTTCACTTGGCCTTTGGTATGCAAGGGAATCAGATTTTGGGTTGTGTGGTTATTCAGATGCTGATTTTGCAGGATGCAAAATAGACAGGAAAAGTACTTCAGGAAGTTGTCAGTTTTTGGGTGGAAGACTAGTTTCATGGTTCAGTAAAAAGCAGAAATCTATTTCCACTTCAACTGCAGAAGCTGAGTACATTGCTGCAGGAAGTTGTTGTGCTCAGATAATGTGGATGAGAAATCAGTTGTTAGATTATGGCCTGTCATACTCAAAAATCCCTATTTATTGTGATAACCAAAGTGCTATTGCAATGACAGGAAATCCAGTTCAGCATTCTCTTACTAAACACATAAGTATCAGATATCACTTTATAAGAGAACAGTTCTGGAAGGAACAATTGAACTTCACTTTGTTCCTACTGATCAACAACTAGCTGATATATTCACCAAGCCTCTACCTGAAGCTACTTTCAATAAGTTGGTGAATGAACTTGGAATGATGAATTTTGAGAATTTCTGAGGAAAAGCTAAAGAAAGGAAATCCTGATAACTGTCAAATCCTGATGGTTATTCAGAAAGGTATGTTTTCTTTGATCAAATCCTGATAGGACTCAATCCTGACAGGAAGTCCACTGGTCAAATCCTGATGCTCAGATGTTTGAAGCTGGTATGAAAACCAGAGGTTCTATGCTATTTTGTCATCAACACTCCTGGTCAACTCTGGACAATTCAATTATTACTTAGTCTTTGATTAAGTTTTCAGTCTTAATTATCAATGTCATTATTATCAGAGTTTATTATTTATCATATCTATATCACTATGAGTGTTACTAACAAATTTTGCAGGCAAGAACAGGAAGAAAACAATTGAGAAAATAGACAAATTTCATTAATACTTGAAGATACATTTCACATGAAATTTGGACTCGTTATGGACTACTTTCTAATGCTATGGTACAAGGACCAACCCACCTTGTTCCTGACACAAGCATGCAACCTAAACAGTCTAAACAGTTAACAACCACCTCTACTGTCTCTCAAAAGACTTTAGTTGTAAAATCAAAGAAATCAGCTAGAACTGATGTGTCTGGAAGGCAATCAGGTTCAAAGGATTTTTCCTCTACACCACTCACTAAAAAGAAGATACAAGGGGGTGTACAAGGGGTCCTGGTGAAGAAAGCTGATAAGGTTGTTAAGAATGTTCCTGTGAAAAGGAAGTTAAGGTTGATTGATGAAAGTGATTCCGAGGATGACTTACCTATATCCTCTGTGATGAATGTGAACAAGGAAGTTGCTGATACTGCTACTAAAGCTGTGGTACCTTCATCAAAACCACAAAAGACAAGGAAATTATCAAAGAGTAGGTATCATATTCCTTTGACAGTGCAAATGAAGGATACTGATATTCAGACATCAAATCCTGATGTTAGTATTCCTGATGCAGCAACAAAAGTTGTCTCTATATCAGACTCTCCAGCCTCTCCATCTCAGATTCGAGGACATTCTTGGGAGAAGGTATCTACAACTGCTTCCTTGGTTGGTCTTACACCTACATCAAAGAAAAAGAGGAATGCAGAAGAGTTAGTCTATCAGAGACAGAAGAAGCTGAAAGGATCAAACCCACAAGAACCTGAATTTCAGAGTAATTCAGCAGCTACTGTTGATCCTGCCACACAAGAACCACTCAATCAAAGTTTGGGTGAAGGCTTAGCTAGTGGAATGGTCACACAAGAACCATTTTCTCAAAGGGAGAATGAAGACATCAACATTCCAGCTACACAAGAACCATCTTCTCAAAGTGAAGATGCAGGCAAAGCTACAGCTTCTGTTGAAAGATTGGTCGAGAACATTGTCAATGAGGGAAGCACACAAGAACCTTTAGCTCAAAGTGTTGAAGCAGCTTCTGAACCTCAAGCTCCACAAGAACCATTGGTAGCAAATACTGATGCAAGCATATCAAATCCTGACGATGTTCATCCTGACGTTAGTGGTGCTCCTGATAATGAACCTATTTTGATACAGCCACTTCGTTCAAGACCAATAGATCATCCTATCTCAGAATCACAGGATAAACTGAAAGGTATTGCAATTCCTGATCCTGATATATCTCATGGTTCTGATGATGATAATTCTGATGATGATAGTGATGATGATAATGAGAATAGAAAAGAGAAGGAACAGCTTGCTACAGCACTCAAGATTAGTCTTGGAACTAATTTTGGTTCATCAAGTACGTATATGGCTGGCAAAGCTTTCACTGGGAAAGATCAGAGACAAGATTTTTCTACTCCTTCCTTTGATCCTGCAGAGGCATTTAGACAGAATGAATGGAACAATTCATGGCACCAATCTGATGAATCTATCAGTTTTTCTTCTGCTATTGAACATGCCTATAATGCAGTGAAGTCTATAGAGAATCATTTGAAGGCTACAACTCTGTTATCCAAAAGCCTGAAAAGTGAGATTGATTCTATCAAGGGCTCAACTGAAAAAGTGAGGACTGATATCTTTAATAATTTTACAAAGGTGCCTACTACTTTTCAACTAAGGGTAGTGGAATCCCAAGTGAAATCTGTTGTTTCAGAACAAACCTCAATCAAACAAAGAATTGATTCTCTGGATACTAAGGTAACTGAAATTCAAGCCTCTCTTTCCTTAATTTTGCAATTATTGTCAAATCCTGATGTCAAAAAGGGGGAGAAGGTTATTCAGACAAAATGTACACCTGATCTAGTATTAAGAAATAGTGATGATGATACTGGAGATGATGGTGGTGACAAAGCGATACAAGGAGAAACCTCTGATGCTGTTGTTATGAAGACAATCCAAACTTCTCAAAGTCAAACAACGCAGTCAACTCATGTTTCTGATTCTGGAGTTAAGACAGTAAGAACATTGGTGCAATCTCAGATCCTGACGGAAGATCAAATCCTGACACCTGGTCATGGACAAATTCTTGCTACAATTCCTGAAGGTGATGAAGATGTGATTATTGATAATCCTGAAGATGCATCAAATTTATTCCAGAAGTTTTCTACAAAAGACGGCAGAATTGTTACTCTATATCACACTGATAAAAGAGTTCAACAATTATATGCAAGAAAAGCACTCTCTACAGCAAGTGAAGAATATCCAGATCTCTCACATGAAGAATTCTTGAGACTACAAAGAGAGACAATGGAAAGCTATACTGCTCCTGCTAGAGGTAGAGGAAGCAGAGGTAGAAGAGGTGCTAGAAGAAGTAAAAGAGGTTCTTTAACTCAAACAGTACCTAGACAGACAAGGTCTAGAGGGTTAAGAATTGAAGAAATTCCTGAACCTATTCAAACTCTAGTAGTTCCTGACAGATCTACTTTTGGTGATGATGGAATTGTTGAAGAAGAACCTGAATTGAGAAGAAAATCAAGTAAATCAACTCTCAGCAATACAAATCAAATTGAAGATTCTAATCCTGACAATATTCAAGATCCTGACGAATCTGAAATTTTGCAAGAGGTTGATTTGATAATCTTATCTACTGTTGTTGATTGTCACAACAAAGAAGTAGATGAAGAAGAAGAAGCCAGAAGAAGAGATATTACAAGAAGAACAAATGAAGATTTCAATCTCTATCTACAAAGGCTTAAAGTTTCAAATAAAAGACAATGGAGAAATTCAAGCAGACAAGAATCTTTACTTGAAAGAAGCTACGCTCATGAAAAGGAGATATACAAGAAGTGGAAACATATTAGCACATTAAGTTGTGATACACCTATCAATTTTCAGTCTGGTGGAATTATTACAAGCGCTTCAAGTGTTGTTGATTTGTCTGATATGGCTAGATCAAAAACACTCTGGTTAAAGATGTTTTCAAATCTGAAGCAATTGTCAAGTAATTCAAGAGGAGGTATTGGACACAGAGATGGTGAATATCTGAATATGTTATATGTTGATCCTTACTCCTTGACAGAAATTGGAGGTACTTTAACTTCTGAAAACCTGAACAATTTATTAGCTGTTGATATAGTTATAGATTGTCATGATGGTTTTGAAAAGAAAGAAAAGCTTCTGTACTTCATGAAAGATGATAGTGTGAAGATTCTATCTATTCAAGATCTGCTGATGAAAACTACACAGGAACTGAAATATGTTCACTATCTGTTAAGATGGAAGAACCAAGTGTACAAAGAATGGAGTGACATGATTTTGTCATCTATAAGAAGAAGACTGGATGGAAACAGTAATTTCGATGGTAATTATACTCCCATGTACTTAAATCAAAGAGGTCAGGATGTGGAAATGCAAAGGGGTACTGCTGTTAAAGAAGTAAATTTTGGCATGACTCATCTTTCTCTCAATCCTGATGGGAAGGAAATTGCTTATCTTTTGCTTGAAGAGCACAGTCTACAGAGAAACTCCATACAGAATCTCAGAGCAGCTATCTACCAGATTAATGAGGAAGATGAAGAACTCAGAAATCTTAAGGAAAGACTGATTCAAATTCTTGAAGAAAAAGAAGAAAGTTTATTATCCAACTTCTTGAAGATGAATCTGTTCTATCACAAAGCTTAAACAGATAAGTTGTTTCTGAAGATACTCGTACATTTTGATACATGTTTTTGACATCATTGAATATTTGGAATCTATACTTTATTTCACAAAGTATGAGATTGGGGGAGATTGTTAGATCAGAATTCAATGATCGTCAGAAGCTAGACTCAACTGATCAGGATTGCTGACGTCATCAGTATTGCATGGTCATCAGTATTTGATCAAGCGTCAGTATCTTATTGATCATCAGGATTCCTACTCAGACTATGATCAGGTTTGATCATCAGGACTTGAAGCTGATCAGGATTCCTACTTCGAGTTATATTTGGAGTCTAGATAAACATGGAAGTTTGTTCCTGGTTTGTAGAATGCAGCTATCGATTAAAGATATGTTTCTATCTTTGTTATGATTAGGACTTATCTTGTTATTGATAGAGAAGCTGTGTACACTATATAAACACAGTTTTGGTTTCGATTTATGTACTTATCAGAGAGAGAGAACATAATCGAAGAGAAGCTCTTAAGAACAGAATTTCTTGAGAGAGTTTTTGTAAGCTAGCAGCTCTTAAGAACATCAGAATTTCTTAAGAGAGTTTGTAACAGTTTTATATCAAAGTTAATAAAGCTGTTATTGTTATTGTTATTGATCTTTCATATTTGTGTTATATAAAGTCGAGAATCTTATACAATTGTATTCAACCCCCTTCTACAATTGTTATTTACTGGGCAACAGAATCATCCCAGCACTTTCCTTCAGCCACATAGGCCTTTCCCTGTCCTTTCTTGAAATGTCCACTTGACCCTTTATCCATCCTCTGTTTTTTCTTTGGTCTTCTGCACTCAGTGGCAAAATGACCAAGTTCATTGCAGTTGTAACACCTGAACTTGGATCTATCCACCATCCCTGTTTTGTAACCACCTCTTGTGGCACCACCTTCAACCTTGGAAGAATTCCCTCTGCTGAACCTTGATGTTTGACCTTGAGGCTTAAATGGCTTGTTTCTCTTGAATCTTATGTTTTTGAATTTCTTAGCCATGTAAGCCATAGTTGGATTATCCATCTTCTCCATTTCTTCTAGGGAGTAGAAATCTTCATCTTCAACATCAGTTATCTGCAGTACAACTTTCTCCTCATCATCTACAACCTCTTCAATCTTAAAAGTAGGTACTGGAGCAGGTTGTGTGATTTGAGTTTCTTCACTAGGTTGAGTGATTCTTGGCACATGAGCCACGAGAGTACCTGACATATTAGCCATCTTTCCTCTGGATCCAGCTAGAATAGCTCTTTTCTGTAAAAACTCTAGCTCATATGATTTAAGCACACCATATAAAGTTTCAAGATAAATATTGTTTAGATTTCTTCCTTCTCTTATGGCAGTGACTTTGTGCTCAAGATGCTCAGGAAATGTGAGTAAGAACTTGACATTTAGTTCCTTCCTATCATAGTACTTTCCATGAATCTGTAGCTCAGTCATCAGTTTACTAAACCTCTCAAACATTGTTGTTAGGTCTTCTCCTGACTTTGCCATGAAGGCTTCATATTGTGAGATAAGAATTTGTCTCTGATTGTCTTTCACTTCTTCACTTCCTTCACATAGCAGCTCGATCTTGTTCCACATATCCTTGGCTGATGAGCACCCAATGACATTCCCACACATGGCTTTGTCCAAAGTGAGAGCATCCAGTAGGATGAGTTGTAAGTAATCATCCAAGGCTACCTTCTCTTTTTCTGGCTCCAGAAACTCTGAAGGTAATTTGTTGACCCAGTAGGCTGGAACAAGAACACCATCCACAGTTGAGGCTTCGATTTCTTTTCGTGGTACGAAGGGACCATTCTGGAGGATACCCAAGTATAATGGATTTGCAGCTTTGATAAACAACATGATTTTTCTTTTCCATACATTGTAGTTGTCCTTATCAAAAGCTGGAATCTTTATGCTACTTGACTTCTGCATACTTGTCATGATCTCAGATTTGTAGAACAATCTGTCTGCTCTGATACCAGTTGTTGGTCCTTGACTATTGCAGAGGGGGGGGGGGGGGGGTTGAATGCAATACTGATAAATCTCAATCTATGTTCCAACAACAAAAACTAAGATTTAGGATTATCAGTTTATCTAGTGCAAACACAAGTAGACAAACGAGTAATTCTCACAAAATAAATGTTTGATTTATTTTGCAATGGGTTGCTACAACCTCAAGAAAATGTTTGTTTTCTTGAGCTTCGGTTTCTCGAGTGATTACAGAGAATGGATTGAGCAATAGATTAAGTAAGCTAAACCTATCACTATCAACACGGGTCTTGTGAAGCTGCTGCCATTTTCATATGGCAGCTTCTTACAAATTGCCTACCCGTGATTCTTTCCTAAATTGCTATACAAATATCTTATTAGTACATAGCAAAGCAATCTAGAAACATTCTATTTTAAGCTAACACAATTCAGTAGATGTAATACTCTGGAATTGGTGAGCTTTGTCATGTGATCTCTCAAGCTTCGGTCGTAGTCTTGCAGACCTGTTACAGTGTTGGGATACTGCAACACGCCTGTTTCTTGAACATCCAAACTGTCACAAGTTTGACTGGGTTGTTCCCCAATACAAATGTTATCCCTTCATGACAGTATCCTGATGGCTGAGCTTGCTGTCACATGAATGCGCTTTTGGTGACAGTAAGAAATCCCCGTAGAAGGTGATGTTAGGATTTCCAAGCTTGTTGTCAGACTAAGGTAAAGTTGATGTCCAAGGGCTTCCTCCAATGTTGCTGTCAGAGTGAATGTACTATCGTGACTTGCAACATGCTGTCTTCAAGTAACCTTACTGTCAACGCTGTGACAGTAATATTTATTCTTGCTGTTCGTCTTGAGCACTTCTTGAGGCTTGAACAAGTAAATGAACTTCTACCAAGATGTACTAGAATCTTATTTGCAGCAAACAAAAACGGTTACATAGACATACTCTGGCTGTGACAATATGTTCATACTTAATAAAATTAAGTACATAAAATATCTAGTTAAGTTGTCTCATAGCTATCACCCATAAATCCTAACAATTCCTAAACAAACGAACTGCTGCCCATTTTATTTTCGATTTCCAGATTCAATTCTTACTTGTTTTAAAAACTGAGACCATCACTAAATTCATCTTCTCAAGCCCATTAATTCGAGTGCTTAAAATCAAAGTTTCGTCAAGTTTTTGTGTTCTTGAGTTTTTGAATTCCAAAGGTTTTGGTATTCGTTTTTAGGGTTCTAAAAGTGATTTTTTGATTCTAAAAATAGCAGTGTGTGTGGTTTGTGTCAAGGATTAACATACTAAAATTTGGTAATTTTTGGAGAACTTTGAAAATTTGGATTTTTAATTAATTTTTAATTAATTTTAGAATCCTTAAATTCGAATTATTCATAATTATTTGAGTTTTTGATTTTCTGTGTTAATTTGTACTTAGTAAATTATGGCTCATAATTTTGAGGTCGTTAAAAACAATTATAATGGGTATTTTGATTCTTTGAAATGCCCGGTTGATCGTTTTCGACCTTGGATTCAGTTTTTAAATTCACAGTGTTGTGTTAGTCGTGCTATTTGTCTATCTGCTGATTTAAAAATTGAACCACTGAGGTTACTGTGTTCTAGTGCTGTAATTTCTGATGATTTTCATTCTATAACTTTCACTATTGAGCACACACAGTATACTATTATCGAGGATCTGTTTTGTGAAGTTTTTCAACTTCCTAGGGATAACTTTGATAGGACTCCATCTGATATTGAATTAATTCAGTTTTTCAACAGAATTCATTATCAAGGTCCTTTGGAGTTGCTCAAACTCAGTAAAGCTAATTTGTTCTGTGAATGGGATGTCTTATTTGATACTTTGGCTAAAGTTTTCAACAATTGTACTAAAAGCAATTTTCAAAATATTCCATCTTTGTTGCAGTACATTGTTTATGCTATTGTGTTTAATGTTAGACTTAACATTGGTCATCTTATCTGGAGTCTTATAGTTAGGAGAGTAGCAAATGCCAGGATTGATCATGATAGTGGTAGAAAAGTCAGGTGTTTCTATCCTCGATTTCTCACTATCTTAATCAATCATGTGCTATCTGATGCTCACAAGGAGATGTTTTTAAATGCTTTATCTATTCCTTCTCCTACTACTGATCGTAAGTTCTATCAAAGACTCCACGGTTCTCTTAGATTGAACATCACACCAGTGGTAGTCAGCCCATTCATGGCACAGTTCATTCACCTTCCTACTTTTGAACCTTTTGTTCCTGAGCAACAACTAGTCATTGCAGCTGGAACTTCAGAGGCACTGCCAATACAGGTAATACATCCTATCTCTGGATCATCTGGCACCTCTGCTGAAACCCAAGTGGTTGATAGGACTGACCAAGAGGTTGTAGAACCATAATCTCTAACCCAGGTCAGAGAGCCAAACACAGTGTCTAATCCTTTAACCTCTCAACCTGAAACTGCTTCATTAATTAGACAAAGGTCAAGTAGTGAACAAACACTGAGTGCACCCACAGCTCTGTCTTCACCTCTAAAGAAAAGCAAAACCTATAGGGAGACAACTGTAAGCCCATCCATATCCTCCCAATAGGGTTTGGACTTTGATATGGCCATTGAATAGTCTCTGGAGACATCCTCTCAACAGGATGAATCTATTGAAATTCGCCATCGGGCCCTGGCAACCTGTAATGAGTCAAGCACTCTCCCATTACTCATAATGGGAGAAGACATCCAAATAGAAGAAACTCAGGACACATTGTTAGGAGAGCACTTAGGATCTGAAACAGTGCCTACCATTGTCACAGTAGAAGTGCCTTCACAGGCATCAGAGGGAAAATATGATTCTTTGCCACATTTAATAGAATCATTTTCTCCCCTCCCAGAGGGAACATCTCTGGCTCCCTTAAGGGATTTTTCATTCGCAGTTTATACTGGAGAAAGTGAAAGGCAACCAGGTGAGTCTATCACTGAAGCAATTCAGTTTACAATGTTAGATATTTTGACAGACTCAACCAGGGATTGGGATTTGCGAACTCCCATTGCACCACCACTGACCTCTCTTGAAGGGGCTAGGGTGATTTCTATTGCAGGTACACAACTTGGATAGACAGCTAGTGATTAGAGATCAAAATCAAACAGAGAGTGATACACAATCACGTGAGTTGAGTGAAACACCACTGAGAGAAATTGAAGTGAGTGCACACACTAACACAAACACTGCTTCTCTAACCCAGGTTGAGAAGGACATTCTTAAAGCACAAGTGGTTGAACGGTCTTCTTCTTCCACCTCTGTAACAAATCAGCTGGGTATGATTAAAGATGATATTGAAGGCTTGAAGACTACTCTCCTACCAAAGATCAATGTTGTTCAGCAATCTCAAGTACTGGTGGCTTCAGACATTTCTGATCTTATAACTTCAAATGCTCAGCAGATTGCTTCCATTACTACTCAAGTGGACTACATTCAGTAAACTATTGATGAAAATCAGTGGTTTAATGAACAAAGGTTTGCAAAGATTGAAGGAGGAATGGGGCATCTCAATGAAGGGATGAAGCACCTTTACTATATGATCAAGAATTCACATCAACCCACAGCTCAACAGAAAACATTCTTTGAGGGTGATGATGAAGATGATGCTGATCAAGGAGGAGATATGGGAGAAATGAGAGATAAAGGAGATATAAGGGGAACAAGTGAGGTGAATCCTGAAGCTGCTACATTCAAATCTGTAGAGGATTCCTCAACTAAGGGGGATAAGAAAGGAGAAGAAAGAGAAGCTGGATGAGCTTCTGGAAAAGATAAGGGGAAGGGTAAACAATCATTGGAGGAGTATGCTTTTGATGATGCCTACTACTTCCATGGTGAACAGGATGATTTCCAATTTGATATGTCTAGTGAACTGGAGAAGACTATCCCTGAAGAACCTATGGGTGAGGAGGAGGTTGAAGAAGTGGCCAACTTTGATGATTGGGAAGATGAAGCTGATTTATATACACCTGACCCTCTGTTTCAAAAGGAGCTGAAGAAACAACAAGCAGAGTTAAGGTGAAAGGAGGATGAGAATGCTAAGGTCTCCGACATCATATCTCAAAGGCTAAAAATTCAAAAGGCTGAACATGAAGACAAACAACGTCTTCATAGTATTCATGTCAAAGAAAGGAGATTGGATGTGAGGATGAAGCAGGGAAGCAATTGGGATAAGGCAAGGGAGATGTTTGATATCCCTCAGAGAAGCACAAACAATGATGGTACTTTTCTGAAGTTGCTTGAGAAGATCAGAACTGTTAATCCGGACAATTCATTATACATGAAGGCTTTAAAGGAAGATATCCTAAGGATTACATCTGCATTTGATCAAGTGAGGCAAGAACTGTATATCTATGTGTCAAGTGCTCTTAAAGGGTCATTCACTGTTTCTCTTGAACTACTCCAAAGAAGATCTCTCTCTGAATTATGGATTCTAATGAGTAAGGTAAAGAGATCTTCATGCTTAAATGAGCTTCTTTATGACATACTGGGAGACTCTGCAATGAAGGCCATCCCTCAAGTTGTACACTTTCCTTATGAAGTCAAAATCTACAGAGGTACAACTTTGGAGACTGTAAGGCTGGATCCTGATTCAATGAAGCTACAAACTGCTATGCAACTGGTGAAGTTGGAGAATCTTCTTAGAACTTCTGGGTTTACTATTGTAGAGAAGTCTGAGGTTGCTGATATGATTTCAGACTACTACACGGAGAAAGTTCCAAGGTATGCTTAGATGAAGAACAGACTGAAGAAGATCACCACTCAACCAATAATGCCAAGTAGAGTGGTTTCTGAAAGTGATCGTGTCCTTGACAAAGATCTTCTAGACACCTTGCAAGAAGCTGAAGAAGGTGAAATTAGAGATTAAGGCATGATGTAGTTAGCTCAATTTGTAAATGTTATATGTTTAGAGCTAGGTAAATCAAGATAGGAAAATGTATCATTTGTTTAGACTAGAGGAACATCTATCTTGTATTTATCTTTATTGTATGAATCTGGAAATTGTTATATTTAATCCAGAACCTTTTATTATTTACTTGCCTCTTAAAAGTCTTATCTTTTCTTGTTTTAGTTGAGTTATCCTCTAGAGGTATTTGGTTGTTATTGTCTAACAAACAAATAGGGGGAGATTGAAAGGCATATGTCTAGGCCCATTTGTAAACACCGAGGATTCTACTCAACTTTAATTAAGATGTAATAAATAAATAATAAAAATCAAGTGTCACAGGAATCTCAGAAGGTTATATCTGTCAAAGAATGAAGATTAAAATCATCTACAGACTTGAAGCAATTCTACATTTGAAAGAAGTTCAATTTATTGTTCAAGCCTCAATGAAGTATTTAAGGAAGTGGAATTGTTTAAAAGTGATAGAGATTTCAGAAGTGTGACGGAGAAAAGTACAGGTTACAGTCCCTTGTTTAAGTAGAAAGAAAAAGAACCACAGCGTAAAGTTAAAAGATGAAGAACAGTCACTAAAGTTAGTCACTCATGAACCAGACAGTACATGGAGTGTCAACGTCAGTCAGTGGAAGTTCGTCATCAATTTCAGTGGTTCTTAGAATTAGTTTTAATTCTCTTTTAATTTATTCTATAAGATAATTAATTTAATCTATGAATTAATTCTTCAGAATTAATTCATATATTAAATTAATCAATCTAGATCTTAAGTAATTTTATGTATAAATTAATTCTCTAGAATTAATTTATTTATGGAATTATTTAAGTCAATAACTTAATTTATTTAATATATGAATTAATTCTAAAAGAATTAATTCATTTATTAAATAAATTAAAAGTAGAATAAATTAAATCAGTTTTATTTCTTTTTATTTAGTACTAGTAGTACTATCCGTTTACTACTAGTAGTACTATCCTCTATGGTACTACCGATAGTACTACCAAGTCATTTGGTTAGTACTACCGATAGTACTACTAAGCTTAATGGATAGTACTGCTAGTTTAAATTGAAATGAATTGTTTTGGCGCGTGAAGACAGCTTCTGTCGACTTGTTTAAATAGAAGTGTGTGATCAAGACAGAAACACAATTCAAGACAGAAAGAAAGATACAGCTTCAAACTCCTTTATTCTGCCATCAAAACGAACCAACTAGAAAGCATTCAATTTAATCCTTGTAATAAATTCTAGCCATTAATGTTATATCCAATCCACTAGAATTGAATTACTTGTATTGCTTTGACAATCTACCGGATCATAATCCCTAGAAATTATATCGAACTACTTTTTAGTATTCGATCCTTTTATTACAAATATAGATAAATTCATGTCGAATTTATTCTAGATTTGTTTTAACAAGAACTCAGTAATCTGTACACTGATTTGTAACACCCTTCAAGTTCAATAGAGTTTTATTTACTTGAATCTTGTTTCATTTTATTCCGCATTAATTTGTTCTTACTTTGTTAAATCTTTTAAAGGACAAATTCGATTAAACGGTACTGTTTGTATTCAACCCCCCTTCTACAAACATATCAGGACCTAACAAGACATAACAATACACTTAACATTACATTTCATAAGAAAGTTTCTGTCAAGAACAACAAAAGAACTGTCGGATCTTTTTCTTCAGTGAATTAATTCTAGAATCATTGTGTTAAATCTAAACCAATAGAATTCATTCACTTGTACTGCTTTAACTATCTAGCGGATTTTTATCCCTAGAACGTATCTCAAATTATTAATTATTGTTATATCTTTTTATTACAAAAATAGATAAATTCATGTCGAATTTATTCTAGATTTGTTTTAATTAGTTTGATATTCAATCTTGTAATCAGTACCATATTTGTAACACCTTTCAAGTTTAATATAAGTTATATTTAACTTGAATTCTGTTTCATTTTTATTCCGCCATAATTTGTTCTTAAATTGTTTTATTCTAAAACGGACAAATTCGATTAAAAGGTATAGTTTGTATTCAACCCCCCCTTCTACAAACTTATCAGGACCTAACAGATCATACTCCTGATTTGATCATTGGAGATCCTGATGCAGGTGTTAAAACAAGAAGTGCAACTCAAAATGAATGTTTATATCATAACTTTCTATCCAAGGAGGAACCTAAGAGAGTTGAAGATGCACTTAAAGATGCTGATTGGGTTACTGCAATGCAAGAAGAATTGAATGAATTTGAAAGGAATGAAGTCTGGCAACTAGTACCAAGACCAAAGAACAGGTGAATTATTGGTACAAAAGGGGTATTTAAGAACAAGACTGATTCTGATGGAGTTATAATCAGAAATGAAGCAAGGCTAGTTGCAAAGGGGTATTCTCAACAAGAAGGAATTGACTATGATGAAACTTTTGCTCCTGTTGCAAGGCTAGAAGCCATCAGGATCTTTCTAGCATATTCAGCTCACAATAATTTCAAGGTTTTCCAGATGGATGTGAAAAGTGTTTTCTTAAATGGTGAACTGGAGGAAGAAGTTTATGTTGAACAACCTCCTGGTTTCATTGATCCAAAATGTAATATCCGTGAACTTTATTAATAAAATAAATTATATTTTATGTGTAAAATAATTTATGTGGAGTATTTGGAGTCTTAATGATTAAGGTTATTGAGTAATAGTATGTTAATTGATGTGTCGAAAGCCCCTTTCGAATATCTTTTCATTTAGAAATATCTTCAGTTTTGAGCCCCGTTTTCAAAATTCAACGGCCCCATTGAAATTTTGTACATCATTATTATTCCTTCGTCTTTCGTATCCGAATCATTATTGGAAGATTTCTTCGTATCATTATATTCCTTATTACCTGATACTATCAATAGTATTTGTTTTATTCAAAGAAAGAAAAATTATTCCGAACCCTAATTGTTTAGGGCGATTGATATATCGTTCATATCAATAATACATCTGTTATAGCCCCAGTATTTTTGAGCATTCGTTATATAAATGATATGTATTGATATGGATAACTATCAGTCTTTGTGGATAGTTATCACCTCGTAAAACGTGAACTTTACTTTATTAAAGATTTAAAGAGATCCAGTGGATCGATATCGATCCAAAAATGTCGTTTGGGGTATTATTTTCCACTAAGTATAAAAAGACGAATCGTACATTATCCTTCATATTCCGTATTAAATATATACAAAAATACAAAAATTCCCGAACCGTGTTCTTCGTGTTCTCGAAAATAAAAATCAATTTTGAAGGTGTTATTGAAATCCAAATCTCAAGTTCAAGTACTCAAATCAAAGCTCTTGATCTCTAGTTTCAGAATCTTCAAACCATATCATCATCTGGTAATTTTTCGATTTATTATGAATTTTTCAATATTCGAATTAAATTAAGGTTCTTGTTCGAATTGGGGATTTTCATTATGTTGATTCTCCGTTCAATTGATTGCTTCTAACATGTTCCTAGGGTTCTAATGAGTAGGAATTCATGTTTTAATTTCATGTTTATGTTCAATTTTGAGATTTTCGATTTTAGGGTTTTTACCCGAAATTTCTTTTGAATAGTCCGTTCATATGAATGATCTGACATAGTTTTTTATAGAGGGCTTTTGTTGTATGTGTTCTTAGCTTCATTTTAACATAAAGAACGTCGAGTTTCATGTACGATTTAGGTAGATCGGAAAATTTGCTTGAGGTCGCCGGAATTTGATCGGGATTGGGATTCCGGCTGTGTTTTTGGTTTGTTTTGGTCGGAATGAATTGCTGAGTTAATAAGGAGTGTTTTGGTAAAAAAATCCCCAAATTCTGATGTGTTTCTGAGTCGCCGGATTTTGGAAAAGCCACCGGATTCTGGAAAAATTCCGGGTTGTTCTTCCCGACCCGTTTTTGTTCTTCCCAACTCGTTTACCCGAATTGTTGACCCGGTTTCAATCTTCGAAACCCTAATTCATTTTCAGAAAACTGTTTTTGGATTTTATTTTTAAAAATAATTCGAAAATAGTTTAAATATTTATAAAAATCATATTTTTATTTTAAAAATACATTTTTATATTCAGCAAAATTCTGAAAAATTATATTTATTTATTTAAATTCGAAAACTGATTAAATTTAATTATTTTAATTATGTTTGATTAATAATTAATTTAAATGATTAATTGATTTAGTTTATTAATCAGTTAATTCTTATTAATTAATTATTAATTAGATTTAATTAATTTAAATTAAGTTTAATTATTTCTTGACTTGTTTTAATTATTTAAAAAAAGTTTGAGTGTTTGGAAAATGTCAATTAATTTTATATTAATTGATTTAATTGTTTTTAAATACTTATATTGGGATTAAAAATACGATTTTTGATTTAAAAATTATTTGTGACTTATTTAAATTCAAATAAGCCTCGAATATTGTTTTAAAAATGTTTATAAGTGTTATATGGTTTATATGAGTTGGATAATTTTGTTTTATTGTCCGTAAATGCTTTGTATAAGGGCAAGTGTCTGAGTTTTTATTTCCGTAAAATAGAACGAGCGTCCGATAAATACGATTAAATACTTGATTACTTGTTTAGACTTAAAAATAGTTATGAGTTTATGTCGAAGGTAGAACAAGGATAGTTAGACTTATTATTATGAGTTGTTTATTATAGAATCGAGTTCCCGAAGCAAGGGAAATGAGAAGGTAGAGTAAGCGAGATAGACCGAAGTCAGCTACGTAGACCAGGCAAGTATCTGTGCGATTACTTGTTGATTATATTGATATTGTTTCCAATGATTATGCATGTTACCATCAGAACAATTCAAATTATTCAATCCTTACCCGTATTTGAGCAACTGATGCTATTTTCTTAAATATTCCTAATTCGTTGATTAATCCACAATCATGTTGGACATCAGAAACCTTCACCTTCAATTCAGTTTATATTGACGATAACCATTGTTGACTTTATTAAATGAGTACGTTGTACCATTGAAACCATTCCGAATCTATTTCTCGGATTTCATTTGATATTGAGTAGTTGAAGCTCTTTTGCAACTATTATACCTTTTCATTGTGTACTTATCTACGTTGAAACCATTCCGAATCTATTTCTTGGATTTCATTTGATATTGAATAGTTGAAGCTCTTTTGCAACTATTATACCTTTTAATTGTGTACTTATCTACGTTGAAACCATTCCGAATCTATTTCTCGGATTTCATTTGATATTGAGTAGTTGAAGCTCTTTTGCAACTATTATACCTTTTCATTGTGTACTTATCTACGTTGAAACCATTCCGAATCTATTTCTTGGATTTCATTTGATATTGAATAGTTGAAGCTCTTTTGCAACTATTATACCTTTTAATTGTGTACTTATCTACGTTGAAACCATTCCGAATCTATTTCTCGGATTTCATTTGATATTGAATAGTTGAAGCTCTTTTGCAACTATTATACTTTGTCATGGTGTACTTATCTTGTGATGCATGTTATTGCTTATACTCTATAATAGAATGAACATGTTTTTTAAATAGGACCATTAATGGTCGGAAATAATTTAAGGCCAAGATGGCCATGGATCCTAGTGGAGGACTTTGCTATAAGCAAGTCCGGGGTTGATGCGTGACTGATCAGCAGCTCAACCTTTTGATTTGAAAAATGTAGAAGTCCAATTCTAATCCCTTTTACTCCTATTGAGATTGTTAAAAAGCATATGTTTGGCTTAAACCTTATTGATTCAGATAATTGTGATCTTCCTTTCATTATGGAACTGTGATTGAAATATATTATGCTTGCTGAGAACTTGTGGCTCATACTTGTTTTGTTTTTAACCCTATTCCAGTGAAGCGAGAATATGAGCAGACACAGCGTGAGCGATAGTTCTCCAGCAGCTAGGAGACCACCTCGAGTGGTTGTCATTGGCAGGGTAGTTGTTTGTTTTGATAGTTAGACTAGATGTTTAGCTTTGACTTTAAGTTGTGTAATATTAATAACTCTAAAAAACTGGTTTGTAATAACTTAGAAGCTTGTTCAATGCCATAATCTGAACGCAGTCTTGGTTAAGGGGTGTTTTATGTTATTGTTATATTATGCATGTGTTATATCCAGGTTTATTGTGTTTCGTTGGTCGAGTGACTCCCCAGACCTGTGCCCCGGGTTTGGAGGGTGTCACACAAAATATCCAAATCATGTTTACAGATTGGATAAGGCACTTTATGGACTAAAGCAAGCTCCAGGAGCATGGTATGAAACCTTAGCTCAATTCTTACTGGAGAGTAGATTCAAAAGAGGTACTATTGATAAAACTCTGTTTTATTTGAATCATGGTAAGGATTTGCTTTTAGTTCAGATTTATGTTGATGATATCATCTTTGGGTCAACAAACAATAAGCTTTGTGAAAAGTTTTCTAAGCTTATGCAGTCAAGATATCAAATGAGCATGTTGGGAGAAATGAGTTACTTTCTTGGTCTTCAAGTTAAACAGACTGATGATGGCATTTTTATCAATCAGTCAAAGTATACAAGAAATTTATTGAAAAGGTTTAACATGCAAGATAGTGCTACTGCAACAACTCCTATTGCTACGGCTACCAAACTTGATCCTGATCAAGGTTCTGAGGTAGATGTAACTCACTACAGAGGGATGATTGGCTCTTTATTATATCTCACTACAAGTAGGCCAGATATCATGTTTGCAACTTTTCTGTGTGCAAGATTTCAAGCAAAACCTAGGGAACCCCATCTGATTGCAGTGAAAAGAATTTTCAGATATCTCAAAGGCACTCCTTCACTTGGCCTTTGGTATGCAAGAGAATCAGATTTTGGGTTGTGTGGTTACTCAGATGCTGATTTTGCAGGATGCAAAATAGACAGGAAAAGTACTTCAGGAAGTTGCAGTTTTTGGGTGGTAGACTAGTTTCATGGTTCAGTAAAAAGCAAAAGTCTATCTCAACTTCAACTACAGAAGCTGAGTACATTGTTGCAGGAAGTTGCTGTGCTCAGATAATGTGGATGAGAAATCAGTTGTTAGATTATGGCCTGTCATATTCAAAAATCCCTATTTATTGTGATAACCAAAGTGCTATTGCAATGACAGGAAATCCAGTTCAACATTCTCTTACTAAACACATCAGTATTAGATATCACTTCATAAGAGAACATGTCCTGGAAGAAACAATTGAACTTCATTTCGTTCTTGCTGATCAACAACTAGCTGATATATTCACCAAGCCACTGCCTGAAGCTACTTTCAACAAGTTGGTGAATGAACTTGGAATGATGAATTTTGAGAATTTCTGAGGAAGGCTACAGAGAGGAAATCCTGATGAATGTCAAATCCTGATGGTCATTCAGAAAGGTATGTAATTTTGATCAAATCCTGATAGGACGCAATCCTGACAGGAAGTCAACCGGTCAATCCTGATGTACAGGTCAATATTTCATTGCTTAAATTGTGCCTGATTTTTTGTCAGTTCCTGATGAGAATCGTTTGAGTTTTAGTTGGACAACTGTATGCGCGCGTGTGTCACACTGATAGATATATACATATAGATACACATAAAAAGTGGTGTAGTTATGTTTAATTACGCACGTAATTTGTCCACTAATTATTTATGCACGAATCACAGCATGCCACCTGTCACTGAGAGTAATATTTTGTTTTAACAAAATACATTTGATTTTCTAAATTACCGTTTACTCTCTCATCATCAGTTTTTTATCTTCTTTCTCTCTCTGTGCTCAAGAACCCTAATTTCTAAATCTCAATTCTCAAGTTTTCTATATTGTTTTAATGGCGTTTTCATCATTCATGAACAAGCAGACAGTAGTTAGTGGTGTTACTTTTTCCACTAACAATTTTGTGGCAATTTTGGATTATCAGGATTTGCCAAATGAGTTTCACATAATACAGGATTTCTTAACTTCAAGTTCTTTGAAGTTTGCTCTAACAGAACGTGCAAGTGTTTCGTTTAAGTCAATTATGCAGGTGTGGAACACAGTTACTTTTGACAAAGGGCATTCAGGCTCAATACTGATGAGTTTTGAATTTGATGGGGTTACTCATTATGTGACTCCTACTATTGTGGAAGAAGCTCTACATTTGCCTGTTGTTGGTGATGTTGTTCCTGATAATGTTTCAGACTCGACACTCTTTGAGTTTGTTACAAAATTGGGTTACAATGGGGAAGTTAAGAGGTATGGAAACCTCTTCAGGACAAAGCTAAAGAAGGAGTGGAATTTCTTCTTTGATACCATAAGCCGCTGTTTCCTGAACAAGACATCAAAATTTGATGCTCTTCCATCAGGTTCTCTCAAAATTGGGTACTCTCTAATTCATTCTACAGTGTTTGATTATGGTAGTTTTGTTTTAAAATCTTTAAGTGATAGGAAATCATATAAGTTAGGCTCTGTCTGTTTTCTTAGATTTTTCCAATTGATTTTTACTCACTTATGTCCTAATGCTTTTTTTGAAGAGGATGTAATTCTACCAATTTGTAGAATTACTGAGAATAATATTAAGTCCTTAGTCAACAGTGATAAGGAAAATGGTTTTACAGGCAATGCCTTTATTCCTGATGAGGCCAGGCTTTTCTTGCAAGAGAAAATGCCTACTTGTTATGGAACAGTTTCTGATGCTATGGGGCAAGGCCAATCACACCTTGTTCCTGACACAAGCATCCCACCCAAACACTCCAAACAGTCTACAACCACCTATAATGTCTCTCAAAAGACTTTAGTTGTAAAATCACAGAAAATCAGCTAGAATTGATGTGTCTGGAAGGCAATCAGGTTCAAAGGATTTCTCCTATACATCAATCACCAAAAATAAGTCAAAAGGGGTGTACAAGGGGTCCTGGTGAAGAAGGCTGATAAGATTGAGTAGGTTGTTTCTGTGAAAAGAAAATTGGTTTTAAGGGATGAAACTGATTCTGAGGATGATATGCCTATATCCTCTAAGTTTAAGCTGAACAAGGAAGTTGTTGATACTGCTATTGAAGCTGTGGCACCATCTTCTAAGCCACATAAGAAAAGAAAATTAACTAAAAGCAGGTATCATATTCCTTTGAAGACACAACATACTGATGGACAGGACATTTCAATTCCTGATGAGCAGTCAAATCCTGATGCTCAAGCAAATCCTGACGTTAGTAATCCTAATGCTACACCAAGTAAAGTTGTCTCTATTTCAGACTCTCCAGCCAAAGCCTCTCCAACTAAAAGACATGTTGATATTTCATGGGAGAAGCTTGGTACTACTCCTTCCAAACTTAGGTTCATACATCCGATGGAGAAGAAAAGGAAGGCAGAAGAAAAGGTCTTTCAGAGACAGAAGAAATTGAAGGGATCTAGCCCACAAGAACCTGAACCTCAATGTGGTTCAACAACTACTGAAGATCCTGCCACACAAGAACCACTCACTCAAAGTGTGAGTGAAGGCATAACTGATGGAATGGTCCCACAAGAACCATTTTCTCAAAGGGAGAATGAAGACATCTGCATTCCATCCACACAAGAACCATCTTCTCAATGTGAAGATGTAGGCAAGACAGCTACAATTTCTGAGAAGTTTCTTGACAATGCTCAAGGGGCTTCTGATATTCCTGACATGGAAGTTTTGGTCGAGGACACTGTCATTGAGGGAAGCACACAAGAACCTCCAACTCAAAGTGTTGAAGCAGCTTCTGGACCTCATGATACACAAGAACCATTAGTAGAAAATACTGATGCAAGCTTTTCAAATCCTGACAGTGTTGCTCCTGATGCTAGTGGTGCTCCTGATGCTCAGCCAATCCTGATTCAACCACTAAGCTCAAGGCAATTACAAGATCCTATCTTAGAATCCAAGGATAAAATGAAAGGAGTTGTTATTCCTGATGCCGATGATCCTGGAGATAGTGATGAAGATGATTCTGATGATAATAATGATGGTGAGAAGGATCAGCTTGCTACATCACTAAAATCTAGTCTTGGAACTAACTTTGTTTCTTCAAGCACTTTCATGGCTAGCAAGGCTTCTACAGGAAAAGATCAAAGACAAGACTTTTCTGGTCCTTCTGAAATTGATCCTGCTGAGCTGCTAAGAAGAGATGAATGGGAAAATGAATGGTATAGATCTTTTGCTTCTGTTAGTTTTCCATGTGCCTTGGAACATGCTGTTCATGCTGCCAGACTGATAGAAAGTGAAGATGTAAGAAATCACTTGAAGGCTACAACTTTGTTATCCAAGAGTCTCAAGACTGAAATTGATTCTGTGAAGGTTGCTACTGAGATGTTGAGGACTGAGATTCTAATAGCTTGACAAAGGCACCTACTGCTTTTCAACTAAGAGTAGTGGAATCCCAAGTTAAGTCAATAATTTCTGAACAGTCTCACATCAACACCAAAATTGATTACTTAGATTCTAAGGTAACTGACATTCAAGCCTCTCTTTCCTTGATTTTGAATTTATTATCAAATACTGATGCCAAAAAGGGGGAGAAGGCAAGTCAGACAAAATGTACACCTGAACTAGTATTGAAAAGAAATAATGATGATGACAATACTGGTAATGATGGTGATGATATGGTATTTCAAGGAGAAACCTCTGATGATGCTGCTATGGTGAGGTCTACAATTCAAACTTCTCAAAGTCAATCCATGCAGTCAACTCATGTTTCTGATTCTGGAGTAAGAACAGTAAAGACATTGGTAAAATCTCAGATCCTGACGGAAGAACAAATCCTGATAGGTGATCAAATCCTGATGGCTAATCAAATCCTGACACCTGGTCATGGAAAAACACTCTCTACAATTCCTGAAGGGGATGAAGATGTTATTATTGATAATCCTGAAGATGCTGCTAATCTATTCCGGAATTTCACAACAAGAAATGGTAATGTTGTTACTATTTATCACACTGATAAGAGAGTTCAACAATTATTTGCAAGAAAAGCACTTTCTACTACTAGTGAAGAATATCCTGATCTCTCACATGAAGAATTTCTAAGTCAACAAAGAGAAATGATGGAGAGTTTTAAGAATCCTGCTCCTGCTAGAGGTAGAGGAGGCATAAGTAGAAGAGGTGCAAGAAGAGGTGCAAGTAGATGAAGAAGGTCTATTCAAACAGTGCCTAGACAGACAAGGTCTAGAGGTCTAAGAATTGAAGAAATTCCTGATGCTCAACAAACTCCAATAGTTCCTGATACCCTGGCTATCAGGACTATCATTCAGGAAGAAGACCAAGAAAAAGAAGAAGAACCTGAATTGAGAAGAAGACCAAGACAATCAACTCTAACCAGTAATACAACTCAAATTGAAGATTCTAATCCTGACATTGTTCCTGACACTGTTCAAGATCCTGATGAATCTGAAATTCTACAAGAGATTGGTTTGTTAATATTATCTACTGTGGTTGATTCTCATAATGAAGAAGTGGATGAAGAAGAAGAAGTCAGAAGAAGAGAAATAACAAGAACTACAAATAGAGATTCTCAGCTCTATGTGCAAAAGCTTAAACATTCAAATAGAAGGTTGTGGAAAAATGCAAGAAGACAACAACCTCAGATAGAAAGAAGCTATGTTCTTGAGAAGGAAAAAGACAAGAAGTGGAAACACATTGACACACTTAGGTGTGATAGACCTATCAATTTTCAGTCTGGTGGAATTATAACAAATGTCTCCAGTGTTGCTGACTTTTCTGATTCACAAAGATCCAAAGCACTCTGGTTACAAATGTTTTCAAGCTTAAGGCAGATGCCACATAATTCAAGAGGAGGCATAGGTCATAGGGATGCTGAATTCTTAAGGATGCCTTATGTTGATCCTCATGCTTTGACTGAGATTGGAGGTAACTTAACTTCTGAACACCTGAACAATTTATTAGTTGTTGATATAGTTATAGATTGTCATGATGGTACTGAAAAGAAAGAGAAGCTCCTATACTTCATGAAGGATGGTAGTGTGAAGATTATTTCCATTCAAGAGCTGTTAGTTAAAACTACAAAGGAACTGAAATATGTTCACTATCTTCTGAAATGGAAAAACAAAGTGTGCAAAGAATGGAGTGATATGATTCTGTCAACAATCAGGAAAATATTTGATAAGAAAGAAATTTTAATGGTAATTATACTCCCATGTATTTAAATCTGAGAGGCCAAGATGTGGAAATGCAAAGGGGTACTGATGTTAAAGAAATGACCTTTGGAATGACTCAACTTACTCTTAATCCTGATTGGAAGGAAATTACTTATCTCCTGCTTGAAGAACATAGTCTACAGAGAAGTTCTATACAGAATCTCAGAGCAGCTATCTATCAGATAAATGAGGAAGATGGAGAACTCAAAGATCTTAAGGAAAGACTAATTCAAATTCTTGAAGACAAAGAAGAAAATTTACTGTCAAACTTCTTGAAGATGAATTTGTTCTATCAGAAAATCTAAAAAGATAAGTTGCTGCTGTAAATATTTGTACATTTTGTAAATAAGTTTTTGGCATCATTAAATCTAGAAATCTATACTTTATTTTACAAAGTATGAGATTGGGGGAGATTGTTAGATCAGGATTCAATGATCGTCAGGATCTAGACTCAACTGATCATGATTGCTGACATCATCAGTATTTGTTCAAACATCAGTATCAGGATTGCTATCAGGATTTCTATCAGGACTGTGATCAGGATTTATCATCAGGACTCGAAGCTGATCATGATTACAACTTCGAGTTATTTATGGAGTCTAGTTAAAGAAGGAAGCTTATTTTGTCGGTTCCTAGTTTATAGGAATGAAGTTGTCGGTTATGATATGTTTCAATATTTTTTGTAATTGATTTGGACTTATCTTGTAATCGATAGAGAAGTTGTGTAGTATATAAACACAGTTTAGGTTTTGATTTTATTTCAATCGCATACACGAGTATATTGTAACCTAGAAGCTCTCAAGAACATCATAATTTCTTGAGAGAGTTTGTAATAGTTTTATATCAGATTTAATAAAGCTGTTATTATTCTTTCATATTTGCGATCTATATTTTATTAAGTCGAGAATCTTAAACAATTGTATTCAACCCCCCTTCTACAATTGTTATTTACTGGGCAACACTTTTGAACGTTTCAAATTTTAAAATTTTATAATAAAATATAATATTTTAAAATATATTTGATGTAATTTTAATTTTATTAATATTTTCAGAACAAATGTAATATATAAGTAAATTTAACTATGCTTAAATTAATTATTAATTTTAATAAGTAGTTGAGGAATTCTAACCTTAAATCTTTGTATATTAGAAACATATTTATTGTAATTTATTTTATTATTAAATTATTAAATTTTTATTTAAATCAATTAATATTAAAGAATATCTAAAAGTGAAGGTGTAGAACAAAAAGAAAGGTGATGCGTTATTGGAATTCTTTAAAAAGTTATGGACTTGTTTATTATTTATTATCTATTTAATATTATTTAAAATAAAAGGATAAATAAAATAACGAAGTTGTTTAATCAAATTTGGAAGGTGCTAACCAAACTACAAATTTTGCTTATTATAGCTTAGTATTATTATTTAAGAGTAGATTAAAAATCGTGCGATGCACGGATTATTTTTGATAATTTTTTATTATATTAATTACGTTTTCATATTTTATTAATTGCATTTGTTGAAAAAAATAAGTAGACTTGTTAATTTTTTTTATAATAATTAAAAGCATTAAATAGGTTTTAAAATAAATAAGTAAAAGGTTTAACCAATGATATTTTTAGAAAAGGGAGGAATTTTAGTAAGAAAAATTAAAAAAGTAAGTTAAATAAGGTAATTGTCCATGATATTTTTTGTTTCTCTCAATATTCTATTACTTTTATCTTTAATTAATTATTTTATTTGAATCGAAAGTTATAAAAATTTATGATAAACATGGATTTTATAAGTTTAATATAATAGTATTACCATGAATTATTGATCAGAAAGATCAGGATTAATAAGATCGATTACAATGTAATAAAAGTATAAGATATAAATGGTAAATAGCAATAGATCTGATAACAATTGGATACACAAGAAACAATATACATAATAATTAAATAACATGATAAAAACCGACCATATAGGCGGAAACAAGGTTTAGCAGTTTATAGTTACTAAAAATACTTCAATATAATATAATTGGAAGTTACTTACAAGATTATCACTGCATATCTTATATAGACTGGTTGGGTTCTCACTTAATTACAAGTAGTATAATGGTAACTGGGTAGGCTTCAAGTAAACTCCGGGTGGATGGTTACAAGCATACACTTACTCTCTCTTCTTGAATGCTGGAATAACTTTTCAAATAACTCTCTGAATTGTAAAACAACCTGCCTAAAACATACAATGGAAGCTCATATTTATAGAGCGAAATACTGGAAAGGAATAACCTTTTAATTATTACAAAGTAAAAGTAAAAACATCTTACTTAAGTGAAAGTGATTCACTTGGGTTAAAGCAAAAGTAAAAGCAATTTACTTGGGTGACTGGTCGGTTGACTGTTGTTTTTACTGTTCATGCATAGTAACTTGTCTGCATCTTTTACTGTTTTGGAGAATCTTCACTGCTCTTGATTTGCAATAGTTATAAGGCAAAAGGATCTTGAGCATCTTGAAATTGTTGACTATTATAAGGATCAGTATTTGATACAGAATTCTGACTGGAATCATTGGATTCTTTTTCTGAAGCTTCTTCTAGATCTGCTACTCTTGAATTAATAGCCGCCTTTAAAGATTTTAATTCTGTTGTAGATAACTTGCTGACTGAAGAAATACTCAAAGAAGAAGAAGATGGGCCTTCAATGGTTTCTTTTTCTTTAGATAATGATTGAGTAGGAATAATTGGGGGAAATTCTTTCTGGACTTGGCTGATTATTCTATTAATATTGAATTTATCCCACCATTTGATGAAGAAAATTCTTGAAACATGACTGGCCTGACTGTGCTGACTAATAACCGCCTCGCAAGAACCGGTAGAAACAACTGTTGACTGGACTGGGGTTCTAAGGTTATATTGCCATTTTAAAATCCAAGGGATTTTATATTTGTTGCAAAATTGGAGTAAAATTGGGATACCTTCTGAATTGGGAATTGAATTTCGTTTACTGAAATGAGTAACTTGGTCTTTGAGTTGATCAGGGATAATAACAAATGAAGCCCCAAATCTAGACCACCAAATTGTGAACCATAAAGGAATTTGACTTTTGAATTTATGATCAAACTGGATAAACCCGTGTTATTTTTTGATAATGATTTATTTTAGTTAGAAAATACAAAATAGATGATGTGCTGAAAAAGGAAATTAGTTATTTATTGATAATTATATAAAATTATATTACTTATATATATATATATATATATATATATATATATATATATATATATGTGTGTGTGTGTGTGTGTGTGTGTGTGTGTGTGTTGCTTGTGTTATATTTAGAAGATTAGTTGTTTAAGTTAAAAAACATTAAAATAGGTGATGTGCTTTAGCTTAAAAATGCAACCGATTATTTCTTATTATTATATATAATATATTATTATTATATATATACATCACCTGTGTTATTTTTAGAAGATGAGTTGTTTTAATTATAAAATATAAAGTAGATAATGTGTTTTCACTGGAAAATATATTTTGTTATAAATATATAATAACATCACCATTATATATATACGTTGTATGTGTTATTTTTAGAATATGAGGTGTTTTAGTTAAAAAAATATTAAACAACAATGTGCTGAAAAAGGGAGTTATTTATTTATTAATAATTATATTAAATTATGTCATTTTTTTATATACGTTGCCGGTGTTATTTTTAGAAGATGAATTTTTTAAGTTAGAAAATAGAATATAGATAATGTGTTGTTTCGTCTAGTCTATTATAAGATAGTATAGATTTTATTTTATTATATGGAATTGTCCGTTATATTTTTGGAAAATGAGAGCTTTTAGTTAGGAGAAATTTTAGTTAGAGAATATAAAAAAGAATATATGATTTGGTTAAAAAAGATAATCAGTTAGTTCTAAGTAATTATAAGATTATTATTTTATTTTATTAAATGGAACTGCCCGTGATATTTTTGGAAAATGAGAGATTTTAGTTAGGAAAAATAGAAAAATATAAATTTTAATTAGAAAATATAATAAAGAATATACATTTTGGCTAAAAAAGGTAATTAGTTAATTACTAGCAGTTATAATATTATTATTTTATTTTATTAAATGGTATCGCCCGTTATATATTTGAAAAATGAGATATTTTAGTTTGGAAAAATAGAAAGGCTACTCTATATTTAACTTATTAATAAATATTATATTTTATTAAATGGAATTGACCGTGATATTTTTGGAAAATGGGAGCTTTTAGTTAGGAGAAATTTTAGCTTAGAAAATATATTAAAAAAATTAAGTTTTTGCTAAAAAAGCTAATCGGTTACTTATTAGTAATTGTAATATTATTATTTTATTTTATTAAATGAAACTGTCCCTGATATTTTTGAAAAATAAGAGGTTTTAGTTAAGAAAAATAGAAAAGTACAAATTTTAGTTAGAAAATATAAAAAGGAAAATACACTTTGGCTAGAAAAAAAGGTAAATGGTTAGTTATTATCAATTATAATATTATTATTTTATTAAATAGAACTTCCGGTGATATTTTTGGAAAATAAGATGTTTTAGTTCGGAAAAAGAGAAAAGATACCCTATATAATAATTTTTAGGATTTTATCCAACGACTTTCATCGATTTGATCAAAATGATCTAATGATTGTGAATTGAGTGACCTATGACCAGACTACAAATCGACTACAAAACTTTTGATGTTTCGTCTTTAATATAATAGTATAGACGTCGTCTGTGATAATTTTAGAAAAGGAGAAATTTTAGTTAGAAAATATATACTATTTGGCTAATAAAGGTAATCTGTTAATTATTAGTATTGATAATATTTGTATTTCATGCTTCTAAATGGAATATCCCGTGATATTTTTGAGGTTTTAGTTATGAGACTGTTATGAACTATGTTGTTTCTTGATGATAACTAGATTAACTTAGTGAAAATTGTATAAGTAAAAATGTAGTCATCAACGGTTAACATGCTTTTGCAGTATCCGTAGAAGGGTAGCTTATCTACGGATAAGACTCAATGTAACATCCTGATGTACGATCCTGAGATGCAATCCTGAGGACCAATCCTGATGAATATTCCTGATATGCAATCCTGTTGTACAATCCTGATGTGCAGTCCTGATGTGTATTCCTGATGTGTATTCCTGATTTGTAATCCTGATGTTGAAGTTGAAGTATTAGTTTTTAGGCTAAATAAGTCATGTTGACTATTAATGGATATGTAGAATAGGGAGGCTGATTGTAAATAGTCTATGCCTTGTAATTTTACATAAGTGAAATTGACTGTCTACGGATAGTAACATTAGCCTTCTACGAATGTGGACAATGTACTGTCTACGGATATCAGTACTAGTTGTGTACAGATGTGATGAAGATACTCTCAACGGATACAACTCAAATGGCTTCTACGGATATACACTGTACTTTGTGAAAGGGACAGTTCAGACAGTCCACGTGGGTTGACAGATTTCACAGAGCATGGAAACCAACAATTCTGGTAAACTCACGAGAAGAAGAAGCATTTTTTTTTGTCTAGTCAAAAGTAGCATTTCTATAAAAGACAATCAGCCAAGAAGGGAAAGCTACCAACACATGGACCACTACTCAGAATGGAGAAACAAGGATCTTGAACAGATTTACTTTTTGTATTATTAACTGTTCGAAATATATTGTAAACTTGGGATATATAACCAAGTGTAGAATTATTCTAGAACAAAAGAAATCAGTTAGACAATTTAGAGAGCTCAAAGCAATATCCTTTGTAAATTGCCGAAGCTAGAATAGTGTGTATGCAGCTGTGTGTTTATTCATAAACATCACAGAGATTTCTTCTAACAAAAATCTCTCAGGTGGATAAATCAATCCACCTGAATTTTTAATTCTTGTGTTATCTTATCCTGAGATGCAATCCTGAGGAACAATCCTGATGAACATTCCTGATATGCAATCCTGATGATGTACAATCCTGATGTGCAGTCCTGATGTGTATTCCTGATTTGTAATCCTGATGTTGAAGTTGAAGTATTAGTTTTTAGGCTGAATAAGTCATGCTGACTATTAATGGATATGTAGAATAGGGAGGCTAATTGTAAATAGTCTATGCCTTGTAATTTTACATAAGTGAAATTGACTGTCTACGGATAGCAACATTAGCCTTCTACGAATGTGGACAATGTACTGTCTACGGATATCAGTACTAGCTGTCTACGGATGTGATCAAGATACTCTCAACGGATACAACTCAAATGACTTCTATGGATACACACTGTACTTTGTGAAAGGGATAGTTCAGACAGTGCACGTGGGTTAACAGATTTCACAGAGCATGGAAACTGTTAGGCCGAATACACAATATATAATCAATATATATATGAGAAGAACAATCTAGAACACTGTTTATGAACAATAAACTGAATTATATTAAATAACTCTTCTCTCAGTAATGTAAAATATCACAGAGAGCTGCTAGGTTACAAGAATAATGTATTCAGTATTCGCATCCCTTTTAGGGTTAACCTATCTGTGTTTATATAGTACACAGCTACATACAATCTCTAATTGATATTCCTATAAATTAGCTATACAATTTATATCAATCTAGGATTGCTTCTGTCTTCTGTCCCGTTTATTTAGCCATCTCAATATATTCTGCTTCTTTCCATCTTCAGAATATATTGCTTCTAGAATCTTCATATTAGCACCGACAACTAAAGTAAACTCTCACCCCGTCAGACTTTAACAAACTCTGACTGGCTTCTAGTAAACTCTGATGAGTACCTGTTGCTTAAACACTGATAAACAATCATCAACAATTATATCTAACAATCTCCCCCAACTCGTGCATAATAAAAATGTACAAGTTAATAGATAATTGATGATGTCAAAACATATAACAAATGCAGTGTTTATAACATATCAGAGTTTAACTTTTACTTAGAACAGAAAACTTTAAAAACTTACAGTCAGTCTTTACTTAATTTCTTCAATATCAGGCACCGTCCTGAGATAATCAATGAGTAGCCTCCTTTCAGCTTTTTCTAGCTCATCCACCATGATTTCTTTCAACTCTTTGAGCTCTGGATCACTTTCTCCAGTCTGGTAGTTAGCAGCTCTCAGAGAATAAATGTTGTTCTTTCTCATTTCATTCCCTAGCCGGATAAAGTAAGATTTGTCTGACTCTAGGTTGAATTCCAAAACCTTTATTCCCAGTGCAGTCCTGAATCTGGCACTGTTTCTCTTCATTTCAACTATCTTTCCATAAGCATCTCTGTACTTAGGAATGTAAGCACTTGAAACACCTCCTCCAAGAAGAACTTTTGATTTCATCATTCTGTCTCTTAAAACTAGAGCAGCATCATGAGTACTTCTATTTTTGATCTTAAGAAGATATAAAACATACTCTAGCTCTTCCCATAGCTTCAGATGAATATCAGCTTCTCCAACTCTGTAAACTCTTCCATCATCCATGAAGTATAACAAAAACTCCTTCTTTAATCCTCTGTGGTAAATCATCTGAACAGACTCTAGTTTGTCAAGGTTTTCTTGAGTAACCCCAACACCAGGTTCTGCTAGTGATGTAAGATCTGCAGGACTGTTATTAATTCTTTTCTCCCTGTGTGAACCCAAACCAGACTTATCATAAGATTCTTTTCCAAGTACTGTTCTGGTTTGAAGAAAGTTCACAGATTCTGGCTTCAGAGTTTCAGGAAGTACAGGTCTTTTGAAACCTTGGAGTTGTGGAGATAACTGAGTTTGCACAACTTGAGCATTGTCAGAGGTTGTCACAACTTTATCAGAACTATCAACTTGAGCAACGTCAGAGGTTGATTGATTTAGTCTTGATTCAACTTGAGCAACGTCAGAGGTTGAATAATTTTTGTTTGAAAACTGTCCTTCTTCTACCAGTTTCCCTTTCCTTTTCCAGAAGCATCTACTGTAGGCCTCCTGGAATATCGTATACTCTGTTGAGTATTTTCCTTGATGGAAAGTGCAATTTCCTTTTTCCTAGAAGCCTTAACAGCCTTCTTCTTCTTGTAAGTACCAGTTTCAACCTTCTTCTTATGCTCTTCAGCAAGAATCTGCATCTCAGCATCCATATCTTCCACTGTGGCTTCACCACCATGTTCTTCAATAAACAGCTTAGCAACAATCTCTTCATCAGTAGTTGGATTTGCTGAAATCACTAGACTCTTAAGTCTTGAAGAAGATTGACCACCATAGTTTAACCCCTCAGAGTTTGTCAGCTTAGCAGAGTTTGACCTTAGTCTCCCTTGCTCTTGAACAGTTTTAGACCTTTTCTCTGATTCCTTGCTTCCACATCAGTTGCATCATCCCTCCGTCTCAGAGTTTGAGTCCTTTTGCATTTGTCTTTAGGAACTCTCTTCCCCTTTTTGCCATCATCAGGAATTAGCACTGATGTTAGCAACTCCAAAGAAGTAGCAATTGAATCAATCTTTGCAGACATTTCACTTTGATTGCTCTCTACTTTGCTTAACCTTTGTTTTATGTCCACTTGATCCTTGATCATAGAAGATAATCTGGTTCTATCATTCTTCAAAGCTAACTCCTTAGCAACAATATCATTACTTAAGCCCATGACAGCCTTATGAGTCTCATCAAATCTATTGTTAAGAGACTTCACTTGGACTATTGTAGCCTTCAAATGGCTAAGAAGCTCTGGATTTAAAATCTCTTTTGCAGATTTATCTACAAAATCAGCAATCCTTTGTTTGGAGAAAATACAATCTGCCCCTGACCAATTTGCATAATACATTTCTCTATAGTGAGCTTCAGTGGTAGTTTGTTTTTCCTTGATAGATTCAGCAGCTGGATCTCTGAGAAAAGGTTCATCAGAGTCTGAAAGTTCAACATTGATGTCAGAGTTTGCATGAAGAGAATGTTCAGAATTTTGATCATCATCTGCATCAACATTGTCTTGGATAGGCTCTGCAGCTTCATTAATAACATTCTCTGCAGTAGCTTCAGTATTTAACTGTGCAGCTTCTTCAAGAACTTGCTCTGCAACAGCTTCAACATTCTCAGAGTTTACATTTGCAAGAACCTCTGCTTCTTCAGGAACAGTCTCAACAACAGTCTCAACCATATCCTCTGCTGTATCTTCATTTATGAGCTCTACAGCAGCTTCAACAACCTGATCAACCTCTTCACCCATTTCAGGAACTTGATTAGTGACAGAGAGAATCTCTGTATGAGTTGCAAGTGACTCATCTATAACTAGGGTGGGTTGATTAGCTGCCACATCCACATCCTCAGTGTCACAAACACTGATAGAAGGATGTGCTTCAAACTCTTCTTCTATATCCATGTCAATATATTCATCATGGGGCTCAGGCATAGCATCCTCTGTATCCACATAAACTCTGTCCTCAGTATCATCATGGACATTTGCAGCATTCTCCTGAATAACAACCTCAGGAGCTTCATCCTGGACAGCTTCAGGAACAGCTTCATCATCAACCTCATCAAACAAATAGTCAGCTATCAACCTTCTTCTTCTCAGAGTCAGAGTTTCAGTATCATCCTCATCATCAGAATGAGGTCTCTTTGCTCTACTCTTCTTAACAAACTTCATTTTAGGTGAACCAATAGAGTGTGGCACAGAAGTTTTTGAAACTCCAACTTCAGTAGCTGGCTTAACAATCCTTGCAGGTTTAGAAGCCCTGTGTTTAATTCTACCTCCGGTACGAATTGGTTGGTTTGGAGATGCTTCAGTATTTACTGGTTCTGGTTGTTGTTCTACTTGGATAGAATCATTCACAAACTGTTGCACTAATGCAGGAAATAACAGATCACCTACATTTCCCTTCTTCACATCCTTGTTTATAAGATCAGAGAATATACGTTTGTGCAATTTAAAACATGGAATCACATCTACATCAGAAATATCTACCCCACCAACACAAGCAGTAAATAAAAGTTGACAAAATCTAGAAAAGTAAACTACTCTCCTATTTTCAGTCATCTTTTCACCCAAATTGTTAAGAACTAGTCTACCATAATCAAAATGAGTACCATAGATCAGAGAATACCCAATTTGTAGACATTCAGTAGGTATGGCATCCCGGTTTGTGCACTTCTTACCGAACGTTCTAGTTATGCAGTCGAAGAAAAAGCTCCACTCTTTCCTCAAGAACGGTCGCTTCAGTTGACCGATCTTTGCCAAAGATCCACCATAGCCGATTTCCCTCATCATCCTCATCAATTCAGCCTCACCAACATCAATAGTGTAAGCATTATGTTCAGGAAATCCCATAGCTGCACGAACTGTACCAGGAGTAATAACATACTCTGCTTCTTCAAACTCAAAAATAATAGATGGAGTACCAGCATCTCCACCATCATCATAAATACCAGTCTCCCAGAAGCTTTTGATTTGAAACGCAGAAAGCTTCACTGGTTCAACAAGAGCACGCCCAAGTGAAGATTGAACAAGAAAGTTTTGCATCAAATGAAACGCCTCCGGTGCGTTCTCATTACTCAAAGGAGCAGAATAATTGTTAGGAACAAACTCAAGTCCAGAAGAAACAAAAGCAGTAGAAGCCATTAGTACGATTGAGAAATAATCAGAGAATGACTTAGAGAAAATACGAGAGTGTTTGCAGTGAAAGTGTTTGTGAAAATGTGTATGTGTGTGAATTGGAGTAAGTTGTGAAAAGTTGAAACGAATATGTGTATTGTATATTAATACAAAAAATAATTAAAAACTGAACAGTTTCTAATCAATACACACAACTGTTTTACTCCGTGAAACGTGTGAGTGGGACACGTGGCACACATGCAATGACTGACAGCAGTAATTGGCAGTTTCCAATGCACATGCGCAGTAAAAATAGCAATAATTACCGCCTTTTACACTTTCCTAGACACTCAACCTCTCTCCTCTGTTTAATACACTCTTGAACAACTGTCCAATCATTCTCATTTGAATTTTCAAAAACAAATGTCTTTTCTCAAAATCATAATATGTCTGAAACAAATAAAATTTATTTTAATCATCAGAGAATAAAATTAAATTACCTCGGCGTAGAGTACACAGTTCATCAGTGTTTACCAATCCTCCTTCTTTATTCATAAACTCTTTTCACAAAGTATACAGGTGTGAATATTAGTGTGTGACTTAGCAGAGTTTACTGAATATAAATATTTAGATCATCTCAAAGTGCATAAAATCCACAAAATAAATCAGTAAAAACTGGTTACCCAAACTCTCATATTTAAAACAAAATATGATATTATCTAAACTCTGTACCTATAAATTTATTATTTTCACCCCCTTCGATTTTTTTTTTATTTTTTTATTTTATTTTTCCAGTAATCAGTAGTTGGCACTAGTCACCAAAAATCAAAAATTTTAGCCCTTATTCCATACAATAAGTTCATGGATCTTCCTAGGCACAACATGATCTCAAAGGAATTTGTGCACTTTTTGGCATCTTTTGATTTGAGGGTGAAATATTAGCAACTAATTATCAGAGTTTAGACTTTTCATCAGTTAATACAATTAATTTATGAGAGAAAGTGCAAACAGCTAATACAGACTCAGTGTATAGGATCTATAAACTAAGAGATTCTATAAATATAGAGACAGTATCATGCTGTGTAAAATTTCTGCATATTTTGAAATCAGAAATTATATCACTCAGAAGGATTCATGATTACTTACTGAGAATCATGCTTCATACAATTTTCTTCATCGGTCAATGTGTTTCAGACAAAATCATAATCAGAATTTAACATCAGAGTTTAACATCAGAGAATGACTGACAGAGTATGTGTAACAGAGTATGACGAACAGAGTTTGACAAACTGGTATTAATGATAGTTAACATATGCAAAGAAACATGAGCACCAAATCATAGAAGTATAGAATTTGAGCCTAACCAATATCTCTAGTCAAAACCAGAGACCATTCCAAGTTCATTTACCAGCCTTGTAAAGGTAGCTTCACTCAAAGGTTTGGTGAAGATATCTGCAAGCTGTTGATCTTTAGACACAAAATGAAGCTCAATATTTCCTTCTTCCACATGTTCCCTGATAAAATGATACCTTATGCTGATGTGCTTGGTCATGGAGTGCTGTACTGGATTACCTGTCATAGCAATAGCACTTTGATTATCACAGAAAATAGGTATTTTAGAGTACCTTAATCCATAATCCAGCAATTGATTCTTCATCCATAAAATCTGTGCACAACAGCTACCAGCAGCAATATACTCTGCTTCTGCTGTGGATATGGAAATTGATTTCTGTTTCTTGCTGTACCAAGAAACTAATCTGTCACCTAGAAATTGACAGCTTCCACTTGTGCTTTTTCTGTCTATCTTACAACCTGCAAAATCTGCATCAGAGTAACCAATTAATTTAAACTCTGATTCTCTAGGGTACCACAAACCAAGGGTTATGGTTCCTTTGAGATTTTGAAAATTCTCTTCACAACTGTTAGATGAGGTTCTTTGGGATCTGCTTGAAATCTTGCACAAAGACATGTTGCATACATGATGTCTGGTCTACTTGCAGTAAGATAAATAAGAGACCCTATCATGCCTCTGTAGTTTGTCATATCTACTGAAGCTCCTGTATCTTTGTCTAACTTTGTTGCAGTAGCCATGGGAGTTGTGGCAGATGAACTATCAAGCATACCAAATTTCTTGAGAAGATTTCTGGTATATTTTGTTTGATTGATAAAAATCCCATCATCTGTTTGCTTTACTTGCAAGCCTAGAAAATAACTAAGCTCTCCCATCATGCTCATTTGGTATCTTGACTGCATAAGCTTGGCAAATTTCTTACAGAGTTTGTCATTAGTAGACCCAAAAATTATGTCATCCACATAGATTTGAACTAACAGCAAATCATCACCAGAATTAAAATAGAACAAGGTTTTATCAATTGTACCTCTGGTGAACCCACTTTCTTTGGTTCAGTTTGAGACAAGAATGCATGAAACAAACATTCATTATTTGTAGCACTCCTTGTTCTCACACTTGCATCTGGATCTCCAATAATTAAATCAGGAGTATGAGCTTGTGTCCACCTCCTTGCTGTTGGTAAGTGGCTTCTTTCATCATTATTAGATCCTCCCCCTTGATCCATGCTCTCCTGATTTTCTTCTTGACCATCTGCATTCTCTGAGGCTCCCCCTGAATTTGACTGCTCAGAGTTTGCATTCTCAGAGTTTGATCCAGAGTGTGTGTTAGATTCTTCACTTGACTCATTTTCGGAATTTGAGTCATCACGTTGAGATGTTTCTGAAGTATCTTCATGTTCCCCCTCAACTGGTTCTCTATATTGTTCTGTCAGAGAAACTCCCTCAGTGTTTACCAGTAGAGGTTCAGAGTATGCTTCGTCAGAGTTTGCTGGATTTGCTTCATCAGAGTTTACGTCATCAGAGTTTAGATCTTCATTTTCAAATCGAAGTTGATCATGATATTCTACATCTTCTATTCCAGATATTTTCTTGTCATCAAATGACACATGTATAGATTCCATGATCACTTTAGTTCTCAGATTGTAGACTCTGAATGCTTTAGTTGATAGTGGGTATCCAACAAAAATTCCTTCATCAGCTTTTAAGTCAAACTTTGTCAACTGTTCAGGATGAGTTTTCAACACAAAGCACTTGCATCCAAAAATATGAAAATACTTCAAATTTGGCTTCTTATTTTTCACCATCTCATATGGTGTTTTCCCATGCTTGTTGATCAGTGTAGCATTTTGAGTAAAACAAGCTGTTTGAACAGCTTCTGTCCAGAAATAAGTTGGCAATTTTGCTTCATCAAGCATTGTTATGGCAGCTTCGATTAAGGTTCTGTTCTTTCTTTCAACTACACCATTTTGCTGTGGAGTACCAGGTGCAGAAAATTCTTGCTTCACTCCTCTTTCCTTGCAAAATTCTTCCATTATTGCATTTCTGAATTCAGTACCATTATCACTCCTTATAATTTTCACTTTGTTCTGTGATCCTTTGTCCAGTAATTTCACATGATCCATCAGAATTAAGGCAGTTTCATCCTTCTTTGCTAAGAAATACACCCAGGTGTATCTAGTGTACTCATCAACAATAACTAGAGCATACTTCTTTCTGCCAAGAGACATTATATTTACTGGACCAAAAAGATCAACATGAAGAAGATGATAAGGTTCCACAACTGAAGATTCAGACTTACTCTTGAAAGATGACTTCCTTTGCTTGGCCTTTTGACAAGAATCACACAGACCATCTAAGCTGAGTATTGACTTTGGAAGTCCCCTTACAAGATCTTTTCTTATCAGCTCATTGATGTTGTTCAAGTTTAGGTGAGAGAGCTTCTTATGCCATCTCCAACTCTCTTCATTTGACATTTTTGCAGATAGACACACAGATTTTCCTTCAGAGTTTGTTACCAAACTTGCTTCATAGATGTTGTTACGTCTGTGTCCAACTAGAACAACTTTCCCTGTAGATTTGCTGATAACTTCACAGTATTCAGATTGAAAATCTACATGATAACCTCTGTCACAGATTTGACTCACAGAAAGCAAGTCATGCTTGAGTCCTGGGACTAGAGCTACATTTGAGATGATGACACTTCCAAGATTGATATTGCCATATCCCATAGTACGTCCTATGTTGCCATCTCCATAGGAAACTTTTGGGCCAGCCTTCTCCTCATAATCTGATAGCAGGGCTTTATTTCCAGTCATGTGTCCTGAACATCCACTGTCCAAGACTAGGGTACTTTCCCTTATGCCCTGCAATCACAAACAATTACAAAGAGTTAGATTTAAGGATCCAGACTTGCTTGGATCCTTTGGCTTTCTTAACATTGTTAGCTTTTGCAGCGGAATTATTATCAACAGAGTTTAAGCTAACTGTGTCAGACTTTACACTTGCAGAGTTTGCTCTAACCCATTTCAGGTTGGGTTTTAGCTCATAATAGTTGTGATAAATAGCATGATAACTCTTACAAGTATAAATGGAATGCCAAGTGCTCCCACAGTGTGTGCATAAAGTCTGTGGTCTAACCCTAACATAATCATTCTTTACTCCACACTTGGAGGGTAAATAATTAATATCTTTGTTCTTCTTGCAAAACCTGGCAAGATGGTTAGTACTACCACAACTATGACATGTTTTTCTAGGAGCATCAGAATTAGGCAGATAATCATTTCTTTTATTAATGCCTACTTTTCCATTCCTATTTTTCTTAAACACTTTCTGTTTGTTGACAGACTTTACTTCTTTGAGCTTATGTTTGAATTGTTTTTCTATCATCGAACCAACATTAACCTGTTTATCACAGATTTTTACTGGTTCTTTAACAGCTTCTAACACAATCTGATTTTCTGTTATTAAACCAACATTAACTTGTTGTTCACAAGTTTCAACTGACTCCATAACAGCTTCTTTCACAACTACAGATTTTAGCTTACTGAATTCAGGAACAAATTTCACAGGTTTAAGTTGTGGTTTAACTTTCACTTTATCTTTAAACCTAAGTTCATCTTCCTCACAGTAACCTAAACCTACAGTATCTGTTTGAAACACTTGATGTGTATCCTTTCCAGAATTAGTCCAGGTTTTAATCACTTTCCTCTCTTTCTCTAATTCAGATTCAATTTGCCTATATCTTTTAAGCAATTCTTGTTCAACATAAACAGCATCATCTCTTTCCTTTTGAACTTGTTGCATGTTAACAAGCTCCTCTTCAAGAAATTTATTTCTCTCTTTAAGACCTAGATTCTCAGATTTGATTCTTTCATTTTCTAAAGTCTGATCCCTATAACTAACATGTATGCTTTTAAGATAAATTCTCAATTCAGATATGTTATCAGTATCATAAGCATAAGTTGTTAAGGGTACCTTATTTTCAGATGAGTCAGATTCATCTTTGACAGTTGCCATGAGAGCATAGTTTACATCCTCATCTGAATCTGAAGTGTCTACCCAGTCTTTTCCTTTAGTGATGAGTGCTTTTTCAGATTTTCCTTTCTTGCACTCTGGAGCATAGTGACCCATCTCTTTACACTTGTAGCACTGGATCTCAGACTTGTCTTTCTTCACAGATTTGACATCCCTTCTTTCAGACTTTCTGAAATTCTTCCTTTCAGAGTTTGAATCTCTCCTAGAGAATCTTTTTCCTTTCTTGAAGTTTGTGAAACCCATCTTCTTGAAAGTCTTCACCATCAAAGCAGCCATTTGCATCATCTTTTCTTCATCATCCTCTGATTCAGAAGAAGCATCAGTATTTGAGTCATCATCAGAGTTTGATGACTCATTCTCAGAGTTTATGACCAAAGATTTTCCCTTAGCTTTCTTCTTTGATGTTTCTTTCTTCATGAGTTTTTCTTCAACCTTGAGAGCAACAGATTTTGTCTTCTTTCCAGATCTCTTGTTTCTTTGTTCTATTTCAAGTTCATGAGTTTTAAGTAACCCATAGATTTCATCAAGATCTGTTTCTGCAAGATCATAATTGTCTCTGATTGTTGTCGCCTTTAAATCCCATCTTTCAGGTAGGGATAGAAGAAACTTGAGATTTGACTCTTCAAGTTCATATTCTTTATCAACTAGGGACAAATCATTCAACAATTTACAGAACCTGTCATATGTATCTGTTAAGGTTTCATCAGATCTCGAGTCAAAGTGTTCATACTCCTGTGTTAGAATGGTCTTCATATTCTTCTTTATAGCACTTGTTCCTTGACACCTGACTTCCAAAGCATCCCAAATTTCTTTGGCAGTTTTGCAGCCAATAACTCTGTTAGACATGACATTATCTAAAGCACTATGGAGAAGATGTCTAACTTTTGCATCCTTTGCAATTGATGAGATGTCCTCAGGAGTTAAGTCTTTCTTCTCTTTTAGAACAGTCTTTTGTTCTTGACCAGCAACAACAGGAGCCAATTTTGTTGGCATGTGAGGACCATCATTGATTCTATCAAGATATTCTGGATCTGTGGCTTCTAGAAACATGGTCATCTTAACCTTCCATATTGGATATTCCACTGGTTTGAGAATTGGAACCCTGATTGACTCATATCGACTAACAAAAGTTGGTTGAACCTTCTGAGCATTAGAACCTGGATTAGAACCTTCCTGAGAGTTGTCAGCCATGATTATACTTGTGTTTGGATCGATAAACTGTATATATTAAACAGCCAAGGCTCTGATACCAATTGTTAGGCCGAATACACAATATATAATCAATATATATATGAGAAGAACAATCAAGAACACTGTTTATGAACAATAAACTGAATTATATTAAATAACTCTTCTCTCAGTAATGTAAAATATCACAGAGAGCTGCTAGGTTACAAGAATAATGTATTCAGTATTCGCATCCCTTTTATGGTTAACCTATCTGTGTTTATATAGTACACAGCTACATACAATCTCTAATTGATATTCCTATAAATTAGCTATACAATTTATATCAATCTAGGATTGCTTCTGTCTTCTGTCCCGTTTATTTAGCCATCTCAATATATTCTGCTTCTTTCCATCTTCAGAATATATTGCTTCTAGAATCTTCATATTAGCACCGACAGCTAAAGTAAACTCTCACCCCGTCAGACTTTAACAAACTCTGACTGGCTTCTAGTAAACTCTGATGAGTACCTGTTGCTTAAACACTGATAAACAATCATCAACAATTATATCTAACAGAAACCAACAATTCTGGTAAACTCACGAGAAGAAGAAGCATTTTGTTTTGTCTAGTCAAAAGTAGTATTTCTATCAAAGATAATCAGCCAAGAAGGGCAAGCTACCAACACATGGACCACTACTCAGAATGGAAAAATAAGGATCTTGAACAGATTTACTTTTTGTATTATTAACTGTTCGAAATATTTTGTAAACTTGGGATATATAACCAAGTGTAGCATTATTCCAGAACAAGATAAATCAGTTAGACAATTTAGAGAGCTCAAAGCAATATCCTTTGTAAATTGTCGAAGCTAGAATAGTGTGTATGTAGCTGTGTGTTTATTCATAAACATCACAGAGATTTCTTCTGATAAAAATCTCTCAGGTGGATAAATCAATCCACCTGAATTTTTAACTCTTGTGTTATCTTATCTTGTTTGTTTTTCTGTTCTTGAATTTACTTTCATATCTTTTCTGTCAAGAACTAAAGAATTTTCAAAGATTGTATTCAACCCCCCCCCCCTTCTACAATCTTGGTTCATTGTCTGGGAATAACAATTGGTATCAGAGCAAGCTGCTAACACACAAGAAGTTTAAAGATCTAAAGACAGCAGAATCATGGGTCAGAAGGATTATGGAGTTAAAATACCAGTTCTTGATATAGAGAATTATTTTCACTGGAAAGTAAAAATACGTCTACATGGCCCTCATGTAGTCATGTACCAATGAAGCCAAACACCTCAATAGCTCAAGCACCTGCAGGAGCTCCAAGCACCATTCCAAAGTTACCTTCAGAATGGACTCTTGAGGACAACATTGCAGTTCATAAAGATAAGAAGGCCATGAATATTTTGTTCAATGGTCTTGTTTTTAACATGTTTGACAATGTTATTAATTGTTCTACAACAAAGGAGATTTGGGACACTGTCCAGCCCATCTGTGAATGGACTGAGCAGGTAAGGGAAAACAAGATGCAGCTTCTCATACAATAGTATGAACACTTTCACTTTAAGAGTGGAGAATCTTTGAATGATACTTTTAGTAGATTTCAAAAATTGCTGAATGGATTGAAGTTGTATGGGAATGTTTATCAAATCAAAGATTCAAATCTTAAATTTCTCAGAGCCTTGCCAAAGGAGTGGAAGCCTATGACTGTTTCCTTGAGAAACACTCAAGAGTATAAGGATTTTACACTTGAGAGGCTGTATGGAACCCTAAAAACATATGAGCTGGAAATGGAGCAGGATGAGGAAATTGAGAAGGTCCAAAAGAAAACTGGATATGTTGCCTTAGTAACAAGTGTTGAAAAGGCTAATATTTTATAGGACAAATATTCAGCTGAGTATTTTGCCTATAAATATACAATTATAAACCCTCAAGCCCCCAACCCTAATTTTATAAGAAAAGAAAAAGAGAGGCAACCCTAATTCTCTCTCTCAGCCTTTCTTCTCTGCATCGGATCGTCATCTCTTGGTGGATACTTGTGGAGTGCTTCACATATTGAGGAGCAGCTGAAAGGCATATGTATAGGCCTATTTGTAAACACTGAGGATCATACTCAACTTTAATTAAGATGTAATAAGTAAATAATAAAAATCAAATGTCACAGGAATCTCAGAAGATTATATCTGTCAAAGAATGAAGATTAAAGTCATCTACAGACTTGAAGTGATTCTACATTGAAAGAAGATCAATTTATTGATCAAGCCTCAGTGAAGTATTCAAGCTCAGTGGATTTATTAAAGTGACGGAGATTTCAAGTGATGACAGCAAAAGATACTGGTTACAGAGTTCTTGAATGAGAAGGAAGTGAATCAGTGCTTAAAGTCAAACAGATAAAGAACATACATTGTCGTTAGTCACTTATGAACCAGAACGTGCATTGAGTGTCAACGCACTAATATGTTTATTCTTTATCTAAGTTTTAAGTGATTCAGAAATTAATTGAGAAGTCAACTAATTCTATTTATTCTCTTATAAATAATTAATACTATTAAGTAAATTATTTATTAAATTAATTATGTAAAAAATTAATTTAATACATAATTTATTTAGTTGATTATTTAAATTAGAATAAAAATGAACTAGGAAGACTTAGGTTTGAACTAGGAAGACTCAGTTTATTGAACTAGGAAGACTCACAAGTGAGTCTTCCCGATTGTCTTCCTAGAGTAAACCCTAGTCTTCCCGATAGTCTTCCCTATTCTTTTCTTGTCTTCCCGATTGTCTTCCAAGGCATAATTAATTGTTTTTCTGTAAGTCTTCCTAGTGCAATTTCAATTCTGTGAAATGGCTTGCACGTGGGTTGATTAAAGAAATGCTTTTAGTTTAAATACAAGACAACAGAAGACAAAAGATATATCAATTACAACACACATAAGAAAAGCAAAAGACACAGAGCATTTACATTTCATCTTCTGTCTTCATATCTTCTGAACTGTCCTAGCATTCAATTCATCAAGTGATTTATTTCTTGACTTGATCTTAACATTAAATTCATAAGGATCATTTCACTTGTACTGTTTTGACTTTTTAGCGGATCATAATCCCTAGATTTTATATCGAACTACTTTTTAGTATTCGATCCTTTTTATTACAAAAATAGATAAATTCATGTCGGATTTATTCTAGGTTTGTTTTATTAAGAACCCTTGTAATCAGTGATCAAATTGTAACACTCGTCAAGTTTAATATAAGTTATATTTAACTTGAATATTGTTTCAGTTTTATTCCGCATTAATTTGTTCTAAATTGTTAAATCTTTTAAAGGACAAATCCGATTAAACGGTATAGTTTGTATTCAACCCCCTTCTACAAACTTATCAGGACCTAACAATTGGTATCAGAGCCTTTTTATTGATATACTAATCAAAGATCCAATTGTTTTGAGATTTTTTCTTAAACTCTGAAATTTTTAATTCTTCAAAAATCTCAAAAGATGTCTACTACTCAGAAAGTTGGTACAGTCAAAATCCCCATGTTCAGCAAGGAGCATTATCCTATGTGGAAGAAGAAAATGCTCATGTTTCTTCAAGTTGCTAATGTCAAATATCTAGGAGTGCTGAAGAATGGTCCCAAAATCCCTATGATTGTTGAGGGAGAGCAGATAGAGAATGATGTGGTTACTAGGGCTGCTAGGATGTACCCTAAGGATCCCAAGGACTACACTCCTGATGAGAAAGAGGATTCTACACTGGATGCATGTCTACAGTTGATACTGGTTGATTGTCTGGATCCTATTATGCATAATCATGTCCTAAACTGTGCAACTACCAAACACATTTGGGACAAAATAGAGATATTCAATGAGGGGACAAAGGAAGTTAGAGAGAATAAGCTGGAAATTCTCACCTCTTCATATGAGCATTTCAGATCAAACCCTGGTGAAGGTATCTCTGAGGTTTTTGAGAGATACAACAAATTAATCAATGATCTGAACCTCAATGGGAAGCACTATAATATCAAGGAAATCAACAAGAAGTTCCTTCTGACACTTCCAATTCATTTGGAGCACAAAATATCTGCAATCAGAGAAGCAAGAGATATTGGAGAGATTTCCCTGGAAAGACTGTATGGTGTTCTGAAGACCTATGAGCTGGAGCAGATTCAACAGAATGAGTTATATGGAACTGGAAAGATAGTTGGTACTTCTACTGCATTGACAACAGTAGTCCTACATAAACTGGAAGTGAAGGTTGCTCAACCTTCCAGTTCTAACTTGGATGTTATTGATGCTGAATTTGGTTTAACATCCATTGATCAATCTGGTGGTGACTTCTACTCTTTGGAAGAACTTGATCAGCTGGAAGATGGTGATTTGGCCATGATAGTCAGGAAATTTGGTAAGTTCAGATTCAGGAAAAATTCCAATCTTAAGTTCAAGCCCAGGTTTCAGAGAGGTGGTTCCTCATCTACATATAGCACAAGGGGTGGCTATAAAACTGGAACTGTGGAAAGAAGCACAATCAGGTGCTACAATTGTAATGAGTTGGGTCAATTTGCTACTGAATGTAAAAAGCCAAAACAAGTGAGAAGAAACTCATTTGATTCTAGCAAGAAGAATAAGATTGGGAAATCATATGTTGCTGAAGGAAAGAGTTGGGATGATATAGATAGTGATGAAGAAGCAGGTGAAATTGGAAACCTTGCTTTAATGGCTAATGAGGCAAGCACTTCATCAACATACATGTCAGAGGTAAAGTTTACTGATACTGAAATGATCTATCATCTTAGTACTACTGTTTCTTGTGCACGTACAGAAAATGATAGAATAATTCTTTTGAACACAACCCTTGAAAAGGAGATAAAAGAATTAAAACTTGTGCATGTTAATCAGGATGAACTAACTGAGAAAATAGCATTTCTTGAGAATAGGGTTAAATTTTATATTCAACTGGAAACCATTCTTAAGGGTCAGATCAGTGAACTTAAAGTCAAGGCTAATGCTTACTATAACTCTTGTAAGACTGCTAAAGAAATCATCAATAAACAAAGTATTGGTCATACTGTAGGCATAGGCTATGACTATAATGAGTCTATTGGTGAACTAAGCATAAATACCCCTAATAGAGTTAGTGCTGAAGAAAGGGGTATACCAGATGTGCTTAAGGGTATTGATAAACCTTTCTTTAGAGAGTCCCAAGCATATCCTCTGAATGAATACTCTATCATTATTGAAGATGAAGAGGAGATACTTATGGAGGATCGTGCTTTTGATCTTGAACAATCCAAAAAGTGTAAGTCTGACAAACCTGTCAAAGTTGTTTCTGCAACAAAGACTAAGTCAAACATTCATAAAATGGATCAAAACAACTGCAAAACTAACATGCCTGCTATTAATCTTTCTCATAAAGCATGTGGTGTGATTAATTGCATGTCTTGTTCTTTCAATGTGATGCATGCTTATTTTAATAGTAAGCATGTTTCTGATAATAAGACTGCTCCACGTCAACATGTTAATAATAAGAAGCATGTTATATCTTATACTACTAGTCCTCCAAAGATTAGAGTGGATCCATTTATCCCTAAGCCTACTCAGAAATGTGTTAAGGCTGTGTAACAGCCCCAAATCCGGGGTCAGGGATTTAGAGTAGTCACGATCCACTTACTTCTTGCCTTGCCTGCTTTACTCACAATATACACAATTCATCTGCTTATGACCCCACAATGTATATATCTCTCTCTCACACACACACAGGTTAGAGTCTCAGAAACGACACAAATACAACCATTGCGGAATAAATAATCTTTATTACAATACCCAAATGTCTTTTGAATTTGCTATTGATACAACTCCTAAGTAATGGTACATTACCAACTTAGCCTTGTAATACTCACCACCCTCTCATACCATTCATATCTATACATAAGATGAATACCAAAAGCTCCAACTTGATCTGACTGGTTCACACTACTTCCAGGATCACTGCTAGAAACTGCTCATGAGAATGCCTTGCGCTTACCACTCGCCTGAGGGATGTGCGCCAAATCCTTGGTATCCTACTTCGCTGCTATATAATATTTATAAAACAATAGCAAGAGTGAGAGATAGCTCAGCAAGGTAATTAAAGTATGACATAATCCTGCCTTTAACTCAACCCAGAATAAAGCGGGTATAAGACAATAATTTGTCAAAATATCTCGATAATGAAATTATTTCCTTATCGGAATGTATTCCAAAAACAGTACCATTGTTGTATTTCAAATATCATTTTCATAACATTTATGCAACTTTTGCTATATTATGAACAAAATTCTAGTATAATATAAAAGATGAGGTTTCAAGGTAAACCAATATAACCTTTCCGAAAAATATCTACTATGTAAGCAGATTATCAACATATAACTTAAAAGATGAAGTTATAAGGTGATTCAGTATAAACAACTCCCTTACCATAACTCATGTTATGTAAGGTATCCACAGAGTCATATGATATAAAAGATGAAGTTACGAGGAAAATTTCATATAATGTTCCGTAACCCAAAATTCACTTATGCATATATAATCTGAGTAAGGTTTTATCAGAGTCATAACTCATAAAATAAAAGATGAAGTTGCAAGGATTTATTGTAACTTCATTTTTTTTGAACACTTTTCAACCCCCTGCCAACATGATCGGTAAACCTGTACTAAGAATGTCATCCTTAGTCCCTTTTAATACATGTTGCAGGAAACCCCCTGCCAACATGATCGGTAAACCTGTACCAAGGATGTCATCCTTAGTCCCTTTCAATACATGTTGCAGAATTATCCAAATTGGATGATGAACTAATACTGGAGCATTGTCGTGCAGAAGCCACAACCTTTACGATGATCAGTCGTACGTTGTGCATCTCACCATTTGTTTCTCTACATGTAGAAGGAAGAACCGACAGATTTACTTGTCCACTGCCGACGGATTTACTTGTCCACCGTCCCCTGGAACCACCCGGCCAACGGTTGGGCCATTGATGAACCGGCGCCACTCAGCCACTTACTCGGCTCCTAGTTCGAATAAAATCCATGACTCTGAAACGTAAAGTTCGTCCTCCTTTCCCCAAGTATATTACTCGTTGATAGGACTCCACAAAGTAGTCGTATCTAATTGGAAAGGAAAAGTTACCAATATTTCCCAAGCTATTGCTTGTTAATGGATATCGACTTGTTCCATCAATTTACTCCTCGATCGTTGAGGTAGTAACACAACATTTGACTTGCAGCAATTAAACTGCTCAGAGAAAATATCTGTCCCCTGACAGTTTTGAGTTGAGAGTTTAAAATGAGTAGCAGTCACTTAATTCAGGTTTCTCATATTCTGGATAGTTGAGCGAGTATTTAAATCCTCTTCAAAAAGATAGATTCAAATGGAAAACCGTGTTTTGGGAACCTCCCCTTGATTTAAAATAATTAATAATACAGCTTAGAATATCCTTCATAAAAGTTGAAGGTCAAGAATAACTTTAAATAATACAACTCAATTTAAAATGTGTTAAAAGTATTTAATAAATAATCAAATAATATTTATTAAATAAATAAACTTTAAATGAATATTCAAAAATAATATTCATTAAATAAATAGTGATTAAATGAATATTCAAAATAATAATCATTAAATAAATAAACCTTGAATGAATATTCAAAATAATATTCATTAAATAAATAATGATTAAATGAATATTCAAAATAATATTCATTGAATAAATAAGCCTTAAATGAATATTCAAAAATAATATTCATTAAATAAATAATCATCGAATAGCAATTACCCGATATCTTTATCGGAAAATAACCTTTAGCATATACAGAAAATATAACTACTTTCGGCCTAAAGAATAAAAATCATAAGCCCTTTACCTAGGGCATTTATAAAAACCTGGCTTTTAACTAATATCCCATATCTAGATTAGAAGCCCATAATCAAATCATAAAGCAAGTATCACAATATAATTTCGAAAACAGTTATGCCTTCCATTAGCATATATAACTGAAATAGTATTCAAATAGTATTTCTCGACTGAGATAATACTCAAATAACATTCCTTGAAAGATATAGTAAGCAAATATCATTCCTCGAATGATATCATACTCAAATAACAATCCTCAAAATACATAGTATTCTGCCGATGGAATCCCTCCGGGTTTCCACGGCTATCTACATATCTCAAAATACCGAATCTCGATTTAGAGTCGAAAACAATGAATATGCTCTTATATTTAGAGCTACCAGGTAAACCGGTTCATAACTACTTAACTCAAAAGATTTTATATAATCCAAAGGTCAAATCTATTTCAACAAGAAATAAGATATATCGCAAAACTGTCCAATTTTATACATGGCAAAAGCAGTATTATATAGTCAATATTTCAAAGTATAGATTTAGAAACTTGCCCGATGCTCGAGAAGTGATAGGGGTTCGCGACGATGTCGGACAATCTAGACAAAGTCAAAGAAAACGCACGGTTAATCCCCTGGATAATCCACTTGTACACAATGCTTAAACACGTAAGCGAAACACAACCAAGGCATTACTAGCTCGTTATAGGCTCATACTAAGTCCATGTTAATCGACAATTACTTAAGTCGTAGGTTTAGTCCGAAATCGATCCTCGAATACAAGTTATACTTAACCATTTACAACATTGGTTTCTAAGTCATGTTCTTAGTGGTTTTCACTTGCGCAACCTCGGCTAACACATTTTCATAAAATCAAAAAATAATCTTTTGGACTCGAAACCTTCGTAAAGACTTTCATAACTGACCTTGGCACTTCAATACAAAATTTCATATTTTAAAACAACTCTTAAGGGTCTCAAACATAGCCACAAAGTTGGTACATTTCTGCAATCTCATTCCTTGAACCACTTTCACTAAAATGGTCATATCTCATAAACCATAAATCGTAATGACATGATTCTTGCGCTCACATAAACTAGAAACAAAGATCTACACACTCATGTTCATCACTGAACCAAAAGAGGCAGTTAGGTTTTCGGATTCTAGGCAGTTTTTAGAGTTAACGAGAATCGGGAATTACGACGGCTTAAAACTTAACGTTTTCCATTTTCAAAACACAACCAAATCAATACCAATCAATCCCAAACTCACCATCCACCTTATACTCCCTTCACTCAGTCAAATCCTCCAATCCAAGGTCAAAACGAATTCATGAACATAAATTACAAATGAAAATAATCAACAAAGTTTCGGTTAAGCGACTTATACCTTTAACACCTCGGTATACAACCATCCAAGCTTCGCCTTGCTCTTACAAACTCTCATCTAAGCTTTTAGACATTAAACCCAGATTTTTCTTCCAAGAATCATGGTGGAAATCAAGTGTTTTTGGTGGTTGATGATGGAAATGAAAGCTAGGAATCAATGGGGTTGTCTTTGTGAGATGATCAAATTAAACACCAAGCACTTTCATCAAGATTCAAGCAAGTTAGCAAGATTTTTTTCTCCTCTTTTTCCTCTCAATAAAGGCCACGGTTTTTGCTTCAAAAATGGATGAGAATGGAGTGTTTTGGATGAGCTTAGTTGACTTGTATTTACTTGGTTTTATTCTTTATTTAAAATCAATATTATGTCATAATACTACTAATATCTAACCAAGCTTCTCATGTAAGCTTTGACTTGTCAAACCTCTAATTTCCATTTCTATTTTATTTCTTTTCCTTAAGCTTAGGAAACGTTCAAAGTTGTTCCTACAAGCGGATTTTCGATTCTCGTTTTCGTTTGCGATTTCTGACTACGCGATTAGTAACCGTTTATTATTCCTGAACTTCCGCTGAAATATGGAATCAATCGGAGACTATAAAATTTTACTATTCACCTTGGAGTACTATTCATCAATGTTACTATTCATCCTTGTTTTTGTTCCTCTTGCAACAATTCGAAAATATTTCCTAAAAAGAGCGAATAAAACTCTACGCGATTCTCGCAGTGAATAGTAACTATTCACTATTAGTCCTAACAATCGAATACTTAATTAAAAGGGTTCGAGCGTGAATCTTGTAATATAAATGGGATTTATATACTCTCATTTGTGTCGCCTTGTTCTGTTACCGCTTCAATCTCGTTATAAAGTATCAGCGGTTTTCGTTCTAAATTCTCAAATCAAATATAATAAAATTCCAAAATATTAAATCCTCAAATCCTCAAATTTAATATCTCATTTCTTGATTATAATAATATATAATTCACTGCCCGGTCAAATAATACACCAAAATAAAATTTGAAATTTCTGAATTTCTATCGTCTTTGCATACACTTATTTACTCCGTAGATCACTAATATGACTTCGGAATATCCACACTACGTCTCGTACATAGGTGGCATGAAATTTTTTCTTAATCCTCAAAATCACTATTCATCCACCAAATTCACTATTCACTGATGCACTTAATCATAATAAGAAAAGTTTTAATTTACCCAAAAATTCGGGTTATTACAGGCTGGCTATAAATGGAAACGCTCTTTTGTGAAAGAGGTCTATGTAGTTAAAGTTAAAAATGTTGTTTTACCTGACAAAGGCCAGTTCTTTAAGTATGCCGGACCCAATCAAGTTTGGGCTCCGAGGAAGGACTAATCAATTTGATATTGCAGGGTGTAGAAAAAGTAAACCGTGTTGTATGGGTTCTGGACAGTGGCTGTTCAAGGCATATGATAGAGCCCTGCTATCAAATGTGGTTGAGAAAGCTGGCCCAGGAGTTACCTTTGGAGATAACAGCAAGGGTTTTACCAGAGGATATGGCTGTTTGAAGTTTGGAAATGTTATCATTCAAGATGTATCTATTCTGGAAGGTCTGAAGTTCAATCTTCTCAACATCAGTCATTTCTGTGACAGAGGATATGTTGTTTCCTTTGAGAAGGATAGATGTCAGATACTTCACAAGAAGAATGGAAAGCCTGCTCTTCAAGGAGTAAGGAAAGGTGATTTGTTCATAGCTGATATGTACTCTGGATCCAAAGATGAAGTTACTTGTTTTTATGCTAAAGCTTCATCAGATGAGAGTTGTCTATGGCACAAGAGGTTGTCTCACCTTAACTTCAAAACCATGAACTCTTTAGTCAAGAGGGAATTGGTTAGAGGTTTGCCTCAGATGGAATTTACACATGAAGGACTGTGTGAGGCTTGTCAGAAAGGAAAGTCAAAGAAAGCTTCTCACAAGGGCACTGACTCATCTTCAATAACTGAACCACTTCAGCTACTGCATATGGATTTGTTTGGTCCAGTTAGTGTGATGTCCATGTCAAAGAAACGGTATGCACTTGTGATTGTTGATGACTATTCCAAATATACTTGGGTTTTACTCCTACATTCCAAGGATGAGACCCCACAGATGGTGATTGATCATATAAAGTTGATTGAGCTGGATTCTAGATTCCCTGTTAGAGCTATAAGGTCAGATAATGGAACTAAATTCAAGAATGCAGTCCTAAATGGCTTTTGTGCAGATAAAGGAATAACAAGACAGTATTCTGCCCCTAGAACTCCTCAACAGAATGGAGTGGTGGAAAGAAAGAATCGTACATTGATTGAAGCTGCTAGAACTATGTTAAGTGAATCAAGACTTCCAATGTACTTTTGGGCTGAAGCTGTGAACACTGCTTGTTATACTCAGAATCGAACTTTAATCAACAACGACTTAATGAAAACTCCTTATGAGATCATGTACAATAGAAAACCATATATCAAATACTTTCATGTATTTGGTGCAAAATGCTTTGTGCTTAAGGATGACAATGTGACACGTGGCAAGTTTGAGGCCAAGGCACAAGAAGCTATTTTCATTGGTTATTCCAGAAGATCTTACAGGATGTACTTGATTGATGGTCATCATGTGAAAGAAAGTGTCAATGTAACATTTGATGACACTAAGCTCCCTAGTATCCAAACTGAAGATTCATCTGAAGAACTGAAGTTTGATAACTTGCCAGACTCAGAATCAGATGATGAAGCCCCGCCTGATAATGTTGCTGGTAATGATAATAATCCAGGTGGTGGTGGTGGAAACATTGGTAACAATGGAGATACCACCAACACTGGAGAAGAATCATCAAGGCAATCAAGCAACAACTCAGGGGGAGGAAATGAAGGATCTACTAGTCATTCACAACACCACAATGAATTTCAAGACGAATCATCAAGATCAAATCTTCCAAGACAGACTGTATGGAATAAAGCTCATCTTTTTGAGACGATCATTGGTGATCCAGGTGTTGGAGTTAGAACTAGAAGTGCTACTCAGAATGAATGTCATTATTCAGGGTTTCTATCTGAGTTGGAGCCAAAGAAGACTGATGAAGCACTGACTGATCCAGATTGGGTGATTGCTATGCAAGATGAACTCAATCAATTTGAACAACAGAAAGTCTGGAAGCTGGTACCCAGACCAAAGAACAAGAAAGTAGTTGGTATTAGATGGGTATACAGAAACAAGCTGGTTGAGGATGGCATTGTTTCAAGGAACAAGGCAAGACTGGTTGCACAAGGGTATTCACAAGCTGAAGGCATTGATTATGATGAAACCTATGCACCAGTGGCTAGACTTGAGGCCATCAGGATGTTCTTAGCATTTGCAGCTTACTCCAATTTTAAAGTCTATCAAATGGATGTTAAGAGTGCATTCCTGAATGGTGAGCTGGATGAAGAAGTGTATGTGGAACATCCCTCTGGCTTTGAAAATCAGGAGCTGCTGGACTTTGTGTACTTTCTCTTCAAGGCTATCTATGGTCTCATACAAGCCCCAAGAAAATGGTATGACACTTTCTCTGGTTTTCTTTTAGAAAATGGTTTTGTTAGAGGTATCATAGACAAAACTCTTTTTTCAAAGAAACACAAAAGTGATATGATATTAGTCCAAGTCTATGTGGATGACATCATATTTGGGTCTAATAATGATAATCTTTGTAAGAGATTTGCTAAGCTAATGCAGAGTAAGTTTGAAATTAGTATGATGGGTGAGCTGAAGTTCTTTCTTCGATTACAAGTAAGTCAAAGGTCAAATGGTATATTTATTTGTCAATCCAAGTATCTCAAAGAACTCCTCAAGAAGTATCACATGGAGGATTCAACATCAGCAAGGACTCCATCTTCAACAGCAGTCAAATTGGGAGCTTGTGATAACTCTATCAAGGTAGATATTACAAGCTACAAAGGTATGATTGGCTCCTTACTCTATCTTACTGCAAGTAGACCAGATATTATGTATGCTACATGCTTGTGTGCAAGGTTCCAAGCGGACCCTAGAGATTTACATCTCGTTGCTGTTAAAAGAATCTTGAGATATCTTAAGGGTACACCTAATTTAGGTATCTGGTACCCTAAAGATTCTGGTTTTAATCTTGTTGGATGTACAGATTCTGATTATGCAGGTAGTGTTGTGGATAGAAAGAGTACCTCTAGGAGTTGTCAATTCCTAGGAGGTAGATTGATTTCCTGGTATATCAAGAAACATCAAACAGTTTCCAATTCAACAGCAGAAGCTGAATATATTGCTGCTGGAAGCTGTTGTGCTCAGATATTATGGATAAGGAATCAATTGAAGGACTATGGCTTTGCATTAGACAAAATTCCCATTTTGTGTGATAATACAAGTGCCATAGCAATCTCCAACAACCCTGTGCAGCACTCGAGAACGAAGCACATTGATATCAGGTATCATTTTATCAGAGAGCATGTCATGAATGGTACTGTGGAGTTACACTTTGTACCCACATAAGAACAGACTGCAGATATATTCACTAAATCTGTTGACGAATCCACATTTATCAAGTTAGTTGGTAAATTGGGTATGTTAAACAGTCTTAGTGATTAACAGTATCTCTGTCATGTTTGTTCTTGTCAAAAATCAGTCTTTCCTTATTGTTACTAAGTGATATTACTGCCAATTATTGTTTGTAATAACTTGCTTGTTAATTTAAATATTTTTGAATATTATATTTCTCTAAAAATATTTTTCTCATATTTTTTAAGTGGAGAAATGTATTTTTATTGAAAATATATTTATTTAGAATTATTTACATATTTTTCAGATTGTAAATATTGTTGTTTAAATTTTTCTGCAAGTTTAGATTAATTTTATGCAATTCTATATTATTCTGCATATTTTTCTAGGATTTATGGAATTTTCTGTGAATTTTTCTAGACATTTATAGATTTTTCATGCATTTTTATTATTTTTCTGCACTTTTCTGTAAAAATATTCATTTTTATTCTAAGTTTTCCTAAGTCTTCCCAGTTTTATACTAGGAAGACTACCGGGAAGACAAGGAATATTTCATTTTGTTTTTTGTTTTTTCTATTTAATTTTAATTCTTTTCCTAAGTCTTCCCAGTTTTTGAACTAGGAAGACTATCGGGAAGACATAGAATTAATTAGTTTATTTTTCTGATTTTTCTTTTATTATTTTCCGAAGACTTTCTAATTTGTATTAGGAAGACTACCGGGAAGACTATCCTAAGTCTTCCCGATTGTCTTCCCAATACAAATTTAAAAAAAAAACCGTTCATTTCTTTTTCAGTTATTTGTTTTTATTCTAATATATGTATACATACACTGCACTATACGCATTCCTTATCAGTTTTTTTTTCTTCTAATCAGTTTTTCACAAAACCCCCTTCGAATTCTCATTTTTCTGCAGAAGCTTTGATCTTAAACCATTGTTGCCCAAGTATTAACGTAGCAAATCAGTTCTGTTTTTTTAAAATCAAATCCATTAAGTCGAATTGCTGCTCATTTTTTTCTTTCTCATTTTCGACTTAAGTGTTCTTGAGTTTGCTAAGTAATTTTCTTGTGTTTTAGTGATCTTTGTGTTTTTGTGATAGAAGAACTGTGTGTGTGTGTGTGTGTGTGCTTGAAATCATTTGCCCATTCATATTTTGCATTTCAAAGTTTCAAGTTCGAATTTTAGGATTAAAATATTAATTTTGGTTAATTTTAATAGAATTGTGATTTTGTGGATTTTAAGTAATTTTAATTAATTCTAAAAATCCCTAAAATACTAATTTTATTTTAAGTTAATTAAAATTTCTTGTTTTATAAAAATGGATCCAAATTTTGAACTTGTTTTAAATAATTATGTTGGGTATTTTGATCCGTCTAAATGTAAGGTGGAACGTTTTAAACCTTGGATTCAATTTTTAAATAGCGAGACTTGTGTCAGTCATGCTATTTATGCCACTGCACTTCTTAAAATTGATCCTTTGAGGTTTTTATGTTCAAGTGTTGTTATTGCCGGAGATTCAAAATCTTTTTCGTTCAATATTTTAAACCAGCAATATACAATCACTTTTGAGTTATTTTGTGAATATTCATTATCAGGGTCCCTTACAAATGGTTAAATTGTCTAAGAGTTTTCTTGTAAGCGAATGGGATCTGTTCTTTGATATAATAGCAAGAGTATTTGGAAATTGCACAAAAACAAATTTTCATGGAATTACCAGTCTTAATCAATATATTGCTTATGCTATTGTATTTGGTCGTAGATTAAATTTTGCTGAAATTCTGTGGAACTTAATGCTTAACAGGCTTGCTCACTCTAGGAGAGATTCTGATAATCATGTGAAAGTGAAGTGTTGGTACCCTCGCTTTCTCACTCTTATCATTAATCATCTTCTCATTGCTGAGCAGGTAGAACTGTTTAGGGAAACCAGATTTGAAACCTCTCCAACCACAGATACTAAATTCTACACCAGGCTTGATGTCTCATCCAAATTCCTCAACATACCTGTTCTTGTTTCACCATTGATGAGTCAATTCATTAATCTTCCTATCTTTGGTGAACAAGTTCCTGAGCCACATCCAGTTCCACTACAGGTAGTTATTCCTAACCCTGGATCTTCTTCTGGTACAACAATTGAAACCCAAGTGGTTGTTACGGCTGACCCAGAGGTTGTAGAACCACAATCTCTGACCCAGGTCATAGAGCCAATCACAGAGTCAAACACTTCTGACAAACAACCTGAGCCAAATGTTCAAACCAGTCAAAGAAGAGTTAGTGAAATAGCTGCAATGAGTGTTCCCACAGCTCTGTCTCCACCCTTAAAGAAAAGAAAAACCTATATGGAGGCATCTGTAAGCCCATCTGTATCCTCTCAACAGGATATGGACATTGATATGGCCACTGAACAGTCTCTGGAGACATCCTCTCAACAGGATGAATCTATTGAAATTCGCCATCAAGCCATGGCATCCTGTACTGAGTCAAGCACTCTCCCATTACTCACAATGGGAGAAGATATCCAAATAGATTATACTCAGGACACTATGCTAGGAGAGCACTTTACTTTTGATTTTGAAACAGTGCCTACCATATTTACGGTAGAAGTGCCTTCACAGGCATTAGAGGGAAAATCTGATTCTTCGCCACCAATAATAGAATCATTTTCTCCCCTCCCAGAGGGAACATCTTTGGTTTCCCTAAGGGATTTTTCACTCACAGTTTATACTGGAGAAAGTGAAAGGCAACCAGGTGAGTCTGTCACTGAAGCAATTCAGTTTACAATGTCAAATATTTTGACAGACTCAACCAAGGATTGGGATTTGCGAACTCCCATTGCACCACCATTGACCTCTCTTGAAGGGGCTAGGGTGATTTCTATTGCAGGTACATCTTCTGAAAACATGGACAGACAGTTAGTTGTGAGAGATGAGAGTCAAACACAAGCACGTGAGTTGAGTGAAACACCACTGAGAGAAATTGAAGTGAGTGCACACACTGACACAAACATTGCTTTGTTGTTGAGCCAGCTAGCTGCTCTACAGAAATAGTTACAAGACACCCAGGCTGAAAACAATCTTCTCAAAGCACAAGTGGTTGCACAATCTTCCACCTCTGTATCTAACCAGCTGGGTACTATCAAGGATGATCTGGAAGGACTGAAGAGTACTCTGCTCCCGAAGCTGAATGCCATCCAACAATCTCAAGTACTACTGGCTTCAGACATTTCTGATTTAACAACGTCAAATGCTCAGATTTCAGAAAGTGTCAAGGAGATTGCTGCCATTTCTACCAAGGTGGACTTTATTCTGCAAATAGCTGATGAAAATCAAACGTTTAATGAAGAAAGGATGTCATGGATAGAAGAAGGAATGAAGCATCTGAATGAAGGTATGAAACACTTGTATAATATGATAAAGAACTCACATCAACCTACAGCACAACAAAGAACATTCTTTGAGGGAGATGGTGATGAATATGAGGATGATGATGCTAATGAAGGAGGAGATAAAGGAGGAAGGAGAGAAGAATGAGAGATAAGGAGAACTTCTGAGGTGAATCCTAGGGCTTCCAAAGCTCAATCTGTAGAGGATTCCTCAACTAAGGGGGAGAAGGAGAAGAATGGAGAAACAGAAGCTGGAGGAGCTTCTGGAGTTGGAAAAGATAAAGGGAAAGGTAAACAATCACTGGAGGATACTGTCTTTGATGATGCCTACTACTACCACGGTGAACAGGATGACTTCCAATTTGACACATCTGGTGATCTGGAGAAGACCATACCTGAAGAAGCTTTTGGTGAGGAGGAGGTTGAAGAGGCATCCAACTTTGATGATTGGGAAGATGAAGCTGATCTATACACACCTGACCCTTTGTTTCAAAAGGAGTTGAAGAAGCAACAGGACAGAGTTAAGGAGAAAGGAGGATGAAAATGCCAAGGTCTCCGACATCATTTCTCAGAAGCTAAAAATTCAAAAGGCTGAACATGAAGACAAACAACGTCTTCATAGTATTCATGTCAAAGAAAGGAGATTGGATGTTAGGATGAAGCAAGGAAGCAAGTGGGACAAGGCAAGGGAGATGTTTGATATCCCTCAAAGAGGCACAAACAATGATGCTACTTTTATGAAGTTACTTGAGAAGATCAGAACTGTTAATCCGGACAACTCATTATACATGAAGGCATTGAAGGAAGATATCCTAAGGATTACATCTGCATTTGATCAAGTGAGGCAAGAAATGTATATCTATGTGTCAAGTGCTCTTGAAGGGTCATTCACTATTTCTCTTGACCTCCTACAAAGAAGATCTCTCTCTGAATTGTGGATTCTTATGAGTAAGGTAAAGAGATCTTCATGCTTAAATGAGCTTCTATATGACAGGTTAAGAGATTCTGCAATGAAGGCCAGCCCTCAAGTTGTACACTTCCCGTATGAAGTCAAAATCTATAGAGGTACAACTTTAGAGACTGTGAGGCTGGATCCTGATTCTTTGAAGCTACAGACTGCAATGCAACTGGTGAAGTTGGAGAATCTTCTGAGAACTTCTGGGTTTACTACTGTAGAGAAGTCTGAAGTTGCTGATATGATTTCAGACTACTGCACGGAGAAAGTTCCAAGGTATGCTCAGATGAAGAACAGATTGAAGAAGATCACCACTCAACCAGTAATGCCAAGTGGTGTGGTTTCTGAAAGTGATCGTGTCCTTGACAAAGATCTTCTAGTCACCTTGCAAGAAGGTGAAATTAGAGACTAAGACATGATGTAGTTAGCTCAATATGTAAATGTTATATGTTTAGAGCTAGGTAAATCAAGATAGGTAAATGTATCATTTGTTCAGACTAGAGGAACATCTATCTTGTATTTATTTTTACTGTTTGAATCTGGAAATTGTTATATTTAATCCAGAACTTTTTATTATTTGCTTGGCTCTTAAAAGTCTTATCTTTTCTTGTTTTAGTTGAGTTATCCTCTAGAGGTATTTGGTTGTTATTGTCTAACAAACAAATAGGGGGAGATTGAAAGGCATATGTATAGGCCTATTTGTAAACACCGAGGATCATACTCAACTTTAATTAAGATGTAATAAGTAAATAATAAAAATCAAATGTCACAGGAATCTCAAAAGATTATATCTGTCAAAGAATGAAGATTAAAGTCATCTACAGACTTGAAGTGATTCTACATTGAAAGAAGATCAATTTATTGATCAAGCCTCAGTGAAGTATTCAAGCTCAGTGGATTTATTAAAGTGACGGAGATTTCAAGTGGTGACAGCAAAAGATACTGGTTACAGAGTTCTTGAATGAGAAGGAAGTGAATCACTGCTTAAAGTCAAACAGATAAAGAACAGACATTGTCGTTAGTCACTCATGAACCAGACCGTGCATTGAGTGTCAACGTACTAATATGTTCATTCTTTATCTAAGTTTTAAGTGATTCAGAAATTAATTGAGAAGTCAACTAATTCTATTTATTCTCTTATAAATAATTAATACTATTAAGTAAATTATTTATTAAATTAATTCTGTAAAGAATTAATTTAATACATAATTTATTTAGTTGATTATTTAAATTAGAATAAAAATGAACTAGGAAGACTTAGGTTTGAACTAGGAAGACTCAGTTTATTGAACCAAGTGAGTCTTCCAGATTGTCTTCCTAGAGTAAACCCTAGTCTTCCTGATAGTCTTCCCTATTCTTTTCTTGTCTTCCCGATTGTCTTCCAAGGCATAATTAATTGTTTTTCTATAAGTCTTCCTAGTGCAATTTCAATTCTGTGAAATGGCTTGCACGTGGGTTGATTAAAGAAATGTTTTTAGTTTAAATACAAGACAACAGAAGAAAAAAGATATATCAATTACAACACACATAAGAAAAGCAAAAGACACAGAGCATTTACATTTCATCTTCTGTCTTCATATCTTCTGAACTGTCCTAGCATTCAATTCATCAAGTGATTTATTTCTTGACTTGATCTTAACATGAAATTCATAAGGATCATTTCACTTGTACTGCTTTGACTTTCTAGCGGATCATAATCCCTAGATTTTATATCGAACTACTTTTTAGTATTCGATCCTTTTTATTACAAAAATAGATAAATTCATGTCGAATTTATTCTAGGTTTGTTTTATTAAGAACCCTTGTAATCAGTGATCAAATTTTAACACTCCTCAAGTTTAATATAAGTTATATTTAACTTGAATATTGTTTCAGTTTTATTCCACATTAATTTGTTCTAAATTGTTAAATCTTTTAAAGGACAAATTCGATTAAACGGTATAGTTTGTATTCAACCCCCCTTCTACAAACTTATCAGGACCTAACAGCAGCTGCTAAGAGTCTCTATTCATCATCCATGGATCACTTTTAAAGGTTAGTAATCGATTCGTCAATTTTATCCATGAATCTTATGCGTTTTTATGGGTTTTATATATAAATAATTGTTATACATGCTTCCGTGTATGCAATCATAACTCAACAATGGTATCAGAGCATAGGTTGTATGCATAGAGATTCATGGTAAAAATTTCAGAATTTTTTATGCATGTATGAATTTTGAAATTGATTTTATGATTTGGAGGCTATATCGATTTAATTATGAATTAAATCGAAAATCAATTTTTAATAATTTTTTTCTGAAGATCTGGGTTGCTCGTATTTTTCTAGTAATTTACATATTTTTTGTGAATTTTTCTGAGCCCAGAAAGTATTTTTCTTGAAATTTTAATGATTAATTCGAACTGAAAAATAGTTTTTTGATTTATGATGTAATCGGACACGTGGCGCACTGTGACTGGTTCTCGGCGCTGACTGTACAGCATGTCATCGTTGCGTCAGAGTGGCGTCAGCGACATGTCAGAGTGACGTCATCAGATGACGTTAGCATCAGGTCGCGCGCAAAAAATTGTTTTGGCTTGTTTGAACGCATCCGAACTCCGATTGAGACGTGTAAGGTACTGTTGGATTCGGTTTTTCGAGACGCAGCTGCTAGGATTAAATAAAATTTTCAAAATTTTAAATTTGATTATAGTCCTTAAAGTGTATTTGATGCCTTATTTGATAATATTAAATGCATGCAATAATTCGTACATTGTTTATAATTGCGCTACATGTTATAATATGTCTACCTATGAGTTTATTAATGTTTATACATGTGATGTATGTCTAAATTTACCATGCGATGATAGATTTAGGGCGAACACAATGAACATAGGATTCACGTTAGACGTTCTAGGTTAGTCAAAGATGTTTAATAACCTGATAAAGAATATTATGAGTACAACCATGAGATTCTTATGTTTATGAAACATAGAGTGAAATACTCTTTTGATCTTGAAAATGAAAATTTATGTCTAGGCCGTTGGGTTTTAAGCGGGACCGTTGTGACCCCTCCAACACACTGGGAATTTTTCATTTAAATATCATAATTGTATTTTGTTCAAGAAGAAAAAAAGAATCTCCTAGTAATATGATTATGGTTGCAACATAATATAATCCCTCTTAATTAAAATTTATATCAAGTAGTAAATGGCCAATGGCACAACGGGCTTGTGTCGGTCATAGCCTTCCAACATAATAGCAAGTAGAGTTCTTATATTGAGGCATTGTCGTTTCATGCTATAGCCGAGGACTTTGTTTTGAGATTAAGAGATGCTTGTCTATCACATGAGATGTGTATGATAAATTAGGTTCCAATTGTCGTTACGTGCTACAGCCGTGGGGTTTTGGAATTCTAATTTAATTATGCAAGATGTTGGGTTTGACTTGACTTAGAATATTGAGTGAGTCGTGCCACAGCCGAGACTCAATGATTCAAGAGGCTAAAAGATAATAAGTAATAACATGAGATGTAGTTGACAATAGTTGTCTTCCTATGGAACATCACATTGCGTTTCGTGCCACAGCCGAGGTGATGTGGTGGAAAATAAGATCATTATTCTCACTGACATTACGAATGTTTAGTTATACATATAGAGGGTTGTATAACTTAAATAAATAGTGGGAACCACCAATGAATAAAGACCCGATTCATATGGTGTTATAAGAATAAAATTGAATATTTACTTAGTAGTTATGTGTATTCATTTATAGAATTATATATATAATATAATTTCTACACTATCACACATCGTAGTAGAATAACACGTTGACTTATCCCGAATATGTTGATGAACTTTGAAACTTGAGAAATGTTCTCAAGAATGAAAAGTTAGACGAAATGTTTAACTCGCTAATACAAAGTGTCTTATTTGTGATGCACATAGAGATGTGTATGAGACCAGGTTCAAGAGGTCTAATAATGCAAATGTTGCAAAGTAAACCAAACTGATGTCTATAAGCTTAGGACTGTACAAACAGTATGAGCACAAGGACACTCAGGGCTACCTTGTTGCTTCTATAAGAGTTGTAGAATGTAATAAATAGGACAATTCAATATAGGATATCGAATGAGCTATTCCATAATAGTTATGCTGAGGAATGATTTATGAATAATCATAGACTCCGGACAATCAATTGATTGATCGTCTAGGATAGGTTGATTTTGTCATATATGGAAGCTAAGTCGAGATATGATCTTGAAGTAGCTTCCGAATACGAACTCGCAAATTTGTTGTGAACTCTTACATGAAAAGGCTAGATATCAGGTTGTTTGAAATCTACTTCATGTTGAAGATTGTTGAGACATATTTCTTTCTTAAGAAAGCTCTATTCTTTAGTCTAATAATGGTTCTGAAATCAAGTAGTGGTAGATGAACCATACCATCAAGTAGAAGTTTGTAAGCGAGTGATAACATAGTTAGTCAAGGGCTAAGTTTGACTCCAAAAGCAAAAGAGTTTGTTGCCACCTATCAAAGGTGGGTTATTGGAAGATCAACTACAAGAGTAGTCTTGTAGATTTGAAGAATTAGAGAAGTTTAGTGGGACTGAAACTTCTCATTTTGAAACAGGGACTATAGAATAGAGGTAATGGAAATCCAAATCACTGTAGGCTTGGTCGCAAAGTGAGAAGAGTATCCGCTTATTCAAGATGATGGTTTATAATAACCATGTGATTATAGAATCGCAATATGCAAGCGATACTTATCTCACTAGGAAGACTATTGTATCCCAATTTTCTTGAAATAGGGAGAAAGTGAGCTACGGAAGTGTTAAAATTCGTACACATAATTGTATGTGCACCAATGATAACACATGTTAGAGAAGGATTTACACGCTTCATTAGAATTCACGAATATGATCCGGATTCAGATATATGTATTTGGTACAATGCAAATCCGAATCTTTTAGAGTGAGTGTAAAGCATAATGTAACATAAGATGTAAAAGAGATAACTATAACTCAACAAAGGACAAGACAGACAATAATATTAACAGAAGCACAGGAATCCAGAATCAAAGAAGAAGAAGTAAACTCAAAAAATCAAAATACGTTATGTATTCTTGAAGTCCGTAAACAGGTCACGGAAAGAAGTTCATGAAAATGTTCAAGCCACAGTGACAACAAAAGAAACAAGACTTTCAAGACGACAGAAGTATGTGAATGATTTAGGGTTAAGTACCACGGGATTCCAGTGATTTAATCGGAGCAACCAGAACGACAAAGGACTTATCAGCAGCATTGAATTGAAGACATAAAAGAAGAATTGATCAAGTGTTATTCATCTGTGAACCAGACCAGTTGCACTAGTTGACGGCACTTAAAAGATCAAGTTGTTTTATCGTCTCAGAAGAAATTGATACAGTTCAAAACTGAAACACCCAGGAGCTCAGAATCTTTTCTTAAAAGTCAAAGGCAAGAAAAGAGTTCGATGGTTTTTCTTTTAAGAAAACCATCGAACATGATACAAGAAGTTAAAAGAAAACCAAATGAAAAGTAATTTTGTTTTCGATAGTTTTTATTTAAAAACTATCGAATGATAAAATACTTTATTCATTCGATGGTTTTTTAAATAGGGAGCAGGTGAAAAGTTTTGTTTTGTTTGAATGGTTGATGGAAATTGGACGGCCAAGATTGATTAATCAATTAAGGTTCGATGGTTTTCAATTCAAGACTGCAGTTAATACAGAGATGAAGAAGTGTCTTCTTCAGTTAAGGCAAAACACACAGAGACATTACTGAGAGAGAGAATTGAGCCGGAGAAATTATCAGAGAAATTAATAGTGCTCAGAACTTGATTATTGTATTGAATCCTGTGTAACCTTAAACTCATTGAAGCTAATCTACGGATTAGAAATTGTAGCACCCCTCGAGGTTTATATTTATAAAAAGATATATTCCCCGAAACTTGGTTTGGTTTGGTGGGTTTGGTTTCGTTATAGAACTGAATGAATTATCCGCGAATGAAATTAAATTATTTGTGAGTATCGTATTCAACCCCCCCCCCTTCTACGATACTTTGGACCTAACAATTGGTATCAGAGCTACTTGATTGACGTACAAATCAGATCCGGTGAATGAGACCAAAATCAAACGTAGCGTGAAAATTCGAAGCAAATTTTTTAACTTTCAAATTTTTTCATTTAATTGGAATTTCTTGAATTTTAAACAATTTGAAATTTTCATAAACCATGAGTGCTCCAAAGACAACTGATGGTATTAAAGTTCCCCCGTTTACTAGAGATGATTTCGGTTTGTGGAAGATGAAGATGTTGTTATTTATCAAGGCATCTAATCCGTTGTATATTGGCATATTAGAAAACGAACCGTTTGTACCAATGAAACCAGTTAGTGAATCTATAGCTCCTGATGGTAGCAGGATTCCTCAAGGCACCCAACCTAAGGATAATACTAAGTATACAGATTCTGACAAAGAACTGATTCGATTGGATACAGGTTTGATGTTGATATTGGCAGACTCCGCAGACAAAGAAATGAGCTATCAGTTGATGAACTGTACAAGCGGGAAACACATGTGGGATACCATTAACTTGATAATGGAAGGAACTGAAGACATGCAGGAAAACAGATTGGACATCCTGACTTCTCAGTACGAAGCTTTTAGGTCTCTTCCAGGAGAAAGTATAACTCAGGTCTTTGAGAAATATACCAAGCTCCTAAATGAATTGGCAATGAAAGGGAAGACCTATCCTCTGAGAGAAACCAACAGGAAGTTCATGATGACGCTGCCCCATCATGTAGAACACAAGTCATCATCCATAAGGGAAAGAATTGACTTCACAAAGATGTCATTAGAAATGATCTATGGCAAGTTGAAGACCTATGAGATGGAACAGGAACAGAGAGTGATAATCTACGGATCAGGGACAGTGGACAGCAAGCACAATGCACTTGTGAGATCAGCAGCACTTGTAGTGGATGAACCAATAACTTCTGAGATTCAGGTTCAAACCCCTAGAGCTGGAAAGGAGGTGATAATAGAAGCTGAAATGGATTCTGTGAATCTGGGTGTTGATGAAAGTGATTACTACACCCTAGAAGAGCTTGAGCAAATGGAAGAGAAAACTATGGTGTACTTAGCTGCAAAGTTTAGTCATATTCGTTTCAAGAGAAACCCTAAGTACAAGTTCAAGGGCTCAACCAACAGATTCCAGAAGAGTAATCATGCACCTAGTACAGGCTTTAAGGGAGGCTACAAGACTGGCATGATTGATAGAATCAAATCAAGATGCTACAATTGCAATGAGTTAGGGCATTTCGCCACTGAATGCCGGAAGCCTCGTCAAGCGAGAGACATGAAAGATGTCTATAGAAAGAAGGATTCTTATGATGAGTTGAAGAAAGAGAATGCCAAGCTTAAACAGCAATTGGAGGTATTCTCTGGAAAGCAGAAAGGGAAAGCTTATATAGCAGAGGGAAAGCACTGTGATGATACTGATTCGGATGAAGAGGAAGAGTATGTAAATGTTGCCCTAATGGCTGACTCTTCAGAGGAATCACCACAATCATCTCAGGTGCCTATCTTAACTACAATTGATATGTCTAATTCTGAGTACAAGAAAACTGTGCAAGATCTTAGTGTAGAATTGTTTAATGTTCACACAAGCATGCTAGCATCTGAAATGGAAAATGCTAAACTAGTTCTTAAGATTAAAAATTTAGAATCTAAAAATGAAGAACTAGAGCTTGTAGCTGTCACATTAGAAGATCTTAAGCAAAAGAACGCGTACTTAGAGAACAAGGTCAAGTGTAATGATGAGATAGAGACTATCCTCAGGAAGCAGATTTCAGATTTAGATTTGAAGCTGAATGCTTTTAAGAATTCCGCCCTAATTGCTAAGGAGATCATTGATACTCAGGCCATAGGGAATAAAACTGCTATAGGATTTGACTATGACAAGAAAGCTGGTAAGAAGATAGTGGAATTCCCTGTGACACCTTCAGTTGTCAAAAGGAATACTCCACATGTTCTTAAGAATGTTGATTGTCCAGTTTTTGTTAAGCCTTTTCCACCACTCTTTCATGAGGATGACCTTTTCATAAGACAAGAATTGCTTGAGGAGGATTTGTTGAAGGAAAAAGAGGTAAAGACTAAGTTACCTAGGAAATCAGTAAAAACTGAATTACCTAAACCCGATTTACCTAAAACTGAAGTAGGTAACTTAGTTAGTAATGCTAAAAAGAACAGGAATGGGAAGAAGAATATTGTTAATCAGGAAATGGTTCCATATTCTCCCATTGCATCTAGGAAGTTGTGCACTATTTGTAATTCTGCTGGACACCTTACACATGCATGTAAAAAGGTTAAAGTAGAAACTGCTAATACTTCTGAAATGCATAACATGTCTGACATGCCTGATCTTCATGAACCCTGTGGAAAGAAAGAGTGTTTGCTATGTAAGTACAACATCATGCATGCTTATTTTAAGTTGATGAATGATAGTAGCAAAAGCACTGTTAATGTTAAATCCACAGATACTATGAATATCAAACAGGGTAAGACTAAATTGAATGTTACTCCTATTAAATTATCTAAACCTTCAGGACCCAAACAATTTTGGGTACCAAAGTCCGCTTAATCAATCTGTGATTGCAGGGTAAGGTTAAAAGCTCAAAGGTTGTGTGGATTCTAGATAGTGGCTGTTCTAGACACATGACAAGTGAAGAGTCCCTGCTTACAGAGGTGGTTAAGAAGACCGGCCCGATTGTAACCTTTGGAGATGACAGAAAAGGATTCACCAAGGGAAATGGTAAATTGAAAGCTGGAAATGTCATCATAGAAAACATCTCTCTTGTTGAAGGATTAAAACAATATCTTCTAAGTATCAGTCAGTTCTGTGATAAAGGCTACAATGTAGATTTCAGAAAGGACAAGTTCTTGATCACCAACAGGAATGTTAGATATAATTGCTGATGTTTGTTTATCAGTGTTTAAAGTACCAGGAAACTATCAGAGTTTAGCTGGAGTACTTATCAGAGTTTAGCTGGAGGACCAGTCAGAGTTTATTAAAGTCTGATGGTCAGAGTTTGCTTAGCTGTCAGTGCAAAGACAATGAAGATTCTAGAAGCGATATTCTTTGAAGATGGAAAGAAGCAAAGAGATATTGAGATGGCTAAGGAAACGGAACAGAAGACAGAAGCAATTCTTAATTGATTATGATTGTATAGCTAATTTATAGGAATATCAATTAATGATTGTATGTAGCTGTATACTATATAAACACAGATAGGTTAACCCTAAAAGGGATGCGAATACGTGAATTATCATTTTTGTAACCTAGCAGCTCTCTGTGATATTTTACATCACTGAGAGAGAAGTTTTTAATTCCATTCAGTTTATTGTTCATAAACAGTGTTCTAATTGTTATTCTCATACCTATACTTGATTATATATTATGTATTCGGCCTAACAATTGGTATCAGAGCCTAGGCTGTTTAATATATACAGTTTTTGATCCAAACACAAGTTATAATCATGGCTGAAAATACCCAGGCAGGTTCTAATGCTCATAAGGTTCAACCAACTTCTGTAAGTCGATATGAGACAATCAGGGTTCCAATTCTAAGACCAGTGGAATATCCAATATGGAAGGTGAAGATGACCATGTTTCTGGAAGCCACGGATCCAGAATATCTTGATAGAATCAATTATGGTCCTCATATGCCAACAAAACTGTCTCCAGTTGTTGCTGGTCAAGAACAGAAGAGCGTTCCAAAAGAAAAGAAAGATTTGACTCCTGAAGACATCTCATCAAATGCAAAGGATGCAAAGGTTAGACATCTTCTCCATTGTGCTTTAGATAATGTTATATCTAACAGAGTTATTGGCTGCAAAACTGCCAAAGAGATTTGGGATGCTTTAGAAGTCATATGTCAAGGAACAAGTGCTATAAAGAAGAACAGGAAGACTATTCTTACACAGGAGTATGAACACTTTGATTCGAGACCTGATGAAACTTTGATTGAGACATATGACAGATTCTGCAAAATGTTGAATGATTTATCTCTTGTTGATAAAGAATATGAACTTGAAGAGTCGAATCTCAAATTCCTTCTATCTCTTCCTGAAAGATGGGATTTGAAGGCAACGACAATAAGAGATAATTATGATCTTGCAGAAATAGATCTCGATGAAATCTATGGTTTGCTTAAAACTCATGAACTTGAGATAGAGCAAAGAAACAAAAGATCTGGAAAGAAGACAAAATCTGTTGCTCTCAAAGTTGAAGAAAAACTTCTTAAGAAAGAGACATCAAAGAAGAAAGCTAAAGGAAAGGCTTTTGTCATAAACTCTGAAAGTGAGTCATCAAACTTTGATGATGGCTCAAACACTGATGTTTCTTCTGAATCTGAGGATGATGAAGAACAAATGATGCAAATGGCTGCTTTGATGGTGAAGACTTTCAAGAAGATGGGTTTCACGAACTTCAAGAAAGGAAAGAGATTCTCAAGGAGAGATTCAAACTCTAAAAGGAAGAATTTCAGAAAGTCTGACAGAAGAGATATCAAATCTGGGAAGAAAGACAAGTCTGAGATCCAGTGCTACAAGTGTAAAGAGATGGGTCACTATGCTCCTGAGTGCAAGAAAGGAAAATCTGAAAAAGCACTCATCACTAAAGGAAGAGACTGGGCAGACACTTCAGATTCAGATGAGGATGTCAACTATGCTCTCATGGCAACTGTCAAAGAGGAATCTGAATCATCTGAAAATAAGGTACCCCTAACAACTTATGCTTATGATACTGATAATATATCTGAATTGAGAATTTATCTTAAAAGCATACATGTTAGCTATAGGGATCAGACTTTAAAGAATGAGAGAATTAAATCTGAGAATCTTAAGCTTAAAGAAAGAAATAAATTTCTTGAAGAAGAACTTGTTAACATGAAACAAGTTCAAAAGGAAAGAGATGATGCTGTTTATGTGGAACAGGAGTTGCTTAAGAAATTTAGGCAATTAGAATCTGATTTGGAAAAAGAAAGGAAGGTAATTAAAACCTGGACAAATTCTGGAAAGGACACACATCAGGTATTTCAAATAGATACAGTTGGGTTAGGTTACTGTGAGAAAGATGAACTTAGGTTTAAAGATAAGGTTAAAGTTAGAACACAACTTAAACCTATGAAATTTGTTCCTGAATCCAGTAAGCAAAATTCTGTACTTGAAAAAGAAGTTGTTAAGATAGAACCAGTAAAAACTTGTGTTAAACAGGTGAATGTTGGTTTAATGACAGAGAAACAATTCAAGTATAAGCTCAAAGAGGTAAAGTCTGTTGAAAAACAGAAAGTGTCCAGGAAGAACAGAAATGGAAAAGTAGGCATTAACAGAAGTAATAATCATTTGCCTATTACTGATACTCCTAGAAAAACATGTCATAATTGTGGTAGTACTAACCATCTTGCAAGTTTTTACAGGAAGAACACAGATATTAATTCTTTACCCTCCAAGTCTGGAGTTAAGAATGAATATGTTAGGGTTAGACCACAGACTTTATGCACTCACTGTGGGAGTACTTGGAATTCTATTTATACTTGCAAGAATTATCATGCTATTTATCACAATTATTATGAGTTGAAGCCCAATTTGAAATGGGTTAAAGTTGATTCTGCAAGTGTAAATTCTGATAGTGCAAACTCTGATACAGTTAGCTTAAACACTGTAGATAAGAATTCCGCTGCAAAAGCTAACTATATTAAGAAAGCCAAAGGATCCAAGCAAGTCTGGATCCTTAAATCTAACTCTTTGTAATTGTTTGTGAGTTCAGGGCATAAGGGAAAGCACCCTAGTCTTGGACAGTGGATGTTCAGGACACATGACTGGAAATAAAGCCCCGCTATCAGACTATGAGGAGAAGGTTGACCCAAAAGTTTCCTATGGAGATGGCAACATAGGACGTACTATGGGATATGGCAATATCAATCTTGGAAGTATCATCATCACCAATGTAGCTCTAGTCCCAGGACTCAAGCATGACTTGCTATCTGTGAGTCAAATCTGTGACAGAGGTTACCATGTAGATTTTCAACCTGATTACTGTGAGGTTATCAGCAAATCTACAGGCAAAGTTGTTCTAGTTGGACACAGACGGAATAATATCTATGAAGCAAGTTTGGTAACAAACTCTGAAGGAAAAGCTGTGTGTATGTCTGCAAAAATGTCTAATGAAGAGAGTTGGAAATGGCATAAGAAGCACTCTCACCTAAACTTGAACAACATCAATGAGCTAATTCGAAAAGATCTTGTAAGGGGACTTCCAAAGTCAATACTCAGCTTAGATTGTCTGTGTGATTCTTGTCAAAAGGCCAAGCAAAGGAAGTCATCTTTCAAGAGTAAATCTGAATCTTCAATTATGGATCCTTATCATCTTCTTCATGTTGATCTATTTGGTCCAGTAAATGTAATGTCTCTAGGCAGAAAGAAATATGCTCTAGTCATAGTTGATGAGTATACTAGATACACTTGGGTGTACTTTCTAGCAAAGAAGGATGAAACTGCCTTAACTCTGATGGATCATGTAAAGCTGCTGGACAAAGGATCACAGTTTAAAGTAAGAATTATCAGGAGTGATAATGGTACTGAATTCAGAAATGCAACAATGGAAGAATTTTGCAAAGAAAGGGGAGTGAAGCAAGAATTTTCTGCACCAGGGACTCCACAGCAGAATGGAGTGGTTGAAAGAAAGAATAGAACCTTAATCGAAGTTGCCAGAACAATGCTTGATGAAGCAAAATTGACAACCTATTTCTGGGCAGAAGCTGTTCAAACAGCTTATTTTACTCAAAATGCAACATTGATCAACATGCATGGGAAAACACCATATGAGATGGTGAATAAAAAGAAACCAAACCTGAAATATTTTCATATTTTCGGTGCAAGTGCTTTGTGTTGAAAACTCATCCTGAACAGTTGACCAAGTTTGACTTAAAAGCCGATGAAGGAATTTTTGTTGGATACCCACTGTCAACTAAAGCATTCAGAGTCTACAATCTGAGAACTAAAGTGATCATGGAATCTATACATGTGTCATTTGATGACAAGAAAATAACAGGAATAGAAGATGTAGAATATCATGATCAACTTCGCTTTGAAAATGTAGATCTAAACTCTGATCACATAAACTCCGATGAAGCCTATCCAACAAACTCTGATGATGCATACTCTGAACCTCTACTGGTAAATACTGAGGAAGTTTCTCTGACAGAACAAAATAGAGAACCAGTTGAGGGGGAGCATGAAGATACTTCAGAAACGTCTCAACATGATGACTCACATTCTAAAAATGAGTCAGCTGAATAATCTGTTACACACTCTGGGTCAAACTCTGAAAGTTCAAACTCTGAGCAGTTCAATTCAGGGGGAGCCTCAGAGAATGCAAATGGTCAAGAAGAAAATCAGGAGAGCATGGATCAAGGGGGAGGATCTAATAATAATGAAAGAAGCCACTTTCCAACAGCAAGAAGGTGGACACAAGCTCATACACCTGATCTGATAATTTGAGATCCAGATGCAAGTGTGAAAACAAGAAGTGCTACAACAAATGAATGTCTGTTTCATGTATTTCTATCCCAAACTGAGCCTAAGAAAGTGGAAGAAGCTCTTCAAGATGCTAACTGGATAACAGCTATGCAGGAAGAGTTAAATGAATTTGAAAGAAATGAAGTATGGACTCTTGTACCAAGACCCAAAAATAGATCTATTGTTGGTACAAAATGGGTTTTCAGAAACAAGACTGACAGTGAGGGAATAATTAAAAGGAATAAAGCTAGACTTGTGGAAAAAGGATATTCACAGCAAGAAGGAATTGATTATGATGAAACATTTGCTCCAGTTGCAAGATTGGAGGCCATAAGGATTTTTCTAGCATATGCTGCTCACAAAAAGTTCAAAGTCTTTCAGATGGATGTGAAAAGTGCTTTTCTCAATGGGAAACTTGAAGAAGAAGTGTTTGTTGAACAACCACCAGGGTTTGTGGACCCCAAGCATCCAGATTATGTCTACAGGCTTGACAAAGCACTTTATGGACTAAAGCAGGCACCTAGAGCATGGCATGAAACTCTGGCTCAATTTCTTTTAGAAAGTGGGTTCACTAGAGGTACAATTGATAAAACTTGTTCTATTTCAACACTGGTAACGATTTGCTTTTAGTTCAAATTTATGTGGATGATATAATCTTTGGGTCTACTAATGACAAACTCTGTAAGAAATTTGCAAAGCTTATGTAGTCCAGGTACCAAATGAGCATGATGGGAGAGCTTAGTTATTTTCTAGGCTTGCAGGTAAAGCAAACAGATGATGGGATTTTTATCAATCAAGCATAATATACCAGAAATCTTCTCAAGAAATTTGGTATGCTTGATAGTTCATCTGCCACAACTCCTATGGCAACTGCAACAAAGCTAGACAAAAATACAGGAACTTTAGTAGATATGACAAGCTATAGAGGCATGATAGGGTCTCTTCTTTATCTGACTGCAAGTAGACCAGACATTATGTATGCAACTTGTCTTTGTGCAAGATTTCAGGCAGATCCTAGAGAGCCTCATCTAACAGCTGTGAAGAGGATTTTCAAATATCTCAAAGGAACCATAACCTTGGGTTTGTGGTATCCTAGAGAATCAGAGTTTAAATTAATTGGTTACTCTGACGCAGACTTTGCAGGCTGTAAGATTGACAGAAAGAGCACAAGTGGAAGCTGTCAATTTTTAGGTGACAGATTAGTTTCTTGGTACAGCAAGAAACATAAATCAATTTCCACATCCACAGCAGAAGCAGAGTATATTGCTGCTGGTAGCTGTTGTGCACAGATTCTATGGATGAAGAATCAATTGCTGGATTATGGGTTAAGGTACTCTAAAATACCTATTTTCTGTGATAATCAAAGTGCTATTACTATGACAGGTAACCCAGTACAGCATTCCATGACCAAGCACATCAGCATAAGGTATCACTTTATCAGGGAACATGTGGAGGAAGAAGATATTGAGCTTCATTTTGTGTCTACAGAACAACAGCTTGCAGATATCTTCACCAAGCCTTTGAGTGAAGCTACATTTACAAGACTGCACCTTTATCTAATGAGAACGCACCGGAGGCGTTTCATCTGTTTCAGAATTTTCTTGTTCAATCTGCAATTGGGCATGCTCTTGTGGAACCAACACAGCTTTCTGGATTGCAAATTAAAGCTTTCTGGGAGACGGGTGTTTATGATAATGGAGGCGAGACTGGAACTCCTTCTATAGTCTTCGAATTTGAAGAACAGGAGTATGTGGTAACTCCTGGTACTGTTCGTGCAGCCTTGGGATTTGGAGAATTCACTGCTTATACAATCTCTGTGGGTGATGTTGATCTTCAAAGAATGATGACAGAGATTGGATACAGTGGACCTATAGCAAGGATTGGCCAACTAAAGCGACCATTCTTGAGGAAGGAGTGGAGTTTCTTCTTCGATTGCATTACACGAGCTTTTGGAAAGAAGTGTACCAATTGGGATGCAATTCCAATTGATAGTCTGCAAATCGGGTATTCTCTTCTTTATAATACTAATTACGATTTTGCTAGACTGGTTTTGAGTAATATAGGGGAGAAAATGACAGAGAATAGGGGAGTTGTTTACTTTGCACATTTTTGTCAACTGTTATTTACTGCTTGTATTCCTGCGGTTGAAATTGCTGCAAATGATGTGATTCCTGCGTTTAAATTGCACAAAAGAATATTCTCTGATTTGATAAACAAGGATTTCAAGAAAGGGAACGTTGGTGAATTGTTACTTCCAGCTGTTATTCAACATTTTCTTGAACCACAACCAGCAACTCAACCCCAACAACAACAACCAGAACCACAACAACCAGAACCTCAGTCCCAACAGGTAAACACTGATAGTCAAGCTGCTCCAAGACCAAAGACTGGTGGTAGGACTAAGCACAGAGCTTTCAAGGCTGTTCCTGTTGCTAAATCTCTAAATACTGATGCTGATTTACCACACTCTGTTGGTACTTCAAGGAGAAAGAAGAGGGCAAACAGACCTGTTTCTAATGCAAATATTCCTTCTGATGAACCTGAATCTGCTAATACTAAGAAAAGGAAGCTTGTTGCTGCTTACCTATTTGATGATATAGTTCAAAATTTGGCTTCAGATTCTACACCTGTTAATGCTTCAGAAAATGTACATATTGATGCTGCTGTGCCTGAAGAAGTCAGGACAAATACCGATGATAATGTTGCCTTCCATGATACTTTTCTTGAACCTATCTTGAAAATGGAAGAGGAAGAGAATGAGAATGAAGCACATCCTACTGCAACTTTTGAGGAGTTGGGCAGTGTTGGTGATACTGAGGATGTGGCAGCTGATCAACTAACAGTGGTTATGGATGAGTCTTTGGCTACTCATACAGAGATTCTCTCTGTCAATCACCAGGTTATTGAAAAAGGTGAAGAAGTTGATCAGACAGTAAAGGCTGTGACTGCAGAGACTATTCTAGAGGCTACTGCTGAAAATGATCTTGAAGCCAATGCAGAGCCTACTGCTGAAAAGATGACAGAGAATGTTGTTGAGAATGAGCAATTAAACTCTGAACACATTGCTAATGATGATTTTGTTCAAGACAATGTTGGTGAGGATAGTGCAGCCTCTGATGATACAAAGTCTGATGACAAGGCTGACTCTTCTGCTTCTCAAAGGATTTCTACTCAACACAATCCGAAAGTGACTGATATTGGAGGTTCTACTCAACGTGATACTGAAATGCACTTTCAGGATATGTATTATGCCAACTGGTCAAATCATGACTGTGTCTTCACTTCACAAAGGGCAGCTGATTTTGTGAAAAAGTCTGCTTCTACTATTGTTAATCCTGAGCTTCTTGCAAATTTTCAAGCTACAATTGTTCAAGTGAAATCTCTTCACAATCGTTTTGATGAAACTCAGAAAGAAGTTACTGGGTTGAGGAATGATGTGACTGCAAGGGACATAATTTTGAAGCATGAGAAAATTTCCTTATCAAGAGAACAAGATGCCATGAAGACCAGATTAAGTAAGATTGAAGAGAATCAGACTGTGATGTCTGCAAAGATTGATTCTATTGTTGCTTCTTTAGAGTTGCTCACTTCAGTATTGATTCCAGATGATGTCAAAAAGGGGGAGAGAGTACTTAAAGACAAATGCAAGACATCTCAAACTCTGAGTAGACAGGATGATACTACTGATGGTGGTGGAAAAGGAAAAGAGTCAAGGTTAAAATCTACATCTATTCAAGAGCAAGGGCGACTAAGGTCAAACTCTGCTAGAGCAAACTCTGATAAAATAAACACTGGTGCTCAATCTTCTTCAAGAGTTAGAAACTTAGTACTTACTTCTCAATCATTTACTGATGAAGAGATTGCAGCTAAATTATTCTTGGAAGAACATGGTGCTGATGTAACTATTGAGGACATTCAAGCTGAAGAGAAAATGTTAGCTGAAGAGCATATGAAGAATCTAAAATCTGGAAAGATAAAGAAGACATTAAAAGTTACAAGGCCAAAGGAAAAAGGAATTTCTATTAAAGAAAATGTAAATTCTCAACAGAGTTTACAATATTCAAGAAGGTCAGATGGAGATCGTATGGATAAAGGAAAAGGAAAGATTGTAGAAGAACCACAAATGCAGATGAAAGTCATATCAACCTCTGACAATGCTCAAGTTGTTAAATTAATGGAAACTGTGACAACCTCTGATACTACTCAAGTTGTACAGACTTTGGTATCTTCTCAACTTCAACAGATGTTTGCTAAACCAGTTACAGTTCAACATTCACTGATTCCTAGTAATGAAAATCTTCTCCAAAGCAAAACCATCATGGGAAAAGAATCAAGAGATTGATCTGGTTTAGGATCTTATAGAGAGAAAAGAGTGAACAACAGTCCAATGGATCACACTTCTTTAGCTGAACCTGGTGTTGGGGTAACTCAAGAAAATCTTGATACTCTAGAATCAGTTCAGTTAATTCATCATAGAGGATTAAAGAAGGATTTTCTTTTGTATTTCAAGACTGATGGCAGAGTTTATAGAATTGGTGAAGCTAACATTGGGTTAAAAATGAAGGAAGAGCTGGAGTATGTATTGTATCTGCTGAAAGTTAAAAATCAAAGAACTCATCAAGCATCTGAGGTATTAAGAAGCAGAATGGTTAAAGCTAGAGCTCTTTGTGGCCTAAAGACTGCTGGTGCTTATATACCGAAGTACAAAGATTATAATGGAAAGCTTGTTGAGATGCAAAGGAACAGTGCAAGACTCAGAACAGATCTTGGTATAAAAGTGTTGGAATTTAATCTGGAATCAGATAAATCCTTCATAATAAAGCTAGGAAATGATATGAGGAAGAACATCATTTATGCTCTAAGGACGGCTATCTACCAAACTGGAGAAAGTGATCCAGAGTTAAGGGAGATAAAGAAGATAATGGAAGCTGAGCTAGTGAGAGCTGAGAGAAGACTACTTGTGGACTACATGAGGACTGTACCTGACATTGAAGAGATTAAGTAACTGAAGTCTGTAAGTTTTTTAAAAAGTTTTCTGTTCTAAGTGAAAGTATAAACTCTGTGATTTTATAAATACTGCATTTGTTATATGTTTTGACATCATCAATTATCTATTAACTTGTACATTTTAGTATGAACAAGTTGGGGGAGATTGTTAGATATAATTGCTGATGTTTGTTTATCAGTGTTTAAAGTACCAGGAAACTATCAGAGTTTAGCTGGAGTACTTATCAGAGTTTAGCTGGAGGACCATTCAGAGTTTATTAAAGTCTGATGGTCAGAGTTTGCTTAGCTGTCAGTGCAAACACAATGAAGATTCTAGAAGCGATATTCTTTGAAGATGGAAAGAAGCAAAGAGATATTGAGATGGCTAAGGAAACGGAACAGAAGACAGAAGCAATTCTTAATTGATTCTGATTGTATAGCTAATTTATAGGAATATCAATTAATGATTGTATGTAGCTGTGTACTATATAAACACAAATAGGTTAACCCTAAAAGGGATGCGAATACGTGAATTATCATTTTTGTAACCTAGCAGCTCTCTGTGATATTTTACATCACTGAGAGAGAAGTTTTTAATTCCATTCAGTTTATTGTTCATAAACAGTGTTCTAATTGTTATTCTCATACCTATACTTGATTATATATTGTGTATTCGGCCTAACAAGGAAGGATGAGAAGCTTACTCTACTGGGAGTGAGAAAAGGAAATTTGTTTATAGCTGACTTAAGTTCTACCAGTGAAGGAGAAGTTACATGTTTCTACAGTAAGGCTTCTTCAGAACAAAGTTGGCTATGGCACAAGAAGCTCTCACACTTGAACTTCAAAACTATGAACTCTTTGGTAAAGAGAGAGTTAGTGAGAGGGTTGCCCCTGATGGAATTCAATCAGGAGGGACTATGTGAAGCATGTGAAAAAGGGAAGTCGAAGAAAGCATCACATGGAAGCAAAGGAATGACAAGCATTACTGAACCATTATAACTGATTCGTATGGATTTATTTGGTCCAGTCAATGTTATGTCACTTTCAAGAAAAAGATATGCATTGGTGATGGTGGATGACTGCTCCAAGTACACGTGGGTGTTGTTCATACAATCAAAGGATGAAGCAACACAACTAATCATTGATCACATCAAGAAAATAGAAGTGGAAGCTAAGCTACCTGTGCGGACAATCAGATCATATAATGGAACTGAATTCAAGAATGCAGTTCTTAATGATTTCTGCTCAGAGAAAGGAATATCAAGACAGTTTTCAGCACCAAGAACTCCTCAACAGAATGGAGTAGTGGAAAGGAAGAACAGGACCTTGGTTGAAGCAGCAAGGACCATGTTGAGTGAATCAAAACTTCCCACTTACTTTTGGGCTGAAGCAGTGAACACAGCTTGCTACACTCAGAATCGAACCCTGATCAACAAAGATCATGAAAAGACTCCGTATGAGTTAATGGCCAACAAGAAACCAACACTGAAGTACTTTCATGTGTTTGGTGCAAAGTGCTTTGTACTTAAAGATGGAGAACATCTTGGAAAGTTTGATGCCAAAGAAAATGAAGGCATTTTTCTGGGCTATTCTCTGGAATCTAAGGCTTTCAGGGTATATGTGATTGAAGATAAGAAGGTGTTGGAAAGATTTAATGTAACATTTGACGACACCAAAAGACCAGGCCTGCAAACTGGAGAGAACTCTGAATCCTTGGTATTTGAAAATCTATCAGGAGATCTCTTTGACAATGAAGAAGTACCTGAAGTTGTTACAGTTATTAATAATAATCATAATGATAATGATTCTGGACAAAGTGGTGACCAAAGTGGAGATCCTCAAAATTCTACAGGATCCACTAGTCAGTCTATAAAATCATCAAATCAAACCGTCAACAACTCAGGGGGAGCAGGAGAAGGATCAACTAGTCACACTCGACAACATCTAGAACAAGGAGAATCATCAAGATCGCATCTGCCAAGACAAAAGGTATGGAATAGAGATCATCCCTTTCACTTGATCATTGGTGATCCGTACACAGGAGTGAGAACTAGGAGAACATCACAAAATGAATGTCACTATTCTGGGTTTCTTTCAGAAACAGAACCAAAGTAAGTTGAAGATGCTCTAGATGATCTAGATTGGGTGATTGCTATGCAAGAGGAACTCAATCAGTTTGGAAGCTGGTACCCAGGCCTAAGGGAAAATCTGTTATTGGAACAAGATGGGTATTCAGAAATAAGTTGGACGAAGATGGCATTGTAACGAGAAACAAAGCCAGACTGGTTGCTAAAGGTTACTCTCAAGAAGAGGGAATTGATTATGATGAAACCTATGCACCAGTAGCAAGACTTGAGGCCATCATAATGTTTCTGGCATTTGCTGCACATTCCAATTACAAGGTATATCAGATGGATGTGAAGAGTGCTTTTCTGAACGGGAAGTTAGAAGAAGAAGTGTATGTGGAACAACCTCCAGGTTTTGAGGATTCAAAATTGGCAGACTTTGTGTACATTCTATTCAAAGCTCTCTACGGACTCAAACAAGCTCCAAGGACATGGTATGACACTCTCTCTGAATTCTTACTTGAAAATGATTTTACAAGAGGTGTCGTAGACAAAACTCTCTTTGTCAAAAAGCATAAAAATGATTTGATATTGGTGCAAGTATATGTTGATGACATAATATTTGGTTCTACTAATGATGATCTATGCAAGAGATTTGCTAAGTTAATGCAGAGTCGTTATGAAATGAGCATGATGGGTGAATTGTCATTCTTTCTTGGACTGCAAGTATATCAAAAACAAGATGGTATATTCATTTGTCAGTCCAAGTACATTAAAGATCTTCTGAAGAAGTATCAAATGGAAAACTCATCTACATCAAAGACTCCTATGCCAACTGCCACTAAGCTTGATTAGGATGAAACTGGTAAGATGGTTGACATCACAGGCTACAGAGGTATGATAGGTTCATTACTTTATCTCACTACAAGTAGACCAGATATAATGTTTGCAACATGCTTGTGTGCTAGGTTTCAGTCTGATCCTAAAGAATCTCATCTAATAGCTGTTAAGCGAATATTTAGATATCTTAAGGGGACTCCAAATCTTGGAATTTGGTACCCTAAAGATACAGTATTTGATCTTATTGGATATACAGACTCTGATTTTGCAGGTTGTAAGATTGATCGGAAGAGTACTTCAGGAAGCTGTCAGTTTCTTGGAAGAAGATTAGTTTCTTGGTATAGCAAGAAGCAGCATTCAGTTTCCACATCAACAGCTGAGGCTGAATACATTGCTGCTGGAAGCTGCTATGCTCAGATCTTGTGGATGAGAAACCAACTCCGTGACTACGGGCTTTTGTTGACAAAGATTCCAATATTTTGCGACAACACAAGTGCCATAGCAATCTCAAACAACCCAGTGCAACACTCGAGGACGAAGCACATCGACATCAGGTATTATTTTATCCAAGAGCATGTCATGAATGGAACTGTGGAGTTACATTTTGTACCCACAGAGGATCAAATTGCAGACATCTTTACTAAACCGCTTGATGAATCCACTTTTTCTAAGCTGGTTGGTGAACTTGGGATGTTAAATCTTTCTAATTGATTTTGATTAGAAGTCAGTAACTGCAGATAGTCCTAGTGAATACCTGAGTTTAAGAATTTCCATATCCTTAGGACTCGTGAATTTATTTTCTGGAGCAATTCTCGTAGTTAGAATTTTTGTACTAATTTTATGTCATAATTATGGATGATATATCTTCTGGCATTTAATTGGTTATTAATTCTAAAAATTATTTAGGTGCTAATATTTGTTCTAAATATTAAAGCATCTATTTAATTTGAATTAATTTACTTTATTTTTAACATTGTAGATTAATACAGCATAATTTATTGGATTTTAATTGATTAATATCATTTAATGATATTTAGTTGATTTTATTCTAAGAAAATTGTGAATTTTCTGTTAACAATTGATTTTGGTAAATTTTAAAAAAATTATTCAAAATAAAACTTGACAGGAAATGAAAATTTCTGATTTTTAGAACATGAACAGGTTTTAGAAATTGGAAAGAAGCAAAAAATATCGAATTTTAGTAAATTCGATAGTTTTTCTAAGTACTAGTTAAAAACCATCGAACAAAAAATTCGATAGTTTTTAAGTAGGAAAAGAAAAACCATCGAAATAAACCTTTCGATGGTTTTTGACATTGAATGAAAAATATATCGAAGAGAATTTATTTGATTTAATATTTAAATTCTCGATAGTTTTTTCATAAAAGCATTCGATAGTTTTTAAGTAGGAAAAGAAAAACCATCGAAATAAACCTTTCGATAGTTTTTGACATTGAATGAAAAATATATCGAAGTGAATTTATTTGATTTAATATTTAAATTCTCGATAGTTTTTTCATAAAAGCATTGGATACTTTTTGAGTTTACAAAGAAAAAGACTTCGATAGTTTTTCTGATAAACGTTTTAAATTCAAAATTTCAAACACTTCGATAGTTTTTGAAAAACTATCGAGGTGCAGTTGACACTTTTGCCCTCACAGAAAACTATCGATAGTTAGTTTAAAAAACTATCGAACTAGAAAGGACAGAATTGCCCCTGAAGAATCTGTAAGTATTTAAGTACCACTTAGAGTTTTTTTTTCTTATTCTACAGATCTAAGAAAAACTTACATATACTTACATATATTTTCGAAGAAGAACTTCAAAGAAAAACTCGATAGTTTTTCAGTGTTAACCGAGTTTTAAACACAGTAATTTCAGTTTTGACAGTGATATCATTTTCAGCAGTGATTTCTTTGTAACTTCTGAAAACTGTGTACTCAATTGTGGTTGTGGTTACAAAGAATACTATCGAAAGCACTTTTAGAACCTTGATTAAGAAAACTTGTCCTTGACTAGCACTATTTGATTGATTTTAGTCTCTTTTGAAATCAGTTTCAATCAAAATTTCTATTCTTGATTTAGAAATCTAGGGTTCTTAAGTTGTGAGTTTTGTTTTATTGTTCGAAATTGATTAAGTGATAAAAAGGGGTAATTTTGTTAAAGTTTGATTAATTAGAAATAATTAATTAAATTTAAAAGAAAATTAGTTTTGGTTTATTTAAATTTTCTGGAAATTTAAAATGGCTGGAGAATTTATCGTAACCAAGACTAATCATGTCTCGTTTCAAAACCTGCAAGCCATTACGAACTTACAGTTTCGTGCATGGGCAGAGTTTTTGAACACACGTTCGTTAGTGGCATATTCTTTGAGTACTCACGTGGTCCTTTGTATCGATCAATTGACTGCGTTGTACACAACCGCCACGGATACAACTGAGAATAACGTAAGGTCCTTCAGTTTTGTTGTGCCAGGGGGCAGAACAATATGGGTGACGGAACATGATTTTAATAGAATCCTACATTTTCCTACAGAAAACCTTGTTCCGGATCCCACGACTGAGGATATACATGCTTTCTTCACTCTCATAAGAAGTCAACAACCTAACTTCTTTGTGGGAGAGTTCCTTAAGCATTATTTGACAAAGCCAAAGAATTTTTTCTTTCATACCCTAATCCATGTTTTTACTGCCAAGCTAACAAATCTGCATGGTATTCCCTTATTCCTTCAAAAGATAGGGTTTGCCATTGCGAACAATAGGCATATTAACATAGGAAGGCTACTGATCGATCAAGTCATTCTGTGCATGGGACCACTGGATGAAAGAACAGGCATAACTGATGATGTGCTTTGTTTCTATCCTAGGTTCCTACAGCTAATTCTCAATGATATCTTAACAGATGATGAATGGGAGATATTTGAAGGTGAAGCCAACCAGGAGTGCATGAGAATGAAGAGAAATGCAATAACCGCTCTCCTAAGGAAGAACAACTATCTTCTAGGGGTACCCACTGTTCTCACAGATTATCTAAGAACGGTGCCCCTACCACTTCTGCCCCTAAGGGAACAGGTAATTGAAGGTAATATTCCTCCACCTCAACCTGAAATGGCACATGAACCAATGGATGTTGATCCAGAGCCCTCAGTGGCCATTCCTGACCAGGAGATTGCAAACCCACAACCTCTAACCACGGTCGAAGAGCCTTTGGAAGAGTTAAATGAAACAATAAACGCACCTCCTTCCCCTCCTATACCCAGTAAACAAACATCCTTGAGTGTAGAGGGAGATAGTGCCAAAGCAACACCACATAAGGAGATACACCCTTCAACAACAGCTCTGCCTTCCTCTAAAAGAAGAAGAACAGAAACCGAAGCAACTGTTGATACTTCATTTCTCTCATCCAAAGAACCCTTCACAGATTTTTCTGATTTTGATTGGGCCATGCTAACGAAAGCTATATCTGAACCAATAGCTCAATCAAGTAAGGAAGAATTGACGGAAGCAACTGGTGTTCCGACCATATTACGGTCAGGTTCACTGGTTGAAGGTTCTAAGAACCAAGGGTCTTCAAAGACATCGAGAGAAGGCTCTGACCTAAATGCAAAATCTAAAGGGTCATTGTCTACCTCCCCAGATGGAACATATCTGGATCCTGCGGGTAAAGGGTCTGACGTAGGTGCAGATCGGCAACTCGGTGACAATGAATCAATTACTATTGAGGAGTCAACTGAGGTAAAGTTTTCACGGACTATTGGGGAAGATTCAGGATCTCTGCTGTTAATAGAGCCTATTTTTAACCCCCTAGAGATTCAAACTCTAAATCCTTCAAAGGATATATCATCTACGGATGATCAGCAACTTGGTTTATCCAAGGACGGGGACTTGCGAAGCCCCATTGCACCACCGGTGACCTCCTTAAGGACGGCTACGGTGTTTTCTTCTGCAGGTACATTGAGCACAAAGGGAATGAGTGAAACAAAAACAGTTACACCTGGCCTGAGTGGGAAAGGAAAAATGAGTGAAACACCGACAGAAACGTTGAGTGTACACCCAGAGCCAAACGTGAGGAGTGACACCCTAACCCTTCCAAATATTGATGATATGCTATTACCGACAGAACGAGAGTTACATGTTCAATCCACTCTCAAGGAGATGACAGTTCACGACAAACAAGGAAATCCGCTATTCAAGGTTCCACTACGACCTTCCTTTGACCAAGGGATCTCCTCTGGTCAAGCCAATGCTTCTTTAAAGACTATTCAAGAGAAGGTTGACTTGGCTGCAGCTGATTACAGAAGAACTTATCGAGTCTTAAGCAGTGCATCTGGCACTATAACAGGTACTAAACTGGCAGTGGACTCCTTGAAGAAGGAAGCTATGGAAGAACTAGTCGAACTAAGGAGTGACGTCAAAGAGCTTAAAGATGGATTCATGAATGAAGTTGATGCTCTGCAACAAGGACAAGAAGCTTTGAAAGAAGACGTTCTGGTTATCCGGGATGGTCAATCTAGGGTAAAAGATGCAATGAACACCCTTTCTCGAGTGGAGTCTAAGCTGAACCAGAGACTGGACAAGATTGAGAAGACTACCAACTCCAGATTGGATAACATTGACCTGAAGCTCGCTTCTATTCATAAGATGAATAAGGAGCTATTGGATTTCATGGAAAATCAAAGTGACGGAGTACAGTCAATCTGGACTATGCTGAAGAACCAACAAACTGGACAACCTGGTCCTTCAAATCAGCAACCTGATCCTTCTACTGCCTTCTATGCTGAGGATGCTTTTGTCGAGGATTCCTCAACTAAGGGGGAGAAAGTTGGAGAGGAGAAAGCTAAGGATGGATGGGGAGTTTGGGAAACGGTTGAAGCTATTCCAGTTAGACAGTACTGGATTGAGGACATGATGCAAGAAGAGAAGAGTGAAGAGGTATTTGAGGTCATGCAAGAGCAACCAATTCAGGAGGAGCATGAGCCATATTATCCAGAGCCTGTTGAATATCCAATCTGGGAGGATAATATGGAAGAAGAAGCAAATCCTCTGTCACAAGAAGAAGAAGCTGCCTTGGAAGCGATAAGAGCTCAAAGAGCTGCAATAGATGCCAGGCATGCTGAGAAAGAAAGACACCAAGCAGTTCTAAGGATTGAAAAGCTAAAAAGATCCAAGGTGCAAGTTGAAGTAAGAAAGAAAAAGATGATGGATTTGGCAAGCAAGCATGGAAGTGAATGGTAGATGGCTTATAAAACCTTTTGTGGAGTTGAAGACAGATTAGAGGTCAACGACAATGCAGAGGTGGAAGTCATAATTCAGAACATAAGAAGTGCAAATCCTGATGATCATGTTTACTTCACTGCACTGAGGAATACTGTGATCTTTCTGAAAGCTGGGGTTAAAGCAAATGGAGCCTGGAACATCGTGATCAATTTTCTTGAGAAAGGTACATTTGTGATTTCCACTAAGTTTTTAGAACAGAGAACATACACAGAACTGCAGGTGATACTCATCAAGATTCAAAGAACTACAAGACTAAATGAACTGCTCCATGAGCATGTTAAGGAGATCTTGATGAAAGTCGGTCCAGAGATTACTGAAGATCCTCCAATGGTTAGATTCATGACGAATGACTTGTTCAGAATCTGCTATTTGGCTGAGGACAAACTGAGAGACTATCCAAGCAACTATCTAATATCAGTTGAGAAGTATCTTAGATCCACTGGATTAACATCAACGGAGAAGGACAAAGCAGCAGACACTCTTAGAAGATTTCTAATGGAGAATGTTCCTTGCTATAGGAAAAGAGTGGAAAGAGGATTGGAAGTGCATACCAGATTACCAAACATGCCAAAGCTAAACAAGGAAGATGTTAATATTGCATGGTTATGGGCTGGAGTGGGTCAAGAGGTTGAATATATTGGAAGACACATCCAAGGAGCAATCCTTAAACCTGGAGAACCACTGCACTATCTATCAGTGATTGATTATCAAGCTCCTAACTCCGATCCAATGATTGAGGAAGGTGAGATCTGAATGGACTGAAGATTGAAGCAAAGAACAAAAGAACTATCAGCTCAGACTAGAGGAGCAACTTCATTGTATAAAGTTTTATTGTTTTTTGATTTATGAAATCTGGAAATGTATATATATCTGATCCAGAATGCATTTAATATTATTACGCTGTCTTACTTTAAGTAGTTTCATGTTTCCTTAGTTAGTTGAGTTATCCTCGAAGTATTTGCTTGTCGAACTCTATCCAATCAAATAGGGGGAGATTGTAAAGCATAATGTAACATAAGATGTAAAAGAGATAACTACAACTCAACAAAGGACAAGACAGACAATAATATTAACAGAAGCACAGGAATCCAGAATCAAAGAAGAAGAGGTAAACTCAAAAAATCAAAATACGTTATGTATTCTTGAAGTCCGTAAACAGGTCACGGAAAGAAGTTCATGAAAATGTTCAAGCCTCAGTGACAGCAAAAGAAACAAGACTTTCAAGACGACAGAAGTATGTGAATGATTTAGGGTTAAGTACCACGGGATTCCAGTGATTTAATCGGAGCAACCAGAACGACAAAGGACTTATCAGCAGAATTGAATTGAAGACATAAAAGAAGAATTGATCAAGTGTTATTCATCTGTGAACCAGACCAGTTGCACTAGTTGACGGAACTTAAAAGATCAAGTTGTTTTATCGTCTCAGAAGAAATTGATACAGTCCAAAACTGAAACACCCAGGAGCTCAGAATCTTTTCTTAAAAGTCAAAGGCAAGAAAAGAGTTCGATGGTTTTTCTTTTAAGAAAACCATTGAACATGATACAAGAAGTTAAAAGAAAACCAAATGAAAAGTAATTTTGTTTTCGATAGTTTTTATTTAAAAACTATCGAATGATAAAATACTTTATTCATTCGATGGTTTTTTAAATAGGGAGCAGGTGAAAAGTTTTGTTTTGTTTGAATGGTTGATGGAAATTGGACGGCCAAGATTGATTAATCAATTAAGGTTCGATGGTTTTCAATTCAAGACTGCAGTTAATACAGAGATGAAGAAGTGTCTTCTTCAGTTAAGGCAAAACACACAGAGACATTACTGAGAGAGAGAATTGAGCCGGAGAAATTAATAGTGCTCAGAACTTGATTATTGTATTGAATCTGTGTAACCTTAAACTCATTGAAGCTAATCTACGGATTAGAAATTGTAGCACCCCTCGAGGTTTATATTTATAAAAAGATATATTCCCCGAAACTTGGTTTGGTTTGGTGTGTTTGATTTCGTTATAGAACTGAATGAATTATCCGTGAACGAAATTAAATTATTTGTGAGTATCATATTCAACCCCCCCCCCCCCCCTTCTACGATACTTTGGACCTAACAGTGAGTCAAAATGAATAATAATGAAATACAAAACAAACCAGCAAGTGTTGAGACTCTTCGATAAGATCAAAGAGATATACACTTGAGTGAGTGTTTTGAGGTTATCTCAAATCTTAAATTTAAAGCTTCACGTTGGACAAATCCTGAGATTCCACATGTAGATGGAATGTATGAAGGAACGAACAAACTTTGTTAGACATCGTTCGGTTCATGTTAAGCTAAATTGATCTTCTAATATATGTTTAGAGTTGAATTTTGTAAATATCAGTATATATGTTGAATGTAGTATCTTCTTAATCTGTTCCTAAGTTGTCATATGAGATATGTAGTGCAAGGAACACAAGTCTTAAACCTGTTAAGATTTGGGATGTCTAGCTTATGTCAAAATGTTTAATTTGATAAACTAGATGGTAGATCCAAAATGTAAGTTTGTGAGATATTCTAATGATAGTCAAGGATATCGGTTGAATATTCTACTGAATATAGTGTGTATGACATACTGCCTGCTTAGAGGAATTGTTCATTCTAGAAGGATTCAGTGGGAGGAAGGTTGAACTTAACTAAGTTCAAACACCACAAATTACAAAGGTTCTATAGGAAGAACATTTTCAGACAGGATAATCTTTTGTAGGTTAGCTTAAGTATAGGTCTTGATATTTTATCACCAACCTGAGAGGTTGACTGCTTTGTCATTAAGAATGACAATGAGGTGTCAATTATATGATAATGACCTTATGACCTATACTAAAGCCATGAGTTATGACTTGGAGAAATGGCATAGTACCATGAAATCCGATATAGATTCCATGTACATCAACCAAGTACGGACTATGTTTGAGGACCTAAAGGTGTCATAACCAGAAGGATACAAGTGAGTCTATAAAAGGGAGATTAGAGTGATTGGCTGGGTAAAGACCTATAAGTTCTTGCTTATTGTGAAAGGATTCAATCAAAGCAAAAAGATTGACTTTGATGAAAAAAATTTCACATGAAGTAGTGCTCAAGCCTATTCGGATTTTTTTTGCGATTGCGGCTAGTAATGACTATAATATCTAATAATGGTCGAACGGTCGACCCTCCTCGATAGGAAACTTGAAGAGGATGTGTAGTTGACACAATTAGAGGGATTTATTGCTATGAGTAGCAAATCTATGGTCTAATAGCCACGACAATCCATTTATGGATTGAAGCAAGCTTCTCAATGATCGAACATCTGTTTTGATGAGACAATCAAATAGTTTGATTTTATCAAAGACAATGATGGATCATGGATCTACAAGAAGGTTAGTGGGAGCGTGATGACATTCCTAATAATGTATGTGGATGACATACTTATTATAAGGAATGATGTATCGACGCTAAAATTAGTCAAAGTGTGATTATCTAGCATATTCTCTATAAAGGACTTGGGAATGGCTTCCTATGATATAGGAATGAGAATTTATAGGATAAACCAAGTGTTGGGCTAAACCCAAAGTGTGTACATCATTTATATGCTAAGATGTTTAGCATAAATAACTCCAATAAGTTACTTGAATTGTCAAGTCACGGAGTTACTTTCTCCAAGATAGTGTCTTTCTATGACATCTGAGGAGAAAGGACGTATGAGTAAGATTCATTATGTTTCGGCAAAAAGATCTATCAAATACCGGATGTACTGTACAAGACTTGATGATCCCTAATTCACTAGGAGAGATAAGCGAACACCAGTCTAATCCTTGAGAAGCGAGATAATAAGCTGGAAGAACGTCCTTAAATAATTTGGAAGGGTTAAGGACATCTTTCTTGATTATGGTGGGTCCAAAATTAAAATCGAGTGTTATAAACACTATGATTTTCTTAGGACAAATGTGATAGAAAATCCATGTCAAAATAAGTGTTAATTCTGAATGGATGAGCGGTTTGTTGGAAGAATTCCAAGCAGCTTAAGATAACTGATTTTGTAGTGGAAGCACTATATGTATATAGCTATAAGTGAAGCTGCAAAGGAGGTTCTTTGGATAGCGAAACCTGTTTTCGCTGGTTAGACATGGTTCCTAGCATAGGATTTATATTGTTGTATCGGTACAACATATGGTAGTAGCGTAGGCTATGGAACCTAGGTTTAATCAGGGATTCAAGATCCAAGTTGCGGCACTTTCATATGATATATGAGATCGTTGAAAGTAGAGATGTTTAAGTCAATATTGACTTGACACCCGTAACAACATAGTAAAGACCATTTACTAAACCGTTATTTGAACATCGCTTTGTTCTCTATTAGGAGAAGTTGTGTATGAGATACCAAGGTGATTGGTTTTAGTACAAGTGGGAGATTGAAAGATGTGTGTCCTAAATCCAATCATGGATGAAGAGTTAGGAGACACTTTGTTCAATCTGATTCAAGTTTGTTTAAATTAATAAAATGGTAATATGTTTTATAACGGGCTTTATCTATTTAAAGTGTTTAAATTAGATGATCCATAGTTTAGAGTAAAGCTTTAGTGGATTATGATGAGATCATGATAATGAGACCTTAAAGATGATAACTCTAAACTTAAATAGTTCCTGGTCGTAGGATAATTAATTGGTAGTTAATTAATCCGCAAAGATCGGTACATACTATGTTTGCTTCATTATGAAGGATGTATGTTCTCATAGATATTTGTGTGTTGACACTATAGCTAGTATGTAGGTGCTTATTAGGAATGAGTTCACTGAACATGACTCGATCAGTTGAACAACTAATGGAGTTCACTCATGTGTCAGTAGTTGTTCATATAGTGATGGTTGTACAAGTGTCCTTTGACTTGAGATCATCATAGTCATCTTGTGTACACTGAACTATACTATGGTTTAGCTCTCGAGGGACAATAATTAGTGCTCTTCTGGGTATAGGAATTTGTGCACGAAGATAGTGAATGATCAATAAAGGATCCGCCCCTTCCAGTGAAGGAAGAGAATGTCCTATGTTATTCCATTATGCTAGTTCAGGAATCTCTGGTCAGAGTGAATGAAATTAGAAAGAAGTTTCTAATTTGCATTAATCGGAACTAAGCATAGTGAATAGGAAAGCCTTGTATTTAATCGGGATCCATGCCTTGTATTTAATCGGGAGATTGCAGGGTAGAAGGAATTCATTGTACGGTAACTAGTCACTGAATAAGTTCTTGGTATTCTAAGTAGTGAATTCATATTATCCGGATAGTCGCGATATGCTGAGAAGTATCACTCACAATGTAGAATAAATATGATTAATTTATTAATCATATTTAATAAATTAGAAGAATTCATATAAATAATAATAAAATAGTTTTATTATTATTTATTTCTACTACCGGCTTAATATTGAACCTACAGGGTCACACCATAAAAGAGAATGATTTGATGGTGAAGGAAATAATTAATAATGGCTAGTCATTATTTATTTATGAAATAAATATTTGATTAGCATTTTTTATAATCAATTAAATATGATTTAATTTATTATAAATTAAATAAGAAAAGTTCTTAATATTATTAATTAAGAATTTCATTTAAGAAATTAAATTAAGTGAGAGAATTATTTTCGAAAGAGTTTAGAAAAAGAATTAATGATTAAAAGAGTTTTAATTATTAATTAATTGATTAATGAGATTAATTAATTAAAGAGTTAATAATAATAATATTTTATAGGACAAATATTCAGCTGAGTATTTTGCCTATAAATATACTATTATAAACCCTCAAGCCCCCAACCCTAATTTTATAAGAAAAGAAAAAGAGAGGCAACCCTAATTCTCTCTCTCAGCTTTTCTTCTCTCCATCGGATCGTCATCTCTTGGTGGATACTTGTGGAGTGCTTCACATATTGAGGAGCAGCTGCTAAGAGTCTCTATTCATCATCCATGGATCGCTTTTAAAGGTTAGTAATCGATTCGTCAATTTTATCCATGAATCTTATGCGTTTTTATGGGTTTTATATATAAATAATTGTTATCCATGCTTCCGCGTATGCAATCATAACCCAAAAATGCAGCTGGAAAAGCCTACAGGGTTTTCAATCACAGAATCAACATTGTTATGGAATCTATACATGTTGTTTTTGATGATTCCAGAATTCAAGGTCTCACTGATGAGGGTTTTCATGAAACTCTCAGGTTTGAGAATAAGGTGGAAGGTCTGTATTATGATTATGAAGGTGATGATTATGAGGATGAATCAGTCCCTCCAAGAATGATTATTTCAAATATGGATAACTCAAGTTCAAATGAGCCATCCATAGAAGGGACAATTGGAGCATCCGTAGGAAGCCAAATTGGAGCATCCGTAGGAAGCCAAAATGAAGCATCCGTAGGTAGTCATTTTGAAGCATCCGTAGGTGGATCACAACACAGGGTTACCACCCCAATAAACTCAGGGGGAGTTTCTCTGAGTCAAGGATCAACCTCAATTCCACATGATCATGCTTATGAGAATGACGCTACATCTTCAAGACCTACACCTGCAACAAGAAGAAAATGGACAAGGGATCACCCATTTGAACTGATCATTGGTGATGCATCCTCAAATGTCCAAACTAGAAGAGCTACTTAGGATGAATGTTTATACAGTAGCTTTCTTTCACAAGATGAACCAAAGAAAGTTGAGGATGCTCTTTTAGATCCAGATTGGGTGTTAGCTATGCAGGAAGAGCTAAACCAATTTGAGAGAAACAAAGTTTGGATACCCAAACCTAAAGACAGAGGTGTTATAGGAACAAAGTGGGTATTTAGAAACAAGATGGATGAAAATGGCATTGTCACAAGGAACAAAGCAAGATTGGTTGCTAAGGGCTATTCTCAAGAAGAAGGAATAGATTATGATGAAACATTTGCCCTTGTTGCTAGATTGGAAGCAATAAGGATAATCCTAGCCTATGCAGCTCATGCCAATTTCAAGGTCTATCAAATGGATGTCAAAAGTGCCTTATTGAATGGGGAATTGGAAGAGGAGGTGTATGTCAGTCAACCTCCTGGTTTTGAAGATCCAAATTATCTAGAATTTGTCTACTTCCTCCTCAAGGCACTCTATGGACTGAAGCAAGCACCTAGAGCCTGGTATGACACTTTGTCACAGTTTCTTTTAGAGAATCACTTCACTAGAGGTACTGTTGACAAAACTCTTTTCTTTAGAAATGTTAATGGCTCTCGTATACTTGTTCAAATTTATGTAGATGACATAATTTTTGGGTTTACACATGAGAAGATTTGCAAAAGGTTTGCCAAACTTATGTAAAGTAAATATGAAATGAGCATGATGGGTGAACTTACCTATTTCCTTGGCAAGTGAAAGAAAGAATCTTCATTAGTCAAACTAAATACATCTTTGATCTATTAAAGAAGTTTGATCTAATCGATTGCTCTCCTGCTAAAACACCCATGCCAACTACCACTAAGCTTGAATTGAATACTAAGGAAAAATCTGTGGACATTCCAAGCTATAGAGGCATGGTAGGCTCACTTTTATATTTAACAGCTAGTAGACCTGATATTATGTTTTGCTACATGTCTATGTGCTAGATTTTAGGCTGATCCTAGAGAGTCTCACTTAATTGCTATCAAGAGGATTTTCAGATATCTCAAGGGAACACCAAACCTTGGCATTTGGTACCCTAGAGAATCTGGTTTTGATCTAATTGGTTATTCAGATGCAGACAATGCAGGTTGCAAAATTGACAGGAAACGTACATCAGGCACCTGCCAATTTCTAGGGAACAAGCTTGTTTCATGGTTCAGTAAGAAGGAAAATTTTGTCTCTACTTCTATAGTTGAGGCAGAATATATTGCAGCTGGAAATTGTTGTGCACAGATCCTTTGGATGAAAAATCAACTAATAGACTATGGTCTAACAGTTAATAAGATTCCAATTTTCTGTGACAACACTAGTGAAATTGCCATAACTGAGAATCCAGTGCAACACTCAAGGACCAAGCACATTGACATAAAGTATCACTTCATCAGGGAACATGTGATAAATGGTACTGTGGAACTTCATTTTTTTCCAAGTGAGCAGCAAATTGCAGACATTTTTACCAAGCCACTTGATGAATCCTAAGATGCAATCCTGAAGAACAATCCTGATGAACATTCCTGATATAAAATCCTGATGTACAATCCTGATGTGCAGTCCTTATGTGTATTCCTGATTTGTAATCCTGATGTTGAAGTTGAAGTATTAGTTTTTAGGCTGAATAAGTCATGTTGACTATTAATGCATATGTAGAATAGGGAGGCTAATTGTAAATAGTCTATGCCTTGTAATTTTACATAAGTGAAATTGATTGTCTACGGATAGCAACACTAGCCTTCTACGAATGTGGACAATGTACTGTCTACGGATATCGGTACTAGCTGTTTACGGATGTGATCAAGATACTCTCAACGGATACAACTCAAATGGCTTCTACGGATACACACTGTACTTTGTGAAAGGGACAGTTCAGACAGTGCACGTGGGTTGACAGATTTCACAGAGCATGGAAACCAACAATTCTGGTAAACTCACAAGAAGAAGAAGCATTTTGTTTTGTCTAGTCAAAAGTAGTATTTCTATAAAAGACAATCAGCCAAGAAGGGCAAGCTACCAACACATCGACCACTACTCAGAATGGAGAAAGAAGGATCTTGAACAGATTTACTTTTTGTATTATTAAATGTTCGAAATATTTTGTAAACTTGGGATATATAACCAAGTGTAGCATTATTCTAGAACAAGATAAATCAGTTAGACAATTTAGAGAGCTCAAAGCAATATCCTTTGTAAATTGCCGAAGCTAGAATAGTGTGTATGCAGCTGTGTGTTTATTCATAAACATCACAGAGATTTCTTCTAATAAAAATCTCTCAGGTGGATAAATCAATCCACCTGAATTTTTAATTCTTGTGTTATCTTATCTTGTTTGTTTTTCTGTTCTTGAATTTACTTTCAAATCTTTTCTGTTAAGAACTAAAGAATTTTCAAAGATTGTATTCAACCCCCCCCCCCCTCTACAATCTTGGTTCATTGTCTGGGAATAACAATTGGTATCAGAGCAAGCTTCTTACACACAAGAAGTTTAAAGATCTAAAGACATCAAAATCATGGGTCAGAAGGATTATGGAGTTAAAATACCAGTTCTTGATAGAGAGAATTATTTCCACTAGAAAGTAAAAATGCGTCTACATGGCCCTCATGTATCAATGAAGCCAAACACCTCAATAGCTCAAGCACCTGCAGGAGCTCCAAGCACCATTCCAAAGTTACCTTCAGAATGGACTCCTGAGGACAACATTGCAGTTCATAAAGATAAGAAGGCCATGAATATTTTGTTCAATGGTCTTGATTTTGACATGTTTGACAATGTTATTAATTGTTCTATAGCAAAGGAGATTTGGGACACTGTCCAGACCATCTGTGAAGAGACTGAGCAGGTAAGGGGGAAAATGCAGCTTCTCATACAATAGTATGAACACTTTCACTTTAAAAGTGGAGAATCTTTGAATGATACTTTTAGTAGATTTCAAAATTGCTGAATGTATTGAAGTTGTATGGGAAGGTTTATCAAATCAAAGATTCAAATCTTAAATTTCTCAGAGCCTTGCCAAAGGAGTGGAAGCCTATGACTGTTTCCTTGAGAAACACTCAAGAGTATAAGGATTTTACACTTGAGAGGCTGTATGGAACCCTAAAAACATATGAGCTGGAAATGGAGCAGGATGAGGAAATTGAGAAGGTCCAAAAGAAAACTGGATCTGTTGCCTTAGTAGTAAGTATTGAAAAGGCTGAGGACATGAAAGAAGAAGCATTTGAAGCTACACCAAGCACAAGTGCTTGTGAAGGTAGGACTGAATCAGGAAAGTGCAAAGGAAAGATGATTGAAGAAAGTAAGCCTTCAAACCAAGATGAAATGGATGAGCTAGATGAACATTTAACTTTTCTGTCAAGAAAATTCTCAAAGCTCAAGTTCAAGAGAAACCATGAGGTGTCCAAACCATTCAGAAAGGGCTTTCAATCAAAAAAGAACTATGTTGAAAGGTCCAAGTTTAAATGTTTCAATTGTGGAATGGGAGGTCACTTTGCTAATGAATGCAGAAAGCCAAAAGTTGAGAAGAGTGACAGGAAGTTTGAGCCTGTCGACTATAAGAAGAAATACTTTGATCTTCTCAAGCAAAAGGGAAGAGCATTCATAACTCAGGATTATGACTGGGCTGAAGATGTGAATGATTCTGAGGAGGACACTGAATTTGTGAACCTTGCACTGATGGCTGATTCAAGTGAGCAGGAGGCCAGTTCATCATCCAATCAGGGCAACAGAAAGAATCTATGGTACTTAGACAGTGGATGTTCTAGGAACATAACTGGAGATTCCACCCTGCTCACAGAGTTTGTGGAGAAAGCTGGCCCTAGCATTACCTTTGGAGATGACAGTAAAGGTTACACTAAGGGATATGACTTGATTTCAAAGGAAAATGTCATCGTTGATGAAGTAGCACTAGTTGATGGACTCAAGCAAAACTTCCTGAGTATCAACCAACTATGTGATAAAGGTTTCTGAGTATCATTCAATCAAGGAGCCTGTGTTGTTTCAAACAAAGAAAACAACAATGTGGTGTTGACACGCCACAGAAGATGTGTTGTCTATATAGCTGACTTCAATTCAACAAGTTCAGCTTCTATCACTTGTCTTCTAAGTAAAGCAAGTAAAGATGAGAGTTGACTATGGCACAAAAGGCTGTCACATTTGAACTTCAAGTCAATGAATGATCTAGTAAGAAGAGACCTAGTAAGAGGAATTCCACAGTTGGAATTTTCCAAGGATGGACTTTGTGATGCTTGCCAGAAAGGGAAGCAAAGGAAGATTTCCTTCAAAAGCAAGCTAGATTCATAAATTGAGCAACCTCTACAGCTGTTACACATGGATTTATTTGGACCAGTTAATGTCATGTCAATTTAAAAGAAAAGATACCGCCTTTTGATTGTGGATGATTTTTCAAAGTTTACATGGACATATTTCCTGCATTCTAAAGACGAGGCAAGTGGAATCATAATCAATCACATCAAGGCTGCTAATAATCATCCTGATCTCAATGTGAGAAGAATCAGGAGTGACAATGGCACTGAGTTCAAGAATTCAATAATGAGGCTGTTTTGTGAGGAGAATGAAATCATTCATGAGTTCTCTGCAGCAAGAAGACCACAACAAAATGGAGTGGTGGAAAGGAAAAATATAACTCTAATTGAGGCTGCAAGAACAATGCTAGGAGAATCAAAGTTACCTACTTATTTTTGGGCTGAATCAGTTAATACTGCATGTTTCACTCAAAATATCTCTTTGATCAATCAAGCTAAAGGGATGACTCCATATCAGCTGCTCAAAGGAAGGAAACCATCCTTGAATTTTCTAGATGTCTTTGGATGCAAATGTTTTGTATTGAGAAATCAAGGTGAAAATCTTGGAAAATTTGAGTCAAAGGCAGATGAAGCCACTTTTGTGGGATATGCAGCTGGAAAAGCCTACAGGGTTTTCAATCACAGAATCAACATTGTTATGGAATCTGTACATGTTGTTTTTCATGATTCCAGAATTTAAGGTCTCACTGATGAGGGTTTCCATGAAACTCTCAGGTTTGAGAATAAGGTGGAAGGTCTGTATTATGATGATGAAGGTGATGATTATGAGGATGAATCAGTCCCTCCAAGAATGATTATTTCAAATATGGATAACTCAAGTTCAAATGAGCCATCCATAGAAGGGACAATTGGAGCATCCGTAGGAAGCCAAATTGGAGCATCCGTAGGAAGCCAAAATGAAGCATCCGTAGGTAGTCATTTTGAAGCATCCGTAGGTGGATCACAACATAGGGTTACCACCCCAATAAACTCAGGGGGACTTTCTCTGAGTCAAGGATCAACCTCAATTCCACATGATCATGCTTATGAGAATGATGCTACATCTTCAAGACCTACACCTGCAACAAGAAGAAAATGGACAAGGGATCACCCATTTGAACTGATCATTGGTGATGCATCCTCAAATGTCCAAACTAGAAGAGCTACTTAGGATGAATGTTTATACAGTAGCTTTCTTTCACAAGATGAACCAAAGAAAGTTGAGGATGCTCTTTTAGATCCAGATTGGGTGTTAGCTATGCAGGAAGAGCTAAACCAATTTGAGAGAAACAAAGTTTGGATACCCAAACCTAAAGACAGAGGTGTTATAGGAACAAAGTGGGTATTTAGAAACAAGATGGATGAAAATGGCATTGTCACAAGGAACAAAGCAAGATAGGTTGCTAAGGGCTATTCTCAAGAAGAAAGAATAGATTATGATGAAACATTTGCCCTTGTTGCTAGATTGGAAGCAATAAGGATAATCCTAGCCTATGCAGCTCATGCCAATTTCAAGGTCTATCAAATGGATGTCAAAAGTGCCTTATTGAATGGGGAATTGGAAGAGGAGGTGTATGTCAGTCAACCTCCTGGTTTTGAAGATCCAAATTATCTAGAATTTGTCTACTTCCTCCTCAAGGCACTCTATGGACTGAAGCAAGCACCTAGAGCCTGGTATGACACTTTGTTACAGTTTCTTTTAGAGAATCACTTCACTAGAGGTACTGTTGACAAAACTCTTTTCTTTAGAAATGTTAATGGCTCTAGTATACTTGTTCAAATTTATGTAGATGACATAATTTTGGGTCTACAGATGAGAAGCTTTGCAAAAGGTTTGACAAACTTATGCAAAGTAAATATGAAATGAGCATGATGGGTGAACTTACCTATTTCCCTGGATTACAAGTTAAGCAAGTGAAAGAAGGAATCTTCATTAGTCAAACTAAATAAATCTTTGATCTATTAACGAAGTTTGATCTAATCGATTGCTCTCCTGCTAAAACACCCATGCCAACTACCACTAAGCTTGAATTGAATACTAAGGAAAAATCTGTGGACATTTCAAGCTATAGAGACATGGTAGGCTCACTTTTATATTTAACAGCTAGTAGACCTGATATTATGTTTTGCTACATGTCTATGTGCTAGATTTTAGGCTGATCCTAGAGAGTCTCACTTAATTGCTATCAAGAGGATTTTCAGATATCTCAAGGGAACACCAAACCTTGGCATTTGGTACCCCAGAAAATTTGGTTTTGATCTAATTGTTTATTCAGATGCAGACTATGCAGGTTGCAAAATTGACAGGAAAAGTACATCAGGCACCTGTCAATTTCTAGGAAACAAGCTTGTTTCATGATTCAGTAAGAAGCAAAATTATGACTCTACTTCTACAGTTGAGGGAAAATATATTACAGCTGGAAGTTGTTGTGCACAGATCCTTTGGATGAAAAATCAACTAATAGACTATGGTCTAACAGTTAATAAGATTCCAATTTTCTGTTACAACTCTAGTGCAATTGCCATAACTGAGAATCCAGTGCAACACTCAAGGACCAAGCACATTGACATAAAGTATCACTTCATCAGGGAACATGTGATGAATGGTACTGTGGAACTTCATTTTTTTTCAAGTGAGCAGCAAATTGCAGACATTTTTACCAAGCCACTTGATGAATCCTGAGATGCAATCCTGAGGAACAATCCTGATGAACATTCCTGATATGAAATCCTGATATACAATCATGATGTGCAGTCCTGATGTGTATTCCTGATTTGTAATCCTGATGTTGAAGTTGAAGTATTAGTTTTTAGGCTGAATAAGTCATGTTGACTATTAATGCATATGTAGAATAGGGAGGCTAATTGTAAATAGTCTATGCCTTGTAATTTTACATAAGTGAAATTGACTGTCTACGGATAGCAACATTAGCCTTCTACGAATGTGGACAATGTACTGTCTACGGATATCAGTACTAGCTGTTTACGGATGTGATCAAGATACTCTCAACGGATACAACTCAAATGGCTTCTACGGATACACACTGTACTTTGTGAAAGGGATAGTTCAGACAGTGCACGTGGGTTGACAGATTTCACAGAGCATGGAAACCTACAATTCTGGTAAACTCACGAGAAGAAGAAGCATTTTGTTTTGTCTAGTCAAAAGTAATATTTCTATAAAAGACAATCAGCCAAGAAGGGCAAGCTACCAACACATGGACCACTACTCAGAATGGAGAAAAAAGGATCTTGAACAGATTTACTTTTTGTATTATTAAATGTTCGAAATATTTTGTAAACTTGGGATATATAACCAAGTGTAGCATTATTCTAGAACAAGATAAATTAGTTAGACAATTTAGAGAGCTCAAAGCAATATCCTTTGTAAATTTCCAAAGCTAGAATAGTCTGTATGTAGCTGTGTGTTTATTCATAAACATCATAGAGATTTCTTCTAATAAAAATATCTCAGGTGGATAAATCAATCCACCTGAATTTTTAATTCTTGTGTTATCTTATCTTGTTTGTTTTTCTGTTCTTGAATTTACTTTCATATATTTTCTATCAAGAACTAAAGAATTTTCAAAGATTGTATTCAACCCCCCCCCCCCTTCTACAATCCTGGTTCATTGTCTGGGAATAATAATTGATATCAGAGCAAGATTCTAACACACAAGAAGTTTAAAGATCTAAAGACATCAGAATCATGGTTCAGAAGGATTATGGAGTTAAAATACCAGTTCTTGATAGAGAGAATTATTTTCACTGGAAAGTAAAAATGCGTCTACATGGCCCTCATGTACCAATGAATCCAAACACCTCAATAGCTCAAGCACCTATAGGAGCTCCAAGCACCATTCCAAAGTTACCTTCAGAATGGACTCTTGAGGACAACATTGCAGTTCATAAAGATAAGAAGGCCATGAATATTTTGTTCAATGGCCTTGATTTTGACATGTTTGACAATGTTATTAATTGTTCTACAGCAAAGGAGATTTGGGACACTGTCCAGACCATCTGTGAAGGGACTGAGCAGGTAAGGGAAAACAAGATGTAGCTTCTCATACAATAGTATGAACACTTTCACTTTAAGAGTGGAAAATCTTTGAATGATACTTTTAATAGATTTCAAAAATTGCTGAATGGATTGAAGTTGTATGGGAAGGTTTATCAAATCAAAGATTCAAATCTTAAATTTCTCAGAGCCTTGCCAAAGGAGTGGAAGCCTATGACTGTTTCCTTGAGAAACACTCAAGAGTATAAGGATTTTACACTTGAGAGGCTGTATGGAACCCTAAAAACATATGAACTGGAAATGGAGCAGGATGAGGAAATTGAGAAGGTCCAAAAGAAAACTGGATATGTTGCCTTAGTAGCAAGTGTTGAAAAGGCTGAGGATATGAAAGAAGAAGCTGTTGAAGCTACACCAAGCACAAGTGTTTGTGAAGGTAGGACTGAATCAAGAAAGTTCAAAGGAAAGATGATTGAAGAAAGTGAGGCTTCTAACCAAGATGAAATGGATGAGCTAGATGAACATTAAGCTTTTCTGTCAAGAAAATTCTCAAAGCACAAGTTCAAGAGAAACCCTGAGGTGTCCAAACCATTCAGAAAGGGCTTTCACAATCAAACAAGAACTATGTTGAAAGGTCCAAGTTTAAATGTTTCAATTGTGGAATGGGAGGTCACTTTGCCAATGAATGCAGAAAACCAAAAGCTGAGAAGAGTGACAGGAAGTTTGAGCCTGTCGACTATAAGAAGAAATACTTTGATCTTCTCAAGCAAAAGGGAAGAGCATTCATAACTCAGGATTATGACTGGGCTGAAGATGTGAATGATTCTAAGGAGGACACTGAATTTGTGAACCTTGCACTGATGGCTGATTCAAGTGAGCAGGAGGCCAGTTCATCATCCAATCAGGGAAACAGAAAGAATCTATGGTACTTAGATAGTGGATGTTCTAGGCACATAACTGGAGATTCCACCCTGCTCACAGAGTTTGTGGAGAAAGATGGCCCTAGCATTACCTTTGGAGATGACAACAAAGGTTACACTAAGGGATATGACTTGATTTCAAAGGAAAATGTCATCGTTGATGAAGTAGCACTAGTTGATGGAATCAAGCAAAACTTGCTGAGTATCAACCAACTATATGATAAAGGTTTCCGAGTATCATTCAATCAAGGAGCCTGAGTTGTTTCAAACAAAGAAAACAACAATGTGGTGTTGACATGCCGCATAATAGGTAATGTCTATATAGCTGACTTCAATTCAACAAGTTCAGATTCTATCACTTGTCTTCTAAGTAAAGCAAGTAAAGATGAGAGTTGGCTATGGCACAAAAGGCTGTCACATTTGAACTTCAAGTCAATGAATGATCTAGTAAGAAGAGACCTAGTAAGAGGAATTCCACAGTTGGAATTTTCCAAGGATGGACTTTGTGATGCTTTCCAGAAAGGGAAGCAAAGGAAGATTTCCTTCAAAAGCAAGCTAGATTCATAAATTGAGCAACCTCTACAGCTGTTACACATTTATTTATTTGGACCAGTTAATGTCATGTCAATTTAAAAGAAAAGATACTACCTTGTGATTGTGGATGATTTTTCAAAGTTTACATGGACATACTTCCTGCATTCTAAAGACGAGGCAAGTGGAATCATAATCAATAACATCAAGGTAACGACTTAGTTATTAGTAATTATAACTTTATTATGTTATTTTAGAATGTTGGAAAAAATAGAAAAGATATTCTATATAATAATTTTAATATTTTATCTAACGGTTCTCATCGATTTGATCAGAAATATCTAACGGCTATGAATTGAGTGACCAAACTTTTGGAGGACCACACTACAAAAACTTTCAATGTTTCGTCTTTAATATAATTGACGAAATTTAATCTTTATTTATATTTTTAAAATTAATATTATAAATAATAATTTTTAAATGTTGTATTATTTGCTTTTATATTTTGATGATTAATTTATGCATTCATTTGCTATATTAAATTGTTAAAAAAAATTATAATGAATATTTATTTGACTCGACATGATTTAATAATTTATTAGGACTGCCCTTGTCTAATTTTCAGCTTAGTGTCATATTCGAGGTAACTGATAATTATAAATATGTCGTGTGATAATTTTAGAAAATAATAAATTTTAGTTAGAAAATATATAAAAAAATATACGATTTGGCTAATAAAGGTAATCGATTAAATATTAGTATTTGTAATATTAGTATTTTATGCTACTAAATGGAATAATCCGTGTATATTTTTTGAGTTTTTAGTTAGGAGACATATTAGTTAGAAAATATGAAAAGAATATACACTTTGGCAAAAAAAGCTAATCGGTTAGTTATTAGTAATTATAATATTATTATTTTATTAAATAGAACTGCCCGTGATATTTTTAGAAAATAAGAGCTTTTAGTGAAGAAAAATAAAAAAGTAGAAATTTTAGTTATAAAAAAAGAATATACGCTTTGGCTAATAAAGGTAATTGGTTAATTATTAGTATTTTATGTTACTAAATGAAATTGCCCTGATATCTTGAATGTTTTAGTTAGGAGAAATTTTAGTTAGAAAATATATAAAAAAATATACGTTTTGGAAAAAAAAACTAATCGGTTAGTCATTGGTAATCATAATATTATTATTTTATTTTATAAAATAGTATTATCCGTGATAATTTTGGAAAATGAGAGGTTTTATTTAGGAAAAATAGAAAAGTAAAAATTTTAGTTAGAAAATATAAAAAAAATATACACTTTGGCTAAAAAAGATAATGGGTTAACTATTAGCAATTATAACTTTATTATATTATTTTATTAAATGAAACTGACTTAATATTTTATGTAATGGTTCTCATCGATGATCAGAAATGTAACGGCTATATGAATTGAGTTATCAAAACTTTCAATGTTTCGTTTTTAATATTTTGGACATACTGATAGGCTATATATAGCCTGAACCCGTCCTGGACCCCGGATCACTACTAAAGAGCCCGGACTCATATTGGAGTCATGGCTCATCTATAATCCCGGCCCATATTGGAGTCATGGCTCATCTGGTAACCCGAACTCATCTCGGAGCCCTGGTTCGTCAACAAGTCCGAACTCACAGTCTGGAGTCCGGGCCCAAAGTTTCAACTCATTCCTGGCGACAAAGGCAATAACTTATGTTAGAAACTACACAGTGATAGGCTATGTATAGCCGAGGCTTACCCGAAACCCGGATTACCATCCAAGCCATGGCTCACCTGCTAGTCCGGACTCAGCGTCAAGCTCTAAGTCTAACTCTCCTGACAACCAAGGCAATATCTTGTGTGAGAAAAGCTATGCTTCATTACGTGACGCTCCTAGGTCATCATTGATTGCCACGCTTGATAGTGACACATAAGGATACCTAGTGATTGGGACAATCGTTCCCTACTTAAGCCACACGCCAGCAGGAGCCTGGCACACGACACCACAATCCTTCACCTGGACACGTGCAATCCATCAACATCACCCAGGTGTCCTACCTACCTAGGATTCAACGCTCATGATTGCAGGTACAACCCCCAAACCCTAATCCTTGGCCTATAAATAGACCAAGGAGGAAAGGTTTGGGGGTTACATTCTCTTTTACACTCTCACTCTCTACACAACCTATACACACACCCTCCATATTTAGATTTCTCTACAATCCTGTCTTCCTTTCCCAAACCATTACTTATTCTCACGCCGGAGGCGCCGCCAGGGTCCAAACCCCCCTCCGGTGTTGTTTTACAGAGTCCCAACCGCAGCGACACCGCTTCCAGGCGTGGGATCGGCTGGGAAGGACTAGATCGGGATCGGGAGTTATCATTGGCGCTAGAAGGAGGGGCCGAACCTCCCTGTCTTGTGGTCACGGTGCCGCTAGACTCACCATCATCAACAAGCTCCTTCATCTTTGAAGGAGTCCTAGTTAAATCCAGTAAGATCTAAGCAAACTCCTTCGTTTTAACAATTAAACATGAACTCTTTAGCCCATATCTTCAATGTATGAATGTTTTTAACCTTATTTAGCCCAGATCTGTTTACTTTTAGCATTGTTTAGCATTATCTAGCTTTCTTGCTCCCGTTTTTGCTTAGATCTACATTGCTCTCTTATAGATGTGTCTTTAAAACCAATTTTCTTGCTGCGAAAAACACCAAACCCAGGAATAACATGCATAAATTGTCTCGTTCTCCTTGATAAACCCAGATCTATCAGAAATTTACTTTGATTTTGAAAAATTCTATTACCCCAAAAAAGTTGTATACATTGTTTGCTCTTGAATCATGGCTCGAGGTAGCAAATCTGTGTTAAGACCCACAACCAGTACCCCAAGACAAGAACCACCCACAAATTTGAACCCGATTGTTGGTGAAGTACCCCTAGTCCTGACTCTGGCATCGCAGATAATCCGGCCTGATGATGCCCGGGTTGAAATTGAGGTTAACAAATTCAAGTATACGGATGTCAACATGGAACCCGGTCTCATGGAAAACCTGACCGGGGACCAGCTTGCTGATGCAATTCGGATGTATAAAGAAGCTCGGCTAAATGAAGTTGATCAGGTTGAGAACTCACATGACTCTGGAGACTCCCACCGATCCCGCGCCTCAGTTTTCGACAGAATCGGAGGCAAGGACAAGGAAACCCGGAAAAGGACCCACCACAGGACCAACAGTCAAAACCAAGATACCGAAGCTGAAAAGCTCAGAAAGCTAGCTGACTTGAGGGAAAGGATCCGAAATGAAGAGCAAGCTAAACTTGACCTCAAAATACAAAGAAGAATCCAAGAGGAGAAGGCCCGGATTATGGGCAGAAATCATGAAAAAAGGAGAACACGGGCCCCTAGCCTCGACATAGTCTCAGATGATGAACCCCAAGAAGACTTGATGGACATGATCCATGAGCTCCTGAAAAAGGTTGGTCAGGACTCGGGGATTGACATTGGGGATACATTGACACCCTTCAGCTACTCGCTCGAGGCGACACCCAGGCAGAGAAATCTCAAACATTACAACTTTGATTCCTTTAATGGTTTGGGTGACCCTGAGGAACATATAAACTATTTTGAACAAATTGCAATGATATATTATTACAATGATCTAACCAAGTGCAGGTTCTTTGCCTCAACCCTCAAGTCCGGAGCCCAAAGATGGTTTAGCCGAATCCCTTCTCGAAGCATCCACAATTGGAAGCAGTTTCGGGAATCCTTCTTGAGACGCTTCCGAGCCAATAAGACCCATGAAATGCACATGTGCCACCTAGAGACAGTCCGGCAAGCCCGGGGAGAGGCATTGGCCACTTATATGAAACGCTTCCAGGAAGCCATCAACAACGTGAGCAACCTGGACGAGCGGGAAGCCCTTACAATCTTCCGAAGAAACCTGGATCCTGACAACAATGAAAGATATGTCCTTGACCTCATCCACAAAGAACCACAAAGCCTGGCGGCGGCCTATTCTATGGCAGCTCGGTTCATCAAAGAAACAGATGTCCTCCAAGCAATGAGGATGACTAGGCAGGGCATTTCTCCAACCCGAACTCAAGATCCACCCAAAAACAACTACAATCATCAAGACAAAAAATTCAAACCCAATAGACAAAGCAACTACATCCAAAGCTCTCAGCTTGCACTACCAGCACCACCCCCGGACTCCAGGCAGAAAGACGAGTCCGGACAGCCTAAACCCAGGCGTGAGCCCAGACCCGAACCCTCTTGGACTCCTCTCAACCGGGCTCGCGCGGACATTCTGAAAGAAGTACAAGATAAGCCATTCTATTACCCTCCCAAGCCAATGCTCACTGCCCCGGAAAACCGATCAGTCCATAAGCATTGCGACTACCATGAAACCCATGGGCATACAACAGAAAATTGCCTCTCTTTGAAATTTTTTGTGGAAGACCAAGTCAAAAAAGGCAACATGGGGCAGTACATAGCTCGGCGAGTGGCTGGCCGAGGAGAGGGATCCAGAAAAGACAAGAATATTGTGAATGTGGTTATGGGCGGATCGAATTCACCTCCAAGAAGCCCGGACTCAGGAGACGAAGTAATGATGGTGCAGGCCTGTCCGGAACAAGTAATAACCTTCAGCAAGGATGACTTTGAAGGAATCAACCCCAACCACAACGAAGCCTTGGTCGTGAGCCTTGACATAGCAGAAAATGAGGTTAGAAGAGTCCTAGTTGACAATGGGTCTTCTGTCAATATCCTGTTCAAACACACAATGGACCGGATGCAGCTGGGCAGCATAAGAATGAACGATTGCAGGGAAGATCCCCTCTATGGATTTGGAAACAATTTAGTCCCCATTCAAGGAACCCTTTATCTCCCAGTCCTGTTCGGGACCTTCCCGAAGCAGGTAACCAACATAGTAAAATTCTATATCATCAACACCCCATCATCTTATAATGTCATTCTGGGAAGACCAGCCCTTACCAAACTCCAAGCTATAACTTTAACACCCCATCTCAAATTCAAGTTTCCCACTCCCGGAGGTATTGGAGAAGTCCGGGGCGACTATGAAATGGCCAGCCGTTGCTATGGGCAGGCTTTGGTAATGGCAGAGACCGACCCGGAGAATAAAAGGAAAGCAAACTCCTACCACAAAAATCTGAGCAGGAAGAAGCATAGATACAACAAAAAGACTGAGCCCGGTAAGGATGTCCATAACATTGAAAACCCATCAGCCCAGGTCTTCCTTGACCAGATTGTACAAGCCCGAGTCCAGCAGTATGTCTCTAAGGCGGAAATGACAAAAGTGGAGGCTGCTGTTGAGCTCGAATCAATCGAACTAATAGAAGGGAACCCGGATAGATAAGTCAAAATTGGAACCGGGTTAGACACAGTGTTCAAGAAGGAGTTAACTGAGTTGCTTCGAGAATATGCCGATGTATTTTCTTGGAGCCCGGATGACATGCCTGGGCTCCAGGAGTCTGTTGCTATGCATAGCCTGGATGTTGATCCTAGAAAGAAGCCAGTAAAGCAGAAATGAAGGAACTTTGCCCCGGAGAGACAGAAAGCGATCGATGAGGAAGTTGAAAAGCTCCTAAAGGCCGATATTATCTGTGAGATAAAGTATCCGGTGTGGCTAGCCAATGTTGTCTTGGTCAAGAAACCAAACGGAAAGTGGCGAATGTGTGTGGACTACACTGACTTGAACGCTGCATGCCCCAAAGACCCTTACCCGCTTCCCAGCATTGACCAACTCATCGATGCGACATCCGGGCATGTCATGCTGAGTTTCATGGATGCCTTCTCCGGTTATAATCAGATAAAGATGAACCCAGCTGATATAGCCAAGACAGCATTCATAACACACAGGGCGGTCTACGCTTATAAACTTATGCCTTTTGGATTAAGGAATGCCGGATCTACTTACCAAAGGGCAATGGTGGAAATCTTCAACAGTCAACTGGGGAGAAATCTGGAATCATATGTCGATGACATGATAGCAAAGTCAACAACAGTCCAGACACACATTTCTGATCTGAAAGAATGTTTTGAAAACTTAAGGAAGCAAAAGATGAAACTGAATCCGGACAAATGCACTTTCGGGGTTGGAGCGGGAAAATTCTTAGGTTTCATGATTAGCCAGAGGGGAATCGAAGCCAACCCAGAAAAAATCAAAGCAATAACTGAGATGCAAGCACCCCGGACCCAGAGAGACATACAGAAACTTGCAGGATCGTTAGCAGCATTGCGAAGGTTTATTCCTAAGCTCGCAGATCGTTGCTTGCCTTTCTTCAACTTGCTGAAGGGAGCTCAGAAAAAGAAAGAAATTGTCTGGGGCCCGGATTGCCAACAAGCTTTCGACTCACTCAAAGAATACCTAGCCGCACCGCCAATCTTAACCAAGCCCGAGCCCGGGGAGCCTTTAAGCATTTACTTGTCTGCAGGTACCCTAGCTGTGGGAGCAGCACTAATCCGGGATCACGACGGTGAGCAGAAACCGGTTTATTATGTGAGCCAAGTGCTCAAAGATGCTGAAACCCGTTACCCAAACCTCGAAAAGTTTGCTTTCGCTCTAATCACTGCATCCCGGAAGCTGAGGCATTATTTCCAAGGGAGGGAAATCAAAGTTATAACTGATCAACCACTCAGGAAAATTATTCACAAACCTGATGTCTCGGGGAGGTTGGTTAACTGGGATATTGAGCTAAGCCAATTCTCCCTAACTTTTATCCCAAGAACATCTATCAAATCCCAAGCTTTAGCCGATTTCATTGTGGAATGTTTTTTCCCCGAACCTGTTCACATTTCAATGGAGACAGAACCCGGGGAGGAGTCCACACTTGATCATGAAACCTGGATTTTGCATGTAGATGGCTCATCAACCAATGAGAGATCTGGAGCCGGGCTCATACTCAAGAGTCCGGATGGGTTCAAGATAAAGCAAGTGATTGGATTTCAGTTCCAAGCAACGAACAATCAGGCAGAATACGAAGCTCTTCTAGCCGGACTCCGTCTAGCCCGAAGTTTAAAGGTGAAAAAGCTAAGGATTTTCAGCGATTCTCAGATAGTGGTCAAGCAAACGACCGGGGAGTATGTGGCAAAGGACCCAACACTGGGAAGGTATCAAGCCTTGGTTCAAGGTTTCCTAGCTATGATACCCAAATTTGAAATTTGTCAAGTAAATCGAGAAGACAACACAGAAGCTGACATCCTATCTAAACTAGTCCAGAACTCGGCTGATTTGGATAGCTCAGTTTACTTTGAGGAACTGAATAAACCAACAACGGATAAAGAGGAAGCCATGGAAATTGATAATCAACCCAGTTGGATGACGCCCATAATTTTGTACTTGGCAAAGTTCTTTCTGGAAGAAGGGATACTCTATCGCCGGACTTACTTGGCACCAATTCTAAAGTGCGTGGGACCGATCGAAGCTACCTATTGTCTGCAAGAAGTTCATGAGGGAATTTGTGGAGACCACCTATCTGCAAAGGCCCTGGCTCACAAGATTATAAGGCAGGGTTATTACTGGCCTACAATTCATAATGATGTTGTGGAGTTTGTGAAGAAGTGCAAGAACTGCCAACTTTTCAGCAATGTCCCACGACAGAGCCCGGTCTTACCATCCTCAGTCCTGTCTCCTATCCCGTTTGTAGTTTGGGGTATTGATATCATGGGTCCGTTTCCTCGGGCTAAAGGCGACATGAGATATTTGCTAGTGGTAATTGATTACATGACCAAGTGGGCTGAAGCTAAGGCAATGAGAACAATCAACCAACAGGATTGCATCCGGTTTATGGACAACATACTGATGAGGTTCGGGCTACCAATGGTTCTAGTTTCTGATAACGGGCCACAATTTGTGGGGTCCAATTTCGAAGGCTACCTGAAAGAAAGAGGAATCAAGCATAAAAAATCATCTGTTGCATACCCAAGAGGAAACGGCCAAGTTGAAGTTACAAACCGGATTTTGCTTAGAGGAATTGAGAAGAGGTTACAAGAAAGTAAGAATAAGTGGCCTGAGGAGCTGCCAAATGTGTTATGGGCATACAGGACTAGTCCCCGGGCTAGCACTGGCGAAACCCCATTCAAACTCGCCTACGGCACTGAAGCTTTACTACCAATTGAAGTTGGGAATCCCTCCCACCGAGCGATAAATTTTGAAGAAGTGTCTAATGAAGAAGGTTTGCAGACTAACTTGATATTGATTGACGAGGTCCGGGATCAAGCTATTAAGAGGATGGAAAAATACAAGGAAAAAACTAGAGAGTACTTTGGGAAGAAGGCCCGGGTTAAGAACTTTCAAGTTGGAGACCTGGTCCTTCGTGATACTGAAGCTTCCGACCCTACTAATACTGGCAAGCTCATGCCAAAATGGGAAGGACCCTACAAGATAAGGGAGGTACTCCGGCCTGGAACATACAAGTTGGTTCATATGGATGGTTCTGAGGTCCCCAATACTTGGCATGGCCTTAGACTCCGAAAATTGTACCAGTAAGAAGATTGCAGCGACCGGATAAAGAATAAGGAGCTCCCAAAAGCCCATATTAGAATAAGAGCTTTGTATTCCTGATTTTTCTATAAATAAAACCGGTCTCGTTATTTTGTTTTCTTTTCATATTATCATGTATTTTTTAACTTATAGTAAAATTCAATTTCTTGTAATAACCCTGGCTCAGAGCTATAGGCAAACAATGTAGCCAGGGTCCCCAGCAATACGCAAGTTAACAACCCTGGCCCGGAGCCATAGGCAAATAATGTGGCCAGGGTTACCAGCCATAGGCAATCATAAACTTAGGAAATATTCCTAAGTACAAAAATATATAAGCCCGGCCCGGACTAAGCTATGAGGCCGGGCTCCCAGCAATAAGCAACCTAAGAACCCTGGCTCGGAGCCATAGGCAAATAATGTGGCTAGGGTTACCAGCCATAGGCAATCATAAACTTAGGAAATATTCCTAAGTACAAAAATATATAAGCCCGGCCCGGACTAAGCTATGAGGCCGGGCTCCCAGCAATAAGCAACCTAACAACCCTGGCCCGGAGCCATAGGCAAATAATGTGGCCAGGGTTACCAGCCATAGGCAATCATAAACTTAGGAAATATTCCTAAGTACAAAAATATATAAGCCCGGCCCGGACTAAGCTATGAGACCGAGCTCCCAGCAATAAGCAACCTAAGAACCCTGGCTCGGAGCCATAGGCAAATAATGTGGCCAAGGTTACCAGCCATAGGCAATCATAAACTTAGGAAATATTCCTAAGTACAAAAATATATAAGCCCAGCCCGGACTAAGCTATGAGGCCGGGCTCCCAGCAATAAGCAACCTAAGAACCCTGGCTCGGAGCCATAGGCAAATAATGTGGCCAGGGTTACCAGCCATAGGCAATCATAAACTTAGGAAATATTCCTAAGTACAAAAATATATAAGCCCGGCCCGGACTAAGCTATGAGGCCGGGCTCCCAGCAATAAGCAACCTAAGAACCCTGGCTCGGAGCCATAGGCAAATAATGTGGCTAGGGTTACCAGCCATAGGCAATCATAAACTTAGGAAATGTTCCTAAGTACAAAAATATATAAGCCCGGCCCGGACTAAGCTATGAGGTCGGGCTCCCAGCAATAAGCAACCTAACAACCCTGGCCCGGAGCCATAGGCAAATAATGTGGCCAGGGTTACCAGCCATAGGCAATCATAAACTTAGGAAATATTCCTAAGTACAAAAATATATAAGCCCGGCCCGGACTAAGCTATGAGACCGGGCTCCCAGCAATAAGCAACCTAACAACCCTGGCTCGGAGCCATAGGCAAATAATGTGGCCAGGATTATCAGCCATAGGCAATCATAAACTTAGGAAATATTCCTAAGTACACAAATATATAAGCCTGGACGGGCTCCTAGCACATGCAAATTCAAAATATGTACGCAAACATGGAACTTTTAAGAGAGAAAAGAAAGGAAAAGCAAAATACATTACCAAGGTTATAATAAAGATCGAAGCCCGGGTTGTCCATACAACCCGGAAACACTTCCAATGTTAAGAGAGACAAGTCAAAGGAAAAAGTGACAGTTACATGGGAATTTAACCCCAAAAGGCAAACGCAGTTGCAATAATTTACTTCGGAATCTGGTCAATTCTTGTAGACGGCTGAGGAAAATCCGGGCCAACGGGGATGACAAATGGATTCGGGCCATCATAAGGTGCGGGCTCACCAAGGCCGTCTTCAATATCCTTCTTGGCAGCAACGAAATGGTCTATGAAGGATTCCCAGCAAGCACCCGGATCAGTTTTGAGATGCTTCTCAGCAACCACAAATGTCCTGTAAATCTCAGGTGCCCCGGCATCAGCAATAGCCTGGTCATAAACATCATATTTCTGAAATTCAGCAATGATTTCTTCTTTAGACTTGCAAAGTTCGAGCTCCAAACCATGAGTCTTCTCCTTAAGAGCCCCGGACTCCTCTTTCGCCTTTTCAAACTCAACCCTCAGCTTTGACATTTCAGAAGTGAGATCAGCAAGTTTGTCGTCATAAGTTGACTTCAGGGAAGACAACTCAGACTCCAAACTTTGAACCCGGTCCTCCTTCTTCTTCAACTCTCCATTCAAAGACTCCAATTCATTCACAAACACTGTAGCAGCTCCACTGATCAACGCCCCGGACTGAAAGAAAAAATGTCAATAATATAAATATTAAAGACAACTCAAACGCAGAAGGAAGAAAAATACTTACATGACCCCAGTAAGCAATGGCACGTTGCATAAGAGCTACAACCCCGGACTTTTCCATTTCCTCTACGTCCTCATCCGTGGGAATTTCAGCGGCCATCCTGGCAAGCTTTTTCAAGTCACAAGATCCAACCATAACCGGCCTCCCATCCGGGCCTTTGCCTTTACCATCAACAGCTATGTTCTCCACAACAACCTTGGGCTTAGAAGGGGGTTTGCGACCAACATTAATCTTTCTCTTCTTGTTGGTCCGATCATCAATAGTCTCAAGGACTTCAACATCAACAGCTTCAACATCAGGAGTGGGGCGGTTTAGGACCGGAGCAGCAGACTCAGCACCTCCCTCTTTCAAAGCACTAGACCCGGACCCCTCACCAACCTTCTTCACCTTGTCATTGTGAACTCCAGAAATTTTCCTTAGAGCCAAGGAATAGGTGTTGTGAGACATGATATCCTCCAACCTTGGATTATAGTGGGGAAAGCCTGAAAGGAAACAAGAGAGGTTAAACTTGAAGTCCGGGCTACAAACAGTAAGAATACATAGTTATGAATCAGAAACAACCAAACTTACATCCTAACTCAAAGAGTTTCTTATGATCCATAAAAGTATCCCGGGTACATTGAAACCCAAGAATCCCACAGAACTTACGAATTCTTCTCAAAGCTGAACCTGTCAACTTAACCGTTTCAAAAACCTTGGCCTCTTTATCCAACACAATATGTGGCATACCACCAAGATCCCAGCCCTTCAACATCAGAACCTCCCCGGACCAGCCCTTCAAGGTGCTTTGTTGAATAACAGGCTGCGCAGATCCTGACGGAAAGCCGCATTCCTTGGCGCGAAACCGAAGCTCATAAAGAGGCTTCTTGTTTGACCGAACTAGTTGAAAAAGCTGATGAAAAAGCCTAAAGGTTGGGATATAGTCGGATTTCTCGCAGCAAGCCAAGAACCAAATAACCCATTTAATCCCGTTAGGGGTCACTTGCATAATTGAGATTTCATATTCATATTTGAAGAGGTGTTTTACAAAATTGTGACATTGTGGATTCCAGCCGGACCGAAGATGTTCCAACCAAACCCCAATATACCCATCGTCACCCCGGTCATATATGTGCTCATTGGACTCGGGCCATCTCCATTCAATTTCCGGGCCGAGTTGGAAAGCAGCCCGGATGGCAACATCCATTTCCTCTTGGGGAAGATCCACAAAAGGCGTTTTGAGAGGGTTAGGAGTTCGGCCAACAACAAGCTGCGCACAAGCCCGGTCCATAATCTCTTTGTTAACAGGCCCGGGAATTCCCTTAGCACCGTGGTTATTGTTATAGTGATGATGGAGGTTTTGGTAATATAGATTATGGTCATAGTCAGAAGGCTTCTTGACAAACATATAATCGGTATCATGGTAAAAACCTAAGGGAGTAATAAGACCACGGCCTGAAGCTAGTACCCTCTCATTCAACTGAGTTACTATTGGGGGATCCGAGCTCGTTGACATTATACACCAATCTAAATCTACAAGTTCAAGGTATTGATTTTGGCTAGAAGAGGATGAAGAACAAGAGAAAAGAGAGTTACTACTATGGATGTCAGAGAGGGGAACAAGGACTCTATTCGCACGCTTCTCTTTACGAACCATACACCTATTAAGAATCCGGATTAGCTATGGTTAGTTGATTCAGTTTTATCCTTCAAATATTACATGATTTCATGCATGTTAATGTTCGTTAAAGCAGAGTAAATCTCATATATGACTATAGTCTGAACCAATCCCAAACAATCACGATACAAGTTACAACTAGACCGTACCCAAATACAGGCCCGGAGTCAAACCTAAACAAAGAGACAAAATCCAACTCCGGACTCGTCTAGAAATCATAACCACAAACATTAAAACCAAATTACACAAACACCATACAAGTTACAATTTGCCCAGACTCAAAAAACAGCCCGGTCCAAAAACTGAACTAAACATATATACCAAAAATAAGCCCGAGCCATTTTTGGAGTGGAGAGGCCAAAAACACAAACACGGAATGACAGAAACCAAATTCAGGATCAAAATCAAGATACATACAATTATTCTTACACAATCCCCAAACCAAGAACACCAAAAACACGAAACAAAAACCCAGAAATGCAAAAACCACAAAATCAGTATATTCCCAGCACATATAACCAAAATCACGACAAAGCAAACTTAAACAAGCCAGTATACAGACAACCAAGCAACAATATCGCACGAAACCAAAGGTTTTTCAAAACTCCCAAATTGGGGTCCAAATATCTCATGCAAAGGGGGCAAACAATAAATAGAAACTAACAAAGTAGAAGAGAAGCGAGGTGAAAAGCAGAATAAATCGAGAAACTTACAAAGAGCAGGTTGATTCTTTGGTTTCGCGGGATCAGCACCGAGTTCGCCGGGAAAAGAAGAAGAGAAGGGAGAGAGAAATGCCCAGGCAAAGTAAAAGAGGGTAAGAAGGTGAAAAGAAGACTTTTATAGAGGATTAAAACATAACCCCTAAAAGGACAGCTGGCACGAATTAATTGGGGGGCAAGAAGATAGAAAGACAAAAAGAAAAGCGAAAAATCGGAAAAGACAGCAAAATTATTACTGACAGAGGTTTAACACAATTCTCAAGAAAAGTGAAGTAGCGTCTTTTCGAAATAAAAGGGGGGAAATAATAAAAATCGGTTCCAATTCCAGAGCTGTAGAAATCAATCTGAGCCCGGACTACACCTTCAATCTTCAACCCCGGATTGACTTCTTTGATAACAATCCGGGTTGGGGGACAACACTCAAGCCAGAGATTTTTTCTAAGTCACCCAAAGCCCCACAGCTTTGGACTTGAGAAAGAATAAAAAGCTCACTCTCAACCCCGGATTGCCATCTTTGACAACATTCCGGGTTGGGGGGCAACAATCAAGCCAGAGATTTTTTCTAAGTCACCCAAAGCCCCACAGCTTTGGACTTGAGAAAGAATAAAAGGCTCACTCTCAACCCCGGATTGCTATCTTTGATAACAATCCGGGTTTGGGGGCAACAATCAAGCCAGATAGTTTTTTCTAAGTCACCCAAAGCCCCACAGCTTTGGACTTAAGAAAGAATAAAAGGCTCACTCTCAACCCCGGATTGCTATTTTTGATAACAATCCGGGTTGGGGGGCAACAATCAAGCCAGATATTTTTTCTAAGTCACCCAAAGCCCCACAGCTTTGGACTTGAGAAATAATCAAGGCTCACTCTCAACCTCGGATTGTTATCCTAGATAACAATCCGGGTTGGGGGCAACAATCAAGCCAGAGATTTTGTCCACGGCACCTATTCAAAAGCTTTTACTCCCCCATCCAAAAAATCTGCATAAGGGAGTGGGGGGCAAATGATAGGCTATATATAGCCTGAACCCGTCCTGGACCCCGGATCACTACTAAAGAGCCCCGACTCATATTGGAGTCATGGCTCATCTATAATCCTGGCCCATATTGGAGTCATGGCTCATCTGGTAACCCGAACTCATCTCGGAGCCCTGGTTCGTCAACAAGTCCGAACTCACAGTCTGGAGTCCGGGCCCAAAGTTTCAACTCATTCCTGGCGACAAAGGCAATAACTTATGTTAGAAACTACACAGTGATAGGCTATGTATAGCCGAGGCTTACCCGAAACCCGGATTACCATCCAAGCCATGGCTCACCTGCTAGTCCGGACTCAGCGTCAAGCTCTAAGTCTAACTCTCCTGACAACCAAGGCAATATCTTGTGTGAGAAAAGCTATGCTTCATTACGTGACGCTCCTAGGTCATCATTGATTGCCACACTTGATAGTGACACATAAGGATACCTAGTGATTGGGACAATCGTTCCCTACTTAAGTCACACGCCAGCAGGAGCCTGGCACACGACACCACAATCCTTCACCTGGACACGTGCAATCCATCAACATCACCCAGGTGTCCTACCTACCTAGGATTCAACGCTCATGATTGCAGGTACAACCCCCAAACCCTAATCCTTGGCCTATAAATAGACCAAGGAGGAAAGGTTTGGGGGTTACATTCTCTTTTACACTCTCACTCTCTACACAACCTATACACACACCCTCCATATTTAGATTTCTCTACAATCTTGTCTTCATTTCCCAAACCATTACTTATTCTCACGCCGGAGGCGCCGCCAGGGTCCAAACCCCCCTCCGGTGTTGTTTTGCAGAGTCCCAACTGCAGCGACACCGCTTCCAGGCGTGGGATCGGCTGGGAAGGACTAGATCGGGATCGGGAGTTATCACATACGATAACAGTTTTTGGGCAGCAACATATTTTGGATATGCAACAACAGTTTTTAAGACTTGCCGTATGCCATTTACGGTGCAGTGTTTAGTATAGATAGATTTCTTTTTGTCATTAAGTTTGCACTGATCTTTTTTGAATTGGACAGTTAAATATATATCATCCACTGCTTCACGATTAGATATTTTCTTTTGATCCGTGTAAACATAAGCATACCACTTAATAATCAAAATCAGATGCATTGACAGTAGTTTTGTTAAGTGTTTGGTCTAGAAACATTTTTACCCTTGAAAAGATATTGATGATTTCAAGTGTCAGTTTCCTTGTAGTAGCTTCTGCTGCTGTATTTACAATTACCATGATTCGAATTAAATGCCCGATGATCCGAAAACATCCAGGTAATTCTTAAAATTCAGTGTTTAAATATGATTGTACCATGTAATCAGTGTTCTGCAAGTATTGTTTAAGTTTGATCATATTGACTCAAGTTGCATGCAATCTGCTAAGCGCTTTTTCTGCTATCCACAAATCTACCTAGCAATTTTGTTGTTGTTTTGAACGAGGGGACGAGAATCTAACACGACTCCACTAAACATGCCTTTACCACTGGACTGTCCTGTTATCCTCTTTTGCTGACAATTGTTAGAGTACTGATACAAATGCACCTTATGTACACAATTTTGTTTTTTCAGAAAATAATGACAGCAACATTGATTCAGAAGAAGCAGAGCAAAACCTTAAAAGTAAATTATATCTGAATGATAACAAAGTAAGGAACTCGGAATGTGTCAGAAAAAATAGAGTTTCTGAAGGATGCAGAGACTAAGATGGACAAAAGGAGGGACAAACTTGAGGTCAAATTGCTTGAAATGTATTGTTTGAAGCAGCAACATATGGACGAAGGAGATCATTTGCGACAAATTTTGAAGTCCAAATTCTTGGAGATTGACATGCTAAATGCAACCAAAGTCGCGCTGCAATTTGACAAGGAAAGACTTAAGGAAAAAATAAATCAGAATCAATTGGCAGAGAATCAACTTGATAGTGCTAGAGCAAGTTTGAAGGCAATTCAAGGACAGGAATGCGTGGAATCAGCCAAACTGAAGGGGCAACTGTTGATGCTTAAAGAACAGCTTTCCGAATTTGGAATTGATGAAAAGCGCGAGTCCTTGGAGTTGAAGGAGAAGCTTATAGCTACCAAGAATGTTGAGCTGGAACTGGAAGCAATGGAGTGGAATAGAAAAAAGAAAGAGCTTCAGTTAGACATGAGGGAGTTGGGGGTCAAGTTGGTTGCTGCTCAAACAAGTATAATGTCGTTTCCAAGATTTTCTGAGGTATATAATATATTTTTGGTACTTTTCTTTATATAATTAGTGAATACTCTTGAGTCCCTTTTGCTAGCTCAAGGATTTTGTCGGTTCTTCTCCAAGAAGTAGTCGCGTTAAAGTTCTATGAAGTCAACTTTTGTTGCAACTGCAAACAATGTAACAATCTCCAATTTCAACTTTATTTCGATGATCTCAGAGCCATATCATTGGGGAACTCGAAGCAGAAAGGAGAAGATTAAGGCACAGCAATGAAGTGTTCTTGGATAACATTGAGAAATTACAAATGAACAGATTTGATATGGTTCAGGAACTTGTGTACCAACGATGGCTTAATGCATGCTTAAAATTTGAAATTCATGAATCTCAAACTCCGCAAAATCAGAATCGCAACATGTTAAGCTTTGAATCTCAAGAAGCGTCAAGCATTTTCTCAGTTGAAAGTGATGAAACGACTGGTACAACTGCTACAAGTTATTCCAGCAGCCAGACAAGTGCCTGGAGAAGGTATAATATAGCTCAGAAATTAAGGAACTGGGGCCGCATTAAAAAAAGACCGGATCAAAGAGGCCTAATTCGTAGATTTTCCATGTCATCTGTGCTATCTAGTGGACCAACAAGAGCGAAGAATGTTGTCACAAATTCTCCAGATGCAGATAATATCAAACGCTTGAGAAGGGTTTCATTTAGTGATTCTGTTAGACCATCAAAAATGGAAGTTCAAGATACTCGAAGATCAATGAGTAAAGAAGGGAATACCAAGGCAATGACAGGTAACACAGCGATCAGAAAAGGTATACTTCGCAGGTTTTCTATGTCAAGTGTACCATCTGATGCATCATCGACACCAGTAAGGAATCAAGTGCTAGACTTTTCAGAATCATCAAAATTGCGACGTACAAAAAGAGTTTCACTTGACGATTTGCTTAAACAAGAACCACTGGCATTTTGCAATGTGACAAAACATATGGACGATTATTCGGATCATGAAGAGATAAGTAGCAAAATCTACACTTCTGGCAGCGACTTGGATATGAAAAATATACAAGAGATCTCATCAAGAAGTCTTTATAAAAAACAGGATGAGACTGGAACTCAGGTGGCTAGTAAAAGTGAGACTTTGAATGCGGGTCTTAATGAAACAAAGTATAGTGACCAATTGATGGATGTTGCTACAGCTGCTGTCATTATCGTTTTCTTCATATTACTTGTATTCTTGTTTTTTTCTTCAATTTGCCACTAATACTGATGCAACTGTGAAAGAAAACCCTGTATATATTTGTTGTTAAATAATTAAATGCAAGCCTTTTTTCAGACACATTTTATGATGTTTTGATAAAAACATTCATTCTCGCTCCCTTTACGAGATGTGGAGGGTTCGAATCTTGTCAAATACAAGATGTGTGCGTGTGTGCGTTAATTATCAAAAACTAGAAAATTTTATTTCTCTATGCCTTGGAAGAGCCGATAAATATTTTCTCAAACTTACAAACTATAGTGTTTGCAATCAGCCCAGCCAATTGCCTCTTCTTTATTAGTTATTTTAATCCGTTTCTACTGCTCATTGCCTCTTCTATATGCTTGATATTAACTTGATGAGAAGAACTAGCCACTCCAAAATGTCGAAAGACTATTTCTCATATTTAGGCTGTATCATTAATCACTAAAAAGGCTTTAAGTATTCCATGAAAATGAAATATGAGCAGGTACTACTTTCTTAATAACTACTTACTTCTGTTAAAATGGTAGCAGTCATTTTATTACGTATGTATTTATCCACTTGATGCATGCAGCCATAGTATATAATCTCAGATGTCAACTACTCTTTTTTATCTTTTCCTTAAAAGATAAATTGAGGACGTGTTTCGTATTTTCTCGATATATTTTATTAAAAAAGTAAAGAGAGTGTCTGGAAGTTAGAGTTTTAAGAAAAAAATGAGAGATTTGAGTTAATTTAGAAGTTTGACTAGATAAAATTTTTAATATTAGTATTTGATAATTAATGAATTGAAATAATATTTTACATTTAAAAAGTTAATTTTTCAAAAAACCGTAAGTATAAAATTAGACCCTAAAAAGGTGCGGATGACTCTTGGCAGTGGTGAGATGATGTATCAAGAAAAATCATATTTTATGCAACTTCAACCCCTGTCTTGTTCCCATCACCCCATTAACACGGTAGCAACATCTTAATTCTTAACTAGTTCAAAGCCGCAATTAAATTTTCAACTCTACCTTCGTTGACTATATTCTTTTCTGATTTTTCTATATTCTTTTTTTAACCATTTTTAATTTTATAGATAAACATGCTAAACACCATGAGTTGAATATTAGAGAGTACAAAATCGGTAAGCCGAAATAAAGATAATCTCAAGAGGTTACACAAATTCATGGAATCGAAATTTCAAAGTTCAATAACATGCGTAAATTGATAGGGTAAAACAATCCGTCAAAACAAAATAGCATGAAGTTCATAATTAGACTTAAAAAAAAACTAAGTCTAAAATAAGTACATTCTGGACCAGTGCCAAAGACTTCTGTCGCTGAGCTATCCTTGCAGTCACTTGGGCATAGGGCTGAGCATTTGGTTCGGTTAACCGAATACCGAACCGAAATAACCGAAATAATTCGGTTCTTAATTCGGTTTTAAAAATATGTGTTATTCGGTATTTCAGTTATTTCGGTTTTTTTACCGAATTACCGAAATAATCGAAAATATAAAATATTATATAATATATATATATATATATATATATATTATTTATATATGATATGTCATGTATGCTACTAATTCTAGTTTCTTTCTTTTTTAGCTCAATTATTGATTCACGTAGTATATTGTTGTTGAGTTGTTGTTGATATTTTGCATGTTATAGTTTGATATCAAGTCTCTAGGAGGAGAATATGACGCACTTTACTTTGTTTATAAACATCATTTTCCAAATTTTATGTATTATTATCATTTTATCTCATATTTAAGCTCCTTATTTGTTTAAAATATACTACATGTTTGATGTTTCTGTTAACAATTGATTTTAATTCGAACTTTTGTTTCTAATTCGGTATTCGGTTTTAACCGAAATAATTAATTTGGTTCGGTAAATAACCGAAATTATTTCGGTTCTTAATTCGGTAATAGATTTTGCTCTTATTCGGTATTCGGTAACCGAATTATAATTCGGTTCGGTTATCGAATTACCGAATACTCAGCCCTACTTGGGCATCCTGGACGTCCTGGTTCACCTTTTGTTTTGCCTGTGCCTCCTGCCAACTTCACTTCTGTAGGCTTTCCACTCTGCGTGGCAGCTGCTAGTCCGCAGCTTGTCCCCTTGTGCACATCTCCAAGATGCCAATGAATTCATGTTCAGAGAACTTCCATAGACAACCACATTCTTAACACCACCAATTTTCAAAGACTCATCACGATATAATGGCTCAAGAGCTTTTCCTCTAATCCACACCCCCTCATCAGTTTCCTCAGCACTAATAAGGTTTCCATCTCTGTTAGTAACCCTCAATTTCACACTCTCCAAAATCCATTTCACCTCAGCAAGTTCACTAGGTTCACTAAACAGCAGAAGCAAGGACCCTCCTTCAACATACTCCTTAGCAACACCATGTATACAGTTCACCATGCCTGAACAACCAGCATTCAGTCTCATCTCATGCTCAAATGTCTTGGTCAGCCACATCCCTTGCCACATATCAACAGACTCATTATGTTTCAAATTCATTTCACCAACCATGTACTTTGAAAGGTCCACAATCATGATTTTCATCATGGTAACCCAATTGTGTTTACTGTAATCAAAACTCATTTTAGATGAGTCATATCCATTCAGAATTTGTCCAAGGGTTGGTAAATTCAAGAGGACTTCATTCTGAGGCGAACACAAATGAGAACAAATCACATAAGCATGTCGAAACATACCGAGATGTTCACAATAGTTATCAATCACAGGCGTAAAGATGCTAAACATACCAACAATCAAGTGAACAACACGAAATGTCCCAAACAAAATCAATTCAGAAACAATGTCAATGCAGACTGCAATCTTTCCCGTTTGTAGTAAAGACACAAGAAACCCATAATTTCCCAAGTTATGATGAGTCATAATCAAAAACGCAGATTCAATCTCATAACTCACATTCCCATTGATGGATTCATTCAGATCGAACAGTTCACTAATCCATAATAGAGTGTAATCAAACCTCAAAATAGTACCCAAAGCATTAGCCAAAACAATAACTAGTACACTCTTCAGCAGTACCCAAACCTTAGCTAATTCACCAATTCTTAAATAAAGTCCCTCATTCCAATTAAAAGACACAAAATTCTTTAATTTCCTTAATGCTAAAATACGAACTTCCAGGAAATCCATTTTAATATTATCATTAACAAATACAACACAACAGTGTAACCACTGCTCCATCGCTTCCAAATAAAGAGATTCTAGTGATTTAACCAAAATTGAACCACTTTAGCAAGCACAAAAGTGCGGTAATTCTAAACATCACTACGAGAATAAAGGTTGAACAAGTTACCAGACAAGTCTGTTAGAGCGATGGTAGAGGGAGTAAAATTGGTCGGAAGCCTCTTCACCCCTTCCGTTTTAGGACAAGACCTCTACTCCACTAAACCCACATGAACCAAATCAAATTTACCAAGAATAAATTGTTGTTTCCTTGAATTTCTCAGAAGAAGGACAATTACAACCTTACAGGGGAGTAAAAGTGGTCTTCTTCAAAATCTCATTTCACTTTTGGTTGAGAGAATAACAAATTCATAAGAACCAAAGATGTTTTCAATAAAGTCAACTCTACACCATGAATGATGAATTTGTAGAAGTAGAAGGTTTCCAAGCCATATCTTACTTGTAAGGATGAGACACCCATATGAACAAGAGAGATTATGAATTAAAGAGTTAAACAAAAAAAGAGCCAAGTACTCTTTAAGAGAAGCAACGAAGAATTTGGATTAAGAAAGGAGTTCAATTGAAGGGGTATAAAGAATTAGAAAGGAGAAAAAAGGAGAGAGATGAGAGGTCGACTCTCATTTGTCTATAGAATTTTGAGTTGTACAAGTTCTTATATTCTTTAGTCGCAGTAATACATAAAAAGAGACATATGATTTTCAGATTTTTATATTTTCGCTAAATTTAACAATGTAACTTTAACTAAAAAGAATGAAATTTGTATTATTATTTAAGTATTCTTTTTTATATATAATTAATATACTCATACTCCCCTCGCATTTTTAACAATACAAGGCCACAACATCTCAAGCCCCATTTGATATCATCAAAAGTTTCTTTATGAAAATCAGGTAAAAATTGTCCATACTTTTGAAAATATGAATTTTAAAGTTTTGCAGGAGGCAATTTACTGATTTCAACATCAAACTCCTTAAAAAATATTAATTTTTTAATTGTTTTATCCAAATTTCAAAACATTAATATATTAAAAATATTATCAAATAATTATTACTCCCTCCGTTTCATAATACTTGTCCATTTTCTATTTTTAAAGATGCATTTTAAAATGATTTAACCGAATAACTACACAAATAATTTTTAATTTTTTTTTTCGTGAATACAATTTAAATATCAATTTTTTATTCAAAAAATAATAATTTGAAAAGTAATTAATATAACTATCCGGTTAATATACTTTAAAATACGTACAAGAATTAAAAGTAAACAAATAAGAAAACAAAAGTGGACAAATATTAATCATGAAGAGATTAAATTTTTTTTATAACAACACTTCTTTTAATAACATCAGAAGACCAAATGTTGAAATATAGCATAAAATTCATTTGGGGCCTTCCTCTAACACCTTAAAGTTTTAGATGAGTTGGTTACTCAACATGGTATCAGAGCTCTGGTCGGTAGGGGTCACAAGTTCGACTTTCTGGACACGAAGGCAAATTAATACCTTAAAAATGGACGTCCGTGATCTAATATTCAACCCAAAAAATGGGATTTCAAGTGATTTTAGATGAACCGGTTAGTAACACCAATATCACAAACAAACAATCTTGAAATAAATATTCGCTCACTGATATTTAAAGGAATGTATTTGATATAATTTTATAAATCAGGGATTACGCATCCTATAAAATTTAAAGGGTTAGTATAACATAAATTTGTGTTTTGATCGATGGAAAATGTTGCTTAGTTCCAATGTAGAATTAACTATTCAAAACATGGAATTTTAAGCATATTTGAAAACTTAATAGTATTATAATATTATAAATTTTATTTACTACATTGATACAATTTCAAATAATTTTTTGTTAATACTTTTAATAAATATTTAATTTTAAAATATCCTCTTCTATATATAATAGGAGAACGCATGGATAATTTAGGGGCATTTGAGCCAATAAACTCCTTGTGAAATTACCATTTTACCCTTACATGTTACAAAATTACATGTCATGTCACTACTCTCTTATCTAAGGAAAAAATTTAAGTAAATAATGTTTTAGTCAGGGATCAAACCATTGACATTCGCTAACAAAGTCATCCTTATAATCATTGAGCTACAAGATTCTTTTTGATTTTAAGCTAAAAATCATATGACATAAACCTCACATCTTTCTTATCATATATTTATTATTATTTAAATTTTTGAGTACAAATTAAGGTGATTTATAATATATATTAAACTTATTTTTTTAATACTTAAAATATCATACAGAATCATATATACTACCAGTCTTATAAAATAATATTAAGTTTTAAAAACAATATTATGTGTGGTGTTTTTTATCTTTCTTTTAACTAAACAAATATTCTGTATATGTATCGATAACTATAATATATCTATTTTCTTGCATCAGAGTCGAACTTTTCTTGTACTACGCAATATATTTGAATTATTCAAATATTTAATATATAAAATGTATTATTAAACGTTGATATAACATAAATAACATATTACTTATTTAATGATATTTTAAAAATATATTTAATTAAAATTGTTATTTTTAATAAATTAAGGTCAAATTGCAAAAGAAAAGGGACTAAAGTGCAAATACCAGAATATGAATGTCGTATTCCGACTACCAAACTATATTTTGAATAAAATTGTTGTTTTTAATAAATTAAATAAAGTAGTAAAAATAAAAGAACTAAAGTATAAATATCAAAATATGAGAACCGTACCGACTATCAAACTTTCAATGTTTCGGTTTTAATAATACAATATATATATATATAATAACTAAAAAATATAAATAAAACATATGAAAACCTATTTGTTTTGAATTAAAATATTGTAAAAGATGAGATAATAAAAATAAATAGATAATACAACAAAACAATTAAATGAATTATATATTCTAAAATTTTGATAATAATTTGTGTAAACAATAAACAGATTAAAATATATAGTCTATAACAAATTTTAAAAAAAACATGATATTGCATATCATACATTATGATCAGATCAAATCACGTTATACAACCCAGGTTATTTAAAATTATAGTTTCCGATCAATCAAATTATCTATAAAAATAAAAGTAAGTACATTGTAACAGACGAAAAAAAATGTGCAACCATACCTAGAAAAAAAAATTAACCGCAAAGAATAGAAATTTATGTTAATTGCTAGAAAAATGACCCGTGTTTTAATTTGTAAAGATATTTTCCTGGATGAAGTTGTATTTTGAAAAAAATAAAGGATGAATTCATTGTCAAAATACGGACATAACTCAGAAGGTATATGAGCAATTTTAACTTACGATGATATAAGCAAAAAATATTTATCCATCCATAATTGATCAATTCTCAAGTTTAGAGTTAAAAAAAAGTCCGTTTGTTTGGAAGAATTGAAACACATCGAAATGGTACCAACGTACTTAATAATAGAATGATTTGGCACAAGATAGTTCCACTTAAGTCAATTAGCTACATTGTCCTATGTTCTGAAAGTTAGATAGACAGGGGAAGAGAAATAAAGGTAAAAAATGCTTAAAATTAAGAGGTCAGAAGAAAAGACATAAAAGAGTTATAAAGAAAGTTTTAAGAACTGAAACCGCGAGGCCTAAGTAGAGTATTAAAAGATTTAGGAAGGCTTTTGAGTAAAATCAGTACTAAAATCTACAATCTCATATTGCAACATCTTTAAGGCTATTTAGTTTCTATCTTGAATATTATCGGAGATGAACTAAATGAATGCATCATTTTTGAAGAACTGGAAAAATTTTAGGATTATAATTTTAAAAATATCGTCTTAATTAGAAAACATCCATAGAACAATCTAATTCTATTCTATGATCCACGACAAAATTAAAAACAGACATGATTTATCAAAACTACTCGTATTAGTTTTCAAATTATAAACTTCAACATATTTAAGCAAGTACATCATAGTCATAACATTAACAATAAAAACTCTATGAACATCAAAAATATACAATAATATATGTCAAAAGACATTGATAATGCGTAGTTTAGTTTATATTTCACAATCTAAACTAGCGGTACGTGCCTTGCACGGGTTTTTACGCTAGTAAATAATAAAATTCGAACATAACCTTTTTAGTGTCAATCTGACACCTGGATTTATTTTATTTAATATTATTAACATTGATTTAAATGTGTTATTAATATGCGTCCGAACCTTGATTTGGTTGAAAGTTAAATGAAATAAGAAAAACTAGAAATCTAATAAAAAGAGGAAGTTTAAGAAATTTTAAAGTTCCAGTTTCATATGAAATTTATAGGTGAAGAAACAAAAATTCCAAAATGTTCTCTGGGTTATCAAAAGAGATCAAATCACACTATGTCTCTCTGGGTTATCAAAAGAGATCAAATCACACTATGTCTATGCTAAGGTTCTCTTGCGATGATGACATAGACTATGGGCTGTTCTTCGGGTGGTGCGATGAGCAGACAGGGGTCCAAAGGGCTCTTGTTCATGAGCAAAGACCTGAAAAAAGGCTCATTAGGGATCTCCCCATAGGGGATTTCTTTGGTACTTCGTGTCAGAGGTACAAAAGAGAACTAGGCGGGTTATAGATAATATTCTAGCCTGGAGTCTAGTCTTTAGAGGGCCAAAGGCCTTTGAGAGAAGGAGAAGTCCTGCTCGCTTAATAAATAGCAAAAAAAAAAAAAAAAAAAAAAAAAAAATTCCAAAATGTTTTGGTGCTACACTTAAAACAGGGGAGAATATATATATTTGGTATAAAATCATTGATTACACCAAAACTCCACTCTTCAACTCATCACACTTATCCATCCACCATTAAAAAGTACAGTAAACACAAAACAAACAAACACGCTAGTGTTTCATTTCACTGCGGTAACATTTTTATAAATCACCATCCAAGTTTACTCTTATCGTCCCCCTCCGATTTATAAGCAAAACTCGGCAACGGACTCGCTCTCGGCGACCGACTCGGCAACTCGCTCACTCTATTCCCATCGTTATCATAATATATCACTCCAGAGAAATCCAACGGCTGACATTTATCGCCCATCAGGATCGTCCTCCGCCATACTCCGCCATCGACTTCTTCGCCGGACACTCGCTTCTTTCGCCGGAAATTGATCGCCTTGTTGCTGATCATCGACATCAATTTCCTCGGTGATGAGTTACCGGAGGAGACCTTTCGAGTAGTTCGAGAAACGTGTTTGCTTAATAAGGACCAGAGAGATGTCACTGAGCCACGGACGACGATGGATAGCCGGTTCTCCGGTTCGGCGGCACCGCGACGGCGGTGCTGCGGCGTTGAACGGAACATTTTGTTTTCAGTTATTTGAAAGTTAGTGTGTTGTTATTTGTTTGTTAAAATGTAGAGGTGAAGAGGAGAGATATTTATAGGTGAGTGAAAAGTTGAAGTGACCGGTAATAGCCCGTAACAGTTTTATTTCTATAGTAAATTGGCTCTGTTCTACTTTTTTGAAGATTGACTTTTGAAATTCCAATTAAATTAATTTGTTTTTGAATGTTTTCATAATTAAATTTGAAGTCGAATCAGATAAAAATAATAATTATTTTCTATTTCGGTTTGAAAAATTAATTAATTAACCAACGTGAATTATAGTAATATTTGATTTTGTTACGTGGACTGCAGATATTGAAAATGTTGTTTTTATCTGCAAATTAGATTTTATTTAGGATATAATATATCCTGTATTCATCGGTAAAAAAAATGTTACATATATTTGTTCTGGTATACAATCGAGATAATATAATGTTAAATCACAGATTTTATACTAATGTCTCATTTAACGCATCGAATTGGGTCATTTATGTATATTAATGATATCATATCTTTCTATAATTACTGTCCCAGCCTCTCATATATCATCGTCGCATCATCCTCATGTATTAATGCTGTCTGTCCATTTTTAGTTACTAAATTAATCTACAACTTTCTTTTTAAAAAAATAATTAGGCTTATATGTAGAATTAATTACTCTTTCTATTCCAAATTACTTATCCAATTTTTATACGTATTTTAAGGTAGCTTAATTTTTTTTATTAATATATATATTTTAAATAATATACAAAATTATGTATTCGATGTATCTTAATATATGTATGTATATAATAAAAATGGATAAATAATTAGAAATGAAGGGATTAATCATTTCAATTAGTTAATTAATCACGGAATTCGGGGACTAATTAACAGCTATGAGCCACATTTGGTTGTTCCGCCATGCAGAGATGAGGCGATTTGCGACATTGTAACTGTAGATACATAAAAATACAAGTTGCATAAATGTTGGGCAACAAAGGTTACTTCTATACCACTAAACCAAAATTAAAGTGAAAAATAAAAGCAGAGATCATGACCGATCCACGTGTTTTGCACTTCGGGTCGGAATAAATGTATAGTTCAGACCGAGTCAACTCGGGCTTTTGTAGTCTAATGATAAAAAATGGGTTAAATATCAAATTGATATATTTGAATTTTTTAAAATCTAAATATCAAATTAATAGTAAATGGGTTAAATATCAAATTAATAGTAAATCAATATCACTAAAGTCATCATAAATATCAAACGAATACCTTTAAATATGTGTTTGAAAAGTAAAAATAATTTTTATCGAGTTCTACACATATATTTATTGAATGCTACCGCAACCAAATGAAATGTTGTGAACTCTAGTATTTAAGATATTATATTTAGATTTAAAAAAATTTATTTACTATTAATTTTAATTTTATAGCTATTTACTTTGATTTAATTAAAAAAAATAGTAAATGAATTTTTTAAAATCTAAATATATTATGTAAAATACTAGAATTCATAACTTTTCATTTGGTTGTACTAGCATTGAAAAAATATGTGTAGAACTCGACAAAAACTATTTTTATTTTCCGAACACATATTCAGAGTTATTTATTTGATGTTTATGACGACTTTAGTGATTCAAATGATATTCCGTTGAGATCAGTGATCAAAGTGATATTTGGTATTCATTTCAATGATTAATTTGATATTTAACCCTAATTTTTACTTGATTTTCATAGAAAATAGATGTAAGTGTTCGTGCCAATGAGAGTGTTGGTATCTTCTTCGGCTAAAGAAATTACCAATATAGAATTTGATATCATCAGCTATTATTCTTTTAAATCCCAATACGTTTATGTAATAGAAATTATCAAATTAATGCCCTTGACCCTTGGTAAAAACCAGGGTCGGGTACACTACAAGTCTACAACTATGTGCATGTTGTGCTAGCATTTTAAATGATGTCTATTCATGCCACTTGTATGCATCGTCTGCGCGCATGCAAGGTCAAGAGTATGTAAACACATATGTATACCACTTGGAACGGGGCAGAATCATGACAAAACAGTTTTCGGACTAGAATAAATTATGGATAATTTTTTTAGGCTAGTCGGATTTAAAGTTAAATTTTTTCTAATTTTTAACTAAAATTCATTATATTATAAAAAAAATTACTAAAATTTTTAGTTAAATTGGGACTAAAGTCTAAATTAGCGTTCAGAGATTAATCGGGTAATTGAATTGAGTAACGAGGGATATCTAAGGCATGAATCATGACGCACGAGTGTTACAAATATTAATTAGGTTCCTGGAATATAAACCATATATCTTTAGCATATTTTCTAGAAATCTGTTTCTGCACGCACATTGTATTGTAGGTAAACAAACTAATGCGCAATCTTGCAAAGTTTTTGTAGATGAAAGTCTACAACAGCAGATTATACATTGTTAGGGTCACCCCTCAATTTCAAGTGGAAATGCTGCAGAAAGGAGAAGAGAGTAGACACAAGTACCTAACTGCTAACTGTATTTTCTATATCAATATTTGTATACATAATCCAACGATCGTTCCTTATACATAAAATAAAATACGTTCCAACACAGATTTATCCAAAGAGCCTCTTTGCTTTAAATGTTGACAAAATTAAACTGCGAATTATACAACACATATGGCATGGGATTTCTATAGTTGTGTTGCAATCTCGAAGCCTCTAAGCAGGCTGAACTATACATGACTAGATCACAGGGGTCATGGCAAGTCTAGATCACCGGTACTTGGATGTTGTCAAGTCGATGTAAAAGACATTCAAAACAGACCGTACCACTACTTGCTCTATGGTGGCAACCTCCCCGCTCCAGCTGTGTGACTATGCAAGTATGTATAAATTGCAATTGATCATCAATACTCTACCATTGGCATCTCCAAGGAAACCAAGATAAGAAACCTTTTTTGGAGTTTAAGGTCCGATGACTTTCAGTAATAGCTAAATAAAAGTAGCTTAAAATGCTATATGATTTAATTGTACAGGACTAGAAGTGACTAGATGTTCTACTGACGACTAAAGACACTACAAATTTGGTGATTGCGCACATTTTCTGATTGGATTTAGCCCTCCTCCCAGTCAATGTCATCTTCTTCATCTACTAAAGCATCAACTTCAACATTTAAGTCCAATGTTACCCCTGTATAGGGAAAACGGAAACCACAGTCAACTGCCATGACAAATGTTGTAAATCAACTGTTTCTTAGAACAATACTACCCAAAGCATTGCCCAGATAAGACAATAAAAATTACTAGAATGAACCATCATAAGCTTAAACGAGTATCAAATTTTATTGGTCAAGTCACCAAGTGCAGTACTAGTTTACATTGTTTTTCTGATTATACACGGTACAACTACTCTACCGGATGTTCCTCAAGGGACTATCATCACTACTCTATTGGATGTCCCAAAGAGACTATCATCACTCTATGCTGCACAAGTACATTGCTAGGAGATTTCACTACAACTCTTTAATGCTATATCTCTGTTTTCTCTTTTATTCTCTCTTCTTTATTTATTTTTGTTCGAGGTAATAGTTTGAAGATAGTCAATTGCGAGTATTGTTTTATGATGTTAAAAAGACAAACAATCATCAGCAAAAAGTGTTTAGGCTTAGTATATACCAGCTGTTGGAGCTTCTTCCCATTCAACATTTTCATCTACATCATCATCGTCATTGTTTCCACGCTTAGATTTCATGCCAACTTGACGCGAAGTTGAATCATCGGTAGTGTTAAAAGGCTCCTGTTTTCTCTTATTAGACTCCTCTTGTTCATGTTGCCTTTGAAATAGAGCAGCATAATATGCTTCCAAATATGCATCCTGAAAGATCATCATTCATCAGTGAGAGGAACCAAGTAAAAATTTTGTATACTAGGAAATTAAGGCAAAAAAAGGTCACTAAACTAGCCTGTAAACTTTTTTCATCTTTTTGATCTATAGACTTCTTGTCATCAGATAGTCCTACAGTAGCTGAAGCACCCTCCATATTTGACTCTTGCTTAACCTCACCACGCTGCTCATCATTAAGAACCATCCCTTTCTTAATCATCCATGGAGGCAAAACTTTTGTTGGTGTACTTGTATTTTCATATTTGGCATTTGTTCCTTTTTCGACATCAGAGAAGTTAACTTCAACCTGCAACATACAAGCCATAGCTTGTAATTACCAAGACTATTGTGCCATTATCTTAAACCAATAAGAAAACCCATCGCTATATTAAACCAAAGTCCAAAGTAAGAGAAGATGAAATTCTTCTTTACTTGCTGTTAACAAGAAAACACTAAACCAATGTGCAACTATTAACTATATATAAAAAGGGAAAACTAGGGAAAAATGAAGATACTACACATGCAGCAACACATCAATAATTTTTTGTTGTTAAGCTTCAATCAAAAGAATTATGAGCACTTGAGCGGAACTAAACGAATTTTGAATGCACCATTAAAAAGATTCTAAAGGGCATTATTAGTATGCTTTGTACCTTTGTCTCTCCAAGAGATGGCATTGGAGTTCCATTATAAGATGGTGAAGATTTAGATGGATCATTGTCATTGGCATCACCATTTGAACGTGCAACAGCATATGCTTGAACTTCCCAGTCATGGAGGGTTTTAAAATCAGGAACAGGTAAGTCTTTGACTCTGTTGAGTTGATCCATTAACGGCTTAAGCTTCTCCTGCAACAATATTAAGAAATAATTTGAGCTGCACTTACTGTAGTAGATATCAAAACATTCTTATAATGCATTACTTTAAAGTTTTTATCGCAGTCAAGTCTGCTAAATAGTAATCCATATGCTGCTAATATGGCTGACATAAGGATTCTTTTCAAGTTTTCACCTATATTAAGCTTGACGAATAAATATGCTTAAGATCTGACTGTTCTAGCTCCCAATTGATTATGGTCATCATGGGCTGAGAAATCTATTGTTTGACCCTAGTCCATAGTTTCATATTTTGAATACTCCATGAGCTTTAGATCTATCAGAAGGTTTTATCAGAAAGTCTTTAAGGTTTATATGCATAGCCAAACTCTAATTGCCTTTATCTCAGCTAGTTGCATCCTAAAGTCATACTCTGTGTATTCTAAATTTCAATCTGACACTAAATTACTACAGCAAGAAGTTTACACATCATCTTTGAATTTCCTATATGAGAAGATGATATTATATATATATGATAGAATTGTGGATACGTCATACACATGCAAAGAGTCTGCAGGAAAATATTAGAAACTTAAACTACGAAATTCAAATTGCATAACCTGTCTATACATATTTACCTCAGCACTAATAATATACCAAAACAAGTTGTAACTTGTAAATAAATGCTAAACAAAACCTCAAACTTTTGAAGCATGTCTTTAAATTTTTCACGACGCCTTCTTCTTGCATTGTCATCTCCATCTCCCATTTCTTCAGCTGCTAACTTGTCACTCTCCACCACTAATTCTCCGTTGCAATGTTCACAGTGAAAATATTCACCCTCAAAAGAAACAAGTTGTAGGGCATCTAAAGCAGTGTATCTGATAAAAAAGAAAATACTTTACCACCACAAACCTGTTTAAATACATAATTTTTAAGTACAGCAGAGATCTCGCACCTTCTCTTGCAGTTAGGGCATATATACTCCTGAATTGTATTCCTATCCTCCAGTTCATCTTTTATCTTCTTCTTCATGCGGTGCATCCGGTATCTCACGACATCATATATCTGCGATAAAATACTTTCTTTTAGAATTAACTATATAAAATAATTTTAAGCCAGCATCATCATAACTAATAAAGTTAGAATAAGCAAAGAACAATGGTTCAAACATGACATGGATAAAGTCAAGGACATGACATGTTTCTCCGCTAATACCGAAATACATCAGTTAATGCAAAAATATTAACACAAACTAACTCCCAAAAAAATAGAACATCTTGCATACAAAACAATTGATAACATCAATCAAATTTATCATTGACCGCATCAATCTGCTCAAATTTAAACAGTCAGTCTAGGTGTCTCGGAAGATATACCTGCCTCGAGCAGTCAAAGCAGTCTCAGCAAGCCCCAGTCTGGTTAAGGGATCGTTTATTTAATGTTAATGGTAAGATTAAAAAATTTACTTGAACTGTTAGTGTGCAACTTTGCATTATATTTCAGCTCTTTGATGCTAAAGTTGATATTCCGTGGCTTTTAAAAATGTCCTCCGAGAGTTATAACTTATAATTTACCTCTACATCTTATGCTCCAAACTCTGATTAACTTGAACAATGCTTATGGATACATCTTCTTCAAGAATTCAACATACCGACAATATATAGATAACCATTTAGATTTGAACTTCAGCATTTCATGGGCACTCATGACTCCTGTACACAGATTGTTATATATGCTCTAAATTATCTTTTTAATATTATAAATTACCAAACAAAATATCTAAGAAAGCTTCATTAATCATTAGGAGTTTGCATGGAAGCAGGTGGTGCTCCAGGATTTGGTCCGAAATGTATTTGGTGAATGTGTTCCCAATTTTCAGGATTTGTAGTTTTCATCTTACTAACTATTTAGTACAGTCATGAAAGAGAAACATACTACGAAAAATATGTTAAATAAAATGTAGACATAAGATTAAATATGAATATCAATGTTAAATTAACTAAAGAACCTGTGCATAATCCAGACAACAATAAAAGTGAGTATGCAACTTTATCTTTCCCTCTCCCTCTCTTCCAGTTTGATGCCCATCTGCAGTGGCAGCAACAGCAGCACTATATATTTTTGCACCTTTTGCAGTCTGTAACAATATAAATTCTCAGTAAACCTTATATACCACAAGTGACGAGGAAGATTTTTTCTGCTACAATCAAAACCTGATGTCTACCTAGTGCTAGCAATGTAACACATGTTTCAGTTACTTCTTTGTCTAAAAATAGTGCTTAAGACTTTATTGGCTAGTTTTGGAGATCTAACAAGAGTATATAGTAAACCTCTTCAGTATATTTCTCTTATTGGAGAGCGATTTCAGGTCATTTTCAAAAAGGTCTCATGAAGAGAGAATATTTGGGAAGGAAGTGGTAGAGAGGACTCAGGAGCCAGGATAGCCTAGAGGAAAGGCTCTTCCACCCATGACAAGGTCATGGACCGAGTTCCACCCATGACAAGGTCATGGTCCGAGTTATAATCACTCCCCCATCCCCGTGTTCTAAAAGATACAATGATTGGAAAATGTAAAATGTACCAAAATCAGGAAGTAGAAATATTCCCAATCAATAAGCCAATTCAGATATTCTTAAACATCAAATTGCAGTTATTTTTAGGGTATATATTAGAGTATGAACAGTTTGTAACTAATGGCAATATTTAGATATTTTTGTGAAAAGGAACACACTATATGATGATATTATTTAAGTACCTATGTTACCATATTCGGGGTGTGAGGATGCAAAAATCAGACCGGGTTCAAATCTTCAGCGTTAGATACCCCGTTTATAGAAATATTTGAATTTGTGTTGCATCTAAATTTGGATGCTAGTGCGGGGACCCGTCATGCAAGTGTAACACGTAGAATCTTATGCAGCCTGTTTTTTTTTTGGTTTTGTTTTGCTACAGATTCATAAGATTGCCTATTACCAATATATTCAGGCAGCACAAAAACAAGTTACTCAGTGGCCTTACGCCCAACAGACAAGTCACCCAAAAACCTTCCCTTCTACAAACAAATCTCCAATTGGCCTTAAATCTCATGTTAAAATGGATAGTTCAATGGTGAATTACATGATAATAATTAAAGATCAGGCCAGGATTCCCATATCCACACCCACATGACACTGGTATAACAGCAAACATTATTTCACAGATAATGTTAAGAAAATACAACTCTTTTCATTGAATGCATGAAGCAAAATGCCTTAAAACATCGAACTTACAATTGGCATCCACTTAAATGCATGCATAAAAGATGTATATTATGGAAATACAGATTTTTTACTGCCCTTCCCCTTGACTTCCGTTCCTTTCCTTTTTGGACTTACTGAGTGATGCTAACTCATAGCATGTTTGCAACTTAGATATGTAACTCACCATTAGGTGGAATGACTTATACAAATTGTCAAGAAAACACATAAATCTCTTTGACAAACAGGACAGAAAAAATAAGCAACAGACTCAGCTAGACCAGACATGCAATTACTGACCTCTTTCCTGTGATCTCGCGTCACTAGTTTCTCTTCTTCAAAAAACCTTAATATTCGTCGAAGTTGCTTTGTGTGCATCCTTAAGTTCTTTGCTAAATCTTCTTCTCTTACCCATTGACGCCTTAAACAACAAAGCAAATATTTAGGTCGATGTCAAGAATGATAATGACAGAAAAATGTCGTCTCTTGACATATAGACAACAAGCTATAATCAGAAAGTGAACGATTGTTAGCAATCTGTTAATAATTTAACACCAAAACTAGGTTATACAATGTTATTCATGCACAAATTAATCATTGCATCAGTCATAGTAATTATCTTTCAAGATGAAAATTTCCCCTCCCCTCAGTTATATGTTTGAATAAAGTATGAATTGTAGACTCTGCTTCTCTACTTATCTACTATTTGTTTACTCCTATTTCACATTGTCAGTTATTTAAGATCTTTGTTAAATATTCCATCACATAAGCTGCTATTAATTTCCAATGATTATACACAATTTTTTATCCTTTCCTTTCCAGTTTATGTCGTAGGACTAAATTAGGAATAAAATATTCCATCAAGCACAAAATTCACTGTACTAATTGTTCTCCTTCATGTGTAAAAAAAAACCCAAAAACGCTTACAGAGGGAGAAACTCATTAATTTCTTGGTCGCTACTTCATTACCACAAATCCAAGTAGAAGTTAACTTCATAATAAATCAGTACCACTTACACAAAAACGGAATACATGACATATAAATACATTCCAAATCAAGAAGTAGAAATTCACAAGTTGTATACATTCATTCATCAAATAAAAGCTACATTCCCAACTTCCTATCCGAAAGCTAATCCTTGATCATAGAAGCTACATTCTCAACTTCCTATCTAAAATCTTATCATCCAAGTTAAATAACGTTTCGATATCCATAATGTCGTAAAAATCGAATACCTGGTTAAGGCATCAAGTACAACAACAGCAAGTCCTCTATTATCAGTCCTGCCAGACTTGGGCTGATTAGCACCTTTAGTTGTAAAGTCATCATAAAAAGCCCTAGCTGTCAATTTCACCAACCTATTCCCCAATACACTCAAATTATCAGTTCATCTCACAAACACAAACATGTCTGTGTGTGTATATGCGCAATAACGAATTGAAATTACAAAGTAATTAATACTATAGAATTACCGATTAAAAGAATCAATACTGGTGTTGTTAATATTTTCAACTTTAATAGATATAGAATTAGAATTATGATCCATGTTGAGAAGATTCAGCTAGGAGATTCCCAACATGAATCCAATTGATTGATTATTCTGTCCTTCTATTTAATGGTTCCACAGACCACAACCTAAAAAGACCAAGAGGTCGACAAGATGAATGAATTTCTCTACGCCTAGAGGCTGTATTTATAGACATTGTAGATGGGCTTTGCGTCACCTGGGCCACGAATTGTATCCACCCTGTTTAAAATATTAGAAACTCAATCTCGAGTGTACGGAAAATCGTTTAGCCAGATTGATAATCCAACGACGGTCTAATTTTTTTTTTTTTTCTTTTTTGCATTTAGAAAATGCTATCCAATTTTTTGCATTTAGAAAATGCTATCCAATTTCAAATGTAAATTATATTTTAAAATCTAGGTATATTCAATTGTGATTTTAAAATGCTTATTAAAATCTTGGTGTATTTTATTTGAATTTAAAAAATTCATTAAAAATCTAATGATATTAAAAAATTCATCGATTTTTTGGATTTAATAAAATGATGGATTTTAGTATATTTTTGAAATGCGGTTAAAATGTATAAGATTTTGATGAATTTGTGAGAAATATATTAAAATGTGTTAGACTCTACATCAACTCTTCAAGAATTCACATAGAATTAAATCAACAACAATCTTGTAAAATTTATAAGTTATTATTAAATTTGAATTAAATACACCTTCCTAAATCTATTGTTTGTCAAAAAAGGTTTAAGCAATGAATTACCCTTTATTTTTTTTTATAAATTATGAATTATATAGAAGGACCACCAGTATCCACATAAATTTTAGTACTGCATAAAAGTATGGCATATGGTTCGAGGAGGAGATTACCATTCCCATACTCGCTCTACATAAATTTTTTGTTCTCCATATCCCCCCATTTTCTCGCTTGGGATTCATTTTTTATCCCCATCCTTGTCCCACGGGACAACATTAAGTCCCCACCTTGCCCAATTTTGTCCCACCCCCGTTTAATAAATAATTTTTTGATTAAAATTAATTTTTTTATTATACATGTTATGGATTAAAAAGTGTACTTGTAAATTAATTGCTAAGGTTTAAGAGAGCTTCGAGCTTTAATGGTGTGGCTGCTCTTGTTGTCGGGGACTAACTCGGTCCTAACAAGATGCCTACGTATCTCTAGTGTTTAGAGAATCAAGCCAATAAAAACGTAGTTCTTGGTGTTGCCCTCGGGGCTATGGCGGCAGGGGCACACCAAGGACGTAGTGACTTGTATGTCCTTATTCGAGGATGAAGTCTAAAACGTAGTTCTAGGGGTGCCTTTGTGGCTTGTTGCGCCCTCGAGGCGTTGTGACGTATGGAGCTGTGCCCAAAACGTAGTTCTGATTGTAGGATCAGGGTCCTTATATAGGCGTCTAGAGCCTAGTATTTATGGTATGTTTAGGAGTCTTAGCGAATAAGTCTCCTTATTGATAATGGATAAACATTGTATTTCTTGCAGGATAAGTCTTTTCCTTGTTGATAAAGGCTATGACTCATTAATTGCCTTTAATTGGGATTCCGGATCCTTCTTTGATGAATTTACCATATTTTGGACTCTTTTTATGAGTTGTATATTTTCCCTATTTATTAATTACGAAATTAATAAATAATCTGGGTTTTGGGCCTTAAATACTTGGCCTTTCCAAAGAATCAGCAATTATATTTCTATAATTACTTTTCTACCCATATTAAATCGAGGTCGAAAGTATAAGGGATCGAGGTCGAATGACCGAGGTCGAAAATGACTGGGAAGTCGAGGTCGAATGACCGAGATCGAATGACCGAGGTCGAAAATGACTTGTTTCCTGGTCAAAAAGGAGGTCGAAAATGACCTAATTTGAGGTCGAAAATGCCTTTAAAAATGCAAAATTTTGAGGAAAAACACGTTATAACTTCTACGAAAACCCCAAGGAGATTTTCCCAGAAGTTGGGGGGCAAATGATATGGTCAGAAAAGTAATTATAGAAATATAATTGACAAGTCAATGGAAAGGCCGATATTTAAGGTCCTACACCCTAATTATTCATTAATTTCGTAATTAATGAATAAGGAAAATATACAGCTCATAAAAAGAGCCCAAAATATGGTAAATTCATCAAAAAAGGATCCGGAATCCCAATTAAAGGCAATTAATGAGTCATAGCCTTTATCAACAAGGAAACGAATTCTCCAGCAAGAAATACAATGTTTATCCAATATCAAAAAGGAGACTTATTCGCTAAGACTCCTAAACATACCATAAATACTAGGCTCTAGACGCCTATATAAGGACCCTGATCCTACAATCAGAACTACGTTTTGGACACAGCTCCATACGTCATCTACAACGTTTTAGACTTCATCCTCGAATAAGGACATACAAGTCACTACGTCCTTGGTGTGCCCCTGCCGCCATAGCCCCGAGGGCAACACCAAGAACTACGTCTTTGGCTTGATTCTCAATAACGATTTGAGATACGTAGGCATCTTGTGAGGACCAATTTAGTCCGGATACACGAGTGCAGCCATTAAAGCTCGAAGCTCATTAAACCTTAGCATTAATTACACAAGTACGTTTTTTTAATCCACAACAATAATTAAAATAATTAAGTTTAATCGATTTTTGGATTTAAAATAATAAATATAATTTTCCAGAATTTTTCTGATATTAAAATATATTTTTAAAATAAAAATATGAATTTTTAAACTATTTTCGAATTAAATTTAAAAATAAAATCCAAAACAGTTTTCAGAAATCGAATTAGGGTTTTGAAGATTGAAACCGGGTCAAAATAACGGGTAAACGGGTCGGGAAGAACGAATTTGGGTCGCCAAGAACAACCCACCGGATTCTGGGTTTTCCAGAATCCGGTCGGTGTCCGGCGGCCGGAATTCTTCGATTCCGTCCAAACACAAACAATTCCAGAGGGCTATTGTTCGCCTTTGCAAGACAAACACAACCCACACAAAAAAATATTTGTCCCATGCCGGAATCGAGCCCAGAATCCGGTCAAAGAAACCGTCGGGGAAGACTCCGGCCGGAAACCCGATCTCTCTCATTTCTACATGAAACTCAAAGATTAATATACCAACACGAAGCTTATAACTCACACAATCAAAGCCCCATATCATAATCAATGTCAGATCAACAACAAGAACGAACGAAGTAAAAGAAAAATTCGGGTCAAAACCCGAAAATCAAACCCGACTAAATTGAACTTAAACACGAAATTAAATCATGGATTCTTGCTAATTAGAACCCTAGGAACATGTTAGAAGCAACCAATTGAACGGAGAATCAACAGAATGAAAATCCCCAAATTAATCAAGAACCCTAATTTTAATTCGAATGTTAAAAATTTCATATAAAATCGAAAACTTACTAGATGATGACGAGGTTGGAAGATTCTGAAACTAGAGATCAAGAGCTTTGATTTGAGTACAAGAACTTCAGAGTTGGATTTTAATAACACCTTGAACGAATAGATTGATTATTCAAGAACACGAAGAACACGTTTCGGGAATTTTTACTTTTTGATAATACGCAATGCAGATTATGAAGGTTATAAGGTACGATTCGTCTTTATATATTTTTGGAAAAATAATACCCTAAGGAACACTTTTGGATCTTTATAGATCCACTGGATCGTTTAAAAACCCTAATTAGGTTAAAAATACGTTTTACGAGAAGATAATTATCTACAAGGATTGATAATTATCCAAATCAATATATATCATTATATAACTAATGCTCAAGAATACTGGGGCTATAACAAATGTAATATTGATATAAAACGACATATCCGTCCCCTTAAGCAATTAGGGTTCGGAATAATTTTTCCCTTTTTGAACAAAACGAATTATTCTTGCAGAATCAAATAGGTAGGAATGAAATGATACGAATATCTCTCCCGATAATGATTCGAATACGAAAGACGAAGAGATAATAATTAATGTACGAAATTCCAATGGGGCCCTTGAATTATCAAAACGGGGCTCAGATTTGAAGAAAATTCCAAATGACGAAATATTTGAAAGGGGCTTTCGACTCAGAATTTAGCACATAATCACACAGTAATTATCATTTAATAATATTCCAATACTCCACAATAAATATTTTATATTAAATATTTCATTTAATCAAATAATAAAATTCACGGATATTACATCCTTCCCCCCTTAATAGGATTCTGTCCTAAGAATCAGATCAAGGAAACAACTGGGGATACTTCCCTAACATCTCACTCTCTAACTCCCAGGTAGACTCTTCTACTTTAGGATTCCTCCACAAAACTCTCACTAACGCTACTGTCTTATTCCTTAGTACTTTCTCCTTACGATCCAATATCTGAATCGGTCGTTCTACATATGATAAATCTGCCTGGACCTCTATGGGTTCATACTCTATTACATGATTCGAATCTGGTCGATACCTCTTAAGCATAGATACATGAAATACATTATGAACGTGCTGCATATGCGGCGGCAATGCTAACTCGTAAGCTACCTTGCCCACTTTCTTCAAAATCTCAAACGGTCCAACATATCTCGGACTCAACTTCCCTTTCTTTCCAAACCTAACTAATCCTTTCCATGGTGAAACCTTTAGTAACACTTGCTCTCCTTCTTCGAATCCCACATCCTTTCTGGCTAGATCTGCATACTTTTTCTGTCGATCCTGAGCTGTTATCAATCTTCTCTGAATCAATTGAACCACTTCCTTTGTCCGTTGCACTAGTTCTGGTCCTATCATTTTCCGTTCACCAACTTCTTCCCAATATACTGGAGATCAACATTTTCGTCCATACAAAGCTTCGTAAGGTGGCATTCCAATGCTCGCGTGAAAACTATTATTATATGAAAATTCCACCAAGGGTAGATGATCGTCCCAACTGCCTTCAAAGTCAAGTGCACATGTCCTAAGCATATCTTCAATAGTCTGAATTGTCCTTTCGCTTTGACCGTCCGTCTGCGGATGATAAGCCGTACTCATTCTCAACTCGGTGCCCAAACACTCTTGAAAACTCCTCCAAAATCTTGAATTGAATCGAGGGTCTCTATCAGACACTATCGATACTGGAACTCCATGCCGTACTACGATTTCTTTTATGTAAATATGAACTAACTTATCTAGCGAGAATCTCTCGTTAATCGGAAGAAAATGCGCAGATTTCGTCAATCGATCCAAGATAACCCAGATGGAATCATGGTTAGCCTTTGTTCTAGGAAATCCTACTACAAAGTCCATCGCAATGTGTTCCCACTTCCATTCGGGAATTTCCAATGGTTGAAGTAATCCACTTGGTCTCTGATGTTCCGCCTTAACTCTTTGACACGTAAAGCATTTACTTACCCATTCCGCAATCTCTCTCTTCATATCTGGCCACCAAAAGTTCGTCTTAAGATCTCGATACATCTTCGTACTCCCTGGATGAATTGAATACTTCGAGTTATGTGCTTCGTGCAAAATCTCACTTTTCAGTTCCGCTACATTAGGTATCCATATCCGAGAAGCAAATCTCAAGATCCCTTTGTCGTCCAGTTGGCTACATATTTCCTCACCTGTCATTTTACTCACATCATCATTCATAACTTGCTCTTGGCACTTCCGTATCTTCTCCAACAATTCAGGTTGAAACGTCATGGTATAAATCATTTCCGTCGCGTCCTTCGGAGTACTTACTTCGATTTCTAACTTCTCAAATTCCTTGTACAACTCTTTGGTCATCGTCAGTGTATTTAATCTCTCTTTTCTGCTCAATGCATCTGCTACCACATTTGCCTTGCCAGGATGATAGTTGATAGAAACGTTGTAGTCCTTGATTAGTTCTAACCATCTTCGTTGCCTCATGTTCAGCTCTTTCTGAGTAAAGATATACTTGAGACTTTTGTGATCGGTGTAAATTTCACATCTCTCTCCATACAAGTAGTGTCTCCATATCTTCAAAGCAAACACAATAGCTGCTAACTCCAAATCATGTGTAGGATACTTCTGTTCGTGGGGTCTCAACTGTCTTGACGCATAAGCAATCACCTTGTCATGTTGCATAAGTACGCATCCCAATCCTTTGTATGACGCATCACTATAGATTACGAAATGACCTTGATCGTCTGGTAGAATCAATACCGGTGCCGTAGTTAGTCTCTTCTTTAACTCTTGGAAGCTTTCTTCGCATTTATCGTTCCATATGAATCGCTCGCTTTTCCTTGTCAGCTTGGTCATTGGAGTAGCTATCTTCTCAAAATCTTGCACAAATCTCCGGTAGTATCCGGCTAATCCCAAGAAACTCCTGACTTCAGTCGGTGTCCTTGGTCTCTCCCAATCTTTCACTGCCTCTGTCTTTGCTGGGTCCACTTTGATGCCTTCGCTGCTCACCACGTGTCCTAAGAAATGAACTTCTCTCAACCAAAATTCACACTTGGAAAACTTCGCGTATAGTCTTTCTTGTCTCAATGTTTCCAACACAATCCGCAAATGGTCTGCATGCTCTTCTTCTGTCTTTGAGTATATCAAGATGTCGTCGATGAATACCACTACAAACTTGTCCAAATATCTCTTGAAAATCCTGTTCATTAGGTCCATAAAAGTTGCGGGTGCATTCGTTAGTCCAAACGCCATTACTAAGAATTCATAGTGCCCATACCTTGTTCGAAAGGCTGTCTTCGGTATGTCGTCTGGTTTAATCTTCAGTTGGTGATATCCTGACCGTAGGTCAATCTTTGAAAAATGTACCGCTCCTTTCAGCTGGTCAAACAGATCATCTATTCGAGGTAACGGATACTTGTTCTTAATGGTCAGCTTGTTCAATTCCCGATAATCTATACACAATCTCATGCTTCCATCCTTTTTCTTGACAAACAGTACTGGTGCTCCCCACGGCGAAACGCTGGGTCTAATAATTCCTTTTTCTAGCAAATCTTGCAGTTGATCAGCCAATTCCTTCATCTCCACTGGTGCCATTCTGTAAGGGGCCTTAGATACTGGCTCCGCGCCTGGTACTAAGTCTATCGCGAATTCAATCTCTCTATCTGGAGGTAAACCTGGTAATTCTTCCGGAAAAACATCTGGCAACTCATTTACAACTGGAATATCTTCTAACTTAGAAACTTCCTTATCTATATCTATCACATAAGCTAAATACGCCTCACAACCTTGCCTTAATAATCTCTTAGCCTGAATCATCATCAGGAACCTCTTTCTTTGCCTCTCTCCTCTAAATATTATTTCTTTCTTTTCCAGGGTAATCAAAGTAACCCTCTTATTCTTACAGTCAATACTTGCATCATACTCAGTCAACCAATCCATCCCTAATATCACATCAAATTCACCTAACTTAAAAGGTAACAAGTCAACATAAAAACGATTTCCCAAAATCTCTATCTCACAACGAGGATAATATGAACTGACCGCGATACGATCCTGATTAGCTATCTCTATAGTCAACACTCCACTTAAAGGTTTCATTACGCAATTCAATCTACGAGCAAACGTTTCAGAAATAAAAGACTTCGTCGCTCCCGAATCTATTAACACTTTTGCAGGAATAGAATTTACTAGAAGTGTACCTGTCACCACGTCGGAATCTCTCACTGCTTCTCCCATTGACATATTGTAGGTCCTGGCTAACGGCTGGACATTAACAACTGGGGGTGCTTCAATTGCCTGAATCATATTGTTCACGGTTGCTGGTGCTCTGCAGTCCTTACTCATGTGACCTGGTTTCTTACACCGATGACACACAATGCCTATCTTGCAATCCCGGGAATAATGTCCCTTCTGATTGAATTTAAAGCATGTGACATTCAATCGATGGCATATCCCTGGATGTCGCTTCCCGCATATCTTGCATTCTGGTAGTGGGGGTCTAGAAAGTCCCTGCTGACTGCCGGTTGGTAGACGGTTATCTTGTCCTACACTCCCGGTATCTGGTTTCCTGAAACTTGTATTCCTTCCGTGCTGAAATCCCAGTTTCTTATTTGCTTGCCCTTGAAAACTTCCCTGCTGCTGTCCCTTATCGGGTATCCATGCTTTCCTTTTCTTGTTCTCCCTCTCTTTCATGTAAGAATCACTCTCTGTCTCCTCAATCATTGCCTTTTGGACCACCGCTGCATAGGTGTCCAATTCCAATATAGCTAACTTACTACGAATCCAAGACCTCAGTCCCTGCTGGAACCTCTTGGCCTTCTTCTTCTCCGTATCCACATAGGTTGGAACAAACCTTGACAACTCCGTAAACCTTGTTTCAGATTGGGGCACTGTCATGCTTCCCTACTTTAACTCCAAAAACTTTAATTCCATCTGATCTCTCATATAGTCCGGAAAATATCTTTCCAAAAACAACTCTGTAAATCTTTCCCACGTAATCAATCCCTCGGGCTCCATAGCCCTACTCGTTTCCCACCAATAACTGGCTTCATTATTCAGAAAATAGCTCGCATACTCCGTCTTCTTATCCTCTGCTACTTCTATCAAGGCAAAAGCCTTTTCCATTTCCTTCAACCATGACTTAGCCTCTACAGGGTCTGCTGATCCTTTAAATTCTGGGGGTTTTGCTGCTTGGAAAGATTTGAACGTAACCGCCGGTGCTGCTTGCTGGTGATGCTGTTGATGCTGATGATGCTGATGTTGTTGCTGCTGTTCTAAGAGCTGTTGCTGAAATGCTTGTTGCTGCTGTGCTAATGTGGCAGTCTGTTGAGTAAGAGTATTTAACAACTGGATTACCATCGGGTCCATGCGGCCCGTGGGAGGTGTATTTTGTTGACCTTCTTGGTCAGAGGTATCAGTTGAACGGGTTTGTCGTCTAGGAGCTATATCGCTGATGAATAAACAATAATTGGCTTAATCAAATAGTCTATATAAGAGTAGGAAGGATCACAATTGATATCTCGAAGGTTTACAGATCTTCTCAACGGTGTATGGATACACTCGTTGCAACAAGTAGAATAACAGTTATGATGCTGGAAATGAATGACAGGGGAATAGATACAGTTCTATAAAAGAGGTTTATCATATATATATAGATAGAGTTAGTACAAGCGTAGAACGCTTCAAAAGAAAATATATCATGGCTGAACCATAACTGCCGACCAGCAATACAACAAAAATGCAACAACAACCCGAGGCGTTCCTATAGGCCCGGTGCACTGCTGATTCTACAATATGCATCTATATACTAACTATCTAGAAACCATACATCCATGTCACATCTGTCTTCTCCTAATACATGCTCATCGATCACCTGCTCCTGCCGGCCATAACGGGGGTCCTGAAATCTCTGCAATCTCACTCATCGCATAATCCAAAATCTGTCTCATCCCTGCTACTGTCTCTCCCTCTCGACTAGAAGCTAATCCGTGCAATCAAGTCTCAACCAAGGTCCTCGTAACCCTAAACCTCATCTGAATGTCCATCATCTGATCTCTAAGTCTGTCCCTCTCTCGGATAGCGGCTGCTTCGATCGAACGAACCCTACCCATCTCCATAACCTGTCCATAAATGTACTCCCTCTCTCTGCTCACCCTATGATACTCATGGTGTGGAACTGGTGGCTCACATAACTGATACAAAGGCCCACGAACTGCTGCCTGAGACACTGGTGCTGGGGCTACTTGTCGGAGTGGAATATGACAAGGTACCTGATCTCTCCTGACTACCGGGTCCTGATGCCTAGGCTGATATCGCACTGGCCGAGACGGTCCTGCTCTCTCAACGGGTGTAGGTATCTCTGCATCGTATCCTCGGAAGGGTCTGAGTCTGAACTAGAACTAAGGGGCTGCAATTATAACCACATTTAATTACTACGCATAATATCCCTAGTTGACCTCCTAATATCCTTACGTGAACTCCTAACTCTCTATGTTATCCTGGACCCTAAGTCCTAACTTGTTTCAAATGCCATAACCTGTTGCTCTGATACCAACTGTGACGCCCTCCAAACCCGGGGTATAGATTTGAGGAGTCATCCGACCAACAGAACACTATTTAACACATGCATAATATATATAAAGACACAAATACCCCTTAACCAAGACCACATCCAGATTATGGCAATGAACACAAGCTACTACAATCTTTTGTTAATAAAATACCAGTTTTATCAGAGTTATTACATCACAACTAAAGTTCAAATCTAGACATCTAATCTAGAAAAGCAAAACAACAACTACCCTGCCAATGACAATGACTCGAGGGTCTCTCCTGGCTGCTGGTGAACTATCGGTCACGCTATGCCGACTCATACTCTCACTTCACTGGAATAGGGTTAGAAACAACAAGCAAGAGTGAGCCAAAATTGCTCAGCAAACATCAATGAATCATTTCTATCACAGTTGTAAGGATATGAATTTATGATATCAGAATCAACAATATTTAGCTAACACATGCTTTGTATAAATAACAATTGGAGAAAAAGAATTAGAATTTGGATTATACATTTTATTCAAATCAAAGGTTGTGTTGATGGCCAGCCACGCATCAACCCCGGACTAGCTCACGGCATAGTCCTCTACTGGATCCCAGGCCAATATGGGCCTTAAGTTATTCCGACCATAAATATGGCCCGACCAATTACTGGTCCATTTTAAAAACACATGCCAAATCTATCATAGGGTATAAACAATAACATGCTCAATAAGATAAACTTAATGTATAGTAATTGCAAAAGAGCTTCGACTGCTCAGTATCAAATGAAGATCGAGAAAGAATCATGGAATAATCTCAATGGTACAATGTACTCATTCAATAAGGAAATCAAGATTGGTAATCGATAATCAATGACCGTAATCAACAGTCAAGATGGAAGTCAAATGATCAATGGTTGTCAATAATAATCAAAGGATGATATACAATAACAAATGGTGGTAAACAATAATCAAATGAATTGGAAATAAGGGTTTCCGATGCAGATCAAATCAAAGAATCAAGAATCTCTAAGGAAATGGAATCAGTTGTCCAAATGCGGTTAAAAGATTGATAATTTGAATTGTTCTGGGGATAACGGTATTCAAGTAATCAAGACAATAATAAATTTTATCACAAGTAAAGGCACATATACTTGCCTGATCTAAGCTGCTGTCGGATCGACTCTGCTCACTCTACCTTTCCCTTTCCCTTGCTCCGGGAACTCGATTCTATAATTAAACAACTCATCACAATAAGTCTAACTATTCTCGTTCTACTCTAGACACTTATTCAATCAATAATCACATTTAAACAAGTAACCGGTTACGTATCGGACGTCCGGTATGATTTACAATATTTAAAACTCAGATATTTGCCCTAGTACGGGCATATACAGACTATAAAACACAACACACAATTAATATGAACCATATAGCACTTATAAACATTTTTAAAACATCATACGAAACTTATTTGAATTTTAATAAGTCATTACTAATTTTTAAATCAAAAATCGGATTTTTAAATCCAATATAAACATTTAAATGCAAATAAATCAATTAATAAAATTAATTGACACTCTTTAAATACTCAAACTATTTTTAAGTAAATAAATAGGCTTGAAAATAATTAAACTGAATTTTTAATTAATTAAATCTAATTAATAATTAATTTTTAAGAATTAATTGCTTAAAAGAATTAACCAATTAATTAATAAATTAATTATTAATTAAAAATAATTAAAATAATTAAGTTTAATCGATTTTCGGATTTAAAATAATAAATATAATTTTCCAGAATTTTTCTGATATTAAAATATATTTTTAAAATAAAAATGATGAATTTTTAAAGTTTTTAAACTATTTTCGAATTAAATTTAAAAATAAAATCCAAAAACAGTTTTCAGAAATCGAATTAGGGTTTTGAAGATTGAAACCGGGTCAAAATAACGGGTAAACGGGTCGGGAAGAACGAATTCGGGTCGCCAAGAACAACCCACCGGATTCTGGGTTTTCCAGAATCCGGCCGGTGTCCGGCGGTCGGAATTCTTCGATTCGGTCCAAACACAAACAATTCCAGAGGGCCTTTGTTCGCCTTTGCAAGACAAACACAACCTACACAAAAACATCTTTGTCCCATGCCGAAATCAAGCCCAGAATCCGGTCAAAGAAACCGCCGGGGAAGACTCCGGCCGGAAACCCGATCTCTCTCATTTCTACATGAAACTCAAAGATTAATATACCAAAACGAAGCTTATAACTCACACAATCAAAGCCCCATATCATAATCAATGTCAGATCAAAAACAAGAACGAACGAAGTAAAAGAAAAATTCGGGTCAAAACCCGAAAATCAAACCCGACTAAATTGAACTTAAACACGAAATTAAATCATGGATTCTTGCTAATTAGAACCCTAGGAACATGTTAGAAGCAACCAATTGAACGGAGAATCAACAGAATGAAAATCCCCAAATTAATCAAGAACCCTAATTTTAATTCAAATGTTGAAAAATTCATATAAAATCGAAAACTTACCAGATGATGATGAGGTTGGAAGATTCTGAAACTAGAGATCAAGAGCTTTGATTTGAGTACAAGAACTTCATATTTGGATTTCAATAACACCTTGAACGAATAGATTGATTATTCAAGAACACGAAGAACACGTTTCGGGAATTTTTACTTTTTGATAATACGCAATGCAGATTATGAAGGTTATAAGGTACGATTCGTCTATATATATTTTTGGAAAAATAATACCCTAAGGAACACTTTTGGATCGTTATAGATCCACTAGATCGTTTAAAAACCCTAATTAGGTTAAAAATACGTTTTACGAGAAGATAATTATCTACAAGGATTGATAATTATCCAAATCAATACATATCATTATATAACTAATGCTCAAGAATACTGGGGCTATAACAAATGTAATATTGATATAAAACGACATATCCGTCCCCTTAAGCAATTAGGGTTCGGAACAATTTTTCCCTTTTTGAACAAAATGAATTATTCTTGCAGAATCAAATAGGTAGGAATGAAATGATACGAATATCTCTCCCGATAATGATTCGAATACGAAAGACGAAGAGATAATAATAAATGTACAAAATTCCAATGGGGCCCTTGAATTATCAAAACGGGGCTCAGATTTGAAGAAAATTCCAAATGACGAAATATTTGAAAGGGGCTTTCGACTCACCATTTAACACATAATCACACAGTAATTATCATTTAATAATATTCCAATACTCCACAATAAATATTTTATATTAAATATTTCATTTAATCAAATAATAAAATTCACGGATATTACATCTGGTTGAGACAATTATTTCGAAAACCGTTATGAAGTTAAATTTGCACAACTGATGATAATCCTTGTGTGTATGCCAATCCAACAAAGGTTTGAAAACCGTGATCTCAATATTTTAACGAAGGCAACTCCCCGTCGTGTGACAATGTTTGCGATAATTGTTCCGGAAACAGTTGTGAAGTTAAATTTGCACAACTGATGGTAACCTTTGTTTGTATTACAATCCAACAAAGGTTCATAAACTGTTATTTGAATAATTTATCAAAGGCTAGTTTCCATTGTGGAACAGAGTGTGAAACAATTGTTCCTAAAACCACTGTGAAGCTCAATTTGCACAACAGTTGGTAACCGTTGTATGACGAAACAATACACAGCGCCTTAATAGACAACGTTAAATTTATCTTTCAGACAACGATGGAGAAGTGTCGTCTGATTCAGTTTTCCTTGTAGTGAGAGATTAGTTTGATAAATACAAAGACATACTAGATTGAGTCACATATGAGCATGATTTTTTAGTCTTCTTTGTAGTGTCTCAGAGAAATGACTTCTTGTCCTCTCCAAGTGAAGGTTTGGAGGGTTTCAGTAACCACTCTCTTTCCAGCAGTCTTCTTACTTCCACTTCCTTCTCCTGAATTTGAAACCCTCTTTGAGGCTTCATTTCTTGGCTCGTTCTGTGGGCCTTCATCTGTTGCAACCCTTTGTAGCTCATTTCCAGTTTATTTGTTTTCTCCACCATCCCCTTCAACATCAGTTTTGGATGCACCCTCATTTTGTGCTTTCTGAGATATGTAAATATATATGTCAATAAGCATGCAATTGCTAAATTGATAAGATATAGATATTTGATATAACTTATTGGCACAAGTTGTTGAATAATGCCCCATCTGGTTACATGTTTTGCATGTAACCCTGGATTTGGCAATATTTGGTTGTCTTCCTTCTTCCCTAGCATTTTTGATTTCATCATTTTTCTGTGACTTCCAAGTTGCAATGGACAATTAGCACATCTAACAAAGGAATATAAGTGGACAAGTCAATCCAACAAGTCATACATTTGTCATTCAAAATAGGGTAGCTAATTTCTTGCTCATCATCATTTGAATTGCACACCATTCTTTCCTCATCAGAATCTGCATAAACTGTAGAATCAGAGCAGGAAGAATAATGAAACCCTGATATTTTGATGATAACACTAACAGCAAGCTGGCTTAAGTGTATTATACTAACATGGTTTTGCAGGAAATAAAAGCTATGTATTTTTCTAACAAAACATGTTGTAGCAGCTAGCTGGCAGACTAATTTTCTATGCAGGTAGCAAGCTGGCAAAGTAATTTTGTATGCAGTCAGCAAGCTGGCAACACTTCCAGCAGATAGAGTTTCATTCCTAATTTATAGGAAATTTTCTAGGAAACGTTTTGTAAGGACTCTATCTGATATATAAGGTATATATATATATGGGCTCAAATATTTTCAAATATATTATATATATATATAGTTCCTAAAATAAAGGAAGTTGATATACGTTGGTGATTATCTAACAACTTCTATTATTTTATGGGCTTTTCAAACCAGATTGAATTTGTCTTTCTTAACGTTCCTTCTCTAACTCATCTGGTTTCTGATTTCTGAACGTTGATTTCATGAACGTTGGTTTGAATTAATCAAAGAACAAAATAGTGAGACTTGGTAGTCAAGACCGTTAGTTGTTGATCGATTAATTCAAAATCATTGTTTCATTATAAAAAGACTTGTGTTGTTTTCATTCTAGCTGTTGGACTACATTCACAAGAAAACACAAGTGTTTTACAAACTGATTTGATATATCTTTCATATACTTTTGAGCTCTAATATATATTACATCTTATATCTTGAATTAGAGTTCATAGTTTCAATTGTAATTGATTATACTTGTATTGTTCAACTTGTAAGTTGGTAGTTGCTGGTTTTGTAAGCTTGGGAAACAAGGGTTCAAGGAACTTGATAGCTAGAGGAGTTTATACTTGGTTTAGTATAGTACTTAGAGAGCTGTGTTCAAGGAACAAGGCGTTTCAGCAAGCTGCAAACAGTAACAGGGAGATCAGGGAGATATATTATTGTATTGTGTAGTTGTAATTCACTTTGATCAATAATATATTCCTTTGCCGTGTTGGTAAAGGACCAGGACGTAGACCTATAGGAGATAGGGGTCGAACCTGGCTAAAATTGCTGTGTGTTCATTATTTTCTGCACATTTTCTATACTGCTGTGAACAACGTAGCTAGCTGCCATTCTATATTCTGTAAACTCAGTAAGCTGCCAGACAGCAAAAACAGACTGATTTTTGCTTTTTCAGTCACATAACTTGGTAATAATTAAAATCGGTCATTGTTAGTCATAACACCTATTCACCCCTCCCCTCTAGGTGTTGATTCTCAATTGGTATCAGAGCTTTGGTATACTAATCTTTCTGTAACAGGAAAAGTATCGATCAAATGGCTGACAATTATCCCGAAGGAAAGTCTGACTACCGAGCTCCTCTCCTCACTGGAACGGACAATTACAACTGGTGGAAAGGGCGTATGGAAACATATTTATCCAGAGATCCACTCGTTTTAAGGGTTGTTCAAAAGGGTCCATATGTATTTCTTGACAAAGATGGCAAAGATAAGGATGTTGATGATCTTACTACCGATGAATTGATCAAGTTTGGCTATAATGGAAAGGCAAGAAACTCTCTCATGAATGGGCTTAATCAAGCTGAGCATGACAAGGTATCGTCTCTTAAATCAGCAAAGGAGATGTGGGATGCATTGGAAACTTACCATGAAGGCTCAGCATCTTTGAAGAAGGTCAAACTCAGCAAGTTAATGAATGAATTTGGAAATTTTAAACTCAAAGAAGGAGAATCTATCAAAGAAAGTCAAGCTAGATTTCAAGTGAACATCAATGCACTTAAGAGACTTGGCAAAACGATTCCTCAAGATGAAATCAATATGAAAGTTCTAAGTGCGGTGCCATTTATTTATGAACCCAAAGTTACTTCCTTGGAGTCTTCTTCAAATCTTGAAACTATGGATCATCTAGCTGTCTTTGCTGAGCTAGAACAATTTGAAACCAAGATACTTGAAAGCAAGGTGGAATCTATTAGAGCTCCAGTCGAAAAGATGAAGAATCTGGCCTTACACTCCAGTAGCAGCAAGCTGGTCTCAGATGCAGAATCAGAATCTGATGAGGAATTGGCTCTTATGTCCAGAAAAATCAAGAAGATGATTGAAAAGAGGAACAAGCTGAAGAAGGAAAAAGGAAAAGCTTTTGGAGCAAGAAGAGAGTCAAGAGATTCAAAGGATGTTGCATGTTTTGAATGTGGGAAGAAAGGACACTTCAAAAGGGACTGCTACAAGTTGAAGAATAGGCCTAGGCAGCAAGCTGTTTCAAAGGACAGAATGAAATCTAAAGCACTTTTGACATGGAGTGATGATGAGAACTCAGCTTCTGATGATGAATCAGGTGATGAGATGGTGAACCTGGCTCTTGTTGGTCTGGATGATGAAGACACTATGCGAGGAATCACAGAAGATGGCCTTGTAGCGAGTGATGCTTCAGATTTGGACGACAATAGTAGTGAGGTAAACTCTATAAATTCTGATTCAAATTCTAGTAATCATTCATTAGATGAACTAACCTTGCAGAGACATAGTACTATATCTATTGTGGAGTTCATGGAATTAAAGAATGAGAACAATGAACTTGAAAAGAAGAATGCTTCACTTCGAAAGATGATTTCTGAGCTATTGGTTGAAAAAACTCCGTCAAACAATCATGAAGATCTTATTTCTGATCTCAAAGGGAAGTTAACACAACTTGAAGGGTTCAACAAACTACTTCTCAAAAGAAATGATACATTGATGAAGGAACTCAGCGAGCTACGTGCAGAAATTGAAGCTAGAGATGTATGTCTTGAGACATTCAAAATCAGAGAATCCATCTCAATTGAAGCTACTCAACAAGCTGAGAAGATAAAAGAATTAGAAGCTGAAGTTGCAAAGCTTGAGAAAGGCATGGGAAAATTTGTTCAAGGAGAGGAAGTATTAAAAACTATTATGAAACAAACAAAAGTTCCTATGGATAAAGAAGGACTTGGAATGGCTTCTACATCAAAGACCAAGGCTTTTCAATATGAAGGCAAACAGGGTATACCATATAATTATGCTATGCCGTGGAAAATTTGCTACAAATGTGGAAAGAAAGGTCATTTGTCACACCACTGCCCAACAGAGAACACTAAGCCAGCGAGCTGGAACAGACAGACTACTTCTGGGCAGCAAGCTACCAGAACAAGGAGAACAGGAAACCAAGCATCTAAAGTGGTCCAAATGTGGATCAAGAAATCTGAATTGAATGTTCTTTATGTTTTATCAACTAACCATGCTGGACCCAACAAAATTTGGGTACCAAAACGTTGAGATGTTTGTTCTTTGTTTTGTAGGTATGTCTTGTGGTCAAAGTCAATGCAAATCAATGGATATTGGATAGTGGATGTACAAGACATATGTGTGGTGACAAATCTCAGTTCCTTAGCCTCAAGATGAAAAGGGGTGGTAGTGTTACAATTGGTGATAGCAAAACTCTCCGTATACTTGGCAAAGGAACAATTGGTAATAGTAACATTTCTATTGATAAAGTACAATATGTTCAAGGTCTTAAATATAATTTGCTTAGTATAAGTCAGTTATATGATGATGGACATACTGTTGTTTTTGATAAAGAGAAATGTACTATTAATGTTGGCACTAACAAAGTCCCCCTAGTTGCTAGAAGGGAAGGAAATATATATATGTTGGACTTTGAGATGCAGGAAGTAGGCTGCTGTTTAGCTACTGTGGATACAAACCCAGATCTTTGGCATAGAAGGCTAGGACATGCTCATATGGACTTACTCAGCAAGCTGTCTACAAAGAAGCTAGTTAGAGGACTACCCAAATTGAAGTATGTCAAGACAGAAACCTGTTCGGCTTGTCAATTAAGCAAACAAATCAGGACTCCACATAAGTCAAAGACAATGGTATCATCTACTAAACCTTTAGAGCTTCTCCATTTGGATTTATTTGGTCCGAAAGCATATAAAAGCATTGGAGGTAAACAATATGCATTTGTTATTGTTGATGATTACTCTAGATATACATGGGTATTGTTTCTTCGTACTAAAGATTGTGCTTTTAGTGAATTTGAGAAGCTAATCACCTTACTTGAGAACAAGTTGAATACAAGACTTGTAGGTATAAGAAGTGATAGAGGAGGTGAATTCATCTCAAAAGGCTTTCTTGATTATTGTGAGGAAAGAGGTATTTCACATGAATTCTCTGCTCCAAGAACCCCACAGCAAAACGGAGTTGTGGAGAGAAAGAACAGATCTTTGCAAGAAACTGCAAGGACTTTGCTGCAAGAAAGCAAGCTGCCAAGAAGTTTCTGGGCAGAAGCAGTCAACACGGCAAGCTACATTCTGAACAGAGTGCTTATCAGGCCTATTCTCAACAAAACTCCATATGAATTGCTGAGGAATAAGAAGCCAAACATTGGATATTTCAAGGTTTTTGGCTCCAGGTGCTTTGTACTCAAAACTATTGATAGAGATGGTAAATTCGATGCTAAATCTTATGAAGCAATATTTTTGGGTTATTCTTTAACAAGTCGTGCTTATAGAGTGTATAATACATCTAAACGTATTGTTGAAGAGTCTATAGATGTTTCATTTCAAGAGTCTAATGTTGATCTGTCAAGAGATGAGGAAGATATTGCAGGTGCAGGTGATGACAGCCAGCTGCCAGTGACAAATACTGTATCGCAGCAAGCTGCCAACCAGCCTGAGACATCTACAGCAGCTGAAAAGCAAACTGAAACCTCTTCTCCAGTAGATGAAACTATTGCTAAGTTGTCAAAGCTCACCTTGGAAGGTCCAAGAGGTCAAAGATCACAAGAAAAGATGCCTATATATGAAGGTGGTGAAGTTTCTCCTCCATCCAAGCGAATTCGAGTACATGAGGAAGTCATAGCTCAACATTCTTTGCCAAAGTCAACAAGAACAGTGAAGAACCATCCTCCAGAGTTGATCATTGGTGATAAATCAGAAGGAATCAAGACAAGGAAGGGTCAAGCCAACTTTTGTGCATTTGCGGCCTTTCTAGCTCAAGAGGAACCAAAGAATGTCAAAGAAGCACTTCAAGATGAGAATTGGATCATGGCAATGCAAGAAGAACTCAATCAATTTGAAAGATGTGATGTTTGGGAACTTGTGGAGCCACCTAAAAATGCTTCCATCATTGGTACTAAATGGGTCTTCAAGAACAAAGTTGATGAATTTGGTACGGTTACTCGAAACAAAGCAAGACTAGTTGCACAAGGATACAATCAACAAGAAGGAATAGATTTTGAGGAAACTTATGCCCCGGTTGCAAGACTTGAATCAATTCGGATGCTACTTTCATTTGCGTGCTTCAAGAAGATCAAGCTACATCAAATGGACGTGAAAAGTGCATTTCTTAATGGATTCTTAAAGGAAGAAGTTTATGTCAAGCAACCCCCTGGTTTTGAGAATGAGCAATTTCCAAATCATGTTTTCAAGTTGAAGAAGGCATTATATGGATTGCGGCAAGCTCCTAGATCATGGTACGAAAGGTTAAGTAAGTTTTTGATCAAAAATGGATTCATTCGAGGTAAAATTGATCCCACATTATTTACTAAACATAATGGTACTGATATTTTAGTTGTACAAATATATGTGGATGATATTATTTTTGGATCTACTAATGATGATATGTGTAAGTGGTTTTCTAAGTGTATGCATAGTGAGTTTGACATGAGCATGATGGGAGAGCTCAACTACTTTTTGGGTCTTCAAATTAAGCAAACTCCAGAAGGTATTTATGTGCATCAATCCAAGTATATCAAGAATCTACTCAAACGATTTGGATTTGAAAATATCAAGCCGAAATCAACACCAATGACTCCTGCCAGCAAGCTGACAGCAGATGAACAAGGTATAGATGTTGATGTTCGCAAGTATAGAGGTATGATTGGTAGTTTATTATATCTTACTGCCTCTAGACCTGATATAATGTATAGTGTTTGTGTATGTGCAAGGTTTCAATCTAAACCAAAAGAGTCTCACTTGAGTGCGGTTAAAAGAATATTCAAATATTTGAGTGGCACAATTACTCTTGGCTTATTTTATCCAATCACAAATGCTTTTGATCTTGTTGGGTTTAGTGATGCAGATTATGCAGGTTGTCAAACTGATCGTAAGAGTACAAGTGGTGTTTGTGCCTTTTTAGGACAGAGTTTGGTGTCTTGGCAAAGCAAGAAGCAAGCTTCTGTTGCATTATCCACTGCAGAAGGTGAATATTTAGCTGCAGGAAGCTGCTGTGCCCAGATTCTTTGGATGATCCAAACACTCAGGGACTATGGCATCAAATGTGACAAGATTCCAATTTTTTGTGACAATACGAGCACCATTAATATTTCCAAGAATCCGGTGAATCACTCAAGAACAAAGCATATTGATGTTCGACATCATTTTTTGCGAGATAATGTTGCTAAAGGCAAAATTGAGCTATTATTTGTTTCTACGGAATACCAGCGAGCTGATATCTTCACTAAGCCATTAGCTGAGGAACGGTTTTCTATTCTTCGTCGAGAACTTGGCATGTGCAATGTTTTGGCAGCAAGCTGCCAATAATATATCCTGGTACTTTCTTATCATTATTTCGTCTCTTTATTATTTTGTTTTTTTATTTTTGGTGTTCTATAATTGTTATTTGTTATTCGTGTAGATATTTAAATGTGTTTAATAGTCTTCCGTGTTTAATTGCAATACGTTTTGTATTCGGCTAAGTCTATTTTTTTCTTTTCCTATGTTTTTGGGGTGGGTCGCATTTAATGTTAATCCTAAACTCTTCGCCTCCCCTTAAAACTCTAAAAAGAGGTTAAACCAAATTAGGCTCCCCTGACTTCTCATTTTCTTTACGCCCAATTCAATATTCTCTCCAACCTAAGGTTTTCTTCATTTCACAATGAGAAACACTCGTGGTAAAAAGGCTTCTTCTACTGCTCTTACTCCGGCTGAATCCAAGGTGGCTAAAGGGAAAAATAAACGATTGTTCGATGAAGATGATGATGTCTACCTCTCTCCGGTTTGACTTGACAGTGGGGATGAATTTTCCGGTGGACAGCGTTCTGGTCATGGCGACGGTTCTTCAGTCAAGCGCTCCAAGTATGATATCACGTTTGTTTCCAAGGATCTCGAGGTGCGGTTTAACAAATTTCGTTTAGGTGACAGAACAATCATCTCCGGTCGTCCTCTGGCAGGTAATTCATACCATAAGTGTGGAGCGATTAAGTTCTTTACTCAGTTAGGGTTTGATTCATTCATAAAAGATTTGCCACGCGACTGTTATCCTAATTGTGTTTACGAATTTTATGCTAATTTGGATATTGTGAAGAATGGTGTTTGCATGTCAAATGTTCGAGGAACTAAGATAATGTTAACTGCAAATTCACTAAATGATATTTTGGGTATTTCTGCTCCATCTACTCTGTCTATTTGTACGAATAAGGGTCCAGTTGATATTGAGGGTTTTTCTGCTTTAGATCAATTGAAAGTCATTCGTAATATTGATGGGTTATTGCAATATGCTTCTCCGACTACTAAATCTGTGACTCCGATGGCCCATTTATTGTTTCGCGTGGGTTTAGCCAATATTAATCCTCGTTTAGGCAGTCGCTCAAACTTTGCGGGTCAAGATGTTACTCTTATTGCTATGCTGTTGTCCGGTCGTAAGTTTGATCTGTCTGGGTTAATTATCAAGAATATGTTGGATGTTTTTGATTCTGGTAATCAACCGGGTTTACCCTATGGATTGTTATTAACTCGAGTGTTTGAGTGGTATGGTGTACCACTAAGAGAGGCTGATAAAGAGGTTGTCACAGAATTTTTAGATCAAAAGAGTCTTCTCCAGTCTCATCTCAAAGTGGAATCTGATGGTACGTTAGTCCAAATGCCAATTCCAACACCACCTCCTCCACAACCAACTCCTATTGATTCTGATAAGCTTGATGTTCACGAGGTTGAAATGGCAGTTTTTATGGATGAAGTTCGTGAGTCTTTCAAATCTGTTCATACTCGCCTTGATGTCATGACTGATGAAATAAGGTTTCTTCGAGATTTGATTATTGGGTCAAAGTCTTCTTCTCGTTTTTGTGCGTTTGCTGCTACTGTTGCAGAATCTGGTTCTCCTGCTCATACCTCTCATCAGAATGCTGCTATGACTTCAACTGCTGTGGATGCTACTCTGGATGCTGCCAAGACCTTGGTTGCTGATATTGCTCAGGATTATGCTGTTGCTGATGGAACTGAGGAGGATGATGATAAAATGGATGCCTAAGTTTTTCTTCTTTTTATGATTAAGGGGGAGTTAAATTTTAGGATTTTCTGGGTAATTTATGGGTTATTGAACATGTTTTTGAACTTATGTGGTTGTTATTTGAACTTATATGTTTTGTTATGGGGTACTGCTGGTTTATGCAGTTAAAACTAATTGCTGGTACAATTTCGTTAATTGCTGGTACAATTTCGTAATTTAAGTTGGTTTATGTGAACTAATGGTTTTATTTATCTTAGTTGAAATGCATATCTGTTAGATAAATATTTTGGTGCAGGATTATTAGATTGAGGGGGAGAATTATTTTTTTCCTAAAATTGTTGTGTAATCATCAAAAAGGGGGAGATTGAAACCCTGATATTTTGATGATAACACTAACAGCAAGCTGGCTTAAGTGTATTATACTAACATGGTTTTGCAGGAAATAAAAGTTATGTATTTTTCTAACAAAACATGTTGTAGCAGCTAGCTGGCAGACTAATTTTCTATGCAGGTAGCAAGCTGGCAAAGTAATTTTGTATGCAGTCAGCAAGCTGGCAACACTTCCAGCAGATAGAGTTTCATTCCTAATTTATAGGAAATTTTCTAGGAAACGTTTTGTAAGGACTCTATCTGATATATAAGGTATATATATATATATGGGCTCAAATATTTTCAAATATATTATATATATATATAGTTCCTAAAATAAAGGAAGTTGATATACGTTGGTGATTATCTAACAACTTCTATTATTTTATGGGCTTTTCAAACCAGATTGAATTTGTCTTTCTTAACGTTCCTTCTCTAACTCATCTGGTTTCTGATTTCTGAACGTTGATTTCATGAACGTTGGTTTGAATTAATCAAAGAACAAAATACGTGAGACTTGGTAGTCAAGACCGTTAGTTGTTGATCGATTAATTCAAAATCATTGTTTCATTATAAAAAGACTTGTGTTGTTTTCATTCTAGCTGTTGGACTACATTCACAAGAAAACACAAGTGTTTTACAAACTGATTTGATATATCTTTCATATACTTTTGAGCTCTAATATATATTACATCTTATATCTTGAATTAGAGTTCATAGTTTCAATTGTAATTGATTATACTTGTATTGTTCAACTTGTAAGTTGGTAGTTGCTGGTTTTGTAAGCTTGGGAAACAAGGGTTCAAGGAACTTGATAGCTAGAGGAGTTTATACTTGGTTTAGTATAGTACTTAGAGAGCTGTGTTCAAGGAACAAGGCGTTTCAGCAAGCTGCAAACAGTAACAGGGAGATCAGGGAGATATATTATTGTATTGTGTAGTTGTAATTCACTTTGATCAATAATATATTCCTTTGCCGTGTTGGTAAAGGACCAGGACGTAGACCTATAGGAGATAGGGGTCGAACCTGGCTAAAATTGCTGTGTGTTCATTATTTTCTGCACATTTTCTATACTGCTGTGAACAACGTAGCTAGCTGCCATTCTATATTCTGTAAACTCAGTAAGCTGCCAGACAGCAAAAACAGACTGATTTTTGCTTTTTCAGTCACATAACTTGGTAATAATTAAAATCGGTCATTGTTAGTCATAACACCTATTCACCCCTCCCCTCTAGGTGTTGATTCTCAAATAATCCTTGTCCTCATTAACCATTTCATCTACATTAATCTCAAATATGAGGTCATCATCTGAATCATCCTTGTTTGAACTATCTGAATGAAAGCTATCCCCACTAGTTTCTTCTTCTCTAAATTCAAAGTCTTCATCATCAGGGTCAGAAAAATCTTTGTATAACCCCTCCAAATTCCTAAGGTCTTGTTCTGTTTCTTCTTCACATTGGGTGCTAAAAGGGAATTGAGTGTTATCTGCAATGTCATATTCATAGGGGAGGGTGCTCTAGGAGGTGATATAATAGTTGATTGTGGGGGAGGAGAGTGTGGTCCAGGTGGTGTTGATGTTTTAGGAGGTGGTTCCACAAATTCTAAATCATTTTCCTTCACATGTGGTTGTGACATAGCTAATGGGGGTTTAATACACACATACACATCCACATATCTATCAGCAGGCATCAATGTGCACATTAACATCACTTCATCATCAGAATCAAGTTCAAACAAACCCTTATCCATTGTTGTATCTAATAGAGATTACATTAACATGGAATAATCTCTATCAGACTTATCTCATCAGAATTACAATAATCAATGTAATCAATAGATCCACCGGTGTAACACTTAGGATCATCAGCCAAGGACATGTGGAATAAGATTGAGCTGCTATGTGAAGGAAATGAAGAAGTGAAAGACAATCAAAGACAAATTCTTATCTCACAGTATGAAGCTTTCATGGCAAAGTCAGGAGAAGATCTAAAAACTATGTTTGAGAGGTTCAGTAAACTTCTGACTGAGCTACAGATTCATGGCAAGTACTATGATAGGAAAGAGTTAAATGTTAAGTTCTTGATCACACTTCCTGAGCATCTAGAGCACAAAATCACTGCCATAAGAGAAGGAAGAAATCTAAATAATGTTTCCCTTGAAACATTATATGGTGTGCTTAAATCATATGAGCTTGAATTTGATAAGCGTGAGCTTTATCGTAATTTGGTCCTTATATTTAAGTTATTTTGCACTGAATTGGATTTTTATTTAATAAATTATATTGTTTTATTGTAGGTATTAAGGAGATCCTATTTAATTTGAAGTGGAGCTTAAATTGCAATTTTTGGGGTGGATTAAAGCAATTTTCGGATTTTTGGGCTGGTTGCGCAGATTTTACTGTTTGGGCTCTATCTGGAGTTCTACAAGTCTGTTTTGGGCCCGTAAGCAGTCGTTGGAAAGCTTGGAAGAAGATCTTTAATTCTGAGTTGGGCTCATATTTTATTACTGCTCGGAGCGGTCCAGAATCAGGAGGGAACAGAAGCCAACGAAATTTCCATTATAGAAATCTAATTCTGATTGGGAAATCTCCTTGTAATTATTTTAGTTAATTAAAAATACTTTATATTAGATATATTAGAGACATATTATTCAGACCTAGTATTAGACAGAGACATACGTATATTGTAAGCAAAGGAGGCTCAAGAACAAGAGAAGTTTTCTTTTGTCTTTTCTCCTTAGTTAATTGATTTCATATTCAGTTCTCGTAATTAGTTTATTATTGAATTCAGATTTCTTTCTTCTATGCTTTATATTGTTTTAATCATGTTATCACTTGAACCCATGATGATGAGAAGTCCAATTATGGGCTAATCGTTATCATGGGGTTTTAATGGAGTTTTCCATGGATTCTAGTTATTAAATGTTTTTATGCCTTGGTGTGTGTTTGATATATTGTTAACCTAGTTTGGTTGCGCTTATTCGTTATGGGTGCGTCGCGAACATCCGTAATTGTTTGTTGAATCCTAGTGATTGCGAAAGTGGATCTAGGGTTTAGAACATACCATGCTAGCGTAGGTTTTTGCATGTGAAGAGCATGTATTAATTTGTGGTGTAATTCTATCCGTCTCGCACCGACTATGTGATTATTTGGATTCTTGATTGTAAACCATTATGTTTTCAATCTCTATAGACATATAGGGACTAAGCATATTTGGTGACTACTTGACTTCTATCAATTGTGGATGATCAGTAGGATGATATATGTACAACGAAAGTTGGCGTGTGTCAGTTTAGTGCGTCTAATCAGTTATCATCGCTTGCACATGCTAGGCTAAGAGGCATAAGGTTCTAGATGAAGTGGTTAATGAAGTTGAAATCCCATGTTTGTTTATTTATAAGAAAATCGTTTAAGTCATTTTTCTAGTAAATTCTTAGTTAATAATAATCATTAGTATAATCAACCCAAATTTGTGATTGTTTTAGCAGTGGATAGAAATCGTAATCTGGTGTATAAGTGAACTAAAACGAACAATTCTAGTCTCTGTGGGAACGAATCCTACTTATCTCTATATTACTTGTGACCACGTGCACTTGCGTGTTTTTGTGCGAACAAGTTTTTGGCGCCGCTGCCGGGGACTCGGTTATTGTTTTGTTTAGTTTATGTACTTGCCATCAGTGGTCGTTAAAGTTCACTGACTCGGACACTTCTTTTCTTATCCCTTTTCTTTTTCTAGTTTATTTGGTTCTTTTGTATTAAGTGTTGAGTTTTCGCAGGATTGACAAGGACAACTTGAGCTTTTATCCAGATATGTATCCTAACTCTTATCCTGATTCATCTGATTTGTTACAACGTTACCCATACTTGCATCAAGTCAAAAATTGTAATTCTCGTATGCTTGACTACGTAATACACAATGAGTCATCATTACCCGAGGGGTCAATAGGTTGGTATGTCCTTCATGAATTGAAATATGGCGTGTCATATGAAGAAGAGTCATTGGGTTTACATTCTAGTTCAAAAAGGAATGGATATGATGATTATGAAATTCCGGCTTGTATATGTCCCTCTGCTTTTCAGGAAAATATTTTAATAACTGAAGGTTCTGATGCCAGTAATGAATTTGATGTGTTAGATGACCCCTCTCCTTTATTGTATGATGTAGAAGAGGAATGTGTTATAATAGATCAAGACTTTGATGCTGATGTTGTGGGATTAAAATTAATCGATAATGTAGCACCGAAATTTGAGGAATTTGACTTAAATAAGGTTGAGAAAGAACATGTGTATTTGTCTTATGTCGATCCAATTTGGGAGTCATTTTTGGAGTGTCAGTGTTTAAATATTTGTATTAAATATTTTGAGTACTTTGACATTCCGATAATTGTTAAAAATCATGTTATCGTTTCCTCCCAATGTTTATATGTTCTTTTAGATGTGATATATTCTAACAAAATTAGATTAATTAAAATTGGGAGATTTGCCAAATTATATGCTTTTTCACCTCATTGATAAGGCTGCATGTATAAATAAGTCTAGCCAAAGACAATAAAGAAGTGCGCTTATTGCGAAGCAACCCAATTTTTGTAAGTTAGTGTATTATTATTATTGGTATCGTTATTATTATTAGGAAAAATAAATATTATATAATTTTAGTGTACTCCCTCAAGGTGATTTGATGAGTTTGTTAAGTGTTTCAGGAAAGAGTTCATGTAGGTGAACCAAGGGAGTTGCTGGAATTAGTCAAAAAAAAAAAAAAAAAAAAAAAATTTTGATGAACAGTGACAGCAGCGCGGGCGCGCCTCCAGCAGCGCGGGCGCGCTTGAAGTACTGTTCACACAAAAAAATAAATAAATTCTGGTCGACTCAGCTGTCTTGTTTTTGAGTTTCCCGGAGTTCCAGCGGTCGGATCGTCCTGAATTTTGGACAGCATCTTCCTGACTCTAGTATCTAAATTTTGAACGGTGGAGATCGGATTTGAAGGTCCAGAAGATCAGTTGAGTATGATCAGAACAGAGAACAGTGCACAAGCCAGTAGGGGAGTTCTCTATCCTTTCTTTTTAGTGTAGTTTTAATATTAATATATTGTTTATTTGTTCATTGAGGACAATGAACCATTCAAGTGTGGGGAGGTGTTCTCGTGAATAGTATTAATAAAATTATTGTATATGCCTCATCTCAAAATTGTGTTAGCTGCATTAAAAGTAGAGCATATAGTTGTTTAATTCTACATACATAATTGTTGTGTAGTAGAGCATTGTGTATACGTTGCATTTGCATAATTCCATGAATGTGTGTAATACCAAGTTGATATCCTATGATGAGTTTATGTGCATAATGTCTTGGTTAGTAGTCTTGATCGTATGTGATGTTGTGCATGCTTAGAAGTTGTTTGTGCGGTAATTGTTTTGAGAACACTATTAAAATGCTCTAGAGACGTGACCTAGACTAGCTTAATTCTTGAGTCTTATCCATGAGTGAACGTAGAATCTTGCGTATTCCGTTTTGAGTTTAGAATGAGTAATGCTTAAGTGTGGGGAAGTTGAGGGAGTGTAAATGCCTTTCTAAAAAAAAAAAAAATAATAAGAAATTTTACAATAGGTATCATTGTCCTCTTTTGAGACCATTGGGTAGCAATGTTCTAACCATTGGTTACTGGAGAAAGACTTGACCTTTGTATGTAGCATATCATCGTCCTCCTTTGAGGTCATTGGGTAGCAATGTTCTAGCCATTGGTTATTGGAGAAAGACTTGATTTGCGAGCTAATAGGAAAAAAAAAAGAGAAACAAAATAGAAAAAAATTGAGAGGCATGGAAACTCCTGACAACCCTAAGCGAGAGTTCATTCTAAGTAACGAAGTGTTTAAGCGTTATTCTGATTATTAGCTCATGGTTGAGACTCGATTGAGATTTGTTGGTGTTTGGTTTGTTTCACTAGAGAGCATGAAGAACACGCACTACGCACACCGTACTTGCAATGGAAAAGTAGCATGACTAATATGTGAGATGGGTGAAATCCTAGACTGTTGTATATTCTGAGGATTATATGTTAATAAGGTGGACACATGCATGATTGGAATCTTTGTATATTCATGTAGTTGCATTCATATTAGTTTGGCATGCTTGAGACTTGGTAGGAAAATATAAATTTTGTGGGTACATTCACTATAGGCCCTCACGAGACCTTACTCGTCCACTAGGGCTGCCTAGGGGTTTAAAGGGCTTGCTGCATATGCTAAATGCAACCGTGATCACCTACGAAAGTGGTACTATTTAGTTAGATCGTAGTTTTTTTTGTTTTTCTTTGCCCGAGGACGTGCAATACGCTAAGTGTGGGGATGTGATAAGCGTGAGCTTTATCGTAATTTGGTCCTTATATTTAAGTTATTTTGCACTGAATTGGATTTTTATTTAATAAATTATATTGTTTTATTGTAGGTATTAAGGAGATCCTATTTAATTTGAAGTGGAGCTTAAATTGCAATTTTTGGGGTGGATTAAAGCAATTTTCGGATTTTTGGGCTGGTTGCGCAGATTTTACTGTTTGGGCTCTATCTGGAGTTCTACAAGTCTGTTTTGGGCCCGTAAGCAGTCGTTGGAAAGCTTGGAAGAAGATCTTTAATTCTGAGTTGGGCTCATATTTTATTACTGCTCGGAGCGGTCCAAAATCAGGAGGGAACAGAAGCCAACGAAATTTCCATTATAGAAATCTAATTCTGATTGGGAAATCTCCTTGTAATTATTTTAGTTAATTAAAAATACTTTATATTAGATATATTAGAGACATATTATTCAGACCTAGTATTAGACAGAGACATACGTATATTGTAAGCAAAGGAGGCTCAAGAACAAGAGAAGTTTTCTTTTGTCTTTTCTCCTTAGTTAATTGATTTCATATTCAGTTCTCGTAATTAGTTTATTATTGAATTCAGATTTCTTTCTTCTATGCTTTATATTGTTTTAATCATGTTATCACTTGAACCCATGATGATGAGAAGTTCAATTATGGGCTAATCGTTACCATGGGGTTTTAATGGAGTTTTCCATGGATTCTAGTTATTAAATGTTTTTATGCCTTGGTGTGTGTTTGATATATTGTTAACCTAGTTTGGTTGCGCTTATTCGTTATGGGTGCGTCGCGAACATCCATAATTGTTTGTTGAATCCTAGTGATTGCGAAAGTGGATCTAGGGTTTAGAACATACCATGCTAGCGTAGGTTTTTGCATGTGAAGAGCATGTATTAATTTGTGGTGTAATTCTATCCGTCTCGCACCGACTATGTGATTATTTGGATTCTTGATTGTAAACCATTATGTTTTCAATCTCTATAGACATATAGGGACTAAGCATATTTGGTGACTACTTGACTTCTATCAATTGTGGATGATCAGTAGGATGATATATGTACAACGAAAGTTGGCGTGTGTCAGTTTAGTGCGTCTAATCAGTTATCATCGCTTGCACATGCTAGTCTAAGAGGCATAAGGTTCTAGATGAAGTGGTTAATGAAGTTGAAATCCCATGTTTGTTTATTTATAAGAAAATCGTTTAAGTCATTTTTCTAGTAAATTCTTAGTTAATAATAATCATTAGTATAATCAACCCAAATTTGTGATTGTTTTAGCAGTGGATAGAAATCGTAATCTGGTGTATAAGTGAACTAAAACGAACAATTCTAGTCTCTGTGGGAACGAATCCTACTTATCTCTATATTACTTGTGACCACGTGCACTTGCGTGTTTTTGTGCGAACAGAATTTTTCCAGAAAAGAGCTATACAAGCTGGATTAAGAGGAAAAATGGCTAATATGTCTGGTGCTCTTGTAGCTCATGTGCCAAGAATCACTCAACCTATTGAAGGAATTCAAATCACCCAACCTGCTCCAGTACCTACTCTTAAGATTGAAGAGGTTGTGGATGATGATGAGAAAGTTGTGCTGCAAATAACTGATGTTGAAGATGAAGACTTCTATTCCTTAGAAGAAATGGAAAAGATGGATAATCCAACAATGGCTTACATGGCTAAGAAGTTCAAAAACATAAGATTCAAAAGAAACAAGCCATTTAAACCTCAAAGTCAAACATTAAGGTTCAGCAAAGGGAATTCTTCCAAGGTTGAAGGTGGTGCCACAAGAGGTGGTTACAAAACAGGGATGGTGGACTGATCCAAGTTTAGGTGTTACAACTGCAATGAGCTAGGTAATTTTGCTACTGAGTGCAGAAGACCAAAGCAGAATCAAAGGATGGATAAAGGGTCAAGTGGACACTTCAAGAAAGGACAAGGGAAAGCCTATGTGGCTGAAGGAAAATGTTGGGCTGATTCTGATGATGAAGAGGAAGAGAAATATGTGAATCTAGCCCTCATGGCTAAGTCTGATGAGGTCTCCTCTAGCTCTCCAAGTCAGGTACTGATAAGTGGATTTTATAACTACTTGGAACGCTTCGTATCGGCTTAAATTGGTCGCTTGCACTCAAGTATTTGGTGTGTTTAATGTGTTTTTAGTTAGAATGTGCAGAGCTACAACGTTAGCAGAATTGTGGAGTTTTCATGACTATATGGTGGTATAGAGCATAAGAAGTGAAGGCCATGCGGGAAGGGAGTTGGAAGCGCAAGGAAACGAATAGAAAACAAACTGCAGAATCCATGAACAGTAGAAGGAGCGTGCCCGCGCCATGTTGGAGTGCGCCCACGCTTGCCTGAAGGAGAGAGAGCACGCCCGCGCCTCCCAGGAGCGCGCCCGCGCTATGTCGAATGCTGAAAATCCTGATTCTGTTCTATTTTGGAAACCAGCAGAGACCAGTCAACCGTGAGGCTATATATACACTTGGGGACGATTTTAGGGTTATATAACAACATACCTACCTATCTATCTACATATCTACCAGCAGAGAGAGCCATAAGATACAACGTGGAGGCAAAATTCCAACGCTCGTGACAAGCAACGGAGTTCTTGTTTTACTACATCTTTTGTATTCTTCTTTAGGCAATACTTTGGATCATTGTTCTGAGTTGTTTCATAAACCTTATTACTTATTACTCTTTATTAGTATTCCACACCTATTTATTATCATGTTTTCATCAGAACCCATGATGTCGAACGGTTCGATTATGAACTAAGCGTTATCATGGGATTCTAACGGATTTATCTATGGATTTTAGTAGTTGATTGTTTTAAAGCTTTGTGTGTGATGACTTATTGATATCCTAGTTTGGTTGTGCTTATTCTTCTTGGATGCGTAGCTAACATCTAAGTTGTGTGTTAATCTCTATTGATTACGGAAGTGGATATAGAGATTTAGAACTTGCCATGCTAGCATAGGTTTATGTATGTTGTCATGCATGATTCGTAGGTAATTTTAACCATCTTACCTGCCCTATGTAATCTGAATGGATAACTTGCTCGTTAAACCGTTATGTTTTCAAATCTTATAGACATATAGGGTCTAAGCATAATTGGTGTATGCTCAACTTCTATCTCTTTTGTGGATGTTTGAGTGGTTGGGTATACGTATACTGAAAGGTAGCGTGTACTAATTTTGTGTTGTCCGATTAGTTGTCATAACCGTCACATACATTGATTAAAGGCATAAACTCTAGATGGAGTATTTAATGAAGTTAGGATCCCATGTTTTATTCTCATAAGTAATTCGACAGTAATTTCCTTAGTTAATTATAGTCTTGATAAGTTGCTTAGTTAATTTAGTTGATAAAAACACAACTTTGATACTTGTCTTAGCATTGAACAATAGCCATACATTGTTGCATAAGTGCATAACTGTAGTAACCTAAACCAGTCTCTGTGGGAACGAACTCTACTTATTCATATATTACTTGTGACCGCGTACACTTGCGTGATTTTGTGCGAACAGGTACCTTCACTTGTCTTACTTGAAATGTCTAAAGATGAATACAAGCAAACTGTTGAGGAATTCAGTGTTGAAATGTTTAATGTTCATACTAGTCTAACTGCAGCTAATGAAGAAATAGCTAGGTTAACTAAACTGAATGAAACACTCACTTCTGAGAATGACATGCTTTTACTGAAGACCAGTCGATTACAATCTCTAACACAGGAGAATGCCAAACTTAAAAATGAATTAGACTGTGCTAAAGAAACTGAGAAGTTTCTAAGGAAAGAAATAAGTGAAAATGAATTCAAGATTAATGTTAGATCAGAATTCAATGATCGTCAGGATCTAGACTCAACTGATCAGGATTGCTGACGTCATCAGGATTGCATGGTCGTCAGGATCAGAATGAATATCAGGACTGGGATCAGGATTGATCATCAGGACTGGAAGCTGATCAGGATTCCTACTTCGAGTTATATTTGGAGTCTAGTTAAATAAGGAAGATTATTCTGCCGGTTCCTGGTCTGTAGGAATGTAGCTATCAATTTAGGATAGGTTTCAATCTTTGTAATTGATTAGGAATTATCATTGATAGAGAAGCAGTGTAGTATATAAACACAGTTTAGGTTTTGGTTTAAAAACCTGATAAGTGGATTTTTAATCCACTTGGAACGCTTCATATCGGCTTAAATTGATGACTTGAACTCAAGTATGTGGTGTGTTTAATGTGTTTTCATTAAATTTTGCAGAACCAAGAGTTGGAGGATAATTTGATTAAAATTCGGATTTTCCGGGTAGGTTGCGCAGTCTTCACTGTTTTGGCCATATCTGGAGTTCTACAAGTCCGATTCTGACGATCTTACAGCTCACGCGAAGAGGACAACATTTTCTATAAGGTTCTGTGCGGGCGCCCAGGAATTGTACTGGAATTCTGCGCGGCCGCCCAGGAAGTCAGAACCGCCAGAAATTGCCAGAATTCGATTTTAATTAGGAAAGTTTCACAAATTCGACTTCTAATCAATATGGTAATTGCTTGGGGCGGCCAGAAACTTCCAGAATCAGTTGTAAACATGGAATATGCAATTCTTATTGCATTCAAAGACGGAAATTGCCGTAATTCTATTCTAATTCAAAAAACGGCAATTGCTTGGAAGAGGGACAACTTGGAGCTATAAATACACACCTTGGGGGGACATAATCAACACATCACAATACACCAGAGATCAGATTCAATATTGGAGCACAAGATCGAGGAGCCAAGAACGAAGAACGTGACTACGAGGAGATCTAGACATAGTTTTTTCTTGTATTCTTCAATTTTGGTGTAACTTTTGGATGCTTCCAGATTTGTCCTCTAAACCTTTAACTCTTATTCATATTTACATCATTGATTTCTTGTTTTTCATCATGCTTTCATCAAACCCCGTGACGATGAAAAGTTCGATCATGAACTAATCGTTGTCATGGGGTCCTAGCGGATTTATCTATGGAATTTAGTAGTTGATTGTTTTAAAGATTTGTGTGTGATGACTTATTGATATCCTAGTTTGGTTGTGCTTATTCTTCTTGGATGCGTCGCGAACATCTAAGTTGTTTTGTTAATCTCTATTGAATGCGAAAGTGGATATAGAGGTTTAGAACTTGCCATGCTAGCATAGGTTTGTGTATGTTTGTCATGCATGATTCGTAGGTAATTTTAACCATCTTACCTGCCCTATGTAATCTGAATGGATAACTTGCTCGTTAAACCGTTATGTTTTCAAATCTTATAGACATATAGGGTCTAAGCATAATTGGTGTCTGCTTAACTTCTATCTCTTTTGTGGATGTTTGAGTGGTTTGGTATACGTATACTGAAAGGTAGCGTGTACTGATTTCGTGTTATCCGATTAGTTGTCACAACCGTCACATGCATTGATTAAAGACAAAAGACTCTGAATGAAGTATTTAATGAAGTTAGGATCCCATGTTTTATTCTCATAAGTAATATATCAGCAATCTTTAGTTTAATATAGTCTTGATAATTTGTTTAGTTAATTTAGTTAATCAAAACACAATTTGATACTTGTCTTAGCATTGAACGATAGCCATACATTGTTGCATAAGTGCATAACTATAATAACCATAGCAGTCTCTGTGGGAACGAACTCTACTTATTCTTATATTACTTGTGACCGCGTATACTTGCGTGATATTGTGTGAACAAGTTTTTGGCGCCGCTGCCGGGGACTCGGTGTTATTTATATAGTTTATGTGCTTGTCATCAGTGGTCGTTAAAGTTCACTGACTCGGATTGTAGTTGTTTGTTCTGTGTGTTTCAGATACTTAAGTGAAAGTGTATGCGAACACGTTCTCAATCTCGGAAAGAAGAACGTGAATCAAGTCTAGTTATGGGAGATCAATTAGCACCAGAAACGAAGGCTTTGAAGGACTATTCTCAGCCAAAGATCAATGACATTCAATCTAGCATTGTCAGGCCAGCCATTGCAGCTAATACTTTTGAAATCAAGCCTGGCACGATTCAGATGATACAGAATTCGGTTCAGTTTGGGGGTGCTCCGACGGAAGATCCTAATATGCATATTAGGGATTTCATAGAGATCTGCGACACCTTCAAGTTCAACGGAGTGTCGGAAGATGCTGTGAAGCTGAGACTTTTCCCGTTTTCTCTGAGGGATAAGGCTAAGGGCTGGTTGCATTCTCTACCAGCAGGTTCTATTACTACATGGGAGGATCTTGCTCAGAAGTTTCTCACTAAATTCTTCCCCATGGCTAAAACTGCTGCGATCAGGAATGCTCTTACTCAGTTTTCTAACATTCTGGTGAGACTTTATGTGAAGCCTGGGAACGTTACAAGGAGATGCTAAGGAAGTGTCCTCATCATGGAATGCCTGATTGGATGGTGATAAATTGTTTCTATAATGGTCTGGGAGGTCAATCTCGGCCAATGCTTGATGCGACATCAGGTGGAGCTCTGTGGGCTAAGAGCTACAATGAAGCGTATGAGCTGATTGAGATGATGGCTGCTAATGAATACCAGAATCCAACTGGAAGGTTATCGCAAGGCAAGGTAGCAGGGGTTCTGGAAGTGGATGCAGCTACGGCAATTGCAGCTCAGTTGAAGGCTTTGTCAATGAAGATTGATTCTTTGTCTAACTATGGAGTTCAGCAGGTGGCTAGTGTGTGTGAGCTATGTGCAGGTGCACACGACACGACTCAGTACGCCATATCAAGTGAATCGGCACAGTTTGTGAGCAAATTTCAAAGACCACAGCAGCCCGTGCCAAATGTCTATCATCCCAATAACAGGAACCACCCGAATTTCAGCTGGAGCAACAATCAGGGAGGTCAACAACAGCAGCCTTATCAGCCATTCCAAGGACAGCAATTTGGAGCAAAGCCTTACAATCCTCAGAATTTTCAGCAGCAGCAAGGGCAGAATTTTCAGCCACAGTATGCTCCTAGGCAACAATTTCAGCCACCAAGATTTCCGTAACAACCTCATGCTAGTGCGGGGCAGTCGTCGAATGAAAAATCTGAATTGGATGAGTTGAGAATGATAGTTAAAAGCCAGGCGGCATCGCTCAAGACTTTGGAGAATCAGATGGGGCAGTTGGCAAGTGCCTTACTCAGCAGAGCTCAGGGAACTCTTCCTAGCGATACGGAGCCTAATCCAAGAAAGACAGTTGTCCAAGAACATGTGAAAGCAGTTACCTTGAGATCGGGAAAGGTCACGGGCAATAAAAAATCAGCAGTTGAAGAAGAGGAAGAAATTCAGCAGCATCAGGTGGAACCTTCTAAGGAAAAGCCAATTTTTGATTTGGCAGCTAAGCAGTTGGACGGTGAGGCTGAAAAGAGCAAATATTCTGCTGACTAGTCTGCTTCGGAGCAGACTATTTACCCACCTCCTCCTTACCCAAAGAGGCTCCAGAAGAAGACTACAGAGAGTAACCAGATCTATCCTCCTCCTCCATATCCAAAGAGGCTACAGAAGCAGAATCTTGACACAAAATTCGCCAAATTTCTCGAGGTTTTCAAGAAGTTACACATCAACATACCTTTTGCAGAAGCTCTTGAACAGATGTCGAGCTATGCTAAGTTCATGAAGGGTATTCTATCTCGGAAGTTGAAACTCGAGGATTTGGACACCGTTGCTTTGACAGAGGAGTGTAGTGCAGTTCTACAGCAGAAATTGCCACCGAAGCTTAAAGATCCGGGAAGTTTTACCATACCTTGCACTATTGGCAATCAACTTTTCAGCAAATGCTTATGTGATTTGGGAGCTAGCATTAATCTAATGCCAATGTCTGTTTTTAAGCAACTTGGGTTGCCTGAGCCGAAACCAGTTAATATGACCTTATAGTTGGCTGATCGGTCGATCACATATCCGAGGGGTATAGTGGAGGATGTTTTGGTAAAGGTGGATAACCTGATTTTTCCTGCTGATTTTGTTATTCTTGACTTTGAGGAGGATAAGAAGATTCCTATCATCTTGGGAAGACCTTTTCTAGCTACTGGCCGAGCGTTGATCGATGTTCAGAAAGGAGAGCTCACAATGAGGGTGAGTAATGAAAAGGTCATCTTTAATGTGTTCAAGGCTATGAAATTTCCGACAGAGGAGGAAGAGTGTTTTAGCTTGAAGATGGTTGATACGGGTCAGAGAAAGGAGTTCGATCAGTTGTTGAGCAAAAATTCGGACATGCACAAGTTCGAGCATCACATCAGTGATTCCATTGACAATTCTTCCATTCGAGATCTTTCGAATGTCAAGCTTGGAAAACTTCCACCACATTTGAAGTATGTCCTTCTGAATGATGAGTTGGTGATTTTTAAAGAGTGTGAAGATAATGTGTTGAGAAGGTGGAACAAGGATGATGAGGTAAAAGAGTGTTCTTATCAATCGACGGAGAAGCATAAACACCTTAGAGGTGTAAAGAAGAAAAAGAAAAAATCGATTGATGGAAAAGTCAAGGTGAAGTTTGATTTGGAAAAGATGTGGGAAGAAAGCAAGAAGGTTATCAAACAATGGGTGAATGGTCCTTCTGCTAAGGACAAGTCAAATGCGATCTTCGAGCCACCATGATTTGATTCACATTTGTCCTGCTAAATGACATTAACGACAGCGCTTCGTGGGAGGCAACCCATGTGTTAGGTATGTTTCTACTATCTTTTTATTACCTTCAATGAGGACATTGAATATTGTAAGTTTGGGGGTGGTAATTAAGGAATATTAGTGTGTGTGTGTTCATGTAGGATTCATATTGCATGTGTAGTTAGTTCATTCATATCTTTGCATGTTTGTGTCATATAGAGCATTATGTTTTGCATTAGTATTTATATCTATTATGTGAGTCCATTTTAGTTGCATGCATATTTCATGATCCCGTAGGATTTGACTATTTCCGTTGGTGAGTCGATGTTGATTGGAGTGTGGTTGTGATGAATAGAGGGTTGATTAAGTTTCTAAGTATTGACTTGCATGCCAGAAACAAATCTATTTCATAAGTCTCATTGGTTGCTTTTGAATTTGATCAGACCATGCTTGTTTGGTGTTAGAATTTAACCACTTGTTTACATTTAGAATGTTGGCTAGATTCTTGAAAACGAAGGAGCACTTATGTATAAGTTTGGGGGGAACCAGGGATTTCATGCTAGTTGTAATAAAGGCTAGGCGTCAAATGGCTAGTAGCCGCTCATTGAAAAGATGAGTAGTCTAGGGTGGGATGAGAAAAAGGCAAAGAGCACTCATTCCGAAATTGTTGAAAAAAAAAAAAAAGTTGAAGAAAAGAAAAAAAAAAAAAAGAGAGTTGTGTTTGTTTTGTGTTTATGCAGAATTGATCAGGGTGAGCTCTTTAGTACTCGAGCAAGTAAGTTCTTTGGGGACTTTGTGCCTAGTGACCTAAGACTTTTCCGGTCTGGGATCCGCTGACCTAAAGCTCGTTAAATGGGTATTATTGTATAAGCCTTTCGGGGTCTCAACCATTGCACGGTCAAATAAGCATGTGTGTTGTGTGTAGTTGTTTTTGTGCAATAAAGCATGAATTCTTGTCTAACTCAGATGGACTGCGAAGGTGTCTCTTAAAAGTTCTTGTGTCTAGCGTTCATTCTGTTTGTAAGCTTGTGGTTGTTTTGGCTAAGAGTAGGTATGGTCTTGATTTAGTTTGGGAGTATATTGGTGAGCATCGCACACACGCACGTTTCTGTGTTTGTCTCGTTGGTCGATGGGAATTTGGTCGAACTCTGTTTGGAAGACTGTGTTCTTTGAGATGTTGGCTTGTTGATTGGTTTTGGTTGGTTTGAAGGGATCGTTGCATTTTCATATTAGTTGCATACATGTATTGCATTGTTAGTTGCATGAGTAGATGGATTTTGTGGGTACATTCGCTATAGGCCCTCACGAGACCTTACTCGTCCACTAGGGCTGCCTAGGGGTTTAAAGGGCTTGTTGCATATGCCAAATGCAACCGTGATCACCTACGGAAGTGGTACTAGTTAGTTGTATATAGTTATATTATTTATGCTTGAGGACAAACATCGGTTTAAGTTTGGGGGTGTGATAAGTGGATTTTTAATCCACTTGGAACGCTTCATATCGGCTTAAATTGATGACTTGAACTCAAGTATGTGGTGTGTTTAATGTGTTTTCATTAAATTTTGCAGAACCAAGAGTTGGAGGATAATTTGATTAAAATTCGGATTTTCCGGGTAGGTTGCGCAGTCTTCACTGTTTTGGCCATATCTGGAGTTCTACAAGTCCGATTCTGACGATCTTACAGCTCACGCGAAGAGGACAACATTTTCTATAAGGTTCTGTGCGGGCGCCCAGGAATTGTACTGGAATTCTGCGCGGCCGCCCAGGAAGTCAGAACCGCCAGAAATTGCCAGAATTCGATTTTAATTAGGAAAGTTTCACAAATTCAACTTCTAATCAATATGGTAATTGCTTGGGGCGGCCAGAAACTTCCAGAATCAGTTGTAAACATGGAATATGCAATTCTTATTGCATTCAAAGACGGAAATTGCCGTAATTCTATTCTAATTCAAAAAACGGCAATTGCTTGGAAGAGGGACAAATTGGAGCTATAAATACACACCTTGGGGGGACATAATCAACACATCACAATACATCACAATACACCAGAGATCAGATTCAATATTGGAGCACAAGATCGAGGAGCCAAGAACGAAGAACGTGACTACGAGGAGATCTAGACATAGTTTTTTCTTGTATTCTTCAATTTTGGTGTAACTTTTGGATGCTTCCAGATTTGTCCTCTAAACCTTTAACTCTTATTCATATTTACATCATTGATTTCTTGTTTTTCATCATGCTTTCATCAAACCCCGTGACGATGAAAAGTTCGATCATGAACTAATCGTTGTCATGGGGTCCTAGCGGATTTATCTATGGAATTTAGTAGTTGATTGTTTTAAAGATTTGTGTGTGATGACTTATTGATATCCTAGTTTGGTTGTGCTTATTCTTCTTGGATGCGTCGCGAACATCTAAGTTGTTTTGTTAATCTCTATTGAATGCGAAAGTGGATATAGAGGTTTAGAACTTGCCATGCTAGCATAGGTTTGTGTATGTTTGTCATGCATGATTCGTAGGTAATTTTAACCATCTTACCTGCCCTATGTAATCTGAATGGATAACTTGCTCGTTAAACCGTTATGTTTTCAAATCTTATAGACATATAGGGTCTAAGCATAATTGGTGTCTGCTTAACTTCTATCTCTTTTGTGGATGTTTGAGTGGTTTGGTATACGTATACTGAAAGGTAGCGTGTACTGATTTCGTGTTATCCGATTAGTTGTCACAACCGTCACATGCATTGATTAAAGACAAAAGACTCTGAATGAAGTATTTAATGAAGTTAGGATCCCATGTTTTATTCTCATAAGTAATATATCAGCAATCTTTAGTTTAATATAGTCTTGATAATTTGTTTAGTTAATTTAGTTAATCAAAACACAATTTGATACTTGTCTTAGCATTGAACGATAGCCATACATTGTTGCATAAGTGCATAACTATAATAACCATAGCAGTCTCTGTGGGAACGAACTCTACTTATTCTTATATTACTTGTGACCGCGTATACTTGCGTGATATTGTGTGAACAAAACCGGATTACACACACGAGTATCTTTGTAACCTAGCAGCTCTCAAGAACATCAGAATTTCTTGAGAGAGTTTGTAACAATTTTATATCAGATTTAATAAAGCTGTTATCATTCTTTCATATTTGTGATTCATATCTTATTAAGTCAAGAATCTTATACAATTGTATTCAACCCCCTTCTACAATTGTTTATTACTGGGCAACAATTGTTATCAGAGCAAACTGATTAATTTGAATCAGATACGATCTAAGATGTCGACAACCAAGTATGAAAGTATGAAAATTCCCATCATAAAGAAATCAGAATATCCAACATGGAAGGTAAAGATGTTGATGTACCTGGAGGCTATGGATCCTGACTATTTGGACAGGATTCGTGACGGACCATATATACCTACAAGGATCATAGGACGAACAGAAACTGTACCTGAACACTATGTGGTCAAGGCAAAGAGTGAATGGACTCCAGAAGAAAAAGCTCATGTGCTCAGAGAACCAAAGATAAAGAATATTCCGCACAGTAGTCTTGATGCTGTCATGTCCAACAGAGTGATTGCATGCAAGTCTGCAAAAGAAATCTGGGATACTTTGGAAACTCAGTGCCAGGGATCTGCATCTGTCAAGAAGAACAGAAGGGCTCTTTTGATTCAAGAATATGAACAATTCGATGCTAAACCTGATGAGAGCTTGACTGATTTATATGATAGATTTCTGACACTTCTGAACAGTTTATCTTTAGTTGACAAGGAGTATGAAACTGAAGATTCAAACACCAAGTTTCTAAGAGCTTTACCTGAAGAATGGGATACTCAGACCTCGATCATTAGACATCAATATGATCTCAACACTGTGTCTCTTGATGAAGTCTATGGAATGCTAACAACCCATGATCTTGAGGTTCAACAGAGAAAGAATAAGAAAGGCAGCAAGGCAAAATCTATTGCTTTGAAAGCAGAGGCTAAATCGAAAGAAAAAGCTGTGGAGGTCTCTAGAAGGAAAACAAAAATAGTTGAGTCAGATCCTGATGACTCATCATCAGATATACTGATGGAAATCCTGATGCCAATATTGATGATGACTCTTCTGACTTAGACATGGAAGAGATGGTTGCTATGATTGTCAGAAGCTTCAAAAAGATGAAGTTCAGGAAGGCTAGAAGACAAGGCAACTTCCAGAAAAGGACTTTCAATGCAGACAAAGACAAGTATATCAAAAAGGACAGCAAGGGTAGCAAATTTGACAAGTCAAAAGTTAGATGCTACAAGTGTAATGGTATGGGTCACTTTGCTTCTGAGTGCAAGAAGACAAAGGCACTCATCACATCAAGCAAGGATTGGATGGACTCCTCCTCAGAATCTGATACTGAGGTGGTCAACTATGCCCTAATGGCCAATACTGATGATACTACTATTCCTGATGATAAGGTACTTAATACTGTCTTTGATTTTGATACTGATAATGTTTCTGAGTTAATACGTTTTCTAAAGTCATTACATATTAGCTTTAGAAGTCAAACTGCTGAGAATTCTATGATCTTATCTGAGATGTCTGAACTTAGGAAAAGGAATGAGCATCTAGAAGCTGAATTTTCTCATATGCAAAAAGTACAGATAGAATGTGATAATGCTAAACACATGTATTTAGAGATGAAACTTAAATGTACCGCACTTGAAAAGGAATTAGAATATGCCAATGAGAAAATCAGGACCTGGACATATTCTGGAAGAAAATTTCATGAGATTAATACTTCTAAGAATTGGAAAGAATGTCTAGGTTATAAGTCAGATGAAGATAAGAAATTGAAAGAGAAAATTGTTATTGTTGAGACAGTTAGTCCAAAAACCTATAGACATGTTATAAACAAAACCAAATCTGAGATTACTCCTATTAATTTTGTTTTTGGTAAGGATTCCAATTCAACCTTTGAAAAGGGATCTACTTCTGTTCAAAATGTCAAAATTATTAAGTCTAAACCTGTCTTGAGTAAAGTCACTAAGAATATAGGTTTACTGTCTCAGAAACAACTTACGGATAAAATCTGTGAGGTTACAGATAGGAAAAAGGAAGCTACTGTTAAGAGAAACAGGAATGGTAAAATTGGGATTAATAAAGAGAATGGTTATAAATATTGTTAGTATTAGTGCCCTAAAGACAATACAATTGTACTTCTGGGAAGCACTATTTTGTTATTTAATAATGATTATGTTCTATTGATTATTCGACAACAATTATTATGTCTTTATTTACTGCGATATTAATGTTAGAGTAATAAATGTCCTTGGAATATCGAACACGTATTCTATATCTTTAAGTATGTGACTTAAAAATGAGATTATATGAATAGTGTTTATATTCCTAAATTATCCCTAATTAAGCATTATGAATTGGGACAATTATGATGCATAAAGATTAGTATGATCGTTGACTAAATGACCACATCTCATTGGTCATAGGTATAGTGATACTAAAGTCAAGAACATAGGTGCATGTAATATTCTACATGGCACTGGATTGACCCACAGTGATATTCTACATGGTAATAAAGTCATTAGAATAGCTCACAGTGATAATGGTGTAATGATCCTTAGACTTGAGATCATTATATTTCTATACGAGGATTAATATACTTTGATTACATTAAAAGTTACCTTTGACCGGGTGATGATAAAAGTGGACATCGGGTATATTATGAGTCGTATGAGAAATATGAATGATAGATATAGGATTTAACCCTCCTATTATTAGGAGAGATATTATTGGCCTCTTGATTGAGTGAGACTACGAAAATGCATGGCCATGCTCAAATATTGATTTGTTTTAATAGTCTACTCATTGATCAAGGAAACCTGGATTAAATGTTGAAGAGGATGACTAATAACATGCCTCGAGTTTAATCTATAATATTTGGTTAAAGGGATTATATTACACGGAAACATTAGTCACGAAAGGTTTAATTGGATCACCAATTATTATTATTACTTGGGTAGCAATGATGTATTACTAGATGCCGCTCATTGTTTATAATTTTATTTTGAGATATTAAAATTATTGCCAACGTAATAATAAACTAAAGGGTTACACATAAAGAACGTTTTAAACGGAGCATTAATTAAATTTCGAATTTAATTGAATTATTATTATTATTGAATTATTGGATTAATTAAGTAGGACTTGATTAATTATATAATAATTCGAATATAATAATTAATAATACTAATAATCAGATTGTGTTTTGGAAGCCCAATCAGATTAAGCAAGGCCCAAAATTCTCTTTCAATAAATACATTATGATGTATTGTTTTAGGTTAAGTTGAAAAATTCGTTTTCAGAATAAACCCTAGCAGCTCTGCATATTAGAGAGGCTAGAAACAAAGAGAGAGAAGGTTTTGATGGCGGTTTTATTTGGCTAGTACCAACTCCGTGATCGTTGGACGATCAAGCGTTCGTGTGGACTACTTTGGCGACGCAGATCTTGAACAAGGGCTGCGTGGTGGTTACAACAAGGACCTCCAAGTTTCTGAATATTATAAGCTCGATTAAGGTATGATTTCGTTTCTCCATAATCAGCCATGTCTTGTACACGGATCCTAGGGTTAGGGTTTCGGATTATTATTGTTTTTACGACTGTTTTTGCTGCGTTTGTTGCCCTGAAACCCAACAAATATATCCCAAATGCACCTAGGAAAAGTTGTTTTACCTGTGGTAACTCTAATCATCTTGCTATTGATTGTAAAAAGAGTTTAAAGAAAAGTACTGAAATTCCTATTTCTGATGTCAGGAGTAGATCAGTATTTTATAAACCACAAAAGTCCTGTTTTCATTGTGGTAGTATATGGCATTCTATTTATACTTGCAAAGCTTATCATGATTTGTACTATAACTTTTATGATCCACTGCCTAAGTTTAATAATAGTACAAAGTCTGGTAGATTTGAGAATGTCATAGTGAAGCATGCTTTTGTTAATACTGATACTGACAAAGCAAATCCTGATGGAATAAATCTTGTCAGGACTGCTAAAGTCAGAAAGTCTTCTGCTGCTAAACTTAATAAAATGCATGGACAAGGAACCCAACAAGTGTGGGTTCCTAAACATTCTGACTAGTGTTTTAAAATTCTGATTGCAGGGTAAGAAGAAAAATGTGTTAGTCATGGATAGTGGATGTTCTGTGCACATGACTGGAAACAAAGCCCTGTTATCAGAATATGAAGAAAAAGCTGGCCCAACTATGTCTTATGGAGATGGCAACATTGGACAAACTTTGGGATATGGCAATATAATCATTGGAAATGTCATCATTGAAAAAGTAGCTCTAGTGAAGGGACTAAAACACAACCTGTTGAGTATTAGTCAAATCACTGACAGAGGTTATCATGTCAATTTCTATTCCACACATTGTGAAGTAGTCAGCAAAGAAACAAGAAAGATTGCATTGACTGGCTACAGGCATGGTAACATTTATGAAGCCAACATTCTCTCAAATACTGATGGCTCCCCTACATGTCTCATCAGTAAAGTATCAGGAGATGAAAGTTGGAATTGGCACAAGAAACTTTCTAATCTCAACTTTAGCAATATCAATGAGTTGGTTAAGAAAGATTTAGTGAGAGGATTACCTAAAGCTTTGTATACTCCTGATGGACTCTGTGATGCATGTCAAAAGGCTAAACAAAGAAGGACATCATTTAAGAGTAAATCATAATCCTCTATTGAAGAACCATATCACATGCTGCATCTTGATCTGTTTGGACCAGTCAACATTATGTCCATCAGTAAGAAAAGGTACACTCTTGTAATTGTTGATGAATATTCTAGATTCACCTAGGTGTACTTTCTGCACAGAAAAGATGAAACTCCTGAAATACTGTTGGATCATGTGAGAATGATTGAGACAACCACAAAGTACAAAGTCAAGATATTGAGGAGTGATAATGGTACTGAATTCAAGAATTCAAAGATGGAAGAGTTCTGCAAATACAAAGGGATTATTCAACAATTCTCTGCTCCTGGCACACCTCAGAAAAATGGAGTAGTTGAAAGGAAAAATAGAACTCTTATTGAAGCTGGCAGAACTATGTTGGAAGAAGCTAATTTACCTACATATTTCTGGGCAGAAGCAGTCAATACAGCATGCTATACTCAAAATCTCACTTTGATAAACAGACATGGTGTTACTCCTTATCAATCTCTCAAGGAGAAGAAACCAAGTTTGAAGCATCTGCATGTGTTTGGCTGTAAATGTTTTGTTCTTAGAACTCATCCTGAACAACTAGGAAAATTTGAAACTAAGGCTGATGAAGGAGTTTTCATAGGCTATCCCGCATCAAGAGCCTTTAGAGTTTTTAATTTGAGAACAAGAACTGTCATGGAGTCAATACATGTATCTTTTGATGATAAGAAGATAACTGGAATCAATGAAGACTCTCATGAAAGGCTGATTTTTGAAAATGAAGCTACCAAGGAACCTGAAGAAAGTGAATCAGATCCTGATGATCCATCAAATCCTGATGTCACACCAAATACTGATGGTGCTAACTCTGATGATGCAAATAATGGTAATACAACTAGTAGTGCAAATGGTAATACTCAAAAAATCCCTATTTATTGTGATAACCAAAGTGCTATTGTAATGACAGGAAATCCAGTTCAGCATTCTCTTACTAAGCACATCAGTATTAGATATCACTTCATAAGAGAACAGGTTCTGGAAGGAACAATTGAACTTTATTTTGTTTCTACTGATCAACAACTAGCTGATATATTCACCAAGCCACTGCCTGAAGCTACTTTCAATAAGTTGGTGAATGAACTTGGAATGATGAACTTTGAGAATTTCTGAGGAAAACTACAAAGAGGAAATCCTGATGACTATCAAATACTGATGGTCATTCTGCAAGGTATGTAATTTTGATCAAATCCTGATAGGACAAATCCTGACAGGAAGTCAACTGGTCAATCCTGATGTACAGGTCAGTATTCCATTGCTTAATTTGTGCCTGATTTTTCGTCAGTATCTGGTAAGAATCGTTTGAGTTTTAGTTGGACAACTGTATGCGCACGTGTGGTACACTGTAAGACATATACATATAGTTACACATAAAAAGCGGTGCAGTTATGTTTAATTACACACGTAATTTGTCCACTAATTATTTGTGTTAGGCCGAATACACAATATATAATCAAGTAGGTATGAGAATAACAATTAAGAACACAGGTTTGTAAATCAACAAACTGAATTATATTAAATAATTCTCTCTTAGTGATGTTAATGAATCACAAAGAGCTACTAGGTTACAAGAATAATATATTCAATGTTCGCATCCCTTCTAGGGATAACCTATCTGTGTTTATATAGTACACAGTTACACAATCCTTATCTAATTGATATTCCTACAAATTAGCTATACAATTGTTATCAATTAAGGATTGCTTCTTATCTTCTATTCCGTTTCCTTAGCTGTATCAATATATTCTGCTTCTTTCCATCTTCAGAATATATCGCTTCTAGAATCTTCAATTCAGCACCGACAGCTAATTCAACTATCACCTTGTCAGACTTTGAATAAACTCTGACCGGCTTCCTTTAAACTCTTCACCCTGTCAGAGTTTAATTAAACTCTGACCGGCTTCTGATAAACTCTGGTCAATACCTGTTGCTTAAACACTGATAAACAAACGTCAGCAATTATATCTAACAATCTCCCCCAACTTGTTCATAATAAAATGTACAAGTTAAACATATAATTGATGATGTCAAAAACATTTAACAAATGCAGTGTTTAACATATAACAGAGTTTAATTTAAAACAGAGTTTAAATTTTGACTTAGAATAGAAAATATATTAAAAACTTACAGTCAGACTTTACTTGATTTCTTGAATATCAGGCACAGTCCTGATATAATCTAACAGTAGTTTCTTCTCAGCTCTATTCAATTCAGCAATCATAATCTTCTTCAGCTCCTTCATTTCTGGTTCATCTTCACCAATTTGATAAATGGCAGCCCTCAAAGAATATATGCTGTTTTTGTTCATTTCATTGCCAAGTCTGATATAAAAAGGTTTATCAGACTCTAGATTGAACTCAAGAACCTTTTTATTTAGTGCAGTTCTGAACCTAGCACTATTCCTTTTCATTTCTACCAACTTTCCATGTGCATCTCTGTATTTAGGAATGTATGCACTTGATACTCCAGCTCCACTCAAAACTTTGGATTTCATCATCCTTTCCTTCAAAACTCGAGCAGCATCATAAGTACTTCTATTCTTTACTTCAAGTAGATATAGAACATACTCTAGCTCTTCCCAAAGTTTTAACTGGATATCAAATTCACCAAATCTATACACTCTGCCATCAGCCATAAAATATAACAAGAATTCCTTTTTGATTCCTTTGTGAAAAATCATCTGTACAGATTCTAGTTTGTCAAGGCCTTCTTGAGTAATTCCAACTCCAAATTCTGCCAATGAAAACTTGTCTTGAGATCTGTTATTAGTTCTTCTCTCTCTGTGTGAACCCAGTCCAGATTTGTCAAAGGCTTCTTTTCCCAATACTGTTCTGGTTTCTGAGAAATTCACAGCTTCAAGCTTTAAGTCTTCAAGAATTTTTGGTTTGCTGAATCCTGGAAGTAGTGTAGATTTCTGTACAACTTGAGCAACGTCAGAGGTTGTCATATCTTCAATAGAAACATCAACTTGAGCAGCGTCAGAGGTTGATTTAGCTAATCTTGTTTCAACTTGAGCAATGTCAGAGGTTGAATTATCTTTCTTTTTCAGGTTAGGCTCTTCAATCATTATGCCTTTACCCTTATCAGTGTTTCCAATCACAGGTCTCCTTGTATATTGTATACTCTGTTGTGTATTCTCTTTGATAGAAATACCAACTTCTTTCTTTCTAGGAGCCTTGATTTCCTTTTTCTTGTAGATTCCAGCTTCAAGATTTTTCTTGTGTTCCTCAGCAAGCATCTGCTCTTCAGCCTGGATATCTTCAATAGTTACATTCTTTCCATGCTCTTTTATGAATATCTTAGCAGCAATCTCTTCATCAGTAGATGGATTAGTTGAAACAACTAAACGCTTGAGATTTGAAGTAGATTGGCCACCAGAAGTAGATTGGCCACCAGAGTTTATCTTTTCAGAGTTTACTCTTGTCCTGCTTTGCCTTGGAGCAAAAATCTTTCTTTTATTTCCTTTGCTTCCCCCATCAGTAGAATCATCCTTCCATCTCAGAGCTCGAGTGTCTTTGCATTTGTCTTTAGGTACACTCTCCCCCTTTTTGACATCATCAGAAAGTAGTACTGATGTCAGCAATTCAATGGCAGTAGAAATGGAAGACAGTTGAGTAGACATTGCAGTATGATTTTCCTCAACTTTCCCAAGCCTCTTCTTGATTTCCTCAGAATCCTTGGCTTGCTGCTTGAGCATAGTATAATAAAAAGTTCTGTCAGACTTGAAAGTAAGATCCTTCATACTGGCTTCATTCCTTAGATTGGTAAGCATTTGTTGATTCTCATCAAATCTATTATTAAGAGATTTGACTTGAACAACAGTTGCCTGTAAGCTTGTAAGTACATCAGTATTTGAGATCTTCTTGACAGAATCAGATAGAAAATCTGCAGCCCTTTGTGCTGGGAAGACACAATCTGCATCAGCCCAATTTTTGTAGTACATATTCTGAAAATGCTCATTGGTCTGTCTATGGACTTCCCATGCGTCAGCACTATTGACATCATCAGCCAATGAAACTTGAATACTAGGGTGTGAATGAGAACCCTCAGCATCATTTCCAGTTTCTTCATTATTGGCTGCTTCATTTGCATTAAGAATATTGTCAGCAGTAAACTGTGCAACTTCATCAATGTTCTCCTCTGCTACAGCTTCAGGAATATCAGAGGTGGCCTGAGTTAAAACCTCTGTTTCTCTTTGAACAATCTCAACAATAGATTGTTGCAAAGCTTCAAGAATAATGTTCTCAGAGTTTAGCTCATCAGTAGCCTCTTGTTCCTTTTCCATCACAGCTTCATCAATTTTCTCTGTGACTTTAATCAGCTGAGTAACCTCCTCACCTTTGTCAAGATCACAAGAAATAATTTCAGTGTGAGTGGCCAGAGATTCTTCTACCTGATCAGTGACTTGATCAGCTTCCACACCCTCTGTATAAAGATCAGAATAGATAGAGGTGTGTGCTTCAAGATCAAAAACTCTGCTATCAGAATGAGTAGCAGCTTCCTCAACTACATCATTAGCCTTTGATGTAGGAGCATCTAAATCCATAGTAGCATCAGTATTTAATCTGTCTAGATTGACAGCTTCAGCATTTGCAGCATCCTCCTGAACAAACACTTCAGGAGCTTCAGTGTTTACAAACACTCTGTCCTCATCAGCATTTAAAATATCCTCCTCAACAACAATTTCAGGAGTATCTTGAGGAACAGCTTCAGACACAATCTCCTCATTCTCTGATGCAGGAGCTTCAGTTTCCTTAGAGACTCTGTCCATATTGACATTTATAGCATCAAAAAGATGTGCAGCCACTAGTCTTCTTTTTCTCTGATGAAGAGTTTCTTCATCAGTTTCAGTCTCTGAGGTTTCAACAACAGACTTTGCCCTATTGGCTCTTCTTTTCTTTAGCCTTGTCTTCTGAGGCAGCTCTTCAGGTGTTGATAACCCAGCTTCAGAAGATGGTTTCCTTGCAGGTTTAGTACCAATGTGCTTGGTCCTACCTCCCCTTGCAGGTTTAACAGAAGTTGATAGAGGTTCTGGTTGAGATTCAGCTTGTGGTTGTGGATTTACTTGAGCATCCACAAATTGTTGCACAGAAGTAGGTAGCAAAGGATCTCCAACAATGCCTTTCTTAATGTCTTTATTTACTAGATCAGTAAATACTCTCTTATGTAATTTAAAACAAGAAACATCTGCTTCAAATACATTTTCTCCTTCAACACAATAAGAAACCAAAAGCTGACAGAATCGAGAAAAATAAACAACTCCTCTATTCTCGGTCATCTTCTCCCCTAAGTTAGTCAACACAAGTCGTGCAAAATCAAAATGATTATCATATAATAAAGAATACCCGATTTGCAGACTGTCTGTGGGAATAGCATCCCAATTTGTGCATTTCTTGCCAAATGTCCTGGTAATGCAATCGAAGAAGAAACTCCATTCCTTACGCAGAAACGGCCTTTTGAGTTGCCCAATCTTTGTCAACGGCCCAGAGTAGCCAATCTCTCGCATCATTCGGATTAAATCCTCATCACCCATTCCAATAGTGTAAGAAGAATACTCAGGAAACCCCATTGCATCGCGAATAGTACCAGCAGTAATAACATACTCTGTTTCGTCAAACTCAAAAATTATGGATGGGCTCCCAGTTTCACCACCATCATCATAAACCCCTGTCTCCCAGAACGCCTTGATTTGTAAACCAGAAAGTGTGGCTGGTTCAACTAAAGCACGCCCAATCGCGGACTGAGCAAGAAACTTCTGAATCAAATGAAATGCTTCTGGTGCGTTTGCAGTGTTTAGTGGTGCGGTATAGTTGTTTGGAACGAACTCTAACCCAGACGAAACGAAAGCTGTGGTTGCCATTAGAAGATTTTGAAGAAATAACAGAGTTTATGTGTAGAAAGGTGTTTGTGAATATGTGTGTGTGATAATAGATGTAAATGAGTAAGATGTGAAAAGTTTAACTGAAGATGTGTGTATTGTATTTAAAAGAAAATTAAAGATGAAAAACTGAAGAGTTTTTAATCATTAATACACAACTGTCTTACTCCTATAATCATGTGAGTGGGACACATGGCAAATGTACAGACGCTGACAGCTGTATTGAACAACTTCCAATACATACGTGCAAACGAGAAGACACCTTGCATCACATATCCGCTTAAAAAAAAATCAATAATAATAAAATTATCGATTTTAATATCTCAGAAACATAATATCGAAGTAGCCCAACAGTCAGAAGAATAATGACTGTCTTGGAACTCCGCACTTTACTGTTCCCAAGCTTCGAACCACGCAAAACCCTTCAGTTGCCCTGTTGTATGCTATAAAAGCTGGAGCATTGTAACAACAGGCAATACACATATAAAAAAAATTACCATACATCAAATGGCAGGAACCTTTGAATTCATGGATGTAGAATCATTCTTGGATTTGAACTGGCGTCAACAAGCAAACTATATCATCGATGAGTTTCTTGTGTTGTCATTTCTGAATGATGAAGGGCTTATCGCTGATGATGAAATAGCGGAAGGACCTATCTCCAACCCCTATGTGCACATCATCCGTCCTGGACCATATGATGTGCCCATCCTTGCAGATGATGAGGCTGTGGAGATCTGTATGATGCTCTTCTATCAGAGCTACTTGAAGGGTTCGAAAAAGAATGTCTTCTTGGAATCCTGCAAGCTGCAAACCAGAAAGAGAAGTCGAGAGGATGATGATGATGATTCAACATCAGGGGTTTGTCAAGACTTGGAAATCCCAGATGTTATAGTAGCCTGTTAATCGAACAGTAGCTAGACAAGAGTATAAAGTTGTCTGAATGTAAACAAAGTTTGAATCATTTAATGAGAAAAATCCATTGTTTTGTTTTACATATCAGTATCTCATAGTAATTGTAAAGTGAAAGAAATGATATCACTCTAAACAATAAACTCACATACTCATCAGCGCTACTAATCACCATCAGAACTTATCAAACACACTCTTTCTGTTCTCTGTTGAATGTAAAATATATTCGTTACCAATCATACTGTTTCGAAAAACAAATGTCTAATCTCAAAATTATAGAATGTCTGAAACAAAGAAATTATTTTAACCATTAGAGATTAAAACAAAGTTACCTCGGCATATGTCACACAATACATCAGTGTTTACCATTTGTCCTTCTTTGTCAATAAACTCTTTTCTCAAACTGTACAGGTGTGAAAATATGTGTGTGCAATAGCAGAGTTTACCGTAATCAATGTTTAGATCATCTCAAAGTGCATAAAATCCACAAACTAAAGTAGTAAAAACTGGTTGCCTAAACTCTCATTTATAACATAAAATCTGATTTTATATCTAAACTCTGTATACTGATATCCTTTCATTTGGATATGTCTTTTAATTTTCACCCCTTTTATATTTTTATATATATTTATATATATATATATATATATATATATATATATATATATATATATATATTTTTTTTTTTCCAGTAATCAGTGGTTGGCACTAGTCACCAAAAATCAAAGATTTTAGCCCTTATTTCATACAATAAGTTCCTGGATCTTCCTAGGCACAACATGATCTCAAAGGAATTTGTGCTCTGTTTGGCATCTTTTGATTTGAGGGTGAATTATTTTCAATTAAGAATCAGAGTTTAGACTTTTCATCAGTAGATATAATTAACTTATGAGAGAAAATGCAAACAGCTAATACAGACTCAGTGTATAGGATCAATAAACTAAGAGATGGTATAAATACAGAGACAGTATCATGCTGTGTTAACTTACTGCACATGTTTGAGATCAGAATCTATACAACTCTTAAGGATTCATAATTACTTACTGAGAATTATGCTTCATACAAATTTCTTCATTGGTCCATATGTTTCAGACAAAATTACAATTAGAGAATAGCATTAAACTGTAACTACCAGAGTATGACCAACAGAGTTTAACATCAGAGTTTACTTTCAGAGTATGACTGACACCTCACAGAGTTTATTATCAGAGTTTAACATGCTGGTTCACATAACAGTTAACACATGTAAGAGATCATGAACATACAAAGTGAGTCTAACCCGTATCTCTAGTCAGAACCAGAGATCATTCCAAGTTCATTTACCAATCTTGTAAAAGTAGCTTCACTCAAAGGTTTGGTGAAGATATCTGCAAGTTGTTGGTCTGTAGACACAAAATGAAGCTCAATGTTTCCTTCTTCCACATGTTCTCTGATAAAATGATACCTTATACTGATGTGCTTGGTCATGGAATGCTGTACTGGATTACCTGTCATAGCAATAGCACTTTGGTTATCACAGAAAATAGGTATTCTAGAGTACCTTAACCCATAATCCAGCAATTGATTCTTCATCCATAAAATCTGTGCACAACAGCTACCAGCTGCTATATACTCTGCTTCTGCAGTGGATGTAGAAATTGATTTCTGTTTCTTACTGTACCAAGAAACCAATCTGTCACCTAAAAATTGACAGCTTCCACTTGTACTTTTTCTGTCTATCTTACAGCCTGCAAAATCTGCATCAGAGTAACCAATTAACTTAAACTCTGATTCCCTAGGATACCACAAACCCAAGGTTATGGTTCCTTTAAGATATTTGAAGATCCTTTTTACAGCTGTTAGATGAGGCTCTCTGGGATCTGCTTGAAATCTTGCACAAAGACATGTTGCATACATGATATCAGGTCTACTTGCAGTAAGATACAGTAGAGACCCTATCATTCCTCTGTAGTTAGTCATATCTACTGAGGCTCCTGTGTCTTTGTCAAGCTTCGTTGCTGTAGCCATGGGAGTTGTAGCAGATGAACTATCAAGCATACCAAATTTCTTTAGAAGATTTCTGGTATACTTTGCTTGATTGATAAAAATCCCATCATCTGTTTGTTTGACCTGTAAGCCTAGAAAATAACTAAGCTCTCCCATCATGCTCATTTGGTACCTGGATTGCATAAGCTTTGCAAACTTCTTACAAAGTTTGTCATTAGTAGATCCAAAAATAATATCATCTACATAAATTTGAACTAAAAGCAAATCATCACCAGAATTGAAATAAAACAAGGTTTTATCAATTGTACCTCTTGTGAACCCACTTTCTAAAAGAAATTGAGCAAGAGTTTCATACCATGCTCTTGGTGCTTGCTTTAGTCCATATAATGCCTTGTCAAGCCTGTAGACATAATCTGGATGCTTGGGATCTACAAATCCTGGTGGTTGTTCAACAAACACTTCTTCTTCAAGCTTCCCATTGAGAAAAGCACTTTTCACATCCATCTGAAAGACTTTAAACTTCTTGTGTGCAGCATAGGCCAGAAAAATTCTTATGGCCTCCAATCTTGCAACTGGAGCAAAGGTTTCATCATAGTCAATTCCTTCCTGTTGTGAATAACCTTTAGCCACAAGTCTAGCCTTGTTTCTTGTAATCACACCTTCACTGTCAGTCTTGTTTCTGAAAACCCACTTTGTACCTACAATTGATCTATTCTTTGGTCTAGGTACAAGTGTCCAGACTTCATTTCTTTCAAATTCATTTAACTCTTCTTGCATTGCTGTAATCCAATTAGCATCTTGAAGAGCTTCCTCCACTTTCTTTGGTTCTGTTTGAGACAAGAAAGCATGATACAGACACTCATTATTTGTTGCACTTCTAGTTCTCACACTAGCATCAGGATCTCCAATTATGAGATCAGGTGTGTGTGCCTGTGTCCACCTTCTTGCTGTTGGTAAGTGGTTTCTTGCATCATTATTGAATCCTCCCCCTTGATCCATGCTCTCCTGATTCATATGTTGACGTTCTGCAGCATCTGAGGCTCCCCCTGAATTGGATGGCTCAGAGTTTGAACTGTCAGAGTTTGAATCAGTTTCCTCAACTGACTCATTTGCTGTATCTTGTTGAGCTTCTTCACGCTCCTCCTCAACTGGTTCTCTACTCTGTTCAATTTGAGAATTTCCAGTTTCTCCAGTATTTACCAGTAGAGGTTCAGAGTATGCTTCGTCAGAGTTTGTCAACCCTGCTTCATCAGAGTTTATATCATCAGAGAATAGATCTTCATTTTCAAAACGCAGTTGATCATATCCATCCTTGTCTTCAAGTCCAATTATTTTCTTGTCATCAAATGACACATGTATAGATTCCATGATCACCTTAGTTCTTAGATTATAAACTCTGAATGCTTTTGTTGACAATGGATAGCCAACAAAGATTCCTTCATCAGCTTTTAACTCGAACTTTGTCAACTGTTCAGGATGAGTCTTCAACACAAAGCATTTGCATCCAAATATATGAAAATATTTCAAATTTGGCTTCTTATTTTTCACCATCTCATATGGTGTTTTCCCATGCTTGTTGATCAATGTTGCATTTTGAGTAAAACAAGCAGTTTGAACAGCTTCTGCCCAGAAGTATGTTGGTAATTTTGCTTCATCAAGCATAGTTCTGGCTGCTTCAATTAAAGTTCTGTTCTTCCTTTCAACTACACCATTTTGCTGTGGAGTTCCAGGTGCAGAAAATTCTTGTTTCACTCCTCTTTCCTTGCAGAAAGCTTCTATAATTGAGTTTCTGAATTCAGTTCCATTATCACTCCTTATAATTTTGACTTTGTGCTGTGATCCTTTGTCCAGTAGATTTACATGATCCATCAGAGTTTGAGCAGTTTCATCCTTCTTTGACAAGAAATACACCCATGTATATCTAGTATATTCATCAACAATTACTAGAGCATATTTCTTTCTGCCCATGGACATCACATTCACTGGTCCAAAGAGATCAACATGTAGAAGATGATAAGGTTCCACTACTGAAAATTCAGATTTGCTCTTGAAAGATGACTTCCTTTGCTTGGCTTTTTGACAAGAATCACACAAGCCATCTAGACTGAGTATAGATTTTGGAAGTCCCCTTACAAGATCCTTTCTTATTAGCTCATTGATGTTGTTCAAATTGAGATGAGAGAGCTTCTTGTGCCAGTTCCAACTCTCTTCATTTGACATTCTGGCTGTCAGACACACTGTTTTTCCATCAGAGTTTGTTACCAAACTTGCTTCATAAATGTTGTTGCGCCTGTGTCCAACTAGAACAACTTTTCCAGTAGATTTACTGATAACTTCACAGTATTCACTATGAAAATCTACATGGTTTCCTCTGTCACAGATTTGACTCACAGATAGCAGATTATGCTTGAGTCCTGAGACAAGAGCTACATTTGTAATGATGACACTTCCAAGATTGATATTGCCATATCCCAGAGTGTGTCCTATGTTGCCATCTCCATAGGAAACTTTTGGGCCAGCCTTCTCCTTAAAGTCTGATAGCAGGGCTTTATTTCCAGTCATATGTCCTGAGCATCCACTGTCCAAGATAAGTGTGCTCTCTATTATACCCTGCAATCACAAACAAATACTAAGTATTAGTTTTAAGGACCCAGACTTGCTTGGATCCTTTGTCTTTCTTAACAGTGTTAGCTTTTGCAGCGGAATTACTATCAACAGAGTTTAAGCTCACATTGTCAGACTTTACACTTGCAGAGTTTGCTTTAACCCACTTCAGATTGGGTTTTAGCTCATAATAGTTATGATAAATAGCATGATAACTCTTGCAAGTATAAATGGAATGCCAAGTGCTCCCACAGTGTGTGCATAAAGTTTGTGGTTTAACCCTTACATAATCATTCTTTACTTCTGATGTAGAAGATAAAGAATTAATATGTTTGTTCTTAGTGCAAAATCTAGCAAGATGATTAGAACTACCACAATTGTAACATGTTTTCCTTGGAGCAGCACCAGTAGGCAAATGATTATTTCTATTATTTATGCCTATCTTTCCATTCCTATTCTTCTTGGACCCTTTTGGTTTCATGGCAGATTTTATCTCTTTCAGCTTATGATTAAACTATTTCCCTGTCATCAAACCAACATTAACCTGTTTTTCACAAGTTTTTACTGGCTTTCTAACAGTTTCTCTTTCCTTGTTTTTTTGTTTTAATATTTTCCTGTCTTTCACAGGCTTCACCTGATTCCATATCAGCTTCTCTTATTACAACAGATTTTAACTTATTGGCTTCTGGAACAAATTTCACAGGTTTAAGTTGTGGTTTTACCTTAACCTTGTCTTTAAACCTAAGTTCATCATTTTCACAATAACCTAAACCTACAGAATCAGTCTGAAACACTTGATGAGTGTCTCTTCCAGAATCTGTCCAAGTCTTGATTATTTTTCTTTCTTTTTCTAAATCAGATTCTAGTTGCCTATACCTTTTAAGAAACTCCTGTTCAACATAAACAGCATCATCTCTTTCTTTTTGAATCTACTTCATACTTTCAAGTTCTCCTTCAAGAAACTTGTTTCTATCTTTAAGACTAAGATTCTCAGCTTTAATTCTCTCATTCTCTAAGGTCTGATCCCTATAGCTAACATGAACACTTTTCAGATATACTCTTAACTCAGATATATTATCAGTATCATAAGCATAAGTAGTTAGGGGTACCTTATTTTCAGATGATTCAGTCTCATCTCTGACAGTTGCCATAAGAGCATAGTTTTCTCCATCATCAGAGTCTGAAGTATCTGCCCAGTCTTTGCCTTTAGAGATGAGTGCTTTCTCAGATTTGCCTTTCTTGCACTCTGGAGCATAGTGACCCATCTCTTTGCACTTGTAGCACTGGATCTCAGATTTGTCCTTCTTTCCAGACTTGGTATCCCTTCCATCAGACTTTCTGAAATTCTTCTTCTCAGAATTTGAATCTCTCCTTGAGACTCTCTTTCCCTTCTTGAAGTTCTTGAACCCCATCTTCTTGAAGGTCTTCACCATCAATGCAGCCATTTGCATCATCTGTTCTTCATCATCATCAGAATCAGAAGCTTCACCAGAGTTTGAATCATCATCAGAGTTTGATGACTCACTCTCAGATTTAATGACTAAAGCCTTTCCCTTGGCTTTCTTCCTTGATGATTCCTTCTTAATGGGCTTCTCCTCGACTTTGAGAGCAACAGATTTTGTCTTCTTGCTGGATCTCCTGTTTCTTTGTTCTATCTGAAGTTCATGAGTCTTTAACAATCCATAGATCTCATCTAGATCTGTATCAGCAAGATCATAATTATCTCTGATTGTTGTTGCCTTTAAATCCCACTTTTCAGGTAGAGATAACAGAAACTTGAGATTAGACTCTTCAAGCTCATATTCTTTATCAACCAGAGACAGATCGTTCAACAGTTTGCAAAATCTGTCATAAGTCTCAATCAAGGTTTCATTAGTTCTTGAATCAAAGTGCTCATACTCCTGTGTGAGTATTGTTTTTCTGTTCTTCTTAATAGCACCTGTTCCCTGGCATCTGACTTCTAAAGCATCCCATATCTCTTTGGCAGTTTTGCAGCCAATTACTCTGTTAGACATAACATTATCTAAAGCACTGTGGAGAAGATGTCTAACCTTTGCATCCTTTGCAATTGATGAGATGTCCTCAGGAGTCATATCTTTCTTTTCCTTTGGAACAGTCTTTTGTTCTTGACCATCAACAACAGGGGACAATTTAGTTGGCATATGAGGACCATCATTGATTCTGTCAAGGTATTCTGGATCTGTAGCCTCCAGAAACATGGTCATCTTAAACTTCCAAATCGGATACTCTACTGGCCTGAGAATTGGAACCCTGATTGTTTCATATCGACTCACAGAATTGGGCTTAACCTGTTCAGCCTTAGGAGCAGTTTGATTTTCTTCAGACATGATTAATACTGTGTTTGAATCGTAAAACTGTATATATTAAACAGCCTTGGCTCTGATACCAATTGTTAGGCCGAATACACAATATATAATCAAGTAGGTATGAGAATAACAATTAAGAACACAGGTTTGTAAATCAACAAACTGAATTATATTAAATAATTCTCTCTTAGTGATGTTAATGAATCACAAAGAGCTACTAGGTTACAAGAATAATATATTCAATGTTCGCATCCCTTCTAGGGATAACCTATCTGTGTTTATATAGTACACAGTTACACAATCCTTATCTAATTGATATTCCTACAAATTAGCTATACAATTGTTATCAATTAAGGATTGCTTCTTATCTTCTATTCCGTTTCCTTAGTTGTATCAATATATTCTGCTTCTTTCCATCTTCAGAATATATCGCTTCTAGAATCTTCAATTCAGCACCGACAGCTAATTCAACTATCACCTTGTCAGACTTTAAATAAACTCTGACCGGCTTCCTTTAAACTCTTCACCCTGTCAGAGTTTAATTAAACTCTGACCGGCTTCTGATAAACTCTGGTCAATACCTGTTGCTTAAACACTGATAAACAAACGTCAGCAATTATATCTAACAATTTGTGCACGAATCACAGCATGCCATCTGTCACTGAGAGAGTAATATTTTGTTTTAACAAAATACATTTGATTTTCTGAAATCCTAATTACCCTCTCATCATCAGTTTTACATCTTCTTTCTCTCTCTGTGTTCAAGAACCCTAAATTCTAAATCTCAATTTATCAAGTTTTTGATACTGTTTTAATGGCGTCTTCATCATTCATGAACAAACAGACTGTGATTAGTGGTGTTACTTTTGCCACTAATAATTTTGTAGCTATTCTAAATCATCAGGAATTACCCAATGAGTTTCACATAATTCAAGATTTTCTAGCTTCAAGCCCATTGAAGTTTGCTTTAACAAAACCTGCAAGTGTTTCTTTTAAGTCAGTTATGCAGGTGTGGAACTCAGTTACTTTTGACAAAGGGCATTCTGACTCAATCTTGATGAGTTTTGAATATGATGGGATTACTCACTATGTGACTCCTGCAATTGTGGAGGATGCACTGCATTTACCTGTTCTTGGTGATGCTGTTCCTGATAATGTTTCGGATTCTACTCTCTTTGAGTTTGTTACAAAGTTGGGCTACAATGGTGAAGTAAAGAGGTATGGCAACCTCTTTAGGACAAAGCTTAAGAGGGAATGGAATTTCTTCTTTGATACGATCAGTCGCTGTTTCCTGAACAAGATATCAAATTTTGATGCTCTTCCATCAGGATCTCTCAAAATTGGCTACTCTCTTATCCATTCTACAGTGCTTGATTATGGATCTTTTATCTTAAAAGCTTTAAGTGATAGGAAATCAGTAAAGTTAGGTTCTGTCTGTTTTCTTAGATTTTTACAGTTGATATTTAATCACTTATGTCCTAATGTTGTTTTTGAGAATGATGTAGTTCTACCAATCTGTAGAATTACTGAGAATAATATTAAGTCCTTAGTCAACAGTGATAAGGCAAATGGTTTTATAGGCAATGCCTTTATTCCTGATGAGGTCAGGTTTTTCTTACATCGGAAAATTCCTACTTGTTATGGACTACTTTCTAAGGCTATGGGGCAAGGCCAATCACATCATGTTCCTAACCCAAGCATTCATCCCAAACAGTCTAAACAATTAACAACCACCTCTACTGTCTCTCAAAAGACTTTAGTTGAAAAATCAAAGAAATCAGCTAGAACTGATGTGTCAGGAAGGCAATCAGGTTCAAAGGATTTTTCCTCTACACCACTCACTAAAAATAAGTTACAAGGGGGTGTACAAGGGGTCCTGGTGAAGAAAGCTGCTAAGGGTGTAGAGGCTGTTTCTGCTAAAAGAAAGTTAGTGCTCAGGGATGAGACTGATTCTGAGGATGATTTACCTATATCCTCTATAATGAATGTGAATAAGGAAGTTGCTGATACTGCTATTGAAGCTGTGGTACCATTATCTACACCACAGAAGAAAAGGAAATTATCTAAGGGCAGGTATCATATTCCTTTCGAAAAGAAGCAGGATACTGATGTACAGAACACTTCTATTCTTAATGAGCAATCAAATTCAGATGCTCAAGCAAATCCTGATGTTAGTATTCCTGATGCTGCACCAAGTCAAGTGGTTAATATTTCAGACTCTCCAGCACAGGACTCTCCAACAAAAAGACATGTTGATATTTCATGGGAGAAGTATGGTGCTGCTGCTTCCAATCTTGGGATTAAACATCCAATGGAAAAGCTAAGGAAAGCAGGGGAGTTAGTGTTCTCTAGACAGAAGAAACTGAAGGGATCAAGCCCACAAGAACCTGGACCTCAAAGTGGTTCAGCAGCTCTTACTGATGATCCAGCCACACAAGGACCACTCAATCAAAGTTTGGGTGAAGGCTTAACAATTGGAATGGTCACACAAGAACCATTTTCTCAAAGGGAGAATGAAGACATTTTTATTCCAGTCACATAAGAACCATCTTCTCAAAGTGAAGATGCAGGCCAAGCTACAGTTTCTGAGAAATTTCCTGACAATGCTCAAGGGATTTCTGGTGCAGATGAAGTTCAAAGATTGGTCAAGGACACTGTCAATGAGGGAAGCACACAAGAACCTCCAACTCAAAGTGTTGAAGCAGCTTCAGAACCTCATGCTACACAAGAACCATCAGTAACAGATACTGATGCAAGCTTATCAAATCCTGACAGTGTTGCTCCTGATGCTAGTGGTGCTCCTGATGCTGAGCCAATTCTTATACAACCACTAAGATCACGACCAATGGACCATCCTATCACAGATTCGCAAGATAAACTGAAAGGTATAGCTATTCCTGATCCTGACGTTACTCATGATACTGATGATGATGATTATGATGATAGTGATGATGATAATAACGAAGAGAAGGAACAGCTTGCCAGAGTTTTACAATCTAGTCTTGGAACTAACTTTGGTTCCTCAAGCACATTTATGACTGGCAAGGCTACTACTGGAAAAGACTTCAGACAAGACTTTTCTGTTCCTTCTGAGATTGATCCTGTTGAGCAGCTGAAATTGCAACAATGGGAAACTGACTGGTACAAGTCCCATGATTCCGTAAGCTATCCATATGCATTGGATCATGCTTATAATGTTGCTAAGTTGATTCAAAATGAAGATTTGAAGAATCATTTGAAGGCTACTACTCTGTTATCCAAAGGCCTGAAACATGAAATAGATTCTGTCAAAGATTCTACTGACAAAGTGAGGACTGATATTTCTCAGAGCTTTACAAAGGTGCCTACTGCTCTTCAACTCAGGGTAGTGGAATCCCAAGTTAAGTCAATCATTGATGAACATTCTTCAATCAACAACAGGGTTGATTCTCTTGATACAAAGGTAACTGACATTCAAACCTCTCTTGCCTTAATTTTGAATATATTGTCAAATATTGATGTCAAAAAGGGGGAGAAGGTAAGTCAGACAAAATGTACACCTGATCTAGTATTGAGAAACTGATCTAGTATTGAGAAATAATGATGATGATGATCAAACTGGAAATGATGGTGGTGACAAAATTCTACAAGGAGAAACCTCTGATGCTGTTGTTATGAAATCTACAATTCAAACTTCTCAAAGTCAAACAACGCAGTCAACTCATGTTTTTGATTCTAGAGTTAAGACAGTAAGAACATTGGTGCAATCTCAGATCCTGACGGAAGAACAAATACTGACAGGTGAACAAATACTGAAATTGGAGGTACTTTAACTTCTGAAAACCTGAACAATTTATTAGCTGTTGATATAGTTATAGATTGTCATGATGGTATTGAAAAGAAAGAAAAGCTTCTGTACTTCATGAAAGATGGTAGTGTGAAGATTCTGTCCATTCAAGATCTGCTGATAAAAACTACACAGGAACTGGAATATGTTCACTATCTGTTAAGATGGAAGAATAAAGTGTGCAAAGTGTGGAGTGACATGATCTTGTCAACAATAAGAAGAAGACTATATGGAAACAGAAATTTCAATGGTAATTATACTCCCATGTACTTAAATCAAAGAGGTCAAGATGTGGAAATACAAAGGGGTACTGCTGTTAAAGAAGTAACTTTTGGTATAACATAACTTAGTCTCAATCCTGATGGGAAGGAAATTGCTTATCTTTTGCTTGAAGAGCACAGTCTACAGAGAAGCTCCATACAAACTCTCAGAGCAGCTATCTACCAGATTAATGAGGAAGATGAAGATCTCAGAAATCTTAAGGAAAGACTGATTCAAATTCTTGAGGAAAAAGAAGAAAATCTGTTATCCAATTTTTTGAAGATGAATCTGTTCTATTAAAGAATCTAAACAGATAAGTTGCTGCTGATATTTGTACATTTTGTAAATATGTTTTTGACATCATTGAATCTTAGGAATCTATACTTTATTTCACAAAGTATGAGATTGGGGGAGATTGTTAGATCAGAATTCAATGATCGTCAGGATCTAGACTCAACTGATCAAGATTGCTGACGTCATCAGGATTGCATGGTCATCAGGATCAGAATGAATATCAGGACTGGGATCAGGATTGATTATCAGGACTGGAAGCTGATCAGGATTCCTAATTCGAGTTATATTTGGAGTCTAGTTAAATAAGGAAGATTATTCTGTCGGTTCCTGGTCTGAGAATGTAGCTATCAATTTAGGATATGTTTCAATCTTTGTAATTGATTAGGACTTATCATTGATAGAGAAGATGTGTAGTATATAAACACAGTTTAGGTTTTGGTTTAAAAACCGGATTACACACACGAGTATCTTTGTAACCTAGCAGCTCTCAAGAACATCAGAATTTCTTGAGAGAGTTTGTAACAGTTTTATATCAGATTTAATAAAGCTGTTATCATTCTTTCATATTTGTGATTCATATCTTATTAAGTCGAGAATCTTATACAATTGTATTCAACCCCCCTTCTACAATTGTTTATTACTGGGCAACAATTAAATCCTATAGAAACTAGTTTGGATCTAGACTCTAAAGGGAAGAAAGTGGACTCTAGTGCTTACAGAGGCATGGTTGGATCTCTTCTCTACCTAACTGCTAGCAGACCTGACATAATGTTTGCTACATGTCTCTGTGCAAGGTTTCAAGCTGATCCAAAAGAGTCACACTTTGTAGCTATCAAGAGATTTTTTAGGTACCTCAAGGGCACTCATAATCTAGGCCTTTGGTACCCTAAAAATACTGGATTTGATCTAGTAGGGTGCTCTGATTCAGACTATGCTGGATGTAGGATTGACAGAAAAAGTACAACAGGAAGCTGTCAATTTCTTAGTGGAAGGTTGGTGTCATGGTTTAGTAAGAAGTAGCATTCAGTTTCTACATCTACTGCAGAAGCTGAATACATTGCAGCTGGAAGTTGCTGTGCATAAATTCTGTGGATGAAGAATCAACTGTTGGATTATGGTCTAGTGTTAAATAATATCCCCATCTACTGTGACAACACTAGTGCCATAGCCATCTCAGACAATCTTGTTCAACACTCTAGGACAAAGCACATTGATATTAGACATCATTTCATAAGAGAGCATGTTGAAAGATGAACTGTGAAGTTGATCTATGTCCCTACAGAGAAGCAACTTGCAGACATCTTTACAAAACCACTGGATGAAGCAACCTTCAACAGGTTGGTAAGTGAATTGGGAATGCTAAACTTGGTATGTTAACTTACTAGTTTTTTTCATTTTCATATTTGCATGTAGCTTGTGACAGTAACCTAAAAGTCACTGTCATGAGAAGTTACTGTCACACAAGTTTTTATTCTCTCTGACATCATATTTTCTATGACTGTGTTGAATTGATTTTTGTTTTAGTCATGCTGTCAGTAATAAAACTTTGTGTCATTAACTTGGATAACCTCAAAGTCTGTATTTTTTGGTCAAAGACTTTGTATTGATTGGCTGTAGTGTGTTAATTGTTGGTTTAGTGGAGAACATGCATATTAATTGCAATCTGTGGCAGTTGTATGGGCACTTTGAACTGTTGACCATTTATCTTCCTTTTATCTAGTATGCCTATAAATTGAACCTTAGGTCATATTAGTGAATCATTCAGAAAAGATAAAATGGATAACAAAGTAGGAATTGAATACAGGCCTAAGATTAGTACAGAGTCTCCATTTAAAGAAGAAGTTGAGGAATTATTTGATGAGTTAGAGGATCTTCTCGATGAGGAGAATGAGAAAGAACTTGCTACAAAAGCCACTAAAGAGGCTAAGTGGCAAGAACAGGTTAAGGAGGTCCAAGCACTCCTCAAGGAAGAAGGAACCACAGAAGAAGAAGTTAGGGTAGAATTTCTAGAATTGATTAAGAAAACTTGTAATGAATAGTTGCATTAATCAATTGTAGTAATTTCCCCTTTCGTTTCTTTTAATAAAACTATCAATTTCCTTCTGCAGTTCCTTATTGTTTGCTGTGTGTCAGTTTTGTTAAGTTGAATAATGTTACTGTCAAGACAAACCTACTGTCATCACCCAAATGTCACTGACAGTTTGTTTCAGCGCACAGGTTACTGTCAACATTAGTGGACCGTTAAAATTGCAAATTCAACCTCCACGTTGACAGAAATTAAAGGGAGTAACCCACGTGGTGGTGTTATTGGGTATTAGCACGATTCCAATTATCCCCTTTTTTAGCCAAACGCTTGAACTCCTCTTTATACATCAGTTAATCAGAAAAAAGCAAACCTGACACAGAACAACTAAAAGCAAACAAACTTTCTGTTAAATTTCTCTCTCTACTCACTCAACATACTCATTTTCTCTCTCTTCACAACAATGGCACCAAAACAATCAATTTCTCAGACCAACTTTGTTGGCATCATCTCTCCAAATGATGCTGGTGAAGGCTTCAAAGGGCTTGTTTCTTTAATGAATAAGTCCTATCTTGGGTATGCAATTACCTCAACCCCTATCCTTGACCTAGATAGGATAGAGAACTTCTGGGAATCTGCTGTTGCTCAAGGAGATGGTGACAACACAACCATTCAGTTCAAAATCAAGGAGCACAGTTACATTCTCACTATCAAGGGCATCAATGCAGCTCTGGGAATTGTGTTAGAACAAGGAAAGACTTACACTGAGCTTGCTACTGATGAGACCCTGAAGAAGCTCTTCTTGCAAATTGGGTATTCTGGACCCATTCTTGAAGAGGGAAGAACAAAGTGGTACCCTTCTGGTTAAATGGACAGGAAATATCTAAGAAAGGAGTGGAGCATGGTGTTTGATGAAATGGTGAAGGTGTTCTCTACCAAGACCACTGACTGGAATGGGATTCCCACCTACATCAAGAAGCTCACTCACTCTCTTGTGCATGGGTACAAAGTGGATGTTGGAAAGCTACTCATGGCACACATCAAGGCTGCCATAGGTAAGAAGTTAAACATCTATCCTCGCTTTCTAATGTTGTGTATTAATTCTTTGTGTGAGTTTGATGAAAATGCCCCTCGTTTAGAGGTGTGTAGTGTCTTGAAAAGAAATCACCTCACTGAATTTGAATGCACATATTCCACTATGTTTCACCAAACACATGGTTGATCAAGTAACTAACCTTGATTTTCCATTGCCTTCTGGTTATGCCTCCTTCACTCTTGAGGATGAGGCTGGATTAGTCCCAAATTCAGCTAACCCCCATTCTACCCTATACACTCAGCTTAGGTTCTCCAGACTTCCCAAAGTTCAGAGACACGCCTTGCAAGAAACCAGAAAAAGACCCTTAGAAGCTGATGTTGGTGGTAGTGCTGAGAGTCAAGAGGGAGTTCCTGCACCTAGTGCAGCAAATAAGGAAGGTAGTCAAACAGAACCCACAGTGGTTCCTCTTGAGCCTAAGAAGAAGAGAGCTAAGAGGGCCAAAACCACTATTAGCCACCCTGTAGTCTCCCAAAAGACTGTAGAGGAACAAAGGGCAGTAAACACCTCCCTAGATGTGCCTTCTCAACAAGGGACATCTATTGAAATTGGCCTGTCTCCCAAGGCACCCTGTACAGAGGCTGCACCACCTCATGTTCCCACTCATGAGGAGCCCCCCCACTTGCAGAAACACACCTGGAGTCAGGACACAGTGAGGATTTCACTTCCCAAGTTGATGCTTCACAAGTTCCATCTGTGGAGCAGCCATCACTCTCTTCTACACTTTCACCTTCTTCCTTCCCTACTCATTCATTTGTTTCTTCTCCACAACCTAGAGAGGGGGACAGTCCCAACCCTTCAGGTTTTGATCATCCATCTCCAATCATGGATGAGCCCCCATCTAGTGGTTCACAAGAACCCATCTCTCAAAGTGAGATGGACAGCACTCCTTCAAACACTGAGAAAGAGCAAGGTACATCTCTACTAGAAAATTAAACAACCAGTACCTTGTTCAATCTCCAAGGAGCATCTTACCTTAGGGAAGATGCTGTCACAGCCTCAGTTGTTGTCAAAGACTCTGAGAATGTTGATGTCACAGGTGACCCTCCTGTCGAGGACTCAGTTGAAGTTGTTGTCACAACCAAACCTGTTGTCCAAGCTGCAGTGGAACCTACTGTCAATCTTCCAACTGAAAGTAACAATCCTGGCAAAGCTACTGTCACCTCTGCACAACCTGATTTTGATGCTATAACTGTTGAGGATGTCTCTGATGATGATGTGCCACTATCTCAGTTCTTAAAGGTACATTCTAAACCATCTATTTCATTGCATGTAAGTATCGCTCATACCCATGCATCTAGGATGAGTGAGGGTGTGCAAAAGAAAAGAGAGGTGAGCATAAAAATGAAGGTGGAACCCTCAGTCTCTCCTTTTGCCTGCCTGGAAGAAATAGCCAGCCTCTCACTCTCATTCTCTCCTTTTGCCTGGCTGCAAGCCAGCCTCTCAATTTCACTCCCTCTCAAACCTAAAAGTGTCTCAACTACCACCAGGTCATCTACACTAGTTGTGGAAACAACTTGATTTGCAATAAGGGGTGTAGAATGACCCATCAACGGAATGGTAGTTTGAACTGTCAACGGTATGGATACCGTTGATGGAGAAACACTTGTCAACGAAAGAGACTATTTCGTTGATGAAGTCAATAAAGCACTTTGAGAAAGTGAAATTACAGTAGAATCTGTGGTGATTGATTTTAGAGATTGGTCCACAGATCCTCTTGCAACTTCAGAAAAAGTTGGTTGATGGCCCAACAAATCACTTAACAAGTGATGGCCACCAGCTTCAGAGTGGGGCTTCTCCAAGATAAGAGTTGGAGAATCAGGAATAGATGAATGGATCATGTCCACATCTAAAGACTGAGTTGGTGAATTTGATGGAGATAGTTCAAGGTTGATGTTTAGAGAATGAGACTGTAACCCCAGAGTAATAATAGGGGTTACATCAAACTGAATTTGTGAAACTGGAAGTGTTGCTTCCAGAGTGTGTGCACCCTGTGTACCCTTGGATTTTTGCTTCACTCTCCTTTGGTATTGGGAAAATGTAGACTGTGGGCTTGAAGTGTCCCTTACCCTCTTGGAGTGTGCTCTTGGAGGAGAGCTTGTTTCAATAATCACATCCTTTTGGGAGGATGCAACTAGACTTGTGTTTAAATCCATTTTACTCATTGTGCCTTGTTGGGAAGACACAATGGGGCTTGGTTGGGACACACTATCCTTTCCTTCCTTATTCTTGGGGTTTCTTTGATGTTCACCCCTTCCCTCACCTCTTACAGCTCCAGAATCACTCCCCTTAGGTTGTGAAGTAGTTTTTGCAACAGGTGCCTTTTGAGAAGCACCTGAGGTTGGCTTTGAGGATTTCTTAGATTTATGTTTTGCTGCTTGGGCAGGAGCCTGTTGGGACACAGCTACAGACTCCATAGCAACATTGGTAGGGGAAACAATAGAAGTAGCAACTACACTAACAGGGTTAGAAGAAGTTACCTCAATGATGGGCAGATACACCACTGGGACATCACCATTGTGGTTAAGTCTCAGGATATCTGTCAAAACCCTCTTCTCTTGCACAAAACACTCAAACCTGGAAACATGGTTAGAGATAACTAATGGTGCTGGACTAACATGGTTAGCCAACATCATCAGAAACCTAGCATAATAGATATTCTTTTTCCTATTTGCCTTATCACCCAACTTAGCACCAATTTCATACATAAGTTGGGTGCTAAAGTTATAATATCTATCAGTTAGGAGCATGGTTAAGAGAATTAACATGGAATTAGTTAATGCATCAAAATTACTAATTTTGCCAGAAAATACCTTTATGAATGCATCAGCTAAGTAACTGTATTCTCTAACCAAACCTCTCCTAATAATCTTACCCAAATTATCAGTAGGCAATGAGTAGTTTATAGAATTTAGCATGTTAACAATTTCAGTGTTTGTAGGCAAAGCATTACAGTTATTTTCAGGAATATGTAGACATGCTTGCAATACATCAGAATTAACTATATACTCATTACCTTGGATGGTGAATTTCAAAGTGCAATTTGTTCCACTATACTCACATGAGGTCCAAATCTCCTCGATTATCTCATTGTAGAGTGGTGTAGAGTGAAACATTGCATAGCTCAACTTGCAATTCTTCATGAAGTCCATCATCTTGAAAAAGATGTTGTTCGGGCTTTCCTTGACAACAAAGGGGATGAAGTTGTTTTTTCTCATAGATAAACCCTCCAGCAGACATAAGCTTGACTATGGGTGCCATTGTTGAGTGTAGAAAAGCGTCGAACTGAATTGCTTGTTAGAGAGAAGAAGAAAGAAAAGCCTTTGGAATTTTTGAGAACAGGTAAAAAAGAATTAAAGAAAATAGAATTTCTTAAATACTCCCCCAAAAATTCTCAGAAATTAAATCCAACAATCAATGTAAATTACTGGATTGGCTTAAAAAATATAACCGTTACCTTTAAAGTATTACCATGATTTATACTTACAGGGGTGTATGTACAGATCGTGGTAACGGACGTGTCGAATTTCAACGGTTCAGATTAATTGCGCTAAATCAACGAATCAGGATTGGGCGGTTAACGTCCCGTCTTATTTCGTTGATAAAGCTGCGTTTCGTTGATATAAAAGAGCTATCAACGAAACACCCAGAAAAATGCTAAGACTGTCAACGAAATGGTTCGTTTCGTTGACCTAGTAATTTTGACTTAGACAAAATTTTACTTTTTCCTGAGAAAATTAATTCACAGAAAAACATAGAAAATTTCTGGCTGCATTTTAACTTGTAAACATCTCAGAAATAATTAAGAGAAATTTAGCATACCTAGCTCACTTACTAATCTTGAGAATGTTGATTCATCAAGTGGCTTGGTAAAGATGTCTACAAGTTGTTGTTCACTTGGAACAAAATGTAACTCCACAGTACCATTCATAACATGTTCTCTAATGGAATGGTACTTGATTTCAATGTGCTTGGTCCTTGAATGCTGCACTGGATTCTCAGTAATGGCAATGGCACTAGTGTTGTCACAGAAAATAGGAATTTTCTCAACTCTTATTCCATAATAAAGTAGTTGATTTTTCATCCATAAAATCTGTGCACAACAACTTCCAGCTGCAATATACTCAGCCTCGGCTGTGGATGTAGAAACTGAGTTTTGTTTCTTTCTGAACCATGAGACAAGCTTGTTTCCTAAGAATTGACAGGTGCCAGTTGTGCTTTTCTTGTCAATTTTACATCCTGCAAAATCTGCATCTGAATAACCAATTAGTTCAAAGCCAGATTTTCTAGGATACCAAATGCCAAGGTTTGGTGTTCCTTTGAGATATCTGAAAATTCTTTTAATAGCAACTAAATGGGATTCCCTAGGATCAGCCTGAAATCTAGCACATAGACATGTAGCAAACGTAATATCAGGTCTACTAGTTGTTAAATATAGAAGTGAGCCTACCATGCCTCTGTAACTTGAAATGTCCACAGATTTTTCCTTAGTATTCAATTCAAGTTTGGTGGCAGTAGGCATGGGAGTTTTGGCAGGAGAGCATTCCATTAAGTTAAATTTCTTTAATAAATCATGAATATATTTTGTTTGACTAATGAAAATGCCTTCATTAACTTGCTTCACTTGGAGACCAAGAAAGTAAGTTAATTCTGCCATCATGCTCATTTCATATTTACTTTGCATAAGCTTGGCAAACTTTTGACAAAGTTTCACATCTGTAGACCCAAAGATTATGTCATCTACATAAATTTGAACAAGTATAGTAGAGCCATTCACAACCCTGTGAAACAGAGTTTTATCTACAGTACCTCTAGTGAAGTGATTCTCAAGGAGGAACTGTGAAAGTGTGTCATACCAGGCTCTAGGTGCTTGTTTCAAATCATAGAGTGCTTTGATGAGGAAGTATACATATTCTGGAAAATCATCATCTTCAAAACCAGGAGGTTGACTTACATACACCTCCTCTTCCAATTCCCCATTCAGAAAAGCACTCTTCACATCCATTTGATAGACCTTGAAATTGGCATGGGCTGCATAGGCTAGGAAAATCCTTATTGCTTCTAGTCTTGCAACAAGAGCAAAGGTTTCATCAAAATCAATTCCCTCTTCCTGTGAATAGCCTTTTGCAACCAATCTAGCTTTGTTCCTTGTGACTATGCCATTTTCATCCATCTTGTTTCTGAACACCCATTTTGTGCCTATGACACTCCTGTCCTTAGGCTTGGGCACCAGCTTCCAAACACTGTTCCTCTCAAATTGGTTTAGCTCCTCTTGAATAGCTAAAACCCAATCTGGATCTAGAAGTGCATCCTCAACTTTCTTTGGCTCATCTTGAGACAGAAAGCTGCTATATAGACATTCCTCTTGAGTTGCTCTTCTAGTTTGGACTTTTGAAGAAACATCACCTATAATAAGTTCAAAGGGATGATCTTTAGTCCATTTCCTTGAGGGAGGAAGATTTGCTCTTGATGAGGTAGTTTCATGATCATGATTGCCTTGATTGGATAATTGTCCTTGAGAAACTCCCCCTGAGTTTGTTGTCCCTAATTGATCACTTCTAGAAGCATTTCTGTGACTGTCAACGGTATGACCATTTTGGCTGTCAACGAAACGCTCATTTTGACTTTCAACGAATCCTCCATTATGACTGTCAACGAAATGACCATTTGGTCTGCTAGCAGCTATTGTTTTCAATCTCAATGCAGCAATTTCATCTTCACTGCTGCTTTCATCTGTGCTAGATACAACAACTTTACGCTGTTTCTCAGTAGACTTAACATGATTCACTTGATCTCCTTCCTCATTTTCAAAAGAAAGACTTTCATGGAAACCTTCATCACAGAGACCTTGAATTTTGAGATCATCAAAAACAACATGTACAGATTCCATAACAATGTTGGTTCTGAGGTTATAGACTCTGTAAGCTTTCCCTGCTGCATATCCCACAAATATCGCTTCATCTGCCTTTGCTTCAAATTTCCCCAAATGCTCAGCTTGATTCCTCAAAACAAAGCATTTGCATCCAAAGACATGAAGAAAATCCAATAGTGGCTTCTTTCCTTTGAGTAGTTGATAAGGGGTCATTCCCTTGGCCTGATTAATCAAAGAAATATTTTGAGTGAAGCAAGCTGTGTTAACTGCCTCAGCCCAAAAATAAGTTGGTAACTTTGATTCATCTAGCATTGTCCTTGCAGCTTCAATAAGTGTTCTGTTTTTCCTTTCAACTACACCATTTTGCTGTGGTGTCCTTGCTGCTGAAAACTCATGCAAAATACCATTTTCTTCACAGAACACCTTCATACTTGAATTCTTGAATTCTGTCCCATTGTCACTCCTAATCCTTCTTATTTTGAAATCAGGATGATTGTTTACCATCTTGATGTGATTGATAATGATTTCACTTTCCTCATCTTTTGAGTGTAAAAAGAAGGTCCATGTAAATCTAGAAAAATCATCAACAATCACAAGACAGTATTTCTTCTTTGAGATAGACATGACATTTACAGGGCCAAACAGATCCATATGAAGTAATTCAAGCTGATGGACAATTGATGACTCTGTCTTGCTTTTGAATGATGCCTTCTTTTGTTTCCCTTTTTGACAGGCATCACACAAACCATCCTTGGAGAACTCCACTTGTGGAATTCCTCTAGCAAGATCTTTCCTCACCAAATCATTCATAACTTTAAAATTCAGATGAGATAATTTCTTGTGCCATAGCCAACTTTCATCCTTGCTTGCCTTGCTGAAGAGACAAGTGATGGTGTCTGGACTTGTGCTACTAAAGTCAGCAATGTACACATTCCCTATTCTGAATCCAGTCATTACCACATTGTTGTCTCCTCCTTTAGAAACAACACAGGCTCCTTTAGAAAAAGTAACTAAAAATCCTTTGTCACAAAGTTGGCTGATACTAAGCAAATTGTGCTTAAGACCATCCACCAATGCAACCTCATCTATGATGACATTCTCTTTTGAAATCAAGCCATATCCCTTAGTGTAGCCTTTGCTGTCATCTCCAAAAGCAATACAAGGGCCAGCTCTTTCTTGAAACTCTGTGAGCAGGGTAGAATCACCAGTCATGTGCCTTGAACAACCACTATCCAAGTACCAAAGATTCCTTTTGTCTCTCTGTACACAACAAAACCAAATCAAGTTGATTTTGGTACCCAAGTTTCCTTGGGTCCTGTTTTGTTAGCCTTTGCTTTTCCTTTTATATCATTTTTCACCTTGGGCTCAGATTGATTTAAATCAATCTTTACCCTTGGTGTTGATTTCTGAGGGTTGCTCATATTTTCATTCACAGCATGCATAGTTGGAGGAACAAACATGTTATTCATATTCCATGGCATTTGTGGCACATTAAACATATTCATGTATGGATTAGGCACAAATGGCATGCTGGCATATGGATTTTGAAATTGTGCATATGGAGCAAACATGTTAGGCATAACAGGCATTGTAGGCATAGAACCATTCATTGCAGGCTTAGACATTTTCACTTTAGCAGTCTTCTTAACAGATTTGCAGTTAGTAGATAAATGACTAACACTTCCACAATTGACACATGTCTTTCTAGGAGCATATTTATCAGGTGTGTAATTGTTGTGTTTGTTAATCCCTACTTTGCCATTCCTGTTATTCTTTTTATTTCCCTTAGCCTCAACTTGAACATTCTCTAACTTATCTTTCAATTGCTTGTTGGACAAGTGACCTACATTAGCTCTCTCAACAGGCTTCTCAACTTTCTTTGATTTACTAGACTCACCTTGAACAAAGTTCTTGGTGACAGGACCATACTTGTTATTAAGTCTAGTGAGTTCTTCTTTTCTTTTCTCTGTCAACGAAACAGCCTGATCGGTTGATGGTTCATCTGTCAACGAAACATTGCATTCCGTTGACATATCAACCTTCAACAAATGATCATTGTTGTTTGTTGACTCTGTTTCTGATTCTAAGGTTTCACCAACATACCCTAGCTTCTCTTTGTTCTTTTTCCATGATTGTTCACAGAAAGATTCCATACCTTGAACATTAATGATGTTGTTTGCAACATTCCTGGCATCTTTCCATTTAGCAATCACACTTTGTTCTATTTCAAGTTGTGTTTTAAGAATTTCTTCCCTTTCTAACACGTTCTCAAGTTCCTTCTTAGCATCCCTACTAACACACCTCATTTTCTCAAAATCAATGAGCTATGCTTCTAACATTGCATTCCTATCACTTAAGAGCAAATTAGTCTCTTTTATTCTTGAATTCTCTTTGGTAAGTGATTTAAGAGTAACACGTAAATTATATAGTACAGTAGACATTTCATTTATTGCACTATCGCATTCCTCTTTAGAAAGCTCAGAAAGATTAGTAATTGTTACCTGGTTGCTTGAGGAGCTTGCTTCCTGCTCATGATTGTTAGCCATAAGAGCCAAGTTGACATACTCAACATCATCATCAGAATCTTCACCATTACCAGCCCAATCATACTCCTGAGACATGAAAGCCTTTTCTTTTTGCTTGAGAAGTTCAAAGTATTTCTTTTTATAATCAACAGGCTCAAATTTCCTGTTGCCCTTCTCAACCTTGGGCTTTCTGCAGTCCCCAGCAAAGTGACCAAGCATTCCACAATTGAAACATTTAGATTTACACTTTTCAATCCAGTTACTTTTGCTGGGTTGAAAGTCTCTCTTTGGTGGCCTAGCTTCTGAGTTTCTCTTGAACTTGAACTTAGAGAATTTTCTTGACAGAAAAGCAATGTGTTCATCAATCTCATCTAAGTCATCCAAGTTGACTGGTTCTGGTTCTTCTTCTTCTGTCATCTTGCCTTTACCCTTGCTAACATCACTCCTACAACTAGCTCGACTAGTTGTGGCCTTTGCAGCTTCTTCATTGTCATCTTCTAGTTGGTTCACATATGCAATCAATGCAATAGATCCACCTTTCTTCTGTACCTTTTCAATTTCTTCATCTTGCTCCATTTCCAACTCATATGCCTTCAAGGTTCCATAAAGCCTTTCAAGAGTGTAGTCTTTGTACTCTTGAGTGTTTCTGAGAGAAACAGTCATAGGCTTCCATTCTTTTGGAAGAGCTCTAAGAAATTTAAGGTTTGAATCCTTGGTTTGATAGATCCTCCCATACAACTTTAATCCATTCAAAAGCTTCTGAAACCTACTAAACGTGTCATTTAGGGTTTCACCAGCTTTAAAATGAAAATGCTCATATTGTTGTATGAGGAGCTGCATTTTATTTTCCCTAACTTGCTCAGTTCCTTCACAGAGAGTTCTAAAAGTGTCCCATACTTCTTTGGAGGTTGTACAGTTTATGACATTGTCAAACATCTCTTGCTCCAAGCCATTAAACAGAATGTTCATGGTTCTTTTATCTTTATGGATTTCTGCAACATCTTCAATAGTCCATTCTGAGACAAGTTTTGGAATTTCCACATAAGGAGCATCATCTCGCACTCCAACTCTAGATGCAAACTTCATGGGAACGTGTGGACCTTTCTCAATGCAGTCTACATACCTCTCATCCATAGACATGAGATGTAAATGCATCTTTACTTTCCAGTGAAAGTAATTGTCCTTATCAAGAACTGGTATCTTTACACCTGCATCTTTCTTCACCATGGTTACTGTTTTTGGTCTTGATCTTTAAACTTCTTGTATGTTAGAATCTTGCTCTGATACCAATGGTTAATCCCAAATGACCTAACAGAATTGTAGAAGGGGGGGGGGTTGAATACAATTCTTTGATATTTCTCAAACTTAAAAACAACATACAAATTAAAACTGAACTTATAAAATAAAAACCACAAGCACTTAATAATTTCAGTTGGATTGTTTGATGATCCAACTGAAGTGATTTTTATTGCGGAAATAATCTGTGATACAAAAGTACACAGCTGCTCAGTTACAATAATGTAGAGAAGAAAATGCTCTCAAAAATAGCTAATACAATCTATTTGTTTTTCTTCTCTCATTTCTAAAGTAACTGCTACACTTGGTTATATAAACCCAAGTTTACAACTCTATTTTTGGCTACACTAAAAGTACAATGAGTAACCGCCAATAGTTTGCTTTTCATCCCTTTGTCTAGTGGTCCTTGGAGATATTTGCTTTTGTCTTCATGCTTATTATGATCACTCCCAAGAGCCCAATTGGAAACTGGGATGTTTCCTTATTCCCCATGTCCATTTTAATGGTTTCCAATGCAAAGTACACTTCCACATCACCTTTAGATCTGTTCAGTAAACTGTCACTATCACGTTGTCAACTATTCAAAAAAGCAATAATGATTCGTTGATAGCAGGGAGATGTGTTTCGTTGATAGCTTTATTCTTCATTTCGTTGATGAGTAAACTCCATACCGTTGACAGAGTAATATTCATTCCGTTGACATGTCTTCACTTAGGCAAAATTACAAGGCATGAGATATTTACAATTAACCGACCTATTTTGCCTATCTAGTACTTAGTCAACATGACTTAGAAAACCTATCCAATATCTACAATGAAATGCATATCAAACTAGAAGTATTGTACAGTGCAATTGCTACATCACTCATTTCGTTGATGAGCTTCCTGTCAACGGAATGCTGCAAAGCATGCCATTTCGTTGACAGCTACAAAATGACTTTACACAAATTCTACTAAGTGTTTTATGTTTATCATCAAGAACAACATATTCCTAACAGGTATCGATTGTTCCGATACCAAGAACCATCTATTCAAACCTTATATTCTATTCAAAGGTTATAATTACCTTGTTTGTCCCAAACTTATTTATCCTTCTTTTTCAATTCATTATCCGAGTGGTCAAAATTTTGTTTTCTTTCTTTCTTCGGCTACGATGTCGAGATTTTGTACTAGTAGATTGAAACTGGCTAATTATATGTGCCATGATGAGTGACTAGTTAATTGTTCTAACTAGTTGAAATTTTAATGATATGATGAAAATCTAGCTAATTATCCTAGCTAGATGCTGCGTCCCAAACTAATCGAACTAGCAAATTTTGTTCAGCTAGTTGTCAATGTTTATTGAAATGAACTAGTTATTGTATCACTAAGTTCAACTTTCGGTCAAATTTATATAAGTGAATTCACGATGCATTTGTATGCAGTGAAGTATGGTGGGAAGATTTTCAAACGATAATTTGATTGAGACCTAACTAGGTCGCCCCCTCAGCGAGAATTTTTACGAAGTTTTTTTTTATATATATATAAAGCATTCTGTTGCTTGAAGTATTCTTGGTACCATGCAAGTATTTTCCTTAGTATTTGGAAAAATAGAGCGTTGAAGCTTAGAGCTAAAACAAATGAGCCCGATAAATTATGAATCGAAGTTTACGGAAATTGCCAAGGTTTGTTTCGCATGATGCGAATTCAGAATAACGAAGTGTTCGAAACGACTTATTATGTTACCTTGGTTAATGAAATGACTATGATAGAAATGGAAGCAAAGTGGACGAGAAAGAAATGGGAATAAAGAAAATAGAGTATGAAACGCGAATAGATTGAGAAAGAAAGAAGGTAAGAATTCAGATTGTCGGACGAGGAAATGTTTGACCTCCAAGAAGATGAAACTTGTTTAGCGACTGTGATGGATACGAAACGGGAAGTACCTAGTGTACAGAATATCCCCGTGGTTAACGAATTCGATGATGTATTTCCAGAAGATCTTCCGGGGTTACCACCCGATAGAGAAATAAAGTATGGTGTAGAATTAGCTCCAAGAACGACGCCAGTTTCGAAGGCCCCGTACCGACTAGCTCCAGTCGAGATGAAGAAATTAGTCGCTCAATTGTAGAAATTGTTAGGGGAAGGAATGATAAGACCAAGTGCGTCACCGTGGGATGCACCCGTGTTATTGGGGAAAAAAAAGGACGACGGCATGAGGCTGAGCATAGAGTATCGAGAGCTAAATAGGCTAATTGCCAAGGATGAATACCCCTGCCAAGGATCGGTGATTTGATCGATCGGCTGCATGATGCAGTTAAATTCTCGAATATTGATTGAGAACTGGATACCACCAATTGAATATTAAGCCTGAGAACGTACCCAAGACTGCGTTTCGCACCAAGTATGGACACTACGAGTTTTTAGTAATGTCGTTTGGGCTGGCGAATGCCCTTGCAGCTTTCATGGACGTGCTGAATCGACTTTTCAAGAAGTATTTGGATAAGTATGTCATAGTGACATCAGCAATATTTAGGTTTACCTCAAAGACCGAGGAAGAACATGCAGAACATTTGAGGATCGTGTTAGAAGCACTGAGGAGAGAAAAGTTATATGCCAAGTTCTCAAAGTGCGATTTTTGGCTAAAGGAAGTACAATCTTAGGACATGTGGTCAATAGTAAAGGAGTACTGGTTGACCCTGCAAAGATAGGAGACGTTTCAAACTAAAAAAGACCAACCACACCAACCGAGGTGAGTAATTTTGTGGATTTAGTCGGATATTACCGAAGATGTGTACAAGATTTTGCTAAGATAGCAGCCCCAATGACCAGACTTACTCGAAAGACTAGAAAAAGTTGAATGGATCGAGAAATGTGAGAAAATTTCCAGGAATCATAAGGTATATTTTACCAAGTTGGGATTCCAAATGTTCAAGAAATGAAAGATGCTAAATCTTCGGAATGATTAATAAGAAGAACTGAAAGGATGAAGTTTGAAGTCACGAGACATAAAGGATTATTTAAAGGTCCTGAATGAGCCAGAACGAATTAAGGAATAAAGATCTGTCATAAAGAGACAGCTACACCAAAAGTACAAAAAGGTAAAGAAAGTTAAGGAAATGTTATAAGTGGTCGGATAAATAAAATGATTTATCGATTGGTAAACAAATATTGGATATGTCAGAAAATGAAGGCAGAACAAAGACCTAGTTGACTATCACAGTTAATAGAGATTCCTGATTAGGAATGTAATTTTACTATAATGGATTCTGTGATAGGATCACCAAGAATCAAGTCAGACTATGACGTCAATTGAGCTATAATTGATGGATCAAATGAGTCTACTCATATTTTGTTTTTAGCAAAAGATCATTAACCGAAGAGTTACGAAAGAGATAGTTGGGTGACGTGGAGTTCTAGTCACCATCGTGTCATATAAGAACCAATGATTGAACTCCCGATTCGGGAGGAGTTTTCCAAATATGTTTGGCAACGAGATTGAGTGCGAGTAATACGTCGGATCCGTAGACCGACGGACCGACCGAAAGAAACATTTCAGACAACCGAAGTTATGGTAAGTGTTGTACCGCCGATTGCAAGAATAATCGAATGTTGATAGAAAATGGGTGAATATGAACATAGCCAGAATTGGCTTATATAAAGCGTCCGGTAGATATCACAGACCGGAATGAGAAAGTGTTGTAATGAAACCAGAGAGTTGAAGAGTCAACCTGGAAACTGGAGATTACTATATTGGAAGAGTAACCTCAGCTATTTTCTTAGATTCCGGGACGAAATCCTTTTAAGGAGGGGAGACTGTAATAACCCCAAATTTTGGACTTAGTTAATAAATAAATAAATTATTATTTGATGAATAGTAAAATCCTGATGAATAGTAAATTTTTGAACCGAAAAAGATTTTCAGACCACCCTATGTACGAGTCGGGATAATGACCTTTCGAAGTCGTATTAGTGATCTACTATGAAAATGAAGGAATGCAAAAGTTGTCAGAATCAGAAAAAGAGCGTTTTCTGTTTTCTCCGAAATTTCACCTATTACTGATGGATTAATCATTATATAAATATATTGGAGGATTTTAAATTATCAATTCCATGGATATGGATTTAATAAAAGAATTAGTGATGTCAAGAACGTTTACGGTAAACTACTTCGATAGAACACTTAAGAAATCCTTGCGAGCGTTCAACGAGATTAAAGCGGTAACAGAACAAGGCGACACAAATGAGAGTATATAAATCCCATTTATATTCCAAGATTCAAGCTCGAACCATTTTAATTAAGTATTCGATTGTTAGAATGAATAGTGAATAGTTACTATTCACTGCGAGAATCGTGTAGAGTTTTATTCGCTCTTTTTAGGAAATATTTTCGAATCGTTTCAAGAGAAACAAAAACAAGGATGAATAGTAACATTGATGAATAGTACTCCAAGGTGAATAGTAAAATTTTATAGTCTCCGATTGATCCTATATTTCAGCGGAAGTTCAGGAATAATAAACGGTTACTAATCGCGTAGTCAGAAATCGCGAACGAAACAAACGAGTAAACGAAATGCTTATGTCACCAAAGAGGAAGCTTCGTGTGAAAGCCACATTAAATCTAGGGGCAAGCTAGTCTTTTGCACTAAAAGATCAGCCACTAAGGTGTGTGGGAGAAGCCAAGACCATGACTTAGATATTTTTACAAAGAAATGAAATCCAAACCCATTTCTTTTGACAAAACTCGAGAGAAGAGATGAACAAAATGGTGGATGAAGAATTGATCATAACTTGAGTTTACCTTGGCGGTTTTTGGCGTTCCACCACTCAAATCGAAGCTCTAGAGAAGCCCGACATAACCATGGTAAGCACTCTCCTCAACCTTGTGATTTAGCCAATCGATTTTAGTGATTAAGGAACATGATGAATAGTAACTTCTTGGTTTTTGATTTTTTTTTCCATGAGATTAAGTTTTACAAGGATCATCCAAGCACCCCCAAGCCTAGCTAAGCCATTGTTGATCCTTGTGAAGCTTCAAAGAAGGTATATCACCTCTGCCCTTTTAGTTTATATGAGTTTTATGGTTGAAAAAATGATTAGAGTCGTTATTCGTGTTATCGTTAAGATCCGTGAATCTTATGTTCGATTTGAGGATGAATGATTTTGTGAAGCTTTATTTAGTGTGTGATAATGTTTAGGGGCTGTTTTGGATGTGTTGATGAAGTATAATGGTTGTTGGTTGGTTTGGTTGATGTTGGGATTGATTATAAATTTTGGGATCGTTAAAACATAGCCGTTATAATGCCCGATTTTCGGTAACGCTAAAAACTGCCTAGAATCCGAAAACCTAACTGTCTCTTTTGGTTCAATGATGAACATGAGTGTGTAGAGAGTTTTTTCTAGTTTACGTGAGCGCAAGAATCATGTCATTACGATTTACGGTTTAGGAGAAACATGTGTTTTAGTGTAAGGCGTTCGTAAAACCAAACCGTGCCACTTAGTCAACTTTGAGGTTATGATCGAACCACTTAGAGGTCATAATAAAATGTGAAACTTTGTGATAACATTCTAGGTATGTTTATGAAGACCCTCGAAAAGATTTCGTGCTAAAAGGATTAAATCTCAATTTTATAAAAATGCGTGAGCGAGCATGATCGAGTAGAGGATCTTAAGGAGTTAACTTGAAAATGGACTTGTACTTGAGTTAGTATATACTTAGTATGGTGAAAGCGTTTAAGTTATTAATCTTGAACCTTGTGTTGATTCTAGATTACTGGACCAACCTGAGACTTATTGCTACTTCGGGATTTCCAGGCAAGTTTTCTCATTCCATGATTTATTTCAAGTTATAATATTCAGATGATGCATGTGATATGTATTATGCATGCTTTCAAACCTCACATCATATATAGATGTGACGGTATAAAATTGTTGAAATGGATTTGACCTTTGGATTATATAAAATCTTTTGAGTTAAGTAGTTATGAACCGGTTTACCTGGTAGCTCTAAATATAAGAGCATATTCATTGTTTTTGACTCTAAATCGGGAGTCGGTATTTTGAGATATGTAGATAGCCGTGGAAACCCGGAGGGATTCCATCGGCAGAATACTATGTACTTTGAGGATTGTTACTCGAGTATGATATCATTCGAGGAATGATATTTGCTTACTATATCTTTCAAGGAATGTTATTTGAGTATTATCTCAATCGAGAAATACTATTTGAAGACTATTTCCGTTATATATGCTAATGGAAGGCATAACTGTTTTCGAAAGTATATTGTGATACTTGCTTTATGATTATTTATTCAATGAATACTATTTTGGAATATTCATTTAAGGCTTATTTATTTAATGAATATTATTTTGAATATTCATTTAGTCCTTATTTATTTAATGAATATTATTTTTGAATATTCATTTAATCATTATTTACTTAATGAATATTATTTTTTAATATTCGTTTAAGGTTTACTTATTTAATAAATATTACTCGATTATTTATTAAATACTTTTAACCCGTTTTAAAATGAGTTATATTATTTATAGTTTATCCTTGACCTTCAATATTTACGAAGGATATTCTAAGCTGTATTATTGCTCGTGATAAAGTGTATATACTTATATATATATATATATGCATAAACTAAATATGAGTTGAGGAATATTTTGAGGTAGGCATGGCTACCTTAAGTAATATATATGTATAAGGACTTGTGAATCCCTAGAATAGGGAAGTGTAATTAAGTGAAGTGGACTCAAATGAATGATACGGAGATGAACTAAGAATTTTGTTGGTAATAGTTATCATAGTTCGAAGATTGTTCCTTCGAACATTATATGAGTAAAGATTCTTCCTGTTATTAATGGGGCTTGTCAGTGCAGGGATCATTGTATATGATGCCCTAACAGATGTGACCGGATTGGTCAGTGTACTATTGCAACTAGATTGCGGTCGACTTGAATGTCGTTACTGCGGATTGAGAATACCGGATATGCGGTAATCCTGCGTAAGTGACCGTATCTAGTCGGTCCAGCCATTTTATTTCTGGCCCATGTGCTTCCAAAGGATGATTGACAAGTTCGAAAAGTGTTCTTGCATCATCAAGACAAGTTTGAAAAGTCGTTCTTGTCATGGTCAGGTTCGAAAAGTGTTCTTGGCCTGGTCAAGTTCGGAAAGTGTTCTTGTCCATCTACTAGTAGTAAAAAGGTCCCTCGGAAGGACATGATTGAAGCGACTGATCATCGTTTAATCATATCCAGTGGCTTGAAAGTCCCAGTCCCTCGGATAAGATAATAATGAAAATGTTTTAAAAGTGAATTGTTTCAGATAAATGCTGTTAATAAATAGAGTAACTAATTGTGTTATCTCTACAACAGATTGAACTGTTAAGATTGATTGATATTGAAACAGCTTGGAGGCTGATGTTGATTGTTGAAAGGGTGATTGGGTAATTGTTGTTATTAAACTGTAGTTACAATAAATCCTTGCAACTTCATCTTTTATTTTATGAGTTATGACTCTGATAAAACCTTACTCAGATTATATATGCATAAGTGGATTTTGGGTTACGGAAACCTTATATTAATTTTCCTCGTAACTTCATCTTTTATGTTATACTAGCAACTTATCCGTTTAATGCGTAGCATGTGGTTATAAAGATATGTTTGAGACTTGGTTTATCATAATGATACCAAGGATTTCCAAAGGATTTACGAAGAGTATATGAGTATGATTATAAGTCATACAGTATTTTAAACGATATACTATTTTGGGGTTAGACCCTAGTAGTGACAAAAGCTTTGATCCGGCCCTTATGGATTATCTCCCTAAAAGGTTTAAAGATTTAAACTGGGATAGATTTTTTGCTGAGCACTATTAGCTCATTCTTGCTTTATTAAATATTTCAGCATGAGGAAAACATTACCGAATCCACCTCGTGTTACGAGAGCAAAGGAATGGAGAGACCACCCTGGAGTTAGTTGATGCAGGATGGATACTGTCAGTGTGAGCAGAATAGTTGCAGCTTGAATTAGTGAGAATTATTTTGAGTGGGTTTGTATTACTAAACCTTGTATAGTATTGTGAGGTCTATTATTGTAACTTCAGGTAGAGGTTGTAAATAATAGATGAGATCCAGGATAGTACATTTGGGTTGTAATAACAAATGTTGATTATTGTTGCTCATTTCCAAGGCTATAACTTGTGTGTGTGTGCGTAAGTGATTGGGGTCTTTGGAGTTGTATTATGAGAATGTTGTAAGTAATGCAGGTATTGTATCATTGATGGAGCGTGACAACTGTTAAATATAATTGCTGACGTTTGCTCATCAGTGTTTAAGTACCAGGTACATATTAGAGTTTATCAGAAGCCAGTCAGAGTTTATTAAAGTCTGACGAGGTAAAGAGTTTATTAACTGTCGGTGCTATAATGAAGATTCTAGAAGCAATATTTCTTGAAGATGGAAAGAAGCAAGATATATTGAGACAGTTAAGGAAACGGAACAGAAGACAGAAGCAATCCTAATTTGATATAATCTGTATAGCTGATTTATAGGAGTATCAATTAGAGATTGATTATGTAACTATGTAATATATAAACACAGATAGGTTAACCCTAAAAGGGATGCGAACATAGAATTATTATTCTTGTAACCTAGCATCTCTCTGTGATTCTTTAACATCACTGAGATAAGAGTTATTTTATATAATTCAGTTATTGATTCATAAACAGTGTTCTTGAGTGTTATTATCATATTAATATTGATTATATATTGTGTATTCGGCCTAACAAGTGGTATCAGAGCCAAGGCTGTTTAATATATACAGTTTATCGATCCAAACACAAGTATAATCATGGCTGACAACTCTCAGGAAGGTTCTAATGCGGGTTCTAATGTTCAGAAGGTTCAACCTACTTCTGTGAGTCGATATGAGACTATAAGGGTTCCAATTCTCAGACCAAGTGAATATCCAATCTGGAAGGTGAAGATGACCATGTTTCTGGAAGCCACAGATCCAGAATACCTTGATAGAATCAATGATGGTCCTCATAGGCCAACTAAATTGTCTCCTGTTGTTACTGGGCAAGAACAAAAGACTGTTCCAAAAGAGAAGAAAGATTTGACTCCTGAAGACATCTCATCAATTGCAAAGGATGCAAAGGTTAGACATCTACTACACAGTGCCTTAGATAATGTCATGTCTAACAGAGTGATTGGCTGCAAGACTGCCAAAGAGACTTGGGATGCTTTGGAAGTCAGGTGTCAAGGAACAAGTGCTATAAAGAAAAACAGGAAGACTATTCTAACACAGGAGTATGAACACTTTGACTCTAGATCTGATGAAAGTTTGACAGATACATATGACAGATTTTGTAAATTGTTGAATGATTTGTCCCTGGTTGATAAAGAGTATGAACTTGAAGAGTCAAATCTCAAGTTTCTTCTATCCCTACCTGAAAGATGGGATTTAAAGGCAACAACAATCAGAGACAATTATGTTCTTGCAGATACAGATCTTGATGAAATCTATGGGTTGCTTAAAACTCATGAACTTGAAATAGAACATAGAAACAAAAGATCTGGAAAGAAGACAAAAACTGTTGCTCTTAAAGTTGAAGAAAAGCCTGTCAAGAAGGAATCATCAAGAAAGAAAGCCAAAGGAAAGGCTTTAGTCATTAAATCTGACAGTGAGTCATCAAACTCTGATGATGGCTCAAACACTGATGATGAAGCTTCTGATTCTGAGGATGATGAAGAAGAGATGATGAGAATGGCTGCTTTAATGGTGAAGACCTTCAAGAAGATGGGATTCAAGAACTTCAAGAAAGGAAAGAGATTCTCAAGGAAAGATTCAAATTCTGATAAGAGAAATTTCAGAAAGTCTGAGGGAAAATATACCAAGTCTGGAAAGAAAGACAAGTCTGAGATCCAGTGCTACAAGTGTAAAGAGATGGGTCATTATGCTCCAGAGTGCAAGAAAGGAAAATCTGAGAAAGCACTCATCACTAAAGGCAAGGACTGGGCAGACACTTCAGACTCAGACGAGGGAGTCAATTATGCTCTCATGGTAACTGTTAAAGATGAAGCTGAGTCATCTGGAAACAAGGTACCCCTAACAACTTATGATTATGATACTGATAATATATCTGAGTTAAGAATTTATCTTAAAAGCATACATGTTAGTTATAAGGATCAGACTTTAGAGAATGAAAGAATAAAATCTGAGAATCTAGGTCTTAAAGAAAGGAATAAATTTCTTGAAGAGAAGCTTGTTAACATGCAACAAGTTCAAAAAGAGAGAGATGATGTTGTTTATGTTGAACAGGAATTGCTTAAAAGATATAGGCAAATAGAGTCTGAGTTGGAAAAAGAAAGAAAAGTGATTAAAACCTGGACTAATTCTGGTAGAGACACACATCAGGTTTTTCAAACAGATACTGTAGGTTTAGGTTACTGCGAGGAAGATGAACTTAGGTTTAAAGATAAAGTTAAAGTAAAACCACAACTTAAACCTGTGAAATTTGTTCATGAATCCAGTAAGTTAAAGTCTGTAGTTGTAAAAGAAGCTGTTATGGAGCCAGTTGAAGCTTGTGTTGAACAAGTGGATATTGAATCTACAACAGAGAAGCCTATTGAGCAAGAAGCTGTTAGAAAACCAGTAAAAGTCTGTGAAAAATAGGTTAATGTTGGTTTAATGACAGGAAAACAGTTCAATCTTAAGCTCAAAGAGGTAAAATCTGCCATGAAACCAAAAGGGTCCAAGCAGAATAGGAATGGAAAAGTAGGCATAAATAAAAGGAATAATTATCTGCCTAATTCAGCTGCTCCTAGAAAAACATGTCATAATTGTGGTAGTACTAACCATCTTGCCAGGTTTTGCAATAAGAACAAAGATATTAACTCTTTACCCTCCACATCAGGAGTAAAGAATAATTATGTTAGGGTTAGACCACAGACTTTATGCACACACTGTGGGAGCACTTGGCATTCCATTTATACTTGCAAGAGTTATCATGATATTTATCACAACTATTATGAGCTAAAACCCAACTTGAAGTGGGTTAGATCAAACTCTGCAAGTGTAAAGTCTGACACTGTTAGCTTAAACTCTGTTGATAAAGATTCCGCTGCAAAAGCTAACACTGTTAAGAAAGCCAAAGGATCCAAGCAAGTCTGGGTCCTTAAAACTAACACTTAGTGTTTGTTTGTGACTGCAGGGTATAAAAGAGAGCACACTTATCTTGGACAGTGGATGCTCAGGACATATGACAGGAAATAAAGCCCTGCTATCAGACTTTGAGGAGAAAGATGGCCCAAAAGTTTCCTATGGAGATGGCAACATAGGACATACTCTGGGATATGGCAATATCAATCTTGGAAGTGTCATCATTACAAATGTAGCTCTTGTCTCAGGACTCAAGCATGATCTGCTTTCTGTGAGTCAAATCTGTGACAGAGGATACCATGTAGATTTTCATACTGAACATTGTGAAGTAATCAGCAAATCTACACGGAAAGTTGTTCTAGTTGGACACAGGCACAATAACATCTATGAAGCAAGTTTGATAACAAACTCTGAAGGAAAAACAGTGTGTCTATCTGCAAGAATGTCTAGTGAAGAGAGTTGGAAATGGCATAAGAAGCTCTCTCACCTAAACTTGAACAACATCAATGAGCTAATTCGAAAAGATCTTGTAAGGGGACTTCCAAAGTCAATACTCAGCTTAGATGGTCTGTGTGATTCTTGTCAAAAGGCCAAGCAAAGGAAGTCATCTTTCAAGAGTAAATCTGAATCTTCAGTTGTGGATCCTTATCATCTTCTACATGTTGATCTTTTTGGTCCCGTAAATATAATGTCATTGGGCAGAAAGAAGTATGCCTTAGTCATTGTTGATGAGTACACAAGGTACACTTGGGTGTATTTCTTAGCAAAGAAAGATGAAACTGCCTCAATTCTAATGGAACATGTTAAGCTACTGGAAAAAGGATCAAATTTTAAAGTGAAAATTATAAGAAGTGATAATGGAACTGAATTCAGAAATTCAGTATTGGAAGCTTTCTGCATGGAAAGAGGAGTGAAGCAAGAATTTTCTGCACCTGGAACTCCACAGCAAAATGGTGTAGTTGAAAGAAAGAATAGAACTCTTATCGAAGCTGCCAGAACAATGCTTGATGAAGCAAAATTGCCAACTTATTTCTGGGCAGAAGCTGTTCAAACTGCTTGTTTTACTCAAAATGCTTCACTGATCAACAAGCATGGGAAAACACCATATGAGATGGTGAAGAATAAGAAGCCAAATTTGAAATATTTTCATATTTTTGGATGCAAGTGTTTTGTGTTGAAAACTCATCCTAAACAGTTGACCAAGTTTGACTTAAAAGATGATGAAGGAATTTTTGTTGGATACCCATTGTCAACAAAGGCATTCAGAGTCTACAATCTGAGAACTAAAGTGATCATGGAATCTATACATGTGTCATTTGATGACAAGAAAATAACTGGAATAGAAGATGAAGAATATCATGATCAACTTCACTTTGAAAATGAAGATCTAAACTCTGATGATGTAAACTCTGATGAAGCAAATCCAACAAACTCTGTCGAAGCATACTTTGATCCTCTACTGGTAAGTACTGAAGAATTATTTCAGACAGAACAAAATAGAGAACAAGTCGAGGGGGAGCGTGAAGAAACTTCAGAAAATTCTCAAAATGAAGAATCAAATTCTGAAAGAGAGTCAAATGAAGAATCAAACAGAAACTCTGAGTCAAACTCTGAAAGTTCAAATACTGAACAGTCCAATTCAGGGGGAGCCTCAGAGAATGCAAATGGTCAAGAAAATCAGGAAAGCATGGATCAAGGGGGAGGATCTAATAATGATAATAGAAGCCAATTACCAACAGCAAGAAGATGGACACAATCCCATACACCTGACTTGATAATTGGAGATCCAGAAGCTAGTGTAAGAACTAGAAGTGCTACAAATAATGAATGTCTGTTTCATGCATTCTTATCTCAAACAGAGCCCAAGAAAGTGGAAGAAGCTCTTCAAGATGCTAACTGGATAACAACAATGCAAGAGGAGTTAAATGAATTTGAGAGGAATGAAGTCTGGACACTTGTACCAAGACCAAAGAACAGATCTATTGTTGGTACAAAGTGGGTTTTCAGAAACAAAACAGATAGTGATTGGAATGATCTCTGGTTTTGACTAGAGATACTGGTTAGATTCAAACTCTATACATGATTTTATGCTCATGGTTCTTTGCATGTGTTAACTGTTATTTGCACCAGCATGTTAAACTCTGATAAGTAAACTCTGTTAGTCATACTCTGTCAGTCATTCTCTGTCGGTTAAAGTCTGATGTTAAACTCTGATTATGATTTTTGTCTGAAACACATGGACCGATGAAGAAAAATGTATGAAGCATGATTTTCAGTAAGTAATCATGAATCCTTCTAAGTAGTATAAATTCTGATTACAAAATGTGCAGAAATTTTACACAGCATGATACTGTCTTTGTATTTATAGCATCTCTTAGTTTATTGATCCTATACACTGAGTCTGTATTAGCTGTTTGCATTTTCTCTCATAAATTAATTGTAATAAACTGATGAAAAGTCTAAACTCTGATTATTAATTGCAAATAATTCACCCTCGAATCAAAAGATGCCAAAAAGAGCACAAATTCCTTTGAGATCATGTTGTGCCTAGGAAGATCCAAGAACTTATTGTATGAAATAAGGGCTAAAATCTTTGATTTTTGGTGACTAGTGCCAACCACTGATTACTGGAAAAATAAATAAATAAAAAATAAAAAATCTATATAAAGGGGGTGAAAAATAAAAGATATATCCAAATGAAAGGATATCAGTATACAGAGTTTAGATATAAAAATCAGATTTTATGTTATACATGAGAGTTTAGGCAACCAGTTTTTACTACTTTAGTTCGTGGATTTTATGCACTTTGAGATGGTCTAAATATTCATATTCAGTAAACTCTTCTAATTCACACACAAATACTCACATCTGTACAGTTTGTGAAAAGAGTTTGTTTATAAAGGAGGAGGATTGGTAAACACTGATGAATTATGTACTCTACGCCGAGGTAATTTAAATTTAATCTCTGATGATTAAAATAAATTTTGTTGGTTTCAGACATATTATAATTTTGAGAAAAAGACATTTGTTTTGAAAATTTAAAAAGAGTATGATTGGACAGTTGATCTAGAATGTTTTAAACAGAGGAGAGAGGTTAATTTCCTAGAAAAGTGTACAGGCGGTAATTATTGCTGTTTTTACTGCGCATGCGCATTGGAAACTGTCAATTACTTGCTGTCAGTCATTGCATGTGTGCCACGTGTCCCACTCACATAATTAAAGGAGTAAGACAGTTGTGTATTAATGATTAAAAACTGTTCAGTTTTTAATTTTGAATTTCATATTTATACAATACACACACATACGTCTAAACCTTTCACATCTTACTTCAATCTACACACACACATATTCACAAACACTTCCCTGCTCACAAACTCTTTAGAAGCTTTTGCATCAGTTTCTTTGATTTCTTTCAAATCTTACTAATGGCGACCACAACTTTTGTTTCATCTGGGTTAGAATTTGTTCCAAATAACTACGCAGCACCACTAAACACTGCCAACGCACCAGAAGCTTTTCATATGATTCAAGACTTTCTTGCTCAGTCAGCAATTGGGCGTGCTTTAGTAGAACCAGCAAAACTTTCTGGTTCGCAAATCAAGGCGTTCTGGGAGTCGGGGATGTATGATGATGGTGGTGAAACTGGGAACCCATCTATAATCTTTGAATATGAAGAAACAGAGTATGTGATTACTGCTGGAACCATTCGTACTGCAATGGGGTTTCCTGAGTTTTCATCATATACTATTGGCATGGGTGATGATGATTTGATAAGAATGATGCGAGAGATTGGGTATTCTGGACCCTTGAACAAGATTGGACAGTTAAAACGACCGTTCTTACGGAAGGAGTGGAGCTTCTTCTTTGATTGCATCACAAGAACGTTTGGAAAGAAATGCACAAACTGGGATGCTATTCCCACAGACAGTCTGCAAATCGGGTATTCTCTTTTATATGATAATCATTTTGATTTTGCACGACTTGTCTTGAATAATCTAGGAGAGAAAATGACAGAGAATAGAGGAGTAGTCTATTTTTCAAGATTCTGTCAGATTTTATTCTGTTACTGTGTTGAAGGAGTAGAAGTAATTGAAGAAGATGTTTCTTGTTTTAAATTACATAAAAGGATATTCTCTGATCTTATTAATAAAGATGTTAAGAAAGGGGTTGTTGGAGATTTGTTGCTACCTGTCTCTGTGCAACAGTTTATAAATGATCAAGTTAATCCACCTACCCAAGCTCCTTCTCAACCAGAACCTCAACCTGAGCCTTTACAAACAGAGCTACCTCCATCAACATCTGTCATACCTGCAAGGGGTGGTAGGACTAAGCACATTGGTACTAAACCTGCAAGGTCTGTGAGACCATCTACTGATGTAGATGTGTCTAAGTCTAATGATGAGCCCAAGGGTCATTATAAGAAGAGGAGAGCAAATCGATCAAAAGCTGATAATGAAGATGATCTTGATAATGAAACTCTTCATAAGAGGAAGAGAAGATTAGTAGCCAATTATCTTTTTGATAATGTGGATGAAGCTGTCCAGCATGAAGCTCCTGAAGTTGTTACTGAGGAGCCTGTTGTTAATGCTGATGATGAGGACAGGATTTTTGTAAATGTTGCAGCTCCTGAGGTTGTGATTGAAAATCATTCTGCAAATGCTACTGTGCCTGAAGAAGTCAGAGCAAACACTGATGACACTACTGCTTTTCATGATGATTTTCTTGAACCAATATTGGAGATGGATGTTAAAGAAGAAATGGAAGCACGTCCTAGTATCAGCGTTTGTGATACTGAGGATGTGGCAGCTGATCAAGCCACCTTGGTGATTGAAGACTCTGTGGGTTCTCACACAGAAGTTCTTTCAGTAAATAATGCAAATTCTGAAAAAGGTGAAGAGGTTGATCAGAGTTTGAAAGCTGTGACAGAGAATGTTCTACAAGATGCTGTTTTACTTGAAGCTCTACAACAGGCTGTTGTTGAGGTTGTTACAAGAGAAGCAGAGGTTTTTGCTCAAGCAAACTCTGATATTCCTGAAACTGTTGCAGAGAAAGTAATTGATGAAATTACTGCAGAGAATGTTGAAGAAGCTATAGAAAATGTTATTGTACACTCTGATCTTCATGAGGGAGCACAAGATGATGCTGAAGAAGATGTTCCTGATTCTTCTAATGCTGATTCTTCTGCAAACTCTGTTGAAAATTCTCAAAGAATTTCTGCTCAACGCACTACAGATGCTCATTTCCAGGATATGTATTTCTCCAATTGGTCAAGCAGAGAAACTATCTTTTCTGATGAAAGAGCTGCTGATTTTGTGACCAAGTCTTCAAAGGAGATTCAAAATCCTGAACTTTTAACTCATCTCAAAGCTACAATAGTCCAAGTCAAATCATTAAATAATCGTTTTGATGGTACTGACAAGGTTATTGATGGTCTAAGGAATGACATAGCTGCAAGGGAACTTACACTGCAAAAGGATAAATCTCTATATATCTCTTTGTGTAAAGAACAGAAGGCTTTTAACTCCAGATTGTCAAAAGTTGAAGAGAATCAAGCTGCAATGTCAAATAAGCTGGATGCAATTGCTAATTCCTTGGAACTGCTCACATCAGTATTGATTTCTGATGATGTCAAAAAGGGGGAGAGAGTATCTAAAGACAAATGCAAGAGCTCTCAAACTCTGACTCGGAAGGATGATACCACTGATGGTGGTGCAAAAGATAAAGAACAAAGGAAAAAGAATGTTCAAGAGCAAGGGAGGAGGTCAAACTCTGATGCTCAGGCTAATGCTGGAAAAGGAATAAACACTGGAGGGCAGTCTTCTTCAAGAGTAAGAAGTTTACTTCTTTCTTCTAAATCTCCAATTACTGATGAAGAAGTTGCAACTCAGTTGTTTCTAGCTGAGCATGGTCAAGATGCTACTGTTGAAGATATTCAAGCAGAAGAACAAATGCTAGCAGAAGAACACAAGAAGAAAGTTGCTTCTGGAAATTATAAGAAGAAATCAGTAAAGGCTCCTAGAAAGAAAGAAACTGGAATTTCTATCAAGGAAAATACTCAACAGAGTATACAAAACACCAGGAGGCCTGTAATTGCAAATACTGATAAAGGAAAGGGTATACTGGTAGAAGAAGGACAGTTACCTAAGAAGAATTATTCAACCTCTGACATTGCTCAAGTTGAATCAAGGATAAGTAAATCAACCTCTGACACTGCTCATGTTGATGTTTCTACTAAAGTTATGACAACCTCTGACAAAGCTCAAGTTGTACAAACTCAGCTAGCTCCACAACTCAAAGGTTTCTTAAGACCTGCACTTTCTGAAACTCTGACACTTCAACCTCTGGACTTTTCTCAAACCAGGACTGTACTTGGAAAATAATCTTTTGATAAGTCTGGTTTAGGTTCACATAGGGAGAAGAGAATAAACAACAGATCTTTAGATCAAACTTCACTGGCAGAAGCTGGTATTGGGGTATCTCAAGAGAGCCTTGATAAACTGGAATCTGTTCAGATGGTCTATCACAGGGGTTTGAAGAAAGAGGTTCTATTATACTTCATGTCTGATGGAAGAGTATACAGAGTAGGAGAAGCTGATATTCAATTGAAGCTATGGGAAGAGCTTGAGTATGTTTTATACCTTCTCAAAATCAAAAACAAAAGTACTCATGATGCTGCTCTTGTCATAAAAGACAGAATGATGAAATCTAAAGTGCTTCTTGGAGGTGGTGTTTCTAGTGCATACATTCCTAAGTACAGAAATGCTTATGGAAAGATTGTTGAGATGAAAAGAAAGAGTGCCAAGTTCAAGACAGCACTGGGTATCAAAGTCTTGGAATTCAATTTGGAGTTAGACAAATCATATTATATAAGACTCAGAAATGAAATGAGGAAAAACAGTATTTATTCTCTGAGGGCTGCCATATATCAAACTGGTGAAGGAGATCCAGAGTATAAAGAACTGAAGGAGATTATGATTGCTGAACTGGAAAGAGCTGAGAGAAGATTACTTACGGACTATCTCAAGACAGTGCCTGATATTCAAGAAATCAAATAAAGTCTGACTGTAAGTTTTTAAGTTTTCTGTTCTAAGTTAAAGTTAAACTCTGTTATATTTTAAACACTGAATTTGTTATATGTTTTGACATCATCAATTATCTTTTTAACTTGTACATTTTAGTATGAACAAGTTGGGGGAGATTGTTAAATATAATTGCTGACGTTTGCTCATCAGTGTTTAAGTACCAGGTACATATCAGAGTTTATCAGAAGCCAGTCAGAGTTTATTAAAGTCTGACGAGGTAAAGAGTTTATTAACTGTCGGTGCTATAATGAAGATTCTAGAAGCAATATATCTTGAAGATGGAAAGAAGCAAGATATATTGAGACAGTTAAGGAAACGGAACAGAAGACAGAAGCAATCCTAATTTGATATAATCTGTATAGCTGATTTATAGGAGTATCAATTAGAGATTGATTATGTAACTGTGTAATATATAAACACAGATAGGTTAACCCTAAAAGGGATGCGAACATAGAATTATTATTCTTGTAACCTAGCAGCTCTCTGTGATTCTTTAACATCACTAAGATAAGAGTTATTTTATATAATTCAGTTATTGATTCATAAACAGTGTTCTTGAGTGTTATTATCATATTAATATTGATTATATATTGTGTATTCGGCCTAACAACAACCCAGATTCCTGACCCCGGATCTGGGGGTGTTACACTAAGATTAATGTACCAGTTTATGAATTACAAACAACAAGTAGACACACGAGTATTTCTCACAAAATAAATGTTTTATTTATTTTGCAATGGGTTGCTACAACCTCAAGAAAATGTTTGTTTTCTTGAGCTTCGGTTTCTCGAGTGATAACAAAGAATGGATTGAGAGGTAGTCTAAGTAGACTAATCCTATCACTATCAACACGGGTCTTGTGAAGTTGTTGTCATTTTCATGTGGCAGCTTATTACAAATTGCCTACCCGTGAATCTTTCCTAAATTGCTATACAAACAGCTTATCAGTACTAGACAAAGCAATCTAGAAACATTCTATTTTTAGCTAACACAATTCAGTAGATGTAGATTTGTCATACTCTGGAATTGGTGAGCTTTGTCATGTGATCTCTCAAGCTTCGGTCGTAGTCTTGAAGACCTGTTGCAGTGTTGGGATACTGCAACACGCCTGTTTCTTGAACATCCAAACTGTCACAAGTTTGACTGGGTTGTTTCCCAATACAAATGTTATCCCTTTATGACAGTATCCTGATGGCTAAGCTTACTGTCACAGGAATGCACTTTTGGTAACAGTAAGAAATCCCCGCATAAGGCGCTGTCAGGATTTCCAAGCTTGCTGTCAAGCTAAGGTAAAATTGTTGTCCGAGGGCTTCCGCCAATGTTGCTGTCAGAGTGAATGTACTGTCGTGACTTGCAACATGCTGTCTTCTTGTAACCTTACTGTCAATGCTGTGACAATAATCTTTATTCATGCTGTCCATCTTGAGTACTTCTTGAGGCTTGAACAAATAAATAAACTTCTATCAAGATGCACTAGAATCTTATTTGCACTAAAAAAACAGTTACAAAGACATACTTTGGCTGTGACAGTATGTTAATACTTAATAAAATTAAGTATTTAAAATATCTTGTTAAGTTGTCTCATATCTATCATCCATAAATCCTAACAATCTCCCCCAATTTGTTTTTTTGGACAATAACAACAAATTTACAATTAATGCATTCTTACAACTTAACTAACAAGATCAGAATTGACAAAGGATTTTTACTTAGCTTCAGATTTCCTTTTCTGTCTTGCTTCATCCTCTCTGTTGAGAGCTTCCTTAAGAACTTCTCTGAGTTCTTCCACTAGTGCTTTTTCATCAGGAGTGATAGCCTCATCTTCAATCTCATCAAGGTGATTTTGAACTGTCTTGGAGAGGCATACTCTAGCATCCTGAAGATCCATCCATAAGTCTTTACCAAATGCATGAGTTCTGAACTTCAGTGTGCCTTCAAAATTTTTGAATCTACTTCCAGGATATGCATTTAGGGTTTTTCTCCTTGACTTATCCAGCATTGTGTTTTCACCCTTTCTTCTTTGAAGAATGCCCTCAATCTCAGAAGAGCATAGCTGTTCCAATGGATGAATTGATCCAATCACCAGGTAGAGTAAGTCTTTCAGGGCACTGGTTTTGAGTTTATGAAAGCTTCTCACTGGAATCTCTTCCCATATGAACGTGATTCTCAGAGGATTCTCAAGCATACAAGATTGGTAATTTGGTCCTTCACTCTCCACCCTGTTGGCTTCTCTGCTTTTATTCAAGAATGAATCTTCCATATATTCAATGGTTTCTCTTCCTGTAGGTTATGAGGATTCTTCATGACTTGGTTGGGTTTGCACCTCTTATTCAGAAAGATCATCTTTATACTCAGCTATTTCTTCATGAGAATATTCAAGTAAATGAGCAATATCAGCATCATCAAACAGTGACCATTCCCCAAATTTGTGATAGAATTCTTCATCTCTCACAGCTTTGTATGCCAAAACATGGTTCATGACTTCCTCAGAAACATTGTCATATCCTTGCATTAGATTGACCATCCTTACCAAGTAGAAGTATTCAATTCTCCTATTGTATGAAAGAGTTTCTGATACATCATGTGATATCATCTCCATGAAAAAATCCTTTTTAACTTTCACAGATCTTGATGCATCAAACCAAAGAACATATTCAGTAGCTTCGTTGTTGTTATCCAGCTTCACCTCAACATTCTTGATCTGTTCAGCTTCTTTCTCCAAGAGGTCCAAAGAGCTGTAGGATTGTGATTTGATGGGCTTCCTCAGTTTCCTGCCAAGCCCAGTGGCTTTCTCCTTTCCTGAGTACTTGTGTTTTCCTTTCAATGCTTTTGTAGTCTCCTCAGGTTCAGGTTCCTGTCTAGAAAACCAAGCCCTTGCTAAGGATTTTGTCCTTTTTAGGTTTGACAATAGGCTTGATTTCATCCTTGACAGCATCTTTGTTGACAGTGTCCTCCATGATAGTATCTTCCTTAACAGTGTCTTTTGTGACAGCTTCTTTGAGGACAGTGTCTTCTATGACAGCTTCTTTGGTGACAGTATCTTTTTCAGCATTTATACTGTCTATAGCACATCTTAAGATATTTGCCTCCAAAGCTTCGATTAATTCAGACTCCTCTTCTTCTGTAGCTCCAGCATCTTTCTTTTCTTGCACAAGAGTTTCTTCTTTATTTTCCTCCTGGGAATTGGTTTCAACATTCCCAGAAGTACTTCCACTAGCATTTCCTGCTTCTTCAGTTCCTCCACTACCATCTAACTCATCATCATCACCATGAGGAACATCATAGGAACAACTTTCTCCTTGTTCAGCTCTGTTGGAGTTTGATTTGGAGATCATCTTCTTTATAATAGAGCTCAGTTCCTTGTCCCTTTTCACCAGCAAGTCATAGATTGTATTGACAGCAATAACTCTTTCCTTTGTTGGCTTTAGAGTTGAGAATCATATTTAACACCTTCAATATTGCCTTTGACTCCATTGTTGAAGTGCTTCCTAGACTCATGTATGCACATCTCCTACTACCACTTTTAGTGGTACTTTCATAGTAGACACAAAATGGATTGGTGTAGACTTCTGGAAGTTTCTTTGAAATTAAATTCAGCATTTGCAGATGTAAGATCTCATTGAAGGATGTATGGTTTGCCTTGATTTTGTTCTTCATCACTATTAGCACCTTTGTTGGAAGGCTCTGCAACAGCTGCATGGTGATGAATAAAGATATCCCAGTGTTTAAGTACACATCAATAGCCCACCTCCTTTCTTCATTGATCTTTACACATACACTGGTGATTTTCTCTTTAAGCAAGGTTGAACAGTTATTCAACCTTCTGTTAGGCTCCTTCATAGCTCCTTCAACTATCCTGTAGAAGTCCTCGTCATGATTCTTCAGAGTGCTTTCCCTGTAGCTAACCATCAAAGAATTGGCATCTTCCTGGCTGAACTCTGTTCCTTCACTCCATGTGTTACCTGACAAGATGTATTCAGGCACCTTGTCTTTCCCTTTTCCCAGCCTATTCTGCTCCTCCTTTTCTCTCCATTGCTTTGCAAGGGCACTCCCCTTTGGAATTGGAGTTGTCTCTCTTATTGTCACAGGATGTAGTACTGGTTTCTTGGAAGGAACATTCCCTTGTATTTCTTCCAGGGCTTCTTTAGACATAAGAACTGTTTCTCCAGCCATCTCATATTCAAAGAGATTTTCAGCTTCTTGTTCTTGTTCCCCCTTACTTCCTGAACCTCCTTTTGCTCCCCTTTTTCTCTTTACAGACACTGTTTTCTTTTTAGCTGCAGGCTCCCCCTCACTCCTTGAAACCTCCTTTGAGATAGGCTCCCCCTGAGCAACATCCTGCTTGGGGACACCTACTGATTCTGATTGTTTCCTTCCTGATTCTGCCCTTTGTGATTCTGATCTTGCCCTTTTCTCCCCCTTAGGTAAGTTGGTAGCATCAAGACTTGCAGAAAGAACCTGAATGGTTGCCTGAAGACTGGAGAAGCCAAAGGCCACCATGGTAGACAGGCTGTCAATCTTGGATTCCATGGAGAGACACCTATTCTCTAGAGCTTCCAACCTGAGTGCAGTAGAGGGATGTAACAGCCCCAGATCCGGGGTCGGGGATCCGGTCGTTACGGTCTCAATTTCCATCAATAATACTTGCACTTGAATCAAAACAATTAAACTGCATGCTGTGACCCCGCAATAACAACACCACACACATAACTAGTTATAGTCCCAGAGATGAAATTGGAATAAGTATCTAGTCATAGGATCCACAAGTTATAAGTTATTACAAACCCAAAAGATTACAGAGTACACTAGTAGTTCTTGTCGTTGCTTACATTAATCATAAATAGAAATAAGTCTGATACACCAAAGCTGTAGCCTAGGCTACTGGTTACTACTACCTCAGCTATGGCGGCTACGACATCAGCGGGTAGATCTCTGACGGCTGCTACCTGCTTGCGCAGAGTGTGCCTGTTGCGGGCCATCTGTTCTAGCTGTTGTTGTGATATAAATAAATAAAGAAAGGGTGAGCAATAGAGCCCACCAAAATAGTTTATGACAAATTATCAGTATATAACAGTTCGAAAATATCTTTGTAACCACATGTTATGCCTTTAACGGATAAGAGACTAGTATAACATAAAAGATGAAGTTACGAGGAAAATAAATATAATGTTTCCGTAACCCAAAATCCACTTATGCATATATAATCTGAGTAAGGTTTGATCAGAGTCATAACTCATAAAATAAAAGATGAAGTTACATGGATTTATTGCAACTTAATTTTCTTTGAACACTTTTCGACCCTCTGCCAACATGATCGGTAAACCTGTACCACGGTGTCATCCTTAGTCCCTTTCAATACATGTTGCAGAACCCCTGCCAACATGATCGGTAAACCTGTACCAAGGATGTCATCCGTGGTCCCTTTCAATACATGTTGCAGAATTATCCAAAATGGATGATGAACCAATACCGGAGTTGCTACCGCGCCCGTCGTACCAACCTTACTATGATCAGTAGCAGGTCGTACAACAAAAATATGTTCTCTACATGTAGATGGAAGAATCACGAGAGCCTGACATTGTCTACTGCCTTCCCGGATCTCCCGGCCCATTTGGGGCAATAATATGGATGGGTCGGCGCAACTGGACCACTTACACCACTCCTAGTTCGGATGAAATCCATGACTCTGAAACGTAAAGATCGTCCTCCTTTCCACAAGTGTAATACTTGTTGATACGACTCCACTAAGTAGTTATATCTAGGTTGGAAAGGAAGATTCTCCAATATTTCCCAAGCGATGCTTGTTAATGGATATCGACTTGTTCCATCAATTTACCCCTCGATCGTTGAGGTGGTAACACAACATTTGACTTGCAGCAATTAAATTGCTCCGAGAAAATATCTGTCTCCTGATAGTTTTGAGTTGAGAGTTTAAAATGAGTAGCAGTCACTTAAATCAGGTTTCCCATATTTTTTATAGTTGAGCGAGCATTTAAATCCTCTTAAAAGACAGATTTAAATGGAAAAACAGTGTTTTGGGAACCTCTTTTTTATTTAAAATAATTAACAATACAGCTTAGAGTATCCTTCGTAATTATTGAAGGTCGAGGATAAACTTTAAATAACATTTCTCATTTTTAAAACGTGTTAAAAGTATTTAATAAATAATCGGATAATATTTATCAAGTAAGTAAACCTTAAACGAATATTCGAAAATAATATTCATTAAGTATATAATTATTAAATGAATATTCAAAAATAATATTCATTAAATAAATAAGGATTAAATGAATATTCAAAATAATATTCATTAAATAAATAAACCTTAAATGAATATACAAAAATAATATTCATTAAATAAATAAACCTCAAATTAATATTCCAATAGTATTCATTAAATAAATAAACCTTAAATGAATATCCAAAAATAATATTCATTAAATAAATAAACCTCAAATGAATATTCAAATAGTATTCATTAAATAAATAAACCTTAAATGAATATCCAAAAATAATATTCATTAAATAAATAAACCACAAATGAATATTCAAATAGTATTCATTAAATAAATAAACCTCAAATAACAGTTACCCGATATCTTTATCGGAAAAATAATCTTTAACATATACAGAAAATATAATTACTTCTGATCTAAATAAAATCACACGCCCTTATCCTAGGGCATTTATAAAAACATGGCTTATAGCTGATATCCCATATCTAACTTATAAGCCCCAACATCAAGTCATAACCTCGAGTATCGCTATATATAGCAGTTCAAAAACAAGCATGCAATTTATATATCGCAATGTACTTGGGAATAAAACATGTATACTTCTCATTTGCATATCATATATGAAAACAGTTTATTATCACAACAACAGTAAGTATAGGTTTCAAAAACTTGCCTGGTGGTGAGGTAGGGGTAGTGTGCCTCGGGTTAATCCGGCGATCTATACATAGTCAAAATATCCGAGGTTAATCACTTAATACTTTCATGAAACTAAGTATGTACTATCTCAAGAACCAAGTTCGTTTTCAAGTTAACTCTTTAAGAACTTCCACTCGCGCATGCTCGCTCACACATTTTTATAAAATAGAGATTAAATCCTTTTAACACGAAATATTTTCGAGGGTCTTCCTAAACGTACCTATCATGTTAACACAGAGTTTCACATTCTAATAAGTCGCTTAAGGGGTTTGATCATTGCCTCAAAGTTGGCTAAGTGGTAGAGTTTGGTTTCGCGAAACATCCTTTACTAAAATACTTGTTTCTCCTAAACCGTAAATAGGATTCACATGATTTTCACACCAAAACGAACCTTGAAACAAGACCTACACTATAATGGGCAGTGGTGATCTTGGACAGAAGTCATTGTGTTCGAATATCACAAACAAAACAAGGTTAAGGAAAATCGGGCATTATAACGGCCATGTTTTAATGATTCCAAAGTTTAATCATAAACTTTACATGATCAATCCAACCAAATCATCAAGTCAATTCCTCAACATCATTACTAATCCATAATCATCATCAACCATAGTCAAAACCAACATCTACTTATTTATCCTCAAAACAACATCAAATTTTCATCAAAATCAATCAATCATCCTTATGATCATACTAACTAAACTATACTTAAAACTAACCATATAAATCCATTTATAACTAAGGGTTTCAAGAGTTTATACCTTCCTTGATGCTTGATGTATACTAACAATAGTTTATAATCCTTCCTTGAGCTTCGAACAAACCTTAACAAGCTTAATCCTTAAGAACAAAATCAAGAACACAAAAGATTACTATTCACTCTCATCTTCAATCAAGGATTTGAATATGTTAACCTCAATGGATGATGCTAAGATTAAGAGAATACCTTAGTTTGGAAATATGGAAGCTTTAGAATCCAAGATCATGATTTATGGATGAGTGGAAGATGATCTTTGAAAAATCTATCTTTGGTTTTCAAGAAATGGCCGAATGGTTTCTTCAAGTGGGGAGAGTTATTGCTTTTTGGTCTTGGTTGATTTTGATAATTGTGTGATATTTTTTAGTCAAATGGTGAGTCATCACATTTTTGCCTCATCATCGGGACACTTGTCGAGCAATGAGATGTCTGGGTGGCAAAGCAGCTTTACTAGTTTGTTTCCTTTCACATGGATGCTACAATTGTTGCATTCCTTGGATCAATCTTGTTACATGTTACATCCATGCCTATATTTAATCCTGTAAGTGTCGCGTTGTTCCGTCACCGCTTAATCTCGTAGAATGTTCGCAGGGTTTCTTAAGTGTTCTATCGAAGTAGTTTACCGTAAACGTTCTTAATATCACTAATTCTTTTATTAAATCCATATCCATGGAATTGATAATTTAAATCCTCCAATATTTTCAAATAATGATTAATCCATCCGTTATTGGTGAAATTTCGGAGAAAACATAAATGCTATTTTTCCGATTCTGACAACTTTTGCATTCCTTCCTTTATATCGTAGATCACTAATACGACTTTGAAAGTTCATTATACCGTCCCGTACATAGGGTGGTCTGAAAACTTTCTAAACGAAAAAAATTTACTATTCATCAGTGGTTTTTAACAGAAGTTACTATTCATCAATGGTTCTTAAATAAGTACAAAATTTGGGGATATTATAAGGGGCCACCTGTTCTTAACCTTCTTGGGGGTGAAGGAAAAGATTGGGGCTTGGAGGCTGTGGGGGTTCTCACACTCTCAGTGTTTTTCTGAGTGATCTCATCACTCCTCACAAAAGAACTCTCAAGGCCTAGTGCCTGTAAATGTGGGGCTCCCTCAAATTCACTCTGGACATGCTCAAGTCCTTCACCTTTTGCCAGCTCATTTGGCTGCCTCTCATTTTTATGCTCACCTCTCTTTTCTTTTATCTCTCTTTTCTTTTGCACACCCTCACTCATCCTAGATGCATGGGTATGAGCAGTACTTACATGCATTGAAATAGATGGTTTAGAATGGACCTTTAAGAACTGAGATAGTGGCACATCATCATCAGAGACATCCTCAACAATTACAGCATTAAAATCAGGCTGAGCAGAGGTGACAGGAACTTTGTCAGGAATGTTACTATCAGTTGGAAGATTGACAGTAGGTTCCACTGCATCTTGGACAACATATTCGGTGGTGACAACAATGTCAACTGAGTCCTCGACAACAGGGTCACCTGTGACAGCAACATTTTCAGAGTCTTTGACAACAATTGAGGCTGTGACAACATCTTCCCTGAGGTAAGATGCTCCTTGGAGATTAAACAAGGTACTGGCTGTTTCACTTTCTAGCAGAGATGTACCTTGCTCTTTCTCAGTGTTTGAAGGAGTGGTGTCCATTTCACTTTGAGAGATGGGTTCTTGTGGACCACTTGATGGGGGCTCATCCATGATTGGAGATGGATGATCAAAACCTGAAGGGTTGGGATTGTCCCCCTCTCTAGGTTGTGGAGAAGAAACAAATGAATGTGTAGAGAAGTAAGAAGATGAAAGTGGAGAAGAGAGTGATGGCTGCTCCACAGATGGAACTTGTGAAGCATCAATGGGGGAAGTGAAATCCTCACTATGTCCTAACTCCATGTGTATTTCTGCAAGTGGAGGCTCCTCATGAGTTGGAACATGAGGTTATGCAGACTCTTTACAGGGTGCCTTGGGAGACATGCCAATTTCAATATATGTCCCTTGTTGAGAAGGCACATCTAGGGAGGTGTTTATTTCCCTGTTTTCCTCTACAGTCTTTTGGGAGACTGCAGGGTGGCAGACAGTGGTTTTGGTCCTCTTAGCTCTCTTCTTCTTAGGCTCAGGAGGAACCATTGTGGATTCTGTTTGACTACCTTCCTTATTTGCTGCACTAGGTGCAGGAACTCCCTCTTGACTCTCAACACTACCACCTACACCATTCTCTAGGGGTCTTTTTCTGGTTTCTGGTAAGGCTTGTCTCTATACTTTGGGAAGTCTAGAGAACCTAGGTTGAGTGTATGGGGTAGAATGAGGGTTAGCTGAATTGGGGTCTAATCCAGCTTCATTCTCAACAGTGAAGGTGTCAAAACCAGAAGGCACTGGAAAATCAAGGTTGGTCACTTGATCAACCATGTGTTTGGTGAAACATAGTGGAATTGTGCATTTAAGTTCTGTGAAGTGAGAGTTGTGTGAGTATTTATTTTCAGTACAGGGCATACCTCTAAACGAGGGGCATTCTCATCAAAATCACATAAAGAATTAATGCACAACATTAGAAAGCGAGGATAGATGTTTACCTTCTTACCTATGACAGCCTTGAGGTGTGCCATGAGTAGCTTTTCAACATCCACTTTGTACCCATGAACAAGAGAGTGAGTGAGCTTCTTGATGTAGGTAGGAATTCCATTCCTGCATGTGGTCTTGGTAGAGAACACTTTCACCATTGCATCAAACACCATGCTCCACTCCTTGCGGAGATACTTCCTGTCCATTTCACCAGAAGGGTACCATTTTGTTGTTCCCTCTTCAAGAATGGGTCCAGAATACCTAATTTTTAGGAAGAGCTTCTTTAGGGTCTCATCACTAGAAAGCTCGGTATAAGTCTTTCCTGGTTCTAGCACAATTCCCAAAGCTGCATTGATGCCCTGAACATTGAGAGTGTAACTGTGCTCCTTGATTTTGAACTGAATGGAGGAGATGTCACCATCTTCTTGAGCAACAGCTGTCTCCCAGAAATTTTCAATCATGGCTAGGTCAAGAACAGGAGTTGAGGTAATTGCATACCCAAGATAGGACTTATTCATAAAATAAACAAGCCCTTTGAAACCTTCACCAGCATCACTAGGGGAGTAGATGCCAACAAAGTTGGTTTGTGAAATTGATTGTTTGGGGGCCATTTTTGCTTGTTGAGAGAAGAAAGAAAGTATAAGATGAATTGCTTGGAGAGAAAAGAAAGGAGAGTGTTGTGTTTACTTTTTGAGAACAGTTGTATGTTTGACGAATTTAGAGGGAAGTTCAAGCGTTTAACTGACAAAGTGGAAAAGTGAAATTGTGTCTTAACCCAATTAACAGTCACGTGGGTTACTGGCTGATTTCTCTCTCCTCGTGGAGGATGAGTGTCCAAAATTAACGGTCCACTACTTTCGACAGTAACCTGTGCGCTCAAAACAACCGTGTCAGTAACTTTGGTGTGATGACAGCATGTTTTGCGTGACAGAAACATTTCGCGCAAAACTTACTGTCATCGTTAAGTTCTCATATGAAAGTATCTTTTACAAGTCGTGACAGAAAGTTGTTTACTGCTGTTAAGAAGATAACTGTCAATTAACCGTGACAGCTACTTTTCTTGAAGACAACACCCTTTGTGGGAAAACAACAACTGTCGAGACTTTGTATTGAAACTGTTATGATAAATAACTTAACTGAAGAGACACCAGTTAAACATATGCAATATTTATTACTGACACTACAAGAAACAGCTCTATCAGCGACCGCCATTATTAGCGACCGCAAAGGCGGTAGCAAATACTTTATATTAGCGACAGCTTTCTGCGACCGATATAGTGTTCGTTGCTAGCATTTAAATAGCGACCGTGTCTCGTAGCTATTCGGTCGGTAAAGCGATTGCCCTCCTAAAAATTATGCCGGGAAAAATTGGCGCCATATTATTAGCGACCACATTTTATCTGCGACCGCTAATGGTAGCAATAAATTCCACATCAGCATAAATTTAACGACCGAACCCGGTCGCTAATTTTTTTTGCAAAATTTGCCATTTTTTCAGCGACCAACAAACGTTCAGCGACCGCACGCCGTAGCAGATACTGCCACATCAGCTAAAATTTCAGCGGCCGTATTCGGTCGCGAAGTTGTCACAATTTGTTTTCAATTAATGCTAAATGAAATTTTGGCGCAATTTATCGGCGACCGAAGTTGGTAGCAAAATTTTTTTACCTCCATTTTATTTAACTTGAAATTTTGGCGCACTTTTATTAGCGACAAAATTACATCTGCGACCGAATGTGGTAGCAAAAATTTCTTCATCATATTTTTTTAATTTTTATACTACGAATTAAAAAATTATTTAATCTTATAATTTTTTTCTTATTTTTAATTGATACTATAATTTAAAAAGTAATTTAATGTATCATATAATTCTTTGGGAGAAGCTATAGTGCAGATCACTTTTCACTTTCTCTAGAGTCCAGCCCTTGGCCTTGGTTCTATCAGCTATGGAGCCTTCCTCTTGTTCTTCCCTTCTCTAGTACAGATCCCTCACGGCCTGGTGGTCGGAGTAACAATAATGACATTTGTCGATATGCCACCGCCTGTTTACTAATTAAGATCATCATAGATTATTAATGCGTGCAGTGTTATTTAAATTAAACATATATTATAATGTATATTTATTTTTCAAAAAATGATAATTTTCCAGATTTTGTGTTTGGGAATACCCCAAGTGACCGATCGATAACCATGCCTAATTCAGTAATCTATTATAGGTGTTCCAAAAGGTCAAAAGTCAAAATTTGACTCTGATATGAAAAAAAGCAAGAAAAGCTTGATTTTAGAAAAAAGAGCCTGCTCGATTCGGTCAAGCACGAGTTTTAATTAGACCGCCTGTTTTTTATCAAATCGCGGGCCCGATAGAAGCCTAAAAATCCCAAATTCTGAACAATGCAGATAAAAATTCGATCAAAAGCTCATATTTTTTCAGTAGAATTTGAAAAAATATAAAAAAATCAAAAAATATTAAAAATATTAACATATAAATTAGGAAAGCTCCGATAGAAGTTTGATTCTCCCATACCGGCAAGCTTAAAATGATTATCATATTTTAAAGAAAGTACTACCCAACGCAGCCTCATTTTCCAAAAAATTCATCAATAATTACTATGTTAAATATTTATAGTGTTCGTTCTGTAAATATAAACCAAATTATCTATTACGTTATTAAATTATATATATATTATTAATATATCAACAGTATATATATAAAATAATTCTAGAATAATAAAATATATTTTTAATAATCAAAGAAAATAATTACATGTTATTTTATTTTATTCATAATAATTCACCAGTACAGTTAATAATTCTCAACACAATACAATTAGAGTTAATAATTCTGCTAACCTACCCAATTACAATTACAGTTTTTGATCTCTAACACGACCCTCTGCTTCATCTTCGTCTCCTCACCGGTCTCTAAACCCTAGTCATCTTCTAATCACAAGGTAAATTCACTCATATTCATGCCTATATATGCTTATATACGTATATATTATATATACAGAGGTATGAATTACATCATATGTATAGAGAATTGCGCATTTGCGCGTGATACATGTATATTATATATGGGTACGGTGTTAATCTATGTTTGATTATGTATTTGTTATAATCGAGATGAATTGAGGTTAGTATAATGTTCTCTGTTATTAAAGGACGCGTGTTAGTGTTTTTTTGGCTGATTCAAATATATTCAAATGTATGCGCGTTAGTATAATGTGTTGTTCTGTTTGTTGATTGGTAAATATAGATATATGTATGGGCAGTGCTGCTTTTTTAGTAATTTTCTGATAGATGTAATTACTGGGTTGTTCTATTTGTTGATTAAAATGTGTGATTTACTTATCAAGAGCAGTGTTTGGTTCCTTACCCTCCCTTTTGAATCTTTCTTGTTATACCAATGTATACGTAATTGTCGATGTCAGTTATTGGGAGGATAGACACACCATAAAATTAGCAGTTAGGCATTAAACGATATGAGGATTATGTCATACAAGAGTTAATTATCGAACACTACTAGTGCGCAACTATTGTAATTTAGAACGAGAACAGAAACTTATGACCGTTTGTCTGTGACAAATATCGGATGCAAACAACTGAAGACAAGAAAAAAAATGAAAATTCAAACATCAGATCCATACAACACAAGAAAATTTCAAAAATGCTACAACTAACTCAGTAAATAACAAGTACGACTAAAAAATTCAAACCCAGTGAATAAATTAATAGGAGAATCTTAAATAAAAAGATGAATAGAGTTCATTAATTTGATAGGAACGGCCGAAGAACAAAGATAAGAATTATGTAAGCCAGTGCCAAGCTGTAGTGTTCACAAACAGCTAAATTAAATCCTTACACTGATATCTAGATTTCCCAAGTCCAAAAATTCACTCAGGCCATAAACATCAGTAAAGATAATGGAAGACATGCATTGCTATATCAGCTTCCAGAAAGCACACTCTTGATAAAATCAGTTGATCAAATAAAAAATTACTTTACGCGCGATACGAAGTTGGGAAAAAATCACAAAGAGAAATAAGAAATACTTTACTCTTGATGTCAGTTATATGTAGGATTACTTTAAGTCTCAGGTGGTGATTAATTGAACTTAAAATAAGATATTAAAATGGGATTTTTATGATTGATTTTAGTATGATATTAAAGTTGGGATTTTTAAGGTGTTTGTGAATAGGTTAGTGGTTGTTTGTAATTGCCGAATATTTACTTGTAAATTCCAGTTTTTATTGTTGTTGATATATAATAAATACTAATGTATCTTTGTAGTTTGTTTTAATATGTTTCCTGTATAAAAATGATATCTTGTGCTGTATTTGTAATTTTTTAAACAGGGTAGCATCCATATATAATTATAGTTCATTATAGTAGTTGATTGTGAGAATATATTACTATTATTCTAACAGATTTCATCTATATTCCTTAATCATGTTAGCATAATTGGATTACTTGGTCTAGTGATGCTTGTCTATTTTTGTTGTTACTATATACATGATATAATTTGCAAGATATGAAGAAGCGAGTTTACATAACTTCGCAGTCTCTCTGTAAATCTGTGATGTGTAATTGGATTACTTGGTCTAATGATAATGAGATGTGAATATAAATAATTTCACAACCTGGTTTACAGAGTGGATTTAAATACCTTCACAACCTGATTTACGGAGTTAATTGATGAGAATGACTAGATTTGGTTGAGATATATATGGTTACAGTAAATAGAAATTTTATGGTCAAGGTTCAGTTAATTCATGCGCTATATATGGAACTTGTTATTTAATAATGATCTTTGCAATACAAATACACCTGACTATATGTAGGTATTGCGGTATCATGAACTTCTATTCAGACCGTACTTGGATGGCCCGACGAAAGTCAAGTACTGAGATAGGTGCTACGAGTGAATTTAGAGCTGGTTGCCAAGTGTTTTTAGAGTATGCATACAATCACCCAGAATGTGTGAATGATAAGAACCAGATACGATGTCCATGTTGGAAATGTAAGAATAATAATTATATGGATAGAGACATGGTAAACTACCATTTGCTTGTTAATGGGTTCATGAGAAATTATGAAGAATGCTGGTGGGCGCATGGGCAAAAAAGAGATGTTGGCTACACAAGTAAAATCTCGAGCAATAGTAATACTCATCGTATGGATGAAATGGTTCATGATATTGCAGGGTCAAATTTTGATTGGGAAGAAGCCAGAGAGCAACCTATGAATTTTGATGCCAAGGCCTTCTTAAAGTTGTTAGAAGAGGGTAGGGAGCCGTTGTGGCATGGTTGCATCAAACACACTAAATTATCTGCAGTTGCGACATTACTTAACATCAAGGCTGATCATAACATGAGCCATGAGTGTTTTGAGTCGCTCTTGAAGGCCATTAAGAACATGTTGCCCGAGAATGAGAAATTACCTGATAATTATTACTATTGTAAAAAAATGGTGAAGAAATTGGGTCTTGGATACCAAAAGATCGATGCATGTCCCAACGATTGCATGCTATTTTATAAGGAAAATGAAAAGATGACAAATTGCATGGTTTGCGGGCATGATCGGTTTAAACCTCATAAAGAGGGGGTGACTACAAAAAAATCATCTATACCGTTCAAGATTCTAAGATATTTTCCAATAACAGATCGGCTTAAAAGATTGTACATGTCTTCAAGAACAGCGGGACATATGAGTTGGCATGCGAAATCTCCGGCTAAAGATGGAGAACTAAATCATCCTGCAGATGGGCAAGCTTGGAAAGATTTTAACAAAACACATCCTCGGTTTGCGTTGGAACCTAGAAATGTGAGGCTTGGATTGTCCACCGATGGTTTTAACCCCTTTGGCCACTCGGCTGTTCCGTACTCATGTTGGCCCGTGATTGTTACTCCGTATAATTTGCCTCCTTGGTTATGTATGAAACAACCATACATGTTTCTTTCGCTCATGATTCCTGGTCCTAAGAGTCCTGGAAAGAACTTAGATGTTTACTTAAGGCCTCTTATAGATGAGTTGAAGGTACTTTGGAAAGATGGAGTACAAACATGGGATGTTTCAACGCAAACAAATTTCAACCTTAGGGCAGCGCTTATGTGGACAATAAGCGACTTCCCGGCTTATGGCATGTTATCTGGATGGAGCACACATGGGAAGTTGGCTTGTCCGTATTGCATGGAGCATACCAAATCTTTCACTCTGCAAAAAGGTCGAAAGCCTTGCTGGTTTGACTGTCATCGTCGATTCTTGCCGGTAGATCACCCATTTCGAAGAAATAGAGAACACTTCAGGAAAGGTAAAGTCGAAAATGATAAGCCTGTACCGCAATTTTCGGGAACGGAGATGCTAGCTTGTGTGATGAGACTTCCGGTCGTCCCATTTGGTAAGAATGATAAAAAAATAAATGGGTTTGGCGAATCTCATAACTGGGTTCGAACAAGTATCTTTTGGGAATTGCCATATTGGTCTACAAATTTGATTCGTCATAATCTAGATGTAATGCATGTCGAGAAGAATGTGTTTGATAATGTGTTTAACACCGTGATGAATGTTACAGGAAAGACAAAAGATAATGATAAAGCACGTTTGGACTTGAAAGATATTTGTAAGCGTCCTACATTAGAGCTTCAGGAATCCTCTAATGGTAAGACTGTCAAACCGCATGCAAGATACACATTGTCCAAAAAACAAGTTGAAGATGTGTGCACATGGATTAAGTCCCTGAAACTACCGGATGGATATGCGTCAAACATTGCAAGGTGCGTTACCGATAAGACAGCGAATGGGAAATTGAAAGGGATGAAGAGTCATGACTGTCATGTGTTCTTGGAAAGACTCCTTCCTATAGCATTTCGGGATCAGCTTTATAAACCAATATGGGATGCTTTGACGGAACTTAGTCATTTTTTTAATGACTTATGTTCAAAAACATTAAATGAGAAGGACATGTCCGTACTTGAGAAGAACATCATAGAAATCACATGTAAACTGGAAAAAATCTTCCCACCTGGTTTTTTTGACTCTATGGAGCATTTGACGATACATCTTCCCTACGAAGCTCGTGTTGGAGGTCCCGTTCAATATAGGTGGATGTACCCTTTCGAGAGATTGATGGGAATGCTTAAGAGAGCAGTGAAGAATAGAGCTTGTGTAGAGGGTTCAATATGTGAGGCATATAGTTTTAATGAGATATCTATGTTTGTCTCTGACTATTTTCCGGACGAGGTCTTGACAAAGGCCAATCGCGTACCGAGAAATGATGATGGGGGAAATGTTGAACTAAATGGTAGGCTTTCTGTATTTGGTCTAGCGGGTCGCGCTTATGGAAAAGGAAAGCGCATATTTCTCTCGGAGAAAGATTTACATGCTGCACACAATTATATTCTTCTGAATTGTGAGGAGATTGACGAATTTGTGAGGTACATATCGTGTAAACTCTTAAATTTTTAACTTGATCAGTCTTCTAGTGACATATGATATATATTCCAACATGTTAATATTATAAATATTGTATAGATTGTATGATGATGAGTTAAAAGTGAAGCATCCTGGCATTTCTGATAAAGATATTCAAATCAATCGTGCTAAAGAATTTGCACGTTGGATAAAGGACAAAGTAAGTTCAATTTCTTAAGCACAGTATATATACACTCTAAATTAAATATTGACTTCAACTCGTACAATTATATGAAATATTTGTAGGCTTTGGCTGAGGGATCCACGATTCCGGCTAATGTACAAACCTTAGCTTTGGGACCCGACATGGACCAAGTAAGTCGTAATGGTTACAAAGTAAATGGTTATGAGTTCCATACCAAGGCATATGGGCATGGTAAAAGAACTACAAATTCAGGAGTCTGCGTCCTAGGAGATTGTTACAATGAGCTTAGTCATGCCTTTTACGGTGAGCTGGAAGAAATCATAGAATTGTCGTACAAGGGTACGTACGGGGGTTATATTAACTTGTTCAAGTGTCGGTGGTTCGATTCGGAGAAAGGAATACGTGTTGATAAACACGGAATTGTCGATATTGACGTCCATAGGTCTGCCTACTCCAATGATCCTTTTGTTTTACCAACTCAAACAAAACAAGTATACTTCACCCCTAGTCCTGGTAGAAAAAGGGATAGGCCGCCTTCAGACTGGCAAGCAGTAATTCATACTCCCGCACGCAGACGTGAAGAAGTAGTTAATGGGGAGTTTTACCAGGAGGAGATGCTTCAAAGACCAGCTGTAATAAATGTGGACGATAATGAAGTAATTGAATTAGATGGTGGAGATGAACCACAGGAAATAGATCCCGAGTCAATTCTAGTATTAGATGATATTGATATAGAAGGAGAGGAAGAGTTATTGATTGACACTGACTCCGAGTCTGAGTCTCAAGGAGATGACGGTTATGAATCAATAGAAGATGATTCTGACTCAGAAACTGACACTTAAACATTCTTTTTGAACTTTATAATAAAATAGTCAAACTTGCCTATGAGACATTTTAATATGTCAATTCCATATAAATGTTTTAATTTTGTGAGTTGTATCATTGTTTTTGTGAGCATGTAAATAGACAAGAAATAATTAATGTGTATGCAGATGGCTTCTGAAGCAACAGCCCCGAAAAAAAAAGGCATGGGTAGGGGGCCCAATGAAGTCCCGAAAGCCCCTACTAACCAAGAGGATCGGACTCTTATTCAGATTCGTCCTCCCCCAGATGACAAGTATGTATCTTCCTTAATATGTATACAACTGGTAACATTTTAAAACCTCAAAAAATAGTAGTTTGTGACTCTGTTGTATATTGCAGTGATTTTACAGACCCTAAAATCACAAAGTGCATCTCTCAGCTATGCCTTCAGAATTGGCCCACTCCCGCGATTACATGGGCCAGCACACCGGTCGCTCACAAGGATGCTGTTTGGGCTGAATTTAAGGTATATAGTCTATTCTGAATTTAAGGTATAATGTTATTTATTGAGTGTTGCTTAGGGTTAAATAATTGAGTGTTGCTTAGGGTTAAATAATTGAGTGTTGCTTGTGTCTATTTATGTAGTGATTAAAACTATAAGCTGATGACAATATAGGTGCTACTTCCTGCTGTTAGTTTACATGGAAAGCCAAATAAAAATGGGAGTAATGTGTAATAATTTATCAGATTATGCAGCAAGTTGGCATTTCTGAAGGAATGACGTATGGTTCAAACTAGTATGCATAAATATTCTGGTAATTCTAGGTGATCAGTTGTAGTATCCGTAGCATTAAAGTATCTACATTCTGTGTAAAATTTCAGATTTATCATACAATGTTGAGTTCTGATATAGTTAATCACAGGGAACTAATGTATAGGAACCGTTCAGTTACAAACAATCCTGCAAATTAACCAACAGGATGAATAATGAATAATTTTATTTTTTGTATTTCTTTATCATGTCCAATTAGAAGTTGTTTACAATTTCAGAAAAGGAAAGTATATAGCAGAGGCATGTACATTTCAACTTACAACACAGACACACACGTGCTAATTAGATGAGTTTCAAATTTACATGAAGTTCTTTTTGGTTAAAGAAAAAGTGTACAAGCCTTTAAGAATCTTAGGTGGTCAAAAGAGACATGTTAATTAGAAATAATCCTCCACAAAGTTTCAACTTACATATCAGCATTCCACTCCTACTTTGTGACAACAACAGAATAGGTAGTAGTAGATTTTTCCCAGACACTTTCCTGGGAAGGTGACAAGGCCAGTTTGCTGCCTGCCAACTTTCTATTAGATATTTTTGACTTTATGGTTGTATTGTGAAATTTCTTTGAATCTTACTACTTTCCTGATGGCTGATACCCTATTCCTTCCTCCTTTTTTTGGCAGTGGTGAACCAAGAGTTTGGAATGATTAGACTTTCGAGACTGAATTAGTTTAAAGTATTTAGCCGGGGCTAAATTTTCTTTACTAGTTTTCAATATTCAGTCAGGATTTAAAAGTTTAGTTTTTACTAAGTTTGATAGTTTCAATCGTTGTAAGCATTAATATTTGGATGTCCAACTGATTTATTTGCAGAGACGTTTTAAGTGGACGGACGAGCAGGGTCCGATGATATCTTCTCTTTTCTGGCAGAAGTGCGCCGCTCGCACAAAAGACATCCTTTCAAAAGATCGAGAAAAAGCCAAGCACAATGCTGGCATTGACCATCCAGGCCACGCAATGGAACACATGCACGAGTATAGCCCCTGGTGGTGCTCCGCTGATATATGGGCTGAGATGTGTGTCCAGTGGAGAGACGAAAATTGGCAAAAGAAGCGCAAGATTGCTTCTAGTAACAGAGCTGGAGGTGGTGAGAAGGCAAAAGGTACCTACAAAGGTGGCAGTATCTCCCAGTTGCAGCATATGGCTGTCAAGGTATGATGAACAATTTTTATTTGTACAATCAAGAATTCTGAATGTCACATGTTTATTACTTTTTAATATTGGGATTCTGTTTTGTTTTGTATAGGAGTCTCAGTCTCAGGGTACTCCTATTCACTGGTTGGATGTGTATGTGGAAACTCGTGATGGTCTGCCTGATGCTGTCAATATAGTGGTAATAAGTTTTGATTTTTTTGCTTTTGTGTTAGAGTTAAAAGCATATGATATAATTTCCGGTGACTAGAGACAGGCTACAGAGAATAAATCAGAGGTTTCACAAAACAGTATTTAGCCAACTTGATAAGAATTAGTTTTCACTCTTCCCAGTTCCCACATGATTAAATTCTCACTACATACCCAAGTGGATATGTGCCATCTTGTCTACGAATATTCTTGTGAAGAAGCCATAAAAAATTATTATGTTCCTGGTTCTTCCAACTTAATATCCAGAAAACAACATTCTGACATATCGACAAGAATGTGGTTTATTATTGTTTATGATCTGCAGAAGTTCACACTGAAAATTCTTTACAGATACATATGATCTTTCAAAAGTTTATACAATAATTGAATATGCTGGCGAGTACTGCAGAGTCTTGTCTATTATACAGTGTACTTGTATTTCTGCCAAATTGACAATCCAAATTTGTGCTCTCGAGTCAGCTAGTGTATAAGCCTGATAACATGCATCTAATTGTTATCTTAGAGCATTATACTTTATTTGGTGTCATGGCCAGAATTAAAAAACACAAAACCATACACAAGTTTTCTAATATTTGTAGGATGTGATTTTGTTTAGACACTACTTGGAATCAGTTGCAAATTTGACAGTTGTGCTATTTAACCAAAGTCTTTAAGCCAAACAATATTCAGGAATCAAATGCATGTTATCACTATATTAATTTCTGTTATATTTTTACCAATTTATTGTTAACTATTTAATTGTTAATGTTTTGACAGAATACTTATCGTCGTTTATTTGATGAGCGATATCCTGAGGGTACCGATCGTCCGAATATTGATCTGGAGTTGTGGGAAAGGGCGTCCATTGTTAAGAAAAACTATGTGAAAGGTCGAGGGCAACGACGACGCCGATCCATCAGTGGTTCCTCAGGTAACACACAGTGTTCACAGTCATCAAGCCAGACATCTGTTCATACTCCGGCTGACTGTGTCAGAGCCATATGCCAAAATCGCGAGCTTCTTCTTGAACTGGGAGGTCATCTGGGGGCTATGGATCCCGAGGATCTAGCTCGTGCAGTAGCGGCGGCAGCAACATCACAGCAGCAAGATGGCGATGAGGTATTTTCATTTAGTAAAGTATTCTGAATTTCTATTCTTTATGTTCTAGAGTGGCAGAATTAGTTTGTTATACATAGTCATAATATATACCAATATATGTAATATTCTTTTATTATTTTAATACTTGCAGGGATCACATCATGATGATCAAGATGACGGGTTTGGTGGATCTTCATAGGGTGTCTTACTCACATTATGTTTTATATTTCTGTTAGAACTCGTACTTGGTTACATTTATGATTTCGTATTGTATTTTGGTACTCCAATGATACTCGAACCTATGGATGTGGTCTTATTCGTTTTTTAGATTATGGAAAGATATTTGCACTTTTATATTAATCTGATTTGATTATTTTTGATTCAAGAAAATGTTTATAATGTTGTGAATATGTCCTGCAAAATGTATTGTGAATGTTTGGAGAAAACAGGTATAAAATTTTAGATTATGTGCTAAATATAAATAAATATATATATATATATATATATATATATATATATATATATATATTCTGGAAAATAGGTATTAGTGACCGAAATCGGTAGCTAAAGTTGGTAGCAAAAAAATTAGTAGCTAAAAAAATGCGCAACAATTAGCGACCAAATTCAGTAGCTATTATTATTCGAAAAAAGTACTAATTTTAGCGACCAAAAATTTGTAGCTATTGATAGTCGCAACAAATTAGCGACTGATATTGGTAGCCAGTGGTGGTTGCTGGATTTAAAACTATTAGCGACGGTGCTATAGTAGCTAAAGATGGTCGCCACTAATAGCGACCGGATTCTGTAGCTATAGTAGTCGCAACAGTTTGTAACCAAAAACGGCAACCAAACTTAGTCGCCAGACATAGCGACGGCCGTCCGTCGCCGGGTTAGTCGCAGACACGTGGATTTCTCTCTAATTGTCGCTGACTCAGCTTAGTGACCAAGTCGGTCGCCAAACGCCGTCGCTACGACTGCGGTCGCAATAGGGCGTCGCAAAATGACCATTTAGCGACCAGTTTTTCTGCCACCAACTTTAGCGACTGGAAGCGGTCGCTGAAACCCATCCGCTACAGAATTCCGTCGCGGATGAGCGGTCGCTGATAGAGCTGTTTCTTGTAGTGTGATTCATTATTCATACATAACAAACTCAACCATTCAAGCAATTAACAACACATACAGCAAGCAATAAGAAACTACAGAAGGAAAAAGGATAAATTTTATTAATTTAAGAGGGTGAAATTACTACACTTGGTAAGATTTGCTATTCATTATAGTTTTTCTTAATCAATTCTAGAAATTCTGCCCTAACTTCCTCCTCTGTGGTTCCTTCTTCCTTGAGAAGTGCTTGAAACTCCTTCTCCTCTTCTTGCCACTTAGCCTCCTCAACGGCTTTGGCAGCAAGTTCTTTTTCCTTTTCCTCATTGAGGGCATCCAACAGTTCATCAAATAACTCTTCAACCTCTTCCTTATAGAGAGAATCACAACTGATTTTTGGCCTGTATTCGATTCCTACTATGTTTTCCATTTTACCTTTTTCTGAATGATTCACTAATATGGCCTAAGGTTCATTTTATAGGCATACTAGGTAAAGGGAAGGTAAATGGTCAACAATTTAGAATACCCATACAACTACCACAGATTGTAATTAAGTGATGTCTACCACTAATCCAACAATCAACGCAAAACTGACCAATCCAGGAAATTCCTTGACCAATTTCAACATTAAAAACCATGCAAGTTAATGTCATACATAATCAAACTATGAAGTATAAGACTAGCACAAAAATTCAATTCAACATAGTCAAAGTAAACGTGTTGTCGAAAACAGATAGGGACTTAAGTAGACAGTAACTTTCTCATGACATCAACTTTTTGAGATGTTACTGTCACAAGCTTCAGTTGAATATTAGAATGGAAAAACTAGTAAGTTAACATACCAGATTCAACATTCCCAATTCACTTACCAACCTGTTAAAGGTTGCTTCATCCAGTGGTTTTGTAAAGATGTCTGCAAGTTGCTTTTCTGTAGGTACATAGATCAACTTCACAGTTCCTCTTTCAACATGCTCTCTTATGAAATGATGTCTGATATCAATATGCTTTGTTCTAGAGTGTTGAACAGGATTGTCTGAGATGGCTATGGTACTAGTGTTGTCACAGTAGATAGGGATATTATTTAACACTAGGCCATAATCCAACAATTGATTCTTCATCCACAGAATTTATGCACAGCAACTTCCAACTGCAATGTATTCAGCTTCTGCAGTAGATGTAGAAACTGAATGCTGCTTCTTACTAAACCAGGATACCAATCTTCCACCAAGAAATTAACAGCTTCCTGTAGTACTCTTTCTGTCAATTCTACACCCAGCACAGTCTGAATCAGAATACCCCACTAGCTCAAATCCAGTATTTTTAGGATACCAAAGGTCTAGATTAGGAGTGCCCTTTAGATATCTAAAAATTCTCTTGATAGCTACCAAGTGTGACTCTTTTGGATCAGCCTGAAACCTTGCACAGAGACATGTAACAAACATTATGTCAGGTCTTCTAGCAGTTAGGTAGAGAAGAGATCCAACCATGCCTCTGTAAGCACTAGAGTCCACTTTCTTCCCTTTGGAGTCTAGATCCAAACTAGTTGAAGTAGAGATGGGAGTCTTCGCAGGTGATGAATCTTCTAGGTTAAACTTCTTGAGAAGTTCCTTGACATATTTTGCTTGACAAATGAAGATACCATCATCTTTATGAAGAACTTGTAAACCAAGGAAGAATGATAGTTCTCCCATCATGCTCATCTCATATTTGTTTCTCATTAGAGATGAAAACTTCTCACACAGCTTCTCATTTGATGAACCAAAGATGATATCATCAACATAAATTTGAACCAGAATGATGTCTTTGCCATGATGCTTGTAGAATAGAGTCTTATCTACTACACCTCTTGTAAACTGGTTTTCCAATAGAAAGGCAAAGAGGGTATCATACCAGGTTCTTGGAGCTTGTTTCAAACCATAAAGTGCCTTGAATAGCTCGTACACAAAATCATACATTTCAGCATCTTCAAACCCAGGTGGCTGTTCAACATACACTTCTTCCTCTAACTCTCCATTTAGAAAAGCACTTTTGAAATCCATTTGGAACTCCTTGAAGTTACAGTGTGCAGCAAAGTCTAGAAAAATCCTGATAGCTTCAAGTCTGGAAACAAGTGCAAATGTCTCATCATAATCTATCCCTTCCTGTTGACAGTAGCCTTTAGCTACTAGCCTTGCCTTATTTCTTGTCACATTTCCATTTTCATCCAGTTTGTTTCTGAAAACCCACTTTGTCTCAATAACTGACTTTCCCTTTGGTCTTGGAACCAACTTCCATACATTGCTCCTTTCAAACTGGTTGAGTTCCTCTTGCATAGCAATCACCCAGTCAGAATCTAACAATATTTCATCAATTGCTTTTGGCTCCATTTGAGACAGAAAACAGGAAAACATGTTGTTAGCAGAAACATTGTTCCTGGTTCTCACCCCAGAAGAAGGATCTCCAATAATCAGGTCATTTGTGTGATCCTTGTTCCACCTTGTGGTTCTGGGCAAGCTTCTTGTTTGATCTGAAACAGTAGTCTCAGTTTGGGGAACTGAGTCTTCACCAGGGCAATTGTCTCCACCATTTTCTTCAATGTCTCCAGAGTCACCATCATTTTGAGTATTTCCTGAAATAGTCTGTGACTGAGCTGGAGTTTGGTTAGCATCATTATCAATGACAGCATCTTTTTCAGTTTCAACAGTTTGAGTGAATGTGGGTTCTTCATCAACAATTTCTTCTTCCTCCAAGTATCCTTGATTCTCAAATCTAAGAATCTACATTTGACCTTCTTCATGCAGTCCAAGAAACTTGGTTTCATCAAATGTGACATTCACACTTTCATCTATGATCCTGTGTTCCAAAAGATAGACTCTGTAGGAAGTCCTTTCTAGAGCATACCCCATGAAAATACCTTCATAAGCTTTGGTGTCAAATTTCCCTTTCTTTTCATGGTTGTCTTTCATCATGAAACATTTGCTTCCAAACACATGAAAATACTTGACAGTAGGTTTCTTTTCATTGAGCAGATAGTAAGGAGTGTTCCCATGAGTCTTGTTGATCAGGGTTCTGTTCTGTGTATAACAAGCTGTGTTGATAGCTTCTGCCTAGAAGTATGTAGGTAACTTTGCATCATGAAGCATAGTTCTGGCAGCTTCAATGAGAGTTCTGTTGTTCCTTTCTACAACTCCATTCTGCTGTGGTGTCCTTGCAGCAGAAAATTGTTGTACAATTCCTTCATCTTTGCGGAAATTACCAAGAATGGCATTTCTGAACTCAGTCCCATTGTCACTTCTCAAAATTTGAACCTTGGCATTTGGAGCTCTGTCAAGAACTCTTAAGTGGTCAATGATGACTTGAGCAGCTTCATCTTTTGATTCTAGATACTTCACCCAAGTATATCTAGAATAATCATCCACCATAACTAATGCATATCTCTTCTTGGCTAATGATGGAACATTGACTGGTCCAAAGAGATCCATGTGAATTAGTTTGAGTGGTTCTGTGTTGGTGTTGACTTGATTTAACCTGTGCACAGCTCTCGTCAATTTTCCCATTTGACAATCCTCACACAGTCCTTCTTGACAGAATTCCTGTTGAGGTAGTCCTCTCACTAGTTCCTTCTTCATCAGCATATTCATTGTCTTGAAGTTGAGGTGAGAGAGTTTCCTGTGCCAAAGCATACTGTCACCAACAGTAGCTTTACTATAGAAACAGTAAATCTTGTCCTTCTTTGTTGAGCTTAGGTCAGCAACAACCAGGCTTCCTTTTCTTACCCCTTTCAGAGAGAGGCTTCCATCCTTCTTGTGATAGATATTGCACACCATCATGTCACAATCAACCTTGAATCCCCTGTCACTGAATTGGCTGACACTGAGCAGGTTGTGCTTCAATCCATCAACAAGTGCAATATCATTAATGACAACATTCCTAATTTACAAACAGCCATATCCCACTGTGTAACCCTTGTTGTTGTCTCCAAAGGTTATGATTGGGCCAGCTTTCTCTACAAATTGTGATAGCAGGGCTTTATCACTAGTCATGTGTCTTGAGCAGCCACTGTCAATGATCCATATGACCTGCTCCTTATTCTTTCCCTGCAAAACAAATTGTATTTAAGAGGCATATGGTACCTAATCCTTGTTGGGTCCTGTTACTTCAGTATCACAAGAATAATCAACATTTTCAACTTTAATCATCACATCAGGAATCTTCTGTTGGACTCCTTTCTTCACCCACTTTTCTTTAGAATTAGACTTGGTCTTCTTCTTAGTGGATGTAGCCTTTTTACTGTTTCCAGTAGGCTCAGAAGTCTCAACAGTTTGCTTATAGAGACATTGTTCAGTAGATGAAATAGGCAAATTGAAACAAGTACTCATGGCAGTTACTTTACAAGGCATATAGTCAGTGTTATTGCAAACTGAAGGAATTTACGGATGAGCGGAAGCGTGATATAACATTTATTCCGTAAAAACCATGTATCGCACATATAGAAAAACATATAAAATCTAGAGCGAGGGAAATCGTAGCCATACCTTGCGAATCGAAGCTTTAAAATTGATGGTTGCAAGCAGTTGCTCCTCAAAGTGTGAAACACTATACCGGTATCCACCAAGAATTTTCCTTCGATGAATTCTTCAAAAAACTCTAAGACTTTTTAGAGAGAAAAAGAGAGAGAGAGAGAGAGATGGAGGCTAGCTCCTTTTTCTAGGTTTTTTCACAAAAATAAGATGAGCCTTAGAATGAACTATCTCATTCTATTTATAAGGCTTTCCTAGGGTTTTAATAATATATCTTTATATATATATTAACCCCGCATTTCTAAAATGCTTTAATAATGATTAAAACTATTTTAATCATTATTTCTTTTTCTAAACTATTTAGAAAATAATTCTTCCTCTCTCATAATTTAAATCTTTTCATCAAAGAAAATATTATTTTATGGTGTGACCCTGTAGGTTCAATATTAAGCCGGTAGTAGAAATAAATAATAATAAACTTTTTATTTATTATTTATATGAATTCTAATAATTCATTAAATATAATTAACTGATTAATTATATTTATTCTACATCGTGAGTGATGCTTCTCAACATATCGTGACTATCCGGATAATATGAATTCACTGCTTAGAATACCAAGAACCTGTCAGTGACTAGTTTCAGTACAATCAATTCCTTCTACCCTACAATATCCCGATTAAATACAAGGCATGGATCTCGTGTCAGGCCTTATTAAATTTAATCATATGATATCTTATTCATAATGCTAAGTTCATATTAATGCAAATTAGAAATTCCTTTCTAATTTCATACACTCTGGCCAGAGATTCCAGAATTCCCATACTAAGAATAACATAGGATATTCTCTTCCTATACTGGAAGGGGTAGATCCTCTATTGACGTTAACTATCTCCATACACAAATCCATATGCCCAGAATAGACCTAATGGATGTCCTTGAGACTAAGGACTAATCCAAAGCATAGTTCATTATATACAAGATAACTCTAACGATCTCAAGTCTAAGGACACTTGTACAACTATCACTAAGTGAATAACTATTGACACATGAGTAAACTCCATTAGCTGTTCAACTTATCGATTCATGTTCAGTAAACTTATTCCCTAACAAGCACCTACATACTAGCTATAGTGTCACCACACAAATGCCTATGAGAACAGACATCCTCCTGACGGGAGCAAGCATAGTATGTACCAATCTTTGCGGATTCACCAACTTCCGATTAGTTATCCTATGATCAGGAACTGTTTAAGTCTAGAGTTATCATCTTCTAGATCTCACTATTATAATCTCATTATAATTCTAGAAGCTTTACTCTAAACTATGGAACATCTTTTTTAAAACACTTTAAATAGATAAAGCCCGTAATAAAAAAACAAAACAAGTCTTTTATTAACATTAATGAAATCAAATAATAATACAAGAAAGTTCTTCCTAACTCATCATACATGATTGGATTTAGGACAAACACTTTCAATCTCCCACTTGAACTAAAGCCAGTCACACTGGTATCTAATACCCATCTTCTCTTTATGACGATCAAAGTGAATCTGAGACAATGTCTTTGTGAGTGGGTCTGCTACGTTTTTATGTGTGTCAACTCTCTCAATTTTGACATCTCATCTTTCAATGATCTCCCTAATCAAATGAAAGCACCGCAAAACATGTTTGGTAT